>JADLSH010000389.1:2560000-8030000 GCA_016169945.1 Trachythela sp. YZ-2020
AGACACATTGTTATCTAAATCAATGCCAAACTGGGTAACTTTAATTTTTTTGCACGTAAAACTGTGGATAAATGTGGTTTGGTTTGTGTTTAAATAGAGTTTTTGTTCCTTTGAATGTCAAAATAGCAGATTTTTGAGTTTTTTGTCGCCGTTGAATGCGAACTTTCAAGCAAAAAAGTATATTTCAAACTCAGAAACAGCTACGAATCTTTCTTCGCCGTTTATGTCCCGTTGTCATTTGTTGGCTGGCTTTTTCCATCTCGTCTAGGTCTACTTTGACAGACTGACAGACTTTGGATTTTAAAACTATTATAATTTTGTTCACTCTGTTGTGTAACTTACAGCTTTAATATACTGTAGCTTTCAATAAGTTGGAATTCTCTTTCCAATTAATGGTCAATACCAAGCAACAATATCCAGTAAGAATAAAATAAATCATAGATAATCCATTGCAAATCTTTGACGAAGAAATTTGGCTCTGGTCACAATGATACCAAGCAATATATTTCCAGTAAATCCAGTATAGTAAGAATAAAATAAATTGCAGATCCACCCAAAGCCAAGTAAATAATAACAGCTATATTGATGAAAAATTGATTTTAAATTTTACTAATCATATTATATTATTATTTAAGAAGCACAAAAAATAATGTACAATTAATAAGGTAATGCCTTGCCAATACCATACCTTCATACACAAAGTTTCTTAAGAATTCAGAAAGCGCATGGAAGGTTTTTCTCCTCGTGGTCTTCTCCAAATTTTCTAAGTGTGCAGGCATCTGGCGTCCTGACTTCAGGAACTCGAGAACATCTTGCAAAGAAACCTATTTTTATGACATACCAAGAACATTTTTTAATAAACTAACCATGTTAACACTGCTAGTAAATGATCTTTCTCCTTGGCATTCAAAATACGAGAGAAAATAAAATGCAAAGTGTCCTGACTGTCATCTGTTCGACACAACTGATATATAAATACCAACAATCTCATCGCTATAAAATTCAAAGTTCTACATACCTTGTGTTTATTCATCTTTGTTGTAGGCTTTGTCGATGCAATGTTGACACAGGCAGTATCAGTCTCGGTTGTAAAATTAGCCATTTAACGACGATTAAACTTGTAAAGAAAGCTTTTAAGACGCACGCTTCTCTGTAGCTGCGAAATTTATAAGCAGAAATCAATCATGCATATCTTTGCGCATGAGCAGAAATACAAAAGTCAGAGATTTTGCAGGTCAGAGATTTCGCGTCACACCTGACATAAAACCCTAGGGAGCCACCTTAAGATAAAACTAGTTTTTTTACAAATATGCTGGGCGCATTATGGGTTAAAATTTTGCCCCGTGCATAATTTTTATTTCTGATGATACAAGAGATGAAGAGCATTTGAAATTCGTTTAAATAAAACATTTTGGTATTGAGCCCTGGGCATGGCCTACCTTGAAAACTTGTGTACTATTAGAATCGGAGTGTTTCTTCTATCGAACACTGTAAACCATTGAGCTAAACCTGATGCATTGCATTTGCAAATATGGAAACATTTAAAATGTATTTTGTAGTTAATGTCGTAGACTATTCGTGAGCACTTTTAACCGAAAAGTTTAAAAAATCTTCTTAAAAGGAAAATTTTAAAATATTTTAATTTAACATTAGTAAAAATGTGTGATATAAATTCAGAAACTTGTTCTCACACTCATAAACGAGTCAAATATTCAGAGGATAATGTTTCAATTGGCCAAAACACTGCTAGTTCCTCCTCAAACGAGCAATGGGATAACGTCAGAGACCAACTGAAAATGGCACAATAAAAAGGCCCTTATCATCAGTGTCATTACTGTCATACAAAGAAAAAATGCCGCTTCAGCCAGAAGAACTTCTCTTATACTCATTAGTGAAGATTATTACAGGTGACAATATCAAAGGAACTTTATCTCATGAATAATTATCATGTATATCGAAAGCAATTTATGATGTTTATAGCATTAACTTTGATTGCAAAAGCTTGCGAAATTATTTTCACCGATCCTTTAATAATTTAACAAAAGGTCTGGGAAAATACGGAGGGCGGCTTAGATGGACATATTATTCCCAAAGTATTCAAATTGTTGTTAGAACACACAATTCTGTTCTGAATAATTTACTTGTATCTAAATCCATCAGTGATCAAAGTTATCGTGATTTACGAGACTGTATTGAGCTTGAATGTCTGTCTGTGTTAGATACAAATAAGAAGTATTTACTTGCCTGGACAGTTGATAGGAATGCGTCATTAATTTCAGAAAAATTTCCTAATTGGAGTTTTGTCTCAGACATTAACCTGCCAACAGTATGCTTCACTCAAGGCAGTCTTGACCATCCAGCATATGAAGTCATTGTTTCCCAGGATGGTAGTTATAATTTCATTGTTGGGGGAAAGACCAGAGGAAACATTATATTTTCTGAAACAATACCAAAAAATATTCGCACTCTACGTGAATTATATGCATTTATTGAAGTATTAGAGAAAAGTTATATATGTCCTGGAGTTTGCATTAAGAACTATCTTGATAACCTAGCAGAGAGTTCAATCTCCATGAATAACATTTAAACAACTTTTTCAACAATTATATAGTGGGTTTAAAAACATTTCAGACAAGCATGATAACAATGTTTCCTATTGGGAATATTGTGAATCACAAGAAGAATTTCAATCTCCTGAACAACTTTTTGGGCACATTAAAATGTCTCACATTCCTGCAGAAGTTGATGTGGCACCTATCAACAAACAATATGTCTGCAAATGGTTAGGTTGCAGTAGAACCTTTTCCAAGAAACATCAACTTCAATCTCATGTGATTACTCATACTGGTAGTGAGTCCGACACCTTCTTTTTGTTGCTACTCAGAGATCAAGCAAAGGCCTTAAATATTCCATCCAGGCAGATGCGGTGGCATCCCTTAGTTTTGAAATGGTGCCTTCCATTATACTGCAAATCCCATTCTATGTATTCAGAACTAAGGGATGGTGATTTTTTACGTCTTCCAAGTGGAAGGACAGTAGGACACTTTCTGATTATAAGAACTTCTGTTCGTCCAAATCCGGTTGGCAATTGTCAGTCCTTGGGGCTATGAGATCAAGCTATGAAACCAAAAACTAACAGATGTAGGAAAATTGGGAGCACTTATGTTTGATGAAGTGAAAATCAAAGAAAGGCTGTTGTTTGACCCATCATCATGGGAACTAATTGGTTTCGTTGATTTAGAGTGTGATGGTGCCTCTCCCATTGGAAATATTTCAAGTAAGCCAGATGTTAAAGACAAGCTTGCTACACATGTCCTTCAATTCTATTTTAAAAGTGTATTTTCATCTTTTCATTATCCATGTGGTTATTTTTTAACAAGAGGAATTTCAGCTCGACAACTCAACAGAATATTTTGGGAAGGGGTTGGATTACTTCATGCTCATGACTTTAAGGTTATTGTAAGCTGCTGTGACGGGGCTCCAGAGAACCGAACATTCATGACCATGAATGGTTGTACTGATGATATAAGCAAGGGACACAATCCATTTTCGAACGGTTCACTCTTCTTTCTGTCCGATCCACCTCACCTCATGAAAAAACTTTTCATGGAAATTTATCTCGAATTGTGAAAGCCTATGGAATGTTTTTAATGATACTACACCTCTCTCATCAGTAACAGATGTGTGGATTAAGAAACTACAGGATGTGCTAGATTTTTTTAGAAATTGGAAAAATGAATTGTCAAAACTGATAAATCATTTCATTTCATATCCTGGCAAACATTTTTTGATTTGCAGGTAAAATACAAAAAACATTGTAAATATGTGTGTACTTTATGTTAAAATTAACAATGAATCGCATGTGCTCTAATTATTTTGTTCTGATATTTCAGCCATGATAAAATTATAAGACTTTATTTACTCACCATGCTTTCCGGCGTGCAAAGTGTTTTTCATAAACAAGATCTTACCTATTTAACTCGTTAGCTGGCAATGTTCCCTACTTTAATGCCCAACAATTATTTTACTTATCGGTGGTTGAGTACTGTCAGTTAATGGGTTAAGAAAACTATCTGTGATTGTCTCTTGTCAATGCCCCCCCCCCTCTAACACCAGACAATTTTACTTGTCAATTTTACCAGTTAATGGTTGAGCATTAGTTCTGATTTATATAATTTTAAATTATCTAGGTTTCAATCAATGGATTGGTAGAGTTGGTAAAGTATATTAATAGTCCAGAATTTACAGGTCTCTATGGAAGTTGTTATGTTATTCCGAAAAGGCTGAACCAGGATATTGTGGAACATGTTTCTCTCTACAACGACAGGCATGTGGTGGTTCTAATAACATGACCGCTTATGTATATGGCTATAATGTGAATAGCAGAATTAGTTATTCTGATGCTAAATTGCTAAGTAAAAAGCAGACAAATGTTAATCAAACTGAGTTATTTGACATTGATAACTTACAAGAGTCCTCAGCTAGTCTTCCAAGAAGAAACAATGTCCAAAGTATTTTTACAAGTAATTTGTGGTCAGTCCATTTATGACTGATTCATATCATGGGTCATCCATAATTATCAACACTATCAGAAGCATACAGGGCAATTATTGTTTTTTTATCAGACTCTCCCTTTCAAAGCATACTCTTAAATGATGAACCGCCAAGAATGATTTTCATGGCCAAGAATATATATGCAATCTAGACTTTATATATCATAACAAGATTGACCAGCTGTGTCATACACTAGCAAACTATAATGACCAGTTTCATTTTTGAAGGATATTTTTCTATACCCTGTATGCTTGTGATAATGTTGATAATTATTGATGACCCCTTAGGCTGCAGGCATGATAATTTGTTGGGCATCGTCAACATTTCAGCTAGATAATAGTTATTGGAAATCATTCATCAACATTTCAGCTAGATAATATAAAATAAAATTAGTGTCGTTAGGAATTGTTCTTAATTAGAGCTGCGTTTTTCTGGAGCTCCAGCACTTTTTGCTGAGCCCGAGTTGCAGTGCTTTTTTCCACCTCAGGCTGGAAGTTCAGAATGGCATTAGATGGCATTAGAGTAAAATACTAAAGTAGGGCAAATCAGGGCGCTAATGGGTTAAAAGTCACTAAATATCGGGGCGACTAGTTTTAAAGTAATTTATGGCACAAATAAAGTTGTTAAATCAAAAATAAAATCAATTAATAAAGGCTTACTTTTCTTGTACTGTTAGTACGAGCAATGAAAGTGTGTTTGAATTGACGCATATAATTTGAAAATTGTGAGAACAAATTCATTGTATATATTTGTTTCTACTTTCCCTCTATCTTGTACTGTACATATTCGATTCCATTACTAACATTCATGGACTTAATACTGAAATAAAGTCTTGTTGTGATTTTTTCGAAACAGAAGCAATATTTAGAACAACTCAATTTGACCTTGACATTAATAGCCTGATTGAGCACAAACAAGGTTATGCATTTACCTGCAAAGCAGGTTTTTATTCCATTCTGCATGATCATTTTGCATGCTTGTGTTAGGTTTTTGCAAAAAGAAATGTTTTTTACTCTTAAATTATGTTATTTTAAAAGATGTATTGTTTGGAATGGAATGTTATGATAATCGTAGAACGTTACGTTACAAGGCCAAGTGGAAAATAAACTGGATTTCAAATGGAAATAAACTGAATTTCAAATGACAGTTTTCATCATTCCTCGTGGCCATCATCCTATAAAATGATAGATATATCCTAAATAATAGCCGAGAGATTGTTCAAATAAGAAGTTTTATATGGAAACAAGTCAAACAACCACAGGTATGCCATGTCTTTTTTTTCAAATGAAAATGTTCGAAAACAAGATTACAGTAAAAATCGCCTCAGGCTCAAAAATCACGTCTGCTATAACTTTTCGTAGGAAGGTACTTAAAATCTATAGATATTTCTTAAATTCTTATAGCATTTGATATCGTGTACTTACCTCTTGAGGGCATTTTATACTTGCTGTTCTTTTTCCATGGCTTCCACAAACAGCGTTATCTGTTTGTCTTTTTTTCCCGTTTAATCCTGGTTGTCCCATAGCTTTTAACAGTTTGGTCAATTCCTTTCCTTGTAACTTAGAAAGAAGAGCTCTTTGCTCTGGCAACGGTAATTTCGCGAGAGTGTTTAAAAAATCTGCAACAACTTCTGGGGATTGAAAATCATTTCGCAACATAAAAATTTCTGTCGATCTCTGCGGAATAGGATTTTTTTTCTTAGACTTAGTACATTTTATTTCTTTCCTTAACGATAAACTGTTTTTGTTTGGCTTGATTCCTTGCTTTTCTCTTACAATTTGCTGTTTCGACTTTAAAAAGAAAATTACGACTCTCTGTAGCACAACAGTCGATGCTTTCAAGTCAGAGGTTGAATTCAAAGCCAGCCATTTTTCTCTCAAGGTTTTGTTTTTACTTAATTGCGATAAACAATGCAAGAGAACTTCACCTCTTTGAGACATAATATTCACTGGCTTTAGCATTTCTTCAACAAGGTTATGAAGATATACAAAAAAGGGGGTAACATTTTCATGTACAACAAACCTAAAATTGTTCTCCGACTGTTTCACGTCCGTTCCCAAGTTAGATATTATTTTCAACGCAACAGACTTATCAGCTTGTATAATTGTTGACGCCTCATCGTTTTCTTTGAGAGGTATTTGACTAGGGCCTTTTGTTTTAACATCTCTCGCTCGCTTTAAAGCCCAGCCAGCGTGATCGCTAACACTTTTAAACTCGCTTGAGTCATGGCAACTTGTTGAACAACTAGATGACTCTATGGGGTTGTTCTGTCCGTCTGATTGTGACTCCGCATTTATTGCATCATTCCTTTCTCGCGACCAAAAATGTTGTAGTATTTGCTGCAGGATTGTTTTGGAAGCATTTGAGAGGACAGTTTTTCTCTCTTCAGTGGTATTTGCATGTAAGAATATTACACTCTCCCACGCTTTTTGCAATGCAAAATATTGTGCTGACCCATAATCCGTTCTCTTTTTCGCAAAGACCCTCTCAATTTTAGTTTCTTTAGTTTGGTTATTTTCGCTTTTAAGCAGTTCAACCTCTTGAAAACAACCTTGGTAGAATAATACCAGACTTTTGACCCGACTTCAACGTTTCTTGAAGCTAAAAGTACTTCTAGTGCCATGGAAATAACTTTTGTTTCCATTTCTTGTTTTGAATTACAAATTTTTTCAATGTACTGAAGGTATTGTAATAAGTTTTCCCTTGTTATACCCGCGCAAATATCATAAATATCTGTAGACGAAATTGGCTTAGTACTATCTGTGACTGTGTCGTCTTGTACACTCATGTTTTGAATCTCTCACTGCCACCGGCCATTTTGATTTCTTGGTTTGCTTTTATAGTCATTTTTTGTTACTGAAATACTCATACTCAAATGCAACTGCTATAGTAAACAACGCAATTAGTAACAAAAGACATTGCTCACATGAGTAATTATTCAATTTTTGAATGAAAGATGTTTTTACCAACATGTTTTTAAAAAAAGTTATCAGGAAACAAAGGAAACAAGCGATGTTAAGTAAATAGGCGACACCACTGACCAAGCAAAAACGTTTCTAGACACCGATCCCCCGCATCACACGTCGATCAACGACATCACTGGCGTTTCACAGCCCTATATATAAGCGCCCTGGTTATAACTGTGAACATATCAAGGTGACCAATTTAATGTAACAGAGTGTGGATATATCTCTACTGTAGAGTAAAAACTGATTTACATACAGCACACAAAAGACAAGACAGATCCACACTATTTCTCATTGTCGAACATGACTTAGTCACGACAGTTACAAAACTAAATGGAAACCAGGCCTAACCAGTGTCTATGGCACTGTAAAATGATAACAAAGCTTCAAAACTTTATATAATTCAAGGTTAGTTAAATTAGGCAATGCTAGGTTATTATTATAATAGTTTTCAGACAAGGAATGTTCTATACCATAAACTTGGCTTTTACCACTCCAATATTGCTTTGTCTACAATATAAAGAAGATAAAAACATCTCAGTTGATACCCTTAGGTTAAAATTACTAATTTTCTAAACTACTTCAAACTCAAAGAGTTGTTTACATAGTATGTATAAAGACCATTGACATTGTGGATACTGTATATAATTTCTAAATGATTTTCTCTACACTATTAATGGGTAATTTATATAAATTTGGGCTTAGAAACACAAAGTTTATGTGCTTAGGGTTTTTGAACAAATCACTTTATATCGAAGCAGAGCGCTCAAATTGCATATTTAATTAGTAGTCTGAATATCACAAAAAAAAACACATTTTCAAAATGCGATCTCTCGTTGGTTTGTGGAGTATTTTTTTATTTCTTGGTATCAATTTAAAGAGAAACTCTTCATGAATACAGTGATATTATTTTTACTAACCTTCCCCGTCAAAAAGTAAAAACAATTCCAGCATATTTCAAAGCTATTTTTACGCCTTGAGTAGGAACCCGAAAATTAGGTCAACAAAGAAAACAAAATTAAAACCGTGAAATATGATGCACATACAACAATAATTTCAACACGTACTTTTACAAATATCTGATTTTCAAAGAGAAATACTAAGTAAAAATCAGCAATTTTCTCGCCATTCCTGCCAAAAATCTTGATTTCGAAAAAAACTCCAGCGCAATGCATTGTGGTATACTGACGATTCCTCCTCTGCGTGTCACCATGGCACCACAGATTGATCTAACCAGATGTCTCACTCATCCAAAATCGTGTCCGAGAATACGCATGCGCAAGCCGCCATTTTGCCAGTAAGTGTAACCACGCCATTTCCACGCCATAATTGAGCCACTGACTGACAAAAGTCACTGGATGCATGTGAAGACAAGAAACAATATTTTGATGTTTTTGAGCAAAGAAGGGCAGTAAAGAATGCCTATAACGCATGAAAAGTTATCGAAATGAAGAATATTTGTGCTATTTTGTATTCTTAACCTTTACTGGACAGCTAACTTGTATTCTTACAAACAATTTTGTAAAAATATTAGCGGAAAGACAGGGCCAGAGAGTGTGTGTGTTTGGTGCGGGGTAAAAGTTCGAACTTTTACAGGCCAAAAAACAACAATCCTACATAATATTTCATCTTTATAACATTCAGGTTGGTATATAGTCTTATTCAGATATACTTTCAAGTTAAATATCACCTTCATGTTGCCAAAATTTTTCCATGAACCCTGTTCGGTCATGCCTATTTTTAATATTTCAGTAACATTATTTGCTGTTTATGTTCCACCTACCTAAGAAAACAATATATACCAACCTCCATTTCTCAAAGTTTGAATTTTACGTTGAAACATTGATTTTTCTTTCAAGATTTTATCACAGTTTTCCTCGCCGAAATTTCGAGGCCTCGTTTTTGGCAAAAGTTTCACTAATAAGCAAATTAACGATCCAAAATGTTGAGCAAAAAGAATACTTGAATAATTATTTTTCATTTCGAAAACTTTATGTACATTTTTGCACATTTTTTGCGCCACATTTGCCGCCTTCAATTCACAAATTATGGCCACATTGTTTTCAGTCAGCGAACAAAAAACAAAGAAAGAGCGTGTATCCTAGCAATAGGATGGCGTGGCATTTCGTCAGTAATCGCCGCCATTTTGCCAGTAAGTGTTGCACACGTCATCTAGCGTGTGCAATTCGTGATCTTTCGTGATCCCCGAGGTCAAAATCGTGACACGAAAATGCTAGGGAAAGATACCTAGTGAGACATCTGGTTTAACTCTTTAATCTGTGATGGCACAGAGTAGACACAACCAGAGGTCTCACTTCAGGCAAAATGCGTAAACGGCCGCTATTCTGTCTGATGATGACTTTGAAATGACATAATGACATTATTCTTCAGAATTTGTTTCTCTCTTTATTTTCTTAAATTGTCGGCCGGTCGGCATGTTCCTAGCCAGTGCGGTAACGAGAGGCATTCACCCACCTCCGGAAAACAACCAGCATAAGAAACCCTTGTTATTTTCTTTACAACTGTTTACCTTGACTGAAGTTGTGATTATAACAACCATTAAATAGTTAATGTTACATTAACTTTTGGGGAGTAAATTGTTTGGTTCGAATGGGCGAGGGGATTCTGCATTCATGTATTTCTAGTAGTTAATAGAAATATAAACATGGTTAGGAAGGCTGGGTCACGTGACAGATTATGTTATTGTTCTGATTAATGGCCTGTGACGTCACAACGAAGGTGCATCAATGGCAAATGGCTGCCAGAGGGCTAGCTAAGTTGCATTTTTCGCAATTGCTCCTGACTAGGTCTAAAAACGTAAATATGTTTCCCTTCGAGTATTCCATCTGCTAGCACCTTCTACTATTAATCCAGTCGAACGAGATGCCGAGGGGGATCTTGCTATTTGCCCATACACCATATGCTTGCATCATTCCCATCTTATATACCGAACTTGCGGTTGATGCTCAGCAGCGCTGGACTCTGTGGCTCAGTTTCTTGGAGCGCTGCACCGAAATCGCAGGGCCGCAGGTTGAATTCCTGCCGGAGGACCTAAGTTGCATTTTTCGCAACTGCTCCTGGCTTGGTTTAAAAAATGTATATAGATTTCCGTTTGAGTATTCCATCTACTAGCACCTTCTACTATTAATCCAGACGAGCGGGATGCCGAGGGGTGTCTTCATATTTGCCCATCATCAATGGCTTGTTGACAACAAGAAATAATATGGAGCGGTGTCAAATGTCACTAGCAGCTAGGGAAAGGATGCGGCGGGCGTTCATTGGTCAATATAGATCTTTTTTAAATGACTAGACAGACGGTATATCACCGAGCCTCAGCGAGGCAGCACACTATTCTTGACGTGCTAAGATTTCTCCAGAGTTCACTCGACCCAGTCGTTTGCGCGGATCTATGTATTGTCGGTAGAGATCAGGGCGCTTATATATAGCGATTGTTTTAATGCGAAATGTTTTCCAGCAGACCACATCAGTCTAAGAACACAATGTTCAGCAGTATATAGCTGTATTTTTTTATAAAATATTAGCCAAACTGATCGATTAAACTTTTGAATGACTTGCTTATGGCATTCACAGCAAAGGACTGGGGTTTTGTTGTCAAAACATGTGTTTATTTTGAAAACGAACATGCATAACCATTGACCTTTGTTAGCGTTCGATAGAAGAAACATTTAGCATGCATAGCGTATCCCAGATTGCTAAAAGGATAGCGCGAATGAATCAAATTCAAAATGTTATATTTAAGCAAAAATGTACTTGTCACCTAAAAAATTTCTCTCCTAAAAAATTTACGGAGAGGGCATACTTTTAACCAACAAAGCGCTCAGTATATTTGCAAAAATTGGATTTTTCATAAATTGAGTTACAAAGAGGATAGCTTTGGTAAATACATTAATCCTGTTTCAACAGTCGTAAACCTTTAGCCACACATTAAGTGGTTTCAAGTAGTATGTCCTCTTATTCCGTAATAATACATTTTTTAAATATATTATGGTCAACACAATCGAACGCTTTCTTAAGGTCCAGGAAAATAACACCATTAAAATATCCCTTGTCCATATTCACTAACCACTGATTAGTGATGTTTAGAAGGGAACTTTGCGTCGAGTGTTTCTTCCTGAAACCTGCTTGTTGCTCTTTGAGTATGCCATTGGATTCTAGATATACTTCAAGCTGTTCAGTAATCAATTTCTCGAAAATTTTAGCATCAGTTGATAGAACAGAAATTGGTCTATATTTGTCACAATTTGTTTTGTCTCCAGATTTATAAATTGGGGAGATGATTGCAGTTTTGAAGTCATCAGGAAACAAACCTGTGTTTATAGACGCATTAAATATCGCTGTTAGCGAGGGCGATATATTACATCAGCCGCATCTCGTAAAAATTTGCCCTGCATTGTGTCGTGTCCTGCTGATTTGGAAGTTTTTAATGCTACAAAGCGACTTATAGACTTCTGTTACTGTAACATTTTGTATATTGAATTGTGCGTTCGTAGACGTTAGGTAAGACTCCGGCGTTCTAGAACTCTCATGGCTAGAAATCTGGTACACTATGGCGGAGAAGCTACCTCCTCCACAGGCGCTTTATTAATTGGAGCGGGCTTGGAAAATTAGGGAAGGGACGCACGGGCGGCATAAAAATGCGGGTAAGGCGAAGAGAAGCGCCTGCTGACTAATGTTCTCAAGATGGCAGAAGCTATTCACCACTTATTTGACTATAATCGTCCGGAGAAAGAGTTTGTTAATGATTCTTATGAACGTAGGCTCTTACAAAAGGTTAAGGAAGGTGGGAAAGTACTTTGCCCTAACTGTCACGCTTCTGATGGCAAAATAAATGAGCATATATACTTTTAGATTTGTTATACATATTTGTTATTATTTTGCATATAATTTTCCTTTCAAGTTATACATATTCGTAGTCAAATACATACTCATACTACATACTGAATGACACATTAATGATGTCGACATCACTAGCACTGAAGTCAATTGAACCCTTCGCATTTTGAGTGCATTTTTCGGTGTTGTCGCCCATTGAGACTGAGGACAAAAACACTTTGATTCAACGTTTCATATTTCGATTAATATGGATCATATTTCAGCAATAACTTTTAAAATATACCCATCTATGATGGAAAACACGAAAATATATCGTTTTACGCTGTGATGGGCAATATTTCAGGCAGATTTTTTTGGATTGTCGACATTTATTCCTGATTTTCGACCATTATATGGCAGGCCCTTCGTCACTCTTTCCCCTGATGCAAAATATCACCCGCCCGCGGGAAAAAAGGGCCTGAGGAGGAGGTAGGCGGAGAAGCATGCGCATTGAGTATTAGAAATTAATCTAAGATGGCGGCTTTAGTATAGATTTAGGCGGAAAATACCCAAAATAAGTAACTTTAGCTATTTACAATTATAAATTCCAACATGCGAACGTCTATAAAAACATCACCAAATTGCACAATATATTATTACGTAAATTTCTGGGGCAATTCGATTAATCTGAATGGGTTCCCGAGGCCCTCGTCAACATACCTATTATTCACTGTATAAAGTCTACTAATTGGCCATATTTTGAATTTTGGAGCTCAAGTTAAGACCATTCTTGTATGATATTTCAACGATGCGAACGATTCCCGAAGAACGATACTTTTATTCACGCTTGATTTAAAACCATTCTAACCACGTTTAGTAGGTTCCCGAATGTCCTGAAATTGCTTTGTTTTTGAGGATAATAAGACTGCCATTCTATGGTCCATGACAGGCACAATTTCAAAATATAGTTGTCATTTTCATGTTCGTTTCATGAACAAGCAGCTAAATCGTGACTTGGCACAAGCGCCGCCATCTTGGATTTTATTGCGCTGGAGACTGAGTACTATATAGAGACAATCGCGTGAACTCCACGAACCTGCGTGGATAATTCTACGCGCAAAATATAAAAATATCAATGATGTGGCTAAAAATGCAAATTTTTCAATCGTTTGCTCGTTTATGTATTGGAATACACTCTACTGCAATTTTCTTCGCACGTATTTACCTCTGCAATCGCGTTTTAATCAGGGAAAGGAAATGTGGAGCAGTGAGACAAGGGTAAGTTTATATATGAGGTCTAACTTGTCCAGGTGATATCTTATATAAAAGTCTATAAAGTGTTTACAAACATAGTGGAAGATATAGCTTTGAGTTTGTCTGTTTACACGTGCGCTATACAACGCAACATTTATTTATGATGATTTCATGTTGTATGTTATAATATATATATATATATTATGGTTAATAAGTCAGTTAATGCTATTTACAGGTATCTTTTCTCAAAAGAAATCCCAAGAAGTTGGCACCATCCACAATTCAACGTATTCCCATTGCATGGTGCCTGTCCAATCATGAAGATTTTACACACAAGTAGTAATATAGGGGCCGATCGAGCCCCTTTTTTGAGGGTGTGCGGGGGTGTGCGAGAGTGTGCGAGAGTTTTGAGGGTGTGCAACATCATTAACATAATTATGTATTGACGTCATAATGATATGCAAGGTGAGTTTGGGCGAAACAGTCATTATGTTGAGTTTTGAGGGTGTGCAACATCATTAACATAATTATGTATTGACGTCATAATGATATGCAAGGTGAGTTTGGGCGAAACAGTCATTATGTTGAGTTTTGAGGGTGTGCAACATCATTAACATAATTATGTATTGACGTCATAATGATATGCAAGGTGAGTTTGGGCGAAACAGTCATTATGTTGAGTTTTGAGGGTGTGCAACATCATTAACATAATTATGTATTGACGTCATAATGATATGCAAGGCAAGTTTGGGCAAAACAGTCATTAAGCTGAGCTCAGCATATTTTGTGTGCAAAAATATATGGGTTTGTTGTCGCGTGATTTATAAACTCCTTCAATCTCGTATCTAGTGAAGTATTTCTTTCTGAGTCGACCAATACTAATAAGTTTTCAAGCGTTTATTTAGTAAAGCCTGTACAAGCGAGATTTACAAACATTAAAGTGTTAGAAACATAAATATTTTGATGCTAAGTTAAACCACAGAATAAACCAGAAGGTTCACTCTAATACTAAAGACTAGTCACGCTTTTTCACGCTTGCTACACTTGTTTAGGGATCTGAAACGAGCGCGGGCTGAGCATTTTAATAGGAAATAGTATAGGAGTGAACTGGGTACGAGGTTGCATTACACTTGTTTAGCTCGAGGACAGATTTTCGCCGAGTGAACCTTCTGGTTAATTCTTATTCTGTGGTTAAACTAAAGACACAATAGCTTAACTCATTAAGGGATTAAGTCAAAAGGCTTGTTTGGGCTAAACGAGAAGATCTTAATAAGGTTTAATCGGCATAGCTAAGGTCTTATAGAGCAATATAAATATATGTTTGCCAAGCGATTGTTAAAGGGATTTAAACCTTACCAAGTTTCAAGCGTTTTAGATGTAGCAGTGATTTTTAAGCGAGATACAAACATTGTATGTAAACACAATTCTATGTGGTTTGTAAGTCATTTGCAAATCGTTAACAGTGATTTGAATAAATTTAGAATATATCATAGGACGGGAAAATATTGTACAATGTACACACACACAGAATTCGTTTTAAAACACATTTATTGCTTATAATTTATTTTACAGAGTGTCTTAAATGTCATCTTGGGAATATTCACTGTCCGAGTCATTTTCGTCGCTACTTTCATCATTCCTTATCCACCTTGTTGGTTTTCTATCCTCATCGTCTATATTGAAACACAGTCTTTTCCTTTTGGTGGATGGTATATTACTGCGTGAATTTTTTCGTCTCTTATTTCCTCGGCCTGATTGTCGTAGTAGCGTCTTTGCTCCCTGTTCGGCAAAGTCTTTGACAACTTCCCGTCCACGAGACTTTATTGATTTTGATACATTTTTCCCATCGAGTACATCTTGACCAACTTCCGTTGCTGCTTGTAACGCTCTTTTACCAACTGTTTTAGCGCCTTGTTTGAATAAAGGTATTGCAAATCTAGCAAGGCTTCTGAAAATACCGCCGATTCCATATCCCCTCTGCATTCTTGCTCCATGAAATCCTTCAATACTACCACCACGCTGATTTCTTGTGTAATGTTCAGTTAGTAGCTTTACGTCAGGATAAGTACACCCTCATCTTTTTATGTGTCTTGGTCGGCTTCCAATGTTCAACTGATGGGAGAATGCTTCACTTGTGTATTTTATTTGAATCATAAAGTGACTTCTATTTGTACGGACGTCTAATATTTCATCACAATAACAATGTGAACAACACGCAATCGTATGTGTGAAATCATCTTTGTTAAGTGTACAATCACAAATCATACAGTGACATCCGGTAAAACTGGAATAAAAATCCGTCCATGTACAGATAGGGCATGTACCCAATTGACATATCTGTAAACAATTTTCACAATTGTTACATTTTATATCTTCAGACGAATCCTCAATATCTTCATCTTGCCGTGACTCCATCCGTGCTAGCATTGCGAGGACCCGCCCGTTGGTGATAAACTTTTATCAATTTCCAATGCCGCAAGACCTTTGAGAAATATACTCAATCCATAAGGTTCTGGAATATATGGATGAAAAGGCCTCGTGCAATATTTTAGAATGTTTACAATATCAGTTCCACGTATATCCTGTCCTCTGTAGACGATCTCTCCTTTTGTATTCCACGTCAAAATGTCCGTAGATGTGAGAATAGAGTGAAGGATTTCTTCGGCGCCATAACTATTTTCATTGTCAAGATAATGAAGAATGTCTTGAAGTCGCCACTGTTCAGGAGATGATCTTTTGGTGCTATCCATGGTTGGAATGATGGATATGAATTTAATTTTGATCATTTTATACCAATTCTGCAAGTCCTTCTAAGATTGGAGCCAGTACCAATCCTAGAAAACCATTTCCATGCTGAACAAGTATCTTCCTTTTTGTTTTAACACTTTTATTTTTGTTAGTCAGATGAATAATATCGTGTTCAAAAGGTCTAAGTTTATCCATTGTGTGTTTAGGAAGTGCGAGGTTCATAAAACTTTTCACACAATTACATAGAAACCGAATCTGTTCATGAGATGTAGATCTCAACAGAGCTTGTTGTTGAGTTGGATAAGAAGTACATAGGAGCTCTATAAACGATCTGTGCTTGGGAAGGTTAGTCATATCTGCTCGAAGGTCAACAACGTAATGAAGACCTGATTGAAAAAACGTGCATATATATGAAGATATGGTTCTTACATCTTAGAGCTCGATATGGAGCTAAGCTCGCTCGATATGGAGCTAAGCTCGCTCGATATGGAGCTAAGCTCGCTCGATTTGGAGCTAAGCTCGCTCGATATGGAGCTAAGCTCGCTCGGCTCGGAGCTAAGCTCGCTCGATATGGAGCTAAGCTCGCTCGATTTGGAGCTAAGCTCGCTCGGCTCGGAGCTAAGCTCGCTCGGCTCGGAGCTAAGCTCGCTCGATATGGAGCTAAGCTCGCTCGGCTCGGAGCTAAGCTCGCTCGATATGGAGCTAAGCTCGCTCGATTTGGAGCTAAGCTCGCTCGGTTCGGAGCTAAGCTCGCTCGGCTCGGAGCTAAGCTCGCTCGATATGGAGCTAAACTCGCTCGATTTGGAGCTAAACTCGCTCGATATGGAGCTAAGCTCGCTCGATTTGGAGCTAAGCTCGCTCGATATGGAGCTAAGCTCGCTCGGCTCGGAGGTATGTTTATAAGTCATAAAAGTTTAAGTGGGAATTCATTATCTATCAGTCCTTCGTAGAGTAAACATGTCTCATCTGTGTCATATCTGTGGAAAATATTTCTCTAAGTCGTTCAATCTACATCGACATCGAAGGGCGGTCCATGGTCAAAAACCAACAGAGAATGCTCGCATATTAGTTGATGGATCTACAGTTCTGCAACATCCCTTTACTTGTATCGTAGCAGGATGTACTCAAAGTGGCAAAACTGTATGGGTGAAAAGTCTATTGGAGAATACCCAGAAAACCATAAGTCCACCTCCTCAGCGTATCATCTGGTGTTATGGTCAATGGCAGCCATCCTATTTTGATAGGATGAGAACAATGCCTGGAATAGAATTCAATGAAGGAATACCTGAAGATATTGACAAGGTAGATTACCTAGATGTTTCTCAACGCAATTTGATCGTACTAGATGATCTCATGGCACAATCTGGCAAGGATAAACGTATAGCTGATCTTTTCACAAAAGGGAGTCATCACAGAAATTTGTCCGTCATCTACATTGTTCAAAATATATTTCATCAAGGCAAAGAAATGAGAAATATTAGTCTCAACGCTCATTATATCGTGTTGTTTAAGTCACCGAGAGATAAGCAACAAATCTCTATGCTTGCAAGACAAATTAATCCTGGCAAAGTCGGAGAGTTTATGAGAAGTTATGAAGACGCTACGAGCCGTCCTCATGGGTATTTAATGTTGGATTTAAAACCTACAACGGATGATCAACAACGACTCAAAACAAATGTATTGCCAGGCGAGGTCTTAGTCGAATATGTACGGAAACAGTCTTATCGTCAACCACCCCTTCTAAATGCGATGTATAACACCGAGCAGCGAATGAAAGAGATCATTAAAGCACCACAGCTTAAAACGGATGAAAAAAGCAAGCTGTATTCTGACCAACTAAATCGATTTCTAACTTTTAAAAACAAGATGGATATTCCAGTCCATCATCCTCCAATTGTTGTAACCCCAGATATCGTTGAACCACCAACCGCTCCTGAACCTATGGAGATAACACAACCAACCACTCCTAGATCTATCGAGATGACACAACCTGTGCCTGCTACTCCTAAACCTGGCTTTCTCACACCACCACCAACACAAGGAGAACGTCCCAAACTCAAACACAGCTTTTTCCACAATTGGGTAGACTCGGCTGATCGGAGACCTAAAGATTTAGCAATGATGACTCCAGAGCAACGAGAAGGTTACGAACAAAGACTGCTTCAAGAGAGACCAAAATATATTCCTATGAAAGCTGAGGATATAGTAAGATTATCACCCGAAGACAGACAAGAATATGAGAATTCTTTACAGACACAAAAGACGCCTAAACGATATGCTCTTAGGAGCAAACCTTATTAACGATTGAACAGGGAGCAAAGACGCTACTACGACAATCAGGCCGAGGAAATAAGAGACGAAAAAATTCACGCAGTAATATACCATCCACCAAAAGGAAAAGACTGTGTTTCAATATAGACGATGAGGATAGAAAACCAACAAGGTGGATAAGGAATGATGAAAGTAGCGACGAAAATGACTCGGACAGTGAATATTCCCAAGATGACATTTAAGACACTCTGTAAAATAAATTATAAGCAATAAATGTGTTTTAAAACGAATTCTGTGTGTGTGTACATTGTACAATATTTTCCCGTCCTATGATATATTCTAAATTTATTCAAATCACTGTTAACGATTTGCAAATGACTTACAAACCACATAGAATTGTGTTTACATACAATGTTTGTATCTCGCTTAAAAATCACTGCTACATCTAAAACGCTTGAAACTTGGTAAGGTTTAAATCCCTTTAACAATCGCTTGCTCTATAAGACCTTAGCTATGCCGATTAAACCTTAAGATCTTCTCGTTTAGCCCAAACAAGCCTTTTGACTTAATCCCTTAATGAGTTAAGCTATTGTGTCTTTAGTTTAACTTAGCATCAAAATATTTATGTTTCTAACACTTTAATGTTTGTAAATCTCGCTTGTACAGGCTTTACTAAATAAACGCTTAAAAACTTATTAGTATTGGTCGACTCAGAAAGAAATACTTCACTAGATACGAGATTGAAGGAGTTTATAAATCTCGCGACAACAAACCCATATATTTTTGCACACAAAATATGCTGAGCTCAGCTTAATGACTGTTTTGCCCAAACTTGCCTTGCATATCATTATGACGTCAATACATAATTATGTTAATGATGTTGCACACCCTCAAAACTCAACATAATGACTGTTTCGCCCAAACTCACCTTGCATATCATTATGACGTCAATACATAATCCCCGAGCCGGCGCGAAGCGCCGTGCGAGGGTACTAATTCCGCTCGGATATTTACACCCGGGTATGTGAAAACATAGCGGAATCCAAAGTCGTCCGCCGCGATGCCATGGACGGTTCAGGTTTTCTACGCGTTATACGCATGCGCGAGTTCAGGTCGAGAGAAAGTTGAGAAACATATACGGATAAACATTTTTAAAAAGATTTACGGATAAAGATTTTGTTATGCATCAAAAACGATTCAGTTTTAATACTCGGGCTATTGGAAAAACATACCGATAAATAGAGTCTTACTTCAAAAAGAGTCTTACTTGAAAAAATGCACTTTTGAAGTGTTTTGATTTTTGAACGGGTAAGTGTCTATTTTGCATATTTTAGTTTGTGGATTTGCACTCGGATTTGCAAAAGCGAATGTCACTCTTGACTCTGTGAGGTTATTATAATATCGATTAAACCTAAAAGGTATTTTAGCAAGTTTAAATTTGAGAAACTATTTTAAAGATAAATTTAAAAAATTATACTGTCAGAAAACAGTTCAAGTTTTCTGAACATTTTTGACGTTTTTATGAAATGTCTAAGGTTAAATTTTACAGCAAACCAAAGCTAAAAGAGTACGTAATAACATATCTACTTTATATAGTGGGGCAATTCATAAGTTTATAGCTAAAAGTACAAATATTATATTACTATTTTATCATTTTGTACCAAAAGTAAAAAATTGCGTGTTGCTATGGTTACAATGATTGACGGAATACTTCATGTTACAATACATTTTGGGAAGTATGTTCCTGAGTTCGAATACAAGTAGGCGAGGGGATTCTGCATGAGTGTATTTCTAGTTATGTTAATGATGTTGTACACCCTCAAAACTCAACATAATGACTGTTTCGCCCAAACTCACCTTGCATATCATTATGACGTCAATACATAATTATGTTAATGATGTTGCACACCCTCAAAAATCTCGCACACCCTCGCACACCCTCAAAAAAGGGGCTCGATCGGCCCCTATATTACTACTCACACATGTGTGTATTTTTTGACATGGTAAAAAAGAACTGTGGTGTGTTGGAACCACATTGGCTAATGTCTGATCTAGCCAGTCAATTTTATAATGCCTGGCTGGCAGTGATGGGTGGAAGCCCTAGACGACTCTATTGCACATGGCATGTTGATCGTGCATGGCATCTAGAACTCAGAAACAAAGTGAAAGACACTGTAGTGGCTGCTGAGATTTATAAAATGCTAAGGACTGTCTTGCAGCAAACTGAAGTGGAAACTTTTAAACAATATATGTTGCAGCTTTGCGAGCAGCTTCCAGCATTGAGCCCAGAATTTGCGAATTATTTTCAAAGTGAATGGCACGGAAGAAGTGAATATTGGGGCTATTGCTACCGAAAAGGGATGGGTATCAATACAAATATGATAGTTGAGGCATTTCATCGCCTGTTTAAATATTGCTATCTGAATGGCAAAGCGAACAGGAGAGTAGACCACTGCTTGATAAGTTTGATGGAATTTATCAGAGATAAGTCATTTGATAGAGCCATCAAGCTAACAAAGGGCAAACCAACATTTAAAGCAAGGATTATTAATGATCGACACAATAAGAGTAGAGGAATGAGCATTGACATTGTTAAAGAAGATGGTGATCTCAGATGGAAAATACCAAGTATAGCAAGAGTGATATAATCTATACAGTACTGAAACAAGCAAATTACTGCATGGACAACACCTGTCAAATAAGGTGTGCAGAGTGTAACATTTGTGTTCACCAATTTATATGTGATTGTACTGATGGTCTTATAAACAATATCATCTGTAAACACATTCATCTACTGCAAACATACTTGTCGGCAAAGAAACTGGAAGATGAAACAAATGACACAGGTGATTGCAGTACAGCTGAGACTGCTGTCACCAATACGGATTATAAAGCTAGGGAACTACAGTTAGTTGCATCTCTGATTCAAAAGAAAACTAAAGTAACGCAAGATAATGTAGCACTGAAAGAAGCCACCAAGAGGCAGCTTTTGACACTCGTTGACCAGCTATTTGATTGCGAGAACAATGAGGCCCTCATTGTCTTGAACAAAAAGGTAACTGCTGCTAAACACTGGGGGGGTGGAGGGTAAGTTGGGGGGTACGAAACAAATTATCTAACCTTTGGGGGGGTATGAGACGAATTACGACATTTGTGGGGGGGTACGAAACAAAAAATGAGTCTAATACTATGTCTATGATTAAAACTACAAACTTTAGCACACTAAAAGAGGTAGATAAGACTCTGAAACGGCCGTTTCCGGCGATCTGGAGGCTTCAAATTTTAAAAAATTTTCGCTCGGCGCCAACCATGGTGGTGCCTCGTGAGCTTGCCCCCCCCCCCCAATATTGAATACGTTACTACGCCCCTGTAGCACAGTACCATTTATCGGAAAGTGTCTCGATCGGAACCTATTAGTTTGACATCTCTGCAACCTGAACAGTCTTTGATTACGTAATTTTACCGTCGGGCAGCTCCCCTACTCGTTTAGAATGATTTAAACATTGAAAAAGATATGAAATACGTCACGACGTTCTGTTGATATATCATAAATAATGCGCATGGCCGGGACCTCTTTCGACTTTATTATTAGGTACGGAGAAGATAGTCAAGCAAGTCCTATTAATGGAATACTGGCAAGCATACAAAAGTACGGATTGGTACATGTGGTGTAAAAGAGCACAATTAAATTTATGGAAATGCTCAAAACTTGGATTACCAATAACAATTTGTAACAGATTATGTTACGTTCTTGGCATTTATATTTGTTTCATGTTTTTTTTTTTTTTTTGGGGGGGGCGGGGTGATTGGTTGGGTGGGGGGGGGGGGGTACGAAACATTTCATCACCTTTGAGGGGGGTATTAAATATTTTCCGACGCTTTTCGGGGGGGTACCAAATTTTATGGTAGTATTTTGGAATACCCTCCACCCCCCCAGTACACATACTTTATGACCGGTCCCTTATGTCAATGAAAAGACAAAAATGTTTATCACCATTGAAATTGGTAACAAATTCTCCTGGAAACAAATACACTGAAAAACAACGCAAATTTACATCAACGAAGAAAAAAAGAAAACGAACAAGCAATGTGCGGTTTGCGAAGCCAACCCAAGAGGATCTTTCATCTCTGTTCACAGTCGATAAAAATAGTAAGTCAGTTGCATGGTGGGGTTGAGCATTTAAAAGGTTATACGTATTATTAGACTGATGTATTTCTGTTTGTATACATTTACTTAGCGAACAACTTGAAGGTTTTGGTCTCGCCAAAAATGAAATTATAAAAGCTATTTCGCGAAAAAAGTTGGTAACATCAAATGAAATTCGACAGGATGAAGATCACCCACCCGCTGAAGCACTTGGCTATATCCTCACATACATCAAGCCGTATCTGGATGAAAATGCTGGAAGAAAGTAACGACCTCAGGTATGTACATTATAGGCGAAATGTTTATCCCAAAGTTGATGCAGTACTTAACCTGCTGTTTGTTTTTCATAGTGAAACGATTGCGAGATGAGTGGATGTGCAGCACTTGTGGATATGCCAAATTGGGGAATATGATAATGTGTGATTTCTGCTCCACCTGGCACCATTGGTATGTCAGCTTACAGTCTAGCTTTATATAAAAGTTATACAAAACTGTTGTTAATTTTGCTTCTTATTGTGAACTTCACTTGTAGGGAATGTGCCAAGATCAAAGACGCAGATGATGAATGGTTTTGCCAAAGTTGTGAAAACCTAAACAATGACGATGGATCAAAAATAGAAGAATGACCTATGAAAAATCATACTAATATAAAGAATCTCAGTTTTAATTATCAATATAAATATTATGTCAGACTTGTAAAATACTTTGTAAATAGAACATTTTTAATAATAAATTTCATATATATTCACCTGTAATATAAAAAATCATACTAATATAAAGAATCTCAGTTTTAATTATCAATATAAATATTCTGTAATATTACTGATACTTTTTTACTGATACTTTACTGATACTTTATTTAATTAATTGAAAAAAAAACGTTAACAAAATACAATACTATCCGCTAATAGCAAAGCTAATCGGGGCAGATAGTAAAATTAACACTCGCTCCTGAGTCCTATATAGTATATATTTAGATGCTCTGCAGTTATATTTGCAAAGGTCGTGAATAGGCAACTAATTCGATTCTGATCTATGGGGATTAGTTAGAATCAAAATAAATAGGAAAACTACACACAAGACAATAATTTCATTGTTTAGCCATCAATTGCATTAACGTAGGCACATCAACATAATCGTCCTCAAGCTTTAGTATAGTTAAGAGCGTTTTATGTATTGTTTTAGTAAACTTGTTTTTTCCAAATTCACGTACATTGGCGGAAATATTATTCCATATTTTTGCTCCGAGTTTTAAAAAGGATTCATTGTGTTTGTTCAATCTATAATAAAACCCAAGATTGAGATATTTAGTACCATCCATCCATTTGTAATCCTCCTACATTCAAAAAGAGGCAAAATTAGTTATTCAACTTAAAAATGACATACTTTCATGCGACAAAATGCTGATTGATATTGACCAGAAACCTAATACAATAATGGCAGGATATAGAGGCACTTTGTGGTAAAGCGACCATGACTCGTATAATTTTGATATTATTTAGACACTTGCGCCAGATACTAGTAGACCAAAATTTCTAGAAAGCCCAGAATCTATGTATTTACAACTTATAGCAAATGCCCATCCTGGTTATCATTTGATCCCGACGACCGTATGCATCATGGTTTAAATTGTGAATTAATCCAGGTCTATGCTAGCCCTATATATGCATGCAAATAACTACAGGGCCTGTGGCCACAAACCGTAAATACAAAAACACATCTCGTTTGACACAAGTTCACGAATCACAATGATGCACTGATTTGCACCATTAGTATCTGACTAAAATTATACGTACGGCATTCAGCTTTCTTGGATATTTATATATTATTGCCCTATTTGTCACCGCGTGGAAAACATAGCGCCAACATATCAAATGTCCATAGCTTGTAGTTACTATATGGAAAGATATAAATATAAGCTAGGTCTCCCACTTTTACAGGACAGACTTCCCCCTGCATCTGACGAATAAACTGATGCTGATATTTGAGACAAGATAAGTTGCCTAAGCATTAATTGAAAAGCACCCTCCTTGCATACACGACCATTCTTTGATACTGATTTGAACCAAATACTTGGGAAGGATGATTCATTGTGCAAATAAGTGCATTATCGTGACTCGTAAACTTGTATTAAATGAGACGTGTTTTTGTATTTACGGATTGTGAGCAACAAACTCAGTATAGTATGCTATTTCGCCCTTGATAAATAAACTGTCTTCAAACTGTCTATTCTATTCTGTCCATCCATTTATTCTGTAAAATACGCACTTGCCCAGATATCGGTCTAATTTTAGAGACCAGTAAGACTCAATAAATCCACTATCTCAACTAAAACCTACTCACCTAAATTACTTCACAGCAAAATTCACTCAGTCCCCATAACCCTACTATAGTATGAATATAATTACTATTTTTCCCTGTTTGAATTTAGGAGAGTTTATGAATATAAAAATGAGGCATAATATTATACTAGATAAATTATCCAAAATAATAATATGCCACTATTTCTAAAATAATGCTACTTAACCATATTACACTGCTTTAGTTTGCTTGCCTACCCTAAATTTGCCAACAAGTTACCTACTTCTGACAGTCTTTGACAAGTTGTTATAATAAGGTAACTATTAATAAAATATTTCAGTATTAATATGTCAAGAT
Organism: Trachythela sp. YZ-2020; assembly: GCA_016169945.1. Taxonomy (NCBI): domain Eukaryota; kingdom Metazoa; phylum Cnidaria; class Anthozoa; order Malacalcyonacea; family Clavulariidae; genus Trachythela; species Trachythela sp. YZ-2020. The sequence continues at coordinate 2,585,432 of JADLSH010000389.1, forward strand.
GCATAACATGTACACTCTACATGTTATGTGTGTATATACAAAAATAACGCACTATCGATACGCGTCTTACAGTTATTTGCATGCATAGGGCTATAGTAGACATAAAGCAAGATTGATCTGGAATAATTCACAATTTAAACCATGACGGATACGGTCACTGCGACGAAATGAAAACCGGACATTGGTAATATATGCATGCACATTTGCTATTAGTTGTAAATACATAGATTCTGGGCCTTCTAGAGATTATGGTCGACTAGTGCTGTATATGGCGCAAGTGTCTAAATAATATAAAAATTATATAAGTCATGGTCGCTTTACCACAAATTGCCTCTATATCCTGTCATTGTGTTTGGTTCCTGGCCAATACCAATTAGCATTTTGTCACATGAAAGTACAGGTTATTTTTAAGCTGAATGACTAATTTTTCCTCACTTTGAAAGTAGGAGGGTTACACACAATATTTCCACGTCTTCGAAAAGAAAGAATAATTTCGTTACTATATAACCCGGTTTTCCTTTGAGGTACTGTAGCTGTATAGCTGTCTTGCACGAGCACCATAAGGGAATAAGGTTACAAAAATAACGCACTATCGATACGCGTCTTACAGTTATTTGCATGTATAGTACTATGGTAGACAAAAAGCAAGATAGATCTGGAATAATTCACAATTTAAACTATGATGGATAAGGTCACCGCGACGAAATGAAAACCAGACATTGGTAATATATGCATGCACATTTGCTATTAGTTGTAAATACATAGATTCTGAGCTTTCTAGAAATTTTGGTCGACTAGTACTGTATATGGCGCAAGTATCTAAATAATATAAAAATGATATAAGTCATGGTCGCTTTACCACAAATTGTGTTTGGTTCCTGGCCAATATCAATCAGCATTTTGTCACATGAAAGTACAGGTTATTTTTAAGCTGAATAACTAATTTTTCCTCACTTTGAATGAAGGAGGGTTACAAATGGAGGGATAGTACTAAATATCTATATCTTGTGTTTTATTATATCCCAATATTTACTATCTCCCTAGTATTCCCATACTCTACCCATAGTGTTTCCATGCTATATCATTAGTGTTTCCATACTTTTTCCATAGTGTTTCCATACTATATCCATAGTATTTCCATACTTTTCCCATAGTGTTTCCAAACTATATCCATAGTATTTCCATGCTTTTTCCCAAGTATTTCCATAATTTACCCTAGTGTTTCCATACTATACACCTAGTATTTGCTAATATATCCCTAGTATATCCATAATATTTCCATCGTATATCCATAGTATATCCATAGTGTTTGCGTAGTATATCCCTAATCGGTTTCCATACAATAACCATAGTATTGGCATACTGGAAATCCACACCATGGAAATGAAAAACCCGTACTATGGAAATAGGAAATCCTTGCTATTTTCTAATGTGTGGATTTCAAATTAATCTATATTATTTACATAATATGAATTTCAAAAAATTTCTCCAGTGTATATGCATGCTGACGTGCTGACCTCTGTAGCTGTCTTGAGCTTGCGCAAGTTACCGATGTAATACAAAGACATATATCTCTACAATCACTTCAGACTTATTTAGAGAGAAGACTATATAGAAAGGCATAAACCGCATAATACGTCCCGAGTATTTCGTTCCCGATGAACATAGCTTGAACGGCGCAAAATGAAAACCAGGCTTTGGAACATCTGGGTATTTTTTAAATTTTGGATATTCGTATTTATCCTGGGTTTCCCAAAAATATATATTTATATATTATTGCCCTATTTGTCATCATGTGGAAAATATAACACCAAAATATCAAATGTCCATACCTTCTAATTATTATATGGAAAGATATAAATATAAGCTAGGTCTCCCACTTTTACATGACAGACTTTCCCTGTGACGAATAAACTGATGCTGATATTTTAGACAAGACAAGTTGCCTAAGCATTAATTGAAAAGCACCCGCCATGGACACACGACCATTCCTTGATACTGGTTTGAACAAAATACTTGGGAAGGATGATTCATTGTGCAAATAAGTGCATTATTGCATGTGACTCGTAAACTTGTATTAAATGAGATGTGTTTTTGTATTTACGGATTGTGAGCAACAAACTCAGTATAGTATGCTATTTCACCATCGATAAATACAGTCTTCAAGCTGTCTATTCTATTCCATTCCATTCCATTCCATTCCATTCCATTCCATTCCATTCCATTCCATTCCATTCCATTCCATTCCATTCCATTCCATTCCATTCCATTCCATTCCATTCCATTCCATTCCATTCCATTCCATTCCATTCCATTCCATTCCATTCCATTCCATTCCATTCCATTCCATTCCATTCCATTCCATTCCATTCCATTCCATTCCATTCCATTCCATTCCATCCATTCCATTCCATTCCATTCCATTCCATTCCATTCCATTCCATTCCATTCCATTCCATTCCATTCCATTCCATTCCATTCCATTCCATTCCATTCCATTCCATTCCATTCTATTCTATTCTATTCTATTCTATTCTATTCTATTCTATTCTATTCTATTCTATTCTATTCTATTCTATTCTATTCTATTCTATTCTATATTCTATTCTATTCTATTCTGTCCATCCATTTATTCTGTAAAATACGCACTTGCCCAGATATTGGTCTAATTTAGAGACCTATAAGACTCAATAAATCCACTATCTCAACTAAAACCTACTCACCTAAACTACTTCACAGCAAAATTCACTCAGTCCCCATAAGCCTACTATAGTATGACTATAATTACTATTTTTCCCTGTTTGAATTTAGGAGAGTTTATGAATATAAAAAGGAAGTAAATTATAAATAAATAAATAAATTATCCAAAAGAATAATATGCCACTATTTCTAAAATAATGCAACTTAACCATATTACACTGCTTTAGTTTGCTTGCCTACCCTAAATTTACCAACAAGCGACCTACTTCTGACAGTCTTTGACAAGTTGTTATAATAAGGTAACTAATTAATAAAATATTTCAGTATTAATATGTCAAGATGCATAACATAATTATACACTATACATGTTATATGTGTATATACAAAAATAACGCACTATCGATACGCGTCTTACAGTTATTTGCATGCATAGGGCTATAGTAGACAAAAAGCAAGATATATCTGGAATAATTCACAATTTAAACCATGATGGATACGGTCACCGCGACGAAATGAAAACCAGGCATTAGTAATATCTGCATGGGCATTTGCTATTAGTTGTAAATACATAGATTCTGGGCTTTCTAGAAATTTTGGTCGACTAGTACTGTATATGGCGCAAGTGTCTAAATAATATAAAAATGATATAAGTCATGGTCGCTTTGACCACAAATTGCCTTTATATCCTGTCATTGTGTTTGGTTCCTGGCCAATATCAATCAGCATTTTGTCGCATGAAAGTACAGGTTATTTTTAAGCTGAATAACTAATTTTTCCTCTCTTTGAATGTAGAAGGTTACAAATGGAGGGATAGTACTAAATATCTATACCTTGCGTTTTATTATATCCCTATATTTACTATATCCCTAGTATTCCCATACTCTACCCATAGTGTTTCCATGCTATATCATTAGTGTTTCCATATATACTTTTTCCATAGTGTTTCCATACTATATCCATAGTATTTCCATACTTTCCCATCGTGTTTCCAAAATATATCCATAGTATTTCCATGCTATATCCCAAGCATTTATATAGCACCAAAATATCAAATATCCATACCTTTTAATTATTATATGGAAAAATATAAATATAAGCTAGGTCTCCCACTTTTACATGACAGACTTTCCCCGTGAGGAATAAACTGATGCTGATATTTTAGACAAGACAAGTTGCCTATAAGCATTAATTGAAAAGCACCCGCCATGGATACACGACCATTCTTTGATATTGGTTTGAACAAAATACTTGGGAAGGATAATTCATTCTGCAAATAAGTGCATTATTGTGACTCGTAAACTGGTATTAAATGAGATGTGATTTTGTATTTACGCATTGTGAGCAACAAATTCAGTATAGTATGCTATTTCACCCTCGAGAAATACAGTCTTCAAGCTGTCTATTCTATTCTGTCCATCCATTTATTCTGTAAAATACGCACTTGCCCAGATATCGGTCTAATTTTTGAGACCAGTAAGACTCAATAAATCCACTATCTCAACTAAAACCTGCTCACCTAACTACTTCACAGCAAAATTCACTCAGTCCCCATAACCCTACTATAGTATGACTATAATTATTATTTTTCCCCGTTTGACTAATTTAGGAGAGTTTATGAATATAAAAAGGAGGCACAATATTATACTAAATAAATTATCCAAAAGAATAATATGCCGACACTATTTCTAAAATAATGCAACTTAACCATATTACACTGCTTTAGTTTGCTTGCCTACCCTAAATTTACCAACATGTTACCTACTTCTGACAGTCTTTGACAAGTTGTTATAATAAGCGAACAATTACTAAAATATTTCAGTATATATGTCAAGATGCATAACTAACAATGTACATGTTATATGTATATACTTCATTATTTCTTTACGTGGTTAAGTATTGCATGTATAGCTAAGTATTTGACAGCTTGCCAAAAATATATTTCTATTCATGCATGTTTTAGTCCTCACAATATTTCTGCCTCGTCTTCTTCGAAAAGAAAGAATAATTGCGTTACTATATAACCCGGTTTTCCTTTGAGGTACTGCAGCTGTATAGCTGTCTTGCACGAGCACCATAAGGGCATAAGGTTACAAAAATAACGCACTATCGATACGCGCGTCTTACAGTTATTTGCATGCATGCATATGCATGGCTATAGTAGACAAGAGCAAGACAGATCTGGAATAATTCACAATTTAAACCATGATGGATATACGGTCACCGCCACGAAATGAAAACCAGGTATTAGTAATATCTGCATGAGCATTTGCTATTAGTTGTAAATACATATAAAAAAGATATGAGTCATGGTCACTTTACCACAAATTGCCTCTATATCCTGCCATTGCGTTTGGTACTTGGCCAATATCATCAGCATTTTGTCACATGAAAGTACAGATTATTTTTAAGCTGAATAACTAATTTTTCCTCATTTTGAATGTAGAAGGGTTACAAATCGAACGATAGTACTAATATATAAGTCGAAAAAACTCCATAATGCATAATAAAAGAGGGCGTAATTCACTTTCCTTGGATACCTATTTTTAAATTATTCCAGTCCTGAGCTCACCAAATTAAACGGAAAGTGAAGTCTCAAATGTTCACAGTCATGCAGACTGTAATTATTATTTGGAAACCTCGTATAAAAATGGGTGGGGATATAATCATATACTTCACATTCATGAATCTTTCTTGCTGACGATAGAATCTTCAAATTTTAAACAGATCTAGAGTATATATTAAAATAGATTGGAAAACAGACCTGATACTGATATACATAAAACCATTATTTGATGCTAGTCTGACACTCCACCAGGCTTGGAATAAGATCGTAGTATAGTCAGTAATACATACAATAGCGAACAATAAAAATATATAATTGTGTGGATGAGAATGAAACATAATACAATTTATATTTATATACATTGTTAGACCTAGGCAGGAGCAGTTGCGATAAATGCAACTTTAAGTCCTCTGGCAAGAATCGAAACTGCATGCGGACCGCAATTCCGGTGCAGCGCTCTAACCAACTGAGCTACAGAGTCCAGTTGCTGAGGATTAACTGCAAGTTCGTTTATATATATGGGAGGGATGCTAGAATATAATATATGGGTAAATACTAAGATTTTTCTCTGCATCTCGTTCGATGGGAATACTAGTTGATGGAATAATAGAGGAATATGCATATAACTTTTAATTCGAATATTCCATCCACAAACATCATCAACTAGAATTTATATTACTATAATTCCTTTTTTCGAGGATATAATATAGTTTTGCGATTTTACCGCGTACCATCTTTCGCGCGGAATATACTTTTGACGAATAACAATTCGTTTATACTCTCGAATTTAATGTAGGACGTTGAATAACCCCTCCCCACACACCACGCTTGCTGGGCACGAATAACACCCCACGGAAATCAGTATTGTTATATTGGTTGCTTTTCCGCAATTTGTGGAAGTTTCCTATTATGACCACAGTGCAGTGCTACGCCTCTATATTTATCTCATTTCGCCGTGCATGAAAACCGTTGCCTAGCAGAATAACTAATTTTTTCCCTACTTGTAGCATGGTTACCATGCAAAACACGAGAAAGGGGAGAGTATAAATAAAATTTTGAAAATCGGCAGATTTCAGTAAGACGATTTGAAGCCAGATTTGTGTGAAGCGAATCGCTGCAGGAATCCAGAAATTTCCGAAGTCAGTATTATACTTCTACTGTGACCTGAGGTAAGTGTACGTCATTTAAAGAAATAATTAATATTGCAATCGTCGGAGGATTTGTACGTTTTTCAAATAACACTCACAGTTTTAATTTGAAGAACCGTGCAATTATCCGACATGCATGCAATGAATTACCGCACTGACTAAGGTAATTGCTCGTACATTGTATATCATTTTTTCAATATTCCCATATTGTTCATTGCTTTCAGGATTACATAATTATCTGCAGTAAAACTTGAAAATATGGACATCAATCTCTCTCTTGCCGTTGTTCTTGCGATTCTCTGTCCTTGTGCATTAGCAGGTAAGATATAAAATATACGCCAGAAATAACAAGTCAAAGCGAAAACCAAAGGGGACGGGCAGTAATCAGTTTTCTTGCAATCCGATAATTTGTGAAGTGACGTTATTTTGTGCCCTTGCTTATAATAAAAAGAACTGTTATTCAATGATAGAAACTTCTGTCGGGATATAAACTTTGTTTTAACATGTCATGTATGTTTTATAGTCCGAATAATTCTACTGTATTCCTTACGACACCACTTCGAAAGAGTGGAACGAGAAATCAGCGGCGTTGTTTGATATTTCTGTCAGTGCATGATTATCAAACGAAAATAAAACTGGTTGCTGATATTTGGATCTCCACACACTCATTAGACCTTATTCAACTAATTTGAGAAAAGTTTCTCACAGTATATATTATGTTCGCATATTTACAGATCCGCAGATTTCGTTTGCAATTGGTGTAAACTCAAACGAAAATCCTTCTATACTTTCTGCTCCAAGTAAAGGGGGTCCTGCGCTCTTTCCGACCATAAACGGAAATGGTGACGACGATAATTTGGAAAGTATTAAGTTTGATTACATTGATGAGGGTTTGCTGGTGCTACCCGAAGGTCAATGTCTTGTAGCAAATGTGACTTTCGAGGAACAAGATCTTTACCTCGGAACGAACCCAACCCAATGTCAAGTACGTCCTGGCATTCGCATCGTTGGAGGTTTAACGTTTTCGCATGGCTATGTTACTGAAAACGACGGGGAAATGTCCTTAATAAGGTCTAATCGTCGAGCAAGACTTTCTTCCACTACAGCGTCTGATCTTTTCTATCTTCTGCCACAACTTGCAAAGGTAGGAACCTGTATTAAAGCAAATTTAATACATAAAAATGATGTCTTTCTGGTATCGGTATATATACTTTTGTATCTTTGATAAAATAGTTTAATGAATTTGGAATCATATTGTTGTTGTCTATGCCGTGTTTCGTTTATTCGCTCTATTCTTGGATATTGTGCCACAGTTAGTATATAGAATTGTTACAGGTTAGGAATGCCACATGCATGTTTGGAAAACTTCAGCGGCGCGCCGCCAGAATTGCAACGAGAATGCTTGGTATAAAACATGGGCTATTATAAATAAATGAAATGGCCGTCTTCAAAGTAGGGGAGGTGCTGGTCGAAGTTATAAAATTATACAGGTATCCATGCATGGCCGTTGTCCACAATAATATATATATTTTTAAACTATTTTACTTTTAGTTGTTTAATACATAGTCTAGCAACCAGGGAAAACAAAAATTTACATCGAGTACGAACTGAACAGGTTAATATTTCATTTTATTATATGGCAAGCGTTTGCTTTCGCGAATATGGCAACTTGATTGGCTGCTGACGTACAGGATTTTCCCGTATATTGTCCACATGCAGGCAATACGTAATTTTTATTGCCCTGCGAAGAAAAGTCGAGTTTCACTAGAAAAGAAAAATGTCGAAAAATCTTTCGAAATATTCAAAAACGGAGAAAATAACAACCACAAATACAAAAAAAAAGGAAAGAAACCATGGTTGGCATTCTATGATCAAGCTTGGTTCACTTAAATCGAAAAAAAAGGCTAAATTTTTACAATTCAGTTTAGACTCAACTACATGTATATATGGTCACTTGTTTGTGTTTTGAGTATACGAAGGACTACAAAATTCACTTGTAATTGGCCAGAAAGAATATTAAACTTTTTCAAAACATTTAAAACTGTAAAACAGCGACATAGTCTTCATAGACATCGTTTTCGATACTTTCGTAGTTTCCCTTTTTTTATTAAGAGTAAACAAAAAAATACTTATAGTGAAATGTATTGAACTAGCATTTGTTACTGCTATTTTCGAAAACTCTTATTAAATTATTAAATATCTCTATATCTGTGTTAATATTCTATAAAAACGTCGTGTATGTAGTAGTGTTTTACTTTAGGCAAATGCATTTGTATACGAATGTTATCGGCATCTTGAGAATGAACCGGCTTTTGGATTTTGACCTTTGTTTTCGCGTGACCAAACTGCGAATGTTTTCCACTTTTACAAATAACTACTCAATTAATCAACTGCCATATAATAAACAACTTACTAACCTCGACCGTTCGGGCTGTACGGGGAAATATTAAACCTCGGTCTAGCTGTATTGACCTCGCTATCGCTCGGCAAGACCTCGGTTTAATATTTTTCCCATACAGCCCTCACAGCTCTCAGTTAGTAAATATAGTGTGTATATAGGATTTCCGGACACCAGGAACTTTGTCGTTGACAGCGGTAGTTCTCACATGAATGGACCACCCTTTTGAAAAAAGTTTCAATTCAATCACTAGCTAGCACAATGTGTGGCATTCTTCAGATAAAATAGCGTATAATGACAACTATATACAGTAATAGAAAACTCACAATGATTGCGACCATTGCATGCATGCATGTACCTGTACAAACCATCAAATTTATTCTATTTACAAAGTACGTAAAGCAATTAACATGTTAGCAGACAAAGTTTACAAGACGCTGTGCTGTGTGTTCCGTGATTTCCTGCATGCATGGCAAGTAATTGCAACGGAAATGGCGGTTGCCCGTATAGTTAAAATTGTTCCGATATAACGAGTGTATAATCCAATTGATTGAACAAGCATAATGGATTGTTGTATTTTGAACGATCAATACAATACGTGTTATTTCAATTCCCTGACTAATCCAACCCGTATTGTTAATCCTATATATTGCCACTAAGAACTTTAAGGCCTGATTCCACGGTGAAATTATTCGCGAAATTATTCGCGAAATTATTCACGAAAATTGTGTCTGCAGAATACGGATGGCTGCACATCAGTGATTCTATTAAATTTCCCCCCTTTTTTCACTTTCGCAGTGAGTAGAACTAACTTCTACTCACTGGCGAAGCGAAATTTTTTCTCGCGAAGCCTGATTTATGTTTTCTGCGCATGCGTCAATTCATTTCGTGCGAAATATTTCGCATTTCGCTAAGAAAAAACACTCGTGGAATCAGACCTTTATATTTGTTTTATATTACTTTTTTCAATCAGGGTTGACAAAGTTGTATTAGGTAATTCCGGCAGGACGGCTTCAGCAACTTCTTACTTAACTAAACTTAATTTTGTATTCTTTTCATTTATTTTTTTTAGAAATAAGATGATAAACACGCATTTTGAGAAGCATTGCGAAGTCTTTAGAAAGAATAAGCAAAAAACACTAGTAATTTTAGATGGTTAATTCATTCCTGTAATGATAATAAGTGTAATGCAATAAAACTATGTTCTCATGCATACATGCAGTAGTTATGTGCTTTCAATACTCTGATTTAATGCATTTTTCATTGTTTCGAACACTGCCATTTTTTTAACAAACCACTAGCTTTACTATAGAGCGATTTATACTATTAGATATCTTTTGCATAACTCAAATCCACATGCTAATGAACCACTAATTATTAATTTTGAAACAAAATCCTTTGCAAGATGTTGCACAAACGGACAAGAGAATAAATTAATATGAAAAATAGTTTTTCGGCGTTTCACGTAAAGCAATACACGTTTAGGTGGGCTTGCGACACAATCTTCCTAAGTGGGGCAAACGTACAACAGGACAATAATACCACATCCTATGCACAAGTATTCCTATCGAGACGAGGCAATGTTTGTACAATTGTGTTTGTCCCACTTTCCAAGATGGCTTCGCGGACCCTGAAAAGGTATCATTTTGAAAAACCTCGATCCTAAATCAGACTTCAAACTGTAGACGATGAATTTGGTATTATTTCCTCGCTGAAAAAAAAGTTGGTTTATGATGTATGATTATTTCCTGTGTGTGACTTAGTTTGTTGTTCAGTGTAGATTCTGTTGTTCTGTAGCCTAGGAAACATATACGGCAGAACACACACACTCCACACAGCAAAAAATCCTTGCATAAAAATTACTCAAAACATGAGTAAGAAAATGCGTTCACAGTGACACACAATACTTGAGTAACTTTACCGCTAATGGTTGAGTAAAACTTACTCAAAATTTGAGTAAAACGACCCACATCGTGCGTAAAAGGCATACCTTACTCAACTTGAGTAAAACATAAGTTTTACGCAATCTATTTGGGTAAACTTGTACTCAAATAGATTGCGTAAAACAAAGGCTTTACGCGCAGTAGATAGGCATCGACAGTAAATCCCGCGCAAGATTAAAAACAATTCACGATACACGGCACAAGTAGTGAGATAAAAATAATATATTACGAAGTACAAGTAGGTTATATCTATATACAGTAAGGATGTGTTCATTGATCCGTATTGCAGTCCAATGCATTAACAAACGTAATCACAGACGTTGGAAGTTTCCGTGCATCAGGAATTTGGAAGATGCACTTTTGCAAATATACAAAAAAATTGTTCATGGAAGCGGGGTATTCATACATAAATACGTAATAGGTTGCAAATAATGCCATTGTTGCATCCATCATCCCGCCATCCACTTCAAATAAGACTTGTCGGTCTGCCACAATGCTGGACGTCAGCATTCTTTCCAAATCACCTTTCACAACAATCACTGGGAAAGGGGACTCTAGTGTTGATGCAAAATCTTCTACATCCTGACCCTCCTAAATTGAGATAGTTAAATGAGAAATAGAATACATTAGATCGTTGGGGGTGCAGGAGGGTGCGCATCCCTCTCTGAGAATATAAACGCGCGATCATTGGAGTTCTTTGCAAAATACTTCCCAAAGTTAAGTATAATTTTGGAAAGAATACTTTTATCTTCAGTGGGGTGCAGGTTTACAATATGCTCCCTGATCACGTGATGAAGGCTGAGTCCATTCACACTTTCGCACGTCTCGTACGAATCGTGTGTAACGAGCTTTCTTAATCTGGAACATGGAAGTGACGGAACTGATTGCGACAATATTTTGTATTTATATATTTCATATCTTAAAATGTAATTCCTATAAATATAGCTTATATCTAGATACAGAGCCCCTATGGATACCAGCCTTCCTGCTGAAAGGGCCACCCTGTTTAAATAAAGTTTTTCCATTCCATTCCATTAGAATTTATGAAATACACTCTTACCGAGACAAACCGAACAAACTCTTCTTGGTTGGCCTTACTCCTCTTTTGGGGAAACAGAAAGGGCAACAACACCAGGGCAACTTCAGCAAGTTCATCTATAAAATACACAGAAAACAAATGTGTGCCTGAGCAATTGTATGCATGTACCGTGAAATATAGACTTAATTAAGGCTCTGTGCATTGCAAGATTATATCGAACAAAGCTCTAATGATTATTTTAAGAGCATCTACTAAATTAGGTAACTTACTTGCAGAAGGCTCATCGACACCTTCTTCGGTTGGCTCGGTGTCCAGTAAGTCCAAAAATCTTTTCATTTCGTTTTTGAACACACTCTTTCCTCGTGCTACGCGAATTATGCTAGATGCCACTTCTCTTACATTGTGTGTAAAAGACTCAGCAACACCGGACGTTACCATCAGCAAACGCTCAAATTCTGCAATGATCTAAATCAAGACAAGAAGGCAATAAATACAACATTGTGAACATCTACTTCGAACTACACCTGCATGGGTCTAATTGTCTCCTTTTCAATTACTATAAGAAATCTTTAGTTCGCCAATTAAACATATACATCGTTTTCACATATATATAATTATAGAGTTCTTTTATTTACGTAAATTTGAAAACTTCTTACCTCTGACGAGCAAAATAGTGCTGGGTACTCATCCTTTATTTCCTTGATGGGCCTTTTCTCATTAACCATCTTTCTTCGATCTGGAAATGTCACCAGCATTTTTCTTGAAATTTTGCCCTCATCTGGTGACCGTTTGAGGATTCACTTTTCAATAACTTCTTGTGGACATTCATGGTGCATGGTTTCATCTTCACGTTGTGGAAAAGGTGGTTCCCAGATTAAATCTCCTCTTTTGACCTTCTTCGACAAGGTTGTGGGCGTTGTACTACCTGCAGCTGCGGCAGACCGTTTTAACTTTTGAGCCTTCACTTCTGGGTTCTCAGTCAACCTTCTTCTTTCATTTTTGAACTTTTCGTATAACTGGGCAACCCAAGAATCTTGATTGGCAAGTGACTGTATTTGACTTTTGGTAGGATACCTATATTCAAGGAATTGCAAAAAACAAAGTTCAAAAATGTAAAAATACAACCACCAGAAAAGTGGCACATAAGTCATTAAAGGCACAGTTCAGCCTTTTGAGTGACGGTTTTTAAGGCGCATTAAAACCCTTTTAATTGAAAAAACTAATGAGGAAAACCAATTAAGCATAAATCAAGATCAGTGAAATCAATGCTTTTTTAACATTTTTAATGTTAAAAACGTTGACTTCATTGATCTTGAATTATGCTTAATTGATTTTTCAATTAAAAGGTTTTACTGCGCCTTAAAAACCATCACTCAAAAGGCTGCACTGTGCCTTTAACACTTGTTTGTGTATCGCTAAGTCTAATAAATATTAACGAGAATCAAGGAACTAATAGCATGCAAGATAGTATCCTATAATAGGTTAGTTAAATTCAGTAAAAACTGTAAAGCACTTATAAAATCGAGCGGGCTTGGAAAATTAGGGAAGGGATGCACGGGCGGCATAAAAAATGCGGGTAAGGCGAAGGGAAGCGCCTGCTGACTAATGTTCTCAAGATGGCAGAAGCTATTCACGACTTATTTGACTATAATCGTCCGGAGAAAGAGTTTGTTAATGATTCTTATGAACGTAGGCTCTTACAAAAGCCTAAGGAAGGTGGGAAAGTACTTTGCCCCAACTGTCCCGCTTCTGATAGCAAAATAAATGCGCATATATACTTTTAGATTTGTTATACATATTTTTTATTATTTTGCATATAATTTTCCTTTCAAGTTATACATATTCATAGTCAAATACATACTCATACTACATACTGAATGACACATTAATGATGTCGACATCACTATCACTGAAGTCAATTGAACCCTTCGCATTTTGAGTGCATTTTTCGGTGTTGTCGCCCATTGAGACTGAGGAAAAAAACACTTTGATTCAACGTTTCATATTTCGATTAATATGGATCATATTTCAGCAATAACTTTTAAAATATACCCATCTAACTAGTGGAAACCACGAAAATATATCGTTCTACGCTGTGATGGGCAATATTTCAGGCAAATTTTTTTGGATTCCCGATTGTCGACATTTATACCCGATTTTCGACCATTAATCGGCAGGCCCTTCGTCTTTCCCCTGAAGCAAAATATCACCCGCCCGCGGGAAAAAGGGCCTGCGGAGGAGGTAGCCACATCCTGAAATAGATAATGTCGCCTATAGCAGCCATACCTACACTAGTCATATTTAAAGTTAAGTTCAATTTTCGCCAGATGAAATACTGACAACATGTATCCCAGGTACTTTTTATGCACTTTTACTAACTACGTAGTTTAGCTTACCAGTTCCATCATTATAAAAAAAGTTATTTATGCTTTATCGTAGCCATTATAATCGCACTTCACAGCAATAGAAGGAAATCCAGACCTTCATTTTCAAGAAGAAATAATTTTGGGGTGAGCACATACAAGGGCGTCAATCCTGGGGGGATGGGGGGACGAATCCACCTCCCCCCACTTTGTGGGCAGAGGGGGATCAATATATAATAATTCCACCCCCCCAACTTTTTTCCACTTCAGTTTATACGACATGTTCTGATCATCATAATTCAATAAAGTCTTCCCCCAAAGTGCATGCCCGCATACCCTCATAGTGCCATGGTGCTAGCGGCATGGGGTCTGAATAGACAATTTTGGTTTTGGTCGGCCCCTTTACCACGCCCTTTCGTCTGGCAAAACGAACTCACACCCCTAATGTTACAACGACGCAAGTTAAGCTCCTGTCGGGAAGTGTCTATAATGATGCGGAAATGCCCTGAAAACGTTAAAGGTGTTACATGCCTCCGTAACAATTAGTTGGCTCCATCCCCCCACTTTTTAGATGGATTTTCGCCCTTGAGAGCACATATCTTTGTGGCGGCCAAGGACACCATAATATATCGTCATTATGGAAAGGTACAATTTTTACTAAACTAGAAATACATGCATGAAGAACCCCGACGCCCATTAGAACCAAACAATTATACTCTCCAAAAGTTATTGTAACATGAAGTACTGAATCGATCACTGTAACAGAGCCTTTTTTAACTAATGTACTGGAGGGGCCAAAGCCCCCCCCAGCCCCCATATTGCCTCCCCCCCCCCCCAGTTAGCTATTTTGCCCCCCCCCCAGTGAAGGTCCCTTTGTCCAAAATATAAGCAAAAAAGGTGAAAAACTGAGTTTAGAGGAAAGTTATGGTATTCTCACAACAAAACCTGGCTCCGTTTAGATGGGATATATCAAAAATTGTCTCTGAAAATGCAGGAAATCAAGCCACAGTGACTCAACAATACAAACATTTCCTGGTGGAGGACCACCAGACCCCCCTTTAGCTTCCCACAGCTGTAATACACCACCTACTTGTTACGTCCCCTTTTGATGATGCCCCCCGCCCACTAACGATTTCTTAAAAAAGGCCCTGCACTGTAACCATGGTAACACGCAACTGGCCTTATATTTATTTTATTTTTTTTACCAAATGGCAAAATAGTGACAAGGTTTGTACTTTTAACTATAAAATTATCAATTGCTCAACTATATAAAGTAGCTATGTTGTTACGTACTCTTTTAGCTTTGATTTACTGTAAAATTCAATCTTAGACGTCTCAAAAAACGTTTAGAAATTGGCATAAAACTTCAACTGTTTTTGAACAGTATTTTTATACTATGAAGTGAGATTAAATATGTTGTTTCCTTTCTATAACGCATTTGAATTCATAGTAAAACACTTTTTAAGATTAGTCAATGTTGTATTGATCACACAGGATGAACTACGCATTTTGAAAACCACTAACTATAGTGCATGCCAATTGACGCAAAACTGCAAAAGCTGGCATACAAAATAGACACTTACCCGTTCATCTCGCAAACTCGAAAATCTTGTCCTTTCTCGGTCTTTTGCCTGATTTCTTTTCCTGTTGACTTTAGTAAGTGAAAATCCTCTAAAATTTTTTCATTTATCTTCAGTTTGGAGACATAATATTTGTCTGTATTAATGTGTCCCGACTCCAGAGCCCATTTTTGAAAAAGATTTGCAAAATGCCAAAGGCAAAATGGCAGTTATTTTTCTAGCGTATTCATATAAAAACAAAATCTTTGTCTTAAAGTAGCCAATCATGATGTCGCTAGTTATCAGTTTTCTCTCGGCTTGAACTCGTGCATGCGCACAACTTAAAAAACCGTCCAGCGTCCATGACAAAAAATGGCGGGCAATTTGGCACTCGGCTATGTTCACAAATCTCCGAGCGGAATTAGTACCCTCGCACGGCGTAGGTACGGGCGTCGTAGCTCGGGGATTATATCTCAGCCAATATTTTAGGTAAATGCTTCATAAAAATATTATTACCCTTATCTTTTAAGTGTAAAATTATATACACAATAAAATATCATTGAATATTATAATGATCATTTCTGTCCGTGGGCTGGGGAGCAAAGAGGATGGGTGAGGAAATTTGGTATGCAGATAATGTCAGAAATTATCGAAAATTACATGTACTGGAAGACAAACACTCAAATACGGATTCTAGGTCCTATAATTATGTTCAACAAAAAAGTTAAGCTATTAGTTCTAGTGAAATTATTATCAGATCTATAGTGCATTGAAAATCAACTTTGATCAACTTAGCAATTTTTTAGAAAGTAGATTACTGTATGTGCTCGCAAATATGTCATGAAAAGATGTGACCACACCAAGATTAGCCCGCAGTTTATTTTATCACTTTTAAATTAAGGCTGCGAGCAGGGCTAACACACATCGAATACGACAATACGTACATATACACACACACACACACACATACACACATACATACATACATACATACATACAAGGGTCTTGCCGTCTTGGGCATGAAGCCGTGAAACTTCGGGATTTTTGTAAAATTTTAGTCTCTGTAACAGTGTAAGTGTAACGGCTTTTTAAAAACCTTTTTCGTACAGAATGCTACAGTAGAGTTGGCAATGAGTTCTGCAAGTGGCGGTCGAGACCGAGACAAGAATCGTAAACACGCAAAACAGCAAAACGCAAAGGGAAGAAACAACGTGCCGCACGGGAACGCAACCTATTGAGCAAAGTACCAAAAATCTCAACACTCTTTAGTTCCAATAGCAGCGCTCCAACTCCAAGCGGTGAGACTAGCGACTCGGACGCCAGTAGTAGCAGTATCTCTGTAGATGTACTCGCGGATGTGCAATCTCAGCATCATGATGAAGGCGCTAGTGCATCGAGCACAACTGTGTCTGAGACAATACCGGCAATAGAGAAACCTGTAATATCTAATGATCCTTCCGATCCCCATTCGTGCGATTTAGGATTGTGGCCTGATAACATTTCGAACAGTATGAGAGAATACTGGGCAACGAAAGGAAGTAGCGACTGCAGTAATTCGGACGCAGATTTTAGTGCTACGTCTACACTACTCGAGGGAGATAAATACAAGCGACAGTGCCAGAAAAGTATGTTCACGTATACGCACCAACTCACGAAGGAGCAACATCTTCGCACTTGGCTCTGTTACTCACCATCCCAACATGCACTGTACTGTTTTGCATGCAAACTGATGACAGATGTCTCCGTTTTTGGAAAGCAGGGATGCAGTGACTGGAAACACGCTTCTCAACAAATTTTACGCCATGAGAGAAGTTCAAATCACCGACAAGCCATGGTTCAGCTACTACAACGCAGTGATGCAAATTCTCGTGTTGATGCAGAACTAGTCAAACAGGCGAAGACAGAGCGCGATTATTGGTGTTCAGTCCTAGAACGGGCGGTCGAAACTATTCGCTTACTGGGTGAACGTGGCTTAGCATTTCGTGGCTCAGATGAAGTTGTCGGTTCAGCCAAGAACGGAAACTACTTGGGCGTATTGGAACTGGTGGCGATGTTCGATCCCTTTCTTGCGCAGCATATTAAGTTACACGCAAACAAGGGACGGGGTCACACATCTTATCTGTCTAAGACAATTTGTGAAGAATTAATCGATTTGATGGGAAATTGTGTGCTCGATCACATTATTTCGGAAGTGAAGTCGGCAAAATATTTCTCGGTTTCTGTAGATTCAACCCCAGATGTATCTCACGTTGACCAGCTCACCTGCATTCTACGGTACGTTTTGCCATCGGGTCCTGTTGAACGGTTTGTAACCTTCCTGGACATGCAAGGTCACAGTGGGCGGGAACTAGCGGAAAGCTTGCTT
Organism: Trachythela sp. YZ-2020; assembly: GCA_016169945.1. NCBI lineage: Eukaryota > Metazoa > Cnidaria > Anthozoa > Malacalcyonacea > Clavulariidae > Trachythela > Trachythela sp. YZ-2020. The sequence continues at coordinate 2,603,510 of JADLSH010000389.1, forward strand.
AAATTCTTGAGAACACATGGCATTGATATAACAGACTGCCGAGGTCAGTCATACGACAACGCGAGCAACATGAGTGGTAAGTATAATGGCATGCAGGCCATTATCCGACAACATTGTGAGATGGCTCATTATGTACCCTGCGCTGCACATTCTCTTAACTTGGTTGGTCAATCTGCAGCAGGTTGCTGTCTGGCAGCCGTTGCCTTCTTCAAATTTCTGCAAGGATTGTATTCCTTTTTTTCTGCTTCAACGCATCGCTGGAAAGTTCTAAATGCTAAACTTTCAAGCAGAAGCCTTCCAACTCTCAAACGCATGTCTGATACTCGCTGGTCCGCACGCGCAGATGCGACGAAAGCACTAGTGGACGGATATGACGAAATTTGCGATGCCTTGGTGGAACTTGCTGACGACGTTGAACAGAAACCTGACGCCCGGGAAGAAGCTCGTGGTTATGTCGACAACATGAACCGCCTGGAAACAGGCATACTAGCTGTTTTGTGGTACCACATTCTGCATCGTTTTCACGGCAGCAGTCAAATTCTACAGTCCGCCGAGCAAGATCTCAATTCAGCCGTTGCAATCTACGAGTCTCTTGTGGATTTTATCCGAAAGCTGCGGACCAGATTCGAAGAGTTCGAAAGCAAAGGAAAGGTACTGAGTGAATGTGACCATTACAAGGAAGAAGTCCAACGAGTGCGTCAACGTAATCGCCGTTACGATGATCCAGAAGCAGCACCTGAACGGCCGCAGACTCCAGTCGACAAGTTTCGTACAGGAACGTTTCTGGTAATTGTAGACAGCATCGCCAGTGAGTTGCAGAAACGACTGGGTGCGTATTCAGAAATTGCTGCTAAGTTTGGGTTCTTGCGAACGCTCAAGGACTTGCCAAACGAGCAAGTGACCGAATGCGCGATAAATCTGCAAAACGCATACCCCGCAGATCTCGAAGACAGCCTGTCTGACGAACTATTGCAATTTTCAAGTTTTCTGAACACAGATTTTGCCAAGAAATCGTTAGAAGCAACTGCTTCTCCAACAATCCCTGCCACTTCTTCAGTGGCCATGCCTGAGAGTGAGACATCCTCTGATGAATCTGATAGTGAAGAAACCGAGTCGGAGCTGTGGTCACGCAAGATGACGACGATGTCTTACTGCGCGTGGAGTCGATGGAATTGCGCCTTTACCGCCTAATTGTTGCCAACAATCTGGAGACAGAATTTCCTAATACTGTAATCTTATTTCGTATGTATTTAAGTTTGATGATCTCGAACTGTTCTGGCGAAAGGTCGTTCTCTAAGCTTAAGCTGCTTAAAAGCGAAATGCGATCTTGCATGGGGCAGAAGCGGCTGAACAGCCTCGCGCTTCTCAGCATGGAAGCCAAACTTCTGCGAAACCTTTCCGTTTCATCGCTTATTAATGATTTCGCAATGAAGAAATCGCGTAGGCATAACGTTTACAGGGCATCTTCGGATTGACTCATTATAGAGAACATTATAGACATCAATGCTTGTGCTAATGTACATTTGATTTGTATGACATTTTGTTAGCTATTTTTAGCCATGTTAATCGTTAACTTTTTGTTATGTTTGTTGTTGGATACTGAAAATGTATTTGTAAGACCCAATTATATCCAACAAATCGTCGCAATTAATTCAGGTTGTTCAAGCACCCAAATTAGCAAAATATAAAGGTTTCATTGATGTTTGAAACAAGGTTTAACCTACAGTGGCGTGCTGGCTTTGTGTCACCAGGAGGCCAGCTGGGATTTATGCCCACTTGTAACCTAGTGTGTTTGCATTAGAGCCAATTGTATCCAGCAAATGCGTCCCACTTAATATGTTGTTGAGCGCCCTTAGACAAAATCTAATGGTTTTATGTGGGGCTTTGCCAGCACGCCACTGTTAACCTAACGGAAAATTATTCAGAAATCCTGGTTGAGATAGCTTGGCTGCAAAATTGCGGTGATTTGCGGATAAAATTGAAAACAATTATATAACAATTTTGTGTGTCTTTGAATTCAAAGATTGTCATAACGTGGGGGGGGGGGGGGTTGGGGGGCCTCGCACTGAAAATCTGCCACGGGCCTCGCGCGACGTTAATCCGGCCCTGAAATACATTCATGCAGAATCAAGCTTGAACACCCCAAAAGTTATTGTAACATGAAGTACTAAATCGATTACTGTAACCATGGTGACACGCAAGCGAAAACTGTAATACTGTATATATTTTTTCTTTTCTGTACAAACTGGTAAAATAGTGATTAGAATTTTAGGCCCGTTTCAAACGCCGCTCCACTCATGCGCCGAACTTAAATGACGAATTAGGTGCGACAGAAGAGCAACGTATGAATCAATTAGGTACGGCAGAATTTGGAGCGACATAAGTTCGGCAGAAGTTCGACAGAGCCTGTCGCATTATGCGACGTTGGAGTGACATTGATTTATACGCCGCTCCACTCATGTGCCGAACCTAAATCAAACTTTGCTGTAATTTATTAGGATTAGTTTAGCCACTTTGTAATGTCTACCTATTGTTTTAATTTTAGAATTCCCGCGCGAACACGCTCTCTCGTCAACAACATTATATTTTGTACGCCGTTTGAATCACTGCCGCTCTTGTATCGCTCCAGAGTCGCACCTAATACAATTAAGTTCGGCGCATGAGTGGAGCGGCGTCTGAAACGGGCCAAGTTTTAACTATAAAATTACCAATTGCCCAACTATATAAAATAGGTATGTTATTTTGTACTCTTTTAGCTTTGATTTACTGCAAAATTCAATCTTAATAGATGTCTCACAAAACGTTTCAAAATTGTCACAAAACATCAACTGGTTTTTTTAACAGTATTTTTATACTATGAAGTTTTTGAGATAAAATATGTTGTTTCTTATTCTATATATAACGCATTTAAATTAATACTAAAACAATTTTTAAGATTAGTCAATGTTGTATTGACCTGCACACAGGATGAACTACGCATTTTCAAAACCACAAACTGTAGTGCATGCCAATTGACGGCAAAACTGCAAAAGCAAGTATGCAAAATAAACACTTACCCGTTTAAAACGCTTTAAAACTCGAAAACCCTGTCCTTTCTCGGCCTTTTTCTATTTTGACTTTAGTAAGTGAAAGTCCTCTAAAACATTTTCATTTATCTCGTTTTACTGAATTAATATGTCCCGACTCCAGAGTACAATTTTTACAAAAATTTTCATATAAATGCCAAAAACAAAATGCCAAAATGGCAGTTATTTTTCTGACATATCATCTGACGTCGACCTTAAATGATGGTGTCCTTCGGGTTTAGATGACAACAGATCCATAATATAACGAGGTGCCATACCATGAAGGGATTTATACACTAGAAGTGCAATCTTGAAATCTACTCGAAACTTTATCGACTGCAAATGAAGGTGCATTAAAACTGGAGTAATATGATCCGTTCTAGGTGTAAAGCACGTCGTCCTTGCGGCAGCATTTAAAACTCTCTGTAAACGTTCAAGCTGGTATTGCGGAATCCCAAACAAGAGAGAATTGGAGGAATCTAGATGTGACGTTACGAATGCATGCACAAGCGTTTTAGTCGATTCCAAGGAAAGGAACTTCCTAATTTGTCTAATGTAATATAAGCCAGTAGACGCTTTGTTGCACACCTTTCCCATGTGAACCTCCATGGATGTGTGTCTGTCGAACCGGGCACCCAAGTTCCGAACGCTTTCAACAGGTCTAATGTCTCCCACTTGCAGAGAGTCAATTGCAATGTTTCTTAATTGTTGACGAATTCCAATTATTACAAATTCTGTTTTTAAATTATTAAACATTAGTTTCTGTGAGACCAGCCAAGCGCGAACATCAGCTATGAATGCCTGGACGATCTTGACAGCTTCATTTTGACATGTGAGTGATTCTGGACGAAAAAATAGATTTTACTGGGTGTCATCCGCATATCCATGTGAAGATGGTATGTTTCTTAATAATTTCGAACAATTTGAACACATAAAATAAGAAAATAATTGAACCAAGGAAACTTCCTTGCGGAACTCCACAACTCATAGAAAAACTGTTAGGGAGCGCTTGGTTAATGTGAACAAACCGTTTTCTGTCCAATAGAAAGGACTTAATCCATTCAAGTGCATTTCCACTGACACCAAAATCTAATTCCAATATTTGAAACATAATCTTGTGGTCGACCGTATCAAAGGCAGCACTCAAGTCCAGCAGCACCAGTAAGGTTACTTCCCGTTGATCCATGCTCGTTAAAATATCATATTTAACTTTAACAACAGCAGTTTCCGTTGAATAGAACTTGCGATATGATTATTGGTTAGTAGGAAGAGGTGCATTCTCGTCACAATGTTGAAACAACTGATTTACAACTCCTCTTTCCGCAATTTTTGACACAAATGAAAGATTATTGACCGGTCTAAAATGATCAAACTGTGCATCAAGGCCAAGTTTCTTTAGAAAAGTTATAAGAAGAGCAATTTTCCACGCCTCTGGAACATAACTATGGTGCAATGACAAGTTGTTCATCTTTGTGATTACAGGTTTTAATTCATATACTGGTTTGTAGCTTCGTCTGGCTAAAAATTCAATAAAATTTTAAATAAAATATAGCACTAAATAATTAAAAACAAAAATTAACCGAGCTTTCGGACTAAGCGTCCATCGTCAAGGTAAAATGTTACTAAATATATTCTCACATGCAAGAAATATTGTACTCCTAAAGCTAATTAACATTAAATATACGTGGCAAGTTGGCAGTGCATGTTAAGACTAATTAGAATAATTATGTAAATTAAAAAAAATTGTCTGTCATTTTATTTAGATAAAAGTGGCAAGTACGATCCAGGCAGAATCCGCCCTCTATCTCTGTTCGCAATTGCATATTCTGTTTTAGCGATCTCCTATGCCTCTTCCCATTTTCTTTGGTGTCCCCTACTCTCTTTTAATATTATTTTTGCATTCTCCCAATAAATGTTGTGATCTAAATTACACGAATGTTTTGCCAAGGCTAACTTTTCGGTTTTAAAATTCTTTACACTCGATTTATGCTCGTTTTTTCTGGTTAGGAAGGCACGTCCTGTTTGACCAATATATTTTATATTACTGTCACCGCAGGGAATCGAATAAACTTGCAACACTTGTTTCTTTTTCGTCGGCAACTTAATCTTTTACTGTTACTAAGACCATATTGTTCTAAAATGCGCTTAATCTTCTCACTGGTGCCCTGAATAATTGGAGTCACTGCATACCCCTTGCATTGCTCTATTTGTTGGTTCCTGGATAATTCTGTAGCCTGCTCCTTTCTTAAAATGTTTTTGCACTGTCTCTCTATAAATTGCTTTGGATAGCCATTTGCGCTTAGAGCCGCGTGAATATGGTTGATTTCTTCAGTACGGCCCTGGTTGGTAGATGGAATGCGGATGGCTCTGGTACACAAAGTGTCGACAATAGAAACTTTGTGTTGATTTGGATGGTGTGACTGAAAATTTAGGTACCGATCCGTGTGCGTTTACTTACGGTAAGCAGTGGTAATTATACTACCATCATCATTTACTATTTTCAAGGAATCAAGAAAAGACAATCCTATTTCAGGGCTATATTTTTCTGCAGTAACCTGTATATTCTGATGTTGCGCGTTCAAATGTTTATGAAACTGTTCTATAAACGTCATTTTCATTGCAGTGATTCCATTTATTCAGGGCACCAGTGAGAAGATTAAGCCCATTTTAGAACAATATAGTCTTAAAGTTATGTTAAAAACTATGAGAAAGTTCGAGGATATGTTGTCAAAAGTAAAAGATAAAGTTGCCGACGAAAAAGCAAACAGGTGTTGTTTATCCGATTCCCTGCGGTGACTGTAATATACAATATATTGGTCAAACAGGACGTACCTTCCTAACCAGAAAAACGAGCATAAATCGAGTATAAATAATTTTAAAACAGAAAATCAGCCTTGGAAGAACATTCGTGTAATTTAGATCACAAAATTTATTGGGAGAATGCAAAAAATAATATTTAACATTAAACATACGTGGCAAGTTGGCAGTGCATATAAAGACTAATTAGAATATATAAATTTAAAAATATTTATGGCTGTCATTTATATTAAGATAAAAGTGGCAAGTACGATTCAAGGAGAATCCGCCCTCTATATCTGTTCGCAATTGCATCTTCTGTTTTAGCGATCTCCCATGCCTCTTCCCATTTTCTTTGGTGCCCCTACTCTCTTTAATTAGCTTTAGGAGTATAATATTTCTTGCTTGTGAGAATATATTTAGTAACATTTTACCCTGACGATGGACGCTTAATCCGAAAGCTCGGTTAATTTTAGTTTTTTAATTATTTGGTGTTATATTTTATTAAAAATTTTATTGAATTTTAAGCCAGACGAAGCTACAAACCAGTATATGTTTACCTGGATACATGACTATCTTAGATAAAGTTTTAATTCATCAACGCATAGTTTCAGCAACCATGTTGGAATTGGATCCATGCAAGAGGAATTGGATAAGTTGATAATGATACTACGAATCTCTTCTTCAGATAGATGATGGAAAAATACTAGTTTAATTTCAGGTGACCGGTATTCAACATGGAGGGTCCACTGTAATGCCATCAATCTCAGCTCTAATTAATTCCACCTTTCGGCAAAATAACTCACCGAATTCATTCGCCAGTTGAACTAAGTCATTATGTGAAGGAGGCGGGGGGGGGGGCGGGGGTTTTATGACGAACTTTAGAAAGAATATACACCTTTGAAAAAAAATCCTTGAATCACCTGAACACTGATCAATAAGTTCAGAATAGTGTAATCGCTCGGCACTATTTAACTCAGTAGATTATTTATTACAAGTGATACGGTACAATTTCTTGTCACATATATATACAGTTTGATTTTAGCAGCTTTCTCTTTAGTTTTCTGCGCTTAACTTTTATACGTTTGAGCTTATCACTGAGCCACGGTACCTTTGGTCTCTCCACTACCACCTTTCTTTGTACACGTGCACGTTCATCCAAAATACTTGACAGCGTGTCATCATAACATTTCGCCAATTCATCGAGATTCGACCGGTTTGATATCATCTAAGTCAATCTGTTTTATCTAGCAAAATTAAATTTCCTTCTTTGCAAGGTTAGGACGCGGAATGGACAAGCTACACTCAACAAAGCAGTGGTCCGATAGGGAAAAGGTGGTCGGATTATAATGTCACTAGATGATCTCGTAATAATAAGATCCAATATGTGATTGGACAGATGAGTTGGTGCCGTTACATGGTTTGTGAGACCAAACGTTTCTAAAAGTTAATTTCTAGTGTCATCTGATGGATCATCAAGATGAAAATTGAAATCTCCAGGTATTAATAGTAATTCAGGGCACACGACGATGCTTTGAAGAAAGGAGCAAAATTATTTTAAAACGAGCTAGGAGTAACAGCATAAGCCTGCGAATATGGTGGACGATAGACTGCAATAATCTTAATGGTATACGATTGGTTGTTGTGCAGTTCCATTCCAGTTCCATTAACACAGCTATTAAACAGCACTCCAGTACCACCACCTTTCCTGCCCGATTGTCTTGGACAGCTTTTAGAAGCATAACCAGGTGGAGACAACACTGCTATGCTTATAGAGTCTAAATCTTTTAGCCAGGTTTCAGTGATCACGCAGATGTCAATTTTATTACTCAATATATGATCAACAATGTCTGACGTTTTATTTTTAACAGATCTTGCATTACATGTAATATTAGCAAATTAAAACCCATTTACATTTTGTTCATTTTAATTCTAATACAATTTTCAATATTTTCTCGTGTATTTTTGCTTTCATTCGCGTTAGAATTAATATGTCTATTATTAATTATTCGAGGCGCAGGGTTGCAGTTCTTTACGGTAAGATGTAAACATGTATAGCACTACATTCCGAGGTGTTGATATTGTTTTTACTATAGTTGTTTTAGGAGTCTCCGGGTTTATTGCAATGCACAACGGACAAATCCAGGTAAGTCAACTTGTCCGACCTCTCCGTAGTGGTTTATCTTTCCTGTTTCGCTCCTTACCGCTTGGAACGAGTGAGGCGTTAGGGTACGCGTAGAGTTATTAATATCTACTGCCATAGGCTTGTCAATTAGAGGTAGCCTGCGTGGCCGGACATCGTTGGGGGGGGGGAAAGAAGAACAGGGAAAGAGCACCTGCAAGAAAACCCAGCTTTCATGACTAAACGCCGTCCAATTTTTGAGCGTAGAATTTGTCAAGGTTGACAAAGTTGTATTAGGTAATTCCGGCATGAAGGCTTCAGCAACTTCTTACTTAACTAAATTTAATTTTGTATTCTTTTCATTTATTTATTTTAGAAATAAGATGATAAACACGCATTTTGAGAAGCATTACAAAGTCTTTAGAAAGAATAAGCAAAAAACACTAGTAATTTTAGATGGTTATTTTCATACCTGTAATGATAATAAGTGTAATGCAATAAAACTATGTTCTCAGCATACATGCAGTATGTGCTTTCAATACTCTAATTTAATGCACTTTTCATTGTTTCGAACACTGCTTTACTATAGAGCTTTACTATAGAGCGAGTATACTATTAGATATCTTTTGCATAACTCAAATCCACATGCTAATGAACCACTAATTATTAATTTTGAAACAAAATCCTTTGCAAGATGTTGCACAAACGGACAAGAGAATAAATTAATATGAAAAATAGTTTTGCGGCTTTTCGGCGTTTCACGTAACGCAATACACGTTTAGGGGGGCTTGCGACACAATCTTCCTAAGTGGGGCAAACGTACAACAGGACAATAATACCACATCCTATGCACAAGTATTCCTATCGAGACGAGGCAATGTTTGTACAATTGTGTTTGTCCCACTTTCCAAGATGGCTTCGCGGACTCTGAAAAGGTATCATTTTGAAAAACCTCGATCGTAGATCAGACTTCAAAATGTAGACGATGAATTTGGTATTATTTCCTCGCTGAAAAAAATGTTGAAATTTTTTATGATGTATGATTATTTCTTGTGTGTGACTTAGTTTATTGTTCAGTGTAGATTCTGTTGTTCTTTAGCCTAGGAAACATATACGGCAGACCACACACACTCCATGCACTGCAAAAAATCCTTGCGTAAAAATTACTCAAAACATGAGTAAGAAAATGCGTTCACAGTGACACACAATACTTGAGTAACTTTACCGCTAATGGTTGAGTAAAACTTACTCAAAATTTGAGAAAAACGAAATGCATTCACAGTGACACCTACAACGTGCGTAAAAGGCATACGTTACTCAACTTGAGTAAAACATAAGTTTTACGCAATCTATTTGAGTAAACTTGTACTCAAATAGATTGCGTAAAACAAAGGCTTTACGCGCAGTAGATAGGCATCGACAGTAAATCCCGCGCAAGATTAAAAACAATTCACGATACACGGCACAAGTAGTGAGATAAAAATAATATATTACGAAGTACAAGTAGGTTATATCTATATACAGTAAGGATGTGTTCATTGATCCGTATTGCAGTCCAATGCATTAACAAACGTAATCACAGACGTTGGAAGTTTCCGTGCATCAGGAATTTGGAAGATGCACTTTTGCAAATATACAAAAAAATTGTTCATGGAAGCGGGGTATTCATACATAAATACGTAATAGGTTGCAAATAATGCCATTGTTGCATCCATCATCCCGCCATCCACTTCAAATAAGACTTGTCGGTCTGCCACAATGCTGGACGTCAGCATTCTTCCAAATCACCTTTCACAACAATCACTGGGAAAGGGGACTCTAGTGTTGATACAAAATCTTCTACATCCTGATCCTCCTAAATTAAGATAGTTAAATGACAAATAGAATACATTAGATCGTTGGGGGTGTAGGAGGGTGCGCATCCCTCTCTGAGAATATAAACGCGCGATCATTGGAGTTCTTTGCAAAATACTTCCCAAAGTTAAGTATAATTTTGGAAAGAATACTTTTATCTTCAGTGGGGTGCAGGTTTACAATATGCTCCCTGATCACGTGATGAAGGCTGAGTCCATTCACACTTTCGCACGTCTCGTACGAATCGTGTGTAACGAGCTTTCTTAATCTGGAACATGGAAGTGACGAAACTGATTGCGACAATATTTTGTATTTATATATTTCATATCTTAAAATGTAATTCCTATAAATATAGCTTATATCTAGATACAGAGCCCCTATGGATACCAGCCTTCCTGCTGAAAGGGCCACCCTGTTTAAATAAAGTTTTTCCATTCCATTCCATTAGAATTTATGAAATACACTCTTACCGAGACAAACCGAACAAACTCTTCTTGGTTGGCCTTACTCCTCTTTTGGGGAAACAGAAAGGGCAACAACACCAGGGCAACTTCAGCAAGTTCATCTATAAAATACACATAAAACAAATGTGTACCTGAGCAATTGTGTGCATGTACCGTGAAATATAGACTTAATTAAGGCTCTATGCATTGCAAGATTATATCGAACAAAGTTCTATTTCTTCGGGCAATTTGGCACTCCGCTATGTTCACAAATCTCCGAGCGGAATTAATACCCTCGCACGGCGCTTTGCGCTGTAGCTCGGGGATTATATGTCAGCCAATATTTTAGGTAAATGCTTCATAAAAATATTATTACTCTTATCTTTTAAGTGTAAAATTATATACACAATAAAATATCATTGAATATTATAATGATCATTTCTGTCCGTGGGCTGGGGAGCAAAGAGGGTGGGTGAGGAAATTTGGTATGCAGATAATGTCAGAAATTACCGAAAATTACATGTACTGGAAGACAAACACTCAAATACGGATTCTAGGTCCTATAATTATGTTCAACAAAAAAGTTAAGCTATTAGTTCTAGTGAAATTATCATCAGATCTATAGTGCATTGAAAATCAACTTTGATCAACTTAGCAATTTTTTAGAAAGTAGATTACTGTATGTGCTCGCAAATATGTCATGAAAAGATGTGACCACACCAAGATTGTTCTTATTTGCTTTGTCGATTCTGTATGTTATCAAACGTATGTATTAGCTGTAACGGTTTGAGAACAGGATGGCATGTTAATCATGAGTGCGTTGATTGTCCTCCAACGATAGGTACAAATATTAAACACACATGAGATAATAACACAACTAGAAATACATTCATGCAGAATCACGCTTGAACACCCCAAAAGTTATTGTAACATGAAGTACTAAATCGATTACTGTAACCATGGTGACACGCAAGCGAAAACTGTAATACTGTATATATTTTTTCTTTTCTGTACAAACTGGTAAAATAGTGATTAGAATTTTAGGCCCGTTTCAAACGCCGCTCCACTCATGCGCCGAACTTAAATGACGAATTAGGTGCGACAGAACAGCAACGTATGAATCAATTAGGTACGGCAGAATTTGGAGCGACATAAGTTCGGCAGAAGTTCGACAGAGCCTGTCGCATTATGCGACGTTGGAGCGACATTGATTTATACGCCGCTCCACTCATGTGCCGAACCTAAATCAAACTTTGCTGTAATTTATTAGGATTAGTTTAGCCACTTTGTAATGTCTACCTATTGTTTTAATTTTAGAATTCCCGCGCGAACACGCTCTCTCGTCAACAACATTATATTTTGTACGCCGTTTGAATCACTGCCGCTCTTGTATCGCTCCAGAGTCGCACCTAATACAATTAAGTTCGGCGCATGAGTGGAGCGGCGTCTGAAACGGGCCCTTACTTTTAACTATAAAATTACCAATTGCCCAACTATATAAAATAGATATGTTATTTTGTACTCTTTTAGCTTTGATTTACTGCAAAATTCAATCTTTATAGATGTCTCACAAAACGTTTCAAAATTGTCATAAAACTTCAACTGTTTTTTTAACAGTATTTTTATACTATGAAGTTTTTGAGATAAAATATGTTGTTTCTTATTCTATATAACGCATTTAAATTAATACTAAAACAATTTTTAAGATTAGTCAATGTTGTATTGACCACACAGGATGAACTACGCATTTTCAAAACCACAAACTGTAGTGCATGCCAATTGACGGCAAAACTGCAAAAGCAAGTATGCAAAATAAACACTTACCCATTTAAAACGCTTTAAAACTCGAAAACCCTTTCCTTTCTCGGCCTTTCGACTGATTTCTTTTCTATTTTGACTTTAGTAAGTGAAAGTCCTCTAAAACATTTTCATTTATCTCGTTTTACTGAATTAATATGTCCCGACTCCAGAGTACAATTTTTACAAAAATTTTCATATAAATGCCAAAAATAAAATGCCAAAAATGGCAGTTATTTTTCTGACGTATATATACATATCATCTGACGTCGACCTTAAATGATGGTGTCCTTCGGGTTTAGATGACAACAGATCCATAATATAACGAGGTGCCATAATATGAAGGGATTTATACACTAGAAGTGCAATCTTGAAATCTACTCGAAACTTTATCGACAGCCAATGAAGGTGCATTAAAACTGGAGTAATATGAGCCGTTCTAGGTGTAGAGCATGTCATCCTTGCGACAGCATTTAGGCTAAAACTCTCTGTAAATGTTGAAGCTGGTATTGCGGAATCCCAAACAAGAGAGAATTGGAGTAATCTAGATGTGACGTTACGAATGCATGCACAAGAGTTTTAGTCGATTCCAAGGAAAGGAACTTCCTAATTTGTCTAATGTAATATAAGCCAGTAGACGCTTTGTTGCACACCTTTCCCACGTGAACCTCCATGGACGTGTGTCTGTCGAACCGGGCACCCAAGTTCCGAACGCTTTCAACAGGTCTAACGTCAACGTCTCCCACTTGCAGAGAGTCAATTGCAATGTTTCTTAATTGTTGACGAATTCCAATTATTACAAATTCTGTTTTTAAATCATTAAACATTAGTTTCTGTGAGACCAGCCAAGCGCGAACATCAGCTATGAATGCCTCGACGACTTTGACAGCTTCATTTTGACATGTGAGTGATTCTGGACGAAAAAATAGATTTTACTGGGTGTCATCCGCATATCCATGTGAAGATGGTATGTTTCTTAATAATTTCGAACAATTTGAACACATAAAATAAGAAAATAATTGAACCAGGGAAACTTCCTTGCGGAACTCCACAACTCATAGAAAAACTGTTAGGGAGCGCTTGGTTAATGTGAACAAACCGTTTTCTGTCCAATAGAAAGGACTTAATCCATTCAAGTGCATTTCCACTGACACCAAAATCTAATTCCAATATTTGAAACATAATCTTGTGGTCGACCGTATCAAAGGCAGCACTCAAGTCCAGCAGCACCAGTAAGGTTACTTCCCGTTGATCCATGCTCGTTAAAATATCATATTTAACTTTAAGAACAGCAGTTTCCGTTGAATAGAACTTGCGATATGATGATTGGTTAGTAGGAAGAGGTGCATTCTCGTCACAATGTTGAAACAACTGACTTACAACTCCTCTTTCCGCAATTTTTGACACAAATGAAAGATTATTGACCGGTCTAAAATGATCAAACTGTGCATCAAGGCCAAGTTTCTTTAGAAAAGTCATAAGAAGAGCAATTTTCCACGCCTCTGGAACATAACTATGGTGCAATGACATGTTGATCATCTTTGTGATTACAGGTTTTAATTCATATACTGGTTAGTGTAGCTTAGTCTGGCTAGAAATTCAATAAAATTTTAAATAAAATATAGCACTAAATAATTAAAAACAAAAATTAACCGAGCTTTCGGACTAAGCGTCCATCGTCAAGGTAAAATGTTACTAAATATATTCTCACATGCAAGAAATATTGTACTCCTAAAGCTAATTAACATTAAATATACGTGGCAAGTTGGCAGTGCATGTAAAGACTAATTAGAATAATTATGTAAATTAAAAAAAAAATTGTCTGTCATTTATATTTAGATAAAAGTGGCAAGTACGATCCAGGCAGAATCCGCCCTCTATCTCTGTTCGCAATTGCATATTCTGTTTTAGCGATCTCCTATGCCTCTTCCCATTTTCTTTGGTGCTCCCTACTCTCTTTTAATATTATTTTTGCATTCTCCTAATAAATGTTGTGATCTAAATTACACGAATGTTTTGCCAAGGCTAACTTTTCGGTTTTAAAATTCTTTACACTCGATTTATGCTCGTTTTTTCTGGTTAGGAAGGCACGTCCTGTTTGACCAATATATTTTATATTACAGTCACCGCAGGGAATCGAATAAACTTGCAACACCTGTTTCTTTTTCGTCGGCAACTTAATCTTTTACTTTTACTAAGACCATATTGTTCTAAAATGCGCTTAATCTTCTCACTGGTGCCCTGAATAATTGGAGTCACTGCATACCCCTTGCATTGCTCTATTTGCTGGTTCCTGGATAAATTCTGTAGCCTGCTCCTTTCTTAAAATGTTTTTGCACTGTCTCTCTATAAATTGCTTTGGATAGCCATTTGCGCTTAGAGCCGCGTGAACATGGTTGATTTCTTCAGTACGGCCCTGGTTGGTAGATGGAATGCGGATGGCTCTGGTGCACAAAGTGTTTGTTGATTTGGATTGTGTGACTGAAAATTTAGGTACCGATCCGTGTGCGTTTACTTACGGTAAGCGGTGGTAATTATACTACCATCATCATTTACTATTTTCAAGGAATCAAGAAAATACAATCCTATTTCAGGGCTATATTTTTCTGCAGTAACCTGTATATTCTGATGTTGCGCGTTCAAATGTTTATGAAACTGTTCTATAAACGTCATTTTCATTGCAGTGATTCCATTTATTCAGGGCACCAGTGAGAAGATTAAGCCCATTTTAGAACAATATAGTCTTAAAGTTATGTTAAAAACTATGAGAAAGCTCGAGGATATGTTGTCAAAAGTAAAAGATAAAGTTGCCGACGAAAAAGCAAACAGGTGTTGTTTATCCGATTCCCTGCGGTGACTGTAATATACAATATATTGGTCAAACAGGACGTACCTTCCTAACCAGAAAAACGAGCATAAATCGAGTATAAATAATTTTAAAACAGAAAATCAGCCTTGGAAGAACATTCGTGTAATTTAGATCACAAAATTTCTTGGGAGAATGCAAAAAATAATATTTAAAGAGAGTAGGGGCACCAAAGAAAATGGGAAGAGGCATGGGAGATCGCTAAAACAGAAGATGCAATTGCGAACAGAGATAGAGGGCGGATTCTCCTTGAATCGTACTTGCCACTTTTATCTTAATATAAATGACAGCCATAAATATTTTTAAATTTATATATTCTAATTAGTCTTTATATGCACTGCCAACTTGCCACGTATGTTTAATGTTAATTAGCTTTAGGAGTATAATATTTCTTGCTTGTGAGAATATATTTAGTAACATTTTACCCTGACGATGGACGCTTAATCCGAAAGCTCGGTTAATTTTAGTTTTTTAATTATTTGGTGTTGTATTTTATTAAAAATTTTATTGAATTTTAAGCCAGACGAAGCTACAAACCAGTATATGTTTACCTGGCTACATGACTATCTTAGATAAAGTTTTAATTCATCAACGCATAGTTTCAGCAACCATGTTGGAATTGTATCCATGCAAGAGGAATTGGATAAGTTGATACGAATCTCTTCTTCAGATAGATGATGGAAAGATACTAGTTTAATTTCAGGTGACCGGTATTCAACATGGAGGGTCCACTGTAATGCCATCAATCTCCGCTCTAATTAATTCCACCTTTCGGCAAAATAACTCACCAAATTCATTCGCCAGTTGAACTAAGTCATTATGTGAAGGAGGGTGGGGGTGGGGGTGGGGGTTTATGACGAACTCTAGAAAGAAAATACACTACTTTGAAAAAAAATCCTTGAATCACCTGAACACTGATCAATAAGTTCAGAATAGTGTAATCGCTTGGCACTATTTAACTCAGTAGATTATTTATTACAAGTGATACGGTACAATTTCTTGTCACATATATATACAGTTTGATTTTAGCAGCTTTCTATTTAATTTTCTGCGCTTAACTTTTATACGTTTGAGCTTATCATTGAGCCACGGTACCTTTGGTCTCTCCACTACCACCTTTCTTTGTACAGGTGCACGTTCATCCAAAATACTTGACAGCGTGTCATCATAACATTTCGCCAATTCATCGAGATTCGACCAAGTTCAATTATAAATATTAGATGCAAAAATATCAGGTTTGATATCATCTAAGTCAATCTGTTTTATCTTGCAAAATTGAATTTCCTTCTTTGCAAGGTTAGGACGCGGAATGGACAAGCTACACTCAACAAAGCAGTGGTCCGATAGGGAAAAGGTGGTCGGATTATGATGTCACTAGATGATCTCGTAATAATAAGATCCAATATGTGATTGGACAGATGAGTTGGTGCCGTTACATGGTTTGTGAGACCAAACGTTTCTAAAAGTTAATTTCTAGTGTCATCTGATGGATCATCAAGATGAAAATTGAAATCTCCAGGTATTAATAGTAATTCAGGGCACACGACGATGCTTTGAAGAAAGGAGCAAAATTATTTTAAAACGAGCTAGGAGTAACAGCATAAGCCTGCGAATATGGTGGACGATAGACTGCAATAATCTTAATGGTATACGACTGGTTGTTGTGCAGTTCCATTCCAGTTCCATTAACACAGCTATTAAACAGCACTCCAGTACCACCACCTTTCCTGCCCGATTGTCTTGGACAGCTTTTAGAAGCATAACCAGGTGGAGACAACACTGCTATGCTTATAGAGTCTAAATCTTTTAGCCAGGTTTCAGTGATCACGCAGATGTCAATTTTATTACTCAATATATGATCAACAATGTCTGACGTTTTATTTTTAACAGATCTTGCATTACATGTAATATTAGCAAATTAAAACCCATTTACATTTTGTTCATTTTAATTCTAATACAATTTTCAATATTTTCTCGTGTATTTTTGCTTTCATTCGCGTTAGAATTAATATGTCTATTATTAATTATTCGAGGCGCAGGGTTGCAGTTCTTTACGGTAAGATGTAAACATGTATAGCACTACATTCCGAGGTGTTGATATTGTTTTTACTAGTTGTTTTAGGAGTCTCCGGGTTTATTGCAATGCACAACGGACAAATCCAGGTAAGTCAACTTGTCCGACCTCTCCGTAGTGGTTTATCTTTCCTGTTTCGCTCCTTACGGCTTGGAACGAGTGAGGCGTTAGGGTACGCGTAGAGTTATTAATATCTACTGCCATAGGCTTGTCAATTAGAGGTAGCCTGCGTGGCCGGCCCTCGTTGGAGGGCCGAGGGGAAAAGAAAAACAGGTAAAGAGGGCCTGCAAGAAAACCCAGCTTTCATGACTAAACGCCGTTCAATTTTTGAACGTAGAATTTGATTGGTCAACACCAAGGATTAATTGCGGTTTGTTTACCAGGATTTGAAATAATTAGGAGAGATCGAAAAGTTAATGGCCGTAATGGCGGTGGAGTTTGTCTTTATGTTCGTTCAAACATAAATTATAAAAAACGTTATGATTTGCAGTCAGAAATCCTAGAAAATCTGATCGTAGAGATTACAAAACCACGATCAAAATCTATTTTGGTAAGCACTTGGTACAGACCTCCTGATTCTCCAGTAAGTCACTTTGCCGAGTTCGAAACAATGATTGGGGCACTTGACGCCGAAAATTTAGAATATTTTCTTCTTGGAGACATAAATGTTGATTTCACACCGACGGCTAACTCCTCATGTAAAAACACATTAACTGAACTATTTGATATTTATGGCTTGCATCAGTTGATTGAAGAACCAACTCGAATTACCGAGAAATCTACCACTATGATTGACCTCTGCCTAACAAATTCATTATCAACAACTGTTGATTCTGGTGTAATTCATCTTTCAATTAGTGACCACTCGATGGTCTATATTATACGCAAAGCACATTATGTACAGACAGGGACAAGAAACATAGAGACTAGATCAATGAAAAAATTTAATAGAGATAGTTTTCTAAGCGAACTGGGACAACAACCTTGGGAAAATGTTTATCACTATGAAGACCCAAATGTAATGTGGGCAACATGGAAAGATTTATTAATGAATGTAATTGACAGGCATGCACCACTTAGGACCAGGCGAGTCAGCAGCAAGCGATCCCCCTGGGTTACCAATGAATTAAGACATTTAATTTTTAATCGTGATTTCTTAAAAAAGAGAGCTATCTCTTCTAAAGATTCACAAGAATGGTCTCAATATAGACATGCAAGAAATCAGGTCAACAATGAAATCAAAAAAGCAAAGCGACTTTACTTTACCAAAAATCTTGATAAACATAAAGGAGATATGAAAAAAACATGGAAGTTAATTAATGAATTAAGTTCGCGAAACTGTACGAAAATTAAAAGAATTTCGGAAATTAAAATAGGCGAGCAAGTAGTGGCTGAAACGTTTAATAGCTATTTCTCAAAGGTTGGGGTTGATCTTGCAGCTGAAATACCTGCTTCTGAGTATAACCCAGAGGTCTATCTCACACCTACAGATTAAACGTTCAACCTGCAAACTCCTATGACTGATAGAGTCCACAGATTGTTGAAAACGATTGATGAAAAGAAATCTATTGGTCTTGATAAAATACCAAATAAATTGTTAAAAATGGCGGCAGATGTGATTGCACCTTCTTTAACAGAGATATTTGCTAAATCTATTCATACTGGAATATTTCCAGACGAATGGAAGGAAGCAAGGGTGTCGCCTGTGTATAAGGACGGTGCAAAGCATGAGCCGAGTAATTATAGGCCTATATCTGTGATTCCAACGGTCTCAAAGATTTTTGAGAAAATTATTTTTGACCAACTTAATAAATATTTTAACGACAACAATCTGTTGACTTCCTGTCAATCTGGATTTCGGTCATTGCATAGTACAGTAACAGCGTTGCTGGAGGTTACAAATAGCTGGTCTGTTAATATAGATAATGGTCTAATTAATGGGGTTGTTTTCATTGATCTGAAAAAGGCCTTTGATACTATTGACCATCAGATAATTTTACAGAAATTAGAAAATTATGGAATCGACCATAATAGTTTAAATGTTTCGAATCATATCTTACTGGCAGAACACAAAAATGCAAAGTCAACGATCGGCTATCAGGTTCGACGTCAGTAACGTGTGGTATCCCACAAGGGAGTAATTTGGGTCCGTTGCTGTTCCTTATCTATATTAATGACCTGCCAAACTGCCTCCACCACGCCACTCCTAGAATGTTTGCAGACGATACGAATGTAAGCTTTGCAGCTGATTCTCTGGAAGAGCTCCAAAGTGTCATTAACTCTGAATTAGAACGTCTTAAAAGCTGGCTGATTACAAATAAGCTCAGTTTAAATGTTGCAAAAACGGAGTTTATGACCATTGGATCTCGACAAAGAATCAATGTTACTCAGGGTAGTATAACCATTAAGCTTGATGGTAGTGAAATCAACAAAGTCGATACTGTTAAATCCTTAGGAGTACATATCGACAAACACCTTTCTTGGTCAACCCATATTGAGAAATTAACTAAGAAAATTGCCTCAGCCATTGGTGCATTAAAACGTATTAGACCATTTGTAAGTACGAGAACAGCTGTTCAGCAGTGACGTAGCCAGGATTTTCAGTCAAAGGGGGCCCGAAAAAGGAGATGACATAGGGTTATGTTAATCCTAAATGTTTCCTAGGGGGATATATTACCTTCGACACCTTCCCCAGGGGGGGCCCCCCCTCTGGCTACCCCTCTGCTGTTCAGCAGATGGCCAGGGATTTTTTTCAGCTGGGGCCCAGAAAAGACTAGGGGCCAACACAGAGATTTGTATTAGTCTAAATGTTTCCTAGGGGGGACCGACACCTTCCCCAGGGGGGGCCTGGCCCCCGGGGCCCCCCTCTGGCTACGTGTCTGCTGTTCAGGTGTATCAAGCCTTGATACAACCTCATTTTGACTACTGCTGCTCAGTCTGGGACGGTTTTGGAGAAACTCTCAGTAATAAAATACAGAAACTACAAAACCGAGCAGTAAGAGTCATTACGAGGTCGCACTATGATGCAAGTGCTAGTCCTCTTTTGAATAATTTGCACCTAGACAATCTTTGTTTACGACGCAAAAAGATTAAGGCTGGAATTATGTTTAAAATAGTCAATGGTGATGTACCATCTTACCTACAAAATATTTTCTCTGTTCACGACAGTGAGTACAACTTACGAAACTCTGAAATAAAGCTAAATTTGCCCAAGCCACGAACTAACTATTTAAAACGAAGCCTTTGTTATACTGGAGCCTTATTATGGAATAATCTGCCTCAAGATATACGAATGCTTCGTTCGTTACCACTATTTAAGAATTCCTTAAATTATTACTATAATTTGTAAAATGACTCCCACACGGCAAACTTGGAAATCAGTTGTAATTATTTTTCCTATCTAATTAATGTACTGAAGTTTTTACCGTGTCAAAATAAAGTTTTATTGTATTGTATTGTATTGTATTGACATGTTTACGCACACAGGAATATATTATTACATTTCTTCGTCTTGATTGACATGTTTATGCACAAACGAATACATTTCCTTCGGTTTGGGGTTTCCCCTATAGTCCAGCTGCATTTGTATTGGTCAATTTTAATGAGCCTTTATTAGGGCGTTTAGTCATGAAAGCTGGGTTTTCTTGCAGGCCCTCTTTCCCTGTTCTTCTTTTCCCCTCCAACGAGGGCCGGCCACGCAGGCTGAATTAGAGGTAGCCAACCTAGAAATTAGAGGTGGCTCCACTACGAAACGCATGCATCGAGTTATTATCTATAGTCTAGGACCTGTATAGGAGTTTGTATGCATTTCATTTACCGCAGGCAATCTCAACTGTTTTAGGGTAAAATGACCATGGCGGTCAACAAGGCATATGTGCCAAAACCTGAATCCGGGACGAAAGTCCTGAAAATGACCCCGCCCTGAAACGCCAGTGCCGACATAGCTCAAACTTCCGAAAAGCAGAAGCGACAGCATTTCTGAAGTGCTTATAGTGTTTAGATTTTACAAGAAAATGACCATGCACCACCCCAGGTCAACTGCTGATTATCCATGAAATAACTAATATACCTGGCAGAGATTAAATTTTCTTATTTCCTAACAATTTTTATCATGGGATGAAAAACTATGCTTAATTTAATATAATTATTGTAGATTTCATAAGGATTGACATTGTTTTGTTTAAATATAATACATTTTATTTCACTTACCCCCCACCAAAACCCGATTTCAGCCATATTTTGCCGTCTTGTTTGCTTTTTATCGCCGAGTCCGGCAAGTATCATCCAATTGTTGCTCTCTCCTCCGCAGAGCCTCCTTAAGTATTTACAAATAACTTACATGAAGTTTCCTGAATAAAAGTGAGCGCGCGGGGAGTGATGGGAAGATTGAAATGAACGCGAGGAGGCTCTGCCAGATAATGCAAAAAAGTATGGTTTTCGAACCAAACTTTTGTTTGACTGCTTTGACATCTTTTTAAACCTGAAAAGGACGGAAATGTGATAGAAATTGAAATAAATCTTCATAATCTGAGTATCGAAGGTCAGTGGAGTCATTTTTATAAAGAAATTTTGCAATTTAGAAGATATTTATAATTAGATGAGTGTATTCAGTCAACATATCCTCACTATTTTTCGGTGCAAATTGACAGAAGAAGATATTAATGTTGGTTTCACTCCAGGAGAGTTAAGTACGCCTGAAAAGGAAAGTGGAAAACATCTCTTAACACCCTCGAAGGTTCATATCGAACCGCCATATTTATTACATTAACTAGCAGAGGCTACTTTTATTTCGCTTTTCCCATCACTCCCTGCACGCTCACTTTTCCCTCACTAGAAACTTCATGTAAGCCTCTGCGGAGGAGAGAGCAATTGTTGTACTTTTACATAAAGTTGATCAAGTTTTGAAGCAGTGCAGTGTATTTTATCTTCGATATTGTGTCCTTAAAACAATAAATATTTACGTATTTTCTATTGTTTTTTTCATAAATCATAAAAATACAATAAATATAATATATTTACTGGGTTCTGTGGTGGCGAACCAGCGTTTCGTGAAAATATTTGCCCCCCCCTGTCAAGTAGCCCACGAGGAGTTTTCGCGAAGATTGCGCGTGACTTTCAAATTATTTTTAAACTTGTGTCTTTGATTCTGATCCTAAATTTGTTATGGGAGGTTTTTTCCTTTCAAGTTGGACTATACTACTCTAGTTTTTCGATTGGGACTATTCTACAATGAAGTACTCTTGGATACTGTAATCTAAATACATATGAAGACGAAGAAGTGGCATTTATCGGGAAGAGAAGCGGCGAGGCATTGCAATGGCCGCTATTTGACGAAATATCGAAGGACACAATATCGAAGATAAAATACACTGCACTGCTTCAAAACTTGACGAAACTTGGTTGAAATCTTCTTTAGCCATCTATCATTATGTAAAAGTACAACAATTGGATGATACTTGCGAGACTCGGCGATAAAAAGCAAACAAGACGGCAAAATATGGCTGAAATCGTGTTTTGGTGGGAGGTAAGTGAAATAAAATGTATTATATTTAAACAAAACAATGTCAATCCTTATGAAATCTACAATAATTATATTAAATTAAGCATAGTTTTTCATCCCATGATAAAAATTGTTAGGAAATAAGAAAATTTAATCTCTGCCAGGTATATTAGTTATTTCATGGATAATCAGCAGTTGATCTGGGGTGGTGCATGGTCATTTTCTTGTAAAATCTAAACACTATAAGCACTTCAGAAAGGCTGTCGCTTCTGCTTTTCGGAAGTTAGAGCTATGTCGGCACTGGCGTTTCAGGGCGGGGTCATTTTCAGGACTTTCGTCCCGGATTCAGGTTTTGGCACATATGCCATGTTGACAGCCATGGTCATTTTACCCTAAAACAGTTGAGATTGCCTGTGGTAAATGAAATGCATACAAACTCCTATACAGGTCCTAGACTACTACCCACATCGATGTTTCAAGCAGATGTAACCAACCTAACCAATTCGGGAACTCTGCCTGACTTGATGCCAACTGTCTTACGCCAGCACTGGGGTGACTGAGCTTTGAATAATGTTGTAGATTCTGTTGACTTGGTTTAGTAAATTCTGGGTTGCTTACATTTGATTGTGGGCGAATGACAGTTTGGGGATGTTCATTGATATGGCATTGTTTTGCAGGACTGACTAAGTTGCAATGGGGTTTTTTGTTAGATTGACGTTGGCTTTGTTTAGCATATTCTAAATTAATAGAATTGGCATTTTATTGCGAGTAAATGACTGTACGTGGGTTTCGGTTAGATTGAACGAGTCCATTTCTATTATTATTGAGTTGTTGATTCCGAGGTGCATGATTTCTATTCCAGTTGTTCTTCTTGGGTTTTTGTCTATTTTTAATGTATTAATCTCCTCCTTAAGACTATTAGACTCAAGTTTTCTATTTCTGATCTTCTCATCATTGAGCTCGACTTGTAGGCATATTATTTCATTATTTACGTTGTTATTAGGGGGTAGCAGATATTCACGAGAGTTTGCTAAACTTTGAAGAAAGTCCACCCTGATCTGCAGAATTTCAATATTCAGTTTCATGTCAAAACTGCCTCGCATGAACAATTGCAACGAGCATTTGGCCTGTCGTTACTTGAAATTTATTTATTACCCGTGTCTGCTTCATCTGTTGATTCTAAAACACTCACCAACAGGGGCCGGTTTTACGAAAGGTGTTTAAGTCGCTATTCACCATTTAACTCGCTATTCGCCGGATAAAACTTAAACACTTGAGAAATCGTGTTGTACGAAGCCCGTTTTGCGCCATCCACCGGTTAAATTTCGGCTATCCTGCTGATAAGTTTAAACGGTGTCTTGAGACCGGTTAAATCGCTATCCGGAATAAAATTACATAAAAACTCACTAGCTTTTGACTTTTCTTGAGTCCTCATGGTCTTAAAATTCACGGAGCCAAGGTAACTAGCAATGCAATGTTTTGTTGTAAATTATTTTATTTTCATGCCCTTGTCAGTCGGTTACGAGTTCAGTATTCTGGCTTTTTTCTCCTTTCCTTTTGAAAGCAAGCAGTACGTACAATTCCAACGTACTTTTACTGAGTTATTAAAACAAACAACGAACTAGTGTGTGAAGACACAACTTTGCCTTTGGAAAGCCAACAATTAAGTATACAAATAAACAGACAACAAGACGCCGAATGGCATTTATAAGCCAATCAAAACTTGTGAGAAAATGTTCTTAAAATTATTTTGAATCTAGTACAAGGTCAAGGAACAAAATATTCAGTCACAGTTTCTGAATTAACTTTTAAAAACAAGACAACGCAACTCACTACGGTGGCTCAGAAGGGTCATCGCAGTAGCAACGTAGGTAGTTTTCGACCCGGATTTTTGAGGCGGGATGGGGCGGCACATGAGGCAGGATGAGGGGCGCATCATTAGCATCCTATTCCATTGAGACCTCATTAATATGACGAACAAGACCAGGCAAGTTTGGGCGAACAAACAATAATTATTGCTGAGTTCAGCATATTTTGTGTGCAGAAATATGGCTTTGTTGTCGCGAGATTTATAAACTCCGTCAATCTCGTATCTAGTGAAGTGTTTCTTTCTGAGTCGACCAATACTAATAAATTTACAAAGTTTCTAGCGTACGTTTATTTAGTAAAATCTATACAAGCGAGGAAGGACTATTTAAAATCAAATCTTTTCATCTGAAAAACATTTTAATAGAGGGTTTTACAAACAAATTTTCAACATAAAGTTTTAAAGATATAAATAAACATTGATACACGGCGTTGTCAAGGTAATCTTTCCCACATGCAAGACACAAAAGGTTGAGGTAAGTAAGAAGTTAGGCGAACACGGATTTGCATGAATTGAGAATATATAATTATAGGACGGGAAAATATTGTACAATGTACATACAACACATACAGAATTCATTTTTAACACATTTATTGATAAAAGTCTACCCAATTAAATATATTTTTAACAAAGTAATTACATGGTAGCCTCGGTTTCTTTTGTTCTAACAGGGACGTTTAATCACGTATTTCCCTCATTACCCATGCATACGCTTTTACTAAACCTCCCTCGGTTTGCGGGTCATTTAATCACTAATTTCCCCCAAAGCGTGCGTTTACTTATAATAAATAAGGTCTGCTCTGGGTCTGCTTCTAAGAGCGTATTATTCTTAAACTCCATCACTCACTTGGGTGTATATATATTGTCCGAGTAAACCTCGTAGCTTTTTCACCTTTTAACCATAACTTTACATTTCTCTAACCCATACCGAGCAAGCATATCTCGGATATACTTGTCAACTAATCCAATTTCTATGATCATGACTATAACTATGAAAATGAGTATGACTATGACTATGACTATGACTATGACTATGACTATGACTATGACTATGACTATGACTATGACTATGACTATGACTATGACTATGACTATGACTATGACTATGACTATGACTGTGCCTATGCCTATGACTATGACTATGCCTAAGAGTGAATCATTGATTCCTAAGATTGAATCATTGCATCCTAAAATTGAATCATTGAATCCTAAGAGTGAATCATTGAATCCTAAGAGTGAATCGTTGAATCCTAAGATTGAATCATTGAATCCTAAGATTGAATCATTGAATCCTAAGATTGAATCGTTGAATCCTAAGATGGAATCATTGAATCCTAAGATTGAATCATTGAATCCTAAGATTGAATCGTTGAATCCTAAGATGGAATCATTGAATCCTAAGATTGAATCATTGAATCCTAAGAGTGCATCGTTGAATCCTAAGGTGGAATCATTGAATCCTAAGATTGAATCATCGAACGTGAAATAAATTGATTCGTAACGTATCTCACTATTTATCTGATTTCTTACGTTCAAATATTCGACTATAGTCATAGTCATAGACTATAGTCATAGACTATAGTCATAGACTATAGTCATAGACTATAGTCATAGACTATAGTCATAGACTATAGTCATAGACTATAGTCATAGACTATAGTCATAGACTATAGTCATAGACTATAGTCATAGACTATAGTCATAGACTATAGTCATAGACTATAGTCATAGACTATAGTCATAGACTATAGTCATAGACTATGGTCATAGACTATAGTCATAGACTATAGTCATAGACTATAGTCATAGACTATAGTCATAGACTATAGTCATAGACTATAGTCATAGACTATAGTCATAGACTATAGTCATAGACTATAGTCATAGACTATAGTCATAGACTATAGTCATAGACTATAGTCATAGACTATAGTCATAGACTATAGTCATAGACTATAGTCATAGACTATAGTCATAGACTATAGTCATAGACTATAGTCATAGACTATAGTCATAGACTATAGTCATAGACTATAGTCATAGACTATAGTCATAGACTATAGTCATAGACTATAGTCATAGACTATAGTCATAGACTATAGTCATAGACTATAGTCATAGACTATAGTCATAGACCATAGTCATAGCCTATAGTCTAATTAGAGAAAGGATTAGGGTTAGAGGGATGAATGGGCTTTATCTTTCTTATCTTCCTTATTTTATCTACCTTATCTTACTAATTTTATCTTCCTTATACTAAGCTCGGAGTTATATTGTAGGCCCGCTCGGAGTTGCATCTCAAGGGCATCTACTGTATTATCCTGTACTACATTGTTTTTAGGTTCAAAGTGGGTATATTTCAATGTTCTGTCGTTAAACCCTCGCTCAAGAACATCCAAAATGCGAAATTCCGTTGTCAAGGCAAATATAAAGAACATAATTTTTAAAGAACGCCGTCCTTGAATAAGCGCAGCAATCAAATAAGCGCCTCATCAAAAACACAAAAAAATTATAGGGCGCGGCGGTGCTCAGGCTATAGTAAATGCGGTACTTCAACTAATAAATACAAATTCAAAGTTATGACCATAACAACTAGTGTAACTAGTTACTAGATCGTTTTACTACACGCATTCATGTAATACTTAATTAAGGTAAATTTTATCGTGCAGTACTACTTTAATTAAACCCATGTGTGTTCTGACATACAGGTTTCGGTAAGTAAAATATGTCTCCATTGACCAACATATACTGTCCGTTCAAACCAGTCGCAATATGAGAAGCATAGCCATGTATCTGTTCCCAGTCAGTCCCTGTTGGAGTTGTCATGTTGATACCAATACGGCGGTAGACAACACCTTCAACACTGATACCATAGACATCACCAGTTAAACCTGCCTGAAAAATAATTGCAGAACTTTAAAGACCTGTTCACAGGATCCAACTCGTCGGATGCTGGTCCTATCCTGACGTATGTGATTTCACACAATACAGCAATAACTACACTTTTCACCATGTACGAGCCAATAGCATTACCCTTGTTAGCAAATCCAATAAATCACATGCGTCAGTACGAGAATCGGAACGACAAATTGGATTGTGTGAACAGGCCTTAAGAATGGGAGAAAGACGTTGAAATATATAACTGTACATTGCACAGTATAATGTTTACTCACTGAATGGCTTCCTATTGGGTCTTGGCTGACAATTTGGCGCCAAACCGTAGCGCTCGCGATCTTTATGCTATTTTTAACCGTGATCATTGCAAGTTGTATGAAATTATTGCTCAATACAACATAGCTTGCAATGAAATGCTGAAACCGTTTTTCCTATCATGGCGAGACAAACGACATTGCTTTGCTTTACTTTACATTTTACGTTAAGCTTATAACTAACCTCAATTTGTCTCAAAGCTACGCCAGTTATCTCAATCCATGCGTCACCTTTACAATTTTCTTCAGTAACTCCAGTACGATACCAAACCTGATTAGTCTTGTTCACACCCCAGCAACCAAAAGAACCACAGCTCACGTACTTTAACGCGCCTGGTAATACAATCCAACGTTGTCCTTCGGGTACATCACTGGTAATACCAGCACGACAATACACTTGATCAACGGTATTTACCGCATATACGACACGACGAGGGCCTGAATCAATTTGTTTTAACATTGGAGGAGATAATTTCTTCCATACAGTTCCGGGTGGATTTATCACTGTTACACCGTCTCTAATGTAAACATCACCATCGGGGTTAACCCCCCAAATACCAGCTTCGCCTGGAAAAATAATTAATAACCAATTAAAGTGGTGAATGTAGCGCGCGCCGCTCAGGGAAACGGTGCCGAATCATTTTGAGGAGTCACAAATTTCCGCGAAAATATTTATGGAGGATTGTAATGAAATAACATTAATTTAACACAATTTGTGATAACTGCTTGAGATAACTCCAAGTTGATCTTTATTTTACCCAATATATGCTTGAATATCCGTGTGTATCTTGAATATACCTATGCGTTGATGTCACCGTCAAGCTTCGGCCAATTGCTGGGATTTCTCCAGTTGTATATAAAGATCAATGTGTGCCTTCATCATACTTCAGTAAACTCAACGGGTTAGGTTATCCAGTGTGAAATTGAGTTAGCAATTTCATACAATTTAATTTAATTTAGACTACACTGTTTGTATGAGTGCGTAGGTCAGGCATAAATCACGTGAGCGGCATACATGTACACTATGATGCGATTAAAATTGCCAAATCATCAGCATACATAAACGTGCCAGTTCTGGCGTCCCTGCAAGGAGGACAAACCAGGAACTATGCATTGTACAATGGCGTGTCGACCTGTGTTAGATAGCTCTATAATCATTGAAAACTATTTTGCTTCTCCTCAAAGTTCAGAAGATGAAATCCCAATATCAACATCGAAGAGAACCAGTCTTATCTGCCTAGGCAATGAATTTGCTTGGGAAGGTTCTTTAGACGGATTGAAAGCATTTGTACTAAACGATTTAAGTCTGCAAGGAAAGTGGTCATCACCTGGTGGCGAAGTGAAGCTTTTTATCGGCTCTAATTACACCATAAAGTGGTATGGAAAAAAACAAGAAAAAGCTTGTGATTGTCTGCGACGATTGTGACCAAAATCTACGCAAGAAACTAAATGACTTAGCTGTAATAACTGGTAAAGAAGGGCCATACGATGAGCTACAAGGCGAAGGAAATATGGCGGCTGATAGTGAACAGCCTGACAGTTCAGTAATAGACAGCTGTTCTAACCTATCTAATCTTCCCAATAGTCCAAACCAAATACCCAATGTCAACGAATTCGAGGCCGATATTATTTCTACCAAATCTAGCCAAAAATTGTGTAAACCGTGTGACTGCCTTTGTGGGAACATTGCGTTGCAAGTCAAGCATATCGAAAGGGATATTAAACTTTTACAAAGTCGAGTTGATGCTCGCGAGGTTGACGATTCTGCCTCAGCGTATAACTCGACATTGAAGTTGCGAAGGGAAAATATTTGCTTAATAAGTGACTTAGAAGTAGCAAATGCTACGACAAAGAAACTTCCAACGATAATAAACGAACTGCAAAATGAAAAATCGAGTCTAATTACAGCAATAAGAATGTAAAATGGCCTTTACAGAAAGCAATAGATATCAATCACTTGCTGAATATCTCGACTGAGAATCATGACCAGAAGGACGGCGACAACAGAAGTCAAAATGCTACAAAAGTGATAATTGAGGCCTATTCTGGGATCTTAACTCGCCTTAAATCGCCCTAATTCGCCTTAAATCGCGGATAAAAATTGGCAAAGATTCTCTTAAATCTCTTAAACTCGCACTAAATCGCCTAAACTCGCACTAAATCGCCTAAACTCGTCAACCAAATTAAAATGCTGAAAATAGTAAATACTATAATATACCAAATAGATTATTAAAATGGCAGCGGATGTGGTTGCACCTTCCCTAACAGAAATAATTATTTATTCAGTCTATTTATACTGGAATATTCCCCAATGAATGGAAGGAAGCCAGGGTGTCGCCATTGCTTAAAAGTGGTCCTAAGAATTATCCAAGTAATTGTCGGCCTATATCTGTTATTCCTGCCTATCTGTTATTGAAATACTGTCAATCTGGATTTCGATCCTTACATAGCACATTAACGGCGCTGCTATAGAGGCTACAAATGACTGGTCTGTTAATATCAGTGGCGTGCTGGCAGGGGGGGCCGGGGGGCCATGGCCCCCCAGCGAAGATTTTTTAGGGGGCGCCAAAACATAAATGGGGCGCCAAAATTGTACAAATCACACAAAAGCGCTAGTCCGAATTGGAATTTTGTCAGATCCGATGAGCCAACGAGAGAAAAAGAGTTTGAGATTGTTAATGATTGATACATTGTCGTTTATCTGATAAAACTTATACGATAAATATTAGCGATTTCCGATATGCCAAGTTTTCTTGTGTTGGCTATCGCAATATCGCATTACTTTACTACCGCACTGCCGCAAGCACTGTTCAAAGTGCTAGTACGCGCGCTTAATTTGAGTTCTGTTAGTCGGAATACGACTTATACGAGGATTAAAAATTCACCAGCTTACCTACAACTACGAGCATTACGGCAGCTCTTCCTGATTACCTATCCTCTCATCTCGAGTCGGTCCAAAAGAGAGCACTTAAGATTATATACCCCGACATATCTTATTATGAAGCATTGCAGACCTCAAAGCTCAAAACCTTGGAATGTCGAAGAGATGAGTTATGCCGGAGATTTATCAACTCAACCTGGAAGAGAGCATGTAAAAACAATCCAGTCTATAATATAATCAGACCCTCCTGGTCCTCTAATGAACATGATTATTTTTTGTAAATAGTTAATGAACGCAACTGTGAGAACCTTTACTGAATGCATGATTATTTTTGCGTAGACCAAATAGTTGTCGAACTGTGAGAACCTTTACTGAACGTTTCGATAACTTTATTACCATTAAATATACGTAATTGTCCTAGTTTAGTCCTCTGTATGTTGGAATTATGTAAATATAATTTTATATATCTATATATAGTGGAGATCGTTTATGTTAAAATGTTAATATGTAAATTAGTTGATAACTTAGGAACAATTGTGTAATTCAGTTTTTACTGCAAATCAATTGATTAATAAACAGAATATTATTATTATTATTATTATTATTACTGTCCAGTCTGTAATATCTCAAAGGATGTAAATTGTTAATTGTGATTATGTGAAGTGATTTGGCTTACGACTGATCACTGGTAAGTTCACCGTCTACGTCATGAATGTTCGCCGTGTACTTTTCTTTGTTTAAGAAAAAGACTAAGTCCTCTATGAATTATATATTTACTCAAACTCCTGAATGTGTTGTTTCTTGCGCATTTTTATTTTATACGATGTTTTATAATTCTCAGAATTCCGTCAAATCGCCACCCAAAACGCAAGAAATAGCATTTCAGGGACTCTAAATTTCAAAATGTTCCCGGGGGGCATGCCCCCGGACCCCCCTAGAGGACTCGCGTCTGCGACGCTCAACCATACACATATTAGAAGCGGGGCGCCAAATTTCCAGCTGGCCTCCCTTGGCGAACACAAGCCAGCACGCCACTGGTTAATATAGATGATGGCTTGGTGAATGGGGTAGTTTTCATCGATCTAAAGAAAGCTTTCGATACAATTGACCACGAAATTATCTTGAAAAAATTAGAGAACTATGGGATTGATACAGCCGGCCTAAGATGGTTTAAATCATATCTTACTGGGAGAACGCAAAAATGTACCGTCAATGGTCAACTCTCAAATTCGATTCCAGTTACTTGTGGTGTTCCACAAGGGAGTAGTTTGGGACCGTTGTTATTCCTTATCTATATTAACGACTTACCACATTGCCTCAATAACGCTACGCCTAGAATGTTTGCAGATGACACAAGTCGAAGAGCTATGCGGCTGATTCTCTAGAGGAGCTCCAAAATGTCATTGACTCTGAGCTAGAAAATCTTTACAGCTGGCTTCCAATATATCACTCATATCCATATAATAAAATAAACTACTTATTAGCCTCAAACGTTCGGTCTTTAAGGTAAATCCGTAAAAACCCGTATCCGGACCGTGGTATGTATTTTCCGTATCCGGACCGATACCCCGGATGTTGTTTTAGCGCGAAAACTTTGAAATGTTTTTGTTTTGTAAATAGAGCTTTGCATATCGTTTGAATAATAATAAGAAAATGTAAAGTCATTATCTTTTTTCTACGAGACACGATAAAAATGAATGAAGAGGAGCATTCTCCCAGTGAATTCTACTATCCAGAGGACGTAACAGATGAAAATGCCAGTTTTCGATACGAGGTCGAAGATAAAGCAAAAAAACGACAGTCAAGAAGAGATTGAACATTTCCTAAAAGGTCAAAAGGCAAAAAACACCGTGAAGAAAAGTCAGATATTAACATTCTTCAGAAGTATTTGAAATTTGAAATTTTGGTTGATATTCGTTGTCCAATCAGGTTTGAGTGTATTTTGAGTTGTTCAACGACTTCCGGTTTTTTAACAGCAAACCTGGCACGCGGATATATTTTTGCCAAATTTTGTCATTCCCTCACGGATTTTAGAGCGAATTCAAGCTAATCGTTGTTTTGAGAGTTGTACGGTACCATTATTGCAGGGGATATCGATTAATCTCGAAAGAAATGCATTTAGGATAGTTTCGTGTAACATATGCCAAGTCTGGGCTATTTTGGTCTCAATGTTTCCTTCCTTCCCTCGTTATAGGGAAGTCACAGGCGGGCGCGGGCAAATAGAGCCTGGGCCTCCTGTGAAAAAACAAGATGGAAGCGATTATGAACCCTGCGATTATGAACTTTGACTATTGTTTATACATAGTTTTTCTTTGACAATACTTGAGTGTTTTACATACTTACATAATTATATTTCACTGTCGTAATGCCAAGATATGATCCTACTAAAAAGTTTTAATGTACGGCTAGGTTTGTAATAAAACTTGTTTGTGAAGACAACATTAGTCAATGCATGGAAAGAGAACGCGCGCGTAGACAAGGCGTAGACTATATGCACCATACTTGGCCATATAATAAACAGCTTATTGACCTCGCTTTTTCGGTCTGTACAGTGAAATATCAGACCTCGGTCTGATATTTCACAGTACAGACCTCACGCTCGGTCAATAAGCAGTTAATATTAAACCTCGGTCTTGCCGTATTGACCTCGCTATCGCTCGGTCAATACGGCAAGACCTCGGTTTAATGTTAACCTCACTTTCGCTTAATAAGTTATTATTTTTTTGCGCGGTCCAAATTCATATTCTAGGGTTTTCTGCAATCTGATTGGCTACGCGAGCGGACGGTGATGAGGCCGTACGGACTGCATGCGCGAGATTTAAATCCATGGAGCCAATGTTTTTGTTTTTAAAATTGTATTTAAAAAATAAAAATATTTTTTTACCGACCTGGTCGGTCCGTATAACGAAATATTTTCCTCGGTCTCAAAAACGTCCCTCACCGCGGCGGGCTCGGGCCTTTTTTGAGACATTGGGAAATATTTCCCTATACAGACCTCCAAGCCGGTAAATAGCATATATATATCCAGTCAACTATCATGCAACTCTTGTTCTCGTTTGATCGGGCCACGAGAGTTGAGCAAACGTTATGTCAGCCAACTTTCATCAATTCGCATTCTCGTTTGACTGGGGCTTTAGTTTAGTAAGTTTAGTGTATGGTGATGCAAAAGTTACTATGGCAAGTGAAATGTTGTTTCGTGAATGTTTACTCATTGCCAATATCGGATCAGAATGCCTTGTATAACATGATTAACTATGGCAGTAGACATAAACCATATCACCCGAACATACTAGCTTAACCCGCTATAAACCCCGCAATGTGATGTCACTTGCCAGAAGAAGCATTGCCAAAAGTGTTTGCACTATCTTTAAATGTCCTAAATGTAATCTTCCCCATTACTATTAAATCCAGATATACCAACTTCACCTGAAGAAACATGTTTCAGACCGCCAGCAATTTGTTCCCATTTGTTGTTTTCTCCCAAACGTAATATACGATGACTTGAGTCAACACCCCAAATTTCCGTCGTTAAACCGTTATCAATTTGCATGAGGTTGCCTGGTATTTTTGACCAGTTAACTAAAGAGAATAAAATGAGACTAAGACATACTATAGGTAACAATCATGCGGAAGTGTCGTAGTTTTCAAATCACAAAATTATCAAGTAAAAGTAAAAACTGTGAAAGTAAAACTAACCGGAAATTGAATTAAAATAGGCGGTACCTATTTAACTACATGGCATGCAAATTATTTATGTATGAAAATTACACAGGATACCAAGGTGATTTAATAGAGTATATCATATAAGTATAGACAGATCCGTGCAGTAAAAAAGTTAATAGAATTCGTATCACCTCGACCGACAATGATTTTTACGTGTGGAATTTATCGTTTCAGGGTTTTGATTGGCCGGTGTCTTCGCTCCCATTGTAAAATGGCAGTTTCGCATCTTAGCTACTTTCTTTCTAACGTATGCTTAGCTACTTAGCATCTTAGCTACTTTCTTTCTTACTTTTCTTTCTTTTCTTTTCTAATGTATGTATAACTAGAAATACATGCTCTTTCTATATACCAAACAACTACCGGGAGTCCAAAAAAGGACTTTCGCTGTTTGATTTAATATAACGTAAAAACTAGAGCAGCTATTACACTCAAGTATGTTTTAGTTTAATTTTCCTTCAAATATTAAGCGAGATATAAATGTTTGAAGTTGGAGTACGTTTGAATAGTCATTCAAAGAACGGCATATGAACTAATTTAAAACATTTGTCATTCTTCGCAATTAGTACTATTTTAATGAAGTTATCAAGTGATTTCCTGTTACATTTACAATTTTGTTAATTTTCCTCGACTTGGGAATTATAACGAAGAATTTGAAACGTCTCACATGACAAACAGCGAAGAATCATGAGAAAATTTCGTAGACAATCGCTTAAGCATGCGAAACTTTGGATCAACAAATCATTCAATATGCTTTTGATGGCATGGTTTCCTGAGCTAGACGATTTACCCTTGCCATGGGATAAGCTTTTTTAGTTAAAAAATATTGATCTTTGAAAAAATTATGCTACAAATGCGTTCCTTTGGCCACAATATAACTATATATGTGAAGTTTAACTAAATAGTAACTAGAAATACATGCATGCAGAATCCCTTCGCCTATTCGAACCAAACAATTTACTACCCAAAGTTATTGTAACATGAAGTACTGAGTCGATCACTGTAACCATCCTAACACGCAAGCTGAATATTATTTTATTTTAATTTTTAAAAAATGGTATAAAAATACTGTTAAGATTTGTACTTTTAACTATAAAATTATCAATTGGCCATAAAGTATGTATACTCTTATGTACTCTTTTAGCTTTGAATTACTGTAAAATTCAACTTTAGACGTCTCACAGAACGTTTCGAAATTTTCATAAAACTTCAACTGCTTTTTAAACAATATCAATACTTCGCACTTGTTTTTGAAATGAAGTTTTTGAGATTTAATATGTTGTTTCTTTTTCTATAACGTATTTAAATTAATAGTAAAATACTTCTTAAGAATATTGAACACACAGGATGACCTACGGATTTTCAAATTCGCAAACATACTGCATGTTAATCGGCAAAAGCAATTATCCAAAATAGAACGTCTTCTCCTTTTTCGGTCTTTTGACTTTATCAAGTGAAAGTTCTCTAAATAATTTTCATTTATCTTGTTTTGAAGACTATATTTGTCTGTATTATGTCCGACTCCTGAGTACAAAACAATTTTTGAAAAACATTTGCAAAAATCGCTTTTTGATGGCCATTAAAAAACAAATTATTTGTCTTAGCCAATCATGACGTTGCTAGTTACCAGTTTACTCTTGGTCTGAATTCGAGCATGCGCATAACTTAAACAAACCGTCAACGTCCATAACAAAAAAAATGGCGACGACTTTGCATTCCGTTATGTTGTCACATACCCGAGCGGATTTAGTACCCTCACATGGCGCTTCGCGCCGGCTCGGGGATTATAGGCCATTTTATGCTAATTTTTAGCATTAATAAATCAGTCATTATTGCATGAAAATCCTATTGTGATACACCAAAATTTAAGTTAGCCTCTTCTGGATACAATATAACTTCTTGTTTGGTGCCTGCAACCGGAGATAAGGAGCAGCAAAATCGTAGGTCTTTAAAAACCTATATACAGTACATCCGTCGAGAAAGAGTTCATTCTATTCCAATTTGCCTGAGTTTATTATGAATTATTTGCGCAAATCTTGTTATCCCGAGTAGAACCCCCTGTAAAGAACCTGGGACTTGTTACTATAATACATATTACATGAACTTTCCTCGGAACAAAATGGCGGATTTCGAATGCAGGTTTTTGTACATGCCAACAAGAAGAAATATGAAAGGTGAGTAAAAAACTATATATTTTTAAGTTTTGACGTAGTGTCCTGAGGTGTCCAACGAAACTGAACGATAATCGACCAGAGAACACGGACTATATTTACTTAGGTGTATCGTTACCATTTTCACAAAGCTCTCCTTTGTAACCCACCAAACACTGACATGTAAACGTTTTTTCTGGATCCCAAATCATTGTCCCGCCATTATGACATTGATTCACTTCTCCCTTGCAAGCAGCCTTGAATTTTAAAATAAGGTTGTTTAATAACAGACACATAACCTATATACTTATGCAACAATGTTATTTACAGTAAACGTGTGAAATTCAGGTATAAGATTTTAACAGAATGTTAAAGTTGTGTTTTGCAAAGTAAATGTTTCAATAAGAATAAAAAATAATCTAAAACTATTTGCAAATGACGCAGGTGAACATAGATCAAATAATCTTTGGCTTTCGAACAAGCTGAGTGCACGGGAGACTGAAACTAAAATAGTGAATAATTATTTCTCAATGAATAATAAATATACAGGGTTTATATAAAACCTATTGAACTACAGTAAAGAGCTACAAATTAGCTATGATCTTATGTTAAAGCCCATTCTTTCTTTTCTAACAAGGGGCCATTTTTCTCTTTAGTGCAAGTAATAATTGCGCACAAGAAGCGAACACGTCATTTTTACATGGATCAAATATATATTGTTAGCGATATAAAAAGATTCTTACAAAGAGACTTCTGTCGACTTTTGCCCTGTGAAACGTCCACACTTTCTCTTCCTTGATAATGCCATGTTCATCAAATTCATGCTCAGTGGTGTTGGTTATTTGACAGTTAAATTCCTTTTCTTCGATTTTGTCCTTGTAATTAAACGCGGCACAAAAACGGTTTTCTGCGCATCGAAGTTCACAAAAAATATACATTTCTTCTGTAAATTGAGCAATGATATTGGTTTTTAAACGGGACACTCCTATAACAGAAGAGATTATTAACTTGTTTTAGTTGGTCTGAGTAGGTGGCGCCATGAAACACGACCATAAAATCGTTACAAATCTTTGCAACTGTTAGCTCTTTCCGGTCGGTCGCTGGCGCTTGTATTTACGACCAGTTTGTTTCAACTTGTTGGTGTTTATTTTACTTACAGGTATGCTACTCTGCTGGCCGGTAGAGCCGTATTATATATAACTCTGCAGAGATTCGCTGGATTTTCATTTCAAAATCTTTAAAATGAAATACTGTGGATGACTCGATTAGAGATATACTATGGACCGATATAATTGATGAAAATAAAGCTTTCCGAGCTGGAATTAGTCTGATTCCCTATAGTGATCTCCACTTAGATACCAGCTGATTGAAATACTACGGATATATAGCTGATGAAAATAAAGCTAAGGAAATGTCATTTCGATCATATTTCCATAGTATGGATTTCGAAAATTTTCTCCACATTATAATCCCCGAACCGGCGCGAAGCGCCGTGCGAGGGTACTAATTCCGCTCGGATATTTACGCCCGGGTATGTGAAAACATTGTGGAATGCATAGTCGCCCGCCATTTTTTTTTGTCATGGACGGGACTCGACCTTTTTGTAAGTTAGGCGCATGCGCAAGTTAAAACTGAGAGAAAACTGGTAACTAGAAACATCATGACTGGCTAAGACAACGATTTTGTTTTAATATGTATACGTCAGAAAAATAACTGCCATCTTGGCATATTTTTTGGCATTGATATGACTTTTTTCAAGTCGGGACATATTAATTCAGACAAATATTAAGTCTCCAAAACAAGATAAATGAAATTTTTTTAGAGGACTTTCACTTACTAAAGTCAATAGCAAAAGAAATCAGTCGAAAGGCTGAGAAAGGAGAGGATTTTCGAGTTTTAAAGCGTTTTAAACGGGTAAGTGTTTATTTTGCATACTTGCTTTTGCAGTTTTGCCGTCAATTGGCATGCACTACAGTTTGTGGTTTTGAAAATGCGTAGTTCATCCTGTGGTCAATAACAACATTGACTAATCTTAAAAATTGTTTTAGTATGAATTCAAATACGTTATATAGAATAAGAAATAACATATTTAATCTCAAAAACTTCATAGTATAAAAATACTGTTCAAAAAACAGTTGAAGTTTTATGACAATTTCGAAACGTTTTGTGAGACGTTTAAGATTGAATCTTAGAGTAAATCAAAGCTAAATAGTACGTAATAACATAGCTACTTTATATAGTTGCATGGGCAATTGATAATTTTACAGTTAAAAGTACAAACCTTATCACTATTTTGCCATTTTGTACAAAAAATAAAAGAAATATACGGCCGGTTGCGTGTTACCATGGCACAGAGTAGACACTATACAGAGGTTTCACTTCAGGCAAAATGCGTAACCGGCCGCTATTCTGTCTGATGATGACTTTAAAATAGAGTGGAAAATTTACAGTCTCTCAAACTCGTCTTGTTTTATTCATATTTTGAATTTCAAAATGACATTACTCTCCAGAATTTGTTTTTTTTCTTTATTTTCTTAAATTATCGGCCGGCCGCCATGTTCCTAGCCAGTGCGGTAACGAGAGGCATTCACCCCCCCGAACAAGATGGCGGCCGATATTTTCGGAAAATAACCGACATAAGAGACCCTTGTTATTTTCTTTATAACGGTTTACCTTGACTGAAGTTGTGATTAACAACATTAAATAGTTAACTCGAATTTTTGCGGTATTTTTACGTCTAAAAATGCCCTCCATTTTGAATGTTTTCGGGGGGGTGAGAGCCTCTCCTTTGCGCACTGGCTAAGCATCGGTTACGCTCAAAACATTAGGATTTGATACACAGTGAGGCCTCTTTATAGTGTCTACTCTGTGACCATGGTTACAGTGATCAACTCAGTACTTCATGTTACAATAACTTTTGGGGAGTATAATTGCTTGGGTTCTAATGGGCGAGGGGGTTCTGCATGCATGTATTTCTAGTAAGGTAAGAAGTTCTGAGGGCATGCTCCCCCGAAAATGTTGTATTTCCAAAGGTCTCAGAAGTGCATTTCTCGTGTTTCTGAGAGGAATTTTCATTATACTTGTGAAGTTTTCAAACATTCCTTCTTTGCCGAACGACTATAAGATGTGGAATGAACTTCCGCAGCGTATTGCTGAATCGGACTCAATTTCGAATTTTAAGTTAGTGTTAAAAAGCTGTATTTGCTTGACGCGGAAAATGCAATTGCGAAGAAATATTCTTTAGTTTTTGTAAAATTTATTAGAAATTATTTGTGAAAAAGAAAATTTCACCTTTTGAACAGGTCGTTGAGACGGAAACGCGCTGTATTTACGTCAGTTCTTTCAAATGTAAATATCTCCAGACGTGTTTATTCTCTGGCAACAGGATACGCGTCATTCGATAGCTTATGACTTCCTCTTTAAAATGGTATTTGGTTTGTCCGGCCGGTTCATATTACATATCCAAATTAATTTGCATACATGTTCATAAATTATCTAAAAGTTTTACAGTTATTGTTGATATAAACCTAAATTGCCAGAACAGAATTTAGAATTTCCCCGCAAGTGTTGCACAAAGTTGTAGCCAATGAGAAAAGTAATATTGTTGTACGGTTTCATTGCGTTTGAAGAAGTAGAACTATTATTTTAATTAATCTTTTGAAATTCGCATACAAATGACCAAAATCTTGAAATTTAATCCCGCACGCGATATAAATTACGAAATGCCATATAAGGTAAGTGTTGCTTGCTATAAACCAATGACATCACGAGGAATCGATTGCGGTACTTTCAAGCCGATATGGTGCAAAGATCCCGGATATTTAGCTTCCGAAATTATCCGAGCGTGCGCCGACAATACCGGCGTCGCAACAAAGAAAGCATTTTCACGAGAATTGCCATAAAAGGGCTAGATTATTTCGTAATGTAAACAAAATGGATTCATTGTAAAGATATTTTCAATAGCTATCCAATGGTGGTATTTACGAGTTTGTAGCATGTAAATCAAAGGTAAATCAAAGGTATATTTTTGTTAATTTGTAAACAAAATTAACAAAATTCAGAGTGTTTAATTTGAACATAGTAATATAATATTGATATACATTTCAAAAATCATTAATTATTCATAAGCAAAATACAAAAGAAATGCATCTTTAATCAATCTTTCTACCATGTACTACAGAACTCATTAATAAAACATCAGTGTCTTTAAATGTTATAGAACACTCATTAATAAAACATCAGTGTCTTTAAATTTGATAGAACACTCATTCAAAATTCACTCATTAAATTTTATCAACACTTTCTTATACCTTTCAAAAGCCATTTTCATTAAAAATAGCTTTAATGGCTAAAGCTTACACAATAAGTACACTGTCCTTTCCAGACTAAAGTACACTCAACTATACACACTGGAATACAGTCAAACTAAACCAACAATTCAAACGTACAACTTTAGTTTTTCTGCTCAATTGCCAGTCTTCAAAAATCTTGTAAGCCCATTTTGTGCAATATCTTGTGGTAGATGGAACAGCCGCTTCTACACTATCTCGTTCTTCGTCAACGGTTTTAGCCGACCTGAAGCGCTTCATCTCACAATTACACCAAAACTATGCTGCGGCACAAGCAGCAGTCCAAACGCACTGCAGCGTGTCCCTCGTTTGCATTGCTAAATAATTTCACACTACAGGGTGTATCAAAAAAACTGCAAATACCATAATTTGTATGCACGAGATCATACATTAGAATTTCAATGGCTGTGCAAATAATTACGCTTCTGGGATTTGAAAATACGTTTCCACGTGCAGTACTATCAAAATAAGCACACAAAGTGAATTAAAATTAGTTCGATTACGAATGGCTCAGCTAACAACAGAGCAAAGAGTATTTCTTGTTTTAAAGTACGCCCAAACTCAAAATTCGACAGCAGTCATTCGTAAACTGACCCATTCGTAATCGAACTCATCAGTTTAATTCACTTTGTGTGCTTGTTTTGATACCCCTGGGAAACGTATTTTCAAATCCCAGAAGCGTAATTATTTGCACAGCCATTGAAATTCTAATGTATGATCTCGTGCATACAAATTATGGTATTTGCAGGTTTTTTTATACACCCTGTACAGGGTGTCTCAAAAAAAAGTGAACCCTTTGAAATTTAATACAATAGTGAACCTCTTGAAATTGAACTTCATTTTGCATTTTCTTTCAAATAATCTATTGTACCCTATTGTATTTAATTTCAAAGGGTTCACTTTTTTTTGAGACATCCTGTAGAAAGTAATTATATGAACCAGTCGCAGTGGGGGCAATTGCTCCATTGGCATTGTCTT
The DNA here is from genome assembly GCA_016169945.1 of Trachythela sp. YZ-2020. Classification (NCBI taxonomy): domain Eukaryota; kingdom Metazoa; phylum Cnidaria; class Anthozoa; order Malacalcyonacea; family Clavulariidae; genus Trachythela; species Trachythela sp. YZ-2020. The sequence goes on from JADLSH010000389.1 coordinate 2,645,181, forward strand.
TTCATTGTTTTGAACATTCCACTGTTCTCCATGCGTCCCAGTCACTCATTGTTTTGATATACAGTATTTGTAGCATCCTGCAATGAGTCTAACTACAGGGTGTCTCAAAAAATTTGAAATTAGCATTGCTGTCAAACAACTTATTACAGTATAATTAAGAAAAACTTGAACTGTGTGTTAAGAAAGGATTCAGAAGCTCTTTGTCTTCGTTTGAGGCCTGTTTTACATGTCGAATTTCCGTTGAATTTAACTCGTCAAGTTTAATATGAAATATATTTATGGACGGCAATTCGTCATCTAAAACAGGCCTCAAACGAAGACAAAAAGCGTCTGAATCCTTTCTTAACACACAGTTCAAGTTTTTCTTAATTATACCCATGTGTGAATTGAATACAATATGGCCGGTGTCTTCGCTCCCATTGTACAAATGGCAGTTTCGCATCTTAGCTACTTTCTTTCTAACGTATGCTTAGCTACTTAGCATCTTAGCTACTTTCTTTCTTACTTTTCTTTCTTTTCTTTTCTAATGTATGTATAACTAGAAATACATGCTCTTTCTATATACCAAACAACTACCGGGAGTCCAAAAAAAGGACTTTCGCTGTTTGATTTAATATAACGTAAAAACTAGAGCAGCTATTACACTCAAGTATGTTTTAGTTTAATTTTCCTTCAAATATTAATTAAGCGAGATATAAATGTTTGAAGTTGGAGTACGTTTGAATAGTCATTCAAAGAACGGCATATGAACTAATTTAAAACATTTGTCATTCTTCGCAATTAGTACTATTTTAATGAAGTTATCAAGTGATTTCCTGTTACATTTACAATTTTGTTAATTTTCCTCGACTTGGGAATTATAACGAAGAATTTGAAACGTCTCACATGACAAACAGCGAAGAATCATGAGAAAATTTCGTAGACAATCGCTTAAGCATGCCAAACTTTGGATCAACAAATCATTCAATATGCTTTTGATGGCATGGTTTCCTGAGCTAGACGATTTACCCTTGCCATGGGATAAGCTTTTTTAGTTAAAAAAATATTGATCTTTGAAAAAATTATGCTACAAATGCGTTCCTTTGGCCACAATATAACTATATATGTGAAGTTTAACTAAATAGTAACTAGAAATACATGCATGCAGAATCCCTTCGCCTATTCGAACCAAACAATTTACTACCCAAAGTTATTGTAACATGAAGTACTGAGTCGATCACTGTAACCATCGTAACACGCAAGCTGAATATTATTTTTTTTTAATTTTTAAAAAATGGTATAAAAATACTGTTAAGATTTGTACTTTTAACTATAAAATTATCAATTGGCCATAAAGTATGTATACTCTTATGTACTCTTTTAGCTTTGAATTACTGTAAAATTCAACTTTAGACGTCTCACAGAACGTTTCGAAATTTTCATAAAACTTCAACTGCTTTTTAAACAATATCAATACTTCGCACTTGTTTTTGAAATGAAGTTTTTGAGATTTAATATGTTGTTTCTTTTTCTATAACGTATTTAAATTAATAGTAAAATACTTCTTAAGAATATTGAACACACAGGATGACCTACGGATTTTCAAATTCGCAAACATACTGCATGTCAATCGGCAAAAGCAATTATCCAAAATAGAACGTCTTCTCCTTTTTCGGTCTTTTGACTTTATCAAGTGAAAGTTCTCTAAATAATTTTCATTTATCTTGTTTTGGAGACTATATTTGTCTGTATTATGTCCGACTCCTGAGTACAAAACAATTTTTGAAACAAATTTGCAAAAATCGCTTTTTGATGGCCATTAAAAAACAAATTATTTGTCTTAGCCAATCATGACGTTGCTAGTTACCAGTTTACTCTTGGTCTGAATTCGAGCATGCGCATAACTTAAACAAACCTTCAACGTCCATAACAAAAAAAATGGCGGCGACTTTGCATTCCGTTATGTTGTCACATACCCGAGCGGATTTAGTACCCTCACATGGCGCTTCGCGCCGGCTCGGGGAGTATAGGCCATTTTATGCTAATTTTTAGCATTAATAAATCAGTCATTATTGCATGAAAATCCTATTGTGATACACCAAAATTTAAGTTAGCCTCTTCTGGATACAATATAACTTCTTGTTTGGTGCCTGCAACCAGAGATAAGGAGCAGCAAAATCGTAGGTCTTTAAAAACCTATATACAGTACATCCGTCGAGAAAGAGTTCATTCTATTCCAATTTGCGTGAGTTTATTATGAATTATTTGCGCAAATCTTGTTATCCCGAGTAGAACCCCCCTGTAAAGAACCTGGGACTTGTTACTATAATACATATTACATGAACTTTCCTCGGAACAAAATGGCGGTTTCGAATTTCCAGGAGTGAAATTTTTTGAAATTCAAACACAAATGACTCAAAAATTGCAGGTTTTTGTACATGCCAACAAGAAGAAATATGAAAGGTGAGTAAAAAACTATATATTGTAAAGTTTTGACGTAGTGTCCTGAGGTGTCCAACGAAACTGAACGATAATCGACCAGAGAACACGGACTATATTTAGTTAGGTGTATCGTTACCATTTTCACAAAGCTCTCCTTTGTAACCCACCAAACACTGACATGTAAACGTTTTTTCTGGATCCCAAATCATTGTCCCGCCATTATGACATTGATTCACTTCTCGCTTGCAAGCAGCCTTGAATTTTAAAATAAGGTTGTTTAATAACAGACACATAACCTATATACTTATGCAACAATGTTATTTACAGTAAACGTGTGAAATTCAGGTATAAGATTTTAACAGAATGTTAAAGTTGTGTTTTGCAAAGTAAATGTTTCAATAAGAATAAAAAATAATCTAAAACTATTTGCAAATGACGCAGGTGAACATAGATCAAATAATCTTTGGCTTTCGAACAAGCTAAGTGCACGGGAGACTGAAGCCAAAATAGTGAATAATTATTTCTCAATGAATAATAAATATACAGGGTTTATATAAAACCTATTGAACAACAGTAAAGAGCTACAAATTAGCTATGATCTTATGTTAAAGCCCATTCTTTATTTTCTAACAAGGGGCCATTTTTCTCTTTAGTGCAAGTAATAATTGCGCACAAGAAGCGAACACGTCATTTTTACATGGATCAAATATATATTGTTAGCGATATAAAAAGATTCTTACAAAGAGACTTCTGTCGACTTTTGCCTTGTGAAACGTCCACACTTGCTCTTCCTTGATAATGCCATGTTCATCAAATTCATGCTCAGTGGTGTTGGTTATTTGACAGTTAAATTCCTTTTCTTCGATTTTGTCCTTGTAATTAAACGCGGCACAAAAACGGTTTTCTGCGCATCGAAGTTCACAAAAAATAAACATTTCTTCTGTAAATTGAGCAATGATATTGGTTTTTAAACGGGACACTCCTATAACAGAAGAGATTATTAACTTGTTTTAGTTGGTCTGAGTAGGTGGCGCCATGAAACACGACCATAAAATCGTTACAAATCTTTGCAACTGTTAGCTATTTCCGGTCGGTTTTTCAATTCAATTCAATTTCAATTTATTCAAACAATAATAACATAAATACAAGCAATAATAAGACAAGGCCGCTAATAGCTAAAAGCTAGTCGAGGCGGACTTGTCTATACAATAATAACACACAATTTATAATAAATATTAATTTACAAAGCCATTAATTATATAGCAAAGTATATATGCATAATGTGAAATAATTTTCAAAAAAATTACACATTAATAAACTTAACGTTTTTAGGAAGGAAATAAATGATATACTGTATATCAAGAACAGGAAAAAAAGTAGGAGTTTAATTATAATAATGCTTCAATTTGAGGCCTCATTGCATGATCTTTTCTTAATTTTACAGCTGAGCGACTCTATGTCCGGATAAGTGTTTTCATTTTGTAAAATGTCCAAAAGGATACTACGTATCCTTTTCTTAAATGCTCTTTTTGGCAATTCTCTTATGCAAAATGGTACCTCATTCCACCATTTTACTCCAACATGAGAAAAAGACTTTCGTTGAATTTCTAGTTTCGATTGTTTAATGTAAAAATTATTTGACTTTGAAGAACGAGTATTATAAGAATGAATATCTGACGTTTTCTGGAAAAGATTGAGGATATTTACTGGTGCAACTCTATTTTTAACATCATTTTTAACGTCGGTCGCTGACGCTTGTATTTACGACCAGTTTGTTTCAACTTGTTGGTGTTTATTTTACTTACAGGTATACTACTCTGCTGGCCGGTAGAGCCGTATTATATATAACTCTGCAGAGATTCGCTGGATTTTCATTTCAAAATCTTTAAAATGAAATACTGTGGATGACTCGATTAGAGATATACTATGGACCGATATAATTGATGAAAATAAAGCTTTCCGAGGTGGAATTAGTCTGATTCCCTATACTGATCTCCACTTAGATACCAGCTGATTGAAATACTACGGATATATAGCTGATGAAAATAAAGCTAAGGAAATGTCATTTCGATCATATTTCCATAGTATGGATTTCGAAAATTTTCTCCACGTTATAATCGCTTTACAGAAAACAAGGATAATAAGGTAAGAAGTTCTGAGGGCATGCTCCCCCACGAAAATTTTGTATTTCCAAAGGTCTCAGAAGTGCATTTCTCGTGTTTCTGAGAGGAATTTTCATTATACTTGTGAAGTTTTCAAACATTCCTTCTTTGCCGAACGACTATAAGATGTGGAATGAACTTCCGCAGCGTATTCCTGAATCGGACTCAATTTCGAATTTTAAGTTAGTGTTAAAAAGCTGTATTTGCTTGACGCGGAAAATGCAATTGCGAAGAAATATTCTTTAGTTTTTGTAAAATTTATTAGAAATTATTTGTGAAAAAGAAAATTTCACCTTTTGAACAGGTCGTTGAGAGGGAAACGCGCTGTATTTACGTCAGTTCTTTCAAATGTAAATATCTCCAGACGTGTTTACTCTCTGGCAACAGGATACGCGTCATTCGATAGCTTATGACTTCCTCTTTAAAATGGTATTTGGTTTGTCCGGCCGGTTCATATTACATATCCAAATTAATTTGCATACATGTTCATAAATTATCTAAAAGTTTTACAGTTATTGTTGATATAAACCTAAATTGCCAGAACAGAATTTAGAATTTCCCCGCAAGTGTTGCACAAAGTTGTAGCCAATGAAAAAAGTAATATTGTTGGACGGTTTCATTGCGTTTGAAGAAGTAGAACTATTATTTTAATATTTTGAAATTCGCATACAAATGACCAAAATCTTGAAATTTAATCCCGCACGCGATATAAATTACGAAATGCCATATAAGGTAAGTGTTGCTTGCTATAAACCAATGACATCACGAGGAATCGATTGCGGTACTTTCAAGCCGATATGGTGCAAAGATCCCGGATATTTAGCTTCCGAAATTATCCGAGCGTGCGCCGACAATACCGGCGTCGCAACAAAGAAAGCATTTTCACGAGAATTGCCATAAAAGGGCTAGATTATTTCGTAATGTAAACAAAATGGATTCATTGTAAAGATATTTTCAATAGCTATCCAATGGTGGTATTTACGAGTTTGTAGCATGTAAATCAAAGGTAAATCAAAGGTATATTTTTGTTAATTTGTAAACAAAACAAAATTCAGAGTGTTTAATTTGAACATAGTAATATAATATTGATATACATTTCAAAAATCATTAATTATTCATAAGCAAAATACAAAAGAAATTTTTTTATATTGTGTGTATTTAATGAATTTACCTTGCAGCCATGAAGGCTGAATTACGTAATTATTACAATTAATACTAAGCTAAAACCAATTATTTACATACATGATATCATAATTATGCTAATTACTTATAAGACAACACTACTTAGATAAAAATTAGTAAAAATATTTTAAATCTTAACTATTCTAAAATTCAAGAAAGGATGCTAACTATTATTAACCTTTTTACACATTGCATATATAAAAGAGTTTTCCACCCTATTTGTATGAGTCATAGGAATATTAAACGTTCTTTCATGTCTTAAATTGTAACTAAGTTCATTCCTATCTGGTAATAAATTATGAATTTTATTGTTTGAGTCAGACACAGCAGATTGAAATAACTTATCACAAAGATGTTCGTGGTGGTCTTTCAAAGATGGAATACCAAGTAAATTTAGTGTATCAGAATAATTTTCTTCCGGCATGATAATGGCCATAGCTCTTTTCTCCAACCGTTTCAAATCATTTTGCAAGTATTGAGGCAGTGCATAATAAAATACCGGGATGGCATAGTCCATGACAGATCTAACACATGATGTGTAAAAGGTGGCAAGTCTTTACATGGAACATTTGCACGTTTAAGTTGTTTAAGAAAATAAAGTCTCTTGTTGACCTTTTTGACCACTTCTGTCTATGTGAGGTTTCCATGATAGTTTATTGTTAATAGTAAGACCCAAGAGTTTAATATTCGTAACAACTTCTAACTCTTTTCCATTAATTACAATTGGATCAAAGGGCCTCGACTCAGCGTTAAAAGAGATCCGTAGCTCCTTACATTTATCTGGATTAAGTTGCATTCTGTTTTCTTTAGACCACATAATCACATCATCTGTAATATTTTGGGCATTACTAATAGAGTCTTTCGGAACAATTTCTGATACTGTTGAATCATCAATATACTTCCAGAAGTCTACTTGAGTTACTTTTAGATCGTTTATCAGTAAAATAAATAACCAAGGTCCTAACTTAGTTCCTTGGGGACACCAGATGGAATTGGGCCCCATTCTGAATAACAGGTATCAGCTAATTTAACACGTTGGTATCTATTTGTCAGGAAATCTGATATCCAGTTGATGACGCTATAAGGTATTTCTAATTCTGATAACTTTTGAATCAAGATTGAATGATCGATGAAATCGAACGCTTTGCGATAATCGAAAAGGATCGATCTTGTGACAGCACCATTACCGTCAGTGGCAGTGGACCAGCGATGGATCATGCTGATTAATGCAATGGTAGTAGAACTTTTAGGAATAGCGCCGTACTGGTTCGGGTCGATGACTTTCAAAACCGCTGGTTTCACATAATCAGCGACAATAAATTCCTCAGCAACTTTAGAAATACTAGCAGTAAGTGAAATAGGTCTTAAATCTTTCTTCGGATTTTTTACAATTTTTATCTTTGGCAAAGGTGTGATATCATGCATCTTTAATCAATCTTTCTACCATGTACTACAGAACTCATTAATAAAACATCAGTGTCTTTAAATGTTATAGAACACTCATTAATAAAACATCAGTGTCTTTAAATTTGATAGAACACTCATTCAAAATTCACTCATTAAATTTTATCAACACTTTCTTATACCTTTCAAAAGCCATTTTCATTAAAAATAGCTTTAATGGCTAAAGCTTACACAATAAGTACACTGTCCTTTCCAGACTAAAGTACACTCAGCTATATACACACTGGAATACAGTCAAACTAAACCAACAATTCAAACGTACAACTTTAGTTTTTCTGCTCAATTGCCAGTCTTCAAAAATCTTGTAAGCCCATTTTGTGCAATATCTTGTGGTAGATGGAACAGCCGCTTCTACACTATCTCGTTCTTCGTCAACGGTTTTAGCCGACCTGAAGCGCTTCATCTCACAATTACACCAAAACTATGCTGCGGCACAAGCAGCAGTCCAAACGCACTGCAGCGTGTCCCTCGTTTGCATTGCTAAATAATTTCACACTACAGGGTGTATCAAAAAAACTGCAAATACCATAATTTGTATGCACGAGATCATACATTAGAATTTCAATGGCTGTGCAAATAATTACGCTTCTGGGATTTGAAAATACGTTTCCACGTGCAGTACTATCAAAATAAGCACACAAAGTGAATTAAAATTAGTTCGATTACGAATGGCTCAGCTAACAACAGAGCAAAGAGTATTTCTTGTTTTAAAGTACGCCCAAACTCAAAACTCGACACCAGTCATTCGTAAACTGATCGAGCCATTCGTAATCGAACTCATAAGTTTAATTCACTTTGTGTGCTTGTTTTGATACCCCTGGGAAACGTATTTTCAAATCCCAGAAGCGTAATTATTTGCACAGCCATTGAAATTCTAATGTATGATCTCGTGCATACAAATTATGGTATTTGCAGTTTTTTTGATACACCCTGTACAGGGTGTCTCAAAAAAAAGTGAACCCTTTGAAATTTAATACAATAGTGAACCTCTTGAAATTGAACTTCATTTTGCATTTTCTTTCAAATAATCTATTGTACCCTATTGTATTTAATTTCAAAGGGTTCACTTTTTTTTGAGACACCCTGTAGAAAGTAATTATATGAACCAGTCGCAGGGGGTAATTGCTCCATTGGCATTGTCTTTTCATTGTTTTGAACATTCCACTGTTCTCCATGCGTCCCAGTCACTCATTGTTTTGATATGCAGTATTTGTAGCATCCTGCAATGAGTCTAACTACAGGGTGTCTCAAAAAATTTGAAATTAGCATTGCTGTCAAACAACTTATTGTATTCAATTCAGACATGGGTATAATTAAGAAAAACTTGAACTGTGTGTTAAGAAAGGATTCAGAAGCTTTTTGTCTTCGTTTGAGGCCTGTTTTACATGTCGAATTTCCGTTGAATTTAACTCGTCAAGTTTAATATGAAATATCTTTGTGGACGGCAATTCGTCATCTAAAACAGGCCTCAAACGAAGACAAAAAGCGTCTGAATCCTTTCTTAGCACACAGTTCAAGTTTTTCTTAATTATACCCATGTGTGAATTGAATACAATAGGTTGTTTGACAGCAATGCTAATTTCAATTTCACACTTATTTTTTTGGACTGTACAGGGTTTCCCAAAATTTTTATTTTTTTGGGACAATTCTGTACATCCCCAAAAAGGCTACCTTTTCAAATTCAAATTAGCATGTTAATTCAAGCAACCTATTGTAGTTCTTTGAAATTCATTATCGCTTTTGAACTACGAATGCGTAAAAACACACAGTTTTATACACATGGGATATTAAGAAAAGCTTCCAATTGATGAATAAGTTATAAAACCTGTTTTAGATTATTAATTGCGTTCAAACAGACATTTCATATAAAATTTGACAAGTTAAATTCAACGAAAATTCAACATCTAAACAGGAATTAAACAAATACAAAACGCTTCTGAACGCTTTCCAAACGCAGACTTGAAGTTATTCTTAATCATGCACCCGTGTGTGCATGCACTAAAACCCCTTTGAAATTGAACACAATAGGTTGTTTGAATTAACACGCTCATTTGAATTTGAAAAGGTAGCCTTTTTTTTGGGACACCCTGTATAGATAAATACTAATTAATGGCAATTTTTGAAGCCATTTACATAACTCGTTGTCGGGCTTTATCGGTGTATAAAGCCCGACAACTCGTTTTGTAAATAGTACTTAAAACATTTTCCTTTCTTTTCAACTATATACTCCGAGTCACTTTGTGGTGTTTAAGTCCATTTTTGCTGATTTATATATTTCAGTGACGTTCTAATAACCGTTATATACGTATAATCATGCACGAAGCATACATTCTATCTTTATAATGCCGCCTGTAGACATTTAAATTTAGAAAGGTCACAGGCAACGAAGTACAAATAACAAAGAAAGTAAAGTAAAACGTTTTCCAAAATATAAGTTACTTAATTCAGCTTACCTTCACGCACCAAAGGAAAAGGCATTGCAACTGCAACAGTCGCTGGAGTGCAGGAGTCTTCTTGCAACTTGACAGGAAGAGGCAACATGAAAAAAAACAGACATTTTGTTAAATTTAAAGCTTTTCCAAGATATCTTTTCATTTTGTCCTCAGAAACAAGACAGTTTATCAAGTTTGGCTGTTGCTATGTAAGCGTCTTTTCTAAACTGAAGGGACAATAGTAACAACCCATGGCTATTGAGTTACTATAGTGATACCAATGTACATCTACAGTACGCAGTTAATTGCTTAAACATCTATTATGAAACATTTCGCCATAATCTTTCAGACCTTTCGCTAACGAAAGACAAATAAATGTTGTATTTACTTATTATTGCTTTCGGTTTATCTCTTCTTCTTGGAGGTAAATAAATCTTTGAAAAACTTAAGATTTGTAATTTAGACGACACAAAATGTTTATAGGAGTAAATTGGTGTAAATAAATCGTATTATATTTTATTCATTACCCAAACCGCTGTAAATACATGGTAATTAAGGATTCCTTTTTCATGTATATTTTAAAAACCCGATAATAATAATAATAATAATAATACACATTTCGGAAACAAAGCAGTTTAGTTTAGCTGTTGTTATGTGAGCGTCCAAACTGAACAGGTGGCGACCTATGTCTGCTGTGTTACTATGGTCACGCCATTGTGAGTCTATGCAGTTACAGTAGGAGCTCAAAGATCTGGGGGTGGTTGTAGGAAGGACGTTTAAGTCCATATCCACCGTTCTCGCTATCCGCCGGATAAAATTTAAACGCTTGGAAAATCGTGTAGTATACCAATCCCGGTTAGCGCTATACACCGGTTAAATTTCGGCTATATATTCTGCGGATAAGTTTAAACGATGTCTTGAGATCGGTTAATTGGCTATCTGGCGGATAAATTCGAAGTTCAGTCAAGAAAAACAATGATTATTTTGCATGAAAGAGTGGTCACATTGTGATAAAATTGCAAATACTCCTTTGGGGAGTCCTTTTCAATATCGAACAAACTTAAAAACTCACTTTTGACTTCTCTAGAGTTTTCATGGTCTTACACGGAGCCAGGCCAGCTCAAGGTAAATAGTAATGCAATGGGTTTGTCACAGAGTGGCTTTGTAGTAATTTATTTTATACTCATGCCGGTTACAAGGCATGCATTTTTTCAGCGTAAATAATTGCTCTTCGTGTTTTTACTAATTTTCTTCCATCAAGACAATTCAAACTCGGGACTTTTAGACCTTTATTTCAAATCGTGTAGAACATTTCTCGACCTCATTTGAAATATATAGATTACTTCGTGGCTTACATTTACATATATAGCTTACGATTACATATAGCAAGGTTACGAGCGAGCAAGGTGAGAGTTAGTGAGTAGACAATACAAACAATGAGACGTTTACTTATTGGAACGTCGTTATTGCACACCAGACGATATTAAAAAAATAAACAGAATTATGAATTGCAACATAATGAGATTTGTTTATACAACATCATTGTTTCTAAGATAATTTAAACTCCCCAATGTTTCAAAACAGGGCAGGTTATTTAAAATACAATATATTAAGAACAAAAGCAACCATTCACTGTCAAATTCAAATAAATGATAGCGACGACGCTTTGCGTTTTGCTCAATTGTAGTGTTCGTTGGCAGGGGCAACACGATCGAAAATTCGATAGGAATGTGGCCACGTGCAATCACGCGCGTGGACCTCTCATGGCGTAGTTTGCTGGCTCGTTGCATGCAGGCGCATCCCACTCAAACAGCCTTTATATGACGTATTTCTGTCGGCTCTACTGCATCTGCAAGTGCTTATAACGATGGACTCTTGCATCGTTTTATACGTTTCTTTTTTGTTTAAGTTGTTGAAGTTTTTCTTTTCAAGAGAGATAGTATGTCAATATTATTCTTTTTGCATATTTTTGCAGTGTTTTTCTTACTTTTTGAAGAAAGACAACATTCAGATTGATAGCGATTTAATTTAATATGATTTTCAAGCGATTATTTTTTTGCAATTTTTTAGACTTATTCAGAATCAGTACAAGGGGAGATTTTGTGGCTCCTGATGTGGTGTGGCAGGAATTGATTGACCACATTAAAGAAATATTTTGGCCAATACCAAGCGGGCAGAGTTTATATTTGTTCCTCCGGCAGCCGCAAGTAGATCTGACCAGTCCGAACTCGTACGTACAACTTACAAACATCAACGGACTGGAAACTGACCGAAAACATGACGTAACTGTGGGTCTCTCCTGTTTTCGTCGTCTCTATGTCGGTCAACTGCCTGATCAGTGGTCGTGGTTGTGGTCTTTACGGACTCACACCCGAGCTGATCTTGCAGTCGATATAGGGAAAGAAATCAAATCGAGAATCGAACTCACAACTCAGAGGTGAAAGGCGCTTGCTCTGACGACTGCGCCACCGAAGCCCCAGACGTGGGAGGCCTCGGAGGAAGGAAGAAGGATGACCGTTAAGATTTTTTGTTCTCCAGCAGAGTTTTTTATTTTATTTTATCAGTTTTGTTCATTAGGTTCTCTTAGTTCTCTCATTTCCCACTGTCGATCTTTTTTACGTTTCAAGCTTTCATTTGCCCAACTTTCTCTAATTATGAATGCAGGATGGGACAGAATTCGTTACAATACTACCGACATACACTGCGTTAATCCTGACAAAACCATAACCATCACCTGTCAATACCGATCACCCTATACCGATTCCTCCCATAACCCACCATTGCTACCATCCTGATCTCACCCAGTTACCACTCCCACCTCCTGGACAGCTACACCCTCCCCATCTGATCAATTCTATCATGGCTTCTTCTCTTTTCATTTATTTTATTTATTTTTATTGCCAGTATTTTATCTCAAATTCTAACCGAAGGCAAAGCCCGAAGCTTTCAAAGTGTTCGCCTGGGCTAGCAATCTGACGGTCTCCGGTTTGATTCCTGGTTGTGAGTCAGGATATTTTTTTCTGATAAATTACAGCTTGACTAGAAACATAAATTTTATTTATATATAATTATCATTATTATATTTAATTATAACTAAATTAATTCAATGGCTTCTTGTTCCTGGTTTTGATGCCGAACCAACATGTTCACACTGATTTCTGGTTTAGGTGCATGTTGAAGCTGAATGACCCATTTGTATATTTTGTGAAGAGACTGTAATATGTGTACCTAAACCACAACCTCGATCCCAGGGCCTTTCGAGGGGGGAGGGGGAAAGGCCCTGGCGGCGGCCAGTCACGTGACTTATAAACACCCAGATATAGTTGGTGTTTTTAAATTTTAATTATACTTAAATTTTGCATAATATTGTTTTTAATTCGTTCCAGATTCTTTCATAATCTTTTCCAAATAAAACTGATCCTTGTGAACGCCTGCATAATTTCTCGCAAGATTTCCTTATATCTTTACAAATCAGCTTTTTAATTGAATTGACAACAGTCGGACAGTGTTCTGCAAGAATACCTGCCAGTACAGTAGCATATCTAGTGTTAGACGCTCGTGTTATGAGTTGTTGTTGCCTTTCGGTTAAAAGAGATTGAGCCGCTTCCAGCGTATTATTAAAATAAACGAACACCCAGCTTCTGAAGATTGTTTAGGCAAAATATTAACAGCTTGCCTATTTCCACTTTGTGTTGGCGACTGTAACATGCACTTTTAAGAGAGAATTCATCAGGAGGTTTTTCCTGCAAAGATTGAGCTTTAACAATGAAATCCTCCATCTTATTCATGAACGCGACGCACTGCCTACATAGCACTTTCGAGTTGCCATCGTCTTCAGAAACTTCTACACCGCACAGTTTCTTTATCTTCACACAAAGATTATTTGATGTACCAGCTTTGCTAAATATGCGTACCATATGACGCGTGTCTTGACAACCACCACAGAGTCTCTGAGTCTACAAACTGGGTTTCTAGTTGTAATTTTAGTCGGTGTGACCTTTGTCACCCCTTTGTCCGCCAATATGCATATTAATAAAATTCAAATTTGGATAAATTAATCTCAAAGTTGCATAAATTTTCAAAATTCACAAGCCAATCATAAGACAGAATTCACCGGCCGACGCCAGGGCCTTTCCCCCTCCCCCTCGAAAGGCCCTGGGATCGAGGTTGCCTAAACCAGAATTTAACTTTTAATGATCACAGACAGTGTCAGTGTGCAAATGTTGGTTAAGGTTTTAATGAGAAATAACAACAGCAACAACAACTTGACACACAGAACAACAAGGACTGTAATATCTATTTTGTGGTTGTCTTGAAGTTATTTTATGGATTCATGCATCCCATTATGCTTGAGGAGACAATGTCTGGCAACAACACTGTTAATTAAAAGAGGTTCTCGTCCAATCCAACTGTAAGAAACCAGCACCTGCAAAAACAATCAGTAAAAGGTTTAAAAAGAGAATGGTGACATTGTACATGGAGCATACTGTAATTGGACAAAAACATAACATTGTGTGGTCAATCGAAAAATTTCGTTTCAATCTTTTATCAATTTGGTGGCTCTTAAAGAACCGTTTGTTTTGTTCTTGGCTTCCTCTTCTGACTTCACTCTCATCTCGATGCACAAGCACGCTTGGTTAACTTGGCCTCTCTTGCTTTCTGGGCGAGTACCGATCTTGGCAGGGCATTGGCGTGGCGTTCTTGAAGTTTTGCCTTTGTACATTTTCCAGACCGAACATATGACCGTTTCTTTCTGACAAGACAATTCTTCCTTCATACAAAATCCTGCAAAGATATTAAACAATTATTTTTATTTAAGACATATTTATGTTAATTCCAGATCAAATGACTGTGTAATTGACAGTTATATACTAAATAATATGTAGACTAAGTGAATGCTAAATAATATAGTAAATAGGCACAGCAGAGATTTGGAATTATTTAGTAATTAACCTTTAAATCAGGAATGGTCACAAAACATTACAAAGAGTGATTATTACTGTTAACAATATAAAATTGTTGTTATGAAAAATATATAATTGTTCCATACCGGTTAAAAAAGTGCAGTAAACCAGTGCAGTAGTCTTTCTTGTTCAGCTTTTTGAAAAACACCTGCTTTGATATATAGTTTACCCTTTCAACAACCATTGAAAAAAAAGACATATAACATATCAAACAAATATAATTACTGAATGACTGTATAACATGTACTCAGCTACTACTGCCCCCCCCCTCCCCCACATGCAGTATATTACAGACAATCAATCTACAAAATAATGTGCATTTACCTGCATGTTCAATGGTGCCAATGAACCATATAGTAACAGGTATTCCGGGACATGATAAACCTAAATACAGTAAAAATGATTTGAATCCGAGAGTAAAAAATGTTGAATATTTACCAGTGTGTGGATGTAGGGTGTTATAGCCTTATCCTTAAACACCACCATAAACTCATTGGCTAATGCCATTGCTTCTTGCTGAAAAACTGCAGGAGTCATGGCGTCACAGTCCTTGCTCCGCAGGTGGCTGTCAAGCTTCAGGAACCTTTCCCAACAAGAAATTAAACAATTAAACCAACATATTTAAAACATAAATGATAAACCACTTCATTAATTAAATATTAGTAAGTTTTAATTTTCTCAATAAACCGATTAACTAGACTGGTCTAGTTACTACTGTTTATGTCAATATCAAATGAAGTGAGCCATTGATTGTACAGACTGTAGACTCTAGACATTCTTAGTTGTTAAATTGCTTGAAAGCAGCTTAGCTCATAATCACACAGATTGGATATACCGTCATTGTGGCTTTGGGGTGTAAATTGTGCTCACCTCAACATCTGACAAAACACCTGTCAGAACAGCTCTGATGTCCAGTTGTTCCAGGATGTTCGTTTTGTGTGGACCATCATAGCTAGGCCAAGTTTCCTTTTGAAAAAACCCAACAGTTAATTTGTACACTATACCCACAAGTCGATATTCATAATCGCATCGGTTTAATTAACTTCACAACATGACAATAAAATGCAGCCGATATTACCTTTCCTTTATCATCTTTAGAAATTGAGAGATGGCTTAATTTTTGCAATTTCTTCAACAAGTGCATCCTTGGCATCTATGTAGTAGAAATAAATAAACACAGTATATAAAAATCAGTTTAATAATTAAATAACTTATAAGGCTTGTCTGAAACTGAATATTAGGAGAATTGCTTCAGTATGGTGAGGGAATGACCCAAACTAAAATATTAAACTGCTTAATCCATAATTCCAGCAATAGACCTTTGTAACAATGTAAGAAGTCTGTATAACAACAGTCACAGAGGGCATTTCAGGTTATTGCCTTCATTCATAACCCTTGATTTGATTGCAACTCATTTGTAACTGTATAGCTACAAACTAAGTAGAAAATCAGTAATACTAAATACATGCAAAGCCCCGAACATTTAAAGTAGTTATACCATTCTCCAGAACAACTCGAGCAAGCTCGTCAAACAAAACATCTGTTACTCGGAGAATGAGATGTAAAGTGTCCTAAAAATGCATTATGAATTTTAAAATTGCAGCATTGGGTATCACTGTATACTACTTCATATAAATAAACTAATATATATATAAATGTACAATACTGTGACGACAGTTAATTCTTTCATTACTACTTACAGGGATTATATGATCAAAATCAATGAAGTCAAGAAGTGGCATATCAGCTACACTCTTTTTTGCATTGCTATAATATATATAATAAAAAAATCATTCAAATGAAATGACCACTGACATCAAATTTCTGGTATTACTCAATTATGTTACTCTCGATTTCAGTTTGCTTTTGAAATCTGACTTCGAATGTTTGTTTGTAAGTTTGGAATGTTCGTTGCAAAGTTACAAAATTTATTTCGAAGTTCGTTCCGATGATTTACGATGATTCAATAGTACGAAATTTGGTTGGCTGATATATTTAACTAGCCAATTGAAAGCTTGATCATCGTAAATCATCGGAACAAATACGAGAACAAACTTTTGAACTTTGCAACAAACATTCCGAAACATTACAAACAAAAATTTCAAGTCAGATTTCAAAAGCTAATTGAAATCGAGAGTAATTTCTTGTACAAACATATTGCAAAAACTCTTCTTTACAAAGTTATTACAGAAATTACCTATCAAAGAGAGACCACTTGGGCATTAACGAGTTAATCAACTTTTTACTGACTTACAGTACCTGTTATTCGCAGAACAATATCGTTCTATACACTCATCTATAGTTCTGCTACACTTCCAAAATTGGGTGCTGATCTGATGAATCACCGTCTTGTCACAATCACACCACAGACAAAAATATTTGTGGTTAGCTATAATAATAAAATTAAATATTAATAATCAATACATTTGTAATAACCAGTTAAACAATAAAATATTACATAAAGTATGTCAGTATGTTCATTACAGAAACAAGCCATCTTGCATATCTTAACATACAGTATACTTAAACAAATTTACTCATCAACTGTGATTGTATTTAATGTACTATTTACTTAAATATATCTTATTAGATGTTTTGGTATGTAGTATCGCTGTATATTTTTACGAGTTGTGCCGTATTTTGCAAACCCGGGGGGCAGAAAAAAAACAAACTGCTGTTTCTTTATAATTATTTTTATTGAGGAATACTACTAATAAATAACCAAAAATCCAAATATCGCTGTATATATGTACTCGTTTTTACTTTTATCAACGTTACTTTTAATCCCTAATTGGTATGAGTATCAATTTGTATATTTTTCGAGTTGTGCTGTATTTACTAGGTCACTGGGGGCAGTCAAAAAACACAAACTTTCTTCTATTTATAAAGCATTTTTTTTAAGAATACATACATACATATAAATAAGCATGTAAATACCGCTGCATATTGTACTGTTTTAGCGTTATTTGGACACTTTTTAATCCCTAATAACACTGGATTAATCCCTAATAACAGTGCAAGGAATTTCCAGTCCGCAGATAAGAACCACTCAACTTCCAGCTTCTGGTCAATGAAAGGTCCACTTCCAGGTGTATATCTTAATAGAAAATTTACTTCTATTAAAATTAAAAACTCTGCAGGTGAGAAAATTTGTTTTCAAAATCAGTGTTTAGCCAAGTCAGTAAACCCATATTGTACCACTGCTGGGATTCAACCCCCGACACCTACAGATAATTATGGTTTTTGCTTGAATCTGTGTAGCTCTAGAGAAAAGTATAACAAAATAGTGAATTTACCCGTTCTCTTGCAGCCTTTGCATGCTATCCATAATGGGTTCCAATGATTTTTTAAGGAAATTGTATTTCTCAACTAGCTGGTTCGGCAGTGATACCAAGCCTTCGACAATTATTTAACAAATAAGAAAACAGAAAGTTTCCTAGCCAATGGAAAAAACAAAGGTTAAAGCGATTTTCAAAAAAGGCAAAAAAATAATGGACCAGGTAAACTTTTTGAAGGCCAAATATGTAAATGCCTGGACGATCATATGGAAATGAATGGTGCCCCAACATCCAAGCAATGGGGTTTCAGAAAAGGTAAATCAACAGAAGGTTTACTTATGCATATGACTGAAATATGGAGACATGCATTAGATAATGGCGATAATTGGGGTATAATTCATCGACTTTAAAAAGGCATTTGACATTATAAACCGCAAGATATTATACAAGAAATTACAAGGCGTTGGTATAGCTGGTAAATTGTTGGATATTCTAAGTGATTATTTGGAAAATAGATCGCAATACGTCGAGTGAGACGGATTTCAATCTAGCTCAAGAATTATTACATATGGCGTACCTCAGGGATCCTTGTTGGGTCCAAGACTATTCTCTATCTATATAAACGACCTAGCGGACAATATATTGAAGGGAAATTTATACCTATTTGCGGATGACAGCTCATTTTATTGTATCGGAGATAATATCGAAGTGGTAATAGACAGTCTAAATGAAGCTGCATCGGAGGTAAATCGTTGGTGTAACCGCAATCAGTCATCCATACATCCGGGTAAGTCAGAAGTACTCATTATTACAAGTCAACAATTTACTGGCCCCTTACGACAAGTTAAAATTGGAACAGACACTATCAAGTTTGTCAACAAATCAACATCTCTTGGAATTGTTATTGATAACCACCTCAAGTGGGATGAACAAATTAAGAAAGTAACTAAAGCTTTCTGTGCAAAGGTAGGACAACTTCGGAGGATGTCGTATTTGCCTGTAAACGTTCAGGAAGAGATACATTTCAAAAACATCATCGCAGCTGTTACATATGGATTATCAGTATGGGGAACATATTCACCCAGTCTAATGTATGATATTGAGAAGATACATCTAAGAGCTGCTAGAATTATTCACAAAATACCGAAAACAACACCTGAAAATGAGGTATTACTAGCTGCAAATTGGGACGAAATAGATTATATTTACAAAAGAAAAATACTAGTACTGATGCATAAAGCATTTTATAATAGCTTACCGGAAACATTAGAAATGCACTTTAAATATTTAAGAACTCGTAGTAGAGATAGTCACAAGTTTGAAATTCCAAGATGCTCCAAGGAAATTGGACGAGTATCGATAAGGTATAGAGGACCTCTATTGTGGAACAATCCTCCATTCGAACTGAGAAAGGTAGATAATTTAGGTACGTTTAAAACTTTAATTAAACGGGAGAAGAAATTGATAAAGTCAATTAGTTTCCTAAAAGAGGGAAGTGTCATCAGGAGTAAACATCCTGACTTCATTTACTTTTAAAAACTATTGTAAATTAGACTAAATTATTATATAAATAGGTTTTATTCAGAAATTATTGTAATATTATGTAACTAGCAGGTCCACATCAGTTTTAGCTGCCACCTATGCATGTATGTATGTATGTATGTATCGGATAGTTGTACTGGAAGCAGGTTGTACTTTCTGCAACAAAAATTTAAGAAAATTTTAAATTACATTTAATTTAAATTTAGAGGAGCATGCATACATGCGGGGATACCTTAACAATTTCAATTTTAGGATTTTGCCAAACGTTTTGTTATCAATTACAAACTCCGCATTTGACTGCGGAGTTTGTAATTGATAACAAAATATAATCTATTTCGGTTGTTGAAACCATAATTGTAAGCAACATAAAAATCAGGCTTTATTCAACTTAAAACCTTGCCATAAACTCTAAAGTACAACTTTGACAAAATGGTGGTCAAATCACCGCCTTATATAAACATAACTATTGCGGGCTCAGAAATAGTAGCCAGCTACTTCATATAACTAATATCGTTATTATCTCATTCTTCCTCCCTAGACGTTCTAAACAATAGAGAGTTCCGAATAATTTACATTAATAATAATTGTCATATATAAGTACTAACTATAAACAACAAGGTTCAAATTTTATAGTTCAATTCACAGAGTCACTATTCCACAACCCTACCAACCATAACGAGCTGGTGGTTTACTTTCTCGAGTAGAACGCCTTAGACCAGTTTCTTTTGTTGATGGAGTGTGTTCAGCATTATCAACTTTTGACTGAATCTCAGGAACTTGTGACGTCGTTGAGTTTCGCGCTGGAGGTAATCCATCTGATGCTGGTGAAGGTTCTTGCAAAGGTTGAGGTTCCAAAGGGGTTCCATTCTGGGTGGAAGGAAGCGGGCAAGGAGCCAGATCACGTAGAGAGACAGATGATTCTCTCCCATCAGTGTAACGTACACGTGCATAGGTTGGGTTAACATCCGTTAACTCCACTTCATCCACAAGCGGGTCGTTCTTACTCGTTCGAACAAACCGGCGTAGCAATACGGGCCCAGGTTGCATCCATGATGGCAGTGACACACCATGTGATGAACGACGATGAAAGTTGAAAAACCTTTCATGTGGAGTTGCATTAGTTGACGTACAGAGAAGTGACCTAATCGAGTGGAGTGCATCAGCTAGCACGAGTTCCCATCTTGAATCTGGGAGATTAGCTGATCTTAGAGCAAGACGAACCGCCTTCCAAATGATACCATTGTATCGCTCGACTTGACCATTGCCAATTGGATGGTACGGCGTAGTTTTACTCGTTGCTATTCCTTGTTTCGTTAGATAGTCCTTGAGTTCCCGAGAAAGGAACGAGGTACCAAGATCTGAGTGAATATAGTTTGGCATGCCACAAAGAGTAAATATCTGGTCCAGACACATGATGACGGTTGAGGATTGCATATCTGGACATGGAAATGCAAATGCAAATGGGAAGCGGGAGTACTCATCCACCACAGTGAGTATATATGCATTACGAGAAGCAGTAAGTAGTGGACCCTTGAAGTCGATACTAAGTCGCTCCATAGGCTGTGTGGATTTGATGAGGTTCCCGTGTTGCTGCGGACGATAAAACTGAGGCTTCAATTCGGCGCAACTTCGGCACGCTGAGCACACTTTCTTAACTTCTTCAGTAGAGTATGGAAGATTCTTAGACTTTACGAAGTGTAACATTCGAGTTACACCGGGATGACACAACCCAACATGGATTTCTTCGAGGTTGTTCGACGACATTGAGGCAGAGAATGCGCGTGTGAATGAATCAGGAGCAACGTTATCCTTTCCAGGTCGATAATCCACTGCATAGCTGAAGGAACCGAGCTCGAGTCGCCAAACCTGGATCTTATTGTTCTTTATCTTGGTTCGCTTTCTGCTATCAAACATGAACGCTACCGAACGCTGATCCGTTTTCAGAGTAAAATGACGACGAGCAAGAAAATGCTGCCACTTGCGAACAGCCTCTACAATAGCCATTTCCTCCTTCTCTGCTGCAGGATAGTGTAATTCACTGCCATGGAGCATCCTCGTCATGAATGCCACTGGTCGGCCAGCCTGATTTAACGTAGCAGAAAGCGCCACTTCCGAGGCATCGCACTCGACCACAAACGGAAGGCTCTCATCTATGTGTTGAAGAGCTGCGTTCTCAAGTTCTTTCTTGAGAATATTGAATGCAACTAGAGCGTTTGAGTCCAGTGGGAATGTTGTAGCCTGCATCAAAGGTTTGATCTTTTCAGAAAAATTGGGTATCCACTTTGCGTAATAGGCGAACATCCCAACTACTCTCTGAAGGGTTCGGGCATTCTCTGGTGGTGGAAACTCTTGGAGGGGGCGTAGCCTTTCTGGATCGGGAGTAATTACACCATGTCCAATACCATATCCGAGTAAATTGATTGATGACTTGGATTCAACAGATTTCGTTTCATTGAGGGTAAGATTTCTTCGATTGATAGCTTCATGAAACTTCTGGACATTTTCATCATGCTCTTCTTGGTCTCGCCCTGCTACTGTTATATTATCCAAATATGGAAAGGTATCTTTGAGTCCCTCCCCATTGACAAACTTATCCATTGCCCTTTGAAAAACAGCTACACCATTTGTAACCCCGAAAGGTATGCGTCGGAAGTGATAGAGTCTCCCATTAGCTTCAAATGCAGTATATTTCTGATCAGCTTCCTTTATTGGCACTTGATGATAGGCACTTTTAAGATCAAAAGTTGAGAAAACTTTGTAGCCAGCAAGGTTGTTAATCATGTCATCAATCCGTGGTAGAGGATAGGCGTCAAGCTCGGTATACTGGTTAACGGTCTGCGAGTAGTCTATGCAGAGCCGCTTCTTGTGTCTATTCAACGGATCTTTAACAACAACAACCTGTGCTCTCCACGGTGAATTGCTGGGCTCAACGATCCCTTCCGAGAGAAGTTGATTAATCTCCTGTTGTATGAAGTCTTGGTCTTCCTTACTGAAGCGTCTCGATTTACTTGCAATCGGTTTGCAACCTGGACGAAGATTCGCAAAAAGAGACGGCTCTTCAAACGATGCGGCAGAGAGAGCACAAACAGGGGCAGACTTTGGAATCATCAGCTCTGGCTTAGAACCGTCGTATTCGATAATAACACTCTTGTGCTCTTTTTGGAAATCCTGGCCGAGGATTATATCGCTACAAAGATCCTTAAGTATCCCCAAACGACAGGATGGGTACACATGTTTATTCAGAGCAATATCTACATAGCAGTGACCAACAACATGTGACTTAAGGGAACTAAGGGCCATAGATACATCTTGTGTTGATGGATGGATATGAAGATCAAGGTGTTTGGCCATGCTTTCACTTATATAGCTGTCAGAACTTCCAGAATCAACAAGTGCAGTCAATGTTTTTTTTTCCAACAGAGACCATTACAGATGCTTGCTTCAAAGAATCAGGACAGGAAGCCACGATTGCACAAAGTGAAGGCGAAAACATTGAAGCAACCGTAGAGGCCTTTGACTTACAAACTTTTGCATAATGCCCCATTTTGCCACAGTTATCACACACGCAATTTCGGGCAGGACAATTTCTCCTATTATGGATAGAATTGCCACAGAAATAGCATTTCTTTGATGTAAATGTTCCGGCAAGGGGAGCGTCTTCATCCAAGGCAGCAGCTTTCGAGGTCTGTTCTGCTACTGAAGCCGGAACAGCAGCCGCTGTTGCTGTGGGAATAGTGGGCATAGTATACGTTTCCGCGTTCTTCTGTGCTAAATCTAAAGCATTAGCTTGGTCAAAAGCAGATTTCAAATCTAGTGTACTGTTCTCTAGTAGACGTTGACGAATTAATGGGGAAAGTAGACCATTAATGAAAGAATCTCGAATTAGTTCCTCACGATACTGTTCAGCAGTAACATTTTTAAGATTACAATCCTTACTTAGTCTTCGAAGTTCCTGAAGAAATTCTACGAGTGTTTCACCTGGCTTTTGCCGTTTTGTAGCGAGCAAGTGTCGAGCAAATATTTCATTTGGCTTTTTAATGAATAGTTGACTTAATACCTCGAGTGCTGAATCATAATCATCACAGTCTTCAATATATTCATACACGTTATGTGATATATAGTTAATAAAAGTACGATACTTATCTGGAGCTTTACTACCACACTCTGTGAGAAAGTTAGTGAAGGTCTTGTGCCAATGTTTCCATTCTTTAGCCGCAGATGGTGAATTAGGATCCAAATCAAGACGAGCTGGTTTCAGTAAAGTATCCATATTGAAGTCTGTTATATTAAGTTGAATAAATTGTTGAAACCATAATTGTAAGCAACATAAAAATCAGGCTTTATTCAACTTAAAACCTTGCCATAAACTCTAAAGTACAACTTTGACAAAATGGTGGTCAAATCACCGCCTTATATAAACATAACTATTGCGGGCTCAGAAATAGTAGCCAGCTACTTCATATAACTAATATCGTTATTATCTCAGTAATACAACGGTATTTTTTTTTCTTGATGTCCTAGCACCATCACCAGCAAACCGAAGACGGAGAACTGGACTTTCCATGTTTTGGAGAGGCTCGCAAAACTCTGGAATCCGAAATAAATAATCAAGTATAGTATGTCCTTCACATCACGGTAGAAACCATCAACTGGGACACCTTCTCCATCTTTGAAATTGCTAACTTTTATGCAAGACGACATAACTTTCTTCGCAGCATCTACTTTATAAGAACGGACCATGTCGGAGTTGGCCATCGAAAGCTCGTGGTATTGCGTCTTCGACACAAGTTTCTGGTCCATAACAGCCACTTGAATCTCAGTTTCTCGACTGCCTATCGATGGGAGTGCAGGAGTAGACTCAGGTGTTGTTGAAGTGGGTCTCTGAGTTATTGCAAGTGGCTGTTGTGGACCTTGATCAGCTTTGGGCATATTCAGGACAACATGGACGCTCTCATCACCAGCCTTTGTAGCTTTGACATCAAACTCCACTGTTCCCAATGCTATGTTCGATGGAAGCTCTTCTCCTAACTTGGTAAACGGTCGCTTTGATGCCAATATCCTACGCCGTTTACTTCTTGTCGAGGTATTGTCAGAGACAATCCGTTGCCTTTTAACTATACCTCGGCAAGGGCATTCACTGGTGGTCTTCCTTTTTCTACATGGTGGTTTCGGGATTGGCATGAAAGAATTGAGTAGGAATGGAGTCGATGGTGGAGTTGATGGTAGAGTTGATGGCAGAGCAGATGGAGGAGAAGATGGAAAAAAAGATGGAGAATATTTCGCACAAGAAACAGACAATTCTTGGAAAACACCCTCGGTGTAGTGAACTGGTGCTCGAATAACATTAGATAGCTCTTGCACAAAATTATTTGGACACACAACACTTCGCAGCTTCGCATCGCCTTGAGATTGTTTCTCCAACAGCATTGAAAACAACATGTCTGGTGTCAAGATGTACTTTTCACCACACATGAGCTTACATGCTGACTTTCTCACATTTCCTGTCGATAGTTGAATGTCACCAGACTCACGTAAAATTAAGGGATAGCTCTGGGATTTAGAAAAACACAACTCCTTCAAATTGCCAACTCTTGACTTGTTATTGACACAACCAAATAATTTATTCACGTTCTCATCAACAATATAATACAAACTTCCTTCAATAATTGTTGTTGAAGGTTCCCAACCAAACATATTCACAGAAACCATTTCGAAAATTTCTCTCGAAAACAGAAACAGCAATGGACGTCGTCTCAGTGCTTACACTGTAAGTTTGTAGAATAGCGGGGAAAAATACCGTATTTTTATTGACCAATATCACAAAAAACTTCTTAGGCAAGATAAAATAATATATTACTTACCATATATATAACTGATATGTTTCCAACTGTGCAAATACCAAACAGTGGGGCAATCAAAACAGTAGTCCACAAAATCTAACAGCAAAGACAAGCCTTAAATTACTAAAGCGAGTTGTCTATGTGTAGCAAAACTACTGAAAACGCCATAGATGCGAAGCAAACTTATCTGATTTTGGGAGTTTTCCAATGCAGCATCCAAGACAGCAGATGACAAACATCAACTTGTATAGTAAATACATAAGCATCCGAGCTTGTAAAATCGCTCAAATACGATATTAGTTTATTGATCTGTGAACCAAAGTCGACTTTGTTTTCGACTTAGAACAACAGATTTCGCCACAAAAATTACGGCTATTTCATGGCCTTTCATACCATCATTACAGTCTTTCGATTCGTCCGCCATCTTCGATTTCAGTTTAAATAATTCTCAATCTATAGGAATCCCTACGTGATTTTTACGATCTTGTCTTAAGTATACCCCTTTTCTCCACTACCTTCCTAATATTATCACGGCTATCCACATGTGCATAGCTCACGCATGCATGCTCTCATTTCGCTTGCGTGGGATTAACGCCTCTCGAATTCCATGTGATGTCCACGCACGTGTCGCCAATATATCTGCTCTGCGCATGCTCTGCTAAGCCAGGCGTGCCTGGATTTGCTCAATGACGAGAGCCGCGAATTCCCATCGTGCATGTCGGACTTTGATTTAACCTGTTGACCGTAACATTGAAGGCTGATAAGTTGACTGTAGTATACAGAAGAGGGATTCCGCGATCGAGCGGGTGGAGCGAGAAGAGCACTTCGCTCCATCGTTGACGCCATCAGGCGACATTTTATTTGCTTTTATTAAAAGCCCACGCTGAGAGCGGTGAAGTGCTCCACCAACGGTATATCAATAGAGATTATATGTTAATTACATGCGTTTTGTTAACAACCCACGTTGTGTAGGTGACATACCGTATCATAGGTGACATACGTCATAGTCATGGCGGAAAGTCTAAATTTCGTAAGCTCTTCAAAAGATGTCAATAGCTACTCAAATGAGTGGAATTTTAGAGAAATTCAAGAACACCCAGCTTGCACATATCTGGGATACGATGGTACACGTATTAAATGGACTGGAGGTTACGATTTATTAAAGAAATTTGTCGAAGGTACTATTAAGTTACAAGGGAAGTGGTCCTCGCCGGGCGGTACTTCGAAAAAGTTTACATGCTGTAATTTTGATATAGCGATTACTTGGTATGCCAAGAAATTAAACACGCTTGTTCTGCATGGGAAGGAAAGTTTGGCATTGACCGACACGCTGATTAATATCTGCAATACATCGTCAACAGATTATACAACAACAAGATCTGATTGTCGATGTCAGTGTAGTGTGCTGGCTGCCGATCTTGAAGGGATAAAGCTTGACATGGTGATTATGAAAAAAGATATCGAGTCTAAAGCACACGCAGCTAGTAACGCACAAGAGAAAGATGTAATCGCTCAATTGAATAAAGATCTACATGATGAAAGAACAAAATGTCAAAAATTTGAAGATGACTTAGCTGTTTTAGTCAGAGGAAGAAATCGTGAATTAAATGAATTGAACAATACCATTGTCTCCCTTGAGGAAAAAGTCAAGTCAACTGAAGCGACAAATGAATCCTTAAAAGGAATAATTATGCACATAAATTCAACAGCGCAAAGCGGAGTTTCCCCTACTGATGTTTGGTTCAACGAATATGAACGATATAATTGCCCTCCAATTAATGAACCTATAATTGGTAATACTAATACGACATGTATCATACAGAACACAAAAGCCGGATTAGCTACTACATCAAATATGCAAGAGGAGCCGCAGGTATATACACGGGCACAACCCTTCAACCCAAAGTCGCACAAGAAAAATGCCAAGAAACGATTATGTCCTGTAAAAATACAGCCAGAAGTTAATAAGCACTCATTACAAAGCGCAAAGAGCGAATGTGTTAAACTTATTAAACCCATTTATACCCAACCTCAAAGATCGTTGTGCCACCCTCCTCAAACTGACTTAACTATGAGAGAGCATAGAACAAACATGTTAACTAGACTCCAAGATCAAGAAAACAATGTAGGGACTAAAAAATTTCTATTTCAACCTGAATGGGTAGCGAGACTCCCATTGATTGAGACTACACAAATGACAAAGGATGACATGAATGACCCTGAGGATCTTACTAACTATACTGTCCTAGATGGTAACGTTAGAGTCAAGTAGAATAATGGTGGTCGAGTAAAACCTTGTCTTGCTTTATTTGATCGAAAAACTCCTTTTCGGGAACGTTACCGGAAAAGACCCCCTTCAACGAGAAAACCATGGAAAGCACAGAGATTGAAGGAATGGCTATGCTACCTGGATTTTGTCCGGGATGTAATGTCGAAGTAGCTGCTAGCACAATAAACACTATCGATAGAAATCTAGGTTCATTTTCTCAATCTTCGTATGATGATGGGATAAAAATGTCAATTCCCGTTAGAATCACCCAACGCGATTCGCCTGATCGTAAAGAGGAAAAGTTTACTCCCCATATCCGCTCGAACCATGCATAACAACATTAGTATAACATTAATGTAGTTTAATATGTTGGAATCAAATCATAGAGTTTTTAACAACTGGCAACTTAGCGAAAGAACAACAAACACGACGACGCATTTTGTGGCATATATTTTTGGCAAGGAAGTGCTCGAACGGTCTAGAGGCTCTAGCGAACCTACGTTTTTACCTAGAGGAGACGGAGGTCCTCTAGATGTGCAGAGGGTTGAGCCAGCTCTGGCATGTTGTTCAGCGAGTTGAGACCTGATGGTCTAGAGACCACCATTAGTTATACTGAGACAGTAAGGGCACTCAAGACCTGACAGAGCATGCAAAAACTGTAGGTTATTCTAGAGGAGACGGTGGGCCTCTAGATAACGGGGGGGACGGCGGCCCCCCGTTCAGGTCAGTCAGTTCGTTGAAATTGAGTCCTAGTTGGACTTGGTGACCAACTATTGGTGCAGGGTACTCAACTATGTATGACTGACCCATCGAGTCTCTAGGTCAGGTCATTAGGTCGAATTTTCGACCTGAATGACCTGTAAAATGCACTTCACGTGGCGAAGTGTTGTCCCAAAGGACAGCACTTCCCTGCCATTAATGACAATCTGTACAGAGGACAGATTGTAATTTCCGCCACGGGAAGCAGCGCCGATTGGACGTTCGAAAGAGCAATAACATGATGGTAAATCGCTGGAGAAATGGGTCTGTCTGGGTGAAGGCTGTAGGGGGAGAATGTTGTTGTTGGTTTTTGTGGTTTTCTTATATATATTTCTAAGGAAGTTTAATTTGTTGTGTTTTTAAGTTCTGTTTTGATCAGTGACGCAATGTTCCATGCGTAGATTTGTTAACTTTGAAAAATAGAAATTTCAAGCCACATACATTTAGTAGTGGAAGTGATATGGCATCCCTACATTTTTTTTTTTTTGGCTCGCATGAAATTATCTGAGTTCCCATGCTGACTGGATATTTTCTAAAAACACATTTTTGTAGATGGAAATTGACAGCGTGGCAGGATAACCAGCGTGGCAGTATAACCAGCGTGGCAGTGTGTGTGGTTTGTTTTTAGGGGAAGGCCCATTTCAAAGGTAGAACCAGCCCTTATTGCTCTTTCTTTAACTGCTGTCAACGATATGTTCAGAATATGTGCGGCTTATGTGGACCATTGACGCATATTCAGGTGTACCGCATAGTCACATCGGTATATAAACGTGATCGGATAATGATGGTAAACGATATGAACTAGACGAAAATGATCCACATAGCCACACTTTGGAGACGCTAAAATTTGAGCTATACTGCTATAGTGTTAATATATATATATATCATTGATAGAAAAACTAGTAATGAATTTGTACTTGCGGTCAGTTTATGTGAAACAGAAACTAACACATCCTTTGGAGTTCTAATGTATCTTTCATAACAGTCTGAAGACCAACGTCCCAGTGTTTTAATGAGCCAAGAAGGTAGTCCTGCGGAACCAGCGGCCGTGGCAGCTCCGATCCTGAAACTATGCGAGGCATAAAGCTTTTCATCTAGACCTTGACCTTGAAGTAGACTACGTAAATGTGATGTTAGTGTTATACGGGTAAGTGGAACACCAGACTCAAATTCGAAAAGCGGCCGAGTTGTTTGGACAGACGATGACTGGAGCAGATAGGTTTTCATAGCCCGGACAGGACAAAGTTTATTAAGCGATGATCCAATTGTTAAACGACATCCACGGCGAAAAGGGTCGGTTTTAGAGCGTTTAATAACTACGTCATAATATTCCGCATGCAAAATGTTCGGGTGGAAAATAATGTCAGTTCGTGAAAGGTGGTAATCGGGATCAAATGGGGAATTACACGTAAATTCACTACACCGGAGGAAACCAAAGAAGGCCAATGTAAAGGCAGCCCAAAGCATCACATTGTCCAAGGAGTCTGTAAACTGAGGACGTAGTGCGGAATAAAGGCACTCGAGTTCGTTCACGGTAATAGGCCGCCGATCCCTCACCTTTTCACCCTTGAGGCGTTTCAGACCTTTTAGACACTTTTCTAACAATTGCATGCTTCCCATATCAAATGGAACTTGAAAAATTACGTGAAGGTAAGACACGCTAGCTAGGTACGTTTTAACCGTTGCATAGCAAACTGATTTTGATAAATGACCAACAAAGTAAAGTAGAGTAATTTCAGTGGCAGGCAGTAAAGGTGAACAGGGTGTCACGATACCTTTAGCGAGACAAAAAGAAATAAACTGTTTAATACCCGCAGCATATGTTTGTTTTGTTGATGTTGCCCAAGAATGTTGGATAAGTTCATAAACACGGTCCTTCAAATTTGAATCATGGATACCGGGATGACGCAAGCCAGAGGAGAGGCCAATGGCGCTAATTGTTTGAAGCGGTCCATCTGAAAACGAGAGAGCGAGTCAGCAATGCCATTGTCAAGTCCGCGTACATGCTTGGCCGTAAACGTAAAATTATTTTGCAATGTGCAAAGGACTATCGGTCGTAGTAGATCCATTATCTTCGGGCTTTTTGACGTCTTCTGGTTGAGGATTTGAACGACGGACTCGTTGTCGCAGAAAAACACAATGCGTTTAGCTGTCCACTGGGAACCCCAGAGACAACAGGCAAGATAAATTGGATAAAGCTCTTGCCATGCTATCGAAAGACCGGTTTTTTTATTAATATTTTGGTCAGGCAGCCAGCGGCCTTGAAACCATTGTCCTGCTAAATAACCACCAAAACCTATTGAACCTGCTGCATCAGTATATAACTGAAGTGATGGGGATGGCGTCCGATCAGAGTCAAGAAAGAGACTAATACCGTTCCAGTGTTTTAGAAAAACCTCCCACATAGCTAAATCCTTATAAAACCCCGAGTTTAATCTAATGAAATGATAAGGCTGTTTAACACCACATGTTAGGACAATCATGCGACGAAGGAACGTGCGTCCTGGGGCAATGACCCGACATGCAAACTGAAGAACCCCAATAAGAGATTGAAGCTCCTTTAACTTACAGGAAGAGCGTCTTTGCCAATTCTCAAGGAGAGTCCTAGCCTGGGTTAATTTATCTTCGGGCAAGAGAGCCAGCATGCGAATAGAATCTAGGGTAATCCCAAGGAACTCTAAAGTCTGAGTTGGGGCAAAGGTTTTCCCAGGAGCAATAGGGACATTTAATTGAGTAAACAGACACAACAATTTACACAACGAAGTCGAACACGAAGAACGAGGGGCAGCTTCGGCTATAAAGAAATCGTCCAAAATATGGAGAACGTTTGAAACACCTAATTTGCTTATAAGAATCCATTCAAGGGCATCCGAAAGCATATTAAAAATATAGGGTGCACTACGAAGTCCAAATGGGAGTACGCGGTCGAAAAAATACAACCCACGCCATTTCATGCCGAGAAGTTCCCAGTCATCAGGGTGTACTGGGATATTTCGAAAAGCAGATTGAACATCGGTTTTTGCCATGAAACAATTCGGTCCTAATTTTAGAAGGATTCTTATAGCATCGTCAATTCTGACATACTGTAACGAGTAATCTTCGGACGAAATGTTAGCATTAACGCTAGTATCAGACGCTTTTGGATAAGATAGGTGGAAAATTGTTCTCCATTTGGATGAATTCTTCTTAGGGACAAGACCCAAGGGGTAAATTTGGAAATTCTTAAAAGGAGGACTGCCAAAGGGGCCAACAGTGTGGCCTTGTTTAACTTCATCTAACAAGTTCCCATCAACTATTTCTGGCAACAAATAGGCAGTTTTAAGATTGTTAGAAACGCGAGGCTGACGGGGCCCATTATAACCTATTTTAAAACCTTCCCTCAAACCTGTACAGAGGTTAACAACAAATTCACGATCTGGGTGGTTAATTAGCATAGACTCAAGTAAATTAACGTTAATCGGTGTAACTGGTTTTAATCTGTCAACAAAATCTTTATTTGTGTTTTCTGCGACGCGGAGTGTCATCAGTTCGTTTATAGCTTGAGTCATCGTGTTCATAGGCGCCGTGCTGTTCGCCACAGTTATATTTGTTGCAACGGTGTTCGAAAGGACATGGTCTTGATGCGCATTGGACACCTGTGTTGAAATTGCGGCAGAAACCTCGCTGGTTGGAAATTCTCGCCCGACTGGTATATTGATTAAGAAACTTGACCTTTATGGTCTACAAAAACCTGCCCTAAATCTTTTAGGATCATACTTAGAAAACAGATTTCAAATGTGTACTGTGAACGGCGTATTGTCTAGAAAAAATCTAGTTACTTGTGGGATCCCCCAAGGTTCAATTCTTGGGCCACTCCTGTTTCTAATTTATATAAACGATCTGCCTACAAGTCTTGAACACTCGTCATCAAGAATGTTTGCCGACGATACAACGTTAACTGTATCTGGTAAATCTCTTCATGATGTAGAAGTTGCCATCAATCACGATCTTTCAAACATTAATCAGTGGCTCTGTGCAAATAAACTATCTTTAAATCTCGTTAAAACTGAGTACATACTAATTGGATCACGGCATAATATTAATAATATATTGGCTACCCCAAAGGTATTTGTTGGTGACATACCAATTAAAAGGTAAGAGAAACAAAGGCACTTGGAGTCTATATTGATGAATTTCTATCATGGGAAAAGCATATTGATAAAATTGCCAAAAAAGTTTCATCCGGAATTGGGCAATCAGAAAGTTAAAATCATGTGTAGACCGTAATACATTAATTTGTGCCTATAATGCACTTGTTTTGCCTCACCTTGATTATTGTTGCGAAGTTTGGGATACCATTGGTACCACACTTTCTGATCGTCTCCAGAAATTACAAAATAGGGCTGCTAGAGCTATCATGGGTCGTAAAAATGAACATGGTCAATCTGAACTTGCTCTAAATGAATTAAACTGGAAGCCTCTGAGCGAACGCAGAACCCAGTTTGTGGCAAGTCTTATGTATAAAATTACTCATGATCTAGCGCCCTTACGACTTACTGATATTTTCAAAAGACGTCTTCCTCCCAGTATTATAATTTGCAGGGCTCTTCCACTAAACTCCATTTGCCCAAGCCTAAGACTGAATATCTTAAAAAAAGTCTTAGCTATAGAGGGGCCAAATTGTGGAATAGTCTCCCAAATGAATTAAGAGGAAAAGAATCACTAGCTATATTCAATAAAAACGTATGACACCTGGCTATTAATTAGAGTTTTTAAACCCATATTTACCTTGACTATTTAATCTATTAATATTTACTATTATGTATGTATGTATGTATGTACTGTATGTACTATTATCTATCTAATTATGTATGTAATTGTAATAACTGCATGTAAGTAATTGTATTTGTATGTTTAACTTTTCTAAATTTTTAATGTAAATTTAATGCTACGCCCCCCTTGGAAATCAGCTTTCGCTGTTGGGGTTAGCGTAGTAAAATAAAGTTTTACCTACCTACCTACTGCTTTCGAACCTTGATGAGGAGAGAGGACATATATCAGACATGTGGTCAGCGCCGCCACAAACAAAACAAATAGAACGCGCAAGACCGGTAAACTTATCTAACCACAGCTGGAGATGGCGTTCACCCCAATTTAATGCTGGATTTTTCGCGGCGAGCTTCCGAAAATCTATATCGTACGCATACCAGGCTAAACCTTTAAACTTTTGCGAGGCTTCTCGAAATATGCGCTGGTAAGCAAACAACTGCGAGGCTTTATGCGGAAATTTAGCGACAACAACCGACGCGTAAATACCAAAAGCCGTAAGCCACTTATCGAGACTATCAATTTTTGGACGCTTGCCGAAATTTGAAAAATTTGGTATAGGTATCGAAAAACCCTGATCACCCTCGACGGACAGCCGCATTGGACCGAAAGAGGGGCGGTCTGAATTACCCGGGAGAAGTGAAGAAAAATCGACAAACTCACCGTTTAAGATCTGCTCTTCGAGTTTCTTGGGCAAACTGGGAGTCGCTAATGACGAAGAGTGGGATAGCGAGGAAACTTGCGATGGCGAGATCAGTGTAGCAACGTGGGCAGGATTGCCAAGGTCCAAAGAGGGTGTTGGAGCGGTTTGCGCGGGAAAATTTACAACAGGTGGTGGTTGAGGTGGCGGTGTTGGGGATACGGTCCCGCGGGCCAAAACATCGCGAAGCAACGGTGCGAGGTCAGACGCCAACGAGCGGAGAGATTCGGTAGAGAATTCCGGCATACCCGTAGTTGGATCAGGAGGTGTTGTGTTTGGCGTGACTTCTGGTCCATCGTGATCGGCGAGGCGTCGCAATAGAGTGTCACGCGAACCAGCAAGAGAAAGGTTTCTCTGCGCCAACAGAAGATGGAGAACTTCGGTGGACAGGTCGGCGTAGTTCGCGGGAGAACCAGATGGCTGTTCGTTGGCGCGGTTATTCGCGTTCGACGTTTCGCCGACGTTTTCTGCCGTGGGTTGCTCGTTTCGGTGTTGTGTACGAGCGCGAGTAGATCGACGTTTGCTAGGTTGTTTCGGCATGGTATAGACCACGTTTTTTTATTTTATTTTTATTTTTTTGTATAACAGAGGTTTTATACCTTCAGTAGACCTTTTAGGATTTAACCAGCGATGTTGACGCACTGACTGAGGTCTTGCGAATGAATAATGCATGCATAAACTGTAGGCAAAAGTCCTTGGAGAAAAAGGGGGCCATTGTGCACTTGCACGTGAAGCAAAAACCTTCAGGAGGATTTTGATTGGTTAAACACAAGTTTGCATCAGTTGTTCCCGTGCTAAGTTGCCAAAGTTCGATTTCGTTTGACATTTATACTTATTAAAAGTATTCGACAAAGAGGCTGCTTTGTTCTATCAAGGTTAATCAAGGTATGCTTGAGCCTTGACCAAGCTAAATTTGGTACATTTAGTAATTGCGTTGACAGACTGGAAAAGAGCCTTGAGGCAAATGGAGTCACTTAAACATATTACTCCATTAACCGCAATTTATAGCTCTGCGTATAAATTGAGTATTTAGAACAAACGGGACCTCCAATTCCTAAAGTTATACCTAAATGCATGGTTATTAACGCTCGTTCTGTAGCAAAACCTGATGCTGCTGTCTCCCTAAACGTTGAGTTGTGCACTAATAACATTTATATTTGTTTCGTTACTGAGACATGGGTAAACGATAAAATTCCGTCAAGCCTGGTGTGTCTCGGCAATTACGTTTTTGTCAGAAAAGACCGGTGTGACTCGCGGTCGGGGGGTGGAGTGGCTATTCTGTGTAGAGATGACTGGAAAGTTAAAAATCTAGATTTTGACAACAACCTTGAGTGTGTTTGGTGTGAAATTGTAACACTTAATACTAAATACTAAGTAGCTTCAGTATATCACCCACCTGACCCCATTTACCCTGAGACTGAGTTACTAAATCATTTGTCGGAAACTATAGAACAGATTCTTTATCCTGAGCCCAATGCAAGAATAATTATAGCAGGAGACATAAATCAATTAAAAACGAAAGACCTTATTAGTCAGCACAACTTGGAGCAATTAGTCAAGAAGCCTACCCGAAATCATAAAATTTTGGATGTATTTTTAACCAACTGTCCACATCTTTGGGAAAAATCAAAG
The DNA here is from genome assembly GCA_016169945.1 of Trachythela sp. YZ-2020. Lineage (NCBI taxonomy): Eukaryota > Metazoa > Cnidaria > Anthozoa > Malacalcyonacea > Clavulariidae > Trachythela > Trachythela sp. YZ-2020. Next base: position 2,680,632 of record JADLSH010000389.1, read on the forward strand.
GTTTTTAAAGGTCTAGTAAGATCTGACCATTTGGTTGTCATGGTTTCTCCGCGACATGTTATAAAACCCGAAAGAAAGGATGTCTACTTTAGAGACGTAAGAGCTCATCGGAAGTTCAGTATGATGAGGAAATTGGAGACATGTGACTGGAGTCACATTCATAATTGCAATGATGTCAATGATACAGTTACTCTATTAAATGACACTATCACTAACATGTTTAATGACTGTTTCCCTTTAATTAAAGTAAAAATATCAACACGTGACCCACCATATATGTCTCCTTTGGTCAAACACTTATGTAAGATAAGGAATAAGAATATAGTGAAGGGAGTCAACAATGATCTTCAAAAACGTATTGATGAGCTAATTCGTGAAAATCTTGTTCGTTCCGTTGATGATGAGAATAGAAAAAATAGTTTTGGATCCAAAAAGTGGTGGGACACTGTGAATAGAATTACTGGTAGAAAAAGCAGGGATAGCAATATTAGCTCAGTCATCGATCCACAACATATTAACTTGTACTTTCAAAATGTAAACACGGATGCGAATTACATATCCCCCCAACTTATACCAATTCCTGTAGGCACTCGAGTTTCTACCATTGATGAGCCTACTGCATGTTATAAGTTTTTTGACGAAACTAAAACGAACAGCGCCAGGTCCTGATGGGCTTCCATATTGGTTATGGAAAGACTTTAGCGCCCATAATTACCAAAGTGTTCAATCTCTCAATCGAACAACAATGTGTCCCTCTGATATGGAAGCTCGCCAATGTGAACCCTTTACCCAAAGAATCTCCTTTGACAGAGTGCAATCAGTTGAGGCCTATATCGCTAACAGACATCATTATGAGATTATTTGAAAGGGTAGTTTATAAACAGGAGATTGCGTCTGCATTCAAATCCGTGATCGGACGAGATCAATTTGCTTATAAAGAGGGAACCAATACCACCGATTCTCTGATTATGTGTTTGCATCATTGGCTCAAGTGGCTGGATGAAGGTGCAGACTCTGTTAGGGTAATATCATTTGACTACAAGAAAGCGTTTGACTCGGTATCTCATAACATTATTTGTGAAAAATTGAAATCACTCGAAATCAACCCTTATGCTATAAACTGGATTATTAGTTTTCTGGCCAACAGAAAAGAAAGAGTTGCTGTTGATGGCATAGAAACTGTTTATGTTGATATTAACAAAGGCGTACCGCAGGGTACGGTTTTGGGTCCCTTCCTATTTTCGTTGATGGTTAATGATATAAAACCCATGGATGCGCAAAACAACCTATTGGTTAAATTTGCTGATGATATAACGACAAGTGCTCCAGTAAAATCAGGATCGGATTCTGCTGAGGCTGAGGTGGAAAGCATTCAGAATTAGTCGGAAGCAAATCAAATGACATTAAATATTTCTAAAACGTGGGAAATGGTTGTGCACGGTGGGTCTATGAAACCGTTACCGGCACCGATTGTAGGCATTGAACGAAAGAGCTGGTTGAAATTATTAGGTCTCACATTTCAGGAAAATCCATGTTGCTGGGATCTTCATATCGATGATCTTCTGTCGAAGGCTAGTGGGCGTATGTACATATTAAGAGTGTGTAGATGCTATGGTTACTCTGCAGATCAGCTAAGCAAATTATTCGACTCGCTAATCATGTCACTCTTTTACTATTGCATTGAAGTGTGGGGCTCTGCACTCCAAAAGAAATATTTGGATCGTATAGACAAGTTTTTCCGGCGGGCTTATCGTTATGGATATACGACAAAGAGTATTAAGATATCTGAAGTGATCGAGGAGAGAGACAGAAAATTATTTAGCAAAATCGTATCAAATCCAGAACATGCCCTACATGAATTGCTTCCTGTGTGTAAACAAAGGATTTTAAGACAAAGGGAACATAACTTTATTTTACCTCAAATTAAAACGGAACGATTCAAACGATCCTTCATAAATAGATGTCTTCTTAACTATTTTTAACTTTCATATAATTAATTAGGATAGATAAATTTTTTAACTGTAATAAATAGGAATTTGACATTTGTAAAGTTGCACGTCTGTTGTGACTCTAGACAATAAAGACTTTAATAATAGTTCCCAGGAAAATAAGGTTTGGCAAATACGAAATCATACAAATATTTGGACAAGAGTATGGAACAATGTACGTACTGAATAAATAAGTAATTTGAAAAACAGTTAATCGAGAAAAAACAATCAAAGTCTGATTTGTTTTTTCCTTTTTGATCTATATTTTTTTAGATATAACTATTTACAAGTATTTAGCGATGAGTATTATTTTAAATATTGTTAAATGATTATATTGTCACAGTTCAACGGTCTCTTCCAACTTTTCTGTTAAAAAGTTACAAGGTAAATCACTGTTTTGGATATATTATCTGTTTCTTTGTTAGCAACACAATTTCTTCTCCTTGTCTTCTGGTTTACTTGTCTTCCGTTTTTCTATGTTTTTAGAAAATTATTAAATTTTCTATTCATTTCTTCTTGTCTTTTCATTAAAATCTCTAAAGGTTTTTCCATACTTAATTTGTTCATATCTGTGATAGTTTCTTGACCCTGTATGAATGAATGAATGAATGAATGAATATGGTTTAATAAAATCTTCCTTGCAGCATAAGCTGAATTACAAAGATGTTACAAAGAATATAAGCTATATAGTAATATAAATATATAAATATGGCTAAGATATACTATTTAGATAGATACTAATTACTAAAATTGAGTTCAAACTCGTGACGCACTAGCTATAATAAAAGAGTTTTTAAAACGTTCATTTTTACATTTTGGAATGTTGAAAAGTCTATTTCTCCTAAGGCGATTGAATTTATTTCGAACTGGCAGCAGATGGTGGAGTTTGTGTGACTGGTCGGACATAATGTCAGTAAACATTCTTTCGGAGTGTGATTGACGTCTTGCATGCAAGGTTTGGAGATTAGATTCTGATAGGCAATCCTCATAGTGTGCTCCGTTAAAAATGATTTTTAATGCTCGCTTTTGGACTCTTTCCAAATCTTCGCTTAGATATGTTGGCAAAGAGTAATGAAATACTGGGGAAGCATATTCCAGGACTGGTCGAATGCACGTGCTATAAAAAAGGATCAGATCTTTTACCGCGATCTTTGCTCTTTTTAACTCTTTCAAAAAGTGTATTCTCTTAGAAGCCTTTTTGATTGTAGTTTCAATGTGGGTATTCCATTTTAGGTCATCTGATATTGTTACTGTAGGCCAAGAAGTTTACTTTTTTTAATGAGCTGTATATGTTTTCCGTGTACTACCACAGGGTCGGGAAACGCAGGAGACTTACTAAAATCTACACGTAGTTCTTTACATTTTCCTTCGTTTAGCTCGAATTTGTTTGCTGAAGATTGTGATTCAAACGAGTCTACTAGAGTTTGGATGTTGGTTGAGGAGTGCTTGGGTACGATTTCCAGAATAGAAGTGTCATCCACGTACTTCCACAAAGGTGCTTCGACATCTATATCATTTATCATCAATGCGAACAGCCATGGGCCCAGCTTGGTGCCTTGCGGAACGCCGGCCGGAACCTTTTCCCAATCCGAGAAAGTTTCATTTGGCAGTTTTACTCTTTGTAGACGGTTGTTTAGGAAATTTGTTATCCATCCTATTATTCAAGGTGGTAGGTCAAGGTCCAAATTGTCGAGGGTCAATCATTTTCAGAATCGCTGGTTTGAAGTGTTGATCAAGAACAAAATCTTCGGCTATCTTGGATAAAATGGGAGTTAAGGAAATTGGTCGTAGGTGATTATTAATATCGATGACCGGGCTTGTCTTTGGGATAGGGGTTATGTTGGCCATTTTCCAAGAAGGTGGTAACTGTTGTTCGCCGTAAGATGCGTTAAGGATAGAAGCGATTGGTTGGCTTAACACGTCAGCGTTTTTCTAGTATCCAGCTTGGTAGATTATCTGGACCACAAGAAGATCGAGGATTTAAATGACGTAATTTCTCAAAAACAGCCATTTCAGGCACAATCAGGTCTTGGTTTAAGGGAGAGTCAACTGCGGGTGTTATAGGTGTGACCAAGGGTATAAAGGATTTCATTGGTTCAAGGAAAGCATTGTTAATTGTATTGGCTAAGTCGTAAGGCGACGAATCAGGACTTGTAAGGTGAGCTATAGATCGAGTGGGGGAGAAATAGGCTCCATTCCGCTAATAGCTTTTACGGCTTTCCACCAGTTCTTAGGCTTACATTCTTTAAGTTGTTGCACCTTGGAACTATAAATTTTTCCACGACAAATTTACAATATTTCGGAAAGATTTAAACTTTGCTTGATCCCCTTTTGCTAGCGCTTCCTGGCGTTGCTTAATCAGTGACTTGAAATGTGGAGTGATCCAAGGCGGCTCGTTATCCCGTATAACGTGTGATTTAATTGGTGCTATAGTATTCAGTCCCGCTTTAACAATATTTCAGCTTAGTTTCACAGGTAGGTAACGTATTGATGATAGACCAGTCTATTTGGCCAAGAAATGAACTTATCGCCGATCTAGAACTTGGCCGTAGATCTCTTGAATACACTACTTTCTTCTGATGGACGAAACTAGACTTAGCTTTAACACTTACTGACTGGTGGTCTGACAGGCCAAAAGGAGCAAGTTTCTGAGGGACTTCGTAATATTGATGCATGTTAGTCAAAACCAGATCGAGTGTTTGGTCCTTGCGTGTGTGAAATTTAACCAGTTGTTTCAACTTAAACAGATTGCAGATAATTCGAATGTTAAGTCTATTAAAATCTCCTAGCAGGATAATTCCACAGCCGGTGTAATTAGATTCAATAGCGTGAAGTTGGTCGATTAAATATGAACGCATAATTTCGTCGTTAGCTGATGGTGGGTGGTAAACTGTCCCGATAACTATACATGAAATAGTTTGGGTGATTTTAATATAGGCAATCCTTTGAATCCTAAGCAGAAATTAATTGAGATGCTGCATTGTAATACGCAAGGAAGGGTGAAAGATGAAATCATTGAGTCTATGAGTGGTGTTGCAGGAAAGTGGGCGATGTGGTCGCCAAGGTTGCCAAAGTAATGCAGTCATTTGCTATGTTGGCAGAATGTTGACACATGTGGATAAACATATGAAGGAATATGTAAGCTTACAGGCTGATGGTACAACCTGTAGAAGGGAATGGCTACTTAATCATTTCGATATTGAATGCTTTAAAAAGACTACGGCATTGTCATACAAGATAAAACATAACTGTTGTGACATTTTTGCCAAAAGTTGCTCCTGTGGTGCAAATGTAATACCAACACCTGAAACAGCTCATAACCAATTTATTCCGACAAAGCAAATTTCAAATGAAAAAACAGTATATATACAGTGACATAATGGTGCATTGCTTTCCAATGTCGTGATTATGCTATCCTTAATGGTTGAATTCAATACCACTTCGACAGAATTAATCCCCGAGCTAATGGCGCGAAGCGCCGTTCGAGGGTACTAATTCCGCTCGGATATTTACACCCGGGTATGTGAGAACATAGCGGATTGCAAAGTTGTCCGCCATTCTGCAATGGACGGTTTTCTACGTTATGCGCATGCGCGAGTTCAGGCCGAAAGAAAACTGGTAACTAGCAAACTCATGATTGGCTAAGAGAAATAATTTGTTTTTAATTTAATGTATGAAACTTAACTGCCATTTTGCAAACTTTTTCAAAAAAGTTTTGTACTCGGGAGTCGGGATGTAATACAGAGGAACAAAGCGTCTAAAACGAGATAAATGGAAATTTTTTTAGAGGACTTTCACTTGTTAAAACCAACAGGAGGGAAAAAACAGTCAAGATTTTCGAATTTTAAAGTGTCTATTTTGCATACTTGCTTTTGCCGTATTGGCATTCAGTATAGTTTCATAGTTTGTGGATTTGAAAATACGTAGGTCATGAATATCCTATGTGGTCAATACAACATTGATTAATCTTAAAAGGTATTTTAGTATTAATTCAAATATGTTATAGAATAAGAAACAACATATTAAGTCTCAAAAAGTATAAAAATACTGTTCAAAACAGTGTTGAAGTTTTATGAAAATTTCGAAACGTAAGGTTGAATTTTACTGTAAATCAAAGCTAAAAGAGTACATAAAAACATATCTACTTTATATTGTTGGGCAATTGATAATTTTATAGTTAAAATTACCAAATCTTATCCATATTTTGCCATTTTGTACAAATTAAAATAAAATAAATATACCGTGTTGCGTGTTACCATGGTTACACTGACCGACTCAGTACTCCATGTTACAATAAATTTTGGGGAGTAAATTGTTTGGTTCGAATGGGCGATGGGATTCTGCATGCATGTATTTCTAGTATTTTTTTACATCTTTCTACAGTTAGAAGATTTAGTGATTGTTCCGGTAACAAGCGACCCTCAATTGAATACCGCTAAATGCCTTTTACGACAAACAACTTTAGAAAAGTTGGAACTTTTGGGAGAAACGAAATTGTTAATAACTGCTATCACCCAGGTCGCGTTTGCAGTTCTTGGTGCAATGTCACTCGCTTACACTTATCAAGTTTGGTCTAGAAAACAGCACAAAAGTATCAGCAAAACTTCATTGATTCTCTTTGGAAAATTAGCAGGGACGATAGAATTTTTCTTATCTGTTGCTGTCTTCTTTCTCTGTTTCCCATGGAAACCAAAACTTCCTTCTAAAATTCATTTTGAATTCATTGATTTTAATGATGATGATTTTATTTACAGTTTGTATTTCCCTTTATTTTTCCATTCTACTGTCATATTCGGATTGATGTTAAGTATCTGCAAAAAGAGGTTGTATATTTATTCTATTTTTATGGCAATATGCTATCATCTTTCTTGGATTGTGATTGCCATCTTTACTGACCCATAATGGTCAATACCAATCTTTCTCACAATTGCAGTGTCATGTCTTTTCATTTTTCTTCTTATTTACCAGCATATCGCACAATGTGACAGCGAAAAAAGACACTTTCAGTTCAAAAGTGTCCGCACAATTGTTTGCTTCTGGGCATTCTGTGGTTATGCGTCATTTCTCTGTTTCATTACGTTCACAGTGAATTATTTTCTGACAAACCAGACACTTTTTGGGTTCTTTCAAACCTCTTTAATGAGTGTTCTAGACATAATTGCTTCTATAATACTCTATAAATTCCCTGCAGTTATGCCGATGACGGATGCTTCCAGTGATGTATACGAGATGAGGTCAATGGGATCTATGCGCTCCGTACCTTTTGAGGAATGATACCATATAGTCTAGTGGGCACAAGGATTCCGCGTTTTGTCTCGGCCGGAATCAACAGTTAACTGGCATTTCTATAGTGTTCGATTTTCTCTGTGTCAACACTATATTCCAGGTACTTTTTATGCACTTTACTTCGTAATTTGGCTTATCAGTTCCTTCGCTATAAAAATTGTAATTTATGCTTCACCGTAGCCATTATTGCACTTCACTGCACTAGAAAAAAACCAACACTTTCATTTTCCAGGTCAAATAGTTTAGGGATGAGCACATATCTTTTTGGCGAGCAAGGACACCGTAATATATTTGCCTAGCTTGTCATTATGGAAAGCCTAATGTTACAATTTTTACTGAATTATATCTCAGCAAATATTTTGGGTAAATGGTTGCACTGCAATAATATTCATTCTAACTTTCAAGTGTAATCCAGTAAGGGCTCTTCAAACCTACCTCTCACGTCCATCTTCGGGCCATGCGGGACCATTGTTTTGCTATTCGACCGGTGTTCCTTTATCACGTAGTCAATTTACTAAAGAACTACGCACACTTTTGGCTCAAGGTGGTTACAACACTGCACACTATGCAGGCCACAGCTTTAGAATCGGAGCGGCTACCACAGCCGCCTCCCAGAGTTTACCTCATTGGCTTATTCAAACGCTAGGAAGATGGTCTTCCGATTGTTACCTCAGATATATTCGTACGCCAATCAATGTCCTTGCAGACGTTTCAAAGCGATTGATTGCGGAGTAAGATGAAGACTCGTTGTGTTTCAGTCTATGGGGATCACACACACTATTGGTGTGTGATTGTGGAGGCAATTGCTCTAGTATGAGGTCGCAATTTTACCATAGACCTCACGTTTTCTTCACGGAATTTGGCAACCTGGCTTAAAGCCAATTTTATTTACAAAAATCGCTTTGATTTCTGCATATGAGTATATGTACTGAGCCAGATCAGACTTCTAATAAATATTTCCCTGATCATATATTCCCAGGGTCCAGCTCAGAGTATATGTCCTGCAGGGCAGACTAGGACCCAGCTCCAAAAGTGAGTATATGTTCTAGCCGCCTTTACTCAGGATCCAGCTCAAAATCCGCGCGGTAAAAGTATATGTCTTGGGCACATTGGGACCTAGCTGGAAATCAGTATATGTCCTAATCGACTTCCTCAAGACCCAGCTTTTCTACTACGAGTATATACCCTGGGAACCGCTCAGCACCCAGCTCTTCGCAGACAAACCAAAAATATAGAGCAGTTGTCCCAGACTTCCATAACCCCACAAAATATTGTTTCATTTACTGCGCGTTATTTGTTTAATATTTCAGCATATATACAGACATATGTTGAGGACATTAAATGGCAATTTTTACAAGTAAAAATTATGGTTAATGGACGATACTAAACGCACTAGACTTAAAGTTAGACTGGACTAGTCTGTCTTTGTAAAGCCTACCTGAACGCTACTATTATCTCAACAAAGGAAGACTCTATCACAGACTTCCATTATTTGCTTGCCAAACCCGTAGGCTACTGCGCCCAGTATCGTTTATTAATTATTGTCCAAACTACTATGTTTGACCTATTCATAACTAACAATGGTACTACAGTTAACCAAACTGGCAGATATCTGAGTTAACCTCATCTGGCAGCATCATTCTTACTAAGATTGCGAGCAGTAAAGACTGGCAAAAAATTGACACCCACCTACCTCCCATGCACCGGCCTTTTGGCGTATGCAACGAGATTGTACTTGGCAATATCATCCAAAATTGGTGTCGTTTAACTACGGAATGTCATGGCTTATGTGGTTGTTGGTTACCAAAATAACATTCAAGTATCGAGAACGCTAAATCTTACACTTCCGCATGGAACAATCTTGCTACCGCAAGCCGATATTGAATTACCAGCAACATTGAACTTACCAGACTTGTATCTTCGTTGACGCTAACGGTTTATGAACACTTAATGCAGACAAGTATTAGTTATATAGAAATGATATGTTTTGTAAACGTATAAGAATGTTATTTATATGATTTTGAATTTTAAATAAAGAATGAAGTGCTTGAGGCAATTGCTCTAGTATGAGGTCGCAATTTTACCATAGACCTCACGTTTTCTTTACGGAATTTGGCAACCTGGCTTAAAGCCAATTTTATTTACAAAAATCGCTTTGATTTCTGCATATGAGTATATGTACTGAGCCAGATCAGACTTCTAATAAATATTTCCCTGATCATATATTCCCAGGGTCCAGCTCAGAGTATATGTCCTGCAGGGCAGACTAGGACCCAGCTCCAAAAGTGAGTATATGTTCTAGCCGCCTTTACTCAGGATCCAGCTCAAAATCCGCGCGGTAAAAGTATATGTCTTGGGCACATTGGGACCTAGCTGGAAATCAGTATATGTCCTAATCGACTTCCTCAAGACCCAGCTTTTCTACTACGAGTATATACCCTGGGAACCGCTCAGCACCCAGCTCTTCGCAGACAAACCAAAAATATAGAGCAGTTGTCCCAGACTTCCATAACCCCACAAAATATTGTTTCATTTACTGCGCGTTATTTGTTTAATATTTCAGCATATATACAGACATATGTTGAGGACATTAACTGAATTATATCTCAGCAAATATTTTGGGTAAATGTTGCACTGCAATAATATTCATTCTAACTTTCAAGGGTAAAATTATATACACAATAAAATGTCATTGAATGTTGTAATGATCATTTGTGTCCGTGGCCAGGGGCGCCCAGAAGGTGGAGGGAGGAAATTTAGTATGTAAATGAGGTCCGAAATTACCGAAAATTTGATATACTAGAAGATAAACACTCAAATACGGAATATACTGTAGGTATATATAATTATGTTCAACGAAAATGTTAAACTGTTCTTGGTGTGATGACATCGGTCCTAATATGCATTGAAGATCAACTTTGACCAATATGACAATCTTGTTTATTATATGCGTATATATAGCTAATTAAAGGATGCGATCACAGTAGGAATGATCTTATTTGACTTGTCGAGCATGGAAGTAGGACTTAGATTCCTACAAGTCCTATTTGGCATGTTAACCAACGTATATATGTAAAGTTTAGTCCGTATTCCGGCACGTTAGTAATGAGTGTGTTGATCCTTCTCCAACGAGAGGTACAAATAGACACATACGTGAGATCATAGTTAGTGTTCTTTACTGAATGAACAATCAAGACCAACTGCCGTTCACCATTAATATTTACATACGTCCCCTAATAAATACAAGTTAAAAGTTATGATCGACGACAGCAACTTGTTTCACTAATACGTTACAGTAAAAGACCTTTTTATTACGCGCATGTAACACCTAATAAGTACAGTACAAGAACTTTTATTACGCGCATGTAACAACTAATAAGGTAAATTTTATCGGTAATTATTTAATCATTTTTAAGAGCGCCGTCCTCGAATAAGCGCCGCCCTCAAATAAGAGCCGCCCTCAAATAAGAGCCGCATCAAAAACAAAAAAAAATTTAAATAGCCAGGCGGTGCTGAAAACAAGCCTTTTGAAAGCAAGCTGTACGTACAATTCCAACTTTTACTGAGTTATTAAAACAAACAACGAACTAGTGTGTGAAGACACAACTTTGCCTTTGGAAAGCCAACAATTAAGTATACAAATAAACAGACAACAAGACGCCGAATGGCATTTATAAGCCAATCAAAACTTGTGAGAAAATGTTCTTAAAATTATTTTGAATCTAGTGCAAGGTCAAGGAACAAAATATTCAGTCACAGTTTCTGAATTAACTTTTAAAAACAAGACAACGCAACTCACTACGGTGGCTCAGAAGGGCCATCGCACTAGCAATGTAGGTAGTTTTCGACCCGGATTTTTGAGGCGGGATGGGGCGGCACATGAGGCAGGATGAGGGGCGCATCATTAGCATCCTATTCCTTTGAGACCTCATTAATAAGACGAACAAGACCAGGCAAGTTTGGGCGAACAAACAATAATTATTGCTGAGTTCAGCATATTTTGTGTGCAGAAATATGGCTTTGTTCTCGCGAGATTTACAAACTCCGTCAATCTCGTATCTAGTGAAGTGTTTCTTTCTGAGTCGACCAATACTAATAAATTTACAAAGTTTCTAGCGTTTATTTAGTAAAATCTATACAAGCGAGGAAGGACTATTTAAAATCAAATCTTTTCATCTGAAAAACTTTTTAATAGAGGGTTTTACAAACAAAATTTTCAACATAAAGTTTTAAAGATATAAATATACATTGATACACGGCGTTGTCAAGGTAATCTTTTCCACATGCAAGACACAAAAGGTTGAGGTAAGTAAGAGGTTAGGCGCGAACACGGATTTGCATGAATTGAGAATATATAATTATTGGACGGTAAAATATTGTACAATGTACATACAACACATACAGAATTCATTTTTAACACATTTATTGATAAAAGTCTACCCAATTAAATATATTTTTAATAAAGTAAATAAGGTCTGCTCTGGGTCTGCTTCTAAGAGCGTATTATTCTTAAACTCCATCACTCACTTGGGTGTATATATATTGTCCGAGTACACCTCGTAGCTTTTTCACCTTTTAACCATAACTTTACATTTCTCTAACCCATATCGAGCAAGCATATCTCGGATATACTTGTTAACTAATCCAATTTCTATGATCATGACTATGACTATAACTATGACTATGACTATGACTGCGCCTATGCCTATGCCTATGACTATGACTATGCCTAAGAGTGAATCATTGAATCCTAAGATTGAATCATTGAATCCTAAGAGTGAATAATTGAATCCTAAGTTTGAATAATTGAATCCTAAGAGTGAATCATTGAATCCTAAAATTGAATCATTGAATCCTAAGAGTGAATCGTTGAATCCTAAGATTGAATCATTGAATCCTAAGAGTGAATCATTCAATCCTAAGATTGAATCATTGAATCCTAAGATTGAATCATCGAACGTGAAATAAATTGATTCGTAACGTATCTCACTATTTATCTGATTTCTTACGTTCAAATATTCGACTATAGTCATAGTCATAGACTATAGTCATAGCCTATAGTCTAATCGGAGAAAGGATTAGGGTTAGAGGGATGAATGGGCTTTATCTTTCTTATCTTCCTTATTTTCTCTACCTTATCTTACTAATCTTTATCTTCCTTATACTAATCTCGGAGTTATATTGTAGGCCCGCTCGGAGTTGCATCTCAAGGGCATCTACTGTATTATCCTGTACTACATTGTTTTTAGGTTCAAAGTGGGTATATTTCAATGTTCTGTCGTTAAACCCTCGCTCAAGAACATCCAAAATACGAAATTCCGTTGTCAAGGCAAATATAAAGAAAATACTTTTTAAAGAACGCCGTCCTTGAATAAGCGCAGCCCTCAAATAAGGGCCTCATCAAAAACAAAAAAATTAAAGAGAGCGGCGGTGCTCAGACTATAGTAAATGCGGTACGTCAACTAATAAATACATATTCAAAGTCATGACGATAACAACTAGTGTCATTAATTACTAGATCGTTTTACTACACGCATGCATGTAATACTTAATTGAGGTAAATTTTATCGTGCAGTACTACTTTAATTAAATCCATGTGTGTTCTGACATACAGGTTTCGGTGAGTAAAAGATGTCTCCATTGACCAACATATACTGTCCATTCAAACCAGTCGCAATATGTGAAGCATAGCCATGTATCTGTTCCCAGTCAGTCCCTGTTGGAGTTGTCATGTTGATACCAATACGGCGGTAGACAACACCTTCAACACTGATACCATAGACATCACCAGTTAAACCTGCCTGAAAAATAATTGCAGAACTTTAAATACCTGTTCACACGATCCGATTTGTCCGATCCGATTCCCCTCCTGACTTATGTGATTTCACACAATAGAAAATCCAGTAAATCACATACTTCAGTAGGAGAATGCATGGGACCCGACAAATCGAATTGTGTGAACAGGCCTTAAGAATGGGAGTAAGACGTCCAAAACACTCTACCTGCCAAAATATATTATTGTATTTAAACGTTGTCTTGCATTAACTGTTGTTTCAATTCAAAACTTAACTTATCTTTACTAATTTTTCTATAAGTCGCTCTTACACTATGCAATTTATCTTGCGACTTGTCTCGCAATCTTGTTGCGACACAAGTTCATAATGGTAATTGAACTGAGTGGAGTGCAATTTGGTCTGAAATCAAATGCGTGATTACAAAATCGTACGATCGCGAAGCGGGAGTGCGATTTGTAATCACAAGTTTGATTTCAGACCAAAATTGCACGACACGAAGTTCAATGGACCTTTAACCTCATAGCTTGTGGGGCCGCAATGCAACTGGGAGTTGGGTATCTCGTTCATTCTTTTTGAAATCGCCGCCATGTTGGGACGATTTTATTGAGTGTAAGAATTCAACGATTTTCACTTGTTTACGTATGGCAAATAACCGCCTTAAGGACGTATTTTTGTCGCGGTTACGTTCGACGATATTTGTGGAAAAAATGAGCGAAATCGCCGCAGTGATGGCCGAGAAAATGCATTTCGTATCGATCGAAGGAGTGGGCAAGTTTCGAGAAAAACATTCTCTTCGCAACGTCTCTTGTCCTGTTTTGAGGTGAGTGTCCTTCTGCATGATATTTTAGCAAATTCTTTTAGTCTGTGGCTATTTCGGCGAGCTTTTTCTACCCCGATTTCGTATTAGCTGTACTCTTAAACATCTGATCTTGTAGTTGTGAGTGGTTTAATTTGATACATATTTGGTCGATTGTTTGCGAAATTAACATGGCCGACTGGCTCTTAAACTTAAGCAGTTTTGGCGCGAAAATGGCCGCTTGAGTTCTGGTTTCGTTAAAATACACTAAAGTCATACTTGCTCGATATATTGCTGCTGTTTTCGGTTCTGTTTATCCTTCGTGGCTGCTCTGGTTTTTGTCTTCCTAAAGCTAGTTGGTATCACTTGAAATAATTTAAATACTGAGTATTTTTTAGCCTGTGCTAACCATAAATTTCCTATCTAAAAATTAAATTTTGTATTGTTAAATTGTTTAAGCATTAAATAGGACTATAGGTAATATAATTTGGGTTTAACAAATTGTTTTAATAAATATAATTTAGAAATAAATTTTAAAATATCATATTTGTAAATATTGTATATAAAATTATAAAATTGTAAATAGTTTTAGTGCTAGTTAAATTTTCTTAAATATAAAAATGGAAGACAATCCTTGCACCTCGATGGATGCAGACCAATGCACAGAGTTAGTGGAAGAAAAAAATGTAAAGAAAACTTGTACTGGTGGAGGGAAAAACTGTTGTGTTCCACAGTGTCTAAATAACAGTCTACGAAATACTGAGCTTTCGTTTTACTCAATACCTAAGGATGAGAAACTAAAAAGGAAATGGCATAAAGTGTTAAAAACAAAGGGGTTGTTGGAAATAAAGCAATATTACAGGGTGTGCTCAGCACATTTTCCTGATGGAAAAAAGTCATGCATTAACAATGTTCCAACCATATTAACGAACTGTGGTAATCAACCAAGAGAGAGAGTGTTGCAAAAGCCTGATAGCCCCTTACCAAATGAGCCTCATAGTTCTTTCGAAGACATTTCTTCTGAACCCAGCAATACAACACCTAAAGATAACATGGCAACTGAAAACACAAGCAGTAGTTCTTTGACAGATGAGCTAGTTACTTCTAACATTAGTCAACCTGCAAATACAACATCAGAGTATGACATGGTAACTGAGAATGCTAAATTAAAAGAGCAAGTTAAACAACTCGAATCCAAATGTACATCCCTTGAAAACAGTCACGAGGCTTATATAACATCATCTCAGCAATGCTTATTTCGACTGGAAAGATTTCTTGGCAGTGATAGCGACTTTCGATTTTATACTGGTTTTCCAGATTATGCAACATTCCAAATTTTTTTTAATTACTTATCACCAGCATGCAGTAGTTTGATTTACTATGGGTCAAATACTAGTGAAATAACCTCAGCTAAACAGAAAAAGTGTGGCAAGAAAAGGTCCACGTCACCAGAGCAAGAACTATTTATGGTGTTGGCTAGATTGCGTTGTGGTTTCCTACAACAAGACCTAGCACACAGATTTGGCATATCGTGTATGCATGTGTCCAGAATTTGGATTACTTGGCTAACATTTCTTAATCAGCGACTGCGTGCACTCCCTATTTGGCCCACAAGAGAATGCATTAATCAAAACATGCCATTGTGTTTCAAGCAAAACTTTCCACAAACTAGAGTCATTATAGATTGCACAGAAATAATGATCGAAATGCCGTCATCATGCAGGAGCCAATCTGCCACTTTTTCATCTTACAAAAACCATAATACTGCGAAAGGTTTGCTTGGTGTGTCCCCAAATGGGTACCCTAGTTTTGTCTCCAGTTTGTATGCTGGTCGAACCAGTGACAAAAAACTAACAAAGGATTGTGGGATCCTTAATATGCTTGAGCCGGGTGATCAAGTTATGGCCGACCGGGGTTTCGACATCGAGGAAGACCTCCCCCCTAACACAACCTTAAACATCCCTCCTTTTCTAAATGGCAAAGAGCAACTCAGCCTCGAAGAGGAAGTTAGAACAAGAAAGATTGCTTCTGTTAGGGTGCATGTGGAGAGAGCTATCGCACGAATAAAAAATTTTCGGATTCTCCACCAAGTTGTGCCGATCACAATTGCTAAGGACCTAGACAAAATCTGGGCTGTTTGTTCATACTTAACTTTGTTCTTGCCTCCTATAATTGTTGAAAAAACAAACACAGATTAAAGACATACTGCTAATATTTGTTATTCAATGACAGTAACATAAAGATACTTTAATTTTAAGGTGGTACAAATTCCTATAAGTTTCAATTTTTATATATAAAGAACACATATCAGTAAAGTTTAAAATTAAGCATGTTCCACCACTGTTATTCTGTTAATTACAGTGTTATTAGAATAAGTAAAGTTTAACAACTAAGTCTGAGTAGACTTTAACTTTGGTAACACATATTCAAAATAAAAACTTGTTAACTCTGGGACCATTGTTTTCTCCCAGAAAGAACTATCAAAATTTATTCTTTCAATAAACAAATCTTTGTTTGTATAAACAACAAAATCACACCACTGTAATTGTAGTGTAGCCATTGAACCCTGAATCTGATAGAAGTATGCATGATTTCGTTTGAGCATGATCTTATCTTCTGTAGCACTAAGAAAGAAACCTCGATCTTCGCAAGTTTCTTCGATAGTATTCTCTCGTTTCGAAAACGGACATTTGACTTCACCAAGGCCTAGAGAGCATGTTTGTTCATTTGAATCACTCACAAGAAAGTCTGGGCTTGCACCCAGCCAAGGAAAACTTGGGTTGACAATAAAACCACATGCCGAGCATACATCGACTGAATTGCCTTCTTCCTGCTTGCACTCCATGTATTTTTTTATAGCCTCCACTTCGTTATCTTTTCCCCATTTGCAAGGTTTTGGACAAACTTTTTTTGGACTACAAAGTAGTGTTTTCATTAAGGACATTGGATATATTGTTTTCCGTCTTTTGAGAATTGTGCCAAAATTTGAAGTAGTAATTCTTTGGCTTCTCTCCTCAAACCACCTGTCACACTCTGACTGACCTCTGGTATTCCTTTCGATCTCCCTTAACTTCTCGTCACTTACACTCAAACCTCCCACAAACTCCACATTGTCCACATCAACATAGGACCAGTTAACACCAAGGTGTACAATCTGCTCTAACACTTCCTCTCTTACTTTATGATCATTGATATTATTTTCAGTTTCCATTAGCTCTACATGTTGTTTTTTTGATGGAAGACTTTGATGGATTTGGTCAAATTGGTATGGTTGGTAATCATTTGATTCTAGCACAAGTCTTAGATATTCAGCTTTACCTTGTTGTTCTAAATTGTGTGCAAAATTTTTAACTTCATCTTGTGTTATGTTTCTTGCAAATTGTGGTGTAGGATTAAAGTTGTCTGCTTTGCTCTTTCCATCACTGCGCTTCCTGCCCTTTACATCTTTTTCATAGGATGCCTTTTCAAATGTCATATCCTCGTATAAAACAGGCTCATCAACCTCGTCACCTCTGGGCACATGCCATTGCTGTAAGACTTGTGTGCACGTCAAATCATCTGGCACCTCTGTTAGTTCCAACTCAATGTAATCAAGGATTTGAAAGAGAACAGCGGCAACATGCTTACAACAGCCTCCCTTGCCAGCCTTACAAGTACAACTACCATGTGTAACTTCACCAGTGTTTTGATTTAAATGGGCATAAACAATATATATTTGTTTCTTCATTGATGCACTGACACAAGCTTTTATCAAGAAGTGAGCTTCGCTACCTTTCATTACATCAGATTTAACTTCGACTTTATTTACATATCTATCCTTAAACAAGCGGTATCCCAGTTTCTTGTGTCTGCTAGCATCATTTTCGCCTTCAACTCCTAAGTGCTGTAGTAGCAAGGCATGGCTAAATTTTGGCAGTGACTGTAGATCTTTGGTCCATCTTCTCGTTTCTATTTGCTCTGTGCATTGGTCTGCATCCATCGAGGTGCAAGGATTGTCTTCCATTTTTATATTTAAGAAAATTTAACTAGCACTAAAACTATTTACAATTTTATAATTTTATATACAATATTTACAAATATGATATTTTAAAATTTATTTCTAAATTATATTTATTAAAAACAATTTGTTAAACCCAAATTATATTACCTATAGTCCTATTTAATGCTTAAACAATTTAACAATACAAAATTTAATTTTTAGATAGGAAATTTATGGTTAGCACAGGCTAAAAAATACTCAGTATTTAAACTATTTCAAGTGATACCAACTAGCTTTAGGAAGACAAAAACCAGAGCAGCCACGAAGGATAAACAGAACCGAAAACAGCAGCAATATATCGAGCAAGTATGACTTTAGTGTATTTTAACGAAACCAGAACTCAAGCGGCCATTTTCGCGCCAAAACTGCTCAAGTTTAAGAGCCAGTCGGCCATGTTAATTTCGCAAACAATCGACCAAATATGTATCAAATTAAACCACTCACAACTACAAGATCAGATGTTTAAGAGTACAGCTAATACGAAATCGGGGTAGAAAAGCTCGCCGAAATAGCCACAGACTAAAAGAATTTGCTAAAATATCATGCAGAAGGACACTCACCTCAAAACAGGACAAGAGACGTTGCGAAGAGAATGTTTTTCTCGAAACTTGCCCACTCCTTCGATCGATACGAAATGCATTTTCTCGGCCATCACTGCGGCGATTTCGCTCATTTTTTCCACAAATATCGTCGAACGTAACCGCGACAAAAATACGTCCTTAAGGCGGTTATTTGCCATACGTAAACAAGTGAAAATCGTTGAATTCTTACACTCAATAAAATCGTCCCAACATGGCGGCGATTTCAAAAAGAATGAACGAGATACCCAACTCCCAGTTGCATTGCGGCCCCACAAGCTATGAGGTTAAAGGTCCATTTCCACTTTATTATATTCATTTTGAAATCTAAATAATTTTTTAAACCGGCCGAAGCGGTTTTTATTAGTCTTGGTTTACAATTGACACACCCACGATACTCCCTGAAATGCCGTAGCATAGCAACAACATGAATTGTAATTTGACAAATTGACAAAAACTTTAAAAGACTCAGTATGTAAAACAAGCAAAATGTGAGTGGATTTTTAGAAATAAAGACCGCAAAAGTAAGTTTAAAGATATCGTAGACTTTACATGTAAATTGATAAACTTTCTTGTGATTTTGTGCATTCAAACATTGACACTGCAATCGATCATTCCATATTTTAATATCTTATGCCTTTGACAGCTTTGTGTTCAGTTTTGGCTGTTGCTCAAATTAAACTTGTTTTTGTTGACATTTTGACAATGTTTCATTCAAAATTTTGTTGATAATTTGGCCAGTATTATTTGTGAAAAATTATTTGATATTCTTTTAAGTTTGACTCGCCTTTATGTTGATTTTTATGAAAAAAAATGCAGTAATGCAGTCTAGAGTATTGACAATTTATGGTGAACATTTGCCAGAGCACATTTTTCTTTAAATTGATTGGCCAGTTGAATTCTATCATTCAATCTGAGTGGTTGTTGTGGTGCAGAGCTTCAATCTGATTGGTTTAAAAATGATGCGATTAATACTCAAGATGATGCGAGCAAAGCTCAAAATAGTGCGATTTGGGAATTAATCGCACTATTTTTGACCAATCAGATTGCAAGAAATGCCATTGATTTCAAAATGAATATAATAAAACGGGAAATTGCAAGGTGTAACTGAAATCTCGCATGAGCAACATTCTTGTTGCAAGAAACATTCCACGAAGTAGATTCGGATTCTACTTTTCGCTACGATTTCTGCAAAGCTGCAACGCATGTTTAAAGCATTGCACAGTATAATATACATTCATACAACTTGTCTCGCAAGTGTTTTCTCACTGAATGGCTTCCTAATTGCTCTTGACTGACAATTTGGCGCCAAACGGTAGCGGTCCCGGTCTTTCTGCTATTTTCCCGTGATCATTTCAAGTTGTATTAAATTATTGCTCAATGTAACATAGCTTGCAATGCAATGCTGAAACCGTTTTCCTAACATGACGAGACAATCAACTTTGCTTTACTTTGCTTTGCTTTGCTTTACTTTACTTTACATTTTACGGTAAGTCTTATAACTAACCTCAATTTTTTTCAAAGCTACTCCAGTTATTTCAGGCAAACGGTAGCGCTCCCGATCTTTATCCTATTTTTAACCGTGATCATTGCAAGTTGCATGAAATTATTGCTCAATGTAGCAGAGCTTGCAATGCAATGCTGAAACCGTTTTTCTTAACATCGCGAGACAAACAACATTGCTTTGCTTTGATTTGCTTTGCTTTGCTTTGCTTTGCTTTGCTTTAATTGCTTTGCTTTTCTATGCTTTGTTTTCTTTTGCTTTGCTTTGCATGCTTTCGTTAATTGCTTTGCTTTACTTTACATTTTACGGTATAGTAAGTCTTATAACTAACCTCAATTTGTCTCAAAGCCACGCCAGATATCTCGATCCATGCGTCACCTTTACAATTTTCCTCATTAACTCCAGTGCGATACCAAACCTGATTATTCTTGTTCACACCCCAGCAACCAAGAGAACCACAGCTAACGTACTTTAACGCGCCTGGTAATGCAATCCAAAGTTGTCCTTCTGGTGCATCACTGGTAATACCAGCACGACAATACACATGATCAACGGTATTTACCGCATACACGATACCCCGAGGACCTGAATCTATTTGTTTTAACATTGGAGGAGATAATATCTTCCATACAGTTCCAGATGGATTTGTCGCTGTTACACGGTCTCTAATGTAAACATCACCATTGCGGTTAACTCCCCAAATACCAGCTTCACCTGGAAAAAGTAAAAGATGATTGGATTTGCAAAAATCTTTATAGTTACCTATTGAAAGTAGTGAGTCAGTGAATGCAGCGCCCGCCGCCAAGGTTAACGGTGCCGAGCCTTTTTGAGGAGTCACAAATTTCCGAAAAAATATTTAAGGAGGATTGTAATGAAATCACAATTTGTGACAACTTTGCGAAAATTGAACATTATTTTCCCCAACAAATGCTTGAATTCCCTTAGTATATATATTTATATAAAAGCTCACTTCCATTGTTGTCGTTTGAGCACTCTGACCCTGTGACGCTTTCCGCGTGTCTACATGCGTTGATGTCACCGTCAAGCTGTGGCCAATTGCTGTGATTTCTTCCGTTGTTTATAGAGCTCAAACTGTATATAACTAGCTTCATCAATACATTAGGGTGGCTGGCCCGCTTTACCGGGCTATTCCGTTAGAACGAGGCGAGACCCCACCTTTCGGACTCATATTAATGCACTTAGCGGGCCAGCCCGGTAAACCGAGCTGGAAACCGTGTCAAAGCGCATGCTTTATTCTGCCTAAAAACCGTCCAAAATGTCAAAACAAGTAAGGAATTAACGAAATTAAGTCTCCTGAAGTAGTTGCCGACAAAAAATGGTATTTTGTGAAATAGAAAAATTCCGGTTTCCAACTAAGATTGCGCAGGAATTTCTCCCAATCTCTTGCCGGGCTAGCCCGCCTCATGTGAAGCAAATAACGGGAAAGCTCGGCTCATATGAATAGGCCCATAGTAGACCCAATAGGTTAGGCTATTCCATCCTATTGAGATCAACGAATTCATACTCCGTATTTGAACTGATGTATGAATCCAATTTATATAATATTACTTACTAGGCCGCAGTCAAGCATGGATGAGAGTCGCAAGTTTCGGTTGCGTTTGATCACCAAATCTCATCGACTCTCGTGCATTCTGATCAACTTTGAGCTGGCTCAGATTTTGCTGAGAGCTGACGAGAGTTTTTGCTCGTTTCACCGGTACGCGTGGCAATATCCAGTAAACTCTCCTGCGACTAGTTTGACCTGGCCATAAGAGTTGAAAAAACTTTCCTTGCCTTGTATAACGCGGTTTACTATAGCAGTAGAACATAATCTGTATTTCCCGAACATACTTAACCCGCTAAAAACCCCACAATGTAATGTAACTTGCCAGAGTAAACATTGAAAAAAGAGTAATTGCACCATGTTTTTTTCTGCATCTCACTCGATTGAAATTGATGTAGAAGGTTTAGGTGGATGAATATTTCGAGTGAAATATTATATACAATATTTTAGACCTGAACGGGAACGGCTGCGAAAAATGCAACTCTAAGTCCTCCGACAGGAATTGAACCTGCGGCCCTGCGATTCCGGTACAGCGCTCTGACCACTGAGCTACAGAGTCCAGTTGCCAAGCGTTAACCACAAGTTCATGTATATATATAGATGATTGCATTTTTCGAAGCCGTTCCCGTTCAGGTCTAAAACATTTCACACGTATATAATATTTCACTCGAAATATCCATCCACATAAACCTTCTACATCAATTTCAATCGAGTGAGATGCAGAAAAAAAAACATCTTGTAATTTACATTATCACAACCCGCAGTACCCGCATCTATATTTATACATGAACTTGTGGTTAACGCTTGGCAACTGGACTCCGTAGCTCAGTGGTCAGATCGCTGCACCGGAATCGCAGGGCCGCAGATTCAATTCCTGTCGGAGGACTTAGAGTTGCATTTTTCGCAGCCGTTCCCGTTCAGGTCTAAAATATTGTATATAATATTTCACTCGAAATATCCATCCACCTAAACCTAATTGCACCATCTTTAAATGTCCTAAACATAAACTTCCCCATTACTATTAAATCCAGATATACCAACTTCACCTGGAGAAACATGTTTCAGGGCGCCAGCAATTCGTTCCCATATGTTGTTTTCTCCCAAACGTAATATACGATCACTCGAGTCAACACCCCAAACTTCCGTCGTTAAACCGTTATCAATTTGCATGAGGTTGCCTGGTATTTTTGACCAATTACCTAAAGAGAATAAAATGAGACTAAGACATACTATAGGTAATAAACATGCGGAAGTCTCGTAGTTTTCAAATCGTAAAATTATCAAGTAAAAGTCAAAACTGCGAGAGTAAAACTAACTGGAAATCATTGTAAAATAGGCGGTACCTATTTAATACTATAAGATTTTTCTCGGCATGCATCTCGTTCGATGGGAATAATAGCTAATGATGTTTGTGGATGGAATATTCGAACGAAAATTTATATACATTTATAGACCAAGCCAGGAGCAGTTGCGAAAAATGTATTTAAATACTTTCGTATCAATACGACCGACAATGATTTTGACGTGTCGAAATTATCGTCTCAACCCTTTGATTGGCCGGTGTCTTCGCTCTCATTGTAAATATGGCGTCAGGTTTTTGCGAAGTCACCGAAGAGGGATTTTTAATTGAATTTTCACGCTAGTAAAGTGACCATGTTATCATCAGGAAAACAAACAAGTGTGATCCTGGTTTCTAAGGCTATTTAACAAGTAGATATTTTTGTGCCCCGAAATTCATTTTTTTCCTCAAAATCGGTTTTTCCTCATATCCGGAGCGCATGATGTTACCCTCATTTCCCTCGTCCGTCCGCTTCGCTCTCCCCGTCTGCAGTTTTGCATCTTACTTTTTCTAACCCATAATGTAAGTATAACTAGCAATATATTCTCTTTCTGTATATCAAACAACTATATATCATATCCAAAATTTAGTTCATAATAAAGTATTTAATAATTATCTAACCGCTGCCCAAACGCTCGCTCGCTACAAGCGGTAGCCAGGGTAAGATAAACATTATGATAATAATTTAATGGAAGAAAGCAATTTTGACTATATTAATAGTTATTAGCTCAGGCATTCAATAAGCTTCAATTAAGGCAAAAATCAACGTTGGACGTTGCGTACAACATTTCGAAACTGCCTTTTTTCCTTACTCTTCGCCGATACGACTTGCTTTTGGAAATGAAATCAGTTCAAAGTATAGAGGGGTTACATCTTAAATAATAAACTCTTAAAATCCAGATTATTGCGCTGATACTTTAGCACGTTTTATCCAGATCATAATGAAGAACATTCCACAAAGAAATTAGGTTTGTGCAATCATTATTTCCAGGGTTACAGAGTTTTTAGTTATAAAAATTGCTGACGTCAGTATTATTTTAAAAGTCGTTACACGCTATTTTTAGTCGTAAGCGAAAAATTGTTGGTTTGGCTTTCAAACGGATTAGTAATCTGTTCCAAATTACCGTTGTACAAAACAGCTTTAACTCTCAATCTTCTAATATCATGCTGATGTTAAAAACTATATAACTCAGGAAGGAATATTTGCATCAACCTAGAATTTTTGAATAAAACTCGGTGTAATCATAAAACATAGAAAATAATCTGCTTTTCAGATTTTGTTTTTACTATATTACAAATTTTGTTACGCTACATGAAATCCCTCTATATACGATATACATAAGCAACAAAAAGTACATAACTCAGGAAGGAATATTTGCATCAACCTATAATTTTTGAATAAAACTCGGTGTAATAATCTACAAAACATATAAAATAAACAGCTTTTCATATTTTGTTTTTAATATATTTACGGAATTCCGATGGTCAGAAGATTTTACAGAATTCCGATGGTCAGAAAATGTCGTATATTGTATGAGCAATTATTTTTAAAATTGCCGAAACTGGTCTTCAAGGCCAATTTGTTCTTACGCAACATAACTTGCGGTGTCCCACCCCCAACACCACCTCTCACCCCCTACCAATTACCCAGTTACGCCCTGCTTGCCGTACCATATATACGACGATTTCATATCATATTCTCCCTTGTTGCAATACTTTCATATTAACGCCCTCCCCCCTTGTTTAGCAGGACTTTCTGCTTTCTTGTCTTCTTTCTTTTTATTTTCGATCAATATCTTTAATGTTTGTAGTCGGCATTTTCTTTATTGGAATATCGCTGTTTAGTCGTTTTTGTAAATATTTTTCTTAAGTAGTAAAAGTTGAACATTTTTCAAAATATAGAATTTGTGAAAATTCGCAGACTGAATGACGGTTCAATTTTCTGACGTACACAACATTATCTTCATCCTAGCCAATCGTGAACTTGCTAGATACCAATCCACTCGCAGCTTTCATCTGCACATGCGCAAACGTGCGAAACCGTTCATGACATACATTTTCATTGCATTTAACTAGCCTCCTCCGCAGGCAACTCTTGGGGAAAAAACTTGTAATGTAGCGAAAATTATCGAACATTATCTTGTAATGTAGCGAATATTATCGAATATTGTCGAATTTACTATTTTGACCGAGCATTAATTTAATAGAAGAATGAGTTCTAAAGTTAGGTGACAATTAGGGATAACTGGGGACGAAGCGAGGGGAGGAAAAGAAGCGAGGAGAGTTGCCTGCCAAAACTCGACATGAGCGGACCGCAGTCTGTACCTTATGGACATTAGTCTGTACCCCACTCCTGGTAAGTAAGTTTTGCTCCATGATGGCGGACAGCATGGAGGCAATGAGCGAAAACAGCGAAGTTCCAACTAAAATCCCTCGGTATAAACCGCTACATTCGAAGATACCGGTTTTAAGTAAAAGCTATTTAAGCCAATTTAAACACATCAAAAAAAATAAAGAAGAGATTGAAAGACGAAGGGCAGAAATTGGGGTTTTAAAGACGGACATGACCGCCACAATCGGAAATCGTGGCAGCCATGAAGTCGAACAACATGTTGATGTGGAATCAACCTCGGAATCAACGCTAGCAAAAGGCGAAGGAATGGAAGCTACAATCTCTCCACCAATTCGATCTGACCTAAACGAAAAATAAATAAACACTAAGAAACACCAAAAACCGTCATCATTGTACGATCAAATGAAAGTAGCGCAGTTTGTCATCCGAGAAAAGGCTAGCGATTCATCTGTGGTTAAAAAATACCCGTGGGGAGATAAAGTGTTCAGAGAAGATGAAACGGTTGCGGCAAATTATTTAAATGCCATTAACAAAGGAGAACAAAAAATAAGTTCTGAGTTCGTTTCTTTTCTTTATAGAAAATACCCAAACGAAATGTCAGAGACAGAGTAATGACTGTACCGTGTCCAAAATATAAGTTATAATTCAGGTTTGCAAACAGTGCGGAGTCAGAGTTTGTCTTTGTAAAAAGCAAACTTGGGTTAGGCTACAACTCACGAATTATATGGTTAAATTAAATCCATAGATTATCTACTTTTTTCAAATAATTGTCTGCATAGAAGGCTATCTATGATATATAGCCTTCTATGCAGACAATTCTTTGAAAAAAGTATCATATCTGCCTTATATTTTGTGCGAATTACAAGGGTTTAAGGTAAAAATTTAAGATTTCGAAATACACAAAGAATTTCCTGCATACAGGAGACTAGTTCATATACACGAAAGTGAAAGTAATTTTGTTACCTTATGACGTCACACTGTTTAGAACATCTATCTTTTAGGGATTATTGCGATACACATTGAACGTTTGAAATATTATTATAGAGATAAAGGAATAGTATGTTACATAGAAATGACATTGTCTCATGTAGCATATAAATGTACAACAAATTATACAATCATGGTATTTTCTCGTTTAAGCACTGCACTTGTTCATTAACAATTATACAGTTGTCCGAGAAGCCAAACCAAACAACAACTGTATATTAACTCCACCTTAAACTAACATTGGAGGTTTGAGACTTTTATGTGTGGTTCACAGTTTTTTGTTATACTAACAGATTAAATAATTTATAAGGGCCACACCCAAAACACTAAGACTTTAAAGAGTGCCCAAACAAGTAAATACAGTATTTTAACTAGTCTCCTCCACAGGCAACTGTTGTGTATTCCGAAATTGTGTATTATTCCGAAATTGCGCATTCTGAATTTTTTAGGCTCGGCCAAAAAAACTCTCAATATAAATCTCAATCAAAAGTGGAAATTTCGGAATACACAAAAGTTGCCTGTGTAGGAGGCTATATTTTAACATGCACTGAGTGTTTGGTGTGTAAAGACATATGAATTATATTAAATTACAATTGTATATTATTAAAATACAAGTTCTTATAACTTTTCAAATTTTGGAATGTACAATTTATGATCAATCACCTTGTGTGCATTTGGACCCAGAGCAATAGCAACTGAAATGCTGTTTCTCTTAAATGTGACTGTTTCATTTAAAACATCATAGTATATTAGAGAATTTAAAAATTTTTGAAGTAACATAACTGGAATGAACTGTTTCTTTAGTGAACCAAATGTTGACAATGTGTCCAAATTGCTATCCTTGATGGATTTCTGAATGCTTCCAGCCAAAAACAACTTCAACACATTCAATTTGATTTCTTTCCCTGTCAATTCCATGACAGCTTGAACAACTCTCAGGGCATCGGATGAACCATCAGTCACAACAAAACAACCACGATTGCGACAGTTATCACAACTGGTACCACACATGAAGCCATCACGGTCTTCACCATAATAGGTCATTATATTCTTGTGTCTGCATTGAACCACATCTTCCAATAAAATGATAAGTTCATTGAGGGCTTTTGTCTGCTTTTCAAACAGGTTTTGCTGGTGAAACATTCTCAACAAGGCTGTTTTATCTGTAGGGCTGTAGAACATGCAGCAGAGGGAGACTTGCCCATCACGACCAGCTCGACCACACTGCTGGTAGTATTCTTCAATGGTTGTTGGTACCCTTGCATGAATCACATACCTAAACACCATTAAAACACCATTATTTTTTTAAAAGTCCTCTTCCTATGTACAAGTTTCTAATAAGGCCAATTAACACAATAAATATTTGCTACATCACTGCCTGCCCTGAAATGTTTGCCATATTTTTAGAACAAACTGCACAAAAAGATTGCACAAAGATTTCACAGATCTTTTTAAACTTCACACAATATATCTTGACTGTGAATTTGTGGTCTTAACTACACTCCTTTTCCTTAATACAGTATATAGGTTCCAATAAGCCCCCCACCCAAATAAATGGCCTTGAAATTTAAAAAGCCCTAACTAGGTAGAGAATTGATGAAAGCATTTTTTGGAAGTATAATATTACACTTTTCTCTGAGTTATCCACACCAGGTAAGTGAAAAATTCACTTAAACTCGGTGGGAATCGAACCCTCAAGATTTCGATTACTAGTTCAATGCTCTAACCACTGAGCTACGAGGTCAATCGATTCAAAGGATGATATTTCAATTACATTTATGAACATACTTATATTGAAGGAACTAGAACTGCGTTCCGTAATATCATCATTCGAACCAATTGACCTCATAGCTCAGTAGTTAAACGTTGAACTGGTAATCCAAAGGTCACAGGTTCGATTCTCATCTAGGTTAAATGAATTTTGCTTACATGATGTGGATAACTTGGAGGTCATCTTACAAACTTTAACTAACCCAAGTAAAAACTCCCACAATCATAACACATACTATTTCACATTAATCTGATAATTTTATACTAACCTGACATTGGATTTGTCAATTCCTAATCCAAAAGCAGCATTTGCAATCATAACATCTGATTCGCCACTGTTCCACTTGTTAAAGTTGGCCAGTTTGACATCATCAGACAGCTGACCATGATACATGGCACAGTGTACACCCCTCTTGATCATTTCTGCATGAATCTTGGTCACATCCGAGGTAAAAACACAATACACAATACCACAGCCTTCATGCTCCTTCATAAACGATACCAACCGATCATAAAATTTAGGGCCACCTTGTCTGTCTTCGATTTCAAGGACCAAATTATCCCTGAACACTGTGTCTCGTATTGTAACAAATGCACCAAAAATATTTGATAGCTCTTGTTGACAATTTACTGGTACCGTTGCACTTAGAAGCAACTTGGGGATGAATAATTTGCTTAGCTCTTCACATACAGTTTTATACACTGGACGAAAAGTGTTTCCCCATGTTGTTATAGTGTGAGCCTCATCAAACACAATCCTTTCTAATTTGGAAGACTTCAACTTCTCTAAAAGGTCTCCCTCAACCATCTCCGGTGTAGCAAAAATAATTTTGAAAGATTCAAAATTTTCAAGTTGAAATGTTTGGTGTTCTTTTGGTGTAGAACTGGTAAA
The DNA here is from genome assembly GCA_016169945.1 of Trachythela sp. YZ-2020. Classification (NCBI taxonomy): domain Eukaryota; kingdom Metazoa; phylum Cnidaria; class Anthozoa; order Malacalcyonacea; family Clavulariidae; genus Trachythela; species Trachythela sp. YZ-2020. The sequence continues at coordinate 2,709,523 of JADLSH010000389.1, forward strand.
TTTGCACGATGCAATATTCAGGTCTTTGCAACGAACTAGCATATCATCAATAAGAGCTTTGGTGGGAACAACAACAAAAGTTGGTGAGCTTGACAGGACTGCAGGGAGAAGGAAAGTGAGAGATTTCCCACTGCCCGTACTCAACACTCCAAGCACATTCTTTCCACTGAGTGTTGTCTTGATAATGTCTCTTTGAAGAGGTCTAAACTCTGCGTATCCAAAGTATTCATTTAAAGTTCCTTGAATTATTGCGTCCACATTTGTACCAATACCTTCTTGCATATTGATACCAGTAATATCACAATCATCAGCATCTCTGACTCCACGTTCAAAAATATTTATATGGACATTGTCATCAATTCTGCTTGGAATTAGATTCGTCACTTCGGCACTCCTTTCTCTTCAAAATTCTGTTCATTACTATAAGAGGCTTTTTCGCTGTACTGGTGAAAGTTAAAAACCCTTGGTACTCTATAACTTCGCCACTTTGAAGGCTTTCACACTTGAAAATGAAAGGATTGTCTTTCGTACTTCGACTTAGTTCGTCAACAAATGCGAACAAAATATGCCCAACTTTTGTCGCAGCTTCTAGATGCGAACTTGCCTCCAAGGATACTTCAAAACCAGGAAAACTCAACTTAAAAGTTGAAGAGTTACTTGTTTCTAACGGCGCCGCGCTTACTAAAGTTTCGCAAATCTTTTTTTTTACTTCCTCAGCTATCGATAAGCACACCTCGTCAGCCGCCATTTGCAATGACAAATTTACTCACCCTATCCCGGTAAAATGGTTTTGTCGTGCGCGAAACTATATGCGCAGACCAAAAAAATTATGTTGGGATTTGGCAGGCAACTCCTCGGTTTCCCCTAGGCCCTCCCCCCCTAGGTCCTCCCCCCTAGGCCCTCTCCCTTCTCAGTCTTCACACATTCGATATTCGATAATATTCGCTACATTACAAGTTTTTTCCCCAAGAGTTGCCTGCGGAGGAGGCTAGCATTTAACTTTCTTATGCTCGATCGATTGCAAATAGCCGGACGGAATTGGCACCAACGCCTACGCGTTCTACGCGTTTCTCCGGGATTATGACCTGAAATACACCAATTCTAAAATCATACCTTTTCTGCATTTATCTCTGTACCATTCGTCGACCACCGTGCACGAAACACAACTGCAGTTAAATTTCTGAAAGAAAATAAATTATCAATCCTATACAACATACATAAGAAACGGCAATGTGCCATTTTCGCTCCAGGGCACTGCACTGCGTTGGACGCATTATTTACTTTGCTTTAGGGCATTTTCTAAGAAATATCGCTAGAGAGAGGGGCGACAACGAAAAGGGCTCAACAAGAAAGTGGTAGCTCGTAGGTGTGCGACACGCAAAGGCGGACTGGGAGTCCTCACCCAGAAAATTTTCGTATTGTTCAGTCTCTGCCGCTTGATTTCCTGCATTTTCAGAAACAATTTTTGATATATTCGACCTAAACGGACTCTGCTTTTGGTATAAATGCAAGGTTTTGGTATAAAAGCAAGGTGGAAATATCATAACGCTCGTCTGAACTAAAGTTATTTTACCGTTTTTTATTATATTTTGGGAAACGGGACCTTGACGGGCGGGGGGGGTTGGCCCCTCCAGTTTAAATGTTAGAAAAGGCCCTGCTTTTCCTTTCTATCTATGAATGCCGTACTGCAATGCAATATGTATGGCTTTGCTAATCGAATGAATTTTACAGAGAATTTTTTTAATATAATAAAAAGGCATATACATAATATATTAAATCATTTTTCAAACTATTCTTGAGAAATAGAAAACAGTCACTTGCTTTCAACGAGTTCTAGAATACACGGAGGTGTTAAATGAAGAAAAAAGAACAGTTTAATACTTACCCTGCTTGGTTGAAGCAAGACCAAATGATTAAAATTTTCATCTTGTTTCAACTGTTCAGGTTGTTCTGATGCTACTCCATGAAGTAATTCACAGTTAGTTTTGTTTTCTGATGATAAACATCGTCTGTTGTAGTTCACTGATCTACAGCAGTTGTCATTCAAACAATGAAGAACACATTCAGGCCCAGATAATGCGTGTAGGGTTTTCAACAAAGGAACGTCCAGACGATGACCTAGGAAAATCAAAATAATGTAAGAAGCATAACTAGTAGGTTTATAATGCTTTTCAGGACACCTCTCTAATACGGACACCTCTCTAATACGGACACCTCTCTAATGCGGACACCTCTCTAATACGGACACCTCTCTAATACGGACACCTCTCTAATACAGACACCTCTCTAATACGGACACCTCTCTAATACGGACACCTCTCTAATACGGACACCTCTCTAATACGGACACCTATTCATTGCGGACAGTTTCCAATATCAGACAAAATATATTTCGTTAAAGAACTCTATAAAACGAACACGTGTGCCGCTTCTAGCTCCCTAGAGCTTTAACTGTATCTATAAATTAATAATATCCATTCTGTTCATCGCGAGGTCTATATTTATATTTATAGTTCCCCAAGTATTTATGCATTATTCTAAAAGTGGCAAACTCAATACCGGTAATATATAAAGGCCATTCTGTATTCGTCCAACTGCTCCAAAAATTATATATTCCTCAAGAATTCCGATCCGTTAATTAATCCGGATCTTCGTCAGTTTAGATATTATCTGACAGTGTATATTTATTTCTTTTCAAACCTAAAGAACCTAACACAGCAGTTTATGCGTTTTAAAGCCTTCGAGATAATAATTACATGCGCCTCCGTCAAACTCTATTTAAATTGCAGTGGAACCTATATCAACGGACACTCCGCAAATCAGACCTCTCCATACAACGTAGAGTGAGTTCAGGTGAGTTCAAACTCTTCATTATTCACCTCCAAATAACGGACACAATTTCGATTACAGATTTACTATTATAAAATGCAAGGTAAAACAATCCCTATATAACGGACAGTTCTAGTCATCCCCGAACCGACGGCGCGTAATCTGTTGCTTTATATACATAGTTTATACATATAGTATCCTATATTTTATTGTATTTAAAAGCTATAAATTAAAAGGTGAGCGAAATCATTTTTACGAGAGAATTGTATATTATCAACAGATTTCATTTCAAAAAGGAATTTATCGGTAAAATGCAGTACAGTTTTCTGAACTTTTCAAAAAAATTGATTGAACGGAAGGTTGAATTTTACATCAACTTGAACTTATAGAATGCATTATAACACACCTACATTATATATTTCAGAATTCTATAGTTATTTTTGCCGTGCTTACCCTGTTTTTCTATCTGCGCTAGCGCAAGTATATTGCCATTGAGTGTGTAATGTAATGCAATGCAAAGTAATGTAATGTAATGTAATTTAAGTGTGTATGTGTGTGTACGTGTGTATGTGTGCCTTAGCCAAATAGCGACAGCTATCTTAGAATGACGTATGTTACTATTTGATCTCTACGCATAACTGGAACGACATTAAATATTCCAAGATGGCAGCTACTCAAGCGCGAGAATTGTAAAAATTAGCATGATTCAATAATTTTACGATGGAAATCATGCTCAAAGGAACAGCATTTTTATATTTTGAAATATTCTGAACTTGGCGACTATGGCGAGTGCATTTTCAGTAAGTAATATAAAAGTTTTGATAACTTTTGACTTTGTGCAAATTTACAGAAAAGTTATTGACAGGTAGATTGACCTTATATTTCACCTGTTTTATATACATATATATCAATCTCATTTGAATCAGGAAGCAATGTAAGCTTTTTAAACTCTGCACGAATGTCCTGAATTATTTATGCTTTGATTTAGATAAAGTTCACTCATAAAAGTATTAAAATCACGCCATTTGTGTAGACCCCTTGCCTTTAATATTTACATTTTGTTGGCACGCAAATTCCGAATATACAAAGGATATGTTCTCCATTCTCGTAAATCTTAGATCTTTGCGCAGATACATGTACGCTTAGCGTACCTATTTTTTATACACTAAAAATTCCGCCGTGTTGTATTTTTATACACTAAAAATTCCGCCGCGTACACGACACGGTAAAAGCGTGTTGAACACGTTTTTGGTGTGTTCTGTTCAAGGCGTGTTGTAGATTTGGTGTGTTGTAGGAGCACGCCTGCCGTGTTGTAGGAACACGCCTGCCGTGTTTTATAGAACACACTTTTGGTGTATAATCGTAAATCCAAAGAACACACCATTTTGTCCGCGTATACGACACGGTAAAGGCGTGTTGTGTGTTCCAACAACACACCGGTGTGTTCTTGGAACACATGGTGTGTTCTTTCAGCACATCAAGCATAAAACATGTCAGGCATACAACACAGCTATCAAACAACACACCAAGTATAGAACACATCAAGCATGCAACACGGCTGTCGGACAACACATCAAGTATAGAACACATCAAGCATACAACACGTTAAGCGGATATCTGCAAAGACTTGCAGGTTAAGATTTTATTTTAAGAAAACGCTCTTCAACTTCAACAAAACAAAATATTAATTGACATATCAAATCCTGTCTCTTTAAGTCTCTCGTAAACTGTTTGTACTTTGCTCGATAAGAAGACTTTTAGCGCTTTATTCTTTCTATTGTATGCGCCCAATGTCAATGTGCTTTCGTTGGTCTGTTTTACTTCAATAAGCGTTGAAACGGTCCTATAGCATCAATCTATATGGAATATAAATAACAAAAAAGGAATGGATGTATTTAAAACATTGTTCTAACTATCTCCATATTTGTGACTGAATATAAATCACACGGCGTGAATGCTATTTAAAAACTTGGGAATGAGATTGTAAAAAGTTAAAAAGTGTGTTATAAAATCTTGAATTCTGAGGTGTAAAAACCTCACAACTACGATAAAAATTCCTCTCACGAAACACGGAAAATGCACGTCTGAGACTTCGAAAATGCGAAATTTCCTCCAACGAAGGAAATTAATTCCTTGTCAGGTATAATTAGCTTTTAAACAAGGATCTTTGTCAAGGAAAACTTGTCATTTTTTGGTCATACACACGAGAATAAAAACTTGCTAGTCTGTATGGAGCTTAAATTTCTTGGTGACGTTATTACTGCGATTTATGACAACTACCCCTCCCCACCTTAGCTTACCTTAGAGTATCTTAGCATACCTTAGCCTACTTTACATTACCTTAGCCTACCTTAGACTACCTTAGACTACTTTAAACTACCTTAGGGAATCTAAGGTGCTGTGACAAATTGTTAATTATGCATACTTTAGTGCTTATATATTCAAATATTCTATACATATATAATTAGATAGATTCAGCCGTATATAAACAACTTGTAAATAGTTTAGTGGGATTATTGAATAAAGAGTTAATAGTTAACATCTTAAAACATGGTGTCAGGTGTGGGATATTTATATTAAACTTTAGCCGAGAATGTTGAAAATAAATCCGCCTGAGAACTTTGAATTTACAAAGCCACAACTATGGCCAGAATGGAAGCAGTGTTTCGAGCAATATAGAATAGCGACGAAATTAAACAAAGAAGACGACGAAATTCAAATAAGTACCCTGATTTACTCGATGGGGAAGCAAGCAGAACACATCTATAAATCATTTTCGCTCGAGGAAAAAGAAAAGGAGAAGTATGAAGCGATTCTGGAAAGATTTGATGGCTATTTCGTGCCAAAACGAAACGTAATTCACGAGAGAGCCCGGTTTTATCAACGCCGACAGCATGCAGGAGAACCCGTCGAAGCGTTCATCCGTAGCCTATACGAATTAGCAGAGAACTGTGATTTTGCCAATACACGAGACGAACAAATTCGAGATCGAATAGTTATTGGACTATTGGATAAAAACTTGTCGCAGAGTTTGCAAATGAAAGCTGGTTTAGACCTACAAACGGCAGTAGGAATGGCGAGACAAGCGGAGTTAGTCAAGACCCAATTAACCGAGCGAGAAACGTCGGAGACAAAGCACATCGATGAAGTGCAACGACGAAGAAATTATCGCCGAGGGGATTGGAATAAAAGACAGTCGCCATCGCCTCAACTTCAGCAGCTGTGTGGTCGGTGCAACAGGAAGCATGGCAAGGAAACGCAGTGCCCAGCAAGAGGTAAGAAATGTAGAAAGTGTGCTAAAATAGGCCATTTTGCCGTGTCATGTAGAACTAAAACTATGCAAAGGAGGACTGTTGGTGAAGTTTCAAAAAAATCCAATGACGATATCCGAGAGTGGGACGAAACTTTCTTTTTGGGCTCAGTAATGTCAAGTAATGGTGACAAAGATCACTGGCATGTTGATCTCGAGTTAAACGGGAAACTAACCAAATTTAAGATAGATACTGGGGCAGACATAACAGTTATACCAGAAGCTACATATAATAGTTTAGCAGAATGCCCACCACTTCAATCAACAACCGCTGTCCTTTGCAGTCCTGGGGGTGCAATTACATGCATGGGTGAGTTCATGGCAGTTATGTCATATAAATCAGTGGATTATACAGTTCGTGTTTTTGTTGTTCGTGGGGAAAATGTGAACTGTTTGCTGGGTCGAGAAATTTCATGTCAGATGGGGTTAGTTAAGAGGGTGCGTGAAATTACCGATCACAACGTGTTTGGTGATATAGGGTTATTGAAATGTGAGCCCGTAAAGATAGAATTAACAGATAATGCCAAGCCCTATAGTGTTACCACCCCAAGGCGTATACCCTTTCCCCTACTACCCTTAGTCGAAGCTGAATTGAAAAGAATGAAGGACGAAGGGATAATAGAAGAGCCAACTGAGTGGTGTGCCCCTATTGTTCCGGTCCCGAAGAAGAACGGTCAAGTTAGAATTTGCGTTGACTTAAAGAAATTAAATGAAGCAGTGAAACGGGAAAGATACGTTTTGCCAAATTTAGATGATATTACCCCATCCCTCCAGGGGCCAAAAGTGTTTTCGAAATTAGATGCTACTAGTGGATTTTGGCAAATTCCGTTGCATGTTGAAAGTTCTAAGTTGACGACCTTTATCACCCCTTTTGGTCGATTTTGTTTCCGACGACTTCCATTTGGGATATCGTCTGCACCAGAAATATTCCAAAGATTGATGACCGATCTTCTTCAGGGTAAACCTGGTACAAAAGTCATTATGGATGACATTTTGGTTTATGGGAAATCAGATAAAGAACATGATTCGCATTTAGAAGAAGTCCTAGATACAGTTCTACAATCTGGGCTTAAGTTAAATAAATCAAAATGTGAGTTTCGTAAAGAAGAGATAGGGTTCTTTGGTCATCGCGTGGGTAAGGATGGCATTAAACCCAATCCTGAGAAAGTCAAAGAAATTATTGAGTTATCACCCCCAAGGGACGTGTCAGAATTACGTAGGGTTCTGGGCATGGTCAATTATTTGGGAAAGTTTCTGCCGGACCTGTCCTCGACATTACAGCCTTTAAATGATCTTCTGAAAGCAAATTCTACCTGGGTTTGGGGCCCTGCTCAAGCAAAAGCCTTTGAGAATGCGAAGCAGTTGATATCTACCGCTCCCGTGTTAGCGTTTTATGATCCAAACCGCCGTACAGTAATCAGTGCCGATGCAAGCAGTTACGGGATAGGAGGCGTGTTGCTTCAAGAAGGCGACGATAAATCTTTGCGACCAGTTGCATTTTGCTCTCGAACATTGACACAATCCGAACAGAATTACGCACAAATCGAAAAAGAGTGTCTTGCAGGTGTTTGGGCTTGTGAAAAGTTTTATCGCTATTTGTGTGGTCTTCAGCAATTTGAGTTGCGGACCGATCACAAGCCCCTCGTGCCATTGATAAATCAACAAACGTTGGATAAAGTTCCGATCCGATGTCAGCGCCTTTTGATGCGCCTACGTAGGTTCAACGTCATCGCGGTATACATTCCTGGTAAAGATCTTGTTCTCGCGGATGCCTTGTCCCGTAGTCCGTTGCCTTCCAATACCAGTGGCGTCGAAAACCTCGACGATGATGTCCAAGGATTTATTAACTAGATCCAATAGACCGGCATCGGGAGAGAAGATTCAGTTGATAGAAAAGGCAACTCGTCAAGACGAAGTACTCCAAGAGGTAGCCAAATTTGTTCTTAATGGTTGGCCAAGGTATCAAGCGCAAGTTCCTGAGGAAGCACGAAGTTTCTACCCTTATCGTGGCGAACTTTCGTATGTCGGAGGAAAATTAACTTATCGCGACTAGATTGTCATTCCAGCCGTAATGAGAGATGAAATCCTCCAAAGAATCCATGATGGTCATCTTGGCGTGTCAAAGTGCTTCGAACGAGCGAAGTCGTCCGTTTGGTGGCCCGGTATTTCTAAGGAGATCAAAGAAAAAGTTTCATGCTGTGATTTCTGCCAAGTCAACCGACCGTACCAACGGAAGGAACCATTAAAACCATCACCTTTACCCGAACGACCCTGGCAAAAAGTTGGTGTCGATGCATTTGATTTGGAAGGGAAGAAATATGTTGTTGTAATAGATTATTACTCGCGGTATCCTGAGATCGCTTATGTACCAGACTTGACCTCAAGGACGGTGATAGCTAAGTTGAAGAATATCTTTGCAAGGTGGAGCATTCCTGAATGCCTGATTAGTGATAATGGTCCACCTTTTTTCTCAGAGGAATTTAGGTCCTTCAGTGTTGAGTATGGCTTCGTCCACACTACGTCTAGTCCACATTATCCGCAGGCGAATGGAGAGGCAGAAAGTGCAGTTAAGATAGCCAAAAGAATCATGAAGCAAAAAGATCCATTTCTAGCGTTGATGGTATATCGAGCGACTCCAATTGCAGCGACAGGAGTGAGTCCGAGCCAATTGATAATGGGGAGACATTATCAATGGGGAGACCGTTCGTGAAGCAGATGAGAAGATGAAAGGGAGATATAGTAACTCGTATAACCGGAAGCATGGCGCCAGGCCCCTGTCTGAATTGGAACCTGGTGAAACTGTCCGAGTTAAAGGACATTGGCAACGAAAATTTTTATTGGCTTATTTAATCTTACTGGACCACCTAACTATGAGAATGTTACTATTTTTTTCTGTAACATTTTTGTTTGCGAGTAAAGTGCAAGTAAAATGTGATAAATTTGCTCATCGGCCGCCATCTTGGATCAAGTTCTCAAAAAATTATCTTTGGGGTCAATGACCTTTGTGACGTCATTAGATGGGTTCGCTTCAAAACAACATAGGGATCTATATTGCGTGAAGGTTTTGGTAACTAAAAATATGTCGTTTTTGCGCGTTATAATGAACAAAAATTCTCACAACCAGGCAGGAGAACTAAGGAAATGCTACACTATCGGGTAAAGCCATATTAAGCGTGTAACAAGGAAAGGATTGGCGAATTTTACAACTTGCGTGGTTTAATTGTGTCACGCGTTTGTGAATGATTGGGGTATTATTGAAGCTATACTATAGTATTTTGTGTCAATTGAAATTTAACGAGAAAGGTAAATGGTCATACACTCTGGAAAAAGTTTCAGGAACCATCTGTTGTTGTAGGATACATTATTTAAACGAAGACACGAGAAGAGGTGTTTGAAATGTTATATTATAAACTCGAGACACCGAGAAAGGTTGAACGAATTGTCAACCAGCGATTTTGAGCACCTTGACCTAATATCTGGAGCTAAACTAAAGCCTTGAATGTTACTGAAAAATAAATCTGGTGCAGAATTATTGGTTGCAAGTAATATTCTTTTGAAAACAATCTATATTCAAGTTCTAGTGATTATTAAAGAATAGTTATTCACGCGATTCATATGATTATGAAGTTTTGAGCTTCTATTGTTTTGACGGGAAATATGAAGCTGTCAATATAGTACATTATTTAATATATCTAGCTAGTTTATAGAAAAAAGCCAGACTATAGCTGTTCCCTGGCTTAAATTCAGTTTTATATGTGTGGCTAAATAGTTTGGTGAATTATACATGATGAAGCTGGTAAAAATATTGCCGAAAATGTAGCGATTCCCATTACAGTAAATATAGTTATTAATTGCGTCAACACACAATATCAATTATAGAAATGAGAACTCTAATATTTTTAGATCTCTTAGTTCTTTTGTTATACTCTTTTTTACGAAAAATCAAGACGCGCATATGGGTAGGGAATAACTGATCATTAAAATAGAAATTAATAATTTAATGCATTGCCGCACTGAAGACTTGCTATTAACTGACATACCGGTATTCTCTTCGCTTTTCAAAATGACTGTAGTTGTATTAACCTTGTTTGTTTTATACTTTTATTTCAATAATCATGGGTAACTTAAATTTGCACTATGTCAATACAAGCGATGAAGCGATATACTCTACAACAATCAATAATATACCTTAAATGCGAATACAGCATGCTATTTATAGTTTATTTTATGTAATAGCGCTTCTTTATACTACACTGTCCAACTGCATTGAACGTATAAAAGGAGTAGTTCAAATCTCAATGATGAACTATCCAAATTTGTAGGCCTTTATTCTTGTGTATTTTGAATGTATATATAATTGCGCCAGCTATTTAGGTTTAATAGTTAGTATTAGTATAGACTACATTTATTTATTAAGCTTTGCCGTCTAACAATACATAAACAGTTATTAACACAAGACTACATTGTGACAATTTTATTTACTGTTGTATTTTCAATAATAATTGCATGGAACTGGTAACTGAACGTGCTGATAGAGATTTGATTGTTTTGCAATTTGAGCAATTTTTATGCATTTACCAGCGAGACAATTCAGGGGATATAGACAATAATAGCATAACATTGCATAAGGATTTCCGATCCTATGCGATATTCGAATTTATGCGTCTATTTCACACGGAATTGGAAGAAATAGTATCAAAAGTAGTGGTACAAACATGTTACACACTTGTTAAAACAATTCTGCCGTCTATTTTGCCGCAAAGTTTACCGCGTGTGGTAATACACTATAGAGTTTATATTAGAGAAATTGTGTCAACCCATCTAATGACGTCATTTAATGTATTCATGCATAAATTAGCATACGCCGTTTTTTTCAAAATGGCGGACGACTGTTGAACTTTGTCACAAATTTTCTCAACAACTAAATGCGATCGACAAGGGAAACTATGAAATTAAGTATTCCGTAGGCATGCTCTATCAATATAAGGAATAAAAATTTTCGTTGCCAATGTCCTTTAAACATGATGGTCAGAAAGAGTGGAATCCAGTTGCGGTTGTCCGTGATCTACACCGAGATCATACATTGTGGAAACTCCAAATGGAAAAACGTTGCGGAGGAATAGAAAGCATCTCCAAGCTATACCTGCAGAAGTTCCTGATTTGAATTCAGTTCCAGAAACAGAGGGATTAGAAGATGGGGTGACTGATCAAGAAACTCCGGAAGAACCAGTACAGAGTCCGGTGAACCGTTCTTTAAGAGGACGAGTTATACTATATAACTAGGTTCCCAGGATCCGATACTTTTTCCACATCTGCCTTAGATTACCTTAGAGTGCCTTAGCATACCTTAGATAGTCTAAGGTACCCTAAGGTAGGCTAAGGTAATCTAAGGTAGCTGGCTAAGGTAGTCTAAGGTAGTCTAAGGTAATGTATGCTAAGATAGTTTAAGGTAGGCTAAGGTACTCTAATGTAGACTTGTAGACCTTAGCCTAACTTAGAGTTCCCTAGCATATTTTAGACTACCTTAGCCTGCCTTAGACTACCTTAAACTACTTTAGACTACCTTAGCCTACTTTAGGGCATCTAAGGTAGTAGTTTAAGGTACCCTAAGGTAGGCTAAGGTAGTCTAAGGTACCCTAGGGTAGTCTAAGACAGGCTAAGGTACGGTACAGTATGCTAAGGCACTCTAAAGTAGGCTAGGGTACCCTAAGTTAGTCAAAAGAACGCTAAGGTAGGCTAAGGTAGTCTAACGTGCCCTAAGGTATCTCGAACGTGCGGTGCCAGTGTGGGTAGAGTAAAGCAAATACGGCGGTTGACTGTTGTGTAAAACTACCTGAAAAATACAATAAGAACTTCGAGGTTTCGAGCGACGGCCCTTCGTCTGGAAGTTAGTAGAATGGGAATGAAAATTCGAGCTCTGTGTCCCATTTCTGGTAGTAACGATAGCCGCAAAAGCCAAGAAATGCGTCTCATTTCTCAACTTGTCACCATTCATCCTCTCGGCATTAATGAGCGCCTCTCTTAGATTTAACTCCTATTTGTTTATGCCTGCCATCAGCAGATACTCTACATCTCTCTTGCTTTGTTATTTTTGTTCGCTGCTCCTTATATGCTAATATATTTTGTGATGTGATTTCCATATTTTGTTTAGACTTTGTTTTGATTAAATCCATCTGATTGGTGTATTTTTTATCACGTGATCGCTTCTGTATTCACTATAAAAGCACATGTTTTCCCCCGACGCATTCTACTAAGGGCCTGTTTATATGATCCTGTCTAGGCGGGACGGAACGTTGCCATCCCGCCTAGCCGGGAAACTCGCCTAGGCGGGATGGCGTGTTTATATGGACAAAATACATTGCCGGAATGAAGCCAGTTAGGTGCTTGACGTCATATTTCCTTGCAGAAAAGGGATTTACGCATGCTCAGAAGAAAAGTTCATCCCGCCTGGCCAGGATAGAGTGTTTATATGGAAACTTTTCGTCCCTTCTAGGCGGGATAGAAGCGGGATCATATAAACACTCAATAGAATTTATATTACAAGCGGGATCTCGGCAACTGTCCCGACCCACCTTAAGCCGGGATCATATAAACAGGCCTTCGCTCGAAACATCGAAGTTCTTATTGTATTTTTCAGGTAGTTTTACACAACAGTCAACCGCCGCTCGAAACGCCGTACCCTATAAAGGTATTCTAAAGTATGCTAAGATAGTCTTAGGTAGTCTAAGGCAGTCTAAGGTAGTCTAAGGCAAGGTAAGGTAGTCTAATTTAGGCTTAAAAACCGACTGCTGAGCAACAAATTTTGCAAGCCATAACTTGAAAATACGATTATTTAAAAGAAAAAATATGCATTTTTAATATAACATAGAAATATAATATGTCAGTACCAACCTTTATTGTCAATTTCTGAGTTATCCCTGAAACTCGCCGCTCAGACTTTCCAAATTAAGTTTTTCCTTTGGCTTCGTAAATACTGACTAAAATCATATTTGTCCTTTTTGTTTTTCATACCGAGTTTATTTCGACTATTTCAAGTCCAAATTTTGAGCTAAATGGTCAAAAACCTTCTAACATCGTCGAACTATTGTTTCAAATTCTCTGACAAACATTTTTCATTGCTTTTGATACCAAAAAATAACAAATCTTCCTGCTAAAGAGTATTTAGCTTCAACTTTGTAGAGTTATGACGGTTGTGTTTCTTGCCCAAACTCGTCAGCAAAACTCACGATGTGATTGGTCAACTTTCCCGCCACGTTTAACAACACGTTGACGTGTTCTTTCAGCACGCTAATTTCTTATGAGACAACAACACGCTGTTGTGTTGTTTAAGCACACTGCGTGTTTTACGGCCTTTAAAACACACTTTTGCCGTGTTGTAGTGAATTTTTGACGTCTTGTTGCTTTCTGATGATATATGTGTTGTTAAATCTGGCGTGTTCAAACACGTCTGCAGCCATACTGGTGTGTTGTTCTGTAATGAAAAACACACCATCGTGTTCGTATTCAAATTTTGCAGCACGCCACCATGTTCTTAAAACATCGTGTTACCATGACTACAGTGCTTCCACTGCTTGAAACAAAATTTCCATTGCCAATCCTTCCAAAATTCTTTAACCCAAAATAGATTTCCCAAAATACTAATATTTCCTTCCAGTTTTTCTTCCCAACCATTACATTGCTAAGTACAATTACCCTATTGGCTGACAAAGGTTATTCTGCTTTCGAGCAAATCATCCTTTGCATAGCAGATTTTGCAACGAAAAACCTTAGTAATGTTTGGGAACTTTCGTTATTTGGCTGTGGCGAGGGGTTGCTTCATGCATGCATGTATTTCTAGTATGGTGTATATGAAGAACAAACTACAAGCGATGGACACGAAAACGGGATCACAATGCCTCTATTTATTGCCGTGGAAACACAAGAGAAACAAGTCCAATGTGTTTTATAATTGGCTTTCCTATTTTATTTCACGGCTAATCAGATACTGCCATACACAATATTATAACAACTTATAACAGCTGGCCTAAGTTGTGTTTTAAATTCAAATGGAAACCTTTTAATAAATTAATATTGAAAAGAAATAGCCGAAAATACGTATGGTTTTCCAAATATTGACATTGAATCGAAAATAGAATTAAAGCTATATTGCGTGATAATGATAATAGAAAGTAAAGTCAATTTTACAGTTAAAATATCTGCAATTAGACAAAATTTTGGTCGTGAATTTAAACTGGATAAGATCCAACTGCTGTACAAACTACAAGATTATCTTTTCCTGTTTGTTCCGATATAATATACTACATAATTAATAGAAAATATATTTTTTCTCCAAATAGGACTATTCAAAATATGCTTTTTCTATTAGTTAGTATCATTAACATATAATTTAATAAACACGCGCGGCAGGTTTTAAGTTGCAGGTAGGTAAGGTGTCCCACCAGTCCATGCGCATAATAGAATAGAATCTCTTCAGTATTTTGTGCAAGTATTAATACGGGTTGTCCGTTATATACGTACAAGAGTATTTGTACAGTAAAGTAAATAATTAACAATTATTCGCCGAAGGCGAAGTGAAGCGAAGGCGAATAATTGTTTTAGTATTAATTTTGCATACGAAATTAAACAACAGCTTTAAATATCAGTTTAAAAATTCAGAAATTAAGTTGTGTTCAGCCGGTTTACGGTTACTTTATTTTATAATGTTGTAGTGTTTCTCGTTATTAGGCACTTTTAAAAATAGTTTCCTTTTTGGAGAACACAACAAAGTTTTTTATCTTATTAAATCTCTGTTTAGAATATAATACACAAGGACAGGCTGCAAATTTTGATTGCAAATTTTGCCGTTGGAATTTTGATTTTATAATCGTGTCTAGCGTCGTTTGTCATGGCAACAATTTAACCTGCGTGTATTTGTTTTTCTCTCGTCTAAAGAAACGTTTTCATCTTGGATTCGTGTTTGTCTGTCTACTCGTAACAGTCTAATATTACTTTTGTACAATTTGTGGGAGTATTTCGTGTGTACGTTATTCGTTTGATCTCTTATTTGTACTTTGTCTAATTTGGATTGGAATAATTTGCGTCATCGCTCTCAAATTACCGTGCGCCGTGTCGTGACACATACTTCCGCGATCTGATAATATCGTTACGTATTAACACATCTCTGATCTCCACTACGTATCTATCAAGTATTTAGCAATTATACAATATGTCTAACATCTCGGCAATTGGAACAGCTCTAAATTTTGTAATTCTAATAACAATTTTCTGTCTGTGCCTAAAATTACAGCCATCTCCAATCGATCGTCAACCTGACACTAGTCTGCCTCTGGGAAATATAGCAATTAGCTCTGATCTTGCAATCCTGCCTGATAAACTATGTTTTATCTGGATTTCTACCCGAGATGCAAAATTAAGAAGTTTTAACCTACCAAAATATTATCGCTATGGTATGGACTTACGAATTACCAAGATCTCGAGTCATACGTTTATTTCAATCTTGTTAGCTGGTGATATTGCTACAAATCCCGGTCCTGCTCACCTTATTAACAACTCGACTACCTGCCTTGTAATTAACGCTCGTAGCCTGAAAAGTCAGCATACGTTAGGCGGAAATCAACGTTGTAATCTTTCATGTTTTCAAGAGCTTGTCTACTCTGAATCCGCTGATCTTGTCTGGGTGACGGAAACATGGCTCACAAAAAACATTGAAAACACTGAAATTCTTCACAATGACTATACCATATACAGGAATGACCGGAAATTACGAGCAGGTGGCGGAGTGATGCTGGCAGTAAAATCAAGTTCTTTCACTTCATCACGCGAAATTGATGATCTTAAAGCTGACATTGAAGTGATCTCGACGGAACTTATCACAAGCAATAATCAGAAGATCGTTATCTGCTGCTGCTACAGACCTCCCAATGCAGAAAAGTCTTGGCTAGTAAACTTTAACTCATACATGGCTCAACTATCTTCTCGCTACAATAACATACTAATTTGTGGAGACTTTAACTTTCCTAAACTCCGTTGGGTATTACCAACAGCAATTTCCGGTACGGATGAAATAATGTTCACGGAACAATTAAACGACTTCTTTCTAACCCAACTGAACACTTTACCCACAAGAGGAGATAATGTTCTAGACTTAGTCATCACTAACATGCCAGACCAAGTTCAGAACATTTCAAAACTTGATCCAACTGAAAGTGGATTATTTACCGACCACGACACAATCGTCTTTAATATGAAAACATCCATAAAAGCAGCTCACAAATTGAACAGAACTGTTTATGACTACCGTAGGGGCGACATAAATGGTCTACGCTCAGCTTTGGACAATATTGATTTATCCGGCATAATTGAATCAAGTAACGATGTTAATGTCTGTTGGATGCATTGGAAAGATACTTTCCTTGCCGTGGTTACAAATTATATTCCTACCAAGAAAATCAAAGGTCGGAACTCTCCTCCTTGGATGAATGGCAGCATTATTCATGCAATTAGGAAAAAAGAGGCAGTACGACGGAAGTTAAAGTCTTCTTCAACTGATGCTCTTAGTGTCAAGTTTAAAGAGTTACGAGCCAGTGTAAAGAGAATGGTTAGTGAAAGCCGCGAAAACTTCTTTAACTCTCTTGAAGCGAATTTCCAATCAAACCCCAAACGATTTTGGTCGATTTTTAAGCTGAAGAATAAACAATCGAGTATTCCAGACACGATGTCGATGGAAACGCCTGCCTCCTCACAACCTTCCACAGTTTCTACTCCTGCTGGTATCGCAGATATGTTTAATCAGTACTTTACATCAGTATTTAGCTCTGACGATCTCGAAGATCTTTCATCTCCTCCCTCGCCACCAGCATCTTGTTTGTTGCTGTCAGACGTACAACTTACTACTGAAGAAGTTCTAAGAACACTCTTAAACCTTGACACCAGCAAGGCTACGGGACCTGATGCCATTCCATCTCGTCTCCTCAAGGAAACAGCACAGCAAATCGCCCCTTCTCTCACGCAGCTTTTTAATAGATCTTTAAGCTGTGGAGAGCTACCTGAAGAATGGAAATTAGCGAACATTGTTCCAGTACACAAGAAAGGAGACAAGAGCCATGTGGAGAACTATCGACCTATCTCCCTTCTGTCCATAACATCGAAAGTGCTAGAACGTTGTGTACTTAGGAATATGAGAGAACATCTACTTAAATTAATCAGCACTACTCAACATGGCTTTATTCCGGGGAAATCATGCACAACTCAGCTAGTAGAAGTGCTTGATTATATTGGTTCCCTCTTAGATGGTGGTAAGCAAACTGACGTAATCTATATGGACATGTCCAAAGCATTTGACAAAGTCAACCACACAGCCCTAACTAAAAAGCTAAGAAACTCCTTTGGAATCTCTGGTAACCTTCTTCACTGGCTTCACTCTTACTTGTCCAAGCGTAAACAGCGTGTTACTGTCTTAGGAGCTACATCATCTCCAAAATCTGTCCTTTCCGGTGTCCCACAAGGCTCAATTCTAGGTCCTATACTTTTTCTACTTTATGTCAACGACCTTCCGGATGCAGTAAATCACTCAAAAATCGCCTCTTTTGCTGACGACACAAAACTGTTTAAACAAATTGACTCCAGTGCGGACGCGTTATTGTTACAAAGTGATCTAAATAATTTAGAGGTATGGTCAACCTCTTCGGGTCTTGTCTTTAACCAAGACAAGTGCAAGTGTCAGCACATAACTAGAAAAGCAAACCCTATAAAGCAGGACTATACAATCAAGAGTAAGACCCTGACAGTTACATTGAAGGAAAGAGACTTAGGAATTTTGATTAATAACAATTTAACCTGGTCAGATCACACCCAAGATCGCTGTGCGAAAGCAAACAAAATGCTTGGTTTTCTGCGCAGATCTGCTCCACAAATAAATAATATAAAAATACGTCGGACATTGTTCCTGACAATCGTACGATCTGTGTTAGGCTACGCCACACAAGTCTGGTCCCCACAGTCAATCGAGTTGATCAAGAGGACAGAGCGAATCCAACGCCGGGGCACAAAACTCATCTTGAAACTACCCTTCTTTTGTGCTGAAACGTACAAAGACAGGCTGATATCTTTAGACCTACTACCAATCTCCTACTGGCATGAGTATCTTGATCTCGTGTTTTTCTTCAAAGCCATTAACAACTTCATAACTGTCTCCGTAGATGTCCTGCCTGTGCCTATAATTCCATCGAGGCTTACTAGATCCACTGTTAATGTAAATGTATTATCGTTCCGTCCTCGTAAATGTAAGTCTGTTACATACCAACGCTCATTTTTCAATAGAACAACGAGAACATGGAACTCACTGCCTCAACACCTAAGGCTGAAAGACTTACCCATGTGCCAATTTAAGAAGATGCTTTTTGATTATTACCATAAAGCTCTTCAAAATTGTTACAACGTAGACGACGCCAGAACATGGAAAACAATATGTTTGAAATGTAACTCTTCGCGGACTCTCATACAGTCTTTGACTTGCTGTCGTTAGTAACTATGTTCAGTGTATTTTTCCCATTTTATATATCCATTTTATATTTTATAAGGGCCCACAGTAATTGGTGTTAAACTGTTGTGGTGTCCCCGCCTTTTTATTTTTATTTTGCATGTGTTTGGGAGTATTTAATTTATTCCCTAATTTGCAATATTGTTAGCATAGGCGAAGCTAAATAAATAAATAAATAAATAAATAAAAACAGAGTATAAACACTTTGCAAAGAATAGAGCAATGCCTATAGGTATGGAAGATAAAATTGTAGCGGTGAATTGACATTTAAAATATATTGTTGAGATTCTGGTTATTCTGTCCAGAAAAAAACTGAGAAAAATAGGAAAATTCAACCGAAAAACTGATGATATTATATAGCTAGTATACAAATCTCACATGCGAGTTTCGAAATTATAAATATATTAATAAAGCACGACAAAAACAAAACGTTTAAAAGTGAATATGGTTACCGTAGAGAGTCTCGGATAGATACAAATATATATACAAAGTAAAATTATTTAAAAATATTATTAACAGCCAGGTTGCGCCAGCCTTAATTAAAGTATAATTTTTGCTAGAAAACTTGAAACAAAACAGACAAAGTTTGAAGCGTATCACGAATGTTTCGGAGGTTTTAGATGATATAAATTGTCAAGAAAAGTTTTATACAAAATATTTAAAGGCGTCTTACCTTTCTACCGAAAAACACTAACTTTTGTTCTTCTTTTGGGAGTTTTTTTCATCTTTTAAAAAGGTTTAAAGAAACTTTGCCACGCCATTCTTTTGGAAAGCATTATTTACTAGCAGGCTATAGTAAATAATGCCTCAGATTTACTGCTGCAGTAACCAATCAGAACAACACAGCAAAGCTCATTTCGTATGCAAAATTTATACTAATTCTCTTTATCAAAGGGAAAACGCCTTACATTATCCAAACCTGGGGCCGGTTGTATAGAACTCTTTAACTATTTTTTAACTACCCGTTCTGTATTAAATAGTTGTTAACTTTAACCAGATAGTTAAGTCGGTTGTATAAAAATATAGTTAGCGTGAACTGCAGTTAAAGTGCAGTTAAAGTTAACTATGCTCTAGGGTGTCGTTAACTTCCCAAAACGTAGTTAAATATGCCGTTTTGTAGGAGTGCTGAACTTTAATCAGTAAGATAATACTAAAAGCAACGCTTACCGAGGGTTTTCAATCGTCATCTCCCTAGAAAGGTTTCTTTGATACTCGTGAATATTTAAAACGCCATAATTTTGTTCTTTTCGGCGAAAACGGAATATATTTTTTTGCATAGGAAGATTTATCGATGACGAGAGGCGACCCATAACAAAGAAAACAATGTCGTTTTTACCAAAGAATCGCGTTATGAAGTAGATTATGAAATTCGTTCTATGTTTTGGGGAGTTTAATATTTTAATTTAAAACCTCATTAGATCTTATCCAAAATCCTTGGGTGTTGTTTTAATTTTGCTCTTTTGACAACGGATCTGGTTCAATGCAGCTGCATAAAGTAAGAATACAGTAAATGACATGCATGAATGCTTACGCTGAGTGGTTATATTTGTGCGTGGAAAATACGGACGACAGCGGTACAATCTGCGATATCAGAATTGCCTCTCAACGATGCCAACCCACTAGTGTAACTTAAACTACACTTCATGCTAACCCGATCATGACTGTATACTATAATCCGTTGAATAGTACGTTAAGTCAGCTATGGACTGGTATCTACGCTGATCAGAAATCTAAATTTTGGTCTTACTCTTAATTTCTAAAATGACAAATTCGTTTAGTTTTATAAAACATGAAGGTGATCCTACAACAATAAAATAAACTTTAATCATCGCTTACCATCGTTTCTTTCATCAAAGCAAAACTCGATATTGCTTTCATTCCCATAAATCCAAAAAAGTATTACCATTACAGCGAATTTAGTGCATCTACACATTTTTTTTCACGCCTCATAAATTTCATGCGTCGCCAATGTCATATATACACTATCTCACATACAGTTCAGCTTTGATGTTGTTCAGCCTGACGATAAAGCTGTCTTGCTGGCACAATAACGCTTTAAAATAAATATTTAGAAATTATTCATGTATTAACGGTAATGGACGAAGACACCTGCAGCATATATGTATATTTAAACAAGAATACATGAGTTATGATTATGTTTTGCTTTAGAATTTAACAGACTTTAATTTTCCTGTGAACGTTTGTTTAACAAGAGAAATTCCGTACTCGACGAATCAGAGGATTTGTTTATATTTTGGCTCTGGACCAATCAGATTGTATCAATTCGTGACTGCAGCTGGAAATGCCGAAATTTGAATACAAAAATAGGGTGTAAATAATGCTTTGGGGGGTCGGGATTTTTAACTTTTTGGATTGAATTCGAAGGTAGCAGGTAAAATATACAATTTCCTAAGAAAATTGTCGCTGGAATTACTGCTTCATCGCTTGGTTGTAAAATTATTTGCCCAAACTGACGCATGTCCTGCCCTATGTTTTCTAAATATGATTTCATATACTACATGGCTTCCATCCATTAGATAAAGTTTAAATTTTGTACAAGAAAAGAATAAGTTATAAGCTTATACTTTGGAAATATCTGGTGGGGGAAATTGTATGCCGTTCTCGAATCATAACCACATATTACAAGGCATTTTTCTATAAACAAATGAATTAATTCTAATATTAGCTTCGTGTCTTTAGGATTAATTTGCCTGAAAAATACAACAAGAACTTCGACGTTTCGACCGAAATTAGTAGCGTGGGTCGGTGGAAGGCATGTGTTTTTTGTGTCTACTGTGCGCGCATGCGCACCGTAGACACTATTCTATACTGCAAACTATAACACCGGAAGTTGCCCACATTTACTATTGTTAATAACGGAAGCTGTCAACATTTCCCGTTGTTAACTCCGCAAGACGTCAACATTTACCGTTGTTAATTCTGCATGTTGTCCACATTGACCACTGTTAACTCCGGGAGCTATCAATATTTACCATTATTAACTCCGATAGTTGTCAACATTTACCATTGTTAATTCTGGATGATGTCCACATTTACCATTGTTAATTCTGAAAGTTGTCAACATTTAAGATTGCTTACTCGGAAGCTGTCAACATTTACCGTTGTTAACTCCGGAAGTTGTCAACATTTACCATAGTTGTTTCTGGATGTTGTCCACATTTACCATTGTTAACTCCGGAAGCTCTCGACATTTTCCATTGTTAACTCCAGAAATTCTCAACATTTACGGTTGTTAAATCCGGAAGTTGTCAACATTTACCGTTATTAATTCTGGAACTTATCAAAATTTACCATTGTTAACTCCGGATGTTGTCAACATTTACCGTCGTTAACTCTCGATGCTCTCAACATTTATCATTGTTAACTGCGGAAGTTGTCAACATTTACCGTTGTTAACTCCGGAAGTTGTCAACATTTTCCATTGTTAACTCCGGAAGTTGTCAACATTTACCGTTGTTAACTCCGGATGTTGTCAACATTTACCATTGTTAACTCCGGATATCGTCAACATTATCGTTGTTTTAACTGCGGAAGCTGTCAACATTTACCATTGTTAACTCCGCAAGCTGTCAACATTTACCGTTAATACGTTGTGAACTCCGGAAGCTACCAACATTTACCGTTGTTAACTCCGGATGACGTCAACATTTACCGTTGTTAACTCCGGAAGCTGTCAATATTTACCGTTAATAATTCCGGAACTTGTCAAAATTTACCATTGTTAACATCGGATGCTGTCAGCATTTACCGTTGTTAACTCCGAAAGCTGTCAACATTTGCCGTTGTGAACTCCGGAAGTTGTCAACATTTAGCGTTGTTAACTCCGCATGTTGTCAATATTTACCGTTGTTAACTCCGGAAGCTGTCAATATTTACCATTGTTAACTACGGATGTCGTCAACATTTACCGCTGTTAACTCCCGAAGCTGTTAACATTTACAGTTGATAACGCCGGTAGTTGTCGACATTTACCGTTGTTAAATCCAGAAGTTGTCAACATTTACCATTGTTAACTCCGGATGTCGACAACATTTACCGTTGTTAACTCCAGAAGATGTCAACATTTACAGTTGGTAACTCCAGAAGTTGTCAATATTTACCATTGCTAACTCCCGAAGCTGTTAACATTTACTATTTTTAACTCCGGAAGTTGTCAACATTTACCATTGTTAATTCCGCAAGCTGTCAACATTTACCGTTGCGAACTCCGGAAGCTGTTGACATTTACCGTTGTCAACTCCGGAAGTTGTCAACATTTGCCATAGTTGCTTCTGGATGTTGTCCACATTTACCATTGTTAACTCCATAAGCTCTCGACAGTTTCCATTGTTAACTCCAGAAGTTCTCAACATTTACGGTTGTTAAATCCGGAAATTACCAACATTTACCGCTATTAATTCCGGAACTTGTCAAAATTTACCATCGTTAACTGCGGATGCTGTCAACATTTACCATTCTTAATTCCGGATGCTCTCAACATTTACCATTGTTAACTGCGGAAGTTGTCAACATTTACTGTTGTTAACTACGGAAGTTGTCAACATTTACCGTTGATAACCCCGGCAGTTGTCAAGATTTGCCGTTGTTAACTCCAGATGTTGTCAACATTTACCATTGTTAACTACGTACGTTGTCAACATTTACCATTTTTAACTACGGATGTCGTCAACATTGCCGTTGTTCACTCCGGAAGCTGTCAACATTTGCCTTTGTCAATTCCGGAAGCTGTCAACATTTACCGTTGTTAACTCCGGATGTTGTCAATATTTACCGTTGTTAACTCCGGAAGCTGTCAATATTTACCATTGTTAACTACGGATGTCGTCAACATTGACCGTTGTTAACTCCGGAAGCTGTCAATATTTACCATTGTTAACTCCGGAAGCTGTCAATATCTACCGTTAATAATTCCGAAATTTGTCAAAATTTACCATTGTTAACATCGGATGCTGTCAGCATTTACCATTGTTAACTCCGAAACTGTCAACATTTGCCGTTGTGAACTCCGGAAGTTGTCAACATTTACCGTTGTTAACTCCGGATGTTGTCAATATTTACCGTTGTTAACTCCGGAAGCTGTCAATATTTACCATTGTTAACTACGGATGTCGTCAACATTTACCGTTGTTAACTCCGCAACCTGTCAATATTTTCCATTTTTAAGTCCGGAAGTTGTCAATATTTACCGTTGTTAACTCCGGAAGTTGTCAACATTTTCCATTGTTAAGTCCGGAAGTTGTCAACATTTACCGTTGTTAACTCCCGAAGCTGTTAACATTTACAGTTGATAACGCCGGTCGCTGTCAACATTTACCTTTGTTAACTCCAGAAGTTGTCGACATTTACCATTGTTAACTCCGGATGTCGTCAACATTTACCGTTGTTAACTCCGGAAGATGTCAACATTTACCGTTGGTAACTCCAGATGTTGTCAACATTTAGTGTTGTTAACTCCGGAGGCTGTCAACATTAACCGTTATTAACTCCGGAAGCTGTCAACATTTACCATTGTTAACTCCGGAAGTTGTCAACATTTACCATTGTTAACTCCGGAAGCTGTCAACATTTACCATTGTTAACTCCGGAAGCTGTCAACATTTACCATTGTTAACTCCGGAAGTTGTCAACATTTACCGTTGTTAACTTCGGAATTTGTCAATATTTACCATTACTCACTCCGGAAGCTATCATCATTTACCATTGTTAACTCCGGAACTTGTTAACATTTACCGTTGTTAACTCCGGATGTTGTCAATATTTACCGTTGTTAACTCCGGAAGCTGTCAATATTTACCATTGTTAACTACGGATGTCGTCAACATTTACCGTTGTTAACTCCGGAAGCTGTCAATATTTTCCATTTTTAAGTCCGGAAGTTGTCAATATTTACCGTTGTTAACTCCGGAAGTTGTCAACATTTACCGTTGTTAACTCCCGAAGCTGTTAACATTTACCGTTGTTAACTCCGAAAGTTGTCAAAATTTACCGTTGTTAACACCGGAAGTTGTCAATATTTACCATTTTTAACTCCGGAAGTTGTGAACACTTAGCATTGTTAACTCCGGAAGTTGTCAACATTTACCGTTGTTAACTCCGGAAAATGTCAAAATTTACCGTTGATAACCCCGGCTGTTGTCAACATTTACCGTTGTTAACTCCGGATGTTGTCAACATTTACCATTGTTAACTCCGGATGTTGTCAACATTTACCATTTTTAACTCCGGATGTCGTCCACATTACCGTTGTTAACCCCGGAAGCTGTCAACATTTACCATTGTTAACTCCGCAAGCTGTCAACATTTACCATTGTGAACTCCGGAAGCTGTCAACATTAACCGTTGTTAACTCCAGATGTTGTCAATATTTACCGTTGTTAACTCCGGAAGCTGTCAATATTTACCATTGTTAACTCCGGATGTCGTCAACATTTACTGTTGTTAACTCCGGAAGCTGTCAACATTTACCATTGTTAACTCCGGAAGCTGTCAATATTTACCGTTAATAATTCCGAAACTTCTCAATATTTACCATTGTTAACATCGGATGCTGTCAGCATTTACCATTGTTAACTCCGAAAGCTGTCAACATTTGCCGTTGTGAACTCCGGAAGTTGTCAACATTTACCGTTGTTA
The DNA here is from genome assembly GCA_016169945.1 of Trachythela sp. YZ-2020. Taxonomy (NCBI): domain Eukaryota; kingdom Metazoa; phylum Cnidaria; class Anthozoa; order Malacalcyonacea; family Clavulariidae; genus Trachythela; species Trachythela sp. YZ-2020. Next base: position 2,734,854 of record JADLSH010000389.1, read on the forward strand.
ACTCCGGATGTTGTCAATATTTACCGTTGTTAACTCCGGAAGCTGTCAATATTTACCATTGTTAACTACGGATGTCGTCAACATTTACCGTTGTTAACTCCGGAAGCTGTCAATATTTTCCATTTTTAAGTCCGGAAGTTGTCAATATTTACCGTTGTTAACTCCGGAAGTTGTCAACATTTTCCATTGTTAAGTCCGGAAGTTGTCAACATTTACCGTTGTTAACTCCCGAAGCTGTTAACATTTACAGTTGATAACGCCGGTCGCTGTCAACATTTACCTTTGTTAACTCCGGATGTCGTCGACATTTACCATTGTTAACTCCGGATGTCGTCAACATTTACCGTTGTTAACTCCGGAAGATGTCAACATTTACCGTTGGTAACTCCAGATGTTGTCAACATTTACTGTTGTTAACACCGGAAGCTGTCGACATTAACCGTTGTTAACTCGGGAAGCTGTCAACATTAACCGTTGTTAACTCCGGAAATTGTCAACATTTATCGCTGTTAACTTCGGAATTTGTCAATATTTACCATTACTAACTTCGGAAGCTATCATCATTTATCATTGTTAACTCCGGAATTTGTCAACATTTACCGTTGTTAACTCCGGAAGTTGTCAACATTTACCGTTGTTAACTCCCGAAGCTGTTAACATTTACCGTTGTTAACTCCGAAAGTTGTCAAAATTTACCGTTGTTAACACCGGAAGTTGTCAATATTTACCATTTTTAACTCCGGAAGTTGTGAACATTTACCATTGTTAACTCCGGAAGCTGTGAACATTTAGCATTGTAAACTCCGGAAGTTGTCAACATTTACCGTTGTTAACTCCGGAATTTTTCACCTTTTGTCATTGTTAACTCCAGAAGTTTTCAGCATTTTTGGGGTCGAAAACCATCCTGACTTTGGTAGTGGTTGCCTCCTCTCTGACTACTGGCTTGTGCGGCATGTAAAAGGTATGCTCTCCGGTTGGTCTCGCTGGAGGTTTCTCGATAATACCCGTTGCATGTTGTACCTTTACAATCTCCTCATACTTCTCTTTCAAATCACCATCTTTACTCAGATTTCTTTCCAGATTCGCTAGTCGTCCTCTACTTTCTTGTTCATTTATTTTGCTCAGTTCACTCCGCGTTACCCATGGCTCGCTCTCCTCGTATCTTCCATCATCCCGTCTCACGATACTATCTTTAAAGTCCTCGTATACTTGTCGCTGGTCGCCCTCTCTTCTATCCTCTACACCAAATACATCCGGAGAATAGAGTTTCTGATAATCATTGCTATCTTTCACAAACATGCATTTGTTGTCTGCATAGTCCTCTCCACCATGGATAACCCATCAAATCTTTGTCCCCTCAACAATAACATCTTCTGGTTCGCCCTTGAACACTTGTTCAGTTCTGATCTTGCAATATGTAGTGTCGGCAAGTATCAAATGGATAGGGTACTCTTTCGCCGTCATGTAGAATATTTTGTCCTGCGCATGTTTGTTCTTCTCCTTCAACTCTTTCAACGTTGGTCGCTTAACAATCGTAATATCTGGCATCATACTTCCAGTAATTTCAACCTTTCTTGTTCTTTACTATCCAGAGAGTTGAGTATGACTTCATACAAAGGTAATGATTGTTTACTGACGCCATTTACTGTAACAGTTTGACGAGACTCGTGACAAGTCGGGTTTAGCCTCAAATTATTTACTACATGCATCGCTCGATACGAAGTTCCTACCTGATCCATTGTCTAGGTATGCCCAGAAGATGACGCCTTGTATTTTCATTGGAACGATAGCTGGCATTTATTTTTCTTCACTTGCCGGGATGTATCCAGTAAAAACTGTGTTGTGTTGATCACGCAGGCTTGTGCGGTGTCTAGCTTTACACTTGAAGCAGCCTTTTGCTAAGCTGTTCGTAAATGTTTGTACTCTCTCATAGTTAACACCTTTAACTGTTGACAGGTTTATTATGTCCTCCATATGAGAGTTGATAACTACCTTGCTTTGCCCATATTCACAGTACCCTTCAGTACTTGGTTTAAGATTGGATATTTTGTCTCTCACCTTGTAGGAAACCATATCCAAGAGATAGCCAAACTTTTCTTCATCAGATATTGGTTGTCGGTCGCACAATATGAGATAGGAACATGTCCTCAAATCTAACTCCAATGAGTAAAAGTTCCGTCGAATGGAGTGATCTTTAATTCTGGCAACTTGGCTTTGGTTTTTTGATCAGCCCTTTCCAACTCTAATTTATTTTCTGCCATGTTCAACTCTGTGTGTGAGCCTTTTCGATTTTAAGTTCTTGAGTTTTCAATACAAGGTCATTTAAACGATCTAAAATTTCATCAGTACGTTTAGTTTATCAATATCTTCAAGGTTGTACTCTAGTTTGTTGATTTCTATCGCAATTTCCTTCTCAAACTTTTATTCTTCTTGTGTAATTGCGGGTTCTTCTGTTTCGTCGGCCATATCCTCGTTTAAATCTATATTTACTTGTGTTTAAATACGCTAAAAATCCCCGTAAATCCTGGTTACGGCACCACTTTGACCCGAACTTTGATTTCGAATAAAAAACTCTCAATATTTGTCAGATAATATCTTTTATTTTAACATAAATGCAATAAATTTGTACAGTTAAACTAACGTTGTTTTTCCTCACGAATATCAAAGTCACATGACCACTCAACCGTGGAGATGCCTAAACTATATTCGTCAGAAGGGGTACGAAACTCTACCACAGCAGCATGTTAAAAACTCTATAACTCAGGAACGAATATTTGCATCAACGTAGAATTTTTGAATAAAACTCGGTGTAATGATCTACAAAACATATAAAATAATCAGCTTTCGTTTTTAATATATTACAAATTTTGTGACGCTACATGAAATCCTTCTATACATAAGCAACAAAAAGTACATAAACAAACTAAAACAAATTTACCATGGCCTAATGCTTATTGCCATCGTCGACTCACCATAACGTCAAAGAATTAGTGGGTGTGGGTTCACTTTGTCAGATAAATGGGCGTGGTCAGGACATACAGGTTACAGTAGGCCAAAACCATTTCCCCCCACACACCCTGATTGCGTCAGCAGGAATGCATAGTTGTCGAAAAAACAAGCCGAATATAGCGTATGTGGTTATGTTCCCCCAGAACATTTTGACATGTGGAATCTCTGAAACGCAATTTCAAGCACTTTGGGGGAAGATTTTACAGAATTCCCCTTTTTTAGCAGGACTTTCTGTTTCCTTGTCTTCTTCCTTTATATTTTCGTCATTTTTTTCAGTGTTTGTAGTCGGAATTTTCTTTATTGCAATATTGCTGTTTAGTCCTTTTTGTAAATATATTTCTTAAGTAGCAAAAGTTGAACTTTTTTCAAAATATAGAGTTTGTGACGAATGACGGTTCAATTTCTGACGTACACAACAATATCTTCATCTTAGCCAATCGTGAACTTTCTAGATACCAGTCCACTCGCAAATTTCATCTGCACATGCGCAAACGTGCGAAACCGTTCATGACATACATTTTCATGGCATTTAACTTTCTTATGCTCGATCGATTGCAAATAGCCGGACGGAATTGGCACCACGCCTACGCGTCCTACGCATACACCAATTCTAAAATCATACCTTTTCTACATTTATCTCTGTACCATTCGTCGACCGCCGTGCACGAGACACAACTGCAGTTAAATTTCTGAAAGAAAATAAATTATCAATCCTATACAACATAATATGTATATATATTATATAAGAAACGGCAATGTGCCATTTTCGCTCACCGCACTGCATTAGACGCACTATTTACTTTGCTTTGCCTCAGGGATTTTTTAGGAAATATCGCTAGAGGAGGGGCATCAACGAAAAGGGACTCAACAAGAAGGTGGTAAATTGAAGGTGTGCGAGACGGAAAGGGGGACTGGGAGTCCTCACCAAGAAAATATTCGTATTGTTGTGTCTCTGTGACTTGATTTCCTGCATTTTCAGAAACAATTTTTTACATATTCGATCTAAACGGACTACGCTTTTGGTATAAACGCAAGGTTTTTGTATAAAAGCAAGGTGGAAATATCAGAACACTCGTCTGAACTAAAGTAATTTTCCCCTTTTTTTATTATATTTTGGGAAAAAGTGTCCTTCACCGGGGGGGACGAGGGTGCAGGGAGGCTTAGCCCCTCCAGTTTAAATGTTAAAAAAGGCCCTGCTTTGCCTTTCTATCTATGAATGCCGTACTGCAATGCAATATGTATGGCTTTGCTAATCGAATGAATTTTGCAGATAATTTTATAATATGATAAAAATGCATATACATAATATATTAAATCATTTTTCAAACTATTCTTGAGAGATAGAAAACAGTCACTTACTTTCAACGAGTTCTAGAATACTAGTCTGGGAGAATTAGTCAAATTATCATGACAACCCGGAATAAATTGCCAAGTATTCATTTTTGGTATGATATAAACAATTTTATGGGGAGTAACATATCAAAAGCTTCCCTGTTGATAGGGAAAGTATTTGCCAGCTCATTTTGTAAAAGCGTTTTTGCCGCTGCTTCACCACTTTTATGTGAAAAAAGGGTTGGGCTCAAACATCACATGTGCCTGTTCAAGCATCCTAAAACAGTACTAGTGACTGAATATTATCAAACAAAATTAGGTAGGAGTGCCTTATTCACTCGATAATGTGAACATCTGATCATGACTTTGTGTTGATTAGACTTATTGTCAAAGCCATGTGAAAATTCTATTAGTTTTATTAGCAGTAAAGTGAAGTATGCAAGATTAATAAACATACCGCTGACCACCCTAGAATCACGGGAAAGCGTACAACGCACGTTTCTAGCTCTCAGGAATCTTCATATTTATATATATTTGAAAGGATATTCAAATATTATTATTATTATTATTATTATTTTATTATTATTATTATTATTATTTACTAATATTTATACATGGTAGCATCTCAACCATAGTTCAGATTTATCTATAATTACATAGTATATTAAAAAGATGCAAGAAAAAATAAAAAGGTTGATTTTCAGATGGCCGTGTGTTTAAATTTATAAAGTGGATATAATATGTATGTACAAGTAATTAAGAAAGTTAAAAAATAAAAAATATTAATAATTTGCAAAAGTAGTAGTAGTAGTAATGGATTTAAAACATGCATTAAAATTGTTCTTCGATATTGTTCCAAGCTGCAGCCCCTTTATAACTAAAGCTGCGCTTTAAAGCGTTAGAGTTGGATTTGGGCAAGTTGAGAACATGATTGTTACTTCTTAATTCATACGTTTGATTCGTACGGATTGTGAAAAACTCCCGGAGGTAATCAGTTGAATTACCTTTCATTATTTGTATCATTAAAGTTTCTAATTGTTTCTCTCTTCTTGCCTCTAAGGTGTCCCAAGAAAGTTTAGTTCTGACAGTATCTGAGGCAGTTCCGTAGCAATTACCTGTGATTATTCGACCGGATTTATTTTGAAGCTTTTGCAATTTATTTTGCAAGGTTTTGGAACAATTATTCCATACCAACGCTCAATAATCAAAATAAGGTAAAACAAAAGCGCTATAAATGGTTTTAAGCGTATCTTTATCAAATAAATATTTCCATCTCCGTAACATTCCTATCCCTTTAGCAGCTTTTGTGGCCACTTTATCAATATGGTCTTTCCAGATGATGCATTCATCCACCACTACGCCAAGCGTTTTGGTTGATGAAACACATTTGATGCCTTCACATCCCATTGATAAGATTGGATCAGCACTAACTTGGGACCTATACTCAGTTTTTTGGCGTTCAAAGTTAACTTATTGGGTAAAAGGCACATATGAACTTTGTTTAATTCAATTTCAGTAAATTATCTTCAATCTCGCTTGCGGTAGCACCACAAAAATTAATAGTAAGATTAGTATCATCAGCAAAAAGTGCTGGTACTGTAGAATCAAGACAATTCCGTAAATCATTTATATGGAGTAAAAAAAGAAGAGGACCGAGATTTGACCCCTGCGGCACACCTGCTGTGATATTTTTACTATTTGAAAAGGACATCCCCACTTTACATACTTGTTTCCTGTGACTTAGATATGAGATAAACCAGCGAAGGGCATTACTTTTGATGCCATAAAATTCTAGTTTTTTTTATCAGTATATCGTGATCAACTGTATCAAAAGCCTTTTTCAGGTCTAAGAAAACAACGTTATTTATCAAACCTTTATCCATGTTAGCTAACCATTCATTAGTTGTTCTTAGTAAAGAAGAACAGGTAGAGTATCCTTTTCTTAAACCTGACTGATAGTCTGTTAAAATCTTGTTTATAGTAAGATACTGGCTCAACTGGTCAAATACAATTTTTTCGAAAATTTTCGAAATAGCGGATAAAATACTTATGGGTCTGTAATTGTCACACTCCTCTCGATTTCCGGATTTGAATATCGGAGAAACTCTAGCTCTACTTTTCCCAGTCGTTTGGAAATTTCCCTTCTGATAGGGATAGATTAAAAATATGGTTCAGATAGGGAGTGATAACGACTGCAGAATCCTTTATTAATTTTTGGGGAATTTTGTCTAGACCAGCTCCCTTATTAGGTTTGAGTTTCATTATTTTCTTATAGACAGTATCATCATTTATCATAAGGAATTGAAATTCGCAATCTACTGGGTCCAGATATTCAGAAAAAGGAGTGACAGGCAATAAATTTGATAATTTTGGGCCAATTTCAACAAAGTATTTATTGAGTTGGTCAGCTATCAATTTTTCGTCGTGGAGAGTATTACCCAGATCATCTTTAATTGCGGTTATGGTGGTGGTTTTAGAATACCGACCATCTGATCATGACTTTGTGTTGATTAGACTTATTGTCAAAGCCATGTGAAAATTCTATTAGTTTTATTAGCAGTAAAGTGAAGTATGCAAGATTAATAAACATACCGCTGACCACCCTAGAATCACGGGAAAGCGTACAACGCACGTTTCTAGCTCTCAGGAATCTTCATATTTATATATATTTGAAAGGATATTCAAATATTATTATTATTATTATTATTATTATTTTATTATTATTATTATTATTATTTACTAATATTTATACATGGTAGCATCTCAACCATAGTTCAGATTTATCTATAATTACATAGTATATTAAAAAGATGCAAGAAAAAATAAAAAGGTTGATTTTCAGATGGCCGTGTGTTTAAATTTATAAAGTGGATATAATATGTATGTACAAGTAATTAAGAAAGTTAAAAAATAAAAAATATTAATAATTTGCAAAAGTAGTAGTAGTAGTAATGGATTTAAAACATGCATTAAAATTGTTCTTCGATATTGTTCCAAGCTGCAGCCCCTTTATAACTAAAGCTGCGCTTTAAAGCGTTAGAGTTGGATTTGGGCAAGTTGAGAACATGATTGTTACTTCTTAATTCATACGTTTGATTCGTACGGATTGTGAAAAACTCCCGGAGGTAATCAGTTGAATTACCTTTCATTATTTGTATCATTAAAGTTTCTAATTGTTTCTCTCTTCTTGCCTCTAAGGTGTCCCAAGAAAGTTTAGTTCTGACAGTATCTGAGGCAGTTCCGTAGCAATTACCTGTGATTATTCGACCGGATTTATTTTGAAGCTTTTGCAATTTATTTTGCAAGGTTTTGGAACAATTATTCCATACCAACGCTCAATAATCAAAATAAGGTAAAACAAAAGCGCTATAAATGGTTTTAAGCGTATCTTTATCAAATAAATATTTCCATCTCCGTAACATTCCTATCCCTTTAGCAGCTTTTGTGGCCACTTTATCAATATGGTCTTTCCAGATGATGCATTCATCCACCACTACGCCAAGCGTTTTGGTTGATGAAACACATTTGATGCCTTCACATCCCATCGATAAGATTGGATCAGCACTAACTTGGGACCTATACTCAGTTTTTTGGCGTTCAAAGTTAACTTATTGGGTAAAAGGCACATATGAACTTTGTTTAATTCAATTTCAGTAAATTATCTTCAATCTCGCTTGCGGTAGCACCACAAAAATTAATAGTAAGATTAGTATCATCAGCAAAAAGTGCTGGTACTGTAGAATCAAGACAATTCCGTAAATCATTTATATGGAGTAAAAAAAGAAGAGGACCGAGATTTGACCCCTGCGGCACACCTGCTGTGATATTTTTACTATTTGAAAAGGACATCCCCACTTTACATACTTGTTTCCTGTGACTTAGATATGAGATAAACCAGCGAAGGGCATTACTTTTGATGCCATAAAATTCTAGTTTTTTTTATCAGTATATCGTGATCAACTGTATCAAAAGCCTTTTTCAGGTCTAAGAAAACAACGTTATTTATCAAACCTTTATCCATGTTAGCTAACCATTCATTAGTTGTTCTTAGTAAAGAAGAACAGGTAGAGTATCCTTTTCTTAAACCTGACTGATAGTCTGTTAAAATCTTGTTTATAGTAAGATACTGGCTCAACTGGTCAAATACAATTTTTTCGAAAATTTTCGAAATAGCGGATAAAATACTTATGGGTCTGTAATTGTCACACTCCTCTCGATTTCCGGATTTGAATATCGGAGAAACTCTAGCTCTACTTTTCCCAGTCGTTTGGAAATTTCCCTTCTGATAGGGATAGATTAAAAATATGGTTCAGATAGGGAGTGATAACGACTGCAGAATCCTTTATTAATTTTTGGGGAATTTTGTCTAGACCAGCTCCCTTATTAGGTTTGAGTTTCATTATTTTCTTATAGACAGTATCATCATTTATCATAAGGAATTGAAATTCGCAATCTACTGGGTCCAGATATTCAGAAAAAGGAGTGACAGGCAATAAATTTGATAATTTTGGGCCAATTTCAACAAAGTATTTATTGAGTTGGTCAGCTATCAATTTTTCGTCGTGGAGAGTATTACCCAGATCATCTTTAATTGCGGTTATGGTGGTGGTTTTAGAATACCGACCTTTTCCGCTGATGACCTGATTAATATTTTTCCACATCTCTTTAGGATTGTGTTTATTTAGTTCAATATTATCCTTACAGTATTGGAATTTTGCAGATTTAATTAATTTGTTAACTTCATTTCGTTTAGCCTTATAACCTGATGAAGGCTCTTGGAGTTACTTTTGACTGCTCTCAAATTTAAATAGTCACGCTTGTTCATCTCACATCTAATATCAGTAGTTAGCCATGGAGCATAAGTGCTCAAAACTTTTCTAGTTTTAACTGGAGCGTAAATATCTGATACGTGATTGAATATATTTCTCAACTGATCCCATAATTGGTCTGGATCTTTATGATCCCAAGCAGAGTTACTCAATAGATGAGAAGTGTGGCTGTTGAAGTCATTAATATTGTAGTTTTTTAAATTTCTACTTTCTACAATCTTGGGTTTTTCGCGAGGTAAAGATATTTTTAGGCACACATATACAAGACTGTGATCGCTAATACCTAAGTGGAACACGCCACTTTCCTTTACTTTATCAGGACGATTTGTAGCGATTATATCAAGTAACGAATCTGTGTTACTTGTTATACGTGTGGCATCTGCGATCACTTGTTTCATTTGAAATAGTTCTAGGATGTCCATAAGTCTACGAAAAAGGTATGTAAATATTTGTCTATACTAATTTTGTCCTACATTATCTCTTTTGTTGCATTTTCGCACTATTAAATTGTTATGATCTCTTATATATTTATCACTGCTGTTAACGTAGAATAGGCGCTGAAATCGCCTTCGGGAACCCACATATTATTAGAAATACCTTGCTTATTCGAATAAAGACAAATATAATACTGTGTTCTATCTGACTGTTAAAAATTATATATGAACAGATTGAAGAAAATGTTTCTGTGTGCTTTAGGTTTTGCTATGTTTGTCATGTTTTATGTTCGCCATGTTCGTCACGAAGTTCAATCTGATCCTGCAGCGTGATGTCCACAAACAAAATAAGTATTGGTTCAATTAACAGAATAGCAACTGTTCTTTGATATTATTCTACACACATATAATCCTATACTAGCATGGCAGATAGAGAGCCCAACACAAAAAGTTTACTTATTCATGAGAAATGTTGCATCAAATGCCGTAACCCTGATTCACAATTTGATTACCTTCGCGCCGTTTATAGAGGAATTCAGAAAATAATCTACTACAGCTTAAAATTGATGACCTAGAATTGTACAACTATTTATGCAGTAAACAAGAACATGGAGACACTGTTAGAATTCACATTGATTGTCAAAAAGCGACGTACAATGAGTTGAAAAGAAAACGAAGCAATGAAGAAGGATGTTCTCCAGAAAATGGTCCAAAGAAAGTAGCTCGGGCACCATTATGTAAGCTTAATTGGAAAGAAAATTGCTTTTTTGTGGCGACATTTGTTTCGAAGATAGGAAACATCCTGATAGGAAAAAGATGCGTATGGTTGCCACTCTACCCTTTAAAGAAAGAGTACTGAGCGCTTTCCTAAGAAGAAACGATATATAAATGGGCGGAATAGGCGAGAACAAGAGTAGCAGATTGCAATGATTTGGTAGCTGTAGAAGCTTGTTACCACATTTCCTGTAATGAAAGTTTCTTTGGCAAGCATAGCGATTTGAAGAGTCCATCAGGCAGACCAACAGACTCTGACGGCTTATCAAACTTCGAGTTAGTCTGCGAATGACTGGAATCCGAGGGTGAGTTGTACTCGTTATCAGAAGTCCACGAAAATATGTTGGAAATTGGTGGCGACTTTGAAAGCGTTTATTCACAAAAATGGTTGAAAATAAACTGCAGCAAAAATAAAACAATCACAGTTTCTTTGTAGAGGTCAATGGCAAGTCTAATGTTATTTGTTTTCGCGAAATGGCTAATTTTCTGGTCAATGACACATGGTTTCAAGCTAGAAAGCAGACTGCAGAAAAAGAAGCAGGGCGAATCATCAAGACTGCAGCTAAGTTAGTGTTAAGTGATATATGATCGGCGAGTTCTGACACTAGTACATACCCTAATGTTGAAGAAATTGAAAATATAGATGATGAATTGTATTGGTTGCCTCTTTATCTGAGATTATTCATGCGGAGTTTGACAAACCATTCATTAAAGCAGATAAGCATTGGTCAAGCTATCGTTCATTTGTTGCGTGGAAGATCATCAATTCCTCCAATATTATTTGGTCTAATTGTAGAGTTAGATCATGTATTTGGCTAAAAGTGGTTAATAACGGAACTAAACAGACTAAGATTTGTCTTGGGAGGGAGGAAGTTGCAAGATATAAGCAATCCGTTGTAGAAAATGAAAACGTCGAAGATTATTTATCTGAATATCTTCCTGGAGCGTTAACGAAGTGGTCGGCTGATAATTTTGATCACAATGTTTGCAATCTTGACGGCAAGGGGACTTTTCATGCAATGGGGCTAGTTTCCTCAACGACTAGCAGAGAATCAAATCTTGAAATTTACAGCGTAGATCGTGTTAAACGACAACCATTAAAGCGAGTGGGCGAGATTGTAAAAGGGAAGGGAATTGAAGTCACACCTTACATTCCACCTAATGAGTCCGGGCTATCGAAGATAATATTCAAACCCCGGATACAGCTAATGCTTCCTATTATCCTTACACGTGACATAAACCTTGATCTGCTTTGGCACACAGCGCTGTTTTTCAAGACAGGTGATTTACGTCCAAGTTGGTCAGGCTGCATGACGAATGTTTGCACTGGCGAGTACCCTAGCAAGTCTACTGTAACTTTCTTGCCGATCATTGATCTTGATCCAACTGATATGTCCTGCATTTATTCAACAATCCTGTTTGTCATAAATCAAGCAAAGCAACATCGCATAGAGGTTCCAGTTCTCACCTTCGACCAACCTTTATGGCTCAAAGCAACAGAGATTGCAAATTCCAAGTCGTTGTCAATTGTTCTAATCCTGGGTGGATTTCATCTGATGACGAGTTACGTGGGAAGTTTAGGTTCTCTTATGAAAGGTTCGGGGTTGCAACAAGCACTTCAAACTATCTATGGTAACAACACAGTTGAGCACATGTTTTCAGGGAAGGCTATTGCAACAGCTCTTCGTGGACACTTTCTTGCTGAATCAGCACTCCAGAGTAAGCGTTTAGGAATTCTACTTTCTGTTCACCTTGAGTCACACGTCAACCGTGGCGAGTTTGGTCCAGAAGAAGCTGATAGTAATAATGCTTATTGATGTGAATGACGAAGGGTTTCAAACGAAAAAAACAGCAGAAAGAGCAGACCCAACAGGAAGATGTAATGTCGAATGATAACATGAATTCGTCGCAGCTACTCAACGAACAAGTTGAAGATTTATCTTCTCTCATCGACTCTGTGGAAAAGGAACCTGATAAAGCTGTTGACTACGCCTGTGATTCTGAGGTACCCAAATGCTTAAATGAAAACTTGATGAAGTACAAGGACGAGTTATGCAATTCCTCTCGAACTGCAAAATTATTCAGTATTTGCGTTATGTAGATATCTTGAAGCTATTTATTCGGGCAGATCGCACAGGCGATTGGAGCCTTCAGCTGGAGGCAGTCAACCGAATGATTAGCATATTTGCTGCCACTGGGCATATTCATTATGCTAAAAGTGCTAGGATATACCTACAGAACATATTGGAGCTACCAACACTCTATCCATGGGTTTACACAAACTTTGCGGAACATGGATATCACACAGTACGCCGCAGCGATCGATATTGGGCCGGCTTGTGGACAGATTTAATAATTGAACAAGTTCTGATGAGGAGTCTAATTAAGAGCCGCGGCGGTCTCACACGTGGTCGAGGCATTACAGAATCTGTTCGTATCTTGTGGACAAATTCCATGCATCGATGTGCAAGTGTCCATAGTGCTATGTATAATCTCACATGCAGGCAGCATAAATCAAGCGAACAACACGTGGAACTAGGCCAAAGTCGTATCAAGAGAGATCACAGGGACCTGTTGAAACTAATTGGATGGTTCGATGTGCACAATCCTTTTGATATGAGTCAGCCAACGCTAAGATCTTCAGCATCTGGCGTAACTGCCGCGGCTGATCATCACATCAATTGCGATGAAACTGTAATGGTTGGAAAGAGCATTTGAAGAGAAACTTGATGGTGTTTGCGTAGAAGATGCTAAGATGAAGAGGAAAGACCAAGTGCGAACACTGGAATCTTTACGCCCAGGAGTGAAGGTAGACGGTAAAACAGTCCACATAGACCCTTGCATTTTGTTTACACGTCTCACTCACTACTACACTTGGAACAGATGAAGATGCCTTAAAGTATTTCGATTATGAGATGACGCCTGAGCCAACTTCCATCTTTAAAGATTGAATGTTTCGAAAGCCAACAAAATCAACACTCCGGAATTCGCTCCTGGACAAGATCAACGCTGCTACCGACACTACTTTTCATACTTGTGTAGTCGATGGTGGAGCATTGCTACACAAAGTCCATTCGCCTGCTAATTCCACATTCATGGATATCGTAAGACAGCATATATCATTTCTGAGAAACAAATACGGATGGTATCAACGCGTCTGTATATTTTTTATTGCTACACAGATTCAAGCTCAACCAAGTCGCAAAAACATCAGCTCCGTGGGGGAATGACTGCACCAAACATTGACATCCAAGAAAACCTGAGTGTGTCTTCCTCTAGAGAAGTCATTTTGCGCAATCCACTCAATAAGGAGAAGTTGATCCAGTTGCTTGGTAAGCCGGTTTCATTGTCTTTCAAAGTTCCAATGATGCGGATGTACTTATCGTCGAGAAATCTATGGAGTACGCCAAAGATTCCTCAGTAGTTGTTTCTGCAGATGACACAGATGTTTTAGTGTTGTTGTTATACCACTGGGAAAGACACCTGAAATCGGTGTATTTTAGTTCAGAGAGAGGAGCAAAGACGAAGAAAGCCAAAGTCTTGATGCACTGGAATATTGAAAAACTAGTGGAATCGTTACCAGATAGGCAGTATATTTTGTTTGCCCATGCACGGTGTGGATGTGATACAGCATCTGCATTCTACCAAAAGGATAATTCATTAAACCCCTAATACGTGCTTAAATTTGTTGACTGAATTGTCAGGAATTAAAACTTCACTTTTTTAGCAGGAAAAATCAAAATTTTGCAACTTCTTCAGAAGAAAGGCTTAAAAGAATTGGCTGATAATTTTAGACATATTACGCTGATGAAGATCATTTTTGTAACATTAGCTGCAAACTGATCATCAAATGGTGAGTGAAGTTTCATTAGTACGTCCATTCTGATATTTTCTATAAGTACTAGTAGACTATGTACACTAGATGTCAAAACTTCATGTCCTACACAGGTTAAATATTTTCATTGTGGTGAATTTTTGCATTCACAAACCCGTTTAATTTCATATTTTACAGCTATAATGGCAAGGCAGACGACTCAATTGGTAAATTACGTTACATAAAATACCTCGAAATGGTAACAACATGTGCACGGCTACAGCCAGATAAACTACCACCAACATCAAGGGCGATTTACTACCATGCATTGATTTGCAGATTTGCAAAGATTTGCAGATTTTACAGATTTGCAGATTTGCATTGGAAACACCTTAACAACAACTGTTTAAACGTGGACGAATGGGGATGGAAACGTGATAACGGGTTGCATGTGCCAATCAAGACGGATGTTGAGCCGGCACCAGAGTGGTTACTTATTTGTGCGAGGTGTAAACCTTCCTCAAAGAACGCCTGTGGTAACCATGGTATGCTCGTGTCGCAAGAATGGTCTTACATGTGTCGAGGCATGCGGCGAGTGCAGAGGACAATTTTGCAACAACCAATTGGAAATTATTGACATGGATAGAATAGAATGGAAGCTTTATCTGTACAGTAATCACAATCAGTAAGATACTGTTCTCCCAAGTGAAACTGTCTAGTTACATACTACTATTTCCATTTATAGAGCTATCATTGTGACTAAACTATTTACAAATTAAATTTAAAGAATTATGTCTAGGATTATTAAAGTACTATTGTATATTAAAAAGATATAGAGCTATTAAATTAAATTAAGTATTAATATTAATAGTATACCTATGAGTTATACCTATAATAAGTGAAAATAGTTAAATTTCAAATGAAACTTTTACATCGTCCAGCAGGCTGTTCCACAGCTTTGCCCCAGAATAAAGAAAAGTACATTTTTGTACCTGGTGTTATAACTGTGTACCTCTTCATGGCGAACTAAGCTGATGTTTACACCCTCCATTATTTTCGTTCTGAAGTCTGTGCCAGAGTTTAGCCTTGTGGAGCTTTCTTCGTTCCTCAAGTTCAACCCAATTGAGTCGTTTCAACAGAACTTCGCAGGATATTGTTTTGTGTGTCCCGAAACTATGCGTGCAGATCTATTTTGAAGTCTTTGTAACTTTTTTGAGTTTAGCTGTCTGAGTGTTAATAAACCATCTAATTCGCCTGAGAACTCCAATTGTGCTTGATGCTTTACAATACAGTTTGTCAGCGTGGGGGGTCCAAGTAAGATTGTTACCAATGATAACGCCAAGATATTTAGAAGAATCGACTTCCTTGATTTGATGATCATTTAAATAAAGTTCCAAAGGTTGGAAGCGGCGAAGTCTTTGGTGCGTTCCGATTACCATAAATTCCGTTTTTGTTGGATTTATGACTAGGCCGTTATATTCAAGATATATTCAAGCCAATAGATGATGACGACATGTATGATATTACTGACGAATTTGACAAAAATTCAAGGGACGAATAACGGGTTTGTTAAGATAATAAATTAATTTAATCACTTGATTATAGTTGCTAACACTATATTGTATAAGCTACATGCATACATATACACCTGTAGCAAGTTCAGTGCTTGAAACACTTCAAGACTCTTAATATAGAAACATCACGGGCCTAAATTGTAAGTTACATATTTTAAAAGCAGTGACGTCAGAGATTACGTCACCAAAAAGCAACTAAAGCATAGAAACCTTTTGTAAAACAAATATTAGGCACTCCCACCTACTTTTATTCATTAATATTCATCCAGTGGATCTGTCACTAGGATCTTTGAAGGTGTGATGTTTGAGCCCCAACCCTTTACATAAAAGTGGTAAAGTAGCACAAAAATCGCTTTCACTAAATGAGCTGGCAATTTTTTTGCCCAGCCTATCAGTGAGGCTTTTGATATATTATTCTCCATAAAATAATCTATCCAACCATACCAAATATCAATACTAGGCAATTTATTTCGGGTACAACTTTCATTCTCCCGAACTATACACGGAGGTGTTAAATGAAGAAAAAAGAACAGTTTAATACTTACCCTGCTTGGTTGAAGCAAGACAAAATGATTAAAATTTTCATCTTGTTTCAACTGTTCAGGTTGTTCTGATGCTACTCCATGAAGTAATTCACAATTAGTTTTGTTTTCTGATGATAAACATCGTCTGTTGTAGTTCACAGATCTACAGCAGTTGTCATTCAAACAATGAAGAACACATTCAGGTCCAGATAATGTGTGTAGGGTTTTCAACACAGGAACGTCCAGACGGTGACCTAGGAAAAGCAAAATAATGTAAGTAGCATAACTAGGAGGTTTATAATGCTTTTCAGAACACCTCTCTAATACGGCCACCTCTCTAATACGACACCTCTCTAATACGGACACCTCTCTAATACGGACACCTCTCCAATGCGGACACCTCTTCATTGCGGACAGTTTCCAATATCAGACAAAATATATTTCGTTAAAGACCTCTATCAAACGGACACGTGTGCCGCTTCTAGCTTCTTCTGTCTTTAAATTAAAAATATCTGTGCTGCTCATCGCGATGTCTATGTCCATATTTATAGTTCCCCAAATATTTATGCATTATTCCAAAAGTTGAAAAATCAATATCGGTAAAAAGTGCATTCTGCGTTCAACCAACTGCTCCAAGAATTATATATTCCGCGCGCATTCCGATCCGTTAATCAGGATCTTCGTCAGTTTAGATATTATCTGACAGTGTATATTTATTGCTTTTCAAACCTAAAGAACCTAACACAGCAGTTTATGCGTTTTAAAGCCTTCGAGATAATAATTACATGCGCCTCCGGCAAACTCTATTTAAATTACAGTGGAACCTATATCAACGGACACTCCGCAAATCGGACCTCTCCATACAACGTAGAGTGAGTTCAGGTGAGTTCAAACTCTTCATTATTGACCTCCAAATAACGGACACAATTTCGATTACAGATTTAATAATTATAAAATGCAAGGTAAAACAACCTCTATGTAACTGACGGTTCGAGTCATCCGCGAACCAACGGCGCGTAACGGCGTAAGCTCCGTTCCGGGCGTTTGCCCGGGGCGAGGGTACTAATTCTCATTGGCTATTTACACCAGTGAAAAGGATAGCTAGCTGATTTCAAAGTTCATCAATGATCGTGGGCGCGTGGCTATGGCTTACCGTTCATGGGTGGACCTTTCGCGGATTTTCGCGGATTGAGCGAAATAGTTTAAAAACATGAAAAATTCTGAATTAAAAGTCGCTTTTGGGGACTTTAAGAAGAGCTGTAGAACAAATGTTATCGCTTTTAATTAATAAAAAAGGATAAGAAGAGATATGATAGAAAAAATTACAATATAAGGCAAGTTTGTTTATAATTGTTGTGTATTTGTTGCTCTAAAAACTGTTGCTTTCTATACATAGTTTATACATATAGTATCCTATATTTCATCTTATTTAAAAGCTACAAATTAAAAGGAGAACGAAATCATTTTTACGAGAGAATTATATATTATCAACTGATTTTTTTAAAAAAAATAATTTATCGGCAAAATGCAGTATAGTTTTTTGAACTTTTCAAAAAATTTTATTGAACGGAAGGTCGAATTTTACATCATCTTGAAGCTTATATAATGCTTTATAACACACCTACATGATATATTTCGGAATTCTATGGTTATTTTTGCCATGTTTACCTTGTTTTTGTACCTGCGCTAGCGCCGATATATTGCTATGGAGTGTGTAATAATGCAATGCAATGCAAAGTAATGTAAAGAAAAATAATGTAATTATATTTACCCTTAGCCAAACAGCGGCAGCTATCTTAGAATGACGTATGTCACTCTTTGATCTCTACGCATAACTGGAGCGATATTAAATATTTCAAGATGGCAGCTACTCTAGAGCGAGAATTGTAAAGATTAGCATGTTTCAATAATTTTACGATAGAAATTATGCATCAAAGGAACAGCATTTTTATATTTTGAAATATTCTGAAAATGGCAAACATGGAGAGGGCATTGTCAGGAAGTAACATAAAGGTTTTGATATCTTTTGACTTTGTGCAAATTTACAGAAACGTTACTGACAGCTAGATTGACCTTATACTTCACCTGTTTAATATATAGATATATATCAATCTCATTTCAATCAGGAAGCAAGGTAAGCCTTTTAATTTTAAACGCTGCACGAATATACTGAATTATTTATGCTTTGATTTAGATAAAGTTCACTCATAAAAGTATTCAAATCACGCTATTTGTATAGACCCCTTGCCTTTAATATTTACATTTTGTTGACACGCAAATTCCGAATATACAAAGGATATGTTCTCCATTCTCGTAAATCTTAGTACTGCATAAAAATTAATTTATCTTATTGATCGTGTTGCCATGACTACAGTTCTTCCACTGCTTGAAACAAAATTTCCATTGTTATCCTTCCAAAATTCCTTAACCCAAAATAGATTTCCCAAAATACTAATATTTCCTTCCAATTTTTCTTCCCAACCATTACATTGCTAAGTACAATTACCCTAGTGGTTGACAAAGGTTATTCTGCTTTCGAGAAAATCATCCTTTGCATAGCAGATTTTGCAACGAAAAGCCTTAGTAATGTTTGGGAGCTTTCGTTATTTGGCTGTGGCGAGGGGTTGCTTCATGCATGCATGTATTTCTAGTATGGTATATATGAAGAACAAACTACAAGCTATAAACACGAAAACGAGATCACAATACCTCTTTTTATTCCCGTGGAAACATAAGAGAAACAAGTCCAATGTGTTCTATAATTGGCTTTCCTATTTTACTTCAGGGCCAATCAGATACGGCCATACACATTTTTTTTTAAATTCAAATGGAAACCTTTTAGTCAAATTAATATTGAAAAAATACATAGTTGAAAATGCGTATGGTTTTCCAAATATTGACATTGAATCGAAAATAGAATTAAAACTAATAGCGTGATAATGATAAGAGAAAGCATAGTCAATTTTACAATTAAAATATCTGCAATTAAATATAATTAGGTCGTGAATTTAAACTGGATAAGATCCAACTGCTGTACAAACTACAAGATTATCTTTTCCTGTTTGGTCAGATATGATATAGATAATTGATTGAAAAATATTTTTTCTCCAAATAGGACTATTCAAAATATGCATATAATGCTATCCTCTGTGTAATGTAACGTAATGTTAGTGTTAACTTGTAGCCATTAAGAGACGAGCTTATATCAGCCAATCAGCGATCACCTTACAACTTCGTTTGATCTGGTATGATTATTCGCCATTTTTGCTTCGAAAAGTATCTTGATCTTTACTTGAAAATTTGACCCGTTTTTCTATCTATTTTACTTGGGAAGTTATCCTGATTTTGTCGCTATCTCAGACGGAAACGTATCCTGATTTAAACATGAATTTTGACAGTTTTACCTGTGTGAATTACAAGATTTTTCTCAGCATCTCGTTCGGTAAGATTAATAGTAGATTGTGTTAGTAGATAGAACACTCGAACGGAAATATATATACATTTTTTAGGCCTAGCCAGGAGCATGCAGTTGCGAAAAATTCAACTTAGGCTCTCTGGCAGGAAATGAACCTGCGGCCCTGCGATTCCCGTGCAGCGCTCTAACCAACTGAGCTACAGAGCTACAGAGTCCAGTTGTAACTGCGTTGCTAAAGTCTTATAGAGCAATACAAATATATGTTTGCCAAGCGAATATATAAACGTAACTCTTAGAGCTATAAAAGTCAAAGCTCTCACGATTCTAAGACAATTATATGCGTTGCCATGTCTTGTTAGGTGAAAGCTATTCAATCTAGCTTGCATAGTACGTTTAGTACTTTAAATAATTAAACCGGTGATTAACACAGCCAAACAATCAACTCCCCAGACATGCCTGAGCGAACACGAACTGGATAACTATAAGCGAACAAATTTTACTTTTGTAAGATACTGTATAATATTCTAGGATAATATTCTAAGATCCTGCATGTACGATATCTTAAGATGATATCTTAAGATACTGTATGATATCCTAACATGATATCCTAAGATACTGTATGATATTCTAAGATACTCTATGACATCCTAAAATGATATTCTAAGATACTCTATGATATCCTAACAAGATATCCTAATATGATATCCTAAAATGATATACTAAAATGATATACTCAGATACTCTATGATATCCTAAAATGATTTCCTAACTCTTTATTGATAGCGGGTATCAATTCTAAGACGATATCGTCTTAGATTTTCACTAATTTTTCAGTTTTCATATCTTCGGTTCAGTGCATGCTATGTAGATGACAATACCACCGTTCGATTCAGCGTTTTACGATCTCTTTAGAAAAGTAAATTGTGTTTTGTTATGGCTTGAGTTAGAGCTAGGGTTAGAGAGTTAGGGTTATAGAAAGGGAGGAATGGGATTTATCTTCCTTATCTTTATTTTCTTTTTCTTTATCTTCCTTATCTTAGGATATCATACAGTTTTTCGGGATATTATACAATATTTTAGGATATCATTTTAGGATATCATAGAGTATCTTAAGATATCATACAGTATCTTAGGATATCATTTTAGGATATCATAGAATTTCTTAGGATATCATTTTAAGGTATCATCTTTGGATATTATACAGTGTCTTAGGATATCATTTTAGGATACCTTCTTAGGATATCATTTTAGGATATCATCTTAGGATACCATAGATATCTTAGGATATCATTTTAGGATATCATAGAGTGTCTTAGGATACATACAGTATATTAGGATATCATCTTAGGATATCATACAATATCTTACGATATTATCTTAGGATATCATAGAGTATCTTAGGATATCATCTTAGGATACAACACAGTATCTTAGGATATCTTCTTAGGATATCGTACAGTGTCTTAGAATGTTATACAGTATCTTACGATATCCTCTCAGACTATCATACAGTATCTTACGATATTATCTTAGGATATCATAGAGTATCTTAGGATATCATCTTAGGATATAACACAGTATCTTAGGATATCATCTTAGGATATCATACAGTATCTTGGGATATCATCTTAGGATATCGTACAGTATCTTAGAATATTATACAGTATCTTAGAATATCATCTTAGGTTCTCATAGAATATCTTAGAATATCATTTTAGGATATCATAGAGTATCTTAGGATATCATACAATATCTTAGGATATCATCTTAGGATATGATACAGTATCTTAGAATATTATACAGTATATTAGACTATCATCTTAGGATTATCTTAGGATATCATACAATATCTATATATTGAGGCATGTCTACCTCCTTCTTGGAAAGAAGCCGACGTAGTTCCAATCCCAAAGCAAAAGCCGACCAAAGACGCAAACAAACACCTGGGCCCTATCTCGCTCACACCAATATTATCCAAGGTTGCTGAAGAGTTTATTGTGGAAACGCACGTCAAGCCCCGTCTTAATGAGAAAAATCGGTGACAACCAATTTGGGTCAGTTCCTAGGTTCTCAACAACCCATGCCTTAATCAGTATGCTACATGCCTGGACAAAATACACGGACGGAAACGGCTCCACTGTTAGAGTCGTTCTTTTTGAAAGGCCTTCGACCTGATCGACCATTCCATCCTAGCAGAGAAACTCATGACCTTGGACCTTCCACATAGAATCGTGTGTTGGATTATTGATTTTTTAAAGTCCCGTAAGCAAAGGGGCAAGCTTGCACATGATTGTAAGTCAGAATGGCGTGAAATACCAGCAGGTGTCCCTCACATACAAAGCTTGGTCCCTGGCTATTTCTACTTATGATTGATGATATAGACGTTACCGACTCAGATCTATGGAAATACGTGGACGATACTACCATGGCCGAGTGTGTACCCAATAACCATACCAGCAATATCCAGGACGCCGTCACTGATCTGACAATCCAATCACATGCAAACAAATTCCAACTGAATGAGTCTAAATATAAAGAGCTCCGAATATCTTTTACCAAATGTGAATCTGTTTTTGCTCCAATTATAGTGAACGGTAATCCAATTCAAAGGGTTCCAAGTGTCAATGGAACAATCATATCTCCGAAATAGTTAAGAAAACATCAGCTCGTCTATACTTTTTGAGGCAATAAAAAGGGCAAACATAGCAACAAAAGAACTTATCACCTTCTACACAACTTGTATTCGTCCAATCATTGAGTACGCCTGCCCAATTTTTCATAATGGTTTGCCGAAATACTTGTCAGATGATCTCGAAAGGTTGCAGAAGCGGGCCTTATGAATAATCTTGCCTTCCACGAAATACGGACGCGCTTGAAGCATGTAATTTGGTATCTCTTTACGACCGCAGAGAAGTACTGACAACCAGCCTATTTAGAGAAATTTGTAATGATAGCAATCACAAACTGCACCATTTACTCCCTGAAGTCAACAAATGTGGCTCGAATTTGAGAAGAAAACACACATTCAATGTTCCTATTTTGTAAAACAAACAGGCTAAAGAATAGTTTTATGTACAGTAATTGCTTTTAGCCATAGCCTCGTAATGGTGAACGGTAATGTTTCCTCTGACAATCTTTATGATGGACATATTTTTAATATTTCATATTTAGTGACATTATTTCTATATATATACATGGTTTTTATAATAATTTCGATGTAAAGTTTTACGCAATTCAGCTTTTTAAGCTGCAAATGGTTTTACTAAATAAAGTATCTATCTATCTATCTGTTTGCTTATAGTTATCTGGTTCGTTTTCGCTCAGGCATGTCTGATGAGTTGATTGTTTGGCTGTGTTAATGACCGGTTTAATTATTTAAAGTACAAAATGTAGTGTGCAAACTAGATTGAATAGCTTTCACCTAACAAGACATGGCAACGCATAAAATTGTCTTAGTTTTCTGTTTTAAATTTGTCGTATATATGTCTCGCTGCTTTTACATAGTCTAATGTTAAATTTATTATTGTTTGCAATGCAAATGATTAAGCGTCGCATTCGCAATATTGGTAATCAAATGAAAGCTTTGACTTTCATACCTTTAAGAGTTACGTTCAGCTAGGGACGCCGGAGAGGGGGGGCGGGGGGGCAAGCGCCCCTCCTGCCCTTTCCTAAGGGGGGCAAGGGGGGCAAAAGTGCTCTTATAATATAAATTAAACAATAATAATACTTGCAAAGAAGAGAGAATACAGCTGTAAATTAGACGATCAGTGCATAATGGAAGCTATTGTTTTCGTTCCGTACTTCTTTAGATCTATATTTGTACATAGAATCATCAAATCAAAATGACAGCGAAAATTTTTCATCGAATACCATCAATTTTTAAGATCTTCTCGTTTTGGATAGCAATATTTACAATTCACTAGATTCTAGATACAAAACTTTACCATGCCCATCGCTTACCTATTGCGATAAAAATGCAAAGTAAGCATAAATTGTATTTTTCACGAGTGATAGTTTACATTAGCAACATATGCATCAAAATATTTATGTTTCTGACGCCAAAAGTACATACAATGAAAACTCTGCTTGTAAATCTCGCTTGTATAAACGTTACTAAATAAACGCTTGAAACTTTGTAATGTTTAAACTCTGTAAGAACTTTGTTCATACATTCTCTTGGCAAACATATATTTGTATTGTTCTATAAGACCTTGGCAACGCTTACTATGCCGATAACCTTTAAGAACTTCTCGTTTTTGGGTAGCTATATTTCTGCTTTGCATAAGGCGATACTAGGTTAAACGTCGCTATATATTGGTTGTGTAAGAAAGAAACGCTTCACTAGATACAAGAGTTTATAAATCCATGCGATATTTTTGCAAACGAAATATGCTGAACTCAGCAAATTTATTGTTTGTTCGCCTAAACTTGCCTTGTCTTGTGACGTTTAATGAGATCTCAAAGGAGTAGGAACGAATTGCATAATTAATGAATGTTTATATTAATTACGTAATGTGCTGCCTCATATGTTATTATTATACAGCAAGTGCCAAAGTTCAATTTTTCTTTTTGCCGATTGGACAAAACCGTATCACGTGCCGGTCCACAAAACGTCATGTTCACTGCATGCTTCCCACCGGTCCACAATGAAACAATTATTGACCGGTCAATAATCAAACCGGAAGTGAGACGCGTTAACCGGCAATGTCAAAGTTATTTCAAGAGTTTCAGC
Source organism: Trachythela sp. YZ-2020 (assembly GCA_016169945.1). NCBI lineage: Eukaryota > Metazoa > Cnidaria > Anthozoa > Malacalcyonacea > Clavulariidae > Trachythela > Trachythela sp. YZ-2020. The sequence continues at coordinate 2,759,291 of JADLSH010000389.1, forward strand.
ATGTCTGCCGGTCGATTTGCAAGTCGTACAGACGAGAATATAAATATATTAATAAAAGATAAAGATAAATTATGCACTGGACTAAATTATTTAGTATGTTTTGACTTTGAATGTTTCTTGCTTGTAGTTTTTTCTATTTATTGCTTTGAAAATACCCCCGCGAAATACAAGTATTTCATTAACGCAGTATACTATATGGCAGTGTTGTGAAAGCGTTCTACCCAGTTTCGGAATACCGGGTGAATTATTGAGACTTTGACACTTGCTATATAATGAAACACTTATTTACTGAGATCTCGGGAAAACAGCGTGCAAAAGGGGCCCCAACGGTACCTATATTACTACTCTACGACAGACCAAAATTTTCACTTGTGGAAATTATCGTCTCAGCGCTGTAATTGGCGTGTGTTTTCGCTCCCACGGCGCCATGTTTTTGCGAAGTCACCGAAGAGGAATTTTTAAGGTAAAGTGACCATGTAGTCATCAAGAAAACATACAAGTGTGATCCTGGTTGCTAAGGCTATTTAACAAGTAGATATTTCTGTGCGCCAAAATTCATTTTTATCCTCAAAATCCGTTTTCCCCCACATCCGCTCCGCATGTTACCCTCGTCTCCCCTCCGTCCCTTCGCTTCGCTCTACCAGTCTGCAGTTTCGCATCTTACTTTTCTCTTTCCCATAATGTAATAACAACTATGGACTATGATTATAGTCTTATCCAAAATTTGTTTCAGAATAAAGTATTTCATAATTATCTAACCGCTGTCCAAACGCTGCCTCGCTACAAGTGGTAGCCACGGTAACATAAACGATAAAATAATGGGGGATAGCAGTTTTGACTATATATTAATATGCATTGCCGAAATATATAATGTAGGTATGTTATTAGCTTAGGCATTTACTTAGCTTCAATTAAGGAAAAAATAATCAACCTTCGACGTCGCGTACAACTTTTGAAATGTTCACATTTCGAAACTGCCTTTTTTTCTCACTCTTGGCCGATAAACGACTTATTTTTGGAAATGAAATCAGTTCAAAGTATACAGGGGCTTCACCTTAAATAGTAAACTCTTAAAATCCAGATTATTACGCAGATACTTTAGCAGGTTTTATCCAGATCATTATGATGAACATTCGACAAAATGCAATTATTCTTTCCAGAGTTACAGAGCTTTTAGCTATAAAAGTTGCTGACGTCCGCATTATTTTAAAAGTCGTTACACGCAATTTTTATGCACAACGTAACTGGAAAATGTTGGTTTGGCTTTCAAATGGATTAGTAATCTGTTCCAAATTGCCGTTGTAGCATTTTGGCTGAAGCGCTTTGAAATATTGGCATCACAATTTTTGGCCGTCATGTTTTGGTCAGATTAGACCACAAACATGGCGGCCAAAAGACAAATGTTCAAGTATGACTATTTTTGAAAATAAAATATTCAAATTGAACTTACAAAAAGATAAGCCACATAAGTTTTTATGAATAATCAAATTTTATGCATCAAATTACGTTATATAAAATGGCTTTAACGGTCCATCTTCTGATATCATGATGATGTCAGCAGCATGTTAAAAACTCTATAACTCAGGAAGGAATATTTGCGTCAACCGAGAATTTTTAAATAAAAGTGAATGTAAGGATCTACAAAACATATAAAATAATCAGATTTTAAGCTTTCCTTTTTAAGATATTACAAATTTTGTGACGCTACATGAATCCCTCTATATACGATATACATAAGCAACAAATAATACATATTAAACAAACTAAAACAAATTTACCATGGCCTAATGCTTATTTCCATCATGGGCTCACCTAAAGTCAATGAATTAGTGGGTCTGAGTTCACTTTGTCCGATAATAGTGCGTCGTCAGGACATAAAGGTTACAGTAGCCGAAAACCAAAAATTTATAGCCTCCGTCCCGCCCCCCACACACACCCCCTCATGGCGTCTGCAGGAATGCATTGTTATCGAAAAAACGAGCCCAATATGCGGTATGGGGTTATTCTTCCCCACAAAATTTGGAATCTCTGAAACGCCATTTCAAGCACTTTGGGGGAAGATTGTACAGAATTCGGATGGTCAGAAAATGTCGTATATTGTATGAGCAATTCTTTTTCAAATTTTTCAAACTGGTCTTCAAGGCTATTTTGTTCTTACGCAACATGGCTTGAGCGGTATCCCTCCCCCAACTCCTCCTCCCACCCGTCACCAGTTACCCAGTCACGCCTCTACTTGCCGTGCCATATATACCACGATTTCAAATCATATTCTTCCCTGTTGCAATACTTTCGTCTTAACGCCCCCTCCCCCGTTGTTTAGAAAGACTTTCTGCTTCCTTTTCTTCTTCCTTTTTATTTTCGATCAATATCTTCAATGGTTGTAGTCGGAATTTTCTTTATTGAAATGTCGTTGTTTAGTCATTTTTGTAAATATATTTCTTAAATAGTAAAATTTGATCTCTTTTCAAAATATAGAATTTGTGAAAATTCACAGACTGAATTACGGTTCAATTTCTGACGTACACAACAATATCTTCATCTTAGCCAATTGAGAACTTGCTAGATACCAGTCCACTCGCAGCTTTCAACTGCACATGCGCAAACGTACGAAACCGTTTATGACATACATTTTGATGGTATTTAACTTTCTTATGCTCGATTGTAAATAGCAGGACGGAATTGGCATCTATGCCTACGCGTTCTACGCGTTTTTCCGGGATTATGACATGAAATAAACCAATTCTAAAATCATATGTACCTTTGCTGCATTGATCTCCGTACCATTCGTCCGTGCACGAAACACAACTGCAGTTAAATTTCTGAAACAAAATATATTATCAATAATCCTATACGGCATATTTCTGAAACCGCAATGTGCTATTTTCGCTCCAGAGCATTACACTGCATTGGACGCGCTATTTACTTTGCTTTGCCTCAGGGCTTTTTTAAGAAATATCGCTAGGGGGTAGAGGTATCAACGAAAAAGTACTTACTGTAACAAGAAGGTGGTAGATCGAAGGTGCGCGACACTGAAAGGGGGTCTGTGGGTCCTCACCCAGAACATTTTCGTATTCTTGAGTCTCTGTGACTTGATTTCCTGCATTTTCAGAAAATATCGGCGGGGAGGCTTGGCCCCTCCAGCTAGTTTATATGTTAAAAAAGGCCCAGCTTGCTTTTCCATCTTTGAATGCCGTCCTGCAATGCAGTATGTATGGCTCTGCTAATCGAATGACTTTTTAATTTTTCAATATGATAAAAACTATTCTTGAAAAACAGAAAACAATCACTTGCTTTCAGCGAGTTGTTAAATGAAGAAAAAAAAAACAGTTTAATACTTACCCTTCTTGGTTGAAGCAAGACAAAATGATTAAAATATTCATCTAGTTTCAACTGTTCAGGTTGTTCTGATGCTACTCCATGAAGTAATTCACAGTTAGTTTTGTTTTCTGATGATAAACATCGTCTGTTGTAGTTCACTGATCTACAGCAGTTGTCATTCAAACAAAGAAGAATACATTCAGGTCCAGATAATGCCTGTAGGGTTTTTAACACAGGAACGTCCAGACGATGACCTAGGAAAAGCAAAATAATGTAAGTTGTATAACTAAGAGGTTTATAATGCTTTTCCGGACACCTTTCTAATGCGGACACCTCTCTAATGCGGACACCTCTCTAATACGAACACCTCTCTAATGCGGACACCTCTCTAATACGGACACCTCTTTATTGCGGATAGTTTCCAATATCAGACAAAATATATTTCCTTACAGAGCTATATAAAACGGACACGTGTGCCGCTTCTAGCTCCTTACAGCTTAAACTGTTATATCGATATATTAAAAATATCTGTACTGTTCATCGCGAGGTCTATCTCCATATTTATAGTTCCCCAAATATTTATGCATTATTCCAAAAGTTGCAAAATCAATACCAGTAAAAAGCGCATTCTACGTTCGTCCAACTGCTCCAAAAATTATATATTCCGCAAGCATTCCGATCCGTTAATCAGGATCTTCGTCAGTTTAGATATTATCTAACAGTGTATATTTATTGATTTTCAAACCTAAGGAACCTAACACAGCAGTTTATGCGTTTTAAAGCCTTCGAGATAATAATTACATGCGCCTCCGGCAAACTCTATTTAACTTACAGTGGAACACTCCGTAAATCGGGCCTGTCCATACATTATTAACCTCCAAGTAACGGACACAATTCCGATTACAGATTTACTCTTATAAAATACAATGTAAAACAACCTCTACAAAACGCACAGTTCGAGTCCTCCCCAGCCAACGGCGCGTAAACTCCGTTCCGGGAGTTAGCCCGAGGCGAGGGTACTAATTATCATTGGCTATTTACATTAACGAAAGGATAGCTGGCTGATTTCCAAGTTCATCAATGATCGCGGGAGCATGGCTATGGCTTACCGTTCATGGGTGGACCTTTCGCTGATTTTCGCGGATTTTTATTGTCAGAAGCGTAATGAGCGAAAGAGTTTAAAATGAAAAATTCTGAATTATTTAAAAGTCGCTTTTGGGGTCTTTAAGAAGAGCTGTGGAGCAAATTATATCGCTTTTATTTTATAACTAGAAATACATTAATGCAGTAACCCCTCGCCATTAGAACCAAACAATAATTCTCTCGAAAACCCCAAAAGTTATTGTAACATGAAGTACTAAATCGATTACTGTAACCGAACAAGATCTTTTACTTTTAACAATAAAATCACCAATTGCCCAACTATATAAAGTAGGTATGTTATTTTGTTCTCTTTTGGCTTTGATTTACTGTAAAATTCAATCTTAGACGTCTCACAAAACGTTTCGAAATTGTCATAAAACTTCAACTGTTTCGTATATAACGTATTTGAATTAATACTAAAACAATTTTTAAGATTAGTCAGTGGTGTATTGACCACACAGGATGGACTACGCATTTCCAAAACCACAAACTATAGTGCATGCCAATTGACGGCAAAACGGAAAAAGCACGTATGCAAAATAAACACTTACCCGTTTAAAGCGCTTTAAAACTCGAAAAATCCTGTCCTTTCTCGGCCTTTCGACTGATTTATTTTCTTATTGACTTTAGTAAATGAAAGTCCTCTAAAAAATTTTCATTTATCTTGTTTTGGAGACTTAATATTTGTCAGAATTAATATGTCCCGACTCCAGGGTACAATTTTGAAAAAAGTTTCATATAAATGCCTAAAATAAAATGCAATATCGTGGTCTTAGCCAGTCATGATGTTGCTAGTTACCAGTTTTCTCTCGCCTTTAACTCGCGCATGCGCATAGCTTAAAAGACATCCAGTACATGACAAAAAAAGGCGGACTACTTTGTATGCCACAACGTTTTCACATATCCTGGTGTAAATATCCGAGCGAAATTAATACCCTCCCACGGCGCTGCGCGCCGGCTCGGGGAAAATTTTATAACAAGAATATATGATAGAAAAAATACAATATATGGCAAGTTTGTTTATAATTGTTGTGTATTTGTTGCTCTAAAAACTGTTGCTTTATATACATAGTTTATACATGTAGTATCCTATATTTCATGTTATTTAATTTAAAAGCTATAAATTAAAAGGTGAACGAAATCATTTTACGAGAGAATTGTATATTATCAACTGATTTCATTTCAAAAAAGAATTTATTGATAAAATGCAGTATAGTTTTATCACATCTACATGATATATTTCAGAATTCAATAGTTATTTTAATTTTGCCGTTTTTACCCTGTGTTTGCATCTGCGCTAGCCCCATATATTGCTATACCCTGTGTAATGCAAATTAGCCGATGTAATGCTATCGAGTACGTAATGCAATGCACGTATCGTAATGTACGTAATGCACGTAATGCAATGCAATGCACGTACGTAATGCAATGCAATGTAATGCAATACAATGCAATGCAATGTAATGCAATGCAATGTAATGTAATGTAATGCAATGCACGTAATCGTATCGTAATGTAATGCAATGCACGTATCGTACGCATCGTACGTAATGCACGTATCGTACGTACGTAATGCACGTAATACGTAATGCAATGCAATGCAATGTATCGTAATGCACGTATCGTATACGTACGTAATGCAATGTAATGCACGTACAATGCAATGCAATGCAATCGTACGTAATACAATACAATGCACGTATCGTAATGCAATAACGTAATGCACGTAATGCAATGCAATGCAATGCACGTAATGTAATGCAATGCAATACGTAATGCAATGCAATGTATCGCACGTAATGCAATGCAATGCAATGCAATGCAATGCAATGCAATGCAATGCAATGCAATGCAATGCAATGCAATGTAATGTAATGTAATGTAATGTAATGTAAGTGGGTATGTGTGTTACCCTTAGCCAATCAGCATTAATAGCTCTCTTAGAATGACGTATGTTACTCTTTGATCTCTACGTTTAACTGGAGCGATATTAAATATCCCAAAATGGCGGCTACTCAAGAGCGAAAATTGTAACGATTAGCATGTTTCAATAATTTTACGATGGAAATTATGCATCAAAGGAACACCATTTTTATATTTTGAAATATTCTGAAAATGGCGAATATGGAGAGTGCATTTTCAGTAAGTAATATAGAAGTTTTGATAACTTTTGACTTTGTGCAAATTTACAGAAACGTTATTGACAGCTAGATTGACCTTACTTCACCTGTTTAATATATATCAATCTTATTTGAATCAGGAAACAAGGTAAGCCTTTTTAAACGCTGCACGAATATCCTGAATTATTTATGCTTTGATTTGGATAAAGTTCACTCTTAAAACAATTAAAATCACGCCATTTGTATAGACCCTTCGCCTTTAAAATTTACATTTTGTTGACACCACGGTTGATAGAAAAGACTGTTATTGTCCTCAGTTTATTCGGGTCACGTGATGACTTAAGGGTATGGACTGTATAAACATTGTATACTTTTATAAAGGAGTGGATTAAATTTCCTGATAAAATATCATATTGCCGTCGTTTACGAAGTAAATTGGAAGGATATATCAATTTGGTGGGTCGTGTCAAGTGTGTCAAGATACAATTGCCGTTATTTAAAACTGTTGAGAGAGTAGGAAAGCCGAGTATAAAGGTACTCTTTTTCTTCGCAGTTACTCTTTGATCTTTCATGCAAGATATTTTCTGATAATTTTTATCAGTGTATGTTTAAAATGTATGCTGCAAGTACGCACTATATTCGTTTTATATTCGTTTTGAGGGAGACAAGGAAAGCAACTAACAAGGCTCTCAATTGGAAATCCGTTGGACGGGAAAAGCCCGAGCAGAAAGATATTACTACTGTCTTTGTCAGGGCCTATAAATTTGCAAAGTCCATTATAAAACTCAGCATTAAAGAACTATTTACCTCTTTAACTTTACCAAAATCTGTACTATACATACATATTCCTTTGGGAGTATTCTTAGTTATATTTAATATCTATATAACCGGCGTTAATGCGACGCGTTTAAGTTTAATTTGTTTACTTATAATATACAAGCCACACGCTTGCCAACTTCAATACAAGTTTATACATCGCAAATCACCATATTATCCGTGCAGTCAGATTTAAAGAACGATATATTTGCTAACATAATGTATTTTGGGCAATGCCAACGCCTATAAATCTACTTTAAATACTGACTAACTGTGACTAAACAGTGAGATTACTACCGGTATTTGAAATAAGGTGTGCTATAAGTCTATATTAGACTCTGATATTCCCACTTGTCCTTGCCCTTGGGTTTCTCCAAACAAACACATCTACTTTATATTAAATTCTTGTTGGCTTGCGTAATCCAGGTTGTATTTTAACAATAGGCAAAAACTTCATATCAGTGCATTTGCCATCTATTAATTTCTATCATGCTCTTTTCTGGAAATCATTTTTATTACAACTGTTTGAGTGATATCGCTGCTCAAGCATGATGCTTCACAAGAGATCCCGTTTTCCAAATAAGTTTAACGTATAGAATATAAAACATTTCAGACATCTTTTTGAGATTGATATATGAGTTCAATCATAATATATACAATTTTACATAAAATATTTGACACAGTCACAGACAGAGTTTCACTAAGTTTCCCCAATTCAGTATTAATATATTATATTGCACTGTATAAATGACATAACATAATAAGATACAATATAGCCTACAGGTAGTATTCGGCCATCTGGCTGGTTTAGGAATTATCGTATAAGCCAATCTGGTAAATACAAATCAATTGCGTCTTGTTTATCGCCAGCCTTTGAAAAATACTCGTTCGCTTCTGCTCACGATTGCAAATATAACATAATAATGTATTATGTAAAAAGCTTGTGTGAATTCGTTGTCTACCGTACACCTTTTGCTTGCATGGTTTCCATGAACAACATAAACTAAAGGTAAACGAATGCTTTGAATTGTTCTCCAAGACTCCAGCGGTTCGAGTGAGGATATATTGACCCTTGTTTATCACTTTATATTCGCATTTCTACTCTCGTATTTGTTTTAAATAACGACATTTGTATCGTAACATACTAAACACGATCCATCACATATATATCCTTCAAATTTACTTCATAAACGACGCGAAATATCATATTTTATCTGGAAATTTAATCCACTCCTGTATAAAAATATACAATGTTTATACAACCATACCCTTAAGTCATCACGTCATATCTTTTTCCTTTGATCCCCAACATCATTTGCCGCCTTCTTTGACGTTTTCCGGCTAGCCCAACCAGTCTTCTTTTATTAACCGTGTTGGCACGCAAATTCCGAATATACAAAGGATATGTTCTCCATTCTCGTAAATCTTAGATCTTTGCGCAGATACATGTACGCTTAGCGTACCTATTTTTATATGCTCTGTAGTTTGTACAGCATTAAAATAAATGTATCTTATTGATCGTGCTGTCATGACTACAGCCTGCTTCCACTACTTGAAACAAAATGTCCATTGCTAATCCTATCAATGAAGAACAACCTACAAGCTATAAACACGAAAATGGGATCACAATGCCTCTATTTATTGCCGTACGTGGAAACATAAGAGAAACAACTCCAGTGTGTTTTATAATTGGCTTTCCTATTTTATTTCAGAACCAATCAGATATCGCCATACACAATATTATAACAACTTATAACAGCTGGCCTAAGTTGTTTTTTAAATTCAAATGGAAACCTTTTAGTCAAATTAATATTGATCAATCTCAAGTTTTAAAAGAAAAATCGCTACTCTTAGCTTATAAAATCACAAGATTCTTAATGTAAGTAGATACTTAATATTTGTATATTTGTAACTGCATGATACTTTTTTATTTTTTATTTACTTGTAACTATTTGTTAATATTTTACACGCCCATTGTGGAAACCAGCTTTAGCTGACAATGTTAGCGTGGTTAAATAAAGTTATCATCATCATCATACATTGCGGAACAATTTAAACTCACTGGTACATGTATATTTACAAGAGCAGACGTTTACATCAACAGCAACCATATGTCATATCGAGGGATCTTATTAATGGAACGCAATATATAAAACTAAATCAATTATTCCTTCTATTAGACGTTCTCCAAAGAAACAATATTAATATATGGATCTGATATGCTGTGTTATATACTTTATACATTCTATTCAAAGACTAGATACATGGGTTATACCACTGACTTTCAACATTGTTAAAATTTGCTACTGATGAATGGTCTTCAATAAGGGCCCGGTCATAAAGTATGTGTACTGGGGGGGTGGAGGGTATTCCAAAATACTACCATAAAATTTGGCACCCCCCCGAAAAGCGTCGGAAAATATTTAATACCCCCCTCAAAGGTGATGAAATGTTTCGTACCCCCCACCCAACCAATCACCCTCCCCCAAAAACATGAAACAAATATAAATGCTAAGAACATAATCTGTTACAAATTGTTATTGTTAATCCAAGTTTTGAGCATTGACATATATTTAATAGTGCTCTTTTACACCACATGTATCCAATCCGTACTTTTGTATTTATCTACGTACCTAATAATAGAGTCAAAAGAGGTCCCGGCCATGCGCATTATTTGTATAGGAAATAGCACGGTTCGAGAAGTATTAATGAAAAATTGCACGCGTGTTTGGCAAAATATTCGTATTACGAATATTTCACGAAACACAAGTGCAATTTTTCATTAATACTTCGAGAACAAGTGCTATTTCGTATTAATATTATTATTAACAAGGAAAATACTATAAAAATAAAATTATACTAATAAAATTTTTACTAGGGGTATTTGGGAGAAAATGCCACATGTAGTATTTTCTCCAACATACCCATAGTAAAAATAATTAAGAGAAAATTTTGATGTTCTTAGCCAATCAGAAACGTGGAAAATTGTTAATAATGATATTAATGGATATATCAACAGAACGTCGTGACGTATTTCATATCTTTTTTAATATTTAAATCATTCTAAACGAGTAGGGGAGCTACCCGTAAAATTACGGTAAAATTACGTAATCAAAGACTGTTCAGGTTGCAGAGATGTTAAACTAATAGGTTCCGATCGAGACACTTTCCGATAAATGCTACTGTGCTACATTGCAATTTAATTATTATAAGAACATACACTCAATTTTATTAAAGTATTAAAGTTTGTAGTTTTAATCACAGACATAGTATTAGACTCATTTTTTGTTTCGTACCCGCCACAAATGTCATAACTCGTCTCATACCCCCCCAAAGGTTAGATCATTTGTTTCGTACCCCCCCAACTTACCCTCCACCCCCCCAGCACACATACTTTATGACCGGTCCCTAATATGACCTATTTGCTAATACATCCACGTGGAATAAACAGTTTATTTGTGTTCCTCCATTCCTGAATACCACATGTTGACGTCGTGTATCAATGTGTTTAAAAAGGCTTTTGAAACAGTGGGAGGATGTGTTAGCGACACCTGGTATTCTGACAACATCCATGCATCTACAATTTTCTCGCATACTTGATTGTAGCATATTATGGACTATCGAGAAGATTGTGAACCTAACATGTTTCAGTAATGCATCATAAAATTAAATAAAATCTTTGTTATATTATGGAAATAATCTCTGCTAGTGAAATTTATATCATTTATTTTATTTTTTTATATGCACTAAACTGTCTGGCGTAGTGATACTGTAAATCTTGAATCCCATTTAACAATTCATATGAAAACCTTGTTCCACAGTGCATAATATATATTTTTGTGATATTTACAAAAATATATTCTTTGAACCCATTAGCTGGCAATGCGCTCAGATGCGCCCTACTTTAGTATTTCACTCTGTCTAACGCCACATGATTTTACTCGTCAGTGCATGGTAGGGTACTGCCAGTTAACAAACTACTGTATCTGGCAGTATCTCTTGTAAACCTATTAGCTGGCAATGCGCCCAGAGGTGTCCCACTTTGGTATTTTACTCTGTCTAATGTCAGAGGATTTTACTTGTCAGTGGTAGGGTACTGCCAGTTAATGAGTTAAATATCAATTAATTTCTTATTCTTTACAAGTTACGGTTTGAATGAAGTGTGTGTTTTTGTACGAAATATGTGTAACTTATACAATTTAGGACCGAATAGAATTGCAGAATATCACTCCTTCATTCTTGGCAGCGGTGGAACAACCACGAGCTGTATGCTTAGCGTACTTATTTTTCTATTAGTTAGTATCATTGACATATAATTTAATAAACACGCGCGATAGGTTTTAAGTTGCAGATAGTTAAGGTGTTCCACCAGTCCATGCATATAATAGAATAGAATCTTTTCAGTATTTTGTGCAAATATTAATACGGGTTGTCCATATATACAAGAGTATTTGTACAGTAAAGTAAATAATTTTCTTTATCAAAGGCAAAACGCCTTACACTATCCAAACCTGCTATTTTGAGATCATTAAACTAGAATTCATAAATTATGCATTTAAATATAATTATGAAAAAAATAAGCGAAAAAACGGTTTTCTGCGTGCAAATTTTAGATCAGAGTGACACTTTCACTATTTTAAAACCGGATTAACTTTATATTGGTTATACCCAATTGCATCAGCATTCGAAAAAATGGCCACAAATCAGCAAGAATTGAAACGAGCGTGTCACATTACATGCACCGCTTTGTTAAGCCTGGTCTTCACTTAAACAGTTGCTAGGGAAACGAATAAAAATATCACGTTAAATTGTGAAATGCTTTCCCTGCAAGGACCATTTCGTTCCATGATTTGGGGAGTTTAATGTCTTAATTTAAAACCTCATTAGATCGAGATGTGTTCATTTTAATTTTGCCCTTTTGACTTATTAACGAATCTGATTAAATGTTTCTATATGGTTACGTTTTTCCTATGCATATACTTCAATAAGTACTTCCGCATAAATAATTTGAGTGTTATGAATTGGGACAACACCTGCAAGCCATAATTGACGGATTCAGTTTGATTATAACTTACACTAGCCTGCGCGGCAGGCTCTTGGGATAAATAAGAGCCTGCAACAAGCTCCAAGGAAATTTGATATTCGCCCACTTAATTAGAATGATAATATATGTCAAATGCAACCAATCATATTCGAAATTCGTATGCGTAAGTAATTACTTTTAATAGTTCAAAATCAAAACACAAGAGTTCAAAGAATTGAAGTTATTAATATTACAATATAATATCGTTAAGAAATAAAAACGTATACTACACTACACAAAATTTTATATGTCGCTTTTAGGCCATCCGCCACTCCCAGAATTCTTACTTTCTTTGCACCCACTTGGAGAACACAAAATGTGTTCATTATATGCCAGTGATAGCCACTGCCATCATAAAACACAAATGTTGTCAGTCGGTTAACCCGTAGGTCTCGAGAAAATTGCTATTACGTATGATGACGTCATCTATAGGTGAGAAAATTAAATATTTTGGAAATTCGAAAATTCGACAACACCATCAGATAGAGATGCAGAAGTGCACTAAAAAACTCTATTACGCCAGTTACTCCCGGTCACTCTTTACTGAGATATCGCTTATTGAGTTTTGAAAAATGTGTTGAGTAAGCATTTTCTATCCATTTTCAAACTCGAATATAGTTCACTGTAACTGTTTTGTTTTCCTGTCTGCAAGGTTTTGTCACGAGATTGACTGCAGTAGAAAGGCTTAAATGTTTCTGTCGCAATATTACCTTGAATTTAGCGCTCCAATTCTATGACTATGTATGAATAGAGTCTGTGAAAAGAATCTAGTAAACTGTGAAAGCGAGAAAGAATCAAAATTTTCCTCACTAACATACTAAAATCAGTATCAGGAAAACGAGAACTTAGCTATACTTGGATCTATATTTCGCGCTGTAGGCCGTAGGATGAGGGTCGAAAATATGCTTAGAAAACAGATTCCGTAGCACCCCTCGTGTAACTACATAATTTTTACATGAATCAATAGATTAGAACGTACTTAGTTAGAATCCACTTCCCCCCAAGCGAAATAGTTGCACAAATTGAAGTACAACCTCTCCAAAGTTCGGGCTTCCTCGTGTTTCGAAATCATGAACGGCCATTGTTGTGTTGCAACTACGCATGCGCTTGACCACAAAACACTTAATGCGCACGCGCATATAGGAAAACTGATCTCAATAAAACACGCATATTCAAGATGGCTACTAATGACGATATGTCGAAAATTCGAATATCCTCATGTTTTATCATTTTGAAGGCGTAACCGAGCAACTTTCTAAAGTTACTCGTCAAAGGCTTAAGAAATTTGTCGATTGCAGGAATAAATGGGCGAAACTTAATTGCCTGCAAGCTGAGATAGCGAAGGATTCGTATGATAAGTTTGATGACGAATTCGTCAATTCATACTTGGCAGAGAACACAAACGAAAGTTTTGATTTAGAATGGTACCACCACATGAAATGCTACAAGAAATTTAGCGATGAAGAAAACATCCGTAGGAAAACGGAGCTAGTACAAGCACGGAAAAGGTCGCTAATACCGTAGACCACACATGCCACATGGAACCAGCATTTACCAGCCGTGGAACCCAGAAGAAAGATTACACGCAATTCAGTCATTTCAGTGGAGCCAAGTAAGACCTTGCCTCAAAGAAACAAGCATGTACTACCAGAATGCTGCATTATTTGTGGAAGAGATTCGTCTTGGTTTTCAAGAGACAAGGTATGATTATGTACAATTTCTTGTGTACAGTATCTTTATATTCTATGGACCACCTTTTGGTGGAAAAGTTGTCATATTGTGCCTTACTGTCTTGTGCATATACCTATATGGCTATATGATATTTTAGAGTACCTATTGGGTGCGTTGGATCTTAATGGGTTAATTATCCAGATAATAAGTTTATTTAAACAGGCATAATATAAGCTACTCTGGATTGTAAAGTTTATGAACACAATGTTCATAAACTTTACAAACCAGAGTAGCTTTATTTTAATACCTGGTTAATTTGTCAAATTCACCCTGCTTTAGGGGCTGTTTATATGAAACCTGGGCTGGCTCGCTGGCCGGGCGAGCCCGGTAAGCGGGATGAATTTGTCTTGTGTTTATATGAGAAAATTTCATCCCAGCAGGTGGGATGATTTTGTTGTTTTGACCTTTGACATTGTTTTGACAGTTCTTAAAAATAGCTTACACACAAATTGGTGGTGGCGTTCCATATAAACAGGCCCTTAATGCCATTTTTAAACAGGCATTCTAAACTTGTATGTTTTGTGTAGAAAACACAAAAGAGAAGAGGAACACCACTAGTGTTGGCAAGTACAATTGATGAGCGGATACTTGTGCAGATTAGAGAAAAGACTGTGTTGCATTGGAGGTCCGCTACCACAAAGTTTGCTATAGCAACTATACCATATTCCTTGCAAGGGAGGCAAAGACGACCACAACATGTGCACCACCAGTGTATGAAATATCTTACAATGTATTCTGTAAAGAAGTCATTGAAACTGAAATCCTCAAGGGAAAAGCAATAAAATTGTTGTCATTGCTAAGGAAACTGAGAATGTGGATGCATCGAAATACAGGTCTTCCGAGCTCAAGCAACGGCTAATTAACAGTTATCCCCTGCTGGTATTCTATTTGCCTAAATCTAGAAATGTTAGTGAACAACTGATTTGGTTGAGGAACATATGTTGAGTAAAGCTGAAAATAGTGACGAAGAATTTGATGAAGGCGACTGCATAAATAAACAAGGAACCTGGACTAATAAAATTTATGGGAAGAGAGTTAGAAAATAAATAAGATTGTGAACACCGAGTAATACTTATTTATGGTATATCGTAATTTATCTATTAAGCACCCCCCCCCCCCCCCGCCCCTCTCCTGTAAGCAATTAATGAATAAAATCGTGAAGCGTGAAAGTATTGTATTTTAAAGATAATTATGATATTTTACTGATACTTTGGTAAGTAACATCACTGTACCTGATGTTGCATATTTATAAAGAGAATCAAATGTGCAAACAGACTCTTTGTATATATTAGAAATAAGCCCCGCCCCCGAAATTAATAGAGAAATTACGGTATGCGTGTTCTATAATGTTTAGGATTGTGATCATATTTAAAGCCTTGAAAACAGATTTGCTTGCAAAAACGTCATGCAATTGCTGTAGTATAAAATAACATCATATTTTTAATAAGTTATTATTGTAATGTTGGCTTGGAAGTGTTCCTGGCGAGGGCTTGACATGGTACATTGCTCAGAATGTTTGGAGTTTTAACTCCATTAAAATGCACAGAACATAAAAATATCATATATTTTTAAAACAATCCGATGTCATCTTGTATTACTTCAGCCCTGCTTTCGCACATTTCATAATTTTTTTCTTGTCCAGTGCTGCGTTGAGATCAGTTTTCCTATCTGCGCGTGCGCATTAAGTGTTTTGTGGTCAAGCGCATGCGTAGTTGCAACACAACAATGGCCGTTCATGGATTTCGAAACACGAGAAAGCCCGAACTTTGGAGAGGTTGTACTTCAATTTGTGCAACTATTTCGCTTGGGGGGAAGCGGATTCTAACTAAGTAAGTTCTAATCTATCCATTCATGTAAAAATTATGTAGTTACACGAGGGGTGCTACGGAATTGAACATTTTCGACCCTCATCCCACGGCCTACTGGATCTATATAACGTTTGCTGAAAATTTAGAGGTATTTACAAATCTAATTGTCGCTTGATGTTCACAGTTTTCTGGTTCAACTCATAGAGTAATCTACCTTCTTTGATGCACGTACTGAGACGTCCAATTCAAGATACTTTTACGTTAAAAACATTTCATCCCGTCTCCTTGAGTCGATATTTCGACACAAGCTGCATTGACATGAGAATATACCAGTTTCAGTAAACCTATTTAGAGTTTGAAAATGAACAAAAATGCTTACTTAGAGGCATGGCTTCACTTTGATATGGTTTGTCGCGAAAGCGAACCCGGTTTACTAGCAACTTTCTCGTTATTTCCGAACAGTATTGACTGTAAAATACCCCTGCTTTGCTGTTGACTAAAGCTTGGCTACATTTTTGGTTGTGGCCACAGGTGTTTATAGAATAGTTGCAAAAATTAGTGTTTTGGTTGCTCTATGTATGCAAAAGGTTGTATTTTTAAGAATCCCTGAAAATGTGACGAAAGCCAGATTTTGGTGTACATGCTGGGAGAGATTAAATAAATTTTAGGAGAGGTGCAGTGTCTGTGCCCCTGGAAGAGTTGGTTCTTGAATTTTAGGTTCGTACCCCCTAAAGTAAAAAAGGTTACTTTATGTATGTAATGTAATGTATGTATTTATGCATTATGATTGTGTGACTCATCCAATTGAAATTGTGTTTGACCAAAACTTGGCAAGTTGGTTGTAATGGTTCTGTTATTATTAAATATTAAAGTTTGATCCATCATTTAACTCTTAACAAGGGGAGGTGTATAAATTACCAGGGGTGGTGCAAAAATTCTCAGGGGAGGTGCAAAATGATCCCAGGAGATGTGCTCACCTCCTCGCACCTCCCCTCAAAATCCAGCCATGCTAGTGACTACGTGGCTGTTGGAGAAAGGAAAGATCTCCCCACATTACTGGGTTCACATGAAACTTTCAGGTGGGTCAAACTGGTAGGGCTAGGCCTTGAAAGTCTCGACTCCCCTCCAAGACTTCTATTGTCATCCTTCCAAATCTACAGGGGAAGGAGCTTAATTACAAATGTTCCAAGAGTGCTCATCAACATTCAATAGTTTTTCAATCCACACCAAACATTCTAGATTGTGAATCGTTATTGGGAGGAAGGGGGGTGGGCAGTCCACACCAAACTGTTGTGGACCATCAGGTCAGTTTCTGCTTCTCTTGCTGCTTCATGAAGGGTCTGCAACTGTATGTCACTCAAGTAAAAAAATTATCAAGTTCACAGGGGGTGGATGAAACTCCAAGGTTACAGATTTATATAAAACAATATAAGAAGCAATCTTGGTATGGGCATAGCAATCATGGTTCTTATGAACAGCCCCTAAACAATTATAGGAGAACTACAGTATATCATGGGACAATGGGCTGTTTATTAACAACTTTCAGCAATCACTGGTAGTCACTACTTACTCTCTGGAGTAGTGGGCAGACAAAGAACTTTGCATATAATATATTTTCAGTTATTTTAATGGAAGGGCTTCTTAAAATACAACCTTTTGCATACACACAGCAACCAAAACACTAATTTTTGCAACTATTCTATAAACACATGTGGCCACAACCAAAAATATAGCCAAGCTAAAGTCAACAGCAAAGCAAAAGTATTTTACACACAATACTGTTCGGAAATAGCGAGAAAGTTGCTAGTAAACCGGATTTGTTTTCGCGACAAACCATATCAAAGTGAGGCCATGCTTCTGGGACATGTTGACATTTTGATTTTTAACTGCCTGTACGTAGAAATCAAGCAGTCAGAAATACATAAGACCAATAAATCTAGATTCTTTGGTTACAGAGCTCCATTTGAAGGGTTAAATTGCCTACAATGCTCTTACCGATCACTTTATTTACTTCAAAACGTGCGACAGAGTAGTTTTCGAAGCCAGCTTTTTGCCAAATTTGCTTCACTCCTGTGTCAACTCGAAAGCAATTTTCTCGCGAATTATCGAATAGATTTCGCCGAAACTTACGTTTAAGAGTCTTGATCATCTCTGCTAAAAATATAACTTTTAAACCAGTGTTTGGAGCGAAAGATAAAGCATTTAAAATTATAGCTTCGTGTAAAATACACATTTTCCGTCCGCCATTTGGCGCGAAATGGAAGAATACCCGGCATGCATTGCGATAGCTGGAATTGCCTATTGGTGTTATAATATTTTTTAGTGCACCAGTGCAGCTCTATCTGATGGTGTTGTCGATTTTTTTAATTTTCTCACCTATAGATGACGTCATACATAGGTAATAACAATTGTGTTTTATGATGGCAGTGGATCACACTAACTTATAATGAACACATTTTGTAGTCTCCGAGGGGGTGCAACGAAATTTGTTTTCCAGCTGCCTTTTGGCGAGTAGCGGATGGCCTATTTAGTACGTACATAAATATGTAGTACATGTTTCATGATGAACTAATGAATATATACCGATATATACTTACGCGACCGACTCAAAAATACAATAATTTACGAAATAACGAACGGCAACTCTAACGAAGAAAATACCATCCTATGTTCAAATATAATGATAAACTTGGAAAAATGAATAGAATATGACCAGTTATGATGGAACATAATATGTTGCAGTCTATGATTTATACATGAACAAAGTTTGTTAATCGAGGTAAATTTCATAAATACAAGATGACTGTTTGTAGTTGTAACATGTTTAAAACACAACATATATTCAACGGGCAAAACGATAAAACAATCTAAATGCAGCGACAGATATTCCAAACTTGTCTTTAGCTTTAATATGATACAAAATATTTGCCATAATTTCAAGTTGATGTCCGATGATACGTATTTATAATAGTTTATAGAATATAGTTTATATCCATGTTCTTCAACTTGTCAATCCAGTTATCCCATGAGAAAAACCGTCAAAATATCTCGACAATTGGCGGCTGTTCAGTTTCAGTTTGAAACCCAAATTTACACTTTCAAAAAGGGGCATTTATAACATTTAGGACCCTTTTACAGATTTTTTTGGCACAAGTCTGCACTTATAATTATACTTATTTTTGCGTATATTATTATTTCAGCCAATAGCCTCTCACGGCCACGAAATACCAAATTTCTTAGAGATTGTTGCAGGCTCATTTTCTCTTCCGACCCTAGCCCTATATAACCTTATATGGCAAGCATTTGTTTTGGTGAATCGCGCAATTTGATTGGCTGCTGACGAGGCAGGATTTTCCCGTATTGCCCACGGGCAATACGGTATTTTTATTGCCCCACGAAGCTGCGACGAGAACCGAGTTTCAAACAAATAAAATTGTCTAAAAGTCTTTCAAAATATTCTAAACGAAGAAAAATAAACTTAAAAGAGACAAAAGGGGTGACTGCTGTGGTTAAAGAACTTTCTCAATAAGTTTTTGTTGGCGTAAGTCGAAAATACAAGGTAAATTTCACAATGTTTTTACTACTATTATATTTAAAACAGTCAAGAATATTTTGTGTTTTGAACATGCGAAGAACTGGAAATTTTATTTGCAGATGGCCAGTAGGAATTTGACACCATCTGAAAGAAAAATACAACTAAAGCGGCCACAGATTTAAAGATTATTTTCGAATATTTCTGTTTTTGTTAGTCAAAAAATATATGAATATAAAATGAGGCGAGCTAAAAACATACTTGTCGAATGTCGGTGCTGTTTATTTGTTCGTATATTTTGTTTTCAGATTTGTTGTCTTTGATTAAATAATTGAATACCTCGTCATTTTCTTAAAATACTTTCTAAAACTCTGTTAATATTCTATAAAAGGTGTTGTAGAGTAGTTTCACTAACCAAAAGATAAATTTCAGTTTGCAATTGACATTTTTCGGACTTTGTACTTTGCCCTCGCGCGACCACGTTTTCATTTTTTACAAACGTACAATGCCATATAATAAAAAACTTACTGACCTCGACCGTTCGCGCAGTACGGGAAAATATCAAACCTCGGTCTTGCTGTATTGACCTCGCTATCGCTCGGTCAATACAGCAAGACCTTGGTTTGATATTTTCCCGTACAGCCCTCACTTTCAGTCAGTAAGTTATTAAAAATAGACTTAAGAATAGAGACACAAACAACGCTTAACCACGCTAATCACAAAACATGCTCATTTTAGGCTGGTGTATTTGGCTATGAATACCTTTAATGCAGCTGCATAAAGTAATAATACAGTAAATGCCATGTATGCATGCTTACGCTGAGTTTCGACTACTTTTCTTATCACATCCAAACAGAGTGGTTATATTTGTGCGTGGAAAATATGGACAACAGCGGTACAATCTGCGATATCAGATTCAATCATCACTTACCATCGTTTCTTTCATCTAAGCAAAACTCGATATTGCTTTCATTCCCAGAAATCGAAAAAAGTATTACCATTACAGCGAATTTAGTGCATCTAAACATTTTGCTTTCGCGGCTCATAAGTTTCATGCGTCGTCAAGGTCTCACAGATAATTCTGCTTCGATGTTGTTCAGCCTGACGATAAAGCTGTCTTGCTGGCACAATAACGTTTTAAGATCATTATTTAGATATTATTCAATTATTAACAGCAATGGACGAAAACACCTGCAGCATATATGTATATTTAAACAAGAATACATGAGTTAGCATGTTAAAGTATTAGCATGCACAGCTTACATGAGTTAGCATGAGTTAGCATGCACAGTTTACAATAACTTATTATTTAATTTTAATTAATTCCTATTATAGCTGATTAATACGCATACATGTATGCTTTCTTAAAAATGTTTTGATTCTTAAGCTGCGTAAATTAATCTACATGAAACATAGCATCATGATTGAATTTTTCCAAAGAACGTATGATGCTATGTTTATGTTTTGCTTTAGAATTTAACAGACCTTAATTGGCCTGTGAATGTTTATATAACAATTAGGGGAATCTCGTTCTCGACCAATCAGAGGATTTGTATATATTTTGGCTCTGGACCAATCAGATTGTATCAAATGAAATGCCGAAATTTGAATACAAAAATAGGGTGTAAATAATGCCTTGGGGGTCAGAATTTTTAACTTTTTGGATTGAACTCAAAGGTGTCAGGTAAGATATACAATTTCCTAAAAAAATGGTGGCTGGGATTATTGCTTCATCGCCTGGTTGTAAAATTATTTGCCGGAACTGCGCATGTCCTGCCCTATGTTTTCTAAATATGACTTATATTACATGCCTTCTAGCCATTACATGTAGATAAAGTTAAAATTTTGTACAAAAGAAGGAACAAGTTGTAAGCTTATACCTTGGAAATATCTGGTGTGGGAAATTGTATGCATTATATTACAAGGCATTTTTCCATAAACAAATGAATTAATTCTAATATAAGCTTCGTGTCTTTAGGATTAATTTACCTGAAAAATACAACAAGAACTTCGAAGTTTCGAGCGAAGGCCCTCTCCCATTGCTTCTCCAATACTTTTCAGTCAGAATAATCTTGAGTACATTACTGTATCAACAGAAGAATTAGTTATCTTTTATCAAACCTCTTGGCGGACAAAGCCACTGGACCTGATGGAATATCTGCCAGGTTGCTGAAAGAATGTTCGAACGAAATTGCTCCATCTATAACAGCGCCATTCAACAAGTCCCTTTCTCTTGGTAAAGTTCCTCAGGAATGGAAAGAAGCTAACGTTGTTCCTGTCCCTAGGAAAGGTGACATTCATGAAGTCAACAATTACCGACCGATTTCCTTGCTGTCTCTAGTGTCCAAACTTCTGGAACAAGTCGTCCATATCCACGTGTCCGAGTTTGTTAAATGGTCGCTAAATAACTTACAACATGGTTTCTGTAAAAAACGATATTGTACCACTAAACGTTGGCGTGGCTCTAGATTCAGGAAAAGAAGCTGACATGATCTATTAATTTAGACTTCTCGATAGCCTTTGACTCCGTTTCCCATCCAAAGCTTCTGTTTAAACTGGAACAACACGGCATCTCGGGTACATTGTTGAAGTGGTTCACGGATTACTTGAACGAAAAACGTCAACGAGTGGTGGTTGACCGAGTAGCATCCTCCTGCCTCAACGCAACGTCAAGGGTTCCACAAGGGAGTGTACTTGGCCCTCTTCTATTCTTGATCTTTGCAAACGATCGATCTTCAAAACGCAGCTAAGCACAGCACCGTTCCTATGTTTGCTGATGACAGTAAATGTTACCGTCAGATAACCCAGCCACGTTATAGAATTCTACTTCAATCCGACCTGGATTCCCTCCATAATTGGTCATCTACATGGGATTTAAATTTTAATACCGAAAAATGTGTCGCTCTCCAATTTTCACGGAAAAATCCTCGGTTCCACCTCAAGAATATGTCTTGAATTAAAAACCAATTGACTTCTCCCCGACGCAGAATGATTTGTGTATCTTATTTAGCAACAATTTTAAATGGTTCCCGCATGTTATTAAAATGGTCGCTAAAGCTAAAAGAATGCTTGGGTTTCTACAACGAAATTGTTTCCATCTCACTGACGTGAACGCACGTCGCCTTCTGTATCTGTCTCTGGTTCGTTCTCACTTGTCATTTGGATGTGAAATCTGGGCCCCTCAAGGACCTTCTGCTGATCTGCTTCGTCTCGAGGGTATTGAACATCGAGCTAGGAAATTCATTCATACGTATTTGAATTAAGGTAAACTTCAGAGATTTTTTTGCACTTCACTTGGTTGAACTAGAATACTGAGTTTGGTGGATAATCCAAGTGAGTAGATATATACACAATTTAAAACCTGACCAGGAACAGTTGCTGAGCTGTAACGGTAAGTTCTGTAAAACTCAGTTACAGCTCAGCAAATGGCCTCTGTAGCTCAGTTGGTTAGAGCGCTGCACCGGAATCGCAGAGCCGTGGGTTCAATTCCTGCCAGAGGACCAAGTGTTGCATTTTTCGCAACCGTTCCTTGTCAGGTTTTAAATTGTGTATATATCTACTCACTTGGATTATCCACCAAACTCACGCCCGTATTCTAAAAGCTCACTCACACTCACACTCAATGAGTGGAGGTTCAATCTGAGCTTTTCATGAGTGTCAATGCTGTTTTTTAATAATTGGAGGGTGAGTAGTCACATAGTAAGGTACGGCACTAACCCTCCAGCTATTCAAAAACAGAATTAACACTCAAGAGAAGCTCAGATTGAACCTCCACTCATTGAGTGTGAGTGTGAGTGAGCTTTTAGAATACGGGCGTCAGTATTTGAATTAATACTAAAATACCTTTTTAGATTAATCATTGTTGTATTGATCACACAGGATGACCTATGCATTTTCAAATCCACAAACTATAATATACTGCATGCCAATACGGCAAAAGCAAGTATACAAAATTTACCGTTCTTAATTCCCGAAATTGTCAACATTTACCGTTGTTAACTCGGGAATTTGTCAATATTTACCGTTGTTAACTCCGGAAGTTGTCAATATTTACCATTGTTAACTCCGCAAGTTGTCAATATTTACCGTTGTCAACTCCGGAAGTTGTCAACATTTACCGTTGTTAACTCCGGAAGTTGTCAATATTTGCCGTTGTTAAAACGATTAACGATTAACATTTCTATAGCGCAAATTCACATGTGAGTATGATCAAATGCGCTTTACATCAAGTGTTACGCTTACCTAATTACATACTTAGCCTAGACTATTTTATCTTTACAACGATTGTGATATTACTTTCTTAACTGTGTTTATCCTAACCCACCCTGTCAACTTTCCCTGTTTAACTTCGGAATTTGTCAATATTTACCGTTGTTATCTCCGGTTGTTATCAACATTTATCATTTTTAAAGCTGGTGGTTGTGAACATTTACCGTTGTCAACTCCGGAAGTTGTCAACATTTACCGTTGTTAACTCCGGAAGTTGTCAATATTTACCGTTGTTGACTCCGTAAGTTGTCAACATTTACCTTTGTTAACTCCGGAAATTGTCAACATTTACAGTTGTTAACTGTGGAAGTTGTCAATATTTGTCGTCCTTAACTCCCGAAATTGTAAGTAAGTAGGTAGGTAGGTGGTGCAGGCAGGTGGCAGGCAGGCAGGCAGGTGGCAGGCAGGCAGGCAGGTGGCAGGCAGGCAGGCAGGCAGGCAGGCAGTGGGTGGGCAGGCAGGCAGGCAGGTGGGTGGGCAGGCAGGTGGCAGGCAGGCAGGTGGCAGGCAGGCAGGCAGTGGGTGGCAGGTGGCAGGCAGGTAGGCAGGCAGGTGGGTGGGTGGGTAAGTGGGTGGGTGGCAAGCAGTAAGTGCAAGTAGTGAGACTTTTAGTCATAGTAGACTCATCAGGATTTACACGCTCATGATAAAATTAATAGAATATACAAAGGAAAGTTACATATTACAAATGATACATATACATATTTACATAGGTACCTGTTTTCCATGAGTGCCGTGTGATAAATAATATTGGATAAAATATTTAAAATTATCGAATGAGGTTGCTGCAGTCAAACTTGAATTTATCTAAAGTACTAGCCTGTCGTAACTCGGCAGGAAGGGAGTTCCACAGTACCGCACCACTATAACGAAAACTATTTTCCAAGTAGTTTGTATGCGGTTGTGGCAAAGCTAATTTGCCACTGGTGTATCTCAACGCATAATTTGTGATGCTACTGCGATCAACAAACATTTGGTGCGAGACCATTCAAGGATTTATATACCATGATAGCCTTAGCAATTCTACGCTGAGATGAAAGCTTTTTCCAACCAAGTTTTTCAAACAGATAATCGGAATTTGTATCCTAACTAGATGACATCAGTACTCTGGCAGCAAGATTTTGCAGTTTTTGTAATTTATCCGCCAGAGTACTACCGCAGCTATCCCAGATAACGGAACAGCAGTCGAAATGGGGTTGGACTAAGCAACTGTAAATAAGTTGCATTGTTGGAAAAGGAACATAAGGCCTTATGCGTTTTAGTGCACCTATACCAGAAGTAACTTTTTTACACAATTTTTCAATGTGAACATTCCAAGACAAGTTCTCATCAATATGTGTACCAAGTGACTTTGTATGAGACACTTGTTTAATTGGAACGTTATTGATTGCTAATGAAGGAGTTGTTGAAAAGTGTTAATTCGTTGGCGAGAGCCAATTAGCATAAATTCAGCTTTAGTCTGGTTTAAAGTAAGTCTATTTGCTGACAACCATTCACTGACATTGGCAAGATCTTCATTAAGGTTATGATTAATATCGTGAATATTATTACTTGCACATGTCAAGTTAGTGTCATCAGCAAACATACGTGGACGGAAATGTGTAAGACCATTAGGAAGGTCATTAATGTAGATTAAGGATAAGAGCGGACCTAATATAGTTCCTTGAGGAACTCCACATCGAAGCAAACGACTTGTCGAGAAATGTCCATTAACCAAACATTTTTGATTGCGTTCATTGAGATACGATCTGAACAAATTACCCGCAATTCCCTTAATTCCGTATGCATTTAGTGTGCTTAACAATATTTCATGATCTGCAGTGTCAAACGCTTTCTTGAAGTCAAGAAACATAACAGCATTTACATTTCCACTATCAATATTATAAGCCCAATCATTAGTGGCCTCAAGAAGAGCGGTGACAGTTGAATGCAAACCACGCAATCCTGACTGACAATTATAGTTAACAATCTATTTTCAGATAGAAATGAATGCATCTGATCGTAAATTATTCTTTCAAAAACCTTAGCCACAACAGGGACAATGGAAATCGGAAGATAATTATCAACGCAATTACGTTTTCCTTGTTTGTGTATAGGAACCACTTTTGCGCATTTCCATTCGTGTGGGAATATGACTGTGGTAATAGAACGATTAAAAATGAGACAAAGGGATTCTGTGATTAGATCAGGGCACTCTCGAAACAACCTGGAAGATACTTAGCGTGGACAAAAGTGCGAAAACTGTTGAAGGTCACCCATTAGATAGTATTATATATTTTCGGAATCAAGTATACCTTAAAGTGTTTCAAAGTGATTGAACTTTACTACGGGAGAATTTGGTGGCCTATACCATGCCAAGTGGTAATGAGAAAATGCTTGGATCTAGGTTCATTAACTTTAATGCACAAATTTTCCAATTGTTCAAATGATAGATCATGCCGAACCGAAAAATTAATGCAACTACGAATATAGAAACAAACACCTCCGCCAAATCTATCGTTGAAATCTCTACCACGACGAACAATTTCGTAGCCATGTATATGCATTTCGCTATCGCTAATCGTAGAATCAAGCCTTGTCTCATTAATAGCCAAAACATCAATCGTATTAAGACTCTAGGCTCCTCAAGGTGCTTGAATAAGCTAGTTACATTAAGCGATGCAAGTTTAAAACCACTCATCTTAGGTAAGAGCAAGTTTTGACCATTAGAAATAGTTTGCATACATTGCATATTATTTACTGAATTAGCAACTCTAAACGAAGTGGTATCATGTCAATTATCTAAATTATTTGTAAACTCAATAAAATTATTTTGAAGGGTTAAACTACCTAGTTTGTTTAAATGTAGACCACTAGGTGACTAGTGTTTATATTTGCATTTCTAAGGAAAGGAATCTTGTTAATATGACAATAATTGTCTAAGATAAAGTTGACTTGCTTAATCTTGGTGGCTAGTTTCGGGAAATCATTTCTGTCTAGCAACGCTGATACACTTAGGAGAATCCTCTTTTATTTGGGTCGTCAGATTTACAATTGAATCGGCAATTACTTTCGGCGTGGCATTTCTTAAGTCATTTGTGCGGCATGAAGAATGATTTTATCCGGTACGTGACTTGCGTGTAATAGGTTTGATAAAATCTTTCATGTCGGAAACAGTTGCACCTGAGAACGATTTCACAACGTAGTAGTGATCCAACCACATTCTTTACTAACGAATCACCAGCAATCACCACAACTTCCTTTCCTTTATCAAGCCTGATTAATGGTTGATCTACCACGTCGTTTTCATTTCTATTAGGGTTAGTACCAGCTTTGTCTTTATCTTCCTCACGAGACGAAGGATTATCCAACTGTGACGTTAACTTATTTTCTTTTTTCTTCTTTTGTTTCTGTCTGTTTTTCTTTTCCTTTGAGGCAATATTTTCCTTTAAAGCGTTATTGCTTTCCAGGTTTACTTCCGAATCATTTGAAGACTTCTTGGGGTTTCCTTCGCTTTGAATTAAGAGATGTTTGCTGAGCATTAACGATAAATTTGTTGCAGTTGGGACGACCCTTCCACCACTTGAATAGACTCCACTTCCAGTCGGAAATTATTCATCCGAATTCGTTATAACCGTTGAAGATACCAAAGCAGCATTTCCTTCAACTAAACTTCATTCAGCTACCGGTCCTGATGAAATATCGGCGTGGTTTCTTTGCGAGAATGCAGCCTCTTTTTGTCGCCCGCTCAGCTCCATTTTCAACTCGTCTCTCCATCAAGGCTTTGTCCCTTCTTTGTGGAAATCTGCTATTGTTTCACCAATACCAAAAACTTCTGCTGCTCTAGACATTGGCTCAGAGTTTCGTCCCATCTCCCTCACAGCCATCGTTAGTAAGATTCTGGAGTCGTTTCCTTACTGCTGGTTCCTCCAATCAATCATCAGTTAGAGCGATCCTCTCCAGTTTGGCTGTCTACGAGGCTCAAGCACTACCATGGCTCTCATCCACCTCCTTCATAAGTGGTAAGGAGCATGCGATGATCTTAGAACACCATTACGAATCTGCTTGGTAGATTTTTTAAAGCCTTGATCGCATCGATCACAACATCTTATTGAGAAAGCTTCATCAAATGACTGTACACCCAGTCCTCAAAAATGGGATTTCCGACTTCTTGTTTAACAGATCACAGAGGACAAGAATTGGTCAAGACTAAGTGAATAACTTTAAACCTAACCAAATTGATGAGAAAAAATTTGAATTCTTCAATTATAATCCATATCGTACAAAGTTGGCAATTTCTAAACAAAGCCAAACCGAACATCAATTTCGCATTAACTGCACATTTAACGACCCTCAAGTTATCGAGTTTAAAAACACCAGCGCTTCTCCTCAAGCAGAACCAAACTCATTGCCTACACTACAGGGTGTATCAAAAAAAAGTGAACCCTTTGAAATTTAATACAATAGTGAACCTTTTGAAATTGAACTTCATATTTGCATTTTCTTTCAAATAATCTATTGTACCCTATTGTATTTAATTTCAAAGGGTTCACTTTTTTATGATACACCCTGTAGATGTTAGCAGTACCAATGTTTCTTCCATGGCAGAAAATGATCGACTAAAGAGTTGTAACAATGCTGATTGTTACATACCTGTTAATGATAGTTTATCACACAAAGGGCTGAAATCAGTCAAGCGTACAACAATATACACCGAATCGAAATCACTTAATCTAAAAGGAATCAAGCATGACGTCGGCAAGTCAAGTAAACATCGTGATAAAAACCACAAATTAAGTCACTCTGAGTGGATAAATCGACTCCCTTTGATTGAGCTGTTTCCTAAACCACTAAACCATCATGATGAAACCAAAACGAATAAGCAAAGGACAACTTATTTTAAGAAATTACCAAATAGATTCCCGAAACCCCAACGATCGCAAAACGGTAGTCATTCCCTTTTGATGCGTATACCTGTTACTCCTCCAAGTATTGTAGCACAACAAAATTTTCGGATACGGCGTTCGCACCACCGTGCTCCCGATTGATACAAACACTTAGATCTGGTCAGCCGGATAACCAGAACGTGACACGGAGTGACCGGTCCAAGTTATAACTCGTCAGGGAAAAGTCCCAACCGTAAAAATAACTTAATTTACATTTGTGGCCACCAAACAAAAAAAACGCACTTACTTTCTTCTCTACCGAATTTATTTGTTTCTAATGTGAGATTGCTGATCAGCAAGATTGACGAACTGTCTACTACAGTAAAATCCTACGCATCGGACATTGTTGTTGTTACCGAAACGTGGCTTTCCTCAAATGTTCCCAATTCGGCAATAGATATAAGTTGTTATTCCTTACTGACGCATGTCATCTTAAAGAGATCGAAAGCCATGAGTACGAGTCGCTTTGGTTACTCTTAAAGCCTCACCGTTTGCCTCGCGGTCTAAATTCAATTGTATTGGGAACAGTGGCGCCGTGGCCGGGGGGGCGGGGGGGCCATGGCCCCCCCTATCGTTGAGACCCGTCAGAAAATAACCTTTGCTCGCACTAGGCAATAACAAACAACACGATTGTAAACACTGCCTGGCGATGCGCTGACGTGAATGTTATATTGTTATTGATATGTAATGCAATTATGCCAAATCATCCAATACGTCGAAAAGTTGAATGTCTCCTTTGTCAGACAACATTTGTTGAATGTCTCCTTTGTCAGACAACAGCTGCCCTTGCCCCCCCCCCGTAAGACATGGGACCCGCGACGTCCCTGATTGGAAATCGTGTACCACCCACCTGGAAGTGACGATAAAGCCATTCTTGCATATCTTACCGAATCAATTGATTCTGCCCTTTCCACTAATCCTGGTGCCGGAATTATTTTAGCCCGAGATTTTAACCTATTCAAACACCACCAGTTATGCAGTTCCTTTAATCTCAAGCAGTTAGTCAAAGACGCCACTAGAGAAAAGAATATCTTAGATAAAATATTTACCAACATTTCTAAATTGTTTAATTCTGCCCTGGTGATTTCTCCAATTGGACATTCCGATCATAATTCCATCGTTCTTAAACCTCTCCCAGCTTACTCCTATGGTGGCACAAGGTCTACACGTTTAGTACGAGACTCTCGCCCAATCAATCGTCGAATTGTTAGCGATCATCTGTCGAAAGTTAATTGGGTACCTTTGCTCCATATGGAATCTTGTGACGAGCAGTTTCAGTATTTTTCCACCATCGTAGATAATATCCTAAACGTAAAATTTCCTTGGAAAAAAATTAAAATTGATTCTAATGACAAGCCTTGGATTACTTCCGAAATAAAATCTCTTATTTCCAAGCGGCAGACAGCATGGACGGCTGACAACAACCTGATGTTCAGATTCTACCGAAATAAAGTTAATGCACTTTGTAAGAAGGCACGACTTAATTACTACAATAAAAATATCGCGGGCGTTCAACAGTCCGATTCTCGTAAATGGTGGTCAGCGGTGAAGAATATTGCCGGTCTTCAGTCTACTAAGAAAGTATCTACAATAATGTTCGAAGGTAAATCTTATCTAACAAACTTGCTCTAGCAAACTACTTTAACGGTTTAGAGGACACCCATTCCAGTTGGATCTAAAATAAACAGCTAGAAATTAAGTCAACTTCATGTAGAAAATAAGTAGACAATTGAAAAAAGTACGTCTCCCAAGTCTGTTTGAATCACATTGAAGTACATTTTATTGGTCTCATAGCTTTTTTACCATTTTCATCTACAGTACACACTTTTTAGCTTAACCGATGAAATTGTATTTTAATCTAGACAATTTTTTCTTAATAAAAATCTTGTATCCGCTACAAGAGACGAGACGAAACCAAAGATGCACTTGAATTTATTCATGGTGGGGAAGAAGGTGCATTATTTGGTGCATGGGATTTTGTTTCGTCAAATGCCCCAAAAGCTATGATGGAAGATATGATTGGCAACTACAGCGGGGAAGGTATTTAGAAGGGATTGTAAGTAAGACTGTTAATGAAATAACTGAAGCTACTAATTCTCTAAATAATGCTGTAAGTTTAAAGTACAATAACTTTCTCTCTCGTAGAAAATTTAATTTACTCTGTAAAAGACAATCTTCTGTTTTTGACACCGATAAGGAAGTATGGGTGCCAAGAAATGTTAAGTGTTTGGGTGTTGACGTTCAACTCTCACTTTCTAATGTATGCAATGAAACTATTGAGAAGCTTGTCAAAACCCTAGATATTGGTTGTGTTTGTCAGATTCCTGGAGTATCTGGTGTCACTAGGACAATTACAGGTATAGTATTCATGATTATAGACCTTCATTTAAGATTGCCTCATCTTTGCCGACAACTTGTGTGGTTTAATGGTAACACTAACCGTTTTATTTTTCAATTCTCTGACGATGGTGCTCCTGAAATGTCCATTGGGAGTTTGACATTTTGGAACTTAGATGAACAGGTAATTTCAGTATCTTTTACATTGTGTAAGTCTGAGTGAGAAACATAATGTTCTTGAATTCCTTTGGCAACAGCTCAATATATAGCAACAGCTCGACATAGGTCAATTGGAGGAGTTTTGCCAGCAATACTTTAATTTGCTAGTTTGGTTCTTTCCTGGCAGTGTGAATGTAACTGTTTGGACAGTGGCTTATGCCTCGTCAGATAATCACCTAATATGTAATGGCCGCCCGGTTTGTACGTGTAACAGAAGAAGAAATAGTCAGTTTTAAGGAAAATGCATTTCTAAAAACTACAAAAGTACAACAAAATTTGGCCTAAAACTATTTCAAATTGTAGTATCTTTATTGTGGAATTGAAGTAAACTTTGTTTTGTCTGAAAAGACTATTTCAACATTGCAAAAAATGCAAAACGTCATCATTGTTTCAATTTTCATGCTAAATTCTCTTCATGTGTCTTTTTTGCATATCCCAAGTAATCACCTGTATATTCATACTGAAATTATTCACCGTAGGCTCGACTTTGTCTCGGTTATTATTCATTGATATCCACCTGACGTAAGGCAAAATCTGCAAATAAGCATCCAGTGCGGAATAATAACCAGTACAAATTTGCATTTTTATGCAGATTTTTCTAGTTTAAATTACTACAGTATACTGCAGCTCTGCATGCATGTTATTAAATTTTCACCGACACAGGTGCATAAAAACATTGATACTGGTTATTTGACTGTACCAAAGAAATATATTTCCAGGCTTGTAGAAATAAACTAAAAATATTTACAAATATATTGCTAATTATGTTCAGTTTGTAATTAATCAAATCAAATCAAGTTTATTTCCACAAATACAAAATTTACAATAAAAAATACAAATACAATAATGTACGAGTGGCGAGGTGACATCTGGAAGCCAAAGGCTTATAAACGAGGACACCTCGTGTATATATGTATAAATAATATTTTAATAATAATTTTAATAATAATAGTTTACTGATTGGGCATGACAAATGCAGAATTTTTTATTAAATTTTATTTAATTAATAGAAAACAATTAAGGGATTTTTTAAATGAAGACAAACTGTTGGAGCTTTTTATTGAAGGAGGTAGTGAATTCCAAACTTTAGGGCCTTGATAAAGAATAGTGAATTGCTTAAGTTGGTTCGACAAGAGTAAGGTCGATAAGAGTTTGCATTTCTGGTATTATAACTATGGACTTGATTATTTTTTATGAATAAATCTGAGAGGGAACTTGGAAGTAACCGATGATGATAAAGAAACATAAATTTAGCAATCTGAAACTTGTTTACATTGAAAATAACTAATAGTTTCAATTGTTCAAATAATGGGGCAGAATGAGCTCGATAATCTGAATTTGTCACAACAAGTACAGCTCGTTTTTGGAGTAGCCAAATCCGATTTAATAACAATAATTACTCCAACATTGTAAAATATCCATTGTTTATAATATTATGTATCCAGTTTATAATACAGTATAAAAAATACACTACAGTAACTGCAATCTTGTGAAACATTTATGAGAAAATATCAGAAATGTTTTGTACAAAACACCATGATTGTTGAATTAAGCAAAGTGTTTGATAAGTAAGTCCAGATCGTTGTCATATTATAATATATGCACTGATAATGATCCAACATAGAAAACTTTGCTTCAAATAATTAGTTTTAAAATAATGAGCTTAAAATAATTATATTTTATTTATAGTTACTGTACATTGGCTGAAAAGCTTCCAAATTAGATTCATTAATGACAATCATTGTTCTGAAAACTTTAATATAATGAGTCTGGCAGTTTTGTCAGAATTTTCCAGTTGTAATATATATCATATTTTGAAATTGCCAACAATATTTATGGTTTGCCCGTTAACACCAAGTACGTCCCCCTTGACCAGTAAAATTGGTGTTTAACAAAGTAAAAGTATGGCTTGATAGGTAAAATATACCTTACAAATTCCAACAAAAATGTAACTAAGGCTGTTGGGTCAAATTATCCTGTATTCGAACCACAGGAGAGCCTGTTTGCAGGCTAATTTACGCCATCCACCTCCCTTTCGTTCTGCCGGAATGATCACTAAGGTCTATTAGCAGGCAAAACTACCCAGTACTAGAAGATAATAGTTTATTGTATGATAGTATATAGTGTCAAAATCCCTGTCGCGCTATGCCAACAAAAATGTAAAGTTGTTTGATCATAACAACAACAGTACGTATGAACAGGTAAAGGCAAATTGAAAACGAATAACATGCCTTCTACAGCTGAGAGAAAACTTTCATTACGATCGCTCCTCACAGGCTACCATATACAGGGTGAAATGAACGGTGCATTTACTTAATTTATCTATCGAATCTGGAATTGTTCCGGATCAAATGAAGATTGCTCGTGTTATACCAATATTTAAGTCAGGCATGGATAGCTTATTTCAAAATTACAGGCCCGTTTCGGTTCTACCGATCTTCTCAAAATTATTAGAGAGGGTTGTGTTCAATCGTTTGAACAATTATATTAACCATTATGATGTTCTATTTGATAATCAATACGGCTTTAGAAAAAATAAATCAACTTCACTAGCTTTACTTGAACTAATAGATAAGATATCATCTGCAATTGACGAAAAAGACTATGCAGCGGGGATCTTTTTAGACTTATCTAAGGCATTTGACACAGTTAATCATGAAATTCTCTTTGAAAAACTTAATCATTATGGTATTCGTGGCCTAGCACTTGATTGGATAAAAGATTATTTTTTTAACCGACAACAATATGTTGAATTCAATGGTGCTGTTTCCTCGTTTAATGCCATTAGGTGTGGAGTACCTCAGGGGTCGGTCCTTGGACCACTTTTATTTCTGATATATATCAATGATATCTGTAATGTTTCTGATGCATTGGAATTAGTCTTATTTGCTGATGATACCAATATATTTTTTAAACATAGAGATTTATCCTGCTTGACTAACTTAATAAATGTTGAGTTACTGAAGTTATCTGAATGGTTTAAAGCCAATAAATTATTGTTAAACATAAAGAAATCAAATTATATTATTTTTAAACCACGGCAAAAGAGACAAATTACCGATTTGCCGTTGTTTATAAATGATCATAAATTAGAGCGTAATGTTGTGTTCCTCGGAGTGATTCTGGATGAACATTTGTCTTGGACACTTCACATTTCTCATATTGCCAGCAAAATATCTCGTTCAATTGGTATAATATATCGATCAAGTTTTTGCCTTCCCAATTCAGCTCTACGTACTTTATATTATGCACTTGTTTATCCTTATTTACAATACTGTGTAACAGTGTGGGGTTCAACCTACCCTCCCAAATTAAATCGTCTCTTATTGCTCCAAAAACGGGTGATGAGAATGATCAGCAAGGCAGCATTTGATGCACACACTGATCCATTATTTAAAGATCTTCGAATATTTAAATTTAAAGATATTTACTTTTTCAATTTGGCCAAATTTATGTTCTTATTCATGAACAATATGCTTCCTCGAAATTTTGAAACTTGGATGTTACGAGTGAATCAAGTGCATGATTATAATCTGCGAAGCTCTGAATTGCTCTATGTACCATTGTGTAGAACAAATATACGACAATTTTCAGTTTCCTATCAAGGGCCAAGTTTTTTTAATGCGCTCAGTAGTGATAACCGCAATGCCCTAACTCTTTCACAATTTACATTCAAATTAAAAAACTTTTTATTTTCTCGTTTGTAAAAAATAGGATAATTATATGTTAATTACGATTATGCGTACCTCTGACTGCCACTGTACGTACTACTCTATAAATTGTAATTATTATAAGTGAGGAAGCCCATAATTTAATAAGCCTTATGGTTTCTATTTGGGTTTCCTCGCCACATTTATTATCTTTGTATATACAACTTCTGATGTATTTTTTTGTGGCAAATAATAAATTGAATTGAATTAATTTCCATGACACTCCTGGCATCAGTTGAAGTAACAATCCCTGTTACTATACTTCAATTGTCATTGAAGTTTCCACCCCCCCCCCCCCCCCAAGTATATCTAATCATTTTTACAGGAAATACAAGATTTAGTGATTGTAACATCAACAATTTTGTTTACTATTTTTTTGTATTTTGCAACAGTTTTCACTTTACATACCGTACCTTTGACTGCAGGTAGGAATAACATATGGGAGGCAAAAACACAGCGAGCACATATAAATGGTGTGTGTTGAATAGGTTTTTGCATTTGCTTATGAAAAAATAGTCCAAAATCATTTAAACCCCTTGGCATAAGGAGACAATTTAAGCCAGGCATTGAGAGAGGTTCGGCTTAGGATTTCGGGTTTGATGGCTATAGATCTACCCATAACCTTAAGCCGAACCTCTCTCTAGTCTCTACGCCCGGGTTAAGTTGTTTTCCTTTGGCATAAGGTGGACACTAGTCACTAGATGTTAACTTCAAATAGATCCCACTTGTGACTCTTTACAAATTTTGAATCTGATGCTTACCAAGTAAGTTATATTTTGTTCACTATTAATATTCCTGGTTAATAACAGCTTGACGTCTGAAATCCAATGAAAAATCCTCCCTGTCGTATCGCTGAACATAAAATGTAAGTGTCAGTTTCTCTTGCTTGACATTGTAGTCAAAAATCAGTGGTGTTGACTTTCCCACAACTATGACTGCCCTTGCAGAATACCGTAGCAGTGTGCGACCATTTTCCTTGACTTTGGTGAAGTGCCTTTTCTTTAAAAAATTATTCCCACCAAATCTAGAACAACTTTGACGCCGTCTCGAATCGGTCAACAGTCACCAGCATTTGAGCCTTACGCCTGTATTCTAAAAGCTCACTCATACTCACACTCAAAGAGTGGAGGTTCAATCTGAGCTTCCCTTAAGTGTCAGTGCTATTTTTGAATAGCTGGAGGGTTAGTACTGTACCATACTATGTGAGTACTCACCCTCCAGCTGTTCAAAAATAGCGCTGACACTCAACGGAAGCTCAGATTGAACCTCCACTCTTTAAGTGTGAGTGTGAGTGAGCTTTTAGAATACAGGCGTTAGTGTTCTTCAACGACCCGCCATACCCAACAGCAATATTTAAAAAATGCCGATATATATTGTATGGCAAAAACAATTTCACAGGCGGCATTAGTCCAGTATTTCTGGAACGGCCAAGCTTACTAAAAATAGCTTTCCCCAATTCTCGAAGAAACGAGTCGATTAGAGGCCCGGTAAGCTCGAACTTGTTATAAGCTCGTTCTTCTAATATGGTATCAAGGTCTCGCATTCCATAGTTTGGTTTCGACTTGCGTGCACTCCCATACGGCATTCAACCACAAAATCTCACCGAAAATATCATTGCAACTAGTGCGGGGTTCCAAACTTTTGCTGATCTCTCTGTGTCATCTCCGCGGAAAGCGCGGCTATAATTTTCTCGGCCTCTGAGTTCGTCATGTTGAAATGTTTTGGAGGGAAATCTACTCCTATGGGGAATGATCGCTTATGGTATCTGAGCCCGCGCTTCCGGAGGAAAAGTCCTTAGCAACCGGCCATCGTGTGGTCAAATATTATTTCTATAGAATTGCTGAATTGCACATTATTTCACGGTGGCTTAGTTGGCGAAACATTTTCAAAACTTTCTCGTTAATTTTCAGTGAATTTGGCGCCGATACTTTATATAATTTTCAAGTGATTGATTTTAATTCACCTGTGGCTATTTTGCATGAAGATAGTTTGTTTTGAAAGGTCATTTTATATTGGCCTTCTCAGGAGCGTTGGAAGCTCATTTATTTTGGGGAGGAAGACCAAAGCAAAAAGGTAATCGGTGGGGGCATACCCCCTCAGAAGATTTTGAAATCTAGACTTCTTAAATGGTATTTTCAACCATTTTGGAAAATATTTCACTGGATTATAGCATTACACAATGTTCGAACATTTTTTACTCCGAAATGCAAAATATAACGTAAATAATATATTTGTATTGAATATTATGACTATATAACAAAATGACTATACCTCAGCGATGGAAAAATACTACGCAGACGAAAACCGTCAATAATTCTCTTTCGTAAACGAAGGAGAACTATATAATGACTTGCAATGAAATTGAATGCTAGCTTTAATGGTAAATTAAATAGTGGTAAAGTCCAAGATTTCTTTTTTGGGGGGTAGTTATACGTGACTACCCGCACCATGATCACGCAAGGCCGCGGCTGGTAACAAAGCCTACCTGGTAGTGGACCCTGAAGAGGGGGCTTCTGTAATATAGCACTGTTCCTGTATACCACTTCCATGGGAACGAGTTATTCTTGCATGAAAAAGGATCTTTTTATTCAAACATTTGGAACCAAATGCACCTCCAAAAACACCGTGCGAGAAACATATATTTACTAAAATATATTCTTCAGACATACAGTTACTAATGTACTATTATTCAAATTCCCATTAAATATTTAACAATTATTTACCGAAGTAGAGGTGATTATCGGTGATTATTATATACACAAGCTCTGGGCAATTAAATGAAGAGGAATTCAAGTTTTACTTGAAAAAAGTAAATATCCAAATCCAGAGCTTGTGTATATAATAAAACAGTTATTCTACTCACTCTCATCGTATATGACTGATAGCCATCAGCTCATATACGACTCGAGTTATCAGCTCATATACGACTCGTAGAATAACTGTTAAATATTCACCGAGATGAAGTCGACGTGAATATTCACCGATAATCACCGACCCTGAGGTAAATAATTGTTTTAGTATAATTTCAGTAGTAAAATATGCATAAAGTTAAAAGTTAATTGTTGTCATGTTCGTGTTAAACGTGAATGAACGTCCTTGGAAGACATGGAAAGTGCAATTTGTCGCTATTTGCTTGTCACTCGTAAGTTTTAAATTCGTCAAAATAATTTATTAATAAGTTAATTCCATTTCTTACCTTCTTACCTTTAAAAAGCTTAACCCCATATTTTGTTGCTTATTTTGTGTTTTGTGGAATTACATTATCCTTTATTTCTTTAATTTCATGGGGAGAAGTCACTACAGAACGACTTTGGGAAGCCATTTTGAAAAAATAGCATTTACTACTCCAGCTAGTAAATAATGACTCAGATTTACAGCTCAGCCACCCAATCAAAACAATTTAAAGGACTTACGCAAAAATTTAAGTTTTCTAAGCTTATAACCTTTCAAACAGCTTTCAATTAAAAACACTGATATTTAATGGAAACTGTAGGGAGCCTCCTTAAGTAATCAGGAACACAGACAATCATACATTTAAGACTGCACTACGACATTCAAGTTGCTTGGCAACAGGAAGCCAACCCAGCTTCATCAAAATAGGTGTGACATGAACAAACTTGCGGGTGCCAGCACTTATTATATACATGCAAATTCCATATACATGCAAATTTCTTCACAGCTTGTAACTAGCTTCTTAACAGTAATTGCGATAAAAATTAATAATCATTATCACTGAAAGTTCTCTGATCACAATTGTGCTTAACACGACCAACTGCTGTTGAAATATACGTGCGTGAAGATACGGTTTTTATGATATGCTAATCATATAAGTCAAATGTGAATTCAAGTTACGCCAAGATCCTTTAGTCGTTAACATTTATTTATTTGTATATTTGCACAGCGATAAATATACGGATTATTATTGTGTATATCGAATCGATAAGAAGCTAGAAGAATATTAAATATTTAATTCTCCTCCCGGCGTATGTGATTTTACGCAATACAACAACAACTATACCTTTCGCCAGGTTCGAGCCAATACTTAGCCTTACTCTTGTCAGCATATCCAGTAAATCACATACCAAATTGAATCGTGTGAACAGGCCTTAAGACTTCAATATAAATTTGAAATGTGAAATAGTGAAATGTTGTGGGGAAAAGAAAGTGAAAAATTTTAGAAATGTAGAAGGTGCTAGTTTCTGGCCTTCCAGACGCGAGCGTGAAATTTACGGGCCAAATGATGCGCGCTAAAAGGCCTAGCACATTTCGAAAATCCTTAACGCCTGATTCCAGGCTATTCTAGCATGCCATTCAAGAAATTGAATATTGGTGCAGCATAATATTGTATGGTAAGTTATAATTTAAGTGTATTTGACCTGTTTATTATGTCTTACTCATAGAAGCGCAAAAATGGTTCCTAGAAAAGCAATTTTGCGAATTGTGCTAGACATTCTCACTTCCAGCCACTCTCCAGACTTCTGATTCGAGCGCACCAATCATTGCGCAAGTGGAGGCCAGCAATTAACCGGTCTCAAGACACCGTTTAAACTTTTCCGCAGAATATATAGCCGAAATTTAGCCGGTATAAAGCGGTAAACGGGATTCGTATACAACACTATTTTTTATGCGTTTAAATTTTATCCGGCGCATAGCGAGTTAAACGGTGATAGGGACTTTCGTGCAACCACCCCCAGATGTTTATGCTCCTACTGTAACTGCATAGACTCGCTATGGCGTGACCATAGTAACACAGCAGACATAGGTCGCGATCTGTTCAGTTTGGAGAAGACGCTCGCATAACAACAGCTAAACTAAACTGCTTTGTTTCCGAAATGTGTCGTCTAAAATTACAAATCTTAAGTTTTTCAATGAGTTAAATTTACCTCCAACAAGAGAAGATAAACCAAAACAATTTTTTGACTTAAAAGCATGCATGAATAATTTACTAACAATAATAAGAAAATACATCATTTATTTGTCTTTAGTTAGCGAACGGTTTGCAAGATTATGGGGAAATGTTTAATAATAGATGTTTAAGCAATTAATTGCGTGGACGTCCAGTGGCATCACTATAGCAACTCAATAGCCATGCGTTGTTACTGTTGTCCCTTAAATTTAAAGAAGACGTTCATTAAGCAACAACTAAACTTGATAAACTGTCTTGTTTCTGAAGACAAAATGAAAAGCTATCTTGGAAAAGCTTTAATTTTACCAAAATGTCTGTTGTTGTTCATGTTGCCTCTTCCTGTCAAGTTGCAAGAAGACTCCTCCACTCCAGCGACTGTTGCAGTTGGAATGCCTTCTCCTTTGGTGCGTGAAGGTAAGCTGAAGTAACTTATATTTTGGGAAACGTTTAACTTTACTCTCTTTGTTATTTGTACTTTGCTCTATCTTTTATAGATTTACCTGTCTACGTGCGGCATTATAAAGATAAGATGTATGCTTCATGATTATACGAATATAACGATTACTAGAACGTGACTGAAAAAATAGGAAACTCGTTTTAGAAATTGTTTGTGAAAAAGAAAATTTTTCTACTTTTGAACAGGACTGCATTTAATCTAAATTGGCTGAATTTGACATCTTGATATTTGTTTTAACAATTTTAAAGCGTTGGATCAAAAATCTTAAGACAAAATTCGTTACAAATCCTTGAATATTCAATTTTCTAAAAGGGATTCTGTAATGGATCAATACTACGAAAGTACTAAGCAATCGTTTAAGAACAAATACATGAATAAGGAAGATCTAAAGGCTAATATATTATTGATCCCCAAAACTTAAGTCACAAAATTAGAACATAGTAATATAATATTGATATGCATTGAAACATATACTTTTTAACACTAATTTAACTGCGATAGGCTGCGGAAGTTTATTCCATATCTTAATCGTTCGGCAAAAAAGAATGTTTTAAAAACTTCGCAACTGCAATGAAAATTCCTCTCAGGAAATACCGAAAATGCACTTCTGAGACTTCGCTAATACAAAATATTCCTGGGGGACGAGCATGCCCTCAGAACCTTTTATCGTATTATCCTTCTTTCTGTAAAGTGGTTCTAACGTGGAGAAAATTTTTAAAATCCAGACTATGGAGAAATGATTGAAATGACATTTCCTTATAGCTTTATTTTCGTCAATTTTGTCGGTCCACAGTAGCTATATCTCTAACAGAGCCATGCTATATATATCCGTAGTATTTCATTGTAAAGATCTTGAAATGAAAATCCAGTGAATCTCTGCAGAGCTATATATAATACGGCTCTACCGGCCAGAAGAGTAGTATGCCTGTAAGTAAAATAAACACCAACAAGTTGTCTAACAGTTGCAAAGATTTGTAACGATTTTATGGTCGTGTTTCATGGCGTCACCTGCTCAGACCAACTAAAACAAGTTAATAATCTATTCTGTTACAGGAGTGTCCCGTTTAAAAACCAATATCATTGCTCAATTTACAGAAGAAATGTATATTTTTTGTGAACTTCGATGCGCAGAAAACCGTTTTTGTGTCGCGTTTAATTACAAGGACAAAATCGAAGAAAAGGAATTTAACTGTCAAATAACCAACACCACTGAGCATGAATTTGATGAACATGGCTTTATCAAGAAAGAGCAAGTGTGGACGTTTCACAAGGCTAAAGTCGACAGAAGTCTCTTTGTAAGAATCTTTTTATATCGCTAACAATATATATTTGATCCCATGTAAAAATGACGTGTTCGCTTCTTGTGCGCAATTATTACTTGCACTAAAGAGAAAAATGGCCCCTTGTTAGAAAAGAAAGAATGGGCTTTACCATAAAATCATAGCCAATTTTTTGCTATGTACTATAGTTTAATAGATTTATATAAACCCTGCATATTTATTATTCATTGAGAAATAATTATTCACTATTTTGGCTTCAGTCTCCCGTGCACTTAGCTTGTTCCAAAGCCAAAGGTTATTGGATATATGTTCACCTGCGTCATTTACAAATACTTTTGGATTATTTTTTATTCTTATGGAAACATTTACTTTGCAAAACACAACTTTAACATTCTGTTAAAATTTTAAACCTGAATTTCACAGGTATACTGCAAATAACATTTTTGCATGAGTTTTGGTTATGTGTGTGTTATTAAAACAACCTTATCTTAAAATTCAAGGCTACCTGCAATGGAGAAGTGAATGAATGTCATAATGGCGGGACAATGATTTGGGATCCAGAAAGAACGTTCACATGTCAGTGTTTGGTGGGTTACAAAGGAGAGCTTTGTGAAAATGGTAACGATAGACCTATAAGTAAATATAGTCCGTTTGCTCTGCTCGATTATCGTTCAGTTTTGTTGGACACCTCAGGACACTACGTCAAAACTTAAAAATATTTTTTTTACTCACCTTTTACATTTCTGCTTGTTAGTATTTTTGCTTATAATTAATGACGGTTTTGTATCGCAATGAGTAATAATATGCGTGCGCGATAAAATAATAAAATAGACAAGAGCTGTAGCCGGTATGCATGTTTGTTCAGCAGTGAATAAGAACTATTGTTATGTAGGTAGGGTGAACACCAAACGTGATTGACTGATTTGTGGTCACGTGGCTTTAGATAAATGCAATGTATCCCGTCGGGCAACAAGTGAAAATTTGTAATTGTTCTAGTTATACCTGTTCTCCCTTTACTACCGGCACTATTGTTAATCTTTTTGCTGAAAATATAAAGAGTAACATGCGATAGCGTGCGCTGATAATTGTTTCAGTATACCGTTTCCTAACGAAATTAAACAACTGCTTTAAATGCAAGTTTAAAAATTCAGAATTAAGATATTTTTAGAAAAACAGAATATAAAAACAAATTTGGCAAAGAGTAAATCAATGCCCATAAGTATGGAAGATAAAATTTTAGTAGTGACTGATTGACATATAATTATATTGCTGAGATGCTGTTTATTATGTCCGGGGAAAACTGAGAAAATTAGGAAAACTGATGATATTATAGTTAGTATACACTTCTCATATGCGAGTTTCGAAAACACAATAATGAATTCAAATCACATTGCAGTGGTATTGTGGGTATTTGTAAAACACAAATGATGATTGAACAGCTGAATACTTGGATATGCTACGATTC
Organism: Trachythela sp. YZ-2020; assembly: GCA_016169945.1. Lineage (NCBI taxonomy): Eukaryota > Metazoa > Cnidaria > Anthozoa > Malacalcyonacea > Clavulariidae > Trachythela > Trachythela sp. YZ-2020. The sequence continues at coordinate 2,802,410 of JADLSH010000389.1, forward strand.
AACTGCAATTACGTCATGAACAATTCCTTTGCCTGGGAGCCTCGTTCTCCTGAATCAAGACGAAATGCAATTCGCTCAAAATTCACGACAAGAGGCTCCCTGGCCAAAGCGAGATTTGTCACGAAATCTAGGGATATCGTTCGATGGAATTAAGGTGGAAGGTGTTAGTAGATGGAATACTCGAACGGAAATTTCTATACATTGTTAGAGTGCTGAACCGGAATCGCAGGGCCGCAGATTCAATTCCTGCCAGAGGGCCTAACTTGCATTTTTCGCAACTGCTCCTGGCTAGGTCTAAAAATTGTATATACATTTCCGTTCGAGTATTCCATCTACTAACACGGTCTGTGTTATTATATATAGTTACCTTGTGTTTGGAGGCAAATAAATGGAGCAGAGGGATATCATTTAATTTGTTATTGCTCCGATATAAGTGTCAACATATTGTTGCTGCTTTTAAAGCGCATTGAAATCCACCAATACATCCTCTCTAGTTTCAGCCAGCGTATCCTGCGGAACTTACAACTGGTGGACAAACAGTACATATCAGAATGCATGGTCCAACTGTCCATCATTGTCACCGTTCATGGCTGGTTTAAACCGAACTACAGCTGACACAGCAAACGAAGATACGTTAATCAGCATAGTGGGAATGAAATGTTGCAATATTACTCACATAAATGCAGAATCTGAGTGCATGATGGATGGAAGCTGGAGATTAAGTTTTGATAGGTAAGTTCTAATATCTATGTATCAAGTATGTATTACTACGGTTTCCAGTCAAAATAACATTATGTTAACTGCACCTGTCTAATAGAGGTTTGAATAATATACGTTGACAACTAGGATTGGACTGCATTGGTTATGCGGCATACTGCAAATAAAAGCAATGGCGGCAATATTGGTGTGACCACCACAAATCTACAGTGGTATTGCTGACATGTTACAAGCGGTTCTTTCAGTCTCTGGTTATTAGTTGGAGAGGACACGTATTGTAGAGATGGGAATTGGTCATCACCAATATGGCCTCCTCAGATCAATGGTTATCAGAAGAAGTGTGGGATGCTATATCGATTTGACAATGTCTTCCGATCATAAACATTCTCATTCTGGCTTCAAATTCGCCACATTGAATTTAAACTGATGCTCCATCCAGTTCTAGGTTTCAGATCAGTGATAATATTTTTAACTTTATTTGAGTCCAATCGAATTTCAGCGCGCACGTCACATATATACAGCTGTATATCATTGTAAGCCCAATGCTAGTGATTTATGAAAATTGAACTAATTGAAACCATCAGTGCATGATTGCATTCTAATCAGTAATAACCATAATAGACATGGTCTGGAAAATCCGTAAGCTTCAAAGCGTGTATATTGATTGACGATTTCGCGTTGAGACAGTTTTATGGTTGACAGATCTTTTTAAATTTTCCATAATAATATTTTAACTTGAACACGGTTGAGTGATTCGAAAAAAGGATACAATAATCAGGGGCGCACATTAGGGGGGGTGTGGGGGGGTGTGACACCCCCCCATCATTTGTGAATTTTTCAAAAAAGTCGGTCCCAAATTGTAAAATTACACTACTTAAGTCGGTCCCAGTTGGTCCGAAACATCCTGTCTAAAAAACGTATAATAAACGATACAAAAATTGTCAATAAAAGAAATCAACATTGCAAAACCCAGAGATATATTTTCCTCTTAAAGCAATATACTCAAATGTAAGATGACATAGCCATACACGACTGCGCAAAACCTCCTAACTTTGCTCTGCCGCATTCTGCGTTCTATTTCCACGTCAGTATTCTCGAGTAAAGTCAACTCTGTTGTAAAAATGCAGTTTCTAATTGGGTCTTTATGATGATGAAGGTTGGGGGGACTGCATTTCCAGAAAATTGCAGCGAAATATTGCATTTAAAGAAAATTGCAGCGAAATATTGAATTCGAAACTAGAGTGTTTGAAATCTTATATATATATATATATTAATGAAAGGGCCTATAACGAAAGAGGTAGAGAAGACTCTGAAAATGCCATTTCCAACGATCTACAGATTCAAGTTTTTCAAAATTTTCCCCGTCGGCGCCAACCATGGTGGCGCCTCGCGGCAGTCGACATCCTATTTTTTAACAACCCTTCTACACTCCTGGCACTACACATATTTTTACATTAACTCGTAATTCATGTTTTGATGTGGTCAAACAAATATAAAAAGTCGGTCCCTGAACAATGGACACCCCCCCATGCAAACTTTTTTGGAATGTGCGCCCCTGACAATAATTCGTTTGGTCTTCACCGTGCACAAGTTTGCATAAACATAAACATGAACAAAAAGATAGAACAAAGATTTTAGTCAAGTTTCTAGGCCATATTTTGATTGACTATGGCAATAACATAATTTTAACCAAATTTCAACACAACCTCATTTAGCATTTTATGTAATATTTTGATAGTTTTAGCGAGGTTTAGTGCACTATTATTACAGTAGCTTCTCTTTTATGCACTTCACATTTCATCTCAGAAATTAGAAGAACAATTACCACTACATCTTTTCACTTTAGAAAGACCTGTAAAGAAATGTGGAGTAGACATTTCTTTATCAGAATTATACACGTTAGAAGTATTATGTTGCTTAAAACACAATTTTCTTAAAGCAAGATTATTAGATTAATACATTAAGACGAAAAACACGCAAAAAGCTTCAAAATGTATCGAGCATTTGTTATTTTTACCGAAACTATAGTAATAGGATTAAGATGACGCCATATCGGGCAAAAGTTGGCATAATATAAACCTGTAATCACCTCGCCCTCGGCGACTAATTGTTACATAGATTTCATCGGTTAAATAGATTTCATAGATTTCATCACTAATTGTTGAATAGATTTCAGAGATGTTCGATTTGTGCAATTGCTTTACCATATCGCGGACCAGTCAATGTCTTTTTTACACAGCAAAATCGGTTTTCGTCCTAGTTATTTGTAATTCGGATTCTTTGGTCCCCCCGCTCCATCACGTAACAAGTCCGGGATTGCGAGGCGAAATTTAATTGTCGAAGGTCCCTAAGCTGCCAAGTTCTAATTGGGTATAATTATAACTATAACAGCCATTGTGAAATTGTAAATCTATATCTTTATTTTGAACATATTTTGTAAAAATTTTCGTTTAAAGGGAAATTCCCTTCAATGTGGGAAAGAGATTCCTGTCCGTAACATAGTATTTCATTTTAATCCATTGTGTAAACCTGGCAGGTATACGAAGCACGTGAAAAATACAATAACAAATTATTGTTGGATCATTTCTACAGTTCAATAATATAAAGTTTTTACATTGTGATGTCGTCTACACCATCTAATTTCCGTTTTGTTTTGGAATTTTACTTCATAACAATGAAGCGCTCGTAAACAATGACTTACTGCCAGGTTCTGTTTTTTACTACTGACCAAAATGATCGCAAACTTTACGCCTAGTAGGTCTCAGCGCATTCTTCTCTGAAGTCAGGAGTCATCCCTGAATAGCAATTCATTTATTCATTTGTCTACTATTGTTTCGATATTTTTTCAGACGTAAATCGTGGAGTAATTGTCCAGATGGCTATTTTCTCAATGGTTTGCGAAACGGACGCGGAGAGAATAGTGGATTGGAAAATTTAGACGAAGCTAAATGTTGTAAGTTGAAGGGATGGCCAGAGAGATATTCACATTGTTATGAAGAAAATGTTGCCAGTAGTTTTCACTACACTCAGGAAGGAATGTCCCAATGTTCCAAAGACAAATACTTTATTGTAGGATTCTATAAAAATAACTGTGATGAAATGTATTGTATTACTAAATTCAGATGCTGTCGTATGGAATATATATAGTACAAGAAAATACTACGTAATTATCAACTTATAATTACTGACGGGAATTATTGACATAATAACCTACTGTTTTCTCTCTGCATTATACCAGCGAATGCAGAGTCTGCTTGCTGGCACACAGCATTATTAAAATTAATGCAGCCTGCACACAGCATTATCACAGTATGGAGACGACCAGTAGGGCCACTCGGCGATGCAACATGTAGCCGGCTTTTTATGCAAAAATATGCAGTTCACTGGCCAGGAAAGTTAGTCCAGTTTGCTTATTGGCCAGAAAAAGCAATTGACTGGCTGCCAATGCGTAATAAGCGGCCACACAAAATTTCAAATGAGTGGCCCTACTGCTCGTCTCTATACTGTGGCATTATTAAGAATAATGCTGCCAGCATGGCGCACTAAATTGGCAGTGCTCTCTTCGAGCAAGCAAGCTAAAGGCCCCTCAACCACTACCTGACGTTCGTCAGGAACAAGTGACTATCATCGGGTGCCTGCAGCTTTGCCACCTGAAGGTAAACTGAACTCGCAGCAAGCGTTTGCTCTAAAGCCGATTTTCCACTAGGCGGAATTTTGCCCGCGGAGCGACATTTTCCGCTACGCACATGCGTAGAAGCAAGACATATTGGCAGAATTTTTCGCTATTCTGCAAGACTGTGTACTGATCGCTCCGCCAAGAAGTTGAAGGCAGTTCAACTTTTTCGATTTTCCACGCTTACAAAATCAACCAATCACAGTGCGTTGTATGTATTACCAAGTGGCAAGCATACATAGTCATAGTCAATCGCACTTGTATAACAGCAAAGATCGCAAGTTATTTTCGCTCGAGTGTGATTTTCAATGTGAAGGCCACGAAACGACCAAATTCGTATCTTTTGAAAGTACATTTATCGTCAGTCTGTCTTTCTATTCTGATTTGCTGACGTGCAGTACTGAGCATCCTTTAGTTCGTTACAGTTTCAAATTTCATCTTCCTCATGAAGCAGTAATAACAACTCTTGCATATATTATTGCAGTGCGATCCGCTCGCAAATATTATTGCAGTGGAAATCATTCGCTTTTTTCAGCCCGGAAAAATTATATCAAAAATTCCGCTCCGCGCGCAAAATTCCGCCTAGTGGAAAACGGGCTTAACATGCGCATATTCAGGTGTTGTATTTATGCTGCAATTTGTTGGGGTGCGCTTGTTGGGATTTGAAAGAAAAACACGCTTGCTCGTTATGATGCAGTCCAACAAGCAGCACCCTAATCTTAGAACTTAAAACAATTATTTTTGATTCGGGTCGATGCCTAAAATCTCTGCGATCGTATAGAGAAGGAACAATACGTTTGACTAACGTCAGTAATTATAATAGATAATTACTTCGGCCAAACGGCATTCTTGAATATATTGCACCCAGCTGCTTCGGCCTTCGACATTCGGCCTCAGCTGGCCGCAATATATTCAAGAATGTCGTTGGCCTCAGTAATTATCTATTAAATACCCGCGAGCGTCGTGAAAGGGGGAAAGATGTTCAGTTCCATTTTTCCCAGGCAACATTTCGTCTGAATCGAATTAAATAAATAATGTATAACATACAGGTAAGCTGTGATTTTAACAAATGCAATGATGTCTATTCGCGCGTATGAACTTTGGGTATTTAACGTTGAATCATGTCACCTAAATGTGCATATTATTTGCTTAGTATACAATGTCATTGAAGCCAGTATGGATGAAAGGTTCTGCGCCGGACATCAACGGTGTTTGTTGACGCACAAATCGATCGAAGTGCTTCTACCTCTGAGAGATTACATACTGCTGTTATAGAATAATATATCATATATGTTTCAATGTGGAAATTATCACAAATTTATATATCCCACTCCTTATATTTCATATTACACGCTTCCACTTGAAAATGATACAGTTCAATTGCAAGGAGTGGGATATCATATTTATCGATCTTGGGAATCATATATAGTTCAAACTACCTGATAATTTCGGTTTTTGTACTTTGCTTTTAAGTTTTAAAAACGTTGTATACAGTCTTATTAAAAGACAAGTAAGAAACCAACCAAAATCTTGAGTTTTGAGCTGTTGTTTAATGTTCTCTCAGGACTCAAGCATGGTTTTATATCAGACGCCTCTTATTTACAATCGTCATTATATTAAAATATATAAAGCTATATTTATAATATTTTTAAAATATACCATCAGAATTGTTGCTATTTCTAAACGCTATAAGTTAATATTGAATATAATTAGAGTTTTCACGAGTGACCATATATCTTAAAGCATCATAGCCGATAGACAGCGCCTTCCAGCAAACGTGCAGAGATTGATCTCCACTCTAAAATCTGTTGAAGCATTTTACATGAAGAGTTATAGTATTAAAGACCCAAAAATTACTAAATTATGTTATTTGAACACTTCTATAAATTAGCATGATAAGTCTGAAGCATGAAGGCAAAATTTTATAGCTTCCTCCGCCGCTTCGGAAAATTCAAATTACGATATAGTATATAGAGGGGGACATTGGGATTTGCGGTACTGCGGTATCGGCCTTTTTTTTGTGCGGAATTGCGGTGAAAAATATCGAAGTTTGCGGTGTTGCGGTATGGTCAACTCTTGCGGTGTGCGAGATTTCGTATTTAAAGCTGCGGTATTGCGGGAAAAATACCAAAAATGGCGATATTACGGTGTTTCAAATTCATTGCAGTGCGCAGGAGAAAAGTACACAGTTAAATCTGGCGACGAAGCGCTGTCGCTTGTCAGGGAATGCAAAGTGCTTCTAGACAAGAACATTGACAATATACGGACGAGCACTGGAATTACAGGTGCTATAAATGGACCTCAAGGTCATGTTTCGGCAATGTTGGGCTTATTGAATGGGGACTCCAGCGGTTGTTCAGTAACTTAAAAGCATTCGATTACGATACGACGAATCTCCTAAGTTGTATGACACTTGATGTCGAAAACTGCCACTCAACTGTACACATCAAACAAGCAAACATGTCCATGATGGAGTACTCTCGCTCCTTTGGGCGTACCATGAAGGAATCTGTGAAACAAGTGACGCGATGGGCAGTATATTACCATACAAGTAGGAAATCATGTATCCCAAACCCGAGGAGACAGCACATTTTTCAGCAGTGCCCACGATTGAACCCCTTCCGATTGTCGAGATGTCGAAAGCAAACTGTGATATCCTTAGGGCCTGGGCCTCAGCCTATGGAGCGGCAGTACGACAGCGGACTGTACGCTAAGAGACCACCATGGCAAAGCATGGCACTTTACCGGAGTTTATGTACCAGCGACAGTGCGTCACTTACGAAAACGCGGTCAGTGTTGTGTTTGAGAACGACACGCCTGGTGAAATCCAAGCACAGGAGAATGGGGAAGATAGAGAACCTGACCTGTCCATCGAGGAGGGTGATCAGCATGATTGGCAGGATAATGAGCCGGAGTATGACGAAAGTAGTGATGAGGAAGTAAGGACTGACAATGAGGAATTTGTTCAAAGAGAAATCGGGAGCTCTGCAAACTTCTTGATTGGAGCAACATCACGTTTTGGGAGGGCAATCAGAGTAAACAATCGGCTATTGTCGTGAAAGACACGAAACTAAAACTTAATTTTAACGTGGCTATAAACGCCAAATGATTTTACTCGTCAATAGAAAACATGGTTTATGTAGAGACTGACAGAGAAGCTTCTATCCTATGAGACTATAAGCATCTTCATGAACATATTGGCGATCTCTTCGTATATAGAAGATATGAACGTACAGAAGTAGCAGAATCTTGCAGGACTTGCAGTTACGAAATTGTTACGGTAAGATCCTAACTGTCTTATTCATTGCTTGTTGATCAATTTTGCGTGTTTTTTTTTTCAAACGCAATTCGTCTTTGAAACGCAAACTGCGTTTTTCAAACGCAATTTACTTGGCTTGATCATATTCGGCACTTTGAACGCACGTTCAATATTACATTATCAAGTTAATATTACGTAAACATGGCGTTAAAATATATACATGGTACAGCAACGGTGTTTAGCGGTAACTCAGGATTATGTTTTGTTTTCTTTGCGGTATGCGGGAATCAATCTTTTTTTCTGCGGTGATGCGGTATTTTCGGAATTTTTGTGCGGTATTGCGGTGTTGAGACCCTCCCAATGTCCCCCTCTATATAGAACTGTAGTAAATATCGCCTTTATTTGATATAAACATTTATCTTGCCCCCAAGACGCATGCAAAGCAATGATAGAACGGATCAGGTTTACAAAATACTTTTCTATTTTATTATGTTATTTATGTCTGAACGTTTTATTTCGGTACATAATTCATAAAACTAAAAAGCATTCGCACAGATATATATAGAGTTCTCGTTTAATCATGCACCTGTAGTACATGACATAGTTATACACAAAATATTGTAAAATTGCTCATTTGACATTGATGTCTCAGACCATATGCATTGTCGCAGTGACACAGCAGCATGTAATATGAGTAATTTTAGAAAATACTAACAACTGTTATTCCATGCTAAATCCCTATTGTATATTATAGTAGATCAATCTACAAAACCAATGAAAACTATTTAGGATTTAAAACCAGGTGTATACTAAAAATGTAACTCAACACTCGATGATATTGTAGCAAGTGATGTCATGATAAATACGAACACATATAAAAAAGTTTCGTCGCAATTTCTTGCTGCAAATTTTCAATTTATCGCCCCAAGATACTATTTTCCAACGCAACAATATCTCGGAAGACAACAAGCTCCTCAGTACAATTTCAATTTAGGTCCCAAAATCTGGGAGCCACGTGATCAGCGTTCACCAGGGTTTTTTCTCCCCAAGAGGAAAAAGCCTGGGTACGAGGTTGAGATGGACCGAGTTTGGCAGGATCTAAAAGCAAAAATGGTTGCCAAAAGAACAAAGAACCAAAGTGGACGAGGCAAAGGTCAAAAGGTATCTGTAAGAGAACTTGTTGTGCAGAGACTAACCGCAGAAACCGATAATAAACAAACGTTTAGTCTATTGCAACCACGTGACTTTGTCGAGTTCGAAGCAGATGATCTGACGTTGGACAACCTAAAGATCGCTTGTGCAGCGCATTTTGGGTTGCCGGTAAGGACGTGCGACATTCTGGTGTCGAACAAAGGTCCATCATGCATCTTGATCCCACTGTCACGATCATCAGGTCACACATACGTCACACCATCTGTCACAAACCACATGCATCATTAGTCAGATTCACCGACAGCCCTCAATTTTCCTTCCGTCTCGATTTTCATTGGTTTATAGCAAGCAACACTGACCTTATATGGCATTTCGTAATTTATTTCGCGTGCGGGAATTAAATTTCAACGATTTCGGCATTTTGTATGCGACGTTCAAAAAATAAAAAATAGTCCTACTTCTTCAAATGCAATGAAACTGTCCAATAATATTCCTTTTTACATGAGCTACAATTTGTGTGGTAACACTTGCTTGAAAATAATAAATCCTGCTCTGGCAATTCCGATTTATTACAACAATAATTGTAAAATGTTTAGATAATTTATGAATATGTATGCAAATTAATTTGGATATGTAATATGAACCGGGACAAACTAAATATCATTTTAAAGAGGAGGTCATAAGCTATCGAATGACGCGTGTCCTGTTGCCAGAGAATAAACACGTCTGGAGATATTTACATTTGAAACAACTGATCGTAAATACCGTGCGTTGGGGAACGACGATAAAGAGTTTTTAAAACTAATTTCCATAATTTGGACGGGATGCAAAATTAGTGTAGTCACCTTTAAGTGATTCTAGAAGGCAAGCGGTTGGTTATTTTTATCAGTCAAATATAAATGTACTGGCATGATATTAACCAATATAACTTCCATTAAAATTAACATAGTTATTCTACAAAATATAATGGGGGAGGGGGGCATTTTTGGGACAGGTTATGAATCCATTATGGCTTCGCACCAATTACTATTATTAGACCATTGCACAAAGAAAACAGATCTATTACTATTGTAAACATTTGTCATTTAGATGAAGTACATTACTGCTCAACTCTGTATAAGAGCATAAAAGCCGGTCAAAAAATATATCCAAAAATCTGACAATTTCCAAGCACGTACAAATAGCATCCAAGACCACTGTAGTAACAGGCATGCATATTCCAACGAACAAAGAGTTTTATGCTATGTCAGTAGACTTTTTCTGTGGTCAAATATTATTTCTATAGAATTACATTTCTATATTTCAAGATTACAGTATGATCGGGATCAGTATGTACATCAATGTAGTGTTGTCAATAACTTGATTAATTCATTGAAAGCTACATATTAAAATGAAATTATACAAGAACACTGAGTTGACTCATTTAAGACGGTGAGCAAAGTACTTCAAAAATCATGTGTAAAGCGTTTCCCTCCCTCTGCTAACAACACTGTTTTGGCAAATTCATTTGCTGATTTTTTTGCCAACAAAATTGATAAAATTCATTGTACACTCTTGGAAAGAATTGCTAGTGTAGGTCCAATTTCTCCCGAATTGGTAGTTTGTCGTACTGAATATTGTGATTTCAAGGAGATTAGTCAAGACCAAGTAAGAAACTATGCGCTTAAACCCATTACCAAGTCATGTTCTTTGGATCCCTTACCTGCAACAGTTTTAAAATGTTGTTTCCCTGTGTTATTGCCGACATTGACCAGGATTATTAACATGTCACTTGCTACTGGTATTATGCCTGAGCCTCTAAAAGTTGCAGTATTGTCTCCATCCTTGAAAACTTTCAACAATTTTCGAACTTTCGACCTATATCCAATCTGCAACTTATTTCTAAGCTGGTAGAGAAGGCTGCTGCTGAACAATTCACAGATTATGTCATGACTCATTACCTTGATGAGATGTTCCAGTCTGCGTATAAAACTTTTCATTCCACTGAAACAGCACTGGTCAAAGTTCAAAATGATGTCTTGTGTACACTTGATAACAACCAGTCGGTTATATTTCTCTTGTTAGACATGTCTGCAGACTTTGACACGGTTGACCATTCCATCTTGTTGTCAAGACTTTTGTCTCGCTTTGGTATTAAGGGGAATGTGATGGCGTGGTTCGAATCATATTTAAAATCTCGAAAACAGTTCGTACAGGTTGAAGATGGTTTGTCGTCAACACGTAACCTGGATTGTGGTGTACCGCAGGGATCAGTATTGGGTCCATTATTGTACTTGCTATACATATCTCCTTTCAGTGATATTATTAAACAATATAATCTTCAGTATCATCTATATGCTGATGATACTCAATTGTATATAACTTTTAAATCGGATTCATTGAATGAATTTCTGTCAGTCAAGACAAGAATTGAGTCATGTGTGAAGGAAATAACTAAATATGTATATTATTTATTTTAGCTATACTAACATATACTATGTATATTTTGTTTTTAATATTAATTTTTGCAGATGTAAAGCTACACTGTAGAGAGTCTGCAAAATAAATCATTAATATTATTATTATTATTAAATTGACTGCTGGATGGTCAATAATGGTCTTAAATTAAATCAAGACAAAACAGATCTTGTTCTTATTAGCTCTCAATACCATTCCAGACCTTCCTTGGAATTTATACAGGTTGGTGATGATGAGCAGATTCAACCAAAGGCATCAGTCAGAAATCTGGGGGTTGTCTTCGATCAGTGCCTTAATTTGGAGGAACATGTGAAAAAGAGTGTCCAAAACATCTCACTACCACTTTGTTTTTATTATAATAATAATAATAAAAAATAATAATACTTGAGGAATATAGCGAAGATAAGAAAACATCTAAATGAAAATACCGCTGAGATACTTATGTATGCATTCATCAGCTCTAAACTGGATTATTGCAATTTCTTACTATATGGTCTCCCTAAGTGCTTATTAAATGGCTTGCAATCTGTACAAAATACTGCTGCGCGCATAGTTATATTAACTAGGAAATATGATCACATTACTCCAGTTATGTTTAAGCTTCATTGGCTACCTGTACATTGTCGAATTAGTTTTAAAATACTGCTTTTAGTCTATAAAGCTCTTCATGGCATAGCACCGTGCTATATCACTGAACTAGTGAAGCTGCGCACATATTCGCGAACTCTTAGATCTAGTGGTCAGGAACTCCTTGTGGAGCCTCGTTCCAGGTTAAAGACGTGTGGTGATAGGACATTCTCCGTTGCAACGTCTAAGTTGTAGAATCAACTTCCTATTGAACTCAGACGAAACGTGTAAAAAACGTTTAAAGACATATTTATTTAAATTAGCTTATGACTACGATTTGAATTTTATATATTTTATATATATTTTATTAGGCTAGGATTAATTATTTTATTGTAAAGCGCTTTGGGCAATTTGGAGTTAGCGCTATATAAATTTATTATATTATTATTATTATTATATTATATTATAGAATTGCTGAGTCGCACGTTATGTCACGGTGGCTTAGTTGGAGAAACATTTTCAAAAGTATCTTGTTAACTTTCAGTGAATTTGGCGCCGATATAGCTGCAGTTTTATTGTATTTTAGTTTTCAAGTGATTGATTTCAATCCACCTACGGCTATTTTGCATGAAGATAGTTTGTTTTGAAAGGTCATTTTATACTGGCCTTCTCAGGGACGTTGGAAGCTCATTTATTTTGGGAGGCCGATCAAAGCAAAAAGGTAATCGGTGGGGGCATGCCCTCCCCTCAGAAGATTTTGAAATCTAGACCTCTGAAATGGTATTTTCAACCATTTTGGGAAACATTTGACAGTTGTCAACTAAAGAATAATACTGGATTACAGCATTAATTTTACAATGTTCAAACATTCGTTACTCCGAAATGCAAAATAATATATTTGTATTGAATATTATGACTGTATAACAAAGTTACTATACCTGAACCATGGAAAAATACTACGCAGACGCAAACCTGCAATAATTCTATTTCGTAACGAAGGAGAATTATACAATGACTTGCAATGAAATTGAATGCTAGCTTTAATGGTAAATTAAATAGTAGTGGTAAAGCCCAAGATTTCTTTTGGGGGGGTAGTTATACCTGACTACGTCCGTCATTCTATCACTTCTCTCTTTTCATTTAATGTACTTCTAGCTTTTCATTTTTTTTCTATTCCACATTTTTCTTGTTCCTCAGTTTCTACTATCACAACTGGCAGTGGGCACCATGCTTCGGGCCTGTCTCGTTTCTGTTTCGCCACTTTTAGCACTTTTTTAAGGTAGTGTTATATCCATATTCTTGTTAAGTGTAATTGAGTCTATGTTTGTTATGTACAATAATGTGTACCTATTTTGTGCCAATCAAACTTTTGACTCCTCGACATTAGGATATAATACACATTTATCCTTTTCCTTCCTTCCTGAGTGCTGCGAACGAGACGTTCTGAATCGAGCTCGAGTTTGAAGGAATTTCACACAAGGAATGTGCCAAAATTTCGCTCTGAACTCAGTTGAGAAAATAATGTACAAATAGGGATTGCAGGCGCTATTTGTGACTAAAAGTACATCAATAATATGCAAGAAGTACAAAGGTATATCATTTTCATCTCCTGTGATCCACTGCCATGTTCGACCAATTGCAAGAGGTAACATGCAGATAAATAATGCAATTACAACAGGCCATAGTAGCTTGAGAGCTTTCATATTCTTCATTAACCTGGTAATATAATATTATAATTATAAGATGAACGCATAAACCAAACATCCTGGTCATTGACAAAGAAGTCATGCACATATACGCCTATATTATCCACTCATCAAAAACTCTAACATGCTAAGATGTTAAAGATTGCTATTAGATCTTTTTATACTATGGGAAAAATGCTAGCTAGGTTGTGTAAAATCATATTGAAACTTCTAATAACATCCTAATTAAAGACGAGCTTTAAATACATTAATATAGAATTACAACGACAAAGCTTTAATGAAGCACCTAACATGTGCTATATAGTTATCATTCCATGATAAAACATATGATCGTTGGCGGATTTAAAACGGGAGATATGCGCAACTTCATTTGTCAAATTGTGATGCTAAGGAGGCTCCCTACAGTTATAGTACAGTTTGCAACACGATCTATATAGATCAGACGTCATCCTCACGTCTCACGCGTGGAATTTTCGTGACCCGGTAAAATTTTGAAACAAGCCGCGGGAAGTTATTTTCGAGACTTATCTCCGAAGAAACCACAACTTTTTCATTATAATCGTGAATCTTTGCAATTCAAACAATACGTATGTTCTTAACCAGTTTCTAAGCTTTCTTTTAGTATGTTTTTTACGTATTTACGTTCAGTATTATCTTTTATATTAATGTTCAAAATCTTCGACGTGCATGTTGCAGACTAAATGATATTTTATACTCTCCTCAAGGCACTCTAGCTGTCAAAGTAATATAATTCTTTAAAGCAATCAAAAGTTTAAAAACTACTGCATACAACCACAGTACAGTCTGTTAGGACTTACAAGTTGTCTTATGAAAATTTGGAATTGTTTGAATGTTTTGAATGGTTTTCATACCGATTTCAACAATAAAAACAAATTTAAGAGACGTTGGATTAATTCAATGCGAAAACCACCGACAAACTAGACCAGAAAAAAGACCGCCAACAAACAAATCTTGGGTCTAACAAGCCAAGAATAACGAAAACGAAGAGAATTTTGCTCGAAATTGTACACCATTTTTCGCGAGCAGAAAATGACATTTTGAGGTTCTTTTTTTCCGTTCGTTTCTCCGGTGACCATATCTCAAAATTTGACTATGTATTCAACGTACTGGCGATTTTTAAAAAAAATTCTGACAATCTCATGATTTACTTTCTGCAAAAAAAGGAGTAGGTCACCGACCTTATTTTTCCGCTATCATACCTTCTTTGGCTAAAATTGCCAAGATAAATGATGACGTCATGTCGCCATGGCAACGTCAAGAGTAAAAAACTTGTGTTGAAATTATTGCTTGATATACGAGGAATAAAGGGCTTACGCAAAAGTGTCAGTTTTCTAAGCTTATAACCTTTCAAAGAGCTTTCAATTCAAAACACTGATATCTAATGGAAACTGTAGGGAGCCTCCTTAAGTAATCAGGAACACAGACAATCATACATTTAAGACTGCACTACGACATTCAAGTTGCTTGGCAACAGGAAGCCAACTCAGCTTCATCAAAATAGGTGTGACATGAACAAACTTGCGGGTTCCAGCACTTATTATGTACATGCAAATTCCATATACGTGCAAATTTCTTCACAGCTTGTAACTTCTTAACAGTAATTGCGATAGTGTTCACTCAAAATTTCGAACAATAAAATAATTTGCAAAAAAGTATTAATAATCATTATCACTGAAAGTTCTCTGATCACAATTGTGCTTAACACGACCAACTGCTGTTGAAATATACGTGCGTGAAGATACGGTTTTTATGATATGCTAATCATATAAGTCAAATGTGAATTCAAGTTACGCCAAGATCCTTTAGCCGTTAACATTTATTTATTTGTATATTTGCACAGCGATAAATATATACGGCGGATTATTATTGTGTATATCGAATCGAAACAAATGCGAAATATAAAAATGTGGTGTTTTCCACAAAAGAAAATAATTAAATGTTGCATTGTTGATGTAATTCTCGCTTCGACACTTCTCGCTTTCGACACGAAAATAATCGATAAGAAGCTAGAAGAATATTAAAGACCTGTTCACACGATCCAATTTGTCAGATTTAATTATCCTCCCGGCGTATGTGATTTTACGCAATACAACAACAACTATACATACATGCATTATTCAGCTCACTCCCCGTTGGGTCTTTTCAGTGACCGATTACATCAAATATCTCGCTTATCTATATTATGTACGTAGCCTACATGATCTATTTTTACAACAATTGTGATATTACTTTCCTAATCTGTATATCCTAACCCACCCAGTCAACTTTCCCTGTGGGAGGAAACCGGAGTGCCCAGAGAAAACCCACGACTTTCGGCAGAGCGTTGACTTACTCTTTTCACATGAGTGTGATGAGTACAGTCCTCAGCAAGAATCGAACTCAAGATTCAGAGGTGAAAGGCGCGTGTCCTGACCACTGCCCCACCGAAGCCCGAAACTATACCTTTCGCCAGGTTGGAGCCAATACTTAGCCTTACTCTTGTCAGCAAATCCAGTAAATGACATACTTCAAGAGGAGAATTGGATCCGACAAATCGAATCGTGTGAACAGGTCATAAGACTTCAATATAAATTTGAAATGTGAAATAGTGAAATGTTGTGGGAAAGAAAGTGAAAATTTTTAGAAATGTAGAAGGTGCTAGTTTCTGGCCTTCCAGACGCGAGCGTGAAATTTACGGGCCAAATGATGCGCGCTAAAAGGCCTAGCACATTTCGAAAATCCTTAACGCCTGATTCCAGGCTATTCTAGCATGCCATTCAAGAAATTGAATATTAGTGCAGTATGATATTGTATGGTAAATTATAATTTAAGTGTATTTGACCTGTTTACACCTTACTCATAGAAGGGCAAAAATGGTTCCTAGGAAGAAAAATTTGCGAATTGTGCTAGGCCTTTCGCTTCCGGCCACTCTCCAGACCTCTGAATCCAGCGCACCAAGCATTGTGCAAGTGGAGGCCAGCAACTAGGCCAGACGCTAATCATGTTTTCTTACAGCTGAGGCTAAATTTGGAAAATACAGCTCTAATGTAACCGAGTCGAACGTTTGCTAGAGGACACTACACAACCCATGTCGGATCGCGGAGCAGAGATAAACCGGAAGGGTTAGTTTCTTGTTAGTTTAATAGGGTGAAAATCAGGAGAAAAACCCTCGAAGCATAAGATAGCAACCAACCACAACTCTACTTAGATGGATTTTCTAGCACAACGAATCAAAGCAGGGCCTACCTTCGACTCACAGTAGCATGCTTCACTCAGTGATAAGGGGCAGTGCACTGACTGTATCTGCATTCCCTAAATAGAGGCCCTTCCCTGAATAAAGATCTTCAATATGTATAAAAAGACTATAATTGTTATTCAAAACGAGCTTTGGGCTGCTTTCCATTTACTTGTAACGGTGATGAACACATCAAGGTGGCTGATGTAATAAAATGTCGATATGCATCTGTAATCAGAAAAATCTGATTTGCATACAGCACACACGCGACAAGATAGATGCAGACTATTTCACATCGTCGAACATGATTTGGTCACGACAGTTACGACCAAATGGAAACCATAAGATATAAAGTACCTTACCTTTTAACGATAATATCATTGTTGTAAACTTTCGAGAAACGAAGCAGTGATCTTCTCATTCGAATAAACATGATGATTATCACCAAAAACGCTGCCACAAAGTACAAATCTTCAAGTGCATAAAGTGTGTATGAAACAGGTAGCGATACATCCAAATCACAAGATTCTGCAGTCGTGTTTACATTTCGTACCGGGATTTCGATAATGGGATAAAATATAAGCACAAATATCCAAATGCCAATGACGGTATACCAAGCAGTTCTGGCTGATATTTCATTTAACTGTTTAATGTTTACAATAGCAGTGCATCTTGAATACCATATCGCTACCAATGTAACAACCGAAGCAGGCATAAACATCAGGGAAAATGGCAACAATATTTTACACGCAAATTCACCAAAAAGCCATCGATTGTGAGAGAATATCAACAGAAAGTAGAAAGGATTACGAATGATAAGAACCCCCATGTCTGCGACGGCTAAATTGATAAACAGAATTTTATTCGAAGTTCTCTTTATGGCGTTGTAACGTAAAATAGCCACGATGACCCAGCAATTGCCCAGAATACCGATAACTGCAAAAAGCCATTGCAAAATGAACAATATAGTATGACTGGTCATGATAGTTCAAGGTCATATAATAAAACAGCAACGTCTATGATCGTTCAGCAGATATAACCGGAGTAAGTTCCAAGTTCACATTTTACTGGAGTCAGGGTAGATTGCCACTATACTCAAACTGTTGGTTGCCTAGCAATAATGGATTCTCGAACGGAATCTATGGCTATGCCCTGTGGCTAGGTGTAGTCGACTCTTTCTAATTCGTTCAACAAGCTATCCGCGGCGTGATTGCTTCAAGTAGTATGACTATAGAAAGCGAAGGTAAGTATTTTCTGTTTTGGTTGGATGCAGCTGATTTCACTAGCTTAATTCGGTCCGTTTAACTTGTCCCTTGCAAGGCTGTATTTGATAATTCTAGCGATTAGAAATTTGTTTTGTATAGATTTTCTAATTTAGGATGTTTCACGTTTTTCAAAACAATATTGTAGTACACCTCGTTCAGTAAGACACCCGTAGAAGAGGCGGAATACAACCAATTTGCTTCCGGAAGCGAAACATTCAATCCACTTTTGACTAGGAAATGTGTCACTGGAACTGAATCTTGTGGGAGTGATTACAAATATTGGGTCCTCCGTTGAGGCTATGGCGCAATCGATGAATCGTTTCAATCTGTGCAAGATACCCGGAACGACAGCTTCAGGTGGTGTATAACTAAATTTATGCAAGGTTGAAAAATCCAATTTTTAACTTGGAAATGGGGCTCGATGTCCAGAAGTGCGGAATCTCGAGGAAGTGGTCTACATTATAACAGATTTTCCGTTGCGTGTATGGTTGAGCCAAGTCGATCCTTATTAATACGTTCAGCCACTCAGCAAGATGCCAGGAGATACGATTTTAAGTGGTATGATTAAATTGAGGCTGTGGAATCCAATTCACATTAACTTGGATAAGAGTTATAGATAGCCATGCAGTAGATGTTTTAAGAAACAATTTAACAATATTTGCAGTACATCACCAAATGCGGTACGTAAAATAAAGCTTCCAACTTAGCAGTAAGGAGTAGAACACGATAATCCTTCAGATACTGGGAGTAACAATATTAGAAATTCGATTCGCCTTTACTTTGGATGTGGGCTTGATAGCATCTAGATGTTTTCGTTAAAAATTGAACAACATATACCGTAAATTAACAATTACAGTGAATGGGTCTGGTTTTTCCAACTCAATAGCAAGAAGCAGCCAACGATTCGGTGTGACAACTTTCACTAAATTGATGGCATATGCAAGGCTGAAAAATCCAATTTACCTCAAAAATATAGGCTAGATACCAACTTTATGTTTTAGTAAACCAATATATAGCCTAACATTTAACAGCATATCCTGTATATTGACAAATTCTATACATCAAACATGTTTTAAAAATCGACAACAACAGATCAAATGCCAGAAAAACAACATTCAACAACCTGTCGCATTTTAAGATAAGGATGATAGCAGTAGGCGGGGACTAGAATAATTATACACTGAAGTGCGTGGTCGACCAGTAGGATTGCTAGATAAGGTGTATAAATTACTTCGAGGGACACCTGCAGACACAGTGACAAATTACTTTTAGACAAATTTGAATTATCAATAAAAAATTCAACAAACATGCATCAAAGACATATTACATTCAATGTATACATACATATTGTTAAACTCAGAGATCTCGAGGATAGTGCAAAGTTTCAGAAGAAAAACGACATGCAAATAATAAATTGGCCATGCATAAACAGCAATAATGAGAGTATCTTTAATATAACAAAATAGCTTGCATTGCAAGAGTGCAAGAATTGTTGTCACCTGAGCACTCAAATCATTTCCTGATTTAGAAAGCCAATCATAACAGAGGACGGCTTCATGTTCAGGGCATGTTGTCGACGTGCTATAGGACTTGGCGTCTGATGCAATATTAACACAAGGAAAATTCCTTATGTCTACCTGATATTTACTACTATTTAATATCATAGTTATATATTACTCCTATAATGACGAGTTCTATGACTATATTATTCTATTTTTCATATTGACTATATTGTCCTTCACTCTTCAGACTTCAGCCTTTAAAAATACTTTAATATAAAACACCATATCACATATGGCATCAATTCAATTTTGTATTTACAGATTTTATTCCCTTTTCTATCACAAAATTAACTTGGCTGAAAATAATGTGGTATTGGTATTGTATGTATCTGCAACAGACACAGGGTCATAGTTCATGGCATGTGTTTGATTGTTTTGATCACACATGCACGATATAAACGTCGACATTTGTAACGCAAGGCGCCAAGGCCAGCGACAACGTATGTGCTGTTATAAATACTGTAGTATATTACATATTTTAGTATTTTTAACGCTCTAATAATAGCTCTAAGCCTGTATTTATTTATGTCTCGCTCTGTTTCTTTAAAGTTCAAATGTCTGACCATCGAACGCGTCCTTGACTTTGATAGTTTAATTTATAAATCAGTCCATAGATCAGTCATACTCTTCCAACTGGGCATATGGCAATATGGTAAAACGCGGACTGGACTGGACTTGGACTGGACTGAGTGATAAAACGCGAACTGGACTCATTAGTAAAACGCGGACAGGACTCAATTGGTAAAACGCGGACTGGACTCAATTAGTAAAACGCGGACTGGACTCAATTGGTAAAACGCGGACTGGACTCAATTAGCGAAACGCGGACTGGACTCAATTAGTAAAACGCGGACTGGACTCGATTAGTAAAACACGCGGACTGGACTCAATTAGTAAAACGCGGACTGGACTCGATTAGTAAAACACGCGGACTGGACTCAATTAGTAAAACGCGGACTGGACTCGATTAGTAAAACACGCGGACTGAACTCAATTAGTAAAACGCGGACTGGACTCAGTTAGTAAAACGCGGACTGGACTCAATTAGTAAAACGCGGACTGGACTCAGTTAGTAAAACACGCGGACTGGACTCAATTAGTAAAATGCGGACTGCACTCAATTAGTAAAACGCGGACTGGACCCAATTAGTAAAACGCGGACTGGACTCAATTAATAAAACGCGGACTGCCCCCAAATTGCCCCAAAGGACTATTTCTAAAACCCAGAATGCAAATGGTGATCACGGAACTGGAAATAGAAGAACACGAAATATTAAAAACCGGAATCAACAATTTGTGTCCACCATATAACTCGTGAAATATTTGTTGTACCGATAATATTCAAATTTTATTTGGTTTTCTTATCGTCTAAGGATTCTGGCTATATATATTTTGGCTTGCTACAGTGAATTTGATAAACTGTGAACACAATCAACTAATCAATTCTTGCTCAATCGTATAGTTGCTCAATCCATACAACAACGAGTCAAGATATATCAATTGAAGAGAATGCGAGCATTATTTGAAAGCTTACAAAAGATTTACTGTAGTAATGATTTAGTTGACGCGTGATTTTACTTGTAAAATCGAACAAATTCTTTGTATTATTATTGAATATATAAAATCGCACCAAACGGTGAATTACTTTATATTTACATAATGTATTGGAAGTTATAAAATCAAATATTTACAATTAAAACTATTTTACAAGCAATTAATTAATTAATGTTGATTGATAATTGGAATCATGGAAGGAAAAAACCTATATTGAAATCGATTAGTTCTACATTAAAACGATGATAAATTATCCCAGAGCGGACCAATCGTCCATGTGATTCATACCTAGAGGGGGAATGAGGTGGGTAAGTATAGAATTATGTTGAGTTTTAAAAGTATTAAAAAGTTTTATACAGAGTTTTTGACGATGGTCGTCGAGTCTCGGGCAGCCTGCAGTTAGGTTTAAAGCTTCACGGTAAGACAGTTCTGGGTAAACAATTCGGAAGAATCTTGTTCGACCTTGTCGATAAGGTAAGATGGAAGGGATGTATGAGAAACGGCGCACCCACATATTCTAAAAAAGTTCGAACAAGAGAAATATTAAGGACTTATTAACCGACTACGAGGTCTGTACGGGAAAGTATTGCCTGAGGTTTTTCGTACAGACCGAGCGACGAAGGAGCGAGGTCTGTGCGATAAAAACCGAAGGCAATACTTTCCCGTACAGACCGAGCAAAAGATGTTAATAAGGGATTTATTATATAGCTTTGTCGCATCGCAGTTTTTTCTGACTTTTTGAAAAAACCAGAAAACCTTTTTGCAGCTATAAAACCGCTTTCAGCCGTATATACTGGCGGTTTCTGTCGTCGCGCTTGCTGATTCACTGATAACAACAAAACAATTAATAAAAATACACCAAAGAAAAAAAATTAACCTTCAAAAATATTTTTTTTTACGTTTTCGTGATAAACATACAACAAAAGTTCTATGACAGATAAACCATTAAAATTTAAGAACAAAATGTTTGCAACATTTTTTGACAGTTCGTCGAACGTTTTTGAAGGCAAAAGTCTGTAAACAACTTACAACTATGTAGTGTAAAGTAAAATGCAAAGCATTCAGCGCAAGATATGACAAATTATACGAGTTAAAATGTTCAAGTGAACAAAATACAATATTAGAAGTCTGAAGCCTAAGCGTTTAATCGTCTAGGTCACTATCAATTACCAGTCGACGGCGAGATGAATTTCTGAGCGGGCAAGATGAATTTCTGAGCGGGCAAGATGACATTTTCCAGACCGGTAGGCCGTAGGATGAGGGTCGAAAATATGCTTAGAAAACAGATTCCGTAGCACCCCTCGTGTAACTACATAATTTTTACATGAATCAATAGATTAGAACGTACTTAGTTAGAATCCACTTCCCCCCAAGCGAAATAGTTGCACAAATTGAAGTACAACCTCTCCAAAGTTCGGACTTCCTCGTGTTTCGAAATCATGAACGGCCATTGTTGTGTTGCAACTACGCATGCGCTTGACCACAAAACACTTAATGCGCACGCGCAGATAGGAAAACTGATCTCAATAAAACACGCATATTCAAGATGGCTACTAATGACGATATGTCGAAAATTCGAATATCCTCATGTTTTATGCATTTTGAAGGCGTAACCGAGCAACTTTCTAAAGTTACTCGTCAAAGGCTTAAGAAATTTGTCGATTGCAGGAATAAATGGGCGAAACTTAATTGCCTGCAAGCTGAGATAGCGAAGGATTCGTATGATAAGTTTGATGACGAATTCGTCAATTATTCATACTTGGCAGAGAACACAAACTAAAGTTTTGATTTAGAATGGTACCACCACATGAAATGCTACAAGAAATTTAGCGATGAAGAAAAGATCCGTAGGAAAACGGAGCTAGTACAAGCACGGAAAAGGTCGCTAATACCGTAGACCACACATGCCACATGGAACCAGCATTTACCAGCCGTGGAACCCAGAAGAAAGATTACACGCAATTCAGTCATTTCAGTGGAACCAAGTAAGACCTTGCCTCAAAGAAACAAGCATGTACTACCAGAATGCTGCATTATTTGTGGAAGAGATTCGTCTTGGTTTTCAAGAGACAAGGTATGATTATGTACAATTTCTTGTGTACAGTATCTTTATATTCTATGGACCACCTTTTGGTGGAGAAGTTGTCATATTGTGCCTTACTGTCTTGTGCATATACCTATATGGGTGCATTGGATCTTAATGGGTTAATTATCCAGATAATAAGTTTATTTAAACAAGCATAATATAAGCTACTCTGGATTGTAAAGTTTATGAACACAATGTTCATAAACTTTACAAACCAGAGTAGCTTTATTTTAATACCTGGTTAATTTGTCAAATTCACCCTGCTTTAGGGGCTGTTTATATGAAACCTGGGCTGGCTCGCTGACCGGGCCAGCCCGGTAAGCGGGATGAATTTGTCTTGTGTTTATATGAGAACATTTCATCCCAGCAGGCGGGATGATTTTGTTGTTTTGACCTTTGACATTGTTTTGACAGTTCTTAAAAATAGCTTACACACAAATTGGTAGTGGCGTCTCTTTCAACTTTCATCCCGGCAACTGGGATGACCCGGTTAGTGAGTGTTTATATGGGGAAATTTTCATCCTGGTAAGCTAATCTCGCCTTTTTCAAGTGAGATCTCTGGAACCGGGCCAGCCCGCTTGTCCATATAAACGCACAGTAGTTTTTACTATAAAATCAATTACATGGCGAGATCTTGCTAAGCGGGCTGGCCCGGTCAGCGAGCCAGCCCGGGTTCCATATAAACTGGCCCTTAGTTGGTAAATGCCATTTTTAAACAGGCATTCTAAACTTGTATGTTTTGTGTAGAAAACACAAAAGAGAAGAGGAACACCACTAGTGTTGGCAAGTACAATTGATGCTGGCTTATTACGTACAGCTGCTGAGAGGAAAATGATGAGCGGATACTTGTGCAGATTAGAGATAAAGACTGTGTTGCATTGGAGGTCCGCTAAGCACAAAGTTTGCTATAGCAAGTATACCATATTCCTTGCAAGGGAGGCAAAGACGACCACAACATGTGCACCACCAGTGTATGAAATATCTTACAATGTATTCTGTAAAGAAGTCATTGAAACTGAAATCCTCAAGGGAAAAGCAATAAAGTACATGATTGAGAAATTTGTTGTCATTGCTAAAGAAACTGAGAATGTGGATGCATCGAAATACAGGTCTTCCGAGCTCAAGCAGCAGCTAATTAACAGTTATCCCCAGCTGGTATTCTATTTGCCTAAATCTAGAAATGTTAGTGAAATTGTGTATGCTGAGAACTTGGATACTTCTGATTTAGTTGAGGAACATATGTTGAGTAAAGCTGAAAATAGTGATGAAGAATTTGATGAAGGCGACTGCATAAATAAACAAGGAACCTGGACTAATAAAATTGATGGGAAGAGAGTTAGAAAATAAATAAGATTGTGAACACCGAGTAATACTTATTTATGGCATATCGTAATTTATCTATTAAGCACCCCCCTGCCCCTCTCCTGTAAGCAATTAATTTATAAAATTGTGAAGCATGAAAGTATTGTATTTTAAAGATAATTATGATATTTTACTGATACTTTGGTACGTAACATCACTGTACCCGATGTTGTATATTTATAAAGAGAATCAAACGTGCAAACAGACTCTTTGTATATATTAGAAATAAGCCCCCCCCCCCCCAAATTAATAGAGAAATTACGGTATGCGTGTTCTATAATGTTTAGGATTGTGATAATATTTAAAGCCTGAAAAACAGATTTGCTTGCAAAAACGTCATGCAATTGCTGTAGTATAAAATAACATCATATTTTTAATAAGTTATTATTGTAATGTTGGCTTGGAAGTGTTCCTGGCGAGGGCTTGACACGGTACATTGCTCAGAATGTTTGGCATTTTAATGGTAAAATGCACAGAACATAAAAATATCATATATTTTTAAAACAATCCGATGTCATCTTATATTACTTCAGCCCTGCTTTCGCACATTTCATAATTTTTTTCTTGTCCAGTTCTGCGTTGAGATCAGTTTTCCTATCTGCGCATGCGCATTAAGTGTTTTGTGGTCAAGCGCAATAGCGCATGCGTAGTTGTAACACAACAATGGCCGTTCATGGATTTCGAAACACGAGAAAGCCCGAACTTTGGAGAGGTTGTACTTCAATTTGTGCAACTATTTCGCTTGGGGGGAAGCGGATTCTAACTAAGTAAGTTCTAATCTATCCATTCATGTAAAAATTATGTAGTTACACGAGGGGTGCTACGGAATTGAACATTTTCGACCCTCATCCCACGGCCTACGGTAATTAACCAATCAGCGTGCGGCATTTATCTCAGCCATATAATAAATATACTTAATAAGTCATCATTTGGTACTCCACTACGTTTCAGAGTTCGAATTACATACAGACGTTTCGCTGCTTTCGTAGTAATTTCATCAAAGTGCTCGCACCATTTAAGGTCGTTTTCAATTTGTAGACCAAGCAGTTTATGACTTTTAACTGTTTTAATCGGTATATCGTTGATACTAAGTTGCAGTAGAACAGGTGATTCATGCTGAAAATTTTGCCCTTAATTCTTTGCACTTTTTAACTTCATATGATTTTGATCCGCCCAGTTAGCAATCCGATTGTATCACTGAGTTACTATGTTTTCTACGACTTCTGATACTGTTACGTCATCTACAAATTTTCACAGCTTGGTGGTTTTAGACCGGTCCCAACTTCGTTCCCTGAGGGACGAAAGCACTCACATATAACCAATCAGAAACTGAAACCCCAAGTCTAACTCGTTGCCTCCGATTAGATAAAAAATCGCATATCAATGGAGCCCCATCTTCGAAGCCCCAAGTCAATCAATTTGGTAACCAGAACGTTTAAATCAATCCTGTCGAAGGCTTTACTGAAATCCAATACGACAATCCTAAGAGAGTACCCACTCGCATCTAGGCTTGATAACCATGAGTGAAACATGTCGAGTAATCATGTTGCATGTTGTTTGGGACCAATATTCTGTAATAGGCTGTAGCAAGCCACATTATATATAGCCAGAACCTTAGACGATAAGAAAACCAAATAAAATTTGAATATTATCGATAGAACAAATATTCCACGAGTATATATAGTGGACACAAATTGTTGACTTTGAAAGCTCTATATTCCGGTTTTTAATATTCCGAGTTCTTCTATTTCCAGTTCCGTCATCACCATTTGTATTCCGGGTTTCAGAAATAGTCCTGTGGGGCAATTTGGGGCCAGTCCGCGTTTTACTAATTGAGTCCAGTCCGCGTTTTACTAATTAAGTCCAATCCGCGTTTTACTAACTGAGTCCAGTCCGCGTTTTACTAATTGAGTCCAGTCCGCGTTTTACTAATTGAGTCCAGTCCGCGTTTTACTCTTTGAGTCCAGTCCGCGTTTTACTAACTGAGTCCAGTCCGCGTTTTACTAATTGAGTCCAGTCCGCGTTTTACTCTTTGAATCCAGTCCGCGTGTTTTACTAACTGAGTCCAGTCCGTGTTTTACTAATTGAGTCCAGTCCGTGGTTTACTGAGTCCAGTCCGTGTTTTACTAATCGACCCTATTTGAGTTCAGTTCGCGTTTTACTAACGAGTCCAGTCCGCGTTTTACCACTCAGTTTAATCCATGTGCAAGTCCAGTCCGCGTTTTACCATATGCCTTCCAACTGGCCGCCATTTGCAAATGTCTCATTTCAGTCATTCAATCGCCACAGCCATATATAGGCTTAGCATATATGGCCCTTCAACCCAAAATACATATTCCGGGCGGAGCACATAGTGAGTAAGCGTATCACCGCGAGCCCTACAATGGTTTCGAAGTTTCCTGACAGACCGTAAACAATACGTGAGGATAGGCTCCAGCAAATCCACCCCCTTAAAGATCACGCATGGCGTTCCCCAAAGGTCGATCCTGTCCCCATTGCTGTTTAGCATTTACACAAACCATAGTCCCTATAACACAGTGTCTGGAAACGCGGCAAACTTGAAAGTTTATAGCCATGTCCGTGGGTTGATGTTGAGGGTGTACTGAGAGTGCACGTTTTCTTTGTTTTACAAATGTTAATATTTAGCTGCACGGAGTTTATTGGCTTTTTCGTTCATTATGCTAAGAGAATAATGCGTTTACTGAGCGTGAAGGTGCACAAACATGAACAAAAACATAGAACAAAAGCTTTAGATGCGTTTCCAGACACTGTTATAGGGACTATGCACAAACGATCTCCCGTCTGCAACAAAAGAATGCTCGTTAGTTCGTACGTCGACGATAGTAAAGTGTCCTTATCCTTTTCAATTCGATACAAGATATATGGAAAGCAAAGTTAACTCTAGAAGAAGATCTTAACAATGTCGCCAGAAGGTGTTGTAGAAATTCCCTCCGTTTAAACCCAGATAAGACAAAATTTATAATATTCGGCACACCACAACTACTTAGCACATTGTCTGCGGAACTTACGCTAAACTTCCTAAATAAAACCTGTTGTAGGTGATTTTATCCAATTTTAATCAATTTTATGAAATAGTAACACAATTAATTGTGAATAAAGTACTATATTTTTAGAATAATTTACATAGAATAATAGTTTTTAAGATAAACATTATTTGAGATTTATAATACATTCTGAAAAGCCCTATTGGGGGCATGTATTATGGAAACTTTATTAATTACGATCAATGTTTACATACTACAGTGATAAACCTCTCTTTGCAGGTAGTTTACCAGTGTCTACTTGAATTAACTCTATATATATGACACTAGTTGTGGGTTATCCCACTCTTTGTTACGTTTACAGAATATATAATATGAGGACCTGACACAATGTTAATAATTTTCCTAATGAAGTACTTTCTACACTGCTCATCAAATTTTAGATCTTTCAACATTTCAATAAAGTCCAGCGATGATTGACTCAAAACTCCCAGTGAACTGATAGATAAATTTACAAATTTTACTGTTTCATATTTCTTGTTCTGTTCATTAATTAGTTCTTGATATTTTTGTCTTTTACGGGTTACATTAGTAAGCAGATTAGATTCAAATCCGACAGTAAGTTCGAGTATATAAATACATTTGTTTTGAATTGTTACTAAAAGAACAGGACGTAATCTATCCCCGGTGATAACAGATGGATTGATGTCGCCAGGAACGTCAGCGTAAAGGTTAGAATGTTGTACGGATTTAAGTGTGGATGCGATGAAGTTAAGCACAGAATCATGTCGCCACGTAAAACGTCCTTCATTTAGGTAGGTCTTTCAGCCAGCGACTACGTGAAGTAATATTTTCGGGTTCCAGACATTGCTCATTCTGAGCATTCGGATGTTGATGATATTCCCCATTTCAAAAGGTTTTTGCGAGTCGGAAGCGTGTTATTTATATACCGGATGGTGAAGTTAAATATGTTCTTAGGAAGTTTACTTTGGACTGAGGACCATATGGAGTTGAATGAGAGGGTCGAAGAAGAATGTTGGAGAAGAATGAACCTTGGGAAATGAGGTGATTTTGAAGCTTTTCTTCGTGTTCTTTCCTGATTGTGCTTAATACGTCCTTAGTGTTTTTGTAATAATAATAATAATAATAATAATAATGAAAACTTTATTGAAATAAATTTTTTAACATTACATACAATTGTAAATCTCACTATATTAGGTAATTTACAATTGGCTACACGAATCGCAGATTACAGTAACTATATATGTTACTATATGAACTATTTACAATCACAGAAAGAATTATAGACAAATGATTATACATATTAAAAGTTAAGCAGTTCAGGATTGGTCCACTCCTTGTTTCTACAGCAGAAAACATAATATGTCGTTCTAATTGCGATGGACATTATCTTTTTCATGCAATATTGATTGTGCAATATTGATTTTTTATCCAAGCCTACATTGTCTAACATTTTTATAAAGGTAAGGCATTCTTTATCGAAAACACCGAGAGAGCTG
Source organism: Trachythela sp. YZ-2020 (assembly GCA_016169945.1). NCBI lineage: Eukaryota > Metazoa > Cnidaria > Anthozoa > Malacalcyonacea > Clavulariidae > Trachythela > Trachythela sp. YZ-2020. Next base: position 2,831,527 of record JADLSH010000389.1, read on the forward strand.
ATTGACAAGTTTACAAATTCAACGGATGCAAAGTGCTCGCGTTGTTCTTCAATTAAGTACTTGTATTTGGCTTTCTTACGTTCAACGTTGTTGTGTAGGTTAGTTTCAAATCCAACAGTAAGTTCGAGGATATAGAGAGATTCATTAGGAGTAATTAGTAGTAAATCTGGCCGATATATTTCGCCAGTTATTATTGAAGGCCTTCTAAATCCAGGTAGGTCAGCATATAGTTTATACGTATTTACAGTTTGAAATGTTTTTGCGAGAAAGTTCAATACAGAATCATGTCTCCATGTAAAGCGTTCTAGATAAGATTGACAGCCGGCAACCACGTGTAGCAGAGTTTCAGGACACAAGCAAAATGAACATTCAGGACTCGAAGCTAAACCCCATCTTGTAAGGATTTTTCGCGTAGGAAGAGAGCTATTTATGTAACGGATGGTGAAGTTAAAAATGTTCCTTGGTAGTTTTGATTGAGTAACAGACCAAAGGGTGTTGAACTGTGATAGGGAGAATTTTGAGACGTGCGAGAAAAATGAACCTTGGCAGATCAAGTGGTTTTGAAGTTTATCTTCTTGTCCAGAATGAAATTCTTTGAGAACATCCTTGGTCGAATTATATATATCATATTGTACATTAGTGTGGTTGTTAGTTGATTTCCAGAGTTCTTTTATTGATTCGTTTGGAGATGTTTTTAATGCATTACGTAGGACTGTTTGGCATTGGATGAATTTGACAGATGGTGGGAGGATACTTAGACCAAATTTGTTACGGGTTAGAAATTGGTATTTCAAGCCATTTTCGAATGTATTCATTTGACTACAGAATCAATAGTTTCAGTTACCCAGGTTTTAGACAGAGCTGCAACAGTGAAATGCCAGGATATTTTTCATAGGACGTAGCGGTTATATAAAATAAGTTTGTTTTTCGGGTGAAGAGGTTTTTGGTTCATCAAGGAGAGACATAAGTTCGGATTTATGTTCTTGGACAACTTTGAAATTTTTGTTGATATTCGTTGTCCAATCAGGTTTGAGTGTATTTTGAGTTGTTCAACGACTTCCGGTTTTTGACCAGCAAACCTGGCACGCGGATATATTTTTGCCAAATTTTGTCATTCCCTCAAGGATTTTAGAGCGAATTTAAGCTCTTTGATTAAAGCATCGTTGTTTTGAGAGTTGTACGGTATCATTCTTGCAGGGGATATCGATTAATCTCGAAAGAAATGCATTTAAAGGTGAAAAATCGAGGATAGTTTCGTGTAACATATGCCAATTCTGGGCTATTTTGGTCTCAATGTTTCCTTCCTTCCCTCGTTATAAGGAAGTCACAGGCGGGCGAGGGCAAATAGAGCCTTGGCCTCCTGTGATTTCAACGCATGTTAACGAATATTTTTAGGGTTAGGTTTAGCTATGGTTTAGCATTGGGTTATGGATTATATATAGGTTTAGGCTTACATTCGAGGTTAGGATATGGATTAGGATTAGCATTGGGTTATGAATTATATCGGCATCTCGTTCGATAGGACCTAACAAACCTCTAACAAACTGAGCTATACAGGGTCCAGTTGCCGAGTCCACTCGCATTAACAGCAAGTTCAGAATCTCGTTCGATAGGACTAATGGTAGAAGATATTTGTAGATGGAATACTCGAACGAAAATTTATATATATTTTTAGGCCTGGCCAGGAGCAGTTGCGAAAAAGGCAACTTAGGCCCTCTGGCAGGAATTGAACTGTGGAATTATATATAGGTTTAGGCTTATTGGAGGTTAGGATATGGGTTAGGTTTAGGCTTACATTTATAGGGTTAAGTTTAGGGATAGGTTCATGCAGGTTATGGATTGAGAATGGTTTAAGGGAATTAGAATATATATTACATATCATACAGTTCGGAATTTGGGGTTGTGCATAAATCGCTGACTCGTGCCCAGGCGCTAAGTTACCGCTATGACGTTGCGTGGTCGTTGCGTGGAGCGCGTGGATAAATTGCCGGGAACGCGCGCTCCACACGCAACGGCGTAGCAAGCAAAGCGTCTGGGTACGAGGCAGCATAAATCGCGAAAGCGCCAAAATTTGTTACTTGCGTTCGTATTGTAAATGGCGAAGACTTGGTTTGCATAAGAGTTGACTTGATATTGCCGCGCGTATATACCGGCCAAACGAGGGAACCTCTCTTAACTCAACGTTGATGAGAGTGCATGAGAGTCGTGCACGAGTGTTAAGCCAATTTTCCATTACGGTCGCTTTGCCCGCGCGGGCGGAGCGACCATGTTTCAACTTCCGTTGTAGGTGTCTAGCATGAGATATTTTTGTCCGCTTTACACCTCGCGGACACGCCTGAAAGTTGAACTACATTCAACTTTCTTGGCGTGCCCGCGCGACTAATTATTCACGTGATTCGAATCGGTCGCTTCGCCCGCGCGGGCAAAACGACCGTAATGGAAAATGGCCTTAACATGGCGGCCAGTAGGGTAAAAGTGGGGGTTCTGGCGCGGGTGGAGCATTAAGCTCCACCCATGACGTCATTATTTCTTAAGTATTTTAATTTATTCACACTCACGTTAATTTATTTTAGCTCACTACAGTGCTAATGGCTTTTCTTAACATTTTTGAACCGCTGCCGTTTGTTTATCTACAGTTTGAAATTTATTTCTGGCTGCTTTGCTGCCGGTTATCTACAGTTTTTAGTTTATTAAGAACAGGAGTGTTGTAGCGCTCGGTATATATTCACTTAAGTTTGCCCTAAAAGAATATTAAAAATTTAAACCTTTCCAACCCGTGAAGATAAATTCCCGTTTGCAGTTGGTTAAGACTCGAACCATCCATTTTACAAGATGTTTATTCTTGTCTAAAGGATTTGAATAACTAACTTACCTCGAGAAATTTTGCTGATAAAAATCAGAAATTTTGCTGATAAAAAGTGTCCCGCAAAAGGTCCCTGAGTCCCGAAGGTCCCTCCAGCGCTTCTTGGCTTCGCCAAGAAGGCGCGCAAATACGCTGGAGGGACCTTCGGGACACTTTGCGGGACACTTTTTAAGTCGATGATCGGAAAAAATAGCATTAAACGAATGACTTACGTTAATGCTCATCTACTCATAAGATCTTCCTACTCACTACGTGTACAATGGTGTGGTTACACCTCTACGTAGCGGGACGTATGAGCAGATGAGCGTATGCTCATAGTACTCATAAGCACATGCTCATAAAAGTGCGAGTGCTCAGAGCACATGCTCATAAAAGTGCAAGTGCTCAGAGCACATGCTTATAAAAGTGCGAGTGCTTAGAGCAAGTGATCATAAAACGTTTGGTGCTCAGAGGCGTCAGAGCAAATGCTCATACAGTGCTAACACTATTAAATACATTGCTGTCATACATTGCTGAGGGAATGAGGTGTAAATATTGTGAGAAATCTTTCAGCCGAGGTTTTAACCTTCGCCGACATGAAACTGAATATTGTCCAGCATCGCATGATCAACGTTCTGATATCACCCATACAGAGTCAGACATAGAGCAGAATTTTCCTGAGGATGAAATATCTTATTAGTAAGCTGGGCTGGGATAATCTTTCAACACGCCGGAAAAAGCATAAAGCTATATTGATGTTTTAAACGATTAACGAATTGACTCCGCATTATCTTCATGAATTGTTTGAATCCCGCAGCACAGGATACAATTTGAGAAACTCTGAAAACACTTTATTGGTGCCAAAACCGCGAACGAACTACGGTAAACGAAGTTTTAGTTATAACGGGGCGGTGCTGTGGAATGAGTTACCTCAAAATGTACGAGCAATATGCTCTCTTAGTCAATTCAAAAGAGAAATTGACAACCTATTTTCCATATGATACGGACTCCCGCACGGCAATCTTGTAAATCAGTAAACATGTTGTAGTTTTTAATATGTGTTTTGTCTAAGTGTAAATTGTCTCTGTATCAGTAAATTGTTATTGTAAAATGTTACGTTATTTTTATACCATACTGTAGATTTTACCGTGTTTAAATAAAGTTTTTTGATTGATTGATTTTTTGATTGATTGATTGATTGATCTGACGAGCATGCGTCAGATAATGGGTCACAAAGGTCGGATGTAACAGAAAATGAATCAGAATCTGAATCTGAAATGGTGGATGATCCTTGGATACCGCTAATAGAAGAAGCAAAGCAAAGAAATTCTGAAGCATACGAGGAACTAAAACAAAACCTTATTGACAGTGGTTTTGATGATGAAAGTGCTCGAGATAAAGCCTATTCGGTTATCCAGCCAAAACTCCAAAAGGAACTCGAAAGTGTCTATTTGGAACGTCTGTTTTGGATGAGAGAATTAAAAAGAGATCCGGTGCATCGCAAAATTATGAAAACAAGAGATGATTTTGTTGAAGATGACGGTTTTGATCCAGAGGAAGCATTAGAAGCTGCCGTTGACAAGAGGAAATTTCTTCTAAAGCGGGTTTTAAAAGATGGTAAACTTTCTGAAGATGGTGATGAAAGTACCGACAATGAAGAAAGCTAGAACCCTTATGTTAAACATTGCTAAAGTTCACTTGTGTGATTATACACCTTTATAGCAAACATTCTGAGGTTGACGAAACTAGAATCTTTATGTTAAACAATATCCTGTAAAGCCTTCAAATAATAAATTGTTAAAGAAAACTTTGTGCATTTTAAATTTATTCAATTTCGCTCGGGGTTCTCTTGGTTATATTCTCACAGTTTGTTCATGTCCAACCATCTCATACGTCCCGCTACGTAAAGGTGTAACCACACCGAGGCTGTACACGTAGTGGATAGGGGCCTTATGAGCAGATGAGCATATGCTCATAGTACTCATAGGCACATGCTCATAAAAGTGCGAGTGTTCAGAGCACATGATAAACCATTGCTAAGAAAGCCACATCACGACCGAAATTGTTCACATTCACGTCTTTAAAAATTATAGTTAGATCGTCGGGATTAACACGCGTTGTCACTTGGTCATATACAATGTTTTATGATGCTCAAATAATAATTGATATGATGTAATAACGTTTTCATTAGGCATTATTAGGATTTAGGATAAGCGAAATATCAAGGAGCGCTAGCATTTTAGTTGCATATAATCTGACAATTTTAGTAAATTTCAAAAGTTATTACCACTGCGCATGCGTATACATGCGTACGATTTGCGTTATCGATGCACCACATGCGGTTAATGCATTTTAGTTACATATAAACTGTAATTACGGTAATTACGTTGTGCATCATAACAAGCTTGGTTGAGGTGAATTTTGTGTGGCAGATCACGAGGCTTGGGTGGATTATTATCAGCAAAATTTCTCGAGGTAAGTTAGTTATTCAAATCCTTTAGACAAGAATAAACATCTTGTAAAATGGATGGTTCGAGTCTTAACCAACTGCAAACGGGAATTTATCTTCACGAGTTGGAAAGGTTTAAATTTTGAATATTCTTTTAGGGCAAACTTAAGTGAATATATGCCGAGCGCTACAACACTCCTGTTCTTAATAAACTAAAAACTGTAGATAACCGGCAGCAAAGCAGCCAGAAATAAATTTCAAACTGTAGATAAACAAACGGCAGCGGTTCAAAAATGTTAAGAAAAGCCATTAGCACTGTAGTGAGCTAAAATAAATTAACGTGAGTGTGAATAAATTAAAATACTTAAGAAATAATGAATAGAATAGAATCTTTATTTACCCACGGTGAACTTATCAGGATTTACATATATGGTACACTAACTAATTACAAAATTTTACAAACTAACAAATTACAGTTATAGCTCAATATAGAAATAATTATAAAATAAAAATACCTGCTTTCCATAAGTGCCGTGCAATAATATAATTTGTTAAAATTCAATCATTTAAAAAACCTACTACAGCCCGATTTAAACACGCTGAGATTATTTGTTTTGCGTAGCTCAGTAGGAAGGCTATTCCAAAGCACAGCACCACTATAACCAAAGCTATTCTTTAGGTAGTTGGTCCGTGGCTTTGGAATAGCTAGTTTGCCTTCGGTGTCTCTCAATGAGTAGTTCGTGATGCTGCTACGGTCTATGAACATGGGACGCAAGTAATCGGGAGCGAGCCCATTAAGTGATTTATAGACCATAACAGCTTTTTCAAGCTTGCGCTGGGTATCGAGTTTTCTCCAGCCAAGCTTCTCTAGTAGAAAATCAGCAGCAATGTCATAGCTAGAAGATGTTAACACTCTTGCTGCACGATTTTGCAATTTTTGAAGCTTATCAGCATAGGTTTTGTTACAATTATCCCAGACGACGCAGCAATAATTAAAATGCGGTTGCACTAACGAATTGTAAATATACTGCAGAGTCGTAAATGGAACAAAAGGCCTTACACGTTTTATAGCTCAATGCTTGATGCAATCTTTTAAATTAGCTTATTGATATGCATATTCCAAGACAGATTTTCATCAATCAGTACACCTAGAGACTTTGTAAGCGAAACCTGATTAACAGGGATCCCATCAATTCCCAGAGATGGTAATGGGCTCAACGTACATAATCTTTGCCTTGAACCGATTAACATGAACTCTGTCTTGGATTGATTTAAAGTAAGCTTGTTTGCGATAAGCCACTCACTAACGTTGACAAGGTCTTGATTCAGATTCTGATTAATATCACGAACGTTATTGCTTGCCAACGTCAAATGAGTGTCGTCTGCATACATACGTGCCTGGGAATGTTCGAGGCAATTAGGCAAATCATTTATATAAATTAAAAATAGTAATGGCCCCAAGATAGTCCCCTGCGGGATACCACAGGACAGTGAGCGGTTCGGTGATAGAAAACCGTTCACGAAGCATTTTTTATTACGATCGCTTAGGTAAGATTTAAACCATTCACTTCCTATACCATATGCATTTAATTTATATAAAATAATTGCATGATCTACGGTGTCAAACGCTTTTTTGAGATCTAAGAAAACTACTGCGTTTACGTTACCGTGATCGATGTTGTACGCCCAGTCGTTTGTGGCTTCGAGAAGAGCAGTAATTAACTGTGGAATGTAGGCTTCGGAATCCTGATTGACTAGTTGAAAGTAATTTGTTATCCGTAAGAAAAAAATTGACTTGATCATAAATAATCCTCTCAAAAACTTTGGCCACAATAGGAATAATAGAGATGGGCCGATAGTTATTGAGATCCTTACGTTTCCCTTGTTTAAATAATGGTATGACCTTTGAACATTTCCAATCGTCGGGGAATATACCCGTGATAATGGAGCGGTTAAAAATTATACTTAGAGAATCTGAAATCAAATCAGGGCATTCACGAAGAAGCCTAGCTGAAATTTTATCCAAACCAGTTGCTTTAGATTTGCTAAGTTTGGATAGAAGAGAAAAGACTATAGACGAACTTGTTGTCTTCAGTTGAAAACTAGTACTAGCTCCACTTTCGTTACTTGAAAGGTAATCTAAATGAGAACGACTGTTTTCGTTACAAGGTATTTTATCGGCAAGCTTTGGCCCAATATAAGCGAAATGATCGTTAAACGCCTCAGATAGTTTTTGAGAGCCGCTTATAGAACAGCCGTTCAATTCAATTTCCTTTACGTGCGAGATGTGTTGTTTTCTTGAAGTTAGTTCATTAATTATATTCCAAGTCTTTTTCGAATTGCTTTTATTTTCGTGAAAAGCGCTCGTGTAATACATTTCTTTGGCATGTTTGATTTCAGTATTTACAATATTGCGAGTTCTCTTAAAAGCGTGCCAATCAGCTGGGTCATTAGAGCTGCACGCTTTTATCTTCAAAATATCTCGATCATGCATGCGTTGTTTTAAGTAAGGGGTAATCCAAGGCGATTTAGAAGCCCTAATACGCTTTGTACACAAAGGTGCATGTCTTTCAACAACACTATTAAATATATTTTTCCAAACATGCCACATGTCATTTGGTTTATCATGTGCCCTAATTTCATCGCAATTCTGCAGCCAGATATCGTTTCTGAAACTTGCAGAATCAAAATTCTTAAAATTTCTATAGGTCACAGTAGAGTGGCCCTTAGTAAATAAACCAGTTGAAAGTTTACGAAAAGCATAAATTAGGCTATGATCACTGATACTGATATGAGAGACACCGGAGCAAACAATCTTATCAGGCGAATTGGTAAATATCAAGTCAATTAGTGTTGAAAATGACTTGGTTATGCGAGTTGGTTCGCTTATTAACTGTTGTAAGCCATAAAGATCAGTGATGCTAGTCAAAATGGTTGAATTATGATCCATTACGGTTGACCCGAAATTGCAGTTCAGGTCACCCATTAAGTAATATTCAACATTTTCTGCGTCGAGTCTACCTACTAGAGTTTCAAAATAGTTGAATTTGTCGACGGGTGAATCTGGAGGTCTATACCAAGTTGTAACGAGAAAAGGCTTGGATCTAGGTTTACGAATTTCGATACATAAATTTTCTAGTTGATCAATTGACATATCGAAACGTGGTAGAAAATTGATATTGCATCGAACATAAAAACATACAACACCCCCAAATCTGCCATTGACGCTTCTGTCGCGACGTACAATTTCATAACCAGATATATGAACCTCATTGTCATTTATAGTAGAATCAAGCCTTGTCTCGTTAATTGCCAAAACATCGATTGAATTGTCAACAAGCAAAACTCATGGGTGGAGCTTAATGCTCCACCCGCGCCAGAACCCCCACTTTTACCCTACTCCGGCCGTCTATATACGTCAGTGTGAACAGCATAAGGCGGGCTCCTTTTCGCTACATTGTTTTAAAAATTCAGTCAATATTAACGTGTACTCTAATTAGCTTAGTCCAATTAGGTTAAAATTTTGGTTACTTTCCGGAGTGAAATAATATCGATATTATCGGACGGGTAGTTCTTTCGCGGTTTCCGGTAGTTTTTCAATACCGCAACAGCCTAATGAGTAACGAGAAACACAATAGAATGATAGTGGTCCCCTGGATTTGAAATATCCAAACGGACTAAGTATTACGTATTACCCATCTACTTCTACAGTAAAGCCTGTTTTCCACTTCAACCGCATCGTAACGAATTACGTAACGTATTTCTTTGTTTCCTTAGCACTCGGGCAGAACTAATAACTCTTAAACAAAAGAATACGGTACGTTACGATACGATACGTTTGATGTGGAAAACAGGCTTAAGCCTGGTTTCCATTAGCTCGCGTAGGATGTCGTGAAGAAATCGTCGTTACCGACGTGAAATGGTCTGGGTCTACATGCAGTATCTTGCTTTTTGAGTCGATTATCATACACCTCTACACTTTCAACAACCTCAATACAATCCTTATCTCAATCCTATCCCTAATCCTTACCGTAATCACATGTACGCAAATCAGTCCATAATTACGACAGAGAAAACTGAGTGGAGGGAACACAGGACTGCATGACTCCGCCAGCAAATCAAATACAGTAATCATGCATAAACTAGAAATACATGCATGTAGAATCCCCTCGCCCATTTGAACCAAACAATTTACTCCCCAAAAGTTATGTAATTTGTAAAAAATATTGATATGTTGTACTTTTAACTATAAAATTATCATTATCAATTGCCCAACTATATAAAGTGGGTATGCGATTATGTACTATTTTAGCTTTGACATTCAACCTTTAATAGACGTCGATGTTCACAAAACGTTTCGAAATTTTCATAAAACTTCAACTGCTTTTCAAGCAGAGTTTTTATACTTCGGCACTTGAAATTAAGTTTTTGAGATTTAATATGTCTTTTATCTTCCTATATAACGTATTTGAATCAATATTAAAAACTTTTAAGATCAATCAATGTTATATTGACCAGAGAATGATCTACGCATTTTCAAATTCACAAACTATACTCTATACTCTGTATGCTATAAATCGGCAAAGCAAGTATGCAAAATAGACACTTACCCGTTTAAAACGCTCCTTTTTCGGTCTTTCGACTGTTTTTCTTCTTGTATAGATTTGTCCTCTAAATACTTTATCTTGTTTTGAGTATTATAAAATAAGTGCAAAACTATTTTTGAAAAAAGTTTGCAAAATGGCATTCTTCTCTCGGTCTGAAATCGCGCATGCGCATAACTTAAAAAACCGTGGAAATATCTACAGATTGGGAACAAAGACTGTTTGTGACATGTTTGTTTAGCACATGGCAAGTGCAGCATCACAATATCTTATGAACACAGACAACATGACAACTATTATTGTACCACAAAGATATTAAAAGACATTGTCTCTACACTCCAAATTTATTTGCAATTGCAAGATGCAATTGACAGCTTTGAAGTAAAGAATGATTTCTAATAACAGGAACAATAATGTTGGTACCAAGAATTCCATTGACAATAGTCTGAACACTCTGATATGTGGCTTTGAAAACCACTTGTGTACTTCTTATATATTATTATTTACAATAATCACAGTGTTGTAATCACTGCAGTGTTGTAATCTCATCGTTTGGACAAGAAAATAAATCTATACATACAGTGTGCCATTAGCAATATAAATACGTTCAATATTACTATTTGGTCGAAGAATTTTGCATTTTAAATAACCAGCTGACGCGCAGAAATATACACAAACCATAACATTGGATTAATTTTAACCCAGGTTTATCACTAAACGTGCTTTGAACAACCGGCCTCAGAAAAGTATAAGAAACACAGTTCGAAAGGTGAAAAATGCTTTTTTTAAAGGAAATGGCGCTTTTGATATGATAGTCAATTTAAGATAAACATTTAACAGTAAGTGATCTCTTTTGTCTGTTTAAGAAGTAATATATCATACACGATGTGACAAATTGTTAATTATGCATACTTTAGTGCTTATATATTCAAATATTCTATACATATATAATTAGATATATTAAGCCGTATATAAACAATTTGTAAATAGTTTAGTGGGACTATTGAATAAAGAGTTAATAGTTAACATCTTAAAACACACGAGAAGGAGTTTATTATAGTGATTTGAAACACCGAAAGGCGTGTTGAAAAACAAGGCGCTAGCCGAGTTTTTTAACATACTTTGAGGTGTTTTTAAATCACTATCATAATAAACGACTTCGAGTGTATGATATAGCTTCTCAAACAAACCAGTATTTAAAGAGAAATTCAACGCGAAAGTTGAGTTAATTTATGGGTGTTTATTACCGTGGTATCAAGACAACGATACGGTGGTGATTTCCTTTGTGTTTTGCTATAGCTTCTCAAACAAACCAGTATTTAAAGAGAAATTCAACGCGAAAGTTGAGTTAATTTATGGGTGTTTATTACCGTGGTATCAAGACAACGATACGGTGGTGATTTTCTTTGTGTTTTGCTCATGAATTATTAATGAGTTTGAGAAGTACAGTTGAGCTTCTGTACATTCTTTATTTATTGTTCAAAGTTTTCAAAGTATGATGAGTTTACTTTTGACTTGTGTCCACCATATTTTTCTGACTTGACATTTCAAAACTGTTCATGATTAAAATGTCCCTTCAAGGCTATACATTATTTTTTTCTAGATAAGTTGTTTCACTTGTGAGCTGTGTCTGTCTAATCAAAATATTCAAACGGGTCTCTCGTCAAGATTGCTTTTTGTATTCAAAAACTAGGGGACGATTTCGTTCTGACGGAACGCTTCCCGACAAAGATCGATGTCATCTGTCGTTGTTTTTTTCAGATTTATTCTATACCATCCTTCTTAAATACTTTTAAATTAACCATTGATCTTGTATTTTCTTGTATATTTGTAAGAAATAACACTGCCATGTCAAGTAAAACAAAGTTTTGAGCACACAAAATTCAGTAGCTAGAACTTTAATGAAGCTTCGTCAAGGCTTTTTCACACTCACTCGGGTACGTTTTTTTGCATTTTCGCCACTAATCACCATCGAGGGGATTCATAAACCCATTTCTTGCTAAAACTTCCAGTCTTTCGTAAAATTTTAAGTAAAATAAAACATATTATTATATGGCAAGTGCTTGTTTTGGTGAATCTCGCAATCTGATTGGTCGCTGACGAGGCAGCCCGATATTGACATTTTGAAAATGAACCGGCTTTTGGACTTTGACCTTTGCTTTCGCATGACAAATCTGCGAATGTTTTCCACTGTTACAAATAACTACTCAATTAATCAATTGCCATATAATAAACAACTTACTAACCTCGACCGTTCGGGCTGTACGGGAGAATATTAAACCTCGGTCTTGCTGTATTGACCTCGCTATCGCTCGGTCAATACAGCAAGACCTCGGTTTAATATTCTCCCGTACAGCCCTCACTCTCGGTTAGTAAGTAGTTAGTACTAGTGGTATTTTTAAAATCGCCATTTATTTGTCAAAAATTCGATTTTTCGTATCTTATATATTCCTGACTAAAAATTTTCATGATACTTGCCAGAATGTCGCGCATGCGCAGTAAAGCGTTTGACACAATTTGCCTTGAGTTTCATATCTGTATATTATTAATTTGTGTCAGAATATATAAATTTCCCTACATACGATATGAGATCAATCAGGTTCGAATCCTTGAATAGTGGGCAAACGAGCTCTCATGTCCTCAACATTGCGTAGTTTTTGTTGAGCCATTCTTAAATCCCTTTGTTCTCGTAAGGTGTGGTCTCGACCAATCAGAAGCTCACTACAAAAATATTTAGAATTGTTAGGATGACAAAATTATAGGATCTAAATGGTCGAGTTATATTTATTTAATAGTAATCTATATTTGTTAAAAGGAACTATACTATGTCATTTTCTCCCTTTGCATTATTTAAATTTCTATATTGATTGAAGCTAATAAGGACCTTTTGCAACGTGGTTTGTAAATTACAAAGCAAACTTGCAAAAAGCTGAAGAAATCCTTGACACTCAAAACACGATTCTAGTCAGTTTTTGTAAGCTTTTTTAATTGTATACATTTCGCCATTTAGTCGCTGTGGCACGCTAAAACGACTTAGAAAATGGGCTTTCTCCGTCGTGTACAATATTTTTTCGGGACAAGACATGTAATAAGAATATAGTAGATCGTGTTTTCAAGATGGCGACCTCTTGAAGCTGGAAGCCGAAGAAAGCATTGAGTTCCCTCGAAGTTTAAGTTTGTCGACTCATGTACGGTATTTTATCAAATTACTCATTGTCTAGCATTTTGTTCATCATTATTAAACGAAAAATTGCTGGGCAAGTTCTTAATATATTCAGGTTACTATAGAAGTCAAATTCGAGTAAAAAATTGCGCAGATGTGCACACAACAGCGACTTAAGGCTCAACAGAGCGTCTTGTTTAAATATACATGTAATTACGATGAGAACTAGTACTTTACTACTGAGAATTTGAAAGAATTTTACTGTAAGAATTTTACTATTGAACTGTCAAACTTTCGAAAACTAACCTGAATTCAATTTTTCCATTGTTATCAACGTCCAAATACTCGACTAAAGTGTCCAATTGTTTCTACATTAATACAATTAGTTCAGTTAGCAGTTACCAGGGTCTTAGCCAGGGTCTGGAATTTGGGTGTCCAAATTTGGGATTTAGCTTACAACTTGACATTTACAGTGAATCTCTTTGGATCGATGGTCTATATAGAGACATAATCTCCGGCAATTTTGCATGTTATTACTGTATATTTTTGGTGGCTTATACTAAGTGAACGAAAGCACGGATAAGTTTCAGTTACGAACTTGCGTGCTAGACTCACATTCCGGTGTTAGCTAAACAAGCTATTTTATTGGAATTGCCTCCAATTCGACTGTCAACGATGAATGGAGATAATATACAATGGAAAAAAGCAATGACAAGACATTAGATTGTAAAATATAAAGACCTACTGTGTATGATTGCTACCTGCACCATTTTGCCAATTGAAGCCATCAAGACAGAGCAATTTCAATAAATATACAGAAATGAACGAGTTCTTTCATAATTGGATGAGCCCAACTATCGTAAATACATTATTAAACCTCATTCTTCTCAAATACGCCCCTCTTCAAATAATCCCCTCTCCCTCATTTTAGAGGGAAAATATTGACCCCCCCCTCTATTAATCCCGCTTTCCCCGTCACAAGTACGAAACATGCACTAAAGCAACAGAAATACCATGTTCTACCTGTGTCATCTTTAATCCAGTCTCTTTCAATCCAATTTTAAATTCATCTCTGCTGATATCACCACTTCGATCTTTGTCAAACCGAAAAAACCAGTCAACCAATCTTAAACGATTTACTTTGATAAAATCCAATAAGATGGCCATTTGCTGGGGCATTTCCTGCGAGATATGATGGTAAAAAAAATCAGTTCTAACATCTTATCAATCAATCACTTATCTTAATTGCACGGGTCATACGCTGTAAAAACAAATTGGTTTTAACAAAATTTGATTAAGTTGGGAGAGCAATTAATCAAGCGCTATAGAGTTACGCTTTTTCGTGCTCTCCCAACTTCTCGCGTGCTCAATAACTCGATTGAGCACGCTAAACCATGAAAATATTTTTATAATATATAAACAACACAAAAATAGCGTGAAAAGGTTCATTTCAAGCGAGTTATTGAGCACGGTTTTCAACCAATCAAAAACGTTCTTATATTAGACATATATTTTACCTAAAATCACAGATCAAACAAATACAGTACAACCTTCTATATGCATTTGTCACTGAATTTTCCATGTCAAATCGGTTAAGGTTTAATTATAGTATTATACAACAGGCTTATGTTTTGTAGCAAGACGCAGAATGAGAAAAATAAGCAATGGGACCAATTGAAAGTATATAATGATTAATGAAAACAGTTCTCTGAAGATCGTATACAAGAAGGAAATTGTAGTACATTTTAAGGATTAAAGGCGCTTAGTCACTAAAGCGCCACTTTACGGTAATTAAATAGCGTTAGGAATTATATATCCTATTCACGATACTGCAGATCGAAGACCTTGAACAGTTTTTAAGTCACTAAAATATTAAGACTTCAAGTGTTTTAGGAAGTAAACTTTTAAATTACACAACTAATAATGTTCGAAGCGAAACCAGGGCTATTCATATTGAGTTTTTAGACGTTCTCTCGTAATAGATACTTATTTAAGTTATACGAGCTTCGATTACCATATGCAGTCTTCGACGAATAGATAGCAGACTGGTAGTCGAAAGCTATTAACTTAAATAAATATCTATTATACCAGAGAACGTCTACAGACTTATAAAAATACACGAGGCGCAAACAAATGTATGTTGTTCCATAAGAAGCATGCAAAACTTTCTGATTATACATTGTAATCCCAGAATTCCTTCGCTGCTCAATTAAACATGTTAAAGGGTTTTTGGAACCATGCATGCAATCATGATGTAAAATAAAACAAAGCAAGCGTATATACGTATATATAGTCAATATAATACCTTTGGTTTCTTGAAGCTCCCCAGACCACCAGTGACTATTGTAATTGCACGATTCTTTTCCAACTGTTCAATCTCACGAAATGCGCTTGATGACACTGTGACATTCTAATAAGAATATCAACAATATATCAAAAAAGCATATTTAACATAATAAGCAAGGACTAGGGTCCTATAATTGAAACAATTTGTCTCTTATTTGAGATTTTTAGTTTAACCACGCCATCAGGGGCGTGGCGAACGAATCACGATTGGGAGGTGTCATATCATTATTGCCGACTTTTCCGATGAAAATGATCAACTTTTTTGTCTTTCTATATACAAATTTTCGTATCAAAATTATAGGGCAAAACGAGAGAATTGATAAAAACCTGAATACTATAATAGGGACTCTGCTAAGCCGCTTCTAACGTTCATTCGAACTACACAAATATCACTTCAACTCTGAAGGCGTTATAAATGTTACATTGCTAACAAGCATGCATGTTTAGAAATTACAATTTAACTATGATATTTCTTCGTTGCTGATCCAAACATCTTTCAATTGCCTTTATTGTACTGACACTCCGTCTTGTTTTAATAAGTTTTTCAAATGCAAGCATTTTTTAACTTTTCATAAAATAGAAAGGGTCAAAGAATGAAGTTGAATGAAATGCGTGTATGCTACACTCCAGTAATTCTGCACTAATGGTTTATTGACCAACTGCTTACGTATAACATTTGCCATAAGAACGTATATATGTTAACCAACAACAAAGATTCTGATCACCTTTTTAATATTTAGAATTATCGTATACTTGCGTTGCACATTTTATAATTTTAGTACTGTACATAATATTTTTCGACTCATTATTTCTCAATATTTTTTGACCAACAACAAACAATTTTTGACCAACTTTTTAACATTTAGAGTTATTGGAGGGGGGGGGCGTCGCACCCCCCCACGGTCCCCCTGTCGCCACGCCCCTGCACGTCATTGCATAACGCTATAAAAATCAAAATTTAAACTTCTTAAATTTAAGCTTAAAGTTTAAATTTGAATATTTTATTAGGTTTTTACAGAGTTAACACTATGTTTGAATACAGCGCATTCTGGTTGACTGCAAAACAACAAACAGTTCGTGACGCAACAACAAACAGTTCGTAAATTTTGACTTTACAAAGGTCATGGGCGCGGCCAAAGTTTTTCGATTCGAAATGTATTTGTAATTGTTATAAATTTGGTATCTAAAGTTTGAATATTGGGCGGAGTAAACTGGTTGTAAAGCCAGCTTTGCTAGTTATTTTGGAAAAATGAAGTACTGAAAATACTGTAGGAATTGAAAGTTATATATATTATAAAGCTTCTTCTAATTCGTTGGCTATAAACAAGACTTTACAGTATGTTTGGTTTTGGAACAACAAATACGCCTGCCCAAAATTCCAAATTTAAGAAACCAACTTCGAATACTCTAACAATATCAAATACATTTCGAATGGAAAAACGTTGGCCGCGCCCTTAAAAACAATTAATAGTTACTTAGCAACGTCAAACATAAACGACTTAACGTGCATTAATAATTATTTGTGGTTGTTTTGTACTCAACCAGAATCCGCTGTAATTGTGTATAAGAGAAATCTTTCAAAACTACTAAGTGTACTGTCTTTCAATGTGTAATTTCAATGTACCATACCTCCAAACTAAGAATTTTCAAACTTTTATTAACTTTGACGGCCTTTAGTAGAGCTCCAACACCATCGTCACCAAGTGGATTGAGCCCAAGCTGTTTAAAAAATTGTTTCTATGTAAGTCAGATGTAGTGTTAATGCTCCAATTCGGTTAGTTAATATTTAAAACAATTCAGAGACAATAAAGTACACACAATGTTGTGGGAGAAGGGTTGTTGGGGAGAAATGCTTTTATACTTTAAACTGAGGCCAAAGTGTCACCCCACAGACTCATTGTTAGACTAATTAATGTCCTCAGACTAATTAATGTCCTCAGGGGGTATTGGTCCCCAGTTGGACTCTAGTGTAATTGACATCCTCATGGGGTATTGGTCCCCATGTTGGACTGGTGCAATTAATGTCCTCAGGGGGTATTGGTCCCCATGTTGGACTCTAGTGTAATTGATGTCCTCAGGGGGTATTGGTCCCCATGTTGGACTGGTGCAATTAATGTCTCAGGGGGTAGTGGTCCCCATGTTGGACTCTTGATTGATGTCCTCAGGGGGTAATGGTCCCCATATTGGACACTGGTGCAATTAATGTCCTCAGGGGGTAGTGGTCCCCATGTTGGACATGATCTACTTTAATCTAATATTTTAACTGTATAGTACATCGATTTGTGAGTCTATGGAGTTGAGGGTGACCTTTGGGAGCACTCCATCCCCCAAAACCAAAAATCATTGAAGGGTGGGATGGGTTGAAAAAAATCAACTTTTCGCCGCAAAAGGTCCTTCGCTTTGGCTTGCAAGTGACACAATGAGTCTGGTGCCCCAAGCAGGAAGCATATACAGACAAAACGGTGAGACCTGATTGGTCTATTTTCCGCGCACGTAGAGAGGAATTGTTTGACAATGGTTCATTGTTACTTTCCTGGCGCTTTACGCGTGTATGATCACGCGTTTCAGAGGCTGACCTTTGTACCTAACCTGATGCAATTGAAGATAACCAGACTTTGCACAACTTTACTTTTTATCCGAACGCTTGTTTCATTAACTTAACTTTATAATGCCTACGGGCATGAAAAAACTTGCTTTTACATTTATAATAAATCATTGTAAATAGATTATAAGGTTTGGGAATTTCATGTTAGTACTGTTACGATTGTAATTTCACCCAACCACCAAACTCAGTATTCTATATCTCAATGAATAACTATATGCTTTGGCTTAACTGCCATCCCTGCAGACTTGAACAAATAATATATTGAAACTATTGCTCTATTTCCCCCCAAAAATATACGAGTTTCCTGTACTAGCTAGTGTGCAATTATATGAAATAATAAATCCACATCATATCTTAACCTACTTTGAGGGTTTCAAGAGACGTATTTTTGGCAATTCCAGGACAAATTCTTTGAGCACCAAGATGTCCAATCCGATTATTTCTGTAAAAATTAAAATTTCATGAAATGTTACACTGTCAGATAACCTCATCAGGATAAGAAACATCTTCTCTTTAATGTGGCATCTATCCAATGGCAATTTACAGTTCAATCGCTCAACCGTAACGTTAGGCGATATATATTATACGAATACACTGTATATATCAAGATTTTTTCTCGGCATCTCGTTCGATAGGACTAATAGTAGAAGGTGTTTGTAGATGAATATTTGAACGAAAATTTATTTCCATTTTTAAACTTAACCAGGAGCAGTTGCAAAAATGCAACAATATATAGGAACTTTGGCAGGAATAGAATCGTTGCATTTTTCGCAACAGCTCCTGGTTAGGTCTAAAAATGTATGTAAATTTTCGTTCGAATATTCCATCTACAAAATACCTTTGCATACATTATATACTTTAAGAAAATGATTTCATGGATGCAAATGCCTTCATATACACACTTCATGGTTTTATATATTATTAAGTAGGTTGACACAAACTGAATTTTTGTTAATAATAATAATATATGCGCCATGAAGTTTTCTATATCGATTACCTGAGATCTAATTCTTTTAAATTTTCATTTCGTCGAAGAAATTTACCAAGTGCAACACAGCCAAGAAGAGACACGCCGTTCCAAGATAGGTCCAGATTAGTCAGTGAGTCGTTTGTCTAAAAGTAAAAAAAGTATTATAGTGTAGCAGCAGCATTTGCGTTTCATATACGACCTGAACATGCACTATTGGCAGAAATAAATCAAAATATCGTGAATTTGAGGAAGAAACGCATGTTTAATGGTCTCATGTGCAAAACAGTCAGATTTCGGAACAGCTTTAATTTTAACAGCAAATGCTAATCAGTAACAAATATTGTAGTGATCAATAATATTTAATGTTTTATAGTAATCTATTGTATCTAGTACGTTTCTTATTATTTTTCTTCTAAAGGTAAATTTTGTCAAATCTTTATTCGAATATAATTCAGCTGACTTCTTTAAGGCTACAAATTTTTTACCTCAAAAAAACTATCTATTTCTATAGTGACTTATCGGGGTTCAAACGTGCGCAATTAGGAGGTCATTGAGAAGAACGGGTGGCAGATAGCGCTCTGCAGTATCCTAGCACTAGCAGAGTTAACTCTGCTACTATAGATCCAGGTGTTTTTCTTCTGGCACTCCGGTTTTCCTCCCTTAATTACCTCCAAATAGCCGTGTTCGTTGATTAGAAGCGGATTGTATGATGGCAGCTAGAAGCGCCATATTAAGCATTTGAATCGGTCACGTTTGAACTGCGCTCTCTACTGTATGTAATTCCGCTCTCAATTGTAAGAAAAGATGATAAACCTCCTTCCTTCCCTACCTTTACATTTACTTTTGCAAGTTTATAGCGAAAACAGCCGAAAGTTTAACCCAAAGAAAATGTTGCCCCAGCAGGAAACATCCCCACCAAAACCCTAATGTAGCTCACTTCACTTTAATATGTCACCATGAAAGCGCACGAAATGGCCATTATGGGCAACTAAAATTCAAAATTTTCCGAACCCTCCTACCTATACAAGACCCATACACTGACTACACAATTGAGCTCAGCCTTGCAAATGCTGCTTTAATATATCCTGACACATCTTGAGCAGGATATTTTATTACAACATAGTTACAACTTGTTCTACCTGTTTATAGGTATAACTTGAAAATATATTAAGAGTATTACTATGAGAAGTTAGCCAATGATTACGAAGCTTTTTGTTCTAAATGAGGAAGAAAAACTGTGTACCCAGAGAAAAACCGTCGAAGCACAAGAGAGAAACAACCAACCTCAATTTACACGACTTCTTATCAAGCACTGAGAAGTTACTCAACCTAAGTAAATCCCTGTCCTCAACCTGCTGTATTAATAGGTTATTGACCGAGCGTGAGGTCTGTACAGTGAAATATCGGACCGAGGTTTTTTAGTACGGACCAAGCGAGCGCAGCGAGCGCGGTCCGTACTAAAAAACAGAGGTCCGATATTTCACTGTACAGACCGAACAAGCGAGGTCAATAAACTGTTTATTATATGGCTCTTGAGTTTGATTCTTAAATTAATTAAGGCATAAACAAGAATTTTTCGCCACCTTTCATGTTGAGACATGAAATGGCTTCCTCATTAGCTATTCTGTTACTTTTATCGAACAACGACGGTTGTTTGCCAGCTTGGCACTTTGGCTTCCATAACGATGGGCATTGTGTTTTTTTTTGTTTTATTAATTGCAAATTTTTAAAATTTAAAATTTTTAAAAATTTTATGTTTAAAATTTTTTTTAAATTTTTAAAATATTTAAAAAAAATATTTTTAAATATTTCTGTTTTAAATTTTTAAAATTTAAGTTAAAATTTTAAATTTTTTAATCCGGGACACCGGTCCGGATAACTAGTTATCCGGACCACGGTCCGGATACGGCTTTTATCGGACCGCTCGCTAGCCAATCAGAACCGCGGATTTCATAAAGCCATATAATAAATCCGGCTTATATACTCAGAGATAAGGGACTGCGCACGGACCGCGTCTGCCACCCGTGCTTCCTTCATGTATATAACATACAAATATTTTGATCATCGAAATCTCAATGATTTATACCTTCATAGCTTGAGCAATTGCTACTCCTCCTTTTCCTCGAATACAGTTCCAGCTAAGATCAAGATGTTTTAGACCGTAGTTTATTGCCTGAAATACACAAACATATATTCCAGATTGAATTAAGAGTAAGATACCTTACGATTTTTCTCGGCATCTCGTTCGACGGGAATAATAGTTGATGGTGTTTGTGGATGGAATATTCGAACGAAAGTTTATATACATTTTTAGACCTAACCAGGAACAGACCTGCACTGGAATCGCAGGGCAGCAGGCTCGATTCTTGTCAGAGGGCCTAAGGTTGCATTTTTGGTGTAAAAATGTATATAAATTTTCGTTCGAATATTCCATCCACAAACACCATCAACTACCTTACGATAACCTATCATACCTCTTTGGTGACCTATCACTATATCAAGTTCATACATTATTGATGCAATAAAATTAGCAGCACTCAAAATTTGCAATTTTTCATGGCTATATATCAAACATGCTTAGAATAATAGGATTATTTATTAAACTGCCGATATATATAAAGCCTAATTATATATTTGATATTTTAATAGAGCATGAAAAAGTAGTTCTAAGTTCTAAGTTTGTATTAAATACTACCAAAAACACTGCTATCATGCTGGATAGGTGCGCCGTACATGGCTGCACACATGTCCAGTATAAGTCACATAAATCAATATAGTTGATTTCGACAAGATTCTTAATAACGTCACAAGGTGGCTCGTTTCAAGCGCGTAAATTTGTGGGATTTTTATACAGATGGCCGATATCTTCCAAAAGAAAAGTGTAATTTAAAAACTTTAAAATAAGCGCTTTAAAGGAATCGTATCATGAAGTTTAGGCGGAATTTTACAGACCAGCGTCTGGGAGATCTCTTGATTCTCAAGGATAATGTCAAGGTTAAACGTGCAATCGATGATATATACTGAGCATATAAAACAGAAAATTGAGGTAAAATCTTCATGTGTATAATTTCCCCCATCAACTTCTCGCGCATTGCCCACCCATGGTGTAGTGCTCAGTATATGCCTTTTGTACATACAGTGCCTGAGTACAAGGCAGAATACGCCCTCAGCTAAGTAAGTCGCCTCGGTTATAGAGCTTCGTTTCCGCAGACTTCCACCTTGGCTTTAGAGCATTTTATCTCGTTACCTTACTGCTACCCTAAGTATATAGAAAACGATTTTTAGATTATCTATCACACGGGTATGATTACGCAATTTGCTAACAATAAGAAAAATAAAAGTATCGCCATCGATGTCTTAGTTATGAAAACGAGGCTCTCGTTGTCATTGTGATGCACATTAAAAATTAAGTTGTGAACAACTAAACAATTACAATACCAGGCCCGCTCCAAGAAAGACGGCTCCTTGTTCTCCAATCTCATTATGACTTAGATCTAAATGCCATAATGTTCTATTTTCACGAAGAGATTCCGCAAAACGTTTCGCAACACGATCTGTTAAATGATTAGCTGAAACAAATGGAAAAATATGTTTAGTGTAAAATATATTATAGTTAGAAAAAAACAACCAAGATATATTATATTGTAAGTTACAGGGTTCGTGCAAGTTCCCAGTAAGAGGATTTAAGGACTTTTCAAGGACTATTCAAGCACTAAAATGAAATTTTTCAAGGACTTTTTATTGTCTTGCAAACAAAACACAATCCAAAGATAAGAAAAAATATAGTGGACTCTGACAAAATGATGGCGGCTAAACAATAACCATAGTAAAACAATGGAAGACAAGCGACTTTCTTACAGTATTTGCTAGATAAAATTATGAAAATGTCCTAATTAGATCATTAATATGTTCTATTTTGAATTAACATTATGTGTGATTTTCATTTAACAAATTTTGTATTTTCAAACACTTTTTATGCAAGTGCCCTTGAAATTGATTTTTCAATTTAAGCACTTCCCAAGGAGTAATTTAAGGACCTGCACGAACCCTGCAGTTAGAGTAAAATAGCTTATCATATTGCATGTAATATGGTTATCATGCAAAGTAAAGCCTACACGAGAGGTTCTAAAACTGAAAATGTTTCCTCTTATAACCAATGGCAGCGTGAAGTATAATATCTGTTCTCCCTAAGGAAATACACAACCGCAAATACAGACTAGTGTTCATTGTTTATCTTTATTTTATTCGAAATTTTACACTTAGTATATAAAAAAACACGTATTCTCCGAACTTCGAAACAGAGCATGTTCTGTGACCCCTTAATAACACCAGTCTTGGGTGTATCAAAATTTAAAAGTAAGTGATGTTAATTACTCGTCGTATTATTGAACCTGCAATACTTTTTGAGAATGCATATTGACGTTAAACAGTGCTTATGCAGTGCATATTATATCCGGGATTGCAAACATGACAAAAATGAAACTCAAGTGTCCGTCCATAAAAGCAAACCAAGGAAGTTCCTCAAATCTACGTCTATGAGTCTATCCACAATGTTATGCGTTTAATTGTTATACAATAGAAATTGTTCAGAGGAAAATTACTTACAACGTAAAGATAACTTGCGCAGAATTTGGTTTCTCATCAGCATTTCAGCCACCACCATACCTCCATCTGAACCAATAGAATTTTCAGAAAGATCCTATCAAAATATATAAAGATGTAATATTCTCTTACTGGAAGTTACGTGAAGCTTGCGGTTAATCCAGACTTCAGGCCACGTACTTTCTAATATGTTCGCACTCCACTTAGGTGCATTCAAGATAAACGTTTAAGGTGTCTCCCTATACATCTGTTAAATAAAATATTTTCGATTTCTATCGGAATTTGTTTCTACAAGTTATCGAAATCGGAAATCTTCCATTTAAAAAAAATGATAGGGAGCCACCTTAAGAAAAACTTCGTTCGTTCGTCACAGGACCTGTACCGTTGTACTGTGCATGTATACAAACAGATACACGGTATTGGACGAATTAAAAGTTACTACAGTAGAACTCCGCTATCTCGAACTCCCAATGACGTGGCTGATCCAATGAACCATTGATACGACTGTTACTTGTGAACTATACAATAAACACTGTCAATACAGTATATTTAACAATAGTGTTGTAAGTATCTTAAACTGAAACGGTGCATTCTCTATTATAGCCCGTTCTACGCGCACGCTTACGCTGCAAAATCAAATACGTGCATGTATTCCCTAATATAAACAGAAACTGAATTCATTAAAGTTCGAGATAAGGGACCGGTCATAAAGTATCTACAACCCCGGGGCGGAGGGTATTTCGTAGGGGTATGAAAGTTTTACCTGCTCATTTGATGGGGCATGAAATATTTTGACAACAGATTGAGGGGGCATGAAATATATTTATGAAAAACTAGTACATATCATATTGTACAAATACCTAAATTTCTTCAAGGTCTGAAATGTGTGTTTTTTTTGTCCAGGGCCAAGGATGCCACCATTTGAACATAACAATTTTGTAGCTATTATGTATGCCTGTTTGCAGGTTGGCTGGCATGACTTAGACTTGTTACAAGTCACCTTGCTCAAGCTTTGTCACACCCCAGTCATGCCAAGCACCAAACTTTCAAACAGGCATACTATGTGTACAAGATTGCCAATTAAGAATTATATTAAATTAAAAATGCACCTTCAGTACTTGAAAGAAAGCCAGAGCAGAAGCCAAGACATTTACAGAAACTTATAATTTCAGTCAGTCACAGCATACTTTAAACAAATAGATTGATTTAGCAATGTCTGAGTATAATTTAAATTTTTCAAACAAGCCTATATTTAACTGTAAATATAAATTGTTAGTGTCACACAGACTCACGCAGTCATTCATCGCCTGATTCACACTCTTCAGCAACAGAAGGTTGATTTGTTGAAGAAAAAAATTTAAGTAATGTTCCTTGTGAGCCTTTTTTCTTTTTCTTTTCCTGAATTTTTAAGTTGTGTTCTTTGACATCTTTTTTTTTTTTTTTCATTTTTATGAGCAATTCATCAATGATTTCCATAGCATCATCCTCAAAAAGTGAAAAAACTGATTATCTACCAAGAATTCTAATGTGTCCAAATGGAACCTTGGTGCCAAGTCACAGTTTACATGTACGTCTTCAGCTCCTATTTTTTTCTTTTCATTCTCCAGGTGCAAAACCTCACATTTGTTATTTGTCAGTCTTTTCACAGTCTCTCTAATCCTAACAGAAAATCGTTTCTGTTTTTCCTTTACACTCTTGGCTTTGTTCTGTTTGCTCCGTATTTTTTGCCTCTTTGCTTCAGCAGTCCCTCTGAAGTTCCTTGTTTTCCAGCTTCTTTTGAAATCCCAAGGCTGTGAGCAGATTTAGAAGCTTCTATCTGTATAGCAGCTACAAATCTTCGCTTGTGCCCTGGCTTTGTATCAAGGCCAACATCTCTCAAAAAACTTTCTCGAGATTTTAATGATTTGCTCCAAGTCATCATAGCCTTGTTCAAAAAAAGTGCTAAAGTATTGACCAAGATTGTTATCCTCAAGGAACATTTTCACTTTTTTACTCTCCTGACTCAATATCTCACTCTCGGCAGCCATCTTGAATCGAGTTTCAGCAAGAATGTGATACAGTACACGAAGTACTTCATAACGTCACGTTAAACGTGACAATAATTGTGCATAAGAATGCAGGCTCACCGAGATAATCTGATTTACATATTCATCATATAATATATTGATTTACATAAATATTTACATGCGGTATTACATTTATGGAAATGAATTCCAATGACAAAAATGATTTACGTACGGAAACAAGGAAACAGTCAGCATTTTCTGAATTGGTGTTAGCTTCACAGCAAACTGGTGCTCCTGCTCCAGGGGGATTTATGAAAGCCTACACATCTCTTCCTTCAAACGAAATGTTTTTTAATGATGAGGATTATGTTAAGGATTATCTTCATGCGACTGAACAGAGAAGAAAAGTTTTGCCTGGAGCAAATTGTTTCAACAAAGTCATGTCTTTTGCTGAAAACCACTTCGAGTTTGGTGAAAAATACATTGCGTTTGTGAAGTACTCTTGCAGTAAGTCAGAGGTATGTGCATTTTGTTCGACCCATGGTTGGGTTGGACCACCATGTGCAACAGTTCCAAAACCATATCCTGATTATGATGCAGATGGTTTCCATTATAAAAGTGTTTTCGAGAGCCCTGTTCAAATAGATGGAAAGAATCGAGACGTAGATGATTTCCAGCCAAGAAAGCAAGTTAGTCACCAAGTAATGAATGGCAATCTGGTCAGAGATGAAAGAAGATGTGAAAGAGTTCTTTGCCAAATATCTAGTTGAGGAGGTCCTTTTGAGAAAATACCTTGATCACCTTAATTACTTGGATATCAACAAGAGGAAGAAGGCAGAAAAAAAGAAGCTTGAGAATCAACAAAATGCAAACAAACATTTTCACGATTATGACTGGTTAGAGCTCTTTAACATTAAGGAAATTGATTGTATCGGAAATTGAAGGTATCAGATTTTGACAAGTATCTGAATCATCATGGTTTAAAGAATTCTTTAAAACTCAGAAAATTGGAGAAAATAAGAGTAGTGCAAGGCCACATTGCAACAATGAATGGTGATGAGCAACATGATCTCGGAAATATTGATGAAGAAATTGATTCAGATTCAGATACTGAAGAAAGTGGTGATGATCTGGTTATTAATGATACCCAAATATCTAATTAACTAAGTGATAGTGATTCATCGGACAGTGAGTCATCAGACAGTGATAATATGGATGTTGAAGAGATATTTACTACAACGAGGAGTGGTAGAATCACCACCAACTGGCAAGCTTCACATTTCTTGTGAGACATGCATTTATAGGTCCACAATAAAGAGCAACCTTTCAAGTACACATTTTTAGCAGTTCAAATGTTGGCAGGTCTTAATATTAGGACTCCTGTAATGAGACCTAACAAAATTTGAACTGCTAAAGTGTAACAGCAGGGATAACTGTGACAAGAGGGGTACGAAATATTTTAGTAATATTTCAATGGGGTACGAAATTTTTTCTTAAAGTTTGAGAGGGGTGTTAAATTATTTTCAAAAAAATAGGTTTACCCTCCACCCCGGGGTTGTAGATACTTTATGACCGGTCCCTAACCGGGTAAATTTGGTCAAGCGAATCAAAATTAGTTCGAGATAGCGGGGAGTTCGAGATAACCGATTTCGAGATAACCGAATAAAAATAATTAAAATAAAATGGGCAAATCCACGAGAAATGGGTACGGTTTAAGTTTACTATATAATATTAACCAATAACAGAAATGACAGAATCGAATCAGAATAAAAAAATATACTACGGTATTAAAAATCGATATAAACTTCTTATGGTCTCATATTGCATTAATTTGTATTATGGAATATTATGCTTGAATAAAGACTCTGCTATGCAGGGATGGGTTTACTGGGGGGTGCAGGGGGGTGCGCACCCCTCCTAGCCTTGGCCAAGGGGGTGCAGGAGGGGTGCAAATTTCCATATCAAATTTTGGATTTGGCAGGGCATTTATCAAACAAAAATAAAATATTGGGCCATTGGGGGCCTCTTTGACCATCTAGGCAATACTATTTTTCAAACAATTTCTGACAACAGCCCCTGCCGGGGGTCCCCAGTGATGATGCACCCTGGCTCGGTCGACAGTCACACCCTGCTTCATGACCAGCACCCGCCTAGCACCCCCCTACCAAATCAAGCTGCATCCATCCCTGCTGCTATGCGCTGCTTTATCACCTCAACGTGAATGATGCAGCACGGGTGGATCCACAATTTGGATCGACGGCCTACGTTTGGAGATTAAAGAATAGGTTCTACATAAAGTGCCCTTAAAATGCCGGAAATACTGTTTCGGAGCCCCAAAATTCAAACAATTCCGTTGAAAGAGGACTAGCTCAGACCATTTTAGAACTAATGTGTCCTCGTGCATATTAAATACGTCAAGTACCGTATGTTTTTCTTACCAGTTGTGTTATATAACAGTTATCACCAAGCATGGATGCGATGAACGATGCACCAATAGCTTCAATACAGTTATCAGATAGGTCCAATTTTTCAACATAAACATTTTTCTAAAAACACATAATTATTTCAAAAATTCTTTAAGACACTCTTGTAATCGTAACATTTAATTTCATTTGGTAAGCGCCATTTACATTGTCCCTGGATGAAGGGCGAGACTATTTGGACGTTGTTAAATAAGTCACGACCAGTGAACTTTAAGTAAACTGGAACGCTAACTCATATGATCAAGTCCTATGATTCGTTGAAGCCAAGCTAGTTTTTCTGAGTTTTGAGTTGAAATACTTAACGCCGAACATTGCATGGGCTGTATATGAAATTGAAGCTATTAAAAAGTTCTATTTGATATAAAAACTTCAAGACTTTAGGCAAAATGGAAATACTTAAAAAATACAAAAACAACCGCAATTTTGTAAAATACGGCAAATTTTCCCTCAACGTATTAAGTATTTCCCTTTTACCTAAAGTCTTGAAGTTTTTATATCAAATATAACTTTTTAATAGCTTCAATTTCATATACAGCCCAATGTTCGGCGTTAAGTATTTCAACTCAAACCTCAGAAAAACTGAATTAAGCTGGCTTCAATTTCCTCCCCTGCGTTAGCGTTCCAGTTTACTTATAGTTCAATGGTCACGACTCACGATTCAGAAGTATAACACTATTTTCATTTCATGGTTTGTTAAATAATTGCAAACAAAATCAGTATAAAAAGCCAGATTTGATTCTCTTAATTGCAATTCCATTTTTCACTCAGTGACTTAAAATAATCCGATCGATAGATCTTCTACCCCGTTCCGACAAGGCGAGATCAGGGATGCCGGAACCACGGGTGCAAGTGCACCCCTTGCCTCTTGTATTCACAACTTTCTGGGTGCTATGCGGGTGTAGACTATGGGTGCAACGCGTGCACAGAAGATTTAACACGAACAGATTTAACACAAGCAGATTACTTACGTAAACCTTTAATTAAATTTATCGTAACTCGTAAGGTTTGTCAAGTACGATCGTGTACACCATAATTAATGCAGTATCCTTTTGAAGCTAACTTGCGATCACGCGTTATTTTAGTGCGGTTTGAAGTAATTTGGCGCGGTTACCAAAAATATGCCCTTTTGATAACAGATCGCACCCTTTGCCCTCAGCAACTTCCGGCATCCCTGGAAAAAGGATTTAATGTAGTGCTTAATAGTTTTAGTTTTTTTAGTTTTAATGTGTTAACCATTTTGAGGAGGAGAGAAAACCTCAACAGGTTTTATACAAGCCAATAGACAAAAGTCTCCGAGTGTTATAGTTATAGTTAGCTAATACTGTTGGTCTTTTGGACAATCTACCTGAAAATACAATAAGAATTAACTTCGACGTTTCAAGCGAAGACCCTTCGTCTGGAAATAACTTCCACTAACTTCCAGACGAAGGGCCTTCGCTCAAAACGAAGTTCTTATTGTATTTTTCAGGTAGATTCAGGTATTTCGTATAGACGCTGCCTACACTGGCACCACATGCACGTTCAAGATAGTTAGCTAATGCGTATAAGGGTTAGGGTTTTAATGAAGGAGGAAAACCGGAGTACCCGGAGAGATAAATAAAGAAACAGAGGTGAGATCTCAACTTTCATGAGGTTATCAAGCATAGGAAAGTTACCCAACCTAAATAAATCTTTGGCCTCTACCTGCTGTATGGACGGCCCAACCTACTTAGTAAGGGACAGCGCGGGCTAGCCGCATCTACCACGCGAGTTTCCTCGTGCGTGTTTGTCGAATAATTGGATCGTAGATTTCGGAATGGTTTGGCTGTTTCTAAACTCATAAATAGTGGCAGATGCGGGTCATGAATTCATTTCATAATATGACAATACAGCTCATCCAATTAAAATGAAGCATTTAAATTGGTTCATGGGCGATCGGCAATCAACAGTGAGGGTCACTAAGAGCTGTCGATATGGATGCCGGGCTAGCGGGCCAGCATGATATTGCCATGTACTAATTATTACAGTAAAAAATTACCGTGCGTTTGTTTGGACAACCTGGCCTATACCGAGATCTCGCCGTGTGGTACTTTCACAGTAGAAATTGCTTCGCGTCTATATGGATAACTGGCCCGGTTGTAGGGATGAAAGTTCAAAAAGATGCCACCGCGAACTACTTTAAGAACTTTCAAAACAATATCAAAACATCAAAATCATCCCCGCATATAAACAGCCCCTGAAAAGGACGGCATGAAAACTGAAATCAATTATATCATTCTTTAAAATTTTACCAATAATGATTTAGCTAGAGGCAA
Organism: Trachythela sp. YZ-2020; assembly: GCA_016169945.1. Lineage (NCBI taxonomy): Eukaryota > Metazoa > Cnidaria > Anthozoa > Malacalcyonacea > Clavulariidae > Trachythela > Trachythela sp. YZ-2020. The sequence continues at coordinate 2,861,891 of JADLSH010000389.1, forward strand.
GGTTCCTTTTGAACCAAGACTTCGGTGCTTCATTGCCATCTCTTTTTCCTCAAACTTGGGTTGTAATGACGACACAGGAAGGACGTCTGCAGGAAAATAATAATTCAATCCTTTAATTTGTATATTCTGACAATCTGCATGCATAGAGCAAAATAGAAGCCTACAGTGTTGGACAATTTGATCCCAAGCTCATGCATTAATTGATAGCCAAATGTTAAAGGTGTTTGTGAATGGAAATTTTCAAGCGGAAATATATACATTTGAAGATCAACGCAAACTGAGAGCAGTTGCGAAAAATTACGCAACTATAGGCTCTCCAGTAGGAATCGAACTTACAGTACAACTCAATTGCGAGCGAGATGTTCAAAATTTAGTATCACCAAGAGCTTAAATTATATTTGTTTATTATTGCTTTAATTATGTTGCTCATACACGATGGTAGTGCATGGTACATGGTGAAAGATTGATCCAGAATTATACAGCTATTTCAATTAAGGTTGTCATAGACAATAGTCAAATGTACAATATGAGCGCTAAAAGAATGAGTTTTAAATATAGTATCTCAGTAGCCATTTGCATTCCCACGAGGCAACTGATGTGTTAAACTTATTTAAAACTACGATTATTCCCACCATCCAGGCTTAATTGAAATAGCTGTATATAGGAGGGGATCGAAATAAATTTATTAAAGATTTTGGACTTTGCCTCGGACTGGGAAAAACTGCTCGAATTATTATTTCAAGTTACAAGTTAACACGCTGTTGTCCCTTGGACAGTTTTCTGAGACTTAAATGGCTTCGTTTTATCGGATACCTACTGTACTTCGTTTTATCGGATACAAAACATACTTCCAATAGAATCATATTGTGTAATAGAATCGAATTATTATGTCGTGCTCTATATTTCTTACAGTTGTCGGCTGGAATTGGATCGTAAAATGATAATTATGATATAAGATGCGCCTTTTTGGCTTTTTGGTAAAATCTTTTCACATTTCTTCTTCTATTTTAGACAGATACATACATTCCCGTTCCTAAAAATCAGTATATTCACGATACCTTCCTGCTTGCACGCTTTAAGGTACGTGTACTTTCCTGACGAGTCATACTGTTTTGGAGCAGCTGAAAACAAAAGAAATATTTTAAGCCGTAAATCCTCCATTAAGCGCCTCTAGTATAAACTCTCCCTTCTAATAAGCGCTCATCTAGAACTAACAAGCCTCTTTGTAGCAAAAAGTTCATTGAGGGGGAAACCCTCACCCACACCTCTTTATAAAGGCCCCTCTTCACAACCAAGGAACATCTTTGTATTGATTAGATTTATTTATTACTTCGGCTGGAAATGCACGTTTACTACAGGTACAGCATCTTTCACATATTCAGGGTTCTGTCCAGGACCATGTGAGTGCCGGGTACCTGCAGCCCTGATGGCATGACCCCCTCCCACCCCGTCGACAACTTTTAAAACTTGATCGACTGGTCTCAGAGCAGCTTGAAGCACGACATCGATTAACAAAGTGCAAAGTGATTAGAGCCGTTCGTCAGACGTCTTTCTGGCTTTGGGGGGTAGCATATTTCTCCGAATCACCAGTAACTACTATTGTGCGCATTGTAGTACTGAATTTCATCTAATGCTAATGTTTAAATAACAAAATTCGCCAAAGATAAAAAACACACAAATATCCATGGCGCGAGTGTCAGGTTGCACTGCTGATTGCTGGGCGCTGCCGCCCGGTGCCACCCACCGTGGGCAGAACCCTGTTATTGCGTTTCGGCACAATGAATAATTCCGTCACTCTATATTTAGCCCTTCTCCCCCCCCCCCCTAAAATAAGACCCAGGAGAGCAAAATAGAGGATTTACAATAACAATACATATTATACTCCACAAGTAAAATAGAATGTTGAAATATAGTGTGTATAGAGTATTGTATTGTAGCACAGTATGTACAGTACGTCTCTACACAGGAGAGGATTTCTTTACTTCCTACGGCCGCATAATATTGCCCAATTGTGTTAGCTAAGCGCGGAAAATGTACTCATAAAACAAGCATAGGGAAGTACTGAAGTCCAGGTATTATTGATTATTTTCAGATTTTATAGTCTACGTGCCCTAATTGTAGCTTATCATGCATACACCCATCACTGTTGCCCTGCCCTAGTCCTATAGACCACGGTAATCATTCTTTCCGCGTTGCAGGATGCTTAAATATAAGACAAGTTACATACACCAGTAAAATCTTTGACGAAAAAACAACTCAATCTAAGTCGCGTCTGAAATGACGATTACAACTCAAGTAACTATATTGTAGGAGCATGCAGTCTCGCATTAATTGATATATGAAATTAATTGATATATTAAAGCACACGAATTGACCGGACAGCATTACCGGCAATCCAAGGATTGGTTCGGTCATTAGAGACCTTTAGCATAGCGTAAATTTTTCAGACCGCGAACCACAAACCGCGGTTTCAGGTTAGCGGTTTGCCGTTAGACGTTTGGGCAGTTTGGTGCATTTAGCTTGACGTTTCATTCCTGCTTACCGCGTAATGAGTCCGCCATGTTTTGTTTACTTCCGCATGGCTATTCTCACTTGCTCGGTAATAATCGCCATAACTCTTGTAAAAGTTATAATCTAAGGATAAAAATTGCCATATATCAAGAAAAGAGGCCAAAGAACTTTGCTTTAGTAGTTAAACGTGTGTTTGTAAACTTTAAATAGTGTTAAAACGTTGCCGTATTTCACTTACCGCTAGAACACCTTCTTGCGGTTGAAACGTCAACGTCAAACGCCAAACGCGACCGCAAGACCAGGGTCACGTGATATTTTGCGGTTTGCGGTTTTTGCGAAAAACGCAATGCTAAAGGTCTCTACTACTCAATTCTGACCGGATAATGTCCGTTGACCGGCCGTTACTTCAAGCAATAGGCCTAACCGTCGCCCTAACTCAGACACTAACCCTAGCCGTTATCTATTAACTATACATTTGGGCTAATGTCATCATGAATTGTTGTCACGCTGACCAGAACAATATATTAAACTCAATATACATTATCGCCTCGGTTAAAGAAAATCCCGTTATCTGTTCTACATACCTGGTGGTTCTGCCTCAAGGTCGGTGTCATATTCACTACCACTATCTTCAGCAGCAAGCATCGGTGATTGAAAACTATCTTTAACATTTCCTTCTGCCTCGTTTACGTTTACTGCACCAAGCTGTGCGCTGTCTTGATCTGACAGGGTATCTATGATATCTGTATCTGACTGCCATGCTACTTTACGTTGAACTGGATTGAAGTTTGATGGGTCAAATGTAGTAGCTGACCTTATAGAGGATTTACTTTGTCTGATGTTGACTTTTAGATCTAAAGGTCAAACAAAGAGAATCTTTAGATTGCTTGCAGACCCATCCACCCGTACGATGATCTATATACGTAGTGTAATAGCAAGAAGCACAAATCGAGGGTGACTCATGGGGCTCATTAGCCCCCCAACAGCCATAATTTTTACAAGTCTGTTGCATTTGTGTGTCAGTTTTATGTATTTTTGTTTTTGACTGAAAATTGATTCACTAATTTAGTGCAAATCTAATATCTATTTTACTTTAAATATTCTGAAATGTAAACTTACTAATTAATCCTATATGTAGGCGAAACTGTCACTGATCTACGCATGCCATCTTTTTGTTCGTATACAGCTATTTCAATTAAGGTTGGCACAGGCAATACTCAAATGTACAATCCAAGCGCGAACAGCAAGATGGATATATTCCATTTTAATATGTTTAGCTGTTTAATGCAGCCAATGACAATGAAGTAGTCTATTACTATAGCTCGTTTTTGTTTTTGCAATTCCCAGAGGTACACATGCATACTTTTCTGGGTTCCCATTTAATTTGTCGGCGACAGCGCGTACAGAAAGTTACAAATTAGCAACAAACGGTTGAAGTTTGTAAGTATAATATAAGTTGCTTCTTTCACTTCCAATTCCATTATCTCTGTCAAGAAAGTGGTTCTCAATCGTAAGTCATGTTTGTAAGCCTATGCATATTAATATTATTAATTTTATTACCAGAGTACTTCTGGGTATAGTGTCACGAGTATAGTGACTATATATGAATTATTTACTTTAAAAGTAAATACTTGTGTTTCAAGATGGTTGTCTTTCGATCTTTTTTTGTATTTTTTCAAATTGTCGGCAGTATTGGTATATGTATAGCTACATTGGCGCAAGCCTGTAGATAACAACCCCATGATCAGTATCCTTAAAAGCAAGAGTATTCAACATGGAACATACTGCATGTATTCGTTGTTTCGGTGAACGGTGACGAAACGCTACTAATTTTTTCAACGACTGCCGTTTTTCTTATTTAACATGATACAAGAAGTGATCCTTGAAGGGGTGGGTAAAAATACCTTGAAAATCATTTGGTTCCTTAAAGGGGCAATACAACTTAGTTTATTTTTTCATTCATTTTGAAAAAGACTTTACAGAATTGAATATTAACTACATTTGCAAACTATACACTTTATACACTTCGCATCTTGCTTAATATCCTTATGACCGAAAACAGCATCAATATGACGACTGTACACCATCTTGTATAATGTGTATTATGTTATTGTCACGCCACGGTACAAGCTTGGGGTCGAACAATTTTTTATCTCGACTGCCACAGGTCAATATGAACCTGAAATATCTAAGGGGCTGTTCATATATGATCGATCCCGCTTATACCGAGACGTCCCGCCTACCTATAATCTCGCCTCCTAGCAATTTTACTGCATATAAAAATTGAAATCGCATTCAAAATTGAAAGCGGACTGGCGCGTTTGGCGAGATCCCGCCTCTGTGAGCCGAGGCCATAGGTAGGCAGGATGAAAGCTTACCGAATACCGAGATGAAGTCAAGAAAACAAATTTCGGATTTTGCCGCCTAATTTCACGATGTTTACGTATAGTTTTATGTTTGTTTTATAAACAAGGATCAAATATCTTGCTAAACCAATGCTTTTTAATGAAAAATAATCTAGAAATCAACGAAATCGTTAAAATATTTGTGTTGCGTGCATGAAATGTACAAGTTTTGCAAGCGCTAGAGTCAACATTGTGTAATTTCATCTCGGCAAGCGGGATGAAAACTCCATATAAACACACGGAAATATTCGTCCCGCTACTCGCTAGGCGAAACGTCTCGGTAAGCGGGATCATATGAAGAGGCCCTGACACATGTGCACAAAAAACAAATTTGTTGCATATACCTTTGTTGGATTTACTGCCATGGTGTTTTACTGTACCCGACGAGTCACTGCCAAGGGAAATACTTCGGTCTCTCACGGTATTAAGACGGTTAGCAATATGTGATGAAGGTCTATTTGCATGACTCTTCCGTCTGACACTTGAGTCGATGTTTTCTGACTTTTGACTTTCAATCTGATACTCGTTTGCAGATACATATTTTCTAAAGAAGTTAAAATTATATTGCTTTAAAAATCGCAAGGTTTGCTGTATATGACGGTATCCATACACCAATGCACTCATATCAAGGTGACGATAAATTTATAACTAAACACGTGAAATCTCCCATCTTGTTAACAAGATGTGTTCGCGACAAACTTGAAGCAACCCTGTCGCGACAAGTTGTAACTGTTACAATGTTGTCATTTTATCAAGTTGCCACAAGTTTGTCAATTACAACTTGTTAACAAATTGTTGAATTGCAAGACGATAACAGGTCCAATAACTTGTAACAGGTATGTTGAGTCAACAACCTTGTAGCAACTTGTCAACAAGGTGCTCGCATTGCTTGTTCCCAGCAATGTTGACAAGTTTTCAACACTGCGAACTGCACATCCTGATCACAAGTTGAAACAGCATTGGTGCAAGTCTGCTGCAGGTTTGTTACAACTTGTGCGTTTTTACGTTACTGTGTACTGTATAAGTAGGTAACCCCCCCCCATCCACCGAGCAAAGGGATGCCGACAATGACGTCATACCGCCAATGACGTAATAACCGGAAATACCCGCCCACATTCGGAATTAATGATGTACGTTCATGAATTAATTACCCGCCCACATTTGGAATTAATGATGTACGTTCATGAATTAATTACCTGCCCACATGAATTATTAAGTATGCACGTTCAACTACGTGTATCCGATTTTAATCAAGATGACGTAATGACATGTTTAGTTATATTTAGTGTGCATTACGTAATTGTACTATACATGCCTAAGCAACGCTTTTATTCATGCCCTGTTCATAAATATATAGTCTCTCAATTCACTGTTCATATTCTGCAGACTGTTCGCTAATTTGTTCATACTTTTCTTCTTCAGAGAATCATTATAGGCTTTTAGCCTAGCATATAATGCACGACTTGAAGTAGCGACTTTAAGTGCTTCACAGTCAAGTATTAACCAAACAGGTCTTTTTTATTGCCGATCATAGGGTAAACGTTTATCCATGTTGTCTTGAAGCTATATGTATCTATGCTAGGAAGACTTCTGATCTTACTCACACTAATGAGAACACAACACTAAGGCTATATATGCACAGGCTGTTGCTCGCGAAGTTGAATATCAATACCTTTCGTATGAAATTCTTCGATAATCACACATCTATCAAGCCAATATTCGTTTTTCACTGCTCGAGTTTTAGTATAACGCACTTATCTGTGAGATACAAAGGATTTGAATAATTTTTGACAGCTAATTGGAATATAAAATAATGATTTCCGACTTAGCAGCATGTGTCTAAGTAAACATTTCCGTAACGTGCGCCTATTAGGGTGGATTTAGTTATGAGTGCGTGGGTGAGTCTGCACGTGCATTGTTGTAGGTGGATGCTTACGTATGCGAACTCATTGTTAGCGGCGTGTAACGTGCGCTTTTCGCGATAGATTTAGTTATGAGTTAATGAGTGTGTGTGTGTGTGTGTGTGTGTGTGTACTACGATCACCCAAGTCAACGCCAGCATGACTGTCTTATGTTATCTGAACAGGAGAGATGGCAATCGTATGGCTTGGAGGCCATAGATCGAGTAATAAATAAACGTATGGTCTGGAGAGAATTTGTCGAAGCTATTAGAGTGATGAAACTACAGTACCATAAAGATGTTCGTGGGCATTTTGAAAGTCTAGAGAAAAGTTCTGATTCAACGTTTGTTTATTCATTGATGGACCTTCGTGAAAACACTAAGGATCGTGAGTTTGAGTCAATTTTGAGCTATCTTTCGTATTGGAGAGAGGACAGACTTTGAAATAAAATTATCTTGGAGCGACTTTGGGCGAGTGACAAAATGTGTAGGTCTTGCCATGGGACAGTCTTACGGGACGTCGGGACGCGTTAAAATGCGTCCCGTAGCGACGTCCCGGGGTCCCGTTGACAAAAATGTGTAGGTCTTGCCATGGAACAGTCTTACGGGACCCCGGGACGTCGCTACGGGACGCATTTTAACGCGTCCCGATGTCCCGTAAGACTGTTCCATGGCAAGACCTACACATTTTGTCAAACGGGACCCCGGGACGTCGATACGGGACGCATTTTAACGCGTCCCGACGTCCCGTAAGACTGTTCCATGGCAAGACCTACACATTTTGTCAAACGGGACCCCGGGACGTCGCTACGGGACGCATTTTAACGCGTCCCGACGTCCCGTAAGACTGTCCCATGGCAAGACCTACACATTTTGTCACTCGCCCAAAGTCGCTCCAAGATAATTTTATTTCAAAGTCTGTCCTCTCTCCAATACGAAAGATAGCTCAAAATTGACTCAAACTCACGATCCTTAGTGTTTTCACGAAGGTCCATCAATGAATAAACAAACGTTGAATCAGAACTTTTCTCTAGACTTTCAAAATGCCCACGAACATCTTTATGGTACTGTAGTTTCATCACTCTAATAGCTTCGACAAATTCTCTCCAGACCATACGTTTATTTATTACTCGATCTATGGCCTCCAAGCCATACGATTGCCATCTCTCCTGTTCAGATAACATAAGACAGTCATGCTGGCGTTGACTTGGGTGATCGTAGTACACACACACACACACACACACACACACACACACTCATTAACTCATAACTAAATCTATCGCGAAAAGCGCACGTTACACGCCGCTAACAATGAGTTCGCATACGTAAGCATCCACCTACAACAATGCACGTGCAGACTCACCCACGCACTCATAACTAAATCCACCCTAATAGGCGCACGTTACGGAAATGTTTACTTAGACACATGCTGCTAAGTCGGAAATCATTATTTTATATTCCAATTAGCTGTCAAAAATTATTCAAATCCTTTGTATCTCACAGATAAGTGCGTTATACTAAAACTCGAGCAGTGAAAAACGAATATTGGCTTGATAGATGTGTGATTATCGAAGAATTTCATACGAAAGGTATTGATATTCAACTTCGCGAGCAACAGCCTGTGCATATATAGCCTTAGTGTTGTGTTCTCATTAGTGTGAGTAAGATCAGAAGTCTTCCTAGCATAGATACATATAGCTTCAAGACAACATGGATAAACGTTTACCCTATGATCGGCAATAAAAAAGACCTGTTTGGTTAATACTTGACTGTGAAGCACTTAAAGTCGCTACTTCAAGTCGTGCATTATATGCTAGGCTAAAAGCCTATAATGATTCTCTGAAGAAGAAAAGTATGAACAAATTAGCGAACAGTCTGCAGAATATGAACAGTGAATTGAGAGACTATATATTTATGAACAGGGCATGAATAAAAGCGTTGCTTAGGCATGTATAGTACAATTACGTAATGCACACTAAATATAACTAAACATGTCATTACGTCATCTTGATTAAAATCGGATACACGTAGTTGAACGTGCATACTTAATAATTCATGTGGGCAGGTAATTAATTCATGAACGTACATCATTAATTCCAAATGTGGGCGGGTAATTAATTCATGAACGTACATCATTAATTCCGAATGTGGGCGGGTATTTCCGGTTATTACGTCATTGGCGGTATGACGTCATTGTCGGCATCCCTTTGCTCGGTGGATGGGGGGGGTTACCTACTGACGTCATTGTCGGCATCCCTTTGCTCGGTGAATGGGGGGGGTTACCTACTTGTATATATCATATTAAAGATATTGAAGGTCAATAATGTTGCCAGAAATATGATGTTTACCTTTTCGACTTAAGGCTATGTTAAACAAGGCATTTTTTCTGCGACCTGCGACACAATTTCCTACACAGACCAATGTTATGTACAATGTATTTGCAGGGAAATTCTAATTAATTCTAATTAATTAATTAATTAATTAATTAAGAAAGGCAATAGAAGATTATATGCCTTGAGGAAATTGAAGAAGTGTGGTGCTCCCCCGCTGATATTGTGACTGTATACTGTGCAATTATAAGATCAGTGATTGAGTATTCCTCTGTAGTTTTTGCAGACATCCCTCAAACCCTTTGTAACGATCTTGAAAGAGTTCAGAAGCGTACATTGGCAATTATCTACCCTTCTCATTCATATGAAGACGCCTTAAATTTAGCTGGAATTGAGACTCTGAATTTGCGCAGAGATGCAGCGTGCAAGAGATTTGTTTCAAATATACTAAATATACACTCTCTCTTAGACCTGGGAGAATGGAAAGAGCAATGACGATACGAACTGATAGATTTGGGAACTGTGTGACTGTGAAGTATGCGGACAGGGATCGAATATTCAAGTGTTATGCTTGTATAACTTGACAGTTAGATATAATTAATATACTATATAATATGTAGTTACATTTTTAATGTATTGCTGCCCACTCCTTCCAAAACATTTGCGAAACTATATAATTCGATTCCAACCACTGTTGGCTCGATAGCTCAATACGTAGGTAAAGCGCCCTCAGCGCCGGCCTGAAAACTCGACGGGGCACAGTATTAGAAATTGAGAAATTGTATCAACGAATCCCCTTACAGTATATATATATATATCATTAACTTGGTTTTCACTTGTTTCCATCTATCAAACTGACGTTACGCAATTTTCCCGATTTTCAAAGATTTTCATAATGATTCGTATTTCTTGATTTTTCTTCATCAATTTGGTCAGGGTTAGGTTAGGGTTAGGTTTAGGGTTAGGATTTGGGTTAGGGTCAGTTACAAAGTTTTTAACTTTACTTCAAAGTTGAAAAAATGACGTAACGTCAGTTTGGTAGATGGAAACAAGATGGAAACACATTAACTTACTGTGCTTCGGTGTCTGTGGTTTGTTTCCGATGGAGAGCTTGTGATGTTTTTGGTCTTGCAGTTAGCTGTCTTTTACCACTTGTTGACGAAACAGTAGTTCGTTCTGGTCCAGCTGATGTGAGTGGTCGGACTTTAGAATTTAGTGATACCTAGGATGAAGAATATTAATACAGTAGGTGAATTAATTGACAGAGTCTGAACGGATTCGTGTGGGCCCATATGGAATGTACAATTTATCTGCTCCGGACAACATGTTCATCTTTGAGAATTGTGCGCCAAAAAGATACAACTATAGGTAACAAAATAGAACAAAACAGGCGTTTGTGCGCCGATTTGTGCGCCAACAAACACCGTTGTGCACCGGACATGTCCGGCGCACACTCCTTTTATTCCATACTGGCGTGTGGGCGGCGTTGGCTGTAAAATAGCGGTTGAATCGCGAATACCAAAGCGGGCTGGAAACTGTGATGATTATCACACTAGAGTAACTAGATATCTACAGGAGTGCATAACGAGCATTACTTGCTGTTTGGTGATAAAATCAACAAGCCTGAGCCCCTCTCTATTTAGCCTTTCCTCCAATACGCTTCCCACCAAAGGGGCATGAAATATATTGAGCTGGAATTAAGCTAGATTATAACTAGTCAGATCTGCTGCGGGGGCTTTTATTATTCTATTATATAGCTTCTTGAAATATGACGTTTATTCAACACAAATTATATGCAGTAGATCGTAAAATATTGGCAATGACAGAATAACCCCAGTGTGTATGACAGAAGATCATGGGCGTCAATCCCGGGAGGATGGGGGGGGGGGGGAATCCCCCCTTTTTGGGCAGAGGGGATCAATGTGTAATTATCCCCCCCCCCCACTTTGTATAGGTTATCATGCGATGGCGAGTACAATTAGGTATTAATAGTACGAGTGATTTTTGGAAATTTGCCAAAATTGGACGAGCCGCCGGGGCGAGTCCAATTTGGCAACATTTTCAAACATCACTCGTACTATTAATACCTAATTGTACGAGCAACATCGCATGATTACTTGTTTATTATTAGCATGACAAAATTTCCGCCATTTTGTTTCTTTTGGGAAAATCATTAATTGTACTGCAGTACAATTAATGAAATAATTGTACTCCTCTCAACCAATCAGCATCCAGTAATTTTGTCATGCTAACAATAATGCTTATAATAAATTAGGTTTTGGCTGCCCCTTTACTGTCCTTTACGCACTTTTGTCGGGCAAAACATACCCACACACGTAAATCCCTTAGACCCAGGTTAAGCTTCAGTCGGGAGATGTCTATAAATGATGCGGAAATGCCCTGAAAACATTAGATGTGTTACATGCCTCCAGACCTGTCAGCAGGTCCCATCCCCCCACTTTTTGAGATGGATTTTCGCCCTTGCAGAAGATATCATGTTGTAAAACACACTAGCATGCCTCCAGACCCCCTATTAAGCTCACACCTTGTTGCTGGTACTGGATAGTTGTCTACCAGATACAGGTCAGGGGAAAATGATAACCAGATACCGGATAATAACTGGATACCGGCTACTAATGGTGGCACTTGACCAAATGAATACTTTACTGATTTTTCCCCATAAGAATCCATTGTATATTTAGTAACTATGTGCTTTATCCCTATAATTAATATAAATAAATTTCTGTGGCACAGCGGTCAGTGGGCAATATATAGCAGAGAGCAGTTTACATCATGAAAAATCTTTCTTGTAACTTCATTCTAATGCGTCACGTGGCCAGTAATTGTTCGTTTCTTAATGCAAAAAAAGACAAGTAAAACATATTTTTGGTTTTATGGTTCTAGTAAAAGTTCCATTACCAACCGGTAAATATCCGGCAAAAATTTTAACCAGATACCGGATAGTGCCAGATGTCTATATTTTGCCCGATATCGAATACCGGGATCCGGCACATCCCTACTATGAAAAGCCATAATTGGCAAGTCAACTGATCTGATATAAGGCATGCAGAAACAATGCACTTGACTGGACAAGATCTCACCCACTATACCAAGATGTATCATCTTTCCGATACCTTGAATGTTTTTTTTCATGGTTAGCACCATTCATAGACAGGTTTACATGACAGGTTTATATCTGCATTGACACACTGTACATAGATCTTGCATGATACTAACATGACCTTGACATGATCCTCTAGAATACCTGCTGGGATGTTAGAAAGATTGCCAACCAGTTACAGTATCTGGGTAGTCTATAATGGTCATGCATGGATTCTTTCAGAGCTCATAACCAGCCAGACTACACAGTTAAACTGTATTCATCCAAGGGTGCAAGAAAGTTTCCAAGTTTCCAGAGGCAAGTCACATGCAGGCATAAAATTGACTTCAGAATACAACATAATGGACTCCTGCAGCCCCAGGGTACATTCTGTACACAAATCTTTTGCATGGAGTTACAATACTTCAACTATTGCTTGGTGTAGCAGCATGAAGTATTCTTTTCTAGCCAGTCTGGCATATTGGCATATGCACTTTTCAGCCTTAAAATTTGCATGTTTTCTACTGAACTTTTTCAACTATTGTGTGCATTTTCATAGTCTAAACTACATATGTTATCATTTTTTAAATGTGAGAGTATCTCGAGTCTTCATAACTGTTGTAATGTTGTTTGCCTTGGCGTAGCACAAGTTTGCCTTGGCATAAGTCTGGTGTGTCATTTACAAGGAATGCAGCCTGGCCGCACCCCCTGTTTAATGTGGTATGGAAAGTCAATTGTGCAAAATGTTGCTTAAAACCGAGCAATTAACTTTGTTCAGGGTAGGGGGAGGGAGGGATAGTGCATATACCCAAAACCATTATAAATTGTGAACATTGTTATCTGTCCATAACCTTTTTGTCACTGATTGTAGCTAAGAAAGAATATTTAATTTCCAATATTCAACACTTTGTGCACATTCTGGCACTTTCTCGATATACGAGTAACTAACCCTAACCCCCAACCTAACCCTAATAATCCCTAACGCCTATTTCGCTTGCTCATATATCGAGAAAGAGCCCACATTCTTATATCTATCGACTCTACATTGTAAAATTTATAAGACAAATACAACTATAAACCCCTGCCATAAAAGGATAAACTGCAACAACCTGGCTCGCATAGTCTTACAGGCGAGGATTTGTTTACATACAAGTACCACATTTTATTGCGGTTCAATAATCATTATTCCGAACTGGGATAATGTAAGAAATCTTGGCGAATTAATCGTAAATGAAAAGCTCAAATAAACTGCAATAAAATCGGGCAGAATTTGTGTCCACATAAATTTACTCAATATCATATAAAATGCAATTATCCTGGATTTGAAATTGCTTTATATTGCTATGGAATGTTAAATTATTAATGTTTTAATCCGTTGCCATGTAGCAAATTAGCAAAAGAACAAACCTTCCTTGATTTCTCGGCGCCGACATTTTCAAAAGATGGCTTTCTACTCTTTCTCATCGTAGCATAATTGTATCTTCTCTGTCATAATCGTGTCCTACATTAGTCCTACATTGGCTTTGACAGTTTACATGAACAACTTTAGATTTATATGCATTGTGTTTACGAACGATTGTTTGAATAATAGGATTACCATTTTAATCTATATCATGAAGTATGTAATAGTCATAAGAATCGACACTGAAAATCGCCCAAGAATTGTGGGCGCAGGATGATTTGCAAAATTGCCTAGCTAGAACCCCTCTGCTAGAACCCCAGGTTTTCTGAAGTTGGTTTTCTGGCTCCAGGGACGTCGCTACTAGGGGGGTGTGGGGGGTGTTACACCCCCCCCCCAATAATTTTAAGCGGGAAAAGTTGGTCAAACTGGAAAAATTTTGGTCAAAATAATTGGTCACTTATAAGCTGAAAGTGCGAAAGTATATAGTCAAAAACCAAAATACTCAGTTGACCAACAGGGAGCGAATTAGCAGCAAATTGACATCCGGTTTAACAATCAACATTTTCTGTTTTGTTTTGCGCATAAATACGAAAATATCTAGCTAAATGAGTAAACCTCACCTTGATTATTCTTGATCCACTATATCCTTGCAAGATGAAGTGCTTATCAGTCAATATAAGCTAAGTTGCTTTTCTAAGCTGAGTTCAAATAATTTGTAACAACTGTGCAGTAATTTAGTTTGGAGTAAAGATGTTAAAGTCATTGAAATATTATTTTCTTAAAAATACTGTTTACAATTTTACGGGAACTTAAATTACCTACCACCCCCCCCCCCCCCAACGAGCATTCAGTTTCTCCTTCACGTAAGTAACGGTGTCAAAACTTGAAAGTTGGTCAAAATGTTCCCCAAAACTTGGTCAAAATTTCAGGACACCCCCCCCCCCCTATGTTCATGCCTTCGCGACGTCCCTGTCTGGCTCCCTCCGCAGGCAACTCCGTGGCAAACGGCAGAATTACTGCCAAGTATTCCACAATTCTGCCGTTTACCAATAGTTGTCTGTTGAGGAGACTGGGTTTTCTGGCTTAAAGGCGATGTTACTGACACGGGACAAGTTTTAGCGACAACTCGCAATGCAAATCGTTTAGGAACCAATCAAATTTCATATAGCCTCAATTCCATTGCGAGTTTTCGCTAAAAGTTGTCCCGTTTAACATCGTCTTAAAACATGTGTACAATATAGCGCTTGGGACCATTCATCGCAATATTGCAAAGTTAATGCATATCACAAATTCTCAACAAACTTCGTGGCACCATTTTCCGCAGTTCAATGTTGTGAACAACATCAAACCAGGGATGGCGCCAGGAATTCCCCGATGAGGGGGCTAGGGTCCCCGACGAGGGGTCTAAGTTCTTAGAGGCAGTCAAACGTTTTATCTGATGTTCAACCTGGGGGGTTCGGGGGCATGCTCCCCCGAGAAAAATTTTGAATTTTGAGTCTCTGAAACGGTATTTCCTGCGTTTTGAGGGTATTTTGCGGTAAAATAGAATTGTCACGCTCGTTACAAGACATAGTTTCTTCCCCGACGAAAGAGCAATTTTTCCCCGATGGGGGGGCTAGAGTTCCCCGACGAGGGGCTGTAGCCCCCCCCCTAGCGCCACCACTGCATCAAATCCCAAACAACTTGGGTAATTTTTCATTGAGTTGGGGGAGTGGAGGAGTTTAGAAGTGCAGCCTGGTTTTACAGGGATTTTATTGATAAGGGGTGTGCGAATTTGGTATAGAGGACCAGGTTCAGACCACCGTTTGTAGGCTCTTTGCATAGCGGTAGAATATTTTTCGGTCTAAAGCCTACGGGGGGTTACTTGAGGTAGCGTGCATTTTTAGCGTGACTGAACAATCTATAAAACCTGTGATAAAACTAGTCCAATGTTTTTATTGTTTCATTTTTTGTGGAAAATAATGATACAGTTTTGGTTAACTGGGCTTTTTAGAGAAGCTTCAAAATTGTTTTGCATTGTGAATTGTGATTAGGCAGAGTCAGGGCTCGATAACTTTTTTGTGTGCCTGCGATCGCAAAAATAATTTTAAAATGCGCTGGCAAAATGTCGATTTTTGTGTTGGGAGTCTAGCAAACGCTGAAATTGTGAGCCTTCTGGGGGGGAGGTTGGGGGTGCATCCCCAGAAAATTTTTGAAATCTGAAGCTATCAGAGCCAAGGAATTGGAATCAAATTTACTAGTTGTTGTTTGAAACTTTTCTTACAAATTATTTCAAAAAACAGAAAAGCCCAGCAAACAATTGTCTAAAGCAAGTCATTCTGAAATTGTGAGACTCGACTCAGCCCTTTATGGCATTATAAGGAGTTATATTACAAACACTAAATGGAAGAGGTCAACCCCTAGATATGGTCCGCGAAATGTTACCATACAACACATACAAAGTCATAGAATAACAATTTGTTGTGTACTCTACAGAAAAGAAATTGAATAGTTTCGAACATCTTTATAGTTAGAACATTATTAAGAAAACACGTCTTGATACGTAAAGGCATAAATAATACACTAAATCACCTGGAAAGTTATGAACAAGATGATGAATAACACAGAAACATGTAACGAAGCAAAAAATCTTTATTGACCCTAATGAATGTCAACTGACAACTATTAACTAACTAATTCTTTCAGGGAAAGTAGTTGGCAAATAACAAGAAAAGTATAAAATAGAAACTAAAAATGTCATATTTAATCATACTGTGGTGGTAACAAGACAGTATCGATAACTTGCATTACTCCATTGAATGCAATGATATCAGCTTGGATCAGTGTTGAGTTGCTGTTAAACACCACTTTCTTTCCGCTTACTGTAACACTGACATCTTGACCTGCGTATGTTTGTAGTGAGCCAGTTTCAAAACCAGCTAAACAGGTTATTTCATCCAGTATATGATATTCAAGGACTTCATGTAAGAACTGGTAGTTGTCGTTCATTTTCTCTTTCACATCTGATGACAGTTTTGCAAATGCATCATCATTTGGTACAAGCACTGAATGAATAAATAATTAAAGCAATTGAGAAATGGTTATTCATGCAATATTCGGAATTTCTAGAATTTCGAGAGCAAGCTGTTATTTCAAGATTGCGTTCGTGATCTCTTTCTTAGGTTTTCGAGTTTCCAAACATAATACATTATGAGGGCGTAGCCACAGATAATGTATTAATTTCATGAAAAATATTGTTATCTAAAATACTTAGACTGATTGGTTACTGATATTCATATCTGAATGATAGTTTCACTGTTTTCGACAGCCAGTTAATTTTTAAGCAATATTGAAAGTATCTCTCTGTAACGAAGCTAAGAGTATATACGATTTCAACGTATATATGGAGATCATGCAGAATGGTCTCAGAATGCACGACGTACCATTTCAGAACTCTCAGCTTTTCAAAAAAATTTCCGGGTCTCCCTAGCCTGAATCGGATCTGTCGCACTAATGTTAATATCGTGGCTTACGGTCCCGTGAATGTATACTCACATGTCGTTGGAGTTGGTTTCTGCAGCAACTGTTGAATCTGACCTTTGTTCACAAACTTGAGAAAACTTGATAATGTTGAAGTTGCGGTTAGAATGTTATAGATGTCTCCTTCAGGTGGGACCATAACTCCATTCATTGTATCCAGTATCCCATTGTCATATGTCTTGTCTATAACACTGCCAAATGCTTGACATGATCCATAATTCACCTATTTAAAGATGAAATATATCGATTATATGTAATGTGGTTACAACCAAGTTGCACTTAGCTCATACATTGTTTTCTGGCGTCACATGATCTCTCCAATCTCATCATTTTTTTCAACGACACATGTTCGTTACTTTATTTGGTTAAAACTTGGTATTTCTTGTCTAACAGACTGCTGTTGAAGTCAGTATTAATAATAGACAAGCTAAGAAAGGAAAATTGCCAAAAACTAGGTTTACTTCCGCGGAGTGACTGCATGGGATAATAAAAACCAGCAGTCTACAGTCTGACAAAACTTTTGGTGCGAAGTGACTAAGTGAGTGCGTTTTTCTTTCCGGTCCCCAAATATAATTTACTGATTCATTGTACCACAGGCACTGCTGTTCCAGAATATTTGGTCGAACGAAAAGTTAAAAAATCGATCTGAAAATCCACACCAAAAAGTCCGACGATTCCCTGATATTGCTAGATTTAAATAAACAATTTGCCTTAAACATAGCAGAGATCATGACTTAATTGACAATTCACATAGAAAATGAATTTTTTAGTTCAACTAATCTTGTTCTTTCGGTCTTTCTTTCCTTTTTTTTAAATCCTTTGCGCAACTGCACCATGACTTTGGTGCCTTGCAAGACCTTTGATTGCCCTGCCAATCGGTCATTTTTGTATTTTGGGGGTGACACACCCCCCATACCCCCCCCTCAAGTTTCGCCCCTGTCGGCGGGATAAAAACAGTCCGCAATTTGAGCATCATTCACGTAACGTAACTTTACAAAATTCTCATATCCTTGCTCTATCGCCTCTATGTTTTGCATGAAAGACATGCACGTGATGAAGTTGTCATCTCCTCCGCAGAGTTCGAATGCGCCATGCAAAGCGTAGACGTAGTGAAGAGTGGGAGAGTGAGTCGTGGCTATATACAGTGTCAGCCCAGTCAAGTTGTATAAAAAACGTCCATTTTATGCATTTTTGGTCTTACTTAAAGCTTGTTCTTTTCTCTTTCGAATAGGAGACATCATTTGACTTATTTGTGGCTTTACTGCATGCAAATAATAACTGCACAAAAGACAATATTAAGCCATTAAGAGAGCCTCACATATTGTAGACATCTTGCATGAATAAGAACAAATGTCAAGCCTCAATTATGGCCATTACCAAAGTAATTTTTATAGTAATTGTCGACGACCTTTCAATTAAAATCGTAGAATGATTTTTTTGAAAACGTTAGGCTTTTACAGTAGTTTTGCAGTGTTTTTGTATAAAATTAAATGTCCGAAACTATGTGTGACGTTTCTAAAGGGCGCTCCAGAGAAACGTCCATGCATATGACGTTACATGTGAGGCTTCCCTAAACTTTAATATTGTTGTTGCCACACAAGAATTAAAAAGTAGCGTAAGACCCATTTAAAGGATTAGTGTCACGCCAGGAAATCGCGGGCTCAAATTCCTGCTGCCGGCCATTTTTCGGGCCGATTAGATGATCTGGAAAAGTTTTTACAATCCGTCATATATTTAAAAGACCATGTAAAGTCCATTCTGCGCATGTGCTATGGGGGGTCCCGCTATGTAAACAATGCCCAAATTTCGCGTTGTTTCGACTAAAATTCGACATCTTCTAAATCGGAAACTCGAATCTGTATTTATTTAAAGCATAGCGAACCAGAACATATCATAATTTTTTAAATATAGCGTGTTTAAAATGTAGACAAACGGACGTTGCCGGTTTGTTTACATCGGGACTTTACATCACCTTTAACCCATCCTTTGATAATCCGTGCTCCTTTTGTATGATTTTTATCGAAAATGTACCAAACTAGGTATTTTTATCGTTATTTGTTGCATTTGGGTAAGATCTGATGGTGCCGCAATGCATGACCCTGACACTAATCCTTTAAAAATATCTCAAAAGATATTCGGTTGTTTCATACTACCTTCCAAAAACATGTTACCACCGATCGTCGGCACCACTGACCTATACTATATGTACTGTTTTTACCGTTAACTTGTCTATTTTATAAAAAAGTGGCAGGGGAGGCAATTACCCCCCACCCCACCGAAATTTCCGCCGCTGTTTGTCAGGTTTTTCAATTCAATTCGCTGCTACTTCTCATATATATAGCCTGCGCCGCAGACGCCCGCCTACAAATACTTGGGTAGTGGCTACTTCTCATATTACGCTTGAGTAGTGATATTACTCACTTGCATGGTTGGGCACGTGACTTCCTAGTATTCCTAGTATTTTATGCAAATGAGCTGAAATACTTGGAAATCGACCGCATGTGGTCTTATATAGTTATATAAACAGCCAAACGAAACTAAGAAAAAACCCGTTAAAACCTAAAACTTGAAAGAAATTATACGCTATAAAATATTAGAAATTATTGCTAAGTACAAACTAATTATCTAAACGTAAATTTACCCATTGTTACCACCCAATCTTAACAAACAACGAAACAGTAGGATAGCTATGAGTGTATTGTTCTCCGACACTAAACGCGTGCACCGTATAATTTCTTGTTTTGTCAGTGTGACAAAACTTACCCCTTTGTACCTCTCAAACCTTATTTTCTGTTGACCTCCGAGCAGAGTTTTTAGTTTCATATTTTGTTCTATGTTGCTTGTAAGGAAAGGACCCAGATGTACGTGGTACAAGAGAATTTCAGGTAGACGAGTGGTGTTCGAGAGCAATCCTTTGGGTGCATTCATGATCGCTTTGTTAGTTGGTGCGAATACGGTGTAACTCGTGGTTGTAACGTTCAGCTTATCAAACAACTTGGCTGTAATGAGAAGACTTCGGAACGAAGTCAAATTGTATTTTTGCAGTATTTGATCGAAGTTGATTTCAGTATTCACTCTGTCGTTCACTTCAACAGCTATTTCATCACCATTGACTTCCACCGGGAGAGTGTGGCACAGAGAGACAAGCAACAAAGATAACAAAACCATGAGAATCTTTGCATTCATCTTGTAAATATAACACAAACTTTTTGAGAACCTCATCGTGCGCCAACCCAGTCATAATGAAATTAGCCCGCGTGCAGGCCCACTGATGGAGAGGAATAGTGGGCCTGCACGGAAGACCGGGTATTTTATGTTTTCCGCGTTCGTACACGAACGCAGCATTCTGATTGGCTGTTTGAAACGCCGTTTGAAATTGCCGTTTGAAACGAGCGGGACTCTCAACATTCTCTTCGTTTGTCGTGTTCTTTACCAAATTGAATAATTGATACAAATTTCGTACTTTCCGCTCACAAGCATTGCACACACGATCTGATAAACGTGACGATTTATTTATAACAATGCCGATGGAAGCGAAAATCAATGCTAATGTGGTACCACGGCTTCCCTCACGATTTGATGTTTTAAATATATTTTCTGTCGAAATTCGTCCTAACTTGCCTGTTCCGAATTTAGTTGAGAATGAGCACTTGCAAATCGGCAAAAGTTATTTAAATCAGACTTGTTTGCTTGCTTTTTTGGAGTTGATATATCCATTCATACTTTATTTTTATTTTGGATACTCAGAGAAAACCCCGCAATGTTTTCATGCGAGTTTGTTTATTTTTTGCTTTGCTGTCATTGGTTATTTTTTGACACTTGACGCGCGAAGGGGGCGTGTTTAGAAAAGGGGCGTTTTAGATTTTACCCGGTCTTCCGTGCAGGCCCACTATTCCTCTCCATCAGTGGGCCTGCACGCGGGCTATAATGAAATTAGGAGTGGATGACTACTATATACATCGACCAATTGTATTTTTGTACTTCATACGTCATTAAGAGCTCACCAATCACTGAGTGGCAATATTTAGCATTGCCTTATATGGCATATAGCGTCGGTCAAACCAACACCTCACGAGAGTACTAATGCGAGGGGCGTATACGTAATTCTCACCGAAGAAACAAATTACACATTTTCCGCATTTTTTTCAAAAAAAAACAAGTCCGGATCCTGAAATGTATTTCCAGCCCACACCACTCATTATTGTATAGTCTGTGTACAGGCCTTACGTGTGTAAAAACCTTACATTACGTAAAGTTTGTACACGGGCTGAGTCCGATGATACACAAAAATATTTCAAAAGCTATGCATTTTGCCAAATATAGGCTGTAGCAACTCGTACCCGAGCCTGCAGAGGAAGCTAGCGAGGCTCTGGGGATTGCCGGCGAATTTTGCACGAAAATCAGTACATTCAGATCCAGTACTCTGCTCGACGTAAACAATGTCTTCAAACTAAAATTTACGACTTAGTTCTAAAAGAACCCTTGCCAGGTCTTATTATGTTAAATGACACTGAGATTGATCAAATTATATAGGCTATTTCATGACGGCCTTTATATAGATTATTATGGTCGATTCATTGATGTTAATATTAAATACATAATATAGCGAAATCACAGAATAAATTGCACAGAAGTTGTAAAAAGCCGGAGTGAAATTTAGATTTTCGGCACAGACAGCGATGGAACACTGAGTAAGTACTTTTGTAGTTCCTCGGTTGTTCAGGGCAGTAATATGAAACTGATAAGATATGGAACATGATGGCCCGCTGATGCCACGAACGTAATGATGTCAAGCGGGAAATGCCTAGCAAAACAGAAGACCATTAAATCCTACAAGTAGCTTGTGTCACTGAGCTTAAATCAGCTTTTGGTCTGTAAATGGCTGTTATTGTGTTAATTTACGGTACCCTCTGTAACGTTAATATTCGAATTCAGAAGTAGAGTTGTTCTTTTAAGTAAGAGTTATTTAGTGAACAAGAGTCCATTTAACTAAAGGCCTGTTCATATCAGCCCGGAAGCTCAGCTAAGTGAGATGAATGATTTCTGCGTTCATATGACTGTTTCTATCCCATCTAATATCCCGCCTCGCTGGGATAAAATTACGTACGTTATATTACGACTTTTCGTAATGGTGTTTGCCTAGATCTATTAATGTCTATTTTTCCTGTTTATATTTCCCAACTACGCCGCTCAATAATAGGTCAAAATCGGCAAAATATGTCCACCTCGTCGACTGACATGTCCATCCCACTGGACTGAGATCCCACCTAGCGCAAGATGCGACTCACCTAACCGGGCTGGCTCGTCTCTCATACTCATATGAATACACAATGATTTTTATAGGCATTAATAATGACGTGCGGATCTCACACAGGTGAGTTTCCCGCTTAGATTAGCCTGTGTAGCTGGAGTTTGGCTAAGCTGGGCTACGAGTCCGGCTTTAACTAGGAGTCCCTTTAGCTACTTGAAACCATCTTGGGTTTTCAAAATGTTTTCATTTTTCCGTTTTTGTTTTGTACTATATTTAATGCCGCCTGGTTCTGGCTTACCTATTCATCCAGGGATTATTTTAAGGTGCAGTGACAACCGGTTTCTGAACCTATCAACGAGACTTGTGCAGTTATTAACGCGTTTTCTGCAGTAAAATAATGAATAATTAGATATAGGGGTGATTCGTGATCAGGAATTATGTTCAAAATCATAATAATTGTTCATATTTCCAATCATTTAGCAAATATATACATAGCCAAATACACAAATATGACGCACAAAGCCAGGACTGTTATATACTTAAGAAATAGAAAACGAGTCGCATGCATTTATCGTGTTATAATCCACGAGGGGGGTGTTGAAAGAACACGAGAGAAGCGTGTAAAATATGTTCATGAGGTGTATCGGTCTTATACGCTTCTCGAGTCGAGCTTTTCTATCTCTTTTATAAGAAGATATAAGCACAGTAATAACATGGTAGCCTCGGTTTCTTTTGTTGTAACAGGGACGTTTAATCACGTATTTCCCCCAAGTACAGCGACCAGGGATATTTAGTTCTAAACGTCCCTCATCAATATATTCATGAGGGACATTAGAACTGACAATATATGCATTGTTTATTCCCTCGGCTACCATGTTATTATTATAAGTAAACGCACGCTTTGAGGGAAATTAGTGATTAAATGACCCCGCAAACCTCGGGAGGTTTAGTAAAAGTCGCTCGGGCTGCGCCCTCGGGACTTTTACTAAACCTCCCTCGGTTTGCGGGTCATTTAATCACTAATTTCCCTCAAAGCGTGCGTTTACTTATAATAATCATTATTAATATTGAAATGCTTCGACCATGTATAATCAGTGACGTCACTCGCAAATTTCAATGTTTTCATTGCTTGGCAGCAATTGCCAAAATTATTTGGCATTTTTATTTCTAACATAAGTTCGAATTTCGCCTGGCATTTCACTCGGCAACAATATTATTAGACATGTCATTGTCTTTTCGCACAAACACATCAAATTGAAATTTGCCCTGCACTTTATACAGTTCGCGAGAGGAGACTGCCGAAGATTAGTGTGAATATATACAACAGCATGACTGAAACGAAATCACTAAGCTCTCTCAATCTGAAGCATGAAACTAAATCTACTCTGAACAGAGATGTGACGCCGATTTACTTAATACTTGAAATCTTACTAGTAGTAAAAATGTACATTTGAGATTTACTTTACATTTTTCTTTAAAATATACAACGACTATATTAAAGAAGAAAGTGCCGAAATGCCATTTTTATGCGCGATACCTGATGAAGTACAAATGTTTATTATTCCAGCATATCCCCGAGATCAGTGCAGCAACGAAAGTTATCATATAAGAAAGACTGTTTTCCTTACTTTTTTTACGTAATCTGAAGATGTTAGTTTAAAGTTCTGGGCAAACAAGGAAGTATTGTTGCGAAAACACTGATTCCCAGTCATGTTTCCTGAAAGTGTGCAAACCTGAAGCATTGAGTACAGACCTGACTCGATACCTGTACACAGGCTAAAGAAATCGCTTCTCCATTAAAATATAACACTGGGAAACAAAATTTATCTGAATTTCTTGCGAAACATTTTTGCATATGGGAAGCATTTTTTTCCAAAATATCGAAACAATATCTCCTAGTTTGCCCAAGGATTAAGTAGAACTGAGCTAAAGAGCCGTATATCGGCTCTGATACCTCCATTGAGGTTCATCTTCGTTTATTGAACAGAATATTTATAGTTTTAAAAAGTTTATCTCATTTTGTACTTCGTTTCTTCTTCCACGTCGCTCAACTCTCCTTCAAATTTCACTGAAATCTTGAAGTCAAGATCACGCTAAAAATAGAGATACAAACTTGTTTAATTATATTTTTTCTCGTTCCTTGACCTTATTGGTCAGCATTGTAAGCATTTTGCGGTATAACCGCTGATCTCAAAACAACAGGATAGTGCATCTGCTATGCATTTAATAAAGCGAATGGCGGCCCAAATTTACTGTAATGTTACCGGCTCTGACTCCCAGGCGAAGGACCTTTCTCTCGAAATGTCGAAGTTCTTGTTGTATTTTTCAGGTAGATTAATCAGGTAGATCTTCATGCTTATATTTGCCAGTGAATAGCTAATGAGGTCACATACGACTTCCTCATGTGTTTAAAATTAGAAGAGGCGTGGTAAGCTATATCTTACAAGCCACTGTACATAAGAAAAGACCTTACTTTTGATGGTAAAACGTATTTAAACACCTTTTATAATCTCTTTTCATTGTAAATATTCTGCTTCAAAAATAGCTTACTAAATTCAATAAGAAACTCTATCCAGTCCTAGTTTCGAGATCATTGGGTATAATAATTGCATGAATATTTCAGTTTATAGCTTTTCGTTCGTCAATGATTGGTTCAGCCTCACACAATAAATTGTTTAATACCATAGTTAATACTGTAGTTACATGGTTGGGAGAGTCGAAGAAAATCGTTATATTTGTTAGTCTAGGCTTACGAAAATGTGGTACTTGCTCTCCATGTGCGTATTGTATGTTTAAACTAACCAACTGTTCAAGTTACGAATGGATAACTAAGCAGACTGGTTAGTTGGGCAAACATACATGTACATTACTCAAGTCGATGACAAACATTTTGATGACTTTTAACTTCGTTATTCTCGAGTGTAAATAACCGGACGGAATTTGTACCCTCACGACAGGTTTACTCCCTACGCGCTCCGTGCGTGCCTCGGAGACAATAATGCAACCAGGGCGCTTATATAGAAGACAATAATGCGACATGCAATTCAGGGCGCTTATATAGAAGCGCCCTGAATGTAAATGCGTCACTGCGCTCTTATATAAGCGCCCTGAATGCAACCCAGTCATGAGCGAGTGATCGAAATATCTATTATCCTTTATTGTTTTGAAAATCCCACTGTTCTCCATGCCATCCCGTTACTCGTTGTTTTCAATCATCTAACCATTAACGAGATACAAAAAATTGCCGTAGCAAGTATTCTTCTAAATAATCCAACATCGGAACAGATTTCACACATTCCTTTGTATAGTTACTGGTATTTAACTGTTCAAATTTACGCAGCCGAGCTCCGCCCTGATATTTTTATTGTCGATTACGTCACCGGACACGATCCTGTCCGGTGAATATTAATGAGTGCCAAGTTTAACATGTCTCGCTCGCTTTTCATTTCTCTCCCGCCCGCCCGCATGCTCACTCTCCATAATTTTCGCCTCGTCCACCCGTTTTTGTTCAATCTCAAGCGAGACTTGGAGCAAGTCTAGTCAATCATAGACT
The DNA here is from genome assembly GCA_016169945.1 of Trachythela sp. YZ-2020. Lineage (NCBI taxonomy): Eukaryota > Metazoa > Cnidaria > Anthozoa > Malacalcyonacea > Clavulariidae > Trachythela > Trachythela sp. YZ-2020. The sequence continues at coordinate 2,887,862 of JADLSH010000389.1, forward strand.
TAACGCTCGATTTGTCCTGTTTCCAACAAATTTGTGCAAATCAATTGGTATAAAGAAACAACCTGATACAATAGGGCCATTTATACAGGAGAAAATAAGTCGCGACTTACATAAGACGCGTCTTATATATGACGCGAACACACTCGTATAAATGGCAAATTCTAGTAAGTCGCGACTTAAATAAGAACAGGGGTTCAGACTGGTCCACAATAAGACGCGACTTATTAGAACTTGACCATTTATACGAGTATGTTCGCGTCTTATCTAAGTCGCGACTTATATTCTCCCGTATAAATGGCCCTAATATTTTAACAAGCTTTAGTCTTTGAATCGATTACTGGGCGAGGGGATAAAATAAGGTAATTCCATAATACTTACATTATTTCTGGAGTTTTGTTTTAATGCGAATGTTCCATTGATTTGTTCGCCATGTTTGACAGTTAAATAATCATTGAGATAAAACACAGTCTGCTTCCAATGAGTATACCTCGCATCTGGTCCTATGAAGAAAAGCGAGAGCTGATATTAGCTTATGGCTAATAGATATAAAATGAAAATCCGTTGTTATTCGTCGCTTTATTGAAGGTAAACATTGCTGAAAAATTATTTTTTAATATAACAACAGGGAATCCAACTCAAAGGAATCGCTGTATGGTTTAACATACACTGTACTAGCGTTTGACCATTGATTTTTAGATGTATTTTATTGGTGCAATAAAAGAAAGTTAACAGGGAATTAAGATTCGCTTCCGGTGTACTAATGGTATGCAAATAGTGGGTGTGTAAGGGTTGAATATAGGATTTTATTATATAAAGTATAGTGCTTTATAGAGATTTAAAAAACTCATTAATAATTCATGAGGAAAAGACAAAGGAAATCACGACCGTGTCAGCGGTTTTATATGTGATAAAAAATCATGTTAATTTACATAAACTTTAGCTTTGATTTTCTCGGCTTAGACAATGTTTATTTTTAAAATTACTTCGCCAATGAACTCATAAGATGGGTCGTTTTTAAGCCATTTAAAACACTCGCATTCGTGCTTTATCAGATATAAAACACTAGTGCTGCGCACTCGCGTTTTATATCTGATAAAGCATTCCTGCTCGTGTTTTAAATAGTACTTCGAGCACTGATAATCTCACATGTGAGATTATTTATGATAATCTCACATGTGAAAATTATCGCTTTTGAAGTTTATGAAAATGGATATTTTATTTTATTTTGTTTGAAAAGACTGTCTTTTATATAATAAACAGAAAAATACATGGATGCTTGGAAATACCAGATTTATTTCTCGTGTTGAACATGATATCTCACTCGTTCGCTGCGCTCACTCGTGAGATATCATGTTCAACACTCGAAATAAATCTGGTATTTCCGCGCACCCATGTATTATTCTCTATATAATATACAGTATATCTAATATAAGAACGTTTTTGAGTGGCAGTATTTGAACTGTACAGTATATGTTTTCAAATTTCTAGAGTCTACGTATATACGTTTGAATCTGTGTGAGGGAGAACTTGGATAAAATTGTAGCGTGTTCTTATACACAAATTTTCATACGAACTGTCAGCTATATACAGATTGTTTTACTCGCATATCAATTTTAGTTTGTAATCAGAATGGTATCCGTTGTTCACTATACGAGTGTCCGTTGTTGCAATATGAAGGAATTTGATCTATGTTTTTCTATTGTTACGAGTTGTACAGTACGTAACTTACAAGGGCTGAATAAGGTATTTTAATACATTTAAAAATGTTATTTTGAAATATATAACATTTAAAAATGTGATTGGTTAACAGAAATATTAAATATCCATCACTTGCAGTTGTAGTCACAGTCTTAAGCTTCCAATACAGTACAGTACAATAAGGTACAGTACAGTACAATGGAGTTATTGGTGTGACCAACATAATATAATGTCCTCGCTCGTAAATTTTAATGCATTTTTTATGCCAAACATTTCCAAAATTTATCCACAATTATGATTTACTGCATGTGTCAAAATACGTCGTATATCAGCGACTTGACAAAAAATCTGGCCACAGGGAGAGATTCCAGTCGACAAGTTTGACCTGTCAGACGACAAATTGCAACCGCCACCCACTCCAAAAGCTCTGAATATTTTTCCTACCTGTTGAAAATCCTGTTCTCTTATGACAATGAGAAAACTCGATGGTAAAATAAGAGACCAAAGCTTGAATATAATCATCTCTCTGAGAGAATAACTGATAAGGAACATCAAATTCCAAGTCTTCTTTAGTCACTGTTTCAATATTGATTTCCTAAACCACGACAATTAAAATCAGAAATGGGGTTAAGTTTCGAGCGAAAATTATATTTGATACACATTTTAGACCTAACTGGGATCAGTTGCGAAAAATACAACTATAGACCACTTTCATAATTCAGATGAGTTTAAATATTCTTTGATGTGCATCTTATTAAGCCTTATCAGCCTCGTTTCTGTGACTGAAATTGAATAGAATTTATTAACCTGAACGAGGTCAATGAGGCTTATTAAGATGCACAAGAATATTTAAACTCATCTGAATTATGAAAGTGGTCTATAGTGCATGAGTTTTCATACTACCGTGCCTGTATAACCTATACATACAATTGGGAAATAATTATCATTTATAGACCCTTCGCTCGGGGGATTCGGCGAAATATTACCCGAAGTGATGAATTTCATCAGGGTCTATAAATGATATATTATACCGAACAAGAATGTATTTATACTATGCTAGCAGAATAGAAAGACATAGCTTGGTATCAACATTTTATTTACTTTCGGCCATTTTAAGCGAACAATGAAATTTTCCCGCCGCTTTTTTCATGCGTAGAGTCTCGCGTGTAGTCTCGCGTGGTTATCGCCCGGGTTATTCGATCGAATCATCCACTGCATCCAATATGACAACGTCTATAGGGGGTGATTCGATGATAAATTTCATGCTCACGTGGTACAAACCTAGCTTTCTGATTGGACAATTTGAATTTGAGGTATAATATTAGAAGTTATACCGATTGTCTACCAATAAAGCAATAATCGGCCTGATTCCGATCATCTGCCAATCTCTACACACGTAAAAAAGCACAACAAGCATGCAGCAGACTTTTACCAATGCCCTTTCAACAACTTGTTATCAGGATGTGTTCGCACTGCTTACTCCCAGCTTGTTGACAAATTATCAACGGCTTGTTGACAACTTGCTACAAGATCGTTGACTCAACATATTTGTACCAATGTTGTTTCAACAACTTGTTATCAGGATGTGTTCGCACTGCTCACTCCCAGCTTGTTGACAACTTGCTACAAGATCAATGACTCAACAGATTCGTAGCAATGTTGTTTCAACAACTTGTTATCGTGCTGCAATTCAACAACCTAACAAGTAACAAGTTGCGAGTGACAACCTTGTAGCAACGTGATAAAATCACAGCATTGTTAAAGCTTGCTGAGAAGGTTGCTACAAGTCTGTTGCGAACACATCTTGTTGACAAGATGCGAGATTTTTACGTGTGCAGACTCAACATTGTACAGTCTCTACAGTGGTCTACCTTAAGAAGACAAGAATTGGTCACAATCTGTTTGGCTTCCACGACATCCACAAGAGGTTCAGTAATTGCAACTTTTCTAATACAACTCATATCAAAACCATACACATTGTCCCACCCTGAAAATAAAATGAAACAGAAGTTAACAACTGAGAAACCTCCGCATTATACTTCAACCACGAAAGTTGTCTATTAAATTGTGACTTGAACAATCTTTAAATTTAATCTTTTTCAAAGTCCTGAATTTGAAATTAATGATTCCAATACATGAATAGTTTTGCACTCAATCATCTGACCGCTGTAAGGGCCTGATCTTTATTGGTACGAAAAATGTAAATCTACGAACTAAATACCCAACGCACGATAACCAGCGATTATTTTGTGAAATTTTGTGCCATGTTAAATAGCGTTGGAGACTGGGTAGCTCCATACTGTAGCTTATCATTTGTTCAGTGCAGTACAGAACTACCTAAAACTTCCCCAATTCTTGAACTAAACTGATCTGATACAGGGTAAGAACCCAAGGAATTAACCTACAGTACTGTAGAAAAATTTCCATAGGGCTGAAAATTTCCATATTTTTGACATGGAGCTTGATTTCCTGCATTTCAGCCACAATATTTTGATATTTCACCTAGACAGACTGAATATTAAGTACTGTATACGAACGGTTATTGTGCTTTTGAATATAATTTGTGATAAGTGATTCAATCCTTTGGGGCTTTGGCAAATATCACCGTTTTTAAATAGTAAAGAATAATTTATTACTGCACAAAATCTCGTTTATCAAAGCACAAATTGGTTATCACTGCACCTTGACAATAACATGCTGAAGTTGGATTAGTCTTTTCAATACGCCCTGTAGACTAAAACCCGTAAAGTCATAGTCAATCAAGTTAAAGGCCTGGAAACTCAACCAAAATCTTTGTTCTGTCTTTTAGTTCACGTATAGTCTAGGACCTGTAAAGGAGTTTGTATGCATTTCATTTAGGACAGATTATCTCAACTGTTTTAGGGTAAAATGACCATGGCGGTCAACATGGCATATGTGCCAAAACCCGAATCCGGGGCGAAAGTACTGAAAATGACCACGCCCAGAAACAGCACTGTCGACATAGCTCTAAATCCTGAACCGCCAAAGCTACAGCCTTTCTGAATTGCTTATAGTGTTTAGAATGGTTGCTGTTAGGGGTGGCCACTGGAGGGTGAAATTTGTCTAGGTATCATATTTTACAAGAAAATTACTATGCACCATCCCAGGTCAACTGCTAATTATGCATCAAATTACTCATTCACCTGGCAAAGTCTATGTTTTCTTATTTCCTAAATATTTTTGTCATAGGATGAAAAAATATGCTTATTTTAATATAATTATTATAAATTTCATAAGGAATGATATTGTTTTGTTGAGATATAACACATTTCATTTCACTTACCCCCCGCCAGAACACGATTTCAGCCATATTTTGCCGATTTGTGTGCTTTTATCTCCGATCCTCGCAAGTATCATCCAAATGTTGTACTTTAACACAATGCTAGTTGACTAAAGAATAATTCAACCAAGTTTCGTCGGGTTTTGGAGTAGTGCCATGTATTTTATCTTCGATTTTGTGTCCTTCGACATTTCCTGAATTATGTCGCTATTGCAATGTCTCGCCGCTTCTCTGCCCGATAAATGCCACTTCTTCGTCCACATCTGTATTTATATTACAGTATCCAAAAATAATTGATTGTAGAATAGTCCCAATCGAAAAATTGAAAGCTTAGTCCCACTTGGGAGTGAAAAACCTCCCCTCGTTGATCAAGAATGAGAATCAAAAACAAAAGGTTCAAAACAATTTGAAAGTCTCGCGCAATCTTCACGAAAACTCCTCGTGGACAACATTACAGGGGGGGTGAACATTTTCACGAATACGTTTGTTCGCGACCACAGCAACCCAAGTAAAGTTCGTGTGTTTAACTGTTTATATGGTTATGACAAAATAAACAAATATTCGCGTAATTTTGTATTTTTCTGGTTTCCTTTAGCTATAAAAAAGAAACCAGAGACTTGCGCAATCTTTTTGCACCATAATTTTAAGGCTATTCTGTGTAGACGCCTGTACGTTTCAGCCCTCAGACCTCAGTTTTATTTACTCTTAATTAAAACAAAAACCATGCATAGAAAGCACATGTTATAAATTCCACATTACACATGTTTTGACAACTACGTGATCCCGGCAAAACAGCCTTTAGGAGGCCGACTGGTCTTAAGGCACGGGAAACCCGTCGGTCACACCTTAGCAAGCAAAAATGCAAAAAGTAAAATAGTATTTTTACATCTGTCAAGTGCGATAGATTACGTTTTACTGTAATTAAGAGTAAATAAAACTGAGGTCTGAGGGCTGAAACGTACAGGCGTCTACACAGAATAGCCTTAAAATTATGGTGCAAAAAGATTGCGTAAGTCTCTGGTTTCTTTTTTATAGCTAAAGGAAACCAGAAAAATACAAAATTACGCGAATATTTGTTTATTTTGTCATAACCATATAAACAGTTAAACACACGAACTTTACTTGGGTTGCTGTGGTCGCGAACAAACGTATTCGTGAAAATGTTCACCCCCCCTGTAATGTTGTCCACGAGGAGTTTTCGTGAAGATTGCGCGAGACTTTCAAATTGTTTTGAACCTTTTGTTTTTGATTCTCATTCTTGATCAACGAGGGGAGGTTTTCACTCCCAAGTGGGACTAAGCTTTCAATTTTTCGATTGGGACTATTCTACAATCAATTATTTTTGGATACTGTAATATAAATACAGATGTGGACGAAGAAGTGGCATTTATCGGGCAGAGAAGCGGCGAGACATTGCAATAGCGACATAATTCAGGAAATGTCGAAGGACACAAAATCGAATATAAAATACATGGCACTACTCCAAAACCCGACGAAACTTGGTTGAATTATTCTTTAGTCAACTAGTATTGTGTTAAAGTAGAACATTTGGATGATACTTGCGAGGCTCGGCGATAAAAAGCAAACAAATCGGCAAAATATGGCTGAAATCGTGTTCTGGCGGGGGGTAAGTGAAATGAAATGTGTTATATCTCAACAAAACAATATCATTCCTTATGAAATTTATAATAATTATATTAAAATAAGCATATTTTTTCATCCTATGACAAAAATATTTAGGAAATAAGAAAACATAGACTTTGCCAGGTGAATGAGTAATTTGATGCATAATAAGCGCTTTCGGCAAAACAGTGCATCATGGGTAATCAGGGCATTGACTCGGAAGAAATCGAAGAACGAAGTAACAAATTAAAGAGAGTTCGAAAGCACATTAAATTTTAACGCGTTTTTTTTATATATTTTCACGGTAAGTGCAAAGTTTTTTATTTCCCTGTATTTTATGGATAATTTAAGTTAATAAATCTGTAGGAATTTAAAGCAAAGCTGTTGCTAGCCGATCAATTGTGTGTGCGCAATCGACCACGAAGGTCAAATATTTTGATATTTTGACATATTTTGATATATTTTGACACACAATTGATCGGCTAGCAACAGCTTTGCTTTAAATTCCTACAGATTTATTAACTTAAATTATCCATAAAATACAGGGAAATAAAAAACTTTGCACTTACCGTGAAAATATATAAAAAAAACGCGTTAAAATTTAATGTGCTTTCGAACTCTCTTTAATTTGTTACTTCGTTCTTCGATTTCTTCCGAGTCAATGCCCTGATTACCTATGATGCACTGTTTTGCCGAAAGCGCTTATTAGCAGTTGACCTGGGATGGTGCATAGTAATTTTCTTGTGAAATATGATACCTAGACAAATTTCACCCTCCAGTGGTCACCCATAAAAGCAACCATTCTAAACACTATAAGCAATTCAGAAAGGCTGTAGCTTTGGCGGTTCAGGATTTAGAGCTATGTCGACAGTGCCGTTTCTGGGCGTGGTCATTTTCAGGACTTTCGCCCCGGATTCGGGTTTTGGCACATATGCCATGTTGACCGCCATGGTCATTTTACCCTAAAACAGTTGAGATAATCTGTCCTAAATGAAATGCATACAAACTCCTTTACAGGTCCTAGACTAGTACAGAATATTCAGACTTGTGCACGGTGAAGACAAATAACTTTTGGCATAATGAAACAATCACCCCGACACCCAATGACATCAGCTCATCAAATCACTCAACTGTACAGTATATTGTTGAAATATTAGTGAGAAAAATTGAAAAGATTTGTGCAAATATCCAGACTATGTCTCGAATATGCCGTAAATGAACTTACAATAAATCTTTTCTTCTTTATACTGTCTGTCTTCAATACCACAAATGTACAAGCTTGCTTTATCTGGGAACATTATTCCATCTGTGTTCTACATAAATAACAAAACATGTTTGAAACATAATGTACATAGACATACACTCGGATATACACAATACTTTTAGGAAGCATCCACGTAAATCTTTTCATTAATTCTCTTGCAAGGGTTTGGTAGCATTGTGGTTAGTGTATGTTCTGTGGCTAGGGTTCAATCTATTCCAGCAATATGGAGTTGTCTGGTTAAAACTTAGCCTCAGGCACATGTAAACAGAGTGTTTTCAGTTCAACTCTGCTAAACACAGCAGCTGTACCATAATTCGAGCCCCCCCCACTTCTTAAGAGGGGTGGGGGGAGATAAGCCATCTCAAGAAAGACAAAAAAGGGGTGATGGAAATTTTCTTGTAATAATGGAGGGTTACTAAAAAGGGATGGGATGGCTTAAAAATGGGTGGGATGAGCAGAAAATCGAGATTTAATATTCAGGTCTCTCAGGAGGATTTTGGGTAGGTCAAAAAGTGGGTGGAAGTTTCTTTGGATAATACATTAGCTTCAATAATTCAAGTTTTAAGCCTCAATAACTCAATAAAAGTTGTAGTAAAAGGGGGGGGGGGGGGTTGTAATGTTTTGAAAAAAGAGGGGATAAAACCCCTTGCCGAACTATGTGACTGTACTTTGGACTGACTAGGAACATGTCAATGCGATTACAAGTTACTGAGGCATGTAGCAGCAAAGTTAACATGATAGTGGATCAGCACTTTCATAAATATATTATAGCCACCTACATATGTTATAGGTACCTACAGGGGGGGGGGGGGGGCTGTCAGGTCATTTCTGGAACAAGTCAACCTAGTTGAACATGTGTACTGCAGAAATGAAACTATAGGAATAAAACTTTTTATGCACTTCTGTTTTATTCTATTTATTCACTTACCAGCCATTTATCTCGAGCAAAGAGTACGCTGTTCAACATGGATTCATAAAATAAACAATATCCCATCCATTCACTTATAATTATATCTACTTTCTCCACTGGCAATGCCACTTCTTCAATCTTTCCTCGTATAAGGGTTATTGCTATATTGAATTATAACAAACAGTAACAAGAAATTTTCAATCAGAAATATGATAAATACATTGGATAGACCTATTTCTCTGATCCACTCTTTAGAATGTGAATAACATGAGCATTTGTTTTTTTGCCGCCAGGTTGGAAGGCAAATCGATGCTTCCTACATGGTGGCCAAAAAGATTTCCAAGAAGAAATGTGTTCTATTATACATGTCCATATTCTGTTTGCTATGATACATTATATTGCTTTTGAAAGCTAACTTTAGTTTTTCGCATTAGGCTTGGACAAAACGCATTTGATGTTTGAAAATAATGCTGACATCACTCACATCAGCAATAAGAATTATTCAAATCTTAACTTGCGACAGAATAATTGTATTGACTTGAAATTTGTTATGAATACTTGTTATAATGACATACAAAACATGTTAAAAAGCTTTATAGATTCCATGTTAAAGATTTTAGAGTTTGGTCATGCAAGGCTGCAAACCCTCTATTCAAGATGAATTTCCCATTTCGAAAAGATGCTGATAGTCGTATACAATGGCTAACAATTAATGGTAATAGCCATTCTCAGATAATGGTGTAATGGTACATACATTTATCCATTTTGTTGGATTCAATGATGGTTTGGGCATGTTCAATAATTGATGAGAAATCAACCTACAGTAAAACACAAATAGAAGTTAGGTTTACAAATGTGACATCACAACAAACTCAGATTTCATTTTGGGTCTTGAAATGTCGCTGTTCACATTACACTAGTCACTGTTCAATGTTCATATTGAAAATGTGAAAATGCATTACCCCATAAACATGTTTTGCACCAGCTTTGACAGCAAACATTGATAATATTCCAGTTCCACATCCAACATCAAGAACAACTTTGCCTCGGAATAGATGTTTATTGTGATACATTGCATTTCTGTATGTAAGTGTTCGCACTTCATCTTTTAACATTTCCTACAAGGATATGTGTGTTCATAAATATATTTAAGCAAACTAAAGTTTTTTCTCAAAATTTACATATTTCAGTTCAGGTCCTTCACTTGAACTAGCTTTGCTCGGTCCTTCACTTGCTAGCTTGCTTTTGTTATTCTTTCCATTTAATGTTTGTCTTCTCCTGTTCTATCATATACTTTATTATTTGAGCATAAGCACTTTGATGCACATTTTTTGTTAACCCATTAGCTGGCAATGCACCCTACTTTAGTATTTTACTTTGTCTAACGCCACATGACTTTACTCGTCAGTGGTAGGGTATTGCCAATGAATGGGTTAAAGAGATAAAAAAGATGGTTACAAAATACAAAACTTGTGTTTTACCTCATGAATTCCTGAATTATTCACCAATCATAAAAAAAGAGAAAAACTGATTGTTAGTTTGGAAAATTACTATCAAGTCAATTACATTTTAATTACAGTCAATTTTACCAGTTTTCTTCCTCACTGTACACTATAGTGATGAGCCATGGTTGGGAGATTCACAATACAAAAGTTTATTTAGCTTAGCAGGCCTCTGAATTAGTGAATTCAGGTCGATAATCGACAAATGCGGACCAGATTGGCAACCTACCATTATAGCAGGACATCACAAAATTCCCGGCCTATAATTATACTTTTCTTATGGAAATTTTGAGTAAACGAGAAAGTAGCTGGAGAAATACTTCGACGCAAACTTGTTGTTACTGCAAATCTGTGGCCACCGCCCTCCTTGCCCCCCCCCCCTAGTGTACGCACTGGTGGTGTAACCAAAGTATACCAGGTTTATCAATAATTTTGAAAAATTCAGTTTTTCAATGGTAAAATTAATTCCTCGGTAAACTAAGATAGATATACAAAGTAGCCAAGTAGAATATATAATATCTCAGTAACATTGCATTATAATGGTAAACTTATTACTATAATGTAGAAGATATTTTGTTATTAGATACTTAGAAACATATTTTCTTAAAACAAAATCACAATTTCTATATAAAATATAAATTTTCTTACCAAAATGTGCGTAGGAATCAAAGTAATAATCAGCACTTGTCATTTGATCAGGCCCCAAACTTTTATCTGTATTCGTTATATTTTCACATTCCCCGTTAACTTTAACTTCAGATGTGGCCTCCTGTAATAAGACGATAGTAAATAGAATGATAGATTGTTATTTTCTGTAATATATATTCAAAATACTTTGAAAATACTCACCTCTAAGCGCGGAAATTTTGTTTCAACTGCCTCCATTTTGCGTTTCATACTTTGTAGATGCACGTGCCAAGTTTGTGAGCCCGCGATATTCGAATGAAATTTTCTCGGTACTTTATGTAGATATGGAACAGGTGGGAATTTTGTTTGAGCATGCGCTGGATTTCGCGCGGTTGTTAGAAATGAGACCTGGGGCGAGTAAACTCCGGCTATTGAATTTCCAAGCGATTCTTACAAATTTTGACCTAGTTTTTTCTACCAACCGAAATTATTTAATGGATTGATTTACTGAGAATGCAAGCAAATGAATAATAACTTTTAAAAATTTAAAAATTGCGTAAAGAAACATCTTTATACGTATCGGAAAAGATCGGAGACTCTCGGAATTCGACGGAAAATCCCAGAAAATCACCAAAATTCGTACTGGCGCGAATTTTGATGTAAATAAATTCTTCCCCAATAAAATGTATATGCTATTAGAGGTATTTTAAACCGTATTTGGTTTTGAGGCTCTCAACAAAATTTTGAAATATTTTATTTCAATGGGCTTTAATCTCTCAAACGAATCGCTTTACAGTAACAAGCAAGAATAGTATAAACATAGAATTTCTGTCAGCATTTTCAAAGGTACTTTTGTGAACAATTTCAGATCACATAAATAGTGTCGCCGTTTTTGGGATTAAGAAAGCTTCAGACTACCGGCGTAACGTTATATCAGGGGGCCCCCGGTTCAAAAAATTTGAAGACCCCCCTAGTACGAGTGCCGAAGGCACAAGCTCGCGCCGAAAGCACGAGCATTCTAGGAGGATCCGGAGGCATGCCCCCCCGGAAAATGTTTAAATCTAGAGTCTCTGAAATGCCATTTCCTGGACTTTGGGGGAAGATTTTACAGAATTCTGACGGTCAGAAAACGACATTTTAATATATCAAGAAAGAATATATATTTTGTTGTTGCGTTCATGCATTTTTCGTTTCTCAGAGTCTTCCCTGTCAATTTGTATTTGCTCTACAGTCTGAGCTGGGCTGCCTGGGGGCCCCCTTTGGGTTGGGGGGCCCCGGGTTCGCCCGGTCTGAACCCATAGTAGTTACGCCACTGGTTTAAGGATAGTCTCGTTTTGAGGCTCTCGGCTAGATTTTTTGCAATCTTAAGTTGAAAATTTGGCATTTTCCTATTTTTCGAAATATGCCGATTTTGGCCGTACGAAATCTCACAGGTTTTGATGAGAAAACTATTATAGCAATTTTTGTATAGAAACCATGCGTTGAAAAATGAAAGTCAACCATCGTAAGTTAAACTTTCTAATTTTATATGTTTACGAAGCCTTCGAACAAAGTAAAATTTCGCTCATGTTCCGTCGTAGAAACATATCCTTTATATTTCTCTGATTTCAGTCCAATTTCTTTCTTCCTGTTCATTTTGTCATAAACTTTGTACACTGAGTATTTTAGTACTGATACATCCACTGTTTTCTGGCCAAAAAAAAACACAAAAAAACTTAACTTGTTTTTGTTCATTTTAACATTTTTTAAAAATAGGTACGCAAAGCGTACATGTATCTGCGCCAAGTGTTGATCTACTGTTAATTCGCTGCTGTTACTGATGTTGTGGTTGTTGAAGTTGTTATTGGAGTGGTTGTGGCATAGTTGGTAGCTTCAATGAATAAAAAGGAGGCCGTCCCCCACCTTTTGAACAAATAGTTGGTAAGACAAAGCTTAGTTTCTAAAAGGATATTTGTAGTAAATTGAATAAAAACTACTCAGATAACTAATTTAAGAACTTGATCTGTGAACGGGCAAAAATGCCGAAAATTTTCGATATATTTACTTCTGAAACGTTTTCAGATGATATACTGCCGAGCGATCTTAGATAACATAATTTGCGAGAATTTGACTATGTTTTCAAAAATATCACGCAGCCATATGAAATTTAACAACACCCACTAAATTTAATTGTATTTATGTTCATTACAATGAAATTTAACCACTGAGTCTGAGGGGTTTTGACACGATGTGGAATACAAAATATTCGCTGCAGTAGCAAGACAAATTTATATATGGAGTCAAACTATATTTCAAACTATATTTTTCAAACTATATTTCATGCCACACCCACGGTTTAATAAAAGTAAGAAAATACAATTACTAAATCCTTTGTAAGCTTTCAAATAATATTCGCATTCGTTTCTATCAATATACCTTGACTCTTCGTTGTATGACGATCTTAAATTTATATAATTTATCTAAGATTGAGCTAGAATTGAGCATGAAGTTTAAAAAATTATATATCTGGATTTGTGATAAGAATTTGCATGCACTAACCTGCGGTCGGAAGGCGACACGAAGTCAAATTTTACTTGTTAATTGAACATATTCGCTATTATCCGCTATAGCAAGCCAAGTTACATAAATAGTCAGTATCGATTAGACGATAAGAAAGCTGAAAGCCATATTTCAAGTGTACATAATTTATCCTGCTTGAAAACCGGAATATATTCTTTTGTATTAATTTCACGTATATTTATTTGAAATTTGGCCAAATTTCATCAATGTTTTTGATATCGAACCCTGGCACTGATCGAAATATTCACACTTCGAAAGACGCCATCTTGTTTTAAAGCTGTTCTAGCCTGCGAACAGGTCAAAACAAAGTAATTACGTAATTTCACAAGAACTGTGGTTAACCCAATGGGTTAACCACATCTGCGCTAGCGCAGATACAAAAAACATTTCGCGTGCGCCCGCAATTTGTTGACCAGCGCTGCAAAATTCCCACCTGTTTAGTGTAGATATATGGAGTATGAAGGGAGTATATATACAGGGTGTCTCAAAAAACCGCTACCCTTAGAAATTAGAGGCTTTAGAAATTTCGTTTTGTCTGGCATATTTGCATGCAATTAGAAGCAAATAAGCAATTTTAAATTCCCAAGTGTACAAAATCGAGGCTTTTTCTAAAGCCTCTAATTTCTAAGGGTAGCGGTTTTTTGAGACACCCTGTATAGCGTGCTAGTAAACTGGGGTTAATTAACTGACAACTGACATATCACATGTGGCCTTAAAAATAGCACTGACAAATAAAACTGAACTGACAACTGACAAATTGAGGTAACAACAAGTGGGATTGGGTTTTTCCCACTTTGATCACAGGATAACTGTCTAACTAAATTAATAAAGTATTCAATACGATAAAAGTGTTGTTTTTTAAGTATTTTATGACGTGTTCTGAGTTTTAGAATTCTGTAAATTATTTTCCTAAATTGCAGGAATCAGTAGCATTTTAGAGACTTTTTAGATTTTAAAATTTCCCAAAATTTCTCGGACCCTCTACAAATTTAGCTCTGTTGGCCCGGCTGCCGTTGACTCAAAAAATTCGATAAACAGATGCCAAAATATAGGTCAGTAGTATCCACTGATATGTCTTAGTACATATCAGTGGTAGTATCTCTTGGCTCTTGTAACCATGTCAACCTCCTCACAGGATATGACGTATAAAAAGCCTAACGCGCCAAAATCGAGCCAACTGCATGTCACCGAATGCCTTAATATGGCCTTACTCGTCATATAAACAGATAAATAATGTACAAATTCTATACAAATCAACCCAGTGAGTCATAATTCGGACTTCGGAGTCGAGGTGACAAATCCAGAGTAAAGTAAAATCCAAGGAAAACCAAGGACAAAGTAAAGTTGTATAGAGCATAACAATAATATTTTTAAGATGAAACCTTGTGTTTGTTGTTCTGATTTAAGCAAACTTTTAAATGATCCAAATTTTGGATCCAGCCATCCAGGTGTTCTAATAAGAACAATATACGCTCTTTCAAACGTGAGAACGTATACACACATACATACATTATTCAGCTCACTCCCCGTTGGGGCTTTTCAGTGACCGATTACATCAAGTATCTTACTTACCTATATTATGTATTTAGCCTGCATTAGCTATTTTTACAACATTTGTGATATTACTTTCCTAATCTGTATATCCTAACCCACCCAGTCAACTTTCCCTGTGGGAGGAAACCGCAGTGTCCGGAGAAAACCCACGACTTTCGGCAGAGCGTTGACTTACTCTTTTCACATGAGTGTGATGAGCATAGTCCTCAGCGAGAATCGAACTCAAGACTCAGAGGTCAAAGGCGCTTGCTCTGACGGTCAGAGCAAGCGCCTTTTCTGACGGTCAGACCAAGCGCCTTTCACCTCTGAGTCTTGAGTTCGATAGTCTGACGACTGCGCCACCGAAGCCCCGTAAACGTACACAGTACGAAACAATTATAAAATCCGAGTTAATATACACATCAACATAGAGTGGGAAGGTTAAGGCCTTATATTTGAAATAAATTATTGGTAATAAATAGTGATTTATATAAAACAATAAACAATTTACTTCATTGTATCCATAGATATCTCGAGATATCTATGATTGTATCACATTTACTGTAAAGTTTTCTGTTGTTCTGGTACTCCGGTGTTCCGGCGCTCCGGTGCTCCGGCGCTCCGTACTCCGCCGTTTTTTGACATTTTAATTTGATTATTTTGATACTTTAATACGAGCAGGAAATGCCAGAAAACAGCCACATTCTTTCACAATTGGCCAAGATTCTTTGCTAATATAAACACCGGTATCATTTATAATATAAAGCTGTTTCAATTCTACTATAAAGATCAATAGTCTGGGAACTGATGTAACAATTTGTATTGGTGAGTATTGTTTAGATTTTAAATAACATAGCATATAGATTACATGTAGCAATATTTCGTTGAAAATCTGCTTACAAAGGCAAATTTTCCATTCTTGATCAAGTCACAACAGAATCTTATGAACCGATTAACTTATGGACGACGTTGCTTTTATTCCTGCCTTCATTGGCTTTACTGCACATTCATTTGTTAGTTTTACTTTGATTTGATATTTGAGATATTTGAGATTTTAATTAATCCAGTCTGCGTATCTTATGTTAACTACTTACTAACCGAGAGTGAGGGCTGTACGGGAGAATATTAAACCGAGGTCAGCAAGACCGAGGTTTAATATTCTCCCGTACAGCCCGAACGGTCGAGGTTAGTAAGTTGTTTATTATACGGCAATTGATTAATTGAGTAGTTATTTGTAACAGTGGAAAACATTCGCAGATTTGTCATGCGAAAGCAAAGGTCAAAGTCCAAAAGCCGGTTCATTTTCAAAATGTCAATATCATTCGTACAAATGCATCTGGCTAAGTAAAACACTACTACATACAACACTTTTTTATAAAATATTAACACAGAAATAGAGATATTTAATAATTGAATAACAGTTTTTCAAAAATAGCAGAAAACAACTCGAAAAACAAGCTGCTAGTTCAACTCATTTGATAAGTCATTTTTTGTTTACTCAAGTTAGACTTTAAATTAATAAATAAAAGCTCGTTGTTTTAAAGTTATACTTCTTTTCAAATGTTTCAAAAAAGTTTAGATTTCCTTCTGGCTCATTACAAGCGATTTTTTTAGTCCTTCGTATGCTGAAAACACAAACGCTGATAGCGACTACAGTAAAAAAATTGTAAATATTTACCTTTTTTCGATTTAAGCAAACCAAACTTGATCATAGAATGCTAACCATGGTTCAATTTCCTATTTTAATTTTCCATTCGTAGTTGTTATTTTCTCCGTTTTCGAGTATTTAAGAAGAGTTCTTGAGCTCATTTTCTTGTCTAAAACTCGGCTTTTCTTCGCAGGGCAATAAAAATTGCGTATTGCCCGTGGGCAATACGGGAAAATCCTGCCTCGTCAGCGACCAATCAGATTGCGAGATTCACCAAAACAAGCACTTGCCATATAATAACGAAAGGATATATATTAACGAATAAAGTCATGCTATTATATAAACACTGCGCTTAATCGCTTTCAATACTCCTTCCCTTACCGAAAAAAGTATTCGGTAACAAGATACAATATGTGACTGTCATATTAAACTATTTTCATATCATGAATTCGTTTACAATAGTCCATCAATCGGTTTTCATATTGGTCTTCGATTGTTCAAATCAAAACACATGGTCATAGAGCGAATTACTGTAAGTTTGTAATATTTTGCGCACATGGATAAAAGGAAACATGCGTGCGCATGCAATTAAAAAATATTGTTCACTCCTCCTAATTTTAAAAGTGACTTGAAGCTCCACCTTTCTCCCCGGAAAAGCGACTTCCAAACCGAGACGAAATTGACTTCTCGACTATACATAGATCCGCGCAAAAGACTGGGTCGAGTGAACTCTGGAGAAATCTTAGCACGTCAAGAATAGTGTGCTGCCTTGCTCACGCTCAGCAGCAATAAAAACATTTGGGCATGAGACTAGAAATATATTGTACATCATTATACGTTTTGTTGCAATGTTATACAATGTTATGGTACCACAAGCCTTTAAGAAACAAATATTTGGAAGTTGTGAAGACTATTAAACTATTACGAGTTTTTTTAAAATATGCCACATTTTGATTGCTGTGGCCGAAATTCAGCCATATGATAGCTTTGCAACAAGAGTATGTGGAACATAGTTAATAATTTGTTTTCTGTTCAACGGTGTAAATCAAAATGATGACACAATTTAAGGCTATAAAGAAAGAAACTTTATAGAAAGTAAAGTTTATCGTAAGCTTCGTATTATTTTACTGAGAACTTGAGTCTAGGAGAGCTCCTCGCGGACTAGCGTGCGTGTGCTTTCAATGAAATAAAGTGAAACGAGGCTATTTTGCCGTAAAAATATAAAATTTGAAGTGAAATGTCATTGTTTACAATCAATAGAAGAATAACTTCGTCATAAACACTTTTTAAATGTAGAATGCGTTAACAATATGCGAAATATCGCATTTTTCAGGACACTCGACTTTTTACCCTCGTCTCCTCGACACTCGACACTTATTACGAGTCTTTTTGTACTGCGTAGCAGATATAATGCTATCGTGTTGTTAATGTTAGTGTAACTTTTAGCCATTCAGCGACGAGCTTATATCAAGGAGGCACTATTTAGCCAATCAGCAATTGTCTTGCAACCAACAATGACGTAATGTTTCACGAGGATCTTAAAACCATTCAATTTGCCTGTTCGCAGGCTAGATCTTAAATTCAACATTCGCATATGTTTTGAAATGTCAAAATATATTGACAACACGTCGTTAATTCATATAAAAACGTGGAAATACGAAGGTTTTCAATACGAAAGTATCGACTAAAACGAATGCTTTAAAACATGTGGCCAATTTCGAATGCAGTTGTTCTATTTCTGAAGGAGAAACTAAACAGTTAAGTGTCAAACTGTCGAATATTATAAAGCCATTATTCATTAAGGACAATGTACAGTATATAAGAAATACTACAACATATTAAAAATAAAACATTGTGTAATTGTAAATAGCATCTTGTTTATATACATAGGTTTTCAATACGAAAGTTAACTTGATTACGTACCATGAATACTAGCTAATATTTTAAACTTTGTCACCAATTCCACATTTAGTGGTTATATTTGTTTACTTATTTTGATTACTGAAAGGCGAGCATTGTTTGTAAACATGAGGAAGTTTGAAGATATATTTGCTACTCATTTGAATTGGTCTGCCAACGTTTGACCAATACCGCAATACGTGCGCCGTGCGCGCGATTAAATGCCTTGCGTATTCCACTGTTGTAGTGAGGAATGCGTCTCGCTGAATACTTATAACGAGTCTGTTCAAGCGTTTGGGTCAAATCGAAGTATAATAATTAGGAGCTATAGGATCATCTTAAAATATTGCAAGATGTAGGGAGAACTAAGGTCTTCGGTTTTCTTATAAAAACTTGACCTGTTTACAGTGTAATAATTATCAAGGATATGTGACAGGCAGCTGACCCTTGAACTCTAAAAAATAGAGCTCGTTATTGCGCGTTTATGTCTGAATTATATTCAACACTGATTTCTAGTTTCTCTTTAGTTTCCCACAAATACAAATAAATATCCACGTATGGTTCACTCAAACTATTGTAGAGTATAGATGTTTTAGAGCGATGCGCTTTACGATCGTCAAGTCTTGAAGGCGCAATGTTTGTTGTTGGGAATATAATACCCTCATAATTATAGACTGAAGTATGTCGAATATTTAACATAGTGCGTGACGAATATCAGCATGATTTATACGTTTCTCGTTCGTATGACACTTGCATTTATCGTATCGTTCCCTTGATGCGTTATTGATCTGGTTAAAACACAAGTACGTAACTCAAAATGTGCAAGTATTCTAAGATGCACACGAGAAAATTGTTTCGTTTTGTGCGGGTGACTTGGGTGACCGTGGAAGTGCAAGTTTGTGGCACACTCCAAAAGCCACGACGAACGACGACGACGACGACGACGAAGAAGAAAACAGACAGGGGCATATTAAACCTACAGCTTCGCTCTGCCAGCCGTAGTAACTATATACACCTCGTCCCAATGGGAATACTTGTCACTAGAATCATGCTATTGTTGCTTTATTGTGTTTTCCCCCTTTGCAAAATGGCGCCAATAATTACAAAATTGCCTAATGTTGAATAGTACTCCTTCATGGGCAACTGTGGCATAACCATGAGCAGATACATGTACGCTTAGCGTACCTATTTTTTGAGATATTACACATTTGATAGCTACGGCATATGAGACAGCGTATTTCATTTAAATTCTGTAGTGAGAACTTTGCCCGAAATCCAGCCATACGATTGCTTTACAACAAGAGTATGATTGTGGAACATAATTTGTTGTCTGTTCCTCGGTTTGTTCAACGGTGTAAACCAAAATAATCACACAATTTAAAGTCAGTTTTAAAGGAAGAAACTTACTCGATATTTCCATATTACAGTGCCAATGGCGTCGGTTTAAATATATCTCACTACATCATAACAAGTGAATGCGAGCTTGCGCAAAATGACAAGCTCGACAAAACCTTATAAATCTACGACCCCCCTTCCCTCATTTACATTCAAAATTATCAGTGTATAGCCTATTTTAGGCCAAAATGTCCCAACATATTGTCTATTTTACGTAAAGGTGGAGGGGGGAGACGGGGAGTAGTTTAACCCCAACGAAATTTCGCCAATGTTTAATACGGGTGGGGGGTAAGTTTATTTAAATATATTATTTACTTACACTATCGCAACAATCTTTACGAAATATATTGGTATTATATTTGAATAAGTATCATTTTTGCCCCTGGAGAAAAGATTTAGGAAATAAGGAAAAATTTCCATTCTGTGGTGTTGGAAGTTGTATGATGTATAAATAATCAGTTGACCTGTTATGGTGTATAACCATTTGCTTGTTAAATATTATATCTTGCCATTTTACATTCTCTTATGACCACCCCTAAAGAGTAACCAATTTAAACATTATAAGCATCTCAGAATGTCAGTAGCTTCAATGGTTTATGAGATGGAGTTATGTCAGCAGTGTCGTTTTTGGATGTGGTAATTTTTAGACATTTCGTCCCGGATTCGGGTTTTGGGACATATGCCATGTTGTCCATTATGGTAATTTTACCCTAAAACAGTTGAGATTATCTGTCCTAAAATGAAATAAACAAACACATAAAAAGTCCTAGACTATAAACATAGAATGGGAGGGTTAAGGCTTTATGTTTGAAGTAAACTATTAGTAATAATTAATAATTTATATAATTGATTTTATACCGGTGTTCCGTGCTTCGGCATTTTCTACAGTAATAGCCTTATATAGGCTGCGAAGACTGAAATGTCGCGCTGTTGACATTTTGTAATACGATACGAGCAAGCAGGAAATACCAGAGATCAGCCTCATCAAAAGGGTAGCATATTTTACTCGTCAATCCACCCACTAACTCTCTGAACAACAAGCTACGTACACTTGGCCGCGATTCTTTGTTAATATTCACGGTATTATTACACTAAAGCAGTCTCAATTCTACTTTGAAGATCGATAGTCTGGGAACTGTTTAACAATTTGTATTGGTGAGTATTATAGATTATTACATCACATGTAGAAATATTTCGTCGAAAATCTGCTTACAAAGGCAAATTTCCCATACGTGATCAAGTCACAGCAGAATGTTTTGAAGTATTAACTTATATAGGCGATGTGTTTGTTGCCTTTTTCCTCGTTTACCGCCATTTACTGCACATAAATTTGTCAGTTGAATTACATTAGAATTATATATTCTTTATTGCATCAGTCAGTGTCAACAAAATCAAAAGTCAGTTATATATCTAGCCTATTTCTTGCTATGTTTAAGTTATTTTTGCTAACACCAAGTATTCTCCATGTAGGTACAACGTAAAAATATCCTATGAAATATCATTATGACAAACATTTGACATTATGCAAACTGTTAATAAAAAGATCTAAGATATAAACTATTATCAGTATATAGACAGTGTTCGATCTATACGCGTCGCGCCCCAAATTTACAACTATTCAAATGCCAAAGCATTGTGCTTTAGGTGACTCACAGAAAGTCAAAACATTTCATTGCATCAAATTGGTTTCTTGCCTTATTATGGCATAAGCTTATAGAAATAAATAATGTCGCCCCTGTGCTTTCAGCTTAAGATGGATGGGTTTTATATCAGTTTATAAACCAAGAGCGCTTGAACTATCCTTTTATTAAACCCGTCATACACCATATCCTTTTGTTTTTTGTCGGTTCTTTATAACTTCAGCGTAATAACATAGATCTTTACGCAAAGTAAAAACTGAGTGCCTAAATATTATTCGCAAATAATAATCGGATAGGAGGCCCTTGGTTTTCACAGTTGAATAAAAACCTTTTTCTTTGGCCTTTAAACCTATAATATAAAAACATTTGCGCATGAGACTAGAAATATATTGTGCATAATTGTACATTTTATTGGAATGATATACAATATTATTGTGCACTTGCTTTGCAAAACAGCTTTATCGAAATTTGTGAGGATTATATAAACTATTGCAAGATATGCTTTTAAAAATATGCCACATGTTGTTGCTTTGAAGCGCGTATTAAATTTCTTAACTCACTAATCCATGTTGACATTTTGTAATACGATACGAGCAAGCAGGAAATACCAGAGATCAGCCAAATCAAAAGGGTAGCATATTTTACTCGTCAATACACCCACTAAACTGTCTGTTCAACAAGCTACGTGCACTTGGCCGCGATTCTTTGTATTAAATCACGGTATTATTACACTAATGCAGTCCCAATTCTACTTTGAAGATCGATAGTCTGGGAACTGATTTAAAATTTGTATTGGTGAGTATTGTAGATGATTACATCACATGTAGAAATATTTCGTTCAAAATCTGCTTACAAAGGCAAATTTTCCATTCTTGATCAAGTCACAACAGAATCTTATGAACCGATTAACTTATGGACGACGTCGCTTTTATTCCTGCCTTCATTGGCTTTACTGCACATTCATTTGTTAGTTTCACTTTGATTTGATATTGGAGATATTTTAGATTTAATCCAGTCTGCGTATCTTATAAACATAGGAAATATATTGCATGTAGAAATGTTTCGTTAAAAATTTGCTTACAAAGGCAAATTTCCCATACTTGATCAAGTCACTGCACCGGAGAATGTTAGGGGCTTCGGTGGCGCAGTCGTCAGAGCGAACGCCTTTCACCTCTGAGTCTTGAGTTCGATTCTCACTGAAGACTATATACTCATCACACTCATGTCAACACTATGCCAAAAGTAGTGGGTTTTCTCCGGGCACTCCTGTTTCCTCCCACAGGGAAAGTTGACTGGGTGGGTTAGGATATACAGATTACGAAAGCAATATCACAATTGTTGCAAAAATAGATAATGTAGGCTACGTACATAATATAGGTAAACGAGATATTTGATGTAATCGTTCACTGAAAAGCCCCAACGGGGAGTGAGCTGAATAATGTATGTATGTATGTAATGTTTTGAAGCATTAATATTAACTTATATAGGCGATGTGTTGAATTTCATCAGAATTATATATCCTTTATTGCATCAGTCAGTGTCAACAAAATCAAATGGCAGTTATATATCTATCTTATTTCTTGCTATGTTTAAGTTATTTATGCTAACACCAAATATTCTCCATGTAGGTACAACGTAAAAATATCCTATGAAATATCATTATGACAAACATTTGAGATTATGTTAATAAAAAGATAAGATATACATTGTACTATTATCAGGCAGCGTATTAAATTTCTTTAGCTTACTTAATATCTGCGAGACCAAATACTACTTAATATGATAATATCCACGTTCGCCAACTGCGTCCAAATTATCCTCGATAACCATACTTACCAATTTGGAAGGTTAGGTGCAAGCTGTTGACCGAGGTGGCCTGGGAACTAGCGGTGGTACTTGGATTAAGGAGAGATACATGCAAATGGCATCTTGAACTGTTAACCATCCTCGGGCAGCTTGCACCCATCACACCAATACAATTGTGGTAAAAAAACTTCCTTTCCGATCGTTACACTTTACGTGCCAAAGAACTAATGAACTTAGGTTGCGCGAGCGCACACAAGGCACACCTCAGTCGCGGCACCCAACTTCCGGAACACGCATGGTTCTCTAGCTATTAACTTTGGTTAATATGTAACCTCATTAAAACGGTAAAGCCAGACGACAGCCTGGTCAGACGGGTCAGAGCTGATTTTCATTCTATGTATTGATGAAAGATCTGGTCCAGGTTTTTTCAAATTCTGGTTAAAATGGACCTCCATTTGATTTGATCCTAATTTTCTGGTCAGATCGGTCCTAAAACCGAGCGTTTTGTGTTCCATTTAACAATTTGATCCATCTAACCGGTCTGACCGAGTTAATGAAAAGCGCCCTACGGCATTTTTAGCTCACCAACAGTACGATTGCTTTACAGCAATGAAGAAACTCAATTTTCATGTTATGATGTCAATGGCGTGCGGTTTAAATATTTCAGACTAAGAAATAACAGGCCATTGAAATACAATTTGTATGTGACCTTGCGAAAATATCATTAGACATTAGGTTTTATTAAAACTTGTATTAAACTCACAGATGACCAGTGGCGTGCTGGCTCGTGTTCGCCAGGGGAGGCCAGCTGGGAATTTGGCGCGCCTTGAATTTGTGTATCGGCAAGCGTCGTAGACGCGAGATCTCTAGGGGGGTCCGAGGGCATGCCCCCCCGGAAAATTTTGAATGCCATTTCTTGCGTTTTGGGAGGCGATTTGATGGAATTCTGAGAATTATAAAACATCGTATAAAATAAAAATGCGCAAGAAACAACACATTCAGGGGCCGGTTGTAAAAAAAGTAGTTAAAGTTAACTATTTAACTACAAAACGGGTAGTTAAAATGTAGTTAAGACATTTATACAACCGGCCCCAGGTTTTTTCTTAAACAAAGAAAAGTAGACGGCGATTGACGGCGAACTTACCAGTGATCGTAAGCCAAATCACTTCACATTTCACAATTAAAAATTTACATCCTTTGTGATATTACAGACTGGACAGTAATGCTTGTAGTTGTAAGTAGGCTGGCGAATTTTTAATCCTCGTATAAGTCGTATTCGGAATAACAGAACTCAAACTAAGCGCGCGTACTAGCAATTTGAACAGTCCTTGCGGCAGTGCGGTAATAAGTAATGCTAATATCGGAAATCACTAATATTAATCGGATAAGTTTTATCAGAGAACGACAATGTATCAATCATTAACAAACTCAAACTCTTTTTCTCGCGCGTTTGTGTGATTTTGTGCAATTTCGGCGCCCCATTTATGTTTTGGCGCCCCCTACAAATCGTCGCTTTTAGTAAAATTACATAGGTGATTATTTGGAAAAAAATTAAAAATGCACATTTCAACTACTAAGCATGTTAGCATTGTGAATTCAGAGGCGTAGGCGCCAGGTGTTTCAGTCAATGGGGCCAGAAAAAATCTAGGAGGGGCCGAAGTTCAACGGTAGTTTCGCTATCCAAGGCACCCATTCCCACACTCAAGATCTCCAGGGCACCCATTGCAATATATGGTACAGTTAATCCCTAAGGGGTTCCGGGGACATGCTTTCCCGGAAAATGTTTGAAATCTAGAATCTCTAAAGTGGCATTTTCTGCGTTTTGGGGGACCATTTGATATAATTTTTATGATTTTAAAACATCATTTATCACATAACTACTCTACTGAATTGTTAATATATACTATATAATTAGCCATTCAACAAGACAATTTTGCTCTCCATTTCGACATTAATATGCCTTTACTTAAAGATCGATCACTGGGTTATTGAACAAACGTATTCTAAAATACGCTCTAAATGACTGTCGCAAGCAGTCGTATGTGATATGAATCTGCTTTACATATTTACTGGTAGACTGCTTGACAATGAATTGTAATTCCCGGTGTTATCAAATCATCCAAATGCTTCAATTTCCATGCAAGTCCGTGGGCTTTGCGGAGATGTACTCATTACCCTGTGTATTTAAATCCACCACTCACGAGAAGTGATTGCTCATCCACTAACCACAGCTCTACCAATTAACACACCTCAACCACTATGCCACCAATATCCTTTAACCAATGTGCAAACAACATCTCAATGGTGAAGCTGATTTTACCAGCAAACTCGGTTCATATGAGAAGAACCAAAACGCCGCATTCCACTCCTCATTTCAAGAATCTTTCTCTAAGTGGGAGAAAGAATGCAGCAACATGATAGTCGACTCTGAAAGGAAGAATAGTTACCAAAGTGCATGACTAGATACATGATGTTTCACTATATACACTCGCCTTATGTTTGGTGGCAAATGTAATGGAAACATTGAACATCATTTGTTTTCTCCCATAAGTTTCAATATATTTGAAGATGCCACCATGCATGCATGTACAGCTAAAACGCACCATTAATATATGACTCATTGCATGCCTTTTAGGTTAATATATTAAATACTCATGTATATTCAACTGATATATACAGGATTCCATTACCCATTAGCTTACCACTTAACTTATACTTCCCTCTTTTACAAATCTTGTTTGAACGTTTTACCGTCTCCTGGTTGTGCAATTATATTTTACTCTACACGAATCGGTTTCACCTTGCCTACTTCAAACAAAGACAAAGTGTAATCATCAATATGGCAGGGGTAAATTTTGTATCTTTTTCTAGACCATGCAAAAATACATTGAACGCATTACTTGCAACTAAAAGAAAGCGCTCTTCAAGGGATCTTTTGTGTGCAAATAGAGTCTAATATGAGCTTCAGCTATTGTATGGCACCCTTAATACGATATTGACAAGGCACTTGAGTGTATTATCCAAGATTTCCCAAGTAGCAAAAACAAACTGACACGTGACTCCTCCATTCATATTCTATTTGTCCTCTTCCAGAAAAAACGTAGAAATGCTTGCTTTCACATCCACTAACCACAGTTCTACCAATTAACACACCTCCACCACCATGGCACCAATATCCTTTAACCAATGCGAAACAACATCTCAATGCTGAAGCTGCTTTGACCAGCAAACTCAGTTCATATGAGGAGAACCAAAACGCCGCATTCCACTCCTCATTTCATGTATGTTTCTCTAAGTGGGGGAAAGAATGCAGCAGCATGATAGTCGACTCTGAATGGAAGAATAGTTATCAAAGTGCATGACTAGATACGTGATGTTTCACTATATACATCCGCCTTTTTTTCACTATATACATCAATTCCTTTGAAGTTGGCCACCATGCATGTACAACTAAAACGCACCCATTAATTGCCTTTAGGTTAATATATTCAATACTCGTGCATATTCCGCTCATATAAAAAGGATTTCAGTAGTGCTTAAAACGAACCCATTAACTAACTTATCTCTTTAGCAAATCTTGTTTGCATTTTTCTCCGTCTGGTTTGTGCAATTAGATTTTACTATACACGAATCGGTTTAACCTTGCCTACCTCATACAAAGTGTAATCATCAATATGGTAGCGGTAAAGTTTGTATGCTTTTCTAAACCATGCAGAAATACATTGAACGCATGACTGGCAATTAAACGATAGCGCCTTTGAAGGGATCTTTTGTGTGCAAATATCTTGAGTCTAATATGGGCTTCATCTACTGCATGGCAACCTTAAATACGATATTGATGAGGCACTTCAGTGTATTATTCATGACTGCCTAACTATAGCAAAAACAAACTGACACGAGACTCCTCCATTCATATTCTCTTTGTCCTCTTCCAGAAAAAAAGGTAGAAGAATCCGTTTCGAAGAAATCTGTTTCATTGTTCATCCATTGAGTGGAAGATTGAAGGAGTTTTCGTCTAGCAGCCAAGACCTATATATAATACAGGTACAAGACCGTTATTCAGAAATAGATAATATAGAACTGATATAGTTTCAACTTTTTGGTCTAGGTTGAGAAGTGTTTTTCAAAGCCAAATAAATTTTGTGGCTTATGCACATCATCTTAAGGAAGCGCACAAACCTTCAATTTCTAGCTCAATATTCTCTGCCGATGATACAAATTTTGTCGTCTAATTTGCCGTTTGAGAGGCCGGGAGTTCTTTCAAAACAACAGTACAGCCGAATGCCTGAAGCTATGGCGCAACTGTATTCGCTGTTCATCATTGTTCCACTTCTGACGAGTTTGGATAAGATTTCGGGACTTATACATTCATTGTCACCTCATTTTAGCAATACCGCCTGTAATTTCTACTATATCAGTCATAACCATTGCACACCGCTCGGTATGGCCAATACACTGTATAGTATATATGTGGTTTATGAATGTGGTATACTGCCTATATCTATATTAGATCCTTACGTACTTTATACGTGAGTAGTTCTTTCTATATTACGTCCTAATCAGTTTATATATATTGAAGAGTGGTACTGATAACCAGGTGATCTATAATTAGACTGTACCTATACTACCTCAAATCTGCTGCGTGAATTAATTGTGATAATTGTGATCGATAGTTGCGAAGATACGTGTCCAGGGGTCTTTTACCATGACACTCAATTTATAACTTCAGACCCGTCGGATCTATGTAATCGATAGTTATGATGGGTGTAGATATATACTAGTTGAGACTTGGGTAGAACAAATCACATATACGATTAATGTCTGTGCACGTTAAAGTGATTTCATTGCCATTGGATTGTCGTCGTAATCAGGCTTGTATATCAACATTTGATTGTAAGCTGAATGATAACGATTTCTTTATGAACCATAACTATAAGATCAACATTCAAGCAGTATTCAAGTAGTTTTATCTATATGTCGTCCTAATCAGTCAACACTGAAGCAAAGTAATGCCACGATTTAGTCCTTAACAATATGGAGTACAGTATTACGTTAATGCATGTTGTACATTATCTGCTGTTTGTGCATTCGATCACCATGCGCCAAATATATATCAAAATATCATGCAGAAACAGATGCATACATTGTTCATGCAAAGTTGCTATAATTATGATAACTGCAAGTATTGTCAAACGTATTACCTTGACCAATCATGAGGTTGCTAGTTACCAGTGTCCTCTCGGTCTGATCTCCCGCATGCGCATAACTTAGAACACCGTCCAAACCAGTCCATGACAAAAAAATGCATTCCGCTATTGCAGGCACATATACCCGGGTGTAAATATCCGAGCCGAATTATAGTACCCTCGCATGGCGCCTTGCGCCGGCTCGGGGATAAAATTGAATTTCTTAGAATCTACAGAACTGCAGTAGCTTTAACTGTTTTATTTGTTTTGTTGGCTTAAGAAAAGGGGAGATGTATACTATAGTGCATATTAATTAAGTAATTAGGGCGACTGTGTTTTGTAAACATGACATTACAAAGTCAACTCGGTTAGTCACTATTCGGACTTAATAAGGTAAAGTCCAATCAAAGATCAGTCATTGCGTTTGCCGTAATGATTTAAGCAATCTCAGTTATCAAAATTTCGGAGTTCTTTACAGATGTTGTAGCGACAATACGCTCTTTTAATATGCGAGGGCGTCCGCAGTACGAAGCCATGTTAGTCCGAGTTAATACATAAACCGAGAGTGCGAAGGATAAGGCAATTTCCTATTATATTTGAAATATATTGACAAAAATAGTGGGTAATAAACAATTTAATTAGTTCATATGAGTTTAGTTTAAATATTCCGCAGTTCTGGTGCTCCGGTGTTCCGGTTCTCCGTGCCCCTGCTTTTACTAACAGCCTGAGGCTACACAAACTCTTACGTAAGCTGCAAAGTGTCGTGGTGTGAATTGATATACGATACGAACAGACAGGAAATACAAACATTCATCCCAAATCCCAAACATAAGGGCAGCATATTTTTCTCGTCGATTACCAGCACTAAATATATAGCTGTTCAAAATCTACTGGGTCATAATTCCTTGGGAATATTCGCGGTATCAAAGCAAAGATTAAAAGATTAAATTCTAGTTTGAAGATCGATAGTCAGTGAGCTGATTCAACAATTTGTATTGGTGAATATTGTTTATATTTTAGATAACATAGCATATAGATTACATGTAGAAATATTTCGTTGAAAATCTGCTTACAAAGGCAAATTTTCCATACTTGATCAAGTCGCAACAGAATGTTATTAACCTATGAGCGGTGTGCCTGTTGCTTTTTTTCCTGGATTTATTGGCTATCAAAAGGAGATGCCATTGAAGGCACAGTCATGTGATCAAAGTAACATGCAGTGGCAAACAGATCAGACTATAATGATATTAAATTTCAACTTCAAAACGTACAGTGGAAAATGATAGAGGTCCTACGCACACTATTGTGCATGTGTCCTAATAAATCGGCGGAAACACTTAAAATGATTTTCGGGATACATTTACACTGTAATACATGTGAAAATAGAATATCCTTTGGCGGATTATCGGTTCGAAATTTTTTGTACGCGATGCTTAACTTATGAAAACCACACTATTTGTCCCTTCATTAGGAATTTCATTTGATATTGCCTAATATATTATAGAAATGTAACGTTTTTCTTGATAAATTTACAATGCATGCTTATTTTACAGGTATTTCATTCACCAATAGCCGGAATTGGAAGAAATTTCACGATGTATATGTTGAGTTAAAGCAAAGGAATTTTTAAATCTGGTAAGTCGTAATTTCTACTTATTCAGATTGAATTCCACTTAAGACTTGGTTATGCATAACTTCATGCTGGACCCCCAAGGTTCAAGATAGTAATTCAATAATATTCTCAGATGATTGCTTACCTCTACATGGTACAACTATAACTTGTCTTGACGCGATTCCCAGCAGAGAACCGGGATCTCAGATAGGCAAGACAAGATATTTGGCAAGGTGCATAACCAAATTAACAGAACGCGTAATGTATGTACAGCCAAAGACGTTGCCTGGAAGCGTCGCATGCAAACATGAATCATCATGCTTGGAGTACAGATGACGGTAGCTAGTTACCACAAGAGTATTACCAACTCTTTGGCCGATGACGTCATCCCTTGATTTTATCAGGAGCTAAAAGGCGATCCCCCAGACACTAGACAGCAGTGTTGAAACATTGGGTGTTGAATACAATTCGACCGGGCTTTGCATTCATTTACTTAAACCAGAGTAGCGAGCGAAACCATGAATGGTAAATAGAGTTGCTTTTTACAATATTTGATGTTTATGCGATAGGTTTTGCTTACTAATATATAGCGGGAGAATACAATAATCTAAATTTTTGTTTTCGACTGAGTTCCCCATTAAACCATACTTACTGTAAGTAAGCTGTATTTTGAATGCATATTACTGCACGATTTACGTACATTTATATGACTTATGTATTTCATTGTAATTAACTTCCAATCTTTTAATAATAAGCCACGAAGCATTTATTAATTGAAAAGATATTCCATCTTGAAACTCAAAATTCGCATCTTTGCTTTGCTTCGGGGCAATGCATCCTTGGTATAGTAAATGCAGATGGATAACTTAATTATCATATAAATATCCTCTTCTTTCATTAGAATTGATCAAGATAACGATGGATCCAGTAAAAGCCAAAGCTAATTATTCCAGAGTATGTCAATTATTGGTAGATAAAGGAGGCGATGTGTTAAGAGCTGCTTTGCATGCAAAGCATCCACCTTCCACTTTAGCTGCTGTATTAAATGCCAACAAAAAGACCTTGCAGAAAATACGATACAGTGTAATTAAAGCCCCGCAATGGAACTTACTCTTTCCAGTATCTGGTGCACCAGATTCAAACAACTTTGATATAACTTTATTGACTATCCTACTTCGAAGTATTTGTGGACTGGCTTCACCAGCAGCAGGATGGAATGCTATGCCATCAGCCAGCGATACATCTATATCTGCTAATATTTTGAGGATCAAAATTTTTAGAAATGAAGTCTATGGTCATATACCAAGTGCAAAATATGACGATACCACGTTCGAAGCATTGTGGCAAGAAATTTCGAAACTTTTGATCAAGTTAGGAACACCTCAACATGACATTGATGAATTGAAGGAAGCTCCTCTTAGTCCTGAGGAAGAAAGTTATATTGAACAATTAAAGGAATGGAAAGAACTTGAGGATGATCTTTTGTCTAAATTGAGTTGTATTGAACAAGAAGTTGTCAATGTGAAACGTAAAGTTGTCGATGTGGAAAATAAAGTTGTCGATGTGAAAGATGAAGTTGTCTTTGTGAAAGATGAAGTTGTCGTTGTGAAACATAAAGTAGTCAATGTTGAATATGAAGTTGCCAGTGTCAAAGATGAAGTTGTTGATGTGAAACATAAAGTTGTCGATGTGGAAAATAAAGTTGTCGATGTCAAAGATGAAGTTGTCAATGTGAAACGTAAAGTTGTCGATGTGGAAAATAAAGTTGCCGATGTGGAAAATAAAGTTGTCGATGTGAAAGATGAAGTTGTCGTTGTGAAAGATGAAGTTGTCGTTGTGAAAGATGAAGTTGTCAATGTGAAACATAAAGTAGTCAATGTGGAATATGAAGTTGTCAATGTCAAAGATGAAGTTGTTGATGTGAAACATAAAGTAGTGAACGTGGAAAAGAAAGTTGTCGAGTTAGGAAAGATCATTGAAAATTCGACACCCTCCCGAGTTCATCAACTAGCAAAGTTCAATTTTACAGGAAAGATTAATGGCCTTTGTGAGAAATTTCTTGAAGGAACTAGAAAATGGTTCTTTGATGATCTGTCAAGTTGGTTTACGAATGAAGAATCGAGAGTTATGATCCTGTCAGCAGGTCCTGGCGTTGGTAAGAGTGTTATATCTGCAAAGGTTTGTGAACTGTATAAACAACGTGGTCAACTCGCTGCTTACCATTTCTGCGACTTTAGAAATTCTGATTACAGCGATCCTAACAGAATTCTCCAGTCCCTTGCTAGTCAAATGTGCGACAATATTGATGGATTTAGTGATAAACTGACTGAAGTTCTTCATCGTGAACATTCTCGAGACTCGCTATCAGACGCATTTCGTGTTCTTTTAAACGATCCATTGCATGCCCTTGACAGACGTGAGCCAATGTTGATTGTAGTTGATGCTTTGGACGAGAGCAAAAGTGGTGTGAAAAGTGAGTTTTTGGAGTTGATATCTGATCAATTTCCCGAATTGCCAAAGTGGATTAAGATACTCATTTCGAGTAGACCGGAGTTACAAGTACGACACGAACTTGAACACTTCAGTCCTTTTGAAATCCGTCCTGACGACCACCATCACAATCTCGACTTAGAGAATTTCATTCGGCATTGGTTGACAAACCTAAATGAAGATAATGTAAGTTCACTAATCTGGATGTGCGAGGGCTCGTTTCTGTACGCTTATTACTTAGTGAATGAATTGAAAAAAAGGGATTTGGGAATTGAACCCAACCTAAGTGATTACGTCCCCAAAGGCATTTCCGGATTTTACGTAAATCAGTTCAAACGTTTGAAAACAGGCCTCCGACGTTTTAAGCAAGATACATGCTCATCTATCTTGAAGAGTTTTATAAATGTTGTTGCCGCTTCTAGGGAGCCCCTTCCAATTAAGATTCTCTTTGCATGCATGGGTTTGTCTGGTGAGGAGTATGAAATACGTAAGGAGATTATTGACATAATGTCAGAAATTCTCCCAGTTTATGATGATTGTCTAACTGTTTATCATAAGTCATTGTGGGATTGGCTGACATTAGACGGGTATGAGGAGCATGCGTTTGTAGCAGATGTTGTAGACGGCAATGAACGTCTCTGGCGGGCTTGTAAGAGCATATACAGCGATATTGATTCGTTAAAATCAGTTTCTGAATTTCAGATTTCACCTGAGAAAGAGTACGCTTTGAGGAATGGTCGAAAATATTTAGTGAAGGTTGATGACACGAATGATTTTCACTGGTTGGTGAATGTAAATTTAAATTTTTTGGAGCTTAAACATTATGGGGAATTGAGTGCTGATATTTCCGGTATTCTTAGGATTTATAAGGGTAAACTCTCCGAGGATCTTTATTGGGGCCTTGTTCAACTCCAAGCCATTTTCAAGAGGTGTCGCTTTGGTACTCAATATTTGCAACCTGCCATTTCCAAGAGGTGTCGCTTTTGTATTCAATATTTGCAATCTCTTGCAAACGGGGATTTTGATTTCGCACAAAAGACCATTAATTTTAAAAAGGAAGCTAGAGGTATCTTAGATAAAACGAATGAGATTTGGGTAGAGGAATTGGGAAGGGAAAGCAATTCTGATTTTAAAATTATTTCCCATGCCGCTGTGGCATATGGCGACATACATCTCTACTACACCTTTTGTACATTATCACCAGACAATAAGCTGCTTGCATGTGAACATGAAAATAGAGTAGATATATATAATCTACCAGCTTTGACAATGATGTTCCATGTAGAGCATTCTTCTACAATGTTCGATGCTTCTGCTCGGTTCTGTGCATTTTCTCCAGATTCTTCCTATTTTTTATGGAAAGGAATTAGGTCTTGCGTTTCTATTAACGAACAAAAGGAAGTGCCGTTTATTCCACATGGCCCTGCAGATATTGCTTCCTGTTCATTTTCTTCTTGTGGAATGAAACTTGTTACAAGAGAAGGAGACGTTTTAAAATTGTGGGATGTAAGAAAGAAATGTCTATTAGTAAAAGTTGAATATGACTATTTCGTACATCAGTGTTTGTTTAGTAATTCTAACTCGCATTTTGTTGCTTTCGATTATAATTTGGCGGGTACACGGTTTGATAGTAGTGATATTGATATCTTGGATTCTAGAACGTTGGAAAGGTTAGGTCGTGCTAAGCGCTGTGTTGACGCTTGCTTAACATATGAAGGTTGCTATCAAATTATTTCACTTCCGAATTTTGATACTAGCATTAAAATTCACCATTTCCACTTGCCAACTGATGAGCTGGTTCTTATTGTAAATAGAGATTGTTCAGAGCCTTCTATATGGAAAGATAGAAAGTGTGTTGTATTCTCAAATTATAGTAACATAAGTAATTGTGAAAGTATTGTAGTGTTCGACTTTATAAAACAAGAAATCGTTGACTTGTTTCACATTAATTGTATACCACATGACACTCATATTCGTCGCCTATCAATATTGGATGAGAAAAATTTCCTTATTTCTCTAAATTTTGATCAGCTACTTGTTCTGTCGTTTGAAACTTCTACAGACTCACCTGTTTCTTCTTTAGTGAACAATGCCGATATAAAATGTTGTGCATTATCTCCAGACAATTTGTATGTAGCGTGCTGTCATGAAAATCTTATTTTGACAATCTGGAGTGTCGATAATAGGAAAACATTGCAAACTGTTGTACTGAAACAACCACCGGAAGCTTGCTGGTGGTCAGAGTCGTATCTTTGGGTGGTTTGTGACGGTGTAGTCGCAAAATTTCCTTATAACTCAACAAACACAAAGGTCTTGGGAAATGAACTTGAGGAATGCATTTTACATTTCATACGGGTCCTTAACTTTGCAGCAGGTGTTCTTATTATCAATCGATTCGACGAAAATTCACTCGAAACAATAATTTACGTTTTTAAAATTTGTAACGAAAAGCTTTGTCCTCAACAAATACCTGATCCGAATGTTGGATACGGTTTCGCTGCAATAAGTCAAGATGGTTGTGCTGTTCTGTTATATTTTATGATGGAATCAGATTGTCAATTGTGGGAAATAGCATGTGAGAACAGTTGGGAGTTACGTTCGAATGTAAGATTGCTGTTTACCCATGTAGATTGGTTCTGTTTAACTGGCAGAAAGAACTCGCGGAGTTTCTTGCTACTCTCAGAAAAGAGAGGTGGTGGCTTTTCTTTCGCTTCCATTGACTTCCTAAATGAAACGCAGCATGTACATGAAATTCCTTTAAAAAGCTTCCGTAACTTGGGTGCAAAAGGGATTATTTCTCTAAACTCCGATTATGTAATTATTCATGTGGATGAGCGGATATATTTCATTAACGTGTCAGATGGTAAAATCATTACTTCTGTATA
Organism: Trachythela sp. YZ-2020; assembly: GCA_016169945.1. NCBI lineage: Eukaryota > Metazoa > Cnidaria > Anthozoa > Malacalcyonacea > Clavulariidae > Trachythela > Trachythela sp. YZ-2020. The sequence continues at coordinate 2,923,440 of JADLSH010000389.1, forward strand.
TTTAGGTGTGGTTGGTGAGATAAATAACGTATCTTCCTTCTATCTCGCTTCACGAGGTGTTCTTCTCTTGGTTTGGAAGAATCGTATCAAATATTTCAAAATCCACAATATTAAAAATTGCTACCCTATCGAAGGACTTATACTTAAGAATAACATTATGCAGTTTTCTAGTCATTACTCATGGGTAGATCAAATAATATAAGTAAACCAGCTCAGAACAGAAAACACCATGAATCATTACACATTTCATGTGATGAGATTAGTATTAGGGGGCTCTATTATCCAATCTTCGAAAAATTCTTAGCATTTTAATGACAATTAACGTGGAGGCCTGTTACCGAATCGAGGCGTTTGAACAATGTAAATTTCGTGGAAAATGCAATTATTGAAAAAGTATATATCGGACCAATTTACGTGCCCTGCTTTGTCGTGAAACAACATGAGAGGTTTAATTATTTTGATGGTTTAAAGAAGTGCTTTAGCTACTTGTGATAAGCGTGCATATGTAAACAAGCCCTTGATAAAAGATGTTATAGGAATATGGTTACCCTTTTTATTAGGTTTATCTATAAAGAAACTTTTCTTTTCCTGCAACTGAATAAAGCCTTAAAATACAAAATGTTAGCATTTAAACAGACTGCACCCCTCCCCCGTTTGCGGCAAATACACAACTTGTCGGAAATTTTTACCCATAATGGGCTAAAAACAGCCGATAGTGAGTGTAAATGTGGGGAAGGGAATTGTCGGAAATTTACAAGCTTCCGCCACTGTAACTGTCCGTTTTTAATCTATTTTGTGGAAGCCAATACTCGAGATTATTCAAATAAATATCGCACGTGGGAATGTTGCTGATAAATAGTATTTACTTTAATACACATTCTCACCGATATCGATGCCATCTTGAGAACGCAATTTATCAAATTTCTCTAATGTTCCTGGTATAGATATACCTGAATTTTAAGGCTAGTTTACACTCTATGCACATGACCACGTCAGCCTGCTTACTGAGACGAAATTAAGAAATCAAAATTAGACGCTAAAATATTTTAAATTGACTGTTATTACTTAGTTTTACAAGAGTATCAAATATAATGCTAAAGCAATGACTTTTCATGTAACCAAAGCAAGAAAAAATAACAAAATTGTTAAAATATGTGACTGAAATGTAAGAGATTTCTCAATGCAATATTCGTCCCACTCGCCGAGACGCTCGGTAAGCAGGCTTATATATGAACAGTCTTTTGACGGGGTAAACCTAGTACATTGCACAAACCTTGTGTAAATTTGCCTTAAATATAAGTTTTGAATTTGCTAAAAATATAGGTTTTCATTTAAGCCTACTTAACTATGACAATCGTTATCCAATTAAATATCACAAAAAAGTTTAAAATGTTAGACAGAAGTTTAAAAACGTAATAGAAACGAATATAGCTAATGAACAATGCATTGCGATTTTACATGGCGTCGTGTTTCTAGAAAAGGTCTATGTAGATATACTATAAGTAAAGCATAATAGTAAACATAAGGCATCATGAGCTATGTATGAAATGGGTCAAAGCATATACTGTATGTTGCAAGACTGTAAACTGTTGAAGTAACAAGACAAAATTTAGTGATGATGCCATGCATTTAAAAGTTTGAGAGTAATTTGAAATAATTCCATTCACCGGCTTTTCTTTCTGCAATGTCTAATGAAACTGACAATTACACAATATCCAGATTTCTTTCAAAACTGATTGCTAGCCTAATAGTGCCTGATCTGGCAACTATTTTTCTGTAAGATGCTGACTCATACTTACATGAAGTCTCTTAGTAATAAAGAGCATATAACTGCACAATATACAATCTTTAATAATGTAATAATCAAATTAAATACCATGCATACTTTAGTTAGTGAATAATCATAGACATATATGTGTGACAGTATTTTTGTATCAGTAATACGAAATAATTGTAATTAATTATATTGAAAGCTGAATGTGTAATTAGTTGTGACTTAACTTTCAACTGATCATCAAAGACATTGAGGTTAAAATTATTAGTATGTGAACATTTACATTATATATATTACTGTACCGTAAAACTTTTAATTAAAAAATGAATTAGAAAAAAATACAAAACAAAAAAAGACAAAAAATACTATAGATTAGTTCAGAATATAGTAATTAACGATAGCAATGAAAAGAATATATTAAGAAATAAGCCAATTGTGTTACTGGAGCTGTAAAACATTAACTATATCCACTTGAAATGTAACTTTTTTGTATAAATATATTTGTATACACCAAAACGTTGTTACATCCTTCTGCTGGGACGGCTGAATATATACAACTGAATACGAAATCTGTGACAATCTATGACACCAAAATTTAGTATGACTTTAAAAAAATTCTTAGACGGCCCCACCGTGCCCCACTGTATCTCGCTTTAGGTCGCAGATATAGCTTTGTTGAGTTGGTATTTTGGAGTTCCTTTCCGTAGATTCTAAGTTTCCAGGTCTATAAAGCAGGTTTACCAACTGGTTTTGGCCAATGTTTTGACAGGAAGAACGTTAAAAAACATGAGTCCACGAAAGGGTTTGACGTACTGAATCTAGGGTGAGAAACGCTCCACCACTGACATGTATGTAGACACTAGGGATCGGTTGTACGAAACCCGCTTAGCTTATCCGCTTGATAAATAAAAAATATCGATCAAATCTATTCATTCATCAAACCAAACTAAAATATTTCAACTTGAACAGAACAATTATGTTTGCAACTACATATTATGTGCATAAGATTTAAGTTCAGTCACAAAATGTGTGAAAGCGTTTTTTAATTTTGGCTTATCCACCGTTTAAGCTAAACGGCCTTCGTACAACCGGCCCCTGATGTTCCGGTGTTCCTGCCTTCCGTGCTCCGGCATTTTCTACAGTAATAACCTTATGTAGGCTGCGAAGACTGAAATGTCGCGCTGTTGACATTTTGTAATACGATACGAGCAAGCAGGAAATACCAGAGATCAGCCTCATCAAAAAGGTCGCATATTTTACTCGTCGATACACCCACTAACTCTCTGTTCAACAAGCTACGTATACTTGGCCAAGATTCTTTGGTAATATTCAGTCTTAATTCTGCTTTAAAGATCGATAGTCTGGGAACTGATTTAACAATTTGTATTGGTGAGTCTTGTTTTAGTTGATTTATACATTATACTGAACATTTGAATACTTTAATACGCATATTTTAAAGGCCCGTTTACACTACGCACGATTATTGGCACGGCACGGATAAAAATGTTACCCGTGCCACTTTTACCAGTGCTGAGACTACCTATTTAGGTAGTCTCAGCACGGATAAAATTGGTACGGGTACCAGAATGTCTTTCTTAAACTGCGATTTTTGCCCGACTCAGAACGCGTCAATTGGATGCGCAGCCGAATTTCGCGATTCTTGTATTGGGACTGTGTTAACAAATCAAAAGTCAGTTATATATATATCTTATTTCTTGCTATGTTTAAGTTATTTATGCTAGCACCAAGTATTCTCCTTGCAGGTACAACGTAAAAATATCCTATGAAATATCATTATGACAAACATTTGATATAACGCAAACTGTTCTTATGCCGCCCGTGCGTCCCTTCCCTAATTTTCCAAGCCCGCTCCAATTAGTAAAGCGCCTGTGGAGGAGGTAGCAAACTGTTAATAAAAAGATATAAGATATTTAAGGATTAAAGCACTCTGTGAGTGCATTATCGGGATTTACAAGCACGAGTTCACGAACAAGGAACGAGAGTTTCATACTGCACGAGACGCAGCCGAGTGCAGTATTAAACTTCGAGTTCCTTGTTCGTGAACGAGTGCTTGTAAATCACGATAATGCACGAACAAAGAGTGCTTTAAACGTTTTAATATTCAATTTGAGCAAACGCTTTGGCGGTATTTTTTTATTTATGAATTATGAGCAAAAACTTTCTATAAACTTTGTGTTGAACTAACTGTTTACTAGTTCCTTGTTTAGTTTTGATAATGTTCAAAAGTGTTTTTAGAATATTTTAAAACGATTGTCGCGGGTCGCGGGTATTGGTCTCGGGTATTTTCGCGGGTCGCGGGTATTTTCGTGGGTCGCGGGTATTTTTCGCTAAAATACCAAAGGTTTTCTATGCCTCATATTATAGTTTCAAGTGTTCGTGAAATTATCCACCCCCTGTTATCAAACAGACGCGCTGTTTTCGTGAAGATTGCGCGTGACTTTCAAAGTACTTTGAACATTATATTTTTTATTCATGTTTATAAAATACTTGGGGTGGTTTATTGCAACGGTTGGCAGTTATGTATTCAGTTTTTCCATTGGAACTTTTCTACAATCAAGTATTTTTGGATACTGTAATCTAAATACATTTGAAGACGGAAAAGTGTGATAAATCGAGAAGCGGCGAGACATTTCACTGGCGCCATAATTGAGCAAAACATTGCTTCTACAATATCAAAGATAAATACACTGCACTATAAACTTCAAACCTGACGAAATTTGGTTGGATTATTCTTTAGCCAATTATCATTATGTTCAAGGACAACTTGTTAGTAATATTTGCGAGGCTCAAATGGCAAAATATGGCTGAAATCGGGTTGTGGCGGGGGGTAAGTGAAATGAACTGTGTTATATATCAACAAAACAATATCAACCCTCATTAAATCTCTTATTATTATACTTAAATAAGTATAGTTTTTTATCCTATGACAAAAATATTTAGGAAATAAGAAAATATAGCCATTCTAACGTGTATGAAGTTATGTGATGTATAATTAGCGGTTGACCTGGGATGGTGCATAGTAATTTTCTTGTAAAATATTGTATTCTTTAACGAAACTTTTATAAATCTATTTCTCGCGCGAGCATTATAATATGTTCGCGTATTAGGTGTCGCATACTCGTATTGATAAATGCTTGAAAATTGCAATACTGCCAATAGGAATTAGAACCAGTTTGTAGTGAAACGCTTCGCAGAATTCATGTTCGTCAATCGAAATCTGATAGGATCCGACAGCCATACAGTTCTCCTAGTTTAATGCGATCCGATCCGACTGGTGGGAAAAGTTTTCTAATCCGATCCGATATTTGTATTTATCCCTCCAATCGGATCTGATTCGCACACCTCTACTCTGTCGCAAATAGACGGCTTGTTTTCTCCAAGTCTGTTGAGTCCTTAACTGGTGTTTAGCTGTGGATTATTCGCCTTCGGCTCAGTGACTATAGGCCTATAATTATCTCACCTTCGGTGACTAATGGTTAATTAGTATAAACCTACTAGTAGGCTAATGCAAATCCAGCATTCTGATTGGCTACTCTACTAGAGGGCCACCAGGCATTTGCCTACTAGTAGCGAAGAGCGAGAGAAAAACTTGTGAATAAGTTGCTTTTTTAAAAAAAAAAATCATAAAATGTCCTACTTTTAATTCTGGAATAAACCTAACAAGCAATCTTCGAAACTGCTTGGAAAAAAGGTTAAATTTTGATGTTTTATTCGTAATTTTACAGTTTTGAACATGAAAGTGACTGTCGAATTAATGAATAATTATAGACAATTTTTGTTTATATTTTGGGCAAAATCTTTGAAAATTCAATCGCTTGAAGTTATTTAACTATATTTTCATGGCCTTTAAGGTTGCATTATCTATATTTAAGAATGTTTTCATCCATTTAGCTATAAAATGTCAAAGCTTTTTTCCGTTTAAATGATATGCTTTAAATGCTTTGAGATTTCCCGCCATATTTTTTACAGTTTAAAAACAACTAACGTTTTGGTCTTTTTAAGCCCTTTTTCTTTCTTTTTATTAGCCCAATATGACTTGAAACTTTCCTTCGATATAATGGTTGTTATAGGATCTGATGGTTTTAATATTTAAACTCACAAGTTGTGTATTTTTACTATTTCAGTAAGTTTTCACTCGGCCGTTCGCCGTTTTATAAAACAAGAGACCACCGCGAAAGTCGAAGGAAGCCACTTAAATGCTCACGAATGCTCTTAAATTTCGCTAAAAACTTTCCTATTTCACACATGCACACTCGGCCTCGTTGTCTCTTAGCGAATAGTGAACTCGGCTTCTCCTCGTTGACTATTCGCCAATAGCCAACTCGGCCTCGTTGTCTAATTGTTATAATATTCAGGTAAGATTATTGTTTTGTTTTATGTGTAATAGAGTGATTTTGTAAGGAAATATTTCGTTAATTTTAAGCAACTTGTCCCCGCTTAAAATTTGAATTTGCAGCGACTGTATTTGAATTAAAACACTGAAAATAATACAGTTGCCATTTAAAACTGCTTTAGGGAGCGGTCATTATTTATGGTATGGGGTGGATGTTTTTTAGGCACAAACAAGAAAATTTGCAGTTGCAAAAAATGCAACTATAATATAGGCCCTCTTGCAGGAATCGAACCTGCTACCCTGCGATTCCGATGAAGCGCTCTGACAACTCAAAGCTACAGAGTCAAGTTCGCAAGAGCTAAGCACAACTTCATGTATATATACTACGGCGATGTCCAGGGCCTTTTTTAAGAAATCGTTAGTGGGGGGCCATCATCGAAAGGGGACGTAACAAGTAGGTGGTGCATTACAGGTGTGGGAAGGGAAGGGGTATCTGGGGGTCTTTCCCAGAAAATATTTGTATTCTTGAGTCTCTGTGGCTTGATTTCCTGCATTTTCAGAGACAATTTTTTATATATCCCATCTAAACGGAGCCAGCGGGTTTTGTTGTGAGAATACCATAACTTTCCTCTAAACTCCCTTTTTTGCTTATACTTTGGACAAAAGGGACCTTCACTGGGGGGGCCAAAATAGCTTACTGGGGGGGTCAACATGGGGGCTGGGGGGGCTTTGGCCCCTCCAGTACATTAGTTAAAAAAGGCCCTGGCGATGTCAGTGTTTGGTATAAGGGTAATATTCTAGATTTTTGGGCATCTCGCTCAATACAACTGAATGTTTAAGGTGTTTTGCAGCTGGAAATTTCGAGAAAAGATTATATGAATATTTTAGACCAAACCAGGAGCAGTTGCGAAAAATGCAAAGTTCTTGATATACAGACCCTGTGGCAGGAATCGAATCTGCAGCCCTGTGATTCCCGTGCAGCGCTCTGACCACCAAAATATGTATATAATCTTCTCTTGAAAATTTCCAGCTGCAAGAAACTTTCAACATGCATTCAGTTCTATAGAGGGAGATGCCCCAAAATCTGGAAGATTACCCTTATATCACTCACTGTCGTCACCCTCTTGGCAACCTGACTCTGTAGTAGAGGCGTACGTGGATCGGATTGGACAGTTCGAATCCGACAATTGATCGATGCTTAAATCCGAATCTAATCCGATCCGAAAAATTTCAATCCCAGTCCAATCCGATCCGACACTAGCTAAGGCAACATACCGATTCGATCCGAAAAAATCCGAATCGAAATAATATATACTGTTCTTAAACTTAGTTTGCTTAACGAAACTTTTATAAATCTATTTCTCGCGCGAGCATAATAATATGTTCGCGTACTAGGTGTCGCATACTCGCATTGAAAAATACTTGAAAATTGCAATACTGCCAATAGGAATTAGAACCCAGTTTGTAGTGAAACGCTTCACAGAAATTCATGTTCGTCAATCGAAATGCGATAGGATCCGACTGCCATACACTTTTCCTAGTTTAATGCGATCCGATCCGACTGGTGGGAAAAGTTTTCTAATCCGATCCGATCCGAAGTTTGTATTTATCCCCCCAATCGGATTTGCACACCTCTACTCTGTAGCAAAGTGGTATATGTATATCATTTTCGCTCGAAAATTTCCATCTACAAAAAGCCTTAATATTCTGTTTAATTTTATCAAGCGAGATGTCCAAAAATCTAGAATATTAAGTATAAACCCATATTTTTCATATAATAAACCTAAACAAATTGTTTACTTTAAAAAACAATGTACATTACTGAAAGTTCAACTGATGAAAAGACTTCTAATGTTTGGACCTTGCACTGGAAAAAATGAGTCCGATAGGCAATACTAAAAAGTATGAGTCTTTCACACTGTATGATTTTGTAATTGTGTCTTCAGTAATAAGGTAAAGGGCTCTAAAGCCAATGTCTCAATCACGAAAATGAGATTCTATAGCCAGGGCCCAAGACGAAGTATTTCCAGATGGGTGAATATTATTTCGGTTATCACATATCAAAACTGTTTTGACCCATAACCCCTTCTTCCTCAGGTCAGGAATCAACATAACCCCTCCTTCATTGACCTTTAAAATTTCTAACCCCTGCTCAAAAACATCCACTCCCTACTACCCCATAAATAATAACCGCTCCCTTAGCAGATGCTACTATACAAAATCTTTAATTAAAGCTCAAATTGTGACTTAAAATGTTTTAAATTAGGCTTGAGTTTTGTAATGTTTTTTTTATGCTTTTCTCCCTTTTTTATTTCACATTTTTCCAATAAATAGGAAAATTTGCCGATTTGCTACATCTTGAAGATATTCAGTTGACTCATCTTATGTGTCAATTTGTGGTTCTAACTTCTAAGTTCATGTTACGCACACAATAGGGTTAGGGATTAGGTCGGGATTGGGGTCAAGATCAAAGAGAAATATACATGACTCGTAACATGGCCTTATAACCCAATTTGTGGCCGTCATGAAAATGTATCGATTAATTAAGCCAACGATTTTACATGACATACAGACAGCAATATTTATTTAATAGGCGTAGCACTTAGTTGCGGACTAAGGACGAAGGATTCCATGAATGATAAGTTGATAGCTGCTTGAATTTGTACGATAACAAAATTGTAACATTGATTTCAATCAGCATTGACCAAATTTGATGAGCCGAATTTAAGTTGATTAATTAACTACATTTGAAGCACGGCGTCTAATTAAGCACGGCGCATCAAGTATTAATCACGGCTAAACTATTAATTTCGCCTGGTCCAGGCATGCTACACGGCTGAAGCACATGTTGATTACCAAAATAATGCATACCGTACCAAACTACCGTACCAAATGCATAAATAATAAAACGTATGATTTTTAACAATTATTGAATGAGGTTGAGCATGATATGAAGACTTATCAATCCGAAGTTTGTCGTTATTAACCGAAGCCGAAGGCTGAGGTTGATAACGACCAACTGAGGCTTGATAATTCTTCATATCATGTGAAAACCGAATTCAATAATTGTTTTATTATTTATTTAAAAGAAGCCATTTGTTTTGTTTCACATTCCCGCTCCTTCGGAAGTTGATGTCGTCGTCATTGGCATGACGTCATAACGTGAGATACGACTTTTTCGTCCACGTTATGACGTCATAACGTCTATATTAGTCGACGTTCAGCTCACGAAAATTAACACCTCCTACTATATGTACTCTCTAGCCGTGATATATTTTATGCATTTTCATGGTTAAATTATAGACATTGTCAATTTTTTAATTGTGAGGTATCTCCAGTCTAACTGTTGTTTGGCTTGGCGTAGCACAACTGAGTTCGCCTTGCGAGTTGCGTTTTAACTCTGGCGTTTCGTTTACAGGGAATGCAATCTGTCTCTTGTTTGCTGGCAGAAAATTTCAATTCTACAAAAGATTATGTTCTCCATTGTGAGCATTCAAGTGATTGTGACTAAACACTGAATGCATATCACAATATAGTGATTTTCCGATACTATTTTTAAAAGTTGCGGCATACATCGCAAGCATTTACTCAAATTTGACCATTTTTTTCTTAAGGTAATAACCTTTTCAAATGTTTTACCACTAAAGCTTTTCAATTGATTTTCTTCGCACTCAATAAAAGGCGCAGCATATTTGTTGCCTGTTTCGGAGCCATGTTGTATTTTTGTTCTTCAAAAACATTGACCAGGAACTGCGTAAAACGGATTTTGCTGAATGTTAGAGATGCCGATCGAAGAACAAGTAAACAAAATGCCGCCCAATCGAGCGTGTCTAAATATAATTTTCACTCGCCAATTTTAGTTGAACTGGTTGGTAAGTATGTGCGAGGCCAATTGTTAGAATCTTAATTGGTTTGTGAATTAGTTGTGTTACCAATGTTAAAGCCTATTTTAAAGTTAAACTTTTTATTACGGAAACTAATTTTATAAGAACTTTATGATAATAGTGAATTAACAAATTAGCGATATCCAAAATAGCACAAATTTAATAACAATTAGCAAATTGGCAACTCTACTGGAAAGCTAATAATCATGTATTTTCTCTAAACGAAAACAATATTCCGGTTGCCTGCCATAGTGACAATCTGAACTACAGGGTGTATCAAAAAAACTGCAAATACCATAATTTGTATGCACGAGATCATACATTAGAATTTCAATGGCTGTGCAAATAATTACTCTTCTGGGATTTGAAAATACGTTTCCCAGGGGTATCAAAACAAGCAATACTCTTTGCTCTGTTGTTAGCTGAGCCATTCGTAATCGAACTAATTTTAATTCACTTTGTGTGCTTATTTTGATAGTACTGCACGTGGAAACGTATTTTCAAATCCCAGAAGCGTAATTATTTGCACAGCCATTGAAATTCTAATGTATGATATCGTGCATACAAATTATGGTATTTGCAGTTTTTTTGATACACCCTGTAAACTATGCTCTGCTGGTTGCACGTGGGCGAAAATTCTTTCCATATAATTAACGATTAGAGAACTTGAAATTAAAAATGTTTTAGATATTATAACGATAGCTTGATCCTTTTTGGACTAAAGCTTGATCCTTTTTGATCCAAAATACTTTAACGTTGCTGCGTATTGCTATGTCTGTTTAAGATAACACAGGTCCTCGTAGGTTTTAAATAAACAGCATGCAATAGAAATATTTTCTTTCATAAATATTGCTTATAATGATAACAATTTCTATAGTCAATGACGTAACTGCATATGTTCTGATGAACGAAGATCTCTGCAAACCTCTGAAGATCTCGTGCTCTTTCAAAATCCCTTTGCTCCTGTATAATTCCATAAAGGGAGACGACTCGTTTTTCTTAAACAATTAAATATTGGTTATAGTGGATATGAAAATCTTAAACCGAAACTAAACATTGGTGATTTCATGCTGTTGGTTGTTTGTACCGCCTGCTTTCATTAAATATTGTTAATGAATTTATTTAAATTCTTGTGAATTGAACTGAATTATTCAAATGTTAATTCTCGATCTATGTCAACACTAAGATTGTGTGTTGAAATTTTGAAATAGAAGCTCTGCTGTGAACTCGAATGGAATTGATTTAACAACATTTTGACTTTGGTAAGTATTTCTGTATTCTTTCTGAAAATTAACCCTAGAATGCGTAATTCAGTGTTGAAAAATATTGCTTTAACAATCTGCTTACATAATTCCCATAGTTATAACGTCATAGCAAAATGCCATACATGAACATTTGTGTCACATTTTTGTCTATTATAACAACATTTGTCATTTCAATTTATGTATGGATTATATATATTCATTTATCTTGCCTTTATCCGTGGTTTTATTGGTGTCGCACTGGCCATAAACTCCTTATTTTACTATTTGATATTTATACAACTCGTCATGCAAGAGTGACCGTTTATATCTGTGCTAGTGATATTGCATTGAAATATACTTAAGAAAGTTGATCTATATTTAAGTAATGTTATATTATCGTGTATGTTCTGTATACATAAGTGTCAGTAACCTTAAACGTCCATAGTTTTATTATTGAAAACAAATATGGGCTTTAAGCCTGGTTTTCATTTAGCGTGAACATATCAAAGGAGCCGATGTAATAAAGTACAGATATATCTCTTCAATCTGGAAAGATTGATTAACATACAGCATATAGAAAACGCAAGAAATAGAGATCAAGATTATTTTACATTATTCAACATTAGTTGATCTCGACCAAATGTCGCTCTTCTAAGTTTGGTCGAGCAACCATGTCGCGAGCAACCGGGACAATGTTGCGATTTGATTAATTTACAGCGGAGGGGCTTGCCACATGCGTTGATACGTAAATTTAATATTTTATAACAAATGCGACAAAAATGATCGATCCCAGTTTAATATATTTTTGTTCATAAGTCAGGGCCTGATTACATGCAGAATTTCCAGCCCAGGATGAAGCTTTAAAATGCTGAAATTGTAGGCAGTGTTTGCGCATAAAAAATTGTTCCAAGCTGTTATATTTTAAAACAAACTTATACATTATTATTGGAACGCTTTTTCATATATCAATCCAATTATTCTTTGAGAATGTTCTAAACAACTCGAAACTAAGGTAGAGTGTTCAGATTTTATAACGTTAGCTTCATCTTGAGTGGATATATCTTATACAATGCTTTGACTTAGCGAAATTTTGACGTTGGTGAATATTGTAACTGTCGGAAAACTTGCTTGGTCTGCATGGCGTCAACACGTATAATGTTGATCTTGGTCTTTCTAAGCTTTCTGCCGCTGCTCTGTAAAGAATATCACACAAAGTCGCCATTATCGGCTGCTGTCTTTCACAATATTAATAACAGCACGAATCCTTGCGGATCTATTCCGATTTGGCGACCTGATGTTGACGAAAATATTTCATGGTGTTGTGCTGAAATCGATCACTCGGAACGACGGGCGTATTCTTCTCTTAACGATGCTACAAATCATGCTCTGAAATCGCAGACTTTTCAGCTAAGTATACTTATGGATACTGATTATATGACTAAGGTTCAAGGAGTCGAAAAGGCTTGTGCTCATGAACATAGCTCTTTATTATTGAGGAAGAAGTCCAAGGACAGCCATGTTAAGACAATTTGCATGAAATCGACTACGTTTATAATCAAATCCCTAACAGCTAATTTTCAGAACTTTTCAATAAGCCACAAACAAAAGATCCCATTAAAGAACTCTTTGGAATGCAACAGCGGAACTGATATCACAGATAATTTCATTCAAATTGGCCAAAACCATAATGAAAGCTTTTTTAACAGGCCTCGACAAAGTCATATAAACAAACTTCTCTACCAAACCAAAGTTAGCTGCAAGTTATCTCATCACAAATGCCGCAGATCCCGTAAACCGATCTCTTACTATTCAAACTCTACCGCTACATACCATATTTTATTATCCGGCGATATTGAGATCAATCCAGGTCCACAACCAAAGCCGGCAAAATGTCGTGTCTGTGAAAAAACAGTGAAATCGAACCATAAACGCTTTCTCTGCGATATATGCCAAAACCTAACGCACGCCAGCTGTACCGGTTTGACACAAATAAAGCAATTACGTGCCTGTATACCAAACAATTGGACATGCTCCTATTGTATCAGTTCGATACTACCATTTCATACCGAACGATCTATAGATTTTGATAACTCTATAGATGAGACTCGATCATAATAGTTCCTTAATGTCCATACCGAACAGCGATGTCCATCTATCCGAACTCGAATCTCGACAAAAACTACTGCGAGTCGCCCATTTAAACACTCAGTCTATGACTTCAACTTTTGATAACTTTCGTCTTACGATTGAGACATACCCATTTGACATTTTTACTTTAAGCAAAACTTGGCTTAAAGATAATAAGTTACTATTGCAATATGTTAACATCCCCGGATATACTAATGTATTCCGCAACCGAGATAACATAAGAGGTGGTGGCGTTGGCGCCTACATACGTAATGATATACCTTTCAAGCGTCGTACTGACTTTGAACAGTTATATCCTGATTTAGAGGTCCTATGGCTTGAGGTTCCAGGTCGAAACACAAATAGCAAACTGTTACTTGGCACGATATATCGCTCAGAACGCATAATGCCAATACAACAATGGTTAGACACAATCGAATCTCTACTCATTGATATAATTACCACTTGGGACGGTCTACTTATTTTAATGGGAGACATGAATATTGATCTCATGAAACCTTCTGATCCGATAACAAGATCATACAAAGATATGCTTCAGTCATTGAATCTGCACCAACATATTACCATACCAATTAGGATTACACAATCCTCAAAAACTCTAATTGATCACGTTATTTCTAACAAGCCTCGCTGTGTTTCTTACTCAAACGTTTTACCCTGTCCTTCTGTTAGTGACCACGACGCCCCTTACGTTTGCCTAAATGTTCGCACTTCCCGTTTTCAGCCACGATATAAAATAATTCGAGACGAAAAAAACGTAGATATGGCAGCGTACTACACTGACGTTTCCTCACTGCCATTCAGTGCAGTCTATGCCTTCAGCGATCCTGAAGATATGCTTGAGTCATTTAACACCCTAATCCAAGACTGTATTAATCGTCACGCGCCAATAAAGCGAATAAAAGTTACTCGTCCCCCATGTCCGTGGCTCAAAACTGGCGATATACAAGCCCTCCAAATCCAACGCAACAAGTTACGCTTTGAAGCACACAAGGCCTCTCTTGATAGTATATGGAATGCTTTCAGAAAGGTTCGTAACAGTCTAAAAACCAAGATCAAGGCGGCTAAACGATCCTTTTATCAAACAGTCTTATCCTCCAAAAACTCCAAAAAGATCTGGAAAGTAATTCATTCTATTTTAAACCCCCCTTCGCAGCCACTTCGACATGACCCAAACGAATTAAATTTGCATTTTTCTGGTACTGTTCAGCGGACACTGGGCTACACGAATAACGTTAGCGAAAACGATCTTTACGCTTACATTGATTCTTTGCCTATTTCCGCTGAGCCAAGTCTCAGTTTGAACAAGGTCAGCCAAGCCGAAGTACTAAGAAAATTGCATAATCTTCGTAATGATAGCTCGACAGGTCCTGATCGAATTCCATCAAAGTACATTAAACCAGTTGCTGATATAATCGCAGCTCCTCTGACACACATTATAAACTCTTGTATTGATGCTAACTTATTTCCCTGTGTTTGGAAGATCTCAAGAATATGTCCCATTCCCAAAACGGAAGCGCCAAAGACCTACGATGATTTTAGACCTATCGCAATCCTACCTGCCTTATCCAAGATATTTAATAATATCTTAAATATTATATTAAAGACTCGAAATGAATATGATATACGAAAGACTCGTCCTCAAACAGCAGCTGCCTTTTATCGACAACTGTCTCAATGACAATATGTCTGGTTTTAGGAAAGGCCACTCTACTCCACGATCTTGATGGCCATGAGAGACGATATTAAGAGTGCTATGAAAAAAGGAGAACTTACCCTTATGACTACGTACCTTTTAGCGCAATTGCGAATTTAAAAGCCTTTGCGGAGGAGTGTCCCAACACCTCTCTTGCATTATAGCTCCATAAAAATCACTCATATCTCATTACTTTAAACAATTATAAATATTGGTAATAGTGGAAGTCGGGTTATATAAAGCTTGTTCTAAAGAATGATTGAACTAAACATTGGTGTTCTCACGCTGTTGGTGGTTAATGCATCTTGCTGTTAATATTGTTTAGGAACTTAATTGAATTTTTGTTTTTTATCTCTAGCCGAATTTCTCGAATGTTCTCGATTCATCTCGATACTAAGCCGGTTATGTCTTGAAATCTTTCTATAAAAGCTCTTCTTTTTTACTTAGGTGAGCATTGTTGTATATACTCTCTGAAATATACTTCACAATATGCGTTTAAATAATTTGTAAACTATTTAAAATATTGCTTTAATGATTTCCTTCACATGGCCTATACCCATAGTTGATAATGTCGCAGCAGAATGCCTGCATGTATGAAAATTTCTGTCACAGCGTCAGTGAGTTTTCCATTTTTAAAACGTTTTAATTTACGTACGAGTAACGTTCTTTTCTCTTGGTTTTGTCCATGGTTTTATTAGCTTTGTACTGGCCATAAACTGGTCATTTCCATTATTTGATATTAATATCATCCGTCATGCAAAAGTTACTGAAATCTTTTTGCATATATTTAATAATTCTTTGTTGAGAATGCTTTAGACTACTACAAACTAAAGTGTCGTATGATTTTTTAACAATTTAACAATTTTATTGAATGAGGTTGAGCATGATATGAAGAATTATCAATCGGAAGTTTGTCGTTATTAACCGAAGCCGAAGGCTGAGGTTTATAACGACAAACTGAGGCTTGATAATTTACCCTTTCTGATATGGATTGTTGCCTTTGTAAAGTGTAGATTGTCGTTTACGGGTAAACAAGGCAGATTTTGCCATTTTCATTCAAGTGTAATCCTGTGACATCAAAATATTTATCCTATCAATGAAGGACAGTGAAATAGCTTAGTGAGAACCAATGTATATATGTAATGGCTATAAAATGTAATGGCTATAAAGAAAAAATATATATGTTACTGGAAATACAGGATACATATAGCGTACCGTATATTGGATATTTAAGAAATAGAAAACAGTTTCCGTGTTTCTATACACTTATAGAAACACGGGTGGGAGTTTGTGAGAACGAGAAATAATCAGTGGAGAAGCGAGCCCGTTGGACTCGAAGTGTTGGGTTGGAAGTGTTTCTATAAGTGTATATAGAAACACAGGAAAAACTGTTTTCTATTTATTTTATAATATAACTCAAAAGACATTTTTTAAACTCGATTAATTTACAAATTCTCATTACGTACGCATGCTGACCTTTGCTCGTCAATTTTGCTGCAAGAAAACAACTCTGTTTGAAAATTAACAGTCAAAAATGTGTAAAAGCATCAAAATTGTTTTTAAATAGTGTTCAAAGTTTTATAATTCGCATTAAATTTGTTTTTCTTTATGATTTTAAATTTTGGCGGGAAAATTTCCGTGTTTCTATACAGTTATAGAAACACGCTTCTCGACCAATCAGCATGTTATATTATAAAACTAGAAATACATGCATGCAGCAACCCCTCGCCACAGCTAAACAACGACAGTTTCCAACATTATACTAAGCTTTTTTGTTGCAAAATCTGCGATGCAAAATGCAGGAAAAAGGCCGTTGCACCGGCAGTCTTTCTTCTGGAAATGGGATTCGGTAAATCAGTGGCCGTGTTTGGTATCTTCGATTCAGGCATAATTTTCGCTAAGAAACAGAATTGAATTCTCTACACCCTCCTCTCCCATTTATGACGCACTCAAAGGACAGCGTCATATAAGTGAACTTCTTGACATAAGTGTTTTCGTTCATCTCAAATGAGTTTGAAGGAAAACAATAATACTCTAATAGCTTGAAAAGAAAACTTTAAAGAAACCGGGAAATATATAGAGTTAGAAGTTAAGGGTTTTTCTCTTTCACAGAGTTTCTTGAAAAATACGCAACGGAAATATTTCTTAAGCAGTGGAAGCACTGTAGTCATGGCAACACTGACACAAAATAATATAAATTTTTAGGGTACAAAACAGGATACAAATGGGCCAAAAATAATTAAAAAATAGTTGTTTTAGCTATAGAATTCCCGAATTTATGATGTAGGTATATTATTCGTCGTTATGTGAGCTTTAAACTAATGTAAAATTCAACCTTCCGTTCAAATATAACGTTTCGAAATGTTCACAAAACTAAACTGCATTTTTATACCGATAAAAATTCATAATCCTTTTTGAAATGATATCAGTAGAATGCAAGCGTAAAATGATTTCGTTCTCCTTTTAATTTAGACCTTTTTCATCATATAAAATATGCGATACTTTAACCGTAAATAAATGAAACACTATATATATAAAGCAGGAGTTTTTAGAATAAAAATACATTAACACTTTTATTGTTTTAATAATACAACAAACCTGCCTCTATATATTTTGCTTTTTTTCGTTCATTTGTCGCTTGGACTCTTCTTATCTTTTTTTCTAAAGTTAAAGCGATAAGATCCGTCTCGCAGGCACAGCTCTTCCAATAAAGTCCCAAAGCTGACCTTTGATTCACACTTTCTCAAGTTTTTCTATTATCTCACTCACTCCACTCCTGACAATCTGCCATACTTTTGAGATCAGTGAGATGACCAGCCACCAACCAGTGAGTTCACTGCCACCAACCTTGAACAACGCGCCCGCGATTATTGATGAACTTTAGATCTCCCATGGATTTCCTTTTTTCCGGGTGTGATAAATAACCGGAGTTAGTACCCTCGCCGGGCTGTCGCCCGGAACGGCGCTTCGCGCCGTTGGCTCGGGGATAATATACACCTGCAAAATGTTTAATTCGACTGTGTGGCCAACGTACAGTACCTGGTTATTTTACTTTGTCTAAGTGGTAACTTACCTGGCATCTTAATAGGGTATAAAACCTTGACACAAAGCCGTGGATGTGGATATATTTAAGTATGATTAATATTTATATTAATTTATGAAATGCACATTCCTGTGACTGTAATATATGTGAAAGCAATACTGTACTTAGTCAATCGAGACTAATACTGCCCTAGCAAATATATTTCTTGGTATCAGTGATGGCCCACAATGACACAATATTGTAGCTTTGCATAGCAATTAGGAACGTAGACTAGTAAGAACACCTTTAAGGACAGACTGGGAGAGCGTTTATTGGGAATTAATGTTTAATGCAGAGTATAATTGCACTGCATTGGGGAACTGGGCCCATGCCTGCACTGCGTTGGGGAGGAAATGAGACTAAATAGCAATGCAGCTACTGTAGGTGAAGGAATCAATTTTGTACTTCAATAGGGATAGCATCAGTACACTATATTGCCCATCTCAGTTATGTATTGTATACGAATGACTGTTTTGGTATGGATTGAATCATAACGCATTACCATGGGCCGCGGAATCATCTCAAAAGTAGGAAGGCATCGCCTAAAAGGGGCATCTATCACTGGCAAACCTAGCGTCATTTTGGAAGGGGGGCGTAAAGTAATCTTGATGGTACAATATAAAGAACAAGCTTTGTAGGTGGGTCCGATGGATTTCTATGTCTCTACAACACCATTTCTGAGGCAACTTCTGAGGCAACTTATTTAACATAATCTAAACAGTTGTAAGCACATAGATTTTGTCCGTTGACTGGAAAGAGGCACTTTCAAACCAGAAAAAGGAGCACTTTTATTTGAGAAAAGGAGCACTTTTTCCATATTTTTAAAAAGGTAGCAGGGGGCACATGCCCACTGTCTCCCCCCCCCGGTTTCGCAGCCCTTGCGCATTGCTGCACCGAAATCATGAGAAAAGACGTTCATAACGACGGATTCACAGATTGTATGACAATAGTTTATGCTTAAATATCAGCAACAAGATACA
Source organism: Trachythela sp. YZ-2020 (assembly GCA_016169945.1). Classification (NCBI taxonomy): domain Eukaryota; kingdom Metazoa; phylum Cnidaria; class Anthozoa; order Malacalcyonacea; family Clavulariidae; genus Trachythela; species Trachythela sp. YZ-2020. Next base: position 2,942,602 of record JADLSH010000389.1, read on the forward strand.
AACAAGAACATGGATGGAGCTGATAGCAAATGACATCCTCTTAAATATCTTCCTATTGTCTATTCTTCATTTATATACATGTACCCTGTACGAAATGGAGTGTGTTCTTCAACATTAGAAATTTCAATTATGAATGATATACTACTACCTAAATACCTCTAGTTATTTAAGTAGAAGGATGTTTCTGGTAATTGTACCATGAATGTATATTTTACAGGTATTTCATTGACGTAATAACCAGTCCTGAACACGGAATAAGAAGACGAACAAATAGTGAAGTGATACATTTGTAACTGTGGTAAGTTGTTATTTCTAGCAATTTAGGTTTATTGTACAGTCAAGCATACATTCTTCATACACGATGTCCCTTTTAATACCCCCATTTGGTTGAAATTCAAGGGTTTAGTAAATTAATAGCTTAATTTCACTGGGAAATGTCCGTATTGGAGAGATATATGTCGGTGTCTGTATTAGAGTTATTATGGTCCCGCAGTAATTGGCTACGGCTGTTGCGGTTTCCAGTCGCTAATTTAAGGCAAAAGTGTTTAAATAAATAAATATCTTGTCGTGTCCCTGCTGACGAAGTGTCAACCAGACGGGGAAACCAATTAACGAAAGTATACTGTAGGCTGTAGCGCAATATATTAGGTACCGTGCTTTTAATATTTGTAAACGAGTCGGTGAAAACTAAAAAATGTGATTACACTAATGCTAAATTATTTACATATAGATTGCAGACGAGATAAACAGACAGACTTAATAGGAAAATAAACACACAAGAATATATGGAATTACACTTAGTAATACATGTTTGCTTAGACTAAGCAGCTGAATTTCTCCTTCTTCCATGCGAATTTCCCCGTAAATATCCCCAACGTATAGATGTAAGTCCACACAAATGTAAAATAAAAAAGTGAGGCATATAGTTTAAGGGCGGTTTATATAATGTCGCCCCATGTTCAATGAAGCGGTAAGTATGCATAATAGACTACTTATAGTTATGAGTCGTCACATGTTCCTATTAGAAAGTAGCGGCGTCTGTATAAGAGTGGTGTCCATATTAGAGAGATGTTACAGAGATGCCCGTATAAGGAAGGTGTCCGCATTAAAGAGGCGTTTACAGTATATGGGAGAAATGTCTACAGTATATTAGAGAGGTGTCTATATTAGAAAGGTGTCCGTATTAGAAAGGTGTCCGTTTTTGAGATGTTTCTGTATTAGACAGGTATCTGTATTAGAGAGTTGTCCGTATTTGAGAGTTGTCCGTATTAGAGAGTTGTCCGTATTGGAGAGTTGTCCGTATTGGAGAGTTGTCCGTATTAGAGAGTTGTCCGTATTGGAGAGTTGTCCGTATTGGAGAGTTGTCCGTATTGGAAAGTTGTCCGTATTGGAGAGTTGTCCGTATTAGAGAATTGTCCGTATTGGAGAGTTGTTCGTATTTGAGAGTTGTCCGTATTGGAGAGTTGTCCGTATTGGAGAGTTGTCCGTATTGGAGAGTTGTCCGTATTGGAGAGTTGTCCGTATTGGAGAGTTGTCCGTATTGGAGAGTTGTCCGTATTGGAGAGTTGTCCGTATTGGAGAGTTGTCCGTATTGGAGAGCCGTATTGGAGAGTTGTCCGTATTGGAGAGTTGTCCGTATTTGAGAGTTGTCCGTATTGTTGAGCCGTATGGAGAGTTGTCCGTATTTGAGGTATCCGTATTGGGTAGTTGTCCGTATTGGAAAGTTGCCTGTATTGGAGAGTTGTCCGTATTTGAGAATTGTCCATATTGGGGAGTTCTCCGTATTAGAGGTATCCGTATTGAAGAGTTGTCCGTATTAGAGGTATCCGTATTAGAGGTCTTCGATATGAAACAATAATCGACAATCAAGCGGTTTTGTGTTTTGGCGCTCCGCGAATTTTTATTGTTGATCACGCTAAACTACAGTTTTATACACAAGAATTGGTGCAGACATGAGTGTGGCAAATGATTTGACGTACGACGGTGAAGTGTATCGGTGGTCGGCTCTTTGAGCGAGCTGAAGTCTTTTGTTGGCGAAATTTTGAATGCTCAAGGCAAATGGTTTTCGCCTGGCGGTGATGTTAAACTTTTTAGAGATGCCGATTCCGATCTAGTCATTAAATGGTACGGTCCTCGTTCAAAGAAACTTATAACCCTTACTGACAACTGTGATCACCCTTTAAAGCTGAAGTTGGAATGCTCGGCTACGTTGGGCCTAAGAAACGAATAAATTAAAGACGCCATACCCCAACCGCTCGAGGTATGTAACTGCGTTTGTAATTGCTCTTGCAAAACTATTGTGGCAGATTTGGAGGGTATAAAGTTAGACATGGCAATCCTTGAGTCATGTTCGGTCCCTATTAACTCTTTTAACGAGATGACTACAGAATTGAATTCCCTCCGAAGTAGGCAGAAAGATTTAGAGGCTATAATTCACAAACAAGACGAAGTAATACATAAACTATATGAGGATAACACATTCATAAAGTCAAAACTGTTGTCTTTTGAATTGATAAATCCTACTGCATCCCTTAATGATTCGAAGAACAAAGCTCGTGACTCGGTTATCGAAGTCAACACTGTTTATGAATGTGTTAATGATATTGTTAATGACCAACATTTAAACAATTCGACCATGACCAGCATCGGAGTTGCTGTAAACAATAAAAATCCCCCATTGGATAATTGCCCAAACACTCCCGGCTCTGTTAACATCGTCGACGTTGTCGATAATTATTCTAAAGATTTAACCACAAACAATTCAAGTTTAACTAATTTTGAAACTTTCCAAATCCGTCAACAAAATTCGTCAACACACAAAGAAGACAACGTTGCTTGCAATAAAGAAGGCGAGATTAGAGTGCTTAAAAGTGAGAATTGCAAATTAAAATCACAACTGCAGCATGAAATCAATAAGGGCACAATGAGTTACAATAAAAGTACAGTTCCTTGTCCGTTCCTCTCTCGTAGAAGTTGGTGTAAGAAGGGAGACAGTTGCGACTTTAAGCACCCACGGTTTTTAAAATTACAACAGAAAGCACAAAAAAATAAGACTCCATGCCCGTTCTTGCAGAGAAGAGGTTATTGCCTGAAACAATCTCATTGCGATTTTTGCCACGATGGTTTTCCTCACGGTCGCCTTACCTGGCCAGCTAGGCCAGAGATACACAGGCAAGGGTATCGTATTCCTTTTTTATCCCAACAGAAGGGTCACGCGGACCTTATACCGACGAGACTTCAACAAACTCCAGTCTTATACAGGCCAGTAAGTCCTATCCCAAAACCACTAATGGAGACCCTGGTATACCCCCCTTACCCACATTACCCTTTTTAAAGTCTCCTACACGTTCAATCCCTCGTGGTTCTAACCCCTCAAATTTGATTCATATTAAAAGACAAACCGCTAGTGATCTAAACCAAATAAATAGTCTACTTGAACCAACAAACTGTATTTATATACCCCGACCTGGTGTGGAAAACAATACGACCCTCAAAGTGACTAATCGTTCCCAAACATGGAAACGTAGAGAATTTAATCCACTCGGTAGAAGGAGCCATACACCAGAAAATTGCATATCTATTAATACAGTCAACACAACGTGCGACCCATCTAAAACCGCAAAACCGGTGTTCGCCCCCAGTTTAACTCTGGCAAACACTATGTCTCTTGTCCCAAAGTTTGACGAAGTCAGTCTTTTTATATCAAGCAACCCTACTGATTTTGTATTCATCACGGAAACATGGCTGACTGATTCTGTAAGTAGTGCCTACCTGCAGGTACCCAGTTACCACCTCGTACAGAAAAACCGATCTTCTGGTATACACGGCGGTGTCTGTACTTACATTAAAAATACAATCAAATTCGACACTCTTGATCACTTGCACGTCCCCAACATTGAAGTCTTTTGGGTTCGCACTAGGCCAACCAGGCTTCCTCGTGGTTTCACGTGTGTTGTTACGGGAACAGTTTATCATCCTCCCAGCGCCGACGACAAGATCATGTTAGAATATTTATCCAAATCCGAAATCGAAGGTCGATATCCCGGTTGTGGAATCCTACCATCCGGGGATTTTAATCGTCTTAATGTTAACCGTCTCGCACGGCAGTTTAATATGAAACAAATAATTCACCTACCTACAAGAAAAGACCAAGTTTTAGATCTTGTTCTAACCAATATGTCTCAATATTACACCAGAGATTCTATCAGAGAGACACTCGACCTAGTCGGAAAAAAGAACTGGGTAGATACTTAAGCTCTATTGATTGGTCCATTATTGAATCAACACGAACATGCTCGGAGAAAGATCTCATGCTTACGAGAGTTATCAAAACAGGCCTCAATATTTTAATGCCAATTAAAGAGAAGAAACTCCATATTAACGACCCACCCTGGATCACACCCAAACTCAAAGACCTCATAAAGCGTCGTCAACGAGCATTCCATGATAAAAACTTTGTTTTATACCGATCCTATCGAAATTCTGTTAATACAGAACGGAAAAGATGTCGAGGCAAGTTTTTTTCATCCAAAGTAAGCCATTTGAAAGAGTCTAAACCATCACTCTGGTGGAAAGAAGTAAGACGCATTTCGGGTATGATCCCAGCCTCAGGTACCGGAAATCTCTTGGATCATTTGCAACTTGACCAAGTGGAAAATAACTCACCTGAAGAAATCGCAAACCAAATAAACGAAGCCTTTTTGGAACCCATGCTTGAGTACGAAAGTATCAGCGCTGGCGAAACTCATGATGTTGACAGATCGTCTTTTGATAAGCCCTTGGTTCTAATTACCCAACCAGAAGTTTTCAATATTCTCCGAAAACTAAATCCCCGTAAAGCATCCGGTCCCGACGGGTTACCAAACTGGATACTAAAAGAATATGCGGAAATTCTTACTCAGCCCATTTGCTCCATTTTAAATAGTTCCTATTCGGACATGAAACTTCCTTCTAGTTGGAAATATGCTGATGTCACGCCGCTACCTAAACAGAAACCAGTAACTAACTTCAACAAACATCTTCGACCTATTTCTCTAACATCTAACATTTCAAAAGTTGCCGAAGAGTTTGTAGTTTCAAGATACATCGCCCCAGCAGTACTAGAAGTAATAGATCTAAACCAGTTTGGCGCCATTCCTAAGTCTTCAACCACCCAAGCCCTTGTCTCTATGATACATGAATGGGCTAAAGCTACTGATGGCACATCTGCAGCCGTAAGAATGATCCTACTTGATTATAAGAAAGCGTTTGATCTAATTGACAATCGCATCCCTCTCCAAAAAATTCGTAGTCTATCCATACCGCAAGAAATTTTTTACTGGGTGAGAGACTTCCTGACAGACAGGTATCAAAGAACTAAAATTTCAAATGATTGCTACTCCGAAAGGGGCCATGTCCCGGCTGGCGTACCCCAAGGAACGAAACTGGGGCCTTGGCTTTTTCTGTTAATGATTAATGACTTGGTATTAATGGATTCACCAATCTGGAAGTTTGTTGATGATACTTCCTTATCTGAAACAGTTCCAAAGGCAGCACTAGTCAAATTCTACGCAGTGTTAATGCAGTTGTGGACTGGTCATCCGAAAATAAATTGAAACTCAATCCAGACAAATGTAAAGAGCTAGTAATCGACTTCAAACTGCAGAAACACCAGTTCGATCCGATTTTTATTAACGGTAAAGCACTCGAGGTAGTTCATCATGCCAAAATACTTGGTCTTACTTTGTCGGACAACCTTCAGTGGTATGACCACGTCAGCGAGGTAATCAAAAAAGCCAATAAACGGCTTTTTTTTCTGATCCAATTGAAACGAGCCAAAGTTCCAACTAAAGACTTGATTAATTTCTACACGACATGTATTCGATCAACTTTGGACTACGGTGCACAAGTTTTCCATTACATGTTACCACTATACCTCCAAGAATCTCTAGAACGAGTACAGAAAAGAGCACTGTCTATCATCTTCCCAAATATTCCCTATGAAGAACGCTTACTGTCCTCGCAGTTAAGTAGCTTATCTGTTCGACGCCAGAACCTCTGTGACAAACTCTTTACTTCAATTTTAAGTAACAATGATCATAAACTCCACAAGCTACTTTATTCGCTTAAAGTGTCTAATTATAACACTAGACGTCAACAATTATATAATCTTCCAATGATCAAAACGAGCAGATTTCAAAACACTTTTATTCCATCATCATCTACATCTGCATGATATTTTAGATATCCAAGGTTTTTAGACAATTGACTTTTATCGCGTACCTAATATAGTCAGAATAACATCTAATTGTTGTAAATAAGTTTTAATCATTTTAAGTAATCATTTTTTCAATTTTTGTATATTCTACGCAATTCAGCTCTTTGGCTGCCATGTAGTAATTATTAAACTATCTATCTATCCCGTGACAAAAGTAATGCACAAATGTGTGATTTGTTTTAAGAAATCCCTATTAACGTTTCGAAAATCTTTAATTTTTGAACGCGATGTTTAACTTATGAAAACCACAGTATTTGTCCCTTCATTAGGTAGAAGGCATGTTTTGACCAATTGTTTTTAAGAAACTGATTGGTTGCCTTAAAGGATTAGTGTCACACCAGGAATTCGCGGCCTCAAACTCCTGCTGGCGGCCATTTTTCGGACCGATTAGATGAGAAGATCTGGAAAAGTTTTTACAATCCGTCATATATTTAACCCATCCTTTGATAATCCTTACTCCTTTTATCTGATTTTTATCGGAAATGTACCAAACAACGTATTTTTATCGTCATTTGTTGCATTTACAAAAACAATAACAAAGCCCGCAATGCATGACCCTCACACTAACCCTTTAATATGGAATTTTAAGTAATGTACAGTAGGATTTAATATTGCCTTAGTATATTATAGATATTTCTGATAAATTTACAGTGCATGTATATTTTACAGGTATTTCATTGACCAATAGCCATATAATGAACACGGAATTGGAAGAAAAATCACAATGTATATGTTGAATTAAAACAAAGGATTTTTTAAATCTGGTAAGTCGTAATTTCTACTTATTCAGATTTAATTTGACCTTCATACAAGGGTTTCAGTAAGCCTTAATAGATTGGGTTATGTATAACTTCATACCGGAACGGGTTGGGATAAAACACGGATACGGATGGCACGGATACGGATACGGATGGGGGGATAAAACACGGATGGGGGGATAAAACACGGATGAGGGGATAAAACACGGATGGGGATAAAACACGGATGGGGATAAAACACGGATGAGGGATAAAACACGGATGGGGATAAAACACGGATGAGGGGATAAAACACGGATGGGGATAAAACACGGATGGGGGGATAAAACACGGATGAGGGGATAAAACACGGATGGGGGGATAAAACACGGATGGGGGGATAAAACACGGATGGGGGGGATAAAACACGGATGAGGGGATAAAACACGGATATGGGGATAAAACACGCATGGGGGGATAAAACACGGACGAGGGGATAAAACACGGATTGGGGGATAAAACACGGATGAGGGGATAAAACACGGATGAGGGGATAAAACACGGATGAGGGGATAAAACGCGGATGTGGGGATAAAACACGGATGAGGGGATAAAACACGGATGAGGGACAGAATAGGGAGTTTCCTATTCTGTGGATCAGATAATAATTTACCAACATTTTTTAGTATTTAAATGTACTGACAAATAAAACGTTGATACTCTCTTCTCAGTAAAACTGGAACCCGTAGACTAGCATAGAACTAAAGTTTCTAAAGGCTTATATACGTAGACTGTGCATTCAATAAGTGCGAACTTTTGCGCGCATTTGTTGGAAGAAGATAAGGTAATACTTTTTATTTAATATACTTTTGAGAATACCAGATAACCGATGGAGATTTGTTGCTTGTCAGAGGAGTTTCCATATACGCGGATCTGATTATAATTAACTCGCAGTGCAAGACGCCGGCAGATTACAAGGCGAATTTATAGTTTGATAACCACAAAAGGTACGCATTGTCATTTATGGTTTTTTGCATACAGTTTAATATCTACGACAAGATATTTTATATATTTGATACAAATCATAGCCAGAATAAGGTGATTTTGAATAAATGCCAAAACATGGGAAGTGTTGCAAAGGCTTCTCATGTGAAGTGTTAGTGCAAAGGCTTCTCATGACAAATTTTGCAAAGGCTTCTCATTACAAGTGTTGCAAATTAAAGGCTTCTCATGTTCTACCTGACAGTTGTTTTGTTACCCTTGGTTTAAACTGACGCGGTCGGCATTTATTGTCTGCTTAGCAAAAATGCATTTAATAAATTTAAACAATGCATTGAATGTATCCATAATTTTTAGCTAAGATTTTAACATAAGTTTTACTAACATTTGCATAGCATTTGTAGTGCTGTTGAGTTATACGATCTATGGGTATAGACTTTATTAACCTTGTCAAAGTATGTAGATAATATACATTAACTTTAATTGAATATTGTTATTTATTTAATAAAGGGTGCTTTCCAGTGCTGCGTTTTTCAAACGTATGTCTACACAAGAAAGTCTAAATCGTGTTAATGTTATTTATGGAACAGCCGAACAGCCACATGAATGACTGTGTAGCATTTAGTACTTTGAACGATTTAATATCTATTTGTTCACGTATTTTATAGCTAAATATAAATTAGAAGGAATTAAAGTTTTCCGTGTATTCTCAAAAGTATATTAAATAAAAAGTATTACCTTATCTTCTTCCAACAAATGCGCGCAGAAGTTCATCCGTGTTTTACCCCCTCATCCGTGTTTTATCCCCTCATCCGTGTTTTATCCCCTCATCCGTGTTTTATCCCCCCATGCGTGTTTTATCCCCCCCATCCGTGTTTTATCCCCTCATCCGTGTTTTATTCCCTCATCCGTGTTTTATCCCCCCATCCGTGTTTTATCCCCTCATCCGTGTTTTATCCCCTCATCCGTGTTTTATCCTCTCATCCGTGTTTTATCCTCTCATCCGTGTTTTATCCCCCCATCCTTGTTTTATCCCCCCATCCGTGTTTTATCCCCTCATCTGTGTTTTATCCCCTCATCCGTGTTTTATCCCCCCATCCGTGTTTTATCCCCCCATCCGTGTTTTATCCCCTCATCCGTATCCGTGCCATCCGTATCCGTGTTTTATCCCAACCCATACCGGAACCCCAGCCTCAAGATAGTAATTCAGTAATATTCTCAGATGATTGCTTACCCGTACGTGGTACAACTATAACTTGTCTTGCCGCGATTCCCAGCTTAGAACCGGAATCTCAGATAGGCAAGACAAGATATTTGGCAAGATACATAACCAAATCAATAGAACGCGTAATGTATGTACAGCCAAAAACGTTGCCTAGAAGCGTCGCATGTAAACATGAATCATCATGCTTGGAGTACAGATGACGGTAGCTATTTATCACAAGAGTATTACCAGCTTTTTGGCCTTCAGCTCACCCCAGACACTCGACAAGAGTGTCGGAACGTTGGGTGGTGAATACAATTCGACCTGGTTTTGCATTTATTTTCTTAAACCAGAGTAGCGAGCGAAACCATGATTATTATTATTATTTCAAATTATTTGATAACGGTGACCCTTCAGCGTCGATGCTGCTTTTCAAGGGGCCGTTAGACTATATACATATATTAAAAATAAATATTAAAAACACTATAACATGACGAAAACAGTTTCTAAAATTACAATGGCTGCATGCATACTAACTTATATTAACTCTCATTAACTCTCACAGACCCATTAGTTATATAACCTCATTCCGAACAATCCTCCACATATATGTTGTCACTGACTATCCCTTTCCAACTCGTTAAAGTAATTATTAATTAAAGTTTTAAAATTTCTTGCGGAGAGTTGCTTATAATAATAATAATAATTCATGTTTAATAAACCGTATTGCAGCAAAAACTGAATTACACGGATAAAATAATATAAAAAAGGTTCTAGTAATATTTAACAGTTATGAAATTCCTAAATCGATCAGTATTTACATAAGGTCTGACCGATGGTTCATATCTTAAATTATAATGGTAGTCCTCCGAATTGTTTCTTAATTGAAGTATGGAAGACACAGGATTGTTATCTAATTGATCTCCATTTCTCATTTTGTCCACGAACGTAATGCATGCTTTATGTCGCCGTCTTTCTAAAGTATCCAAGCCAGAAAGGGTTATAATTAGTGCGTCATCATACGAAACAAAGGGATAAATGAACCTTAGTGCTCGTTTTTGAACTGACTCCAATAGCGCAGACAGATAATCAGCTAAGTCGGACCAAGCAGGAGAAGCGTATTCGACTACGGATCGTATTAAAGAGCAATATATATCAGCCAGATCTCTTTGAGACAATCCACTCTTCTTTAATAAGCGCAAAGCGTATAGACGAGAATTAGCTTTCTTTAGAATTTTCTCAACATGGCAGTTCCACGTAAGGTCCTCTGATAGAGTAACTCGAAGTAGTGTAAACGATGTAACCCTCTCGACGCCAAGACCCGATATATAAATTGGATGAAAGTTGGTTACGCTATATTTAAGAAAGGATACCACCATTTCTTTACATTTCTTCGGATTCAACCGCATTCCCCGAAAGCTAGCAAAATTCGATATTTCATTAGCAACAATTGGTAAGTAGCTTACCGAACATCGAGGAATGATTTCACACGCTGTAGCGTCATCAACAAATTTAATTCTTCCTTGCCAATCCTTAAGTAGAGAATTAACCAACACAGCAAATAATAATGGGCCCAACTTGGTTCCCTGTGGCAAACCCCCATTAACTTTCTTCCAGACCGATGTCAAATTCCCAATTTTGACACAATGCTGCCTATCAGTTAGAAATGACTTAATCCAACGCAGCATAGCAGGGTGGACATCGAGGTTCTGAAGCTCAGATATCAAAACATTATGGTCCACTAGGTCGAAGCCTTTCTTAAAATCGATGAAGAATAATCTTGCAGAACAGTTACCACTATCAAGATTTGCTCTAATATGGTGTAACAAATAAACCAAGGCTTGGGTAGTTGACTTCTTACTCAACGCGAACTGTTTGTTATCCATTTTACCACATACCTCGGGAGCCAAAGAGTCCAGCATGAAGCCTTCCATAACTTTTGAAACTTGAGCAGTAAGTGAAATTGGACGTAAGTCCTCTTCAATTGACTTAGGCATCGGGATCTTTGGAATTGGCACAACGAAGGACCGCTTTAATTTTATAGGGAAAACTCCCTGTAGCAAGGATGAATTATAGATATTAGCTATTACGGGTGCAAGTTCATACGAAAATATTTTCAAAATTTTGTTAGGGATATTATCAGGACCAGAAGATTTATTGACTTTAATTTGAGATAACGCGGAACACACTCGATCAGTATCAACCAGTAAATAGCTGGGCACTTCCAGGGTATCATTGGTTTCATCATGTGTTAACGGATCAAAATGGTCGGTCAAGTTAACAAGGAAATCGTTGTAATGCTCAGCAATATCTAAAAGCGAGGGATGAGCATCTGATAGTAGCTGGTGGAGCCATGACTGTTGACTAGATACACCACTTAACTTTTTTACTTCTCTCCACCACTTGGCAGGGTCATTTCTTCGTAATTTTATAACAAGACGTTCGTAGTATTTACTGCGGGCCGATTTAACTTCGTACTGGACTTTATTTCGCCAATATCTGAAAACATCAGATGTTTTCCCATGTGTAATGAGGGCACGTTGCCGTTTCTCAATCATCAGCTTGAGTGATGAAGTAACCCACGGTTTATCAGATTTCCTTACTCTCGATGGCTTCATTGGGAAATAGAGATCAATCTTAGTTCTCATAATATCATCAAATATTTCATATTTCATATCACAATCCATTGATTCAAAAACTTCCTTTCAATTAAATCCTGTAATCCACTGTCCAAAGTATCTTACATTACTATCCCGCAGGTCTCTACTCAGAATGCGATCACTACAAGGCTTATGTGTACGACGAATATAAGAAGAGATCATTATCGAGTTGTGATCGCTTGAGCCAACCGGAGGGAGCTGGACTGCTTTTATTCCAAGATGATCTAAGTTAATAAGGCACCAATCTAAAATAGAATCATTCCTTGTCTGAAAGTCAATTATTTGGCGCAATCCAGTAAGTTGTCTAAGCCTTTTGGCATTAAAGCCAGTACTAACTGGGTTAAAGTCACCTGTTATCATAACAAGGGCATCTGGGTGAGCCGAGAGAAAAAGATCCATATTACTTTGAATATGTTTATATAGTTCCTCGTTTTCTTCCCTGGAACAAGATGTACTATGATAAATGACAGCCAACAAAATTACTGATATATCTCTAGGCAGACGGTTCGGTCGAATTGGTAACCATAGCGACTCAATCGTAGGGTTCTCAAATTTACTAATTCTATGAACTTTTAGCAATGAATTAACGAAGAGACAAACACCTCCTCCAATTGTAGAGACACGATCTTTTAGAAAAATCATGAAATTCGGTATTGATACTACAGTGTCAGGGATTTTATCGTTTAACCAGGTTTCAGTAATACATATAATATCCAGATCATTAACTTCGATAATAGCAGTTAATTCGTCAATTTTATCATTCAAGGACCTAACATTAGCCAGAAATACTTTAGGTAAGTAAATATCATCATCGTTTTTTATAGTCCAGGATGTCTTATAGGAATTTGCATCAGGGGGGGTGGATACGGGTTTAAATTTGTAAATGGGTTAAAAGCTGGTGGAAAATTTTGGTAGGAAGCATCATTTTGTAACGATGGACGAAGATGCGGGGGGGCAGTATATTGTTGATAAAATTTTGGAGGTTGAGCAAATTGTCGAGGGTTATTATCATGGGAAAAATCACAGCTAGCGCCTTTTAAACAATAGCCCCTTTTATATAAAAAGGGGCAAGGAACGAGGTGCTTAGGAGGCACATTGACACTAGAACTTATATTGTTTACGGAGGAAACACGATTTGTATTACCATTGTTTTGAGGTAAAATTATATTTATATGATGAAAAGGCAGGGGAATAGTCGCTTCACTGGCCACATTTAAATCGCTTGAAGGCGTTTGGGTTACTTGACTTGTAGTATTTACTAATCTCGCCACGCTATTATTTTCTTCACCATTGAGAGAGATAACTGTTCTAATTGTTCTTGTTCACACGACAGATGTTGTTGCACTTGTAATTCCTCTGAATTAATTTGATCTGCTTGACTTGCATTTAAGTGTTCTTGATTTTGTTCATTCTCCTTATACAATTTAATTCTCGTGATTAGGCTGACTTTCTCATCCTCGACTAATTTTATTTTGTTTTGCAAATCAGCTAAGATGTAACTTAGATTGGTAATTCTTCCGGAAGACTCATCGATTCTTCCGGAAGACTCATCGTTTAAATTCGAGCAAGTGCATTCAACCTGAACCATGTCTTCGACAGCAATACTATCACCAAATGAATGATAATATTTACTTACGACCTCAGAAAGTTCTGTCGGTTCCTCCACTGCTTTTATATTTTCAGTTCCACTGTCAGGAATAGCTACTGGCGTCGCCAAAAGTTTCAGTTGAGCTTCTTCTAGGCGAGCTATTAAATCACTTTTGTTTCCTGTTGTGCTTAAGCCTTTATCGTACAATTCTTTCTTTAATTCTACCACCTTTAAATATTTCAGATCTTTGCCTGCCATTTATCTACCGGATACCTTATTGTCTAGGACATTAAACTGTTAAATTGTCAAGTCTGTTGACGGCGGACGATAAAATACTCCCACTGATAGCCAGGTATAGTAGCTATAACATAGTAGCATAACCATCGACAACATCATTTGGGAGATTGTTCCATGAGGAAGCTCCCCGGTATGAAAAGGACTTCTTCATGAAGTCAGTGTTGGGTTTTTCTAAGTAAAGTTTACAGTCATTACTCCTTAGAGGATACACGTCATTGTGGCTAAGTTTGAACATATCCGTTATGTATTCTGGTAGTTCGCCTTGTAAGGCCTTGAATGTCATAGTCATTTCACGTTTCTTAAGCGTTTTTTCAATTGATTCCCAGCCTAAGCTTTCAAATATATCCTTTGATCTTAACTTCATAATTTGATCCCGTGATTATTCGGGCCGCCCTTTTTTGCATTTTGAGTAGCTTTTCAATGTGAGTACGACTGCCATCATTCCATACATTTGAGCAGTATGTAAAGTGAGGTAAAACTAATGCATTATACATATTAATTAGTGCAGTTTGAGTTACGAATCTTTTCGCTCGTTTTAATAAAGCAATAGATTTAGAAAGTTTTTTGCACTGAATATCATTATTCTCATTCCATTTTAATTCTTCGTCTGTAGTAATACCCAGTACATTCTTATTTGTCACTTGTTTAATGGTGTGGCTGCCAATTAATACGTGCGAGTTTTCTGTGAATTGTTTTAATTTCCTTTTAGAGGCTATCAGCATAAACTCACGTTTTTTTAACGTTTAAAGTTAGCTTGTTTGCCACTAGCCAGTTATTGACCTTACATAAGTCATTTATCTTCCTTTCTATATCTGCAGGTGAAATACCAGTACTTGATATATTTGTATCATCTGCAAACATTGAAGCCTGTGTTTGTTCAAGGCAGTTTGGAAGATCATTTATATATAACGAAAACAACAATGGCCCTAAGTTTGATCCTTGGGGAACTCCGCATATTATCCTGTTCATTTGGGACTTAGTTCCTTGAACTGTGCATATTTGCATTATGTTGGCTAAATACGATTTAAATAAATTCAGAGCTACTCCTTGAAATCCATATAGCTCTAGTTTTGCTAAAAGGATTTTGTGGTCAACCGTATCAAACGCTTTTTTAAGGTCAAGGAACAAGACACCATTTATTAAGCCTTTATCGATATTCATTAAATATTTGTCTGTTACTTGCAGGAGAGCGGTTTCAGTAGAGTGGCGTTTGCGAAAGCCCGATTGTGGTTTTGAGATAATTTTCTCGTCATTCAGAAAGGTGATTAATTGATCATAAATAAGCTTTTCTAAAATTTTTGCAATAACCGATATTACAGAAATTGGTCTATAGTTCCCACATTCACTTTTGTCACCTTCCTTATAAATTGGAGTTACTTTGGCCTGTTTTAAGTCATCTGGAAAAATACCAGTGACTAAGACCAAGTTAAATATATAAAGTAAGGTCTCACATATAGTATTACCTGCAGCCTTTAGTAATTTATTAGTGATTTTATCAAGCCCTGTTGCCTTTCCCGTCTTTATACTGTTCAGTATGCTAGTCAACTTCACTGCAGAAATTTGTTTAAAAGTAAATTGACTAGTGTTAGGAGTGACGTATTGAAAGGGATCTAGATTATTTGTAGGTATGGTTTCCGCGAGTTTGGGTCCAATCCCACAGAAAAACTTATTAAACTCGTTAGCTATATTTTCATTGCCAGTAACTGTTTTCTCATTAACTTCAAGCAGATTTATAGTTGTTGTTTTCGACTTCCTATTAAGTAAGTAGTAGTATGCTGTTTGATGTTTATGCGATAGTTTTAGCTTACTAATATATATATCGCGAGAATACAATAATCTAAATTTTAGTGTTCCACTGAGTTCCCCATTAAACCGTACTGACTGTAAGTAAGCTGTATTTTGAATGCATATTACGCTACGATTTGCGTACATTTATATGATTTATGTATTTCATTGTTATTAACTTCCAATTTTTAAATAATAAGCCAAGAGGCAGTTATTAATTGAAACTCAAAATTCGATCACATCTTTGCTTTCCTTTGGGGCAACACATTCTTGCTATTATTAGTAAATGCAGATGGATAACTTAATTATCATATAAATATTTTCTTCTTTCATTAGGATTGATCAAGATAACGATGGATCCAGTAAAAGCCCGAGCTAATTATTCCAGAGTATGTCAATTATTGGTAGATAAAGGAGGCGATGTGTTAAGAGCTGCTTTGCATGCAAAGCATCCACCTTCCACTTTAGCTGTTGTATTAAATGCCAACAAAAAGACCTTGCAGAGAATAAGATACAGCGTGATTAAACCCTCGCAATGGAAATTACTCTTTCCAGTATCGGGTGCACCAGATTCAAACAACTTTGATATAACTTTATTAACCATCCTACTCCGAAATATTTGTGGACTGGCTTCACCAGCAGCAGGATGGAATGCTATGCCATCAGCCAGCGATAACTCTATATCTGCTAATATTTTGAGGATCAAAATTTTTAGAAATGAAGTATATGGTCATATACCAAGTGCAAAATATGACGATACCACGTTCGAAGCATTGTGGCAAGAAATTTCGAAACTTTTGATCAAGTTAGGAACACCTCAACATGACATTGATGAATTGAAGGAAGCTCCTCTTAGTCCTGAGGAAGAAAGTTATATCGAACAATTAAAGGAATGGAAAGAACTTGAGGATGATCTTTTGTCTAAATTGAGTTGTGTTGAACAAGAAGTTGTCAATGTGAAACGTAAAGTTGTCGATGTGGAAAATAAAGTTGTCGATGTGAAAGATGAAGTTGTCGTTGTGAAAGATGAAGTTATCAATGTGAAATATGAAGTTGCCAGTGTCAAAGATGAAGTTGTTAATGTAAAACATAAAGTAGTGAACGTGGAAAATAAAGTTGTCGAGTTACGAAAGATCGTTGAAAATCCGACACCCTCTCAAGTTCATCAACTAGCAAAGTTCAATTTTACAGGAAAGATTAATAGCCTTTGTGAGAAATTTCTTGAAGGAACTAGAAAATGGTTCTTTGATGATCTGTCAAGTTGGTTTACGAATGATGAATCCAGAGTTATGATCCTGTCTGCAGGTCCTGGCATTGGGAAGAGTGTTTTATCTGCAAAGGTTTGTGAGCTGTATAAACAACGTGGTCAACTCGCTGCTTACCATTTCTGCGACTTTCGAAATTCTGATTACAGCGATCCTCACAGAATTCTCCAGAGCCTTGCCAGTCAAATGTGCGACATAGTTGATGGATTTAGAGATAAACTAACTGAAGCTCTTCGTCGTGAACATTCTCGAGACACACTATCAGACGCATTTCGTGTTCTTTTAAACGATCCATTGCATGCCCTTGACAGAGGTGAGCCAATGTTGATTGTGGTTGATGCTTTGGACGAGAGCAAAAGTGGTGTGAAAAGTGAGTTTTTGGAGTTGATATCTAATGAATTTCCCGAATTGCCAAAATGGATTAAGATACTCATTTCGAGTAGACCGGAGTTACAAGTACGACACGAACTTGAACACTTTAGTCCTGTTGAAATCCGTCCTGACGACCGCCATCACAATCTCGACTTAGGGAATTTCATTCGGCATTGGTTGACAAACCTAAATAAATATAATGTAAGTTTACTAATTTCGAAGTGCGAGGGTTCGTTTCTGTACGCTTATTACTTAGTGAATGAAATGAAAGAAAGGGATTTGGGAATTGAGCCCAACCTAAGTGATTACGTCCCCAAAGGTATTTCCGGATTTTACGTAAATCAGTTCAAACGTTTGAAAACAGGCCTCCGACGTTTTAAGCAGAATACATGGTCATCTATCTTAAAGAGTTTTATAAATGTTGTTGCTGCTTCTTGGGATCCCCTTCCAATTAAGATTCTCTTTACATGCATAGGTTTGTCTGGTGAGGAGTATGAAATACGTAAAGAGATTATTGACATAATGTCAGAAATTCTCCCAGTTTACGATAATTGTCTGACTGTTTATCATAAGTCATTATGGGATTGGCTGGTATTGAACGGGTATGAGGAACATGCGTTTGTAGCAGATGTTGCAGACGGCGATGAGCGTCTCTGGCGGGCTTGTAAGGGCATATACAGCGGTATCGATTCGTTAAAATCAGTTTCTGAATTTCAGATTTCACCTGAGAAAGAGTACGCTTTGAAGAATGGTGGGAAATATTTAGTGAAGGTTGATGACACGAATGATTTTCACTGGTTGGTGCATGTAAAGTTAAATTTTTTGCAATTTGAATTTTGTGGGGAATTGAGTGTTGATATTTCCGATATTCTTAGGATTTATAAGGGTAAACTTTCCGAGGATCTTTATTGGGGCCTTGTTCAACTCCATGCCAGTTTAGGTAGGACTGGTTATGATGGGAATCGAAGTTGGAACTATTTGCAATCTCTTGCAAACGGGTATTTTGATTTCGCGCAAAAGACCATTAATTGTAAAAATGAAGCTAGATGTATCTTAGATAAAACGAATGAGATTTGGATAGAGGAATTGGGAAGGGAAAGCAATTCAGATTTTAAAATTATTTCCCATGCTGTTGTGCGATATGGTGACAAATATGTCGACCGCGTCAATAGTTTTACATTATCACCAGACAATAAGCTAATTGCATGTCAACATGAACATGCAGTAGATATCTATAATTTACCAGCTTTGACAATGATGTTCGTTGTGGAGGGTCTTTTTGATAATTGTGCAGTTACATTTTCGCCAGATTCTTCCTATTTTTTGGGGAAAGGAATTAGGTCTTGCGTCTCTATTAATGAACAAAAGGAAGTGCCGTTTATTCCACATGGTCCTGAAGATGTATATTTCTGTTCATTTTCTTCTTGTGGAATGAAACTTTTTACATTAGATATTGACTCTATTCAAGTGTGGGATGTAAGGAAGAAAAGTCTCTTAGTAGAAGTTAAATATGGGTATCTCGCAAATGATTGTTTGCTTAGTAATTGTAACTCATACATTCTTGTTTCGGATCATGATTTTACCAGAGGTCCCGCATCTCCAAAATATGATTTTCTTCATCATGATTATGAATTTGATATCTTCGATTCTAGAACGTTGGAATGTTTAGGTTGTGCAAAGCGTTGTGTTGAGGCTTGCTTAACATATGAAGATTACTATCAAATTATTTCAGTCCCGAAACGGGATGCTAGCATTAAAATTCACCATTTGCACTTGCCAACTGATGAGCTGGTTCTAATTGCAAATAAAGATTGTTCAAAGCCTTTTATATGGAAAGATAGAAAGTGTGTTTTATTCTCGAGTTATACTGACATAAGTAATTGTGAAAGTATTGTAGTGTTCGACTTTATAAACCAAGAAATCGTTGACTTGTTTCACATTAATTGTATACCATATGACAATCCTATTCATTGCCTATCAATATTGGATGAGAAAAATTTCCTTATTTCTCTAAATTCGGATCAACTACTTGTTCTATCGTTTGAAACTTCTACAGACTCACCTGTTTCTTCTTTAGTGAAAAATGTCGATATAAAATGCTGTGCATTATCTCCAGACAATTTGTATGTAGCGTGCTGTCATGAAAATCTTATTTTGACAATCATGAGTGTCGATAACAGGAAAACATTGCAAACTGTTGTACTGAAACAACCACCGAAAGCTTGCTGGTGGTCAGAGTCGTATCTTTGGGTGGTTTGTAAAGGTGTAGTCGTAAAATTTCCTTATAACTCAACAAACACAAAGGTCTTGGGAAATGAACTTGAGGAATGCATTTTACATTTCAGACGGATCCTTAACTTTGCAGCAGGTGTTCTTATTATCAATCGACTCGAAAGAGATGCAATAAATATTTACGTTTTTAAAATTTGTAACGAAAAGCTTTGTCCTCAACAAATACCTGATCCGAATGTTGGATACGGTTTCGCTGCAATAAGTCCAGATGGTTGTGCTGTTCTGTTATATTTTAAGACGGAAATTTCAGATTGTCAATTGTGGGAAATAGCATGTGAGAACAGTTGGGAAGTACGTTCGAATGTAAGATTGCAGGTTACCAATGTAGATTGGTTCTGTTTAACTGGAACAAAGAACTCGCGGAGTTCCTTGTTACTCTCACAAAACAGAGGTAGTGGCTTTTCTTTAACTTCCATTGACTTCCTAAATGAAACGCAGCATGTACATGAACTTCCTCTTACAAGCTCCTATATATGGGGTGTAAAAGGGGTTATTTCTGTAAACTCCGATTATCTAATTATTCATGAGGGTAAGTGGATACATTTCATTAACGTGTCAGATGGTAAAATCATTACTTCTGTATATTTAGGTGAGGTTGGTTATATAAAGAACGTATCTTCCTTCTACCTCGCTTCACGAGGTGTTCTTCTCTTGGTTAGGAAGAATGGTATCAAATATTTCAAAATCCATAATATTAAAAATTACTACCCTAGCGAAGGACTTATACTTAAGAATAACATTATGCAGTTTTCTACTGAATACTTATGGATAGATCAAATATCAAGTAAACCCGCTCAGAACAGAAAATACCATGAATCATTACACATTGCATAATATTTCATGAGATTAGTATTAGGGGGCTCTATTATCCAATCCTCGAACAATTCTTAGCATTTTAATGACAATTAACGTGGAGGCCTGTTACCGAATACGTGGATCGAGGCGTTTGAACAATGTAAATTTCGTGGAAAAGACAATTATTGAAAAAGTATATATCGGACCAATTTACGTGCACTGCTTTGTCATAAACAACATGAGAGGTTTAATAATTTTGATGGTTTAAAAAGTGCTGTAGCTACTTGTGATAAGCGTGCATATGTAAACAAGACCTTGATAAAAGGTGTTATTGCAATATGATTACCCTTTTTATTAGGTTTATCTGTAAAGAAACTTCTCTTTTCCTGCAACTGAATAAAGCCTTAACACACTTTAATGAGGAAAAAATGCAATAATTATTTCCAATACAAAATGTTATCATTCAAACAGACCGTTTGCGGCAAATACACAACTTGTCGGAAATGTTTGCCCATAATGGGCTAAAAACAACCGATAGTGAGTGTAAATGGGGGGAAGGGAATTGTCGGAAATTTACAAGCTTCCGCCACTGTAACTGTCCGTTTTTAATCTATTTTGTGGAAGCCAATACTAGAGATTATTCAAATAAATATCGCACGTGGCAATGTTGCTGATAATTTGATAAATGGTATTTACTTTAATACACATTCTCACGGATATCGATGTCATCTTGAGAACGCAATTTATCAAATTTCTCTAATGTTCCTGGTATAGATACACCTGAATTTTAAGGCTAGTTTACACTCTTACTGAGACGAAATTAAGAAATCAAAATTAGACGCTAAAATATTTTAAATTGACTGTTATTACTTAGTTTTACAAGAGTATCAAATATAATGCTAAAGCAATGACTTTTCATGTAACGAAAGCAAGAAAAAATAACAAAATTGTTAAAATATGTGACTGAAATGTAAGAGATTTCTCAATGCAATATTCGTCCCACTCGCCGAGACGCTCGGTGAGCAGGCTTATATATGAACAGTCTTTTGACGGGATAAACCTAATACATTGCACAAATCTTGTGTAAATTTGCCTTAAATATAAGTTTTGAATTTGCTAAAAATCTAGGTTTTCATTTAAGCCTACTTAACTATGACAATCGTTATCCAATTAAATATCACAAAAAAGTTTAAAATGTTAGACAGAAGTTTAAAAACGTAATAGAAACGAATATAGCTAGTGAACAAATGCATTGCGATTTTACATGGCGTCGTGTTTCTAGAGAAGGTATATGTAGATATACTATAGTAAGTAAAGCATAATAGTAAACATAAGGCATCATGAGCTATGTATGAAATGGGTCAAAGCATATACTGTATGTTGCAAGACTGTAAACTGTTGAAGTAACAAGACAAAATTTAGTGATGATGCCATGCTTTTAAAAGTTTGAGAGTAATTTGAAATAATTCCATTTACCGGCTTTTCTTTCTGCAATGTCTAATGAAACTGACAATTATACAATATCCAGATTTCTTTCAAAACTGATTGCTAGCCTAATAGTGCCTGATCTGGCAACTATTTTTCTGTAAGATGCTGACTCATACTTACATGAAGTCTCATAGTAATAAAGAGCATATAACTGCACAATATACATCTTTAATAATATAATAATCAAATTAAATACGATGCATACTTTAGCTAGTGTATAATCATAGATATATATGTGTGACAGTATTTTTGTATCAGTAATACGAAATAACTGGGATTAATTATATTGAAAGCTGAATGTGTAATTAGTTGTGACTTAACTTTCAACTGATCATCAAAGGCATTGAGGTTAAAATTATTAGTATGTGAACATTTACATTATATATATTACTGTACCGTAAAACTATAAATTAAAAAATGAATTAGAAAAAAATACAAAACAAAAAAGACAAAAAATACTATAGATTAGTTCAGAATATAGTAATTAACGATAGCAATGAAAACAATATATTATTAAGAAATAAGCCAATTGTGTTACTGGAGCTGTAAAACATTAACTATATCCACTTGAAATGTAACTTTTTGGTATAAATATATTTGAATACACCAAAACGTTGTTACATCATTGTTCTGGTGGGACGGGTGAATATATACAACTGAATACGAAATCTATGACAATCTATGTCACCAAAATTTAGTATGTCTTTAAAAAATTCTTAGACGGCCCCACCCTCCCCCACTGTATCTCGCTTTAGGTCGCAGATATAGCTTTGTTGAGTTACCATTTTGGAGTTCCTTTCCGTAGATTCTAAGTTTCCAGGTCTATAAAGCAGGTTTACCAACTGGTTTTGGCCAATGTTTTGACAGGAAGAACATTAAAAAAACGTGAGTCCACGAAAGGGTTTGACGTACTGAATCTAGGGTGGTTGATTGAGAAACGCTCCACCACTGACATGTATGTGGACACCAGGGACCGGTTGTACGAAACCCGCTTAGCTTATCCGATGGATAAATAGAAAATATCGATAAAATCTATTCATTCATTGAACCAAGCTAAAATATTTCAACTTGAACCGAACAATTATGTTTGCAAGTACATATTATGTGCATATTAAGATTTAAGTTCAGTCATTCACAAAATGTGTGAAAGCGTTTTTAATTTTGGCTTATCCACCGTTTAAGCTAAACGACCTTCGTATAACCCCTGATGCTCCTGCGTTCCGTGCTCCGGAATTTTCTACAGTAATAACCTTGTGTAGGCTGCGAAGACTGAAATGTCGCGCTGTTGACATTTTGTAATACGATACGAACAAGCAGGAAATACCAGAGATCAGCCTCATCAAAAGGGTAGCATATTTTACTCGTCAATACACCCACTAACTCTCTGTTGAACAAGCTACGTATACTTGGCCACGATTCTTTGGTAATATTCAGTCTTAATTCTGCTTTAAAGATCGATAGTCTGGGAACTGATTTAACAATTTGTATTGGTGAGTATTAGGTATAGATGATTACATTACATGTAGAAATATTTCGTCTAAAATCTTCTAACAAAGCCAAATTTTCCATTCTTGATCAAGTCACAACAGAGTCTTATGAACCGATTAACTTATGGGCGTTGTTGCTTTTATTCCTGCCTTCATTGGCTTTACTGCACATACATTTGCCAGTTTCACTTTGATTTGATATTTGAGATATTTTAGATTTTAAATTTAATCCAGTCTGCTTATCTTATATAAACATAGGAAATATATTGCATGTAGAAATGTTTCGTTAAAAATTTGCTTACAAAGGCAAATTACCCATACTTGATCAAGTCACAGCAGAATGTTTTGAAGTATTAACTTATATAGGCGATGTGTTTGTTGCCTTTTTCCTCGTTTACCGCCATTTACTGCACATAAATTTGTCAGTTGAATTACATCAGAATTATGTAATCCTTTATTGCATTGGGACTGTGTTAACAAAATCAAAAGTCAGTTATATATCTATCTTATTTCTTGCTATGTTTAAGTTATTTATGCTAACACCAAGTATTTTCCAAGTAGGTACAACGTAAAAATATCCTATGAAATATCATTATGACAAACATTTGAGATTATGAAAACTGTTAATAAAAAGATATAAGAAGATATATACATTTATGTGTTTAAATAAATTTCTTTAGCTCACTAAAACTCGTAAATTTAGCTCACTCAAAACAGGATATTTCTTTCATATGTATTGATGGAAAGATCTGGTTCAGGTTTTTCAAATCTATGTAGATGGAAAAATCTTGTCCAGGTTTTTGAAAATTTCTATCCAGACCTGCTTACCGGTCCTAATCCCGAGCGTTTTTGCTCCATTTAACAATTTGATCAATCTAACCGGTCTGACCGAGTTAATGGAAAGCGCCCTACGGCTTTTTTAGCTCACCAACATTACGATTGCTTTACGGCAATGATACAATTTAAGGCTACAAAGAAAGAAACTCAATTTTCATGTTATGATGTCAATGGCGTGCGGTTTAAATATTTCAGACTAAGAAATAACAGGCCATTGAAATACAATTTGTATGTGACCTTGCGCAAAATGTCATTAGACATTAGGTTTTATTAAAACTTGTCTTAAACTCACAGATGACAGATCCAAGAATAGTACAACTCTCTAGATGCTGTTATGAGAAGGAAATATTTCGACTATGCTTGTTAGTTGTAGAACATAGGCATTGAAAAAAATCACCACAATTATAATTCAACAGACATTAGCAAAATATAAATGAAAAGTCCAACGGCTAATGTCTTCAGTAATCATGAGGTTTAGAGCGATATTTAACAACTTTTCCTCGAAGGCGAGGTGAATATCGCTGAAGATTCACCGATATTCATCGAGCCTGAGGCGAATAATTGTTTTAGTAAAATTACATAGGTGATTATTTGGAAAAAATAAAAATGCACATTTTCAACTACTAAGCATGTTACCATTAGAATTCAGAGGCGTAGCCAGGTGTTTCAGTCAAGGGGCCAGAAAAATCTAGAGGCGCTGATGTTCAATCTGTAGTTTGGGCTATCCAAGGCACCCATTCCCACACCCAAGATCTCCAGGGCACCCATTGAATATATAGTACACTTAATCTATAGGTTCCGGGGCATGGTTCTGAAAATTTTTTGAAATCTAGAATCTCTAAAGTGCATTTTCTGCGTTTTGGGGACCATTTATGATTTTGAAACATCATTTAACATATAACTACTTACTGAATTGTTAATCAACCCAAAACACTTAAATCATGGCAAAATAAAACTTTAAATTACAAAATAATGAATATGTAAACACATGCTTTATAGTGGACTGCATTTCCGACAATTTTGGCAAAGGGGCCAAATAATTTGCCAGGAGGGGGCCGGGGCCCCCGGCCCTCACTCTGGCTACGCCTCGACGTGTGTGAATTTAACCGCGTACTGGTGGCCTCGGATTGACCAACTGCAGATGTCGGGACTCATATAGAAATAGATGGATAAAAGGATATTGCAAACAATTCGGGGTGTTCTCTTGATGAATATGCCTTTCGTTATTTCAATTACATACTAATACATCGTTCTTCTAGTTATAATAACACTGCATGTATGAGAATGTCTTGAATATACTGTACTTTTACGCGATGAATCACAACTTATTAATATCGCACCTAAATCAGTGAACACACTTACAACGGTAGATTGTACTATAATAATCTATATAACTGTGTCCCTGTTTTATAGAAAGTCTTCCCTTAAATGTTTAGAAAGAGTTTAAATTCCTTCAGGCCATCGACAATTGAATCATTTAGCGCTTCGTATGATCAAAACACAAAACATTCTTGAATATAATAAAAAGTTTTGAATAATTTACCTTATTGTTTTTTTACTTAAACAAGGAAAACTAGATCACAGAATACTAACGATGGTTAATTTTCCTGTTTTGTATTTGTTGTTGTAGTTACGATTTTACCCGTTTTCGAGTTGTTTTTTTTCCTGAAACTTGGAAGTTTCGTCGCAGGATAATAGAAATTACATATTTTCCATGTTTGGTTCTGATATTGAACATTTTACCCACTTTGATAATTTTCTTCGCTGTTCTGGCAAATCGTTTGAAAAATTTACGGCAATAGAATAGTAAAGCGAGTAGTCGGCGAATAGTCGACGAATTGTCGCGAATAGTCGACGAATAGTCGCGAATAGTCGCGAATAGTCGCCGAATAGTCGCGAATAGTTGACGATAGTCGCGAATAATCAGAAATAGCGCCAATAGTCGGCAAATAGTCAACGAATAGCCGAATGTATACATTTTACCATTTAAAATTGAATTATTTTTTGCGTTTGTTCTTTACATGATTTATTTTATCACAAGTAAATGTCTGATGTTAAGAGAAACTTGGTAGCCCAGATATTGCGTCACGTTGTGAGTCCCGTGCAAAGCCCTTCTTAGTCCTGCTCTTCTCTTTCTAGGAAGTGAAGCGCGCGCGCCCCCTGAAAGCATGTGCCATACAAAATACGCTTGGATAGAAGAGCAAACACGGAAGTAAGTAGGATGCATTAGAAAAGCACAGGTCCCTATATAACCATAAAACAGACAAAGTCAAGGATAGAAAATCTAAATTAAAGATAATAACACCCCTTTAAGTCCTTCCATCAACTTCTACACAAGAAATGAGAACAAACGGTTCAATTTCCATATTATCAACCTCAATTTGAATATAATCCTGATCTTAATTCCTATCCCAATTCGCTGACTCTAAGCCTTGTGACACCATATCGAGCTAGATAGAGTTATTCCAGTAGCGTAGCCAGCCCGCCGATTTAGTCCCGCTATGCAAATTTGTTCGTATTCATTGACGGTGAAAACAATCAATTTCTAAAGAAATGAATAATGATAATGATTTGAAATTTGGTAATAGCGGGACCAAATCGGCGGATCAATAACTGGTTATTCTGACATTATTAGACACTTCCAACTTTAAACAATGTACTCAACAGAGTATAAAATGACATTATTAATCACGAAAAGTTTCGTAACATCTTCAAAACGATTACCAACCAATGAAAGAAGTACGGAAAGTTAGCAGATAGTAAAATTCAGATAGACGTCCGGGTCAAATCCAGCCCTTTTCAGGCTCCATAAATGCCTCTTTAATTTAGATAGGTACCATGGATTATAAAACACATGTTCAAAGAGTTTTTTTATAATCCATGGTATTACACGTCCGTATAATAAAATATACCGTGTAAAGAACAAAAGCAAAAATAATTCAACTTCAAATGATGCAAAATGCATAATACTCTGACTATTCGCGTTAACTATTTGCTGACTATTAGTGCTATTTGCCGGCTATTCGCGACTATTCGTCGACTATCTGTCGACTATTCATCGACTATTCGCGAATTATCGACGACTATTCGCACTCTTTCGCCCACTATAGGCTATATTCTCCTTACTATTCTAGTTTTATCAATTGCCGATGAGCTGTCCTAATTTTCCGAGTCATTACTACATGGAACGGGTAGACCCTAATTACGAGATAGTTTAAAATTAATCATAGTTATCTCGGTTTTTTGCTTACATGTTACAACCTGGTAAGGGACCGTTTATTTTTTATCTGGGGGAGGGGGCTGGTGGAACTTAGTGAGCCCTCTTAAATCTATGGCATGGCCCACCCCTTCATACTTAACTTTTTCCTAGTGGCCGACTTTTAAATAATGATATTTTTAGTTGACTCCCCCACCTTCTCTCTCTTAAAAATTCCAAAGTATACAGGGTGTATCAAAAAAGGTAATCCAACTTTAGCATGCCATTGTGCGTTAATTACTCGGTGCATGAACGCAATTTTGCATAATCATAAAGATCAGGCTTTAGCTGTTGGATGACACGTTTTCATCCAATTTGAAGGAAAATGAGCAAATACGAGCCCGATAAAAATTGTTTGTCGAAATTGCATATTTTCACGGTTGAGAATTGGGTCTAAACTATTGAAAATTAACTCCCTTTAGGACTTCAATAAAATACCTGCGTATGCATAATTATTATAAACATCTTGTAAACCAGCTCTAAACTCGTTGTTAAAATGACACATTCGTGATTAATTGCTTTTCCCTTTTGTTATGCACTTGCTTTAATTAGGCACAGATCTGAAAATATGCAATTTCGACAAACAATTTTTATCGGGCTCGTGTTTGCTCATTTTTCCTCCATATTGCATGAAAAAGGTGTCATCCAACAGCTAAAAGCCTGATCTTTATGATTATGAAAAATTACGTTCATGCACTGAGTAATTAACGCACAATGGCATGCTAAAGTTGGATTACCTTTTTTATACACCCTGTATATGTAACCTTAAAAACTCGTTTTGTGAGCAAAAAGCATTGTGATCATTGACTGACGTTTAATGCTGTCAATATATTTTCCAGTTATACCTAGCAACAGATAGAACAAGCTCTAACTATGTTGTAAATATCTTGCCCAAATTCGGGGGCATGCTCACACGGAAAATTTTCAATTTTAGTAGGCCAGAATGGCCATATCGTGCATATTCAGGGTGACACTCGTGCAACAGAACATTGTATCGCTTTTGCCCCTCCCCACTTTTTGCTAATATTTCTTTGCGTGGCCTACCCCTTTAATTAAGGCCATCTTTTTTTGGATGGCCCACTCCTTAATTACACCATCCCTCCTGCCCCTCCCAGATAAAAAATGAACCGTACCTAACTCGTGTTGCTCAGAGCTCAGCAGATTTTGCTGTGATCTTTGTTAGGAACAACACGTATTTGAAATATTTGTCATATTCGACATATTTGACAATACAAGAATTTTCCTGGGGCAGCTTAGGAAGTCGACTCAACCCGCCAATGAAATGAGTACATAAGAAAAAGTTAATGAGTCAACACTGACAAACTAAAATTCAATTATTTTGTAAACGTGTTTTTTTTATTGGCTATACAGTAATTCTAAATAGCTGTGTATAAATTGCTTTCCTGAATATTGGAGTTTTAAGTTCTGTATGATTTAATATTGCCCCATTATCTTATCAAAATATACCATACATTCTGATAAATTTACCATGCATGCATGTATATTTTACAGGTATTTCATTGACGTAATAAACAGTTACAGAAACGCAATTAGAGGAAGAACAAACGCTAATTAATTGCGAAATATTTTGTAACCTGGTAAGTTGTTATTTCAGTTGTTAATTTTATGTAAGTTAACTCAGTTGTACTTTATGACTTTCCTTCACGTCTCCCTTCTATTGACACCGAAGTGACAAAACAAATTCCCGGTCTGCGGCTCCTTGTGTATTAAACCTTGAAATGTTTAGGTCTGACTCTCAAACACAGTAGCCGCATGTTCGCAATTGCGGATCTATTTTTAAGAGGTTGCCAAGGTTACCAAGACGATGTTACTTTTAAGATTCTACTAAAAAATAAAAAGGTGTCGTATTAATGAGAATTCCATGTTAGAGAGGTATACATATTAGAAAGCTGTTCGTATTAGATAGCTGTTCGTATTACAAAGGTGTCGGTATTACAGGGTTGTCAATATTACGTGTGGCAGATGCGGTTAGCGCGCTGCCCTCTTTACCTCTGAGTTAAGCCTACTATACAGCAGGTCGAGGGCAGGAATTT
Organism: Trachythela sp. YZ-2020; assembly: GCA_016169945.1. Taxonomy (NCBI): domain Eukaryota; kingdom Metazoa; phylum Cnidaria; class Anthozoa; order Malacalcyonacea; family Clavulariidae; genus Trachythela; species Trachythela sp. YZ-2020. The sequence goes on from JADLSH010000389.1 coordinate 2,971,974, forward strand.
ACTTCGGTTGAGTAACGTCTCTGTGCTTGATTAGCTCATATAAGTTGAGATTGGTTGGTTCTCTCCTGTGATTCGAGGGGTATTTTACGGCTAGTCCGGTTTTCCTCCCTCACCAAAAAACTAATTCTTAGGCGCTAATCTTCACTAACTAACCCTCGGAACCTTTGTCAATTGGGTTGCAAAACCTGTTAAGGCTTCCCGTCCATCTTGGATGTTGGTGTAACTCAACAAGCAAATGTAATGATTACCATCATAAATAAGCTATGGAGTGAAGAGAGACAAACTGAATTTTTCTCAATCATATTGTAAAAGCATTGTACTTAGTGGCTGTACCGTTACTTTAAATGGCTGTAACTAATGAACTGATTGCGTTCCCCAATATGGGACTTCCAAGTAATGTACCAGTAGGATTTGATATTGCCTGAATATATTATAGAAGTATAAATACTTTTTGATAAATTTACAATGCATGCATATTTTGCAGGTATTTCATTTACCAATAGCCATGTAATGAACACGGAATGGGAAGAAAAATCACAATGTATATGTTTAGCTAAAGCAAAGGATTTTTAAAATCTGGTAAGTCGTAATTTCTACTTCTTCAGATTTAATTTCCACCCTCATACAAAGGTTTCAGTAAACCTTAATAAATTTGTTTATGTATAACTTCATGCCGGACCCCAAGGTTCAAGATAATAATTCAATAATATTCTCAGATGATTGCTTACCTCTTCATGGTACAACTATAACTTGTCTTGCCGCGATTCCCAGCTCAGAGCCGGGATCTCAGATAGGCAAGACAAGATATTTGGCAAGATACATAACCAAATCAATACAACGCGTAATGTATGTACAGCCAAAGACGTTGCCTAGAAGCGTCGCATGTAAACATGAAGCATCATGCTTGCAGTACAGATGACGGTAGCTATTTACCACAAGAGTATTACCAGCTTTTTGGCCGATGACGGCATCGCTTGATTTTATAAAGAGCTGAGAGGCGACTTCAGCTCACACCAGACACTAGACAGGAGTGTCGAAACGTTGGGTGGTGAATACAATTTGACCTGGCTTTGCATTCATTTACACCAGAGTAGCGAGCGAAACCATGATGTTTGATGGTTTTTGGCTTGATAATTTTAGAAATATACATATATATCGCGAGAATACAATACTCTAAATTTTAGTTTTCGACTGGGTTCGCCATTAAATCATACTTACTGTAACTAACTTGCAATCTTTTAATAATAAGCCACGAGGCAGTTATTAATTCAAAAGATATTCCGTCTTGAAACTCAAAATTCACATCTTTGCTTTGTTTTGGGGCAACGCATTCTTGCTATAGGAAATGCAGATGATAACTTAATTATTATTCTAATATTTTCTTTCATTTATTAGGATTGATCAAGATAACGATGGATCCAGTAAAGGCTAAAGCAAATTATTCCAAAGTATGTCAATTATTGGTAGATGAAGGAGGCGATGTGTTAAGAGCTTCTTTACATGCAAAGCATCCACCTTCTACTTTAGCTGCTGTATTAAATGCCAACAAAAAGACCTTGCAGAGAATAAGATACAGCGTGATTAAACCCTCGCAATGGAACTTACTCTTTCCAGTATCGGGTGCACCAGATTCAAACAACTTTGATATAACTTTATTAACCATCCTACTCAGAAATATTTGTGGACTGGCTTCACCAGCAGCAGGATGGAATGCTATGCCTCCAGCCAGCGATACCTCTATATCTGCTAATATTCTGAGAATCAAAATCTTAAGAAATGAAGTCTATGGTCATATAGCAAGTGCTCAATTGGAGGACACCATGTTTGAAACATTGTGGCAAGAAATTTCGAAACCTTTGATCAAGTTAGGAACACCTCAAAAAAATATTGATGAACTGAAGGAGGCCCCTCTTAGTCCTGAGGAAGAAAGTTATATTGCACAATTGAAGGAATGGAAAGAACTTGAGGATAATCTTTTGTCTAAATTGAGTTGTGTTGAACAAGAAGTTGTCAATGTGAAACGTAAAGTTGTCGATGTGGAAAATAAAGTTGCCGATGTGGAAAATAAAGTTGTCGATGTGGAAAATAAAGTTGTCGATGTGAAAGATGAAGTTGTCAATGTGAAACATAAAGTAGTCAATGTTGAATATGAAGTTTCCAATGTCAAAGATGAAGTTGTTGATGTGAAACATAAAGTAGTGAACGTGGAAAAGAAAGTTGTCGAGTTGCGAAAGATCGTTGAAAATCCGACCCGCTCTCAAGTTCATCAACTAGCAAAGTTCAATTTCACAGGAAAGATTAATGGCCTTTGTGAGAAATTTCTTGAAGGAACTAGAAAATGGTTCTTTGATGATCTGTCAAGTTGGTTTACGAATGAAGAATCCAGAGTTATGATCCTGTCTGCAGGTCCTGGCATTGGGAAGAGTGTTTTATCTGCAAAGGTTTGTGAGCTGTATAAACAACGTGGTCAACTCGCTTCTTATCATTTCTGCGACTTTCGAAATTCTGATTACAGCAATCCTCACAGAATTCTCGAGTCCCTTGCTAGTCAAATGTGTGACAATGTTGATGGATTTAGAGATAAACTAGCTGAAGTTCTTCGTCGTGAACATTCTCGAGACTCACTATCAGACGCATTTCGTGTTCTTTTAAACGATCCATTGCATGCCCTTGAGGAACGTGAGCCAATGTTGATCGTGGTTGATGCTTTGGACGAGAGCAAAAGTGGTGCCAAAAGTGAGTTTTTGGAGCTGATATCTGATGAATTTCCCGAATTGCCAAAATGGATTAAGATACTCATTTCGAGTAGACCGGAGTTACAAGTACGACACGAACTGGAACACTTCAGTCCTTTTGAAATCCTTCCTGACGACCATTATCACGAAATCGACCTAGAACAGTTCATTCGGCATTGGTTGACAAACCTAAATGAAGATAATGCAAGTTTACTAATCTGGATGTGCGAGGGCTCGTTTCTGTACGCTTATCACTTAGTGAATGAATTGAAAAAAAGGGATTTGGGAATTGAACCCAACCTAAGTGATTACGTCCCCAAAGGTATTTCCGGATTTTACGTAAATCAGTTCAAACGTTTGAAAACAGGCCTCCGGCGTTTTAAGCAAGATACATGGTCATCTATCTTAAAGAGTTTCGTAAATGTTGTTGCTGCTTCTGGGGAGCCCCTTCCAATTAAGATTATCTTTGCATGCATGGGTTTGTCTGGTGAGGAGTATGAAATACGTAAGGCGATTATTGACATAATGTCAGAAATTCTCCCAGTTTATGATGATTGTCTGACTGTTTATCATAAGTCTTTATGGGATTGGCTGACATTGAATGGGTATGAGGAGCATGCGTTTGTGGCAGATGTTGCAGACGGCAATGAACGTCTCTGGCGGGCTTGTAAGAGCATATACAGCGGTATCGATTCGTTAAAATCAGTTTCTGAATTTCAGATTTCACCTGAGAAAGAGTACGCTTTGAAGAATGGTGGGAAATATTTAGTGAAGGTTGATGACACGAATGATTTTCACTGGTTGGTGCATGTAAATTTAAATTTTTTGAAACTTAAATTTTATGGGAAATTGGGAGTTCATATTTTCGATATTCTTAGGATTTATAAGGGTAAACTTTCCGAGGATCTTTATTGGGGTCTTGTTCAACTCCATGCCATTTTAGGTTGGTGTTCCTGTGATCGCAATAGAAGTTACAACTATTTGCGATCTCTTGCAAACGGGTATTTTGATTTCGCGCAGCAGACCATTAATCGTAAAAATGAAGCTAGAGGTATCTTAGATAAAACGAATGAGATTTGGGTAGAGGAATTGGGAAGGGAAAGCAATTCTGATTTTAAAATTATTTCCCATGCCGCTATGGTACTTCGTGGCAAAGTCTGCTACTACCCCTATTGTACGTTATCACCAGACAATAAGCTGTTTGCCTGTGACCATGGAAATAGAGTAGAAATTTATAATCTACCAGCTTTGACAATGATGTTCCATGTAGAGCATTCTTCTACAATGATGTTATATGTACAGGATACTTCTGAATTCCTTCGTGTTACATTTTCTCCAGATTCTTCCTATTTTTTGCTGGATACAGTTAGGTTTTGCGTCTCTATTAATGAACAAAAGAAAGTGCCGTTTATTCCACAAGGTACTGAAATTTTTTCTTCCTGTTCATTCTCTTCTTGTGGAATGAAACTTGTTACAATAGAAAATATGATTTTGATTGAAGTGTGGGATGTAAGGAAAAAAAGTATTTTAGTAACAACTATATTTACGGGTGAAGTAAGTCAGTGTTTGTTTAGTAATTCTACCTCGTATATTCTTGCTCGCCATGCGACTACACCGTTTGATTACGATCATGATATTGATATCTTGGATTCTAGAACGTTGGAACGTTTAGGTAATACTAAGCATTTTGCTCAGGGTAAAATTCACCATTTCCACTTGCCAACTGATGAGCTGATTCTTATTACAACTGCAGATTGTTCAGAGTGTTTTATATGGAAAGATAGAAAGTGTGTTGTATTCTCGAATTATAGTAACATAAGTAATTGTGAAAGTATTGCAGTGTTCGACTTTATAAAACAAGAAATCGTTGACTTGTTTCACATTGATTGTATACCACAAGACACTGATATTCGTTGCCTGTCAATATTGGATGAGAAAAATTTCCTTATTTCTCTAAATTTTGATCAGCTACTTGTTCTGTCGTTTGAAACTTCTATAGACTCACCTGTTTCTTCTTTGGTGGACAATGTCGATATAAAATGTTGTGCATTATCTCCAGATAATTTGTATGTAGCGTGCTGTTATGAAAATCTTATTTTGACAATCAGGAGTGTCGATAATAGGAAAACATTGCAAACTGTTGTACTGAAACAACCACCGGAAGCTTGCTGGTGGTCAGAGTCGTATCTTTGGATGGTTTGTGACGGTGTAGTCGTAAAATATCCTTATAACTCAACAAACACAAAGGTCTTGGGAAATGAACTTGAGGAATGCATTTTACATTTCAGACGGGTCCTTAACTTTGCAGCAGGTGTTCTTGTTATCAATCGACTCGAAGGAAATGAATCCGATACAAAAATAAAAATTTACATTTTTAAAATTTGTAACGAAAAGCTTTGTCCTCAACAAATACCTGATCCAATTATTGAAGTCGATGTTCATTCATACGCAATAAGTATGGATGGGTGTGCTGTTCTGTTCTGTGTTGGGGATTTTCCAAATACACATAATCAGTATTGTCAATTGTGGGAAATAACATGTGAGAACAGATGGGAATTGCGTTCGAATGTAATATTGCAATCCAATCCAAATTGGTTCTGTTTAACTGGTACAAAGAACTCGCGGAGTTCCTTGTTACTCTCAGGAAAAGGAAATGGCCCTATAGGCAACTTTTCTTTAACTTCCCTTGACTTCCTAAATGAAACGCAGCATGTACATGAACTTGATTTACCAAACCACTTTGAATTTGATGTATTTGCAGTTATTTCTGTAAACTCCGACTATGTAATTATTCAAGCGGATTGTATGATACTATTCATTAACGTGTCAGATGGTAAAATCGTTAAATCTGTATATTTAGGTATGTTTGGTGTGATAGAGAACGTCTCTTCCTTCTACATCCCTTCACGAGGTGCTCTTCTCTTGGTTAAGAAGAATGGTGTCAAATATTTCAAAATCCACAATATTAAATATTATTACCCTAGCGAAGGACTTATACTTAAGAATAACATTATTCAGTTTTCTGATCGATACACATGGGATGGTGAAATATAATTAAATCACTCAGAACAGAAAACAACATGAATCATTATACATTGCATAATATTTCTTTTCATGAGATTAGTATTAGGGGACTCTGTTATCCAATCCTCGAACAATTCTTAGCATTTTAATAACAATAAACGTGGAGTCCTGTTACCGAATACGTGGATCGAGGCGTTTGAACAATGTAAATTTCGTGGAAAAGACAATTATTCAAAAATTATATTTCGGACCTGTTTGCATGCCCTGCTTTGACGTGAAACAACATGAGAGGATTAATTATCTTTATTTACTGAATATTTGATTTAAAGAAGTGCTTTAGTTGCTTGTGATAAGCGTGCATATGTAAGCGAGCCCTTGATAAAAGATGTTATAGGAATATGGTTACCCTTTTTATTAGGTTCATCTATAAAGAAACTTTTCTTTCCATGCAAGTAACTGAATAAAGCCTTAAAATACTTTAATGAGGAAAATACAATAACACCCCCACCCTTTACGGTAAATAGGAAATTTTGCCCCATAATGGGGTTAAATACAGCCGATTGTGTATTTAAATGTGGGGGGGGGGGAGGATTATCGGAAATTTACAAGATTTTGTGCGAAATTTAGGATGCCTTGCCCCCACCGGTAAAAAAAAATTTCCGCCACCGTTTTTAATCCATTTTGTGGAAGCCAATACTAGAGATATATATTCAAATAAATATTGCACGTGGAAATGATGCTAACCAACTATACATTGTACTTACTTTAATACACATTCTCGCCGATATCGATGTCATCTTGAGAACACATTCGTCAAATTTCTCTAATGTTTCCTGTATTGATAAAACTGAACTTTAAGGCTAGTTTACACTTGATAACCACGTCAGCCCGCTTACCGAGACGAAATTAAGAAATAAAATTTTACATTTTAAATTGACTGTTCTTACTTAGTTTTATGTTTAACTGAATTTTACAAGAGTATCAAATATAATACTAAAGCCTAAAGCAATATTTTTCTTCTGAGCAAAGCAAGAAAAAATAACAAAATCGTTAAATTAGGTCACTGAAATGTACGAGATTTCCAAATGCTAATTATATAGTAATTTATTCGAATTTCATCTCGGCAGGCGGAATCAAAAACTCCATATTCGACTATATTCGACTAGCCGAGAAGCTCGGTAACCAGTGTTATATATGAACAGTCCTTTGACGGGATAAACCTAGTTCATTGCACAAACTTTGTGTAAATTTGCCTTAAATATAAGTTTTCAATTTGCTAAAAATCAAATATAGGTTTGCATTTAAACCTGCTTAATTATGACAATCGTTATCCAATTAAATATCACAAAAAAGTTAAAAATGTTTAAAAACGTAATAGAAACGAATATATATTAATGAACAATGCATTGCGATTTTACATGGCGTTGTGTTTGTGGAAAAGGTCTATGTAGGTATACTATAAGTAAAGCATAATAGTAAACATAAGGCATCATGAGCTATGTATGAAATGGGTCAAAGCATATACTGTATGTTGCAAGACTGTAAACTGTTGAAGTAACAAGACAAAATTTAGTGATTATGCCATGCATTTCGAAGTATGAGAGTACTTTGATTGCTAATAGTGAGTGCTAATAGTGCGTGACCTGCCAAATATTTTTCTGTAAGATGCTGACTCGTACTTACATAAAGTCTCATAGTAATAAAGAGCATATAACTACACAATATAGCATCTTTATTAATGTAATAATCAAATTAAATACCATGCATACTTTAGTAGTAAGTGTATAAGCATACAGTAGATATACAGGGTGTCCCCCAAAAAGGTCCCCCTTTAGAAATCACTCTTGTGCGTTATTATATACCTTTGGGAATTTAATTGAATTGTACATGAACGGCAGAAGTATTTACAACTTCCCTTCGTCCAAATAATTTAACGCGACGATCGAAACAAGCAAAACGGTTTCACAAACAAATGGTTTTCTGTTTATTTTACATGAAATTAAAAGCTATGGGCCAAAGCTATGGGACATCTGACGGTAAGACGAATTTGTAATTTGAGTTTTTTGTGTTGCTGTTCGTTTTAGAAGCTATTTTAAATTCCCAGAGGTATAACAACGCACGTTCAACAACAAAATAGTGATTTCTATAGGGGGAGTTTTTTGGGGGACACCCTGTATATGTCTGACAGTATTTTTGTATCAGTATAATACGAAATAACTGTGATTAATTCTATCATAGTCCCTATATCACAGTGTCTGGAAAAACATCTAAAGCTTTTGTTCTACGTTTTTGTTCATGTTTATGCACCTTCACGCTCAGTAAACACATTGTTCTCTTAGCATAATGGAGAAGCAGCCAATAAAATCCCTGCAGCTGAATATTAACATTTGTAAAACAAAGAAAACGTGCACTCTCAGTACACCATCAACATTAACCCACGGACATGGCTATAAACTTTCAAGTTTGCCGCGTTTCCAGACACTGTATTATAGGGACTATGATTCTATTGAAAGCTGAATGTGTAATTAGTTGTGACTTAACTTTCAACTGATCATCAAAGGCATTGAGGTTAAAATTATTAGTATGTGAACATTTACATTATATATATTACTGTACCGTAAAACTTTAAATTAGAAAATGAATTAGAAGAAAATACAAAACAAAAAAGACAAGAAATACTATAGATTAGTTCAGAATATAGTAATTAACGATAGCAATGAAAGCAATATATTATTAAGAAATAAGCCAATTGTGTTATTGGAGCTGTAAAATTGAAAACATCGACGTGAATTCAATAAAGCTCTTAAATAAACAGTCTTGTTTAATCTACGATAGTTGTCGTATAAAGTGGGCATGGGATCTTGATGCATTGAAAAAATTTGTCGAAAATGTGGTCAGTTTATCGGGAATTTGGAAATCACCTGGAGGTATAGCTAAACAATTCCAATGTAGTGACTATGATCTCACCCTAACTTGGTATCCGGGGAAACAAAATACGATAACATTTCATGGGAAAGACGGTGAAATGCTGAAAGAATTCTTGATGCGACTACTGAGCAAACCTAGAGATAAACAAGCGACCAACATATGGCCCGTAAACAGTGTGCCCACAACCGATGTTGAGCCTGACATGCAACAGGAAGCTAGTGGAAATACAAATGATGTTGCGGCTGAGAAACCTCATTGTAGTAATTGCGAGGATATGGCGATTAAGCTATCAGAAATTGAGGGGAAGCTGGGCGGTTTGTATGATATAACTTATAAAATCTATAATTCTGTTAGCGATTCGACAGCGATAGGTGATGATTTGGGCCAAAAGTTTTGTAAAGATGGTCATACTAATGCAATAGATCAGCCCAACCAGAACAACGAGCGTCCCCTTTCAGAATATTATGAATTGTCAACAGACTTAGAGGAAGTTAAGCTGGATGCGGTGATAAACCACACTAAACTATCCAACAATATCTCATCAAATAGTAAGGTTATTAGCGAAAATACTCAAGAAATAAATCAACTCAAAGAACAATTGACCAATATGCAAAGTGAGCGTCAAACACTCATTAAGGAAATTTCAAAACAAAGTGAGATAATTAAGCAACTATCCTCCAAAGTGGATAATTTGCAAAACACACAAGTAATCCATAGTGCCCAACATAGCGTTAGATCAAGTACGTCAAAGGAATCGCTCAACACCCAACAAACTACTGAGTGTCTCGATCTAAATAAACCGCTAAATACTCCTTTGAGCGCTAACCTACCTGTCTCAATGAAACCGCCGAATAAGAAACATAACGCAGTGAATACTAGGCCTATTAAGCCTAAAGAAAAATCTGCAAAGAAACATGTTGACTTAGCCCTGAAAGTCAGCACAAAGTCCACCCAAGAATGCCTATAAATAGGAAAACTCGCCCAGAAGAAGCGGTGAAACCTCGCGAAATGAGTCAAATTCAAGACAAGAAGCGAACCACGAATAACCTTAACATAGTTGACATCGGGAGGTTACCACTAATTGATACGCAACAACATAAAATTCCAGCTAGAATAACTACCCGTTTCCAACAAGGAACTAGAGCAAAGTCAAAGCGATATAATAGTTGGGGTTTTCGGAAGCGACCAGGATACCCTCTAATCGATTAGCCATCCGGCAAAGTAGGAGCCACAACTTAATTAATATTCCAATTACGAAAACTACAAATGCTGCTCTTGACGGTTCTTTACCAAAATTTTTATTACTAAACGCTAGATCAATCCTTAATAAAAAAGAGGAACTTGAGGTCATTATCAGTCAGTGTAGCCCTGATGTAGTCATGATCACAGAAACATGGTTATCTGATATCGTACCTGATGAAGTCGTTAATATTCCGAAATTTAGCTTGGTCAGAAAAGATAGACCTATTGGAAGGGGTGGTGGAGTGCAAGTGTATATACGGAAAGTATAACTTACAAACTTCGACTCGACTTGTCAAATGATCAATATGAGTGTGTTTGGATTGTATTACGCCCTGTCTGGCTTCCAAGATCAATTTCTAGAATTGCAATTGCATGTGTGTACATTCCTCCATCTGTAAATATGGAGACGGTAAATAGTTTCTGTGACTATTTTTGCTACTGTTATGATAAATTGAAATCGGAAAGCCCATGCACAGCAATCATTGCAGCTGGTGATTTCAACCCTGACAGTAATGGGTTGAATATAAGAACAATCACACGCCAATGCCACATAAAACAAATAGTAAAAACACCAACCAGGGGTAATGCCGTGTTGGACCTAATTATTACGGACATACATAAGTTTTACGAAGATCCAGAAATACTGCCCCCCCTTGGAACTTCTGACCATAAACGAATTGTATGGAGACCAAAAAATCGAAATCAGTTAGGAAACAAAAAAGGAAAAAGAACAGTAACTGTAAGGCCGCTGAGAGACTCATCTATACTTCAATTTGAGCAGTTCATTAGAGAATATAATTGGTCATTTGTATTTAACGCTGCTGAAGTCGATGATGGGGTGCGTTTATTTCTTGAGGCAACTAATAACATGTTTGATACCTTCTTCCCTGTAAATCAATCAAAGTGTATGAGGACGATAAACCATATATCACTGGAAGAATCAAGGAAATGATGCATAATCGCGATAAAGCATACCAACGTGGACAAGCCGAACGCTTTAAGTATCTACGAAATAAAATTGTATCTGAGATTCGGAAAGAGAAAAATAAATTTTATGAAAAGAGAATTAAACCGATATGCAGCCATAACCCAAAGCAATGGTGGAAACAGATAAAGAAAGTTGTTGGAACTAAGAAGGATTCAGTCTCTATTATAGATCCGGAAACTGAAAATCCACTAAGCGCAAAAGAGTCCGCTGAGTTTATTAACACCTTTTCCACAGACCTAACTAAGAACTACCCAGAAGTGGCTGATGAGTGGCTGACGATTACAGCAGATGAGACTCTGCCTCAAATCTCTGTGACGAATCTCATAAAGAAATTAAAAGGCATAGATGCCAATAAAGCACATGGGCCATTTGATCCCTGTTTAAAGATAATAAAGTTATTCGCTGAATATTTTGCGGTACCTTTAGTACATATTTTTAATCAATCCTTCCAAACTATGAAATTCCCGGAAGTTTGGAAAATTTCTAACGTCTGTGCTATCCCCAAAACAACCCCATGCAATAGAGTGGAGGAGTTAAGACCGATTTCCTTACTAGCGTACTCTCCAAAGTGCAAGAATCGTATGCTGTTGAATGGATCCTTGAGGACGTTCAAGAAGAAATTAGTGATTCTCAATTTGGTGGCCTGGCGGGATCTTCAGCTGTTTTGACGTTAGTGTATTTGGTACATAATTGGTATAAGTGCATGGAAAACACGGGAAAAGTTGTAAGAATCTCCTTTTTGGACTTTCGTAAAGCCTATGATTTGATCAACCATAACATTTTGTTAGGACATTTTATGGACATTGGTGTGCGCCCTTCGTTAGTAAGATGGTTTGCGACGTATTTACAAGGTAGACTACAAATGTGTACGTTTAGAAACCACAAATCAGAGTGTAAAAGTATAAGAGGAGGATCCCACAAGGAAGTAAATTGGGGCCCTGGCCTTCATTATAAAGATTAACCAGCTGGCCAATGTTGTTGAAACACCAAATGATGATCAGAATGGAGGTTCTGACCAAGACGACATTGTTATTTTTATGGATGACACTACTTTATCCGAGGTGATTGATGTCACTGATCATGTATCTGGAAATTGTATCGGAAATAGTCAAAATAATATTGATAACATAATTCGGTTCACGGAAAATGAGCAAATGGAATTAAACGCCAAGAAATGCAATGAAATGGTAGTAGATTTTAGAAAGATTAAGACTGTAATCCCTCCTGTCTGCATTGGGCAACAACCAATGTCTAGAGTCAAAACGTACAAGTTATTGGGACTCTGGATAGACGATGATTTAAATTGGGAATCAAATACAGAGTACATTATTAAGAAAGCGACCAAACGTCTATATTTTTGAAGGTTCTTAAGGGTTATGGCGCACCAAAAATGACCTCAAGACCTTTTATTGCTGTGTAATCAGATCAACTTTGGAGTATGGTGCCCAGGTATGGAACGGCAACTTGACGCAAGCACAGCGTAATGATATTGAAAGAGTACAGAAACGAGCTTTGAGGATAATTGTTCCTGAATATGAGTACAATCGTGCGCTTCAGGAATGTGAACTAAAAACGTTACAGGAACGTAGAGATGATTTATGTGTTCGTCTCATCAAGCAGATGTCAGAGCCATCACATAAATTACATTCATTGCTTCCTAGGAAATGCTCTGAGGTAAAAGGAAGAGAAACTCGAACAAATCCGAACAAATTTTATAACTTCTTCTACAGAACTGAAAGATTTAAACGCAGTCCGTTAGTATATGCAATAGATAAATACAACGATAGGCTAAAACTGTAGTTTTTAATTTGAGAACGTTCTATATATATAGTCGTATATTTTAGTCGTATTTTAGATATAAATTTGTATATACATGTAATATTTTAGAATTAGTTGTAATCTTAACTAGTAGTTGAACCAAATTGTAAACACATTATAATTTAGTGTATCCGCTATTGAAATGTGGGAAATAAAGCCATTATTATTATTATTATTATTATTATTATAAAACATTAACTATATCCACTTGAAATGTAACTTTTTTGTATAAATATATTTGTTATACACCAAAACGTTGTTACATCCTTCTGCTGGGACGGGTGAATATATACAACTGAATACGAAATATATGACAATCTATGACACCAAAATTTAGTATGTCTTTAAAAAAATTCGTAGACGGCTCCACCCTCCCCCACTGTATATCGCTTTAGGTCGCAGATAATATAGCTTTGCTGAGTTAGCATTTTGGAGCTCCTTTCCGTAAATTCTAAGTTTCCAGGTCTATAAAGCAGGTTTACCAACTGGTTTTGGCCAATGTTTTGACAGGAAGAACGTTAAAAAAACATGAGTCCATGAAAGGGTTTGACGTACTGAATCTAGGGTGGTTGATTGAGAAACGCTTCACCACTGACATGTATGTGGACACCAGGGGCCGGTTGTACGAAACCCGCTTAGCTTATCCGATGGATAAATAAAAAATATCGATCAAATCTATTCATTCATCCAACCAAACTAAATATTTCAACTTGAACAGAACAATTATGTTTGCAACTACATATTATGTGCATTAGATTTAAGTTCAGTCATTCACAAAATGTGTGAAAGCGTTTTTTAATTTTGGCTTATCCACCGTTTAAGCTAAAAGGCCTTCGTACAACCGGCCCCTGATGTTCCTGCGTTCCATGCTCCGGCATTTTCTACCAGGGCCTTTTTTAAGAAATCATCAGTGGGGGGGCCATCATCGAAAGGGGACGTAACAAGTAGGTGGTGTATTACAGGTGCGGGAAGGTGAAGGGGGGTCTGGGGGTCCTCCCCCAGAAAATTTTTGTATTCTTGAGTCTCTGTGGCTTGATTTCCTGCATTTTCAGAGACAATTTTTGATATATCCCATCTAAACGGAGCCAGGTTTTGTTGTGAAAATACCGTAACTTTCCTCTAAACTCAGTTTTCCCCCTTTTTTGCTTATATTTTGGACAAAAGGGACCTTCACTGGGGGGGCCAAAATAGCTTACTGTGGGGGCCAACATGGGGCTGGGGGGGCTTTTGCCCCTCCAGTACATTAGTTAAAAAAGGCCCTGTTTTCTACAGTAATAACCTTATGTAGGTTGCGAAGACTGAAATGTCGCGCTGTTGACATTTTGTAATACGATACGAGCAAGCAGGAAATACCACGGATCGGCCTCATCAAAAGGGTAGCATTTTTTCTATACTTGGCCGCGATTCTTTGTTAATATTCACGGTATTATTACACTAAAGCAGTCTCAATTCTACTTTGAAGATCGATAGTCTGGGAACTGATTTAACAATTTGTATTGGTGAGTATTATAGATGATTACATTACATATATAAATATTTCGTTGAAAATCTGCTAACAAAGGCAAATTTTCCATTCTTGATCAAGTCACAACAGAATGTTATGAACCGATTAACTTATGGGCGACGTTGCTTTCATTCCTGCCTTCATTGGCTTTACTGCACATTCATTTGTTAGTTTCATTTTTATTTGATATTTGAGATATTTTAGATTTTAATCCAGTCTGAGTATCTTATAAACATAGGAAAAAAATTGCGTGTAGAAATGTTTCGTTAAAAATTTGCTTACAAAGGCAAATTTCCCGTACTTAACCATTTAATATACACACCCCCCCGTTGACGAGATTTTCCGAGGGGATCTAAAATTCCGTATTTCCGAGGGGGTACAATGGGAAAATTGGGAAAATTTCCGAAGGGGTAAAGAAAATTCCAAATTTCCGAGGGGGTTTATAAGAACGACTACCTGTTGACGAAAATTTCCGAGGGGTCAATAAAATTTCGAACATTTCCGAGGGGGTCATAAGAAAATTCCAAATTTCCGAGGGGTTTTATAAGAACGACTACCTGTTGACGAAAATTTCCGAGGGGTCAAGAAAATTTCGAAGATTTCCGAGGGGATTAAGAAAATTTGGAAGATTTCTGAGGGGGTTTAGAAAGATTTCCATGCGAGTTTAGAAAATTTCCGAGGGGTCAAGGAAATTTGATAATTTCCAAGGGTGACAAAAAGAGGCGAAACAAATATTTCGATAATATTCAGGGGTCAACAAAATTTCGAATTATTTGAACAGATGTGAGGAACTTTCCGGGTAAAAGGCATCTGTGGAGGTGAGAGTCCAAGTTCCCAATAGAACATTCCGATATTGTTTGTTTGGTTGGCTATAGAGGCTCGTTTTCGTGACAGTTGAACCTAGTTTTGCAGCCTTTTATGCGGAGTGTTGACAATGCGGAGTATTGTCAATACGGAGTGTTGACAATGCGGTTGTTGACAATGTGGTATGAGGTGTGATTTATATATTGAATTATAGGATTCGAAATTTTATTTATGACTGTTCATTGCCTTTGATAATAATGCTATAATGCTATTATGGTATCCAAAACTGCAATTTTGTCATTGTGTTTTGCACTTGTGCAATGCTTATTTGCTATTATGATGAATTTCATTCTGCGTTAAATTATTCGGCATGGCACTCAGAAACCAAAATTTGACTTCCGTTAGCCAGAGGTCTGTATACCACAGTGTAGCGCGCGAACA
This sequence comes from Trachythela sp. YZ-2020, assembly GCA_016169945.1. Classification (NCBI taxonomy): domain Eukaryota; kingdom Metazoa; phylum Cnidaria; class Anthozoa; order Malacalcyonacea; family Clavulariidae; genus Trachythela; species Trachythela sp. YZ-2020. The sequence goes on from JADLSH010000389.1 coordinate 2,987,458, forward strand.
TAGTACAGTTTGAGAGAAAAACTCGGCTTTAAAAAGTCCTATAGAAATAGAATAGCAGCAAAAATGATAGCGCAAAATAGTTAATTATGATAATATGTAAAGTATGTAGATGGTTGAGTGCACAATTTTAATAGTTGTTTGTGGCAAAAACATAATTATGAACTGACGTATAGATAAACTTATTAACGCTTCAGCAGCCAAGCAGGGAAACGTCTGATTGCATGATACAACACTGTGTTATAAAAAGAGTTGTAAATTGTACATGTAGACTTAGATTGATATTGTATTGAAGATTGTATTGACCAGTAGGCTGACTCGGATTGACCACGGATTGACGGGTATCCAGATTGATACAGATTGTTAGATTGATGTACACATATACCTTGTAAACGCAATTTGAAATAAAGAAAATACAAAAAAGCCGGATAGATACAGTCCCTTGATTTAAGACTAGCGTGTGCGAGCTTCCTTGACCGTGACTGTAAGCGCTCTAAATCGGCGTAGCTCAGATATGCAGGCAACGCATAGTGGAATACTGGTGATGTGTTTCGATAACACTTCTAATCTATATGTGCAATAGAATTGCACTAAGTCATTAGTAAGAGACGGAGCAGCATAAAATTATTTTTTATTACTTATTTTATGAATTATTATCTATAACAGTAATTTTTTTCAGATATAAAGGGAAATTGCCTTAACTTCTCATCTCTGTTTACGTAAGCGCTAATGCACGGTGGGACGAACATACAAAAGCCATTGACACAGTTGAAACGCGGCGCACTGTGCGAGGGGCAAATCACTGATTTAAATCTCGTACACCTTCAGAAAAATCACAAAAAATAGACAAATCACAAAAATATAGAAAAATGTATTGGCTATGTTAACAAAATTTACTGCCTATATAATATATTATATCACGCTTTAATATTTGCACTATTTGACGGCAAACGCATTTCAAAAAGACACTTCCAAAACAGCCCTTATTTTCGAGCTTATTTTGATACCCGGTTCAAATTAGCCAACATTTCGTTGCTCACAAAAGCAGGAAGTCTTTTGATTCAACTAGCCGACGTCGACGGTTTAATATAAAGCTGGTGATGACAGCGAAAGCTTGGCTAATTTCAACCTGGTATCCGGTATCAAAATAAGCTCGAAAATAAGGGCTGGAAGTGTCTTTTTGAAATGCGTTTGCCGTCGAATAGTGCAAATATTAAGCGGTGATATAATATATTATATAGGCAGTAAATTTTGTTAAACATAGCGAATATATAAGGTAGCTAATTTAGACACTGTTTAAATTAGGGACAGTGCCGAGGAGCAAATCACTCCTAGATTGAAATATCATGTGATTTTGTTGTAATGTTTTTGAAATTTTTCTATATTTTTGTGATTTGTCTATTTTTTGTGATTTTTCTGAAGGTGTACGAGATATTAAATAAGTGACTTGCCCCTCGCACAGTGCGCCGCGTTTCAACTGTGTCAATGGAAAAGTCTTTACTTGGCACCGTGTATTAGCGCTTACGTAAACAGAGATGAGAAGTTAAGGCAATTTCCCTTTAAAAGGCTTTATATCTGAAAAAAATTACTGTTATAGATAATAATTCATAAAATAAGTAATACAAAAAAATTAGTTTATTATATCAGATTTTTAATTTTATGCTGCTCCGTGCTCCGTCTCTTACTAATAGCCATCATGTAATGACTTAGTGCAATTCTATTGCACATATATATTAGAAGTGTTATCGAATACGCATCACCAGTATTCCACTATGCGTTGCCTGCATATCTGAGCGACGCTGATTTAGAGCGCTTACAGACGCGGTCCGTGCCCCGTCTCTTACTAATAGCCTTACATGATATCTTCGCACGGTTTGACGCAAAAAATACAAGCGGTTTAAATGTTTTCAATGTTAAATTAATTACACAAGGTACTTTAACCGTGAAAACATTTAACATTTAATGTTAAATGTTTTCACGGTTAAAGTACCTTGCAATTATCAATTCGTGTGAGCCTTCAATAACTTTAATCCATTACTAGTTTTACCATGGGTTACACTGTTAATTTTGGGGTGTCAATTTAACACCAAAAAGTGGTGCTAAAAAATTAGGTAAAAAATGACACCTTTTTTGGGTGCTATTTTAACACCGCTGTTGATGGTGTCAATTTAACACCAAAAAGTGGTGCTAAAAAATTAGGTAAAAAATGACACCTTTTTTGGGTGCTATTTTAACACCGCTGTTGATGGTGTTGATTTAACACTTAGTTACGGTGCTAAAACAACACCTTTTGTAGTGTTAAAATAGCACTGATTTAGGCGTTGGTTTAACACCCGAATATTCTCATCAAAATAGCACCTGATTTAGGTGCTATTTTAGCACTAGTGTGAACAAAAACTTGCTCATTGCTACAAAGCAAATCCAAAATATATACTCCACTTTTTAACAAAGAGACAACACAATCTGAAAATATATGAACATCCTTTAATTGAATTTATAATAATATATTTGCTGATTCCAAAATTACTTTGCAGCTGAACATTAAAATGGTAATAAATTTAGGCAAATCTTGCCATGCTCATGCAATGTTCTCACCAATTACCTATTAAAACCAGGTACATCTATTATTTTACCCTGGGCAATGCCAAGCAATTCTAGTACTATGCTAGGAGCATGTCAGAAGAGGTATTCTATGTCACTCCAATGCTTAACCTAGCAGATGAAGTTGTCTGGCATTAGACAGAGTAAACTTGCAATATAAGATGCACAATCAGGAATTTATACAAGCACTTTAGTCTACTGCCGTTTTTCAGATGAAGAAAATGAATTATTTACAACTGTTTACAGGTAGCAGAAAAGTGCTTCTATAAATCCCTGATTGTGGTTTAATGGGTTACAAATTTGTTATTAGGTAAAGTCAACAGTTATAGAGTCTGATGATTACTACACTAATTTTCCCATAGTCTCTAGACATGCCAAAAGACTGCAACTCCACATTTTCTGAGATCAGAATACCTCTATTCTTTTGCTCCTGTCAGTATGGCCAATATCAAACACACACAACTTGACGCAGACCATTAACTCCTTGCGTTATCTTCCTCAGCGATACAAAGTTGCTCTATTACTTTAGTTGTGATGCCAAGGTGAACCATACATAAATATCAATATTTTTCCAGCTTCACAATCACATATAATTAGGTTATCTATAAAATACATTGAAAGTAAGGTACATAAGTAAATACAAAATTCAGATTAACTTAAAATATTTGCATCATTCTAATGAATGCAATTAAACAGGTGTAGACCTGCTAATAATACATAATTATGATATTCTCTTTCATTAGGCAGGACATAGCTGACTTAACTACTATTTGACAAGATCACAGTTGTATAAAAAATAATCAATTCTCACACAATAATAAATATTCTTGCAGTGAGTTCCATATCAAAATACACCCCTAGTGACCCCACTAGAAGTGGTTAAGGTCCAGTGTTACTATAGAGCACACAGGTTATAATTAGAACACAATTAGCTATTGCTTAATATGTACAGTTAGCCTCCTGAGATTCCAAAACTCCCTTAGGCATTATGCACAGGTCTATGTAAATGCTTTCTTCACCCTGCTCTCCTGGGCAGCATACTTTGGAGGAACAAGCAGGGTATAGCTGAGTTAGGAAGAGTCCACAAAAATCATCGAGAGCAGTGGTCAGTAAAAGTCAGCTTTAGTACCACCAACCCCCCCCCCCCAAAAAAAAAATGGGCATCATATATTGTTGGTTTGTGCCGAAAAGCTTGGAGGGAAAGTTATTATATATTATAATATTATACCTCACAATAAGTTTGTCCAATCAGAGAACTAGGCTTGTACCACATGACCGTGGTATTTTTCAGTGAATACCTGTATCCTGAGTCGTTTCCCCGGGGCATGGTATTCGAGTCGAGGCTTGAGCAGGAATTCGACTTTTTAATACCACGCTCGTACCCAGGCCATCATCTAAATTCATCATCTAGCACAAGTAAAGTCATGCAAGGTTCGGTATAATATATCATTTATAGACCTTTCACTCAAGGTATTCCCAAAAAATTACCCTTTGGGATGAAATATCCCTCGGGCTTTGCCCTCGGAATATTTCTCATCCCTCAGGGTAATTCCAAAAATTCAAAAATTTCATGTATCCACTCAGCTACATGCATTTACATTGACCTCAATGACCTGTAGGTTTTATTGAAGCATTTTAAATATACCTCATTAAATAACAATTATAATATTATGGAAGTTGCACATTATTTAAAATTGTCAAGACATTTTCTCAGGGTACTATAAATAGACTATACATTGATTCATTGAAACAATGCTCAACTTATGAAACAATCACATAATTCATATATAAAAACATTCATAAGTCTACTCTAATGTCAGAGTTTGTATGGTATAGATTAATATAATTGTTAAGTAGGCCGTAGTTTATATTATCGTTTTGATTCTGAACTAAATTGATAAGTACAAAGCAATGTGTGTTTATATGGTTATTATGGCCATGTGGTTATATGGTTATATGTATATAGCAATGTCCGGTCAAAGGAGTTTTCAGTACAGAGCTGTAAGATTTGAAATGACAGGATGACCTGAAGAAGTTACCCTTAAGAACTTTTACAGTCAAAACGGGTGTTCTGTTCCGAGGAATATTGCAATATTGTCATGCAATATTGCAATTTTGATGTGGAGATTGCTCTGAAGTAACCGATGCAAACAAACTGCAAATTGAAATTCACAAGTAGGTTTGTAAACAAAGCCTCTGGCTCTGGTTGGCTACTAGAAAACAAAGAAGCCAATCAAATGCTCCGAGCAATTGGATTGGAGCTTCCATTTTGCTAGTAGCCAATCAGAGGGTTTGTTTTGCACACCTGGTTGTGATTTGTGAATTCAATTTGCAACTTGTTCGTGTCCGTTGCAAATTGCTCAGAGCAATCTCCAAATCAAAATTGCATTATCCGTGACGATATTGCAATATTCCTCGGAATAGAACACCCGTTTTGTAAAGAGGAGTTAAAGAAGAAACTGTTAGAAAGCAATCAATCTTCTATATAGATCAAACATTTTATTTCTAACTTTTAAAATTATACATTGTTCGCCGAAGGCGAGGTGAATATCGGTGATTAGTATAAATTTTGCATACGAAATGAGCTTTCCTGCGTTCTGATTGGTTATTGCACTAGTAAATCTGAGGCATTATTTACTAGCCTGCTAGTAAATAATGCTTTCCAAAAGAATGGCCTGGCAAAGTTGTTTGAAACCTTTTTAAACGATGAAAAAAACTCCCAAAAGAAGAACAAAAGTTTAGTGTTTTTCTATAAAAGGTAAGACGCCTTTAAATACTTTGTATCAAACTTTTTTTGACAATTTATATCATCTAAAAACTCCGAAACATCCGTGATACGCTTCAAACTTTGTCCGTTTTGTTTCAAGTTTCCTAGCAAAAAAATATACTTTAAGGCTGGCAAAACCTGGCTGTTAATAATATTTTTAAATCATTTTACTTTGTATATATATATTTGTATCTATCCGAGACTCTCTATGGTAACCATATTCACTTTTAAATGTTTTGTTTTTGTCGTGCTTTATCAATATATTTATAATTATGTTTTCGAAACTCGCATGTGAGATTTGTATACTAGCTATAATATCATCAGTTTTTCGGTTGAATTTTCGTATTTTTCTCAGTTTTTTTCAGGACAGAATAACCAGAATCTCAACAATATATTTTAAATGTCAATTCACCGCTACAATTTTATCTTCCATACCTATAGGCATTGATCTATTCTTTGCAAAGTGTGTTTTTATGCTCTGTTTTGCTGAGGCTGAAAATAAACAACTTGTCGTTTGGAAAAATTTTCGCAAAACAAAGTTCGTAAGTTGAGTACAGCATTTCTCCAAATTTTCAACTACAAACGTAGCCAGTCAGCCTGTCCTAGCTTGTGTATTATATTCTAAACAGAGATTTAGTAAGATAAAAAACTTTGTTCTGTTCTCGAAAAAGGAAACTACTTTTGAAAGTGCGTGCGAACAAGAGACACTGCAACACTATAAAATAAAGCAATTGTAAACCGGCTGAACATAACTTAATTTCTGAATTTTTAAACTGATATTTAAAGCTGTTGTTTAATTTCATATGCAAAATTTATACTAAAACAATTATTCGCCTCAGGCTCAGTGATTATGGTGAATATTCACCTCGACTTCGTCTCGGTGAATATTCACCGATAATCACTTCGCCTTCGGCGAATAATTGTTAAATAAAAACTGAGACGAAGTCGAGGTTTTTATTCACCGATATTCACCGAGCCTGAGGCGAATAATTGTTTTAATTTAGTAAAATTACATAGGTGATTATTTGGAAAAAAACAAAAAATGCACATTTCAAAAATATTTTAATTGCATATTTACGATAAAAGCGGCTTAAAAATGCTTTAGGCGATTATCGCGTATTAATCCGAGGTAGCGCAACCAATCAGCGTTGAGAATTTTCAATAATCACCTATGTAATTTTACTAAACTGTTTTAATATTTTTTTAATCAACGCTAGTTTTTTTAATATAGACACATCACTATTGCAATTGTAAATAGGTATTGAAAAGCCCTGATCGGGAATACTATGCATTGATAATAATATTAAAAATTCGTCTTGTGAGTTGTGTATAACATCATTGTCTTTATTACTAAAAACAAATGTGTTTAAGGAATGTCCGAGGGGGTTGTTAAAAGTGTTTATAAAAATTTCCGAGGAAGTTGATTAAAAGTATTTTCCGAGGGGGGGGTAGAAAAATGTTAAAAATTTCCGGGGGGTGGTAAAGTATTTACGAATATTTCCGAGGGTCAAAAATCTCGATTAAAATTTCCGAGGGGGGGTAGAAAAATGTTCAAAATTTCCGAGGGGGTAAAGTATTTACGAAGATTTCCGAGGGGGTCAAAAATCTCGATTAAAATTTCCGAGGGGGGTAGAAAAATGTTCAAAATTTCCGAGGCGGTTAAAGTATTTACGAAAATTTCCGAGGGGGGTTAGAAAAATGTTCAAAATTTCCTAGGGGCTAAAAGTATTTACGAAGATTTCCGAGGGGGTCAAAAATCTCCATTAAAATTTCCGAGGAGGATAAGTAAAATATGAAATTTCCGAGGGGGTCTCTCGTCATGGAACCTCGTCAACGGGTGTTTCCGAGGGTTTTGTAAAAAATCGGAAAATTTCCTAGGGGTCTTGAAAAATTGGCAGATTTCCGAGGGGGTAGATAAAAAAAACGTTTCCGAGGGGGTCAAAAATGAGAAACCTCGTCAACGGGGGGGTGTGTATATTAAATGGAATGGCCCAAATGATCAAGTCACAGCAGAATGTTTCCCAGCAGAATCAAAAGTCAGTTATATATCTATCTTATTTCTTGCTATTATTGTGTGAAACTACCTGAAAAATACAATGCGAACTTCGACGTTTCGAGCGAAGGCCCTCGAAACGTCGAAGTTCTCATTGTATTTTTCAGGTAGTTTTACACAACATTCAACCGCCGTATTTGCTATACTCTACCCACACTGGCACCACATGTTCGAGATATGTTTAAGTTATGCTAACACCAAGTACGTATTCTCCAAGTAGGTACAACGTAAAAATATCCTACACGCGTAAAAATCATCAAGTTGATGCAACGTTGTCATCAACTTGTTCAACATTGTTCCCATCAAGGTTGAACCATGTTGTGCTGCACCCCCCGGACAACTTGTCAACAATGTTGTTCATACCTGTCGAAACAATATTGTTTGCGGTTGTTACAAGGTTTGAACAATGTTGTTGGGACAGCACAAATCAACATGATATCATCGATGTTTTTTATTGTTTTAACAATGCGAAAACAGCCTTGTTGACATGTTTGTTCAATGCTGTTTTAACAGTATCCAGCAACATGAACAATGTTGTTGGAACAACACAAATCAACATGATATCATTCATGTTTTTTTATTGTCAACAACTGTGAGAATCATTGTTTTAACAATGCCAAAACAGCCATGATGACAAGTATATTCAGCTTGTTAGAACAACTCTGTTCGGGTCTGATCTCAGGGCCATCAGGGGGGGATAACAGGTAAACTACGTTAAGCTTCCTCTTCTCAATTGCTAATTCATTTGCAATTTTCCTAATTACCTTTTCAATTTGAAAAACATTCGTTGCAAATCCCATGTTCCAGGAACATTGCAAATTTCTCAAGGGATTTGCAACAAACTTTTTGAAAATTGCAAAGGTAATTGTGAAAATTGGAAATGAATTAGGAACTGAAAAGAGGAACGCTTGACGTAGTTTAACTGCAATTGTAGCTTTCCAAAGTGCTGAAAAGCCAGAAAAATATGGCTGCAAGTTGCCAACCCGGCCTGAAAAGAATCCAAATCAAATAGAGGTAAAAGCACAGTTCACAATCATTTCATTTTGGCAATATAAATAATTAATGTTTGACATTTTATTAAAATCTGTATCAGTCACACGTACAAATGATCGATTATTTGATATATATTAACAAAAACTAAGTACTCTATTGTTTAATTATTAAATGGCTGAAAACACATATTTAACATATTTATTTAACTCCAAGGGTACATTCTATATTATACATGTATGTTCTTTAATAAAGAATTAACAATCATTGCACAATTAAGAGCTTCTTGGAGGAGAAAATATATATATTACACATTATCATGCCCCAGTCAATGTAAATTCCATTTCTTCCCCCCCCCCCCGAGTCCCTGCCTGTGTACGGCTTGGGGTAGACAGGGCGTACAACCACTGCACGGTGCAATTTAAACCAATTACTGGTTTTCTATAAGTTGCTGCAATTATCTTTCTATTACTCAGGGCATTTTTTAATAAAGTGTTAGTGGGGGGGCCATCATCGAAAGGGAACCTAACAAGTAGGTGGTGTATTGCAGCTGTGGGAAGTTGAAGGGGGGTCTGGGGGTCCTACCCCAGAATTTTTTTGTATTCATGAGTCTCTGTGGCTTGATTTCCTGCATTTTCAGGGACAATTTTTTATATCCCATCTAAACGGAGCCAGGTTTTGTTGTGAGAATACCATAACTTTCCTCTTTCCCCCCCTTTTTTTCTGATATTCTGGACAAAAGGGACCTTCACTGGGGGACAACATAGCTTACTGGGGAGGGGGCAAACATGGGGGGCAACGTGGGGGCTGGCAACATGGGGGCTGGCAACATGGGGGCTGGGGGGGGCATGGGGGCTGGGGCCGGGGGCTTTGGCCTGTCCAGTACAGGAGTTAAAAAAAGCCCTGCTATTACTTCAATAGTTCAATGAGATAATCATGCAACTACAACCTGAAATCAGCTTGTTTCATGATAACACAACGTTTATCCAGCATTTTAAAACTATTTTTAATAATAATAGTTACTGTAGTCTATTCTATGTCAAATTCAAGCTTATTTTTCAGGTTAAATAATTATTTGAATTGAAATACTGCATGACCTAACCAGACCCTTGGAATTCCAGTCAATTCAAATGATTATTCAACCTGAAATGAAGGGGTGAAACTTATACACAGTAAACAACATCAATAGCAAATATCTCACTAAATAGTGTTTATTGGCTGAAGAAGAATAAATTAAAATTAACTGGTCAGCCCTGTATTTCAATCACTTATGAGTATCAATCTTCTGTCTGCATCCCTTGAAAGTTCAATATTTTAACCTCACGTACACATTTAATTAAAGTTAACATTTTCTTTCCCATTTTGAGAACATCCAGTTTCAATCCTGCACCTGAAGAATCACTAAGTTTCTTTGTTTGATAATGATTCATGATATTTCAATCTGTAAATCTGCCAATGTTTCACTCCAGATAGGATGTTTAGCAACTCACAACTCCTATAAATTAGGATTATATACAATAGTCATTCATTCACAAAATGGTCTTTTGTAATGTTTATGGTGGGCCCCTGAGCCCCAATGATATGTTTTTTAAGATGTCGTATGTGCCAGGTGCCCCTTGAGGAAATTTTGCGCCAAATTCTACATGGGTCATGCCATGCCTTTACCAGTGGTTTGTATAGGCCATACAGGGGAAATATATGCTGAAATTCATAGACTATATGGGACATCTCATAATCTAGGATCAAATTTGTTTTTCATTCATTTTAAGCAGTGGCAAATGTAGCAATAGTGATGGCCGGGTCATGCTATACATGTAATTGTTTAAACTCCTCAAACCTTTATGATCTATTGTTTTCAGACTAAGTGCATGGTTCTTACCATAGCACGACTAGTTGCCTGTGCTATATTACCTCTCCACTGAGGGGAAAGCCAAAATTACTTAACAATTTGTCTGATATATTCATAGATCATGTTTTCATACTCAACACTACAGAGAGATAAAAATATAACTAATTACATTTGGACATAAAGATGATTTAAGCCCCCATAAGTAGGCGAGGAAGTATATAGCCTCCCCCATCCCCATCCATGACAATTGACAAGTCAACCTGTTTAGCACAGGGAATATTATACTATAACTACAACTAACTGCACACATATATGCACTCTATGATCTTACCTGCCTATAGTTCACCTATCGCATAAAAGGAAAATCCCAATACATCCTGGTGTAGATTGAGTACTTGCATGGTTAATTGTTAATACTGTACTATGAAGTGGGGTTTTCTTGGCAGACAATGTACTGACACCAGTCAGGGATCAAAGTGACAGACAGCAGACGACAAATGGGAGGGAGGGAGGGCATGTTTAATAGAAATTTGTTTGCCCATATGATATTTTGGCCATACTTTAAGTTTGAAAGTAGGATAATTCCCAGTTAACTGCATGAAAGATATCTGTTCAGAGTTATCTCTGACAGAAACATTACTGTCAGTGGGCCACTCAGAAGAAACGTTTGAACAAATATTTGCAAAGTTCATTGTTACAGCTATTTCAGAGTGCTTGTGGTTTCATACTGAAATTTTTTAAAATGCAATGCCTTGAACTATGCTTGAAGTAAATTGTCATAATAAGACATAAAACAAAAAGCAGTATTGTTTTAACTAACTTTACTTCAAAATAAGACATTTACCAACCTATTTTATTCAGTATTTTCCTCTTCAATCTTCAAAAATAACCAAACTTCAAAGTAAACTACATTTTGCTGTTAAATCATATTATTGTTAAATGTTTTCTTGCTTTCGCCACAGTTTCGCTGTAGTCGTCCGCGCTGTATCGCAACGCTTAGCAACAACCAATAAACATCAGGTTTCGTCCATTTCAAAATTTCAAATTACTGTTTAATATTAACAGCATTGTTGATAGTTGTTTGAACAACTAAAAACAAGTTGTTTATCCATCAATATTGTTCTCACTTGTCATAACAATATTGTTTTGGCATGATGTTTCAACAGTGCTGAACAACATTGTTCTGACAACCTTTAGCAAGCTTGTTACATCAAGTATTGTCGAACCCTTGTTCCAACAACATTGTTCAACTATTGTTGGACCAGGTACTTGACCCCAATTGCTGCTAATCTTCTTCTTGTTATTGTTATTGTTGTTGTTGTTGTTGTTGTTGTTGTTGTTGTTGTTGTTGTTGTTGTTGTTGTTGTTGTTGTTGTTGTTGTTGTTGTTGTTGTTGTTGTTGTTATTTGTTATTTGTTGTTGTTGTTATTTGTTGTTGTTGTTGTTGTTATTTATTTGTTGTTGTTGTTGTTGTTGTTGTTGTTGTTGTTGTTGTTGTTATTTGTTGTTGTTGTTGTTGTTGTTGTTGTTATTTGTTGTTGTTGTTGTTGTTGTTGTTGTTGTTGTTGTTGTTATTTGTTGTTGTTATTTATTGTTGTTGTTGTTGTTGGTGTTGTTGTTGTTGTTGTTGTTGTTGTTGTTGTTGTTTTTGTTGTTGTTGTTGTTGTTGTTGTTGTTGTTTTTGTTGTTGTTGTTGTTGTTGTTGTTGTTGTTGTTGTTGTTGTTGTTGTTGTTGTTGTTGTTGTTGTTGTTGTTGTTGTTGTTGTTGTTGTTGTTGTTGTTGTTGTTGTTGTTGTTGTTGTTGAAAAAACCTTAGGGGGGGCGACAGGAAAACCTAAGGCTCCGTCATTACTTGTCCGATCGGAATGAAACTTGACATAATTATTCTTAGCAATATTTCGCATCGATTGACGGTGTTCGATTTGTTTTTGACTTTAGAAGCAAGATACAAGCAATTCTTGACTGTATTCGTTGCAAATAATATATACATATCATAAATGTTCAGCAAATACATGTATATCGGCAGACGGAAACGATAATTAAGAAAGAAATTAATTGTCTTCTCTAATCCTCTATTGTTGTGAACACAGTCACACTAGTCTAAAGCTTCCCAAGAATGTGAACGACTATTAATTATAACGATTAATTATAAGCGTTTAGTTCATTGACTAAAGGCACACGCTGGCTTAGTTTCTGAAAGCGCAGAGGAGTAATACTCCTTCTGACTACATTATAATATTCATAGTCATAGAAAACCGCGAACGGTAAAAACAAAGACATGTCAATTTGTGTTTTTATGAAGCCATGATCATACCATGACTAAGCGACATGTTAGATCATATTTTAGCTTAACTTTAGCCCCGTTCACACGGCACATACACTACGGTAGCTCCAATATTTTGGAATGGCACGCACGGCATGGCAAAATTTGACGTAAGATCAGAACTTGGCCACGCATGCAGTACCTGGTCCACTATAGCACGATCGTGCTTGTTCATTCACCAACAACGAACAATGTTGATGAAACAATATTGAACAATATTGTCATTTCAACAACGTTGTTCAACCTTGATAACAGTGTTGTTCAAGCGTTGTTCAGCGAACAATATTGCATCATCCTGATCAATTTTTACGCGTGTATGAAATATCATTATGACAAACATTTGACATTATGCAAACTGTTAATAAAAAGATATAAGATATAAACTATTATCAGTGTATAGACAGTGTTCTATATGCGTCGCGCCCCAAATTGACAACTGTTCAAATGCCAAAGCATTGTCCTTTAGGTGACTCACAGAAAAGTCAAAATATTTATTGCATCAAATTGGTTTCTTGCCTTATAAATGCATAGGCTAATAGAAATAAATAATGTCGCCCCTGTGCTTTCAGTTTAAGATGCATGGGTTTTATATCAGTTTATAAACCAACAGCACTTGAACTATCCCTTTATTAAACCCGTCATATACCATATCCTTTTGTTTTTTGTCGGTTCTTTATAACTTCAGCGTAATAACATTAACATAGATCTTTACGCAAAGTAAAAACTGAGTACCTAAATATTATTCGCAAATAATAATCGGATAGGAGGCCCTTGGTTTTCACGTTATATGTAAACAACGAGTTTGAGTGTTTCATCAGGGGATCCAAACACGAGAAAACGGTATGAAACACGAGCGCGAAGCGCGAGTGTTTTATTGTTTTCGAGTGTTTGGTCCCCTGATGAAACACGAGAAACGAGTTGTTTACACAACATCTCAAACAAACCAGTATTTAAAGAGAAATTCAACGCGAAAGTCGAGTTAATTTATGGGTGTTTATTACCGTGGTATCAAGACAACGATACGGTGGTGATTTCCTTTGTGTTTTGCTTATGAATTATTAATGAGTTTTAGATAGTTGTATAAAAACCTTTTCTTTGGCCTTTAAACCTATATAATATAAAAACATTTGCGCATGAGACTAGAAATATATTGTGCATAATTGTACATTTTATTGGAATGATATACAATATTATTGTGCACTTGCTTTGGAAAACAGCTTTATCGAAATTTGTGAGGTCTATTGCAAGATAATTATGCTTTTAAAAATATGCCACATTTTGTTGCTTTGAAGTAGCGTATTAAATTTCTTAACTCACTAATCCATGTTGACATTTTGTAATACGATACGAGCAAGCAGGAATACCAGAGATCAGGGTAGCATATTTTACTCGTCAATACACCCACTAACTCTCTGTTCAACAAGCTGTGTATGCTTGGCCACGATTCTTTGTTAATTGAGCAGTCTCAATTCTACTTTGAAGATCGATAGTCTGGGAACTGTTTAACAATTTGTATTGGTGAGTATTATAGATTATTACATCACATGTAGAAATATTTCGTTGAAAATCTGCTTACAAAGGCAAATTTTCCATTCTTGATCAAGTCACAACAGAATCTTATGAACCGATTAACCTATGGGCGACGTTGCTTTCATTCCTGCCTTCATTGGCATTACTGCACACATACATTTGTTAGTTTCGCTTTGATTTGATATTTGAGATATTTTAGATTTTAATCTAGTCTGCGTATCTTATAAACATAGGATATATATTGCATGTAGAAAAGTTTCGTTAAAAATTTGCTTACAAAGGCACATTTCCCATACTTGATCAAGTCACAGCAGAATGTTAGGGGCTTCGGTGGCGCAGTCGTCAGAGCAAGCGCCTTTCACCTCTGAGTCTTGAGTTCGATTCTCGCTGAAGACTATATACTCATCACACTCATGTCAACGCTCTGCCAAAAGTCGTGGGTTTTCTCCAGGCACTCCTGTTTCCTCCCACAAGGAAAGTTGACTTGGTGGGTTAGGATATACAGATTAGGAAAGTAATATCACAATTGTTGTAAAAATAGATAATGTAGGCTGCGTACATATTATAGGTAAGCGAGATATTTGATGTAATCGTTCACTGAAAAGCCCCAACGGGGAGTGAGCTAGCCTGCGTGGCAGGCGTTGTATTGTTGGGGAGGGAGTTTTGTTTAGAGCGCGCTCTATTTTTGTATCTGCCCTAGCGCATTAAGAACTTAAGATCTACAACGCCAACGTCGACGACGCGGCCCTTCTAACAATGAATTAAGTTTTTCGCTTGTAATAAAGCAATGGAAAAACTTGTAGTCCCAAGAGAATTCTCGACGTCGTCTCTGTCTTGTTCACAACGCCAACTAGAGCATTTTTTCGTGCTCAGGACGACGAGCATTTTTACGTGCTCAGGACTACTGCATTTCACGTTTGTTTTTACAGCCTGCATTGTAGTCGATAACTGCAGTTGAAACGTTTTAAAAGTCATGAATAAAAAGCTGTGAGCTAAAACAAGAACGTTGTTCAATCACGGTCTCTTTATATTTATTCACACATTTATTTGGCGTTGTCGACTGGCGCGTCGTCGTAGATCTTAATTTCCCTATTAGTCTAGGACCTGTAAAGGAGTTTGTATGCATTTCATTTAGGACAGATTATCTCAACTGTTTTAGGGTAAAATGACCATGGCGGTCAACATGGCATATGTGCCAAAACCCGAATCCGGGGCGAAAGTCCTGAAAATGACCACGCCCAGAAACGGCACTGTCGGCATAGCTCTAAATCCTGAACCGCCAAAGCTACAGCCTTTTTGAATTGCTTATAGTGTTTAGAATGGTTGCTTTTATGGGTGGTCACTGGAGGGTGAAATTTGTCTAGGTATCATATTTTACAAGAAAATGACTATGCACCATCCCAGGTCAACTGCTAATTATGCATCAAATTACTCATTCACCTGGCAAAGTCTATGTTTTCTATTTCCCAAACATTTTTGTCATAGGATGAAAAAATATGCTTATTTTAATATAATTATTATAAATTTCATAAGGAATGATATTGTTTTGTTGAGATATAACACCTTTCATTTCACTTACCCCCCGCCAGAACACGATTTCAGCCATATTTTGCCGATTTGTTTGCTTTTTATCCAAATGTTCTACTTTAACACAATGCTAGTTGACTAAAGAATAATTCAACCAAGTTTCGTCGGGTTTTGGAGTAGTGCCATGTATTTTATATTCGATTTTGTGTCCTTCGACATTTCCTCAATTATGTAGCCATTGCAATGTCTCGCAACTTCTCTGCCCGATAAATGCCACTTCTTCGTACACATCTGTATTTATATTACAGTATCCAAAAATAATTGATTGTAGAATAGTCCCAATCGAAAATTACTCCCATTACTCCCATTTGGGAGTGAAAAACCTTCCCTCGTTCATCAAGAACGAGAATCTAAAACAAAAGGTTCAAAATAATTTGAAAGTCTCGCGCAATCTTCACGAAAACCGCTCGTGGGCAACATTACAGGGGGGGGAACATTTTCACGAATACGTTTGTTCGCGATCACAGCAACCCAAACTCCCAAAGTAAAGTTCGTGTGTTTAACTGTTTATATGTTTTATGACAAAATAAACAAATATTCGCGTAATTTTGTATTTTTCTGGTTTCCTTTAGCTATAAAAAAACCCAGAGATTTACGCAATCTTTTTGCACCACCAAACGTATTCGTGAAAATGTTTCCCCTGTAATGTTGCCCACGAGGAGTTTTCGTGAAGATTGCGCGAGACTTTCAAATTATTTTGAACCTTTGTTTTAGATTCTCGTTCTTGATGAACGAGGAAGGTTTTCACTCCCAAATGGGAGTAATGCTTTCAATTTTCGATTGGGACTATTCTAGAATCAATTATTTTGGATACTGTAATATAAATACAGATGTGTACGAAGAAGTGGCATTTATCGGGCAGAGAAGCTGCGAGACATTGCAATGGCTACATAATTGAGGAAATGTCGAAGGACACAAAATCGAATATAAAATACATGGCACTACTCCAAAACCCGACGAAACTTGGTTGAATTATTCTTTAGTCAACTAGCATTGTGTTAAAGTAGAACATTTGGATGATACTTGCGAGGCTCGGCGATAAAAAGCAAACAAATCGGCAAAATATGGCTGAAATCGTGTTCTGGCGGGGGGTAAGTGAAATGAAATGTGTTATATCTCAACAAAACAATATCATTCCTTATTAAATTTATAATAATTATATTAAAATAAGCATATTTTTTCATCCTATGACAAAAATGTTTGGGAAATAAGAAAACATAGACTTTGCCAGGTGAATGAGTAATTTGATGCATAATTAGCAGTTGACCTGGGATGGTGCATAGTCATTTTCTTGTAAAATATGATACCTAGACAAATTTCACCCTGCAGTGACTACCCATAAAAGCAACCATTCTAAACACTATAAGCAATTCAAAAAGGCTGTAGCTTTGGCGGTTCAGGATTTAGAGCTATGCCGACAGTGCCGTTTCTGGGCGTGGTCATTTTCAGGACTTTCGCCCCGGATTCGGGTTTTGGCACATATGCCATGTTGACCGCCATGGTCATTTTACCCTAAAACAGTTGAGATAATCTGTCCTAAATGAAATGCATACAAACTCCTTTACAGGTCCTAGACTATATTGCTATCGCGTCTGTAAGTTAACCACAGTTTCTTGTGAAATTACGTAATTACTTTGATTTGACCTGTTCGCAGGCTAGAACAGCTTTAAAACAAGATGGCGTCTTTCGAAGAGTGAATATTCACTTCGTGTCGCCTTCCGACCGCAGGTTAGTGCATGCAAATTTTTATCACAAATCTAGATATAGAATTTTTTAAACTTTTTAAAACAATTCTAGCTCAATCTTAGATAAATTATATAAATTTAAGATCGTCATACAAGGTATATTCATTGAAGCGAATGCGAACATTATTTGAAAGCTTACAAAGGATTTAGTAATTATATTTTCTTACTTCACGATGATTATTAAACCCTGGGTGTGGCGTGAAATATAGTTTGAAAAAATGGTGTTTGTAACACCATTCCAATTCGTAGGGGCTATTTTATTGTCTAAAGATTCTGACTGCATATAATTTATCTTGCTACTGCAGCGAATATTTTGTATTTCACATCGTGTCAATAGCGTTGTCTCACGTAGCTAAAAATAGATTCCCTCAGCTAAGACCCCCCGCGAGACTCAGACAAACAAACTACTATTTAATATAGAATTCTACTAGCAGCGAACTTATCATTGGCATATTTTTTTATTTTATCTCACTAAAACTCAATCAAATTCACACCAAAGTTAGAACATGGTTAGTACTAAGCACTGTTGCTGGGGAACGTGTGCAAGTGATTCAAGATATGCAGAAAAATTGCCGAAATCGCTTCAGGAAATGAGAGCTTCTGGGCAAAAGGTATTTATACCTTTTCCAAAACCATCGCAAGGAATTGAAAAGTCTCGTCGCTGGGTTTCAGCATGTTCGCGGAAAAATTTTGATGTCTCAATGATCAATAGGAACACATATATTTGTACAGTTCATTGGCCAGGCGAGAAAGGGCCCACGGATAAACACCCAGACCCATTGAAAGCGACGTTGACGCCAAGCGAAATAGCGAAGGCTTCCAGCACGAAGAGAAAGGCGCCAATAGAAAGGTCATTTATTTCGAAGAAAATGAAGGTGGATACTATGGAACAGACGGAAGACACAGCTGATACTGAAGTAGCTGAACTCGATCAACTCGACGACGATGAGGGAGAGCATGAATATGTGGAGGAATATGTAAATACTTTTGGAACGACAACAAATAAGGAAACTCAAACTGAATACTCGAAGTGCGAGCTTTCTGCTAAAATTGAAACGATCTTGCTGCGAAATGAAGTCAACATTGCAAAGCCGGCTGATCATGTAAATATTATACCGAGTTTGTCTTATGAGAACATTAGTAAAACTTCTTCGTCGATGAAGCATTTTACCGGGCTGGAAACTGAACAGTTTGAAGCTTTATATTCATTTCTTGACAGTGTTTGTCCACTGGATAATATCGTGTATACTTCTACTAATACAAAACAAGCACCACGCATAACCAAGAAGAAAGTGCCAGAACAAAAATGGTCTAATCGTGAGAAACTCTTTATTTGTCTCGTGCGACTGAGAAGAGGTTTTACATTAAGAACTATGGCTATACTTTTAAGTTCCCCTGCAAGATCTATTGATAAAACAACAATAAGCAGAATTTTTACAACGTTTATACAGTTAATGTACAAAATATTGAGAGATATGGAGGAGGTGATGTTTCCACCTAGGTCTGCTATGATGAGATTTTTGCCGAGAGTGTTTAGACAATGAGGAAAATTCGGTGTGTTGTCGATTGCACTGAATTTTCAGTGCAAACATCACGTAATTGTGCCCAGCAAGGGAACACGTATTCATCCTATATAAGCACACAAACACTTTTAAGTGCTGGATTGCTGTTACACCAAGTGGAGGTTCATGTTTTGTGTCAGATCTCTTTGAAGGAGAGATTTATGATGTTCGTATTTTTAAAGAATGTGGAATTTTGAAACACATAAATCCTGATGATATAGTCATGGCAGATCGTGGACTCACTGTTCAGCATTTGCTGAATCCTTTACATGCCCAACTGAAAATACCATCATTTCTCAAAGGAAGGGCAAATCTTAGTGCTGCTGAGGAACTTGAATCAAGAAAGATTGCAAAGGCAAGGATTCATGTAGAACGTTTTAATGAGCGCCTTAAGCAGCTCCGCTTTATTGGGAGAAAGATACCATTATCGCTGACTCCCATAGCAACTCAAATGGTATTAGTTGGTTGTGGACTGGTAAATTTCCAGACTGTGCTATGCAAGTAAGTGCAATTTTGCTACTGCTGTGGTTGTTATGGTTCATATATGACCAGTAGCAAAGCTAGCCATGGCAAGTGGTCATGATATGCTAATAAACCTTCATCTTAATATATTAAAGACAATACATTTCAAAAGGTTTGAATAATGCAAATTAAAATGAAAAATTTGCATAGCAGGACTATTTGCTAGGGCTAGCTTCACTACTGTATATGACTGTTACAATAAAAACCATGCAAGTACAGTTAACCCATTAAGCCGCAATGCACCTAAATGCACCCTTGGCTACTTTATTATTTTACTCAGTCTAACGCCAGACAATTTTACTCATCAAGGAGAGAGTTGCGCTTTAATGGATTAACCGAACAATCTGCTAATGTGTCTTGTTAACCTATTAAGCCGTAATTCACCCAAATGTGCCCTACTTTGTTCTTTTACTCTGTCTAATGCCACATTTTACTCGTCAAGGGAGAGAGTATTGCGCTTTAATGGGTTATGGCCAAATAAAATATATCTAGTTTTTGGTTGCAAATTCTATAGCTTTAAATATTCTATAGACTATAGCTTCCTACATATCATTTAAATACAAAATATCAGGTAGCTTAAAGTATATCCAGCTGGCTCAATAAACATTGCATTACTAAAGCTAAGTCCAGAGTTTTGTTTCTGATATTCTCTCCAACCATCATACAGTACCCATCTGTTGTTATAGCAGAATATTGCTATGTAGTGGCTTCCATTCCAAAGAGTTGCACCATATAAGTTATATGTATTTCCATTCAAAACAATATGTAATGGGACCTGAGCTAGTCTCAGCAACCCGCTTCTGCTTAGAAGGTCCACAGAAAAAACAAAGACTCTCTTAAGGTTGTCTAGTGAGCGTTCAGAGATATCCCTCACACCTGAACAGTGCCATGACTCATGAGTACAGCCATTTTCATCTAATGTAACATCTTTTACACATGGGGTGGTTGGATGGGGCCTTGAGTCAAATCTTCGTTTACATTGAGAAATTCCGGGTTCTGTCCAAACGTCAAGTGCACTGGAAAGAATATTGTTCCCTTGATTGGTTGGAATTCCCATGTTGACAGAACAGGAATTTACAATTTCTAATGGTTTAGGGCATGCGCTTAGTCTACATCTGGAAGTGACTTTGCTGTACAGATAAGGCCTTAGCAACTGGATAAAATAATCGTCTTCACTACCATAGAGATCGATTGTGTTGTTGATAACTTGTGGTTGAGTAAGCAGTGTTTCCATCTTAGCATCACCAAACTGCTTATTATCAATAAGCTGAAGGGTACTTGCTATAATGGCACCTGTTTCAGTGAGTTCAGACAGTTCAATTTTTTTTGACTTCACAAGTGCCTGGAAAAGCATGAGCCAGTTGTCAATGGGGCACGTATTTACCAATTGAATACCTGTTGCTGTTTCTCCACCCCATGGTACTACAATCAAGTCCGTCGTTGAGAAACAGGGTATGTTGACAGCGGATTTTACTGCCTCTGCCAAAATGTCAGCAACATCCAGTTCTTCTTTTGTGTTTTGAGGGTTGCAATCTCCCTCAATCTCAAATCTCTCAGCCTCAGTGACATCTTCATCTTCTCTCTCAAGAACATCTTCAGTTTCATCCTCTCTTATCTTGAGTTCAATCTCTGGTAATATGAACGGGTTCAAACCTCGGGGGACACGCATCTCAAAGATCTCTGGTGCTAATACTCTAAACCATAAAGCAGTTAGGCTATTTAGTATATCATCAATAAGAAATTCGTTCCTGAAAATCCTCTCGACTGAGACTTTCCCTTCTTCGGCATATAGTATAAAGTCACAGAAGTCTCTTTCTGTGACTAGAAGCTGCATTTGCACCTGATAATAATATGCATGCTTTTTGCGCAAAACACACTTCCCATCTTCGATAGTGAAACACTGCGTTTTCATTGTTTCTTTTGGAAGCATAACCTTTCCGGAAGTTATGTCTTCAATGTTATTGTTCTTAAACACTTTCAGGGACTTGATTTCCACAAGCCCATTGTCATTGACTAAGCCATCAGGGGAGCACGCGAGAAATGGGAATTTAGGATTAACCCAAAGACCTGTTTGACACACTTTAGCGTTAGTTTGTTCCTCATATTTCTTGATTGCCTGTGGCTCACTTTCGATGCCATACTTCATCCAGTAAGTTTGAAATCCTGAATTATTACCAATCTTCCAAACATTAGACATGATAAAACGTTGAGCTCTTACTGCTGCCTCTGGTGCCTTGTCACACACAAGCTTGCCTATATTGCATGCATCTTTGCATTTTGATGCAGTCAAACGTCTGAACCTCTCGCTATACCATTCCCCGCTGGCGCTTTGTTCCCGCGTTCCTGGTATTTCCATTAGCTTACATGGCTGTAAATTTTCCTTTAATATCTTTGTTTTCTCTTTCAGGTGATCGGTCATGTGTTCATCCAGAGAGTAGTCGTTGTATGTCATTTCCAATTGTGTTTCCCACATCGAAGTATCACCGCTGTTGTTTTTGGCGGATATTTTCTGCAGATATGAACAGCGGTTACTTTTCTGTGCGTTTCAGGCCTCGGATCGAAATCGATCAGATTTCCTTCTCTTTTCTTTCTTTTAGAAGGATAATCTACATCAGATAGCCTTTGAGGATTCTTGTCCCTTTTTTTGCCCTTGTTCCACGAGCATGGCTGGCTTGTGCAGACCGCGGAAGTTGCGTGTCCGTGTTTTTCAGCATGGTCTAAGACAAACATCAAAACAGCTACAATATGACTGCAGCGGCCCAAAGCAGAAACTTTACAAGGTTCACAAGAAGCGTGAATAACTGCGCCACTCAAGTTTGACAATATAACTGACACATTGTGAGGAAAGTCAGATCGCATGCTAGGCCAAACGTGTGCACGTATAAAATAGTAGTCCTTGGATTTTGCATCCGTAACATCGTGAACAAACCCAGAATCCACGTATTTGCGAGCGTTTTTTAGAGGCTTGTCTGTCATGTGGTCAACACTATTGTCTCCATCTTCATCAGTTGGAGCTATGTCTTTGATCGATTCTAAACTATAGTCGGATAAATATGCCCGTAGTTAAAATATGACGGAATATCTTTCGATTGAAATTTGTTCCAATCAGCCGGCAGTGGAGGGGCGGGGGTGTCTGCAATGGCATTGCCTTGCTTCTTTTTGCATTCCGTCTTTGACTTTGGGACTGCTGAGATTTCTCCAAGAACTTTTGCAGCTAACCATTTTCCTCCGTCAATACTAACATCCAGCGAACGATGATTCCTCGAACTAATGCAATCACTAACTCGCTGGAGAAGAACTTGGCGTTTACCACTTTGCTTCAAGCCTCTACATTTTAACCACCGCTTGAGTTGATCGACAGTATAATCCGATGGATCATGCTCAAAATATGAGCCGGGAACGCCGTCGTTTTCAGTTAGAGTTATTAAATTTATCGGAGAAGCACTAGTTGTAGAATTCATTTTTAAACCAGACAAAGTGCGAAAGGGCGGTCTCTATTTTACAGAACTGATATTTAAAAATAGACTAATAAGTTAGCCGGCTTGTGAAATATTTTTTCAATATATTTTTTTTATTGTCTAAGCAAAATGGTTTTACTTATCAACGGAAGATTCCTCTCAGTGAAAAGAGTTTATATTTGAAATTATTTTACGTATAAGTGACAATTAATCTTTCATTTGAAATAAATCCGTATTTTAAATATAGAATATAGTCGATAAAATAGTAGACAATCCGAGAGTTTATAGACCTAGCTTCTTTAGTATTAAAACTAAAAGGTAAACAAAATAGACTATAAATAGTGGATACTAATACAGCGACAAAATAGTAAATTTTAAAATGGTTTTTAAGGCGTCCAAACTTAGTATAAACACGAAAGCAACAATATATTAATATGGACTATATAGGGTAGTAGACCTATTTATAGCAGCGACAGAATAGTCCATACTAAAGCGACGAAATAGCCTATATTACAACTACCAAAGCAAAAATATCGACACTGGCACTTCGACTAAAGCAAAAAGTACAACATGTGTATTATTCCGCAGAAATAAACTTTAAACAAACTATCAAATTATCAAAATAACTCACAGCAAGCTCTCAATCATAATATAATTTATAGTAAGAGTTGCCAATGTTTGTCTGAGTCTTGGCGGGGGGTCGGAATTCGTGACGTCACGTCGAGACAACGCTATTGGATAATCAACTAGATCACAGAATACTAGCCATGCATGGTTAATTTTCCGATGTTGTATTTGTAGTTGTAGTTATGATTGGAAACTTGGACGTTTCGTCGCAGGATAATAGAAATTACATATTTTCCATGCTTGGTTCTGATATTCAACATTTTACCCACCTTGATAATTTTCTTCGCTGTTCTGGCAAATCGTTTGAAAAATATACGGCAATAGAAAAGTAAGGCGAATAGTGCGAATAGTCGACGAAAATTCTCTGTAACATTTTCAAAACAATTAGCAACTAATGAAAGAAGCACGCGGAAAGTTAGCAGATAGTAAAATTCAGATGGATATAGCAAAGTTATGTTACATACCGTAATGATCTAATAGACGCCCGGGTCAAATCAGCCCTTTTCAGTCTCCATAAATGCCCCTTTAGGGGGCTGGTGGAACTTAGTGAGCCCTCTTAAATCTTTAGCATGGCCCACCCCTTCATACTTAACTTTTTCCTAGTGACCCACTTTTAAATAATGATCTTTTATAGATGATCCCCCCCCCCACCTTCTCTCTTAGAAATTCCAAAGTATATGTGACCTTAATTTAAAAACTCGTTTTGTGAGCAAAAAGCATTGTGATCATTGACTGACTTTTAATGCTGTCAATATATTTTCCAGTTATACCTAGCAACAGATAGCACAAGCTGTAACTATGTTGCAAATATCTTGCCCAAATTCGGGGGCATGCTCCCACAAAAATTTTCAATTTTAGTAGGGCAGAATGGCCATATCGTGCATATTCAGGGTAACACTCGTGCAACAGAACAACAAAACATTGTATCGTTTTTTGCTTGCTCCCCCTCCCCCCACTTTTTGCTAATATTTTTTTGCGTGGCCTACCCCGTTAAGGCCATCTTGTTTTGGATGGCCCACTCTTTAATTACACCACCCCCCCTGCCCCTCCCAGATAAAAAATGAACCGTCCCTAACTCGTGTTGCTCAGAGCTCAGCAGATTTTGCTGTGATCTTTGTTAGGAACAACACGTATTTGAAATATTTGTCATATTCGACATATTTGACCATACAAGAATTTTCCTGGGTAGCTTAGGAAGTTGACTCAACCCGCCAATGAAATGAGTACATAAGAAAAAGTTAATGAGTCAACACTGACAAACTAAAATTCAATTATTTTGTAAACGTATTGTTTTTATTGGCCATACAGTAATTCTAAATAGCTGTATATAAGTTGCTTTCCTGAATATTGGAGTTTTAAGTTCTGTATGATTTAATA
The DNA here is from genome assembly GCA_016169945.1 of Trachythela sp. YZ-2020. Classification (NCBI taxonomy): domain Eukaryota; kingdom Metazoa; phylum Cnidaria; class Anthozoa; order Malacalcyonacea; family Clavulariidae; genus Trachythela; species Trachythela sp. YZ-2020. Next base: position 3,012,446 of record JADLSH010000389.1, read on the forward strand.
TTTCCCCATTAAATCTTATCAAAATATAACATACATTCTGATAAATTTACCATGCATGCATGTATATTTTGCAGGTATTTCATTGACGTAATAAACAGTTGTAGAAACGCAATTAGAAGAAGAACAAACGCTAATTTATTGCGAAATATTTTGTAACCTGGTAAGTTGTTATTTCAGTTGTTAATTTTATGTAAGTTAACTTAGTTGCACTTTATGACTTTCCTTCACGTCTCTCTTCTATTGACACCGAAGTGACAAAACAAATTCCCGTTCTGCGGCTCCTTGTGTATTAAACCTTGAAATGTTTAGGTCTGACTCTCAAACACAGTAGTCGCATGTTCGCAATTGCGGATCTATTTTTAAGAGGTTACCAAGGTTACCAAGACGACGTTACTTTTAAGATTCTACTAAAAAATAAAAAAGTGTCCGTATTAATGAGAATTCCATATTAGAGAGGTGTCCTATTAGAAAGCTGTTCGTATTAGATAGCTGTTCGTATTAGATAGCTGTTCGTATTACAAAGGTGTCGGTATTACAGGGTTGTCAATATTACGTGTGGCAGATGCGGTTAGCGCGCTGCCCTCTATACCTCTGAGTTAAGCCTACTATACAGCAGGTGGAGGGCATGGATTTACTTCGGTAGAGTAACGTCTCTGTGCTTGATTAACTCATATAAGTTGAGATTGGTTGGTTCTCTCCTGTATTTCGAGGAGATTTTTACGGCTAGTCCGGTTTTCCTCCCTCACTAAAAAACTAATCCTTAGGCACTAACCTTCCCTAACTAACCCAAAACCTGTTAAGGCTTTCCGTCCATCTTGGACGTCGGGGTAACTCAACAAGCAAATGTAATGATTACCATCATAAATAAGCTATGGAGTGAAGAGAGACAAACTGGATTTTTCTCAATCATATTGCAAAAGCATTGTACTTAGTGGCTGTACCGTTACTTTAAATGGCTGTAACTAATGAACTGATTGCGTTCCCCAATATGGAACTTCCAAGTAATGTACCAGTAGGATTTGATATTGCCTGAATATATTATAGAAGTATAAATCCTTTTTGATAAATTTACAATGCATGCATATTTTACAGGTATTTCATTGACCAATAGCCATGTAATGAACACGGAATTGGAAGAAAAATCACAATGTATATGTTGAGTTAAAGCAAAGGATTTTTTAAATCTGGTAAATCGTAATTTCTATTTCTTCAGATTTAATTTCCACCTTCATACAAGAGTTTCAGTAAGCCTTAATAAATCGGGTTATGCTTAACTTCATCCCGGACCACAAGGGGGCAAGATAATAATTCAATAAATATTCTCAGATGATTGCTTACCTGTACATTGTACAACTATTACTTGTCTTGCCGCCATTCCCAGCTTAGAGCCGGGATATTCTCAGGTAGGCAAGACAAGATATTTTGCAAGATACATAACCAAATCAATAGAACGCGTAATGTATGTACAGCCAAAGACGTTGCCTAGAAGCGTCGCATATAAACATGAAGCATCATGCTTGCAGTACAGATGACGGTAGCTAGAGTTACCACCAGGCCCGTAGCTGGCCCTCTTTTTTTGGGGGGGCACGTTTCGATCTCTGTCCGCGTTCGTCAAAATATTTTACCTTTTCCGACAGAAATTCTTTCTTTTCTTGTCGACGAGGGGGGGGGGGGGGCGGGGGTGAACGCTAAAAATATTTTTTCCGGAAATCACATAGTATTTCGTTAGTAATGCATTACTTAATAGTTAAAAGTTTATATATATAACAAATTCACTTTTTCAAATAAAATATATAACAAATTTACTTTTTCAAAATGAAAATTTACGTTACTGTTATTTGTGCTAGGGGGGGCACAGGGGGGCCACAATTTTCCGCTAGGGGGGCCTTGCCCTGCTAGGGGGCCCAGCTACGGGCCTGGTTACCACAAGAGTATTACCAGCTTTTTGGCCGATGACGTCATCCCTTGATTTTATAAGGAGCTAAGAGGCGACTTCAGCTCACCCCAGACACTAGACAGGAGTGTCGAAACGTTGGGTGGTGAATACAATTCGACCGGGCTTTGCATTCATTTACTTAAACCAGAGTAGCGAGCGAAACCATGAATGGTAAATAAAGTTGCCTTTTACAATATTTGATGTTTATGCGATAGGTTTAGCTTACTAATATATATCGGGAGAATACAATAATCTAAACTTTAGTTTTCGACTGGGTTCCCCATTAAACCATACTTACTGTAAGTAAGCTGTATTTTGAATGCATATTACTGTACGATTTGCGTACATTTATATGACTTATGTATTTCATTGTTATTAACTTCGAATCTTTTAATAGTAAGCCACGAGGCTGTTATTGATTGAAAAGATATTCCATTTTGAAACTCAAAATTCACATATTTGCTTTGCTTTGGGGCAACGCATTCTTGCTATAATAAATGCAGATGGATAACTTAATTATTATATAAATATTCTCTTCTTTCATTAGGATTGATCAAGATAACGATGCATCCAGTAAAAGCCAGAGCTAATTATTCCAGAGCATGTCAATTATTGGTAGATAAAGGAGGCGATGTGTTAAGAGCTGCTTTACATGCAAAGCATCCACCTTCAACTTTAGCTGCTGTATTAAATGCCAACAAAACGACCTTCCAGAAAATAAGATACAGTGTAATTAAACCCACGCAATGGAACTTACTCTTTCCAGTATCGGGTGCACCAGATTCAAACAACTTTGATATAACTTTATTAACCGTCCTGCTCCGAAATATTTGTGGACTGACTTCACCAGCAGCAGGATGGAATGTTATGCCATCAGCCAGCGATAACTCTATATCTGCTAATATTTTGAGGATCAAAATTTTTAGAAATGAAGTCTATGGTCACATACCAAGTGCAAAATATGACGATACCACGTTCGAAGCATTGTGGCAAGAAATTTCGAAACTTTTGATCAAGTTAGGAACACCTCAACATGACATTGATGAATTGAAGGAAGCTCCTCTTAGTCCCGAGGAAGAAAGTTATATTCAACAATTAAAGGAATGGAAAGAACTTGAGGATGATCTTTTGTCTAAATTGAGTTGTGTTGAACAAGAAGTTGTCAGTGTGAAACGTAAAGCTGTCGATGTGGAAAATAAAGTTATTGATGTGGAAAATAAAGTTGTCGATGTGAAAAATAAAGTTGTCGATGTGAAAGATGAAGTTGTCGTTGTGAAAGATGAAGTTGTCAAAGTGAAAGATGAAGTTGTCAATGTGAAACATAAAGTAGTCAATGTGGGATATGAAGTTGCCAATGTCAAAGATGAAGTTGTTGATGTAAAACATAAAGTAGTGAACGTGGAAAAGAAAATTGTTGAGCTACGAAAGATCGTTGAAAATCCGACACCCTCGCAAGTTCATCAACTAGCAAAGTTCAATTTTACAGGAAAGATTAATGGCCTTGGTGAGAAATTTCTTGAAGGCACTAGAAAATGGTTCTTTGATGATCTGTCAAGTTGGTTTACGAATGAAGAATCCAGAGTTATGATCCTGTCTGCAGGTCCTGGCATTGGGAAGAGTGTTTTATCTGCAAAGGTTTGTGAGCTGTATAAACAACGTGGTCAACTCGCTGCTTACCATTTCTGCGACTTTCGAAATTCTGATTACAGCAATCCTCACAGAATTCTCCAGTCCCTTGCTAGTCAAATGTGCGACAATGTTGATGGATTTAGAGATAAACTAACTGAAGTTCTTCGTCGTGAACATTCTCGAGACACACTATCAGACGCATTTCGTGTTCTTTTAAACGATCCATTGCATGCCCTTGACAGACGTGAGCCAATGTTGATCGTGGTTGATGCTTTGGACGAGAGTAAAAGTGGTACCAAAAGTGAGTTTTTGGAGCTGATATCTGATGAATTTCCCGAATTGCCAAAATGGATTAAGATACTCATTTCGAGTAGACCGGAGTTACAAGTACGACACGAACTTGAACACTTCAGTCCTTTTCAAATCCTTCCTGACGACCACCATCACAATCTCGACTTAGAGAATTTCATTCGGCATTCGTTGACAAACCTAAATGAAGATACTGTAAGTTCACTAATCTCGATGTGCGAGGGCTCGTTTCTGTACGCTTATTACTTAGTGAATGAATTGAGAAAAAAGGATTTGGGAATTGAACCCAACCTAAGTGATTACGTCCCCAAAGGCATTTCCGGATTTTACGTAAATCAGTTCAAACGTTTGAAAACAGGCCTCCGACGTTTTAAGCAAGATACATGCTCATCTATCTTGAAGAGTTTTATAAATGTTGTTGCCGCTTCTTGGGATCCCCTTCCAATTAAGATTATCTTTACATGCATGGGTTTGTCTGGTGAGGAGTATGAAATACGTAAAGAGATTATTGACATAATGTCAGAAATTCTCCCAGTTTACGATAATTGTCTGACTGTTTATCATAAGTCTTTATGGGATTGGCTGGCATTGAACGGGTATGAAGAGCATGCGTTTGTGGCAGATGTTGCAGACGGCAATGAGCGTCTCTGGCGGGCTTGTAAGAGCATATACAGCGATATTGATTCGTTAAAATCAGTTTCTGAATTTCAGATTTCACCTGAGAAAAAGTACGCTTTGAGGAATGGTCGAAAATATTTAGTGAAGATTGATGACACGAATGATTTTCACTGGTTGGTGAATGTAAATTTAAACTTTTTGGAACGTGAAATTTATGGGGTATTGAGTGTTGATATTTCCGATATTCTTAGGATTTATAAGGGTAAACTTTCCGAGGATCTTGATTGGGGCCTTGTTCAACTCCAAACCATTTTGAAGAGGTGTCTCTTTGGTATTCAATATTTGCAATCTCTTGCAAACGGGGATTTTGATTTCGCACAAAAGACCATTAATTTTAAAAATGAAGCTAGAGGTATCTTAGATAAAACGAATGAGATTTGGGTAGAGGAATTGGGAAGGGAAAGCAATTCTGATTTTAAAATTATTTCCCATGCCGCTGTGGCATATGATCTCTACTACTTTTCATTGTCACCAGACAATAAGGTGCTTGCATGTAAACATGAAAATGGAGTAGATATCTATAATTTACCAGCTTTGACAATGATGTTCGATGTAGATGGTTCTTCTCAGTCCTGTGCTATTACATTTTCCCCAGATTCCTCCTATTTTTTGTGGAATACGGTTAGGTCTTGCGTCTCTATTAATGAACAAAAGAAAGTGCCGTTTATTCCACACGGTTCTGAAGAAATATATTCCTGTTCATTCTCTTCTTGTGGAATGAAACTTGCTACAATAGAATATAGAGACGTTTTTAAATTGTGGGATGTAAGAAAGAAATGTCTATTAGTAGAAGTTGAATATGACTATTTCGTAAGGCAGTGTTTGTTTAGTAATTCTAACTCGTATATTCTTACGTATTCTGAGGGTACACAGTTTGATAATGGTGATATTGATATCTTGGATTCTAGAACGTTGGAAAGTTTAGGTAGTACTAAGCATTGTGTTGACGCTTGCTTAACATATGAAGATTGCTATCAAATTATTTCACTCCCGAATTTTGATGCTAGCATTAAAATTCACCATTTCCACTTGCCAACTGATGAGCTGATTCTTATTGCAAATAGAGATTGTTCAGATCCTTGTATTTGGAAAGATAGAAAGTGTGTTGTATTCTCGAATTATAGTAACATAAGTAATTGTGAAAGTATTGTAGTGTTCGACTTTATAAAACAAGAAATCGTTGACTTGTTTCACATTAATTGTATACCACATGACACTCATATTCGTTGCCTATCAATATTGGATGAGAAAAGTTTCCTTATTTCTCTAAATTCTGTTCAACTACTTGCTCTATCTTTTGAAACTTCTACAGACTCACCTGTTTCTTCTTTGGTGGACAATGCCTGTATAAAATGTTGTGCATTATCTCCAGACGATTTGTATGTAGCGTGCTGTTATAAAAATCTTATTTTGACAATCAGGAGTGTAGATAATGGGAAAACATTGCAAACTGTTGTACTGAAACAACCACCGAAAGCTTGCTGGTGGTCAGAGTCGTATCTTTGGGTGGTTTGTGACGGTGTAGTCGTAAAATATCCTTATAACTCAACAAACACAAAATTATTGGGAAATGAACTTAAGGAATGCATTTTAAATTTCAGACGGGTCCTTAACTTTGCAGCAGGTGTTCTTGTTATCAATCGACTCGAAGGAAATGAATCCGATACAAAAATAAAAATTTACGTTTTTAAAATTTGTAAGGAAAAGCTTTGTCCTCAACAAATACCTGATCCAATTATTGAAGTCGATGTTCCTGCATGCGCAATAAGCATGGATCGTTTTGCTGTTCTGTTCTGTGTTGGGGATTTTCCAAATGCATATAATAAGTATTGTCAATTGTGGGAAATAACATGTGAGAACATATGGGAATTGCGTTCGAATGTAATATTGCAATCCAATCCAAATTGGTTCTGTTTAACTGGTACAAAGAACTCGCGGAGTTCCTTGTTACTCTCAGATAAAAGACGTGGCCCTAAATTCAACTTTTCTTAAACTTCCATTGACTTCCTAAATGAAACGCAGCATGTACATGATCTTCGTTTACGAAACGGCAGTGATTTTAATGTATTTGGAGTTATTTCTGTAAACTCCGACTATGTAATTATTCATGCGAATAATGTGATACTATTCATTAACGTGTCAGATGGTAAAATCGTTAAATCTGTATATTTAGGTTTCGTTTTGGGACAAAGAACGTATCTTCCTTCTACCTCGCTTCACGAGGTGTTCTTCTCTTGGTTAGGAAGAATGGTTTCAAATATTTCAAAATCCACAATATTAAAAATTACTACCCTAGCGAAGGACTTATACTTAAGAATAACATTATGCAGTTTTCTAATCAATAAACATGGGTAGATGAAATATAAGTAAATCACTGAGAACAAAAACAACATGAATCATTATACATTGCATAATATTTCATCTGATGAGATTAGTATTAGGGGGCTCTATTATCCAATCCTCGAAAAATTCTTAGCATTTAATAACAATAAACGTGGAGGCCTGTTACCGAATACGTGGTCGAGGCGTTTGAACAATGTAAATTTCGTGGAAAAGACAATTATTCAAAAATTATATTTCGGACCAGTTTCCATGCCCTGCTTTGACGTGAAACAACATGAGAGGTTTAATTATTTTGATTTACCGAATATTTTATTTAAAGAAGTGCTTTAGTTACTTGTGATAAGCGTGCATATGTAAACAAGCCCTTGATAAAAGATGTTATAGGAATATGGTTACCCTTTTTATTAGGTTTATCGGTAAAGAAACTTTTCTTTCCCTGCAACTGAATAAAGCCTTAAAATAAAAATACAATAACACCCCCCCCCCCCACCCACCCTTTACCGTAAATAGGAAATTTTGACCCATAATGGGGTTAAATACAGCCGATTGTGTGTTTAAATAGGGGGGGAGGGTTATCGGAAATTTACAAGGTTTTGTGCGAAATTTAGGATGCCTTTCCCCCACTGGTAAAAAAATGAATTTCCGCCACCGTTCTTAATCCATTTTGTGGAAGCCAAACTTTGAGATAATATATTCAAATAAATATTGCACGCGGAAATGTTGCTAATCAACTATACATAGTACTTACTTTAATACACATTCTCGCCGATATCGATGCCATCTTGAGAACGCAATACGTCAAATTTCTCTAATGTTCCTTGTATTGATAAAACTGAACTTTAAGGCCAGTTTACACTTGATGACCACGTCAGCCCGCTTACCGAGACGAAATTAAGAAAACAAAATTAGACGCTAACACATTTTAAATTGACTGTTCTTACTTAGTTTTATGTTTAACTGAATTTTACAAGAGTATCAAATATAATACTAAAGCCTAAAGCAATATTTTTCTTGTGAGAAAAGCAAGAAAAAATAACAAAATCGTTAAAATAGGTGACTGAAATGTACGAGATTTCCAAATGCTAATTTTATAGTAATTTATTCGAATTTCATCTCGGCAGGCGGAATCAAAAACTCCATATGAAAACACAAAAATATTCGTCCGACTAGCCGAGAAGCTCGGTAAGCAGGCTTATATATATGAACAGTCCTTTGACGGGATAAACCTAGTTCATTGCACAAACTTTGTGTAAATTTGCCTTAAATATAAGTTTTGAATTTGCTAAAAATCAAATATAGGTTTGCATTTAAACCTGCTTAATTATGACAATCGTTATCCAATTAAATATCACAAAAAAGTTAAAAATGTGAGACAGAAGTTTAAAAACGTAATAGAAACGAATATAATGAACAATGCATTGCGATTTTACATGGCGTCGTGTTTGTGGAAAAGGTCTATGGAGATATACTATAAGTAAAGCATAGTAAACATAAGGCATCATGAGCTATGTATGAAATGGGTCAAAGCATATACTGTATGTTGCAAGACTGTAAACTGTTGAGGTAACAAGACAAAATTTAGTGATGATGCCATGCATTTAAAAGTTTGAGAGTAATTTGATTGTTAATAGTGATTGCTAATAGTGCCTGAGCTGCCAAATATTTTTCTGTAAGATGCTGACTCATACTTACATGAAGTCTCTTAGTAATAAAGAGCATATAACTGCACAATATACAATCTTTAATAATGTAATAATCAAATTAAATACCATGCATACTTTAGTTAGTGTATAATCATAGATATATATGTGTGACAGTATTTTTGTATCAGTAATACGAAATAACTGTGATTAATTATATTGAAAGCTGAATGTGTAATTAGTTGTGACTTAACTTTCAACTGATCATCAAAGACATTGAGGTTAAAATTATTAGTATGTGAACATTTGCATTATATATATTACTGTACCGTAAAACTATAAATTAAAAAATTAATTAAAAAAAAGACAAAAAATACTATAGATTAGTTTAGAGTAGTAATTAACGATAGGAATGAAAAACAATATATCATTGTAGAAATAAGCCAATTGTAGTACTGCATGGAACTGTCTAACAATATGGCATATGCACTTGAAATGTAACTTTTTTATATAAATATATTTGTTGTATACCAAAACGTTGTTACATCATTCTTCTGCTGGGACGGGTGAATATATAGAACTGAATACGAAATCTATGACAAAATTTAGTATGTTTCTTCAAAATTCTTAGACGCCCCCACCCTCCCCCACTGTATCTCGCTTTAGGTCGCGGATATAGCTTTGTTGAGTCAGCATTTTGGAGTTTCTTTCCGCAGATTATCAGTTTCTAGGTTTATAAAACAGGTTTACCAACTGGTTTTATCCAATGTTTTGACAGGAAGAACGTCAAAATAACGTGAGTCCACGAAAGGTTTGACGTACTGAATCAAGGCCAAGGGTTGTTGATTGAAAAACGCTCCACCACTGACATGTATGTAGACATCAGGGGCCGGATGTACGAAGCCCGTTTAGGCTATCCGGTAGATAAATCGAAAATATCGATCAAGTCTATTCATTCATCGAACAAACAAACTAAAATTATTTTCACATAATAAGTGCATAAGACTTAAGTTCAGTCATTCACAAAATTTGTGAAAGTGCACGTTATTTAATTCTCCACCGTTTAAGCAGAGTTGTAGACTCGAGTCGTGCGACTTGGACCCTTGGATCCTACACCAATACCGATCTTGAAATTGCATTATATGGAGGTTTAACTCGGGTATTATTGAGTGTTTTATACACACATGTAGCTTCTTGTATTCGACAAAACGGCGATACAACATACATATACATAAACTATTCAGACACGCTGACCCCAACAAGGTGTTGATTATGGCGCGTGCTATAAATGGAGGAACACAAACATTAATACAATATAAGAACAATGCGGGCATAATTATCGTAACACTCGTGGTGCGCATGAACGTAGGCTCGATTTTCAGCCGGCTCCGGGGAATGGCAGAGCTCCCCGAAGGGCCGGCTGGACGCACTAGTCGCAGATCTTGTCTGTGACGTTTTATGAAAAATTAATTATGCATCTCAAACGTAACCGGAAGTGACTTGGGACAATATGGCGCATGTGAAGAGTGTTCATTTCAAACCATTGAACTATAAGTTTCAAACAAGTTGATTCTCGTAAAAGTCGTAAACTTAAAATCAAGCTTTCGTTTCGAACTGTGTTTGAGTGGTATAATACTGGTATTCATGGAAGCTATTACTAGTATTATGAGTACTTCACTGCCTTTTTATCGTTGTATAAGTAAGGAACTAAAACATTTGTTGCTATTTTGACACATAATTTCTAGTGAGCAATGCATATTTTTGCCATTGCATTGAATACCAAGTTGTATCAGGTCCTGGGAATCTGGGATCTGATCTGTTTGGAAAATATAAACAGTATATATATGTTCCTACGGCCCTACCAAGGGTATAATAGGAATTGATGCCGGGCCAAAGACCCTGCCAACCTCTTCAAAACTTATTCAAAATGGTTTTGGTATCCCATGTATTAAATCCAAGTGCCCTTTTCCACTGTTAAAAACAAAACATATTGAAAAAGTGCTTTTTAATGGAAAATGTGCCCTTAGATGCAATGTCACAAACAAGTTTAAGTTCTTCCTGCGCTTCTCATGTTTGCGTAGAGGCACACTGAAGGCTGCATTTCGTGTTTTGGCGTCAAAAACAGCTATCGCGCGATACCCCACCCAAAAATCAGAGTAAGCACATTAAAAAAACATCGGAGCGTTTTGTTATTGCGACAATGTTATTGTACTTGTCTTGTATATTCTATTGTAATGGATTGTATTCCTGGAAAACGTTGTACGCCAATAAAATATATTGAGACTGCTGGGTGTATATTATGTGGTTGTGAACAAACCGATTCTCGTAAGAGAACTAAATGAAATGGGAAGGTATCTGATTTGAAACACCGAATTTGCAGCATTTTAAATGTTCCTCTGTCTAGTATAAATTCGGACGGTTATATTTGCAATGATCGGTGCTGTCGAGATGTTAAGCGCGTGGAGAAGATGCGAGAAGATTCAACAAAACTTCAGAATACATTGAATGAGAAGTTTGCAACAACTACGAGAGCAAAACGTGGTGTCCCTACGGATTTTACAATTTCGCCCAGTGTGGTCCCGCCATCAAAATCCGTACGCCACTCGACTGATCAAGTAAAGGGAAAGGCCGTAAAAAACTTATCATTTGGCGGAGAAACTCAGCCATCATTAAACCCTGTATCCATTCAACCTGTACCCATACAATTACCATTGGTAACGCCATCTGTTTCTGTTCAAACATCAATTGAAAGTGACTTACTCTTAGGAAGTGCACAGTGCGAGGGAAAGATTTGTAAAGTACAGGTAAATACAATAAAAAATGTTAAATAAAATTTACTAAATTAGTTCATGGACAACGTTTATTTAAAAACTGCACCTCTTTTTCGGTTATTGACCTAAGCAGTATTATACCAAAAGTGTCTCTTTAATAATACATTTAGACAATTGACGTATGAATCTGGCAAGAAAATCGGAGTTTTGCCAAACGATCTCATCGGCTGGGAAAAGCTCTTGCAAGAGGTAGTGGTTATAAGTCTATCGCGGACGCAGCTATGGAGAGTGCTGAACTAAAGAAAGCCATCGAGGACCGCATTTGTTCTGACGTGAATAACGAATGTAGGAAGTTGTGCTCTAAAAAATCACCTTCACTGTTACGAACAACCACCAAGGAAAACGTTTTAAATTTTTCATGGCGTGATGTTGGGAAAGAGTTAAATGAAAAGGCGCCAGTTTTTTATCGTTTACTCCAAGCATGTGTATATCCTAAATCGTGTTTGAAAACTGGAGAAACTAACCATGAAAAATACAGTGGCATATGTACCGCAGCCGCGATCTTGCTTAAGAATCGGGACGAGTGTATGAGCTTGGTTCCTTACGTCATCAGTACAATTTTGAAGGTTGGGAGGACTTCTAAAATGGTAGGTTTCTGTAACTGAAGATAATTTGTGTGGCACATTGCAGCTTGATGAATGAGTTAACAAGAGACTATGGCAGATAGTTTTGTTAACCCATTACGGTGCAAGGGCCTCACCTTGGAATACAAAATTGTCTGGTGTTATACTGTGTAAAAGAACAAATTACATTAGGCTGCACCAGGGTGCATTGCACCTTAATGAGTTAGCTAGTCTTTTTCAAACAATCAGCTTAAAAGCATTAGCCAATGCCCATTATAGACCGATTTTTACTGATAAGTTGCTGTGCAATTTAAGGAATATCTGATCACTTTACTAGCTACAATTAGATGAAAAATATCAATAATAACTTTATTATATCATTTATATGTGTCAATGTGTTTAGCTATTTATAACATTTTTATATTCTCTAGCTATTAGTGAGTTGTTTTAAACAGCATTTTATTTGTTTTCTTATTAGGCACTTATTAGACTAAACAAGCTTGGAAATACAATGTCTCCAAAAAGCATCAACAGAGTCCTTGACAAACTTGGGGAGGATTTTGATAAACCTCATAAAGATTGGAAAGAGAGCATTACATGTCATCTCGAAAAGTGTTGTCAAAATGCACAAGAAGTTAAAAGGTTTGAGAATAATAAAAATGAGCTTTCCCAATTGGCAGCAGCAGGAAATAATGTTGGTGATCAGATGACAGCAGTGGATGAATCTTTGTCAATCTTAAACGACAAGAAAGAGAAGTAAGATGAAAATCGGCCTAGTAGTTATAACATTGTGATCGATAATGTAGACATAAGAGTCTTCGCTTCTGATATGACTTCAGATGATCAAAATAAAGACCTCCATTGGTGTAACCACAATGCGTACCTGGACAGAGTGAACCCTACTCATTTACCTGACGATTCTCCAATAGCGGATCTTCAAGATGTGCCTAACAGTACCTTCCTACCCAACTTAAGTGACAAGAACTTATTGCAAGCTAACTTTATAATACTTATTGGCAGGGTTCTAGTGGAGAACTTGCCTGCGTTCAACGTATTCAAGGATGTCATACCTCAACACATTAAACATGCATACTCTGAAGAAATGAAGAAAAAAACTGTAACATTACATGCAGGGAAATAGGGCTAGTCAAGAAAGCACTTGGCTTAATTTGCAAACAAAGATGTTGGAAAACTGTAGAATGGTTGAAATTTGGACTTTCAAACATATAGTTAGTATGTCGGTTGTCCCATTTTAGATAATTTTTTTTACATACAGAAGGCACAATCTTTTTTTTCAATGTACAAATTTCAGGTTAATCTTGGCATAATTTTCAAAGATGAAAATTTGGGCGAGGACATGATTAGCATCACAAGAGAATTGCATGGGTTGGTGCCTGTCACAAAAGACGATAGCATGTTTGATCGCGTTCCTGTAGTTGGTGACCAAAAAACAGTAGAGAGAGGAGTAGAATCACAGTTTTCTGTACGTAATGCCTACAACTAAACACGAAGATTGGAAGGCTTGTTCTTTCAACTTGCTGATTTGCATCATGAAAACAAGTTGCTGTCAGAAAGTATTGCATACAAGATATAAAGAATAATACATGGGTGCGCGGAAATACCAGATTTATTTCAAGTGTTGAACATGATATCTCACGAGTGAGCACAGCGAACGAGTGAGATATCATGTTCAACACGAGAAATAAATCTGGTATTTCCAAGCATCCATGTATTTTCCAAAGGACAGTCTTTTCAAACAAAATAAAATAAATAAAATATCCATTTTCATAAACTTCAAAAGCGATAATTTTCATATGTGAGATTATCATAAATAATCTTTAAAGCATTTAGTCCTTGATGCAGATATCATTGCTGCAGCCCTCAAATTCTTTGGCATGGAAACAACAGATGACGAACCGACAAAGTACATCATCAATGAGGTATTGAAAACAAGCATCAAAGCAGTGCGCCAGAGATATTTTTATAGAGTCATTAAAGAATTTATTGAAACATATATTGTAAATGGAAAACTCTATGAAAATCACTTCATCAACTTTCAATCACTTCAAAAATGGGAAACCACACAAGCTAACCAGCCTATACTTGAAAATGGCAGGTACCCATGTAGATTTCCAGGTTGTTCAAACTCATACAATTACGACGGACTCAGCAGGCATGAAATGTCGCATGACCCGCCACCTACCATTCCAGAGATTCCGACCATGCTCAATACTGCACCAGATCCAACAGATCCCACATCTGAAGATGACATTTTCAACTACCATTGCGGATTCATGAACATGGCACTGCTGTTACGAAACTTCATGGATGCTACAAAAGAAGGTGATGGTATAAGAATAATTAGATGCATCAAAATGTTTCTTTTGCATTTTAAGCAAGATGGGAGTGGCAGCACAAATTATTCATTAGAAGCTTTGTATCAAATGTTTCAATTGTATGCACTACTAGCCCAAGAGAAGCAGAGAGGTTGACATGGAACAGAACGGTGAACAATCATGGCTCTGCATGTTGCAATGTAGCTATGGATCTAGCCTTAGAGCATGACAATCATTTAATTAAAGACAAGATAAGAGGATTAGGAGCTAATATTAACGAGAATAGTGTTCATAGAATTTGTAGAGCGTTCTTCATCATCAAGTCATTTTTGGCAAATCTAGACCAAGAAATGCAAGTCAAAAAGATCTCGGGAGAGCATTGTAAGAAATCGGTAAAGCAGGACTTAATGAAAGTTGTAAAGACACTTCAAGAACAGAATGTGTTTGAGAAACAATCAGCCAGGGAAAAAATGTATGCCTTTCCTGACTGTCCAAGAGACTACCTACAATTGCTAGACCCAAAAGCCTTATTCTCATGGATCAACGATCAGAATGTTACTGTTGAATATTATAAACTGCAACGATGTGCTAAGTTTCGAGTGATTCCGTTCAATAATGGTAAAAATAAATACGATTTTTGAATACGTTAATTAGGACAGAGCTAGCCAAAATTCACATCATTTGAATATCACACAGGTCAAAATATCTCAGCACCAACATGGCAAATATATGAATGGGCAATAACTGCGAATATATGTGTCATTACCATAAGAAAATTTTCCAGATGTAAATTTATGTGGTCACTTAACGCTTTTGCTATTTAAGCACTGATGCTACTAACCTTCTGATGAGGGCCTTTGCTTGAAACATCCTTGTTTGCTCTATTTCTCAGCCAGTTTAACTTTATTGCAAGATATGTACCAATTTGTTGTTGTTGAAATAAATTAGTATCCAAAAAAGTACCGTATTTATCATACCAGTACTATTCTGAGTCATACACCTCTTCAGCAGTTTCTATAAGGCTGTCCTCTGGAATAGAAAATAGTTCTCCTTCAATGCTAGCCAACAATGAGTCCTGTTCATCAAATTCAAATATAACAAAAGGAAACTCCTCTATCTCATCAAGTTCTGTTTCTTCATCAGATTCTGCTATATCAATATCTTTAAAGACTTTCGAAAATGCAAACAAAACATCATTTGCCACACTTAAATGCCAGATATTAACAAATTTAAAAACATCAGCAACATTAAAAATTTTTTCACAGTTTTGCAATATATCTTTTATTTCAGAATCTCCAAATCCACCAGCTCATTCAAAACCATCTTTAAATACATCAATTTTTGGGCAAGTGCTGTTCTTTGAGCATCTGTAACTTCTCTCGAGTGGAAAGATTCCACTGCAACATCTTGACTGCAAGTAGATTTTGAAGTAAAGTATAGAAAATCACAATATGTCCCACAGCATTTGCATTTTCTTTGACAAAATCACAACATTGGTGAGGGTGTTTAGTCACAGGCAGGTTGTTGAAGTCAACATAAAAGTTTTCTAACAACATCTCTCTTCTGCACTTCGATGATTCACGTACATAACTCTTAATTTCATCTGAACAATACCTCATCATTAAGCTTGAATACAGGATGACAGATTTACACATTTTCCTATTTGATCTTCCAGCCCTTCCACTCTCTTGCATGTATGTCTCCAAGTTGTAAGAAGGCCCATAGTGAATGATGGTTGTAACACTCTTACAATCGATTCCCATACCATAAGCAATGGTAGCAATTAAAACTCGAACTGAACCATTCGGGGTGCTCATGGACTCCAATATATGATCTCTATTCAGTTCATCTATTCTGCTATGAAACATTTCAACAGTCCTCTTTTTGGGACCCAGGGAGTCATTAGCATACATGTCATCACCAAGTTCTGATGCAAAATAGGAATATAAATAAGTGGTGACAGTATATAATTGCCTTTTCAGTACATCTTTTCTTTTCTTTTAATTCTTGGACCATTGTTTGAAACGTTTTCACAAGATCAGAGGTAATAACTTGGACAGCATAACTTATGTTAGGCCTGTTTGGGCTATCCAGTATTAATGCTGGGTTCTTCATTTCAAGGGCTCTCATAATTTTCAGTCTGGTTGAAGTTGTTGCTGTTGCTGTCAGAGCAATCAGTGGCACTCGTCCAATAATAGAGCGGATCTCATTTATTCGACTAAACCACTTTCGGAAAGCCATCTCTCCTTTCTTTGATGCATAACCCCTGAAACATTATAAAAATCACTATAAATTAATAGACAAAAAATTAAAAATCGAAGAAAAGATAGCTTATTTCCTATACAAACAATGAAGTGCATGTATGGTACAGTATATACCTGTATGCACAATACCACAAACTAACATGATAATTTGTTTTTAAAGTCTATATATACAAAAGAATCAAGAATATATCATAAAGAGTTAACATGCCAATATTTTTGCCAATATTACATTAAATCTGCTTACCAGTGAGATATACAATGAGCTTCGTCAACTGCTACCAGACGCAATCTTTCTTTATAAACATTGCTACGAATTGCGGTCGTTTCGCCCACAAGTCGTTTCGCCCACAGTCGTTTCGCCCACAAACCAAAGTCGTTTCGCCCACAACTCAAAGTCGTTTCGCCCACACTTAAACTTCCAGTCCTTGAAACTCAGGTCGGCATTCGGCAATGCCGACCTAAATGCCGACCTGCAAAGCGATATGTACTTTCAAATACGTCTCGCCATTTTTCCGCGAACGCATCAAATACGCATTTTCAACGGAGTATTTCGTTACTGCAAGTGTTGAGTAGCGTGCAAGATTTTCCAGACATTGGCCATTGACACTTGAAGTATTATGTAAAAGTACTGTAATCTTAACATGTAATGACTAAATATACAACAACGAGACCTTAGCATGACTCCCGCGAATAGGCAAATATTTTAGCGCTCACGATCTTGTCATTGGCTGTCAATGGAATTTGCTTGCTCATGCTCATGCTATATGTACATGCACTGTTCGATTGGAGTTCATGCATTTTGTTAGTTGTCGTGAAACATGTTACATATAGAAAGATTAAAGCCATTGATATACAGAAATTCAAAAGTGATCTTCAACTTTCTGATCTCTGTCATATTACTTTGGATAATATTGATCTCGACAGTTTAGTTACATTGTATAACTCTACGTTAATTACTCTTCTTGATAAACATGCTCCACTTATCGAAAAATCAGTAACTGTACGCCCACGAGTCCCTTGGTTTAACGATAACATTTTGGAAGCCAAACAACAGCGTCATAAATTTGAGCGTCGATGGAGATCAAGTGGACTTGAGCTTGACCGGCTGATGTTTGTGTTCATGCGAAACCAAACAACAAATCTAATGGTAAAGGCCAGGCGCGAGCATTACACCGATTTTATTAATGAAAATAGCACAGATCAAAGAAAACTTTTTAAGGCTGCGAATCGACTACTTGGCCATTGTGAAGATATTGCATACCCTCCTCATGCAGATTCGGTTAGTCTGGCTAATGACTTTGGTAAATTCTTGCTTAAGAAAATAGTGGACCGATTCGTACCAAACTAGATAATGAATCTGATAATGATAATAACGAGGACCTGGAAACAGTGGAACCCTGCGAAGTCTCTTTTACCTGCTTTGATCAGGTTTCCATTGACTACGTTCAGAAACTTATCACTAGTTCTCCAAATAAGTCGTGCCCCAGTGATCCAGTTCCTACCCAGATAGTAAAAAGCTGTTTAGATGAACTTCTTCCTATCATATCAACAGCAATTAACCTATCGCTTAAAGATGGACACTTTCCGGATACCTGGAAAGGAGCATTAGTTAATCCTAAACTAAAGAAACCCAAGGCGAACCTTCTATTTGAGAACTTTAGGCCAATCAGTAACTTGTCTTTCTTGTCGAAATTAACGGAAAAAGCTGTTGCTCATCAGACAGTTGATCACATGTCAATGCACAATCTTTACCCGGAGTTTCAATCTGCATATCGACAAGGTCATAGTACTGAAACTGCTCTTTTGAGAGTCCGCAATGA
This sequence comes from Trachythela sp. YZ-2020, assembly GCA_016169945.1. Lineage (NCBI taxonomy): Eukaryota > Metazoa > Cnidaria > Anthozoa > Malacalcyonacea > Clavulariidae > Trachythela > Trachythela sp. YZ-2020. Next base: position 3,030,795 of record JADLSH010000389.1, read on the forward strand.
TATACTGATGAACATGAACACTCAACATGTTACCTTGCTAGTGCTCCTAGACTTAAGCGCCGCTTTTGATACCATTGATCATAGTGTACTCCTTCGTCGCCTTCAATCTATGCTTGGTTTCTCTGGCAATGCGTTGGCTTGGTTCCATTCCTATCTCTCAAATCGATTCCAACATATCGTCATTGATAATGTATGTTCAAATAGATTTGACCTTAAGAACGGTGTTCCGCAAGTTCTTGCCTGGGACCACTTCTGTTCTCCATTTATACCCACCACCTATCTGAGATTGTTAGTCATCACATACCACAAGCACACTGTTATGCTGATGACACACAACTTTACCTGGCGTTCAAACCTAACAACGATATATCACAACAATCAGCGGTCTCCGCCATGGAAGCCTGTATTGATGAGTTAAGAAGATGGATGATCAAAGACAAACTGATGATCAATGATGGAAAAACCGAGTTTCTTTTGATCGGTACCAAGCAGCAACTTGAGAAAGTTAATATTAATAAACTATCTGTTGGACATTGTGATATCACTGCCTCAAATGTTGTCAAAAACCTCGGTTCTTGGTTCGATCGTAATTTTTCAATGTCCACACATGTTAATAACATCTGAAAATCCTCGTTTTACCATCTACACAATATTGCTCGAATTAGGAAGTTTCTTAGTCAAGACTCAACTGAAACGTTAATCCATGCATTTGTAACCAACCGCCTTGATCATTGTAATGCTTTGCTCTATGGTCTACCGAAATTCCAACTAAAGAAGTTACAGCGCGTCTTAAATGCAGCAGCAATATTGGTGCTTTGTGCCAGTAGTATAGGAAATGAGGGTACGAACTCACTTTTCCAGAAAACAGCCTCTCACCGCAAACCCACAGGTCTGCAGAGACCATTTCCCAGACGCACCATGGTCACCATGATTGCGTAGACCAATACCCCCATTTCCTACACTACTATATGGTTATGCTTTTCGCGTATTTTTGCGCATCAGTTACGCAAACTAATCTGCGGGTTCAAACTTTTTCTTATAGACATGCTTTGCTGTTATAACTCCCCCACTCACTAATCCCAACAATGGGATATACGGGCTTACTCTTTCAACTGCTTTAAGAACATCGTCCTTTAGTAACGTGTTATCTTTCAATTCTTTAGATAGTTCATCAGATGACTCTATAGCCTCAAGACCGCCATGGATATCAGCGAATTTTGATATAATTAAATTAGTGAGATACTCATTTGCCTTCTTCATTCTATCCTTTTCCCATTTCTTATATAGTTTTTCTATTGTTTTATTACTAGCCTTTTTGAGGTAAGCTACGGTTTTGTCATACTCTCCATAGGCAACACGTATTTTTTTAATGAATATTAAATACTACGATAAAATATAGTTCAGTGTTCAGTTGTCAAAATTTGGTTCGGAATTAGGACACGTGCACTCGAGCGTGCGTTGGCGTATGTTCACGTGAACGTCTATTAGCTGTTCAGGATTATTGCCATCTTGCCATTATATATAATTTGGGTTAACAGGACGGTATGTCCAATTTGAGCAGTATGTGTCGCACTGGCATTGTCTCATTGTCAATATATCTAGTTCCTGGTAGGCACCACTTCTACTGACAGCAAGGTCAAAGTCTTTGAATTATAGCTGATTAACTGTATGTAAGAAAGTTACATCAATGATTTTCAACCGGGAAAGCCTTGATAGGCTATAATTTAATTAAAATTTTCATGTAATTTAGGTCAAAAGGTTTTAAGAACTCAGATTTGCAGCAACAAAAGGATGGCTGTATGTCGGCAACCTAAGTCGTACCCCAATATTTCACCAAATGTCCACCACTGTATATTAACCTACTTGATTCTATTGGTATATGCAGTTAATTCAAAGGCTAAGCTTGTTGTCAAAGTTACTAAAAGATATCATGGAAATAATGTGGCAGTTCATTATATTTTATTTTCAGATTGCAATTTCTTTATATACTACATAGTACTACCAACATTGTAGACTATGTTCAGATAATATCTCATATTAGCTCGTGCAAATCTCAACATGCATGTGACTGCTTTCACTGTTGTGTTCAAGCTTGAGTCGATATACTACATACACCACTGTTATCACAGTTTAGGGAAGTAAAGTTGGTGCCAGTTTAATGTTAACCTTTAGAAAACAAATCTCTGATAATCGGGGTCAAATGAACCTTATATATGATACACAAATCAGTTTGCTTGTTAATGTATGTAATTCAATTATTCAATCACATTCTCTGTATACTGAACCTGTTGCTGTTCAAATGTAGAGACCTTTTATCGTATAGCTCCGAGTTACTTATACCAGACTGTTACGTCAGATGAATTAAAAAATAAATAATTAAATAAAATAACAAAACAAACATGCCTTGTTAGTCAGCTCTGTTTGTCGTGTTACCAACACTCCAATTATGAATTTGTGAGATAAAAAAGCTTCGTGGGGGAGCTGCTGTATGTCTTGGGCCCCATCCAGGTTTCCTGTACTGCAGGTTTTTCCTGGCCTCCCTGATATCTCAGCTGTAGTATGAGTGATGGCAATGCTCAAATGGATGTCAACTATCATCAGGCAAAAGCTGTCTTCTCTATGACTACAGCTTTGTGGGAGATGGGTTTATTCGTCTATGGGGAATACACTTGCAGTGTATTTGTGGGGTTGAAGTGTTCCAAATGGTCAACTTCATTGCCCATAGACTCAGATTATTTCATGGAAATATAATCAGTCGAATCGTAAGGACTGTCCAAGGGGATTATCACCCATTGGTTCAGGTAATGTCGGAGAGGGTCGCAACCTTGATGACAGGGCTCTATCGGGGTTTTTACCCCTAGGGCATTTAGTCTCTCCTAGCGGGTCTCATGTATACCCCCGCGGGATGAAAACGTAAGGCTAGAATGAGTCTTTGGGTTGACCAGAGTATAAATATTGGTTCACTTCAGTCTTCACCCCGAACCCGTTCTCCCACAAATTTGGCGTGTGTTTAATTTAATTACCGGTGAATTTTAGTATATATTGTGCTTGGATCATTAAAGCCAATTTATAGATCACAATGTATAAATTTAAGTTAATGAGACAACACATTAACTTGAGGTTTGTTTTACTATACAACAAGTGGGAAAAGCCTGTCAACACCCACTAAATTCACAAGAAAATATCTCTGATCAAAGTTCAAAGTATATCCGGACACGTGCAATACGAATGCAATTTGCTCAGCCAATCAAATGACTCTATTGCCAATCATATTTCAATGACCATAGGTAAAGCGCGCTATATAACGTCAAGCGTGTCACTTTGCCGAATGTTTCAACTGAATAAACACGAAATTTTGCAAGAATAAAAATTTCCACCCACCCACCCTTCTATTTTACATGTTGGAGGAACTAATCTAATGGACGATATATATTTATCTATCTCATTATATAGTTATTTTCATGCAAGGTAATCCAAGAGGAACAAACGATCAATTCTATCGTATCGCTGGAAATGTTCTTGCTGTATCGTTATGCTGGATGTGGTCTTGCTTTAGTTATGCTGGATAATTAATCCAAGAGGAAAACACGAACAATTTTATTGCTGTGAATGATCATGTTGTATATATCTAAACTTGTTGATGTTGAATAAAGCTTTGGTTCGGGGTTGAAGTGTTCCAAATGGTCAACTTCATTGCCCATAGACTCAGATTATTTCATGGAAATATAATCAGTCGAATCGTAAGGACTGTCCAAGGGGATTATCACCCATTGGTTCAGGTAATGTCGGAGAGGGTCGCAACCTTGATGACAGGGCTCTATCGGGGTTTTTACCCCTAGGGCATTTAGTCTCTCCTAGCGGGTCTCATGTATCCCCGCGGGATGAAAACGTAAGGCTAGAATGAGTCTTTGGGTTGACCAGAGTATAAATATTGGTTCACTTCAGTCTTCACCCCGAACCCGTTCTCCCACAAATTTGGCGTGTGTTTAATTTAATTACCGGTGAATTTTAGTATATATTGTGCTTGGATCATTAACTAGGTTAATATCCAAGTACTTAGCGTTGTTAAGACCAGATAACAAAGATTTCCCACGATCATTTGATATTCCCCCAAAGAACTCATCGGTTAAGACCTTCACACTGCGCTTATTATGCGTCTTAAAGAAGACAATTCGCGTAGTGTTATCCCTAACTCCAGTCGCTATACTATTCAACTTTTGGGATACTATAAATAAGCTAATTCCATGATGTCTACCACTATATGCTAAGTAGCTAAGCGTACCAAAGTTGCTATGTGGTTTGGTTTCATTGGAGATGTCGTCAATTATAACAGCTACTCTACTAGCACCGGCATCAGCACAAAGGTTTTTAATGATGTATTTAAGCATACTATCAAGTTTATTACCACTCACCTCAACCGCTATTACTCCATCATCTGTGTCAATTGGTTTCCATTCCGCATACGTTTTATTAATCCAAATAGTTGGACATAATATGATCACATAGTCAAATTTACCTGGTTCTATTAAATGGTGTAGTAGCGTGTATGTCTTACCAACTCCTGAGGGGCCAACAATAAGTGTTAACTCCGGTTTATCCATATACTACTATATTGTATTGATTGCAGGTCCTTATTAATAAGATTAACAAGCCCGTCACTCACCACAAAGATGTGGCACATCACATTAGCTGCAGTCACCTTTTTAACAATCTCAAGAAGTATACCAGATTGTGTATTTACTATCCGCTTACCATTAGCCGTAACATTAGCCTGATTACTTCTAAGATCGACAACAAGAGCGAATGAGTCCTTATAAAAGCCCTTTATCCCCATGTACTGGTCTGCAACCGGTGAACACCCAAACACTCTGCTAGCCTCCTCATAGAATCTTTCCTTGGTAATTCCCTGAGAGTAGACAGAGTTTGGTACCCCTTCAATGGTGACCTTTACATTCTCAATATTGGGATAAACATACTCCTCTGTGTCACCCCTTGCTTTATTGGTGAATAGCAGAACTATGGACTTCATTGATTTCCTAGGTAGGTTAATACTTTCATTAGCAATAATCTGATCCTTACCCCATTCTACTGTTTTCATTAAAGTTACATGTTCATATGATAGTGATCGACCAGCTGAGTATAAATTAACTATTTCACCGGCTAACTCTTCATTATCCACAGTCTCATACTCCAGTTCCAAGTTCTCCAGTTCATACCCAGCCACAGCCTCACCACCCTGCGCCTCCATGATATCAATAGCTTAGCTAAGTGTCAGTACATATTGGAATCTATTATTCATATAGAATGGCGCAAACAGCCCATGATCACTAATGATACGGTCTATTTGAACTCTTAGCTTATTCCCATACACCGAGTACATCAACCCATCAGACACTTTCCCAACATCACCTGCTGCGGCTCCTGTGTCGTCACCAGACATAAGCTTTCTAAGGTTCTCACTGCCAATTCCATACTCAACTCGTTGGTCCCTTTCTGTCTTACTCAACCATAGATCCTTATATACATTATACAATCCCTCACTCGAGCAGTCATATACTATCTCCCCAGCTAACTTTACCCTAAATCTTTCTATTATTGACTTCGATAGGTTATTCAGGAACCAACTCTTTGCGTTCTCATTTTTAAAGTCAAACAGCAAGTGAAGTGACCCAGGAACTAAGCAAGTATCTGGCTTTAGCTTTGGAATGTCTATATAAAGCTCTTCACCTGGTGAGACCTTATTGGGGTTCATTGTTATAACATGCCTAGTCCTCACTCCTTTAACGCTAGACATTTTCATGCGTCGATAACCCGGCTGAAGTTCTGACTCTGTGTTGTTCATATATTATTACTACGTTTTATTATTTTCACTGTGCTGTTCACTGCGCTGTACACATTTGTAGAAAATTTTGTGCTAAACAAATACAGCTTACCATCTGTGTTTACTTTACTACGCATCAGCGACGCTTATAATTATCATAAATAAACCACGCTACAGCTAGAGCCAATAGCCATAAGTTGTTGGCGAGAAAAGCGAGACCTTTTGCTCCATATTTTAACAGTGTACTTAGGATAGTGTCAATCGCTGATACTATTGGCCCCAAATAAGGACCAAGTGTAGCGGCGATCTTTTTAAACACGTTATAAACAGCTTTGGCTAATTTACCAACCGCCGAGGCTCCTTTGTAAACTGCCGTGCGTCCACTGACTATAATACTAGTTATAATCCCACCAATACTCAAGGCAACAGCGGATAGCCCAACTGTGAGCTCTTTGTTATTCTTAAGCCATTCCTTAAGCCTTTCATACCTGCTGATATCCTCTTCTTGTTGGGCGCGAACCTCTTCCACTTGCTTTTGCCCTATTGTTCTATCTCTCGCATTTCGTAACCCAATAACTCTTTCCTCTAATAGTATAAAATCCTCCACAGACGCACCCGGATCATCCCTTTGTTCAATTACTTCATTAAGTGTGTTATTAAAGTGGTCTGCCTGGATCTGTAAGGACCCGTTGGGACCAATTCTTGATTCGGGGTCCATACTACTTGACGGGTTTAGCACACCCTCAAGCTCTCTGTTTTCCTGTGACGTTAGTTCTAGTATGTTTTGGTATTCCCTGTGTGTCTCAATTATTTGAAACTCCCGCGACCCCTGGGAGTCTGGAGACTCAGTTCTTTGAAACCCCCGGGAGTCTCCAGGGATTTTACTTACCATATCTCTGAACTGTTCTAACGCTAACTTAACGGACGGGTCTTTACTTTTACTAATAACTAAGTTTCCTTTGAAGCTTAAAATCAAGATTGGGGATGGTTCGCTTAGGTTACCATCACTATCTGTCGCCTTGAAAGCTATAGAGCCATCACCTGTGACATAGTGTCCTTACCTAATACCTTCCTCCTTTCATTTGTCTGAGCTTCTTATTTATTTGCCACACGCGCTTTATTTGGTCAGTCGCCGCCTTTCTTTTATGTACATCTATATCTAAAGTAATATCCCCAATTCTACCATCCCTTAATGCAGCCAAGCGTTTGCTAATGTCATCAACATTATATGAATCTATCGCTAAATTATAGTTTTCATCGGTTACATCATCATAGTCGCCTTTCTTTACGAACGTTACCTTTGGCGTACTTACCTTACCATTTATTGTTACACCATCACCATTAGGGTTGTCTATAAATGACGTACTTGCCTCATCACTGGGGTCATCTACAAATAATGAACCTACTTCTAGGTTCTTAATCGTCGAAGCTGATCCACTATCTTCATTCTATCTAAGATTTATTTTCGTTGCTTCCCTTCTGTTTTCTCTAAAAGATTACTTAGCACGTCGTATGCATCATTCAACTGATCATAGCTCATATCATTATAATCTGGATACTTTCCTAGCTCTCCCATTTCAATGTCTTCAAACTCTTCGTCCATCTACTATTCAACGATATTACTTTCCGGAATCCAACTATTGTGTTTATTATCATAACCTAACCACTTCACCAGAATCATTTTCTTTCCATTGAGTGTTTTCCTTTTTAGTATTTTCTCAACTTTAAATACACCACCATCTCGCTTTTTACTGACAGCTGATAACTCCTGCTCATAAAATTTACCAATAATTGGCTCACCGGAAAGTTCAACAATCTCATAAACGTTCGGATCACCACGAATAACCTTCGCAATTTTAAACAATTCCTCCGTAAAGTTAGCCTCATAGCCTTTAGTAAAGGTGGACTTATAACTAGATACTCTAACAGTAGCATCAACCTTAAACTTATTTAGCGGTAGGTCTCCATATATATGACCATAAAGTGTTGTCCAAACTTGACCTTCGTTATCCAGATTAACATCTTTCGGCTTCATTAAAATGCTTGTATGCTTTGTACTATTATAGTTATCCACTAGTTGCTGTAACACATCAATCCATTTGTAGGTGCCACTATTGTAGAAGTACTTCCACATAGCGGTCTTAAGTGTTCTGTTAAATCTTTCAACAATAGCAGCCTTCTTATCAGATAAAGTAGAGAAATACCTCACACCGCGCCTCTCTAACAATGACTTCACACCAACATTATAGAATTCCTTACCATCATCAAACTGAGCTAACTTAGGGTACCGGTCACCGAAGTGATCCTTAAACTCAGATAATACCTTATCCACTGCCTTAGTCATGTTACTAGTGTCCTTTCTGTAAACCGGAATGGCAAAGGCATATCTGCTAAGAATCTCAATAACTGTTAATATCCAGTAATATCCTTTGTTCTTACCCTTGTATTTACCCATATCAACAAGGTCCATCTGCATTTTCTCGCCGAGGTAGTCAGCGCGAATTTGTCTAAACTTATGTCTTCTAACAATTTGTTTATATCTTGTGTAGTTGTCTTGCAACTTTAACCACTCTTTTACTTGTTTCCTACTTACTTGTAAACCATCCTCCAACGCTCTCTGATACAATCTTTCAACACCGGAATATCTTGTTTTAGGATTATAATAAAGGTCCCTCAATCCCTGCTCCAACTCTAGTTCCATAAGTATAGTTCTAGTAAGATATTTCCTATATCAACAGGATTATCGTTCTGATCAGTGACATTGAATACTAATTGATTAATAACACCATTCCCTACACTAACCTTAGACTCGATGTCAACAAATGTTTGGACACAACCAAATAGACTTTTATCAGTGGTCACCGGTAAGCTACAGATTCTTCTACTTTTCCTACCTGATTCATCTATATTATGTGCCGGATCCGCAATGTTACAACTAATCTTAATGTATTCCAATCCGTTGTTAATGTTAACAGGATTATCACTGACGGTGGTTGTACCTCCTTTGAAGCTTCTGTTATCACTACTATAGCCCAGTAACGTAGCCAACCTTTCTGTTAGATTCACAACAATACCAGTGTGTGTCGTTATTCTACACTTTCCTGTCTGCTCAATAGCCTCCAATGTTGCAGGTTCGCCCTCAAATAACGACTGTAAGCTCTTAAAGTTGTGATACCCCGCAGTCATTACTATAACCTTTCCATCAATAGACATTGCTGTGAAGGTGGAGGGGGAGTTTCTAAAACGCCAAAATATGGTCGCCTTCTTCACGAAGAGACTGACCGTGGAGGGAGTGACAATTGATTCCTGAAGGTTCACAGTAGTTGTATCTCCTTGCAGTAGTACTGTTATTTTCAACATACATTTAGATGAGATAGGCTTCTATTATTATCCTACCTATATCCCTGGGTTGATCATGCATCCTGATCTGTTACCACAACATGGAAGCTGCTGATTTCATTACCGGTATTAACCTTAACCTTGGACTCAATATCATTGAACTCCTGTATTTGACCAAAGACATTACCGTCCTTAGGGATTGGTAGGTGCAACACAGTCGAACACTCAATAGCAGTCCCGCTCAACTCCTTAGTTTTTGCGGTGTACGTTTTATTATCCAATGTGTCAAATACAACTGGTCTGCTTACATTGGAGATGTTATTAGCCTCATCTATTAATCGACCGGGGAAGTTGATTTTCAGGTATTCCAATCCGCGATTCATATTAAGTTTAAGGTGTGCTGTTCGGGTTGTATTGACATTCCATATTGTATTGCCAGGCGTAAAGCCTAGAAGTTCAGCCAATTCAGGGTATAACTTCAATGTCTTGCTCTTGGTTGTGATTATACAGAAGCCATTCCCACTGTAGTACTTTACCTTAATGTCTGGATCATATGCATGAATTGTCTTAACTATGTCAGAGAAGCTGGTGTGACCAGCCTTAGCAGTAAATGTTTTATCGCCTACGTCAAACAGGTCTGTATTTTCAGGGAAATTCCAAAACTCCCAAAGTATTACAACCCTTTTTACCAGTAAATACTCATATCTGTCTAAGGATATTGGGACCCTTGGTGTGATAACAGCTTCGGGAGTTTGCACTACCAACGTCATTTTTCTCATTATAGTAGTATGGTGGATTATTCTAAATGGATAATTGATGCTAAACGCAAGATCGAGCTTGATTTTAAAACTAAGTATCCTTATGCTGATATGAGTAGGTTTCACTTTGAAAGATGGGCCGCCACTGATGGGTCAGGTGATAGAGGTACTAATGTTTATTTTATAACGAAGGATTGGATACTAGTTGATATTAAAAAGAAGGAATTTACGGGTAACAAAGAGTACCAAAAGAATCTAACAATAAATAAGTACTATCACTGGCCTAAGTTGTGGCTACCCTCAGGTGTGACCGGGGGTATACCCTTGACCGGGGGTATCAATGATATGAGTGTTGGTGCTGTACTAAGTAACTTTGATGTATACGTTAACAATAGTGATAGATTTCAGAGTGACCTTAGTAAAATTGAGATTGCGGCGCCCAAGAAACTAATGCAGAGATTCGATATTAATACCGTCATTACCGAACCATATTACACCAGTATTTGTGCTATGTACGTAGCAACACATCTCTCAGGGATATCCATGGAGCATCTAAAGGTGGACACCCCCGGGAGTCCGGTAGTTGAAAGTCTTATTAGGTATCATATTTATTTTTGGATTAGAAGATTCCTAACAGCTCCAGACGGTCTTAAAAGATACTCCAATCAATTGCAAGCGATTGTTAAGGTGCTTCCTATTGTCACAAAGTGGTCTGGTAGAAAGTTCTACCAAGGGGTTCCTACAATTGGCACATTTAAGAAAGATCGTGGTGACACCGAAGTTAAAGATGTTACATACGCTATAAATAGCCGAGGACGACCAGTTGGAATATACTACAAGCAAAAGGTGGGTGAGTCGGTAAGAAACGCATCTGCAGACTATAAGTCATTTATACCAAAAACTGGAAGTACTGGACTAACAACACTTGGACAGAAGCTCCTACAGGAAAGCATAGAAAGCTACGTATATGCAGTCCTTGGATCTCAGGCAAGAACTAGGTGGCCAATAGTTAACAATGGGGCAAAGAGTTCGCAAACACAAGATGTATTCCGTAAAATTGTTGAGGATACTGTAGTACAAAGCGATACAACCGTTACTATTGAAAACATGAGGAAAGCAATAGCAGCTACGAATGTGGTGCTTAACACTGCCATTAGCCCAGGCATTATTCTAGTTCCAGGAAATATGATTATTTTACAGAAGCCAATTGCTGGCTATAATAACATTCTAACTATTGCGAACGACTATGACCTTCGGAAAGAACGCCAATGTGAACTACAGCGCCGCGCAGTCGGTGAGCCACCCCACAGTACCAGCGGGACACGCACTGCTCACGGTGGTGGACCACTCCGTGCAGCCCGCGGTGGTGGACCAGAAGGGGGAAACTTCACTCCCGGGACTTCGCTCATTTCCATAAAATAGGTGGATTCTCAAACTTAGTGAGTTTAACTCCCACAGCTGATATAGCAACAAAGGGAGATCTTAGTGAGTTTAACACAGGAACAAGTGAGGGTAATGAAAAGCGAATCACAACAGACACAATTGGTCAGGGGCAACCAATTGATATTACCGCACCATATTACGCACTAGCCTTTATCATGAGAACTGGATGAAACTTAGCACTTTATATTATGAATGACCAAGTAACTATAAAAGAGAAGGATCCAAAACGTGTTGAGACTGGTAAAAGGTTGGCTGAGCTCTCTAGGCAGGCACGTGAAAGGAAGAAAAAATTATTAGAGGACGCCGCCGCTGTGTGTGCCGGTGGTGACACATCTTGGTTTAACGGTAGTGAAGCAACATTTATAGGTATAATTGGGATATTGATTGCCTTAGGAAGCTTGTATTACACTAAACAAGCTGCAGTGGAACCGGGAAGACCGGAGCCGGAAAAGCCAGAACAGGAAAGACCGGGACCGGAAAGACTAGACAAACTTTAAATATAATACAACAGTATGTCTGAGGAAAAAGATTTAATGAACCGGGTGTATAATTCAATTATGATAACATTTGGTGCAGTGGGTTTGAGTATGATTAGTAAGAAGATACTAAAGGAACCATTGTCAACTCCAGAGTCACTAATGGGAACCGCGAAGTTGGCAGTGGCTGTGTCTGGTAGCGCTTTGGCAGTTAAGTATCTACAGGACAAAAAGTATCTACCATCAGACCCTTTTAAGTAATACCTCCGGGAGTGGTATAATGCAATCTGTGGTACAAACAACATTTGCAGCGATATCGTTTGCTGGTGCTGGTTATCTGTTCAAGCTTATTGATAAGAACGGGTATGAATCCGAGATGAGGAGACATAATAAAGCACTAGAGGACCTTGCCGCAGCTAAGGAGAAGTTCTATGAACAGGAAGTCATCAGACGTAATAAAGTACAAGAACTAAGGGATAAAATAAAGGATGCAAATGAGGATATGCAAGTTACTAATGACTCTTTAATATTTTTAAGTAAAAGTAAGCCGTCAGTACCACCAAAGTTGAGTGACTACTACCATCCTAGTGATAAGATGAATGAGTATCAGCTATTGGTCACTGCTGGGGTTGGTATAGGCAGTGGGTATGTTATTTACCAATATTTATTATAGTGTGTGGTGGTATATATGACACTACTAGCAGCAAAGGAGTTTACACACAAAACATTAGGCGTGACATTAAATCCGGTGATACTGCGTGGACAGGTTTTATTTAAGGGGCGTGGATAGGGTATAAGGATACGGATGGTGCTATAAGAAGGCATGTTCAGAAAGAGTTTAAATGTCTAATGAATACCCCGTTGAATCAACGGGGTAAGTCTGTCTACATATTGGAGCCAGGATTGTACTAACTTATATTCCGATCTAAGTTAGAGTCTACTAAACAATTCCAACGTTGGGTGTTCACTGAGGTTCTTCCTAGTATTAGAAAGTATGGAGAGTATAAATTGTTTAATGATCCTAAGACATTAACATTTAGAATAGTTGATGAGTTTGACTTACATGCTAAGGTGGTTAGCTATATAAGACGGTTCCACGGTAATGCATTAATTATAGCTGGTCTCGGTGAACTTCAGGACACATCACCCAAAAGAATTAAGTCGTATATTAAAGGTTACCAAAAGGGGCAACCTGATTTAATAATTGGGAATTCACATAAGTACCATAGCGGATTGTGTATAGAGTTTAAAACACCTAAGTGCCTCAATGCTGAGTCAAAGTTATCTATCAGTCAAAGGGAGCTACTTAAAAGCTATGAGGTGAATGGATATAAGTGTATTGTTAGTAGTGATTATGATTATATAATCACTGAGATCTGTGATTATATGAAATTGGTTAGGATTATCTGTAAGAAATGTGGTAGGGGGTTTAAGAGTGAGAAAACGCTAATGTCACATTATAATGGATTCCACTCCCGGGAGTCCCGGGGGCGCGTTTAAAACACTTAAGGACAAAGTGTGTACTAATAGTATGAGACAAGTGAAAGCCCTGCGTGGATACAGCAAATCAGTTCAAATACATGCGCACATTGATGATATAAATCCTATAAGCGTATTAGAGGAAACTAGGAGATCGGTTCGTAAAGTAATAAGTGAGGAATTAGAAACCTCACTGGGTATTAAGTTTGTTAGAACTCTTGTTATAAAGTTCTATAAGGAGGGGAAAGAGGCACTTACAACTTATAAGGATGTATATATTAATAGTAAACCTGATATTATCCTACCATCATCTGGTCGCAGTATAAATAAACAACTACAAATTGGTGAAGAGCGGATTATGAGTGTGATAGATGCATGGATGGAAGCTGGGTCTGGATGGGCGATTGAAAGCGTTGATGGTCAATATATTAACCTCAATAAATACTCTCCGCTCCGGGGTAGTAGCTATGTACCATTACCTAATGAGCTACGACACAACCGTAAGGGATTGGTTAATATACAGAACTCTGATAATGAGTGCTTTAGATGGTGCCATATAAGAATGCTAAACCCTCAAAAAACAAATGCATCAAGGATTAGAAAGGATGATCGGGTGTTTGTTAAGACGTTGGAGTTAGGGTACAGTGGAATTAACTTCCCAGTAACCATGAAGCAACACCCCAAAATTGAGGAGCAATGTGGGATAAATGTTAATGTATTTGGATACTCACAGGGGGAAAAGTACCCTTTGTATATTAGCAAACGTGGTAATGATAAGGTTCTTAACCTACTGTTGTACAACGGCCATTACGTACTTATAAGTGACTTCAATAGGTTTATATATAATCATACCAAACACCGCAATAAAAAGCATTTTTGTATGTTATGTCTACAGTGTTTTAGTAGTGATGAACTACTTAATGACCATAAGGATGTTTGTATAACTGTTAACGGTAAGCAATCAGTTCAGATGCCTAAAAATGGTAGTCAAGTTAAGTTTGTTAATTATCATAAACAACTACAAGTTCCCTTTGTTATATATGCTGACTTTGAGGCTATTCTGAGGGGCAGTGAAGACCCTGGGAAGCTTCAGGAGCATGTTGACTGTGCATATGGATATAAGGTTGTTTGTGGGTATGATGACTCATTTAGCAAGCCGGTTCAGGTGTATAGAGGGTGTAATGCTGTAAATAGGTTTTTGAGGAGGATGTTAGAAGAGGTTGAGTACTGTAATGCAGTTAGAATGGAAGAGTTTAATAAGTGTTTAGTAATGAGTAAAAGTGATGAGAAGCATTATAAGTCTCAAAAAAGCTGTCATATTTGTGGTGGTGAATACGCAAGTGAGGATATTACTGTTAGGGATCACTGCCACGCCACTGGAAAGTATAGAGGATCAGCTCATCAATTGTGTAACAGGAACTTTAGGATGACTAATAAAATACCTGTAATCTTTCATAATCTGAGGGGCTATGATAGTCACCTTATTATGCAGCAAGTTGGTGAGGTGGCTAGTGAATTTGAGTTGACTGTTAACTGCATTCCAAATAACATGGAGAGATACATGGCTATTATGCTTGGTCCGAATCTGGTGTTTCTAGATAGTATGCAGTATATGAGTAGCTCTTTGGATAAGCTAGTCTCTAATGTCCCACCTGATAAATTTAAATATACAACTCAAGAATTCGGTGACGACGCAGGGTTGATGTCTAGAAAGGGGGTTTACCCATATGATTACATGGAAGCTAATGACCACATGAGAAAGCTAATGACCACATTGTACAATAAAAAGAAGTATGTCTGTCATTATGAGAACCTTAAACTGTACATGGATCTTGGTATAAAGGTCACCAAAGTTCATAGGATTCTAGAATTTCGTCAGAGTAAGTGGCTGGGGGAGTATATTGACTTTAACACAGTCAAAAGAACAGCCGCTAAGAACGCCTTTGAAAAGGACTTCTTCAAGCTTATGAATAATAGTGTGTTTGGTAAAACTATGGAAAATCTGAGAAAGAGGGTTGATGTTAGACTTGTGACTAATGAAAAACAACTGTCTAAGTTAGTCGCTAAACCAACATTTGTTAGTAGTAAAATAATAAATAAGGACCTAGTAGTTGTTCATAAGATTAAGGAGTCATTATTGTTGAATCGTCCAGCGTATGTTGGGATGTGCATCCTTGATCTATCTAAAAAGTTGATGTATGACTTCCACTATAACTACACCAAGAAGGTATACGGAGATGTTGTTAAGTTACTCTTCACGGACACCGACTCTTTATTGTATGAGATAGTGACTGAGAATGTGTATGAGGATCTAATAAAGGATAAATAACTATTTGATAATAGTGACTACCCTGAGGATAGCCCCTTTTACTTTAAGGAGAATAAGAAGGTAATTGGTAAAATGAAGGATGAAACAGCTGGAAAACCAATAATAGAATTTGTTGGCCTCCGTAGTAAAAACTACTCCGTGGATGTTGGCAATAACAACGTAATAAAGAAATGTAAGAGGGTTAAAAAATCGGTGGTTAAGAATAATATTAAACAATCTGACAAGAAAGTGCTATTCAAATCAAAGATTCTTAGACATGATATGAAAAGCATTAGAAGTAAAAATCATAACCTTGGTACTCACAACATAAATAAGATATCATTAAGTTGTTTTGATGATAAAAGGTATCTACTAGACAATGGAGTTGACTCCCTAGCCTACGGACATAGGGATATATCCGCAGAATATTCTGCGTAATTGTTGCGCAAAAATACTCGAAAAGTGTAACCATAGAGTAGTATAGGAAATGAGGGTATTGGTCATAGTTTCAGACTTCCACACAAATATGACGGCGTAAGTGGTGACCATAGTGCGTCTGGGAAATGGTCTCCGCAAACTCCTAGGTTTGCGTGGAAGGGCGGTTTTAGGAAAACTGTGCCGATACCCTCATTTCCTATACTACTAATGCTGACTCATACTTATATATAGAGCATGTAACTGAACATTTAAATATAGCATCTTCAATTATGTACTAATTGAGCGCATGTATGTTAGCAGTGTTTTTGTTTAGTTACGTGAAAAAGGAAATAGCTGTAATTATTGAAATTGATCGCTGAATGTGTGGTTGAAGATACAAATTTCTAGTTTAGTTACTTTAGTTTTAACTGAAAAATTATGGCATTGCCATTGAAATTTAGTTATATATATGCACATTTTCATTATATATTATTAATAATAGTATAATATGAAATAATTAATCAAAAAACAATAGATCATTGTTGAAATATGCCAATTGTAATCCTACATTAAGTTCATTTATATAGAACATTAAGGTGGTTATACCCCTTTCAACCTTTTTTTTCAATTTTAAAGCTTTAAATGTGAAAAAATCATTTTTTGAAAGGGTGAAATCAGTTCATATCCTGCAATCCGTTCCAGCGTGTTCGCGCCCCTTCTTGGCGAAGCCTAGAAGCGCTGGAAGTGACCTTCGGGACTCAGGGACCTTTTTCGGGACACTTTTTAAGTCGATCATCGAAAAAAAATAGCATTAAACGAATGACTTATGTTAATGCTGATCTACTCATAAGGTCCTATTCACTACGTGTACAGTCTCGGTGTGGTTGCACCTTTACGTAGCGGGACGTATGAGCAGATGAGCACATGCTCATAGTGCTCATAAGCACATGCTCATAAAAGTGCGAGTGCTCAGAGCACATGCTCATAAAAGTGCGAGTGCTCAGAGCAAGTGCTCACAAAACGTTTGGTTCTCAGAGGCGTCAGAGCAAATGCTCATACAGTGCTAACACTATTAAATACATTGCTGTCATTATTGTCATACATTACTGAGGGAGTGAGGTGTAAATATTGTGAGAAAACCTTTTTGCCGAGGTTTTAACCTTCGCCGACATGAAACTGAATATTGTCCAGCGTTTGCTCATCGCACCATTTTGGACCACCCCCTATACACCCTTGGAAGTATGACATCTATGCAATCGGGCCACCGAGCATGTGTTTTGAGCATGTAAAATAACTGTGAGAGTGCTCGGTTACTGCGCATGCGCAATGCTCATCTGCTCATCGCATCATTTTGGACCACCCCCCTATATACCCTTGGAAGTATGACATATATGCAATCGGGCCACCGAGCATGTGTTTTGGGCATGTAAAATAACTGTGAGAGTGCTCGGTTGATGCGCATGGGTATGATGTCATTTTCTACGTCCCACAAGCATAACTTAAGTGAATATATACCGAGCGCTACAACATTCCTGTTAAACTAAAAATAGGTACGCTAAGCGTACATGTATCTGCTCATGCGTATTTGCATAATTGTATAATTTAATAAAGTAATTATTTGAGTCATAACTTCTTTTCCATGGGTCAATTAATACAAGAGGTCTATTAGTGTATGAACTTTAATATTGCTCCTAAACAATTGTGCATGGAGGGATGAGGGCCTATAGCCCATGGGAGCAATTTTTTAAACAATTGTGAAACCTTCAGATTTTAATCTATTATACTTGGGAATAAAGGTTGTAGTAAACAGCATTATTATATGGCAAGTGCTTGTTTTGGTGAATCTCGCAATCTGATTGGTCGCTGACGAGGCAGGATTTTCCCGTATTGCCCACGGGCAATTTACAAGGGATAAAATCAAGTTTTGTTGGCTCAAGTCGAAATATTAAGGTAAATTTTACGATGTTTTTTAACTAAAACAGTCAAGAATATTTTTGTTTTTTCGAACATGCAAAGTTTGTTTTTGTCCTTGATCCGATAGCTCAATATCACTATATTTTCTATTAATTTTCTATTTTATTCTATAAATGGTACTGTAGAGTCAGGGGCGCCGGAAGTTAGCCGAAGCGGCGGGGGCAGCCCCATGAAAAGGGCACGAGCGCCGAAGGCGTGAGGAATTTGTAGGGGGTCCGGGGGTATCCTCCACTCTCTGAAATGCCATTTCCTGCATTTTGAGTGGAGATTTTACATAATACTGGGAGTTAAACAAGCCACAAGAAGCTGAAATGCGCTAAATTCACGATAACACACAGGAATTAGTTAAGGGAAGTGCGTTATTGCGGAGCTTAACTGCGTTAATCGACCACGGAAAACTAGGCGTGTGAGGAAACCAGAAAAATCTAGATAACTTATCAAGAAGATAACTAGTCAATTAACGTAATCTAGTTAAACTGCACGGTCATAATCCTTATTATACCTATGAGGGCTAGTCCGGTCACAATAATAATAATTTATTTATTACAATGCACTTTATTGTTAAGAAAAATGGCAACCGGTTGCCCCCGCGTGCCCCGGCGTGCCCCCGTACTATAAGGGCAGCGGGGTCAGCTGCCCCCACTGCCCCCGTGGCTCCGGCGCCCCTGTGTAGAGTAGTTTTACTAAGCTAAGATTAGATAAATTTGTAAAAAACTAAGACAAATTTGTATCATTGTAATTATTTTGACATTTGAAAATGATCAGCTTTGAGTTTCGGACTTTGTACTTTGCCCTCGCGTGACCAATTTTTGGCAAAATGAATTGTTTTTTGTTGTCTGAAATGCCATATAATAAACAACTTACTAACTTCGACTGTTCGGTCTGTACGGTAAAATATCAAGCCTCGGTCTTGCTGTATTGACCTCGCTATCGCTCGGTCAATACAGCAAGACCTCAGCTTGATATTTTACCGTACAGACCTCACGCTCAGTTAGTAAGTAGTTAGTATTTACACACCACTTATAAATATTACATACCACCTAGTCCCCCTATAGCCACAACAGTTTGGGAGAGAAAAAGGATAAACGGAAAAGGGGTAAACGGAACTATTACGGACTATGTGAAAATCAATAGGGGGGTTCCCCAAGGGACTGTTTTAGGTCCAGTATTATTTTCCATTATGGTAAATAACATCAAAACAATCCATACTCAAAATGAGCTAGTGAAATTTGCTGATGACTTGACATTGGAGGTCCCTGGGAAAGATTACGAAGATACGTCTACAACCGAAGTTGCCAACATCAGAGAATGGTCTGAGAGAAATAGGATGCAATTAAATATGTCTAAAACATATGAAATGGTCATACGTGGAAAAATTTCAACGCCTTTACCAGCTGTCGTTCCAGATATTAAACGCAAAACATGGTTGAAAATTCTAGGAATAACTCTAGAGGACCTGCCTAATAAATGGGATTTACAATTTGACGAAATGATTAGAAAAGCCAGTGGAAGAATGTATATAATGCGAGTTTGTAAGCATTATGGTTTGCCCATTAAACAGCGGGACCTCTTATTCAACAGCCTGATAATGCCTTTACTTAACTACGGATCTGAGCTTTGGGGAGGTGCCCATTATGGCAAGTATATAAACCAGATCGATAAATTTATCAGACGTGCCTATCGAAACGGATACATATCAGAAAAGCTGAATTTTATGGAAATTATTTCTAAAAGGGACATAAAGTTATGGAACAAAATAACAAAAAATAAGGACAATGCTTTACAAGAGTTGTTGCCAAATAAGTTAAATAGAGAGGACACGAGTTCGAGTTGCCTATAGTAAGAACTGAGCGTTTTAAATGCTCTTTCTTAAATAGATTTCTTTTCAAGTTTATTTGACATTCTTTCGTAATCTTTAATATCTAATTACAATTTATAATAGTCTTCTATATTTTAGCTAATAAGTAGCTTTCAATTTGTAAATAGCGGATAATTTTCTTACATAGCATATATAATTAAAACCTGTAAACTCAGACGTGTGTTTTGAGTATAGCATTTACAGTGACAATAAATATCTATCTATCTATCTATCTATCTATCTGTCTATCTATCGATGAGTCACTCGTGTGAATTTTCCCTCGTAACAAAAGTACAAAGTGAACTTTGCACTAAAAAGTCATAGTTTGAGGTGGTAATATTCCGCGTCACTGATCTCATGGTAGATATGGTTTCAATGACTCTGATTTACATGGGATATAGATATTTTTATCAAATTTTAACAAACTCTCGCAAATAAGTTAAGCCAGAGCTTTAGAGAGATTTCCGGGGGGGAATGGGAAGGGACTTTGCAAGGGAATTGTTTTTATGAAACATTTGGAACTCGGAACATATTCATATTCAAATATTTTATTAACCCGTCCCAACAGAAGAATGATGTAACAACGTTTTGGAGAGAATATATTTAAAAATATTGCATTACAAGTGCTTATTGGTAATGTTTGACTCAATGCTCTATATAAATGAACTTAGTGTAGGATTACAATTGGCATATTTCAACAATGATCTATTGTTCTTTGATTCATTATTTCTAATTATACTATTATTAATAATATATAATGAAAATGTGCATATATATAACTAAATTTCAATGGCAATGCCATAATTGTTCAGTTAAAACTAAAGTAACTAAAGTAGAAATTTGTGTCTTCAACTACACATTCAGCTATCAATTTCAATAATTACAGCTATTTCCTTTTTCACGTAACTAAACAAAAACACTGCTAACATACATGCGCTCAATTAGTACAAAATTTAAGATGCTATATTTAAATGTTCAGTTACATGCTCTATATATAAATATGAGTAAGCATCTTACTGAAGAATATTTGGCTTATCGTGATCACGCTATACTAGGAATCAGTTCTGAAAAGGTCTGATCATTTTGTCATTTTCAGTGTGTAGAAACACAGAAAAGCCGCTAAAATAGAATTGTTTCAATCATGAAATTGTGCCACAGAATTTTGTTTTGTTACTTCAATAGTTTACAGTTTTGTAACATACAGTATATGCTTTGACCGATTTCATACATAACTCATGATGCCTTATGTGTATTGTTGTGCTTTATCTACAGCCTATAGCCATTATAGAGGGCCTTAGATATGACTACGAGTAAATGAGTCGTTTGTGCGCCAGTCATGCGGTATTTTTCTGTCGTCACTTCCTGCTTGTTAGTGATGACGACTGTAAAATATGGCGTGACTGACGCACAAATGACGAATTTTGATCTCGAAATATATAAACTCTTTACAATGAACCTCAAAAAGGGAATCTATTTCAACAATAAATTATACTTATATTCCTTTCAAATCACTTCCTGTTTTGAAAATAATACATTATATAAACTATTTTAAGTGGTTCCCTTCTTGAGAGCATTCAATAGACCTTTTCCCCAAAAGCAACGCCATCTTATGTCCCAACGCTTTGTTCATTTTTTAGGCAACACAGAATGAATAATATTCAAGAGTCATAAACAAAAACGTTTATTCGGTTCTATTACGCTGTCAAGATCTTAGCTAACATTTTGAGTATTCGCTTGATATTTGAAACAAACATAGATTAATCGGCTTTAATGTCAACCTAGTTTATTATAGCAATTTACACAAGACGGGTTTACACAAGGTACAAGGTTTACACTATCAAAGAGCCCCTTCATATGAGCTCGCTCATACTGAGACGTCTCGGCTAGTTTGATCAATGTTTCTGGAGTTTTCATCCCATCTGCCGAGATGAAATTTTTAAATTTTATTTTTAAAAATGTCTTTACTATAATTTGTTCTTGCAAAACTCAGTCACGCAACACATATTTTCACGTTTTGTTATTTTCATTCTGTGTTTGTTTCCATACATTAAACTCATTGTTTTAACATTATATTTTATACTTTTTATAGAGTCAGCATAGAACTAAAGAACGTTTTTGTTGTAAGTTCACTCCAGGGAAAGATCAAAACTAAATGTCTCAGTAAGCGGGCTCATATGAACACACTTTCTAATAAAGGTGCTTTTTCTACAGTGAATGAAGGTGTAAATTTCATCAAAGAATTTCGTGTTTACAGCATCATTTCATTACGCCAATTTGATTACGCCATGCAGATGACGTCATGATTTGGATAACAGAAACATGGGAAGTGTAAACCAGCCTTAAATTTCAGTTGTTCGAAAACTAGGAAACATCAGATCAATTTGACTACATTCCGTTCTTAAGATGGCATCGATGTTGGTGAGAAGGTGTATTAAAGTAAGTCAAATTTTATTAGCCAACTGACCCCCAATGTAATAAGTATTTTAGCCAATGGATTAATTAAAATGAGACATTTAATATTATTATAGAATGAAGAGACACCCTTCCTCTTTGAGCCATAACTTTTTGTGTTGTTAAAGAGAGTAACCAAAACCCTAAAACCTTTGCTTTATCAAGGGCTTGTTTACATGCACGCTTATCGGCGGTAGCAATTTATTCTTACTCATTAAAACAACCCAACTGTGTCTTTTGCAGTCATTTATTATTCATCGCTTACACATGCACTGCACTAAAAAATCCATCTTACGATTGTGTAACCGTTATTAATTAATTTTTTAGTCATTAAAAGGTTTTTAGCAAATTCACTGTGAAAACTCGATTTGGCGTAAAAACAGGATATGTTAAGCCCGTTTTTCACATGGCAAATTCGTTCGCAAATTGGATTGATTAGCGACAAAATTCGCTGCTAAATTGTTTTTCCCTAACAAATCACGTTGCCGAAATTCCGTTCGCATCACGTGAACATATTTGCCTAGTGGAAAATGGGTTTAACAGGACGTAAGAATTTTTTTTCGCTTCCGACATTGCTTTATCCGCCAAAATTAACGTTGTTGAAATGTACACGCATTCCATAACAGGTCTCCACCCTAACATTAGCTAAAGAGTTAAAAAGTTGATTGAGGATTAGGTAATAGAGCCCACGATACTTATTCTCGAGAAATTAAATAATAATGTATGTGTGTGTGATGATTCATGCTGTTTTCTGTTTTGATTAATTGACTTACATTCAACATTTCAAGACTGAAGAAACCAGCAAAATTTATTCTCAGCTAGTCCTTCGTTAAGAAAGGTAAATATTTTTCAATATTATGAATTCTTAAATATTTGATACCATCCCTCCTAACCAAGAGAAGTAGGCCTCGTGAAGCGATATAGAAGAAAGATACGTCCCAACAATTCAAGTATTCAACATCATCTAAATATACGGAAGTAATGATTTTACCATCTGACATGTTAATATAATGTATCGACTCATCCCCATGAATAATTAGAAGGTCGGAGTTTACATAAATAGCGCCTCTGAAGAGACATTTGATAGGAAGTTCGTGCACCTCCCGCGTATTATTCGAGAAGTCAATGGTAGATAACCAAGAATATTTTTCCTCGGAATAGGTGTCACGCATGAGCCACAAGCAGTTTCGAGACTCATCTGTACCAGTTAAACCGAACCAATCCACATTAACATTATCAGTAACATCTACCTTTCCAGTTGAACGTAATTCCCACCTGTTCTCATATTCTATTTCCCACAATTGATAATCTTTACTGAACTCATGATATAACAGAACAGCACACCCATCTAAACTTATTGTAACAGAACAGCCAAAAGAGATAAAATTGGGTGTTCGCTGAGAATAGAGCTTTTCGTTACAAATTTTTAAGATGGAGATTCCTGTATGTTCGTCAATGACAACTAGAACACCTTCTGCAAATTTAAGAACTCGTCTAAAATTTAAAATGCATTCATCAACTGCATTTTCCAAGATGTTTTTGTGAGTTGAGTCATAAGGATATTTAACAATTACACCTTTACAAACAAACCAGAGATAAGACTCTGACCACCAGCAAGCTTCCGGTGGTTGTTTCAGTACAACAGTTTGCAATGTTTCCCCATTATCGACACTACTGATTGTCAAAATACGATTCTCGTAACAGCAAGCTACATACAAATTATCTGCAGATAGTGCACTGCATTTAACAAACGAAACAACAGAAGATTCTGCAGAAGTATCAAATGATAGAACAGATAGAAGATAACCACAGAAACAAATAAGGAAATTTGTCTCATCCAACATTGATATGAAATTAATATGAATGCCCGCAGTTGGTAAACAACTAATATGAAACATATCAACGATTTCTTGGTTTATATAGTCGTACACTACTAACGGCGCAGTATTTTGACAAGAATTCGAGACTATAACACACTTTCTATCTTTCCATGTCAAAGGCTTTGAACAATGTGTATTTGCAATTAGAACTATCTCACCTGTTGGCAAGTGGCAATGGTGAATTCTAATCATACCACTGAAATATTCTTCGCTAGGACCCTGTGAGACAATTTGATAGTGATCTTCATATGCTAGGCAAGTGTCAACACAAAGATTGCTAATATTTAACCTCTCTAACGTTCCAGAATCCAAGATAGCAAGATCACCCAAGGGAGGAAGATTACGATCATGTAGAAAATGATCACTGCAATGCTCGAAAGATCCACCAGGCAAAACAAGAATATACGAGTTCCAGTTACTAAACGAACAATCTACGCCAGACTCATCTACGCCAGTTTCACACGACAGTGAGTCTTGGAGCGAGACGGACGTGTGTTCAAGTGCTCCGACTAATAGTGCTGTAATTGGTAATTGCGATATCTCAAGATGGAAAACCAAAGCCTTGTACACGACTTATCAATTAACAACAAAAATAAGCTGGTTTGGACGGGTTCATTTGAAGCCTTGCAGCAATTCGTGCAAGAAGTGCTAGAATTGACTGTTGGAAAATGGTCCTCTCCTGGCGCCGACGCGAAGCTATTCGAAACCGAAGAGAAAGATATTGCAATCAAATGGTATGCCAAATCTCAAACTATTGCTGTTAACGGGGAAAATGGAGCAGAAATTGAAGGCAAATTAAAGTCTGTAGCCTCGATGACGAAGAGTCTAGCAGATGCAAAACGTTTTGGAAGCGAAGCAGACGATCGATCCCTTGAGACCACTTTGGAGACTCTCGATGGCAAGCTTCAAACTTTAAGGGAAGAACTTAGTTCTAAAATGGTTTCTGTCACTGATATATTATTAGTTCACTCTAAAGAGTTGAGAGAACTAAAACATATAGACTCTGATACTGAATTAACGTGGCTTAGAAAGGAAAATGCCAGACTTAAAGATGAGAATGAAAGATTACCGAACGCGTAAATAACTTAAGCTTTGTACTGGCGGATTTACAAGACAAAGCCGTACGCGCTGAAGAAGAGAAAGCCAGTTTAATAACAAGTATCCGGTTATTGTATAAGGACGTAGGATGCACTCAATTCATTTAACTTTACAAACATTACAATTCAGGAAACAATAGATGCACTAAATCATATTAAATCTAAAAAATCTCCAGGGCTTGACGGAATCAGTATAAGACTACTAAAAGATGCAACCAATATCATTGCTGAGCCATTGGTTAACATTTTCAATGTATCTCTTCAAAGGGCGATTTTCCCTGACGATTGGAAGCTAGCGAAAGTGACTCCAGTCTTTAAGGAAGGAAATAAGGCTGACTGCGGAAATTACAGGCCAATATCTGTAATTTCTGTCGTGGCTAAACTTTTTGAGAAACTGGTATACCAACAGCTAAGATCATTTATGACATTAAATAACATTCTTGTGGAGCAACAGTCTGGTTTCCGTCCCCAACATTCTACGGAAACTACGCTTCTTAGCTCCACGAACGAATGGCTGTATAATATGGACAAAGGTTCACTTAGCGGAGTTTTATTTCTGGACCTTAAAAAAGCTTTCGATACTGTCGATCACCACATCCTCTTATCGAAGCTTAAATTATACGGCATTAGAGGGACTAGCCTTAAATGGTTCGATTCATACCTTAAAGACAGAAGTCAAATTTGCTCTGTGAATGGCAAGATGTCATCTGCTAGAGAAATAAGATGCGGGGTACCACAGGGATCTAACCTTGGTCCTATCCTATTTCTATTGTACATTAATGATCTTCCCAATTGCTTAGAGTCAACTAAAGCTAATTTATTTGCTGATGACACAAATCTTTCCTGTGAAGGGATAAGTCCTCACGAAATTGAGATCAAACTTAAAAGAGACATTGAGAATGTTCACATGTGGCTAACAGCTAATAAACTCTCCTTAAACATGAAGAAAACTGAGTTCATGATAATAGGATCAAGACATCGCCTAAATTCAATTGAAAATAGCCCAGTACTAACATTAGGGGAAAAAAATATCAAACGCGTTTCTGAAAAAAAGTCTCTTGGCATGATTCTAGATGAGCAACTGAAGTGGGACAAACACAATGATGCACAATGCAAAGTAATTTCAAATAAGATCGCCCTTTTGAAAAGGGCAAGATCATTTGTCCCTAGAGAAACTTTAGTAAAAATGTACAATGCCTTAGTGTGGCCACACTTCAATTATTGTTCAACAATCTGGAACGATGGGTCTTGCTCGATAATTAATAAATTATTTAAATTACAAAAGAGAGCTGCGCGTGTGATAACTGGGGACACGTACGATGTTCGTTCCACACAAATACTAAATAATCTTAATTGGCTTCCAATTGAGGAGCTTTTAAAAAAAAGAGAAGTAATAATGACATTCAAAGCGTTAACTGGTCGATTGCCTCAATATCTTGCAGAACTGTTTGAAAAAATTTCAAAATGACAGTTACAATTTAAGAAGTAATCAAACTAAATTAGCGCTCCCCAAACCTAAGACAAATTTCCTTAAAAGGAGCTTCTCGTATAGAGCTACGAAGTCGTGGAACGAGCTTTCAAGTGAAACCATTGAAAATTACAATAAGCTATCAATCTTGTCGTTTAAACGGCGATTATATAATTAGGTATAAAGTTGTTGTTAATAATACTGATACTTTTGTAAATAGTCTTTACTTATTTGTCTATACATATTTTGTATTTCATAGTTTAGTACATACACGGCCCTTTGAAAACCAGTACTGTAAATACTTATCCACTGAATAGGCTACCGTGTGTAAATATTTTTAATTAAAGATTAAAGATTAAAGATTCTTCACTTCTGCTAATAGACTTTTCTTCCTTACATCCCACATTTTAATAGATTTAGTTTCTAACGTAACAAGTTTCATTCCACATGAAGAAAATGAACAGGAAAGAATATCTTCAGGACCATGTGCGATAAAGGGCACTTCCTTTTGTTCTCTAATACAGACGCAAGACTAGCCTCCTCCGCAGGCATCTCTTGGATCCCCGGGGTAGGTTGCGTCAGGTAGAAAGTCGGGGAGATGCCTGCCAAAACCCGACATGGTTGAGCCGGTTTGCGCATCTTGCTTGCGCAGCGATTTTTGTCTTCAGGGTAGGTACGTGGGGATAATTTTGAAATTCAAAATGGCGGATTGCATGGAGTGGATAATTTATTTTATCTTTAAGTTCAGCTTTTTTGGACAATTTAAACTTGTATAAAAGACTTGGTTGAGGTTTCAAAAGTTTTAGAATGTTTGTCGGTAATTTTTCGTGTACTGTATATGCATGCTATATATATTTGATGCTGTAAATGTTTTAAACCATTAAATTTTAAATTATAATTTTTTTATGAATCACATAATTATATAGTTAGTGCCATATATATAAAAAAACTCTACTCTGTCAGTCTGTCTACTCTGATTGCTTCATATACATAGAAACCAATTCAAACCACAAGGGGAATTTTCTATTTTTCTTTCTTTCTATTTGCATGGCAGGCACAATTTCTTATAGTATCATTTGCTATGTTACCCTATGTACAGTTTTTGGTTTCTAAGAAGATGGAAAGTGAGTTATTAAATTCATTATTAAAATGAAAGTATCATAGTACAACTGTACAACTCAATATAATGTGTGCCTGATTTAGTATTAGAGGACACCAGGACAGTTTCCAAATGTAAGAAATGAGGACAAAATTGTGCTATCTAGCATGTCAATTTTAATAACAAGAAATCGATTCAAATAAAAATATATTTTTGACAACAAATAAGAGCCATAATACCAGCAGAGAAAAACCTTGTCTGATATTTGTTGCCAAATAGCTAAATCTGGCAAGATCCAAGCAAGATCCTAGCCAACATGGCCATAATGAAATAATCATGTATGCTTTATAGTTTATGGAATATTTTAGCAGTCATTATGTGTATGGCAAACTTGTTGCTTCCTGAACAGTTTCAATTTTCTGTTCAGCATATAGCCTGCACCATATTTTAACACATGGGCATGCAACCATTGAAATTGAAAACATTGATCTAGCTATTATAAACAGCCAGCTGGGTATAAAAGTTGTATGACCTACCTTACAACAGGCAGTACTAAATTAATAGTAAGCTTTAATTGGGTCTTTAGGATTAAACTACCAATTTTGAGCCATTTATCTGGAAGTTAGTGAAATTCATCTAGAAGTTAATAGTCACTAACTTCCATGCAAACAGCCTTCCCTTGCAATGTTGAATTTCTTGTTGCATTTTTCAGGTAGTTTGATCATAAACACTTAATTGCACCACATGTTCAGAGTTCAATAATAGACTTTAAAAACTAATTAATAATTCATGAAGAAAATTCAAAAGAAATGAATGTTTAATCAATGTTTGTAAAGTTTGTCCTGATTTACATAACTTCAGTTTTGATTTTCTCGGCTTATAGAATGTTTCTTTTTAAAATTACTTCGCCAATGAACTCACAAGATGGGTCGTTTTTTAAGTTCGATAAAACATTCGCATCCGATCTTTATCTGATATACAGACGCTCGCCTTCGGCTCAAGTTTCTATATCAGATAAAGATTGACTGCTCATGTTTTATCTATAACGTAGAAGACTATCTTCTGAAAGTAGGCACATCCAGTCCAAACATGCATTTGATTATACATGCCATAGAATAATTTTGATTGTAACATTCTAATATATTACAATGGCTCTATTTATAATCATTGAACACTTCCTGATATTTATAGGCAAATTTTGTATCACAATACCACATGGTGGCAGAAGTTAGGGAGCCATGGAGTTGTCAACCTCCATACTCCATAGTCTATAAGGCTAACTCCAAATTGAAAATGTGCACTTCAAAACTTAGGTGAATTATTAAGAATTCTGGAGTTACAAGCCAATTTGCAAAAAAATTAGATTCATTTGCTAAAACTAGAATTTGAGCCAGGTTGAAGAGGAATCTGCCCTCTGCGCCGCACAGCCCCACAGCTGTGCCGGCATAAGCCTAGCTCCATTTGGAGATTGGCTACATATCTGCCGGCATGGAGCACTGAGCACTCAAGCAGTATACAGTCATGCATAAGTACTCAAGTACAGCATAAAAGCATAGCATGGTAAATTTTAAGTGTGTTCTTGGCTGAAATATCTCAAAAAAAATATCCCAGTTACAAATTATCTTTTGTCTCATCAAGTAAAATGAGTATTATATTCCACCAGCATCAATTATATCTTGCACTTGAAACTTGTACCTTCTAACCTTCTAGAGTACATTTAGTCTAGGACCTGCGTAGGAGTTTGTATGCATTTCATTTAGCACAGGCAATCTCAACTGTTTTAGGGTAAAATGACCATGGCGGTCAACATGGCATATGTGCCAAAACCTGAATCCGGGACGAAAGTCCTGAAAATGACCCCGCCCTGAAACGGCAGTGCCGACATAGCTCTACCTTCCAAAAAGCAAAAGCGACAGCCTTTCTGAAGTGCTTATGGTGTTTAGAAGGTTGCTTTTAGGGGTGTTATTGGAAGGAAAAATTTGTCTAAGTATAATATTTTACAAGAAAATGACCATGCACCACCCCAGGTCAACTCCTAATTATGCATGAAATAACTCATATACCTGGCAGAGATTAAATTTTCTTATTTCCTAAAAATTTTTATCATGGGATGAAAAACTATGCTTAATTTAATATAATTATTGTAGATTTCATAAGGATTGACATTGTTTTGTTTAAATATGATACATTTTATTTCACTTACCCCCCACCAAAACACGATTTCAGCCATATTTTGCCGTCTTGTTTGCTTTTTATCGCCGAGTCTTGCAAGTATCATCCAATTGTTGTACTTTTACATATTGATAGAAGGCTAAAGAAGATTTCAACCAAGTTTCGTCAAGTTTTGAAGCAGTGCAGTGTATTTTATCTTCGATGTTGTGTCCTTCGATATTTCGTCAAATATGCCGCCATTGCAAGCCTCGCAGCTTCTCTGCCCGATAAATGCCACTTCTTCGTCTTCATATGTATTTAGATTACAGTATCCAAGAGTGCTTCATTGTAGAATAGTCCCAATTGAAAAATTGAAAACATTAGTTGCACTTGAAAGGCAAAAACCCCCCATAACACATTTAGGACCAGAATCAAGAACACAAGTTTAAAAATAATTTGAAAGTCACGCGCAATCTTCATGAAAACTCCTCGTGGGCTACTTAACAGGGGAATATTTTCACAAAACGTTTGTTCATACCACAGAACCCAAGTAAATATATTATATTTATTGTATTTTTATGATTTATGATAAAAACAATAAATTTTTGCCGTATTTTCTATTGTTTTTATCATAAATCATAAAAATACAATAAATATAATATATTTACTTGGGTTCTGTGGTGGCGAACAAACGTTTCGTGAAAATATTCCCCCCCCTGTTAAGTACCCACGAGGAGTTTTCGCGAAGATTGCGCGTGACTTTCAAATTATTTTTAAACTTGTGTTCTTGATTCTGGTCCTAAATGTGTTATGGGGGGTTTTTGCCTTTCAAGTGCAACTAATGTTTTCAATTTTTCAATTGGGACTATTCTACAATGAAGCACTCTTGGATACTGTAATCTAAATACATATGAAGACGAAGAAGTGGCATTTATCGGGCAGAGAAGCTGCGAGGCTTGCAATGGCGGCATATTTGACGAAATATCGAAGGACACATCATCGAAGATAAAATACACTGCACTGCTTCAAAAACTGACGAAACTTGGTTGAAAATCTTCTTTAGCCATCTATCAATATGTAAAAGTACAACAATTGAATGATACTTGCAAGACTCGGCGATAAAAGCAAACAAGACGGCAAATATGGCTGAAATCGTGTTTTGGTGAAAAGTGAAATAAAATGTATCATATTTAAACAAAACAATGTCAATCCTTATGAAATCTACAATAATTATATTAAATTAAGCATAGTTTTTCATCCCATGATAAAAATTTTTAGGAAATAAGAAAATTTAATCTCTGCCAGGTATATGAGTTATTTCATGCATAATTAGCAGTTGGCCTGGGGTGGTGCATGGTCATTTTCTTGTAAAATATTATACTTAGACAAATTTTTCCTTCCAATAACACCCCTAAAAGCAACCCTTCTAAACACTATAAGCACTTCAGAAAGGCTGTCGCTTTGCTTTCGGAAGGTAGAGCTATGTCGGCACTGCCGTTTCAGGGCGGGGTCATTTCAGACTTTCTTCCTGGATTCAGGTTTTGCACATATGCCATGTTGACCGCCATGGTCATTTTACCCTAAAACAGTTGAGATTGCCTGTGCTAAATGAAACGCATACAAACTCCTATACAGGTCCTAGACTAATTGTGTAGAAAATTATCTCGTTGCCCCCGTATTTATATATTGCCAGATGAAATGTACAACGTCAACAAATACGAATATTAAACTTTATTTTATTATCGCTCACTTTATAGCTAACAATTACTCCAATCGCAGTTTGTATTCTCTCAGTCTCAGTTCGTATTTTCTCAGTCTCAGAATGCCCCGAACCCTCGAAGCTCGATAAAAACAACAACAGAAAACCCCCCCGCGAGGCCACATGGAAACAACGTTTTCCTATTGGTTAGTAACTAAATGGGTTAGTTCCGGTCTGCATTAGTAATTAGTTTGACAGTTTACGACACACTCCCCCCATATATCTCGGATGGAGATATATGTCTATTAAACAGTACACTGTCTCAATGCATGTCTAAACTCCTTACAATTTCAACTCAACAATAGTTTGGATTAAGTGCTTTAGAATGATTAACACTTCAGTCATCGACTATCATCTGGTTACGAAGCCTCGCTGCAACCGCGGCGTCTCTTTTCGGTCTGAACTCGGTGGCTTCCATGACTAGAAATCGAGGTCAGCCAGCGGCTTGACTTGCGGGCTCGTAATTTTAGATTTCATCGGAAAAAGTCAAGACGGCGGGGTTTTTTGGTTTTTTTTTGTCAAGACGGCGGTTCGTTTCTATAAGGAATTGAACAATTTGAGTACGGCTGATTTTATAGGTGAGAGCAATAAAAACCTGGAAAATACTGCGTGGTTGAGAGAATTATATCCCGAAGATAATTCTGATGAGGATCTTGACAATTTTGAAAATTTCAATTGCAAATAAGCCCCAACGGTGGAACATCCGACATTATAAAAGCAATATTAAACTATTATTATACAAAATACTATTTATAATCAAACAAAACACACGCAAATACCAGCAACAGTCTCTTAATTTAACATTAAAATTCCAGAACGATTATTTGTTGCCAACGCAAGCCAAAATATTAAATTTGCCGCGCCAAATAGCGCTATTTTCGTGAACCTACGAGCAAAATTTGAAAATAAGACAGCGGTAGAGACCCTGGTAACCTAGTAACAACTCAAGAATGTAAAATGGCAACAAGAACCGAAATAACGAGCAATGTTTTGCTTGTTTACGCTAGTTTAAGAGCTATATTTCAGCGCTTGATGGATTAAATTACGACGAATTTGCGGCATGAAAATGCTATATTTCACGTCGTTCGGGAACAAGTTTAAGGATGCTGTAACGCCTTTAAATGTTGCTAAAAACAAAGTATTGTCTACCTCGAATTTTCCTAGACGTGGGCCCGTGCGAAAAGTCGAACATATGTGGCCAAATTTACGTCTAGGAAAACCTCACTTCGTCAAATCATGTCAATTTGTTAGGCGTTTATATACAAGGTAAGAATTATAAACACAGTCTCTCGGGAACATATCTGCGCTACTCGGATTGTCGGCAGATTTTCGGGAGTTGATAGTGGCCTAATTTGCTAAATTTTTAGACGTGGGCCCGTAGAAATTCTTAACAGGATCTAATACAAAATGCGTATTTTGAATTTTCTCTTATCAAATCTATAGAAAGCCGCCATCTTGAATTTATTTGGTAGAAACCTAACGCGCATGCTTATCAGCCATGTTGTACTTAATTTCTAGCCATGCTGCATTCAACTCGGTAGTCTTGGTTGTTTGTTTGGTTTCACGGTCACAACTTAACTCTAATGGATATAGGTGTTGCACTGGTCTTTCCATGAAGCTTTTCCCTGCACGTAACTTTACTGCTCTTACAACACCATCTTTCCCTTCGTATAGATGCTCCACAATCCCCAGCGGCCATTCTCCTCTATTTCTTTCATCCGCTTTGATTATAACCACGTCTCCAACTGATAAGGTAAGCGGCTTCCCTTTTAGCATGACGTGTCGTTCGCGTAGCCCACGCACGTATTCGTTTGTCCACCGTTTCCAAACGGCTTCTTTACAACGTTTCAAAACCTTGGCTCGCTTCCGAAGATTGCTATCTTCTACATGGTGTGTCTCCATTTCCGGCAGGACATTTGATGATACGAACATGAGTGAGTTTGGTGTCAGAGTCGGATTCTCTAAATCATCTTCGATGTAACTCAGAGGCCTGTTGTTGAGTGTAATTTCGATGTCCAACAACACGTCTGCTAACTCTTCCCAGGTTAAACAACCGTTTCCAATACTCTTGTATAGACAATTCTTGACCAGCCCTACCATACGCTCGAATTGTCCGCCCCACCAAGGGGCGCGACTAAGATTGAACTGCCACTTTATCTCCTGACCCGCCAGGAAATCTTGAAGTTTCTCATCTGCCATCACCGTTCTTATCCACCGTGCTGCTCCCACAAATGTACGGCCGTTATCGGAGAAGATCTTTTCAGGTCTCCCGCGTCTCGCGATCAATCGTTTCAAAGTGAGAAGGAACTCTTTTGTCTCCAGTGTTGCTGTTAATTCCAGATATAGAGCTCTTGTAAGACTGCAAGTGTACAGAACTATATACGCCTTTCCTTCTTTTCCGGACTTCTTACGGTATTTCAGAGGACCAGCGTAATCGACTCCAACTACTTGGAATGCGTGGTTTCCCTCGGTACGCTCTTTCGGTAATACTCCAGGAGGCGGTTTGACTACAGCAGTTGCTTGGAATCGGCGACAGCCATGACAGGATTTGATTTGCCGTTTAGCCAAACTTCTCAACTTAGGTATCCAATACCTTTCCCGAACCCGCGCCATTGTTAGTCCGACTCCCCCGTGAAGAGTGCGTAAATGCGCTTCTTGCACTAATTTCTCCGTGAACTTGTGAGTGTTCGGTAAGTAGACTGGATCTTCTCCTTGTATCCGACCACGACATACAAGCAACTCTTGGTCGTTCTCTTGTAGGTTAAGTTGTTCTCGATCTTTCTCAATGTCACTGTCTCGTTGGACTCGCTTGATCCACCACAGACAAACGTTTTCAATCTCTTGGGTTGTCAGGGCACCGTGCTGTTTCTCTTTGGTTCTACAGTTGGTTATGAATCTCAGCATCCAGGCACATACTCGCAGGGTACGATGAAGGTCGTGCTTCTCCAATAATTGATCGAGGTCGTCGGCTGCTCGCTGGACTTGTGTTACACATAGAACCTCTCGAATCACTTTCGCTTCAACTTCGGTTGCTGTGGATGGTTGCGTCGCAAGGTTGTCGGGCCATTTCTCGGGATCGTCCAACCATTCTGGTCCGTTCCACCACAGACGTTTCTCAGACAAAGGGCCCCCTCGACTGGCTATATCTGCCGGGTTGTCTTTCGTAGGTACGTGTCGCCATTCTATTTCTGGGTGTTGCTTTATCTTGGACACTCGATTGGCGACGAACTGGCGATACTGTCCTTCTCCATGGATCCAATGTAGCGCGACCGTGCTGTCTAGCCACCCATATATCTTTGGTTCAGGAAGGTTTTGTAGTGCGTTCTGGACATTCTTGACTAGGTTTGTCGCCATGTGTGCAGATATCAACTCTAAACGAGGAATAGTCAACCCCTCTTTGGCCAATCTCGATTTAGCTGCCACCAATTGTTGCGTGTTTCCTGATGGCTGTCGCACCACAGCGTATACCACAGCTCCCACACCGTTGGTAGAAGCGTCACCAAAGGTGTGAAGTTCGACATTCAATACAGGCTCTCGGTAATTCACTGTTGGTCGAGGTACGGTATCTTCTTTTGGCAGTGACTTTTCCCATTTGTTCCAGCGACGATTTAACGGTTCTCGAATATCAGCATCCCATGGTACCTTTGTCTTGCACACGTCCCGAAAGATCATTTTCCCTTCTAATATGATTGGGGACACCAGACCCAGGGGGTCATAGATTTTTGCTAGCTTGCTAAGGATGGTGCGTTTGGTTGTAGTAGGGTTACTCTCAACGGTTGGAAAAGGTATAGTTAGAGTATCCTTCGATTTGTTCCACTTTAACCCAAGCATTGTTGTCTCAGTTGAATCACCGCCTAGCTGCTGTTTGGCGTATGTTTCGTCGTCGTTTCCCACCGGTGTTTCGCCATTCAATTCAAGTTCACTTGCGTTAGAGTTCCATTTATGTAACTTAAATGAGGCGTCTTCGAAGATTTCCACTGACTTATCTTTCCGATCTTTAGCTTGTATAACGGTTTGCCCCCCGGTGAGCAAATCATCCACATACAAGCTCTTACGTAGCTCCGCGACAATCTCAGGATACCTTTCTTCCCACGAGTTAAGATGTTGCTCGATTACCCCAGCGAGGAGAAATGGCGATGGAGCCAACCCAAACAACACTCTTGTGAATCGCAACGTTTCTATCTTCGAATCCTCCTCACACCGCCAGTGAAACCTCAGGGCGTCACGCTCATTCTCTCTAACTCTCACTTGCAAAAAAGCCTTCTGAATGTCACCAGATATTACGACTGGATAACCACGCTGATGGACAAGTACATCCCATAGCTTATTTTGTAAAGGTGGGCCTGGGTACAAGCAGTCATTAAGCGATGGACTGTCACGTGTTTCTTTGGCAGACGCATCATACACGATTCGCACTTTTGTAGTTTTCGCCGTCTCTCTCACTACTGGTTTATGGGGGAGGTAGAATTCCACTCCCTTCGCTGGACCTTCGGCTGGCTCGACCACTCCACTCTGCTTCTGATCTTCAATGATGGCATTATATTCACTCGTCAGATCTTCACGTTTCAGCTTAGTAACAAGGCCTTCGAGTCGACGTTGACTTCCTCGCTCGTTAGTTGGTAATGTTGGTAAATTCCCTTTCCACGGTAATCCCGTCTCATACCAGCCTTCAGGGTCTCTGGTGAGCTGTTCTTTGAACTCGTTGTAAACTACCCGTTGATCGTGTTCGGGAGCATCTTCTAAGCCAAGTACATCTAGGCGACACAACTGTTCGTAATCCAACTGGTTGGTTTGTGTGAGCAACATTCTCTTCCTGTCGAATTCTTTCCCTGGGGACACCAAGAACCATCCCAATCGAGTCAACTCTGCAACAGGTTCCATGTCCTTTCCAACTCTTGACTTTGTCTCAGTTTTTATTCTAGAGTAATCTCCACTCCCGAGAACAACATGTACAGGAAGCTTTGGTTTTGTGTCTCGATCTTCTATAGTCACTCCCTTCAAGTGTGGATATTTGTGGATAAGGTTTTCGTAGTCGGGGTTCTCGAGGAAAAGTAATTCAGGTTTATCCACCTTGATGAAATTTGTTGTCATGGCAAAATCACTGTTAGTTGATTCAATCTTAACTTCGTATGTCTCTAGCCGCACTTGCTTCGAACACATTAGCATGTCAATCTTCTTTGTTCGCGTATCTATAGGTTTAATGTTAAGTTCATGTATTAACCTGGCTGAGGCATATGAACTTCCCGCTCCAGAGTCTATCAAAGCTCTGCATAAAATTCCGTTTACGCTCACATTTACAACCGGGAAAACGCCTTCGCTTGATTCATTTGTAGTATAAAGTTTTTTACTACCACCGTCCCCCCCGGAATTTCCTCCTTGTTTGCCAGTCTGTTGACAGATGGATGTGTGATGACGTCGGTCGCATTGTTGACAACTTCTCTTACTAGGACACTCGGCGGCCCTGTGGTTTTCCCCTGTGCAGTTGAAACACAGACGGTGTTTTGCTAGTATCTGTCTTCGCTCCGAAACAGTTGTCACCTTCGAGCATTCACTTGATTTGTGATTTTTATCTTCGCAATAAACACACCCCCGTGGTCTCTCTTGATCACGTGCTTGATATAATTTTCCGGGAGGTGGTCGACGATTCTCACGATCCCGGGTCTTGTTTCATTCGACTGTTCGATTGGATTTCTTCGCGTCCAACGATGTAGGGCTTCGACCAATTTGACAAAATCCCAACTCTCCCACTCCTGGTCGGTTCTTGTAAGGTCGCCACGAATTCCCGATAGTTTCTCGAGTGTTAAAGCCACATTTCCATTTATTTGCTGTAAACATCCCATAGTTTCCAAGGACTGCACGGCATACATCAAAGTGTCGTGAAACTCATGAATTTTCCTAATGTTTACATTTTGTATAACCGGAAGTTCGAGAATTTGCTTCGTATAAGCCTTTACAATTTCGCATTTCTTCCCGTATTTCTCTTCTAATATAGTTTTCGCTCTAGTATAGCCTTCGCTGGTGAACGGTAGAGCTTCTACCGTCTTTCGTACTTGTACGTCGAGTAATTCACGTAGGTAAGCGAATTTTGTTACGCTTGGAATCCCGCTTTTATCGATTGTCTCGCTAAACTGATTCCAAAATCTCGTCCAGTCTTGAAATGTGCCGTTAAACCTCGTAATTGTTAACTTCGGTAGCTTCGCTTGTATTCCGTCTTTGGCTCCGCTATTCTCACTCGAATTTGAAAGTTTTAATTCACTCTTCAGTTTAATTTTCGCCTCGTATAGTTCACGTTCGTGCTCTAGTTGTATTTCTCGCCGCCGATGGTTTTCTTGCTCGGTAATTTGATCTTGCCATTGTTGCCATTGCTTTATTTCGTCGTCTGCCTTTTGCAGCTGTTCGTCAATATCACCAATCCATTTCTCGATCTCCTCAGCATCCTCTTTGTCTGTAATTTTCTTCGCTTCGACTTCACCCTTGAGTAATTCTATCTCAGTTGTTACTGTTTTAAGCGCCGTTTGTTGACGTGCTATAGGATTTAGGCTCTCTGTTTGAAGTACTTTCGCAGTTCTACTCACGGTCAATTTCAGTTGTAGCAACTTAGTTTCTAGTTTAGATTCAGGGGCCTCCATCGCCGAAGATTAGCGTATCTTTGCTGTGTTTCAAGCTATATCTCTTATATCCCGTCGGAGGTGCCAGATGTAGAAAATTATCTCGTTGCCCCCGTATTTATATATTGCCAGATGAAATGTACAACGTCAACAAATACGAATATTAAACTTTATTTTATTATCGCTCACTTTATAGCTAACAATTACTCCAATCGCAGTTTGTATTCTCTCAGTCTCAGTTCGTATTTTCTCAGTCTCAGAATCCCCCGAACCCTCGAAGCTCGATAAAAACAACAACAGAAAACCCCCAGCGAGGCCACATGGAAACAACGTTTTCCTATTGGTTAGTAACTAAATGGGTTAGTTCCGGTCTGCATTAGTAATTAGTTTGACAGTTTACGACAATTGTTTCCCAAAACAATTTATACTGTTCCAGTTCAACGCTATTTGTGTGTTAGCTATACTCATATATTAAGTTATATTTTCCATTCGAGCTCGGCGCTCACAACTCTTCATGCTTTATACAGTTTCTAAGTGGTTTGAACATGTTTACTCCGTCGAACTAAGACCATTAGGGAATCCACTTAATACACATCTCCGTTTATTAAACAAGCAGCTTTAGCAGCATCAAACGACGTAGTGTAGAAGCCAAGTCAGAAGTTTGTTTGTCTGTCGAAACTCGATTAAAGCCATTCGACTTCTAT
This sequence comes from Trachythela sp. YZ-2020, assembly GCA_016169945.1. Taxonomy (NCBI): domain Eukaryota; kingdom Metazoa; phylum Cnidaria; class Anthozoa; order Malacalcyonacea; family Clavulariidae; genus Trachythela; species Trachythela sp. YZ-2020. Next base: position 3,069,885 of record JADLSH010000389.1, read on the forward strand.
TTTCATGACTTCGATCCACATGCTTTATCTTTAAATATGTCCGCAACTATTCTGTAGCTTTTAAAGCGCAAGATACTAAATACTTTTTTAATATTTGTAACATAAAATGTTACAGTATTCTGGCGAACATTTATCAGTATAATTTTGCAGTTGTCTTTATGAACAAATAATTATCCGGCGAGAGTGAGGGTAACACAGCTTTTGACATTTCTCTTTAGTTTTAATATATGAACAAAATATCCCGTGGGGGTGGGGGTAACATGACCGGTCCATAAGGGTAACATGACCGGTCCAAAGTCTTCGGGTTTTGGCAGGCATCGACACTAATTTTTTTTTTCCAGCAAATAATTTCTGCCCGCCAATTTTAAGGCGATGCCTGCGGAGGAGGCTAACGCAAGACCTGATTGACTTGCATAAAAAATATGAGGAATCTGGAGAAAATGTAAGTATACGATTAATATCAGGAAATGGTCTATAAGGAAGTGGCGCAATTTTAAGCTCGAAAACAATTGCGAGACTTGGTAATTTGAAAACCACTATTGTCATGTCTTCCTCTAAGCAAGCCAGCAGCTTCTTGTCTGGTGATAACATAATACTGACATAACTAACACGAATTGGGGCAAAGGAAATAACTTTGAAATTAGAATTGATTTCCTTTTTTACTTCCTGGATTTTTAAGTTTAGATATAGGTAATGAGAACCATAATGGTGGTAAATAATTTAAAATTGTAACAACAGTCCCTAAGTGAGCTGCGAAGTGGAAAACATAAGTGTGAAATATGATCGTGTATTGACCATGTGTTGGAAGGTAAGACAATGTTTTATTGTTATGTCAAATGTAAAAAAATAATTTTTAAAAGTAAAATGTTTATATGAATGTAGACCTAAAAAATGAGAGTATGTGAGTTATAAGTGAAACATAAAGGTTGAATTTGTAGTGTATGTAAGGTTTATGTGTGTTTTAATGTAAGTGTCATCAGGACGAATTTCCAAAGGACATAAATGTTCAAGTTTCTTACGTACTTGTAACTCCGGTCTTGTTGAAATGAGTATCTTAATCCATTTTGGCAATTCAGGAAATTCATCAGATATCAGCTCCAAAAACTCACTTTTGGCACCACTTTTGCTCTCGTCCAAAGCATCAACCACAATCAAATTGGCTCACGTTCCTCAGGAGCATGCAATGGATCGTTTAAAAGAACACGAAATGCGTCTGATAGTGTGTCTCGAGAATGTTCACGGCGAAGAACTTCAGTAAGTTTATCTTTAAATCCATCAACGTTGTCGCACATTTGACTGGCAAGGGACTGGAGAATTCTGTGAGGATTGCTGTAATCAGAATTTCGAAAGTCGCAGAAATGGTAAGCAGCGAGTTGACCACGTTGTTTATACAGCTCACAAACCATTGCAGATAAAACACTCTTCCCAATGCCAGGACCTGCAGACAGGATCATAACTCTGGATTCTTCATTTGTAAACCAACTTGACAGATTATCAAAGAACAATTTTCTAGTTCCTTCAAGAAATTTCTCACAAAGGCCATTAATCTTTCCTGTAAAATTAAACTTTGCTAGTTGATGAACTCGGGAGGGTGTCGGATTTTCAACGATCTTTCGTAACTCGACAACTTTATTTTCCACATTCACTACTTTATGTTTCACATCAACAACTTCATCTTTGACATTGGAAACTTTATTTTTCACATCAAAAACTTCATCTTTGACATTGGCAACTTCATATTCCACATTGACCACTTTATGTTTCACATTGACAACTTCATCTTTCACAATGACAACTTCATCTTTCACAACGACAACTTCATCTTTCACATCGACAACTTCATTTTCCACATCGACAACTTTATTTTCCACATCGGCAACTTTATTTTCCACATCGACAACTTTACGTTTCACATTGACAACTTCTTGTTCAACACAACCCAATTTAGACAAAAGATCATCCTCAAGTTCTTTCCATTCCCTCAATTGTGCAATATAACTTTCTTCCTCAGGACTAAGAGGGGCCTCCTTCAGTTCATCAATATTTTTTTGAGGTGTTCCTAACTTGATCAAAGGTTTCGAAATTTCTTGCCACAATGTTTCAAACATGGTGTCCTCCAATTGAGCACTTGGTATATGACCATAGACTTCATTTCTTAAGATTTTGATTCTCAGAATATTAGCAGATATAGAGGTATCGCTGCCTGAAGGCATAGCATTCCATCCTGCTGCAGGTGAAGCCAGTCCACAAATATTTCGGAGTAGGATAGTCAATAAAGTTATATCAAAGTTTTTTGAATCTGGTGCACCAGATACTGGAAAGAGTAACTTCCATTGTGAGGGTTTAATCACGCTGTATCTTATTCTCTGCAAGGTCTTTTTGTTGGCATTTAATACAGCAGCTAAAGTAGAAGGTGGATGCTTCGCATGTACAGCAGCTCTTAACACATCGCCTCCTTCATCTACCAATAATTGACATACTTTGGAATAATTTGCTTTAGCCTTTACTGGATCCATCGTTATCTTGATCAATCCTAATAAATGAAAGAAAATATTAGAATAATAATTAAGTTATCCATCTGCATTTCCTATAGCAAGAACGCGGTGCCCCAAAGCAAAGAACGCAAAGCAACACAAAGCAACGCAACGCAACGCAACGCAACGCAACGCAACGCAACGCAACGCAACGCAAAGCAACGCAACGCAACGCAACGCAACGCAAGAGCAGAGCAGAGCAGAGCAGAGCAGAGCAGAGCAGAGCAGAGCAGAGCAGAGCAGAGCAGAGCAGAGCAGAGCAGAGCAGAGCAGAGCAGAGCAGAGCAGAGCAGAGCAGAGCAGAGCAGAGCAGAGCAGAGCAGAGCAGAGCAGAGCAGAGCAGAGCAGAGCAGAGCAGAGCAGAGCAGAGCAGAGCAGAGCAGAGCAGAGCTCAGCTCAGCTCAGCTCAGCTCAGCTCAGCTCAGCTCAGCTCAGCTCAGCTCAGCTCAGCTCAGCTCACCAGAATAGAATAGAACAGAACAGAACAGAACAGAACAGAGCAGAGCTCAGATCAGCTCAGCTCAGCTCAGCTCAGCTCACCAGAACAGAACAGAACAGAACAGAACAGAACAGAACAGAACAGAACAGAACAGAACAGAACAGAACAGAACAGAACAGAACAGAACAGAACAGAACAGAACAGAACAGAACAGAACAGAACAGAACAGAACAGAACAGAACAGAACAGAACAGAACAAAACAAAACAAAACAAAACAAAACAAAACAAAACAAAACAAAACAAAAAAAACCAAAACAAAACAAAACCAAAAAAAACAAAGCAAAGATGTGAATTTTGAGTTTCAAGATGGAATATCTTTTCAATTAATAACTGCCTCGTGGCTTACTATTAAAAGATTGGAAGTTAATAACAACGAAATACATAAGTCATATAAATGTACGTAAATCGTACAGTAATATGCATACAGTAATACGCATAAGCATCAAATATTGTAAAAAGCAACTTTATTTACCAATCATGGTTTCGCTCACTCTGGTTTAAGTAAATGAATGCAAAGCCAGTCCGAATTGTATTCACAACCCAACGTCCTGACACTCCTGTCGAGTGTCTGGGGTGAGCTGAAGTCGCCTCTTAGCTCCTTATAAAATCAAGGGATGACGTCATCGGCCAAAAAGCTGGTAATACTCTTGTGGTAACTAGCTACCGTCATCTGTACTGCAAGCATGATGCTTCATGTTTACATGCGACGCTTCTAGGCAACGTCTTTGGCTGTTACATTACACGTATATATACATATATCTTGTCTTGCCTATCTGAGATTCCGGCTCTAAGATGGGAATCGCGAGCAAGACGAGTTATAGTTGTAGCACGTACAGGTAGGGAATCATCTGAGAATATTATTGACGAAAATGAATGGACATGTTGAGTGCTCCGAATTTTTGAATTCCATCCAGTCTCCCAGTTCTAGAGCAAACTTGATAAATTTTCAGAAGCACTGTTGGAACAATCGCCCTCCAGACTGGCTCAAACATCTGCACCTAGTCAATCAAATAACTTGAACGAGAACGTAATATCTGACTTGGCACCCACATCTTTTGGTCCAATTTCTAATTGTTTAAACAATGAGTTTGAAACAATCCCGTTTAGAATAACCAACCGTCAATTAGTTCAAAGATCTACTGACCAAAAACTCAGTCGTAACTTAGTACCTATTCCCATAAGGAAAAACAATATATGTAAGTCATCAACTGACTATTCAGTCCATCTCTACTCTTAACCAATGCATGTCATGTAACGAACAAAATAATTAAACTCCGAAGTATAAAAATACTGCTCGAAAAGCAGTTGAAGTTTTATGAAAATTTCGAAACGTTTTGCGAACGTCTATGGTTGAATGTTACAGTAAGTCAAAGCTAAAAGAGTACATAAGAGCACACCCACTTTATATAGTTGGGCAATTGATAAATGATAGTTTTATAGTTAAAAAATTAAAATAATTTTTTTAATTTTTTACAAATTAAAATAAAAGAAAAATACAGGGTTGCGTGTTACCATGATTACAGTGGTCGATTCAGTACTTCATGTTACAATAACTATTGGGGTATAAATTGTTTGGTTCAAATGGGCGAGGGGATTCTGCATGCATGTATTTCTGGTTTATGATGGCAATCATTACATTTGCTTGTTGAGTTACCCCGACATCCAAGATGTTGGTTAGGCACAAGTATTTTCCATTGCAAAACAATAAGAATACGGATAAATCCAATACGGAAACCTTTCCAATACGGACACCTCTCTAATAAGGATACCTCTATATCACTGAAACTTCTCTAATACGGACGCCTCGCTAAACGGACGTCTCTCTAGTACGGACATTTCTCCAATACGGACGCCTCTATGGTACGGACATTTCCCTAGTACGGACACCTCTCTAATACAAACACTTTTCTAAATTGAACACCTCTCCAATACGGACACTTCTCTAATACGGACACCTATCCGATACGGGCTTTTTTCCAATACGAGCACTTCTCTAATACAGACACCTCCCTTATAAGGACACCTCACTTGTACGGACACCTTACCAATAGGGACACCATCGTAATACGGAAACCACTATAATGCCGACACGTCTCCAATACGGGAACTTCTCCAATACAGACACCTCTCAAATACGGACAACCTTCATAGCACAGACACCTCTCTAGTTTGGACATCTCTCTAATACAAACACCTCTCTAAAATGGACACCTCTACAATACGGACACCTCCCTAATACGGACACTTTCCCATTACGGACACGTCTCTAATACGAACGCCTCTCTATTACGGACACTTCTCTTGTACGGACGCCTCTCTACTACGGACACATTTCTAATACGAACACGTTTCTAATATATGAACACCCTTCTAATACGGACACCTCTCTAATACGAACAACTCTCTAATACGTACACCTATTTAATACAGACACCACTCTTGTACGGACTCCTCACTATTACAAGCAACTGTCAAGTTTGGCCACTCTAATACGGATACTTCTCTAATACGGACACCTCTCTTGTAAGGCCACCACTCTAATATCGACACATTTGTAAGGCGGGAACTGTTGTAATGTTACCACTCTGAAGTGGACGGGAAGCCTTAACAGGTTTTGCAATCCAATTGACAAAGGTTCCGAGGGTTAGTTAATGAAGTTTAGTGCCCAAGGATTAGCTTTTTAGTGAGGGAGGAAAACCGGACTACTCGGAGAAAAACCCTCGAAGCACAGGAGAGGACCAACCAATCTCAACTTATATGAGTTAATCAAGCACAGAGGTTACTCAACCGAAGTAAATCCCTGCCCTGGACCTGCTGTATAGTCGGCTTAACTCAGGGGTATAGAGGGCAGCGCTCTAACCGCATCTACCACACGTAATATTGACAACCCTGTAATACCGACACCTCTGTAATACGAACAGCTATCTAATACGAAAAGCTTTCTAATATGGTCACCTCTCTAATATGGAATTCTCTTTGATACGGACACCTTTTTATTTTTTTTTTTTTAGTAGAATCTTAAAAGTAACATCGTCTTGGTAACCTCTTAAAAATAGATCCGCAATTGCGAACATGCGATTACTGTGTTTGAGAGTCAGACCTAAACATTTCAAGGTTTAATACACAAGGAGCCGCAGAACGGGAATTTGTTTTGTCACTTCGGTGTCAATAGAAGGGAGACGTGAAGAAAGTCATAAAGTGCAACTGAGTTAACTTACATAAAATTAACAACTGAAATAACAACTTACCAATATTTCGCAATAAATTAGCGTTTGTTCTTCTTCTAATTGCGTTTCTGTAACTGTTTATTACGTCAATGAAACACCTGTAAAATATACATACATGCATGGTAAATTCATCAGAATGTATGGTATCAGAGGAGGTATCGTCAGTATACCGTGATGCATTGCGGTTTTAGTACGTATTATCAATTCGCCGGAGCTCGCTCGCTCATTTTTTGGTTGGCCATCGCAGTGCAAACATAAACACAGAAGCGAACAGCAGTCGCATTATGGTGAAATTTCCAACTTTTGTCACAAGAAAACTTTGATTTTAGGACCAAATTGACTCCTTGTTGTTCATGTCCGCTGTGAAACGACGTTTAGTGGTAATTCAAGCCATTTTGCGTAGAATTTAAATGGTTCAAGCTTTCGAAGAGTCATGATTCATTCGGGCGTTTCGTATAAATGCATTTTTGCCTAACGTATAAAAGTCCAGAAAATATGATATTAAACACATTTCGTGTATTGTTCTCAAGGTAAGGCAGTTAAATTTTTACTGGTAATATTGGATTCTATTTTCAATTGCAATTAATAATTATTTGTCATAAAACATTACAGACAAAATTTCCCATCTGGCATGTCACATTATTTAATTTATTTTAGTGCATAATTTGACATTGTATGAATATGTTGGTGTATGTCATGTTCTGTTTCAGCAATTTCTAATTGCTTTTACAATCATCAGACAAACGATATCTTCTGTGTTTGGACTGGTTAAATGTCAGTAAATAAGGGAATAAGGCATATAATAAAGTCACAGATAAAATATTACTTTATATGCCAAGGTTAAAATACAACTACTAAACTACTACACTATTGTATTATTGTATTTCAAAATTGAGAGTGATATTCAGGTTGTTACATAGATAAATGTATTCTACCAAGTATGTTAATGATAGAATTGTTTTTACTTTTAGAAAGAAATATCGTAGAAATGTGTTCCTAATGGCAATCTGACATACTGGCTACTGCAATATCAATATTGTAACTAGATGCTTAAAGTTCATCCATTGCTGTCCTGCTTACAAAACCTTTGACTGGCACACCACCACCTTCAATGCGATGCTTCACGTTGCGTGGAGAAATTGGTTTACTGTCATTACTCTTATGCAGATTAATCAACATCCTTGGTTACTTAACTTGACAAACTCATCCCCAGCCAAACTAAACCTCTATTTTAACAAATTGAAAAGCTGATAAGGAATTCCATCTCAGGAGATGAAATTTCACTTCAATAGAGCACAAAATTAAACCTTAAACTACAATCCAATATAGCTATTAAGTGTCTTATATTGTGTTACATATGGTGGTCAAAATGTATTCACCCTTTTGAGAGCGGCAAATAATGTCTTGGCTAATGGTCTTTCCTTTTTTACTTGGCCACCATATGCTGCACTATCACACTTAATGAATGCACCTATATATTATATACATACAATAATAACAGGTTACTATTTAATTATTTATCTATTATCAAAAGAGAAATAATCAAAGTGCAATTGAAATCTAAAAATTACATCAGAAGCAAATATATCATTCTGAAAGAACTACTTTATTCAAATTATAAATATGCCAACTAAAATACATGGATCACTAGCTTTGCCAGCCAAGAATAATCTTGTTCAAAAATTGTGGTATTTATGTAAGATCTAATTTTCTCAAAAGATTTCTAGATCTATTTGCCTGAGATTTGCACTAACTTGAAAGAGTTATTTACAAATTATCATTGTTGTATTTAGTCAACTCAAGGTGTTTGAATAAGGGAGTCAACAACTCTACATAAATTAAATCAAATCAATTGCTTCAATTGAGCATCGAACTCTGAGTCAATGACTGGACTTGTTGCAACACTGAGGATTGTAATAGGTGCATAAAGCAGGCAAGTGATAAAGCATGCAAGTTTGTGAACCTGGGTCAGCCGTATGTAAATATTCCTATATTATTTCCTATTAAAATTGGGTTCAATGGCTCTAGTTTGTATACTACATAGTATGTTAATAGTATCATAATCATGCAGCAAATGAGACTCAGTCCATGAACCTGACCATAACATGTCATTTCCATTGACACTTTCCCTAGAATATGTAATATAAAAGTTAGAACATGGAGAAAAAAATTCACTGCATGTCACTGTATTTTTACTTGGAACCAAACACAGCTGAAATCTCACTTTTCTTGACTCAGAAAAGCAGTTCGAGGAAGGTCTGGCCTGCCTGGCCATATTTCCCAAGGCGAAGAAAAAACTGAAACTTGCTCAGTTATTAAAGATCAATCATGAATGATTATTACACCTACTCTGAACCATTAATAATGTAAGTGCTTAATCTGAAATTTATGGTCATTTTGGAAACGTATATACAAAGTAATATCTAATGAGACAGTGGAGTTAATCTTACAAATTTGTTGTTTACTTTTGTGGCGCTATATGAATATGGAATAAAAGACCATCCAAAGCCTTCTGACTTGAAGCCCATTTTAAAATGCCCCAATCATGTGGCATCTTTCCGCCACATGGCGCCATTACCGACAGAACATAGCCAAAAACACCCGATATTCCAACAGCAATATCTCGCTTATTTCAGGAGTTAATTTGGGTTTTTTGGTATTAGTAAAAAGGAAAACTTTCCCTGATTTCAGTGATGTGATTTTCATTGAGTTTTCTCTTGAATTACCCATTTAATCTCCTACATGTTTACATGCCATTTTCGAGGCTTGCGTACTGACCCAACACAATGGTAAATATAATGCGTGATTGGGATACCTAATGCGTGATAAATCAACTAAACAAGTCAAAAATCGTTGAAATACATTCACATATCGCAATATAAATAACCAATATTTTAGAATATAGCAAATATACCCAATTTTCAAACCGCGATTACTCGTCGGTTTTAGGAGTTAATTCGTGTTTTAAAGGACAAATAGAAAGAATAACTCTTCCTGACTTCGATTCTGTGACTTTTTTCTACTTTTGAAATTGATAAATATAATTATCTCCTGCATATATGAAAGCCACTTTTGTAGCGTGTCCACTGACCCGAAACAAGGGTAAATACAATGCGTGATTGCATAGCTAAAACGTGATGCATAAAGAGCCTAAGTAAAAAATAGGTACGCAAAGCGTACATGTATCTGCTCGTGAATGCGTATGTATTTCCATAATTGTATATAATTATGTCAAAGCATATGGTCAATATCACTCAATGAGTGTACCGGTATGAACGTTTATAATGCTTTTGAAAACTGTGCACAAAGGGGACGAGGGCCTATAGCCCATGGGAGCAATGCACTCTTCTCTGCAAAGGCTTGCAAGCTTTAAAAAAATATTTAGTCGTCTTACACAGGGTTTCATGAAGCGTGGGGGCAGCATGCTGCACATATGGGGATAATAGAGGATTTGCAAATGCAAGCGCACGGGAAAAGATTGAAATGCTCGAGAACGCACGCTGCCCCCACGCTTCACGAAACTCTGTGTAAGATGACTAAATATTTCTTAAAGCTCGCAATCCTCTGCGGAGGAAAGTGGGAGCAATGTTTAAAACAATTGTGAAATCTTCAGATTTTAAACTTTTATACTTGAGAATATAAAAGGTCACTGGTGACCTATGATTTTGCAGGTTCATATCTTCGCTTCAGTGCATGCTATGTAGATGACAATACCACCGTTCGATTCAGCGTTTTACAGCGTTTTTAGAGAAGTAAATTGTGTTTGTTTACAATGCTACGCGGCCAATTTAGCCCCTTTCAAACACCTCTGAACTTTGTATTGTTTACAAATTAACAATAATACAAACTAATTATATATTCATTTCGCTTTCCTACCTTTGGTTTACACGCTACAAACTCCTAAGTGTGAGCATTGGATAGCTCTTGAAAATCCTGTTCGAAAGGATGTATTTAAATAACCATACTAAAAAAACTAGCCATTTTATGACAATTCTCGACTTTTCTCGTGAAAATGCCGTCTTTATTGCGAAATCCCGGTTTTGTCGGCGCACGCTCGGGCAACTTCGGAAGCTAAATCTCCACGGCTTTGCATCCTAGCGTATTGAAAGTACCGGCAATCGATTCCGTGTGATTTAATTGCCTAGATGGCGGATTTTCATTGGTTTATAGCAATCAACACTGACCTTATATGGCATTTCCTAATTAATTTCCGCATGCGGGAATCAAATTTCAACGATCTCGGCATTTTGCATGCGACTTTCAAAAAATAAAATAAAATACTTCTACTTCTTCAAATGCAATGAAACTTTCCAATAATATTCCTTTTTATATGAGCTACAATTTTGGTCCAACATTTGCTAACATTTGCTCGAAAATTCTAAACCCTGTTCTGGCAATTCAGGGTTATTTTAACAATAATTGTAAAATTTTTAGATAATTTATGAACATGTATGCAAATTAATTTGGATATGTAATATGAACCGGGACAAACTAAATATAATTTTAAAGAGGAAGTCATAAGCTATCGAATGACGCGTGTCCTGTTGCCAGAGAATAAACACGTCTGGCGATATTTACATTTTGAAACAACCGATCGTAATTACGGCGCAAGCCGTAAAACGAAAAAGAGATATAAGAGCACTATTTACACACCACATATAAATATCACATACCATCAACTCATTTATTCCCCCTAGTCACAGTTTGGGATTGGAAAGAAATGCCAAACTGTGTTTTTATCTTTATACCAATCAAATATCAAAAGTATAAGGTGATGTTGACTCTCAAAATGACAGTGACGATTTTGACCCAAATATTGCATTATTTTAACACTTTTACGAGTGAACTTTGTGGAAATAGAAGGTCGAATAATGCAGGACATTCGTACAATATTTAAAAAGGCTTACCTTGTTTCCTGATTCAAATGACTTTGATATATAGCAGGCCAAGTCAAGCAAATACTTTGTGTCAATTGGCGAATCATTTCCACAGCGTAAAATCCTATCAAACCACATCCAATTCTTCCTAAAAATACTCCCTCGACTCTTGCCGTGTTCAAAATAGTACAGAAAATTAAAAATATCGTTGGTTTGATGGATAATTTTCACCGTCAAATTTAAAATTTTACCCGTGTTTACAATTATCGCTCTTCAGTAGTCCGCCATCTTGAAATACTCAACATCAATCCAGTTATACATCGAGATCAAAGAGTAACAATATAATTACGTCATTTTAAGCTAGCGGTCACTGATTGGTCAAACGAGGTGTAAGCTAAACGCTGATTGGCTGATATAAGCTCGTCGCTGAATGGCTACAAGCTAACACTAACATCACAAGTCGATAGCATTATATCTGCTACGCAGATACAAAAATAGGTACGCAAAGCGTACATGTATCTGCTCGTGAATGCGTATTTGCATAATTGTATATAATTATGTCAAAGCATATGGTCATTATCACTCAATGAGTGTACCGGTATGAACGTTTATAATGCTTTTAAGAACTGTGCACAAAGGGGACGAGGGCCTATAGCCCATGGAGCAATGCACTCTTCTCTGCAAAGGCTTGCAAGCTTTAAAAAAATATTTAGTCGTCTTACACAGGGTTTCATGAAGCGTGGGGGCAGCATGCTGCACATATGGGGGATAATAGAGGACGCATGCTGCCCCCCACGCTTCACGAAACTTCGTGTAAGATGACTAAATGAAAGTGGGAGCAATGTTTAAAACAATTGTGAAATCTTCAGATTTTAAACTTTTATACTTGAGAATATAAAAGGTTGTATATAACAGCACTATTTACACACAACATATAAATATCACATACCATCAACTCATTTATTCCCCCTAGTCACAGTTTGGGATTGGAAAGAAATGCCAAACTGTGTTTATATCTTTATACCAATCAAATATCATAAGTATAAGGTGATGTTGACTCTCAAAATGACAGTGACGATTTTGATCCAAATATTGCATTATTTTAACACTTTTACGAGTGAACTTTGTGGAAATAGAAGGTCGAATAATGCAGGATATTCGTACAATATTTAAAAAGGCTTACCTTGTTTCCTGATTCAAATGACTTTGATATATAGCAGGCCAAGTCAAGCAAATACTTTGTGTCAATTGGCGAATCATTTCCACAGCGTAAAATCCTATCAAACCACATCCAATTCTTCCTAAAAATACTCCCTCGACTCTTGCCGTGTTCAAAATAGTACAGAAAATTAAAAATATCGTTGGTTTGATGGATAATTTTCACCCTCAAATTTAAAATTTTACCCGTGTTTACAATTATCGCCCTTCAGTAGTCCGCCATCTTGAAATACTCAACATCAATCCAGTTATACATCGAGTTCAAAGAGTAACAATATAATTACGTCATTTTAAGCTAGCGGTCACTGATTGGTCAAACGAAGTGTAAGCTAAACGCTGATTGGCTGATATAAGCTCGTCGCTGAATGGCTACAAGCTAACACTAACATTACATTAACAACACGATAGCATTATATCTGCTACGCAGATACAAAAATAGGCACGCAAAGCGTACATGTATCTGGGCATGTGCACTTGCATAGATGTCAATCCACGATGTCAATATCACTCAATGAGTGGATGAACGTTTATGTTGCTTTTAAAAAACTGTGCATAAAGGGACGAAGGCCTATAGCCCATGGGAGCAATTTTTTAAACAATTGTGAAACCTTAAGATTAAAGTCTTTTATACTTGAGAATAAAGGTTATGTTAGCAGCACTATTTACATACCACATATAAATATTACATACCATCAACTCATTTAGTCCCCTAGTCACAACAATTTGGGAAAGAAATGCCAAACTGTGCTTATATCGTTATACCAATCAAATATCAAAAGTAAATTTAATATAAGATGATGTTGACGATTGAAATGACAAACAATGACCAATTGACCATGAACTATTGTCGATTTGACCCAAATGGTGTTGAAAATAAATATGGCTTTATTTTAACACTTTTGTGAGTGAACTTTGTCGAAATGTGATGTTGACTATTGATTGAAATGAGAAACAATGACCACAAACTATTGTCGATTTGACCCAAATGGTGTTGAGAATAAATATGGCATTATTTGAACACTTTTATGAGTGAACTTTGTCGAAATAGAAGCTCGAATAATGCAGGATATTCGTACAATATTTAAAAAGACACACCACATATAAATATTACATACCATCAACTATTTTCGTCCTCCTAGTCACAGCAGTTTGGGAAATAAATGCCAAACTATGCTTATATCGTTATACCAATTAAAAATCTCAAAAGTATAAGGTGATGTTGACTATCGAAATGACAATTCGATTTGACGATTTTGACACAAATAGTGTTGAGAATAAATATTGCATTATTTTAACACTTTTATGAGTTAACTTTGTCGAAATAGAAGCTCGAATAATGCAGGATATTCGTACAATATTTAAAAAGACACACCACATATAAATATTACATACCATCAACTATTTTCGTCCCCCTAGTCGCAGCAGTTTGGGAAATAAATGCCAAACTGTGCTTATATCTTTATACCAATTAAAAATCTTAAAAGTATAAGGTGATAGCTATTGACTATCGAAATGACAATTCGATTTGACGACTTTTACACAAATAGTGTTGAGAATAAATATTGCATTATTTTAACACTTTTATGAGTTAACTTTGTCGAAATAGAAGCTCGAATAATATACAATTATTGGACGAGGTTGAGCAAAATATCGTGATTTATCAGTGGCGAGCAGATCAATAATTGATCTGCGAGACACTGATAAATCACGATATTTTGCGATAACCGAGTTCAATAATTGTTTTATCATTTACTTCTTCGTGTTGTCAGCATCTTTTTGGTCGAGCAAACAGGTCAAATCGTCTTTCGACAGCTCTGCAAAACGGGCCATGTTTACTAATGATTATAAAATGGCTAAAGAAACCGATATTTTGCAGCTAAGCAGTGCTTGCCGAAAGTGCGCATGCTCAATAAACTGTTTGCACCAGTTATTTGCAGCTGACGTATTATTTACACCAGTTATCTGTAGGTGAATTAGCCAATGACAATTGAGAATATAATTATGTGAATGATAATGCAGGATATTCGTACAATATTTAAAAAGGCTTACCTTGTTTCCTGGTTCAAATGATATTGATATATAGCAGGTCAAGTAAAGTATTAAAATACTTTGTGTAAATTGGCGAATCATTTTCACAGCGTAAAATACGATCAACCACTTCCAATACTCCCTCGACTCTTGCCATGTTCAAAACAATATACAAAATTAAAATGATCGTTCGTTTGATGCATAATTTTCACCGTCAAATTAAAAATTTTACTCATTTTTACAATTTTCGTCCTTCAGTAGTCCGCCATCTTGAAATAATCAACATCAATGGTCGATTTGTAAGCTAATCGCTGATTGGCTGATATAAGCTCGTCGCTGAATGGCTACAAGCTAACACTAACAGCTAACATTAACATAAACATTAACAAGTCGATAGCATTATATCTGCTACGCAGATACAAAAATAGGTCCGCAAAGCGTACATGTATCTGCTCATGCGTATTTGCATAATTGTATAATTGTATCATGTCAAAGTATGAGGTCAATGTCACTCAATGAGTGTACCGTTAAAAAACTGTGCACAAAGGGGATGAGGGCCTATAGCCCATGGGAGCAATGCACTCTCCTCAGCAAAGGCTTGCCAGCTTTAAAAAATATTTAGTCGTCTTGCACAGGGTTTTATGAAGCGTGGGGGGAGCATATGGAAAATAGGGGATTTGGAAATGCGAGCTTACGGGGAAAGATCGAAAAACGTTGTCTGAGACTACAAAAAATGCTCAAGAACGCACGCTCCCCCCACGCTCCACGAAATTCAGTGTAAGACAACAAAATATTTTTTAACTCGCAATCCTCGCAATGTTTTAAACCAATTGTTGAAAACTTCAGATTTTAGTCTTTTATACTTGAGAATAAAAGTTGGATATAACACCACTATTTAGTATTTACACACCACATATAAATATTACATACCATCAACTCATTTAGTCCTTGTAGTCACAGTCTACGATTGGAAAGAAATGCCAAGCTGTGCTTATATCTTTATACCAATCAAATATCAAAAGTATAAGGTGATGTTGACTATCGAAATGACAATTCGATTTGACGATTTTGACCCAAATAGTGTTGAGAATAAATATTACATTATTTTAATACTTTTATGAGTGAACTTTGTCGAAATAGAAGCTCCAATAATGCAGGATATTCGTACAATATTTAAAAAGGCTTACCTTGTTTCCTGATTCAAATGACATTGATATAAAGCAGGTCAAATTGAGAAAATACTTTGTGTAAATTGGCGAATCATTTCCACAGCGTAAAATGCTTAAATGCACTTCCAGTACTCCATAAAAATACTCCCTCGACTCTTGCCACGTTCAAAACAATACAGAAAATTAAAACTATCGTTGGTTTGATGGATAATTTTCACCGTCAAATTTATAATTTTAGTCATGTTTACAATTCTCAGTTTTTCACCCTTCAGTAGTCCGCCATCTTGAAATAATGAACATCAATCCAGTTATACTTCGAGATCAAAGAGTAACAATATAATTACGTCATTTTAAGCTAGCGGTCACTGATTGGTCAAACGAGATGTAAGCTAATCGCTGATTGGCTGATATAAGCTCGTCGCTGAATGGCTACAAGCTAACAGCTAACATTAACATAAACATTTACAACACGATAGCATTATATCTGCTACGCAGATACAAAAATAGGTCCGCAAAGCGTACATGTATCTGCTCATGCGTATTTGCGTAATTGTATAATGATGTCAAAGTATGAGGTCAATGTCACTCAATGAGTGTACCGTTAAAAAACTGTGCACGAAGGGGATGAGGGCCTATAGCCCATGGGAGCAATGCACTCTCCTCAGCAAAGGCTTGCCAGCTTTAAAAAAATATTTAGTCGTCTTACACAGGGTTTTATGAAGCGTGGGGGGAGCATATGGAAAATAGGAGATTTGGAAATGCGAGCGCGCGGGGAAAGATCTAAAAACGTTGTCTGAGACTACAAAAAATGCTCAAGGACGCACGCTCCCCCCACGCTCCACGAAACTCAGTATAAGACAACAAAATATTTTTTAACTCGCAATCCTCGCAATGTTTTAAAACAATTGTTGAAACCTTCACATTTTAGTCTTTTATACTTGAGAATAAAGGTTGGATTTAACACCACTATTTACACACCACATATAAATATTACATACCATCAACTCATTTAGTCCCTGTAGTCACAGTCTGCGATTGCCAAGCTGTGCTTATATCTTTATACCAATCAAATATCAAAAGTATAAGGTGATGTTGACTATCGAAATGACAATTCGATTTGACGATTTTGACCCAAATAGTGTTGAGAATAAATATTACATTATTTTAATACTTTTATGAGTGAACTTTGTCGAAATAGAAGCTCGAATAATGCAGGATATTCGTACAATATTTAAAAAGGCTTACCTTGTTTCCTGATTCAAATGAGATTGATATATAGCAGGTCAAATTGAGTAAATACTTTGTGTAAATTGGCGAATCATTTCCACAGCGTAAAATGCTTAAATGCACTTCCAGTACTCCCTAAAAATACTCCCTCGACTCTTGCCACGTTCAAAACAATACAGAAAATTAAAACTATCGTTGGTTTGATGGATAATTTTGCCGTCAAATTTATAATTTTAGTCATGTTTACAATTCTCATGCACCCTTCAGTAGTCCGCCATCTTGAAATAATCAACATCAATCCAGTTATACATCGAGATCAAAGAGTAACAATCTGGTAACAATATAATTACGTCATTTTAAGCTAGCGGTCACTGATTGGTCAAACGAGGTGTAAGCTAATCGCTAATTGGCTGATATAAGCTCGTCGCTGAATGGCTACAAGCTAACACTAACATTACATTAACATCACAAGTCGATAGCATTATATCTGCTACGCAGATACAAAAATAGGCACGCAAAGCGTACATGTATCTGCGCATGTGCACTTGCATAGATGTCAATGCACGAGGTCAATATCATTCAATGAGTGGATGAACGTTTATGTTGCTTTTAAAAAACTGTGCATAAAGGGACGAAGGCCTATAGCCCATGGGAGCAATTTTTTAAACAATTGTGAAACCTTAAGAATTTAGTCTTTTATACTTGAGAATAAAGGTTATGTTAGCAGCACTATTTACATACCACATATAAATATTACATACCATCAACTCATTTAGTCCCCTAGTCACAACAGTTTGGGAAAGAAATGCCAAACTGTGCTTATATCGTTATACCAATCAAATATCAAAAGTAAATTTAATATAAGATGATGTTGACGATTGAAATGACAAACAATGACCATGAACTATTGTCAATTTGACTAAAATGGTGTTGAAAATAAATATGGCTTTATTTTAACACTTTTGTGAGTGAACTTTGTCGAAATGTGATGTTGACTATTGATTGAAATGAGAAACAATGACCACAAACTATTGTCGATTTGACCCAAATGGTGTTGAGAATAAATATGGCATTATTTGAACACTTTTATGAGTGAACTTTGTCGAAATAGAAGCTCGAATAATGCAGGATATTCGTACAATATTTAAAAAGACACACCACATATAAATATTACATACCATCAACTATTTTCGTCCTCCTAGTCACAGCAGTTTGGGAAATAAATGCTAAACTATGCTTATATCGTTATACCAATTAAAAATCTCAAAAGTATAAGGTGATGTTGACTATCGAAATGACAATTCGATTTGACGATTTTGACACAAATAGTGTTGAGAATAAATATTGCATTATTTTAACACTTTTATGAGTTAACTTTGTCGAAATAGAAGCTCGAATAATGCAGGATATTCGTACAATATTTAAAAAGACACACCACATATAAATATTACATACCATCAACTATTTTCGTCCCCCTAGTCGCAGCAGTTTGGGAAATAAATGCCAAACTGTGCTTATATCTTTATACCAATTAAAAATCTTAAAAGTATAAGGTGATAGCTATTGACTATCGAAATGACAATTCGATTTGACGACTTTTACACAAATAGTGTTGAGAATAAATATTGCATTATTTTAACACTTTTATGAGTTAACTTTGTCGAAATAGAAGCTCGAATAATGCAGGATATTCGTACAATATTTAAAAAGGCTTACCTTGTTTCCTGGTTCAAATGATATTGATATATAGCAGGTCAAGTAAAGTATTAAAATACTTTGTGTAAAGTGGCGAATCATTTCCACAGCGTAAAATGCTTAAATGCACTTCCAGTACTCCCTAAAAATACTCACTCGACTCTTGCCACGTTCAAAACAATACAGAAAATTAAAACTATCGTTGGTTTGATGGATAATTTTGCCGTCAAATTTATAATTTTAGTCATGTTAACAATTCTCATGCACCCTTCAGTAGTCCGTCATCTTGAAATAATCAACATCAATCCAGTTATACATCGAGATCAAAGAGTAACAATCTGGTAACAATATAATTACGTCATTTTAAGCTAGCGGTCACTGATTGGTCAAACGAGATGTAAGCTAATCGCTAATTGGCTGATATAAGCTCGTCGCTGAATGGCTACAAGCTAACACTAACATTACATTAACATCACAAGTCGATAGCATTATATCTGCTACGCAGATACAAAAATAGGCACGCAAAGCGTACATGTATCTGCGCATGTGCACTTGCATAGATGTCAATGCACGAGGTCAATATCATTCAATGAGTGGATGAACGTTTATGTTGCTTTTAAAAAACTGTGCATAAAGGGACGAAGGCCTATAGCCCATGGGAGCAATTTTTTAAACAATTGTGAAACCTTAAGATTTTAGTCTTTTATACTTGAGAATAAAGGTTATGTTAGCAGCACTATTTACATACCACATATAAATATTACATACCATCAACTCATTTAGTCCCCTAGTCACAACAGTTTGGGAAAGAAATGCCAAACTGTGCTTATATCGTTATACCAATCAAATATCAAAAGTAAATTTAATATAAGATGATGTTGACGATTGAAATGACAAACAATGACCATGAACTATTGTCGATTTGACCCAAATGGTGTTGAAAATAAATATGGCTTTATTTTAACACTTTTGTGAGTGAACTTTGTCGAAATGTGATGTTGACTATTGATTGAAATGAGAAACAATGACCACAAACTATTGTCGATTTGACCCAAAT
Organism: Trachythela sp. YZ-2020; assembly: GCA_016169945.1. NCBI lineage: Eukaryota > Metazoa > Cnidaria > Anthozoa > Malacalcyonacea > Clavulariidae > Trachythela > Trachythela sp. YZ-2020. The sequence continues at coordinate 3,089,417 of JADLSH010000389.1, forward strand.
GGTGTTGAGAATAAATATGGCATTATTTGAACACTTTTATGAGTGAACTTTGTCGAAATAGAAGCTCGAATAATGCAGGATATTCGTACAATATTTAAAAAGACACACCACATATAAATATTACATACCATCAACTATTTTCGTCCTCCTAGTCACAGCAGTTTGGGAAATAAATGCCAAACTATGCTTATATCGTTATACCAATTAAAAATCTCAAAAGTATAAGGTGATGTTGACTATCGAAATGACAATTCGATTTGACGATTTTGACACAAATAGTGTTGAGAATAAATATTGCATTATTTTAACACTTTTATGAGTTAACTTTGTCGAAATAGAAGCTCGAATAATGCAGGATATTCGTACAATATTTAAAAAGACACACCACATATAAATATTACATACCATCAACTATTTTCGTCCTCCTAGTCACAGCAGTTTGGGAAATAAATGCCAAACTATGCTTATATCGTTATACCAATTAAAAATCTCAAAAGTATAAGGTGATGTTGACTATCGAAATGACAATTCGATTTGACGATTTTGACACAAATAGTGTTGAGAATAAATATTGCATTATTTTAACACTTTTATGAGCTAACTTTGTCGAAATAGAAGCTCGAATAATGCAGGATATTCGTACAATATTTAAAAAGGCTTACCTTGTTTCCTGATTCAAATGATATTGATATTAGCAGGTCAAGTAAAGTCGTAACTCGTAAATACTTTGTGTAAATTGGCGAATCATTTTCACAGCGTAAAATACGATCAACCACTTCCAATACTCCCTCGACTCTTGCCATGTTCAAAACAATACACAAAATTAAAATGATCGTTGGTTTGATGCATAATTTTCACCGTCAAATTAAAAATTTTACTCATGTTTACAATTTTCGTCCTTCAGTAGTCCGCCATCTTGAAATAATCAACATCAATGGTCGATTTGAAAGCTAATCGCTGATTGGCTGATATAAGCTCGTCGCTGAATGGCTACAAGCTAACACTAACATTAACATTAACATTAACATTAACATAAACATTTACAACACGATAGCATTATATCTGCTACGCAGATACAAAAATCGTGAAAGAAGATGCACAAATAAAACAAATATAAAAACATACCTTAAAAAATACCAGATTTTCTGAGAGAAAAGTCTCAATTAAATCCGTAATTTTTCACCACACATCATGAGTCATCATCGGAAAATTTCTAATGTGAATATTAATGAGACGCAATGCATTGTGGTATACTGACGATTCCTCCTCTGGTATGATATATTTTGATAAGATAATGGGGCAATATTAAATCATACAGAACTTAAAACTCCAATATTCAGGAAAGCAACTTATATACAGCTATTTAGAATTACTGTATAGCCAATAAAAACAACACGTTTACAAAATAATTGAATTTTAGTTTGTCAGTGTTGAGGGGGGGGGAGCAAAAAACGACACAATGTTTGGTTGTTCTGTTGCACGAGTGTCGCCCTGAATGCGCACGATATGGCCATTCTGGCCTACTAAAATTCAAAATTTTCCGAAGGAACATGCCCCCGAATTTGAGCAAGATATTTACGACATAGTTACAGCTTGTTCTATCTGTTGCTAGGTATAACTTGAAAATATATTGAGAGCATTAAAAGTCAGTCAATAATCACAAAGCTTTTTGCTCACAAAACGAGTTTTTAAGGTCCCATATACTTTGGAATTTTTAAGAGAGAAGGTGGGGGGTCAACTAAAAATATCATTATTTAAAGGTGGGCCACTAGGAAAAAGTATGAAGGGGTGGGCCATGCCAAAGATTTAAGAGGGCTCACTAAGTTCCACCAGCCCCCTCCCCCAGATAAAAAATAAATGGTCCCTTACCAGGTTGTAACATGTAAGCAAAAAACCGAGATAACTATTAAATTTTTATCACGTAATTAGGGTCTCCCCGTTGCGTAGTAATGACTCGGAAAGTGGGAGAGCTCATCGGCAATTGATAAAACTAGAATAGTAAGGCATTCATAGCGAATAGTCGGTGAAGAGTGCGAATAGTCGTCAACAATTTGCGAATAGTCGACGAATAGTCGCGAATAGCCGGCGAATAGTCGGCAAATAGTTAACGAATAGTCGAATGTATACATTTTGCACCATTTGAAGTTGAATTATTTTTTGCTTTTGTTCTTTGCACGGTATATTTTATTATACGGGCGTGTAATACCATGGATTATAAAAAAAACTCTTGGAGCATGTGTTTTTATAATCCATGGTACCTAATACAAATTAAAAGGCATTTATGGAGCCTGAAAAGGGCTGATTTGGTCCGGACGTCTATCTGAATTTTACTATATGCTAACTTTCCATGCTTCTTTCATTAGTTGCTAATTGTTTTGAAAATGTTACAGAAAATTTTCGTGATTAATAATGTCATTTTATACTCTGTTGAGTACATTGTTTAAAGTTGGAAGTGTCTAATAATGTCGAATAACCGCTATGCAAATTTCAATTAGAAATTCATTGCTTTCACCGTCAATGAACACGAACAAATTTGCATAGCGGGGCTACTGGAATAACTCTATCTAGCTCGATATGGCGTCACAGGGCTAGAGATAGCGAATTGGGATAGGGATTAAGATCAGGATTATATTCAAATTGAGGTTGATAATATGGCAATTGAACCGTCTGTTTTCATTTCTTGTGTAGAAGTTGATGGAAGGATTTAAAGGGGTCTTATTATCTTTAATTTATCCTTGACTTTGTCTGTTTTACGCTTATATAGGGACCTGTGCTTTTCTAATGCATCCTACTTACTTCCGTGTTCGCTCTTCTATCCAAGCGTATTTTGTATGGCACATGCTTTCGGGGGCGCGCGCATCACTTCCTAGAAAGAGAAGAGTAGGACTAAGAAGGGCTTTGCACGGGGCTCACAACGTGACGCAATATCTGGGCTACCTAGTTTCTCTTAACATCAGACATTTACTTGTGATAAAATAAATCCTGTAAAGAACAAAATAAAAAAATAATTCAATTTTAAATGGTACAAAATGTATACATTCGGCTATTCGTTGACTATTTGCCGACTATTGGCGCTATTTGCTGATTATTCGCGACTATACGTCAACTATTCGCGACTATTCGGCGACTATTCGGCGACTATTCGCGACTATTCGTCGACTATTCGTCGACTATTCGTCGACTATTCGTCGACTATTCGTCGACTATTCGTCGACTATTCGTCGACTATTCGCCGACTACTCGCTTTACTATTCTATTGCCGTAAGTTTTTCAAACGATTTGCCAGAACAGCGAAGAAAATTATCAAAGTGGGTAAAATGTTCAATATCAGAACCAAACATGGAAAATATGTAATTTCTATTATCCTGCGACGAAACTTCAAAGTTTCAGAAAAAAATTACTCGAAAACGGGTAAAATAATAACTACAACAACAAATACAAAACAGGAAAATTAACCATCGTTAGTATTCTGTGATCTAGTTTTCCTTGTTTAAGTAAAAAAACAATAAGGTAAATTATTCAAAACTTTTTATTATATTCAAGAATGTTTTGTGTTTTGATCAAACGAAGCGCTAAATTATTCAATTGTCGATGGCCTGAAGGAATTTTAAACTCTTTCTAAACATTTAAGGGAAGACTTTCTATAAAACAGGGACACAGTTATATAGATTATTATAGTACAATCTACTGTTGTAAGTGTGTTCACTGATTTAGGTGCGATATTAATAAGTTGTAATTCATCGCGTAAAACTACAGTATATTCAAGACATTCTCTTACATGCAGTGTTATTATAACTAGAAGAACGATGTATTAGTATGTAATTGAAATAACGAAAGGCATATTCATCAAGAGAACACCCCGAATTGTTTGCAATATCCTTTTATCCATCTATTTCTATATGAGTCCCGACATCTGCAGTTGGTCAATCCGAGGCCACCAGTACGCGGTTAAATTCACACAGATCGACGCGTAGCCAGAGTGAGGTTCGGGGCCCCCGGCCCCCTCCTAGCAAATTTGTTGGTCCCCTTTGCCAAAATTATCGGAAATGCAGTCCACTATAAAGCATGTGTTTACATATTCATTATTTTGTAATTTAAAGTTTTATTTTACCATGATTTAAGTGTTTTTGGGTTGATTAACAATTCAGTAGAGTAGTTATGTGTTAAATGATGTTTCAAAATCATAAATGGTCCCCCAAAACGCAGAAAATGCCACTTTAGAGATTCTAGATTTCAAAACATTTTCGGGAAAGCATGCTCCCGGAAGCCCCTTATAGATCAAGTGTACTATATATTCAATGGGTGCCCTGAAGATCTTGGGTGTGGGAATGGGTGCCTTGGATAGCCAAACTACAGTTGAACATCGGCGCCTCCTAGATTTTTTCTGGACCCCTTGACTGAAACACCTGGCTACGGCTCTGAATTCACAATGGTAACATGCTTAGCAGTTGAAATGTGCATTTTTTTAGTTTTTTTCCAAATAATCACCTATGTAATTTTACTAAAACAATTATTCGCCTCAGGCTCGATGAATATCGGTGAATCTTCAGCGATATTCACCTCGCTCGCCTTCGGGGAAAAATTGTTAAATATCGCGCTAAACCTCATGATTACTGCCGTTGGACTTTTCATTTCTATTTTGCTAATGTCTGTTGAATTATTATTGTGGTGATGTTTTTCTATTTAATGCGAAACTTTCAATGTCTATGTTCTACAACTAACAAGCATAGTTGAAATACTTCCTTCTCATTACGGCAGCATCTCTAGAGAGTTGTACTATTCTTGGGATCTGTCATCTGTGAGTTTAATACAAGTTTTAATAAAACCTAATGTCTAATGACATTTTCGCAAGGTCACATACAAATTGTATTTCAATGGCCTGTTATTTCTTAAGGCCCAGACAGACCGAACGCGATTCGGCAACGCGACGCGATTTTTCTGAATTTTTGAAGCGAAAAAATTGTCCCTGAAGGGAACTTTTCAATCGCGTCGCGTTGCCGAATCGCGTTCGGTGTGTCTGGGCCTTTAGTCTGACATATTTAAACCGCGCGCCATTGACATCATAACTCATAACATGAAAATTGAGTTTCTTTCTTTGTAGCCTTAAATTGTATCACTGCTGTAAAGCAATCGTAATGTTGGTGAGCTATAAAAGCCGTAGGGCGCTTTCCGTTAACACGGTCAGACCGGTTAGATTGATCAAATTGTTAAATGGAACACATTACTGTTTACAAAGTTCTCGCCAAAAGTCTACAAGTATTTTTGAGCTGCATATGATTTGGTTTTAGAGTAACCGTCTGAATATTTTTCTTCGGTTTTCTTTCCATATTGGCGTATAAAATTAAATATCTGACGTTTTGATTAAGAACGGCAACAAACATTTACGAAAGGTAAGTAGTAAAAACTTTATTTAAACACGCTGACTGTCACCATGTCAACCTAAGCTGTTTTTCACAAGGGCACGATTCAATGGGCGCGCGTATTTATATGTATTCACCATTTTTATCTTATGAGTCATCACCTATTGTTTATGGGATTCCATTCAATTTTGAGGGGTGACCAAATCCGCTGTGACACCGGGCTGACTATAAAATTAGGATATAGAGGTCCATTTTAACCAGATTTTGAAAAAACCTGGACCAGATCTTTCCATCATGCACAGAATGAAATTCTGGTCTGACCCGTCTGGCCAGGCTTTGGCCTGGCTTTACCGTTTTGGTGAGCTAAAAAAAATGAATACGCTGCCTGATAATAGTATAATATATATCTTATATCATTTTATTAACAGTTTTCATAATCTCAAATGTTTGTCATAATGATATTTCATAGGATATTTTTACGTTGTACCTACATGGAGAATACTTGATGTTAGCATAAATAACTTAAACATAGCAAGAAATAAGATAGATATATAACTGCCATTTGATTTTGTTAACACAGTCCCAATACAATAAAGAATATATAATTCTGATGTAATTCAGAATTATATGATGTTGTGACAAATTTATGTGCAGTAAATGGCGGTAAACGAAGAGAAAGGCAACAAACACATCGCCTATATAAGTTAATACTTCAAAACATTCTGCTGTGACTTGATCAAGTATGCATGGGAAATTGGCCTTTGTAAGCAAATTTTTAACGAAACATTTCTACATGCAATATATTTCCTATGTTTATAAGATACGCAGACTGGATTAAAATCTAAAATATCTCAAATATCAAATCAAAGTGAAACTGACAAATGTATGTGCAGTAAAGCCAATCAAGGCTGGAATAAAGAGCAACATCGTTCATAGGTTGATCAGTTCATAAGATTCTATTATTTGCGAATAATATTTAGGTACTCAGTTTTTACTTTGCGTAAAGATCTAGGTTATTACGCTGAAGTTAAGAACCGACAAAAAACCAAAAGGATATGGTATATGACAAGTTTAATAAAAGGATAGTTCAAGCGCTCTTGGTTTATAAACTGATATAAAACCCATGCATCTTAAACTGAAAGCACAGGGGCGACATTATTTATTTCTATAAACTTATGCCATTATAAGGAAAGAAACCAATTTGATGCAATCATAGTTAATAGATTGTACCTACATGGAGAATACTTGGTGTTAGCAAAAATAACTTAAACATAGCAAGAAATAAGATAGATATATAACTGACTTTTGATTTTGTTAACACAGTCCCAATGCAATAAAGGATTACATAATTCTGATGTAATTCAACTGACAAATTTAAGTGCAGTAAATGGCGGTAAACGAGGAAAAAGGCTGCCAACAAACACATCGCCTATATAAGTTAATACTTCAAAACATTCTGCTGTGACTTGATCAAGTATGGGTAATTTGCATTTGTAAGCAAATTTTTAACGAAACATTTCTACATGCAATATATTTCCTATGTTTATATAAGATAAGCAGACTGGATTAAATTTAAAATCTAAAATATCTCAAATATCAAATCAAAGTGAAACTGGCAAATGTATGTGCAGTAAAGCCAATGAAAGCAGGAATAAAAGCAACATCGTCCATAAGTTAATCGGTTTATAAGATTCTGTTGTGACTTGATCAAGAATGGAAAATTTGGCTTTGTTAGATTTTCAACGAAATATTTCTACATGTAATGTAATCATCTATAATACTCACCAATACAAATTGTTAAATCAGATCGATCTTTAATGCAGAATTAAGACTGAATATTACCAAAGAATCGTGGCCAAGTGTACGTAGCTTGTTAAACAGAGAGTTAGTGGGTGTATTGATGGGTAAAATATGCTACCCTTTTGATGAGGCTGACCTCTGGTATTTCCTGCTTGCTCGTATCGTATTACAAAATGTCAACAGCGCGACATTTCAGTCTTCACAGCCTACACAAGGTTATTACTATAGAAAATTCCGGAGCACGGAACGCAGGAACACCGGAGCATCAGGGGTTATACGAAGGTCGTTTAGCTTAAACGGTGAATAAGCCAAAATTAAAAAACGCTTTCACACATTTTGTGAATGACTGAACTTAAATCTTAATATGCACATAATATGTAGTTGCAAACATAATTGTTCTGTTCAAGTTGAAATATTTTAGCTTGGTTCAATGAATGAATAGATTTTATCGATATTTTCTATTTATCCATCGGATAAGCTAAGCGGGTTTCGTACAACCGGTCCCTGGTGTCCACATACATGTCAGTGGTGGAGCGTTTCTCAATCAACCACCCTAGATTCAGTACGTCAAACCCTTTCATGGACTCACGTTTTTTTAACATTCTTCCTGTCAAAACATTGGTCAAAACCAGTTGGTAAACCTGCTTTATAGACCTGGAAACTTAGAATCTACGGAAAGGAACTCCAAAATGCTGACTCAACAAAGCTATGTCTGCGACCTAAAGCGAGATACAGTGGGGGAGGGTGGGGCCGTCTAAGAACTTTTTAAAGACATACTAAATTTTGGTGTCATAGATTGTCATAGATTTCGTATTCAGTTGTATATATTCACCCGTCCCAGCAGAAGAATGATGTAACAACGTTTTGGTGTATACAAATATATTTATACAAAAAAGTTACATTTCAAGTGGATATAGTTAATGTTTTACAGCTCCAGTAACACAATTGGCTTATTTCTTAATATATTATTTTCATTGCTATCGTTAATTACTATATTCTGAACTAATCTATAGTATTTTTGTCTTTTTTGTTTTGTATTTTTTTCTAATTCATTTTTTAATTTAAAGTTTTACGGTACAGTAATATATATAATGCAAATGTTCACATACTAATAATTTTAACCTCAATGCCTTTGATGATCAGTTGAAAGTTAAGTCACAACTAATTACACATTCAGCTTTCAATATAATTAATTACAGTTATTTCGTATTACTGATACAAAAATACTGTCACACATATATATCTATGATTATACACTAACTAAAGTATGCATCGTATTTAATTTGATTATTACATTATTAAAGATTGTATATTGTGCAGCTCTTTATTACTAAGAGACTTCATGTAAGTATGAGTCAGCATCTTACAGAAAAATAGTTGCCAGATCAGGCACTATTAGGCTAGCAATCAGTTTTGAAAGAAATCTGGATATTGTGTAATTGTCAGTTTCATTAGACATTGCAGAAAGAAAAGCCGGTAAATGGAATTATTTCAAATTACTCTCATACTTTTAAATGCATGGCGTCATCACTAAATTTTGTCTTGTTACTTCAACAGTTTACAATCTTGCAACATGCATATAGTATATGCTTTGACCCATTTCATACATAGCTCATGATGCCTTATGTTTACTATTATGCTTTACTTATAGTATATCTACATAGACTTTTTCCACAAACACGACGCCATGTAAAATCGCAATGCATTGTTCATTATATTCGTTTCTATTACGTTTTTAAACTTCTGTCTAACTTTTTAAACTTTTTTTGTGATATTTAATTGGATAACGATTGTCATAGTTAAGTAGGCTTAAATGAAAACCTATATTTTTAGCAAATTCAAAACTCATATTTAAGGCAAATTTACACAAGGTTTGTGCAATGTACTAGGTTTACCCCGTCAAAATACTGTTCATATATAAGCCTGCTTACCGAGCGTCTCGGCGAGTGGGACGAATATTGCATTGAGAAATCTCTTACATTTCAGTCACATATTTTAACAATTTTGTTATTTTTTCTTGCTTTGGTTACATGAAAAGTCATTGCTTTAGCATTATATTTGATACTCTTGTAAAACTAAGTTAAACATAAAACTAAGTAATAACAGTCAATTTAAAATATTTTAGCGTCTAATTTTGATTTCTTAATTTCGTCTCAGTAAGCAGGCTGACGTGGTCATGTGCATAGAGTGTAAACTAGCCTTAAAATTCAGGTATATCTATACCAGGAACATTAGAGAAATTTGATAAATTGCGTTCTCAAGATGACATCGATATCGGTGAGAATGTGTATTAAAGTAAATACTATTTATCAGCAACATTCCCGCAAAATAGATTGTGGCTTCCACAAAATATATTAAAAACGGACAGTTACAGTGGCGGAAGCTTGTAAATTTCCGACAATTCCATTCCCTCCATTTACACTCACTATTGGCTGTTTTTAGCCCATTATGGGTAAAAATTTCCGACAAGTTGTGTATTTGCCGCAAAGGGGGGAGGGGTGCAGTCTGTTTAAGTGATAACATTTTGTATTGGAAATAATTATTGCATTTTTTTCTCATTAAAGTATTTTAAGGCTTTATTCAGTTGCAGGAAAAGAAAAGTTTATTTATAGATAAACCTAATAAAAAGGGTAATCATATTCCTATAACACCTTTTATCAAGGTCTTGTTTACATATGCACGCTTATCACAAGTAGCTAAAGCACTTTTTAAACCATCAAAATAATTAAACCTCTCATGTTGTTTCATGACAAAGGAGGGCACGTAAATTGGTCCGATGTATACTTTTTCAATAATTGTCTTTTCCACGAAATTTACATTGTTCAAATTTAAACGCCTCGATCCACGTATTCGGTAACAGGCCTCCACGTTAATTGTCATTAAAATGCTAAGAATTGTCCGAGGATTGGATAATAGAGTCCCCTAATACAAATCTCATCACATGCAATGTGTAATGATTCATGGTGTTTTCTGTTCTGAGCGGGTTTACTTATATTATTTGTTCTACCCATGAGTATCGACGCGAAAACTGCACAATGTTATTCTTAAGTATAAGTCCTTCGTTAGGGTAGTAATTTTCAATATTGTGGATTTTGAAATATTTGATACCATTATTCCTAACCAAGAGAAGAACACCACGTGAAGCGAAGTAGAAGGAAGATACGGTTTGTTGGTTGTCACCAACATTACCTAAATATACAGAAGTAATGATTTTACCATCTGACACGTTAATGAAATGTATCAAGTCACGCTCATGAATAATTAAATAATCGGAGTTTACAGAAATAACCCCTTTTACACACCGTTTATTCAAGCTTATAAAAGGAAGTTCATGTACATGCTGCGTTTCATTTAGGAAGTCAATGGAAGTTAAAGAAACGCCACCACCTCTGTTTTGTGAGAGTAGCAAGGAACTCCGCGAGTTCTTTGTACCAGTTAAACAGAACCAAAATACACTGGTAACCTGCAATCTTACATTCGAACGTAATTCCCAACTGTTCTCACATGCTATTTCCCACAATTGACAATCTGAAAATAGAAAATATAACAGAACAGCACAACCATCTGGACTGATTGCAGCGAAACCGTATCCAACATTCTGATCAGGTATTTGTTGAGGACAAAGCTTTTCGTTACAAATTTTAAAAACGTAAATATCTGTTCCATATATTTCGTGTCGATTGATAATAAGAACACCTGCTGCAAAGTTAAGGACTCGTCTGAAATGTAAAATGCATTCCTCAAGTTCATTTCCCAAGACCTTTGTGTTTGTTGAGTTATAAGGATATTTTACGACTACACCGTCACAAACCACCCAAAGATACGACTCTGACCACCAGCAAGCTTCCGGTGGTTGTTTCAGTACAACAGTTTGCAATGTTTTCCTATTATCGACACTCATGATTGTCAAAATAAGATTTTCATGACAGCACGCTACATACAAATTGTCTGGAGATAATGCACAACATTTTATATCGGCATTGTCCACCAAAGAAGAAACAGGTGAGTCTGTAGAAGTTTCAAACGACAGAACAAGTAGCTGATGAAAATTTAGAGAAATAAGGAAATTTTTCTCATCCAATATTGATAGGCAACGAATATGAGTGTCATGTGGTATACAATTAATGTAAAACAAGTCAACGATTACTTGGTTTATAAAGTCGAACACTACAACACTTTCACAATTACTTATGTTAGTATAATTCGAGAATAAAACACACTTTCTATCTTTCCATATAAAAGGCTTTGAACAATCTCTATTTGCAATTAGAACCAGCTCATCAGTTGGCAAGTGCAAATGGTGAATTTTAATGCTAGCATCCAACTTCGGGAGTGAAATAATTTGATAGTTATCTTCATATGTTAAGCAAGCCTCAACGCAACGCTTTGCACAACCTAAACTTTCCAACGTTCTAGAATCCAAGATACCAAATTCATAATCAAGAAAATCACATTTTCGAGCTAAGGGACCTACGGAACAATCATGATACCAAACAAGAATGTATGAGTTAGAATTAGTAAACAAACAAGCATTTACGAGTTGCCAATGTTTAGCTTCTACTAAGAGACTTTTCTGCCTTACATCCCACGCTTTCATAGAACCAAATTCTAATGTAAAAAGTTTCATTCCACAAGAAGAAAATGAAGAGGAATATACATGTTCAGGACCATGTGGAAAAAACGGCACTTCCTTTTGTTCATCAATAGAGACGCAAGACCTAATTCCATTCCCCAAAAAATAGGAAGAATCTGGAGAAAATATAGTTGTACCATATTGAGAAAAATCATTCACAACGAACATCATAGTCAAAGCTGGTAAATTATAGATATCTACTGCAGATTCATGTCCACATGCAATTAGCTTATTGTCTGGTGATAATGTAAAACGATTGACGCGGTCGAAATGTTTGCCTCTATATCCCACAACGGCATGGGAAATAATTTTAAAATCTGAATTGCTTTCCCTTCCCAATTCCTCTATCCAAATCTCATTCTTTTTATCTAAGATACCTCTAGCTTCATTTTTACGATTAATGGTCTTCTGCGCGAAATCAAAATACCCGTTTGCAAGAGATTGCAAATAGTTGCAACTTTTATACCGATCATAACGAGTCCTACCTAAACTGGCATGGAGTTGAATAAGGCCCCAATAAAGATCCTCGGAAAGTTTACCCTTATAAATCCTAAGAATATCGGAAATATCAACTCTCAATTCCTATAAAATTTAAGTTTCAAAAAATTTAAATTTACATGCACCAACCAGTGAAAATCATTCGTGTCATCAACCTTCACTAAATATTTCCCACCATTCTTCAAAGCGTACTCTTTCTCAGGTGAGATCTGAAATTCAGAAACTGATTTTAACGAATCAATATCGCTGTATATGCTCTTACAAGCCCGCCAGAGACGCTCATAGCCGTCTGCAACATCTGCCACAAACGCATGCTCCTCATACCCGTCTAATGTCAGCCAATCCCATAAAGACTTATGATAAACAGTCAGACAATTATCGTAAACTGGGAGAATTTCTGACATTATGTCAATAATAGCCTTACGTATTTCATACTCCTCACCAGACAAACCCATGCATGTAAAGAGAATCTTAATTGGAAGGGGATCCCTAGAAGCGGCAACAACATTTATAAAACTCTTTAAGATAGATGAGCATGTATCTTGCTTAAAACGTCGGAGGCCTGTTTTCAAACGTTTGAACTGATTTACGTAAAATCCGGAAATGCCTTTGGGGACGTAATCACTTAGGTTGGGTTCAATTCCCAAATCCCTTTTTTTCAATTCATTCACTAAGTAATAAGCGTACAGAAACGAGCCCTCGCACATCGAGATTAGTGAACTTACATTATCTTCATTTAGGTTTGTCAACCAATGCCGAATGAACTGCTCTAGGTCGATTTCGTGATAATGGTCGTCAGGAAGGATTTCAACAGGACTAAAGTGTTCAAGTTCCTCTCGTACTTGTAACTCCGGTCTACTCGAAATGAGTATCTTAATCCATCTTGGCAATTCGGGAAATTCATTAGATATCAGCTCTAAAAACTCACTTTTCACACCACTTTTGCTCTCGTCCAAAGCATCAACCACAATCAACATTGGCTCACGTCTGTCAAGGGCATGCAATGGATCGTTTAAAAGAACACGAAATGCGTCAGATAGTGTGTCTCGAGAATGTTCACGACGAAGAACTTCAGTCAGTTTATCACTAAATCCATCAACATTGTCGCACATTTGACTGGCAAGGGACTGCATAATTCTGTGAGGATCGCTGTAATCAGAATTTCGAAAGTCGCAGAAATGGTAAGCAGCGAGTTGACCACGTTGTTTATACAGTTCACAAACCTTTGCAGATAAAACACTCTTCCCAATGCCAGGACCTGCAGACAGGATCATAACTCTGGATTCTTCTTTCGTAAACCAACTTGACAGATCATCAAAGAACCATTTTCTAGTGTGTTCAAGAAATTTCTCACAAAGGCCATTCATCTTTCCCATAAAATTGAACTTTGCTAGTTGATGAACTCGAGAGGGTGTCGGATTTTCAACGATCTTTCGTAACTCGACAACTTTCTTTTCCACGTTCACTACTTTATGTTTTACATCAACAACTTCATCTTTGACATTGGCAACTTCATATCCCACATTGACTACTTTATTTTTCACATCAACAACTTCATCTTTGACATTGGCAACTTCATATTCCACATTGACAACTTTATGTTTCACATTGACAACTTCATCTTTCACAACGACAACTTCATCTTTCACAACGACAACTTTATTTTCCAAATCGGCAACTTTATTTTCCACATCGACAGCTTTACGTTTCACATTGACAACTTCTTGTTCAACACAACTCAATTTAGACAAAAGATCATCCTCAAGTTCTTTCCATTCCTTTAATTGTTCGATATAACTTTCTTCCTCAGGACTAAGAGGAGCTTCCTTCAATTCATCAATGTCATGTTGAGGTGTTCCTAACTTGATCAAAAGTTTCGAAATTTCTTGCCACAATGCTTCGAACGTGGCGTCGTCATATTTTGCACTTGGTATATGACCATAGATTTCATTTCTAAAAATTTTTATCCTCAAAATATTAGCAGATATAGAGTTATCGCTGGCTGATGGCATAGCATTCCATCCTGCTGCTGGTGAAGCCAGTCCACAAATATTTCGGAGTAGGATGGTTAATAAAGTTATATCAAAGTTGTTTGAATCTGGTGCACCCGATACTGGAAAGAGTAAGTTCCATTGCGAGGGTTTAATCACACTGTATCTTATTTTCTGCAACGTCTTTTTGTTGGCATTTAACACAACAGCTAAAGTGGAAGGTGGATGCTTTGCATGTAAAGCAGCTCTTAACACATCGCCTCCTTTATCTAGCAATAATTGGCATACTCTGGAATAATTAGCTTTGGCTTTTACTGGATCCATCGTTATCTTGATCAATCCTAATGAAAGAAGAAAATATTTATATGATAATTAAGTTATCAATCTGCATTTACTATAGCAAGAATGTGTTGCCCCAAAACAAAGCAAAGATGTGAATTTTTTGAGTTTCAATTAATAACTGCCTCTTGGCTTATTATTTAAAAATTGGAAGTTAATAACAATGAAATACATAAATCATATAAAAGTACGCAAATCATAGCGTAATATGCATTCAAAATACAGCTTAGTTACAGTCAGTACGGTTTAATGGGGAACCCAGTAGAAAACTAAAATTTAGATTATTGTATTCTCGCGATATATATATTAGTAAGCTAAAACTATCGCCTAAACATCAAATATTGTAAAAAGCAACTTTATTTACCATTCATGGTTTCGCTCGCTACTCTGGTTTAAGTAAATAAATGCAAAACCAGGTCGAATTGTATTCACCACCCAACGTTCTATGAGGCGCCGTGTGTTGCATAATTCAAACATTTTTCGTCGCTTAACTGAAAAGCTCACCACACATGTTGAAATGCCAAAACCATCCATTTAACCATGTGAAATACACATAGCACATGTTGAATAGCGAAATTAATACTAAAATGATTATTTTACTCAATTTTTGCGTGAATTTCACTCTATTTTTGTGCGAATTTCACTCTATTTTTATGCGAATTTCACTCTATTTTTATGCGAATTTCACTCTATTTTTATGCGAATTTCACTCTATTTTTGTGCGAATTTCACTCTATTTTTGTGCGAATTTCAGTCTATTTTTGTGCGAATTTCAGTCTATTTTTGTGCGAATTTCAATCTATTTTTGTGCGAATTTCAGTCTATTTTTGTGCGAATTTCAGTCTATTTTTGTGCGAATTTCAGTCTATTTTTGTGCGAATTTCAGTCTATTTTTGTGCGAATTTCAGTCTATTTTTGTGCGAATTTCAGTCTATTTTTGTGCGAATTTCAGTCTATTTTTGTGCGAACATAATCGCTCTAAATACTTCATGTAAACAAAACGAACAGTCTCTAAGAATCGATATTCGATAATGGCGGGAGGAACAGGAAAAATTGTTGATGCCATATTGGCGAGTGAAGAATTTAGAAGTAGCTTGACCAGAGCTGTAGAAGCATCTGGAACTTCGCAACAGCCACGAAGTTCAACACTGCACAACAGTATCGAAGCAGAAGTTTCGTCGATTTTCCGAACAGCTGGACAAACGGGAACTATGAATAGCTTGCCAGAACAGCAGACACCGCATGGTGCTCATGCTTCTTCGCCTTCAAGTCAATCCAGCACGTTGACCACGCCAGCACAGCAAATCACACCGGCTGCGACTCATCAAAGGACGTACCCTATCTTTCAAATGCGCAGAAATTACACCCCTCAAGTTTCAAGAAGGTAATTAATAATGTATAATACTATAATATGCATATTTTGTAAATTGTGGTATAATGAGCTACATCCGCAAACCCTTTATATTCTTTTCAATTAAGGCGAAAGAGCTCAAGTAATAATAAGTCTAAAAGAACTCCAGGGCAGCAACATTCAAGCTTCAATACAAAAGAAGTCATTCTTCTATCTTCACCCTGTGATAACGTGGTCGCAAAGCAGAGCAGAAAGCAAGAACTGTATCAAATGGGGCACGTTTTGAGTGCAGTAGAGATCCAGAAAGAGTGGAGTGCGAATGAAGTTATCACTCATCTTGCCATCTGTTTTGCAGGCAAAATTCCTGAAGGCACAACGTATGCATCATAGTGTTTGTAAACACTTAAACATATTTTTATGCACTAATCAATTAGAAGCCCCACTCTACCCCCCTGGTCCTGGGACACTGTGGAGGTTTTAAACAAGAGAAAGAGCAAATTATGTTTCAAATCCACCTTAGTTGTACAGTGGTGGACAAATGTTTCAAATCCACCTAAAGAGAGGCAGTCCCCCAATAATTTCTCAAAGCCTTTGGGTGATAGCTGACTATTAAACTGTAAAAAGCTGTAGTAATACTTTTACAAACACAAAAGCCTTGATAGATTATAATTTAAGTATGAAATTTAAGAAAACAAAAAGATTTGAAGAACTGATATTTGCAGTAACAAAAGGGTGGTTTTATGTTTGGCAACCCAAGTTTGCACCCCCAATATTTTGTGAAGTGTCTGCCACTGTCCACCTACCAATCAGATGACCTTTTCTAAGAGAACATGCAGATAACTTTGTGACTTGAAATATTTATATTAATTAGATTTTCCCCGGATGGGGACTAGACCTGAAAGCAAAAGTTGTCTAATGCACCACCCCATGCCCTTGTCACTATGTCCTGAGACCAGATGGTGTGGGTTTTAATTGCACAGGGTGGGCAGAAGATTTTTTAAAATTTAGATTTTTTACTTATAAATTGCTATTGTTTGGTCAGACTATTTTCTGATTTTATTTTATTTACAAATATATCTGGGATGGCCAAATTTTTAGGAAATGCAATGAAAAACAGATATTTCTAATTGGCCTTAACCAGGGAACCAGGTTTAACTGCTTATGGTATTCAGTGTTGCACATTGTGCACATCATATGTGATGCAATAGATTTGTTATTTTTAACACAGGGTGGAAGTTATGATGGGGTGTGGAAACAAGCTTGTCAAGCCAATGTTAACACCTGGACAGTCCTTATCTGGATACATCCTTAGCAAAATTTTTGGTAGCAAAGTAATTTACCTTAGACCATCTACAAATCTTGTTGACATAAAGGTATATTTAATTTTGTACATGCCTAATAATTTTACTCATCAATGGAAAACTTGTACAATTTAGCATTAGAACTGGTCCAAAGCCAGATCGCCCACTGGTGACCCCTGGTTATATGCTAAAATGGTGCTGTATAAATGATGTTTCAAAGTAGTTGCAAATTTTAGCTGAGACTAGTTTGTTTGCTTTGGTCTGTCATCTAAAGGTTGAAGTAAGTGATGATGATTCAGATATCCCCACTACTTTAATGCAGCAAGAGACAATGTCTTATCATGAAATGTTGAAACAAGGAACACAGAGGAAGAGAAAACGGGAAGAAAGCAGGCCTTCCAATTCAACTGGGTAAGCTAAGCTATGCATAACTACAAGTATATTTTGATGACCATTACTTTTATTAGGAGTTAATACTTTTGTTAGGTCTTATTTTCGTAAAAATACATCAGTACAACTGTACAACTACTGTAACTTCTTGTTTTAATGTGTGCTTTTATAAACAGTTCCCCCTTGTGGAGGAGTTGGAAAAGGACTAGTTACTTGACCTCAGCTAGGTTTATAGTTTCTTCAATCTCGTACCCAGAAAATGACAACCCTAATTAAAAATATGCTAGATTATAGATAGATAGATAGATAGTTTATTAAGTTTAAAATTTTACAGCTCCCAATACAACTTACAGCTGAATTATATTTAAACTTTACAATCATGACTAATTAAATATATCCATTTTAAAAATTTGATTAAAACTATAAAAAATGTATCTGTCCTAAGTTAATTTGTTTTAATTTGTTATTGCGCAATCACTACAATTGAGTTTATATGTATTGTTCCTTTACATTTGCCATAATAAAACTGTTTTGGAATCTGTTCGTTTTACACACTGGATAGTTAAACATGCTCTTACGTCTCAAATTCATACCAGATCTATTTTTCTCTGGTAACAGTGCATGCAGTTTATGAGATGTATTTTGAACAATATCGTTGAACAGTTTTTTCGTTAGAGTATCTCTTCTGCTGTACAAGGAGTCCAAACCAGCTTGCTCTAACGCATCACAATATGGTATATGTGGGAAAATGATACCGAGTGCTCGTTTTTGTAGTTTTTCCAAGTCATCAGATAGATATTATAGCAGATCACATGCCAAGCTCTTACCACTTACCGTACCAGGATGTTTCGTCCACAAGAGAGAAGGACCTGGGGATGAGGTTGGACATCAGTGTGTTGGACCCTTCCCTTGACAAGTACCTTACCTTGTTAGACAGGGTAAAATGACAAAGTAGGGCATATTGCAGCTTACTGGGTGACACAGATGCCCCTAGTTTTGTTAACCATTAATGTGCAATAACCTTTCCTTGACATGTAAAATTGTCTTGCCTTAGACAGCATGGGGTGTATATTTGGGTGCATTGCAGTTCAATGGTTAATAATGTATGGTAGAAAAGATGCTTTTCAAGAAAAACATTTGAGTTTCACCATTGTTACAGGGTTGTCATAAATGAAACATTCAATTGCATGAGGTTGTACTATTTGTATTATAGTCAATGTGGAATCCCAATGACAGTTGTTACTGGTATATATATAGACAAGGGCAGATGTGTATTGTACTATAGTGGTGTACTAGGTGTAAGCTACATGTACTTGTTTGTATCTTTTTTTGTTTTGCATTTTCTCATATGCACCGTCCGGCTGCTTATATGGTTTGTGGTAGAGATCGATCAATAGTAAAGTTATGTCATGCAATAGTATCTACCGTACCAATGTTTTATATCTTACAGAAGTGCAGCATTATATTCTTCATTTGTAAATCTGATTGACTCAGATGACGATAGTGACTTGTTGATTCCTACCTGGGAAGAGGAGGAGAACAACCTTAACCTTGCCATTGAAGCATCTATCGAAGACTTAAATGAGTTAGTAAATAATTTTCTTTTATGTATATCTTGTTTCATTGTAGTAGTTACAATACTACTCAATGGCGATGTGATTGAGAGTATTTAAGGTGACACACAAGTAAAAGCTAGCTTTTATCATTTCTATTTTAACAGAAACGATAAAGATTTAAGTCAGATATTGAAAGATCATCACATGCAATATATCTTGAGTGAAGAAACAAATGACATCATTATTCGAAGGTCTAGGATACTTCTTACAGCCTTTTCTGCAATTCAGGCAAAATCTTTCAACTGCTGCAAACAGCTCTCTGTAAGGTTCAGTGGTGAATTGGGGTCTGATGCAGGTGGTCCTCGGCGGAATTTTTCAGGTGTATAAACTACACTGTATTTTCAGTACTATAGTCTAAAAATGTTTTGCAACTTGATCATTGAAAGCAACAAAAACATAATATGGTACCTGTTTGTATAGAACTTGCTAAAGTGGCATACATTACATATAATTGCTGTCTTTTTTCAGGACAGTTGCCATGCCCATATTTTGGTTATATATTTTCAATTTTCATGTTGCAAACAAATTAAATACCACTGACAGTGACATTGGTTAGGTTGTGTCCAGAGTTAACAACAAATGATGTCATAATCAAAGAACTAATAAATGATGTAATAATCGTGAATAAAACACGAGGATATAATCCATATTTAAAAAGATGACTTTCAAAACCAGCAGCCAAAATTTGGAAACAATTTTATAATCTGACAAATCCTGTTTAACATTTTTCATGTTTCCTTAATAGACTTGCAATGAATCAGCTGCCTTGTTATTGTGGATTATTTGAGGGTCGTGAAGGTTACTTGATGTTTTCCCACAACATCAAGTTGGTAGAGGAAAACAAATTCTTCCTGACCGGTCGGTTAGTTGGAATGTCACTGACACAAGGAGGACCAGGAATTTGCTGTTTTCATCCATCAGTGTATCATTTAATGTGCGGCGTCCAATGTGATCTTTCAAGCTTTGATTTGACTGACATTGTTGATACTGATCTTTCTGAACTTGTTGCACAGGTGTAGTAAAATAACATGTGCATGGAATTGCCTATTGAAGCTATATATTGGCATTGGTTTTGATACCATTGGGACAGTCAACGGGTGAAGTTGACAGTACCACAATAATTATATATATTTTTTCTTATAGCTGAAATCAGTTCACACCCAAGAGATGTTCGACACATTCACTAAGGAGAAAGGCGATTATGTTGCTTCAATGGGCTATCCTGCAATATATTATGGAAAAGCAGAAGACAAGGATCAGATTGTTGCTAGTCTGCTAAAATATCATTTGTTTTACAGGTATTTTAAAGGTCCGTTTACACTACGCTCGATTTTTGGCACGCCACGCGGCCACAGATAAAAATACATGTAGTCCGGTACCAATTTCACCCGTGCGAGGTAAAAATAGGTACAGTGTAGTCCTAGCACAGATAAAAGTGGCACGGGTATCATTTATTTATCCGTAACGTACGAATAATGAGCGTAATGAAACGGGCCTCAAGAGTAACAGTTACAGAAACAGTTAAGTTAACAACGTATTGTGTTGTAAAAGTTGTGAATGAGAGATAAAAATTTTCCAATCTTAGTTCTCAAATATCTATGTTAATCACCTTGTGATTACGGGGTTGCTTTAAGCAGTTCAACATTTTACACAGCCCTTTGGTGTTCTCGTCTTGAGACATTATAGTTGTATTTGCTGACTTAAATTTCTGGGCAACGTACTTCTCCATTGTAGCGATGTTAGAAGGGCAACTTTTTAGCGACAACTCGCAATTCAAAACGTTACAGAACCAATCAAATTTAGTATAACCTTATTTGCATTGCGAGCTGTCGCTAAAATGTTGTCCCGTGTAGCATCGCCTTTTAAAATTTAATTATAACCTCTTTTTCGTAGGGTCACAGCGGAGATCATGCAGTTCATAAAAGGAATAAATGAGGCAGGAGGATTATGGGAAACTATTAAACAACACCCGAGAAAGTTTGAAGTTCTATTCACCTTCAATCGTAGTCTGATAACTTGTGCACAACTGAAAGAATTGTTCAACATTTTATGGAGTGAAGAAGGCAGTAACAGACGAAATAAAGAAGATGCGACAATCTATTGCTGGGAAATGTTTCTAAGAAATGTTGAAGGTACTTTTTGTGAATTTTGTCTATTGTCTTTGCCGAATTTTATAGTCTGTATATACATGTTCTCAAGAAAACTGCGTCGCCCTACGTGCTCTGACTCATGTGGGTGGTAAGCAATTATGTTTATCGTGACAATTGACAAATGTTTAATATTTGCACTAAGCGTCTGCACACTGTAAATTCAAGAGTCGTTTTGACCCCTAGGGGTAATTTCCGTCCATTCTGTCCAAGGGTAGTTTCTACTTGTTGCAAGAGTTATTTCAACTAGACAACTACAAGGGGCGATCTAACTCCACAATGAAGTCAGAATGACCCTTCACGGAGCCACCCGACTCTTCGAAAAGAGCAGGTTGATCCATCAGAAGGGTCAGGTAACCCACTCAAAGGGTTACTTGACCCATTTGAGCGGTCAATCACTTAACCCGTACGGAACCGTAAAATCAAAGTGAAATTCTAGCATACGCTATTTGCTTCTTCAGTCTTCTATAATTTCTTTCAGCAAACTGTAAGAAGAGCATTTTTGTAGGTACATGTATTTGCAGTAAATTTATTTATCAGCGAAAGCAAATGGCTGCACGTATAACCACCATAATGTATGCCCAGCCTGCGTATACAAGAAGTACTTCTTGTATGTCTAAGTGTACTTCAAAACTTTCAGTTATTTATCTGGTGTTTTACTTGTTTAAGGAAATTATTAGGGATGCACCGATAACGAAAAATCCAATTTACCGATACGATAAATACCGATATAATTTTCGCGTTTATCGGCCGATAATTTCGTCAAGAATTCTTAGCTAAGTGATTTAGGGCAAAATGTTGGCGAAACATATAAACTGATAGACCAGTAAAAGAAACGTAAACATTAGTTAATTTGATTTTTAAGTATTTTTACAGCAAAAATAGTGAAAGTTAAAAATATAGATTATATAGTATTAGGCTACATTTACAATTACATCGATTCATCCTGAACTCATAGCAACGCGGCGCGATTTTTCAGTTTTGAAACCAAATAAAAACTGTCTATGAATTTTAAAAGACAAGTAAACCAGATATTGAATATTGATAAGTCAAAAATCAAAATGTTCTTGCACTAAGAAATATTTTAAAAAACTAATTCAGGAGCAAACTTAAATTATTTGTCAATGAAAACTAAAAAATCGCGCCGCGTAGCCCAATGGCGTCCAGTGTGCGTGGGCCTTTACAATTAAAAACTAAATAGCTGAATTTGTGTTATAATATGATATAATGTAAAGCTTAGCCATGAATATCAAATATTTATCGTTTAATACTGGAATTTTAAGCGTCAGGGCAGCGTCGTGTTATTGATCGGAAGCGCCGATATATATTGACGTTATCGGCCGATAAGCCCGAAAATGGCCGATTATCGGCTTCTACTGAGAAATTTCCGATTATCGGTGCATCCCTAGAAAATAAAACTTTATAGTTGTTTCACTTGTTTGAGAGCAGAATCTACTCTTTTGAGGAGTAAGCTCCAAAGGGACTGAAACTACCCTTTTGAAAGGGTAGTTCTGGGGAAAAAATACTGCCCTTTTAAAGAAGTCGAAACCACTATTTTGAATTTACACCATGGTATAACGTTATTCTGTAATTTACCTAGATGGAAATGTGAGTACTTGCACACTCAATGACATAACTGTGCACATGCAGGTGAAAGATGTCCTCCAGTTCATCACAGGCGCAGACTGTATACCACCAATGGGATTTGATCACAATCTTTTGATCGGGTTCTATGACCAAGATTTACAAGAGGGAGGTAAACGGTTTCCCTATGTATCGACATGTGCATTACAACTCTTTGTACCAAGAGGCATAGAAGATCCAAGCAGGTTTGAAGAAATTATGAAAGAATCCATTTTTGGATCCGTTGGCTTTGACAAATCATGAATCATGACGTGTACTCGTTATATGTTAACTAAGTATACTTTAACTGAAATTTTGTTTTTATGTTGGTTAAATGGGATAGTAGGAAAAATCGTTTACACTTCTTTAACTGTAACACCTATTGTAAAATGTCAGCGCACCATAATTCTTAGGATTCGTTTTACATCTTCACAAAAACCTTCGTTTTAAGTTTTAACGTTTGTGTTCGTTTCAGTTTTCTAAGCATCGTTGTTGGAAATAAAGTTTACAACATGTATGAAATGGTTTATGCCATAATTTCCATCATCATCTGTAGGTTGTATTTGTTCCTGCAACTGCTGAATGTGTCGTTCATTTAAATTGAAGTCATTCTCCGGGATGTCAACGTTGTTGTATAGATCTGAAAAATCAGATTGCTCAAAATCGTCGATCCCATAATCCGCCAAATCATCTGGTTGAAAGTCTACGATCCTATCAATGTTCTGTATCATACCAGAGTGCCACAGTTGCATTGGTGTTCTACCTTGGACTGTACTTAAGCTGTGGTTATTCCATTGAGAAACAAACTCTGATAGGCACATATTTATTCTGGGAAGGTAGACGAAATGAAGTGCCCATAAATGTACTTCGTTCATTGAATCTAAAATCTCACAATTTTCCATGAATGTAAACAGATTTCTGAATGGAGAATTCACAATTCTATTTACCTCACTCCATAATCTTTCGATTCTTTGATTATGCACACTGCGCCCGCATATAAAACTGCCCCTATTTAAACCCCTGTTTGCAATCATATAACGCGCGACGTCAACATTCTCACCGCCACGATCACCCCGAACCCTAGATGGCAAGCCGAACCTCTCCACACCTTCTTGGAACAATTCCAGTACTGTTCTTGCTTTATTGTTTGGGCAGCATTTGACGTATATAATAGCTCTACTGTTACCATCGATGCAACCATGATTAACAAATCTCCATGAAACGAGTTTGTGGTTCCCATCAATATGCCTAAATAGATTATATGATTATAATATATATAACGTATAGATTATATGATTATAATATATATAACGATATATAACGTTTTCACAGCACCAAGGCAAATAATATAACAATACAGGGACCGTTAGATAACCTTTACGGTTAATACGTCTTTTCCCTCGTGAAATAAAGTTTTATTATAATTTAGTTTTAGGTGTGCATTAACTTTATTTTTCAGTCAAATTTCATACCATAGTAGGTTTGGATGAGCAACATTATACACCCGCCTTCTGATACACTGCCGTCTTCTGAGTGCACGGCCAATTGGATCTAAAATCTTTCCAAACAAGACACTAATCAGTGAAAAAATTCTATCAGTTACAGTAATCAGACTCTATTCCAAGTATTGTCTACCAGCCAAAACTCGTAAAATGTTGACATCATGATGAGTGGTCGAAGTTGCAAGAGTACAAAAACATGCATTATAAGAGGCTTTACAGTTGATTTCACCAAACTTTCCCTACTATTAAAAAGATAGCTAGTCAAATGCTTAGTTTTCATTACACACTTTGAACTTGCGAATGTCAGAATATTTTGGCAAATGTTTTGTGACATCAAATGTTAAAATGATACTATACTGTAGGTCTTAAAAGTTGTATAAGAGATGGTGCCAAACTATAAACACATATAATTGGTGTAAAAATATCTGTAACCAGATTACTTTACCTGCAGCCTTTCCCGTAATCTCCATCTCTGTATTTTTACCCCCCTTGCTCTAAGGCTTCCTTGCACGTATGTCTCACCAGCATTTGGACTATGGTGCAGTAAATGTGTAAGTATAGTGTCTAGGTCACCATCTGGAATATCTGAAAATCTGTATGCCTCATCTGTGTTCATACCAAACAATCTCCGTCGCCTATAAATTGTTGTTCTGTCAACGCCTAATGTTTCTGAGATAGCTGACCATGACATACCAGTGCTACGCAGCTGCTGCAATTGACCATCAGTGATGATATACCTACCCATAAAAAAGTAAAATTCAATATAAAAATAAATGTATATATACAGTATCATCATGTTTGTAGAAATCATGTTTGTAGAATTATAGCATTATGAATAGTGTTATATGTCATTTCCATGTTATGAATTTGCTTATGAATTAATATGTTCTTTTGGCAACACTCTGCATTTCCTCTGCAAAACCATTCTGATGTTAATGCACCAATCAACCCTATGCCAGGCATGATGCAGTTACTTATACCATTATGGGGGGGGGGGGGGGTATTAGTCTCATTTTAAACATAGGGCCAACCTCATACCCAGGGTCTTATCTCCACTGTGTGTTTAGGCATGGATTTGATGTGAAAGTTTACTTGTATTTTAAGTGTAGAAACAATTGCAATTTCATAATATATGCACATTGTTAATGTTGATGCAACCCAGGGTGGGCCATTAGACCACACCAGGCCCTCAGGGTAATTATTTGTGTCAGGGATTTGAACTGTGATTATATTATTAATACTGTTTTCATTACCTTGGCCGCCCTGTCCCACCAGTTCTTTCCACGGGTGGATAAAAAAAGCTTTCATTTTGCTGTACTTGTCTCTCCAAAACAGAGGAATAATGTCGAAAGATGTTGAGGACACAATTATACAACGTTTCTAGCAGTTGAGATAGTTCATCTGAATCGGTACAACTTGCAACGATGTATACAAGGACGTTTAAGTGATCTTGTAGCTTTCGGTGAAGAAACTCAATTAAATTGATGTCCATCGACGTCCACAGCCTCTCTGCTTCTTCGCAAGACCTTTTCAAAGACTGAAGGTATTCGATAACGTCCTCCTCATTACAATGCGTACAAGAACATACACAGAGAACGAGAAATATTTTTATTATGTACCAAATCGCCGCCATTTTGTCTTCAGTGCATTCGCTTCGTTTACATGAAGTATTTCGACTGAAATTCGCACAAAAATAGACTGAAATTCGCACAAAAATAGACTGAAATTCGCACAAAAATAGACTGAAATTCGCACAAAAATATACTGAAATTCGCACAAAAATAGAGTGAAATTCGCATAAAAATAGAGTGAAATTCGCATAAAAATAGACTGAAATTCGCACAAAAATAGAGTGAAATTCGCATAAAAATAGACTGAAATTCGCATAAAAAAGACTGAAATTCGCACAAAAATAGACTGAAATTCGCACAAAAATAGACTGAAATTCGCACAAAAATAGACTGAAATTCGCACAAAAATAGAGTGAAATTCGCACAAAAATAGAGTGAAATTCGCATAAAAATCGAGTGAAATTCGCATAAAAATAGAGTGAAATTCGCATAAAAATAGAGTGAAATTCGCACAAAAATAGAGTGAAATTCACGCAAAAATTGAGTAAAATAATCATTTTAGTATTAATTTCGCTATTCAACATGTGCTATGTGTATTTCACATGGTTAAATGGATGGTTTTGGCATTTCAACATGTGTTGTGAGCTTTTCAGTTAAGCGACGAAAAATGTTTGAATTATGCAACACACGGCGCCTCATAACGTTCCGACACTCTTGTCGAGTGTCTGGGGTGAGCTGAAGGCCAAAAATATGGTAATACCCTTGTGATAAATAGCTACCGTCATCTGTACTCCAAGCATGATGATTCATGTTTACATGCGACGCTTCTAGGCAACTTATTTGGATGTAGTCATTACATTTGCTTATTGAGTTACGCCGACATCCAAGATGGACGGGAAGCCTTAACAGGTTTTGCAACGCAATTGACAAAGGTTCCGAGAGTTAGTTAGTGAAGGTTAGCGCCTAAGGATTAGTTTTTAAGTGAGGGAGGAAAACCGGACTAGCCGTAAAATACCCCTCGAAGTACAGGAGAGAACCAACCAATCTCAACTTATATGAGTTAATCAAGCACAGAGACGTTACTCAACCGAAGTAAATCCCTGCCCTGGACATGCTGTATAGTCGGCTTAACTCAGAGGTATGGAGGGCAGCGCGCTAACCGCATCTGCCACACGTAATATTGACAACCCTGTAGCCTCCTCCGCAGGCATCTCTTGGATCCCCGGGGTAGGTTGCGTCAGGTAGAAAGTCGGGGAGATGCCTGCCAAAACCCGACATGGTTGAGCCGTTTTGCGCATCTTGCTTGCGCAGCCATGTTTGTCTTCAGGATAGGTACGTGGGGAGGATTTTGAAATTCAAAATGGCGGATTGCATGGAGTGGAGAATTTATTTTATCTTTAATTAAGTTCAGCTTTTTGGACAATTTAAACATGTATAAAAGACTTGGTTGAGGTTTTAAAGGTTTTAGAATGTTTGTCGGTAATTTTTCGTGTACTGTATATGCATGCTATATATATTTGATCGAACTGATCCAATCTTTAGTGTAAACGGTCCAGCATAGTCTACCGAGACTCTCTCATTTGCAAAGGTGGGCAAAACACGTGCTGACGGAAGCTGACCCATCAGTTGAGTTGTTATCTTAGGAGATGCTCGCTTGCACACTACACACTCACGTATCAACTTACGAACGACTCTACGTGCACTAATGATGTGATAGGTATCCTGAAGAGATCCTAACGTAAGCTTTGGACCAGCATGACACAATCGTTTATGTTCACTCTGTACGATCAAGGTTGACAGATAATGCTTTCCATGAAGAATCAGTGGATGCTGAGATTCGTAATCTTTCATTGACTGCGAAAGACGACCACCAACTCTTAATAATCCGTCTTTATCCAAGAAGGCATTCAAGGATTGCAAAGGATCCGACAATGGTAATGGGTTTTTCTTTCTTAACAATTTGACAGTGTTTGGGAACATTTGAGCTTGGGCTTGTTTAATCAACCAAGTTTTAGCTTTGGATAGTTCAGACACTGCTAGTGGTGTAGAACTGAATAGGTTTGAACGGGTGACCACGCGAAATACCCAGGCAGTAACTCTCACGAGTTGAATGTAACTGGAATATCGAGTAATGTCAATCACAGGCTCCGTCGAGGCTGTATCTGTCGTTGTTTGCAGAGTAACTTCTTCCTTCTCTTTTAGTTGTAAGCAGTCTTTCGTGACACCCAGCGATTGGAGAGCTTCCAGTGAAGGAGGTGCAGTAAATTTCGATGGCCAATTCGACTGGTTTTACTTAAGCCAATCTGGACCAGTCCACCAGAGGGGGTGTTCTTTAATTTCCTTTGCTAATATACCACGAGATCCGACGTCCGCTGGATTTTGTAAACCATCAACGTGCTTCCATCTTTGAGGTGGTATCAAATCTTGTATCTTTGCAATTCGATTAGCTTCAAAAGTTTTAAACCGCTGGCTAGTGCCATAGATCCAGTAAAGAACGATTGAGCTGTCTGTGAATGCATGTAAATTCAACAATGGAATGGAAAGGATTTCTTGAAGATGTCTCATCATCTGCGCAAGTAAAATAGCTCCGCAAAGTTCGAGACGAGGTAGTGAAACTTTCTTGATTGGTGCAACGCGTGTTTTAGCCATGACAAGAGATATTTGAACTTCACCTGTTGTGTTAGTACTTCTCAAATAAACAGTACCACAATAAGCCTTTTCACTGGCGTCAGAAAAACCAATAAGCTGTTGATCAACAATCTGGAAATGTATTGGCGTATAGCAGCGAGGGATTCTTAAGTTGGACAGTTGAAACAAACTTTCTCTCCAGTTCATAAAGTGTCTCTGCACGTCCGGTGGCAATGGCTCATCCCAATCGATGCTTTGTTTCCATAGCTGTTGGAAAATGATTTTCACAACAATCGTGACACACGAGATAAGAGCAGTGGGTCGAAGATCTTTGAAGAATCAAATAATACGTTGCGTTTGGTAAGGTGGGACTGATCAACGGAGAGCTCAGCAGTAGAAAATCGGAAATAATCTTGATTTGAGTTGTATTCTATGCCAAGTGTCTTAACGAAGTTGTCTGAATCTCCCAACTTAGATGTAGTTTGGCTGCTTCGAATTTCTTGCGGAATAGAGTTCAACACTTCAGTAGAGTTAGAGTCCCATTTTTGAAGTTTGAAACCGCCTGTGGCAAAGAGATCTTGGAGCTGTCGTTGTAACAAGATGGCTTCTTGCTTGGTTTGTACAGAAGGTAAACCATCGTCCACGTAAAAGGATTCCCTTACGACTTTGGCAGCGAGCGGGAACTTTGCTTCGTTGTCTTCAGCCAGGCGAAATACCGAATTTGTTGCAAGAAATGCCGCACTTGCAATTCCAAACGTGACTCGTGTCATTCGATAATCATGGACTGGATCATTAGGATTTTCTCTCCACAGAAACCGATGGTAATCTCTATCCTCAATAGCTAAGCCAACTGCCCGATACATTTTGGAAACATCAGTGATAAGGACATAAGGATGTCTTCGGAAACGAATGAGAACATCGTTGAGTGGGGAATATACAGTTGGTCCGACAAGAAGCTGATCATTAAGAGAGACACCAGAAGTGGTTTTCATTGAACCATCGAAGACAACACGTAGAGGAGTTGTTGCTGAATCTTTGTAAACAGCATGGTGGGCCAAGTAAAAGGTATTCGAAGAGGGTTTGTTGAGATCATTATCGGGAACTCTTTCAGCATGACCAGAGGAAATATACTCATTCACAACATTTGCGTAATCTTCAAACTGTTCGGAACGACGAAGACGACGTTCAAGAGACAAGAAACGACGTAAGGCGAGAGGTCGTGATTCCCCCAAGGTTGATTTCTGTGGTTTGAAAGGGAGGTTAACAATAAAGCGACCATTTTCTTCATGCTTGAGATGTTGGTTGTAATGTTGTAATGCTAATTTGTCAGTGAGTGACACAGGTGCTTTAGGTTTAGGTGGCTCCTCCAATGTCCAAAATTTCTTCAGAGTTTCTTCGCAACTAGGATAAGCAGTAGATACATGGGGAGTTGTGACTGATTCTGTTGTTGAACGATTACCATTGACATTGCCAAACAAGACCCAACCAAAAAGGGTTTCTTGAGCTGACGGCGTTCCTTTGGGTCCAAGAATAAGCCCTTGTTTCAAGATGTCGTGATAAGCACTTACGCCAAGAAGAATATCAATTGGTTTCGATATATTGAATGCGGGATCTGCTAACTTGAGAGAGAACAAGTGAGGCCAGTGACTTTTTGGAAAGGAAGTGGTTGGTAGACACCTGGTTAAGGACTGAAGAACAATAGCTTGCACATTTGATAGAGTAGAAGAGCTCTGAGTAGATTTCAAGTTAATGTTCACAGTACTGTTACTTAGGGTAGAGCACTGGGATCCTCCAATTCCGTTTATGGTGATTTCCTGTTTAGATCTTCTTAACTTAAGGTGTTGAGGTAGTCTTTCGGTGATCAAGGACGCTGTTGAAGCTGGGTCGAGTAGGGCTCGAGCTGTTATTTGTTGACCAGATGGGGAGCTTACGATGACTTCAGCTGTCATCATAAGAACATTATTCAAACTGTTTGCTTTGGGTGTCGCTACGTAGCTACTGGTGGGTGGATTACTACTGGTGGGTTCACTACTGGTGGGTGGATTACTTGGTGGAAAGGGGTTTGGGAAAGGGGGCAAATTGTTGTTTAGGGCACCGTGCTTTGACAATTCAGGTTTGTTTTCAGGTGGTTTGGAATCATCAACATGCAATAAAGTGTGATGCCTTTTGCCACATTTAAGACATGAATGTGGTGAAGGACATTGCTTTGCCATATGTCTTCCCTTCAGACAATTGAGGCAAAGTCCCTTTTCATACACAAAGACACGCTTCTCGGAAAGGGATTTCTCTTTGAAGGCTTGGCAATAAGCTATGCTGTGTTTCTGCCCATTGCAAGCTGAACACTTAACTTGTGTGGTAGTGGTATGGACTGATTCTGATTTGCCAAAATTCCCAGGACTGTACGACTTTGGTTTCTTGTTAAAGGGCTGAAATTTTCTTTGATTTCCATCAAAAGAAGTTAGTTCAGTAGTTGTTGCTCTGAGGTCAAGAAATTCAAGGAATTTGGTATAGGAAGGTACATCCTTTTCTGCTTGTGTAAATTTTTGCCATTCAATCATTGTTTGGGAGTCAAGTTTGGACTCGCCCAATGTTGTCATAAACCTATCAAAGTCAAGCTTGTCTTGCGCTTTCAATGATCTTAAATGATGCTGGAAAGTGTCATGTAACTGTCTCAGTTCTGAGCTTGTGCCATCTTTAACTGGTTTGGCATTTAGCAAAGCTCTAGCATGAGCACGATGGATAATTTGGGGGCAATCAAAACGAGCCTCGAGTGCTGCAATAGCTTCAGGGTAAGCTTCTGCTACTGCGTCGATTCCTTCTATTGCATCTCTAGCCCTTTTAGTGACAAGAGATTTCAGAAGATACTGCATGCGAAGTTGATTATCTAATTTCTTCGAGTTATGTATTGTTGCTTGAAATTGTTGCCAATAAGACTTCCATTTAGTGGGTTCCCCATCAAATGTAGGGATATTGAGTGGAGGAAGCTTCACAGTTTTTTGTTCATTTGCTTCAGAACTTTCTAGCGCTTTGACTTTATTTAACATTACGTTAAGTTCATGCTGTTGTTGAGTGTTTTTAACTTCAAGCTCCTTATTTCTGCTTTCCTTTTCAATTTCAAGCTCTTTAGTTTGCTTCATTTGTTCACGGCGATGTTGCTTTATGAGTAGAGATAATTTCTCTTGATTTGACTTAATTTTGTCAAAATAACTAGATAAAAGATCATTCCAATTTCCGCCATCTACACCATCTGAATCTGGTATAGATGAGTCAATTTCACTTGTAAAACTATCAAGAGATTTCTCACATTCAGAAATTTGATTTCTGATATCGATAAGATCTTCAATGTCGCTTGCATTAGGCTTATCAGTTGCTTCTTGAATATTTGCAATTGTTTTGTCTATGTTAGTCACAATACGATTCCACTTTCGTTCTATAATTGCGTTCTTATCTTTGCTATCAGATGATTTTGTTTCATGTGAAACTTTGGTAGATTGAGTGTTCATAAAAAATACGAGTTTACTTACAGTTTCTCTGATTCGTTCGTCATGAGCATCCAGCTCTTCGTAGTCTTTTGCGATCAGTCCTTCATCCTTAGGATCGATTTGAGCGTTGGCCAATAAATATATTTCCTGAAATTGATTATCCAAATCACGAAGTTCCTTTAAGTATTGTTCAGCACATACAATGTCGAATTGTGAGCTTTCGATCTTTTGCACCAGTGGTATGATTTTCTTTATAAGATTGGTGATTTTTCGCTTTGTAATGCTTCGTTTCTGTGCTAGCGTTTCACGAGATTCTTGCGACATGTTTACGTTCTACGATTTGTCTTGTTTCAAAATGAGTCAAACGACGCCATTCTTTCGCTGATTTACATCCGTCTTCGAAGGACCATAATAATAGATGCGATTGTTTACTTGCTTTAACTGCCTAGCTAGCAGTCCTTTATTTTACCCAAGAAAAACAACGAGTAACAGAGGTAAAACTTATATTTTCTTTTTCTATTAAAAACATGTGTTCCTAAGAGCATGCTTAATGCGCATGCGCTTGCTAACTTATGCTAAATACTTTATGTAATACTTATAACGCGTGTCCAGGGGGGATCATCTAAAAATATCATTATTTAAAGGTGGGCCACTAGGAAAAGTTAAGTTTGAAGGGGTGGGCCATGCCAAAGATTTAAGAGGGCTCACTGAGTTCCACCAGCCCCCTCTCCCAGATAAAAAATAAATGGGAAAAACCGAGATAACTATTAAATTTCTATCACGTAATTAGGGTCTCCCCGTTGCGTAGTAATGACTCGGAAAGTGAGAGAGCTCATCGGGAATTGATAAAACTAGAATAGTAAGGCATTCATAGCCAATAGTCGGCGAAGAGTGTGAATAGTCGTCGACAATTCGCGAATAGTCGACGAATAGTCGCGAATAGCCGGCAAATAGTTAACGAATAGTCGAATGTATACATTTTGCACCATTTGAAGTTGAATTATCTTTTGCTTTTGTTCTTTACACGGTATATTTTATTATACGGGCGTGTAATACCATGGATTATAAAAGAAGCATGTGTTTTTATAATCCATGGTACCTAATACAAATTAAAAGGCATTTATGGAGCCTGAAAAGGGCTGATTTGACCCGGACGTCTATCTGAATTTTACTATCTGCTAACTTTCCCTGCTTCTTTCATTAGTTGCTAATTGTTTTGAAAATGTTACAGAAAATTTTCGCGATTAGTAATGTCATTTTATACTCTGTTGAGTACATTGTTTAAAGTTGGAAGTCTCTAATAATGTCGAATAACCAGTTGGCGTAGCCAGCCGCCGATTTGGTCCCGCTATGCAAATTTCAAATCATTATCATTATTCATTTCTTTAGAAATTGATTGTTTTCACCGTCAATGAACACGAACAAATTTGCATAGCGGGACTACATCGGCGGGCTGGCTACGCCACTGCGGGCGGAATAACTCTATCTAGCTCGATATGGTGTCACAAGGCTTAGAGATAGCGAATTGGGATAGGGATTAAGATCAGGATTATATTCAAATTGAGGTTGATAATATGGAAATTGAACCGTTTGTTTTCATTTCTTGTGTAGAAGTTGATGGAAGGACTTAAAGGGCTGTTATTATCTTTAATTTAGATTTTCTATCCTTGACTTTGTCTGTCTTACGCTTATATAGGGATCTGTGCTTTTCTAATGCATCCTACTTACTTCCGTGTTTGCTCTTCTATCCAAGCGTATTTTGTATGGCATATACTTTCGGGGGCGCGCGCTTCACTTCCTAGAAAGAGAAGAGCAGGACTAAGAAGGGCTTAGCACGGGGCTCACAACGTGACGCAATATCTCGGCTACCCAGTTTCTCTTAACATCAGACATTTACTTGTGATAAAATAAATCATGTAAAGAACAAAAGCAAAAAATAATTCAATTTCAAATGGTACAAAATGTATACATTCGGCTATTCGTTGACTATTTGCCGACTATTGGCGCTATTTGTTGATTATTCGCGACCATTCGTCAACTATTCGCGACTATTCGGCGACTATTCGTCGACTATTCGCCGACTACTCACTTTACTATTCTATTGCCGTAAATTTTTCAAACGATTTGCCAGAACAGCGAAGAAAATTATCAAAGTGGGTAAAATGTTCAATATCAGAACCAAACATGGAAAATATGTAATTTCTATTATCCTGCGACGAAACTTCCAAGTTTCAGGAAAAAATACTCTAAAACGGGTAAAATCATAACTACAACTACAAATACAAAACAGGAAAATTAACCATGGTTAGTATTCTGTGATCTAGTTTTCCTTGTTTAAGTAAAAAACAATAAGGTAAATTATTCAAAACTTTTTATCCCCGAGCCGGCGCGAAGCGCCGTGCGAGGGTACTAATTCCGCTCGGATATTTACACCCGGGTATGTGACAACATAGCGGAATGTAAAGTTGTCCGCCATTATGCAATGGACGGTTTTCTACGTTATGCGCATGCGCGAGTGCAGCCCGAGAGAAAACTGTTTTGTACTCGGGAGTCGGGACATATAAAACAGACCACGCTTGGCATAAAATGTCTCAAATTCGGCCAACTAGAATGTCCGCGATTTTTTGTGATGGCGCGCGTTTTTTTTTGGGAGTCTGGGAACAAAATTATTTTTTAAATAGTGCGCCACTTTAATAGCGTGCGGTGACATGTAGGTTATCTTTAGACAAATGTGTACTAGTGGGGACAATAGAGTGTTTCTAGAGGATCATAATCATATGAAAGTTGCCATGGTTACGTTTATTCTTTTGCCGCCGTCGACCATTCTTTGAGGACGATTTCGCGCACAATGGCGCGTCGACCAAAAGTTGACAAAATTCAAGAATTTCGGCTTCATAGCAATTCGCTAATTTTAGCCATCACGACCTCTACTTTTGGTGTATTAAAGGGATGGTTGTTAGCTAAAATCGTATCGTTTTATTTTTTTCGATTTCGCCTTTGAACGCGGTCAAAATGCCTCTGAGTTCGGCTACCCGGCACGGACGATTCAATGTCGCCGCTTATATGAAAGAACAGCGTTTGGCTTCCGAGGTTGTGGCCAAAAGAAAGGTAGAATTGGCGACGAAGGAAAAGAAATTGAGACGACTAGAGGGAAAGGTACGTTTAGTATTTGTTTAATGTATTATTTGTACAAAGGATGGGGATTACTGAAATTTTTAAGGAAGGCAGGCGACTTTTTATATTTGCATGTTGATACAAGTATAAAATGTGTGCATTCAAGCGAGAGCCGAGAGGTCACTAGCCTGATCCCAGACCCTCTTTGTGGGCTCTGTCCCACCCGAGCGTCTGATAACATTCATACAACATTCCTTTCTCATGTCTTGACCAATCAACGTCAAGCCCTCGAAAATCGTGGGGATTACCTTGGATGACCTTTGGATGAACCGTCAACTGCAAACGTTTTTCCACGTTTGTTTACGTTTCAAACGCACACGTTTGGAGTTATTTTTATACATGTTTGTAGGTCCCGCCCATATTGTTTTATAAACGTAAGAGCTAGGTTTTAGATCAAATATAGCGGGTTTTGTTTATCGATTTTACATTGAATATTAAATACAATGCCTGTACGAGTGAAAGTTTTATACGGACATAGTTACGATCGTCAAAACATAGCTAAAACACGCTATATTTGATTTAAAACCTAGCTCTTACGTTTATAAAACAACATGGGCGGGACCTACAAACGTGTATAACAATAACTCCAAACGTGTGCGTTTAATAAACAAACGCGGAAAAACGTTTGCAGTTGACGGTTGCTTGCAAATGGTAGTAGTGTTGAACAACATGGCAGAGAATATATCCCTTCGTGAAGTAACTGAAATATTTAAAATAAAGAGCTTATCCAGTCAACAAAAACAAGTATTCGACATCATTTTCATCGTTTAAACATTTAACAGCTTGTCCCGTTTGCGAATTCATGTTATTTTACTGCATTATGAAATTGACAACTTTTCTATTTGTGAAAAGGGGGCGTGGCGGTAATGTTTGCATTACATTATATTAATAGATATTGTCATAGGAAAGGAATGTTGTATGAATGTTATCAGACGCTCGGGTGGGACAGAGCCCACAAAGAGGGTCTGTGATCAGGCTAAGAGGTCACTGGCTCTTTAGACGAAGCTACATCCTCTAAAAGCCCTTACAATGTTCCCATTGGAATTTGACGGCATTTTTCTCTGCTATTTCTTCCATTATATATAAACTTTTGGTCCTGTCTAGATTCTTTACTTGCCATTTAATATCTATAAAGATTTGTCAGGCTAGAATTGTATATATTATGAAGCATGACATACAATACTTTTGACAGTAGCACTTTTGACACTGAGCAACACATAGCACAGAGGGAACTAGTAGAACAAATTTGTTGAGTTTAGCATTTTGTGATTAAGTCCAATTGCAGGCGGAGATTGCTGAATTACAGTTTTTTTATTATATATACTTTTGTCAACTATAACTTATAGTATGTATGTGCACAATCAGCCCATTATTAAAGGCCTGTTTATATGATCACGGCTAGGCAGGACATGAGAGTTGCTGGGATCCTAACCTGTTTGTATTAAATATAAACTCTATTGAGTGATTATGTGATCTCGCTTCTATTTAGCCTAGCCGGACAAGAAATTCCTATATATACACTTTATCTATGCTTGGCAAGACCTGGCCGGCCAGACCCAGTCACACATCTGGGACAGGTTAGGGAATGTGGGGGCCCTGTGTGTATTTGGCCCCCACTCGCCAGCCATGCAGCGAGTTTAACTTCTCTTTTGAGCATGCATATATATATATATATATAATACCTTTCTGGCTTCATCCTGGCAATGTATTTTGTCCAACACAAGGTGAAGTAATATATTATATATATATGTATAATATATAGATTTTCGCTTACCTCAAAACTGGTCTGCAACAGGCAGTTTCATCTGTGAAATAATCATCAGGCGTATACAATACATTGCTCAATACATTGGAGCAGAGCAAATTTAAAATATTTAGTAAATCAAAATTATACAAACATTTGTTAACTACTTAAAGTTCCATGCCTGGTAAAGGCAATCATCAGGTTAACACCTGTCGATAGGTGTTGTCACTGATAGGGACGGAATCTGTACAGTACTGCCTAGAAGTAACTTAACACAAATACGCGGTTAACCGCGGGTCACACACAGTGGTTTTTCTGTTTGTGGTGTGATTACCGCACGAACCGCACCTGTACACAGTGCACCCACTAACCACACGTACAGCACCCGCTAACCGCATACACCACACCTGCTAACCGGACAAACTGCACACACTGACCGCACAAACCGAAACCGAACCACAGTGTTAAGTTACTTCTAGGCAGTACTGTAGCTGTCCGCGATGCATCAGGATTAATAATGAAGCTCCTAGGTCGCATTTCTCAACATATTACCCTTACCAATAAATTCTTGGACTTGATACATAAGGACTATATATGCCTAAAGGCTAATTTACAAACAATTTATAGATAGCTACTGTTGTAGAAGAGACAGAAAATTTGCAAGATATTAATAGAGAGTTGGCAGAGGAGGCAAGCATGACGGCAGGAAGCTTAAATACTAGGAAGATTAGCACAGGAAGCGATAGGTGTAGTGAACGCACAAGAAGACGACGCAGTGCAGAAACATATACAATGGCAAGAAAAATACATGCGGGGAGTGAAGGTGATCCTAACAAAGCATGCGTAGCAGGTATACTTGATGCTGTCGAAACAAGGTGTAAAGAAGCTGGTTTGGTGGTAGCAGTTGCAAAATGCAAGAAGTTGAAAGAAAGGGTATTCCCTAAAATTCAGAAGAAGGCAGTCAAATCGTATGAAAGTAGCACAGAAAATATGTTGCGCTCTGTCGCTGTATATTATAGTAATGGGGTAATGGGTAAGGGCAAATATAGGTCTGTGTATAGGGCATCCACCTATAGTTATTCACTTCATAAGAAGAAGGCTGTGCGTATAACTGTTGCTAACTGCCCCATCCCACGTCTTGTTCCATATCATAGGTTGGTTTCATATGCAAAAAGTATTGATATTGGTAAGTTATATAGTGTCAGAGAAACCCTTTGCGATGGATTGGAGGAGAAGGACAAGGTAAGTGGTTGCTATCGTGATCTTGAGGAGCTACTTGTTCGCCTGGGAGAGTTCTATATGTCAAGTGATTCATATGAATTACTTACATTCAATGACACTAATGCTATATATATTGCTTTAGGTGGTGATGGGGCACCTTTTGGAAAAGACGACACTGCTTGTGCATGGCTGGTAAGCGTTTTAAATATTGGTCAGGGCGTGTTAAGTAGCAATGAAAACTTTCTTCTGTTTGGAGGTAATTGTGGTGAAAATTGTACACCAGTGAAGCGGTTCTTGCAAAAGCTATTGATTGATATCCGGAGAATTGAGGGCACTACATATGCTATTTCGTGCAAAGGTGAAGTCATTAATGTTAGATTTTATATCTCAGAGCTGCCTAATGACATGAAGATGTTAGCCTTTTTAGGTGGTGAACTGTCGAATAGTGCTAAATATTTTTCTTCTTTTGCCAATGTTACCCTTGACGATGCAAGGAAACCAACAGGTAGGTATGGGACCAAACCAAGTGACACGTGGAAGCCCTGGGAGTATAGTCATCGACTCCAGGTAGTACGGAAAGTAGATAAGTTGAAGAAATCGTTGGAGGGGAGCAAAACATCTCGTGCAACGAAACGAAGTAAAGTTACTACATTTATCGCCCAACAAAAGAGTAGGCAAGAATTTGAGCCAGTTATCGGCGATTTGATAGATCGGGCACATGTTGACCCATTGCATCTGAAGAACAATGCTTGTGCTCTTGCCCACCGCAATATTCTACATATAGCACTATCTTTATCTAAATTGCCTAATTCTGTATCTGCCTACATTCAGGTTCCGTCTTCATCCCTCTTTTCCAAGTACATTGAAACATTAAGATCTAAATGTTATCTTTCCAGGTTAGCTAAGAAAATCATTAGGTGGTTCAACGAAACAAAGGGTAATGGTAAGGATTTTGATTACAGATTTACAGGCAAAGACTCACGAATGTTCTTGTATAATTTTATGTTTTTAATAGATTTACTTGAAGAAAAGGCAACTGGCACACAATTTAAACATCTGCACATTCATGCATATCTTTGTCTTTGCCTTCGTAACGCTGTCTCACTTTTTACTCGCATTAACATCTCTGATGAGGAGGTAAGTAGTTTACAGCAGCATTGTCATACCTTGTGTCGTGGATATTCCCTCTTTTTTTCTGTTAATCCTACCGTTTGGACTCTTGGGCATGTTGTGCCAGTGCATACCAAGGAAATGAAAGCTAAGTATGGCTTGGGATTGGGGTTAAATTCCATGGAAGGCAGGGAGGCAAAGCATATAGCTATTTCACGCTATAGTCGTAACACTGCTTTTTTGTATAGATGGGAGCAAATATTTCGTCATGAATATATCTCTCTGATTTGGCTTCGCGAAAAAGGTTATAATACTAAAGTTAACCATTTAACTAGTAAACTACGTTATATTCCTAAGCGAGTTACAGACAGCGACGAGTATTGCAACTGTGGCCTAAACTCGAGTATGGATGGTCAATGCCGTTTCTGTAATCACAGTCTGAGAAACAAGATTAAGGTTAGTATTGAAAAATGTGTGATCGATCTTAATTGTTAAAGGAAAGTTTAATATGTTCTGGTTGTGCACATGTTTTGTTAACAGAATCTTTTTTGATATTAGACGATTGACATTCACTTCGTTGCCATTGCCTAAAGCCAAAGCAGCTGAAGTCTATAAATTGAATCAGTACCATTGACTAAGTTGTAAACTTAAGCTACGCTAAAGGTGGTGTTACACTATGCAAATTAGGCTGTTACCATTATTGTCGCTTTGCCTGTGTGGGCGAAGCGAACATGTTTCAACTTTCTTTGTAAGTGCCTAGTCGCGTTTTCTGTCTGCGATTTTGTGAGGTATCAAAGCCATTTCGAAATCTGAGAAATTGTCATGTATAGAGAGTCTAGAGATTTATTGAAAAACATAGACCTTAGTAATATTTTTACCACTAACTGTTTTTTTATTCACTTCTAGTTAGCAATGTTCTATTAACAGCCTTCTTCATATGAAGTATATACAATTTTATCACTCCACTTACTAATTACTATTATTTCTTATATCTGAACACATTTTATGAGTTGTGCCTTGTGGGATTGCTGTTTAATTTTCTTTAATGGTATTAAAGCTTTAATTGCAGCTTTGGTTGAAACTGCTTTAAACGTTTTTAATGACTTTTGAGGTTGTTTCAGCAAAAACTGCAACACTCTGTCTTATTTTTAATCAGGAATGAGAGCCTTAATAAATCACAAAAAAAAACTAACTCCAACCCTAGCCGATAGCCCTTTTTCCAGTTCAAATTACATTCAAACGTGTAAAGCTGTTCATAGCTGTATAAATCCATAGTACTTTTCAGAAGTTAGAATAGGACCAACTATAGAGTGGATGCAAAGTGTACAGGTTGGCTTGTCTGTTCACTTAACATACATGTATATATACATGCACATTTTGAATTCTTGGTCAATTCAACATATACCTGCAATGGTCAGTGTAGTGGTGCATTTTCCAATTATAGAAGTATGCTTAAAATTATAACAAATATTGATGATCAAGCACCTCTATTAATATTAATAATCATTATGACTCCTCTGACTACAGCTGTGAAGTTTGTGAGTCTATTAATGATTATTAACATAGCATGCAACTTTGAACCCTTTTAGCCAGATAACAGCTAGGCTGCAATTAAGTACAATGCCATTGCATGTTGTTGTGAATTCAAATTTAATGTAATGTATACATGTATAACTTGTGCTGAACTGCCATTACAATAGTTGGTGCTAAACATCACAGTAATACCTCATATAAATCATAACAATTTAGCAGAGCTTTGATTCTTGTACTCTTATGTTGTTCTGTGTTAGGACAGTGTGATATGTACATGTAGCTCAAAGTAATAAATGCCACTAATCGATAAAGCACATGTGGTGAAAAACACATGATTTATCAAAAGGCATACAGTTGTACAATTAGAGTATTCGCACATATATTTATAAATATATATACAAATGAATAACAGACATGTATAATTTGACATTTACTATACTTTTGTGGATAGTGATATATTAATTAATTGCCCATTTGATAATTTGTGCTGAACTGCCATTGCAATAGTTGGTGCTAAACATCACAGCAATAGTTCATAACCATGACAATTTAGTAGAGATTTGATTTTTGTATTCTTATGTTGTTCTGTGTTGGGACAGTGTGATATGTACATGTAGCTCAAAGCATGCAATAAATGCCACTAATTAAGCACATGTGGTGAGAAACACATGTTTTATCAAGAGGCACACAGTTGTACAAGAAGAGTATTTGTGTACATATATTTATATAAAAGTACAGAATATATATTATACAGTGTGAAATATACATTGTTGTAATGCCATTACATTGGTATAATTATTTGGCATAGTTGTTTCCATATATACCAGTGTTTATAAGATAACAAATAGTTATAAGATTGTTAGTTCTCGTGCAAATTGGTGTAACCTAATACACTCTACTAATTGCAGGTCAAATAGGGGTACACTGGTTCTTGATTCCTGCCAGGACCTACATTTATTATAATGTTCCAGACAAAACTTGTAAGAATGGTTGGAATAAGAATTTGGTCTTATTTGGATGTCACACAATTTCAAGTTTGTCATTGATGAAAATTGAACCAATGTTTTATTTAGAATTGTAAAACTAGATGTTCCTCACAAACATGCATTTTTAATATTAATTAAATTACATGCCGGTCCAAAATCAGAGTGACATTAATCCAATTCTGATTCCAGCCAGATCATCTATGAAGTTCTGGTCAAATCTGGTTCTGGCGCACCCTTCAATTATGACCAAGTATATTAGACTACTTGTATTAATTACAAAAAATGCACTGTAACATAAACCAAAACATTTTCAATAAAATGTCAAAAACATACAATTGAATGTTTACTTGATTAGTTTGAGTTGTAAATGTTTCCAAATATATACTAGGTTATGGAGAGCATGTGGACTCTGTATGAGTGATTAATTGTCCAATACAGACAAATGTCCCAATGTGGGTGATTCTATGCCCCATGCTGGTGGATAACCCAATATGAGTAGATTACCCAATGTTGGGTGATCTTGAATTTTATGACCCCTTTGCAATGTATATGGGGGGAAAGAGCTTGCCTTGACATGATAAATATTGTTTTCAACTAATAATGAAAACAAAAAAATGTTTAACTCTTTCTAATACCATAGCCTGGAAGGGTAGGGTCTTGCATATTAATGATTAACTGGCAGTAGTCTACCACTGACGAGTAAAAAACTCTGGCGTTAGACAGAGTAAAATACTAAAGTAGGGCACATTACCAGCTAATGGGTCACAACTCATCAACTGGCAGTACTCTAGGGGACATCTTGGTGCATTGGAAGCTAGTGGGTTAATGGTAACCTTTAAATTTTCAGATGAGGGATGAACCTATCAGGTGAGATAATATTCTGCATCTGGCCAATGTAATAGTAGAAATATTATTGTGCAATACAATTATTAATCAACATTGATAGGGAAATGTTGGCATTGGCTTCTATGAAGCAACTGTTGGCATTATTTAATTTTGCAAACCTATTCAGAATTGGCAGCTTCACTTGCATAAAACTGCTTAATATATTCTGCACACAATATGCATATCAAAAATTAGCAATCCACTGAAAGTGAAAATTTAGGGCACTGACATTCAACAGTAAATGAATTACTAGCCAATTTTGAATATAGTGTGCAAACCTGGCTTGTTTTAAAAAACAGAAAACCTACTTAAAATCCTTGCAGCTATATTAGTAAGCTGATGCAAAGTTCACAATATATACAGATCAGTTAATGGCAGTCAAACAATTTATATAGTGTATAGATAGCACATTAACTTGGGCTAATAGAATAATAAAAATATGTACTTAAAATATAACAACAAACATCAATGTCAACTGTGTTGGGCAAAGCCGTTAACGTTCCATTCCCCGAAATTAAACGTGATAAATAACTTTCGTTGTGTCTTTTTGTAAGTAAAAATAAAATCTTTTTCCTCTGAAACAATAAGCCAAACTTTGTGCCCCTTTCTCGAACCAGCTGCAAGGATTCTCTTGAAATAAAAAATAACTTCGTTGCCAGTATAGCCAGATAATAATGCCAACAGTTCCTTGACAAGGCGAATGAATGTAAAACGGACTACTTCCGTTTTTGGATCGTTGCCGTAGCAACAGAATGGTTCGCAAAACCCTTCCATTGCCCTCGCCACTTTAACAAAGGCTGAAAAAAGTTCCCGCGGAATGTCTCGGCATATCTGGCCACGGAATGCACTACGGGAGCCCGGTTTTCGTGCAAGTCGGCGACGTATGTTCCCAAGCCACATTCGTGACTCATCTTTCAACATAGTGCTGGCAAGGACGTGATGCGTTGCT
Source organism: Trachythela sp. YZ-2020 (assembly GCA_016169945.1). NCBI lineage: Eukaryota > Metazoa > Cnidaria > Anthozoa > Malacalcyonacea > Clavulariidae > Trachythela > Trachythela sp. YZ-2020. Next base: position 3,133,251 of record JADLSH010000389.1, read on the forward strand.
AGTACCCTTGCTGCTTCGCCGTATGTTTCTTGCACCCCAATATGTCGACTTTGGTGGTAAAGCATCTCCAAAACTGGGGTGCAAGAAGACAAAAACATATTTTTGTCAACTTCACCATCCTCAAGAACAGAGCAAAGACCATTTTTTAGACGCTCTGCGATACTTAATACATGCACGGACTCTTCGTTTTGATCGTCTTCGAAAATTTGCTCCAGTACGTGCTCAGCACTCATAGAAGCCGCCATGTTGATTTTCTACGCTCATGCGGAAACCGCTGAATCAAATGAATGGCAACTTGGCCGATTTCGCATCATTTTATGCCAAGCGTGGACAAACAAAGTCTCTAAGGCCCCGTTTACACTATACCGGATCCGCATCGTCACGACATCAATTTAAGCCGTTTTACGGCATCCCTGACCCTAGGCTTTTTCCAGTGAGCTGATTTTGTTGAATCGATCATGCTATTATAATTTGGGGGGCTAAACTCGCTTTGATATAGCTAAATTTGATGTCGTGACAATGCGTATCCGGTATAGTGTAAATGGGGCCTAAGACGACATAAACACTGTGACATAAATGAAAATCATTCAGAGGACTTTCACATATTAAAATTACAGGAGGAAAAAAACAGTCAAAAGACCGAAGGAAGACAAGATTTTCGAGTTTTAAAGCGTTTTAAACGCGTAAGTGTCAATTTGTATATTTGCTTTTGCCGTATTGGCATGCTGTATATTATAGTTTGTGGATTTGAAAATGCGTAGGTCATCCTGTGTGGTCAATACAACATTGATTAATTTTAAAAGGTGTTTTAGTATTAATTCAAATACGTTATAGAATCAGAAACAACATATTAAATCTGAAAAATAAGTGCGAAAAGAAGTATAAAAATACTGTTAAAAAACAGTTGAAGTTTTACAAAAATTTCGAAATGTTTTGTGATACTTCTAAGGTTGAATTTGACAGTAAATCAAAGCTAAAAGAGTACATAATAGCATACCTACTTTATATAGTTGGGCAATTGATAATTTTACAGTTAAAATTAACAAATCTTATAAATATTTTACCATATTTTACAAAATAAAAGAAATATACAGTGTTGCGTGTTACCATGGTTACAGTGATCGACTCAGTACTTCATGTTACAATAACTTGAGGAGGAGTAGATTGTGTGGTTCGAAGGGGCGAGGGGATTCTGCATGCATGTATTTCTAGTTATATTCAAGAATGTTTTGTGTTTTGTTCATACGAAGCGCTAAATGATTCAATTGTCGATGGCCTGAAGGAATTTTAAACTCTTTCTAAACATTCAAGGGAAGACTTTCTATAAAACAGGGACACAGTTATATAGATTATTATAGTACAATCTACCGTTGTAAGTGTGTTCACTGATTTAGGTGCGATATTAATAAGTTGTGATTCGTCGCGTAAAAGTACAGATATTCAAGACATTCTCTTACATGCAGTGTTATTATAACTAGAAGAACGATGTATTAGTATCTAATTGAAATAACGAAAGGCATATTCATCAAGAGAACACCCCGAATTGTTCGCAATATCCTTTTATCCATCTATTTCTATATGAGTCCCGACATGCATCTGCAGTTGGTCAATCCGAGGCCACCAGTACGCGGTTAAATTCACACAGATTGAGGCGTGGGCAGAGGGAGGGCCGGGGGCCCCGGCCCCCTCCTGGAAAAATTGTTGGTCCCCTTTGCAAAAATTGTCGGAAATGCAGTCCACTATAAAGCATGTGTTTACATATTCATTATTTTGTAATTTAAAGTTTTATTTTGCCTTGTTTTAAGTGTTTTTGGGTTGATTAACAATTCAGTAGAGTAGTTATGTGTTAAATGATGTTTAAAAATCATAAAAATTATATCAAATAGTCCCCCAAAACGCAGAAAATGCCACTTCAGAGATTCTAGATTTCAAAAAATTTCCGCAGAAGCATGCACCCGGAACCCCTACAGATTAACTGTACTATATATTGCAATGGGTGCCCTGGAGATCTTGAGTGCGGGAATGGGCCCCTCCTAGATTTTTTCTGACCCCATTGACTGAAACACCTGGTTACGCCTCTGAATTCACAATGGTAATAGGCTTAGTAGTTGAAATGTGCATTTTTTATTTTTTTCCAAATAATCACCTATGTAATTTTACTAAAACAATTATTCGCCTCAGGCTCGGTGAATATCGGTGAATCTTCACCGATATTCACCTCGCCTTCGGGGAATAATTGTTAAATATCGCGCTAAACCTCATGATTACTGCCGTTGGACTTTTCATTTCTATTTTGCTAATGTCTGTTGAATTATTATTGTGGTGATTTTTTTCTATTCAATGGAAAACTTTCAATGCCTATGTTCTACAACTAACAAGCATAGTAGAAATACTTCCTTCTCATTACAGCATCTAGAGAGTTGTACTATTCTTGGGATCTGTCATCTGTCAGTTTAATACAAGTTTTAATAAAACCTAATTTCTAATGATATTTTCGCAAGGTCACATACATATTGTATTTCAATGGCCTGTTATTTTTTAGTCTGAAATACAGTCAAACCTGTATTAAGCGGCACCGTATTAAGCGGTCACCCTTTGTTAAGCGGTCGGTCATGTGGCAAAGTCCCGAAAATTTCATAATATAGATACTATTTAAGTGACCTTTATTGAACGGTCAGCTCTATTAAGCGGACGCGGTCACCTTTTCCACAGTCCCAAACTTAATTTTTCATTGTTTTGAAACTGTATTAAACGGTTATTCTGGTCTGACCCGTCTGGCCAGGCTCTGGTCTGGCTTTACCGTTTTAGTGAGCTAAAGAAATTTAAACGCTGCCTGATAATAGCATAATCTCAAATGTTTGTCATAATGATATTTCATAGGATATTTTTACGTTGTACCTACATGGAGAATACTTGGTGTTAGCATAAATAACTTAAACATAGCAAGAAATAAAATAGATATATAACTGCCATTTGATTTAGTTAACACAGTCCCAATACAATAAAGGATATATAATTCTGATGTAATTCAATTGACAAATTTATGTGCAGTAAATGGCGGTAAACGAGGAAAAATGCAACAAACACATCGCCTATATAATTTAATGCTTCAAAACATTCTGCTATGACTTGATCAAGTATGGGAAATTTGCCTTTGTAAGCAAATTTTTAACGAAATATTTCCACATGGAATATATTTCCTATGTTTATAAGATACGAAGACTGGATTAAAATCTAAAACATCTAAAAAAAATAAAAAAATGAAACTAATAAATGTATGTGCAGTAATGCCAATGAAGGCAGGAATAAAAGCAACAACGCCCATAAGTTAATCGGTTCATAAGATTCTGTTGTGACTTGATCAAGAATGGAAAATTTGCCTTTGTAAGCAGATTTTCAACGAAATATTTCTACATGTAATGTAATCATCTATAATACTCACCAATACAAATTGTTAAATCAGTTCCCAGACTATCGATCTTCAAAGTAGAATTGAGACTGCTTTAGTGTAATAATACCGTGAATATTAACAAAGAATCGCGGCCAAGTGTACGTAGCTTGTTGAACAGAGTTAGTGGGTGTATATTGATGAGTAAAATATGCTACCCTTTTCATTTGGCTAATCTCTGGTACTTCCTGCTTGCTCGTATCGTATTACAAAATGTCAACATGGATTAGTGATATTTAAAATGCTAGATGCGCGACCAGGATTCATAATAAGTTTTTTGAGACGTTCTCTGATCGTAAATTTTATTTAAACACGAGCTTTCGACTGCTAGTCTGCAGTCTTCAACGGGTAAAGTGATACTAAATATAAAACTATTCTACGGATAAAGCTACTAGGACAGTGGTATACAATTACAATATAATATCGCATGTCATTGCATGTTGTGGTATACAATTACAATATAATATTGCATGTCATTGCATGTTGTGGTATACAATTACAATATAATATTGCATGTCATTGCATGTTGTGGTATACAATTACAATATAGTAGTGCAAGTCTTTAAAAGCATATCTTGCAATAGTTTATATAATCCTCACAAATTTCGATAAAGCTGTTTTCCAATGCAAGTGGACAATAATGTTGAAAATCATTCCAATAAAATGTACAATTATGCACAATATATTTCTAGTCTCATGCGCAAATATTTTTATATTATAGGTTAAGCATGGTTCAATTCTTGCCGTTTCCCCCCCCCCCCCCGGGCATCCCCCCGGGCTAAAGTAGATCGATACTTCCCGGGGGTGGGGAATTTTATCCAAAGTTTGGAACATATAAGAATAACAAAAATTTGGGTGGAACATATAAGAATAACGAAAGAAAAGTCCGAATAGTGACTAACAGAGTTGACTTTGTAATGTCATGTTTACAAAACACAGTCACCCTAATTACTTAATTAATATGCACTATAGTATACATCTCCCCTTTTCTTAAGCTAACAAAACAAATAAAACAGTTAAAGCTACTGCAGTTCTGTAGATTCTAAGAAATTCAATTTTATCCCCGAGCCGGCGCAAGGCGCCGTGGGAGGGTACTAATTCGGCTATATGTGCCAGCAATAGCGCAATGCAAAGTCGTCCGCCATTTTTTTGTCATGGACTGATTTGGACGATGTTCTAAGTTATGCGCACGCGGGAGATCAGACCGAGAGGAAACTGGTAACTAGCAACCTCATGATTGGTCAAGGTAATACGTTTGACAATACTTGCAGTTATCATAATTATAGCAACTTTGCATGAACAATGTATGCATCTGTTTCTGCATGATATTTTGATATATATTTGGCGCATGGTGATCGAATGCACAAACAACAGATAATGTACAACATGCATTAACGTAATACTGTACTCCATATTGTTAAGGACTAAATCGTGGCATTACTTTGCTTCAATGTTGATAAAACCACTTGAATACTGCTTGAATGTTGATCTTATAGTTATGGTTCATAAAGAAATCGTTATCATTCAGCTTACAATCAAATGTTGATAAACAAGCCTGATTACGACGACAATCCAATGGCAATGAAATCAGCTTTAACGAGCACAGACATTAATCGTATATGTGATTTGTTCTACCCAAGTCTCAACTAGTATATATCTACACCCATCATAACTATCGATTACATATATCCGACGGGTCTGAAGTTATAAACTGAGTGTCATGGTAAAAGACTCCTGGACACGTATCTTCGCAACTATCGATCACAATTATCACAATTAATTCACGCAGCAGATTTGAGGTAGTATAGCTACAGTCTAATTATAGATCACCTGGTTATCAGTACCACTCTTCAATATATATAAACTGATTAGGACGTAATATAGAAAGAACTACTCACGTATAAAGTACGTAAGGATCTAATATAGATTTTGGCAGTATACCACATTCATAGACCACATATATACTATACAGTGTATTGGCCATACCGAGCGGTGTGCAATGGTTATGACTGATATGGTAGAAATTACAGTGCGCCTGTATTGCCAAAATTAGGTGACAATGAATGTATAAGTCCCGAAATCTTATCCAAACTCGTCAGAAGAGGAACAATGAAGAACAGTGATGACAGTTGCGCCATAGCTTCCGGCATTCGGCTGTACTGTTGTTTTGAAAGAACTCTCGGCCTCTCAAACGGCAAACATACAAAATTTACCAGTATCATATTGATGATTACACTTTGTATGAGGTAGGCAAGGTTAAACCGATTCGTGTATAGTAAAATCTAATTGCACAAACCAGACAGAAAAAAATTCAAACAAGATTTGTTAAAGAGATAAGTTAGTTAAGGGGTTCGTTTTAAGCACTACTGAAATCCTTTTTATATGAGCGGAATATGCACGAGTATTGAATATATTAACCTAAAGGCAATTAATGGGTGCGTTTTAGTTGTACATGCATGGTGGCCAACTTCAAAGGTATTCAATGTTTCCATTATACATTTGCCACCAAACATAAGGCGGATGTATATAGTGAAACATCACGTATCTAGTCATGTACTTTGATAACTATTCTTCCATTCAGAGTCGACTATCATGTTGCTGCATTCTTTCTCGAAATTAGAGAAACATACATGAAATGAGGTGCGGAATGCGGCGTTTTGGTTCTTCTCATATGAACTGAGTTTGCTGGTCAAAGCAGCTTCACCTGCATTGAGATGTTGTTTACACATTGGTTAAAGGATATTGGTGCCATAGTGGTTGAGGTGTGTTAATTGGTAGAACTGTGGTTAGTGGATGTGAAAGCATTTCTCATGAGTGGTGGATTTAAATACACAGGGTAATGAATACATCTCCGCAAAGCCCACGGACTTGCATGGAAATTCAAGCATTTGGATGATTTGGTAACACCGGTATTACAATTCATTGTCAAGCAGTCAACCAGTAATAATATGTAAAGCAGATTCATATCACATACGACTGCTTGCGACAGTCATTTAGAGCGTATTTTAGAATACCTTTGTTCAATAATCCAGTGATCAATCTTTAAGTAAAGGCATATTGATGTCGAAATGGAGAGGAAAATCGTCTTGTTGAATGGCTAATTATGTAGGGGTAAGTAAATACTTGTGGCCATGAGTTGGGTTCGAAAATACTAGCAATGGAGACAAAATATTGCGTAGGAGAAAGTGCCGCATTGTAATATACCTTTACGGTTCTTCATAACAATGATATGAAAGAGTTTTTCGAACCATTTTATTACGTAAATCATCGTAATTTACTGTACACTGCCCTTCCTGTCTTAAAAGCCGAGAAAAAAGAAACTCTCAGTCTGTGCCGTGAAAACAAGCCAAAACAAATAAGTTCCTACCAGAACAATATAAGAAACACATTAAGCATCCCATATATAGAGACAGATATAGTGGCGCGCGTTATATACATGCACAAATATATCATGGTTCAATATAGATTGTATTAACAAAATATGTTTTCAAAGATTTTTTTGCACTTCACTTGGTTGAAGCAGAATACTGGGTTTGGTGGATAATCCAAGTGAGTAGATATATACACAATTTAAGACCTAACCAGGAACGGTTGCGAATTGAAGATGCAACACCAGGTCCTCTGGCAGGAATTGAACCCACGGCCCTGCGATTCCGATGCAGCGCTCTAACCAACTGAGCTACAGAGGCCAGTTGCTGAGCTGTAACCGTAAGTTCTGTATATATAGGTTATCGGGTGTGCGGGTTGCGATAAGGTAAACTTCAAAGATTTTTTTGCACTTCACTTGGTTGAAGCAGAATACTGGGTTTGGTGGATAATATGATTTAAAGTGTTCTATAACCCAATTCATTTATCCTTTCATGAAAAAAGGCAATTTACATTAAGGAAATAATGTTGTAATTAAGGAACATTGGATGGGAAATATGATATTACTTATGACGACAATCCAGTGGCAATAAAATCAGCTTGTTAAAAGTTGGAACAAATTTGCTGTAACTTTGCTAAGGCCTGTAACATTTCGCTCGTGCTCTTTGAGGAAATTGAAGGTTGGTACGCTTCTTTACGATTATATGCACGAGCCACAAAATTTCTTTGGCCTTCAAAAACACTTTTCAAGCTAGACCACAAAGTTGACACTATATCTAGTTCTATATATTACCTATTTCTGAATAAAGGTACTGTACCTGAATTATATAGGTATAGACGAAAACTCCTTCAATCTTCCACTCAATGGACGAACGATGAAAACAGATTTCTTCGAAGCGGTGCTTCTACCTTTTTTCTGGAAGAGGACAAATAGAATATGAATGGAGGATTCACATGTCAGTTTGTTTTTGCTACTTAGGAAATCTTGGATAATACACTCAAGTGCCTTGTCAATATCGTATTAAGGGTGCCATACAATAGATGAAGCTCATATTAGTCTTAGACTCTATTTGCACACAAAAGATCCCTTTAACATTTTTCGCCCTGCTGGTAATGTATATCAGAGAGCGCCCCTTGTTAAAATTTTGGCAATACACCCCTGGTTTGGATGATTTGGTAACACCGAGAATTATATAGTATATATTAACAATTCAGTAGAGTAGTTATGTGTTAAATGATATTTCAAAATCATAAAAATAATATCAAATGGTCTCCCAAAACGCAGAAAATGCCACTTTAGAGATTCTAGATTTCAAACATTCTCCGGAAAAGCATGCCCCCGGAACCCTCTACAGATTAACTGTACTATATATTGCAATGGGTGCCCTGGAGATCTTGGGTGTTGGAATGGGTGCCTTGGATAGCCAAACTACAGTTGAACTTCGGCCCCTCCTAGATTTTTTCTGGCCCCATGGCTGAAACACCAGGCGCCTACGCCTCTGAATTCACAATGCTAACATGCTTAGTTTTTGAAATGTTCATTTTTTACTAAAACAATTATTCGCCTCAGGTTCGATGAATATCGGTGAATCTTCACCGATATTCACCTCGCTCGCCTTCGGGGAATAATTGTTAAATATCGCGCTAAACCTCATGATTACTGCCGTTGGACTTTTCATTTCTATTTTTCTAATGTCTGTTGAATTATTATTGTGTTGATGTTTTTCTATTTAATGCAAAATTATAGAGAGTTGTACTATTCTTGGGATCTGTCATCTGCAGTGGCGTGCTGGCAGGGGGGCGGGGGACCATGCCCCCCAGCGACGATTTGTAGGGGGCGCCAAAACATTAATGGGGCGCGGAAATTGCACAAAATCACACAAACGCGCGAGAAAAAGAGTTTGAGTTTGTTTTTGATTGATACATTGTCGTTCTCTCTCTAAAAATATCCGATTAATATTAGTGATTTCCGATATTAGCATTACTTACTACCGCACTGCCGCAAGCACTGTTATTCCGAATACGACTTATACGACGATTAAAAATTCACCAGCCTGCTTACAACTACAAGCATTACTGTCCAGTCTGTAATATCACAAAGGATGTAAATTTTTAATTGTGAAATGTGAAGTGATTTGGCTTACGATCACTGGTAAGTTCGCCGTCAATCACCGTCTACTTTTCTTTGTTTAAGAAAAAACCTGGGGCCGGTTGTATAAAAGTCTTAACTACATTTTAACTACCCGTTTTGTAGTTAAATAGTTAACTTTACAACCGGCCCCTGAATGTGTTGTTTCTTGCGCATTTTTATTTTATACGATGTTTTATAATTCTCAGAATTTCTCCTAAAATGCAAGAAATGACATTTCAGGGACTATAGATTTCAAAATTTTCCGGGGGGGCATGCCACCGGACCCCCTAAAGCTCTCTCGTCTACGACGCTTGCCCATACACAAATTCAAGGGGCGCCAAATTCTCAGCTGGCCTCCCCTGGCGAACACGAGCCAGCACGCCACTGGTCATCTGTGAGTTTAATACAAGTTTTAATAAAACCTAATGTCTAATGACATTTTCGCAAGGTCACATACAAATTGTATTTCAATGGCCTGTTATTTCTTAGTCTGAAATATTTAAACCGCACGCCATTGACATCATAACATGAAAATTGAGTTTCTTTCTTTGTAGCCTTAAATTGTATCATTGCTGTAAAGCAATCGTAATGTTGGTGAGCTAAAAAAGCCGTAGGGCGCTTTCCATTAACTCGGTCAGACCGGTTAGATTGATCAAATTGTTAAATGGAACACAAAACGCTCGGGCTTAGGACCGATCTGACCAGAAAATTAGGATCAAATCAAATGGAGGTCCATTTTAACCAGATTTTGAAAAAACCTGGACCAGATCTTTCCATCAATACATAGAATGAAATTCTGCTCCGACCCATCTGACGAGGCTGTCTTTACCGTTTTAATGAGGTTACATATTAACCAAATATAATAGCTAGAGAACGACGCGTGTTCCGGAAGTTGGGTGCCGCGACTGAGGTGTGCCTTGTGTGCGCTCGCGCAACATATGTTCATTAGTTCTTTGGCACGTAAAGTGTAACGATCGGAAAGGAAAATTATTTTTTACCACCAATTGTATTGGTGCAAGCTGCCCGAGGATGGTTGGCAGTTCAAGATGCCATTTGCATGGATCTCTCCTTAATCCAAGTACCACCGCTAGTTCCCAGGCCCCCTCGGTCAACAGCTTGCACCTAACCTTCCAAATTGGTAAGTATGGTTATCGAGGATAATTTGGCCGTAGTTGGCGAACGTGGATATTATCATATTAAGTAGTATTTGGTCTCGCAGATATTAAGTGAGCTAAAGAAATTTAATACGCTGCCTGATAATAGTACAATATATATCTTATCTTTTTATTAACAGTTTTCATAATCTCAAATGTTTGTCATAATGATATTTTTACGTTGTACCTACATGGAGAATACTTCGTGTTAGTATAAATAACTTAAACATAGCAAGAAATAAGATAGATATATAACTGCCATTTGATTTTGTTGACACTGACTGATGCAATAAAGGATATATAATTCTGATGAAATTCAACACATCGCCTATATAAGTTAATATTAATGCTTCAAAACATTACATACATACATACATTATTCACCTCACTCCCCGTTGGGGCTTTTCAGTGAACGATTACGTCAAATATCTCGCTTACCTATATTATGTACGTAGCCTACATTATCTATTTTTACAACAATTGTGATGTTACTTTCCTAATCTGTATATCCTAACCCACCCGAGGAAACAGGAGTGCCCGGAGAAAACCCACGACTTTTGGCAGAGCGTTGACATGAGTGTGATGAGTATATAGTCTTCAGCGAGAATCGAACTCAAGACTCAGAGGTGAAAGGCGCTTGCTCTGACGACTGCGCCACCGAAGCCTCTAACATTCTGCTGTGACTTGATCAAGTATGGGAAATTCGCCTTTGTAAGCAAATTTTTAACGAAACATTTCTACATGCAATATATATCCTATGTTTATAAGATACGCAGACTGGATTAAAATATAAAATATCTCAAATATCAAATCAAAGCGAAACTAACAAATGTATGTGCAGTAATGCAATGAAGGCAGGAATAAAAGCAACGTGGCCCATAGGTTAATCGGTTCATAAGATTCTGTTGTGACTTGATCAAGAATGGAAAATTTGCTTTTGTAAGCAGATTTTCAACGAAATATTTCTACATGGGATGTAATCATCTATAATACTCACCAATACAAATTGTTAAATCAGTTACCAGACTATTGATCTTCAAAGTAGAATTGAGACTGCTTTAGTGTAATAATACCGTGAATATTAACAAAGAATCGCGGCCAAGCGTACATAGCTTGTTGAACAGAGAGTTAGTGGGTGTATTGAAGAGTAAAATATGCTACCCTTTTGATTTGGCTGATCTCTGGTATTTCCTGCTTGCTCGTATCGTATTACAAAATGTCAACATGGATTAGTGAGTTAAGAAATTTAATACGCCGCTTCAAAGCAACAACATGTGGCATATTTTTAATAGCCTGCGAAGCAGTCGCTTTATTTTTGAGTGGTTATTATATAAATGGGCGATAAAATAGTCAGGCGGAAAAAATTAGGGGGCGGATAAAATAAGCGGGCGGAGGGCGGCGAAAAATAAAGAGCCTGCAATCATCCTTAATAAAAATGAATTCCCCGTTCAGATTCTGAACGGAAAATACTGATTGGTCAAAATCTGAAGTTGCATACTAAAACTTCCGGACTGTTCGCAAACACTAGCCAAAACGTAACATGACCTTTGAATTCCGCTCTATTTGTTGGCTTAAACTTAACACGTTGACAAACGACCCCAGAGAACCGTATTTATTTTGGAGAGAGCACTTACACGCTCTGCAATAGTCGTCAACAGTTGCTGCTTTTGGTTTCTTTCTTTTCGCGAATAAATTTTTTCGTAGGAATTGTACCAGTCATTGCAATTTGGAAACTTTGACACTTGCGTACGTGTGCGCAAATTTTGTTTGTTTTCATTACGTCGCCACTTCATGGTGATATTTCCGGCTCGTGTCTGATTGGTTGATTATTTTAGCCGTGGAATGTGGGCTGAATTCATTTTTATTAAGGATGATTGCAGGCTCTTTATTTTTCGCCGCCCTCCGCCCGCTTATTTTTCCGCCCATTTATATAATAACCACTCAAAAATAAAGCGACTGCTTCGCAGGCTATATTTTTAAAAGCATAATGATCTTGCAATAGTCCTCACAAATTTCGATAAAGCTGTTTTCCAAAGCAAGTGCACAATAATATTGTATATCATTGCAATAAAATGTACAATTATGCACAATATATTTCTAGTCTCATGCGCAAATGTTTTTATATTATAGGTTTAAAGGCCAAAGAAAAGGTTTTTATTCAACTGTGAAAACCAAGGACCTCCTATCCGATTATTATTTGCGAATAATATTTAGGTACTCACTTTTTACTTTGCGTAAAGATCTATGTTATTACGCTGAAGTTATAAAGAACCGACAAAAAACAAAAGGATATGGTATATGACGGGTTTAATAAAACGATAGTTCAAGCGCTCTTGGTTTATAAACTGATATAAAACCCATGCATCTTAAGCTGAAAGCACAGGGGCGACATTATTTATTTCTATTAGCTTATGCCTTTATAAGGAAAGAAACCAATTTGATGCAATCAAATGTTTTGACTTTTCTGTGAGTCACCTAAAGGACAATGCTTTGGCATTTGAATAGTTGTCAATTTGGGGCGCGACGCGTATAGATCGAACACTGTCTATATACTGATAATAGTTTATATCTTATATCTTTTTATTAACAGTTTGCATAATGTCAAATGTTTGTCATAATGATATTTCGTAGGATATTTTTATGTTGTACCTACATGGAGAATACTTGGTGTTAGCATAAATAACTTAAACATAGCAAGAAATAAGATAGATATATAACTGACTTTTGATTTTGTTGACACTGACTGATGCAATAAAGGATATATAATTCTGATGAAATTCAACTGACAAATTTATGTGCAGTAAATGGCGGTAAACGAGGAAAAAGGCAACAAACACATCGCCTATATAAGTTAATACTTCAAAACATTCTGCTGTGACTTGATCAAGTATGGGAAATTTGCCTTTGTAAGCAAATTTTAACGAAACATTTCTACATGCAATATATATCCTATGTTTATAAGATACGCAGACTGGATTAAAATCTAAAATATCTCAAATATCAAATCAAAGTGAAACTAACAAATGTATGTGCAGTAATGCCAATGAAGGCAGGAATAAAAGCAACGTGGCCCATAAGTTAATCGGTTCATAAGATTCTGTTGTGAGTTGATCAAGAATGGAAAGTTTGCCTTTGTTAGGAGATTTTCAACGAAATATTTATATATGTAATGTAATCATCTATAATACTCACCAATACAAATTGTTAAATCAGTTCCCAGACTATCGATCTTCAAAGTAGAATTGAGACTGCTTTAGTGTAATAATACCGTGAATATTAACAAAGAATCGTGGCCAAGCATACACAGCTTGTTGAACAGAGAGTTAGTGGGTGTATTGACGAGTAAAATATGCTACCCTTTTGATGAGGCTGATCTCTGGTATTTCCTGTTTGCTCGTATCGTATTGCAAAATGTCAACAGCGCGACATTTCAGTCTTCGCAGCCTATATAAGGCTATTACTGTAGAAAATGCCGGAGCACGGAACGTCGGAACACCGGAACATCAGAGCAGCAAAAAACTTAAAAGTGTGATAAAATCAATTATATAAATTATTACTAATAGTTTACTTCAAACATAAAGCCTTAACCCTCCCATTCTATGTTTATAGTCTAGGACTTTTTATGTGTTTGTTTATTTCATTTTAGGACAGATAATCTCAACTGTTTTAGGGTAAAATTACCATAATGACAACATGGCATATGTCCCAAAACCCGAATCCGGGACGAAATGTCTAAAAATTACCACATCCAAAAACGGCACTGCTGACATAACTCCATCTCATAAACCATTGAAGCTACTGACATTCTGAGATGCTTATAATGTTTAAATTGGTTACTCTTTAGGGGTGGTCATAAGAGAATGTAAAATGGCAAGATATAATATTTAATAAGCAAATGGTTATAAAACATAACAGGTCAACTGATTATTTATACCTCATACAACTTCCAACACCACAGAATGGCAAAATATTTCCTGAATATTATACGCTGGGTGACAAATGTAATTCTACAGCTTGGCACTGATGGTAAACACGCATAATCTATCTTGAATAATTATGTTTCTAAATTTTGCTATTATAATGCTAGCGAAGCTATATACCGCTAAAAGAGCGTAAACGTCAGTACAACATAGTCGAATTATTGGGGAATCGTATGGCTGTTCTTTGTGCAAGTTTCTGAAGTGATTTTTTCCAGGACGTGGTGTCACGCACAGCACATGGTGTTGATATCAGACTTCGGCAGCGATTTCCTTACGATAGTAACTTCTAGTATTATAGGTTAAAGTCCAAAGAGAGTTTTGATTCAACTGTGAAAACCAAGGGCCTCTTATCCGACTATTATTTAGGAATAATATTTAGGTACTCAGTTTTTACTTCGCGTAAAGATCTAGGTTATTACGCTAAAGTTAAAAACCGACAAAAAACAAAAGGATATGGTACAGCATATGACTGGTTTAATAAAAGGATAGTTCATGCGCGCATCTTAAACTGAAAGCACAGGGGCGATATTATTTATTTCTATAAGCTTATGTCATTATAAGGAAAGAAACCAATTTGATGCAATCAAATGTTTTTACTTTTCTGTGAGTCACCTAAAGCACAATGCTTTGGCATTTGAATAGTTGTCAATCGACGCGTATAGATCGAACACTGTCTATATACTGATAATAGTTTATATCTTAGATCTTTTTATTAACAGTTTGCATAATGTCAAATGTTTGTCACAATGATATTTCATAGAATATTTTTACATTGTACCTACATGGAGAATACTTGGTGTTAGCTTAAATAACTTAAACATAGCAAGAAATAAGATAGATATATAACTGACTTTTGATTTTGTTGACACTGACTGATGCAATAAAGGATATATAATTCTGATGAAATTCAACTGACAAATTTATGTGCAGTCAATGGCGGTAAACGAGGAAAAAGGCAACAAACACATCGCCTATGTAAGTTAATACTTCAAAACATTCTGCTGTGACTTGATCAAGTATGGGAAATTTGCCTTTGTAAGCAAATTTTTAACGAAACATTTCTACATGCAATATATTTCCTATGTTTATAAGATACGCAGACTGGATTAAAATCTAAAATATCTCAAATATCAAATAAAAATGAAACTAATAAATCAATGCGCAGTAAAGCCAATGAAGGCAGGAATAAAAGCAACAACGCCCATAAGTTAATCGGTTCATAAGATTCTTGCAATAGTTTATATAATCCTCACAAATTTCGATAAAGCTGTTTTCCAAAGCAAGTGCACAATAATATTGTATATCATTGCAATAAAATGTACAATTATGCACAATATATTTCTAGTCTCATGCGCAAATGTTTTTATATTATAGGTTTAAAGGCCAAAGAAAAGGTTTTTATTCAACTGTGAAAACCAAGGGCCTCCTATCCGATTATTATTTGCGAATAATATTTAGGTACTCACTTTTTACTTTGCGTAAAGATCTATGTTATTACGCTGAAGTTATAAAGAACCGACAAAAAACAAAAGGATATGGTGTATGACGGGTTTAATAAAAGGATAGTTCAAGCGCTCTTGGTTTATAAAGTGATATAAAACCCATGCATCTTAAGCTGAAAGCACAGGGGCGACATTATTTATTTCTATAAGCTTATGTCATTATAAGGAAAGAAACCAATTTGATGCAATCAAATGTTTTGACTTTTCTGTGAGTCACCTAAAGGACAATGCTTTGGCATTTGAATAGTTGTCAATTTGGGGCGCGACGCGTATAGATCGAACACTGTCTATATACTGATAATAGTTTATATCTTATATCTTTTTATTAACAGTTTGCATAATGTCAAATGTTTGTCATAATGATATTTCATAGGATATTTTTACGTTGTACCTACATGGAGAATACTTGGTGTTAGCATAAATAACTTAAACATAGCAAGAAATAAGATAGATATATAACTGACTTTTGATTTTGTTGACACTGACTATTGCAATAAAGGATATATAATTCTGATGAAATTCAACTGACAAATTTACGCGCAGTAAATGGCGGTAAACGAGGAAAAAGGCAACAAACACATCGCCTATATAAGTTAATACTTCAAAACATTCTGCTGTGACTTGATCAAGTATGCATGGGAAATTTGCCCTTGTAAGCAAATTTTAACGAAACATTTCTACATGCAATATATATCCTATGTTTATAAGATACGCAGACTGGATTAAAATCTAAAATATCTGAAATATCAAGTCAAAGTGAAACTAAGAAATGTATGTGCAGTAATGCCAATGAAGGCAGGAATAAAAGCAACGTGGCCCATAAGTTAATCGGTTCATAAGATTCTGTTGTGACTTGATCAAGAATGGAAATTTTGCATTTGTTAGGAGATTTTCAACGAAATATTTATATATGTAATGTAATCATCTATAATACTCACCAATACAAATTGTTAAATCAGTTCCCAGACTATCGATCTTCAAAGTAGAATTGAGACTGCTTTAGTGTAATAATACCGTGAATATTAACAAAGGATCGTGGCCAACCATACACAGCTTGTTGAACAGAGAGTTAGTGGGCGTATTGACGAGTAAAATATGCTACCCTTTTGATGAGGCTGATGTCTGGTATTTCCTGTTTGCTCGTATCGTGTTGCAAAATGTCAACAGCGCGACATTTCAGTCTTCGCAGCCTATATAAGGCTATTACTGTAGAAAATGCCGGAGCACGGAACGCCGGAACATCAAAGCAGCAGAAAACTTAAGTGTGATAAAATCAATTATATCATGCAGTTATTAATTATTACCAATAATTTACTTTAAACATAAAACCTTAACCCTCCCATTCTATTTTTATAGTCTAGGACCTTTATATGCGTTTGTATACATTTTATTTTAGGACAGATAATCTCAACTGTTTTAGGGTAAAATGACCATAATGGACAACATGGCATATGTCCCAAAACCCGAATCCGGGACGAAATGACCACACCCAAAAACGGCACTGCTGACATAACTCCATCTCATAAACCATTGGGATGCTTATAATATTTAATATGGTTACTTTTAGGGGTGGTCATAAGAGAATGTATAATGACAAGATATAAAATTTAATAAGCAAATGGTTATACACCATAACAGGTCAACTGATTATTTATACATCATACAACTTCCAACACCGCAGAATGGAAATTTTTCCTTATTTCCTAAATCTTTTCTCCAGGGGCAAAAATGATACTCATTCAAATATAATACCAATATATTTCGTAAAGATTGTTGCGATATTGTAAGTAAATAATATATTTAAATAAACTTACCCCTTCCCGGGCGATTTTGTTTTGTCCCTTTTCCTTGCTGTTTGTCATTAGTACTGAATAGTTCAACTTTCAAAATAATATTAAACATTGGTGAAATTTCGTTGGGGTTAAACTGCTCCCGGCGTCCCGTCTCCCCCCTCCACCTTTACGTAAAATAGACAATATGTTGGGACATTTTGGCCTAAAATAGGCTATACACAGATAATTTTGAGTGTAAATGGGGGAAGGGGGGTCGTTGATTTATAAGGTTTTGTCGATCTTGTCATTTTGCGCAAGCTCGCATTCACCTGTTATGATGTAGTGAGATATATTTAAACCGACGCCATTGGCATTGTAATATGGAAATATCGAGTAAGTTTCTTCCTTTATAGCTTTAAATTGTGTGAATATTTTGGTTTACACCGTTGAACAAACCGAGGAACAGACAACAAATGATGTTCCACAATCATACTCTTGTTGTAAAGCAATCGTATGGCGGATGTCGGGCAAAGTTCTCGCTACAGAACTTAAATGAAATACACTGTCTCATATACTGTAGCTATCAAATGTGTAATATCTCAAAAAAGACTCGTAATAAGTGTCGAGTGTCGAGGGTAAAAAGTCGAGTGTCCTGAAAAATGCGATATTTCGTATATTGTTAACGCATTCTACATTTAAAAAGTGTTTTTGACGAAGTTATTCTTCTATTGATTGTAAACAATGACATTTCACTTCAAATTTTATATTTTTACGCAAAATAGCCTTGTGTCATCATTTTGATTTACACCGTTGAACAGAAAACAAATTATTAACTATGTTCCACATACTCTTGTTGCAAAGCTATCATATGGCTGAATTTCGGCCACAGCAATCAAAATGTGGCATATTTTAAAAAGACTCGTAATAGTTTAATAGTCTTCACAACTTCCAAATATTTGTTTCTAGGCTTGTGGTACCATAACATTGTATAACATTGCAACAAAACGTATAATGATGTACATTGTACAATATATTTCTAGTCTCATGCCCAAATGTTTTTATTGCTGCTGATCGTGAGCAAGGCAGCACACTATTCTTGACGTGCTAAGATTTCTCCAGAGTTCACTCGACCCAGTCTTTTGCGCGGATCTATGTATAGTCGAGAAGTCAATTTCGTCTCGGTTTGGAAGTCGCTTTTCCGGGGAGAAAGGTGGAGCTTCGAGTCACTTTTAAAATTAGGAGGAGTGAACAATATTTTTAATTGCATGCGCACGCATGTTTCCTTTTATCCATGTGCGCAAAATATTACAAACTTACAGTAATTCGCTCTATGACCATGTGTTTTGATTTGAACAATCGAAGACCAATATGAAAACCGATTGATGGACTATTGTAAACGAATTCATGATATGAAAATAGTTTAATATGACAGTCACATATTGTATCTTGTTACCGAATACTTTTTTCGGTAAGGGAAGGAGTATTGAAAGCGATTAAGCGCAGTGTTTATAATAGCATGACTTTATTCGTTAATATATATCCTTTCGTTATTATATGGCAAGTGCTTGTTTTGGTGAATCTCGCAATCTGATTGGTCGCTGACGAGGCAGGATTTTCCCGTATTGCCCACGGGCAACACGCAATTTTTATTGCCCTGCGAAGAAAAGCCGAGTTTTAGACAAGAAAATAGACTGACCTCCGCGGTGGTAAAAACTGACCTCCGTATTTCTCGACTAGTTACTACTTCAAAATACTTCGAATCTGTATAAATTTGGACTCAGATTATATATAAACATCCTGTGGTTCTTTGGATATATTCTTTGCGCTGTTACTTCATCGTTTAATACTGATATTTATCGTGGATTGTTTTCTCGTAGTCACCGTATAATACTGAAGATTACAGACAGTGTGTACTTGTGGTTGATTTTGAATATCTCGCTTTTTATTCACCGGTTCTGTTTGGAAATTTCTCTGCAAACTGTAAATCGTGTTCCTAGTCTTAATGTGTGAAGATCTTATTTGATTTGATTCAAGACAACTTAAATTATCGAGTTTTATCAAATTTTGACCGTTGGGATTTTTGAATAATTCGCGGCGTCTCACCTCGAGTTACCGTGGCAACAACTATATTTGTTAGTATATGCTCATTGCAGATACTTTATGGTCTATTTGTTTTTCCTCGCTTGATCAATATATCTGGTGACCTACTACCTCATTTTTGTGGATTGTTTAACTTGTTTCGTGGTATTGTTTTCAAAATATTGTTCTTTGTATTCGTATAGTGAAGCCATCATTTGTTTGGACAACGTGACCTTTTGACCTGCTCCAATTTGTTTGAGTTGGGATTTTCCCTGCTTTGTCTGGCATACATGCTCATGTAATACGCACTGTTTTATAAATCGTCATGATGCGCAACTACGGATTTTCTTTGGTGCTCTGTTCATTTCTCTTTGGATTTTTTCTCGTCGACTTTTTCAGGTCTTGCGGCTCAGCCCAATCTCAATTAAATACAAAAAAATTAACAAGTGTACCATATCAAAGATTGTTTAATAAGACTAACACAGAAGCCTTTAAAAAGGAAATTAAAAATATTTCCTGGGATAATATATTAAATGAAACAAATGACCCTGTAAAGGCCTATAATGAATTTTTGGAAATGTTTGGGGATGTATATGAAGTGAATTTCCCACTGAAAAGAAAACAAAACAATGCAAAAAAAATAAACAAAAGCAAAAGTCCATGGATGACTAACTGCATATTAAGGTCAGTTAGAAAAAAGAACAAACTATACAAAACCTTCCTTACGAATCCAAATGGTAAAAATGAACAATTGTACAAAAATTACAAAAATAAATTAAACCATATTATAAAAATAGCAAAGAAAACATACTATGAGGAACAATTAATAAAATATAAGCAAAATTCCAAAATGATATGGAGCACATTAAATGAATTACTAAATAAGCCAAAGAAAAATGCCACACTATCAAAAACGTTTATTGAAAGAAACTCGTCAAATATAATAGATGACCCGAAAACAATAGCTAACAATTTCAATGAATACTTTATTAATGTTGGACCTAATTTGGCCAATAAGATTAAGCACAATGACAATAATAATTTTGAAAAATATCTCAAAGGTAGTTATCAATCCAGTTTCTTTCTTAATCCTATCACAGAAAATGAACTTGAAGCAGAACTGATAAATATAAAGTCAAACAAAAGTTGTGGATATGATGGAATTAGTTCAAACATTGCAAAATTAATAGCTAAAGAAATATCTAAACCATTAACACATATATTCAACCTATCATTCTCAACTGGAATTATCCCAGATAATCTCAAAGTTGCATTGATTACACCAATTTTTAAGGCTAATGACGCAATGAAATTTGAAAATTACCGACCAATATCAGTTCTTGTTTGTTTTTCTAAATTGCTGGAAAGACTTATGACTAATCGACTATCAAAATTTATTGATAAAAACAAAATATTATCAAAACATCAATATGGGTTTAGGAAAAATAGATCGACAGAACATGCATTAATTGACTTTACCGATAAAATTACCAAAGCAATTGACGAAGGAAAATACTCAATTGGTATTTTTCTTGATTTGTCAAAGGCATTTGATACAATTGATCACAAGATTCTGATTAAGAAATTGGAACATTATGGTATCAGGGGAGTGGCCAAAGAATGGTTTGAAAATTACTTACACAATAGAAAACAAATAGTCAAATATAATGGAGTACAATCAGAGGAAATGACTATTTTAAGCGGTATCCCACAGGGATCAGTGTTGGGTCCTTTATTATTTATTTTATACATAAATGATATTCAACACTGCAGTGAACTGATTTCCATTGTTTTATTTGCTGATGATACAAACATTCTCTATAGTCATACTTGTCTTAAAAAGTTGAATGAAATTATTCAAAATGAAATGAATGAAATTACAGATTGGTTGAATGCCAATAAGCTATCTATAAACACTGAAAAAACAAAATTTATTCTTTTTAGATCAAAAATAAGAAAGTTAATGGTTCAATAAACATTTCAATCAATAATAACAATATAAGACAAGTCACAAACATCACATTTCTAGGAATTGTTCTTGACCAATTTCTGACATGGAGTAATCACTTGGATTTGATTACGAAAAAATTATCAAATGTGCGGCAATTATTTCCAGGATTCGACATTTCACAAACCTAAATTCCTTAAAGCTAATATATTATGCTTTGGTCTATCCATATCTAACTTATGGTAATTTACTCTGGGGTAACACCTATAAATCACGTTTTCAAAAGTTAGTGAATATTCAAAAAAAGATTGTCAGATTAATGACTTTCAAATCTTATTTTGATCATTCAGAACCAATTTTTAATGACTTACAAATTCTCAATTTATATAAAATAAATTATTATTTAACGAGTATATTCATGTTCCGGTATTTTCATCTACATAATCTACCAGAATTATTCATAAACTATTTTTTGACAAATAAGCAAATTCATAATCATAACACAAGAAATTCTTCGTTGCTACACAAAAGGAGTAATAGAACAAACTATACCAAACATACTCTTGCCAATAAAGGCATAGATGTGTGGAATAATCTTCCCACAAAAAATAAAGAACCTAGGTCTTATGCTTCCTTCAAATCAATAATTAAAAAGTACTTTTTACAACTAGATTTAACAATATAACATGTTTTTGTAAATATAATTATATATATTCATATATATTATATAATACTTCTTTTCCTACTAATTCTCTGAAAAACACTCGAACTGACACGAGCTTATATTTATTGATATAGCTTAAATAATTAACCTAGGGGCCTAAAAAAAAAAGCCATGTGGTTTCTAGTAGGCTCCTAGCCCATTTCTTATATATATCTATTCCTTGTAAATGTAATATTTTGGGCGAAAATATTAAAAAAAAAAAAAATACAGTTAATACCTTTGAATGTACAGGTTCTGATGCGTATGACCAAAAACAATTGATTAACATTAAATTCAATCGGCGTAAAAAATATCTGGCCTCGAGATTTAGGTACTATCCCAATAGTGATGCCTCTTTTAATGTGGAACGTAATCCTGGTCCATCTAATGAAAGTAAATCTAACACTATATCATCAACTAAATCCCTTACGTTTACTCTGCAAAATGTACGAAGCCTTAAGTCTGTTCAATTTGATAACTTGACCAACTGTCGCGAGAATAAATTGTCCTGCTTTCAAGACATTGTATTGACAAACCAATTCGATGTTTTTGCTCTTACGGAGACCTGGTTAAATAATTCCATTACTGATTATGAAATTATTCCAAATAGTCTAGGACCTGTAAAGGACTTTGTATGCATTTCATTTAGGACAGATTATCTCAACTGTTTTAGGGTAAAATGACCATGGCGGTCAACATGGCATATGTGCCAAAACCCGAATCCGGGGCGAAAGTCCTGAAAATGACCACGCCCAGAAACGGCACTGTCGGCATAGCTCTAAATCCTGAACCGCCAAAGCTACAGCCTTTCTGAATTGCTTATAGTGTTTAGAATGGTTGCTTTTATGGGTGGTCACTGGAGGGTGAAATTTGTCTAGGTATCATATTTTACAAGAAAATGACTATGCACCATCCCAGGTCAACTGCTAATTATGCATCAAATTACTCATTCACCTGGCAAAGTCTATGTTTTCTTATTTCCCAAACATTTTTGTCATAGGATGAAAAAATATGCTTATTTTAATATAATTATTATAAATTTCATAAGGAATGATATTGTTTTGTTGAGATATAACACATTTCATTTCACTTACCCCCCGCCAGAACACGATTTCAGCCATATTTTGCCGATTTGTTTGCTTTTTATCGCCGAGCCTCGCAAGTATCATCCAAATGTTCTACTTTAACACAATGCTAGTTGACTAAAGAATAATTCAACCAAGTTTCGTCGGGTTTTGGAGTAGTGCCGTGTATTTTATATTCGATTTTGTGTCCTTCGACATTTCCTCAATTATGTAGCCATTGCAATGTCTCGCAGCTTCTCTGCCCGATAAATGCCACTTCTTCATACACATCTGTATTTATATTACAGTATCCAAAAATAATTGATTGTAGAATAGTCCCAATCGAAAATTGAAAGCTTTACTCCCATTTGGGAGTGAAAAACCTTCCCTCGTTCAACAAGAACGAGAATCTAAAACAAAAGGTTCAAAATAATTTGAAAGTCTCGCGCAATCTTCACGAAAACTCCTCGTGGCAACATTACAGGGGGGGGGAAACATTTTCACGAATACGTTGGGTGGTGCAAAAATATTGCGTAAATCTCTGGTTTCTTTTTTATAGCTAAAGGAAACCAGAAAAATACAAAATTACGCGAATATTTGTTTATTTTGTCATAAAACATATAAACAGTTGAACACACGAACTTTACTTTGGGAGTTTGGGTTGCTGTGATCATGAACAAACGTATTCGTGAAAATGTTTCCCCTGTAATGTTGCCACGAGGAGTTTTCGTGAAGATTGCGCGAGACTTTCAAATTATTTTGAACCTTTTGTTTTAGATTCTCGTTCTTGATGAACGAGGGAAGGTTTTCACTCCCAAATGGGAGTAAAGCTTTCAATTTTCGATTGGGACTATTCTACAATCAATTATTTTTGGATACTGTAATATAAATACAGATGTGTATGAAGAAGTGGCATTTATCGGGCAGAGAAGCTGCGAGACATTGCAATGGCTACATAATTGAGGAAATGTCGAAGGACACAAAATCGAATATAAAATACACGGCACTACTCCAAAACCCGACGAAACTTGGTTGAATTATTCTTTAGTCAACTAGCATTGTGTTAAAGTAGAACATTTGGATGATACTTGCGAGGCTCGGCGATAAAAAGCAAACAAATCGGCAAAATATGGCTGAAATCGTGTTCTGGCGGGGGGTAAGTGAAATGAAATGTGTTATATCTCAACAAAACAATATCATTCCTTATGAAATTTATAATAATTATATTAAAATAAGCATATTTTTTCATCCTATGACAAAAATGTTTGGGAAATAAGAAAACATAGACTTTGCCAGGTGAATGAGTAATTTGATGCATAATTAGCAGTTGACCTGGGATGGTGCATAGTCATTTTCTTGTAAAATATGATACCTAGACAAATTTCACCCTCCAGTGACCACCCATAAAAGCAACCATTCTAAACACTATAAGCAATTCAGAAAGGCTGTAGCTTTGGCGGTTCAGGATTTAGAGCTATGCCGACAGTGCCGTTTCTGGGCGTGGTCATTTTCAGGACTTTCGCCCCGGATTCGGGTTTTGGCACATATGCCATGTTGACCGCCATGGTCATTTTACCCTAAAACAGTTGAGATAATCTGTCCTAAATGAAATGCATACAAAGTCCTTTACAGGTCCTAGACTAAAACGGGTATCAAATCTTTCGTAAAGATCGTCCAACTGGCAAGCGTGGAGGTGGTGTTTTGCTAGCGATAAAAGATTCTATAAGTACTGAGCCTTTTATATTCAATTGTGAATCCCTGGAATTAACGAGCGTCATTATTAAAACACTTTTCAAACGAGTTCTTATTGCTGTGTGTTATAGACCACCTAACGCAGATAGCGACTTCCTACAAAACTTAAACAGTTTTATAGATTTCGCTTTCAAATCTAATCTAAAAGACATTATTTTGCTTGGTGATTTCAACTTTCCAACCATCCAGTGGATAAATGGCTCGGGATTCCCTGGTACATCGTTTGAGACTTCTTTCACAGATTCATTACAAGATCGTGGTTTGTTTCAACTTGTTTCTTCCCCAACTCGTGGCTCAAACATACTTGACTTGGTCTTAACAACCGATGAGTACCTTGTGGAAAATATCGAATCTACGGATGATGAAGCTGTCTCTCTCAAATCTGATCACAAGTCGATTGTGTTTGATGTCTTACTCGATCACAAGCAAAAAATGCCAGCGAAGAGGAAAATGTACAACTACAATAAGGGTGATTTTGTAGCTCTACGCGAATCCTTAAATCTCTTGTCATTGACGGATCTTGTTCTCGGTGAAAATGATATTGATATTGCATGGTCCAAATGGAAGGATACCTTCCTTGCTGCTGTTGATACCTATATAGCGAGCAGGCAAACCTCGCGAACTTATACACCTCCTTATTTTACAAGCGAAATTATCTACATACTCCATCAAAAAGAGTCTACTAGGAAACGTGCAAAGAAATCTAATTCGGCATTGCTTTGGGAAAAATTTCGTGAACTACGCAGGTCAGTTAAACGTATGATTAAAACCCAAAAGCGTGTTTATATTAGGAGTCTTGCTGATAAAATAAATTCAAATCCCAAAGAATTTTGGAAATTTTTTAAATCAAAATCAAGCAAATCTACATTACCTGATACTATGGCCCTAGCTGACTCAGAATTTAGCACATCGAGTGATAAAGCTGATGCTCTAAACAAATTCTTTGCCTCTGTGTTTCTTCCTTGCCGCAGCAACCCATGTTCCCCTCCATCAAACACTGCCCTGGTCACTCCAACAGAATTTACTGAAGTTTCGGTTGAAGAAGTTATTCGTCTTCTCAATAGTCTATCAACATCAAAAGCTACGGGTCCAGATGGGATATCGGCGAGATTACTGAAAGAATGCTCGAATGTTATTGCTTCGTCTCTCACTGCTTTATTTAATAAATCTATTGCTCTCGGTAAGGTTCCTACAGATTGGAAGCATGCAAACATTGTTCCTGTTCCCAAAAACAGCATCAATCATATCGTCAGTAATTATCGTCCAATCTCCCTGCTATCCCTCGTATCTAAAGTTCTTGAGCATGTGGTCCACAATCGAGCATTGTATATTGTAAAACCTCTCCTTCATGACCAACAACATGGATTTCGTTCAGGAAGATCTTGCATTACACAGTTGCTCGACGTTGTCCATAACATTGGCAAGGCGTTAGATTGTGGAAAAGAGATGGACATGGTTTATCTTGATTTTTGCAAGGCTTTCGATTCTGTTCCTCATGATAAACTCATCCTGAAACTCTCGCAATTTGGTATTACTGGGCCCCTATTAGACTGGTTCTCCGACTATCTATCTGGACGAAAACAGCGCGTGGTCGTTGATGGTTTCTCGTCAACCTATCTAGATGTAACATCTGGCGTTCCTCAAGGCAGTATTGTTGGCCCACTGCTTTTTCTAATATATGTTAACGACCTTCCCGATGCAGTAACACTCAGCAAAGTGCCAATGTTTGCCGACGACAGCAAATGCTATCACATCATTAACAACCCACAAGCTACCAATGTTCTTCAATCAGATCTTCAAGCTCTGTGTCAATGGTCCTCTACTTGGGAGCTGAAGTTCAACTTGAAAAAATGCTCGGGCATGAGATTTTCGCGGAAGCGCTCTATTGACACACCAAATTATTTTCTAGACTCCGAACAGATTTTTTTCAAAACATCTCAAAAGGATCTTGGCATTCTCATTACTAACAATTTGAAATGGTCTCCACATATTTCGAATATCGTTTCCAAAGCAAACCGCATGCTTGGATTTCTACGACGAAACTGCACTTATTTAAATGATGTGAAATGTCGACGTTCTCTATATTTGTCACTTGTTCGTACCCACATGTGTTATGGTAGTGAGATCTGGGCACCCCAAACAACATCTAGGGACCTTCTTTTAATAGAGGGTATCCAAAGACGAGCGTCCAAATATATCCTTCAAGACTACACCTCATCTTACACCAACCGTTTAAAGCAACTTGATATACTCCCTATCTCTTACTGGTTCGAAATAAAAGACATTGCGTTTTTTTATAAATGTAAAGCTGGATATTATGACTTATCTCCTGAAAACTATATACTGGTCAATCCTACTCATCACCACACTCGTTTAAGCACTACTGATTCATACAGACCAAACCGCTGCAGATCATCTTCTTTCCGAAACCTATTTTTCAATAGAATAGTACCCCTATGGAACAGCTTGCCAGATGAAAATAAATCCTCTCCCTCTGTTCAGTCGCTGAAATTAAAACTCTATAAACACTACACCCAAAAACTTAATGCATGCTTTGATGTAAATAGGCCAAGGACTTGGAAAACATTTTGTTCTAAATGTCGGTCTTGCATTTTGTCTTGTTGTTCGTAAACGTGCATGTTTTAAGATTATAATTTTGTGTTCAATTGTAATTGTGTGAAACTCTGTAAATATGTCATTGTGTTAATTAGTAATGTAGTATATATATATATATATATATATGTATATGTAGTATAATGTTGTACACCTTTGTATGGCAGGACTTAATTTGGGACTCTATTTGTCCTGTTGTCTGCGCCTTCAATTATTTTTGATTGTAAAATTAATAAATAAATAAAAATAAAAAAAAGCTCAAGAACTCTTCTTAAATACTCGAAAACGGAGAAAATAACAACCACGAATGGAAAATTAAAATAGGAAATTGAACCATGGTTAGCATTCTATGATCAAGTTTGGTTTGCTTAAATCGAAAAAAGGTACATATTTACAATTTTTTTACTGTAGTTGCTCATAATTGTTTGTGTTTTGAGCATACGAAGGACTAAAAAAATCGCTTGTAATGAGCCAGAAGGAATTCTAAACTTTTTTGAAACATTTGAAAAGAAGTATAACTTTAAAACAACGACACAGTCTTAGGTATTTTTAGTTAATTTCGTAGTCTGCTTTTATTTATTAATTTAAAGTCTAACTTGAGTAAACAAAAAATGACTTATCAAATGAGTTGAACTAGCAGCTTTGTCGTAAATTGCCTCCTTAAGTATCTACGACAAGTCACAAATGTTCCAAGGAATTATTTTATTTTAATATACAAAACCAATCTCGCTCGCTCTCAAAACCATGTTCAGCCGCACGCCCTCTCTTCCAAAAAACATGTGTTCATTTCACCGGAAGTGCACTATACTTCCGGCTTCTAGCGAATGTTAATTCCTAATGTTCGTAATTATAACTATATTGTTTATCTCCAACACGCTCCTCCCATATAGCTCAAGTATTGAGATATATGTTAACAATGGAGATTCCCGAACAACAACAATAAGAATAACGTCCCAATAGTTCGCAAAGAATGTTAATCAAGTTCAGCATCTTCAGCCTCGTCTTGAATCCGCAATCTCGCAACTTCCGCAGCATTACGTCTCGGTCGAAACTCAGGAGCTTGGACTCTCAACACCAGTTTTGGTCTTCCCCTTCTTGCAATGAAGGTTTTAAAGCTTCGTAAGAATTCCTCCGTCTCTAAACTCGGAAGCAACTCCAAATAGATTCCGCGAGTCAGGCTGTACGCGTACAGGACTAAATAAGATTTCTTAAACGTCTTTCGAGTTGTACGATATTTGATTGGACCCGCAAAGTCCACTCCAATGACTTCAAACGCATTTTCCCCTTCGGTTCTTGTCGTTGGTAGAATACCAGGTGGGGGAACGGAATACGCTTTCGCTTAAACTCGCTTACACCCGACGCAACTCTTCCGAATACGCTTAACCAATCTTCTTAATCTCGGGATCCAATAGATGCTTCTGACGTGGGTCATGGTCAAGGCCACTCCCCCGTGGAGCGTTTGTAGGTGGGAATCTTTAACAACTTTCTCAGTAAAGGTGTGGTTGCCAGGTAGGTATGCAGGATAGTAGCCTTGAATTCTTCCTCTACATTCTAGGATATGTTCATCGTTCTCTTGGAGGTTAAGTTCCAGGCTTTTGTCGGCAAATGTTGGATGGCCTTTTGCTTCGTTCTGTACTCGTTTAATTCACCATTTCTTGACGATCTTAATCTCGCTGGCGCACAGAGGACCCAAGTCTCGGTCTCGAGGTTTAGCCTTGCAATTCAGTATAAATCGATTGATCCATGCACAAACGCGCAGGACCTTCCAAAGTTGGTGTTTCTTCAATAGATCATCGAATACATCGGCGACTTGTTCCACTGCTGCGTTGACTACTTCTTTCGTCATCTTTGTTTCTGCTTTGCTTTCTGGTGAAGACTTGACCACGATCTCAGGAGGCCAGTTCTCTTGATGGGCAAGCCATTCTGGGCCATTCCACCAAAGGTCGTGGTTTGTCACACTCCCACCTCTGCTGCCGAGATCTGCAGGGTTGTCTCCTGTTGGTACGTGATGCCAGATAATATCGTTATGCTCTTGAATCTTGCGTACTCTATTTGCGACAAATTGCTTGTAATCGCTACCATTTTGGATCCAATACAACGCAACGGTACTGTCTAACCACGCGTGCAGTTCATTTATTGGAAATCCTGTCAAAGCATTCTTGACATTGTTGAGTAGATTCGTAGCCATGTGTGCTGACGTCAGTTCGAGTCGTGGAATTGTGGTATTTCGTTTCGCTAGACGTGATTTCGCTGCTACAAGACCTTGACTGCTCCCGGATCGTTGATTCACAATCGCGTAGACGGCAGCCGCGACTCCATTTCCACTTGCGTCTCCAAAGCTGTGTAAATCTATGCTTTCGATTGTTTCTTGATGTCGCACAATGGATCGAGGAAATTCTACGTCCTCTGGGAGACCATCAAACCACTTCTTCCACCGACTGTTTGGCTGACTTGGAACAACTGCATCCCATATGCTGGCTTCAGATCACAAACATCTCTGTAGACAAACTTTTCAGTAAGAGTTGTCGGAGAGACAACGCCAAGCGGGTCGTAGATTTTTGCCAGGCTCGTAAGGATACTTCGCTTTGTCACTTCACCATGCTCATGGGGATAAACTACCTTCAAAGTGTCTTTCGCTTTGTCCCAAGCAAGACCAAGTATCTTGCTCTCATTCGCTTTGACTCCAAGTTGTTGTTTGGCATAGGTACTTTCATCCGACTTTGCTGTTACTTCCTTGGGTTGTAACTCAACTTCATTGGAATTCCACTTGTGGAGGGTGAATTTCGCATCTTCGAAAATTTCAATAGCACCGTCCCTTAATTCTTTCGCTTTCTCGATGGTGGTGGAACCTGAAATAAGGTCGTCGACATAAAGGCTTTTCTTGATCTCAGCGACAGTATCGGGTTTTCTGTCTTCCCACGATTGTAGATGGTACTCGATTACTCCTCCCAGCAGAAAGGGTGAAGGTGCTAAACCGAACAAGGCTCATGTAAATCTGAGGGTTTGTATCTCAGCTTGATCATTCGGCTTCCAATGAAACCGCAATGCATCACGGTCTTCTTCCTTGATTCTGACTTGCAGAAATGCCTTCTGCATATCACCGCTGACCGCAACTGGATGGAATCTGCCGCGAACTAAAACACTCCATAGCTTGTTTTGCAATGACGGGCCAGTATGAAGACAGTCATTGAGTGAGGGTGCCTCCGCTTTTTCCTTGGCTGAGGCATCATATACGATCCTTAACTTAGTACTGTCAGCGTTCTCTCGAATAACGGGTTTATGTGGGATATAAAACTCGCATCCGTTCGGTTGTTCTGGAGCACTTTCGACAATGTTCTCTTGAATCTCTTGTTGAATAATCTCACCATATTTCTCGGTTGTAGAAGTACGATTCAGTTTCCGCATTAATGACTCTAACCGTCTACCCTGCTTGTTGCTTGGTAAAGGTGGGTGGTTGCCCTTCCAGGGCAGCCCAGTTTCATACCATCCAGCGGGATCACGTCTGAGTTGTTCTTTGAATTCTGTGTAAACAAAGTCCTGATCATTCTCTGGAAGATCTTCTAAACCGAGCACGTCCAAACGGCACAGGTTTTCATAATCAGCAACGGAGGTCTGGGTTAGCAACATCTTGTTTGAATCACTCTCAATTCCAGGTGACATCATAGTCCAGCCGAATGATGTTTTCTCAGCAACTGGGTCTCCAGGAGAACCGACTCTCTGAGAACATTTTGTTTTTATCCGGGCATAATCACAGGCGCCCAACACAACATGTATTGGAAGTTGATCCTTCTTGTCATCATCGATCATCTTTACTCCGGTAAGGTGGGGATAATTCTTGATTAAATTATCGTAATGAGGATTTGGAAGTTCCAACAAACAAGGTTTTTCCACTTTAGTTAGCTTGGTTTCCATGCTAAAGTTCTTTTCGGTATCACTAATTTTCACATTAAATATATCCACCCGACGGGTGGCTGATCCCATAAGCATTTCAACTTTTGTTACTTTCGACACACTTGGTTTCTTGTTTAACTGTTCGACCATCTTCGCAGATGCATACGAGCTTCCGGCACCTGTGTCGAGCAGGGCTCTACACCTTATACCATCAACTTCGATAAGAACTACTGGATAAATTACTTGGTAATCACTGGGATGGTGTGCTGTAGTTAAAATTTTTTGGTTTGGTTTTCTTGGTCGCATATTGATCGAGGTGTGATGACGTCGGTTACAGTTCTGGCAGGTCTGCTTACTCCTACACTCCGATGCTCTATGACTACCACCCGTGCAGTTAAAACAAAGTTTCCTGTCCGATAAAAGCTTTCGCCGAGCTTGACAAGTGGTCACAGACACACAAGCAACAGACTTGTGGCTTTTCAAGTCACAATATACACATGCTCGAGATTTCTGTTCGATTTGACGGGTTTGAAATGCCTTTGATGAATCTTTCTTATCGCTGTTTGTCTTTGGTTCAATAGGGTTTCTTTCGGTCCAAGAAAACAGTGCTGTAACTAATTCTGTGAATGTCCAGTCTTTCCATTTGAGATCAGTTCTGACTAAGTCCCCACGTATTCCAGGTAATTTGTTCAAAGTAAGTCGCACATATCCATTAACTTCTTGAAGCTTTTCCAAAGTTTCCAGCGACTGAACACAATATACTAATTTCTCGTAGAAGGGATGTATTTTCTCCGGTCGGGTACTTGTTACCGTTGGCAAATTCACGATTTCTTCCACATAGGAATTCACAATTTCACTAGTGTTTCCATATTTGTTTTCTAAGATTTTCTTTGCATGTTTATATCCTTCGTTTGTAAAGGGCAGACCGTCTATACATGTCCGTATCTTGGGTTCTACTAACTCTTTTAAATAAGAGAATTTCATCACGTCGGGAATATCGGTCAAATCAATACCCGCAGAAAATTGGCCCCAGAATCGCAACCAGTCATGATACGAGCCATTGAAAGGTGTAATTACGAGCTTTGGTAGCTTTGTTGATGAATTTTTCGTTGCTTGAACTTCTTTAATTTCCTTTTGATACTGTAACTTTTGATTGAAAAGTTCCTGTTCGAAGGCAAGTTGTTTGTCCCTTTCATGTTTCTCGAACTCTTGTTGTCTTGCGTAATTTTCCTCGTCTAATAGCCGTTTATTTTCGTTTTCCAGAGCGCTTTCTTTCCGCCGTTCGTCCGCTTTAAGGCGTTGAATATGCTCGTTCAATTGCTTGACATTCTCGTCGGCTAAAGCAATACTATTCTCGATTGATTCGCCCCATGATGCGACGTTCTCTTCAGATTCGCCTTCGATAAATTTATTTTCTTCGATCTCTTGTTTTAAGTCGCTTACAGGCAAAATAATCTTTGTTATTTGACCCTTTTGCCGGACGGCGACTCCTTCATCGTTTGTTTTAAGTATATCATCACTTTTCTTGAGGGTAAAATTGAGCAACCGTAATTTACCGCTAATCTCGTCGAGTTGTTGTTTTAATTCCATGATATATAATATTTTATCGGGTTTCCCTCGCTCTTGTTCGAGCTAAATCACAAGTTACAATCCCGTCGGAGGTGCCAGGTATCGTAAATTGCCTCCTCAAGTATCTACGACAAGTCACAAGTTATATATGTTCCAAGGAATTATTTTATTTAAACATTTTAAAGTACAAAAACCAATCTCGCTCGCTCTCAAACCATGTTCAGCCGCACGCACTGTTTCCAAAACATGTGTTCATTTCACCGGAAGTGCACTATACCAACTAACTTCCGGCTTCTAGCGAATGTTAATTAACTGTATGTTTATGCCTAATGTTCGTAATTAGAACTATATTGTTTATCTCCAACACTTTTTTACGTGTGTAGAGATTGGCAGATGATCGGAATCAGGCCGATTATTGCTTTATCGGTAGACAATCGGAAGTGGTATAACTTCTATGATTATATACACAAGCTCTGCAATCTGATTGGTTCTCTACTAGCAGGATATTAGCTCATATCCTGCTAGTAGAGAAAAGTAGAAAAATGGCTGGCAGATTTGGACAATTAAATGAAGAGGAAATTCAAGTTTTACATGAAAAAAGTACGCCAAAATGTTCTGTTCGTATCCAGAGCTTGTGTATATAATAAAACAGTTATTCTACTCACTCTCGTCGTATATGACTGATAGCCGCCGACTCGGTGCTATCGCGCCTCGTCGGCTATCAGCTCATATACGACTCGAGTTCGTAGAATAACTGTTAAATATTATACCTCAAATTCAAATAGTCCAATCAGAAAGCTAGGTTTGTACCACGTGAGCATGAAATTTATCATCGAATCACCCCCTATAGACGTTGTCATATTGGATGCAGTGGATGATTCGATCGAATAACCCGGGCGATAACCACGCGAGACTACACGCGAGACTCTACGCATGAAAAAAGCGGCGGGAAAATTTCATTGTTCGCCGCTTAAAATGGCCAAAAGTAAATAAAATGTTGATACCAAGCTATGTCTTTCTATTCTGCTAGCATAGTATAAATACATTCTTGTATAATATATCATTTTTAGAGCCTCCGCTCGGGGGTTCGGCGAAATATTACCCGAAGTGAATTCATCACTTCGGGAGTTCGGGTAATATTTCGCCGAATCCTCCGAGCGGAGGGTCTATAAATGATAATTATTTCTCAATTGTATGTATAGGTTATACAGGCACAGTAGTATGAAACCACATGCACTATAGCCCCCTTTCATAATTCAGATGAGTTTAAATATTATTTTATGTGCATCTTAATAAGCCTCATTGACCTCGTTCAGGTTAATAAATTATATTCAATTTCAGTCACAGAAACGAGGCTGATAAGGCTTATTAAGATGCACATAAAAGAATATTTAAACTCATCTGAATTATGAAAGTGGTCTATAGTTGTATTTTTCTCAACTGATCCCGGTTAGGTCTAAAATGTGTATCAAATATAATTTTCGCTCGAAACCATTTCTGATTTTAATTGTCGTGGTTTAGGAAATCAATATTGAAACAGTGACTAAATTAAAGAAGACTTGGAATTTGATGTTCCTTATCAGTTATTCTCTCAGAGAGATGATTATATTCAAGCTTTGGTCTCTTATTTTACCATCGAGTTTTCTCATTGTCATAAGAGAACAGGATTTTCAACAGGTAGGAAAAATATTCAGAGCTTTTGGAGGGGGTGGCGGTTGGAATTTGTCGACTGACAGGTCCAACTTGTCGACTGGAATTTCTCATTTCTCATCTCCGTGTGGCCAGGTTTTTTGTCAATTGGCTGATATACGATGTATTTTGACACAATCATACAGTAAATCATAATTTTGGACAAATTTTGGAATTGTTTGTCATCAAAAATGCATTAAAGTTTACGAGCGAGGACATTATATTATGTTGGTCACACCAATAACATCATTGTACTGTACTGTACTTTATTTTTCACATTGCTCGGTTTCCTTTGTTCTTATCGGGGAATATATTCAATAGTCAAGTGTCTGAAATGCCGGTGGCGGTTTTTGATTTCAGCAGGGGAGCGCGTGGCTGAAAACAATCACTGATAACAATGACAAAATTAATATTCCCCTCTAATATTCCCCTCTAATATTCCCCTCTAATATTCCCCTCTAATATTCCCCTCTAATATTCCCCTCTAATATTCCCCTCTAATATTCCCCTCTAACGTCCTAGCAGCACAAAAAAATGAAAAACAACATCAACCAGACTTGCAATATATTGCAATATACACACTTTAATAATCATTATAACACACATTTGGTACAGGCTGTTTGGCGGATATTCCTCACCTCCTCTCTTACGAACCTCGTAAACAAATTTGCTCAGCCAGAAACACAGTTCATGGTCACTACTTAAATGTAGCAAATCACCTGAGGGAACTACGCCAAATCGGCCAGCAACATCAACAGAATTCTCTGTAACAGTATTTCGTTCCTTTCGCCACTCGTCCCAAACATTTAAACACCACAATGTTGTCTTTTTAGTGCTTAGTGGTATCCGTTCACTATTTCTCGCGAAGACCTCTGCATCATTTAGGGCGACAACTCCTCTCCTAAAAGTTGTCTGTTCGTCATGCTTGTCCTGAGATTGCTTTTCGCTTTCGTTCTCGTAACCAAACTCTCCTGCTGCATTACCGAGAATTTCATCCAATTCAATCGTCGGAAATACCACGCCGCTAAACTTATTTTGTGTTATATAAATGTCTTCGTCCGACTCACTCATGTCTTCCACGTATAACTAACTTTAACAAGTTCTAGCATCTTCAACAGAACGAACGCAACGTTTTACAATTCTAATTTAACCTTTATGCATTTAACACTTAGAATTTCACATGGTGCGTAATTCGTGCTTTGTTCTATTATTTCACCGCGTTGTCGAAGCATGACAAATCACCATTGAAAAACAGGAAATATACTAACCCGCTAAAGTGATCATGTTTTGTGATTTCCTTTCTGAAACAAAAGTGATCAGTGTTTGTGGCTCGTTCTTTAGAAAGACAATTTCTTTAGTTTGATTTCGCGCCTCGGTGAATAAATCACATATCCCCTCGTTGCCTCAAAATAACCTATACGTATTGGAAGCTTAAAACTGTGACTACAACTGCAAGTGATGGGTATTTAATATTTCTGTTAACCAATCACATTTTTAAATGTTATATATTTCAAAATAACAAATATTAAAATACCTTATTCAGCTCAATACGTACTGTACAACTCGTAACAATAGAAAAAAATAGAAAAAAATAGACACGAACTACTGTATGTAAAATGAAGTCGAACATGGCTGACATTAATACCTTTACATACGCCAACTTTCCTTAATACACTGTAACTTGAGTTCTGGACATGCTTAAACGATACTAACGAGATATACGGTAGCTTGTTTATAACTCCGTATTTCGCAAGATATATATACAGTACAAGCGCAAACGGCCAAATTGTCACCCAAAATTGCGGAATATTTAGCATGACGTAATATTATCCCGTGACCGCAGGAGCCGAATATAGGGCCATCTTCATTATAGTACCACGCACATACACGTATAAGAATATCTAAAGGCGCCTATTTTCATACTCCTCTGCGACATATAACGATCTGTAGATCATGTTGTTGACATCAAAATTCTTAATATTGCAACAATGGACACTCATATAGTGAACAACGGATATATACCATTCTGATTACAAACTGAAATTGACATGCGCGTAAAACAACCTGTACAGCACCGTCCAAGGGAAAGTATACATCGAGGATCGAGCGCGTTTCGCGTTTGAGCGAGAAGGTTCTCGAATTGCGTTAGTTATTAAGTTTCGCGTTTCGAGTCGTCGCGATGCGATCGAGATAATTTTCGAGAGACGCGTTTCGAGTATCGAGTTTCCGCGACAAAGCAATACTTATTGTATGGTGCACTACTACCCCTGTATGGCAAATATAATTATATTTGCCAATGTCTTTTGCTTATAAGAGTAAACGCCATTAGTACTAACTACGGTATACCGTGTCTGTAGTATGGTTTAACAGAGTTTCCTACAATCGGCATTAAATATTGTGGAATATTTATACTTTATACCGCCGTTTGACACGGACTGCAATAAATTTAACGTAAAAACTCGTAACAATAACGTTTTGTCGCCTCGTCTTGTGACTCAATATTTGAGTAAAAACAACACAAGACTTTCATACTTATTTTATTTCGAATATGAATTCATCTTCAATCTGAAAATGAATTTGAAATTGACTTCGTCTGAAAGCAAAATGTATCGAAATCTCGCCGTGATTTTACTCAAACAGTAAATATATTATTCAGTCGCAAGCTGTTGCATGGATCTGTTCTTTCATAGTTATTAGGGAACTTTAGATTTGACGACGGTTACGAGAACGACTACGAGATTTTTCCGTTAAATATTTGCTAATACAAACTTGTCATCATCTTCTCTTTGGCACAGCACATCTTTTTTAATATAACAACAGTTGAGCCATAGTTGAGCCAAAGCGAGTACAACTTTGTACTTAGTTTTGTAGCGAGTACAACTTTGTACCTGTTCTGAGTTTGTATTAGCAGATATTTAACGGAAAAATCTCGTAGTCGTTCTCGTAGCCGTCGTCAAATCTAAAGTTCCCTATTAAAGGCAGTGGATCCAAGTTTAATGTATGCAATCAACTCGACTTTGCTTGAAACGTCGCCGTGAAGTATAGGTTATCGCTATTATCGAGCGCGCTTCAAGTTTCGCCAAGTGCGATTCGCGAAGCGGGAAGTGCGATTACGCGAACTGGTAAATAAATATTCGAGCGAGACGTTACGCGGAACGAGCGAGAGGTCTTCGATACCGCGTCTCACAAGGCTTCGAGTCGCGTTCCTCGCTCAAACATTCTCGAAACTCGCTCGATAAAAATGTATACTTTCCGTTGGACGGTACTGTACAACTGAAATCAAACCACATGGAGATCTTTCATTTAGTCCTGCTGCTAAAGTCTTACATTATGCCGTAGAGGTAATATTGTCATTAATATTATCTTTC
Source organism: Trachythela sp. YZ-2020 (assembly GCA_016169945.1). Classification (NCBI taxonomy): domain Eukaryota; kingdom Metazoa; phylum Cnidaria; class Anthozoa; order Malacalcyonacea; family Clavulariidae; genus Trachythela; species Trachythela sp. YZ-2020. The sequence continues at coordinate 3,171,280 of JADLSH010000389.1, forward strand.
ATTAAGTCTTGCTGCTAAAATTCTACATTATGCAGTAGAGGTATTATTATCACTGATCTCTAAATAGCACTGTGTAATACAACTGAGATCAAACCATATGGAGATGTTTCATTATAAGTCCTGTTGCTAAAGTTCTGTATTATGCAGTAGTTGTAATATTATCACTGATCTCTTAATAGCACCAGTAGTTGGATAATGGGGCTTCAGGGGATTCGGTGGCGAAGTGGTTAGCGCACTTGCCTTTCACCTCTAAGGCCGCGGGTTCAAGTCTCAGTAAGAACTTTCTCAATGCGACTCGAACCCAGTCCTCAAGTGAAAAGAGTAAAGTCAACGCTCTGCCGAAAGTCGTGGGTTTTCTCCGGGTACTCCGGTTTCCTCCCACAGGGAAAGTTGACAGGGTGGGTTAGGTAAAAAGGGCCCACAGTAATTGGCATATGCTGTTGTGGTGACCCTGCCCTAGTTGGCGAAGCTAAATAAATCATAAATCAATGCTAGACGAAGTCTTATGAACATCTTTCATTTCAACGGAGATCAAGTGTAATAAAGATCTTTCAATTAATAAGACCTGCTGCGAACCTTCTTCAATATGCAGTAGAGGAAATAATTATTATATATTATATATTAATAATTATTATACAGAAATGTATCACCTTGAACTCACTGATCTCAAAATAGGACTTGATAGCACAACTGATGCATAAAATCATAGTCAATAGAATAAACAAGATTAAACCCCTGGTCAAAAAAAATGAGAGTTGATTAGAGTTAGAAAGCTTGCATGAAAGTTTCATCAAGTCTCATGCCCCTGTCAAACGTGAACAAGAGTTGCATGGAAGTCGACTGGATATTACCACGCATACCTCTCAAACGAGGAAAAGCTTTCAACTTTTAAGCTTGCCACAAGTCCACCTCAGAATTTTCCCTTCAGCTTTTGGGAGTTGAGATGAGGTGAGTTGAAAAGGACTTTGCGAATGTTTAATCAACTCTCGTCAAAAGTTCATGAGAGTTGATGAGAGTGTGCGACAGTTGATGAGAGTGTGCGACAGTTGATGAGAGTGTGCGACAGTTGATGAGAGTTGATGAGAGTGTGCGACAGTTGATGGGAGTTGATGAGAGTGTGCGACAGTTGATGAGAGTTGATGAGAGTGTGCGACAGTTGATGAGAGTGTGCGACAGTTGATGAGAGTGTGCGACAGTTGATGAGAGTTGATGAGAGTGTGCGACAGTTGATGAGAGTTGATGAGAGTGTGCGACAGTTGATGAGAGTTGATGAGAGTGTGCGACAGTTGATGAGAGTGTGCGACAGTTGATGAGAGTTGATGAGAGTGTGCGACAGTTGATGAGAGTTGATGAGAGTGTGCGACAGTTGATGAGAGTTGATGAGAGTGTGCGACAGTTGATGAGAGTGTGCGACAGTTGATGGGAGTTGATAAGAGTGTGCGACAGTTGATGGGAGTTGGCGGTCAAACGCAAGCTAGAGTTGCAACTCTCATCAACTCTCATCAACTCTCATTAACTCTCATCAACTCTCATTAACTCTCATCAACTCTCATCAACTCTCATCAACTCTCATCAACTCTCACCCCCATTTGACCCGGGCATATTAGTCCAGGGCACAAGACAGACCTTCATTCGTGCCTAGTGACGTAAGCGGATAGCTCCTGTCTGCAGTCGACGTTCGAACTACTCTCAAACGCTAATATCAAATAGAAATCTGTTACTGCTATAGGATTTATTTCATCTTCGTTCCCATTTTTTAACACGTCCAGTGTACAATATTGAGACTAGAAAGAGGAATTTCACAATAAATGTTTAATTTGAAAAAATATCTTATATTTTTTTCTGTTCACAGAATTTTAACGGTGACGAGTTCCTGAAGTGTTTAATGGAGTTAATAAAGATAGATAAAGATTGGGTTCCTAAAGAAGATCATTTTTCTTTATATGTTCGCCCGACATTTATTGGAACAGGAGTAAGTATATAAATATTATCTTATATTATGGTACGCGCAACGTAATGCTTGGTTATATCTAACTTTTATATTCTACGCTATAACAGCAGTGACAATTCGACATGTGAATTATACAGAACTATAAATTTGGTGGTAGCGAATAAACATACTTTAATTATAACAAGTTAAACATGCGTGGCGCCAGTGTAGGTAAAATCTGTAGAGATATGTTGGTGTTAACTACCTGAAAAATACCACAAGAACTTCGACGTTTCGAGCGAAGGCCTTTCGACGTCTGCTATTTTTCTCATTCTATTTTTGCTGAACATTTGTTTAAAATATTATTCTACATTTGTTAATTTGGTGCTAATTACAGTTGGTAATACCTTATAATGTATTATGAGGTTTCTTTGCGGTAAGTTACTACAACTACCAGAATTGTTTGTGAGGACCTTGATAGAGCAAGATAGCGAATACTCGCAAAGCATTCTGGTAGTAGTAGTAGTAACGCACCACAAGGAAACGTCATTTTTCTAACACACCCAGTCAAGTAGTAGTCGTCACGCACCGCAAAGAAACGTCATTATGCATAAGGTCTTTGAAACATGTGAAGTCATAAACTTTGAAACATGCGAAACATGTTCTTGTCACTGTTTGTTTTAAATTATATTTTACTCTGTTATATTATTTGGTGCTAAATAATTGAATTCATTGAAAGATTGAAAATTATGGCTTATCTTTTCTACTTTCAGCCCACACTAGGAGTAAGTGAAGCGAACGAGGCATTTTTATATTGCATTTTGTCTCCAGTTGGGCCATATTTCAAGACTGGTTCATTCAAACCAGTATCTTTAATGGCTGACTCAAGATTTATACGTTCATGGCATGGTGGTTGTGGCGATAGCAGAGCTGGATTGTAAATATTAATATATCGTAGACGTCCAAGTATAGTACCCCTGAATATATAATTGGTTTATAAGCCTACAAACAAATTTACTAATACTTTGACCATTTGAAGTACAGGTATACTAGAAATACATGCATGCAGAACCCCCTCGCCCATTAGAACCCAAGCAATTATACTCCCCAAAAGTTTTTGTAACATGAAGTACTGAGTTGATCACTGTAACCATGGTAACACGCAACCGGCCGTATATTTCTTTTATTTTTTGTACAAAATGGCAAAATAGTGATAAGGTTTGTACTTTTAACTGTAAAATTATCAATTGCCCAACTATATAAAGTAGCTATGTTATTACGTACTCTTTTAACTTTGATTTACTCTAAAATTCAATGTCTACAGTCCGTTCTGCGCATGCGCGGAGTTTGTTTATTTTTCGGGGACTCCTGCTGTTTCTCTCCCCAGTCTTATTCCCGTTCCATGCTCGCGTTATATATTTATATTACATCTTGTCCGAATTTTGTCCGAATTCCGAAACGATGAGCGTGCCAAAATCTTCTTCGTTGAATTCTTTATTCTTCGACTTCGGGCAGTAATATTGAGAAAAAAGCGAGCAGGAGAGAATATTACGCTAAAAGGGATGCTTCTAGCGTGTATTTGTTCGAGAATTTTACCCGATAGAGGGAAATCAAGGCAAAACATGCCTTGAATTCAGACGCAGATGTTGCCGAAATGCTGCTTGATGACTTCGACGCTACGGAATCCACACAGGCTTTGTGGTAAGAATTTTGCTTATACATAACAAGTTTCGAGTTTTGACATTTAAAAGCTATTACATAATTGTTATTTATACGGGTATTGCATCTTTTCAGCGACGTGGAAACCCAGGCTGATGAAGGCTTGAAGCTAAATTTCTAGTTCAAGGTATGTATATAAAATTACTAACAAATGGCTATTAAATATTCCCCACCACATTAGCCCATAGGATTCGTAACATTTTCATGATCAAACTGTGCATTTTCTATGATGCAGTTCACCCTCAAACAAGATTTAGCCACCGATGAAGAGTGTTGTATTTAATATGTCAACACAATATTAAAAATTAAAGCTGTGATCAAAGCAATTCCCCAGCTTACACACTGATAGCTATTTCATATATTATTCATTCACTCACACACCAGTAATGAAATGTTTCTAAAATGGTGTAGATAATGATGTCTGCTGTGTGATTACTGTATGCCAATGCATCTTCATCATTTTAACTTACAAGTGTCTTCATTTCAGATCTTTACATCCTCTTGAAGAGAGGACATTGACTGCTAGTAGTGAAAGTGATCAAGATGCAGACAGGACAATGACGGCAAACACACTTTCCCCTACCAACAAAAGGTAAAATTGCTTTGTAATTTATGCATGGATCAATTCTTGCTGTTACCATCCCCCCGGCAAATCGTATTCCAGGGGCCGGGAATTGGTTTGATGATTTTGTCCTGGGGGTTTAGGCCGGGAATGTGCAAGATCTGGGGTCTGGTGAATAGCCACATAGGATCGCAGACTCGGGGGATGAGATTAACTAGTCTCTAGTCCTGTGCACACGTTATTTGCAGTGACAGGCAAAACCCCATCAAATGTTGGATATATAGCATATCCAAACGATTGTTGACAATAGAAGAAGGGCTGCTGAGAAAGCAAAACAAATAAGCACCTTGATTTTCTGTTGAAAGTATCTGTTTTTTTATGTTAAAGTCCTTGCATTAGTTTTTCACCTTTGCCGGGTTGAGAATTGTTAATTTTCAAATACCTGGGGGCTGTAAATTTGCAGTGAGCTTTAAAAAAATGTACAAATCCTTGGGGTGTTGCCCGGCGGGGGGTGGTAACAGCAAGAATTGATCCATGCATTAATGGTGAATGAATAAAAAGCAGTTTTATTAGAGACTTGGGGTCTATCCATTCAATATACAAAGTTTAACAAATTATGATTTCTGTGTATTAATAGTACGAACCTCTATAAACCACACTCACAGTAGTTTGGTAGTTATATTGCTAACATGTGCATGCCAACCATGGTGAAATAGCTGCAAAATTGTGTGCTGTAGAAACTTGGTATGCATATTTTTGCAGTTGCCAGAAAAGACTAAGACTCCATTTGAAAATGTATTTAGTTGTGAATGGATATACAAAAACATATCTGTTTGAGGAATCCACCTGACAAATCAGTTTCAGTTATGAGTTTATCATCAGTGAATCGAATTTATTTGGTGTCCTCCTTTCATAGATCTTGTATCTGGAATTGAGTACATTTCTTGAATGGCAGAATGCCAGTTAACCCATTTTCTCAGTTTGCTTGATCATGCGGTACAGTAAGTACAGATATTAATTAAGTACTATGTAATGGATCAATATTTTCACAAACGTACAGTCGAGCATACGCTGGGGGGAGGAGGCGGTTTTTGGCAAGAAAATTATTCTTCAAAAAATAAAACTGGACATTATTGTTTGCTAGTATTTAGCAGAGTCTCTGGTTAACTTTGTTATGGCATAAAATCTAGATTGTATACAATATACATATGCTAATATTTGGCCGTGACCATCATTCTTGAGGTTCAGCATTTAAGAGCATAGGCGGATTTCTGGGGGGTGCGCACCCCCCCAAAATATTTTGCACCCCCCAAAAAAGTTTTCCCACCCCACCTAGAGAAATTTGCACCCTCCCAAAAAAATTTAAATGCTCATTGGGATAAATGACAGTAGTGTGATTGAAATAAAGATTTTGAACTAAGTAAGACTAAAAACAAGGATTTTGAACTAAATAAGACCAAAAATCTCAAAATTTTCTGGGGGCTTCGCCCCCTTACCCCCATTGGCAACTGTGCCCCCAGACCCCTGCTGCAGCTTGCTCGGCGGCGCTACGCACCCTGTCGCTCACCTCCCCCCTAAATTTTTGGCACCCCCCCTAAATTTTCAGCACCCCCCCAGAGCAAAATCTGAAAATCCGCCTATGTTTAAGAGTACGCTCTGAGAGGGAGGTAGGGGGTCGCAAAAGGGAAGAGTACGCTCTGCACGCTTATGAAAATGTTGATAAGTGTGGATGACCCTTAGAATAAAATTATAATTTTACAACCATGGAGACCGATAACCTGTGTACATCCATTAGGAGAAGGGTAACGATTACATATATCAACTACGCAGCAACTTGGGACAGCTCTTCGGTTTTGCTTTGCTAAATGTCCATGCTGCCATAATACATATTGCCTATAGGCTGCATGGTGAAAATTTTCATTGTTTCTGTTGTTATTTAGGACCAGAACATCTTCTCTGTACGTCATGGCAATATCCAAAATATTTCCATCAAGGACAATTTGTTGTAAAAGTGGTGTTCCTGAAATGCATGGTCTTCTTGTTCTGGCACAGCATTTATTCTCCTCCTGAGTGGGTATACAGTGACCACAGTTGCACCACTGAGGAGTATTATCAGGATCAGGGTTTGTTCCGGAGCTCCATTCCCTCCTGCCAGTTCTCCATTTACTATATCAGCAAAGGTGGCTGGCTGTCTACGTAGTAATTCCAAGGCCAACCTACGTAAGACAAGAACATTCATATCCTCCACTAGGTTCTGAAAAGTCGATATGGGTATCATTGGTAAATCAATCACAAATAGGTGAAATATGAACTCTGGCATTAGAAAGGGTAAAAGAATGAAGTAGGGCAAATTGTACCTTAATAGGTTAATTTAAGAACATTAGCAGATAGTTAACTAATTAATTCACAAGACATTTCTTCCTGAGTAAAATTGTCTGGCATTAATTAGAGCAAAAGAAAACAGTTCACCTCCTTGCAGCTTAATGGGTTATTAACCAAATAGGGTAATATGTACCCGAGTTTGTTATCCTACTCTGCCTAACGCCAGACAATTTTACTCATCAAGGGGAGATTCTTGCACCTTAATGGGTGAATATACCATAATGATGGTTGAAATACACTGTACATTTTTGGGGTTGATCAATATGAACAGATAAATGATATATGGTATAGGAAGATTGTTAATAATGGTATTTGTTTGCATGCCAATTTTTGTAATAAAAAGTCTATGCTTCATAGAAGACAACCAATTGTTGTTATCAGTTAATATGAAATAGAAAATTAAGATGTGGACTGTTTATTGAATATCAGTTATTATAATATAGTAAAACATTCTAGGATAGCATGCATTGCACATTTTCGATTCTGACCAGGTAATACTGTGTATTTTCAATATTCTAAAGCACTTTTAGCTACTGTTACTGTCATCAAATTATAACCCTGATTTAAGCCAGGTAAAAGAGGACAAAAATTGATAAATTCAAGTTTAGAAAAGATATGCATGCAGACACTTGAAACTTGCTGTGTGTAGGCAATTTGATGTATGCATACATACAGTATATATAGGCTGCATATATGACCTGGAGTCAAATTAAAATTTTGAAAGCAAATTATAATGAGGTTTATAACAACTAGTTTACTTACCACTAGTTGTTCGTGATTAGCTTGGTTTGCAACAGCATTAGGTTCTTCCTGCAATTGTCTTCGTCCAACTCCTCCCCTTGTATTTTGCCCACCTCCCTTGCACCTCATCCTCCCCTTGCACCTCGCCTCTTCCTTGTCCTTTAGCCCCCTTTTCTGTTGTGTTCTTTTCTCCACTTTTTCCTCTTCCCCAACCTTTAGTCTGTCTTTTCTCGCTTCCTTCACTATCATCCGTCCTCTCGATCTCTGTCTTGCACAGAAAAATCAGAATCCTAAAACAACAAAAGAGAATATGAGCAAAGGGCCAAATTTTCCAATGGTATACAAGTTAATTTATTAGGCAGTTGTGATATCCAAGCTAGAAGTATACTGTTGAAGACCTGCTGACACTTTTGCCCGCTGATGAGCTGATCAAGCAGAAGTTATATTAAAACTCATTAACTAGAATATCAAGTATTATCAACTATCATGAAGTGAAATTATAAAATCATTAATACGTCTCCGTCGTCTCGTACCAAATTCACGTATGTGCTTTATAGAAATTATAATATCATAGCAAATATAGTCCTTCGTGTAAGGCCCGTTCTATCGAAGAATACTTAATGCAAGATCTGAAGTAGACATGAATTTGACATGAAACGTTTGTCTTGCACTCGAGTTTACATATGTAAATGAATTGTAAAGCACAAAGAAAGTCCTGCCTGTTTTATATTCATGTGCCAAATTTTCATTAATACAGGGTGTATCAAAAAAAACGCAACCTCGGAATTTCCCAAGAAATCCACTTTGTTCTTAAGCACAAAAGATTTTAGGCCCCTGGGGAATTTAAAATAGTAATACGACCTATTAGTAATTCGACAGTTATGCTCCTGGAATACGATTAGAAGCTATTTTAAATACCCAGGGGCCTGTAAAAGTTCTTACCGTATTGTCACTATCGCTCTCTTGGGCCCTTCTGTTGTTCATACAAGTAGAACCACAGTCTTCGCCATGACACGTACTCGAACAAAACGTATTCAAGCTTCGGCACGAAGCGTTTCTTTTAAACAACGGCCGCGGCATTTGCATACAGTTAAATTATATACATTAGGCAATGCCGCGGCTTGTTCTGTCTGCTTTAAGCGTCAAGAACCCCTCGCTTGCGTCGTCGGCCATGACAGATTGACAGTGAAATTTGATCTTGCGAAATGTTGTGTAATGCCAATACTTCATGTTATAGAATTATATGGTTCAAAACAAAAACGTAAACAAACTCCGCGCATGCGCAGAACGGACTGTAGACCATCTTTCACAAAATGTTTCGAAATTGTCATAAAACTTCAACTGTTTTTTGAACAGTATTTTTATACTATGAAGTTTTTGAGATTAAATATGTTATTTCTTATTCTATATAACGCATTTGAATTAATACTAAAACATTTTTTAAGATTAGTCAAATGTTGTTATTGACCACAGGATGAACTACGCATTTTCAAAACCACAAACTGTAGTGCATGCCAATTGACGGCAAAACTGCAAAAGCAAGTATGCAAAATAAACACTTACCCGTTTAAAACGCTTTAAAACTCGAAAATCCTCTCCTTTCTCGGCATTTCGACTAATTTCTATTCCTATTGACTTTAGTAAGTGAAAGTCCTCTAAAAAATCTTCATTTATCTTGTTTTGGAGACTGAATTAATATGTCCCGACTTGAAAAAGGTTTGCATATCAATGCCAAAAATAAAATGCCAAGATGGCCAGTGCTTCCACTATTTAGTTTTGAAATTCCTTACTTTCGTGTCAAAATTTCCTTAGATTTCCTTGACCATGGAATAAAATTTCCTTGAAATTTCCTTGAGAAGACTTTTAGTTATTTTACTGCTTACAGCCCTACCAAAGCCCTACTAACTTATCTTTAGACTGTTTAGTGTTATAGTGCTAATTTCAAAGGCATTCAAACAGTGAAATATTGCTGTAATGAATTTTGACATTTGTCAATTCAATTTGTGACAATGTGACTGTTGCGGCCGTTAGTAAGGTTGGTTCATCTTGATTCAGTTGATTGGAAAGGTCAGATTCGAAGCCGTCTGACTCTGATGTCTGACCTTCATCAACAGCAAGAGATCGCTTCATGACTTATTCATATTGCTAGACCATGCAACATGTTTGATTTCAGACATGTTGGCATTTTGCTAAGGTATCGGGGCCCCGGGCCGTGTGATACTGGTATGAGCCAAGGAAACACTATAATACTTCATGTAATAATGTTCTTAAATTGTCTATAGATAAAAAATTGCTGCCAAATATGATAAAAAATATATTTTTACTGTTTACAACTCTGTTTACAGACTTTGACAATATTTCCTTAGATTTCCTTGAATTTCCTTAGATTTCCTTAAATTTTTTCCATCCTTGAAAATTCCTTTTTGGGGTCAGAATTTCCTTGAAAAAGGAAATTTCCTTGAAAGTGGAAACCCTGAAGATGGCAGTTATTTTTCTGACGTAAACATATAAAAACAAAATCGTTGTCTTAGCCAATCATGATGTTGCTAGTTGCCAGTTTTCTCTCGGCTTGAACTTGCGCATGCGCATAACTTACAAAAAGGGCGAGTCCTGTCCATGACAAAAAAAAATGGCGGACGACTTTGCATTCCACAATGTTTTCATATACCCGGGCGTAAATATCCGAGCGGAATTAGTACCCTCGCACGGCGCTTCGCACCCGCTCGGGGATAATTATATACCTTTTGTTTTTATATTGAGCTATTGGATAAAGTTGCCTACTAGAAATACATGCTTGCAGTAACCCCTCGCCCCAGCTGAACATTGCCAGACATTACATTCCAAAACATTACTATTGCTAATCTTTTTTATCAAAAAATCTGCCATGCAAAGGTTGTAGGCGAGTCGGATATCGGCGTTCAAAACAAATTTTTGGCATAGAAAACAGAATTGGATCCTTGGCTCACACCCCTCTTCACGACGGAACCAAAGGCTATCGCCAAATGAAATGTTTTACCTGACGTAATCACTGTGGCTTCCTTATTTTAAATTTGCCATTAAAATTTTGATCATTACTCTACTAGTTTGGAAAGAAGAGTGGAAGGAAACAATATTATTTTGGGAAATTTATTTTGAAAGAATAAAAAATGGAAATTTTGTTTTCAAGAAGAGGAAGCACAGTAGCCATGGCAACACGATAAAATAAACTTCTTTTCTGGAGTACAAAACAACAGGTTACAAAAACTACAAAAATAATTAAAATATTAGTTGTTTTAGCCATACAAATCTGAGATATATGGTGTAGGTATGTTCTTATGCATTCTATAAGCTTCAAATTAATGTTTAAATGCAACCTTCCGTTTACTAAAACGTTGCCAAAAGTTTATAAAACTAAACTGCCTTTTATAAATTAGTTTTTGAAATTAAATCAGTAGAAAATATACAAATTCTCTCGTGTGAAACGATTTCGTTTTTGGAACTTTTTGATAGTATAAAATATAGGATATTTTAATTGTAAAAAAATGAAAATCTATGTAAATAAAACAACATTCTTACGGCTATATCAACAATTTAATATAAGAAACTTGCCATATATCTATCTCTATTTATCCTTTTTTATAAAGTATAAATGATAAATTTTTTCCGCAGCTTTTCCTGAAGTCCCAAAAAGACTTACTGATATGACTTACTCATGTTTTTTTATAATTCGCTCATTCCACTCCTAACAAAGATTAGTGAGATGACCACCCATCACACCCATCACACCCATGAAACATAGCCATGCGCCCGCAAAACTTGATGAACTTTGGATTTCCCATTGCTTTCCTTTTTTTCCGGGTGTAAATATCCGCGCGGAATTAGTACCCTCGCACGGCGCTTCGCGCCGGCTCGGGGATAATGAATGAAACTGTAGTTTATCATTCCCTCAATTAGGTTCGTTTCAAGTTGTCTTCCAGTTCTCATGCACGAGATCATTTTAAGGTCAATACCTCCTGACCATCCGAGTATGAGGAAATGAGCTACTAGACAGACAAAAATAAGCCAATTTTTACTGCGCTCCGGAGTAAGGCGTTCTGAGTCGGGATAAAATTTTAGTTTGATCATAATATTATCTTGAGACTAACTAGCATGTGTTTTGTAAATAACGTCAATGTTTGATAACTGTGATGAAACATCGCCATTTAAACCTTCCGTCCAATGAAAGTTTGACACTTACATAGTTTTATGTACAAATGTTTATGTTTCAGGAACTATGCTCCAACTTTGTTTGCTCAGGCAGAGGCCAGAAAGAAAAACTGTGAACAAGTTCTTTGGCTTTACGGTGAAGATCAACAGGTGCAAAATATGAATGCTCAGTATATCATCATCGTAATATCTATAATATTATCATGCTTTTATGCCACGGGTGGTGCAAAATATCCTGGAGCCTTTTACCAATGCTAACTATTTCGTCTTTTTGGGTGGCATTATCGTCCATTTTATCGGAGTGTCGTTTTCGCTTATGTATATCTTTCGAAATACTGAGAGTTATATCTCGTTACAATCCCTGAACAACGAAGAGTATTTTGGTGTATACTTTGTCGTTTTGGCATGTCTAGATTTCAATGTAATTAGCTGAATTTGCCACCCAAAAAAGCTGAAGCCAGACAATTACGAATTGTGACGTCACTTCCAAGGACTGAATAGTTCCAAGAAATTTTTATTAACTTTCCCTCAAGCAGTGGTTGGATTATAATTTTGTACCTGAATCCATGGGTCTTACGTTTCATCATCCAATCAGAAGTTTCAGCTTATATAGCTGTTGATTCATCGAAAACTCGGCTTTTTAAGTCTGCGGAATGCAATTATTTAGCTCTAGAACAATATTGAATTGGTCTTCCTAAGAAAATTAGCGGATGATATTTAATACTGTTTACAGAGGCGAGACAGCCCCAGGTCCTAGGAAGAGGGCTGAATTTTCTCAGGGCTGAAAACCAGACCATTTTGAGGCTGCTCAAATATTGGTTGTTATGAGTTAGGAAATGCTGCACTAATTTGTTGGAGTTTAAGTGTCTTATGGCTGTCTTAAATATAGGAGTGCTTGCCTGGTCAAATTCAATGGTGATATGGCATATAAATAAACATATCTTGTCACTAATGTTCCTCTCTTTCTTATTCAGCAATGATTCTGATGTTTTCATTAGCAATGGCTGCTGCGTGTCTTCTTGGTCTGAACTCGCGAGCTGTAGGATCTAAATTCTTCTCCGGTTTCTTCCTATCACAATATAGCTCCATCGGGTACAGGTGTTGGATGGTTCTCTCTAAGTAAGATTTACCAGCTCTTAGTCGTACTGCTCGAACGATCCCATCTCTACCTCCGATCAATCTTTCGACGACCCCGATTTTCCATTTACCTCTATTCCGCTCGTCTCCTTTGATGAGCACGACATCTCCGATTTTAAGTTGCATCTCTTTCGTTCCATTGTTCATATTATGTCGTTCTCTAAGTGCTTTTAGATAATCAGACGACCATCGCGACCACCAAGCTTCTTTGCACTTCTTGATGTACTTTGCTCTCTTTCTTAGTCTCAGGTCAGCATCGTCTTCTTGTAGGTCTAGGCCTTCTGACTCCAGAATTAAGTTGGGTCGTCCAATCGTCATGGTCTGAGGCGTTAAGATTGGTAATTGGATATCATCCTCAACGTAACTCAGCGGTCGGTTATTTAATGTAATTTCGATATCCAGCAGCACTTCTTCCAATTCGTTCCAGCTCAATTTGGACTTCCCCGTCGTCTTGTACAACGCCTGCTTCACTAACCCGACCATCCGTTTAATTGTCCGCCCCACCATGGGGCGCGACTGAGGTTGAACTGCCAGACAATTTTCATTTTTCCAAGCCAATCATGAAGCTGTTCGTCTTTCATAGCCTTCCTTATCCATTTCGCTGCGGCGACGAACGTCTTCCCGTTGTCGGAATAGATTTTATCTGGACGACCACGTCTCGCAATCAACCGTTTGAGGCTTCGGATGCATTCTTCTGTGGTCAAGTTTGGTACCAACTCTAAGTAGATACTTCTTGTCAAACTGCATCCACACAGCAGGATATAGGATTTCTTCTCGTGGTTTTTCGTTGTGCGATACCAACGACTTGAAACGGCCACGAACCTTCTGTTCTGTCTCGAGGAAGATTCCCAGGGGGTGGTTGAGCAAACTCTGTTACCTGATATCGTTTGCAGCCGTAACATCTCTTGATCACTAGTTTTGTCAAACTTCGCAGCCGTGGAATCCAATAATTTTTTCTCACCGATGTCATTGTGAGTCCAACTCCCCCATGGAGAGTCTGTGCGTGGGCATTCATCACAATCTTTTCGGCTAGCGTAGACTTGTCAGGCAGGAATGTTGGGTAATGTCCCTGGATACGTCCACGACACTCGTACACACCTCGTCCGTTCTTCTGAAGGTTAAGTCTCAACTGGTCTTCTTGGAATTCGACGGTTCCTTCATATCTCGCCTGCGTTCTCTTGATCCAGAAATTAACTTGCCCTTCGGTTTCCTCTGTTGATATTGGTCCTTTCTTCCTCGCTAAACGCTTCGCTCGACAGTTGTTGATAAATCTCACTACCCATGTTGTTATTCGTACCGCTTTCCAGAACTCGTACTTCTTCATCACTTGATCCAGTTCATCTCTCGGTTCGACTGCCACCGCTAACACTTCGCGCACCGTTTTGGCTTCGCACTCTGACTCTGGACTAGGACTCGTCACGATGTTCTGCGGCCACTCGTCTTTGTTCTGCAACCAATCCGGGCCTTTCCACCAAAGCTCAGATAACTGATCTGCTGATCCACCTCGACTTCCGATATCTGCCGGGTTGTCATTTGTCGGAACATGTCTCCAGTGGATGTACTGCTTCGTCTGGATCTTTCTCGCCCTGTTTCGTAGAAACTGCTTGTAATCTCCGTTGCCTTGTATCCAATGCAGTGCCACCGTGCTGTCCAGCCAACAATACACGTCTCGAACTGGAAGAGGTTGCAATGCTTCCTTGTTGTTGTGTAAAAGGTTTGCCGACATGTGCCCTGACACCAACTCTAGCCTGGGTATTGATAAATCTTTCTTTTCCAAGCGTGATTTCGACGTTATCAGTCCTTGGTTGACGCACGACTCTTGGTAGACCACGGCGTATGCAGCTGTAGAAACTCCTTTCTTGCTCGCATCGCCAAAAGCATGAAGATCAATCGCCTTGATCTCTTCTCGGTCGGCTGTTAGACTTCTCGGGACTTGGACCTTCTGAGGCAAGCTTTGCTCCCAACAGCTCCACTTAGCATTCAGGTTGCCAGGTAGTGGTTTATCCCAGCCAATACTCAGCTCACAAGCTTCTCTGTACAACGTTTTTCCAGCCAAAGTTATCGGTGAAACAAGACCCAGTGGGTCATAGATCTTCGCGATCGCTCCTAGGATGCTTCGTTTTGTTGGTGCGGCAGGTTGAACATCAGGAAATGTTACTGCGATTGTATCTCTACGCTTGTCCCGTGCTAGTCCAAGCAATTTTGTCTCACCTTTCTCAACACCCAGTTGTTCTTTCGCGTAGCTTCGTTCAGGTTCACTCGACGGCTGATTGTTCGTTTCCAGGATTGGTTCATTAGAATGCCACTTGTGCAATTCAAAGCAAGCTTCGCCGAGGATCGATATGGCCGACTCTTTCAGGTTTTGGGCTTTGCTCGTCGTTTCTCCACCGCCAATTAGATCATCAACGTACAAACTTTGTTTTATCTCTTCTACGATCTCTGGATTCTCTGATTGACAGTTTTCGAGATGCTGTTCGATTACTCCACCGAGTAGGAATGGTGATGATGTTAAGCCAAATGGAACTCTAGTGAATCTCAAAGTTTCGATTTATTTCGTGTCCGTATCCTACAACCAAAGAAATTTCAATGCATTTCGATCTTCTTCTTTCACTCGCACTTGCAGGAACGCTTGTTTCAGATCACCAGCGACTGCAACAGGATAAAATCGATTTCGGGTCAAGACGCTCCACAAAAGATTCTGTAAGGGTGGTCCCGTCTCCAGACAGTCGTTGAGGGAGGTTGCCTTCTCATGCCTTAGCCGAATCATCGTACACGATCCGAACTTTCGAGCTTTCGGCTGTCTCGCGCACCACAGGCTTATGTGGGATGTAAAACTCTTTATTTGCTGAGACACTGGATGGAGTGACTTTCTCCACGATCCCCTGGTCGATCTGATCTTGAATGATTTCATCGTATTTGGTCATCAATTCGGGCTGCTTCTCTAATCTCTTTACCAGATTTCCAAGTCGGCTAACACTGCCACGCTCTTTGTTTGGCAACCAGAGATGATTTGCTCTCCAAGGGAGGCCCGTTTCGTACCACCCTTCCGGATTCCTCGCCAACTGCTCTTTGAAATCTTCATACACGCTGTGTTGATCTCCTGTTGGACGATCTTCCAGTCCTAGGACGTCCATTCTACACAACATTTCGTAGTCGCAACTCGATGTCTGGGTCATGAACATGTTGGGTAGGTCTGCTTCTTTTCCCGGAGACATTATCGTCCAGCCAAGACTGGTCAATTCAGCAACCGGTTTACCCAGGATTTCCTAGTCGTGGTTTCGCTTCCACTTTGATTTGAGCATACTCGCTTGTCCCAAGAATCAAATGAACGGGGAGTTGAACCAGCTTCATTTCAACTTCGTCCATGGTTATCCCCTGTAAGTGTGGGTACTGCTGCAACAGTCCGTCATAATTAGGGTTTTCCAAGTTCAACAAAACTGCGCGGTCGACTTTGGTGACTTCGGTCTTAAGGTGAAAGTCTCCCTTCAGATTGCTAATATAAAGGTTGTGCACTTCGATCATCTTGTTGACAGTATGCATCATCATCTCGATTCTCCTTGGTTCTTTGCGAATCGGTCGCTTCTTCAATCGGTCAAGTAATTCTGCTGAGGCATACGAGCTGCCGGCTCCGGAGTCCATAAAGGCGCGACACTTGATTCCACCAGCATTCACTATTACAACCGGGTGGATAACACTACCTTTTCCAGCTGCGGTTCTAAGCATTTCCAGGGGGGTGTTGTCACAGATTAAGGTATGGTGTTTCTTCTTGCAAGATTGGCAAACAGTTTTACTACGACAATCGGCTGCTCTGTGCTTTACTCCAGTACAATTGAAACACAATTGTTTGATACTCAGCTGCTTCTTTCGCTCGGCTGTGGTGGTTACTTTATATATCACAGTTGACAGATTTGTGCTGATCACTCTCGCAGTATACGCATGGTCTGGGTTTCCACTCTTCGTTTTTGGTCTGATAATTTCTCCCACGCCTTCTTCGGTCCATCTGCTCCTTCTCACTCTCTCGATCACTTTGTTTGATTGGATTTCTCTCAGTCCACTTGCGCAGCGCCTCGATCAGGTGTTGAAACTCCAAGTCTTGCCAATTGTCGTCGGTGCGGACTAGGTCTCCTCTGATAGTTTCCAGCTTGTCTAGTGTTGCCCGTACGTAGCCATTTACTTCCTTGATTTTTCCCAGTGTTTCCAACGACTGGACGCTACATACCAGCTTCTCATAAAAATCATGAATTTTTGCCGAGTCAGCTCCTTTGATAGTAGGCAAGAATAAAATACTTTGTACGTATGCATTGACAATCTCACTGGTCTTTCCATATTTTGTTTTTAAAATGTTTTTCGCCCTTTCATACCCCTCAGTTGTAAGAGGTAGTCCGTCTATGGTCGCTCGTACTTTAGGCTCGAGTAATTCTTTTAAATATGAAAATTTGGTTATCTTTGCAATTTCCGCCTTGTCCACTTCCGTTTCAAATTGACTCCAAAATCTGAGCCAGTCCGTCGCAACACCTTTGAATTTTGTGATAACAAGCTTTGGCAACTTTGTATTGGCCTTCGCTTCATTATTTTGCTTTTTTGAAGACTCTAATTGTGATTTTTTGAATTGTAGTTTTTGTTCCAATTTAGCCTGTTCGAATTTCATTTCCTGTTCGAATTGTTGTTGTCGTAGCTCCGTCGCGAATTTTTGCTCCTGCATTTTCGTTTGCTCTATCTCAGCCTGGTTTGCTCGTTTAATTGCTTCTTGTAATTCTTGCACGCTTTGCTCGAATTTCGCCACATCACCTTCAATCTCTGCGCTCCATTTTCGTATCTCGTTTGGGTCTTCGTTCTTTTCTATTTTCGCTTCTTGTGCTTGAACTTCAAGGTCATGGACTTCCTGTAGTTGTTGTTTAAAGTTTTTAGTTTTCTTTCCATCGTAGGTACGTGTTTCTTGTCTAGTACGCTTGGAATATCTTCGCTTGTGAACTCCAGCATTCGTATTTTTTTTCCGATCGACTTTAATAACCCTTCGAGCGTTGCCATCTCAGTCGCTGTAAAATATATTTACTTTCGCTTTGATATGTTATACCGAAATCCCGTCGGAGGTGCCACTTTTGTCGGAGAAAGGCTTGAAGAATCCCCAGCAAATAACACTCGAAGAATTATATGTGTTTTAACTTTATTTATCCACTAAAAACCCATACAGAAAGTCCTAAAGTCTCCTCACGATTGTTTTGTTTACAGTATTTTCACTCCGAATGTTTTTCACAGTGCTTCCACTTTTTGTCTCGTCCGAATCCTCTTCCGGTCTCCGCGCTATATAAAACTATCTTAATAATATAATGTAAAACTTTACTACACTGGTAATTGAAGCGAGAGTGCGATTTGCAATCACAAGTTTGATTTCAGACCAAAATTGCACGACACGAAGTTCAATTTCCACTTTATTATATTCATTTTGAAATCTAAATTTTTTAAACCGGAAGCGGTATTTATAAGTCTTTGTTTACAGTTGACATACCCACGATACTTCCTGAAGTGCCGTAGCATAGCAACAACATGAATTGTAATTTGACAAATTGACAAAAATTTAAAAAGACTCAGTATAAACAAGCAAAATGTAAGTGGATATTTAGAAATAAAGACCGCAAAAGTAAGTTTAAAGATATCGTAGACTTTATATGTAAATTGATAAGCGTTTCTTGTGATTTTGTGTTCAGTTTTGGCTGTTGCTCAAATGAAACTTGTTTTTCTTGACATTTTGTCAATGTTTCATTCAAAATTTTGTTGATAATTTGGCCAGTTTTATTTGTGAAAAATTATTTGATATTCTTTTAAGTTTGCCTCGCCTTTATGTTGATTTTTATGAAAAAACCCTGCAGTAATGCAGTCTAGAGTATTGACACTTTATCGTGAAAAGATTTGGTCATTTGCCAGATCACATTTTTCTTTAACTTGATTGGCTAGTTGAATTCTATCATTCGATCTGATTGGTTGTTGTGGTGCAGAGCTTCCATCTGATTGGTTTAAAAATGATGCGATTAATACTCAAGATGATGCGAGCAAAGCTCAAATTAGTGCGATTTGGGAATTAATTGCACTATTTTTGACCAATCAGATTGCAAGAAATGCCATTGATTTCAAAATGAATATAATAAAATGTGGAATATTGTCCTTGATAGCTCTTTGGCTTTCCCGATTTCCATGGCGGCGAAAATTTATTTTTACGACGATGATGATAGCAGCACCTTAGAATGTGGGTATGTCGAAGTTTATTTGCTCAATATCTCATGCTTATAGTTTAAGAGTTTGTTCCAAATCGAACTCTATTCTTAGGACATATCAAGGCTGAAAACGATTGTTTTTAATGCGAAATATTTTCCAGTAGACAACAGCAGTCTGAGAACACAATGTTCAGCAGTATATACAGTAGCGGTGTTTTTTGATAAAAGATTAGCCAAACTGATCGATTAAACTTTTTATTGACTTGCTTATGGCATTCACAGCAAAGAACTGGGGTTTTGTTGTCAAAAATGTGTGTTTATTTTGAAAACTAACACGCAGCGTATCCCAGATTGCAAAAAGGATAGCGCGAAGGAATCAACCTCAAAATGTTATATTTAAGCAAAAATTAAGAGAAGTATTTGTCACCTATCTCTCCTAAAAATTTACGGAGGGGACAAACTTTTGACCAACTTTTTTCATAAATTGAGCTACAAAAAGGGTCGGTTTCGTAAATACATTAATCCTGTTTCAACAGTCGTAAAACTTAAGCCACACATTAAGTGGTTTCAACAGAATCACAGGCCAGCAAAACTAAAAGGGATCAAATTTCAGCCATGATTTCTCCCAGGAATCAACTCCGATTTTAACGATTTTTTTAAGATAAACTTGAGATAAGAAACTTTAACATGCCTGAGTTTTAAGAGGGGACACCATATTGAAAAAAGATATTCTCATTTGAAATTTTGTCTCCATTCGAAGTAACCAAACACACGCGCATTATCGATAATAAATTCTCTCTGACAGCAAAATCTTTGCTAAATTCAAACTGACTACGCACTCAGAGTGATATTACACGTAAATATTCCGTTAGTTTGTATTCACACTTAAAACGATGCGAAATATGAACGCAAGAACGAGACATACCAAAATCTGTTTTGTAAAATTTATACTAAAAGTTCATATTGTGTTTACACTAAGATCAATAATGCGTCTTGCTTACGACTTCATTAAAACTATTTACCCAATATTTAACCGATATTTTATTTTTACAGTATGGAAGAATCCCAAGTCCATGGTGTGTGATTGTGACAAATTACAACAGATATTATGACGACCCAGTGAGCTCCATACATATCTGGAGTGAGAACTCATGTTCAAAAAGTGAAGCCAAAATGGCGGAAATTGACGTCCAGTGCCAGTCTCTTTCTATTATTTTTGTCCGCGTTGTTTATACAAGGGGGCAAGGAGTGTGCCAAAATTTCGTATTTTTACTTCGGTTAAAAGAAGAATATGATTATGTGAACAATAACTTGATTAGTTAGAATTAGCTGGAAAAAATGGTATACGAAAACTGTTTACGAACTTCGTAGTTTGGACGTCAATTACCGCCATCTTGGCTTCACTTTTCCTGTTGGCTGAACATCAGAAGTTCTTACTCCAGATATATATGGAGCTCACTGTGGCGACGCACGAATGGCGGCGACATCTTGATGAAATGTTGTCTAAAATCCTTGACCGCAGACCATTTCAAGAAATATATAACTATCTATATATTTTAACTTCTAAACTTGAGATGTTGAAAACGAGACAGAGTACATCACCAAAAAAAACAAAATTAATATCATCTTGCATTTTGTGCCTCAATAACTCGTATATCTTTAGTTTGCAACATAATATTATCTAGAGTATGCTTTTCTTATATTGTGGTCGTGACTATTTTGTGGTCAAAATCCAGATAAAATTTTGTTTGTATAAATTAAGACTACATGTAAGGATTTCATAATGGCTTGATAACATTACCTATATCAATACACCGAAATGGTGTCAGGCATATTTCGCTACACTGATTTAAGTAAATGAAAATGTTATCACGAACAATTACATTCACAACGTAATGTTTCGACACTCCATACAGGCTAGTGTTTTCTTCAATGGTGTTCTAAAGTAGCAACGTGGCACTCTATATACTTGCCATCGGCCAACAAGGTGGATATTCCACTGGTACATAATTAATATGGTATATCTGGTCATACTGGTACATTTAAGGTACATGTTATGTAAGAGTTAACTTCTGATAAAACAAGACCATGCTGCTTGCAGGATTAACTCATTCCCGTGGGAGGGTAGTAAAATCCAACGCAACACCATGCAAGGAACAAGAAAATAAGATTTGTTCCAACTGCCAGACCGCAACCTGTAAGAAAAAGCTAGCTGCACTGCACTTTTTAACAATCAAGTAAATATTACAAGTGACAACAGATATGAAGTGTAAAATGGTGTGTATGGTTCCTTTGCTTAAATAATAGTTACTCAAGATTGTACTCGTGAGTTATTATTATCCCAATCAAATTGTATACCGTGTACTCCTTAACTTATACACTATGTACATGCATGTACAGTGATTTGAAATCACCTCAGAATTGGTTAAAAGGAAACAGTCACCTGCACGATCAACATCTAACAACTTATAACCTTGTTCTGCCACTGTTTTCATCTATAAAATCAATTTTCAGTCCCCTATTGCTTATATATTAAGATATGTAACCAAGTTTATGTTGGCGAGAAACTCCTAATAATAGTAAAACCGGCTGGTTTACTCAACTGTAACTAGAGTTTCCGTCAGTATATTGAGTCAAATTTTGACCCCTTGCCTTCTTTACGTTTCTCTGGCAGGCAAAAACTTTCCAAAGCTCCCATGGGGGAGAGTTTTGCTATTGTGATATGAATAATGCATTCATTTGTTGAATCACAATGGAGAACATAGATAGATAGATAGACATAGCCTCGTGTTTAGGAGTTAGTAAATGGTGTAACTTGTGTGATGGATCATTAATAATGTTATTAAAAAGATTAGAACACATTTCTTCACGTTCTAATAATTGGCTATATCACTCTCCGGGAGAGATAATCTTTAATACACGTTCAAGCTCATCAGATAGAAACTTCGGAAGCGAATGATGAAAGACCTGTGGACAATAGTCCATAATAGGCTTGATAACTGTACAGTAAGATTTCACAATGTCTTTATCTTTTACTTTT
The DNA here is from genome assembly GCA_016169945.1 of Trachythela sp. YZ-2020. Taxonomy (NCBI): domain Eukaryota; kingdom Metazoa; phylum Cnidaria; class Anthozoa; order Malacalcyonacea; family Clavulariidae; genus Trachythela; species Trachythela sp. YZ-2020. Next base: position 3,193,185 of record JADLSH010000389.1, read on the forward strand.
GTAGGCTTTAATAAAACGACAAAATAAAGGCGTTTATTAGCTTTCTTTATGATTTCATAAATGTGTTCATTCCATTGAAGGCTATTTGAAATAACGAGGCCTAATATCTTGGTATTGCTGACTGCGGGTAATTATTTCCCATTTACCGTCACAGGATTAATATCATCAACATATTTCCATTTGGATCGTTTACCAATATTTAAATCGTTTATCATTAAAAGAAACAACCAAGGCCCAAGTTTTGTGCGTTGGTAGATGCTTGAGGGAACTCCTCCTCCCCCCCCCGCCCGCCACGAAAAAACAATCGTTTGAAAGTTTGACTCTCTGTTTTTGATTCGTCAGAAAATCGATCGTCCAGCGTGCAATTGCACTAGAAATGGGTAATTTGGAAATCTTTTCAGCAAGTAAAGTATGATCGATGAGGTCAAAGGCTTTTTGGTAGTCGAAAAGAACAACTCTGACAGCAGCACCGGTACTATCAGTTACTTGCGCCCATTTATGAAACAAGTAAATAACGACTAGTGTAGTTGACGATTTAGGCATTGCATCGAATTGATCAGGGTCGATTTCGCTCAAAATTACCTATATTTTTCACCACAACCAAATCTTCGGCAATTTTGAACAGAGCTGGAGTAATAGATATTGGTCTTAAATCCTTACAAATGTCATTCAAGATGAGGAACGTCGTTGTTCTGCAAAGCTGCTGTTGAATATCGCGCAAACAGGTTGGGCAAGAACATTTGCGTATTTTTAAGAAACCAATTCGCGACACCATCAGGTCCGGACGCTTTTCCTGGTTTAAATGTAACAAGAGCCTCGTACACTTCCTGTTCGTTGAGTTGAAGAAAAGAGTTGGTCGGTTGAAAAGAGGGAAGACAGTCAAGAGGCTGGTAAACTTTCATAGGTTCATGCAAGAAACGCTTTATTAATAAGGTTGGCAATATCTGGGGGTGACATATCATCGTTATATAGTGAAGATTCACCTTCAAGGTGCTTTATACATAAATTTAACGATTACGAGAAAATAGGAAAGAATCAAACCTGTATTACCATGAGTTCTTCATAAAATTTCTTTGCTATTCGTAGTCCATTTTCCATATAGTTGGTATGTGAAGTAGGTGTTAGTAGATGGAATACTAAAACGGAAATTTATATACATTTTTAGACCTAGCCAGGAGCAGTTGCGGAAAATGCAACTTAGGCCCTCTGGCTGGAATTAAACCTGCGGCCCTGCGATTCCGAAGCAGCACTCTAACCAACTGAGCTACAGAGTCCAGTTGCTGAGAATTAACCGCAAGTTTGGTATATAAGATGGGCGGAGTGTTGCCATCTACTAACACGTAGGTGTTAGATATTATTAGATATTATAATATATTATATATTATTGTATAATATATTATATTATTATACTTTATTATATTATATATTATCTATCTATTAATCCTATCGAACGACATGCCGAGAAAATCTTGGTATGTTCGCCCAAACGCAGCAGAATGCCTCGCATATATTGAATACAAAATGAGTGACGTCATTGCATATTAATGAATGTTGAAAGATTCAACAGGAGTGGGACCAAGTTGCACAATTAATGAATGACGATACTATACTTGCGTGAAACATGACGATATAACCCAAGTTATTATTTTCAAAGTATATATATAGTTTCTATTCTACTGTCGATTAACCCGTCATTGTAAAATCATCTCGCAGCTAGATAAGCTAAATATGGACACATATGTCGCGTATATTTTTACTCAAAGAAATTATTATTAAATATTAACAAAAATCTCGCACGATATATCTCAATCCGTAAAAAGCGAAATTTCGTTAAAGTTTGTGCATGATAATTATTTGCTCATAGACCAAGATACAGTAAGGTCTTTGGGAATAGAATTCCATAAATATAAAGACTAAAACGTATAATTACACAATATTTTGAGAAAGCATATAGCGAATAATTATGGCATTTTCTTTGCTATACTTTTGCAAAAACAATGCGTCAAACGTTGAATTAGGGAAGCCTCTGCACGTATCAATTCCGCCCACTTGAAACGTCATATGGACCCCCTTCCACCCCAATTTGAATTTGAAGAAACAACATAATCTCAAAAACTTAATTTCAAAATTAAAGTTCATGAACATTACTGTTCAAAAAACAGTTGAAGTTTTATGAAAATATTATATTCTTTGACGTTTTTGTGAAATGTCTAAAGTTGAATTTTACAGCAAATCAAAGCTAAAAGAGCAGATAATAATACACCTACTTTATATAGTTGGGCAATTTATAATTTTATAGTTAAAAATACAAATTAACTAAAAATAAAAAATATAAATTAATACAACTATTTTACCATCATTTTGTACATATAAAAGAAATACAGTGTTGCGTGTGCCATGGTTACATGGTTACCTCATGTTACAATAACTTTTTGAAAGTTAATCAGGGGCGAAGCCAGGCCGAAATGAGTGGTCATGCAACGAGCACCGAAGGCGCACGACCTGCTAGGGGGGTCCGGGGGCATGCTCCCCCGGGAAAATTGACTGTTTCGCTCAATGTTACCGGGCTTCGCAGCAAAGAAAGCATTTTCACAAGAATTGCCATAAAATGGCTAGATTATGTCGTATTGTAATAAAAATGGATTCATTTAAACGATATCACAAAGACCCGTGGAATGGTGGTACGTATTTACGAGTTTGTAGCGTGTAAACCAAAGGTAGGAAAGCGAAATGAATATTTAATTAGTTTATATTATGTATCAGTCAATTCCACCTGTGCCCATGCCCCCCCCCGGGCCACCCCCGGGCATTCGCCCTTTTTTAATCCCGGGGGTGGGGCTATCGCAAATATTGTACGGCCCGGGGGTGGAGACTTAGCAACTTCGTACCCGGGATCTTTTCCCCAGGAATGCAAGCTAAAACTGGCGGACCACATTGCCGACCATGTTTTATCGTTGAGTGATTAGCCGAATTCATATTAGGGACCGGAAACTCGTCTTAGACGGGAAACTCGTCTAATATGAATCCGGGGGCAGACGAGTTTCCCGTCTAACTTTCCCGTCTAAGACGAGTTTCCCGTCCCTAATATGAATTCGGCTATTTTAAAGGGAAAGACGTCGATTTTGTGTGTAAATGGCTGCAAGACAATTCTTGTACAACTAGCATTCTCTTCTTAATTTTACTATTAGCAGGACCTCAAACTACAGCCCGGGGGTGGGGATATAGCCCAACATTTTTTGCCCGGGCGCGGGGCTTTAGCACGCTATGCCTTTCCCCAGGGTGGGAATTTAGCCACTGTCTTTCTAAATATGGTCAATGCCCGGGGGGGATGGGCACAGGTGGAATTGACTGATAGAAATATTAATTTGTAAACACTGAAACAAAATTCAGAGTGTTTAAAAAGCGGCTAAATTGGTCGCATAGCATTGTAAACAAACACAATTTACTTATCTAAAGAGATCGTAAAACGCTGAATCGAACGCCAGACGAACGGTGGTATTGCCATCTACATAGCATGCACCGAACCGAAGATATGTCCCCTGCCGGTCAAATAGTATTTTCTTGACGAAAGATCTGGCGTTGGTCGCTGCTTAACAATAATATTCTGTTCAGCAGTAGCCCAAGCAGAAAAGGATTTTTTCACCAACTCCGACACAATATCGTTAACTTCAAGTGAAGAAGAACTGGAAATGCCTGAATGACTTGAAGCTATGTTCATTCAGGCTGAAAGCTTCGAGCAAAGCGGAGGCTGTGACTCTGTAGCTGTGACCAGGTTGGGCTGCCCTTTAGTCATGAAAATCGAAAATTGCATGACCAAAGCGTCAAAAACAGTCGCATTGCGCGTGCGCAAACATCGTAAGCCAATCAGAAAACAAGAAACCTAATATAAAATAATATTAGCTAGTCATGAAATTCTGAAAATGCATGACCAAAACACGCAGCGGGCAACGCGCAGCAATTCCACGCACTCGTTGCCACTCGTATTACGCAACCGGTCATGCATGTGAAAATATGCAGGCCCTACTTAGTTGCCAAGGCAACAAAGCCGAAATCAATAACATACGAGAATATTCAGCGAAAATATCGCGTAAAGACCATTGATTTATGTAAAAAAATATAGCATAAAGCAGCTGAACATAGAAAGGCAAAGATAAAGCGTAATTTCTAAATGTCAATACTTTCGACTCTAAATGTCGATGATTTCTAAATGTCAAGACTTTCGGAAAAGTCACAGCAGAATGTTAGGGGCTTCGGTGGCGCAGTCGTCAGAGCAAGCGCCTTTCACTTCTGAGTCTTGAGTTCGATTCTCGCTGAAGAATATATACTCATCACACTCATGTCAACGCTCTGCCAAAAGTCGTGGGTTTTCTCCGGGCACTCCTGTTTCCTCCCACATGGAAAGTTGACTGGGTGGGTTAGGATATACAGATTAGGAAAGTAACATCACAATTGTTGTAAAAATAGATAATGTAGGCTACGTACATAATATAGGTAAGCGAGCTATTTGATGTAATCGTTCACTGAAAAGCCCCAACGGGGAGTGAGCTGAATAATGTATGTATGTATGTAATGTTTTGAAGCATTAATATTAACTTATATAGGCGATGTGTTGAATTTCATCAGAATTATATATCCTTTATTGCATCAGTCAGTGTGAACAAAATCAAATGGCAGTTATATATCTATCTTATTTCTTGCTATGTTTAAGTTATTTATGCTAACACCAAGTATTCTCCATGTAGGTACAACGTAAAAATATCCTATGAAATATCATTATGACAAACATTTGAGATTATGAAAACTGTTAATAAAAAGATAAGATATATATTGTACTATTATCAGGCAGCGTATTAAATTTCTTTAGCTCACTTAATATCTGCGAGACCAAATACTATATCCACGTTCGCCAACTACGGCCAAATTATCCTCGATAACCATACTTACCAATTTGGAAGGTTAGGTGCAAGCTGTTGACCGAGGTGGCCTGGGAACTAGCGGTGGTACTTGGATTAAGGAGAGATCCATGCAAATGGCATCTTGAACTGCCAACCATCCTCGGGCAGCTTGCACCCATCACACCAATATACAATTGGTGGTAAAAAAAATTTTCCTTTCCGATCGTTACACTTTACGTGCCAAAGAACTAATGAACATATGTAGCGCGAGCGCACGCAAGGCACACCTCAGTCGCGGCACCCAACTTCCGGAACACGCATGGTTCTCTAGCTATTAACTTTGATTAATATGTAACCTCATTAAAACGGTAAAGCCAGACGACAGCCTGGTCAGACGGGTCAGAGCTGATTTTCATTCTATGTATTGATGAAAGATCTGGTCCAGGTTTTTTCAAATTCTGGTTAAAATGGACCTCCATTTGATTTGATCCTTTTTTTCTGGTCAGATCGGTCCTAAAACCGAGCGTTTTGTGTTCCATTTAACAATTTGATCAATCTAACCGGTCTGACCTTGCGCAAAATGTCATTAGACATTAGGTTTTATTAAAACTTATTTATTTTATTTATTTATTTACAATTATTTTAAAACGGTAGCCCTTCAGCCAAAGTCTGATTTTCAAGGGGCCGTTTCAATTTACAAAAATATTAATTCTAAAAAAATTACTATAAAAATATATACACAAACAACACAATCATGCAAGTTTTATGAATCGACATATACATACACAGGCCCAAACTCCATAAAACACAAACAAGTGTCATGAAATGACTTAGCTATATTTAGTCTTGAAGATATTGTCAATTGCAATCTTTCAAATTCTTGAAATAGTTATTAATTAAATTTTTAAATCTTAAATTACTTGTATTAAACTGACAGATGACAGATCCCAAGAATATAATAATAATAATAATAATAATCTGTTTAATTAATCACATTGCAGTAGAAACTGAATTACATGATTATAAGTAAATACATTAAAAATAAAATTTACAAATAAAATTGAGTTGAAACCGTTCAATGTTCATTCTGAAAAGTCAGTTTAAATCTGCCCACAAATTAATTGGGTATACACGAGTACTACTATACATTAATAATTATATTTAACAGTTATGAAATTTTGAAACCGTTCTGTGTTCGTCTGGAGTGACCAGCTTGAATCGGACCTAAGATTATAATTATGAGTAGCTGGACGTATACTAGTTGCAACAACATCCTTAAGAGGATTTATAGGACCATTATCAAGTTTCAATTTCCGGATAAATTGTTCGCAGGAATTATGTCTACGTGTACTTAACTTTTTTAGACCAGTATAATTCAATGCGTCTTGATACGACATTTCGGGAAGCAAGATACGCAATGCTCTTCTCTGTATCGACTCGATAAGGTCAGACTGGCCTTGGGTCAGCGTTGACCACGCTGGTGAAGCGTACTCAATTCGGGACCGGATGAAGGAGGAATATATAGTGACAAGGTCCTTATCGCTTAACCCAGCCTTTTTTAACTTCCGCAATGCATAGAGTCTGGAATTTGCTTTTTTAATCACATAGTCAACATGATCACACCAAGATAGATCATCTCGCAGCAGCACGCCAAGCAGTTTAAAGGAGGATACTGATTGCACTGGCGAACCATCTATGTAGATCGCATTATCAAGTGGAAGTTGGTATTGGAGGAAGGATATTGTCATCTCCTTACATTTCTTACTGTTAAGCTTCATTCCTCTACTTGAGGCATACTGAGATATATCATTTACGAGGATAGGTAGCAAACTGGGAGAACAACGTGGAACAATTTCCAGTGCAGTAGCATCGTCTACAAACTTTATCCGCCCATTCCAGTCCTGTAGGAGGGAGTTGACTAAGATAGCAAAGAGAAGGGGCCCAAGTTTGGTTCCTTGAGGTAGGCCACCGTTAACGGGTTTCCACGAGGAAGTGGAAATATAGTACAACTCTCTAGATGCTGTTATGAGAAGGAAGTATTTCAACTATGCTTGTTAGTTGTAGAACATAGACATTGAAAGTTTTGCATTAAATAGAAAAAAATCACCACAATAATAATTCAACAGACATTAGCAAAATAGAAATGAAAAGTCCAACGACGGTATTCACGAGGTTTAGCGTGATATTTAACAATTATTCCCCGAAGGCGAGGTGAATATCGATCGGTGAAGATTCACCGATATTCACCGAGCCTGAGGCGTATAATTGTTTTAGTAAAATTACATAGGTGATTATTTGGAAAAAATGCACATTTCAACTACTAAGCATGTTACCATTGTGAATTCAGAGGCGTAACCAGGTGTTTCAGTCAATGGGGCCAGAAAAATCTAGGAGGGGCCGAAGTTCAACTGTAGTTTGGCTATCGAAGGCACCCATTCCCACACCCAAGATCTCCAGGGCACCCATTGCAACATTGAAATCTAGAATCTCTAAAGTGGCATTTTCTGCGTTTTGGGGGACCATTTATGATTTTGAAACATCATTTAACACATAACTACTTTACTGAATTGTTAATCAACCCAAAAACACTTAAAACATGTCAAAATAAAACTTTAAATTAGAAAATAATGAATATGTAAATTCCAACAATTTTGGCAAAGGGGACCAACAATTTGGCGAGGGAGGACCGGGGGCCCCGGCCCTCATTCTGGCTACGCCTCTGTGTGAATTTAACCGCGTACTGGTGGCCTCGGATTGACCAACTGCAGTTGTCAGGACTCATATAGAAATAGATGGATAAAAGGATATTGCAAACAATTCGGGGTGTTCGCTTGATGAATATGCCTTTCGTTATTTCAATTACATACTAATACATTGTTCTTCTAGTTATAATAACACTGCATGTATGAGAATGTCTTGAATATACTGTACTTTTACGCGATGAATCGCAACTTATTAATATCGCACCTAAATCAGTGAACACGCTTACGACGGTAGATTGTACTATAATAATCTATATAATTGTGTCCCTGTTTTATAGAAAGTCTTCCCTTAAATGTTTAGAAATAGTTTAAAATTCCTTCAGGCCATCGACAATTGAATCATTTAGCGCTTCGTATGATCAAACCACAAAACATTCTTCAATATAATAAAAAGTTTTGAATAATTTACCTTATTGTTTTTTACTTAAACAGGGAAAACTAGATCACAGAATACTAACGATGGTTAATTTTCCTGTTTTGTATTTGTAGTTGTAGTTATGATTTTACCTGTATTCGAGTATTTTTTCTTTTCTGAAACGTATTTTTTTAGGGACGTGTCCGTATCGTAGAGGTGTCCATTTTAGAGAGGTGTTTGTATTAGAGAGATGACCAAACTAGAGAGGTGTCTGTGCTAGAAAGGTGTCCGTATTTGAGAGGTGTCCGTATTGGAGAAGTTTCCGTGTTGGAGACGTGTCGATATAATAGAAGTGTCGTATTACGATGGTGTCCCTATTAGTAAGGTGTCCGTACAAGAGAGGTGTTCTGATAAGGGAGGTGTCTGTATTAGAGAAGTGCTCGTATTGGAAAAAAGCCCGTATTGGATAGGTGTCCGTATTAGAGAAGTGTCCGTATTGGAGAGGTGTCCAATTTAGAGAAGTGTTTGTATTAGAGAGGTGTCCGGACTAGAGAGGTGTCTGTATTGGAGAAGTGTCCGTTTATGAGAGGCGTCCGTTTAGAGAGGCGTCCGTATTAGAGAGGTTTCCGTTGTATAGAGGTGTCCTTATTAGAGAGGTGTCTGTATTAGAGAGGTGTCCGTATTGGAAAGGTTTCCGTATTGGATTTATCCGCATTCTTATTATTTTGCAATGGCAAATACTTGTGGTAACCAACATCTTGGATGCCGGGGTAACTCAACAAGCAAATGTAATTATTACCATCATAAATAAGCTATGCAGTGAAGAGAGACAAACTGAATTTTTCTCAATCATATTGTAAAAGCAATGTACTTAGTGGCTGCACTGTTACTTTAAATGGCTGTAACTAATCAACTGATTGCGTTCCCCAATATGGGACGTCCAAGTAATGTACCAGTAGGATTTGATGTTGCCTGAATATATTATAGAAGTATAAATACTTTTTGATAAATTTACAATGCATGCATATTTTACAGGTATTTCATTGACCAATAGCCATGTAATGAACACGGAATTGGAAGAAAAAAAAATGTATATGTTTAGCTAAAGCAAAGGATTTTTAAAATCTGGTAAGTCGTAATTTCTACTTCTTCAGATTTAATTTCCACCCTCATACAAAGGTTTCAGTAAACCTTAATAGATTTGTTTATGTATAACTCCATGCTGGACCCCCAGGGTTCAAGATAGTAATTCAATAATATTCTGAGATGATTGCTTACCTCCACATGGTACAACTATAACTTGTCTTGCCGCGATTCCCAGCTTAGAGCCGGGATCTCAGATAGGCAAGACAAGATATTTGGCAAGATATATAACCAAATCAATAGAACGTGTAATGTATGTACAGTCAAAGACGTTGCCTAGAAGCGTCGCATGTAAATATGAAGCATCATGCTTGGAGTACAGATGACGGTAACTAGTTACAACAAGAGTATTACCAGGTGCTGAGAGGCGACTTCAGCTCACCCCAGACACTCGACAGGAGTGTCGAAACGTTGGGTGGTGAATACAATTTGACCGGGCTTTGCATTCATTTACTTAAACCAGAGTAGCGAGCGAAACCATGAATTGGTAAATAAAGTTGCCTTTTACAATATTTGATGTTTATGCGAAAGGTTTAGCTTACTAATATCTATCGATCGTGAGAATACAATAATTTAAATTTTAGTTTTCGACTGGGTTCCCCATTAAACCATACTTATGTAAGTAAGCTGTATTTTGAATGCATATTACTGTACGATTTGCGTATATTTATATGACTTATGTATTTCATTGTCATTAACTTCCGTTAATAGTAAGCAACGAGGCAGTTATTAATTGAAAATATATTCATATTGAAACTCAAAATTCATATCAAACGTTTTTTGGATAGTTTGGACATCAGAAGAATTGGCTATTTGTCCAGCAACTGTTAATGGCATAAAAGTTGACGAAATGTTCGCCGATTGCAGTAGTCCCGTACAGATAGAGATACATTCCAGTTGTATTTTGAAGGTATGTATTTGTTTTAATCGTGAAACGTATTACAAATTACAAAATAATGTCATGTATTAAAATAAAAGCAAATATTTAGCGAAGCAATTATAGGTTACTTTCACTTTGACTTTCAGGCTTCACCTTCATCAAAGCCCGTTTTTGCTTTTTAATTTCAGATTTCTGGGCTTGTATATGATTCATACTCTGATAACCAACGTCTTGAACCAACGTTTAATATAATATTTGTGCTGTCTATTTTCAAATTTATATGCATTTTTATGGCTGGGAATCCAGTTACTGTAAAGTTTATAGAGAAGCTTTATTTTGTTGCTATTTACTACAATTTAGTCTTTACTACACTACAAATATTGTTCTCATATCTTGTAGTTCTCGGACCTCAATGATCCTCGGCGAGATGAAAAAGAACAAAATATTGTCTTTTATAATGTTATTTTATGGGATTTTGATATTCTGCCAACACCACCTTCTCAAGCAGTTCAACCTCGAGATCTGGATACTGTTAATGAAGAGTTAGACAACGTGTTGTCACCAGTAAACTTACAAGGGGAAAGTGGATGTAACTGTACCCTACAACCAATAAATCCTGTGTGCTTGATGGGTATTCCAGTTCATCGGATGTTGACTGATGATGATGTGATGAGAGAAAGAGGAAATCAGAGAATTAACTCAAACTTTGGATGTGGAAGATTCTGTAACAGAGGAGACTGATGATTCCAGGGAAGACGACGATGGTCTTGATGAAGAGGATGGTGATGATGGTGATCTTGGTGGTGATGGTGATCTTGATGGTGCTGGTGATATTGATGGTGCTGGTGATCTTGATGGTGCTGGTGATCTTGGTGGTGCTGGTACAGGTGATGGTAATGATGGTGATCTTGATGGTGGTGATGATGATAACAGCCATTAACAGGGAGATTTTATATGCTGAAATTTTGTTGTTGTTGGGTCTTGGCATGAACAAAGATACCAAGGTGCTCTTGCAAGCTGCATGTGGAGGAGATCGGCAAAGCTTGATTTACAATTTAATGTGGAATCTGAACCAGACAATGTTAAAGACAAAAATGCTTTAAATTTTCAATTTTTCACAACAACAAGTGGCATGTTATTGGTTATTGTGCGGTGAACAAAATACCTAAACTTAAGCGAGCTATACATAGAAACGAAGTACGATCAGTTTCTCTCGAAAGTTTAAAGAGAAGATATGCTCCCAGGGAAAATAAATTACTCTACTGTGCAGCATTGCTGATTGTGAAAAGTGGACCATGGAACAGAGATGATCCAAGAAACAATTATAACAGTGATATAGATTACTAGAATATTGTAAATTATTGTGTTTTTATCTTTTTGTGGAAGTGCAGGAACCCTTTGTACAAAGACCTGTTGTTATTGGAAGGCACATTTGAAAGACTGGAAGGAGACAAATTTTGTCCAGGTAATTTTCTGCTGGGTTACACTCCCTTCCACAACTGTGTGCTATCAAATGTTACAAATTGACAAGTAATCATACATATACAGCTGTACTACAGATTATGGTTTTTATGATTTTTACATGTGTTGTGATTGCTTTCATAGCTGCTGTTGTGGTATGCATAGTGGCAAGTCTTTATTCCACGAACATAAAGGTTAGAGAAGTATGAAATACTGAGTAAGTATGATCTAGTTGAATAAACAGCTAAGTCCTAACCTAATACTTCGTTGCAGCATTGTATTGAACATGTATATTGCTTAGGTTATGATGTCATGTTTCATGATTGATAATATATTTTTCTAAGCATTTACTAGGATAAGCACAGTGTTACATTTGTAGAATTTAGACATCATACATATACTTTTAATTAGTACATACAGTATTTCATCATAGTTTAAGTTTTACATCTGAAAGTTTTATATTGAACATTTACATTTATGTATTTGTTGGGTTTTTTACATTATTCATTAACTTGGAATTAAGATAATTGTACATATTATGTGGGATCTATAATTTCAGGAAATAAATGGGTTAACATATAAATCTAGAGATACAAATGATCAGTTTTGTTACTCTAGATAGTATAGACATTAGTTAAATAAGTGATAGACAGTAGATTTCTCTAGGCAGAGTAAAAGCACCGTTTTCTTAATCAACCTAATTCTTCCCATGTGTTTTGGTTGAAGGAAAATGGTGCAACACATCTTAAACAGTTTATGCATTTCTTATTTCATGTCTACTGTAATTATGATATGATTTGTAACTTGAATTTTATGAAATAAATAAATTGTTTTCATAAACAATTCACTGTGTGTATTTATTATATTGTCTACCTAATTAGTAACAACCTGGGTGCCAGAGCCTCTGGGGGGGTCCGGTTTATTGGGGATGTGAGAAGTGACGACCTCCATAAGTCATAACTGATTTGAAAACAATTCCTGTCTATATTGTGCTCATAGATGGATTTTCCAATTTTGCTCTGGGGGTGTGCAAAAAATTCAGGAAGGTGTAACAGAATTAAACTTTATTTCAATCATATTACATCATGTTACATTATGGTTAGATGTTACATTATTTGCCAAAGCCAAATGCAGGAACAGTTTGTTCAACAAATTTTCTAAATCACCATTTTGTAGACAACTAGCAAGTTTAAACACATTCTCTACTGTAAGTAATGATTGGGCATCACTTGTTGTTGGTGGTGGTGCAGAGGGTGGTGTTGGTAGGGATGCCGAGGGTGGTGTTGGTAGGGGTGCCGAGGGTGGTGGTGGTGCAGAGGGTGGTGGTGGTGCCGAGGGTGGTGGGAGTGCTGAGGGTGGTAGTGATGGGGGTGCTGAGGGTGGTGGTGGCCTCTTATCAATCACTAGTTCTGCTAAACTGTCAGATAATGTCAAACCATAATGGATTTCAGCATCTTCCAATGTTGCAAACTTTTTCCTGTACATAACAGTTACTCGTGATTGCAGATGACAATCTATATAAAAGGCATGAAAACAAGAATGAAGTAACATCATATCTATGATTGAATAATATTAAAAAAACAACCTTGATCTTACTCTTTATACTAAGGGCCTTCAAAATAAGCCGGCAGCTGCTGGGTTACTTTAAGCTTTACCGCTGGGTTACTATGAGCTTTACCGCTGGCAACTGTGACCTGTCTGTCAAATTGTAGAACAATTTCAATAACAGACAACTTAAAATCCACATTACCACCTGCTAACTTATTATCACAACAGTCTATATTGAACTAATTCTGAAATCTCTGTATATATATATTAATGAATTAGACATCTAACAGTAGCATTAACTTACTTGATAAGAGAATGTTAGAAGAAGTACCACATTTAATATGTTTGGCACCATCGTCCCAGAAACTGTTCTTTTTACCAAATGCTGGCCACTCTCCAACAGACATTTTTCCATATTTTGGATCTGTTTTGGCAATCACTATGAACTCAACAAATGCCTTGTCTTCCTCAAAGGTCCATTGATGAAATTTTACTGGGGACTTCTTTGTAGGAGTAAGTTTCCTCTTTCTGGATATTTTTCTACTAGGAAACTACAAATAAAACCGATTCTACATTCAATTATTAAATACAAAATAGCTTTCAGTTGAACAACAGTTGACACTTGACACACAGTATTTATATTTATCTGTATATATACAGCAAGTGCTATAAATGAAACCTTTGTATAATTTTTACCTTTGGTGACATTCCAGGACTCTGAAACAAAGCTCGACTGGATGATGAATCACAGGTTTTCCCGGCGTATCTCCTTTAGAAATATATGCCCTCTTGGCAATATCATTTTCCTTATCAACAATGTCAATAATATTATAAACATCGCTGTCGTCAGATTCCATTTTTCCCGAATTCTATAATAAAATAGAAAAATACAGTCAGTACAGTTAAATATATATTGCAGGTATTAAACAGGAGAATCAAAATATATAGCAACATATAAGCGTATGTTTCTAAATACAATATAAAATAGTGCATCACACACAAGATTCCCTCGCGCCATAATGATCACAACGCGGTCTATTCCCGCCATCTGCGTTAGAATAGAGCAAAAATACCCCATTTTCAAACCGCAATTATTCCTCGATTTACTGCAGCTATTTAAGGTTTTAAAGTACCAATATAAAGAACAAAGCTTGCTGAATATGATGACGTGATTTTTTCCCCGTTTCTGTTTAAAAAAGCTAATTAGCTCCAGCATTGTTTCAAGGTCACTTTTGTGGCGTGCCCTCTGACCCGGAAAAAGCATAAATACAATGCGTAATTAACACAACTAAAAAGAAATATCTATACCAAACAAGTCAAAAATAACTAAATTAGATACCTAAACAAAACAATTATTAAAACATACCTTCCAAAAAATCGGATCTTTAGGGACAAAAATCGCAATATATTTCAACAATGTTTCACCTAACTTTGTTGAAAATCGCAAATGTGAATATTAATGAGATGCAATGCATTGTGGTATACTCGCCATTCCCTCCTCTGCAATAAATCTAAACAGCGTTGTACATATAAATATGGATAAGAAAGGAAACCATTGAACAAACATCTACTCAAAATAACAATAACTTATGGTACCTGAACATGAGCTGGACATATAGGGTGAGTGTTTTTTATGCATAATCAATAATGTATGACAATAAATCACAACTGCATTATCAGACATTTAACACAAATAATAATAATAATAATAATATTTAAAATTTATATAGCGCAAAATACATATGTATATGATCTAATGCGCTTTACGTGAAATAAGATAAATACAATCAAGATATAAATACAGTATAAATTTACAAATAAATAAAACTATAATTAATAAAAATTACACCTACTGTTCATATGCTAATTTAAAAAGATAAGTTTTTAAAGATGATTTAAAATTGAGCAAACTGTTCTCAGCTCTAAGACTGGTAGGTAATGAGTTCCACAGAACTGGCGCAGCCGCGGCAAATGCTCTGTCTCCTGTAGTTTTGTTAGTTCTTTCTTTAGGGTACCCAAGGTAACACCCGTTATTTGAGCGCAAGCCATAACGGGATTGTTGTTTAAAACTTATCAAATCTGAAATGTACCTTGGAGCGTTGCCTTGCATAGCCTTAAATGTAATTAAAATGACTTTATAGATAATTCTGTACTTCACCGGCAACCAGTGCAGTCGGTACATGACAGGAGAGATATGACAAAAACGAGGGGTGTTAGACACCAATCTAGCTGCTGCGTTTTGAACACGCTGTAACTTGTTAATTTGGTTCGCCGGCAATCCATAAAAGAGGCTATTGCAATAATCCAAGTGTCCAATGACCAAAGCAAGTACAAGCTTTTGCGTAGACTCGTGTGTAAGGTACTTTCTAATACGTCGTATATTATGTAGAAAGTAAAAGGCCAAGTTACATGTTTTAGTAATATGAACATTAAAGTTCATATTCGAATCAAACCAAACTCCAAGATTTCTAGCCTCACTCACTGCAGTTATACTAGAGCTTCCAACGATTAATCTATCAACAGTAACTTTCGTAAGTTGTTGGCGGGTCCCAATAATCATAAATTCCGTTTTGCCATCATTCATTTTTATCTTGTCAATAACCACCCATGCTCTCACAGCTCTAATGCACTGTTCCATTGCATTCAATGCTTCCATTTCACTCGCAGAACTGTCTGGTCGGAACGAAAGGTATAACTGGGAATCATCGGCATATGCGTGAGCATCAGGTAAATGCATCTTAATAACTTCAAACAATTTACTAGCGTAAATTGTGAAAATGAGTACCCTAAACAAGAGCCCTGAGGAACACCGTAAGATACATGACAAGTGTCTGACAATCCCTCGTTAACTGAAACACGCTGAGTGCGATCAGACAAATATGAAGAAATCCAATCGAGCGCTGATCCTGTGACACCAAATGAGGTCTCTAAACGGTGTAGTAGGATGGTATGATCCAGAGTGTCAAACGCTGCACTTAAATCCAGTAAGACTAAAAGCGACACATGCTTCCGATTCATATTGAAAAGAATATCATTAGCAACTCGTAACAGGGCTGTTTCCGTACTGTGAAACTGCCTGTATGCCGACTGGAAAAAGGGGAATAGATCGTTATCAATTACATGAGTATACAGCTGATCGAACACTGCTCTTTCGGTGACTTTAGAGACAAATTGTAAGTTACTAATAGGTCGCAAGTTCTTATAAGCTGGATCCCGAAAACCTTTCTTCAGCCGTGGTTTAACAAGAGCTTCCTTCCATTCTTCCGGGAAATGTGCAGTAGAAAGAGAAGTATTCACCATCTTTAAAATCACTGGCATCAGAACATCTAGAAAGTCGCAAACCAAATTGGTTGGAATGGGGTCCAGTGCACAGGATTTTTTGGCAGATCGCTGAATAATATCGTATACTTCATCATGACCTAATATCTTGAAAGAATCCAGGACATGATGTGTTTCCAGTATGGGCTTATCACCTGGTACGAGGTCTCGTTCCGATGTATTGATACAGATAGAATCAATGTCATTTCGAATACATTCCACCTTACGAGTAAAAAATCTAGCAATATCATTTGCAAGTACAGTTTTATCGAGATGATCAGGGAAACAGAGTTCATCTTTCACACCAAGCAGACTTTTTGCTGCACCAAACAACTTTCTTTGATCACTACTATTCTCTTCCATAAATGTGGAGTAATATTCTCTACGAGCTCTATTCATCAAGTAAGTCACATAATTCTTTTTGGCCTTATAGGCATTGAGATCAACAGTCAATTTTGTTTTCCTCCATTTCCGCTCTGCCTTCCTGCGTTGTCGCTTAGCTAAATCAATAGCATCACTATACCATGGAACAGTGGGTCTGGATACTCTAGTACGTGTTTGTGTGGGGGCATGACAATTGAGAACTTCTAATAAGGTGGTATTATATTCTTTCACGTACACATTTAATTCATCTATAGTGCTTACTTGTTTTTCGGTACACAGTGGCCTGGCAAGCAAGTCGCGTTTGAAGTGATCTCGATCAATAGACTTAAGCTTCCTAAAACTAACAGTTTTCACAGATAAGCAAGGTTTAACAGAATCTAACCAGCATAAAACAGCAGCATGATCAGATATAAAATGATCTACGAGTGGCATTTTGGTAACAAGAGATTCAGACATGCGTGTTACAATTAGATCCAATGTGTGACCATTGCAATGTGTAGGTTGGTTAACGTGTTGATATAGTCCAAATGAGGTTAAAATATCCAGAAACCTCCTACCCTCAACGTCATTTGCATCATCCACGTGAATATTGAAATCACCCGTTATCAACAGTTGTTCCTTGCAGAGTACAAGCGATTCCAAGTACTCGGAAAATTCAGTAAAAAATACGCTTGTTGAGATAGGATGGTTAGCTGAATAGGGTGGTCTGTAGATAACAACTATCCGCAAGTTATGTGATGGTGACTTAATTATCCACTCCGAAAACTCATAGGAATCCTGTACACTGGCACCTGCATCAATATTTTCAACATTCAGCGACTCACGATAAATTAACCCAGTCCCTCCTCCTCGACGATCCAATCTTGGATGAGCGAACATCTTGTAACCATTCGGACATAACTCAGCTCTAATCGCAGCATCACGAGGAGTTAACCAGTGCTCAGTAATTGTGAGCAAATCTGCTTCAGATTCACATATATAGTCAAAGATCTCGGCTGTTTTGTTCCTAACAGAGCGGGCATTAAAATTGCATAATACCAGTTGTTTTTTGTTGTAATTAGCATACGATTTATCGTTGCAATAAACGTTTATTAAGTTATTTCGTGTTAATTGTTGTCGAGGGCGAGAATAACGCTCAATCCGCTGTGAAACAATAGAAGCAATATGATTATTGTCAGGACCAGGATTCAATTTGAATACTAAATCGCCCACATCCAGAACTAAGTGAAACGTAGCTACCGAATTTGAATAGTAAGTACACGGTCTTTTGTGTCGCTTGATCTTTACATTCAATGATGCGTTACACGCTTTTAAATTGCCCAAATGAAAAGGAACAGAAGAGAGAATAATCCTTACATTCCAATACTGTGATAACAATAGCTCCTTTCGACCATACATAATATCCATATAATCCAAATGATTTCCATAGATTCGAAGCGAGTAAAATTTCGAAATCCAATTCTTGAGGAAGAAAATCTCTCCTGAAAAATACAACTTCTCAGATCCAGATGCATTACAAACGAAAGACGATAACTTTATGTACTTATCCGAACAGTTTTCTCCGCAAACGAAGCAACCAGAAAGGAATAAAACGAATAAGAAGGCGGACAATACGACCGCATGACTGCCTCCCATGGTAATGTCTTTGAAACCTATAAGCATAGGATTAATGCTTGCTTGACTGCAGAGAAACAATAGCTTGAAATCGAGTCTGACAATGTAATCCAATAAGCAGTCTTTATTTCCAGGCCGAAAATTTGGGAAATATCTATTATAAGTGTTTCTAATGGCAATAATATTGAGCACCAACCCCCCCCCCCTCCCCCAATAGTGTGCTTTATTCGAACCTATGTACATCACAATAGTATGTAAAACAATTAGTCCTTACCGTATTAACAACTTCTCAGCATCTTCGCCCTCTCTGAGAACATCCTGGAAAAGGAAATCAAAAGAATCTGGTGACATTTCATGTCTGCTTGTCTCATTCTCCAGCACTGCAATACATGCACGATTACGTAATAATCTAATATCAGGGTCATTTTTTAACTTTGCACATCCGTGTACATGAATACTCCCCCTGGCCTGATACTCGAATCGATACCAAAACCACTCAGCATCTAAGACACCACTAAGCCAATGTCTGATAAACTCCTGCAGCCTGTGCATGAAGAACCAATCAGTCAGATGTGGATTGTCAATTACAGCTTGTGCCCGTTCGCTTCTTGATGCACCTTCATTGCTTTGCAACAGCCTTTGCAAATCAGGTCAATGACTGTCGGCTGCGCTAAATGTAAAGAAAAAAGTTGGGCAGTCTTTTTGCTCAATCAAAGCTAACAATTTCTGAAGCCTCTGATACCAATACTGATTTGTACCTTGAATTTTAGACACATAGCGTTGCAACCTGTTGATCATCTGATTTGCATTCATGGAATTAACCATCTCCTTCAATTCTTCCATTGTCATGTTTGCATCAGCAGGATGTTGACGTAAGTAAATATTAGCTTGTGACAACAACTGATGTCGCTGTTTCATATTTAATGCCCAATAAGGAAACCGTGGGTGAGAAGCAAACCTCCATTCAAACTTACCATTTGCCAGTTTCTCAGCAAACTTCATTAAGTGTTTGAATGCCTCTGTTAATGTTATACCATGCTGTCTAGCCCTATTTGTCGGGTCACCTTTCCCATAAGGAAACAATGTCGGAAATGCCATAGTAGCCAAACCACCTGTTTTAAATTCATTGACTACATTACCTTCAGTAGACGGCCAGTCTAAGGGATCACCTCATCTACTGCATCTTGGATAGCTGCATTGTCTTTTCTCTGTCTTTGACGCATAGGAATAAATGATGTACTACCATTTCCTAAAACTAATTCTTCAACATTAGCATTAGCACTCATTACAGGGTCTTGGGGAGGCTCCTCATTATCAACATGAACTGAAAGTTCATTTTCATCAACAACATACCTTAGCTCATCTGGTATACCATTTTCTGGTAAACTTTGGATAACATCCCGATCAATTTCTATGTCTTTGAAAAATGGATTGTTTGTCTTCAACCATAATATAGCCTCCAGAACTCTGTGTCGACGCACAGTGAAATCTCTATGTGTGTCATCAGCACCGTGTCTTCGCACAATCATAACAGGCAAGTCAGCTACATGTGCTGGCAACCTATGCAAGAAACTTTGAATATCTTGAGGTAAGTTTAGTACATGCCCCTTGTACCCCCTCTGCCCACCATGTTTTCTATACACTCTCATAATAGGGCAAACCCTTGAAATTAACATTTCTTCTACCTGTGTCAAACCTCTTAACTGTTCAGGAACAATTCCTGGGTCCATGTCATTCTCAGCACTGAAATTCTTGGGTGTTTTCTTGTCTCTTTTACACCGGTAACAAATATATGTATCTGATGTCAAGTTCTGTCGTGTCGGCCAAGCTTCTTTACAAATTGTACACTGTCGATGCTCTAAACTTTCCTGATCTAAATGAAAACTGTGCATTTCATTTTGAACAAACTCTTGCTCATACAAAGGATTGTCAGCATTTTGCCAACCGTCCTCGTGTAAATATTCATCACGATTATTTATAACCTCACCATTAGCCCTACATTGTCAGGTCTTACCTCAGAATTTTCTGACTGTTGTTGTTCTGGGTTTTCATTCATTGCCTCATCAATCCTGCTTCTGCGTTGTCTCAAAACTTCACGTCTTTCCTCTCGCTTTTCACTACTTTCTTGCTGCCTTCTTTCTCTATCATATGCCCTACTTTTTTCTCTTTGTTTCTCCCTTTCCTCACCTGTGCTTGCTTCGGGTCCGTCAGGCGTAAGAAGCCCTACGCGCCAACAAGTTGCTTTGCTTCGGTCCGTCGTTGTGTAAAGCCCTACGCTTTGCCAACAACCGCTGCTTTTTTTCTCTGGCGTTTCTTCTTCCAATATTTTTCGTCTCTGTTCTCTTCGTTTTGCTAGTTTCCCTGCGCGTTTATCTTCTTCATGTTTACCCTCCTGGGGCCGGTTGTTCAAAAGCCGGTTAGCTTAACCCTGGGTTAACGAAAATCTTCAAATCAAACTTCCCA
This sequence comes from Trachythela sp. YZ-2020, assembly GCA_016169945.1. Taxonomy (NCBI): domain Eukaryota; kingdom Metazoa; phylum Cnidaria; class Anthozoa; order Malacalcyonacea; family Clavulariidae; genus Trachythela; species Trachythela sp. YZ-2020. The sequence goes on from JADLSH010000389.1 coordinate 3,214,008, forward strand.
ATAGCTTGTTTATAAAGTTGAATATGTTTTTCCAGAAATTGTTTCTGGATCAATAGAAGTTTCATTTTCTAAAGTTTTGAAACGAACGGCCATGCAGAAATACATAACCCAAAACAGTGGGTTAAAATTTAACCCAGGGTTAGCGCTAATCGAGCTTTGAACAACCGGCCCCTGGTTTCTATCTTTAGGATCAGACATTTTTCTTTTTAAAGTGTTGTTGTTTTATATTTTAGTTGATATTTCTTTACGAAATTATATTTTGCATCAAAGTATATGAAAACTTTGAAAACAATTTGCAAAATGGCAGTTGTGCATCTGACGTAAAATTTAAAAACAAAATATTTGTCTTAGCCAATCATGAGTAGGCTAGTTACCAGTTTCATTCGAGTTTCGACCTGACCTCGCGCATACCTATAACGTAGAGTGTTGGTGGGCAATTTGTCTGAGCATGCGCAAGGATGCGCTAGTTTATGAGCGAAGCTTAGCGCAATCCCTGGGGCGAGTTGAAGAAATTCAATATGGCGACGCATCGAAGGAGTGTTTCGTAGATTTCTCCGCTTTTCAAGTTGATAAAACAGCATTGCAATCAAAGGAAACTTTGCAAAAATTAATGGAAAACATTTAGCAATGCTTCCCAAAGGTTTTAAAATGTTAAAGAAGTCATTTTGCTCCGTTTTTTCTCTTTTTATGCTTTGAAAACAGGCAAGCTCACTCTTTTTGAGAAAGCCATCAATATTCCCCAAGTTACTTCCCCATCATTTGTTTAAATTAAACAGAAACAGATTAAATACTTAGCTATATAAGGAATAATAATATTCTTCACTGATCTGAAAGATTCCAGTATTTTAGTGCTCATTTGAGCAAAGGAATTAGATGTAATTAATTAAATCCAAATATGCATATCAATAACAAATATTATACAACATGTTTGTTGACTTTTCAATACTTTTTTAATCATTTTATAAGGCTGATATATAAATACAGGATTACTTCTGTTAAACACATGGTATAAATACAATAAAAGTCAAATTTACTTAAATTATTATTCTAAAGTTTGTAAACACACCAGGTCTAATTCACATAACTACTGTTAGTTTCTCAAAACAATTTGTATAATCATGAATTTGGCTAACATTACCAAGTGCACTATGAATGACTGATAGTAAGCACTGACATAATGACCTCAGAACACTGTTTTGAATAAAGTAAGCACAATCGCCATACAAAATGTCAATGTGTAGCCATTTCCTCATCATTGAGAGCTTACATAAAAGAGCATGTTGTGTGAATATTATATTTCCAAAAGACCCAAGATGATTAATAAGAGCCTTTTACAAGACTTGACAGTGTTATATCAACAACATGGAAGAATTTATCTGCAAGAAAAAACATAAATAATACTAAATCTTTGCAGAAATGGCCAAAAACAGGGGAATTGTAAGGCAAATGTAGGCCAATAATGCCCAAGGTGTATTTAAAATCCAAGCCAAAATAGAAAATGATATGCCAGTTACTCTACCAATAATTTTGTAAACACAAAACAGTAACATATGAATCAATACCAAATTCCTATAAAATTTTCTTAAGGGGGCTGCAGTTGGTGAAGGCTGACACACCCATATTCCGAGCTAAAAATTTATATCGCGCGCATTTTTCATGGTCACATAACTGGCTCTGCTACAAAACCAGGTAAAAAAGCAATTAGTAAAATATGGTTTTGAGTGACGAGCATAGTCAAATTCTTGATTTATTAAATTTTCAAAGTTTTTCCAGATAAACAGATTCAACATTGAAATAAGCTCTATTTGGGACCTCATACAATCCAAAATATTGTTGATGGACGAGATTTTTTCCAATTTTCTGTGATTTACAGAACACTAGTTATAATTTAAGAATCAACCAGTATTGTTCAAGACATATTTTCCTTCCAGAACACCTTTTCAAAATACTAACCCAAACATGTCAAAAATAGTGTACATTTACAAGGGCAATTTCAACCCTTTGGCGCATTTTTCCCATGAATAATTTTAATTCTATAAATAAAAATACTATAGATAAAACTTTGATTTAAACCTAATTTCAAGTGATGAGCATACCCTAACTTTCAAGGTATACTTCAAAGAAGATGGGTCAATTCAACATAAACATTGAAATATGGGTAAACTGACAGCTCTGTCACCTGTTTAGTTTGGCATTAGGAGACCTTCTGAAACACTTTAACGAAAGTATAATTCACAAAGTTCACATTCGCACTTACTTTTTAATATTTGCTTAAATCCAACTAGCTCTGTAGCCATGGGCAAAATCTTGTGATTGATGTCAGCATCCATTTAGTTCATGTTTCCCCGGTGAAAATATATTCTATTCCAAAGCCGATTTCGACGTACTTTAGCTTTTTAGAAACCGTTGGCCTTCCTAAGTAAGATTATCAACTGTTTGATAACCATATTTGATAGTAAACAGCTAAAATATTCTCCGAAAGTTTATACCTTTGCCGTCTTCGGCGCGAAAATGGCAACTTAAGAAGAAATGAGCCCGCTATTTTCGGCCAGCGTCGACAAATTGCCCACCTGTTAACGTAGAGAAGTAAGTGAACCGTCCATGGCATCGCGGCGGACGACTTTGGATTCCGCTATGTTTTCACATACCCGGGTGTAAATATCCGAGCGGAATTAGTACCCTCGCACGGCGCTTCGCGCCGGCTCGGGGATTATCATATAAATTATCCCACATCTGATTGCGTTCATTAATTGTTGCTGGACATTCCATGACAAAATGGAATCCAATATTACACAGTGCTTTCGTGCATAGGCTGCAAATATAAAATTCACCCCGATCTTCCGTCGCTGATACAATGGACTTAGGAATATTTCCGCACATCAGGTTAACCATATTAATCATAATTATACGGTCAAATGGATAGTGTTTCAGAACCTCCCAGTGGATATGTGGTTTGAGCTCATGATGTATTTGAGCATAATGTACAAGGTTGGGTTTATATGCCATCGTCGTCCTCATGACATATTCCTCATATTCATATATTTTCCTCAATACCAGTTTTCTCCAAACTTCTTTAGAAGGAATCACCCCGTCTTTTAAGTATTTTTCAAGAAATCGCTTAAACCATATTTTTCTAAAATTCTTATTACATCAGGTATAAATCCCTTAGAATTTTCACGTTTTGTTCCTTTATACGAAAAAGCCGCTTAATAAACACTTGCTTATGCAGTGCTGTTGGTAATGATCGACACAAAGAAGCAAAAAAGATAAGTTTTGCTTTGTCTATCCACCCTATCGTCGATAGCATCCCCAATGAGCCAAGCGCGGCCTCGGTATGGGTAGATAGCGGAAATCCTTGAAACCGTTTTGCTGCAAACGTTGTTACTCTGTTCAGCATCTCACACTCAGTCGACGTCAAATTAAACCAGACGTCGCAGCCATAAAGCATTAACGGTAGCCCATACACTTTCCAAAGATTTGAAGCACAAATGGGATTAAGTCACTTTTCAGCAGAGTCAAGCAAACATTGAAGGCCGTCTAATCTAGTCGATAATAGCGTGATATCATCCGCAATTATTATTGTACTACATGATAACTCCTGCAACGTGATTCCATTTCCCGTTGCCATTAAAATTTCAGGCAGATCGTTATTATAGCATAAGAAAAGCGAGGGGGAAAGAACCCCACCTTGTCTCACTCCTTGTTTTACTTGAAACCATCCCGACATCAACTCACCGAAAGAAACTGCGCATTTCATACGATTGTACCACCCACGCAGGATACGCCACGATTTTCCGTTCATATACCCATGTTATAGAGTTTAAAGAACAAACCATTCCACCAAACAGTATCAAATGCTTTTTCTGAATCGAGAAAACCGCAATACACTTTACTTTCCCTTTCGATGTTATTCAAAATAAATTCTTGCAAAGTAAAACTTGCAAGAACGCAGCTCTTATTGTTTTTATATGCGTATTGAAACTGGTTCGGAATACCCCAATCCTTGAAATAAGGCATCCAACGGTTAAGAAATAAACGTTCAAAGACTTTCCCCATAACATTTACCAGCGTTATACCTCTGTAATTTTTCTTGTCCATTGTGTTCTTTTTCCCACTCTTCGGTATAGAAATAACTTTTCCCAAAGTCCAACTTTCTGACACATTGTATTAAGCAATATTACTAAGAATTCCATAAATGATACCCCACCGTATTTAAGATGTTCGTACCGTATATTATCTGTACCACCAACTTTACCATTTGGAAGTGTATCAATAAAAATCTTAACTTCTTCTAATTCGAAGGGTTTTTCCAATGGATCACCAGTGTTGTGAAATGACTCACCAGAAAATGTATCGATCTGTTGCTCAACAGCAGCACGAAATTCCTCGTCAAAACTTGCATTATCCAGTGGTGTATACAGTTTTTCATAGTGCTTTTTCCATATATCAAGGATTGCTGAAGGCTCTGTAATTCGAACGCCGTTTTTCTCCAAAATTTCACCAGCCCTTTTACCACTCCGAGAACTTTTAAATATTTCACGAAAAAATTACTCCTCTCTCCGTCATGTGACTGCTCAATTCTATGAAAATTCTTCATCTCTTGAAAATATATAGCCCGTCTTCGAGCCCTACGAAATTCTCGCTTTGCTTCTTTATAGTAAGTAAAGGACTGGAACTGTCGATTTCTGGGCCTTCCTTGCCCGATCCAGATATTTCTCCAATATGATATTCTACGGCAAGTAATGTCAACTCGGAATTCCAATAGTTCTTAATATAAGGACGAACCTTTTTTTGTGGGACATTATTATTTGCTGACGAATGTAAAACATTAACCGTTTTTGTCATAATCTCATCAAGACGCTCAACCAAATCTTGATTAGCATAATGGGCGCTTATCTCATTTAGACCCTGAGCAACATCTACTTGATACCGTCGGATCCTCAAGTTTTCTCCAAATTAAACTAGGTTTCGAAGAGGTTGACTTTGTAAAAATAGTTGGAATATCAAAGATGCAGAAAATTGGCAAGTGATACGAGAGATTATCAGAGCAGTCGGAAAGAACTTCACACTCCCGTACGGAAGACAAAAATGAACAGTTTACGAAAATGTGATCGATGGTTGTTCTAACTTCACCACCACCAGCACAAAACGTTTCCACAGGGCCAGCGGCAATGGTCTGTGAATTAATAGAAACAAAGTCAAACCTCTCTAACAAATTCCACAGTCTCCGTCCTCTATTATTTATATCGATAAAACTTCGCGGTCATCCCATTTGGCCCAAATGTGCATTGAAAAACCCCCGCAATCAGTAAAGTTCCTTTATGCTCTAAACGCTGCAGTACATTCAGAAGATCATTGACAATATCTTAATAGAAGCCAATGGGAGAAGATTGAGGTGGCATATAAACATTAACAAATGTACACGTTTTGATTATCTGGTAAATGTAAGCTTAAAACCATAATACGCTCATTTCCAAAATCATCAACTTTAGTGATATATTTATCAAGGGCCTTTTTCCATAAAAATGCAATACCACCCTTACCACGGCTAAACACCGAAGACGAATTCAAGCAAGCTCTACCCCAGGAATTATAGAGAGGATGCACATTATCCAAAAACGATAACGTCTCTGAAAAAAACCAATGTTCTTGAATGCAAATAACATCTGATCCCCGTAAACAAGTTCGTAAAAAACTAAGATTATTCTTGATACCAGTAACATTCCATGACAGTAGTTTCAGACTCTTTTGGATACAAATGTTAGAAGTATTATTAGGTGCGAAAGTTAACCAATTTCGGATCCTGAAGCAATAGGCTTGTGAAAATTTTTAACTACACGAAAATTTTCCAGTTGGCTTTTAGACAGCCAAGGTTTGCACATAACGAAATTGGGCCAGAAACTGTCACGTAAAACTGTAGTTGCATCTACACTGGGGACATTTATTTTCGCCGAAAGAGTACCTTTACGTCTACTCGGAAAGACAAAAAGATGGGTCACATGCAGTAACTCCCTTTTTCTCAACAAACGACCGAATATCATCTGCTACCACGTTATCTCTTATACCTGTCAAGAGGAACCGACTAATTCTCTTTCTCTTGCGCTCAACGCCCACAAATCCTTCCATATCTATTTGACAATTATTTTGTTCATCGGCATTATCTATTGTGCCTGGCTCAACATTGTTCATCAAGCATTGTGTGTCGTTATTTCCTCTATTAGTTTTTGGTACATTGTTATCTAATTCAATAGATAGATACACAGATAGATAGATAGACAGATAGATAGATAGACAGATAGATAGATAGACAGATAGATAGATAGATATAGGTAGATATCATAGGTAGGTAGGTAGGTAAGTAGGTAGGTAGGTAGCCCAGGGGCGTACATATCGATTTTGGCTGGGGGGAGGGGTGAAGTTTCGAAATGAGACCGACTCATAAATTCAGACCGACTAGTTTCAGAGACCGACTTCAATCGTTGCATTAATTAAAATATAAAGTTTGCCGAATATCCTGTTTCAATCGTTGTTGTAAAGCGTTCTTCTAGAATGTCATATCACTTATACTGTATGTGGCGTGCGTATGTTGAATATTTACAGAAGCACTGAAGCACTGTAAATGCTAAACAAATCTACTTTGAAATAGAACCATAATATTGCCAGTTGCCTGTTGCCATATTAAATACTTGATGGCAAACTTATTGTACAGGAAGCTAAACTTATTCTTATCCAAAAAACTACATTGTTTTTGAGATATAATTCGAATTTTTTTACTGATTTCCACCTACAAATTGGAATAAAATATTTGTTCAGAACGCAGGAAATCGTGTCTACGAGGTCCTAGATTCAAAATTTCCGAGAGGAGGATTCTCCCGGACCCCCTGCGAATGGGTGTCCTACTGCATCAGTCGTCCTATTCTGCTGGATCTACCCCTGTGTACATGAGTTCAGTAAAAATATGAAACGTAACTTACGCAAGTTGAATTGTGCGGCTACTCATGCGCAAGTTATTGCATTCTATTGTTAATATAAGAATAGGTAATAGATAATTAATCAAAACTAACAAAGCGCGGACGCTTGATAAATATACGACTATATTGATTAAATTTAATGATTCATTAATTCACACCAACGAACACATGAAAGATAAACTGTCTTGATCAGCTTCCACTCAAAATTTTCATTATGATGCTAGCGACACCACTCAAGTCTGTGAATCCTGTCCCTAATAATTTTAGCACCTAAGAGTTTTAGCACTGACAGCACTGTGTACGTAATTTCTAAAATAAAGGAAGTATGACATGAAATCTCATGCGCAGTAATCAATGTAACTGAAAGTCAGAGAACAAGTTTCTGCTCAATTTCCAGTTAGTGTAATTAGATATAAAAATTGTTTTTATTTTCTTATACAAGGTGGTCGTTAGTATGTGTGTACATATTTTGTTTATTGAGTTGTGTTGCCATTCAACTTATTGGAGCAGCACACGTAATTTTTCAATTGACTTTTCGATTTAGGGGGGGGGGGGTGGGCGAGAGGCCAAAATCGCTACGTACGCCCCTGGTCTCGCACAGCATTACGAGGCATAATGCATCCAATTTAACAATGAATATCTTGGGACCGACTGCAGATTTTGAGACCGACTGGATCATGATCTCTGGGTGGTGTACCACTCCCCCCCACACACACCCCTCCACATTTACGCCCCTATCTAAGCCGGTAAATAGCATGCATATATATAATAAGTAGTTTATCCCCATGAACTTTGCACTATATGATCTCTGAGTTCTTTTCTCTTTTCAATTTAATTATTTTCTATTTATCGAAGGATGTCAACTTATATGCACGCTTATTCTATAAAATACATGAATCGGTACACTGCCTATACTCATTAAGTTAATATAATATTTCATGCTTTATATACATTATCTTTCCCAGCATGCCATGAGAGGCGCCAGGACCTGACCGTTCGGGAAGAGCTGACTGTTTATGAAAGGCTAAATTGCTTCGTCGTATCATACGATTCCTTTTTTCTTGTAGCACGAGAAATAGAGCTTCTGGATTTAGTTTAGAATTTAAGATTTTGCTCTTTCTCCTTAATTGTTTCGCAGAGAATGGTGTTTGCCGCATGTTTTTAATTTCCTTCTGTACGCCATATTCTTATATCAACGTTTTCCTAGCATGCCTACAGTTTAACCTCTGCCAAGCCAAGCATAGTTTCACACAGGTACGCATACTCCAATTATCAAGTAAATATGTGATTGCTTGAAATAGGGATTAATGCGCGTGAGAATGCACTTTGAAAAGAACTGGAGAGAGGCTATAGGAGTTCAATATCGATTCAATGAAACGTTTACATTGCGAAAATATGCAAGAAATTTGAATTTTTAATCTGGTGAACAAATCTATACGTAATAGTTCAAACACGTACGAGTAGGAGAACTTCCTTCAATTTCTAAACACCGAGAAGAGTTGAATATACGAGGCGAAGCCGAGTATATTTTAACGAATTTCGAGGTGTTTACAAATCGGAGGAAGTCCTCCTTACGACTTACGAGTGTTTGAACTTACGTGAATTTTGTGAGAAAACCGACGTGAAAGTTCACTTAAGTTCCACGCTTATGATCTCTCTGTTTTTGGTTCATGAATTGTTAATGAGTTTGAGAAATAATATTCAAGCCCAGCTTTTGGAATAGGTCTGAGTATTTAATATTTAATAAGTTCCAGCAAAAGTTCCGGACTAGCATTAGTTTTGCATTTTGGAAAATGACAAAAGTTTGAACGGGCTGGAGCAAACTTTGCGCTTCAACTCGGATGAAATTCCTTCAAAACATGTTTTGTACTAAAGTCCACGTATTATTGTCCATTTTAAGCATTCGATTCAGTCTTTTCTTTAACGTTGCGAGACACTTTGCGTGCGCTGTATTCAAAAGAATTGAAATTGCGGCCAGTGTTTTTAACCAATTAGCTCAAACTTTGACCAGTTATATAGTACAATGCTAAATCAGCTGATACATAAAGAATGTTATTATTGACAAAGCTTTGCTATATTTTACGTACGAAAGAAAAAACTCACGCACTTCACGCGAAAAGTTTGTTAAGCTATATATGGTCATATTAAATACCCTCCGAAGTGAGGCTTTTGGAAAGTCAGATGATACCTAAACAAAAGTGTGTGCGGTATACAGCTACGCGTTTGCATTTTCCTGAAATATTACTAACTTAGTTTTCCTGTCTGTGAGCTAACCAGCTCTTTCGTAGCCGTTTATTATACAAGGCTGCAAGCGCACAACCTCGTACCCAGGGCCTTTTTTAGGGAGGGAAAGGCCCTGGCACCGGCTGATTTTTAAAACCACGAATCGTGGTTTTGAATAAATTAGCGCGATAATTACATATGCTAAATATTTTTCCAAGATGGCCGACACATCGAAGTGTTTAGAAAAAATTCACGTACTGCAGCGACTTCATAAGGCGTTAAATGTTGGAAGTTTCCCTTCGTTTTGCTTAAAACCACTCCAAATTAAATGTTTTGAGCACATACTAAACGGATTTGATGTCGTTGCTGTTCTACCAACTGGTTTTGGGAAATCTTTTTTATTTAAACTTCTGCCAAATTTCTTGCCGACCAAGGCTGACAAAAATATCGTTATCGTAGTATGTCCTTTAAATGCAATCATCGAGGATCAGTTAAAGGTTGCTAAGAGTATTGGTATCGAGGCAGAAGTTCTCCAGTTGGTTGATCATCGCAGGGAAGTAGCGGAAAGTTTGTTTGGATCACATGAAAGAATAACAGAAAGCGATGATGTATGTCTATTAAACGACAAGCTGTTAAATGGCGATGTTCAACTTGTTTTTACCCATCCGGAAGCCTTACTGAGTGTTAAAGGAAGAAATCTTATGAAAAGTACAGTGTTTCAAAGAAATGTTTTTGCATGTGTTGTGGACGAAGCGCATTGCGTAGAAATGTGGTGAGTTAAGTGTTTAATACATAATACATACTGCATGTTGCCATGTTTACACACTGTATCAGTGTATGATACACCGTGCATGCATGTATAGTGTATAAATATTATAATATATTGTATACCTTTATTGAACATTGATCCATGGAAAGTAACTTGTATACATGCTTCTGGCGGGCAAACGTTTTTAAAAGTTAACAAGAGAGCAGTAAAAACTGCTATGTGGGCAGCTAGTGTACGTGAGACGACTGTAATTGTTGTCAACAGTATGTGCAGTTATAGTGTGCTAGTTGTAGTAGTTGATGTACACTGATATGGTTACACATATTTGGCATATAATTTACCAAACATTTGCCCCCACCGATAGTTTTCCTTGTATGTTTCTCTGTTGGGCAGGAAATATCAGGAACTGGTAAATATTTCTTGTGACATTAAATCAAACATGTAGTCTGCTTATTCCACTGATTAACACAGTATTATTTGCATTCAAGTTAACAAGATTTTGTGTGTACTAGCTAGTTGCTATATGTTTTCATGTTTTGTTTTTCCACGTTATATTTATAAAATCTCATACACTGTACTTATCGAGCATGCCTGTTTGTGGGTTGTTGCTTGAGATGGCATTAATTGGAAAGTGGAATGAAATATTTTCACAAATGTAAAAATGTATTGGTGGCATTAGCAATGAAATTTGTGAAGTCATATTAATATTACAAATGTCATTGGGTGGCAAGATAGATGACATACTCAGAGAGATTGTATTGCAATTGCATTGAGTGATATAACATTGACCTTATTCATACCCAGATGTTAACCACATGAGTCGAGTCCTGATTGAGAATCAATCTTCCAATCTCAGAGGTAAAACATTCTTGCCCTGATTCAGACTGTGCAACAGTTATCTGTGAAACAATTGATTATTGATAAAGTTATCAAGTGAAATATTTTTCTATTTTCAAGGGGTAAAGAATTCAGAAAAGATTATAAAAGTTTGTCCACTGTACGTGCCTTCTTCCCAAATATTCCAATTCTTGCACTCACAGCCACAGCACCACCCCATTTGTTGAACAACCTAAAAAATAGCATGAATTTGGACAGCTCCTGTAAAGTTGTATCAGCTAACCCAAATAGAAAGAATATATTTCTTGCAAAGAAGATGCGAATGAGTAATCACCATATATACGAAGGCTACAGTGATATCCTTCTACCTATTGCTAATGAATTGTGTGTTAAACTTGAAAAGTACCCCATGACAGTAATATACATGAAGCTAAAGTACTGTGGATATGCATATGGGTTGTTTGAAAGAGTGTTAAAGGAGAAACAATATGTGGGGGAAACTAATGATCCAGCTGCAAGGTTGTTTGCACAGTTTCATGCGCCCCATATACAAGAGTATCATATCAGAAATTAAGAAACGAAACTCGCGAATAAGGGTTATATTTGCTACATCTGCTCTTGGAATGGGAGTTGATGCACCAGATATAATGCATGTTATACACATTACACCTCCAAGTAGTATTGAATCCTATGTCCAAGAAATTTGCCGTGCTGGTCGTACAGGTCAATTGTCAAGTGCAACATTATGTTATAACAACTCGGACATATCAGACAACCTGAAACATATAGATAAATCTATGAAGGAATACTGCCAATCGCGAGAGACCTGCCTTCGACAACTCCTCCTGAATTACTTGGGATTTCCATGTGTTAAGCAAGAGAGATGCTGTTGTGTTTGTGAAGAATCCAATCCAACTGCTGTCTGCAATGAACCTATGGAAAGTAGAGAAAAGGTGAGATTTTTAACAACTGCTAATACTATCATTTTGCAGAAACTTATTCTAAAGGAAGTCCATCAACTCGAGGTTTACAACAGCAACAGTCCAAGTTTGATGCTGATGAAATCTCCAATTCCATGTCAAAACAGTCTCAAAAAGATCATGAACGAAATTGAGTACATCAGAGTAGAGTCGGATCTGCTAGATATCTGTGGTATCTGGGATGAAGAGTGCTATTCCAAAATTATTTCTCTCATATCAACATATGCCCCTTTGCGTTAGATACATAATACAGTGCCACGTTTGCAGGCATTACATTTGTTCTCAAGGGGCCATTAAAAACTAATTAACCTATATCTCACTTACTGCATGTACATGTATAGCTAAATTTAAAGTATTTATTTTGCTAATTTTACCACCATTGACATCAACCCCGGTAGAATTATAATGTGACATCAACAGAGATAAAATTCGAAAAGGATAACATGGTTTTGCCAGAGAAACATAAAATGTACCAAATAAAAATTCTAAAATTGCTTAAAAATAATTTTGACATGGTATTTTGGTTGTTACTGTAATTATTGGCCCGGCCTGCAAGAAAAAATGGAATACCCACAAACATGGAATGATGGAATTGCAAAACGTAATACCATAAAAAGAGGTGAACTATCTATTTACATTTAGTCCAGCTCGATTCAGGTTATTTAACAGAATGCGTTTGGCCATCAGGCATTTTACTAAATAGCCCTCGCCGATTTGGACATTTAATAGCTAATTCACCTTCTTTTATGGTATTTAATTAAATAAACATGATTGAATGTTTCACCAAAGATCATTGAACAATTGATTAGCAAGAGTCTCCCTTAAAACATGAATAAGAATTGCATTAGACAAATTAAGATAAAGAAGCACATTGGCAGGCACGTACCATTATCTCTTTAGTTCCTTCTTGTGTTTTTCGATCCACTGATGGAATTCAACAACATCTAAATACAGCATAGGGCACCTTTTTATAGCAGGAAAGCTTGTGTGTGATCTACCAGGTACTTTATTGAAAGGGTCGAGTTTAACTAAATCAGCAACCATCTCTTTTTCATCTGCCATTGAGTCTCGTGTTGTGTGTTGCGCAGAAACCTTGTGGATGCCAACGGTGCCATCAAATTGTTCTACAACCTGTTTAATGCCATTTGTTGCCTTGTAAACTTTACTGATTGAGCTTAATGTTTTGTTTGGCCCCATTCTCTGAACAATGTTTTTGCTGAGTCTGTTGCTTATCTCTTGTGCCATGTCATCTTCGATATTTTTGCCCTTTCCACCTCTCCAGTTTACAAAAAATCCCCATTTGAACTCTTCAGCTAAACGAGGAGTTAACAAACACTCTATTTGAGCAATGCTGACAAACATTTCCAAAGCATATTTGCTATAGGACCCCAAGGATTTGAAAACCATTAACAATAGTTTCTGATTAATTAGATTTCTTTCACCGTCTGCCTCTGCTGCTGTATCCTTCAGTTGTAATATGAGGATGGTGAGAAAAATATGGCACAATGCATAGTTTTGAACATAATCCTCATCTTCATTGGCTCCAGAGTTGGTATTCTTCTGGAAAAGAAACTCGTCAATGAACTTTCCAAACACGTTATTGAAATATGTTTCCTTCTCTGCAGATGTTGCATTGGATGTATTCCCTGGAAACTTATTTTCTGTTGGAACATCATTAGTAGTGGACATGCCAAAGAAATGCATTGCTGCAGTTGTGATGTACGCTCTTCCGATGCTGACAAATAACTCTTCACTTCCCTCCAATGAGTCAATTTCTTTTGATGGAGTGGCATTGCATCTGTTGTATTTTTCCCTAAAGAACTTCAGAGTGCCAACTTGATTAACCGATTCAGCCTTGTGGAGAAATGAATAGGAATACTGCAACAACGATGCTCTTGTATGAAACATGACTGGCTTGAATGGCGAGCAATGTTCAAAACGGTCAGATGGTGTATGGGATCCTGCAAGTAAGTCTTTCGCACCAGCAAATCTCACTCTGGTCAGCTGGTCACCTCCAAAAGGTATCTTAATTTTTCTCATAGGGTCATTGGGAGTATCTTCTCTGTGGGCATTTGTTTGACCAGGTGCTGCTGGCCCTTCTGGGATTACTGGATCATTAGCTTGAGGCATTTCGTCAATTAGCCCAGCTTTCACATAAACTTCAGCATTCCAGCTCTCATATGTTCTTAGAATGTTTACACAATCCTCATATTTTGCTTCATTTGCGTTGATGATTGGTAAGCTAGCAAGATATGACTTTTGAGCCATTTGATTGGAATAGATGTGGTCAATGTGCTTTGGAATGACAGACTATACCCTTTGTTTACCGACGGGACTTTAAAGTCCCACAACAAAATATGATCAGAAAATCTTCTAGATTATTCAAATGCCCGTAGGGACTTTTCAGTACCAACAGTGTAAATGTAATCAAGAGTCTGGGACCGAATTTGGGAATGCAATATTTTTTCAGCAGTTGCATAATTAATTCAAAATGGCAGTCTTCACTATTTGCCTCGTGTAAGGTAGGTGTGCATTTTTTTATCGATTTTTACAATCTTGTCGAATGTTTTGAGGGATGGAACTTTTTGTGTATGCCAGTTCCTTGTTTTGAACAGTTCTATGTGATTTTTTTGTAGAAAATATAAAACAAATGTTAGGAAATAGCGCTTTTTGTTTTGGGACTTGTAAGTCCCGACAGTGTGTATAGGCTATCTCAAGTTTCTCAAATGACTTTGGTATTGCTGTTCAAATATCTTATTTTGAACACTTTGAAGACTTCTAAAACTCAACCTGTTTGTTTTGAACTGAATTAGAAAATATATTCCTGTATTTTGCCTGCTATATCTTATATGTTGAATGTTTGTTTGATTTTGCTCAGCCATGTAATCAATTTGTTGTTTTCATCAGTCATATAATTGGTTTCATTATTCGATGATAATAAGAAAGTTTTCTAAATTCCAGATAGATTGTATATTTGCAATGGAAAGGTCAAAGCGGTACAATGTTGAGGATGTTTTGGATATGTGGGAAGACATCCCTGATGACAACAATGATGTCACTGATGAGTCATCTGGTGAGGATATAGATTTATCGGACACCAACTATATCCCTCTTGATGATGAAATTGATATCCGTGAACGAGAAGAAACATCAATGACAGAAACAAATATACCAGATACACCAAATACTAGAACACCAAAGCCAAAAGAGAAATTACCAAGGAAACGTCAGAGAACAAATGCTAGTGATAAAAACAATGAACAGACAGTTCAGGAACAAATAAAGATGGTTGAAGATTATTTGTCAAAGAAAAAACCTTCTTACCCGCTATCAGCAAATCAAATCAAGGAATTGCAAAAACTCCTGTCAAGCAAGGGACAAAAGTTTACTGTGCCGCAAGTACCAAAGTTGGTCGAAATTGCAAGGCGTAGATGGAAGAAAATTGACAAGTCAAAGGAGAATAGTCCATTCAACCATCCAGAAGGTAAACAGTTAGTAATACATGATAATTTTTTATTTAGCTTCGCCAACTAGGGCAGGGTCACCACAACAGCATATGCCAATTACTGTAGGCCCTTTTACCTAACCCACCCTGTCAACTTTCCCTGTGAGAGGAAACCAGAGTACCCGGAGAAAACCCACGACTTTCGGCAGAGCGTTGACTTTTTACTCTTTTCACTTGAGGACTGGGTTCGAGTCGCATTGAGAAAGTTCTCACTGAGACTTGAACCCGCAACCTTAGAGGTGAAAGGCAAGTGCGCTAACCACTTCGCCACCGAAGCCCCTTATTAATTACATCACAAATCCCTCCTTGGCCATGAAGTCAATATGGGGTGAAGGAAGAATTTGTGACATATTTATTGA
The DNA here is from genome assembly GCA_016169945.1 of Trachythela sp. YZ-2020. Classification (NCBI taxonomy): domain Eukaryota; kingdom Metazoa; phylum Cnidaria; class Anthozoa; order Malacalcyonacea; family Clavulariidae; genus Trachythela; species Trachythela sp. YZ-2020. The sequence continues at coordinate 3,229,652 of JADLSH010000389.1, forward strand.
AGGTTTTTGTCATGTTTTTGCCCATGCTGCAAATTTGTGTAGCAAAGTTAATGTAACTGATATGTTAACATCTTATGATTGTCATTTATCCCTTCTCATTTAGGTCCAGTTATAGAAGAATTTGCTGATTGCCACACACCTGCTGATATCTTCTTTCAGTATTTTGACATGGAAATTATTGACAAAATACTGTCTGAAACTAACCGCTACATCGACCAGAAAGGGAGATCCATCCTACCCGTAACCCGAGATGAACTATTTGGTTTCCTTGGAATCAATTTGATTATGGCATACCACAAGTTACCATCCTGGACCGACTATTGGAAAAACGACCAAGACCTAAGTGTGCCGTTTATCTCTTCGGCAATGACAAGAAATAGGTTCGCCCAAATCCTATCCAATCTACATGTCAACGACAACAACAGCATTCCAGATGGTAACAAGGATAAATTGTACAAGCTTCGCCCACTGATTGAGGCAATCAACAATAGATATGTCAAGCTCTACAATCTGTCCAGAAGGCAAAGTATTGACGAAAGCATGATATTGTTCAAAGGTCGGCAAAACCCAATGAAACCGATAAAGCGTGGATATAAATTGTGGATGAGAGCGGACATGGATGGATACATTAGCAAGTTTGATGTATATCAGGGGAAAGTAGCTGATGCCAGTAAATCATCTGTCGAGAAAGATGATGAATCTAGCAATTTTGGTCTTGGTGAGAAAGTTGTCAAAACAATGACTGATGATTTGTTCAACAAAAACCATGAGGTAAATTTCGACAACTACTTCACATCTTTTCCGCTGTTGGAGTATCTCAAAGTGAATGGTGTTCATGCTGCTGGTACAATACGGATGAACCGTAAAGGATTACCTGTTGGCTTGGATGAAGACCTTGATCGTGGAGAAAGTGATTTTCGTGTGTCGAAAGATGGTCTTGTGTTATTCAAGTGGCAAGACAACAAGTCTGTTTTTGTTCTCTCGAACTTCCATGGGACAGAGATTTCCTCAGTTCAGAGAACCCAGAAAGATGGCTCCAAGTCTGTGTTCCCCTGTCCTGATGCTGTTGTAGACTACAACAAACACATGGGAGGAGTTGCTAAAGCCGACATGTTGTGCGCTGTTCAAGGTCTTAGTAGAAAGTCCAAGGAGTGGTGGCATAGGATCTTCTTTGGTATTGTTGACCGAACAATCGTAAATGCACAGATTGCCTACTCTAAACTTGAGGGGCGATCTATGTCTGTTCTAGATTATAAGAGAGCTGTCGCCCAAGCGCTCATCACACGTGCAACTCCAGTCAAAATTGGGCGACCAAGATCCACACCTTCACCACTGGGACCCACTAAACGGCGAAAGAGTGGCCCCTCTGTGTCAACCGAAATCCGATTGCAGAATAGAGGTGTGCACTGGGTGACATACGACAAGAAACGAGGACGGTGTGAGGTGTGCCAGGTCAACAAAGTGGAGTCAAGACCTCATAGCAAATACTCATTTTGCAAAGTATTTTTGTGCTGCAATGAGAAGAAGAATTGCTTTGCAGTATTCCATGAAATCGATGAATGAACACATTTACTGACACATAGATAGTTAAACACTTAATGTTATCAATTAGGCACATCTTAACTCCTCAGAACTGCTCACTAGGTTTTAGTTGTTAGATGATTGCATAGACCTGTACTGCCTGTCGGGACTTTAAAGTCCCAGGTGCATAGTCTGTACCACCTGTCGGGACTTTAAAGTCCGGGGTGCTCTGAAAATTCCGAAACTTGTTTTAACCACAAATAAACATTATTTTTGTTATTAGCACATAATTATTTGCCTTATATTAAAAAATTAGAAAAAAACACCCAAATTTTGATACCCTGGTAAACAAAGGGTTAAAAAATTGAATTTGGGGAAAAAATCGATGAGGATTCTTGCTATGAGTACCTATACAGTAAGAATAATAAATAGTTATAATAATAATTATATTTATCCAGGATACCCACATCACTCAGAACATATTTTTCAGTGGGGTCCTGCGTCAAATTTACAATACTAAATAGTATTTGTCTATATACAAATATATAGCAATAAAGACTATATATGGTATACAATGCCTATTATTCCTATTAATAAGCATCGACACTAATCCGACATGAAGAACTAATGACTAATCACTACTAAGCATTTTAGCTTAGTTATTAAAACACAAAGTCTATAGTATTCTCTATACAAAACCTAATTTAACTTAAATAGACGTATAATTTGTATAAAGAATATTTACGAGCCATTGTTGAAACTGTTAAATAATCTCGAAGCATGCGTTTTATCAGATTACGAATGGTATTAACTATAATCTGATAAAACACCGCTTCTTGCAAACAATAGTCAATATAATATTATAATAGCAAAAATTTAGGTTTCATTCATTTGATAAATGTGCAAAATACCTTAGCTGATTCAGCATACTTCTTCCATTCCAATCCATTTAAACTGAATTTCGATCGTGGAAGGGTCAGAATGTTATTCTTGGGAGAATCATTTGGTAGGTGGAAAAAGGTAACCCTGTTCTCAATGAGATTCGATGCAAATAAATGCAAGTCTTCATTTTGGATTTCCTTCCTCATATGCCCTCTCAGGACTTTTAGGTCCCAATTGGCACCTGTGCCACGAAAGACTCTGTGATTCTTTACCTTCTCAATCACTTGGTCCATGAAGTGCCCTCCAAGTAGTTTTAGAAGATCATCTCTTCTGCTAGGGTATAGACACACACCAAGCTTGTTAAGCCTTTCTTGAAGCTGCAAAATGAAAGTAGGATATAAATTATTTTAGTAACTTACAATTTACAAACAGTAATAATTAGTTAATGCATCACTCGCAATGGGAAAGCATGTCAAATAAAAAATTGTACTTTATTTATGTACCAGTAATTTCAAAGCTGTCTGTGGTGAATGGTGGTTTAGTTAATTTTAGTATTCATATTTATTGCTGCGGTAGCGAGCGAGCCTGAAGCGAGCGAGCGGACGCAGCAGATCCAATTTGTGTATGTAGGGGATTTTTATCTCAAAACATCAAGCGCATGGAATTGCGCACAAAGCAACTGCATATTTCGTACAACTTCTGTAGCGTGATCTTCGAAAAAAATACACTTGCGCGAAATAGAAAGGCTAAAAATTCAAATATAAGTAGAGAAGAATCCTATTATTTTTTAGTATGGGAAGTAATTTACGTTATTATCAGTGTCATTAAGCGAATGAAATAATGCATGGTCGTATTCGCAAGGACATATAAGCATGCATATTATTGTCAGAACAGACAGGGTCTCAGTTCTGCGCGCACTAAGACAAATATTCGAATGGCAATGAGTTGAAATGAGTTGTGCTTTACATGTAGGTGACTCACATATCCAGCAAAGTAAGAACAGAATGATGGAATAAGGCTTTCGTTTTATAGCTTTCCAAATGCAAAATTATTTTGCGCACATGCTTGTATATATTTTTAACGCTTTTATACACTACAAAAATATGCAAATTTCCTTGCGTGGCAGTGTCAAATTACTCATCGCAGTAAACATGGGTTTCATGTGGGAATTCCATGTGGAAGAACAATACATGGAAAATATTGATATTTTGAAATAGATATTACAAAATTTGATGTCTTTCATGTTTCGTGATATATTTAGCTTGTCTCATCCTGCAAACTATGCTAGGGTATGCATCTACTGACAGCGCGCAAGCCACTGGGTCAATGCCAATAATTACCGTCTACTGAATATAATTTGTGTTGCATATTTGTTTGCATGTTTGTTTCAAGAAGCTAAAGAATAATAACAGTCCCCGCAGCATTCCCTACCTTGCAGGTACCTTAGTTAATTATATAACCCAAATGTCTGGTTTTGTAAGACCTGTTTTAGATGTTTATTCAATTTACAGTATAACATTACATAATTAATAATTTAGTATTTTAGACTGTGCTATAAGCTATACATATATGTATATGAATATATATCAGTATGTGTATTTCAGACCATCTTCAAGCTCATTTCAGGCGCAGACTGTATGATTTTTGGTCGGTAAATTTGATACAGGTTAGAATGTATCAGAAATAGCCAAATAGGTGATCCTTAAGAAATTGAACCTTTTGAAAAACACAATAATTTATGCACTTTGTAATTAAAGATAGCTTCTAGGTGTATGCACACGAAACGAAATTCCTGATTTCTAAATCCAAGGTTCACTTTTTTAGTGTTTACTGTATAAAACAAGCAGTAGATAACGCATGTCATATCTGAACTTCATTGTTGTCTTTATACTATAGGGAAACTAAATTTATACTGAAATTTAAACAGTTGAAGAGTATTTCATCAAAGAAAATATTAATATGAACTTGTTTCAAACGTCGCTTTTTGCATGCCTCGAAATTAATTCATGAACTGATGAACGCATGCAAAATGCGACAATTAAAACAGAAATTATCTCCCAAAATTTAAAATCATATTACTCATTTTTTGAGTTGTTTTGTCTTATGATTTTGGCAGTAACATTGCAATTGATGTAACGTTGATGTACAAATTGGCCATAACATTGATGAAATCGACAAGTTCTTAAAATATGAAATCGACATGTTTTTTGTTGCATGCATAACATTGATTGTTGTTTATATATAAAGTTGTGATAACACGTTTAATAATTGTTATTCTGACGGGAAATTATTACTATAATTTCAAGTTTTGACAGTAATTCCGCACAAATGCCTGACTTCACAAATGTGTATTGAAAATAACCTATTTCCATACCTGTTTAGTACAACCTCCTTCGATCACCAGAACTGTGTTAACACGTTTCATCAGGCTTAGCTCATGCCACCGTTCATTCATGAGTACGGAATAAGCAAAACCGTATTTCACCCGTGTAGCGCATTCAATGAGGCCATTCTTGCCAGACACTGCGTTGAAAATGTCTACGAGAAACGGAATATTTGTTGCCATTTCATTCCACACTAAGTCTGAATCAAATTCTTTCAGACTCTCGTATGTCGTGCCAAAAAGTACAGAACCATCAGAGCGCTTGCAAAGATTTTTGCACGATGAACTGACATCATCCGTTATTGACTTTTTCAATGACGCTAGCACTACTGGACAGTGTTCCTTTATAATTTGCGCCAAAACCACTGGTTGTTTTGACTCTGCTGCTCGAATGATTTTCTGCTTTTGGCCCTCGTTTAGCATAGGTTCATATGATTCCTGTATAAAGGGTTGCGTAGTTTCGGAAGGCGTTGATGTTGTTTCGCAGTTAAAAAGCATTTTCTTTACTAAACGTGATGCTTCTTGATCAGCCGAAACCGAAAGTCGCTTCGATGGCGGTATCACAGAAGGTGAGAGCTCTACACATCTCTTCACTGAACAGGACTGCTCCATTCCGACCTGCATATTTTGGCACTTTTCTACGAAAGCACTCATCTTATTAATGAACTTTTTGCAATTTCTGCACATCATCTTCGAAAGATTATCGTCTTCGGTTACATTAATTTTGCAAGTTTCTTTTATTTTCACGCACATATTTTCAGTTTTATTCAGTATACGACACATACGGTGACTTTCGTAACAACTACCGCAAAGCCGACAAACTGAGCTCCGAGCACTAGTGATCTTTTTGGGAGTTTCTTGAGTTTCTGCCATCATGTGGTATTTTAAAACACAACTTCGCAACTTTTTGTAACTATTTCTTAAATATTTCACTCATACTTTTTACTCGACGTAATTATGCAGATATACCGTTTTGAATAAATTAACTGTGTGAGGCAGTTGACCAATGAAATTGCAGAAGGTGCCAGCCGGTGCCGGGGCCTTTTCCCTCCCTAAAAAAGGCCCTGGGTACGAGGTTGGCAAGCGCATTGAATTTTCATTGTTCTATATCGTTTCGCAGAGTAAATAACAGTGATTCGCACAACGAACGGTATATCCAGAGGAGGTTGGACAGCAGGCCGCAAAGCATCATGGGTAATGAGCGTATGTTACCACGTGCGGCCTCATTTATGCGTTGACTGCCGTGAAGTCAACATCTCTGGCCATAGCAAATTCTGCGAAAATAGACGCTATTTTTACAGAGACTCAATGCCATCATTATGGATGTGTTTAGTGTTTTGTAATGAAGGTATAACAAGGCTCTGAGTCTCTCTGAGGATTTATTTGTGCAGAAATCTCAAAGGCTGCGAGTGATCGTCTGTATTTGTAATATACATTGTGCAACTAGTGAGGAGTGCAGTGCAGACAGTTAACTAAATATTTATTGACCAGATTGATTCTGCTGGCATCAAAGGATTCGACTTTTAATACTATGTATTTAGTTATTTATTTATCCCAATAGCACATTGTGACTACTGAAAACCCGCATATTGAGCGGGTTGTCAAAAAACTTCTATATACTTTTTTGCAACAGAAATTACGGGTGAAATGTAGACAAAACAAACTTTACAGTAATATACAGTTCCATTTTTATTGAAAATACATAGCACATGCATATTCCTACATATATAAATAAATATTAAAGAAAGCAAATATTCACCAAGAAGGCAAATTAATAATACAATGATAGAATTCAACCCAAAATACAAGTCTGTAAATAAACAATAAATTTTACTTCTAAAATTTTCTTCTAAAACTCAGTACTTATTTTAAACAGTAAAGTCCACTTCTTCAGAAAAAACGAGCAATCACTGCGTCAATTGTGGAAATTCGAGGTGTTCAACTTCAAAGATTGACAGAAATGGCATCGGATTAATACAATGTGACGACGTACAGCCTACAAAAAAGATCAAAATAACGTTTACCTTACAAAATACTGCTCACATAGGTAGATCAATAGTTATTGAAATAGCATGGTGCATTCCAGAAAAAAAATTGAATAACAATGACAAAATATTCGATATTTGCGAGTCGAGCGGGCCATCAGGCAACAAAATTGCAGACAGAGCCAGACACTAGCCCAGATATAAAAGCTCTAAACAACAGGCAAATAGCTCCTAAATCTCCTAAAATTCATTCAAAAGTACTTTAACGCTTGCTCTAAAGAAGTTTAACGCTCTTTCTATTAAAGAAGTTTCAAGATTCATTGTAGTCTAGGACCTGTATAGGAGTTTGTATGCGTTTCATTTAGCACAGGCAATCTCAACTGTTTTAGGGTAAAATGACCATGGCGGTCAACATGGCATATGTGCCAAAACCTGAATCCGGGACGAAAGTCCTGAAAATGACCCCGCCCTGAAACGGCAGTGCAGACATAGCTCTAATTTCCGAAAAGCAGAAGCGACAGCCTTTCTGAAGTGCTTATAGTGTTTAGAAGGTTGCTTTTAGGGGTAGTTATTGGAAGGAAAAATTTGTCTAAGTATAACATTTTACAAGAAAATGACCATGCACCACCCCAGGTCAACTGCTAATTATCCATGAAATAACTAATATACCTGGCAGAGATTAAATTTTCTTATTTCCTAACAATTTTTATCATGGGATGAAAAACTATGCTTAATTTAATATAATTATTGTAGATTTCATAAGGATTGACATTGTTTTGTTTAAATATAATACATTTTATTTCACGTACCCCCCACCAAAACACGATTTCAGCCATATTTTGCCGTCTTGTTTGCTTTTTATCGCCGAGTCTCGCAAGTATCATCCAATTGTTGTACTTTTACATAATGATAGATGGCTAAAGAAGATTTCAACCAAGTTTCGTCAAGTTTTGAAGCAGTGCAGTGTATTTTATCTTCGATATTGTGTCCTTCGATATTTCGTCAAATAGCGGCCATTGCAATGCCTCGCCGCTTCTCTTCCCGATAAATGCCACTTCTTCGTCTTCATATGTATTTAGATTACAGTATCCAAGAGTACTTCATTGTAGAATAGTCCCAATCGAAAAACTAGGGTAGTATAGTCCCACTTGAAAGGAAAAAACCTCCCATAACAAATTTAGGATCAGAATCAAGGACACAAGTTTAAAAATAATTTGAAAGTCACGCGCAATCTACTTGACAGGGGGGGAAATATTTTCACGAAACGCTGGTTCGCCACCACAGAACCCAGTAAATATATTAATATTTGCGTATTTTCTATTGTTTTTATCATAAATCATAAAAATACAATAAATATAATATATTTACTGGGAGGTTTTTTCCTTTCAAGTGGGACTATACTACTCTAGTTTTTCGATTGGGACTATTCTACAATGAAGTACTCTTGGATACTGTAATCTAAATACATATGAAGACGAAGAAGTGGCATTTATCGGGAAGAGAAGCGGCGAGGCATTGCAATGGCCGCTATTTGACGAAATATCGAAGGACACAATATCGAAGATAAAATACACTGCACTGCTTCAAAACTTGACGAAACTTGGTCGAAATCTTCTTTAGCAATCTATCATTATGCAAAAGTACAACAATTGGATGATACTTGCGAGACTCGGCGATAAAAAGCAAACAAGACGGCAAAATATGGCTGAAATCGTGTTTTGGTGGGGGGTACGTGAGATAAAATGTATTATATTTAAACAAAACAATGTCAATCCTTATGAAATCTACAATAATTATATTAAATTAAGCATAGTTTTTCATCCCATGATAAAAATTGTTAGGAAATAAGAAAATTTAATCTCTGCCAGGTATATTAGTTATTTCATGGATAATTAGCAGTTGACCTGGGGTGGTGCATGGTCATTTTCTTGTAATATGTTATACTTAGACAAATTTTTCCTTCCAATAACTACCCCTAAAAGCAACCTTCTAAACACTATAAGCACTTCAGAAAGGCTGTCGCTTCTGCTTTTCGGAAGTTAGAGCTATGTCGGCACTGCCGTTTCAGGGCGGGGTCATTTTCAGGACTTTCGTCCCGGATTCAGGTTTTGGCACATATGCCATGTTGACCGCCATGGTCATTTTACCCTAAAACAGTTGAGATTGCCTGTACTAAATGAAACGCACACAAACTCCTATACAGGTCCTAGACTATTGGGAAAAACAAGCTTTGGTGGCTCAATATCGTCCTAAACTATTAGATGCCATTTTGGCAAACGTCGAAATGACTATGATCACTTCGATGCCTAATATCTTGAAAACTGCCAGGGGATCACCGTGATCATTCCAGCAGATTTAAAGTTTATACATTTGTCTTCATCATTATACAAAAATTACGAAAATCGAACCATGGAAATTCTAGATACTTTAGTTTGAAAATTGTAAACAGACGCGGACTTTAGTCAACACGTCGCAAAGACACGACTAACTTCAATCATGAAAACAAACAAAAACACGTTTCATAATTTCTAAAATATCCATCAAAAACTGATCAAGCAAATGCGTTTAAACATATAATTCATTGATATTAGAAAAGGTTTGAAATATTTTAATAAAATGCAAATGATAAGAAGGGAAATTTCAAAAGTTGGAGATAGTTATTTTTAGAAAGTGCAAATCGTATTGAAAATTCAGCAGCGAATATCTCGAAATCGGTGAGTTGCGCGGATAGGAGGGGGCAGTTAAAACGAAAGATTAGGCTTTAATCTATCACATTATGCGAAAATTAGCGAAATCGAACCATGGAAATTCGATATTTTCTATTTCAAAAGTTGATAGTTGAAACAGCCTCGTATTTCCACGTGACGCATAAGTGCCTGCATTAAATATAAAAATATGGTACAAAACGACGTTTACCTTCCAAAATTCTTCGCTTGGGAGTAGATTAATATTCACTGAATGGGTGTGCATCAGTGGCGTGCTGGCTTGTGTTCACCAAGGGAGGCCAGCTGGAAATTTTGCGCCCCCTTGTAATATGTGTATAGTTCAGCCTCCTAGACACGATAAATTTTTTTTTATGTGTCGACGGGGGGGGCGATGTGGTTCTTTAAAAAATTTTCCCGGACTACTAACGTTGTTATATTACTATTTCAACAATAAATACGTTTGTTCCTACAAAAAATTTACTTCCAAAATACAAAAATTCCTTTTTTCTATTCTTTGTGTCAATTTCGGCGCCCCATTTATCTTTTGGCGCCCCCTACAAAATCTTCGCTGGGGGGGCCATGGCCCCCCGGCCCCCCCTGCCAGCACGCCACTGGTGTGCATCGAATTTAATTGCAAATTTGAATAACAAGGGGAAATATTTCCGTATTTATGAGACCAATGCAAATTTCACAGTCCACTTGCTTCTTGCGAGCGCTGAGAAAATAGCGTCTCCTCATTGGTCGAAAAATATCATGTGACAGCTGTGTACCCTCCTCTGGGTATATCCAGGTGTTAGGAACGTTAAATAAGAACATATATTACTGGATTTTATAGACATAACGTTCTGATCTGTGTAATCGATCGCCATAATTTTAGAAAAGCTTGAAACGCGCAATCCATAAGGAAGATCGACGATTTTTGAAGAAAATAGACAGCTTGTCTATGGGTAGCCTGCGAATAGGCTAGTCCATGCTGATAGTGGCTCAGCAGCGCCATACCAATTTTCCACTCTTTTATATAAATAATTTCTTTTCTAAATACATCTTTAAAAATGATAGAATAATATATTACAATACACAAGATTGCATGTGATCAGCGCCATAGACCTGACTCGCACCCAGAGCCATCTATTTACTTTCAACGAGTGAAATGCAGTGGCCTTGGGCCGGGTACGAGATTGGATGAAGCTAAAGTTGTATAAGTTTGGTTTTGAGCAAAACTGAGCAAGAAAAACAATAGTTTTCAATCTGGAGTGAAGATATCTATTTAAAGTATTCTAACCATTTCAAACATGGCCTCCTGTATAATCCTCACACTGTAGTAAAGTTCAACTGCGGCAAAAATTCGAGAGGCATCAGATTTGTATCCTAAAAAATGATATTTCAATGAAATATAGGCAACGATAAACTGGGCAGCTGGGGTTATATAATATCAGTCAGTAAAAACTAGAGACAACAGCTTTGCAATTTTTATGAAAATCATGCTTAGAATTGAATGTAGACTTACAGGGTAAATAATGTTTATATGAAGCAACATGACACCGTTCTATGACGACAAATTTGGATATAAAATTTGTAAACAAAGTGACTGTGTAGTCTATATCAGAATATGGCCCACAAACAATGCACAGTAACCCCCTCCCCAGGCAGCCAGACCAAATCTCCCAGTAAAAATGTACCTCCCCCCAAGGCAGCCCTCGAAAAAAGTCAAAATTGAGATTGGCAAAAAATACCGACCTAAATCTGACTCAAGTCAGCACTTCAGCATTTTTTGAGGCCAGTTTCAGTTTCTACCGCTGGGGTTATTACTAGTAATTACAAAGTCTGACAAAGTCATGCAGCCGTCTGACATCTGGTTTTACACTAACAAACGTGGCAGGTTTTTGTGCTGTTATCCGCAACTAATCACAGAAAATTATTGGGGTCTTTTTTCTGAAAAATAGGATTGCCTAGCTGGTCAAAGAAGCCCCCAATGACCCAATATTCTGTTTTTGTTTTATAAATGCTATGACAAATCCAAATTTGGATTTGGTATGGAAATTTTCACCCCTCCTGCATCCCGTTGGCAAAGAATAAGAGGAATATGCACCCTCCTTCACCCCCCTCCCATTCCTAGCAAAAAAACTGTGTAGTTTGGCCACGTCTAATGTCATAAATTCCATTTATTTGCAAAAAAGTCATATGGATCATTAACTGTTTTTAACCAAAGCAATTGCCTAGAGAGAATCAATATACCGAATATACTGGCACACCGTAAATTTTTCAAATACTAGTGTGCCGATATTACAGTATTATGGTGATATTACAGTATTAAGTCAAAAATACTGGTATACTGAAATTTCAGCATTTGTATTTATATATTTATTCATTAAAACTTCTGCCAACGTAAGAAACTTAATTATGACAAGGGTTTGGCATCACAGATTTCTCCAATTACGATGCTCTCTACAATTAAAATAATTACAAACTGTAGAACAAATAATGGATATATACCAGTAAAAAATAATTAGAAAGAGTGAATTTGCTTAACTCCATCAATAAAGTTTGCTGCCCATATTGGATGGAAATACTATTTCAAGTCACAATTTGCCTAAAATCACATTTAGAAACCTCAGTCAATATGTACAGATGCACTTCAAATTTGACACTTGATTAATGTATAACTATACCGTACATTCCTAAACTGCAGCTGCTTTCATACTGAAATGCCTTTGTTATTACTGTATATGTGTAGTAAATTTATATGATTTGCATTTTGCAATTTATATGGAATTGCATTTATTTTGCATTTCATTGTAGTATTGTTAAACAGCCTATTGAAACATTTTGACAAAACTTGGCTTTTTCAATGTTGCTGATGGTGATATACCAGTATGCAGTATTCCCAATACTATTCTCTCTAGAATGGTCAGTGTTGTGACAATGTTGGTCACTGACACAGCTGAGCCGCAACTGTAATTGCTTCAGCTTCACAACCTAAACTTATCCAAGGCTCTTCAACCCATTCACTGGCGCATTGCCAGCTAATGGGTTAACAAGAGACACTGGCAGATAGTTTTGTTAACCCGTTAACTGGCAGTACTCTACCACTGACGAGTAAAATCGTCTGGCGTTAGACAGAGTAAAATACTAAAAGTAGGGTGCATCTGAGCGCATTGAAAGTTAATGGGTTTTGGGTTAATATACCTGTCCACATATACTGTATGGAATTTTAGGAATTCATTTACAACTCTCAGCGATTTACACTTTGCGTACTGTTCTCTACCAACTCGCTTGATCAACTTGACACAACACAATACTGTAGCTGTGATACAATACAACACAACAACACAGCATACTACACTACACCACACCGCAGTACACTACACTAATTGCTATTTAACCTATTGTGTGTTTATAGGTAGAATTTGTTTCCTTGCAAGTAGGCTAGCCTTCTTAGCGAGTGGCTTTATGGGAAATGATTATCCCAACTGCTTAGATCTTGCTTGTTTCAATTGAAATTCTGAGAATAGGACCAGCGAGATTGTCCATAGAAACAAAATAATTTGTACTACATTGTTTACCCATCTACAGTATAAAACACATATTCTTTGTATAGTTTAACATTCCAAGGACATATATCCTGGGAGTATGGGTACGGATGCACTTTCGTGGCTGTAACTGGATCAGCCTGGTTAGCAAGTGTTTATAAACATGATGAAATTTTTATTCCCCTGTTGAGATCAAGATTGCCTTTTTCAACTAAGATCTTGGCAACCATGTAAACACGGTGAGATCTTGCTTAGTGATTAGTCACACTAGTCATACCAGTCACACCTGCTTGCATATAAACAGCACTAAAATTTACCCACCTATAAAGCGGACAGTGCATATCAAATAACAAAACTGTCAATCCGAGGGGGATAATAATTTACTATATTGACTTAACGTCTATTGCCGATGCCCACCCTCCTTTCTGAAATGGATTGTCGGGTAAACAAGGCAGATTTTGCCATTATCATTCAAGTGTAATCCTGTGACATCAAAATATTTATCATATCAACGAAGGACAGTGAAATAGTTCAGTGAGAACCAAATGTAAGATTTAAATTTAAGTTTGGTTTTTGTTCATAAATATTTTATATCACTAATCACTTGTTAAAGGAATTTGTGAAGATACTGTACTAAAATATAATAAATAATAAACTGTAATTGCTACAATATCAACAAAAAAATATAGTATGTTTTACTAGATATACAGGGTATATACTGTATATTGAATATAATAATCTACACCTGCAAAATGTTTAGTTGCTGTACCGAGTAATTCGACTGTGTGGCCAACATACAGTAGCTGGTAATTTACCAGGCATCTTAATAAATGTTACTGTATAAAACCTTGACACAAAGCTGTGGATGTGGATATTTAAGTATGATTAATATTTGTATCAATTTATGAAATGCACATTCCTGTGACGGTAATAAATGTGAAAGCAATACTGTACTTAGTCAATCGAGACTAATACTGCCCTAGCAAATATATTTCTTGGTATCAGTGAAGGCCCACAATGACACAATATTGTAGCTTTGCATAGCAATTAGGAACGTAGACTGGTAAGAACACCTTTAAGGACAGACTTGGAGCGCGTTTATTGGGAATTCATGCGAAATGCACAGTATGATTGTACTGCTTTGGGGAACTGGGTGCATGCTTACACTGTGTTGGGGAGGAAATGAGACTAAATAGCAATACAGCTACTGTAGGTGAAGGAATCAATTTTGTACTTCAATAGGGATAGCATCAGTACACTATATTGCCCATCTCAGTTATGTATTGTATACGAATGACTGTTTTGGTATGGAATGAGTCATAACGCATTGCCATAGGCCGCGGAATCGTCTCAACAGTAGGGAGGCATCGCCTAAAAGGGGCATCTATCAGTGGCAAGCCTAGCGTCATTTTGGAGGGGACGTAAAATAATGTTGATGGTACAATATAAGAACAAGCTTTGTAGGTGGGTCCGACGGATTTCTATGTCTCTGCAACACCATTTCCTGCCTTCTGAGGCAACTTATTTTACCTAATGTAAACAGTTGTAAGCACATAGATTTTGCCCGTTGACTGGAAAGAGGCACTTTCAAACCAGAAAAAGGAGCACTTTTATGTGAGAAAAGGGGCACTTTTTCCAAGAACATGGATGGAGCTGAATAGCAAATGATCCTCTTAATTATCTTCCTATTGTCTATTCTTCATTCATATGCATGTACCCTGTACGAAATGGAGTGTGTTCTTCAACATTAGAAATTTCAATTATGAATACCTAAATACCTTTAAGTTATTTAAGTGGAAAGACGTTTCGGGTAATTGTACCATGAATGTATATTTTACAGGTATTTCATTGACGTAATAACCAGTCCTGAACACGGAATAAGAAGACGTACAAATAGTGAAGTGATACTTTTGTAACTGTGGTAAGTTGTTATTTCTAGCAATTTAGGTTTATTGTACAGTCGAGCATATATTCTTCATACACGATGTCCCTTTTAATATACCCCATTTGATTGAAATTCAAGAGTTTAGTAAATTAATAGCTTACTTTCACTGGGAAATGTCCGTATTGGAGAGATGTCTTGTCGTGTCCCTGCTGACAGGGAACGGAGTGTCAACCAGACGGGGAAACTAATTAACGAAAGTATACTGTAGGCTGTAGCGCAATATATTAGGTACCGTACTTTTAATATTGGTAAACCAGTCGGTGAAAACTAAAAAATGTGATTACACTAATGCTAAATTATTTACATATAGATTGCAGACGAGATAAACATGCAGAATTAATAGGAAAATAAACACACAAGAATATATGAAATTACACTTACATGTTTGCTTAGACTAAGCAGCTAAATTTCTCCTTCTTCTATGCGAATTTCCCCGTAAATATCCCCAACGTATAGATGTAAGTCCACACAAATGTAAAATAAAAAAGCGAGGCATATAGTTTAAGGGCGGTTCATATAATGTCGCCCCATGTTCAATGAAGCGGTAAGTATGCATAATAGATTCGTCACATGTTCCTATTAGAAAGTACCCGTGTCTGTATTAGAGTGGTGTCCATATTAGAGAGATGTTACAGAGATGCCCGTATAAGGAAGGTGTCCGCATCAAAGAGGTGCTTACAGTATATGCATGGGAGAAATGTCTACAGTATATTAGAGAGGTGTCTATATTAGAAAGGTGTCTGTATTAGAAAGGTGTCCGTTTTTGAGATGTTTCTGTATTAGACAGGTATCCGTATTAGAGAGTTGTCCGTATTTGAGAGTTGTCCGTATTGGAAAGTTGTCCGTATTTGAGAGTTGTCCGTATTGGAGGTATCCGTATTTGAGAGTTGTCCGTATTAGAAGTATCCGTATTTGAGAGTTGTCCGTATTGGAGAGTTGTCTGTATTGTAGAGTTGTCTGTATTGCAAAGCCGTACTGGAGAGTTGTCCGTATTTGAGAGTTGTCCGTATTAGAAGTATCCGTATTTGAGAGTTGTTCGTATTGGAGCGTTGTCTGTATTGTAGAGTTGTCTGTATTGTAGAGCCGTATTGGAGAGTTGTCCGTATTAGAGGTATCCGTATTAGAGGTATCCGTATTTGAGAGTTGTCCGTATTGGAAAGTTGCCCGTATTGGAGTGTTGTCCGTATTTGAGAATTGTCCGTATTGGGGAGTTCTCCGTATTTGAGGTATTCGTATTGGAGAGTTGTCAGTATTAGAGGTATCCGTATTCCGTATCCCGTGACAAAAGTAATGTCTTTCCGTCCACCTCAGAGTGGTAAACATATTAAACTAAAAACTAAACACAAATGTGTGATTTTTTTCAAGAAATCCCTGTTAACGTTTCGAAAATCTTTAATTTTTGAACGCGATGCTTAACTTATGAAAACCACAGTATTTGTCCCTTCATTAGGTAGAAGGCAGGTTTTGAGCAATTGGTTTTAAGAAACTGATTGGTTTCCTTAAAGGATTAGTGTCACACCAGGATTTCGCGGGCTCAAACCCCTGCTGGCGGCCATTTTTCTGGCCGATTAGATGAGAAGATCTGGAAAAGTTTTTACAATCTGTCATATATTTAACCCATCCTTTGATAATCCTTACTCCTTTTATGTCATTTTTATCGGAAATGTAGCAAACAACGTATTTTTATCGTCATTTGTTGCATTTGGCTAAGATTTAAACAATAACAAAAGCCCGCAATGCATGACCCTGACACTAATCCTTTAATATGGAATTTTAAGTAATGTACAGTAGGATTTAATATTGCCTTAGTATATTATAGATATGTCAAGTACTTTCTGATAAATTTACAATGCATGTATATTTTACAGGTATTTCATTGACCAATAGCCATGTAATGAACACGGAATTGGAAGAAAAATAATGTATAATTATGTTGAATAGCGTTGTCTCGAGTTGACGTCACGAATTCCGATCCCCCGCCAAGACTCTGGCCAAGGATCCCCCGCCAAGATTATGAATGAGAGCTTGCTGTGAGTTATTTTGATAATTTGAAGTTTGTTTAAAGTTTATTTGTGCGGAATCATACACACGTTGTACTTTTTGCTTTAATCGAAGTGCCAGTGTCGATATTTTTGCTTTGGTAGTTGTAATATAGGCTATTTCGTCGCTTTAGTATGGACTATTCTGTCGCTGCTATAAATAGGTCTATTACCCTATATAGTTTATATTAATATATTGTTGCCTTCGTGTTTATACTAATTTTGGACGCTTAAAAACCAATTTTTGTCGATTTATAGTGCCCATTATTTTGCTCTTTTGGTGTTTTATATTCGCTTTAGTGCCCATTATTTTTATAATTTACTATTTTGTCGCTGTCGGTATCCACTATTCAGTTTTAGTAGAAATTGTGAGGTGTCTATTGCTTTTCCTGCATTCTGATTGGTCCAAATTGAGCCTCTAAAAAGTGATAGTCACTGGTCAGTGACTATCACTTTTTTTCAAAATGGCTTCTTCGCAAGCTGCCGAATTTAAAACAAAAATCGTTTTTTGAGCCTGATTCAAAGTTTTAAATGAAAAAAACTGCCGCTAAATTAAAGGAGGATATATTTTTGACATTTTTAAAGGTAAGCGATAACAAATACACTATTTTTCTTCCATGAATGGCAGCGTTTTCTCGCTGTTGAAATGTATAAAACTTTTTCCGTACGGCTCAACCACTCAAGTGTTTATTTTTAAAATTATTCGTTTTATCCTCATTTATATCGTTATATTCAG
The DNA here is from genome assembly GCA_016169945.1 of Trachythela sp. YZ-2020. Taxonomy (NCBI): domain Eukaryota; kingdom Metazoa; phylum Cnidaria; class Anthozoa; order Malacalcyonacea; family Clavulariidae; genus Trachythela; species Trachythela sp. YZ-2020. The sequence continues at coordinate 3,247,378 of JADLSH010000389.1, forward strand.
CAAAAACGTAGCTGTGATATATTTTTAAAACCATTCTACTTTGTATTTGAGCCCTTTCAAAGTATTTTTCTCACGAAATTGTTTGTTTTTGTTTCGCTTCGATATATTTTTGACACTCGTCTTTTGCCGGCATGTTTTTAATAACCGGCCGCTGAGAAAAGCGCTGAATTTTGTCCTATAGCCTTTTCAACTGACCTCATAACTTTCTGTGTTTGTTTTTCTCTTTGAAATTTCTACTAAAACAATTAGTCGCCTCAGGCTCGGTGATTACAAGCCTATAGTCACTTCGCCTTCGGCTCAGTGACTATAGGCTTGTAATCACCTCGCCTTCGACGACTAATTGTTAAATAGTCTATTTTGTTTACCTTTTTATAGTTTTAATACTAAAGAAGCTAGGTCTAGGATTATCTACTATTCTATCGACTATATTCTATATTTAAAATACGGATTTATTTCAAATGAAAGATTAATTGTCACTTATACGTAAAATAATTTCGAATATAAACTCTTTTCACTGAGGAATCTTCCGTTGATAAGTAAAACTATTTTGCTTTGACAATAAAAAAAATATGTTGAAAAAATATTTCACAAGCCAGTTATTAACTTATTGATTTAATAGTCTATTTTGAAATATCAGTTCTGTAAAATAGAGATATGTCTGGTTTAACTGAATTCTACAACTAGTGCTTCTCCGATAAATTTAACAACTCTCACTGAAAACGACGGCGTTCCCCGCTCATATTTTGAGCATGATCCATCGGATTGTACTGTCGATCAACTCAAGCGGTGGTTGAAGGAAAGTGGTGAACGCCGAAGGCCCTTTACTACTTTGGCCCTTTATCCGTGGGCCCTTTCTCGCCTGGCCAATGAACTGCACAAATATATGTGTTCCTATTTATCATTGATACATCAAAGTTTTTCCGCGAACATGCTGAAACCCAGCGACGTGACTTTTCAATTCCTTGCATGCGACGGTTTTGGAAAAGGTATAAGTACCTTTTGCCCAGAAGCTCTCATTTCCTCAAGCGATTTCGGCAATTTTTCTGGATATCTCGAATCACTTGCACACGTTCCCCAGCAACAGTGCTTAGTACTAACCATGTTCTAACTTTGGTGTAAATTTGAATGAGTTTTAGTGCAGATAAAATAAAAAAATATGCCAATGATAGTTCGCTGCTAGTATAATTCTATATTAAATAGCAGTTTGTTTGTCTGAGTCTCGTGGGGGGTCTTAGCTGAGGGGATCTATTTTTAGCTACTTGAGACAACGCTATTAAAACAAAGGATTTTTTAAATCTGGTAAATCGTAATTTCTACTTATTCAGATTTAATTTGACCTTCATACAAGGGTTTCAGTAAACCTTAATAGATTTGGTTATGCATAACTTCATACTGGACCCCCAGGGTTCAAGATAGTAATTCAGTAATATTCTCAGATGATTGCTTACCTGTACGTGGTACAACTATAACTTGTCTTGCCGCGATTCCCAGCTTAGAGCCGGAATCTCAGATAGGCAAGACAAGATATTCGGCAAGATACACAACCAAATCAATAGAACGCGTAATGTATGTACAGCCAAAGAAGTTGCCTAGAAGCGTAGCATGTAAACATGAATCATCATGCTTGGAGTACAGATGACGGTAGCTGGTTACCACAAGAGTATTACCACCTTTTGGCCGATGACGTCATCGCTTGATTTTATAAGGAGCTAAGATGTTCAGCTCACCCCAGACAATCGACAGGAGTGTCGGAACGTTGGGTGGTGAATACAATTCGACCGAGCTTTGCATTCATTTACTTAAACTAGAGTAGCGAGCGAAACCATGAATGGTAAATGAAGTTGCTTTTTACAATATTTGATGTTTATGCGATAGGTTTAGCTTACTAATATATATCGGGAGAATACAATACTCTAAATTTTAGTTTTCGACTGCGTTGCCCATTAAACCATACTTACTGTAAGTAAGCTCTATTTTGAATGCATATTACTGTACGATTTGCGTACATTTATATGACTTATGTATTTCATTGTTACTAACTTCCAATCTTTTAATAATAAGCCATGAGGGAGTTATTAATTGAAAAGATATTCCATTTTGAAACTCAAAATTCACATCTTTGCTTTGCTTTGGGGCAACGCATTCTTGCTATTGTAAATGCAGATGGATAACTTAATTATCATATAAATATTCTCTTTCATTAGGATTGATCAAGATAACGACGGATCCAGTAAAAGCCAAAGCTAATTATTCCAGAGTATGTCAATTATTGGTAGATAAAGGAGGCGATGTGTTAAGAGCTGCTTTACATGCAAAGCATCCACCTTCCACTTTGGATGCTGTATTAAATGCCAACAAAATAACCTTGCAGGGAATAAGATACAGTGTGATTAAACCCTCGCAATGGAACTTACTCTTTCCAGTATCGGGTGCACCAGATTCAAACAACTTTGATATAACTTTATTAACCATCCTACTCCGAAATATGTGTGGACTGGCTTCACCAGCAGCAGGATGGAATGTTATGCCATCAACCAGCGATAACTCTATCTCTGCTAACATTTTGAGGATCAAATTTTTTAGAAATGAAGTCTATGGTCATATACCAAGTGCAAAATATGACGATACCACGTTCGAAGCATTGTGGCAAGAAATTTCGAAACCTTTGATCAAGTTAGGAACACCTCAACATGACATTGATGAATTAAAGGAAGCTCCTCTTAGTCCTGAGGAAGAAAGTTATATTCAACAATTAAAGGAATGGAAAGAACTTGAGGATGATCTTTTGTCTAAATTGAGTTGTGTTGAACAAGAAGTTGTCAATGTGAAACGTAAAGTTGTCGATGTGGAAAATAAAGTTGTCGATGTGGAAAATAAAGTTGTCGATGTTAAAGATGAAGTTGCGAATGTCAAAGATGAAGTTGTTGATGTGAAACATAAAGTAGTAAACGTGGAAACGAAAGTTGTCGAGTTACGAAAGATCGTTGAAAATCCGACACCCTCTCAAGTTCATCAACTGGCAAAGTTCAATTTCACAGGAAAGATTAATGGCCTTTGTAAGAAATTTCTTGAAGGAACTAGAAAATGGTTATTTGATGATCTGTCAAGTTGGTTTACGAATGAAGAATCCAGAGTTATGATCCTGTCTGCAGGTCCTGGCATTGGAAAGAGTGTTTTATCTGCAAAGGTTTGTGAGCTGTATAAACAACGTAGCCAACTTGCAGCTTACCATTTCTGCCACTTTCGAAATTCCGATTACAGCAATCCTCACAGAATTCTCCAGTCGCTTGCTAGTCAAATATGCGACAATGTTGATGGATTTAGTGATAAACTGACTGAAGTTCTTCGTCGTGAACATTCTCGAGAGTCGCTATCAGACGCATTTCGTGTTCTTTTAAACGATCCATTGCATGCCCTTGCTTTGGACGAGAGCAAAACTTATGCCAAAAGTGACTTTTTGGAGTTGATATCTGATCAATTTCCTGAATTACCAAAATGGATTAAGATACTCATTTCGAGTAGACCGGAGTTACAAGTACGAAAGAAACTTGAACACTTCACTCCTTTTGAAATCCTTCCTGACAACGATGATCACAAAATCGACTTGGAGCATTTCATTCGGCAAGGCTTGCCAAAGCTAAATGTAAGTAATGTAAATTTGGTTATCTCGAAGTGCGAGGGTTCGTTTCTGTACGCTTATTACTTAGTGAATGAATTGAAAAAAAAGGATTTGGGAATTGAACCCAACCTAAATGATTACGTCCCCAAAGGCATTTCCGGATTTTACGTAAATCAGTTCGAACGTTTGAAAACAGGCCTCCGACGTTTAAAGCAAGATACATGGTCATCTATTTTAGAAAGTTTTGTAAGTGTGGTTGCTGCTTCTAGGGATCCCCTTCCGATTAAGATTCTCTTTACTTGCATGGGTTTGTCCGGTGAGGAGTATGAAATACGTAAAGAGATTATTGACATAATGTCAGAAATTCTCCCAGTTTACGATGATTGTCTAACTGTTTATCATAAGTCATTATGGGATTGGCTGACATTAGACGGGTATGAAGAGCATGCGTTTAAGGCAAATATTACAGACGGCAACGAACGTCTCTGGCGGGCTTGTAGGAGCATATTCAGCGATATTGATTCGTTAAAATCAGTTTCTGAATTTCAGATTTCGCCTGAGAAAAAGTACGCTTTGAAGAATGGTTGTAAATATTTAGTGAAGGTTAATGACGCGAATGATTTTCACTGGTTGGTGCATGTAAAGTTAAATTTTTTGCAACTTGAATTTTATGGGGAATTGAGTGTTGATGTTTCCGATATTCTTTGGATTTATATGAGTAAACTTTCGGAGGATCTTTATTGGGGCCTTGTTCAACTCCATGCCATTTTAGATTGGTGTCGCTATGATAGGAATAGAAGTTACAACTATTTGCGATCTCTTGCAAACGGGTATTTTGATTTCGCACAAAAGACCATTAATTGTAAAAATGAAGCTAGAGGTATCTTACATAAAATGAATGAGATTTGGATAGAGGAATTGGGAAGGGAAAGCAATTCAGATTTTAAAATTATTTCCCATGCTGTTGTGGGATTTCGTGACAAATATGTCCGCCGCGTCAATCGTTTTACATTATCACCAGACAATAAGCTAATTGTATGTCAACGTGAACATAGACTAGATATCTATAATTTACCAGCTTTGACTATGATGTTCGTTGTGAATGATTTTTCTCAATTTGGTACAGCTACCTTTTCTCCAGATTCTTCCTATTTTTTGTGGAATGGAATTAGATCTTACGTCTCTATTAATGAACAAAAGCAAGTGCTGTTTATTCCACATTGTCCTGAACATGTATATTCCTCTTCATTTTCTTCTTGTGGAATGAAACTTTTTACATTAGATATTGACTCTATTCAAGTGTGGGATGTAAGGAAGAAAAGTCTCTTAGTAGAAGTTGAAAATAGGTATTGCGTAAGACGGTGTTTGTTTAGTAATTCTAACTCGTATATTCTTGCTTGGGAATATGGTATGGAGGATGTAGAATTTGATAGTGTTGACATTGATATCTTGGATGCTAGAACGTTGGAAAGTTTAGGTAGTACCAAGCATTGTGTTGACGCTTTAACACATGAAGATTGCTATCAAATTATTTCATTCCCGAATTTTGATGCTAGCATTAAAATTCACCATTTGCATTTGTTAACTGATGAGCTCGTTCTTATTACCAATAGATATTGCTCAAGGCCTTCTATTTGGAAGGATAGAAAGTGTGTTCTATATTCGAATTATAGTAACATAAGTAATTGTGAAAGTGTCGTAGTGTTCGACTTTATAAAACAAGAAATCGTTGACTTGTTTCACATTAATTGTATACCACATGACACTGCTATCGGTTGCCTATCAATATTGGATGAGAAAAATTTCCTTATTTCTCTAAATTCTGATCAACTACTTGCTCTATCGTTTGAAACTTCTACAGACTCACCTGTTTCTTCTTTAGTGAACAATGCCTGTATAAAATGCTGTGCATTATCTCCAGACAATTTGTATGTAGCGTGCTGTTATAGAAATCTTATTTTGACAATCAGGAGTGTCGATAATAGGAAAACATTGCAAACTGTTGTACTGAAACAACCACCGGAAGCTTGCTGGTGGTCAGAGTCGTATCTTTGGGTGGTTTGTAAAGGTGTAGTCGTAAAATATCCTTATAACTCAACAAACACAAAGATGTTGGGAAATGAACTTAAGGAATGCATTTTAAATTTCAGTCGGGTCCTTAACTTTGCAGCAGGTGTTCTTATTATCGATCGACTCGAAGAAAATAAATTCGATACAAAAATGAAAATTTACATTTTTAAAATTTGTAAGGAAAAGCTTTGTCCTCAACAAATACCTGATCCAATTATTGAAGTCGTTGTTCATGCATGCGCAATAAGTATGGATGGATGTGCTGTTCTGTTCTGTGTTGGGGATTCTCCAGATGCATATAAGTATTGTCAATTGTGGGAAATAACATGTGAGAACAGATGGGAATTGCGTTCGAATGTAAGATTGCAGGTTACCAATGCATATTGGCTTTGTTTAACTGGCACAAAAAACTCACGGAGTTCCTTGATACTGTCAGAAAACCGTGGTCATGAAGAAACTTTTTCTTTAACTTCCATTGACTTCCTAAATAAAACACAGCATGTACATGAACTTCCTATAAAAAACTACCTTGGATTGAGTGTAAAAGGGGTTGTTTCTGTAAACTTAGACTATGTCATTATTCATAAGGATAGTTCGATACATTTCATTAACGTGTCAGATGGTAAATTGATAACTTCTGCATATTTAGGTGAGGTTGGTTTGAAAGAGAACGTATCTTCCTTTTACCTCGCTTCACGAGGTGTTCTTCTCTTGGTTAGGAAGAATGGTATCAAATGTTTCAAAATCCATAATATTAAAAATTACTACCCTAGAGAAGGACTTATACTTAAGAATAGCATTATGCAGTTTACTGGTGAACACTGCAATCAGTAAATCACTGCAATCACTAGGAACAGTAAACAACATGAATCATTATAGATTGCAATATATTTCATTTGATGAAATTAGTATTATACAGGTAGGGTGCTCTATTATCCAATCCTCGAACAATTCTTAGCATTTTAATAACAAATAACGTGGAGGCCTGTTACCGAATACGTGGTCGAGGCGTTTGAACAATGCAAATTTCGTGGAAAAGACAATTATTCGAAAATTATATTTCGGACCAGTTTGCATGCCCTGCTTTGTCGTGAAACAAAATGAGAGGTTTAATTATTTTGATTTACTGAATATTTTATTTAAAGAAGTGCTTTAGTTGCTTGTGATAAGCGTGCATATGTAAACAAGCCCTTGATAAAAGATGTTATAGAAATATGGTTACCCTTTTTATTAGGTTTATCAATAAAGAAACTTTTCTTTCCCTGCAATTAACTGAAATAAGCCTTAAAATACTTTAATGAGGAAAAATACAATAACACCCCACCCACGCCCCACCCTTTACGGCAAATAGACACTTTTTGGAAATGTTGACCCATAATGGGGTTAAATACAGCCGATTGTGTGTTTAAATGTGGGGGGGGGGGTTATCGGAATTTACAAGGTTTTGTGCGAAATTTAGGATGCCTTGCCCCCACCGGTAAAAAAAATGAATTTCCGCCACCGTTTTTAATCGATTTTGTGGAAGCCAATACTAGAGATATATATTCAAATAAATATTGCACGCGGAAATTATGCTAATCAACTATACATAGTACTTACTTTAATACATATTCTCGCCGATATCGATGCCATCTTGAGAACGCAATTCATCAAATTTCTCTAATGTTTCCTGTATTGATAAAACTGAATTTTAGTTTACACTTGATGACTACGTCAGCCCGCTTACCGAGACGAAATTAAGAAAACAAAATTAGACGCTAACACATTTTACATTGACTGTTCTTACTTAGTTTTATGTTTAACTGAATTTTGCAAGAGTATCAAATATAATACTAAAGCCTAAAGCAATATTTTTCTTGTGAGCAAAGCAAGAAAAAATGAAAAAATGAAAAAATCGTTAAAATAGGTGACTGAAATGTACGAGATTTCCAAATGCTAATTTTATAGTAATTTATTCGAATTTCATCTCGGCAGGCGGAATCAAAAACTCCATATGAACACACAAAAATATTCGTCCGACTAGCGGAGAAGCTCGGTAAGCAGTCTTATATATGAACAGTCCTTTGACGGGATAAACCTAGTTCATTGCACAAACTTTGTGTAAATTTGCCTTAAATATAAGTTTTCAATTTTCTAAAAATCAAATATAGGTTTGCAGTTAAACCTGCTTAATTATGACAATCGTTATCTAATTAAATATCACAAAAAAGTTCAAAATGTTAGTCAGAAGTTTAAAAACGTAATAGAAACGAATATATATTAATGAACAATGCATTGCGATTTTACATGGCGTCGTGTTTGTGGAAAAGGTCTATGTAGGTATACTATAAGTAAAGCATAATAGTAAACATAAGGCATCATGAGCTATGTATGAAATGGGTCAAAACATATACTGTATGTTACAAGACTGTAAACTGTTGAAGTAACAAACAAAATTTAGTGATTATGCCATGCATTTAAAAGTATGAGAGTAATTTGAAATAATTTCATTTACCGGCTTTTCTGCATTTCTGCGATGTCCAGTGAAACTGACAATTGCACAATATCTAGATTTCTTTCAAAACTGATTGCTAATAGTGTCTGAGCTGCCAAATATTTTTCTGTAAGATGCTGACTCATACTTACATGAAGTCTCATAGTAATATAGAGCATATACTGAACTGCACAATATAGCATCTTTAATAATGTAATAATCAAATTAATTACGATGCATACTTTAGTAAGTGTATAATCATAGATATATATGTGTGACAGTATTTTTGTATCATTAAAACGAAATAACTGTGATTAATTATATTGAAAGCTGAATGTGTAATTAGTTGTGACTTAACTTTCAACTGATCATCAAAGGCATTGAGCTTAAAATTATTAGTATGTAAACATTTGCATTATATATATTACTGTACCGTAAAACTTTAAATTAAAAAATGAATTAGAAAAAATACAAAACAAAAAAGACAAAAAATACTATAGATTAGTTCAGAATATAGTAATTAACGATAGCAATGAAAACAATATATTATTAAGAAATAAGCCAATTGTGTTACTGGAGCTGTAAAACATTAACTATATCCACTTGAAATGTAACTTTTTTGTATAAATATATTTGTATACACCAAAACGTTGTTACCTCCTTCTGCTGGGACGGGTGAATATATACAACTGAATACGAAATCTAAGACAATCTATAACACCACAATTTAGTATGTCTCTAAAAAAATTCTTAGACGGCCCCACCCTCCCCACTGTATCGCGCTTTAGGTCGCAGATATAGCTTTGTTGAGTTACCATTTTGGAGCTCCTTTCCGTAGATTCTAAGTTTCCAGGTCTATAAAGCAGGTTTACCAACTGGTTTTGGCCAATGTTTTGAAAGGAAGAATGTTAAAAAAACGTGAGTCCATGAAAGGGTTTGACATACTGAATCTAGGGTGGTTGATTGAGAAACGCTCCACCACTGACATGTATGTGGACACCAGGGGCCGGTTGTACGAAACCCGCTTAGCTTATCCGATGGATAAATAAAAAATATCGATCAAATCTATTCATTCATCGAACCAAACTAAAATATTTCTACTTGAACAGAACAATTATGTTTGCAACTACATATTATGTGCATAAGATATGTGTGAAAGCGTTTTTTAATTTTGGCTTATCCACCGTTTAAGCTAAACGGCCTTCGTATAACCAGCCCCTGATGTTCCGGCGTTCCTGCGTTCCGTGCTCCGGCATTTTCTATAGTAATAACCTTATGTAGACTGCGAAGACTGAAATGTCGCGCTGATGACATTTTGCAATACGATACGAGCAAGCAGGAAATACCAGAGGTCAGCCTCATCAAAAGGGTAGCATATTTTACTCGTCAGTACACCCACTAACTCTCTGTTCAACAAGCTACGTATACTTGGCCACGATTCTTTGGTAATATTCAGTCTTAATTCTGCTTTAAAGATCGATAGTCTGGGAACTGATTTAACAATTTGTATTGGTGAGTATTATAGATGATTACATTACATGTAGAAATATTTCGTTGAAAATCTTCTAACAAAGCCAAATTTTCCATTCTTGATCAAGTCACAACAGAATCTTATAAACCGATTAACTTATGGACGATGTTGCTTTTATTCCTGCTTTCATTGGCTTTATTGCACATACATTTGCCAGTTTCACTTTGATTTGATATTTGAGATCCAGTCTGCGTATCTTATAAAGTGATAGGAAATATATTGCTTGTAGAAATGCTTCGTTAAAAATTGGCTTACAAGGCACATTTCCCATACTTGATCAAGTCACAGCAGAATGTTTTGAAGTATTAACTTATATAGGCGATGTGTTTGTTGCCTTTTTCCTCGTTTACCGCCATTTACTGCACTTAAATTTGTCAGTTGAATTTCATCAGTTGAATTTTATATCTTATTTCTTGTTATGTTTAAGTTATTTATCCTAACACCAAGTATTCTCCATGTAGGTACAATCTATTAACTATGATTGCATCAAATTGGTTTCTTTCCTTATAATGGCATAAGTTTATAGAACTAAATAATGTCGCCCCTGTGCTTTCAGTTTAAGATGCATGGGTTTTATATTAGTTTATAAACCAAGAGCGCTTGAACTATCCTTTTATTAAACTTGTCATATACCATATCCTTTTGGTTTTTTGTCGGTTCTTAACTTCAGCGTAATAACCTAGATCTTTACGCAAAGTAAAAACTGAGTACCTAAATATTATTCGCAAATAATAGAATCTTATGAACTGATCAACCTATGAACGATGTTGCTCTTTATTCCTGCCTTCATTGGCATTACTGCACATACATTTGTCAGTTTCACTTTGATTTGATATTTGAGATATTTTAGATTTTAATCCAGTCTGCGTATCTTATAAACATAGGAAATATATTGCATGTAGAAATGTTTCGTTAAAAATTTGCTTACAAAGGCCAATTTTCCATCCTTGATCAAGTCACAGCAGAATGTTTTGAAGTATTAACTTATATAGGCGATGTGTTTGTTGCCTTTCTCTTCGTTTACCGCCATTTACTGCACATAAATTTGTCAGTTGAATTACATCAGAATTATATATTCTTTATTGTATTGGGACTGTGTGAACAAAATCAAAAGTCAGTCATATATCTATCTTATTTCTTGCTATGTTTAAGTTATTTATGCTAACACCAAGTATTCTCCATGTAGGTACAACGTAAAAATATCCTATGAAATATCATTATGACAAACATTTGAGATTATGAAAACTGTTAATAAAAAGATATAAGATATATATTGTACTATTATCAGGCAGCGTATTAAATTTCTTTAGCTCACTAAAACGGTAAAGCCAGGCCTAAGCCTGGCCAGACGGGTCAGACCAGAATTTCTTTCTATGTATTGATGGAAAGATCTGGTCCAGGTTTTTTCAAAATCTGGTTAAAATGGACCTCCTTTTGATTTGATCCTAATTTTCTAGTCAGATCGGTGTCACAGCTGATTTGGCCCCCCCTCAAAATGGACCAAATCCGCTAGCGGATATGGACTTATGGGGGTCCATATCAGCTAGCGGATATGGTCCCCTCTCGCGGATTTGGACCCCCTCGCGAATCTATCGTATGGCATATTAAATATCGAATGAAAACATTTTGAATCATCTTTACATCTAACAGAGAAAATGTGTACGAAGATTTTTTGGATTAAAATGTTCCTGTAAATTTTCTCGCGCTTTTCGACTGCAGGAACTATATTTTACTGCAACCAAAACTACATTTCACTGCCAAAAATATATTTCTGCTTCGGTCCTGGAAACGATTACTAATGTTATTTGTGTCTGTTTCCGCATTAAATACCATGCCTACAGTTATGTAAATTTTATCTTTCAATTTAGATAATTTAAATGGTTCTGAATGGAATCCCATAAACAATAGGTGATGACCCATAAGATAAAAATGGTGATCTGAATACATATAAATACGCGCGCCCATTGAATCGTGCCCTTGTGAAAAACAGCTTAGGTTGACATGGTGACAGTCAGCGTGTTTAAATAAAGTTTTTACTAAACTTTCGTAAATGTTTGTTGCCGTTCTTAATCAAAACGTCAGATATTTAATTCTATACGCCAATATGGAAAGAAAACCGAAGAAAAATATTCAGACGATTACTCTAAAACCAAATCATATGCAGCTCAAAAATACTTGTAGACTTTTGGCGAGAACTTTGTAAACAGTAATATACTTATTGTTTACAAAGTTCTCGTCTGCCTATGATTTCATTTGGGGGACCATTTCCGCGGAAGGGGGGCAAACCGCTGTGACACCGGTCGTAAGCCCGAGCGTTTTGTGTTCCATTTAACAACTTGATCAATCTAACCGATCTGACCGAGTTAATAATGGAAAGCGCCCTACGGCTTTTTTAGCTAACCAACATTACGATTGCTTTACAGCAGTGATACAATTTAAGGCTACAAAGAAAGAAACTCAATTTTCATAATATGATGTCAATGGCGCGCGGTTTAAATATTTCAGACTAAGAAATAACAGGCCATTGAAATACAATTTGTATGTGACCTTGCGAAAATGTCATTCGACATTAGAACTTGTATTAAACTCACAGATGACAGATCCCAAGAATAGTACAACTCTCTAGATGCTGTAATGAGAAGAAAGTATTTCAACTATGCTTGTTAGTTGTAGAACATAGACATTGAAAGTTTCGCATTAAATAGAAAAACATCACCACAATAATAATTCAACAGACATTAGCAAAATAGAAATGAAAAGTCCAACGGCAGTAATCATGAGGTTTAGCGCGATATTTAACAACTTTTCCCCGAAGGCGAGGTGAATATCGCTGAAGATTCACCGATATTCATCGAGCCTGAGGCGAATAATTGTTTTAGTAAAATTACATAGGTGATTATTTGGAAAAAAATAAAAAATGCACATTTCAACTACTAAGCATGTTACCATTGTGAATTCAGAGGCGTAGCCAGGTGTTTCAGTCAAGGGGGCCAGAAAAAATCTAGGAGGCGCCGATGTTCAACTGTAGTTTGGCTATCCAAGGCACCCATTCCCACACCCAAGATCTCCAGGGCACCCATTGAATATATAGTACACTTAATCTATAAGGGGTTCCGGGGGCATGGTTCCCCGAAAATTTTTTGAAATCTAGAATCTCTAAAGTGGCATTTTCTGCGTTTTGGGGGACCATTTATGATTTTGAAACATCATTTAACACATAACTACTCTACTGAATTGTTAATCAACCCAAAAACACTTAAATCATGGCAAAATAAAACTTTAAATTACAAAATAATGAATATGTAAACACATGCTTTATAGTGGACTGCATTTCCGACAATTTTGGCAAAGGGGCCAACAATTTTGCCAGGAGGGGGCCGGGGCCCCCGGCCCTCACTCTGGCTACGCCTCGACGTGTGTGAATTTAACCGCGTACTGGTGGCCTCGGATTGACCAACTGCAGATGTCGGGACTCATATAGAAATAGATGGATAAAAGGATATTGCAAACAATTCGGGGTGTTCTCTTGATGAATATGCCTTTCGTTATTTCAATTACATACTAATACATCGTTCTTCTAGTTATAATAACACTGCATGTATGAGAATGTCTTGAATATACTGTACTTTTACGCGATGAATCACAACTTATTAATATCGCACCTAAATCAGTGAACACGCTTACAACGGTGTAGATTGTACTATAATAATCTATATAACTGTGTCCCTGTTTTATAGAAAGTCTTCCCTTAAATGTTTAGAAAGAGTTTAAAATTCCTTCAGGCCATCGACAATTGAATCATTTAGCGCTTCGTATGACTATCAAAACACAAAACATTCTTGAATATAATAAAAAGTTTTGAATAATTTACCTTATTGTTTTTTTACTTAAACAAGGAAAACTAGGTCACAGAATACTAACGATGGTTAATTTTCCTGTTTTGTATTTGTTGTTGTAGTTACGATTTTACCCGTTTTCGAGTTGTTTTTTTTCCTGAAACTTGGAAGTTTCGTCGCAGGATAATAGAAATTACATATTTTCCATGTTTGGTTCTGATATTGAACATTTTACCCACTTTGATAATTTTCTTCGCTGTTCTGGCAAATCGTTTGAAAAATTTACGGCAATAGAATAGTAAAGCGAGTAGTCGGCGAATAGTCGACGAATTGTCGCGAATAGTCGACGAATAGTCGCGAATAGTCGCGAATAGTCGCCGAATAGTCGCGAATAGTTGACGTATAGTCGCGAATAATCAGCAAATACCGCCAATAGTCGGCAAATAGTCAACGAATAGCCGAATGTATACATTTTGTACCATTTAAAATTGAATTATTTTTTGCTTTTGTTCTTTACATGATTTATTTTATCACAAGTAAATGTCTGATGTTAAGAGAAACTAGGTAGCCCAGATATTGCGTCACGTTGTGAGTCCCGTGCAAAGCCCTTCTTAGTCCTGCTCTTCTCTTTCTAGGAAGTGAAGCGCGCGCCCCCGAAAGCATGTGCCATACAAAATACGCTTGGATAGAAGAGCAAACACGGAAGTAAGTAGGATGCATTAGAAAAGAACAGGTCCCTATATAAGCGTAAAACAGACAAAGTCAAGGATAGAAAATCTAAATTAAAGATAATAACACCCCTTTAAGTCCTTCCATCAACTTCTACACAAGAAATGAAAACAAACGGTTCAATTTCCATATTATCAACCTCAATTTGAATATAATCCTGATCTTAATCCCTATCCCAATTCGCTATCTCTAAGCCTTGTGACACCATATCGAGCTAGATAGAGTTATTCCAGTAGCGTAGCTAGCCCGCCGATTTAGTCCCGCTATGCAAATTTGTTCGTATTCATTGACGGTGAAAACAATCAATTTCTAAAGAAATGAATAATGATAATGATTTGAAATTTGCATAGCGGGACCAAATCGGCGGACTGGCTAACTGGTTATTCGACATTATTAGACACTTCCAACTTTAAACAATGTACTCAACAGAGTATAAAATGACATTATTAATCACGAAAAGTTTCTGTAACATCTTCAAAACGATTACCAACTAATGAAAGAAGTACGGAAAGTTAGCAGATAGTAAAATTCAGATAGACGTCCGGGTCAAATCAGCCCTTTTCAGGCTCCATAAATGCCTTTTAATTTGTATTAGGTACCATGGATTATAAAAACACATGCTCAAAGAGTTTTTTTTATAATCCATGGTATTACACGTCCGTATAATAAAATATACCGTGTAAAGAACAAAAGCAAAAAATAATTCAACTTCAAATGATGCAAAATGTATACATTCGACTATTCGTTAACTATTTGCCGACTATTAGTGCTATTTGCCGGCTATTCGCGACTATTCGTCGACTATTCGTCGACTATTCGTCGACTATTCGCGAATTATCGACGACTATTCGCACTCTTCGCCCACTATAGGCTATATTCTCCTTACTATTCTAGTTTTATCAATTGCCGATGAGCTGTCCCACTTTCCGAGTCATTACTACGGAACGGGGAGACCCTAATTACGTGATAGAAATTTAATAGTTATCTCGGTTTTTCGCTTACATGTTACAACCTGGTAAGGGACCGTTTATTTTTTATCTGGGGGAGGGGGCTGGTGGAACTTAGTGAGCCCTCTTAAATCTTTGGCATGGCCCACCCCTTAATACTTAACTTTTTCCTAGTGGCCTACCTTTAAATAATGATATTTTTAGTTGACTCCCCCCCCCCCACCTTCTCTCTTAAAAATTCCAAAGTATACAGGGTGTATCAAAAAAAAAGGTAATCCAACTTTAGCATGCCATTGTGCGTTAATTACTCGGTGCATGAACGCAATTTTGCATAATCATAAAGATCAGGCTTTTAGCTGTTGGATGACACGTTTTTCATCCAATTTGAAGGAAAAATGAGCAAATACGAGCCCGATAAAAATTGTTTGTCCAAATTGCATATTTCCACGGTTGAGAATTGGGTCTAAAACTATTGAAAATTAACTCCCTTTAGGACTTAAGTTGATGAATTTCACTTCAATAAAATACCTGCGTATGCATAATTATTATAAACATCTTGTAAACCAGCTCTAAACTCATTGTTAAAATGACACATTCGTGATTAATTGCTTTTCCTTTTGTTATGCACTGCTTTAATTAGGCACAGATCTGAAAATATGCAATTTCGACAAACAATTTTTATCGGGCTCGTGTTTGCTCATTTTTCCTCCATATTGCATGAAAAAGGTGTCATCCAACAGCTAAAAGCCTGATCTTTATGATTATGAAAAAATTACGTTCATGCACCGAGTAATTAACGCACAATGGCATGCTAAAGTTGGATTACCTTTTTTTTTATACACCCTGTATATGACCTTAAAGACTAGTTTTGTGAGCAAAAAGCTTTGTGATCATTCACTGACTTTTAATACTGTCAATGTATTTTCAAGTTATACCTAGCAACAGATAGAACAAGCTGTAACTATGTTGTAAATATCTTTGTCAAATTCGGGGGCATGCTCCCTCGAAAAATTTTGAATTTTAGTAAGCCAGAATGGCCATATCGTGCGCATTCAGGGTGACACTCGAGCAACAGAACACGTCTCTGACTTTTCGCCCTCCCCGACTTTTTGCTAATATTTTTTCGTGTGGCCTTCCCCTTTAAGGCCATCTTTTTTGGGATGGCCCACTCCTTAATTCCATCATTCCCCCCCGCCTCTCCCAGATAAAAAATGAACTGATCCTAACTCATGTTGCTCAGAGCTCAGCAGATTTTGCTGTGATCTTTGTTAGGAACAACACGTATTTGAAATATTTGTCATATTCGACATATTTGACCATACAATAATTTTTCTGGGGTAGCTTAGGAAGTCGACTCAACCCGCCAATGAAATGAGTACATAAGAAAAAGTTCATGAGTCAACACTAACAAACTAAAATTCAATTATTTTGTAAACGTATTGTTTTTATTGGCTATACAGTAATTCTAAATAGCTGTATATAAGTTGCTTTCCTGAATATTGGAGGTTTAAGTTCTGTATGATTTAATATTGCCCCATTATCTTATCAAAATATAACATACATTCTGATAAATTTACCATGCATGCATGTATATTTTACAGGTATTTCATTGACGTAATAAACAGTTGTAGAAACGCAATTAGAAGAAGAACAAACGCTAATTTATTGCGAAATATTTTGTAACCTGGTAAGTTGTTATTTCAGTTGTTAATTTTATGTAAGTTAACTTAGTTGCACTTTATGACTTTCCTTCACGTCTCTCTTCTATTGACACCGAAGTGACAAAACAAATTCCCGTTCTGCGGCTCCTTGTGTATTAAACCTTGAAATGTTTAGGTCTGACTCTCAAACACAGTAGTCGCATGTTCACAATTGCGGATCTATTTTTAAGAGGTTACCAAGGTTACGAAGACGATGTTACTTTTAAGATTCTACTAAAAAATAAAAAGGTGTCCGTATTAAAGAGAATTCCATATTAGAGAGGTGTCCATATTAGAAAGCTGTTCGTATTAAAAACTGTTCGTATTAGATAGCTGTTCGTATTAGATAGCTGTTCGTATTAGATAGTTGTTCGTATTAGATAGCTGTTCGTATTAGAAAGCTGTTCGTATTAGATAGCTGTTCGTATTAGAAAGCTGTTCGTATTAGATAGCTGTTCGTATTAGATAGCTGTTCGTATTACAGAGGTGTCGGTATTACAGGGTTGTCAATATTACGTGTGGCAGATGCGGTTAGCGCGCTGCCGTCTATACCTCTGAGTTAAGCCGACTATACGGCAGGTCGAGGGAAGGGATTTACTTCGGTTGAGTAACGTCTCTGTGCTTGATTAACTAATATAAGTTGAGATTGGTTGCTTCTCTCCTGTGCTTCGAGGGGTATTTTACGGCTAGTCCGGTTTTCCTCCCTCACTAAAAAACTAATCCTTAGGCGCTAACCTTCACTAACTAACCCTCGGAACCTTTGTCAATTGGGTTGCAAAACCTGTTAAGGCTTCCCGTCCATCTTGGATATTGGGGTAACTCAACAAATGTAATGATTACCATCATAAATAAGCTATGGAGTTAAGAGAGACAAACCGAATTTGCTCAATCATTTGGTAAAAGCATTGTACTTAGTGGCTGTACAGTTACTTTAAATGGCTGTAACTAATGAACTGATTGCGTTCCCCAATATGGGACTTCCAAGTAATGTACCAGTAGGATTTGATATTGCCTGAATATATTATAGAAATACTTTTTGATAAATTTACAATGCATGCATATTTTACAGGTATTTCATTGACCAATAGCCATGTAATGAACACGGAATTGGAAGAAAAATCACAATGTATATGTTTAGCTAAAGCAAAGGATTTTTTAAATCTGGTAAGTCGTAATTTCTACTTCTTCAGATTTAATTTCCACCCTCATACAAAGGTTTCAGTAAGCCTTAATAGATTTGTTTATGTATAACTTCATGCCGGACCCCAAGGTTCAAGATAATAATTCAATAATATTCTCAGATGATTGCTTACCTGTACATGGTACAACTATAACTTGTCTTGCCGCGATTCCCAGCTTAGAGCCGGGATCTCAGATAGGCAAGACAAGATATTTGGCAAGATACATAACCAAATCAATAGAACGCGTAATGTATGTACAGCCAAAGACGTTGCCTAGAAGCATCGCATGTAAACATGAAGCATCATGCTTGGAGTACAGTTGACGGTAGCTAGAGTTACCACAAGAGTATTACCAGGTGCAGAGAGGCGACTTCAGCTCACCCCAGACACTCGACAGGAGTGTCGAAACGTTGGGTGGTGAATACAATTTGACCTGGCTTTGCATTCATTTACTTAAACCAGAGTAGCGAGCGAAACCATGATGTTTGATGTTTATGCGATAGTTTTAGCTTACTAATATATATATCGGGAGAATACAATAATCTAAATTTTAGTTTTCGACTGGGTTCCCCATTAAACCATACTTATGTAAGTAAGCTGTATTTTGAATGCATATTACTGTACGATTTGCGTACATTTATATGACTTATGTATTTCATTGTCATTAACTTCCAATCTTTTAATAGTAAGCAACGAGGCAGTTATTAATTGAAAAGATATTCATATTGAAACTCAAAATTCATATCTTTGCTTTGTTTTGCGTTGCTTTAGGGCAACGCGTTCTTGCTATAGTAAATGCAGAGGATAACTTAATATTTCAATATTTTCTTTCATTTATTAGGATTGATCAAGATAACGATGGATCCAGTAAAAGCCAAAGCTAATTATTCCAGAGTATGTCAATTATTGGTAGATAAAGGAGGCGATGTGTTAAGAGCTGCTTTACATGCAAAGCATCCACCTTCCACTTTAGCTGTTGTGTTAAATGCCAACAAAAAGACCTTGCAGAGAATAAGATACAGTGTGATTAAACCCTCGCAATGGAACTTACTCTTTCCAGTATCTGGTGCACCAGATTCAAACAACTTTGATATAACTTTATTGACTATCCTACTTCGAAGTATTTGTGGACTGGCTTCACCAGCAGCAGGATGGAATGTTATGCCATCAGCCAGCGATAACTCTATCTCTGCTAATATTTTGAGGATCAAAAACTTCAGAAATGATGTTTATGGTCATATACCAAGTGCAAAATATGACGATACCACGTTCGAAGCATTGTGGCAAGAAATTTCGAAACCTTTGATCAAGTTAGGAACACCTCAACATGACATTGATGAATTGAAGGAAGCTCCTCTTAGTCCTGAGGAAGAAAGTTATATTGAACAATTAAAGGAATGGAAAGAACTTGAGGATGATCTTTTGTCTAAATTGAGTTGTGTTGAACAAGAAGTTGTCAATGTGAAACGTAAAGTTGTCGATGTGGAAAATAAAGTTGCCGATGTGGAAAATAAAGTTGTCAATGTGAAAGATGAAGTTGTCAATGTCAAAGATGAAGTTGTTGATGTGAAACATAAAGTAGTGAACGTGGAAAAGAAAGTTGTCGAGTTACGAAAGATCGTTGAAAATCCGACACCCTCCCGAGTTCATCAACTAGCAAAGTTCAATTTCACAGGAAAGATTAATGGCCTTTGTGAGAAATTTCTTGAAGGCACTAGAAAATGGTTCTTTGATAAACTATCAAGTTGGTTTACGAATGAAAAATCCAGAGTTATGATCCTGTCTGCAGGTCCTGGCATTGGGAAGAGTGTTTTATCTGCAAAGGTTTGTGAACTGTATAAACAAAGTGGCCAACTTGCTGCTTACCATTTCTGCGACTTTCGAAATTCTGATTACAGCGATCCTCACAGAATTATCCAGTCCCTTGCTAGTCAAATGTGCGACAATGTTGACGGATTTAGTGATAAACTAACTGAAGGTCTTCGCCGTGAACATTCTCGAGACTCACTTTCAGAGGCGTTTCGTGTTCTTTTAAACGATCCATTGCATGCTCTTAAGAGACGTGATCCAATGCTTATTGTTGTGGATGCTTTGGACGAGAGCAAAACTTATGCCAAAAGTGACTTTTTGGAGTTGATATCAGAGAAGTTTCCTGAATTGCCAAAATGGATTAAGATACTGATTTCAAGTAGACCGGAGTTACAAGTACGAGAAAAACTTGAACACTTCAGTCCTTTTGAAATCCTTCCTTACGACCACCATCACAATCTCGACTTGTTGAAATTCGTTCGGAAATACTTGCCAAAACTATATGTAAGTAATGCAAATTCGGTCATCTCGAAGTGCGAGGGCTCGTTTCTGTACGCTTATTACTTAGTGAATGAATTTAAAAAACGGGATTTGGGAATTGAGCCCAACCTAAGTGATTACGTCCCTAATGGCATTTCCGGATTTTACGTAAATCAGTTCAAACGTTTGAAAGCAGGCCTCCAACGGTTTAGGCAAGATACATGGTCATCTATCTTAAAGAGTTTTATAAATGTGATTGCTGCTTCTAGGGATCCCCTTCCAATTAAGATTCTCTTTGCGTGCATGGGTTTATCTGGTGAGGAGTTTGAAATACGTAAGGCGATTATTGACATAATGTCAGAAATTCTTCCAGTTTACGACGATTGTCTAACTGTTTATCATAAGTCTTTATTGGATTGGCTGACATTAGACGGGTATGAGGAGCATGCGTTTGTAGCAGATGTTGTAGATGGCAATGATCGTCTCTGGCGGGCTTGTAAGAGCATATACAGCGATATTGATTCGTTAAAATCAGTTTCTGAATTTCAGATTTCACCCGAGAAAAAGCACGCTTTGAAGAATGGTGGGAAATATTTAGTGAAGGTTGATGACACGAATGATTTTCACTGGTTGGTGCATGTTAGGTTAAATTTTTTAAAACTTCAATTTTGTGACAATCTGCATGTTGATTTTTCCCGTATTCTTAACATATATAAGTCTAAACTTCCTGATCATCTTTATTGGGACATTGTTCAACTGTGGATGATATTTAAACATCACGCTAAAAGAGAGATGAAAAATGAGAGAGGAAAATGTTACACGTATCTACAATATCTTGCTAACGGGTATTTTGATTTTGCACCAAATACCATTGGTGGTAAAAATGTAGCTAGAGATATCTTAGATAGAACAAATGAGATTTGGATAGAGGAAGTAGAAAGTGGAATCAGTTCTAATTTCAAAGTTCTTTCCCACGCCGCGTTTGAAACTGCAAAGAAGATTAATTATATTCCATCACCAGACCATAAGCTGCTCGCTTGCTTTCACTCTTACAATACAGTGGAAGGGTTAAAATTACCAAGTCTCACAGTTCTCTTCAAGATGCAGTTTGGTGAGTTCCATATATTTTCCAAATATCTTACATTTTCTCCAGATTCTTCATATTTTTTATGCAATTCAATCAGGTCTTGCGTTTGTATTAGAGAACAAAAGGAAGTGCCCTTTATCCCACATGGCCCTGAAAATATTCTTTCCTGTTCATTTTCTTCATGTGGAGTGAAACTTGGTACATTAGAAGATGAATCTGCATCTGTGGGATGTAAGGAAGAAAAGTCTATTAGTAGAAGTAAAGAATGACTATGGCGTAGATTGTTTGTTTAGTAACTGTAATACGTATATTCTTGTTTTGCGTGGTGGAGCTTTCAAGCATTGGAATTATTATTTTTCACGTGCTGATGATGTTCCTCCCTTGGGTGATCTTGCTATCTTGGATTCTAGAACGTTAGAGAAGTTAAATATTAACAATCTTTGTTTTGACACTTGCCTAGCATATGAAGATCACTATCAAATTGTCTCACCGCGGCCTAGCGAAGATTATCTCAGACTCCGTGATATGATTAGAATTCACCATTGCCACTTGCCAACCGGTGAGATAGTTCTAATTTCAAATACACATTGTTCGAAGCCTTTGACATGGAAAGATAGAAAGTGTGTTATAGTCTCGAAATCTTGCGAAAGTGCTTCCCCGTTAGTAGCGTACGACTATATAAATCAAGAACTCGTTGACATCTTTTATATGAATTGTATACCAACTGTGGACACTCGTATACATTTCATATCAATATTAGATAAGACAAATTTCCTTATTCGTTTAAATTATAATCAAATATTTGTCCTATCATTTGAAACTTCTGCAGAATCTACTGTTGCTTCTTTTTCCAACACATATAGTGCAGATGTTAAATGCTGTGCATTATCTCAAGACAATTTGTATGTAGCTTGCTTTTACGAAAATCGTATTTTGACAACCAGAAGTGTCGATAATGGGAAAACCTTGCAAATTCTTGAAATAAAACAACCACCGGAAGCTTGCTGGTGGTCAGAGTCCTATCTTTGGGCGGTTTGTCAAGGTGTAGTCGTAAAATTTCCTTATGATTCAACACACACAAACGTCTTGGGAGATGGACTTGAGGAATGTTCTATAAATTTTGTTAATGTTCTTAAATTTGCAGCAGGCGTTCTTGTTCTGAATGGCCATTCAGGAATCTCCATTTTAAAAATTTATCACGGAAAGCTGTATTCTCAGCAAACATCTGATTCGATATCTTCTGCCTCTTCTGCTGCAATAAGTTCAGACGGATGTGCTGTTCTGTTGTATCGTAAGTCCTGTTCAGATTATCAATTGTGGGAAATAGCATGTGAGAACAGGTGGGAATTATGTTCAACTGGAATATTGTGTGATACTAATAATGATGCTATTGTTGATACTAATGTTGATGTGAGTTGGTTTTGTTTATCAGGTACAAAGGAGTCTCGAAGTTCCTTGTGGTTCATGCGTGACAATTCCCGGATTCTGCGTTGCAATTCCCGGATTCTGCATTACCGCCAAGATAATAAGCGGGAGGTGCACAAACTTCCTGTTAAGAATCTCTTCAGAGGCGCTATTTATGTAAACTCCCACCTTTTAATTATTCATGGGGATAAGTTGATATATTATATTAACATGTCAGATGGTAAAATCATTACTTCTGTATATTTAGGTGAGGTTGGAGACTTTTGGGACGTACATGTATCTTTATTCTACATTACTTCACGAGGCTTGCTTCTCTTGGTTAGGAGGGATGGTATCAAATATTTAAAAA
Organism: Trachythela sp. YZ-2020; assembly: GCA_016169945.1. Classification (NCBI taxonomy): domain Eukaryota; kingdom Metazoa; phylum Cnidaria; class Anthozoa; order Malacalcyonacea; family Clavulariidae; genus Trachythela; species Trachythela sp. YZ-2020. The sequence continues at coordinate 3,270,614 of JADLSH010000389.1, forward strand.
TTCATAATATTGAAAAATAGTTACCTTTTTTAACGAAGGACTACAGTAGCTGAGAATAAAATTTTGCTGTTTTCTTCAGTTTTGAAAGTCAATCATTCAGAACAGAAAACAACATGAATCATCACACATACATATCTAATTTCTCGAGAATAAGTACCGAGGGCTCTATTACCTAATCCTCGATCAACTTTTTAACTCTTTAACTAATGTTAACGTGGAGGCCTGTTATGGAATGCATGTACATTTCAACAATGTTAATTTTGGCGGATCAAGCAATGCCGGAAGCGAAAAATATTCTTACGTCCTGTTAAATCCATTTTCCACTAGGCAAATATGTTCACGTGATGCGAACGGAATTTTGGCAACGTGATTTGTTAGGGAAAAAATTTTGTCGCTAACCAATTAAATTGGCGAAAGAATTTGCCATGTGAAAAACGGGCTTTAACATATCCTGTTTTGACGCCAAATCGAGTTTTCACATCAAATTTGCCAAAAACCTTTTAATTACTGACTAAAAAATTAATGAATAGCGGTTACACAACCGTAAGATGGATTTTTTGGTACAGTGCATGTGTAAGCGATGAATAATAAATGACTGCAAAAGACACACTTGGGTTGTTTTAATGAGTAAGAATAAATTGCTCTCTCCGATAAGCGTGCATGTAGACAAGCCCTTGATAAAGCAAAGGTTTTAGGGTTATGGTTACTCTCTTTAATACTTGTAATTGATGATGATTCATTACAATATTCACTTTCAACACAAAAAGTTCTAGCTGAAAGAGGAAGGGTGTCTCTTCATTCTATAATAATATTAAATGTCTCTTTTACTCCATTTTGTGAAGTCAATACTAGAGTAGGCTCAAATACTTATTACATTGGGGGTCAGTTGGCTACTAAAATTTGACTTACTTTAATACACCTTCTCACCAACGTCGATGCCATCTTAAGAACGGAATGTAATCAAATTGATCTGATGTTTCCTAGTTTTCGAACAACTGAAATTTAAGGCTGGTTTACACTTCCCATGTTTCTGTCATCCAAATCATGACGCGTAATCAAATTGGAAGAAAGATAGTTCTAGTTAAATGATGCTGTAAACACGAAATTCTTTGATGAAATTTAAACCTCATTCACTGTAGAAAAAGCACTTTCTAGAAAGTAATTTTGAGTGTGTTCATATGAGCCCGCTTACTGAGACATCTAGTTTTGATCTTTCCCTGGAGTGAATTTACAACAAAAACTTTCTTTAGTTCTATGCTGCCTCTATAAAAAGTATAAAATATAATGTTTAAACAATGAGTTTAATGTATGCAAACAAACACAGAATGAAAATAACAAAACGTGAAAATATGTGTTGCGTGACTGAAGCCTAAGAGTTTTGCAAGAACAAATTATAGTAAAGACATTTTTAAAAATAAAATTTTAAAATTTCATCTCGGCAGATGGGATGAAAACTCCATTTTAACACACAGAAACATTGATCAACTAGCCGAGACGTCTCAGTATGAGCGAGCTCATATGAAGGGGCTGTTTGATAGTGTAAACCTTGTACCTTGTGTAAACCCGCCTTGTGTAAATTGCTATAATAAACTAGGTTGACATTAAGCCGGTTAATCTATGTTTGTTTCAAATATCAAGCGAATACTCAAACTGTTAGCTAAGATCTTGACAGCGTAATAGAACCGAATAAACGTTTTTGTTTATGACTCTTGAATAAGCGTTGGAACGTAAGATGGCGTTGCTTTTGGGGAAAAGGTCTATCGAATGCCCTCAAGAAGGGAACCACTTAAAATAGTTTATATAATGTATTATTTTCAAAACAGGAAGTGATTTGAAAGGAATATAAGTATAATTTATTGTTGAAATAGATTCCCTTTTTGAGGTTCATTGTAAAGAGTTTATATATTTCGAAGTCAAGATTCGTCATTTGTGCGTCAGTCACGCCATATTTTACAGTCGTAATCACTAACAAACAGGAAGTGACAACAGAAAAATACCACATGACTGGCGCACAAACAACTCTTTTACTCGTAGTCATATCTAAGGCGCTCTAATGGTTATATAGACTGTAGATAAAGCACAATAATGTAGATATGACATCCTGAGCTATGTATGAAATGGGTCAAAGCATATACTGTATGTTAGAAAACTGTAAACTATTGAAGTAACAAAACAAAATTCTGTGGCACAATTTCATGATTAAAACAATTCTATTTTAGCGGCTTTTCTGTGTGTCTACACACTGAAAATGACAAAATGTTCAGACCTTTTCAAAACTGATTCCTAATATTGCCTGATCACGATAAGCCAAATATTCTTCAGTAAGATGCTTACTCATACTTATATATAGAGCATGTAACTGAACATTTAAATATAGATTACTGTATGTACCAATTGAGCGCATTTATGTTAGCAGTGTTTTTGATCAGTTACGTGAAAAAGGAAATAGCTGTAATTATTGAAATTGATAGCTGAATGTGTAGTTGAAGACACATATTTCAAGTTTATTTACTTTAGTTTTAACTGAACAACTATGGCATTGCCATTGAAATTTAGTTATATATACTCACATTTTCCTTATATATTATTAATAATAGTATAATTAGAAATAATTGATCAAAAAACAACAGATCATTGTTGAAATATGCCAATTGTAATCCTACATTAAGTTCATTTATATAGAACATTAAGTCAAACATTGCCAATAAGCACTTGTAATGCAATATTTTTAAATATATTCTTTCCAAAACGTTGTTACATCATTCTTCTGTTGGGACGGGTTAATAAAATATTTGAATATGAATATGTTCCGAATTCCAATGTTTCATAAAAACAACTCCCTTGCAAAGTCTCTTTCCGCCCGGAAATCTCTCTAGAGCTCTGGCTTAACTTATTTGCGAGAGTTTGTTAAAACTTGATAAAAATATCTATATCCCATGTAAATCAGAGTCATTGAAACCATATCTATACCATGAGATCAGTGATCGCGGAATATTACCACCTCAAACTATGACTGTTTAGTGCAAATGTTCACTTTGTATTTTTGTTACGAGGGAAAATCACACGAGTGACTCATCGATAGATAGACAGATAGACAGATAGATATAGATAGATAGATAGATAGATAGATAGACAGATAGACAGAGAGAGAGAGAGAGAGAGAGAAATATTTATTTGATTTCGGTATTTCTTCAGTGTATAACACTGCTTTACAAGAAAGCCGAAGTATAAATTAATATATTTACATTACGTAGAAGTTGATGACGCGATCATTATGCCTTTTTTAAACTTGCTCAAGCTATCACTGCACTTCACATTTTCAGGTAAAGTATTCCACACTTTTGCTCCCGAGAATGCAAAACCTTTCTTTAGATATTCTGTTTGAGGCTTTGGTAATACTAGGCATAATTTTCGATTCCTTAATGCAAGGAATCACCTATGGCAGACATCTTAAAATGATCTCTCAAATAAGTAGGTGCCATATTATTTAGTTTAGTTTAGTTTAGTTTAGTTTAATAGATTTGCCAAAGATTACATACGAGACATATTACAGACAATAATTACAGTTTGTGGCAGGGAATGAAAACAGGACAAAAGTCCCAATTGACATACCTTATGCATTATAACTAACTTATGTGTTTCTCGCATTTCAGCAAGACTTTTCCAGTTTAATGTTTTTCTTATTTCAAGGGATCTGACATCATAACCTTGACGAGTAATAACTCTAGCTGCACGATTTTGTAACTTTTGTAGCATGCTGGCACCAATGGCCGGAAGGTTGTCCCAAACAACATCACTGTGATCAAATATTGGTTGTATTAATGAGTTATATATTGTTAGCAATGTTGATAATGGGACAAAATCCCTAACTCGACGTAAACCTGAAATTCCAGCAACTACTTTTTTGCAAATATTTTTAATGTGCTCGTGCCATGTTAGTCTTTCGTCAACATGTACCCCTAAGAATTTCGTTGCTTTAACCCTATTTATAGGTTTGTTTTCAAGAAACAGTAACGGTACGTCTCTTATCTTGTCGAGATTATGGTCTGATCCAATAAACATATATTCGGTTTTGGTCACGCTAAGACTGAGTTTGTTTGCTTTTAGCCAGTCACTAATATTTGTTAGCAAATGTTACTATTTCTCGAATAGATGTTGCCATTGTAGTTATGTTAGTGTCGTCAGCGTACATTCGAGCTGTAGAATGTTGCAAACACTGAGGAAGATCATTGATTTATAGAAGAAACAGTAACGGTCCTAAAATTGACCCTTGAGGTATACACCACATTTAAGTGTGCGTTCACTGGATAGAGCACCATTGACAAAACATTTTTGTTTGCGATTTTGTAAGTAGGACTGAAACCAGGACTAAGCTTATAATATCGACTCCGTAAATATGGAGTTTCTCAAGTAATATATCATGGCTTACAGTATCGAATGCTTTCGCTAGGTCAATATAAACGACAGCATTAAGCATTCCTTGATCCATATTCGTAAGCCATTCCGTAGCTGCATCTAAAAGGACAGTCGTAGTAGAGTGATTCTTTCTAAAACCTGATTGGTTTTGGTGTAACAAATTGTTTTCATTTAAATAAACGTTGAGCTGATTAAAAACAAAAGGCTCAAATACTTTAGAAATCACACTTAAAACCGAAATTTGTCTATAGTTGCCTACATTGTTTTTCGCGTCACCTTTGTGTATTGGCGAAACTTTCGCTAATTTCAAGTCGTCAGGGAATACAGCTGTTTGTATAGATAAATTAAAAATATCACACAGTGATTCAGAGACAATAGGTGCAGAAAGCTTGAGCAATTTAGAAGGAATTTGGTCAAGGCCTGTAGCTTTCTTATCAGATATTGAAGAAATTAGATTAATTATAGACAGATAGATCGATAGATCGATAGATCGATAGATTGATTGATTGATTGATTGATTGATTGATAGATTGATAGATTGATAGATTGATAGATTGATAGATTGATAGATTGATAGATTGATAGATTGATAGAATGATAGATTGATAGATAGATAGTAGCTGCCAATTGCTGAATTGCGTGATTTACAGTAAGATGACAATTTATTAAAATTACAAATATATCAGAAAAATGACACCAACATTATTAACCTAGATCTAATGTAAACTGTTGCACATGGCAGGAATAAATGACATTGTATTTTGAAATCTGTTCGTATTTATTTGAAACATATTAAAAAGTCTATTACTTCCAAGATCAAACGTATAGCCTCGTGTTTATGAGTTAGTAAATGGTGTAACTTGTGTGATGGATCATTAATAATGTTATTAAAAAGATTAGAACACATTTCTTCACGTTCTAATAATTGGCTATTGACTTTCCGGGAAGAGATAATCTTTAGTACACGTTTCTACGCAAGTTCAAGCTCATCAGATAGAAACTTCGGAAGCGAATGATGAAAAACCTGTGGACAATACTCCAAAATAGGCCTGATAACTGTACAGTAAAAGTTTACAATGTCTTTACTTTTGTAGGCTTTAATAAAACGATAAAATAAAGGCGTTTATTAGCTTTCTTTATGATTTCATAAATCTGTTCATTCCATTGAAGGTTATTTGAAATAACGAGGCCTAATATCTTGGTATTGCTGACTGCGGGTAATTATTTCCCATTTAACGTCACAGGATTAAAGATCTGTTTGCACCACTTAAAATCAATTCTAAATTCTTTCCATTTCTCAGCATTAAGGTTGAGCTTATTAACTCTTGACCAATCTTCTACGGCACCAACAGCGTCTTGAGCACGACTACTGTCCTCCCTATCAAAAACTTCGGCAGCGGTCGTATCATCAACACATTTCCATTTGGATCGTTTACCAATATTTAAATCGTTTATCATTAAAAGAAACAACCAAGGCCCAAGTTTTTAATAAAAATCTCGCACGATATATCTCAATCCGTAAAAAGCGAAATTTCGTTAAAGTTTGTGCATGATAATGATTTGCTCATAGACCAAGATACAGTAAGGTCTTTGGGAATATAATTCCATAAATATAAAGACTAAAACGTATAATTAAACAATATTTTCAGAAAGCATATAGCCAATAATTATGACATTTTCTTTGCTATATTTTGCAAAGACAATGCGTCAAACGTTCAATAGGGAAGCCTCTGCACGTATCAATTCCGCCCACTTGAAACGTCATATGGATCCCCCCCCTACCCCCCCTAGGTTAGAAACGTCAAAACATTTTTAAACATCGTATTGTATACTTAAATTAAACACTGCAAAATTACTGTAAAACGTCTTCAAAGAAAATTTCCTATGAGTATTACATTGTGTAAATGACAAACAAAAGCGGAAGTGGCAAGGTTCTACTATTTTGACTAAAAAATTGTTTCTGGTTTTGAGCATAACTATTTCTCCCGAAAATTGCGTGCTTATTCCCTTGACAATCAAGTATCAGATATTAGTAAAAGATTTTGAAAATATATACAAACATAGTAAATGCTGTGTATAGAATAAATAGACCGGCGCTGGCGCGAAGCGCCGTGCGAGGGTACTAATTCCGCTTGGATATTTACACCTGGGTATGTGAGAACATAGCGGATTCCAAAGTTGTCCGCCATTCAGAGTCTTCTACGTTATGCGCATACACGAGTTAAGCCGGGAGAAAACTGGTAACTAGCCACCTCGTCATTGGCTAATACAAATATTTTGTTTTTTTTAATGTTGCGTCAGAATATTAACTGCCACTTTGCAAACCTTTTTGAAAAAAGTTTTTTTTTCTCGGGCCATCGAAAAGTACAGACAAATAGAGTCTTCAAAACAAGATATATGAAATGTTCAAGAGGAAAAAGTCAAGGAGAAGTCAACAGAGGAAAAAAACAGTTGAATGCCCGGAAAAAAGACACAATTTTGAAGTTTTGAAGCATTTTAAACGGGTAAGTGTCTATCTTGCGTACTTGATTAAGCTTAAAAGGTATTTTAGCAAGTTTAAATTTGAATTTGAAGAAACAACATAATCTCAAAAACGTAATTTCAAAATTAATAAAGTTTATGAACATTACTGTTCAAAAAACAGTTGAAGTTTTATGAAAATATTCTTTGACGTTTTTGTGAAATTTTACAGCAAATCAAAGCTAAAATAGTAGATAATAATACACCTACTTTATATAGTTGGGCAATTTATAATTTTATAGTTAAAAATAAAAAATACAAATTAAATACAACTATTTTACCATCATTTTGTACATACAAAGGAAATACAGTGTTGCGTGTTACCATGGTTACATGGTTACTTCATGTTACAATTAAGAAATATAAAACACTTTCCTTGTTTACATACAGTTATATCAACACGAGTGGAAATTGGGAAAACGAGAAATTGTGTGGAAACACGACGCCCGGAGGGCGGAGTGTTTTCACACAATTTCGAGTTTTCCCAATTTCCACGAGTGGTGATATAACTGTATGTAAACACGGAAAGTGTTTTATATTTTTTTTATAATATAGCACTAAGAAATATTTAAAATAATTCTTTAAAGAGCGGCGGGAAATTTTCCGTGTTTACATCGAGTTATATAAACACGGCTCTCGGCCAGTCAGCGTTGAGAGTTTGCAAATGCTATATTATAATAACTTTTGGGAAGTTAATTGCTTAATTCGAATGGGCGAGGGGATTTTGCATGCATGTATTTCTAGTTATTTTTTTATATACTCAGCTGCAATGGAGCAGCCAATGGCGATGATTTCGAAATGTCAAGACTTTCGGAAAAACTATTGATTTTTTCCACGACGTTACACAGAGAAACGTCACAACCGCCAACCTCCACTTCCCAACGTCCATATGACGTCTCGTATGAGCGAAATCGATATGTGAGGTTTCCCTTAGGAGACAGCTGCTAAAATAACTCGTTTAGCTGTCGTCATTTGTCACGCAAGCCGAAACACTTTTTAACTCTCATTAACGTTTGAAAAATTCAAATTTATGAGATTTGATGAGGATATGCATCCAGTATAAATAAAGTTAATTCATAACTAGAAAATGATTTGAACATTTTAAGTTGCAAAGAACCCCTTAGTAAACCATTTTATAGAATATTTGGAAACAAATATTCGGCTGTTTATATAGAACACAAAGAACTGTTTAAGTTTTCCATCTAATTACCGATGATAAATAAATAATGCGATAATTATAGATGATGATTATATAAATTATACAGGACAATGGTCAATGACGTCACGCCTTGGTCTTGTTAGCGATCTAATGACGCATGCATACGTTCGTGCATTTAAAATAGAATTACAAACAGTCATTCTTTAGTAGTTATCAGCTGTCTACAGTTTCCCATGCACAGTGACAACGTTGGAAAAGAATTCCACTCTGCATACTATAGGTAAGTTTGGGGTGCCAAATGAAGTTGAATGCTGAAAATTGGAATTGAATTCTAGTAAATATCCCAAGCAGGAATAGAACTACATGTCTCTGATTTAATGAACGAGTGTTCTTATCACTGAGCTCGATTATAAGATTGACAAAATTATTATATGAATACATTCAATCCAATCAAAAATATACGACAAGCTCTACACATATGATTGTGTGACGAAGTAGCCAGACAAGGCCAGTTTGGCTTGTTGCCCGCAGCAATGTATATATTTATGGGAATATATGGTTAACATGTCATATATATCTAGATGTTGAGGGTAGACAAACAGGGAAATATTCATGGAACTATCAAGATTTGCACATGTTTCTACAATAGTGTTTCGTTTTATTAAAACTGCAAAATGTATGGGAAAATTTAATTTCGCCTCCATGTCTTCGTTAAATCTTCAGAGCTCGATAAGGGGGCCATCTCGTTTTTTCATATGAACACAATGAACTCAATTTTATACTATTAGAATGATTCGCGTTGAACATATATAGTTATATAGTTTATAAACTAAATACAGCGATTTCCAGTTGAGTTTGCAACGCCTATAGGTTTCTAGGTATAAGAAATAGACTTTCTAGGTATAAGAAATAGACATAGACTTTCTAGGTATAAGAAATACCTATAGTTTTATCGTAATGTTTCGACGTTTGGACAAATTGTTTTGACGCATGAGTGGCGTAGCCGAAGGGGTTCCGCCCCTCCTCCCAATGTTCTCCAGAACTTTTCTTGTGAAAAGTTTAAATCCGGGCAGAAAGTGGGGGGAGGGAGGTGCAATGTCTGGAATAACGATAAAAAGGCTTTTTCTTGGTAATTATTTTGCTTGAACTCGTCTCAGGATGCTAGAAATGCTGTTCTAGAGATTCTAGTTATGTTGTCAGAGCGTTGCCCAAGCCTTTTTAAACATGTTGTCAAGGCGATGTTGCCACATCTATAAAAAGCTTTGACAACGTAGTGACGACGTAGTGACGACGTAGTGACGACGTAGTGACGACGTAGTGACGACGTAGTGACGACGTAGTGACGACGTAGTGACGACGTAGTGACGACGTAGTGACGACGTAGTGACGACGTAGTGACGACGTAGTGACGACGACAGTGACGACGTGAGCGACGACGAGTGACGCACGAGTGATCGACGAGTGAGTGACGACGAGGACGACGTGAGTGACGACGTGAGGACGACGAGGACGCACGAGTGACGCACGAGCGACGACGAGTGACGACGAGTGACGACGCAGTGACGACGAGTGACGACGTGAGTGACCACGCAGTGACCACGAGCGACCCACGCAGCGACCACGAGTGACCACGCAGCGACGACGAGCAGTACCACGAAAGACGCACGCAGTGACGACGCAGAGCGACCACGAGTGACGACGCAGAGCGACGACGAGTGACGCACGCAGGACGACGCAGTGACGACGACGAGCGACGACGCAGAGCGACGACGAGTGACGACGAGTGATCGACGAGCGACGACGCAGTGACGACGTGAGCGATCGACGTGAGGACGCATCGACGCAGTGACGACGAGTGACCACGTGAGCGACGACGAGTGATCGGACGACGAGTGACGCACGAGTGACGACGAGTGACGACGAGTGACGACGAGGACGACGTGAGTGACGCACGAGCGACCGACGAGTGACGACGAGGACGACGAGTGACGAATGCAGTGACGACGAGTGACGCACGTGAGTGACCACGCAGTGACGACGAGGACGACGCAGTGACCGACGTAGTGACGACGTAGTGACGACGTAGTGACGACGTAGTGACGACGTAGTGACGACGTAGTGACGACGTGAGACGGACGACGAGTGACGACGCAGGACGCACGAGTGACGACGAGAGTGACGACGAAAGGACGACGAGCGACCGACGAAAGGACGACGAGTGACGACGCAGTACGACGTGACGACGTGAGTGACGACGAGTGACCGACGCAGAGTGACGACGTGAGCGACGACGAGAGTGACCGACGCAGCGACCCACGTGAGCGACGACGACGAGTGATCGCACGCACGAGTGACCACGAGCGACGACGAGTGACGACGTGAGTGACGACGCGAGTGACGACGCAGAGTGACGACGAGTGACGACGAGTGACGACGCAGAGTGACCGCGACGCACGAGTGACACGTGAGTGACGACGTGAGTGATCGCACGAGTGACGACGAGTGATCAACGCAGTGACGACGCAGCGACCACGCAGCGACGACGAGTGACGCACGAGTGATCACGAGTGACGACGCAGTGACGACGCAGAGCGACGACGAGTGACGACGAAAGACGATCGACACGTGAGTGACGACGCAGTGACGACCACGAGACGACGAGTGACGACGGTGAAAGTGACCACGCAGCGATCACGCAGAGCGACGACGCAGTGACGACGAGCGACGACGAGTGACCGACGCAGCGACGCACGAGTGACCACGTGAGTGACGACGCAGCGACGACGAGCGACGATCGAGGACGACGCAGCGAGATCGACGTGAGCGGACGACGAAAGTGACCAGCGACGACGAGCGACGACGAGTGACCACGAGTGACGACGCAGCGACGACGTGAGTGACCACGAGTGACGACGCAGACGATCTGAGTGACGACGAGCGACTTAATGCAGGACGACGAGTGACCACGGAAAGTGACGACGCAGCGACCACGCAGCGACCACGAGTGACGACGAGCGATCCACGCAGTGACGACGAGTGACCACGAGACGACGACGCACGAGTGATCACGAGTGACGACGAGACGACGCAGTGACGACGAGTGACGACGAGTGACGACGTGAGTGACGACGCACGAGTGACGACGCAGCGACGCACGAAAGTGACGCACGTGAGCGACCGACGCAGTGACGACGCAGTGACCACGAAGTGACGACCAGTGACGATCGACGAGTGACGACGCGAAAGACGACGAGTGACGACGTGAAAGTGACGACGAGTGACCACGAGCGACCCACGAGTGACGACGAGCGACGACGAGTGACCACGCAGTGACGACGAGTGATCGACGTGCAGTGACGACGAGTGACGACGAGTGACGACGAGTGACGACGCAGCGGACGACGAAAGTGATCGACGAGCGACGACGAGTGACGACGAGAGACGACGAGCGACCACGCAGTGACCACGTGAGCGATCTACGCAGTGACCACGCAGCGACCCACGCAGTGACTCCACGAGTGACGACGAGTGACGCACGCAGTGACGACGAGTGACCCACGCAGAGTGACGACGTAGACGACGAGTGACGACGACCACGAGTGATCGACGCAGTGACGCGTGAGTGACGACACGAGCGACCACGCAGTGACGCACGAGCGGACGACGAGCGACGACGTGAGCGACCCACGAGCGATCTACGAGTGACGACGAGTGATCACGAGACGACGAGTGACGACGAGTGACGACGTGAGCGACGACGACGAGTGACGACGAGAGTGACGACGAGACCACGAGTGACGACGAGTGACGACGTGAGCGACGACGAGTGACGACGAGCGATCGACGCAGTGACGACGAGTGACGACGAGTGACCCACGAGTGACGACGAGCGACGACGAGCGACGACGAGCGACGACGAGCGACGACGAGCGACGACGAGCACGACGAGTGACGACGTGAGTGACGACGTGAGCACGACGTGAGTGACGACGAGTGACGACGTGAGTGACGACGTGAGTGACGACGCAGTGACGACACGCAGAGGATCGACGAGTGACGACGAGGACGACGTGAGTGACGCACGAGTGACGACGAAAGACGACGACGAGTGACGACGAGCGACGACGAGTGACGACGCAGCGGACGACGCAGAGTGACGACGAGTGACCGACGCAGTGACCACGAGTGTGAGCGATCGCACGTGAGCGACGACGAGTGACCCACGCAGAGCGACGCACGAAAGGACGACGCAGTGATCGACGCAGCGACGACGAGGACGACGTGACCCAAGGACGACGAGTGACGCACGAGTGATCGACGAGCGACGCACGAGCGACACGATGACCCACGCAGTGACGACGCAGTGACCACGAGTGACGACACGAGCGGTGAGCACGACGAGTGACCCACGTGAGCACCGAATGAGACCACGCAGTGACCACGAGTGACACGCACGTGACGACGTGAAGTGACCCACGCAGTGACGACGAGCGACGACGAAAGATCGACGTGAGTGACCGACGAGCGACGACGAGTGACGACGAGTGACCACGAGCGACCATCGAGTGATCGACGAGTGACGACGTGAGTGACGACGAGTGACGACGCAGTGACGACGAGTGACGACGAGACGACGAGTGACGACGACGAGTGATCGACGAGTGACGACGCAGTGACCGACGAGTGACGACGAGTGACGACGAGTGACGACGAGTGACGACGTGAGGACGACGTGAGTGATCGACGCAGTGACGACGCAGTGATCACGAGTGACGACGAGTGACGACGAGGCGACGCACGAGCGACGTGAGTGACGACGAGTGACGACGACGCAGGTGACGACGTGAGTGACGACCAGAGACGACGCAGTGACGACGCAGTGAGTGACCCACGAGTGACGACGCAGTGACGACGCAGTGACGACGTGAGGACGACGCAGAAAGACGACGAGTGACGACGAGTGACGACGAGTGACGACGAGTGACGACGAAAGGACGACGCAGTGCGACGACGTGAGTGACGACGGAGTGACGACGTAGTGACGACGTAGTGACGACGTAGTGACGACGTAGTGACGACGTAGTGACGACGTAGTGACGACGTAGTGACGACGTAGTGACGACGTAGTGACGACGTAGTGACGACGTAGTGACGACGAGGACGACGAGTGACGACGACGTGAGGACGACGTGAGGACGACGTGAGTGATCGACGCAGTGACGAGTGACGACGCGAGTGATCACGTGCAGTGATCGACGAGTGACGACCGTGAGTGACGACGTGAGTGACGACGAGCGACCCACGAGTGACGCACGAGTGACGACGAGTGATCGACGAGCGACGACGAGTGACGACGAGCGACGACGAGTGATCGACGTGAGTGACGACGCAGAGTGACGACGAGTGATCGACGCAGAGTGACGACGAGTGACGACGAGTGACACGCAGTGACGCACGAGTGACGACGTGAGTGACCGACGAGTGACCACGAGTGACGACGCAGCGACGACGAGTGACGACGAAAGTGACGACGCAGAGTGACGACGAGTGACGACGAGCGACGCACGTGAGTGACCACGTGAGTGACGACGCAGAGTGACGACGCAGCGACGACGAGTGACGCACGAGTGACGACGCAGTGACGACGAGGACGACGAGCGACGACGAGTGACGACGCAGTGACGACGAGTGACGACGAGTGACGACGCAGCGACGACGCAGTGACGACGCAGTGACGACGAGTGACGACGAGTGACGACGTGAGATCTGACCACGAGCGACGACGAGTGACGACGCAGTGACGACGAGTGACGACGAGGACGACGACGAGCGACGACGAGTGACGACGCAGTGACGACGAGTGATAACGAGTGACCACGCAGAGGACGACGTGAGTGACGACGAGTGACGACGCAGTGACGACGTGACGACGACGACGTAGTGACGACGTAGTGACGACGTAGTGACGACGTAGTGACGACGTAGTGACGACGTAGTGACGACGTAGTGACGACGTAGTGACGACGTAGTGACGACGTAGTGACGACGTAGTGACGACGTAGTGACGACGTAGTGACGACGTAGTGACGACGTAGTGACGACGTAGTGACGACGTAGTGACGACGTAGTGACGACGTAGTGACGACGTAGTGAAAACATAGCTTGTATTACGTACGTAAAACTATTTATACAAACGTCGAAATATTAATTACGATAAAATAATAGGCGTTCCATGCTCTCAGTATACACGGCCCTTAAAAGCATTTCTTTCATATATTTATAATTATAGGCATCTCTGTATTAATCTGTACGCGACATTTAATATCGCGAGTGTAGAAGCTTTTAGTGCAACTACAGTACTCTTCTGTCATGGATTATCATCAAATCATGTTTGTCTATCTGTTACTGTTATACAAACGGACCTGTTGTTCACTGCAATCAAGTGCCTTGTTCCGAATGTCCGTTTCAGGTAAGTCATGCAATTAATTAAAATTTTAAACCAAAGTAAAATAGGAGCAAGAACAGGAGTAAATAGATCGGCAACTAGCTAAATGAACTGACCTATAAGAAGACTTTAATTCAGCCGTCGGCCACGGACATATAGAACAAATTGAGGGTTGCTTCGCGTGTGCCTAAAAGATATAAACAAAATCTCGACGTTTCGAGCTAAAGCCCTTCGTCAGGAGAAATTAGTAGACAGATGGTCTACTAATTTCTCCTAATTTCGAATGTCTACTAATTTCTCCTGACGAAGGGCTTTAGCTCGAAACGTCGAGATTTTGTTTATATCTTTTAGGCACACGCGAAGCAACTCTCAATTTGACCTATAAGAAGCAATCTTTTAGATAGTTTCAGCAATCTTTCAATCTCTTCCACCTGAAAGATAAATCATTGCTTTGCATGGAACAGGCAGTAGTCATGGATACCTTGAGATAAGCGGAAACTATACTATATATATATATATACGTGTAGGTTTAGGTCTACGAAACGCAAAGAGTGCTCGACAACATATAGTTAGAGCAAATTATAGATTTTCGCTTACCTCAAAACTTGTCTGCAACAGGCTGTTTCATCTGTAAAAGAATCATCTGATGATTCTTTTACAGATGAAACAGCCTGTTGCAGACAAGTTTTGAGGTAAGCGAAAATATATATATATATATATATAATATAACCGGGCCAGCCCGGTTGCCGGGATGAAAGTTGAAAGAGACGCCGCCGCCAATTTGTCTGCGAGCTATTTTTATGAACGGCGAAACATGCATGTCTGCAGATTTGACTATATATATATATATATATATATAGACGCACGTCTGGATGCGCATGTGTCTGAGTATTGTACCACATGCGCTTGGTGAGGGCAAGAGTATGGTGTATAAATACGAAGTCACTCACATCTAGACTGCGTTACAAGCTGCACTGACGAGCCGTTGAACGGCGAAACATGCATGTCTGCAGATTTGACTATATATATATATATATATATACATATATAATTGTATAGAGTTGGTGTCGGATTACCAACGAACGATATCGCTTGTATGTAGGATCAATATATGACTATATATGCTCCTTCACTTGCGTTGTTGAGCACTCTGTGAGGTTAATTGGTGGCTAATAAGCTATAATGCAAAAGCTCACTTCCCTTGTGGTCGTTTGAGCACTCTGGCCCCAAGACACTTCACGCAAGTCTGGATGCGCATGTGTCTGAGTATTGTACCACATGCGCTTGGTGAGGGCAAGAGTATGGTGTATAAATACGAAGTCACTCGCATCTAGACTGCGTTACAAGCTGCACTGACGAGCCGTTGAACGGCGAAACATGCATGTCTGCAGATTTGACTATATATATATATATATATATAGTTTTCGCTTACCTCAAGGTATCTACTACAGACTGTTTCCGGCAATAAGCCATCATCAAGTGGCGAGGGCCAGATAGCGAAAATCCTCTTGCCGAATACCTGAGACTTGCTTAATTTTTCTTTAAATTTTCTGCAGATCGCCGCCTAACCGACCATGTAATCAGTGAGCATGATACATTGGATGTCTGGGAATGTGCTCTATACTGTCTTAGAAAATCTTGTGCGTGCAAATCATTTAACTACAAAAGAAAGAAAGATCTACCATACTCAAAAAATTGTCAACTCAACAACGCCACAAAGACTTCGCATCCTCAGTATTTACTAGCTGATAAAAACTATGATAATTATCAACAGCTGGAAAAGGTATTTTTGCACATTTCCCGTAAATATCTAAAGTAAAGATCTAGTTTTGTTTAAATGTAAAACGATATATGAGTGTATAACTAAGAGCGTTACATCTTTTCGTATAACATTATTAATATTTCGATAACAAAGATATAATTTTCAATTGCAGAGAGCACCAAAACAAAAGTCAGTCAATTATGGTAAGATGACTTGCATTTATGAAACAAATTTATCGTAATAGACAGACCATATAGATGTTTGAACTTATCCTTCAGTTGAAGTTAGGTTGAAGTAAGGTTCAAGTATGATTGCGGTTAGTTCAGGTTGAGGTAAAGTTGAAATTGAGGTTAGTTTGAAAGAGGGCTTTGTTAACATAGCAACGGGGGGGGGGAGTGGCAACGCCCAGCCAGCCCACATATTGGTCCTCCAGTAAACTATTCCCCCTTCCCTTCCTCTCCCAATGATGGACTTATTTTCAAGAATAGAAGCAAAAAGGGGAGAATGCCTTTGTTTAGAATAGTGATGTGATATTTCCATAACAAACCCTGATGGGATAAATAAAACTTGTTGCTGAAAATGCAGGAAATCAAGCAACAGAAACTAAAGAATACGAAACATTTTTGGACCCCAGTCCCCACTACAAGGTCCGCACACCTTTCCTGGTTCCGTTTACTACCTTCTTGTTAGATCCATTATCCTTTATTCCCCCCCAGCTGCCGAATTCTTAAAAATAGTCCTGTGTTGAAATAAGGTAGACGGAATGTTGGGACTTGATATTAGATTAAGGTCAGGTTCAGGTAAGGTTGAAGTTAGGTTGAGACTTAAGGTTAGTGTAAGGTTGAGTTCAGGTTAGATTAAGGTAAAGTCGATCTTTTACGGTTAATTCAAATTAGGTTGAAGTTATGGGTTGTAAATTTACTTCTTCTTCAGCCAAATCTTGTGATGCTTTGTACAAATCAGGACAAAACAAAACAGGTGTATTTCCAACCAACCCGGACGGCCTGGGAGCTTTTGATGTTCGCTGTGATATGACGTCTACTCCAGGGAGGGGCTGGACGATTTTGCAGCGTCGTGTAGATGGTTCAGTTTACAGAAACTGGACGGACTACAAAATTGGATTTGGAAATTTGACTGGTGAATACTAGTTAGGTTTAGACAAGATCCATCGTCTGTCAGCGAGTGGACAAAATGTATTGAGAGTTGATCTCGAGACTTTTGAAAATGAGACAGCATATGCAGTTTATAACTCATTTATGGTGGGAAATGAAAGCGAAGCTTACATTCTGAAACATGGTTTATACACAGGTAACAATAAATACTTATAAGTTCCTTGTATATGCGTTTTGCATCATGGTGAAACATAAATAAATACTATATAATATATATTGAAGAAGATCCTAGCTTACGGATCGAGAGCTTTGCCAAAAAATGTACGTGCTGTTTCCAAAAATCAAAGCAAATTTGATTTTTGAATAGAGGGCACTCAATAATTGCACACCTCCGCCAGCATATTAAGTCATTTACACGTTTAACTCTTGCATTTTGTTCCATTGGCCGCATTTTGTACCCATCGCTGTTTACGTCCCAGAGACATCTATATTTTCTTACTTCTTCTATGAAGACATCCTTATCAAAGTTAACCAACGACTGTTGACGATTTAATTCATCATTTGTACATGTCTCGGACCTCTCGATGTCTTGTTGAATATCCGCCATTTTGAAAGATGATGAAAGGCGAGATGAAAATTCTGAAATCTGATTGGCTAGCGACTCCTTTCGCCGCGAAAAAGTAGAAATCATTCGAACTCCTATTTTCGTCGCCGCGAACAGTTTGCTAACTTTATCGCCATATGACAATTAGGTAATTGACAAATTACCTAAGTAGGTAATTGACAAAACACGCATGCGCAAAGGCGAAAAAACCGCTTCGCGCGAAAAAATTCGCAAGTGGAAAACCGGCTTTACATAAACCTTCGGCCTGTCTCGCACTATCGTCAAGTTTTAATTCAATTTAATTGAACGGATTGAATTCGACAGTATGGCGCTGGGCTTTTATATGGTTTGATATAAATAGCGTGCTCACTGTCGTAATCGGCATCGTCCTGTAAAAAACACTTATTACAATCTCTTGTGTGTATAACTATTTCAATTTCAAGTAAAACAGTTGGAATCATTGCTAGGCTAAGGAATTTCGTTCCTTTCAGGTTCTTACAATTATTTATCGATCCCTCATACTTCCTTACCTGTCCTATGGTATCACTATTTGGGGAAACGCTGGTACTTCAAAAGCGTGTTTTACGAATAATGCGCTTCGGTAACAATCGAGATCATGCCGTTCCTTTCTTAAACAATACAACTAACTTGCCAGTGAATATGTTATATTTTGAATCAGTTTCCAAGTTAATGTATTATATTAACAATGATTTAGCACCAAAGAATATAACTGATCTTTTTACCCAAATTGCCACTGTACACTCCTATGGTACTAGAGCTTCAACTGCTGGTAATTATCAAATTAAATACTCTCGTACAACTCTACAAAAAACGTTTTTTCTAGAGATGGTACAAAAATATGGAACTCCGTTCCAAAACATCTCCGTAATCTTAAGAAAAAAGAATTCACTAGGGAGATGCATACATTACTCCTTAACATCTTGAATAATGAGGATGACTACCTTGGGGTCCCAATGATTATACAGAGAATGTCTGTTTGATTTTATGTTTGATGAATTTTATTATATCTGTCTGATTTTCTTCTTTCTTTTCACTCTGTCTAGTAAGGCGTGACGAATTTGATTATTTGAATGTAGTTCGTTATAGACATGTACAGTACGAGCGCGAAGAGTATAATGGGATTGATCTATCTTATTAGCTAAAATTATATAAATCACCTCATCATTGGCCGTGGGCTGACGTGTTTTAAAAATGCCCATGTTTCTGTCGTCGTTGAACGAACATGTAACAAACAAATTATTCACTGATTAAGAAGAATTAATACTAAATGTAGTCCAAATGTAGTTTTCCCTCGAACGTAAATTTGCCAGTGCATTCCGCAATCTCTTTACGACATCTGTACTCTCTCGCATCCTCTAACAGAGCATCACTACAATGCCCATATGCGCACCTTAAAATATATTCACGTATCAGACGAAACACGGTAATAAATAGTTCGAGGAACGGTTTAATATTAGATTACTTTGATACTTACCACGAATTAACAGCTGCGGTTTTCTTAAATCTCGCCTCAAGAGTTTCTCGCAGAATACCGTCTTCGTCTGTTTCTTCTTCCTCATAGTCACAATCGGCGACTGGCTCGAATTGATAGTAACGGCTGGACAACGGACGATTGCTCAACAATGTCTTCATGATCTGTTGACCCTTCTGTCTCTGTCTGTGATTCACAGCTTTCGGTATCGGACATTTTCAAAGTTTGTAAGGCGAAATATAAAAGCTACTGTCTTGATATTTTATTGTTTTCATTAAGGCAAGCACTTCGAGATGTCACACTGCATACGTCACAAGGCCGGAACTCTCGGTACCAGTCTTTCTTCAGGTTAAGATTCAAAATAGCTGTATTTATCGTAGTCCAAAGGCTGTTTTAAATAATTTTACGGCGCTTTTACTGACAGAGCTTCAATCAGATCGGTTTAAAAATGATGCGATTAATACTCCAGATGATGCGAGCAAAGCTAAAAATAGTACGATTTGGAAATTAATCGCACTATTTTTGACCAATCAGATTGCAAGCAATGCCACTGATTTAAAAATGAATTTAATGCACTGTAAAATTCAACCTTAGAAGTTTCACAAAACGTTTCGAAATTTTCATAAAACTTCAACTGTTTTTTTAACAGTATTTTAATAGTTTTTGAGACTTATTATGTTGTTTCTTATTCAATAACATATATATTTGAATTAATACTAAAATACATTTTAAGATTAATCAATGTTGTATTGACCAAACAGGATGATCATGACCTACTTATTTTCAAATCCACAAACTATCAAATTATACTGCATGCCAAATACGGGAAAAGCAAGTATACAAACTAGATACTTACCCGTTTAAAACATTTTAAAACTCGAAAATTTTGAAGAAAAATGAAGCGTTAAAATTTTTTCTAGTACTCGTTTTAGACGCTTTGTTTGTATGTATTATACCCCGACTCTCGATTACCAACCTAAGTTTGCAAAATGGCAGTTAAGTTTCTGACGTATAAATTAAAAAACAAATTATTTCTCTTAGCCAATCATGAGGTTACTAGTTACCAGTTTTCTCTCGGCCTGAACTCGCGCATGCGTACAACGTAACCGGGTGTAAAATATCCGAGCGGAATTAGTACCCTCGCACGGCTCGGGGATAATGCAGAATTTATTCACCTTTTGAAATCAAACGAGCATTGGGCAGGTGTGCACTTACGGTCATTGGCTTCTGACATTATTATATCTTTTCATAGCTTCCAATGATGTTTAATTTTTAAACCACAATGTCCCGAGTATGCCCAACTTTATTATTTTACTCTATTGATTATGTCTGATGTCAAATGATTTTATGTGCGGTTATGCAATTTGTGGCAACTATAAACAAAAAATGGTGTCCCTGGATTTGGTTTGTTAGCTTCAAGGAATTAAATAGAGGGAGGGTTATTGGGTACTGACACAGAGTTATTATCACAAATATATCATATATGTTCTATGATAATATAGAGCTCTCAAGTATATATAAAAAAAGAATATTACCAGCCAGAGCAAGAATAAGGAATATTATCGTTTTATTCAGTCAGATTAAGATAATCTGTTTCTTATTATGCCCATGCACTTATGTTGATACTTTGTCCATTTTGTTCTTGTCAAAAATTAATATTTCCTCCAGTTGTAGTGAACGCCTGAGCCGACATCTTGTTTTCACTGAATTTGCTGTATATATGGCTGCAGTTTAATTAATATTGTATTTTAGTTCTCAAGTTATTGACTTCAACCATAGAAAAAATAGATATAGAATGCGTACTTGATCACGAATCGTGTCTCCACTTTTTCTCATTTGTGCCCTTATAAATCCGCCATATTGAATTTAACTTAACTAGGAGTGGAAATTACAAAGTATAAACAAAGCTAAAACTAAGTTTTCATGTACTATACCTGTGCTATGTCTGTTATCAGATTTGTCATCTAATAAAATCAAACAATCCATTTTTAGTTTATAATGAAAACCTAAAACATTAGATAATACAGGGTGTATAAAAAAAACTGGACAATTTTAAAATTGCTCTCAACTTCGCGAAGCGGCTCCAGGTACGAAGTTTTTTATTAATATAGATTGTTTGGGTATTGATAATGTAGAATAAACGAAAAAATTCTGAAAGTTAAATTTTCAAAACCCAGGGGGGTGCCTTGTCCAACAGATCAAAAATGGCTTGCGCACGAAATTTGAATGCTTAAAAGTAATTTGGAGTTAGTGGGTGGAAAATTTGTTGGATGTTGCATTGCTGTTCAAAATTTCAGAAAATTTGCTTAAGTGTAAGCCCTTCAAAACGTCGCGCAAACTTTCATTTTTTTTAAAAAATCAGCTTTTGCCCGCTTAATTTACGCCTTTACCTAACTTGCATATTGTCTGGACAATAATTAATTATAAAAAATAAAAGAACATGTAGGCACAGTAAAAACGATAAACTCCCAGAAACATGAAAGTCATGAAAAAACTTTCGCGAGATATGGTAAAACTGAGGTCGACTAAAATATATTTTAAAAGTAATTTTGACCAATTTAAATGGTATATTTCACCGTATTGTCATTAAATTTTATTTACATGTTCAGAGTTGCAAAGATTAAATTATCACTCTGATGTTTCCCCGCGCTTCCAGGTGCTTGAACTTGCGTGGATCTTGGGTGTGGATTATTTGGTAGCCATAGCAACACTCGAAACATCCACGCAGTTGAAATCTACATGAAATCAACAAAATTTGAAATAATTATATGTCCGAAAGATGTTTAAAAGAGTACTAACTTAAGAATAGGAGAGCAACTAATCTCTTCAAATTGCTTTCCATGTTATTTAAATGTCAACAATGTCAACAGCCAACCTCAAAAACACAATATAAATATTATGTTTAGTAACAGGCACCTTTTGACAAATATCAATCTCTAATTGCCTCCTCTAAAACACAATAATAAAGGCACAGACCAATGTCAGACCACAGTGATCACACCTCAAAAATTGTGCCTAGTAACAGGCCAAATAATTCACCTCGTAAGCACGCAGAACATGTGCCAATAATCTCAGAATTTCAAACACACAGCTTCTAGCCTTTTCTTCATATTCTTATTCTTCCCGATTGCTTTAAGGCAGACAAACATCATTGGTTCAAACACGATATCATGAATCGATCTTACCCTGGACGTAGCTACAAAGGTGCACCCAGCAACTCTTTCCTAAATCAACAACAGCTTTTGTTAGTGTCTGCCCTTGAGATTTATGAATAGTCATGGCTTACCGAAGTCGTAATGGGACTTGTCTCGACAAGTGCTTTCCATCAGCCTTCCATTCAAACACTTTTGGTGGCACAGGTATACATTTCGAACACACATCTAGAAATGCAGGACCAGAGTATGCAGGAAAATGTACCAATACTGCGACTGGTAGGTTTGGCGGGCCCATATTTTCTGTAAACTAAATCTGCTCAACAGTTTCAAAAGAGCCATTGCAAAGACCAACCTCAGCACACAGGTTGCACGTCAGCATTACTTCTGCTTTTGTAGCTAAAAATAGAACTGCTTCTAAGCCACCAGCATCGTCAGGTGATGCAGCGCTTGCCCCATGACCAGAATATCTCGCTTGAATTTTAGCCATAGGTTGTCCAATCTCTAATAGCTTCTGGTAATTGTATTCAGCAACACTCTTTTTGTCAAAGTATAGGCGAATAGCATTGGTGAACGGATCCATTGGTACATTGGTCGTGGAATGGTTCATTATTTTCCAGCCTTCCTCTGTAACTTGACCATTTCGCATTCTCATCAATAATGCTCTAAATGCAATTATCTCTGGGTCTTCATCAGCCGGACGCATAACCTACTCTAAAATGATTACAGAATCAAATGTCAAATACATACTGTGACCATGGTCATTTATTACTGATCCATTACCAGTAATGTACATTAATTGCCCTGTCACCTACAGGTGGTAATTCACCAAAATCACCCATTAAAATTATAGACATACCACCAACTGGCACATTTTCCTTTCCAGTGCGAGCACGTAGTTTGTTGCCCAGCCATGATAGCACGTTATGCCCAATCATTGACATTTCGTCAATGATCAGATACCTCTTACCTTCTAGTCTCAGTTGTAGCCGCTGCAAAGAATCACCCTGCAATTCCCTATATTCACGAATAGTAAGTTGAGCAGCAGAATGTAGCGTTTGACATGAATACTAAAGGCTGCAATCCCAGTGGTTGCTGTAACAATACACTGATCACCTAATACTTGTTTCACAGCACTAATTAAGTATGTTTAACCTGTCCCGGCTGTTCCACAGACAATCATATGAACAGGATCAGGATTATCACCAGTCTGAGATGTGATAATGTCAAAAGCCAGTCGTTATTTTTCATTCAAAGTCTCCAGATCAACAACACTTTGTTGACCATCTTGTTGGTATCCGTGGTGACCAAGTTCCTCAGCATCATTTCTCTGTTTATATATCCATCCCGGAGCTTCCTTTAGCAAATCTGTAGGTACAGCCCGTGTCGCTTCAAACCAATCAACTGCTTCACTGTTTGACATCCCATTACCCGCTTCCTCATAATATTGGTTGATTCTATTTTTTTTTATTTTTTTTTATTTTTTATTTTATTTTTTATTTTTTTATTTTTTTTTTATTCAACTTCGCCTCAATGGCAGGGAGTCCACAACAGCGTCAGCCTCTAATAGAGGGAGGAAACCGGAGCACCCGGGGGAAACCTTCGAAGCAGAGGAGAGAATCTCAACTTACATGAGTTATTTGAGCACACTGCCGATCTCATGCGAGTACCAACAGTGACCTCGACCTGTTGTGAAACAGGCTCAACTCAGTGGTAAGAGGCAGCGCGCTAACCGCTTCCGCCACCCGTGCTACCCTAGTTGATTCTGCATTTCAACATCCAATCATCAACTTCATCCTCATCGTCAGGATCAATTTCACTTTCAACATCACTTTCATCATCACTCTGATCATTTTCATAGCTTTGACCAGCATGCGCAGCATGAACCATTTCTGATTCAGCAGAATACCTAAATACATTCTCTTCAGGAAAATCAGTCTGAAGAAACAAATGATAAGTGTTAATAAACACGTCATCACTCTCGTCCTGATTATCCCAAGCATTTGATGCTTTACCTTCTCATGGCTTAAACTTTATAAGCTGATATTTGCAGTATTCTCCAAAATCAGGACCACCGGGATTGGCTGAAACTTTTGGAAATGTCCTGACAATGTACGGATTTGCTCGTTTAGGCAACTCACCTCTGACTTTAGTGTACTGTGAGGCATATTGCATCAAATTCAAATGAGACAACCCAATATACCTATTTCTCAATGCTGTACGCTCTCCATAATTTTCTAGAACTGATTTCTGAAGTACCTGCTGTTTTCTAACGAAATAGTAACAAAAGTGTAGTGAGGATACAGCAACTTTTAGTATTTCAGCTTTCGCAGCATACTTGGCCATGTATCTTGCACATGCCTTCTCATCTACAATAACCTGCAAATCGACATTGGCCCGCCAATTTTCGAGCATGACCCTGTTATGGGAATTTAAGCGTTCGTCATTTCTTTTGGTGTTTAACTTTGGTGTTTATTTTGGAAAACCAAATCTGCATTCTGTGGGTAGGTCCAATCTTTTCTGTTTCAAACAATAGGCTGGACTGGATCTTGTGTGCCTCTCTACAGTATTAACTAACCAGTGATAGTCATCATCATGGTTCACGACTGCTGTGACCCTTACAGCAGATGGATCGGGGTCTGGTACCCTCCAGTGTTCATCTGGCAAGTCTTCATTCACTGTTGTCACCAGGCAGTCAACATACCTTCATTGAAAAACATCATTTACTCTCTGTATTCTAAAACGATACTGACTGGTGCGTAATGAGGAGGATGTAATAAATTCCAACACTACAAAAGTGTAATCCCAAGTTATTTGATTTTTCATCCAAGATTCACAATTTTTAAATTTCACACTATATTAAAATGAAACCTTAAAATTGCTAGGAAAATTTCATACCGACAATTTTGAAGGAAAATTGAAATTTTTCAAAATATTTGTGGAAGCTATTAGATTAGGTTGCAACAATGATTGCAACATTTTTAATAAATCTATACAGATTGCACATATTAATATGGATAAAAAAGGAAACCATTGAGCAAATTAAACATCTACTCAAAATAGCAGTAATTTATGGTACCTGAACATTAGCTGGACATATAGGGTGAGTGGTTTTTATGCATAATCAATAATGTATAACAAAAAATCACAACTGCATAATCAGACATTTATCACCTAGGCGTAGAAATCGAGACAATACTTCCCCTGGCATGATACTCAAATCGATGCAAAAACTATTTAGCATCCAAGACACCACTAAGCCAATGTCTGATAAATTCCTGCAGCCTCTGCATGAAGAACCAATCCGTCAGATGTGGATTGTCAATTACAGCTTGCGCCCGTTCAGATCTTGAAGCACTCTCATTGCTTTGCAACAGCCTTTGTAAATCTGGCCAATGACTGTCGGCTGCACTAAATATAAAGAAAAAAGTTGGGCAGCCTTTTTGCTCAATCAAGGCTAACAATTCCTGCAGCCGCTGATACCAATACTGGTTCGTACTTTGAATTTTAGACACATAGCGTTGCAACCTGTTGATCATCTGATTTGCATTCATGGAATTAACCATCTCCTTCAGTTCTTCCATTGTCATGTTTCCATCAGCAGGATGTTGACGTAAGTAAATATTAGCTTGTGACAACAACTGATGTCGCTGTTTCATATTTAATGCCCAATATGGAAACCGTGTGTGAGATGTTATACCATGCTGCCTTGCCCTATTTGTAGGGTCACCTTTCCCACAAGGAAACAACGTCGGAAATGCCATAGTAGCCAAACCACCTGTTTTAAAAATTCATTGACAACATTACCTTCAGTAGATGGCCAGTCTAAGGGATCAACCTCATTTACTGCATCTTGGATAGCGGCACCATCTTTTCTCTGTCTTTGACTCACAGGAATAAATGATGTACTACCATTTTCTAAAACTAATTCTTCAACACTAGCATTAGCACTCATTACAGGGTCTTGGGGAGGCCCCTCATTATCAACATGAACTGAAAGTTCATTGTCATCAATAACATACCTTAACCCGTCAGGAATACAACTTGCTGGTAAACTTTTGATAACATCTCGATCCATTTCTATGTCTTTAAAGAATGGATTGTTTGTCTTTAACCATAATATAATTTCAATTAATAACTCTGTGTCGATGCGCAGTAAAATCTCTATGTGTGTCGTTAGCACCATGTCTTAGCACAATCATAGCAGGCAACTCAGCTACACGTGTAGGTAACCTATTCAAGAAACTTTGAATATCTTGAGGTAAGTTTAGTACATGCCCCTTATACCCCCTCTGCTCACCATGTTTTCTATACACTCTCATAATAGGGCAGACCCTTGAAATTAACATTTCTTCTACCTGTGTCAAACCTCTCAACTGTTCAGGAATAACTCCTGGGTCCATGTCATTCTCAGCACTGAAATTCTTGGGTGTTTTCTTCTCTCTTTTACACCGGTAGCAAATATATGTCTCTGATGTCAAGTTCTGTCGTGTCGGCCAGGCTTCTTTACAAATTGTACATTGTCGATGCTCTAAACTTTCTTGATCTAAATGAAAACTGTGCATTTCATTTTGAACAAACTCTTGCTCATGCAAAGGGTTATCGGCATTTTTCCAACTGCCCTCATGTAAATATTCATCACGATTATTTATAACCTCACATGCATTAGCACCTACATTGTAAAGTCTTATCTCTTAGCTTGTTTCTGCCGCTTGTTGTCTCATACCTTCAAACCTCTCCTCTCGCTTTCGACTTCTTTCTTTCTGCCTTCTTTCTCAAATATAAACCCTATTTTCGTCTCTCCGCTTCTCCCTTTCCTCGCCTGTACTTGCTTCAGTCCTTCGTTTGTATGCCGTCCTACGCTTTGTCAACCGACATTCTCTTTGTTCTGGTGTCTCCCTTTCCTCGCCTGTACTTGCTTCAGTCCTTCGTTTGTATGCAGCCCTACGCTTTGCCAACCGACACTCAGGGGCGCACATTCCAAAAACGTTTGGGGGGGGTGTCCATTGTTCAGGGACCGACTTTTTATATTTGTTTGACCACATCAAAACATGTATTACGAGTTAATGTAAAAATATGTGTAGTGCCAGGAGTGTAGAAGGATTGTTAAGTGTGAGTCTGTAGATCGTCGGAAATGGCGTTTTCAGAGTCTCCTCGACCTCTTTCGTTAAACGCCCTTTCATTAATATATATAAGATTTCAAACACTCTAGTAATTTCGAATTCAAATATTTCGCTGCAATTTTCTTTAAATGCAGTTATTTAAAGAGAACGCCCCCCAAAACGTAACCTTCAACATCATAAAGACCCAATTAGAAACTGCATTTTTACAACAGAGTTGACTTAATTTTACTCGAGGACACTGACGTGGAAATAGAACGCACGATGCGGCAGAGCAAAAATTAGGAGGTTTTGCGCAGTCGTGTATGGCCATGTCATCCTACATTTGAGTATATTGCTCTGGGTTTTGCAATGTTGATTTCTTTTCTTGACAATTTTAGTATCCTTTATTATACGTTTTTTAGACAGGATATTTCGGACCAACTCGGCCCGAATTATGTAGTGTAATTTTACAATTTGGGACCGACTTTTTTGAAAAATTCACAAATTATGGGGGGGTGTCACACCCCCCCACACCCCCCTAATGTGCGCCCCTGCCGACACTGCTTTTCCTCTGGCGTTTCGTCTTCCAATACTGTTCGTCTTTTTACCTTTGTTTTGCGAGTCTTTCTGCGTGTGTATCTTTTTTGTTTTTCTCTTGCTGTTTCTTTTCCTTGCAAATTTTGTTGAAAGTATAGTTTTTAAATCTATAAATTCTGTCACTTTAACTTTCATTTACGCCTTCCTTTTTCACCTTAGAGCACACTAGGACAATTTAAATTTTCACAATAATTTGTGCAGTTACTGAAATAATCCAAGAACAAAAGAAGTTGATTTTCAAGCATGCAGTAACCTATTTTTAACAGTTACAATAAGGATTATATAAGCAAGCTCTGCCGCCATATTCAAAGTGCTCATTAATGACTGAATGGCCAACAACAACAAGGCGCGAAGCCGAAAATAACACCACTTGAAAATCGTCAATTTGGTTAATATGTTTTAGAAGGGTTAAAGCAAGGACTAAAAGCTCAAGATAAAAAGCAATACCTGGAATATAGTGCAAAATCAGTTTGGGGACTGCCGAAGTGTTTTCTAGTATATTTTTTCTGAGTTAAAGAGCAAAGTTTGCTTCGGCACGTTCAAACATTTGTCATTTTTTTCCATATACGATAACGATCCCCTAATTTTTGCTGCAGATAGATGTAAAACATTCAAAACTAATCGAAAAACCACATTTGAATCACAAACATTGAAGTCTTTTTCGCTCAAAAACAAACTTTTGACAGAAATTTCCTCACTCCTCGAAACTCTCCTCAGTCTTTCGAAAGTTCAAATTCCCGCGCATTTGCTTCAACGAATCATAGGCCTTGATCATCAAATCAATCAATCAAAAAACTTTATTTAAACACGGTAAAATCTACAGTACGTATGGTATAAAAATAACATTTTACAATAACAATTTACTGATACAGAAACAATTTACACTTAGACTATTACAAATATTAAAAACTACAACATGTTACTGATTTACAAGATTGCCATAGGTTGTCAATTTCTCTTTTGAATTGACTAAGAGAGCATATTGCTCGTACATTTTAAGGTAACTCATTCCACAGCACCGCCCCGTTATAACTGAAACTTCGTTTACCGTAGTTCGTTCGCGGTTTTGGCAGAAATAAAGTGTTTTCAGAGTTTCTCAAATTGTATCCTGTGCTGCGGGATTCAAACAATTCATGAAGATAATGCGGAGTTAATTCGTTAATTGTTTTAAACATCAATATAGCTTTATGCTTTTTCCGGCGTGTTGAAAGATTATCCCAGCCCAGCTTACTAAAAAAGGTCGCTGGAACTAGCATCATATCGAGATTTGGTGATGACCCTCGTTGCCCTATTTTGTAATTTTTTGCAATTTATCATTTAACGTGATGTTTAAACCATCCCAAGCTGAACTACAGTAATCAAAATACGGTTGTATTAATGCTCCATAAATTTTCAGGGCAGTGTTTGTATCTATAAATTGGCGCACCCGTTTAAGAGCTCCAATAGCTGATGCAATCTTTTTGGAAATATTTTCGACATGCCGTGCCCATGTAAGGTGCTCATCGATTTGTAGGCCTAAGGATTTCGTTTCGTTAACTCTCTTGATAGCCTTTCCGTGAATTTCCACGCTTATGTGTTCGTTATTATGTACGAGTAATCGTTGACGAGATCCGATTGTCATAAATTCCGTTTGAGCGACGTTTAGACTCAGTCTATTTAACAATTAGTCGCCGAGGGCGAGGTGATTACAAGCCTATAGTCACTGAGCCGAAGGCGAAGTGACTATAGGCTTGTAATCACCGAGCCTGAAGCGACTAATTGTTTTAGTAGAAATTTCAAAAAGAAAAACAAACACAGAAAGTTATGAGGTCAGTTCAAAAGGCTATAGGACAAAATTCAGCGCTTTTCTCAGCGGCCGGTTATTAAAAACATGCCGGCAAAAGACGAGTGTCAAAAACATATCGAAGCGAGACAAAAACAAACAATTTCGTGATAAAAATACTTTGGAAGGGCTCAAATACAAAGTAGAATGGTTTTAAAAATATATCACAGCTAGGTTTTTGCTGAACATAACGATATAAATGAGGATAAAACCGGAATAATTTTCAAAATAAACACTTGAGTGGTTGAGTCGTACGGAAAACGTTTTATACATTTCAACAGCGAGAAAACGCTGCCTTTTATGGAAGAAAAATAGTGTATTTGTTACCGCTTACCTTTAAAAATGTCAAAAATATATCCTCCTTGAATTTAGCGGCAGTTTTTTCATTTAAAACTTTGAATCAGGCTCAAAAAACCGATTTTTGTTTTAAATTCGGCAGCTTGCGAAGAAGCCATTTTGGAAAAAAGTGATAGTCACTGGGCAGTGACTATCACTTTTTAGAGGTTCAATTTGGACCAATCAGAATGTAGGAAAAGCAATAGACACCTCACAATTTCTACTAATAGTTATTATTTATAGCCTTATTTCGATAGCCTTTCAACTGACCTCATAATTTTCTGTGTTTGTTTTTCTCTTTGAAATTTCTACTAAAACAATTACTCGCCTCAGGCTCGGTGATTACAAGCCTATAGTCACTTCGCCTTCGGCTCAGTGACTATAGGCTTTTAATCACCGAGCCTTCGGCAACCAATTGTTAAATAGCCATTGATCAAGATTTTTCAATTCGGAATTAATTATTAGCTCAAGCTCCGTTACGGATTTTGCTGCGATGCTTATATTAGTGTCGTCAGCAAACATTCTTGGAGAGGCTCTGTTGAGACAATTAGGCAGATCATTAATATATATTAAGAACAATAGAGGTCCCAAGTTACTATTTTGTGGTACCCCACAGGTTATTTTAACAGCTTCAGATAACTCACAATTGACGCAACATCTTTGACTGCGGTTACTTCCATTGACGCAACATCTTTGACGCGGTTACTTAGATATGGTTCCAGAAATTTGATACCATTTTGGTCAACACCATACATTTGTAACTTCCGTAGGAGAATGGCGTAATCAATAGTATCAAATTCTTTTTTAAGGTCGATAAAAATTACTCCGTTAAGAAGACCATTATCCATATTGATTAACCAATTGTCCGCGGCTTCTATTAGGGCAGTCAGTGTACTGTGCAATGGTCGAACACCAGATTGATATGCAGTTATTAGGTTGTTGTTGTTCAGATACTCATACAACTGCTCAAAAGTCAGCCTCTCAAAAATCTTTTCAACTACCGAAATAACAGATAGTGGTCGATTGTTGTACATATTACACCTTTCTTAAAAATTGGAGTAATTCTCGCTAGCTAGTGATGAGCCATGATATGGGCGAAACAGTCATTTTATTGCCTAGCTAAAAACAATGGCGCCCCCCCCCCTTCCCACCGAAAAAATATGCTATCCCCCTCTGGGGTAGTGGAACCAAAAATGTTTGACTAACGTACGAAAATTCCTAGATCCGCCCCTGCTAGTAGCTTCCAATCTTTAGGGAAGATGCTAGTGCTTATAGTCTTATCAAATATTTGGGTTAGTGATGGAGCAACGATTTCAGCCGCAACTTTTTAAAAGTTTGCAAGGTATTTTATAATAGGAGTTAGCGTTCCAGCTTACTTAGTGTTCACTGCTTTGCACTCCGCCATGTTTGATCACAATACCCGGGTGTAAACATAAATCTCCGAGCGGAATTAGTACCCTCGCACGGCGCTTCACGCCGTGGC
This sequence comes from Trachythela sp. YZ-2020, assembly GCA_016169945.1. NCBI lineage: Eukaryota > Metazoa > Cnidaria > Anthozoa > Malacalcyonacea > Clavulariidae > Trachythela > Trachythela sp. YZ-2020. The sequence continues at coordinate 3,302,616 of JADLSH010000389.1, forward strand.
TCGGGATTAATTATGTGCATGATAATGTGGAAGACTACGCAGGCTAGTGGAACGACTAGCACTTGCAATCTTTAGTGTGTTTACTTCATTTGAATTCATAATTAACGGAATGACTGCTGGTTCCGGATTTAGGTTGATGTCACGACATCAACATATGCTGTTCAAGAGTAATGGCTGCCCACAAAATTTCCCTTTAACTCGGTTTCCGTTTTATTTTGTCGTATTATCGCAATTTTAAGTGACAAGATATTCCTCCGAAACCGTTAAATTCAGTATCGTTATGACTATGCGAAGTACTTCAGTACAAAAGACAAAAGACAAAAGAGAATGTCTACGTCATGCCTACAACCCCCTCTCTCCCAAACGTCATATTGACGTAATTTACTGGTTACTCAGCATACATATACCTGCCCCTAGCCCGAAATTCAGACATAAAGCCAAGGTACACCGACTGACAACGTGGCACTGAGGAAAGAGACTACAACATAGACAGCACTTGGTTTCATCGTCAAGACTTAAAACATGAACAATTCTCTGCTAAAGTTTGTATTTATAGCTTTTCTGTATGTATATACTACAGAAGCTAAGTCATGCACTGGTTCGGCAAACTATACTCTCACACGCATGGGAGAATGGACATTAGAAAGGCATCCGAACTCCCCTACAGACCGAGGTTTCTCGGGTATCGTTGGCAGTAGTCATAATGCTAACTATGTGATGTGGAGGACAGGAACAAAGGCGACCACAGGAGTTAAAGATGTGTCAGAAATGGGTATGAATAGTTCCGTATATTATTTGAAAGCTTTTATAGGCGAAACTCGACAATGGTCACTGTAGTCACACCCATATACCCATATTCAAGGAACGATTGTGACGTTCTACGAACTGAGCTAGAAAATACTCCACACTTTCGCTGATCGACTCATATACGAACATATTAACGGTGCTGACATGGCAATTTTACTCCGTCAAACACCATATTTTTAAATATTACTTGCGAATTCAATCTACTCGACTGGGAAAGAGTTCACATGAATCACGTTTGTATTAATGTAATACTTTTTGTGATGCTTGGCTTCGCCAGGCTTGCTCATGTTATTCACACTGTCGTGGATCAGAGAGAGAAAAACTTGAAGCAAATTTAGGCTAACCCAAATCTTTATTGATTTTCAGGTAACAATACTGCAATAAACGCAGAAATGGACATTCAGATAGCATCGAAAGATGCATTTAAGAGAGCCGAGGGTACTACAATGGCCGGTGGCACATCTAACGATTCTGTCCCTAATATCGAAGTCAACTCGAAATACACTCTCGTGTCCTTCATCACCATGCTAGCCCCCTCACCAGATTGGTTTACTGGTGTGCGTGATATAAATTTATGCAACACGACTACGGGGAAATGGCAAGATCGGGTGGTGAGAGATTTGTTTCCCTATGATGCAGGCACTGATAGTGGAGTTAATTTCACAAGTGCTGATGATGTCACCAATCCGCAAGAAAATATTCACCGTATTACAAATGACACTGAAGGTTCACTCAAAAGCGACCAACCCATCCTGAGTTTTGGAACATTCACCTTTGTGAAGACCTCAGTACCTACACCAACTCCGACACAAGCAGCTAACCCAGGCACAGACTTCAATATAACTCTTGTGCTGATGTTATGCACATTGAACATCATTGGCTATCTTCTATAAGCTTGACAAACTTTCAATGACACTCTTGTAATCTTCATATCGTAATAGATAGATTGATGTCTTATATAATAATGTCTGTATTTTTTGTAATATTTAACGAAATTCAGCCTTTGGGCTGCAATGTTAATTGTAATAAAATTATCTATCTATCTATCTTAATTGCATCCTGTAATCAGAAATGGCTGAATGCTCCGTGCATAACTGTCATAACTGATAGTGCTCAGCGTCATGGGAGGGCTTACCTCTAAATGTTGCATGACGCTACTGCAAGTTTCAGGAAGACTTCTTTTTCAGACGATCTTCAGGCGACTGTTCATTGTTTAAAGCTCCGGGTCTGGTGCCGAATAGAAACTAGAAACAGCGTATAGCATTTTTTACTGAACTTTAAATTGACTGAAAATATATTTTAACCCAACAAACGACTAAGTCCTTGGGACTGTATTATAGGGGGTCGTTCGTTCCGCAAACCGTCGTACTTTTTTCTCCTTCACAGTTAACCGCCAGTATTTTTTTCGTGAAAACCGTAACCGTCATTTTTCTTATACAGTAAAAGTTTATCGGCCAGGGTCGTCGGACCGACGAGAGGGAAAAGGGGACAGATTTTCGTTGAGAATAATTTAACTGATATATATTCAGGAATCTTGCAAGCATCTGCAGTTGGGGTGTGAAATGTGAAAGAATTTTACCTGAATAGAAACTTCATGTTAGAAATTTACCTGTTATACCTTCAATGTATTAATTATCATGATTGCAATAATAATATATTTAAGTTTGAAGAAAAAATAATGGGTTTACCCCCAGAAATGTTTTATATTTTTCATGCTCGATGCCCATATTTCTACCGATTTCTGGCATTTTCTGCCGGAGAATTCGCTGAACAATTAGGTGCAAAGTTACTGTATTTACGCATATTTTCAAGCTTATGGTGGTTCGTAAAGAGATCAAGTTATCGCTTTACATAATTTTACGACTTTATTTTTCAAATTTAACTGAAAATATCAAAATCAAACAATGAATTTTAGCTGATTTTGCTGATCAGTTGACGAATGGCATCCCTCACACACTCCTTCCCTCAACTCGCGAAGTCCCAGTATATTCCTGGACAATAAAGCACACCGTCCAGCGTGGTTACTGCTTGGTTACCCCGAAAAGTTTAACTTACTAATTTTATAATGTTATTATAAATGATTAAGTCAAATCGCGCTTACAATCATGTGAATAGAATGTATGATTCTGTATGAGTAAGCGTGCATCTAACTGGTGACTGTGAATTATTTGACATTTGGGTACCTATATTTCAGCATAATTATAGCTATTATCGCCCCCCCCCCCCCCCCCGCACCACCTATTATGGCCGCCCTTTTAGTTCTGAACAAAGAAAATTGAAAACAAAATACGGACTAAAGTCTTTATTATAAAAAATACCAAAGCTTTTTATTATCATAATGTAAGTAAAGGAGCTAGGCCGAAACTTTAGCTTATATCTCCCTAAAGTCCAGTAAAGACCATCCTTCATTGGTCCAGTGTTACGTACTTAGTACAGGAGGAAATCTTAACTGAACCAGCTTTATGAACTAAGAGCGCCTGCTTGCTGCATAACTTTCTGTATGCAAGTTGGTCAAAGGAATCAACAATATAGTTTGCATAGTTTGAATTATTTCACAATTTTTGAACCTTTGACAAGACTGCTATGTTTTTAAAATAGTTTACTCGCTTCAGTCGCTTGTAATGTCATAGATTTATTTCATTTACATATCAAATGAAAATAAAATATTTCGAGAACGACGAGTTAAGCTAGAAAAGTTCTACATTCTTACAATAACTTATTTTACAGTTTTACATGTTCTTTCTGCCTAAAATGCAGACTTAAATTTCGTCGCCATTACAGTAAACTCATTTGGCCATGCCCATGGGCAATTATCACAGAAGACAGGACTTCGTAGACATTTAGGCCATTACGCCGAAGCTAAAATTGCCGTAATTTGGAGATAAAAAGATAGCCGCTATCACGCCATTGTTTCGGTAATGGTGTTTCTTGGTTAAGTACCATTATCGAAACAATACATCAAATTAGCAAAGAAAGATTGCTTCCTGTAATTATTTTATTTTTATCTATAATATAATTAACATTCATAATTCAAATTCCTAATCTATATAGCCTCCGTGGCATTTTGCTTCCTACGCCTCGCCTGCTTTTAGGTGTTCTGCGTCGGGCTGACTGTCCGCCACGCAGGCTATAATCTATATAGCAATTACGTAACGTAAAATATGTGGTAAATAATCTTGGTATTTTCAATAGTCCTGTACCTGTCGAAGACCACAGTCTAGTAGCGACCGAAAGCTCGTCTACATAAATAAATTTGGTCAGTGAACGTCTCCTATTATTATGCCTTTACCTGACCGTGCTTCATCCATATACTAGAAATACATGCAGCAGTAACCCCTCGCCAATTTGAACCATAGTTAAGTTTGAACCAAACAATTTACCCCCCAAAAGTTATTGTAACATGAAGTACCGAGTCGACGAATGTAACCATGGTAACACGCAACATTGTATATTTTTTATATTTTAATTTGTACAAAATCTTATTTTGTTTTTAACTATAAAATTATCATTATCCAACTATATAAAGTGGGTATACTATTGTGTACTCATTTAGCTTTGATTTACTGTAACATTCAACCTTAGACGTTCACAAAACGTTTCGAAATTTTCAAAAAACTTCAACTGCTTTTCGAGGAGTATTTTTATTCTTCGCACTTGCTTTTGCAATGAAGTTTTTGAGATTTAATGTTTTTTTATTTTTCTATAACATATTTGAATCAATACTAAAATACTCTTAAAGATCAATCAATGTTGTATTGACCACACAGAAGATCTACACATTTTCAAATTCACAAACTATATTGCATGCTATGTTAACAAATCGGCAAAGCAAGCATGGAAAATAGACACTTGCCTGTTTAAAACGCTCCTTTTTCGGTCTTTCGACTGTTTCTCCTCTTGTTAATTTGTCCTCTAAATAATTTTCATTTATCTTGTTTTGGAGACTTACTTATAAAATGAGTGCAAAACTAATTTTGAAAAAAGTTTGCAAAATGGAAGTCTTCTCTCGGCTTGAACTTGCGCATGCGCATAACTTACGAAAAAGTCCTGTCCAGTCCTTCCATGACAAAAAAAAATGGCGGACGACTTTGCATTCCACAATGTTTTCACATACCCGGGTGTAAATCTCCTAGCGGAATTAGTACCTTCGCACGGCGCTTCGCGCCGGCTCGGGGAATATATTGTACGACACGTTATACCATAATAATAAACGCATTAAAAATTCCTATCACAGTAATAAAAAACATCAATTTTTGGTGTTTCAACTTTTTCATTTGTATGATAATGTATATTCTGAGACTGACTGTTGAATTAGTGGAAGACTACGCAAGCTAGTGGAACGACAAGTAATTGCTTCCCAGTCTTTCAGATTAGGGATATTAAGAAGCAGTCTTAAAGATTGAAAAATATTTTTAAAATTTTCTCCACTTCTCACTTCGAAAGCAAACTATTTATGTCCAGAATAAATCTTTTTAATACTAGTCATTCTTGCTAAAATTATTCAGAAAATTGAAAGCGCAACAGGCCATCGCTGCATTTCAGTGGGGGTCAATTTGGCCACATCAAGTAATTATATAAAATTAACATAATAATCTATAGTGTGTTTACCGAGTAACTTTGCAACTAATTGTTTAGCGAATTCTCCGGCAGAAAATGCCAGAAATCGCCAGAAATATGGGCATCGAGCATCAAAAATATTAAAAATTTCTGGGGGTGAACCCACTATTTTTCTACAAATTTAGAGATATTATTATTGCAATTATGATAATGAATACATTGAAGGTATAACAGGTAAATTTTTAACATGAAGTTTCTATTCAGGTAAAATTCTTTCTCATCTCACACCCCAACTGCAGATGCTTGGCAAGATCCCTGACTCCATGGACTCTGTCAGTGATTTGTAAAACATGGACTGAGTCTAACAAATAATGGACTCAGTCCATGTTTTACAAATCGCTGACTGAGTTCATATTTTCCGAGTCCAATCGATGTTTTACAATATGCCTATCTAGTATTGACTATGTATCTATTGTTATTGTTGTATATTTTATGTGTGCATTTTATACAACGGTTTTACATTTTTTGTAAGTCAGACTACATATAACAAGACGCCAGCTGGCCCAGCTCAGGCGTTCACTCCGGCTGGCGGCGACATGATGCGCACAAAATTGGTCAGTGGAGCATAAGAACAAAGATGGGTAATATACAAGGTCTGAAATTTGCCAGTGTCGAACTATAAGATATTACACGCAGCCTGCCTGAAAATAATCTTAGTTCAAATGTCCGTTTTATGTCATGCGAACTGCTGAAAATAGGAAAAATAAATTTTAAACCTTGTACTTGTTCATATTCAGCAGTATAAATTGTTGTGATAAATTCGCGGGAACTCACCGATCCAAATTTCGTTTTTTTTTAGTCGTTGCACAAAGAAAAACTCATTAATTCAACACGGAAGAAAGTCCAGAGTGTGGCACAATGTAAAATCCATAAAAGCCATTTTGAAACTGAACTGAATAGGTCACTGGAGCACTGTTGGAGTGCGGAACTATGCGTATGGGCTAATAAATGAAAAATGTCCCACAATCATGATATCAACTTTCTATGAAGTACACAAATACGAACTTGTTAGTAAAATATGTTTGCGATGTTGTCTCTGAGTGTGTCCATACCGGAGCAAGCTGAAAAGTTTGCTTGACTTTGACCGCGGTGGGAATCGAATCCGCGACCTTTGGTTTGCTAGTCCATCGCTCTACCAACCGAACTACGAGGTCAAGTCGGTTCGAGTGGGTAATATTTCGGAACTCAGTCTAGTTCCTTCGATATCAGTGTGTTTTTACGATCTTGAATTTTTTTCTAGATCAAGTTTTCAAGATCTAAGCTATCCGCCACTCCCAGAATTCTTATTTTTCGTTGCACCCACTCGGAGACCACAAAATGTGTTCATTATATGCTAGTGATAGCCACTGCCATCATAAAACACAAATATTGTCAGTCGGTTAACCCGCAGGTCTCGAGAAATTGCTATTACGTATGATGACGTCATCTATAGGTGAGAAATTTTTTGAAATTCAAAAATTCGACAACACCATCAGATAGAGTTGTACTGGTGCACTAAAAAACTCTATTACGCCAGTTACTCCCGGTCACTCTTAACTGAGATATCGCTTATTGAGTTTTGAAAAATGTGCCTGGTAAGCATTTTCTATCCATTTTCAAACTCGCATATAGTCACTGTAACGGTTTTGTTTTCCTGTCTGCAAGGTTTTGTCACGAGATTGACTGCAGTAGAAAGGCTTAAATGTTTCTGTAGCGATACTTACCTTGCCTTTAGCGGTCCAATGTTTTAATAAAAAGGTAGATTGCTATGACTATTTAACAATTAGACAACGAGGCCGAGTTGGCTATGAGCGAATAGTCAACGAGGCGAAGCCGAGTTGACTATTCGCTCATAGCCAACGAGGCCGAGTTGTCTAATTGTTTTAGTATAAACTATAGCATTTATTGAGAACTAGGGAACACAATACAAAAGTAAACAAAAGTATTAATATTAATTTTAAACGTGAATTTTCCGCCATTGTTTTGAATTTTGCTACTAGTAGACTATCACTAATAGTCTACGAGTAGCGTAGCCAATCAGAACGCAGGAAAAGTGATAGTCTATTACTAAGTTTATACTAAGTATGATTAGTAGAAATTGTGAGGTGACTATTGCTTTTCCTGCATTCTGATTGGTCCAAATTGAGCCTCTAAAAAGTGATAGTCACTGCCCAGTGACTATCACTTTTTTTCAAAATGGCTTCTTCGCAAGCTGCCGAATTTAAAACAAAAATCGGCTTTTTGAGCCTCATTCAAAGTTTTAAATGAAAAAAACTGCCGCTAAATTCAAGTAGGATATATTTTTGACATTTTCAAAGGTAAGCGATAACAAATACACTATTTTTCTTCCATGAAAGGCAGCGTTTTCTCGCTGTTGAAATGAACATGTATAAAACTTTTTCCGTACGGCTCAACCACAAGTATTTATTTTGAAAATTATTCGTTTTATCCCCATTTATATCGTTATATTCAGCAAAAACATAGCTGTGATATATTTTTAAAACCATTCTACTTTGTATTTGAGCCCTTCCAAAGTATTTTTCTCACGAAATTGTTTGTTTTTGTTTCGCTTCGATATGTTTTTGACACTCGTCTTTTGCCGGCATGTTTTTAATAACCGGCCGCTGAGAAAAGCGCTGAATTTTGTCCTATAGCCTTTTCAACGAAACTCATAACTTTCTGTGTTTGTTTTTCTCTTTGAAATTTCTACTAAAACAGTTAGTCGCCTCAGGCTAGGTGATTACAAGCCTATAGTCACTTCGCCTTCGGCGACTAATTGTTAAATAGAATCTGTGAAAAGAATCTTGTGAAAGCGAGAAAGAATCAAAATTTTCCTCACTGACATATTAAAATCAGTTTCAGGAAAACGAGAACTGATCTATACTTGGATCTATATTTCGCGCTGGATCTATATATCGTTTGCTGAAAATATAGAGGTATGACCGCGTTTTACAAATCTAATTGTCGCTTGATGTCCACAGTTTTCTGGTTCAGCTAATAGAGTAATCTACCTTCTTTGATGCGCGTACTGAGACGTCCAATTGAAGATACTTTTACGTTGAAAACATTTCACCCCGTCTCCTGGAGTCGATATTTCGACACAAGCTGCATTGACATGAAAAGATACCAGTTTCAGTAGGCTATTTAGAGTTTGAAAATGAACAAAAATGCTTACTCAGCACTTTTTCAAAACTTTGGTCAGCGATATCTCAGTGACGAATGACCGAGACTAATTGACGTAATAAAGTTTTTTTAGTGCACCAGTGCAGGTCTATCTGATTATGATGTTGTCGAATTTTTTTAATTTCCAACTTTTTTTAATTTTCTCACCTACAGATGACGTCATACATAGGTAATAGCAATTTTCTCGAAACCTGCGTGTTAACCGATTGACAACAATTGTGTTTTATGATGGCAGTGGATCACACTAACTTATAATGAACACATTTTGAAGTCTCCGAGGGGGTGCAACGAAATTTGTTTTCCAGCTGCCTTTTGGCGAGTGGCGGATGGCCATCGTAAAAACACACTGATATCGAAGGAACTAGACTGAGTTCCGAAATATTACCCACTCGAACCGACTTGACCTCGTAGCTCATTTGGTAGAGCAAGGTACTAGCAAACCAAAGCATAGGCGGTCCAGCAAATAATAAAAGTTGTAAAATATATTTAAAGGTTCACAAAATATGTTTAATAAAAAATGCTTCTGTCTTTGCTATCCAGCGATTTACGTGTGTATCTCATTATATATGCAAATTGTCAAGTCGCATGGTTACGTCATTGTGTCACTGTCCTATTTAAACGTAAAGCCTCTTACAGACGAGCAAGTTTTCTATGACAAGTTTTTATATGACAAGTTTTATTTGCCAATCGCACGTGTGTACGTACAACAAATTTTCTATGACAAGTTTTTGGTTTTTTGACCGCAATGATAGCGAATACAACAATAGATTGCTGACCAACCGTACCTAAGTGCTCAAATTACTTTGACAAGTTTTCCTTGTCTGATACTTTTCTGATACTTTATTTAATTAATTTAAAAAACGTTAACAAAATACAATACTATCCGCTAATAGCAAAGCTAATCGGGGCAGATAGTAAAATTAACACTCGCTCCTGAGTCCTATATAGTATATATTTAGATGCTCTGCAGTTATATTTGCAAAGGTCGTGAATAGGCAACTAATTCGATTCTGATCTATGGGGATTAGTTAGAATCAAAATAAATAGGAAAACTACACACAAGACAATAATTTCATTGTTTAGCCATCAATTGCATTAACGTAAGCACATCAACATAATCGTCCTCAAGCTTTAGACGGAAATATTATTCCATATTTTTGCTCCGAGTTTTAAAAAGGATTCATTGTGTTTGTTCAATCTTGAGTATTGGATATAAAAATTGTTAGCTATACAATGTCTAGTGTTATGGGTATGCATATGTCTTGACTGGATAAAACAATCAGAAATTGCTGACGGGCAATAACTATTAGAGACATCATACATTAAGTTACACACTATTTTATAATATAGCATATTCAAAGGAAGGATATTTAAATTACTAAACAGCGGAATAGCATGCTCTTTATTATTTTTAAAATTCATCAAGCGCAAAGCCCGTTTTTGGAGAATAAGAATCTTATTTAAATGAACATTTGACGCCTGTCCCCATACAATTATACCGTAGGTTATATATGGCAGTATTAAACATTGATATATGCTAAGTAAGGTTGAAAGAGGCACAAAATGTCAGTCTAAGCCTTGTAATTATTCCGATTGATTTACTTATCTTAGATGCAATGTTGTCTATGTGATACTTCCATGTAAGACTACTGTCAATTATTACTCCCAGATATTTGATAAATTCTTTACACTCAATCTCAGTTAGTATGTTTTCACTGTTGTTAAACATTTTTATGCTTACTTGAAAATTAAGCTTTTTTTGATATGGACGAAAAATGACGTAATTCGATTTTTTTAAATTGAGTGTTAATTTATTCGCATTTAGCCATTCGCAAACTCCCATTAATTCTTTGTTGACAACTGTTTCAAGAGATTTTAGATTTTTATTAGCATATAATAAATTTGTGTCGTCGGCAAACAGATAGAATTTGAATACTTTGGATGATGCATGAATATCATTTATATAAATTAGGAAAAGTAAAGGCCCAAGGACTGAGCCTTGTGGAACACCAAATCTTATGATTTCTTTCAATGATATATTTTCTTCAATTTGGGTTGTTTGCATTCGTTCTGTTAAGTATGATTTAAACCAGTTATTAATAACACCGCGAATGCCGTAATGTTGTAATTTATGTAAAAGTATTGTGTGATCAACAGTATCAAATGCTTTCTTTAAGTCAATAAATATACCACACGAGAACAATTTTTTGTCCATGTTATTTGTATATTATTAACAATGTCAATAATGGCATGTTGTGTGGAATGTTTTACTCGAAAGCCATATTGTTTTTCATAAAAAATCTCGTTTTTGTCAAAAAATAATTTAAGTCGTTTATACATTAATTTTTCAAACAATTGGTTAAAATTAGAAAGCAACGAGATTGGTCTGTAGTTTCCTGGATCAGTTTCATCATCAGTTTTATAAATTGGAACAACTTTGGCATGCTTTAATTTTGAAGGAAATACTCCTTTTTGAATTGAAAGATTTATTATTTCTGCTAGTGGCCAAGATATTTGTTGTTTTATACATTTTAGGATGCGTATAGGACACGAGTAGAGTCCATCTGCTTTATTACAAGGCATTGAAGTGATTTCAAATTCAACCTCAGAGGGGATAACAGGATTAAAAAAGAATGAATTGAGATAATTGTGGCTATTAAGATATTGACTAAAATGTGTGTTTGAATTGGGTAATTTAGAAGCTAATTTCTTACCAATGGTTGAAAAATGTTTGTTTAGGATGTCAGGAATATCTTTGGGATTCTTGATCATTTCCTTTTTAATTGGGCATCTTAGCGCTGTGATCGTTTTATGGTTCTTTCTCTTGCGATTTATCAGGTTGTTTATACCCTCCCACGTTTTTCTCATATTTGTAAGATTGTTATTGAAATATTCGTGGAAATATGATTTTTTGCTAATTCGTGTTAAGATTGTTATTTTGTTTCGATATAATTTGTACTTGTTTTTGTCCGCAGAATAATATAATTTGTTTTTTATTTTAATTGACCTTCTTATTCCTTTAGTTATCCATGGTTTAGAAAACTGCTTGATCATACGTTTAGAAATAGGTTTTAATGGGGCATATTTGTTTGTTAAATTATTTACTTTATAGTAAAAAGTGGTGAATAATTTGTCTATATTGTCCTTTTTATTCGCGATTATAGAATTCCAATTAATTTGTGCTAAATCAGCATTAAAATTTGACTCTGAGAAATGAGAGAAATCTCGAATTTTTTTCCGATGTTGTTGTTTTGTTTGCCATTTGTCTGGTTGATTAATACAGAACTGTGAAAAGTGGTCGCTAATATCTGACACAATATTCCCGCTTACGATTGGATTTTCAATTTTATTGACAAAAATATTGTCAATTAAAGTTGCTGAATTGTTATACACTCTAGTGGGCTTGTCAATAGTTGGTGTTAAAGCATAACTTTGAAGAGTAAATAAGAAATTTTGAGTATATTTGCAAGTTTGAGCCTTGAGGAGATTTATGTTGAAATCACCCATTACGTATATAAAAACAAATTGATATCTTACAATGAATAAATCATATCAGAAACAGTAATATCCTTCCCCTCGCCAGCTATCAAATAAATTTGACTCCAGCCCTTGGGACACTGGATGGCGGCTTAAAAGGAGGAAGGATTACACTGAAACAAGAAAAATGATATTTTATTCTAGTCAACAACAATATAGAATGATACAAACGAGATGTAACTAAAAAAAGCCTAAATTAATACACATGCATACGTAGGTTAGCACAATGCATCAATAAAGAGTCGTTTATCACAATACACATTATTCAAGACTTATATAGTGTTGTTCACGTGATAATATGATATTACATCATATTTTCTATAAATAAATGATAAGATCACATGATAAAGAAGCCATACGTATATAGGTTTGTTTGTTTCATTACGTATATAGGTTTGTTTGAGCCTGAAGCGCTAAGTTTATCCAGAGTGTCTTCGAAATATGCTTGAAAGCTTTCTGGAGAATTATGTTGCCTATACACTACTCCACATATAATATTTGGTTTGTTCTTAAAGTGAATTTCAACCCAAAGAGCCTGAAAAGCTTTATTAGAAGTTTTTTCTAAAACTGTGTAACTCAAGTCATTTCTAATGTACATTCCCGCACCACCCGAAGCCAGCGGTGTTGGAACAAATTCAAATTTATAGTTAACTATATCAGGATTAAAGTCGGTGAATTTATCATCCCTGATTTTAGTTTCAGTAATTCCTATTACACTAAAGTTGAAATCAAGTTCTTGTAATAAATGGGTTTGAAAATTTTCCAAGTTGCGTTTCAAGCTCCTCACGTTGTTGTGTAGCATCGAGAAACTGGTGTCTGAAATATAATTTGATTGTGATTTCTTAAGATTGTTGAATTTATGGGGTGAATAATATTGAGATCGTAAAATCTGTTGATTTAAATTTACATCTAGATTCGCATCGGAGGCTGTGTCTAAATTAAATAAGCCCAGGTCACACATACTAGGATATTTATCAAGGTCTTTTATAGTGGGGAGGTTTGTAGTTAAGCTATTGTTAGAGCTAAAGACTTGACTTAAGACTAAGTTGTTAACATTGTAAAATGGCAATTCACATAATAGTGACTTAGACAGTTGAATATCTATTTTATCATTTCCATGCATCTTTAGTCATTAATATATATGAGAGACAAACATTTCATTTTACTTAGCTTGAAGGCGCATCGTTTGGATTCTGTAATCTCAGAAGGTCGTGAAGTTCATTTATTCTAATAGCTCGAGAGTTATTGTCCTTTCTTAAGTAAACAGCCGAGTTCTTCGTCCAGCAGTACTGATAGCCGTTCTTAGTTTTAAATCCACTTGCTTCAAATAAGATTTGTTGATTTTTTGGAGTTAGGTGATCGAAGATCCTGACTGACGGATTGACTTTATTGGTTTCTCTTCGTTGTTTCATAACACTCTCTTTTGAATTGCGCCGGACAAATTTGCAAATTATAGGGTTTGGCCTGCCGTCTTCTTTTCTACTGCGAACGCGATGTGCAATATCAATATCATTAAAATTAACGTCGGCTCCAAGTGATTGGAAGAGGTTTACACATAGAGAACTGGTTTGATATGCGGATTCCCTTTCGTCTTGTTGAGGAAGACCTACTATTTTAACATTATACTGATAGCTGTACTGTTGAATCTGTTCAAGCGCATCGCCGACGTAGTTTACTTTCGTGGCTATTTCAGTTAATCTTGAGTTCAACTTTTTAAATTCATTCTTAGCTTCAGTTTGAAAAGCATTTAAAGTATTGTATTCATTGCTTACGAAGTCAAGGCTGGTCTGGAAGCTATGCATTTGGGTTTGAATTTCTTTGCTTGCGCCGTCTTGCTTCGGTGATTCTTTACTTTCGATCATGATTTGCAGTTTGCTGAAATCTTTCTGCAATGATTCAATCTGTCGCTTCAAAGCATCATTTTCCTTCTTTATAGATGTTATCGTTTCAGGCATGATGATATTTTACAAGGAAAGACTTTAAGTTTAGCTTTAGTTAATCAGAAATACGGAGCTCATGAATGCATGACCGTCGCACATGGCAGACGACTATTTGACCCATACAGACGAGCAAAATTTTACTTTGGCAATTTTTTCTATGACAAGTACACTTGTTCAAAAGCTAGCATGCTAGCTTTTGAACAAGTGTACTTGTCATAGAAAAAATTGCCAAAGTTGCGTATACAGACGAGCAAATAAAACTTGTCATATAAAAACTTGTCATAGAAACTTGCTCGTCTGTAAGAGGCTTAAGGCCGGCATTTTTCTGATAATAATACACCTACACACACAAATACCTTCGCTTGAAACAAGAAAAATTTCACAAAATAATAAAAAACAGATATAAAGTACCGTGGAGATATATTTTCACTTTATTAAACGTTTTTAGCATTAAAAGTATGTTTTTATCCAAATTTTCAGTGTAGATAGATCCAATTATCTCGACAAACACCATCATCGGAAAAGTCATCGGCTAAATTCTTATTGGCTGCTGACAGATCGGAACATTTCCGAAGACAGTTCATTGACATCGCCAACAGGGGGGTGAGTCGGGAAAATATAGTTTCGGAAAGCTTTTTGCCGAGCAAATTTAAAGTGTTTTTAAATATTTTTAATGTTAATATTGGCGCTAAAAAATTGCAAAGGCGTCGTGAAGAAAGAGAGAGGAATTGGACCATCAAAGTTGATAAACTCAAACATATTGTTACTAGGTAAAAACTAACTTTATTTTTCACTTGTTTTTAATTATTTTATTTGAAAACTCGGCTGCCTTGAAAGAAAAATTACCTTTTACTCACCATTGTGGCACGTACATTTTGTTGTCCGGGGTCTTTGGCATCGTAAGTCTAAGTCACAGGATTAGTACACATCGCCGTTTAAACTGGCTATGAAATGGGTGGACACTTCGACGAGTTCTCTACCGCCATGTGACCTGTAGTTTAATGTGACACGCGTCTTTGAAAGGGCTTTACTTGGCTTTAGTCGACGTATAAGGTATAACTTAGGTAAGTCAACATTTCTTTGTAATGCAAGCTACATTGTCATGTCTTTAATATTTTATTATAATTTTTTTAAATATTTAGCGCCGATATTTTGTTGCAGAAAGTATCAAGTGCTTCAAAATAGCGCTTAGATCTTATAAACAGATATTCGCATTTTATTCAAAATTTACCTTATATCACCCCTTTTTTTACTCTTTTATGTTGAAGTATACATAATCCTTAATTATCCTAATTACCCTATGCTCTATCACCACAATAATTTAAGCTTATTTTAAAAGCCAGATACTGTGTCTATCGGAAAGTACGAGTTTAAAGAAGGTCAAGTTGCACTTGTATATCTCACTGCGAACACAAATATTCGAAAATGTCACAAAATTCAGACTTTGACTATGGGCTGCAATATTAAAACTGCTGTTCGTGCACGTATCTGTTAATCCGCGAGCTAAGATTAATTTGAACTATTTGAAATATTAAATGGACTTTTGTCCCTTTTTTTATTTCTCGTTTTGAACAAATATTGTTTTATATTTACTGACAATTTAGCATTAAAATTTACATATTCAATTTTGTTTTTAATATTAACGTTGTTTGCCATTGGTTATTAAAAGAAACGTTACTACACCCAACTTAATAAATAGTATCAAAACAATACAAAGTTCTGTATTGTTTGATTCAAATCAATTACAATGCTCATAGCTTGCTACTGTACAGTCTTTTACTTCAGTGATAGAAGTGCAAAATTGCTACCACACAGGGACTCATGTTGAGCAATGTAAAATACAAACTCTCCAGCACATCCAGATTCAAATACACATATCAATGCCACGTCGTCACCATGTTCATGACTGTCAAACAATGCTATTTTACCTTCTTCAACAAGAACTGCGTAGGATCTAGCTGATGGTACAATCAAAACGCCTGCTTGTTTTGTGTTACTTTCAACAAGATTACTTATCTTTGCAATCAATTCTTCAACATGAAAATAACCAACATCTTCTGTTATCACCATGTCCAAACGTTTTATTTTGGCAATAACTTCAAGGTTTGGTTGACCAGGTGGTGAATGACGTTGGCGGTACAAAATGTTCCCAGTTTGAATGATTTGTTCATATCTGTTAACAGTGTTTGTAAGTTCATCTGAACTAAAAGGAGGAGTTAAGGTGCTCCACCTCCTTCCAGAGAGGAACGCTCTGGCACATAATGTTGAAATTATTGTGCATGCTTTGCTAGCAGTTGCAACTCCAAAAACACGTGTTTTACAGATAGCAGATGGCAAAGTATACTCTGTGATGGGTCCATAATCATTCCTTTGAACTGTTGCAATTTTATGAGGGACATTTCTTTCATTGGTTTTGGCACTTTGTTGAACTTTGGGTGTAGATTCTTCCTCATCTTTGCCGGTGTCGATCTCATCAGGGAGGATAGCTTCAACATTTTTGTTCAGTTGAGGATGTAGAATGCATCTTGCACTTGATGCATTCTTTCCCCTTAGGCAGTCGACAGACTGGTCTATTTTCTTGCCGGAAGTCTGTGCCGGAATAATTAAGCTATGCTTGCTGCAGGCGTTTATTCAAGGAAATAAACGTCTGCTGTGCAGGCTAGTATTTCCAAACTATTCCACGCTGCTTTCTTCAAAATAACTGAAAATGCGTTGGAAGAAGCTCTGTCTGGATTAATACCGCTAATGGACTCACAAAGGGAAGCCAACACAACGCTCGCACCGTCAATATTCTCCTCCTTATCAAAGTTAAAAGAAGGCACCTTTTTCAGCTTAAAGGAACACTTACAAATACGACAAAAATCGTCTGCAACTGTACCGATATTGGATTTCTTTCTACCAGATTTACACTTCACTTTCTTGGTTGGAGTATTTACATTCGTGGCGCTCATGTCAAAAATACAATGAAACCAATTTTGCGGGAAATGTGTAAGAGCAATTATAAATTGCCGCGAAAGAACACACATGATGCTAATTATAAATCTCGAAGGTGATTGGATAACGTAAAGGTGCTAATTGCAAATGTCAATCACTATAAAAGGGGCGAGAACGCTTTTGACAATGGCATTACGTAGCTTCCTCCGCAGGCAACTTGGTGGAAAACGGCAGAATTACGCAATAATTTCATAGGCATGAGGGAGTAACAGTGGATAGTAAGGGATAATTGGAGCTGGTCTGAAATAAAATCGCGGAGAGTTGCCTACCAAAAATCGAAGATTGAGGACCGATCACTTCACCTTTGTGGACCTGTCACTTCACCCCGGGTACCCTAGGGAGCTTTTGTCACCATGATACGATCATACGAGTGGAGAAATATAAAAATATACGAATGCGAGGAATGATCTACAATTTACGCGATCAAAATCTGCTTTTAACTTCATATTCTAAGGATTAACTACGGACAAAATAATTATCAGTATTACGAAGAAAGAGGGAGCGCTTATAGGCGTTATAGCGTGTTTATACCTACTTGCGGAATCGAACACAATCAAGTTTTGGAATGTTTACAATTAGATTGACAAATTGTAATGATGTAACTAGTATTAACAGAGGTCTCTGGTCCAAATCAACGAAGAGATATTTAATCTGTACAGTATGCTATATTATCTTTTTAAAAGCAGCGCGATAAAGAGACACGAATATGGTTTAAAATCTTGTGCAAAGCCTGGAGGGAAGGATGTCAAATCATATTACAATTTTAAATGTCACTATCTGATGATATCTCTGGAAGTTTGACCGCCAGTTATTTTAAGAAGCAAATCAAACAATGTAACAAAGACCAGGGACTCTGACAGGTTTTGGTAAAGTTCGGTACTGAAAAGAGTGAACAGATAATATAGAGCAAACTATCTTACTATCAGTATTAATATGTTTTGAGTGAGGGCCCATTTGCATTGGGTCACTATGGCCTTCAATAGATTAAGCAGTAAACACTAGTTAATCATTAGAGCCAGGGGCGGACTGAGCGATCGGACGCGCACCGAGGCCCGGAGAACTTTTAGGGGCCCGGAATTACTGCATGGACAGATTTAGAATATTTTTGCTTAACAGGGCTAGGAAGCAGGGGGTCCCAATATTTTACAAAAAGAATTGCAGCAAATAGCATAGACTCACAAATCATAATGAAAGAATTATTGAAAGGGCCTAACTAAAGAGGTAGAGAATGAAAATGCCATTTCCGACAATCTAAAGAACTCCAAATTTTAACAATTTTCCCACTCGGGTCATGGTGGCGCCTCGTGGGATTTGGCCTCCCTATGTTTAACAAGCTTCCTACGTCCAACTTGTATCAATCGAATGCAAATAACTTTTGGTTGGATTATAGTGTTGCAGCCCTGACTAAACTCAATATGTTTGGGTATGCCTTTTGGTAATCATTCTGGAAGAAATGGCATCTGTCAAAGTAATGGACCCAGGTACATTCCAATTGAGCTGAGATTATGAAATGAGTAGCACTGAGGGGCTGGGGCTGTTTATATGAAACCAGTTAGACAGGCTGGGTCGACTTCATAAAAATGTCCTTAATTTTGAAACAATTTCACTTTTCAGCTCTTCCAGCCAATGTCTCACTTGAGTCAAACAAGGCAGCTGGTAGCTAGACTAAGAGTATTTCATGCCAATAAATCAACACATTTTACAAGGATTCTCTGCCATGCAAAACATATCTACAGATATTACCATTTTCATTTCATTTTCCCATTTAATTAAACCATTTTATTAACCCAGTCATTATACTTTGGGACAGTTTTTAATGCGAGTCAACTTGTAGCAAGTCTATAAGGTTAACAATAGACATCGGAAGACAATGTGGTAAATCCAATTGCCCAACCACTTCCACTTGATAAGTAAAATCATCTGTTATTGGAAACAAAAACATATCCAGGTGTAGCCAGTAAATTGAATTTTAGCATAATACAGTATATCCAGTTGTTAGTATAAATAAGTCATAATTAACACCTTGGACAAAATATTGTTTCTCTTGACAACAGAATGGACAGGTTATATTATTTATTGATAAGTACATTACAATGTTTATGTATACAAATGAGAAGCCATAAGAAATTTAAGCTCTTAAATCTATAGGATACTGTACACAATTAAAACATGTAAAGTTGCATTGGAACAAAAGATAGATGATTAGATTTTAGCAATAAATATCATTATATCAAATAATTTAAATAGTATCACAAACTTAAACATTTATTTACAAGTCTGTAGAAGTCATTTCTCTGATATAGCAAGTCTGGCAACTTAGACAACATCACATGATCACAACATGAATAATTGTACATTGATCAGCATTTGATTTCATATAAAGATTAAAGTCCAACAATATTTTGCCAATTAATTTACATCTACAATCTCATATTTATATATTAGATCTTATCCCCGATAAGATTAGTTTTGCACTCATTTTATAAGTAAGTCTCTATGTATCCGAAACAAGATAAATGAAAATTATTTAGAGGACAAATTAACAAGAGGAGAAAAAGTCGAAAGACCGAAAAAGGAGCGTTTTAAACAGGCAAGTGTCTATTTTCCATGCTTTGTTTGCCGATTTTTTAACATAGCATGCGGTGTAGTTTGTGAATTTGAAAATGTGTAGATCATTCTGTGTGGTCAATACAACATTGATTGATCTTTAAGAGTATTTTAGTATTGATTGAAATATGTTATAGAAAAATAAAAAAGCATTAAATCTCAAAAACTTCATTGCAAAAGCAAGTGCGAAGTATAAAAATACTCCTCGAAAAGCAGTTGAAGTTTTTTGAAAATTTCGAAACGTTTTGTGAACGTCTAAGGTTGAATGTTACAGTAAATCAAACCTAAAAGAGTACACAATAGCATACCCACTTTACATAGTTGGACAATTGATAATTTTATAGTTAAAAACAAAATAAGATTTTGTACAAATTAAAATACAAAAAATATACAATGTTGCGTGTTACCATGGTTACATTCGTCGACTCAGTACTTCATGTTACAATAACCTTTGGGAGTAAATTGTTTGGTTCAAACTTAACTATGGTTCAAATGGGAGAGGGGTTACTGCATGCATGTATTTCTAGTATAGTATAATAATATGTTCATGGAGAATAAATTTGTTAGGTAATTGAAACAATTCAAAGTCAAATACAATGATTTTTGTTCATAAATTCAGAACTTGTCCATCAGTCATCAGACAACCATGAAACATCGTTGTCCATCTTTGATAGTTTTAGGGAAACTTCCACATCTATTTCTTTGAATATCTACGTTTAAACTCGTCTTCTAAGCACGTAAAAATCTGAATTATTTTGTCCAATCTAATTTCCACTCTATAAAACCGCCATCTTTTCTTCTCCACCTACCCACCCACACGAAAATAGCGTTTTGTCACCGCCCAAAGCCGGCCAAGGCCACGAGCGGACATGTCGATTTTTGGCAGGCAACTCACGGACGTTTTGACTCCCAAGCTATTGCGCAATTTTTGCCAAGTATTGCACAATTCTGGCGTTTACGAAGAGTTGCCTGCGGAGGAGGCTAGGCATTACGGCAGGCGTTTATTCTTCTCGCCGCCCGCAATCAAATAAACGCCGGCTGCGCAGGCTACGATCTAACCAACTAAGCTAGAAAGGCCAGTTGTCGAGTTCTAACCGTAGGTTCATGTATATATAGATTTTTGGGTGTGCGAGTAGTGATCAGATGAACTTGAATGATGTTTTTACACTTCACTTGGTTGAACTGGAAATGCCAGGTTTGGCGGATAATCCAAGTGGGCATATATATACATACACAATTTAGACCTAACCAGGAACGGTTGCGAAAAATGCAACACTAGGTCCTTATGCAATACTAAGGTTATGCCAATGTAAGGTGTACGGGTAACACTTCTACAATTAGTTATATTAAGGTGGTCTTCTACCAAAACAAATTTTTTCCTACGTTTCAATAGTATGAAACTCATCTGTTACTATCTTGTTTGGCTCGATACTCTGACCAAAAACAACATTTTGGTCCAGGCCACTGTTGCCATGGTAACGGAGATAAAGCGCCCCCTGTGGTGAAATTCATGCAATTTTATAAAAATAAGCATTAATGATAAAATTCTGGAATAACTTTTATTTACTAACAAATAACATTGTTTAGGAGTTGAACTAAAACAATCAACATTGAAACATTATCACCAGCTTTATAGGTCAAAAACTGGAAGGGCATTTGACGACTCGCATGGAAGCTGTCACCACTTCAAAACTATTCAGCATAACTCAATTATTTTAGTTCAACTCCTAGAGCTTGATCTGATAAGTCTATGCTAAACATTTCATCAAGATAGCTTCAATACCTCTTCAGATATCCTGCGCGCAATAATAGAAATCGCGCAATAATTAAGGAGGCTCCCTACAGTTTTAATTCTGTAGCACGCAAATGTTCTCTAAGGTCCATTATTTGCTCATTTTGCAAGGTATGGTCACGAGACTTGGCCATCAGATTGCCACAATATTTGCGGATTACGAAGAACAAAAAATGTTTCTAAATATTTACGTTGCCATGGTAGCAACGCGATTTAGAGTCTTTCTTAATTTTTTGGATTTTCCTTCGGTAAAACTTTTTTATTTTTTGCACACGAGCACCTAAAGTACAAAGTATTGAAATATGCGATTTTAAAAAAATTCCTCGGAGCCAAAAAATCAGGATTTCATTTTTCACGCGAGACACGGCCCTCGAATACCCACGCGTGTGTACAACGAAATTTTGGCGCAATCGTGATTCGTGAACTCGTGATATAAACTATAAAAGGTTTGTTTCTAATACATAAACTTCGTTTGTACTTTGTACAACTTTGTACAGCTACAGATTTCAAACTAATACAAATATGACTTTATTTAATTAAAACTGTAGGGAGCCTCCTTAAAGTTCAATGTTCGGTTTATCAACATGATCGTCACATTAAGGTGGTCTTATACATTGAAAACTATTTTTCCTAATTTAATACTTTTTCCTCATTTTTACTCTAATATTATAGAATATGGGTGGCTGACACAAAATCACTCACTGTTACAATTTGTGGATTAGTGCTACAATTTTTAGTGATAGATAGTTGATTATAGTTTATATATTCGGTATCTAAATGTGCCGTATATAAATGTTTCGGTGTATAAATGTTGTATATGCCAGTTTAAATAAACAACATATTTTCAAGTGTATGCGCCTTATATTGGGAAACCTTTTATTTACTTATATTATACGCACAAATGAAAAATTCGACATGGAGCTCCCCTATATTTTCATATGGCACAAATGAAAAATTCGACATGGAGCCTTCCTATATTTTATATGTTTAGAAATTATACTCAGGGTCGAAATCACATAGCCAAACACATCCTAAACGGGAGAGGTAGGCATATATATCATGAAAATGCCATGCTAGATTTTTTCAAAAATCTTTAATACGTACTACAGGGTGTCTCAAAAAACCCGCTACCCTTAGAAATTAGAGGCTTTAGAAAAAGCCTCGATTTTGTACACTTGGGAATTTAAAATTGCTTATTTGCTTCTAATTGCATGCAAATATGCCAGACAAAGCGAAATTTCTAAAGCCTCTAATTTCTAAGGGTAGCGGGTTTTTTAGACACCCTGTATTTCAACACCTAAGTTTGGTTCCCAGCTGTGACCTCCGCCGTTGCCGTCTTTAAAAGACACCAATGTTTAACCCTTCGGTTCTTTGAAAAGTTATGGCAGATCGACTTTCGTCGGACTTTGCATGATGTCCTCAATCAGTCATAGCCTTGAAGTGGAACCGTAATTATAGAAAATATATAGCATGAACACAATTTGCTTTCACGCCATTATAACGCCTCTCCCGCCTAAATATAACCGACATGTACTTGGTGTAATTTGAAATAAAATCGTTTAAAATCACTATATAGCTAGGGAGGGATAGGTGGATACTCATTTGGAGAAAAAAACTTTTTCGTAAATGCTACAATGCTCGCGATTTTCCAATAACATGTCGTTGCTATGGTGATTGCTACGGGACAAAATTTCAAACACCCTGCTATTTTCCCCTATTTATCCATTTTACGCCAAAACAAATACAAAAATTAACACCAGAAAACGAAAAAGGGATCATTAATGATGTACAATATGGATTATTTCAAAATAGGATTTTCTTTTAAAATTTGGTATAGGACCACCTTAAGTGTAGATGCCCAATTAAAATAATTTTAGAAATTGTAACTTTTATCTCGCAGTGAGTATTTAATCGAAGAGTACAGATTAATTTTATTTGTTAAAACTCTAGGACAATATCCACGTTTTATGACCAATATCCTTTTGGATAAACCTCGGATACGACTTATAAAGGAACGAAATAGTTTTTTGAATAATCCTTTTAGAGCGAAAAATAAAGCGCGAAAAACGTTTTCTGAACAATATCCGCGTATAAACGCGGATACGACTGTTAAATGACGTTTAAGGAGAACATAAGTCATCCGTCCGTCCGTCTGTCGCCACCCGTCCGTCCGCCATCCGTCCGTCCGCCATCCGTCCGTCCGCCATCCGTCCGTATCCGCGTTTATCCTGACCCAATCGTGTACTATAATTTCTGCTGATTAAAATTTTTAAAACATAACAAGTCTACTAACTGAGTTAAGGAGGCTCCCTACAGTTTTAATTCCGTAGCACGCAAATGTGCTCTAAGGTCCATTATTTGCTCATTTTGCAAGGTATGGGGTCACGAGACTTGGCCATCAGATTGCCACAATATTGCGGATTACGAAGAACAAAAAATGTTTTTAAATATTTACGTTGCCATGGTAACAACGCGATTTAGAGATTTTGGGATTTCCTTCAAATGTACTACGCTGCCATGGTACAACGCGATTGGCGATTTTTTATTTTGATTGCAACTTTTTATTTTTGCACACGAGCACCTAAAGTACAAAGTATTGAAATATGTGATTTTTAAATAATTCCTCGGAGCCGAATTTTTTTTATTGCAAAAAAACGTTTTTTTGAGATTTAAAAAAATTCGGCTCCGAGGAATTATTTTAAAATCACATATTTCAATACTTTGTACTTTAGGTGCTCGTGTGCAAAAAATAAAAAAGTTTTACCGAAGGAAAATCCAAAAAATTAAGAAAGAAGATAAAAATACGACAATCTCTAAATCGCGTTGTTACCATGGCAACGTAAATATTTAGAAACTTTTTTGTTCTTCGTAATCCGCAATATTGTGGCAATCTGATGGCCAAGTCTCGTGACCATACCTTGCAAAATGAGCAAATAATGGACCTTAGAGCACATTTGCGTACTACAGAATTAAAACAGTAGGGAGCCTCCTTAAAGTAACCAAGCTGGACGGTGTGCTCTTTTGTCCACGAATATTCCGGCCGGGACGTTGGGAGTTAAAGGAAGGGGTGTGAGGGATGCTATTTCCAACTTTGAATGATCAGCAAAATCAGCTAAAATTCATTGTTTGATTTTGACATTTTCAGTTAAACTGGGAAAAGAAAGTCGTTACATTATCTAAACGAACCTGAAAAAACATGAAAATATTCGTAAATACAGTAACTTTGCACGTAATTGTTTACGTCGTGTATACATCGAGCATCAAAATGTATAAAAAATTTCTGGGGGTAAACCCCCTACTTTTTCTACAAATTTTAAGACATTATTATTGCAATTATGATAATGATCATGAACACTTTGAAGGAAACAGGTAAGTTTTTAACATAGAAGTTCCTATGCAGGTAAAATTATTTCACATCTCACACCCCAAGGTACCAAGGCCGGAGCTTTAAACAATGAACAGTCGCCTGAAGATCGTCTGAAAAAGAAGACTGCCTGAAACTTGCAGTGGCGTCATGCAACATTTAGCGGAAAGCCGTCCTATTTTTATGACACTGAGCATTAAGTTATGCACGGAGCACTCAGCCATTTTTGATTACAGGATGCAATTAAATTAAGATTGCTAGATAGTTTTATTACAATTAAATGAACATTGCAGCCCAAAGGCTGAATTACGTAAATATTACAAAAATACAGATCATTACTGTGTAAGACACTAAGATAATAAAAAGCCTCAATCTATCTATTACGACATGAAGATGAAAGTTTGCCAAATGAGTTTATAGACGATAGTGTCGGTGTCGAGAACGTATCCACCATGGATTTCGCCGATATCTTTTCCGCGGTAGCCTTCTCCGGTGGCATCTCACACGGAGAACCGGGTGGGTTCTTTTAAAGGTGAATGTTCCAAAACTCAGGATGGGTTGGTCGCTTTCGAGTGAACCTTCAGTGTCCTTTGTAATACGGTGAATATTTTCAGGCGGATTGGTGACATCATTAGGACTTGTGAAATTAACTCCGCTATCAGTGCCTGCATCATAGGGAAACAAATCTCTCACCACCCGGTATTTCCATCTTCCCGTAGCTGTGTTGCATAAATTTATATCACGCACACCAGTAAACCAATCTGGTGAGGGGGCTACCATGGTGATGAAGGACACGAGAGGGTATTTCGAGTTGACTTGGATATTAGGGACAGAATCTTTGGATGTGCCACCGGCCTTTGTAGTACCCTCGGCTCTCTTAAATGCGTTCTTCGATGCTATCTGAATGTCCATTTCTGCGTTTATTGCAGTATTGTTACCTGAAAATCAATAAAGGTTCAGTTTAGCCT
This sequence comes from Trachythela sp. YZ-2020, assembly GCA_016169945.1. Classification (NCBI taxonomy): domain Eukaryota; kingdom Metazoa; phylum Cnidaria; class Anthozoa; order Malacalcyonacea; family Clavulariidae; genus Trachythela; species Trachythela sp. YZ-2020. The sequence goes on from JADLSH010000389.1 coordinate 3,328,404, forward strand.
AAATTTTCTTCAAGTTTTTCTCTCTCTGATCCACTATAGTGTGAATAACATGAGCCAACATGATTCATGTGAACAATAATAATAATACAAATTGAATTCGCAAGTAATATTTAAAAATCTGGTGTTTGTCGGAGCAAAATTGCCATGTCAGCACCGTTAATATGTTCGTATATGAGATCGATCAGCGAAAGTGTGTAATATTTTCTAGCTCAGTTCGTAGAACGTCACAATCGTTCCTTGAATATGGGTACATGGGTGTGACTACAGTGACCAGTGTCGAGTTTTACCTATAAAAGCTTTCAAATAATATACGGAACTATTCATACCCATTTCTGACACATCTTTAACTCCTGTGGTCGCCTTTATCCCTGGCCTCCACATCACATAGTTAGCATTATGACTACAGCCAACGACACCCGAGAAACCTCGGAGTATAGGGGAGTTCGGATGCCTTTCTAATGTCCATTCTCCTATGCGTGTGAGAGTATACTTGGCCGAACCTCTGCATGACCTGGCTTCTGTAGTATACACATACAGAAAAGCTATAAACACAAGCTTTAACAGAGAATTGTACATGTTTTAAGTCTTGACGATGGAACCAAGTGCTGTCTATGTTGTAGTCTCTTTCCTCAGTGCCACGTTGTCAGTCGGTGTACCTTCGCTTTATGTCTGAACCTCGGGCTAGGGGCAGGCTATATGTATGCTGAGTAACCGGTGTTTACCTAACTACGTTTCCCCCCAAGAGACGTCATTATGACGTCTGGATGTGCCCTCTTGTAGGAACGACTTAGATATTAGCATAGATTCGCTCGTCACGGCATCGAACTTAACGGTTTCAGGAATATCTTTACACTTAAAATTGCGATAATACGACAAAATATAACGAAACCAGTTAAAGGGGGAACGACATACGTTGTTGTCGTGCCAAACGAATCCGGTATCGTGTAACTATCACAGTTTTCAAAACCTAAGTACCGGAATCACGTCTCTAAATACATTATAGAGTGCAAGTACTAGTCGTTCCACTGGCCTGCGTAGTCTTAACCACTAAATAAAGAGTCAGTGTTGTCATGTGTTGAAAATTAAACACCGAAAATTGTTGTTTTTTATTACTACTGTGATAGGAATTTTTAATGCATGTGGAGAGCATTTTTTATTAATGTTCTTCAAAAGTGCGTATAATGTGTCCTACAATATATTATGTTAGTCATCGTTTACTAAAAGTATGTGTGAAAATTTGAAAATGTTCTTCGATCTCGTTGCTAAAGCACAAGTTCTTCAGGATCCCGAGATTCCACTTTTTTCAAGGTCTGGACACTGGGGAAATCAATCTTCAAATCCCTGAATTATTCCGACTCATCATTCCCGGTTGCAGTAAGTCTTAGTGCTATTCAAGGGCATGTTGTAAAACATAGACTGGACTGGACTCAAAAAACATAGACTCAGTCAGTGATTTGTAAAATATTTACTGAGTCTAATTACAGATCACGGAAGAACGAAGACGCTCGAAAGGTTAACATATATCGCGCTGTGCCTTGGCATTCTATAACTTCCTTTTTGTCGTGTGTCGTGGGTAAAAAGTCGTGTGTCGTAAGTAAAGTAGTGGGTCGTAAAATGCGCTTAAATCGCGCTTTTTTGCGAAAGGATTATTTTTGACCAAAGTTAGTTTAAACTCCGTTTTAAGCACCACCACGTTTGAAAATCAGTTTTAGACATTCCATGTGTTAGATGTTAGTTTGTAAACCAGGCATTATCATTAATTCGTACTTTCTAGTCTGGTAATAGACTTACTCCAAGCTAAGCTTAAGAGTACCTCTCAAAGACAAAGGGGTTTTCATTCGGGATTCAATAAAGGGTCATTCGGTAATGGCGTTTCTTTGTAAGAGGGGAACAAACGAGGATGAGAGAGCATGAGAGTTGGCAGTCATGACGCGACCTTGGTTAGCTGCTCTTGATGTTTTCCGAGCCTGTATAAGTGCCATCATACCGAAACAGCATCAAATTAACAAAGAAACATTAATGTTTCAGGTATAATTATTTTATTTTGATCTGTACATATAATTTACATTCATAATCTAAATTCCTCACTCCTCAGTAAGCTATATAGTATTATGTAACGTGAAATATATATATCTTATTAGATGTTTTGGTATGTAGTATCGCTGTATATTTTTACGAGTTGTGCCGTATTTTGACGAGCCCGCAGGGCGAGTCAAAATACAAACAACGAGTAAAAATGTACAGCGATACTACATACCAAAACATCTAATAAGATATTTATTATAGAACTGCTTATAAAGTATTTTTTATTGAAAAGAAAAACCGGTCAAACCGGTTTTCTACTATACAAATAACCAAGTATCCAAATATCGCTGTATATTTGTACTCGTTTTTAGCGTTATTTGGACACTTTTTAACACAGTTGTATAATAAGTTAGTATATTATAGCATAGGCTCGCTATTTTCATTATTCCTGTACATGTCGAACACCACAGTCTAGTGGCCGGAAGCTCGTCAAATAACACAAATAACTCTTTCATGTGTATGATAATGTATATTCTGACTGACAGTTGATTTAATTTAGTGGAAGACTACGCTGCTTAGGCCCCGTTATTACTTCGGCAGTCCAAAATAAAACGAAAACAGTTAAAAGGGGAAATTTTGTAAGCAGACATTACTTCTGAACGGCATATGTTGAGTGACAAACAAATCCGGTATCGTGTAACTGGGGCCTCAAAGTCTTTAAAACCTAAGTGTATCTAACAGTTATTCAGTTCATCATGAATTCGGTATTCGTTTGTTTATTATATTACTTCGAAACCAAATCAAATGAAGTAAACACACTACACACTATAGATTGCAAGTACTAGTCGTTCCACTAAGCTGCGTAGTCTTCCTCTAAAACAACAGTCAGTCAGAATATACATTATCATACACATGAAAGAGTTATTTGTGTTGAAAGTTCAAACAAGGTTACTAATGTTCTTCAAAATTGTGTATAATTAATGTGTCCTACAATATATAGTTAGTCATCATTTACTATATATAAAGTATGCGTTCTTCGATCTTGTTGCTAAAACAAATGTTCCTCAGGATCCCGAGATACCACTTTTTTTAAAGGTCTGGACACTGTGGAAATCAATCTTCAAATCCCTCAATCATTTCGACTTCATCATTCCCGGTTGCAGTAAATCTTCTATTCAAGGGCATGTTGTAAAACATGGACTGGACTTAAAAACAAGGACTCAGTAAGTGATTTGTAAAAATCATGGACTCAGTCTTACAAATCATGGACTCAGTCCATGTTTCACAAATCGCTGACTGAGTTCATGTTTTCCGAGTCTGTTTCGACAGAAACGGACTTAACTAACTGTTTATTGCATGGATTTATTATTGAGTTATATATTAATAGCTATTAGCCAGTAGAAATGGACTACATATTTTGATTGAAATTTGAAACATTAGAACAAAAAATCATAAGACCGCATGCAAAAGATAAGATACATTTTTATCGCACAAACTGTTTACTGTGAAATGATTGCTAACCTGTTTTGAAGTTAAGTTAAGAGAAATACGTGGAAGAGCTGCTAACCTGTATAACTGTATTTATGTAAATCTGTTTGAACGACTGGATACTGCCACAGAAGTTATATTTGTGTAAGATGTTATATTTGTATAATATATTCGTGATAGTATTAGCTTTATTTGCATGTTAGACATTAGTAATAGTTACATATTATTCTTTATTTCATTTAGATCGAATTGTCGTTGATTATATGATGGTTTAACTTTAATTACAATATTCATGCACTCTTTGCGTGCAGGTTTATCGATTCCGCGAACCATAGTCCAATCGATGTTATACAACATGCCTATCCAGTATTGACTATGTATCTATTGTTCTTGTTGTATATTTTATGTGTCCTGCAGGAATGATACGCCGTATCAAAATTTATACAACGATTTTACCTTTTAATTAATCTTTCTAGTCAATTTGTAACTCAGCTTTTTTCTATGTATTTTCGGGAGCGTTACAATAGAATATATATAAACATATGTTTACACAATGCGATTAAGGCTTCAGTATGAACTATGAATATTACATTCGCCTTATATTTCCGATATATACCCGGTTATGGCGACTAGAAGTAAAGGCTTGTACTCAAGGGTGCCATTGAAATTTTGTCAAGTTTGTAGAAGATAGCTAATAATGTTCAAGATGCTTAATATCAGGACAAGAGTTATATGATTGTTATAATCATAACAAGGTGTGACGTCACCTTCACGTTTCCCAGATCTTCTCAAAGGTGAATATTCCAAAACTCTTGATGAGCTAACCTTCAGTGTCATTTGTAATTAGGTGATTATTTGCAGCCGGATGAGCTGGACGATATTCACACTAAATGTTTAATTGATGTGATCAAGAAATGAAGTTTATGATCAGGCATGAAACTCACGCGGAGAATGTTTACTTCTTAAGCTTCTGCCGTTTGAGTTTCATCCACGAACTGGCATGTCTTATATTCAACTAGAGATACAGCATTACTTTCAGCCTGTGCACCGCAAGCGCTGAGAAATAACATTCAAACCAACAGTTATGTCACTATATGAACAGAAATGTATATAGTGCTAATATCAGATTGCCTTCAAACGTATCTTCTGTTTACAGATATAGTGAGAAAAAACATAATAGCAAAATAATTATTTATTTTAATAATGGTGTCGTTATCTGTAATTCCTTATTATCAATGGTTATAATATAGAGTATAGTAACATGACTTGATTTACACACAAAAGCATTATAATGCAGATAATGCTTTACTAGTTTAAAACAAATGCAATAGAATATAGAGTGAGTGTTAATCCAACTATGATAAAATAATAAAGAATAGACTGAAATAAAGTAAAAGGCTAACAAGAGATAAAAAATTAGAAATACTGAATGATCAATGAAAAAGATTGAAAAGTAGTGAACTTGTCAGCAGAAAATTACTTAAATAATCTAGATTCATATAAAACTTAGATTAATAACTGATTTAGACTATCCACATATAGAAAGTTATAAAGAGTATATGTCATAGTCTATGTTATTCTAGTTATATTTCTCCATCAAGCAAACTAACTAATAATATTATCCACTGACTTCTAGAGTTAGAACTAAGGTAGTAAAGCTACCAAAGTTTCTGTTTCTATGTAAATATATATTAGTGTTTAATATCTTGTATATAAGTGCTTTAAGAACAAAGGTAAATTTGTCCTACAGATAGAATGTCATAGTGCAGTAGTACATAATAAGGTGATGCAGGCTGAGCTTCATGCCTTTGCAGGTTTGTATGTTTAAAGTGAGCTTATTGGCTTTAGCTGTTATTGTTTTTAACAAAAGGTGGTAAAGGTCTCAATTCCCACAGACACCCACTCTCACAATAGTTTAAACAGAATAATACAGTCTGTGTATGTCTCACATAATTTAAGAATTTTATTATACTATTCCTGCTAATTTAAGATAATCATAAGATTCTGATTTGGTGTTAGATTGATATCCATGTACATTCCAAAGCCACGATTGTGCTAATAGACTTATGATATATAATCTTCATCACCATAGTTAGAACCTAAAGGCAGATTTAATAAAGATTCGATGTAATATCTCAGTTAGCTATCCATATAAAGATCATGATAATATAACTTTACCACACATATATTGATCGCTGTAATGTTCTGAAAATGTTATACTAGAATTATATAATGGAACTTTTAGCACAGACTGACACAAGACTCCATGTATATTTATTCACACTTATCCAGCATAAATAATCATATATAACCTCACTACAATAATCCCATGGTGACTTGTTCTATGATCTCCATATGTTTGATCTTAAGCAAATGTCCAGTTACTAATAGACTGAAATGAATGAGAATTTCACAAGAATGCCAGAACTTTAGTATAGATCAACAGCAATGATTCCATATGCAGACTCAGCTAATTATCCTTAAAGCTCATAAGAGACTGTATGATACAGTAATTTCACACAGTGCACAGAACTTTATAGCAGATTTAATGAAGACCTTATAAGGTTTTGATCCCTAGCTTAATTTAAATCAGTTAGTAAATAACAGTAATATAATGAAATCTCACTGCAAGTAAAGAACTTTATATGAGTTCTGATTGAAAGATCTCATATGTTGATCTCAGTTACTATCTGTTATAAATAGAGATCAGCAAGAAACAATAACTTCACTGTACAATGGAATCTGCAAGAACATGATCAATAAGATCTCCATGTAACATTCACAATAACTAAAGTATAAATAGATCTGTAGAGAAATAACTACACTGCAGAATAGAACTTTGTAAGTAGTAGACTTAATAAAGACTTATAATGTGATCTGAGTTGTAATTATCCAGTTAAAATAGAGATCAGCATATATAGTCCCACAATAATGGAACTTTTGAAGGTGGCACTTAACAGGATCTGATATACTATTCTAGTTAATAACTAAATATCATAAATAGAGACTAGCATATAAGAAAAATCCACTGTACAATGTGGAACTTTAGTGCAGACTGAACAAGATTCATAAAAGCTGATCTAAATGTAATGATCCAGTTGGTAATAGAATCAGGTATGATAATAGTGGTCTTCACATAATAACTTAGCAGCAGACTAATGAAAGATCCCAGGTTTGATCTAGTTCACTAATCAGTTATACGATCGCATGATAATTTCAATGCAATAATAGAACTTAAATAGCAGACTTAATAAGATTCTATATACTTGATTCATGAAATATTCAGTTGAATAATGTAATATAATAGTAATTTCACTGTATACAGAACCCAGCAGTAAGTTTTAATGAAAGATTCTGGCATGTTTGATCTTGTTGTGCTATCTGTTGGTACATCAGATCAGAGAGATATAATTTCATAATGTAGAACTTTAGCAGAGACTTAATGAAGCATCCTCCATAAGGTTTGATCTCAGTTGTAATAAATATCTAGTTATAAAATAGGGAGATCAGTATGATAATATAACCTGCTTTGTACATAATAACTTATATAGACGGTTGAATATGCCATCAGTGTTTATCTAGTTAAACAATCCAAATAAAATAGAGACTGTAAGATACATATCCCACTGCACATAAGAATTTGAGAAGATAATTAACAGACTCACAGGCTGAGATTCAAACAACAATCATAGCAAAGAGATCAGATATGAGAATTTCACGCACACAGAATTTGAAGGCAGATTCAACAAAGATTCTGTAATGATTTAGTTGCAATTTATTCAATATAAATATCTATACATAATATAAACCTTGTCAGTAATAGACTCTAGTAGCAGACTGAAGCACAGACTCCTGCAAGTCTGATTTGACACATCCAAAGGTGTGATCAGATGACATATAATTTGGCTGTATAATGCAGATCTTAGTACAGACTAGAATGAAAGATTCTGCAGTGCAGATTCCAGGTTTTCAACTATCCCAAACAAATAGATCAAAGAAATATGATAATTGTCAGCATAATGTAGAACTTTAGCAGCAGACTATAATGAAAGATCTGTCCATAAGGTTTGATCTCAGTTGTACTATTATTTCCCAGTGCTATAAAGATAGAGAGATCACAAATGATAATATAACTTACTCTTCACTGCATAATGTAATGCAGAACTTAGCAGCAGGACTTAAATTTAGAAAAGATCTCGGAGGCATAAGGTTTGATCTCAGTTGCACTATCCAGTTGGCATCAATGAGAGATCAGTATGATAAATATAACCTCTACTACGCATAATACAAGTGGCTGACTGCTGTGCAAAACTACCTGAAAAATACAATGAGAACTTCAGCATAATGTGGGAAGAACTTTAGGCATGGGCAGGACTTAATGAAAGATCTCCCTGGAGGTTTTGATCTCAGTTGTACCTATCCAGCTTATAAATAGAGAGATCAGTATGATAATATAACTCCTCTACTGCATAATGTGGTGAACTTTAGCAGCAGGACTTAAATGAAAGATCTCCAGTAAGGTTTCCGATCTCAGCTGGTTGTTACTCATCCACAATAGAGATCAGTATGATTAATACATAACACTCTACTGCATAATGTAGAACTTGGACTTAGTGAAAGATCTCCAAAGAGTTTGATCTCAGTTGTACTATCCACAAATAGAAGATCAGATAATATAATCTCTGGACTGCATAATGTGAACTGCTCAGCAGCAGGACTTGAATGAAAGATCTCCATAAGGATTTGATCTTAGTTGTACTATCCAGTTATAAATAGATCAGTAATGATCCAGTATGATAATATAACCTCTACTGCATAATGTAGAACTTTTAGCAAGCAGGACTTAATGAGAAAGATCTCCATAAGGCTCTGATCTTGGTTGTGCTATCTGAGTTATAAATAGAGAGATCAGTATGATAATATAACCTCTTTACTGCATAATGTGAAACTTTTAGCAGCAGGACTTAAATGAGAAGATCTCCATAAGGTTTTGGATCTCAGCTGGTTACCATCACTGTCAGTTATAAATAGAGATCAGTATGATAATATAACCTCTACTATAATGTAGAACTTTAGCTATAGGACTTAATGAAAGATCTCCATAAGGCTTGATCTTAGTTGTACTATCCAGTTATAAATAGAGATCAGTATGATAATATAACCTCTACTGCATAATGTAGAACTAACAAAGACTTCAGTGCTCGATCTGAAACAAGAACGAATATAAAGAGACGTAGCAGATAACACAGAAATCTTCTCACAATGAATTAGCAGCAGGACTTAATGAAAGATCTCCATAAGGTTTGATCTTAGAAATTATCCAGTTATAAATAGAGATCAGTATGATAATATAACCTCTACTGCATAATGTAGAACTTTGCAGCAGGACTTAATGAAAGATCTCCATAAGGTTTGATCTCAGTTGTACTATCCAGTTATAAATAGAGATCAGTATGATAATATAACCTCTACTGCATAATGTAGAACTTTAGCAGCAGGACTTAATGAAAGATCTCCATAAGGTTTGATCTTAGTTGTACTATCCAGTTATAAATAGAGATCAGTATGATAATATAACCTCTACTGCATAATGTAGAACTTTAGCAGCAGGACTTAATGAAAGATCTCCATAAGGTTTGATCTTAGTTGTACTATCCAGTTATAAATAGAGATCAGTATGATAATATAACCTCTACTGCATAATGTAGAACTTTAGCAGCAGGACTTAATGAAAGATCTCCATAAGGTTTGATCTTAGTTGTACTATCCAGTTATAAATAGAGATCAGTATGATAATATAATCTCTACTGCATAATGTAGAACTTTAGCAGCAGGACTTAATGAAAGATCTCCATGAGGTTTGATCTCAGTTGTACTATCCAGTTATAAATAGAGATCAGTATGATAATATAACCTCTACTGCATAATGTAGAACTTTAGCAGCAGGACTTAATGAAAGATCTCCATAAGGTTTGATCTTAGTTGTACTATCCAGTTATAAATAGAGATCAGTATGATAATATAACCTCTACTGCATAATGTAGAACTTTGCAGGACTTAATGAAAGATCTCATAAGGTTTGATCTAGTTGTACTATCAGTTATAAATAGAGATCAGTATGATAATATAACACTCTACTGCATAATGTAGAACTTTAGCAGCAGGACTTAATGAAAGATCTCCATAGGTTTGATCTTAGTTGTACTATCCAGTTATAAATAGAGATCAGTATGATAATATAACCTCTACTGCATAATGTAGAACTTTAGCATGCAGGACTTAATGAAAGATCTCATGAGGTTTGATCTTAGTTGTACTATCCAGTTATAAATATAGATCAGTATGATAATATAACCTCTACTGCATAATGTAGAACTTTAGCAGCAGGACTTAATGAAAGATCTCCATAAGGTTTGATCTTAGTTGTACTATCAGTTATAAATAGAGATCAGTATGATAATATAATCTACTGCATAATGTAGAACTTTGCTTGCAGGACTTAATGAAAGATCTCCATAAGGTTTGATCTTAGTTGTACTATCAGTTATAAATAGAGATCAGTATGATAATATAACCTCTACTGCATAATGTAGAACTTTGCAGCAGGACTTAATGAAAGATCTCCATAAGGTTTGATCTTAGTTGTACTATCCAGTTATAAATAGAGATCAGTATGATAATATAACCTCTACTGCATAATGTAGAACTTTAGCAGCAGGACTTAATGAAAGATCTCATAAGGTTTGATCTTAGTTGTACTATCCAGTTATAAATAGAGATCAGTATGATAATATAACCTCTACTGCATAATGTAGAACTTTAGCAGCAGGACTTAATGAAAGATCTCCATAAGGTTTGATCTTAGTTGTACTATCAGTTATAAATAAGATCAGTATGATAATATAACCTCTACTGCATAATGTAGAACTTTGTAGGACTTAATGAAAGATCTCCATAAGGTTTGATCTTAGTTGTACTATCAGTTATAAATAGAGATCAGTATGATAATATAACCTCTACTGCATAATGTAGAACTTTAGCAGCAGGACTTAATAGAAAGATCTCCATAAGGATTTGATCTTAGTTGTACTATCCAGTTATAAATAGAGATCAGTATGATAATATAACCTCTACTGCATAATGTAGAACTTTAGCAGCAGGACTTAATGAAAGATCTCCATAAGGTTTGATCTTAGTTGTACTATCCAGTTATAAATAGAGATCAGTATGATAATATAACCTCTACTGCATAATGTAGAACTTTAGCAGCAGGACTTAATGAAAGATCTCGATAAGGTTTGATCTCAGTTGTACTATCCAGTTATAAATAGAGATCAGTATGATAATATAACCTCTACTGCATAATGTAGAACTTTGCAGCAGGACTTAATGAAAGATCTCCATAAGGTTTGATCTTGGTTGTACTATCAGTTATAAATAGAGATCAGTATGATAATATAACCTCTACTGCATAATGTAGAACTTTAGCAGCAGGACTTAATGAAAGATCTCCATAAGGTTTGATCTCAGTTATACTATCCAGTTATAAATAGAGATCAGTATGATAATATAATCTCTACTGCATAATGTAGAACTTTAGCAGCAGGACTTAATGAAAGATCTCCATAAGGTTTGATCTTAGTTGTACTATCCAGTTATAAATAGAGATCAGTATGATAATATAACCTCTACTGCATAATGTAGAACTTTAGCAGCAGGACTTAATGAAAGATCTCCATAAGGTTTGATCTTAGTTGTACTATCCAGTTATAAATAGAGATCAGTATGATAATATAACCTCTACTGCATAATGTAGAACTTTGGCAGCAGGACTTAATGAAAGATCTCCATAAGGTTTGATCTTGGTTGTACTATCCAGTTATAAATAGAGATCCAGTATGATAATATAACCTCTACTGCATAATGTAGAACTTTAGCAGCAGGACTTAATGAAAGATCTCCATAAGGTTTGATCTCAGTTGTACTATCCAGTTATAAATAGAGATCAGTATGATAATATAACCTCTACTGCATAATGTAGAACTTTAGCAGCAGGACTTAATGAAAGATCTCCATAAGGTTTGATCTTAGTTGTACTATCCAGTTATAAATATAGATCAGTATGATAATATAACCTCTACTGCATAATGTAGAACTTTAGCAGCAGGACTTAATGAAAGATCTCCATAAGGTTTGATCTCAGTTGTACTATCCAGTTATAAATAGAGATCAGTATGATAATATAACCTCTACTGCATAATGTAGAACTTTAGCAGCAGGACTTAATGAAAGATCTCCATAAGGTTTGATCTCAGTTGTACTATCCAGTTATAAATAGAGATCAGTATGATAATATAACCTCTACTGCATAATGTAGAACTTTAGCAGCAGGACTTAATGAAAGATCTCCATAAGGTTTGATCTAGTTGTGCTATCCAGATATAAATAGAGATCAGTATGATAATATAACCTCTACTGCATAATGTAGAACTTTGCAGCAGGACTTAATGAAAGATCTCCATAAGGTTTGATCTTAGTTGTACTATCCAGTTATAAATAGAGATCAGTATGATAATATAACCTCTACTGCATAATGTAGAACTTTAGCAGCAGGACTTAATGAAAGATCTCCATAAGGTTTGATCTTAGTTGTACTATCCAGTTATAAATAGAGATCAGTATGATAATATAACCTCTACTGCATAATGTAGAACTTTAGCAGCAGGACTTAATGAAAGATCTCCATAAGGTTTGATCTCAGTTGTACTATCCAGTTATAAATATAGATCAGTATGATAATATAACCTCTACTGCATAATGTAGAACTTTGCAGCAGGACTTAATGAAAGATCTCCATAAGGTTTGATCTTAGTTGTACTATCCAGTTATAAATAGAGATCAGTATGATAATATAACCTCTACTGCATAATGTAGAACTTTAGCAGCAGGACTTAATGAAAGATCTCCATAAGGTTTGATCTTAGTTGTACTATCCAGTTATAAATAGAGATCAGTATGATAATATAACCTCTACTGCATAATGTAGAACTTTGCAGCAGGACTTAATGAAAGATCTCGATAAGGTTTGATCTTGGTTGTACTATCAGTTATAAATAGAGATCAGTATGATAATATAACCTCTACTGCATAATGTAGAACTTTAGCAGCAGGACTTAATGAAAGATCTCCATAAGGTTTGATCTTAGTTGTACTATCCAGTTATAAATAGAGATCAGTATGATAATATAACCTCTACTGCATAATGTAGAACTTTGCAGCAGGACTTAATGAAAGATCTCCATAAGGTTTGATCTTAGTTGTACTATCCAGTTATAAATAGAATCAGTATGATAATATAACCTCTACTGCATAATGTAGAACTTTAGCAGCAGGACTTAATGAAAGATCTCGATAAGGTTTGATCTTAGTTGTACTATCCAGTTATAAATAGAGATCAGTATGATAATATAACCTCTACTGCATAATGTAGAACTTTAGCAGCAGGACTTAATGAAAGATCTCCATAAGGTTTGATCTTAGTTGTACTATCCAGTTATAAATAGAGATCAGTATGATAATATAACCTCTACTGCATAATGTAGAACTTTAGCAGCAGGACTTAATGAAAGATCTCCATAGGTTTGATCTTAGTTGTACTATCCTGTTATAAATAGAGATCAGTTTGATAATATAATCTCTACTGCATAATGTAGAACTTTAGCCAGGACTTAATGAAAGATCTCCATAAGGTTTGATCTTAGTTGTACTATCCAGTTATAAATAGAGATCAGTATGATAATATAACCTCTACTGCATAATGTAGAACTTTAGCAGCAGGACTTAATGAAAGATCTCCATAAGGTTTGATCTTTGTTGTACTATCCAGTTATAAATAGAGATCAGTATGATAATATAACCTCTACTGCATAATGTAGAACTTTAGCAGCAGGACTTAATGAAAGATCTCCATAAGGTTTGATCTTAGTTGTACTATCCAGTTATAAATAGAGATCAGTATGATAATATAACCTCTACTGCATAATGTAGAACTTTAGCAGCAGGACTTAATGAAAGATCTCCATAAGGTTTGATCTTAGTTGTACTATCCAGTTATAAATAGAGATCAGTATGATAATATAACCTCTACTGCATAATGTAGAACTTTAGCAGCAGGACTTAATGAAAGATCTCCATAAGGTTTGATCTTAGTTGTACTATCCAGTTATAAATAGAGATCAGTATGATAATATAACCTCTACTGCATAATGTAGAACTTTAGCAGCAGGACTTAATGAAAGATCTCCATAAGGTTTGATCTTAGTTGTACTATCCAGTTATAAATAGAGATCAGTATGATAATATAACCTCTACTGCATAATGTAGAACTTTGCAGCAGGACTTAATGAAAGATCTCCATAAGGTTTGATCTTGAGTTGTACTATCCAGTTATAAATAGAGATCAGTATGATAATATAACCTCTACTGCATAATGTAGAACTTTGTAGCAGGACTTAATGAAAGATCTCCATAAGGTTTGATCTCAGTTGTACTATCCAGTTATAAATAGAGATCAGTATGATAATATAATCTCTACTGCATAATGTAGAACTTTAGCAGCAGGACTTAATGAAAGATCTCGATAAGGTTTGATCTCAGTTGTACTATCCAGTTATAAATAGAGATCAGTATGATAATATAATCTCTACTGCATAATGTAGAACTTTAGCAGCAGGACTTAATGAAAGATCTCGATAAGGTTTGATCTCAGTTGTTCTATCCAGTTATAAATAGAGATCAGTATGATAATATAATCTCTACTGCATAATGTAGAACTTTAGCAGCAGGACTTAATGAAAGATCTCCATAAGGTTTGATCTTAGTTGTACTATCCAGTTATAAATAGAGATCAGTATGATAATATAATCTCTACTGCATAATGTAGAACTTTAGCAGCAGGACTTAATGAAAGATCTCCATAAGGTTTGATCTCAGTTGTACTATCCAGTTATAAATAGAGATCAGTATGATAATATAATCTCTACTGCATAATGTAGAACTTTAGCAGCAGGACTTAATGAAAGATCTCCATAAGGTTTGATCTCAGTTGTACTATCCAGTTATAAATAGAGATCAGTATGATAATATAACCTCTACTGCATAATGTAGGACTTTAGCAGCAGGACTTAATGAAAGATCTCCATAAGGTTTGATCTCAGTTGTTCTATCCAGTTATAAATAGAGATCAGTATGATAATATAATCTCTACTGCATAATGTAGGACTTTAGCAGCAGGACTAAATGAAAGATCTCCATAAGGTTTGATCTCAGTTGTTCTATCCAGTTATAAATAGAGATCAGTATGATAATATAATCTCTACTGCATAATGTAGAACTTTAGCAGCAGGACTAAATGAAAGATCTCCATAAGGTTTGATCTTAGTTGTACTATCCAGTTATAAATAGAGATCAGTATGATAATATAACCTCTACTGCATAATGTAGGACTTTAGCAGCAGGACTTAATGAAAGATCTCCATAAGGTTTGATCTTAGTTGTACTATCCAGTTATAAATAGAGATCAGTATGATAATATAACCTCTACTGCATAATGTAGAACTTTAGCAGCAGGACTTAATGAAAGATCTCCATAAGGTTTGATCTCAGTTGTACTATCCAGTTATAAATAGAGATCAGTATGATAATATAATCTCTACTGCATAATGTAGAACTTTAGCAGCAGGACTTAATGAAAGATCTCCATAAGGTTTGATCTCAGTTGTACTATCCAGTTATAAATAGAGATCAGTATGATAATATAACCTCTACTGCATAATGTAGAACTTTAGCAGCAGGACTTAATGAAAGATCTCCATAAGGTTTGATCTCAGTTGTACTATCCAGTTATAAATAGAGATCAGTATGATAATATAACCTCTACTGCATAATGTAGAACTTTAGCAGCAGGACTTAATGAAAGATCTCCATAAGGTTTGATCTTAGTTGTACTATCCAGTTATAAATAGAGATCAGTATGATAATATAACCTCTACTGCATAATGTAGAACTTTAGCAGCAGGACTTAATGAAAGATCTCCATAAGGTTTGATCTCAGTTGTACTATCCAGTTATAAATAGAGATCAGTATGATAATATAACCTCTACTGCATAATGTAGAACTTTGTAGCAGGACTTAATGAAAGATCTCCATAAGGTTTGATCTCAGTTGTACTATCCAGTTATAAATAGAGATCAGTATGATAATATAATCTCTACTGCATAATGTAGAACTTTAGCAGCAGGACTTAATGAAAGATCTCCATAAGGTTTGATCTCAGTTGTTCTATCCAGTTATAAATAGAGATCAGTATGATAATATAACCTCTACTGCATAATGTAGAACTTTAGCAGCAGGACTTAATGAAAGATCTCCATAAGGTTTGATCTTAGTTGTACTATCCAGTTATAAATAGAGATCAGTATGATAATATAACCTCTACTGCATAATGTAGAACTTTAGCAGCAGGACTTAATGATAGATCTGCATAAGGTTTGATCTCAGTTGTTCTATCCAGTTATAAATAGAGATCAGTATGATAATATAATCTCTACTGCATAATGTAGAACTTTAGCAGCAGGACTTAATGAAAGATCTGCATAAGGTTTGATCTCAGTTGTTCTATCCAGTTATAAATAGAGATCAGTATGATAATATAATCTCTACTGCATAATGTAGAACTTTAGCAGGACTTAATGAAAGATCTCCATAAGGGCCACAATTTAATCTTAGTTGTTTTGAAATATTTAGTTATGGGAAATAGATCTCCATCAGTGTTATGATAATAGAAATTCTCTATATAAATAATTAGCAGCAGGACTTAATGAAAGATCTCCATAAGGTTTGATCTGAGTTGTACTATCCAGTTATAAATAGAGATCAGTATGATAATATAACCTCTACTGCATAATGTAGAACTTTAGCAGCAGGACTTAATGAAAGATCTCCATAAGGTTTGATCTTAGTTGTACTATCCAGTTATAAATAGAGATCAGTATGATAATATAACCTCTACTGCATAATGTAGAACTTTAGCAGCAGGACTTAATGAAAGATCTCCATAAGGTTTGATCTCAGTTGTACTATCCAGTTATAAATAGAGATCAGTATGATAATATAACCTCTACTGCATAATGTAGAACTTTGTAGCAGGACTTAATGAAAGATCTCCATAAGGTTTGATCTCAGTTGTACTATCAGTTATAAATAGAGATCAGTATGATAATATAACCTCTACTGCATAATGTAGAACTTTGCAGCAGGACTTAATGAAAGATCTCCATAAGGTTTGATCTTAGTTGTACTATCCAGTTATAAATAGAGATCAGTATGATAATATAACCTCTACTGCATAATGTAGAACTTTAGCAGCAGGACTTAATGAAAGATCTCCATAAGGTTTGATCTCAGTTGTACTATCCAGTTATAAATAGAGATCAGTATGATAATATAACCTCTACTGCATAATGTAGTACTTTGTAGCAGGACTTAATGAAAGATCTCCATAAGGTTTGATCTCAGTTGCACTATCAGTTATAAATAGAGATCAGTATGATAATATAACCTCTACTGCATAATGTAGAACTTTGTAGCAGGACTTAATGAAAGATCTCCATAAGGTTTGATCTTAGTTGTTCTATCCAGTTATAAATAGAGATCAGTATGATAATATAATCTCTACTGCATAATGTAGAACTTTAGCAGCAGGACTTAATGAAAGATCTCGATAAGGTTTGATCTTAGTTGTACTATCCAGTTATAAATAGAGATCAGTATGATAATATAACCTCTACTGCATAATGTAGAACTTTAGCAGCAGGACTTAATGAAAGATCTCCATAAGGTTTGATCTTAGTTGTACTATCCAGTTATAAATAGAGATCAGTATGATAATATAACCTCTACTGCATAATGTAGGACTTTAGCAGCAGGACTTAATGAAAGATCTCCATAAGGTTTGATCTCAGTTGTACTATCCAGTTATAAATAGAGATCAGTATGATAATATAACCTCTACTGCATAATGTAGAACTTTAGCAGCAGGACTTAATGAAAGATCTCCATAAGGTTTGATCTCAGTTGTTCTATCCAGTTATAAATAGAGATCAGTATGATAATATAACCTCTACTGCATAATGTAGAACTTTAGCAGGACTTAATGAAAGATCTCCATAAGGTTTGATCTCAGTTGTACTATCCAGTTATAAATAGAGATCAGTATGATAATATAACCTCTACTGCATAATGTAGAACTTTAGCAGCAGGACTTAATGAAAGATCTCCATAAGGTTTGATCTGAGTTGTACTATCCAGTTATAAATAGAGATCAGTATGATAATATAACCTCTACTGCATAATGTAGAACTTTAGCAGCAGGACTTAATGAAAGATCTCGATAAGGTTTGATCTTAGTTGTACTATCCAGTTATAAATAGAGATCAGTATGATAATATAACCTCTACTGCATAATGTAGAACTTTAGCAGCAGGACTTAATGAAAGATCTCGATAAGGTTTGATCTTAGTTGTTCTATCCAGTTATAAATAGAGATCAGTATGATAATATAACCTCTACTGCATAATGTAGAACTTTAGCAGCAGGACTTAATGAAAGATCTCGATAAGGTTTGATCTTAGTTGTTCTATCCAGTTATAAATAGAGATCAGTATGATAATATAATCTCTACTGCATAATGTAGAACTTTAGCAGCAGGACTTAATGAAAGATCTCGATAAGGTTTGATCTTAGTTGTTCTATCCAGTTATAAATAGAGATCAGTATGATAATATAACCTCTACTGCATAATGTAGAACTTTAGCAGCAGGACTTAATGAAAGATCTCCATAAGGTTTGATCTCAGTTGTACTATCCAGTTATAAATAGAGATCAGTATGATAATATAACCTCTACTGCATAATGTAGAACTTTAGCAGCAGGACTTAATGAAAGATCTCCATAAGGTTTGATCTCAGTTGTACTATCCAGTTATAAATAGAGATCAGTATGATAATATAATCTCTACTGCATAATGTAGAACTTTAGCAGCAGGACTTAATGAAAGATCTCCATAAGGTTTGATCTTAGTTGTACTATCCAGTTATAAATAGAGATCAGTATGATAATATAACCTCTACTGCATAATGTAGAACTTTAGCAGCAGGACTTAATGAAAGATCTCGATAAGGTTTGATCTTAGTTGTACTATCCAGTTATAAATAGAGATCAGTATGATAATATAACCTCTACTGCATAATGTAGAACTTTAGCAGCAGGACTTAATGAAAGATCTCGATAAGGTTTGATCTTAGTTGTTCTATCCAGTTATAAATAGAGATCAGTATGATAATATAACCTCTACTGCATAATGTAGAACTTTAGCAGCAGGACTTAATGAAAGATCTCGATAAGGTTTGATCTTAGTTGTTCTATCCAGTTATAAATAGAGATCAGTATGATAATATAATCTCTACTGCATAATGTAGAACTTTAGCAGCAGGACTTAATGAAAGATCTCGATAAGGTTTGATCTTAGTTGTTCTATCCAGTTATAAATAGAGATCAGTATGATAATATAACCTCTACTGCATAATGTAGAACTTTGTAGCAGGACTTAATGAAAGATCTCCATAAGGTTTGATCTCAGTTGTACTATCCAGTTATAAATAGAGATCAGTATGATAATATAACCTCTACTGCATAATGTAGAACTTTAGCAGCAGGACTTAATGAAAGATCTCCATAAGGTTTGATCTCAGTTGTACTATCCAGTTATAAATAGAGATCAGTATGATAATATAATCTCTACTGCATAATGTAGAACTTTAGCAGCAGGACTTAATGAAAGATCTCCATAAGGTTTGATCTTAGTTGTACTATCCAGTTATAAATAGAGATCAGTATGATAATATAACCTCTACTGCATAATGTAGAACTTTAGCAGCAGGACTTAATGAAAGATCTCGATAAGGTTTGATCTCAGTTGTTCTATCCAGTTATAAATAGAGATCAGTATGATAATATAATCTCTACTGCATAATGTAGAACTTTAGCAGGACTTAATGAAAGATCTCCATAAGGTTTGATCTTAGTTGTACTATCCAGTTATAAATAGAGATCAGTATGATAATATAATCTCTACTGCATAATGTAGGACTTTAGCAGCAGGACTTAATGAAAGATCTCCATAAGGTTTGATCTTAGTTGTACTATCCAGTTATAAATAGAGATCAGTATGATAATATAACCTCTACTGCATAATGTAGGACTTTAGCAGCAGGACTTAATGAAAGATCTCCATAAGGTTTGATCTCAGTTGTTCTATCCAGTTATAAATAGAGATCAGTATGATAATATAATCTCTACTGCATAATGTAGAACTTTAGCAGCAGGACTTAATGAAAGATCTCCATAAGGTTTGATTCAGTTGTACTATCCAGTTATAAATAGAGATCAGTATGATAATATAACCTCTACTGCATAATGTAGGACTTTAGCAGCAGGACTTAATGAAAGATCTCCATAAGGTTTGATCTTAGTTGTACTATCCAGTTATAAATAGAGATCAGTATGATAATATAACCTCTACTGCATAATGTAGAACTTTAGCAGCAGGACTTAATGAAAGATCTCGATAAGGTTTGATCTCAGTTGTTCTATCCAGTTATAAATATAGATCAGTATGATAATATAACCTCTACTGCATAATGTAGAACTTTAGCAGCAGGACTTAATGAAAGATCTCCATAAGGTTTGATCTTAGTTGTACTATCCAGTTATAAATAGAGATCAGTATGATAATATAACCTCTACTGCATAATGTAGAACTTTAGCAGCAGGACTTAATGAAAGATTTCCATAAGGTTTGATCTTAGTTGTACTATCCAGTTATAAATAGAGATCAGTATGATAATATAACCTCTACTGCATAATGTAGAACTTTAGCAGCAGGACTTAATGAAAGATCTCCATAAGGTTTGATCTCAGTTGTACTATCCAGTTATAAATAGAGATCAGTATGATAATATAATCTCTACTGCATAATGTAGAACTTTAGCAGCAGGACTTAATGAAAGATCTCCATAAGGTTTGATCTTAGTTGTACTATCCAGTTATAAATAGAGATCAGTATGATAATATAATCTCTACTGCATAATGTAGAACTTTAGCAGCAGGACTTAATGAAAGATCTCCATAAGGTTTGATCTTAGTTGTACTATCCAGTTATAAATAGAGATCAGTATGATAATATAATCTCTACTGCATAATGTAGAACTTTAGCAGCAGGACTTAATGAAAGATCTCCATAAGGTTTGATCTCAGTTGTTCTATCCAGTTATAAATAGAGATCAGTATGATAATATAACCTCTACTGCATAATGTAGAACTTTAGCAGCAGGACTTAATGAAAGATCTCCATAAGGTTTGATCTCAGTTGTTCTATCCAGTTATAAATAGAGATCAGTATGATAATATAATCTCTACTGCATAATGTAGAACTTTAGCAGCAGGACTTAATGAA
The DNA here is from genome assembly GCA_016169945.1 of Trachythela sp. YZ-2020. Taxonomy (NCBI): domain Eukaryota; kingdom Metazoa; phylum Cnidaria; class Anthozoa; order Malacalcyonacea; family Clavulariidae; genus Trachythela; species Trachythela sp. YZ-2020. Next base: position 3,349,490 of record JADLSH010000389.1, read on the forward strand.
AGATCTCCATAAGGTTTGATCTTAGTTGTACTATCCAGTTATAAATAGAGATCAGTATGATAATATAACCTCTACTGCATAATGTAGAACTTTAGCAGCAGGACTTAATGAAAGATCTCCATAAGGTTTGATCTTAGTTGTACTATCCAGTTATAAATAGAGATCAGTATGATAATATAATCTCTACTGCATAATGTAGAACTTTAGCAGCAGGACTTAATGAAAGATCTCCATAAGGTTTGATCTTAGTTGTACTATCCAGTTATAAATAGAGATCAGTATGATAATATAACCTCTACTGCATAATGTAGGACTTTAGCAGCAGGACTTAATGAAAGATCTCCATAAGGTTTGATCTCAGTTGTTCTATCCAGTTATAAATAGAGATCAGTATGATAATATAACCTCTACTGCATAATGTAGAACTTTAGCAGCAGGACTTAATGAAAGATCTCCATAAGGTTTGATCTCAGTTGTTCTATCCAGTTATAAATAGAGATCAGTATGATAATATAACCTCTACTGCATAATGTAGGACTTTAGCAGCAGGACTTAATGAAAGATCTCCATAAGGTTTGATCTTAGTTGTACTATCCAGTTATAAATAGAGATCAGTATGATAATATAACCTCTACTGCATAATGTAGAACTTTAGCAGCAGGACTTAATGAAAGATCTCCATAAGGTTTGATCTCAGTTGTTCTATCCAGTTATAAATAGAGATCAGTATGATAATATAATCTCTACTGCATAATGTAGGACTTTAGCAGCAGGACTTAATGAAAGATCTCCATAAGGTTTGATCTCAGTTGTACTATCCGTATGATAATATTACCTCTACTGCCAATCTCGTCGCCCGAGCCTGCGATCCTTTGGGAAGAATCGAAAGGTCTTGGATAATCCATAACCGGAAGTGAATATGATTGGTTGTTGATACGGAATGGCATGTCGCAATAATGCAACAATAAATTATTAACCGGGTAATTTATATACAAGATGGCTGCCGTTTAGGAGTGTGCGAATATTGTTTTTGTATTTCAGAGTAATTTTAGCAGTGATAAGGTGAATAATTTTCTGTAATATTACACGGAAAATATAAAGAAAGGTACTATTGTGCTGTGATTTGAAGCCTACATAATCATATTACTAAAATTATGTTATAAAATTTCTATATGCTTTATTTTGGAAATATGCTTGGTTTTGAAAATCGTTATACTTTATCACGACTTTTTATTTGATTGTGAATAACAGAATATTTGATCTATATTCATTTGAAAAAGCAGTTGGTATTTAGCAGCCTATAAATCTTGATCATCTTATAATTAGTAAATACAAGTAGCACTACTAAATTATATTTAAGCTGTGATAATCTCTATTTAACCATACTACAAGAATTATCCTTACAATCTTAGTCATGTTGTATATCAATGTATGGATAAACATATCTTTGGTTGCTTCAGCAGGTATTGTTAAATACTTATCTTGTATTCTAACCCTGCATTAATAAATACACATTGGTAATAAGTGTACCATGTATATTTGGATATTTTCTATATACAGTTTTGTGGCTTATAGGCAGGGGTCAACCAGGCAGGAGAATACATACTCCTTCTTGTTGCACAGAGGGCAAATTCATGTAATAATTTACTGGAATATCATAGAACAACATCATAAAACATAATCACACAGCTTCCCATAAAATATAGCCAAACAGGTTCCATAGTTGTTCGCCAGGACCTAGCATGCTCGCAGGCTACCCAGGACCAGGTCATGACCTCTGCATGGGAACTCACCCAAGGTACAGAGATATATTGAAGAAAATCCCATTCTGAAAATGGTGATGTGACAAAATCATTCAAAACCATAATACAAATTTTCCCATTGTTAATAAACTATGCAATGTTGGAATAAATGCATAGCACTATGTGTCCAACAAGGTACATGCATTGTTCCCAAGGAAGAGTCCAGGGCAGACACATACAAGGTAGGTACAATCTTGGATATAATGCTTGAGACCATTAATCACAATATTGCAAACCACTTCCCATATTGAGTGTTGTTAACAATGTCGTTGAAACAACTTTTGGTAATTTACCATACAACAATATCAATGGTGCTGGACTGGCTGAGCTCACCAACCAGGCTGGCTCATTAGTATGAGGATCATGTCATATGTTTTTTCTGTATATTTTCAAGATGATATTTCTATTGGAATGAGGCCAGCCTGGTTCGGAGAGTGCCTGCACGAGTGACAAGATCCCAGATCACAAGTTGTGCTTGTATTATGTTAGGAAAATGATAAACTGATATGGCCAGCCAGGCTTGCTCGCCTTGCCGTGCCTGTCGGGTTCATAAGAACAATAAATTAAAAGGTTGATCCAGTACTGCTGCCTGATCCAACTTTTCACAAAAATTGTGCTTACTGTACAATGCAAGTGAAGATTCTTATTATATGGCTCATAATAATATAATGAAACCAATTTTCAGCTAAGAACTTTAAGCTTCATTTGATATTCCTTTGATTTACAAGATGTTTAACGTTAAGAGTTGATTTGGAAGTACTTTAGGATTTCCTCGTATAGAAAGTTCCAGCCATGTTTTAGTTTTTAGATATATTGGACTTCAATACCCAACATTTCACGCATTGTTTCAGCTTGGCCGAAATTACGAGCGGTCGAGCGCTAAACGGCTATATTTTGATGGTAGAAAGACAAGAACCCGTATATTAAAATTCAAGATTTTCCATAGTGACAGTGCCAAAAGACCAAAGGACAAAAATATACAGTTAATAGTATACTTATCAGTAATAAATGCTGACTTGTTCCTAATTGTCCTATTTTTCTTCTTTTTTATATTTTTATTTTCCCCGCATTCGAACAAGTTTAGCTAATTTCCTTATTGACACCCTCAATTTTGTATTCAGCGATTTCTACCGTTAAACTAATCCTTATTCTGGCAATCCTAATTCTGGCGCAATTTCCGACAACCTAAATGTTAATACAAACTCTATCCTAACTGTAATTCTCATCCTGACACTAACCTCGACCCTAATCCTTACCCCTAATCTTAATCGTAAGCGCAACCCTTATCCTAACCCTTATCCTAACTTCAAAGGTTAAAATTTACTTCGAATTTGCTGCATTTAATATTCGTTTCAAACTTTTCTGCGAAACATGACTCGCAGTATTCATGTGTGACTCGCAAGTTTTGGTTGCCTAACATGGCTTGCAAACCTAAATAGAACACGATATCTCTCTAAAGAATAACAAAACTGCATGTATAACTACAGTAACTACCATTGCAAGCTTGTCGGGGAGTCAGGGCCGTACGCAACAGGGGCAACCGCCCTCCCCCCCGAGAAAATTTCACTTATTAATTTTATAATGTTATTATAAATGATTAAGCCAAATGGCGCTTACAATCATATCGGATTCATTTGTAACAACAGCGAATTTAACGGTTTCAGGAATATCTTAACACTTAAAATTGCGATAATACGACAAAATAAAACGAAAACAGTTAAAGGGGGAAATTTTGTAAGCTTCTGAACGGCATATGTCAGTGAAATGGCATATGTTGATGTCGTGACAAACGAATCCGGTATCGTGTAACTGGGGCCTCAAAGTCTTTAAAACCTAAATGTATCCAACAGTTATTCAGTTCATCATGAATTCGGTATTCGTTTGTTTATTTTGTTACTTCGAAACCAAATTCAAATGAAGTAAACACACTATAGATTGCAAGTACTAGTCGTTCCACTACGATGCGTAGTCTTCCACTAAATCAACAGTCAGTCAGAACATACATTATCATACACATGAAAGAGTTATTTGTGTTGAAAGTTCAAATAAGGTTACTAATGTTCTTCAAAAGAGCGTATAATTAATGTGTCCCACAATATATTATGTTAGTCATCATTTACTATAAAGTATGGGCGGAAATTTGAAAGCTTCAGGAACCCAAGATTCCACTTTTTTCAAGGTCTGGACACTGGGGAAATCAATTTTCAAATCCCTGAATCATTTCGACTCATCATTCCCGTTTGCAGTACAAGCCCAGGGCATGTGGTAAACATAGACTGGACTGGACTAAGAAAACATGGACTCGGTCAGTGATTTGTAAAACATGGACTGAGTCTAATTACAAATCACGGAACAACGAAAACGCTCGAAAGGCTAACATATATCGCGCTGTGCCTTGGCATTCGATAGCTTCCTTTTTGTCGTGTGTCGTGGGTAAAAAGTCGTGTGTCGTAAGCAAAGTAGTGGGTCGTAAAATGCGCTAAAATCGCGCATTTTTGCGAAAGGATTATTTTCGTTTTAAGCACCACCACGTTTGAAAATCAGTTTTAGACATTCCATGCGTTAGATGTTAGTTTGTAAACCAGACAAAATCATACAGTTTTATCTTCTAGCAGGATTTGTTATTTTTACCTTCTAGTCTGGTAATAAACTTGCTCCAAGCTAAGCTTAAAGTGCATATGACACGAAACTGTTTTCAATATGTTTTCAAAGTATAATATCTCTAAAGTCGAAATTCAAAATTTTAGAGGATTTCAATCAAATCCAAAAATTTTATAGCCGTTTGAATGGTCCCATTTTAGCTCTAAAAAATGACATTCAAATCGCGCGGCCAAATGCCACGTGATGTGGCTAGTGACGTCACTTTGGTTGCAATGTCAAGACAAAAATTTAACTGATATTTTACTTTGTTTGCGCTTAATATTTGCTCTCCTAATTATATTTTTGGCCTGTTTTACATTTATAGATGTATAAAAACATATTTGTCTACCAAAAAAGAAAAATGCTCGTTCGTGTCATATGCACTTTAAGGCTACCTCTCAAAGACAAACGGGTTTTCATTCGGGATTCAATAAAGGATAATTCGGTAATGGTGTTTCTTTGTTAAGCCCGGATCAAACGAGGATGAGAGAGCGTGAGAGTTGGCAGTCACGCGACTTTGGTTAGCTGCTCTTGATGTTTTCCGGGCTTTTGACAATAGCATTACGGCAGGCGTTTATATTTCTCGCATAATTATAATTCTCGTTTATATTTCTCGCAGTTGTTGAGCTCTAACCGTAGGTTCATGTATATATAGATCTTTGGGTGTGCGGGTAGTATTAGATGAACTTGAATTATGTTTTTGCACTTCACTTGGTTGAACTTGAATGCAGGATTTGGCGGATAAGCCAAGTGGGTATATACATACATACACCATCTTAGACCTAACCAGGAACGGTTGCGAAAAATGCAACACTAGGTCCTTATGAAATACTAAGGTGATGCCAGTGTAAGGTGTATGGGTAACACTTCTACAATTAGTTATATCAAGTGTAGATGCCCAATTAAAATAATTTTACAAATTGTAACTTTTATCTCGCAGTGAGTATTTAATCGAAGAGTACTGATTAATTTTAATATGTTAAAATTCTAGAACAATATCCACGTTTTATGACCAACATCCTTTTGGTTAAAACTCGGATATGACTTATAAAGGAACTAAAAAGTTTTTTGAACCATATCCGCGTTCTTTACTTTTAGACAAAACGCGGATATGACTTATAAAGACATGAAAAACGTTTTTGGACCATATCCGCGTTTTATCCTTTTGGAAAAATGCGGATATGACCTATAAAGGAGTGAAAAACGTTTCCTGAACCATATACGCGTTTTATCCTTTTGGAAAAAACGCGGATATGACTTTGAAAGGGGTGAAAAACGTTTTATGAACTATATCCGCGTTTTATCTTTTTGGATAAAACGCGGATACGACTGTTAAATGACGTTTAAGGAGAACGTAAGTCATCCGTCCGCGCGTCCGTCCGCCATCCGTCCGTCCGTCCGTATCCGCGTTTTATCCTGACCCCATCAAGCACAGGGTGCAGAGGAGTCAATTTCGATTAGAAAAATAACCTATTACCTTGTTGATTATAATCTTTGATAGCAGAGTACGATAAAATTCCAATACATACAGTAAACATGCCTTAAAGTCGTGAAAATCAACAAAACAAACAAAAATAATAAAATTATATTTTCAAAATATATAAATTAATAAATATTCCGCTGCCCGCATTACTGCAGACTCGTATTCTCCGAAAGGAACGAACATCGCCCGAAGGTCAACGAATAGAAAATAGAGAAAGGGAGGAAACTTTACAGATCTTTCGTCGAATGTGCACCGCAACACCCTATGACGGAAGTGAATAAAACCGGAAGTAGCCGTACTAATTGACCTATAACCTCATTTGACAGCTTTGTAATAAATGATCGAATTTTGAATTTCAAAAATCAAAATATCCCCGTAAATTAAAAATTATAGTTGAAACATTGAGAGATTTCTTATTAAAAAGACAAGTCGAGAGCAACTTTGACGAAGTTGAGGGAAAAAAATTAAACATTTCGAACAGAGAAAAGCATAATTATATTTGTATCTAAATGGTAAGATATTTCAATATAAAGTAAATTTATACACCGTTTTTACACCGTATATTAACAGATTTTATTCGACTATCGTCAGTTTATATGCTTCTAATTTTTACCGAATTTTTACAGTATGTTACATAAGAATTGTCATGTTAGTTTGCTTCAAATGGAAATATTCCAGTATGAAACCTCTAATGTCAACATAAAGAAATAGTTATATGAACTTAAACACATGGAAAGCTACAGCTAAAGACCAATCATCTTGGAGCCGGGCAGACAATGAGGAAAGGCCTCCTACACTTTTGAACAGTACCAAGCAGTCTGAAGCAAAAAGACCGAGATGAGTGTGCGACGCCACAATCTTACAAAATTGATTGATGCCTAATATATCAGTACTTATATTATGCAATTATATATTCCTTTTTAATTATATAAATGTACATATATTTGTGCAAATATACAGTTGTCGAAGACCAAGTTTAGCTAATATATGTTGGAAAATAGAGAAATGGAGATTATTAATGTGAGCTCATTGTAGTTCATTCTATATGTTCTTCATGTTCATTCTATATTCAGCTGCATGTTCAGACAAAATACTTTAAATTGCCTGACTTTACTGCATACATATTTACAGTTTTAATACTATATGCTAACAAAGTAGGACAGATGCATCGGGCACATTGCTGCTGGTTACTACCCATTAACATCCAACACTTAAGTTCCCTTGACAAATCGTCTGCCATTTAATATCTAGACAAAGTATGATATCAAAATATAATTAATGGTTTGATGATAGTATTTATCTATACTTATGAGTTTATAATGTAGTGTAGTATATATTATACTGATTGTTTGACTGTATGGCATTAATTGCTTCCAAATACAGAGTTTTAACAAATGTTGACATCATGCTAGCTAGGGTTTTAACACTGACACAAAAGTCGGGATATACTAGTGCATAAGACTGTAAGAAATCTTGCATGTCTGAAACTACATCAAGTATTCATACACATTTTCATGCCCTGAACAGTTGTATATCAGACATTCAGCCAAAAGCCCAAAATATGTACATGCATGGTCATGGTTATGGTTATGGTTATTGTGTAAATTATATTGTAGTACAGTATTTAAAATTGCTACATTTTAAGCCCTCTTTCCATTTTAAGACCTCTTTCCATTTCAAACGTACCGTCGCGTGTTCTACGCGAAATACGCTACGTTTTGCTCTTATAAAAGACATGCTTGAAATTATTAACATACTTATTTTATATACACTAGCAAAATGTTAATTATGCAGCTATATAAAAGCATATTATTCATAAATTCTCACCTCCCAGTGTCACCGTCTGTGTTTGTTTCGTCCAGGTTTAAAGCAGGTTTCAGTGTTTGACAAGTTTACGTGTAGAATTTAGAATATAATTTTATATAAGTGATGATAGCTATATAAGTAGCTTCCCGCTTCCATCGGTCGTCAAATATGTAGGTTTAACGTCCTTTTATTGAATTTTTTTTATAAAGTAGTTAGAACACATGATTTCTAGATTGCACACCAAAAATTATGACTTTTTAAGAAATATTAAGCAAGTTATAGCAATTCTACAATATCATCCCGTCGGCTGTTTCCTCCCTTTACTCTATATTATATTGTAAGCACTGTCATTCCGGGAAGCGCGAGCCCACAGTAATGCAAGACAGCGGAGTATATTAATTTTGGTTGATGTTACATGAAGTAACATGAAGTACGATTTACCATTTCGACGACAAGTGTATATTTTATGTGTTTTTATCTGATAATATGGATTATATTTCACTAATTTTGTAACGAATATCAAAGATTATAATCAACAAGGTAATTATTTTTCTACTCGAAATTGACTCCTCTGCACCCTGTGATCAAGTAGTATAATTTCTGCTAATTAAATTTTTTTAAACATAACAAGTCTAATAATATTTGTCTGCATGGAGCAGCTCGCGGGGTACATTGGTTTTGGAACATATATATGACTAAAAACAGTTTTGCATGTGGTTGTGCAATTTTGCCACTAGTGCAATTTGATAAATGCCAACAATTAAGCCGGTCTTTGTTTCACAACGGAAATCTATTGTGTACAAATATAGGTACAGTATGTATCAAATGATTATAACATTTCCCCTCTTTGTTTCACAATAAAGCTGTATTATGTAGAAATATTGCCACAGTACAGAGGTATACTTGTCTAACGTTTGTTCTATTAGGATTCACACAAACAAGTACATATGATTTGAATTTGAATTTGAATTTATTGAATTTGCCAGTAAATTACAAACATATATATACTACAAATTACAAAGGTACAAAACAAGTAACTCGCAGGAGTTGGATACAGGACTAATGTCCCAATTGCCATCCTACCCCTCATAATTGTGACAAAGAACAAGATGGTTTTCCACCATGCACGAAATACCGCTTTGCTAGGCAAATAGACACAAGCTACTCTCGTGATGCAAAATAACCGACTTTCTTCATACAATACATATTTTATAGAGGGAAAGTTTCAAACAGGACAACAATTTAGAGATATGATATGATTTGACTTCTTACAACAACATGCACAGGGAAAGCAAACAATTTGGCGCCAACAAACAGGATAATTATAACTATTTCCCACTTACACAATGACTAAAATCTGTTTTACACAATATGACATGTCTCCGGTCACACATGCGAGACGTTGCGAGTTGAAGGAAGGAGTGTGAGAGATGCTATTTCTAACTTTGAATGATAAGCAAAATCAGCCAAAATTCATTGTTTGATTTTGACATTTTCAGTTAAATTTGGAAAAGAAAGTCGTTACATTATGTAAACGAACCTCCATAAACTTGAAAATATTCGTAAATACAGTAACTCTGCACGTAATTGTTTAGCGAAATCTCCAGAAAATGCGAAAAATAGGCCGAGAAATACGGGCATCGAGCATCAAAATGTCTAAACATTTTCTGGGGGTAAACTCAGGGCCTTTTTTAACTAATGTACTGGAGGGGCCAAAGCCACCCCAGCCCCCATGTTGTTCCCCCCAGTAAGCTATTTTGACACCCCTGTGAAGGTCCCTTTTGTCCAAAAAATAAGCAAAAAAGGGGAAAAAACTGAGTTTAGAGTAAAGTTAAAGTGCACCTCACCCCATCATTTCTAGTATATCCGTGAAAATTTTTTTTAATTTGGCCAAATCGTTAGATTTTTAGGCGTTTTGAACTTAGCTTTCGAGTTTCGATGGACCTTGGCCGTCGTATCTTCTAACCAAAAAGAGCCTGGGTCTAGCCCATTTTCTGACGTCACACAAGGTAGTCGGCATTTAGCTTTGATCGGCTTGTATTCAGTTCGCCATTTCGGCTTTGCTTGCCTTGAATCAATCGAAGTTTACACTGTTTTTTTCTGGCTATCATGTCTAACCATGAAACAGACTAGTACACAGGATATATATAATTGCTATATATGGATAGAATCAGTTTTAGAAGAGCTATCTAACAATATGCCGCATTAAGCTATATATGTAAGACTAGTGTATTATTTAGTTCGAGCACGTTGAAAATCCAACTTCGCACGCGTGTAGGCATCTAAAAGTACAACTTGTTTACATGATATAGGTCACTGCTATCTATACAAAAAAATCGCCTTTTTCTGGGCTATCTTTTGGTATGAAGCATGAGAATATATCTTGATTATTGACTTCAGGCGTATCAAAAAAGTTTACCCCTACTACAGCACAATTAGTACACACGGTATATTTTCGTCGTTTGACCCGCGATTTTCGTGCACATTTCCTTGAGAACTACATACGTTTCATACATCTAAGATGCGTAGATCGAAAGCTCTGTTCAAGAGAAACATTTTACGTACAGTTTCGTGCTTGTAGGTCTGATATTGGCTGAGTTATGTCACTTATGAAGCGATATCCAAATGGAATATTACTCACACGTCTTTCGCAGCGCCAATGTGACCACGGCGCGAAATGAACTTAGTAAAATATATTTAAAGCTATTTTGTTGATAAACACATGTTTTATGCATGGATAGAAAGCTGTAGGCATGACGAACACGTTCATAGTTGTTTCAAGGTTGTAGATTCAATATTTACAAAGTTATACGGGCAAATAGATCGGTTGTATATCTCTTTAAACCGGTATCCGTTCTTTAAAGTCCTGTGCTTGAAAGCTGAAAGCATACAAAATTCGTAGTAATGTTTGAATGGAAATACACAAGCTATATAGACATATCATACATGAAAATAAAGCTCTCTTCGTGACGGGATAGCTATTGGTTATTTCAAGTTCGTAGTTCATTATTTATGAGGTATTCGCCCACAGGCAAAGTGTACTAAAATTCAACGGCACTAAACTTCTAAAAAATACATAATCCCGGGGAAACATACATCGATTTTCGTGCACATTTTCTTGAGAACTACACACGTTCTATGCGTGTAAGATGCATAGATCGAAAGCTCTGATCAAGAGAAACATTTTACGTACAGTTTCGTGCTTGTAGGTCTGATATATCATATGTAGATGGCCGACTGTATACAGGGAATTTGCAATGTGGGCCGAAAGTTTATTTTGACGAGTCCCTTGCGTGACGTCACGAAATTTACTCGTTCCAGACTCCTCGTAACGACGGACAAGGTCCACCAAAAAGTGCCTTTTTGCCAACTTTAAACTGCCATAAAAATCGAACGATTTGACCAAATAAATTAAAATTTTCACGGATACACTAGAAATGATGCCAAGATTTGATATAGCCAAAAAAAAATTTGGGGGTGAGGTGCACTTTAAGGTATTCTCGCAACAAAACCTAGCTCCGTTTAGATGGGATAATATATCAAAAATTGTCTCTGAAAATGCAGGAAATAAAGTCACAGAGACTCAAGAATACAAAAATTTTCTCGGGGGGGCGGGGGCCCAGACCCCCCTTCAACTTCCCACACCTGTAATACACCACCTACTTGTTACGTCCCCTTTCGATGAATGCCCTCCCATTTACGATTTCTTAAAAAAGGCCCTGGGTAAACTCCCTACTTTTTCTACAAATTTTAAGACATTATTATTGAAATTATGATAATGATCAAACTTTTTGAAGGAAACAGGTAAGTTTTTAACATAGAAGTTCCTATGCAGGTAAAATTATTTCACATCTCAAACCCCAACTGCAGATGCTTCGCAAGATTCCTGAATATATATCAGTTAAATGCTTCTCAACGAAAATCTGTCCCCTTTGCCCTCTTGTCGGTCCGACGTCTCTGAGCTATACTTTTACTGCGACGTCCCTGGCCGATAACCTTTCATTGTATCAGAAAAATGACGGTTACGGTATTCACGAGGAAAATACTGGCGGTTAACGGTGAAGGAGAAATGAGGTTTGCAGAACGACCGACCCCTTATAATACACTCCCAAGGACTTAGTCGTTTGTTGTGTTAAAATATATTTTCAGTCAATTTAAAGTTGAGCAAAAAATGCTATACGCTGTTTCAAGTTTCTATTCGGTACCAAGGCCGGAGCTTTAAACAAGGAACAGTCGCCTGAAGATCGTCTGAAAGAGAAGACTGCCTGAAACATGCAGTGGCGTCATGCAACATTTAGCGGAAAGCCGTCCTATTTTTATGACGCTTAGCACAAAGTTATGCACGGAGCACTCAGCCATTTTTGATTACAGGATGCAATTAAATTAAGATTGCTAGATAGTTTTATTACAATTAACATTGCAGCCCAAAGGCTGAATTTCGTAAATAATACAAAAATACAGATCATTACTGTGTAAGACACTAAGATAATAAAAAATCCTCAATCTATCTATTACGACATGAAGATTACAAGGTGAAAGTTTGTCAAGTTTATAGACGATAGTGTCGGTGTCGAGAACGTATCCACCATGGCGTTTTCCGATATCTTCTCCGAGATAGCCTCCTCCGGTGGCATCTCACACGGAGAACCGGGTGGGTTCTTTTAAAGGTGAATGTTCCAAAACTCAGGATGGGTTGGTCGCTTTCGAGTGAACCTTCAGTGTCCTTTGTAATACGGTGAATATTTTCAGGCGGATTGGTGACATCATCAGGACTTGTGAAATTAACTCCGCTATCAGTGCCTGCATCATAGGGAAACAAATCTCGCTCCACCCGGTATTTCCATTTTCCCGTAGCCGTGTTGCATAAATTTATATCACGCACACCAGTAAACCAATCTGGTGAGGGGGCTACCATGGCGATGAAGGACACGAGAGGGTATTCCCAGTAGACTTCGATATTAGAGACAGAATCGTTGGATGTGCCACCGGCCATTGTAGTACCCTCGGCTCTCTTAAATGCGTTCTTCGATTCTATCTGAATGTCCATTTCTGCGTTTATTGCAACATTGATACCTGAAAATCAATAAAGGTTCAGTTTAGCCTAAATTTGCTTCAAGTTTTTCTCTCTCTGATCCACGACAGTGTGAATAACGTGAGAAAGCCTGGCGAAGCCAAGCATCACAAAAAAGTATTACGTTAATAGAAAAGTGATTCATGTGAACTCTTTCCCAGTCGAGTAGATTGAATCCGCAAGTAATATTTAAAAATCTGGTTTTTGACGGAGCAAAATTGCCATGTCAGCACCGTTAATATGTTCGTATATGAGATCGGTCAGCGAAAGTATCGAGTATTGTCAAGCTCAGTTGGTAGAACGTCACAATCGTTCCTTGAATATGGGTATATGGGTGTGACTACAGTGACCAGTGTCGTGTTTTACCTATAAAAGCTTTCAAATAATATACGGAACTATTCATACCCATTTCTGACACATCTTTAACTCCTGTGGTCGCCTTTATCCCTGGCCTCCACATCACATAGTTAGCATTATGACTACAGCCAACGACACCCGAGAAACCTCGGAGTATAGGAGAGTTAGGATGCCTTTCTAATGTCCATTCTCCTATGCGTGTGAGAGTATACTTGGCCGAACCTCTGCATGACCTGGCTTCTGTAGTATACACATACAGAAAAGCTATAAACACAAGCTTTAACAGAGAATTGTACATGTTTTAAGTCTTGACGATGAAACCAAGTGCTGTCTATGTTGTAGTCTCTTTCCTCAGTACCACGTTGTCAGTCGGTGTACCTTGGCTTTATATCTGAATTTCGGCCTAGGGGCAGGCTATATGTATGCTGAGTAACCGGTGTTTACCTAACTACGTTTCCCCCAAAAGACGTCATTATGACCTCTGAAAGATCCCTCTTTTGTCTTTTGTACTTAAGTACTTTAGCATAGTCATAAGCATATTGGATTCGCTCGTCACGACATCGAACTTACCGGTTTCAAGAATATCTTAACACTTAAAATTGCGATAATACGACAAAACAAAACGAAAACAGTTAAAGGGGGGACGGCATATGTTGATGTCGTGCCAAACGAATCCGGTATCGTGTAACTGTCGAAGTCTTCAAAACCTAAGTGCCGGAATCACTTGTCTAAACACGCTATCAATTATAAGTACTAGTTGTTGCAATAGCCTGCGTAGTCTTAACCACTAAATAAAGAGTCAGTGTTGTCATGTGTTGAAAATTAAACACTCAAGGTCTGGACACTGGGGAAATCAATTTGCAAATCCCTGAATCATTCCACTCATCATTCCCGGTTGCAGTAAATCTTCTGCTATTCAAGGGCATGTTGTAAAACATAGAATGGACTGGACTCAAAAAACATGGACTGCGGTTTTTCAAGCAAAATTTTGTCCAACATTTTCTATATCGTCCAAGAAAATATAATTTATATTTTCTTATAGTTCTGCAACAAGATTGAGTCATATGCCAGTCATCCGAGGATTGCGAGCCATGTACCATGAAAGAATGCTTGCGAGCCGTTACAAAATCAGAATTTTTAGCTATTTTAATTTGCCTGACAATTCATACAAATCTTAGAAAATCAACCAAAATTTTATATTATCTGAACTTTTCTTGAGGAACAGCTGAAATTTCAGTATGATCAGTTATAACAGCTTTTGTTACGCAAAACACTGACCTGTCATAAAATTATTTTTTGGGTCTCTATATTCAGTTATGAGGGTCTCCCAGGGGGGTCTCTTTGTCCTATATAGTGCATTAATACAGTTTGAAGTATGTCTCTTATGATCTAAACATCAAAATAACGTGGAGCACTAAAAAACTAGATAGTAAAGAAAAGATTTAGGTTAATATTTACTTCGAATTTGCCGCATTTAATAGTTTTGGGTTGCCTAACATGGCTTGCCAATTACCTAAATAAAACACGATATCTCTCTAAAGAATAACAAAACTGCATGTATAACTAACTACCATTGCAAACTTGTGGGGGAGTCAGGGCCGTACGCAACAAGGGCAACTGCCACCCCCCCCCCCCCCCAGAGAATATTTCACATACTAGTTTTATAATGTTATTATAATTGATTAAGCCAAATGGCGCTTACAATCATGTGAATAGAATGTATGATTCTGTATGGGGAGGTCATAAACATGCATCTAACTGGTGACTTTGAATTCTCTGACACTTGGGTACTTATTTCAGCATATAGCTATTATCGCCCCCCACCTATTAAGTGGCCGCCCTTAAATTCCTTTTAGTTCTGAACAAAGAAAATAAAGCCTTTTATTATCATAATGTAAGTAAAGGAGCTAGGCAGAAACTTTAGCTTATATCAGTTCTAAACTCTTCTCCCTAAAGTCCAGTAAAGACCATCCTTCATTGGTCCAGTGTTACGTACTTAGTACAGGAGGAAACCTTAAGTAAACCAGCTTTATAAACCAAGAGCGCCTGTTTTCTGCATAACTTTTCGCATGCAAGTTGGTCAAAGGAATCAACAATATCGGATTCGCTTGTCACGACAGCGAATTTAACGGTTTCAGGAATATCTTAACACTTAAAATTTCGATACTAAGCAAAATAAAACGAAAACAGTTAAAGTTGGAAATTTTGTTAGCAGACATTAATCTTCTGAACGGCATATGTCAGTGAAATGGCATATGTTGATGTTGTGAAAAACAAATCCGGTATCGTGTAACTAGGGTATCGAATCTGGTATTCGTTGGTTTATTTTGTTTAAAACAACAGTCAGTCAGAATATACATTATCATATACATGAAAGAGTTATTTGTGTTGAAAGTTCAAACAAGGTTACTAATGTTCTTCAAAAGTGCGTATAATTAATGTGTCCTACAATATATTATGTTAGTCATCATTTACTATAAAGTATGGGCAGTATCGATCTCGTTGCTAAGGCAATGTTCTTCAGGATCCCGAGATTCCACTTTCTCAAGATCTTGACACTGGGGAAATAAATTTTCAAATCCCTGAATCATTTCGACTCATCATTCACGTTGGCAGTACAAGCCCAGGGCATGTGGTAAACATAGACTGGACTGGACTAAAAAACATGGACTCGGTCAGTGATTTGTAAAACATGGACTGAGTCTAATTACAAATCAGGGAACAACGAAAACGCTCGAAAGGCTAACATATATCGCGCTGTGCCTTGGCATTCGATAGCTTCCTTTTTGTCGTGTGTCGTGGGTAAAAAGTCGTGTAAGTAAAGTAGTGGGTCGTAAACTGCGCTAAAATCGTGCATTTTTGCGAAAGGATTATTTTTTACAAAAGTTAATTTAAACTCCGTTTTAAGCACCACCACGTTTGAAAATCAGTTTTAGACATTCCATGTGTTAGATGTTAGTTTGTAAACCAGACATTATCATACAGTTTTTATGATACGAAACTGTTTTCAATATGTTTTCAAAGTATGATATATCTAAAGTAAAAATTTAAAATTTTAGAGGATTTCAATAAAAACCAGAAACTTTATAGCCGTTTGAATGGTCCCATTTTAGCTCTAAAAAATGGCATTCAAATCGCGCGGCCAAAATGCCACGTGATGTGGCTAGTGACGTCGCTTTGGTTGCAATGTCAAGCAATAAATATGGCTAAAAGCAGAAACCTGCAACCAAAATGACGTCACGACACATACAAACTAGTCCCCATAACCCGGACAAAAATGTAACTATATTTTACTTTGTTTGCGCTTAGTATTTGCTCTCCTTATTATATTTTTGGCCTGTTTTACATTTATAGATGTATAAGAACATATTTGTCTACCAAAAAAGCTCGTTCGCCTCGTTCGTGTCATATGCACTTTAAGAGTACCTCTCAAAGACAAACGGGTTTTCATTCGGGATTCAATAAAGGGTCATTCGGTAATGGCGTTTCTTTGTTAAGCCCGGATCAAACGAGGATGAGAGAGCGTAAGAGTTGGCAGTCATGACGCGACCTTGGTTAGCTGCTCTTGATGTTTCCCGGGCTTTTGACCATAGCATTACGGCAGGCGTTTATTTTTCTCGCCGCCCGCAAGCAAATAAGCGCCTGTTGCGCATGCTACGATCTAACAACTGAGCTACAAAGGGCAGTTGTCGAGCTCTAACCGTTGGTTCATGTATATATATAGATTTTTGGGTGTACGGGTAGTGTTAGATGAACTTGAATTAGTGGGCATATATATATAGATACATCATTTTGGACCTAACCAGGAACGGTTGCGAAAAATTCAACACTAGATGCCAATGTAAGGTGTATGGGCAACACTTCTATAATTAGTTATATCATATGTAGATGCCCAATTAAAATAATTTTAGAAATTGTAACTTTTATCTCGCAGTGAGTATTTAATCGAAGAGTACTGATTAATTTTATTTGTTAAAATTCTAGGACAATATCCACGTTTTATGACAAACATCCTTTTGGATAAAACTCGGATATGACTTATAAAGTGATGAAAAACGTTTCCTGAACCATATACGCGTTTGATCCTTTTGGAAAAAAGGCGGCTATGACTTTTAACGGGGTGAAAAACGTTTTATGAACTATATCCACGTTTTATCCTTTTGAATAAAACGCGCATACGACTGTTAAATGACGTTTAAGGAGAACGTAAGTCATCCGTCCGTCCGTCATCCGTCCGTTCGTCCGTATCCGCGTTTTATCCTGACCCCATCGTGTAGTATAATTTCTGCTGATTAAAATTTTTAAAACATAACAAGCCTAATAATATTTGTCTGCATGAAGCAGTTCGCAGGGTACATTGGTACATTGGTACATTGGTACATTGGTACATTGGTACATTGGTACATTGGTACATTGGTACGGTTGTGCAATTTTGCCTCTAGCACAATTTGATAAATGCCAACAATTAAGCCGGTCTTTGTTTCACAACGGAAATGTATTGTGTACAAATACAGGTAGAGTATGTATCAAATGAATATAACATTTCCCCTCTTTGTTTCAGAATAAAACTGTATTATGTAGAAATATTCCCACAGTATATAGAGGTATACTTGTCTAACGTTTGTTCTGTTAGGATTCACACAAACAAGTACATATAATTGTGACAAAGAACAAGATGGTTTTCCACCATGCACGAAATACCGCTTTGCTAAGCAAATAGACACAAGCTACTCTCATGGTGCAAAATAACCGACTTTCTTCATATACAATACATATTTTATAGAGGGAAAGTTTCAAACAGGACAACAATTTAGAGATATGATATGATTTGACTTCTTATAACAACATGCACATCGAAAGCAAACAATTTCGTGCCAACAAACAGGATCATTATAACTATTTCCCACTTACACAATGACTAATATCTGTTTCACACAATATGACATGTCTCCGGTCACACATGCGAGACGTTGCGAGTTGAAGGAAGGGGTGTGAGGGATGCTATTTCTAACTTTGAATGATCAGCAAAATCAGGTAAAATTCATTGTTTGATTTTGACATTTTCAGTTAAATTTGGAAAAGAAAGTCGTTACATTATCTAAACGAACCTGCATAAACTTGAAAATATTCGTAAATACAGTAATTTTGCGCGTAATTGTTTAGCGAAATCTCCAGAAAATGCGAGAAATAGGCAGAAATACGGGCATCAAGCATCAAAATGTATAAACAATTTCTGGGGGTAAACCTCCTACTTTTTCTACAAATTTTAAGACATTATTATTGCAATTATGATAATGATCATGAACACTTAGAAGGAAACAGGTAACATAGAAGTTCCTATGCAGGTAAAATTCTTTCACATCTCACACCCCAACTGCAGATGCTTGGCAAGATTCCTGAATATATATCAGTTAAATGCTTCCCAACGAAAATCTGTCCCCTTTTCCTCTCGTCGGTCCGACGTCTCTGAGCTATACTTTTACTGCGACGTCCCTGACAGATAACCTTTCATTGTATCAGAAAAATGACCGTTACTAACGGTTTTCACGCAGAAAATACTGGCGCTTAATGGTGAAGGAGAAAGGAGGTTTGCAGAACGACCGACCCTTATAATACACTCCCAAGGACTTAGTCGTTTGTTGTGTTAAAATATATTTTCAGTCAATTTAAAGTTCAGTAAAAAATGCTATATGCTGTTTCTAGTTTTTATTCGGTACCAAGGCCGGAGCTTTAAACAACGAACAGTCGCCTGAAGATCGTCTGAAAGAGAAGAATGCCTGAAACTTGCTGTGCATGGCGTCATGCAACATTTAGAGCTAAGCCGTCCTATTTTGATGACGCTTAGCACAAAGTTATGCACGGAGCACTCAGCCATTTTTTATTACAGGATGCAATTAAACTAAGATTGCTAGATAGTTTTATTACAATTAACATTGGAGCACAAAGGCTGAATGTCGTAAATATTACAAAATACAGATCATTACTGTGTAAGACACTAAGATAATAAGAAAGCCTCAATCTATCTATTACGACATGAAGATTACAAGGTGAAAGTTTGTCAAGTTTATAGACGATAGTGTCGGTGTCGAGAACGTATCCACCATGGCGTTTTCCGATATCTTTTCTGGGTTCTTTTGAAGGTGAATGTTCCAAAACTCAGGATGGGTTGGTCGCTTTCGAGTGAACCTTCAGTGTCCTTTGTAATACGGTGAATATTTTCAGGCGGATTGGTAACATCATCAGGACTTGTGAAATTAACTCCGCTATCAGTGCCTGCATCATAGGGAAACAAATCTCTCTCCACCCGGTATTTCCATCTTCCCGTAGCTGTGTTGCATAAATTTATATCACGCACACCAGTAAACCAATCTGGTGAGGGGCTAGCATGGCGATGAAGGACACGAGAGGGTATTTCGAGTTGACTTCGATATTAGGGACAGAATCGTTGGATGTGCCACCGGCCATTGTAGTACCCTCGGCTCTCTTAAATGCGTTCTTCGATGCTATCTGAGTGTCCATTTCTGCGTTTATTGCAACATTGATACCTGAAAATCAATAAAGGTTCAGTTTAGCCTAAATTTGCTTCAAGTTTTTCTCCCTCTGATCCACGACCGTGTGAATAACGTGAGCAAGCCCGGCGAAGCCAAGCATCACAAAAAAAGAATTACATTAATAAGACGTGATTCATGTGAGCACTTTTCCCAGTCGAGTAGATTGAATCCGCAAGTAATATTTAAAAATCTGGTTTTTGACGGAGCAAAATTGCCATGTCAGCACCGTTAATATGTTCGTATATGAGATCGATCAGCGAAAGTGTGGAGTATTGTCTAGCTCAGTTGGTAGAAAGTCGCAATCGTTCCTTGAATATGGGTATATGGGTGTGACTACAATGACCAGTGTCGTGTTTTTCCTGTAAAAGCTTTCAATTAATATACGGAACTATTCATACCCATTTCTGACACATCTTTAACTCCTGTGGTCGCCTTTATCCCTGGCCTCCACATCACATAGTTAGCATTATGACTACAGCCAACGACACCCGAGAAACCTCGGAGTATAGGAGAGTTCGGATGCCTTTCTAATGTCCATTCTCCTATGCGTGTGAGAGTATACTTGGCCGAACCTCTGCATGACCTGGCTTCTGTAGTATACACATACAGAAAAGCTATAAACACAAGCTTTAACAGAGAATTGTGCATGTTTTAAGTCTTGACGTACGATGAAACCAAGTGCTGTCTATGTTGTAGTCTCTTTCCTCAGTGCCACGTTGTCAGTCGGTGTACCTTGGGTTTATATCTGAATTTCGGCCTAGGGCCAGGCTATATGTATGCTGAGTAACCGGTGATTACCTAACTACGTTTCCCCCCAAAAGACGTCATTATGACCTCTGAAAGATCCCTCTTGTATGTAGGAATGACTTAGATATTCTCTTTTGTCTTTTGTACTTATGTGAGTACTTTGCATAGTCATAAACATATTGGATTCGTTCGTCACGACATCGAACTTATACCGGTTTCAAGAATATCTTAACACTTAAAATTGCGATAATACAACAAAATAAAACGAAAACAGTTAAATTAAACACCGAAAATTGTTTGTTTTTTTTAGTTCTGTGATAGGAATGTTTAATGCTTGGAGAGAATGTTTTATCAATGTTCTTCAAAAGTGCGTATAATTAATGTGTTCTACAATGTATTATGTTAGTCATCATTTACTATAAAGTATGTGTGAAAATTTGAACGTTCTTCGAGTTGCTAAAGCAAATGTTCCTCAGGATCTCGAGATACAACTTTTTTTCAAGGACTTGACACTGGGGAAATCAATCTTCAAATCCCTGACTCATTCCCACTCATCTTTCCCGGTTGCAGTAAATCTTCTACTATTCAAGGGCATGTTGTAAAACATAGACTGGACTGGACTCAAAAAACATGGACTGCGGTTTTCCAAGCAAAATTTCGTCCAATAAAATATAATTTATATAGTTCTGCTACAAGATTGAGTCATACTATTATATAATAAGCATACTTGCAGGGGGGTGAGTCCGGGATTTGACGCACAAAGGGTGGCTGGTAGCTGTCCGAACCTACCAAGCGAAGCGAGGCCATTTATCTCATGCCATTTCGGGAAAAAGTACTGAAGAAATTACTCATTTCAGTATATAATTTCTTGTTTGGATAACGAACATTTTAGCCGCCAACATACTACGCAAACTTAGGCTTAAATTATCTACAATACGCCCTTATTCTTGACAAGAGAAAATGCACTCATTCTGCGAAAACATTGCCAAGGTTTATGAACCTGCCGAACAAATTTCGGCGTCCATCTTGAAAATACATCGATCCCGAACCCAACTCCTAAACATACCTCTTCAGAGCCAAGAGGAAAGCCGCTTTCACGCTAGGTATGAAATAGTGCCAGTCATCCGACTTGAGGATGGCTTTACCAGTGAGCCAGGATTGCGAGCCATGCACCATGAAAGAATGCTTGCGAGCCATTACAAAATCAGAATTTTTAGTTATTTTGCCTGACAATTCATACAAATCTTAGAAAATCAACCAAAATTTTATGCTATCTGAACATTTCTTGAGGAACAGCTGAAATTTCAGTATGATCAGTTAAAACAGCTCTTGTTAAGCAAAGCACTGACCTGTCATAAAATTACTTTTGGGCCTCGATATTCAGTTATGATGGTCTCCCAGGGGGTCTCCTTGTCCTATATAGTGCATTAATACAGTTTGAAGTATGTCTCTTTTGATCTAAACATCAAAATAACGTGGAGCACTAAGAAACTAGCATAGTAAAGAAAATATTTAGGTTAAAATTTACTTCGAATTTGCCTCATTTAATATTCGTTTCAAACTTTTCTGCGAAACATGGCTCGCAGTATTCATGTGTGACTCGCAAGTTTTGGGTGCTTAACATGGCATGCCAATTACCTAAATAGAACACGATATCTCTCTAAAGAATAACAAAACTGCATGTATAACTAACTACCATTGTAAGCTTGTGGGGGGAGTCAGGGCCGTACGCAAGAATATCCCCCCCGAGAATATTTCACATACTAGTTTTATAATGTTATTATAAATGATTAAGCCAAATGGCGGTTACAATCATGTGAATAGAATGTATGATTCTGTATGGGGAGGTCATAGGCATTCATCTAACTGGTGACTTTGAATTCTCTGACACTTGGGTACTTATTTCAGCATATAGCTATTATCGCCACCCACCTATTAAGTGGCCGCCCTTAAAGTCCTTTTAGTTCTGAACAAAGAAAATAAAGCCTTTTATTATCATAATGTAAGTACAGGAGCTAGGCCGAAACGTTAGCTAATATCAGTTCTAAACTCTTCTCCTTAAAGTCGAGTAAAGACCATCCTTCATTGGTCCAGTGTTACGTACTTAGTACAGGAGGAAACCTTAACTGAACCGGCTTTATAAACCAAGAGCGCCTGCAGCTTTCTGCATAACTTTCTGTATGCAAGTTGGTCAAAGGAATCAACAATATCGGATTTGCTTCTCTCTCTTTACCTGTTTCGAATTCAGGAATATCTTAACACTTAAAATTGCGATACTAATAAAAAATAAAACGAAAACCGTTAAATTTGGAAATTTTGTAAGCAGACATTAATCTTCTGAACGGCATATGTCAGTGAAACGGCATAATAATGTTCATGTTGTGACAAACAAATCCGTTATCGTGTAACTAGGGTATCGAATCTGGTATTCGTTGGTTTATTTTGTTTAAAACAACAGTCAGTCAGAATATACATTATCATATACATGAAAGAGTTATTTGTGTTCAAAGTTCAAACAAGGTTACTAATGTTCTTCAAAAGTGCGTATAATTAATGTGTCCTACAATATATTATGTTAGTCATCATTTACTATAAAGTATGGGCGGAAATTTGAAAACGTTCATCGATCTCGTTGCTAAGGCAATGTTCTTCAGGATCCCGAGATTCCACTTTCTCAAGGTCTTGACACTGGGGAAATAAATTTTCAAATCCCTGAATCATTTCGACTCATCATTCACGTTGGCAGTACAAACCCAGGGCATGTGGTAAACATAGACTGGACTGGACTAAAAAACATGGACTCGGTCAGTGATTTGTAAAACATGGACTGAGTCTAATTACAAATCACCGAACAACGAAAACGCTCGAAAGGCTAACATATATCGCGCTGTGCCTTGGCATTCGATAGCTTCCTTTTTGTCGTGTGTCGTGGGTAAAAATTCGTGTAAGTAAAGTAGTGGGTCGTAAAATGCGCTTTAAGCACCACCACGTTTGAAAATCAGTTTTAGACATTCCATGTGTTAGATGTTAGTTTGTAAACCAGACATTATCATACAGTTTTTATGATACGAAACTGTTTTCAATATGTTTTCAAAGTATGATATATCTAAAGTAAAAATTAAAAATTTTAGAGGATTTCAATAAAAACCAAAAACTTTATAGCCGTTTGAATGGTCCCATTTTAGCTCTAAAAAATGGCATTCAAATCGCGCGGCCAAAATGCCACGTGATGTGGCTAGTGACGTCGCTTTGGTTGCAATGTCAAGCAATAAATATGGCTAAAAGCAGAAACCTGCAACCAAAATGACGTCACGACACATACAAATTAGTCCCCATAACCCGGACAAAAATGTAACTATATTTTACTTTGTTTGCGCTTAGTATTTGCTCTCCTTATTATATTTTTGGCCTGTTTTACATTTATAGATGTATAAGAACATATTTGTCTACCAAAAAAGCTCGTTCGCCTCGTTCGTGTCATATGCACTTTAAGAGTACCTCTCAAAGACAAACGGGTTTTCATTCGGGATTCAATAAAGGATAATTCGGTAATGGCGTTTCTTTGTTAAGCCCAGATCAAACGAGGATGAGAGAGCGGGAGAGTTGGCTGCCACACGACCTTGGTTAGCTGCTCTTGATGTTTCCCGGGCTTTTGACCATAGCATTACGGCAGGCGTTTATTTTTCTCGCCGCCCGCAAGCAAATAAGCGCCTGTTGCGCATGCTACGATCTAACAACTGAGCTACAAAGGGCAGTTGTCGAGCTCTAACCGTTGGTTCATGTATATATATAGATTTTTGGGTGTACGGGTAGTGTTAGATGAACTTGAATTAGTGGGCATATATATATACATACATCATTTTGGACCTAACCAGGAACGGTTGCGAAAAATTCAACACTAGATGCCAATGTAAGGTGTATGGGCAACACTTCTATAATTAGTTATATCATATGTAGATGCCCAATTAAAATAATTTTAGAAATTGTAACTTTTATCTCGCAGTGAGTATTTAATCGAAGAGTACTGATTAATTTTATTTGTTAAAATTCTAGGACAATATCCACGTTTTATGACAAACATCCTTTTGGATAAAACTCGGATATGACTTATAAAGTGATGAAAAACGTTTCCTGAACCATATACGCGTTTGATCCTTTTGGAAAAAAGGCGGCTATGACTTTTAACGGGTGAAAACGTTTTATGAACTATATCCACGTTTTATCCTTTTGAATAAAACGCGCATACGACTGTTAAATGACGTTTAAGGAGAACGTAAGTCATCCGTCCGTCCGTCATCCGTCCGTTCGTCCGTATCCGCGTTTTATCCTGACCCCATCGTGTAGTATAATTTCTGCTGATTAAAATTTTTAAAACATAACAAGCCTAATAATATTTGTCTGCATGAAGCAGTTCGCAGGGTACATTGGTACATTGGTACATTGGTACATTGGTACATTGGTACATTGGTACATTGGTACATTGGTACAATTTTTGCCTCTAGCACAATTTGATAAATGCCAACAATTAAGCCGGTCTTTGTTTCACAACGGAAATGTATTGTGTACAAATACAGGTAGAGTATGTATCAAATGAATATAACATTTCCCCTCTTTGTTTCAGAATAAAACTGTATTATGTAGAAATATTCCCACAGTATATAGAGGTATACTTGTCTAACGTTTGTTCTGTTAGGATTCACACAAACAAGTACATATAATTGTGACAAAGAACAAGATGGTTTTCCACCATGCACGAAATACCGCTTTGCTAAGCAAATAGACACAAGCTACTCTCATGGTGCAAAATAACCGACTTTCTTCATATACAATACATATTTTATAGAGGGAAAGTTTCAAACAGGACAACAATTTAGAGATATGATATGATTTGACTTCTTATAACAACATGCACATCGAAAGCAAACAATTTCGTGCCAACAAACAGGATCATTATAACTATTTCCCACTTACACAATGACTAATATCTGTTTCACACAATATGACATGTCTCCGGTCACACATGCGAGACGTTGCGAGTTGAAGGAAGGGGTGTGAGGGATGCTATTTCTAACTTTGAATGATCAGCAAAATCAGGTAAAATTCATTGTTTGATTTTGACATTTTCAGTTAAATTTGGAAAAGAAAGTCGTTACATTATCTAAACGAACCTGCATAAACTTGAAAATATTCGTAAATACAGTAATTTTGCGCGTAATTGTTTAGCGAAATCTCCAGAAAATGCGAGAAATAGGCAGAAATACGGGCATCAAGCATCAAAATGTATAAACATTTTCTGGGCCGGGGGTAAACCTCCTACTTTTTCTACAAATTTTAAGACATTATTATTGCAATTATGATAATGATCATGAACACTTAGAAGGAAACAGGTAACATAGAAGTTCCTATGCAGGTAAAATTCTTTCACATCTCACACCCCAACTGCAGATGCTTGGCAAGATTCCTGAATATATATCAGTTAAATGCTTCCCAACGAAAATCTGTCCCCTTTTCCCTCTCGTCGGTCCGACGTCTCTGAGCTATACTTTTACTGCGACGTCCCTGACAGATAACCTTTCATTGTATCAGAAAAATGACCGTTACTAACGGTTTTCACGCAGAAAATACTGGCGCTTAATGGTGAAGGAGAAAGGAGGTTTGCAGAACGACCGACCCTTATAATACACTCCCAAGGACTTAGTCGTTTGTTGTGTTAAAATATATTTTCAGTCAATTTAAAGTTCAGTAAAAAATGCTATATGCTGTTTCTAGTTTTTATTCGGTACCAAGGCCGGAGCTTTAAACAACGAACAGTCGCCTGAAGATCGTCTGAAAGAGAAGAATGCCTGAAACTTGCTGTGCATGGCGTCATGCAACATTTAGAGCTAAGCCGTCCTATTTTGATGACGCTTAGCACAAAGTTATGCACGGAGCACTCAGCCATTTTTTATTACAGGATGCAATTAAACTAAGATTGCTAGATAGTTTTATTACAATTAACATTGGAGCACAAAGGCTGAATGTCGTAAATATTACAAAAATACAGATCATTACTGTGTAAGACACTAAGATAATAAGAAAGCCTCAATCTATCTATTACGACATGAAGATTACAAGGTGAAAGTTTGTCAAGTTTATAGACGATAGTGTCGGTGTCGAGAACGTATCCACCATGGCGTTTTCCGATATCTTTTCTGGGTTCTTTTGAAGGTGAATGTTCCAAAACTCAGGATGGGTTGGTCGCTTTCGAGTGAACCTTCAGTGTCCTTTGTAATACGGTGAATATTTTCAGGCGGATTGGTAACATCATCAGGACTTGTGAAATTAACTCCGCTATCAGTGCCTGCATCATAGGGAAACAAATCTCTCTCCACCCGGTATTTCCATCTTCCCGTAGCTGTGTTGCATAAATTTATATCACGCACACCAGTAAACCAATCTGGTGAGGGGGCTAGCATGGCGATGAAGGACACGAGAGGGTATTTCGAGTTGACTTCGATATTAGGGACAGAATCGTTGGATGTGCCACCGGCCATTGTAGTACCCTCGGCTCTCTTAAATGCGTTCTTCGATGCTATCTGAGTGTCCATTTCTGCGTTTATTGCAACATTGATACCTGAAAATCAATAAAGGTTCAGTTTAGCCTAAATTTGCTTCAAGTTTTTCTCCCTCTGATCCACGACCGTGTGAATAACGTGAGCAAGCCCGGCGAAGCCAAGCATCACAAAAAAAGAATTACATTAATAAGACGTGATTCATGTGAGCACTTTTCCCAGTCGAGTAGATTGAATCCGCAAGTAATATTTAAAAATCTGGTTTTTGACGGAGCAAAATTGCCATGTCAGCACCGTTAATATGTTCGTATATGAGATCGATCAGCGAAAGTGTGGAGTATTGTCTAGCTCAGTTGGTAGAAAGTCGCAATCGTTCCTTGAATATGGGTATATGGGTGTGACTACAATGACCAGTGTCGTGTTTTTCCTGTAAAAGCTTTCAATTAATATACGGAACTATTCATACCCATTTCTGACACATCTTTAACTCCTGTGGTCGCCTTTATCCCTGGCCTCCACATCACATAGTTAGCATTATGACTACAGCCAACGACACCCGAGAAACCTCGGAGTATAGGAGAGTTCGGATGCCTTTCTAATGTCCATTCTCCTATGCGTGTGAGAGTATACTTGGCCGAACCTCTGCATGACCTGGCTTCTGTAGTATACACATACAGAAAAGCTATAAACACAAGCTTTAACAGAGAATTGTGCATGTTTTAAGTCTTGACGATGAAACCAAGTGCTGTCTATGTTGTAGTCTCTTTCCTCAGTACCACGTTGTCAGTCGGTGTACCTTGGCTTTATATCTGAATTTCGGCCTAGGGGCAGGCTATATGTATGCTGAGTAACCGGTGATTACCTAACTACGTTTCCCCCCAAAAGACGTCATTATGACCTCTGAAAGATCCCTCTTGTATGTAGGAATGACTTAGATATTCTCTTTTGTCTTTTGTACTTATGTGAGTACTTTGCATAGTCATAAACATATTGGATTCGTTCGTCACGACATCGAACTTATACCGGTTTCAAGAATATCTTAACACTTAAAATTGCGATAATACAACAAAATAAAACGAAAACAGTTAAATTAAACACCGAAAATTGTTTGTTTTTTTTAGTTCTGTGATAGGAATGTTTAATGCTTGGAGAGAATGTTTTATCAATGTTCTTCAAAAGTGCGTATAATTAATGTGTTCTACAATGTATTATGTTAGTCATCATTTACTATAAAGTATGTGTGAAAATTTGAACGTTCTTCGAGTTGCTAAAGCAAATGTTCCTCAGGATCTCGAGATACAACTTTTTTTCAAGGACTTGACACTGGGGAAATCAATCTTCAAATCCCTGACTCATTCCCACTCATCTTTCCCGGTTGCAGTAAATCTTCTACTATTCAAGGGCATGTTGTAAAACATAGACTGGACTGGACTCAAAAAACATGGACTGCGGTTTTCCAAGCAAAATTTCGTCCAATAAAATATAATTTATATAGTTCTGCTACAAGATTGAGTCATACTATTATATAATAAGCATACTTGCAGGGGGGTGAGTCCGGGATTTGACGCACAAAGGGTGGCTGGTAGCTGTCCGAACCTACCAAGCGAAGCGAGGCCATTTATCTCATGCCATTTCGGGAAAAAGTACTGAAGAAATTACTCATTTCAGTATATAATTTCTTGTTTGGATAACGAACATTTTAGCCGCCAACATACTACGCAAACTTAGGCTTAAATTATCTACAATACGCCCTTATTCTTGACAAGAGAAAATGCACTCATTCTGCGAAAACATTGCCAAGGTTTATGAACCTGCCGAACAAATTTCGGCGTCCATCTTGAAAATACATCGATCCCGAACCCAACTCCTAAACATACCTCTTCAGAGCCAAGAGGAAAGCCGCTTTCACGCTAGGTATGAAATAGTGCCAGTCATCCGACTTGAGGATGGCTTTACCAGTGAGCCAGGATTGCGAGCCATGCACCATGAAAGAATGCTTGCGAGCCATTACAAAATCAGAATTTTTAGTTATTTTGCCTGACAATTCATACAAATCTTAGAAAATCAACCAAAATTTTATGCTATCTGAACATTTCTTGAGGAACAGCTGAAATTTCAGTATGATCAGTTAAAACAGCTCTTGTTAAGCAAAGCACTGACCTGTCATAAAATTACTTTTGGGCCTCGATATTCAGTTATGATGGTCTCCCAGGGGGTCTCCTTGTCCTATATAGTGCATTAATACAGTTTGAAGTATGTCTCTTTTGATCTAAACATCAAAATAACGTGGAGCACTAAGAAACTAGCATAGTAAAGAAAATATTTAGGTTAAAATTTACTTCGAATTTGCCTCATTTAATATTCGTTTCAAACTTTTCTGCGAAACATGGCTCGCAGTATTCATGTGTGACTCGCAAGTTTTGGGTGCTTAACATGGCATGCCAATTACCTAAATAGAACACGATATCTCTCTAAAGAATAACAAAACTGCATGTATAACTAACTACCATTGTAAGCTTGTGGGGGGAGTCAGGGCCGTACGCAACAGGGGCAACTGCACCCCCCCGAGAATATTTCACATACTAGTTTTATAATGTTATTATAAATGATTAAGCCAAATGGCGGTTACAATCATGTGAATAGAATGTATGATTCTGTATGGGGAGGTCATAGGCATTCATCTAACTGGTGACTTTGAATTCTCTGACACTTGGGTACTTATTTCAGCATATAGCTATTATCGCCACCCACCTATTAAGTGGCCGCCCTTAAAGTCCTTTTAGTTCTGAACAAAGAAAATAAAGCCTTTTATTATCATAATGTAAGTACAGGAGCTAGGCCGAAACGTTAGCTAATATCAGTTCTAAACTCTTCTCCTTAAAGTCGAGTAAAGACCATCCTTCATTGGTCCAGTGTTACGTACTTAGTACAGGAGGAAACCTTAACTGAACCGGCTTTATAAACCAAGAGCGCCTGCAGCTTTCTGCATAACTTTCTGTATGCAAGTTGGTCAAAGGAATCAACAATATCGGATTTGCTTCTCTCTTTACCTGTTTCGAATTCAGGAATATCTTAACACTTAAAATTGCGATACTAATAAAAAATAAAACGAAAACCGTTAAATTTGGAAATTTTGTAAGCAGACATTAATCTTCTGAACGGCATATGTCAGTGAAACGGCATAATAATGTTCATGTTGTGACAAACAAATCCGTTATCGTGTAACTAGGGTATCGAATCTGGTATTCGTTGGTTTATTTTGTTTAAAACAACAGTCAGTCAGAATATACATTATCATATACATGAAAGAGTTATTTGTGTTCAAAGTTCAAACAAGGTTACTAATGTTCTTCAAAAGTGCGTATAATTAATGTGTCCTACAATATATTATGTTAGTCATCATTTACTATAAAGTATGGGCGGAAATTTGAAAACGTTCATCGATCTCGTTGCTAAGGCAATGTTCTTCAGGATCCCGAGATTCCACTTTCTCAAGGTCTTGACACTGGGGAAATAAATTTTCAAATCCCTGAATCATTTCGACTCATCATTCACGTTGGCAGTACAAACCCAGGGCATGTGGTAAACATAGACTGGACTGGACTAAAAAACATGGACTCGGTCAGTGATTTGTAAAACATGGACTGAGTCTAATTACAAATCACCGAACAACGAAAACGCTCGAAAGGCTAACATATATCGCGCTGTGCCTTGGCATTCGATAGCTTCCTTTTTGTCGTGTGTCGTGGGTAAAAATTCGTGTAAGTAAAGTAGTGGGTCGTAAAATGCGCTTTAAGCACCACCACGTTTGAAAATCAGTTTTAGACATTCCATGTGTTAGATGTTAGTTTGTAAACCAGACATTATCATACAGTTTTTATGATACGAAACTGTTTTCAATATGTTTTCAAAGTATGATATATCTAAAGTAAAAATTAAAAATTTTAGAGGATTTCAATAAAAACCAAAAACTTTATAGCCGTTTGAATGGTCCCATTTTAGCTCTAAAAAATGGCATTCAAATCGCGCGGCCAAAATGCCACGTGATGTGGCTAGTGACGTCGCTTTGGTTGCAATGTCAAGCAATAAATATGGCTAAAAGCAGAAACCTGCAACCAAAATGACGTCACGACACATACAAATTAGTCCCCATAACCCGGACAAAAATGTAACTATATTTTACTTTGTTTGCGCTTAGTATTTGCTCTCCTTATTATATTTTTGGCCTGTTTTACATTTATAGATGTATAAGAACATATTTGTCTACCAAAAAAGCTCGTTCGCCTCGTTCGTGTCATATGCACTTTAAGAGTACCTCTCAAAGACAAACGGGTTTTCATTCGGGATTCAATAAAGGATAATTCGGTAATTGTGTTTCTTTGTTAAGCCCAGATCAAACGAGGATGAGAGAGCGGGAGAGTTGGCTGCCACACGACCTTGGTTAGCTGCTCTTGATGTTTCCCGGGCTTTTGACCATAGCATTACGGCAGGCGTTTATTTTTCTCGCCGCCCGCAAGCAAATAAGCGCCTGTTGCGCATGCTACGATCTAACAACTGAGCTACAAAGGGCAGTTGTCGAGCTCTAACCGTTGGTTCATGTATATATATAGATTTTTGGGTGTACGGGTAGTGTTAGATGAACTTGAATTAGTGGGCATATATATATACATACATCATTTTGAACCTAACCAGGAACGGTTGCGAAAAATTCAACACTAGATGCCAATGTAAGGTGTATGGGCAACACTTCTATAATTAGTTATATCATATGTAGATGCCCAATTAAAATAATTTTAGAAAGTGTAACTTTTATCTCGCAGTGAGTATTTAATCGAAGAGTACTGATTAATTTTATTTGTTAAAATTCTAGGACAATATCCACGTTTTATGACAAACATCCTTTTGGATAAAACTCGGATATGACTTATAAAGTGATGAAAAACGTTTCCTGAACCATATACGCGTTTGATCCTTTTGGAAAAAAGGCGGCTATGACTTTTAAAGGGGTGAAAAACGTTTTATGAACTATATCCACGTTTTATCCTTTTGAATAAAACGCGCATACGACTGTTAAATGACGTTTAAGGAGAACGTAAGTCATCCGTCCGTCCGCCATCCGTCCGTTCGTCCGTATCCGCGTTTTATCCTGACCCTATCGTGTAGTATAATTTCTGCTGATTAAAATTTTTAAAACATAACAAGCCTAATAATATTTGTCCGCATGAAGCAGTTCGCAGGGTACATTGGTACATTGGTACATTGGTACGGTTGTGCAATTTTGCCTCTAGCACAATTTGATAAATGCCAACAATTAAGCCGGTCTTTGTTTCACAACGGAAATCTGTTGTGTACAAATACAGGTACAGTATGTATCAAATGAATATAACATTTCCCCTCTTTGTTTCACAATAAAACTGTATTATGTAGAAATATTCCCACAGTACATAGAGGTATACTTGTCTAACGTTTGTTCTGTTAGGATTCACACAAACAAGTACATATAATTGTGACAAAGAACAAGATGGTTTTCCACCATGCACGAAATACCGCTTTGCTAAGCAAATAGACACAAGCTACTCTCATGGTGCAAAATAACCGACTTTCTTCATATACAATAGATATTTTATAGAAGGAAAGTTTCAAACAGGACAACCATTTAGAGATATGATATGATTTGACTTCTTATAACAACATGCACAGGGAAAGCAAACAATTTCGTGCCAACAAACAGGATCATTATAACTATCTTCCCACTTACACAATGACTAAAATCTGTTTCACACAATATGACATGTCTCCGGTCACACATGCGAGACGTTGCGAGTTGAAGGAAGGGGTGTGAGGAATGCTATTTCTAACTTTGAATGATCAGCAAAATCAGCTAAAATTCATTGTTTGATTTTGACATTTTCAGTTAAATTTAGAAAAGAAAGTCGTTACATTATCTAAACGAACCTGCATAAACTTGAATATATTCGTAAATACAGTAACTTTGCGCGTAATTGTTTAGCGAAATCTCCAGAAAATGCGAGAAATAGGCAGAAATACGGGCATCAAGCATCAAAATGTATAAACATTTTCTGGGCCGGGGGTAAACCTACTTTTTCTACAAATTTTAAGACATTATTATTGCAATTATGATAATGATCATGAACACTTAGAAGGAAACAGGTAACATAGAAGTTCCTATGCAGGTAAAATTCTTTCAAATCTCACACCCCAACTGCAGATGCTTCCGCAAGATTCCTGAATATATATCAGTTGAATGCTTCCGATCCCAACGAAAATCTGTCCCCTCTTCCCTCTCGTCGGTCCGACGTCTCTGAGCTATACTTTTACTGCGACGTCCCTGACAGATAACCTTTCATTGTATCAGAAAAATGACCGTTACTAACGGTTTTCACGCAGAAAATACTGGCGCTTAATGGTGAAGGAGAAAGGAGGTTTGCAGAACGACCGACCCTTATAATACACTCCCAAGGACTTAGTCGTTTGTTGTGTTAAAATATATTTTCAGTCAATTTAAAGTTCAGTAAAAAATGCTATACGCTGTTTCTAGTTTTTATTCGGTACCAAGGCCGGAGCTTTAAACAACGAACAGTCGCCTGAAGATCGTCTGAAAGAGAAGAATGCCTGAAACTTGCTGTGCATGGCGTCATGCAACATTTAGAGCTAAGCCGTCCTATTTTTATGACGCTTAGCACAAAGTTATGCACGGAGCACTCAGCCATTTTGTATTACAGGGTGCAATTAAACTAAGATTGCTAGATAGTTTTATTACAATTAACATTGGAGCACAAAGGCTGAATGTCGTAAATATTACAAAAATACAGATCATTACTGTGTAAGACACTAAGATAATAAGAAAGCCTCAATCTATCTATTACGACATGAAGATTACAAGGTGAAAGTTTGTCAAGTTTATAGACGATAGTGTCGGTGTCGAGAACGTATCCACCATGGCGTTTTCCGATATATTTTCTGGGTTCTTTTGAAGGTGAACGTTCCAAAACTCAGGATGGGTTGGTCGCTTTCGAGTGAACCTTCAGTGTCCTTTGTAATACGGTGAATATTTTCAGGCGGATTGGTAACATCATCAGGACTTGTGAAATTAACTCCGCTATCAGTGCCTGCATCATAGGGAAACAAATCTCTCTCCACCCGGTATTTCCATCTTCCCGTAGCTGTGTTGCATAAATTTATATCACGCACACCAGTAAACCAATCTGGTGAGGGGGCTAGCATGGCGATGAAGGACACGAGAGGGTATTTCGAGTTGACTTCGATATTAGGGACAGAATCGTTGGATGTGCCACCGGCCATTGTAGTACCCTCGGCTCTCTTAAATGCGTTCTTCGATGCTATCTGAGTGTCCATTTCTGCGTTTATTGCAACATTGATACCTGAAAATCAATAAAGGTTCAGTTTAGCCTAAATATGCTTCAAGGTTTTCTCCCTCTGATCCACGACCGTGTGAATAACGTGAGCAAGCCCGGCGAAGCCAAGCATCACAAAAAAAGAATTACATTAATAAGACGTGATTCATGTGAACACTTTCCCCAGTCGAGTAGATTGAATCCGCAAGTGATATTTAAAAATCTGGTTTTTGACGGAGCAAAATTGCCATGTCAGCACCGTTAATATGTTCGTATATGAGATCGATCAGCGAAAGTGTGGAGTATTGTCTAGCTCAGTTGGTAGAAAGTCGCAATCGGTCCTTGCTTGAATATGGGTATATGGGTGTGACTACAATGACCAGTGTCGTGTTTTTCCTATAAAAGCTTTCAAATAATATACGGAACTATTCATACCCATTTCTGACACATCTTTAACTCCTGTGGTCGCCTTTATCCCTGGCCTCCACATCACATAGTTAGCATTATGACTACTGCCAACGACACCCGAGAAACCTCGGAGTATAGGAGAGTTCGGATGCCTTTCTAATGTCCATTCTCCTATGCGTGTGAGAGTATACTTGGCCGAACCTCTGCATGACCTGGCTTCTGTAGTATATACATACAGAAAAGCTATAAACACAAGCTTTAACAGAGAATTGTGCATGTTTTAAGTCTTGACGTACGATGAAACCAAGTGCTGTCTATGTCGTAGTCTCTTTCCTCAGTGCCACGTTGTCAGTCGGTGTACCTTGGCTTTATGTCTGAACCTCGGCCTAGGGGCAGGCTATATCTATGCTGAGTAACCGGTGATTACCTAACTACGTTTCCCCCCAAAAGACGTCATTATGACCTATGAAAGATCCCTCTTGTATGTAGGAATGACTTAGATATTCTCTTTTGTCTTTTGTACTTAAGTACTTTCGCATAGTCATAAACATATTGGATTTGCTCGTCACGACATCGAACTTGCAGGTTTCAAGAATATCTTAACACTTCAAATTGCGATAATACGACAAAATAAAAGAAAACAGTTAAAGGGGGGACGGCATATGTTTACGTCGTGGCAAACGAATCCGGTATCGTGTAAGTGTCAAAGTCTTCAAAACCTAAGTACCGAAATCACGTGTCTAAACACATTATAAATTGCAAGTACTGGTTGTTTCAATAGCCTGCGTAGTCTTCACCACTAAATAAAGAGTCAGTGTTGTCATGTGTTGAAAATTAAACACCGAAAATTGTTGTTTTTTATTTCTACTGTGATAGGAATGTTTAATGCTTGGAGAGAATTTTTTATTGATGTTCTTCAAAAGTGCGTATAATGTGTCCTACAACATATTATGTCAGTCATCATTTACTACTAGAAATACATGCTTGCAGTAACCCCTCGCCCCAGCTGAACATTGCCAGACATTACATTCCAAAACATTACTATTGCTAATCTTTTTTATCCAAAAATCTGCCATGCAAAGGTTGTAGGCGAGTCGGATATCTGCGTTCAAAACAAATTTTTGGCATAGAAAACAGAATTGGATCCTTGGCTCACACCCCTCTTCACGACGCAATCAAAGGCTATCGCCAAATGAAATGTTTTACCTGACGTAATCACTGTGGCTTCCTTCATTTTAAATTTGCCATTAAAATTTTGATTATTACTCTAATAGTTTGGAAAGAAGAGTGGAAGGAAACAATATTATTTTGGGAAATTTATTTTGAAAGAATAAAAAATGGAAATTTTGTTTCAAGAAGAGGAAGCACAGTAGCCATGGCAACACGATAAAATAAACTTATTTTATGGAGTACAAAACAGTTATTTTAAAATCAGGTTACAAAAACTACAAAAATAATTAAAATATTAGTTGTTTTAGCCATACAAATCTGAGATATATGGTGTAGGTATGTTCTTATGCATTCTATAAGCTTCAAATTAATGTTTAAATGCAACCTTCCGTTTGCTAAAACGTTGCCAAAAGTTTATAAAACTAAACTGCCTTTTACTTATAAATTAGTTTTTGAAATGAAATCAGTTGAAAATATACAAATTCTCTCGTAAGAAACGATTTCGCTTTCCTTTTAAGTTGGAACTTTTTGATAGCATAAAATATAGGATATTTTAATTGGAAAAAAATGAACATCTATGTAAATAAAACAACATTCTTTAATACGGCTATATTAAAATACATCAACAATTTAATATAAGAAACTTGCCATATTTTTTCGACCATCTATCTTTATTTATCCTTTTTTATAAAGTATAAACGATAAATTTGTTCCGCAGCTTTTCATGAAGTCCCAAAAAGCGATTTATAATTCAGACTTCCTGATATGACTTACTCATGTTTTTTTATAATTCGCTCATTCCACTCCTAACAAAGATTAGTGAGATGACCACCCATCACACCCATGCGCCCGCAAAACTTGATGAACTTTGGATTCCCATTGCTCTCCTTTTTTTCCGGGTGTAAATATCCGCGCGGAATTAGTACCCTCGCACGGCGCTTCGCACCGGCTCGGGGATAAAGTATGTGTGAAAATTTGAACGTTCTTCGAGTTCCAGGTTCCTCAGGATCTTTTCAAGGTCTTGACACTGGGGAAATCAATCTTCAAATCCCTGAATCATTCCCACTCATCATTCCCGGTTGCAGTAAATCTTCTGCTATTCAAGGGCATGTTGTAAAACATAGACTGGACTGGACTCAAAAAACATGGACTGCAGTATTCCAAGCAAAATTTTGTCGAACATTTTCTATATCGTCCAATTCTACAAGATTGAGTCATACTATTATGTCAGTCATCCGAGGATTGCGAGCCATGCACCTTGAAAGAATGCTTGCGAGCCGTTACAAAATCAGAATTTTTAGTTATTTTCCCTGACAATTCATACAAATCTTAGAAAATCAACCAAACTTTTATGTTATCTGAACTTTTCTTGAGGAACAGCTGAAATTTCAGTATGATCAGTTATAATTGCTTTTGTTACGCAAAACACTGACCTGTCATAAAATTACTTTTGTGCCTCTATATTCAGTTATGAGGGTCTCCCAGGGGGCTTGCCTTGTCCTATATGGTGCATTAATACAGTTTGAAGTATGTCTCTTATGATCTAAACATCAAAATAAGGTGTAGCACTAAAAATCTAGCATAGTAAAGAAAAAATTTAGGTTAAAATTTGCTTCGAATTTGCCGCATTTAATA
Source organism: Trachythela sp. YZ-2020 (assembly GCA_016169945.1). NCBI lineage: Eukaryota > Metazoa > Cnidaria > Anthozoa > Malacalcyonacea > Clavulariidae > Trachythela > Trachythela sp. YZ-2020. The sequence goes on from JADLSH010000389.1 coordinate 3,387,087, forward strand.
TTCGTTTCAAACTTTTCTGCGAAACATGGCTCGCAGTATTCATGTGTGACTCGCAAGTTTTGGGTGCCTAACATGGCATGCAAACCTAAATAGAACACGATATCTCTCTAAAGAATAACAAAACTGCATGTATAACTAACTACCATTGCAAGCTTGTGGGGGAGTCAGGGCCGTACGCAATAGGGGCAACTGCCCTCCCCGCCGAGAATATTTCACATACTAGTTTTATAATGTTATTATAATTGATTAATTAAGCTAAATGGCGCTTACAATCATGTGAATAGAATGTATGATTCTGTATAGGGTGGTCATAAACATTCATCTAACTGGTGATTTTGAATTATCTGACACTTGAGTACTTATTTCAGCATATAGCTATTATCGCCACCCACCTATTAAGTGGCCGCCCTTAAAGTCATTTTAGTTCTGAACAAAGAAAATAAAGCCTTTTATTATCATAATGTAAGTACAGGAGCTAGGCCGAAACGTTAGCTAATATCAGTTCTAAACTCTTCTCCTTAAAGTCGAGTAAAGACCATCCTTCATTGGTCCAGTGTTACGTACTTAGTACAGGAGGAAACCTTAACTGAACCGGCTTTATAAACCAAGAGCGCCTGCAGCTTTCTGCGTAACTTTCTGTATGCAAGTTGGTCAAAGGAATCAACAATATCGGATTATTTTGCTTCTCTCTCTTTACCTGTTTCGAATTCAGGAATATCTTAACACTTAAAATTGCGATACTAATAAAAAATAAAACGAAAACCGTTAAATTTGGAAATTTTGTAAGCAGACATTAATCTTCTGAACGGCATATGTCAGTGAAACGGCATAATAATGTTGATGTTGTGACAGACAAATCCGTTATCGTGTAACTAGGGTATCGAATCTGTTATTCGTTGGTTTATTTTGTTTAAAACAACAGTCAGTCAGAATATACATTATCATACACATGAAAGAGTTATTTGTGTTGAAAGTTCAAACAAGGTTACTAATGTTCTTCAAAAGTACGTATAATTAATGTGTCCTACAACATATAGTTAGTCGTCATTTAATATAAAGTATGGCGAAATTTGAAAATGTTCTTCGATCTTGTTGCTAAGGCAATGTTCTTCAGGATCCCGAGATTCCACTTTTTTCAAGGTCTGGTCGCTGGGGAAATCAATTTTCAAATCCCTGAATCATTTCGACTCATCATTCCCGTTTGCAGTACAAGCCCAGAGCATGTGGTAAACATAGACTGGACTGGACTAAGAAAACATGGACTCAGTCAGTGATTTGTAAAATATTTACTGAGTCTAATTACAGATCACGGAAGAACGAAAACGCTCGAAAGGTTAACATATATCGCGCTGTGCCTTGGCATTCGATAGCTTCCTTTTTGTCGTGTGTAAAAAGTCGTGTGTCGTAAGTAAAGTAGTGGGTCGTAAAATGCGCTAAAATCGCGCTTTTTTGCGAAAGGATTATTTTTGACCAAAGTTAATTTAAACTCCGTTTTTAGCACCACCACATTTGAAAATTAGTTTTAGACATTAATCAGTTTTATCATGTATTAGATGTTAGTTTGTAAACCAGACATTATCATACAGTTTTATCTTCTAGCAGGATTTGTAATTTGTACTTTCTAGTCTGGTAATAGACTTGCTCCAAGCTAAGCTTAAAGTGCATATGACACGAAACTGTTTTCAATATGTTTTCAAAGTATAATATCTCTAAAGTAGAAATTCAAAATTTTAGACGATTTCAATAAAATCCAAAAATTCTATAGCCGTTTGAATGGTCCCATTTACTTTGTTTGCGCTTAATATTTGCTCTCCTAATCCCCGAGCCGGCGCGAAGCGCCGTGCGAGGGTACTAATTCCGCTCGGAGATTTACACCCGGGTATGTGAAAACATTGTGGAATGCAAAGTCGTCCGCCATTTTTTTTTGTCATGGACTGGACTGGACAGGACCTTTTCGTAAGTTATGCGCATGCGCAAGTTCAAGCCGAGAGAAGACTTCCATTATATTTTGCAAACTTTTTTAAAAATTAGTTTTGCACTCATTTTATAAGTAAGTCTCTATGTCTCCAAAACAAGATATTATCTTTTAAAATGAGGACAAATTAACAAGAGGAGTCGAAAGACCGAAAAAGGAGCGTTTTAAACAGGCAAGTGTCTATTTTCCATGCTTGCTTTGCCGATTTTTTAACATAGCATGCAGTATAGTTTGTGAATTTGAAAATGTGTAGATCATTCTGTGTGGTCAATACAACATTGATTGATCTTTAAGAGTATATTAGTATTGATTCAAATATGTTATAGAAAAATAAAAAAACATTAAATCTCAAAAACTTCATTGCAAAAGCAAGTGCGAAGTATAAAAATACTCCTCGAAAAGCAGTTGAAGTTTTTTGAAAATTTCGAAACGTTTTGTGAACGTCTAAGGTTGAATGTTACAGTAAATCAAAGCTAAAAGAGTGCACAATAGCATACCCACTTTATATAGTTGGACAATTGATAATTTTATAGTTAAAAACAAAATAAAATTTTGTACAAATTAAAATATAAAAAATATACAATGTTGCGTGTTACCATGGTTACATTCGTCGACTCAGTACTTCATGTTAAAATAACTTTTGGGAGTAAATTGTTTGGTTCAAACTTAACTATGGTTCAAATGGGCGAGGGGTTACTGCATGCATGTATTTCTAGTTATATTTTTGGCCGGTTTTACATTTATAGATGTATAAAAACATATTTGTCTACCAAAAAAGCAAAAAGCTCGTTCGTGTCATATGCACTTTAAGGGTACCTCTCAAAGACAAACGGATTTTCATTCGGGATTCAATAAAGGATAATTCGGTAATGGTGTTTCTTTGTAAAGTCCGGATCAAACGAGGATGAGAGAGCATGAGAGTTGGCAGTCATGACGCGACCTTGGTTAGCTGATCTTGATGTTTCCCGAGCCTGTATAAGTGCCATCATACCGAAACAATATACCAAATTAACAAGAAACATTGCTCCCGGTATAATTATTGTATTTGTATCTATATATATAATTAACATTCGTAATTCAAATTCCTCAGTAAGCTATATAGCTATTATGTAACGTAAAATATGTTAGTATATATAAGATTGCTATTTTCATTAGTCCTGTACCTGTCGAAGACCACAGCCAGTTGCCGGAAGCTCGTCTAAATAAATAATTTTGGTCCGATTATTATGCGTTTACCTGACCGTGCTTCATCCATATAATATATTGTAGGACACATTATACGCACTTTTGAGGAACATTAGTAAAAAATCTGCTCAAACGTATTAAAAATTCCTATCACAGTAATAAAGAGCGTTTCAACTTTCAACTTCCAAGTTTCATGTGTATGATAATGTATATTCTGACTGACAGTTGATTTAGTGGAAGACTATGCAAACTAGTAGCACGACAAGTAATTGCTCCCGCAGTCCAAAATAAAACGAAAACAGTTAAAGGGGGAAATTTTGTAAGCAGACATTACTTCTGAACGGCATATGCCGGTTACGCCGACCTTGATAAGACTTTTTCAGCTTTTCGGTATTTTTATTTTTAGTATCAAACCGCTTATTAACTCTTAGAACACTTGACTTTGACCACAGTTAATAGAAGGAAGATGGTTAGGCTAGCCGGCAAACTTCAAAGGAGGCGGTGAATGATGTCGGGGATCAAAGGGAAAAAAGTCACGTGGTGACTTCGCGGCACGCGTTGTGAAAACATTGTATAAATTTGCATAGGAGTGAACCACATTTCCGGATAAAGTATCAAATTTCAGGTTGTTTTCAAAGCAAAAGCGATAGGATTCTTTGAAGTAGTGCCACACAAGTACGTTTAGAAGATATTTAAGCTATTTTTAAAGTGGTATGAGCGATACAGAACGCGAAAATCCAGCCGGCATTGAAGGGGATGAGATATCTGGCTATGAGTCGCCTTCTGAAGAGGACTTTGATGATCGTTTCAACCTTTTATGTAGCGTTGCCGTTGTTGAAACTGAGGCAACCGAGATCGACAACGAGTTTATCGATGCTGTCACTGAAATCGAAGGCAAAAAATCTTTTCCGTGCGATAAATGCGAGAAAGTATGCAAATCGAAAGGTGGCTTAACCAGACATACGAACTCGAAGCATGTCATGCAAGAGAACTTAGCACAGGCTTCTGAGGAAAGCTCTAGCGTCGAGCAACTAGACGAAGACACAGTTTGTGGCTTTGTTGAAGCTATAAAAGCTCGTATAATTGACGAAGACCTTTACAGCAGTGATACGAACAAAGCGTTAGGAACTGTGACATCCACTGAAGCCCTTTTTGAAGCTCTGCTGCCTATGTATCAAAAATTCGCTAGAAAAAAGAGCCAGGATAAGTTACTGGAATCGTTTTATGGTCTAATCCCCCGATCGTGCGAGCTTCTGACGTGCAAAGACTATAAAATAGCGAACTTAGTGATGATACAGCTGCCTGATTTTCTTGTTGGCTTTTACAACAGGACACACATGAAAAAGGACGATCAAGCCCGAGAGGAAGAGAAAATTGATCCTGCTGAACGTGGGCCATTGTCATATATTGCAGGGTATATAGTTAGCAGGCTACATCTGAAAAATAGGAAGAAAAAAGAGAAATCGAATGAGGAAATTCAAGGTTTGTTACAAGCAATGAGGTCGAGTGAGCCAGCTAGTCAAGGGTTTATTGCTGCACGAAGCAGAGGAGGACTTGTATCACCCTCTGCTGACCTGGTCGGCATCCTTGAAATTTCCGAACTTACCTTTCGAACTGAACTTGCCAAGACAAATGAAACATTAAGAAGCATACCAACCGGTGTTATATGCGACACAGTGCTCAATTCTCCTGTAGTTAAGTCTTTGTGGGAGAATATAATTTTGACATCCGGAATTGAACTTTCATCTCCAACTCAAAAGTTGTGTTTGGAGAATGTTGTCAAACTCTATATAAAAGTAAGGTCTTTTTCTTATGCTCGAGACTTTATCACAAAATACAAAATAAAACAAAAACAAACAAGTACCAAGGCGCTGAGGAAAGAGCTCAAGAAATCTGAAAAGAAATAGGTACTTTCATACAGCAAATGTTTTAAAAACTGTAATATAGTGCATTTGTTGATTTATAATATTGTTGGTGTGAATGGTGTAAGTTTCTATTAATCATTAATTATAGTGCAATAATATACATATATTAAACATACAATATAGCATGCAAGTTCTTTGACATGGTAAATTTTCAATAAATGTAACTGTTTTCACCTTGTGATACTGATACCACTTAAGTGTTATTAACCATGAACAGCCGACAATTAAAAAAGTAAAGCAAAAAGGAAATTCTGAATAGATAAGACATCTTGAGAATACAATATATGATATATGCATGTCGAGAGTGTAAATTTTCAGTCTCAACCTGCATGTTGTTTTGTCTATTCTTAATTTGTTTTTTGCTTTATAAGTTGTTAATTAAGGAACACAATATTAACCAAATATTTTTATCTGTAAACCCAGATCATAGTCAGTGAGCAACCATCATCTGAAGTAACATTATTTCCAGTGATGAAATATGGGTTTATAGATAGAATGATTTGGTTAATTAATTTAATAAGTGTTTTATAAATGCGATCACAGCTAATAGACTATTTATATGAGATTATGAATTATTAAGGTCCCTAATATATCAAGTTCCTTATTTGTCTTTTTTCGGGCGTTTTTTGACGGGCTCATCACTAACTTTCTGCCATTTCTTCACTTCATAACGCCCACCAACATTGCCTCTAATAACTGGTGCAATGTCTCTCTGGGTGGTAATAGTGAGGTCATTGTACCCAAACTGTTGAGCAGTGGGATTGTCTGATCTACCACCACCTCTTGCTCTCTGATGACCAAAGTAGTCCTCCAAAATGTCCTGCATAAATCTTTCAGACAAGACATAATCAAATCCCTGTTTTAATAAAAACTGGATAGCTTCCACATGAGACAGGACAGAGATCTGTAGGCCATTGTACGTTTGTGGTGACAAGAACATCTTTGCTCTATCATCCGCAGAATACTCACCAGGTCGTGTTAAGGTGCTGGTCTTCCAATCTTGGAGGTACTTGAGGAAGACATCTGTTAACCAGGCAAAACGCTCATCATCACAAGATCTATATGGCTTCAAGAAATCATTTCTTTTTCTGCTATGCTCGGTTTTTGATCGAACATTCGTACAATCAAAGAAACGATTCATCATTTCACAAAACATGGCAGTGCCGAGAACTTCCTCTTTGCCACTCTCTCGTAGTGTAACAGCCACAGAATTGCTTAGCACTTGGACTGCCAGCTTTACCTTCATCTTGCTGTAGGATGTGAGGGTGATATGATCCAAGGTAAGCTTGGGGAGGGAGTGTAGAGCAAAATTTTGATCGCTGTAGAATAAATCGGCTATATGCCGAAACAACAAATAGTTCCCATTGTTCCACATATATCGGCTACCGGAACCATATCCAGAATTGTAGAGGCAATTCCTTGAGGTCTTCAAAAGGTGCGGAGAGTCAGCAAAGAAGTAAATAAAGCGTGACATTGCAAAAACATTGAGAGTTTTGTATACAATGTCATGCTTTACCTCTTTGGCCAGATTGCAATGTAGATTGAAAAATTTTCTATTTGGAGATGCTCCATCATTAACTGCAGCAACAACCTTTAAGTCAAGAGACACCTCCAGAACAGAAACAATTTTCCAAAATATCGGCATCAGCTGGAAGGAGGTGATATTACCAGTGAAGTAATATCCTATGATGTGCTTCAGGTCAGTGCAAAGTCCACGCAAAAGGAAAGCTAAAGCATGGGAGGCAATCGTATCTTCCTGCTGGAGGTTGGCATAATTTGTCATGGGATCACCAAGATCAATGAACCCAATTAACTCCCCGGAATGTTTGTCGAATACTAAATTCGATTGGATTCTCATTTCATCCATAACCACACAGACATACCTCTGTAAATCTGAAAATGAGGATGATTTTGTTCTCAAATGTTCAACACTTTCCTTGTTGATTCCTGCTTTTGGTTTAAAATAGTTCTTATAGTCCCTGAGAACACGTTCACTTGGGAGGATAAGAGCACCACTTTCTTGCAGTTCTCTGTAGGCACTTGCAGACTTTGCATGGAGAGACAAGGCAAATCTAGAATGTAAAAATGTATACAGTTGCAGGGCCTTTTTTAAGAAATCGTTAGTGGGGGGGCCATCATCGAAAGGGGACGTAACAAGTAGGTGGTGTATTACAGGTGTGGGAAATTGAAGGGGGTCTGGGGGTCCTCCTCCAGAAAATTTTTGTATTCTTGAGTATCTGTGGCTTGATTTCCTGCATTTTCAGAGACAATTTTTGATATATCGCATCTAAACAGAGCCAGGTTTTGTTGTAAGAATACCATAACTTTCCTCTAAACTCAGTTTTCCCCCCTTTTTTGGTTACATTTTGAACAAAAGGGACCTTCACTGGGGGGGGGGGCAAAATAACTTACTGGGGCAACATGGGGGCTGGGGAGGGGGTTTGGCCCCTCCAGTACATTAGTTAAAAAAGGCCCTGGTTACAGGGACCATAGTCCCTATAACAGTGTCTGGAAACGCATCTAAAGCTTTTGTTCTATGTTTTTGTTCATGTTTGTGCACCTTCACGCTCAGTAAACACATTGTTCTCTTAGCATAATGAAGGAAGCAGCCAATAAACTCCCTGCAGCTGAATATTAACATTTGTAAAACAAAGAAAACGTGCACTCTCAGTACACCCTCAACATCAACCCACGCACATGGCTATAAACTTTCAAGTTTGCCGCGTTTCCAGACACTGTATTATAGGGACTATGACGTGGCAGACCTGTAAAAGGGAGTAGTGAAGGGGGAGGGGGTTGGACAAAAGGTAAAATAATGCAAGTTGGAGCACCTTGTTTGCCGCGTTTCCAGACACTGTATTATAGGACTATGCAGGGACGTAGCAGACCCTGTAAAAAAAGGGGGGAGGGGGGTTGGACACACATATATGTGGTTGGTTATAATGCACGAGCACGAGCACCTTGTTTTGGAGATTTTATGAAGAACAATTGATCAAGTTGACTAGGGGACTCAGTTGACTTAATTTTACTTCCATTAATTTTTGAAGTAAATATATATTAGGTTAAAGCCTTAACTCCCTTAAACTCCAATTCCCTATCGGAAAGTAAATATATATTAGGTTAAAAGCCGCGGCTCCCTTAACTCCACCCTGGCTATATCCCGGTACAGTTATAATGCTCCATAAAATATTTTACAAACCTGATTATTTGGGGATGATATCTTCTTCCCATTTTGCTAGACTGAAGGAGTTTCATCTGCTGGTCCCAGAAAAATTTCATGTGTGGATTATCGTCAAGATTTTTTCCAGCCATGATTTTGAGGATATCTTTCTCTGTCGACTCACTTATTCCCAAACCATCCTGTTCAATCTTCTTTTCCAGCGACTTTAGTCTTTCTCGAAGATCAATGCACTCAAGTCGGGTTGCCACTAAAGTTGCACGGAGCTTTTCAGGTCCACATGCTGCCAGTGGAGCTTTTGACTTAGCTGGAAGGGCTGATGCTCTCGATTTTCTTCTGCTGGACCTCTTAATCTCGCTAACAGCAGTGGAACATGGTTTACATTGTTCTTTTGAACCTTCACTTGATAAAGTTAGTTCACAATCGACTGAACGAAAAATCACTGTAACTTCAAAATGTGAAGCATCATCAGGTAGTAATTTTGGTATCGAATGGCGAAGAACAGACCCTGAGGAACATTGGGAGGTAGGATCCACAGCAACAGATCGCACATCATCATCATCATAAGGCAAACCGTTGCATAATGGTGCAGTTTCGATTGCTTGCAACAATTCAAGAACATCGATATATTTAACAGTACGTTTAGTTTCCTTATAAATAACATGGTCTTCTGATAGGGGCCAGTTGAACACCAAGACAATAAATTCCAAACTATTGTCCACCACTAAGGTGTATTTGGGTAGACAATGTTTATTGTCAAACAATGTGAATTTCACTTGTCCCTCACTCGATGCATCAACTTTCCACGGATCAAATTTTTGTTCATGGGCTTGCTTAACAATGTTCCCGAGGTCCATATACTGTATTTCTCTTGGGGGGTTTGTGGATGTTGAAGGCATTTCCTCTACTGGCGTCGTGCCAGATCGTACCAAAGCTCTTCGTTGTCTCGTTGGATTTTCGTGGCTTTTTGTTGGCAGGTTTTCGGTTGGGACACTACCGCACACCAAATCTTTTCTTCTTGGAGCTATAGAATATAAAAAAAGAGAAACTATTAATGTTTTCGAAAGGCTCTAGTGTAATCACTGTGGTGTAATCCTCCGCCATGTTTTCGCCTCTTGGCCCCTTTCCATCTTTTTTGTGCTTTTTTTCTTTATTATGCATACATACCGATTATTTTTGGTGTCTATGAAACTACCGTAAATCATAAGTAGGCGATGTTCTTGATATTGAAATTATGAAATGTCATATGCATAATATAAACTACATGCAAAAGCTTAATGTAAAGTCAGAAAGAAGACATGTCACATGTATTCCGTCATGCAAGCATTACCAAACACAAAGTTGCATTGCTCGAAACGCCAGATATCTCTCATGTTCTATATAGGCCTGCGAATTAGTAGACTGTATTTAGCCCAACTGAATAAATACAGTTGCGTCACTGTCACATGAGTTTATTGTGCTTGCACTGCCACAGGTTAATTTCACAGTTTTTCACAACAGCTATAGCACCTGCTAGTAATTATTAAGGAGGCTCCCTACAGTTTCCATTAGGTATCAGTGTTTTGAATTGAAAGCTCTTTGAAAGGTTATAAGCTTAGAAAACTAAAAGTTTTCCGTAAGCCCTTTATTCCTCGTATACCAAGCAATAATTTCAACACAAGTTTTTTTACTCTTGACGTTGCCATGGCGACATGACGTCATCATTTATCTTGACAGTTTTAGCCAAAGAAGGTATGATAGCGGAAAATTAAGGTCGGTGACCTACTCTTTTTTTTGCAGAAAGTAAATTATTATGAGATTCTGAGTTTTCTCAGAAAGTTTTTTGAAAATCGCCAGTGTAGTTTTTTTTTAAAAGCCAAAATTTAGTTTCACAAAAACTACACTGGCGATTTTTTTTAAATTTAAGAATTTAATAGAACTTAGTACGTTGAATACATAGTCAAATTTTGAGATATGGTCACCGGAGAAACGAACGAGAAAAAAGAACCTCAAAATGCCATTTTCTGCTTGCGAAAAGCCTAAAAGTAATGCTGACCGATCACGATATATTGTTTGCGGGCGCGTGTTCGAGTCACTCGCTGGCTGTAAAACAGGCTGGTTTTTTTTCGAAATGTGTACAATTTCGAGCAAAATTCTCTTCGTTTTCGTTACCCTTGGTTTGTTGGACCCAAGATTGTTTGTTGGTGGGTTTTTTTCTGGTCTGGTTTGTCGGTGGTTTTCGCATTGAATTAATCCAACGTCGGTATGAAAACCATTCAAAACATTCAAACAATTCCAAATTTTCATAAGACAACTCGTAAGTCCTAACTGTATGTACTGTGGTTGTATGCAGTAGTTTTTAAACTTTTGATTGCTTTAAAGAATTATATTACTTTGACAGTTCTAGAGTGCCTTGAGGAGAGTATAAAATATCATTTTAGAATTTTTAGTCTGCAACAAGTCAAAGATTTTGAACATTATAAAAGATAATACTGAACGTAAATACGTAAAAAACAAACTAAAAGAAAGCTTAGAAACTGGTTAAGAACATACGTACTGTTTGAGTTTCAAAGATTTACGATTATAATGAAAAAGTTGTGGTTTCTTCGCAGATAAGTCTCGAAAGTCGAAAATAACTTCCCGGCTCCCGCGGCTTGTTTCAAAATTTTACCGGGTCACGAAGATTCCACGCGAGGATGACATCTGATCTATATAGATCGTGTTTCAAACTGTACTATAACTGTAGGGAGCCTCCTTAAAGAGCTGTTTATCTGGAAACATAGCTACTGAACACTATAGCCTAGTCAGTAGCGGGATAGCCTGCTAAGCAGGAACTTGTGGAATATCTATTATTTATAATATAACATTCATAGTACGCGCGTGCTGATTGGTCGAGAAGCGTATTTCTATAACTATATAGAAACACGGAAATTTTCCCGCCAAAATTTAAAATCATAAAAAACCCAAATTTAATGCGAATTATAAAACTTTGAATACTATTTAAAAACAATTTTAATGCTTTTACACATTTTTGACTGTTAATTTTCAAACAGAGTTGTTTTCTTGCAGCGAAATTGACGACAAAGGTCAGCATGCGTACGTAATGAGAATTTGTAAATTAATTGAGTTAAAAAAATGTCTTTTGAGTTATATTATATAAGAAATAGAAAACATTTTTTCCTGTGTTTCTATACACTTATAGGAACACTTGTGGGAGTTTGGGAGAAGTCGAAATAATGTGGAAAAACTCGCCCTACGGGCTCGTTTTCCCACTGATTATTTCTCGTTCTCCCAAACTCCCACGCGTGTTTCTATAAGTGTATAGAAACACGGAAAATGTTTTCTATTTCCTAAATTAAACTCTGGCTACTTGTGATAGCGACAAGTAGTAAACAAACGTGATATCTTGGCAAACGACACACTCAACGGTCAACCCCAGATTTGAACTAAGCTTCAAATAAAATAACTGAAGTCGGGTCCAACACCAAAACGTAGAGGGTGCTGCGGATATGCATTACCGTTTACTAGTTTACTTGCATTGAGGAGGGTTGAAAGTGAAACACTGAATAAAACATTCCAAAGCAGTAAGTAATAGACTATAGTCAGGCTAGTATTAGTAGCAACAGTCGACACTCCGTCAGACTAGCAGTACGGCAATGGCAAACTGGCAAACCTGCCCAGGCAAAAGCGTGCATGTCGGAAAATTTGCAGCTATTTTGAGGAAGGTTGGGAAAACCCAAAATCCTACCCGAAGGAAGGTTAAAAACGTTTTGCAACTCTGAGTGTCGCGTTGAACAACGTGAAAGTGAATTATTGGGCGTTACAGGTTTATATGTTCCTTTTCACCAAAACTTTGTTACCGAAACGACTTTTTACTTCTGTCCAGACGACGTTACGTGTATGAGATGAATCAAATCTCAGTACGGACAACTTTTAATTCACCACAGCTACTCAGTGACTAAGCTATAGTGTAGCTTTATGTTTCCAGATAAACTAGCAGGCACTAGCTATAGTGAAGAACTGTGAAATTAACCTTTCTGATTTTACATTACTCGACGATATCGTCTTACTTTTGCAGTTTTCATATCTTCGGTTCAGTGCATGCTATGTAGATGAAAATACAACCGTTCGATTCAGCGTTTTACGATGTCTTTAGAGAAGTAAATTGTGTTTGTTTACAATGCTACGCGGCCAATTTAGCCCCTTTCAAACACCTCTGAACTTTGTATTGTTTACAAATTAACAATAATACAAACTAATCATATATTCATTTCGCTTTCCTACCTTTGGTTTACACGCTACAAACTCCTAAGTGTGACCATTGGATAGCTCTTGAAAATCCTGTTCGAAAGGATGTATTTAAATATCCTTACTAAATAAACTAGCCATTTTATGACAATTCTCGACTTTTCTCGTGAAAATGCCGTCTTTATTGCGAAATCCCGGTTTTGTCGGCGCACGCTCGGGCAACTTCGGAAGCTAAATCTCCGAGGCTTTGCATCCTAGCGTATTGAAGTTACCGGCAATCGATTCCGCGTTATGTAATTGCCTAGATGTCGGATTTTCATTGGTTTATAGCAATCAACATTGACCTTATATGGCATTTCGTAATTAATTTGCGCGTGCGGGAATCAAATTTCAACGATCTCGGCATTTTGTATGCGACTTTCAAAAAATTAAAAAAAATACTTCTACTTCTTCAAATACAATGAAACTTTCCAATAATATTCCTTTTTACATGAGCTACAATTTTGGGATTAGAATTGCTAACATTTGCTCGAAAATTCTAAATCCTGTTCTGGCAATTCAGGTTTATTTCAACAGTAATTGTAAAATTTTTAGATAATTTATGAATATGTATGCAAATTAATTTGGATATGTAATATGAACCGGGACAAATTAAATATAATTTTAAAGAGGAAGTCATAAGCTATCGAATGACGCGTGTCCTGTTGCCAGAGAATAAACACGTCTGGCGATATTTACATTTGAAACAGATCGATATCGTCTTACTTTAGTCAGCTTGTGACAATAAGGAGTTAAGCTTTTGCGTGTAGTTTATGCATATGACATTCCATAATTTCAACATCGCCTACTTATGATTGACGGTAGTTTCATAGAAACCAAAAACAATCAGTATGTATGCATAATAAAGAAAAAAAGCGCAAGAAAAAATGGAAAAGAGGCCGAGAAGCGAAAAAATTGCGGAGAAAAAAGGCGCAACTAAACGCGCGACAAAAAGGTGCGAAAGAAAGGCGCGACAAAAAGGCACGACAAAAAGGCGCGAAGGTGGGACAAAAAGGCGCGAAGGCGCGATAAAAAGGCGCGTGTCGCGAAGATTAGATTGTCTCATCAAGGCGCTACGTAACCAGTAAATTAGCAGCTAATTTTGGGGTTGGGATTAGGATTAATTGGGGTTAGGTCTGGAGTTAGGTTAGGGATTGGGGTAAGGGTTAGAGTCAGGCTATGCCATTGAACTATAAGTAAACTGGAACGATAACTCCGGGGGGGAAATTGAAGCCAGCTTGATTCAGTTTTTCTGAGTTTTGAGTTGAAATACTTAACGCCAAAGATTGGGCCGTATATCAAATTGAAGCTATTAAAAAGTTCTATTTAATATACAAATTTCAAGACTTTAGGCAAAAAAGAAATACTTAAAACTTTGAGTAGAAATTTGCCGTATTTTACGAAATTGCGGTTGTTTTCGTATTTTTTAAGTATTTCTTTTTTGCCTAAAGTCTTGAAATTTTTATGCTAAATAGAACTTTTTAATAGCTTCAATTTGATATACGGCCCAATCTTTGGGGTTAAGTAGTTGAACTCAAAACTCAGAAAAACTAGCTTGGCTTCATCCTATTATAGGGACTGTTGTATTGAGTTAGCGTTCCAGTTTTATTAGAGTTCACTGGGCTATGCAAACGACGCCATAAAATAAAAATAGGTACGCTACACCGTACATGCATAAACTGAAATTGTAGTGTGAGGAGAGAGTCAGAGAAAGATGCTCAATGCGGATAAAAAGCATGTAATCAAACTTGATTCAAAGCCTATTTCAAATATTACAAAATTACAGTGTATATGTCCCTGAATTCTTTGTATAGGTAAAACCATGGTTTCGAATGCAATTTGGAAAAAACATACACGAGTGAGTTTTTCAAAGACTATCAAAATTGAGGTCTTTGAAAAACTGACGAGTGGATACTTTTTCAAATTGCACCAGAAATCATGCTATTACTTATTAATAATATACATGAAAAAAATTAGCACGAAGAGAATCTTTCCAATCAGAATACTTTGTGCAAATAAAACGTACAGGGAGAGGTTTGTGCACTGTATTTCTTTTTTCTGCACTTTATAAAACTTTGAATACTATTTAAAAACAATTTTAATGCTTTTACACATTTTTGACTGTTAATTTTGAAACAGAGTTGTTTTCTTGCAGCGAAATTGACGACAAAGGTCAGCATGCGTACGTAATGAGAATTTGTAAATTAATTGAGTTAAAAAAATGTCTTTTGAGTTATATTATATAAGGAATAGAAAACATTTTTTCCTGTGTTTCTATACACTTATAGGAACACTTGTGGGAGTTTGGGAGAACTCGAAATAATGTGGAAAAACTCGCCCTACGGGCTCGTTTTCCCACTGATTATTTCTCGTTCTCCCAAACTCCCACGCGTGTTTCTATGAGTGTATAGAAACACGGAAAATGTTTTCTATTTCCTAAATTTAACTCTGGCTACTTGTGATAGCGACAAGTAGTAAACAAACGTGATATCTTGGCAAACGACACACTCAACGGTCAACCCCAGATTTGAACTAAGCTTCAAATAAAAAAACTGAAGTCGGGTCCAACACCAAAACGTAGAGGGTGCTGCGGATATGCATTACCGTTTACTAGTTTACTTGCATTGAGGAGGGTTGAAAGTGAAACACTGAATAAAACATTCCAAAGCAGTAAGTAATAGACTATAGTCAGGCTAGTATTAGTAGCAACAGTCGACACTCCGTCAGACTAGCAGTACGGCAATGGCAAACTGGCAAACCTGCCCAGGCAAAAGCGTGCATGTCGGAAAATTTGCAGCTATTTTGAGGAAGGTTGGGAAAACCCAAAATCCTACCCGAAGGAAGGTTAAAAACGTTTTGCAACTCTGAGTGTCGCGTTGAACAACGTGAAAGTGAATTATTGGGCGTTACAGGTTTATATGTTCCTTTTCACCAAAACTTTGTTACCGAAACGACTTTTTACTTCTGTCCAGACGACGTTACGTGTATGAGATGAATCAAATCTCAGTACGGACAACTTTTAATTCACCACAGCTACTCAGTGACTAAGCTATAGTGTAGCTTTATGTTTCCAGATAAACTAGCAGGCACTAGCTATAGTGAAGAACTGTGAAATTAACCTTTCTGATTTTACATTACTCGACGATATCGTCTTACTTTTGCAGTTTTCATATCTTCGGTTCAGTGCATGCTATGTAGATGAAAATACAACCGTTCGATTCAGCGTTTTACGATGTCTTTAGAGAAGTAAATTGTGTTTGTTTACAATGCTACGCGGCCAATTTAGCCCCTTTCAAACACCTCTGAACTTTGTATTGTTTACAAATTAACAATAATACAAACTAATCATATATTCATTTCGCTTTCCTACCTTTGGTTTACACGCTACAAACTCCTAAGGCCCCGTTTACACTATACCGGATTACTTTTCATACCGGATTAATTTTCACTCCGAAGTAAAAAACGAGGGTGTTTACACTACGCCGCATTGCACCGCTTCGCTTTGTTGCCAGCTCAGCACTTTTTGATGTTGCCATGGAAACAGAAGCAGTTTCCCGCTAAATAAAATCACGAGCTGGCTAACGCAAGCTAAAGAATGTCCAACACAAAGCAAAAAGAGACGAATTTTACATGGACAGACTCGGAAATTGAACTGCTTCTCGAAGCAGTTAAAATCTTCGCATCGGAAAGCCTTTACAACGGCATTGATTGGGAAGGTGTGAAATCAAAGTACGAAAAGATCAGCAAAATATTTGTCGAAAGATATCCGAAAATTAAAGATGGCGACGTTCCTGATGAAGAATATCCAAGATCAAATAAGCTAGAGGAAATTACAAAAGAGCGGATATCAGCGAAGCTGAAGGCGATTAGAAAGAATTACAAAAAGGCGGTGGATTGTGGAAAACGTAGTGGTGGTGGTCGCGTTGTCATGACATTCTACGATTTATGTCACGATATTTGGGCTGGTGCTCCATCGACAAATAGCATCGAAGGTACTGTACGTATGGTTGTATTAACGTTTTGTTTTCAGATTGGCAATTTTATATTGAATTTTATAAGTTGCTTCGTAAATGAGCTCGAGTATTCGAGTAATGCTAGTATAAAAAATTTGTTTGTCTATTATCATATAGCAATTCCACCTGCATGAATAGTGATTTATAATTATTTATTTTTCTTAGGATAAAATCAATCATACTTATATTAATAAAACAATATATAGTACAATTTGATTTTTGATCTTGAAAACTTTGATATTTTAGTGAATTAACATTTATAACCCCATCCCAATCGTAACAGAAGGGTGTATATGAATCAGGGGTGTATTCCTAAAAGTTTAACAAGGGGGGCTCTCTGATACAAAGGCGTATACCGAGAAAAAAATTTGGGGGGCCAGATGACAGGCTGCCCGAGTCGCCCCCCCTCCAATACACCACTGATATGAATTGACCAGGGTTTTTTTTGTAATAAATAAGTATTCCTTAAATTGATTGGTCCAGGTGGAATTGACAGTTCAAACTCAAGTACAAGAAATACTGCTGAAACCGCACCACATCCACCTTTGGTAGAAGACAGTGATGATGAAATCGAGCGGTTGTTTGGCAAGGATGATGAAGACAACAATGATACACCAAGCGCATCGAAAGAGCCGGACGGGAGCAATAGAAGAGAGAAGATAGCAGCATACTTGAAAGACCAACAAGAGAAAAAGATGACCCCAAAGCTTAATATTGAAAAACAACATCTTAGTCTTTTTAAAGAAGATTTGGCACTTAAAAGAAAAATGATGGAAACCTCGGGAAATGTTGACCAGCAATTCCTCAACAACACAAGCAAGATGGCGAAGACTATGGAAGGCGTTGGAAGTGCAATAACAGGTTGCTTGGATTTAATGACAAGAATGTATCAATCCCAACAGCAACCACCCATGTCGTATAGTGTACCTCGACCTTCTCCAATGCCTACTTATTCTGAAATGCCTTATGGTTTAAATCAGTATTATCCCTCCAATTGTTTTAACCATATTGTGCATCAGCCTGATGTACCAAATACAGAGTCAGATTAAAACAACTTTTTAATATAGAACTCAAGAGGTACTACATGAAACCAAAATTTTACATAACATTTCATTTTGGTTTAAAGAAACTGTTCTGTTATTTGTAGTTATATCATAAACTATGAACATTTAAACTATGAACTTTCTTAATGATTTTTCTTGTTGACTTTTCATAAAATTTATGCTGTTATTATTAAGAAAAAGTCTAAATATTTTACTCAAAATATTTCATATAGATACTTCTAATTGCTTTGCCACCTCGTTCATTGTTATGCATCTGAGCAGGTGCCTCTGCTCTGGTAGGTTGAAACTCTCGGTCATATAGGCGCACTGCTTCGGCCAGTTCTACAGGAATTGTTTCATTGTGCATCTCACAAAAGTTGTGCAAAATGAAACATGCATGAATTGTTGTTGGTATATTGTCCATACTGAGGTCCATAGGACGTTGTAGAATACCAAACCTTGCTTTCAGTCGCCCAAAGGCACATTCAACAACCATTCGTGCTGATGAAAGTCGATATCCAAAGAATTGTTCCTGAGCAGTGCTACCACCTTTAGCAAATTCCTTCATTATGTATGGTAAAAGAGGGTAGGCTGGATCACCTAATATACAAACAGGTACTTCTTGCTCGTCCTCAACAATAACTTTCTTGCATGATGATATAGCTCCATTTCTAAACTTCATATTTATTGCAGAGTTTCCAAACACACGTGCATCATGTACGCTTCCAGGCCACTTTATTACCACGTCAAAAAAGCAATATCTATAGTCCACACAAGCCTGTACATTTAGGCTGTGATACTCTTTTCGGTTTATATATGATGTTGGATTTTCATTTGGTTTTTGTATCGGAATGTGTGTACCATCCACTGCACCTAAGCACTGGGGAAAGCCAAAACGTGCAAAAAAATTTGCTGCAGATGCTTGCACTTCCTGTTCTGAGATGGGAAGTTTTATATAAGTGCTAGCCAGGTGGGTTGATATGGCTTGTGTTACGTTTTTCACAATCACTGACACGGTAGACACAGCCAAGCCAAAAGCATTTGCAGTTTTCCTCATTCTACCACCATCCGACAAATAATACAACGTAACTGCGACCTTCTTTTGAACTGAAATTGGCTTCCTCAGGCGCGTTTTTCTTCGTGAAATGAAAGGACTCACTGCTTGGCAAAGCAAAGTAAACGTTTGCTTCGACATTCTAAAATTTTCTCTCCATTCTTCGGGCATTGTAACGTCGCTAATGAAACTTTTCCACCAAGCATCACTCCGTCCTGGTCTTACCCAAAATCTTCGTTGCTTGCGTTCTCTTTTGCCCTTTCGTTTTGCACGAAAAGTTGATGTTACCAGTGTTTGCCGGAGTCGTCGCCTTGAAGAATAATAGCTAGTCGACAGACAAAATAAACTAGCCATTATTTGAAGCACGCTTGCTGCCGTAAAAGTAAGTATAAGCAATTGCTTGAAGGCGACCATTTTTAATTCGTCTTGTAATATATTACAAATTTCGCGCCAAAATTAGTTGTGTACCGCATTGGCCTGTTTACACTGCTCCGGCACATACCGGATTACTTTTCATATCACCTCCAAAGCGGAGTGATTTTTGCTCCGCGTCGCGTACCGGATTACTGTGGCGTAGTGTAAACAGCAGCCGAATCCGGTATGAAAATCGCTACGCTCCGATGTAATCCGGTATAGTGTAAACGGGGCCTAAGTGTGACCATTGGATAGCTCTTGAAAATTCTGTTCGAAAGGATGTATTTAAATATCCTTACTAAATAAACTAGCCATTTTATGACAATTCTCGACTTTTCTCGTGAAAATGCCGTCTTTATTGCGAAATCCCGGTTTTGTCGGCGCATGCTCGGGCAACTTCGGACGCTAAATCTCCGCGGCTTTGCATCCTAGCGTATTGAAGTTACCGGCAATCGATTCCGCGTGATGTAATTGCCTAGATGTCGGATTTTCATTGGTTTATAGCAATCAACACTGACCTTATATGGCATTTCGTAATTAATTTGCGCGTGCGGGAATCAAATTTCAACGATCTCGGCTTTTTGTATGCGACTTTCAAAAAATTAAACAAAATACTTCTACTTCTTCAAATACAATGAAACTTTCCAATAATATTCCTTTTTACATGAGCTACAATTTTGGGATTAGAATTGCTAACATTTGCTCGAAAATTCTAAATCCTGTTCTGGCAATTCAGGTTTATTTCAACAGTAATTGTAAAATTTTTAGATAATTTATGAATATGTATGCAAATTAATTTGGATATGTAATATGAACCGGGACAAATTAAATATAATTTTAAAGAGGAAGTCATAAGCTATCGAATGACGCGTGTCCTGTTGCCAGAGAATAAACACGTCTGGCGATATTTACATTTGAAACAGATCGATATCGTCTTACTTTAGTCAGCTTGTGACAATAAGGAGTTAAGCTTTTGCGTGTAGTTTATGCATATGACATTCCATAATTTCAACATCGCCTACTTATGATTGACGGTAGTTTCATAGAAACCAAAAACAATCAGTATGTATGCATAATAAAGAAAAAAAGCGCAAGAAAAAATGGAAAAGAGGCCGAGAAGCGAAAAAATTGCGGAGAAAAAAGGCGCAACTAAACGCGCGACAAAAAGGTGCGAAAGAAAGGCGCGACAAAAAGGCACGACAAAAAGGCGCGAAGGTGGGACAAAAAGGCGCGAAGGCGCGATAAAAAGGCGCGTGTCGCGAAGATTAGATTGTCTCATCAAGGCGCTACGTAACCAGTAAATTAGCAGCTAATTTTGGGGTTGGGATTAGGATTAATTGGGGTTAGGTCTGGAGTTAGGTTAGGGATTGGGGTAAGGGTTAGAGTCAGGCTATGCCATTGAACTATAAGTAAACTGGAACGATAACTCCGGGGGGGAAATTGAAGCCAGCTTGATTCAGTTTTTCTGAGTTTTGAGTTGAAATACTTAACGCCAAAGATTGGGCCGTATATCAAATTGAAGCTATTAAAAAGTTCTATTTAATATACAAATTTCAAGACTTTAGGCAAAAAAGAAATACTTAAAACTTTGAGTAGAAATTTGCCGTATTTTACGAAATTGCGGTTGTTTTCGTATTTTTTAAGTATTTCTTTTTTGCCTAAAGTCTTGAAATTTTTATGCTAAATAGAACTTTTTAATAGCTTCAATTTGATATACGGCCCAATCTTTGGGGTTAAGTAGTTGAACTCAAAACTCAGAAAAACTAGCTTGGCTTCATCCTATTATAGGGACTGTTGTATTGAGTTAGCGTTCCAGTTCTATTAGAGTTCACTGGGCTATGCAAACGACGCCATAAAATAAAAATAGGTACGCTACACCGTACATGCATAAACTGAAATTGTAGTGTGAGGAGAGAGTCAGAGAAAGATGCTCAATGCGGATAAAAAGCATGTAATCAAACTTGATTCAAAGCCTATTTCAAATATTACAAAATTACAGTGTATATGTCCCTGAATTCTTTGTATAGGTAAAACCATGGTTTCGAATGCAATTTGGAAAAAACATACACGAGTGAGTTTTTCAAAGACTATCAAAATTGAGGTCAAAATTGGATACTTTTTCAAATTGCACCAGAAATCATGCTATTACTTATTATTAATAATATACATGAAAAAAATTAGCACGAAGAGAATCTTTCCAATCAGAATACTTTGTGCAAATAAAATGTACAGGGAGAGGTTTGTGCACTGTATTTCTTTTTTCTGCACTGTATTTCCTCAAATATGCAGAGTTCATTAGTTAATGTGCAGAGTTCATTAGTACAGAGATCATTAGTTCCCGCCTCAGTTTTCAGGAAGGAAGTGCTATCGTAGGGATGTATGAGGTTGTACCTGGCTACATCATTTTGACTTATTGGTTGTGTATGAACTCCAAATGTGCTCCATTGCGCATCGATTTCGATGCTCAGTTTAAATGTTTTTGTTTCAAGGTAGAATTTGGGCCAAATTTTAAGATATGGTAACTTTTGTAACAGTCATTACTATCGAATATTAAGAAGTGAAAATAACCAAATATATTACTCAAAGGTCAACCACCTTGACCTTGACATGACACCACAAATTTAAGTACTTGCTCGAGCTTGGTCGGGCTTGGTGAACAGATATAACTCAGAAATATTTAGCCAAACAAGATATTCGGGTGTTAAATATATACAGTGCATAATTCGTATAAATATTATGTATCAGCGACGAAATAAATGTGCAGCTTTCAAATATACATGTAAGCAACCATGATAATATTCGTCCACTAAATGAAAAGGTCTTTACCTTTGCCGGTTTTGGCAGCATGATGCACTTACTACAATTTGCAAGCGACCGAGAACTGCTTTTCTACGGTTTACGTTTCAGATTTACACGTTTTGCATTATACTTTTATACCAGTTTGAGTGCCTTCTAGTATATTCATCTATCTTATTGACGAGATCCACAGTCTGGGAGTATAATAAAAATAATCTATCCCGCTTGCCGGGGTTTATACACGCCAATTATATACACGCTACACAAATATGTTAGTACTAGAAATACATGCATGCAGAACCCCCTCGCGCATTAGAACGAAGCAATTATACTCCCCAAAAGTTATTGTAACATGAAGTACTGAGTTGATCACTGTAACCATGGTAACACGCAACCGGCCGTATATTTCTTTTATTTTTTCAAAATGGCAAAATAGTGATCAGGTTTGTACTTTTAACTATAAAATTATCAATTGCCAAACTATATAAAGTAGGTATGTTATTACGTACTCTTTTAGCTTTGATTTACTCTAAAATTCAATCTTAGACGTCTCACAAAACGTTTCGAAATTGTCATAAACAGTTCAACTGTTTTTTGAACAGTATTTTTATACTATGAAGTTTTCGAGATTAAATATGTTGTTTCTTTTTCTATAACGCATTTGAATTAATACTAAAATTAATCAATGTTGTATTGACCACACATGATGACCTACGCACTTTCAAATTCACAAACTATACTGTATGACAATCGGGCAAAAGCAAGTATCCAAAATAGACACTTACCCGTTTAAAACGCTTTAGAACTCGAAAATCTTCTGCATTTTTTCCTCTTTTGACTGCTAGCTTTTCCTCCTGTTGATTTTAACAAGTGAAAGTCCTCTAAAAAAGTTTCATTTATCTTGTTTTGAAGACTTTATTTGGCTGTATTATCCTCAGTACGAAACAATGTACAAAACTATTTTTGAAAAAGGTTTGCAACGTAGCGGTTAAAATTCTGACGCAACATTACAAAAACAAATTCTTTGTCTTAGCCAATCATGAGGTTGCTAGTTACCAGTTTTCTCCCGGCCTAAACTCGCGCATGCGCATAAAGTAGAAACCATGACCGTCCATGACATAATCGCGGACAACTTTGGAATCCGCTATGTTCTCACATACCCGGGTGTAAATATCCGAGCGGAATTAGTACCCTCGCCGTGCTCGGGGAAAATAAATATATGAACTATTACTAGAAATACATGCATGCAGCAACCCCTCGCCACAGCTAAACAACGACATTTTCCCGTGCATTATACTAAGCTTTTTTGTTGCAAAATCTGAGATGCAAAACGCAGGAAAAAGGCCGTTACACCAGCAGTCTTTCTGCTGGAAATGGGATTCGGTAAATCAGTGGCCGCGTGTTTGGTATCTTCGATTCAGGCATGATTTTCGCTAAAAAACAGAATTGAATTATCTACCCCCCCCCCCCCCCCCTCCATTTATGACGCACTCAAAGCAGTCAAAGGACAGCGTCATATAAGTGAACTTCTTGACATAAGTGTTTTCGTTCATTTCAAATGAGTTTCAAGGAAAACAATACTCTAATAGCTTGAATGGAAAACTGTAAAGGAAAATATATTTACCGGGAAATATATATACATGGTTTCTTGAAAGATACGCAATGGAAATATTTCTTAAGTAGTGGAAGCACTGTAGTCATAGCAACACTGACACAAAATAATACAATTTTTTAGCGTACAAAATTAAACAGGATACAAATCGGCCAAAAATAATTAAAAAATAGTTGTTTTAGCTATAGAATTCCCGAATTTATGATGTACGTATGTTATCATTCGTTATACGATAAAAAGTCCTTTTTGAATTGAAATCAGTTTAAGATATAAGCGTAAAAATGATTTCGTTCTCCTTTTAATTTAGACCTTTTTCATCATATAAAATATACGATACTTTAACCGTAAATAAATGAAAAACTATATATATAAAGCAGGAGTTTTTAGAACAAAAATACATCAACACTTTTATTGTTTTAATAATATATTAACAAACCTGCCTCTATATATTTTACTTTTTTTCGTTCAGGTGTCGGTTACGATGAGCCAGCTGGCTCCAGGTTCGCAGCTCCAGTTTCGCGAACCTGGAGCCAGCTCCAGATTGGCTCGAAACTGGAGCTGGGACGACAAGTTTGTAAGCAAAGCGTTTTGGCCGCTTAACCAGTAATGTAAATGAATTTTTTTTGAAAGACCATTTTTACCTGTCATATTTTCTAGTACGTGACCGAAAATGAGAACTTTATTGCTAGTCTAGGACCTGTATAGGAGTTTGTATGCATTTCATTTAGCACAGGCAATCTCAACTGTTTTAGGGTAAAATGACCATGGCGGTCAACATGGCATATGTGCCAAAACCTGAATCCGGGACGAAAGTCCTGAAAATGACCCCGCCCTGAAACGGCAGTGCCGACATAGCTCTAACTTACAAAAAGCAAAAGCGACAGCCTTTCTGAAGTGCTTATAGTGTTTAGAAGGTTGCTTTTAGGGGTAGTTATTGGAAGGAAAAATTTGTCTAAGTATAATATTTTACAAGAAAATGACCATGCACCACCCCAGGTCAACTGCTAATTATCCATGAAATAACTAATATACCTGGCAGAAATTAAATTTTCTTGGGATGAAAAACTATGCTTAATTTAATATAATTATTGTAGATTTCATAAGGATTGACATTGTTTTGTTTAAATATAATACATTTTATTTCACTTACTCCCCACCAAAACACGATTTCAGCCATATTTTGCCGTCTTGTTTGCTTTTTATCGCCGAGTCTCGCAAGTATCATCCAATTGTTGTACTTTTACATAATGATAGATGGCTAAAGAAGATTTCAACCAAGTTTCGTCAAGTTTTGGAGCAGTGCAGTGTATTTTATCTTCGATATTGTGTCCTTCGATATTTCGTCAAATAGCGGCCATTGCAATGCCTCGCCGCTTGTCTTCCCGATAAATGCCACTTCTTCGTCCTCATATGTATTAAGATTACAGTATCCAAGAGTACTTCATTGTAGAATAGTCCCAATCGAAAAACTAGAGTAGTATAGTCCCATTTGCAAGGAGAAAACCTCCCATAACAAATTTAGGACCAGAATCAAAGACACAAGTTTAAAAATAATTTGAAAGTCACGCGCAATCTTCGCGAAAACTCCTCGTGGCTACTTGACAGGTGGGGTGCAATATTTTCACGAAACGTTGTTCGCCACCACAGAACCCAGTAAATATATTATATTTATTGTATTTTTATGATTTATGATAAAAACAATAAATATTTGCGTATTTTCTATTGTTTTTATCATAAATCATAAAAATACAATAAATATAATATATTTACTGGGTTCTGTGGTGGCGAACAACGTTTCGTGAAAATATTGCACCCCACCTGTCAAGTAGCCACGAGGAGTTTTCGCGAAGATTGCGCGTGACTTTCAAATTATTTTTAAACTTGTGTCTTTGATTCTGGTCCTAAATTTGTTATGGGAGGTTTTCTCCTTGCAAATGGGACTATACTACTCTAGTTTTTCGATTGGAACTATTCTACAATGAAATACTCTTGGATACTGTAATCTAAATACATATGAAGACGAAGAAGTGACATTTATCGTTAAGACAAGCGGCGAGGCATTGCAATGGCCGCTATTTGACGAAATATCGAAGGACACAATATCGAAGATAAAATACACTGCACTGCTTCAAAACTTGACGAAACTTGGTTGAAATCTTCTTTAGCCATCTATCATTAGGTAAAAGTACAACAATTGGATGATACTTGCGAGACTCGGCGATAAAAAGCAAACAAGACGGCAAAATATGGCTGAAATCGTGTTTTGGTGGGGGGTAAGTGAAATAAAATGTATTATATTTAAACAAAACAATGTCAATCCTTATGAAATCTACAATAATTATATTAAATTAAGCATAGTTTTTCATCCCATTATAAAAATTGTTAGGAAATAAGAAAATTTAATTTCTGCCAGGTATATTAGTTATTTCATGGATAATTAGCAGTTGACCTGGGGTGGTGCATGGTCATTTTCTTGTAAAATATTATACTTAGACAAATTTTTCCTTCCAATAACTACCCCTAAAAGCAACCTTCTAAACACTATAAGCACTTCAGAAAGGCTGTCGCTTTTGCTTTTTGGAAGTTAGAGCTATGTCGGCACTGCCGTTTCAGGGCGGGGTCATTTTCAGGACTTTCGTCCCGGATTCAGGTTTTCGCACATATGCCATGTTGACCGCCATGGTCATTTTACCCTAAAACAGTTGAGATTGCCTGTGCTAAATGAAACGCATACAAACTCCTATACAGGTCCTAGACTATGCGTTTCGTTTGTCCACAGTAGCTTGTGAAAGTTGACTATTTTTTCTGACGAAGGGGCTGGTCAGCGGCCCGATCGATCGTATAGCTTTTTAAAACCTTATTTTTTTACCTTTATAATGGCAAACTGTAAAATTTGATTGATGACCGTTCTAGAGAAAGTATTTAAATATAATGTCAAGCAATAAGCGTACTTCTACATCGCGAAACCGCGATAAATAACTCTGGCAAAGTCGAGCCATCTATTTCACGCGCGGCCCGCTTATATTAATTTCACACTTCCGTGAACACACAACTTTGGTATCGGTAAATTTGCGTTTTGCAGAAATAACCTATTGAACGTTTAATGATATATTATTATTTATTGCACTTTTTTAAAGACTAAACGATCGAAACATCTTCCATATCTGCAACACACAACGCAAACAAGAACGCGAAAAATGGTGTTAAATGCGGCTCAGATTGCCGAACGTCAAATACGTCTAGCATAGTACAAATTGTTTCGCAAAATTTCCTCTTAAATTCGCCTTTCTGCGATTTTTCAAAAGATGACCCTTCTAGATTAATTGTCATTCTACCATATCCTATAGTATTTAAAATTTTAGGATGTATATCCAGCATGAACAACTCACGAGAACACTGGCATTCGTGACCGACATGAGAAATCCACTTTCAAGAGATGTAAATATATTAACGTAATGGACCTTTAACCTCATAGTCGCGGTTACGTTCGACGATATTTGTGGAAAAAATTAGCGAAATCGCCGCAGTGATGGCCGAGAAAATGCATTTCGTATCGATCGAAGGAGTGGGCAAGTTTCGAGAAAAACATTCTCTTCGCAACGTCTCTTGTCCTGTTTTGAGGTGAGTGTCCTTCTGCATGATATTTTAGCAAATTCTTTTAGTCTGTGGCTATTTCGGCGAGCTTTTTCTACCCCGATTTCGTATTAGCTGTACTCTTAAACATCTGATCTTGTAGTTCTGAGTGGTTTAATTTGATACATATTTGGTCGATTGTTTGCGAAATTAACATGGCCGACTGGCTCTTAAACTTGAGCAGTTTTGGCGCGAAAATGGCCGCTTGAATTCTGGTTTCGTTAAAATACACTAAAGTCATACTTGCTCGATATATTGCTGCTGTTTTCGGTTCTGTTTATCCTTCGTGGCTGCTCTGGTTTTTGTCTTCCTAAAGCTAGTTGGTATCACTTGAAATAATTTAAATACTGAGTATTTTTTAGCCTTTGCTAACCATAAATTTCCTATCTAAAAATTAAATTTTGTACTGTTAAATTGTTTAAGCATTAAATAGGACTATGGGTAATATAATTTGGGTTTAACACATTGTTTTTAATAAATATAATTTAGAAATATATTTTTAAATATCATATTTGTAAATATTGTATATAAAATTGTAAATAGTTTCAGTGCCAGTTAAATTTTCTTAAATATAAAAATGGAAGACACTCCTTGCACCTCGATGGATGCAGACCAATGCACAGAGCAAATAAGAAACGAGAAGGTGGACCCAAGATCTACAGTCACTGCCAAAATTTAGCCATGCCTTGCTACTACAGCACTTAGGAGTTGAAGGCGAAAATGATGCTAGCAGACACAAGAAACTGGGATACCGCTTGTTTAAGGATAGATATGTAATGAAAGGTAGCGAAGCTCACTTCTTGATAAAAGCTTGTGTCAGTGCATCAATGAAGAAACAAATATATATTGTTTATGCCCATTTAAATCAAAACACTGGTGAAGTTACACATGGTAGTTGTACTTGTAAGGCTGGCAAGGGAGGCTGTTGTAAGCATGTTGCCGCTGTTCTATTTCAAATCTATTTTCAAAATTTCAGTTTTGGCCCGAAAATGGCCGCTTGAATTCTGGTTTTTGTCTTCCTAAAGCTAGTTGGTATCACTTGAAATAATTTAAATACTGAGTATTTTTTAGCCTGTGCTAACCATAAATTTCCTATCTAAAAATTAAATTTTGTATTGTTAAATTGTTTAAGCATTAAATAGGACTATAGGTAATATAATTTGGGTTTAACAAATTGTTTTTAATAAATATAATTTAGAAATACATTTTTAAACATCATATTTGTAAATATTGTAAATAAAATTATAAAATTGTAAATAGTTTCAGTGCTAGTTAAATTTTCTTAAATATAAAAATGGAAGACAATCCTTGCACCTCGATGGATGCAGACCAATGCACAGAGTTAGTGGAAGAAAAAAATGTCAAGAAAACTTGTGCTGGTGGAGGGAAAAGCTGTTGTGTTCCACAGTGTCTAAATAACAGTCTACGAAATCCTGAGCTTTCGTTTTACTCAATACCTAAGGATGAGAAACTAAAAAGGAAATGGCATAAAGTGTTAAAAACAAAGGGGTTGTTGGAAATAAAGCAATATTACAGGGTGTGCTCAGCACATTTTCCTGATGGAAAAAAGTCATGCATTAACAATGTTCCAACCATATTAACGAAACTGTGGTAATCAACCAAGAGAGAGAGTGTTGCAAAAGCCTGATAGCCCCTTACCAAATGAGCCTCATAGTTCTTTCGAAGACATTTCTTCTGAACCCAGCAATACAACACCTAAAGATAACATGGCAACTGAAAACACAAGCAGTAGTTCTTTGACAGATGAGCTAGTTACTTCTAACATTAGTCAACCTGCAAATACAACATCAGAGCATGACATAGTAACCGAGAATGCTAAATTAAAAGAGCAAGTTAAACAACTCGAATCCAAATGTACATCCCTTGAAAACAGTCACAAGGCTTATATAACATCATCTCAGCAATGCTTATTTCAACTGGAAAGATTTCTTGGCAGTGATAGTGACTTTCGATTTTATACTGGTTTTCCAGATTATGCAACATTCCAAATTTTTTTTGATTACTTGTCACCAGCATGCAGTAGTTTGATTTACTATGGGTCAAATACTAGTGAAATAACCTCAGCTAAACAGAAAAAGTGTGGCAAGAAAAGGTCCACGTCACCAGAGCAAGAACTATTTATGGTGTTGGCTAGATTGCGTTGTGGTTTCCTACAACAAGACCTAGCACACAGATTTGGCATATGGTGTATGCATGTATCCAGAATTTGGATTACTTGGCTAACATTTCTTAATCAGCGACTGCGTGCACTCCCTATTTGGCCCACAAGAGAATGCATTAATCAAAACATGCCATTGTGTTTCAAGCAAAACTTTCCACAAACTAGAGTCATTATAGATTGCACAGAAATAAAGATCGAAATGCCGTCATCATGCAGGAGCCAATCTGCCACTTTCATCTTACAAAAACCATAATACTGCGAAAGGTTTGCTTGGTGTGTTCCCAAATGGGTACCCTAGTTTTGTCTCCAGTTTGTATGCTGGTCGAACCAGTGACAAAAAACTAACAAAGGATTGTGGGATCCTTAATATGCTTGAGCCGGGTGATCAAGTTATGGGATGCCTTTTCAAATGTCATATCCTCGTATAAAACAGGCTCATCAACCTTGTGACCTCTGGGCACATGCCACTGCTGTAAGACTTGTGTGCATGTCAAATCATCTGGCACCTCTGTTAGTTCCAACTCAATGTAATCAAGGATTTGAAAGAGAACAGCGGCAACATGCTTACAACAGCCTCCCTTGCCAGCCTTACAAGTACAACTACCATGTGTAACTTCACCAGTGTTTTGATTTAAATGGGCATAAACAATATATATTTGTTTCTTCATTGATGCACTGACACAAGCTTTTATCAAGAAGTGAGCTTCGCTACCTTTCATTACATATCTATCCTTAAACAAGCGGTATCCCAGTTTCTTGTGTCTGCTAGCATCATTTTCGCCTTCAACTCCTAAGTGCTGTAGTAGCAAGGCATGCAGACACGTAGCCAGAGGGGGGGCCCGGCGAAGATGTCGGCCCCCCCTAGGAAACATTTGGACTAATACAAATCTCTACGTTGGCCCCCCCTAGTACTTTTTCGGGCCCACCTTGACTGAAAATCCTGGCTACGTCACTGAAGGCATGGCTAAATTTTGGCAGTGACTGTAGATCTTGGGTCCATCTTCTCGTTTCTATTTGCTCTGTGCATCCATCGAGGTGCAAGGAGTGTCTTCCATTTTTATATTTAAGAAAATTTAACTGGCACTGAAACTATTTACAATTTTATAATTTTATATACAATATTTACAAATATGATATTTAAAAATATATTTCTAAATTATATTTATTAAAAACAATGTGTTAAACCCAAATTATATTACCCATAGTCCTATTTAATGCTTAAACAATTTAACAATACAAAATTTAATTTTTAGATAGGAAATTTATGGTTAGCAAAGGCTAAAAAATACTCAGTATTTAAATTATTTCAAGTGATACCAACTAGCTTTAGGAAGACAAAAACCAGAGCAGCCACGAAGGATAAACAGAACCGAAAACAGCAGCAATATATCGAGCAAGTATGACTTTAGTGTATTTTAACGAAACCAGAATTCAAGCGGCCATTTTCGCGCCAAAACTGCTCAAGTTTAAGAGCCAGTCGGCCATGTTAATTTCGCAAACAATCGACCAAATATGTATCAAATTAAACCACTCAGAACTACAAGATCAGATGTTTAAGAGTACAGCTAATACGAAATCGGGGTAGAAAAAGCTCGCCGAAATAGCCACAGACTAAAAGAATTTGCTAAAATATCATGCAGAAGGACACTCACCTCAAAACAGGACAAGAGACGTTGCGAAGAGAATGTTTTTCTCGAAACTTGCCCACTCCTTCGATCGATACGAAATGCATTTTCTCGGTCATCACTGCGGCGATTTCGCTAATTTTTTCCACAAATATCGTCGAACGTAACCGCGACAAAAATACGTCCTTAAGGCGGTTATTTGCCATACGTAAACAAGTGAAAATCGTTGAATTCTTACACTCAATAAAATCGTCCCAACATGGCGGCGATTTCAAAAAGAATGAACGAGATACCCAACTCCCAGTTGCATTGCGGCCCCACAAGCTATGAGGTTAAAGGTCCATTGACAACCAAAACAATCAGTCCATGTGCTTTGGCACGTGATGTCATTTGATAATCTCAGGGGAAAACCGTATCAAGTAAACAAGTTGATTTTAGTACAACTTTAGGAACAAGCTTGCATACATGTATGCTGAAATAGATCATATAGCCGTCTTAGCTGAATCGAAATGAACTCAAATGTCAGTGTGCTTGATTAACTCGTGTAAGTTGAGATTGGTTCTCTCCTGTGCTTCGAGGGTTTTTCTTCGGGTACTCCGGTTTTCCTCCATCACTAAAAACTAACCCCAAGGCACTAACCTTAATTAACTAACTAACGCTCGGAACCTTTCTCAATTGGGTTGTAAAACCTGTTAAGGCTTTCCGTCCACCTCAGAGTGGTAAGCATAATAAAAAAAAGCCAAGATTATTTTATCAGACCATTTTCACTTCGTGCGACTTGTGTTTCGTTAGTGGTTTCTGCAGGCCTACGCAAACCTATAACAAAGGACTTCATATTGCGTAAACAGAGTGCTCACGAGGTAACTCTACTATATAACCAAGGCTATTAAGGGGTTCATTTCTTATCTGGGAGGGAGGGGGGGGGTGGAATTTAGTGAGCTCTCTTAAATCTTTGGCATGGTCCATCCCCATGATAAACCTTTCCCCACCCCTAAATAATGATATTTTTTCATAAGACCCCCTCCCAAACCTCTCCTAAAAATCCAAAGTACATGGAACCTTAAAATCTTTTACTACCGTATGATATATTTTCAAGTTATACCTAGCAACAGATAGAACAAGCTGTAACTATGTTGTAATATCTTGCTCAAGATGTGCCAGATCTATTTGAGCAGCAGTTACGAATTTGAACCTAACTGTGTGGTCTGCGTTGTCATTCTATAGGTCTTGAATAGCTTGGGTTAGCACGCTCCCCCGGAAACTTTTGACATTTAGTATCCCTGATCTATCTAGTATCTTTTTTTTCTATGGCCGACTCCCTATTCCCCCCCCCCCCACAAACTGTCATTTTGCCTGTCCCATATAGGAATGTAGGAGTTAGGGTGTCCCTAGTAGCAGTAAGCATACCCTAATTAATCTCGGCGGACGCATTCTCGTAAGATTTCAATAGTTAATTCCGAACAATCAGCAAGAGCAAATAAACAATATTTACTATAATCTTTGTTACAAAATAAATCCCTTGATGATAAAAACCTTTTAATTATCAAACACAGACTAAGAAACAAATGAACTCCTTTCCAGCACCTGTTTCATACGTTGCTTGGGGAAACAAGAAAACAGGTCTGGGACTCTGGATAAACACATGCGCAATAATTTTACAGTGGGGACGCGGACGGGTTTTTCCACTGGGTTTTCCCCTGAGATTATCAAATGACATCACGTGCCAAAGCACATGGACTGATTGTTTTGGTTGTCAATTACGTTAATATATTTACATCTCTTGAAAGTGGATTTCTCATGTCGGTCACGAATGCCAGTGTTCTCGTGAGTTGTTCATGCTGGATATACATCCTAAAATTTTAAATACTATAGGATATGGTAGAATGACAATTAATCTAGAAGGGTCATCTTTTGAAAAATCGCAGAAAGGCGAGTTTAAGAGGAAATTTTGCGAAACAATTTGTACTATGCTAGACGTATTTGACGTTCGGCAATCTGAGCCGCATTTAACACCATTTTTCGCGTTCTTGTTTGCGTTGTGTGTTGCAGATATGGAAGATGTTTCGATCGTTTAGTCTTTAAAAAAGTGCAATAAATAATAATATATCATTAAACGTTCAATAGGTTATTTCTGCAAAACGCAAATTTACCGATACCAAAGTTGTGTGTTCACGGAAGTGTGAAATTAATACAAGCGGGCCGCGCGTGAAATAGATGGCTCGACTTTGCCAGAGTTATTTATCGCGGTTTCGCGATGTAGAAGTACGCTTATTGCTTGACATTATATTTAAATACTTTCTCTAGAACGGTCATCAATCAAATTTTACAGTTTGCCATTATAAAGGTAAAAAAATAAGGTTTTAAAAAGCTATACGATCGATCGGGCCGCTGACCAGCCCCTTCGTCAGAAAAAATAGTCAACTTTCACAAGCTACTGTGGACAAACGAAACGCAATAAAGCTCTCATTTTCGGTCACGTACTAGAAAATATGACAGGTAAAAATGGCTTTCAAAAAAAAATTCATTTACATTACTGGTTAAGCGGCCAAAACGCTTTGTTTACAAACTTGTCGTCCCAGCTCCAGTTTCGAGCCGATCTGGAGCTGGCTCCAGGTTCGCGAAACTGGAGCTGCGAACCTGGAGCCAGCTGGCTCATCGTGGTGTCGGTTGGACTCTTCTTATCTTTTTTGCTAAAGTTAAAGCGATAAGATCCGTCCCACAGACACAGCTCTTCCAATAAAGTTCCAAAAGCGACATTTAATTCAGACTTTCTCAAGTTTTTTTATAATCTCACTCACTCCACTCCTGACAATCTGCCATACTTTGAGATCAGTGAGATGACCACCCACCAACCTTGAACCACGCGCCCGCGATTATTGATGAACTTTAGATCTCCCTTGGATTTCCTTTTTTCCGGATGTGATAAATAACCGAGCGGAATTAGTACCCTCGCCCGGGCTATCGCCCGGCTCGGGGATAACATATATTCAAAACAAGAGCATGCAAGTGTATTTTAAAACAAGACGCTAATAAAAGCGTAAACAAACGTAATTAGGAAATCTCCGATGCTTGCCTCGTGTTGTTTGTTGACATATGACAGAACCATTTATGGGCATAAGCGAAAATGAGCGGAAGTCGGAAATCTCCGTGAATCCTTGAATCTACTTTCTCCATATCGCCTCAACTGATCTCGAGTCGATAGCATATAGCGTCTTCTGTTCCAGTAGACGTCAATAAGCACAAATGCTCATTATAAACATCCATCTGAAATTCAGGTTTGGACGTTGCATTTTGGCACTCAATTAACTTGTGGCCATCTATATGATCACCTCTAGCTCAATACAACTACGATTGACTCCCGCCATTTCATTGTAAGAAAGTATAAAACAAACTGTAGATGAGTAATGTTATGAGTATACGTGAACCAGGTGTAACATGACACTGTTGTTCAATTTAATGTTAAATATTACTGAGTAACAGGTACCTAATCTACACATTTGTGTGGGTATTTCACACCAACGAAATCCGAACATTTTTCTATTGAAAATCAATTGTTGTTTCCGAAGATCACTTCATCGAACAGACATTTTCTGAAGGACAACCATGTCCGACAGGTTGTTCAGTATTTTCGTGTCATATATTTTCAACATTCAATTTTGAATTCAAAACAAACGATACGGCGAAGTGAAGTAAAGTAAAGTTAAAACAGGATTTAGAACACTACAGTCGCTTGTATTAACCGCTCTGTTTAGAAATATAGACTGTTACAGACTTCATATTGCAAGATTTATTGACAATTGCATGTGTATACATGATACAACAAATTACAAATTTTATGACGAGTTTTTGGTTTTCTGATCGCCATGATAACTGAAGCAACAATATATCGCTGACTAACCGCATCTAAGAACTCAATAATTACTTTGACAAGTTTTCTTTGTTGACCCATACAGACGAGCAAAATTTATACTTTGGCAATCTAGTCAAAGTGCTCGAACTTCTGAAAGTCGAAATGTTATGTCGGAAAGGTACAAACACATCCACTAACCTGCAAAAATAATTTTCCTTCCATAATTAATTTTTACTATCTAAAATGTCGGAATGGTGCAAACGCATCCATTAAGCCCGGTTCACACGAGTGAGATAAGCACAAGCGAGATCAAACGTTCCGACATTAACGCAAGGATATCAAACCTTCCGTTCTTTAGCATAAGCACATCAAAGCGTTCCGCGCTTGTGTTTATGCTTATTTCATCGTGTGAACCATACTTGCGCTTGTGCTTATGCTTATTTCATCGTGGGAACCATGCTTGCGCTTGTCCTTATGCTTATTTCATCGTGTGAACAATGCTTGCGCTTGTGCTTATGCTTATTTCATCGTGTGAACAATGCTTGCGCTTGTGCTTATGCTTATTTCATCGTGTGAACAATGCTTGCGCTTGTGCTTGTGCTTATTTCATCGTGTGAACAATGCTTGCGCTTGTGCTTGTGCTTATTTCATCGTGTGAACAATGCTTGCGCTTGTGCTTATGCTTATTTCATCGTGTGAACCATGCTTGCGCTTGTGCTTGTGCTTATTTCATCGTGTGAACAATGCTTGCGCTTGTGCTTGTGCTTATTTCATCGTGTGAACCATGCTTGCGCTTGTGCTTATGCTTATTTCATCGTGTGAACAATGCTTGCGCTTGTGCTTGTGCTTATTTCATCGTGTGAACAATGCTTGCGCTTGTGCTTGTGCTTATTTCATCGTGTGAACAATGCTTGCGCTTGTGCTTGTGCTTATTTCATCGTGTGAACCATGCTTGCGCTTGTGTTTATGCTTATTTCATCGTGTGAACAATGCTTGCGCTTGTGCTTGTGCTTATTTCATCGTGTGAACCATGCTTGCGCTTGTGCTTATGCTTATTTCATCGTGTGAACAATGCTTGCGCTTGTGCTTGTGCTTATTTCATCGTGTGAACAATGCTTCCGCTTGTGCTTGTGCTTATTTCATCGTGTGAACAATGCTTGCGCTTGTGCTTGTGCTTATTTCATCGCGTGAACAATGCTTGCGCTTGTGCTTGTGCTTATTTCATCGTGTGAACAATGCTTGCGCTTGTGCTTGTGCTTATTTCATCGTGTGAACAATGCTTGCGCTTGTGCTTGTGCTTATTTCATCCTGTGAACCATGCTTGCGCTTGTGCTTATGCTTATTTCATCGTGTGAACAATGCTTGCGCTTGTGCTTGTGCTTATTTCATCGTGTGAACAATGCTTGCGCTTGTGCTTGTGCTTATTTCATCGTGTGAACAATGCTTGCGCTTGTGCTTGTGCTTATTTCATCGTGTGAATCATGCTTGCGCTTGTGTTTATGCTTATTTCATCGTGTGAACGATGCTTGCGCTTGTGCTTGTGCTTATTTCATCGTGTGAACCATGCTTGCGCTTGTGCTTATGCTTATTTCATCGTGTGAACAATGCTTGCGCTTGTCCTTGTGCTTATTTCATCGTGTGAACAATGCTTGCGCTTGTCGGCTTGTGCTTATTTCATCGTGTGAACAATGCTTGCGCTTGTGCTTGTGCTTATTTCATCGTGTGAACAATGCTTGCGCTTGTGCTTGTGCTTAATTCATCGTGTGAACAATGCTTGCGCTTGTGCTTGTGCTTATTTCATCGTGTGAACAATGCTTGCGCTTGTGCTTGTGCTTATTTCATCGTGTGAACCATGCTTGCGCTTGTGCTTGTGCTTATTTCATCGTGTGAACAATGCTTGCGCTTGTGCTTGTGCTTATTTCATCGTGTGAACAATGCTTGCGCTTGTGCTTATGCTTATTTCATCGTGTGAACAATACTTGCGCTTGTGCTTGTGCTTATTTCATCGTGTGAACAATGCTTGCGCTTGTGCTTGTGCTTATTTCATCGTGTGAACAATGCTTGCGCTTGTGCTTGTGCTTATTTCATCGTGTGAACAATGCTTGCGCTTGTGCTTGTGCTTATTTCATCGTGTGAACAATGCTTGCGCTTGTGCTTGTGCTTATTTCATCGTGTGAACAATGCTTGCGGTTGTGCTTGTGCTTATTTCATCGTGTGAACAATACTTGCGCTTGTGCTTATGCTTATTTCATCGTGTGAACAATGCTTGCGCTTGTGCTTGTGCTTATTTCATCGTGTGAACAATGCTTGCGCTTGTGCTTGTGCTTATTTCATCGTGTGAACAATGCTTGCGCTTGTGCTTGTGCTTATTTCATCGTGTGAACAATGCTTGCGCTTGTGCTTGTGCTTATTTCATCGTGTGAACAATGCTTGCGCTTGTGCTTATGCTTATTTCATCGTGTGAACAATGCTTGCGCTTGTGCTTGTGCTTATTTCATCGTGTGAACAATGCTTGCGCTTGTGCTTATGCTTATTTCATCGTGTGAACAATGCTTGCGCTTGTGCTTGTGCTTATTTCATCGTGTGAACCATGCTTGCGCTTGTGTTTATGCTTATTTCATGGTGTGAACCATGCTTGCGCTTGTGCTTATTTCATCGTGTGAACAATGCTTGCGCTTGTGCTTATGCTTATTTCATCGTGTGAACAATGCTTGCGCTTGTGTTTATGCTTATTTCATCGTGTGAACCATGCTTGCGCTTGTGCTTGTACTTATTTCATCGTGTGAACAATGCTTGCGCTTGTGCTTCTGCTTATTTCATCGTGTGAACCATGCTTGCGCTTGTGTTTATGCTTATTTCATCGTGTGAACCATGCTTGCGCTTGTGCTTGTGCTTATTTCATCGTGTGAACCATGCTTGTGCTTGTGCTTGTGCTTGTGCTTGTGCTTATTTCATCGTGTGAACCATGCTTGCGCTTGTGTTTATGATTATTTCATCGTGTGAACAATGCTTGCGCTTGTGTTTATGCTTATTTCATCGTGTGAACAATGCTTGCGCTTGTGCTTGTGCTTATTTCATCGTGTGAACAATGCTTGCGCTTGTGCTTATGCTTATTTCATCGTGTGAACCAGGCTTTAACCTGCATAATATAATTTTTCCTGGCATAACTAATTTTCCTATCTATTATCCGAAAGGCGTTGTATATTAGTTAGCATGCACAATGCAAAATTTTTATTCCTTATATTTATAATGTATGGCTACGGAATACTTAATTTTATTATTTCCCTTGTCCAGCACATTTAGTTGTTGAGAAATTTTGTGACAAAGTTGAACAGTCATCCGCCATTTTGAAAAATTCCGCGCATGTTAATTTATGCATGAAGACATTAAATGACGACATTAGATAGGTTGACACAATTTCTCTAATATAAACTCTATAGTGTATTACCACGGCGGTAAATTTTGCTGCAAAATAGACGGCAGAAAGGTTTTAACAAGTGCATAACATGTTTGTACCACTACTTTTGATACTATTTCTTCTAATTCCGTGTGAAATAGACGCACAACTTCGAATACCACATGAAAAATCCTTACGCAACGTTAGTATCACTATTATTTTCTATATCCCCTGGATATCTCGCTGGAAAAATGCATAAAAATTGCTCTAATTCCAAATACAATCAAATCGGCTTCTATGTGCTTAAATTTCTCTATCAGTGAATTATCAGTGCGCTTAGTTGCCAGTTTCAAATATTATTGGACATACAGCAGTAACTGAATTGTCCCAATGCAGTCTATATACAATCTAATCAAGCTTGCGCAATATATATACATTCAAAATACACAAGCATATGTATAAAGATCTAAAAATTTAAATAGTTCATCTTTGAGATCTGAACTACTTCTTTTATACTTTCAATACAGTTGGACAGTCTAGTATAAAGAAGCGATATTGCATAAAATAAACTACAAATATCATGCAGTATTCGTAAGGCATATTATATACTGTTGTATGAAGTATGTCGCTTCATCGCTTGTATTGACATAGTGCAAGTTTAAGTTACCCATGATTGTTGAATTAAAGGAAACAAGATTAATACCACTACAGTCATTTTGAAAAGCGAAGAGAGTACCGGTATGTCAGCTTAATAGTTATGTATAGTATAGCCTTCAGCGCGGCAAAGCAACAAAATTACTTTACCTCAAAATTAAATAGCACCTATTCTGTTTATGGCACTATTAAATTGAAAAAAAGCGCGTCTTTGACTTGTCGTAAAATAGAGCATAACAAAATAACTAAAAGATCAAAAAGTCTAGTAGAGTTCTCAGTTCCATAATTGCATGATAGCTATGTGCATTGACGCAATTAAGTATATTTACTATAAAGAGAATCGCTACATTTTCGGCAATCAAGTGATTTTTATTAGCATCGTATAATTCACCAAACTATTTAGCCGTATGTACGAAACCGAATTTAAGCCAGAGAACAGCTATAGTCTTGCTTTCTCTATAAAATAGCTAGAATGAGTCGGCCACTGTGTAGTACAGAATCGTTGTAAAACCCGCCATTCCTTTCCCTTCCAGACGCTTAATATGGTTTCACCTGATAGTGCAGCACTTCCCTAATTCCCTTGCCTGGTTGTGAGAATCTTTGTTCATTACAATGCGCAAAAACGACATATTTTTAGTAAACATAACCTTCGCCGATGTTGTTTGAATCCAACCCAACTAATGACGTCACAAAGGTCATTGATCCCAAAGATAATTATTTGAGAATTTGATTCAAGATGGCGGCCGATGAGCCAATTTTATCACATTATTTTACTTGCATTTTACTCGCAAACAAAAATGTTCTAGAAAGAAATAGTAACATTCTTATAGTTAGGTGGTCCAGTAAGATTAAATAAGCCAATAAACAATTTCATTTGCCAATGTCCTTTAAATAAAGCGATAAAAATGAATCCAATACTCTATTTTCAACAATATTGGCCAAAATTATAGCTAGGGATTCGATTTCAAATACGTCAAATGTATATTAGGACAAATTAGTTATGCAGGGAAAAATTATGTATACAATTTATAGCTCTAGCATTCACTAACCAGCTGAAAAGTTTTTGCTTTGTCGAAGTGTTTAAGTACAGATGGTTATAATCTCATTTCCCTTAAATAGAATATAAATCAGTCATATTTTGCATAGGCTATCAACGACAAAATGTTTATTAAATATATTGTTAGCAATACTTTCATAGGCAAGGAAAAATTAGTTATGCAGGATACTAAAAGTGTTTCCGACATTCAGAGAAGTACTTGATCTGTCACAAGGCGCCAGCAGTCTTTCATTTTATCGGAAGTGCTTACCATTACTCTTGTTGTTAATATAAAACTAACAAATATATATTTGGATCAGAAAAGGCCAAACGTCATAGCCAAGCCGAAGTTTCTCTGTTGATTGTTGGAATCTTTGCTGTGTTCATCATACTACATTTTGAGGTAAGCTTATATATTATTTCAGTAATATAGATTTTTTTCATTTTATGATATCTCATACCTGAAGCCAAATTGTGTTAATCGGAAGAGAACATCATATCTTACTGGATTTCTCTGAGCCGCTAAGTCAAAGCTCAACATGATTGTTATATTAATATTGAGCAAAACATTTAAATTATAGAATAGGCAATTTGTAAGCGAGAATAATAGAACAATGCGGTAAAAATACAGGGCAACAAGTGCGACACTTCGGCCGATAATCCAAATGAAATTATAATATACGCACCTGTGGAGGAATTTCATTGCAAGACATTTCATTGAAAAGTGTTGCAAGACTCGCAAGTAAGATTTGTTAGCGTTCTTTATGTTATATCTACACGTTAATTGGCAAAGCTAGTATACGGCCCTTCATCACGTTAAGGCAAAGAACAATTTAGTGCTAGGCCAATTTGTCTTCTCCTCAATACAATCCTATTCTTATACGCATTTATGTAGTTGTGGTAAATTCAATTGGTTATTTAACTGTTTTTGTGTCATATATTGAAAGGGTGAAAAGAACTAAGAAAATGAAGTTCGTCCTGGCATTTGTCGTTATTTTCTTGTCGTTGATTGCATTGAACGAAGCTTCAATCGG
The DNA here is from genome assembly GCA_016169945.1 of Trachythela sp. YZ-2020. Taxonomy (NCBI): domain Eukaryota; kingdom Metazoa; phylum Cnidaria; class Anthozoa; order Malacalcyonacea; family Clavulariidae; genus Trachythela; species Trachythela sp. YZ-2020. The sequence goes on from JADLSH010000389.1 coordinate 3,427,959, forward strand.
TAAACAAACTTTTATGTATATAATGTTTTATAATTTATGGGGATTGAATTTGTACGCCTAATGTCTGGTCAATAGATTTAAGATAATCAGAAATTGTTTTCTCATTTGTCTTTGTTCGCATAGATCTCTGATTATTAGACATAGAGTTAGAGTTAGACAGAATTGACACAAGAGTTTAGACCATCAGTATGGTGTAACGGTTTGTGCTAGCTGGAAAACTTTGTCGGAAAAAAAATATCATTTCTATATTTGGAATGAGTATTTGGAAAAAATTCATAGTTCTTCTCATAAGAAATTTATAAGTGCGTGTAAACATGTGTGATTGTATACACTGTGGTTATACATCTTAGTAATTAAGCATATAATGGTTCGATCATAATTTATCTAACATTTATGACATGTCTATCTCTTAAGCTCACTTTGATAATACTCTTTTATAGCTACCACGCCTTGCAAAGACCTCAGAGGCACCCCCCAAGGTAATTACATACAGTCATATTTTGACGATTTGTCCTCGTGTGAGTGTGTGATTGTGCCGACATTGACATTCATCTTATTAATGTATAAACTATTTTTTGCGAAATGTTTAGTGAGTTCGCCGGTAGCATAGTGGTATAACGGCGTGCGCCTTCCAATCCGAACATTGTTGGTTCGAATCCTGGCAAACGTTTTCTTTATAATTCTTCAAACTTTTTCCTGCAAATTTTTATTTTTTGTGATTAGGGTTTGGGTTGATTTATTGTTAAAAAATCTAAAAATTGAATTTTAAATCGTATAAAAATCTTATCGGATGTAATTTCGAATTTTCGAAACGTTGTCTGGCTATGGACACATTCAATATTCGCAACGTCACCGATATGCCGTATTTATTGGACAGTTACCCCTTGCCTGTGGGGTTTATATCCCAGAATGCAACGAGGACCGAATTACACATTCACACGTTGGAATTCTTGTCGTGATAGCATTTCCGGCAAACTGGTTCGCTGTAGCAGCTGGCGAAATTTTACGAAATTTGATCAACGAATTCATTATCATAGCCCGGCCAATGTGAAAGCAAGTGTCTAGCCAAGATTTCATAAGAAATACGGAATTGAATAAATTGAATAGACCAGAACAACGACAAAGTTAATGCTAAAATACAGTAAGACATACTGTTTAATAATTCATCATATTTTTTTGTTTTCAAAATTCGAGAAATGCTTATAAAAGATCAATGCCGAAGTTCTTTTTAAACCGAACTTTTTTCAAATATTTTGCTATCAATACAAATAGACCATCAAATATAAAAAAAGTTGAACTGGCCTAGTTTTTTTTATCAAGTTTGAATGTCATTGTAATAGGTGTCTTTTCATTAACCTTTTACAGATACTAGTAAGAAACTTTTAATGTTCTAAATATATCACTACACCTCATGCTAATATTTCCCCGCCTAATTTTCTGCTTATCACGTAATTCATAATTCGCGAATTTGTAAATATTACTAATTTTATATCTCCGTCTATATATATATATAACAAAAAATTGCTTCAAATAGTACCTTCAAAAAAAAATGCCTGATATAATTATTAGGTTCCAGATGAAAAATATATAGCCAACTTGACGGCCAGGCAACAGAGACTAGCTTGTCGCGAATCCAGAGCGAAAGCAAGCTGAACAACAGCAAATCAATTTGTTTATCATCGTGGACTATTTTTGAACATTTTTGAACAGATTTCGTGCCTTTTCTTCCTTAATTTTTGTTGATTTGCACGGTTTTTGCTCCTTCGCCTGCCAGAATCCACGCCTATAGCTGTTGCCAAGCAATTAAATCAATGAAAAGCTTGCGAGGGACGTCAATGATTACATGTTAGGAGAATAAGAATATTAAACTTTGAACTAAAATTGTAGTGGCGTTCCTGCGAATCCGTGGACAAGAATGTGTAACAGTTCTTACAGTCCTGCGAAGGAAACAATATCGAATCACCTAGTGATGATTGACATGATTACACGTTTAAAGTTGGAGGAATTGTGGTAATAAGCTCCCCTTCTTTATCAATTCAAAAAATTCGGTCATTCGAAAGGATACGGCAAATTACCACATTCCTGTTTTGAAGTATCTTTGTCTGGCATACTCTTCTAATTCGAAATAATAAAATAAATCATATCATGACACCTAAGTTCATTTCCACTTAATTTCATTAATGGCAAATTACCCGTCATGTTGGAACATCACTTTTCAATGAAACTTTTCTGTTTCTTTGTTACTTATATACAAAAAATTCAAAAAATGTTGCTTTTTACCAATTGTGACTATAACTGTCGAATAATTCGGATCTAGTTTCAAAATATTCCTTTTTAAGACCACCTGAAGTGAGTTAATTCCTTTTGGAAAACAAATATATGCACAGAACAGCTGCATAAGTAGGAATATCAAGATTTTTCTCATGCATTTTATAAACTATAATTTCACATTTTCCAAGAGCATAAACTATTAAATCAACTTGCTTCTTTCTAGTGGAATGTCCTCCAGATCATCAGCATTATTGCCTCAATGGTGGAAAATGCTGCCAGTTGAGAGATGCTGTTCGTGCTCCCTATTGCGTTTGCACCGACCAATATGAAGGCGTTCGCTGTCAAAGGCTCAGTGTTGCTTATATAATGCAACAACATGGAAAGAAGTGAACCAACGTACTTGTTACAACATGCTAATGTTGATGTTAGTTATAGTATTAAGGCATGCATTGTTCCCAAACTTAAATTAATAAAAAGGTTGAAAAATTATCTTCGTTTCCACTTTCTACGTTAGCAAAGAATTTGAAACTCATTTTTGCCCTTAGCTAGATCATGAGCCGTGTAAATTTCAAATAATACAGGTCTCTGACATAACCATTTTTATAACACTGTGCAAGGCACGCATAATTATATACGAAGTAAAAATAGGTAACAAAGAATGAATTATATGGTTGCTGGCAACTTTTTTAGTTACGAGCAACAAAGCGAACAATTTGCAAATAATTTGTTATTTTGAGGAATGCAACCGCGAAAATACATAGATTTGATTTATATTTCCATTTATTTAACTTATAAACTACGACCCCTTAAAGTACGAATTAGTTTCATTTCGTTATTATATTCAGTTTATCAGTTTATCTCCAGTACCAATTATTACCCGGGCAATTAATACTTATTGCAGGAGAATCCACCTCGGAGTTTCTTGACACTTATTCTAATTTCCTTCATTGCTAAAGTACAATTATTCTCAGAAGCAGAAAGCCTGCTGAGTAAATGTTTTCATTGTCACTAATTATTTCATCGTGCGATGCTTATTTCATCGTGTGAACAATGCTTGCGCTTGTGCTTGTGCTTATTTCATCGTGTGAACAATGCTTGCGCTTGTGCTTATGCTTATTTCATCGTGTGAACAATGCTTGCGCTTGTGCTTATGCTTATTTCATCGTGTGAACAATGCTTGCGCTTGTGTTTATGCTTATTTCATCGTGTGAACCATGCTTGCGCTTGTGCTTGTGCTTATTTCATCGTGTGAACAATGCTTGCGCTTGTGCTTATGCTTATTTCATCGTGTGAACAATGCTTGCGCTTGTGCTTGTGCTTATTTCATCGTGTGAACAATGCTTGCGCTTGTGCTTCTGCTTATTTCATCGTGTGAACCATGCTTGCGCTTGTGCTTGTGCTTATTTCATCGTGTGAACAATGCTTGCGCTTGTGCTTCTGCTTATTTCATCGTGTGAACCATGCTTGCGCTTGTGTTTATGCTTATTTCATCGTGTGAACCATGCTTGCGCTTGTGCTTGTGCTTATTTCATCGTGTGAACCATGCTTGTGCTTGCGCTTGTGCTTATTTCATAGTGTGAACCATGCTTGCGCTTGTGTTTATGCTTATTTCATCGTGTGAACAATGCTTGCGCTTGTGTTTATGCTTATTTCATCGTGTGAACAATGCTTGCGCTTGTGCTTGTGCTTATTTCATCGTGTGAACAATGCTTGCGCTTGTGCTTATGCTTATTTCATCGTGTGAACCAGGCTTTAACCTGCATAATATAATTTTTCCTGGCATAACTAATTTTCCTATCTATTATCCGAAAGGCGTTGTATATTAGTTAGCATGCACAATGCAAAATTTTTATTCCTTATATTTATAATGTATGGCTACGGAATACTTAATTTTATTATTTCCCTTGTCCAGCACATTTAGTTGTTGAGAAATTTTGTGACAAAGTTGAACAGTCATCCGCCATTTTGAAAAATTCCGCGCATGTTAATTTATGCATGAAGACATTAAATGACGACATTAGATAGGTTGACACAATTTCTCTAATATAAACTCTATAGTGTATTACCACGGCGGTAAATTTTGCTGCAAAATATACGGCAGAAAGGTTTTAACAAGTGTATAACATGTTTGTACCACTACTTTTGATACTATTTCTTCTAATTCCGTGTGAAATAGACGCACAACTTCGAATACCACATGAAAAATCCTTACGCAACGTTAGTATCACTATTATTTTCTATATCCCCTGGATATCTCGCTGGAAAAATGCATAAAAATTGCTCTAATTCCAAATACAATCAAATCGGCTTCTATGTGCTTAAATTTCTCTATCAGTGAATTATCAGTGCGCTTAGTTGCCAGTTTCAAATATTATTGGACATACAGCAGTAACTGAATTGTCCCAATGCAGTCTATATACAATCTAATCAAGCTTGCGCAATATATATACATTCAAAATACACAAGCATATGTATAAAGATCTAAAAATTTAAATAGTTCATCTTTGAGATCTGAACTACTTCTTTTATACTTTCAATACAGTTGGACAGTCTAGTATAAAGAAGCGATATTGCATAAAATAAACTACAAATAGCATGCAGTATTCGTAAGGCATATTATATACTGTTGTATGAAGTATGTCGCTTCATCGCTTGTATTGACATAGTGCAAGTTTAAGTTACCCATGATTGTTGAATTAAAGGAAACAAGATTAATACCACTACAGTCATTTTGAAAAGCGAAGAGAGTACCGGTATGTCAGCTTAATAGTTATGTATAGTATAGCCTTCAGCGCGGCAAAGCAACAAAATTACTTTACCTCAAAATTAAATAGCACCTATTCTGTTTATGACACTATTAAATTGAAAAAAAGCGCGTCTTTGACTTGTCGTAAAATAGAGCATAACAAAATAACTAAAAGATCAAAAAGTCTAGTAGAGTTCTCAGTTCCATAATTGCATGATAGCTATGTGCATTGACGCAATTAAGTATATTTACTATAAAGAGAATCGCTACATTTTCGGCAATCAAGTGATTTTTATTAGCATCGTATAATTCACCAAACTATTTAGCAGTATGTACGAAACCGAATTTAAGCCAGAGAACAGCTATAGTCTTGCTTTCTCTATAAAATAGCTAGAATGAGTCGGCCACTGTGTAGTACAGAATCGTTGTAAAACCCGCCATTCCTTTCCCTTCCAGACGCTTAATATGGTTTCACCTGATAGTGCAGCACTTCCCTAATTCCCTTGCCTGGTTGTGAGAATCTTTGTTCATTACAATGCGCAAAAACGACATATTTTTAGTAAACATAACCTTCGCCGATGTTGTTTGAATCCAACCCAACTAATGACGTCACAAAGGTCATTGATCCCAAAGATAATTATTTGAGAATTTGATTCAAGATGGCGGCCGATGAGCCAATTTTATCACATTATTTTACTTGCATTTTACTCGCAAACAAAAATGTTCTAGAAAGAAATAGTAACATTCTTATAGTTAGGTGGTCCAGTAAGATTAAATAAGCCAATAAACAATTTCATTTGCCAATGTCCTTTAAATAAAGCGATAAAAATGAATCCAATACTCTATTTTCAACAATATTGGCCAAAATTATAGCTAGGGATTCGATTTCAAATACGTCAAATGTATATTAGGACAAATTAGTTATGCAGGGAAAAATTATGTATACAATTTATAGCTCTAGCATTCACTAACCAGCTGAAAAGTTTTTGCTTTGTCGAAGTGTTTAAGTACAGATGGTTATAATCTCATTTCCCTTAAATAGAATATAAATCAGTCATATTTTGCATAGGCTATCAACGACAAAATGTTTATTAAATATATTGTTAGCAATACTTTCATAGGCAAGGAAAAAATTAGTTATGCAGGATACTAGAAGTGTTTCCGACATTCAGAAAAGTACTTGATCTGTCACAAGGCACCAGCAGTCTTTCATTTTATCGGAAGTGCTTACCATTACTCTTGTTGTTAATATCAAACTAACAAATATATATTTGGATCAGAAAAGGCCAAACGTCATAGCCAAGCCGAAGTTTCTCTGTTGATTGTTGGAATCTTTGCTGTGTTCATCATACTACATTTTGAGGTAAGCTTATATATTATTTCAGTAATATAGATTTTTTTCATTTTATGATATCTCATAGTACCTGAAGCCAAATTGTGTTAATCGGAAGAGAACATCATATCTTACTGGATTTCTCTGAGCCGCTAAGTCAAAGCTCAACATGATTGTTATATTAATATTGAGCAAAACATTTAAATTATAGAATAGGCAATTTGTAAGCGAGAATAATAGAACAATGCGGTAAAAATACAGGGCAACAAGTGCGACACTTCGGCCGATAATCCAAATGAAATTATAATATACGTACCTGTGGAGGAATTTCATTGCAAGACATTTCATTGAAAAGTGTTGCAAGACTCGCAAGTAAGATTTGTTAGCGTTCTTTATGTTATATCTACACGTTAATTGGCAAAGCTAGTATACGGCCCTTCATCACGTTAAGGCAAAGAACAATTTAGTGCTAGGCCAATTTGTCTTCTCCTCAATACAATCCTATTCTTATACGCATTTATGTAGTTGTGGTAAATTCCAATTGGTTATTTAACTGTTTTTGTGTCATATATTGAAAGGGTGAAAAAAACTAAGAAAATGAAGTTCGTCCTGGCATTTGTCGTTATTTTCTTGTCGTTGATTGCATTGAACGAAGCTTCAATCGGTAAACAAACTTTTATGTATATAATGTTTTATAATTTATGGGGATTGAATTTGTACGCCTAATGTCTGGTCAATAGATTTAAGATAATCAGAAATTGTTTTCTCATTTGTCTTTGTTCGCATAGATCTCTGATTATTAGACATAGAGTTAGAGTTAGACAGAATTGACACAAGAGTTTAGACCATCAGTATGGTGTAACGGTTTGTGCTAGCTGGAAAACTTTGTCGGAAAAAAAATATCATTTCTATATTTGGAATGAGTATTTGGAAAAAATTCATAGTTCTTCTCATAAGAAATTTATAAGTGCGTGTAAACATGTGTGATTGTATACACTGTGGTTATACATCTTAGTAATTAAGCATATAATGGTTCGATCATAATTTATCTAACATTTATGACATGTCTATCTCTTAAGCTCACTTTGATAATTCTCTTTTATAGCTACCACGCCTTGCAAAGACCTCAGAGGCACCCCCCAAGGTAATTACATACAGTCATATTTTGACGATTTGCCCCCGTGTGAGTGTGTGATAGTGCCGACATTGACATTCATCTTATTAATGTATAAACTATTTTTTGCGAAAAGTTTAGTGAGTTCGCCGGTAGCATAGTGGTATAACGGCGTGCGTCTTCCAATCCGAACATTGTTGGTTCGAATCCTGGCAAACGTTTTCTTTATAATTCTTCAAACTTTTTCCTGCAAATTTTTATTTTTTGTGATTAGGGTTTGGGTTGATTTATTGTTAAAAAATCTAAAAATTGAATTTAAATCGTATAAAAATCTTATCGGATGTAATTTCGAATTTTCGAAACGTTGTCTGGCTATGGATACATTCAATATTCGCAACGTCACCGATATGCCGTATTTGTCACAGCTCCGAAAAGGTTATTGGACAGTTACCCCTTGCCTGTGGGGTTTATATCCCAGAATGCAACGAGGACCGAATTACACATTCACACGTTGGAATTCTTGTCGTGATAGCATTTCCGGCAAACTGGTTCGCTGTAGCAGCTGGCGAAATTTTACGAAATTTGATCAACGAATTCATTATCATAGCCCGGCCAATGTGAAAGCAAGTGTCTAGCCAAGATTTCATAAGAAATACGGAATTGAATAAATTGAATAGACCAGAACAACGACAAAGTTAATGCTAAAATACAGTAAGACATACTGTTTAATAATTCATCATATTTTTTTGTTTTCAAAATTCGAGAAATGCTTATAAAAGATCAATGCCGAAGTTCTTTTTAAACCGAACTTTTTTCAAATATTTTGCTATCAATACAAATAGACCATCAAATATAAAAAAAGTTGAACTGGCCTAGTTTTTTTTATCAAGTTTGAATGTCATTGTAATAGGTGTCTTTTCATTAACCTTTTACAGATACTAGTAAGAAACTTTTAATGTTCTAAATATATCACTACACCTCATGCTAATATTTCCCCGCCTAATTTTCTGCTTATCACGTAATTCATAATTCATGAATTTGTAAATATTACTAATTTTATATCTCCGTCTATATATATATATATAACAAAAAATTGCTTCAAATAGTACCTTCAAAAAAAAATGCCTGATATAATTATTAGGTTCCAGATGAAAAATATATAGCCAACTTGACGGCCAGGCAACAGAGACTAGCTTGTCGCGAATCCAGAGCGAAAGCAAGCTGAACAACAGCAAATCAATTTGTTTATCATCGTGGACTATTTTTGAACATTTTTGAACAGATTTCGTGCCTTTTCTTCCTTAATTTTTGTTGATTTGCACGGTTTTTGCTCCTTCGCCTGCCAGAATCCACGCCTATAGCTGTTGCCAATTAAATCAATGAAAAGCTTGCGAGGGACGTCAATGATTACATGTTAGGAGAATAAGAATATTAAACTTTGAACTAAAATTGTAGTGGCGTTCCTGCGAATCCGTGGACAAGAATGTGTAACAGTTCTTACAGTCCTGCGAAGGAAACAATATCGAATCACCTAGTGATGATTGACATGATTACACGTTTAAAGTTGGAGGAATTGTGGTAATAAGCTCCCCTTCTTTATCAATTCAAAAAATTCGGTCATTCGAAAGGATACGGCAAATTACCACATTCCTGTTTTGAAGTATCTTTGTCTGGCATACTCTTCTAATTCGAAATAATAAAATAAATCATATCATGACACCTAAGTTCATTTCCACTTAATTTCATTAATGGCAAATTACCCGTCATGTTGGAACATCACTTTTCAATGAAACTTTTCTGTTTCTTTGTTACTTATATACAAAAAATTCAAAAAATGTTGCTTTTACCAATTGTGACTATAACTGTCGAATAATTCGGATCTAGTTTCAAAATATTCCTTTTTAAGACCACCTGAAGTGAGTTAATTCCTTTTGGAAAACAAATATATGCACAGAACAGCTGCATAAGTAGGAATATCAAGATTTTTCTCATGCATTTTATAAACTATAATTTCACATTTTCCAAGAGCATAAACTATTAAATCAACTTGCTTCTTTCTAGTGGAATGTCCTCCAGATCATCAGCATTATTGCCTCAATGGTGGAAAATGCTGCCAGTTGAGAGATGCTGTTCGTGCTCCCTATTGCGTTTGCACCGACCAATATGAAGGCGTTCGCTGTCAAAGGCTCAGTGTTGCTTATATAATGCAACAACATGGAAAGAAGTGAACCAACGTACTTGTTACAACATGCTAATGTTGATGTTAGTTATAGTATTAAGGCATGCATTGTTCCCAAACTTAAATTAATAAAAAGGTTGAAAAATTATCTTCGTTTCCACTTTCTACGTTAGCAAAGAATTTGAAACTCATTTTTGCCCTTAGCTAGATCATGAGCCGTGTAAATTTCAAATAATACAGGTCTCTGACATAACCATTTTTATAACACTGTGCAAGGCACGCATAATTATATACGAAGTAAAAATAGGTAACAAAGAATGAATTATATGGTTGCTGGCAACTTTTTTAGTTACGAGCAACAAAGCGAACAATTTGCAAATAATTTGTTATTTTGAGGAATGCAACCGCGAAAATACATAGATTTGATTTATATTTCCATTTATTTAACTTATAAACTACGACCCCTTAAAGTACGAATTAGTTTCATTTCGTTATTATATTCAGTTTATCAGTTTATCTCCAGTACCAATTATTACCCGGGCAATTTATACTTATTGCAGGAGAATCCACCTCGGAGTTTCTTGACACTTATTCTAATTTCCTTCATTGCTAAAGTACAATTATTCTCAGAAGCAGAAAGCCTGCTGAGTAAATGTTTTCATTGTCACTAATTATTTCATCGTGCGATGCTTATTTCATCGTGTGAACAATGCTTGCGCTTGTGCTTGTGCTTATTTCATCGTGTGAACAATGCTTGCGCTTGTGCTTATGCTTATTTCATCGTGTGAACAATGCTTGCGCTTGTGCTTGTGCTTATTTCATCGTGTGAACCATGCTTGCGCTTGTGTTTATGCTTATTTCATCGTGTGAACCATGCTTGCGCTTGTGCTTGTGCTTATTTCATCGTGTGAACAATGCTTGCGCTTGTGCTTATGCTTATTTCATCGTGTGAACAATGCTTGCGCTTGTGCTTGTGCTTATTTCATCGTGTGAACCATGCTTGCGCTTGTGCTTGTGCTTATTTCATCGTGTGAACAATGCTTGCGCTTGTGTTTATGCTTATTTCATCGTGTGAACCATGCTTGCGCTTGTGTTTATGCTTATTTCATCGTGTGAACAATGCTTGCGCTTGTGTTTATGCTTATTTCATCGTGTGAACAATGCTTGCGCTTGTGCTTGTGCTTATTTCATCGTGTGAACAATGCTTGCGCTTGTGCTTATGCTTATTTCATCGTGTGAACCAGGCTTTAACCTGCATAATATAATTTTTCCTGGCATAACTAATTTTCCTATCTATTATCCGAAAGGCGTTGTATATTAGTTAGCATGCACAATGCAAAATTTTTATTCCTTGTATTTATAATGTATGGCTACGGAATACTTAATTTTATTATTTCCCTTGTCCAGCACATTTAGTTGTTGAGAAATTTTGTGACAAATTTGAACAGTCATCCGCCATTTTGAAAAATTCCGCGCATGTTAATTTATGCATGAAGACATTAAATGACGACATTAGATAGGTTGACACAATTTCTCTAATATAAACTCTATAGTGTATTACCACGGCGGTAAATTTTGCTGCAAAATAGACGGCAGAAAGGTTTTAACAAGTGCATAACATGTTTGTACCACTACTTTTGATACTATTTCTTCTAATTCCGTGTGAAATAGACGCACAACTTCGAATACTACATGAAAAATCCTTACGCAACGTTAGTATCACTATTATTTTCTATATCCCCTGGATATCTCGCTGGAAAAATGCATAAAAATTGCTCTAATTCCAAATACAATCAAATCGGCTTCTATGTGCTTAAATTTCTCTATCAGTGAATTATCAGTGCGCTTAGTTGCCAGTTTCAAATATTATTGGACATACAGCAGTAACTGAATTGTCCCAATGCTGTCTATATACAATCTAATCAAGCTTGCGCAATATATATACATTCAAAATACACAAGCATATGTATAAAGATCTAAAAATTTAAATAGTTCATCTTTGAGATCTGAACTACTTCTTTTATACTTTCAATACAGTTGGACAGTCTAGTATAAAGAAGCGATATTGCATAAAATAAACTACAAATAGCATGCAGTATTCGTAAGGCATATTATATACTGTTGTATGAAGTATGTCGCTTCATCGCTTGTATTGACATAGTGCAAGTTTAAGTTACCCATGATTGTTGAATTAAAGGAAACAAGATTAATACCACTACAGTCATTTTGAAAAGCGAAGAGAGTACCGGTATGTCAGCTTAATAGTTATGTATAGTATAGCCTTCAGCGCGGCAAAGCAACAAAATTACTTTACCTCAAAATTAAATAGCACCTATTCTGTTTATGACACTATTAAATTGAAAAAAAGCGCGTCTTTGACTTGTCGTAAAATAGAGCATAACAAAATAACTAAAAGATCAAAAAGTCTAGTAGAGTTCTCAGTTCCATAATTGCATGATAGCTATGTGCATTGACGCAATTAAGTATATTTACTATAAAGAGAATCGCTACATTTTCGGCAATCAAGTGATTTTTATTAGCATCGTATAATTCACCAAACTATTCAGCCGTATGTACGAAACCGAATTTAAGCCAGAGAACAGCTATAGTCTTGCTTTCTCTATAAAATAGCTAGAATGAGTCGGCCACTGTGTAGTACAGAATCGTTGTAAAACCCGCCATTCCTTTCCCTTCCAGACGCTTAATATGGTTTCACCTGATAGTGCAGCACTTCCCTAATTCCCTTGCCTGGTTGTGAGAATCTTTGTTCATTACAATGCGCAAAAACGACATATTTTTAGTAAACATAACCTTCGCCGATGTTGTTTGAATCCAACCCAACTAATGACGTCACAAAGGTCATTGATCCCAAAGATAATTATTTGAGAATTTGATTCAAGATGGCGGCCGATGAGCCAATTTTATCACATTATTTTACTTGCATTTTACTCGCAAACAAAAATGTTCTAGAAAGAAATAGTAACATTCTTATAGTTAGGTGGTCCAGTAAGATTAAATAAGCCAATAAACAATTTCATTTGCCAATGTCCTTTAAATAAAGCGATAAAAATGAATCCAATACTCTATTTTCAACAATATTGGCCAAAATTATAGCTAGGGATTCGATTTCAAATACGTCAAATGTATATTAGGACAAATTAGTTATGCAGGGAAAAATTATGTATACAATTTATAGCTCTAGCATTCACTAACCAGCTGAAAAGTTTTTGCTTTGTCGAAGTGTTTAAGTACAGATGGTTATAATCTCATTTCCCTTAAATAGAATATAAATCAGTCATATTTTGCATAGGCTATCAACGACAAAATGTTTATTAAATATATTGTTAGCAATACTTTCATAGGCAAGGAAAAAATTAGTTATGCAGGATACTAGAAGTGTTTCCGACATTCAGAGAAGTACTTGATCTGTCACAAGGCGCCAGCAGTCTTTCATTTTATCGGAAGTGCTTACCATTACTCTTGTTGTTAATATCAAACTAACAAATATATATTTGGATCAGAAAAGGCCAAACGTCATAGCCAAGCCGAAGTTTCTCTGTTGATTGTTGGAATCTTTGCTGTGTTCATCATACTACATTTTGAGGTAAGCTTATATATTATTTCAGTAATATAGATTTTTTTCATTTTATGATATCTCATACCTGAAGCCAAATTGTGTTAATCGGAAGAGAACATCATATCTTACTGGATTTCTCTGAGCCGCTAAGTCAAAGCTCAACATGATTGTTATAGTAATATTGAGGAAAACATTTAAATTATAGAATAGGCAATTTGTAAGCGAGAATAATAGAACAATGCGGTAAAAATACAGGGCAACAAGTGCGACACTTCGGCCGATAATCCAAATGAAATTATAATATACGTACCTGTGGACGAATTTCATTGCAAGACATTTCATTGAAAAGTGTTGCAAGACTCGCAAGTAAGATTTGTTAGCGTTCTTTATGTTATATCTACACGTTAATTGGCAAAGCTAGTATACGGCCCTTCATCACGTTAAGCCGGCAAAGAACAATGTAGTGCTAGGCCAATTTGTCTTCTCCTCAATACAATCCTATTCTTATACGCATTTATGTAGTTGTGGTAAATTCCAATTGGTTATTTAGAACAAATGAGGGTTGTTTCGCGTGTGCCTATTGAGATATAAACAAAATCTCGACGTTTCGAGCTAAAGCCCTTCGTCAGGAGAAATTAGTAGACAGATAAACACATTACATCAGCTTTTATAGCAACGCTACAAAAGCTGTCACGTGAACAAAATATTAACCAATGAAAATAAAGTAGTCATAACAATCATAACAAAATAGAATTAATATGTAAAGATATAGACTGCGTGCAGGCTTCGGCCCGATTATAGGGTCGAAGGCCTGCGCACAGGCGTTACACTTATCAAAGCGCTATAAATGTCGTACAAGGGAAGGGAAGAGGGGATATAGAGGAAAGTATATGAGAAGTATTTAAGAGAAAAGAATGAGCTAGATGAAGGAGAGGCGCTCATTGATACCATCAGGCTGAATGGTGCCAAGTTTAAAAATGAGACGCTTTTCTTGCTTCCGACGGGTATCATTAGCACCAATAATGGGATGAATGGCGCATATTTTCATATCAGAAAAGGAGTGGTGGGCACTGTTGAAGTGCCTAGCAACAGGTTTGTTGTGCACATTGTTCTTAACATCACGCAAGTGCTCAACAAACCTATCGCCTAAACGTCTTCCAGTCTCTCCGATGTAGAGCAAGCCACATTTGCTGCAAGAGATGCAGTAAACGAGGTTGGAGGAGATGCACGTGAAACTGTGCTTGATGACAAACTGAGATTTAGGAGCCGAAATACAGGTGGTGGGGTTTAAATGCTTACAAGTGTAGCACTTAGCACGACCACAGGAAACAGTGCCAGCTGGTGACACAGAATCCTGTCGCAGTGAGCTGTGCACTAGGGTTTCCCGGATGTTTTTACTCTGTCGAAAAGAGACTAGTGGGGTCTCGGAGAAAATGGAAGACGTTGCAGGGTCATTTTTAAGTAGATTAAAATTCCGGCAAATGATGTCCCTTACTTTAAAATTGAAGGGATGAAAGGTTAAAACTAAAGGTACTTTTTTATTAGAAATTGCAACCGAAGGTTCTCTTAAGGTGTCTGAACGGGGTATAAGGGAGGCCTTGTTTAGGGCTGTATCTTAAAGGTGGGAAGGATAACCACGATTCACAAAAAAGCTTCTCATTTCTGAACATTTGGCATCAAAGTCGTCGTCTTCACTACAGAGGCGACGAAGACGTAAGAATTGAGAGTAAGGGATAGCAGTTTTAGTGTGCTTAGGATGACAGGATGAGAAGAGAAGATAGCTGTGGGAGTCAGTAGGCTTGTAAAAGACAGATGTGCTCAGCCTATTACCATTGATAGAAATGAGAATGTCTAGGAATGATACACTGGTCTCACTGATCTCCCATGTGAACTGAAGTGCTGGATGGAAATCATTAACAAAGTTAATGAAGCAATTCAGATCAGCGCGCGAACATGATGCAGTGCCTAAGCAATCATCAATGAACCGGCGATAGAAGTCAGGTGAGGGACCAGTGTACTGTTCGAAGATTTGTTTTTCCACATAACCAACAAACAAATTGGCATAGTTGGGTCCCATTTTGGTACCCATGGCCACACCACTTATTTGTTGGTAATGCTCACCATCAAACGAGAAATTGTTCAAGGTGAGCACTAACTCTGCCAAGCGTACCAAGGTGGTGGTAGATGGATCCTGAATTACCCTTTGGTCTAAAAAGTATTTTAGTGCTTGAAGGCCGTCTTGATGCGGGATGACAGTGTAAAGTGATTTGACATCCATGGTGAAAATGAATTTGTGTGGACCCTGAAAATTGATGTTGTCAAGAATTTTCAGGGCATGCTTGGTGTCCTTGATATAAGAAGGCAAGTTCTTAACCAAGGGCGCCATGATGTGATCGAGGTAGCTGGAGAGGAGTTCAGTGGGGCAACCACAAGCTGACACGATTGGTCTGCCCGGGTTGTCGGGTTTGTGAATTTTGGGTAGGAAATACATGACTGGTGTGCGTGGAGTGGTGACTAGGAGATTGCCTGCCGTAGCAGGTAATTCCCCAGTCGTGATGAGATGGTTGATGGTGGAACGGATTATGGTGTTGTGTTTGGATGTCAAATCAGTATCAACCCTGCTATAAAACGAGGTGTCACCCAGTTGTCTGTGAGCCTCTTGACGGTACAAGTCGGCCCTCCAGACGACTAGGGCACCCCCCTTGTCAGCAGGCTTGATCACAATGTCATTCCGGGTACGCAAAGACCTTAGAGCACTAAATTCGGCTAAACTAAGATTAGGGGGCCTCTTAGGCCTGAAACGGGGGAGCTGATCTATGTCATGTCGACATTGTCGAATGAATAGATCAAGGTTATTTAACTGTTTTTGTGTCATATATTGAAAGGGTGAAAAAAACTAAGAAAATGAAGTTCGTCCTGACATTTGTCGTTATTTTCTTGTCGTTGATTGCATTGAACGAAGCTTCAATCGGTAAACAAACTTTTATGTATATAATGTTTTATAATTTATGGGGATTGAATTTGTACGCCTAATGTCTGGTCAATAGATTTAAGATAATCAGAAATCGTTTTCTCATTTGTCTTTGTTCGCATAGATCTCTGATTATTAGACATAGAGTTAAGCCCGGCGCACACTAGTGCAAGTTGTACGCACAGATGTCATTCGTGACCAATTACGTGCGACGAAAATCCTAGTGTGCGGGGAAAATATACAGGATTTTTGTCACTCGTGTCGTGAACAACAAATATCAAACGTGTTTGATATTTTCTGTCATTCGTGACAAAAATTCCTCGCAGCAAAGAAGTGCGCATGCGTGTTATTTCCCAAAACAACATGGCGGATAGTGAACAAACACTTGCAGCTAGCGACAGGAATTGCGGCGGGCATTTGCCTGACTATAGTTAAGTCAAATACTTATAAAATAAACCTTTCCCACCCCCAACCCTTAACCTAACCCTAACCAGAAATGTCTGAAGAGGAATTTTGGGGTTAAAACAAGTCGGAAAAAATTATTTGAAAGAAAAAATAATTTAAGTGAGAAAAAAGTTTTGGCCGGGATTGACCGGGCTTGAACAGCCGCTCTAAGAAACTGTAGCCAGCGCACGCCCTAAACCACTACGCCACCGAGTACCGACTAGCTCGCTGAATGCAATTGCAATAAACCACTATATATAATGCTAAATATACCGCCTTTCTAGTCATTTAAAGAACGAAGAATATTGACCAATGAACGCCCGCCGCAATTCCTGTCGCTAGCTGCAAGTGTTTGTTCACTATCCGCCATGTTGTTTTGGGAAATAACACGCATGCGCACTTCTTTGCTGCGAGGAATTTTTGTCACGAATGACAGAAAATATCAAACGCGTTTGATATTTGTTGTTCACGACACGAGTGACAAAAATCCTGTATATTTTCCCCGCACACTAGGATTTTCGTCGCACGTAATTGGTCACGAATGACATCTGTGCGTACAAGTGTGCGCCGGGCTTTAGAGTTGACAGAATTGACACAAGAGTTTAGACCATCAGTATGGTGTAACGGTTTGTCGGCTAGCTGGAAAACTTTGTCGGAAAAAAATTATCATTTCTATTTGGAATGAGTATTTGGAAAAAATTCATAGTTCTTCTCATAAGAAATTTATAAGTGCGTGTAAACATGTGTGATTGTATACACTGTGGTTATATACATCTTAGCAATTAAGCATACAATGGTTCGATCATAATTTATCTAACATTTATGACATGTCTATCTCTTAAGCTCACTTTGATAATTCTCTTTTATAGCTAACACGCCTTGCAAAGACCTCAGAACCATCCCCCAAGGTAATTACATACAGTCATATTTTGACGATTTGCCCCCGTGTGAGTGTGTAATTGTGCCGACATTGACATTCATCTTATTAATATATAAACTATTTTTTTCGAAATGTTTAGTGAGTTCGCCGGTAGCATAGTGGCATATCGCCGGTAGCATAGTGGTATATCGCCGGTAGCATAGTGGTATATCGCCGGTAGCATAGTGGTATATCGCCGGTAGCATAGTGGTATAACGGCGTGCGCCTTCCAATCCGAACATTGTTGGTTCGAATCCTGGCAAACGTTTTCTTTATAATTCTTCAAACTTTTTCCTGCAAATTTTGATTTTGTGATTAGGGTTTGGGTTGATTTATTGTTAAAAAATCTAAAAATTGAATTTTAAATCGTATAAAAATCTTATCGGATGTAATCTTATCGAAACGTTGTCTGGCTATGGACACATTCAATATTCGCAACGTCACCGATATGCCGTATTTGTCACAGCTCCGAAAAGGTTATTGGACAGTTACCCCTTGCCTGTGGAGTTTACATCCCAGAATGCAACGAGGACCGAATTACACATTCACACGTTGGAATTCTTGTCGTGATAGCATTTCCGGCAAACTGGTTCGCTGTAGCAGCTGGCGAAATAGTTCCATGCATGAATAGTTCCGAGTGCATTTCGTAGTGGTTCGACTTCTGACATCGTGTCTTGCAATGCTAGGTTAAGTAAATGACCGTAACAATGCACATATACAGCAAGTGGAGAACACTCCTTCATCCGGGCGGCTACTCCCTTCTCTTTGCCACTCATGTTAGCTGCACCGTCAAAACATTTGCCAACTATATTGGTCAAGTCCAGGTTGAGATCCGAGATCGCCTTCGTTATCAGATCGTATAACGTTTTGCCGCAGGTTGTTTTCGTTTCGTAAAAGCCGACAAACGCTTCTTTTTTAACCCAATCGGCGATAAAACTAGGGCGTATGGAGACTTGCTCATGACGACTGATGTCGGATGTCTCGTCCACGATCACGCCAAATGGCCCACTGGCGATGCAATCCTGCTGAATTCTTTCTAGTATAAGATCAGCTAATATTTGAAGAATTTCGTTTTGAATCCCTGGTGCTGTCCATTGCGTATGCTTTCCTAAGTGAGTTTTCAACATTTGTTCGAGCCACGGAATGTCGATGCAACGTACACGTAACAATTCCAAAAAGTTACAACGATTTACGTCGGAGAAGTTGCCAATATCATCACGTTTCTCTTCGTGCCCTCTTTGGGCGATATTCTGTTGGGCAGTGTAGAATAAAGATTCCATAATGACTTTCATATACTTGCGGTTCATTTCAACTAGTCTTTGTGAGCGGTATGCAGTTGTTTCATGACCGATGTTTGCCGTCTAGTGTTCGATCGATAGCTTATCCATTTAGACATGGCTACTCCATGGTTTACGCTCACATGGTGTTTCTTCAGTCGCTCCGTTTTCTTCCAGTTGGTGAAATGAAAAGAATCATCATTCGAAAATCGCTCACATGCAAAACAAGACGCCTCGTGATTGTCAATCGAATAGTTCAGCCAAGAGTACTGTTTGTACCACTCCGCTTGGAAATCTCTCTGGAAAGAATCATTGCCAAACGTGGTGGGATTGTACTTGCCCAGTACTGGTTTGCGAGGGCCGTCCTGGTCGCTATTTGACACCACTGGAGCATTGGGTTCGTAGGGTTTATCTTTTTTCTCGTCATGATTTGTTTTAGGGGACTCGATTATATGGGTAATCTCCAGCGACAGAGAGCTATCTCTCCGTGGAGAAGGGAATTCGCCCATATTGTCAGGCTGGGAATCGAGCAAATAATTCGAAACCGAATGAAGAGTAGGTGACGGGGTATCCAATGAGTCTACATTTGTATTACCTGTATGTGCTTCTAACGATTCTGAGTTTGTGCCACATATCGGGTGATCCAAAGATAAGGAAAATTCTTTAAACTGCAAGGCATCGGACGAGATTGAATTTGTATCAAATTGTGATATATCCGAGTTGTTTATGTCGTCTTCACATTGTGACGGATCTACAAGTTTATTTTGTTCCGACGAATCCTGGACACTCTGAGACGAGTTTACCACACTTTTAACAGAATCATCCGGAGCTGGATCTAGTAGTTTAGGTCGTTTGGCTACGCCTGCGGGTTCATCGTCACTTTTCCTGGTGAAATTCAGTTGGGTTTGAGAAGGAGATATGACTGTGGTAAATTTCACATTTTTTCCAAGGTATAATTAGTGCGTATAATGAATGTGTTCTACAATATATAGTTAGTCGTCATTTACTATAAAGTATGGGCGAAATTTGAAAATGTTCTTCGATCTTGTTGCTACGGCAATGTTCTTCAGGATCCCGAGATTCCACTTTTTTCAAGGTCTGGACACTGGGGAAATCAATTTTCAAATCCCTGAATCATTTCGACTCATCAATCCCGTTTGCAGTACAAGCCCAGGGCATGTTGTAAAACATAGACTGGACTGGACTAAAAACCATGCACTCAGTCAGTGATTTGTAAAATATTTACTGAGTCTAATTACAAATCACGGAAGAACGAAAACGCTCGAAAGGCTAACATATATCGCGCTGTGACTTGGCATTCGATAACTTCCTTTTTGTCGTGTGTCGCGGCCAAATACCACGTGATGTGGCTAGTGACGTCATTTTGGTTGCAATGTCAAGCAATCAAAATATGGCCGAAAGCAGAAACTTGCAACCAAAATGACGTCATGACACATATATATTAGTCCCCAGACACCGGACAAAAATGTAACTATATTTTACTTGGTTTGCGCTTAATGTTTGCCCTTCTAATTATATTTTTAGCCAGTTTTACATTTATAAATGTATAAGAACATATTTATCTACCAAGAAAGCAAAAAGCTCGTTCGTGTCATATGCACTTTAAGGGTACCTTTCAAAGACAAACGGGTTTTCATTCGAGATTCAATAAAGGGTAATTCGGTAATGGTGTTTCTTTGTTAAGCGTGGATCAAACGAGGATGAGAGAGCATATAAGAATTTGCAGTCATGACGCGACCTTGGTTAGCTGATCTTGATGTTTTCCGAGCCTGTATAAGTGCCATCATACCGAAACAATATATCAAATTAACAAAGAAACATTGCTCCCGGTATAATTATTGTATTTGTATCTATATATATAATTAACATTCATAATTCAAATTCCTCAGTAAGCTATATAGCTATTATGTAACGTAAAATATGTTAGTATATATAAGATTGCTATTTTCATTAGTCCTGTACATGTCGAAGACCACAGTCTAGTGGCCGGAAGCTCGTCTAAATAAATAATTTTGGTCCTATTATTATGCGTTTACCTGACCGTGCTTCATCCATATAATATATTGTAGGACACATTATACGCACTTTTGAAGAACATTAGTAAAAAATCTGCTCAAACGCATTAAAAATTCCTATCACAGTAATAAAGAGTGTTTCAACTTTCAACTTTCAAGTTCAACACAAATAACTCTTTCATGTGTATGATAATGTATATTCTGACTGACAGTTGATTTAGTGGAAGACTACGCAAACTAATAGAACGACAAGTAATTACTTCGATCTTGTTGCTTATAAGCAAACTAAACTTGAAACAGATTGGGAAAACTATAAAAAAGTCAGAAATGAAACAAATATTCTACTAAGACAAGCAAAAAGAGACTATTACTCCAAAAAAATCTCTGCAGAAAAGCAAAATCCCAAAGCTGCTTGGAAGACAATTAATACTTTGCTTGGCAAACATAACCAACCAACTAGAGTAAATGAATTAAACGTAAATGATATGAAATTGACCAGCCCCAATGATATTGCTGAGGGTTTCAATACCTTCTTTTCAAATATTCATTTCTACTTAAATCTTATTTAACTGGCCGTACCCAAAGATGTGAAGTCAATGGCTCTATTTCAAGTGAAAATGGTGTAAAATGATATTGCTGAGGGTTTCAATACCTTCTTTTCAAATATTGGACCAAATTTAGCTGAAGAAATTGGTACAACAGAATGCCATTTCAAAGACTACCTTGACAAAACTAATTCTGAAATACTGTTAACCATGAAATCTTATTGCAAAAACTAATGCAAGTTGGAATCACAGGAAATGCATTTCTACTGCTTAAATCTTATTTAACTGGCCGTACCCAAAGATGTGAAATCAATGGCTCTATTTCAAGTGAAAATGGTCTAAAATGATATTGCTGAGGGTTTCAATACCTTCTTTTCAAATATTGGACAAAAATTGAGCTGAAGAAATTGGTACAAGAGAATGCCATTTCAAAGACTACTTTGACAAAACTAATTCTGAATTTACTGCATTCAAATCAGTTACTGTAAACCATGTTTGTCTTTTACTACGTGAACTATCTGGTAGCAAAGCTATACTGGCCTAGATAAAATATCAAGCAAGATAATTAAAATTGCAGCACCATTGATTTCTGATTCATTGACTTACATTTTTAATCAAGCAATTACCCTATGTACTTTTCCACATGAGTGGAAGATTGCAAGAGTAATTCCCCTTTTTAAGAATGGCACGTATCTTATATACTCAACTTTATGAATATTTGTCCGTAAACAACATACTTTCTGAGCATCAATTTGGTTTCAGAAAATTTCATTCAACTGCTTCAGCTTTACTTGATTATACGAATGATTGGTACATAAACATGGACAGGAAATTGTTCAATTTGGTTGTATTTATAGACTTAAAAAAAGCCTTTGATACTGTTAACCATGAAATCTTCTTGCAAAAACTAATGCAAGTTGGAATCACAGGAAATGCATTTCTATCAAATCTTATTTAACTGGCGTACCCAAAGATGTGAAGTCAATGGCTCTATTTCAAGTGAACATGGTGTAAAATGTGGTGTGTCCCAAGGGTCTATATTAGGACCACTGTTATTTTTACTGTATATTAATGATTTACCTGCATGCCTGAATAAAACAAATCCCCGGCTGTTTGCTGATGACACAAATATCACAGCAGCTGGTGGGTGTTTAAGTGATATTGAAGATGCAGTAAATTTGGATTTAGAAAACCTTCGGAAATGGCTCATGGCAAACAAACTGAGCTTGAACGTAGCGAAAACTGAATATCAAATTATTGGAACTAAACCAATGCAAAAAGTGCAAAACGCTAGGTGTGACTCTTGATGAAAATCTGTGTTGGAAAAGTAATACAGACACTATTTGTAAAAAGATTTCATCTGGAATTTATGCTCTCAAACGCATTAAAGAGTATGTTGATAAAAAAGACTCATTTCTGTGTACAATGCTATAATTCAACCCTATTTCAGCTACTGTTGTGAAGTTTGGAATGTATTTGGTGAAACTCAATCAATACGTCTGCAAAAACTTCACAACAGAACTGCTCGTATTATAGCACATGTGCCAAATGAGGTAGGTCAACAAACTGTACTGAATATATTAGGATGGGAGCCACTCAAAGAACAAAGAGTGAAAGCCAAGGCAAAAATAATGTTTAAAACGCTCAATAACATGGGGCCAAACTCACTAAAATAATTATTTACTTTCAAAACGGAAATATTAGATCACAGTCTTCGTGACAGCTCAAGTTCAATACGCTTGCCAAAGCCAAATACGAACAACATGAAGAAAAGTTTCATGTACGATGGAGCTTCCATATGGAACTCCCTACCAGAAAATATAAGAGAAATTAAATCAATCTCAAGTTTTAAAAGAAAAATCGCTACTCTTAGCTTATAAAATCACATGATTCTTAATGTAAATAGATACTTAATATTTGTATATTTGTAACTGCATGATACTTTTTTATTTTTTATTTACTTGTAACTATTTGTTAATATTTTACACGCCCATTGTGGAAACCAGCTTTGGCTGACAATGTTAGCGTGGTTGAATAAAGTTATCATCATCATCAAATGTTCCTCAGGATCGATCCCAAGATACCACTTTTTCCAAGGTCTGGACATTGGGGAAATCAATCTTCAAATCCCTGAATCATTCCGACTTCGTCATTCTCAGTTGCAGTAAATATTCTGTTCAAGGGCATGATGTAAAACATAGACTGGACTGGACTAAAAAAATATGGACTCCGTAAGTGATTTGTAAAACATGGACTGAGTCTTACAAATCATGGATTCAGTCCATGTTTTACAAATCGCTGACTCATGAGTTCATGTTTTCCAAGTGCAATCGATGTTCTACAACATGCCTATCTATTGACTATGTATCTATTGTTATTGTTGATGACAGATGCGGCTAGTGCGCTGCCGGCTTACATCTGAGTTAAGCCGGCTACACAGCAGGTCGAGGGCAGGGATTTACTCAGGTTGGGTAACGTCAGTGTGCTTGATAAACTCATGTAAGTTGAGATTGGTTGGTTCTCTCCTGTGCTTCGAAGGTTTTTCTCCGGGTACTCAAGTTTTCCACCCTCGCTAAAAACTAACCCTTAAGGCCGGTTTACAGTGCGCCCGAATACGTCGCGCGAACTGGAGAATTATTCGCGCGAACATAGCGAATCGGGTTTACACATTTTAAAATTCGCCCACCACCTATTAAGTGGCCGCCCTTAAAGCCCTTTTTGTCCTGAACAAAGAAATTGTAAACAAAATACTAAAGCCTTTTATTATCATAATGTAAGTAATTAATATCATATTTGGGATTCAAAAAGGATAATTCGGTAATGGTGTTTCTTTGTTAAGCCCGGATCAAACGAGGATGAGAGAGCGTAAGAGTTGGCAGTCACGCGACCTTGGTTAGCTGCTCTTGATGTTTTCCGGGCTTTTGATAATGGCATTACGGCAGGCGTTTATATTTCTCGCCGCCCGCAAACAAATAAACGCCTGCGGCGCAGGCTACGATCTAACCTACTGGGCTACAAAGGGCAGTTGTCGAGCTCTAACCGTAGATTCATGTATATATAGATTTTTGGGTGTGCGGGTAATGTTGGATGAACTTGAATGATGTTTTTGCACTTCATAAGCCAAGTGGGTATATGTACTATTTAAAACACGAGTAGGAGTGTTTTATCGGATTTAAAACGCGAGGCGCAGCCGAGCGTTTTAAATCCGATAAAACACGACTTTCGAGTGTTTTAAATGGCTTCAAAAACTAGTACAATAGAGTGCTTTCTATGCGTATTGTTCTCTATTTTCTTTTTGGCTAGGGTTGAGTTGCTTAGCCAATAATATCGACTCTGAAATTACAAATTATTTGAGATAGCTTTCTCCGGGGTTTACGATGTCAACTTGGACGTAAAGCCACTTGCGCAATAACGTTTCCTTTGTTTGCTCAATTTATTGCGAAGGAAAATGCCGTTTTAAGTATTAGTATCCTTACTAAAATGAATTCGACGAATGCAACTCGTCTGTTTCGAAAACCAAAAGGCGTAGAAGATGAGAAAGAGCTGCTGGATAGCACTATCCCTAAATCAATTCGGCACTCTACGAAATGGGCGTTAAAAATATTTCATGAATGGCAAATGGCAAGACAAAATCAAGATGCCAAATTAGAACAGTGCTCTTTTGCATTTGATTGCAATAAAGTGCAGAATTTGGGCATGAGCATTACACAGATGAATGGAGAAACACTGAATTTCTGGTTCGCAAAGTTTATCGAGGAAGTATATATGTAAACCAAATGGTGAACAATACCCTGCGAGAACCTTGTATGCTATTGCCTGTGGTTTAAATCGACATTTGCAAGAAGAATGTGAAGTACCAGTGTCAATTTTGGATAAAAATGAGACGAGGTATATATCGGCCTTTTCGTTCGTGTTATGTATTGATTTTATTTTAATTTTATAGCTAGTTTAGAACTTGTGTAAGTATAATATTGCATTAAATGATTATCTATACATTAATTTGCCAACGCAAGAAATGGTAAATTTGCACGACCAATGTTTGGTTTACTTTTGGAAAATATAGATATTTAGTAGGTTATAAGCTGCTATATAGTACTTAATTTTGTTTACAAGATATACTGAGATAAGTGTGATGATTAATGTTATTAACCACCACGTAATGAAGACTGTATTGTTAACATATGAGCTGTGAACACTTTACCAAAGTCTATATTACCAATATCTGTCGGTTTGTCTTTCGGTGTTGAGCATTTCGTTAACTTCAGATTATCATACTACAACAGACGAAATAATAGGATAGGTCTAATACAGAACACCTCTCCTCAAATATACTTCACCAATATAGACTAAACTGTCCACTATGGACAACACCTCTCTTGTACGGACAAATTATATGGACACCTCTCCTTACGAACATCTCTCTAATACGGGCACTTTTCATTGCGGACACATCTGTAATACGGATACCTTTTGTTAAGGACACATCTCTAGCTAATTAAATCTAATTCTCTTTCACGGACACCTCTGTAGTACAGACACTTCGTTACTACAGACGTGTAGCTCTCTAATGCGGACACGTCTCTAATACAGACACCTCTCTAATTAAGGACACTTATCTAATTACGAACACCTCTTTAATCAGGGACACTTCTCTAATACAGACATCTCTCTAATACAGACATCTCTCTAATTAAAGGACACCTCTCTAATACAGACTTCTCTCCAATACAGTCATCTCTCTAAATCTCTAATACAGACATCTCTCAATTAAGGACACCTCACTAATACTACAGACACCTCTTGAAGATACGGATACCTACCTAATTGGGACACTTGTTTAATACTGACACCTGTCTAAGTAGACACATTTCTAATACAGGCATCACTCTAATACAGACAGCTTCGATTCCAACTTCCCGACAAAAGTCTCACACACCTTCTTTAAAAATAGTACAGTCGACCTCATTTCTCTAATACAAACCAATTGGCACATCGGTAATGACAGTAAGTGTATGTTATACTGTACAATATCCTGTTTGTTTCGTTTCATTTTTGGATTCATATTTACTACATGTATACCAGAGGAGGTCGGACAAGCAATTAGCGAGTTGTCACGTGAGCTCTCGACCAATGAGATCACTCTATTTTCTCATCGTGTTATCTGAAAATTTGGGCAGAAAAATTTGCATTCGACGCAAAATAAATCGAGAAAAAACATTAATACTAAAATTTTCTTGCAAACTTTCAAGTGTAGTGGTACTACTACTAAAGATCTGGTGATGTCTGCAAAAATCTCTGAGGTAAACGTTATTTTCAATGTTATTTTGATGTTTGAAGTTAGTCGACTCCCCGCGACGTGTTGACTCAAGTCTAAATATGTTTACAATGTTTAAAATGAAATATCTAGAAATTCCCACGGTTCGATTTTCTTCATTTTTGGTAGTCGTCAAGACAAAAATATAAGCTTTAAATCTGCTGGAATGATCCCGGTGATCCCCCGGCAGTTTTCGAGATATTAGGCATTGAAGTGACCATAGTCATAGTCACGTTTGCCAAAATGGCGTCTAATAGTTTAGGAAGATATTGCGCCACCAAAGCTTGTTTTTCCCAATGAATCTTGAAACTTCTTTAATATAAAGAGCGTTATTCTTTAGAGTAAGCGTTAAAGTACTTTTGAATGAATTTTAGGAGATATTTGCGTGTTGTTTAGAGATTTTATATCTGGGCTAGTGTCTGGCTCTGTCTGCAATTTTGTTATCTGACGACTGACGGCCCACTCGACTCGCAAATATCGAATATTTTATCATTGTTATTCAAGTTTTTTCGTGGAATGCATCCATGCTATTTCAATAACTATTGATCTACCTATGTGAGCAGTATTTTGTAAGGTAAACGTTATTTTGATCTTTTATGTAGGCTGTACGTCGTCATATTGTATTAATCCGATGCATTTCTGTCAACAATCTTTGAAGTTGAACCTCTCGAATTTCCACAATTGTCGCAGTGTTGCTCGTATTTTTCTGAAGGAGCTAGAGTTGACTTTACTGTTTAAAATAAGTGCTGAGTTTTGAAAGAAAATTTTAGAAGTAAAATTTGTTGTTTATTTACAGATTTGTATTTTGGGTTGAATTCTATCATTGTATTGTTAATTTGCCTTCTTGGTGAATATTTGCTTTCTTTAATATTTATTTATATATGTAGAGAATGAGCAGAGATATTATTTAATATTTTATGCATGTACTATGTATTTTCAATAAAAAGGAACTGTATATTACTGTAAAGTTTGTTTTGTCTACATTTCACCAGTAATTTCTGTTGCAAAAGTATATGTTTATATAAGATGAATAGAAGTTCTTTGACAACCCCAATATGGCGGTTTTCAGTAGTCACAATGTGCTATTGGGATAAATAAATAAATAAATAACTAAATACATATTAAAAGTCGAACCTTTGATGCCAGCAAAATCAATCTGGCCAATAAATATTTAGTTTTTCTCACTATTTGCACAATGTACATTACAAATACAGACGATCCAAGCAGTGGGTCAGCTTATGAAATCATTTACTTAAGTATATGTATACATAGTGTCTAGTTAGACCCTTCATTCTCATCTTTTCCTCACTTCTGTCTTTCCATGAATGAGGAGTAAATATGTGTGTATTGTAAATAATGCATAGTATAATTATAACTGCAGGACCCCACTGAAAAACACTTCGGTGATGTGGGTATCCTGGTTAAATATAAATAAATAATAAAATAAATTAAAAAATATAAAATACAACACTGAACAAAGTGTCCACAAATTACATATAGAATTTCAACACATGAACATTTATATTGACCACAAGACCAGTTGATCACACGCAGCCTTTGAGATTTCTGCACAAATAAATCCATTAAACGGACTCAAAGAGCCTTGTTATACATCGAACACAAACACTAAACACATCCATAATGATGGCATTGAGTCTCTGTATCAATAGCGTCCATTTTCGCAGAATTTGCTATGGCCAGAGATGTTGACTTCACGGCAGTCAACGCATAAATGAGGCCGCACGTGGAACATACGCTCATTACCCATGATGCTTTGCGGCCTGCTTGTCCGACCTCCTCTGCATACTAGTATAAATTGCTTACCGATTAAACGCCGCATACGAGAACGACAATATTGAAGAGCGTCGCTCTCAAATAACAACAACGCGGCGCTTATTCTTAATTTTTCATCAGCTTTATCTTCGCAAATACTACTTCAGACATTTATTTAATTGTCCTTTTTTTAAAGGTATATTCCAATGGCAATCCACTCCAGAACTTTGAAAATGCGCAAATGCTGTGAAGGCAGATACAATTGATAAATACGGCACTGTTGTTCCATTACATTACTCCCAGTTTCTGGCGGTTAACTGTTGTGTAAAACTACCGAAAAATACAGTAAGAACTTCGACGTTTCGAGCGAAGGCAGCGGTTAACTGTTGTGTAAAACTACCTGAAAAATACAGTAAGAACTTCGACGTTTCGAGCGAAGGCCCTTCGTCTGGAACGTCGAAGTTCTTATTTTATTTTTTATCTATGAAAATAAAGCAATCTGATTGGCTAGCGGGCGTTTCAGAGTTGTCCGGATTTTTGCATCCGGCCCGCTCTGAAACTCATCCGGCCCGCTCTGAAACTCATCCGGCCCGCTCTGGATTACGCGACAAAACACAGGAGTGAAACAATTTTTAGATTAAAAAATCTACCCAAAAAGCTAGCCTAACGATAATTAGAGTACAAAAATGAATTGCATCAACTCCAAAGGCTTCATACTAAGCACGATGCGTCGAGAAAACTAATACATTTGTTTTAAATGCTCGTGTATTAAAACTAATACATTTGTTTTATTGCTCATGTATTTCAGTATTTGGCCACATTAAAGTTAAAAAAATACAGTTTAAACAGATATCATAGAAGAAAAAACTTTTCTCCATACATAAAACTTAAAAACATGGACCAACTGTAGTGAAAACATGATTTTTCTGCCCATTTGTTAAAGTACTTTTCGTATACATATTGTAAACAAAAAACAAGTGAAATGACCAGAAAAAAATTACAGCATACCTTGTTCATTGTCCAGTTTTAGTAGAAAGCGTTGATCGAAGTCAAAACACATGCATTCACTGCATGATTCACTTTATGAGTTTTTTATGGCCAAAGCAAGTAAACACGAAGATATCCTTGTCGAAGAAAAACGGAATACCGGAAAACCAGGCCAAAACCTTTCATTCCTATGCTTTCCTACTGCCATGTTTAAAAATATCGTGTACATTTTTACAGAAACTATGGTTTTTTTGTGAGTTTCTTGCCAGTTTTCTTGAGTTTTCGTCTTCGTGTTTTCTTTTAACGTTCAAGTTTTGTCAGCCTCGCTTTGAATTCACAATTGCACTGATCTCAAATTATTTCGCTACACTGGAATTTTCAATTTTAATAAATTCTTAAATTTTACCTATGATAAAATAAACACGTTATTTACCGGTAGAAGGTCCGATGAGAAATTAGCCTCGGTCTTGAAAACGTCCCTCGCCCTCCGGGCTCGGGCCGTTTTCAAGACCTCGGGCACAGTTTTTCTCATCCGGACCTCGCAACCGGTAAATAACATATATGTATTTATCAGGTAGTTTTACAGAGCGGTCAACCGCTGAATTTGTTACACTCTAACCACACTGGCACCGCACGTTCGAGATATTACTCCCAGTTTGTACATCTTGCCAAGAACTTACAAGTTCAAGCACAAGGTAGGACAGCATGGCAAGGATGAATGGATGCCTTAACAGCCAGATTTTAACTGCTAACAAAATGATAAAATACAAGGGACTAAGATTAAGATTAACATTTCTATAGCGCAAATTTACATGTGGATATGATCAAATGCGCTTTACATCTAGTATTATACGTTTACCTAATTACATATTTAGCCTAGACTATTTTATCTTTACAACAATTGTGATATTACTTTCTTAACTGTGTTTATCCTAACCCACCCTGTCAACTTTCCCTGTGGGAGGAATCCGGAGCACCCGGAGAAAACCCACGACTTTCGGCAGAGCGTTGACAGACTCTTTCCACATGAGTCCATAGCGAGAATCGAACCCACGATCTCAGACGTGAAAGGCGCTTGCTCAAACGACTGCGCCACCGAAGCCCCTAAGGGACAAAACATGACGAAAATCGTCCAGTGGTTGGGGGTAAGTGTACTTAATGTATTATTTCTCTACAATATAGCAACAATCTTTACGAAATATAGTGGTATTATATTTGAGTAAGTATTAGTTTTGTCCCTGGAAAAGAAGATTTAGGAAATAAGGAAAAATAGCCACTCTGTTGTGTTGGAAGTTGTATGATGTATAAATAATCAGTTGACCTGTTATGCTTTATAACCATTTTCTCATAAAATATCATTTGACGAAGGTTAAATCGCCCGGTGGCGACGTGAAAATTAATTCCAATTTCAACGAGGAATTGGTCTTCAAGTGGCATGGACCAAAGACAAAGAAAATATCGATAATGAAAGACAAAAAAGACGAACTAAGGAATCTCTTATTGAAATATGCCCACAACGAAACCGACAAGCGACAACAACATGAAGCACGTGGACGCTGCCATATTATTGCCCCTTCCTTCGCCAACGTTTGATGAGCTAGAAATCGACCAAACCACGATTCAAGACAAGTTTGAGATGGTTGTAACTCGTCTTCATCAACTAGAGGAAAGACTAAAACACGACGAGGAAAACTCATTGAATAGAGCTTCTGAATTCGATGCTACCATTGAGTCATTAAAACTTAAAATAACAAAATGGTCGATGAACTTGTGAAGCAACAAAACACTATTCACCAGTTAACCGAGGACAATCATCTTATGAAGCAACTCCTTGAAATCAAGCAGCACGAGTGGGTTACTGTCGAGACGAAGAGTACCTCCAACAACCTGAAAGCATATAGTAATACAGTATTACCCCCGAAAACATCAAACCAATATGAAGGTCTACAAATAGAAGAAAACTCAGAAGAAACTCACGAAAGCATCACTGAAACGCAACCCACCAATTCCGACTTCAGTGAACAAATCGAAACCTATCGGTCAAATAAGAAAACAAGCTACGAAGGTTGCCAAGCAAAGCAAACCCCAAAAACCAAACCTAATATCGATACCACCAAGAAACCAAAAACTGGTAAGGTTTTGGTATTAGGTGATTCAATGATAAAAAACATTGAAAACAAAAAAATCTCAAGGGCTACTAGAGGTGCCAGTCACTGTTGCTCATATCGTGGTGCACAATAAAGCAAGTGCATAAAAAGTTCAAGGAAGAATGGTGTGGAGCTGATGGAATTCAAAATATGATACTATCATATTACATGTGGGAACAAACGATTTGGCTCATGATGAACCGGAAGTTGTTGCCTCAAAAATGGAAAGTCTTGTGAAAGAAGTCCAAAACCATGCAAAGAATGTTGCTGTGTCAGGAGTAACGAAAAGGTATGATAACCAGGTACCCCCTAGTCGAATCACTACTTTCAATGAGTACTTGAAAAACTTAAGTAAAAAAGAAAAACTAACATTCATTGACAATGACAACATTGACAAATCCCTATTAATTGGCTCAAACTTACACCTAAACAGAAATGGAGATAGAGTATTAGGTAAAGCCTTTTGTAATTATTTGAGTTCAATTCGACTCAAGGCTGCTCACAATGAGCATTTTTTATGGTTACGTCCGACCCCCTCCAATCAAAAGGAGGAATGGTCGAAACACCTAATGTATGTAGCTTGTATGACACGAAAGTAAGTAGTAATCGTACAGTTGTGAGTAGCGATTTCTGCAAAGACTTGAGTTCTATTCCCAATCAAAGAGGTTTTAAAATGGCCTTTTTGAATATTGTTAGCCTACCAAAGCATTTTGATGAAATCAACTTTTCAATGTCAAACAAAAAACTTGATGTTATAGCATTTAATGAAACTAGGCTTGATTCAACAATTACTGATAGCATGGTTCACATTGATGGCTATGATATTGTTAGAAGAGACAGATCAAGAAGAGGGGGTGGGGGGTGGTGTTTGTATTTACCTACGTAGCTCGATTAATTACCATATCAGAAATGATCTAGTACCACCTGAGCTAGAGGCTGTATGCATTGAAATTATAAAACCACACAGTCAGCCATTTTTTGCTATTTCTGTGTATAGACCTCCTACTGCAGAAACTGAATTTTTTACTCATTTTGAAAGCTTTATTCAAGCAATTGATGATGAAAACAAAGAAGTTGTTATTCTTGGGGATCTAAATTGTGACCTACTTAAGATAAATTCGGATCAAGCAACTAAGTCACTTAAATTTTTTTTTGAAATGTATCAACTATCGCAGTTGATTGAAGAATCTACTCGGGTAACTATGACAACTTCCAGTCTTCTTGATCACTTTGTTACCAATAAACCAGAAAATATCTGTAATTCTGGGGTAATTCACACAGGAATTAGTGATCACAGTCTTATATTTGCAATTAGAAAAATTGACATGGCTAAGAAACATGAAAGAAACATTGTTGAGATTAGAAACAAGAAAAATTTCTTAAAGATCTAGGAAATCAACCATGGGAATATGTTTACTTTTTCGTTGATGATCCCGATAGCATGTGGGACATTTGGAAGCAATTATTTCTTGAAGTTTTGAATAAACATGCACCTTTGCAATGTAAAAAAATAAAGTCAAGTAGAATTCCATGGATTACAAAAAATATTAAAAAGTTAATAAATGAGAGAGACAAGCTTAAAAGAAAGGCTATTATCACAAAACTTGAATCAGACTGGCAAAACTTTAAAAAAGCAAGAAACAAAGTAAACATAGAACTAAAAAATGCCAAAACAGAATACTATTCTAGTAGGATTGCAAATCAAAAACAATGTCCAAAGGAGGCATGGAAAACAATAAATTCTTTGTTAGGCCGTAAAAATAGACCTACTCAGGTAAATGAGTTAAATATTTGTGAGGAAACTTTGCAAAGTCCTGAGGAAATTGCTGAAGGCTTTAATAAATTCTTCTCAGACATTGGTCCAAGTTTGGCAAGTGAAATTAATAACTCTGACAGTAATTTTCTACAATACATTAAAACATCTGAATCTGAATTCACTAATTTCAAAGCTGTAACTGTAGACAACATATATCATCTCCTCCGAGGTCTTTCAAGTTTCAAAGCAACTGGTATAGACAACATCTCCAGTAAAATTATTAAAATAGCATCACCTATTATTTCTAGCTCATTAACTTATATATTTAATCAAACCATGACCTTATGCTCTTTCCCAAGTGAATGGAAAGTAGCAAGGGGCACACCACTGTATAAAAGTGGTCAACGAAATTTACCAGTAAACCATAGACCTATTTCAGTTTTACCCGCCATAAGCAAAATTATGGAAAGGATTCTCTACAATCAATTGTATGATTACTTAACCCAAAATGAACTGCTTTCCGAAAATCAATTTGGCTTCAGAAAATTCCATTCCACTGCTACTGCATTACTAGATTGTACAAACAGTTGATATGTGAACATGGATAGAAAGCAATTCAGTTTGGTAGTATTCATTGATCTAAAAAAAGCATTTGATACTGTGGATCACTAAATTCTACTTAAAAAACTAGAACTTTGCGGAATCAAAGGGAATGCATATTTACTATTGAAATCATATCTTTTTAACCGAAATAAAAAATGTAGAGTGAATGAATTTGTTTCATCTGAGCGCTAGATTAAATGTGGTGTTCCTCAAGGCTCAATATTGGGGCCTTTGTTCTTTCTACTATACATAAATGATTTACTACAATGCTTAAATGAAACTAGGTCCCGATTATTTGCTGATGACACAAATTTAACAGCCACGGGTGATACTATAGATGATGTTGAAGTTGCTATGAACACAGACTTAGAGAACCTCAGAAAATGGTTAATAGCAAACAAGCTTAGTCTTAATGTTGCAAAAACTGAATTCATGCTAATTGGATCAAAACAAATTATAAATAGTGTCTCGAATCATCAGATTAAAGTTAATATAGACAAAACACCAATTAAACAAGTTTTTGAATGCAAGACATTAGGAGTAACTGTTGATCAACATCTCTCCTGGAAAAAAAATACTGAAAATGTATGTAAGAAAATAAATTCAGGACTCGGTGCCCTTCGTCGTTTGAGGGAATTTGTTGACAGAGACTCGCTTCTCTCTGTTCACAATGCAATAGTGCAACCATACTTCAATTATTGTTGTGAAGTATGGAATGTGTTTGGTGAAACCCAGTCAACAAGACTACAAAAACTGCATAATAGAGCAGCTCGCATAATTACATATTCGAGCAATGAAGTTCATCATGATATCGTGTTAAACGAATTAGGATGGCAACCACTTAAAACGCAACGAATAAAAGCAAAGGCTAAGGTTATGTTTAAAATTTTAAATAACATGGGACCAAAGAGTCTCACAAACCTTTTTACTAACAGAAACGAAACGACAAGTTACAATCTTCGGAACGTTTCATCGGCCGTTTGTTTGCCACAACCTCGTACAAACAACATGAAAAAGAGTTTCATGTTTGATGAGGCATTCATATGGAACTCTCTACCAAAGGAAATAAGAGAAAGCAAATCACTGCAAATCTTTGAACACAAAATCGCTACTCACAACTGCTAATAACCAGTTGTAAATAATTGGTAAAATACCGTAACTTTATTCTTATTGGATTATTGGTATATTAATACCTTAGTTGATACTTTATACTTTTTAGACGGCTTGAACGATTATTTCTACTTGTACTAGTTTATATTTAATACTTCTCTTTATTGATGTACACGCCTTTCATGGAAACCAGCTTTTGTTGATGTTATTAGCGTGTATAAATAAAATCTATCTATCTATCTATTACCATTCTAAACATTAGAAGCGCCCCAGAATGTCAGTAGCTTCAATGGTTTAGGAGATCAAACTATGTCAACAAACTATGTCCGTTTTTTTGTGTGGTCATTTTTAGACATTTCGTCCAGGATTCGGGTTTTGGCACATATGCCATGTTGTCCGTCATGGTCATTTTACCCTAAAACAGTTGAGATTATCTGTCCTAAAATTAAATGCATACAAACTCAAATAAAAGTCCTAGATTATAAACATAGAATGGGAAGGTTAAGGCATTATATTTGAAATAAATTATTGGTAATAAATAATTAATATAAATAATTAGTAAAGAACAATTTACTTGATTGTATCACACTTTAAGTTGTCTGCTGCTCTGATGTTCCGGTGTTCCGGCGCTCCGTGCTCCGGCAATTTCTACAGTAATAGCCTTATGTAGGCTGCGAAGACTCAAATGTCGCGCTGTTGACATTTTGTTATACGATACGAGCAAGCAGGAAATACCAGAGATCAGCCTCATCAAAAGAGTAGCATATTTACTCGTCAATACACCCACTAACTCTCTGTTCAACAAGCTACGTGCACTTGGCCACGATTCTTTGTTAATATTCACGGTATCATCAAACTAAAGCAGTCTCAATTCTACTTTGAAGATCGATAGTCTGGGAACTGATTTAACAATTTGTATTGGTGAGTATTGTAGATGATTACATCACATGTAGAAATATTTCGTTGAAAATCTGCTTACAAAGGCAAATTTTCCATTCTTGATCAAGTCACAACAAAACAGTGGCGTGCAGGCAGGGGGGGCCGGGGGGCCATGGCCCCCCCAGCCAAGATTTTGAAGGGGGCGCCAAAACATAAATGGGGCGCCGAAATTGGCACAAAGAATAGGAAAAAGGAATTGTTATTTTTTTGGAAGTAAATTATTTTGTAGGAAGAAAGATATTAATATAAGAACGTTAGTAGTCCGGGAAAATTTTTTAAACAAGCACATCACACCCCCCCCCCCCCCGTCGACACATAAAAAAAATTTATTTATCGCGTCTAAGAGGCTCAACTATACACATATTACAAGGGGGCGCCAAATTTGCAGGTGGCCTCCCCTGGTGAACACAAGCCAGCACGCCACTGCAACAAAATCTTATGAACCGACGTTTATTCCTGCCTTTATTGGCTTTACTGCACATACATTTGTCAGTTTCACTTAGATTTTAATCCAGTCTGCGTATCTTATAAACATAGGAAATATATTCCATGTAGAAATATTTCGTTACAAATTTGCTTACAAAGGCAAATATTCCATACTTGATCAAGTCACAGCAGAATGTTTTGAAGTATTAACTTATATAGGCGATGTGTTTGTTGCCTTTTTCCTCGTTTACCGCCATTTACTGCACATAAATTTGTCAGTTGAATTGCATTAGAATTATATATTCTTTATTGTTGACAAAGTCAAATGGAAGTTATATATCTATTCAAAAGGCCAAGGCATTGTGCTTTAGGTGACTCACAGAAAAATCAAAACATTGATTGGATTAAATTGGTTTCTTTCCTTATAATGGCATAAGCTTATAGAAATAAATAATGTCGCCCCTGTGCTTTCAGTTTAAGATGCATGGGTTATATTTCAGTTTATAAACCAACAGCGCTTGAATTATCCTTTTATAAACCGTTCATATACCATATTCCTTTGCTTTTCGTCGGTTCTTAGCTTCAGCGTAATAACCTCATGATCTACCAAGATCTTTACGCACAGTAAAAGCTGAGTACCCGAATATTATTCGCAAATAATAATCGGATAGGAGGCCCTCGGTTTTCACAGTTGAATAAAAACCTTTTCTTTGGCCTTTAAATTAACCTATAATATAAAAACATTTGCGCATGAGACTAGAAATATATTGTGCATAATTGTACGTTTTATTGCAATGCTAGACAATGCTATGGTATAACAAACATTTAAGAAACAAATATTTGGAAATTGCGAAGACTATTAACAACTATTACGAGTCTTTACTATGCCATATTTTATAGTAAAATATGCCATGTTTTGATTGCTGTGACCGAAATTCAGCCATACGATAGCTTTGCAACAAGAGTGTGTGGAACATAATTACTATTTTGTTTTCTATTCAACGGTGTAAATCAAAATGATGACACAATTTAAGGCTATAAAGAAAGAAACTTATAGAAAGTAAAGTTTCGTATTATTTTACTGAACTTGAGTCTAGGAGAGCTCCTCGCGCACTAGCGCGTGCTTTCAATGAGATAAAGTGAAACACGGGGTGAGGTATTAATTGGGACGAAAGTCCTGTTCAACATCCCAGTCACGTAGGTTGTCTTGTGATATGTTATGTAAATCATTGCCTTTTGTGAACATTTGTGACGAATTGAATAATAATATACAAAAATAATAATAATAAAGGCTATTTTGCCGTAAAAATATAATATTTGCAGTGAAATGTCATTATTTACGATCAATACAAGAATAACTTTGTCATAAACACTTTTTAAATGTAGAATGCGTCAAGTTTTGGCACATATGCCATGTTGTCCGCCGTGGTCATTTTACCCTAAAACAGTTGAGATTATCTCTCCCAAATTAAATGCATACAAACTCTTATCAAGGTCCTAGACTATAAACATAGAATGGGAAGGTTATGGCTTTATATCTGAAATAAATTTTTGGAAATAAATAATAATTAGCATAAATGATTAGTACTGAACAATGTACTTGGTTGTATCACACTTCAAGTTTTCTGCTGTTCCGGTGTTCCGGCGCTCCGTGCTCCGGCATTTTCTACAGTAATAGCCTTATGTAGGCTGCGAAGACTCAAATGTCACGCTGTTGACATTTTGATATACGATACGAGCAAGCAGGAAATACCAGAGATCAGCCTCATCAAAAGGGTAGCATATTTTACTCGTCAATACACCCACTAACTCTCTGTTCAACAAGCTATACGTA
This sequence comes from Trachythela sp. YZ-2020, assembly GCA_016169945.1. NCBI lineage: Eukaryota > Metazoa > Cnidaria > Anthozoa > Malacalcyonacea > Clavulariidae > Trachythela > Trachythela sp. YZ-2020. The sequence continues at coordinate 3,466,260 of JADLSH010000389.1, forward strand.
TACTCGGCCACGATTCTTTGGTAATATTCACGTTATCATTAACCTAAAACAGTCTCAATTCTACTTTAAAGATCAATAGTCTCGAACTGTTTTAACAATTTGTGTTGGTGAGTATTGTTTCGATTTTAGATTATATATAGCATATAGATTACATATTAAGGAAATGTTTCGTTGAAAATCTGCTTACAAAAGCAAAATTTCCATTCTTGATCAAGTCACAACAGAATCTTATGAACCGATTAACTTATGGGCGATGTTGCTTTTATTCCTGCCTTCATTGGCTTTACTGCACATACATTTGCCTGTTTCACTTTGATTTGATATTTGAGTTATTTTATATTTTAATCCAGTCTGCGTGTTGTATAAACATAGGAAATATATTCCATGTAGAAATATTTCCTTAAAAATTTGCTTACAAAGGGAAATTTCCTTTGTTGCAATTTTCCTCGTTTATAACCGCCATTTACTGCACTTCGTCAGATGAATTACATCGGAATTATGATCCTTTATTGCATAGGGTCGACTGCTAGTCAATCAAAAGTCTGTTATATATCTATCTTATTTCTTGCCATGTTTAAGTTATTTTTGCTAAGACCAAGTATAATCCATGTAGGTACAAAGTCAAAAGTATCCCATGAAATATCATAATGACAAATATTTGATATAACGCAAACTGTTCATGAAAATATATATGATATATACTATTATCAGTATAGACAGAGTTCTACGCGCACGAAATCGACAACTATATTCAAGTGCCAAAGCATTAACAATCTATCGAAGTAAATCAACGTGCTCAGGTCGAGAACAAGGCACAATAGTCTGGATAGTCAATGTGAATGTTAAAATTTATATATAAATATGCAAATGAGCAACGAAAAAACATACAACAAAATACATGTTGTTTTTAATAAAAATAAGCGAATAAATATGCAAAACTAAATAACTAAACACGTGTTTGTCGCCATTTTTCTCCCGACCCTCATTGTCAACCTCGATCCCAGGGCCTTTCGAGGAGGGGGAAAGGCCCTGGCGTCGGCCGGTCACATTATTACTATGTATAAACATAGTTCTTACAGGGATTTAAACCTTACAAAGTTCAAGCGTTTTAGATGTAGCAGAGTGGCACAAATGTAATATGTAGTTTTGCACCCTAACCCTAAGTGATCTTATATTGTGACGTATATAAATACAAAGGTGCTTGCAAGTTATATTGGCACTGGTAGCGGACAGATGGAACGCATTAAAGACGGTAATATGTAAGATTATTACTCCTCAATTGGAAAGGCTTCGGTACGACGATGAACTCCAAAAGGTAGCTCATGTATGTAGTTTCTTACCATACGCACATTGTTTTCTCTGTTTAACATCGAGATCTGTCCAACGGATCCAAATGTCGAAGAAATAGGATGTGGCGAATGTTTCTCCAACTTTTAGGACGCCAAGTTCTTCCCATAAGAACTCTTTGCCCACTTGATATCCGTCCGTATCGATAATTCCAACAACGAACGTTGTCCATACTGACTGACACCCAACGCAATGTATATTAGATAGATTGTCCTACCTTCTTTTTATGTGCTGCTAACAGCATTGTCGGACAAGTTGGGAGGGAAACTAATCCAATGTATCATTGTAAACTTTTTATCCACAAAATTCTTTAGTTTGTTACATGATGTGAGAGAAAATTGACAGTGACATGATTCTTAGGCTGAAGACGCGTTCCATTTTGTAATATTCACAATTTAAATTGATTAGTAATTGAGAGATAATAACATTGCTTGTCCCATTTTGTAATAATATCAATTTAAGTTGTTTAGGAATTAAAATAAAATAATATTACTTGAGTAATATACTTTGAATAAATATTAAATGAAATATTCTTAAAAGGTTAGACCAAATAAATGTTTCATAGCTCTTGGAAGTGAGCACAGAATCTCGGCTTGTATAGTAATTTGTATTGTCAGGTAGATGAAAGTGTTTTACAACCCTCCCCCACACAACAATTAGTGTATGAACTCGATTTTTTTCCTCACTATTTTGGACTGCGGTATACTGTCTTTTTGCGAAAGATTTTATTCTTGTTAATTACCGTGTGGGAGAGTAGCCAATTGTGACTATTGTTAGGGTAGTTTTTAATCACCATAATACACGATGGTGCTACTGTATAAAACGGGAGATATCACTTCAGAAGCCACAGCGGTTGGACGACTTAGTTAAAAAATGGTTGTCGTAAATGTTCTCGGGATTTTAGCTCAGGCTTAAGATAGAGAAGGAGAGGATTGCCAGTTTGCCACTTCTGTCTGGAGATGATAGCTCCTGGACAGATCTCATGTTATACGATATCGTGCTGTAGGCATCACTGCCATGCAGCGTGTTTTGAAAAGTGGATTTACACGTGCGTAGAGGGTGGAACTCCAGTGCGTTGTGCGATGTGTCGCACAGCGTTCAACCAACGCGGTCGTTGTATGCTGTGTCTGGTCAAATATCACGAGGACGATGACAATCTTCCCACAAGGTGTTTTTCTGCGTCCGCACACCGTGCTTGCACCGTGAAGTTGCGGGAGATAAAACAACACGGTCAAGATAATACATGATTGGACGTGACTGTTGGCATGTTTGGGGACTCGACAATTAAAGACCAAGAATAAAACAACACACAAAAACTGGTTCTTTTAAGAACCACCAAATTTACTAAAAGAATATTGAACGAAATGTCGCTGAACGATTATTAGAAACTGTCATTAAAAGATATCCTAGTTTTAGAGAAAGAGTCTTGTACTTTGTGAAATTAAGTGAGAGAGAAGAAAGATATCTGTGGGGCCAAAAGGAGAGACAGGGCCACAAAATGTTGCTTGGAGAATTGGGCTTGCCCACGCGAGGTATACCCGACCAAGCATCGGGCCATCGGGCCTGATAGTGCACCCAATTACACCCCGGACACAAAAAATACCGCAGGGACATATTCAATTATTCATAATGGCCCGAACGAACAGGCCCGAACGAACAGGCCCGATTTGACCCGATTAGGTACTATCAGGCCCGAGTCGCGTGGGCAAGCCCAATTCTCAACCAATATTTTGTGGCCCTGTCTATCCTTTTGGCCCAACAGATATCTTTTTACTCCCTCGCTTAATTTTACAAAGTACAAGACTCTTTCTCGAACTATAACTCTTTCTCTAACTCTAACCCTTTCTCTAACTCTACCCCTGTCTCTAACCCTATCCCTTTCTCTAACCCTGACTCTCGTTCATATTGTATTAGGATATCTTTTGATGAAAGTTTCTTATAATCGTTCAGCGACATTTCGTTCAATATTCTTTTAGTAAATTTGGTAGTTCTTAAAAGAAGGTAATTGTCGAGTCACCAAAATGCCAACAGGCACATTCCAACCATGTATTATCTTGACCGTTTTGTTTCATCTCCCGCAACTTCACGGTGCTTGTGGGAAGATTGTCATCGTCCTCGTGATATTTGACCAGACACAGCATACAACGACCGCGTTGGTTGAACGCTGTGCGATACATCGCACAACGCACTGGAGTTCCACCTTCTACGCACATGTAAATCCACTTTTCAAAACACGCTGCATGGCAGTGATGCCTACAGCACGACATCGTATAACATGAGATCTGTCCAGGAGCTATCATCTCCAGACAGAAGTGGCAATCCTCTCCTTCTCTATCTTCATCCTGAGCTAAAATCCCGAGAACATTTACGACAACCATTTTTTTAACTAAGTCGTCCAAAAAGACAGTACCGCGGTCCAATATATATATATATATATTGTTTTACAACAAGGGTATGTGAAACATAAGTATGTTGTTTGCTCGTGTAAATCAAAATAATGACACAATTTAAAGCTATAAAGAAAGAAACTTACTCGATATTTTCATGTTATGATGTCAATGGCGTGCGGTTTAAATATTTCAAACTACGAAATAACAGGTCATTGAAATTCAATTTGTATGTGACTTTGCGCAAAATGTCATTAGGTTCTATTAAACTTGTAATATACTCACTGTTTCCAAGAACAGCAAAACGTTTCAACTCTCTAGATGCTGTTATAAGGAAATATTGAAACTATGCAACTATGCTTGTTAGTTGTAGAACATATAGACTAGAAATACATGCATGCAGAATCCCCTCGCCCATTTGAACCAAACAATTTACTCCCCAAAAGTTATTGTAACATGAAGTACTGAGGCGACGAATGTAACCATGGTAACACGCAACATTGTATATTTTTTATATTTTAATTTGTAAAAAATACTATAAAATTATCAATTGCCCAACTATATAAAGTGGGTATGCTATTATGTATTCTTTTAGCTTTGATTTACTGTAACATTCAACCTTAGACGTTCACAAAACGTTTCGAAATTTTCAAAAAAAAAACTGCTTTTCGAGGAGTATTTTTATACTTGCACTTGCTTTTGCAATGAAGTTTTTGAGATTTAATGTTTTTTATTTTTCTATAACATATTTGAATCAATACTAATATACTCTTAAAGATCAATCAATGTTGTATTGACCACACAGAATGATCTACACATTTTCAAATCCACAAACTATACTGCATGCTATGTTAAAAAATCGATAAAGCAAGCATGCAAAATAGACACTTGCCTGTTTAAAACGCTCCTTTTTCGGTCTTTCGACTGTTTTTCCTCTTGTTAATTTGTCCTCTAAATAATTTTCATTTATCTTGTTTTGGAGACTTAACATATAAACTTACTTACAGAGAGACTTACTTATAAAATGAGTGCAAAACTATTTTTGAAAAAAGTTTGCAAAATGGAAGTCTTCTACTCTTCTCTCGGCTTGAACTTGCGCATGCGCATAACTTACAAAAAGGTCGAGTCCCGTCCAGTGAACTCTAAGTAGACTGGAACGGTAACTCCTATGATTAAGCCCTATGATTGGGTGAAGCCAAATTGATGCATAATTTGAAGCAAAAGGCGGGAACCGCGCGACTAAAAGCACTTTCAAAAGGACTAAGGCGAGTTTTGTCCAGTGAAAGTTTTGTATTAAATAGGACAAATTCACCAGAATAATAATTCAACAGGAATTAGCAAAATAGAAATGAAAAGTCCAACGGTTGAGGTTTTCAGTAATCATGAGGTTTAGAGCGATATAGTGGCACAACTCCTATAAAGATACAAAATCAAACACGCTGATTATTTGAGTAACTTCTTTAAAGCAATTACTAAGCGTGTTACCATTGTTAATGTAACCACGTATTCGAACTCGGATTGACCAACTTGTATCGCGATAAATCACCACGCATTAATGGCACATGTAAATCAGTGAATATAAGAGTACATTACAAAGGTAGCTTCTACTATATTATTCTACAGTTGTATAGATAGTCTTTTATTAAATGTTTAAAAATAGTTTAAAATTCCCTCAGGCCATCGACAATTGAATCTTTCAGCCCTTCGTATGCTCAAAACACAAAACATTCTTGACTTGGAATAGATTTCTTTCTTCAATATTGGAGTTTTAAAGTTGTGTACGATTTAATATTTCCTTAATATCTTATCAAAGTATGAAGTACTTTCTTATAAATTACTATGCATGAATACTTTACAGGTTAATCATTGACGTAAGAGCAATCACGGCATAAGAAGAGGAACAAACGCTGTGTTGAAACGAAATATTTTTATCAGTGAGGTAAGTTGTCGTTTCTACCAATTCAGGTTCATTATACAGCCGAACCTCCTTACCGCGGGCACCGAAATGTCAAAGCAAAGACCCCATAGATGTGTCCGTGTTAGAGAGGCGTCTATATTAGAAAGGTGTTAGCCAGCGTGGCCGGCTCTTCTAGGGAAGTAAGGCGATGGAAAGAGAGAGAATGTTTGTCGGCATTCATTACCTTTAATCAAAGATTCAAATTTTTGCACTGGATTTTATAACAAACGTATTATGTCAATCCATTGGTATTTGACTGATCAAAATAGCTAACCATTTGCCTTCTAGAATTAATTACTTAAAGTAGCGACACCGATATTTTGACTTGTCCAAATTATGGAAATTAGGTTAAACGTATTTCGGAACTTTTAAAAAGGATTTTTGAAGCAAATGGCTACACATCTACTCTAAAACTCACGATTTGTTGTAGCCAACATGATAGTTATTCCATCCAATATAAAAACCTGAAACTTCAACCAAACTAGCGTTAGGGTCGTAATTCTAGAAAATATAGTGTGGGGCATTTTTTTGGGACACCCTGTATAGCTGATTAATTAATATTCAAGATTTAAAAATAGTACAAAATAGAACACAATATAAACTGTATTGTGTTTCATGTTTTTATTGAAAATATAGCAAATTTTGACAGTTAATTTACTCTTCGTTACTGTAAATCTATAAATCATTCGTTTTCAATTGATATTGGGATGTTATAAAGCTGCCTGGTAGTAATAGGCCCAACAGTATACAGAAATATTACGGAGAATAATCTATTCAGGAAAATTTTTACAAATTGACTTAAAATGCCAATTCTTGCATATTTAGTTAAAGCGCTACTAATCCAAAAATTATTTTCATATTTGTGCAATATTTGGATCATTCTGAGAAGAAATGCAATATATCTTTATAGTAAAAGTCCTCATCTTCCTCAACTTTTTCACTGTCAAAGTTTCCGAATATGATGTCATTACACATTAATTTTAGCATCAAAAAACAAAGGATTTTTTGTAACTAATTTACAATTCACCTAATGATATCATATCCGGTAACTTTCACAGTAAAAAAATTGATCGAGATGAGGATTTTTACTATAGAAATATATTACATTTCTTCTCAGAATGATACAAATATTACACTTATACAAAAATAGTTTTGGGGTTAGTAGCAGTTTAAGTATTTTGCCCGGGCTTTTGGGCAGGCTCTTCTCTCCTTTTCCCTCGCCTCACTCCCCTAGAAGAGCCGACCACGTTGGCTAGAAAGATGTCAGTATTGGAAAGGTATCCTGTATTAGGGCCTGTTCATATGATCCCGCTTGTCGAGACGTGTCGCCTAGCGGGAGGAATATTTCCGTGTGTTCGTGTGGAGTTTTCCACGAACCGAGATGAAATTACAATGTTTTCCTATAATTAGCACTGCAAAACATGTACATTTCATACACGCAACACAAATATTTTAACGATTTGTTTTATATTTTTGCAATAAAAAGCAATGGTTTAGCAATATATTGATGCTTGATTCAGTTGATTGTAAAACAAACGTAAAACTACGTAAAAATCGTTAAATTAAGCGGCAAAATAGGAAGTTTGGCTCCTCGATTTTACCCCGACGTGTTCGTATGGAATATTTTTAATCCCGTCTACCTATGATCTCGGCTCAGAGAGGCGAGATCTCGGCAAGCCCGCTTTCTTATATGAACGCGATGTAATTTTTTATAGTAAAAGTACTAGGAGGCGAGATCATAAGTATAAAAGAAGTGTCCGTATTAGAGGGTGTCCCGTATTAAAGAAGTGTCTGTATTAAAGAGGTGTTTGTGTTTGAGAGGTGTTCGTATTAGAGAGTAGTCCGTATTAGAGCTAAAGGTATCCGCATTAGAAATGTATCCGCATTAGAGAGGTATCTGTATTAGAGAGGTGTCCGTCTTAGAGAGGTGTCCGTGTTAGAGAGTTGTCCGTATTAGAGAGATTCCGTATTAGACAGGTATCCGCATTAGAGAGGTGTCCGTGTTAGAGAGGTGTCCGTATTAAAGAAGTCTCAGTATTAAAGAGGTGTCCGTATTAGATAGGTTCGACTGTATCCTTTATAGTCTAAATATGGGTTTCAATGAGTGTTATATTTTGTGATGCATAACTTCAAATCAGCTAACACTTAACCCATTCCCTCCCCCTTGTATACAAAGAACAATAAAACATGACGTCAAATAAACAATAGGTGCCCCTCCCTTCCACTCTTAGTTGCGTACGTACTAAATGGACGACCCCCTTGCGGAGATAGAAATTTAATAGTTTTCTCGAACGGGTTTCTTCCTCACATGACACAACCAGGTAACTCACCTTGCTCAGACCTCGGGAGAGTTAGCCAGCATTTTAGTTTGGTACGACAAGTATTTGGCCATGGAAGAACTATGCCGAGGTAACTCGGGAAGCTGACTCTACTCGGAGTGACTCAACGAGCAACTGCAATGATTACATGGCTTTTGATAACTAAGCAGTCAACACTGACAAACCATACTCTTTCCCAATTACTTTGTAAAAGTATTGTTTTTACTGGCTATACAGTGACTCTAAATACTTGTATATAAAGGATAGAATTTTAGGTTACGTATTAGAATACTGAATTTTAGGTTAAGTATTGAAGTCGACGTCCCCTATATAAAGTACCTTCTGATAAATTTACCATGATTTTACAAATAAATTTATTACATGATTTTACAGGTATTTCATTGACCCAATAACTAGCCATGTTCTGATCACGGAATAAGAAGAAGAAACGCAATGTAAATGTTGTGTTGAAGCAAAGATTTTTGCAAATCTGGTAAGTCGTAATTTCTCCTAATTCATATTAATTTCTACATTTATACATGGGATTCTTGGTGGTGCATGAGCTAACAATTATCAGAGCAAGAAATTATCCTTGCATGATAGCCACTCAATGTGAAAGAGATAAAAATAGTTCTCGACGTTCTGAACAAAGACCCTTCCTCAAGGGAATTAGTCAAACTAACAAACTCTCATCTATAGTTAGTTTCTACTGTCAGAATGTCTTTACTGGAGACCTCGAGAAATATTTTGATCTGTACATGGAACAACTGTAACTTGCCTTCTTCCCGCGATTCCTATCAGATGGCAAGATGAGTTAGGAATGATTAGCATTTGGCAGGTACAAGACAAAATCAACTGAATGCATGTTTTTCTGTATTTAAAATTTAATAAAATAAATTTCTGACTTTCTTATTTATTCTTGAATTTTCACATTTTCTGAAGAGTTTTAATATCTCAAATGAAAGCATTTCTTTTATGTGTTTGCGGCTAACAGTCAATCAAACGAAAAGTGTCCAATTACCCGTTTCCATGATACAGTATATGCAATATAGACCGCTTTTTTGTCCTATCTAGGCGAGTAAATCTGTTTGGCGAAGGTAACTCGCTTCCGTATAGATAAACGGACTCCATTTTCTACCTAGTATTTTATTCTATAATATATTAAAATTGATACCATTTCATAAATATAATGTTTTATATTTGTACGATAAGTTTAGTTTGAAATACAACGGGTGAATTTCATTACGTAGAAGTAAGTGTCTTGCAATATTTCATCAATAAACTTTAAAAAGGTCGACGTTGTGAAGCCGAAGTCATAATAAGTCCACAGTGAAGTGTTTCGATTTATGTATAATCTCGGATCTACATCAGTAAATATCATGCAGTATCGTGTGAATGTGTGATCGCATGTTTAATCAGCATGCTTAGATCAAAAACAGTTAATGACGCATATAATGACTTTTTGCATAGAAATGGAATGTATGAATTCTTGTCACCGTAGATTCTATTTGACATTCGCATCGCTGAACTACGCTGTTTTTTCGCTAGACCGAGATCTTTTGTTGGCCTTCATCAGCAGAATTGACAAATGTATGTAACAGTAACAGTAAATAATTGCTTTATTGGCATGACCTCTAGTTACAGGTATTGCTAAAGCTATGAAATAGGTGCTAAACTAATTACGGTATAGATAACTATGTGCTATAAAATACGTGCTATTTACGTGGAAGTATGTGGTATAAAGTATAAAGTATAAAAGTAAATACAAAGATATATGCTAATATAGAATTTAAATAATTAGATTTTCAGCATTCCTGGTTTCAAGGCATTTATCTCTTTCCACAAAACAGGAAGAAATAAATTTCGATAATAAAAAAAGCGTTTCAGTTTCATTTGATTTCATTATTTCTACGGATAAATTTTGTTCTCTTTGATCTGTGCTATTGAGAACATTTGGTAAATTGTATGATATTGCTCACTTTCGTACTCCGTTTCTGCCATGTTTCGAACCAAACTTTTAACCAACACAATATTGCTTTTTACTCCATATTAGAGGTGTGCATCGGATTGGATTGGACAGTTCGAATCCGACAATTGATTGATGATTAAAATTCGAGTCCAATCCGATCCGAAAAAAATTGAATCCGAGTCCAATCCGATCCGACACTAAGACAACATGCCGATCCGATCTGATTATAAATCTATTTCTCGCGCGAGTATATACTCCAGCTAATATGTTCGCGTACTACACAGCCAGAAACGCCACAGACCTGATGCAAGTTGCGGATTTTACCGGCCTGCTGCAAGTTGTTAACAAGTTGCCGCAGGCTTGTTGAAGTCATCAACTTGCATCAAGTCTGTTGAAATGAGGCTTGTTGCAACTTGTCATTTGCAGACTTGCTGCAAGTTGATGAAACAACTTGCAGCAAGCCTGTTGATAACAAGTCTTGACAAGCCTGATAGAACAACTTGCAGCAAGTCTGTTGAACGCATCAATGCTGACGCAAGTTGAGAAAATCAGGCTTGCTGCAAGTTGTTATCCGCAGGCTTGCTGCAAGTTGTTCAAACAATTTGCAGCAAGTATGTGGATATCAAATTTTGACAAGTCTGATAAAACAACTTGCAGCAAGCCTGATGAACGTATCAATGCCGATGCAAGTTGTGAAAATCACACTTGCTGCAAGTTGTTATCCGCAGCCTTGCTGCAAGCTGTTCAAACAATTTGCAGCAAGTATGTGGATATCAAATTTTGACAAGTCTGATAAAACAACTTGCAGCAAGCCTGATGAACGTATCAATGCCGATGCAAGTTGTGAAAATCACACTTGCTGCAAAGTATCATTTGCAAACTTGATGCAAGTTGTTGAGACAACTTGCAGCAAGTCTGTGGATTTCGAGTTTTGACAAGTCTGATAGAACAACTTGCAGCAAGTCTCATGAACGCATCAATGCCGATGCAAGTTGCGAAAATCACACTTGCTGCAAAGTATCATTTGCAAACTTGATGCAAGTTGTTGAGACAAATAGGTGAACTGGTTTTAAATAAAGCTTCTGTGTAAATGAGACCTGAAAATGTAAGAAAACTTTGACGTTTCGAGCAAAGGCCCTTCGTCTGGAAGTTAGTAGGCCTAGATATTCCGTTGGCGTCTTTGAAGTTTGAAATTGCTTCCACTTGGAAAAACAAACACAATATTTTCATATATATAGCATGTTTATCAATATTTTCTCAAACACTTCCGGTGCGAGAGTCTGCCGTTAGATTTTGAATTTGGGTGTTCGGAGCTGTTCTAACGTGTATATGTTTGTATGTTATTTTTTCAGCCTTAAAACATTGGACAAAGCCAAAAAATGTGAGGGAGAATAACATTGTTTGTGGTCACAATAATATAAAAGGCAAATCCATGCGAAATATTGTGTGGAAAGTGTTCGCGGTTCCATGTGCTCACAATATTCGTCATTTTGGCAGAAATCAACGAGGTTGCAGCATCGCATGTTGACTTTCTGTATTTGTTTACAGGTAAGAAATCAATGGCAATATAAAGTACCTAGATGTTATATATGTTTGATTTGAAGACAACTAATATCTGGTATGTCAAATGGTAACATGTTCCTGATGTTTTCACATTTTTACAAAAAATTTACACTTTAGTCTTACAGTATGACTATAAATTTAAATGTAGTTTATTTAATACACACGAACAGTGTACAAAATCATAATATAATATTTGTACAGTAAATTCTCATATTAAATGAATAATTCTCAAAGCAAAAGCCATCCAACCTATTAATGACTGTTTTCCACTTAATGTAACATGTTTTATTTTTTATAATTATATAGATGGCAAAATTTCAAGATAGTATTCCGGTTGAGTCGGGCACTGGGCACTGGCAAATTAAATGGAAAAGTACACACAGAAATTTGTCATGTATGTGAAAAAAGCTTATTTGAATGTTTGTCCTATGAATCCAATTATCACTGACTCAGATTAGATAACTATCTGGATTTCTATCTTCGTGTCCTCGCAACTGAAAATTGTATTCGGGATATCACATGTGCAACACTTACTGACATCCCAGCAAATCTTGGGGAAGATGATTATGTACATGCAATGCTTACACTGCATGAAGTGGCTACACTTACTGGCAAAATGGTGATTTGTGTCAAAATTTTTGCAGAGATTGGTTGAAAAGTTAGTAGCGACAGGTTTTGCAACCAAATGGAAACCAAGCTTTATGTTTTACAGATAGTTGAAAAATGTTCATGAGGTTCAGGTCTTCTTGTCAAGTAGATAAATACTTACTGAAGCTTATGAATAATATAATGGTTTCCCTAGCCAACAAGATACTTGCAAGAAAATGCATTTATATAATTACTTTATATATAGGAATTAAAAGATGACATCTGAGTATGCAGCTTGGTCCTCATTTCTCAACCTCTGCCAGTCCTCCCTTGTGATATGGCTCCAGTTTTCCAACTTCCACTGATAAAATGTGCCCCAGAAATCTTTCAGTTTTCGTGCCTGGGCCAGAGTTGCTTCACGTATAAATTTGCGCTAAGAATGAAGAATTTGACCATAAAAACCGGTAATATATGATTTAACTATATGATTGAGCTCTTTATTTCATATAAATTCACACATTGGATGCCAGTGCATCATAATTCACCTACTTTATTATTTTACTCTGTCTAATAATTCACCTACTTTATTATTTTACTCTGTCTAAGTAACATAAGACAGTTTTTCTAATCAAGTGTAGGTTAATTTACCACATTGTTCCATAATTGGCTAATTTAGGTATTGGAAACAGGTTTTTCTGACAAATACTAACTGTTAAAATGATTTCCTTCTTTAAGGCTGCAGTGGAAGATGCGTTGTATTTCTGGCCAACAAGTTGCAGGATCTTGCTTGTGATATTTTGTGTGGCCATCGTTTCAAGGGCATTGTACCCAGCAATGGCAAGAAGCTATATAATGACAAATTGATGCAACTATGCATTAATTACCTAATGAACACATATGGACATTGGACAATCATTTTCAACTTTTACTCGGCTGTGTAAGTAATTAAAGATTACAATACTGCCGTATTACCCTTCTTCTCTCCTCACTTCTCCAGTATGAAAACCTTGACTGTTCATACTTCGAACAGCGAATAAACAGTTCTTGAATGGAAATGCCAGTTGGTGACTGGTCAAATTCATCCTCTAGCAATTTCTACAATTTATTCTTTCCCTATTTTGTTTTTGTTGTCCACGCTACACGTGTTTCCCGCGGGAATAACGCGTGTTCTCCTGTTGCCATGTCAACTGCACTTGGCATCCAGTCCGCAGTTCGTAACGGTTTTCACTTGTTTCCATCTATCAAACTGACGGTACGCAATTTTCTCGATTTTCAAAGATTTTCATATTCGTTTTTCTTGATCTTTTATAAAATCTCCCATGTGTTGTTTTTGATCTTGTCTCTTGTTCACGATATTCGTGTTCCCGCGAGCAAAATGCGGGAAACACAAAGAACACGCGAGAATAACGCGTGTTCTATAATATTGTTGCCATGTCAACTGCAGACTTGCTGCAAATTGCCGTTCACAAGTTGCATCAAGTCTGATTTTCACAAGTTGCATCAAGTCTGCCGTTCACAAGTTGCATCAAGTCTGCCGTTCACAAGTTGCATCAAGTCTGCCGTTCACAAGTTGCATCAAGTCTGCCGTTCACAAGTTGCATCAAGTCTGCCGTTCACAAGTTGCATCAAGTCTGCCGTTCACAAGTTGCATCAAGTCTGCCGTTCACAAGTTGCATCAAGTCTGCCGTTCACAAGTTGCAGCAAGTCTGCCGTTCACAAGTTGCATCAAGTCTGCCGTTCACAAGTTGCATCAAGTCTGCCGTTCACAAGTTGCATCAAGTCTGATTTTCACAAGTTGCATCAAGTCTGCCGTTCACAAGTTGCATCAAGTCTGCCGTTCACAAGTTGCATCAAGTCTGCCGTTCACAAGTTGCATCAAGTCTGTTGACAACTTGCGTCAGACTTGATAATATCAAGCCGGAGCAAGCGATGCGAACGCATCCTGATATCGGCTTGATGATAACAAGTTGAATCAGGCCTGCGTGCAGACTTGCTGCAACTTGTGCGTTTCTGGCTGTGTAGGTGTCGCATACTCGCATTGAAAAATGCTTGAAAATTGTAATACTGCCAATAGGAATTAGAACAGTAAGAACACAGTTGTAGTGAAACGCTTCACAGAAATTCATGTTCGTCAATCGAAATCCGATAGGATCCGCCTGCCAGTAAAGGATTACCGAATGGTTTTCCGTGCAGGATTGCGTGATCCTAAGACGGGGGATGTTGTTCGACTTTCTGAAAGCGTAAAAAAATACGAGCCTATAGGCGAGTATTTTTTAGCTTTCAGAAAGTCGAGCAACATCCCAAGTGTTAGGATCACACAATCCTGCATGGAAAACCATTCGGTAATTATTTTATAAAATAACGACAAAGAAACAACGGTAAAACTTTATTAAATGTTTTGTATTTTGTGCCTTCTGCTTGTGCATTTTCGACTAACTTGTCAACGTCTTCCTCTGTTGCTATAGAGCGAACCTCCGTTTTCGTTCATTTCTTTCTCGTTCGACATATTTTAATTGTCAAATTTGAATTCACGAGTTGAAAAAATTAGCATTTCCCGACATTTTAAAAACCCCGCGAAGCGCCTAAAATTTTCCGTGCATGATTGTCTCATCCTGCACGGGTATTGACCAATCACAGCTCGCGTAGTAAACATGTTATTTTATAAACAGGTTTCCTAGTCCGACCCGATCCGACTGGTGGGACAAGTTTTCTATTCCGATCCGATCCGAAATTTTTATTTATCCCTCCGAATCCGAACGAAATCGGATCGGATTTGCACACCGCTACTCCGTATATATCAACTAAGTTTCCATCTTGTTCTGTTATGCCTACCTTTAAAAATATCATAATTAAGTGGAGATGTTAGGACATATATGTATATTTGCCAAATTTCCGAATGTCTTCTAGGAAATTTAAATGTCTTAATATAGCATTGCTTTTATTGATAAGCATGTGGCGTTCAGCAAACAATAATGTTTGGCTGGTGCATTTTCATTAATTTTAAAGTAAAACACCATAAAAAATATTCAATCCAGAAACTCACGATTAAGATCTACCATATGCTTTATTTTGGCTTTGATTGCTGCAACACACCTTTTTCCATAGTAAATTAATATCGGTAACTTCATTATTATATCAATATCTTTTATTCATTAGGATTGATTAAGATAACGATGGATCGAGTAAAAGCCAAAGCTAGTTATTCCAGAGTATGTCAATTATTGGTAGATAAAGGAGACGATGTGTTAAGAGCTGCTTTACATGCAAAGCATCCACCTTCCACTTTGGCTGCTGTATTAAATGCCAACAAAAAGACCTTGCAGGGAATAAGATACATCGTGATTAAACCCTCGCAATGGAACTTACTCTTTCCAGTATCGCGGGTGCACCAGATTCAAACAACTTTGATATAACTTTAATTTATTAACCATCCTACTCCGAAATATTTATGGACTGGCTTCACCAGCAGCAGGATGCAATGTTATGCCATCAGCCAGCGATAAATCTGTATCTGCTAATATTCTGAGGATCATAATTTGTAGAAATGAAGTCTATGGCCATATACCAAGTGCAAAATATGACGATACCACGTTCGAAGCATTGTGGCAAGAAATTTCGAAACTTTTGATCAAGTTAGGAACACCTCAACATGACATTGATGAATTGAAGGAAGCTCCTCTTAGTCCTCAGGAAGAAAGTTATATCCACAATTAAAGGAATGGAAAGAAAGATGTTTTTTTTCTAAATTGAGTTGTTTTGAACAAGAAGTTGTCAATGTGAAATATAAAGTTGTCGATGTGGAAAATAAAGTTGTCGATGTGGAAAATGAAGTTGTCGATGTGAAAGATGAAGTTGTCAAAGTGAAAGATGAAGTTGTCAAAGTGAAAGATGAAGTTGTCAGTGTGAAACATAAAGTAGTCAATGTGGAATATGAAGTTGTCAATGTCAAAGATGAAGTTGTTGATGTGAAACATAAAGTTCTCAATGTCAAAGATGAAGTTGTTGATGTGAAACATAAAGTAGTGAACGTGGAAAATAAAGTTGTCGAGTTACGAAAGATCGTTGAAAATCAGACACCCTCTCAAGTTCATCAACTAGCAAAGTTCAATTTTACAGGAAAGATTAATGGTTCTTTGATGATCTGTCAAGTTGGTTTACGAATGAAGAATCCAGTGTTATGATCCTGTCTGCAGGTCCTGGCATTGGGAAGAGTGTTTTATCTGCAAAGGTTTGTGAGCTGTATAAACAACGTGGTCAACTCGCTGCTTACCATTTCTGCGACTTTCGAAATTCTGATTACAGCAATCCTCACAGAATTGTCCTGTCACTTGCCAGTCAAATGTGCGACAACGTTGATGGATTTAGTGATAAACTGACTGAAGTTCTTCGTCGTGAACATTCTCAAGACTCACTATCAGGCTCATTTTGTGTTCTTTTAAACGATCCATTGCATGCCCTTGAGAAACGTGAGCCAATGTTGATCGTGGTTGATGCTTTGGACGAGACCAAAAGTGGTGTGAAAAGTGAGTTTTTGGAGTTGATATCTGATCAATTTCCTGAATTACCAAAATGCATTAAGATACTCATTTCGAGTAGACCGGAGTTACAAGTACGAAAGAAACTTGAACACTTCAGTCTTTTGAAATTCTTCCTGACAACGATGATCACAAACTCGACTTGCAGCATTTCATTCGGCAATGTTTGCCAAACCTAAATGTAAGTAATATAAGTTCGGTTATCTCGATGTGCGAGGGCTCGTTTCTGTACGCTTATTACTTAGTGAATGAATTAAAAAAAAAGGATTTGGGAATTGAACCCAACCTAAGTGATTACGTCCCCAAAGGCATTTCCAAATTTTACGTAAATCAGTTCGAACGTTTGAAAACAGGCCTCCAACATTTTAAGCAAGACGCAATGTCATGTTTTGTAAATGTTATTACCGCTTGCAGGGAGCCCCTTCCAATTAAGATTCTCCTAACATGCATGGGTTTGTCTGGTGAGGAGTATGAAGTACGTAAGGCAATTATTGACATAATGTCAGAAACTCTCCCAGTTTACGATGATTGTCTGACTGTTTATCATTTGTCATTATTGGATTGGCTGACATTAGACATGTATGAGGAGCATGCGTTTGTGGCAAATATTGCAGACGGAAATAAACGTCTCTGGCGTGCTTCGTGATTCGTGAACCAATTCTGAATTCAACATGAAAACCAATTCTGGAGTAGATATCTATAATTTCCCAGCTTTGACAATGATGTTCGACGTGTAGAGGCTTATTACAACTTTGGTGTTACATTTTCTCCAGATTCTTCTTATTTTTTGTGTAATACCATTAGGTCTTGCGTCTCTATTAATGAACAAAAGGAAGTGTCTCTTCTTGTGGAATGAAACTTGTTACATTAGAATCTAGAAACGTTTTGGAAGTGTGGGATGTAAGAAAGAAAAGTCCATTAGTAGAAATGGGAAATAACTATGGCGTAAATGAGTATTTGTTTAGTAATTCTAACTCGTATATTCTTGTTTGGGAGAGTGATGTAAAATTTGATTTTCTTGATTATGAATTTGACATCTTGGATTCTAGAACGTTGGAAAATGTTGATTGTGCAAAGGGTTGTGCTGAGGCTTGCTTAACATTTGAAGATTACTATCAAATTATTTCATTCCAGAAATTGGATGCTAGCATTAAAATTCACCATTTGCACTTGTCAACTGATGAGCTGGTTCTAATTTCAAATAGATCATGTTCAAAGCCTATTATATTTAAAGATAGAAAGTGTGTTATATTCTCGAATTATACTAACATAAGTAACTACAAGTGTTGTAGTGTTCGACTTTATAAAACAAGAAATCGTTCACTTGTTTCACATTAATTGTATACCACATGAATATCCTATTCGTCGCCTAACGATATGGGATGAGAAAAAATTTCCTTATTTCTGATTTCCTTCTACAGACTCACCTGTTTCTTCTTTGGTCAATAATGCCTATATAAAATGTTGCGCATTATCTCCAGACAATTTGTATGTAGCGTGCTGTTATGAAAATCTTATTTTGACAATCAGGAGTGTCGATAATAGGAAAATATTGCAAACTGTTGTACTGAAACAACAACCGGAAGCTTTCTTGTTGTCATTGTCGTCGGTTTGTAAAAGTGTAGTCGTAAAATATCCTTATAACTCAAAATTCTGCTCATGCATATTTGCACAATTGTATAATTTAATAAAGTAATTAAAGAGTTGTAACTTTTTTCCATGGGTCAGTTAATACAAGAGGTCTATTAGTGTATGAACTTTAATATTGCCCCTAAAAATTGTGCATAGAGGGAACAGCTCTGTGAAACCTTCATATTTTAGTCTTTTATACTTGGGAATAAAGGTTGTAGATAACAGCACTATTTACACACCACATATAACTATTACATACCACCTAGTTCCCCTATAGTCACAACAGTTTGGGAAAGAAATGCCAAATTGTGCCTATATCTGTTTACCAATCAAATTTCGAAAGTAAACTTAGTACGAGGTGATGTTGACTATGGAAATGACAAACAACGACCATGAACTATTGTCGATTTGACCCAAATAGTGTTGAGACATATGGTAATATTTTAACACTTTTATGAGTGAACTTTATCGAAATAGAAGCTCGAATAATGCAGGATATTCGTACAATATTTTAAAAGGCTTACCTTGTTTCCTGATTCAAATGACATTGATATATAGCAGGTCCAGTCAAGTCAATACTTTGTGTAAATTGGCGATGCATTTCCACAGTTTAAAATGTTATGAAAACACTTCCAATACTTACTAAAAGTACTCCCTCGATTTTTGCCATGCTCAAAATAGTACAGCATTATATCTGCATTCGCAGATACAAAAATAGGTACGCAAAGCGTACATGTATCTGCTTATGCGTATTTGCATAATTGTATAACTTAATAGCGTAATTGAATGAGGTCAATGATTGAGGTCAATGTCACTCCATGAGTGGATGATGCATAAAGGGATGCGGGCCTATAGCCCATTGGAGTAATTTTTAAACAATTGTGAAACCTTCAGATTTTAGTCTTTTATACTTGAGAATAAAGGTTGTGTATAACAGCACATTTTAACACTTTTATGAGTAGAAGCTGGAATAATGCAGGATATTCGTACAATATTTAAAAAGGCTTACCTTGTTTCCTGATTCAAATGACATTGATATATAGCAGGTCAAGTCAAATCAATACTCTGTGTAAATTGAATCAATTCCACAGCATAAAATGCTATCAAACCACTTCCAATACTTACTAAAAATACTCCCTGGACTCTTCCCGTGTTCATAATAGTACAGAAAATTAAAAATATCGTTATTTTGATGCATAATTTTCATCGCAAAATTTAAAATTTTACTCAATCCAGTTGTACATAGAGATCAAAGAGTAACATTATAATGCCCGAGCTTGGGTAATTTCGCTCGGAGATTTGTGAACATAGCGAAGTGCAAAGTTGTCCGCAATTGTTTTTGTCATGGACGTTGGACGGTTTTTTAAGTTATGCGCATGCCCGAGTTCGATACTGGTAACCAGCAACATCATGATTGGCTAAGACAAACATTTACGTCAGAAAAATAACTGCCATTTTGCCATAATTTTCAAAATTATCACATACGTGATACGCTGCTCACTATGTTCCATGCCAACTACTGATGAGAAGTTGTATCGATGACGAAAATTATATTAACTGCATGTCTGCGTAGTTCATAAAGAATTGATTGCTACTACGATAGGGGTTTATGAAGCGAGATTTGTGCGTTGTTTAAAAACATGCATGATCTAACAGTGGGGGCATTTAATGGGGCTTCGGTGGCGCAGTCGTCAGAGCAATCACCTTTCACCTCTGAAATCGTGGGTTCGATTCACGCTCCTGACTCATGACATACGCTCTATATCGAAAGTCGTGGGTTTTCTCCGGGTACTCTAGTAGATAGATAATTTCATTTAACCACGCATACATCGTCAGCAAAATCTGGTTTCCACGATGGGCGTGTATAGAATAACAGAACATAAATAAATAAGTTATGCTATTTACAAATGAAGTACAAAATTAGCTGTATGACCTATAGTAGTTTTAGTATTAACATAATTATATACAAAATCTTAGTTTGTGTCAGCACAAGTAGCCATTGTTCTCTAAGCTTGAGAGCAATTTACTATCTCTTATATTATATTTGCTGGTAAGGAGTTCCATATTGAGGCCTTTTTTTCATATTGTTGGTGCGGGGTTGCGGCAAACACAGACTTTAGAAGAGGTCTCGCATAACTGGCTTTCTGCAATTTGACCCAATCACAAGCACTAATTCACACAGAATGCAAATATTGAAGTTCCTTGATCACGAATTGGGACAAACCGACAAAGCCTTAAGGTGGCTCCCTATAGTTTCAATAGTTACTTGCTATTTCATAAGCTCATTATTTCATGTTATTTTCAGACTTAGAGGGAAAATATATGTTTGGCTTTCTTGCACTGTTAAATTTTTGTCCCAAAGATTATCCGGTTTTTAGGGGTAATTTACAGTAGGGAGTAATTTTTGCTCCACATGTTCGGGACAAATTTTACTCCAGAAAAGAGGGTAATATTAAAGGGGGTAATTTTTACTCGTTAAACTTGGATAGCTGTTTTGTATAAAAAATATTTCAGATATGGCAGAGCAATATTTCTCCTCGCCGAAACGATTTAAGTTTTCCTTCGTAGAGAGGTACGTGCTTTCACTGCAAGCGCTACATTTCACGTTTGTACGGTAGCACTTTTGATCTGCAAATTCTAAAACCTGTAAAAATGATCAACATCTTTATTGCATGCGTATAACTTTAAGCATATTTTCTTGCTCCATGGTGGCCACATGCAGTTATTGTCCCCAGCAATCTGCCTTTCACAACACAAATATTTCAATACATAAATATATATTGAACAATATATTTATTTCCTTTCAAAAAGTATTGGTTTCATGTTTTTTTTAAATACAGTTATATACTATATTTGTAGTATGAATGTTTGCTCTATTTCTTGTGTCTTTAAGTTGCCATGCCATGAATGGCATATTAATACATTACACGCATAGATGACAATTAAAGGGCTCTGACTATTAAGACAAGTTAAAAATGAGGCATAGCCGTGGGAAGGCACAATTCTTCTGTTGTTATATTCTTCATCATGTATTATTGCAATTCCAGTGGAGAATCAGGATCATCCTATAAATTGAAATCCTTTAAGGCTTTATAAAATGAGAATATTTTAAGGGCAAAGTCAAAATTGTTAGTTAAAACTAAAGTAAAACTTCTTAATTTTAAAGATTTTCGTAATCATTGTGATATTCATGCAAACAAGATAACTTGCTCATTTTACTAAGTATATGTTGTCACTGTTCATTTCATGATGTAATTCCATGTCTGTCCAAGTCTGGCTAAAAGTACCGAAAACAGTGTAATTGCAAGTAGCTTACGATTTTCAAAATTCATCCTGGTTTGCATCACACAGATATTCATAAACAATGTTTAGCTCAATAATTTCAGAACCATGAATGCATATTAAGAATTATGCAAACGTTCTCGAACGTATGTGCAAACTTTCTGGAGCGGGACACCATATTCCACCAGTGGCGGAATATTGGGGGTTGAAATTTAGATACCAACATATAACCACCCTTTTTTTGCTCCAAATCGCAGGTCTCGAAACATTTTTGGCTTAAATTTTGTTGAAATTTACTTAAATTGTAGCCTATCAAGGCTTTCATGGTTGCAAAATTATAGATACCGCTTCGTTGAACAGTTAATCAGCTATCATTCAAAGAATTATTGGAGGGTTGCCCCCCCTGGGGTCTGCCACTGTACCCCAGTACCTGTCAGAACTTTTCCTACATGTATTCACAACCACCCAGTGAAATCCCTTTTCCTTGATGCCTCCCCCTAACACTGAAGATTTCTTAAAAGGGCCCCTGGGTACCTCCAGTATGTCAATATTGGAGGGGGCTATGAAATCTTTTTAAACCTTAAAAATAATTTTTTTGAAAATAAGGGCCACAAAAATTTATGGTAACTATCCTCCTACCCAGCATTATTCATTACCAGTTCCTTAGCTTAGAAATCAAATATATACTATACATTGAATATTAATTTCAAATGCTATATTTAATGAATATTCCAAACACTGTAAGACAAAAATACTAATTAAATGATATATACGTTTACATCCTCTCGAACAAAATCAAACTACAATCAATAGTGTTTAAGCAAGAAGTTAATAAAACTATATAATTAGTGTTTTTAAGTTCTCCGTGGAAGTCCGGTACCAAAAATGTCCAAAAACCAGTTCTATTGTTCGTGTCCTAACAAGTCAGTTTCCCACCAAACTGCGATACGGCGTGAGATAACTCCCGGCAGGTCAGTACTTGATTGCCGTCAAGGTCGTCCTTTTTGAAAACCTTTTTCGCTTCACTCAAAAACTCCTCGAGAGTAATCTGGCCATCTCTGTCTTCATCAAATGCATCAAAATTTACAGCCAGCTTTCCCCCTCCAAATAAGGTTCGTTTGCCACCATTACCTCCATTGCCACAACCGTTACCTCCATTGTTACCGTTATTATTGCCTCCGTTACCTCCGTTACCATTATTGCCTTCACCACAGCCCTGACTCGTTAATATGAGGCTGACCAAGACTCCCAAGAGCGCGAGGAACAAATGCTTGCTCACCATGTTATTGCTTTGAAATTTCTGTTCTGAAGACGTGCTCTAATAGTGCTCACCGTGAACTAAGTAATTACCTTTCAAAAACAGTGTTTTTATATTGTAAAACTTATTACCAATTCATGAAGAAAATTGAAAAGAAATCGATGACAATGGCATAGATGGAAATGCTGAGGAAACAATTGATATCCTCTTAGTCCTGAGGAAGAAAGTTATATCGAACAATTAAAGGAATGGAAAGAACTTGAAGATGATCTTTTGTCTAAATTGAGTTGTGTTGAACAAGAAGTTGTCAATGTGAAACATAAAGTTGTCGATGTGGAAAATAAAGTTGTCGATGTGAAAGATGAAGTTGTCGTTGTGAAAGATGAAGTTGTCAATGTGAAACATAAAGTTGTCAATGTGAAACATAAAGTTGTCGATGTGGATAATGAAGTTGTCGATGTGAAAGATGAAGTTGTCGTTGTGAAAGATGAAGTTGTCAAAGTGAAAGATGAAGTTGTCAATGTGAAACATAAATTAGTCAATGTGGAATATGAAGTTGCCAATGTCAAAGATGAAGTTGTTGATGTGAAACATAAAGTTCTCAATGTCAAAGATGAAGTTGTTGCTGAGAAACATAAAGTAGTGAACGTGGAAAATAAAGTTGTCGAGTTACGAAATATCGTTGAAAATCCGACACCCTCTCAAGTTCATCCACTAGCAAAGTTCAATTTTACAGGAAAAATTAATGGCCTTTGTGAGAAATTTCTTGAAGGTACTAGAAAATGGTTCTTTGATGTTCTGTCAAGTTGGTTTACGAATGAAGAATCCAGAGTTATGATCCTGTCTGCAGGTCCTGGCATTGGGAAGATTGTTTTATCTGGAAAGGTTTGTGAGCTGTATAAACAACGTAGCCAACTTGCAGCTTATCATTTCTGCGACTTTCGAAATTCTGATTACAGCAATCCTCACAGAGTTGTCTTGTCATTTGCCAGTCAAATGTGCGACAACGTTGATGGATTTAATGATAAACTAACGGAAATTCTTCGTCGTGAACATTCTCGAGACTCACTATCAGGCGCATTTTATGTTCTTTTAAACAATCCATTGCATGCCCTTGAGAAACGTGAGCCAATGTTGATCGTGGGTGATGCTTTGGACGAGGCCAAAAGTGGTGTGAAAAGTGAGTTTTTCGAGTTGTTATCTGATCAATTCCTGAATTACCAAAATGGATTAAGATACTCATTTCGAGTAGACCGGAGTTACAAGTACGAAAGGAACTTGAACACTTCAGTCTTTTGAAATTCTTCCTGACAACGATGATCACAAACTCGACTTGCAGCATTTCATTCGGCAATGTTTGCCAAACCTAAATGTAAGTAATATCAGTTCGGTCATCTCGATGTGCGAGGGCTCGTTTCTGTACGCTTATTACTTAGTGAATGAATTGAAACAAAGGGATTTGCGAATTGAACCAAACCTAAGTGATAACGTCCCCGAAGGCATTTCCAAATTTTACGTAAATCAGTTCGAACGTTTGAAAACAGGCCTCCATCATTTTAAGCGAGACGCAATGTCATGTTTTGTAAATGTTATTACCGCTTGCAGGGAGCCCCTTCCAATTAAGATTCTCCTAACATGCATGGGTTTGTCTGGTGAGGAGTATGAAGTAGGTAAGGCAATTATTGACATAATGTCAGAAACTCTCCCAGTTTACGATGATTGTCTGACTGTTTATCATTTGTCATTATTGGATTGGCTGACATTAGACAGGTATGAGGAGCATGCGTTTGTGGCAAATATTGCAGACGGAAATAAACGTCTCTGGCGTGCTTCGTGATTCGTGAACCAAGTCTATTAGTGTATGAATTTTAATATTGCCCCTAAAAATTGTGCATAGAGGGAACAGCTCTGTGAAACCTTCATATTTTAGTCTTTTATACTTGGGAATAAAGGTTGTAGATAACAGCACTATTTACACACCACGTATAACTATTACATACCACCTAGTTCCCCTATAGTCACAACAGTTTGGGAAAGAAATGCCAAATTGTGCCTATATCTGTTTACCAATCAAATATCGAAAGTAAACTTAGTACGAGGTGATGTTGACTATGGAAATGACAAACAACGACCATGAACTATTGTCGATTTGACCCAAATAGTGTTGAGACATATGGTAATATTTTAACACTTTTATGAGTGAACTTTATCAAAATAGAAGCTCGAATAATGCAGGGTATTCGTACAATATTTTAAAAGGCTTACCTTGTTTCCTGATTCAAATGACATTGATATATAGCAGGTCCAGTCAAGTCAATACTTTGTGTAAATTGGCGATGCATTTCCACAGTTTAAAATGTTATGAAAACACTTCCAATACTTACTAAAAGTACTCCCTCGATTTTTGCCATGCTCAAAATAGTACAGCATTATATCTGCATTCGCAGATACAAAAATAGGTACGCAAAGCGTACATGTATCTGCTTATGCGTATTTGCATAATTGTATAACTTAATAGCGTAATTGAATGAGGTCAATGCATGAGGTCAATGTCACTCCATGAGTGGATGATGCATAAAGGGATGCGGGCCTATAGCCCATTGGAGTAATTTTTAAACAATTGTGAAACCTTCAGATTTTAGTCTTTTATACTTGAGAATAAAGGTTGTGTATAACAGCACATTTTAACACTTTTATGAGTAGAAGCTGGAATAATGTAGGATATTCGTACAATATTTAAAAAGGCTTACCTTGTTTCCTGATTCAAATGACATTGATATATAGCAGGTCAAGTCAAATCAATACTCTGTGTGAATTGGCGAATCAATTCCACAGCATAAAATGCTATCAAACCACTTCCAACACTTACTAATATCGTTATTTTGATGCATAATTTTCATCGCAAAATTTAAAATTTTACTTATGTTTACAATTCTCGCCCTTCAGTAGTCCGCCATCTTGAAATAATCAATATCAATCCAGTTGTACATAGAGATCAAAGAGTAACATTATAATGCCCGAGCTTGGGTAATTTCGCTCGGAGATTTGTGAACATAGCGAAGTGCAAAGTTGTCCGCAATTGTTTTTGTCATGGACGTTGGACGGTTTTTTAAGTTATGCGCATGCCCGAGTTCGATACTGGTAACCAGCAACATCATGATTGGCTAAGACAAACATTTACGTCAGAAAAATAACTGCCATTTTGCATACGTGATACGCTGCTCACTATGTTCCATGCAACCTACTGATGAGAAGTTGTATCGATGACCAAGATTATGTTAACTGCATGTCTGCATAGTTCATAAAGAATTGATTGCTACTACGATAGGGGTTTATGAAGCGAGCTTTGTGCGTTGTTTAAAAGCATGCATGATCTAACAGTGGGGGCATTTAATGCCTTTCACCTCTGAGATCGTGGGTTCGATTCTCGCTCCTGACTCATGACATACGCTCTATATCGAAAGTCGTGGGTTTTCTCCGCGTACTCTAGTAGATAGATAATTTACATCGTCAGCAAAATATGGTTTCCACGATGGGCGTGTATAGAATAACAGAACATAAATAAATAAATTATGCTATTTACAAATGAAGTAGAAAAATAGCTGTATGACCTATAGTAGTTTTAGTATTAACATAATTATATACAAAATCTTAGTTTGTGTCAGCACAAGTAGCCATTTTTCTCTTAAAGCTTGAGAGCAATTTACTATCTCTTATATTATATTTGCTGGTAAGGAGTTCCATATTGAGGCCTTTTTTCATATTGTTGGTGCGGGGTTGCGGCAAACACAGACTTTAGAAGAGGTGTCACATACCTGGCTTTCTGCAATTTGACCCAATCACAAGCACTAATTCACACAGAATGCAAATATTGAAGTTCTTTTACCACGAATAGGGACAAACCGACAAAGCCTTAAGGTGGCTCCCTATAGTTTCAATAGTTACTTGCTATTTCATAAGCTCATTATTTCATGTTATTTTCAGACTTAGAGGGAAAATATATGTTTGGCTTTCTTGCAC
Organism: Trachythela sp. YZ-2020; assembly: GCA_016169945.1. NCBI lineage: Eukaryota > Metazoa > Cnidaria > Anthozoa > Malacalcyonacea > Clavulariidae > Trachythela > Trachythela sp. YZ-2020. Next base: position 3,493,116 of record JADLSH010000389.1, read on the forward strand.
TGTTAAATTTTTGTCCCAAAGATTATCCGGTTTTTAGGGGTAATTTACAGTAGGGAGTAATTTTTGCTCCACATGTTCGGGACAAATTTTACTCCAGAAAAGAGGGTAATATTAAAGGGGGTAATTTTTACTCCTGAAACTTGGATAGCTGTTTTGTATAAAAAATATTTCAGATATGACAGAGCAATATTTCTCCTCGCCGAAACGATTTAAATTTTCCTTCGTAGAGAGGTACGTGCTTTCACTGCAAGCGCTACATTTCACGTTTGTACGATAGCACTTTTGATCTGCAAATTCTAAAACTTGTAATAATTATCAACATCTTTATTGCATGCGTATAACTTTAAGCATATTTTCTTGCTCCATGGTGGCCACATGCAGTTATTGTCCCCAACAATCTGCCTTTCACAACACAAATATTTCAATACATAAATATATATTTAACAATATATTTATTTCCTTTCACAAAGTATTCGTTTCATGTTGTTTTTAAATACAGTTATTTATTTTTTTATTTGTGTATAGCTATTGATATTTTTTGATTTCCTGCAATCTGATTGGCTGCGTGAGCGGACAGCTTTTTACGATATTTGACCGTGGTCCAAAGAGTTATTTTTTTGAAAATTTTTGTTTATGAAAAGGAGTGAAAAACATTTGAAAAATAAAAAATTCCCCCCAAAATATGCTTGGATTATATTAAACTTAGTCAGTTACTCCCTAGACGATGTCAACATTTTAATCTAGCTTAAATTTTAAGTTAAAAACGAAAAAAATAAATATAAACAAAGATGTAAGGCTACGGCTTTCGGCTTGGCCGACAGGCAGCATGCATCATATCTTTTGAGAATTTGCTGTGATTTTGTTTCTAAAAAATAACCATAACAAAAAGTTAAATTGAAAACAAGACATTTCCTCCAAGAAAACAAGATAAACGGCAGTGTGAACATGTTTTTTCATCTTAAACAGCGTTTCAATTGTACAAAAACAACAAATGTTTTCGACAGAGTAAAGTCGAAGCCCTGCTCAAATCGGGCAGTTTTAGCAAGTTTAAACGATGAAAAACCACACATAAACAAAAATTGAATAAACAGGCATACCTTTTTCATCGTGTCTTGAAATATTTGGAAAATTATAGTCCAAAAACAATGCAAATTCCTATCCTTGTGCAAATTCCGAGGCAAATTCAGTTGACGGCGAATTACTACCTAGACTAGTACCGGGTTAACAAGGCGGTTTGAACACTTCAACAGCAACACGAAAACACTTGAACAAAAAGTGAGAAAAATATCACAGCTGCCATAATCTTGAGTAAAATATAATGTAAAAAGATATATTCCTTCAAAATTTTTGACTGCCGGCTTTCATATTTAGCAACATGTTTTGATTAGGCAACGCCACAGCGCCACTGATCTCGAACAACACTGGAATTTTTTATAAATTTTCCAGGAAGGAAAAAAATTAAAACGTTATTTACCGTTTAGGTCGGTCCGTACTGAAAAATATTTTCCCTCGGCCTCAGAAGCGTCCCTCGACCTTCGGTCTCGGGCCGCTTCTGAGACCTCGGGAAAATATTTTTCCTGTACGGACCTCCCATCCGGTAAATAACATATATATACTATATTTGTAGTATGAATGTTTGCTCTATTTCTTGTGTCTTTAAGTTGCCATGCCATGAATGGCATATTAATACATTACACGCATAGATGACAATTAAAGGGCTCTGACTATTAGAAATGAGGCATAGCCGTTGGAAGGCACAATTCTTCTGTTGTTATATTCTTCATCATGTATTATTGCAATTCCAGTGGAGAATCAGGATCATCCTATAAATTGAAATCCTTTAAGGCTTTATAAAATGAGAATATTTTAAGTGAACAGTCAAAATTGTTACTTAAAACTAAAGTAAAACTTCTTAATTTTAAAGATTTTCGTAATCATTGTGATATTCATGCAAACAAGATAACGTGCTCGTTTTACTAAGTATATGTTGTCACTGTTTATTTCATGATGTAATTCCATGTCTGTCCAAGTCTGGCTAAAAGTACCGAAAACAGTGTAATTGCAAGTAGCTTAGGATTTTCAAAATTCATCCTAGTTTGCATCACACAGATATTCATAAACAATGTTTAGCTCAATAATTTCAGAACCATGCATGCATATTAAGAATTATGCAAACGTTCTCGAACGTATGTGCAAACTTTCTGGAGCGGGACACCATATTCCACCAGTGGCGGAATATTGGGGGTTGAAATTTAGGTAGCCAACATATAATCACCCTTTTGTTGCTCCAAATCGCAGGTCTCGAAACATTTTTGGCTTAAATTTTGTTGAAATTACTTAAATTGTAGCCTATCAAGGCTTTCATGGTTGCAAAATTATAGATACCGCTTCGTTGAACAGTTAATCAGCTATCATTCAAAGACTTTGAGAAATTATTGGAGGGTTGCCCCCCCCCCCTGGTGTCTGCCACTGTACCCCAGTACCTGTCAGAACTATTCCTACATGTATTCACAACCACCCAGTGAAATCCCTTTTCCTTGATGCCTCCCCCTAACACTGAAGATTTCTTAAAAGGGCCCCTGGGTACCTCCAGTATGTCAATATTGGAGTGGGGGGGGGGGGCTATGAAATATTTTTAAACCATAAAGGGGGACCTTAAAAAAAAATAATTTGAAAGTAAGGGCCACAAAAATGTATGGTAATTATCCTCCTACCCAGAATTATTCATTACCAGTCCCTTAGCTTAGAAATCAAATATATACTATGCATTGAATATTGATTTCAAATGCTATATTTAATGAATATTCCAAACACTGTAAGACAAAAATACTAATTAAATGATATATACGTTTACATCCTAACGAACAAAATCAAACTACAATCAATAGTGTTTAAGCAAGAAGTTAATAAAACTATATAATTAGTGTTTTTAAGTTCTCCGTGGAAGTCCGGTACCAAAAATGTCCAAGAACCAGTTCTATTGTTCGTGTCCTAACAAGTCAGTTTCCCACCAAACTGCGATACGGCGCGAGATAACTCCCGGCAGGTCAGTACTTGATTGCCGTCAAGGTCGTCCTTTTTGAAAACCTTTTTCGCTTCACTCAAAAACTCCTCGAAAGTAATCTGGCCATCTCTGTCTTCGTCAAATGCATCAAAATTTACAGCCAGCTTTCCCCCTCCAAATAAGGTTCGTTTGCCACCATTACCTCCATTGCCACCACCGTTACCTCCACTGTTACCGTTATTATTGCCTCCGTTACCTCCGTTACCATTATTGCCTTCACCACAGCCCTGACTCGTTAATATGAGGCTGACCAAGATTCCCAAGAGCGCGAGGAACAAATGCTTGCTAACCATGATATTGCTTTGAAATTTCTGTTCTGAAGACGTGCTCTAACAGTGCTCACCGTGAACTAAGTAATCACCTTTCAAAAACAGTGTTTTTATATTGTAAAACTTATTACCAATTCATGAAGAAAATTGAAAAGAAATTAATGACAATGGCATAGATGGAAATGCTGAGCAAACAGTTGATCTCCGCACATTGACATGCATGTTTGTCAGGAGCTAAAGTAATGAAAATGAAATATGCCAGATTACCACATAATCTCTCTTTGCGTCCACCTTTTGCTCCCACGGGCGTCTCTGACGCAGCCAAAAATATGTAATAACGGCGGATAAATTTTCGATTATTGTTAAGTGATGGGTTTATTACATTATCTTATAATATAATTAATATCACGGTAAACAAACCCAATTTCACGTTGAAAGTATTAACTTAAAATCATATTAATTGCTGTGAATATAAGCGCGATACATATATAATCTAGCTTTGAAATAGCCAAATTACTTACTGCGGAACACCAAGGTTAAACCAGTTATTCCAAAACCCAGTACTATAATTACCTAAAGAATATAAACATGTCATTGTGCTCAATTGATAATGACACTTCCACTAAGTTTACTCTAATAATAGTTTTATCTTGTGTCGATAGCGGGCATGGTAGGAAAGGTGAGTATCGGGTTGCGGGATGCGGGTAGCAGTTTGTTCTTAAGATCTTATTGTTATAAATTTATACGGTATTGTTTGGTTGAAGGTCATTCCACCTTAAAAAAGAGGGATATTTTATAGTAATTCTATTGGAAATATTTTGGGACTTCAAGGTGGTCTTCAAGCTATGTAAACCTCAAAAAGTCATATAAAAGCAAGATATTTTGTGGCAAAGCGAATTTAATCACCAATGTTTGGCTGAAATTTCGCGTAGTTTATGTTTATTTTAGATTCTATATGGAAAGTATATCCTTTGTTATGTATTTTTTATTCACGTCATAAACTGAGGTATTGGGAATCAATACGAAGACTTTTTTCATGTTTGTTTTGACTTTAGTCTTGCTGCAATCGTTTTTGGCAAAAGGGCACTTTTTCACTCTATAAGAAGTCATTGCTTGGTTGCTATGGCAACAACAAATGTAGTATTGATGGTTTGGTATCAGAATGTCAACCCAAAACATTCAACCCAAAAATACTTCGAAAATAATTAATTTGGTAAAAATAACCATTCAATGTATAAGACCACCTTAATACCTGGCCGTTTAATAGAAGGTGGCCCCCTAATGCAGGGTCTCTTAAGGTGGTCTTAGACACTAGAAATCAAAATTTTTAATATCACTATTTTGAAAGAGATTTTGGTTGGATATGATAGAATATCCATTACTGATACCAAAACACACACTTCTACATGTGCTGTTACCATGGTAACCAAGAAATGACCCCCAAGGGAGCGATAAATAGCACTTGCTTGGGACATGATTGAAAGAAAAATAAAGTCATTTAGAAGAAAAAAATAGGTTAAAAGTGAGGTCAACATATGTATCCAAACTGTGAACCTCAAAAAATATTTAAAAAATAGCAACATTGGTAGTAAAAAAATATTTAACTGTGACTGAGCCAAAATCCAAATTTAAAATCAGAATTTTCAAAATATTTATTTTTGATATATACAATTTTAGAGGTTTGCATTATAGAGTCAGTTGCACTGATCATATCCTGAAAATTTCATGTCATTAGGACAAATATTGAATGCTGTAGAGCGTCCCGAGTACAGTTTAACCTGTCACGGGAAAATCGAGTTTAAAGTTTGGAATATAACGTTTTGCGATAAAAATTATGCAGCTATTTTCTAATATTTACGCATTTTCCGCTTAGAAAATTAAAAAATAACACCAGGAAACGAAATAGCAAGGGTTAATAATGTATAAAATGACTGTTTTGAAAATTTGATTTTTTTCAAATTGCAGTGTCCAAGACCACCTTAATAGTATTCTGTTGATCAGAGGTATACCCTAGGAATAAAACTTGTGGAATGCTATGGAATATGCGGATTGTTTGGTATAGTGCTTTAGAATTTAGATCAATCTGTCCAAGTTTGAAATGGGCGTGTTGCAATTAGAATGATTTTAAGTGTAAGTAAAAACCATGCATACATGCAAAATACAAATCACCAGCACAAAAATCCGGTGAGTCAAAATTAATTAATTGGAGATTGATTAAATTGAAAATCAGATCATGTTAAGACTAAAAGTATATGTATCTTCCGAATGTCTGGATTATCAAAACGTCACTCGATGTCGCGTCGAATTAGTATCGAACTCATTAAACGTCGCCCTTGAATGACAATAACAATGACAGCTTTATTAGTTTTATTTAACCATGCAGACTTATCAGGTTTTACATAAGATAATTACAAAATACAGCTAATATATGCATACTTTAATTTACAAGATTGCCTAATTCTAAAATATATACCCACTTTCCATAAGTGTCGTGTGATATAGGAATTAAGAATTTCAGCAGCCCGATTTAAATTCGTTCATAGATTTTGCCTTGCGCACGTCGATGGGTAAACTATTCCATTGCACCGCACCACTGCAGGATGTCCCAAAAATGCCTCCCCCATCATATTTTGTGATATTACGTACTACGTTAGCTTTTACATAATTTGTGAATTGTTATACTGTATAAAATAACTATCATATCATTTTCATTAATTGACGTTTACCTGATAAAAACAGCAAACATTTTAATTTCTAGAGTTACTTGAAGTGGCGACACCAATTGTCCAAATTCATGAAATTAGGTGAAAGTATCGTTATTATTAAAGGCAATTCCTACATATTCCTTCATAAAATAGGCGACTTAAGGTGACTTGTTTTCCCTAACATCAAGATTCCGTTTAATGAAAAAATTTAGTAGAAATTTGGCTGAAGACCAGGCAGAGAAATTAAAATGTCATGAATTTGCTGTTTTATGACAAAAAATGCGTCGAGAGTGGTAAAAATCTGAGCAAAATTAATGATGTAAGGCACGTTTAGAGGATTGGAACAATAGAATTAACCTTTTAGACAACAAAAATTGCCGTAACTAAATAATTTTATATATTCGGCTTGTGCAAGTGACGTCACAACTCGAAATTGTGTGGCTTCCGGTTTTTTGGGGGCAAATTCCACCATTTTCATTAGATAAATTCAAACTAATTAAAATCAAATTCAAGATGGCTGACAATTTTTTACATCAATACGTACGCCAACGTACTTTCCTGAATAACTCGAGTTCTAGACACGGTAAAGCAACAAACTATACACCAAAATACTCATCGTTGGTCAAGGATTCTAGAAAGGTATAGATTATCTTATAACTCTCTGTATTTCGCAAGATATAAACGAAAACGGCACTTCGGTGAAATCCACGATATGCCCCCAAATTGCCGGTTATATAGCATGACGTAATATTCTCGCGTGACTGCACAAACCGAATAAGATAAATAAATGTAATAAAACTTTATTACAAAGTTTTTTAGTTCGACGTTCGTCCATATTTCATTTTGATTATTTTTGCTCTTGCTAGCGTCGGTGTGACCAAGGCCTTTTTTAAGAAATCGTTAGTGGGGGGGGGCATCATCGAAAGGGGACGTAACAAGTAGGTGGTGTATTACAGGTGTGGGAAGGTGAAGGGGGTCTGGGGGTACTCCCCCAGAAAATTTTTGTCTCTGTGTCTTGATTTCCTGCATTTTCAGAGACAATTTTTGATATATCCCATCTAAACGGAGCCAGTTTTGTTGTGAGAATACCATAACTGTCCTCTAAACTCAGTTTTCCCCCCTTTTTGCTTATACTTTGAACAAAAGGGACCTTCACTGGGGGGGCCAAAATAGCTTACTGGGGGGGCCAACATGGGGGCTGGGGGTGCTTTGGCCCCTCCAGTACATTAGTTAAAAAAGGCCCTGGGTGTGACCACGGACAAACAATACGACAAACATGTCAATGACATTTTCCACTAAGTTTACTGAATTATGAATTCATTATTATAATCCATATCTTGGATTGCTGAAGATGTTGATCTTCGGATTATGTTCTGTTTTATGTTTTTTGAAATTGTCGGCTGGTATTGGTCTTTTACTGAATTACCCTAGTAATAGTTTTACTAAGATCAATCTTCAAATGTGCATTGGATTTTCAGCGTCGATGGCGGGTATGGTAGAAAACGCGGGTATCGGAGTGCGTGGGGTGCGGGGTGCGAAGTGTGTGGAGCGAATATTATTATAATAAAAGCTAAGTTTTATATTATACTATAGCAAGAAATTTGCAATTGATCTTAATGTCATGCTATAGTAAAGCCATTGTATATCCTCGCTGTATAGCTGGTGTTTCAAAAGTGAATTTTGCACAAAGGGTGAAATTGTTGCGAGCATTCACAGGATTGTGCTTTAAACGTGATCAATGTCGAGAGAATTATATTATGGCCGTTTACGCTGTGGGCTGCTGTGGGCCCTTCCGCACTCCGTGTTTTCTACCATACCGTATAAAAGTTTTACTATTATTATTATTATTTAATCATTTATATAGCGCCATTTCTTCTAGTACCACAAACACTTTACATTGTTCATATTTAATACTAGTCTACATAAAATACTTATACTAATACTAAAAATACTACTTAAAAATAGTATTTCATCCATTCGGTCTAAAATGTCATTGTTACATTATTGATACAGCTTATAGTATTTCGTTAAAAACCATACGCACGATCGACTAAATAAAAATGTCTTTAGCCTCTTTTTGAAAGCAGTTAAACAGTTAATATTCTTAATCCCTTCTGGTAGTTTATTCCATAGGATTGGTGCAACGACAGAGAAGGCCCTTCTGCCATAAGTCTGAAGATTTAAATTTGGTACTTTTAGGCGATCTTTATTCGTCGATCTTAAAAGTCTATTAGCTTCATACGGGGTTAAGATACCACGTAGATATCTTGGGGCTGTTCCATTTAGCGCCTTGAATGTTAGTACTAAGATCTTGAAGTTTAAGCCAATGAAGATCCTTTAATATAGGTGTGATGTGTTCCTGCTTTACGATCGATCGATCTTCAAATGTACTTGGGATTTTCAATGTCGGTGGCGTTCTAAATACTTGTTAGCTTGGTATTTTATCACCAGCCTGAAATGAGAAAAGCAATAAGTAATGTAAATCAATTATCAAAATTTAGGATAGAAATACCATTAAATAATGAGCTTATGAAATAACAAGTAATTCTGTTAATTACGGTACTTGTGATTGGGTAAAATTGCAGAAAGCCAGTCATGTGACACTTCTTCTAAAGTCTGTTTGCCGCAACCCCGCACCAACAAAATGAAAAAATTCCTATGTTTGACAGGGCCTCAATATGGAACTCCTTACCAGCAAGCATAAGAGATAGTAAATTGCTCTCAAGCTTTAAGAGAAAAATGGCTACTTGTGTTGACACAAACTAAGATTTTGTATATAATTATGTTAATACTAAAACTACTATAGGTCATACAGCTAATTTTCCACTTTATTTGTAAATAGCATAATTTATGTTCTGTTGTTCTACACGCCCATCATGGAAACCAGCTTTTGCTGACAATGTAAGCGTAGTTAAATGAAATTATCTAACTATCTGTTAATTTTTAAGCGCTATGGAAACACCTTACCAACACTTTAAAAATATCTCTTTCATAACGTCAAAATATAATGATAAAAATAGGTGCGCAAAGGGTACATGTATCTGCTCATGCCTATTTGCATAATTGTATAATTAAATAGCGTAATTGAATGATGTCAATGCATGAGGTCAATGTCACTCAATGAGTGTATGAACGTTTATATTGCTTTAAAAAAAACTGTGCATAAAGGGATGAGGGCCTATAGCCCATGGGAGCAATTTTTAAAACAATTGTGAAACCTTCAGATTTTAGTCTTTTATACTTGAGAATAAAGGTTGTATATAACAGCACTATTTACACAGCACATATAAATATTACATACCATCAACTCATTTAGTCCCCCTAGTCACAGGAGTTTGGGAAAGAAATGCCAAACTGTGCTTATATCTTTATACCAATCAAATATCAAAAGTAAACTTAGTATAAGGTGATGTTGACTATCGAAATGACAATTCGATTTGACCATTTTGACCAAATAGTGTTGAGAATAAATATTGCATTATTTTAACACTTTTATGAGAGAACTTTTTCGAAATAGAAGCTCGAATAATGCAGGATATTTGTACAATATTTAAAAAGGCTTATCTTGTTTCCGGATTCAAATGACATTGATATGAAAATAAGGGCCACAAAAATTTATGGTAATTATCCTCCTACCCAGCATTATTCATTACCAGTCCCTTAGCTTAGAAATCAAATATATACTATACATTGAATATTGATTTCAAATGCTATATTTAATGAATATTCCAAACACTGTAAGACAAAAATACTAATTAAATGAGATATACGTTTACATCCTAACGAACAAAATCAAACTACAATCAATAGTGTTTAAGCAAGAAGTTAATAAAACTATATAATTAGTGTTTTTAAGTTCTCCGTGGAAGTCCGGTACCAAAAATGTCCAAAAACCAGTTCTATTGTTCGTGTCCTAACAAGTCAGTTTCCCACCAAACTGCGATACGGCGTGAGATAACTCCCGGCAGGTCAGTACTTGATTGCCGTCAAGGTCGTCCTTTTTGAAAACCTTTTTCGCTTCACTCAAAAACTCCTCGAGAGTAATCTGGCCATCTCTGTCTTCGTCAAATGCATCAAAATTTACAGCCAGCTTTCCCCCTCCAAATAAGGTTCGTTTGCCACCATTACCTCCATTGCCACAACCGTTACCTCCATTGTTACCGTTATTATTGCCTCCGTTACCTCCGTTACCATTATTGCCTTCACCACAGCCCTGACTCGTTAATATGAGGCTGACCAAGATTCCCAGAACAAATGCTTGCTAACCATGTTATTGCTTTGAAATTTCTGTTCTGAAGACGTGCTCTAACAGTGCTCACCGTGAACTAAGTAATCACCTTTCCAAAACAGTGTTTTTATATTGTAAAACTTATTACCAATTCATGAAGAAAATTGAAAAGAAATTAATGACAATGGCATAGATGGAAATGCTGAGCAAACAGTTGATCTCCGCACATTGACATGCATGTTTGTCAGGAGCTAAAGTAATGAAAATGAAATATGCCAGATTACCACATAATCTCTCTTTGCGTCCACCTTTTGCTCCCACGGGCGTCTCTGACGCAGCCAAAAATATGTAATAACGGCGGATAAATTTTCGATTATTGTTAAGTGATAGGTTTATTACATTATCTTATAATATAATTAATATCACGGTAAACAAACCCAATTTCACGTTGAAAGTATTAACTTAAAATCATATTAATTGCTGTGAATATAAGCGCGATACATATATAATCTAGCTTTGAAATAGCCAAATTACTTACTGCGGAACACCAAGGTTAAACCAGTTATTCCAAAACCCAGTACTATAATTACCTAAAGAATATAAACATGTCATTGTGCTCAATTGATAATGACACTTCCACTAAGTTTACTCTAATAATAGTTTTATCTTGTGTCGATAGCGGGCATGGTAGGAAAGGTGGGTATCGGATTGCGGGATGCGGGCAGCAGTTTGTTCTTAAGATCTTATTGTTATAAATTTATACGGTATTGTTTGGTTGAAGGTCATTCCACCTTAAAGAGGGATATTTTATAGTAATTCTATTGGAAATATTTTGGGACTTCAAGGTGGTCTTCAAGCTATGTAAACCTCAAAAAGTCATATAAAAGCAAGATATTTTGTGGCAAAGCGAATTTAATCACCAATGTTTGGCTGAAATTTCGCGTAGTTTATGTTTATTTTAGATTCTATATGGAAAGTATATCCTTTGTTGTGTATTTTTTATTCACGTCATAAACTGAGGTATTGGGAATCAATACGAAGACTTTTTTCATGTCTGTTTTGACTTTAGTCTTGTTGCAATAGTTTTTGGCAAAAGGGCACTTTTTCACTCTATAAGAAGTCATTGCTTGGTTGCTATGGCAACAATAAATGTAGTATTGATGGTTTGGTATCAGAATGTCAACCCAAAACATTCAAATTATTATGGCCGTTTACACTGTGGGCTGCTGTGGGCCACTCCGCACTCCGTGTTTTCTACCATACCGTATAAAAGTTTTACTATTATTATTATTATTATTATTTAATCATTTATATAGCGCCATTTCTTCTAGTAAACCAATGGCACTTTACATTGTTCATAATTATTTAATACTATAGTCTACATAAAATACTTATACTAATACTAATTTGTTCATATTTATTTACATTGTTCATAATTAATACAAGTCTACATAAAATACATATACTGATACTTATACTAATACTAATCTACTTAAAAATAGTATTGCATCCATTCGGTGTAAAATGTCATCGTTGCATTATTCATGATACAGCTTATAGTATTTCTTTAAAAACCATACACACGACTAAATAAAAATGTCTGTAGCCTCTTTTTGAAAGCAGTTAAAAAGTTAACATGCTTAATCCCTTCTGGTAGTTTATTCCATAGGATTGGTGCAACGACAGAGAAGGCCCTTCTGCCATAAGTCAGAAAATTTAAATTTGGTATTTTTAGGAGATCTTTATTCGTCGATCTTAAAAGTCTATTAGCTTCATACGGGGTTAAGATACCACGTAGATATCTTGGGGCTGTTCCATTTAGCGCCTTGAATGTTAGTACTAAGATCTTGAAGTTTAAGCCAATGAAGATCCTTTAATATAGGTGTGATGTGTTCCTGCTTTACGATCGATCGATCTTCAAATGTGCTTGGGATTTTCAATGTCGGTGGCGTTCTAAATACTTGTTCGCTTGGTATTTTATCACCAGCCTGAAATGAGAAAAGCAATAAGTAATGTAAATCAATTATCAAAATTTAGGATAGAAATACCATTAAATAATGAGCTTATGAAATAACAAGTAATTCTGTTAATTACGGTACTTGTGATTGGGTAAAATTGCAGAAAGCCAGTCATGTGACACTTCTTCTAAAGTCTGTTTGCCGCAACCCCGCACCAACAAAATGAAAAAATTCCTATGTTTGACAGGGCCTCAATATGGAACTCCTTAACAGCAAACATAAGAGATAGTAAATTGCTCTCAAGCTTTAAGAGAAAAATGGCTACTTGTGTTGACACAAACTAAGATTTTGTATATAATTATGTTAATACTAAAAGTACTATAGGTCATACAGCTAATTTTCCACTTTATTTGTAAATAGCATAATTTATGTTCTGTTGTTCTACACGCCCATCATGGAAACCAGCTTTTGCTGACAATGTAAGCGTATAGTTAAATGAAATTATCTAACTATCAGTTATTTTTTAAGCGCCATGGAAACACCTTACCAACACTTTAAAAATATCTCTTTCATAACGTCAAAACATAATGATAAAAATAGGTGCGCAAAGGGTACATGTATCTGCTCATGAGTATTTGCATAATTGTGTAATTAAATAGCGTAATTGAATGATGTCAATGCATGAGGTCAATGTCACTCAATGAGTGTATGAACGTTTATATTGCTTTTAAAAAACTGTGCATAAAGGGGATGAGGGCCTATAGCCCATGGGAGCAATGTTTAAAACAATTGTGAAACCTTCAGATTTTAGTCTTTTATACTTGAGAATAAAGGTTGTATATAACAGCACTATTTACACACCACATATAAATATTACATACCATCAACTCATTTAGTCCCCCTAGTCACAGGAGTTTGGGAGAGAAATGCCAAACTGTGCTTATATCTTTATACCAATCAAATATCAAAAGTAAACTTAGTATAAGGTGATGTTGACTTTCGAAATGACAATTCGATTTGACAATTTTGACCAAATAGTGTTGAGAATAAATATTGCATTATTTTAACACTTTTATGAGTGAACTTTTTCGAAATAGAAGCTCGAATAATGCAGGATATTCGTACAATATTTAAAAAGGCTTATCTTGTTTCCGGATTCAAATTACATTGATATATAGCAGGTCAAGTCAAGTTTGTGTAAATTTGCGAATCATTTCAACAGCGTAAAATGTTATCAAACCACTTCCAATACTTACTAAAAATACTCCCTCGACTCTTGCCATGTTCAAAATAGTACAGAAAATTAAAAATATCGTTGGTTTGATGCATAATTTTCATCGTAAAATTTAAAATTTTACTCATGTTTACAATTCTCGCCCTTCAATAGTCCGCCATCTTGAAATAATCAATATGAATCCAGGTGTACATAGAGATCAAAGAGTAACATTACAATTACGTAATTTTAATCTAGGCTGTCGCTAATTGGCTACAAGCATGGCACGGCACGGCACCTCTGGCACGGCATGGTACGGAGGCGATAGCAATATATCTGCATTCGAGATACAAAAACACAAAGGTCTTGGGAATGAACTCAAGGAATGCTTTTTAAATTTCATACGGGTCCTTAACTTTGCTGCAGGTGTTCTTGTTATCGAGCGATTCGAAGAAATTGGATTTGAAAGGAAAAGCTTTGTCCTCAACAAATACTTGATCCAATTATTGATGACAGTGTTGCTGCATGCGCAATAAGTCCAGATGGTGTGCTGTTCTGTTCTATGTTGGGTATTTCGAGTTCGAAATGCATGTTTATTGTGGGAAATAGCAGGTGCGAACAGATGGGAATTACGTTCGAATGTAATATTGCAGTGCAATGCAGATTGGCTCTGTGTATCTGGTACGAAGAACTCGCGGAGTTCCTTGATACTCTCAGAAAACCATCTCACTAAATACATCTCACTAAATACTCAACAAATACCTGATCTGAATGTTGGATACGGTTTCGCTGCAATAAGTCCAGATGGTTGTGCTGTTCTGTTATATTTTGAGAAGAAAATTTCAGATTGTCAATTGTGGGAAATAGCATGTGAGAACAGTTGGGAAGTACGTTCGAATGTAAGATTGCAGGTTACCAATGTAGATTGGTTCTGTTTAACTGGAACAAAGAACTCGCGGAGTTCCTTGTTACTCTCAGAAAACAGAGGTCGTGGCTTTTCTTTAACTTCCATTGACTTCCTAAATGAAACGCAGCATGTACATGAACTTCCTATAAGAAACTACGATGATAGGAGTGTAACTAAAGGGGTTATTTCTGTAAACTCCGATTTTGTAATTATTCATAAGGATAGGTCGATACATTTCGTTAACGTGTCAGATGGTAAAATCATAACTTCTGTATATTTAGGTGAGGTTGATGAGATAAAGAACATATCTTCCTTCTACCTCGCTTCACAAGGTGTTCTTCTCTTGGTTAGGAAAAGTGGTATCAAATATTTCAAAATCCATAATATTAAAAATGTACTACCCTAGCGAAGGACTTATACTTAAGAATAACATTATGCAGTTTTCTAGTCATTCCTCTGGAATACCTAGTGATTACTCTTCCGAATGGATGTAATAATATAAGTAAATCACTCAGAACAGAAAACAACATGAATCATTATACATTGCATAATATTTGATTCGATGAGATTAGTATTAGGGGGCTCTATTATCCAATCCTCTAGCAATTCTTCACATTTTAATACAAGTGAACGTGGAGGCCTGTTACTGAATGCGTGTACGTTTGAACAATGTAAATTTCGTTTAAAAAAACAATGATTTGAAAATTATATTTCGGACCAGTTTACATGCCCTGCTTTTTCGTGAAACAACATGAGAGGTTAATTATTTTTATTACTGAATATTTGATTTAAATAAGTGTTTTAGCTACTTGTGATAAGCGTGCATATGTAAACAAGCCCTTGATAAAAGATGTTATAGGAATATTATTTACCTTTTTATTAGGTTTATCTATAAAGAAACTTCTCTTTCGCTGCAACTGAATAAAGCTTTAAAATACTTTAATGAGGAAAAAAATTACAATAATAATTTCCAATACATAATTTTATCACTCAAACACCCCCCTCCCCCCCTTTAAGGCAAATAGACAACGTAGTTTGTCGGAAATTTTTAGCCATAATGGGTTAAAACAGCTGATTGTCAGTTTAAATTGGAG
The DNA here is from genome assembly GCA_016169945.1 of Trachythela sp. YZ-2020. NCBI lineage: Eukaryota > Metazoa > Cnidaria > Anthozoa > Malacalcyonacea > Clavulariidae > Trachythela > Trachythela sp. YZ-2020. The sequence goes on from JADLSH010000389.1 coordinate 3,508,554, forward strand.
GGGGGGTTGTTGGAAATTTACAAGGTTTTGTGCGAAATGTAGGAGGCCTTGCCCCCACCGGAAAGAGTGAATTTCCGCCACCGTTTTTAATCCATTTTGTGGAATCCAATACTAGATTGCACGTGGAAATGTTGCTGATGAAATAGTACTTACTTTAATACACATTTTCTCCAATATTGATGCCATCTTGAGAACGCAATTCATCAAATTTCTGTAATGTTTCTTGTATAGATATACCTGAACTTTAAGGCTAGTTTACATTTGATGACCACGTCAGCCTGCTTACCGAGACGAAATTAAGAAAACAAAATTAGACGTTAAAACATTTTAAATTGACTGTTATTGCTTAGTTTTATGTTTAACTTAGTTTTACAAGAGTATCAAATATAATGCTAAAGCAATGACTTTTCATGTAACCAAAGCAAGAAAAAATAACAAAATTGTTAAAATATGTGACTGAAATGTACGAGATTTTCTAATGTAATATTCGTCTCACTCGCCGAGACGCTCGGTAAGCTGGCTTATATATGAACAGTCCTTTGACGGGGTAAACCCAGTACATCCCACAAATCTTGTGTAAATTTGCCTTAAATATAGGTTTCCAAATTGCTAAAAATCAAATATGAGTTTGCCTTTAAGCCTGCTTAACTATGCCGACAATCGATATCCAACTAAATATCATAAAAAAGTTCAAAATGTTAGCCAGAAGTTTAAAAACGTAATAGAAGCGATTATAATGAACAATGCATTGCGACTTTACATGGCGTCGTGTTTGTGGAAAAGGTCTATATACTCGATATACTTTTTGTAAAGCATAATAGTAAACATAAGGCATAATGACTATTCATGAGTTATGTATGAAATGGGTCAGAGCATATACTGTATGTTGCAAGATTGCAAACTGTTAAACGTTGTTGAACTGAGGACGAGGTAGCGTTCCAGTCCTATTCAGTTCAATGAATGAAACTGACAATTACACAATATCCAGATTTCTTTCAAAACTGATTGCTAATGGTGCGTGACCTGCCAAATATTTTTCTGTAAGATGCTGACTCATACTTACATTAAATACGATGCATACTTTAGTTGGTGTATAATCATAGATATATATGTGTGACAGTATTTTTGTATCAGTAATATACCAAATAACTGTGATTAATTGTATTGAAAGCTGAATGTGTAATTTTGTGACTAAACTTTCAACTGATCATCAAAGACATTGAGGTTAAAATTATTAGTATGTGAACATTTACATTATATATATTACTGTACCGTAAAACATATAAATTAAAAAATGAGAAAAATATACAAAACATGTTATAAACACGTTAACGAATAGTAATTAACGATCGCAATGAAAACAATATATCACTAAGAAATAAGCACAATATGCACTTGAAATGTAACTTTTTTGTATAAATAAATTTGTACCAAAACGTTGTTACATCATTCTTCTGCTGGGACGGGTTTATATAGAACTGAATACGAAATCTACGACAATTGACACCAAAATTTAATATGTCTCTTAAAAAATTCTTTTGTTGTTCTTGAAAATTCTTAAAAAATCTCAATTGACACCCCCACTTTATGTCGCTTTAGGTCGCAGATATAGCTTTGTTGAGTCAGCATTTTGGAGCTCCTTTCCGTAGATTCTAAGTTTCCAGGTCTATAAAACAGGTTTACCAGCTGGTTTTGGCCAATGTTTTGAACAGGAAGAACGTCAAAGTAACGTGAGTCCATGAAATGGTTTGACGTACTGAATTAAGGATGTATGTAGGCACCAGGGACCGGTTGTACGAAGCCAGTTTAGCCTATCCTGTGGATAAATCGAAAATATCGATCAAGTCTATTCATTCATCGAACAACCAAGCTAAAATTTTTCAGCTTGAATAGAACAAATCTGCATGCATAGACAAGGCTATGATCACTGAACCCTGGGTGAATGACCCCTGAGTCTATTGTTTTTGTATCGTCTATTTTAGTAACTATCAGGTCTATTAATGTTTTGGTTGTGGGGGTAATTCTAGTTGGTTTTTAGTGCAAAGTTTCTTGGAAACTTTGCAGTATTGTGATGAGTGGCGAAAATTCATACGAGTCAGGCATCAGGCATCATAGTGTAAAAATTCCGGGGGGTCACGCGATGAGTGCATGTATACTTTCATTATCACCGATTTTTTTCAATATTTTAACGCTTGCATATTATATATAGTCTCGTTTCGCTCTATTTCTCGTTTAAGCACTTTCAAGTTATCTTATAGCTCAATTCGGTTGTATTCATGCAGTGTTTAATTAGATTTACGAACAACATTTGGGTTGTGGTATTATTACATCATAACTAGAAATACATGCTTGCAGTAACCCCTCGCCCCAGCTGAATATGGCCAGACATTACATTCCAAAACATTACTATTGCTAATCTTTTTTATCAAAAAATCTGCCATGCAAAGGTTGTAGGCGAGTCGGATATCTGCGTTCAAAACAAATTTTTGGCATAGAAAACTAAATTGGATCCTTGGCTCACACCCCTCTTCACGACGCAATCAAAGGCTATCGCCAAATGAAATGTTTTACCTGACGTAATCACTGTGGCTTCCTTTTAAATTTGCCATTAAAAGAGTGGAAGGAAACAATATTATTTTGGGAAATTTATTTTGAAAGAATAAAAAATGGAAATTTTGTTTCAAGAAGAGGAAGCACAGTAGCCTTGGCAACACGATAAAATAAACTTCTTTTATGGAGTACAAAACAACAGGTTACAAAAACTACAAAAATAATTAAAATATTAGTTGTTTTAGCCATACAAATCTGAGATATATGGTGTAGTATGGTGGCCCAGCGTTACCATAGCGATATATATGTAGATTTTGAATATGTGCAAAAAAATAGAAAATATTAAATAAGATTAAATAAAAATAAATTAGAAAATAAACTAAACCGTATAAAAAAGAAAAAGAAATAATGAAAAAAAAGAAAAATTGATCAAAGGAAAACAAAAATTCAAATATAAGAAAACCGAAAAAAAATAACTAAATGCAAAACAAAAAAGTAAAACAACAAGCAAAAGATAATAAAAAACGATTAAGAGAACAACATTGAAAATTTCAAGACATTTGATTTTCAATTTAATTTTGATTTTGCTATGATAACGATGGGCCATCGAAACATGTCAATTTCAAATTGAAAATCAATTTCAAATGTTGTGATGGCCCAGCGTTTCCATAGCCCAGGATATCGCTGGTCAGCGGCTGCCTCCTTGTCACATCACATGGAAATTTTTATAAATACATGGAATCAAAATGAATCACAGTGCATAGAATACTTTGAATATTCATGAAAATATTTGCAAATACGGGAAGGTAAATGAAAATTTGTTGATCGATTTTCCTAACTTTCATTTTGTGATGTATATTTGACCGTTTGTGATATGAGAAGGCAAGCAGTTTGGAATGATCTTCAAGCAAAAATGAGCGGAAAGAGGACTCGTACTGATGCCATGCCCATGTCAGGGCGAAAGAAGAAGGGCGGAACGAGTGCTCTTCATGAGATTATAGTGCAACGGCTAGCTTCCGAGCCAGACACTAAGCAGACATTTAGGCCTGTGCAACCTAGGAATTCGTCAACTTTGAGTACAAGGAACTGTCATTGGCAAACTTAAAGAAAGCATGCGCAGCTCACTTCAACTTGCCTCCAAGCACGTGTGATGTGTTGGTTACAAACAAAGGACCTTCATGTACAAACATTGCACAAATACCACACCGGAAAGACAAGGTAAGATCCAAACTTTTTGAGCCCTAACATTTCAAATTTGTTTTCAGTTTTGTTTAATTGTTGTGTATGAGTCAAATCAACCACGAACCCCTAAGCACCCCCTACCCCCTAAGCATCCCGAGGGATACGACTTTAGAAAAAAGAAATGGTCAAATGCACTAGGAGTTAAAGACAGCAATCTAGTCTGGCATATTTTGATAATGTAAATAACTGTATTAGGAGTAATATAAAAATGATTTTTTTGCAGTTGATTTCAGCAAGTGGTTAGGGTGTGTGCCTGCAGGGGCTGTATTGTGGGTTTAAGTCCTGGTCCGAATGCTTTTTCTTAAATTATTTTTTAAGTTTGTTCCCAATATTTTTAACTTTCTAAAGTTAGGGTTAGCTGTTGGGCTGGTTAGAGTTAGAATTGGGGTTGGTACCCATGCCTGCACCCAGTAGAACCAACCACCCTTCCCAGAAAAGGAAATAATTATCACCCTATTCTGTTGCTATTGACCCACATTAAAGAATTGCAAGAGTAATACTTGGTATAATGCCAGTTTAAAATGGCAGACCTCTTACAAATAGTGAGAGGAATACAGATTTCAAATTAGGCAAGTCTGAAGTTCTTCATAATTTTATCAATTTATAATACATATAGCAGTTATATGTATTTTTATATTACTCCTAATACAGTTATTTACATTATCAAAATATGCCAGACTAGATTCCTGTCTTTAACTCCTAGTGCATTTGACCATTTCTTTTTTCTAAAGTCGTATCCTCAGGATGCTTAGGGGTAGGGGTGCTTAGGGGGTTCGTGGTTGATTTGACTCATACACAACAATTAAACAAAACTGAAAACAAATTTGAAATGTTAGGGCTCAAAAAGTTTGGATCTTACCTTGTCTTTCCGGTGTGGTATTTGTGCAATGTTTGTACATGAAGGTCCTTTGTTTGTAACCAACACATCACACGTGCTTGGAGGCAAGTTGAAGTGAGCCGCGCATGCTTTCTTTAAGTTTGCCAATGACAGTTCCTTGTACTCAAAGTTGACGAATTCCCTAGGTTGCACAGGCCTAAATGTCTGCTTAGTGTCTGGCTCGGAAGCTAGCCGTTGCACTATAATCTCATGAGGAGCACTCGATCCGCCCTTCTTCTTTCGCCCTGACATGGCATCAGCACGAGTCCTCTTTCCACTCATTTTTGCTTGAAGATCATTCCAAACTGCTTGCCTTCTCATATCACAAACGGTCAAATATACATCACAAAATGAAAGTTAGGAAAATCGATCAACAAATTTTCATTTACCTTCCCGTATTTGCAAATATTTTCATGAATATTCAAAGTATTCTATGCACTGTGATTCATTTTGATTCCATGTATTTATAAAAATTTCCATGTGATGTGACAAGGAGGCAGCCGCTGACCAGCGATATCCTGGGCTATGGAAACGCTGGGCCATCACAACATTTGAAATTGATTTTCAATTTGAAATTGACATGTTTCGATGGCCCATCGTTATCATAGCAAAATCAAAATTAAATTGAAAATCAAATGTCTTGAAATTTTCAATGTTTTTCTCTTAATCGTTTTTTATTATGTTTTGCTTGTTGTTTTACTTTTTTGTTTTGCATTTAGTTATTTTTTTTCGGTTTTCTTATATTTGAATTTTTGTTTTCCTTTGATCAATTTTTCTTTTTTTTCATTATTTCTTTTTCTTTTTTATACGGTTTAGTTTATTTTCTAATTTATTTTTATTTAATCTTATTTAATATTTTCTATTTTTTTGCACATATTCAAAATCTACATATATATCGCTATGGTAACGCTGGGCCACCATAGTGTAGGTATGTCCTTATGCATTCTATAAGCTTCAAATTAATGTTTAAATGCAACCTTCCGTTTACTAAAACGTTGCCAAAAGTTTATAAAACTAAACTGCCTTTTATAAATTAGTTTTTGAAATGAAATCAGTGCAAAAAATATACAAATTCTCTCGTGTGAAACGATTTCGCTTTCCTTTTAAGTTGGAACTTTTTGATAGCATAAAATATAGGATATTTTAATTGTGAAAAAATGAAAATCTATGTAAATAAAACAACATTCTTACGGCTATATCAACAATTTAATATAAGAAACTTGCCATATTTTTTCGACTATCTATCTCTATTTATCCTTTTTTATAAAGTATAAACGATAAATTTGTTCCGCAGCTTTTCCTGAAGTCCCAAAAAGACTTACTGATATGACTTACTCATGTTTTTTTTATAATTCGCTCATTCCACTCCTAACAAAGATTAGCGAGATGACCACCCATCACCCATGCGCCCGCAAAACTTGATGAACTTTGGATTTCCCATTGCTTTCCTTTTTTTCCGGGAGTAAATATCCGCGCGGAATTAGTACCCTCGCACGGCGCTTCGCGCCGGCTCGGGGACAATCGTTTTATATATAATATTGGGTTGCTAAATCCCCCGGTAGCTATGAACACGTGCGTTCAAGTCTATGGTGGCCCAGCGTTACCATAGCGATATATATGTAGATTTTGAATATGTGCAAAAAAATAGAAAATATTAAATAAGATTAAATAAAAATAAATTAGAAAATAAACTAAACCGTATAAAAAAGAAAAAGAAATAATGAAAAAAAAGAAAAATTGATCAAAGGAAAACAAAAATTCAAATATAAGAAAACCGAAAAAAAATAACTAAATGCAAAACAAAAAAGTAAAACAACAAGCAAAACATAATAAAAAACGATTAAGAGAAAAACATTGAAAATTTCAAGACATTTGATTTTCAATTTAATTTTGATTTGCTATGATAACGATGGGCCATCGAAACATGTCAATTTCAAATTGAAAATCAATTTCAAATGTTGTGATGGCCCAGCGTTTCCATAGCCCAGGATATCGCTGGTCAGCGGCTGCCTCCTTGTCACATCACATGGAAATTTTTATAAATACATGGAATCAAAATGAATCACAGTGCATAGAATTCTTTGAATATTCATGAAAATATTTGCAAATACGGGAAGGTAAATGAAAATTTGTTGATCGATTTTCCTAACTTTCATTTTGTGATGTATATTTGACCGTTTGTGATATGAGAAGGCAAGCAGTTTGGAATGATCTTCAAGCAAAAATGAGTGGAAAGAGGACTCGTGCTGATGCCATGTCAGGGCGAAAGAAGAAGGGCGGATCGAGTGCTCCTCATGAGATTATAGTGCAACGGCTAGCTTCCGAGCCAGACACTAAGCAGACATTTAGGCCTGTGCAACCTAGGGAATTCGTCAACTTTGAGTACAAGGAACTGTCATTGGCAAACTTAAAGAAAGCATGCGCGGCTCACTTCAACTTGCCTCCAAGCACGTGTGATGTGTTGGTTACAAACAAAGGACCTTCATGTACAAACATTGCACAAATACCACACCGGAAAGACAAGGTAAGATCCAAACTTTTTGAGCCCTAACATTTCAAATTTGTTTTCAGTTTTGTTTAATTGTTGTGTATGAGTCAAATCAACCACGAACCCCCCCCCTAAGCACCCCCTACCCCCTAAGCATCCCGAGGGATACGACTTTAGAAAAAAGAAATGGTCAAATGCACTAGGAGTTAAAGACAGGAATCTAGTCTGGCATATTTTGATAATGTAAATAACTGTATTAGGAGTAATATAAAAATACATATAACTGCTATATGTATTATAAATTGATAAAATTATGAAGAACTTCAGACTTGCCTAATTTGAAATCTGTATTCCTCTCACTATTTGTAAGAGGTCTGCCATTTTAAACTGGCATTATACCAAGTATTACTCTTGCAATTCTTTAATGTGGGTCAATAGCAACAGAATAGGGTGATAATTATTTCCTTTTCTGGGAAGGGTGGTTGGTTCTACTGGGTGCAGGCATGGGTACCAACCCCAATTCTAACTCTAACCAGCCCAACAGCTAACCCTAACTTTAGAAAGTTAAAAATATTGGGAACAAACTTAAAAAAATAATTTAAGAAAAAGCATTCGACCAGGACTTAAACCCACAATACAGCCCCTGCAGGCACACACCCTAACCACTTGCTGAAATCAACTGCAAAAAAATCATTTTTATATTACTCCTAATACAGTTATTTACATTATCAAAATATGCCAGACTAGATTGCTGTCTTTAACTCCTAGTGCATTTGACCATTTCTTTTTTCTAAAGTCGTATCCCTCGGGATGCTTAGGGGGTAGGGGGTGCTTAGGGGGGGGGGGGGTTCGTGGTTGATTTGACTCATACACAACAATTAAACAAAACTGAAAACAAATTTGAAATGTTAGGGCTCAAAAAGTTTGGATCTTACCTTGTCTTTCCGGTGTGGTATTTGTGCAATGTTTGTACATGAAGGTCCTTTGTTTGTAACCAACACATCACACGTGCTTGGAGGCAAGTTGAAGTGAGCCGCGCATGCTTTCTTTAAGTTTGCCAATGACAGTTCCTTGTACTCAAAGTTGACGAATTCCCTAGGTTGCACAGGCCTAAATGTCTGCTTAGTGTCTGGCTCGGAAGCTAGCCGTTGCACTATAATCTCATGAAGAGCACTCGTTCCGCCCTTCTTCTTTCGCCCTGACATGGGCATGGCATCAGTACGAGTCCTCTTTCCGCTCATTTTTGCTTGAAGATCATTCCAAACTGCTTGCCTTCTCATATCACAAACGGTCAAATATACATCACAAAATGAAAGTTAGGAAAATCGATCAACAAATTTTCATTTACCTTCCCGTATTTGCAAATATTTTCATGAATATTCAAAGTATTCTATGCACTGTGATTCATTTTGATTCCATGTATTTATAAAAATTTCCATGTGATGTGACAAGGAGGCAGCCGCTGACCAGCGATATCCTGGGCTATGGAAACGCTGGGCCATCACAACATTTGAAATTGATTTTCAATTTGAAATTGACATGTTTCGATGGCCCATCGTTATCATAGCAAAATCAAAATTAAATTGAAAATCAAATGTCTTGAAATTTTCAATGTTGTTCTCTTAATCGTTTTTTATTATCTTTTGCTTGTTGTTTTACTTTTTTGTTTTGCATTTAGTTATTTTTTTTCGGTTTTCTTATATTTGAATTTTTGTTTTCCTTTGATCAATTTTTCTTTTTTTTCATTATTTCTTTTTCTTTTTTATACGGTTTAGTTTATTTTCTAATTTATTTTTATTTAATCTTATTTAATATTTTCTATTTTTTTGCACATATTCAAAATCTACATATATATCGCTATGGTAACGCTGGGCCACCATACAAGTCCACTGATCTAATAATATCATGGAACGAAAATACGAAATTTCGAAATATTTACCGCACAATGGTGGCAGCTGGGAGTGGGAATGTGATGGAAATACGATCAAATTTATAAATAAACGTTTTCATTTTGGCCTTTTGGATTAGTAGTGCGTTTTGTCATTTATATATTCAACAGACAATACTGAATGGGTCGAATATTCATTATTGCAATATTTTTATAAGTATCGCCTCAAACATGTCACATATTTTGGACATGATGAGATTCCTTCAAGACCCGATGAGATTCCTTTGGCCTTATAATTACCGTAAATATCAAATATGTTATGTCATAGTATACAGCATTGGATTTTACCAGCGATCTAAGGTAAGTCGACTTGCGTACAATTTATACACATTAATACGGCTACTGTATTGTTTCTGGCCGCGAATTTTATAGATAGTAGAAGTTGCTATACTCTGTCCGTAGACTCGTAGAGTGTAATTTGTAGAGTCACTAGAGTAGTAGAGTGTAGTATGAACTGCATAATTTTGAAATTTGACATTTGTTATGCAATATTAATAGAACACATCTCTGTTGTTTACAAATGCGAATGGCATTTTGATGAGGATGCGTCTGTATATATAACTATGATGTGTGTTGCATTCTATATACTTTCTAGTTTTGCTTAGCCTTTATTTTAGTAGTCTGTGTACAACCGTACTCTCCAAATTTTATATACACGATGAAATAATAAATAAAATTTGAAATAGTCGAAGTTGAGTTGACATATTTGTAATTAGTTGAATAAAACTAATCAAATATTGCAACCGTAAACAAAAGACAATTTTATCTGCTTACTATAATATATTGGCAAAAACATAAATCACTCATCGCGAATTTAGAATTACGAATGATTTTAGAATTACGAATGATGAAATATTACAAGCTTTCCATTGACAAGACAAGTGTACTTGTTGAAAAACTGGCATGCTAGCTTTTCAAAAGCTTGTCACATTTCATCAATTTTCAAGGACAAATAAAAATAGTAAAGGTAAAAATAATTGCCAAATAAAAATTGCTCGTGTAAATACGTGATATACAAATATCAACACAACACAACATGGATGCACAACAATTACGTACGCACTATAAACCATGTAACAACATAGCATTTGTCTTTTAAAACTATGCACTATCCTTGGATCACTAGTTTAATGATCTGTTTAAGTTGATAATCGTCTATTAAATCCTTTAGTTGCGTGAGTAGTATGCTCGCTATGTTCAGCTGCCAGAGTGTTGCACTTGAAATCGCAGGGCCACAGGTTCAATTCCTGCCAGAGGGCCTTTGTTGCATTTTTCGCAACTGCTCCTGGCTAGGTTGTACTATTAGTCCTATTGAACGAGATGCCTAGAAAATTTTTATATTTACCCATACCTAATACTGGCAATCACTCCCATCATATATACCGAACTTGCGGTTAATGCTCAGCAACTGGACTCTGTAGCTCAGTTGGTTAGGGCGAGGCACCAGAATTGCAGGGCCGCAGGTTCAATTTCTGCCAAAGGGCCTAAGACTAAGTTGCATTTTTCGCATCCATCTGCTCCTGGTAGGTCTAAAAATGTATATAAATTTTCGTTCGAGTATTCCATCTACAAACACCTTCTACTATTAGTCCTGTCGAACGAAATGCCGAGAAAAAAATCTTGATATTCACACTGAATTTCTGGCGTTTCTCTGAAAGCGATGCCTGGGAACGAGACATGCGTCAAGTTGACAGATGGAAACTAGTGATTCTGTAATTGTTGTGAATACCATGCTTTGGACAGCCTATGCTTTCGAGTTTCGACATATAGCAGTGTTTTATAGAGATTTCAAAACACGCGAGGTCAAGACATTCGTAATGGAGTGATAATCCTAGCAGCCTGTTTACATGATTGCCAACTCTTCCATTCGTTAGAGAGATCTGTCATAGCAGTGAAATACTATAAGAGACCAACACTCAACAGTGTTTATATCGTACGGATTACACGGTATGCAGTTTGATTGGGATAATAATAGGCGTGGCTAATAACTCACTAGTACAATCTTGAGTAGCTATTATTTGAGCAAAGGACCCATACACACCATTTTACACTTCATGTCTGTTGTCACTTGTAATAATTACTTGATTGTGAAAAAGTGCAGTGCAGCTAGTTTTCTCTCACAGGTCACGGTCTGGCCGTTGTATGTGTGTGTTATTGTGTGTGTTATTGTGTTGGATTTTACTACCCCTCCCAAGGGAACGAGTTAATCCTGCAAGCAGCATGGTATTGTTTCATCAGAAGTCAATGGTTCACAACAACCAGATATAATATTAATTAGATGTACCAGTATGACCAGATATACCATATTAATTATGTACCAGTGGAATATATCTCTACCTTGTTCGTCGATGACAAGTATATACTAGAGTGTCACTTTGCTACTTCATCATCATTGAAGAAAACACTAGCCTGTATGGAGTGTCGAAACATTGGGTAGTGAATGTAATTTGTTCGTGATAACATTCATTTACTTAAATCAGTGTGGCGAAATGCCTGAAACCAGTTCGGTGTATTAATGTCATCAAGCCATTATGAAATCCTCAAATGGAGTCTTAATTTAATACAAACAACATTTTATCTGGATTTTGACCACAAAATAGTCACGACCACAATATAAGACTCAGAGATCCCAAGGATAGTGCAAAGTTCATGGGGTAAAGTACTGATCATATAGGCAAATGAATACGGTATGGTTTGGCAATATGCACGTTTAGCACAGAAGATCTGATCAGAGTCATTTTTACACTACAGAGTCATACTCGAATTTAAATGCAAAATATTTATAGTTATAGAGCTGTAATTTCTTGCAACTCTTAAATATAAATTATTTGAATGACTGAATTATTCGCGCTTGTAATTCATTGTTCAGTGTGTAACTGTACCAAATGACTTAAAAGCGGAAGCATTTGCATGAGTCTATCGCTTTCTATAAATAGCACTGTAAACAGTGTTTACTATTATTGTTTTATTCCAACAAATGCAATTCTTTTCGTTAGCACGCAGCGCTTTATTATTTATTATTTTATTCACGGCCACGAACTTATTAGAAAGCGAACGAAATATATTTCGTCCTATGTTTCAATATGCTGGCCATAAATGAACTCTCGTGCGATCGAGAGCACGTCTGTTCACCGGCTATGCCTATGCTGCGCGCAAATTATCCGCGAGCCGGCGCGTAACGCCGTGCGGGGGTACTAATTCCGCTCGGATATTTACACCCGGGTATGTGAAAACATTGTGGAATGCAAAGCAGTGAACTGGAACGCTAACTCACGGGGGGGGGGAATCGAAGCCGTGCTTTGTAGGTAGTGCCAGTCCCTTTTAACATATTTTTTTTTAACATATTTTTTTCAAAAAATACACTTTCTATATTGCTAAATTTTACCCTTTTAATTTCCTTAAATACTTTCACTATTTATCTTTCACTATACTAGAACAAATAAAGTTTTAACTCAAGTACTTACAATGGACAAAGGTCGTTCAGTTTCTGAAATATTACTGGAAAAAAACAAAATTTGTCAAAAAACCGCGCGAAAATGTTTGGTTTTTCTGAGTTATGAGACTTTCCAAAACGAGTTCAATCTCGTCCCCCGAGCCTGCGATCCTTTGGGAAGAATCGTAAGCTCTGGGATAATCCATAACCGGAAGTGAATATGATTGGTCGTTGATACGGAATGGATGTCGCAATAATGCAACAATAAATTATTAACCGGGTAAATTATATATACAAGATGGCTGCTGTTTAGGAGTGCACGAATATTGTTTTTGTATTTCAAAGTAATTTTAGCAGTGATAAGGTGAATAATCTTCTGTAATATTACACGGAAAATATAAAGAAAGGTACTATTAAGTTTGTACTATTTTATAAATGTACCAAAGGTGAAATAGAACGTGAAACTTTGTGCTGTAATTTATTAAAGCCTATTTATGTTATGCTTTATTTTGGAAATTGCTTGGTTTTTAAAATGGTTATACTTGATCACAACTTTTTATTTGAGTGTGAATAACAGAATATTTTATCTATATCCATTTTGCAGTTGATTTTAGTTTAGTGGCCTACTCTTGATCATCTTATAATTAGTAAATACAAGATCACTACTAAATTATATTTAAGCATAATAATCTCTAACCATGTACTACAAGAATTATCCTTACAATCTTAGTCATGTTGTATATCAATGTATGGATAAACATCTTTGGTTGATTCAGCGGGTATTGTTAAATACTTATCTGGTATTCTAGCCTGCATACTTGTATTAATATAAAACAAATTAGTCATACACATTGGTAATAAGTGTACCATGTAATCATGTATATTTTCTATATACAGTTTTGTGGCTTATAGGCAGGGGTCAATCCTGGTAGGAGAATATATGTACTCCCTCTTGTACAGAGGGCAAATTCATATAATAATTTACTGGAATAACTTTCAATGTTTTTTCAACAACAACAACAACATAATCACACAGCTTCCCATAAAATATAGCCAAACTGGTTCCATAGTTGTTGGCCAGGAGCTAGTCTGCTCACAGGCCAGCCAGGACCAAGTCATGATCCCTGCATGGGAACTTGCCCATGGTACAGGGAAATATTGTAATCATACAGGTACATTGAAGAAAAGCCCATTCTGAAAATAGTGTTGTGACAAAATAATTTCTAAAACCATAATACAAATTTTGCCATTGTTAATAAACTGTGGAGTGCTGGAATCAATGCCTAGTACTAATTTAACAGCTCTATTTGGCACACAAATAACTACTCATTATTGTACATAACTAACACAGACTAATATAGAAACATAACAATATGTAAGGTGGCACCTGACAGTACAAACAGAACAACAGAAATATAGAATAGAAAAAAGAAGAGAGAAATATGGAAAGCAAGAAGAACAGTAAATTAAAAGAGAGAAGAGATAGAAAAACTGACATGGAAGTATTAGTCAGTTGTGATAAGTGAGTGAGAGCTAGGTAGGTCAGGAGTGTTGGAAGTTGCAGTAAGGTGGAGGTAAGCCTTGTGTAGGTATGTTTTAAAGGAGGAGAGAGTGTCGTAGCAGTTGGAAGGAGCAGATTTACATACATAGTTCCACAGATTTACAATTCTAACAAAGTAGGACTATGTGCCAAGGTACATGAATTGCTTCCAAGGAAGAGTCCAGGGTAGCCAAATACAATGTAGCATAGGTGGTGGAACCAGGAAGGGGGGGAGGGCTAAAGCCAGGAAATGGGGGCCTTGGGCCCCCCTGTTTCAGTCTTTCAATTAAATATGTTTATATAACAAATGTTGAATATTATATTATTGAACTATGTTTTTAGTACTCGAGATGAAAGCTTGTAATGTTGAAATTTCCATAAAATTCTCCCCACAGAATGCAGGAAATGTGGTTTCAGAGATACTAGATTTCAAAATTTTCTGGGGAAGGATTATCATTCCCCCTTTGATTGGTGCGCTACATTCTAAGCCCCCCAATAATACAGATCTTCCACCGCCTATGCAAAGTAGGTACAATCTTTGACATAATGCTTGAGACCATTCCTCACAATATTGCAAAGTTAGTATACATTGACAAGCAAACTTCATCATACCCACTTTCCCAGTTGAGTGTTGTTAACAATGTCAATGAAACAACTTTTGATAATTTACCATATAACAAGTTCAATATTGAGGGTCAGGGCTTAAGAAGCACAACAGGGAAATTATTATGAGGGTATGAAAATTTTGTATAGAAGTAGGTAGTCTCAACCAGTTATGTCCAGGATTGTAGCCACAGTCCAAAATTGCAAAAGATTTTGAGCAAGCTACAAGAAGGGTGTTATATATGCCCCCATCTTCCAAGTACTTAATCACTGGTAGAAATCAACAGGGGTATGTCAAGTATGAAGCTTACAGGTTGTTCAACCAGGCTGGCTTACTAGTACGAAGATCCTGTCATATATTTATTCTGTATATTTTCAAGATGGTATTCTTATTAGAATGGGGCCAGCCTTGCCTGCATGACTCAGCATGAGTGACAAGATCCCAGGTCACGGGTTGTGCTTGCCTTGTATGAGGAATATGATAAACTGACGTGGCAAGCCAGGCTTGCTCACTTTGCCGGGTATATCTGGTTCATAAGAACAGTCCATTAAAATATTGAACTGCAGGCCTGATCTAACTTTTGACAAAAATTGTGTTTGTATTTCAAATGAAGTTTATTACCATACTATATGGCTCATAATAATGTAATGGAACCAATTTTCAGTTCATAACTTTAAGCTTCGTGTGATATTCCTTTGATCTACAAAATGTTTAAGGTTAATAGCTGAGTTGGAAGTACTTTAGCGTTTCCTCTTGTAGTCCAATCCGTATACTCGTATATAAGTCCGTATACTCGTATAGTACATTCCAGCCATGTTTTTAGACTGGACTTTTAATAGTACCCAAAATTTCACGCATTGTTTCGGCTTGGACGAACTTACGAGTGCGAAACGGCTTAATTTTGATGGTAGAAAGACAAGGACCCGTATAATTCAAGATTTTCCATAGTGACAGTGCCAAAGCCCAAAGGAGAACAATATACTTAATTTATACTTTATAATTGCAACATTTTCTTCGATATAAAACACTCTTCACCGCTCCATTTCGACTGTTTTGATTACAATATTTTCTTTGCTCTGTCGTATTTATACTCCTCTTGATTTGCTGCCAAAAACGATATATTTTCATGATTTATATACGAAACAAATAGAATTTGTTTTGAGTTTCGCGAACGCATGCGCAGTTTGGTCGAGGTACAGTTTTCTGTACCTCTGAGTCGGATTATCCCAGAGCCTCCGTTCCTTCCCCCGAAGGATCGCGGGCTCGGGGAACGAGATTGAAAAGAGTTAAGAGATTTTATGATACAATTTATGTAGAAAAATATAAGAAACATTAAAAAATTGCTTTTCAAGCACCCACGAATTATTCAACAGTCCAAAATAAGCATTTAAAAAGCAAAAAAAATATCATCGTGAAATTCTTTATTTTTTAATCGCCCCAGTCTTTTGTTTTCAAAACAGAGCACACAATAATTTATTTCCGAAATATTTGTAAACAAATTTAAAAAACAATTTTAAAAATTGAAAAATTAGTTGAATAATTATGTAATACAGCATGTACCTGTGTAGCCTGTGGGAGTCAAGATGAAAATTTTAGAGAAAATGAAAACACTCCTTACGTTGCAATTCACAGGTGAGTTTTTTTGTCTCATTTGACAACCCATGCCATTGACAAAAGAAACATTGATACAGAAATGAAGTACGATGCTAACAAACATACAAAATGACAAAATGATTTATTTATTCATATTTAATTTAATCACAAGCTTTGACAATGAGTTTTACACTATACATGTACAGTCATAGGGGTATATAAATTGACAAAAATAAATGTAACAATAAATAATTATATAATCACCAACATAGATTTCCACTGAAAGATGAAGCACGTCTGGAGAAATGGGAACAGGCTGTTCAAAGGGTACGGAAGGACAGACAAGAATGGAGAGCAACACACCATAGCTTTATGTGCAGTAACCACTTTGAGAGATACGACTACACATTACCCCCCTCAGCAACTGGGACATGCAGACTCAAGAAAAATGCAATTCCAACAATATTTAAAATCTTACCGGAATCAACTGACATTCCAGAAGAGGCTAGGAGTCGAGTAGCCATGCCCGAAGAATTAAAGAGCAACACAAAGAAACGCCAGATGCCTCAAATGTCCTCACCTGCTGCAAAAGTTCTTCGAACTCACAATGCGACAGAGTCCCACCTCACAAACAAAGCGCTGAAAAATAAAGTAAAGAATCTACAACAACAACTAAGGAGATCCAAAAAGAAGATTGGAAACATGGCAGATATAATTAATAATTTGCAAGACGACCTCGTTATAAAATCTGAAATGGCCGACAGATTGCAAAGAACAATACTACCATCTCTCCAACTGGCAGACGATATACAGATGACATTAAAGAATTTGCTTTCACACTTTATTTTTACTCTCCCAAAGCTTACCAATATGTTCGCTCCATAATACCGTTGCCAAATCCATCGTTGATTAGAAAGTGGTCTTCCTCTGTGGACTGCGAACCAGGTTTTTTGGCAGAGGCATTTAAGTCGTTAGAAACGGAGGTAAAAAACTCACCCACGAAGAAGGACTGCAGTCTAATGATCGATGCCATGGCCATACGTAAGCAGACCGTAGTAGACCCCAATGAGAAAGAACGGTATGTTGGATTTATTAATTATGGACCGGTGACCCCCGAGGACCCAGATACTCTGGCTACAGAAGCACTTGTATTCCTTCTGGTTGAAACACGAACGCATTGGAAGTGTCCAGTTGGCTACTTCCTGTGTGATAAGATGTCTGCAACAACACAAGCACAACTTATTAGAATGGCCCTTGTAAAGACGGCGGATGCAAGGTTACGGGTCTGGACAATAACAGCGGACGGGACGTCGGTTAACATCAGCACTTTCCGGCAGCTTGGATGCATCTTTGGCACAACATACAAGTCCACGACTACCAAATTTAAACATCCGTGGCAGGACTATTATGTGTATGTAATACTAGACGCATGCCATATGCTGAAACTAGCTAGGAACGTTCTTGGTTGAAGTCTCTCGTCATTTAATGACCAAAATGGTGGAAAAATCAAGTGGGAGTTCTTTCATGTCCTTCAACAACACGAAGGTTTGAAGCTCAGCAACCGGCTTACTACACAGCACCTGGAATTTAGAAAACATAAGATGAATGTTAGGTTGGCCGCACAAACCCTAAGTTCCTCGGTAGCGGATGCCATTGAGTTTCTAGACATATCAATGAAAATGCCTGAGTTCCAAGATAGTAAACCAACTGTTATTTTTATAAGAACAATTGACAGACTATTCGACATGTTAAATTCAAGGAATCCTGTTGGCAAAGCGTATAAAGATATATGGGAGAATAGTCTTAAAACCGCAGCAGAATACTTGCTCTCACTTCGAACAGACGATGGACAGCTTCTCACTTCACATCGAAGAAAAACCTTCATCACTGGTTTTGTCACCACCATCAAGTCCACCATTGAGATGGCTAATGAAATGTTTTTTAGCTTGGATAGTCCATTCAAATATCTGCTAACTTACAAATACTCTCAAGACCATTTAGAATTATTATTTTCATGCATACGGTCTCGAGGCGGGTGGAACAACAATCCGAACACCCTGCAACTAAAATATGCTCTAAGAAAGATGCTAATGAGAAATGCCATAACAGCATCAAAGAACGCAAATTGCACAGATTTTAGTGGCGGTAGTCCAACTAATATAATCCCAATTTTCCACACAAGAAAACACACTTCACCGCTATCCGAGCCATCAGAAGACAACCTCAAAGACAACCAGGTCAACAAACAAGTCACCACCAGCTTCACCCCGCAAGAGCGTATGATGGTTGAGCACCTGGATGAAGGCGGGCATACAGAATTCATCGAAAATATCCTTTTCTACATTGGGGGATTCATCGTATCAAAACTTTTAAAGTTACTCACCTGCTCAGCTTGTAGAAACAGTCTTGTTTCAAGTTGCCCAGCGCCTTCTCAAATATCTGAGCATGATTATTGTGGTGTTAAGAGCAATTCAGACGATTCAGCTTCAGCATTCACGCATTTCGTAAATATATAGGCGGCTTGCAAATTCCTTCGAAGTCTGTTTATCTCGTCCTCAAATATGCGGAGCAAGTCTTCAAAGCTTGTGTGAGCAAAGATGGAAACCAAATCAATCGTGAAGGAAAACCTCGTAGTAAATTGATATTTGAAGTCTGCCACCACTTTATAGTTGACCGATCTGATAACGACAACCTCTTTGAAGATCACGAGCTCGGCATGAATGAGATCGGTTTCGAAGACGACCGTAGAGTCAAGTTGGTTAAATACGTTGCTGACAAATACTTTACACTTTGCCTTTTCACTTACGGCAAACGATTCTGCGAGACTGTCATACAGAACGGAAAGCCTAGTGATAGATTTCAGTTGACAAAATTAATACTGTTTAAAAATCAATAAAATATGTCAAAAACATTTATAGATTATTTCAAATATTCAATATTGTACTTATCTGTTCAATGACTGTTGTGTAATTGTCCGTTTCTTGTGCCACTATTTGAAATATACCTCATACAAAATCACTCTGTTTATGCTAAATAATCTTTCATTTTTAAAAGGTTTTGTCCTTTGGCGCATTTCATGTTTCGTCATGTTATATGATCACTTCAATCGTGCTTCAACAGCTCTGTAACTTGGCGAAAATCATTATCAATGTCTGGCGGAATTTCGGCTTCATCCAATCATAGGCAGTGATCATAGGAGTTAGCGTTCCAGTATACTTATAGTTCACTGATGCAAAGTCGTCCGCCATTTTTTTTTGTCATGGACGTTGGACGGTTTTTTAAGTTATGTGCATGCGCGAGTACCGACAGAAAAAAATTCAAAATGGCTATTCGATAGCTGCTGAGTTTGAAACAAAAATCGGTTTCTTGAGCCTGAATTCAAAATATTTAATGAAAAAAATAAATAATTAATTTCAAGAAGGATATAGTATTGACATTTTTCAAGGTAAGCGATAACAAATATACGTTTTTTTCGCTGTTGAAATATACATGTAAACATTTTCCGCACGGCTCATGCAAGTGATTATATATCCTCATTTATATTGTTATGTGCAGTAAAAACATAGCTTAGATATATTTTTAAAGCCATTCTATTTGTATATGAGCCATTTCAATGTATTTTTCTCACGAAATTGTTTGTTTTTGTTTTTCTTCGATATGTTTTTGACACTGCAATTTGATTCGGCATTTATATAGTCAACCTCGTCGTTGTTATATAGTTCGCTTTTTGTTCGCTTGTCTAACTAATTTATCTTCAAGTTTTACTTCAACTCTGGAGTATACATTGAAAAGACGAATTTTGTGAAAATTTATCTATGCAAGACCGCAAGACTACACTTCAGGACACATTATAAACAAGGAAGTGTTTAAATATTCAAGAATAAAAATACCATTATTTTATAACATTTCTATCGCATTCGCATGAACAGATGTGTCAGAGTTTCATAAACTGCCAGTAGTGATACAACAAGCAACCCCTGCAGCGAACCAAATGAAATACAGCTTGTAGCTTGATTTGTGCATGCAAATATTCAATATATTTCATACAGATTTATAGAGTAGTTTCTATAAATGTACGCCAGGAACACGTCAGTAATAGATGTTTTTAAAGTGTTGTCTAATAGTGCCGACAAAATCACGCAAAACATTTTCGATAGGTCTTGTTGTATATTTTGAAATCGTCAACATCAATATTGGGACATGTTTATGGCGAAACTCGTGCCTCAGATTAATTGAGCATATACAGCTATTTCAATTAAGGTTGTCCCCGAGCAAAGCGGAAAAGTCGAATACGAGCGCGAAAGGCTTGCTGGGAATCGCCAAAAAATTAATGGACCAAGAATTTGACAAACCTCATATTGTTCTTAAGTACAAGACTTTATGCTACTCATGCGATTAGAAGGCATTTTAAATTCCCAAGGGTATAAAATCTTATGGTTAAGAAGAATATGTTAATTTCGAAAGGTTTGTTTTTTATACACCCTGTATACCAAATTGCAATTAAACGTGCTGCAAAACTTATGATTATTCGTGACTCCTGTCGTTATAACGTAGTGGAAAATGCCTCGAACTTGTTCCATCACAAAATTGTATGTCAGCCATAAATGCCACCTTGATTCATTCACAGCTCTGAGCCACTGATGCATAAAAATGTCTCAAAGGAATTACCCACAAATAACAGCCCACAAAATATTTAATACGTTTCTACTTTGAAATATTATTGCTAATTTCTTAGGAAACCACTGAGGTTTGTCAAATTCTTGGTCCATTAATATTTTAGCGATTCCCAGCAAGCCAATAGTTGCAAAGTGAAACTTTGCACTAAAAAGTATACTCCAGATAGTATCATCCTGCAAACTGAAGATACGAGTTCTTGAGGCACAAAATTCAAGACCATGATATTAATTTTGTTTCTTGTTGGTGATATACTTTGTCTCGTTTTCAACATCTCAAGCTTACAAGATGATATATATATAAATAGTTATATATTCCTTAAAATTGTCTGCTGATCAAGGATTTCAGACAACATTTCATCAAGATGTCGTCGCCATTCGTGCGTCGCCACAGTGAGCTCCATATATATCTGGAGTAAGAATTTCTGATGTTTAGCCAATAGGAAAAGTGAAGCCGAGATGGCGGTAATTGACGTCCAAATTCTCTGTGAAGTTCGTAAACATTTTTCATACCATTTTTTCCAGCTAATTCTAGTTTTTCTAAGAGGCGTATCGCTAATCAAGTTATTAGTTCATAAAATCATGTTATATGTCGCCGCCTTGTATAAACAGCGCGGACTGGCACTGGACGTCAATTTCCGCCATTTTGGCTTCACTTTTTGAACACGAGTTATCACTCCAGATAAGTATGGAGCTCACTGGATCGTCATAATATCTGTTGTTAATTCGTCACAACCACAGACCATGGACTTGGGATTCTTCCATACTGTAAAAATAAAATATCGGTTAAATATTGGGTAAATATTTTTAATGAAGTCGTAAGCAATTTTTATTTACAACAGTGAATGATTATCCTTTAAGACGCATTATTGATCTTAGTGTAAACACAATGTGAACTTTTAGTATAAATTTTACATACGAAATGAGCTTTCCCGCGGTCTGATTGGTTACTGCAGCAGTAAATCTGACGTATTATTTACTGGCAAGAGCAGTAAATAATGCTTTCCAAAAGAATGGCCTGGCAAAGTTGATTTTAAGCCTTTTTGAACGATGAAAAAGCTCATTGGTTAAAAGGTAAGAAGCCTTTAAATATTCTGTATAAAACTTTTTTTTTGACAATAGGCAATTCCAGCTAGTGGCGGGCGATATATCGAAAAAAAATATCGACAATTTCGATACTTGTCACGTGATAAGATATTTTGATTTTCAGACATACGTTTACGTCAACGTTTTAGGGAATGCACAGTACACAGGGTATAGTATTTGGATGCACGAGGATAGAAAGGGTTTTCAGTTTTCCCTTTTTGTCTTTTCGCGAGTAAATATGTTACCAGCTCTTCTTGAACCAAAACATTTAACAGTTGCAAACATTCATATATAGCACATAATAGTACTGTTTTAGTTGAGTTGAATTTATTAAAGTTTTAAAAGTAAACATATACACATTTCATGTACAATATAGGGTATCGAATATCGTATCGAAAGAGTGGTATCGAGGAAAACGTAACCGGTATCGTATCGAAATCGATATCCCCAGTACCGCCCACCACTAATTCCAGCTATTGCAAAGCATGCTGGGAAAAATGGTTATTCTTCCATTTCGCGCCAAATGGCGGACGGAAAATGTGTATTTTACACGAAGCTGTACTTTTTAATTTTCATCCTTTATCTTTCGCTCCAAAGACTGGTTTAAAAGTTCTACTTTTAGCAGAGGTGATCAGGACTCTTAAACGCAAGTTTAGGCGAAATCCATTCGATAATTCGCGAGAAAATTGCTTTCGAGTTGACACAAGAGTGAAGCAAATTTGGCAATTTTTTTTAACATGCGTCAGAGGCATGGCATGGCTTCACTTTGATATGGTTTGTCGCGAAAACAAACCCGGTTTACTAGCAACTTTCTCGTTATTTCCGAACAGTATTGAGTGTAAAATACTTTTGCTTTGCTGTTGACTTTAGCTTGGCTATATTTTTGGTTGTGGCCACATGTGTTTATAGAATAGTTGCAAAAATTAGTGTTTTGGTTGCTGTGTGTATGCAAAAGGTTGTATTTTTAAGAAGCCCTTCCATTAAAATAACTGAAAATATATTATATGCAAAGGATCTGTTCTAAAATTACACCCGAGTGACAGACGAGTGACAGACGAGTGACAGACGAGTGACAGACGAGTGACAGACGAGTGACAGACGAGTGACAGACGAGTGACAGACGAGTGACAGACGAGTGACAGACGAGTGACAGACGAGTGACAGACGAGTGACAGACGAGTGACAGACGAGTGACAGACGAGTGACAGACGAGTGACAGACGAGTGACAGACGAGTGACAGACGAGTGACAGACGAGTGACAGACGAGTGACAGACGAGTGACAGACGAGTGACAGACGAGTGACAGACGAGTGACAGACGAGTGACAGACGACTACAGACGAGTGACAGACGAGTACAGACGAGTGACAGACGACTACAGACGACTACAGACGAGTGACAGACGAGTGACAGACGAGTGACAGACGAGTGACAGACGAGTGACAGACGAGTGACAGACGAGTGACAGACGAGTGACAGACGAGTGACAGACGAGTGACAGACGAGTGACAGACGAGTGACAGACGAGTGACAGACGAGTGACAGACGAGTGACAGACGAGTGACAGACGAGTGACAGACGAGTGACAGACGAGTGACAGACAAGTAACAGACGACTACAGACGAGTAACAGACGAGTAACAGAAGAGAGGGTCCCCTGGAAGAGAGGGTTCTCGGATTTTAGGGTTTAAGACATACTCCCTACAGACGAGTGACAGACGAGTGACAGACGAGTGACAGACGAGTGACAGACGAGTGACAGACGAGTGACAGACGAGTGACAGACGAGTGACAGACGAGTGACAGACGAGTGACAGACGAGTGACAGACGAGTGACAGACGAGTGACAGACGAGTGACAGACGAGTGACAGACGAGTGACAGACGAGTGACAGACGAGTGACAGACGAGTGACAGACGAGTGACAGACGAGTGACAGACGAGTGACAGACGAGTGACAGACGAGTGACAGACGAGTGACAGACGAGTGACAGACAAGTAACAGACGACTACAGACGAGTAACAGACGAGTAACAGAAGAGAGGGTCCCCTGGAAGAGAGGGTTCTCGGATTTTAGGGTTTAAGACATACTCCCTAAAGTAAAAAATGTTACTTTATGTATGTAATGTATTTATGCATCATGATTGTGTGACTCATCCAATTGAAATTGTGTTTGATCAAACTTGGCAAGACAATTATTCGGCTCAGTGATTATGGTGAATACTTTTTCCCAACTTTTCAATAAATAAACTTGTCTCTCCACTAGAAATATTAGTAGCTCTTGCAGTAAAAACCTCTACGAATTTACTTGATTAAATTGTTACATTTATCAAGTAAGCTGAATACAAAATCCATTCATTCCTGTAACAAGTTGACAACAACTTTCAAATTCTATCAAGCATACATTATACTTCAACAATTATCATGAAAAGCAGTTTGCGAATTGTGTTTGAGACGACGTAAGCTAAATTGAAAGCCCAACAAAACAAAATCAGAAAGACAGAATTCAGAAACAAACTTAATAGTTACATTTTTACGTATTTTGATCTTTTTATATCAATGATGTGAAAGTTTGAAGAAAATAACATGGTAAGAACGACAAGTTTTATCCTACCTATTCCTAGACTCCTGGTTTTTTATTTTGTAATATCCATTACTCAGTAACATGTACGTAAATAAATACTGAAATACAACTTAAGCCTTCATGTACAACTTGTATTTGTAAATAATCTTATGTCACAAAATTAATTTCAATTTAGGATGAGATTACTCAGCCTCTAAAGAGTACTCCTGAGATAAGTTTAGATGAATACATTTTATGCCAAACAAAGAGTCGGTCTGCTTTCTTAACGAGTGGTAAGATAGGCAGAGCACGAATTGTTGCGCTGGCAAAAGAAGATGGAGGTGATGACATTCGAGCGAAAAGGGTTGCAAACTTAACATCGCAGGAGCAAGAACTCATAAAATATCACGGAGAAGAAAGTCCAACCCAAGCCAATACCGTCAAAATCGTGTCCGGCTAAGCAGCAAGCACATGGATCCTTGCCCAAAGAAATGGAGCGACGTAGAAAGAAGATCAAGCTAAGTCTATCTACCAAGCTCTGTGTAATTTGTGGTTCCGAGAGTAAAACGTTTAAGCAAAAGAAGATTCACAAATTATTCCGAATTTGTGAGAGGAAGATGGCCTTAAAGTTGTTAAATGCGAGCAAACTCTTGAAGGATCGTGTTCCTGCGGCAACAGCGGCTTTCTCAGGACCCGAAGATGTTTTTGCAGCTGATATATTTTATCATGACCATTGTTGTAAAGAATACTTCAA
Organism: Trachythela sp. YZ-2020; assembly: GCA_016169945.1. NCBI lineage: Eukaryota > Metazoa > Cnidaria > Anthozoa > Malacalcyonacea > Clavulariidae > Trachythela > Trachythela sp. YZ-2020. The sequence goes on from JADLSH010000389.1 coordinate 3,533,903, forward strand.
CGAGTACAACGCAAAAGTAGAAGAAATATTAAGATGCTTCGAGTCAGAAGATTCCTTAGCAGCTGACGACGAAACTCTTAAAGCGCGGTTTTTTGGTCTTGGTTTGAATTTTGAAACACAAGCCTACAATCTTTCTTACATCAGAGACTCTCTAAATGAAAGTCAGTCTGTAACAGTCTCGAACAGGGTCGTCAAACAGCTAATTATTGAGTTGTACGGAGATAGTGTATGTTTCACCTACCCAGAAAACAAGCGAGCATCACAGATGGGTTTTTCTGCGAATATATCTGCAGCATCTCTGATGGAAACATTAAGAGTTCCTCCAGTACAACAAGTTGCAGCTGATCTAGCACAAGAGTTAAAGGATTACAAGTTCGGTTTGAATGGACGTTATCGCGAACCTAACGACCTCAAGTGTCTGCAAATGCACTTCTTCACAAACCACCAGCCAAATGGAGTGAATTTTGTTCATGTCTGTTCAAGGGAAAGTCGATATCACGAGTCAAATTAGATGCGATTTTTCAGATGATCATGAGTGGAGGTAAGGAGCTTACTCCATTTCATGTAACAGTTGCGGAGGGAGTTCACAGTCTTACAAGGTCAAAAGAGCTGGTCACTGCCCTTAATTATCACGGTATTTGCGTCGGATATAATACAGTCAAAAGGATTGACGTTGAAATCGCAGAACGAATAATATCCACGGCGGGCAACAACAGGGCTTCCACCTGTTCTCGAAGAATCAAGCCCTCTTAACGGTGCAATGGACAACTTTGACCGCAACGAAAGTACGATGTCCGGAATGGGGTCCACCCATGATACAATTCTTGTTCTCTTCCAAAATGTCCCAGAAAGTTTAGAGGAGCCATCAAGTGGCGACAAAGTCTCTGCAATGCCATCCTTCACCCATAATCGAAGTTCGGTGAAGAAATTCGCTTAGATCTAAAGTAGGGTGTCAAGAACTCATCAAGATGGGATCATTAAAGAAGCGAGGAGGGATACCTTCCAATTACCAGGTTTTGGAAACTTTTCTTATTTCCGATGATGATGCAGAGCCGCTAATAGATTCTGGAGAACCATCCTCGATGACAACATGTAATACCTTGCCAAGTACTTTGCTGGAACCCCATGCCGAAAGATCCGAATCTTTTGAAAATTCAGAAATCACATTCATCGATCAGTCCATCAAATCCATTCGCCGAGAATATTTCTTGTGGTTGGTAAACAGAATAGCAGAATATATTAATGGACAGAAATGCTTTGTGCCATGATTCACAGCCTTAAGAAGTGCCTTCGCATCATTAGATGCCACAACCAAGATACTCACTCCAATTCTCCCTTATCCAGCTACTACTACCTACGATTCGATCCTTACCACAATGATTAATTTCCAAGATGCATTGAAGCAAAATTCTTATGGTGGGCTTTGGGCTGATGAAGGTGTTTATAGCATTGCAAAAGAAATCCAGCTGTTAAAACCTGATCTGTTTGGTAATATATTTCTTGGATTGGGTGGATTTCACATGGAAAAGATTCTGTTTGCATGTCTCGGGGCATATTTGAAGCCATCGGGAATTTTCTCCGTCCTTGTTGAAACCGAATGCTTTGGTCCAGACACCATCAACAGTGTCATTTCTGGCTCACACGATTCAAGGTCGAGAACAGCACATGCATTGATTCACGAAGTTGTGTCCTTAATGATGGAAGCCTTCCTATCAAAGTTTCCCGAGAAGAAAGCCATTGCAGAGGAACTCTTGGTTGATTTCAAGTCCAGCTATGTTACAAAAGATGTCTGGGAGTCTATTAAAGAACAAGCTGAAGACTTGGAAAAATCGTTCCAGGCGTACCTAACAGAAATGACATCGAAATCTCAATCTTTCGCTTTTTGGAATACTTATGTCTCCGTCCTGTACCTAATTGCTAGAGATATCACCAATTCCATGCGTTGTGGTGACTGGAATCCTTACCTCAGTGAAGTCGAAAGAGCAATTCCGTTATTCTTCTTTTTTGGTCGCACAAATTATTCAAGATGGACACTGCTTTTTCTTCAGGACTGCTTTCAACTCGAGGAAAAGTTCCCATTGCTGTACAAGTCATACCTGGATGGTGGATTTGTGATGAATGGAAGCAATAAGGGAAATGGAGTTCCATTTGATCAGGCCCTGGAGCAGAGCTACAATCGACCTGCCAAAGTAAATGGTGGAATCATCGGGGTAACGAGAAAGAAAGATACAGTGGCTTTGTGGGATATCATCAAGCATAAGAAGGATCAGTATGTACAGCTACTCAAGACGCAAGAAGACGATGAAGGAGAGCTCTCGCTACACCACGACTTCAATGAAAACACAGCGGCAAAGATGACGGAGATGGTGGGTGAAATAAGAACGTATTTCACAAAAGTGTGCAGTCCAATTTTGCAGCAAGAAGTCCCAAAGAACGTCGTCACTCGAGAAGTTGTAACCTTGCGCATATCTTGCGCAAAAGAAGGTGACGATGAGTACAGCAAGTTTGTTGAAGATCGACTAAGGAAGAAAACTACCTCCATTCATTCGACCATCAGCAGAATCAAGCATGCGTCTCCAAAGCAAACAGTGTCATTGGTCAATAAGACAGATGTGAAAGAGGAAACTACAAAAGCTTTGATGTATATCGAGTATGGCCGTCGCCGTGGTTTTGCCCTTGAGGAGTTATTGCAGCATGAAATTACATCGACTGCATTATTTTTGGTCGACAAAGATGGCTTTTTGAAGAAGAGTGTAAAAGCACAACCAGGAACAGAGTTATTGAAGTTATGTCCTGGCGTTGACCCCAAAGAGCATGAAGAAGCTCCTTCAACAGATGCGTGTATAATCGACTTTATGGCATTAGTGAGAAGCTTCATCCCATTGAAGAAACTCGAGCCACCCGTAAAAACATTTCACGACCTTGCAATCGCTTTGACTGGGATTATCAAAACTGCAGCACGCAACTCGGATGAGATTCACATGGTTGTCGTCAGCAGTATATGGCCAAATCAAAAGGTTCCTGTCGTTCTTGAGAACGTTTGGGCTTCATCCGTCAGCAAGATGGCTTTTCAGAATTTTTACGTGGATTGGCTGCGCTCCAACTATGTGGAAATCAAACCATTGTATCTTGGAATATCACCAAAGTCATGGCTTGTTTCAGCTGGTAACTCCCATCACTTTCAGCGTCTTGACAGAGGAATACTCAGAAGTACCCCTGGTGGACACCAAAACCGCAACAGAATTATAATCTAAGAGATAAAGCATATTATGATCACCGACCTCTTCCTTTAATGAGTCTCTCCTTGAGTCCAACTCGACAGCAAACGAAAGTCTGGTCGGTTTTTGTCCGTCGGGAAACCAGAGCAAATAAATCAAATTTTGCAAGAATAAGTGAAGAGGATTTTCGTATGGATGCAACGCGAAGGGACAAATTGAACTTTTTCAATTTTTATTATTAGATAACAATTTCTCGACAATAAATACGGAACCAACAAAGAGTATGACACAGATCCCTTATCAGACATCAACCCAAATGCTTCGTAAATTAAGCATCAAAGTGGAGTGTTTTCAAAACGACGGTCCTGATTTTACCGAAGTGGTTCGAAGAAAATCGAAATGTTAACCTATTAAAATCTGATGATGTTTGTGGAAAGGGATTTTGTTGCATTCCTGACTATGGATGTTTCATTTGATACGGATATTGGTGTGGGAAATGCGGATCTCGACGACCAAAAGGAAAGAAATAGTGGTCAAATTGTTTGGTTGGACAGGGTTTATAAAGTTAATACTCTAAGTAAATAACGTCAAATGCTTTTGAAAACCATTTTTTCCCAATAGAAATAAGTATAATCTTCTATTTTATGGTTAAAATTCATTAAAAATATGATGATTGTAACTTTGCAACGACTTTAACTTAATATGATGTGTGTTGGCTGTTGATGTTGATTATTTTGCAAAATATGCCATTTAGGTTAATTTTCCTCCATGATCAACCACACCTAAATCACTCCTTCTGAATGTGTTATGAAGTTCAGAAATCATTTTGCTGTATTTTATCACAAGTTTGGGCATTTCGAAAAATGCCGATTTGGGCGTGGTCATTTTGGGGGGTTTCGTCCCGGATTCAGATTTTTTCACATATGCCAATGTTGTTCGCCATGGTCATTGTACTTTGTAACAGTCATGATTATCTCTCCTAAATGAATTGCATACAAACTCTATTACTGGTCCTAGACTAACAGTAAAAGATTATGAGAAAATAGGAAAGAATCAAACCTGTATTCCCGTGAGTTCTTCATAAAATTTCTTTGCTATTCTTGGCCCATTTTCCATAGTTGGTATGTGAAGAACCTTGAAAAAGAGATAGGAAGAATATTGTCTATTGATGTAAATTTTCATTTAGTATTTAGGGTGTCACTATTTATATGGTGGTCGAATCGTAATATTTCTGCATTAGAGTATTTCTGTGACGAGTTGCATTGTACCAACATCAATTATCGAAACCTTTGTATTAAGTTAGGATTAAGGTAAGGCGGTAAGTATTAGGTGAGGAATAGGGTTAGGATTAGAATAAGGTTAGGATTAGTTTTTGGATTAGGAAACGGCGACAAAACGCGGGAAAAGGAAAAATATTAGCTCGGCAATTAGGCTCGAAACACCGACGCTCAATAATTTGGCGAGAACTAATTACTACCATATTACTGATACACTAGGCGGGAATCCTAGTATAATAATCAATAAAAGAGCCCAGAGGATGACTATTAAACCACACATATTAGAAAGAAGAATTAACTAACATTTCGTTGTTTACAATACAACACTTTCAGAGCATTTAAACTAATTTACATGGAATGTTATCTGCAGAGTGTCCCAAAAAGATGCCCACCACTATATTTTGAGGTATTACTAGGTTAACATTAATGAACGTTTCAGGTTTCTATATTAGATGGAATAGCTATCATATCAGGCCAATACATTGATATTTGACTTATTAAAATAGGTAATTTTCGAGAATCACTTAAGTTGGCGACACCAAATTGTTAGACAGCAAATTGGAAATCTGAAAACAGCAAATTCAGTGCATTTTCCTTTCCAACCACGCTCCAGCCTCATTTTCAGTAAATTTTTACAGTTACCAAATTCTTGATGTTACCGACAACTAATTAATCATGTATTTTAAAGCAGATAGGTAGCCATTTGCTTTAAACCCCTTTCTAAACTTTCGAAATACGTTTAACCTAATTTCTATAATTTGGACAAGTGGCAATATTGGTGTCGCCACCTTAATTGATTCTAGAAGGCAAATGGTTAGTCGTATTGATAAGTCAAACACCAGTGGATTGATATGATACGTTTGTTATTCACTCCAGTGCAAAAATTTCAGAAATATTCGACTAAAGCTAACGAAGTAATACCACAAAATATGACGATGGGGCGGACTTTTTTGGGACACCCTGTATATTTACAATAGAATGGCTTTAAATTACATAAACGTTTACATTCAAAAATTTAAAAGAACAAATGGACATAAGGAAACGAAAACAACTTATCAGTATATGTTAAGGGTTAATGTTAAGTGATAAGTAATTAAAAGTTCATATTATGACTAGAATAAATCCAGTGGAGTGGATGTTATATTAACGTTAAGGATTGGGTTGACTTTTTTTTAATTAAGTCCTGTTCATATGATCCCGCTTACCGAGACGTCTCGCCTCCTATGATCTCACCTCCTATATTATAAAAATTTACATCCCGTTCATATGAGAAAGCGGACTGGCCCGCTTGGCGAGATCTCGCCTCTGTCAGCCCTTATAGGTAGGCGGAATGAAAAATATTCCATATGAACACGCCAGCCCTCCTACCGGGATGAAATCGAGTAACCAAATTTCCGATTTTGCCGCTTAATTTGACGATTTTTACCTAGTTTTATGTTTGTTCTAGAATCAAGCATGAAATATGTTGCTAAACCAATGTTTTTTATTGCAAAAAAACACCAAAACAAAACAAAATCGTTAAAATATTTGTGCTGCGTGCATAAATGTACATGTTTTGCAGAGCCAATTGTAGAACATTGTAATTTCATCTCGGCAAGCGGGGTGAAAAACTCCATATGAACACACGGAAATATTCGCGAGACTCTCGGAATGCAAGGGGGATCATATATACAGGCCCTTAATAGGCTTTCGCGAATAAGAAGATCAGATGCAGAAGCACCTGATGAAAGTATCTTAAAGTCAGACATGGCGACTGAGTGTTTGTGAATGTGTTTATGAGTGAGAACGGCAAACATAGTGGAAGCAGAACGAATGTTACCAGTCAAAGACGAAACTACCCTACGCTCTGAAATAAGTGTGTGAATGTGTCGGCGTGTTTGGACAACATATATAATGCACTACAACATCGACACTTGAACTGATACACAATATGTGATTTCAAGGCAAAGGAAATTTCGTCTTTGAATGGAAATGTTGTACTGTACACAACGAAACGTTAGCTAACAAAATTTACAGCTTCTTTAAAAATGGAAGATTTCCGAAAAGAAAGCATTTTATGAAACAAAAAATGGGGGTCACCGATGTTATTTTCTAGTTAAATAACTTTAAAGCCAAAATATCCGCCATATTGAAACGTCATTGTTGCCATAGCAACGGCAGTTATGGATGTTTTAAGTAAACTTCAAACTCTTTAATTACTGTTTTATACAACTCAGATTCTCTTTGATTCCAACCAATAGTAATTGTCAAAAAGTTCGGATATAAATCGGAAATCTTCCATTTTTACATAAACTGTAGGGAGCCACCTTAAAAGTCCTTTGCTGAGTTCTTTTATTCATTTTTAAACTGACAACCATACAGTACTGTGGATACATTATAACATGAAGTAATATCAAATACCTGATTTTCATATAGGATGTCTTTGACAGGACAAATAACACAAGCTGTGCCAGCACCAAAAACTTCTTTGACCTAAGTATAAAATAGAAACACATAGAAAATGGATCATTTCGCTTCGATATGACTTGACTACATTTTGCATTGCATCTCCCGTACGAAGTAAACACTGTAGTGTATACTGTATCAATACGCCACACGATGGCGGCCGGCGGTTTCAATCACTTATCCAGCGTGTGAAGTACATATTATTTAGGTCAATGGTTATAGTAGAGATTTATTGCTTGATATATTCCATTTAATTTCCAAAATAAATGAGTTACCAGGTATATTATAATTTTACTTTTGGACGTTTAAAAAAGGATTAAGAGAGGCATTTTTCATTTTCATATCAAGCTTATTATTGATAAATTGCAGATTTGTAATGGCTTCATTTTCTGCACCAATAAACAATAGCTTGTACTATCCAGTCACTTTTCAGGTCAGTGACTGCATCCTTTGATACTTACCCTTTGTTCTTTAAGCGCTTTAATCAAATCATCCATAGTGTATCGTCTTTCAGAAACGTTAAATTCATTCTAGAAATAGATTGTAAACATAAGAACAGAACAGAGCAGAGCAGAGCAGAGCAGAGCAGAGCAGAGCAGAGCAGAGCAGAGCAGAGCAGAGCAGAGCAGAGCAGAGCAGAGCAGAGCAGAGCAGAGCAGAGCAGAGCAGATCAGAGCAGATCAGAACGGCTTTACTTTAATTTCAAGTTCTGAGTAAACAAATAAACAAGACAATACAGCAGATGGCTAGAGCAGACGTTATTTGTCACATAAAATATATAAAGAGACACTTTTATTTCGGCGTGTATATGCATGGAGCACTTCGTGCAAAATGATTAATTTTCGATGTTCAAGCATAAGTATAAATTCTCGGGAGTCTTAACGTGTTAAATGTTTGAGTATAATTATTGTGAAAGCAAAAAAAGAGGGATATTAAAAAAGATGTGGATCAAATAGACCTTTGGAAAATATCATTGCATGGTTCAGTATTAGATCTTTGAGATAATGACTATAATTTTATCTAGTTTTTAGCACGACTCATTCATTAACTTGCTCGCAATTTTACAGCAAAGACACACGAATACGTCGCTCAAATATTGTTTACATCTCACCCAAGTGCAGCAAATAACGATAAAGATACCTTGTTTGGTACATTTCCGATAAATCTCAGATAAAAGGAGCAAAGATGATCAAAGGATGGGTGAAATATATGACGGATTGTGAAAATCTTTTCCAGATCTTCTCATCTAGTCGGCTCAAAAAATAGCCACCAGCAGGAAAAAAGTGTTGCGATTGGGCTCAAGATCAAAGAAAATATCTTCGTGCGAGGAATATAAAGATATTACCAAAAATGCATCGATCATACAATCTCAACCGTGGTTTTAATGCCCACAATAAACAGTACAGTGAGTGTAAGTAGACCTACCCACTGTCGAGCTAAATCAAGCATGGACATTCTCGTTACTCCTGGTAATATAAGACCATCTAAAGGAGGTGTGACAAGTTCTACTTCTACAAAGAAAGAAAGTTTTAAGGATATGTGAAAGGAAAATAATGTTAGTCTACTTTCTACACATCGTCCGAAATTAAAATTTTTTAGTCATTGTGAATCTTTATCCCCAGTGCCTCTACAACAGTAGAAATTCGTGCTCGTTGGAAGCAGGAAACACGTTTTCTATTAGATCAAACATAGGACAATAGGACACTTCAAAACAACAGACAGCAAAGGACATTATAATTCGGACCCATGCTTCGGTACCAGTACGAAGGTTCTACTGTGTCATCATTAAGAATTGGGTTTTAAAATATTTCTACCTCCTAGATGCTTCACAATAAAGAATGTTAAGTGTGACTTTGCAAACAAATATGCCACAACCTCGATATTGACAACGCCAATCCATCACCCTGAGTCACTAACACTAACACAAGCCCTAATCCTTACACTAATCCTAACCAAAACCCTAATCCTAACACTAACCCTAATCCAAACGCTAACCCTAATCCTAACCTTAATCCTAACACTAACCCTAATCCTAACACTAATCTTAATCCTAACACTAATCTTAATCCTAACACGAACCCTAATCCTAACTCTAATCCTAACACTAACCCTAACACTAACCAAAATCCTAACTCTAACATTAACACTAATTCTAATCCTAACACTAACCCCAATCTTAACACTAACCCTAATCCTAACACTAACCCTAACCTAAACCAAAACGCTAATCCTAACATTAACCCTAACACTAACCCTAATCCTGACACTAACAATAACCCTAACACTAACCCTAATCCTGACACTAACACTAACCCTAACACTAACCCTAATCCTGACACTAACAATAACCCTAACACTAACCCTAACGGACTAATCCCAACACTAACACTAATCCTAACACTAACACTAACACTAACACTAACTAATACTAACACTAATCCTAACACTAATACTAACACTAACCCTAACACTAATCCTAACACTAACACTAATACTAACACTAACCCTAACACTAATCCTAACACTAACTAATACTAACACTAACCCTAACACTAATACTAACACTAACACTAACACTAATCCTAACACTAACACTAATACTAACACTAACCCTAACACTAACCCTAATACTAACCCTAATTCTAACACTAACTCTAACACTAACCCTAATACTAATCCTAACACTAACCCTAATCCTTACATTAACCCTAACCAATTAAAACCTAACCTGTGTTCCAGTCCACTACACCATTGTTTGTGGACTGTGCATTAATCTCAAATTTCTCGTCCAACGATTTTCACAAATGTTGATTTATAATCAAGCGGTATTATGCAAATTCATAATTTATGCAAATCGAATAAACATGGTAGCCGAAGGATTTGAACTTTTCTAAGAATAGAGAGCAATAGAAGAGATCCTAATCTCTTTCATGCGGTTACATTGATCCTCCATTAAAGATTGAAATGGCGAGATAAAAATTAGTGTTGAAAATCCAATTGTTTGTATACCTACGGAAGCGACTAGAATACGATGGATTTTCCATAACCCGTAGGCGCGTTAAAGAATGTATTTTGCCCATTACAAAAAGCCTTTATCAATTTTTTTTTATCATCATACCACTCGTCAAGTTTAAACGCATGTTTTATGAAATCAAATTAAAAGCCTCTTTATATCGTGTATTCATATTTATTATATAAAGTATGGTGCTTTATAGAGATTTCGAGCACTGATAAAACTGATAATCTCACATGTGAGATTATTTATGATAATCTCACATGTGAAAATATCGCTTTTGAAGTTTATGAAAATGGATATTTTATCTTATTTTATTTTGTTTGAAAAGACTGTCCTTTATATACTAAACAGAAAAATACATGGATGCTTGGAAATACCAGATTTATTTCGAGTGTTGAACATGATATCTCACTCGTTCGCTGCGCTGATGCGCTCACTCGTGAGATATCATGTTCAACACTCGAAATAATCTGGTATTTCCGCGCACCCATGTATTATTATCTATATACTCTACTCCAGTGCTCTACTCCCGTTCGGCGGCCATGTTTATTCGATTTGCATAAATTATGAATTTACATAATCGAATTATGAATAAATTATCTCAACATTCGTGAAAGTCGTTGGACGAGAAATTTGAGATTAAAGCACAGTCCACACACAACGGTGTACGTAGTGGACTGGAACACAGGCTAATTAAAACCCTAATCCTAACACCAACCATAAGAATAAGATTTTAAATTGTTTCAAAATGAAGGAGTCACCGAACTTGATTTTTGCAGCAAAATAAAAAAAACAAGATAGAACTCCAACATACTGCAACGTGGTCTTGCGAAAATTTCTAGTTTCAACATTATATATCTCCCCGTTTCTGATTCGATCCATTGCCAGCCAATAATTGCCATTTCAGCAACAAACATGTATCGCGAAGTGTTAATATGAATGCAACTTACCTCCATTCTCATTTTCCAGAAAGATGAATATATTCATTGTACCAACTTCTGTTATCTATATAACGAAACGCATTTAAATAACAACCAATTGAAAGGATGGTGTTTACACGAGTCCCACATGGTCTGGATCTCACCGGGTATTTACATTTTCAGCCCTCTTCAAAATTCAGCCCTCTTCCTAGGACGTAGGGCTGTCTCGCAGTATTAAATACCATTCACTAAATTTCTTAGGAAGACCAATTCAATATTGTTCTGGAGCTAAATAATTGCATCCCACACAGTTATAAGCTGAAACTTCTGATTGGATGATGAAACGTAAGACCCATGGATTCAGGTACAAAATTATAATCCAACCACTGCTTGAGGGAAAGTTCATAAAAAATTCTTGGAACTATTCAGTCCTTGGAAGTGACGTCACAATTCGAAATTGTCTGGCTTTCGCTTTTTTGGGTGGCAAATTACGCAAGGCAAATTCAGGCCAATTACATTGAAATCTAGACATACTAAAACGACAAAAGTATATACACCAAAATACGCTTCGTTGAACATTCAAGGATTGTAACGAGATATAACTTGTTTAAATAACTCTCAGTATTTCGAAAGATATACATAAGCGAAAACGACAAGATAATGTCACCCAAAAAGACGAAATATTTAGCATGACGTAATAGGTTCCAGGATATTTTGCACCCCCCGTGGCATAAAAGCATAATAATATTATAGATATTACGATGGTGATATAAGTACTGAGCATTCATATTTTGCACCTGTTGATCTTCACCGTAAAGCCAAAGAACTTGTTCACAATTTTTCTTCCTGGCCTCTGCCTGAACAAACAAAGTTGGAGCATAGTTCCTGAAACATAAACATTTGTGTATAAAACTATGTGAGTGTCAAAGTTTCATTGGACGAAAGGTTTAAATGGCGATGTTTCATCGTAGTTTTGGCCGTTTCTATTACATTCTCTTCACCAGCGCGGGAACGCCGCGTGTGTAAGCAATCAGTTGCACGGGCATGCAAGTTGAATGCAGTTTAACATCCATGGCGAGCAATATAGAGAACAGAAGACTATTACTAATGACTCTGTATGTTCAAACTGGCTTGTTCGACCCGCGCGGACAAAGCGGCTTAACGAAGGCCTGCCTTAAACAAACTAAGGAAACCTGCATAACAATGAAATCAAACACTTTTTTTCTAGCACAGAGAAGTTAAACGAAAGTATTTCACTTCGGGGTACAGTATTTTAATTAAATCGCTTTAATCCCGGATCCTATATGTTCGTTTACAAATCTATATCAAACATTGACGTTATTTACAAAACACATGCTAGTTAGTCTCAAGACAATATTATGATTAAACTAAAATTTTATCCCGACTCAGAACGCCTTACTCCGGAGCGCGGTAAAAAATTGGCTTATTTTTGTCTGTTTAGTAGCTCATTATCTCATACTCGGATGGTCAGGAGGTATTGACCTTAAAATGATCTCGTGCATGAGAACTGGAAGACAACTTGAAACGAACCTAATTGAGGGAATGATAAACTCCAGTTTCATTCATTATAGGCAACTTTATCCAATATATATCTCGAACGTGCGGCGCCAGTGTGGTTAGAGTGTAGCAAATATTCGGCGGTTGACTGTTGTGCAAAACAAATACAATAAGAACTTCGACGTTTCGAGCGAAGGCCCTTCGTCTGGAAGTTAGTAGAATGGGTCGGGGGAAAACATGTGCTTTTATAGTGAATACACACGTGATAAAAAATAAACAAATCAGATGGATTTAATCAAAACAAACTATAAACAAAATATGGAAATCACATCACAAAATATATTAGCATATAAGAAGCAGCGAACAAAGCAAGAAAGACAGAAATCAGGAACTATATATTAGAGTATCTGCTGATGGAAGGCATAAACAGATAGGAGTTAAATGTAAGAGAGGCGCTCATTAATGCTGAGAAGATGAATGGTGCCAAGTTGGGAAATGAGACGCATTTCTTGCCTTTTGCGGCTATCATTACTACCAGAAATGGACACAGAACTCGAATTTTCATATCTGAAACACTGTGATTGCCAGTGTTGAAATGTCCGGCAACAGGTTGTTTAGCATCATTGTTTACGCCAGCACGACGATGCTCACCAAACCTTATCCTTAAATATCTACCAGTTTCACCAATATAGAGCATCCCACATTTACTGCATGAAATACAGTAGATAAGATGAGAGAAGGTGCACGTGAAATGGTGCTTAATAGTGTACTTAGATTTTGCTGCCGAAATTGTAGTGGAAGACACTTACAGGTTTTACACAGTTTCACACCACAAGGAAACGTGCCATTACGTGACAACGAGTCCTGTGGTAGAGAGCTGTGGATCTGGTAGGTACATTGATGACTGTCTTGGCACAGCATCCTGTTCCCGCGGAGAGCTGGAGAAGTTTATTAATTTTGTTAATAACTTCCACCCAGCACTCCAGTTTAGGTGGGATATCAATGAGACAAGTTGTATCTATCAATGGCAATAAACTTGTTACTTCTGTGTTCTACAAGCCGACTGACTCCCATAGCTATCTTCTCTTTACCTCTTCCCACCCCAACCACACTAAAAGGTCCATTCCCTTCTCTCAGTTCCTTCGCCTTCGCCGCATTTGCAGTGAAGATGAGGACTTCCATACCAAAAGTCGGGAAATGAAACTTTTTTGTCCAAAGCGGTTATCTAACCCCTCTCTTAGATACTGCCTTTTCGAAGGCCTCTAATATTCCCCGATCCGAAACCTTTAGAGACCATGTGTTTAATGTTCTCAACAACAAAATACCCCTAGTTCCCAGTTACCATCCCTTCAATTTCAAAGTAGGGGATGTCATTAGGAAGAATTTTCATATCTTAAAAACGACCCAAAAACATAATCCCTTAGCCTCGTTTCGATATAGTAAAAATACCCGTGAAACCCCTAGTCCACAGCTCTCTACCACAGGACTCGTCGTCACCTAATGGCACGTTTCCCTGTGGTGTGAAGCTGTGTAAAACCTGTATAAGTATATAGATTCTTCCACTACAATTTCGGCACCAAAACCTAAGTACACTATTAAGCGCCATTTCACGTGCACCTCCTCTCATCTCATCTCATCTACCGTATTTCATGCAGTAAATGTGGCATGCTCTATATTGGTGAAACTGGTAGATATTTAAGGATAAGGTTTGGTGAGCATCGTCGTGCTGTCGTAAACAATGATGCTAAACAACCTGTTGCCAGACATTTCAACACTGGCAATCACAGTGTTTCAGACATGCAAATTCGAGCTCTGTGTCCCATTTCTGGTAGTAATGATAGCCGCTAAAGGCAAGAAATGCGTCTCATTTCCCAACTTGGCACCATTCATCCTCTCGGCATTAATGAGCGTCTCTCTTACATTTAACTCCTATCTGTTTATGTCTGCCATCAGCAAAATACTCTACATCTCACATCCTCTAATATATAGTTCCTTATTTCTGTCCTTCTTTAATTGCTTTGTTCGCTGCTCCTTATATGCTAATATATTTTGTGATGTGATTTCCATAGTTTGTTTATAGTTTGTTTTGATTAAATCCATCTGGTTGGTTTATTTTTTATCACGTGATCGCTTTTGTATTCACCATAAAAGCACATGTCTTCCCCCGACCCATTCTACTAACTTCCAGACGAAGGGCCTTCGCTCGAAACGTCGAAGTTCTTATTGTATTTTTCAGGTAGTTTTACACAACAGTCAACCGCCGAACTTTATCCAATAGCTCAATATAAAAACAAAAGGTATATATATACCTGTACTTAAAAAAATCATTAATAATTCATGAGGAAAAGACAAAGGAAATCACTACCGTGTCAGTGGTTTTATATGTGATAAAAAATCATGTTAATTTACATAAACTTTAGCATTGATTTTCTCGTCTTAGACAATGCTTATTTTTAAAATTACTTCGCCAATGCACTCACAAGATGGGTCGTTTTTTAAGCCATTTAAACACTCGCAGTTCGTGCTTTATCAGATATTAAACACTCGTGCTGCGCACTCGTGTTTTATATCTGATAAAGCACTCCTGCTCGTGTTTTAAATGGTACTTCAAAGTATCAGTAAATTTGTTGGTAGGCTTATAAACCAATCATATATTCAGGGGTACTTACTACTATACTTGGACGTATACGATATATTAATATTTACCCTCCTGTTTTGCTATCGCCACAACCACCATGCCATGAACGTACAAATCTTGAGTCAGCCATTAAAGATACTGGTTTGAATGAACCAGTCTTGAAATATGGTCCAACTGGAGATAAAATGCAATATAACAATGCCTCGTTCGGTTCACTTACTCCTAGTGTAGGCTGAAAGTAGAAAAGATAAGCAATCATTTTCAATCTTTCAATGAATTCAATTATTTAGCACCAAATAATAGAAGAGAGTAAAATAGAATTTATGTTTCGCATGTTTCAAAGTTTATGACTTCACATGTTTCAAAGACCTTATGCATAATGACGTTTCCTTGCGGTGCGTGACGACTACTACTTGACTGGGTGGGTTAGGATATACAGATTAGGAAAGTAATATCACAATTGTTGTAAAAATAGATAATGTAGGCTACGTACATAATATAGGTATGCCAGATACTCGATGTAATCGTTCACTGAAAAGCCCCAATGGGGAGCGAGCTGAATAATGTATGTATGTAGAATACTTAGCGAGTATTCGCTATCTTGGTCTATTAAGGTCCTCACAAAGCATTCTGACTGGCAGTTGTAATAATTTACCGCAAAGAAACCTCATAATACATTATGAGGTGTTACCAACTGTAATTAGCACCAAATTAACAAATGTAGAATAATATTTTAAACAAATGTTTCAAAGTTTAAGTTCAGCAAAAATAGAATGAGAAAAATAGCAGAAGTCGAATTTTGAAAAAAGGCAGTTGGCCTTGATTGTTACCGGCATGTGTTTCATGCAACCAAAACCAGTAATCAAGGCCAGTTTGAAACTTTTATTCAGTTACTATTTGAACTGATCTTTAGTCGAGTAGACGTATAATATACCGAAACTACAGACTGAAATTGTAGTCAGCAAAGACTGTAAAGTGACAATAACGTGTTCGTAAACCTAACTTAAAATGTGCAGAACGTTTTTCAAAAAGAGCAGAAACTCATTTCACTGTTTTGTCAATTAATTTGATTAATTTGTCACTTTTAGTTTCTAAGATACAGTTGCTTAGATGTATGGCAGGAGGGCAGGTTACTACTGGCCGTAAATTTCAGTATATGATGAAGGTATTGCTGCCAATAAGAAGGGCATTGGAGCCAATGGCAGTCGGTGCCGTCGCAAAAAATAGAGGCCTACAATAAGCAATCTCTTAAATTTCCTAAATTCAGTTTATATACAAGTTCAGTACAGCACATTCTTTCGCAACTTACTTAATTACTACGTTGAGTAGGATCTGGTGGTCTACTAACAGACCTACTACTAACAGAGCTTAAACCATGCAGGATCAAACTACCTGACAAATATCACAAGAACTTCGATGTTTTGAGCAACGGCCTTTCTTCCGGAAGTTAGTACATGGTTGGTCGGGGAAGTGTATCCAAAAGTGATCACGTGATAAAGATATATACCAATCAGATAGATGTAGTCACACCATTAAAGTATACACCATAAGAGCATATGTTATTCCCGACCCACGCTACTGAGTTCTAGAAGAAAGGCCTTCGCTCGAAACGTCGAGTTCTTGTTCATGGTACTTTTCAGGTAGTTTGATCTTATATTAACACCAACATATCTCTACAGACTTTACCCACACTGGAACCACGTGCGTTTAACTTGTTATAATTAAAGTATGTTTTTTCGCTACCACCAAATTTATAGTTCTGTATAATTCGCATGTCAAATTGTCACTGCTGTTATAGCGTATAGAATATGAAAGTTAGATATAACCAACATTAAGTTATGCGTACCATAAATAAAAACCGAGACGAAGTCGAGGTTTTTATTCACCGATATTCACCGAGCCTGAGACGAATAATTGTTTACATAGGTGATTATATGGAGAAAAAAAATATGCACATTTCAAAAATATTTTAATTTATTTATTTGATTATCGCGTATTAATCCGAGGTAGCGCAACCAATCAGCGTTGAGAATTTTCAAAACTCACCTATGTAATTTTACTAAAAGATAATATTTATATACTTACTCCTGTTCCAATAAATGTCGGGCGAACATATAAAGAACAATTATCTTCTTTAGGAACCCAATCTTTATCTATCTTTATTAACTCCATTACACACTGCAGAAACTCGTCACCGTTAAAATTCTGTGAACAGAAAAAAATGATATTTTTTTCAAATTAAACATTTATTGTTTCTGGACGTATTAAAAAATGGGAACGAAGGTGAACTGATAAATCCTATAGCAGTAACAGATTTCTATTTGATATTAGCGTTTGAGAGTACAGTGACACGTGGAGAAAATACACACGAAAACATACTAGACGGTCTTTTTAAGGTCTTCGAAAAATATATATATATTTTGTTCAAATATTCCATCTCCAAAACATCTACTAGTTATAGTTCAGAATATTATAGTACCACACAAAAAATTTGATTTACGCGAAAACTTGTGTAAATTTACACATCATTTTTTTTGCAGTGCATGGTTCAATCACTGGTCTAACAATCAATCAATCAATCAATCAATCAATCAATCAATCAATCAATCAAGCAATCAATCAATCAATCAAATCTTTATTTAAACACGGTGGTTTCATCAGGCTTTATAATAAGTTTTAATCTACATCAATATAACATGTAATAATAAAATATACCTAATTATGTTGGAAATCTATTTTACATTATACCTGTTTTCCATGAATGCCGTGCCTATCGAATATGATCTTTCAACATTTGTCGAAATTCATTCAGAGTGGCGAAGTGGTTAGCGCACTTGCCTTTCACCTCTAAGGTCGCGGGTTCAAGTCTCAGTGAGAACTTTCTCAATGCGACTCGAACCCAGTCCTCAAGTGGAAAGAGTAAAAAAAAGTCAACGCTCTGCCGAAAGTCGTGGGTTTTCTCCGGGTACTCCGGTTTCCTCCTACAGGGAAAGTTGACAGGGTGGGTTAGGTAAAAGGGCCCACAGTAATTGGCATATGCTGTTGTGGTGACCCTGCCCTAGTTGGCGAAGCTAAATAAAATAAAACAGAGATTCCGCTTGTCTTATATTGCTGGGCAAGCTGTTCAATAAAGCCGCATCACTATAGCTATTTTTAAGATAATTGGTGCGGGGTAGAGGAACAGCAAGTTTGTTCACAGAGTCTCGAAGCAAGTAAGAAGTTACATCGTTGCGATATGTAAATTTAGAACATAGATATTCGGGAACGAGGTTATTTAAAGATTTAAAAACCATCAACGCTTTCTGAATTTGACATTGTATGTTGAGATTATCCCACCCTAGCTTTTCCAATAAGCTATTGGCATCGGCGTCAAAACTAAAAAAGGTTTTGAAGTTTCTGAAATTTATTTGATAAAGTTTTACCACAATTTTCCCCCACAATATTACAGTAATCAAAATGTGGCTGTATAAGAGCTTGATAAATAATGTGCAATGTTTTCAATGAAACAAATGACCTTAATCGCTTGATGGCACCAATACCTGAAGCAATTCGTTTTGTTAATTTATCGATATGACTATACTCCAAGAAAGATTTTCGTGAATTAACCAAACTAACATGTATTCAATTTTAGTCATATTTAGAGTAAGTTTATTGGATATTAACCATTTATTAATGTTTTCCAAATCTTGCTCATATACTCATATCGTTACCAGCGTATGTAAGATGAGTATCATCTGCATACATTCTGGGATGCGAATTAGACAAACAATTTGGTAAATCATTAATAAATACCAGAAACAGGAGCGGACCTAAAATCGTTCCTTGAGGAATTCCGCACTTAAGAGTACATTTCATAGAAAGTGAACCATTAACAAAACATTTCTGCGTGCGGTCTTCCAAATATGACTTGAACCATTTGAAGGCAACTCCATGAATTCCATAATTTTTGAGCTTAGACAACAAAATCTCATGGTTGACCGTATCGAAAGCTTTTTTTCAAATCTAGGAATACTACGGCATTGACGTTGGCACGTTGTCACGGTCAATATTGTAGGTCCAACTACCATGCAGTAGCCTCAAGTAAGGCCGTCACCGTTGAATGCAAAGAACGAAAGTCCGACTGGTGTTTTGTTAGTAAATTATGTTCAAACATGTATACATAAAGTTGATTATATAACAAACATACTTGCAGGGAGGTGAGTCCGGGATTTGACGCATCGAGGGTGGCTGGTGGCTGTCTGAACCTACCGAGCGAAGCGAGGTAGGTTCGGACAGCTACCAGCCACCCGAGGTGCGTCAAATCCCGAACTCACCTCCCTGCAAGTATGTTTGGTTTTTATTTCATGCCATTTCGGGAAAAAGTACTGAAGAAATTACGCATTTTAGTATATAATTTCTTGTTTGGATAACGAACATTTTAGCCGCCAACGCAAACAAACAAACTTAGGCTTAAATTGAAGCTAAAAAAATTATCTATAATACTCCCTTATTCTTGAAAAGAGAAAATGCACACATTCTGCGAAAACATTGCCAAGGTTTATGAACCTGCCGAACAAATTTCGGCGGCCATCTTGAAAATACATCGATCCCGAACCCACCTCCTAAACATACGTCAGCAGGTGGGCTCGGGATTGAACGCACCTCTTCGGAGCCAATAGGAAAGCCGCTTTTACGCTAGGTAAGAGATAATAGATTATTCTTTCGAAGGCCTTGGCCATTACTGAAACCACTGAAATTGGGCGGTACTTATTCATTTCATTCCATGTACCTTGTTTAAAGATTGGAGTAACTTTGGCACATTTCCAATCTTCGGGAAATATACCCAATGTTAATGAGATGTTAAAAATATTGGTAATAGAATTAGAAATAAGATCAGCACATTCTCGAATAAGTCTGGCAGAAATCTTATCAAGACCAGTTGCTTTTGATTTGCATAGTTGGCTTAATAATGAAATAACTTGATCATTGTTTGTCAGAGTGAATTGAAACCTTTTATCGGTATTAATGAGATAATCAGTGTAACTCGTATCGCTACTGCTCACTGGAATCTCACTAGCAAGTTTAGGTCGTATTGTTGAAAAATGCTCATTAAATGCATTAGATAAATCTGTTGGATTGGTTATAGACATTAGAAATACCATTCATTACAAGAATAGTAATACAGTATTTGTTCAAACAACTGACATAACCTACCGGTAAACATAATCTTTCAGCAGTTCTTTGAAGTCTCCTAACATTATCCATTGGTCGAAACAATTTTATACTTCCATCAGATGAATGAAAATACGCTTTCATACCTTCAAAACCCTAGAAAAATATTATAAGACATATTAAAGGAAATGTATAAAATATCATACCACAAATCACAATCAGAAATTAGCGATTACCGATTCTTGCAAATCAGAATCGACGCAATTCCAATTGTTAAAACGAGTCGAACGACGTCATTTATTTTGCATGCAATTTTGCCTAAACAACTTTAAATAGATTCATTGGCCAAAAAACTTTATTAGTAAAAAGTATAAATATCATTCTGCAATGACAAAATTTTCAACCAATATACAGTTAGTAACTTTTCAGAAAAAAGGTCGAACGCACACCAAAAACTACCAGATATTACATCTTTAACTTTAAGACTTACATTTTGCCAGAAGTTATGAAGCACGTAAGATAATGGATTAATGGTTTTCTATACTGTACGCAGGGATTGACCAATAATCGGAGCCAGACCGATTATTGTGTTATCGGTAGACAATCGGAATCGGTAGAGTTCTTTTAAAGTTTTGAATCATGACCCGGCTCATGTTTACGACAATGTTTCAGAATTCCAATTCTATACATCCATTTAGGGGTTCTAATTCGTCCCTCTTTTTGCTGCGTCCAAATACCGAATATGACCCGAACGGTCGAGGTTAGTAAGTTGTTTATTGTATGGCAATTGGTTAATTGAGCAGTTATTTGTAAAAGTGGAAAACATTCGCAGATTTGGTCACGCGAAAGCAAAGCCAAAGATCAAAGTCCAAAGCCAAAAGACCAAAACGGCAAAAACAAGTTCATTTTCAAAATTAAATGTCAATACGAACAAATGTCAGCCCGAACGGCTGCACGGGAAAATATTAAACCTCGGTCTTGCTGTATTTCTTCGTTATTCATTTTCAATAATTCCAAAATATTTCCAAATTATTCATTTTATATTTCCAAATTATTCATGTTTTCGTATTTATTATTCGTTATCGCTTTCCACCAAAGCAAAATTCCGTTTTCATTATTCCAGTTTTTTAAACTCAAATGTTCATTCCGTACATGAAACTATACTTCGTCGTTCATTATTCCTCCCGATACATTTTGAATATTTACATACATACACTCTCCACTAAAAATACTTTAGTTTTGACGAACATGGCAATAATTTCGCCAAGCGCGGCAGACAGCTGACTACTCCCCAGTCCCACTCTGTGCACGCGTTCTATAATTTCCGTGACATCACCGAATGAACGCGTATAAGAGGTCTAGGGACTAGGCTGACGTGGCAGAAATTAACAAACACGCGTTAGATATTTGTTTCACCTGCCAAGAATAAAATCAAATACCTACTAGGTACAGTAGTTCGAACGTCGACTGCAGACAGGAGCTATCCGCTTACGTCACTAGCCACGAATGAAGGTCTGTCTTGTGCCCTGGACTAATATGCCTTGGTCAAATGGGGATGAGAGTTGATGAGAGTTGCAACTCTCATTAACTGTCGCACACTCTCAACTCCTATCAACTCTCGTCAACTGTCGTGCACTCTCATCAACTCTAATCAACTCTCATCAACTCTCATCAACTCTCATCACCTCTCGTCAACTCTTGTCAACTGTCGTGCACTCTCATCAACTCTCATAACCTCTCGTCAACTCTCGTCAACTGTCGTGCACTCTTATCAACTCTCATCAACTCTCATCAACTCTCATCACCTCTCGTCAACTCTTGTCAACTGTCGTGCACTCTCATCAACTCTCATAACCTCTCGTCAACTCTCGTCAACTGTCGTGCACTCTCATAAACTCTCATCACCTCTCATCACCTCTGGTCAACTGTCGTGCACTCTCATCACCTCTGGTCAACTGTCGTGCACTCTCATCAACTCTCATCAACTGTCGCACACTCTCATCAACTCTCATCAACTCTCATCAACTCTCGTCAACTCTCATCAACTCTCGTCAACTCTCATCAACTCTCATCAACTGTCGCACACTCTCGTCAACTCTCGTCAACTGTCGCACACTCTTATCAACTTTCATCAACTCTCGTCAACTCTCGTCAACTCTCGTCAACTGTCGTGCACTCTCATCAACTCTAATCAACTGTCGCACACTCTTATCAACTTTCATCAACTCTCGTCAACTCTCGTCAACTCTCGTCAACTCTCATCAACTCTCGTCAACTCTCGTCAACTCTCGTCAACTCTCATCAACTCTCGTCAACTCTCGTCAACTCTAATCAACTCTCGTCAACTCTCGTCAACTCTCATCAACTCTCATTAACTGTCATGCACTCTCATCAACTCTCATCAACTTTGAGCTGGTTCAAATTTTGATGAGAGCTGATTAGACTTTCGCAACTGACGTCATCTCAACTTTACTCGCAATAGCTAAAACGAAAATTCTGAGGTGGACTTGTGGCAAGCTTAAGAGTTGAAAGCTTTTCCTCGTTTGAGCGGTATGCGTAGTAATATACAGTCGACTCTTATGCAACTCTTGTTCAAGTTTGACAGGGGCATGAGACTTGATCAAACCTTCATGCAAGCTTTCTAACTCTAATCAACTCTCATTTTTTTTTACCAGGGGTTTAATCTTGTTTATTCTATTGACTATGATTTTATGCATCAGTTGTGCTATCAAGTCCTATTTTGAGATCAGTGAATTCAAGGTGACAAATTTTTGGTTGTATATCCAGTGATATATAGAGATCAGTATGAATATATTACCTCTACAGCATAATGTAGAACCTTAGCAGCAGGACTTAATGAAAGATCTCCATAAGGTTTGACCTCAGGATCTTCCCAACCACCGCGTAATGACCACTGTATTGTTAACATATGATCTGTGAACACTGCACCAAAGTCTATATTGCCAATATCTGTCGGTTTGTCTTTTGGTGTTGAACATTTTGTTAACTTGAGATTATCAGACTACAACAGAAGAAATAATAGGATAGGTCTATTACAGACTGAACTCTCCAATATATGGACACCTCTCTTGTAGGGACACATTATATGGACACCTCTCCTTGCAAACATCTCTCTAATACGGGCACCTTTCATTGCGGACACATCTGTAATAGGATGCCTTTTGTTAAAGACACATCTCTAGATAATTAATACTGACAATTCTCTAACACGGACACCTCTGTGATACAGACACTTTGTTGATACAGACGTGTAGCTCTCTAATTAAGGACACCTATCTAATTACAAACACCTCCCTAATCAGGGACACCTCTCTGATTACGAACACTTTTCTAATTATGGACACCTCTCTAATTAAGGACACTTATCTAATTACGAACATCTCTCTAATACAGACATCCCTCTAATTAAAGGACACCTCTCTAATTACGGACACCTCCAATACAGACATCTCTCTAAATCTCTAATACAGATACCTCTCAATTAAGGACACCTCACTAATACAGACATCTCTCAAATACAGACACCTTTCTAATATATGTACACATGTCTAATAGGGACACTTCATTAATACTGACACCTGTCTAAGTATAGACATCTCTCTAATACAGACAGTGTCCAAAGTGTCCAATATATGCCCGACAAAATCTCACACACCTTCTTTGAAAATAATACAGTCGACCTTATTTCTCTTATACCAACAATGGACACATCGGTGATGACAGTAAGTATACATTATACGTGTAACTGTGTCAAGGCATATTTTAACATATATACTGGGGGGCCACTTGGCCCCCCAGGCCCTCTTGATGGCCCCCCACTCACACAAAATTGGCCCCCCACTCCCTGGGCCCTTTATACATTGGGTCGTTTACAGAGTAAATGATTTGTCTGTGTTTAACGAAATATTGTTTTTATGGCTTATATAGTTAGACATTTTTAAAGTTTTAGTTAAAACATTGAAATACTATTGGCTTGGCAATTTCAGAGCTCCAGATTTCAAAATTTTCCCGGGAAAAAACTCCCCCGGACCCCTACAGGGCTCGCGCCTTCAGCACTCAGATTAAGGGCCCTTTTTCACAAATGGCCCCCCACTTAGAAATCCTTAAAATATGCCCTGAACTGTGTGTTATATGTACGTTATCCTCTTTGTACAATATCCTCTTTGTTTCGTTTCATTTTTAGATTCATATGCACTACACATGGACATACTGGTAAATGGTGTTAGTAGATGGAATACCCGAACGGAAATGTATATACATTTTTTAGACCTAGCCAGGAGCAGTTGCGAAAAATGCAACTTAGGCCCTCTGGCAGGAATCGAACCTGCGGCTCTGCGATTCCGATGCAGCGTTCTAACCAGTGGTTCTAACCAACTGAGCTACAGAGTCCAGTTGCTGAGCATTAACCGCACGTTTGGTCTATAAGATGGGAGTTATGGCAGTATATGGTGCATGGGTAAATATCAAGTTTTTTCCAGCATCTCGTTCGATACGATTAATAGTAGAAGGTGTTAGTAGGTGGAATTCTCGAACGGAAATTTATATATATTTTTCAGACCTAGCCAGGAGCAGTTGCCGAATATTAGAGAAAAATATTAAAGAAGGCCGCCCTCAAATAAGCGCCACACTTATTCACAAATATGCGGCGCTTATCATCCCATACTACCTTGTTTTTAAGTTCAAAATCAGTATATTTCAATGGCAATAATCTCCAGTACTTTGAAAATGCGCAAATCCGTTGTGAAGGCAGATACAAATAATATATCTAAGTGCCGCCCTCAAATAAGCGCCCTATCAATAAGTTTAAAAATTTAAAGACCTTGGCGGCGCTCAAACAAGTAAATACGTTATCCGTTGTTCCAATGGACAAAAATATTTCTTGTAAGATATAAAAACTTTCTGAGAAGACATTTCTTATAACACCTCCTAGTGGTACTGCCTAATATTTTCCAGCATTTCCTAGCTTTGTATTGTTATTCTTCCTTGTATTTTCCTAGCTAGACCTCATCCCTTTGTATTAGGGGGTGGTCATTATTTATGGGGTAGTCACTATAGGGGGTGGATGATTTTGAGGAGGGGTTACAAAATTTTAAAGGTCAATGAAGGATGGGTTATGTTGATTCCTGACCTGAAGTAGGAGACGTTATGGCAAAAACAGTTTTGATATGTAATAACCGAAATAATATACACCCTTTCGGACGGAAAATACTTGGTCTTGGGCCCTGGCTATAGAAACTCATTTTCGTGATTGAGACATTGGCTTTAGAGCCCTTTACCTTGTTACTGGAGACACAATTACAAAACCACACAGTATGAAAGAATCATATTTTTCAGTATTGAGCTCATTTTTTCCAGTGCAAGGTCTAAACATTAGAAGTCTTTTCATCACTGAGTTGAACTTTCTAGTAATGTACATTGTTGTTTTCAAGTGAACATCTATTTTGATTTTATGTTTAGATTTATTTAATATATGAAAAAGGTGGTTTTATAATTAATATGCTAGATTTTTGGACATCTCGTTTGATAGAACTGAATATTGAAGGTTTTTTGTAGATGGAAATTTTCGAGCAAAAATTATATACGTATACAGTGTTTTCAATAATTTTTGTAATAGCAGGCTGAATTTCAAAAATAGGCGGCTGTGCTCAAAGTATCCAGGTGAAAGACAAATATAGATTTTGCAAATAAACAAATAAATAGGCGGCTGTGAAAGGCCTAATAGGCGGCGGTAAACCGCCGGTAACCGCCTTTTATTGAAAACACTGCGTATACCACTGAGCTACAGAGTCAAGTTGCCAAAAGGGTGATGACAGTGAGCGGTATAAGGGTAATATTCTAGATTTTGGAGCATCTCGCTCAATAGAACTGAATGTTGAAAGTTTCTTGCAGCTAAAAATTTTCGAGGTCATAGCGTTGCACTGAGGACTCACAGGGCTGCAGGTTCGATTCCTGCCGCAGGGTCTATCAATCTAGAACTTTGCATTTTTCGCAACTGCTCCTGGTTAGGTCTAAAATATGTATATACTCTTTTCTCGATCGAAAATTTCCAGCTGCAAAACACCTTCAACATTCAGTTGTATGGAGCGAGATGTCCAGAAATCTAGAATATTACCCTCAACATTCCTTGAAGGAGGCGTTATGAAGGTCAACAATTGCTCAAGAGAGGGTTATGGAATTTGTGAGTTTGTGCCTAAAAACATCCACCTCCTACCTTACCATAAATAATGACCGCTCCCTTAATAACTAATATTATTAATAATACAACTGCAGTTTACCGTTATATCAGGCAACGATGACATACATCTTGGAAGGACTTTCTACAAAATACAATTATATGTAAACATTAACTCCCAGTTTAAACATCTTGCCAAGAACTTACAAGTTCAAGCACAAGGTAGGACAGCATGGCAAGGGTGAATGGATTCCTTAACAGCCAGATTTTAAAATCTACCTGTTCAAAGGCATCAGGCTTCTCACCTTCTGCAAAACAGCAAATTAAAAGTATCTGGGAGAGTGGCATATATATATTAATTCTTTGGGCACAACCCAATCAGCAAAAGCAAGGGACCACAGTCAGTAAGTTCCTCCGAGACAGGATATGACAGTTTATCCAAGTCTAGTTTACCCATTGGCAAATTTTAATGCTGTCTGAGTTTTGCATACCAGGGCCGGGCTGTCAGGCTTTTCAGTTTAGGCTAGGGCCTCACCCGGCCAGGCTGGCCTGTCAACTCCAAGTAACCACTGATCTAAGAGAAATGTATATTTGTAAAATTTGAAATCTAGGACCATGCACTTCTTTGAAAGCTGAAAAACGCCAATGACCATACACTAGTAGATCAGCAGGCATCTCTCATTGGGATCTTTTTTGCTTTCTGTGGGCACATGAAAAAGGAAAAATGAGAATATGCTAGCTAATGGGAGAAAGCTAGCAGTAAATTAAGTTAAGTAACACAAGCAACAAAATTGCTACAGCTTGCAACAGATTTCAACACATGTTAAATAGAAATGCTTAATTTATACAGTTGCCTCCTGTTTTGTAACTTACAGTATGCCCAAACATTTTTTTTATTTTTTTTTAAAGTTTCAGTATACTTTATCCAACTTCTTATAATACATTTCCATCATATTGACTGATACTGGGAGGACCAGATAAACTCTAGTGGGCTTTTACAAGTCAGTCCTCCATTTACAATTTAATTAAAATACACTTGATTTGGTATCATAGATAAGATTAAAAAAAACATGCATATATGATTTAACTAGCAAACCGTATATACTGCCTGATGATTATTTTACAGATGAAACAGCCTGTTGCAGACAAGTTTTGAGGTAATCGAAAATCTATATACATTATGTATACTCATTGCATGCAAACCTATGACAATAGATAGGCTTTCATTTTCAGGAGACATTCCCATTTTCATATCGCTATCCCAAAATATCTGGGTCACAAGGATTGATT
This sequence comes from Trachythela sp. YZ-2020, assembly GCA_016169945.1. Lineage (NCBI taxonomy): Eukaryota > Metazoa > Cnidaria > Anthozoa > Malacalcyonacea > Clavulariidae > Trachythela > Trachythela sp. YZ-2020. The sequence continues at coordinate 3,561,569 of JADLSH010000389.1, forward strand.
GGGGTTAGGATATGTGTATCTTATTATGAAGTGAGCTATTAGGGTTTGGATAACTGGGCTAAGGCCATGCTACACATGACAATTTTTGCTCCAATTAACTTGCAACACAATTTTGGATACAGAGCCAATTGTTATATAAAAACTAGTCATAGAGAAATTGTAAGCATGGCCCAATTTTACTCTGGATACTCAGAGGATTCCAAGTTTTAGTATCCTCTCCGAGAATCCAGTATCTAACCTCTGGATAACGGTTACCATAAGTTTTGTTATCCCTGAACCATCAAGTCATGAATGTGGAAAGGCCTGTTATTTTCAGAGTGGCAGACTTGTATATTTATATTCAAAAACCTATTAGGAGACCACTGGAGACAACCAAAAATTGTGATGCAAGTTGGAGCAAAAATTGCCTCGGGTAACATGGATTTAGAGATTTGGGCTAGGATTTAGGATTCTATTTATTGTCAGGTAATAATGCAGTAAGACCTTGCCTCACTTTGTCAATATGGTCACCTCTCTATTACAGGCACAGTGTCATGCACCTGCTGAGCAATGTGATTTAGTGCCCTCAAACTTGAAAAAGTTCACAAACTTTTTCAAGTTTGCTGCAATTGTGCAGAAGGAATGGCAAATGATTAAATGGTTCATTATAAAAATATCGGCCTAATTTACACCCAATCTACAATTTAAATAGATCTTGCGGGTTTATATTAAAATTTGATCTAAAGTTGGTTCTTATCTGTGATCCTATCAACATGATGAAAAAGATTGAATAATGTATTGTGTACACAGCAAATATAAAATCACATTGCTCAGCAGGTGACACTGTGCCTTTAAGTGGTCACTTAAAACCCCAAGACAACATATTTACAAATTGAAAACTATGTTAATAACGGCCTCCCCTGTTTTGCAACGGTCAAACATTTATTGCCCATCCGTGGCTGTGTTTATGGGGTTGGACTGCATGGAAATTAATCTTTGCTTTGCTTGCAAGTTGCAACAATTTTTGTTGCTTGTTACACTTCAGTTAAAATGAAGTGTTTATATAAACCAAAGTTGACCACATACATAGTTGTTTAGTTTTAACTTTACTACTCAAATACACGACTTGAAACTCGTAAGTCGCAATTTTTGGTTCTAATTCAATAACAGAGCTAAACCAATATCCCCCTAAGTATTTCTCAAATGCCCACGCATGGTATTTTGCATGAATTATAAATTTGTTTGCAATAAAAACACAAATGTTGCTCAATTCACGTGGCGTTAAACCTCTTATATAGGAAATTTGTCTGCACGTTGTTTAGTGATAAATAAAAATATATAGTAATCTAACGAACTACAATTTATATAAAGTCTAACGGTTTATTTATAAACACGTTTTCACCAATATACACTTGTGTAACTTTTGTTCACAATAATTCAAACGGCGCCGAGTTAGTTGACAATATAAAACAAGGATTAAATTACAAAATTACGATAGATAAAATACCTACCGAAACGGTACAAGCATGTTGCCTTGGGAGAATGGATTTTAAAGTAAATCTTGAAACAAATCGTAAGGAAAAAGCCATTATTTTTCTCATATAAAATTTCGTCTGATGCAATGTTGTGATCGACGTACTTTTGCCGGTGATTCTCGAAGCGAACAATTCAGCAAGATCGTTCTGATTGGCTGATTAGGGGGCAGGTCAAAGGCAGGGAAAACACATTTATAATTGGGGAAAAACTCAAATATTTCCAATTAATTTTCTAGTTGAAACTAAAAAAGTTCCAATAACCTATTCAAACCATCCGTTAAAAATCGCAATTTTATAAACCCCTTCAAGCACGCACTCCTTTTACTGTGGCTCGTAAAGTTCAAAATATAGGGGGGGGGGGTAGACTTGCTCCAAGTCTGTCTCTTGCGAAAATGCGGGCGGAAGGAAATTAAGGCGGACGGCGGGCCCAATTTTCTCGCCGCCCGTCTCCCGCCCGCATTTTCGCGCGCCCTAATATACTCCCCCTACTAGAAATACATGCATGCAGTAACCCCTCGCCACAGCTAAACAACGACAGTTCCTAAACATTTCTAAGCTTTTCGTTGCAAAATCTGCATGCAAAGGATGATTTGTTCAAAACCAGAATAGACTTAGTCAGAATGCGATCGTGAAGGGGTAAAAAGAGGCTACGAGAGCTAGGGTTTTTTAATTGCTTAACTGGAAAATATGGCAGTTGCACCAGAATTTTTACTACTGGAAATGGCATTCGGTAAATTAGTGGCCTACTGACCGAGTCTGTTTATATCTGGGTTTCAGACAAAATTTTGGCGGGGAAAACGATATTGAATTCCCCCCCTCCCCCTCTTCCAAAGGATATTACCATTTAAATGGAGTACTTGACGTAAATACTAAGTGATTCCGTATTTCCGTTCAGTTCCGTGCCATGACAATTTTAATCATATTACTGTAATAGTTTGGAAGGAAAACAAAGGAAAACTGGAAGAAAATTGAATATTAAGGAATTATATAAAGGAATTTTAAGGATTTTTGCAAGGATAAACAATGGAAATTTGTTTCAAACTGTGGAAGCACTGTAGTCATGGCAACACGATCAGTAAGAAAATTTTTTTTACAGTTTTTAGCGTACAAATTACACTACAAAACCGGCAATGTAGTTAAAATATTAATGGTTTTAACAATAGAATACTGAAATATATCATGTAGGTATGTTATTATGCATTCTAATATTTTATTTTAATGTAAAATTGAAAAATTCAACCGTCCGTTCAATATAAAACGTTTCGTAAAGTTCATAAAACTGTATTTACCTATAAATTCCTTTTTGAAATGAAATCTTGCGGTTGAAAGTATACAATTCTCTCGTAAAAATGGTTCCGCTTTCCTTTTAATTTATAGCTTTTTGTAACATAAAATATAGGATACTTAAACTGGAATTAAACGAGACTGACTATTTATATAAAGCAACAGTTTTTAAAACAACAATGATAATATGCCATGAACAAATACATCAACAATTATAACAAACTCGCCTTTTCGCTCATATATTATCTTCTTATCCTTTTATATAAAGCAAAAGCGATAAAATTCGCCGCACAGCTCCTATTTATAAAGTCCTTAAAAGCGATTTTGAAATATTCAGAATTTCTCATGTTTAATCTTCGCTCATTCCGCTCCTGACAATAACAGCCCACGCGATGTCCACGAAAAGTTCACGAAATTCGCGAAAACGTTCACCCATGACACCCATGAAACATAGCCACACGCCAGGAACTTTGGTTTCGCATAGCTTTCCTTTTCCCCCGGGTGTAATAAATAGCCGAGCGGAATTAGTACCCTCGCACGGCGCTTCGCGCCGGCTCGGGGATAAGAGACAGACTTGGAGCAAGTCTAGGAGGGGGGGGGGTAAATCTCGCAGTAAAAGTCTTCAAAAATACCCGCGCGAAATCTCAAGAAATATCCTTGATTCCTTGTTACAGTAAAAATACAAGAACCTTCCCATTTCCGCTTCCACAAGTCGTAAGTGAAATTTCCTTCTTCGAGCGTTAAATTTCCTTTTGTCTCGTTAAATTTCCTTGCAAAAATCACGAAATTTCCGTTCAAATTTCCTTGCAGTTCTTATTAAAATGATCAAATTTCTTATACTCGGAGACTTCTCGGAGACTATGAAGCCCATCACAACCTCGTACCCAGGGTTTCTGCGCTTGTGGCACAAGCCAGCCTAGTTCCTAGGCCTCTAAGCGTTCTCATTAATATGCGGGCTGCTAACAGGTGGAAAGGGCTGCTCATTTCATTCGGTGACGTCGCGGAAATATAGAACGCGCGTATAGTGGACTAGGGACTAGTCTGGGCACAAGCATAGGAACACAGAATAAGAATTAACCAGAAGGTTCACTCGGCGAAAATCTGTCCTCGAGCTAAACAAGTGTAATGCAACCTCGTACCCAGTTCACTCCTATACTATTTCCTATTAAAATGCTCAGCCCGCGCTCGTTTCAGATCCCTAAACAAGTGTAGCAAGCGTGAAAAACCGTGACTAGTCTTTAGTATTAGAGTGAACCTTCTGGTTTATTCTGTGATAGGAACCATCAGTGATAGGAACAAGTACGAGGTTGGGTTGTGTCTCACAATGGCGGCGGAACATTAGTTAGGTTGGGTGGCATGGGGGGGAATAATAAAACTGTAGGGTGGTCCGGGTGCATGTCCCCCCTGAAAATTTTGAATTCTGGAGTCTCTGAATGGCCTTTCCTTTGTTCATTTTGCATTTCAGGCAGCAAAGAATCTGACATCTTAAAATTTCCTTTCAATTTCCTTGGCTGAGGAACAATTTCCTTGCAAATCTTATTTCCTTGCATTCTTCCTTGCAAAGGCCAAAATTTCCTTTTGCAGGGAAATTTCGTTGCAAGTGGAAGCCCTGCGTACACAGTCACTCTCACCGGGCACAGGTAGACTTGCTCCAAGTCTGTCTCTTAAAGGAGTTTTTATTGGGGAGTTATAAAGGATTGGGGAGTTATAAAGGGCGCACGAGAATGCGGGCGGGAGGAAATGAAAGCGAGCAGCGGGCGGGCAGGAGGCGATAAATTTGGGAGAGGTTTCTCGCCTCTCGCCAGCCTGCCTACCCCCATAATTTCCTCCCGCCCGCATTTTCGTGCGCCCTTTATAACTTCGTGCGCCTTTTATAACTCCCAATCCTTTACAACTCCCCAATTCTTTATAACTCCCCAATAAAAACCCCTTTAATCTAGGCAGTGGCGGATTACCAAGTAGGCAGAGTAGGCTGAAGCCTACAGGCCCGGGCTTTCAAGAGGCCCGTGATTTTCAGAGAATGCACTTTTTATTAGAATTATTACTATTTTTTGACATTAGTTCAGCAAAACAGCCTCAGAAAGCGGGAAATAGCATTTCCGAGACCTTAAATTTCCAAATATTTAGGCGGAACATGGCCCGGACCTCGCTAGAAGATGTGTCACCATTTACAGGCACGTGAAAATATCATTCTCAAGGCCTGCAAATTTTACTTAGCCTACAGGTCCAGCAACTTGTAATCCGCCACTGAGTCTAGGCGCAGGGCTGAAAACATGGGTGACGAAACGACTATGGCACCCTTGATCTCCGTGTGATTCGCGATCCCCCCGTATTTGTAGAGATTTGAAAAATAACTCAAAACAATTACAAAACTAAAAAATAACTCAAAATTTACTCTCTTTTCTTAAGAAATATTACAATGAACTGCATCTTTCAACCACTGATGCTTTCGACCGAAATCGGAGTACAACTTCTATATTCCATTGTATTATATAGATCAGTGTGGAGTACGTTTTTAGTCGCCCGTGTTCAAGATCTCAGCGGATTTCATAATCATTTGGATTATGCTCTAGCGCTGAGAAAACTCAGAATCTCATAATAATTTACTTTCTGCAAAAAAAAGAGTAGGTTACCGACCTTATTTTTCCGCTATCATACCTTCTTTGGCTAAAACTACCAAGATAAATGATGACGTCAAGTCGCCATGGCAACGTCAAGAGTAAAAAACTTGTGTTGAAATTATTGCTTAATATACGAGGAATAAAGGGATTACGCAAAAATTTGAGTTTTCTAAGCTTATAACCTTTCAAAGAGCTTTCAATTAAAAACTCTGATATCTAATGGAAACTGTAGGGAGCCTCCTTAATACAAGGAGACAAAATGTATTTAAAAGCTCTGAGTAATGGCTTATTAGTCCTAGATCCTGGTGTAGAATATTTGTCTATAGATACACTGTAACTTACCAACAATAGTTAGTGTTTATAATTCATGTACGATGATAATTCCATCTCATTAGGCCCTTAAGATGATGTAATTATATATCCATATTTTTTGTAAGTTTGTCACAACCATAACAAGTAAATATACCATAATTTATCAACCAAATTTGGTTTTCATTTTCTGCCTCAACAGGCGGATATGTTACTTTGTCCACAACTGGCCCAGCTACAATGGGCAGATCAATATTTTGTGCCTCAAACATGCTTACTTACAAGATATGTCATATGTCGGTCTGTGATCGACACAGTTAATAGATCGCCTGTGCAGGCAAAAACAACTCCCATCTATGATGGTGACAAATAGTGATCTAGCTGTAGTCATATCATAGAGCCTGTACCTGTCATCGTAGCACAAAATATCAATCTACTTGTTGTGGTAGACCCCATTGAGGCACAAAATATTGATCTGCCCATTCTGGCAGAAAGAAACATTGATCTAGCCATTGGGCTATTCCATTTAATACCGAACCCCCCCTATCGAGGACCCTGGAATTCTTCAGGGGTAAGGGGTATTTTGCCTTGGAATTCTTCAGGGGTGTGACTATTTATGCTTGGAATTCTTCAGGGGTTGAGTAAAAAAATTGCATTCTTCAGGGGGTTGAAGTCAAATTCTTCAGGCGTAATAGCTGTAAGACAGGAATTCTTCAGGGGTAGGTGTTGTAAATACCAAATTCCTTAGGTGGGCTGTTGAAAGTCAGGAATTCTTCAGGGTTATAGAAAAACCCCTGTCCTCGATAGGGGGGGTTACGGATTTTAAGTGGAATAGCTCATTGTGATAGAGCCTGTTGAGGGACAGAATAGAACTGATCTGCCCATTGTGGTGGAGCGTGTTGAGGCACAAAATATTATTGATCTGCCCATTGTGGCAGAGCCAGTTGTGGCACAAAGTAACATTGACTGCCTGTTGAGGCAGAAAATGAAAACCAAATTTGGTTGATAAATTATGATATATTTACTTGAAAAAAATGGTTGTTACAAACTTACAAAATAATATGGATATATTACATCATCTGTAATGGGATGGAATCTGCGATTAAAGAATTAAATATTTCCAACATATGTCATGTGGATCCCTGCTCACAGTTGTTTTGGAGAGATATACTATTATGTTGGTTTGCTGTATAATCATGTATTTTGACAATTCACTGGACATTACAGATGAACACTGATGGAAGCTAAATGCTAAATAAATATGAAATGAAATATCTACAGATTGGGAACAAAGACTGTTGTGACATGTTTGTTTAGCACATGGCAAGTGCAGTATCAATATCTTATGAACACAGACAACATGCAAACTATTATTGTACCACAAAGATATTAAAAGACATTGTCTCTACTCTTCCAAATTTATTTGCAATTGCAAGATGCAATTGACAGCTTTGAAGTAAAGAATGATTTCTAATAACAGGAACAATGATGTTGGTACCAAGAATTCCATTGACAATAGTCTGAACACTCTGATATGTGGCTTTGAAAACCACTTGTGTACTTCTTATATATTATTATTTACAATAATCACAGTGTTGTATAAATCACAGTGTTGTAATCTCATCGTTTGGACAAGAAAATAAATCTATACATACAGTGTGCCATTAGCAATATAAATACGTTCAATATTACTAATTGGTCGAGGAATTTTGCATGCAGTTTGGGCGTCAAGGCAGCACTTTCCTTGCGATAGTAACTCCTAGTATACTTAATAGTTCGTCCTATATTAAGGGACCTTTCATTACTTATGCCTAACGGTGGCACCGAAGAGAAACGAGACTCTATGGGCGCTTTCCATTTAATGGCCAGACCTGTCAGATCAGAATTTCTGTTTATGTATTGATGCAAAGATCTGGTCCCAATGTTTTGAAAATCTGGCTAAAATGGACCTCCTTTTGATTTGATTCAAGTTTTCCTGCCAAACCGGTCATTTCCATTTAACAATTTGATCGATCTGACCGTGTTAATGGAAAGCGCTCTAGTTTAACTATGTTCCACCAAATGTCAAATCTATGATCTCGACTTGAATTATTGGCTAATCGACCTCGTGATTTAGCACCTCAATAAAATAACGTTTTACATTTATAAAGGTTTTTCTCACCTGACGTATAGAAGATTATGCACAGCTTTAACAACCAAATAGACGCCATTTATAGATCAATACATGTTCAAATATTGATAGCTCAGGAACTGATATAGTTCATTTTTGTAAACGTATTTCGAAGAAATGAAAAAAACAGGTAGAACCGGAGATGACATAAATTATATGGTCTACTTCTTTGCACTTCGTCTCGCACTTCCTTTTCATTTCAATTTTTGCTTAGTGTGTAGTCTTAGAGAGGTGTAGTGTAATCTTAAACGTTGTGTGAGTATGTGTTATTATGTATGAGTATATCTCAGTCTCTTTGTGCTTATATATAGTAAGTAATTTTGTAAGGTTTTAAAATGACTTTTAACTGAGGAGTCAATATGTTTTAATACATCGACTTGTGTGAGTTTTGTCTATTGCAAATGCCAATATCATTAGAGTATCAAACGAATGAAACGAATGTTAATTGCACATTTATGTGAATGAATTTTTAAAATGATAAAATAACATCCTTTACAACCTTTTCATATTTCTCTTTTTTTTCGATGTATATAACAAATATCTTATTTGTGAATCGTTCATGGCTCAGCGCAAGTCAAGTTCTGCGGTCTTGTCAGCAGCTTTGTGAAGATCATTAACACTAATTTCGAACCTCCATCGCGCACTCGTATTCGTTGAGATTACTTTCGAATATAGGACTAACAACACCGACTGGAAGAACAAATTATTTTAGTCAATTTTTAGGCTGTAAAATCTGTACTATGTATGTGGATGATATCCTGCTTTGTAGTATTAGGTCTTATACTTAATAGTTCGTTCTATATTAAGGGACCTTTCATTACTTATGCCTAACGGTGGCACCGAAGAGAAATGAGACTCTATGGGCGCTTTCCATTTAATGGCCAGACAGGTCAGATCAGAATTTCTGTTTTATGTATTCATGCAAAGATCTGGTCCGGATGTTTTGAAAATCTGGCTAAAATGGACCTCCTTTTGATTTGATTCAAGTTTTCCTGCCAACCGGTCATTTCCATTTAACAATTTGATCGATCTGACCGATTTGACCGTGTTAATGGAAAGCGCCCTGGTTTAACTATGTTCCACCAAATGTCAAATCTATGATCTCGACTTGAATTATTGGCTAATCGACCTCGTGATTTAGCACCTCAATAAAATAACATTTTACATTTATAAAGGTTTTTCTCACCTACATACATACATACATACATCAGCTTTATTTAAACACGGAGAATCATCAGTATAATTATTTACAAAACTATTAAAATATTTTAAAAAGGAGCAAAAAGAAATATAAATACTGTTCTACCTGATTGCCGTGTGGGAGTCAGATCGATTATTATTTAAGAAGGCTTCTAAACCCGTCTTAAAAGTAGCGAGAGAGGTTACTGATCTAAGAGATTCTGGCAGGCCATTCCATAAGGAGGCTCCACTGTAACCAAAGGAGCGTTTCAAATAATCTGTGCGTGGTATTGGGACATAGAGTTTACCATAAGAATCTCTCAGATTATAAACACTCTCACTAAGAGAAAACATCTCTTGTAAATAAAATGGTGTACGTTTGTTAACAGTATTAAACATAAGGATTGCCTTTTGCTTTAATCGCTTAGTGGACAATGATTCCCAATTGAGTTCTTCAAGAAGAGAACTTGATGAAATATCATAAGATGAACGGGTAATAACACGGGCGGCCCTATTCTGTAATTTTTGTAATTTATCGCTTTGCTTTTACCTAGGCCATCCCAAACAGGGCACAATAGGAAAAATAGGGCTCCACCAAACTTTGGTAAACTCGAATTGCAGTTTCCCTGGTAATAAAATCTCTCATTCGTTTGAGAGCGCCGATACCCGAAGAGACTTTTTTCGTGATATTATCAACATGATATTTCCAAGTCAAGTTCTCATCAATTGTTAAACCCAATGATTTAGACTTCAACACTCTATTAATCTGTTTATTATTAACACATACTTCCACATTCTGATTATCAAAGGTTGAAAGTCTTTGTCGAGATCCGATAATCATAAATTCAGTCTTGGCAATATTTAAACTTAGCTTATTTGCCTCTAGCCATGTGTTTAAATTGGCTATTTCGGCATTCATAAGATTTTCTAGCTCAGAAAGGTTATTACTTTGCATGCTGATGTTCGTATCATCAGCATACATTCTGGGTAAACCCTCGTTCAAGCAGTTAGGCAAGTCATTGATATAGATCAAAAACAAAAGTGGGCCTATAATAGAGCCCTGCGGAACTCCGTGGGAGATAGAACGACTACCAGAGAGTTTTCCATTTACGTAGCATTTCTGTTTTCGATTGTTTAAATAGGAATTAAACCACGATAGCGCATTGTCATCCACACCATAACACTTGAGTTTACGTATAAGAATTTCGTGATCAATTGTATCGAAAAGCTTTCTTTAGGTCAATGAAAATCACTCCGTTTAGCAAACCCTTATCAATATTTACGCACCAGTTATTAGTCGACTCTAATAAAGCTGTAACGGTACTGTATGATGCTCGAAACCCGGATTGATAGTTCGACAGTAAGTTGTTACTTGTCAGATAGGAGTAAAATTGATCATAAATGGTTCTACCAAAAACCTTGGCAACCGCCGATATAATTGAAATTGGACGATAATTACTTAGATCACATTTTTTGCCATTTTTGAATATAGGTAAGACTTTAGCCATTTTCCAATCAGTCAGGTAAATCCCCTTAGAAAGTGATCTATTAAAAAGTTTAGTTAACGAGGGTGAAAGAATATCAGCGGCTATTTTTAATAATCTACCTGGAATTTTATCAGGGCCGGTAGCTTTGTTAGCATTAATCGTTTTTAGCAAACAATTTACAGTGCACAAACCAATTTCCTCGAAAGAAAATACAGTATTTGTGGACTGAATATAAGAAACAGGATTAACATTAGAGCTAGGTATTTTGTTTGCAAGTTTCTCTCCTATCGAGGTAAAATGTGAATTAAAGGCATCCGAAATTTCAGCCGCATTAGTGATTTCATTACCGTCAAGATTGACTTTCTTGACACTTGTTACATCACTCACTTTACGAGAGTTTAGATCGTTCACTAGTCTCCAAGTTTTCCTTGGATCTTTTCGTGCAGCCTCAATATTAGTGATAAAATAGTTTTGTTTAGCCTGCCTAATAGTGTTGTTAGTTTCGTTTCGAGCTTTCTTATATTGTAACCAAATTTCATCGTCACGTGTAATATCGAATTGCTTTTTTAGATAATCTCTTTCGCGAATTTTCTGAACTACATGTGAAGTAATCCAGGGAGACTTTCGTTTCCCTATACGTTTCTTTTTATGTGGGGCATGTTTATCAATCACAGACATAAACATATCCAACCATTCAGTCCACATATCATTAGGGTCGTTATGCAGAGAAACCTCCTCCCAATTTAGATTATTTAAATCATTCAAATATGCACGCTCATTAAAGTTTTTGAAATTTCTCTTTTCAACAAAAGCATTTACCGGTGCCTTATGATATGTAAATTTCCGAATAAGGTATACCAGAGAATGATCACTTATACCAAGAGAAAGAACACCGGAAGCTTTTACTTTATCAAGATTATTGGTGATACATAGATCAATTAATGTTTGTGAGGTATTTGTTATTCTGGTAGGTTCAGCAATTGTCTGTGAGAGATTATAAATATCAAATATATTCAAAAGCTCAGACGTGTTGGAATTTGGTGTGTTTGACAATAGGTCACAATTCAAATCTCCAAGTAAATACAGTTCGGAATTCTCAGCATCTATCTTATCGATAATTTTCTCGAATAGAGTAAATAATTGTTGGGACGAGCTTGGAGGTCTATACCATGTACCCACCTGACGTATAGAAGATTATGCACAGCTTTACAAATCAAATAAACGCCATTTATAGATCAATACATGTTCAAATATTGATAGCTCAGGAACTGGTATAGTTCATTTTTGCAAACCTATTCCGAAGAAATGAAAAGGAGCAAGTAGAACCGGACATGACATAAATTATATGGTCTACTTCTTTGCACTTCGTCTCGCACTTCCTTTTAATTTCAATTTTTGCTTAGTATGTAGTCTTAGAGAGGTGTAGTGTAATCTTAGACGTTGTGTGAGTATGTGTTATTATGTATGAGTATATATCTCAGTCTCTTTGTGCTTATATATAGTAGGTAATTTGTAAGGTTTTAAAATGACTATTAACTGAGGAGTCAATATGTTTTAATACATCGACTTGTGTGAGTTTTGTCTATTGCAAATGCCAATATCATGCATTAGAGTATCAAACGAATGAAACGAATGTTAATTGCACATTTATGTGAACGAATTTTTAAAATGATAAAATAACATCCTCTACAACCTTTTCATATTTCTCTTTTTTTTCGATGTATATAACAAATATCTTATTTGTGAATCGTTCATGGCTCAGCGCAAGTCAAGTTCTGCGGTCTTGTCAGCAGCTTTGTGAAGATCATTAACACTAATTTCGAACCTCCATCGCGCACTCGTATTCGTTGAGATTACTTTCGAATATATAGGACTAACAACACCGACTGGAAGAACAAATTGTTTTAGCCAATTTTTAGGCTGTAAAATCTGCACTATGTATGTGGATGATATCCTGCTTTGTAGTAATTAGGTCTTATACTTAATAGTTCGTTCTATATTAAGGGACCGTTCATGAGCGTTCGCACCGAAGCGGGACCGTTCGCACCGAAGAGAAACGAGACTCTATGGGCGCTTTCCATTTAATGGCCAGACCGATCAGATCAGAATTTCTGTTTTATGTATTGATACAAAGATCTGGTCCGGATGTTTTGAAAATCTGGCTAAAATGGACCTCCTTTTGATTTGATTCAAGTTTTCCTGCCAAACAGTCATTTCCATTTACCGATTTGATCGATCTGACCGATTTGTCCGTGTTAATGGAAAGCGCCCTAGTTTAACTATATGTTCCACCAATGTCAAATCTATGATCTCGACTTGAATTATTGGCTAATCGGCCTCGTGATTTAGCACCTCAATAAAATAACGTTTTACATTTATAAAGGTTTTTCTCACCTGACGTATAGAAGATTATGCACAGCTTTACAAACCAAATAAACGCCATTTATAGATCAATACATGTTCAAATATTGATAGCTCAGGAACTGATATAGTTCATTTTTGTAAACCTATTTCGAAGAAATGAAAAAAGCAGGTAGAACCGGAGATGACATAAATTATATGGTCTACTTCTTTGCACTTTCGTCTCGCACTTCCTTTTCATGTCAATTTCTGCTTAGTGTGTAGTCTTAGAGAGGTGTAAATATCTCGAACGTGCGGTGCCAGTGTGGATAGAGTATAGCAAATACGGCGGTTGACTGTTGTGTAAAACTACCTGAAAAATACAATGAGAACTACTTCGACGTTTCGAAACGTCGAAGTTCTTATTGTATTTTTCAGGTAGTTTTACACAACAGTCAACCGCCGTATTAGGGAGGTGCAGTGTAATCTTAAACGTTGTGTGAGTATGTGTTATTATGTATGAGTATATCTCAGTATCTTTGTGCTTATATATAGTAAGTAATTTTGTAAGGTTTTAAAATGACTTTTAACTGAGATGTCAATATGTTTTAACACATCGACTTGTATGAGTTTTGTCTATTGCAAATGCCACTATCATTAACTAGATGAACATAAACTAATAAAGAAAACATTATTATATATACGCCAGGTTAGCTAACTATAAAGGATTTTTGTAATTTGTTAACGATCAGATGTTACTTGTTCGATATCAGGATCAGACGGCTAGATAAGCTACAAATCGCGGATGCACATTTTCCAAACGTAATCTAGATAGGATTATATGATAGACGGGTTTCAAAGAAGAAGCCATTTCATTATCATTTCATAATTCGTTGCGTAGGTACGATCGGTAGATTTGGTAGTCAGCTGCTTTTTGTTCGACCAAATATTTGCAAAGAAGTCTTGTGATAATGCTCATAAATCTTCCCCCAAAGGGAACGAAATGGCATTTTAGAGATTGCAGATTTCAAAATTTCTGGTGAAGCATGCCCCATGTCGGTTCTAGTGCCACTGTACCCTCTGAGATTTTTAGCCCCCCAATGCAAAATGATATTATCCCTGTGCGTATGATACTATAACGGATTTTACCTTATAACTTTAGCCTAAACTTTAACCTTAACTAATTTCTCCTTGACTTTAATTACCTTAACTGCACTAATAAATGTTTCGCAAACCTCAAAAATCGACAAAAGGTTAAGGGGTTATTATAAGCTATGACATTTTGTCGTGTTTTTAAAGCTAGTCGCCAGAAATCGACAACTTGATCGTGCTTTATTCTGCAATAGGATCAAAGTAAAGACTTATTCCTCAACTTTCTGTCCATTCTTGGCTACATGCAGTTTTGTGGTTTTCGAAAAGGTTGTTAGGGTAACATTAAAGCTAATGGAAAAGAAATTAAGTTAAGGTAAAAAAATATAGTGTAAAACGAAAGTGCAAAAGGCGTATAATTTATGTACATAATGGCATATAATTTATGTAACTCCGCGGTTTTGCCTACTTTTTTATTTCTTTGTAATTAGTTTGCGCATACAATTGAACTATGAATTACTGGGTTATCATGCAATGTTTGAAAATTAATTCATAAATGGCGTTTATTTTGTGGATAAAACTGTGCATAATCTTATACACATCAGGTGAGAAAAGAATTTATCAATGTAAAGATGGCTGCAGTGACAATTAAAGAGTTATGAGAAGGATTATAGTTGCATGGGAATATAATTCAAGCCGAAATGATAGGACATGTCATTATTGCAGGGAAAATATTTCAAGAAACATGCAAGGCTTATATACAACTACAGGATTAGGGACCTTAAGGCAACGTGACGACTTATAGGTTATATTGATACAATGAAATTCATAATAAGTAACATTCGCGCACAAATATATTTCTTTTTGATTTTTACCCCAATCTATGGTTGCAAAGGGTCCCCCCATTGCACTTGATACCTTATGGTTGCAAAGCGTCCCCCCTTTACATTTGATACCTATGGTTACATGGGTCCCTCCTCGACTTTTGTGAGTTTTGTCTATTGCAGTTGCCAATATCATTACAGTATCAAACGAATGAAACTTTTAATTGCACATTTATTTTATAGAATAACACCTTATATACAACCTTTTAATATCGATATCTGTTTTCATTTTCGATTAATTCGATATGTACTGATATAGCAAATATCAGTTATTTGTGAATCGTTTCAAGTTCTTGTTTTGTCAGCGGTCTTGTCGAAGATCGGTGCTAAGTACTTCATCTTGCACGGATATTTATCCGTATGAACCTGACCCTAAACCTACTCCTATCCGGCTATCCCTAACCCTAACTAACCCTTACGCATATGTACTGATCTAAATATGCCTGCAACCTGTTGACCAGACTCGTGCTGGAGTCTGGGATCCAGCTTTGTTTTACCCCATGACGAATCATTACCAAAAATAAAAAGATGAAATATCATTTAAACAATTTCCTATAGTTACAAAGTCTAGATTTTAGAATACCGATCACTACAATCGTAAAATTCGAATATGACGTTCGTGTTATTTAGATCTCACGCGTAAATTATTACATTCCCTCATTCTGCAAAACAACGAGTTCAAAATTTAGAGAGGACCCAACAGGGAATAGGTAGACAGGGAGTGTAAAGAGTCGGTAAAAGTATTTGCTACAGTTTTTATCGCCTTGTTCGTATCGGTCAGCGCATGGCGCAACAACCTGATACTTACTACCTGATACTGAGATCGTACCAACATGTGCATCCAATTCCTGGGTTTTGCCTTTTTGTTCACACTTCACATTGAAATATCATGCAAATCCATGTTTACTATCACTAAATTTGATTTGTTAATTAAAAAAATATCAGCCTGTTACAGTAACTCAAAACCAATACTAGACATGCCTGCGGAGGAGGCTAGGCGCCTGAGCCTTTCCACTAATTGTAAAAAATAAGCTGAGTCAGCATTTTGTGAGCGAGCAGAGCACGTTTACTTCCGGCAAACATCAGGATAATATTGGCACAGTATAGAGACCATAGATATCTTATATACACTAGATAGCGCATCTCTTTTAGTAAAATTGAAGCCAGGAATATTTCAGCGGTTTTCCCCATTTGAATGGATGGCATAGAGACGACCAGTAGGGCCACTCGGCAATGCAACATGTAGCCGGCTTTTTATGCAAAAATATGCAGTTTACTGGCCAGGAAAGTTAGTCTAGCTTGCTTATTGGCCAGAAAAAGCAATTGGCTGGCTGCCAATTTGTAATGAGCGGCCACACAAAATGTCAAATGAGTGGCCCTACTGGTTGTCTCTATACTGTGATATTGGTGTTCCGGTTTGGATACTATTCTATTTCCTTAAGCAGTAGCACTGTACTGATATCAATTTAATAATTAACACTTGGCTAGCAAAGTTTGAACATGTATTAATTTATAAATGGCGTTTATTTGGTGGGTAAAGCTGTGCATAATCTTCTATACGTCAGGTGAGAAAAATTTTATAAATCTAAAACGATATTTGTCCGCGAGGTGCCTGTAGTACTCTAATAACTAGTTCAACCAGACTGGAATGTAAACGATGTACGCCGGACATCTCCGGTGTACAAACTCAGTTTTTGGCGTACATATGGCGTACAGTTGTTTATAAAGTAATTAAACTACACAAATTTGGATTTAACAGGTTATTAAAAAGGTGTATTTGAAACTATTTGCACATTTATTATTCAAATTCCAAAAATTGGCGTACATTTACATGTATCTGAATCGACGTCCGGTGTACAAAAAGTTAAATTTCCAGACTGGTAGTTCAACTGAACCATCAACAATGCGAATGAATTCAAGTCGTAACTATAGAACATTTCATTTATATTGTAGAATGCAGAGAAACTGTTTCAACAAACATGCAAGGCTTATATTAACCTACTGGATTTATTAGAGACCTCACACATGTAGGACAGCAGCCTGACGTCTTTGACTATATTGATAATATTTTACTTTTAGGTTATACTTCCTCATGTTTCACACACAAATATATTTCATTTGTACGACTCCAATCACATCCCTATTCCAAACCCTATTGTGAACAAAACCATGGCGAAACATGAGGATACACTGATGTAGGAACCACAGGGCCTTTACAGAGGGCTGGGGGGCTTGATGCTTGAGCCCCCATAAGATTTTAGAGTAGATACTGATAGAAAAGATGGCTTAATTATTCAAGTTAGTTCTTATTTAAGAAGAGTGATCTCAGATGCGTAGCCACTCCTTCAGGACCACCTTCGAGATATGCTTATATCCAATGGGAAATGTTGGAGGGAATGTGTACACAATGTATTACCACAAATAGCAAACTGGATTACATTTCTAGGACTCTAAGAAGCCTCAGATATCAACATATTTTCCATGAGCATGCAACCAGACACATGTATTTAGCGATGTCGTTCCGCCTATTAATTATTTGTGAGTGTTTGTTATGCTATGCACCCACGCACCTTTAGTTATGCCTATTCTGTTGGTAATTAGTTATGGTCTACTTAGGTTCAACTTGATTATTGGCAGTCTATATCTGTATTATTGGCCGTGGTTAATTGCTTAGCATATCTTTAGGCATATCTAATACGCTCGTCGCGTATGCCTCGTCTCTCGAAAAGTAGCGTTTCAAGTCTGCCTTCTGGTGAAATTTCGACATTTCGTCCTTGTTCGACGGGAATTTAATGGCTTCAAGATCTGATTCTACAGTACCAGCAAACTTGATGTCTTCAACCGAAGAAATTACCCCTTCTTGCACCGAACCGAGTGTTTCTGTAGCGATGTTATCTGGAAATTTGACAACAACAACTTCCACAGCAAGCTTGCCTCCCGTGCTGCGAGCCTAACCTAGTTTTACATTGACTTCTACCATGCCTGTATTATCGTCGTTGTCGCGCTTTCCTACAGCCTCACCTTTGCCACAACAGCCCCCTCCTTTGGCTTCGAATCACGCTGGGTTTTTCAAAATGTCATAGTGTGAATGACGGGATCCTGAAAGACCCCTTCTCTTTTCACTACATGACCGTTGACAACGCTATATCTGTTTTAATGGAATCGGGTCCTGGGGCGTTGATGGCCAAGTTTGATGTGGAGAGCGCGTACCGTAACATCGGGTAACATCGGAGAGCGCGTACCGTAACACCGCGAAAATCGGCAGTTCCTTTGCATGCGTTGGCGAGACCAATATTACGTCGATTTAGCCCTTTCGTTTGGTTTGCGTTCGGCTCCGTTCATTTTTGACTCGGTGGCGTCGTTGGTTGAGTGGATCTTACGCAATAATTACCAGATTCGTTTTATTTTTCATTATCTCGACTACTACCTCACCCTAGCTCCCCCCTTTTCCACGGAGTGCGCCAACAATCGCTCGATCTGTGTTCTCTCACCTTGGTCTCCCTCTCTACCCAGACAAATGGGAAGGGCCTACTACCTGTCTTGTGTTCCTTGGCATAGAGCGTAATTTTCTCATCCAATCGGCTCGTCTCCCTCCTGAGAAGTTTGCGGCTACGCTTCAGTTTCTTCAATCGTGGGCTGACTTGAAATCGTGTGTTCGTAAAGAGCTCCAGTCTCTCATTGGTTCCCTCCACCACGCGTGCAAGGTTATTCTCCCTGGTAGGGCGTTCCTCCGACGTATGATCAATCTCCTGTCCGTCATCAATCTTCGGGATCTCTCGTGGTTAGAGTATTTTTCGCCTTGGGACGGAATTAGTTTTTTCCAGTTGCTATCGTTGTCTCCCCTTCCAGACCTGTTTGCCACCTCCGACGCAGCTGGTGCTCTTGGTTTTGCTGCTATTTGGAAACACGCCTGGTCCTTGCGGCGTGTCTTTGGGGTTCATGTTGGAGCAGGTTCAACGTTCAATTTCTCTGTGATAACCCGGCTGTCGTGGCGGTGCTAAATTCATTGTCTTCACGTAATCAGTTGGTTGTGCATTTGATTCGTCGCCTCACTTTGGTCGCTTGCAGGAGCCATTTTTCTTCTCCTGCCAGACACTTTCCTAGGCATTCCAATGCTGCTGACGCTCTTTCCCGTTTAAAATTTCATATCTTCCACCGGCTGCACCCCAACGCAGATCCGTATCCAACACCTATTCCGAATCATCTTGTCCAGGAACTGCTTATCGTCAACTAGAAATTCGTTGCTTCGATTTCATGATGCAAGGTTTGACTCCCAGCTCGCGTCGGACTTATTCTGTGGGAGAAAGAAAGTTTTGACAGTTCGTATTTATTTCCTTACCTTTGGTCGCATTTCCACCTACCGATCTCTGAGTTTGCCTTAATGATGTTTGTTTCTTGGCTGGCTTTGACTTTGGCACCATCAACTGTGAACGTTAAGTTTATTTGGCAGCAGTTCGTTCTATGCATATAAATTTCGGCTATCCTGACCCAACTCTACATGTTCCTCGTCTGCGCAAGGTTCTCAACGGAATTCGTCGGGCTGAGAGCAGTAATCGTCAACTCCGTCTGCCCATCACTAAAGAATTGCTTCTCGCTCTCTATCGAATCCTAAATCAAGCTTCCGACGCAGCCGATGCTGGGCAGCCTGCTCGTTAGACTTTTTCGTCTTCTTGCGTGTTACCATTCGTTCACATCCGCACGTCCAAGATATCATCAACGACGCTCCTTCAACGACCTTTGTCCTGTCATGGCCTTACATCGTTATTTAGCGGTTCGTGGTACATCCCCTGGTCCATTGTTTCGGTGGTCTGATGGTTCGCCTCTTACCTCATCTCAAGTTAATTTATATTTGAGAGATCTCTTGGGCAGAGCTGGCTTCACGGGAAATTACTCATAGGTTCCGCATTGGTGCTGCAACTGCAGCCGCTGCTGCCAATTTACCCGATAGTTTAATCCAAACGCTAGGCCGGTGGTCAAGTGACGCTTATTTGCGGTACATTCACACGTCCCCGGATCATTTAGTTCAAATCGCTCCGCTACTCTGAAGGGTTGGAGTCAGTATTGGGCAATGGTTCCAACTGTAATTATAACCTTCTCCTACCTCTTCTTCGTATCGGTCGGAGCTTCGCTTGGGAGGAAGTTTCGTTGGAACAACACGCCTGTTGGTTCCCAAGTTAGATTCATTGTGCATGTCTGCCATTTTCGTGGCAGGTTTGCTACTGACTCCATCCCTTCCTGATTTGCATAACGCCAATGTAAAATAGTACAGCATAGCTTGCATACTTTGATATTTATAAGGTAGTCTCTAATATATGGTGTGTATATATTGTGGGTGGTGGCTTGACTCCGGTTTCTTTCACCGCGTACGGTAGTTAATCCTAGTTAGCTCATGCCTTCGGCGATTGCTGACACCAATGCCCCCCTCTACAATTTCTTGATAACATCATAAATTGCCCCCCCCCCCCTTTCTGTTTTGTTGGCTACTTCACTGAGTGAGCTCTTTTCCATCGCCAGGTCATTCAATTATGCTTCATTATATGCGATTATTGCCACAAACGATACAATTCATATTTCCAAATGAATATAAGAGAATAGAAACATGATATGCTACGGGTTTGTAGGATCAATCTACCTGAAAAATTCAAGTAGTTAATTAGTCATTTCGAACGAAGGCCCTTTGTCTGGAAGTTAGTAGCTACTCGGTTGTCCGTTGTTCAGAGTAAAATATCAGGACCGAAATTTACTATCCATCGAGTGTCTGTTAATAGTAGAGGATCCACTGTACTTAATTTAGGTTTTTTATCTTTCCTAGCATCTTCTGTATTATCTGAACGAGGGATCTATATATCCCGTATCATTGGTAATGATACGACAAAATGTGGAAAACTGAATTCCCCGTGTCGTACTATATCTTATGGTATACAACAACCGTCAGCAGGGTCGTATATCTACCTGGATGGCACAACTACATCCAAAAATCCTTACACCTGCAAAACCCTAGATCCAGGACATCCGGGAATTCATCTTAATAAGAGCGTGTCGTCAGTATCAGATCACGTGCTTATATCTCGTGTCTCCATGGCAACCCGTGGTTGGTGGACGGAAGTAAACTCAAAGACGGTGTACGAGTTAGCTTTTCCGGCCTGACTTTTCTGAATACATCTCTTCGCTTAGTCGATGCTTTTGTGGCAGTTATTGACACCGTATTTGCAGAGACAAAACTTGTAAGCATGAATTTTGAAGTGTTAAATCTGTCTCGGTTTGATTTAGCGCTGAATAATGTTGTCTTCCAACAAAATGCAGCGTGCATGACAATTAAGGGCAGCACCGGAATTACGATTTCTATTAACATAACGAATACGTTTTTCTATCAAAATGGCAATTTCTCTTCGGACACACCGTCGAGTCTTTGGTTAAATTGCGAAGCAAATTTTATCAACATTCAACTTAAGAACTGCAGTTTTAAGAAAAACACCTTTAAGAAATATGGAATGATTGTAGTTGTAAACCAACTACATGTAGGAACGACGAACCTTTCACTTAATCAATTGAGACTGGAAGAAAATAGCCACGCAAATCCAAGCACTAAAGAATATGACGGTATATTTCGCCTCATTTCTGCGCAGATGTTTATGACATTAGAGAATGTGCTTGTTTATAAAACATCTGCTACTTTTCTTACCGTGACTGGGCAGACAGCGCAAATCAACATCGCAAACATTGAGGTGGACGGATTCTATGCAGCCTCCCCTGGAGGTGGTGTAGTAAATATTTTTCAAAGTGGTTCATGTTACTTATTAATCCAGGATTCCTGTTTTCGTAATGGAAACAACAATGGCACGGGCGGCATCGTTTCAATTGTTGCGCCATTTTCGACGTTAACCATTCAAAACTCGACGATTCAGAATATTTCAAATTCCGATTATGGTGGTGCGGTGTACATTAATTCATTAGACGCACTTTTAAAACCGCCAAATCGTAGCAACGATTTTTCTGTTCTTCTGCGCGTAATCAATTCCTTGTTTTCAGATTGCGCATCGAAGAAGGACGGTGGTGCGGTATACGTATCAGCTGACAACTTAATGGTGGCTGTCCATGACAGTTCATTTCTACGAAATAATGCTGCAGTATCTGGCGGAGCGCTGTTTTTCTTTATCAATGATGCTGCTACAATCAGCCTTCACAATGATTATTTCTTAGAAAATAGTGCTGATAATGGAGGGATTGTTGTTGCAATAGCGCTTTCTAAAAGATTCAGACTTTTTACCAATAACGTTAGTTTCATCCAGAACGAATTACGCGCACATCCGCCAAACGCGTACGGTATTGTATTTCTTTGGGTTAGAAGTAGATTAATCGATGTCGGTTTTAAAAGTACACATTTCATTGGAAACTCAGCAAAGCAAGGTAGCAGCATTTTCTTTCTTTTCAGCCAGTCTATGTTCCATTTTGTAACTTTAGATACCTGCATATTTAGAGAAAATATTGGGGGTGCTGGAACAGTATTTGTTGGTGGACACGCTTCTCTAACGTGCAAACATTCTATCTTCCATTCAAATGGTATTGTACCTTGCAAATCCGCTGTAATGTCCCTGGTGTTAAACAATTCAAAGATTTTAATCAGGAATACGACATTTGAGAACAATTTCTGTGGAGCACTTCGAGTACTTTTGAATGGAAGTTCCACTCTAAGCGTACAAGATTCTGCGTTTGTTCGCAACAAAAATATAGGCGGTTCAGGAGGAGCTCTAGAAATAGATTTAAAAGGCCATATTATATTCAACCAAAACAGCAGTCCTGGTCGGATTTTCAAAGCTGTTATTACAAAAGTATTGTTCCAAGAAAATATCGCGGCAACTGGAAGCGCTTTGTCAGCGACCAACGGCGAAGTGTTATTAACAAATGTACATTTCTGAATAATTTTGCACGTTTTCAAGGCGGCCAAATTACTTCCCGTGGCTCAACGGATCTGAGATTAACCCATTCCGTGTTTAAGCAAACAATTAAAAAAATATTTATCAGTAATACAAGGGAATTCATGGTCACTTCATTCCTAAGGTTATATAGCTCTGGAAAGGTAAATATATATAATACAACATTCAATTGCAACACAAAATCTGACGAACCACTCATTCTGATACCAACAGCAAATCGGATATCATTTGACAACGCCTCACTGAGTACCTGCCCTTTGGCTCATGTTATTGAAAAGACTAATTATCACTACACAGGCAGTAATAATCGTCATTTTACCGCACTTATTTTGTCTTGTAAGAAATGCGACCACAACTTCTACTCTCTGCAAAGAGGAACAGCAAAAGGATTCAACGTAGACAATGGTTTCGAATGCATGCCTTGCCCGCGCGGAGCAGTCTGTGTTCCCGCCATCAGATCAAAGTCGAACTTTTGGGGATACAAAACTAGTTTGAATCCTCCCACACTAGTCTTCACAATTTGTCCGTTTGGTTACTGCAAGTCACCGCAACCTAACAGTATTGAATACAATGAATGCCACGGAAAACGTACTGGGATCATGTGCGGGGAGTGTTCGCCTGGCTATTCAGAAGCGCTGTGGTCAACTTACTGTACTCCACTCAATGACTGCAACGACCACTGGTTCTGGGTTCTGTTTCTAACACTTGTTTTTTCTATGGCCATTCTCCTTGTGTTTAAACCTCCATTCATAAAGTATTCTTTAAAACAGATATTTTGGTTTAAAAGGTTTACAGGCAGTCGTTCCGCAAACTCACAGGCCTCTTTATATCGTGACATAAATCGTTCTCTCTCTGCGGACGAAGAGACCGGACAGGATAACATATCGATGTCTTCTTCAACAGAGGAACTCCAACATGATAAAAGACAATTTTCCCGTTTTGTGGAGATTATCTTCTATTTCTACCAAATAGCACAATTACTTCTTTCCTCAACTTCTCTGAGCGAATTTTTCGACACCAAATTTCTCGCACCTGTCCTCGGCTTCTTCAATTTCCAACCAAGTTTTACAAAGCAAGGTTTTCTGTGCCCTTTTCCAGGGCTAACTCCAAAGACAAAGTTGGTTTTCAAAATTGCTCCGGTCTTTGGAACATTAGTTGCCATTTTCCTTATCTATGCCTTGCATGTCTTCATCTGTCGTATGAGACGCGCTCTTCGACCTGCTATTTCTCCGTACCTCCAAGCCAGTATTAAAACTATATTTCTCGGCTACGTAACTTTGGCTACTGTCAGTATTTCCCTCATTCGCTGTGTTTCTGTTGCTGGCGATGCTCGTTGGTTTTATAATGGAAATGTCATGTGCTACCAGTGGTGGCAATATGCATCGTTCATTTTCAATGCTATTTTTGTAATTCCTTTTATATTCGTCCTCGCTTGGGTTTCGTTCAAACTTCACCATGATAAAATAACAATCAGACAGTTTCTTTTAGCCATTATCTGTCCACTTCCATTCTTAGTGCTATGGCTGTTGTGCTTTGTTTGTCCATCTGGAGTAGTGAATGTGGAGGGAAGCCAAAATTTAAACGCATTAAAGGAGATGCTTTTGGGTCCTTACGAACAGCCGAGAGGTGCAAGCAAGCGAGGGGCTTTGTATTGGCAGAGTGTCTTGATTGCTCGTCGATTTTTTTTGGTCTTAATCTTCTGTGTCGTAACAGAACCATCCATCAAATTATTCTGCATGACACTTGCTTGCGTTTTCGTGTTTGGCTGTCATCTCAAGGTTAAACCATTTCAGAATTCGTTAGCGAACAATCTCGAGTCTCTTTCCTTGTTGTTTTTGGTTATTTTAGGCTTGGTCAACCTGTTTAAGTCTGTGTTTGTTGGTTCTGAACAAAATATCAAGGGTTCTTTAGTGACAGTTTTTAAAGCTTTCCAATGGCTAGAGATTGTTATTTTAGGGCTATTTCCAGCCATTCTTTTGCTTCTTGTATGCTTTGCTATAATTTCCTTCTTAGTTCGTGTTCTTTTCATATGCTGTAGGTCGATTTTTAAATGTTTGTTCAGACCTTGCGTCCAGACATGGTTGGCACGTGATTCTTCTCGTCTGTTAGATGTTTGTGACAATATCGACGATGAATAGTAGCTAAGAAACAGGTCTACACTTTGGTGTCTTTTAACGTACTATTGTAGTTTACATCTTAGTTATATACCGTATAGGAATCACTGTTTAACAAAGAAATACTGCACCAAGATGTTTCTGGAACTGGAAACGAGAATATAACATACACAAACTATCATCACGTGATCACCGTAATAGGATATCATACAGTATCTTAAGATGTCATACAGTATCTTAGGATATCGTACAGTATCTTAAGATATCATACAATATCTTAAGATATCATTTTAGGATATCATACAGTATCTTAGGATATCATTTTAGGATATCATACAGTATCTTAGGATATCATACAGTATCTTACGATATCATACAGTATCTTAGGATATCATACAGTATCTTAAGATATCATACAGTATCTTAGGATATCATACAGTATCTTAGGATATCATACAGTATCTTAAGATATCATACAGTATCTTAGGATATCATACAGTATCTTAGGATATTATACAATATCTTAGGATATCATCGGAGATATACACTAAGCTTGGCTCGGGCCTATCCTTATATGTTAGAGCTCGGCTCGGGCCTATCCTTACGTCTTATAGGTCGGTTCGAAGCTAAGCTCGCTCTATATGATGTTGCACACCCTCAAAACTCTCGCACACCCTCGCACACCCTCAAAAATCCGGGTCGAAAACCACATACACTACTACTTCTGTATATGTATTGATGCAAAGATCTGGTACAGATTTTTTGAAAATCTGGCTAAAATGGACCTCCTTTTGATTTGATGTTTATGTTTCTTTTCGTTCACGGTATAGTTTACAGTTACAATAAATATTATTACTAACACCAAATGTCGTCCGTACATAAGACCCCCCTCCTCCGTGTATAAGCTATCAAAAAATGCTTACGAACGATTATATGCCCTGGGCTTATGCCTGGGTTTACGGTATGCTAATTTGTGCGATGCATCGTACAACCGCACATGACAACCACACTACAATCACTCTAAATCATGGCATGTTAATTTGTGCGATGCATCGCACAACCGCACATGACAACCACACTACAATCACTGCAAGTCATGGTATGCTAATTTGTGCGATGCATCGCACAACCGCACATGACAACCACACTACAATCACTGTAAGTCGTGGTATGCTAATTAGTGCGATGCATCGCACAACCGCACATGACAACCACGCTACGATCACTGTAAGTCATGGTATGCTAATTTGTGCGATGCATCGCACAACCGCACATGACAACCACACTACAATCACTGTAAATCATGGTATGCTAATTTGTGCGATGCATCGCACAACCGCACATGACAACCACACTACAATTACTGTAAGTCATGGTATGCTAATTTGTGCGATGCATCGCACAACCGCACATGACAACCACACTACAATCACTGTAAATCATGGTATGCTAATTTGTGCGATGCATCGCACAACCGCACATGACAACCACACTACAATTACTGTAAGTCATGGTATGTAATTTGTGCGATATGCATCGCACAACCACACATCACAACCACACTACAATCACTGTAAGTCATGGTATGATAATTTGTGCGATGCATCGCACAATCACACATGACAACCACAATACAATCACTGTAAGTCATGGTATGCTAATTTGTGCGATGCATTGCACAACCACACATGACAACGACACTACAATCACTGTAAATCATGAATGCTAATTTGTCCGATGCATCGCACAACCGCACATGACAACCACACTACAATCATTGTAAGTCATGGTATGCTAATTTGTACGATGCATCGCACAACCGCACATGACACCACACTACAATCACTGTAAGTCATGATATGCTAATTTGTTCGATGCATCGCACAACCGCACATGACACCACACTACAATCACTGTAAGGTCATGATATGCTAATTTGTTCGATGTATCGCACAACCACATATGACAACCACACTACAATCACTGTAAGTCATGGTATGCTAAGCCTGCATAGCGGCGCTATTTGGGGCCGGGGAAGCCCAACCCCAGCTTCCCCCAAATAGCGCCGCTACCCAGGCTATATATGTAGGTCAGTGACTACCATACAATAAAACGGAAGTCGATAAATCCATAGGTAAGTCCTAGTATTAAGATTAAAATATGTGGACCAGACAACTATCACATATCTCCCTGATTATGTTAATGTTTCTAATATGGCTTTGCATAGTAGATTAAGGCTGTAGGTTAACTATCTCTTCAGGTGAGCCCCTTACCTTGATCTCTTCAGGTGAGCCCCACATTATCTCCACCCCAGTGTAGTCCATCAGACACTGGGTGTTTTTACTTGAGTAAAGCTTTTCCCTGACGCTAGACTCTGTCGGGTTATGTCATGGTTGGGATTGTGGACATTGTGGTGTGTCGCTTTTCAACTCGGGATACTTTTCGTTGGTCGATTTCTGGTTTATGACCTTCGTACGAATTTGTGTGAATGACTGTTGTAGATCAGCCTCAATTCTTAAAGCTAGATAACCGTTTCTGATTCATTGTATTTATCCATATTTATCCACTGTATTCCCTTTCTTGATGAAACCGCCGGCATAAAATAACTTTTTTGGGTACACCACTATATACACCCCTATTCGCACCCCTTCGCTCCGCGCAACCCCCTTGCCTTACTCCGATCTGACCGTGTTTATGGAAAGTGCCCTAGTTTAACTATGTTCCACCAAATGTCAAATCTATGATCTCGACTTGAATTATTGGCTAATCGACCTCGTGATTTAGCACCTCAATAAAATAACGTTTACATTTATAAAGGTTTTTCTCACCTGACGTACAGAAGATTATGCACAGCTTTATAAACCAAATAAACGCCATTTATAGATCAAAACATGTTCAAACATTGTCAAAACATGTTACATTGATAGCCCAGTAACTGATATAGTTCATTTGTGCAAACGTATTCCGAAGAAATGAAAAAAGCAAGTAGAACCGGAGATCACATAAATTATAAATATGGTCTATTTCTTTTGCAATTTCGTTTTGCACTTCCTTTTCATTTCAATTTTTGCTTAGAGTCAATTGGAATCAGACTTCCTACACGATGAAGTGTCTATAAATAAAGGATCTATGCAGCCCTACCTTAACTTTAACCTTAACTTTTGAAGATTTGGAAACACAATTATTTGTTAGCCCTGCTAATCTATGTTTTTAAATTTGAATTGCTGATTATTGCTCGCAAGATAATGCATCAGGGACCGTGCAGAAGGGGTGACTGGGGGATTTAGCCCCCCTCCCCTCCCCCAATAATTTGTCATACAAATTGTGATTTCTAGTAGAATACACATAAGTTAAACATGCTATAATTTTCACAACCATAAAAAAGTTAAACTAATAAAGAAAACATTATTATATATACGCCAGCTTAGCTAACTATAAAGGGGTTTTGTAATTTGTTAACGATCAGATGTTACTTGTTCGATATCTGGATCATGCAGACTGCTAGATAAGCTACAAAGCGCGGATGCATATTTTCCAAACTTAATCTAGATAGAATGATAGACGGGTTTCAAAGAACAAACCATTTCATAATTTCATGATTCGTTGCGTATGTACGATCGGTAGATTTGGTAGTCAGCTGCTTTTTGTTCGACCAAATATTTGCAAAGAAGTCCTGTGACAATGCTCTTAAATCTTCCGCCAAAGTGCACCAAATGACGTTTTAGAGATTTTAGCTTTCAAAATTTCCTGGGGGAGCATGCCCCCATCACAGTCACCGTAGGTAACTTACACTGATCAGTCAGTGAAAATTAGAACTGGATAGATTTTGAATTTAATGAGGCAAATTTGAGGCCGGAATATTTACGAGAAGATATTTTTTAAGTTGTCAAATAAAAAAACCCGATAAGCTAATTCTTAACCCAAGATTAAAGCTAATCTACTTTTAAGCGAGTTAGCGTGTCGTGTTCTTAAAACATGCAAAGCTAGCGTGTAATCTTAAAAGGGTAGTGTAATCTTAAACGTTGTGTGAGTGTGTGTTATTGTGTATACGTGTATCTAAGTATTTTTGTGCTTATATATTGCAAATAATTTTGTAGGGTTTTCAAAAATGACTTTTAACTGATGAATCAATGTGTTTTAATATAAAACGAATATTTGACATTCTTTTCTTGTCAGCAGTCTTGTCTAAGATCAGCAGGACGTAACTGGTGGGGCGGGAGGGGGGGGGGGAGATATCCCCCCAATGTTTAACAATTCCAATATAGTAGGGCAAATTTTTCCATACTGGTCGGGCTGAGTAAGAACAAAAGACCTTGAAGACCAGTTTGGGCAATTTGAAAAATTTGTTAATCTAATATACGACATATTCTAACCATCAGAGTTTTGTAAAATCTTTCCCCAAAGTGCATGAAATGGCGTTTCAGAGACTCTACATTTCAAGATTTTCTGGGGCGCATACCCCCATATCCCCCTAAGTGGCCTCGTGCCTGCGCCACCGTCGAAACCCGTGCATTCCCGCTAGCGGCATGGGGGCCCATTAACCTTTTTCGTTTGGCCGGCCCTCTTTAAGTTATGTCCTGACCACGCCTTTTGTCGGGCAAAACGAAACCACGCACCCTAATCTTTAGACTTCCCTGAAGATAAGTAACACTAATTACGAACCTACCTGCATCTCACACTCGTATTCGTTGAAATTACTTTCGAATGTGGCTAAAACACCGACTGCAATAACTGAAGTCTGTTCTGTGTTCGAATAATCAACAAGAAAACACGACATACAGTAATATTTAGATTATATTTCCAACTGATCATTATCAAACCTATACTACAATTACTAATTATATTTCTTAAAGTTGTCGGTTTGAAATGGATTATCCTCTTAATCTTGTAAGCAGAGGTGGGAAAAGTATCGGATCCTGGGAACCTAGTTCCCAGAAACACTTTCTGGATCTGAAGTTTCGCAGAAAATGTTTCAGAAATTTCTGAAAGTTAATAATTGACTGATGAATAATAACAACTAGAGTATGCTCTAGTCTAGACTAGCAATTCTAATGCATTTTGTATTCACTATATCACAATAATCACCACTGAATATCAAGAAACAACACTCCAATCAGTCCAATGTCAAAATCAATCAATGATCATTGAACCTCAATCATAAATTTGAGTCTAAAATCCAGGTTCCCAGAAAGAAAAAACATTTTCCACCTCTGCTTCTAAGTATAACTCGCGATTCATTTGATGAAATTCTTACTATTCATCGTCGATATTGTCACAAACATTTAACAGACGAGAATCACGTGACAACCATGTCTGGACGCAAGGTCTGAACAAACATTTAAAAATCAACTTACAGCCTATGAAAAGAACACGAACTAAGAAGGAAATCATAGCAAAGCATACAAGAAGCAAAAGAATAGCTGGAAATAGCCCTAAAATAACAATCTCTAGCCATCGAAAAGCTTTAAAAACTGTCACTAAAGAACCCTTGATATTTTGTTCAGAACCAACAAACACAGACTTAAACAGGTTGACCAAGCCTAAAATAACCAAAAACAACAAGGAAAGAGACTCGAGATTGTTCGCTAACGAATTCTGAAATGGTTTAACCTTGAGATGACAGCCAAACACGAAAACGCAAGCAAGTGTCATGCAGAATAATTTGATGGATGGTTCTGTTACGACACAGAAGATTAAGACCAAAAAAAATCGACGAGCAATCAAGACACTCTGCCAATACAAAGCCCCTCGCTTGCTTGCACCTCTCGGCTGTTCGTAAGGACCCAAAAGCATCTCCTTTAATGCGTTTAAATTTTGGCTTCCCTCCACATTCACTACTCCAGATGGACAAACAAAGCGCAACAGCCATAGCACTAAGAATGGAAGTGGACAGATAATGGCTAAAAGAAACTGTCTGATTGTTATTTTATCATGGTGAAGTTTGAACGAAACCCAAGCGAGGACGAATATAAAAGGAATTACAAAAATAGCATTGAAAATGAACGATGCATATTGCCACCACTGGTAGCACATGACATTTCCATTATAAAACCAACGAGCATCGCCAGCAACAGAAACACAGCGAATGAGCGAAATACTGACAGTAGCCAAAGTTACGTAGCCGAGAAATATAGTTTTAATACTGGCTTGGAGGTACGGAGAAATAGCAGGTCGAAGAGCGCGTCTCATACGACAGATGAAGACATGCAAGGCATAGATAAGGAAAATGGCAACTAATGTTCCAAAGACCGGAGCAATTTTAAAAACCAGCTTGGTCTTTGGAGTGAGCCCTGGAAAAGGGCACAGAAAACCTTGCTTTGTAAAACTTGGTTGGAAATTGAAGAAGCCGAGGACAGGTGCGAGAAATTTGGTGTCGAGAAATTCGGTCAGAGAAGTTGAGGAAAGAAGTAATTGTGCTATTTGGTAGAAATAGAAGATAATCTCCACAAAACGGGAAAATTGTCTTTTATCTTGTTGGAGTTCCTCGGTTGAAGAAGACATTGATATGTTCTCCTGTTGGGTCTCTTCGTCCGCAGAGAGAGAACGATTTATGTCAGGATATAAAGAGGCCTGTGAGTTTGCGGAACGACTGCCTGTAAACCTTTTAAACCAAAATATCTGTTTTAAAGAATACTTTATGAATGGAGGTTTAAACACAAGGAGAATAGCCATAGAAAAGACAAGTGTTAGAAACAGAACCCAGAACCAATGGTCGTTGCAGTCATTGAGTGAAGTACAGTAAGTTGACCACAGCGCTTCTGAATAGCCAGGCGAACACTCCCCGCACATGATCCCAGTACGTTTTCCGTGGCATTCATTGTATTCAGTACTGTTAGCTTGCGGTGACTTGCAGTAACCAAACGGACAAATTGTGAAGGCTAGTGTGGGAGGATTCAAACTAGTTTTGTATCCCCAAAAGTTCGACTTTGACCTGATTGCGGGAACACAAACTGCTCCGCGCGGGCATGGTATGCATTCGAAACTATTGTCTACATTCAATCCTTTTGCTGTTCCCCTTTGCAGAGAGTAGAAGTTGTAGTCGCATTTCTTGCAGGACAAAATAAGTGCGGTAAAATGACGATTCTTACTGCCGAAGTAATTATAATTAGTCTTTTCAATAGCATGAGCCAAAGGGCAGGTACTCAGTGAGGCGTTGTCAAATGATATCTGATTTGCTGTGGGTACCAGAATGAGTGGTTCGTCAGATTTCGCGCTCCAATTGAATGTTGTATTATATATATGTACTTTTCCAGAGCTATATAATCTTAAGAACGAAGTGGCCATGAATTCCCTTGTATTACTGGTAAGGACTTTTTTAATTGTTTGCTTAAACACGGAATGGCCTAAACTCAGATCCGTTGAGCCATGGCTAACAATTTGACCGCCTTGAAAACGTCCAAAATTATTCAGAAATGTACATTTTGTTAATAACACTTCGCCGTTGGTCGCCGACAAAGCGCTTCCAGTTGCCGCGATATTTTCTTGGAACAATACTTTTGTAATAACAGCTTTGAAAATCCGATCAGGACCGCTGGTTTGGTGGAACATAGTATGGTCTTTGAAATATATTTCCAGAGCTGCTATATTTTTGTTGCGAACAAACGCAGAATCTTGTACGCTTAGAGTGGAAGTTCCATTCAAATAGACCAAAAGTGCTCCACAGAAATTGTTCTCAAATGTCGTATTCCTGATTAAAATCTTTGAATTGTTGAACAACAGCAACATCACACCGGTTTCGCAAGGTACAACACTATTTGAATGGAAGATAGAATGTTTGACCGTTAGAGAAGCGTGTCCACCTATAAGTACCGTTCCAGCATGTGCAGTATTTTCTCGAAATACGCAGGTATCTAAAGTTACAAAATGGAACCTAGATTGGCTGAAAACAAAGAAAATGCTGCTAAATTTCTCCGCTACGTTTCCGATGAAACGCGTATTTTTTAAACCGACATTGATTACTGTACTTTTAACCCAAAGATATAGGATACCGTACGGCGTATTGTCTGGATGTGCGGGCAATTTGTTTTTGACGAAGCTAACGTTATTGGTAAAAAGATTAAATGTAGACTTTTTAGAAAGGGCTGTTCCATCAACAATCGCTCCATTATCAGCACTATTTTCTAGGAAATAATCATTGTGAAAACGGATTGTAGCAGTATCATTGATAAAGAAAGACAGCGCTCCGCCAGATAATGAAGCATTATTTCGTAGAAATGAACTATCACTGACCGTCGCCAATAAGTTTTCGGCTAATACGCATACTGCACCACCCTCCTTCTTCGATGCGCTCTCCGAAAACGAAGAATTGATTATGCGTAGAAGGACAGAAAAATCGTTGCTACGATTCGGCGATTCTAAAAGTGTGTTTCGTGACTCGATATACACCGCGCCACCATCGGCGGAATTCGAAATATTCTGAATGGTCGAATTTTGAATGGTTAGCCTTGAAATTGGCGCGTTAATTGAAACAATACCGCCGGTACCGTTGTTGTTTCCATTACGAAAACAGGAATCCTTGATTAATAAATAACATGAATCACCTTGAATTAGGTTAATTACGCCTCCTCCAGGAGTGACTGAGTAGAATCCATCCACCTCAATGTTTGAGATGTTGATTTGCGCTGACTGCCCAGTAACGGTCAGAAAAGTAGCAGATGTTTTATAAATAAACCCATACTCTAATGTCATAAACACCTGGGCAGAAAGGAGAATAAATATATTATCAAAATTTTTAGGGCTTAGATTTCCGTGGCTATTTCCTTCCAATCTCAATTGATTAAGTGTAAGGTTCGTCGTTCCTTGTTGGTTTACAACTACAATCATTCCTAATTTCTTAAAGGTGTTTTTCTCAAAAGTGCAGTTCCGTAGTTCAATGTTGATAAAATTTTCTTTGCAAATTAACCAAAGAATCGACCGCGTTTCCGAAGAGAAATTGCCATTTTGATAGAAAAACGTATTCGTTATATTAATAGAAATCCTAATTCTGCTGCTGCCCTTAATTGTCATGCACGCCGCATTTTGTTGGAAGACAACATTATTCAGCGCTAAATCAAACCGAGGCAGATTTAACACTTCAAAATTCATGCTTACAAGTTTTGTCTCTGCAAATACGGTGTCACTAACTGCCACAAAAGCATCGATTAAGCGAAGAGATGTATCCAGAAAATTCAGGCCGGAAAAGCTAACTCGTACACCGTCTTTGAGTTTACTTCCGTCCACCAACCACGGGTTGCCATGGAGACACGAGATATAAGCACGTGATCTGATACTGACGAATGACACGCTCTTATTAAGATGAATTCCCGGATGTCCTGGATCTAGGGTTTTGCAGGTGTAAGGAATTTTGGATGTAGTTGTGCCATCCAGGTAGATATACGACCCCCCTGCTGACAGTTGCTGTATACCATAAGATATAGTACGACATGGGGAATTCAATTTTCCACATTTTCTCGTATCGTTACCAATGAAACGCGATACGTAGATCCCTTGTACAGATAATACAGAATAAACTAGGAAAAATGAAAAGCTAAAATTATTTTACTCGTAATATAGTAGTCTCCATAAATAAATATTAGATCTTCTCGAACTTATGAATAATTCATCAAAAACACGTATTGTAGCTACAGGGGTTGTACAACAACGTTGTCAAAAACACGTATTGTACACAAGGCGTAAACATCTGTGATTTTCTGTTGTAGACAGAACAAGGACGACGTCTAACGCTCCACAGTGGTATTTCAATTATTCATTTCTTTTTTAAAATATCATCAATTTCATTGTATCAATGGCCGTCGCCGTCACGTCTTGCCGTCCTACACGCGCAAGGTCCTTAATCCAAAGGCGAAACTACCATCTTTTCGTTGGGGGAGGGGGTGTCTGATAGAATTGCCCTGCCAAAACCTATGATGCCCTGCAGCGCTATAGGTAAAAATTCATGTAATGTACATACCGCAGTGTGCACATCCTAAGGTCACTTATTGACAATTCGTATTAATTATTATAATTGATATGTTTTGGAACAGTATTCATCGTATTTAGTACAAAATCAATACAGAATCAAGGTGTTCTTACGTTGTCTTTTTATTTTGGTTTTTCACAACCCCAATATCTCTCTTAAGTTTCGCCCCTGCCTTAATCCTTTAAAACATTTATAAGCCTTGCATGTTTGTTGAAACAGTTTCACTGCAATTGACAAGTTAATTTAGCCTCAAGTTTAACTATGTTCCACCAAATATCAAATCTATGATTTCGACTTGAATTATTGGCACGTGTGGCTGAATTGATCGACCTCGTGATTTAGCGTCTCAATAAAATAACGTTTTACATTTATAAAGGTTTTCTCACCTGATGTATATACTAAGATTATGCACAGCTTTACCCACCAAATAAACGCCATAGTTATAAATCAATACATGTTCAACATTGATAGCTCAGTAATTGATACAGTTCAATTGGGCAAACCAATTTCAAGGAATGAAGGAAATTGAAAAAGAGCAAGTAGAACCGGACATGACATAAATTATATGGTGTACTTCTTTGTACTGTTTTGGACTTCCTTTTAATTTCACTTTGAAAGGTGTAGTGTAATTTTAAAGGTGATGTAAAGTCCCGATGTAAACAAACCGGCAACGTCCGTTTGTTTACATTCTAAACACGCTATACCGGTATTTAAAAAATTATGATGTGTTCTGGTTCGCTTAGCCTGAGACAGACGAATAACGAAAAATATTCGAATATTTTTCGTTATTCGTCTGTCTCAGGCTATGGTTCGCTATGCTTTAAAGAAATACATATTCGAGTTTCTGATTTAGAAGTCGAAACAACGCGAAATTTGGGCATTGTTTACATGGCGGGACCCCCATAGCACATGCGCAGAACGGACTTTACATGGTCTTTAAACGTTGTGTGAGTATGTGTTATTATGTATGAGTATATCTCAGTATCTTTGTGCTTATTTGCAGTAAGTAATTTTGTAATGTTTTAAAAATGACTTTTAAACTGAGGAGGCAATATTGAATATGTTTTAATATATCGACTTGTGTGAGTCAGTTTGTCTATTGCAAATGCCAATATCATTAGAGTATCAAACGAATGAAACGAATGTCAATTGCATTTATGTGAACGAATTTTTAAAATGATAAAATAACATCCTTTACAACTTTTTTATATTTCTCTTTTATTTTCGATATATATATAACAAATATCTTATTTGTAAATCGTTCATGGCTCAGCGCAAGTCACGTTCTGCGGTCTTGTCAGCAGCTTTGGCCTTTGTGAAGATCATTACTGTAACACTAATTTCGAACCTCCATCGCGCACTCGTATTCGTTGAGATTACTTTCGAATATAGGACTAACAACACCGACTGGAAGAACAAATTGTTTTAGCCAATTTTTAGGCTGTAAAATCTGTACTATGTATGTGGATGATATCCTGCTTTGTAGTATTAGGTCTTATACTTAATAGTTCATTCTATATTAAGGGTCCGTTCATTACTTATGCCTAACGGTGGCACCGAAGAGAAACGAGACTCTATGGGCGCTTTCCATTTAATGGCCAGACCGGTCAGATCAGATACAAAGATCTGGTCCGGATGTTTTGAAAATCTGGCTAAAATGGACCTCTTTTTTATTTGATTCAAGTTTTCCTGCCAAACCGGTCATTTCCATTTAACAATTTGACCGATTTGACCGTGTTAATGGAAGCGCCCTAGTTTAAACTATGTTCCACCAAATGTCAAATCTATGATCTCGACTTGAATTATTGGCTAATCGGTCTCGTGATTTAGCACGTCAATAAAATAACGTTTTACATTTATAAAGGTTTTTCTCACCTGACGTATAGAAGATTATGCACAGCTTTACAAACCAAATAAACGCCATTTATAGATCAATACATGTTCAAACATTGGTTGCTCAGGAACTGGTATAGTTCAATTGTGCAAACACGCCTGGCATTTTTGCTCACGAAATCGCTAGTTCGCCATTCCGTATGGGTCAGCGGAGGACCACGCAAGAATAGTTAATTAGCCAAGATGGCGGACGTCAGTTAATCTAAATTTTGGTCTTTACAATGTGAAAATTGTCGCCAGGCAAAGTATCCGAAGGCCGAACTATAGCGAGACTAATAGGGATACTCCAGTCGATATATTCGCTAGTCTGTGGAGAGTTGTTCAGGGCCTAAACGGCTTCGTGGAACACTTTTGTTTCGTAGATCGTAGTGACGACAAAGCACTGAAAGCAGAACTGCAGAAGTTTTAAGTTGTATATATATTTCACTTCGGTGCATTTGGTGAATGAGTTGTTTACATTGCTATCTGGATGATTGTGGCTGAGTGCAGTATTTTGTTATTACTTGTTGATCCCAGGAAATTCTCTAAATTTGTTAATCTGAAATTGCCTGGGTCCACCATGACAAAACAAACTACAAATTATGCATGCAGTATACTGTTGCAATGTCCAGCAGGTAGTGGGAATTCGAATTAAGTATTATTACGTATTGTTCCCAGATGACTATTTTTTTCATAAATATTGAAAAATGGCAAAGTAAACAACTCAAATATGCTCTTGAAGTGAAAAATCTGATTCTCATCGAATTAAATACATTTTATGGTGCAGACTCTTGGCTGATGGGCACTAGAACAACAGACAGTTGGTTGACAGGATATTTAAATGGCATTTGGTAGACAGGATACTTTGCCGACATTTGGTCGACAGGACATTTAACCGACCTTCAGTCGACAGGACATTTAACCGACCTTCAGTCGACAGGACATTTAACCGACCTTCAGTCGACAGGACATTTAACCAACATTTGGTCAACAAGACATTTAACTTATTAAGGTGCAGTGTGCCCTGGTATGCCTTACTTTTTTAATTTAGTTTGTCTAATGCCAGACTATTTTACTTGTCAAGGGGAGACCAATGCGCTTTAATGGGTTAACCAACATTTGGTCGACAGTACATTTAACTGACATTCTGTCGACAGGACATTTAATTGACATTATTCGGTCGACCAGGTATTTAACCGACATTTGGTCAACACTACATTTAACTGACATTCTGTCGATAGGACATTTAATTGATATTATTCAGTCGACCGGGTATTTAACCAACATTTGGTTGACAACACATTTAACCGACAATAGGCCAAACGTCCAGTGACAAACTTGCATGTAGACAACATAACTGAGGTCTTCTTAATGAACACAATAACAATAATATTCTGTAATATTTCATCTTTGCCAAAGAAATACAAGTTTAAATAAATTTTGTAAAGTAAAAGTTACAATAACAAGATTACAAATTGCTATAATATATAAAACCAAGAAAATAATCATGCATATCATTTTCTGGTGCTTTATTTTACATACTCCTTCCTTGTATAAATATGCTTTCAGAAACTGTATTATGCTTTCAGAAACTGTATTGGTCAACAGGACATGTAACCGACATTTGGTCGACAGGAAATGTAACTGACATTCGGTTGACAAGAAATGTAACCGACATTTGGTTAACAGGACATTTAACTGACATTCAGTCGACTAACGGTTGGTTGACAGGACATTTAAATGGAATTTGGTAGACAGGATACTTTGCTGACATTTGGTCTACAGGACATTTAACCGACACTCGGTCAACAAGAAATTTAACTCATTAAGCGCAGTGTGCCCTGGTACGCCTTACTTTTTTATTTTAGTTTGTCTAATGCCAGACTATTTTACTTGTCAAGGGGAGACCAATGCGCTTTAATGGGTTAACCAACATTTGGTCGACAGTACATTTAACTGGCATTCTGTCGACAGGATATTTAATTGACATTATTCAGTCGACCGGGTATTTAACCGACATTTGGTCGACAGTACATTTAACTGACATTCTGTCGACAGGACATTTAATTGATATTATTCGGTCCACAGGGCATTTAACCGACATTTGGTTTACAGCACATTTAACTCATATTAGGCCAAAAGTCCAGTGACAAACTTGCATGTAGACAATAATCGATGTCTCCTTAATGAACACAATTAATAACAATAATAGTCTTTAATATTCATCTTTGGCAAATAAATACAATGAGCTTACATAAGTTATTTAAAGTAAACATTATATACAAGATTACAAATTGCTATAATATATAAAACCAAGAAAATAAACATACACATCATTTTCTGGAGCTTCATTTTACATACTCCTTCCTTGTATATTAAATGATATGCTTTATTGCTTTCACAGGCTATATTGAATCAAATCGTTTGCATTCACTGATCATGCACATAATTCTATTGGCAATTCTCCGTATTAATACATTTATTAACTGTGAATGTGATCTTAAATAAGGCCAAAATAAGATAATAACTGACAATAATTATAACGCTAAGAACCATCATACAGGCATTCATCCAACATTGAACCTGAAGTCCTAGGATGAAGGGCTCAGTTTAAATCATGAAATAATGAATGAACACAAAGATTATACGAAATAAGAATCTGTGCGACAAGCCATACAAGCATACAAACGTTTCTTACCGTCGCGTCTGGTCTTTTAAGCCTTTTAAACTTCCCCTCTTTGCCAACCAACCTAGCCTTTCTTCATATATTCGCCCATATTGAAACGTTTGTGATTTCTTGCCTTCGAAAATGGCACATTATTTCTTTTCATGGGACAAAAATCAAAAAACAAAAAACATACAAACTTCAATAACACCTTTGCCTTGAATTTGAAGCAAAAATAAAAACAAGATAAGCTTCAACCAAAGATCCTATTGAAGCCGAAGTTGTTGCATTTTTACAACTTCTATCGAAATACGCCATTTCGCTCAAAAGCCTCGAACAAGAAGCCCGCCAGCGGCAAAACATTACGCGTAACCATGGCAATATTGGTATCAAATTGATCCTCGAGAGACCCTCTATCTTCCTAGTACCCCCTTATCACCCTTAAGGAAAACCCGTGCAAGGAAAAGATTAAGGAATCTGAGGAATTTTTCACTCGTCAAATTTGTTCCCAAGCTCCCGAAATCACCGCGCGGTAGCGAAAAAAATTGGGACATTCAAAAGTGCAATTTCGCGTGCAAAAATGCCAGGCGTGAAACCTATTTCGAAGAAATGAAAAGGAGCAAGTAGAACCGGACATGACATAAATTATATGGTCTACTTCTTTGCACTTCGCCTCGCACTTCCTTTTCATTTCAATTTTTGCTTAGTGTGTAGTCTTAGAGAGGTGTAGTGTAATCTTAGACGTTGTGTGAGCATGTGTTATTATGTGATATTATACCTCAACTATAAATTGTCCAATCGGAAAACAGTATTTGTACCACATGACCAGTCGATTTTTCGCGGTGTCGTATCCCAGTCCCCGATTTCCGAGCTGGGGGTGTGATATTAAAGTTATCACACTGTTATATTAAATTTATCTCACGCGACGTCTCGCGAGGACTACACGCACCCACTCAAAACAATGAAAAATACAATTAATATAAATTATAATTCGTAAATGCGTTGCTGACATTTAAAGGTTGACTTTCTATTGTTCTATATATATATCTACAGAATGTATATTGTATATATTGTTAAAAAAAACTTAATATAACAAAATAGATCTATTTTTATTTTCGCATGACTCTGTACTGTTCAAACTAGTATCGCATGTTCAAATTTTCGGTATAATATATCATTTATTATAGACCCTCCGCTCGGGGGATACAGCGAAATATTACATGAAAGATGATATTTCCCTCGAGCTTCGCTCTCGGGAAATATCATCTTTCATGTAATATTTCGCCGTATCCCCCTCAATCCGGGTCTATAAATGATAATTATTATGTATGAGTATATCTCAGTCTCTTTGTGCTTATATATAGTAAGTAATTTTGTAAGGTTTTAAAAATTACTTTTAACTGAGGAGTCAATATGTTTTAATACATCGACTTCAAACAGCCGAGAGGTGCAAGCAAGCGAGGGGCTTTATATTGGCAGAGTGTCTTGATTGCTCGTCGATTTTTTTTGGTCTTAATCTTCTGTGTCGTAACAGAACCTAGACTTGGATCAAGTCCGTCTCTCTAGAGTCCGAGTCGGGAAGCGACGAGATCGAGCGCGCCGCGAAGCGGTATTGCGCGGTATTGCACCTCGCGCGCCGCTTCTCGGCGCGCTCGATCCCTCGGACACTAGAGAGACGGACTTGATCCAAGTCTAAACAGAACCATCCATCAAATTATTCTGCATGACACTTGCTTGCGTTTTCGTGTTTGGCTGTCATCTCAAGGTTAAACCATTTCAAAATTCGTTAGCGAACAATCTCGAGTCTCTTTCCTTGTTGTTTTTGGTTATTTTAGGCTTGGTCAACCTGTTTAAGTCTGTGTTTGTTGGTTCTGAACAAAATATCAAGCTAAGGGATCTTTAGTGACAGTTTTTAAAGCTTTCCAATGGCTAGAAATTGTTATTTTAGGGCTATTTCCAGCCATTCTTTTGCTTCTTGTATGCTTTGCTATAATTTCCTTCTTAGTTCGTGTTCTTTTCATAGGCTGCAGGTCGATTTTTAAATGTTTGTTCAGACCTTGCGCCCAGAGATGGTTGTCACGTGATTCTACTCGTCTGTTAGATGTTTGTGACAATTTCGACGATGAATAGTAGCTAAGAAACAGGTCTACACTTTGGTGTCTTTTAACGTACTATTGTATTTTACATCTTAGTTATATACCGTATAGGAATCACTGAATCACTGAAATGCCATTTCCTGGACTTTGGGGGAAGATTTTACAGAATTCTGATGGTCAGAAAACGATATTTTACAATTTCTTTGGAAATTAGTACGGTTGTACCATTTTTCGTTTCTCAGAGTCTTCACTGTCAATTTGTTTTTGCTCTACAGTCTGAGCCTGGCTGCCTGGGAGCCCCCCTTTGGGCCATTGGGATTGGCCCCACCCGGGTTCGCCCGGTCCCAACCCATAGTAGTTACGCCACTGGTTTCTGTAACTGGAAACAAGAATATAACATGCACAAACTATCATCACGTGATCACCGGCGTGATCACCGTAATAGGGAAGTTACATTTACATGTAAGAAATATACGCTATATATATATATATATATATATATATATATATATCGAAAACAAAGAGAGAATAAATACAGGATGTTATTCTATCATTTTAAAAATTATATCGTTTTAAAAATTGTGCAATTAGTTTCACTCGTTTGAAAAGTCATTTTTGAAAATAATCAATTTCGTCCAGTTTTAGCAACTTTTTAGGTTTCTGAAAAAGCGGACGAAACTGGCCAAAAAGTCACAGCCACTCTGTGTGATTGTATGATATATATCATGTATTGATGTTTAAACGAAATATCCACGCAAATTAGCACGCCGCGTCGGGTTTGCTTAAATTTTTCGCGGCGAATTTTTTCATTGACCAATCACGTTGCCGAAATTCGGCTTTCGCTTCGCGTCGCGCGAACAAATTCGCCTAGTGGAGAACGTGCTTAAAACGAGAAATTTTATTGCTCGCTATTTCCTCTTCGCGTGTTTAACGCGCGTACCACACGTAGCAGTGTTGTAAGCCAAGCGCCTGGGGACGAGGCTATCGCATTGCTGTCACCTCACGTAATATGAAGTATTTCGCCAGTATCAAAACAAGATGGCAGCATCGGCATGCATGTTTTCGAATCAAAGATTTAACAATGGTATGTAGTCTTTTTGATTTATTATATTAAATAATTTCTGTTTTATTTCTAACTGATTGTTATGAAATTCTACTCAAAAGCAGTAGCCCTGCAAAGTTATTTTGAGAATATCTCATCAAAGAACATGGAAATGAGGAAATCTAAGTGTTCAGTGTTCAAATCATCAAATGTACGCATCTACAAAAGAAATTGATCAAGGAAAATTCACTATTGGTATTTTCCTTGACTTGTCAAAGCGTTTGACACTATTGACCACAAGATTCTAGTTAATAAATTGGAATACTATGGAATTCGAGGCATAGTATGGTTTGAAAATTATCTTGCAAATAGAAAACAAATTGTAAAATACAATCAAGTAAATTCATAAAACCTTGAATCTTTAATACACTCTTGTAAACTCTATCATTAAGCCACATTAATACAGCCTACTTTATTATTTTACTCAATTTAATGCCAGACAATTTAACTTCTCAAGGAGAAAGTGTTGGGCACAAAAGCAAAATTATGCATTTAAAAGACCAAAAGCACGAACCTGAGAGTTCTGAGATATTGTTGACACAGCATCTGGCAGCAGCATCATTCTTTGCCCAACCTGTTGCATCCTGTCCACACTGAAATGTTCTGAACAAAGATGACTTCCTTTCGTCGGGAATAAACTCAACTACTGCTTTATAGGTTTTGATGCCATTTCCCACATAAAATGAGAGTCCTACCAGTCTATCTACTACTGCAAAATACAAAAAAAATATGGAAATGAAAAAACTATTATATACAGCTTGACTGCTGCTTAAACAAAGTTAACAAACCGAAACTATACAAAACATTACCTAAATTTTATCAATGAAAAGGGATAGCTAGGTTTATAAGCTTTATACATGGCAATTTTTTGTTTAAAAACGATTTTTTACGCCATTTCTGCTTGTACAATTTACACTATGTGAAAATTAAAATTGAGCCTTTGTGTATAGGCCTGCAGTAAAAACTACAAAGTATAAAGAGTTTCATGGATTCTTACCGGTGAGAAGAAATACTTTTCACTGCCGTGCACGTCCTCCAGTAATATAGTATAGCTCAGTGGGTGAGACACAGTGGCCATGTTTCTATTGCGCAATTACAGAGAATGGCTTTGCTTTATTCGACATGACTTCTTGTGCGAGTTTTGACAATGTGCTGCGGCAACTTATTCAAATTTTCGATCGTTTAAATTTACAAGAAGATGTTTCGGATGCGATTTTGTTGTTGAGACAACATTGTGAAGGCGTCTTGGTTGAAGAAAAGCGACTTTAAGATATGCTAAATCTACGACGCGGACGTGACGAAAAACAGTCGCTATTTTCACAGTTTCTGCTACACGGGTAAAAATAGGTACGCAAAGCGCACATTTAGGTACGCAAAGCGCACAAGTGACTCCAGTCTTTAAGGAAGGAAATAAGGCTGACTGCGGAAATTACAGGCCAATATCTGTAATTTCTGTCGTGGCTAAACTTTTTGAGAAACTGCTAAGATCATTTATGACATTAAATAGCATTCTTGTGGAGCAACAGTCTGGTTTCCGTCCCCAACATTCTACGTAAACTACGCTTCTTAGCTCCACGAACGAATGGCTGTATAATATGGACAAAGGTTCACTTAGCGGAGTTTTATTTCTGGACCTTAAAAAAGCTTTCGATACTGTCGATCACCACATCGTCTTATCGAAGCTTAAATTATACGGTATTAGAGGGACTAGCCTTAAATGGTTCGATTCAGACAGAAGTCAAATTTGCTCTGTGAATGGCAAGATGTCATCTGCTAGAGAAATAAGATGCGGGGTACCACAGGGCTCTAACCTTGGTCCTATTCTATTTCTATTGTACATTAATGATCTTCCCAATTGCTTAGAGTCAACTAAAGCAAATTTATTTGCTGATGACACAAATCTTTCCTGTGAAGGGATAAGTCCTCACGAAATTGAGATCAAACTTAAAAGAGACATTTGAGAATGTTCACAGGTGGCTAACAGCTAATAAACTCTCCTTAAACATGAAAAAAACTGAGTTCATGAAAATAGCCCAGTACTAACATTACAGGGAAACAATATCAAACGCGTTTCTGAAGAAAAGTCTCTTGGCATGATTCTAGATGAGCAACTGAAGTGGGACAAACACAA
Organism: Trachythela sp. YZ-2020; assembly: GCA_016169945.1. Classification (NCBI taxonomy): domain Eukaryota; kingdom Metazoa; phylum Cnidaria; class Anthozoa; order Malacalcyonacea; family Clavulariidae; genus Trachythela; species Trachythela sp. YZ-2020. The sequence continues at coordinate 3,606,318 of JADLSH010000389.1, forward strand.
TGATGCACAATGTAAAGTAATTTCAAATAAGATCGCCCTTTTGAAAAGGGCAAGATCATTTGTCCCTAGAGAAACTTTAGTAAAAATGTACAATGCCTTAGTGTGCCCACACTTCAGTTATTGTTCAACAATCTGGAACGATGGGTCTTGCTCGATAATTAATAAATTATTTAAATTACAAAAGAGAGCTGCGCGTGTGATATCTGGGGACACGTACGATGTTCGTTCCACACAAATACTAAATAATCTTAATTGGCTTCCAATTGAGGAGCTAATAATGACATTCAAAGCGTTAACTGGTCGATTGCCTCAATATCTTGCAGAACTGTTTGCAAAATGTCAAAATAACAGTTACAATTTAAGAAGTAATCAAACTAAATTAGCGCTCCTCAAACCTAAGACAAATTTCCTTAAAAGGAGCTTCTCGTATAGAGCTACGAAGTTGTGGAACGAGCTTCCAAGTGAAACCATCGAAAATTACAATATTATAAGCTATCAATCTTGTCGTTTAAACGGCGATTATATAATTAGGTATAAAGTTGATGTTTAATAATACTGATACTTTTGTAAATAGTGTTTACTTATTTGTCTATATATATTTTGTATTTCATAGTTTAGTATATACACGGCCCTTTGAAAACCAGTACTGTAAATACTTATCCACTGAATAGGCTACCGTGTGTAAAGATTTTTAATTAAAGATTAAAGATGTATCTGCTCATGCGTATTTACATAATTGTATAATGATGTCAATGCATCAGGTCAATGTCACTCAATGAGTGTACCCTATTACCCCGCATATAAGCGAAGTAAAAATTGACGTTTTATAGGCGCATGGGCCTATAACATATTGTTTATAGGCGCATCCGACTCTCGTACCCAGACCTACGCACTATTTCAATAATACGATACAGGACAATACACTATGTACACTAATACATTTAGTACGCTATACACCCGCTATATCAATTCATTGAATTAATTACTTTATTTCTTTCTGTCCCTAGTATTGTTTGTTCTATACGAACAGAGACATCTCGAAACCAAAATTAAGATCAAACTATGTTTATACATAATACACATGCATGCAAGAGTTTTCCTTTTATGGATAGACACGGATAGAAACCGCTTATAACTTCACATCTCTTGATAAGTGTCTTGATGACATTCTGTGTTCAATTGCGCAAATATAAGAATCATTCTATATTACAAGATTGTCCAGCAGCCAATCATATTGTAGAAATAATGAGCAAAAATTTAATATTGCTACTAGAACAGCAGGCTTTTCGTGTCTGCAAATATTTAATCATCTAATAATGTATTTGTAATCATACTGCATATACAGCTAATTCAATAAAGGTTGTCTTTCCAAAAGCGTGAACCGTAAACTCTGAGCGATCAAACGATGATAGGATATCGCCTATTTAGGTAATTAAACTCAAGGCTTTTGTAGCAAGTTGGTTTTCTATCGTAAGTTTTCTATATGCCTATAGACATCGTTTAATTTCGAGTTTACTGGTCTAAATAAACAATAACCCATCATCCATTGTGCGCTCATAGTTTATCGTTTACGCTTTTGAAAGGACAACCTTAATTGAATTGGCTGTATATATATAGTCGTTAATAAACTAGCAATTTAAGACCGCGCGTCCAAAAGCTTAGCATCAGTCTCATACAATTACTGTCTTACTAAGCATTTGTGCGTTCATTTTCGTCTCACAAATGGCACAGCCAGGTGAATGTTCAAAGCAAGCAATCTTTCGGCGAAATGAACAAAATCACTTAAGCGCGGTTATGCAAACAATTTGCAGATGGCATGCATTTAAATGCATGCAAAGCTTGTTCTATTGTCAGTTATCTTAACTAGGACTACGTGAAGTTATAACATTCAAATTCTTTTCATTTATCTCAAAATGGCTGTTGTAATAAGCATTTTGGTGGTAATTCTCATCATAAAGATGCCACAGCCAGGTGAATGTTCAAAGCAAGCCTTCTTTCGGCGAAATGAACAAAAATACTTGGCGAATCATGTCATCGAAATAAAACAGGCAGAGACCGAGTCAGAATGTGGTATGCATTGCGTTGGACATGGATCATGTGCGTCAGTCAATTACAAAACTTCTGGAATCGGTAAAGGTCTGTGTGAGCTCAACAACAAGACAATTCAAAAGACATCCGATGCTGATGAAGAAACACATAACCCAGAATTCAACCACCTTGCTATAATTAAACGAGTGAGTAAAAATTATTCACTAAATTCTTCGTAGTTGCTAGCATCACCGAGGGGGTTGATAGTACACTAATATATAAAGCGTGTGTCATATTTCACCTCGAGGGCAGAGCCCGGAGCTTTGTTTTACATTGAATAATTTACCTTCAGTCGCGTAGGAGAAGGTTTCTCCTTGTTTCATCATACCACGTGTATTATTCAATCGTTTGTTGATTCATCGAAATTTAACGGCCCCAGTAAAACATGATTTTGATGTGGTATAATTAAGAGTAGTAAAGCTGGTCAACAGTTTGGAATTTCAATATTGGTTGGCTTTCTGTCTGTCAGTTTACCTTATCGTCATTTCTTTGATTGTAAAGCTGCTTTAATTTAAGGACACAATTTTCCTCCAAAGTATTTTTACATTATCGTATCATGCACTTATATTTTTGTATTACAATAGTATTTTACTATTTCAATATATTTTGTCAGGATAACTGCTTCAGCTATAGTGCAGGCCCAGGCCAGGGGGAAGCGGAATCAATCATTGAAATCATGAGTTATCGATTTTGTTTTCATGCATATATTTGAAAATTTGGATTGTATGTTATCGCAGGAGGACCAGTCTAATATTGGTCGCGTGAATATTCACGGCACGGTGTGGTGTAGAGTTGATCATACTGACAAACGGATTGTAAATTGGCGGGAACGTCCACCGACGTATAGATATTTTGAAAGTAATGAGGTCGTGTTCATTTTAAGTGATATTTTAACTATATAGCATGTGCGCTTCCCTTATTAAAATTACAGTACTACACCCCAGCTTTTGTGGAATAATATTGTTTACCGTTTAGATTCTTAGTAAAACTCAAACGCAGGAAATTGCCGGCAAACCAAGCTGCAAAGAATTGCTGGAAGATGACGGGTAAATATGTCCTTAATTCTCCATTTACAACAACCTTTATGATAGTGCTTTAAAACGCCGATAAATGTGTTGAAATTACTAACAACAAGACGGCAGTCAGAGTCAGAGACGGCTGAGACCTCCGTCAGAAAATCAAGTCAAGTATTCGTGCATAAGTGATACATGCACTAATTACGTATTCATCAAGACAAACTTTTATTAATTTCTTATCCAATTTTAATCCAAGTTGAACCAAAATTTAGTTGATTTGTCCTTGGCCTATGGCCATTAGCTACACAACTTTTTGTGTTAAAATGTTTGATATTTTTTTAGTTATCATGCTCACAGACAAACACACACACACACACACACACATACACATACAAACTCGGGTGAAAACATAATAAACGACTCCGAGTGTATTCACAGCAAATTTTCAAGCGAGCCAGTATTTAAAGAGAAATATGTCATTCGCATAAATGCTAAAATAAGTCAAAACAATGAATGGCCGGATGGCAGAACAGTGAGATATTAGAAACGATGAAAAGACAATGCAGCATTCCAATCACTGAATTGTGACTAAATGAAACAGATTGTTATCATGGTGTCAATACAACCATATACAGTAGTGATTACCTTTGTGTTATGCTGGTGAATTACTAGCTCTTGTCACATACCTTATATGTAATATGTATAAGGTCTGTGACACAGGGTAATGAATTATTGAGTTTGAGAAGATTACTTTGACAGCTCTTACTGTAAATCTTTCCAACTAAGTTTCCAACATTTTACAGAAGTCTACAAAATGGAATCTACTATCTACGAGCTAATGCTTCGGCAGAAAAATATCCAGTTTACTGTCTGATGACTGAGATCTCTGGATGTGGTCCAGGAGGCTGGACACTAGTCATAAAAATAAACGGAGATTTGGTAAGTCGTCGTTTTCATCTAAGAACTCGAAGTTTATTATTCAATGACGCCAACCGGGTTTAATATCAGACATGTTTTCGCTAGCTACTCTCGTTTAAGCACAGGGGGCCCAACTACGGTTTATGTCTGTAAAAAAGTGTAAAATAATAAACTTACTTGGAAAAGAATCCGAAAGATTTCCATGAACAATATATATATTAATATTTTGCGGAGAAAGAACAGCAAAGTTTAGTCTATATGAAGTACTGTAGAGTATTCAACCGGTAAGTAATGCGGGCGCATATGGAATTAATAATAAAATAACGCCTGCAAGGGGCGGGACAGGCGGTGCGGGCTAATTCCACATGCGCCCGCATTAGTCAGTTGCTTACGATTGTGAAGTACTTCATATAGACTAAACTTTGCTGTTCTTTCTCCGCAAAATATTAATATATATATTGTTCATGCTCTCTCCTCCGCAGAGCCTCCTTAAGTATTTACAAATAACTTACATGAAGTTTCCTGAATAAAAGTGAGCGCGCGGGGAGTGATGGGAAGATTGAAATGAAGAAAAGAAGGCTCTGCCAGATAATGCAAAAAAGTATGGTTTTCGAACCAAACCTTTTGTTTGACTGCTTTGACATCTTTTTAAACCTGAAATGGACGGAAATGTGGTAGAAATTGAAATAAATCTTCATAATCTGAGTATCGAAGGTCAGTGGAGTCATTTTTATAAAGAAATTTTGCAATTTAGAGGATATTTTCAGTCAACATATCCATATTCATTTGCAATTTCTCGCTATTTTTCGGTGCAAATTGACAGAAGAAGATATTAATGTTGGATTCACTCCAGGAGAGTCAAGTACGCCTGAAAAGGAAAGTGGAAAACATCTCTTAACACCCTCGAAGGTTGATATCGAACCGCCATATTTATTACATTAACTGGCAGAGGCTACTTTTATTTCGCTCTTCCCATCACTCCCTGCACGCTCACTTTTCCCTCACTAGAAACTTCATGTAAGCCTCTGCGGAGGAGAGAGTTGTTCATGGAAATCTTTCGGATTCTTTTCCAAGTAAGTTTATTATTTTACACTTTTTTACAGACATAAACCGTAGTTGGGCCCCCTGTGGTTTAAGTAAAAGAATGCAAAGCTCGGTCGAATTGCAGATCCTATAACATACAGACAATTTGCATCACAGATATTTTTTTGTGCAATTAATAGTTACTAAAATAGAAACTAGTCCAAGTGTACCTATAACTAACTTAGTAACATAAATCGAAAAAAATAAATTCATTGTTTTAACCTAGTTTTGACTATTAACAACTTGACTTCATCCTTTCTTTCTCTGTTTCTTAAACAGAATACATTTACATATGACTCACCTTACTGGACGAACAAGGAAAGTTACGCAGTGGAGGATGGACTTGAAGGGCTAAGAGAGAGAGAAAGTAAACTGGCCTCTTATTGGAACACTCCTTTTAAGAAAATTTGTCTTGGTATGACCGTTAATGATGACACGAAATGGCTACGAAATGGCTACGAAATGCTCTCTAGCGCGCAAAATTAACACAAAGCAGCCATTTTGAAATCAGCCAAACTTTATTTTATTTTCTCGCTGATTGAAGTTTTACGACGTGATGATCACAATTTCTTAGTGTTTACGGTTTATAGAATTTACTGTTCGCTGGTGAGTGCTGAGTGGTGAACGTTCAAACTCCTTTGTAATTAGGATTTGTGCCTTTTATAAATATACTACCTGGCCTGCTATCCAATAATTTATATCTGATCATTGTGAGGAGATGTTTTCAACATCGAGCAGCTTGGACTTAGCAAGAGAAGAAAGAACACACAAACCCTGTCAATGTGATGTTTGCAAGAAGAAATTTTCAAGGTCTTATGATTTGGTAAGACATCAAAGAACACACACTGGAGACAAACCTTATCAATGCGATGTTTGTGAGAAGAGATTTTCTGAATCAAGCAATTTAGCAAAACATAGAACAACACACACTGGAGAGAAATCTTATGAATGCGACGTTTGTGAGAAGAGATTTTCTCAATCAAGCAATTTAGAACAACATAAAAGAACACACACTGGAGACAAACCTTATGAATGTGATGTTTGTGAGAAGAGATTGTCTCAATCAAGCAATTTAGCACAACATAAAAGAACACACACTGGAGACAAACCTTATGAATGTGATGTTTGTAAGAAGAACTTTCCTCAATCAAGCTATTTAGCAACACATAAACAAACACACACTGGAGAGAAACCTTATGAATGTGATGTTTGTAAGAAGAAATTTTCAATATCAAGCAATTTAGCAAGACATAAAAGAACACACACTGGAGACAACCCTTATGAATGTGATGTTTGTAAGAAGAAATTTTCAACATCAAGCAATTTAGCAAGACATAAAAGAACACACACTGGAGACAAACCTTATGAATGTGATGTTTGTAAGAAGAAATTTTCAACATCAAGCAATTTAGCAAGACATAAAAGAACACACACTGGAGACAAACCTTATGAATGTGATGTTTGTGAGAAGAGATTTTCTCAATCAAGCAATTTAGAACAACATAAAAGAACACACACTGGAGAAAAATCTTATGAATGTGATGTTTGTAAGAAGAACTTTCCTCAATCAAGCTATTTAGCAACACATAAACAAACACACACTGGAGAGAAACCTTATGAATGTGATGTTTGTAAGAAGAAATTTTCAATATCAAGCAATTTAGCACAACATAAAAGAACACACACTGGAGAGAAACCTTATGAATGTGATGTTTGCAAGAAGAACTTTTCTCAAACAAGCAATTTAGTACATGTAACACATAAACGAACACACACTGGAGACAAACGTTATGAATGTGATGTTTGTAATAAGAAATTTTCTCAGTCATATGATTTGGTAAGACATGAGAAATTGCATTTGTTGTGTAGCACTTGCCATAGAGAAATCATTCAACTGCAAGATTTACAAGAACATTTTTTCAAGGATGAAGTCACTGGAAAACATGTTTGCAAAAAATGCAGTGAAAAGTTTGGTAACGTGAAGAAATTAGTTCGACATATAGCAAGGCAACATGGCAATATTACAAATTGGTGTTTGTGACATGGAGTTTGATGTTCCAAACAAACTTGAAAATCACATGGTTACTCATGACTAAATAATACAATCTAAATTGTTTTCATTTTTGAAGTTATATTTACATTGAGTTTATATCAATATTGTTGCTTAAAACTATTTTGAGAATGTATATAAACTGTTAAGTGGCAAATTTGCTGAAGTGTATCATATTTGGGGATCATGTTTTTACCTTGAAAACTGTTTTCGTTTTTTGATGTTACATTTTTTTGTTAATTTAATAACACTAAGTTTATATTAATATTGTTGTTTAAAACTACTTTTAAGAATGTATATAAACTGTCGAGTAAAATCTTACTGTAGTTGGGAAAAAGTGTATTATATTATTTACTGATCGTATTTTTACTTGAGATATACTGGTATTCCAGAAGTTCAATGACCATTAATGAGATAAAAAATTAATCGAAGATGGCGGACAACTCCTTGTGTTAAGTCAAAATATTAGTCACTCTTAGACTTGCTCCAAGTTGTAAAGGCGCACGAAGAAAATGCGAGCGGGAGGAAATTAAGGGGGGAGGCCGTCCGGCCGCTTTCATTTCCTCCCGCCCGCATTCTCGTGCGCCCTTTATAACTCCCCAATCCTTTATAACTCCACAATAAAACCCCTTTAAGAGACAGACTTGGAGCAAGTCTAAGTCACTCTCACCGGACGCAGGGCTGAAAACATGGGTGACGAAACGACTATGGCACCGTTGATCTACGTGTGATTCGCGAACCCCCCGTATTTGTAGAGATTTGAGTTTTTTACAAAACTAAAAAAGAACTGAAAATTTACTCTTTTTTCTTAAGAAATATTACAATGAACTGCATCTTTCAAACACTGATGAGTTTCGATCGAAATCGGAGCACAACTAATTTCTATATTACATTTTAATTTATAATATAATATTTATAGTACGCGCGTGCTGATTGGTCGAGAAGCGTGTTTCTATATCAGTATAGAAACACGGAAATTTTCCCGCCAAAATTTAAAATCATAAAAAAAAACAAATTTAATGCGAATTATAAAACTTTCAATACTATTTAAAAACAATTTTAATGCTTTTACACATTTTTGACTGTTAATTTTCAAACAGAGTTGTTTTCTTGCAGCGAAATTGACGAGCAAAGGTCAGCATGCGTACGTAATGAGAATTTGTAAATTAATCGAGTTTAAAAAATGTATTTTGAGTTATATTATAAAAGAAATAGAAAACATTTTTTCTTGTGTTTCTATACACTTATAGAAACACTTGTGGGAGTTTGGGAGAACTCGAAATAACGTGGAAAAACTCGCCCTACGGGCTCGTTTTCCCACTGATTATTTCTCGTTCTCCCAAACTCCCACGCGTGTTCTATTTAACAATTAGTCGCCGAAGGCGAGGTGATTACAAGCCTATAGTCACTGAGCCGAAGGCGAAGTGACTATAGGCTTGTAATCACCGAGCCTGAGGCGACTAATTGTTTTAGTAGAAATTTCAAAGAGAAAAACAAACACAGAAAGTTATGAGGTCAGTTGAAAAGGCTTAGGACAAAATTCAGCGGTTTTCTCAGCGGCCGGTTATTAAAAACATGCCGGCAAAAGACGAGTGTCAAAAATATATCGAAACGAAACAAAAACAAACAATTTCGTGAGAAAAATACTTTGGAAGGGCTCAAATACAAAGTAGAATGGTTTTAAAAATATATCACAACTAGGTTTTTGCTGAATATAACGATATAAATGAGGATAAAACAAATAATTTTCAAAATAAACACTTGAGTGGTTGAGCCGTACGGAAAAAGTTTTATACATCTCAACGGCGAGAAAACGCTGCCTTTCATGGAAGAAAAATAGTGTATTTGTTATCGCTTACCTTTAAAAATGTCAAAAATATATCCTCCTTTAATTTAGCGGCAGTTTTTTTCATTTAAAACTTTGAATCAGGCTCAAAAAACGATTTTTGTTTTAAATTCGGCAGCTTGCGAAGAAGCCATTTTGAAAAAAAGTGATAGTCACTGACCAGTGACTATCACTTTTTAGAGGCTCAATTTGGACCAATCAGAATGCAGGAAAAGCAATAGACACCTCACAATTTCTACTAAAAGTGTATAGTTTCTATAAGTGTATGTATATTCTCGAGGAAAATTGTTCATTATGTCCCTAAGATCATGGTTGCAAATGTTAGGTCGCTGGTGCCCAAAATTGAAGAAATACAAGAATTTATTGATCGCAATCGGATCAGTATTGCGTTTATCACCGAAACTTGGTTACGATCAACTATTACGGACAGCGTTGTTGATATCACTGGATATTCGTTGATGAGGAAAGACCGCTCGTCAGATAGCCAGGGTGGGGTTAGCATTTACATAACAAATAACCAGTTTAAGTATAGACGATTGGAGCTACTGTCTTGCTGTGAAGATCATGAAATTCTATGGCTTTATTTACGACCAAAGTAGTAGGGGAAGGGGGGTTCTGGCGCGGGCGGTGCGGGCGGTGCACTTAGCACCGCCCATGACGTCATCATTTCTTAAGTATTTTAATTTATTCACACTCACGTTAATTTATTTAAACTTACTACAGTGCTAATGGCTTTTCTTAACATTTCTGAACCACCGCCGTTTGTTTATCTACAGTTTTAAATTTATTTCTGGCTACTTTGCTGCCGTTTATCTACAGTTTTTAGTTTATTAATTAGTGTTACATAACGTACATGTAGCTCTAAAGAATGGCTGCTCTTTAATATTTATATTCAGACTACGATTCCCGTCCGGTTTATCAACTGCGACTCTAAAGAATGCCAATGAACTAGCGCTCGGTATATATTTACTTAAGTTTAGTCTAATGCTTGTGGGACGTAGGTAATGACATCATACGCATGCGCATTAACACAATTTGTAAAAATGTAGAAGGTTATGTTTAGTTTACTCTGAGATCAATTTATTTCAGCTTACCACAGTGCTAATGGCTTTTCAAAAGGAGGAAAAAGGGGGTTAGGCGAATGCGAAAATGTATACATTTTTAGAGCGAAATATTGGTGTTATGGACAACGCTTTGCTTGGATGTATGCATAAATTAACACAGACAAGGATTAACGTTTTAAACAATTTATTTCTAAAGTATAACAATTTTACACAAATAAACAGTAATTAAATATATTGTCTGACTTTTACACTGTTTTCTATGCGAGGGTCGATGTGAGGTCGATGTGAGGGTCGATGTGAGGTCGATGTGAGGTCGATGGCCAAACAAGCCAAACAAGCCAAACAAGCCAAACAGGCCAAACAGGCCAAACAGGCCAAACAAGCCAAACAGGCCAAACAGGCAGGAAAGGAAGTAAAATAAAAAGATAAAACTAACTCTCTGTGAGGTCGATGTGAGAAAGGGGGCATGTGAGCTCGAGTCCGGTTCGGTAGATGTAAACATTTCGGGGTTCCCTCGGGGTTCTGTAGGGGTTCTCTCGGGATTCTGTAGGGGTTCTGTAGGGGTTCCCTCGGGGTTCCCTCGGTGTTTTTTTTGGTGTTTTTTTTGTTTTTTTTCAAAGGCCAATCGGACCACTCGAACAATATTTATTTCGATATGGGGGCTTTTGCGGGACATATTTAGCAAGTCCCGTAGAAGTACTTATTTACGGGACCTTGCTGCGGGACATATTTAGGTATGTCCCGTAGAAGTACTCATTTACGGGACCTTGTTGCGGGACATATTTAACAAGTCCCGCTCGAAGGGACGCGTTGGGGACGTCTTGCGGGACATATTTAGGGCGTCCCGGGGTCCCGTTTGACAAAATATATAGGTATCGCCATGGAACAGTCTTACGGGACGTCGGGACGCGTTAAAATGCGTCCCGTAGCGACGTCCCGGGGTCCCGTTTGACAAAAATGTATAGGTCTTGCCATGGAACAGTCTTACGGGACGCGTTAAAATGCGTCCCGTAGCGACGTCCCATAAGACTGTTCCATGGCAAGACCTATACATTTTTGTCAAACGGGGCCCCGGGTCGTGGCTACGGGACGCATTTTAACGCGTCCCGACTTCCCGTAAGACTGTTCCATGGCGATACCTATATATTTTGTCAAACGACCCCGACGCCCTAAATATGTCCCGCAAGACGTCCAACGTCCTTCGAGCAGGACTTGTTAAATATGTCCCGCAACAAGGTCCCGTAAATGAGCTTCTACGGACATACCTAAATATGTCCCGCAGCAAGGTCCTGTAAATAAGTACTTCTACGGACTTGCTAATATGTCCCGCAAAAGCCCCATATCGAAATAAATATTGTTCGAGTGGTCCGATTGGCCTTTGAAAAACAAAAAAACACCAAAAAAACACCGAGGGAACCCGAGGAACCCCTACAGAACCCCTACAGAATCCTGAGAGAACCCTACAGAACCCTGAGGAACCCTGAAATGTTTACATCTACCGAACTGGACTCGAACGGTGCCCCACATAGACCTCACATCGACCTCACAGAGAGTTAGTTTTATCTTTTATTTTACTTCCTTCCTGCCTTTTGGTCTGTTTGGTCTGTTTGGTCTGTTTGGTCTGTTTGGCCTGTTTGGCCTGTTTGGCCTGTTTGGCCTGTTTGGCCATCGACCTCACATCGACCTCATCGACCTCACATCGACCTCACATCGACCTCGCATAGAAAACAGTGTAAAAGTCAGACAATATATTTAATTACTGTTTATTTGTGTAAAATTGTTATACTTAGAAATAAATTGTTTAAAACGTTAATCCTTGTCTGTGTTAATTTATGCATACATCCAAGCAAAAGCGTTGTCCATAACACCAATATTTCGCTCTAAAATGTATACATTTTCGCATTCGCCTAACCCCTTTTCCTCCTTTGAAAGCCATTAGCACTGTGGTAAGCTGAAATAAATTGATCTCAGAGTAAACTAAACATAACCTTCTACATTTTTACAAATTGTGTTAATGCGCATGCGTATGATGTCATTACCTACGTCCCACAAGCATTAGACTAAACTTAAGTAAATATATACCGAGCGCTAGTTCATTGGCATTCTTTAGAGTCGCAGTTGATAAACCGGACGGGAATCGTAGTCTGAATATAAATATTAAAGAGCAGCCATTCTTTAGAGCTACATGTACGTTATGTAACACTAATTAATAAACTAAAAACTGTAGATAAACGGCAGCAAAGTAGCCAGAAATAAATTAAAAACTGTAGATAAACAAACGGCGGTGGTTCAGAAATGTTAAGAAAAGCCATTAGCACTGTAGTAAGTTTAAATAAATTAACGTGAGTGTGAATAAATTAAAATACTTAAGAAATGATGACGTCATGGGCGGTGCTAAGTGCACCGCCCGCGCCAGAACCCCCCTTCCCCTACTACTGACCAAATCGTCTACCCAGAGGTTTCTCCTCACTTATTGTCGCAGTAGTTTATCACCCCCACTGGACCACAGTCGAGAATGATCATATGCGCGAACATTTATTCCAAAGTCTGACTCTGGCCGAATCGATATATCCAAACTGCGCAATTATCATTGCAGGTGATTTCAACCGTTTGGATGTCAATACGATCAAGAAACATTTCAGCCTTAAATTAAACAGATCGTTAGGAAATCAACCAGAAAGGATGCAATTCTTGAACTAATTTTAATTAATATATATGACTATTATGAAAATCCACGTATTTTTCCGCCGTTCGGTCTTTCAGATCATAATACAGTTACTGTTGAGGGGAAAGAACGGGAACATTGTAACACAACGAAATTTGTTTTCACCCGCGATAAGCGAGCTAGTCGTAAAGCTGAAATGGGAAGGTACCTAAGTGCAATACATTGGCCCATAATATTTTCATCCTCAGAATCATGCGAGGACTTGGTGAACACTTTTAATAATGTATTATACACGCGGTTGGATATATTAATGCCAGTTAAGAAAGTTCGGGTAAACTCGTCAGATGCCCCATGGATGACGAAACATTTGAAGTCCGGCATAATTTTGAACAGACAAAACGCTTTTCACAAAAATGGTGTTGAGTCAATACAGTATAAATTTTATAGGAATGCAGTAAATCGCGAGAGAAAAGCGTGTAAAGCTAAATTTTACCAATCTAAAGTAGAACATATGAAACAAGGTAACCCAGGAGCGTGGTGGAAAGAAGTTAAAAGGTTATGTGGTTCCAAATCCTTCACTGATGATTGTATTAATCAAATTCAAGTTGAAGGCGTAGAGAACCTTTCTACGGAAGAACTAGCGGACACTATCAATAAGGCTTTCCTCGAGCCACTAGAAGAGTATCGGTTACCTCATTCGTTAAATCGCCTACCTGTAGATGAAGAATTCATAGTTTTTCCTGAAGTGTCTGAGATTCAAGTCCAAATGACGCTAGCAAAGTTGAACCCATCGAAAGCATGCGGTCCTGATGAGATCCCGAACTGGTTACTTAAGGAGTATACTATTCTCCTTGCGTTTCCTGTGAGCAAAATCGTCAATGCTTCCTTCAAAGAAATGAAACTCCCTTTCATTTGGAAAGTCGAAAATGTATTCCCACAACCTAAATTAAAGCCTGAGACCTATATCCCTAACAGCATGTTTGTCAAAAGTTGCCGAAGAATTTGTAGTGCAAGATTATGTGAAACCCCAATTTTAAAAATTATCGACCCTAATCAATATGGCACCGTGCCCAAATCGTCAACTACTCAAGCTCTCATCCACATGGTTCATATTTAGGCAAAAGAGACTGATGGCAATGGTGCAACTGTTAGGAACTTACTCTTTGACTATCGAAAGGCACTCGACCTTATAGACCACCATATTCTTGTGAGCAAGCTTTGTGATTTGGATTTGCCTAACTGTGTTATTAATTGGATAATTGATTTCTTGTCTAACCGTTTACAACGAATTAAACTTGCTGATGGATGTTTTTCCGAATGGGGCTCAGTTCCCTCAGGAGTCCCGCAAGGAACAAAATTGGGACCTTGGCTGTTTCTTTTATTAATCAATGATTTAGATCTCAACGACAATATAAATGCCCATCTATGGAAGTATGTCGATGACACAACGACCTCAGAAGTTGTCCCTAAAGACCATCAAAGTTGTTCGCAATCTATTGCTAATCGCGTGGCTCAATGGTCCTCAATTAATAGACTTAACTAGTAAATAATGACAAATGCAAAGAGTTGAGAATATGTTTTGCCAGAAATCAACAAGACTTTCAGCCAATCCGTGTGAATGGAATAGAATTAGAAGTTGTTGAAAGCGCGAAACTGCTTGGGGTTACAGTAACTAGTAACCTCACATGGAACGTTCACATTAATAATGTAAAAGCAGCTAAACGGCTATATTTTCTTGTACAACTGAAAAGGGCAAAACTACCTCGAAAGGATCTGGTTCTCTTTTACATTACATGCATCCGATCTATTTTAACTTACGCAATTCCAGTATTTTTTTACGCCTTGCCAATGTATCTACAAAACGAACTGGAACGCCTCCAAAAAAGGGCATTTTCAATTATGAATTATCAATCCTGGATTAGTATATTATGATGCCCTGACAGAAGCAAACATTCCCACCATTGTCCTACGGAGAAGCTAACTGTAAGAACTTTTTTAACTGCATTTTGCAATCGCCAATTGGAGAACCAACCGGTTCAGAAACACTTTTATTATGTCTTCCGCCATTGAAAATGGTTGATCTCGATGACATTATGATATTATATATAATTTTATCTAGTACTTTTAATCCAGATATGTTTATATAACTTTGAAGATAATTAATTAACTGTAGGATTTGATCTCAGCACGGTGTGAGATACTTTTATATGAGTTTCATCGAAATTCTATTAGTTTAAGTTCTTTTAGTTAATTTTACCGTATTTTAATATTGCTGTAATATATTTTAGACTAATTGTTTGTAGTTTTGTAAATGCGCAATTAAGCTTTCGAGCTGCATAAGTATTTTCATTAATAAATCATAAATCAAACACGGAAAATGTTTTCTATTTCTTAAATATAGATCAGTGTGAATGACGTTTGTAGCCGCCCGTGTTCAAAATCTCAGCGGATTTCATAATCATTTGGATTATGCTCTAGCGCGCAAAATTAACACAAAGCAGCCATTTTGAAATTTGAAACAGCCAAACTTCAGTTTTGTTTTCTCGCTGATTGAAGTTTTATGAAGTGATGACATGACCACAATTTCTTAGTTTTTATGGTTTATAGAATTTACTGTTCGCTGGCGAGTGCTGAGTGGTGAACGTTCAAAGTCATTTGTTTAGGATTTGTGGCTTTTATAAATATACTACCTGCTATCCAATAATTTATGTCTGATCATTGTGAGGAGATGTTTTCAACATCGAGCAGCTTGGACTTAGCAAGAGAAGAAAGAACACACAAACCTTGTCAATGTGATGTTTGTAAGAAGAAATTTTCAAGGTCTTATGATTTGGTAAGACATCAAAGAACACACACTGGAGACAAACCTTATGGATGCGATGTTTGTAAGAAGAAATTTTCTCAATCAAGCAATTTAGCGCAACATAAAAGGACACACACTGTACCTTATGAATGTGATGTTTGTGAGAAGAGATTTTCTCAATCAAGCTATTTAGCAACACATAAAAGAACACACACTGGAGACAAACCTTATGAATGTGATGTTTGTAAGAAGAAATTTTCCCAATCAAGCTATTTAGCAACACATAAACGAACACACACTGGAGACAAACCTTATGAATGTGATGTTTGTGAGAAGAGATTTTTTCAAACTGGCCATTTAGCAGCACATAAACGAACACACACTGGAGACAAACCTTATGAATGTGATGTTTGCAAGAAGAGACTTTCTGGAGCAAGCCATTTAGCAGAACATAAACGAACACATACTGGAGACAAACCTTATGAATGTGATGTTTGCAAGAAGAAATTTTCAATATCAAGGAATTTAGTAACACATAAAAGAACACACACTGGAGACAAACCTTATGAATGTGATGTTTGCAAGAAGAGACTATCTGGAGCAAGCCATTTAGCAGAACATAAACGAACACATACTGGAGACAAACCTTATGAATGTGATGTTTGTAAGAATAATTTTTCTCAGTCAAATGATTTGGTAAGACATGAAAAATTGCATTTGTTGTGTAGCACTTGTCGTAGTGAAATCAGTCAACTGCAAGATTTACAAGAACAGTTTTTCAAGGATGAAGTCACTGGAAAACATGTTTGCAATAAATGCAGTGAAAAGTTTGGTAACGTGAAGAAATTAGTTCGTCATATAGCAAGGCAACATGGCAATATTACAAACTATCAATGTGGTTTATGCCAAGAATTAGAATTAACAAAACCAACTGGTATTGGATACATTTGTGGTGTCTGTGACATGGAGTTTAATGTTCCAAACAAACTTGAAAATCACATGGTTACTCATGACTAAATAATACAATCTAAACTGTTTTCATTTTTGAAGTTATATTTACATTGAGTTTATATCAATATTGTTGCTTAAAACTATTTTGAGAATGTATATAAACTGTTAAGTGGCAATTTGCTGAAGTGTATCATATTTGGGGATCATGTTTTTACCTTGAAAACTGTTTTCGTTTTTTGATGTTACATTTTTTTGTTAATTTAATAACACTAAGTTTATATTAATATTGTTGTTTAAAACTACTTTTAAGAATGTATATAAACTGTCGAGTAAAATCTTACTGTAGTTGGGAAAAAGTGTATTATATTATTTACTGATCGTATTTTTATACTGGTATTCCATTAGTTCAATGACCATTAATGAGATAAAAAATTAATCGAAGATGGCGGACAACTCATTGTTGTCAAAATATTAGTCATTCTTAGACTTGCTCCAAGTCTGTCTCTTAAAGGGGTTTTTATTGGGGAGTTGTAAAGGATTGGGGAGTTATAAAGGCGCACGAAGAAAATGCGGGCGGGAGGAAATTAAGGGGGGAGGCCGTCCGGCCGCTTTCATTTCCTCCCGCCCGCATTCTCGTGCGCCCTTGATAACTCCCCAATCCTTTATAACTCCACAATAAAACCCCTTTAAGAGACAGACTTGGAGCAAGTCTAAGTCACTCTCACCGGACGCAGGGCTGAAAACATGGGTGACGAAACGACTATGGCACCGTTGATCTACGTGTGATTCGCGAACCCTCCGTATTTGCAGAGATTTGAATTTTGAAAAATAACTCAAAACAATTACAAAACTAAAAAAGAACTGAAAGTTTACTCTTTTTTCTCAAGAAATATTACAATGAACTGCATCTTTCAAACACTGATGAGTTTCGACCGAAATCGGAGCACAACTAATTTCTATATTACATTTTAATTTATAATATAATATTTATTCAAATTTAGTCAAAAATGTGTAAAAGCATTAAAATTGTTTTTAAATAGTATTGAAAGTTTTATAATTCGCATTAAATTTGTTTTTTTTTATGATTTTAAATTTTGGCGGGAAAATTTCCGTGTTTCTATACAGATATAGAAACACGCTTCTCGACCATAGATATAATAAACCTAGATTGCTGACTCATACCTAGACTTGCTCCAAGTCTGTCTCTTATAGGGGGAGTATATATTAGGGCGCGCGAAAATGCGGGCGGGAGACGGGCGGCGAGAAAATTGGGAGAGGAGAGTGTCTCTCCTCTTCCAATTTTATCGTGTCCCGCCCGCCCGCCGTCCGCCTTAATTTCCTTCCGCCCGCATTTTCGCAAGAGACAGACTTGGAGCAAGTCTACCGCTAGGTATGAGTCAGCAATCTAGGTTTATTATATCTATGGTCGAGAAGCGTGTTTCTATATCTGTATAGAAACACGGAAATTTTCCCGCCAAAATTTAAAATCATAAAAAAACAAATTTAATGCGAATTATAAAACTTTCAATACTATTTAAAAACAATTTTAATGCTTTTACACATTTTTGACTGTTAATTTTCAAACAGAGTTGTTTTCTTGCAGCGAAATTGACGAGCAAAGGTCAGCATGCGTACGTAATGAGAATTTGTAAATTAATCGAGTTTAAAAAATGTCTTTTGAGTTATATTATAAAAGAAATAAAAAATATTTTTTCCTGTGTTTCTATACACTTATAGAAACACTTGTGGGAGTTTGGGAGAACTCGAAATAACGTGGAAAACCTCGCCCTACGGGCTCGTTTTCCCATTGATTATTTCTCGTTCTCCCACGCGTGTTTCTATAATTAAGTGTATAGTTTCTATAAGTGTATGTATATTCTCGAGGAAAATTGTTCATTATGTCCCTAAGATCATGGTTGCAAATGTTATGTCGCTGGTGCCCAAAATTGAAGAAATACAAGAATTTATTGATCGCAATCGGATCAGTATTGTGTTTATCACCGAAACTTGGCTACGATCGACTATTACGGACAGCGTTGTTGATATCACTGGATATTCGTTGATGAGGAAAGACCGCTCGTCAGATAGCCATGGTGGGGTTGGCATTTACATAAAAAATAACCAGTTTAAGTATAGACGATTGGAGCTTCTGTCTTGCTGTGAAGATCATGAAATTCTATGGCTTTATTTACGACCAAATCGTCTACCCAGAGGTTTCTCCTCACTTATTGTCGCAGTAGTTTATCACCCCCACTGGACCACAATCGAGAATGATCATATGCGCGAACATTTATTCCAAAGTCTGACTCTGGCCGAATCGATATATCCAAACTGCGCAATTATCATTGCATGCAGGTGATTTCAACCGTTTGGATGTCAATACGATCAAGAAACATTTCAGAGATCGTTAGGAAATCAACCAGAAAGGATGCAATTCTTGACCTAATTTTAACTAATATATATGACTATTATGAAAAACCACGTATTTTTCCGCCGTTTGGCCTTTCAGATCATAATACAGTTACTGTTGAGGGGAAAGAACGGGAACATTGTAACACAACGAAATTTGTTTTCACCCGCGATAAGCGAGCTAGTCGTAAAGCTGAAATGGGAAGGTACCTAAGTGCAATAATAATAATAATAATAATAATAATAATAATAATAAAAAATTCTTTATTTAAAGAGGGTAGCACATAATAGCCAAGGCTAATAAACTTGTGGCCCTCGCAACTAATATAAATTACAATCATATATGGATACATTAACAATAATTATAATATACAGCTATTTACAACATTAGAACTACTGTAGATAAACTATTATGTTGGCATAAAATATATAAACTTATGGATCTATTTAGATACTAAAATGGTGTAAAAATTGTTGGTCTTTAAGAATGTTTCTCCGCAAATTGTTCTTAAAACAGTTTAACGAATCAACCTTCCTGGTATTTAGAGGTACATTGTTCCACTGTCTAGTTGCTGTAACTAAAAATGTACGTCCACCCTCTGTTTCCCTCTTGTACCTTGGGCAAATAGCGTTAAAATTAGCATACCGCGTGTTACGCGAGTTCCGCACATTATTCAAGATAATATAATCGCCAAGATAGCTAGGCAAGGTATTGTGTATGCGCTTGTATAAAATTGAACATTTATCAATTTTACATTGCTCATAAAAAGGAATCCACGATAACTGATTGAAAAGAGCTACCGATGGCGCCAGGCGATCTACAAACAGGATACTGTTCTTGCTGCACGTTTCTGAAGTTTTAAAATTCTGTTCAGTAACACCTTGTTGCAAGTGCCCCAGATAACGCTCGCATAACTCATAACTGGCCGTATAATGGCATTGTAATATTGTAGGCGTTGGCTAAGTGGCAAGTAGGCCCGAATTTTCCTCAACACAGCTATGCGAGAGGATAGCTTTTTGCAAACTTTTTCAACCTGGCCATCAAATGATAGTGAACTGTCAATATCAAGACCCAGCAAGGTTGCATTGTCAACATTATTTACTGTAACATTTAACTCTTCGTTGACCTTAGACACAAGCCTTTTCCCCGTTATCATCAGAACGTTTGTCTTGGACTCGTTGATTGGAAGCTTGTTTGCGTCTGCCCAACGCTGTATTTCACCAACAGAGCTGTTTAGTGAAAGTTCAAGACTTGATATGTTCCTGAAGTCGGCAGAATCTGTGATTGTGGTATCATCCGCGTAGAGATCGAGTTGAGAACTTACATGCAGAGGCAGATCATTCATAAATAATATGAAGAACAGGGGACCCAAAATGCTGCCTTGAGGGACCCCATATTTCAGAAACACCTCGCTTGACACTTTTCCGCCCAAACGAACAACCTGCTTCCTGTTTAATAGGTACGAATAACACCATTTCAGTTCTTGGTTAACAATACCGTAGGTTTCTAATTTATTTATTAAGAGATCATGGTCGACCATATTGTATAATTTGAGACTATACTCTTTCTTTAATAACTTTATTCTTTCAATATAAAACGTACAAAATCTAAGTTCGGTTCTTGTTCTGTTCTATTCGTGACTTCGCAATATTTCGCAATAAAACTAGTTCACAAAAGCACGTGGTCGACTTCCGGTTACGTTTTTCCGGTCACGCAATCTAACATCATCCTCCCTTGATTGCCAATAACTGGTAATCAATTCTGATAAACTTAACAACTAAATAACTGATGTAAATTGTGCGTGAATTCGTATGTTCTTACACTAAATGTTCTCTTCTTTTGCATTCTTTACAAACGTTATCGGAACTTCTTCTTCATCATTTCTTGCGTTCTCTACTTCAAGTACTTCTTCTTACTAAGGGAAATAACTTTGAGAAGAACTATTATCGGCGCTATGAGACCCAAGGGATCATAGAATCCTGCTGCGGTGCTTAAAACTACACGTTTAGTTAGTTCCTTTTCTTTCTTTGCGGTTTCCAGGATGCTAGAGAATTCAAAAATGATGAGAACTTCCTGATTCTTCCATTGTAGACCAAGTACTTTGTGACTTTCTTTCTGATTGAACTGCGGTTCTTGTTTCAGGCATGATTGATTTGAATCACCGACAGTAGATTCATCTAATTCTGTGTTTTCTTTGTGTTCTTCATTATTGCTGCTGATCATGTTCATTAGTTCCTGTGAGTTCGACAGCCACTTTCGCATGTTGAATCCACTGCTGGAAACACTCTCGTATCTTCTTTACTAAGACAAGGGCTGAGGCTGTTTCGCCGGAACCAGACGCGTAGTCGTCCACATACAAGGACCTGAGGACTTCGGCAACAAACGCAGGGTCTAATTGCTGATAAGATTCGAGATGATGTCGAATAGTCGCATTTAGGAGGAAAGGACTTGAGTTCACTCCAAACACAACACGAGTGAACCGAAAACAATCAAGTTCTGAGTTACTGTTTGCTGGATCGTGTGGCCATAAGAATCGCAAGAAGTTTCTATGGTGTGGAGTAATGGCAATGTTAAGGAAAGCCTTTTCAATATCTGCAGAAAGGGCTATCTTATGGACTCGGAATCGAAGAAGGATGTCGTAGAGGAGAGGGGAAAGTGGAGGGCCAACATACAGGCAATCATTTAGGCTGGGACCATTAGCTCTCGCAGAGGCATAAAAAACCACCCGAAGTTTAGTTGTATCTTTGTCAGTACGGATGACTTCCCTGTGTGGCAAGTAGTGGACCTGCCCTGGTTTTGAGTATTCTTTCTCTTTGACTCTTTCGATCACACCATCTTTCAATTGGTCTCGAATGACGTCATCATACATTTGAAGAACATCTGGCTTCTGTCGAAGACGACGAACTAGTGAGGATAATCTTTTCTTGCTCGGTTGATAGTTGTCAGGTACCTCTGCATGACTTTCTTTGAATGGTAAGCAAACTTCATACCGCTCTCCATCTGACTTCACTTCTGAAATGAACTTGTCATAAATGGATGGTTCATCATTGGTGATTCCTACAGTTTCGAGATCCCAAAACTTTGCTAGTTGTTGCTTGATATCATTCTCGTTTCGCTGATCTATATGATGAATCTCAGTTTCAATTCTTAGGACATGGGTTGAACTCAGGTTTACGGTGCATTCTTGTTCTTCATTTTCTTGGACTACAGGACCGGACAACACCCATCCAAGTTTCGTTTGGACTGCCACTGGCCCCGGATGCTCCCCCCGTCTTATATTCCCTGTCATAAAACTCCAATAGTAGTCGGCACCGATCAGAATATCGATTTCTTCTTTGGAATCAACTGTGGTCTCGGCCAAATCAAGACCTCTCAAATAGGGGTAACTAGCTGTGGCTGATGCAATATATTGGTTACTTGGTGGACTACAAATAACTGGTACTACATAAACATTCACATACAATGTCATCCCATCAACAGTCTGAACAGCTATTTGCACCAACTCACAAGGTCTTAAACGGGCTGATTCTTCTCCAAATGTTTTTATGAGCAAGTTATCATGTCCGACTACAGGTAAGTTTAGTTGATTTGCTAAATGTTGAGTGACATATGATCTTTGACTGCAAGAGTCAAATATCACTCCGACATTACTGGTTGTGTGGTCATTATCTGGTCTATAGACATTGGCTTTTGCTGTCTGCAGAAGTACAGCTGTGTTCGAATTAACAAACATTGTTGATGTACTTGCATCATGTTGTCGAGAGGCAGTGTCCTGCTTGGATTCATTAAAGGAATGTTTCTGATCATGTTTTTCAAAAGCATTCTCTTTCTTATGGCACAATGATGTGTGATGTCGCTGTTTACATTTGTAACAGTTACTCTTTGAGGTGCAATCTCTCACAACATGAGCTGATCTAAGACAATTAAAGCATTTACCTTTTTTCCGTAGGATTTCCCGACGAGCACCAATGTCGGTAACAATATTGCATCGAGTTGACGAGTGTTGACCTTTGGCTTGACAGTATGTGCATACTAATTCTTTATCAACATACAAGGCAGAAACAGTTGGGTTTTGATCACTGGGTGCATTCAGGGCATATTTTAAGGATTTCTAAGTGGGGGGCCATTTGTGAAAAAGGGCCGTTAATCTGAGTGCTGAAGGCGCCAGCCCTGTAGGGGTCCGGGGGAGTTTTTTCCCGGGAAAATTTTGAAATCTGGAGCTCTGAAATTGCCAAGCCAATAGTATTTCAATGTTTTAACTAAAACTTTAAAAATGACTAACTATATAAGCCATAAAAACAATATTTCGTTAAACACAGACAAATCATTTACTCCGTAAACGACCCAATGTATAAAGGGCCCAGGGAGTGGGGGGGCAATTTTGTGTGAGTGGGGGGCCATCAAGAGGACCTGGGGGGCCAAGTGGCCCCCCAGTATATATGTTAAAATATGCCTTGGGTGCATTACGCCGAAATTGGTCTTCCTTTCGTTCTTCCCGCCCTGATGTTCGCATGTGGAAACATCGTTCCCGTGCTTCAAGTTCGGTCTTAAAGGCATCAAGCATTCCATCAATATCCCAAGTGTCTTGTTTGAATTTTCGACTAACAATCAATCTGATATCTTCTGGTATTTTACTCATGATTACTGGTAGTAGTAAGCTTCCATAAGACTTTGATTCTACCCCCAGGTTTTGCAGGCTTCTTATATGACTTTCGATTTTATCATAGAGACGTCTTGCTGATTTCACATCAGAAGAGGAATTTGAAGCTTGAAGTTTCAAGAGGGCATCCATATGGGATGAAATTAACAATTGGGGATTGGCAAAGCGACTCTTTAAAATAACAGTAGCTGTTTCATAGTTTTCTGAAGTTAGGGTAAGACCAGAAATAGCAGAGACAGCAGTTCCATCTAACAATCCCTTTAAATAATTAAATTTATCCACTGAAGAAATACTCTTGTTGTTGTGTACAGCTGACTCAAAACTATCCCAAAATGACTGCCATTTTGTAGGTTCTCCTGAAAATCTCGCCAGAGTTATTTTCGGTAATTTCGCTTGTAAGTTAGGTGTTGGGGTAGCTTCCCCAACAGAAGAAAAGGAATTACTTGTTCCTACCTGGCCCTGGCGTGCATCTTCTGTTCTTTTCTTGATTGTTTCTATGGCAACGTCGATCTTCGCAATAAGTCGGTTAATATTTTCGCTAAATTCACTAGCTTCGATTATTTCTTCTTCTATTTTCTCTGCCCCGATCTCGTTGATTATCACTTCGTCAAGTTTATTCAATGTTTCCTTTTTCTCGATAATAGTGAGCTTCCATGCAAACCTCTCAGTTTCTCCGTGTTTGACAGCAATGCGGTGTCAAAATCATTTAAGAATTCGTTGACTGTTTCGATTGTCTTCGTTACAAATGCTTTGTGAGCATTTCGAATCTTCTTGTTTTTCGCTAAAGGCATCTTAATATCCGTGTCGAAGGACCATGTATAATTTGAGACTATACTCTTTCTTTAATAACTTTATTCTTTCAATATAAAACGTACAAAATATAAGTTCGGTTCTTGTTCTGGGGCCGGTTGTATAAAAGTCTTAACTACATTTTAACTACCCGTTTTGTAGTTAGATGATAGTTAACTGTAAAATTCGCGATTCTCATTGGTTAACTGCCGCACTAACTATGGTTAACTTTAACTACTTTTTTATACAACCGGCCCCTGTTCTATTCGTGACTTCGCAATATTTCGCAATAAAACTAGTTCACAAAAGCACGTGGTCGACTTCCGGTTACGTGTTTCCGGTCACGCAATCTAACACATATCGAACGCTTTGGCGCATAATATTTTCATCCTCAGAATCATGCGAGGACTTGGTGAACACTTTTAATAATGTATTATACACGGGGTTTGATATATTAATGCCAGTTAAGAAAGTTCGGGTAAACTCGTCAGATGCCCCATGGATTTGAAGTCCCTAATTTTGAACAGACAAAACGCTTTTCACAATTAAAAATGGTGTTGAGTCAATACAGTATAAATTTTATAGGAATGCAGTAAATCGCGAGAGAAAAGCGTGTAAAGTTAAATTTTACCAATCTAAAGTAGAACATATGAAACAAGGTAACACAGGAGCGTGGTGGAAAGAAGTTAAAAGGTTATGTGGTTCCAAATCCTTCACTGATGATTGTATCAATCAAATTCAAGTTGAAGGCGTAGAGAACCTTTCTACGAAAGAACTAGCGGACACTATCAATGGTTTTCCTCGAGCCACTAGAAGAGTATCGGTGACCTCATTGGTTAAATCGTCTACCTGTAGATGAAGAATCCATAGTTTTTCCTGAAGTGTCTGAGATTCAAGTCCAAACGACGCTAGCAAAGTTGAACCCATCGAAAGCATGCTGTCCTGCATGATGAGATCCCGAACTGGTTACTTAAGGAGTATGCTATTCTCCTTGCGTTTCCTGTGAGCAAAATCGTCAATGCTTCCTTCAAAGAAATGAAACTCCCTTTCATTTGGAAAGTCGCAAATGTATTCCCACTACCTAAATTAAAGCCTGTGGAAAATCTAACAAAAGACTTGAGACCTATATCCCTAACAGCATGTTTGTCAAAAGTTGCCGAAGAATTTGTAGTACAAGATTATGTGAAACCCGCAATTTTAAAAATTCTCGACCCTAATCAATATGGCACCGTGCCCAAATCGTCAACTACTGAAGCTCTCATCCACATGGTTCATATTTGGGCAAAAGAGACTGGTGGCAATGGTGCAACTGTTAGGAACTTATTCTTTGACTATCGAAAGGCATTCGACCATATAGACCACCATATTCCTGTGAGCAAGCTTTGTGATTTGGATTTGCCTAACTGTGTTATTAATTGGATAATTGATTTCCTGTCTAACCGTTTACAACGAATTAAACTTGCTGATGGATGTTTTTCCGCATGGGGCTCAGTTCCCTCAGGAGTCCCGCAAGCAACAAAATTGGAACCTTGACTGTTTCTTTTATTAATCAATGATTTAGATCTTAACGACAATATAAATGCCCATCTATGGAAGTATGTCGATGATACAACGACCTCAGAAGTTGTCCCTAAAGGCCATCAAAGTTGTTCGCAATCTATTGCTAATCGCGTGGCTCAATGGTCCTCAATTAATAGACTTAAGCTAAATAATGACAAATGCAAAGAGTTGAGAATATGTTTTGCCAGAAATCAACAAGACTTTCAGCCAATCCGTGTGAATGGAATAGAATTAGAAGTTGTTGAAAGCGCGAAACTGCTTGGGGTTACAGTAACTAGTAACCTCACATAGAACGTTCACATTAATAATGTAATTAAGAAAGCAGCTAACCGGCTATATTTTTATTATTATTATTATTATTATTATTATTATTATATTCAGCTCACTCCCCATTGGGACTTTTCGATTACATCAAGTATCTAGCTTACCTATATATTTATGTACTTAGCCTATATTATTTATTTTTACAATTGTGATATTACTTTCCTAATCTGTCTATCCTAACCCACCCAGTCAACTTTCCCTGTGGGAGGAAACCGGAGTGCCCGGAGAAAACCCACGACTTTAGGCAGAGCGTTGACTTACTCTTTTCACATGAGTGTGATGAGTAAAGTCCTCAACGAGAATCGAACTCAAGACTTAGAGGTGAAAGGCGCTTGCTCTGACGACTGCGCCACCGAAGCCCTTATGCAATTCCAGTATTTTCTTGTACAACTGAAAAGGGCAAAACTACCTCGAAAGGATCTGGTTCTCTTTTACATTACATGCATCCGATCTATTTTAACTTATTCAATTCCAGTATTTTTTTACGCCTTGCCAATGTATCAACAAAACGAACTGGAACGCCTCCAAAAAAGGCATTTTCAATTATCAGTCCTGGATGGTTTGGTGGAAAACGCGGACTGCGGACTGCGGACTGCGGACTGCGGACTGCGGACTGCGGACTGCGGACTGCGGACTGCGGACTGCGGACTGCGGACTGCGGACTGCGGACTGCGGACTGCGGACTGCCTCTTCATTTATAGAAAATATTTTGCCTTTGGGTTGTGGGAGAAATATCGAGCGAAATAAAAAATTAATCCAAGATGGCGGACATTGTTTTAAGTCAAAATATTTCTAGAACTAAGCGAAATACGCAAAATCGGTAAGGGAGGTTTATATAAAATTTTAAAAGTTATTTCAAATGAGATAAACTTAATTGCCATATCCCTTTTTATTGCCATATCCCTTTAATTTAAACAGTCAGACTACTACTGTGCAGTATAACTTAAAGAGTTTTCACACAGTATGGAGGCATGCAGGCAGGTTAACCCAAAATTATACTTTAGTCACTATTTCAAATAACAAATTGACTGACAACTTTTTAAACATCTAATTGTTATTTGGTGACAGCGATGATCTTTATACGTAACTGGAGTAAAAATTCAATATCAGAAAATGTGCAACCGTTTTTCTTTGTTTTAATTTGTTTCAATGTGAAAAACTGGATTTTCACAGCCAATGAGCCAAAGCCGTACACGGCTGGGGTCTTCAAAATTCTTCAAAATGACAACCAATCTCGTACCCCGAGCCTGCGATCCTTTTGTGGCCAAACGGATCGCAGGCTCGGGGAACGAGATTGAAGGACAACAAATGAGAAAGAAAAGTCGTTACCACTACCCCCCCCCCAAAAAAATACGAATTTCTGGTCGCCGATATCACAGAATAAGTATATACCAGAAGTGTAACTTCATAGGGCTTTCGTGTCCTCAAATTTCCCAAGATGTACACGTCATGCACACGTCATCGTGCTTGCTTGTAAGATGGCGACGTTTGATAGCGTCAGCACGGACAATTTTTCTATCAGTGTTTTGCATTTTCTCGCGGCCTTTTCTGCCATTTTAGTAGTAATTTGTTTAACTTTTAGGTCGCGGTCACACTAGCGCTTGTGCTTGGAAATTACCACCGGATTAGCGTGCTTGCGTGAACACCATACCAAGCTCGTGCTAGAATGTAAGCCAAGCACGTCGCGGTCACACTAGAAAAGTACTGCTTGCTTGTTCGCTGTTGTTGACAGATAACTTATCTAATAATCTAAAAGTCCATTAAAAATATTTTTGAGGGGATTTCGTATAGAGTTTCAGTTTTAAATATTTGGCGCGCAAGATGGAGAACAACGCTTCTTTGCTATTGCTTTATTACCAATAATATATCAAAGAACGCGCGTTTCTGCCAGACGCAGATCGCTTGTAAGAAGAAGGAGAAAGTTATTTCTTACATTGCAAAAATCGACCAAAACATGATGTATTTTCAATACGTCCGAACCATAACATTAGCCATAATGGCTATTGCTACTGATGATTGGTCAAATGAATCAACCTCAGTACTGGGAGATTCCAAGACCACGACTGGGGTGGTTCGAGGTTATATATTGAGACGATCGTCAATCTGGCTACTGGAAGCAGCATTTTCGTATGCCTTCGTTTATACCAAAAGGGTTGGAATACAAGAAAGCAGCATCGTTTCGATCATCGAATCCATCTGAACTATTTGGCGTCTGCGTCATTTTTTCCTACTCGATTTGCAGTGTTGGCGCGTTAATATTGCGAAGATAAACAAAATATTTCTAAACTACCGCTTCTATCTCGATCTATATTAATTAAAATGACATGTCCAAATTACCTGTCTATTTTCCTCTTAAAACTGAAAACTCTATTGGTTAAAATATCTAATCCACTTGAAATGCACATTCTAGCACGATTCAAACATACCCTGTAGTGTGCTTGGACTGTGGTTCGGTGCCTTTGAAATTTCAAGAAAATCGTATCAGGTTTCAAGCGTGCTTGAGTTTTGCGTTTTGTGCGGTCACACTAGCAAGCGCGCTTGGAAGGTGATGTGTTGACAGATTCAAGTGGATTTAGTTCAAGCATAGTTAATAGAGACAGCACGATTCTAGCGCGAGTTTGACTAATAGTCGAGGGTCGAGGGTCGAGGGTAATAGGTCGAGGGCGAGGGTAATAGGTCGAGGGCGAGGGTAATAGGTCGAGGGCGAGGGTATAATAGGTCGAGGGCGAGGGTAGAATGTCGAGGGTCGAAAAATGCATGTCGAGGGTCGAAAATAGAAAAATATGGCGAGAGAAGTTCAAGAAATTGAAGAAATCTCTATATCTTTTTTATGAAAGAGGGGGCAAAATTTCTATATCTTTCTAGATCTTTATGAAAGAGGGGGCAAATTTTAGATACTTTTCTTTAGTACATATACGTATAACAATACTGATGCGAGATTTTCGCGCAGTTTCAATTTGGACACTGGACATGGACAATGCGAAATAAATATTATACATGCATGCCAATGGTTTTTTTCATTTCCGCAAATGTCAAGGCATTAGGTCAAAGGGCATGAAAGCAATGACGTAGTAACAAATGACGAATTACACGTCATGCACACGCCATCACAACTTTCTAGTAAGATGGCGACCGCGGGACGAGTTTTTTACAGAAGATAGACATCTGTTCATACTTAAATAACTTAATCTGTGCCGATATACTGTAGTCGGCAATGAGCGTTTTCTGAAAAAACAGGCTATACATGTATGTACTTAAACACAGCATAGCCATAGGTTTTAATGACAAAATAAATCAGTGGCGCCGTGGCCGGGTGGGCCAGGGGGTGGCCATGGCCCCCCCTATCGTTGAGACCCGTCGGAATGTTGTCGGAATCTTCATGGTGAAAGGTATGTATATACAAATGCGAAAACATGTTGCTGAAATATCGGATATGAGACTCAGTTTACGTTTTCAGAATATAAGTTAATAGAATAGGTAATAAACCCCCCCCCCGTCGACAAAAAAATAATAAGTTTTTTTCCGAATATTGTCGGAAAATGCTGCGCTTGGCCCCCCCTAAAACATGGGACCCACGACGCCACTGACAAAATTTAAGCCATTTTGTGCATTTCTCTAGTCCAAATTCTTGTCTATACTCCTACTTGCTCTACGTCTATCAGTCTATGAACATTGGTCATAAATCATCACAAAAAATCGACAGTTCCAATTTAAAGATATTTTCGCGTTGATTGTTTACCCCCTCCCCCTTTACACGGGTTATTCAATAACTGGTGTAAAAAATGGCTGATGGAAGTTAACTTAAAGAAAACCCAAATTATGATCTTTCAAAAAGGAAATAATAAAATACAGAAACCAAAATTCATGTTAGGTAATAAAAACGTAACGATTGTACAAGAATATTGTTACTTAGGAATCAAATTGAATTCAAATGGTAAATTTACTCCAGCTATAAAACAGCTAAGTGAAAAAGCACTACATGCACTATACAGCATACGAAAACATCTCAACTTACACAACCTAAAACCGAAACTAGCTATAAAAATATTCGATAGTATAATATCACCAATTCTTCTCTACAACTCAGAAGTGTGGGGTGCATACCTCAAAAATGATTTTAATAATTGGGATAAACTTCCAATTGAAAAAACACACTTGAGGTTTTGTAAATTATACTTGGGAGTTGGGAGAAAATGCACTAACATCGCCTCCAGAGGTGAACTTGGAAAATTTCCACTAATAATAAATATATTTAAACGATTATTTAAATATATTATACATTTAAACACATTGCCTGAAACAGCAATTGCCAAACAAGCCTTTTTAATATCTAAAGATTTGTATTCTAAAAAGAATACTTCATTTTATGGAAATGTCACAGATATTTTAAAATCATACAATTGTAACACGCAAATACTAGATCTGGAATCAATATCCAATCATTCAGTAAATCTAATCTCAAGCAACATAAAACAAAGTTACATAACATTCTGGAAACACAAACTAGAGAATTCATCGAAACTATGTTTCTACTCTGCTTTCAAAAGGGAATATCAGTTAGAAAAATATCTTACCACAATAAAAAATTCAAATCAAAGGAGAACTTTCACACGATTCCGGATAAGTAATCATAACCTATTGATTGAATATGGTAGATACCAAAACATTCCTCAAGCAGAACGACTATGTACGATCTGTCAGTCAGGCGAAATAGAAAATGAGTCGCATTTTCTCACATCATGTGAAGCCTACGACAGCATTAGAGAACATTTTTTAAACAATTTACCAAATGTTCTCAATAGCACAGATCAAAGAGAACAAAATTTATCCGTAGAAATAATGAAATCAAATGAAACTGAAACGATTTTATTATTATCGAAATTTATTTCTTCCTGTTTTGTGGAAAGAGATAAATGCCTTGAAACCAGGAATGCTGAAAATCTAATTATTTAAATTCTATATTAGCATATATCTTTGTATTTACTTTTATACTTTATACCACATACTTCCACGTAAATAGCACGTATTTTATAGCACATAGTTATCTATACCGTACTTAGTTTAGCACCTATTTCATAGCTTTAGCAATACCTGTAACTAGAGGTCATGCCAATAAAGCAATTATTTACTGTTATTCATATAGGGAAAGGTGTCGAAATTTTGAAATGACCCCTAACAAAGGATGCATTTTTTGTTAGATTCACTGCATGTTACTGTAACACAGAAAAGTTGCGAAATTATAAAGCGGAAGTGGAAGGTTCTTGTATTTTGACTGTACGTACGTAATCAGAGGCCGTGATACGTAATATTGAATTATTGAAATATCTCGTATGCGTGTTTTACATGAAGTATGCTCCAAAATCCGTCGTCATTTTCCGCTGGGTCTAACGATTTTCATGAAATCAACCAATCAGAAGGCACACAGCATGTGAGCTGACCAATGAGAGACGGAGAAACAATACAACAGAATTCAAAATTATTTTTCGAACTCGAAGCACAAACACTCGAAAAGTTCAAAAGAAACAAATTTTAAACGAAAACGTGGCTAAATTAATGGTATTTCTTTTCAGATTTACATTCTAGATTAAAAATGGTAAGCAAAGGAAAGAAATTACCGCCGGGGGGAGGCAAAGAACAGTCTAGCTCTGGGAATGGAATGGGAAAAAGCAGCAACGTGAAGGTTGTTGTTCGAGTACGGCCTTTGAATACTAAGGAATCTTCGGGCAATCACAGAAATGTAGTAAGACCTATGGATGAGCGTGTTGTTGTGTTTGACCCTGACGATGATTATGATGCCAGCAGTTTTATACCAAGTAAGAGACCTCGACGACGAAGCAATATTTTAGACCGACGGGTTAAAGATTTAAGGTTTATATTTGATCGTGTATTTGATGAAAATGCGACGAATCAAGATATATTTGATGATACTACAAAGACTATTGTCGATGGTGTTCTCATGGGGTATAATTGTACTGTGTTTGCGTACGGAGCTACTGGGGCTGGAAAGACACATACCATGTTAGGAAATGATAAAACACCTGGAGTAATGTTTTTAACTATGATGGATTTATATAAGAGGATTGAGGAAATGAAACACGAGAAGACTTGTGAAGTTGCTGTCTCTTATCTTGAGGTAGGATTGCCTATTAGCCTATATTGGACCCATTTCATATGAGACTCTCTGGCCCTGTACAGTATGTGCTGTAACATGATTTCCTGTTGCATTCATATGAGCCGAGGAAGCTGGGATCTTGCAAAAGCCTGGCAAAGCAGGCTGGCCCGGTTGGGGTTGACTACATCACGGGCGTTCGTTGTGGTTCTTAACATAATCCTAACCCCAATCCTAACCCCAATCCTAACCCCAATCCTAACCCTAACCATAAGTGTATTGACGTCACCCACAACGAACGCCTGTGAGGTAGTCAAATCGGGCCCGGTTCCCATGCATGTGAATCTAGTCCAGGATTTCCTATTTCAGTGAGCGAATCTACCTTTATCAAGGGATTTTACTATATCCTGGCCGTTCTTTGTCAGTGCCAGCGATCACAATTAGGATTATCAGCGGTATATGAGTGTTTCCAGAGGAGTGTTTCCTTGTGTTTCCTAATGTTTCCTTCTGATCCTTACTCCTACCTCATTGCCTAACCCCAACCCAGACGGAAACACAAGGAAACACTCAATGTTATCGTCATATACCACTGATAATCAGCAGCCACTGACAAAGAACGTCCGGGGATGTAGTAAAATCCTTTATCAAGGCATCTGAATTAGCAAAAAATCAGGTCGACAAAGTTTTCAATAAAATGTGCCTGTATTAACCCATTAGCTGGCAATGCACCTGAGATGCAGATTTACTGATCATCAGTGGTAGGGTACTGCCAGATAATGAGTTAACAAAACTTTCCGCCAGTGTCTCTTGTTGACCCATTAGCCCAGATGTGCCCTACTTTTAATTAGTATTTTACTCTGTCTAATGCCAGACGATTTTTATTCGTCAGTGGTAGGGTACTGCCAGTTATAATGAGTTAGTAATTGCAGACATTTTCTATACATTTATAAACCAGAATGTAACAGAAGCTAGAATATATCTCCATCTACCTTTCTCGTTTACTCAAAATTTGCATAAGAAAAGTATAATTGCGGTCGGCAATTTTTTTCCGTCCTGACATAGTGATAGTTTGGCAATCAGGTCGGCGTTTGCAGATTGTTGACCTGAGAGACGTGTAAATTATGCAGCAAAAAAATGCTGGGGGGCAGCTCAGATGCGGTCCCTGCACATGATAAAAAAATCATGTTATTATTTTAATTTGACAAGTTAAAGTTTTATACAGATAATACAGTATTTAGAAGGATTCTATTTTCCAAACAATATTTCAGGTATATAATGAGAGTATCCGAGATCTGCTAATGCCTGGTAAAGGACTGGCTGTAAGAGAAGACCCACAGAGAGGTGTCTGTGTCAAGAATCTCACATTACATCAGGTACCTCATGTAAATGTTATTTAACTCAGAAGGTTGTTGATTATATCATGTGAATCCGAATCCGACAAATCTTTCAAAAATAGATCAGAATAAAAAATCATGTCTAAGGCTTAAACATGTTAACTGGGGGACTAGCATGCTCAAGGCAGTTTTCGATTTAAGAGCTAGTGTGGTGGGGTCTTCAGAAAGATTTATAAGGAACAATCTTTGACACGGCCCAGATGCATGATCAAAGATGTACTGTCCTAGGGAGGAGTGGGGGGGGGGTGTATATTAACTGATCAAAATTTTGAGGTGATCATGAAAATTATTTAATCTTTCACCTTTCTTTGCAAGTTATAATTTTTAGGGCCGACAGACATGACGCCGGGGGGCTACCACAAGTTCTCGTTGTCAATTGCACCTGGCCGGCACGCTCCTGTTTCAAGTGAGAAACAATATTCTTAAAAAGCGGATGTTGCTCTTCACAGAATTTAAATTTAAGAAAACCTA
Source organism: Trachythela sp. YZ-2020 (assembly GCA_016169945.1). Lineage (NCBI taxonomy): Eukaryota > Metazoa > Cnidaria > Anthozoa > Malacalcyonacea > Clavulariidae > Trachythela > Trachythela sp. YZ-2020. The sequence goes on from JADLSH010000389.1 coordinate 3,640,519, forward strand.
GAATGGGGGGAAACCGACCTGAGGCAAAGAAAAAATATTTCCATTTTTTAAAGGGTAAAATTTTCTAAACCCAGTGTATTTTTTTTCGATAAATACCCTCACTGCCAATAATCCAAAACTTCGATTTGATATGGAAATTTGCACCCTTTTGCATCCTGCCCCCCCCCCCCTTGGCCAATGGTCGGAGTGGTGCATGCGCACCCCTGCAACCCCCCCCCTCCCCCCGGGCAGTAAATCCATCCTTGGAACCATCACTGACAACTCTATTTACATGGATGCAACACAGAACACTGCTATCTGTAACAGGGATGCCACTCTCTTTCTTAAATCTTACATAATAATTGAAAATTGGTGCAGAAATCCCTAGAGTAGATTGTGTTGGTTAAATTGTCTAATTTTGGTCCATTAATTCACCGCAATTCCCAACAAGCCTTTCGCGCTCGTACTCGGCCATTTCAGTTTGCTTCGTTGCAATCTTAATATGTATACTTTATTAATAGTAATTAAGGTTTGTCTAATTCCTTTCCGACTAATTTGTCTCAGTTTGTTAATTGTTTTAATTCCCACTAACGTACGTGGTGTCAAGCCACCACCCACAATATATACATATAAAGACTACCTTATAAATATCATAGTATGCATGTAGGAACATTGTATATTTTAGCTCTAGGTTTTACTATATTATACATATATTATTGTTAATTAGGTAATTGTCACTGAAAAGCCCCAATGGGGAGTTGTCAATAAGATATATATATGTTATTTACCGGGTGGGAGGGCCGTACTGGAAAAATATTTTCCCGAGGCCTCAGAAGCGGCCCGAGACCGAAGGTCGAGGGCCGCTTCTGAGGCCGAGGGAAAATATTTTTCCAGTACGGCCCGACCTAAACGGTAAATAACGTATTTATTTTTTTCGACATGACTGGAACTATTTAATGAGATATCATAATTATAAGATGAGTGGCTAACAAATTCGTGACGAAAAAATTAATATCTGCCATAAATAAAAAATTAAGAGTTGAAATTTCATATATTTTTGACTAGTTTGACCAATTTACATTCTCATTAAATCAATTTTCAAAATTTAAAGACCACTTTGTAAAATTTTGTAAACAAAAAAATAACTCTCCTGCCCGCGGCCTAAATATCGTAAAAAGCCGCCCGCTCGTGTAGCCAATCAAATTGCAGGAAATTACAAAATAACACTTCCGGACCGAAAGTAAAAAAATAATGTATTGTATTGTATTGTATTGTAGCTATGCTGTACTATTTTACAACGGTATGCAGATCAGGAAGGGATGGAGTCAGTAGCGAACCTTCCTCTAAACTGGCAGACATGCACCATGAAACTAACTTAGGAACCAACAGGCATGTTGTTCCAACGAAACTTCCTCTATCCCGGCCTGATTTACATGTCAACCCGTCATAGACATGGAATCAACAAAGACGTAGAAAAATAACAGCTAGGAACTAGTAACCAAACTAGTCCGAGCTTCCACACACAACAAAAGTAGATATCGATACTTACAAGCTACGATCCACAAACGTTGTCTATGAGGTTAACATGTTATGAGCTGACTGTTCTAATTTATTGACTGTTAAGATACCAAGCCAACCCGGCCAGTACCTAGTAGAACGGCCGCTATAGAAGGGTGGGACACAATAATGAGGTGGGGTGAACGAAACGCAATGATAGCCCAACCCTGCAAACGATGCTACTAAGCCACTTAGCGCAAGGTAAATCCTCAAGAGCCTAAAGATATGCTAACCAATTAACCACCGTCAATAATACAGCTACACAGCCACTATAATCAAGCTGAAACTAATTTGACCATCACTAGCAGAATAGGCATAACTAAAGGTGCATGGGTGCATTGCATTACAAAAACACCCACAAATCATCAATAGGCGTTCCCGACACCGCTACCGACGTTAATTTTCTTTATTATATAAACATAAGTGTTATATAGAGTTTTATCCATAGAAATAAGAGACATAGAATGCGTACTCCTATCTTATTTCTATGGTTTTATCCCACTGAGAAAAATCGTATTTAAACACACGTAAAAAATACGATAGTTTTACGTGTGAAAATATCATTTTTGCAAGCCAATCAAAAACCTATTACTATTTGTGTACTATTTACATATTTGTTTTGAGTTTCTATATGAATTGTCGTTTGTTTATAATTTGTTTATAAAATAAACAGAATAGTACATGGTTGCTTGGAAATATGGAATCTATTTCTCGTGTTGAAGAGGATATTGCTCACTCGTTTGCTACGCTCACTCGTGAGCAATATTCTCTTCAACACTCGAAATAAATTCCATATTTCCGCGCAACCATGTAATATTCTCTATTTATTATACCGGTACTAATAAATACATTTTATATAGCCACGTAGTGCGGAGGAGTTGTTTGGAATGTTAGAATATGGTAACCGCAACCGAAGTCAACATCCGACAGACGCCAATGCCACTTCATCTCGATCTCATGCAGTGTTCCAAGTATTTATCAGGCAGAAGAGTGTAGGTTCTGGTCTGAAAGCTGATGTTCAAGTAGCAAAGATGTCTCTGATAGATCTCGCTGGGTCTGAACGGGCGACTGTTACTAAGAATCGAGGGCCGAGGATGCGTGAAGGAGCGAATATCAATAAATCATTGTTAGCTCTTGGGAACTGTATCAATGCTTTGGCTGAGAACAAGGTACTAGGTTGTTTTACTGTGTTACGTCATGTATGTATAGGGTTGGTGAGTGTGTGCAACTTCTATTTACGAGTTGTGAAGGATCTCTTTAAACGAGTTTGTTTAGCGATTTCTCACAACGAATAAATAATGAAAATCGTACAAATGAACCATGCAATCATGATGCAATTTGTTTATTAGGATGATATTATTCATAAGTGTCAACACTTCTCGGAGCAAGTAGACTTAATTGTTCCAAGTCTGTCTCTCAAAGGGATTTCTAGCTAATTGCATGCATGGGATTTATAAAGGACTTTAAATTCCTTCCGCCCGCAATTTCGCGCGCCATTTGCAGTGTGTAGACCCCTTTTAGAGACAGACTTGGAGCAAGTCTAAGGAGCCAGCAAAAAAAGCAAATGAAGCTAAATCTTTCTATTTTCCATAAATGCTGCATGTAAGACTTCTTTATATTGTATAGTAAAAACAATACACGTCAGTTGAGCGGCAACTGGTGTGTAATATTGAAACCCAGCCCACATACTTACTAGACATTTTATATTTGATTTTTGTAGAAGAATGTTCATATCCCATATCGCGATAGTAAACTGACAAGAATTTTAAAAGACTCTCTTGGGGGGAATTGTAGAACAGTGATGATTGCTGCTGTCAGGTAGGATATAGTGTACATCAACAGTGTTATATCATTATGCGGACACCTAGGGTACAAAACTATAATATAGGTAATTGCCAACATATTGCTGCCTTTTTGTTATGCCAATCCCGGTTATTTCGTCTTGAAGTTGAGCATAATCCCGGTGCCAGGGCGTAAAGGCCGTTTTCCAATTCCCGCGCGGGCGAAACGACCGTAATGGGAAACGGCCACTAGGCAAATTTGTTCGCGCGACGCGATGTGATTGGTTAGCGAAAAATATTGCCGCGAAGAAGTTCGGCCAGCTGGATCATCCGTCTCTAGCATATAAATCAGGCCATTTCAGTTCACAATCATCCAAAGGAAGCCCTTCAACGTTGTATAGAGGGGGAAATGTTTGTCAAGTTCATATATACGTTTGTGATGAATACGTTTTACAATTTCGCGACTAGCTGAAAGGGAATAGAGTGGAGTTATCTCACATGTGCGGTGCCAGCGTGGGTAGAGTTTAGCAAATACGGCGGTTGACTGTGGTGTAAAACTACCTGAAAAATACAATGAGAACTTCGACGTTTCGAGCGAAGGCCCTTCGTCTGGAAGTTAGTAGGAGTTACATATTTCAAAATGGAATTTAACTGCAAATGCCGACCTGATTGCCGACCTATCGTCATGTTACTGTGGACGGCAAGAAAATGCCGACCTGTAATTGTACTTTTCTGATGCGAATTTAGAGTAAAAGAGAAAAGCAGATGGAGAAATATTTTTTGTAACGGTCTAGACTAGTTTATAAATGTAAATGTCGGCATGCAATATTACTATAGGCACGTTTTATTGAAAACTTAAATCTCCCTATCTGTTGCCGACCTGCTTTCGTTTCAGGGCGGCACAACTTTGCCGACTTGATATTTCGTTCATTCAGGGGCCTCCTCATGAAATCGGGCGAAAATTCTAAAGAGAAGAAATATCTAAAATCATGCATACTTTATCATAATATATGCATTTGGTAGGCTCATGTAAAGCACGGCTGCTTCATGTAGCAGACGAACTTAATGGAAGTTTAACCGTGCTTCATACTGGATGCGCCATGCTTAATTTATGCGCCGTGCTTCAGATGTAGTTAATTCATCCAATTAAATTCGTCTCATCAAAAGTGCGCCAGCCAGCTAATCAGGACCTAAAGTAAATGTGCCCTCTATTATTGCCTGTGAAAGCTTTCTCGATTGAAATCATTGTTACAACTTTGTTATCTTACAAATTCAATCAGTTCTCTTTCATAGAATCCCTCGCCCTTAGTCCACAACTGAGTGCTATGCCTATGAAATATTGCTGTCTGTATGTCATGTAAAATCGTCTGGCGTTGGCTTAATCGATACATTTTCATGACGCGGCCACAAATTGACACATAAGATGAGTCAACCGAATATCTTCAAGATGAAGTCGGCAATTTTTTCTATTTAGTGGTATGAATTTAAAGTAAAGAAAAGGCTAAAAGCCTAAACACAACGTTACGAAACTCAAGCATAATTAAAAACACTGTCTTTCAAATTCACAATTTGAACTTTAATTTGTTATAAATACGTCAAAGATAGCAAAACAAAAAGCCCGCGAAAATTCTTCACTGAACCCATGATGCCATATTATGAATGCTCAGCGTTAGGGTCATATTTCTGTCCAATTTCCGATCTTTGGAAGGGAAAAGAAGGACGTGATGATCCGTGGGCTGCAACTAAACAGAAACGACAATCTCCAGATCGGGACGAATTCGGATAAGGTTGACTGTAAACATGGAGCATTTTCGCGCTGGCCGGCATTTTGGAACAGTGCTGATAATACATCACAGCAGACAAGATTAACAACATTGATTGTAGTCAAGATTGCATTTTCGAAATGTTCTCCGATAACAGCATTTGCCGATGTTTGTTAAGTTAAATGACGTCATAACGTGATGAGAACAATGGGGATGGAGGGGTGGGGGCGAGTCACTGAATATGTTCTTACCATGTTATTAAATCCTCTCTGTATCTATACTAACAGACAACGAGAAAATGTATCTATTTGTTCTACAGTAGAACCCCGCTATGTCGAACTCGCTTATCTCGAACTCCCTTATCTCGAACTCCCTGCTATCTCGAACTCCCTGCTATCTCGAACTAAAATGACCCATTTCCCGTAGATTTTCCAATACTATTTCAATCAGTTTTACTCGGTTAACTCGAACTCCCCGCTATCTCGATCCAATTTTGCTTCCCTTGACTGAATTTACTCGGTTATCTCGGAATTTACTCGGTTAACTTTAAGGACTTCACGTCTTCAGTTCGTTAATTGATTTATCAGGGAAAACATGGATGTATTTGATTTTGCAGCGTAACTGCGTAAGCATGCACGTAAAATGGCCTATAGTAAAGAATGCACACTTTGAAGATGCCTACAGCACAATATTTGTTAAATACACTTTATTGACAGTGTATTCAATTAAATTTTATTAAATAACTATAATTGGGGGGTACTAATCCTGAAGCATGAAAAATAATACTCAATAATCCTGAAGCACGAAAAATAAAATAAAGAAGGAAGTGCCGAAGCAGGGGGGGGGATTATTTGTAGTCTATAACCTGCAGCCATCCTATCTAAAAGTATTTTACGTATCACAATGCGGCCGCTTCTCGTATTCTTTACGGTTTTCATGATCTTACGTTATCTAATTCTGTCAAATATTGTTGAAAACGGAAAACGAATATTGAATAAACCAAAGACACGATGCACGCCATTTATGGAAGGATCGAAACACGTTTAATTACAAGCTGACGAAGCGAAGAACGAGTTATAAAATTATCTCGAAACGAGCCACGAAAATACCCCCCTTACTCCCCTCTATTATGATTATATTTTTGTAATTTGATATACAACTTTTTGTTGTTTCCCTTGACTGTTTCTGCTGCATATATTGCTAAAGAATGTTGAAAATATAGATTGAGCTCAGATTACATTTTTCCTAATTTTATATTTGTCAATTTACTTTTCCTAGTCCTTGCAGTCTGACATACGAAGATACCTACAATACATTGAAGTATGCTGATCGAGCAAAGAGCATTAAATCAAATCTTATTAAGAATGTCGTCAGTGTTGATCTGCATGTTAGTCGATATGCAAAACTTGTTGAAGAACTCCAGGAAGAGGTAAATATTTAACACTTATACCATGAACTCGAGTCGTACATGAGCTGATAACAATACCAACTCATTGATTAACATCAAGAACTGAATATAGCATAATATGAATCATGATACAGTCGAACTCCTATTTTCGTAAACTCGCGTTCTTATTGGTCAATTTGTACCACGTGTGTGCATTTTATATAGCAACAACGCACGGCCGTGCCGTTATAGTTTATATCAGCACGGCAAGATGGCGCCCGAATTCACGAATGGAAAAGTTTATAAGATTTCGTTTATTTTAAACCGAATACAATCCCAAAACCACGAAGTGGCCAAATTTCTAAAATAATTCCGTATTTAAACGTAAACATGTGTTGTTTATTTAGTTTATTTTACGAATTTACGGAATATAAGTTGTGAATGAGTGGCGAAGCGGCGAAGCCGGTTGAATATATATTCGTAATTCGGCAGACAGACTCAAAACAACAACAAAGTTGTTTCTTATATAAAAGCTATTTGTCGTTTTAAAACACTCTTAAAAACACTTTTGAATATTATCAAAACTATAAAACAAGGAACTAGTAAACAGTTAGTTAAACAAAGTTTATAGAATGTTTTTGCTCATAATTCATAAATAAAAAAACCGCCAAAGCGTTTACTCAAATTGAATATTAAAATGTTTAAAGCACTCTTTGTTCGTGCATTATCGTGATTTACAAGCACCCGTTCACGAACAAGGAACTCGAAGTTTAATACTGCACTCGACTGCGTCTCGTGCAGTATGAAACGAGTTCTCGTTCCTTGTTCGTGAACTCGTGCTTGTAAATCCCGATAATGCACTCACAGAGTGCTTTAATCCTTATAATTATCGCACACCTCTCTTAAACGAACACATATTTTAGGTCCCAATCATTCTTTAATAATATACTATTATCCAAACCCCACTAAGCGGACACCTCTCTTAAGGAAGCGGACACCTTACTCCCCAATGAGAAAGTCAAGCCTCTGTAAGTGGAAATTGGGGTTCGACTGTATACTGCAACTGCGGTGACGAAGCTTGATTTAACACATAGGCGGATTTTCTGGGGGGGGTGCGCACCCCCCCAAAAATATTTTGCACCCCCCCAAAACGTTTTCGCACCCCACCTAGAGAAATTTGCACCCCCCCAAAAAAATTTAAATGCTCATTGGGATAAATGACAGTAGTGTGATTGAAATAAAGATTTTGAACTAAGTAAGACTAAAAACAAGGATTTTGAACTAAATAAGACCAAAACTTCAATTTTCTGGGGGCTTCGCCCCCTTACCCCCATTGCCAACTGCGCCCCCATACCCCTGCTGCAGCTTGCTCGACGGCACTACGCACCCTGTCGCTCACCTCCCCCCTAAATATTTGGCACCCCCCCTAAATTTTCGGCACCCCCCCAGAGCAAAATCTGAAAATCCGCCTATGATTTAACAACTGCATGGTCATGCTATGAACATTATTATTTTTATAATTATTCCAAGCATTTAAAATATATTGTCGTTAGACTATCTCAGTCCACGTATATTTACATAGCATGACCAGTTGCCATAGCTTCGACCGCAAAATTGTAAGTCAAGATTCTTGGGGTGCAAAGCCATATAACTTGTGTTCAATTTGATTTTACAAACCGTGCGTGCGGTATGCTTGCAAGAGAGTGCGCTTGAGTAAAGTGCGCTCTACTAAAAATGGACGTATTTTATCACCAGGTTAGTCGTTTGAAGGAAAGGTTGAATAAATTCGAAACAGGTGAAGCTACACCAATGAAGAAGAGAAACATGGAGGCACGCAAGAAAGACGAAATTGAGAAGTAAGTGGATGCACCATGCAACAGCTTAAAGTGGCAGTCCAGTCCGTTCTGCTTTCGCGCGTGTTTTGTTTACACATTTTGTTTTAAAACAATAAATAATTAAATCAAAATTCCGATCTGTGGGCCCACACATTAGCTCATTACGCATTTAGAATACATCACGAAAGGTAAAATTGAACTGCTAAAGCGAACATTTAGCCCAAAACGACAAATTTCACGACGTTATCGTGCTTATAAGATAATAAACATAAAGTTTATCATGTACTTGTTTTAAAATATACATAATTTCTTTTTAGTAAAACTATAACTAATTGTTAAATAGTAATAAAAGTGTTAAATAGTAATAAAAGTTTTAAATAGTTTGGACAACATTTAAGATGTAAACAAACCACGCTCGATCATGACATAAGCAGAACGGACTTGACAGGTACCCTAAAGGCTCTTTTCCACTCGTCGCAAAAGCCAACTCGCTGCGAGTACTTTCATCCAATCACAATGCTCGACAGTTTATTTTAATTACATGCAAGAACTCGCAGCGAGTTTGCGAGTTGGTTTTGCGATGAGTGGAAAAGAACATGGTTGAGAGTACGGACGTATGTAGAAGATGTGGCGGCAGCCGTTCTTGATGTCAAGCAAAAAATTGTTGCCATCTTTAAAGTTTCGGTGTTGTATTGCGTGACACTCGTGCATCATGTTGTCAAAATGTAGTATATAAGTTGATAGCAATAATATCTCTGTAATAACTCTCTATGTTAAACATTTGTTATTTCTTATTGAAGATTAAAGTCTGACATAAAGTCAGTATACAACCAGAAGTCTGGTATCAAAAAGAACATCCTTGATACAGAATGTCTGGAGAAGGAAATGATGGAGAAGCTACATCGAAAGGTATAAATGGGTTGAATTTTGATTGGTGATTGTCGATTAAGCAATCGATTATAATCAAAAGCAAAGTTTCGTTTAACAGTTATCAGGGTTCGTGCTCTTCCTTGAAGTCCTTAAATACTACTTGGATGAAAATCTGATTTCAACGGAATTTAACAGGGTTCGTGCAAAACTTGAAAGTCCTCGAATTTGAAAACAAAATTCAAAGTCCTTTGATTTATAAAGAGGTCCTAGAATTCTTCTTGCTTTAGTTTTTGGATACTGTATTTTCTGAAATTTATCGGTATATGTGTCACAATGCTGTTTGTACAGATTAACAGCACTTTTTACCGGCCTTTCACGCCTTTTCAGCCCTAAATAGTTCTTGAATTTCCTGTTACATGGCCTGGAAAAGTCCTTGAATTGTATTCTTCCTTACCTGTACGAACCCTGGCTTCACATCTCTAAGGTTTCCCAAAAACCCGTTGATCTTTTCAAATAAGCATAGATTGGTAGTTAAGTACTATTTTCCTACAGTACAAAAGTAATATCCACAGTATATCAGTTTTGCTTGTAGACATAATCTAACAATAGTTCAACAATTTTGGTATTAAGGGTTATTTTCTTGTGGTAATATGAGGAAATATTCAATTTTTGGAAGTTCATTGCCTTGACTTTTAAAAAGCAAACTCTATAGATATTAGATACTCCTGGAAAACTGTTTTGCGCACCTCAAAAACTCTTTAATTAGTTAATTATTTATTTTAACTTTTCAGACCAGCACGAACCCTGTGTTATCTTATTTATAGATGGTAATACTATCGAATACTATTCGTTTTCGTTGCATCTGTTTTAGCCGAATAAATGTTACGCATCTGGAGGTTATTGATGAACAGTCACAGATTGTAACACAACCTAACTAGGTCAAAACTGATCATCACTGCATGATTAGCTTAGTGCGCTGAGCCACAGACGTATATTATATCCGTCTGCGAATTAGTGATAACATTCTTGTCCTGACTCCCGTCGCGTACCTGAATTTGAGTACTAGATCCTGATTGGCTCGCTGTTAAGTCCAAACTTAGATAAAATCTGATTGGATATCGCGTGAACGTTTGAATATGGAAATATCCAATCAGAGTTGATCTAAGTTTGGACTTAACAGCGAGCCAATCAGGATCTAGTACTCAAATTCAGGTACGCGACGGGAGTCAGGACAAGAATGTTATCACTAATTCGCAGACGGATATAATATACGTCTGCGGCGCAGGCTAGATTAGCTCAGCTAATTGAAAACTTCAAATGCTTCTTTCAAACATTCATAAGAATGCACTACGTTTTAACTGCGACTGTATATATAAGCCATCTCTCTTAATGACATAATAATCACTACTTATCTGATCAATCTCGTTAATGAACTTTGTTACAGCAAAGAAATGCTGAATGGATGAATATTCTGTCACACGACGAAACAAAAACCGGCAAGGTCAGTGCATGGCTTTTGTTACATCTTTCAACTCAGTCAATTGAAACAAGGCTGAGATTAAATTGAAAACCTTGAAAGAATACTGTGAGGCGATATACAGATGTTACTCTCTATACAAAGCTTCAAAATGCGTTGAAGCTAATTGAATTGCAGCAATCGTTAAACAACTGAAGGTAGAATCCTAAAATAACTATTGATGTTTATTCTGGACAGCTCTGTCATCATGGTTCAATGTCTACACCGCTGGTCTTAATGTTAGTATAGGAATATATAACCCCCCGCTCTAATGAGCCCCTTCTTTTTAGATGAAGAAATTTATTAAACCCCCTCTATAATAACCCCCCCATTCACACAATTTAAACACAATTGTTTTGATAAGATTTTTAAATTTTCTTTACATATTGTACCCTGCTTGAACAAAATTATCATATCATTTTACGGAGAAATGAATAACCCCTCCCCCCTCTCAAATACGCCCCCCTACCTCTAAAGGTGCCTGACAAACAACTCCCCCCCGGTCTTATTATAGAGATTACGGTACTGCTGCATGTAGTCAAACCCCGATCGCATACTAGGACAAGGTCTAAGAGCAAACATGCAATAACCACAGACTGTTTCACTGCTGCGTTTCAAGTTGGTTCGAGAGAAATATTCGGAAATGCTTAATATCTGCAATTAGATGTAATATATTTATAACAAGTGCGTGTTACAGTGTCCGGTAACCTAATTAAGAGAAGAAATACAAATTAACTAACTATGAACATATATTAATTTCAGGTAGAAACAAGAGTTAGGAAATGTTTATCTGCAACAGAATCTCGACTTAAACATTTGAAAGAACGAAGAGAGAAACTGAACGAGCAAGCAAGACAGAATGAAGACTGGCAACATCAAACTGAGGACGAGATCAAAATTATTGATGTTGCAGGGGATGGTTCATTTAATGTCCAATCATTTCTTAATGTTTATCAAACTTCTTGTTCGAATGAATTGCTTGCGAAGGAACTACAGCAAGAATGTAAATATTACAAAAAATGTCTTCAGAATTATGAATCACAAAGAAAACGCGAAAAACGGTATGTCATGCACCATAACATACTCTACATATAATGATCGAGTAAAGTATAATTGTTAGATTGATATCCAATTGGTCTGTTTTTATGAAGGTAAGTTACCCGGCTAGACAGAGATCTCAATTCAGGGGGCACGTGCCCCCCCCCCCCTCAACTTGAAGTTGCTTCGTACGCCTATATGTGTAAGCACGATAACGCAACTCAAAAAATATTGTAAAACGAAACTTTTTTGTTCCAGTTGAATGGAAATTGAATAATAAGAAACTTACAAAAGTTTGTCTTGTGTTCCCCCGGCCGAGCAAGACCGAACCACAGTATAGAGACGACCATTAGGACCACTCGGCGATGCAACATGTAGCCGGCTTTCAAATGAGTGGCCCTACTGGTCGTCTCTATACTGTGACCGAACGAACGTGTATAATTATTTTATACATGAATACTTTGGTTTAATGATTTTCTGGCGGAGGTATATGCAGTATCTGAATGGCCTCTAGTTATATTATGTTATCCTTCCATTTGTTCAGCTTAATAGATGCTTTGCTGAAGTGTGTGCGAAAGCAATATGTTGTTCTCAAGTCATCTGGGATGGACACAAGTGAAATGAGCGAAGATTATGAAAATATTGTCAATATTGTTGAGGATAACCGTGAGGTGGCCTGGGCCGACCAGAGTATGGCCGTAGCTGATAAAGAACTTAAACCACTTGATGTCATCAAGAATGCTGAGAATAACATATCATTAATGAAGAGCAGTGTTGGTAATTATGCAATAAATGTTTTAACTTGATATATCATAAAGACGTTATTTTATTATGACGCTGCTAAGAGTGGCTCCACATCGGACAAGCTGAAAAATTGCTTGACTGTTGTGGAAATCGAACCCTCGACCTGTGGTTTGCCCAAGTTCGTCCAAAACGATCATCCTTTCAAATATTTAAAAGAAACTAAATGTATGGTCGTACGAGGATGGAAGTCGAAGAGAACTGGTATGCGAGAAATGGCATGAGAGTTATTCAACCCTCGTGCCAGGTCAAACGAGAACGAGGATTGATGAGACTTGAATGGATATATATATATATAAATATATAAAAGTCTTACAATTATTATAAAGTTGTTGTTTTAATTCAAAAGCTGAAAATATACATCTTAAATTACATCTTTAAAAATATGCTAAAATTACATTAAAAATATAAATTGTAGTTAAAAATTAATCTATTTATAAAAGACGACTTAAAACGTTCAGTGTTAAGATTAGGGTAGTTGGACTCCGTCCTTAAAGGGTAGTTACACACTTCAAAAGCTTTTCTGTATTGTTTTTCTAGCATAAGTCTAACACTTATACAGGTTCAGTTATAGAGTAATTACGCTTGTAGCAACGATCTAAAAATCTTTGAATGGTACTTAATTCAGCTGATGAACAACCTTAGACTGATAGCCCATATAGGTAATAATATAGAGATGATTAAAGTGTTAAATAAGTAATTTAGCTCATCCTTGTTATAGCCTTCTATTCTCAGTGTTCTAATTACATATAAGCATTTGTTGGCTTTAATTAATTTCTCACGAACGTGGGTGGTAAATCTGTTGTTGTCTTGAAACCGACGCCTAGAATTACAAGCTCTTTACACTGAGGAATGTTGTTTACCATTTCGAGTTCATCATTAGTTAGCTCCTTACATTTACTTGGATTACTAATCATGTTGTTATTCTCAGACCAACATACAAACTGTCCAACTGCGTCCGTTGACTTGTCAATACCATCACTCCATACCGGTACCACAATATTTGAGTCATCGGCATACTTAAAAAGAGCATTTTCATCATCCAAGTTTATCTCAAGATCATTAAGGAAAATATTAAAGAGATTAGGACCGCTGACACTTCCTTCTGTAGTTCCCTTGTTGACAAACTTCCATTCCCCATAGAAATCATTATAGACAACTCTTTACTGCATGTCCTTTAAAAAGCTTACGCACCAATTTATAATGTATTGATTTAATGGTACGGTTTTCAACTGTTCATATAGGAGTATATGTCTCACGGAATCAAACGCTTTGCCGAAATCCATTGAAAACAGTCTCACTGCTTTACAATTACTGCTGTCTAAATAACTAAGTACTTTATGTCCTCTCATCAAAATTGGAACGGTTCAAAGTTAATGAACGGTTCAAAGCTGATGCCATCAGGCAGTTGATGGAAGTGCACAAGAGTTGACGAGAGTTGGCGGTCAAACGCGAGTGAAATTTGCAACGCTCATCAATCTTCATCCTCGTTTTACCGGGTCGTATTTTTTATTGTCATATCCCCTATTAAATATTCGAATTATCTTACAGAGACACCGAGTAGAACTCCAGTGAGGCCAAGGATTACCAACTGTAGTATTGATTTTACACCACGAAGAGTGAACACTCCGACTTTAACACTGAGTTCAACTTTACCACCTCCAGTAGAAAGCAAAACCTCAGCAACTAAAGTCGCTCCAGGCACATACAATATTGACTCAGATCGAACTGTTGGCCAAGCAAAACCCCCTTGCTCTGTCAGACTGAATTTATTGAATGCATTGAATCAAGATGGACCATCTAATACGATATCTGGTGACGGTTCTTCAACAAATTTTGAATTTAAAATACCCTCAGCAACACCCTCCTCCGGATTGACAAGTTCAAACAGTAAACAAACAGTGGAAACTACGTCTAACGTACTGAACGACTCTTCATTTGTGGTAAGATAATGTTCATTATGCTGTGATTTAAAAGAGGTCTAGCTATAATAGTTGTATTGAATGTAATTGGCTCTTACTCTATGAACCACTGGAAGATGATTGGCTCCTGAAACAAAGGGAATTGAATGTGCAGCTTGGTTCAGCAGACGTTCGTTAGGGAGAATTGGAGCTATAAGAACGTCTGCGAGGAAGAGGTTTCTGTTTGCGTGGTCTAGTGTTGAGATGATTGATTTCCCAACAAATTTGCGTCTTACATTGCATAATTCGTCTGTCACGTTTGCTAAATTCTACACTCTCTTATATATCAGAAGATTAAATCATTTCGAATTACATATGATCAGGGTTCGTGCAGAACTTGAAAGTCCTTGAATTTGGAAACAAAAATTCAAGGCCTTGAGTGTCCTTGATCTTATATGTAGTGCTTGAAAGTCCAAGAATTCTTCTTGGCACGGTTGTACAGGTTAACAACACTTATTACGACTTCTAACGCCTTCTTTTCAGCCTTAAATGGTCCTTGAATTTCCCGATACATGACCTGGAAAGTCCTTGAATTCTGTTTTTCCTCACCTGTACGAACCCTTTTATGATGCGTCATGATGCTATGAATGCAACACGTACAGTACACAAACATGAATTTTGCCATTTTGAACCTCCAAGTGCATGCTAATCTTCCAATATGTGACGTAAATGGTAAATTTGTTAGAATGCATATCGATAAAATTAAATTAGCTTATCATGCATGGGGCAATGAAAAATTCTTGTCATGTCACCGCTCAAAACAGTGTTTTGAATACCAAAAATATGTGGGCCTCAGTTAGCCCACATTCTACTATACACAAACTGTAGCACTTGCGATAATTATTAACATGATCTGCTATTAAGAACACTTTCTTTTTATTGCAATTATATTAATCTCTTACTAGCCCTTTTTTGGGACATAGTACGTGACTTGCATAAATCACTCTTAATGCTGAATTTGGGCAATAAATTGTATCAGCTATTATAATATCAATTTGGTAATCTTATGATAGGATCATAGCAAATGATACAGAAATTTTTTGCTAAAACTACGTGTGTTTTCATGCTTTGACCAGAATCTTCAATGGTTATTATTTCAGGTTCCCAAAGCCACAGTTGCCAAACGATTTCAACTGAAGCAACCGACGGCTATAAAACGAACTATTGGTCCACCACTTCGTGATCAAAACAACATTTCAAATATGGATACTGGAAATTCAAGAACGAAGGCGAATTTAACTTCTGGTAAATATTCATCTGTGTTAATATATTGAATCTAAGTCGTATTTATTGTGTCATATATATTATGTGCGGTTGGATTCTATTCATTCGTTGGAGTGATACATGGCAATTAAGAAAGGTAGACGGTTAAGTATACTTGGGTACAGTAAAATTTGGTGAATTTTATGCAATGGTATGGTATGGAATGGTATGCTTTGACGTGGTAGCATGATGGTGTTTAGAACAACATTTTCTCGAGGTCTGCAAAGCAGGCCAAGCGTTAGCTGAGCTAAAATGAAGAAATGGTATATCATGGTAGTGACTGTGCGAGCGAAATGATCAAAATAATCTGAATTCTATTCATGTAATGTTCCTGTATTTCATGGGGAATAAATAGAAATTAGAGATGCAGCTTTTTTTCATGCACCAGCAAACGTCAACATTTCCGAAATGACCACGGTCTATACTGTCTTGCAATGTGTTCTTAAACCTGCCAATACAAGGGGGGAGTGTATCCTCTGTAAATTCGTAGCTGACATAATAATATTAACAACTTTTGTTATCATTCTTAAAAATAGGAAGTGAAAATGGCAAACGAATCCCTGGTTACGCTTCATTAACAAAATCTGCTGCTCAGAAGATTACTGGAAGAGATATGTTACCTAAGAGGTTTGTCTAGTATTATATGACGCATGTCAAAAACAATTGGAGACTATAAGGATGCATCTGTCCACAATCCTGATTCTTCATATAGCACCTATTCCACCCACAACGTTATATACTATTTGAAAGATAAAATATCAAATCTATTTACTATTATTTGGAACATTAATCAAGTATTTGATTCACAAATAAGCACTCCGAGTTTGTCAGAAACATTCCGTAATATTTTAATGATATTTATTGTTTTAATTTCACTTTTTGGAGATACTCCATTAACTAGTGACCGTGCCTTATAAGTAACATATACAAACCGCGCGAGAGGTCTTTATCTGATTTAAAACATCGAGGCGCAGCCGAGTGTTTTAGATCTGTAAAGGCCGAACTGCAAGGTTTGTATATGACTTCTAAAATTATGTTTAATATTATTTGGGAATTAACTTTAGTCACAAAACCCAGCATAAAAAAACGGCTTAAAACTAAGGACAAAAACGGCTTAAAACTAAGGACATTTTCAAGATGTTTTTCCAATCTATTTAACTTATTGTTGTTAATTATTTCAAAATCAAGACGTTATTTTTCGGACCTTTTTGTCACATATCACTATAGGCGAGGGGCACTGATTTAAATCTCGTACACCTCCAGAATCACAAAAAATAGACAAATACAAAAATATAGAAAAATAATTTAAAAAATCACAAGATTTTTTAATCACGTACACTTTTTAGGAGTGGTTTGTCCCTCGACTATAGGCATCTAACTTATTGTTGTTCATTATTTCAAAGGAGTCATTCAAAGGAAAATACACTCCCTCAACCAAAACGACGAAAAATGCCGCGATCAGTATCGTCCAGCAGTCTATTATCAAATGAACATTCACGAAAACAACACAAAAATCACGTGACTGGACTGAAGCGTGCAGTGAGTGTAATGCATATAAGAAAATAGAACTGGCAGCAAAATATGGTATATAGTACTTTAAATTAGTGTGAATTATATAAAAGGATGTGAAGTGTAGCTAGAAAAATCATTAGATGTTTTGTCTTGATTTGGTATTCCGTGTACAGTC
Organism: Trachythela sp. YZ-2020; assembly: GCA_016169945.1. Classification (NCBI taxonomy): domain Eukaryota; kingdom Metazoa; phylum Cnidaria; class Anthozoa; order Malacalcyonacea; family Clavulariidae; genus Trachythela; species Trachythela sp. YZ-2020. Next base: position 3,657,957 of record JADLSH010000389.1, read on the forward strand.
GCATTATTATACTCAAATATTTTCATCTTTCGCACCTGATTGTCTGCGAATTCGATTTGTTGTTCGATTTCGTCGCTGCATTCGCTAACGTCTTCTACGCTTGCCCCTGTGTTAAACTTTTGTTCTTCGATGACTTCTTTAACGTCGTTTACTGCCTTTATCATAGTTTTGATCGATGAACATAGTCTTTCCGAGACTTCAATGTCTGCTTTGGCGATGGCAGAATCGGTCTTTTTGGCTGTAAAAGCTAAGAGCTTCAATTTTGTTTGTAGTTTGGCGATTTGCTCATCCATATATATTAATCTTGTTTTCGCTTGTCATTACGATCCTGGCGGGGTCGCCACGTATTCAGGATTTTCTGGCCTCCCAAGTATCCCAAACAATTCACAAGTTAAGCAACAAGGTTTAATAGTTTTATTTCATGGCTAGAAATATAATACAGTATGCGGTTTGACCTGCAGGCTCAAAATTACATAAATTGTAGATTTAAGCAAGTCCACAAATGTTAGTTCACTTAGGTAGACCAGGGGTAGACAGACGCCATAGGATATTCACACGTTGGGTGTAGAGGTTTCTTTAGTACTACAATGCTGTACCAAGCTTTCAGCAGCGGGTAAGGAATATCTAAAGGCAAAACTATATCCTGTGTACGTTGAGCTTTATTAGCAAATGCTAATGAAGGGCTTGCAATTGCTAATTTCCATTGCAAATAGCAATCCAATGGCGGAATATCTGAGAGATTTTTAATACAACAACTAAGCGTAAAGATTATAAAAATATATAAGAAACAGTTTATATGTAAATTGCCTCTTTGTTGATGAATTTCGTAAATTGCAAAAGTTGATTTCCACAGAAAGTGTATATTTACCAAACCAAATCTCAAATTTTACCGCGTATTTGCGCCTTAATTTCTGCATCCACGATCAAATAAACATTACAGCGGTAAACACCGTGGAAACCATAACAACAGTTCTAAAATAGCGATTCGATTTTCATGTCGTGTTCAGTGTTTATGTCGGCCCTTGGTCGATCGATTGACAACGACTCGACTGCTCTTAAATGGTACTTTTTTATGGCGTTTTTGTAAACTTCGCAAAACAAAGAATGAATATTGTCGAGTGTATTCAGACGTGCACATCACAGCCAAACCAACTGATTATTGCAAAAATAAAGGCTTACTTTGGCCAATTATTGGGATTTATGCATCAGTCAATTCCAACTGCGACCACCCCCCCCCCGGGCTAACCCCCGGGCATTGGTAAATTTCAAAAATAATTGTGCAAATGCCCGGGGGTAGGGCGAAAAAGAAGGAACAATGCCCCACCCCGGGGACAAAAGAGTAAAACAAATGTCCCACCCCCGGGCTGACAAATCAGTCAAGATTTTATGCTGGAAACGTTAAATATGCTTTGACACTGTACTAAATCACATGCGTTTTACCAATTATTACCTCAGGTCCTTGTAATTTTTTGGATTTTTTGATAAAAGAAAGAAAATCATCGTGTTCAGATGAAAACATCGATGAAAGGCTATGGCACATTTGCTATGGCACAATTTTTTTGTTGTAAAACAGTATTAAATTAAGAAAAATAATGTGAGTCAATATGTGTGACACATATTATAAAAGATAGGAATGCATCAAAGGTTAATGCCATTTCTATAGTTAGAGAGCTTAAGCAAGTACGTTGCGTTACACAATAAAACTTATTCCCTAGAATTTTTATCACAACGTGTTGCCGTCTTTTCTCCGTTAAGGACAAATTTCCGGGGGTCATTACCCCCCGGGTGAATGCGCGCCTGCAAATGCCTGGGCGTGGGGACAAGTTAGCTTACAAATGCCCCGCACTGTCCCGGAGGGGGGATGGTCGCAGTTGGACTTGACTGATGCATTAACAGACACTTGTATGGGGAATAAGAGGTAAGAATCTATCGAGCTAGGGAACCATTTAGCCTTATCGATTTGTCACGAAATTTGTTCTAGTTAATATTTGTGTTATACACTGACGTTTTAGACGTGCACATATGGCAATTTCCAAGGGTATGAAATAAAAAAATCTGAAAAATCATTTTTCCTCTATCAGTTCTATACAGAACCGCTATTTTGAATTTATTTATTTTGCGCTCTGCACGCATGCATGCTTTTCCGCCATACTGTATTGGATTTATAGCCATGAATGCGTTAAAATCACTCGCTATACTAGAACCAAACAATTATTCTCCTGAACACCCCAAAGTTATTGTAACATGAAGTACTAAATAGATTACTGCAACCATGGACACAGTATAGAGACGACCAGTAGGGCCACTCGGCGATGCAACATGTAGCCGGCTTTTTATGCAAAAATATGCAGTTTACTGGCCAGGAAAGTTAGTCCAACTTGCTTATTGGCCAGAAAAAGCAATTGACTGGCTGCCAATGCGTAATGAGCGGGCACACAAAATTTCAAACGAGTGGCCCTACTGGTCGTCTCTATACTGTGCCATGGAACACGCAAGCGAACCAGTGAAGCGAACACTGTATAAATTACTGTATATTTATTTTCTTTTCTGTACAAACTGGTAAAATAGTGATAAAAATTTTACTTTTAACTATAAAATTACCATTTGCCCAACTATATAAAGTAGATATGTTATTTTGTAGTCTTTTAGCTTTGATTTACTATAAAATTCAATCTTAGACGTCTCACAAAACGTTTCCAAATTGTCATAAAACTTCAACTGTTTTTTAACAGCTTTTTAATACTGTGAAGTTTTTGAGATAAAATATGTTGTTTCTTATTCTATATAACGCATTTGAGTTAACACTAAAACATTGACCACACAGGATGAACTAGGCATTTTCAAAACCACAAACTGTAGTGCATGCCAATTGACGGCAAAACTGCAAAAGCAAGTAAGCAAAATAAACACTTACCCGTTTAAAAAGCTTTAAAACTCGAAAACCCTGTCCTTTCTCGGCCTTTCGGCTGATTTATTTTCCTATTGACTTTAGTAAGTGAAAGTCCTCTAAAAAATTTTCATTTATCTTGTTTTACTGAATTAATATGTCCCGACTTCAGAGTACAATTTGAAAAAAGTTTTCATATAAATGCCAAAAATAAAATGCCAAAATGGCAGTTATTTTTCTGACGTATACATATAAAAACAAAATCGTTGTCTTAGCCAATCATGATGTCGCTAGTTACCAGTTTTCTCTCGGCTTGAACTTGCGCATGCGCATAACTTAAAAAACAAGTCCAGTCCAGTCCAGTGAACTATAATAATATATGGAAGGCTGACTTCTAACTGTTACGTAATCAAAAAGTGAAGCCAAACATGGCTGAAATTGAAGGAATTCTGGTGCGTCATTCTCAGTCCCCTACGCGCGCGGTCAGTTGATATAACGGAATACGTTGATATAACCAGAGGTGTGCCACAGGGTATGGTTCTAGGCCCATTCTTGTTTTCTTTGATGGTTAATGACATAAAACCTGCTGATGGAGAAAATAACCTTCTAGTCAAATTTGACGAGCCTACCGCTATGGATATACTGACACTAAATATGATATGTCTTCTATAATAGAACAAAGAAACAAAGTTTTATTTAGTAAAATTTCCAATGACGAAGAACATGTTCTCAAAGAATTGTTTCCTGAGAAAAAGGAAAATTTTTTACGGAAACGTGAACATAACTTTATTCTTCCTCGAGTCAAAACAGAGAGATTCAAGCGAAGCTTTGTAAATAGATGTCTTTTTAACTACTTCTAATTAGTTATTTTGCAAATTATAAATGTAAATAATATAGTATCATAAACTCATTCATGTAAAGTCACACGTATGATGTGTCTCTAAATTTTTAATAAAGACTAAATCAATCAATCAACAAATTTCAAACTTTTGTTTTTGTTTTTCAGTAAATCTGCATTTTTCATTATGATAACATTTTGGTTGTTTTTGCTTATATTGTTTATTTGTGGTTTTTTGTCACATACGACTGCTTTTCAACTACAATTTTAGGCTAGCGTTTAGTTTTAAGAAAGTTTTTCGTGTATACAATGAAAAGTTGATATGCAATTTCATATTGCTTTGTATTTTATTATTTCATAAAGTGACCTTCAATTGTGGTTTTTAGCTAGAAATATGGGTCATATATCGCAGTCTTTTTAAACAAATTAATATTTAAATCCCACCAAAACAAAACAAAGAATTCAAACTTAACATTGAACTTTGCTGTATTTTTTAAAAACATCACTCCTTCTAGTGCCGTTAAAGAGTTTGACCGCGCACGTAGGGGACTGAAAATGAAGCACCAGAATTCATTCAATTTCCGCCATGTTTGGCTTCACCTTCCATGTATTATAGTTCACTGGTCCAGTCCATGACAAAATGGCGGACGACTTTGCATTCCACAATGTTTTCACATACCCGGGTGTAAATATCCGAGCGGAATTAGTACCTTCGCACGGCGCTTCGCGCCGCCTCGGGAATTATAGTTATAGTTATCACGCCCTTCTCTCGACCTAGAATATATTACATTGTGAAAAATGTAAACATACAGCCACACCCTCGTACGATGTAACGTTTTTCTAAACTATTTCCGGTTGCCCACTTCCGGACACAGCTCAATGAAGGTTGTCCAACCGCGAAGAGTATAACATACAATCCAACCGCGAAGAGCATAATGGGAATGAGATATTTTATATGCAAAATGTATTATAAATTGACTCGTAGGATAAGCAAGTGGTGAGCATTTATCATATTTGCATATTTTTACACGTAATACAGTCGCTTGATATATCAATGAATATACCCTATGCATGAGCTTACAGGACAAGACTTACGATGAGAACTATATTCTTGACAGAAATAATAGCATTGGAAGTGAACGATGCCAATGTTGAACTCATGTTCAACCGCTTGTCGTTAATTTATAGATTTCTGTACGCGTTGTCGCCGACAAATTAAATACTTCTGGGAATTGCCAAATCAAGAAAAGGTCAAGAATTCATAACCATAGGCGGCTTCATTGACTGCATTAAACAGCTAAAGTATCAAAACAAGATGCACCCATCTTGCTGTTCGCGCTTGGATTGTACATTTGACTATTGCCTGTGACAACCTTAGGCCTAGTTCAAACGTCGCGTTTCTCATGTGCCGAACCTAAATCGTATTAAGTTCAGCAAAATTCGACGTTGATTCACACGTCGAACTTAATTGTTAGATGGGAGCTTTCATTATTTTTGAATGGAGCTTTTCTCGAATTTTCGAGAAAATTTTTCGAGGGAATTTTCAAAAAGGACCGGGGACGATGAATAAATATTTAACATATATATATAGATACAATCCACAGACATGCATGTTTCGGCGACCAACGCCTCGTCAGTGCAGCTTGGTATACGTCTATACACGAGATGTCAACCGATTTATACACATGAGCTTACTCTCACCAAGCGCATGTCGTACAACACGGTGACATCAACGCATCTAGACATGCGCAAAGTGTCATGGAGCCAGAGTGCTCAAACGACCACAAGGGAAGTGAGCTTTGCATTATCGCTAGTATGTATATATATGTACTATATATATATACATATATATACTAACCATAGTCCTTACCATAGCTGTCGCAAAGATTGTTTAAAGCAGTTACTGCAGAATCTTAAAAGTACTCCGGGGCAACTTGGTATAGTTCATTCAGGGTAGGTTGCTACATTGGAGTAATTTTAATCTCAAATTTGCCATAACTGTCAGGGCGGTGGCTACTTTTGGAATTCTGCGGTATAATTTTCTCTGGCTTTGTTGCAAGACTAGTGGATTACTTAAATTTGCCAACCATCTATAATTTCTTTCATTTATTAATTGTGACAAATATATATGTACGAATTCTGCTTAACTTCATTTGGTGTGACAAATATGTAGCGAGCTATAAATTCAACTGAATTTTTCCATCTTTGCCCTTGAAATTGCAAGTACATCATTTAAACCAACCAAGACAGCCATAAATATCCACTATTTTTGCAATCTTTGCAAAAAGGTATCCGTTGCGAGCCCTGACAGTATAAAATACAATCAGAAAAACACATCCCCTTTTAAATTTCTTTACAACAATTATTAAAATTTCGTTTGTTTACTCGCAGAATATGACAATTGCTAAATATGGCCTCACACGACATTTACAGATAAAAAATTATGCTCAAGACTCAACTGTTATCGTTTCCCTTCCCTGTATACATTTGAGCACGGTTCCGCATTCATCCGGTCCGGTTTGAACGGAACCATAAGGTAATGTTACACGCGACAACTTTTAGCGATAACTCCCAATGCAAATGAGGTCATATGATTGGTTCTGCAACGTTTTGCATTGTGAGTTACCGCTGAAAGTTTTCCGTTGTAATATCATTTTTAAAAAGTTGAAATATTGTATCAATGTTATAAACTCGACATTAAGTAGCATCTCTGACGTTGCAACAAAGGACGTAACAATGCTTAATTCGGTATTGTGGACATTTCGCCGTTCAGGATAGTTCTCGGACCACATATTATTTCAGTTTTCGCCTTTGTCCGTAGTCACGAACTAGAAATGTAACGCAAAACTATCTTCAATATTTTGTTGAGAGTTAATTAGAAAGGATAAATTAAACTTCGCTTTTCCCAACATACATTCGCTACGTTCTTTGGCCAATTTGGGGCGTGGACGCAATATCCTGGCTATTATGCTGAAAGCAGCTCATATAAGCACCATAGTTCATTCTTTATTTTCAGTAGCACGAGTAAAGTTCGTATGTTCAATACTGAACCATATAATTGAAACTAACCAGCCAATTGTAAGACCAAAGCAAGTGCACAGCATTGGCATTTTGGCAAACGTAGCCCCTGCTATTAAACGACTGGCGATGGCACTCACATGTAGAACGGTAAAATTTAGACTTTGATAAAACGAGGCACTGTTTACTGGTGTTAATTTTGTTAGCAACGAACCAACCAAGGAAAAATTTACTGCATTTGCAGTCACAATTAACATTGAAAGAAGCAAGAGATAAGCAGCATTCACTGATAATGGTGTGTCCCACGAGAGAGCAAAGTAAAATAGGACTAAGATTGGGACTATCAGAGAAACAATTCCGAAAATTAGAAAATTCTTTTCGGAAAATCTTTTCAAGAAGAGGTAAGTAGCAATGAAAAGAACGAAGACAAATAACGTACTATTGATGTAAATCAATTTCACATGAACAAGTCCCAATCCAAGATGGTGCACTGCTAATAACGGAACATAGAATAAAACCATACAGTAGAAAAAAAATATAAAGAAATCGAAATAAAATAAAGAAAAAACAATTGACTGTGGACAACCAATACTATTGGTTTCCGCGAAAGATTTGGATAAGGCAGTTTCGTCTTCACTAACTATGTCACTGCTTGGTTGTTCCTCTGAGTTCGCCATGAGATCACTTGGTAGGAACATCGTAATAGTAAGCAAAATACACCAAATGATTATCAGAAGTATCGCCGGTGAATTTCCTGCATTAATTTCCCAACCAAATATATCCAAGTTGAATGTAAGAAGGCTGCCAATTGATGGCCCAAATATTTGGCCGCACATGAAGAGTCCTTCGAAATATAGAAATGCCTTAGCACGATTTTCGTTGGTAGTACCTTTTGCCATAACGCCATATAGAACTGCTACTGTACCTTCACCTACGCCGCTTATAAATCTTCCAAACAGAGGAAAGTATCCATTGACCGGAATTGAATACAGTAGATTACCAAATAACTTTACTAAACCACCGAAGACTACGATTGCTTTGCTTAAACCTTGCAATTTTACATCCACAGCTCCGATAACTGGCCCAAAAATCAATGTTGCTGTAGAATAGGAAGCTAGGGTTAACCCAAGAAACATATTTGACTTCCCAAGATACTTCATGTAATACCAAGCAGTTGGTTGGATTAGATATTCTTCCATGCCATCAGTGAAGAAACGAAGAGATAGATAAATGAATACCAAGTTATCCAGTGAAGTAAAATTTATTTGAAAAATGTTTTTGAATGATCTATAAAATGCGAAAAACAAATAAAGTTGTGAGAATTGTATTTTGCAAGTAAAGGGAGCAAGCCTGTAGCGAGCGAAATAGCCAAATATTTTAAGGAATTTACAGCGGTGGGCCAAATCTAAGATTAGGGCCCACAGCCCTTAGTAGTATTGAGTACGATTGCGTAATATCGAATGCTTCCTGAACTGATTGGATTTTGAAAGATTGAAATACGATTCAGTATTTGTGTTTTATTGCTTCACAGACACATATTCGTACAGTGGGAGTATGGACACAGAAGAAATGCTCAATAGTCTAAAGATACTGTATGGTCGATACTGTATGTATTGCCCTCCAATACTTCCCACGGGATGGTAACCTCAGGCCTGCATGAGTGGCAAGCAGTTTTGCAGATATATAAGGGTCTGCGAAGGAGCATTGTTTGATGTATGAGAGACCTGAGCGGGCCGATACATTGTATTAGCAGAGTTCTTCAACTAAGTATATTCATGCATCTAGTTTTAGGATACTTTAACTTGTCCTTCCCCATGGTAACCTGAAAGGGTGTCTAATATCCTAGTCGGATTACTGACGCTCAGGATACCATCCCTTGGGTGGGATTTCTATCGTGTTCACATTTGTATTTATCTTATTGATATTTGTTGCCCTCAAATACTACCCAAGTGAAGGTAACCTGATTTCTTTACCTCCATATAACATATTTTCTAACGTTGCAATACTTTATTCCCATGTCTTCTGCTGATCACGATTTCTCCCCCACCCCCTGTGCTCCACCATTTGTAGTTTTATTTGAGTACTACAAATTCGCTTTAAGTATATATTCTGTATTTAATCAGGTGCGTGTATATATGTGTGTGTCATGTATGTACGTATGCTCTGATATATTTTTTATTCCGTATGTCTAGTTTACATATCAGGGATTTTTCCAAAAGAGTACAGAAGATGTTTGCTAACGCACACAATATATATGCCCATCCTGGTTGTGCCCTTCTTTTTATACATCTAAAAGAGCTTGCGCAGTGATTATACTCGCTCTATCAGGGCGTGAACTCGCGGATATTTTGACTCATGTTGGATGGTGCACTGCTCTTACCGCTCCCTATTAAATCAAACTCGCTCAAGTTATTCCTCCAGGTGGACCATCTTTAACTGATTTCGACAATCGACTCAACCCTCAACGAGACCGCTCCCTCTTACGTGGCTTTAAAAAACCTGGACCAATTCCTTCTGGCATCCCTCCCCTACTGTTGTTTAAGATTTGGCGCAAGTTTTGGTTTAAAACAATGTTTAGACGTTTATCTATCTAAATATTTGTAATATGTGTTTAATAAACCACGCATGAGTTAGTCTCTTCATTTGTTTACTCTTGTAGTGTGATATCAGGCCATGCACCTGCTATATGTTTACACTCCAAAGCTTAGGGTGATTAACCAGCACTTGTAGTTCTATGTGTTACTTTAGATTATTTGAGCTTTGGTAAATGGAGGTGGGACTTATTTTTGAGTATTGGATTTGGGTATTGGATTTGAGTATTGGGTTTTGAGTATTGGATTTGAGTATTGGATTTGAGTATTGAATTTTGAGTATTGGATTTGAGTATTGGATTTGAGTATTGGATTTGAGTATTGGATTTGGGTATTGGATTTTGAGTATTGGATTTGGGTATTGGTTTTGAGTATTGGAGCATGTTTGGTTGTATTTCGGATATTTCATCCGCGGTTGCTATTTTCTCCAATTCTTAAACGAGCGTGAAAGGGACTGATGTGAATAGTAAGCTGTTTACAATCATAACTATGGAGTGGCGTACGTCGCCCGCGTCACAGGCACTGAGAACTGAAGAATTGTATTATTGCCAAGTAAATTTATCATATTTTCGTCATTTTCAACAAGGTAACAATGTTAATAGTTTTATTAAAAATTTGAATGTGTTACTCCATTATCTATCAAACCAGCCTAACTATTGGGCTGTTAGACTTGGTTCAAGTCATTCTCTCAAGGGGTTGAAAGTAGTTTTTCCAACTTCCGGTTGTGTCGCCAGCAAGGTAGGAGTTCAAACCACGTTTCAAGCGAACTGAACGGCCTTATTTCCAATTTAACTATTTCTAATTTCTATTCTTATCGTTTTAATTGCATAGAGTAACAATTGAAGGTTGGTGTTTCAATTTATTGTTTCAAGGAGTACATTTTGAGTAAAAACTGGGAAATTTGGTAAAGATATTTTGTGTTAAATATTATCCGAACAAGAATCCAGCGCCGCCGGTCTGATCGATAAATTTTAATAAAAATATAAAGCTTCTGCTCAATGTCGATAGCATTCTGTAGCAATGTATTGGCCTAAATTTTCTAAACATTCTACCGGATATCTCCATTCTACACAATGTTTTATTATTTCTGCAGCAAATCTTATTGTATACAATAGTCAATAGATAAGAAACTTTACAAGGCTTGCCATATGGCAGGCAAAAAATAATCTTTAATTTTATATATCAACACAGATACTGAAAATATGTCAAAAATTGTCTCATTATTTGAATGTACTGCAGTGGCGTGCTGGCAGGGGGGGGGGGCCCGGAGGGCCAGGCCCCCCAGCGAATATTTTTTAGGGGGCGCCAAAACATAAATGGGGCGCCGAAATTGCACAAATCACACAAAAGCGCACACAAAAGCGCTAGTCCGAATTGGAATTTTGTCAGATCCGATGAGCCAACGAGAGATAAAGAGTTTGAGATTGTTAATGATTGATACATTGTCGTTTATCTGATAAAACTTATCCGATAAATATTAGTGATTTCTGATATGCCAGGTTTTCTTATGTTGGCTATCGCAATATCGCACTATTTACTACCGTACCGCCGCAAGCACTGTTCAAAGTGCTAGTACGCGCGCTTAATTTGAGTTCTGTTAGACGGAATACGACTTATACGAGGATTAAAAATTCACCAGCCTACCTATAACTACAAGCATTACTTTCCAGTCTGTAATATCTCAAAGGATGTAAATTGTTAATTGTGAAATGTGAAGTGATTTGGCTTACGCTCACTGGTAAGTTCACCGTCTACTTCATGAATGTTCGCCGTCTACTTTTCTTTGTTTAAGAAAAAAACGTAGTCCTCTATGAGTTATATATTTATTCATAGTCCCTATAATACAGTGTCTGGAAACGCGGCAAACTTGATAGCCATGTCCGTGGGTTGATGTTGAGGCCTTGAGGGTGTACTGAGAGTGCACGTTTTCTTTGTTTTACAAATGTTAATATTCAGGTGCAGGGATGTTATTGGCTCCTTCCTTCATTTTTCTGAGAGAACAATGTGGTTACTGAGCGTGAAGGTGCACAAACATGAACAAAAACATAGAACAAAAGCTTTAGATGTGTTTCCAGACACTATGTTTATATAGTGACTATGATTTATCCATACTCCTGAATGTGTTGTTTCTTGCGCATTTTTATTTTATACGATGTTTTATAATTCTCAGAATTCCGTCAAATAGCCACCCAAAACGCAAGAAATAGCATTTCAGGGACTCTAAATTTCAAAATTTTCCCCGGGGGGCATGCCCCCGGACCCCCCTAGAGGTCTCGCGTCTACGACGCTCAACCATACACATATTACAAGGGGGCGCCAAATTTTCAGCTGGCCTCCCCAGGCGAACACAAGCCAGCACGCCACTGATGTACTGTAATGACTATTGCAATAAGCACAGTTTGTTTCGCAACAACTATATATTCCATTTATTTATCTACGACTGTACAATAAGATTAAATGCCATTTTATATTTTGCAATTCTATCTATAATATATATATTTGTTTCGCAACAACTATATATTCCATTTATTTATCTACGACTGTACAATAAGATTAAATGCCATTTTATATTTTGCAATTCTATCTATAATATATATATATATCTAACCAAATACTATATATATCCCTACGTTAGCATTTTACTCTGTCGAGTGCCAGATGATTCTATTTGTCAGTGGTAGGGTACGGCCAGTTAATGGGTTAATGAACTTGTAATTATGATGGCACTTTGAAGATATATTGGGTCATTCCAGAAAAGATCCAGACTCCCACTATGGAGGAATTTCTGCCATCCTGAGGGAAAAGTGGGTAAATCTATTTTTATATCACTAATAACTATAGTAAAATGTACTAGAATGTCTGTTTACTAGGGCGCCTGTTTAATAGGACATCATTTTTGAGGGTGCTGAAATGGTTAGTATCCTAGCTCATAGGCCATATATAAATACTAAAAAACTTAACTATGTCACAGGTAACTGCTGCTACAAAAAAACCTAGAAGAACTAGCAAGTTTGCCAAGGGCAACTTAACTAGCAAGTTTGCCAAGGACAACTTAACTAGCAAGTTTGCCAAGGGCAACTTAACTAGCAAGTTTGCCAAGGACAACTTAACTAGCAAGTTTGCCAAGGACAACTTAACTAGCAAGTTTGCCAAAGACAACTTAACTAGCAAGTTTGCCAAGGACAACTTAACGAACAAGTTTGCCAAGGACAACTTGCTTGTCTTAGTTGTCTATATAATCTTGGTTACAAAGCCTTATGAAAGGACTGCACGTATAAAAAACCAACAAGTATAAAATTAATTATACTATAAAACTTTTAAAACTAATTAAAAACACAAAGGCCCAAGCAACATGGCCAGCTCTGAATCAAAACAACAAGATATATGTACATTACAAGTTTTTTATGTCTGTTTTTAAAATATTTCTATCCAAGTCGACTGAGTATATAGAAAGCCGAGTAGAAAGCTAGAAAGTAAATGCAATTCTTACCGGTGAGAAGCAATATTCTTCCTTTATAGTGAATTGTTGCATCCACAAGCGGAACAAAAAGGCAATCGTTCCTCGACTTTGTGAAACAAGCAAAAATAGGAGAAAAATATCAAGATTTTTTAGCTCAAAAACAAATGTCGAAATTAAGCATAAAATATTAGTGCAACAACCAGGAGGATGAAGGAGTTCGTCGGAAGCACAGTATCGCGGTTGTCAGTGGTAATCACCATGGGCATTTGGGATCATATATGGCGTCAGCAAGCTAAAATCCGCCATGTGTTTTGCTTCACTTTTCTGCCTGGCAAATATTAGCGCCACGTCCTCCACATGTATTAAGCTCAGTGATTTTCTCACTCATTTTCGCGCCTTTTTTCTCCGCTCGCGTGTCCCGCTACTTTCAACCCCTAGAGAGACGGACTTGAACCAAGTTTATTGGGCTGTCTATGTTTTGTTTCTCGTGTGTCAAAATTATGACGTCATAAGGGCCCCGGAAAACATTTTGCCCGGACTGCGCGAATTTGTCAACAAATTATATAAAACGCACTTCCTGGTAGTGCTATATATATTTGTAGAGAACTAGATTAGATAAGTTGGTTTTCAAAACAGTACGAAGATTTTTACAATTCACAAAGCAATTTATCACTAATATATGACTTATCTAAGGGCCTGTTCATATGATCCCGCTTACCGAGACGTCCCGCCTTCCTATGATCTCGCCTCCTAGTACTTTTACTATAACCGCAGAAGGGTTTGTTTAGTATTTATAGTGTTTTGTGTAAACGTAGTGTAATATATTCAAATCACCACGCGTGCGTGACTGCACCTCGAAGTGTATAAAATATTCCAGGTGTGAACTATATAGTTGAATATTAAGCAAAGTCTAAGGAATAGCTATAACATTTACACGAAGAAGAAATCGGACAGTTTGCAGTTAAAACGAAGAGGTCATAGAAGTAAGTAACGGATTATATTAATGACTTAATGATATTTGTGTGAGTTAACTGTAAAGCTTATACTAGACACTAGTATTTTGTATTTTGTAGTTTAAACCGTATCGTAAATAAAGTTGTCAACCGTAAAGTTGCGAAACGCGTATTAAATTGTGGCCTGTAGGGGCAAGGAAAGGAAATAAGGACTCTTGCACCTGCATTTACTAAAAACTTATATCCTATGAGAAAGCGGGCTGGCCCGCTTCGCGAGGAAATATCTATTTGGCGCGGGTCGTGGGTCATCTTAAACAGGCGCGCGGGTACAACAAAAGTGACGAGGGTTCAACAAAACCCGTAATATTTTCCTGTCAAAATCGAATAATATGTATTTAAGAAATGCAAAATCTTTTAAATTAAAACTATATGATTATGAAACGAAATTCTGACCATACTCTCTCCCTCCCTCCTCCACCCCTCCCCAACAACCCCCCCTCCCCCCTACACATTTTGCCTCCAGTTTGAACGCATTGGAAAATTGACTGTGGAGAGAATAGTCTTAATCTCCCTATGACACACTATGTTTACAAAAGGTGGTTGACCCTGTAGTGGGAGGGACAACTTTTGTGCATGTACACAGTTTGTCTCGCCCTCGGGAGGCAACTTTTCAGACCTAAGCATGCGCATTATGATGAAATATACAAGTCAAAAATGTAAGCTCTATAACAACCACCAGGAAATAGAAAGAGGTAGTGATAATGTGGTGCGGGTTAGGGTGTACCTGGCACCTAAGACCATGTAACTAGCCCTTAAATTATATCTCGATTATATAGGACCAACACTGACATGGTCCCGCTGCTGCAGTATACACTGGCCTATGACTAAATATTAACCGCACAAATTGTCTAGTTTTTCATATGTAGTTTCATCAGACTCTCTGACTCCAACTCCATGAGTCATGTTGTATTGTTGTGATATTTAAAAAAAAATTCACCAGAGTTGCCCTGTGTCAGTCACGTAGCCAGGTCTTGGCATTATAGGGAGGCGAAGATGTCCCCACAGTAATGTTTGGCCCAGATGGATTTCTTGGGTCTCTCAGTAACACCATTTTCTGCATGTATTTTGAGGCAAGTTAATTGTTCCTAATCAAAAAGTCATAAGTATATATTTAATTGGTCATAGACATTTGCAAGGTTACTGGAGCATACCATTATATACATGCATAGCTGCAAAATAATGGTATGGTTCAGTAATTCTGCAAATGGTATAACCTAAACCATTGTTGCAACTTCATGGGGTTGCTTCTCAAAACTTTTTTTCATGATTTTGGCCTAGTATCTACTATCCTATCCTAATCTATTGAATTAACTAACTTGCAATTGTAAATTAGCCACAGGGAGGATTAAGATTATTCTCTCCACAATCAATTTTTCAATTCGTTCAAACCGGAGGCAAAAAGTATATGGGGGGGGGGGTAGGGGGGGTGAGTTTGTAGGATAAGCCCAAAAATAAGTAAGTCTATGAAATAAGCCGAGGACTCTAGATTCAAATGTGGATAATTATTGCACATTCGGCTCTCAACCTTACCTTCCCACTTTTCACACCCTGGAGCTGCCACTGATGGAACAAAATACACTATATTCAAGTAATCTCTTTATATTATTCACATAAGTTTGGGCAGTGATGAAAGCATTTCTGTATATATATCTAGAACTACTTAGTGATTGGGGACTGCATCAGCATTGGTTTTATATAGTAGTGAAAATGTATTAAATAAATCCTCATACTGGTTGCTGCATCAGTCCCACCATAATTTATTAAGTTGCTGACAGCATAGAAAAATCTTCTTGGCGCCTGCCTTGGAATATTTTAGAAATAACCATAGGAAGCCCAATGTCATGGATGGTTTTTTAAATTATGCGCATGCGCATGCATGATGGTAACTAGCAACATCATGATTGGCTAAGACAACGATTTTGTTTTTATATGCATACGTCAGAAAAATAACTGCCATTTTGGCATTTTATTTTTGGCATTTATATGAAACGTATTTCAAAATTGTACTCTGGAGTCCGGACATATTAATTCAGACAAATATTAAGTCTCCAAAACAAGATAAGTGAAAATTTTTTAGAGGACTTTCATTTACTAAAGTCAGTAGAAAAGAAAGCAGTCGAAAAGCCGAGAAGGACAGGATTTTGGAGTTTTAAAGCGTTTTAAACGGGTTTGTGTTTATTTTGCATACTTGCTTTTGCAGTTTTGTCGTCAATTGAAAATGCGTAGTTCATCCTGTGTGATCAATACAACATTGTTTTAATATTAATTCAAATGCGTTATATAATTATTTGGTTCTAATGGCGAGAAAATGGCGAGGGGTTACTGCATGAATTGCATTGAATAGTAATAAAAACATAAGGTTGGCAACTATATCGTGGTTTACGAACATACGACTTAAACAGAGAGCAAAATACTTTGTTTTTAAAAATAAAACATGATAAAAAATTATAACATAACAAATCCTGATAATTTTACTATCTACTCTCAAAAAAAAAAGTTTCAATAGTGCCGGAGAGCTGAGAAATTTGCATATATTTGCGAGGTTTCGGCGAGAAATTTATTCTATTTGTCTCTATATGCGGGATGCCAGAGGGTATCGTATACGTCATATTTTCAAAGAATTTCCAGTGATCCAATAGGCAATTCCAGTTATCGCAATGCATGCTGTGGACTGCGGTAAATGTTTCAGTGATGATTTAAGGCCCACACACACCGGACGCGACGCGAAAAAGACGACGCGAAAGTAGATTATCGCCAGAAAATTTATGCACAGACTGGACGCGATTTTTGTGCGCGAAAAAACAAAATGGCGGACAGTGAGGAGGAGTTGTTGTTACTTTTGCTCGTTTACAGACGGTGTTATCCCCTCAGAAGACGAGTATGGATTCACGAAATAAGAAGAAGAAGGCAGGAGCTTGGTGAATTTCACCGTCTTGTGCAAGAACTCCGGTTAGACCAGCAAAGATTCATTCAATATTTCAGAATGTCTCCGGAGGTGTTTGACAATCTACTACATATTGTTGGACCTCATATTCGCAAACAAACGACGAATTATAGAAAGCCGATAAGTCCCGAACAAAGATTGGCAATCTGTTTAAGGTATTTTGTTATGATTTTGTACTACACGTATATTTAAAATCTGGGAATCTGGTGTGGCGCTAGGAATTTCCCGACAAAGGGGCTATTAACATCCCCGACGGAGGGGCTATCAAGAAGAAATATTATTTTTTCACAAACAGGCTAGGGGGGAGGGGGGCGTCGAGCTCCCCGAGAAAATTTTACTATTTTGAGTCTCTGATTTCTTGAGCCTTGTGGGTACTTTCCACTGATTAAACCTAGTTTAATTTCCCTGACAGGAGGGCTAGATTTCTCCGACAGGGGCTGTAGCCCACTCCAGCCCCCCTTGGCACCACCACTGCCAGGAATTGATCTATGAAAAGGTTATTATTATATGATAAAAGATTAAAAGAAATATTCTACAGAAATATTTTCAATTAGTTCTTATTTTTCAGATTTTTAGCCACAGGGGATTCCTTCAAAACAATTGGTTTCAGCTATAGAGTTGGGGCATCAACTGTTGGTAATATTGTGGAAGAAACGTGTGAAGCACTATGGGTTTCTCTTGTGAACACACACATGAAAATACCTACCGAGGACGAATGTAAAACATTGGCAGAGAGATTTAAAACAATATGGAATTTCCCAAATTGTGTGGGAGCAATCGATGGAAAGCATATCTGTTTCCAAGCACCACCCAACTCTGGATCCTTGTATTTCAACTATAAAGGAACATTTTCCCTAGTGTTGATGGCATTTGTTGATGCAGATTACTGTTTTACCGCTGTGGATATTGGAAGTTATGGATCCAATAGTGATGGTGGTATCTTTGCTAACCCCTTGCTTGGGCAAGGCCTGGCAACAAATCAACTCAACTTGCCTCCGCCTGTTTGCCTGCCTGGAGGTTCTTTGCTAGGGCCGATGCCTTATGTTGTTGTGGGTGATGAAGCTTTCCCGCTAAAAACATACTTATTACGCCCATATCCAGGGAAAACCCTACCGATTGACAAACGGATTTTCAAATACAGACTTTCCAGGGCACGCAGAATCTCTGAAAATGCATTTGGAATACTGGCTCAGAGATGGCGAGTATTTCAAAGGCGTATCAATCTACATCCCTCTAAGTGTGAGAAGTTGGTTAAAGCATGCTGTATTTTGCATAATTACTTGCAAAAACAGCACTGTAATGATGTGCTTGCCAATCATCATGAAGAAGGGGCTGATCAACATGAAGTTAATGGTTTGCAACATATTGGAAATATGGGATGCAGAGCCTCGATGGAAGCATATGCTTGCAGAGATAAATTTAAAGCATACTTTTGTAGTGGTGATGGAGAAGTTTCATGGCAGTATGCAACAGTTCAAAGAGGAACAGCAGTACCGGTATAAGATACCCAGATTCAACAACAATTACAATTTATTAATCTTGAAATTTGGTTACAATGTATTGTACAGTAAATTGATTGTTTAATGTAATATATTCAATTTAATTAATGATTTTTAATTAATAATCTTGCCAAAATGTTGAGGGTACTTATAACAATAATAACAAGTTCAATATGTATAGTATTATGGCTCATTATTGACAGTGACTTCCTTTCCTGCACCAAATTCAATTTCATACAGAGTTTGTTGTATGCGTAATTTCGCCAGTGCTTTCTGCTGGTCAGTCATTCTTTTCAAAGAAGGAATGATACTTAATACAAAGGACTCTTCATCAGATTTTTCAGCACTTGGTTTGTTCTTCTTGTCCAAATAATTAAGTATTTGCTCCGAAACAGCATCTCGTGGTTTCCTTCTCTTCCCAATTGACTGGGTAATTATGGGATTGGAGGTAGGCTTGGAGGTAGATTTAGAGGTGGGTTTGGATGTAGATAAAGATGTAGGTGGTTCTGAGGTAGATTTAGAGGTGGGTTTGGATGTAGATAAAGATGTAGATGGTTCTGAGGTAGATTGAGAGGTGGGTTTGGATGTAGATAAAGATGTTGATACTTCTTCTGACAGACTGTCGTTCCAATATTCTTCAATAAAGCTGACCTCATCATTATCATCATCTTGCATCATTCCACTGTCTTCCTCAACCCTGAATACATCAGTTATATTTGATGAAGTGCTGAAATAGATGTAAAGTAATTGCTGTTTTAAAGATTATGTAGGTAGCATTATATGCCTCATGATCCTCCACTTAATTTAAAAGTAATTGTCTATACCTTGCAGTGCCTATAAATGGCTCAAAAAATCCATCACTTGTTTGTATTTCCATTCTTTTTTCTTTCCACCAGCATCGCCACTTCGTCCTTTCCCTTCCTTCTTTTTCCTTAAATAAGTGTCTCGTAGATTTTTCCATCTCTTTTTTGCAAACGTTGCTGAAACAATATACAATTATTTTTTTATAAATTAGTACAAGCAAAAAGAAGTAAAGAACACTTTAACATTGACAACCTGCACACGAATGACTACAGTAAAAACAAAACTAACAAAAAGAGTTCAATCTATGTATATAGACCTATATATAACAGCCTTTTTTCTGTATCATGCTGGACTATTTATTTATGCTATAAAAAGTCGCTAACAAACAAGCAAGTTTTCCAGGACAAGTTTAATGTTTTTCTGTCATGTTTGATGTTTTATTTGCCCGTCTGTACTCTGTACAGTGTTGCCGCTTTTTCTATGTCAAACACTGTATAACGTTGTCTGTATTTATACTGTTATTAGGAAAAAGAGAAACTTAGCTTGTTCGTCTGTATTAAACCATTTGAAAATATACAATGAACTATGTTACAAACGAAGATAAATTTTCCGATGAGAATTTTTACGAATTAAGTGTCGTTGTTTAGCTACCTTCATTGTTAAGCTCATCGCAGATAGTTTGCCAAATATTGTCTTTCAACTCCACGTCCTTGTAGCAACTGTGTGTCTTGTCGTACAGTTCTCTAAACCTTTCAACCAACACAATAAGACGCTCGTCCAGTGTTGCTTGCAAACAAGCCGCCATTTTCCCGCCTTCGTCTCAAAATATTTCCGGGTTTCTGATTGGCTAAGACTCCGCGAATGTTTTGAAAAATCGCTCTCAAAGCGAATTTTCTTCACATCGCGTCTGGTGTGTGCACTTATATGCAAAACAATAAAATTGATTTATTTTCTTGTCGCGTCGCCCCACTGAAATCGCCATATCGCGTCCGGTGTGTGTGGGCCTTTAGTCCAAATTTGAAAGCGATCAGTTGATTCTAACGCGAGAAAATTGCATCGGAGTCCATGTATACGGGTGAAGCGTGTTCGGCAAAATAACAGGCTACGAAAGCGACTATTTCACACGTTTCAAGGTGAGTAAACTAATCGGTTCGTGTTCAGAAAGCTAGATCCCTCTTAAAATTTGATTTAATATGTGAGTTATTTAGAAAATACAGCTTTTGCTATTCTGCCCTACCGATCTCCGTTCACAAAGCGGTTTAAATCGACACATTTTTCATTCGATTTTTGTCAAAGCCGAAGAGAAATGCATTTGTCCGGCGGCATTGTTTTGATTTGTTTTGGCGGGATAAAACTCCGTCTGACTAGCAACTTTACGTTTGTTTTGCAAAAGTATCAAAAGTGCTTGGTTTTTGACCTTTTGTTTGGCCTGTTTCTCTGTTGTATTTGCTTGTGTTTATCCTTGAACATAAAAGTTGGGTTTGTACATTATTCTAGGTAGTAAATATTAGGCTTTCAGCTTGATATTTTAAATATTTTTTGATAAATTAGTCTTAAAATAAGCAAAATACGGTAGTATTTTTTTACTAAATTAACCAAAGCGTTTTTAATAAGGCTTTTAAGTTATTTTAAAAGTAATATAAATTCATAGGTAGGGGTATTTTAATATTTGTAAATAGGGTAAATAACTTAAAATATAGGCAGTAAATTTTTAATATTTTAAATTCTAAATAGTCTAGCATAGTTTTAAATATATTATTAAAAACACAATGGAGGATAAACCAAGCACTTCAATGGAAGTAAATGAGCCTGGGTCATTGCCGGCAAAAGTCAATGAAAAGAAGAGAACACGCAGTGGAACAAAATGCTGCGTACCATTTTGTGAAAGCCACACTGGCAAGAATCCTGAACTGTCCTTTCATAAATTTCCACAAGACTCAAAACTGAGAAAAGCATGGTTGCATTGGATCAGCAGGACTGACTTCCAACCTACTGAAAATCATAGGGTTTGTTCAAAGCATTTTGAAGGAGGCAAGAAGACCTATCTTAATAATATACCAACAATTGTTCCAAGACCTGTTAAGCCAACTGCAAGCAAACCTCGACCAACATATAAATGTAGGCAAAGGGAGTCAGACCAAGTTTCCACCCCCCCCCCCATGGCTGCAGATCTAAATAAGATAATTTAAATAGTATCAGTAAGGAACTGATAATGAACAAAATGCTGAGAGGTAACGTCTGGTGTAGAATGCGGAAGCTTTTGATTCTCTCTGTATTGCTCTCTCTAGATGTATGCGATGCTTAGCAATTCGCCTAGTTTTTACTTCATCCTCTTCCGAAAGTTGGGGTTGGTCTTGCAAAAAAGGTGGTATGTTTAACGAGACCCCACTTGGTAAGTCTCCTTCGATAGCAAAGCCTCTGTCAGCCATAATTTCATCCCCAGGTTCAAGCAAGTTTAGGATGCCACAATCTCTGGTAATTTGCTGATCAGATGTGTTGTCTGCGTATAGCTCGGACACAAATACAATGTCTCCTCGGGGGGAGATACCAATAAGTCCCTTAGCAGTATTGTGGTTCTTGTAACGGGAAACGGTTGCACTTTGGCATCGGGGTTCAGAGACATTTATAGGAACAGTTCGGTGCAATCGATTATTACTCTTGTATGGGGGTAATTCTCCTTCAAATTTGCGGGCATTGTCTCGTCAACAAACTGCCTCGAAGGCCAAATTGGGATTGCCCTCAACATAGTTCGAAGAAAATCTAACCATGTTAGCCAAATATTTGAGACTTGTGACACAGATATATTGTACCTATTAGCAAGATCTTTCTCTAACAAGCCACATCTAATTCTCGAGAGACTATATAATTCCTCCTCTGGCGATAACATTCTCTTACGACCACTTTTTTCCTTTCCATCACTGGTCGTATTGTTAGACCCTTTATATCTTAATCTCTCACATGCTGGTCAGAGGAATTCATAAAATGCTCTAAATGTCTCGTAATTTGGAAATCCTGCGTATAATTCAAAATTTGCATTATTGCACTTAAATCGTTCAACTGTAAATTTCTGTTGCTTCAGATTCTCTTTCACAGTTGCAATTTCATGCTCTTGGTTCTTATTTTCATTCTTTAAATAAATTATTGTTCCTTTCAGTTCAGCAATCTCAGATTGTAACTTTTCTACAGTTTCATTCTCAATATTTCTTCTTTTTTTTTGGGGGGGGGGGGGGGGGTGGAAACTGGGTCTGACTCCCTTTGCCTACATTTATATGTTGGTCGATGTTTGCTTGCAGTTGGCTTAACAGGTCTTGGAACAATTGTTGGTATATTATTAAGATAGGTCTTCTTGCCTCCTTCAAAATGCTTTGAACAAACCCTATGATTTTCAGTAGGTTGGAAGTCAGTCCTGCTGATCCAATGCAACCATGCTTTTCTCAGTTTTGGGTCTTGTGGAAATTTATGAAAGGACAGTTCAGGATTCTTGCCAGTGTGGCTTTCACAAAATGGTACGCAGCATTTTGTTCCACTGCGTGTTCTCTTCTTTTCCTTGACTTTTGCCGGCAATGACCCAGGCTCATTTACTTCCATTGAAGTGCTTGGTTTATCCTCCATTGTGTTTTTAATAATATATTTAAAAACTATGCTAGACTATTTAGAATTTAAAATATTAAAAATTTACTGCCTATATTTAAGTTCTATACCCTATTTACAAATATTAAAATACCCCTACCTATGAATTTATATTACTTTTAAAATAACTATAAAAGCCTTATTAAAAACGCTTTGGTTAATTTAGTAAAAAATACTACCGTATTTTGCTTATTTTAAGACTAATTTATCAACAAATATTTAAAATATCAAGCTGAAAGCCTAATATTTACTACCTAGAATAATGTACAAACCTAACTTTTATGTTCAAGGATAAACACAAGCAAATACAACAGAGAAACAGGCCAAACAAAAGGTCAAAAACCAAGCACTTTTGATACTTTTGCAAAACAAACGTAAAGTTGCTAGTCAGACGGAGTTTTTTCCCGCCAAAACAAATCAAAACAATGCCGCCGGACAAATGCGTTTCTCTTCGGCTTTGACAAAAATCGAATGAAAAATGTGTCGATTTAAACCGCTTTGTGAACGGAGATCGGTAGGGCAGAATAGCAAAAGCTGTATTTTCTAAATAACTCATATATTAAATCAAATTTTAAGAGGGATCTAGCTTTCTGAACACGAACCGATTAGTTTACTCACCTTGAAACGTGTGAAATAGTCGCTTTCGTAGCCTGTTAGTTTGCTATGGTTTGCCGAACACGCTTCACCCGTATACATGGACTCCGATGCAATTTTCTCGCGTTAAAATCAACTGATCGCTTTCAAATTTGGATTAAATCATCACTGAAACATTTACTTTAAGGCGAAGTGCTAATACCGGTCGATAAAGTGCCACAAATAACAAAAAACTGGCCCAACATGAAACAACGTGAAGCGGCGGCCATTAGATTCAAAAATGGAATTTGCAGTTTTTGCACCACAGTCCCCAGCATGCATTACGATAGCTGGAATTGCCTATTGGTTAAAACATTAACAGCTTATGACGTATCTAGGAGTGAAAATTTGGCAACCGGGGGTGGGGTTGAACTAAAACAAAACAAATAATTAGGGGTGCACCGGATAGTACTTTTTACTATCCGGCCGGATACCGGATATTTTAAAAATATCCGGCCCGGATATCCGGCCGGATACCGGATATTTTGATTATTTTCTTATTCAATACTCGGGCCTCCTTTTCAGGTTGAATAAGGGTGTGCATCAATGCAGGCAATGAAGGCAATGATGCCCGAATGATGCCCAATGATGAACAATGGACTACTTCATGTTAGGACTATATAGAGATTCATTATATAATATGCTGTTTGTCATGAAGTATTGAAGTATCAATATAGTGACCGCTGGCCAACAATTTTGGCTTTGCTATAATAGAAATACTGGAACAGTAAACCAATTCATATAATATTGTTCTTTTGTTTGTTGTATTGATGTCCAACTGTTTTCTTTTCATAGCATATTTATTGATATTTTTTCCGTTTTTAAGTTGAAACAAAATTAATACGCCTTGAAAAAAATATCCGGTATCCGGGCCGGATATTAAAAATATCCGGCCGGATACCGGATAGTCGGATTATCTCATTATCCGGCCGGATATCCGGCCGGATATGATATCCGGTGCACCCCTATAAATAATGATAATGAGCAAAACAAATAATGATTTACTTGCACCTGTTTTGTCGAACCTGCGCCTATCTAAGATGACCCGCACCAAATAGACATCCCAGCTAGCCAAGACTATAGGTAGACGGCATGAAACATTCATTTGTGTTTCACATATAGCCGCAATAGCATATTACCTAATTTTAGCGTGTAGTGATAACCAATTTGTGCAGTGATAAAGTGAAAGTGTGCAGTGATAAACAGTTAAAGTATGCAGTGATAACGTTTGAAAATTCTAAATATAGGTTTCAATCTATAGATTGTTGAAACTTTAAGTATTTTAGTTTGACACTTTTCATACCATAAACCTCCGACTATAAGCCCTGGGCTTATATTCGTTCGTAAGCATTTTTTCATGGGCTTATACACGGGGGAGCTTATACTCAGGGGGGGGGGGGGTGCTAACTACATTTTGTGTTAGTAAAATTTACTGTGAAGCGCTGGAAAGTCTGGAAAGTTACGGCAGTTATCACACTATCACAGGCCAAAAAAGTAAAGCACCAGAAGGAACGTGGGTTCTCGGAGGAGGGATAGAACTTCCATGTTCATATTACCTTCACGGGCCGAAGTTACACAGAAGATTCGTCCGTGATGCCTTGAAAGATCATTAGCATGAACAAGCTTTTTGTAAACTTAATAAAACATCGATAAATACTGGTATATCTTGTTCAGTTATAAGCCCAAAGGTTTCAATAGGGGGGGGGGGGCTTATATTTGGAATGTTCTGAGCGTTAATGAATATGATGGGCTTATGCACGGGGGAGCTTGCAGTATATTCGGGGGAGGGGCTTATATTTGAAATGGTTTGAGCGTTAGTGAATATAGTGGGCTTATACACAGGGTGCTTATATTCGGGTGGGCTTATAGTTGGAGGTTTACGGTATCAGTTGTGGACAATTTTCCTGATTGTTTATGTGAAAAAGGCCTGATTCAGTTAAAAAGATCTTGTCATGGATTGCTGTTAGTACTGGGCAGGCATGGTTGTGTTTTCAGTCTTTTTTAGTCAATCTAAAGGGTGTCGTCCGTGAAATTTTCCTGGGTGGAACTAGTATAGTCTCCGCGCACTGGCACCGCTCTCTATTGCTTATGGAATGTGCAGTGATAAAAAAATTCATAAAATTAGGTATGGGCAATAGAACTGTCTTCTGTGTAAGCAAAATAAAGAAAGGTGCACTTAAGGGATTAAATTTTCTAACTTAGTCAGTCAAGTGAGTCAACTGTAATTTAAATATAAATATTAAAGCCCAGTAAATGAATTTCAAACACATTTGGTCCCCAGGACAAGTTTATTATCGTTACAAAAAGCATAAAATTCTCTATAACATAAGTCAAAATAGAAAAATCCTATAGAATTAATCCTATAGAATTGTCTTAAAATCTGCATGTGAATATCTCATGTTACACACAGACATTCAAATGGCAAAAACGCATATAAATTGTTTGCTCTCCAGGACAAATTTGGGATCGTTAAAAAGAGAATAATATTCTATATAATATATGTGAAAATGGAAAAATCATACACATTTGGTAATGAGAAAATGATGGATCTTTGTAGTGATGCTATATACATTTTAAGCTGCAGGGGGTGACGAATGTCGTGATGGCAATGTGCCAGCCAATGGCAATGAGGCTACCTCCTCCTCAGGCCCTTTTTCCCGCGGGCGGGTGATATTTTGCTTCAGGGGAAAGAGTAGACGAAGGGCCTGCCAATTAATGATCGAAAATCAGGCATAAATGTCGACAATCGGGAATCCAAAAAAATCTGCCTGAAATATTGCCCATCACAGCGTAAAACGATATATTTTCGTGTTTTCCATCTTAGATGGGTATATTTTAAAAGTTATTGCTGAAATATGATCCATATTAATCGAAATATGAAACGTTGAATCACAGGCGGCCCAATTTCAGGGTGAATGATCAGGAGTTGCGGGTTTTTAACGGCTTTTATAAACAAATTTTAAACTATTTTAAAAACATTCTTAAATTAATCAAATAACTACACTTTAACAATAAAATATAGTTGACATGATAGTATAATGCCTTTACATTCTTTTAATTACTCCATGAGCTCATTTAGAGCGGTTTATGCAACCTTTTCTGTGGCCTATATGTTATGTCAACTTGTGTGTTGCTCGTTATATGTATATAGAAGGTAAAGGCTAATTACTCGCGGCCCGACCGCATTCAAAGTCAAATATCTCCGCTCAAAATTGTCGTACGGCAAAAAAATTCGATCAGATCTTTTCACAAAGGTTTCTCTTTCTAACGAATATGGTTTGATCATAACTCGGCAAATTTAGCGACGAACGGAGCCAAAATCCCTCTCAATTTCGGCTATGTTCATAATACTTCGAACTGTTCGGGCATGATCGTGGACGTGACGTAAACAACTGGTAAACAATACCGTCTTACGCGGGGTGGGACAGCAGTCAAATTCGTCGCTACTCGTCAATTTGACTGCTGTCCCACCCCGCGTAAGACGGTATTGTTTACCAGTTGTTACGTCACGTCCACGATCATGCCCGAACAGTTCAAGTATTTATTTTAATATGAACATAGCCGAAATTGAGAGAGATTTTGGTCGTACGACAAGTTTGAGCGGAGATATTTGACTTTGAAGGCGATGCGGTCGGGCCGCGAGTAATTAGCCTTTACCTTCTATATACATATAACGAGCAACACACAAGTTGACATAACATATAGGCCACAGAAAAGGTTGCATAAACCGCTCTAAATGAGCTCATGGAGTAATTAAAAGAATGTAAAGGCATTATACTATCATGTCAACTATATTTTATTGTTAAAGTGTAGTTATTTGATTAATTTAAGAATGTTTTTAAAATAGTTTTGCTTGAGTATAAAATTTGTTTATAAAAGCCGTTAAAAACCCGCAACTCCTGATCATTCACCCTGAAATTGGGCCGCCTGTGGTTGAATCAAAGTGTTTTTGTCCTCAGTCTCGATGGGCGACAACACCGAAAAATGCACTCAAAATGCGAAGGGTTCAATTGACTTCAGTGATAGTGATGTCGACATCATTAATGTGTCATTCAGTATGTAGTATGAGTATGTATTTGACTACGAATATGTATAACTTGAAAGGAAAATTATATGCAAAATAATAACAAATATGTATAACAAATCTAAAAGTATATATGCGCATTTATTTTGCCATCAGAAGCGTGACAGTTAGGGCAAAGTACTTTCCCACTTTCCTTAGCCTTTTGTAAGAGCCTACGTTCATAAGAATCATTAACAAACTCTTTCTCCGGACGATTATAGTCAAATAAGTGGTGAATAGCTTCTGCCATCTTGAGAACATTAGTCAGCAGGCGCTTCCCTTCGCCTTACCCGCATTTTTTATGCCGCCCGTGCGTCCCTTCCCTAATTTTCCAAGCCCGCTCTAATAAAGCGCCTGTGGAGGAGGCAGGCAATGAGGCATAAAGTTATGACTATAGCTGCTAGCTGCAGTTTAATGCTTTATAAAATGCTTAATTTCTGCGACAAAAATTGTCAATATTTTAGTTGCTATAGACTATAGTATGAATCGAAACTAGTTGTCAGTGTTAGTGATTAGACCTATGTATGTGCGCGCCAGTCACGAGTCAATCGTGAGGAAAGTAATTGTTCTTCGAGTAATTTTTGCATATTCAAATGATGATTGAACAGTTGAATACTTCGATATGCATATTTTAATTCTTCTAGTATCAGCTACATGTTAGGATTCAAATGCGATTTTATCCCGAAATTGCTTATTAATACGGTGTTGCCATACTAGTGCTTCATTGAATACAGCCAGTCTTGACAAACAATAAAGCACCGATATATTAACTCATTATTGGCGTTTTCATCGAGTATAATTACTTAAGAATTAAAAAACGAGTCGCGTGCCGTTATGGTGTAATAATGCACGAGGGTGGAATGTTGGGAGAATACGAGAGAAGCTTGTAAAACACGAGGCGTAGCCGAGTGTTTTACACGCTTCTCTCGT
This sequence comes from Trachythela sp. YZ-2020, assembly GCA_016169945.1. NCBI lineage: Eukaryota > Metazoa > Cnidaria > Anthozoa > Malacalcyonacea > Clavulariidae > Trachythela > Trachythela sp. YZ-2020. Next base: position 3,686,267 of record JADLSH010000389.1, read on the forward strand.
ATTCGCCCAACATTTCCCCGAGTGCATTATTACACTATAACGGCACAAGACGAGTTTTTTTAATTCTTTTATAATATAAGAAGAAATTACAGAACAACAATCAAATTTATTTATGAGATCAATAACAAAATTCTCTTTACATGTTATCTAAGATGTTGCTTAGCAACAAACACTGATCCGTCGAATTTTTAACGGGGCGAAATTTCGGAAGGCGCGACAACAACAAAGTCAACAGTGTTTTGGCGAATTTTTGCTTAAAAACTGTTCAAACACATTTAAAATTCGCCCACAATTACAAAGGAACTCTCAAATATAACATATAATTGTTAAAGAGCTAATCACTGTTCGATTTAAACACGATCTGGACGCTGCCGATCGAGCAAGAAGTAAACATGCCGCCGGCCATGGCCATGGAGTAATTGTGCAGTTGTGTGTTTGTCGCTGAACTTGCAGAGGATAATGCCACAGAAATGTGCCCATCGGTTGGTACCTGAGCTTGAGATGAAGCAGAAGGAGCCGAGGAAGACGGACGATCGGTAGAAAGCGAATGAGACAAGACATCGCTGCAGTTGCGAAGCTGTAAAGATGATGGCCGTGCGTTGTAATGGACAAGACTTTGCTCATTTCGATGGCCAGAAATTGCCATGATATGACGATTGGGTACGCCTGCATTCGACCAAACGGTGATAGCTGTTGCTCTGACACTATGGTTGGTGTAAATCTTTGATAGACCTGCGGCTTCGCTAATTTCGGCCATCATTTTGCCCAGCTTGTTGACTCCGAGTGGTCGATTTTCAAACCACACCGTGTTTGTTGGTTGCCAATTTCTTGCAGGATACTGGAAGAGAGCAAGGCACTTTGGATTGACTCTTTCGAGGTGGAGAGCCAAAGCTTTATAGCCATCAAATGACTGTTCGGTTTCGTACATTCGAGCTTCTTTCTCCGAGCTAGAAACGTCGCTTAATCCACCAGGGTGATTTTTGGAGGACTCGTCGTGTGTCATCCTCACGTAGCGTCGACCAGAGCTATCAACCTCAAAAGTAAAGCTGTTTACGGTGAGATTACGTTGACCTTCCCGACCTCGTCTACACCAATATAAGACGACGTGAAACCACACAGAGCGAAGAAGGGACAAAGGATTTATTAGATTAAAAACACCACTTGTTTTCAGCTTGGCGAGGTCTTCGTTCTCCAAAGGCGGTTTGTGTTTTACATTTTCCTGCCCGAGTTGCTTCAGCTCTTTTATCTTCGCGTCAAGCATCTGGTTGGAACTCGTAAACAAGGGGTCAGATGTTATTTTAACTGCCCTGTTTAATGGTGGACTATTCAAGTATCTTTCGATACCGTGTCTGAACCCCACCAACCACCAATGCTGATTTGCTGTAGTTTCGCTTGTCCTTCGTCCGTGCTTCGGCGTAGAAATGATACAAGTTTTCGTCGAGCTGCTTTGTTGTCATTTGGTCCAGTTCAGGCATTATATTTCTCGCTTGACACCATTCTAAATATATTAAGAAGTTTTCTTTTAAAGGTACTTAGTGAATATTTAATAGTTGTAATTTTTCTCAAGAAATGTTTATATTAAAATGTCGTATTTGTTGTACAGTGTTGCTTGAATTTCATCTCTTGTAGAATTTCATATTTTTTAAAGTCATGTCATGAATAAAAACTTATGACAAAGACAATGTGAAAATGGTCAATTTTAACTTGTGGAGTACAATTTCTGTTCTTACTGTAGTCTATAGAGTTATTTTGTAAAGCAAGTATTTAAAAGCCGAGTATGTTTTGATACCTACCTTTAAATGTTAAGACAGCCCAATTTGTTGCATGTTTTGTTGCCTTCGAGTGGCGACTTTCCAGCAAGAAATTCAGTTTTCTTTCTGAAATTTCAGCAAACCTTGCTTCGCTGGCTTCAGCGCATTGGTTTTCAGAAACAGACTCTTCCATGTTAGCGTTTTATGTTCAAATTTGTTATCACGTTTTGCGAAATTTTGGACTTTAAATCTATTATAATTTGTTTACTTTTTGGCAAGAGCAAAAGAAGCGGGAAAATTTCAAAAGCTACAAGCGTGCATTATGGTGTCACAATGCACGCGTATCAGCCAATCAAATTGCGCGTTATATCACACTTATATTATAATGATAATTCGTGTTAATCCGAGCGTATATATGACACTGTATTATTTCTGAAATGATTTCCCGTAGCACAGATTTCAAAATTTCACACCGATTTCGCATTTTAGTATACAAACTATACATTTCGTGATTTGAGTTGTATTTTTATGATTCTGGTAATTCACAGGCGGCCCAATTTCAGGGTGAGTGATCAGGAGTTGCGGGTTTTTAACGGCTTTTTATAAACAAATTTTATACTCCACCAAAACTATTCTAAAAACATTCTTAAATTAGTCAAATAACTACACTTTAACAATAAAATATAGTTGACATGATAGTATAATGCCTTTGCATTATTTTAATTACGCCATGGGCTCATTTAGAGCGGTTTATGCAACCTTTTCTGTGGCCTATATGTTGTGTCAAATTGTGTGTTGCTCGTTATATGTGTATAGAAGCTAAAGGCTAATTACTCGCGGCCCGACCGTATCGCTTAAAACTCAAATATCTCCGCTCAAACTTGTCGTACGGCAAAAAAAATTCGATCAGATCTTTTCACAAAGGTTTCTCTTTCTAACGAATATGGTTTGATCATAACTCGGGCAAATTTAGCGACGAACGGAGCCAAAATCTCTCAATTTCGGCTATGTTCATAAATACTTGGAACTGTTCGGGCATGATCGTGGACGTGACGTAAACAACTGGTAAACAATACCGTCTTACGCGGGGTGGGACAGCAGTCAAATTCGTCGCTACTCGTCAATTTGACTGCTGTCCCACCCCGCGTAAGACGGTATTGTTTACCAGTTGTTTACGTCACGTCCACGATCATGCCCGAACAGTTCCAAGTATTTATGAACATAGCCGAAATTGAGAGATTTTGGCTCCGTTCGTCGCTAAATTTGCCCGAGTTATGATCAAACCATATTCGTTAGAAAGAGAAACCTTTGTGAAAAGATCTGATCGAATTTTTTTTGCCGTACGACAAGTTTGAGCGGAGATATTTGAGTTTTAAGCGATACGGTCGGGCCGCGAGTAATTAGCCTTTAGCTTCTATACACATATAACGAGCAACACACAATTTGACACAACATATAGGCCACAGAAAAGGTTGCATAAACCGCTCTAAATGAGCCCATGGCGTAATTAAAATAATGCAAAGGCATTATACTATCATGTCAACTATATTTTATTGTTAAAGTGTAGTTATTTGACTAATTTAAGAATGTTTTAGAATAGTTTTGTGGAGTATAAAATTTGTTTATAAAAGCCGTTAAAAACCCGCACCTCCTGATCACTCACCCTGAAATTGGGCCGCCTGTGGGTAATTTAGCGGTAAAGTGTACGATATTTATTATGCGCGTGGTTGCACTAGGGCGTAGCGAACGTATATAAATGAACATGTAGACGATGTAGTAAACTTACCGAATCCAGTCTTTAAAGAAGCCAACAACGTGCTCCATAGTAAGAAATAACCAAGACCTAAGTATAAAACGGCTGTTACCTTGCCTTTAAGATACAATTTAATTGAAAATCACCCAATGAAGTATAGCAACAAAGGCAACGATGTTCACGCACTATGCACAGTGAACTATGATTATGCATGCCACCGATGCATGCATGCATGACACCGGGTCAGCGATGCGAAAATCATGGGGATGGACTTCATCTAACCCTTATCGAAACTTATATAAGCACTAAACATATATTATAACTAGGGTACCTGCAAGGTAGGGATTGCTGCGGGCATTAAAAGCAAATAGAACAAAATTAAAAGATTTTTTTGCACTTCACTTGGTTGAACTAGAATACTGGGTTTGGTGGATAATCCAAGTGAGTAGATATATACACAATTTTAAGACCTAACCAGGAACGGTTGCGAAAAATGCAACACTAGGTCCTCTGGCAGGAATTGAACCCACGGCCCTGCGATTCTTACGGTTACAGCTCAGCAACTGGCCTCTGTAGCTCAGTTGGTTAGAGCGCTGCACCGGAATCGCAGGGCCGTGGGTTCAATTCCTGCCAGAGGACCTAGTGTTGCATTTTTCGCAACCGTTCCTGGTTAGGTCTTAAAATTGTGTATATATCTACTCACTTGGATTATCCACCAAACCCAGTATTCTAGAACTAAATTACTTAGGCTAGTGGCTTGTTAAGACATTGTAGGCAAATTAAGCAATTTGAGTGCAATATACACAATGTAGGTAATGATACGGCTCTGTCTGCAGTACAGGGGGTTGAAATTTCCACTGAAATCACCAAACTGCGCACCTATAACAAAGCCATGACAGAGTGTCTGCCAACTGCTTTGATTACATGGAGGTGGGTTGGCTTACTAAGAAGCCCCAAACGATCCCATCCTGTTTGTTCTAGCCGGTCTGGCAAGCAAGCTGGCCTTTGCTCATGTAATAACAATTCATCTGGCCAGTTTGGCAAACAAGTTCAGTTTGAGCAAGAATTAAAATAATTAAATCAGTTAATCCTTTTCTCAGTGTAAAGACATAGCAGTAAACCAAATCATTTAGCTAGCAGGAAGTCAACTGTCAACACATTGCGCTCAGTGGAAACCCCGCGCTTGATCATAATAAACAACAAACACGGAATATGATATTATATCACGAATATCAAGGCATGTTCGATATTGCGGTTTAAAAAAACTATTGAGCAAGGTAGCACAATGACGTTTGCGTAGAGTTGATTATTTGTCATTATTCGAAAGAAAATGATCGAAGAAAAAGATGGCGGTCAAATTATATTATTGCATATATTATATTATGAGGCGCCCTTCGAACGTTTTGTTGAGAAAAAGCACGGTAAAAAGTAAGCTTTACAAGGTGGTCATTATACCTTAAAAGAAAGATAATTTATCTGTCTAAAGCATACATATAGCTTATTTCAGAATAAATCTTCCGAGCAAAACAGCAGCAGCCAAAACTTGAGAGAAATATCGACAGACGACAGCTTAAATACAAATTTTTATAAACGTTAACACCAAAAACACCAAAAACAACTCAACAAGTGTACGGAAGGCGAATATAAACAGCAAGAAAACAATGAAGTGAATACAATCAACAAAAGGTTACCGGCTTTCAAGAGAATAAATCAGATATTTTTTTCAGCAAAATTACAGTAAACAGCCAAATCTTGACAGAAAAATCGACAGCTTCCACGTGCCGACTGCCGAACGCATTTAACTAAACTGCGCACCTACTGCGCATAACCACAATTCCTTGCGTTTAGAAAAATTGAGAAATCAAGCCCCACCGCACAAATTAGGTCTGCTGCTCGCTCGCTCGCTTAAGGCTCGCTCGCTACGCAGCAATAAGAGTTTTTCTAAATACTTTCTAAATACTCATTTCAGTATAAGTGCTATATTACTTATCATAATTAATTAATTAGTTAAATAGTTAATTAGCCTAATTAGTATATCTCATGAAAATGAGGCTTATTCAATTGTGTTTCCTTTGTTGTTTCAATTCAGATTCGATCGAATTAAAGCACACAAAACAAAAACAAGTGTCTTCCGCATATCAAACATACATTGGCATATTGTAAACACTGGACTGGACTGGGGTTGGTTGGACTGGACTTTGGGCTGGACTTTGGAATTTCGAATTCTATTTAGTTTAACGATTTTCGCTGATTTTGTATAATTATAGTTGAAAACAACGAAAACGAGGTTTAATGCATCGAAAGGACAAGTTGCCGTAATGTAATGTCAATTAATGAGCGCAATGTATCGAGTTTGGGTTTTTGTCGAGGGTCAGAGGTCGAGGGTGGAAGGTCGAGGTCGAATGTCGAGGTCGATGGTCGAATGTCGAGGTCAAGGCATATTTTAACATATATACTGGAGGGCCACTTGGCCCCCCAGGCCCTCTTGATGGCCCCCCACTCACACAAAATTGGCCCCTCACTCCCTGGGCCCTTTATACATTGGGCCGGGTTGTTTACAGAGTAAATGATTTGTCTGTGTTCAACGAAATATTGTTTTATGGCTTATATAGTTACACATTTTTTAAGTTTTAGTTAAAACATTGAAATACTATTGGCTTGGCAATTTCAGAGCCCCAGATTTCAAAATTTTCCCGGGAAAAAACTCCCCCGGACCCCTACAGGGCTCGCACCTTCAGCACTCAGATTAAGGGCCCTTTTTCACAAATGGCCTCCCACTTAGAAATCCTTAAAATATGCCCTGGTCGAGGTCGAGGGTCGAAAGTTGAACAGAACTTCTTTTCGTAAATATTAACACGAAATATTGCTAGTAAGTTAAATTAATGATACCACTCTCCTCCGCAGAGGCTGTGAGCTATTAAAAATAATTAGTGAGGTCTCGAGCAATTTCATTAGTCTTACACGAAGTTTTGAGAAGGGTGGGGGAGCGCAAAGAATAAATGACTAATTATTTTTAATAGCTCACAGCCTCTGCGGATGAGAGTGTAATGATACTAAATTTAGATTTTATAATTGTTGTTAAATTGACAAGGCCGCGGTCATAACTATTTTTGAACTATTTTCATAACTATTTTCATAACTATTTTTAGTTAGTAGAATCATACTAGTATACTATTGCAAATGCTGTAATTTGATTGGCTAGGCTACTCGCTATCTAATTGTCGATAGATAGCGAGTAGCGAAACAGCCATCTCCTCGGCGCGAATTTTAACGAATTTATTTCAATAAATTATGAAAAATGTTTTGAAACTCTGTTTTCTTGCTGGTTTCTACTAAAACAATTAGATTATTCGTTCTCGATTTCTATGAGATGATAGTTCATTCGGGCTTCGCCCTCATCAACTATCGCCTCATAGAAATCTTGAGCACATAATCTAATTGTTAATTATGACCGCGGCCCTGTCAATTTAACAACAATTATAAAATCTAAATTTAGTATCATTAATTTAACTTACTAATCAATATTTCGTGTTAATATTTACGAAAAGAAGTTCTGTAAATTGACAAATTAAAAGTATAGTTTTTAAAAGTTTTTACACCATTCAGCATTCTACTCAAATTCAACAGTACCAATGAAATCAATTTTTCGACCTCGACCTCTGACCCTCGACCCTCGACAAAAACCCAAACTCCAATATACAGTCGAACCTCTATTAAGCGGCCACCCTCGGGGATCGGCTTTGTGGCCGCTTAATAGAGGTGGCCGCTAAATAGAGGTACGCAATAATTAGGCCTTGGGCGTGGTCAAATGTCTATTTATTCAATCATAAATCACCGATGACAGTAATAAGTAGATTTTAGAAAGATCAAGAAGTAATTGTTAACAAAAGAGTTTTCAAACTTGGTCCAAGAACTACACAAAGCGGTAGCAAAAGACTAACAACTTAAATTTGGAAAAGTGCAATATGTTCGACCATATACGTTTACTATTAGCAGTCTATGTTGGCTTAAAATAGTCCTTAATCTGCATTTGTCGCCGCGGTGCATTGAGTTTCAAAGCACAGAGCAAATCATTTGTCTTAGATATTGATTGAGCTAGCTCCTCATATCCGTTATAAATTGCAAAATTTCGCAGATCCTCAGCATGCCCAATTGCCTCCGTCAACGACTCCAGTTCAGGTTCTTGTAAATCTCTGTCATATTCGTCATCGCTTACTGAGTTCGCTGTATCTGACGAAGCGGATAAATCATTAAGATTGTCTCCCAGCAATTCCTCGCGAACAACTTCCTCCAGTTCGGGTCAGAATTGTCGATGTAGCCAGGACAAACTTCAAGATCGTCTTCGGTCGATATGTACTCTTCTGCAGTACAAGGCACTTCGAATCTGCTCAGAAGTTCCTGAAGATCTTGCAGTTCCTCTCCTTCAAAGGGATCGTCTTCGATAGCGATTTCTTGCGGAGACAATCCCGTCTTCTTGAAGCATCTTTGGATTGTATCAGAGGACACTTCGTCCCAAGCCTGTCTTCCCCATTCGATGGACATAAGAAGATTCACAGATTTCACAATGTCGCTCGCACTCTTGGACCCGTCGACTTGACCACATACATAGCGAAGCAATCGCTTTTTGTACTTAACTTTCCAGTTGGCAATGATACCAGCGTCCAGTGGTTGAGTCTTGGATGTGGTATTCTTTGGCAAAACACAATGTTTATGTTCGAAAAGCTGTCCTTCAAGCTTTGTGGATGACAAGGGCATTATCCATAAACAGCAAAATACGTCTGTTCTTTCGCTTCAATTGACGATTAAGTTTTGACAAAACTTCAGTCATAATACCCGTGTTCATCCAGGCTTTGGCATTTGAAAAATAGTTGCATTTGGACGGACGCTTGTTGTCCTTTAAATGCTTGAAGCATCGCGGTTTTGCAGACTTCCGATAACAATGGGATCTTCCTTATCCCCTGCGGCATTAACAAAAATGCCCACGTGATGCGCATCATTGCGATTTGGCCGCCACTGCAACTTGTTCCTCTTTCGCTGAGAGTCTTCTCAGGAAGACCACGCCAAAAACTTCCAGTTTCATCCATGTTCCACACATCTTCTTCCTTCCATCCTCTGGTGATTTCTCCTGCCCTTTCACTCCAGCTTTCAACTGTTTCCGGTCTCACGCCTCCCTCTTCGCCTGCCACGGTCATATTGCATATGTTATGTTGTTTCTTGAATTTTTCCAGCCAACCATTTGATGCTGTAAAACCTATCATTTCTAGCCTTTCTGCTATTACTAGGGCCTCTTCTTGAAGCATTGGTCCGGAAACTGGTATGTTAGAGTTTCTACACATGGTGTACCACTCCCACACGGGTTTGTTCACATCCGAATATTTGGCTGTGCGCTGTCGCTTTTGCTGACTTCGTTCATCAGTGCTTTCGTGCAAAGCAAGTATAGATGCCTTGTTTTTTATGATGGTTTGGATCTGTGTTCTTCCAGTTTGAAAGTGTTCTGCTATTTTTCTGGCTCCGAGATCAGGGTGATCTTTAGCAAATCTGATTACGGCAACTTTTCAGACAGGTCAAGACATTTGCGCTTGTTCGTGAAGGTTGAGCAGCGATCAGTTGGACGGCTGTTACTGTGGCCGGTCTTCAGCTTTGTTTTAACACCAGCTTTACATGTTGCCTGTTCTTTTATGTTCTCGGTTGCATCTTTGCAAGAATGACAAAAGGACACACTTGAGCCAGCTTTCCAACCAGGTGTCTCTTCAGGAGCGGCAGTGGAACAGGTAGCTGACCTGTTACATACAGCTTTTCTGCAACTCAAACATTCGTAATTTGTTTCACTACCACACGTTTGACAAAATGCGGTACTCGTCAACTCAGACATTTCCAATTGAATACCTTACATTGTTATGGCGCTTTACCTCCCAACTGTAATGCTACACTCATTTCCGTTCACACCTGTATACGTCTTAATTTTGCCAGCCAAAAGATCAGAAATACATAGCATAGAAATGTCCTCCACGGAAACATTTAAAGTAATTTCGTTTATCAGAGGCTATCATGCATATATGGACATCTGGGTGCCAAACGTTGAAGAAGAACATGATCTTAAGCGAGAACCAAGTAACAAAGAGGACTCTAATGCTGTGGCAGTTGTTCGCGAAAGCTTGCACGAAATGGACGAAAATCTTAGTCTTAGATCAGTTCAACGTGCAATGCGACGTCGTCATGATATATCTACCGAAAAACGATACTCGCATCCGAATGAAATGAAGGAGGACTTTGAAATCATTGGACATGTTCCAAAATTAATGGCAATCTGGCTCACAAAGTTTCTTAAACGAGCGGCGAACTCCGGTAAAGCAGTGGTCAAAGGAACGCGTGTGAATAGAGGTGGCGGCTATGGTTTGGAAATTCCCTGTGAATTTCATTTCACAGGAGATGCCTTTTCAATCAGTTGGCTAAAGGAAAAGTTAAAAAAGGAGGGATTTGAGGCGAAGTAATAGAGCGTTTCTATGCAACGCAAACACCGACACTTTTGTTGCTGACAATGCTTTGAATTTAATGACCTGTAAAGTTGAGCGAGGTGTCAAGTGGCATGTGTTGAACATTAGTTTTAAGTGTTATTAAGTAAATAAAGCAAATTATTAAACATTAGCTCAACTTTTAGTGTGCAAGCTGGCCGTTTAATAGAGGTAATAACTTATATAAAACATCATTTGGGACCGCTCATAGGTGGCCGCGGCCGTTTAATGGAGGTGGCCGTTTAATAGAGGGATATTTTATAGTAATTGTATTACAAATATTTTGGGACTTTGATATGCGGCCGTTTAATAGAGGGTGGCCGCTTAATAGAGGGCCGCTTAATAGAGGTTCGACTGTATCTAATACAGCAATACACTAATAGACCTTTTTTTTTCGAAATCTTTGCTTTTTTGTCTATTTTCGAAATCTTTGCTTTTTTCTGGTATGCAATGCAACCATAATAACCAATGTTAAAATTACTTGCTTCGAATCCTTTCGAATCAGTAACAGGGTAGACATTTGCTAAACTACCTTTAAATTTAACTGCAAAGAGGGCGGCATATAGGCCGTGTTTTGATAATACCGCTATTCGAAATGCTCGTAATCATATGTAAATTGTTAAGCCATTAAGGTATCATTAGGTCATATATAGGTAGATTATGTATCACATGGTATATACATGGTATTTAAAGGACCACACCTAGCGAGAATTGCATCATTTAGTGTGAATTCCGTCGGCCGACACCAGAAGGACCGAAAGAGAAAACAAAGATCCGAACCGTACGAATTTCCAGAGTTATGACAGACGAGAAGCGACATCTTATTCAACCAACACCAGCAGCGTCACCACCACCAGTGACGAACAGTCAGAACATAATAAGGATGATCATGTGCTACACCAAAACGGCGAAGCAGAGTCGCAAATGCAGCCAAACGACGGGGTGTAAAATATTTCTGCTGTTGTATAGCTTTAGGTATTGTTATTTCGTGAATGTTTTACACTATACGGGTTTACTTCGTTTAATCTAATTTTGCTATGTACAACGTATTATAAGTTTAGTACGTGGCTATTCTCCGTATGTGTACGTCTGATTAGGTGGTTAGGAAAGGTTTTAAAAGATATGTCGCTTTCATAATTATAGTTCTTTGACTTTGCGTTAAAATATCAGCGGGGCTACGCAGGGGAGAACCCCGTGCAATTTAAAACCCTGAGGTTCCGCTTTGTAATTCGCACATTGTTCAACCTCGTCGCCTTAATGGTGACCGACAAGACTGAGTGATTGCTTGTAAAGTATACAGCTATTGAATGTAAGGAACGTGGTTTCACATCAATCTTTGATTACTCTAATTCTAATTTGACTATAATCTAATCAAGTTTACTTGAAGAAACGGCGGGAGTTTGTCATTTTATGTTGTTTAAAGGCTTAATTACATGTTTGCATAGATTGTCTCAAGATCCCGTGGGGAGGAATGCAGGCCGATATGCTACAGCTATGAGTGATCATATGATTGATAACAGCGCTCCGTGCCGTATTATGCGACGAATGACTTGAGTTGTTTGGCACAATTGAATGTTTGTATACCGTAGATGTTTGTTAATCATCCATGTCTGGTATTGAAATGAGGCATGGTGTAAAATTGTTTTAGCTTATTTGACTTGCAAATGTTTTTGTTGTAATCAGTGCCCCGTGAATAGTTATGATCGATGATACGGAAGGCTTGAACTGCTGCAAATGATCAGTGACAAAAATTGTTGTAGTCAGTGCCCCGTGCTTAGATATGATGATACGGGAGGCTTGAACTGCTACAAGTGATTGGTGATAAAAGTTGTTGTAGTCAGTGCCCCGTAAATAGTTATGATGTTACGGGAGGCTTGAACTGCTACAAGTGATTGGTGAAAAAACTAGTTGTTGTAGTCAGTGCTCCGTGCATAGTTATGATGATACGGGAGGCTTGAACTGCTACAAATGATCCGTGATAAAAGTTGTTGTAGTCAGTGCCCCGTGCTTAGATATGATGATACGGGAGGCTTGAACTGCTACCAGTGATTCGTGATCAAAAAGTTGTTGTAGTCAGTGCCCCGTGAATAGATATGACTAGGAGTTACTATCGCAAGGAAAGTGCTGCCCTGAGAAATTGCCTTAGAACATGTAATGCACTTGTCATCAGAAACTGCATATTCAGGAATGTTTTGCACAGCTGTTGGTAAACAAATGGTAAATCACTGTCATTACCAAATTTCTCATCAGTTTAATTCAAAATAATTCAAAATAATTAAAAACTAATATGTAAATAAGTACCAACAAACCGGCACAAACTAAATATATAAGCCCAAATTGTTTGGTTTTCCATAGTTTGTAAATACTGTACTTTGTCTTTGATTGTTTTCATGTTTTCACATACATATACACTGTACTGTATACCAATATACTGAAAACCAAATATAATGTTTATCCACTTGTTGAAGTCATACAGATAATGCTTTTGTTGTTTATAGATCCCTTGAATTTCCACCAGTATGTAGTAAGTTCCACGGTATATATAAAATAACTTCTTGAAGTAAGTCCCATATACTGTTCATCACATAGAATATATATATGTTATTTACCGGTTGCGAGGTCCGGATGAGAAAAACTGTGCCCGAGGTCTTGAAAACGGCCCGAGCCCGTAGGGCGAGGGACGTTTTCAAGACCGAGGGCACAGTTTTTCTCATCCGGACCGACGCTGCCGGTAAATAACGTGTTTATTTTTTATCATAGGTAAAATTTAAGAATTTATTAAAATTGAAAATTCCAGTGTAGCGAAATAATTTGAGATCAGTGCAATTGTGAATTCAAAGCGAGGCTGACAAAACTTGAACGTTAAAAGAAAACACGAAGACGAAAACTCAAGAAAACTGGCAAGAAACTCACAAAAAAGCATAGTTTCTGTACAAATGTACACGATATTTTTAAATATGGCAGTAGAAAAGCATAGGAATGAAAGGTTTTGGCCCGGTTTTCCGGTATTCCGTGTTTCTTCGACAAGGATATCTTCGTGTTTACTTGCTTTGGCCATAAAAAACTCATAAAGTGAATCATGCAGTGAATGCATGTGTTTTGACTTCGATCAACGCTTTCTACTAAAACTGCATGACAATGAACAAGGTATGCTGTAATTTTTTTCTGGTCATTTCACGGTAAAAAAACATATAGGCTCAACATTGTTTGCCAAGGGCCACGGCTTTAATTGTTTTTTGTTTACAATATGTATACGAAAAGTACTTTAACAAATGGGCAGAAAAATCATGTTTTCACTACAGTTGGTCCATATTTTTAAGTTTTATGTGTGGAGAAAAGTTTTTTCTTCTATGATATCTGTTTAAACTGTATTTTTTTAACTTTAATGTGGCCAAATACTGAAATACATGAGCAATAAAACAAATGTATTAGTTTTAATACACGAGCATTTAAAACAAATGTATTAGTTTTCTCGACGCATCGTGCTTAGTATGAAGCCTTTGGAGTTGATGCAATTCATTTTTGTACTCTAACTATCGTTAGGCTAGCTTTTTGAACTTTTTGGGTAGATTTTTTAATCTAAAAATTGTTTCACTCCTGTGTTTTGTCGCGTAATCCAGAGCGGGCCGGATGAGTTTCAGAGCGGGCCGGATGAGTTTCAGAGCGGGCCGGATGCAAAAATCCGGACCGCTCTGAAACGCTCGCTAGCCAATCAGATTGCTTTATTTTCATAGATAAAAAATAAATGGCAAATATGCTGTATCCAGTTTGGTAAATCAATCCATAATTGAATCCATGAATCGTATATTATTCCTTTAAATAAGTATTATAGTAGTATGCAGTCTTAGCATAGATGTTGTCACAAAGTTTAAGGTGCAAATATTTGTTGATGTACAATTAATCCATTGCCGTTGAAAATTTTGGAGTGTTGAAAATTGCATCCCTTGTTGTTGCCACTTTGCCTTGGCAGAGTTAATATTGATCCTTTTTCCCACATTGGAATGGTCAATGATCTATAAAGAAAATAATAAAATTTGTTAGGATACAGTATGTAGGTTACAAAAACAGGCATGGGGTTAAACAAATCGTGGGAAGTGGGATTGAGTGTAAGAACGAACTGAAATGTTTACTATAAAATTAAGATATATTTACACTTACCATTCTCCACCTTGCCAACAATAGAATTCCATACAAAATTGTGATAATTAATAATATAAATTAATTGAAACAGGTGATTGAAATATGAGTTGCACATGTACATTGAGGTACATGCATATTTAACTGGGATCCACAACTGAAGTCCTTTACATGATTTAACCAGAATGGTTTGAAGAGTTAAACACGTTGCATGTAGTCTGTGCCAAACGATCTGAGAGGTAATTGTTGTCTCTCATGAAAACCATTTTCTGCCTGCGAAGAGACAGTGATTGGACGTATTGGGATGCACGATGGTTGAGCTAGTGTCATCAAATGAAGGACCTCTGTAGTTTTCAAACTGAACAATAACAGCAACAGGTAGGTTAGGTGGCTGATTGTTAGTTTTAAAGATAAAATCAATAATTGTTCCAGTAGCACCATTGCAGAGACCAACACTTGACCATAAATTCATGGTTAGCACTACTCTAGCACCCTTTGCTAAAAACAGCACAGGTTGTAAGCCAGACATGTCATCTGCAGGAATTTTCTTAGCAATTGCTGATGAATGCCGAGCATTGATGTGAGCAACTGGATGTTCAAGTTTACTGAGTTGTTCATGGTTGTAATTTGCTACTTGTTCATTGCAGTAAAAGAGCCTTGTAGCATCATCAAATTCTGACAAATTTGGAATACTTGATGGTTGGCGAGTTAAAAGTAGTTCCCAATCTTCAACTGTCGCCTCACCTTTACGTAGGCGCAACAACAAATCTCTAAAGTTGGTTTGTTCAACATTCATTCCTTGTACTCGCTGATTAACAGTGAGTTTTACAACGTTGTCAAACATATGATAAGATTGATAACCTTGTTCACCAACTTCACCTGATGGTTTAGCATGATAAAGAGGCTTATCTGCCACAGGTGGTAACTGACCTGGGTCACCAGTTAAAATCAAAGATTTTCCACCAAGAGCCTTGTTGTAACATCCTGTTGCTTGTTTGCAACGCTTATCTGCCCAACCAAAAGTAGTTTGACCAAGCATTGAGTATTCATCAATGACAATGTAGTCAACACCATTTAGGTTCTCTTGTAATCTAGACAGACTCTGACCTGTTAAATCTTTTTTCCCTCTTGATCCAATACAGTTAGGTAGTTTTAACAATGAGTGAATAGTAACACCTCTTATATTAAAAGCAGCCTTACCAGTTGTAGCTGTAACTGCACACTTATCCCGCAAAAGGTTGCGAATAGCGTTGATTAGGCAACTCTTACCAGTACCAGCTACCCCAATAACAATGAGGCATAATGGTTCTTTATCAATTGAAATATAATTAAGATGTGAATTGACAATATTATAAGCAATTCCTTGCATTTGACTGAAACTATTTATATTTACAACTTCATACTGTGCATCAATCACATGATTCTCTTTTTTGTTTTTTATCCATGTTGGTATTTCATGTATTTGTTGCTCAGAATAGTGAGTACTGTCTTGGTGCCAGTCATGTGTTGACTGTGCTGTTTGCAGGTTCATCTTCTGGTTCTTGTTGACTCTGAATCACACTTTGTAGTTTATCAAACCAGTCTTGCACATGAGTTTGTGCATAAGGTGTTTGCAAGAATTCTTGCCATTGGGCTATTAAAATTTCATCAGTTGGTTCTTGGTCAGCCCATGCATTGTTCTGGGTTGTTCTCCAGGGTTTATACCTCAGAAGTTGATACCTACAATAAAGCCCAAAATTTGGGCCTTTAGGATTGGGAGAGTAAGTGGGAAATATCCTTGGCAACATTATCTGGTAGTTTTGTTAGCTCATTGTTAACAACGTTGTATGTTGTGGCAAACTGAACAAAGTTCATGTTAATAACAGCTTGTGAACTGTTGTATTGTCGACGGTTAGCGTACACATCAAGAAGTGAATTGTCGGTACAAGAATCACCTTCTACAGATGCATTACCATGTACTCTATGTTAACCATTTAGACTCACTGGAATTACTTTATATGTTGAACTATGAAGTTTTAGTGACAACAAGTGATGCATAGTCTCCTGGGCTGCATAATCTCTTTCACCAAGAGTTTTCATAACTACCTTCTTGATAGCTTTATGAGGGTCACTATTATTCTCAACATTCTGGACAATAGAATTAAATGCCTGTTTCAACATAGGTGACCTTGGTTCACCTTTAGCAGCATATTTAGTGAGATATTCAACACAAGCATAGTGATCAATAACAACTTGAACATCACAGTTTGCTCTCCAACCTTGAAGTTGGAGTTGTTGATGATTGTTCAACCTGGAATCATTTCTTTTAGTGACAATCTTTACTCTATACTGGACATTGTCACCTCAAATTCTAATTTTGTCTGAGGACAGTGGTTAAATGGGAAATGAAATCTGCATTTCAACTCTGACTCATTTGATTTTTTTTTAGGCAATAATTTGTGCTACAACGAGTGTGTCGTTGAACCATATTTAAAATATCTACATAATCAGATTGTGTTTCAAACTCAGGAATGTCTTTATGCTGTTTCTGGCATGGGTGGACTTGAGGTCTTATCCATATATCCTCATCTGGCGGGTTTGGGTTAACAGTGGATAATAACCAATCAACAAATTGGCATACTGTGCCAGCAGCTATATGACCAGCTTGAATATCCTGATCTAGTTCAGTTGTTTCTGGACATTCATTTTCATCCTTAAATTTCTGTGCTAAGAAGCCTTTCAGAGCAGTCTGAGTAAGTTGGCACAAACCTGGGTCATTGTTTAGCTTAGCAGTACCATGACAATGAATACTACCTCTGCCTTGATATTCATATCTAAACCAATGCCATTTTGCATCAAGAGTATCATAAAGCCAGTGTTTAACAAAGCCTTCTAGCCGTTGTGTGGAAAACCAATCTATAATATGTGGATTGTTTATGACATTTTGTCTCCTTACCTCACTGGTCATATTACCAATGTCATTGTCAGTATTTGCTCCAAATAGAGAATGTAATTCAGGCCAATGCATATCAGCTGATGAAAAAGTGAAGAACAATGTTGGTGCTCCAACATTAGTGATAATGGCTTTAAGTTCTTCTCTCACCTTACTCCAGTAAGCATTTGTTCCAGCAATATTTCCAACATATCTTGACACTTTAGACATAAGACAGTTGAATTGTTACTTGCAGCCATTTCACGCAGCTCATCAATGGTGAGATGTGCTTCACCTGGGTTTTGTTTCAGGAATATTCCACTCTGCTGTAAAATACGTTTCCTTTGAATCATATTAAAAGCCCAGTATGAAAATCTGGGGTGGTTGGCAAAACGGTATACCCATTTACCATCAAGTATTTCAGCAAATTTTAAAAGATGCTTGATCCTTTCTTGAAGAGGAACATCTCTTAAGATACCTAAGTTAGTGGGATCACCTTTTCCATCAGGAAATAATGTTGGAAAAGCCATAGTGGCAAGATGTGACATCTGATATTCATTTAATGGCTCATTTTCAACAGTTGGCCATGACAATGGTTCATCTTCAGAAAGCTGGTTTCTAACAGCCTCAATCTCTTGCTCTTGTTGTTCACCAACAGGTAGAAAACTACTCATTTCAGTTGACTCATTATAAACAATGTCTTCAGATGGGTTATCACTATGAGGACCTAAAACTGCAGGCATATCATAACTTGAGGCTATATCATCTTCAGTCTCAACAGTTACAAGATCTGGTGGGACACCATTTTCAGGTAAATAATTGAATGCTTGTTCATTTACTCTTATCTCAGAACAATGAGGATTATTTTGAATAAGCCACAATAATGCATTGTGTATTTTTTGTTTTCTTACAGTGACATCTTTGAAGGTGTTATCTTTACCTCTAACTTTGACAATGATTATTGCCAAATCTTTGGGATATCTAGGCAAGCTTGTTGCAAGGTCTGTAACATTTTGGGGCAAGTTTATACAATGCCCTGAGTAACCCCGTTGACCACCAGGTTTAATATAAATCCTCATGATAGGAAGAGTACGAGCAATAAACATTTCTTCAACTTGAGTTAAATCCTGTAATTCATGTGGAACACATGAAGGAATCATTGAGTTTTCAATTGAAAACTTTTTAGGATTTTTTTTATCTCTAGAACATCGTGAACATATGTATTGGTCTGGTGATGCTGGTTTAGACTTTAAAGGCCATGCCTCTTGACAAATTGTGCATTGACTGATGACATATTTAATCGAATTGTGAAACTTATTGATGTTTGATTTAGTCCATGATTGGTTTTCAATACCACCACCTTGTGTTATATCAAATTCCTTTAAGTATTCGTGCTTATTCAGGATGCAGGCATTTGCTTCACAATACTTTCTTTTATGATAATTTCTATCTTTTTCAAGTCTAATTGCCTTTTCAGCATTAGTTTCTAATGGCTGTTTTCGATTTTTATACATTCTAGCATTTTCAAGTCTAATTATTACGTTTGCGGGACTGAGAAGTGTTGCTCTTAACAGTGAATTACTCGATTGTAATAGCTTGTTAGTGGAATATGTTTTTGGAAATCGACATTTTGGGGGTGAGCAAGAATTACAAAATATTAATGTCTTGTCTTTTGGTTCTTTGATCTGCATAAAATCTTATCAAGATATTTGCATATTGTTGGAATGTAAACACTGGGATTTGTCCTTAATTAGGCCGGAAACGGAAGCTATCTAGATCCAGAGCTCTGTATTACTCAAACTCAACTGCGGCAAGAAGATTATTATTACTATCTGGTGATGTTGAACAAAACCCAGGATGGGAAAGTGATCTACCTAAAACTCAGCAACCAGTAATAGAACACCAAAGAAGTTCTGTCACTAATTTAAGCATTCCCGTGCGTATTACTGAAAGAATTAATTTACATCAGCAATGCCAATGGAATGTATCTCGGAGTCCAACCAACTGTATCAGTGTTAATATTAATAATGGATTGTTTTCACCTAACCATTTCAAAAACCTTAGCTTTTGTCTTATGAATACTCGATCACTCAATAATAAAGCCGCTGAATTTATCGATTTCATATGTGATTATAAACCTGACATTGTTGCTTTAACTGAAACCTGGTTTCATGAATATGAAACTGCTGCTAGGACCCTCTGTACGCCTATAGGCTACAAACTTTTGGATCATCCACGGTCTGGCCGATATGGTGGTGGTACTGGAGTGCTGTTTAGGAATAACTTGACTGGAATATAAAAGCTGGGTCTCGGCGAATTCGTTTAATTGTTGTCTATAGAATACCATACTCTGAAATTCATCCTATATCTACCACAATATTTTTTGATGAGTTTGCTAAATTTCTTGAGTCCGTGGTCCTCTGTACCGATCAGCTCTTGATTACTGGAGACTTCAATATATACATGTCGATGTTGCTGATGATGTTGATGCTGTCAAATTACAAGAGCTACTTGAGAGCACTGGTTTACAGCAACATGCTAATGTCCCAACTCATATCTGTGGACACACCCTTGACCTCAAAATAACAAAACATTCCGAAAATATCATTACTTCGCCACCTCGAACTGATTACCTATTTTCAGATCATATGCCTGTTCATTGTAATCTTCTAGTTAATAAGCCTTGTCTTAAGAAAACCCATATATCCTACAGGAAAGTCAAGTCTATCAATGTTGATGCTCTTCGCAATGAACTCTCCAACTCAGATCTTTGTAGGAACATGCTTTCGATGGAGCTCAATGATCTTACTGATTGTTATAACCATACATTATCATTATTATTGGATCGACATGCGTCTCAACTGTTCCCTGGTTTAATCAGGAAGTCAAGTCAGCAAAAAGAGTACGTAGACAAGCGGAAAGGAAATGGAGACGGACTAAGTTGTATAGTGACTTCCTTGTTTATAAATCAAAGAAAAACCAAGCTACTTTCGTAATGAAGCGCGCACGTAAAGAGTACTACACCACTTTTATACAAGAGAACAGCAGTGATCATCGTAAATTGTTTAAGTCTGCCAAATTTCTTTTTAATCAAGAAACTGATTTGCACTTTCCAGAATATAGTGATAATACAGTCCTTGCGAATGACATAGGTGACTTCTTCGCTAAGAAGATGAGTGCATTAGACAAGAACTTGGTATCGCTTATCAGAAATATTAAGAGCATTAAAGATAGACGATAGAAGATAGACGGACTCAACAGTTTAAAACATTTATGTACAAAACTGTAAATAATATGGTCCCGAGTTATTTGTCCAGTAAATTCATTTCTACTTCTTCGATTCATGAGCTTAACTTAGGCCCTTGACTGAATCTCTGAAAAAAAAGTTTCTCATATAAGGGTGCAGTTTTGTGGAATAGCATACCCGTTGAAATTACTACAGCAGAGTCGCTTGCTGAGTGCCTGAGTTTAAATCTCTTATTTCCTAGTTAATAATTTTTCAAGATATTTCTGTAAATAATTTAGATATAATTTAAAGTTCTTCATTTAATTAGTTTATAAAATCACACGTCTCCATGGAAGAGCACATATTATTTTTTTCTATATACATTGTGAATGGACTTCGTGTTTAATAAATATGTCAATCAATCAATCAATCAATCAATCAATCAATATAAAATCAGCTTTTATAACATTTTTCTGCATTCAGAATCAATATATTCAATTATAAATTATTTATTGTAATTAATACGTTAATTTTACCCAATGTTTTCCTGCTGTAACGAGTATAAATATGCTATAAAGCATCGGACTCCGTAACATTGCAGTTGAAGCTTGCTGAGATTTCAAACTAATATGTGGAGGCATAATGCCTTTATACAGACAGAATAATTTTATTGAAAATATGTAAACATTCGCAACTCATATACACAATAACATAGTTGGCAACTTTGGGAAAAACGTCCGTGAGATTTTGTGAGATTACTAACTTTCACAAAGCGCCACCATGGTTGGCGCCGAGCGGGAAAATGTTAAAAATATGGAGTCCCTAGATCGTCGGAAATCGGCCTCTATAAAGGCCTAAATGGCCTCGGGTAATAATATGACAACACTAGAAATACACTCATGCAGAATCCCCTCGCCTATTCGAACTCAGGAATTATACTTCCCAAAATTTATTGTAACATGAAGTATTCAGTCAATTATTGTAACCATAGCAACACGCAACTTTTACTTTTTGTACAAAATGGTAAAATAGTGATATAAATATTTGTACTTTTAACTATAAAATTATGAATTGCCCCACTATATAAAGTAAAGTAGATGTGTTATTACGTACTCTTTTAGCTTTGGTTTGCTGTAAAATTCAACTTTAAACATTTCGCAAAAACGTCAACAATTTTCAGAAAACTTCAACTGTTTTTTGACAGTATATATTTTTAAATTTATCTTTAAAATGAAGTTTTTGACATTACGTTGTTTCTTCAAAATTCAAATTTAAACTTGCTAAAATACCTTTTAACTACCTATGTTGTAACTAACTACCTAAGGCCACATAAAAAAATTACTTGTTTAGCGTCCACCTCATCAAAATTTTTCAGGTCGGGCGGCGGATTTTTTTTTTATTTTTGAAATACATAACAATGTATTTTATACTTAATTCATCAAAAGATAATAACATATGGCTCAAAATCCAAAATCCGGCCATTTTGAATTTCAGCAGAGGCCGGAAGAGGACTGGGTGCCAGGATCAATTTGAGGTTAAGCGGAAGTGAAGCTACAGAATACGAATATTTATGATTGAAATCATCATTTAACGTTTCCACAAGCACAAAAGCGTTGTTTTGCGAGTTTTTACACGAATTTTGAAGGCTTTTTAGATAACAAAAAAAAAGTTGAGGTCGGGTGCTATGCTCAGGTCGGGTGCTATGCTCAGGTCGGGCGGGGACGCTAAACAAGTAATTTTTTTTATGTGGCCTAACAGAGTAAATCAGTTGCAAATCCACAAACTAAAATATGCTAAATAGACACTTACCCGTTTAAGACACTTCAAAACTTCAAAATCGTGTCCCTTTTCAGCCATTCGACTGTTTCTTCTTTTGTTGACTTTAAATTTTCGTTTACCTTGTTTTGAAGACTCTATTTACCCGTATGTTTTTCCAATAGCCCGAGTATTAAAAATTATTTTTGAAAAAGGCAGTTTAAATGCTGATGCATCAGGCCCGTAGCTGGCTAGCAATTCTTGGGGGGCACTTTTGGATGTTAGTTCACGTTTGTTCCAAAATTTTTATATTATCTTACACTTCCGTCCGTGTAAATATTTCACACAAATGTTGGGTCTTGGGTCTCTGGGCTCGAAAGCGTCCAATAAAAGTTTTTTTGAATAGAGTTTAATGTATAATAATAATAATAATTATTATTATTTCTTTATTAATACAATATTTACAGAGGGTGTACATCATTATTACCTATTTAAGAAATGAAAACGAGTCGCGTGCTTTATGGTGTGATAAAGCTCGAGGGGAATGTTTGGAGAGCACGAGAGAAGTTTGGAGAGCACGAAGAATGCTTGAGTGTTCTCTTAACATTCCCCGAGTGCATAAATCCACAAGACGAGTTTTTTTATTTCTTTTATATTATAAGTGGTATGTATAAGCACACTAAACAATTTTATTCAAAGATCAATATTGATATTCAACTGACATTTAATCACTGACGTGACTCGCAAGCTTTTCAATGTTTTCAACTTTTTATTCAGCGCTCTCACATTTAAGGAAATTTCCTTAAAACAAGGAAATTTGCAAGATTTTAAAGAGCAATGTAAGGAATCCATTTTTAAGGAAATTTTTAAGGAATTTCTTACCATTTCAGTCAAACTAGATAAAACTGATATTTCAATTATTTTTACCTAGTTTCGTACACGTTTTGTTGACGGTATGTTGATTCTTGTTTTAATGTTTTTATATACATATGAGCGTGTTTTGTTTAACGAAATGCCAAAGAGTGCTCGATTTCATATAGATAGAGCAAATATAGTTTTCGCTTACCTCAAGGTATCCACAACAGGGACTCATATAAATTAGCCTAATGACTATAGTAGCTAAAACTTAGAGAACATATATACAAGTGGATGAGACTTTAAAAATTAACTGATCCTATTTGCGAAGCAAGTGTTATATGAAAAGCTGCCAGGACGCGGAAATATTAATGTGGAATACTATACGCATCATATATACGATGTGGAATTATAAATATGACGCGGTATAAGTAGTAATATAGGTGGCGCAGGGGGCCGCAAGGGGGCCGCACTAATTAGTATTCAAGGGGGCCGCAACACATTAGCATATGGGGGGGGGGGGCGCAACACATTAGCATATGGGGGGGGGCCGCAACACAATAGCATATGGGGGGCCGCAGGGGGCCGCAACACAATTAGCATATGAGGGTGAGCACATCATTAGCGTCCTATTCCCTTGAGACATAATTAATATGACGAACAAGACCAGGCAAGTTTGGGCGAACAGACAATACTTTTGCTGAGTGCAGCATTTTTCCACAATAGCAAACTAGCGACAAGCGTCTTTATTAACACAATAGCTATTCCGCGGCAAGAGATTTTATTGCTGACTCTATTATTTTCATCACAATATATAGCTAAGCGTCGTTATAAAATTTGTCCTACATTTGATCTAAGCATAGTCTTTAATCGACAACGTTCGCAGCAGGTTCTCTGGTTATACTGCTTTGGCCAGATTATTGGTTATTTTTTGTTGATACATTTTTGGAGATATGGCTCGTGAACATCAAGAGAATTATATTTGGTAAGTTGAATTAACATTCGATTTGATATACTTGGATTCTTGCTAATACAATTTCTACTCTATAGGAGAGATCAGTTGATGGCTGAATTAGAGGACGAATTAGTTAATCGACAGCTATGTTCTTTGGCAGTGGAAGAAATGTTTGATTCTTGGTCGCCGGGGACTCAACAACAAGTGCTTGCCGAGTGGGATGATTGGCGAGACGATGTTGAAACGACCATGGAAAAACCAGGGTTGTGTTGTGATGAATGCGGTCGAGTTTTTACCAGATCCCACGGCTTAAAGCGTCATATTCAGCGTTTTCACTCTCGGGGGAAAGTGTTTGAATGTAACGAATGTGGTAAGCGCTTTTCAACAAGTGCCCAACTACGATGCCACGAGAAAGTCCACCAGGAGAAGCAGCAGGAATGTTCACGATGTCACAAAAAGTTTAGTCGAAAGGTATTATTAAGTGAGGTTCAATATCGCGCACAGTAAACGCGAACGCGATACCTTTGTAAACGCGATACCTTTGGGCGATCATGCAGGACATGCCAACGGGACATGCCAAGAGGATGGTTTCAAAAAGCGGTTTAGTGGTAAAAATATTTAAATGTTATTTTAAGTAAACGTAGTAGTTCGGGTGTAAATAGGGGCATTAGGGTTTTAAACAATCAGATGTGTACATATGTTCAAACGAAAAACGCTTTCAGTTATTTTTATCCAAAACGCAAAGTTTAGGAGGACGGTGTTTCCACTATTCCTTTAGATAGTTTAAAAATAGAAATTTTCAAAACCACATGTGTGTGTTATCGTTGGGTGGGGAAGACCCCAGCAATCTAGCGTTTCGGGACTCCCGGGACCCTTTTTTCCTTGCGGGACACATTATTGAATGTATAGGCGATAACAAGGACTCCCAGGACGATAAAAATCCCGCAGGGATCATTTAAAATGTTATACATTTTCAAAAATGTTTCACTATACACCATAGCTCGAACGCGTAAAGACTGTCCGATTTTTGGAAAGAAAAGTTTGCTAAAATTATCAAACCATTTAGCAGACATTCATGAACTGTCTTGTGAAGAAAGACAACCTTATCTCATTCGCTACATCTTTAGACCTAGAAGCTGTTTTGAATGAGTTCCATAGAATGATCAGAAACACTAAGAAGCGGTCAAAATGGCTTAAATAGGCGCGTTGTAATAATTTTCATCTCATTTGCAACATGTATAGCATACAGCTAAGACATCCTTTTGGTCTCGTAGTTTCTGGTGGGACAAAATCAGGCAAAACAACATTTGTCAAAAACCTTTTGGCTTATGTTGATATCATGATTGATCAACCTCCAGAAAACATTGTGTATTACTATGCTGAATATCAGCATACGTTTGGGGAAATACAAATTTTAGTACCCCATATTAAATTCGTACAAGGCTTGCCTGATAATATGTTGGACACTATTAATCCAGAAACGCGTAATTTATATGTTATTGATGATTTTATGGGTGAGAGAGATGCTAGTGATTTATGTTTGACAAACATAAGTTCATGTTTGAAAGTCAAATAGTTCATCTTGCCAAACAGTTATATCTTAACAACACAACATTATTCCAGCAAGCTTACCAATTTGGCGACAAAAGAACCATATACTCGTACTTATTTGTGGATCTAACACCGACATGTCCAGACGAAATCCGAGTTAGATCCGGGATCTTTCCAACTGATAAACATTACGTCTACCAACCCAGAGTATAAATAAACCAGTGACTACGTATAATAATCATTTGACAATGTCCGCTTGTATGAAGAGGAACTCCGAACTTCTCAAGGTGCTGGCCAAGAGTAAACCGAAACTGAAAAAGCCATTCTGAAAGCGGCTGACGACGATTTATTCGAGGCAATACGACAGTAATATTACAAGGACAATATCCAAAGATATTGAGAGATAATATTACAAAGATATACAAAGTCGGTAATAATAACATGACTGATGATATATAAACGAGGAGCTAAAAGAAATAGCAAACAATCTTTCAATCGAGAATCGCGTTGATATTATGGCAAAACGAGAAGCTTTTATAACTCTAAAATATCATAAAGAGAACTTTGAATCAAACCCAAAGTGTCGTCTTATCAACCCAGCGAAAAGTGATCTTGGGAAGGTGAGCAAAATTATTTTTGATACTATAAACGATAACGTTAGATCTGTTATTAATGTCAATCAGTGAAAAATTCACAGTCAGTCATTGAATGGTTTAGAGGTATCCCTATAACAAGCCTGGCCACATGTTTGTTTCGCTCGATATTGTGGAATTCTATCCTTCCATTACCGAAGATTTGCTTAACATAGTAATTTTGTGTGCGAAATCCCTCATTGACATATCTGATGAACATGTTGCGATCATCAAACATGCAAATCTTTGTTAATTAACGCAAATCAAGCATGGTTAAAAAGAAATAATGAATCGTTGTTTGATGTAAAGCTACGATGGGGCGGAACTATGCGAGCATGTTGGTCTATTTATATCGAACATACTCGCGAAGATATTTGGCAAAGAAAACATCGGATTATACTGTGATGATGGTTTGGCAGTAGTAAAAGGCACTACCGGGGGATTAGCAGACAAAGCGAGAGAAAATCTTTGTGCTCATTTCCAGCAGTTTGGCCCAAAGATAAAGGAAGAAGTTAAGCCCCGTACAGACGAGCAAGTTTTCCTTGACAAGTTCCTTGTCGAGTTAACTTGTTCGTGTGTACGGCAAACAAGTTTTTTCCATCAATTTTTCCTTGACAAGTTTTATAGTACCAATGGCCGCTCGACAAGAGTAGAGTAGATCGAAGATAAGCGTACAGTGGCGTATTGCGCATTTCCTTCTCAAGGTTTCGTTGTCGGCAGTACACACGAACAATTTTCCTTGTTCGAAAGCTGGCATGACCAGCTTTTGAACAAGGCTCCTTGTCAAGGAAAACTTGTCAATTTTTTGCCGTACACACGGGAAAATAAAACTTGTCAAGGAAAACTTGCTCGTCTGTACGGGGCTTTAATCGCCACGTTGTAAATTTTGTGGACATTACAACCTCTCTCATCGGATAAATCAGCTTACGACTCTGTGTCATATTTTTACGAAGCTGCACTTCACCGGAAGTAATTACAATACCAAACTTGAATGTTCTCCGAGCTACACTACCACCTCCACCAGAAATAGAAGAAAATGGCGTAGAAATATTATATGGTTTAACCCTCGTTGCAGCAAGACTGCAAGAGTGTGCGCACAAACATCGCGCTGGATTTTTTGAGACTTGTTGACAACAATTTCCCTAGAACGAATGCTCTAAGTAAAATCTTCAACAGAAACACCATTAAAGTCAGCTACAGTTGCGTGGACAACATCAGAAACGCCATTTCCAAACACAACAACCGCGTACTGAGGATCACAGCATCGTCCGTAAGTGGCCGATTGATTGCCCACTTCAAGGAAATTGTTTAGCACGGTTCATTGTTTACAAAGTGGAGGTAAAAACGACGGAAGTTGGTGAAGCCAAGCAGTACATCAGGATGACAGCTAACACTTTCAAAGAACGACTCAGGAATCATAAACGCAGATTATTCAAATGAGATAGAGCTTTCCAATTACGTATGGCAATTAAAACATTGCGGAGAAGATTTTTCTATTCGGTGATCTATTTTGAAGCAAGCTCCTGCGTTTTCAGCTGGTGATAAGCGTTGTCATCTTTGTGTGGAAGAAAAGCTGTGTTTATTAAAAGCGCGAAAAAGAATAAAACCTTGAATATATATATATATATATTTCTCAAACTCATTAATAATTCATGAGCAAAACACAAAGGAAATCACCACCGTATCGTTGTCTTTATACCACGGAAACACCCATAAATTAACTCAACTTTCGCCTTGAATTTCTCTTTAAATACTGGTTTGTTTGAGAAGCTATCGCCCGTATTCTAAAAGCGTACTCACACTCACACTTGAGTGGCATTTCAGTGAGAAGCACTGAAGTGGGGTTGAAGTGCGAGTTTGATTGGAGTTTGAGTGTAACTGTTTTCGTTGAGAGGGCGCACTCATTTGTTAAGCAAAGTGGTTAATTTGCATTCAAAGAGCGTACTCAAGTGTGACTGACTGGAGTGCAACAATCATAAGTGCATGTTAATAAGAGTGTGATCTGTCTTGGCTGAGAAGTTCCAAAGACAACGTGCAAGATGTCACAAAACAGGCAGTACTTTTCTCAACTAGAAAAGTCACTACTGACAGAGTTAGTAGCAAAGCACAAGGCTGTCCTGGAATGTAAAAGAAATGATTTCAGGACAATATCGCAGAAAAACGCGTTGTGGGAAACGTTATCGCACGAATTCAATTCGCAGTCCGGTGTAACTAAACGGGATGCTAGACAACTTAAGAAATGTTGGGAAAATTTGAAGGCCCGTGCCAGAAAGGTCCTTGCTAAAGCAAAACGAGCCGCTAAATTAATTGGTGGTGGTGTACCCACATCACCAGGAGACGAACAATCATCGGCTATTGCTTCAATAATTCCTGCTCAAATAGACAGCCTACAAAACCCGTTTGACGACGATAACTTCGAATCAGGTAAGGATATGCTCTGAATCATGAAAGAGTTGTTAAAGTTTAATATTATAAAAGAATACACAATAGTGTCTTAGTGCATGTCGTATTTCATTTCTCATTAATTTAATAGAAAACGATGAAAACGACATTCAGCAAATTACAACTTCTACATTAACTCCAAATCAGCAGCTAGACCCGTCGACTGTTGTCGAGGGTGCATTGTCGTTACCATCGACCACAAGGAAAGGAATGTCTGCGGCTCAAGAGCGTTGTTTGAGCATGCAAGAAAAGCAACATGAGGCGGAGATGGAATTGTTGGCTATTAAAAAAAAACAATTGCTGACTGAACACAAAAGAAAGATAGAAGTGCTTGACGCCGAGTGGGAGTATTGGAATTCAATGAGTAAAACATAAACCTCGCTGCAGAACAACCACAGAAACCATTCACCCGTTCTAGGATGAACACACAATAATACTTGTAATGAATGATGTTAAACACATAACGGCATAATATTACGAAAATCTAATTACATAATAATGTAGGTGTGGTAGATAATACGTGACAACTCAATTTGTCAAACATACACAGTAGAATATACAGTGTACTGGAAATATTGTTTCGAAACCTTTATCAACTATATTAGACCAGTGGTTTACGTGAAATGTTGTATTATCAAGGCGGCGCGCACAGCAACACCCAATCGTCCTTCATTGCCTTCAACATCTGGCATGTCGTCACCTTCCTCCGGAATATAATCAGGTTCATCAAACGGATCATTTCTCTTTCGTAAAAAATTGTACAAAATAGCTGTCGTAACAATAATAGTCAGTGTCGTTTCCAGTTTTGTACGCAGACACATAGACAAGCATGGAAATAATCTCTTTAATACTCCAAATGTTCTTTCGACCGTATTTCTGGTTCGTATTTGAGACACATTATAGCTTCGTTCTGGCCGTGTTCGGGGATTCAACAGTGGTGTCATGAGATAAGGCCGACATGGATACCCACTGTCGCCCAGTAAAACGCCATCGATGTCGCCACGTTCAAATTTTGCACATAAGCGACTGTTGTCAAAAATTCTTGCATCGTGTACGCTTCCTGGCCAACGTGCGACAATGTTTACAATTTCCAAATTTGCGCCGCAAACAACTTGGACATTGATGGAAAAATACCCTTTTCTATTCCGATATAGCTCTGCATTCTGGCCCCCTGGAGATGAGATTTTAACGTGGCTACAGTCTATTGCCCCAACCACATTGGGAAATCCACAAATGCGCCAGAAATTAAGCTTGCTTTGTTGTATCATATTCTCATCTGGAAATTTTATGTAATTATTCTTTAGTCGAGCAATAGCTTCCGACACTCGTTTTATAATGCGACTTGCTGATGGCTGCGATATTTCACATAAGTCTCCACATGCTAACTGAAACGTACCAGTAGCATAAAATCGGAGAGTTATCAGCAGTTGGATATCAGCGGGAATCGGTCGTCCCCTGTCGTTATGTGCCTGTATATCTGCACTGATCATGGCCAGGAACTCCTGAAAGGCATCCTTTGTTAACCTATATCTGCTCCTAAATTGTTCGTCGTCGTACTGCTCTACATTGAAATTATATTCTCTCCGTCTATTTCTGTTATTGAATATCATATTATCAACAGCATTCAGTCTATTTAGCCATCTTTCGGCCATATTTACATGCAGTAAAAAATTGTGAGTGCAGGTCAAGGGACGTATACCTCTCACTCACACTTCACTCAAAATCTGACCTTCACTTCAGTGTGAGTGGTGTCTTTGAATAGTTGGAGTGTGAGTGTAGCATTATACTCAGTGAGTGTGAGTGGACACTCATTGAGTGGTGAGTTGCACTAATTGAGAATGAGCGTCCACTCATTGAGTGTGAGTGTGAGTGAGCTTTTAGAATACGGGCGTATATCATACACTCGAAGTCATTTATTATAGTGATTTAAAAACACCTCAAAATATGTTAAAAACCTCGGCTAGCGCCTTGTTTTTCAACACACTTTTCGGTGTTTCAAATCACTATAATAAACTCCTTCTCGTGTATGATATATTACATATAGAATTGCAAAATATAATAATTGAAATGCTGCTAAGTATTCAAGTCCGTCTCTCCCCTCCTTTCTTTCTCTTCCGCTTGCGTGCACTGCTACTTCAACCTTTTGGCAGACGGACTTGAACCAAGCCAACTAAGTCTACCTGTCGAAGTCAACTAAGTCTACCCAAACGTCAAAGGTTCTGACACGAGTTTCTTACATTTGCCGAACAGCTGTAGCTGGAGATCAGTTGACCAAAAACTAAAAGAGTAAAGGAAATTCGATATAACAATGATACCCAGAACTGTATATTGAGGTAAGCTAGTTTTGTTTAGTTTTAGTAATGGCTTCTCTTCCTATTTTCCCTTTAAGGATACGCAGGAGTTAGGCTACATTGGACCAGCCGTAGCAGCAGAGCAGTTGACCGAAAAACTAACGGATTTTGGATGTAACAATGATGCCAGCATTCTTGACCTTGACTGTGGCACTGGTTTAGCTGGAGAACAATTACACAAGCGTGGTTACAAAAATATCGATGGTTTAGATCTCAGTCCTGAATCGCTGAATGTAGCTGAAACAAAAGGCATATATAGGTTTAGTATCTTTTAATAATATCATTAAAATCCCTTCGCTTGTGATGGAGGAGTTCCTAATTCACGTCTTGTGTTCGAACAATGGCATGGGTATTCTAGGAAAACTGAATGGACTTTAACTCTCAAGCATGCTTGCGAGAAGGTCGCCACTTGTTTCTATCATCCATACTGACGTGACGTTATTTTTTCAAGTTTGCAGAAATGTAAAATAGCCTTGTAACTGATCCTAACCCTAAAACCTACCCCAACCCGAACCCTAAACCCAATCCTAAACCTTATGCTAACCAAATTGATCAAACATTTTTTTTAAAACGAACAAGAAAATCGGGAAAATTGCGTAACGTCAGTTTAGTAGATGGGCATGGAAACAAGTGAAAACTTTGTGAGAACACATCTGGCCTAAAAATAATGGTAATACAAGAAATCTTCAGCGCATTCCCAAACTGGATGCCCCATCTCGCGCGGACGAGTGTTTCGATTTTCTGGGCCGGCCAGTTTGTCATCTTCTTTACGTGAAATGTGCTACCACAGCGTAAACTTTACACGCGATGTTGGGCGAGGAAACTGAATTTTTGAATATTTTTCGTTCATGGCCAAAGCTTAAAATGGCTAATTTTGCAAGTTTCGTATTTTGTTTTACATTTCGACGGGTTTTTTTTTCCAAATTCAGGATGCATGCATTGTATCGCGATTTTTAGTGGGGCTTGTCTCTGGCCGCGCTTAAATAATTAGTGATTCTCTCAATCCTCGGTATTTATTTAAATGGCAGAACTCCCTGAGTTCTCGGTAATTAACTCCATTTTAAAATTATTTTTTCTCATGTACCATATTACCTATTTAAACGTTATAATTAACTGGCCGTATAGTGTGATTCTCACTAAGGGTAGATGGGCGAATGTTAAGGTGGCTACCTACAATTTTTGAAATAAAGTAATTTATGATTTAAATTGAATTTTTTTGAAGAACGATTATTTGTTTCAAAACAAAAATTGTACCATTTTTTAAGCAACATTCGAAGAGAAAAATTCACCAAAATGACGTTATTACCGTTTCCATGGTAACAATGACGTTTCAATATGGCCGACATTTTAGCTTTTAACGCACTTTACTAAGAAACCCCTCTGGTTACCCCCTTTTTTTATTTCAGAAAACATATTCGTCTAGTGCAAAATATTATCTGAACAAGTTTAAAAAGATTCTGTAGAGCCAAATTTAAAAAAAATTAATAAACATGATTTTTTGTTATAAATATTTTTTGGCTCTACAGAATTTTTTTAAACTCGTTCAGATAATCTATTTTTCTACAGGAAAACGTTTCATGAAAAAAAAATTGGGGTAACCAGGCGTTTTTAGAGTAAAGCGCGTTAAAACCAAAATGTCGGCCATATTGAAACGTCATTGTTACCATTGGAACGGTAATGACGTCAGTTTTGTGAAGAATTTTCTGCCCTTCGAATGTTGCTCAATATAAGTCATACAATTTTTGTTTTCTAACAAGTAAAAATTATTCAAAAAGTTTAATCAAGGTCTTAAATTTTCAACATTTCAAAAAACTGTAGGGAGCCACCTTGGAGAACTGGTGCTGTAAGTAAACATCATTTTACCCAAAGAGAAAATAGATAAGAAGGAATAATATATAATACTTGTTTAATCAAAGAAATTAAATGGTGTTAATAGTACAATCCATCAAACAAGCATTCTTATAAGGGGTAAATTTTTTTCTTTAAATTTTTCTACACTATCCATATAATCGTAGACACCTTTCCTGAGCCACAAAGATACTTTCTCAGGCTCGATATATTTTCGAAGGGTGGCGAACATAAATACGCCGTCCACGGACAAGTTTAAAATTAATCGTTCGAGGGAAGTGTTGATAAACTGAAATGAATCAATAAAATCCAGTTTGTTGATGAAGAAGAAAATGCACTTGTCGGTGTCGTTAGGGATACAGTGGATCTTCTTATCCTTTCACTTTCCAAGACCTTGCATAATGAGATGGGAGTCATAGCCATGCAGGTTGTGAACGATAACAAGGAAACGTCCAGTAAACTTATGGTTTAAATTACACTCATTCTGTGCTGTTCCACGATATTTTCCAGTGAGATGACAATGATCCCGAACTCGTCTGCTCCTAACTCGTAACCACAAATATGACAATTTATAGCATATTGAAACTGTTGCTCTTCCCCACTAGAGTAAACTTAACGATGAACATATTTCTGGACGCTGAGTTACCTGATTCGTTTGAGAATAAGTGGAAGAAATTGATTCTTCAGTTACCAACACTTAGTTATATAACGGTTCCAAGAAATTGTTTTCCAGCCAACAAGAACGGACAGGTTACCGAATTGCACTGATTCTCCGATGCGAGTACGAAGGCATATGCTGCAGCCATCTATGTTCGTGTTGTTGATGAGGATGTTGTTCACACGACACTCATGTGTGCAAAATTAGGAAATTAAACGAGCTTTACCTGTAAGTTGAAGTTTGATTGGAATTCTATTGAGTCTTGAGTGCCAACAAGAGATCACATGAGACTGCCTAGCCCATGCGCACAACCAGTCTTTACAGCCGAGTGAGATTTTAAAGACAAGACAGTCTCACGAGGTCCAAACATGCCCAGAACAGTATCAAATTTATTAAACAACAAACTTCTTTAACATTTTGTCTTAGTTACGTAGTATCTTCGAACGATCGAGATCGATGATGACCACCCTGCCGTTTTCAGGATATCCTGAATTGGCACTGATCATGCTTTAGCTTTTGAGATGGCAGCAACTCTCGTACTATGTCGTTTAAACACTCTCACATCTTTCCCAGCATCTTTCATGACTAATCGGATCCATCTTGAAATAGTGTCCCTTGAAACAGGTTTTAAAGGTTTTGAAAACTAATAAATAGTCGAGTCTCTGTTCCTCGCAGAGGTTTTGTTCGATTCAGGTACTCTTTCATATGCTCAATAACACACAACTTTTTGTCTTCAGGAAATTCCTTTAAGACAAGAGATGGTTGTCGATATCCCGGTCGACTCTGTTTTACATGCTCTGGAAGCACAAATTGAAATGCGTCGGCGGCTTGCGTCATGAACCCAATATCTAGCATCTGTAGACTCTGTCCGCGTTTAGCAATTACCAAGGCAACCAACATAACAGACTTATGAGCAAGAAGCTTTAATGGTAGCTCTATCGCCGGTGCAAATGACGTAAGTCATGCATATCCCATGTTGTTTATTGGCAAGGAATTGGTGGTGTGCTCTTGAATACCCCCGTCATAAATCTTGACACAAGTGGATGACGTCCAATAGCAGAGCCTTCCATAGGCAAAGTGAATGCTGATATTGCATCCCTAGCATTATTGATGGTTGTATATGCTAAACATTTGTCGTGAAGTACGTACAGAAATTCCAAAACTGAGTTTATAAAGGGATCAAAAGGATTAACTTCCAGCTGATCACAAAGGTTAAACCATCTTTTAATGTAGGGTTCATATTGTATGTGTGTGCCATGGGACCAAGATAGGAGGATGACATTTGTAAATTTTCTGTGAAAAACCTCTATGTTTGAGGCTGAGACTTTGCATACAATTATTCGAATTTACTCTCTCAGAGGGTGTATGACATTGCTGTGAGGCTGTACTAGTAACATATTGGACACAAGTAGATGAAGGAGAGCTGGAAACCAAGGTTATGTTTTCCAAAGTGGAACAATTATCACCCCGCACGCTTTGTTGTCTTCGATCTCCTGTAGGCAGGTCGCAATTAAGCTAAAGGGAGGAAAGGCATAGAAAAATTTATATTCCCAATTCATCAACAAAGCATTGATAAACCCCTCTCCCCCCCCCCCCGCCCCCTTGCACAGGATCGCTGCCTGAAAATTATATATAATAATGTTTGACAGCATCTAAAATGCTTAGGTCATTTGTCAATGCTTCCCAACTTGTTTTATAGTTTTTAAGGCAACCTGCCTTAAAATTCTGAGCTGCAGCATTAAAATCTACTTTAAAAATTTCAGCAACATTCTCTGAACATACTTGGTTTGTTACTGTCCCTTGCGATAAGGAGCATCACTGTTTCGTCTCTGGTCTTGATTGTTCACCCGAGACGAGGCTCGGCCGTGACCCAAGACATGACGCTTTGTCTCTATCCCGTTGGACCGATCGTAAGGCTTTGAGCGCCCCTGGAACTTTTATTTGTATCCTCTGGTCGTCATAGAATAAGGCCGTTGCTCGAGAAGAGGCAGGTTTTTGCATCTGCTGCCCTACTTTGTTTGCTTCAGCCATATCCTTCAAGTGCTTGGAGAGGACCTCTCCAAAAAGCTTAGTTGAAGGTTTGATATCAGCTTGGTATAGGGAGGGTTCAAATCGGGTTTAATTAATTTCAGCCTGAAAATAGCAATACTCTCCATCATCTGACCCAGAGGCTGTCGCGTTGTTTTGCCTTGTTGAACAGCCGACACGAAATTTCCCGGCAGAACTGTCAGAGCGGATAGGCCTTGAACAACCAGTTCTTGGTTTCGTTGCAAAGCTAAGTCAACAGATTTTGTTCCTCGGGCTATCAAGACCGATATTTCCTCATTAAATTAAAGTGCCTCTCGCACAATTTCTTTTTTTCGTCTTATCGGATCTACTACTACCTATTTATAGTGGTTTAGTGAAAAAAAATTTAATTTAGAAAGATTTGGGTGGTTTTTATGGCGTGTTAAATATGGCATCTCGTGGCCCATTGACGCGGAGTTAGGAGTCTGGGTCTAGCACGCTTTTCTGACGTCACGAAAGGTAGTCGGTGTCTTGCTTTGTTGTTCGATGTTTGATGTAAGGTAGTCGCTTTGTCATGCTCTGTTAAATGTTTTTGTTAAGCTGTGCTCATGATTCTTCGTATTCTATTATATAATCAGTTGTGATTTGTTAAGTTGATTTAGCCTATAATAGGATGTAATTGTATATAAGATAAATTTCCTGTAATACCATATATAGCATTATTAATGATTATTCAGACCAATTGTAATTTAACACTTTTGTAACATAACCTGTTGAGTTCTTGTATGCTTCCACAGAGTGTGTATCTTTTGTAGTATATATTGATAAATATATAATAATGACGCTACAACAAACTCAACAGTTTTATTTTTGTAATTTTGTTGCTGGTGTAAATGTGGTAACTGTAGTGTAGAACTACTTAATAATAGCTACGAATGCTATTACTGTTCTGAGTTGGAAGGCTGTGATGAAGCCATGCACAACGAAGAGGTTCTTGAAGACCTGAAGGTCGCGGATGTCACAGATGCTAAATGTATAACGCAACACCCAGGATTTAATTGCTTTTGTTTGCAAAAATGGAGTTTAAAGATGTCTGCAGATAACTATAAAATCAAAAGTAAAGCCAGATATCGCCAACTGGAGGAAGGGAACAGATTAGAAATACATTGAATGCTCAATTACTTGTGATATTAAATAATAGACAAAATAGAATTATTACATGTGATAGTAAAAGACAAAATCATTTTGTATTGGCATTTAATAAATTGTTGTCCTATTTCTAGATTCCTGCGCAGTGTCTCATACAGAGCCAGAGGATTTACGAGGATGGTTTATCGATTCCTCGGCAATAAAAGGATACCTCTGCCTGCATGTGCCTACATGGCTATAAGAAAAACATTTCCTGTTAGTGAAAAAGAAGAATTTACTGGCTATGTTGATGAATCTGACTGAAAAATTTAAATATCACCTCTCGCATGCTTCCAAATTGTTTGGTAAGGGACTGTCAATAAATTGATTTTCTGACCATCAGCTGTTCAGGAATAGTTTGGGCCCGATGCTGATTATATTGTGTAGTTTCCACAGAAAATTATGTGTTAGTCCCAATTGTTCAATAATTGCGGACTATAAGCTAACCCCCTCCTCAGAATAAGTCTGCAAAGTTGGACAAAATCTGTTTGGCGATGGTCCCTAACCAAAGCTTACACTCCATATTTATAGTGTAGTGGGTCTACGAAAAACATCCGCACCAACCCCAGAGGAATTCAAGTCAATACTCACCCTTCTTATGTCCTAGTTAGTACATTTTACTATTACCAAAGGTAATACCCTCCCGCTCTGGTTGACTGGAATTTCCTCTGTTGGAGGAATTTGGATGATTTCCGATGAAATTTTACAAAGCCTGTAATCCATGATAATATTAATATAGTTGGTTTCCTTTTTGATAAATTCCCAGATTTATTTATTATGTGCAGTCAAAAACTCTAACATTGTCGATTTGATTAAAATTTATGTTACACGTCCCAAATACTGTGCTCTATTTATTTTTGGGACAGTCTTTAACATATTTGTGTCCTTTCATATGATTCTTGCATAATCTACAGCATGGAATAGCCTTTTCTTTACGTTTTTCATTTTTCTCTTTTGCTTGTTTCTCCTGCGCAAGAACTTGTGATATATACTGTAAAAAAGTAGAAAACATTTCAGAAACTGTTATGAAGTGAATGCTTTATTAGCCCATAAACTGGCAGTACCCTACTACTTGTGAGTAAAATCATCTGGAATTAGACAGAATGAAATACTCTACCATTATACAGCATAAATTGGTAGAGTGTATATTAGTGCATTGCAAGCTAATGGGTACGGAATACCAAGAAATGTATGAAATAAGTACCTGGTGTGGTTGGTGGGACATCTAGGATGACCATTCCACGTCTGTCCAATCTTTCCTGGAGAGCCTCAGCTTTGTTTGCTTTCAAACATTGAATCCATTGGCTTCGGAGACATTTCTTTGAGCTTCAAAGCAGCATCTTTTAGTGCTTTTTTATTTGATCCAGTGTATGTCTCGAGTACCTCCTGTACATATGCTGCAAAGACAAAAAGGAAGATGTAACAAATCAAAACAATTTACCTCTATAGACATTTGATGAAAAATTACTATTTACAGATGAAAATAGTAAAGGCACCTGTAATCTATATACATACTGTAGCAGTGGCGAAGCCAGCCTGATCTGAGTGGTCATGCAACGAGCGCCGAAGGAGCGAGACCTGCTAGGGGGGTCCTGCTCCACCGGGAAAATTTTGAAATATTGACTCCCAGAATTGCCATATGCAGCAATCTGGGCATCAACTTTTAGGAATAGCTTGACCTAGTAAAGGAAAAAATGTTGAGAATTTTGTATATTTCAGAGAACAATAATGAAGGTTGACACAAAAATAGGAAAACCCATTCAGAATAATATCTAAATTTTGACTGTTTCGCTCAGCCGACAATACCGGCTTCGCAACAAAGAAAGCATTTTCACGAGAATTGCCATAAAAGACCCGTCGAATGGAAGATATCACAAAGACCCGTCGAATGGTGGTATTTACGAGTTTGTGCCGGTAAATCAAAGGTAGGAAAGCGAAATGAATATTTAATTAGTTTATATTATTGTTAATTTGTAAA
Organism: Trachythela sp. YZ-2020; assembly: GCA_016169945.1. Taxonomy (NCBI): domain Eukaryota; kingdom Metazoa; phylum Cnidaria; class Anthozoa; order Malacalcyonacea; family Clavulariidae; genus Trachythela; species Trachythela sp. YZ-2020. Next base: position 3,724,777 of record JADLSH010000389.1, read on the forward strand.
CAAAACAAAATTCAGAGTGTTTAGAAGCGGCTAAATTGGCCGCATAGCGTTGTAAACAAACACAATTTACTTCTCTAAAGAGTTCGTAAAACGCTGAATCGAACGGTGGTATTGCCATCTACATAGCATGCACCAAACCGAAGATATGTCCTCTGCCGGTCAAATAGTATTTTCTTGACGAAAGATCTGGCGTTGGTCGCTGCTTACAATAATATTCTGCTCAGCAGTACTGCAGTAGTCCAAGCAGAAAAGGATTTTTTCACCAACTCCGAAACAATATCGTTAACTTCAAGTGAAGAAGAACTCGAAATGCCTGAATGACTTGAAGCTATGTTCATTCAGGCTGAAAGCTTCGAGCGAAGAGGCTGTGATCAGGTTGGGCTGCCCGTTAGTCATGAAAATCGAAAATTGCATGACCATAGCGTCAAAAACAACCGCATTGTGCGTGCGCAAACATCGTAAGCCAATCAGAAAACAAGAAACCTAATATAAAATAACATTAGCTAGTCATGAAATTCTGAAAATGCATGACCAAAACACGCAGCGGGCAACCACGCAGCAATTCCACGCACTCGTTTTCCACTCGTATTACGCAACCGGTCATGCATGTGAAATTATGCAGGCCCTACTTAGTTGCCAAGGCAACAAAGCCGAAATCAATAACATACGAGAATATTCAGCGAAAATATCGCGTAAAGACCATTGATTTATGTCAAAAAATATAGCATAAAGCAGCTGAACGTAGAAAGGCAAAGATAAAGCGTAATTCTATTTTAGACAATTTTACTGAACTGATTTTTAAACATCCGCTGGCTTCGCCACTGTACTCTAGGTAGTACTTACAAAGGTTTTGTGCAATTTTAACATTCCGAATCGTTGCTTCACCATTCTTAAACTTGGGATAAGTGACCTTTACTCGTTCCGCATTGTTAGCTTTTTTGGTCTGTGTGTCACGATGAAGATTTGCATTAAAATACACGACAGAAAGAATATGCCTGAAAAACAATGAATAATATCTTAGGTGTGTAGGGTAAAATCGTAAATAAGCTTACCATGACCAATTAACTAACCCATTAGCAGTCAATGCCTAAGCATCTCTTCGCCACCCCTTATAGTACATTCTTCACTAAAGCAAGATGATTTTATCATCAAAGCCACAAACCTGCAGTATTGCCCAATATAAGAATATGCAATCATTTTGGGAGCAAATTCATTTTGCACACTATGGAACCCCTCCAGGTAACTTATCTGTTCCAATGGAGAAGCCTGCTTGATTCTTTTCACCAGTCTGGGGTTTGTCAATACAGCAGAGACTTTCTCGTAAAGTTGTGAATCTTAATATAAAATGATCATAACATGAGCATCCCTATTTTAAGTCTAATGCAGAACGATGTTCTCAAATGAGATCTGGGCTTGGCTAACTGTGGTTTTATAACATGCAAATAATACTGAACTGATACCTTTACAGTAACCATAATTTGTATATACCTTTTGTGAGCCACTTTCTAGCTGGAATCTCACTGCCATGGCCACACTTGTTGAACAGTGAATCACTGTGATGAGAATGTATATTCACAATGTGTCCCCAAAATGACTTAAATTTGGTCCATATCACCAGTCCATTGCCACTAAATGTTGATGTTGCACTCTAGTGCAGGTGATTCTCGCATGGTTTGATTCGCAGTCTTTTTCCTTAGCTGAAAAGATTGATCATGAACTTGTCACAAAAATGATCCAGCTACATCACTTGGGAGAAGGCTAAAAGTTTTGCATATGCTCAGAATGCAAATTCACTCTGCCTACCTAGGATAGAAAGTTTGTGAGAATACCCTGGCTAGGCAGGACAGACGTTGAATCATATAAAAACTAAATACACGTATATATTATGAATGGCATCTCGGTAACTGACCATCCTGCCTAGCAGAGATATATAAACACTCCCTCGATGTAGTTCAGCACCTCCTCCTACTACATGTAAGCATGAAAGTCGATACAAATGCATGTCAAAATGGAATTGTACTTACTTTTCTTTAAGTGCCAGATATCAAAATAATGTGTTATATTTTTCAACAAAGTTCTCATATTAGGTCTATCTGAGATAAATGTGGTTATGGTCAACCCTTGCTTTTTGAAATAATCCATACAGGACTTAAATGATAGGTACTCCATTGCAGGACTGCTTCTTGCCTGATTTCTCTGTAATAAGAAATATAAAATACCATTTACATCGGAACATATTCATGTGTCCATACCAAGTAAGCATTGGTTGAATCTCACAACAGGGATATACACAATATACACAGGGATGGATCCAGCATGATCTGATAGTGGTGTGGCCAGCATCCAAAGCATCATCACTCAGGACCCTCGGCAGGGTTAACAGGTTATCATGTCAGAAAATGTTTGAAAAAATGATTGCTTAGATGGTCAAAAAAGGCCTATCAATGACCAGATATAACATGAAGCATATTGTATTTTTCATTTTTTTGGTTTTGTTGTAGAAGTATAAATTTGTGGACACAATATTCCCTTAATCTTCCCAAAGATCCCTTATTTACACCCTACTGGAATTTTCACAATGTAATAATTATGCCAATATTCAAATGACTAATTAATTCAGTATAATTCAGTATTTCTACAGTACCTGCACAAGATCAAAGTGTATGATTTTCGTACAGAACTTAGCCGAGTGTCTCATGCTGTCGTGGCGACCATCTCTTGCCATTACGACACCTCCCTTGACTTGCTTAGCCTTTTCTATCAACATACTCCGGTATTTCTTCCAATGAAGGTAGATAGTTGGAAACAGCTTAGTCTAAATAAATAAATAATAATATACATATAAATATATATTAAATCTTGTGTCGCTAAGCAATCAGTAAGGACTGGGAAGCTAAATTATGTCATTCATATGCCCATAATCCTCTCCCATGCCCGCCCCTCAACACTGACAAGCTTTCTCATATGAATGTAAACACACCAAGAAATGCTAGAATCAACTTATAACTACTAAAACTATATCCCATGATAGAAACCTCCAAGTCATTGCAAGTTATGGTTAACATGCTGGATATTCTATTTGTTATTGAGGTACGATTTCAACACATAATTATTGCAAAATCATTATCATTTTCTCTATATTAATCAGTACATGGTTTGAACAATATGCGGAGCAAAAATAAGATGTTGTTTACTGGACAACTACTGTAACCTTAACCTATTAATCCTAAATGGAACTAGTGATTTATCTTGAAATGCTCTTATGAGTTAGGAAATCTTGTTTTTGAGGATTCTTGGACTGACTTGTAACTTCACCCTTTGAATTAGTATAAAATGTAATTCAATTTCACTATCTAAATTTAGTGTATATTGTTTGCTAAATATTTGCACAGTATTTACAAACCCTTTGATAACGGAAGTATGTACTCAGAGATACACAACCGAGGCCCATGTGCAGAAACATCTGTCTAACTTTTGAAAAGGAACCACCACCGAGTAGAGTAGCCATACATATGAGAAAATTCCCAGCAGAAATTTTGGTTCCAGGCATCATAGGTTGACTATGCCACATTGTTGTCTTCTGTGGGCACTTTGGGTTGCTACATATGGTTGTGACCACAGCTTTTGAGCCAACTTCTCTTGTTTCCACTGTAAAACTGACAGTTACACTGTACGTACCTTTTCATTTCATTTGCTTTATTCTGGTTGTTTTTTATCTTTGACATTTGCTTGCAGGCTTATTACTTGGTTCCACAACCTGCTGTTGTTTTCCACCAGCTTGTAAAATTCCTCAGACGGTCTATTCTTTTTCAGAGGTATATTATCCTCTATTGTTGGTACCTAAACAAACATTACATTTTTAGAATTGTCCACCCCTTCATACCCAACTTTTATCTGTGACCAGCCCTAAACATGACATTTTTTAAGAGCATAATTCAGTAGCCCAGAAAGGCCATTCCATGCATTTCAGGGTGACATTCTTGCAACAGAACAACAAAACATTGTATCATCTTTGGAATCCCCCCCTTATTAAAATTTTTTGTGTGGCCCACCCTTTTAAGGTCATATTTTTGAATGGCCCACCTTCTAACCCTATGCCTTCACCCCTTTCCCAGATAGAAATGAACAGTCAATAAGTTGTTTTATAAAATCTGAAAAAAGCAAGATTCTACAAAAAAGATCAATGTATAATTAGTAGAATATATAGAATGAACCTACATTGACTTGCTCGCTCACAATAGGATCTTCAATTTCGGTTGACTTCCTTTTCATACTTTTCCAATGTAGGGGCAATGGTTTCTGCTTTCTCTTTGGTGTTTGCTGGACACTGCATCTTCTTGGTCATGGATGTTTTTATTGCCTGATTATAATATAAACAGTCATTTAACCACAATATGTTTAGTTGTCTATTCCCATTGGTTATATAATAATTTAAACTAAACTGCTCGTTGTTTCACGAATGTTTAATAGCATCTGGCAAATACATGCTTGTATTAACAAATAAAATGTGATTTGACATTTATAATTTAGGGCTGGTCACCGTAAAATGGAACGTTCGAAGATAAATTTAGGTTAATTGTATAGGAAAATGTAAAACATCAATTGAAAAGAACTCACCATTCGTCTACTCCTGGGGCTTGTCGTGGGCAACCTTTCCTGTTTGGCTTTCGGCGTTGCATGAATGCTTGGGAAAACGCAAACTCCCAGATCATCAGCCCTTAGTTTTTGAAAGTTGGGTTTTGTTTGCCCAGGTAACATGTGAAATCTTCTTTCGAAATCCTCAGGCTTGAAATGATTCGAGCAAAGAGTAGAGCATTTTGAAGATTCGAACGCGTTTAGCTTTTACGAAATAAACCCAAATTTTTCGTCGCTTTTTAGCTTCTGGCCTTTCATCCCCGAAGTATGGGATAGTATGAAGGCTTATACCGTCTTTGAGATTCGCTTTACTCGTACAGTTGGCAGCAACACAACTAAAAACCATCTTTTAATACTGCTTTTTACTTTTCACACACGGCAAACGCAAGAAATGTAAAGCAGCTAAACGAGCAATACACGAGTACCTTGCGTAACGTCACAAAATACACTCGCCCCAATCCCATTTTAATGAAAACCTCTCTCGGAATTGTTCCAGTTAATATCGCTGTTTCGCCAGTTTCAAACCGCCATAAAAGCTAAAGCTTTTTATCAAATTTAATTTTGTTTTCACAAAAATACTAGAAATTGTGTCTAGATTTGACATAGCTAAGAAAAATATTTGTGCAAGAGGCACTTTAACTGAGGTAACTGTAAGATACTCACAGTTTTCTGGCGGATATTTCTCCACGCGCTCTCGAATGGTGTCAACTGACAGTTCTCCTGTCATGATGTTATCGATCAACTTTGCAATCGTTTCCTCGATTGTGGGCCTATAGGTCAGGTGCCACAGCGGAACTGTCTGACTTTGCTGTTGAGTTTTTCGGCAACACTCGGTTCGAGTACCGTGTTTAGTGTCCTGTCGATATTTAGAAGTGAGTCCGGTGGACTGTCATCCTGCTCGAGATCCTGCTTATCCTTCTCAGCTGAGTCAGCCGTGTTTAGTAGAATAACAACAACCTGTTGCCAGATATTTCAACACTGGCAATCACAGTGTTTCAGATACGAAAATTCGAGCTCTGTGTCCCATTTCTGGTAGTAATGATAGCCGCAAAAGCCAAGAAATGCGTCTCATTTCCCAACTTGGCACCATTCATCCTCTCGGCATTAATGAGCGCCTCTCTTACATTTAACTCCTATCTGTTTATGTCTGCCATCAGCAGATACTCTACATCTCACCTTATCTAATATTTCGTTCCTTGTTTTCTGTCTTTCTTGCTTTGTTATCTTGTTCGCTGCTACTTATATGCTAATATATTTTGTGATGTGATTTCCATATTTTGTTTATAATTTGTTTTGATTAAATCCATTTTTATCACGTGATCGCTTTTGTATTCACTATAAAAGCACATGTTTCCCCCCCGACCCATTCTACTAACTTCCAGACGAAGGGCCTTCGCTCGAAACGTCGAAGTTCTCATTGTATTTTTCAGGTAGTTTTACACAACAGTCAACCGCCGTATTTGCTATACTCTACCCGCACTGGCACCGCACGTTTGAGATATCCTCTTTTAATCTAAGGCTGCCATCTGTGACGCCGAAGCGTTTGTAAGCCGTGCCACATTAGTTTGTAGATCTCGCAATAAGGCGGCCATGTCAGCCTTCCTGATTTGAGCATTGCAATCCACTTGCATCTGTACGTTTCCATCCGAAACGTCGCCTCAAAAGGATTCCGTTGACATCGTAGAGACTATTTTCTTGCGAACCGTTTGAAAAATATCGTAAACGTTTCGACTTTTGTGCAAATTAGCTCAATATTTATTATATTTTTCACAACAAATTTTTCTCCAGCTCACTGGTTTAGACGCGCGACAAGCACTGGTTGTGCGCATGCGCTAGGCAATATCATGGGATCTCTGCTGCAGGAAATGACGAGAGAGAATCAAGGGTTGCTCCTGTTAAAACCCAAACTGTTCCGCGCTTAGAGCTCTTGGAAGCAGTTCTATTAGCTTGTTTGATGGTTCAGTAATAAAGGCATTGACGGATATATAGTGTTTCAATTAACAATGCATTTTACTGGACTGACTTGATTACTACATCAACAAAACTATTACTCTGTTATAAGCCTTCCATGCAGCTGAATTTTTGCAATTTTGGTGCAAAAACGATAAATTCTAATAAAACGTGCTTAAATCTTGAATTTTCTCGTGGGCATTTTTTAATTTCGACTTAGAACGGGAGATATTTATGTTTGAAGAACCGCGTTGCGGAACGCGTAATATCGTGATATTTATTGCCGTCATTGGTCACTTATATGAGAAATTGCATGTGTATCGTTAGGTAATTCTTTACTGTTTTACCTCATTTTATAGCGCACACACGTAATAATACAATACAAATGCTATTTACTGTAATATCATGATGAAATGCGTGTCCGAAGTGCTTCAAAGTAGTGGAAACGGAAGTCAAAAGATTATATCCAGTGCCCGAAAACAATGTGTACATTTCAATGCAAAAAGCTTCGAACCAATACAAAATTATGCTTATCGACGTACGTTAGGAAACAATGTATTGTATCATATTTCGTTTATGGCACAACTTTTTGTATACGTATCTGGGTGGAAAGTATGTTTCATTCTAAGTCTACGATTATTCATTCGTTTCCATATTTATATAATAGAACTGTCAGAGTGTCTGTCACTGTGTCCAAAGTACCTAAGTATTTCAATTTCAAATAGACTTCCTTTCGATTAAATTTAATACCAATCAAACATAGTGACATATTCTTGTGGCAGGTATTATTTTCAGTTTCTTAAACTTTTTTAGCCCCCAGAAAATGTGGACGAGGCATAATAAGGCAGAAAACAGCAAAATAATTTGCAGTTGGCCACACATGGCTTCCAAGAAGAGTCAGTGAGCTATGGTAAGGGTTACGCATTTGGAATCATGCTTGAGAAATTCAGTAAGTCAATTTTGGCGATGGGAAGCACAACTGTGCAAAATTTTTGTAGGCTGGACAATTTCCTCCCCCCCTGCTTTTCATAAAATAGTCATTACACATGAAATAGGCATTTCACAACAAATTGTGAATGCAGATGGAGGAAGGGGCAGAATGTTTGACATTTTTGCCTAAATTTCAGGAGGTTTGTTACTGATAAAATAAAGTCAATTTCCGCCGCTGTCGCTCAGATCTGCGACTTGAGAAAAAGACACCTATTAACTCTAGACAACGTCCGACACACGACAACGTCCGCCAGGTTGATTTTGTAGAGGATGATACATAGAAAGAATACATGCAAAAAACTGTTACAGAGGGGGAGGGGGGAAGTCAGGTCAAATCTATTATTCACAGGAAACTTTTCTAATCAAACAGTTGTGTTAATGTAACATGATTATGGTATGTGTTCATGACTTCATGTATGCTACAGTATATCACAGAAGGGATTATGAAATTTTCTCCTCACTGTATACCCAGGGGGCAACCGAGATACTCTCCAGAATGCACCAGTAGTTGATTAAGAAATGAGGTATACCTTACTATCTTAAGACTGCATGGTTTACATTATAAAAGTTTCTGTGATTATTATGGCAATGGCAAACTTTAACACAACTCTTTTCAGTTCAAGATGTGTCTTGGAAAGATGATATTAAAGCATATTTTGATCAAACTTTGATACTGGAAATAGTCTTGACAGAGTGGTCCCTGGTACCCACATACCCTGGATAATTGGACTAATCTTTCTTTACACAAACCATGAGCTAACATGGTGTAAAAAACTGAAAATAATACCTGCCACAAAAATATGACACTATGTTTGAATGACAGGTTTAGAAATTTGACAAAAATTGGGCAGTCATATCCCAGGCCCCATGGTATGAAATAACCATCCCTTTAATTGTGGAACACACCTAACTCCAGAACTTTAAATGAGAACTCATTTTTACATTTTATCAAAAGGAGATCAAAGAATATAATTGTTTGTTTAACATTCTAACATATTATTCTGAAATCAAAATACTTAGGTACTTTGAGCACAGTGACAGACACTCACGCAGTTCTATTTTATTATGAAAACAAACGAATAATCGTAGAATTAGAATGAAACTTACTTTAAACTTTTCCACCCATATAGAATAAGCAGCTGCCTTTCCACACACGTAAGTATAGTATACACGAAAAGTTGTACAATATAAACAAAATATTATACAATACATTGTCTCCTTACGTCGATCTGCATAATTTTGTATTGTTTTTGTATTGAAGATGTGATTTCCATATTTTGTTTATAATTTTTTTTTATTAAACCTTCTTATTGGTTTATTTTTTTTTACGTGATCGCTTTTGTATTCACTAAAAGAGCACATGTTTTCCCCCGACCCATTCTACAAACTTCCAGACGAAGCGCCTTCGCTCTTTATTTTCCAGGTAGTTTTAAACAACAGTTAACCGCCGTATACTTGTTACACTCGACCCACACTGGCACCGCACGTTTCTCTAGCCACCTTTCATTTTAAATCGTTGTGTACGTTATAAAGTCATTCCTAATGGCTTTAAATTGCCCATTAAGTTATATTTTCACTCGCCTAATGTCCGCCATGTTCTGTCTCATCGCGTCTCGAGGGTTTGCTTTGAACACAGTCGGCGTTTGATGCGCATTGCCGTTGAATCGATGTCTTCGCATATTCGCAATTTAGATTTAGATATTTCGCATGTCAAAAGCATGTTGTCTTTCACATGTCCTTCTATTTTTGGACAGGACATCATCCAATTTATTCGTTTGTTCAATTCTATACTTTATTCGTTTCTCAAGACGAATAAAGATTCTAAATTCAACTCTTTGTTAGGCACCCAACCCGTTTAGGCACCAAGTCGCACTAATTCAGCTTGCGACGCCAATTTAGTTGTTACGATTCCCCCTGATTTAACCCTATCCAACTCTGAGAGATCTGTTCTCGCGAAAGGTCTCAAATTTGTCGCTAACCCTGGGTCCCATCACTTTTTTTCAGTTAAAGCAGATACCGAATCTTTTTAAACGATTACGCCTAAAGGCGCACTTTCACGACAACCTCTCCGTCCATCAAAATGACGTATTTGACGTATTGGAGAAATGAAGTCCAACGTGCCGTTAAATCTGCTAGGGGAACTTATTACAAACAATCTGTCGGAAAGTTAAAGAATACAAATGTATCAAGATGGTGGAAGGAAGTTAAAAAGCTTGGAGGTTTGTCTTTACAGGAGTCTTGGTATGACCAATTATTTTCAAGCAATATTTCTACGCATGTTGATAGCCTCACTTCCCATTTTAAACCTCTGCAGTATAATGATCAAATGGAAAATCACCCTGTTCCCGACCATCTTCTAGTTAACACCCAATTGGTTCTATCTGCTCTGCGGTGCATTAAAACTACGAAGTCGTGTGGCCCTGATGAAATACCAAATAAGATTTTAAAGACCTTTGCAGATGAACTTGCTCCAGTAATTTGTGATATTTACAACACCTCACTTCAACAGGGATTTTTCCTGAGCAGTTAAAAAGGTCGATTGTAGTTCCAATACCTAAAACATCTCCACCCGCAAGTATCGAGGATGATCTTCGACCAATATCATTAACATCGCAGGTTGCAAAGGTCTTTGAAGGTTTTACCCTTGACTCCTTACTTGCAGATATTGGCACTAAACTGGATGCGAAGCAATTTGCTCTCCCAGGAAAATCAACCACTCATGCATTGGTTTACCTTCTCCACCAAATTTTGGCTGGTTTGGATGTTGGTCACTGTGCGATAAGACTTTTCTTTGCTGATTTTAAGAAAGGTTTTGATTTGATCGACCACAATATTATTGTCCAGGAGCTTGAAAATCTTCATGTTAACCCTCTCATTGTTCTCTGGATAAAAGCCTTTCTAACCAATAGGAAGCAATGCGTTAGGATTGGAGAATAATATTCTTCTTGTAAAACAGTGAACGGAGGCTTGCCTCAGGGGACTAAGCTTGGGCCGATCCTGTTTGCAGTCTTAATCAACCCTCTACTAAAAAATTGGCCAGGCAGAACCAAATTCGTTGATGATACAACCGCCATGGAAATAATTCCTCGCTGCTCGCCAAGTCTCCTACCAATCGTTGTTGATGAAATCAGTAATTTCTCTTCTGCAAGGGGCATGGAGCTTAACCCCAAAAAGTGTAAGGAAATGTTAATATCGTTCTTGGAATACTCTACCTCCACTATAAATCCGATTTATGTGTTCGGTCTTCCTGTTGAGTCCGTTCCTTCCTTTAAATTGCTTGGCTTAACTTTGTCTCGTGACCTTTCATGGAGTTCTCATGTGGATTTTATTATGAGAAAAGCAAATTCTAGATTGTATGCGTTGCGACAATTAAAGAGAGCCGGTGTTGGACAACGTGATTTAATTTGGATTCTATTTCTTGTTCAATCATACGATCTCGTGTCGAATATGCTGCTCCAGCGTGGTCTAATCTCACTGCTGGTTTGTCAAATTCAATTGAATCAATACAAAAACGGGCACTGAAGATTGTTTTCCCTTCCCTTTCCTATGGAAGTGCTTTAACGTGCTCTGGCCTTGAGACTCTAGAAGCACGGAGAGTCAAGCTTAGTAAAACATTTATTGACAATTTGAAATTATCTCAGGATTCCGGTTATAATCCACTGTCTCAAATAGTATGTAACCGTCCGATAGACTTGGATCATGATTATAGTTTAAGGAGAGAGCGAGTTCATATACCGTTAATAAGGACTGAACGTTTTAAAAATTATGTAACTGTAAAATATTTTTGATTGTTGTAAATATTTTAGAAATAGGATTACTAAATCTACATAATACCGTGTAATTCAGTTTTCTCTGCAAAACGGTTTTATTAAACAAATTATTATTATTATATTATTATTATTATCAACCTGAAAAAATCTCCCTGGTCTGCAGAAGACCAATATGGATCCGTAGAGCTACTCATTCGACAATATCGACATGACATAGAACAACTCCCCAAATTTAGGCCCAAAAGGCCACCTAACCTCACTAAAGCTGAATTTAGTGCTCTCAAATCACTCCGTGCTCGGGAAGACATTAGATAGATTTAGAAAACACGACGCGACGTCAAAGACGACGTGAAAATGGCGTAGCAAGAGAAATATTACTTCCGGTTTAGTCTAGGACGTCGTGGGGTAAATAATTTCATCCCATAACAAAACGCAAGCGTTGTTAACCACTTTTTTCGTCCGAATAATGCAACAAAATTCACTTCTTCAAAACAACAAAATATACGAGATTTTTCCAAAAAACGTATTGAAAGTTCTTACAAAATCATCAGGAAGCACTTGGACAGAAATTGCGGGAACCACTGAGTATTTTGATAAATACAAAACAATAGTAACTCAACAACAGTAAACATTTTGAAATTTCGACTAGGTTTTAGTCATCTTCAGGAATGAAGAGATTATTACATATCAAAGTTCTATATACAAGTGAAGAAATATGAGAAATGCTATAATTAAGGTCATTAGTTAAGTATTATAAGTTCTTTAGAGGCTATATTTCCGTGGTTAAGGTCAGGTTTCAATCTTCGTATTGCTAGAGATTCTTTGAACAATAACAAAGACCAGTGGTCAGCTTTATCAATTATATTACAGTTATTAAAGAAAAAATCAGATGAGATACATGTTAGGTTCTTGGTCAGGAATTAGTTGCATTATTGTTTTAATATGGTTAAATTGTTCGCAAGATGTTATGTAGTTATTTATTTCAGAGCTGTCGCATGACGAGTGTTCCTTTATTCTAGTGTATAAACAGCGGTCTGTCTTTTCGATGTGTCGTGCATTGCAGCCTAGACACTTTGGTATTTCTTCGGTGTTGGATCTTTTAGTGAGATGAAGCAGTTAGAGTAGATTGTTTTCCAGTTGATAATGAATTTACATGGGGCGAAATACACCTCGCTTTCATATTAATTAATATGCAGTTTTCTATCCTACCAATCACGATGAAAATGAATAATTTTATTTGATTGTTGTCAGACTGTCAGTATACTATAATTAGCGTACACGTACAACTTTCGTTTCCTCGACTTTTATATAATATCTCCAGCTGGCGTGTATATTAATATTTCATATTTACTTATCATATTATATATGAGCATTTTTATCCCGCGATGTCGTAAATGTCGAAATAACGACGATTTCAATACTGTAAATTTACAGTAATATGCTTGCTTTCTTGCTTTGTATTTTGATTTCAATATAAAATTTACGTACAGTAATAGCTTTCCTTCCTTTCTTGCTTTGTATTTGAACTGCAAATTGCTGTCGTCGTTGACTCGTCGTGAAATTCAGAAGCAGGTTTGTAAACAAAGCCTCTGATTAATTGGTTTACATGCAAACCGATTTGGGCAGTTAGTCACGTGAGCAAATCAAACGCCCAAACTTTCAAACTCCTAAACTTTCAAACTCCTAAACTCTCCCGACAACATAGTGGCTACTGGATGTACAACATCCAGTAGACACAAAAATGAAGTCACTCAACGTTCATGATATAAAGTGATATTAACAAACATATGATATTAACAACAACGTGTTTCCGGCCCAAATAAATTTGCACGAGTAATTCTGTCAAATTTAGCCGTTCTTTATTAATCGTTTGAATGAATCTAATAAGAGGCACTCGTATTTGTCAACAATTTCGTGAGGAAGACTATTCCATGATTCTGTTCCGCGGTATGAGAAGCTACTTGAAGGCGTTGTGGCCGAATATTTGCTCTGCGCATATATTTATTTTATAATATAGAGTAATATTAAATTTGCACGAGTAATTCTGTCAAATTTAGCCGTTCTTTATTAATCGTTTGAATGAATCTAATAAGAGGCACTCGTATTTGTCAACAATTTCGTGAGGAAGACTATTCCATGATTCTGTTCCGCGGTATGAGAAGCTACTTGAAGGCGTTGTGGCCGAATATTTGCTCTGCGCATATATTTATTTTATAATATAGAGTAATATGTTGTCAGTGTTGTTTAACCTGGTTGATAGAGGATGTTTTATATCTATACCAACTGCAATGTCAGAATGCCTCTTTCATATTTTCAAATAAACGAACTGACCCAAGCATACGAGGTGACGAATTTTTGAACGATTCTGTTCGAATTTTTGAACGAAAGGAAAATATTTATAAACTCCAGTTCACATTAGGCGTTGACAGTCCATCAAGGAGCAAAAACGCATCTCCTAACTCTACAACTCCTACAAATGATGTCGCAAAAAATACGACCCTCCCCCAAACAAGCGTTAAAAAATATGTCCCTCCCTTTTTTCACGTGACGAAAATTATGACCCGCCCCACCAAAAAAGTAGCCCTCCACCCCGCTAAATAGTGACCGCTCCCTAATTTGAAGAAAAATACTTGTCTATTTATCCCATTTACTTTTCAAAGCTCAGAGAGCAATACATAAGAAATATAAAAGTGTTTGCATCAAATTCAACAGGTCATTGCAGCAAAAGAAGCTCAAAAAACTACGTTATGAATTTTGGTAAAAGCAGCGCTTATAGTATCATTTACCATAGTCTGAAATATAATACCAAAGGTCCATTTCTAGCCCAGAAAATTTAAAATGTTTACTTTCTTGCAAGAACTGGAGCATTCGAGTTGGACATGTAGGTCTTTTCAAACTTCGAAAAAAGTCGTCGTTTAATGGTTACAGATTTATTTAGTGATATCATTTCAATAGCAAGCATCCACGATAACTCACAGACGAAGTTTGACAGCCATCGAGTAAATAGTTACGAAGTTTTAAGTAGTTTTATCCATGTCTTCGAAAGTAAAAAGATTTCTTGTTTAGTTCGAAAAATCATTGCTGGCCGCGCTAGCCCCATGCCTAAAGTGAATGCTGGCGTTTCACCGTCCATTCTTATAGACGCCTAGACTTGGATCAAGTCCGTCTCTCTAGAGTCCGAGGGATCGAGAGCGCCGAGAAGCGGCGCGCGAGGTGCAATAACGCGGGAAAGTTTGAGGGAGAGACGGACTTGGCTCACCAGCAAGCGCGCCAAATTTACCGACCCGTTTTTCCGTCGGTAACGCGTCATAACTAGATTGCAATAATTTATGCTAATTGACAATAAAGCGGAAATAACAAAGTATCTTGTTTCAAAATATATAGCGTGCTCTCTCTTCGTGTCTGGTTTAGTTTATACTGAAAATGATGAATTCGTTTCAAGATGGTATTAATTATGGCTTGCGCAAACTTGGATACGATAAAATTATGGACAATTTTGTGCAAATAGTAATTTATTTGATCATTTGTTAATATCACATTGACAAATCTGTGCGACTGAGGTTTTAGCGTCTCAGAATCGGTCACAATGTCAATGATAACAAATAAATGTTGATATATTGCGTTAACTTTATTTTGCAGTGACCTTTATATTTTAATATTTCAATGCTAGACTATTTTGTTTCGATCGCGACGGGTATTTTAATAATTTTGCCCTGGCACTTGCGGTCTTCCGTATTTGTAACAAAACCGCTGAAAATAACACCTCACCTGTCTATTAATATAATTTCCCGCCAAAATAATAAATCTGATTCGAAACATTGCAGGTGAGCCAAGTCCGTCTCTCCCTCCATTCTTGCATCTCGCGCGCCGCTTCGCGACGCGCTCGATCGGTGACTGTCGATCCCTTGGACTCTAGAGAGACGGACTTGACCCAAGTCTAATAGACGCCCTGACAGTACGTATACATCGTTGCCTGTGTTGCCACAGAATACTATACAGAAGGTCATCTGACCTTAAAGCGAGGTCAATGCGCGACAATCTGTTGTTTTACAACATAAAAGAAGAAGACGAGGGAAATACAAGTGAAATAATTCTCGATCTATTGGAAAACAAGCTTGGCTTCAAGAACACTAGGAGCATTAAGATCGACCGCTCTCATCGCTTGGGAAAGAAGAGACGGGGAGACGTCAAGCCGCGACCAATTGTCGCAAAGTTTAATTACCACCAAGATAAAGTGGCAATCTTGCAGAATGCAAAGAAATTAAAAGGTACGGTCATTGGAATTTCTGAGCAATTTCCCGAGGAAATTGCCAAAGAAAGGAAAAGGCTTTATCCAGAGTTGAAAAAGGCAAGACTTAATAATTTAAAAGCAAATCTTGTCAGAGACAAACTTTTCATCAATGGTGAATTGTTCAGGGGGTGACAAGTCTATTCATAATAATATAGTCTATAGATCGAATATCAGTACCACACATTTATATCTTTTATCTTTACTAACTTTTACTGCCAAAAAAAATTTGAATCTTTATTACATAACAATCTAAGTTATTCTTGATAGACAACCATGTCTACTGAAAATTCAAATGTAAACAATGCGATGAAAATATGCTCATCGTGTTCAAAATTAATCTCAAGTGAAATTAATATTTCCGAGTGCAACATATGTCATAAGTGGTTTCATGCTATGAAAGAATGTCTGAAATCATTTGATACTATTGATATGTCCGATTCGCCGATAACTTCGTCTCAGAAAAATGATATTTTCCGTACTTGTTTCGAGTGTAATTTATCATTTCAATTCAATAACAAAAATATAGAAAAACTAAACGAATTGAAGTTTAACCCATTCCAGACAAATAATGATGTGGCATTCAGTCAACATAACGCAAATATTGATAAATGTTTCAACATTAACGAAATAGACTGCAACTATTATTTACCAGCGGAGTTTTTAGCTAAATCTAAAAAACATCTCAATTCATCTAATATATTCTCTATAATGCACCTAAATATAAGAAGTATAAGAAACAAATTTGACAGCTTTAAATATTTAACTGAATCACTAACCAAAAATATAAATATAATAGGCTTAACTGAAACATGGCTAAGCAATAATGACTGTGAACAATATTATAGATTAGAAGGATATGACTTTGTAGGAATAAATAGGGAAAATAAAAAAGGAGGGGAGTTGGAATATATATTAAAGAGCAATTAAACCAGAAAAAACGCGAGGACCTAACCACAAATATTGAAGATATCATTGAAAGTGTTTTTATCGAAATATGCACAACCATAGGGGAAAATGTTATTATTGGAGTAATTTACAGACCATCAAATAGCAAAATTGAAATATTTGAAAATACAATGAATGAATTATTGAATAAAATTGATCGAGAAAACAAAATCTGTTATCTTATGGGAGATTTCAATATAGACTTACTTCAATCAGATAACTGTGATATTGCTAATAGGTTTAGTGAGCAACTTTTTACCTCCTCTTTTTACCCAGTTATAACCAAACCAACCAGAATCACTGAACATACTGCTACTCTAATTGATAATATTTTCACTAATAATATAGAAAAAATAGACTCAAGTGTAAATGGAATTATTTTCAGTGACATCTCAGACCATCTGCCCATATTGCATGTGTGTGACCTCAATACAACCCATTTAAATAAATGTAACACAAAAATAATAGATACTAGAGACTTTAGCAATGTAAATATAAATGTTTTCAAGCAAACTGTTAATGAAATATCTTGGCCAAATGTTTTTTCTGATAACTCAAATCCAGAACTAAGTTTTTCCGAATTCACAGAAACATTCTTAAATGCCTATAATACAAGTTTCCCAATTAGAAAAAAAGTCATTAAAAACGCTGTTGATAAAAACAAAAGTCCTTGGATGACAAAAAGTGTTTTGAAATCAGTGAGAACAAAAAACAAGCTATATAAGGCTTACTTACTAAATAATAGTAAGAAAAATCAAAATTCATACAAAAAATATAAAAATAAGCTGAACCACGTAATCAAAGCAGCAAAGAAAATGCATTATGAAGAACAATTAATAAAATATAAACATGATGCTAAAATGATTTGGAAAACATTAAATAATATTCTGAACAAAAAAACAAAGAAAACAAATTTACCAAAGCAGTTTGCTGATAATACATCATCCAGCATTATAGATGATCCAATAAAAATCGCAAACAAATTTAATGACTATTTTGTAAATATAGGACCTAATCTAGCTAAGAAAATTAATAACAACAATACAACATTTGATAAATACCTTACAGACAGTATCCCTAACAGCTTATTTCTGGATCCAGTTACAGAACATGAAATAAGAAATGAAATGGAAAAACTAAACACAACTAAAAGTCCTGGATATGATGGTCTTAGTGCAAAAATAATAAAACTTGTGACAAATGAAATCTCTAAACCAATTACACAAATATTTAATCAAACATTTTTAACTGGCAATATTCCCCAAGAACTCAAAATTGCGTTAGTAACACCAATTTATAAGTCAAACGAAGATAACAGATTTGAAAACTACAGACCTATTTCAGTTATAACTTGTTTTGCAAAAATACTAGAGAAAATTATGTATAAACGTCTCATCAATTTTGTTGAAAAAAATAATATTCTTTCAGAGCACCAGTATGGGTTTCGTAAGAATAGATCAACTGAACTCGCTATAATTGAGTTTATTGATAAAATAACAAAATCAATAGACAAAGGACAATATACAATTGGTATTTTCCTTGACTTGTCAAAAGCGTTTGATACTATTAATCATAGTATTCTGCTTAAGAAATTGGAATACTATGGAATTAGAGGTGTTACACTTAAATGGTTTGAGAACTACCTTTCCAATAGAAAACAAATTGTAAAATATAATGACACTAAGTCTGAAGCAATGACAATAACTAGTGGTGTCCCTCAAGGGTCGATATTGGGGCCACTTTTATTTTTATTATACATAAATGATATCCAAAATTGCAGCACAGTAGTTTCCAAAATATTGTTTGCAGATGACACAAATATTTTCCACAGTCATTCTTGCTTAAAAGAATTAAATTTAATCATGCAAGATGAAATAAATAAAATAGCTTATTGGATTAGCAGCAATAAATTATTACTGAATGCATCTAAAACAAAATTTATTCTATTTAGATCATCAAATAAAAAGATTAAACAAAATATAACAATTTCTATAAATGGACAACCAATTAAGCAAGTTAAAAATAATACTTTCCTTGGTGTTATTATTGATGAACACCTAACTAATATTAAATCTTATAACATATTCAAGAAAAAATCAAAAAATTATTTCTTGCTGTTGCATTCGGAAACATAAATTTTATATATCTCTCATCTATCTCTTGTAAATTATATATGTCTTCTAACTTTTCCTAATTTGTATATATCCTTATCATTATTTTGAAATATTGTAAAAATATCTCAAACTCATCTTTTTTTCTATTAATAACATTAAATTACCTTAAGTTCTGATCATCAATGTAATTAATTGTAAATAATTAACCTAGCGGTCTTAATCAAAAGCCTTTTGTGGTTTCTAGTAGACCTCTAGCCCTATAATTCTGTAACCTGTATTTTATTTTAAACTATAATAAATAAAGGGCAAACTTTAATAAATAAATAAAATCTCTAGATTGTTTTTGCGTAAGCGCTATTCGTCACTCAGCAAGTGCCCTAAACAGAAGCAGTCACCCCCTGGACATATAGCCATTTTGAATGTTTCCAGGGGGCAGACTGCTTCTGTTTAGGGCACTTGCTGAGTGACGAATCATGACGAATAGCGCTTACGCAAAAACAATAAGAGATGACCTTCTGTGTAGTATTCTGTGGTGTTGCTATACTTCATTGGGTGATTTTCAATGCAAAGTAACAGCCGTTTTATACTTAGGTCTTGGTTATTTCTTACTATGGAGCACGTTGTTGACTTCTTTAAAGACTGGATTCGGTAAGTTTACTACGTTACATCGTCTGCCATTTTATTTATATACGTTCGCTACGCTAGCGTTCAACCACGCGCATAAACCAGAATCATAAAAATACAACTCAAATCACGAAATGTATAGTTTTGATATTTTGAAATTTGTGCTACGGGAAATACGATGAGACAGATGGCTCTAGTTTCACATTCGCAGCTCACTGTGAATTCTTCATTAGCATTAACTGAATCGATTAAAATAGTTTAGACGTTTTTGGCTTATCAGTTTTCTCTGGAGGCCTCGCAGAATATAACGCGCGGCCATGATCGAATATAGAGCCTGCAGAGTCGTCAAAATCGACTTTGCTTGAGCTGTTAGTGCTGTAAAGCATGGAAGTCTTACATAGAGTTGTCTTTAAAAGGTTTTTCTATCCATTCGCGTTTGCTTTCTCTTGCTGATTTCCATATTTTGCATCAAGTGATGTTTCGTGTATGCCGCTTGACGATTGTGACTCCATGTGAACTTGACACAAAGTCACAGATATGCAATTGATCGTCTAAATTGCCTGACTGAATCATTCTGATTTGTGCAAGGTTTGACCTATTAAATAGGCTACTGTAGGCATATAAATATGTTTTTATTCCTATTTTACAATGGACTTAATATTTTTGTCTAGTTGCGTTCACATATTATTGTCAGAACAGACAGGGTCTCAATTCTGCGCGCACTAAGACAAATATTCGAATGGCAATGAGTTGAAATGAGTTGTGCCTTACATGTAGGTGACTCGCATATCCAGCAAAGTAAGAACAGAATGATGGAACAACGCTTTCGTTTTATAACTTTCCAAATGCAAAGTATATATTTTTAACGCTTTTATACACTACAAAAATATGCAAATTTCCTTGCGTGGCAGTGTCAAATTACTCATCGCAGTAAACATGGGTTTCATGTGGGAATTCCATTTGGAAGAACAATACATGGAAAATATTGATATTTTGAAATAGATGTTACAAAATTTGATGTCTTTCGTGTTTCGTGATATATTTAGCTTGTCTCGTGCATCCTGCAAACTATGCTAGGGTATGCATCTACTGACAGCGCAGCGAGCGCGCAAGCCACTGGGTCAATGCCAATAATTACCGTCTACTGAATATAATTTGTGTTGCATATTTGTTTGCATGTTTGTTTCAAGAAGCTAAAGAATAATAACAGTCCCGCAGCATTCCCTACCTTGCAGGTACCCTAGTTTATATATAAACAGACACTGAATCTAGCTATAAGGATTTTTCCATCTGTCTCTCATCGTACCGGAAATCATTTCAGAAATAATACAGTGTCATATATACGCTCGGATTATTAACACGAATTTAATGATTATCAGTAATTATTCTCGATCCGCTTCGCTGATCTAATATTGTAGAAAGAAAACGCCAATAATGAGTTAATATATCGGTGCTTTATTGTTTGTCAAGACTCAGGGTCTATTCAATGAAGCACTAGTATTGCAACACCTAGCCTGTGCTCCAGTCCACTACACCATCGTTAGTGGACTCTGCATTAATCTCGAAGTTCTCGTCCAGCCGCTAGCGCTCTCCCAAACGTTGTGATAATTTATTCATAATTCATACGGATATTACGTAAATTCATAAATTACGCAAATCGAAATAAACATGCCGCCGAAGACCGTGGAGTATATGACTCGATTTCGTAAAACACTTCAGGTAGATGATCTATACGATGATCAAATTAGTCAGGTTGACAAAGATTGCGATCAAATATGAAGTTGTGAGCATTTATCCAAGGTAGAGTTTATGTTGTTTTGACGGGAAATATGAGATGTCGTTACAGACAATATACAGACAATATCTTTCATAGTTCTCGCAACGCAAGAAACAATCATGACCATAGTTTTCTCTGGCTTTAACTCAATTTAATATCTGAATAGTTTGGCTAATTATATACGACATAGCAAGAAAATATATCAGAATATAGACGCGATAGTTCAATGGCCTTTTGCGATCACTAACTTCGCTAATAAGACGTCGCAATATGTGTGCCGAAAGTCCAAAGGTAGCTTACAGTCGGTGGATACAAGCCAGCGAAAAACCATTGGCCATTGCAAAAACCTTTATTCATTTGAATTGATCGTGATAAAGATCATCAACCTCAAACGTTTAAATGTGAAATCAAACATATTCTCCACAGTGGAATCTCCACTCCTTCGACGGCATGATTATTTCGATTTGCGTAAATTATGAATTTACGTATATTCGCATGAATTATAAATAAATTATCACAATATTTGTGAAAGCGGCTGGGCGAGAAATTTGAGATTAATGCACAGTCCACTAACGATGGTGTAGTGGACTGTAGCACAGGCTAGGCAACACCGTATTAATAAGCAATTTCGGGATAAAATCGCATTTGAATCATAACATGTAGCTGATACTAGAAGAATTAAAATATGCATATCGAAGAACAATTACTTTCATCACGGTTGACTCGTGACTGGCACGCGCATGCATAGGTCTAATTACTAACACTGACAACTAGTTAAAAAATAGGTACGCTATAGCGTACATGCGTCTACTGGGATTGTAAGTTTGAGGACACAGATGCTGAGTGCGGATAAAAAACATGAAAATGAAATGCAACAATTTTATTTGAAATATTATACAAAACAACATATGTTTCTGAATTAGACTGAATACATCAGTATATAAGCCATTTTCATAGAGATAAACATTGCACGTTTAGACGGCATTATATTACATACTTCACGTTTTGCAATATTTTTAGTATGAAAAAATGTTAAGACTGTAAGCAATATCTTGACAATTTCGCATATTTTTGTTTCGTTATTTGGACATTTAATTAACGCACTTCACTAGGTTTATAGGTAGGTTTATACACGACAATTATCCACGCTACACAAATATGTCAGGCAAATACATAAAGTCCAGTTTACTTAAAAAATGTGTGCAATTTAAAAATTCAAAACATAAAAACGTAAACAAACGTAGTTCGGATATCTCCGACGAATGCCTCGTGTTGTCAAAATTAATGATCGAACCATTTATGGGCATATGCGTAAACGAGCGTAATTCGGAAATCTTCAAAAAGTGAATCCCCAGCCACACCGCCCAATTACAGATGCAGCCGATAGCATATAGCGTCTACTGTACCAGTAGACGCCAATAATGCAAAATCTTATAAATTAAAACCATATGATTATGAAGCGAAATTCTGACCAAATTCTGTCATTTATTTTCGACTGTTATATCTAAAATATTCCAAGGAAGGCGTCAAGAAGTTTCTTCTATGCTGTCAGCAAGTTAATAAATTATGGTGGGACTGATGCAGTAACCAGTATGATGATTTATTTAATACATTTTCACTACTGTACTTATAAATTATATTTCAATTATATAAAACCAACGCTAATGCAGTCCCCCAATAACTAAGTAGTTCTAGATATATATACAGAAATTCTTTCATCACTGCAAACTTATGTCAATAATATAAAGATATTACTTGAATATAGTGTATTTTGTTCCATCAGTGGCAGCTCCAGGGTGTGAAAAGTGGGAAGGGAAGGTTGAGAGCCGAATGTGCAATAATTATCCACAGAAAATTTTGAATCTAGAGTCCTCGGCTTATGTCATAGACTTACTTATTCTTATAAAAGACTAAAATCTGAAGGTTTCACAATTGTTTACAAATTGCTCCCATGGGCTATAGGCCCTCATCCACTCATTGAATGACATTGACCTCATGCATTGACATCATTCAATTACACTATTAAAATGTACAATTATGCAAATAAGCATAAGCAGATACATGTACGCTTTGCGTACCTATTTTTGTACTTGTTTGCCGTCTCTTTATCGACCAGTCGTAATGTTCATAGGACGATATCGTCCTACGATTTTGCAGTTTCATATCTTCGGTTCAGTGTATGCTATGTAGATGAGGATACTACCGTTCGCTTCAGCGTTTTACGATCTCTTTAGAGAAGTAAATTGTGTTTGTTTACAACGCTATGCGGCCGATTTAGCCCCTTTTAAACACTCTGAATTTTGTTTTGTTTACAAATTAACAAAAATATAAACTAATTAAATATTCATTTCGCTTTCCTACCTTTGGTTTACACGCTACCACCATTCGACAGGGCGTGGAAATATCTTTTACACGATGACATTTTGATTAAATTACGAAATAATCTAGCCTTTTATGGCAATTCTCGTGAAAATGCTTTCTTTGTTGCAACGCTCGGACAACTTCGGAAGCTAAAATTTCCGGGATCTTTGCACCTTCATCGTGATGTCATTGCCTAGATGGTGGATTTTCATTGGTTTATAGCAAGCAACACTGGCCTTATATGGCATTTTCGTAATTTATATCGCGTGCGGGAATTAATTTCAACGATTTCGGTCATTTGTATGCGAATTTCAAAAAAAAAAAAATTCTTCTTCTTCAAAGGCAATGAAAATTTCCAACAATATTCCTTTTTTCATGAGCTACAACTTTTGTGGATCACTTGCTTGGAAATTCTAAATCCTATTCTGGCAATTCAGATTTATATCAACAGTAATTGTAAATTTTTTAGATAATTTATGAACATGAATGCAAATTAATTTGGATATGTAATATGAACCGGGACAAACCACATATCATTTTAAAGAGGAAGTCATAAGCTATCAAATGACGCCTGTCCTGTTGCCAGAGATTAAACACGTCTGGAGATATTTACATTTGAAACAACTGATCGTAAATACAGCGCGTTCCCGTCGGTCGATAAAGAGTACGAGAACAACGTGTACGACATGCAAATTTTTGAGCAAATGGTCAAAGGTCAAAAAAATATCTCGAAAAGTGAAAAGTCGTAAACAACGAGAATTTACTGCAAAAAGCTAAAAAAAATTCCAAATCCACGGTGTGAAGGTTGTAGCACACTCAAAATTGAGCCAGTCAGTGGTAATTAGCATGGGCATTTGGGACCATATATGGCGTCAGCAAGCCAAATATCCGCCAGTTTTTTGCTTCACTTTTTTCTGCCGAGCAGTTACCTCCAGTAATATTATAGCTCAGTGGAGAAAATAGGGAGAGACGGACTTGGATACTTTGCAAGCGCGCCAAACTTTACTGGTGGATTTTTCCGCCGGAGGCGTGGCTTGTGAGTTAAATAGCAGAAGCAGACATTGAGTATTTCACAGCCGACAATTTGGGAAAATGTAAATATATAATACAAACACATTCCAAAGAACATAACCTTGGTATTAAAGTCAAGATTCCAGTCAAACAAGACAAAAGTGATAAGATTTACAAGATGTCGAGTTTACAAGATGTTGATCTTGTATTTCGAAACAATTGTATTCCACAGCTATATTCAAACACGTTTAACTAATATTAATCTAGGATTGTTCCTCGGATAATTCACTACAAAGTACTATTTCCTGGAAGTAAAGTACATTCAACGCTGGTTGTGGCTGGCCGGATAGATAACGGCCATACATTATTGTCAATGAGAATGTTACTTTATGATCATAATGATATTATTCATATTAATACTATCAGGGATAAATATAGTATTTGGTTAGATATATTATAGATAGAATTGCAAAATATAAAATGGCATTTAATCTTATTGTACAGTCAGTAGATAAATAGATGGAATATATAGTTGTTGCGAAACAAACAGTGCTTATTGCAATAGTCATTACAGTACATTCAAGCAATGGGACAATTTTTAACCTATTTTCAGTATCTGTATTTATATATATTCAATATTAAAGATTATTTTTTGCCTGCCACATGGCAAGCGTTGTAAAGTTTCTTATCTATTGACTATTGTATACAATAAGATTTGCTGCAGAAATAATAAAACATTGTATAGAATGGAGATATCCGGTAGAATGTTTAGAAAATTCAACAGGCCAATACATTGCTACAGAATGCTATCGACATTGAGCAGAAGCTTTATATTTGTATTAAAATTTATCGATCAGACCGGCGGCACTGGATTCCTGTTTGGATAATATTTAACACAAAATATTTTTACCAAATTTCCCAGTTTTTACTCAAAATGTACTCCTTGAAACAATAAATTGAAACACCAACCTTCAATTGTTACTCTATGCAATTAAAACGATAGGAATAGAAATTAGAAATATTTAAATTGGAAATAAGGGCGTTCAGTTCGCTTGAAGCGTTGTCTGAACCAGGGGTGGCGCTAGAGGGGGGCTGGGGGAGCTACAGCCCCTCCCCGTCGGGGAACTCTAGCCTCCCCCCCATCGGGGGAAAATTACTCTTTCGTCGGGGAAGAATCTATGTATTGTAACGAGCGTGACAATTCTATTTTACCGCAAAATACCCAAAAAACGCAGGAAATACCGTTTCAGAGACTCAAAATTCAAAAATTTTCTCGGGGGAGCATGCGCCAGAACCCCCCCCCCAAGGTTGTGCATTAGATAAAAAGTTTGACTGCCTCTAAGAACTTAGCCCCCTCGTCGGGGACCCTAGTCCCCTCATCGGGGAATTCCTGGCGTCACCCCTGGTTTGAACTCCTTCCTTACTTGCGACTCAATCGGAAGTTGGAAAAAACCAGACGACAAATTTTCGCACCAAGGCATATTTTAAGGAATTTACAGTGGTGTGCCAAAACTAATATTAGGGCCCTGAGTATTGATTACGGTTGTGTATTGTCAAATGCTTCCTGCACTCATTGAATGATTGAAATGCGATCTTGTATTGTGTTTTATTGAGGGGTGGCACCAGGAATTCCCCGATGAGGGGGCTAGGGTCCTCGACGAGGGGGTTAAGTTCTTAGAGGCAGTCAAACTTTTTATCTGATGTTCAACCTGGCGGGGGGGGCTAGAGTTCCCCTTGAGTCTTTGAAATGGTATTTCCTGCGTTTTGAGGGTACTTTGCGGTAAAATAGAATTGTCAGGCTCGTTACAAGACATAGATTCTTCCCCGACGAAAGAGTAATTTTCCCCCGCTGGGGGCAACTGGGAGTTCCCCCGACGGGGGCTTAGCCCCGCTCTAGCGCCACCCTTGGTTTTATTGCTTCACAGACACATCCGTACAGTGGGAGTATGGGCACAAAAGGAATGCTCAATAGTCGGATACTGTATTTACTATTTGTAATGGTCTCTCGACTCTCTTAATTTTTAAAGCAGTTGGCACTCTAAATATTCTCTGATGATCTAGTCTTCAGTATAGTAGTCTACTATAGTCTATAGTGTGCAGTACTAAAGAGTACATCAGCTGTAATATGAAATAGATGTAATTGATATAAGAATACAAAAAGAAACATGTTCCACTGTGCACTAAACAGTACCTTTTTCTCTTTCAATTTGCCAGAATGTAAAAATGATGCTACGACGACCCAAGCAGTGGTGGGCCAATTGTCTGTTAGTGGTGGGCCACTTGTAGCGCCTGGTGGGCCAATTGGCCCACGAGTCTATATGTTAAAATATGCCTTGTTTCGCCCCAAATTTACAAATAACATTTGAAATGCTGCGAGGTATCCAATTGCGTCTCTCCCCACTTTACTGTGTCTTCCGCTTGCGTCCACTGCTACTTTCAACCTCTTGAGAGACTAACTTGAACCAAGTCTAACAGCCCAATAGCGATGCTGGTTTAATAGATAATGGAGTAAAACATTCAAAATTTTAATAAAACTATTAACATTGTTACCTTGTGGAAAATGACGAAAATATGATAAATTTACTTGGCAATAATACAGTTCTTCAGTTCTCAATGCCTGTGACGCGGGCGACGTACGCCACTCCATAGTTATGATTGTAAACAGCTTACTATTCACATCAGTCCCTTTCACGCTCGTTTAAGAATTGGAGAAAATAGCAACCGCGGATGAAATATCCGAAATACAACCAAACATGCTCCAATACTCAAAACCAATACCCAAATCCAATACAAAATTCCAATACCCAAATCCAATACTCCAATCCAATACTCAAAATCCAATACTCAAATCCAATACCCAAATCCAATAATCAAAAATAAGTCCCACCTCCATTTACCAAAGCTTAAATAACCTAAAGTAACACATTATAGAACTACAAGTGCCGGTTGATCACCCCACGCTTTGGAGTGTAACAGGTCATGCACCCGCTATCACACTACAAGAGTAAACAAATGAAGATACTATCTCATGCGTGGTTTATTAAACACATATTACAAATACTTATGTGATGATGATGGTCCACCTGGAGGAATAACTTGAGCGAGTTTGATTTAATAGGGAGCGGTAGGCGCAGTGCACCATCCAACATGAGTCATAATATCCGCGAGTTGACGCCCTGATAGAGCGAGGGTAATCATTGCGCAAGCTCTTTTAGATATATAAAAAGAAGGGCACAACCAGGATGGTCATATATATTGTGTGTGTTAACTAACATTTTCAGTACTGTTTTTGCAAAATCCCTGATATGGAAACTAGACATACGGAATAAAAAATATATCAGGGCACACGTACATACATGACACACACATATATACACGCACCTGATTAAATACAGAAAATATACTTAAAGCGAATTTGCAGTACTCAAATAAAACTACAAATGCTGGAGCAAAGGGGGTGGGGGAGAAATCGTGATCAGTACAGGACTTTAAAATATATTTAAGGGAATATGGTAATAAAGTATTGGAACATTAGAAAATATTTTATAGGAAGGTAATAGAAATCAGGTTACCATCCCTTGAGAGGTATTAGAGGGCAACAATTATCAATAAAACAAATACAAATCGATAGAAATCCCACCCAAGGGATGGTAACCTGAGCGTCAGTATTCCGACTAAGCCATTAAACACCCTTTCAGGTTACCATGGGGAAGGACAAGTTAAGGTATCCTAAAACTAGATGCATGAATATACTTAGTTGAAGAACACTGCTAATGCAATGTATCCCGCTCAGGTCTCTTATACATCAAAGAATGCTCTTTTGCAGACCCTTATATATCTGAAAAACTGCTTGCCACTCATGCAGGCCTGAGTTTACCATCCCTTGGGAAGTATTGGAGGGCAACAAATATCAATAAGACAAATACAAATGTGAACGCAATAGAGATCCCACCCATGGGATGGCAACCTGAGCGTCAGTAATCCGACTAGGGCATTAGGCACCCTTTCAAGTTATCATGGGGAAGGACAAGTTGAAGAATCCTAGAATTAGACGCAGGAATATAGTTGAAGAATACCATTTATATCTACCATGCATGTCTGCTCTGGTATCGTATACATCAAATTGGCCCCAATTGAAATATACAGCCATAAAATAGACATTAATTGTCGCCTGATCAGGACTTACACAAACATCGGTTGGGTTGCCTATTCAGCTCCAATTCAATTACAATTAGAGGGTTAAACATTCAATATTGCGGCTTAAGCTGACTCTAAGTGTGTATAAACTGAGCTTACAAGAATGCTAACATATACATATTAGTAAAGGTAAAACATGAAGAAAAATCAAGAATTAAAGGAAGAGAAATAACACAGCCTTATAATAATTTGGTGAGCAAGGGTGGTTCAAACAGGATATAAAGAACGCAGACCAAAAATGTAATGATTTTTTGCATGCTAAAAAGTAGGATGGATTTTGTTAAAATCAGCAAGCGTGTACTAATGGCATTGGAATTATGCACTGCTAAAGAATACTGAGTTCCTCTCAGGCTGAACCAAAATCTGCATTTAGTAAGAATAATAAGAGCAAAAGAAAACCTAAACATTGAAGGCGTCAAAAAGGCTTTGCGAGTTGAATACTAGAATCTGAAAGGGCATTGAAGGGAATATGGGAATAAACTGTTGGAAACGACATTGGAAAATATATATTCGAGAGAGGTGATGACAATCAGGTTACCATCCCTTGGGAAGTATCAGAGGGCAACACATTAGTCAAATAGGACAAACGAAGGTCTAAGCAAAAAAAAGAACCCACCAAGGGATGGTAACCTGAGCGTCCGTAATCCGACTAGGGCATTAGACACCCTTTCAGGCTTCCATGGGGAAGGGCAAGATGAAGAATACTAGAATTAGGCGAACGTAAAAAGTTGAGAAATATTGTTAATACGCACAATGGACGTTTACTGAGGCCTCTCATGCATGAAAGAATATGCCTTCTCAGACTCAGGTCCAAGGGAACAACAGCTGCTTGCCCTCTCGGGACGTAATTCAATAAATTAGACATAAATTATTTGATACTCAGTCCTCTACTGCATCAAAGTATATGCTTTCCCAGGCCTATTAGTGTAGGTAATAGCATGGTTTCGAGTGCAATTTGGATGTAACATGCACGGTGAGTTTTTGAAAGACCTCAAAATAGCACGAGTCCGAAGGACAAGTGCTATTTGAGGTCTTTGAAAAACTCACGATTGCATCTTTTATCCAAATATCACGAGAAACCATGCTATTACTTATTAATAATATACATAAAAAATGTTCGAGACAACTATACTTTCAACTTCTCACTGTTGTTACAGATACTTGCGCTGCTGTTTGGGATTAACTGCACTGAAATCAACCAATCACAGTCGAGTAATATTTTTATGTATATTATTTGCAAGTAAATCACACTATGGCTAGATACACTTTGAAACAATCGAAAAATACTCGAAATATTTGTAAAACTACGCTAAAATATACATTCTAACATCATTTTGGCAAACAAACAAGTTCGTAAAACAAAATAACAAGAATTATGTCTAAACATGACGAGACTAAGATTTCAATACTATTTCTTCAAGCAGTGTCTAGCATATTTAAGGCCCTTTTCAATTTTTTCATGTGCCGAACGATATATGTAAATAGCAAGCATCCTCCAGTATATTTTTAGGCATTAAGGCCTTTCGTTCAATCCATTTTACATTTCGAACTCTGTCTCTTCCAACATATTTAGAATTGTAGATATACTCGCTCGGCCAAACAGTATCTTTATTAATTAGACTATTGAGCATTTCTTCTATGCCCATACACCCACTGTACGAATATGTGTCTGTGAAGCAATAAAACACAAATACAGAATCGTATTTCAATCTTTCAATGTCCAATGAGTTCAGGAAGCATTCGATACTACGCAATCGTACTCAATATTACTAAAGGCTGAGGGCCCTAATCTTAGATTTGGCCCACCACTGTAAATTCGTGATTGTTCGGGTAGTTTAGTAAAGTTATTTTGGTAATCTTCACTGATGGCATGGAAGAATTTCTAATCCAACCAACTGCTTGGTATTACATGAAGTATCTTGGGAAGTCAGATATGTTTCTTGGGTTAACCCTAGCTTCCTATTCTGCAGCAACATTGATATTTGGGCCAGTTATCGGAGCTGTGGATGTAAAATTGCAAGGTTTAAGCAAAGCAATCGTAGTCTTGGGTGGTTTAGTAAAGTTATTTGGTAATCTACTGTATTCAATTCCGGTCAATGGATACTTTCCTTTGTTTGGAAGATTTATAAGCGGCGTAGGTGAAGGTACACTAGCAGTTCTATATGGCGTTATGGCAAAAGGTACTACCAACGAAAATCGTGCTAAGGCATTTCTATATTTCGAAGGACTCTTCATGTGCGGCCAAATATTTGGGCCATCAATTGGCAGCCTTCTTACATTCAACTTGGATATATTTGGTTGGGATATTAATGCAGGAAATTCACCAGGGGCCGGTTGTTCAAAAGCCGGTTAACGCTAACCCCGGGTTAAATTTTAATCTGCTGTTCTGGTTTGTATACATCTACATGTTTGTTTATTTAAAAACTTTATAAACAAAAACTTCTATCGCCCAGTACAAGGTTGATAGAAAAAAGTATTCATATTAATATAACCAAAGTCTGGAAACTTGTATGAAAGTTACCACTAACCCAGGGTTAAGTTGACCGGCTTTTGAACAACCGGCCCCAGGTGTACTTCTGATGATCCTTTGGTGTATTTTGCTTACTATTACGATGTTCCTAGCAAGTGATCTCATGACGAACTCAGAGGAACAACCAAGCAGTGACATAATTATTGAAGACGAAACTGCCTCATCTAAATCTTTCGCGGAGACCAATTGGTTGTCCACAGTCAATTATTTTTCTTTATTGTATTTTGTTTTCTTTCTTGTGTTTTTCTACTATATGGTTTCATTCTATGTTCCGTTATTAGCAGTGCACCATCTTGGATTGGGACTTGTTCATGTGAAATTGATTTACATCAATAGTACGTTATTTGTCTTCGTTCTTTTCATTGCTACTTACCTCTTCTTGAAAAGATTTTCCGAAACGAAAATACTACTTTTCGGAATTGTTTCTCTGATAGTCCCAATCTTAATCCTATTTTACTTTGCTCTCTCGTGGAACACACCAATATCAGTGAATGCAGCTTATCTCTTGCTTCTTTCAATGCTAATTGTGAATGCAAATGCAGTAAACTTTTCCTTGGTTGGTTCGTTGCTAACAAAATTAACACCAGTAAACAGTGCCTCGTTTTATCAAAGTCTAAATTATACCGTTCTACATATGAGTGCCATCGCCAGTCGTTTAATAGGAGGGGCTACTTTTTGCCAAAATGCCAATGCTGTACACTTGCTTTGGTCTTACAATTGGCTGGTTAGTTTCAATTATATGGTTCAGTATTGAATATACGAACTTTGCTCGTGCTACTGAAAATAAAGAATGAACTACTATGGCGTATATGATATATTCAGCAAATATGTTTATTCAGCAATGATAGTCTAGTTAAATGGTGCTTATATGAACTGCTTTCAACATAATAGCCAGGAAATTGCGTCCAAGCCCCAAATTGGGAAAATAATTTTGTATTGTATTTAGAAAATTCCAACGTAGCGAATGTATATTGGGAAAGGCGAAGTTTAATTTATCCTTCTAATTAACTCTCAACAAAATATTGAAGATAGTTTTGCGTTACATTTCTAGTTCGTTACTAAGGACAAAGGCGAAAACTGAAATAATATGTGGTCCGAGAACTATCCTGAAGAGCGAAATGTCCACAATACCGAATTAAGCATTGTTACGTCCTTTGTTGCAATTTCAGAGATCCTACTTAATGTCGAGTTTATAACATTGATACAATTCTTCAACTTCTTAAAAATGATATTACATCGGAAAACTTTCAGCGGTAACCCACAATGCAAAACGTTGCAGAACCAATCATATGACCTCATTTGCGTTGCCAATTGTCGCTAAAAGTTGTCGCGTGTAACATCACCTCACGGTTCAGTTCAAACCGGACCGGATGAATGCGGAACCGTGCTCAAATGTATAAAGGGAAGGGAAACGATAACAGTTGAGTCTTGAGCATAATTTTTTATCTGTAAATGTCGTGTGAGGCCATATTTAGCAATTGTCATATTCTGCGAGTAAACAAACGAAATTTTAATAATTGTTGTAAAGAAATTTAAAAAGGGATGTGTTTTTCTGATTGTATTTTATACTGTTGTTTATTCTTGCTGTCAGAGCTCGCAACGGACACCTTTTTGCAAAGGTTGCCAAAATACTGGATATTTATGGCTGTCTTGGTTGGTTTATATTAGGCCGTGAGCTAGTGCACCAAAATATGGCTAGAAAACGAATTTCATTGGACACCTCGCTAAGCTAAAAGAACTTTACATATTCTTATAGATTAAAACACGCTGAATCCAAATCTAAAAAGTTCTTGTCGATATACCCTGCAGTTTTTTTGTATTTTTCGATTGAAATCTTAAAAATTCACTGTCGCGTGATTATGTTTATTAGCAGTTTCGCGAAAACACATCTTTCAAAAATCATACTTCCTGTACGAACATGCACCGATTATCTGCCGGTTTCTATTCGACTTACAGGCGACAGCTGTTTGAGGCATGTGTTTTTTATTTTCTTATGGATTTGTCAATGTGCGAGAAAGATCATATTGCATATCTTCGGTTATTCTGCCTGTTTCATCTAAACTTCAAATTTCAGATGTGTTCCATTGTATTCCTACTGATTTAAGTGATAGTTTTAAGTTATGACAGGACAAAATAATGCTTTTATGGCTGCTCAACAAGTAGACAACGCGAAGGAAGTTAGCTTTCAAGATACCAGCGCAAACGAAAAGCTTTTAACTAAAGAATGGTTCTGCTGCTCTTGAGGTCAAGAATAATGACAATATCTTGCTGTTCTACCTTCATTTAAAGCCACTGTGTACATTTGGCGCAAGTTTTTATCTTTATAATATTATACACTTGCGCTTTGTCTAAACACTATGTCTATATATATTATTTATATTCCTCATTGTTCACTGCAATATACGTACATACACAGTATTTATTAGTTCTAAATTATAGAGCATATTTTTTTTATGTATTTTAAGATCCCAAAAGTCTTGCTACTATGTAGATTCATATTTGTATGTAGTTTAATTAAGATTGTACTGTACAGTAAACACTCCTGGAGTAAAATATAAATGAAAGGAAATGCATTTGAGCATTGGATGTCAGCCCACTATTCCTCAAAGCACATTTAGTATAGGCCGTAGGATGAGCATCCAAAAGATGCAATTCCGTTGCACCCCTCGTGGAACTACGTAATTTTCACATGAATCAATAGATAAAAACTTACTTTATCAGAATCCGTAGCTCCCCAAGCGAAACAGGTGCACAATTGGGAAAAAAATCCCTCCAAAGTTTGCTATTTTTGCGCTTCGAAATATTCGAACCGCCATTGATTTGGTAGCAAATACGCATGCGCATATCAGCCAAACTCGCACTGCGCACGCGCAGACAGGAAAAAATGGATTTTCCCTGCGGGTTTTCCCCGATTTCCCCGTAAAAACGACAAAATAAAATCACGGAATAGAGATCAAACCTTGTAATATTAACGAATAAATACACACACATTAAATATTGTTTAAAACACATTGTACATTTTGCTTGCTCATATGCTAAATCACTTCAATTCATTGGCTATTGTTTCAAAATACGTTTTAACGTTTAATTCTACTTATTAACATCCTAATTCAATACAAATTTGTGTGAGGTAAAAAACCAACCTGTATCAAATAGGACGGAGAATATATAAATATACATACAATTCACAAGATCAAGGAACAAATTAAATATTTCGCTAAACTAAAGCCTTGGCCAAACGTAAGAAACATTGTCGCGGAAATATTCGTGATTTTCAATGTTTGCTCAAATGTTTCCCTGTCTCCCACATCTGGAAACATTGGCTTTCATTGCAGAAACAAAATTTGCTTCCCGGAAAGCAAAAATATTTCCTACCAAATTCAGAAACATTTGCCGAACGCTGGTAGGACAATATGACATACCGAAACATTGGTAAGACAAATAATATGACAAATATCTTTGCGAAACAATGTTTCCCAGTTTGTCCCGGGCTTTAAGGGATATTTATATAAACTCCTAGGAAAACCTCTGATTGAATCTTTAATGTATTATTGAATAACTATGCAAGATATGTTTGGCGCTTCTTAAATTGTGCGTTCCATCCATCGCTTAAGTATATTCTGTGGATACCAATCTTGGATTTGGACCAACTTTTCCATTAGTTCCAACCATCTTTTCCAACCATCTGTTCCAACCGACGAAGCCGGACTGCACCAGTGAAGGACCTTTAACTGTGAAAGAAACATGTCCCAGGCACCAACTCATGATAAAAAAAGATAAATTGGGAGGAAATATAAAATCAGTAATTTCATCATAACTATCTATAATTGAAAGAAATGTTTTCATCCTTCAGCCCAGATTTTCATTAGTGCAATAAAATCCCACTTATTGGATCCTGGCTAAGGGCCTATGCTCAAACGAGATTGCATGTATTCTACATGGTAAAGTTCTACTTCTCGTATTTGAACTATTACATATATTATATTGTGACATAAGTTGGTATTTAGCCACTATCTAGAATAACAAGGGACAATTTAGAATTTCCCTCACTTTCTGTGTTGGAATTCAGATCATCACCATCAATGGTGCAGCTCTCTTCATCAAATCCTTCATCGTTGTTTTCAGACTTATTTGACATATGTTCCTCAACCAATTCAGAAGAATCCAAATTTTCCACATATACAACCTCACTAATATTTCTCATTTTCGGTACACAGAACACAAGTTGGGGATAACTTTTCATCAGTCGTTGCTTGAGTTTAAGAGCTCTATATTTAGATGCATCCACATTCTCCAGCAAATCTTTCATATACTTTATTTGCTTATTTCCGATGACCTCCGTCTCGATTACTTTCTTACAGGAGTCATCATAAGACTTCTCGTACACAAATTTAGGGGCTTCGGTGGCGCAATCGTCAGAGCACGCGCCTTT
The DNA here is from genome assembly GCA_016169945.1 of Trachythela sp. YZ-2020. Lineage (NCBI taxonomy): Eukaryota > Metazoa > Cnidaria > Anthozoa > Malacalcyonacea > Clavulariidae > Trachythela > Trachythela sp. YZ-2020. Next base: position 3,760,404 of record JADLSH010000389.1, read on the forward strand.
CACCTCTGATATCGTGGGTTCGAGTCCCGTTGGGGACGACTTATGATAGCTATGTGAAAAGAGTTAGTCAACACTCTGCCGAAAGTTGTGGGTTTTCTCCGGGTACTCCGGTTTCCTCCCACAGGGAATGTTGACAGGGTGGGTTTGGTTTAACCTCTAACTGTCCCTTCCACCGTAGCTGTGCTCCGTGATGGCGAGCAAAATGTGGCTGCCATATGCGTGCCTAGAAAGCCTTCGACTTCGACATTCAGCTTAACTCTCAACTGCAAGTAAGGATAATAAGCACAACCCCTTACCTTACCTTACCTTACCTTACCTTACCTTACCTTACCTTACCTTACCTTACCTTACCTTACCTTACCTTACCTTACCTTACCTTACCTTACCTTACCTTACCTTACCTTACCTTACCTTTACCTTACCTTACCTTACCTTACCTTACCTTACCTTACCTTACCTTACCTTACCTTACCTTACCTTACCTTACCTTACCTTACCTTACCTTACCTTACCTTACCTTACCTTACCTTACCTTACCTTACATTACCTTACCTGACCTTAACTTAAATTACCTTACCTTACAACCACCTTACCTTACCTTACCTTACCTTACCTTACCTTACCTCATACCTTACCTTACCTTACATTACCTTACCTTACCTTACCTTACCTTACCTTACCTTACCTTACCTTAACTTACATTATCTTACCTTACCTTACCTTACCTTACCTTACCTTACCTTTACATTACCTTACCTTACCTTTACCTTACCTTACCTTACCTTACCTTACCTTACCTTACCTTACCTTACCTTACCTTACCTTACCTTACTAATGTAGATCTTTCAGTCTGCGATTGCTTCTTCGTCTCTCTGGTGAGAAATTTTGTATAATTGCAGTAGCAAACTTTGTGATAGCGGACTTCCAGTGCTACACAGTCTTTCCCCCGGATTTGCACGAGTATCTGTTCATCATTCTTTCTCTCGGCAGCTGTACGTAGAAGACCAGCATCAATTGTTTCTGCCAACATGAGTGGGGTTCTTCTTCTCTTCTTAGTTACCTGGTGTGAAACAAATTATTAAACTAAATATCTGCTAATAACAAGGTTGGATGTTTGGAGCATTAGAAACTACTTTACCCTAAATAAACTTAATTGATCGCAATTCAAGATATTTTAAAACCAAAGCCGAGAATGTTGTGCACATTGCGCTAGTATTATACCTATCAAAATGACCAAACCTTGTCTAGTGAGAACCAAGAGGCGTCTCTTCCACAAATAATACATATCCCTGGGAGTACATGCTCGTTTCTGCGACTGATTGACGTGTCATTTTTCGCCTTGGTTCTATTGGCTCCACTTCCACATGTGGTTCTTCGGTAGAAGTTAAAGTTTTAGAGCTAGTTCCTTCTCCTTTTTCTTCTTTTCTCTGTTGTCTACGGATCTTCTCTTCATCACAAAATCTCTTCCAGCATTTCATATGACGGTACCATTCTAAGTTAATGCTGTCAGGTTCTTCTCCATGTATGAATTGACAGATCCGCCATCGATGTTCTCGTACGATTTCTTAGCTATTTCGCTTGTTGACATTTAAGTTTGGTCCATTTAGACCTACACTCAAGAAATTTCTTAAGCCTTTGGCGTGTAACTTTGCAAAGTTGCTCCGTAACGCCATCAAAAGGCATAAAACATGAGGATATTCGAGTTTTATAAATATCTTCAGCCATGATTGTTTTGCATAACTAAGCGTGTTTCCACTTCGAAGGATGTGCATGTTTGTGCGCGTGCGCAGTGCGAGTTTGGCTGACATGCGCATGCGTATTTGGTACCAAAACAATGGCGGTTCGAATATTTCGAAGCGCGAAAATAGCAAATTTTCGAGGGATTTTTTTCCTAATTGTGCACCTGTTTCGCTTGGGGAGCAACGGATTCTGATAAAGTAAGTTTTTATCTATTGATTCATGTGAAAATTATGTAGTTCCACGAGGGGTGCAACGGAATCCGTTTTCTAAGCATCTTTTGGATGCTCATCCTACGGCCTAGTACATCTGTTCTGTCCAGACTGCAGAATTGGTCAATGCTGCACCTGAGATTTCTCAATGTAAAAGTTTTAGCACACCTGGAATGTGCTTTGATATAAACAATTTTTATACTCCTAATCTATCCCCTAAATTTCATTGTTTTTAATATCTATTTGGTCAATTTTGTGACCCTGACTGCTTCTTGACATGCCCTTGGAAACAGTTTTGCAGCCTTGCCCCTAGATTTGTAGCTTCTGCACCACCAAGACCTCATCAAGAACAGCCCTTGAACTCTCTAGCTGCAGGTGTCTTGTACCCAGGTGTCTTGTACCATCAGTTGCTACATTGTTGTGTGACTGGGGCATATGATTGCTGTATTCAGAATTTTGAGGTGGCATAGCAAACCAAAGTGCCTAATTGTGAGGCAGATTTATAATATAATTTTATAATGAGTAGACTACCCCATCTATTATGCCTCCTGTTAACTTGTTAAAGGGCTTATGCAGCGAAAATTCGGTTCGAGTGAAACTCTCTTATTAAAGAGAACGTTTGAAGTTATGAAGATTGACATTTGGAGCTTTTCCATATCCCACTTCGTTCTTGAGATATTAAGATGTGTTTGATATGTAAATAACATCACTGTGACATCACACTGCATAATGAGTTGTTGGAAAATCACGAATACCTCTGAGATTATTTAACCAATCGCCTTTAAACTGTCATTTGTTTCTGCCTATCGCAGGACACCACACAAGTCATGCAGAGTTTCAAGTGATTTAATTCAATTATTCGTTAATGGTGGGGGTTCGTTAACTTCAATTGATCCGTTTTGTATTTACTTTTCGGTCAATGTGTAATATAATATGCCGTCCCCCCCGTTTTGACGCCATGTTGGGTGTGAAATCTGGCAGAGGCTTTATTTATTTTCTCGCCTTACCCATCGCCGCCCGCGGTTATCATACTCGATATTACCATCTAGCGCATTCTTTTATTTATTATCCAATATTAGCGTAACCTTTTATAATTTTTTTTATCCAAGCCTCTGCGAAGGAGAGAAATAAAGTATTATTGTCATTTTTTGTGTCTATAATATGTAACTGCAAACCGGTGTTATTATCACACTATTCATTGTAATCCACCCGTCGAAGACTGCAGACTGACAGTCGAAAGCTCGTAACTTTAATAAATATTTATAAACATTAAAAAAAAACTGTACAGTATTAATCCATTATTAATAGTTTGCGGCAGGCTGATGCGCATCGACAAGCCATGTTATGCACGCAATATATGCAAGACAGAATGACTTGGAAGGTCAAAAATTTATAGAATTTATTGCTTTTATATATATCAAGAACGGCATGAAACCGTTAAGGAATAAGTCGCGTCGTCTTGGAGGTCTCTCAAATTTACACATGACGGCGTATAATGACACACAGCTTCTGCGAGGCTACAGAGGATACCGAACTAGTTGCAAACGTTTGGATTGCTTGATTGAATTTTCCTAATCTAATCAAGAACGGCATTAAACTGTATTGCGGTACATCCAGCCGTAAAAATTATATCGACTTTATTTCTATATTTGGATGTCTGCTTCCGGACGACGGCATTTTATCGTCGTATGACAACAAACTGTCTGCGAGGCCTCGAGAGAAAACTTTGCAAGGTACAAACTTCTAGACTTCTTTATTTCATACTTCAAGAGATAATACAGAATATCATTGAATGATTTTATTGTAAATTCTTTCGTTCTTGAGATATAAGGATTTTTCCATCTGTCTCATCGTACCGGAAATCATTTCAGAAATAATACAGTGTCATATATACGCTCGGATTATTAACACGAATTGAATGATTGCCAGTAATTATACTCGCTCCCCTTCGCCAATCTAATAGAGACCTTAAGATTGACGTATTTTTACGAATACCTCAAACCGCAAACCGCTAGCGATCACGTGACTAGACTCCCGCGGTCGAATTTGCGGTACATTTTCAGGTTTTCAACGTGTGGAAATTGTTTTCGCGTATGAATAATCCCTCAGGATATTTTTCGAAAATATCAACCTATATTTTAGTTTTACTAGAATAAATGTTTAAAACATCATCTTAGCTTCATATTGCACTTATTTTGAAACAAATAACAATAAACTAAGCTTGGAAAAAACTATAAAGCACAGCTTTCAAGACAAGATGGCAGAGTTATACTCAAAGACATCTCACGTACTTCAATCTTAATCTCCTCAAAATTTATTACCTCTGACGTCTAGCTTCAAACTGCAGTTTGAGGTTTGAAGTAAAAATTTTAAACCTCAATCGTAAGGTGCCAAATTAGCGAGTTTACGATTGACGACGCGGTGTGCGAAGACGCCGTAGAACCAAAAAGAAAAATATGAAAACTCACCTTAAAACATACTACGTTGTCAACGCCACGTAGACTTGGAAAAATTGCGTTTCGTAATGCAATAAGACGCCGCGGGAAAAAGTGAAGACACCCCAAACGCACTACTCTTCAGTCCTCTTGCGGCGTCTTCGCACACCGCGTCGTCAATCGTAAACTCGCTATTGTAGAAAGAAAACGCCAATAATGAGTTAATATATCGGTGCTTTATTGTTTCTCAAGACTGGGTTTATTCAATGAAGCACTAGTATGGCAACACCGTGTTAATAAGCCACTTCGGAATTTCGGGACAAAATCGCAGTTGAATCATAACATGTAGCTGATACTGGAGGAATTAAAATATGCATATCGAAGTTTCCTCACGGTCGACTCGTGACATGCATGGGTCTAATTACTAACACTGACAACTGGTTAAAAAATGCAAAATCTTTTAAATTAAGACCATATGATTATGAAGCGAAATTCTGACCAAATTCTGTCAATTATTTTCGACTGTTATTGATCTAAAATATTCCAAGGCAGGCGCCAAGAAGATTGTTCAATGCTGTCAGCAAGTTAATAAATTATACCAACGCTGATGCAGTCCCCCAATCGCTAAGTAGTTCTAGATATATATACAGAAATGCTTTCATCACTGCAAAAAGATTTTGCCCAAACTTATGTGAATAATATAAAGATATTACTTGAATATAGTGTATTTTGTTCCATCAGTGGCAGCTCCGGGGTGTGAAAAGTGGGAAGGGAAAGTTGAGAGCCGAATGTGCAATAACTATCCACAGAAAATTTTGAATCTAGAGTCCCCGGCTTATGTCATAGACTTAATTATTGGGCTTATCCTACAAACTTACTCCCCCCACACACACTTTTTCCTCCGAATTGAAAAATAGAGAAGTCTTAATCCTCCCTGTGGATAATTTCTAATTGTTAGTTAATTAAATAGATTAGTATAGGATAATATATACTAGGCCAAAATCATGAAAAAAATGTTTTGGGAAGCAACCCCCATGAAGTTGCAACAATGGTTTAGGTTATACCATTTGCAGAATTACTGAACCATACCATTATTTTGCAGCTATGCATGTATAATGGTATGCTCCAGTAACCTTGCAAATGTCTATGACCAATTAAATAATTATATACTTATGACTTTTTGATTAGGAACAATTAACTTGCCTCAGAGTGCATGCAGAAAATTGTGTTACTGAGAGACCCAAAAAATCCATCTGGGCCAAACATTACTGTGGGGATATCTTCGCCTCCCTATAATGTCAAGACCTGGCTACGTGACTGACACAGGGCAACTCTGGTGAATTATTTTAAAAATTATATCACATCACAACATGGCTCATGGAGTTGGTGTCAGGAGAGTCTGATGAACCTACATATGAAAAACTAGACTGTATGTGCTAATAATATTTAGTCATAGGCCAGTGTATACTCCAGCAGCGGACTGTGTCAGTGTTGGTTCTATATAATCGATATATAATTTAATTAAGGGCTAGTTACATGGTCTCAGGTGCAAGGGACACCCTACCCCGCACCACATTAGCACTTCCTGTTTCTATTTTCTGGTGGTTGTTAAAAATCTTACAGTTTTTACTTATATATTTCATCATAATGTGCATGCTTAGGTCTGAAAAGTTGCGTCAGGAGGTCGAGACCAACTGTGAACATGCACAAAATTAAATATTGCCGCTTAAGCTGACTCTAAGTGAGTATAAACTGAGCTTACAAGAATACTAACATATACATACTAGTAAAGGTGAAACATGAAGAAAAATCAAGAAAGGAAGATAAATAACACAGCCTTATATTAGAATTTGGTGAGCAAGGTTGGTTCAAACAGGATATAAAGAACGCAGACCAAAAATATAATGATTTTTTGCATGCTAGAAAGTAGAATGGATTTTGTTAAAATCTGCAAGCGTGTACTAATGGGATTGGAATTATGCACTGCTAAAGAATACTGAGTTCCTCTCAGGCTGAACCAAAATCTGCATTTAGTAAGAATAATAAGAGCACAAGAAAACCTAAACAATGAAGGCGTCAAAAAGGCTTTGCGAGTTCAATACGAGAATCTGAAAGAGCATTGAAGGAATATGGGAATAAACTGTTGCGACGTTGGAAAATATATATATTCGAGAGAGGTGATAACAATCAGGTTACCATCCCTTGGAAGTTTCAGAGGGCAACACAATAGTCAAATAGGACAAACGAAGGTCTAAGGAAAAAAAAAGAACCCACCAAAGGATGACCGTCCGTAATCCGACTGGGGCATTAGACACCCTTTCAGGCTACCATGGGAAAGGGCAAGATGAAGAATACTAGAATTAGGCGAACGTAAAAAGTTGAGAAATATTGTTAATATGCACAATGGACGTTTACTGAGGCCTCTCATGCATGAAAGAATATGCCTTCTCAGACTCAGGTCCAAGGGAACAACAGCTGCTTGCCCACTCAGGCCGTAATTCAATAAATTAGACATTAATTATTTCATACTCAGTCTTCTCATGCATCAAAGTATATGCCTTCTCAGGTCCATTAGTATAGGTAATAATTCAGGTCTTTGAAAAACTCACGAGTGCATGTTTTATCCAAATATCACGAGAAACCATGCTATTACTTATTAATAATATACATAAAAAATGTTCGAGACAACTATACTTTCAACTTCTCACTGTTGTTACAGATATTTGCACTGCTGTTTGGGATTAACTGCACTGAAATCAACCAATCACAGTCGAGTAATATTTTTATGTATAAATCACATTATGGCTAGATACACTTTCAAACAATCGAAAAATACTCGAAATATTGGTAAAACTACGCTAAAATATACATTCTAACGTCATTTTGGCAAACAAACAAGTTCGTAAAACAAGATAACAAGTGTAAAACAAGATAACAAGATAACAATTTATGTCTAAAGATGACGAGACTAAGATTTCAATACCATTTCTTCAAGCGGTGTCTAGCATATTTAAGGCACTTTTCAATTTTTTCATGTGCTGCAATGTATATGTAAATAGCAAGCATCCTCCAGTATATTTTTAGGCATTAAGGCCTTTCGTTCAATTAATTTTACATTTCAAACTCTGTCTGTTCCAACATATTTAGAATTGTAGATATACTCGCTCGGCCAAACAGTATCTTTAGACTATTGAGCATTTCTTCTGTGCCCATACTCCCACTGTACGAATATGTGTCTGTGAAGCAATAAAACACAAATACAGAATCGTATTTCAATCCTTCAATGTCCAATGAGTTCCGGAAGCATTCAATGTTACGCAATCGTACTCAATATTACTAAGCCCTAATCTTAGATTTGGCCCACCGCTGTAAATTCCTTAAAATATTTGGCTATGTCGCTCGCTACAGGCTTGCTCCCTTTACTTGCAATATACAATTCTCACAACTCTATTTGTTTTTTGCATTTTATAGATCATTCAAAAACATTTTTCAAATAAATTTTACTTCACTGGATAATTTGGTATTCATTTATCTATCTCTTCGTTTCTTCACTGATGGCATGGAAGAATTTCTAATCCAACCAACTGCTTGGTATTACATGAAATATCTTGGGAAGTCAGATATGTTTCTTGGGTTAACCCTAGCTTCCTATTCTGCAGCAACATTGATTTCTGGGCCAGTTATCGGAGCTGTGGATGTAAAATTGCAAGGTTTAAGCAAAGCAATCGTAGTCTTGGGTGGTTTAGTAAAGTTATTTGGTAATCTACTGTATTCAATTCCGGTCAATGGATACTTTCCTTTGTTTGGAAGATTTATAAGCGGCGTAGGTGAAGGTACACTAGCAGTTCTATATGGCGTTATGGCAAAAGGTACTACCAACGAAAATCGTGCTAAGGCATTTCTATATTTCGAAGGACTCTACATGTGCGGCCAAATATTTGGGCCAACAATTGGCAGCCTCCTTACATTCAACTTGGATATATTTGGTTGGGAAATTAATGCAGGAAATTCACCAGCGGTACTTCTGATAATTATTTGGTGTATTTTGCTTACTATTACGATGTTCCTACCAAGTGATCTCATGGCGAACGCAGAGAAACAACCAAGCAGTGACATAGTTAGTGAAGACGAAACTGCCTCATCCAAATCTTTCGCGGAAACCAATAGTATTGGTTGTCCACAGTCAATTGTTTTTTCTTTATTTTATTTCGATTTCTTTATTGTGTTTTTCTACTGTATGGTTTTATTCTATGTTCCGTTATTAGCAGTGCGCCATCTTGGATTGGGACTTGTTCATGTGAAATTGATTTACATCAATAGTACGTTATTTGTCTTCGTTCTTTTCATTGCTACTTACCACTTCTTGAAAAGATTTTCCGAAACGAAAATACTACTTTTCGGAATTGTTTCTCTGATAGTCCCAATCTTAATCCTATTTTACTTTGCTCTCTCGTGGAACACACCAATATCAGTGAATGCAGCTTATCTCTTGCTTCTTTCAATGTTAATTGTGAATGCAAATGCAGTAAACTTTTCCTTGGTTGGTTCGTTGCTAACAAAATTAACACCAGTAAACAGTGCCTCGTTTTACCAAAGTCTAAATTATACTGTTCTACATGTGAGTGCCATCGCCAGTCGTTTAATAGCAGGGGCTACTTTTGGCAAAATGCCAATGCTGTACACTTGCTTTGGTCTTACAATTGGCTGGATAGTTTCAATTATATGGTTCGGTATTGAATATACGAACTTTACTCGTGCTACTGAAAATAAAGAATGAACTACTATGGCGATATATGATATATTCAGCAAATATGTTTATTCAGCAATGATAGTCTAGTTAAATGGTGCTTATATGAACTGCTTTCAACATAATAGCAAGGATATTTTCACTGTATATGCAAGTGAAAAAGTGTTCACGTCTATGATACTTCCAAATTTGGACTACTGTGATTTCGTGTGGAATAATAATGCAGCTCCTTCTACATGTGATAACCTAGAACGTCTGCAAACAAGAGCTGCTAGAATTATCTTGACGAAGGAGACCTATCTAAGTCGCGATCAACAATTGTCTCAGCTAAGCTGGAAATCATTGAAGGAAATCATAATGTTACATTCGTCTTTAATTGCATGTATTAATTGCATTGGTCCGGATCTTTTTAGGGATCATTTTATAAAGCTATCCTATAGCCATAATACTAGGCATAATAGTCTTGACCTAGTTCTTCCGATAGTCAGAACTGAATCAGCTAAGAAAAGTTGTTTTTATTCTGGAGCCTTGGAATATAATAATTTGCCTCCGTATCTTAAAGAAACTACTTCCTTATTAGTTTTTAAGTCAAAACTTAAAGATGTTGTATATTAGATTAGGTTTTATATTAAAGTAAACTTGTAATTTTTAGATAATGAATTATTTTCCGTAAATATATTTACTTTATGTTGCCCAGGGCGCTCCTTGATAACAGCTTTTGCTGATGAGCTTACCCTGGTAAAATATGTAAATATTATTATTATTATTATTATTATTGCGTCCACACCCCAAATTGGGAAAATAATTTTGTATTGCCTTTAGAAAATTCCAACGTAGCGAATGTATATTGGGAAAGGCGAAGTTTAATTTATCCTATCTAATTAACTCTCAACAAAATATTGAAGACAGATTTGCGTTACATTTCTAGTTCGTGACTAAGGACAAAGGCGAAAACTGAAATAATATGTGGTCCGAGAACTATCCTGAACAGCGAAATGTCCACAATACCGAATTAAGCATTGTTACGTCCTTTGTTGCAACGTCAGAGATGCTACTTAATGTCGAGTTTATAACATTGATACAATTCTTCAACTTCTTAAAAATGATATTACAACGGAAAACTTTCAGCGGTAACTCACAATGCAAGACGTTACAGAACCAATCGTATAACCTCATTTGCATTGCGAGTTATCGCTAAAGGTCGTCGCGTGTAACATTACCTTATGGTTCCGTTCAAACCGGACGGGATGAATGCGGAACCGTGTTCAAATGTATACAGGGAAGGGAAACGATAACAGTTGAGTCTTGAGCATAATTTTTTGTCTGTAAATGTCGTGTGAGGCCATATTTAGCAATTGTCATATTCTGCGAGTAAACAAACGAAATTTTAATAATTGTTGTGAAGAAATTTAAAAGGGGATGTGTTTTTCTGATTGTATTTTATACTGTCAGGGCTCGCAACGGATACCTTTTTGCAAAGATTGCAAAAATAGTGGATATTTATGGCTGTCTTGGTTGCAATTTCAAGGGCAAAGGTGGAAAAATTCAGTTGAATTTATACATATTTGTCACACCAAATGAAGTCAAGCAGAATTCATACGTATATATTTGTCACAATTAATAAAATGAAATAAATTATAGATGGTTGGCAAATTTAATACATTCACAAATTTAATTATTCCACTGGTCTTGCAACAAAGCCAGAGAAAATTATACCGTAGAATTCCAAAATTAGCAACCGTCATGACAGTTATGGCAAATTTGAGATTAAAATTACTCGAATGTAGCAACCTACCCTGAATGAACTATACCAAGTTGTCCCAGAGTACTTTTAAGATTCTGCAGTAAGTGCTTTAAACAATCTTAGCGACAGCTATGGTAAGGCCTATTGTTAGTATATAGATATATATCTCTCTATATAGATATATGTTAAATATTTACTCATCGTCTCTGGTCCTTTTTAAAAATTCCCTCATTTGACTTTCAGTTTTCAATTTAGAAAAAGTGATCGCCCTTGGGCAGGCCACCAAAAATTTGGTTGCCCAAAGCTACATTTTGCCTACATGTTGCACAAAGTGAACATTTTGCTAGTACAAATTTATGCGAGTATTTGTAAAACAAATTGTTGTTGAAATTGGGTTTATGTGAAATTAAAATACATAAAAATCATGGATTAAGTGTACATTTTCAAGCGAAAATTCGAAACTATATAACAGTACGTTATTTTTTTATTTTTCTATATTTTTGTATTTGTCTATTTTTTGTGATTTTTCTGAAGTTGTACGAGATTTAAATCAGTGATTTGCCCCTCGCCCATAGTGATATGTGACAAAAATGTTCGAAAAAGGACATCTTGAAAAATCAACTTTCTGGAATTTTCTGTCCTTAGTTTTTGGTGCTGGGTTTTGTGATTAAAGTTAATTCCAAAATAATATTAAACATCATTATAAGGCACAGTCACTAGTTAATGGAGTATCTCCAAAAAGTGAAATGAAAACAATAAATATAATTAAAATATTACGGAATGTTCCTGATAAACTCGCAGTGCTTATTTGTGAATCAAATACTTGATTAATGTTCCAAATAATAGTAAATAGATTTGATATTTTATGTAAGAAATGGACAAGATTCGCCACCCAGTGAAGCGTCAGATTCAATACCCTATATTGAATTCGTCGACGATATCAAAATGATACCGAATAGTGGATGAATTTTGCCGAATCTTGTGCTAACTTAACCACCGCAGTAAATACCGGCGAACGTCTTTTGGTTTCGAAACGGTAGCATTCAACTTGTTTGATCGAGAATATTGAAAAAAGCTAAAAAAATTACGCTGTCATGTTTTGCAAATATACATTGGCTAAACCATCTAGTAGTTATAGTCCTGATAGTTACGAACCTCTTGGCCTCCGCAAATTTTTGAAAATTTTATTGAACTGACAGGGCCGCGTTTACACAACTCGGGACCCGTGGCATTTTCTTCGCGCGGGGCCCCAAATTTTTGCCTTCTCTATAGACTATAACCTGGAAATTTACCTCGTTTTAAGCATAAATCGTAGCGACGTGGCGTTCGCTTCGCATATAGCAACTCTAAAGTCTGAGACAAAATTAGAGACAAGAGTAGTATATATTAACTTGGTATTTGAAATTTTTTATTTATAATTACTATTATATCCTTGTTGCATACAGCTATTTCAGTCAAGGTTGTCCCCGAGCAAAGCGGAAAAGTCGAATACGAAATCCATTGATTTATTAGCAATTTCCAGCAAGCCTTTCGCGTTCGTATTCGACTTTACCGCTTTGCTCGCGGACAACCTTAATTGAAATAGCTGTATATCACTTTAAAATGTTCCCGTTATCAATTTACGATGATTTGTAAATACTCTTTTTTCGAGATTTCATGAGCGCAAAGTCATTGATGAGTGAATTTATGTCAAGCTCACGAAGAATGTCTTGTTCAGCACTTAGTAATATCAGGTCGTTCAACCGTCTCTGACCCATGGTGGATCTGTACGAGTTCTTTATGTAACGCAATATTGAAAACGATCTTTCGCCAGAGCAATTAGATATCATAAGAGAAAGATAAATACGAAGTGCGACTTCTATATTTGGAAATACTGTTTCTAGTTTGTTTTCTAATATGAGCTTGTACATCCGAACCTCCGGTGATTCTAGTTTCATTGCATCATTGTTTTCGAATTCCATGGTTTGATCATGCTCATGCAGCTCATCGTTATCGTTGAATGACATATCTTCATCATCACTTGGAGTTGTAGTAACTGGTGAAGATGGCGCTGAAGAATCCTCAGATGGTGCGGGCGAGGAAGGGATTTCAGAAAGGACTGGTGCTTCTACAGAGCTTGATGATTCCAAGTATCACTCGGCAAGCTCGGTTTTCAGGAAGGCAGATAACTGTAATAGCTCGTCTGAAAGACTCGGCTCAAGGTCACCTGGGTAAGGTCGGCAGGTGTAAGTTCTACTTCCGGAGCTGATCCTGGTTCATCATAACGACGATTCCGCTGGCGATTTCTTTTCATTTCGTCTTTGTAATGTTCGCATCCACTGAGCAATTTTCCTTCAGCCTCGAACTGCTCAAATTTTGGTCTCATATTTTTCACGTACTCTTCCAAAGATTCATAAATAGCAGCAGCCGAGTTAATATCTTGATCCGCGGATTGAAGTAATTGGCTGTTACTGTTAAAACGCTTCAAGATACGGTGCCATACCAGAGTAAGTATGCCAGTCTCCAAACGATCCATATTAGAAGCGTGATTAAGAGCTTCTTTTCGAGTGTCTCCTTTCTGCTCTGGGTCTGCAGCAATCTCTTTCAATCCAGCTTTGATTTCTTCGTAGCCCTTGACCACGGCTTTAACAGCGGCGGCATGCGCTGACCAACGAGTGTCTGACAGACGTTTGACTGTGAGCAAGCCTTTTTTCTTCAGCCGATTATGGACTACTTTCCAACGGTGTGTTGAAGCGACGAGGAAAGAATATAAACCTTGGACAAAGCCAAAAAATCCGAAAGATTCCAGACAGCAACTTACTGCTGATTGGCCGACTAAATTGAGAGAATGTGCGGCGCAAGGCACATACTCGGCAAGTGGGCACTTTTGGTGAATAACAGCTTGCATACCGTTATATTTTCCACTCATGTTGCTGGCATTATCATATGATTGGCCCCGACAATCAGCAATGTTCACATCATGTCTTGTTAAAAAGCCAAGTAAACTTTCCGCCAACACTTTCCCAGTATGGCCCTGCATATCTAGGAAAGCCACAAAGCGTTCTACAGGACCCGATGGCAGAACGTACCGGAGAATGCAAGTGAGTTGGTCAACATGAGAGATATCTGGGGTGGAATCAACCGAAACAGAGAAATACTTGGAAACCCAGTTACGTAGCGTGCGCCAGTCGCGTTGCAATGTATCATATTATATTATTGGGAAGGACGGAAAGTCTTTCTAATATGCCAGCATACTAACAAATTTAAAATACAAAATTCCGTAGCAAAATGACATGTAAATCGCTAAATATTCATGTGAAGTTTAAGTTGAATGTTCATTCTATATTATTATCAAAAAATATGTAAGAAATACAAAATACTACGCTGTAAAAACGTACAAACAGTTTCGTAAATTTGCCGAAATTTTTCTTGTGTTCGTGCGGGATGCAACTATCTCATAAAAATCACGACAACAGAAGAATTTGATTGGTCGAGAAAAGTAAACAAACGACGAGCAATTTCGGCAGACGGGGGGGGAGAACGACACGGGCATAAAATATTGCAAAAAGGCGCGAAACATTAAATTTACGAAAAACTAGTTTTAAAACAATTTATAATAATTAAAATATTACGGAGGCAATCAAATATGTGAAGAAACAAAGGCCAAAGACTTGTTCAAGGTAAGGAAATTTAATTTAATTTTTTTTCTGCCCAAATGCCGGTAATGTTTACAAAAGTATAGGTAAACATTTTTCGCACTTGTAGCTTATGGCAAACGACCATAGAGTGCCGTAAATATGGAAAAACAAAGCAATGAAAAGACGTTTAGAGCAAACGTTAACAATTTCCTATGGTAAGTTCGTAATTTTGTTTGCACGACATGAAATTTAATAGTTACTACAGACCGAGAGTGCAACATATACGTACGTCGCTCTATGAAATGAAATAATCAACTTGAGCCCAAAAAGTTTGTTTATAATTTCAAACCAAAGCACAATTATATTGCGTTACTGCAGCATCGTTTTAGTTTTAAAACACAAGGTATATAAACATCAGAGTTGTAGAAATATTCAGTCAGAATCTGAGAAATTGATTACCTAAAATCTCTTACCTTTGCTGAAGCTATTAAAAACATGACATTGTCCTCGTATTCACGATAAGGTGTTTTACGATGAAGTTTCGTGAGCACAATACATTATAACATCCAAGTTTCCATCACACTACAGATAGTACAAATGCAAACGCTCGTTGCGTTCCCGGGTGAATTTAATTTAATATGCAGTCAGTTGTGAAGTAACGGTATAAACACATTCATTGCCACGATATCATCCAAAGACCCGATTGCAAGTCCAGAAGCTTTTCGAACTTCCAAAAACTAAGAAAACGATCCACATGTCAAAATATATTCGTTTACATGATACATTCACTGCATTCCCGATAAAAATGGCTTCGATGCGATCTAAAACGAAAAAAAAAACCTTCGAAAATGAGAAAGGAAAATGTCAAAAAACAGAAAAAATAGATGACAGAATATCAAAATCGAGCTGAAAACAGGCTATCAAGAGCATTACCTGTATGAAATGTAATTAAGTGGCCCAAATGCTGCAAAAAATGAGCAATTTCTTTCAGAAATACGATCCAAAACGGTCAAAAATCTCAAGAGAACACGCTGCTGGCACGCCATGGTGTGATATACCGCGCATGTCTGAATGTAATTCTAATTATTCAATAATACACGTGACCCGTGCGTCTGTGACGTCAATAATCATATATAGAAGGAAAGAATACCGTCTTATTAAATTTACGTTATATTTTATAAATCAATAATGCATGCCGGCACTGCGTTAAGGCGAAAATTCAATTAATTCTGTCTTTAGGGTCGTCTGCAATTATGAACTAAGTGAAGATGGATAGCGGATCAATAAAACTAACGGTCGAACAACAAGGGCCGTAGACGCAGCTCTAAGTGGACACAACATCTGTATTTTTGCTCGAGCAGGCGTCGGCAAAACAACTGTGGTGCAGACAATCGGAAAAACTCTTGCTCCGAGAGGAAAGAAATGCCAGATTGTATGTCCGAGCGGTATTTCATGCGAAGCTTACGGTGGCTTAGCAAGTACAGTTCACTCTCATTATGGGTTGCAAACTGCTGAGTTGCCTTCTCCTTTATTAATCGAACGATCGCTGTCTAGAAATAATGTTGTCGATCAAATATGCGATGTCGATGTTCTCGTGTGGGATGAAATTTCTATGTCAAGCAAACGAATTTTTGAGCTTGTTAACGCAATTCACCATAGTTTATCATACAATGCATATGCGTTTGGGGGCATACAAGTCTTGTTGGTCGGCGATTTTTGGCAACTTAAACCAGTGAGAAGCAATTTAGATCCTGGCGCACCAATTTACGATTCTAACCTTTTTGACACGGTATTCCCTCATAGAATAGAGCTGCAAGAAGTCTTGAGACAGCATGGATCGGACAGCATGGAACTGCGTAAGGCGCTAGACCAGTTGCGCGAAGGAAATTGTGACAAAGAAACAGAGAGATATTGGAAAAGTTTGAGCAGAGAGTTTCCGAGTATTAGTGACACAGTTGAAGAAGATCCCGTACATATCTATTTCAGAAAGCTACCGGTGGAGATGCATAATCTCGACGTTCTTTGCGAATTACCTGGCACACTCATTACATTCGATAGTAAGGACAGTGGCAAATCCCAGTTACTGGACTGTCCTTCAAAGAAAGTATTGACCCTCAAACGTGGATGTAAAGTCATGCTTCTTTTTAACATCAATAAGCATTTGAAAAATGGATATCAAGGAACGTTTCTCGATATAGACTCTGAAAGTGGAAATGATGATGAACAACTCCTGGTCATGTTTCCAAAAGTTGGAATGGTGAGAATTGCACGCAAGACGTGGTACCGATATGACAATCGAGGAGGTGTATTGGCAACTCGGGTACAGTTTCCTATAACGCCATGCTATGCAATGACTGTTCATAAGTCACAGGGAATAACGCTAGACAAAGCAATTGTCCATTGTTCACAAGAGTTTGTGCCAGGACAAACCTACGTTGCCCTATCCAGAGTCAGAAACGAAGCGGCGCTTCAAGTTATCAATTTTCAGCAACGATTTTTGCTCCCGATTCCACCAAAACTAACGGCTGCAAATAACGCAAGTGGCAGATGCGAAGAAATCGTTGAAGAGCAAAGAGAAAGATTTTTTTATGCTGTAGAAACAATGGAAGATGCTTTGTTGAATTGCGTAGAAGAAATTAATTTCTCCCAACCACAAAGCGATAATGATTGGACGAACGAAAATTATGGTGAAGAGATAGCAAGAGAGTTGTTTGAGTCATCTACTGGAGTTAAAGTTAACCTGAAAAACGTTCTCTTGGGCATGCTGTGTGATTTCCAGCAAAAATTGTCCATGTTACCAGAACGTCTCTCCATAAAAGCCTTTTTGGAGAGTATTCAGAACGATCAACATGATGATTCATACACTCTATGCATCATATCTGCGGCAAATTACGGCTACGCTCACGTGAAGCTGTTTGATATGCTTACACGTATTCTTTGGTGCAGGTTATTTGCCTTGTTTGAGAGGCTTCACTTTGGCGACGTCTAGACTACACCAACTTTTCCTGACGAATGAGTATCGAAGTGACCTTATTAGTGCCTTTTCGGTTAGTTCATGGTCGGAATTAAACGATGGACAAAGAAACCTGGGTGCACAGTTGACATTCCATCTATTCCAATTATTTACTAATGAGCTTGGTAACATGGTACAGAAACAAGAAGATTGTCCAATTGCATTTAATGTCAATGAGATGGGTTCGGATGGAAAAGGAAAAATACGGTATATCGGAGGTTGGGCTGTACGAAAAGTACTTCAAAAATCACGAAGGTATTTTGTAGTATAAAATAAACTCTTCGATTCGATAACTAATCAAAATTTATGTCTGCCGATATGCAATAAAACGTGTGTCTAATTTTCAGTTCAGCAATACCCAAAGGAAAGTTGTTTAAATAGTTTCAGCAGAATTCTTTGATGTAGGTTTTTCGCATATCTTTTATCCAGATATCTTCTCGAAAACAAATTGTCGCAAACTCCAAATGTCAGGAATAAGCTGAAAGAAGAACGGCGGAAGATTGAGTTGCTGCAAGACAATGTCATTGTTCCCTATGAAACCCTCCTGAACACCTCTTCAAGTCTGGAAGCCACAAATGTTACGGAATCACTACAATATCGGGAAAGAGGTCTACTACATATTAGTGATGCTGCTTACGAATTCTTCTTGTCTCTAGAGCAAGCCAGAGTTGAGAAAATTAATCTGGATAAATTACGGTCTCTTCCAACGGACATGGTCTATAGCGCGATGAAGGAAACATGGGAAAATAAAGACCTTCAAGAAAAGTTCATTGCATTGTTTGATGTTTTGAGGAACTCCGTAAGTGAAGAGATAATAATCGATACAATGAAATATCGGTTTTGCGAGAATTTTCCAGCAAACGTTTCTTTATTCTATCTTATAGATTCTAATAAAGGAAATATTCAAGGAAATAGTCACACGCTATTTCCGAATGGGCGCAGGTCAGTTTCTGCGAGATTTTCGCAGGGACTACCATATCAAAAAGTCCCTTGCACACAGGAAAGCATTATTGATAAGAAAAGAAAAGGTACGAAGGAAGGAGATGAAAGTGCAATTGACGAATATCTACCAAGACAAAAGTCCGAAAAAGAAAGTTTCTCATGCAAAATTGTTGGCGCTTGTAGATGAGGTCAAAGTGGACGGATTGGTGTCACTCTACAAAAAAAATGAGTTACAGCTCTTGTGCGATGCATATGCCATCAAATACCTGTCAAAGTGGAACAAAAAACAATTAGCGTCATCGCTCTCCGAAGCGATCCACATGCATCAACATATGCCTTGTCATCATGAATTATCAACCTATTCTGTTCATGTAGTTGGAGAAGTTGAACAAAACGACAGGGTACCCATGTTAAAATTGCGTCGACTTTGAGTCAACTTTTGTTGGTAATTTATTATGTTAATGTTCTCAAAGTCACATCCATGTAATTGACCTTTTCAGCAGCGTTGCCCTCTTGACCTTATCCATTAAGACGTTTCAGCTCGTTTCACATAGCATATTTAACTACTAAGACCAGCATGCTTTGCCAGCATGCTGGCTTAATTGCATGATAATCCTTGCAAAGCGTTCTGGCCTTAGTAGTTAAATAATAAAATGAAACGTCATAATGGGTAAGGTCTATTCTCAAATCGCAGTGCTTTACGGTATCTAAACATGATATAAATAGCTTTTTAAACCGGCGTCATATCCTAGTTTACCCACAATGCATCACGATTCAAGAGGGCGCTGTTGTTGTTGAACACATCTATCAAATTAAGTGTCAATTAACTTTTATAAAGTAAACCAGTCCTGTTCTTTTTTTCATTACATTTCTTTCCAAAAACATTATCCTTAGGCAATTGAACAAAGGACGAATTCTTCGTACACCCCGTGTTGCACTTTCGGCTGACCGTTGACTGTCCAAAAATTACTGAGTTTTGCGTCGCTTGCACAAGTTGATATGACGGATTGTCGTTTTGCCCATTTGCACCTCTTAATTGTGAGAAGTGATTCTCAAGTACATCCTGATTTAGGATAGCTGGTTTAACAACCGAACCTGGAAAACGATTTAACTTCGTTTTTACCAACGAAATGAATCCGAGAATCATCGACTGGATATCAAACCAAAGTTTATCTGATATGAACTCTTTTTCAGCCGAAACATGTTGCTTCCAGTTGGAGAAATACTGCAGGACTTGCTGTAATTTGAAGAGGCGGTCATCGCTTATGTCATAAATAACATGCTTGTCAGAAAATAGCTCCACAATAAAACTAGTATGTCGAAGAAATTCGATAGTCGCACTCAATTTATCTGACGTATCTTCTCTGACAGATGCAAGGTAGTCTTGGTATGCCTAAAAACCAAATGAATTTATTTACATAGTAATGAACGTGAAAAAATGGTAAAAACATGAACATGAACATTACATGGTAAAAACGCGAACATTATTCGTTCTGACGTTACTGAACAGACAACGGTTAAATGTATATTCTTTTTTATAGAATAAAAAACACCGAGGAAACAAACATAAATTCGATTTAGAACGAAGCCAAAACATTTAGTAAAATTTTCCCATCGAAAGCTAGAATTACGCCATCTGACGGCTCTAGACCAATGAACACGCGTAGAAAACTTTCGTTTGTGCATACTAAAATTAATAAATTATAGAATATACCTGGTTTCGATAAAAGGCAGTGAGTGATCATACCTTCATTAAAATTAACATTTTCCGGTTTAAAACATCTTCTGCTAACGTATTGCGCATTCTTGAGCTTGGGTTCAATTGGAAGTGATCCTCTGTAAGCTTTTCGTGTATATGGCAAGAATTGTTGCTTTGATCCCATGTGTAAGCTTCCTTCCAATACGACCATACTATGCATTCGCCATTTATAGTAATCATCCTTGTTGTCCCATGTACAGAACTCTTTTCTACGTTATTTCTGATTTTCTTGATGTTATGCTATAATTTTATAAATAAGCATAAAATAAATAACATATTACTGTCGTTCCAATTGAAGTGTTCCTCAAATATTGATTCGATACATTACCTCGCGCAGACCAATTCATTTGTTCAAGTTCATCGAGATATTCATACACTTCCTGTGAAAGTTGACCAATCACAATCCGTATGTGATTTGAATACGAATCAACTGACCAATGAGGAACTGATCCTGCATTGCAGGAAGTAAACAATATTCAAAAATCAAGAATTCGGGATCGTGACTAAAACACCACACGAGTAACACGAGTGACATACGAGTGATATTGGTCTGCGCGAGGTAATGTATCGAATCAATATTTGAGGAACACTTCAATTGGAACGACAGTATCAGAACGGCTCTTTTTAAGAACATTCATTTGACAGTCGACCTGAAAATGCTAATAAATATATGAATTTAGTACCTTACTATCCATCATAAATACCATTGGATCCCCGGTTAGCATATTATAACCAACTAGAAATACATGCTTGCAGTAACCCCTCGCCCCAGCTGAACATTGCCAGACATTACATTCCAAAACATTACTATTGCTAATCTTTTTTATCAAAAAATCTGCCATGCAAAGGTTGTAGGCGAGTCGGATATCTGCGTTCAAAACAAATTTTTGGCTTAGAAAACAGAATTGGATCCTTGGCTCACACCCCTCTTCACGACGCAATAAAAGGCTATCGCCAAATGAAATGTTTTACTTGACGTAATCACTGTGGCTTCCTTCATTTTAAATGTACCATTACAATTTTGATCATTACTCTAATAGTTTGGAAAGAAGAGTGGAAGGAAACAATAATATTTTGGGAAATATATTTTGAAAGAATAAAAAATGGAAATTTTGTTTCAAGAAGAGGAAGCACAGTAGCCATGGCAACACGATAAAATAAACTTTTCTGGAGTACAAAACAGCTAAACAGGTTACAAAAACTACAAAAATAATTAAAATATTAGTTGCTTTAGCCACACAAATCTGAGATATATGGTGTAGGTATGTTCTTATGCATTCTATAAGCTTCAAATTAATGTTTAAATGCAACCTTCCGTTTACTAAAACGTTGCCAAAAGTTTATAAAACTAAACTGCCTTTTACTTATAAATTACTTTTTGAAATGAAATCAGTTGAAAATATACAAATTCTCTCGTGTGAAAGATTTTGCTTTCCTTTTAAGTTGGAACTTTTTGATAGCATAAAATATAGGATATTTTAAATGGAAAGAAATGAAAATCTATGTAAATAAAACAACATTCTTACGGCTATATTAAAATACATCAACAATTTAATATAAGAAACTTGCCATATTTTTTCGACCATCTATCTCTATTTATCCTTTTTTATAAAGTATAAACGATAAATTTGTTCCGCAGCTTTTCCTGAAGTCCCAAAAAGGATCTTATAATTCAGACTTACTGATATGACTTACTCATGTTTTTTTAATTCGCTCATTCCACTCCTAACAAAGATTTATAGTGAGATGACCACCCGTCACACCCATGCGCCCGCAAAACTTGATGAACTTTGGATTTCCCATTGCTTTCCTTTTTTCCCGGGTGTAAATATCCGAGCGGAATTATTACCCTCGCACGGCGCTTCGCGCCGGCTCGGGGATAAAATGAAGATCGACCGGATTGTAGTTCCCGAAATGAATCTTGATAAACTGTCTGTTTGATGCTACTCCGTCACTTATTAGAAAGTGGATGCTATAAACAAAAAGGATCAATCGGTATTTAGCGGAAATCATACAGACATCTGTCGCATTCGTGATTGTGATTAAGTCCAACAAAGAAACCTGAATCCTGCTTTCTTCATCTGAAGTACTCCTTCCCAAAACTGAAAATACAAAACCGAAGGCGGGCATTCTGCTGTTGGGAAATGCGCTAACGGAAAACGGAACCCTCGGCCACTAAGAAACTCAAATTGTAGCAGATGTGATGCAAGTTTGATGTCAGATTCTCCCCCTAGGAAAAAAACCCCGTAAAAAATGTAAAAAATCAAACTTGATTTTTCACCAACATTATCAGGCATAAAAATTGCAACTTAGGTCATTGGACGCTCCGCCTATAAGCTATACGAACAAATGACATGACTGCATGCCGTGTTATAGGTTTGATTTCATATATGCGAATGGTAAGAAAGTACCAGTTTTATTCATGAATTAATTCAACAGGCTTTGATGATGCTACTATATAGTCGTGAATGGCTGAGACGCTACTAGTGGCCGTTATTATGAATATAAATAATCAAGTACTTTTTATTATTTAATTGCATGTTACCTGAATTTTCATCTCGTCAATTATGAAGCAACCCCAGTAGTCGTGCGGTTTAAAACCCTGTCGTTTGGCCTCTTTTGCAAACAACCATTTGATTACCATTTGATTGTAATCAAACAACCATTTGATTACATCTTCATTCCACCCGGGCTCTTGGCACACGGAATTCTTGTAATATCTTCAAAGGGAAAATTAATTTATAGAAAATAATTTCGAGGTTTACTTATATATACTTGAAGAAAATATATTCAACTAAGTCTATTAAGTACAATGTTTTACCTGCACCATCTCAAACAATAGAAATTATATGCGTGTAAATCAAAAGTCAACATATTCGAAGATACCGCACCTTATAAGGCGATTGCTTGGTAGAATGATAAATTCTCTCATGGTATCCAACGTTTTGGGATTTTTGCAATATAGGTCTAATGCCAACCTTACTATTCTAAAATTAAAAGATAAGTTCATACTAAATTGCAATTAAAAATACAAGAGAATACAAGAATCGGTATTGTGCCATTTTGTTTGCTAAATTTTAGTGATATCTAAATGTAAACTATAATTTTTTTCTGTGTTCTGGCGATAAAAAATTATCACTGAATAACGTGCATGGTAATTAGAAGTACGAGCCAGAGTGCACATTTTTAATAAAATTATCAAAAAAAATGACGGTACCCGTACACGTAAAACGAACCGGGGTATCTTGACCTCTCTATTGTTACGTTTAAACGATACTTTTTTGTAATATAAAATATTATGATACCTTGGGTCCCACCGGTAACCTTTTGGAGATTGAGCCGACAGCTGCTTTTTTTGCATCTCCCACAATATTCGCATCTGAGGTGGTACATCATTCTCGTTGATACATTCGACGACTTTGGCCAGGTCCAAACTATCGTCATCCGTAAATTCCAGACTATGATCATCTTTCATGCGTTTTTCCTTCTCATTATCTTTTTTGATTTCCTTCCTTTGACAAACTATTTTCTCTTTCAACCCCTGTCGATCTAAAAATCGGATATTGCACTTCGCCTGTGGGACACAACTTTGGTTTGAAGCCACCCGTTTCCTTTCTCTATTGTTAAACAAACCAATGATATATGCACACGCTGGGCACGACTTCCCTAGAAATTTCAGAAGAAGGCAGGAACTGGAAATTATTCTTCGATGCTATTCACGATCTTTTGTAACCACTGCAAGAACAGTCGAACCACTAACCGGAATCTTAAGATGTTCGGAAGTCTCATCTTTTGGTATTTGATTTGAATACGAATCAACTGACCAATGAGGAACTGATCCTGCATTGCAGGAAGTAAACAATATTCAAAAATCAAGAATTCGGGATCGTGACTAAAACACCACACGAGTAACACGAGTGACATACGAGTGATATTGGTCTGCGCGAGGTAATGTATCGAATCAATATTTGAGGAACACTTCAATTGGAACGACAGTATCAGAACGGCTCTTTTTAAGAACATTCATTTGACAGTCGACCTGAAAATGCTAATAAATATATGAATTTAGTACCTTACTATCCATCATAAATACCATTGGATCCTCGGTTAGCATATTATAACCAATAAAATGAAGATCGACCGGATTGCAGTTCCCGAAATGAATCTTGATAAACTGTCTGTTTGATGCTCCTCCGTCAACTTTATCTGCGCTTTCTAGAATGCTTTTAGACGGCAAGACAGAAGTTTCATCTTCACTTAGTTCATAATAGACGACCCTATAAAGACAGAATTAATTGAATTTTCGCCTTAACGCAGTGCCGGCATGCATTATTGATTTATAAAATATAACGTAAATTTAATAAGACGGTATTCTTTCCTTCTATATATGATTATTGACGTCACAGACGCACGGGTCACGTGTATTATTGAATAATTAGAATTACATTCAGACATGCGCGGTATATCACACCATGGCGTGCCAGCAGCGTGTTCTCTTGAGATTTTTGACCGTTTTTGATCGTATTTCTGAAAGAAATTGCTCATTTTTTGCAGCATTTGGGCCACTTAATTACATTTCATACAGGTAATGCTCTTGATAGCCGGTTTTCAGCTCGATTTTGATATTATGTCATCTATTTTTTCTGTTTTTTTTTACATTTTCCTTTCTCATTTTCGAAGGTTTTTTTCCGTTTTTGATCGCATCGAAGCCATTTTTATCGGGAATGCAGTGAATGTATCATGTAAACGAATATATTTTGACATGTGGATCGTTTTCTTAGTTTTTGGAAGTTCGAAAAGCTTCTGGACTTGCAATCGGGTCTTTGGATGATATCGTGGCAATGAATGTGTTTATACCGTTACTTCACAACTGACTGCATATTAAATTAAATTCACCCGGGAACGCAACGAGCGTTTGCATTTGTACTATCTGTAGTGTGATGGAAACTTGGATGTTATAATGTATTGTGCTCACGAAACTTCATCGTAAAACACCTTATCGTGAATACGAGGACAATGTCATGTTTTTAATAGCTTCAGCAAAGGTAAGAGATTTTAGGTAATCAATTTCTCAGATTCTGACTGAATATTTCTACAACTCTGATGTTTATATACCTTGTGTTTTAAAACTAAAACGATGCTGCAGTAACGCAATATAATTGTGCTTTGGTTTGAAATTATAAACAAACTTTTTGGGCTCAAGTTGATTATTTCATTTCATAGAGCGACGTACGTATATGTTACACTCTCGGTCTGTAGTAACTATTAAATTTCATGTCGTGCAAACAAAATTACGAACTTACCATAGGAAATTGTTAACGTTTGCTCTAAACGTCTTTTCATTGCTTTGTTTTGCCATATTTACGGCACTCTATGGTCGTTTGCCATAAGCTACAAGTGCGAAAAATGTTTAACTATACTTTTGTAAACATTACCGGCATTTGGGCAGAAAAAAAATTAAATTAAATTTCCTTACCTTGAACAAGTCTTTGGCCTTTGTTTCTTCACATATTTGATTGCCTCCGTAATATTTTAATTATTATAAATTGTTTTAAAAACTAGTTTTTCGTAAATTTAATGTTTCGCGCCTTTTTGCAATATTTTATGCCCGTGTCGTTCTCCCCCCCCCGTCTGCCGAAATTGCTCGTCGTTTGTTTACTTTTCTCGACCAATCAAATTCTTCTGTTGTCGTGATTTTTATGAGATAGTTGCATCCTGCACGAACACAAGAAAAATTTCGGCAAATTTACGAAACTTTTTGTACGTTTTTACAGCGTAGTATTTTGTATTTCTTACATATTTTTTGATAATAATATAGAATGAACATTCAACTTAAACTTCACATGAATATTTAGCGATTTACATGTCATTTTGCTACGGAATTTTGTATTTTAAATTTGTTAGTATGCTGGCATATTAGAAAGACTTTCCGTCCTTCCCAATAATATAATATGATACATTGCAACGCGACTGGCGCACGCTACGTAACTGGGTTTCCTTGTTTCCTAAAACGACAAAAAATATTCAGAAAACTTCAACTGTTTTTTGACAGTATATATTTTTAAATTTATCTTTAAAATTAAGTTTTTGACATTACGTTGTTTCTTCAAAATTCAAATTTTAACTTGCTAAAATACCTTTTTGGTTTAATCGATATTATAATAACCTCACAGAGTGACATACGCTTTTGCAAATCCACAAACTAAAATATGGAAAATAGACACTTACTCCCGTTTAAAACACTTCAAAAGTGTCCTTTTTTCAGCCATTCGACTCCTTCTCGTTTATCTTGTTTTGAAGACTCTGTTTATCGGTATGTTTTTCCAATAGCCCGAGTATTAAAAATCATTTTTGATGAATAACAAAATCTTTATCCGTAAATCTTTTGAAATGTTATCCGTATGTTTCTCTCGACCTGAATTCGCGCATGCGTATAACGTACAAAACCCTGAACCGTCCATGACATCGCGGCGGACGACTTTGGATTCCACTGTTTTTTCACATACCCGGGTGTAAATATCCGAGCGGAATTAGTACCCTCGCACGGCGCTTCGCGCCGGCTCGGGGAATATACAGAAATGCTTCCATCACTGAAAAAAATAATCAATTTTGCCAAAAATGCTGTCAATAATATAAAGATATTACTTGAATATATTTTGATTACTTCATGGTATTAAAGTGCGTGCGCACGATGTTTATTCACGAGTTGTGAATGTTGTTTGTTTATTTTATAAATACTGAGATTACTAGACTGAAACAATCGCGGAATACAAAATTAAAGTTGACAAAGAGAATGAGATATGACATAGTCATACTATATAATTGGAAGGTTTTGTTCTATTTTTCAGCTATTCTAGGTGACTATTCTAGCCAAAAACAAATATAACGCTTGGTCTTTCCAAAAATATATTTTAAATCTACACTTACCAAATTCATTATTAAAAACACAAACACAGTTTTCAAGTATAAAACAAATTATACTCAAAATATTATATCATATACATACATACATTGTTTGTATTTCTTTATGACTCGTACGTTAATACCGATGCGTTCGCCTTATTTGCATAATTATTCCTTGCTTTTCAGTAATCTTCCAGACATTTTATATGCTGCCTTGAGGGATCCAATTGCTTTTTTTAAATGTCGTTCGAAGCTGGCCTAAAGTCGGAGCGACGTTGGCTCGTATTGCTTGCCGCGTCTTTAGTGCGAACTAACATGATAAATTGACTGATGTATTTATTAACTCCTCAGCTGGAATTTCCTCAATTTTTCTGTCCTCATTCTTTGTTCTAAGAAAACTTTCCAGTAAATTGATATTTCTTTGAATCTTCAGCAGAATACTTCTATTTTTTTGGCCCAAAACTCCTCAACAGAACACTGATGTAAACAAGCCGATTTTCGGCCATGTTTTTTCACTGCCGATGAACAGGCAACTCGAAACTTTCATTCATCGACTGTGAAATTTCGTCGTTCGCAATGCTGATTGGACGAACGATGTTTTTTCTCAGTGAAAATATATCGTTCGCGTTTCCTATTGGCTAAACCTTAAAACAGAACGATGTTTCTTCACTGCTAATTCGGTAAAGAAATCTCAGTATCTATATAATAAAGTGTATTTTGTTCCATCAGTGGCAGCTGCAGGGTGTGAAAAGTGTGAAGGTAAGGTTGAGAGCCGAATGCGCAATAATTCTCCACAGAAAATTTGGAATCTACAGTCCTCGGCTTATGTCATAGACTTACTTACCTTGGGCTTACCATACAAAGTCGCTCCCGCCTCCCCATAGACACTCTTTTTGCCTCCGATTTGAACGAATTGGAAAATTGATTGTGGAGAGAATAGTCTTAATCTCCCAGCGACACACTATGTTTACAAAAGGTGGTTGACTCTGTAGTGGGAGGGACAACTTTTGTGCATGTACACAGTTGGTCTCGCCCTCCGGAGGCAACTTTTCAGACCTAAGCATGCACATTATGATGAAATATACAAGTCAAAATGTAAGCTCTATAACAACCACCAGGAAATAGAAACAGGAAGTGCTAATGTGGTGCGGGGTAGGGTGTACCTGGCACCTGAGACCATGTAACTAGCCCTTAGTTAAATTATATATCGATTATATAGAACCAACACTGACACAGTCCGCTGCTGCAGTATACACTGGTCTATGACTAAATATTATTAGCACATACTGTCTAGTTTTTCATATGTAGGTTCATCAGACTCCCTTACTCCAACTCCACGAGTCATGTCGTGATGTGATAAAATGAAAAAAAAAATTCACCAGAGTTGTCCTGTGTCAGTCACGTAGCCAGGTCTTGGCATTATAGGGAGGCGAAGATGTCCCCACAGTAGTGTTTGGCTCAGATGGATTTCTTGGGTCTCTCAGTAACACCATTTTCTGCATGTATTCTGAGGCAAGTTATTTGTTCCTAATCAAAAAATCATAAGTATATAATTATTTAATTGGTCATAGACATTTGCAAGGTTACTGGAGCATACCATTATACATGCATGGCTGCAAAATAATGGTATTGTTCAGTAATTCTGCAAATGGTATTAGCTAAACCATTGTTGCAACTTCATGGGGGTTGCTTCGACCTTCCCTTCCCACTTTTCACACCCTGGAGCTGCCACTGATGGAACAAAATACACTATATTCAAGTAATATCTTTATATTATTGACATAAGTTTGGACAAAATGTTTTTGCAGTGATGAAAGCATTTCTGTATATATATCTAGAACTACTTAGCGATTGGGGGACTGCATCAGCGTTGGTTTTATATAATTGAAATATAATTTATAATAATGATAATAATAATAATAATAATAGTGATTTTATTACAGTATTTCCACAAAAGTGGCTCTTCATCTGTAAAAACTATTACACTACAGTAGTTATAAATTCATATTAAAACTATATAAAATGTTCGATGAACTATAATACATGCTGAATTCTAAAATTATTCGTATTAGTAAGTAGGAATGTTCAATATTGAAGAGGGATTCATTAAGTTATTCCCTATTTAATCTTTCGTTTGCATCAAAATAGTGTGCTTTAGCAGTTCGCTTAAAATTAAATTTATAAGTACAGTAGTGAAAATGTATTAAATAAATCGTCATTCTGGTTGCTGCATCAGTCCCACCATAATTTATTAACTTGCTGACAGCATAGAAGAGACTCCTTGACGCCTTCCTT
The DNA here is from genome assembly GCA_016169945.1 of Trachythela sp. YZ-2020. Taxonomy (NCBI): domain Eukaryota; kingdom Metazoa; phylum Cnidaria; class Anthozoa; order Malacalcyonacea; family Clavulariidae; genus Trachythela; species Trachythela sp. YZ-2020. Next base: position 3,789,808 of record JADLSH010000389.1, read on the forward strand.
GGAATATTTTAGATATAACAGTCGAAAATAATTGACAGAATTTGGTCAGAATTTCGCTTCATAAGCATATGGTCTTAATTTAAAAGATTTTGCATTTTTGTATCCGCGAATGCAGATATATTGCTATGATCTTGTAAACCGTACCGTACCGTGCTTGTAGCCAATCAGCGACAGCCTAGATTAAAATGACGTAATTATAATGATACTCTTTGATCTCTATGTACAACTGGATTGATATTGATCATTTCAAGATGGCGGACCACTGAAGGGCGAGAATTGTATAAAACATGAGTAAAAGTTTAAATTTTACGGTGAAAATTATCCGTCAAACCAACGATATTTTTAATTTTCTGTACTATTTTGAACATGGCAAGAGTCGAGGGAGTATTTTTAGTAAGTATTGGAAGTGGTTTGATAGCATTTTACGCTGTGGAAATGATTCGCCAATTTACACAAAGTATTGACTGGACTGGAACCTGCTATATATCAATATCATTTGAATCACGAAACAAGGTAAGCCTTTTTAAATATTGTACGAATATCCTGCATTATTCGAGCTTCTATTTCGACAAAGATCACTCATAGAAGTATTAAAATAATGCAATATTTATTCTCAACACTATTTGTGTCAAAATTGTCAAATCGAATTGTCATTTCGATAGTCAACATCACCTTATACTTTTGATATTTGAATGGTATAAAGATATAACTATATATAGGGGACTAAACGAGTTGATGGTATGTAATATTTATATGTGGTGTGTAAATAGTGCTGCTAACATAACCTTTATTCTCAAGTATAAAAGACTAAAATCTTAAGGTTTCACAATTGTTTTAAAAATTGTTCCCATGGGCTATAGGCCTTTATCTCTTTATGCACAGTTTTTTAAAAGCAACATAAACGTTCATCCACTCATTGAGTGACATTGACCTCATGCATTGACATCTATGCAAATACGAGTAAGCAGATACATGTACGCTTTGCGTACCTATTTTTAACCAGTTGTCAGTGTTAGTAATTAGACCTATGTGCCAGTCACGAGTCAACCGTGAGGAAAGTTTAATACTTCGATATGCATATTTTAATTCTTCCAGTATCAGCTACATGTTATGATTCAACTGCGATTTTGTCCCGAAATTCCGAACTGGCTTATTAATACGGTGTTGCCATACTGGCATACTAGACAGTAGTGCTTCATTGAATAGACCCAGTCTTGAGAAACAATAAAGCACCGATATATTAACTCCTTATTGGCGTTTTCTTTCTACGATATTAGCGAGCTTAAGATCTACGACGACGCGGCAGTCGACAACGCCATATAAATATGTGAATATAAAGAGACCGTGATTGAACAACGTTCTTGTTTTAGCTCACAGCTTTTTATTCATGACTTTTAAAACGTTTCAACTGCAGTTATCGACTACAATGCAGGCTGTAAAAACAAACGCGAAATGCAGTTATTCATCCTTCTGACTTCCCGTCGTCCTGAGGACGTAATTAGAGACCTTACGATGTAAGACGGCAACGCGAACGACGACGGCCAAAACAAACTGCTTCAAATAAATCAATGAAATAAAACTTGTCGTGTATTAACAATCGCATGAATTCACTTCAGTTTGTGGAAGTTGAGATAAGGGCTTTTTGGTTTAGAAGATTTCTACTTCAGTGCTGAGCCAATTTGCTGAGTACCACTTCTCGCGGCTTGAAATGCAGACGTTGAACACAAGACGTAAAAATCTGTAGTTTACCGTTGTAATTACATGGTAGCCTCGGTTTCTTTTGTTCTAACAGGGACGTTTAATCACGTATTTCCCTCATTACCCATGGGAAATTTTGTTGTAAACAAAAGATTTCCCTGGGAAATTTAGTTGTAAACAAAAGATTTCTTTGTCTTCTAATTTTCCCCTGCTGATGCTTGATGAGGGAAAATTAGAAGACAAAGAAATCTTTTGTCCGGACAAGACAAAAGCGTACCTCATTACCTCTCATTGGAGAGTTGTACCTCATCGAAAATCATCGGCACAACTATGGACAGTGTCTAACGACACCGTCCCGTTCACATACGAACGATCACTTAGCCACTTTTATTCCGCAATCTTGAACATTTTAATTGTGGGATAAAATTCGGTTTATGCGCATGCCTAAAAAGAATGAACACGGAGATGTGTTTCTGCGCGTGCGTATATATGAAAAGTGTTCATCCCACAATCAAACGACAATCAAACAGCATTCAAAACAGACCAACACACCACGCGCGATACCCTCGGCTACCATGTAATTATTATAAGTAAACGCACGCTTTGAGAGAAATTGGTGATTAAACGACCCCGCAAACGTCGGGAGGTTTAGTAAAAGTCCCTCGGGCTGCGCCCTCGGGACTTTTACTAAACCTCCCTCGGTTTGCGGCTCATTTAATCACTAATTTCCCTCAAAGTGTGCGTTTACTTATAATAAACAGAGCGAGGATGACGTCTAAAACTCCCGTGGAATTTTAATTATTCATTTCTATTCTAAGATACTATAAATTTCATTGTATTTATAGCCGTCGTCGTCACGTTGCCGTCTTGAAATCGTAAGGTCTCTATTCGTGCAATCAAGCGTACGGAGTCGGAAAGAATTCTCGAAGGCTCAAGTCATGCTTTCGAAAATGAGCATGACTAGATGTTGCGAAACTGCGCGTTTGAGCATGCTCAGATGCTGTTATCCAATCAGATTGCGAGTATTTCTACTATAAAATATATTACTTGGTCATGCTGAATTCGGAGAGCATGACTAGACTCGAAATGCGTGGAATATAAGCTTTACACGCAAAATTCACACGCATTGGCTATGTTTGTTGCTAGGTAACCTGCGAAATGAGCAAAATACTGCATAAAATGACGTAATTTCGCGAAAATATCGCAAAAGAGAGCCAAAAATTGCGAGAATATCGTCAAATAATATGGTTGAAAGTTTTTAGAAACTAGTTAACCAAACGATTTGAATTTGAAATTTTGAGGAAAGGAATTCTTTATTTTTGGGGAAATTTTTGGTCATGCTGGGCATGACCAGCTTGACCTCTAGCTACGCCACTGCATGTTTTACAAGTCCATGTTTTACAAGTCCATGTTTTAGAAGTCCATGTTTTAGAAGTCCATGTTTTACAAGTCCATGTTTTACAAGTCCATGTTTTACAAGTCCATGTTTTACAAGTCCATGTTTTACAAGTCCATGTTTTACAAGTCCATATTTTACAAGTCCATGTTTCACAAGTCCATGTTTTACCCAGTTCATAGTTTACAAGTCCAGTTCAATCCATAGTCCAGTCCATGTTTTACAACATGCCCAGCTGGGCAATGTAAGGAACGTGGTTTCCTCCGCAGAGGTTTCTTTGTTTTTTTTCACAGTTAAAATTGTTTTTTCACAGTAATAAAATCAAAGGAAATATATAGTTTTCGTAGCGGAAGTAATAATGGCATTTTTCGTAGTGGAGGGTAATAATGGTAAAGTAGGGACAGTAGAGGACATGGGGGGGGGGAGGCGAATGGGGAAAAGGAGGAGAAGCCTCTGCCATATGTTCGGTTCTCAGGGATTTTGATCGGTTCTCGGGGATGACCGAATTGCGAGGTGAAAACGACATTATAGTTGAGGATTTGGAATTGTCACTTGATAATTTAAGTCTTGAAGGTAAGTAGAATGAATTTCACGTTATTTTGAAGCTATTTTATAACAAAAAAAAATCACTATATATTAATCATGTGAAAGGTCAAAGGTCGCCATATTGTGATATTTGCATGTCGATGTATGCTTGATAAATCTAACTGGTTTCTTCAAAAACGGCTTGTATACTTTAAGTTATAGTATGATTTCATTGTATATTTTGACTTTCTTAATGCTAGTGTTAGTCTTTAAACCAATATTTAGACATGGCATGCACTTATAACATAACTATATAATATCATGTAGATAACGATGATAAAGAAGATGCACTTTATCCATTGCGAAGTAGCCAACTTGAAGATTTAGAAGTCTCCCTTGAGAATTTAAGTTTCGAAGGTATGTTAAACATGAATTTAACAATATCCAAAGATATTGTATTTTGAAAAAAAAATTATATACTGTATTTGTTGGTCTGACAAGTCGAAATGTGAGGCAGACTCAGGCAGCAGAATGGCAGATGCACCAATGATCATTTGAACACCCCTCCTCAAAAACACTGACCAAATTTCCTTTTTTGTTTTGTGAAATTCAGTGATGTAACATGATAAATTCACCCATGCCTTTTGCATTATATGTAGGCATGCAGGCTCTGCAATGTGCAAAAGAGCCAAAAATGTTAGCTACATAATGATAATATAAGTGCATGTACTGTATGCATCACTTCCTCATCACCTGGCTGATACCCACCTGCATGCTTGTTCAGTTGAGACTGTGACAAGAAGTGTATGATCTTGCTTCCTGGGAAATGATAAGCCAGTGAATATGACATGTACTGCACCCCACTTTCACCTGGATATACTAAAGGTGAGGGAAGCATTTTTACCTGGGCATGGAGGGCGTTTTGGGATTGATGTTATGGCTAATGGGTAAATAAGCCAAACCTCCTTCAATGTCTTGGGTAAATTGTCACCCAGTACTGTCAATGCACTGTAGAAGTTTTATAAACATTATATCTTGACTTTCTTAATGATAGAAAGGAATATTAAGGCATGCACTTATAACTATAATTATTATCATGTAGATCATGATGATGAAGAAGATGGATTTATTTATAAAAGTTATTTAAAAACGATATCCCTTCAGCTATTGCTGCTTTTCAAGGGGATCGTTTGATATAATACTATAAAATATTAATAACTATTTACACAAATAAGTCATGTTAGATGAAACAATATTGATTACTCATGTTGCAATATTTATGAGCATCATAAACAGTCATTTAATCTGTGGGAAAATAATTGTCGATTAAACTTTTAAAATGAATTGTTGATAGTTGCTCATACCCGTTGACAATGTCAATGGGTAAGTTGTTCCAGGCACAAGCTCCTCGGTATGAAAAGGATCTTTTCATAAAATTAGTTTTAGGTTTACCTAACACTAGCTTGCGCATGTTGCTCCGCATTTCGTAATTGTTATTTTGGCTATGAGAGAACATGTTAGAGACGTACTCCGGCGCAATACAACGGATAGCCTTGAATGTCATTAAAATTTCCCTTTTCATAAGAGTAGACTCAATTGGAGTCCATCCTAGAATCCGAAAGATTGTTTTGACCTTATTTCGTAGTTTGAACTAGTTATGACACGAGCGGCCCTTTTTGCATCTTGTACAGTTTCTCAAGATTCGTTCGATTTCCGTCATTCCAGACGGACGAACAATATGTAAAGTAAGGACTACCAAAGAGATGTACAGACGAATTAATTCATTTTGAGATACAAAAGCTTTAGCTCTTCTTAGAAGAGCCACAGCACTCGAAAGTTTCTTACATTGAGCATTAGTGTGTTCCTTCCATTTTAATTATTCGTCAATTATAATCCCCAAGACCTCTTTCTGTTTAACTTGATCAATAAGTGAGTCATTAATTAGTATTTGGAGGTTTTCAGGGATTTGGTTTAATTTTCTTTTTGAGGCTATCAACATAAATTCAGTTTTCTCAGTATTTAATGTTAATTTGTTGGCCTCGAGCCATTTACTTACATTACTCAAGTCAGAGTTTAATTTGTATTCAATTTCTGCAGTTGACACTCCAGAACACGTCAAGTTTGTGTCGTCTGCAAACATTGATGCTTGAGTGTGTTCGAGGCAGTTCGGTAAATCGTTTATGTATATAGAAAATAGCAATGGCCCCAGATTAGTCCCTTGTGGAACCCCACATTGGATTGTTTTTTTTCTTCTGATTTTACGTTATTGAGTACGCAGACTTGTTTCCTGTTGTTCAAGTATGACTTAAATAGTTTTTGGGCTGTCCCTTTTATTCCATATTGTTCCAGTTTCCGCAGAAGAATACAATGGTCGACCGTGTCAAATGCTTTTTTAAAGTCTACGAAAAGAACCCCGTTGATTAGACCCTTGTCCATATTTAATAGCTATTGGTTAGTGCAATGTAAAAGAGCTGTTTCTGTGGAGTGACATGGGCGAAAGCCGGATTGCTGTTCGCAGATGATGTTGTTTCTGTTAATATACAAGCTTAATTGATCGCAAATGAGTTTTTCTAAGATTTTGGCCAATGCAGGAATCACAGATATAGGTCTATAATTTCCGCACTCAGCCTTGTCTCCTTTCTTGTAAATTGGAATTACTTTTGCAAGTTTTAAGTCCTCTGGAAAAGTTCCAGTTTTTAATACAAGGTTGAATACATGCAATAAGGAATCATATATCGTATTTCCAGCTGCTTTAATAAGTTTGTTTGGTATTTTGTCTAAACCGGGCGCTTTATTCAGGTTTATTTTACTAATCAGGGTAGCTAAATATTCCTTTGTTATAGTCGCAAAACTAAATTCTGCGGAGCAAGGCTGGGTGAATTGTATTGGGTCTATATTTGTTAAAGGAATATTTGATGCAAGCTTTGGTCCAATCTCAGCAAAGTAGCTGTTAAATGCATTTGTTATGTTTACATCGCCTGTTACATTTTCATCTTCAATTTTTATGTCATTAATAGTGGTTGTTTTCGGCGTTTTATTCAGAAGTTTATTAATTAGCCCCCAGCTTTCTTTGCTATTTTTACTGTTTTCCAGGTTTGTCTTGAAGTACTGAGTTTTCGCTTTGATAATGTGATCAGTAACTTGATTTCTACATTTTTTATACGCATCGTGAAAAGCAGGGGAATTTAGCTTCACTGCTTTCTTTTTTAGATAGTCTCAGTTTTTTAATTTCGTTTGTTATCCACGGTTGTCGATCGCTTCTTAGTTTTCTTGAATGCCGGGGTGCATTAATATCTGCTATTTGTAAGAAAATTTTGTTCCATTCGGACACGGCTGCATTGGGGTCAGAATGTTCATTAAAATTAATAAAAGCTTCTTTTAAATCAGTTTGAAATTTATCGGCATTTAATTTGTAATATTGTCTTGTTTCAATGATTTTAGGTTTCCTTTTTGGTATTCCTATCTTTCTACAAATATAAACAAGGTTGTGATCACTTTTACCTAGATCAATAACTCCTGAAGCTATTGTTTTGAATCATCAATTTTGCAAATGATCAAGTCAAGCAGCGTTTTGGTTGACACAGTTATTCTAGTCGGTTTATTTATAAGTTGCAGTAATTGATATGCGTTTAATAGTTCATTTAATCGTCTGGTGTTGCAGCATTCATTATCTTTGGGTAGTAGATCGATATTGAAGTCACCTGTTATTATAATTTCTTTGTTCTCGTTATCAATGTTCTGAAGAAAAGTTTCAAAGCAGTCAAGTATTCCTGTGTTACTAGACCCTGGTGGTCGGTACCATGTCGAAATTATTATTGGTTTGGATTTTGGCTTTTTGATTTCAAGACAGATTGCCTCAACGTTTTCTGGGATTAGAGATTTTCTTTCTGAAAATGGTATAACATTACGTACGTAGATTGCTACTCCCCCTCCGTTTCTGTTTCTATCGTGTCTAACAAGGTCGTAGCCTTGAATTTCAACTTCCGAGCTTTTGATTGTATTGTCTAGCCTCGTCTCATTAATGCCAAGTAGCCAACTTCAAGATTTAGAAGTCTCCCTTGAGAATTTAAGTTTCTGCGAAGGTATGTAACATGAATTTAACAATATTCCAAATATACTGTATTTTGAAAAAATATGTATTATATCATGTAGATGATGATGGATGTTATCCAATGCCAATGGCAAGTACTCCAAAAACGGATTTTGAGAGTAGCATTAAGCATGCTCTCACACCAGACTCCAAGTGCCGAAGTGAACCTGCTTCCAAGAGATTACATACAATTGACACAGGTTTAGTTAACATAGCTAATTTCAAAACAAATACAAAGACAGTTACAGTATAAATTAGGTAGATATATTATAATGTAATTAATGTAAACACATGACCACATCAGCTTTGATGTAATGTCATTGTGTTTAAATAAATGCTTTTATTATTATTATTATTTTTACTGCAGTTACAAATTAAAGGGGTTATACAAGGTTTTAACAAATGTCTACAATTTGTATAGGTTATCATACGATGGCGAGTACAATTAGGGATTAATAGTACGAGTGATGTTTGGAAATTTTGCCAAAATTGGACGAGCCGCCGGGGCGAGTCCAATTTGGCAACATTTTCAAACATCACGAGTACTATTAATCCCTAATTGTACGAGCAACATTGTTTATTATTAGCATGACAAAATTTCCGCCATTTTGTTTGTTTTGGGAAAATCATTAATTGTACTGCAGTACAATTAATGAAATAATTGTACTCCTCTCAACCAATCAGCATCCAGTAATTTTGTCATGCTAATAATAAACAAAGTAATATTGCAAAGTGTAAATATTGCCCAAATTTATGCCAAGGGAACGCAATCTTGAAACCTGATCAAGCATCAACATAACAAGTGGACATACTACAATTGCTATTCCAGGTGTCATCACACATGGCAACACATATGTCACAGTTTTTCCACCACCAGTTGGGATAATGACAATGGTATCTTTGCGTGATACAAGAGCTTCAATAGCAGCAACTTGTCCTGGGCGAAAGTTTTGATACCGAAATACAGTTTTTAAAATTTCCAAATTGGTCATATTGCTTGAGAGTTGTCTAATTGCATCACTGTACACAACATTATATACTATATTTATATTTTATTACATTATAATATACAAAATACAATAATACATTAAATATAAATCACTAAGATGTATGTTTTTGTATGAATTTAAGCGTTCATTTAGCCATAAAATATATGAACACACCTTTTCTAATCGCAGATTCGTTAACTGTTCCAGCACGCGAAGCGTTTCATTAGCGTGTAACTCTCTAACCTGTCGCTTGCAATCCATCTCCACGTTGTGGTCGAGTGTCAGGCCGCGATGTTTCACTTTAAAGTGTTGCTTGAGTCCAGCATCATAAAAAAACAACCGTTTACTCCCCGGTTGCTCTCAATGCACTTCGAACACACCACTTTTCCACAAACTTTTGCATCCTGAAACGGTCTATTGGACAATGACAAAATGCTTTTTGTGTCAGCCGTGTTGAATCATTCACGAGCAAGAACTAGTGCCAATCTCTCACGGTAATTTGGCGCCATTTTTAAAACATTATATGGCAGAGCCTTACGAAACTTCCATCTTCCCGTCATACTTAGCGCCCCTAAAAATTTATTTTATCTTTTACTTTATTTTTTACGTATAAAGGCTCTGCGGAGGAGAGTGGTTTCACATCAATCTTTGATTACTCTAATTCTAATTTGACTATAATCTAATCAAGTTTACTTGACGAAACGGCGGGAGTTTGTTATGTTGTTTAACGGCTTAATTACATGTTTGCATAGATTGTCTCAAGATCCCGTCGGTAGTAATGCAGGCTGATATGCTACTGCTATGAGTGATCATGCAATTGTTATATACAGGCAAAGATATGATTGATAACAGCGCTCCGTGTATTATGCGACGAATGACTTGAGTTGTTTGGAATGTTTATAGATGTTTGTTAATAATCATCCATGTCAGTCTGGTATTGAAATGAGGAATGGTGTAAAATTGTTTTAGCCTATTTCACTTGCAAATTGTTTTGTTGTAGTCAGTTATGATGATACGGGAGACTTGAACTGCTGCAAATGACCAGTGACAAAAGTTGTTGTAGTCAGTGTCCCGTGGTTAGATATGATGATACGGGAGGCTTGAACTGCTACAAGTGATTGGTGATAAAAGTTGCTGTAGTCAGTGCCCCGTGAATAGATATGATGATACGGGAGGCTTGAACTGCTACAAGTGATTGGTGATAAAAGTTGTTGTAGTCAGTGCCCCGTAAATAGTTATGATGATACGGGAGGCTTGAACTGCTACAATTGATTGGCGATAAAATTTTGTAGTCAGTGCCCCGTGAATAGATATGATGATACGGGAGGTTTGAACTGCTACAAGTGATTGGTGAAAAAAGTTGTTGTAGTCAGTGCCCCGTGCATATAGTTATGATGATACGGGAGGCTATAGCTTGAACTGCTATACAAACGATCCGTGACAAAAGTTGTTGTAGTCAGTGCCCCGTGCTTACCAGTGATTCGTGATAAAAGTTGTTCTAGTCAGTGCCCCGTAAAATTAATATAGATATGATGATACGGGAGGTTTGAAGTGCTGCAAATAATTAGTGATAAAAGCAAATAATCAGGAAAAGTTATGATGACACGGGACGCTTCCCGTGAAGGCTAGGTCGCGGAAGACCTGAGCTGTTCAGTTGGATTTACATGTTGACTGTATAGATGTCTGAAATGACAGTGCCCTACAAATCAGTACGTACAGGATGGCGTGAAATGCGAGACCTTTATTAATTATGTAGCTAGTGCCCCGCCAAATATATTGGAGTGGATGTCTTGGACTGCTACCACAATGGATAATGATTGTGTCGCAAGAGATTAACAGAGCTCTCTGAAAATATGGTGTTAGTACGATGCTTTCACCTGTTACACTGAACTCAATTCCATAAGGTTTGAAGTTAATTGTATATGACCGGGCTTAATAACCTAGCTGATAATTGATTCTAAAGCTTGTATTGTTGTAAGATAATTGTCTATGAATAATGAACACAACATTCCGGGTCGCCAGTGTTCCTTGTGCTTGAGTGAATTGAGATATTGACAGTATGCAACATCACATTACCACAGTTTTATATTTCCTAGTGTGATATTGATGGTCTATAAACTGACATGTGATAATAAAACAGTAAAACTTCATTAAGAGTTGTTTGGTTACGGTTCAGTCATACGGAGTTAGCAACCAACACATAGACTATCAAATTATGGTGGTGAGGCATGTCTGAGCGAGTATAGCAGTGAAGCATTTTAGGGACATCATGTGATGTCGATATTTAGGGGCCGATTGCATGGAGAATTTTCAACTCCGGGGTTGAACTCAGCCCTGTTGACCGGGTTGAATTAAATTACTATAAAACCCTAATAAAATACAATGCGTGATTACATGACAAATTTTCAGCCCAGGGCTGAGTTCAACCCCAGGCTTGAAATTTCAGCCCGGCTTGAGCTATCCGGGCTGAAATCTCAACCCCGGGGTTGAACTCAGCCCTGGGCTGAAAAATTGCCATGTAATCGTTTCATGCACCCCCAGGCTGAAGTGCATGATTATTTACGATGCATGACGAATTTGAATATTATGAACGTGAAGTTGAAAGCTCAGAAATTGTCGTTAATCGAGCAAAAGGATTTCGTTGAGACAAAGATAACAAAGTTAACAACTTAATACGCTGCATGGCCAGTTACAGAAGTCAAATGTAGTTATCATCATTGAGATTTTAATTAATGTTGATAAAACTTATTAAAAGTGAAACAATATGAAGCCGTACGATTTATGTAAGATATTACAGATTAACCTAAGATTTATATGTACAGATATGCGCTATCAACGTTCGCTTGTTTAAAGAGTTTATCGGCAATGACAATAACATTGTAATAGAGTTCAACCCCGGGGTTGAAAATGGTCCATGTAATCGACCCCTTAAGAGCTTATTTTCTTGGATGGATTCTATTGTCGGCGGACTAAATTATTATAGATGACATCACGCTAAATCAGGTCAGCGTTTGCATGGGAAATCTACCGCTCCTTGTTACAGTGTATTTGCCAAAGGAAATACGAGAACAATTCAGTATATAGCTACTGTATATACATTGTGCGAAAGTGGTTAGATTATCACGTGTTTTCCTTTATATCTAAATGTACACGAGCACGTATGGGCGGTGCTGGTCACTGGGGAAATAAAATTTGCTCAATTTAGCCGTATTTCTTTGTACCAGGTACATTATTAAAAAGATTCATCACTGCCAATGATCCCTTTGCCCTGCATTTTCCAGGAAAAGTGCAGAACTGCTGAACTGGTGATGTCTTGAAGTTGAAAAAAGTATGAAAATTTAGATCTAATTAGAATTTACAGTCATGCATACACTTATTTGGTGTTACTTAATAATTTTAGGAACCAAAACCAAAGATAGATTATACAGACTTTCTCTATGCTTTTGTAAGTCTAACATAGCCAAGCTATTATTGCTATGACTCATGTTTAAATAAGATCCCTATTTAATTAGAGCTACAACAAGGTTCTTGGTGTTAAATTATATCTACATCTTTTATTGTAGATTGCTACTTACATGCCAACTAACACTTGAGGTGGAAAAGAATCGCATCCTGTACATGTTCATCATGTCGATTAATATCATGCTGTATATGGGTTCATTAAGCAACTCTCTTGAACAATTCAAACTTCAAAGGATGCTTATATGGAGAGAGGGTCACCATCAACAGATTTGTACTAGACAAATGTTTCTCTTTGATAAATAAAATTGTGTGGTGGTACTGGTGGACAATCAAGTGACATTGCCATACAGTTAGTAATATAGAAGGCACCATGCCAGTAATGATTTAACAAATGTACATCACATGTTATGTTGATTTGCTATTATTTGCATTCAGTCAAAACTACAAAATACTTACTTAATGCTGTAGCGGAATATAAATGCTGTCTTACTGATGTTTAATTAGTTTTTCTGGTCATTATTATTTATCAGAAAATCATCCTGACTCCCAACTGGGATTTTGCAAGACTTTTGGAGTACTAACTCGACACTATTAACCTTAGCTCTACTTGAGCTTATAGTGGCTAGGACTTCAGAGGTTGAACCTTTAGAACTGCTTCAATCCCAAGATGAGTGTCAGGACTTTTCCTGGGAAAGTTATAACAACTATACTTGCAAAATGAAACCTCATATATATTTTTCAACTTGTAAACAATAAAGCCAGTCAGAGGACAAACCTTAGCCCATTAAATTGCAATTAATGCACCCTAATGCGACCTACTTTGTTATTTTATTCTGTCTCATACCAGAATATTTACTTGTTAAGGGGAAAGTGTTGGGCATTAACCAGATAATTTTGGATGTAGTCAATTCAATCGATCAAATTAAACTTGGAAACTTTGACTTTGTCTTTGTGTCACTGAATTGGAATCAAGAGTCAAGAATCCACTTTAATTTGTAGAACCATAATATTTACCGGTTGCGAGATCCGGATGAGAAAAACTGTGCCCGAGGTCTTGAAAACGTGTTTTTTTTTTATCATATGTAAAATTTAAGAATTTATTAAAATTTAAAATTCCAGTGTAGCGAAATAATTTGAGATCAGTGCAATTGTGAAATCAAAGCGAGGCTGACAAAATTTGAACGTTGAAAGAAAACACGAAGCCGAAAACTCAAGAAAACTGGCAAGAAACTCACAAAAAAACATAGTTTCTGTAAAAATGTACACGATATCTTTTAAATATGGAGCAGAAAAGCATAGGAATGAAAGGTTTTGGCCCGGTTTTCTGGCGTTCAGTGTTGCTTCGACAAGGATATCTTCGTGTTACTTACTTTGCTCAAAAAAAACTCATAAAGTGAATCATGCAGTGAATGCATGTGTTTTGACTTCGATCAACGCTTTCTACTAAAACTGGACAATGAACAAGGTATTCTGTAATTTTTTTCTAGTCGTTTCACGATAAAAAACTTATAGCCTCAACTTTGTTTGCCAAGGGCCAAGGATTTAATTTTTTGTTTGTTTACAATATGTATACGAAAAGTACTTTAACAAATGGGCATAAAAATCATGTTTTCACTACAGTTGGTCCACGTTTTTGTTTTATGTGTGGAGAAAAGTTTTTTCTTCTATGATATCTGTTTAAACTGTATTTTTTTAACTTTAATGTGGCCAAATACTGAAATACATGAGCATTTAAAACAAATGTATTAGTTTTCTCGGTGCATCGTGCTTAGTATGAAGCCTTTAGAGTTGATGCAATTCATTTTTGTACTCTTATTATCGAACTTTTTGGGTAGATTTTTTAATCTAAAAGTTGTTTCACTCCTGTGTTTTGTCGCGTAATCCAGAGGGGCCGGATGAGTTTCAGAGCGGACCGGATGCAAAAATCCGGACCGCCTGAAACGCTCGCTAGCCAATCAGATTGCTTTATTTTCATAGATAAAAGATAAAATATTACATGACGATTGATGTAGAACATATTTCAAAGAAAACTTTGACTTGGCTGAAGCGAGTTGAAGTGTTAAATAATTGTCAATTGAGAGGCTTTTTGCATTCTCAATGCTTAGCCATTTTTCCAGGTAAGTGGCATTAAGTCAATAAAAGAGTTAATAATCATAGCCCGCTGGGAAGTCACAGACAGTTGCTTAATGTTATAAAAGCTGAATCATATGAATGATATTTTTTAAATGATTTAGTTTTTTAACAATAAAATTTGTAGAAATAGTTAAAAAGACGAGGATACGTTTTCCAAGAGCGCTATAGTTTAATCCAGTAACGCGGAGTTAAAAATTTAATAAATAAACCCCCAACGGGAGTTAAATTTTATCTCCAAAATGAGGGTTAACTCCAGAAATGCAGTTATCTGTAGCTAACTCCAAAAAAACGGATTATTTTGAACCTTTTTGCTAAGCCTCTTTTTCGTAGTAAAAACCTGCCTTTCCACTTTTTTGCGGGATATTTTCATTCTTTCTTCTTGCTCTTGGGTAGTGGCCAGAAATGTGCCTCCTTTATTTAAGATTTGGGGGTGGCGGGGGGGGGGACGAAGCAATATACACCCACAACGCTTCTTAAACATGCATGTAGTTATAAAATGCACAGAATTTAGCGCCAAAAGAGTTAATAACAAAGATTGCTATTTGTGGTCATCATGCCCATCTATGGGAGACAAGAATTATCGAGAGTTGATTATACATTACCTACCTTAAATATTCCGCTGAATTGTGCGGCAGTCATCAGTAGTGTATAGCGGTACAGGTTATCCTTACGACGCATGGCTTCCGAGTTCGATTCTTTGCGTAGCGTTTTCGTTTAACGATTTATTTTTTCTTGTTACACAAAGTTTTGAAACGTTCAAGAATTTATTAACAACTAAAAATACATTTATTATTGACAGTAAAGCGCCAATTTTATATAGCAGATTGGAATTTAGGTAAAAGATAAAGTTAGACTAATGTCAGACTTTGCGGGGAAATAATCCACGATCTTAACCCATAATCTTTTGCTAAAAAAAGCCATTTAAATTGAATGAAAACGTTGGTTGATTGTCTTGGAATACCTAAGAAACCTGACGGAACTACTTGACGGAAATATTCCGACGCAATACACTATTCTGAGTGTGAATAGTTGGCAGAATATGTGCCATATTCAGCGCATATTCGCGCTTGTTATGCTGTACTTCGCAATATTGTGCCGTAGTCAAACTAATATTATATGTGAGAATACTCATGGAATATGTATTTTGTTCCAACCCGTATAGACAGGTGAATACCTTAGAATACGTTGCTTTTCATACTGCGTAATTATAATGTTTAGATAGATAATATTGTACATGGGGAAAAATTCATAAAAAAGGAGTTAATTACCAAGAACTAAATCAGTTCAGCCATTTGAATTGGTAACAAGGTTTGAGAGTATCACCAAATATTTAAGCGGCAAGTGACAAGCCGCACTAAAAATCGCGTTACCATGCACGCATCCTGTATTCCGCCAAAAAAAGTTAAAGAAATACGAAATAGGCGAAATTAGCCACCTTAAGTTGTTGCCATGAACGAAAATAATATAATCGGCAAAATTAAAAAAAAAATCTTTTCCCGCCAATATCGCGTGCAAATTTGACGCTGTGGTAGCACGCCTCGCGTAAAGAAAATGACAAACAGGCCCAGAAAATCGAACTAGCCAGATCTCTATGAACAGACTTTTCTTTGAAAGTGAAATTACAAACTCAAATTTGAAGATCTTCTTTACAATATTTGATAGATATAGAACCAAGCACCACATTTTTTATCATATCGCGGTTCGTAATATTTAGAAACCTGTTTCCATTTTTCCTCTTCACTAAGTTGATTCATTTTCTCTTGATATTCATACTGAGGATCATCTACAGCACTTTCATTCACAACAAAACTCGCCAAGCCTCCTTGTTTGACTACGTGAACAACATCATCCAATCCTTTACCCTTCACGTGACCAGCAGCAAACACACCCACACAAATAACTGCATCGTATTGATCGGCAGCTACACCCAAATCTTTGCACTTATCAGATCCCATACGTCCTTGCTGCAGTGACCTATATCGTGATTATTTACAAATTTTCCATTTCAATTTAAATAGAATCTCAATTGTAAGATATATTTATTCTAATCCCTAACCATAATAACAACCCTGTTCCTAGCACCCTAACCATGACAATATCACTATTTTAACAATTAAGGTAGAAATCTCGCAAGCTACACAAATACAGGATGACGATCATGGAATGTGACATAAATACGTCGAATTTTAACCTGAAGGCCTTAGCTGATTATTACAATCTCACCCTAACTCAAACTTTAATCTCAAACTTAACTGGCTAACCCTTTTCCTAACCATAATCGTAACTTTAATCCTGATGGTAATTCCATAATTATGCTAATCCAAATCAGAACGCCTACCCTAAACCTAATGTACATCCTAAACTTAACTGCTCTTGTAATACTAATTTTAACAAATTTTGAAAAACTCTTTGGAGACATGGGCACCCTGGATAAATATTATTATTAAATTAAATTAAACGCTAATCCAAACCCTTGTCGTAACTAATATTTTAGCCATAATCGCAACCGTAATCCTAACCTTTATCCAAACTTACATTCTAACCTGATTCTAATCTTATTCTCATCGTAATCTTAATTACAATTATAACTCTGATTGTAATTATTGTCAGCCATTTATAACCATTCCGACTTAATTACTCTAATCATAACTCCTACCTTAACCCTTATCCTAAACCTTATTCTAATCCCTAATTTTACACAGATCTTAATTTTTCAATAACGGTCGTTACGTCTGCAAGTGGGGGGTAGCAGCCGTTTGGAATGATTGAAGATTTCGGAACACTGATTTTAATTGGGAATCCTGTCCATTGGCAAGCAAAGGTGTAAGAATAAATTTTCATTTTATTGAAAGATATATATATTTATAGTTTCAGCCATTCAGCAGCCACATTCAACAATTCAGAACTGATCTCTATTTTTAATGATATTTTTGTAACCACGCTTGTGTAATTGTTTCCAATCAGTACTAGTAATTAAAGCCAGGGTAAGGTCAAGAATGTTAGCATCATTCTGTGTCTTAATTTTCAATAAACGGTCGTACGTCTGCGGGCGGATAGAGCCAGTTTGGAAATGCGCTCGCGCGATTTCCAGACGGAGTTTTTTTGGGAACTCATCCATCCATTACAAGGAAAGGGATTGTAAAAATTTATTTTTTTGAAAGATATTATTATATATATACCTTTTTTTTTCAGCTACATCAACAAATTCAGAACTAGAGATCTAAACCACCATCTATTTTTGCAACCACACTTGTGTAAATTGTTCTCAACTAAGCCAGTACCCACCACCAAGTCAAGAATGTTGGCATCATTCTTATATTATCCAAAATTCTTTTTTTTTGCCAACTGCTCCGCCAACTACGCTCCAGCTGGTCAATGTAGCCTAACTCCTGCGAATCCTTAAAGGGAAAATATGAAGAAAAGTCATTACTAAAACTAAACAAAACTAGCTTACCTCAATATACAGTTCTGGGTATAATTGTTATATCGAATTTCCTTTACTGTCTCAGTTTTTGGGTGAACTGATCTCCAGCTACAGCTGGCTGACAAATGTAAGAAACTCGCGTCAGAACTTTTGATGTTTGAGTCGCACGTTTCACATCGACAGGTTGACTTTTTATTTTTTATTTATTTATTTATTTAGATGTGCCACTAACATAACAAAGATATAGGATTATAAAATTACTTTGAAAGAATATGTGGCAGGGTTCACGCAACAGCTACGCATATTTACTGCCCAATTTATTACATATCACATGGTATATGTATATTATACAGTTAGTTAAAAATGAACATTACATTAGTTAATGTTGGTACGATATAATAGAATCTGCTAGAGCCTGGCTGGTTGAGTTTCAAACAGATTGTCTTTTGGAACTTGAACTTTTACAGGTCGTACACCTGTGTGATAAATGGGCTGGCGGTATAGCTTTGAACTTGCCTTTCACTGAATCTGCCCAGGTTGACTTGGTTCAAGTCCGTCTGTCAAAAGGTAGCCTGCGTGACAGGCGTTCTATTGTGGGGGAGGAAGTTTTGTTTAAATTTATTTCGCCTCTCCCTTCGCTTTTTCTCCTCCCCCCCCTAACGTCTCACCTAGCGCGCGCTCTCAAAAAAAATGCGCGCTCTCTAAACAAAACTCCCTTCCCCACAATAGAACACCTGTCACGCAGGCTAGTCAAAAGGTTGAAGTAGCAGTGCACATAAGCAGAAGAGATAGAAAAGAGGGAAAGACGGACTTGAATACTTTGCAGCATTTCAAATGTTACTTGTAAATTTGTCATCTGGTTATTTTCCAAATTCCGGCTGTATCGAAGAAAGGAAGGAGTTCAAACCACGTTTCAAGCGAACTAAGACGGCCTTTTTTCCAATATAACTATTTCTAATTTCATATTCCGATCGTTTTTAATTGGATAGATATAACAATTGAAAGTTGTTGTTTAAATTCATTGTTTCAATGAGTACATTTTGAGTAAAATTGGCAAATTTAGTAAACAAATTTTGTATTAAATATTATCCGAACAATAAATCAAGCGCCGCCTGTCTTATCGATAAATTTTAATTCAAATATAAGGATTCTACTCAATGTCGATAGAATTCTATAGCAATATACGCCGGGAATGTTGAATTTTCTAAATTTTCTACAGGAATATATCTCTGTTGTATACAATACTTTATTGTTTCTAGAAAATTAAGAAATTTTACAAGGCTTACCATGGACATTGCTGGCAAAAATATCTTTAATATTGAATATATACTAGAAATACATGCATGCAGAATCCCCTCGCCAGTAATAGTCGCCGAAGTCGAGGAAGCCGAAGGCGAATTAGTAGAAATTTCAAAGAGAAAAACACAGACAGAAAGTTATGAGGCCAGTTTAAAAGGTTAATAATTATATAGTACAAAATTCATGCAGCGCTTTACTTAATGGCCGGTTATAAACATGCCGGCAAAAACAATACTCACAACGAGTGTCAAAAATATATCGAAGAAAAAAAACCCAAATTCGTGAGAAAAATACTTTGGAATGGCTCATATACGAAATAGAATGGCTTTCAAAATATACCTAAGCTATATTTTTACTGCACATAACAATATAAATGAGGATAAAACGAATAATTTACAAACTTAAAGTATATAATCACTTGAGCCGTGCGGAAAATGTTTACATGTATATTTCAACAGCGAAAAAAAACGCTGCTTCGGGGAGAAAAAAAGTATATTTGTTATCGTTTACCTTGAAAAATGTCAATAATATATCCTTCTTGAAATTAATTATTTGTTTTTTTCATCAAATATTTTGAAATCAGGCTAAAAAAACTCAGGCTTGTTTCAAACGATCAGCAGCTATCGAATAGCCATTTTGAATTTTTTTCTGTCGGTACTCGCGCATGCGCATAACTTAAAAAACCGTCCCGTCCATGACAAAAAAAAATTGCGGACGACTTTGCATTCCACAATGTTTTCACATACCCGGGTGTAAATATCCGAGCGGAATTAGTACCCTCGCACGGCGCTTCGCGCCGGCTCGGGGATTAACACAAATACTAAATAATAGGTCAAAAATTGTCCCATTGTTTGAATATAATGTAATAAATATTGCCATAAGCACAGTTTGTTTCGCAACAACTATATTTAATGTTATATTTATCTACTCATTGTACTCCCGACAACAATAAGTTTAACGACTATTTTATATTTTGCAATTCTCTATATTATATATAATAATAATAATAATAATAATAATAATATATAAAAGTCTTTATTGAAATACTCAAAATAAACGTCTGAGTTTACATGTGAGAATACTACAATATGGTTATTACAGAATTATTTACATCAATTATAAAATTACGAAAGTTATAATATACAAAAATATGAACAGTTTATATAAAATTGAAAAGACATCTATTTATAAAAGCGTTTTCAAACCTCTCAGTTTTAACAATAGGTAGTTCAAAGTCATGACCTCTCCGTCTTAAAGGTCAATTTATCTTGTTAGGTAAAAGGATGTGTAAACCATTATTATCATCACTTGTAATTTTAGTCCATAATTTCTTGTCTCTGTTCGATATTATTGCTTTAAAATCTGATCGCTTGCTGGTATACCCGTTTCTGTGAGCACGATTTATAAACTTATCAATCTGACTTACATATTTGTGGTAAGATGCTCCGCCCCAAACTTCAACTGCAAAGGTGAAAAGGGAGATTACAAGACTTATGAAAAGAAGATCTAATTGTTGCGTAGAGAACCCATAATGTTTACAGACTCTTAAAATATACAAGCCTTCTTCATCATTTCATCGAAATGTTTATCCCATTTTCCTGGTATTTCTTCAATCGTGACACCCAGTATTTTGAGCCATTCTTTTCGTATTATGAATGGAATGTGGTCCGGTAAGGGAGCAGACACTCTTCCGCGAACAATTATTTCATCAGTTTTCTTCATATTTAAAGACATTCTATTTTCGTTTGACCATAGTTTCATATTTGCCACTTCATCTCCAGCTGAATCTTCGTGGTCATAAACTGGTGCTATTATTGTAACATCATCGGCAAATTTAGATAAATCATTAGAGGGATTCACCGCCTTGATATCATTGACCATTATAGAAAACATTACAGGTTCAAATACAGTCCCCTGAGGCACGCGACGATTAATGTCTAAAAATTCAGTTGAGACACCATCAACTTTCACTTTCTGTTTACGGTTTTTCAGAAAATTAATCATCCAGTTTATAATATATGGATTAATAGGTATTTTCTTGATTTTATTAAATAGAATGTCATGAGGGACACTGTCAAATACCTTACTAAAGTCAAATGAGATTACTCTAACTGATTTAGCACCTTCGTCAAGACATTTTAACCACATATGTTGATTTTTTATTAGAGCCATGGTAGAATTGTGCCCCTTTTTATAAGCAAACTGATCGGCCCCAATATAATTATACACAGCATCAGCGACTTCACTTTCACAAACACATCTTTCAAACAGGCGCATAATAATATCTGTTAATGAGATAGGTCTAAGTTGGGTACAGGAATTGATTGAGTTTTCTTTCGGGCTTGGTATCACATCAGCTCTTTTCCAAACATTCGGAATCTTCCCACTCTTCAGAGAAGTATTAAATATTCTCGTTATAACAGGAGTCAATATCACCGCATACGTCTTCCAAAACCAATACGGTAAATCATCTGAACCTGAAGTTGTGCGTTTCAATTTCCGCAAAAAATTATACATCGTGTCTAATGAGAGCGAGGGAATTCTGGTGTTCTTAGGAATCAACAGCAACTGGGGAGCAGAATAATAGGAGTCAGTATTTATACCTTGAAAGTAGGTGTTTATTACACTTGGCTCTATTACAGAACTAACCAGTAAAGTGTTTCCTTTTCTTCCAGTCATACTGTTGACTCTACTCCACCATTCCTTAGATACATTTTTCTCGTTTTTAACCGCGTTAACTTGATTGGAGTGGATAAGACGATTAATTTGATTTTGCTTTTTTAACAGATGTTTAACAAGCGGAGACATAAACGGCGGGTGACGCGATGATGATCGAACTTTGATTAGTGGAAAACAAGTCTCAAATTTAGGCCATGGAGTTTCATAAAGCTGGGTAGTCATCACATCAGAGGAAAGATCATCGTTTAATATTCTAGCCCAGTCAACAGAGTCTAAATCACCGAACATATTCTGCTTTCTATGGTCTCGGACATCTCTGAAGAATAAATCTGTTCTATCTGCTTTTATAGCGTCTTTCGGAAATGTGATAATGATATTATGATCAGATCTCAATAAGCCTTTTCTCACTTGTACTTTTTTCCAATAGTGCGAAACATTAGTTACGAAAACATCTAGGATATTATTGCATCTCGTAGGTGATTTGACCATTTAGATAAGGGATTGCTGACCAAGTAGGTCATAAATATTTAATTTGTTTATATCACCAGCAATGATTATGTTCATATTTGGATCACGCAGTAATATTTGCTCACAAGAATCAATCAAATATTCTACTAAGTCTTTGGCATCATAACTATGATCAGGAGGATGATAAATTGCTGCAACACTGAACATAGAGTTTTTAGTTATTATTTTCACCCAAAAACATTCAAACCTATTATCTGCGTCTAACATGTTTTCCATTTTCCACTCGTTCCTACAGAGTATCGCTACTCCACCTCCACGTATGTCCTGCCGATCTTTCCAGGCGATACAGTACTCAGGAGGGCAAATCAGTGAACTAGGTATAGCTGAATGGAGCCACGTTTCAGATATAAAACAGAGATCAATATTGTTACTATTAAGTTCAGTGTAGAGTTCAGGATAAGCATCCGGCTTAGTTAGCGACCTAACATTCAGCACCAAACATTTGGGAATTTGTCTAGGCTTGCTGGCTTCACGCAGTATAATATTAACTTTAGTTAGGTTTCTGCAGGCATATAGCGTTGGACTTCGATTACATTGCATCTATTACTCGTTGTGATGGAACTTACGCAAGGTTTTTTCTGAGTAAAACGAACATTAATTGGTTGGGTTTTATCATTGCTTGTATAATCACTTAATCATATATATATATAAATGAAATATGCAAAGCTTACTTCCCCTGCGGTCGTTTGAGCATGTCTGCAGATTGTACTATTTACGCTCCTTCACTTTAATGTTGCCGAGCACTCTGCCAAAGTTAATGGCTGTCGCTTAGCAATAATGCAAAGCTCACTTCCCCTGTGGTCGTTTGAGCACTCTGTCCCCATGACACTTTGCGCATGTCTGGATGCGTTGATGTCGCTGTGTTGTACAACATGGTAATGATAATGATTTTGTTTTAAAAAAAACGAAAAACAAATTATATGAAAAAGAGTATTAGTTATAATTGGGTAATAGAGTTAAATAACTTGCCAAAAGATTCAAAAGCAGCAAATATGTCAATTGGGCAATTTAAGGCTGCACTCGACCGCAAATAATTTGAATGATTATCGAATTTCTTGTTTGATTATATTATATGATGCACCGTTAACTTTCTGTTAATATCTTTATATTCTCTGTGTAGCTGCGTAGTCTAATTATTTATTATGTTGTAAGTAGTATAAATTCTGTAAATTTAATTATTTGTAAATATTTTGTAAACTGCCGCTGGTAATGTAACCATGGTAACACTACATATTTCTATTATTTTGTACAAAATATTGATAAGATTTGTTAATGTTAAATATAAAAATATCAATTGCCCACCTATATAAAGTAGGTATGTTATTACGTACTGTTTTAGCTTTGATTTACTGTAAAATTCAACCTTAGAAGTCTCACAAAACATTTCGAAATTTTCACAAAACAGTATCTTTATACTTCTTTTCGCACTTGTTTTTGAGATTTAATATGTTGTTCCTTATTCTATAGCGTATTTGAATCAATACTAAAATACCTTTTAAGATTAATCAATGTTGTATTGACCACACAGGATGACATACGCATTTTCAAATCCACAAAACTATAATATATTGCATGCCAATACGGCAAAAGCAAGTATACAAAATAGACACTTACACGTTTAAAACTCTTCAAAACTCGAAAATCTTGTCTTTCTTCGGTCTTTTGACTGTTTTTTCCTCCTGTTCCTCTAAATAATTTTCATTTATCTCGTTTAATTTAGAGATTTTGTTTGTCTGTTTATACCCAGACTCCCGAGTACAAAACAGTTTTCTCTCGGCCTGAACTCGGCCTGAACATCCATTGCATAATGGCGGACAACTTTGTATTCCGCTATGTTGTCACATACCCGGGTGTAAATATCCGAGCGGAATTAGTACCCTCGCAAGGCGCTTCGCGCCGGCTCGGGGATAAATGTAGAGTAACGACTAGCGTAGTAGAGTGTTTTCTTTTTAGAATTTATCAATATTTTTGTTTTAATTTGACAAAAGACACTCTTACAAGTTAAAATGTGAGAACTAAATTAGGCTATTCTCGCCGTGAGGTCATCGTGAGATTTTATCGAAATCTGTGAAGCTCACGGTGGGAGTTGGCAACTATGCAATAATTATAAACTTGCCTATATTTGCTCCAAGCTGAGTAAAGTTGAATCAGTTCTTCTTGAGTAGTGTCGGCATTTAGTTGTTTAACATGACTATAACGATCATAACTATTTTCAGACATTATGTGATGAAGACAGAGCTAAGGAGGATACTTTATCAGTTTGTTGAGATGAGTCAGATTGTGTAATCTTGAAGACATGCATGGTTGAATAACCGAAGGTCGCCCGTAAATATCTAAGTGTCAGATTACGATAACACAATCTGGCACATCTCAACAAACTGATCAAGTATCCTTAGCTCTGCCTTCATCACATTATGTCTGAAAATAGTTATGATCGTTATTATCATCTTAAACAACTAAATGCCGACACTACTCAAGAAGAACTGGTTCAACTTTACTCTGCTTGGAGCAAAACATATGATAAGGTGAATTAATATAGGCAAATTTATAATTATTGCACAGTTTCAACTCTCACGGATCAACCGTGAGCCTCACAGATTTCGATAAAATGTCATGGTGACCTCACAGCTTGCAAATATCTCATGGATTCTAACGGATTTCGAGAATTGTACGATTAATTACTGTTAAGAGTTATTTTGATCACATTGAACCAATTTTTCAAGAATTGCAAATTTTAAATGTATACAAAGCAAATGATTACTTAACAAGTATATTTATGATCAGACATTTTCATCTTGACTATTGCTTGCTGAGTTATGTATAGTCAACGATATCTCAGTTTGAAAATTTATCTGTTAGCAAACCGGGAGGGAACGGGTGGGCAGTCATCAGGCAAACGCCTGAGAAGCAGCTGCTCAACTGCGCATGTTTTGCTGGCACGTTGTATTCTCTGACCTTGTCTTCTACCAGGTTGCCTTGTCGTCGAATATTTTATTTAAAGTCGAGTCTGTTCAAGCGTTTGGGTGGATCGAAGTATAATAATGAGGAGCTATAGGATCATCTTAAAATATTGCAAGATGTGGAGACAACTAACGTCTTCGGTTTTCTTATAAAAACATGACCTGTTTACAGTGTAATAATTATCAAGAATATGTTGATAGCTGACTCTTGAACTCTAATAAATAGAGATCCGCGTTATTGCGCGTTTATGTCTCAATTATATTCAACACTAATATCTAGTTTCCCACAAATACAAATAAATACCCACGCATGGTACGTTCGCTCAAACTATTGTAGAGTATAGATGTTTTAGAGCGATGCGCCGAATCAAGTGTTGAAGGCTCAATGTTTGTTGTTGGAAATATAATATCCCTCATATTATTTGTCGCCAGGAATGCATCTCGCTGAATACTGATATGGCGGTCTGTTCAAGCGTTTGGATCAAATCGAAGTAGAATTAATAACGAGGAGCTATAGGATCATCTTAAAATATTGCAAGACGTAGGGAGAACTAAGCTCTTCGGTTTCCTTGTAAAAACTTGACCCGTTTTAATACAGTGTATACGTAATAATTATCAAGAATATGTGACAGCTGACCCTTGAACTCTAATAAATAGAGTTCTTTATAAATTTGCGCGTTTATGTCTGAATTATCATTCAACACTGATTTCTAGTTTCTCTTTAGTTTCCCACAAATACAAATAAATACCCACGTATGGTTCGCTCAAAGTATTGCAGAGTATAGATGTTTTAGAGCGATGCGCATTACGATCGTCAAGTCTTGAAGGAGCAATGTTTGTTGTTGGAAATATAATACTCTCATATAGACTGAAGTATGTCGAATATTTTACATAGTGCGTGACGAATATCAGCATGATTTGTACGTTTCTCGTTCGTATTGCATTTATCGTACCGTTTCTATTGGTCTGGTTAAAACACAATTAGTAACTCAAAATGCGCAAGTATTCTATAAAGATGCATACAAGATTGACAAAAAAATTGCATGCGTTTTGTGCGGATGACTTGGGTGACCAGGGGAGTGCAAGTTTGTGACACCCCCCAGCCTCGTACCCAGGCGCTTGAAGGAAAAGAAAATTTACACATTCAGCTAATTTATAGAGATCAATGGCTAAGCTGAGCGAGCGCGCGGGGGTGCTTGGGGAGGTCGCGAAACGCGGAGGAAGTGCGGAGGTCGCGAGCTTAGCCACGGATCTCTATAAATTAGCTGAATGCGTAAAAGCGCCTGGGAAGTCTCCCAGGATTTGTTTTCAAGTAAAAAACTGGCTTCCCTTGGCAATAGGCTATGGCGTTGAGGCAGCATTTCACTTGCGATAGTAACTTCTAGTAAATAAATCCATAATTACAACACTAGAAACTCATCGTTTTTGCACAAAGAATGTTTCAGGACAAATTATACAAAACATACTCTTGCCATGCCAACAAGGGAATTGATGTGTGGAATAATCTTCCTGTATGGATGGTTTCTTTTACCTAGAACTCTCTTGGAATAAGCCTTTCCAAAAGGATGGGGCAATATGTTCGCGTACAAATCTATCATTCGCTTAATTTATGCTGTGATATAATGATGGGATGCCGACGTTGAGGACATTGGGGACATTGGATTTCTTAGAGGGCGTTGCATTTCAAGCTTATAATTATGACCTAAATTGCTCAATATATATTACTTCAATGTAAAATTGGTAACTGGTGTTAAAGCCAACATCCTAATGTGCAGTAGGACATTTATATGCATGTATATAATTGTGAAACTTACAAAGAATAAAGAACCATGCATATGTATATCAAATATCATTTGCTCAATCTCTCCACTCCTCAATATTATTCGATGATCAGAGGTATTCCCTTGGTTAGTAATATGGTTGACATACAAAAGTAAAGGCGCTTTCTCGATATATGAGCAACTAACCCTAATGTGCTCTCAGAGGCCAGAACTCAAATCAGATATTGGGCCTTATGAACTCTCACTATGTTTATATCAAATGGCACTAATGTTTATATAGCACTGATGAGAGGTCACACTGCCCTGCTGTGAAGCATAACTATGGGAGCTGATCAGCTCCTCTACATTCAAATATTCAGGCCATTAAACCTTGAAATCCTATATGTCATCTAAGAAATATAAACCAGTTCGTCAGCATCCCGTCTTTATATCACCACATAAATCAAGCGAATGATAGATTTGTACGCTAACATATTGTCCCATCCTTTTGGAAAGTCTTATTCCAAGAGAGTTCTAGGCAAAATAATCCATCCAAGAGCCAAAGCCAACAAAACCTCGTATTTTCGGCAGCAAATGACTCGAACCGACAAAGTGACCATCTCACACAACATTTAGCTAGCGATATTTTCACCGGTATTCAGCAGAAATTACACAATTTGCACCAAAAACCTTCGGAATAACTAGTTCTTCCCAAAAAATCTGAACGGACGGGATTCAAAGCAATGGGACGACGTAAATTGTGAAAAACATCGATTACCCTGTAGACTGTATATGTTTTTTGCCCGGTTCCCGCACCATCTTGGGTTTATCATACATGTCACGTCTCCGCCACTTATGAGTCAGCAATCTAGACCTCCTGTATCTTGCTTAGTTCTCACCTCTTAACTTGTAAGAGTGTCTTTTGTCAAATTAAAACAAAAGCATTGATAAGTTCATAAAAAAACACTCTACTACGCTAGTCGTTAATCTACATTTATATTATCATAATATTATTACCCGTAGCCATTTAGGCTTTTATAGAGGCTGATTTCCGACGATCTAGGGACTCCATATTTTCAAAATTTCTTCGCACGGCGCGAACCATGGTGGCACTTCGTGGAAGTTAGTAATCACATAAAATCTCACGGATGTTTTTTCCCAAAGTTGCCAACTATGTTATTGTGTATATGAGTGGCGAATATTTACATATTTTAAATAAAATTATTCTGTCTGTATAAAGGCATTATAATGCATCCACATATTATGTTGAAAGATCAGCAAGCTTGAACGGCAATGTTACGGAGTCCAATGCCTTATAGCATACTTATGCTCGGAAGAGCAAGAAAAAATTTAGCATATTATCAATAAATCATTTATAATTGAATATATTGATACTGCATGCAGAAAATATTTATAAAAGCCAATATTATATTAGAATATGACAGACTTGGATACTTTGCAAACGAGCCAAATTTTAGCGTCCGATTTTTTCGACGAAAGCGTGGCTGTAAGTAGTTGATAATAACAGCAGAGAGTGAGTAAACGAGATATTAAAATAATGATGTAATTTTATTAATAATTATATCCTTTGTCGACCGACGGAAACGCGCTGTATTTACGATCAGTTGTTTCAAATGTAAATATCTCCAGACGTGTTTATTCTCTGGCAATAGGACACAACACAGACCACTTTCATAATTCAGATGAGTTTAAATATTATTTTATGTGCGTCCTCAGTTCAGTTTATTAACCTCGTTCAGGTTAATAAATTCTATTCAATTTCAGTCACAGAAACGAAGCTGATAGGATGCACATAAAAGAATATTTAAACTCATCTGAATTATGAAAGTGGTCTGTTTCATAGCTTATGACTTCTTAATGCACATTTTCATTGTTTTCAATAGGTTATTATGTTTAAGAATAAACGTACGTCTAAAATGAACGTACGTCATTTATTATGTTCGTTAAATGGAACAGGAGGTTATTATTTTAAATAATGACCCCCATTTTTCGCTTGAATAAAAAATGAACTATTATAGGTTACTACAACTTTGCTTTTTATCAATGCCAAATTTACACTACAACAACTTGCTTTTGAAAACATCATTTTCCATCAAGCTTCGAACGTTCTATATGAAGATACGATGGGGCGGAACTATGCGAGCTTGTTAGTCTATTTATATTGAACACACTGGCGAAGATATTTGGCAAAGAAAACATCGGATTATACTGTGATGATGGTTTGGCAGTAGTAAAATGCATTACCGGGAGCCGGATTAGCAGACAAAGCGAGGAAAGATCTTTGTGCAGCAGTTTGGTCTAAAGATAACGGGAGAAGTTAATCGGCATGTAAATTTTGTGGACATTACTTTTAACTTGCGAGAGGAGAAATACCAACCGTAAGAAAACCAGGTAACGATCCACTTTATATCGACAGCCATTCTAACTATCCTCCCACTATCATTAAACATCTACCAGCATCAATCAACAAAAGAATGTCGTCTCTCTCATCGGATAAATCAGCTTACGACTCTGTGTCAGATTTTTACAAAGCTGCACTGACGAAGCTGCACTTGAAAATTCTCCAAGCTACACTACCACCTCGACCATCAATAGAAGAAAACGGCGTAGAAATATTATATGGTTTAACCCTCCTTACGCACATCGCGCCGGATTTTTTGAGACTTGTTGATAAACATTTCCCTAGAACGAATGCTCTAAGTAAAATATTCTATTGAATCACCATTAAAGTCAGCTACAGTTGCATGGACAACCGGCATCAGAAACGCCATTTCCAAATACAAAAATCACGTACCGAGGAGCGCGGCATCGTCTGAAAGTGGCCGAAATTGTAACTGTATAGAGCCCCGATTGATTGTCTACTTCAAGAAAATTGTTTAGGACGGAGCATTGTTTACAAAGCGGAGGTAAAAACGACGGAAGATGGTGAAGTCAAGCAGTACATCGGGATGACTGCTAACACTTTCAAAGAACAACTATAAAATAGTCGTTAATTTATTGTTTTCAGGAATACAATGAGTAGATACATGTAAATATAACATTAAATATAGTTGTGCATGGCAAAACAAACTATGCTTATGGCAATATTTATTACATTATATTCAAACAATGGGACGATTTTTGACCTATTATTTAGTATTTGTGTTAATATACATTCAATATTAAAGATCTTTTTTGCCAGTCACATGCGTGGCAAGCCTTGTAAAATTTCTTAATCATTTCGGTAGAAATAGTAATATATTGTATAGAATAGAGATATTTTCCTGTAGGAAGTTTAGAAAATTCAACATTCCCGTACACTGTTACAAAATTCTATAGTAGAAGCTTTATATTTGAATTAAAATTTATCCATAAGACTGGCGGCGCTCGATTCTTGTTCGGATAATATTTAATAGAGGATATGTTTACTAAATTTCCCAGTTTTACTCAAAATATACTCTTTGAACCAACTAATTTAAACCAACCTTCAATTGTTATAATCTATCCAATTAAAAACGATAGGAATACGAAATTAGAAATAGTTAAATTGGAAATAGGGCCGTTTTAGTTCGTTTGAAACGTGGTGTGGACTCTTTCTTTGCTTGCGATACAACCGGAATTTGGAAAAGAACCAGATGCCAAATTTACAAGTAACATTTGAACTGCTGCAAAGTATCCAAGTCCGTCTGTCGCCTTTTTTCTTTCCCTTCCACTTGCGTGCACTGCTACTTCAGCCTTTTTACAGACGGACTTGAACAAAGCCAACCAAGTCTACCTGTCGATGTGAAACGTACGACTCAAACATCAAAGGTTCTGACGCGAGTTTGTTACATTTGCCGGTCAGCTGTAGCTGGAGATCAGTTCACCCAAAAACTGAGACAGTAAAGGAAATTCGATATAACAATTATACCCAGAACTGTATATTGAGGTAAGCTAGTTTTGTTTAGTTTTAGTAATGACTTCTCTTCCTATTCTCCCTTTTTTTAAGGATACACAGGAGTTAGGCTACATTGGACCAGCCGTAGCTGCAGAACAGTTGACCCAAAAACTAAAGGAATTTGGATATAACAATGATGCCAACATTCTTGACCTTGGCTGTGGTACTGGTTTAGTTGGAGAAGAATTACACAAGCGTGGTTACAAAAATATCGATGGTTTAGATCTCAGTTCTGAATCGTTGAATGTAGCTGAAACAAAAGGCATATATAGGTATTACTCCTTTAATAATATAAAGGCTTTTACATTACAATCCCTCCACTTGTGATGGACGAGTTCCCAATTCAAATCTTGTGTTCGAACAATGGCACGGGCATTCTAGGAAAATTGAATGGACTTTAACTCTCAAGCATGCTTGCGAGACCGTCGCCACTTGTTTCTATCTTCCATATTGACGTGACGTTATTTTTTCAAGTTTGAAGAAATGTAAAATAGCCTTGTAACTGACCCTAACCCTAAAACCTACCCGAACCCTAAACCTTTTCCTAACCAAATTGATAAAAAAAAAATTAAAAACGAGCAAGAAAATCGGGAAAATTGCGTAACGTCAGTTTAGTAGATAGGCCTGCTCTGGGATCTTAACTCGCCTTAACTCGCCTTAACTCGCCTTAAATCGCCCTAACTCGCCTTAAATCGCGGATAAAAATTGGCAACAATTCTCTTAAATCGCTTAAACTCGCACTAAATCGCCTAAACTCGCCAACCAAATTAAAATGCTGAAAATAGTAAATACTATATACAGTGTAAATACCCTTTCCCCAGGAGAGGGGGTTCTGGTTGTTTATTTCAGATAAGATTAGGAGGGCGCTTATCCGAGGGGGCTTGCTGGAGAGAGGGGGCTTAGCCGAAACAAGGGAAGTTACATGCTTATTGATAAAAGCCGAAACACAGTAATGCACTAGTAATTGGAAAGCCACGCACCCCCCTACCCAGGGAACAGAGGACATTAGATAAAGGTTGTGTCCTAAATCATTCTAATCCCCAACCTATACATGGCCTTCTTACTAGTCTAAACATGACTAAAGTCCCCCGCTACCCGGGCTACCATAATAATTGCTTTTAAAATTCAACAAACTATTCTAAAATTTCCCCAATTTTGATCATTGGAGGCCAAACATGCAATCCAGAGTTTGTCAAAACTTTGCCAAAGTAGGTAAATATTTTGCATTTTGTCTGTTAGCTGTATCTTGCAATTTACACAAAGTCAAATAATACATTATCCTGTAAAAGCTATTTTTAGTAAAACAATGTCTATAGAGTATAGGGTAAATGTCGATGAACAAGGCTTAATAATACATCTCGAACAGACGAATTCCCACTGATTCCCAGCCCATAATCCCTGGCCATCATGACACATATCTAACGTACGCTGTCTAATGCCCTGAGTACCCAGGCATAACAGATAGGCTAATCTGCAAATAAATCCCCGCTATTTCCCGGCATGTCTCGGATAGGGGGGTGCGAGGCTTTCCATCACTGGTGCATAAGTTACATACTATCAAGCTTATAGGTATATAATATGACATAGGAACCCTTATATTCAAACAGAAAAAAGTCAGGATGGCAGGAATCAGTCTGTTTTCAACATTTTATCTATTTCGATACGTATAATTAATATGCCAATATTGTGATATGAACTTCCAGAACAATTCATAAATTGTTTCGTTTTCCTTTATTGAAAATAGTGCGGGGCCTATAAATTACAGGGTAGAGGGCTTATCAACTTTCGAAATTTTAAGTGACGGTAAACTGATACTTTTAATAATTCCGACGGCCTTATATACAAGTGCTGAATTGCAGTGCCTGTAGTGCACAACATTTAATATTTTATATCAACAGTGTTCAAACTTACATAAATTGATAAACCACAGCATGATCCTGGTCAACTTTTATAGTCAGCATTGTCCGGTTCATATCGTCTTATATAAAGATCCATGATCGTTTTAATAACCGAGGTTTAACATTTTTAGCGTACGATCTTGGGTCGATAACAAAACCTGGCATTTTCATTAATTCAGTTAAATACTTCATGTTAGCCACTGCGGGGAGGGAGCCTTCTCTCAGGCTATCCAGCGGAAATTTATTATTCAAGTCTGGGAAACTTTATATAAACTAAATTTTAACATTAGTGAATTTTTATAAATACTGCACTTTATATATTGAGGGGAATTAAAATAAATACCAATCAATGTTGAGTTTTACTTATTAAATGAACACATGGAAATGAAATACTATATTTGCAACGTAAATTCAAGCTTATTTGGTAAGTTTAACACATATGTAAATTCGTTTGAATATTAAACTACAATGTATTGCCACATTGGAACATGCATGGTCACAGTTTTAATATATTCTGTACCCTTGGAATTTCCAAGATATTGACAAGGCATTCATGCATTTGGAAATTCTCAAAATATAGGATAGCAACCCCATGGGATGCACTAAATCTTCTCGTTCCTACATTCCAGCCACAACCCTGATTTTTTAGATTTCCAATTGATTGTGGTTCCAGGACTGAACTTAGTAATAGTTATTAGTATGCAATTCAATTTAAAAATACATGTTATTATATACTGGTTTATGTTCTTCATTGTATTAATTCTAGCAATTTGGTGGTATAACCTTAAAATTAGTAATACGGCAAAATAACAAGCTAATTAATAATAAGTTTCAACTGGGTCTTGTTTACATGACAGTCTAACCAGACCCCCTGGGGGTGTGAGGGGGGAGTGGTGCTCTTTCAAAATACATTTACTATGCACTATTAATTATGTGTTATTACTGTATTTTGCTTAAAGTACTATACTTGCATATTTAATTACCATGTATTTTTTCTTAAATCGCCTTAAATCGCCTTAAATCGCCCTAAAACGCCTTAAAACGCATTACCTAAAAGTTGTGTTTTTTCTTAAATCGCCTAAACTCGCCTTAACTCGCATTATCTCGCGGCGAGTTAAGGCGAGTTAAGATCCCAGAGCAGGCCTGTAGATGGAAACAAATGAAAACTCTGCGAGAACGCATCTGGCCTAAAAATAATGGTAAGACAAGAAACCTTCAGCGCATTCCCAAACTGCCTGACCCATCTCGCGCGGACGTGACGACTGTTATTGAAAAATTTAAATCTGTGCAAAAATTAGGGATTAGATTTAGGGCTAGGTTTAGGATGAAGGTTAGGGTAGGAGTTATGATTAGAGTAATTAGGAGCACGAATGGTTATAAATGCGGTGACGATAATTAGAATTAGAGTTATAATTGTAGTTAAGATTAGGGTGAGAATAAGATTAGAATAAAGTTAAAATATAAGTTTGAATAAGGGTTAGGATTACGGTTTCGATTGTGATTAGAATATTAGTTATGACAAGGATTTAGATTAGTGTTCAAAAATAATATTTGTCCAAGGTGCCCATGTCTCCGTATTTATGTAGCTTTCGATATTTCTATCCTGAAATAGTGATATTGTTATGGTTCGGGTGCTAGGAAGAGTGTTGTTATCATGGTTAGGGATTAGGATAGATATTCTTAAAATTGAAATTCATTTAAATTGAAATGGAAAATTTGTAAATAATCACGATATAGGTCACTGCAGCAAGGACGTATGGGATCTGATAAGTGCAAAGATTTGGGTGTAGCTGCCGACCAATACGATGCAGTTATTTGTGTGGGTGTGTTTACTGCTGGTCACGTGAAGGGTAAAGGATTGGATGATGTTGTTCACGTAGTCAAACAAGGAGGCCTGGCGGGTTTTGTTGTGAATGAAAGTGCTGTAGATGATCCTCAATATGAATATCAGGAAAAAATGAATCAACTTAGTGAAGACGGAAAATGGAAACTGATCTCTAAATATTACGAACCGCGATATGATAAAAAATGTGGTGCTTGGTTCTATGTTTATCAAATATTATAAAAAAACCCTTAAAATTTGAGTTTATAATTTCACTTTCAAGGAAAAGTAGGTTCATAGAGACCTCGTTAGTTCAATTTTCTTGGCCAGTTTGTCATTTTCTTTACGTGAGATGTGGGAAATAATTTGTCACTCAGAAAGTTTGATTCTAGAAGAAAATAATTCTTATTTTAAGACATTGTAAAAATTCTTATAATGAGAAATATATAACATGCACATTTACTAATTAGAAACTATCTATATACAGTATATTTGTCAGGCAAATTACTGGTTATATCCGGTGGCTATATACTGCAGTATATGTAGATTAAAAGCTTAAAGAAGCGGTCAGCATATGCGCTCTGTGACGGCCCTCACAAGAATACATAGTTGATGATGCACTCTACATCGTTGTGATATAACAGAAACAAAGCTAGAAAAGATCCATCCTGAAATAATCCTTCACTCATAATCTCGTCCATCATGCAATTATACAAGGGATACTGTCAGAAGAAGTGGATCAAAGACTTTTATTGCATCTTGTATCCCACTTGCATGACTAAACGGACTTGACCGCCTCTTTAAGGAATCCATGCACTTCTGCATGGTAGTTTATATATAAAAAGTTCAAGTTCTATCTATCATGCATACGTTCTATAGACCTATCATAGCAATACATGGTCCAGTTTATTGCATATCAGCTTTAAATTTCTGGTAGCTGGTCCGTGCTGACTTGAAAGGACTGGCGATGTATTCTGGCCCATTTGGGTCTTCAAAAAAATAATGCTGAAGAATGTTCAAGCCAATCTCTTGGGTCCGCGGGTAATCGAAATCCAGCAAGTAACAACTGGCCAGTAATGCAAGTGCTGCCTCATTCAGTTTGGTGACTTCTACGTCGCACATCATTGCCTTCCCAACGATTAGATAACATTTATTCTTTTCCAAAAGTAAAACATGGACATTTCCCGAGCGCCTGGAGCAACAATTTTTAGGATCTTCATGGTCCTTAAAAAAGGATAGTATGTATTTCATATTTTGTCTATGTAACATGCAATGGTTATGTTGTCATAAAACACTCTGAACAAAATCTATACCATTTTATATCTGACTACATACAATGACTGAAGTGGAAAAAACTCAGCGACAAAACACTGAAAACTTGAAAAACCGTTCAAGGTCATAGATGAAAAATGTTTAAAATTATCGCAACTCACCTTAAGTTTATGCAACAAGTTCATCGGTTTCTTGCTTCCCTTTTTGGCCCAAACGCATTGTGCAAATTCTGCAATACATGCACGATTTTTTAATCTAAAAGCAGGAAAATTGATTGAATTTCTCGTGCTATAGAACATTATGAATTTTGTGACTTCATGAATGGGAGTGTTAGATGTGAACATCAGTCGTAATATAGGGGCCGTTCGGGCCTTATTTTTAGGGGGGAACAGGGGGGAGCAAGGGGGGAGCACATCATTAAAAATTCAAACATCATTAGCATATGGTACATTAACATACAGGGGTAACAGCGTCATTAACAGGCGGGAGCAAGGGGGGAGCACATCATTAAAAATTCAAACATCATTAGCATATGGTACATTAACATACAGGGGGGGAGCAGCGTCATTAACAGGGGAGCAAGGGGAACGGGGGAGCAGCGTCATTAACAGGGGAGCAAGGGGCGAGCACATCATTAAAAATTAAAACATCCTTAGCATATGGTACATTAACATACAGGGGGAAGCAGCGTCATTAACAGGGGGGAGCAAGGGGGGAGCAAGGGGGGAGCAAGGGGGGAGCAAGGGGGGAGCAAGGGGGGAGCAAGGGGGGAGCAAGGGGGGAGCAAGGGGGGAGCAAGGGGAGAGCACATCATTAAAAATTCATTAACATAAACATTAATTATGTATTGACGCCACGGAACAAGGCCAGAGTTGTTTGTCAGTGTTCCAAAACATAAACAAAATAATAAACAATCAATTTTAATAACACTCTCGCTTACGTTGATAGCTTTATATATCAGTTTGTGATCATAGCTTGGTTCATTTCGTTCTGACCTCGGTGGGGAAAAGATGAGTTGTTGCTGTAAAGGTTTACCACAGATATCTCTTCGAAATATATTTCGGAGGATACGTTATTTTTCTGCTTGTTGTGGAGGCAATATTATAATACTAGGGTACATGATGATGATCAACTTTATTTAAACACACTAATCTTTTCAACTATATACAGCTGGTTTCCAAAAGAGGTGTGCTAACATTACAAAATACATAACAAAAGATACTAAGTATATTACAAATTTAAAAAACTATAAAACTATAACTATATTTACATTCTATTTAGTTCAACAATATATGTTACAATGTCTAGGTCGAGGAAGAAAGCTTTTGACAAAATGAATCGTAAGATACAGAATTTCTTATCTCTTCCGGTATCTGATTCCATAGTTGAGCCCCGCAATAGCTAAAACTCCTTTTTAAGAATTCAGTCCTAGGCCGTGGAATACAAAGGCTAGTCGAAGAACCCCTTAGATTGTAATCACTTACTGTGTTAGTTTTTTGAAAAATAAACTAACACAGTACCTGCAAGGTAGGAAATGCTGCGGGGACTGTTATTATTCTTTAGCTTCTTGAAACAAACATGCAAACAAATATGCAACACAAATTATGACCCAGTGGCTTGCGCGCTTTCAGTAGATGCATACTCTAGCATAGTTTGCAGGATGAGACAAACTAAATATATCACGAAACATGAAAGACATCAAATTTTGTAACATCTATTTCAAAATATCAAAATTTTCCATGTATTGTTCTTCCCATGGAATTCCCACATGAAACCCATGTTTACTGCGATGAGTAATTTGACACTTCCACGCAAGGAAATTTGCATATTACATGTGCGCAAAAATAATGTTGCATTTGGAAACCTATAAAACGAAAGCGTTGTTCCATCATTCTGTTCTTTATACTTTGCTGGATATGTGAGTTACCTACATGTAAAGCACAACTCATTTCAACTCATTGCCATTCGAATATTTGTCTTAGTGCGCGCAGAACTGAGACCCTGTCTGTTCTGACAATAATATGTCAACGCAACTAGACAAAAATATTAAGTCCATTGTAAAATAGGAATAAAAACATATTTCTATTTAGACGATCAATTGCATATCTGTGACTTTGTGTCAAGTTCACACGAGTCACAAGCGTCAAGCGGTATACATGAAACATCACTTGACGCAAAATATGGAAATGAGCAAGAGAAAGCAAACGCGAATGGATAGAAAAACCTTTTAAAGACATCTCTATGTAAGACTTCCATGCTTTACAGTACTAACAGCTCAAGCAAAGTCGATAGCACATTAGCAAAATATATAGTTTATATATATAAAAACAGACACTGAATCTAGCTGCGATCGATTGTGTGCTTTCAGCGTTTCATAGATATATAAATTGAGATTGCCAACTTTCCAAAAAGGAGTAAACAAATGTAAACGTAACATATAAACAAAAGACAAACTATCTTACCTTGAATGGTCAAAATAGACTTGAAAAAGCTATAATCAAAATCGAAAGCACATGGAACTGAGCTAGTTCAAAATTTGTGTTCTGCGCATAGCAAGCGCGCACGACCACAATTCCATGCGCTAAATAAAATTTACTTCAAAACTCCCTCTCTGCACACATTAGGCTGCTGCTACGCTCGCTCGCTTCAGGCTCGCTCGCTCCGCAGCAACAAGCTTCAGATATAGATGGCAGAGAAATACCTAAGTCGACTGTATTACAATCCAGAAAGCCCCGCAAGTTTTGGTGGTGTAGATTCCATATATCGCGCCGTGAAAAACGACGGGAAATATCAGATATCGCGGAATAAAATTCACTCGTGGTTGCAAAAGCAAGATACTTACACTTTACATAAACCCGTACGATACCGGTTCAAGTGTAACCGTGTTATTGTCGGATCAATAGATGATGAGTGGGAGACTGACTTAGTGATTGTGATTCATTAAGTAAACAAAATAGCGGCTATAAGTACATTTTAACAGTGATTGACGTACTCAGTAAATATGCGTGGGTTGAGCCGCTTAAGACTAAGACAGGAGAAAGCCTCGTTCAAGCGTTTGGTAAAATAATCGAGAAAGGACGTCACCCAAAAATGTTTCACACGGATAAAGGAACAGAATTTACAAACAAACTGTTTCAAAAACTCTTAAAGGATAACAATATTCGGTTCTTTACTACACATAATGAAATGAAAGCGTCCATTGTCGAAAGGTTTAACCGAACGCTGATAGGAAAGATGTGGAAATATTTTACAGCTAAGAATACTTTAAAGTACACTGAAATTGGTCTTCAGAAATTGGTCAGATCGTATAACAATTCCCGACATGGAAGTATTGGAATGACTCCTGCTAACGTGAATAAAGACAACGAAAATATTGTTTGGCAAACACTCTACGGAAAAGAGTTTATCAAACCGATCCTGTTTTTGTTTAACATTGGCGACCAAGTACGGATCAGTAAAGCAAAGCGAACATTTAAGAAAGGATACTTACCTAGTTGGACGAAAGAAGTATTTACGGTGACCAAACGCGTGCGTCGCCACCCCCTGTATACAAGATCGCTGACTACGACGGAGAAGAATTAGCAGGAACTTTTTATGAACAGGAACTTCAGAAAGTCAATAAAGCAGACACTGACTTTTTTAGAGTAGAAAAAGTACTTAGATCACGCATGCGTAATAAACGTAAAGAATATTTTGTAAAATGGTTAGGTTATCCTGATAAATTTAATTCATGGGTACCTGCATAAAATGTAAAAGATGTGAACAAATAAATGAAACTTATAACTTGTGTTCATTTGTGCATTGGTCTTCAGTATGGCAACACAGTTTTATCTAATATTACCAAGCAATAGTTCAATAAAATACTTTCCAAATAATACAGTGGCAAATTTTAGAGTGAAATTAGCCGAAACAATCGCTTTACCTGGACAGTGGGAAGTTGCTTTGGCCGGACTCCATTATCCACATACGTGTACTACGGTACGGAATGGAGTACAACAAACGTTTATGTATAAAATTGCTGCTAACCCTTATCAAACTAGCATCCTTAAAGATGTACACTATTCGACGATTGATCAATTGACTAAAGCACTAAATGTCAGCATGTCGAAAGAAGCACAGGCGAAAATAAAATTCAGCTATAGTCGCAGTACACGCGAAGTAGCGGTTGATGTGAAGCACGGTGCAATGGCGTGGTTTACTGGTGACATAGCAATGGTCTTGGGGTTTGACCAAGACACTGTCATTCGAAAGAAGACATCAAGTCCATATGTGGCAGATATCAACGGTGGATTTTCTTCCATGTATGTGTACAGTGATATCGTCGATGCTCAGTTTGTAGGCGATGTCAAAGTGCCCCTGTTAAGAATCGTCAATATAGAAGGTGAATATGGCGAAAATGTTCGCGCCAGTTTCCGTAATTTGCAATACGTTCCCGTCAAAGTGAATTCTTTCGAGACCATTGAAGTGAATATAAAGAACGACAGAGACGAAAACGTCTCATTTGCTTTCGGGAAGTCAATAGCGTCACTTCACTTTAGACAGAAGAGATCTCAATATTTTATTTAAAGATGAAAGGTATACTTATCCCTGACGTAAAGCTACTAACTGAACATTACACAAGAAATCACCGTGGTGGTAGTATTCAAGGGTTTCGAGGGGCAAGAATACAGAGGGGATATGGAATCGGTAGAAGTTTCAGAAGCCTTGCTAGATTTGCAATACCTTTATTCAAACAAGGCGCTAAAAGAGTTGGTAAAAGAGCGTTACAAGCAGCAACGGAAGTTGGTCAAGATGTACTCAATGGGAAACATGTTTCGGAATCGGTAAAAGCTCGTGGAAAACAAGACGTCAGTGATGTCGCTAACAAGGTAGTGAAGAAGGCGATGACAGGTCGTGGGCGTAAGAGACCTATAAAAAGACGTGCACCAGCTAAAACTACCATTCATCCTCAAGCCAAGAAGCGGAGAACATCTCACAACATTGATAACTATAATCCTAATTGGCATGGCTCATCCCGTTGAAACTATACATAAAGATTCTTGTGTGTGTGTAAAGTCTGAACTGGATTTGTTTAGTACATCGCCTACTCAAGTTGAAATGGAAAAGGGTTTTTGGGAAGACAT
The DNA here is from genome assembly GCA_016169945.1 of Trachythela sp. YZ-2020. Lineage (NCBI taxonomy): Eukaryota > Metazoa > Cnidaria > Anthozoa > Malacalcyonacea > Clavulariidae > Trachythela > Trachythela sp. YZ-2020. The sequence goes on from JADLSH010000389.1 coordinate 3,830,803, forward strand.
TGACCCAATTACAAGTATAACGTCCTCAGATACGATTGAATTTCTATGCGCTGCAAATTACGGAGTTTACACGGATCTTGCGAGTAGTTACCTACACGTTAAAGCAAAGATTACAGCTGCAGATGGAGCAAATCTAGGTGTTGACGATCAGGTTGGCCCCGTGAATCTCTGGATGCATGCACTATTTTCACAAGTAGAAGTATTCCTGAATAACAAACTCGTCACACCTGCGAGCACAGCCTATCCCTACAGAGCCTATATCGAAACTGTTCTGAACTTTAGTAAAGATGTGCAAGATTCCCTTTTGACAAGTGAAATGTTTTATCGCGATAATTCGGGAAAGATGGATGTTGTAAACCCCCATGCACAGGCTGGGAATGTCAACACCGGATTAAAAGAGCGCCATGCTCATATACGTCAAAGCAAATCCGTTGCCATGGAGGGAAGAGTTCATTCTGATCTGTTTGCGCAAGAACGTTATATTCTTGGTGCAGTACCAATCAAAATTAAGTTGGTCAGATCACGAAATCCATTTTGTCTGGTTTCATCTGCTGAAAATCCAGCCTTCAAAGTGGTTATTGAAGAATGTGTCTTTCGTGTGCGACGCGTGAACGTATCACCTAGTGTCATAATGAGTCATTCCCCAGCCTTACAACACATGACGGCCAAACATCCTATCAACCGTATCGACTGTAAAGTTGTGTCTGTGCCTCAAGGAAATATGCCTGGAAACCAACCCAATATATTTCAAGGCCGACTACCGAATCGAGTTGTTTTTGGAATGGTAGACGCTGATGCATTCAATGGCACCTACACCAAAAATCCATTTAATTTTAAAAACTATGATATCACTATCATGGGTCTGACTGTTAACGGAGAGAACCTTCCTGGGAAGCCCTTACAGCTGAAGTTTGGAGCAACAAGCAATTACATCTCAGCTTTCCAAACCCTGTATACTGGCATGCATAAAATGTTTGAAAATCAGGGCAACGGTATTACTCGTGAAGAATATGCAAACGGTTACACGCTACTTGTGTTTGATCTCACTCCAGATCTTTGCCTTGGTGATCATATACAACCAGTAAGAAATGGAAACGTCTCGATCCAGTGTCAGTTTGGAACCCCCTTGGAGACAGCTATAAATATCGTGGTGCTTGGTGAATTTCAAAGTGTTATCGAGATTGATGGGAATCGGAACGTGCTGTGTGATTTTAGCAACTGAACATGGACTCACTACAGATTTTAAACATTCTCAAGAGTGACCCGTTTACGAAAAATGTGTTTACAAACGTTTTGCCTTCTGATGGTTTACCTCGTGAAATACAAAAGAGACCTAGAGGATTTATACTCAACACGGATCTAAGTAATAAACCAGGAACTAATTGGGTTGCGATATATCTTACAGAAAATGAAAAAGGGGAATTTTGGGATTCTTATGGCGAAGCGCCTGGATTTTACAGTCAGAATTTTATTCAATTTTTGGACAAGCAATGTAGTACCTTTACTTGGAACGCAAAAGTTTTACAAGCCCCTTCATCGGACGTGTGTGGACAATATACATTGTTTTTTGCTTTACACCGGTGTAGACGTATTCCAATGTCAACTATTGTGAATATGTTTACGGACAACAAACATTGGAACGATATGTTAGTGCGTGACTTTATAGATAAGAATAGAAGACGTAATGTTAGTTTAAAAATACATTTATTGTAAAACTTTACAAGAAATAAATTATTTTAACCATTTATATGGAGTACTAATAATGTCTCTACGTTTTTTCCTCTTTTCTTGCTGCACTCGGGTTATAGGGGAACGATTGGTAGAGGGTAGGTCTTCAGGGATTCCCTTGGTTTTATACTCGCGAACAAGTTGGAGGCGATTTTGATTTCTCACAATGCCTTCGGGTACATTTAAATGTCCTAAGACTTTTGAAAATAACTCCCAACCTGCTGGATTGAAATTCTTCCTTTGCCTTAGAGAATCGTTGACCAAATCCACTATATTTGTTCCTGGAACAGATCTCCCTTTGAACAACAACTGTCCTTGTTCATTCCACCCAACGATATCTTTATTTGTCCTAAGTTTTTTGATCAGTTGGCGAGCACGTGACTTCATCGTTGCTGGCACGCTATCCAAAATGTCCGTTTCGATTTGTTCATCCGGTTGTTCTCTGGGCTCATCTGTCTTTGTAGGTTGTACAACATTCACTCGGACAGGTTTATCCATTCGTTTATCATAAAACGTTAAATAACGTTGTAAATGTTGATTGTATAATTTTGCCTTTTAATTTCATCGATCGGTATGTCTTGGCGTTGAATGGTGTCTTGCATATCCGAGTCTATTTCGTTGACTTGAGCAGTCAAAGGTGCCACGAGAGGTCTCTTCCGTTGTTCAGCCATATGTTCTGGGACGAGGACTAATCTTTTAACATACTCCATTATACAAAGTTAGCCAATTGCTTCAAGACTGAGGAAAGTAGAAATGGTAAAAACCCTTCTCCTTTTTGGACAAGACGTGTTCTTCTTTTTATAACAGAATTCCGCCGATCAGCTGCAAACTTTATATGTTTGGAATGTGGCGCGAGTTTTTTAGCTGATTTTGCTTTCAGTTTGATGGTTTCAAACCAAACGTTCAACAGACACTGTCTGATTGCTTCCAAAAAACGTCTTCAGCCGCTTTCAAAATAGCTTTTCTTAGTTTCGGTTTACTCTTGGCCATGAGAAGTTCGGAGTTCCTCTTCATACAAGCAGACATTGTCAAATGATTATTATACGTAATGACTGGTTTATTTATACTCTGGGTTGGTAGACGTAATGTTTATCAGTTGGAAATATCCCGGATCTAACTCGGATTTCGTCTGGACACGTCGGTGTTAGATCCACAAATAAATAGGAATATGGTTCTTTTGTCGCCAATTGATAAGCTTGCTGGAAAAATTTTGTGCTGTTAGGATATAACTGTTTGGCAAGATGAAGTATTTGACTTGCGTCACGAACATTCTTTGTCAAACATAAATAGCTTGCATTTAAAGAAATCGTACGATGATCTTTGCTCTGGTGAAATAAGTTTTGTACAATGTATATAACACTGAGATTGCCATTGTGAGATTTTTTCGTGAATAACTTAGCGATAAGGGCGTCTCTCTCACCCATAAAATCATTAATAATATATAAATTACGTGTTTCTGGATTAATAGTGTCCAACATATTATCAGGCAAATTCTGTATAAACTTTATGTTTGGTACTAAAGTTTGTATTTCCCCAAACATATCTTGATATTCAGTAGAGTAATACACAATGTTTTCTGGAGGTTTATTAATCATAACATCAACGTAAGCCAAAAGATTTTTAACAAATGTTGTTTTGCCTGACTTTGTACCACCGGACACAAGGAGGCCATAAGGGTGTGTTAACTGTATGCTATACATCGTGAGAATGAAATGAAAATGTTTTGTACGAACCTATTTATACCATTTTGACCGCGTCTTAGTGTTTCTAACCATTCAATGCAACTCATTCAAAACAGCTTCAAGGTCTAAAGGTGTAGCTTTAGCGCGAATCAGAAAAGGTTGTCTTTTTTCACAAGACAGTTCATGAATGTCTGCTAAGTGGTTTGATAATTTTAACAAACTTTTCTTTACACAAATCGGACAGTCTTTACGCGTTCGAGGCATGGTGTATACTGAAATATTTTTGAAAATGTATAACATTTTAAAGGAGTCCCAGCGGGACGTTTATCGTCCCGGGAGTCCTTGTTATCGCTTATACATTCAAGAAATTTTCCCGCGGGACTTTTCGTGTCCCGGGAGTCCCGATGCGCTAGATTGCTGGAGTGCTCCCCACCCATACAAAGACAACAGATATGTGGTTTTGAAAATTTCTATTTCCTCCCATTCTATTTTAAACAAACCCGGCGCCCTTTTATCATAACGTGCGTGTTCTACCGTGTCCGTACGCGGAAACCAATTTAATTTATCTTCATTGAATGCCTCCTTCATCTATGGTCTAACCAACGCTTCAATACTGTCACCACTTATTGCAATATACGCAGTGTTCTCGTAGATGTTCCGGAACGTGAATGTCGCACTAAACACACCAGAACAACGTCTCGTTCTTGACAGCAGTCACAATACTATCCATGGTCATCGTTTTCACTTTGTCTAAGGGTCTGCGAAGTCGTGTCGCGATGAAGCGTTGGAGGTCTTTGTTGGTCTTTTTCATCTCACGCCACTCGCATTCCAAACACTCGACCAGATTAAAACCCTGCTTACGGATATAAGCGCTGTTTTTTCTAGTCTCGGCTAGCAACTCTTTGATGGGTTTGTCCCGCTTCGTGTTGACTTCCACACCCTCGTTTAGGTGGCAATCGTGGCCATGCCACCAACAACCTAATAAGAAAACCCAGAAAATTACAAATCTACAAATATGAATTTAAGTAAGGCATAACCACTTCCTACAAAAAAAGGAATGTTAGACATCCCACGCAACTGCTAAAAAGCAATTAAGCATTAAAAAGTACAAATTGAGTACATCCCACGCATTTGCCAAAAACCAATTAGGCTAATCCTACACAATTTAAGCTTAGGCCCACGCTATTAAGCTAATCCTACGAAAAAATCAACTACACTTATATTTTACCTTGAAATTGAAACACGGTTTGTGTTTCGGCATTGAAACCATCCACTGGAAGACGGCGAGGACCAATGCGTTTCTCTGCGTTATTATATTCGTGGCGAATATGCACACCACGACTGTACGCTTCCCACTCCATCCATTCAACAGCCATCTTACCACTGAACCGATTCTTAAAACCATCCTCTTGTATTCGCCTCGAGTACTGCCCGTTGGCATGTCCTGCATGATAGCCCAAAGGTAAAGTGCGTTTGCGTCGAAACCAACGACTTTCTTGCATGGTTTTGGGTCAACACCTTTCGCTCGCATTTCCACATCGCGAATAAAAGTTTTATCTTTCTCGTGGTATTTGTTGAATATTAAGCTCGGTCCGCCGACATTATTATCTTTCATCGTATAATATAAATATTTATCTTTCTCCGAGAACAACGAGAAATATGTATTGGGCACGTTCGAGAATAAATATTTCATTGTTATACCAGGTACACTTACACCGTCTTTAAACATATCAATGTTTTTCTCTCTCCAAAACTCACTCATTTTCTCAATGGCTTCGATAAAAGGTACTACATCGCGGTTATTATACCAAACGAGGAATTCGCGAAATGTCTGCATATTATTCTCGACCCACACACGCCGACAATACTCGTACTGTTCTTCCGTAATATCCGTACCGGATAAGGTAGAATGGAAAGCTTGCTGTGGTGGTAAACTTGGAGAGTTCAACTTATCGATAGAGTCAACCCACTCGTATCGGAAATAGCCTTTCGTCTGCGAGCATTCATACGCTTCGAGAAACTGTTCGTAACTGAAACCGGGAGCCAAATAATTTGTGATATCCAGAAACTTTAAGTTAACTGTTTTCAAGCACATATGGTCGTTGTTCCTTTTGATCACAAATTTGACCGACTCGTGTTTGACCAGATAGGAGAAGAATGATGTTTTGGCCGCGTTGATATCATACTTCCCCGAGTTGAAGCCCAGTACCGGTAGTTCCATCAAGTACAACGCTAACTTCTCCTATAACTTCTCTAAGGGGTGTATCCTGGCGTTCTCTCCTTCGCTGACCTTAAAAACGTACAAGTAAAAGGTAATAGGTCTATCGAGTAAATGTATATATATATATATATATATATATATATATATATATATATATATATATATATATTGGAAGGGAGATACCTCGCCTGTTTCCTGTATAATATACCTCGCCTGTTTCATCTTCAATCGCTTCGCCTTCACTTGCCTGACTATGACTCGCTTCGTCCTCACTTACCTAAAACGTATATAGGAAATAAGTAAACATATTATAAAAAAGACGTAGTATGTTAAATATATCTACTTTACCTCACTGTGTGATATATCTCCGTTTAGTCCAAGTATGCACTGGACCATATCATCAATTTGGGACTCACTCACCTAAAATATATGAATGAATCCTATAAGTACAAACATTATTTAAAAGGTCTAGTAGGTTAACTATATATACATACCTCACTACTCGCTATTCGTTCGTTGATTTGGTTGAATACTTCAGAGAAACGGTCCAACAATAACACGTAACTTTCGTGGCTGATTTCGATCAGATACTCCACGAATCGTTTACTCATTTCCGCTGTATTCTCCGTCGAGACGAAACATTTAGGCTCCTCGTAGCCAGGTACATTCGAACATACAGAGACACTCAACGGAATATGCTCTGCCTCCCAGGTAAGTTTCGCTGTATTTCTCGGATGTTGTGATTGGCGTTGAAAGTAGCACTCAAAGTCGTAAGTCGCACGGTAGGGGAAATACTTTAAATCTTCAGGAATGTCAATTCCTTCGTCTTCGAGTAAATCAAAGATCGTTTGTGGGACCTTGTACATACTACCAGGGAATACATGGCGAATTGTAGCATCACAATTGTTCAAGGCTTTCGCAGATTTCCACAATTTGTCACACTTGCAACAACAGTATGATTTGGAGTACATTGACAAGTTTTTGATATAGCTGAAATGGCTCCCGTAGAGATTCAAGTACATGGAATTGGCATAGGCACGGTGTGATCGCTGGATGAGCTGAGCCACAATTTCAGTATTGTCATTTTCTTCGTCGTAAAGTTCCACAAGACGATACACGTATATATTAAGTTCAAATAATTTTTCAAAGTCTGGCAATTCTTCGAGTGTCACACCATCAAACTCATCGCTCTCAACATACCGTTCATAATAATGTCGTGTATCGCGTTCTAAATTATGAGGGTGACATCCACGGAGCATAGCCAAACAACGGAAGAAACACAATTTGTCCTCGTACGGTAGGCCAGTTTGTTTATTACAATCTAACGACACGACAGCACGATTTTCCAATAGGTATTTCGGTAAACGTACACTTCGTCCTATGGGGTGATCACGTAGTTTCGTTATATAAAACGTAGCGTTTGTGATATCTGCCACGATCCATTTAGAATTAGGTCGTTGTTGTCGAGCCCATTCGAAGATATCCAAGTTTTGTAAAGCTTCACGAACTTGATTTAAATCCTCGAGGTTACGTATTTGGAACGGTACCTCAAATACACGACTATTGTTGATAGAGGAATGGTGGTACTGCATTTGTTCCGTCTCGTTGTTGAACAATACGAATCCAAATGATAAATTCAACTTGAAAACAGTGGTTTGGTCATGGAATATATAATCTATATATTGTACAAGTTGACTCGTATCCATGGAGTTCAGACGATAATTATACCAGTCTTGGACTCGGTTGCCACGACTTTGACGGTTAAACAACACCCGATTGGGAAACAAGATAAAAAAAAACCGATTGGGAAAATTTTAAACGCTAGGAGGAAACAAACCTATAATGTGCAATGTACTTAAGCCTAACACCTTTAACGATTATAGCAGTATACTACATAAGTATATTAAATCTTTATAAAAGAAACTATATGTGACTTGTTAAAAACACACTACGAACAGCGAAGAATAAAAAGTTAATTACTTCTTAACGACTTTTTCGCGGATTAGTGATATTCAAATTACACTTGGCAACGTTAGGATAGCAACCATGTTAAAATATTCAAGTCAAACTTTCCTACCTTCGTTAACAACCGTAGACGTTGAGGCTCCTTCATTCACAGGTGTAGAATCCGTCGTCTTTGCTCGCTTCCCTTTGGTTGTTGTGGACGTTCGCTTGCGTCTCCCTGCGCCAATTTGATGGACATCGCGTTGATGGGCTTGCAAGGGGAATATGTTGCGAAACGTTTCTCCACACACGTTACAGGTATATTCACGCTCGGCACCTCGTCTCTCGTGCATTTTCATGTGACTGCTCAGTTTATCCTTGAAAAACAAACAAAGAAAAAATAAATAATAAATAAACAATATAGGTCAATATTAGATATCATAATACAAACCGTATCACTTAAAATAAACCCCTTTAATTACATACCTTTCGATTACATTTTTTGTGACATCTCGGACACTCGAACATCTTTTCTTGGTGGATTTTCTCGTGACGTTTCAACTTATCCCTCGTCGCGAAATCTTTACCACACTCTTCACACGAAAACGGCTTTTCCCCAGTATGCATTCTTCGGATATGATGTTTGAGATTGCTGGAACGCGTAAAAACTTTACCACACTCATTACAACACAACTCTGGGTCTTCCGTGGTTGTCTCATCATGTTGCCAGTCATTCCACTCAGCGAAAACTTGTTCCTGGGTTTCAGGCGACCAACTAGCGACCATATCTTCAACCGCCAACGAACAAAGCTGACGATTAATCTCTTCGTCCTCCAGATCAGCCATGAACTGATCTCTCCTATACATTAGAAATTGTATTAACAAGACTGTATAAAGAAGACTTAAAACCACAAATGTCAATTTACCAAATATTTTCTTGATGATCCATTGTATATTCTTCTCACGAGTAAAATCCAAAGTACTAAAGCCAGTAAGCTGCTGTTGTAATCGTTGTCGAAACGGACTGTGTTTGGAACACGACGCTTGGGAAATTTATACGGATGCTTAGCATTGTGATGGTTCAGTTTAATGGGCGAAACGCCCAAACAAGCCTTTTGACTTAATCCATTAATGAGTTAAGCTATTGTGTCTTTAGTTTACATTAGCAACAAATGCATCAAAATGTTTATGTTTCTAACGCTTTAATGTTTGTATATCTCGCTTGTATAGGCTTTACTAAATAAACGCTTGAAAACTTTGTAAACTTATTAGTATTGGTCGACTCAGAAAGAAATACTTCACTAGATACGAGATTGAAGGAGTTTATAAATATCGCGACAACAAACCCATATTTTTTTGGCACACAAAATATGCTGAACTTAACATAATGACTGTTTTGTCCAAACTACCTTGCATATCATTATGACGTCAATATATAATTAATGTTTATGTTAATGAATTTTTAATGATGTGCTCCCCCTTGCTCCCCCCTGTTAATGACGCTGCTCCCCCCTGTTAATGACGCTGCTCTCCCCCTGTATGTTAATGCACCATATGCTAATGATGTTTGAATTTTTAATGACGCTGCTCCCCCCTGTATGTTAATGCACCATATGCTAATGATGTTTGAATTTTTAATGATGTGCTCCCCCCTTGCTCCCCACTGCTCCCCCTAAAAATAAGGTCCGAACGGCCCCTATATTACTACTAACATCTGCTTGTCGGTTTGATAATAAACTGCTGATAAAAAGCAAAAACAGTCTTAAATTGGCTTGTAACATTGGATTATAGATGTTATCTCTATATATACGTAGTTTAGTACCAAACCCACCAGAAATAGAAATAACCAACAATTAGTTACTTCAAATGCTTTGGAAAACTGGTTTTGGATAATTTAACAAACCAAGATACTAAAAACAAATTATTATTCCCATAAAAAACTTACTTGACTTCGGGCTTTTCGGAGCACATATCCCTTTGGAATTAATTCCATAATAATGATTGATTCCATTTCTTCTGCCAATCTCTTCAGACAAACATTTTTGAAATCAATCCGATCACAATTGTCTTTAATCATCAGCACTCTTCTTGCCTCCTCGATTATCTGTTACGGCAGAAAGCATAATTATACTAGTTAATTGCATATTACATTAGGGTATGCAAGTGAATTTATCAGTCACTAGAAAACAACTTTACCCTAACTGGTGTTAATCTAGAAACCAAGGTCACAAATGTTAGCACTTTATACTGCCCTGGGCGAAGACTTTTTTTTTGGAAAATCAAGACATTTTATGGCGAATATACAGATATAGAGCAACATAAAAGCAGGCATTTTTTTAACTATAATGGTTATATTTACCTCTACATGATCTTTAAAGCAAGGGTAAGCTTGCAATAGTTGTTCGACTCTTTCTCCTGAGGACACAGCTTTCAACCAATCCCGCCTGGCAGTAAACTCTTTGTTTAGGTAAGAATTGACCAATCCTTTGACAATCCCTTGTAATGTCTATCCATTATTTCCTTTCCATCAGTAGGATCATCTGTAGGATTATCATAGTTATGAAGAATAAGTACCTTTTCCCAAAAGGTTTTGGGCAGCCAAATGCATCTACTGTACTTGTTGTTGTACCACAATAGGGCATTTGAGGATGCACATCTGACTATAAACCTGACTATATTTCTACATTTTACTAAAAGCACATTGTGTCTTTGACCAGTATACCAAAGCTTACATTTACATGCTAGTAATGAAAAACTTGATGAGATGCTAGTATACCATAGCTGTATACCACAGCTGTATACCACAGTTGTATACCACAGTATATTAATTATATCAGGTGATACTCCGAGCTACGAACCATACCCGGACAAGCAGGGAAAACTCTACTTATCCTGGGATTAGAACGTGCAACTTTGGTTTACTAGTCTGACGCTCTGCCGATTGTGCTATAGGTCAAGTACAGTAGGAGCAGGTCGTGGAAAGATGGCATCTGATATCATTATCAAGTTCACTCCCACAAATGAGTTGTTGTAACCTAATATGAAGACTAAAAATGTCTCAATATAGAAGAAACTAGATTCAGTTTTGAAATATATCATGAAGTCAGAACCATTTTTCCATGATATGGCCCTATTGCTCAGTCAGTATCTAGCCTCTAAGTTGTAATTTTTTTTGTTATTTAAAATCAAAGTTGATAAAAAATATTTTCTATCAAGAAAATACTTGAATATATACATGAAATGCGAATGCTTGCAAATTCATGTACCTGAGATCTTGTTATCATCATCACCATTATCATCATCACCATTATCCTCACAGTCACAGGCAACATCATCAACCACAATATCTTCTTTGCTCTCCTTCATTTACAGTACTGGTACTTTCAATATACTTTCTTTTATTTGTAGTAAGTCCTTGCGGTTTAACAACTGGTTTTATATTACTCAACCGCCTTTTTAGGGCTTTAAATACAACACATACATACATGCATACATTATTCAGCTCACTCCCCATTGGGGCTTTTCAGTGACCGATTACATCAAGTATCTAGCTTACCTAATTATATACTTAACCTACATTAATTTATTTTTACAATCTATCCTAACCCACCCTGTCAACTTTCCCTGTGGGAGGAAATCGGAGTGCCCGGAAAAAACCCACGACTTTCGACAGAGCGTTGACTTACTCTTTTCACATGAGTGTGATGAGTGTCCTCAACGAGAATCGAACTCAAGACTCAGAGGTGAAAGGCGCTTTCTCTGACGACTGAGCCACCGAAGCCCCATTATAGGAGTGACTAAAAACCTTGTCACACGAGGAATTTTTGCTACAACTTACAACGCAATTTCGAACAAAATATAAAATAATTGAACAGGCTTGAAATTAAGAAGACGAGAAATAACAACATAGTCTAAAGAGAATGAATGATGGAACATGAATGTAACAGACTCAAACTGGTCATTATTTTAGTAATCATAATTGTTCCATTGTGTCTGAACAATGGCTGCTCAATGTTCTCCCATAGAGGATTGGATAACGAAATTAGCCCATACTTAACTAAACTATGACTTAACTAAACTATGAGCCAGATTTTGTTGTGAGAATACCATAACTTTCCTCTAAACTCAGTTTTTCCCCTTTTTTGCTTATACTTTGGACAAAAGGGACCTTCACTTGGAGGGGGGGCAAAATAGCTTACTGGGAGGGGGCAACATGGGGGCTGGGGGGCATTGGCCCCTCCAGTACATTAGTAACAAGAGGCCCTGAGGTATGGGATAAAAAACAAACTTGCAGGTTCTGTGCGACTAGGATTGACTTACAGTTCCCTCTGGGAGGTGAGCAGATCTTACTTCACTTGGTTGGTTAAAGGATCTGTCAGCCTCCCCTCGGTATATCAATCCGGGACATGTACAGATGATCATTTAATAACAAGACTTTGCCAGAAATGGTTATATTTTCCCCCACAAATTAATCATTGAGAAATTGAACCAAGTTTTCTTTATAAAATTTAACAAATAAATAGTTTTTTTACTCCTTCTGAAACCCTGTTAATAACAAAAATTTAGTTTTTGTACATTTCAAAAGATATAAGAACTAGAAACAAAGGAGTCAGTTAAGTTACTTCACCAAACTGAAATAAAACAATACTTAAGAAAGTATTTAAGTTACATGACCTGTCTCATCATCTCGGAGGCATGGATATACTACGACCATTGACTTAGCCATTTCCTCAATCTCAGCTGATGTTGGGAATCGATTAAATGGTTGAGAAGATGAAGCTGAAATCATATTATTCATTGTACCCCTGATAAGTCTTTCTCGCATGGGTTTATTCAAATTACCATGAAGAACTGCATCTCGAATAGGTGGGTCTGAGTATAAAATATATACAGGAGCTTTCGATCAAATTTTGGAGACTAGCTGGAGATGATGAAAGATTCAGTGGCTCAGCACACAAATTTGTCAGTGGTGAGGATGGAGCTGTTTTGATTTTCCTGATTGGGGAACACTCAATGCCGGCAATTGTTACACTTGAATCACCAGAAGGAGATGGTGATGACATCAATACACAAGATGGTGCAGAGCTTGACTTTGAATATACTGACCATTTATCATGATCCTAACACAAAAGATAACAAACAGATCTCTATTTAAAATTACATATTAGTATAACACCTGGATGCACCAATATCATAAAATTTGGCAACTTTGTGCTTTAAGATTTAAATATAACAGTCGCTGTACAGTGTATTTCCATTCTGGAGCATTTTTACACTGTGGTATAGCAAGTTGAATTATTTGTTCTGCTAGGCAAAAGGCATGCGACTCCTTCAGACTGAAGCCTGCAGACAAATAAATTTCATTTTCAATACAGTACTATATATGTGTATATGTCGCAACAAAGATTCTCCACCTTAACTCAGCCTTGTCCTCAGCTGCCCGAGTAGGTACCCCCCCCCATTCACCGAGCAAAGGCATGCCGACAATGACGTCATACCGCCAATGACGTAATGACCGGAAATATCCGCCCACATTCGGAATTAATGATGTACGTTCATGAATTAATTCGCTCATTTGAATTAATGATGTACGTTCATGAATTAATTACCTGCCCACATGAATTATTATATGCACGTTCAACTACGTGTATCCGGTTTTAATCAAGATGACGTAATGACATGTTTAGTTATATTTAGTGTGCATTACGTAATTGTACTATACATGCCTAAGCAACGCTTTTATTCATGCCCTGTTTATAAATATATAGTCTCTCAATTCACTGTTCATATTCTGCAGACTGTTCGCTAATTTGTTCATACTTTTCTTCTTCAGAGAATCATTATAGGCTTTTAGCCTAGCATGTAATACACGACTTGAAGTAGCGACTTTAAGTGCTTCGCAGTCAAGTATTAACCATGCTAATGTTTGTTGGGTTTTTTTTTCGATGACGATAGGCGAATACTTTGTTCGCTCAGCCACGCCGAGACCACGTTTGCTTATTTTGAGTTGAGATTTTATTTGGCCATGTAAACAGGTCTTTTTATTGCCGATCATTGGGTAAACGATTATCCATGTTGTCTTGAAGGCTGAAGCTATGTGTATCTGTGCTGAAAGACTTCTGATCTTACTCACACTAATGAGAACACAGCACTAAGGCTATATATTATGCAGAGGCTGTTGCTCGCGAAGTTGAAAATTGATACCCCCACATGAAATACTTTGATAATCACGCATTTATCAAGCCAATAGTGATTTCACTGACTGTTTTATTACTAGCTTACTAGCTTAGCTGTGAGATACAAAGGATTTGAATAATTTTTGACCGCTAATTGGAATATAAAATAATGATTTCCGACTTAGCAGCATGAGTCTAAGTAAAACATTTTGATCTATGCACACATATTTGTTAGTCAGAAACTCGTCCTCAAATATACACCTAGTTAGCACTGATAAGACCTTTTATTATGAGACTACACAATCGTCTTCTCTCCTTTGCGATAAAAATGTGACATGTTTGTGAGGCACTTATTGCCGATTTTTGATGTGCTATAGCGATGTTTACTATAGATGCTTACGATGTTTACTTTGGCATGCTGTGTTCAATGAGGTGCGCGCATATTTAGGTTGATCTATGCACACATATTTTATTAGTCATTGACACTACTCAGTTCACGAATTCTTTGCGTGATATCGCCACATTGTACAAGTTTTTCTAGTTACCATTCTTTGCATAGCGCACACATCCTTCTTGAATTCCATCGCCTTCGTATATTTCTCATGCGTCTTCGCATAAGTCGCATTTTTCTCAGCGTCTTCGCATTAAGTTCGCATTTTTTCATGCGTCTCAGACAGGCCTTTGTGGCTCACCTCGCATTTGCTTCGCATTTGTGCGTTCGCATTAGCGTCGCAGGCCGTGGCTCGAAGGCCTGGAATATCTCAGCTCAGCCAACACTTATAGTCTTAAGTTCGCATTCTGGCCATGCGTCTTCGCATTAAGGTTACAGGGCCTATGCACCTTCGCATTTGCTCATGCGTCTTCGCATTAAGTTCGCATTTTTCATGCGTCTTCGCATTAAGTTCACATTTTGCTCATACGTCTCGCATTTACTTCGCATTCTGTTCATGCCTGCTCATTCTGCTCATGCTCGCATTCCGCCGAGGCCTTCGCATTAAGTGTTTGTGTCCGAGCCCGATTGATAGCAAGGCTGTCCTTCCTACGGAAGCAACTTGTGAGCGTATCCAGTGTAATGTTCGCACACCAATAACAAACAAATTTTAATGCAAAATAATACAATTTTTTCTCAATACAAAAGTGGTTTAACATTAGTTTAGGCAAAAAAATAAAAATATATATACAAAAAATGTTCAATTGGAATCTTCGTCGTTGTTAGAGCAGCGTCTTTCACTCACCAGCTTTTCAAAGAAATTTCTCTTTCAATAGCAGCAGCCAAAGCTTCGTCAGGATCGAAATGTCGTCGTCAATGAGTGCATCTCTGGTTTTCATTATTTTCCGCTGTATTGGATCCTTTAACGCCCTCATCCAAACCATTCGTTCTAAATAGGCTTTTTGAGTTCTTCTCGTAGTCTCAATAAATACAGTGGGCTAGCTGCCAGAGCATCTTCCTCATTAAAACCTTTGTCTCCGAATTCTTGCAATAATTCGCACTCCGAATCAACTTTTCTTGTGCGATACCTATTAGTGTCCCCATGGATTCAATTCATCTTCATCAACTGTCTCGTCATTCACTGCTTTCCTGGCGTTCTCACTGCTTTCATCGTCACCTGTTTCGGCATCTCACTACTTTCATCATCATGATGAGGTGTTACATATTCATCCGATTCTGTATAGCGGGATCTCTTTCGGGAATTTCATCATCTGTGATCACTTTATCATATACTGGCTTATTTTCGTATTCCATCACGGAGTTCGTTAAAACTATGAGTGTTTGCGCATGCGCAGCAGCTTTGTGTCGCCTGACATTATAATTAGATGAAAACCGTTTTAGACATCTATCACACTGATAAGAACCCATAGTCTACTACACCAAGGAATGAAACGAAAGTCAAGAGTGGCTAGTTATATAGTCGATAAACGCATGGTTCGCTTGTGGGACAATTCTGGCGAACTAGTTTGAACGCGATTAAGAGAGTATGGATGTGCATTCTGCTCATGTTCGCATTTCTGCTCATGTGTCTTCGCATTCTGCGTCTTCGCACTCTGCTCATGCGTCTTCGCACTCTGCTCATGCGTCTTCAGCCTTGTTATCAATCGGGCTTCCGGGACGCAAAGGGCCTTAATGCGAAGGCGCATGAGCAGAATGCGAAGACGCATGAGCAGAATGCGAAGACGCATGAACAGAATGCGAAGACGCATGAACAGAATGCACATGCATACTGTCTGAATCGCGTTCAAACTAGTTCGCCTGAATTGTCCCACAAGCGAACCATGCGTTTATCGACTATATAACTAGCCACTCTTGACGTTTCATTCCTTGGGTGTAGTAGACTATGGGTTCTTATCAGTGTGATAGATGTCTAAAACGGTTTTCATCTAATTATAATGTCAGGCGACACAAAGCGAGCCTTTGCGCATACGCAAACACTCATAGTTTTAACGAAGACTCCGTGATGGAATACGAAAATAAGCCAGTATATGATAAAGTGATCACAGATGATGAAATTCCCCGAAAGAGATCCCGCTATACAGAATCGGATGAATATGTATCAACCTCATCACATGATGATGAAAGTAGTGAGAATGCCGAAACAGGTGACGATGAAAGCAGTGAGAACGCCAAGGAAAGCAGTGAGAATGACGAGACAGTTGATGAAGATGAATTGGATCCATGGGGGACACTAATAGGTATCGCACAAGAAAAGTTGATTCCAGAGTGCGAAGAATTATTGCAAGAATTCGGAGACAAAGGTTTTAATGAGGAAGATGCTCTAGCGAAAGCTAGCCCACTGTATTTATTGAGACTACGAGAAGAACTTCAAAAAGCCTATTTAGAACGAATGGTTTGGATGAGGGCGTTAAAAAGGGATCCAATACAGCGGAAAATAATGAAAACCAGAGATGCACTCATTGACGACGACGATTTCGATCCTGACGAAGCTTTGGCTGCTGCTATTGAAAAGAGGAAATTTCTTTTTGAAAAGCTGGTGAGTGAAAGACGCTGCTCTAACAACGACGAAGATTCCAATTGAACATTTTTTTGTATATATATTTTTATTTTTTTTTTGCCTAAACTAATGTTAAACCACTTTTGTATTGAGAAAAAAATTGTATTATTTTGCATTAAAATTTGTTTGTTATTGAGGTGTGCGAACATTACACACGGATACGCTCACAAAGTTGCTTCTCCCGTAGGAAGGACGAAAGCCTTGCTATCAATCGGGCTTTCGGGACACAAAGGGCCTTAATGCGAAGGCGCATGGGCGGAATGCGAAGGCGCATGAGCAGAATGCGAAGACGCATGAACAGAATGCGAAGTAAATGCGAAGACGTATGAGCAAAATGTGAACTTAATGCGAAGACGCATGAGAAAAATGCGAACTTAATGCGAAGACGCATGAGCAAAATGCGAAGGTGCATAGGGCCACAATGGCCTTAATGCGAAGACGCATAAGCAGAATGCGAACTTAAGACTATAAGTGTTAGCTAGGCTGAGATATTCCGGGCCTTCGAGCCACGACGGGCCTTAATGCGAAGACGCATGAGCAAAATGCGAAGAATGCGAAGCAAAATGCGAAGGCGCATAGGGCCACAAAGGCCTTAATGCGAAGACGCATGAGAAAAATGCGAACTTAATGCGAAGACGCATGAGAAAAATGCGAACTTAATGCGAAGACGCATGAGAAATATACGAAGGCGATGGAATTCAAGAAGGATGTGTGCGCTATGCAAAAGGAATGGTACAGCTAGAAAAACTTGTACAATGTGGCGATATCACGCTTAAAGGATTCGTGAACTGAGTAGTGTCAATGACTAATAAAATATGTGTGCATAGATCAACCTAAATTTATGCGCGCACGGCTCATTGAACACAGCATGCCAAAGTAAACATCAGTAAGCATCTATAGTAAACATCGCTATAGCACATCAAAAATCAGCAATAAGTGCCTCACAAACATGTCCACATTTTTATCGCAAAAGGAGAGAGAGACGATTGTGTAGTCTCATAATAAAAAGGTCTTATCAGTGCTAACTAGGTGTATATTTTGAGGACGAGTTTCTGACTAACAAAATATGTGTGCATAGATCAAAATGTTTTACTTAGACTCATGCTGCTAAATCGGAAATCATTATTTTATATTCCAATTAGCGGTCAAAAATTATTCAAATCCTTTGTATCTCACAGCTAAGCTAGTAAGCTAGTAATAAAACTTAGTCAGTGGGAAATCACTATTGGCTTGATAAATGCGTGATTATCAAAGTATTTCATGTGGGGGTATCAATTTTCAACTTCGCGAGCAACAGCCTCTGCATAATATATAGCCTTAGTGCTGTGTTCTCATTAGTGTGAGTAAGATCAGAAGTCTTTCTAGCACAGATACACATAGCTTCAGCCTTCAAGACAACATGGATAATCGTTTACCCAATGATCGGCAATAAAAAAGACCTGTTTACACATGGCCAAATAAAATCTCAACTCAAAATAAGCAAACGTGGTCTCGAGCGTGGCTTGAGCGAACAAAGTATTCGCCTATCGTCATCGAAAAAAAAACCCAACAAACATTAGCATGGTTAATACTTGACTGCGAAGCACTTAAAGTCGCTACTTCAAGTCGTGTATTACATGCTAGGCTAAAAGCCTATAATGATTCTCTGAAGAAGAAAAGTATGAACAAATTAGCGAACAGTCTGCAGAATATGAACAGTGAATTGAGAGACTATATATTTATAAACAGGGCATGAATAAAAGCGTTGCTTAGGCATGTATAGTACAATTACGTAATGCACACTAAATATAACTAAACATGTCATTACGTCATCTTGATTAAAACCGGATACACGTAGTTGAACGTGCATACTTAATAATTCATGTGGGCAGGTAATTAATTCATGAACGTACATCATTAATTCCAAATGTGGGCGGGTAATTAATTCATGAACGTACATCATTAATTCCGAATGTGGGCGGGTATTTCCGGTCATTACGTCATTGGCGGTATGACGTCATTGTCGGCATCCCTTTGCTCGGTGAATGGGGGGGGTTACCTACTACATGCCCGGCCTAATATTTATAGCTGCATTATTAAGATTGCTCCGGAAAATCGGTCGTGTCTGCACATTGAAGCTTAGTTATCAATAGCTCACTAAATATAAACACATTAATATAACTGAGCTATGTATACGATAGTCACTTTAAGAGAAGCCTGCATTATCTTCCACACTTTAGATCTCTGAATTATTTTATGGCCTCCACCAGGAAAAAGTTCTGATAGTGCTTCATAGCAAAGTGCTTGAATGTCTTCTGTTTCTGTGATATCATTCTCTGAAGTTAAATTGAATAAGTTAGGGGCTGTTTATATGAAAGCTCGCTGATCCGGCCACCGCGGTAAGCGGGATGAATTTGTCTTGTGTTTATATGAGAAAATTTGGCAGGATGATTTTGTTGTTTTGACCTTTGCCATTTTTTGAAGTTCTTAAAAATAGCTCGCGGACAAATTGGCGGCTTTGAACTTTCATCCCGGCAACCGGGCTGGCCCTGTTAGTGAGTGTTTATATGGGGAAATTTTCTTCCCGGTAAGCAAGATCTCGCCTTTTTCAAGCGGGATCTCGGGAACCGGGCCAGCACGCTTGTGCATATAAACGCACAGTAGTTTTTACTATAAAATCAATTACACGGCGAGATCTCGCTAAGCGGGCTGGCCCGGCTTTCATATAAACAGCTCCTTAGCAAGAATTCCACGGCTTTGACTATGAATGTATATTTGATTAATTTTAAGCATGTCACACAGGATCATTCAATTTAATATCCACATCCTCTATGGACGATGTCCAAAATATCTTAACCCCTACTTTTTTTAATGTGCACAACAATTTACTCTTTAGACCCCTTACAGACCCCTTGGAAATTTAATCTTCCTTGCAAACCCTACTGAAAAGGCCTTTATTTGCTTCCGACCCTTAAACATTTTTTTTTGGCCACCCCTCAGAAAAAATCATGTGCATTATGAACAACAACTGCACTATGAAGCATTTATACCTGTACCAGTGTCCAAAATAATATGAAAATACATCATATCTCCTCAAATAGAAGAGGAATAATTGATTTTAGACGACCTTGAAACGACGTGTGTGAAACAAGTACATTACACTAAGCCTTGCTAACTATGGCGTCTATCCTGTCGCCATTGACGTGGTTTAATATCAACTACATTGTTAAAACGTTTTACGAGATATTTGTTATAGGAAGATTTACAGTTGTTTGACTATAAATTATGTTGTTATTGAACTGAAATTAGGTTTAAGCTTAAAGATGTGTCATTGGTTATATCTTTTCGCCTTTCTATACAGCATTTTTGCGATATTTGGACGATACAAATACGATATGTCCCCACAAACTATTTATATAAAGTCAACCTACCTGTTAGAAAATCGTCGATTTTCTTCGATTCCTTGTTTCTTATATCAAATAATGACTTTCTTTCAAAATCCATGTCTTTAGCGCGCGTTGAATTTTAAATATTTTTAGCACAACTAAAACATTTTAAACTTGCCTCTCGTCTGTAACATGTGGTGATGTGGTGTGATGTGTTTATGTGAAATGCATGATGGGAAATAAGTCTGAGTAGCCCTAGGACCGAGTCTAGACCACTGAACTATATATTGTTTGGAGGAATAACCTCCAAAAGAATCCCTTTCGCGTATAATTACTATTCGAATGGCCAGATTATCTCTAAAGAAAGTTCTACCAAATATTTAGGCGTCACCATTACTAGTATCTTACGTTGGAATGAACATTGTGACAATATTTGCAAAAAAGCTAATTCCGCCCTTGGTACGTTTGCTTAAATGCATCTTAGGAAGCTGCTCTCCTACAGTTAAAGCTAGAGCCAATCTAAGCCTAGTTCACCCAAAGCTTGAATACGCTAGTTGCGTTTGGAACGCTCATACTAAACGTAACTGAGAAGATTGAAATGATTCAACATCGCGCCGCCAGATTTGTTAACAACGACTTTTCCAGATACAGCCATGTTCCCCCAATGACCACAGTGGCGTAGCCAGCTTGAATTGACTGGTCATGCTTTTATGAACATGGTTAGCTTAACCCATCCAATTTCCGAGTGCCAAAAACGAAAGCCTCCTGGGGGGGTCTGGGGGCATGCACCCCCACAAATTTTTTGTTTTTTTAAAGCTCGGAAACGCTATTTGCTGCATTATGAGGGACGTTTCAACGCAAAATTAACCTCATAAAAACACCAAAATTATGACAATTTTCAGCATCACCGACTCTCGCAAGGTTCTTCCTGAAATATCAAATAAAGCATTTTTGGATGATTAAAAATATTGAAGCGTTACACTGCTTTTTTGCTATTGATATTTCAAACAACTGCAGCTCTGGGCTATAAATAAATTGCAACTACAGGTCCGCAACTATTGGTATAACAATAAAAACATTGTCTTGCTACCAACACATGGACGTCAATACACGACCATATTTCACTCTTATTTTTTCAACTTCGCAGCTTACTTAGGGACTGTTGTTACAATTATAAATTATATACCACCATTATGGTTCTCATTACCTATATCTAAACTTAAAAATCAGCAAATTTACTTATAATATCCGCTTCAATAGAAGCAGGATTCGTCACACTTGCTGAAGCCATTGTATAAACGCGCAAAGACAATATAAATATGATAATTACTCACCTTACACAAGTGTGTTCAGTCGCGCGGAAAGCTCGCTAGGAAAGGCAGTAAAAGTCACGCCTTCTCCAAATAGCATGAGTTCGGCTCAATAAATAGCCGTTTTGAGCATGCGCAAGGCCAGTTATCCAATCAGAAGCCAGTATTATTTGTATTAAATACTATAGCAACTCATGCCTTCTGAAAAGAGCATGAGTGAAACACGATTCGAGCGTGAATCGATATATTGCCGGAAATGAGTCTTGTAGAGCTGCAGTTGCTAGGAAACAATACGGCAACAGTCGGCAAGGCTGTAAAATTGCGTAAATGTAGTAGAAAGCGGAAAAATTTAAAAAAACAATAATGATAAATCCAGAAAAATGACAATGTTGAATTTTAAAGCTTTGGGATAAACAAAGCAATGTTCTAGGAAAAAATTCTCAATTTTGTGAAAATATTTAGTCTTGCTTGGCATGACAAACATGACCGGTAGCTACGCCACTATGCGGCCACCGACTTGCTATATTTTTGGTTTATAAGTTTTATTTAACTTACGGCGCCGTTGGAGGAGCAATGCACTGAGATTGTATATATTATTTTTGGGGGCTAGATTTTAGGAGTATAAAATATATTATACAACCCAGTATCTTCTTAAACGTTTCTTAAAAACTTCTTGGTACTTAACGTGAAAAAGATAGTATTAAAGTTTGCTGAGATAAAAATTCAAGTTAGAATTCCAAACGCGACTATGAAACACCATCGTATAATTAGACTGATAATGACGTATTCTACTAATTTTTTTCTTGTGCCGTTATTGCTTGAGACAAATACATAAATAACCTTTTGTTAGAAAGATAAATAAGTTAAATTGTGAGTTATTGCCTCCCACAAAATTTGTTTCGCGCTATTGTGTTTGCAAATTAACATGACAACGCAACTTAGAGTCAAAGTGACGCTTTCGAAGGGCATTGTCGTGAGGCTGTGAGGGGTTAAAATAATAGAATTTATTATTTTGAACACGGTAAGTACCTATGCGTAATTTGATGAAGATGTTTTGTGATTGGTCTTCTGAAACAAAAATGATCAGTTTATTGTTTTTTATTGCCATAACCAACCAATCACAAAGCCTGTTTAAATAGGTACGTACCGATCTTTTGAACAGGTTGATCCGAACGGATCGGCGGAAACGACTCCTTTGAGAGGTAGTTCTGGGATCAAGAATATTACTCTTGCATGAAGGAGTTGAAATGACTCCTTAAATTGAATTTACAGTTTGCGGAAACACTGGAAACACTTTGGGGAAAGGGGGGCTGTGTGCATTTCACTCTTTACTCTATATCCTTCAACAGTAATATTTTAAATTATACACCTGATACAGTCTGATGATCAATTTGGCTAACGTTTGTTTATACCCAATTCACAACTTCGGATAACTCACGGCCTAGTTACTATTGTTCCAGTTAGTGCAAACATAGAATAGAACAAAGGTAACTAAGCATTAGAATGATCTAGATGAGTAATAAATAGCTCTTGTACATAATTCTAATGCTTAGTTACATTTGTTCTATTTTATGTTCTCGAAAACTAGAACAATAGTAACTAGGTGTATGAGTTGTGAATTGCGTAGGAACGATATTAACAGCGAAATATTACTCCTCTTGTTTTTCTCAAATATTGAGTTTCAAGATGGAACAGAAATTCGGAGTTTGTTTCATACTTTATGTCATCAAGTTATCGGAAGGCAACGGATTTTGGTTAAAGTGCGAATGACCCCCATCTCCCTATTCAATATTGTGAAAAAACAACTAGAAACACTGACCACTCTGTGCTAATCATTGTGTGACATTTGAATGAAATATATCCTCAAATGATCCTCACTCTTTCATTTCAGGCGACCACGATTTGCGATAAAAGAGTAAATACGAACAAATTATCCCAATCGAGAAGCTTGTGATTCACGGTAGCTATGACTCGAACAGTCAGGACAATGACATAGCATTGCCGAAGTTGAAAACTCCCATCCAGTACAATGCGCAAGCCCGGTGTCAAGCGAAATCTCTGACCTCTGCGAAATCTCTGACCTCGCGTGACTGGTCAGAGATTTCGCGCGTCTGGACGCGAAATCTCTGACCTCCGCGAAATTTCTGACTCGACCGAATTTTAGTATTTTATATTTATAAATAATATTAAAGGTCTTTATAAAAGTATTTCGAAACTGGATTCAATTTGATATCGTTATCGAAGAATAAATGCTTAAAACCTGAAGTTATTTAGGGCATAAACTACAGTAAAAGTCTTCGGCATTTATATTTTAGCAATGGCGCACTGGTGACTGGACAGAGCTCAGAAATATTTTTATATAATTTATTTCACATTCTGAAAGATTCCCGTGGGTTTATTGCTTCATTCTTAACACAAATCCACGGTAAGAAACGTTAATTTCTAGCTTTGGTATAGTAAATATAGGAAAACGAGACTTTAGAATGCTTTTTTAGGAAATTTATGTTTGAAATTGCAAATATGTTACTGTCAGTATCAAGTATGGCCACCTATATGACAGGTCATGTGTGCACTGCCACATTAATATGTGACACTATACCTAAATAACCCTATATCATTGTCCACATAGGTTTGTCGATATGTGTGGACAGTTATCGACCAACGGAACCTTGGCTTGTACCCTGTTATCGACAACTTTTGACTCATAAGTCATAAAAATGATATATTGAGATATTAAAGTCCCATAACGTACAGATGGGAAAATACCAAATGCTTGTCTTCACCCTTGTCTCATTAATATTGTTCTTTGGTAACACACAGAACACCAGGTTGTCTGACAACAACAATCAAGTGCTATGCTATTCAGGGCATTTGTGATACAGTACTATGCGGTGCCATGACCTATTGAGCCATGTCCATTGCCACACTGAAGGAAAAGGGCATGCTGTCCTACAGCCATGGCACTATTTTCTTAGCCATGGTATTATGAGAAATTAGTAATTAAATATCACCACATTAAGCCTTGGGTTGGGTTGGGCCTGGCATCACCCTACAGTTTTGCAACTTTCACAAACATCCATTGGCTTACAGGGGGATTATAACTCTAATTTCCCAACATCTGATGGTATTTATTAATACTTTAAAAAATAAGAAAGAAGACAAAGCCAATTCAGTTCATTAAAGAAATATTTAACATTATTATCTTAATTTCTTGCAACATTTACATAATTATTTACATATATTTACATCCAGAGGTTAGTTATTTACAAAAGCCAAGAAATGCGTCTCATTTCCCAACTTGGCACCATTCATCCTCTCGGCATTAATGAGCGCCCTCTTACATTTAACTCCTATCTGTTTATGCCTGCCATCAGCAGATACTCTACATCTCATGTTATCTAATATTTCGTTCCTTGTTTTTTTTTGTCATTCTTGCTTTGTTATCTTTGTTCGCTGCTCCTTATATGTGCATGCTAATATATTTTGTGATGTGATTTCCATATTTTGTTTATAGTTTGTTTTGATTAAATCCATCTGATTGGTTTATTTTTTATCACGTGATCGATTTTGTATTCACTATAAAAGCACATGTTTTCCCCCGACCCATTCTACTAACCTCCAGACCAAGGACCTTCCTCGAAACGTTGAAGTTCTCATTGTATTTTCAGGTAGTTTTACACAACAGTCAACCGCCGTATTTGCTATACCCTACCCACACTGGCACCGCACGTTTGAGATATTTACTTATTTACAATTAAAGGGTATTGGTAATTGTGGTTCACCGAAAAGTCGGAGAGTGTTCAATATCATGAAGATAGAGATAAATATAAAATAGAATCTTCAGGCAAACATAACACAGGAAGTTCCTGTAACCTTCTTATATTTGCTCTATCTTTATGATATTTATTTGAGCACTCTCTGCCATTTTGTGAACCACAATTCACTTTATAATAACTAATATTGTCTATTACAATAAAAGTTTTCTGCAAGGGCAGTTGCAAAGTCCACACCAATGCAGTTTGCATGGAAAAATTGACCACATCGGTTACAACCCAGCCAGTCATCCCCATCATCTTTCCTGCAGATTTTGCAGACACCTGCATTTCATCCACTATAACAAAAAAAATTACATTATTTGACTATGCTGCACCCTACCCCCAAGTTTAATTTTGCTCAAATTTTCTAAGTGTGCAGGCATCTGGCGACTGGCGTCCTGACTTCAGGAACTCGAGAACATCTTGCAAAGAAACCTATTTTTATGACATACCAAGAACATTTTTTAATAAACTAACCATGTTAACACTGCTAGTAAATGATCTTTCTCCTTGGCATTCAAAATATGAAAGAAAATAAAATGCAAAGTGTCCTGACTGTCATCTGTTCGACACAACTGATATATAAATACCAACAATCTCATCGCTATAAAATTCAAAGTTCTACATACCTTGTGTTTATTCATCTTTGTTGTAGGCTTTGTCGATGCAATGTTGACACAGGCAGTATCAGTCTCGGTTGTAAAATTAGCCATTTAACGACGATTAAACTTGTAAAGAAAGCTTTTAAGACGCACGCTTCTCTGTAGCTTGAACACTTGCGAAATTTATGAGCAAAAATCAATCATGCATATCTTTGCGCATGAGCAGAAATACAAAAGTCAGAGATTTTGCAGGTCAGAGATTTCGCGTCACACCGGTCCGTTTGCCTGCCTTCATCTGACTTGCCCTGGGGCACGGACTGTTGGGTCATAGGTTGGAGTGCCTTAAAAGAAGATGGTAGTAGCCAGGCAATCTTGCAACAGGTAAATTACCTCTGATCAGTCAGCAAACATGTGGCTATGTTTACGGTTCTCTTACAACGAGCATGCGCTGTGCTGACTACCACACTGGTAAAATTGATTCATGTCAAGGGGACAGTGGGGGACCATTGGTGTGTAGCGTGAACGGAAGATGGCATCTGATGGGCGCGGTGAGCTGGGGGATCGGCTGCCCTAGAATCGGCTGCGCTAGATCGGCTGCGCAAGGGTATTATGGAGTATATGCAGATATTGTACACCTGAAAAGCTGGATAACAAATGTGATGTGATCTTATTGTAATCATGAATAGAAAATAAATATTTCGGTTTAACACGTTTCTTTTGGCATTTACATTTTATTGAAGTTCAATTAATAAATGTTACTGCTTACATATGTTAATAATGTTACTGGACAGGACGATAACTGAAGTATCTAGTCCGGCTAATCATTGCGCGGACAAGATATCCGGTAGATAGATAGATAGATAGATAGATAGTATTTATTAGAAATTACATTTGCAGCTGGATAGCTGAATTGCGTAAATCTTTACATCTATTACAAATTTTAAAAATGCAATTGTTAAAATAGCCTACAATAATCAGTTAATATTAAAAAAGATAAAATGTCCAAATTTTCTACTTTACTTACAATTACTGTATATAAAACTGTTTTTCAACCTATTGGTTCTACATTTGGGCACATTAAAGTTCCGTTTATTTCTAAGGTTAATGTTACACATGTTCTGATCAGGTAATAAGCAATGTAACTTGTTATTACTATTGGACGCGATATCTTGGAAAAGTTCTTTCGTAAGGCTGTCTCTTCGATCGTAAAGGGAAGAGAGGCCACTTCTCGATAACTCAGCTGGTGAGAGAAAATTATTCTTAGGGCCCGTTTCTGCAGTCTTTCTATATCGTCCGCTAGGTATTTTGGAAGTCCGTTGTGAAAAACTGGGCAAACGTACTCAGCAATGGGACGAATGCAAGTTACATAAAATGTTAATAAGTCTTTTGTTTGCAGATTTGCTCGCTTTAATTGCCTTAGGAAGTACAAGCGAGTAGATACTTTACGTACAATTTCGTCTACGTGGAGGTTCCATTTAAGATCTTTAGAGATGTTGAGACCAAGGAGTTTTACACTAGGAGTTTTACCGGTAATTGTCCTAAATATATTACACAAAATACGGGTGGCCAATCTTTATGTGCATTTACTTATTTTTATTGTCATAGTGTTTTTTGTCCAAAATGGACTATATACTGTTCCGTTGTTTGATATTTATAATCAAGTGTACCCAATCAAATTTCAAAGGTTGCATCGCGTACGTATGCATACAAACAGGTAATACAATGGACATAATTTTGATATTAATTGATGGGAGACGATCTGAAATCGATCTGATGGGAGACGATGTGATGTCGATTTCTAACATCGTCTCCCATCACGATCTGATGGGAGACGATGTTAGAAATAACAAAGCATTCCTGCAATATGACTTAACCATGCTATAGGATATAGCTTAAACTTGTATATTAGTCTTTCGACTGATGTTTTTTCAAACAAGGTTGAATATTGTTTATTAGTTCTTTTATACTTTGAAGTAAATTTCGGCAGCCGTAGAGCTTAAGTTGTGGAATCCCCATGCTTACATAGCCGAATGGTATTCTTTTACCGTTGTATAACAGATACACTAAAGAGCCCGAATCACCTTTCTTGGCAAAGGTCTGATCATCTATTTCTTCAATTCTGTAACAAGGTACTTCGTCCGTTGAATTGAACAGTGGCCCACCATCTACTGCGTAAAGTTGTCCTTTTGTGTTTCCTGTTACAGAACCAATTTTTTCTACAGGTACTTTTCCATTCATCTCGAGGAACATATTATTGACTTGGTCAATATCAGCCAGTTTTGGTTCAATATGTTCTTGTCCAAGAAAATTTACGGCGTCTGCGCAATTTAAACTTGGTTCCATTTTAATAAGGGCAATGTCGTGATCGTCATCGTATAAACCATGGCAAAACTGACCAAGCAGCCTTTCGTCTTCGTCTGTCAATCTATACACGCAGTTGGCACCCTGACAACCCCTTGAGTTTTCGTTTGCACAGTCGTTCTTCAGTATTTCGTCAGCTTTTCCTTCTGGTAAATCTCCTGTGTAACACACATGGTAGCAGGTAGTTGCTTAGTGCTGTTCATCAGCACTTAGGATACCGATTGTGCCTGAATATTTACTATCTTCCACTTCAACGCAGAGCTTATCTCCTGTTCTAGGTCCTCGAAGAAGACAAGGGGAAGGAAGGGATTTCTCGTCAGGGTAACTATCTTGGATAAAATCAACAAAAGAGGCAATGTTGACACCAAACAATGTCTTCAGGTCGACCATGCACGGTACTTTGTTTTGAGCGCAGGTTATGTAAATTTGCCAGGATTTTTCTGGTTCGCTCGCGACACCAATATAAAAATCTTTCACCCAAGGAAGGCTAGAAATAACGCAGAAAATATATACAAGGAGATAAGTTTAATGCTATTTTAAAAAACCCAGAATGATCATATCGGGCGAGGTCTGGAGAAAAAAACCCACAAAAAAATGATTAATTAACGCCGTGTTTAATTTTGCAAAGCGTTTAAAAACTTGATCAACAGGAAAGTTTACAGCGTGAGGCTCTTAGCTCCCCAATTTAAAATATACAATGCTCTAGATCTGTAGAAGTTGTCACATTATGTGACCTGCTTTCTCGTGGTTATTTTTTCTTCTACATGCAGGGCTCGTTTCAGAATACGAAAAATGCTCTTTTAAGTAGCCCATAGATCGACCCTTGTCTAATGAACTATAAAATGCAATACCTTGCCAGTTCCTTTTTGTATTTCTTTTTTTCGCCAGAATTTTTACCAAGTATATTTGTTTCAAACCATTCACGTTTTGAGCCTATAAAGAATGAGAATTTAGTTTTATTTCGGGGTTAAATGATTTCTAAACTGCCACATACTAAATAGAAATTCGTTATCAAATTCGTTATCAAAACACTGTATGAGCAATCCAAATAATTTATTGATACATGTACTCTTTAAAATGCGTTTCAAATGTAAATTATTCGATATCATACGATTGAGGTATTCGTTTCATACACATTTTATACGCGTATCAAATTATGATTGAATCAAATAATTGAATATATATTACAGTTTACTCAGGGACGTTTGGAGTAGATGCAGGCTATAGCTTTATAAATCATTGCTATAGATTTCGATATTTTGCTTGTTACATGAGATAAGTGTGATCTCCAAGTTACTAGGAGTAAAGAAACTCGCCTTTCTGATAAGCAATGAAAGGAAGGATCTTTTTGCTAAAAAGTTTCACGATGTCAGCGGTACAAGGTAATTCGCCTAGTTTGCAAACGATTTCTAAACGACGTTCATTGCATTCCTTGTTTTCATCAACGATTTTAAAACTTTCCACCCATTCCAACCTAAATAAGAAACGTTTTAATAATAATATATAGAAATAATACATATAACAGTAACAATTAAGCAAACTATATACTACGAAGGGGCGAATAAAGGTAAAGTGTAGGAGCAGGTATTCAATCTAATATTCAATGGAATTGTTCGGAAATACCTTTAAAAAAATCAGAATAATTTAAGAATTTGGGAATTTTCTTACTCCTTATTTATCGTATATAGAGTCCAAAGTTACAGAACAAAGTTTCATACTACGCCCATGGTCATTAGTTCTTTTATAATTGTCGCCTGGTATTGATTGTTTTTTGTTACCTTTCCAATCCATTTTTATATTTTTCTTTTATTTCAGAATTTTTGTCAATAATATTGGTTTCAAACCATTCACGCTTCGAGTCTATAGAAGGAATGAGCATTTGGACATTATATCAGAGTTTAGTTGTTTTTCACGCTGTCGCAAGTTCAGGGGCGTAGCGAATGGGGGAGGGGGTCCGGGGGTGACAGACCCCTTCCCAATGTAACCTCCGTCGGCACAAGTTGGACTCTGTCGACAAATTGAATGGCCAGATCTAGTTAGTACAATATTATTTAGGAAAAAACGGGATAAAGTGTCAGGAAAAACAGAAAATGCGGACACCACTCGTAATCGTAAACCACGCTCAAACCAGACTCGAACCACGCCTTTTTGTTGGCACATTTGAAGCATGCCCCCCCCCCCCAAAACACATCACCTTTGCTACGCCCCTGCTGACAAGCTAAATAATAATTATAAAGGTATATATGATTATATGTGTCAAGTCGATTGATACTTGTAACTTTTAATACGTTTCATTGCGTTTTGCGTCAAACATGCATCATTGCATAATGCACACTTGATTTCGAAGGATATACCACATCTTTCTCGTAGTTTTGAATTAGTGATATTCTGGCGTATTTGGGGAGACTAGTGCTCTTCTACTAATGGAATATTGTGAATCAATCGAGGCGGCCACGGCACAAAGCTGCGTTGAGTTTGACGTGAAAAACGAAAATTTTCTTCATAGTAATAGAACGCCAATTCTGATCGCGTACCGCCAGATCTTGTATCGTTTGCTCGTATTTCAGGGCTTCATTCGGGTATTTTTGGGTGTTAATTCCCACAATAATATGGAAGGCTTGAAGTCAAGTTTTGTATCATCGGCATACATAGAAGGGATTGTGTAATTAAGCATTTTGGCATATCATTTATGTATAGCAGAAATAGTAACGGTCCCAAAATTTAGCTTTGTGGTACACCAAAAAGTATCTTTTTTGGAGACGATATGTGCCCTCATTAACAATGCATTGTCGCTATCTATTATTTAAAAAGGATTCGAACCATTTTAATTGGATACCTGATTGATCCAGACTGGGAACTTGCGCTGGAAGCATGGTTGAAAATTGCCCCACCGCGGTATTATCCTCGTTGAAAATTCGTGATGTTCCAATTGTTGCATCTTTTTCTGGTCGAGGCTGCACCAAT
Source organism: Trachythela sp. YZ-2020 (assembly GCA_016169945.1). Lineage (NCBI taxonomy): Eukaryota > Metazoa > Cnidaria > Anthozoa > Malacalcyonacea > Clavulariidae > Trachythela > Trachythela sp. YZ-2020. The sequence continues at coordinate 3,861,979 of JADLSH010000389.1, forward strand.
GTTATTGTATTTTGTTTTGCTCTTTTGGGCGAAATACGACAACTACGAAGGGGTGATGGACCATCTGAGATAGTGGTATCAGGTCTTTTGAGCGTTCTTTGTTTAGGTGGCATGCTGCAAAAACAGTCAAGAATACAATAATAAAACCTTGATAAAATATAAATTACAGCAAGGAATAATATCATCGTCGTGCCGTGAATTAGGATGATAATACTAGCGAAAAATTGCAGGAAAAAATTGCAAGACAACTTTTTTGTTACCTTTCCCGTCCATCATCAGGCTTCGAGCCTATAAGAAATGGGCATTTGGTATTATTTCAGCGTTAAATTGAAGTTTGCGCGTTTCAGGTATTCGCACATATCAATCGGGCGCTCTAAAACACCCTGGGTATGATACGCGTTTTATTTTTGTGCTCTTTTGCCTTATTTGTTTTGTTTTTCTTGTTTAGAACGCACCTTTCTCTATATAAGGTACGCTTCAAAACCATTCAGCTTTAGGTTTCTTTAATTAGGCGCATAATCTTTAGATCAGTATAAGAGATTCCATTGCACATAGTATACTAATGTTGCAATACTTTAGAACAGTCTTCCAATTATGTAAGGCCTGCTCTGGGACCTCAACTCGCCTTAACTCGCCTTAAATCGCATCGGTTAAAAGTCCCAATTTTCCTTAAATCGCCGTAAATCGCCTTAACTCGCAATATTTCGCCTTAAGTCGCCTTAAGTCGCATTAAATCGCCTTAACTCGCATTATCTCGCGGCGAGTTAAGGCGAGTTACCGTCCCAGAGCAGGCCTTATGTAAGCGATTCAATTTTCTTTGAAATAGGAATAAAATTTCAGACCATAATACTAAAGCTGTTTCAGTTTAAATAGTTTGTGCACTGATCGCTTATAATAATATCAAGCCAAGACTCAATCATTGCTAAAACATCAACCGGGTTAGCGACAACCAGTACTCGCAGCTCAATGTCAATGTGATTAATTAGATTTCTAACATTAAGTGGTGGCAGTTTAAACCCCAGCATAGTGGGAAGACAGAGTCAGGTCAATCTCAAATATTTTTTTCAAATTCCAGCAAATTTTGTTGTAAAACTATAATGTGCCTTGCCTATTAAGTGAAGACCTTTAAAGTTTAAATGGCTTGCATTGATTTTTGAATTGCTTAATTAAAAAGGAAATACTATTATTATACGATGACAATATATAGTCTTTAAGTATGATATTAGTTTACAAATTAAAGCTCCAACCACAGTTCTACGTTAATCGAGGCAACGGCACAAAGCTGCGTTGACTTTGACGTAAAAAACAACAAAATTTTCGTAGGATTAGAACGCCAAATCTGATCGCGTACCACTAGGTATCGTTTTATCGTATTTCGGGGCTTCATTCGGGTGGTTTTGGGTGTTAATTTCCACAATAATATGAAAAGCTTGAAGCCAAACCACAATATTTATATACATATAAAAACTGACTTCGTATATGCTCCCCTCATATAAAGAGGCTTCCATTTGAGGTTCTTAAGCACGTCCATTGATTGGACGTCCTACGTTGCCCCAGTGATTATCCCAGCAGCAAGAAAAAAATTTGTTTGTAATTTATCCGTGAAACCTATTCCACAATTGTCCCAAGAGGGACTACAATAATCAAAATACAATTTCGCTAGGTATAATTGCAAACTCTATTCATTATATGAGGATCCGATAAACATATGCTTGCATTTCTTAGAATGGATCTGCAGCTTGTTCTTCACCATCCAATTACTAACCTGTCGAAGATTCACTATGCAATAAGATCAGTCACTCGATGTTATCATCGGCATACATATATAGAGGGGGTTGTGCGATTTAAGCATTCTGGCATATAATTTATGTATAACAGAAATAGTAACGGTCCAAAAATTGAACTTGTGGTACACCAAAAATTGTCTTTTTTGGAGATTATATGTGGCCATTAACAAGTGCATTGTGGCTCTCTATTATTTAAAAAGGATTCGAACCATTTTAATTGAATACCTGATTGATCCAGACTGGAAACTTGCAGGGGTGAATGTCGCCTCACAGCGGTAACCAATGTTATTGTATTTCGTCTTGTCGTTGTAGCACTAACGGCCGAAATGCGACCACTACGACGGGGTAATGGACCATCTAAGGTAGCGGTAGCAGGTCTTTTGTGCCGCCTTCGTATGGTTGTCATGCTGCAAAAACAGTCAAGAATACAATAAAACTTTGACAAAATATAAATTACAGCAAGGAATAATATCATCGTTGGGCCTGAACAAAATAGTTAGCTCCCCACAATTACGCAATGCTCAAATCTATTCCAGGATGTCTTGCAGGACACGCTGTTCTTCCGGAAAGACATTTCAACAAATGTTTTGGGATTCAGAAAATACCTGTATACCAAGCTATTCGTCTCTTTACCACCTGGAGCTATTTCCGCATCCATCAAATGGGACATTTTGTTGGACTATCTAAAATAACAAAGATAATGTACTATGTACGTCAGATTTAACATACAAGTTTTCATATGGACAGCATAAGCCATTTTTAACCTAAAGGGTTTCGTATTCAACTTTTGAACTGTACAGTTCCAAAAGGTTTGAGGGATGATAGTATTATATACCAACTTGGCTCCAAAAAGCCAAATTACCCCCTGCAGCGCGCCTTCAATTCGCTGCTTGATTGCGTGGGTTTTGCGTGGGTTTTGCGTGGATTGTACGTGTCTTTTGCGTGGTCCTTACAAGAGTTCTGCTTTAATTATGCTGGCATTCCATAAAATACATTTAAAAGCGAACTTAAATTTTGAAATAATCGTTAGGAGTCCACAGTATGGTTGTGGAAACGATCACCGTGTTGTGTGCAATATTTATAGTGTGAAAATCTACAGATAATATTAGGAGGGTTGTTAAAAAATGTTTATATTGCTATGTGTAGGGACGATTATGCCGTGATAGTTTCCTTTCAAGATATAGATTCTTAATTTATATTTTACTGCTGTCTTAAACAACTCAGGCAGATTAATGCTTGGCTCTACTATGGCTCTACCCACGCTTGACTCGATATGTCCGCGCGAGTTGCGCGCGCGATTAAACATGACATGTGACAGCTATATTAAGTATTCGAATGTGTTTTTGCGTTCGAATCAAACTGAAATTCAATAAATATGAGCTATTGGATTAGTTTAGATTATAAAAACCATCAGGGAGGAGTAAACTTTTAGGTTTTCGCGTAAAATTGGCCGTTTTATAGTTTAATATATTATATGCAATATGCGGCGACCTTTGAACTTTGATATATAAAGCTCGCTATTGCGCGTTTATGTCAGCACCGATTTGTGATTCCTCTTTAGCTTCCCACAGAAAAAACCCATTTGAAATACAAATAAATACCCAGCGTATGGTTGATTCAAACTTTTGTTGGGTGATGATGTTTAAGTGTGACATATTTCTCTTAAACTCTGAAGGGAGCAATTAATGTTGTTGTTGAAATATAATATCCTATAAAGACTGCATTCCTGTCGAATATTTTGCTCAATATATAAATGAACAACAGTAATATTTGCACATTTCTTGTTCGCATTGATCTGTACTTATCATGCATGTTTTACTTATCTTGTCTCTGTTCCAAGCATATTATCTGAATGCACTTGCAAATGGTTTATTTGTCATTGTATAGTTGGATTTCATATTTTGTTTCACGGCAGGGGCCTATGATGAAAATGGCGTGCGCGAATTCATCACGCGAAAAACACGTTGGACTTGTCGACGCATAAGACAACGTTAATGTGGGTCGTTAATACGTAGATTTTGCCTGGAATACAGCCAACTGTGGTCCTACAATCTGGAACGATCGTTTTAGTGCAAATTATACTGACATTGTGCGAGACATTGTTGTATTCACAGCAATATTTTCATACCAATGGCATAATCTTCAAGTTTCTAATTACAACATTGTAGTATAAGAGCAAAAGGTTCCGTGATAATAGTTTTGTACATATCCATGAATGTTTAGTGCGTCGACAAGCCGTGTTTTAAAACTTTAAGTTAATTTCCATTATCACCGCCTATATCTTGTCACATGACCAGTTTCCATGGAAAGCAAATGGTTGAAAAATATCGGCACTTCATTTCCAACATCTCACCAAAAAATGAGAGTCATAGTTTACTTTGTTAATTTTTTATTCATTTTTATATATTTTTTCTATTTTCCCACTCCTTACGAAATTGGAGCCAGGCATTAATGCACCTGAGAATTTAATATAGGCACACAAACTAATCGTAATCGTTACAATAGACTGATCTTGTTCCCACTCTGCGGTGAAATATTGTATATATATATATATATATACTGTAAAATATGTAAAATAGCTGATACAATTTTGACTGCTTAAATACGAGAGCCTAAATATATGACTGACAATTTGTTTCTTCATATAGAAGAACACTAGTCACCAGATTTTTCAACAGAAAATCTATTCTGAATCGAATCTTATATCAGTGAAATCATGCCGTAAACTGCATATTTATAACAAAAATACATTCCATCGTTGTACCTGTTCTTTGGCGTAAAACTGGAGTGATTTTTAATAATTATTTTTCCATTTTAGCACAAAAAAACTCAATTTTCAAACGCAAACCAAACTTTGAAATCCCTGAAGTTTTTGCTGTGTTCGCTGTTTCCATGGAGACAAGAATAATTAAAATTCAAAATGGCGGTCAATAATTTGGTTATAATGCCATGTTACGAGTCACGAATATTTCTCTTTGATCTTGACCCTAACCCCGACCCAGTCCCTAACCCTAATCCTATTGTGTGCGTAACATGGACTTAGAATCAATAATTTACATTTAACAATTGAGAATAAAGCCTATTTACCAGTGAAATTACAACTTAAAACAAAACTTTTTAAGAATAAAATGTCTAGATTAAGATGTGTCTAGACTAAAAAGTGTGTACTGTAGATGAAACACGTACGTGACCAATAAAATGTACTTCAATGTGATTCAAACAGACTTGGGAGACGTACTTTTTTCAATTGTCTACTTACTTTCTACATGAAGATAACTTAATTTCTAGCTGTTCATTTTAGATCTAACTGGAATGGGTGTCCTCTACACCGTTAAAGTACAAAAAATGGAGAAAGAAAATAGAAAAAATACTAATTTTGAAAACAATTTTCTTTTGCTCCTTAATTTGTTATTTGAGACACCCATTCCAGTTGGACTCAATAACTTCAATATAAACGCTTACTAATTCAGACAATTTGCAGGGTCACGTAACAGTTGCTATGGCAACCAATGTGTCATAATTGTTAACATTAGGCTGATCTAACAACTTGCCAAGTTTGTTGAAGACTGCTGAAATGAGCTTCGTGTAATTCAGATTTTTGTATATTTTTTGCAAAATGAGCTGCAGCCAGGACTTAAGTGCACTGAGTAGAAATTTAACTTAGTTGATTTTTAAAAATTAAAATAAGGCTACGGAACCCGTAAACACAGTAGCGCAAACGACTGCAGATGCGGCTACGCTCTGGTTATTCACTTTTCACTACGTTTCACTTTCACTACGTGGGTCAGCTAGCGCAGCACATGCATGGTCAGCTCTGAAAGAAAACGCAGTTATCAGGATGACCATATACAAGTTGTTCAAGGAATCATGCAGTTCGATCTTAGCTTCCGTAACTCGTAAGTGTCAATACATTTTCTTTTGACCACCAGGGGTAGCATTATATCATATACACATAGATTCTCACTGATTTCCGATTTTCATCGTTGGACACAAAATGAAACCCTTCATGTAAGTAGAATGTATTTTGTACTGATCGAACTACAGTACTTGTCATGTCCAAAGACTAGCAAGTTCTTATCACATTTCACACTTGTATCACGGAGTGGTTTAAGAAGTTAGCGCTGGATATTAATGACATGCAGTGTATGTCCTAAACATTTCAATAAAGCAGGGAAATTCCTGCATTATAGTGTAATGATTGTCTCTGACTTGCGAATCAGTTATTGAATCTTTGTAAACAGCTGAAAATATTTTTTATTGAGTTTTCTCCTGAAACAGGGAAGGATATACCTATCCTACTAAAGAGTAAACAAATCCACCGTACACACAGTTTTCTGTAGTAAGATATGTCTGTTTTGTAAATTGACTCATACAATTCATAAGAATGAAGACATCAATTAGAGCATAGAATTTTTAGTAAAATTTTTCATTTACCGCGCACACAATTCTGTGTATAGTATATCGAATAATTATTGTATACGAGGTAAATTTTGCGGTCTGAGACTATAAAGTCTTAAATAATGTTTACAAATTACTATGAAACTGTCTATAGCTATGCAAAGTGTTATTCGGTTGTGTTTCTCGCTAAAGGCTAAAATATATTTTGTCTCACAATTGAAGCAAATTGTAACTAAGAAAATTCTGTTGAGCTAATTATTATTGTTATTTTGGTCTCGTTCCTATGATTTTTTTAAACCTAAAAAGTAAATAGTAACATGAATAGACGATACTTTATAAATTTCTTAAGCGCGGTTATGGACGAGAATTTGTATTTACTCTTTTTGGGAGAGTAAGAATGGAGTTGATACTACTCCACTTCATTCCGCATTCCAAAATTTACTCCACTTTGATTAATTTAACTTCACTGAAGGAGTAAAAATTTACTCCAGCAAAGGAGTAAAAATAATGGAGTATTTTTGATTCGTTAATTTTACTGCAGGAGTCGTTTTAACTCCAATTATTCCGGACCGGGAGTAAAAATTGCGAGTAATTTTATACTCCAGAATTTTTACCGCGGGTTTCCAAATGGAGTTCCAGAAATCTTTAAAGTTTTAATAGTATAGTATTGTGTTGTACCTTTCAGCGTATTTTACCAATGTTGACTTTTACAAGCGCAGTCTTCTTCATGAGTTCCCATGCAAGAACCTTTTACAAGACCTTGCCAGTAGTTTTAATACAACCTTTCGAAGCGTTTTCCAAAGGCTTTTAATAATGTCCTGTTTGTTGTGCATTCTGTAGAGTAGCAACAGCCAATCAGATCTCGTCGCCCGTGCCTACGCTCCATTATTTTCCCGCCTGCTGGAAAATAATGAAACGTCGGTGCATGGAGGTATACATTATTTATTACATACAAATAACAATTTACATTAATAGTTCAAAGCAATATTAAAATGTGCAATAAGAGAACAAAAACAAATTTTGAAAATTCAAAACCAAAGTGAAAATTCGTTATTCAAATGGAAATTTTATACAAAAATAACAGTACATTCAGCCTTGCTTCTATATCAGAGAATCATGCGTCATTTCTGCATTATTGCATTTTATTGATAATAAACTTTTCATTACGAGGGACAATAGTGCATGATGCCTTCGGAGGAGAGCACCTGTTCTTAAAGCCCGTTTTCCAGTAAGCCAAGCGAAAAAATAAATTTGGCAATAGCTTTCTTGGAGATGATTATATTCCAGGAGTTGAAATAGTATATTTTACGTTGAAATATTTTTAAATGTTTGCATAAAGTAACTGTAACTTCCCTTCATATTCCTGATGGACTAAATAAGCAAAGTGGAATATCCGTTTTCGGCAGTATTCATTAATTAAAGCATTTTACGATAACTTGCAATAATAGTAAGTTCCTCTCTAACTTGGCATGGTGGTAATTAGAATTGATTTGTGTCTTTGGAAAATATCGCGTTTGTTTATTGCATATCATATTATTTGCAGTGATGGAGATCAAGGCTAGCGGATGATCGTGCCACGAAAATTAATTCTGGTATTTATAACTCAACCGGAAATGGAAGTGCATGTGTTTGCGATCAGAGTACCTAGAATTTGCAAAATTTTAGTGAAAGTAGAAATAAAATGTATGTCTTTTATGTTAATTTTTTTGTTGGGTTCTAATTTTGTGGCAAAATTTGGTAGAGGGCACAGCTTTACGCCACAACACGCTTTTATATCTGTATTACATATTATGGCATAATTATTAACTTTCATATCATCCACTTGGAAGTAAAGAGTAAATGAGTTAAATCGATACAAAACCATAAAGCAGGTTTCAGAAACCTGTTTTTTCAAATATTTTAAGTAGGTTATACTTACTGTAGGAAAGGCCAAGTATTGCGTAATATGAAAATAGTGACAGAGTGACTGCGCTGTTTGTTGAGAAATCTAAATTATACTGCTACTGAAACGCATTGTTTTTGGTCTATTTACGTCCCTCAATAACACAGCAGCTTCGCCATGAGTTGAATTACAAATAATACAAAGCTAGTTTACAAAACTAAATTATTCCTTTAACGCAAAATTGTAGCGTTTGATTTCAATTGGAAAGCGCAATAGTTTCGGGCTTTATCTGCGACAATCTGTGATTTTATAGACTTTGACTTGCTTAATGTATTTTAGTCTGTTCGATGATGGTTTTATAGTAAAACCGAAATATTGCACAATTTATTGAAATATAAACCTCTATAAAATAAATTCTGTTCATTAAACTTAACAGTTTCATGTCTGCTTGAATGAAATCCGTACATTGTCATACTAGGCCGTTTGCCGTGTCCCGATATTGTCTATTTTCATTAAGCACGACGTGGAACTGAGCAAAAAATATGTATCTTACTTGTTTAAAGGTCTATGAGCACAAATCTGCAAATTTCCCCCAAAATTTCACTGCAGTTTTTCTGTAAAATACGTTCGAAATTTCGCCGAATACATATTAAATTATGTAATAAGGCGCCATATTGAAAACGAAAATGTTTTGGTGTCGTTATTTGCCATCACTCAGAATGACACCAAACTCGGTCCCAATCTTTTTATGCTACAACCTCTTGATTTTTTTGTCATTCTGGCCTATTGAATAATGCGGCTATAAAACAAAGCCAACAATTCAAAAATGTTGTGTAAATCGATATGCATTATTCATTTTGAGGATAAAAAAGGAGATGTTAAAAAATTAACGAAAAGCAGCATTGCAAAAATTATTGAGCTTAGAAAGGGATGGCTAGAAGTATCCAAAAGTAGGTCTTCGTTTTCCGAGGTTGCACGCAAGTCGTTTGAATACATTGATAGTTCTGGTGAATTAAACCCTCCGCACAAAGTCGAGTTTTGTGGCTTCCACCTACCATGTTACAGAAAGTTTACTGACATAACTAAATTGGAAAAAGCAAGAAAGGCACTAGTTAATTTAATGCAAGTCGGAAACGCCCAACGGAAAACGAAAACGAGAGTGAAGGTGAAATCTGTCCAAAACGCTCTGCACGTCTTCAACAAGAAAAACCATCTCAATCATCGAGGTCAAAACATGTACTTCCAGAAATATGTCTGATATGCAAACGTACTGGACCAATTTATATCACCGATCCGGTATTGTTTTACTTTTATTTAATACTTTTTCATTTTTACTTTGAAATTTTAGTTATCTTTTTATTCTGTAACTTAACTTAATTACTTAGAGACACAAATCATTTTTTCCCCATTTCTTCAAAAGTACTAAATGCTTTCTCTGGTACTGTAATGTTTATGTGTCTAAGAAGCGCGTGAAACAAGAGCTGTCTGTTGCACAAACCCTTAATGCGGGAATTCTGGAGAAATCAGCTACCATAAGAAAAGACGAAAGCATTTTGGTTCATATCGAAGGAAGAGACTGTGTTGCGATTGAGGCCCGATATCATAAACGTTGTTATCAAATGTATACCAAGATACTGACACGCACATCAAAAATCAAAGGACCTACATTGTATGACAAGGCGTTTGACATGTTTTGCAAGGAGGTAATCGAAGAACGCATAATCAACGGAGGTGAAGTGTTACTACTTAGCTATTTGTTGAAAAAATTCATCAGCTGTGTCAAATCAATAGAAAAGATTGAAGTGCCTTACCAAGCAACAAGGTTGAGAAAAAGAATCAAAGATCGCTTTCCTCAAGTTGTATTTCATTCCTCAAGGACAATGAACAAAGGAACTTTGGTCTATTCCGATACTATCAATGTTGGCGATGTCGCAGATGACTTACAAGGAAATTGCGGTTGTGACTCCGAAAGTGAAGATGACGACGTTACTCATGATGCCAATACTGACACCAACATGGCAGTGCACTCTACAATTCAGAAAGGAATGGCAACCCGGGATATGTTTTTCGCTGCATTGGAAATAAGGAAGCTGTTGACCGAATGTAAAGGCGTTGACGCGAAGTGGCCACCTGATTCCACGATTTGACTCCAATGCTAGCCCAGCAGTCAATTCCAATACCGTTATATAACTTCTTGTCGTGGAGTCTAGGATTTTCCACGGAACCTATTGAAGATCGCAGGGTTGAAGTGAATTCAAGCGAAAATACAAAGATTGTCTCCATCGCGCAAGACATGGTTTATGCTGAATCGAAGGGTAGGACACAAACGTGTAAATCTTTAGCTCTCGCAATGGCTGTGCGTCAACTGACTGGATCTGTACGACTGTTGAAAATTCTTCACGGTTTAGGTCACACCGCTTCTACAGCTACAGTTTATCGTCATGACACTGCACTAGCTTTGGTAAGCAGTTATAGTGAGGACAAAGAATTTCCTATCCCACGAAACATCCGTCGTGAACAATTTACCACACTAGTATGGGATAACAACGATTTTTGCGAGGAAACCCTTTCTGGCAAAGGGACTACTCATGTGGCAAATGGAATAATCCTTCAGAACGCAATTTCTGGATGCACGCTTGGAGAAAAAACAACTGTGTCAAAAAAGAAGCGCACAATTAAGCCTCCTGAAATTAATATTGTTCCATATTATAGCAAGGAAAAGATTTCTCCTATGTTGCAGAACGAAGCTTCACTTGTTCATTTGGAAGAGCATATTCATCATGATGAGCAGATCGCAGGACGGAGCACAGACTTTTTGTATAACATCATCAAGAAAAACGCTTCTGAAAGTGGAAAAAGTCTCCCTGGATGGACGGGATTTAACACTCAAATTCAGAAAGACGTTCGAGATAAGACCCTGATTGGATACTTACCAGTAATTGATTCACCTGTCACTGACCTCTCAACAATAAATGCACTGCTACGAGTTAGTATGTCCATTGCCAAACGACTTGATGTCCCTGAAATCGTGCTGGTTTCGCGAGGCGATTTATGCGAAGGCCCAAATGATAAGATGGAAGCACGACGACATGCAAAAACGTCTGGTGATTCGACTTGGAGATTTCCACACAGTGATGTCATACTGCAGTGCAATTTCTAAGATATATAAAGACGCTGGCTTGCAGGTGAGCTTTATGCCGACTGCCAGTGATGCGATTTTAGTCGGCTTACTAAAACCGATTTGCGTGATATTGATAATTAAATTCGGTGGGAAAATTACACCCCATATGTACAAATAAACTCAGTTCATCGTCGAGTGTGTACATTGATGTTCTTATTATTCCTTGTCTGTTTTCAGGATATAATGATAGAATCTGAAATTGTAGCTCTTGGTTCAGTGAAAGGAGTCTTATCAGGCAAACATTATAATCGCTGCATACACACCCATCTAGCAATCTTTGAAGCCATGGAAAGATTACGTCTAAGCTCTTTTGAGAAATCGCTAACAACTGCTGAACGAGCTGTGCTTGATTCAATTAACTATGCATATTCTACGAATCCAGACAACTTTGAAGCGATCAGTTTTGGAAACAATGTAGCAAATATGAAAATGATGTACGACAAATTCATCAAAACACGTTGCGCGGAAAGTCCGTTGTTTGCCTTTTGGTCGAATTACATTGAGATGGTGCAGATATTGTTGTTATACATACGTGCAACAAGAACATCTGACTGGGACTTACACCTGAGCTCATTAAGGTCCATGATTCCGTGGTTTTTTCCCTGTGATCGCGTGAATTACTCGCGGTATTCATCATGCTACTGGTTGGAAATGATGTGTTTGGATCAAACGCATCCATGTAAGTTTCTTGCAAGCAATTTTCTTAGGCCTGAATTTCCGTAGTTTTATGTAAAAGTTGATGTCTGTTCTGATGGTTCCGTACGCGTGCTCTCAGGGATTGTTCTGCAAACTACCACATCTTAGGTAGCTTCAACATTGATCAATTAAAAAAAATATTTCTAAGAAGTAATTTCACCGTTCAACAATGAAATATATTTTTCTATTCAATGTTTCAACAGAACGTAATCTAAAGCCATCTGGAATCACGCTAGTTTTGCAAATGAATCTCAATCATAACCAACTTTATTGCCCCCAAATTACTTTACGCTAAGTTTAATTAATCCCGTTACCGTGATCATAGTTATAAAAAGCCTCTTTTATTTATGTGATTTTTTTAGACGTGGCTGCTAACATTGCGGCTAATTGGACGGTCCAAAGGCAACAAAACTATTCGTTCTCCAGCATTGCATGTGACCAAACAATCGAGCAAACATTGAACAGGTAAATAACCACGTTACACTGAAACGGTAACTTAAAACATCTGTAACATTTAATAATGCTTTTCGACAAATTTCCATCTTTTAGAGATTCAAAAATGAAAGGCGGACTGATTGGCATAACTTTGAATAAAGGGGCTGTTCATCGCTGGATCATGGGGCAGGCAGAAAGAAGTGCAATTACGAGAAGATGTGAAGAAATGGCAAACGTTGATGATGTCCCAAGGTGCTAAAATAAATGCCTGGACAACTTTTGACAACTACATTTTTTTAACAAAACTATGTTTTTAGGGATAGAAAGAATTTGGACCGAACTAGAGTGAATATTGATGAAACAAGAGTACAGGATGTCATGAAGACTATAAAGACGATGATTAATCCTTTCGACAATGATCTCACTAATTTGGTTCATTTGTCTAGTGGAAAAGTTGCCACTGAAGTTGTTGCTGAAGATATGAGAACAATGTACGATAAAGGGAAGGCAAAAGCAGACAGCTTCTTAAAGGAGAACGTCGCAGGAAAAGAGCCCAATATTTATGAAAGGATAAGTAAGACTAATCTAAGAACTTTCTCCAGTTTGGGGAAGAAGGTTGCAAAAAGCGCGAAAAACGGAGAAATTGTAGCATTGAAGAATTCAAAAGCTTTATTCAGCAAAATGTTGCTTATTGCAAGATCTCGAGACCTTAACATGGAGAATGTTTTGAAATACTCTTTGCGACCTTTCCCTAGTTCCTTGGCTACAAGTGATGGCGATCTCGTCAAAACACCAAAAGCTAAATTGCTACATGCAGTTGAGAATGACATCACAGATGCAACGATCAGTGAGTTACCAACCACCAGCAAGGTGTGTGTTTTAGATGGTATGGCGATGCTCCAATCTCTAAGTCCTGTCCCAGAAACATTTGGTGCACTGGCTGAAACGATGTTGGTTAAGACGGTGAGGTCGGCCTTAAACGCAAATTGTACGCGAGTGGATTTTGTCATTGACCGTTACCCACAAGTAAGTATAAAAGATCTGAGAGAAACAGAAGAGCAGCGGCGAACGATATGCATGAGATCACGATATATGGCGCGCAGCAAAAGTTCCACGACAATGGAAAAGTTCATGTCGTCAGGAAAGAATAAAGAGGAATTAATAAAATTTGTGTTTAATTTTTGGAAAGAAGCAAACGAATCTCTTCTACATGGGTAAGTAGTGCTTGCACATGAAGGCCAGTGCCACAGCTTCACTCAGTCAAACGGACAGTTAATGTGCACTGAAGTTCAAAACTTTATAGTGATCATGAGAAGCCGACACGCGCATTGTTGCGCACGCAAAACAAGCTTCGCAATATTATCAAGGCATTTTGATAAAGAGTCCGGACACCGACGTGTTTTCATTGCTCTGAATGCTTGCTTGGAAATTTCAGCAGATATTTTCATCGAAATGGGTGTCGAAACAAACGACGAACATTGTCACTGACGAATATCAGACATAGCCTTGGTGACTCGTGGTGTAGAGCTTTGATTGGTCTCCAAGCACTGTCAGGTAGGAATGTGTATGATTCCATTGTTTAGACAGTTTAACAATGTATTGATGCATGCAATCAATTCACGCACTTCAATTCTAAGTATCTGTATCTCTTTGCGCATTCTTACTTCTTAGGATGTGACACAACCAGTGCATTTTACGGGAAAGGCAAGGTGACAGCACTAAAGATCGCAAAGCTGAAGGAAAGCCATATCGATACATTTGAAAATCTTGGCAAACATCTAGTTCTTCCTAATGACCTTAAAATTGGCGTGTATAATTATGTTTGCCATTTGTACGGGTTCGAAGCATCATCTGATGTGAACAGCATTCGCTATCAGTTATTTAAAGGCGGAAAATACAATGAAGAGTTGTTGCCGCCAAATGAAGACTCGCTTCTGCAACATACACGCCGAGTAAACTATCAATGTTATATTTGGCGCAATGCCGCGCAGCCCATTCTTGACCTTCCGTCATTTTCTGACCATGGATGGACGCTGGATGATAAAGGCAACATCGAAATTGATTGGATGTCAATACCTGCAGCACCTGAATCGATCCTTGAACTAGTTAACTGCAAATGTACCAAAGGTTGCGAAAGCAGAAGGTGCTCATGTTTTAAAGCCTCGCTGAAATGCACAGATCTTTGCAAATGTACCGATTGTCAAAACAGTAAAAGTTGTGAAGAGGACATCGAGAATGACTCCGATACCTTCAGTTCATGTGACGATTTTAGCTCCGATGACAACAGTGACATCGAACCATAAACTATTACATTTGAGGTCAAAAGTGTTGGCGCACTTGAGGTATAGTACTAAATTTGAAATCTACAAGGACTACTTTTGCACAGGCGTCGTTTTCGCGCGTTTTAAAGAATTTTTTGTCGTAAATTAATATGATTATATTTCTATCTGCTTCTGAGTGGAAAGAACGAATGAAAACGCTCAAAAACGTTACTGTGTAGATAAGGTCCGAAATAGCAGAAAAATAAAGCGTAATCTCAATACCGAATTTAAAGTACTCTTCGCAGACTCGCAGAGAAATACAACGATCTAGAAATATTGCCTTTCCTAAATATTAAGGAAAACTTCCCTACGTTTCGAACGGTGGACCTTCATGCCCCCTCTTCATCAACTTCAATAGTTCATAAATCGGAAAAAATCGCATTTCGAATTACATATTCCTAAAGGCAAAAACAAATTTTCGCTGACCGATAGTACCACGATACGAACATGAATATCATTTTGAGGATGGTATTTGCTGAAAACGTACAAAACAAAATTTCAAAATGGCGCCTGAAGTTTGAGTTTAAAGCAAGATGAGTCGAACTTCAGTCTAATTTTTCTGGAAAACTGCAGGTAAATTTTGGGGGAAAAGTGCACATATCATATTATGGGCTTTCATAGAGAAAATCTAACTATATCAATTACAGTTCCACGATATGCTTAATGAAATCTTTTTTATATTAATTATCATTTCTACAGTAAAAATATATTAATCCTTCAAGTAATTAATGGAAAATTTTCCTACTTTGTTGAACCTCAATAAAACCAACATGAAGTTTTCTTGCATGTCCAAAACTAAATTTCTTGACGAATGAATGTCCAGATTAACAATATGTTAGCGTTTTCTATTTATGGTTCTTTTTAACACGACATTTACTCATTTAGTAAGCCATATTTTCCAAGGCTGCCCAGAGGGGGAATTGCTCGATGGGTTCCAGATTTAAGTGAGCCCCAAAAATACTATAAGAGAAAAAAAAACTGGGGAAACAAGTCAGAGGGTTATAAGAGGTGGGAGAGGGATCAAAATCTCATTTTCCATTCCCAATTTTAATTACATTTTTGTAATCCCAGTCGTCTCAGCAAGTAAAGCCTGTTACCGACATTGCTTTTATCCTGTAAGTAATGTTCCGAATATTCCTCAAAATATCTAATGACTAAATTTATTAAACCAAGTACATTTTAAGGAATTGTCTGCAGTAAATGACTCGAGCTGAGCAAGTGACATTTTCATGTCAAGCTTCGGCGAGCGATATTATAATATAATTCATCCCAAATGGTCCATTCTGCATCCAAATCCTTCAAGGTATACGTCTTTGGCCTTGAAAACCACAAATTTCCTTTATAAAATACTCTAAACCAGAGTAATTCACTTGAACTGATCACAGATTTCGTACAAATTTCGGCGAGCGATATGTTTACATCAATTCATCCCCAGCTGTCCAGTTTGCGTCTAAAACCTTCACGATAAGTAGTTATTGCCAAAAATGTTTGATCGAAGTGGATTCGAAACACTGGTACAACGCAAAATGCAAAAAATATGGATTTCCCCGTAGAGTTTATATTCTTTTTGACCTGAATGGCGGCCATCTTGGATTTATCATGCAGGTCATGCCTCCGCTAGGTATGAGTCAACAATCTAGGTTTATTATTTCTATGGTCGAAACGGTAGTATTCAACTTGTTTGATCGAGAATATGAAAAAAGCTAAAGAAATTACGCTGTCATGTTTTGCACATATAAATAGACTAAATCATCTAGTATAACGTCCTGATAGTTACGAACCTCTTGACCTCTGCAAATTTTTGAAAGTTTTGTTTCAATATGGAAGGCAACGAAATTTTCCTCCGAAATAAATCTACGTTTTTCTTATATATTGCTTTAATGCTTTAAGGCTTTAATGAATTACTCCTAAAACAGTATTAAACTATACTAGGAGGATTTAACTAATTAACACATATAATTATGTATATATTAAAATGTAGAACAGATTTACTGCTATATAAAATAACGTAAATATTATCTAATAGAACAAAGAAAAACACAGAAAAAACACAAAACAAAACAAAACACAACAACAACAATATGACAACAACAACAGCAAGAATAACAAAATACAAACACAAAACATTAGTAAATTAAACTGTGAAAGACTTAATTGAAGACATAGCGATTGTCTTGAAACTTGGGATACTTGATTTAGAGGAGAGATTAAATGGGATATGATTCCATATGATCACTATTCTTGGATAAAAAGAATTTTTGTACACGTTGGTATTGCTTTGGATTTGGCGGAAAGGAGAGGTATTAGGAAGCCTTGATGCTCTATTTAAAGGAGACACTTCGTCAGGAAGATTAATTCCAACAAGGCCTTGATGGATCTTGAAGAACATGGTGGCTTGATGCAGTAATCTGCGCTGTTCGAGGGAATCCCAACCCAGATGGTCGATCAAAGGAGTAACGTGGCTAGTTCTAGAATAGTCATTATAAACGAATCTAGCAGCTCGACGTTGGATCATTTCAATTTTATCTATGTTCCTCTTGGTATAGGGGTTCCACACTGAGCAGCCATATTCAAGTTTTGGCCGAACAAGACTGGTGTAAGCTCTTGACTTGACGTCAATGCTACATTCGCCAAGGATTCTTCTAAGTAGGCCGAGAGTACTATTTGCCTTATTGCAAATGTTATCGCAATGTTTATTCCAGTTTAAGTTATGGTTTATGGTAATGTCCAAATATTTCGTTGAGGATACTCTGGTAATAATTTGATAATTGAGATTATAATTAAAGGTTAGAG
Source organism: Trachythela sp. YZ-2020 (assembly GCA_016169945.1). Classification (NCBI taxonomy): domain Eukaryota; kingdom Metazoa; phylum Cnidaria; class Anthozoa; order Malacalcyonacea; family Clavulariidae; genus Trachythela; species Trachythela sp. YZ-2020. The sequence continues at coordinate 3,879,472 of JADLSH010000389.1, forward strand.
GGGCACGTTTATTTGTAACTCCCAAGTGGTAGCATTTAGAGGAATTAAAATTTAGTTGCCATTTGTTAGCTCAACTATTTAGTTTATTGAGATCCTCTTGTAGGGTGACTTGATCCTGGTAGTCGTTAATTTCTCTATAAACGATAGCGTCGTCCGCGAATAAACGAATTTTAGATATGATGTCCTCAGAAATGTCATTTATATAAAGAAGAAAAAGAACGGGTGCGAGAATTTTCCTTGAGGTACTCCAGATATGACAGGTTTTGATTCAGAGTGGGAGCCATTAACAGAAACAACTTGAGAACGGTTAGAGAGAAAAGCCTTGATCCAATTAGCAGTACGTCCTCTAATACCGTAATAATCAATTTTGGACATTAGGCGAAGATGTGGGACGGAGTCAAAGGCTTTACTGAAGTCTAGTAAAATAGCATCGGTTTGTTTCTTTTGGTTTATACTTTTTGCCCAATCGTTGATTGCGGTAATTAGTTGAGTCTCACAGGAAAACAATTTTCGGAAGCCATGCTGTTTATCAATTAAAATATCATGATATGCCAAATGCTTAGCAGTATGACTAAGAATGATATGTTCCATGACCTTGCAACACAGGCATGTTAGAGAGATAGGACGATAGTTGGCTGGGCTGGATTTTATATCTTTTTTAAATACAGCGGAGACAAGGGCCTTAGACCAGTCAGATGGAAGTGTACCAGTGTCATACGACTGCTGAAATATGAAACAAAGCCAGTGTGAGATGGATAGTGCCAGTTCTTTGAGGACTCTGGCTGGGATTTCGTCGGGACCACAAGCCTTACTAGGGTTAAGTTCAGAGAGTTGCTTGGCTACACCTTGAGAGTTGATAATTAGGTCTGAAATGGAAGTATATGGAGATTGATATTTAGTTGGAATTGGAGCGTTCTCTTGAGTAAATACTGTATAAAATTGAGGGTTCAGAGCGTCAGCTTTCGATTTATCAGAAACACATAATCTGTCGTTGTATTTTAAGGGAGGTATGCCGGAGCTTTCAGATTTACTTGTGCGGACATATGACCAGAATTTTTTGGGATTAGAGTCTAAACTTGTACCAATAACATCATTCAGATAACTGCTATGTGATTGTTTGAGAAGGCGAGAGACTAAATTGCGTTCTTTTGAAAATTCATCCCAGTGTTTTGGTTTATGTGATTTGATTGCTTTTTTATGTAGGCGATCTTTTAGTCGCATATGGCGTTTGATAGAAGATGTAATCCATGGAAGTTTATACTTAGGCGTAGATTTCTTATGGGGGATGTAATTCTGAATGCCTTCTGAGAGAGTTGACTTGAATTTTAACGAGTTTTCTGATACTGAGTTATGATGAGGATTAGAGAGGAAAAAGTTTTCGGATGCATGCAGCATAAATTGATTGAAGCCAGTAAAATCTGCTTTCTTATAGATGTAAACTTTGTGAGGAGGTTTGAATGATCTAGTTGCCGCAACGTCAATGTTAAAAAGGACTGCCAAACGATCACTGATGCCTGATGTAGTGGAAACGTTGGAGATATTATTAGGGAAGGATGATAATAACAGATCCAAGGTTTTGTTAGAAGCTGGACGAGTAGGTGACGTAACGTGTTGGTTTAAGGAGTAGTCGTCAAGTGTCTGAAGAAGTTTTTGATGTTGATATGAGTTGTTTTGACTTACGATTTGTGGTGTTTCAGATTTCCAGTTTATATCTCCAAGTTTAAAATCACCGCCTAAGATGATATTTGGGTGGTTATTGGTGGAATCAAATACACCGTTTATAGACTTGTTGAGCTCATCGAGAGCTACGGAAGAGGAGTTTGGAGGTCTGTAGTAAGAAGCCAAGTATAATTTCTTAGAGATACTGAATTTAATGGAAGACCAAAGAATTTCGCAGTTGGTGTCAAAATTTATGCATTCTTCAGATATTATATCGGACTTAATTGCGTGGAAAACACCATCACCGTTCGCATTCCTGTCTTTTCTGTAGACTGTGTAGTTGGATGGAAACACAGAGTAAGTTGGTATATCATTGTGTAGTTTAGATTCAGTGCCCAATACAATATCAGGGTTATGTAAGTCAAGTAGAGCTTGAAATTCTGTAAAACGGGACGGACCTTTTAATCCGTTGCAATTGATGATCATTCCTTTTAGGTGTCGTTTCGTTTTAGGTTGTTTAGGTCTGTGTATTGGATTGACAAATGTACGCGATGGAGTTGAAGTGAATATAGTGTTAGAATTTGGAAGGGGAGTAGATATTGATTGATCATCAAGGGCGCTGAATGAGTTTGAAAATAATGATGGTGATTTGAGCAGACTACTCAACAGGGATGTAGAAAAATTGGGGTCGTTGCATTGATTACAAATCCATATACAGGAGGAGTTGGACAGAGATTTTGTTGTATTTAGGTTTACACTGCAACAGTTTGTATGATACCAAGCTGAGCAGACTTCGCACTGAATAGACTTATCGGTGGATTTAATTGTTTTTGAGCATAGTTGACAAGGATACTTCATTATTGGACCAGGGTTGATTTGGATATCACCACATGAAAGGAGAATAGAGAATAAAAAGCCAAGTTGCTTACTTTTCCCGTCAATGGTAGACTTACGGAATCTGGTTGTGGAGAATGTTGCAAGAACTGCTTCAAACCCAACAGGTATTGATTCACAGTACGCGATGGGGTGGTTGAGGCCAAAACCCGGTACGTTGAAGGTGAGAACAGGGTTTACATTCAGATGATGGTAAAATATGGATGCGAAAATCAAATTTTCTGTGAGCTTTGAAAAGTAAAAGGTATAAATATAATGTTGGTGTTTTTACTAGCCTTCGAGGCGGAAGGTATGCCGTCTGCAAAAAAGTGTTTGCATCAAATTGAACAGGTCATTGCAAAAAAGCTCAAGAAATACGTTATGAATTTTGGCAAAAGCAAAGCTTAGAGTATCATTTACCATAGTCTGAAGTATATTACCAAATGGTCCATTTCTAGCCGAAAAAATTTAAAATGTTTACTTTCTTGCAAGAACTGGAGTTGGACATGTAGGTCTTTTCAAACGTCGAAAAAAGTCGTCGTTTAACGTGGCCTACTTAAAACTTCGTAACTATTTACTCGATGGCTGTCAAACTTTTCTGTGTGTTATCGTAGATGTTCGCTATCAGTTTAAATGATGTCAGAAAATAAATTTGTAACCATTAAACGACGAAGTTTGAAAAGACCTACATGTCCAACTAGAATGCTCTATAGTTCTTGCAAGAACGTAAACATTTTGAATTTTCTCTGCTAGAAATGGACCATTTGGTATTATATTTAAGACTATGATAATGACACTCTATGCTTTACTTTTTGCCAAAATTCATAACGTAGTTTTTGAGCTTTTTTTTACAATGACCTGCATGTTGAATTTGATGCAAACACTTTCTTGTAGACGACATACCTTCCTGCCTCGAAGGCTTGTAAAAAAACACCAACATTATAGACAGTGAATACGATGTTGTTTTCTTTGTTTAATGTAGTTAACTGAAGAAAAAGACTTGTCTATTTATGCCATTTACTTTTCAAAGCTCAGAGAGCAATATATAAGAAAAAAACGTAGTTTATTTCGGAGGAAAATTTTGTTGCCTTACATATCGCGGCGTGCAATATACGGCCGTGCACACTTAAGAGGTACACGGCAAGAGGTACACGGCAAAATTCATCCACTATTCGGTATCGTTTTGATATCGTCGACGAATTTAATATAGGGTATTGAATCTGACGCTTCACTGGGTGGCGAATCTTGTACTAACTTAACCTCAGTAAATACCGGCGAACGTCTCAGTTTCGAAACGGTAGCATTCAACCTGTTTGATCGAGAATATTGAAAAAAGCCCAAGAAATTACGCTCTCATGTTTTGCACATACATAGGCTAAACCATCTAGTATAACGTCCTGAAAGTTACGAACCTCTTGGCCTCTGCAAATTTTTGAAAGTTTTGTTTAAGTGTGCACGGCGATATATTGCACGCCGCGATATGGAAGGCAACAAAATTTTCCTCCGAAATAAATCTAAGTTTTTTCTTATATATTGCTCTCTGAGCTTTGAAAAGTAAATGGCATAAATAGACAAGTGAAAGGTTCTTGCTCGCATTGACCTTGAAAGACCTTCGCAGATCTGACCTTGACCATGACCTTAAATTATCCGTGCATTATATTAAGCATGAGAAAAGTTTACCCAGACCTGTTGTGAAGGAGAAGTAAGACTTCATGGTACATTCCCTGTTTCTAATACTCCAATTTTAACATTTGTAACACGATTTGCCGCAATTCAGTATATTGGCCTATCTGCAATAGTCTGAAAGGGATATCTCAAGAAATATAGGTAGGAATAATTTGAAACTTCCACAAACACTTATCCTTAAAGGATATTGCTTCAGGATCTGAACCAAAAAAAATAACAAAATGTTTTATAAAATGCTATTGATTGACATGTCGTTGTTAGCCTCGGGCAAAATTATATCCATTTATGGGGAAGAGTAAATATATTTCCATTTCTCATAAAATATATTAGCATTTTTGTGGTTCAGAACAAAGAGTAGCCTTTGCTGAACATTTTAAGATTTTTTTGGAAAATTTAGGACCATCGGTTCTAAAGTTATCTTTTGCCCAATACGTTGCCGACTTTCTCAGTTGGTGGTCCGCAACATGGTAACCATGGCAACAACATGTCAATTGAAAACATAGTTACACTCAGTGATATTTAATATTTCTATTGGTACCAAAAAACTATAAATTAAATCAAAACTAAAACTTCTTAAATTTTGAGTGGAAAACCACCTTGATGGTTACAGATTTATTTTGTGACATCATTTCAACAGCAAACATCCACGATAACTCACAGGCGAAGTTTGGCAGTCATCGATAAATAATTACGAAGTTTTAAGTAGTTTTATCCATTTCTTCGAAAGTAAAAACTATTTCTTGTTAAGTTCGAAAAATCATTACTGGCCGCACTAGCTCCGTGCCTAAAGTGCATTACACATGTTTCAGCTCGTCAGCTGGCGTTTCACTAGCCTGCATCCCAGACGCTTACGTAAGCGTCTGCGATATGCAGGCTAGCGTTTCACCGCCCATTCTTATAATTATAGACGCCCTGACTGTGCATAGTACGTAAACATCGTTGCCTGTGCTGCTATACTTCATTGGGTGATTTTCAATTAAATTGTATCTTAAAGGCAAGATAACAGCCGTTTTATACTTAGGTCTTGGTTATTTCTTACTATGGAACACGTTGTTGGCTTCTTTAAAGACTGGATTCGGTAAGTTTACTACATCGTCTGCCATTTTATTTATACACGTTCGTTACGCTAGGGTTCAACCACGCGCATAAATCTCGTACACTTTACCGCTAAATTACCAGAATCATAAAATTACAACTCAAATCACGAAATGTATAGTTTGTATACTAAAATGCGAAATCGGTTTGAAATTTTGAAATATGTGCTACGGGAAATACGATGAGACAGATGGGTCTAGTTCCGCATTCGTAGAGCCAGAAAGGAAATATTCAATGCCGTTCTTCATTAGCATTAACTGAATAGAATAAAATAGTTTAGACGTTTTTAGCTTATCAGGTTTTCTCTGGAGGCCTCGCAGAATATAACGCGCGGCCATGATCGAATGTAGAGCCAGAGTCGTCAAATTCACGGAAAAATCCTTATATCTCAAAACGAAAGAATGTACAATAAAATCATTCAATGCCATCCTGCATTAGCTCTTAAAGTATTAAGTCTAGAAGTTTGTACCTTACAAAGTTTTCTCTCGAGGTCTCGCAGACAGTTTGTTGTCGTACGACGTTAAAATGCCGTCGTGCGGAAGCAGACATCCAAATATAGAAATAAAGTCGATATATTTTTTAAACGGCTGAATGTACCGCAATACAGTTTAATGCCTTTCTTCATTAGCATTAGGAAAATTCAAGCAAGCAATCCAAACGTTTTCAACTAGTTCGGTATCCTCTGTAGGCCTGGCAGAAGATGCGTGTGATTATACGCCGCCATGTGTAAATTTGAGAGACCTAGGCTCTTGTCACGGACATAAATACATAATGTGGTATTTCTCCAAGACGACACGACTTATTCCTTAACGGTTTCATGCCGTTCTTGATTAATATCAAAGCCATAAATTCTACCAATTTTCGACCTTCCAAGTCATTCTGTTTTGCATATATTGCGTGCATAACATGTCTTGTCGATGCGCATCAGCCTGCCGCAAACTCGAAATAGAGGGAAGACGTTCGCATACGAAGCAGAATATCTCGTCAAAGCAACTCTGTTTTTCTATAACATTTCGTGCCGTTCTTCGTTTGTACCAGGAGCATTAAATTAGTAAAAATTCATTCACCTTTCCTGTTTAGTTTCTAGTGTAGACGAATAAAAGCCGATGACATCGCGGTACTTCGACGGGTAGATTACAATGAATAGTGTGGTAATAACACCGGTTTGCAATTACATCTAGATACAAGAAAATGACAATAATACTAATAAGTATGAAGTATTATTGTCATTTTTGTGTCTATAATATGTAATTGTAAACCGGTGTTATTATCACACTATTCATTGTAATCCAACCCGTCGAAGACTGCAGACTGGCAGTCGAAGGCTCGTAACTTTAATAAATATTTATAACCAGAGAACATTTACAAACTTAATATGAATCATCCTGGTTTCGCTTCAAACATCTTTAAAAAACTGTATTAAAAAACTGTATTATTAATAGTTTGCGGCAGGCTGATGCGCATCGACGAGACATGTTATGCACGCAATATATGCAAGACAGAATGACTTGGAAGGTCGAAAATTTATAGAATTTATTGCTTTGATATTACGGCATAAAACCGTTAAGGAATAAGTCGCGTCGTCTTGGAGAAATACCACATTATGGGATCAATTGAAGTTAACAACCTCCCGCCCCAAGGGAGTCGTATACTTCAATGGCCATTGAAGTATACGACCCCCCCCCCAAAATAGCTTTTTATCAAGATGGCATCGAACTTGTTTTCGCCGGCTCATCCTCGCCATATAAATTTGTCAAGATACGCGGGAAACATATGTCGCGTCTTACCCCTCTCATTGTCTTTAATTTCACCTTGCTTCTATTCCAGTACGACTCGATATTCTGAGTATGCACACCCGTCACTGGATCAACGAAAAATAGGGAGTTGTTGACCGTTGATGCTCTAAGCCAGGGATATTGCCGACGCGATTGTATGCAGCCCACTCGTCAGAATACACTAGAATCCCGGTCGAGTATAGATATTTACATGATGCAGTTTGCTACCAAAACACGGAGACAAAATTGCAAAACAAAACACCTCAAGCGCATATCATTGGTCATGGTGAAAATCTTTGAATTTGTTTCCTTGTCAAAAAATCAATGGACTGAGACATAGACAATAAAACGGAGTCATAACAATTCCTTTGAAACAGACACAAACACGAAAATCCGTAAATTTAACGATATAATAAAAGGGGGGTCGTATACTTCAATCCGAATATATGTTATTGAAGTATACGACCCCATTGGCGTAGGGGGGTCGTTAACTTCAATTGATCCACATTATGTCCGCGACAAGAGTCTAGGTCACTCAAATTCACACAGACAGACTTAATAAGACTTGGGACTTTAAAACTCCTCGATATCCCAGACGTTCATTTCTTAACTCCAAGCTTACTGACTGCAAAACACAAACAAGCGTAATATGAGATGCACTAATCACACTAATATCTTTCTCGATACAACATAAGGAGTAAGTTTATATCACCTTGAATTGAAACGTATTAAATAATAACTAAAATAAGTTATCAATTATTTTGAACTACTTCTATATAAGCGAGAATTTTAGCACGTCGCGGTCACACTGGAAAAGTACTGCTTGCTTGTTCGCTGTTGTTGACAGATAACTTATCTAATCATCTAAAAGTCCATTAAAAATATTTTTTGGGGATTTCGTATAGAGTTTCAGTTTTAAATATTTGGCGCGCAAGATGGAGAACGCTTCTTTGCTATTACTTTATTACCAATATCAAAGAACGCGCGTTTCTGCCAGACGCAGATCGCTTGTAAGAAAAAGGAGAAGGTTATTTCTTACATTGCAAAGAATCGACCAAAACATGATGTATTTTCAATCCAATTGGCTTCTGGTCTCGAACGAGCAAAAGCAGGATTGCTTTTGTTTATATACTAAAAGGCTTGGAATACAACAAAGCAGCATCATTTCGATCATCGAATCCATCTGAACGTGATCTGAACTACCACTTGTCGTCTGCGACATTTTTTCTCACAAAATTTCCTACACGATTTGCAGTGTTGGCGTGTTAATATTGCGAAGATAAATACAATGTTTCGAAACTATACCGCTTCTATCTCTATATTAATTAAAATGACATGTCCAAATTGCCTGTCTATTTTTCTCTTAAAACTGAAAACTCTATTGGTTGAAATATCTAATCCACTTGAAATGCACATTCTAGCACGATTCAAACATACCCTGTAGTGTGCTTGGACTGTGGTTCGGTGCCTTTGAAATTTCAAGCAAATAGTATCAGATTTCAAGCGTGCTTGAGTTTTGCGTTTTGCGCGGTCACATGCACTAGCAAGCGCGCTTGGAAGGTGATGTGTTCAAGCAAGCACGATTCTAGCGCTATTATTCACAACGCTAGCAAACTAGAAATGGTATGAGAAGAGCACGGCATATTGCCAAAACCACATGTGCGCAGCGCTGTTATAAGTCTATACTACATATCATGATCACACTAGACTAAGGTCTAGGTTAAAAAATGCAAATATCTGCAATTCCGTATAATGAATGACATATGTTATCTCGAAGAGCGAATAGCTGAATTAGTATATGCCTTGCCTGAAGAGTAAAGGGCGCATTACAGGACAGTTACTAAAAAGGCGTCATGTTGCTGAATCGTGTTCATATGTTTTTTATGCCGCTGATTAATAGCCCATTCCCCGTTGATCGCCAAAGGCAATTTTATCTCTAAATTTATTCGATATTACTAAAAACTGTAAATAAAGATGGCAAACACACGGGCCTATTCACACGCAACGAGCTTATTAAACATTTGAACTCTCGTTCTATGAATAGGCAATAAAACTTCCCGTTCCCCGTTTTAAAAATTGTTAAACGTATTAATTCTGGACGGCAAAAAGGTTGATGACTTTGAGCGCTTCTATCTTTGGCGCCCCTCACCCAAAACGGACGAAAATACCACCAATCGATTCAGCAAACAAACCTGTTCTTGGCTAATGTCAAACAAATCGCTAAACAGATTGTTTTACAGATATCCGTGAGTTTTAACATCTTTGTAATCTGATATTTATTATATCCTAAACTAATTATATATTCAGTACCATTGGTCGATTATAACGTCTGCTTTAAAAATCCTGTGATTTTCGCACCGTTTTATAGAGCTTTAAAAGCAGTACATACTGACCAACTTACAAAGTTACGGCGAAATTTGAAATGTAGCGAACGGGTCAAACCGGACTTTCAGACATAAACAACCGGAAAAGGCCCAAAGACAAACAAAGACTGTTGCTATGGTTTTTTCAGTGGCCGGAATGAATTTCCCAGGGTACAATACCCTACATAAGATCCTTTTGTCGGGACTGAAGCGCGTGGGCAAACTATATATTGTCAAACTACGGCAAGCGCGTGTATGCTGGAAAATAGCCGATAAATAAAAAAAAATCAAAATAAATATTTCTGGACTTAGTATCGAAGCGAAACTTTACCGGCATATATATAATAAATAAAAAGATAAAAAGCTAAATTTCGACCATTAGAAGTCTGTGGTAAAATGGTCTTATAAAGAAGATATTAAAGATTGTTTGAGTTGAACTGGAGTATGACTGGAGGTATGTTTGGGATTAAACTTTTAGTATTTTTGATTCTGTAATGTTTAGTCGGCAAAATAGCCCACTGTTAAAAAGCTTATTTTGTAAGGATCCCAATGGTGTTAATTTCATTGCCAGGGGGCAAATATTTTGCAAAGGAAATCGTACTCAAAGTGCTCTTGCGACAATGCGACCGACCAGAAAGAGTTAAGCCAACACGCAACACATTCCATTCGTTTAATAAACACTGTATTACTTATATCGATTCCCGATTTCCACTTCCGTTCCCACTTCCGTTCCCACTTCCGTTCCCACTTCCGTTCCCACTTCCGTTCCCACTTCCGTTCCCACTTCCGTTCCCACTTCCGTTCCCATTCCCCGTTCCCATACTCGACCGATTCCCCGTTCCCTGTTTTAAAGATAGCCTGGATGGCTTGATTGAATTTTCCTAATGCTAATCAAGAATGGAAGTTTAATTGGATGTCTGCTTCCGGACGACGGCATTTCATCGTCGTATGACAACAAACTGTCTGCGAGGCCCCGATTTTATACTTCAAGAGCTATAATGCAGAATAGTATTGAATGATTTTATTGTAAATTATTTTGCCCTTGAGATATAAGGATTTTTCCATCTGTCTCATCGTACCGGAAATCATTTCAGAAATAATACAGTGTCATATATACGCTCGGATTATTAACACGAATTTAATTATTATCAGTAATTATTCTCGATCCGCTTCGCTGATCTAATATCGTAGAAAGAAAACGCCAATAATGAGTTCATATATCGGTGCTTTATTGTTTTTCAAGACTGGGTCTATTCAATGAAGCACTAGTATGGCAACACCGTATTGGTAAGCCAGTAGGAATTTCGGGATAAAATCGCAATTGAATCATAGCTGATACTGAAAGAATTAAAATATGCATATCGAAGTATTCAACAGTTGACTCGTGACTGGCACGCACATGCCTAGGTCTAATTACTAACACTGACAACTAGTTAAAAATAGGTACGCTATAGCGTACATGCATCTACTGGGATTGTAAGTTTGAGGACACAGATGCTGAATGCGGATAAAAGGCATTTAAAATCGAGGGTAATCTAGCGGTAAATGGGAAGCGTTTCAAAAGATCGTGGCAGAATTACGCGATGATCGCCAGATTAGATCAATTCGAAGAAAATTTCAAGGCAGCATTGTTTTTATCGGTAATTGGAGAAGACGCACTCGAGATGTTCGAAGACATGGATTTTGCGACGGAGACGCACAGGCAAATTCTGAGTAAAATCTCAGAAAATTCGAAGAATTTTGTATCGGAGAAACCAACGAAACATGAACGTTGTGTAAATATAATCGAAGAAACCAAGAGGGAAACGAAAGCATTGACCATTATGCGACGGTGATAAGAAACATGTCGCCCAAACATGTAATTTTGTAATTGTTTGAATGACTCACTTATTAGGGACAGATTTGTCTTAGGAATCCGAGACGAAACAATAAGAAAGAAGTTACTGCAAGAGAAGAAACTGACACTCGTGCTATAGACATTGGAAGAAGCAGTGAAACAACAAATTTACGCCTAAAAGAATTGAAGAAGCCAGGGGGAACCGAAGAGGAATTAAACGTGCTAAGACAAAACAAAAAGAAAGGCAATGAACAACAACAAAAGTACAGGGACACAAAACGAGGAACTTGCAAATACTGCGGTGGAAATCACCAACGAGGCGCTTTCCCTGCTTATGGTCAGATATGAAACAACTGTGGTCGCCAAAATCAATTTGCGAAAGTTTGTTTACAAAAGAAACACTCTCCAGTGAAGGTACTAACACAGCATACCCGCCCAGACAGCTCAGACGAAGAGTCGGCAGAATTTATCACCACTCTAGACCTACATCCCCAGCCGGAAGAAGTTTTAGCTGTCAAAAGCGACCATCCTCAAATTGTAGTATAAGAATAGCAGTTAACAAAATTCAACTTCACATGGCAGTTAACAAAATTCAACACAGAACACATCACAATCTGGTTTAACTCAACACATCGCTAATGTACAACATTCCTACAGTCTTTATTACTTGGCCTATGGCCATCATCTACACTAACCATAAACTGACATACTTAGCTTATCCAATTACCACCTGACGGAAATACACGCTATTTAGTCTAGATACTACGTCATTCCATCAGAACAAGAAAATAAAAAACAAGACCACATAAAAACCAATTTTCATTCGCACAAACGCACACTCGCGATAAAGCAACTTAGCCTATACAACGTAAGTAACAACAATGGCTGGCAGATGTGGTTTACCACGCAACAAATCATTTTGTAAGTTTTATAATATTCTATTTCACTTAAGTATTATTATATTTTATTTTATTTTTGCATCATGCTTCCGCATTATTCTGTTCCATAAAATCATGTACTATTCAACCACACACTTCTCTGTTTTATTTATCTTCTCACTCTTTTAACAATACCAAAACATCAACTCCCAACCCTAAAGTCCCTCCTGATGAAGATCTCACGATCGAAACGCGTCGAGGGCCAAAGCGTTAAAACACAATACCACACGACTATTTCCCTTTTCTAATCTACACACCATCAGCTAACATATCTCACAAGCATGGTCGACTCAAGACTCTGTGAGATGTATGAAATAGCTCAATGCCATCACAGCATCTTCCAATCTCTCTCTCTCTCTCTCTCTCTCTCTCTAGTACATATATTCTGTTTTATTGTTTTTATATATATAAATTTTTTTTTTCCCAATCAGTTATATATCGCATATTTCACTCCTATATGTTTTCTGTTTTTAATACATATGTATAAGTAATTTACATTATAGTTCATGAAACGACTATCACGCTGCCTAGTCTATAAATTGTACTTATATATACTTCACGGCACGGTCTATTTCTCAGACCCTGTGAACAATAAAATCCTATATGAATCACCATCTATGAATCACCATAATTCCAATGTTGATCTAGTTTATGTATTTCACAGCATGGTCAATATTTCAGACCCTGTGAATAATAAAAGTATATATACACCAAACAAAACACACCTACATCCAGTATAACTATACCAACAATACACAATCTATAAGACCTGTTATTTTAAGGCTGTATGATATACAGTGCAGGCTATTCACACACCTTTTGGACTTTCTACAGCAAGGTCTAGTTGTCAGACCCTCAAGATTGTTTAAAAGCCATTTACACCATTCATTAAATTACACAATCTATAAGACCTGTTATTTTAAGGCTGTATGATATACAGTACAGGCTATTCACACGCTTTTTGGACTTTCTACAGCACGGTCTAGTTTTCAGACCCTCAAGATTGTTTAAAAGCCATCTACACCATTCATTATATAATATGGAACATACATACATACATACACATTTACATAAAGGACACAACATACCAATTATTTAACGCCAGTGGAGGTTCTATTACCTATTCTTATAATACAATATAACTACCAACAATACACAATCTATAAGACCTGTTATTTTAAGGCTGTATGATATACAGTGCAGGCTATTCACACACCTTTTGGACTTTCTACAGCAAGGTCTAGTTGTCAGACCCTCAAGATTGTTTAAAAGCCATTTACACCATTCATTAAATTATACAATCTATAAGACCTGTTATTTTAAGGCTGTATGATATACAGTGCAGGCTATTCACATGCCTTTTGGACTTTCTACAGCACGGTCTAGTTTTCAGACCCTCAAGATTGTTTAAAAGCCATCTACACCATTCATTATATAATATGGAACATACATACATACATACATACACATTTACATAAAGGACACAACATACCAATTATTTAACGCCAGTGGAGGTTCTATTACCTATTCTTATAATACAATATGAGCGTCAAAGGGGGGAGAAACACACGCTTTCAAATCGACACTGGAGCAACGTGCAATGTAACCGCAGCAAAGAGCTACGTGGCACGAAATATGAAAAGAAAGTTTTGGCAACTGATCAAGTACTAAGAATGTACAATTCTTCACCTTTGATACCAGCAGGAATATGCCATGTTCAGCTTACAAACCCGACCAATGGCAAGAAATACAAAGTGAAATTTGTTGTCGTGGAAGACAAAGATGCCAACTCCAATCTCCTTGGAAGTCGGGCAGCGCAACAAATGAATCTAGTACAAGTCAATCACGAGAATATATCGGATCAACCAAATGAAGTTCAAGCTGTGGATAACCAATGCACTGGTGAGCTGACCAAAGAAGAAATATTGGAAAAGTACCCAGATGTATTTGAAGGTATTGGTGAGCTCGGTGAGCCTTTGCACCTGGCTAAAAAAATAATAGATTGACTTAAGGAAACAGTCCATGCATATGCCGTACATTGGCCATTTACTTACAGCCGAAGGAGTAAGAGCAAACCCGTCTAAAGTAGAAGCGATACTTCAGATGACTAAACCCCAAGATGTACAAGGCATACGACGAATCCTTCAGATGACCAACTACCTCGCAAAATTCCTTCCGAAGTATCAGATGTATCAGAGCCGCTGCGCCAACTAACAAGAAAAGAACAGGAATTTCACTGGTCAAAAGTTAACGACAAAGCGTTTGACAACATCAAAGCCTTTGTATCAACGCCACCCTTGCTGAAATATTACGAGCCTGATAAACCTTTGCTACTACAATGCAACGCCAGTGAGAAAGGTCTGGGTGCATCACTGATGCAAGAAGGGAGGCCAATCGCATATGCTAGCAGAGCACTCACAAGCACGGAATGTAATTACGCTCAAATCGAAAAGGAACTTCTGGCCATCGTCTTCGGAGCAGAACGGTTTCACCAATATACATACGGACGAAAGGTTATTGTGGATTCAGACCACAAACCTTTGGAAACAATATTCGCTAAACCTCTAGCTGCAGCACCAAGACGACTACAAAAAATGTTCATGCCCTCCAACTGTATGATATCGACATACAGTACAAAATGGGATCAGAAATATACCTGGCCGACATTCTCACCTGTCATTTTGTCAACAACCAACCAACAGAATCCACACTCGAAGAAGAATTTGACCAAGTCCCGCTGACCGAAGAAATCAATCAGATCGTAGCCACGGAAGAGAAGATATCCAAATTGAAGGTAGAAACCGATAAGGATGAAGTTCTTCAGCAAGTAAAAGCAATCATCCAGGTGGGATGGCCAGAGAAAAAGAACGGGCTAAATCCACTTTTGGTAAATTATTTCCACGTCCGAGACGAACTAACTGTACAAGAAGGTGTCATCCTACGCGGGGAGAGGGTTGTAATTCCTAAATCCTTGAGAGAGGAAACTCTGGAGGATCTACATACCGCGCATCAAGGAGTAGAATCGACATTAAGAAGGGCACGAGAGCATTTATTGGCCCAACATGAACCGTGACATCAAAGAATACATTTCCAGATGTGAGACATGCACCACATTTTCTACTCGACAGCCGAAAGAGCCGCTTTCAAGCCGCGAAGTACCACACCGTCCCTGGGCAAAACTCGGTACAGACCTCTTTCAATTTCAAAACAAGGATTACCTGGTGACCGTAGACTATTATTCAAACTTCCTTGAAATATATCTCAGCACCACAAGCTCCAATGCAGTTATAAAGATCTTGCTAGGTCATATTGCACGTTACGGAATACCAGACGAAGTAGTATCAGAGAAAGGGGCCAAATACCATTCTGACGAATTTAAAGCGTCCGTACTATCCCCATCACCCTCAGTCGAACGGCAAGGTAGAATCTGCGGTAAAGCAAGCCAAAAAGGTCCTGCAAATGACAAGAGAAAGTGGCACCGACTATTATCTGGCTCTTCTCAACATTCGAAACACGCCACAGGAAGGACATAATTCCAGTCCCGCACAAAGAATGATGAACCAACGTACGCGGACCACCCTTTCTAACTCGACAAACCTTCTAAAATCCCACTTGACAGAAAACTGTGATGCAAACATAGCCAAGAAACAGGCGAAACAACAACGATATTACAACAGAGGAGCAAAAACAATCGGGAACTGAACGAAAGAGACAGAGTTAAAGTCCAGCCATTCAGACTAGGAGAAGAAGTGGAGTGACGGGAAAATCATAAAAGAAATTCGACCACGGTCATACGAAGTGGAGGTAAACGGCAGAAAATGCATCAGAAACCGTAAGCATTTACGGAAATGCACACCGGCCCAGGAGTTGGAAGTCGAAGAAGATGTATCCTACTAATGCCAGATTATGTCCAAGAAGATATCAATGAACCGGAAGGGACACAGCGAGAGAAAGACGAAACACAACCTCCAGCGGAACACGAAATGGAATTGCCAGCAGAGCTGGAAGGAGACCAGGAATACCGGACGCGCAGCGGGCGCGTGTAAAAAATTACCAGTGAGATTTGGCGAACTCGCGGATAACTAACTGGAAAATTTAGCCAGACGACCTGAGTAAAACACTAAACATTTATTAACATTATTTGACTATTTGTTATGTTATCCCGTCAAGGACCACGAACAACAGTTTAGTTGAGGCCAGAACAATCTTGACTTAGGATCTGTTTTGTTAAAGAAGGGAAGATGTTACGATAGTTGATAATATTATATCATACGATAGTTAATATCCCGACGGAAGTCACCTCAGGGTGATTGACACGCCATTGTTATGGCAACGACAGCATGATAGAATATATTGTTACTAGAAATACATGCATGCAGAATCCCCTCGCCCATTTGAACCAAACAATTTACTCCCCAAAAGTTATTGTAACATGAAGAACTGAGTCGACCAATGTAACCATGGTAACACACAACACTGTATATTTTTTATATTTTAATTTGTACAAAATATTGTTATTTTGTTTTTAAATATGTAATTATCAATTGCCCAACTAAAAGCACAACTATATAAAGTGGGTATGCTATTATGTACTCTTTTAGCTTTGATTTACTGTATTAACATTCAACCTTAGACCTTCACAAAACGTTTCGAAATTTTCATAAAACTTCAACTGCTTTTCGAGCTGTATTTTTATACTTCGCACTTGCTTTTGAAATGAAGTTTTTGAGATTTAATATATTTTTTATTTTTCTTTAACGTATTTGAATCAATACTAAAATACTCTTAAGATCAATCAATGTTGTATTGACCACACAGAATGTTCTACACATTTTCAAATTCACAAAATATACTGCATGCTATATTACTATATAAACTCGGCAAAGCAAGCATGCAAAATAGACACTTGCCCGTTTAAAACGCTCCTTTTCCGGTCTTTCGACTGTTTTTCCTCTTGTTAATTTGTTCTCTAAATAATTTTCATTTATCTTGTTTTGGAGACTTAACATATAAACTTACTTACATAGACACTTGCTTATAAAATGAGTGCAAAACTATTTTTTAAAAAAGTTTCCATGACAAAAAAAAATGGCGGACAACTTTGCATTCCACAATGTTTTCACATACCCGGGTGTAAATATCCGAGCGGAATTAGTACCCTCGCACGGCGCTTCGCGCCGGCTCGGGGATTATTATTCAGACAGTAGATTTTGGAAACAACAAATACATTTCTTGTGCTAATAATATCTTATAACACGAGTTTATGACTTCTGGCGGCTTTTAGAAACACCTGCCACATGGCAAGTCAAGATTTTCTGCAGAAATAATAAAACTTTGTATAGAATGTATCGATATATCCGGTAGAATGTTTAGAAAATTCAACAGGCCAATACATTGCTACAGAATGCTATCGACATTGAGCAGAAGCTTTATGTTTGTATTAAAATTTATCGATCAGAATGGCGGCGCTGGATTCTTGTTCGGATGATATTTAACACAAAATATTTTTACCAAATTTCCCAGTTTTTACTCAAAATGTACTCCTTGAAACAATAAATTGAAACACCAACCTTCAATTGTTATTATGCAATTAAAACGATAGGAATAGAAATTAGAAATAGTTAAATTGGAAATAAGGTTCGCTTCAAACGTGGTTTGAACTTCCTTGCTGGCGACACAACCAGAAGTTGGAAAAAACCTACTTTCAACCCCTTAATAGACTGACTTGAACCAAGTCTAATAGCCCAATATAGCTAGGCTGGTTTAATAGACAATGGACTAAAACATTCAATTTTTTTAATAGAACTACTAACATTGTTACCTTGTTGAAAATGACGAAAATATGATAAATTTACTTGGCAATAATACAATTCTTCAGTTCTCAGTGCCTGTGACGCGGGCGACGTACGTCACTGTATAGTCAAATCCAATACTCAAATCCAATACTCAAATCCAATACTCAAATCCAATACCCAAATCCAATATTCAAATCCAATATTCAAATCCAATACTCAAAATCCAATACTCAAAAATAGGTCCCACCTCCATTTACCAAAGCTCAAATAACCTAAAGTAACATATTATCGAACTACAAGTGCCGGTTGATCACCCTAAGCTTTGGAGTGTAAACATATAGCAGGTGTATTGCCTG
Source organism: Trachythela sp. YZ-2020 (assembly GCA_016169945.1). Lineage (NCBI taxonomy): Eukaryota > Metazoa > Cnidaria > Anthozoa > Malacalcyonacea > Clavulariidae > Trachythela > Trachythela sp. YZ-2020. The sequence goes on from JADLSH010000389.1 coordinate 3,897,849, forward strand.
ATATCACACTACAAGAGTAAACAAATGAAGAGACTCGTGCGTGGTTTATTAAACACATATTACAAATACTTAGATAGATAAACGTCTAAACATTGTTTTAAACCGAAACTTGCGCAAAATCTTAAAAACAGTAGGGGAGGAATGCCAGAAGGTATTGGTCCAGGTTTTTTAAAGCCAGACAAGAGGGAGCGGCCTCGTTGAAGGTTGAGTCGAGTGTTGAAATCAGTTAAAGATGGTCCACCTGGAGGAATAACTTGAGCGAGTTTGATTTAATAGGGAGCGGTAGGAGCAGTGCACCATACACCATGAGTCAAAATATCCGCGAGTTGACGTCCTGATAGAGCGAGGATATCACTGCGCAAGCTCTTTTAGATGTATAAAAAGAAGGGCACAACCAGGATGGGCATATATATTATGTGCGTTAGCAAACATCTTCAGTACTCTTTTGGAAAAATTCCTCATATGGAAACTAGACATACGGAATAAAGAATATATCAGAGCATACGTACATACATGACACACACATATATACACGCACCTGATTAAATACAGAATATATACTTAAAGCGAATTTGTAGTACTCAAATAAAACTACAAATGGTGGAGCACAGGGGGTGGGGGAGAAATCGTGATCAGCACAAGACTTTTAAAAAGGGAATATGGGAATAAAGTATTGCAACATTAGAAAATATTTTATGAGGAGGTGATAGAAATCAGGTTACCATCCCTTGGGAATTATTAGAGGGCAACAAATATCAATAAAACAAATACAAATCGATAAAAATCCCACCCAAGGGATGGTAACCTGGGCGTCAGTATTCCGACTAGGCCATTAAACACCATTTCAGGGTACCATGGGGAAGGACAAGTTAAAGTATCCTAAAACTAGATGCATGAATATACTTAGTTGAAGAACTCTGCTAATACAATGTATCGGCCCGCTCAGGACTCTTATACATCAAAGAATGCTCCTTCGCAGACCCTTATATATCTGCAAAACTGCTTGCCACTCATGCAGGCCTGAGGTTACCATCCCGTGGGAAGTATTGGAGGGCAACAAATATCAATACAGATCTGAACGCAATAGAGATCCCACCCAAGGGATGGCCTCGGTTGGGTTTGCCTATTCAGCCCCAATTCAATTACAATTAGAATTAGAGGGCTAAACATCAATATTGCGGCTTAAAGTGCTTATAAACCCAAAATGGGTTTTTACTGATTCGGATAGAACATAAAAAGTTAGTTAATAAGTTCTAGATTAGTTTTTGGCTTAGACCTTTAGTTTCGGAGATATAAAGGCTCAAAGTCGCTATTTTGGAAAAAAAGTAGCGTCTTCCGGGGGACTGGGTCCCAGGAACGTGTGTATTTAATTTTACTATAAAAACTATTACATTTGGATAAATCATCTTGAAAAGTCGGCTATTTCTTGAGGAAAAAAACACATTTTTGAACTCAAACACATTTTTGAGTGTGTAAAGTAACCCTTCTAGTGGCTTGCATCGTCAATCGTGGAATATAGACGAAGGAATGGATTTAAATGCGATTTCAAAGTCGATCGTGGAGACGACCATGACACTTGCAGTAACTTATGTCTATAAATTCTGGGACATAGATGCCTCTTCTGGCGAACCAATTGCTTATAAAATTCTTTCGTATAGTATCAAATAAAGAAAGAAGAAATAAATGAACGAATACAAGGGTTAAAAGTTTGTTGGAATGGAACTTAAACCTTTTACTGCATTGTATAGTCTTCATGCCTTCATGGACATGGGAATCGGTTGCATTTCATTTCTGATTTCTACACCTGCTTTAAAGTTGGTTCTCACTTTAGCAAGGAAGCTTGTTTCCCTACAAATTTTACATCCAAATTTACCCAAAATTTGGACATTTTCAAGAATAATAACTGGTTAACTGCAACTGGCCAACCCACAATCTAATGAAATTGGCCCCCATGTATATTCTCACAGAACCTACGTTTCATAGGAAGATTGGTTGACAGATTGTCATTTTTGTCCATGTAAATGAAAGATGATCAATACACAGATATCATAAACTGGATATATAGATATATGGAATTATTGTGACAACACTAAACATTAATTGCCACATAAATAGGCTTAGAATAATATTCATCTTTTGAGAATGTTTTAGTGGGGAAACATATCTAATTTAATAAATAAGCCATAAGGCCAGTATGTGATCTGTAAAACATCATACTTTCTATTACAGTAGCTTTGCCTGTGTGGGCAGAGCAAACATGCTTCAACTTTCATTAGATGTCTGGTGTGAGAGTGATGGTTTGCTTTACTCACAGTGTACACACATCCAACTTTCTTGGGATGCCCACATAGCTGATTTAAGTGACTCAGAAAGGTGCTTCTCTGTGCAAGTAAAATGACTTTCTCTCCATGGAGGGAAATGGATGTTGACCCCCTCCCCTACCAGATGTCCTTGCACATTTTATAAGTGGAATCTCTCCTTCCAGATGGGTAAAGTTCCTCCATAGTGGGAGTCTGGCTCTTTTCTAGGTAACCCATTACCCAAAAAGCAGCTAAGGTTTAGCCGATCCAATCAAGCGCAGTTAACCCATTAATTGGCAGTACTCTACCACTGATGAGTAAAATTTGCCAATTAATGGGTTAAGCCAATCGATCCAATCAAGGGGCTGAGCTATTAAAAGTGCACTTGCCCCCAAGACACAGTAGAGTCACAATACAACATATATTGATAAAGATGTTTAATAAATATTTAATTAAAAATGTTAATTCATCTTTCACTGATGGTTCCAGTTTACTTCACTGATAATCTAGATGAAATGACAAACAAATAGTTTAATGGGCTATACAATTTTGAAGTGTATATCTCTATTCAGGGAATTTTTTCTTAGCCTCCCTAAGGTTCTTCAACATAGGTGGCTAACAAACCAAGGCCTAACCGCAGAAATGCCTGATACTCAGGTTAAGGTGGTTCCACTAGTGGGACAGTGCAGCACTTGGTGATCAACTTTGTGCCAAATACATGTATCAATCAAACATATAGCATCAGTATCTCACTGTCATATAAAACATTTGACATTGACCACATGTGTAGGATAATACAAGACACTGAAAGTCCACATATAAAGTAGGTTGAAATCTAAAAGTAGAATGGCCTATTAATTTATATTAGTTAAATACCATAAAGGCATTAAAGTTGTGATAATTTTCACATTGAAACATATATGATATATTATTCTATAACAGCAGTATGTAATCTCTCAGAGGTAGAAGCACTTCAATCGATTTGTGTGCCAACAAACACCGTTGTACACCGTTGTATACTAACTACTAAGCAAATAATATGCACATTTAGGTGGCATGATTAAACGTTAAATATCCAAAGTTCATACGCGCGAATAGACATCATTGCATTTGTTAAAATCACAGCTTACCTGTATGTTGATTCCTGTTCTATGTTGGGACAACTGGGTACATTTGTCTTTGTTTATAGGTCGATAACTATGGCCTGTATTTGCCACCAAATGTCTCAGATCGATGAGTTTCGGTGTCCTCTTTTCTATCGGTTTAAAGCCGCAGTAGGTGATTTATCATCCAAAAAAGGTGTCAGATAGCTAGATATATTACTGTTGGTACTTTCTGTGTAATATCACGCACAAACGAAACATCGTTTAGACAAAATATGCAAAAAAACACAATACATCGATATCTTCGCCATATATTTCTTAGTTGTTTATCAAAGTTGGGTTCCTGGGATCCAGGCCCCTTGGTGATATTTTGGTCGCGCTACTTTTTTTCAGAAAATGCCAAAATTTGCCTGTTTGAGCCTTTATATCTCCGAAACTAAAAGTCTAAGCCAAAAACTAATCTAGAACTTACTAACTAACTTTTCATGCCTTATCCGAATCAATAAAAACCCATTTTGGGTTTATAAGCACTTTAAGGTGGCTCCCTACAGTTAGCACAGTTTGAAACACAAAGTTTTACGTGGAATCTTCGTGACCCGGTAAAATTTTGAAACAAGCCGCGGGAAGTTATTTTCGAGACTTTTCTGCGAAAAACCACAACCTTTTCATATAGTCGTAAATCTTTGAAATTCAAACAGTACGTATGTTGTTAACCAGTTTCTAAGCTTTCTTTTGGTATGTTTCTCACGTATTTACGTTCAGTATTATCTTTTATAATGTTCAAAATCTTATATTTTATAATGTTCAAGATATTTTATACTATGCACAAGACAGTCTAGAGCTGTCAGAGTAAAATAATTCTTTAAAGCAATCAAAAGTTTAAAAACTGCTGCATACAACTACAGTACAGACAGTTACGACTTACTAGTTGTCTTACGAAAATTTGGAATTTCAACAATAAAAACAAATTTAAGAGACGTTGGATTAATTCAATGCGTAAACCACGGACAAACCAGGCCAGAAAAAGACCACCAACAAACAATCTTGGGTCCAACAAGCCAAGGATAACGAGAACGAAGAGAATTTTTAGTCTTTACTGACTGTAGAGATGTGTCGACACTCTATTACATCGGTCACCTTGATAAGTTCACGACAGTTACAACTAAATGGAAACCAGGCTTTACAAGTCGCCTTTTTTAATATTAACAAATTTTGGAAAAATTTACAGATAAGTTTTCTCAGAACAAAAATTTGCAAATATCTAAAAAACTTATCCTACAACCTACCTTAATTTTTTGATATAATGTTCCGCTTAGTATTCCAAATTTACTTACAATTTTTAAAAAAAATTCACCGAAGGGAATTCAAGTAATTTTGTTTCTTGTCCCATTTATAGGATATGACTACTATAGTTCATACGTTGTTGTTGCCATAGCAACGCGACTGTGGCGTATTTAGAACCCATAGGTTGGACACATAACAGTTATATTAATAGTTATTACCAACAAGGCAACTATATATTTCACAAACATGAAGATATGTGTTGCAATAGGGAAAGCACATTTTCACCCCGTGTTTTAATATTAACTGTAGGGAGCCACCTTAAGCTGACTCTAAGTATGTATAAACTGAACTTACAAGAATGCTAACATATACATACTAGTAAAGGTAAAACATGCAGAAAAAGAAGAGAAATAACACAGCCTTATAATAGAATTTGGTGAGCAAGGTTGGTTCAAACAGGGTAATTATAAAGAACGCAGACCAAAAATAGAATGGATTTTGTTAAAATCAGTAAGCGTGTACTAATAACATTGGAATTATGCACTGCTAAAGAATACTGAGTTCCTCTCAGGCTGAACCAAAATCTGCATTTAGTAACAATGATAAGAGTACAAGAAAACCTAAACAATGAAGGCGTCAAAAAGTCTTTGCGAGTTCAATACGAGAATCTGAAAAGGCATTGAAGGGAATATGGGAATAAACTGTTACGACGTTGGAAAATATATATTCGAGAGAGGTGATAAGGTTACCATCCCTTGGGAAGTATCAGAGGGCAGCACAATAGTCAAATAGGACAAACGAAGGTCTAAGCAAAAAAAGAACTCACCAAGGGATTGTAACCTGAGCGTCAGTAATCCGACTATGGCATTAGACACCCTTTCAGGCTATCATGGGGAAGGGCAAGATGAAGAATCCTAGAATTAGGCGAAGGGGAAAAGTTGAGGAGTATTGTTAATATGCACAATGGATATTTACTGAGGCCTCCCATGCATGAAAGAGCATGCCTTCTCAGACTCAGGTCCAAGGGAACAACAGCTGCTTGCCCACTCATAATATATAAATGATTTCATACTCAGTCCTCTCATGCATCAAAGTATATGCCTTCTCAGGCCCATTAGTGTAGGTAATATTATGGTTTCGAGTGCAATTTGAAAAACTCACGAGTGCAGGTTTTATCCAAATTTCACGAGAAACCATGCTATTACTTATTATTATATTATAAGTAGTATCTAACGAGCAATTTGATTGGCTAATTCGCGTGCTTTATGACGCAATAAAGCACGGCCACCGTTTTGATTTTTTCTCCCTTTGTCCCCGCTTGTTAAATTTTCCTCGGAATTGTCAATACAATATGAACAAAATTATAATAGTTTTAAATCCAAAGTCTGTCAGAAAGCAAGAAAAATTAGACCTAAACGAGATGGAAAAAGCCAGCCAACAAATAACAACGGGATCCATAAACGGCGAATAAAGATTCGTAGCTGTTTCTGAGTTTGAAATATACTTTTTTGCTTGAAAGTTCGCATTCAACGGCGACAAGAAATGCGAAAATCTGTGCTATTTTGACATTTAAAGGTACAAAAACTGTATTTAAACACAAACCAAACCAAATTTATCCACAGTTCTAGGTGCAAAAAATTAAAATTAACCATTTTGGCATTGATTTAGATAACACTATGTGTACAGTTTTTAAGCTGTCAAGATGCAACGACAAAAACCTACACAAATACGACATGTTTATGCATTTCTTGACAGTTTGTCTGAGAAAATTTTTAACCACCAACCACTGAATTAGCAAAAAAACACAAAAAATATTCAAACAGTACCTTCAAACAAAAACTGCCCGATATATTTGGTTCAAGATGAAAAATCAACTTGACAGCCAATGTCGTCAAAGCAGCTTGACAAAAACCCTTCGCTTTTATACCGAATCCAGGACAAAAGTGAAGGAGAACAACAAAAAACCAATCTGTCTATCATTGTGCACCATATTTGAAAAATTTTCAACAGTTTTTGTGCCTTTTTAATCCCTAATTTTTGTTGAGTTGCAAGTTTTTCGCTCCTTCGCCGGCCAGAATTCAAGCGTAGTTGTTGCCAAGCAATGAAAACATTGAAAAGCTTGCGAGTGACGTCATAAATGTACATAAATATACATAAAAAATGTTCGAGACAACTATACTTTCAACTTCTCACTGTTGTTACAGATATTTGCGCTGCTGTTTGGGATTAACTGCACTGAAATCAACCAATCACAGTCGAGTAATATTTTTATGTATATTATTTGCAAGTAAATCACACTATGGCTAGATACACTTTGAAACAATCGAAAAATACTCGAAATATTTGTAAAACTACGCTAAAATATACATTCTAACATCATTTTGGCAAACAAACAAGTTCGTAAATCAAGATAACAAGATTTATGTCTAAAGATGACGAGACTAAGATTTCAATACCATTTTTTCAAGCAGTGTCTAGCATATTTAAGGCCTTTTCAATTATTTCATGTGCCGAAATAGCAAGCATCCTCCAGTATATTTTTAGGCATTAAGACCTTTCGTTCAACTCATTTTACATTTCAAACTCTGTCTGTTCCGACATATTTAGAATTGTAGATATACTCGCTCGGCCAAACAGTATCTTTAGACTATTGAGCATTTCTTCTGTGCCCATACTCCCTCTGTACGAATATGTGTCTGTGAAGCAATAAAACACAAATACAGAATCGTATTTCAATCTTTCAATATCCAATGAGTTCAGGAAGCATTCGATATTACGCAATCGTACTCAATATTACTAAGGGCTGTGGGTCCTAATCTAAGATTTGGCCCACCGCTGTAAATTCCTTAAAATATTTGGCTATGTCGCTCGCTACAGGCTTGTTCCCTTTAATTGCAAAATACAATTCTCACAACTTTATTTGTTTTTCGCATTTTATAGATCCTTCAAAAACATTTTTCAAATAAATTTTACTTCACTGGATAACTTGGTATTCCTTTATCTATCTCTTCGTTTCTTCACTGATGGGATGGAAGAATATCTAATCCAACCAACTGCTTGGTATTACATGAAGTATCTTGGGAAGTCAGATATGTTTCTTGGGTTAACCCTAGCTTCCTATTCTGCAGCAACATTGATTTCTGGGCCAGTTATCGGAGCTGTGGATGTAAAATTGCAAGGTTTAAGCAAAGCAATCGTAGTCTTGGGTGGTTTAGTAAAGTTATTTGGTAATCTACTGTATTCAATTCCGGTCAATGGATACTTTCCTTTGTTTGGAAGATTTATAAGCGGCGTAGGCGAAGGTACACTAGGAGTTCTATATGGCGTTATGGCGAGAGGTACTACCAACGAAAATCGTGCTAAGGCATTTCTATATTTCGAAGGACTCTTCATGTGCGGCCAAATATTTGGGCCATCAATTGGAAGCCTTCTTACATTCAACTTGGATATATTTGGTTGGAAAATTAATGCAGGAAATTCACCAGCGATACTTCTGATAATCATTTGGTGTATTTTGCTTACTATTACGATGTTCCTACCAAGTGATCTCATGGCGAACTCAGAGGAACAACCAAGCAGTGACATAGTTAGTGAAGACGAAACTGCCTCATCCAAATCTTTCGCGAAACCAATAGTATTGGTTGTCCACAGTCAATTGTTTTCTTTATTTTATTTCGATTTCTTTATTTTTTTTTTCTACTGTATTGTTTTATTCTACGTTCCGTTATTAGCAGTGCGCCATCTTGGATTGGGACTTGTTCATGTGAAATTGATTTACATCAATAGTACGTTATTTGTCTTCGTTCTTTTCATTGCTACTTACCTCTTCTTGAAAAGATTTTCCGAAAAGAATTTTCTAATTTTCGGAATTGTTTCTCTGATAGTCCCAATCTTAGTCCTATTTTACTTTGCTCTCTCGTGGGACACACCAATATCAGTGAATGCAGCTTATCTCTTGCTTCTTTCAATGTTAATTGTGAATGCAAATGCAGTAAACTTTTCCTTGGTTGGTTCGTTGCTAACAAAATTAACACCAGTAAACAGTGCCTCGTTTTATCAAAGTCTAAATTTTACCGTTCTACATATGAGTGCCATCGTCAGTCGTTTAATAGCAGGGGCTACTTTTGCCAAAATGCCAATGCTGTACACTTGCATTGGTCTTACAATTGGCTGGTTAGTTTCAATTATATGGTTCAGTATTGAATATACGAACTTTACTCGTGCTACTGAAAATAAAGAATGAACTATGTTGTGCTTATATGAACTGCTTTCAACATAATAGCCAGGATATTGAGTCCACGCCCCAAATTGGCCAAAGAACGTAGCGAATGTATATTGGGATAAGCGAAGTTTAATTTATCCTTTCTAATTAACTCTCAAAGAAATATTGAAGACAGTTTTGCGTTACATTTCTAGTTCGTGACTAAGGACAAAGGCGAAAACTGAAATAAAATGTGGTCCGAGAACTATCCTGAACAGCGAAATGTCCACAATACCGAATTAAGCATTGTTACGTCCTTTGTTGCAACGTCAGAGATGCTACTTAATGTCGAGTTTATAACATTGATACAATTCTTCAACTTCTTAAAAATGATATTACAACAGAAAACTTTCAGCGGTAACTCACAATGCAAGACGTTACAGAACCAATCGTATAACCTCATTTGCATTGGGAGTTATCGCTAAAAGTTGTCGCGTGTAACATTACCTTATGGTTCCGTTCAAACCGGACCGGATGAATGCGGAACCGTGCTCAAATATATACAGGGAAGGGAAACGATAACAGTTGAGTCTTGAGCTAAATTTTTTATCTGTAAATGTCGTGTGAGGCCATATTTAGCAATTGTCATATTCTGCGAGTAAACAAACGAAATTTTAATAATTGTTGTAAAGAAATTTAAAAGGGGATGTGTTTTTCTGATTGTATGTAATACTGTCAGGGCTCGCAACGGATACCTTTTTGCAAAGATTGCAAAAATAGTGGATATTTATGGCTGTCTTGGTTGGTTTAAATGATGTACTTGCAATTTCAAGGGCAAAGATGGAAAAATTCAGTTGAATTTATACATATTTGTCACACCAAATGAAGTTAAGCAGAATTCGTACATATATATTTGTCACAATTAATAAATGAAAGAAATTATAGATGGTTGGCAAATTTAAGTATTCCACTAGTCTTGCAACAAAGCCAGAGAAAATTATACCGCAGAATTCCAAAAGTAGCCACCGCCCTGACAGTTATGGCAAATTTGAGATTAAAATTACTCCAATGTAGCAACCTACCCTGAATGAACTATACCAAGTTGCCCCGGAGTACTTTTAAGATTCTGCAGTAACTGCTTTAAACAATCTTTGCGACAGCTATGGTAAGGACTATGGTTAGTATATAATGCTATAATGCAAAAGCTCACTTCCCTTGTGGTCGTTTGAGCACTCTGGCGCCAAGACACTTCACGCATGTCTGGATGCGCATGTGTCTGAGTATTGTACCACATGCGCTTGGTGAGGGCAAGAGTATGGTGTATAAATACGAAGTCGCTCGCATCTAGACTGTTAGTGAACTTTTATTTAGTCACGGTGGACTCATCAGGATTTTACACACTTATGATAAAGTAACAAAGGAAATTAGCTATATGATAAATTATACTATACATATTTACAAAACTACCTGTTTTTCATGAGTGCCGTGCATTAAATTGATTAAAATTAGATAAAATATTTAAAAATTATTGAATAAAGTTGCTACAGTCAGACTTAAATTTATGTAAAGTACTAGCCTGTCTTAACTCAGTAGGAAGAGAATTCCACAGTACTGCACCGCTATAACTAAAGCTATTTTTCAAGTAATTAGTACGCGGTAGTGGCAAAGCTAGTTTGTTACTGGTGTCTCTCAATGCATAATTTGTGATACTATTGCGATCAACAAACATATTAGAAAGATAATCTGGAGCAAGACCATTCAAGGATTTATACACCATGATAGCCTTGGAAAGCCTACGCTGAGATACAAGATTTTTCCATCCAAGACTTTCGAAAAGATAATCGGCATTTGTATCATAACTAGAAGATGTTAATACCCTGGCAGCACGATTTTGTAATTTTTGCAATTTGTTAACTAGATAACTACTGCAACTGTCCCAGACAGCAGAGCAGTAGTCGAAATATGGTTGAACTAAGCACTTGTAAATAAGTTGCATTGTGGTAAAAGGAACATAAGGTCTAATGCGTTTTAGTGCACCAATACCGGAAGCAACTTTTTTACTCAGTTTCTCAATATGAACATTCCAGGATAAGTTCTCATCAATATGTACGCCGAGTGATTTTGTATGAGAGACTTGTTTAACTGGAACGTTATTTATTACTAATCTGTTATTTATTACTACAAGCTGCACTGACGAGCCGTTGAACGGCGAAACATGCATGTCTGCAGATTTGACTATATATATATATATATATATATATATATATATATATATATATATATATATATATATATATATACATACATACTAGCGATAATGCAAAGCTCACTTCCTTGTTGTCGTTTGAGCACTCTGGCTCCATGACACTTTGCGCATGTAGATGCGTTGATGTCACTGTGTTGTACGACATGCGCTTGGTGAGTAAGCTCATGTGTATAAATACGGTTGACATCTCGTGTATAGACGTATACCAAGCTGCACTGACGAGGCGTTGGACGCCGAAACATGCATGTCTGTAGATTGTATCAGGGCGACTATAAGATGGGGCGGCGAAACGGCTAGATAAAGTCGTGATCAATGTGTGATGCGCTTTGGGACTGGGGCGACGCGGCCCCTGTGTAATTTTTAAAAAAGCAACAAGGAGTGGAAAAAACTCCAGGTGGATCGAGTTAATGATTAATATTTTAAAAAGTATTCAGTCGATTGTTGCTGTATTTTTTCAAGATGTTATTCAAGCCTTTTAGCGTTCATACAACAAGTTTTAAGGCGTTCTGTACTATCTAACATATAAAATTTTGTGTTTTAAATCTCGAAACATTTATGACTTCCCTGTCCAATTTCGCCCGCCCGCAAAACAATTTACTAACTTCGTACCTTAGAATCGAGCTAGAACGTAGCTTTTTTTAAGACAACACTGCCACGAATTAAGCTTTATTCCTGCCCAATTTTGTCGTGTAATTTTTTGAACTTTTTTTGCTACCTGCCATTGAATGCGCACCAACCGGTCATTTAAATGGGGAAAGTATGACAGGCAATAGACAAATTTGGCTAACGCTGTTTACATCAGTGTGTTTACGTCGTTGCTACCCAATTCACAACTTCGGATAACTCACATGCCTGGTTACTATTGTTCTAGTTTGCGAAAACATTGAATAGGACAAAAGTAACTAAGCATTAGAATTATGTATAAGAGCTATTCACTCATGTAGATCATTCTAATGCTTAGTAACATTTGTTCTATTCAATGTTTTCTCGAACTAGAACAATAGTAATTTCTGGCCTGTGTATATAACAAATTTGTGGTAATTTTCTTTAACAAATAAAAATGTCTCCACGCGCATCACACATTGATCAGGGGTTACATTGCCGTCTCGCCGCCCTATCTTATAGACGCATATTTTCAGTATCTGTGTTGATATATATTCAACATTAAAGATTATTTTTTGCCTGCCACATGACAAGCCTTGTAAAGTTTCTTATCTATTGACTATTGTATACAATAAGTTTTGCTGCAGAAATAATAAAACAATGTATAGAATGGATCGATATATCCGGTAGAATGTTTAGAAAATTCAACAGGCCAATACATTGCTACAGAATGCTATCGACATTGAGCAGAAGCTTTATGTTTGTATTAAAATTTATCGATCAGAATGGCGGCGCTGGATTCTTGTTCGGATGATATTTAACACAAAATATTTTTACCAAATTTCCCAGTTTTTACTCAAAATGTACTCCTTGAAACAATAAATTGAAACACCAACCTTCAATTGTTATTATGCAATTAAAACGATAGGAATAGAAATTAGAAATAGTTAAATTGGAAATAAGGTTCGCTTCAAACGTGGTTTGAACTTCCTTGCTGGCGACACAACCAGAAGTTGGAAAAAACCTACTTTCAACCCCTTAATAGACTGACTTGAACCAAGTCTAATAGCCCAATATAGCTAGGCTGGTTTAATAGACAATGGACTAAAACATTCAATTTTTTTAATAGAACTACTAACATTGTTACCTTGTTGAAAATGACGAAAATATGATAAATTTACTTGGCAATAATACAATTCTTCAGTTCTCAGTGCCTGTGACGCGGGCGACGTACGTCACTGTATAGTCAAATCCAATACTCAAATCCAATACTCAAATCCAATACTCAAATCCAATACTCAAATCCAATACTCAAATCCAATACTCAAATCCAATACCCAAATCCAATATTCAAATCCAATATTCAAATCCAATACTCAAAATCCAATACTCAAAAATAGGTCCCACCTCCATTTACCAAAGCTCAAATAACCTAAAGTAACATATTATCGAACTACAAGTGCCGGTTGATCACCCTAAGCTTTGGAGTGTAAACATATAGCAGGTGTATTGCCTGATATCACACTACAAGAGTAAACAAATGAAGAGACTCGTGCGTGGTTTATTAAACACATATTACAAATACTTAGATAGATAAACGTCTAAACATTGTTTTAAACCGAAACTTGCGCAAAATCTTAAAAACAGTAGGGGAGGAATGCCAGAAGGTATTGGTCCAGGTTTTTTAAAGCCAGACAAGAGGGAGCGGCCTCGTTGAAGGTTGAGTCGAGTGTTGAAATCAGTTAAAGATGGTCCACCTGGAGGAATAACTTGAGCGAGTTTGATTTAATAGGGAGCGGTAGGAGCAGTGCACCATACACCATGAGTCAAAATATCCGCGAGTTGAAGTCCTGATAGAGCGAGGATATCACTGCGCAAGCTCTTTTAGATGTATAAAAAGAAGGGCACAACCAGGATGGGCATATATATTATGTGCGTTAGCAAACATCTTCAGTACTCTTTTGGAAAAATTCCTCATATGGAAACTAGACATACGGAATAAAGAATATATCAGAGCATACGTACATACATGACACACACATATATACACGCACCTGATTAAATACAGAATATATACTTAAAGCGAATTTGTAGTACTCAAATAAAACTACAAATGGTGGAGCACAGGGGGTGGGGGAGAAATCGTGATCAGCACAAGACTTTTAAAAAGGGAATATGGGAATAAAGTATTGCAACATTAGAAAATATTTTATAGGGAAGTAATAGAAATCAGGTTACCATCCCTTGGGAAGTATTAGAGGGCAACAATTATCAATAAAAGAAATACAAATCAATAGAAATCCCGCCCAAGGGATGGTAACCTGTGCGTCAGTAGTCCGACTAGTCCATTAAACACCATTTCAGGTTACCATGGGGAAGGACAAGTTAAAGTATCCTAAAACTAGATGCATGAATATACTTAGTTGAAGAACACTGCTAATACAATGTATCGGCCCGCTCAGGTCTCTTATACATCAAAGAATCCTTCTTCGCAGACCCTTATATATCTGAAAAACTGCTTGCCATTCATGCAGGCCTGAGGTTACCATCCCTTGGAAAGTATTGGAGGGCAACAAATATCAATAAGACAAATACAGAAGTGAACGCAATAGAGATCCCACCCAATAGATGGCAACCTCAACGTCAGTTATCCGACTAGGACATTAGGTACCCTTTCAGGTTACCATGGGGAAGGACAAGTTAAAGAATCCTAGAATTAGATACAGGAATATATTTGAGAAATACTGTTTATATATACCATGCGTGCCTGCTCTGGTATCGTATGCATCAAATTGGCCCCTATGTACTATTTACAACATGGCGAGCGTTGTATATCCGATACAACACTGCCGCTCATGTTGTAAATAGCTTGTGAAACGTCTTGATGAGAACATTCGTATTCTTCAACAATTTAAAATAAATGAATGATATTTGGTGAGAAAATTGAACTTAAAGTTTATGTAAATCAGCATGATTCTGTATCAGATATACAAACTCCTTCACGCTAATGATTTCTTTTGTGTTTTCTTCATGAATTATTAATGAGTTTTACAATGAAATATACAGCCATAAAATAGATATTAATTGTCGCCTGATCAGGCCTTACACAAACATCGATTGGGTTTCTTATTCAGCCCCAATTCAATTACAATTAGAGGGCTAAATATCAATATCGCGCCTTACTGTATGCTGACTCTAATTGTGTATAAACTGAGCTTACAAGAATGCTAATATATACATACTAGTAAAGGTAAAACATGAAGAAAAATCAAGAAAGAAAGAGAAATAACACAGCCTTATAATATAATTTGCTGTGCAAGGGTGGTTCAAACAGGATATAAAGAACGCAGACCAAAAATATAATGATTTTTTGCATGCTAGAAGGTAGAATGGATTTTGTTAAAATCAGTAAGCGTGTGCTAAAGGCATTGGAATTATGCACTGCTAAAGAATAGTGAGTTCCTCTCAGGCTGAACCAAAATCTGCATTTAGTAAGAATAATAAGATCAAACGAAAACCTAAACAATGAAGGCGTCAAAAAGGCTTTGCGAGTTCAATACGAGAATCTGAAAGAGAATCGAAGGAATATGGGAATAAACTGTTGCGTCATTGAAAATGTATATATTCGAGAGAGGTGATAACAATCATGTTACCATCCATTGGAAGTTTCAGAGGGCAACACAATATTAAAATAGGACAAACGAAGGTCTAAAGAAAAAAAAAGAACCCACCAAAGGATGACCGTGCGTAATCCTACTAGGGCATTAGACACCCTTTCAGGCTACCATGGGAAAGGGCACGATGAAGAATACTAGAATTAGGCGAACGTAAAAAGTTGAGAAATATTGTTAATATGCACAATGGACGTTTATTGAGGCCTCTCATGTATGAAAGAATATGCCTTCTCAGACTCAGGTCCAAGGAACAACAGCTGCTTGCCCACTCAGGCCGTAATTCAATAAATTAGACATTAATTATTTCATACTCAGTCTTCTCATGCATCAAAGTACATGCCTTGTCAGGTCCATTAGTATAGGTAATATTATGGTTTCGAGTGCACTGTGGATGTAACAGGGACGGTGAGTTTTTGAAAGACCTCAAAATAGCACGAGTTCGAAGGACGAGTGCTATCTCAGGTCTTTGAAAAACTAACGAGTGCATGTTTTATCCAAATTTCACGAGAAACCATGCTATTACTTATTAATAATATACATAAAAAATGTTCGAAACAACTATACTTTCAACTTTTCACTCTTGTTACAGATAATGGCACTGCTGTTGGCGATTAACTGCACTGAAATAGTGAAATCAACCAATCACAGTCGAGTAATATCTTTATGTATAAATCACACTATGGCTAGATACACTTTCAAACAATCGAAAAATACTCGAAATATTGGTAAAACTACGCTAAAATATACATTCTAACATCATTTTGGCAAACAAAGAAGTTCGTAAAGCAAGATAACAAGATTTATGTCTAAAGATGACGAGACTAAGATTTCAATACCATTTCTTCAAGCGGTGTCTAGCATATTTAAAGCCCTTTTCAATTTTTTCATGTGCCGAACGATATATGTAAATTGCAAGTATCCTCAAGTATATTTTTAGGCATTAAGGCCTTTCGTTCAATCCATTTTACATTTCGAACTCTGTCTCTTCCAACATATTTAGAATTGTAGATACACTCCCTCGGCCAAACAGTATCTTTAGACTATTGAGCATTTCTTCTGTGTCCATACTCCCACAGTACGAATATGTGTCTGTGAAGCAATAAAACACAAATACAGAATCGTATTTCAATCCTTCAATGTCCAATGAGTTCAGGAAGCATTCGATATTGCGCAATCATACTCAATACTACTGAGGATTGTGGGCCATAATCTAAGATTTGGCCCACCGCTGTAAGGTCACAGGAGAAAACTAAGTATTATATATTCCTAAAATAGCAAGGATATCACTATCTAGCCTGTTCACTTGCCCACATATTGAACTGATGTGCATGTGTACAATATGATTAATTTTAAGGGAGAAAATATTATGATAATATTAAAACCACTGAGAACTTAAAGGGATATGGCAATAAATATTTAGTTTGTCTCATTTGAAAGAACTTTTAAAATTATATAAAAATCTCCCTTACCGATTTTTCGTATCTTTCTTATAGTTGTTGAGATATTTTGACAGAAATAATCAGAAATCCGCGAGCTTTCCGCCATCTTGGATTTTTGTGGATATTCATGCTACGTCACATGCACGGTCACGCAAGTATTATACCAATAAAGACAATGGTCATTATGAGCCCAAAATTATACTTCGCGGTCACTATTGCAAATAACAAATTTACTGGCAACTTTTGAAACATCTACTAATTGTTATTTGGTCACATATGCGAGCAAGCCTCTCACCACAATACAGTGCCAAAACCAAAGGTCATCAATCAGTCACTTAACCCTGACAAAGGTGGTTCTCCCTGCCTATGAACAGCCGAGAGTCGGCGAGCTATCCCATGACGGCAAACTGAATCGAAATAAATTTTCTGCCACCAGCAATACCAAACAATCTCATAAAAAAGTCTTTAATGAAAATCAAAAGAAAACTTGTAACAAAGCCAAAGGTACTTTAAATGCTAAGACAAACGTGTCTAATTCAAAAGACACATATCGGATCCCTGTCCGAATTAGCCATCGTCCAGCTAAAAAGCAGATGCCGCGTAGGACTGTAAGGAACAGAAGAAATAGAAATAATGCAGGGGAAATCGAACAGTCCTTTTTTCCACATCATGGGAAGTATTGCCGCCCCCCAGTATGGCGAGATCACCCAGACCTTGTAACACAACTAACAACATTAGTATAACATTACTAGAACAAACGAGACATGCAAGCTCAAGTCTCCCACGCGTAATTCCACGCTGTTTAGTATTAAACGCTAGATCCATTGTCAAACCAGATGCCTTACCTGCCTTGTATGCAGATCTTAAGTGTAACAACATTGACCTTTGCTTCATCTCTGAAACATGGTTAAAACCGGATGTACCTAACTCCCTTGTTTGTCCTGCTGGATTTTCTATTGTTAGGAAAGACAGAATAAACTGTCGTGGTGGCGGCGTTGCAATTATCTGTAGAAATGATTGGAAAATGCAAACATTACCTAATTTGGATAATATATTTGAATGTTTATGGACAAAAATTTTTACTGGAATCTCCGATTATTATGTTGCAACTATATACCACCCACCTGATAATGACTACAATGACCAAGATTTAACGGAATTCCTGATTGACTCGTGTGAACAATTATTGTCTTCGAAACCAGACTCGAAGATAATAATTGCTGGAGATATCAATAAGTTGAACATTCGAAATTTTCTTAATCAGCTATCATTTGCCCAACTTGTGAAGGTTCCTACAAGAGGTCTAAATATATTGGACGTTTTTATTACAAACGTCCCACATTATTGGAAAAATATCAAAGTGGCCAAAAGTTTGGTGAGATCCGATCATGATATGATAATAACCTATCCCCGTGACGTAATCAAAGCGAAAAGAACAGACTCGTGCTTTAGAGATGTAAGAGAACACAAAAAATTGAATATGTTGAAGGAATTTGAAACTCTTGATTTCGACATAATAACTGCAGATGGACAAACTCCAGATGAAATGATTGAGAAATTTTATGCAATGATATGGCCAATATTTGAAAAATGTTTGCCATTAATGAAAGTAAGAACTTCTTCACGTGACCCACTGTTTATGTCTCCTCTCGTAAAATATTTGTTGAAACAAAGAAAAAGGGCTATCCGGACTCAAAATACAGAATCTAATGTAAGGTTGCAGGAGAAGATAAATAAATTAATTCGAGACAATCAATTGCGTGCTGTTAAACACGAGATGAATAACCATAAAGCTGGAACAAAACGATGGTGGTCGAATGTAAATAATATTACGTCGAGGAAAAGTCAGAATGTATCTGTCAGTGCTCTCATTGATCCCAACGAAATAAATGTATATTTCCAAGGCATAAACACTGACCCTAATAATATAACCTTGGAGCTTTGCAAATCTCAGAAGGCACAAGAATTCCATTTTTGTGCACTAACACCGTCCATGAACTATTACAGGTCAAAAACGTTCCTCATCTACCCCTGACGATCTCCTACACTGGTTCTGGAAAGAATATGCTATAGAGTTGGCACCTGTCATTACAGAAATCTTTAATACGTCACTGAGAGTTGGCAAGGTGCCTAAAATGTGGAAGCTTGCTCATGTTTTACCACTGCCCAAAGCTCCTGAATTCATGTAATCAACTAAGGCCAATCTCATTAACGGATATTATCATGAGGTTATTTGAGAGAGGTGTGTATAAAACTGAATTAGCGCCTGTCATAGAGCATGCTATCGGTTCTGATCAGTTTGCATATAAAAAGGGACACAATTCAACTATGGCCTTGATCAAATGTCAACATGCATGGTTAAAGTGGTTAGACAGTGATGCTAATTATGTAAGAGTACTCTCGTTTGATTTCAGCAAAGCATTTGATAATGTGCCCCATGACATTTTAATTGAGAAGATTAAAAAGCTACCAATCAATCCGTATGTTGTGAATTGGATAATCAATTTCCTCAAAGGCAGAAAACAGAGAGTAGTGGTCGATGGAATTACAACAGAATACCTGAATATAAATCGAGGTGTGCCTCAGGAAACTGTGTTGGGTCCTGTTCTCTTTTCGATAATGGTCAATGACATTAAGGCTGTTGATTCTTCCAACCAGTTAGTGAAATTTGCGGATGATCTGACGTTAGACATACCTTGCACAGAGGCTGGAGACACAGCAGGTGCTGAAGTCAACAGTATTCAATTGTGGTCGGAACAAAATAGGATGCCCTTGAACATGAAAAAGACATACGAAATGGTTGTGCGGGGAAAGACATCTGCGCCTCTCCCGAATCCCTTCCCTTCAATTGAGCGTAAAGAATGGTTGAAGATCCTAGGAGTCACTCTACAAGATAACCCGTGCAAGTGGGACTTGCACTTTGACAAAATGCTTAAGAAAGCTGGCGGAAGAATGTATATTATGCGAGTGTGCAAATATTATGGCCTGCCTAGGAAACAATTAGACATGTTGTTCAATAGCTTAATTATGTCAATATTTACTTATGCAATTGAACTATGGAGATGTGCATCTTATAGTAAATATATTAACCAAATTGATAAATTAATTAATCGTGCACATAGAAATGGTTACATAACTAAAAAGTTGAACATTTTGGAGATAAGTAACAAGAGAGACAAAAAATTGTGGGACAAAATAACTCTTAATGAAGGTAATGCATTACAGGAACTACTGCCAGAAAAACGAAGTAGAATTCTTAGGCCTAGGAGACACAACTTCGAACTACCATTAGTGAAAACGGAACGATACAAGAACGCGTTCATAAACCGGTGCTTGTTTAACTTTATATAATAACTATACCAATACTCACATATAAAATAATTATATATTTTTATATATTTTAATATATTTTTAACAATTAGTGCATGCAAAATTTATATAAGATTGCAAATAGTTATATATTTTAACATAGTAATAGTTTATCCTTTTTATCCATTGATGTAAACTCAGACGTGTGTTTTTGAGTCCTTAATAAAGACCTTTATTATTATTATTATATATAGGAGTAGTTTTATATGGCTAACCCTGCTTGTGACGTCACTAAACCACCGTTAATGAGATAAAAAATTAATCCAATAAGGGAGAAGTTCTTTCAAATGAGATAAAGTTCTAAATTTTTATTGCCATGCATGTCCCTTTAATATTAACTTTTCTTCGCTATTAACGAAAGGATAAATATTAGTTTGACTCAGTAGCGAAGCCAGTCCGATCTGAGTGGTCATGCAACGAGAACCGAAGGCGCGAGACCTGCTAGGGGGTTCGAGGGGCATGCTACCCCGAGAAAATTTTGAAATATTGACTCCCAGAATTGCCATTTGCAGCAATCTGGGCATCAACTTTTAGGAATAGCTTGGCCTAATAAAGGAAAAAATGTTGAGAATTTTGCATATTTCAGAGAACAATAATGAAGGTTGACACAAAAATAGGAAAACCCATTCAGAATAATATCTAAATTTTGACTGTTTCGCTCAGCCGACAATACCGGCTTCGCAACAAAGAAAGCATTTTCATGAGAATTGCCATAAAAGGGCTAGATTATGTCGTATTACTAGAAATACACTCATGCAGAATCCCCTCGCCTATTCGAACTCAGGAACATACTTCCCAAAATGTATTGTAACATGAAGTATTCCGTCAATCATTGTAACCATAGCAACACGCAATTTTTTACTTTTGGTACAAAATGATAAAATAGTAATATAATATTTGTACTTTTAGCTATAAACTTATGAATTGCCCCACTATATAAAGTAGATATGTTATTACGTACTCTTTTAGCTTTGGTTTGCTGTAAAATTTAACCTTAGACATTTCATAAAAACGTCAAAAATTTTCAGAAAACTTCAACTGTTTTTTGACAGTATAATTTTTTAAATTTATCTTTAAAATAGTTTCTGACATTACATTGTTTCCTCAAAATTCAAATTTAAACTTGCTAAAATACCTTTTAGGTTTAATCAATATTATATTAATAACCTCACAGAGTGACATACGCTTTTGCAAATCCATAAACTAAAATATGGAAAATAGACACTTACCCGTTTAATAAAACACTTCAAAAGTGTGCTTTTTTCAGCCATTCGACTGTTTCTCGTTTATCTTCTTTTGAAGACTCTATTCATCGGTATGTTTTTCCAATAGCCCAAGTATTAAAAATCATTTTTGATGCATATATTAACAAAATATTTATCCGTAAATCTTTAAATGTTTATCCGTATGTTTCTTTCGACCTGACTTGCGCATGCGTATAACGTAGAAAACCCTGAACCGTCCATGGCATCGCGGCGGACGACTTTGGATTCCGCTATGTTTTCACATACCCGGGTGTAAATATCCGAGCGGAATTAGTACCCTCGCACGGCGCTTCGCGCCGGCTCGGGGATAATAAAAATGGATTCATTTCAAAGATATCACAAAGACCTGTCGAATGGTGGTATTTACGAGTTTTTACCGTGTAAACCAAAGGTAAGAAAGCGAAATGAATCTTTAATCCCCGAGCCGTCGCGAAGCGCCGTGCGAGGGTACTAATTCCGCTCGTATATTTACACCCGGGTATGTGACAACATAGCGGAATGCAAAGTTGTCCGCCATTATGCAATGGACGGTTTTCTACGTTATGCGCATGCGCGAATTCAAGCCGAGAGAAAACTGTTTTGTACTCGGGACATAAACAGACAAATAAATTAAACGAGATAAATGAAAATTATTTGGAGGAAAAAAACAGTCAAAAGACCGAAGAAAGACAAGATTTTCGAGTTTTAAAGCGTTTTAAACGCGTAAGTGTCTATTTGTGTACTTGGTTTTGCCGTATTGGCATGCAGTATATTATAGTTTGTGGATTTGAAAATGCGTAGGCCGATCCTGTGTGGTCAATACAACATTGATTAATCTTAAAAGGTACTTTCGTATTAATTCAAATACGTTATAGAATAATAAACAACATATTAAATCTCAAAAACAAGTGCGAAAAGAAGTTATTATTTATTATTACAATATTTCAGTAGGAAGCTACACTCACAACAAGGTGGTATAAAAATACTGTTAAAAAACAGTTGAATTTTTGGAAATGTTTTGTGAGACTTCTAAGGTTGAATTTTACAGTAAATCAAAGCTAAAAGAGTACGTAATAACATACCTACTTTATATAGTTGAGCAATTGATAATTTTATAGTTAAAATTAACAAATCTTATCAATATTTTACCATTTTGTAAAAATAAAAGAAATATACAGTGTCGCGTGTTAGGGAACGACTAAAAGGAGAGTTAAAATTGAGAGTTAAATCGGAGAGTTAAGATTTCGGAGAGTTAAGTTCGAGCCACGCCCACTTTTGTGAACGACCACGCCCAGTTTCTTAACTCTCCCGATGGTATATTTGAACTAACGTCTAAGAGTTAATTTTGATTTAACTCTATTGCTTAAAAAAATAAAAAGGAAGAGAGAGTTAACTTTGTCGTAACTCTCAAAATGCCAAAAATGCTAAGCGAGAGAGTTAGTTAGCTTTTCGAATAAAATGGTGTCCCATACCGGATATCTTGTCAGGATGATCACAAACGATTCATAATTGTCATAACTTATCTAACGACGACACATAACTTATCTAACGACGAGGCATACCTTCTAGCTTATATTTTCGTAATTAAAATATTGCCTATTTTTGAATGTCCGTTAGGCAATATGTCCTAAATTATTTGCGTTGTCGCACTGGAAGGGTTTCTATAGTATAGTCGGTTATTATATACGGTTATTATATACGGTTGTGATATACATCTGTTATATTCTATGACTATGAGTATGACTATGTACAAGTTATTGTCACTGAGTTTCATGTGCCTGTGGCAGTGCCGGCTCTCACATTCTTCCGCAAAGTCAAACAAAGCAGTTAAACATGAGCAAGTTTTACTTTGACATATGTTTTATTTGCGGGAATGCCCGTGTGACAGTGACAGTATGGTACTATATCTATGAGTCTATGAGTATGACTATATGTCTATCAGGGCCTTTTTTAAGAAATCATCAGTGGGGGGGCATCATCGAAAGGGGACGTAACAAGTATGTGGTGTATTATATGTGTGTGAATGCGAAGGGGGTCTGGGGGTCCTCCCCTAGAAATTTTTGAATTCTTGAGTCTCTGTGGCTTGATTTCCTGCGTTTTCAGAGACAATTTTTGATATATCCCATCTAAACGGGCAAGGTTTTGTTGTGAGAATACAATAACTTTCCTCTAAACTCAGTTTTTTTTCTCCATTTTTGGCTTATACTTTGGACAAAAGGGACCTTCACTGAGGGGGCCAAAATAGCTTACAAAATAGCGAACATGGGGGCTGGGGGGGCTTTTGCCCCTCCAGTACATTAGTTAAAAAAGGCCCTGATGTCTGTGGAGAAATGTGGCAAAAGCCAAAAAGTAGACTTGTCAAGAATAAAACTTCACATGCACGCACCCGGAAAATGAACCATGTGGCATACACCTGGAAAATAAAATTAGTCGCATACAGTGATTTCGAATTCTGACATGAAGTATACTCAAATTGAACTAAGACGACTCGAAGTACAGTACTGCTGCTTCAAGTTATCTTGTGTTGTTTTTTTTTCTTGTCTTTTTTACTGTAATTTACTAACTTTTTTGAACCAGCTCGGAACTAAAACGGGTTTTTTTAGTGTAAACGTATAATTACTCGTATTTAAAAATATATTTATTTGTTAATAATTTGCTACTAATAATAATAGGTTATTGACCGAGCGTGAGGTCTGTACAGCGAAATATCGGACCGAGGTTTTTTAGTACGGACCAAGCGAGCGCAGCGAGCACGGTCCGTACTAAAAAACAGAGGTCCGATATTTCACTGTACAGACCGAACAAGCGAGGTCAATAAACTGTTTATTATATGGCTCTTGAGTTTGATTCTTAAATTAATTAAGGCATAAACAAGAATTTTTCGCCACCTTCCATGTTGAGACATGAAATGGCTTCCTCATTAGCTATTCTGTTACTTTTATCGAACAACGACGGTTGTTTGCCAGTTTGGCACTTTGGCTTCCATAACGATGACATATTGTTTTTCTTTGTTTTATTAATTGCAAATTTTTAAAATTTAAAATTTTAAAAATTTTGAAAAATGTTTAAAAATTTTTTTAAATTTTTAAAATATTTAAAAAAAATATTTTTAAATATTTCTGTTTTAAATTTTTAAAATTTAATTTAAAATTTTTAATTTTTTAATTCGGGACACCGGTCCGGATAACTAGTTATCCGCGGTTCTGATTGGCTAGCGAGCGGTCCGATAAAAGCCGTATCCGGACCGTGGTCCGATAACTAGTTATCCGGACCGGTGTCCCGGATTAAAAAAATAAAAATTTTAAATTAAATTTTAAAAATTTAAAACAGAAATATTTAAAAATATTTTTTTTAAATATTTTAAAAATTTAAAAAAAATTTTAAACATTTAAAATTTTAAAAATTTGCAATTAATAAAACAAAAAAAAACAATGCCCATCGTTATGGAAGCCAAAGTGCCAAGCTGGCAAACAACCGTCGTTGTTCGATAAAAGTAACAGAATAGCTAATGAGGAAGCCATTTCATGTCTCAACATGAAAGGTGGCGAAAAATTCTTGTTTATGCCTTAATTAATTTAAGAATCAAACTCAAGAGCCATATAATAAACTGTTTATTGACCTCGCTTGTTCGGTCTGTACAGTGACATATCGGACCTCTGTTTTTTAGTACGGACCGCGCTCGCTGCGCTTGCTTGGTCCGTACTAAAAAACCTCGGTCCGATATTTCACTGTACAGACCTCACGCTCGGAACCTATTAATCTAAACCTTATTCAGTATTTTTTTTATTTTTTTTCCGACCTACTGTCCACTTTTAAAAAAATTTAAATCCGTAAAAAAATTTTAAAAAAAAGTCTGGCCTTAAACTTGTCAAAGAAAATTTGCTTGTACATATAGTCTTTTATAGACGAGGTACGAGAAAAGATACGAGTCGAGAAAGAGGTTGGGAATTTTACGGGCGGTCTGCAAAGATTAATGGGTAGCGAAATTGTTTATATATACTATGCTCTCTTTGTTTGACTCGGATGTTGCCTATTAGTATTTTATCACTATTGTCACATCAATATCACCATTTTATTCGAAAAACCAACTTAACTCTCTCGCTTAGCATTTTTTGGCATTTTGAGAGTTACGACAAAGTTAACTCTCTCTCCCTTTTTATTTTTTTAAGCAATAGAGTTAAATCAAAATTAACTCTCTGACGTTAGTTCAAATATACCATCGGGAGAGTTAAGAAAGTGGGCGTGGCCATTCACAAAAGTGGGCGTGGCTCGAACTTAACTCTCCGAAATCTTAACTCTCCGATTTAACTCTCCAATTTTAACTCTCCTTTTAGTCACACCCCGCGTGTTACCATGGTTACAGTGATCGACTCAGTACTTCATGTTACAATAACTTTTGGGGGAGTAAATTGTGTGGTTCGAATGGGCGAGGGGATTATGCATGCATGTATTTCTAGTTAGTTTATATTATTGTTAATTTGTAAACAAAACAAAATTCAGAGTGTTTAAAAGCGGCTAAATTGGCCGCATAGCGTTGTAAACAAACACAATTTACTTGTATGTATGTATGTAAAACTTTATTTAATGACGCTAGCCTTGTCAACAAAAGTTGGTTTCCACAAGGGGCGTCCCTAACACAATAAAAACATATTTACAAAGAAATAATAGTATAACTACATAGCTATTTATAAGAGAGAGATATATGTATAAAAAGAAGATTGAATTGGTGTGATCCGGCCGTATGCTAATATCTATACATGGTTGTTTCTTAATTCTATTTAACAATTCATTTGTTTTACAATATTTTTGAAAGAGTAAATTGATTCGGCCTCCTTAGCTTCTTGCGAAAGATTATTCCAAAGTTTAGCACCACTGTACTTAAAACTTTTTTTCAGAAATTCGCGTCTCGGTTTTGGAAGAGCCAAATCAGTGTGACAATTTCTGAGGTCATAATTAGTTTGCAAAAGATTCCTCCTGATCAATAATTCTTTCAAATTAGGTGCACTGCAATCATTCAGAATTTTATATAATAATGTTGCCTTGGTCATACTTCGTCTGGAGTCTAAATTTTCCCAGTCAAGTGCCCGAAGAATGTCTGCAGACCTAATTTCGTAGCTAGCGCCAGCTATTATTCTAGCTGCCCGATTTTGAAATTTTTGTAACTTATCTTTCAATGTCTTGTTGCAAGTATCCCAAAGGGGAGAGCAGTAATCGAAATAGGGTTGTATCAAAGCGTTATAAATCGATTGCAACATGTTTTCAGGAACATAGGGCTTGATGCGTTTTAACGTTCCTATACCTGCCCCAACTTTTTGGCAAATCGTTTCAATGTGTTCATCCCAACTTAGTGTTTCATCAAGTGTAACGCCCAGGCAAGAGATTGAATATACTCTGGGAATAGGTTTGCTATTTAGCATTACAGGAATATCATCATTTATCTTATGAAGATTATGCTTTGATCCAACGTACATAAATTTGGTTTTGGTTGAATGGTGCTGTAATTTGTTACTTATTAGCCACTGGCTAATTTTATTCAAATCGCTGTTTAAGTTGAAAATAAGTTCTGCAGAATCCTTTGCGGTTGAAAACATCTGCGTATCATCAGCATATAAGCACGGGGTGGTGTTATCAAGACAATCTGGGAGATCGTTAATGTAAAGTAAAAACAATAATGGTCCTAAGATGGATCCCTGAGGGACCCCACAGACTATCTTTTTGGGTGTTGATGTCGTGCCGTTGACAAAACACACTTGTTCCCTATCAGAAATGTAGGATTCAAACCACTTCAATTCAATATTTGAAACTCCAAATTGTTCTTTCATTTTGCGTAATAAGATATTGTGATTAATTGAATCAAAAGCTTTCCGAATATCAAGAAAAACTACACCGTTCAAGTCGCCATTATCCATATTTTCGTACCATGCTTCACACATTTAAATAAGTGCAGTCAAAGTCGAATTCTTTGGGCGGAAACCAGATTGATACTTAGAAAGCAAGGAGTTCTCACTCAAAAATTCATACAATTGGTTGAAAACAGAACGCTCAAAAATTTTGCTAATAATTGGTAAAATTGAAATTGGGCGATAATTTTCGCATTTTTGCCTGTCTTCAGATTTAAAAATCGGTAATACCCAAGCCTTTTTCCATTCGTCTACATAGATTCCAGTTCTAATCGAGAGGTTAAATATCCACGTTAATGATGGACTAATTACTTCAGCTGAAATTTTAAGTGCCCTTGCTGGAATAGTATCAATGCCTGTCGATTTTGATGTTTTAAGTCTATATAACTGAAGGAATACATCATGCACATTAATTTCGGAAAATTTAAATTGTATATCTGATCGAGAAATGACATTTTCTGACCACCTTGAGTCCAAGGTATTATTCTCAATTTCGGCGGCTAGTTTAGCCCCAATACTCACGAAGTAGTCGTTGAAGGACTCTGCCATTTTTATATCGTCAGAAATAATATTTTCGTCTATTTTTAGCTGGGAAATATTGTTTGCTCTATTATTTTTCCTCAGGAGTTCGTTAATTAGCTTCCAGCTTTGTTTAGGGTCTTTTGTCGGAGCACAATCTTCGATTTTTTTACAGAAAAAGTCTCTTTTTGCCTTGTACATTTCTGAGTGAACTTTATTGCGAGTTTCTTTGTACTTAGCCCAGTGAATTTGAGAGTTAAATTTTACAGCCCTCTTTTTATGAAATTCTCTCATTCGCATTAGCTTTTTAATATTTGAAGTAATCCAAGGGAGAGAATTGCCTCGAACCCTCATGCGTCTTAAGGGGTTAGCCTTTACTTTTTGGCTATTTTCGGCCACTTTTTGTCTTTTAGAAAGAGTGGCCGAAAATGACTGAAAAGTAAAGGGGTTAGCCTTAACTTTTTGTCGAAAAAATGTTAAGGGGTTAGCCTTTACTTTTTGGCTATTTTCGGCCACTTTTTGTCTTTTAGAAAGAGTGGCCGAAAATGACTAAAAAGTAAAGGGGTTAGCCTTAAGGTGGTCTTATACGTTGAAAACTTTTTTCTCTAATTTAATACTTTCCCCTCATTTTTTACTCTAGTATTGTAGAATATGGGTAGCTGACACAAAATCACTCGCTTATACATTTGTTGTTGCCACAGTAACCAAGATATGACCCCCTATGGAGTAAAATATGGTGTTTGTGCCACAAATGATAGGAGCCAAAGTAAACTACGAATGATCTCCCAAACAGCTTTAATGGATACAAAATAGACCTATCTATGTCGTGAACTAAAAAAATACTCAGCTAAAGGCATAGAGTGTATAAATTTTACTTGTGTTTATAGTTGAATGAAAATATGGGCATGTTCAGTTCATTAATAGGGTCGGCCTGTGGCGTGTATAACTCACACATAGTATTTTTTAGGTTCACGTCAAAGGTTTAATAATAATGAGTAAATGCTGAAAATTTCACCATGATTGCATAAATAGTAAACCCAGGAGAGTTTTTAACGTCTCGTGAATTGACAATTTGGGAAAATTAAGTTTAAAATATTCTTAGGTATGTTTTCGACAAACTATCCTAATTTGAAGACTTGAATAAGCATCTGGAAAGTTTAAAATGATCCAGCTGCATATGTTCTCCTTGCTTTTGCTTATTCTTTCTTACTCCTACGTTTCGAGCTGTTTTGATAAAATCAAGTTTATAGTTTCGAATAGCGTTTTGCAATAATATTGAGTACACATTACTAACCAAAGAAAGGCAAACAGCAGCTAGAATGACCCATTTTAATACGTTTGTCCTTCGTTTCCTTGATATTCACAAAGGAAAAATTGGACATGGAGCTCCCCTATATTTTCATATGCTAACCAAATATACGTTGACTAATTCGGGGTCGAAATCACATACCCAAACATATCCTAAACGGGAGAGGTAGGCATATATATCATGAAAATGCCATGCTAGCTTTTTTGAAAAATGTTTAACACGTACTATTTCAACATCTAAGTTTGGTTCCCAGCTGTGACCTCCGCCGTTGCCGTCTTTAAAAAGACACCAATGTTTAACCCTTCGGTTCTTTGAAAGGCTATGGCAGATCGACTTTCGTCGGACTTTACATGATGTCCTCAATCAGTCAAAGCCTTGAAGTGGAACCGTAATTATACACAATATAGAGCGTGAACACAATTTGCTTTCACGCCATTATAACGCCTCTCCCGCCTAAATATAACCTACTTGTACTTGGTGTAATTTGAAATAAAATCGTTTAAAATCACTATATAGCTAGGGGGGGGTGGGTCGGTGGGTAGTCATTTGGAGAAAAAATTTTCGTAAATGCTCCAATGCTCGCGATTTTCCAATTACACGTCGTTGCTATGGTGGTTGCTACGGGACAAAATTTCAAACAAGCTGCTATTTTCCCCTATTTACCCATTTTCCGCCAAACAAATAGAAAAAATAACACCAGAAAACGAAAAAGGGATCATTAATGATGCATAATATGGCTAATTTCAAAATAGGATTTTCTTTTAAAATTTTGTATAAGACCCCCTTAACGGTGCATGCCGATCCAGTACTTGCAAGTAATATGACCTCCATATTCGATAACAAGTTTGGATCGTCATGCAGTGCCACATTTTCCCATGGCATCTGTGAGAGATCATTAAAATTTTTAAAATATCGAGCATATGTTACGTTTTGTCGAGAATTAAAAGCGCAATGTTTCCTGACAGCAAAAATTAAACACTGCACTTCTCTAAAGAGATCGTAAAACGTTGAATCGAACGGTGGTATTGCCATCTACATAGCATGCACCGAACCGAAGATAAATCCCCTGCCGGTCAAATAGTATTTTCCTGACGAAAGATCTGGCGTTGGTCGCTGCTTAACAATAACATTCTGCTCAGCAGTACTGCAGTAGCCCAAGCAGAAAATGATTTTTCCACCAATTCCGAAACAATATCGTTAACTTCAAGTGAAGAAGAACTCGAAATGCCTGAATGACTTGAAGCCATGTTCATTCAGGCTGAAAGCTTCGAGCATAAGAGGCTGTGATCAGGTTGGGCAGCCCGTTAGTCATGAAAATCGAAAATTGCATGACCATAGCGTCAAAAACAACCGCATTGCGCGTGCGCAAACATAGTAAGCCAATCAGAAAACAGAAACCTAATATAAAATAATATAATACGCAACCGGTCATGCATGTGAAATTATGCAGGTCCTACTTAGTTGTCAAGGCAACAAAGCCGAAATCAATAACATACGAGAATATTCAGCGAAAATATTGGGTAAAGACCATTGATTTATGTCAAAAAATATAGCATAAAGCAGCTGAATGTAGAAAGGCAAAGATAAAGCGTAATTCTATTTTAGACAATGTTACTGAACTGATTTTTAAACATTTTTGGGGAAAGTTTTAGTCATGCACTATATATATCGTATATTGTAATTCACCCAAAAACGGTTATAACAATCGTGTCAATGCTCATAAATGGCTCGCTGTATGAAAAGATTCCTACTCGAATGCAAACATTTATGTGTGCGTTTTTCGGGCGTGTTATCTGCATATATTTTGTGGACTATTTTTGCCTCTGTTTAATTCCAAACAAACTAGCTAGGAAGAATTGTTGTGCAAAAATTTAGGGACAGTTATACGAAGATCAGATAGCGCCATTCACTGGATAAGTAGTGATTCTTTCAAGGGCGATGTCCATGGGGATCATATATTGACAGCGAATACAATTGCAGTGGATGCGGTTGCGCCTGGAGACCCCATTGCTGGCCGTAGACGTGGTAAGTTGCAATTGTTCTAACTTTCCAGATACTGACAAAGTTTTACTACCTCCTTTAGACGAGACTCCTGAAAGAGGAAATTCTCAGAACCAACAGAAAGAAACGAAGACAATCTTGATGATGGACAAAGTAGGAGTAATTCAGATGATGAACATTCAGATGATGAACATTGGTTCTCAGATGAGTCTGAAGGTATTGTTATTTGTATGTACTGTTTTATAAATTTTTGCTGAAGTATGATGTCTGTTTCTTTCTAGTTGTGGATGGTTGTTTAAATGTGCAAACTGTAGTTTGATATTTTCAATTTTCATCTAAATATTGCTATGTTTGTATGTTCTAATAATAGAGACACAGTTAGGTCTTAATTGAGAATATAATTTTAGAGGTTACATGCACTTTTGCTTGAGATTGCTAATTTTAGAGATGACAGTGTGTGAAATAATAATTTTCTTGTTATGATTTTGTAGAAAGAGATCTTCTACTTGAGTGGTTGGCTGGTCTTGAGCCTGTTCAGGATGGATATGATAATGAAAGATTAAAAAATTAAAAATAGCCATTTTGGCATTGATTTAGATAACATTATGTCTATAGTTTTTAAGCCGTCAAGATGCAACGACAAAAACCTACACAAATACGACATGTTTATGCATTTTTTTACAGTTTGTCTCAGAAAATTTTTACCATCAACCACTCAACAACAAAAACACACAAAAAATATTCAAACAGTACCTTCAAACAAAAACTGCCTGATATATTTGGTTCAAGAAGAACAATCCAACTTAACAGCCAATGCCATCAAACTCGATCAAAGCATCTTGACAAAAATCTTCGCTTTTATACCGAATCCAGCAGGGCCCAAAGCCCCCCCCCCCAGCCCCCATGTTGGCCCCCCCAGTAAGCTATTTTGGCCCCCAGTGATGGTCCCTTTTGTTCAAAATGTAACCAAAAGGGAAAACTGAGTTTAGAGGAAAGTTATGGTATTCTCTGTAAACCTGTTTCCCGTTTAGATGGGATATATATAAAAAATTGTCTCTGATGCAGGAAAAATCAAGCCACAGAACTCAGAATATACAAAATTTTCACAGGATGAACTCCCAGACCCCTTCAACTCCCACACCTCTATACACCCACCTACTTGTGCATCCCCTTTGATGGTAACCCCACTAACTGATTTCTTAAAAAGGCTAGGTCAGGAACCATAAGAGTGAAGCAGAACAACGAAAAATAATCTATCTATCATACATACATACATTCTCAGCATTATCCCATTGAACTTTTTCCAGTGACAAGTTACATCAAGTATCTGACTTACCTGAGTGTCACCGACAACAAAACCTGGCTCCGTAGATGGGATATATAAAAAAAAAAATCTAAAAAAAATGCAGGAAATCAAGCCACAGAGACTCAAGAAAACAAAAATTTGGATGAACTCCAGACTCCCTTCCCAATTCACACCTCTAATACACATACTACCCACTTACTTTCGATCCATGCCCCCCACTAACGATTTCTTACAACGAAAAAAAATCAAAGGAATCCGAAGCAAAAGAACACAAAAAAATTAAAAATCTCTCTTACATACATACATATTACAGCTCACTCCCCATGGGGGGCTTTCAGTGACGATTACATCAATATATCAGCGCTTACCCAGTGTCACCACCTCAACGAGAGAATCGAACTCAAGACTCAGAGGTGAAAGGCGCTTGTCGACTGCGCTACCGAAGCTGTAGAATATTTTTGAAATAACAACAGTTTTTGTGCCTTTTTAATCCCTAATTTTGTTAAGTTGCACGTTTTTAGCTTTTTCGCCTGTCAGAATTCAAGCTTGTAGTTGTTGTCAAGCAATGAAAACATTGAAAAGCTTGCTAGTGACGTCAGTGATTACATGTTAGGAGAATATCAATATTGATTTTTGAACAAAATTGTTTACTGTGCTTATATACCACTTATAATATAAAAGAAATAGCAAAACCCGTCTTGTGCCTTTATGCGGCGATAAAGCACTCGGGAACGTTGGGAGAACACTCGAAAACACTCGGCACCAGGCTAACACAGTCTGTATGCTAGCATGCCTTCTTGCCAGTTATCTATACACCAGCAATTCACCTGCCTGTGGAGCACTGATCTATTGTGATTAAGGGCAGTGATTAAGGGCTGTGGAAGAATGCTGCTTATTTAAATCTCTACTTAACTAATATAGTGTATAAATGATGTCATGCTGTAAATTTTACTAAATTGAATAAACAAGTGGAACAAACTGTTTTATTTCATTTAACTTCATGAGGTGTAAGGTTAAGATATTCATTGTATTTTGTTATTAGGCACATTATTAGGCACTCAAATGAATGAACATTTGTCGTGGACGGAACATGTAAAGAAAACGATATCTTCATGCTATTCAATTCTTGCTATATTACGAAAACTAAAACACCTTGCGCCGTTTCATGTGAAAAAGCAACTTGCTGAATGTCTCGTTCTCTCGAGACTGGACTACAATAGCTGTGTTGTGGAGCCTATTCCAGCATACTTAATTAAACGTTTTTCCCGTGTGCAATTATCTGCCGCAGCTTTTGTGACTAATCACTATGCCAAAGAGATTGATTTACTAAAACTTGGTTGGCTACCCTTAACTGAACGTCGTGAATACCATTTGCTGAAATTAGCCCACAAAGCCCTGCATAGTTCAAAATGGCCATCTTATCTTCCATTGGAACGTTATATTCCATCAAGAACACTTAGATCATCATCTGATGGAATTAAACTGGTAGTGCCAAAAATAGATGGCTCTTTTCAATATGCTTGTGCCAAATCTTTTAATTGTCTTTCAAAAGACATTAGGAACTATATAAATCACGCACAGTTTTCCAGACTTTTAAAAACTCATTTAATTAGTTCAGCGAAAGAAAGACAAAATCCAACATAATACATATATATATATTTATATATACATTTTATTCTTCTATGTAATCTAAATAGTATATAATCTCTAAATCTTATCTTTTATCTGTAAACATATTGTATATATTAAATTATAGCTAATCTGTATTACTTATACTAAATTGTTAACATATGTAATTTTTGCGGATGAAGAGCCACTAGTTGGAATGCCGTAATAAATCGTTATTATTATTATTATTATATTATTATTATCATTGCAGAAATGATTAAACAATAGATTGAGATCAGTTAGTAAAATAGGCGCGAAAGATGCAAAACTGGCGCCTTTTTCAGTTTCACTGCTTTCGCATGTTTTGCATTTCTGTCGGAGGGTTTCCGAAACTGTTTTTATCAAAACAAAGGGGTTAAGTACAGCGATAAATAAGAAAGCTATAGTATAGAAACATGCCATGACAGGCTCCTTTACAGGATATATTTATTTGACAGTCCATTGAGACATTATCACAACAAGTATACTTTAAAAACCTCAGTCAGAAATCAACAATGAAAGAGTACAATTAATACATAACTATAATGTTGGTAGAGAACATTAATGTTGACACAGAACAGCTACTGCTACAGTGCTGGTGTCTCTCCCGTAATATTGTCTTGTGTTAGACAGAGTAGTTGTAGCCTGTTTGATATCACAAGAAATGTAGGGTTTATTAATAGATTCATCCATGAAATTTCTTCTAGTCTTTGACATTGATCTCACAGGAAGATCTACGAATAAAACAACCTTTTAATAGCCATAGTACATCATTAATTCTCATAGATTTCAGTTACTTATACACTTTTCGCTACACAGCATTGTACCAAAATGACAAAAAAATACCAAAATGACATGAAACAAATTTCCTAAGATAAAAACTGTATCTTCTATATTTTATATACTAGTAAGCTCCCGTTTGTTTTAATAAACAGCGAATGTCAACAGGCGATTGCTTACCGTTTGCTTAAAATGTTCTGTAGATCGTATCAGAGGAGATGGGACAGCAGGCCGCAAAGCATCATGGGTATTGAGCGCCTAATTTCACACGTGGCCTCATTGACTCGCTGACTGCCGTAGAGTGAGCATCTCTGGAACAAAACAATATGGACGCCTTTGAACGACAGGAATGCCAAGCTACGATACTTGCTCAAAGTAGCCTGATATGTCTTTATTGTAGTGATTCTCGTTATGATTTTTGTTTTTCGATTCGAAGTTTACCATTTTTAAAATTGCATGGGGCTTGCTGTCATTTTAGCTTTTTTAATAATCCATCTGAGCGAAGGAATTGTTTTATTCCAAACAGCGAGGCACTTCTTTCGAAGCTGGACGGCATTAACTCGCCACTTGGTATGAATACAATGCATTTATAATTAACTTGTTATTTCATGAAATATTTCCGCCTCATTATTTTAATCTTGTAATTTGCAAGTCTGCCAAGTCATGAAAGTGAAACTGTATCGTATGCGAGGTCATTGACATTTGTACTGAATTTTCGCAGTGTAAAGGCTTCGTATATTCTATAGTTTGACCCCGATGAGGTTGTTGATGATGAAAATCAGCGAATGCTTTTAATTTTACTGTGGGATTTCGATGTGGATCATATACTGACTGCGCATACTAGTGGAGTGGCTGCAGTTATCCCTGAGTTTGAAGAAATTGACGAGACTCCTTTGCTTGACGTTGATGAGGTAAGCTGTAATTGTTCTAACTTTCCAAATACTGATAAAGTTATACTGTCCCCTGTGGATGAGACTCCCGATAGTGGAAATTCTCCACAAACAAGTGAAACAGAAAGAGACGAAGACAACAATTTGGATGAATCAAGTGGAAATAACTCGGATGATGAACATTGGTTCTCAGATGAATCTGAAGGTATTGTGTGTGTATTGTGTGATGCAGTATTTGTTTTGTGTTGATAGAAAAAGGTTTAAGTTCTTGCTATAAAAGTATATTATGACTATTAATGTAATATCTTCTGTTTCTAACTGGCTGATTCTGGTTTTTAATTATACCATAAGTATTGTCTATAGTTTGATATATTTCTCAAATTCCATCCAACTAGGTTTTGTGTGTTACAGTTGTTCTATTTATATAGATTACAAATTTTAGCGTAATGAACTAATTTTAGAGATTACAGTAATAAATATATAATAAATATTTTTGTGTTTTGTTCTATTTACATATTATAGCTTAATTAAGAATTCTAAATTTGGATATTACAGTAACATATGATTTTCTTATTATGATTTTGTAGAAAGAGATCTACTTGATTGGTTAGCTGGTCTTCAGCTTAATGAAGATAGGAGTGATCAGGATGAAAGTAATCAAGATGAACGTGATCAGGATGAAAGCGATCAAGATGGGAGCGAACAAGATGAAAGTGATCAAGATGGGAGCGAACAAGATGAAAGCGAGGAGGATGAAAGTGATGAGGAAATTACCCATTCTGTACAATTCAAGTGCATCGGTGCTGCTCATGAAAACAATTACCAACATCATCTGGAATTGGCACACTTTGCGCTTCATCGAGACAACACACCAATTGTTAACCTTAGGCCGGAGCCATTGAATCCAGCTGATCCAAGTGCAATTTCTATTGACCTTGACTATGGAACTGGATGGACACATGTTGAATACATTGCGTCTGAACTGTGCAAGTATTTGCACCCATTAATTGGAACAGGAGATATTCTAGATGTTTTTGTTCAGCATATCAAGTATAGGGTTGATTTCAGGGGTTTTATCCAAAAATCTGGATAAAGAGACGTGGTGAGTTGGAGGCTCAAGTGGTAAGGAAGAGCAGGAGTGTACGTTGACAGATGTTTGTGATTTGTTAGGTATAGCAACACAGATTCTAGCAAGTTATGAAAATCTATCATAATTTCAATTGACTAACTTTTTAGATATTTTTTTCAGCATTTTTGCATTTACTTCATTTTGGCAAAAAAAAATGAATCCTAAGAAGCTATGTATAAAAAATGTCTGTCAACTCCTTCAACCTAAGGACACTATTCAGCTATTTCAATTAAACTTTTCAGCGACAGTAGACAAATGTACAATATGAGTGTGAAAGAATATTGGGAATAATCATTATAAACATATTAAAAACTATGATTATTCTCGTCATTCTTTCATGCTCATATTGTACCTTTGACTATTACCGCTGACACCCTTAATTGAAATATTATGAACATTTATGTATATACTAAGCTAATATGTGTTATAAATAGATGCATCTTCGTATTTTGTATCCTGCGACATCTGACACTTAATTTGTGCTAGAGGGATGAGCACCAATGTATGAGCTGCTTCTTTCACCTGGCTACCTTAATTTGTGACTGAATAGCATTTATTTTGTGAGGCCTTGTAACTTATTAGATTGATTAGTTACCAGATGTAATTCAGATTTCTTGAAATATAATTTTTACAAAAAAAATACAGAAAATAATGTCAAAAATTATGTTACATGTCACAAGCTAAGCCTTTTTTGCATTGTCCACTATTGATAGAGTAAATATCAACTTGCAACTGAGAACAGATAGTGAAAGCACATCTTCAGGACAGTGTCAAAGGGGAATTGTGGGGTGCGTGACAATTGGTAATGACATTTGAACATATCATAAAACTGACAAAAAAGTCCAACTCAATGAAAAAGAACAAATCAACTAAATCACTAAATGTATGCCTGCACATTCATAAGTATAATTATACACCAGTCAAATTGATCAAAGGGCCCTAAATGGTAATTCCGGATGTTCCAAAATTCAGTACTCTTACTAGCTGGCCATATGTTGGAGGAAGCTTCATCAGGTGAATAATACAGAGCAATATACTCGACCAATGCTGACACTTCCCCATCACTCCACATAGTATGCACCTCCTATACATAAGCAATGCAAAAACAATAATAATACTCACTGAGGGAAACACTGATCACTTTAGACTGTGCTCTTCTTTTAAAATGTTCTCTCTGATAGCAGACAATTTTTATACTTGCAAGCATAAAACAAGCAACAATAAAGTATATAACAGAGCAGTTCATTTGTTATTTACGGATGCCGTATTTATTCCTAATAGACATTTAATGTCATATAAATATCCCTGGGAAATATAAATAAACACCCACTCAACTTACAAAAAATTGTATCAAGTGCCACTTCCAAAACAATTTACCACTCTTTTATAAAATAATTGCCCCTTGTAACATCTTTCTAATTCAAAATCCATTGGAAAAATGCCCAGTGACTCTAGGATTGCTAAAAACTGGTCAAAACACAGTGTTCGCTCACAATCTAATATGTGGTAATAATAGCAATTATATTAAATATACCTTCTGATCTTTCTCTAATTCAGTGTCTGATTCAGGGAACAGTGTTTTCTTCAAGAACTTTACAGAGGAACAAGATATTCGCTTTTGGGGCTTCTTCCCAGGTGTTTAACCAGTTGGAGGTTCATGAGCCCTTTTGGGGGCCTCTGCAGCCATCTTAATCTACAACAAAATTGAAATATTTTACTTTGGAGACCAAAAAGAGTTAGATCTACTCACCTCAAATAATGGGCGTCAGGCCAAAAACAACAAAATATATACACCAGCTCAGATATAAAATCTATAAAAACACGAAAATAAGTCCTAAGCATTTTAAATAAAACTCTAAAAGTAATTTAACAATTACTTTAACGCACACCACTCTTAATATTAGAAAACTTTAAAAAATTAAGGTGAAAAACAAGCTTTTGTGGCGCAATGTCTTCCCGAACTATTAGACGCCATTGTAGGAAATGTCGAAATGAAAATGGTCACTTCAATGTCGAATATCTCGAAAACTGCCGGGGGACCTCTGGGACCCATCCAGCAGATTTTTAGTTTATACATTTATCTTGACTTTTTTGCAAAAAATAGGAAAATCGAACCATGGGAATTCTAGATATTTTATTTTGAAAGTTGTAAACAGACGCGGCATTGAGTCATCACGTAACGAAGACACGACAAACTTTGATGCTCAAAATAAGTTTAAAAATGACACTTACCTCAAAGGTTTTCGCAGATATCGCAAGTCCTTATATAATATGAAAGCCACGCTTGCTTTTTTATAGATTTTTAAAAATATTAATATGTATTTTTCAAGTGTTTCTGCGTGCAATGCAAATTACACGACCAATAATTTTGACAAACACGGTGGAAAAATAGCGCGATTTCATTGGTCGAGAAATTCACGTGACAGCTGTCCAACCTCCTCTGGATCGTATCATGATGTCGTATTTACAAGGCAAAGTTCCAGAATTTTAAGTCTCATTCGTCACAGTTGCCATAATGGACGAATATGTCACTCTTAAACCAATTTTACGCCGATGTATAAGCGTATTCTTGAAATTTCTTGCTACAAAACCATAGTCACATTGTATTCTTTCAAAATTACTGTGAACAAGCTTGCATAGCCTTGTGAATTGCTAGTAATTGCGAGATATCGGCTTCGAAAATATATTTCCCATAGAACGCCATATTGATTCATGCTGCTTTGGGGCTCCGGAAGTAAATTTGCACTTCGAAAACTGGCTTCAATTTTGATAGGTAAGGTTGCTCTATCCAGTGTACTCTCAGATCAGTGTATCCTAGCCCTTATCCTAACATCAACCCTTATCCTAACCCTTATAGTTGTGACGTCATCACGAGATAGTAGACAGGTTTTTAAGAATCCAGCTCACCAAAAGTGAGTTAAACGTAGCATTTGGCATGTGCAGAACTCAATTGTTTGAAATATGTTCATGCAAAATTTGACGTCTAAGACAATTTAATTCGACGTTATTAATCGGCCGCTTAATTAGTCGACCGTAACTTTATATTCGACCGGTTCGGTCGCATAATGCGAGCTAAGGGCCGGGTGCCTTCAGACGTAGCATTTTCCATGTGTCGAATTCAATTCGGCTTGGGCGTGGCTCAGGAGACGTTATGTAATGTTATTGAAAGGTAACATCGACGTCGCCATGTAACATGTTAGGTCGCTGCTGTCTCCAATTTGTTATACATGCAGTTGAACCCTTATTAAGCGAACACTCTCAGGAATTAGCCGAGGTGTCCCCTTAAAAGAAGTCTACAGAGAAAACAGTAGGTGGAAAATTTGTTTGTATGAAAACAGTTTGAAATCTGTAATGTAAAGGCAGAGGTCAAGCGTATCGGCGAGCTCTACCTGCCAGGGTACAAATGAATACAATTATATTTTACATTCAACCAAATGAAATGTCAGATGATAAGGAAGTTATTGGTTCTTAAGTTCACGGTCGCGCTGTCACTGCTGTGGGCAACAAAATCTTTGAAGCGCGCAAGTAACTCCGAAAATGTTATAATAGAAGGAAGGCTTTGATCTAGAAAATTAGTTCAAATGTAGAAATAAATTGCTTTGAATTGATATTTACTAGACCATCTCTCGTCTATCCGCCTTTAACAGCTAGAGGTTGACTTTTGAACCAGGCCTTACTAGCCCTTAACATACATACATTATTTACCTCACTCCCCGTTGGGGCTTTTCAGTGACCGATTACATCATGCATCTCGCTTACCTATATTATGTACGTAGCCTACATT
The DNA here is from genome assembly GCA_016169945.1 of Trachythela sp. YZ-2020. Taxonomy (NCBI): domain Eukaryota; kingdom Metazoa; phylum Cnidaria; class Anthozoa; order Malacalcyonacea; family Clavulariidae; genus Trachythela; species Trachythela sp. YZ-2020. The sequence goes on from JADLSH010000389.1 coordinate 3,938,597, forward strand.
ATCTATTTTTACAACAAGTCTGATATTACTTTCCTAATCTATGATATTACTAACTCACCCAGTCAACTTTCCCTGTGGGAGGAAATCGGAGTGCCCGGAGAAAACCCACGACTTTCGGCAGAGCGTTGACTTACTCTTTCCACATGAGTGTGATGAGTAAAGTCCTCAGCGAGAATCGAACTCAAGACTCAGAGGTGAAAGGCGCTTGTCGTGACGACTGCGCCACCGAATCCCCGTCTGTTAATTGTGCTTAACCTACACCTAACCCTAACGTTACACTCGGTAAAGAGCCAGATAGTTAGCTATGTACTTATGAGGTTGCTAATATAAATGGAAATTGCTTCGACCAAATTATGTCAAAACAGCATGTATAGCTCTATAGATAAAGGGGAAAACATTATCAAGGAGCTTGCTCATGTAATTCGTCTCCTAGTTTCCAGTTTACCCGGTGTTCAGTTTGGTGATTTACATTACAGGAAATTAGAAACGAATATAATAAGACTGCAGCTTTAGATATTAATAAAGGGGAATATGATGCCATCATGACTCTCACTCCAGACTCTACGTCAGAATTATCTTGGTGGATAGAAAATATAGGTACTGCTAACAAACAAATAATAGTAAGTAACCCTGACTTCACCCTAACCACAGATGCCTCCAACAAAAGTTGGGGAGCTGTGTGCAGTGGGGACAGAAAGAACAAATCTTTCATATAAACTATCCAGATTTGAAAGCGATACTTTTGGGTCTTCAATCATTATGCCGGGGGAAAACCCGAAAGCATATCAGAATCCAATCAGATAACACTACTGCATTATCATATATCAATGCAATGGATGGCATCAAATCACAAGCCTGCAATGACATGGCACTAGAAATATGGAACTGCTGATCAAGTAGGAAAATTTGGTTAAGTGCATGTCATATTCCTGATATTTTAAATGTTCAGGCAGATAAAGAGTCAAGGGACTAAAGGAATCCAACAAATGGTCTTAATAATATGTGGGGTCCATTTGATATTGTTTTGTTTGCCTCTCGACTCAATTTCAAAGTGCTTTCTTATGTTTCGTTGAAACCAGGCAGTTTTTATCAATGCTCTGTTGATGAATTGGGAACATATATTTTTCTATGCCTTTCCTCCCTTTAGCTTAATTGCGACCTGCCTACAGAAGATCGAAGACAACAAAGCGAGCGGGGTGGTCATTGTTCCACTTTGGAAAACACAACCTTGGTTTACAACTCTCCTTCATCTACTTGTGGAGAAACCTCGACTTCTCCCTCAGTCCGATACGTTACTAGTACAGCCTCACAGCAATGTCCTACACCCTCTGAGAAAGTAAATTCGAATAATTGCATGCAAAATCTCAGCCTCAAACATAGAGGTGTTTCACGGAAAATTACAAATGTCATCCTCCAATCTTGGTCCCATGGCACACACAAACAATATGAATCCTACATTAAAAGATGGATTAACTTTTGCGATTAGCGGGAAGTTAATCCTTTTGATCCCTCTATAAACTCAGTTTTGGAATTTCTGAACGAATTTCACGACAAGGGTTTAGCATAATTATACAACCATCAATACTGCTAGGAGTGCAATATCAGCATGGAAGGCTCTGCTATTGGACGTCATCCACTTGTGTCAAGATTCATGAAAGGAGTATTCAAGAGCACACCACCAATTCCTCACTATCAAACAACATGGGATATGCATGTCTTGCGTCATTTGCACCGGTGACAGAGCTACCATTAAAACTTGTTACTCACTGGGCTGTTATGTTGGTTGCCTTGGTAACTGCTAATCGTGGAGTCCACACATGCTAGATATTGGATTCATGACGCCAGCCGACGTTGATTTTGAATTTGTGCTTCCAGAGCGTGTAAAACAGAGTCGACCGGGATATCGACCACCATCTCTTGTGTTAAAGGCATTTCCTGAAGACAAAAAGTTGGGTGTTTTTGAGCATATGAAAGAGTACCTGAATCGAACAAAACCTCTGCGAGGAAGAGAGACTCGACTATTTATTGGTTTTCATAACCTTTTAAACCTGTTTGAAGGGACACTATTTCAAGATGGATCCGTTCAGTCATGAAAGATGCTGGGAAAGATGTCACAGTGTTTAAACGACATAGTACGAGAGTTGCTGCTACCTCAAAAGCTAAAGCAGGATCAGTGCCAATTCAGGAAATCCTGAAAACGGCAGGGTGGTCATCCTCTCGATCATTCGATAGATACTATGATAAACCTGTATGTACTAACAGTTTGCCACAGCTGTATTGTCAACTTCGTGAACATTAGGAGACTTCAGTTCATTGAGTGGTATATTAACCAAATTCTTGATGGACGTAACTAAGACAAAGTGTTAAAGAAATTTGTTGTTAAATAAATTTGATATTGTTCTGGGCATGTTTGGACCTCGCGAGACTGTCTTGTCTTTAAAATATCACGGGATCTCTGCTGCAGGGACTGACGAGATAGAATTAGGAAATTAAACGAGACTTACCTGTAAGTTGAAGTTTGATTGGAATTCCATTCAGTCACGTCTTGAGCTGCAGCAAGAGATCACATGCCCACCCGACTTCTATATTTCTGAGCAAATGTAGTTTCGGAAAGAATCCCCCCCAGTGTTTTGAACAAATAGGCAATTCCAGCTATCGCAATGCATGCCGGTAAAAGTGGTTATTTTTCCATTTCGCGCGAAATGGCGGACTGAAAATGTGTATTTTAAACGAAGCTATATTTTTAAATTTTTATGCGTTATCTTTCGCTCCAAACACTGGTGTAAAAGTTGTATTTTTAGCAGAGGTGATCAGGACTCATAAACGTAAGTTTCGGCGAAATCCATTCGATAATTCGCGAGAAAATTGCTTTCGAGTTGACACAGGAGTGAAGCAAATTTGGCAAATAGCTGGCTTCGAAAACTACTCTGTCGCACGTTTTGAAGTAAATAAAGTGATCGGTAAGAGCACTGTAGACAATTTACCCCTTCAAATGGAGCTCTGTAACCAAAGAATCTAGATTTATCGTTTGTATGTATTTCTGACTGCTTGATTTCTACGTACAGGCAGTTAAAAATCAAAATGTTTTAGCCGACATTTTGTCAACATGTCCCAGAGGCATGGCTTCACTTTGACATGCTTTGTCGCGAAAACAAACCCGTTTTACTAGCAAATTTCTCGTTATTTCAGAACAGTATTGACTGTAAAATACATCTGCCTTGCTGTTGACTTTATCTTGGCTATATTTTTGGTTGTGACCACATGTGTTTATAGAATAGTTGCAAAAATTAGTGTTTTGGTTGCTGTGTGTATGCAAAAGGTTGTATTTTTAAGAAGCCCTTCCATTAAAATAACTGAAAATGTATTATATGCAAAGTCCTTTGTCTTCCACTACTCTAGACAGTAAGTAGTGACTACCAGTGATTGCTGAAAGTTGTTAATAAACAGCCCTTTGTCCCATGATATACTGTAGTTCAACTATAATTGTTTAGGGGCTGTTCATAAGAACCATGCTTGCTATGCCCATACCAAGATTGCTTCATATATTGTTTTATATATATCTGTAACCTTGGGGTCCAGTGTAGGCTGCAGCCAAAAAATACAACACTGCTAGTCCCACAACATTCGGAAGGCTTGTGGTTGCAGCCCATGACTGCCCGCTTGCTAGGACCAAGGTCCAAGGCCAGATTTTGGTGTACATGCCGAGGGAGGTGAAATAAATTTTAGGGGATGTGCAGTGTCTGTGCGCCAGGAAGAGTGGGTTCTTGAATTTTAGGGTTTGTAAAGTTGTTAATAAACTGCCCCATATTCTTCCACAAAGTTTATACTTAGAGGTCTGAACTATCAATTTATTCTTTCCAACACAACTAAAACCAATATGTAAATAACTGTTGAATATGCATTCATGCAGATATGCTTACTTTAATGTAAATGCTGTGGAAGTTGAACACCTTGGGGAAATTAAAGGTGAATGTTGCTGACTAGGTGCATGTTGCTGCTGGTCACAGTTGGTACATTCATGACAATTGTTGTAGATAAAGAGGTTAGGGTGGTTTTAGTGTGCCCAATGGTAAGAATTGGCATTTTTAAAGATTTTGTCTTTATTATTATAACAGCCAACTCAATTACCTTATTTTACTTTTGAAGTCCAAGGTTTTATTCATTTAATTCCCACCTAAATGTCCACATGAGTTATAATTGTAGGCTGATGATGGCCTTGGCAAATCATGCTAGCTCACCTTGCAAGCTTGTCATGTGCCTAATATGTGTTGGCTATCCAAGCCAACAGAAAGAAATGATATAATCATATTTCCTGGTAAACGAAATTAGTGTATATTTTGCAAAATAGGTAATTACAGAAAATGTTCACACTCCCCCATAAGGGAAATGGGAAGTTTGTTCACTATCTCCACCCCCCTCTTAGGAAGATATCCCCCCTCTTAGTAAGATATCTTAAACAGGGACCCAAGGTGCCCCTTTGGAAGTGCCAATCTGAACCAGATTTCATCCACACCCTGTGAACTTGATAATTTTATTAATTGATTTACTTGAGTTACATACAGTTGCACACCCTTCATAAAGCAGCAAGAGAAGCAGAAACTGACCTGATGGTCCACAACAGTTTGGTTTGTTCACTGCCCAGCCCCCTCCCTCCCTCCCAATAACGATTCACAATCTAGAATGTTTGGTGTGGATTGAAAAACTTTTGAATGTTGATGAGCACTCTTGGAACATTTGTAATTTAGCTCCTTCCCCTGTAGATTTGGAAGGATGACAATAGAAGTCTTGGATGGGGAGTCCAGACCTTTCAAGGCCTAGCCCTACCAGTTTGACCCACTTGAAAGTTTCATGTGAACCCAGTAATGTGGAGATCTTGCCTTACTCCAAGATATCGCGTCCAATAGTAATCACAAGTTACACTGCTTATTACCTGATCAGAACATGTGTAACATTAACCTTAGAAATAAACGGAACTTTAATGTGCCCAAATGTAGAACCAATAGGTTGAAAAACAGTTTTATATACAGTAATTGTAAGTAAAGTAGAAAATTTAGACATTTTATCCTTTTTAATATTAACTGATTATTGTAGGCTATTTTAACAATTGTATTTTAAAATTTGTTATAGATGTAAAGATTTACGCAATTCAGCTATCCAGCTGCAAATGTAATTTCTAATAAATACTATCTATCTACTCCAACAGCCACTTAGCCACTAGCATGGCCGGATTTTGAGGGGAGGTGAGCACATCTCCTGGGATAATTTTGCACCTCCCCTGAGAATTTTTGTGCCACCCCTGGTAATTTATACACCTCCCCTTGTTAGCAGTTAAATGATGGATCAAAATTTAATATTGAATAATAACAGAACCATTACAACCAACTTGCCAAGTTTTGGTCAAATACAATTTCAATTGGATGAGTCACACAATCATAATGCAAAAATTCATATATTACATTACATACATAAAGTAACATTTTTTACTTTACACTGCACCTCCCCTAAAATTTGTTTCACCTCCCCCAGCATGTACACCAAAATCTGGCCTTGGTCCTAGCAGGTGGGCAGTCATGGGCATGCAACCACAACCCTTGTGCGCATGCGCTAGGCAATCTGATGTGATCTCTTGCTGGAGCTCAAGACTCAATAGAATTCCAATCAAACTTCAACTTACAAGTAAAGCTCGTTCAATTTCCTAATTTTGCACACATGAGCGTCGTATGAACAACATCCTCATCAACAACGCGAACAAAGATGGCTGCAGCATATGCCTTTGCACTCGCATCGCCGAATCTGTGAAATTCGGCAACATGTCCGTCCTTGTTGGTTGGAAAACAATTTCTTGGAACCGTTATCAGTGTTGGTAAGGGCAGAATCAATTTCTTCCACTTATTCTTAAACGAATCAGGTAACTCAGCGTCCAGAAATGTGTTTATCGTTAAGTTTACTTTATAGAAACTTGAAGTAGTTGAACCTATGTAGATAAGGAGTGAGGAAGAGCAACAGTTCAAAATGCTATAAATTGTCATATTTGTGGTTACAAGTTAGGAGCAGATCGAGTTCGGGATCATTGTCATCTCACTGGAAAATATCGTGGAACAGGACACAACGAGTGTAATTTAAACCATAAGTTTACTGGACGTTTCCTTGTTATCGTTCACAACCTGCGTGGCGCCGGCTGTGACTCCCATCTCATTATGCAAGGTCTTGGAAATTTAAAGGATAAGAAGATCCACTGTATCCCTAACAACATCGAAAAGTACATTTCCTTCTTCATCAAGAAACTGGATTTTATTGATTCACTTCAGTTTATGAACACTTTCCTTGAACGATTAATTTCAAACTTGTCCAAGGACGACGTACGTATTTATGTTTCCCAACGTTCGAAAGTATATTGAGCCTGAGAAAGTATCTCTGTTGCTCAGGAAACGAGTCTATCCCTACCATTATATGAATAGTGTAGAAAAATGTACCACTTACAAGAATGCTTGTTCGATGGATTATACTTTTAACACCATTTAATTTATTTGATTTTAAACAAGTATTATATATTATTCCTTCTTGTCTATTTTCTCTTTGGATAAAATGCGTTACGTTTGGCCTACACCACTAGTTCTCCAAGAAGAATATGGTTAGGCATAAGAAAAAACACCAGTATTTTAAAGTGGCTCGCTACAATTTTTTGAAATGTTGAAAATTGAAGATTTAGATTAAACTTTTTGAATAATTTTTACTTGTTAGAAAACAAATATTGTATGACTTATATTGAGCAACATTCGGCTAAGGGTTGAAATGGTAACAATGACGTTGTTATGGTAACAATGACGTTTCAATAGGGCCGACATTTTGCGCTTTACTGTAAAAACGCCTGATTACCCCAATTTTTTATTTCATGAAACGTTTTCCTGTAGAAAAATAGATTATCAGAACGAGTTTAAAAAAATTCTGCAGAGCCAAAAAATATTTATAACGAAAAATCATGTTGTTTTTTTTTTAAACTTGTTCCGATAATCTTTTGCACTAGACGAAAACGTTTTATGAAATAAAAAACGGGGGTAATCAGGCGTTTCTTTAGTTAAGTGCGTTAAAAGCTAAAATGTCGGCCATATTCAAACGTTATTGTTACCATAGTAACGGTAATGGCGTCATTTTGATGAACAATTTCGGACTCTTAGAATGTTGCTCAATATATGTGGTACAACTTTTGTTTTGAAACAAGTAACCGTTCTTCAAAAAAATTCATTTTAAATCATAACTTTAACATCACATCTACCCTTAGTGAGAATCACACTATACAGCCAGTTAACTAGAAATACATGCGTGCGGCAACACCTCGCCACAGCTAAACAACGACAGTTCCTAAGCATTTCTAAACTTTTCGTCGCTAAATCTGCATGCAAAGGATGATTTGCTCAAAGCCAGAATAGACTCAGAATAGGATCGTGAAGGGTTAAAACTAGGCTACGAGAGCTAGGATTTTTTAATTGCTTAACTGGAAAATATGGCTGTTGCACCAGAATTTTTACTGTTGGAAATGGCATTCGGTAAATTAGTGGCCTACTGACGGGGTCTGTTATCTGGGTTTCAGACAAAGTCTTGGGTGGGAAAAGGATATTGAATCCCCCTTCCCTCTCCTCCATCCGTTCATCTCAAATGTGCCATGACAATTTTAATCAAATCACTGTAATAGTTTGGAAGGAAAACAAGAAAAAACTGGGAGAAAATTTACATATAAGGGAATTATATAAAGAAATTTTAAGGAATTTGCAAAGATAAACGATAGAAATTTGTTTCAAACTGTGGAAGCACTGGAGTCAAGGCAACACGATCAGTAGACAGTAAGGGACTTGTCAGAAATTACCAGGGGGGAGGGGGGGTGGAGACTTGAAAACATAAGTTGAAAAACTGTGACCCCCCAGCAAGGACGAGCATGAAATATCGTGACCCTCCCCTTGGCCGTGGGCAAAAAAATTCATGACCCCTCCCCTTTCCTGCTGCGCAAAATCCTCCCTTATGAAAATTATGGCTTAAATTTTCATGACACCCCCTTTTCAATGGTTCAGTTTTTGATGACCCACCCTTTTGAAGGGCTGAAAATATTAAGACCCTCCCCCTTTCTCCACCCCCCCCTCCCCCCCTGGTAATTTCTGACAAGTCCCTAAGTACATTTCTTTTACTGTTTTAGCGTACAAATTACACTACAAAACCGGCAATGTAGTTAAAATATTAATGGCTTTAACAATAGAATACTGAAATATATCATGTAGGTATGTTATTATGCATTCTAAAATCTTATTTTAATGTAAAATTGAAAAATTCAACCGTCCGTTCAATATAAAACGTTTCGTAAAGTTCATAAAACAAAACAGCATTTTACCTATAAATTCCTTTTTGATATGAAATCATGCGGTTGAAAGTATACAATTCTCTCGTAAAAATGGTTCCGCTTTCCTTTTAAGTTATTGCTTTTTGTAAAATAAAATATGGGATACTTCAACTGAAATTAAATGAGACTGACTATTTATATAAAGCAAGTTAAGCAACAGTTTTTAAAACAACAATGCCAATATGCCATGAACAAATACATCAACAATTATAACAAACTCGCCATATATTTTACTTTATTCTTCGCTAATATATCTCTTCTATCCTTTTATATCAAGAAAAAGCGATAAAATTCGCCCACAGCTCCTCTTTATAAAGTCCCTAAAAGCTATTTTTAAGTATTTCAGAATTGTTCATGTTTATAAAATCTTCGCTCATTCCGCTCCTGACAATAGTGGTGGGCGATACCACCACTAAAGTATCGATATTTTCGACATTCACAATTCAAAAGATGGTATCGATACTTTTTTTAAAATATCGATGTTTTCGATACTTGTCATGTGACCGGATTATGTTTAATATTTAATGTTACATGAAGTTCTTCGTTTAGTTCTTTGCCAAACGAGCATGCAGTAACAGCTTTTCACAGCGGTACTTTGTCTACTGACCAGTATCGGTATCGAAAAAAAGTATCAATTCGCTGGAGCATATGGCTGGAGCGAGTCGTTCATTCTTCGGTTGGCTGTCGCAGTGACAACGTCAACACAGAAGTATCCGAATTATGATGAAATTTCAAACTTTTGTCGCAAGAAAACTTTGATTTCACGATATATTAATTTCTTCGTTGCCCAAGTCCACTTTGAAAGAACGTTTGGTGCAACCTGTTCATTTTCGGCCGACTGCATCTTGCGTAGAATTAATGCTGCAAGCTGTCGATCGCGGAGTACTTGTGATTCATTCGACGATATATAAAGTTATAAACGATTATAAGCGTACAGGCATTTTTGCTTGTCCATATCGAATACATTTCCAGTATTATTCCCAAGGTAAGGTAGTTTTACTAGTAAGAATGTATATTATTTTCAATACCAATTAACTAATTATTTGATATGTAAAAATTTAACATGAATTCCATCAATTATAATATTTTTAGCCCAGGATTACATACAATATTGTTTACAAAATGTCAAAATCAACCCACCCGCATATAGACATGAAAGTTCCCCATCTGATATTTCAACAGACAACATTTATATTAATATTAAAACTGTTGTCAATGTTGTGTGAATATTATATTTGTACTCTGTTGCATATAATGGCATTAATATAATTGCCTTACAACCATCAGAGAAAGGATATTTTCTATTTGGACTGGTTTACTATACAATATATGAACTATTTTATGTCTGTGTACTACACTATTGTTTTTAAAATATATTCAAAATTGAGATTGATATTCATGAGGTAGTTGCATTCATGATAAATACATTCTAACAAGTATTTAAATTATTATGATCTTTAATTTTAGAAAGAAATGTCAAAGAAATGTGTACATCATGTATATTGTATGAATCTAAATGGACAGCCGAACAGATGCTTACAATATAATTAATTCAATGAAAAATCCCTGGACCAGCACACTACCACCTGACATGTAATACTTCATGTGACAAAGGAGCTAATTCCCGGATGCTGCTATAGAAATTAGTAAGAAATTTAATGCATTCCGTCGAGACCGCCTTACCCCTGGTGGCGGTGTCTTAGCCTATGTGCACCACCAAATACCTACTACCCGTTTGACAAATCTTGAAGTGGACGATAAAGAAGTTCTTTGGAACTCCCTAGGCCTAGAGCTCCCAGGCCTTACAGCTCCATAATAGTTATTAGCGTATACTATCCGCCTGGTCAGACGAATGATGATGAAAGAGCTATGCGTGAGTATATCACTGACGGACTTGATGAAATTCTGCAGGACCATCCCTCAGCAGGTATAATAATTGCCGGAGATTTCAATAAAATGAAACTGAATTTACTGTGCAGACGCTTCAACCTTTGCAAAGTTGTACGGTCTCCCACTAGAGGTAGAAACGTTTTAGACCAAATCCTTACTAACATGTCAGAGCTATACAATGACATTAAACATCTCCCGCCGATTGGCCATTCTGACCATCAGTGTCTGTTACTCACTCCAAAGCTGAAAGAAAAGGTGAAGGCGATTTCTCGAAAAGTGCGCCTGACGAAATGTAGTAACTTAATTGAACTGAGTATCCATTTGAATAGGCAGAACTGGGAATTGGTTTATGCTACTAATGAGATTGACGATAAAGTTAGTGCTTTCACAAGTACTATCATGTGCATTCTCAATAAAACGGTGCCCAAACGTATTATACGTTTCCACCCCTCAGATAAACCCTGGATCACCCGCGTATTAAGCATGAAATAATAGCCAGACAAAAAGCCTTTACATCAGGAAACAAATCAAGGTATAAAGTATTATGCGACAAAGTTTCTTCACTTATATCCAGTGCAAAGAAAACGTACTACCAATCGAAAGCGGAAAATACACGTGAAATGAACCCGGCAAAGTGGCATAAAACTATATACGAACTTGCTGCCGTTAACGAATGTAATCGTCAATTCTCAGCTGCCTCCACAGATGACCTAGTTGAACGCTTACAACAAAGTTTCACTAAGCCTTGGCAGACTACCATACCAAATGAAATTCCGAAACTAGGGGAAGTCGAACACCTACTCAAGAACATCGCGCCCGCACTACCTTCGATCGGTCAAATCAAGGCAATTCTTAAGCACCTAAACCCTAGGAAAGCTAGTGGTTCGGACGATATTCCTGCATGGTTACTGAGTCGTTATAGCGAAGAGCTTGCTCCTGTTATCCATAACATCATCTGCTGTAGCATCTCCCAGTCTAAATACCCGACCTTATATAAACATGCTTTAGTCACCCCTGTGCCCAAAGTGAACCCCCCGAATGATATAGATAATGACTTCCGGCAGATTTCTGTGCTATCGCAAATGGCAAAAATCCTAGAAACCATACAACTCAAATTGAATAAAAGCGACCTTAAGATCAAAGATAATCAACATGCATTTACACATGGTAGATCAACAGTATCTGCATTAGCGAGTATTACCCAAAATTGGTACAATAAGACCGAAAATTCACGTGATGGAAGAATGGGGATCCACGCTTTGTTATCGATTTTCGTAAAGCGTTCGATTTGGTCGACCATGGTCTGCTTCTAAGAAAACTCGCGGAATTGAATGTATCAAAGTCTTTTTGGTTATGGACGCGGAGTTTTTTAGAAGGAAGGAGCCAGCAAGTAAAACTTGGTGAGAGCTTATCATCTTCTAGGCCTTGTCCCTCCGGAGTCCCCCAGGGTTCTGTTATCTCACAAACACTGTTTAATGTTCATGTTAACGACCTTGAAGACTGTATTCCTAACTATTTTCAGATTAATACGCATAAATACGCTGATGATTGCACTCAGGATGAGGCAATCTCATATTGCTCTACTAGTAACATGCAAATGGTGCTTGATTTAATGAATGACTGGGCCTTCAGAAATAAGATGGAACTTAACGCAAAAAAGACTAAAGATATGTGGATCTGTTTTAAAGAAGATATTCCCGAACCACCTTTACTTACGATTGGTAATGATGTGATTGAAAGAGTTAAATCGTTTAAGCTGCTGGGCCTTTGGTGTAATAATACCCTTAAATGGAACACACATGTCGAAGAAATTACAAGAAAGGCAAGCAAACGTTTATTCCACCTTCGGGAATGTCGTCGAGCTAATCTACCGACAGAAGTAGGTCTAACCTGTTACCTCTCCAAAATTAGACCGGTATTGGAATACGCGTCCCCAATATGGAGTGGATTACCACAATACTTAATAGATGAGGTGGAGAATATCCAAACTAGAAGTCAAAAAATACTTGCCCTGCCGTCCGACCTACTTCAGTCTCTTGAAGAACGTCGTAATATGCTCGCCATTCGTGAATATAAGAAAATTATTGATGATGAAACACATCCATGCAGAAAATATATACCAGATATCGTGACGAAAAAATATGATCTAAGAACAGTAAATACTCTCCCACAATTTTTCTCACATACTAAAAGGCACAAACTCTCGTTTATCCCAAGAACAAATGCGTTATTATAATCTAAATTTTATACTCTTTTTGCTCTTAACATTTTTACTATATTTGTCATAATAAATTTTACTCAACTGCCAAATTTAACTTGTGGCAGTATATATATACACTGTATATAACATATACTATACTTAACACAATGTACATATACTCGTATCACCTTTATAAACTGTAAATCCATTGTAATTTTATACTAAAGATGGATATCAATAAATTATTATTATTATTATTATTATAACTACATGAAGATTTCCTGACAACATGCATGGACTATTGCAAGGCAGCCAAGCCACCTGAGATTGGTTTACGATCATTACTGCTATGCAGATATGCAGATGAATGAACATCTAAAGTTACTGAACTTGACAGACTCACCTCAAGCCAAAATGGACATTAATTATTTTTAAAGATGAAATCTCATCCCTCATAATTATACAACATAAACTGTTAAATATACAATAGAACAGGTGGGTTTTAACTAATTGCTACCAAACAGATAGCCAAAGTATCTGAGTTAGCCACCATATGTTGCACTTAATGAACACACCTATAAAGACAACCATCAACAATGTTAAGGCTACTGCAGTGTATTTAATTATTCATCGGTTAGGTTAGAAATCAAAGCACAACATGTTGTAATTAAAATCTTAAAATTATATGGACACAGATACATAATTTTTAAACTAATAGTTTATTTTTAAATGACTTAAGGTTTAGTATCTTTGAGATGGACTGATATATAAGGTTGAGGGTATTGGACAATAATCTAAGGAGTTGTGGATATTAATGTTTTTACCTTAAAGCAAAACAAATTTGTTGCTAGAGGGCCAATTTTCATGTAAACATCCCTATAGCACCAGAGTGCATTCTATGTGCAGGGGCGGACAGGCCAGTCGGGCTCACCTGGGAAAAGCCCAGTGGGCCCCCTGGAAAAGCTCCAGTGGGCCTAAAAGAGAAGTCCTTTGGGTCCCTTGAAATGGGCTTTTACATACGACTCAAAAAGTACAGGGCCCCCTCTAGCCCAGGCCCATCTGAGGTAGCCAGTCCGCCCCTGTCTATGTGAACTGCTCGGTGAAGTTTGATATGCTGATTTTCTTACATAGATATATCTCATTTTCGGCTTTCATGCTCAAAGTTACATAATGGCTGGTTTCTGTTTGGTCGTAACTGTGAACATATCAAGGTGACCAATGTAACAGAGTGTGGATATATCTCTACTAGGTAGAGTAAAAACTGATTTACATAGAGCACACAAAAGACAAGAGAGATCCGCACTATTTCTCATTGTCGAACATGACTTATTCATGACAGTTACAACCAAATGGAAACCAGGTCTAAAATGCAAACTGTCTATGGCACTGTAAAATGATAACAAAGCTTCAAAACTTTATATAATTCAAGGTTAGCTAAATTAGGTAATGCTAGGATGGTATTATAATAATTTTCAGACAAGGAATGTTCTATCCCATAAACTTGACTTTTACCACTCCAGTAGTGCTTCGTCTACAATATAAAGAAAGAGAAAAACATCTCAGTTGATACCCTTAGGTTAAAATTACTATTTTTTTAAACTACTTCAAACTCAAAGAGTTGTTTACATAGTATGTAATACGATTGACATTGTGCATACTGTGTATAGACCCTAATAAAGACATTATAAAATTTCTAAATGATTTTCTCTACGCTATTAATGGGTAATTCATATAAATTTGGGCTTAGAAACACAAAGTTTGTGTCCTTAGTGTTTTTGAACAAATCACTTTCGAAGCAGAGCGCTCTAATTACATATTTAATTAGCAGCATGAATATCACAAAATATCCCATTTTCAAAATGCGATCCCTCGTTGGTTTGTGGAGTCCTTTTTGATTTCTTGGTATCAATTGAAAGAGAAACTCTTCATGAATACAGTGATGTTATTTTTGTTAGACTTCCCCGTCAAAAAGTAAAAAAAACTCCAGCATATTTCAAAGCTATTTTTATGCCTTGAGTAGTAACCCGAAAATTAGGTCAATACATATGTAAATTAATATAACTAAAGCACACCGTAGAAAGAAAACAAAATAAAAACCGTGAAATATGATGCACATACTACAATAATTTCAACACGTACCTTTAAAAATATCTGATTTTCAAAGAGAAAATATTAAGTAGAAATCAGCAATTTTCTCGCCGCCCCTGCCAAAAATGACCAGTTTGACCAGATTTGGTAAATTAATTTACTTTTGGTAAAATTTGGTAAATTTTGACAAAGTTTTGGTAAAATAAAATTTTGGTAAATTTTTTGGTAAAATTTCTCAAAAATAGAGAAATTTAGTACTTTTTTGGTAAAATCTAGTTTGCTTTAGTTTGCTGTCATTTCACTGATACCTCGTAATTTAAAGTTACCCCCGGATGTCTAGCCTGAAATCCCCAATTCCAGGCATGCACCTAAAATAGGTCATCTGTGGGTATTTCGGGTTAATTATGGTCATGCATGTATATCGCCTTGGCGGGAAATTTGTATATTCAGTTTTTTTGACATGTTCATATTCAGTGATCGCATTCTTTATGCTAAAAGCATTTGTTACGACAATGACTGAATCTGACAGTAATATCGGACAGTAATATCGCTCTGAGTGGAGTTGAAGCCAGAATTTTCGAAATGGTTAAGCGAATTTTGCGTTTTATAAAGTATGTCCATGTCAAATTCAAGCTCGTTTGGTTACAATTCGCCTACATGGAAAAAGTGCGAAACACTTACTTCATTAATGAGCAGTATGTCGGGTAGCTCGAAGGTACATAATTAACAGAAATAAAACTATTGTCGAAATTCAAAATATATCATTGGTCATCAGGAGTTTTCATATCAGTTTTTAATCTTGTACTTATCCTTGCATTCTTCACAATACTATTAACAAGATGTTTTTGGGCGCCACGAAGAGTTTGAAAGTGTGCTTAAATTATTCTTTGATAGTTTGATGCACATTTTGTTACCAAAAAGGGTAAAACACGTGCTTAACACGTGTTTGGTAAAAAATAATCCAATTTGGTAAAATTTCAGCATGTCATTTGGTAAATACCGCTGACAAAATCTGGTCACACTGCAAAAATCTTGATTTCAAAAAAAACTGCAGCACAATGCATTGTGGTATGCTGACGATTCCTCCTCTGAATGACACCGTACCCATGAAACATAGCCACACGCCAGGAACTTTGGTTTCGCATAGCTTTCCTTTTCCCTGGGTGTAATAAATAGCCGAGCGGAATTAGTACCCTCGCCCCGAGCTATCGCCCGGAACGACGTTGGCTCGGGGATTATAACGTTTAAATAAGTAATATGGTACATGGGAAAAATTAATTAAAAAAGGAGTTAATTACCGAGAACTCGGGGAGTTCGGCCATTTAAATAAATGCCGAGGATTTTAAGCGCAGTGCACTTAAGTCATGAGTCCAGCTCATTTTGCAAAAAATATACAAAAATCTGAATTACACGAAGCTCATTTGAGCAGTCTTCACCAAACTTGGCAAGTTGTTAGATCAGCCTAATGTTAACAATTATCACACATTGGCTGCCATAGCAACTGTCACGTGACCCTGCAAATGGTGATATTGCACAGCTCATTTTTAAGCCATCGGGAGATGGGTCTGGAAGCAATGTCACTGATTGAGACTGTCTGAATTAGTAAGCGTTAAAATTGAAGTTATTGAGTCTAACTGGAATGGGTGACTCGTATCAACAATTAAGGAGCAAAAGAAAATTGTTTTCAAATTTAGCATATTTTCTTTCTCTATTTTTTGTACTTTAACGGTTTAGAGGACACACATTCCAGTTAGATCTAAAATAAACTGCTGGAAATTAAGTCATCTTCATGTAAAAAGTAAGTAGACAATTGAAAAAAGTACGTCTCCCATGTCTGTTTGAATCACATTGAAGTACATTTTATTGGTCACGTACCGTGTTTCACATAGCTTTTTTTCCATTTTCATCTACAGTACACACTCTTTAGCTTAGCCGATGAAAATTTATCTTAATCTGGACATTTTGTCTTAAAAATTTTCTTTTAATTTGTAATTTCACTGGTAAATAGGCTTTATTCTCAATTGTTAAATATAAATTATTGACCGCCATTTTGAATTTTAATTATTCTTGTCTCCATGGAAACTGCGAACACAGCGAAAATTTCAGGGATTTCAAAGTTTGTTTTGCGTTCGAAAATGGAGTTTTTTCATGCAAAAATGGAAAAATAATTGTTAAAAAATCACTCCAGTTTTACGCCAAACAACATGTACAATGATGGAATGTATTTTTATTATAAATATGCAGCTTACAGCATGATTTCACTGATTTCACTGACAAGTTTGTAGTCGGATCCTTTATTTTTAAGTTTCTGAACAACTCTGCATCCTTACCTCCTACCTTGAGGAACTATTTTTTACTAAATTGTGAGGTGCACAGGTACCATACCAGAAGTGTCAACAAGATTCATGTCAGAAAAGCCAGAACAACTACCAGAAAAATGACTCTTAAATTTAGTGGGACTAAGTTATGGAACTCACTCGCTGACGAGATTACTAAATCGAAATCTCTGAAATTGTTCCAAAAAAACTAAAATCACTATTATTTACCGAACTAAATGAAAGCTAAGTACGTTTTAGAGTTATCTCATTGCTTATCAATCTGCATATCTAGTTTGTATTACAAATATTCTTCAACATCATATTGCTATACTTGCATTGACTTATGATGCTGGTGATTGGTGTTTTTCACAAACTCATTAGAGTTTCTTAACCAATCTACCATGTATACCATAAATTATTTATTTTGTGATGTATTATTAATACAAAACATTAATATTACATTATACATTATGATTATACGTAACTTGTAACATAATATATTCCTATGTGTGTTTTTCTTCTTTTTTTGGTATATAAGAATAAAGTTTCATTTCATTTTATCATTAAGTGAGAATCGATTTTCTGTTGAAAAATCTAGTGACTAGTGTTCTTCTATATGAAGAAACAAATTGTCAGTCATATCTTTAGGCTCTCGTATCTAAGCAGTCAAAGCATACAATATTTCACCGGAGAGTGGGAACAAGATCACTTTATACAGTTGAGAATTCCAAGTACTTGTTTGTGTGCCTAATATAAATGGTTTAAGACAGCAGTAAATATAAATTAAGAGTCTATATCTTGAAAGGAAACTATCACGGCATAGCAAAAAGGTTCATTTCATTATATTGCAGTAGATAATCGTCCCTACACATAGCAATATAAACATTTTTTAATTACAACTTGTGAACAACCTCTACTCTCCTAATATTATCCGTAGATTTCCACACTATAAATTGTATAAAATATTTAACAATTACTGAATGAGGTTGAGCATGATATGAAAATTATCAAGTCGAAGTTTTGTGTTGTCAACCGAAGCCGAAGGCTGAGGTTGATAACACGAAACTGAGACTTGATAATTCTTCATATTATGCGAAAACCGAATTCAATAATTGTTTTATTATTTATTTTAAAAAATTCACAGCGGCCTGTTGTTAAATTACGTTGCTAATAATTCGTCGTCCTTCTTTTTTTTCCTTTTTTAACAGATTTATTTGGATAAAATAATTACAGTATATGTTAACTATGTAGAAATATAACGATAAAAAATTTACATTTGCTGAGAGAAAAAATAGATGTGAATAAAAAACAAAGTTAGTTAGTGAGTGATCCAAAATGGTAAAGTACGAACGGGACTCTAGGAATAGGACCCATGCAACGCACCTGCCAGCAAAGTTGCAAAATTATGATGTTCACTATATATATGTTGCCAAATTAAGTATATATGTTACCAAATTTACTAAAAACTTATAGTAAAAAATCAAAGACCTTATGAAAAGGAGAAATTAATAAGTGAGAAAAGAGAGGGGAGAAGAAAGGGAAAAGGTTGACAAAAAGAGAAACATGAAAAAGAGAAACATGAAAAAGACAGACGGACGGACGGACGGACGGACGGACGGACAGACGGACAGACGGACAGACAGACAGACAGACAGACAGACAGACAGACAGACAGACAGACAGACAGACAGACAGACAGACACACAGACAGACAGACAGACAGACAGACAGACAGACAGACAGACAGACAGACAGACAGACAGACAGACAGACATTACGACCTCATCTATTTTTAGTTGGGAAATGTTGTTTGTTTTATTATTTTTACCCAAAAGCTCGTTAATTAATTGCCAGCTTTTCTTCGGGTCTTGAATATGGGAACAGTTCTCATATGGGTTTTTTTAATTAGCCTTATAAATCTCACGTAAAGAAGATGACAAACTGGCCTAGAAAATCAAACTAACGAGGTCTCTATGCATTATTATACTTTTCCTTGAAAGTGAAATTATAAATTCAAATTTTAAGGTTTTTTTTATAATATTTGATAAACATAGAACCAAGCACCACATTTTTTATCATATCGCGGTTCGTAATATTTAGAGATCAGTTTCCATTTTCCCTCTTCACTAAGTTGATTCATTTTTTCCTGATATTCATACTGAGGATCATCTACAGCATTTTCATTCACAACAAAACTCGCCAACCCTCCTCGTTTGACCACGTGAATAGCATCATCCAATCCCTTACCCTTCACGTGACCAACAACAAACACACCCACACAAATAACTGCATCGTATTGGTCGGCAGCTACACCCAAATCTTTGCACTTATCAGATCCCATACGTCCTTGCTGCAGTGACCTATATCGTGATTATTTACAAAATTACCATTTCAATTTAAATGAATTTCAATTTTAAGAATATCTATCCTAATCCCTAACCATGATAACAGCACTGTTCCTAGAACCCGAACCATAACAATGTCACTATTTCAGGATAGAAATATCGAAAGCTACATAAATACAGGATGAAAGTCATGGAGTGTCACATAAATACGGCGATTTTAAACTTAAAGGCCTTAGCTGATCATTACAATTTCACCCTAACGTTAACCTCAATCCCAAACTTAATCCTAAACCCTTATCGTAACCATAATCCTAACCCTAATCTTCACGGCGACCCTATAATTATGCTGCTCTAAATCAGAACGCCTACCCTAAATCTAATCTACATCCTAAACCTAAACCTAACTGTTATGGTAACACAAATTTTAACAAATTTTGAAAAACTCTTCGGAGACATGGGCACCGTGGATAAATATTATTATTAAAAACTAATCCAAATCCTTGTCATAACTAATATTCTAATCATAATCGAAACCGTAATCCTAGCCCTTATCCAAACTTACATTTTAACTTTATTCTAATCTTATTCTCACCCTAATCTTAACTACAATTATAACTCTAATTCTAATTATCGTCCGCGCGAGATGTGGCAGTCATTTTGGGAATGCGCTGAAGATTTCTTGTCTTACCATTATTTTTAGGCCAGATGTGTTCTCGCAAAGTTTTCACTTGTTTCCATCTACTAAACTGACGTTACGCAATTTTCCAGATTTTCTTGCCCGTTTTAATTTTTTTTATCAATTTGGTTAGGATAAGGTTTAGGGTTCGGGTAGGTTTTAGGGTTAGGGTCAGTTACAAAGCTATTTCACATTTCTTCAAACTTGATAAAATAACGTCATGTCAGTATGGTATATAGAAACAAGTGGCGACCGTCTCGGCATGCTTGAGAGTTAAAGTCCATTCAATTTTCCTGGAATGCCCGTGCCATTGTTCGAACACAAGATTTGAATTGGGAACTCGTCCATCACAAGCGAAGGGATTGTAATGTAAAAACCTTATCTTATTAAAAGATACGATACCTATAAATGCCTTTTGTTTCAGCTACATTCAACGATTCAGAACTGAGATCTAAGCCATCGATATTTTTGTAACCACGCTTGTGTAATTGTTCGCCAACTAAACCAGTACCACAGCCAAGGTCAAGAATGTTGGCATCATTCTTATATCCAAATTCCTTTAGTTTTTGGGTCAACTGCTCCGCAGCTACAGCTGGTCCAATGTAGCCTAACTCCTGTGTATCCTTAAAGGGAAAATAGGAAGAAAAGTCATTACTAAAACTAGCTTACCTCAATATACAGTTCTGGGTATAATTGTTATATCGAATTTCCTTTACTGTCTCATTTTTAAAGGTTCGGCGTTAGGACTACAGTGGTGGTCAGGGTATATTTTATATAAAAAAATCACTTTGTTCCGTTAGTTAGTGAACTTTATTTAGTCACGGTGGACTCATCAGGATTTTACACACTTATGATAAAGTAACAAAGGAAATTAGCTATATGATAAATTATACTATACATATTTACAAAACTACCTGTTTTTCATGAGTGCCGTGCATTAAATTGATTAAAATTAGATAAAATATTTAAAAATTATTGAATAAAGTTGCTACAGTCAGACTTAAATTTATGTAATGTAGGCCTCGAAATCCCGATTGATAATTAGTTAATAATTCATTTTCAGCTATAAATGTATATAGCTGATCATAAATTACCCTTTCAAAAACCTTAGCCACAATAGGAACAATAGAAATGGGACGATAGTTATCAACGCAATTGCGTTTGCCTTGTTTGTATATAGGAATAACTTTAGCACATTTCCATTCGTTTGGGAATATGCCTGTAGTGATAGAACGATTAAAAATAAGACAGAGGGATTCTGCAATTAAGTCAGAGCATTCTCTAATTAACCTAGAAGATATTTTGTCTAAACCTGTTGCTTTAGAAGTGTTTAACGTGGACAGTAATGCGTAAACGGTTGGAATACTTATTTCTCTCAGTTGAAAAATAGCATTATTTTGGTTAGGTAAATAATCAAGATAAGACCGATTGCTATAATTAAGATTAATTTTATCTGCAAGGTCTGGTCCGATGTTTGAAAAGTGATCGTTAAACGCATCAGCAATTTTGCTAGGGTCATCGCCAATGTGAGGGCTTTTCCTATTCTTAGAAGTAAGTTCATTAATGATCTTCCAGGTCTTATTAGGATTGTCTTTATTATCATTGAAAGAATTTTTGAAATAGGCTTGCTTTGCGTAGAAGATTTCAGAATTAACAAAATTACGCATTTTCTTAAAAGAAAGCCAATCTTGAGTATCGTTGGAACGAATTGCTTTAATTTTTAGGACATCTCGCCTATGCATTTTATCTTTCAAAAGAGATGTGATCCAAGGCGATTTAATAGCCTTAACGCGCTTAGTTCGAATTGGGGCGTGCTTATCTGCGACAGAATTGAATGTGGCTTTCCAAGCATGCCACATGTCATTAGGGTTTTCGTACTGATTGATATAGTTCCAACTCTGTTGACTAATATCATTACGAAATTTAGTAGAATCAAAGTTTTTAAACTTTCTGTAGTTTATTGAAGAATGTACCCGTCGATGTACCCACAGAAAGTTTGCGAAAGGCGTAAATAAGACTATGATCGCTTATACTCACATGAGAAACACCAGAGCAAACAACCTTGTCAGGAGTATTTGTGAAAATATGATCTAACAATGTTGAGGAGGAGTCTGTGATTCGAGTAGGTTCATTTATAAGCTGAGAAAGATTATATAAATCGGCAATATCCATGAGTGACTTCGAATCATGATCTAAGACTGTAGAGCTCAAATCACAGTTGAAGTCGCCCATGAGGTAATACTCGATATTTTCGGAATCGAGCATACCTAGAAGAATTTCAAAATAATTAAACATTGCTACAGGCGAATTAGGAGGCCTGTACCAAGTGGTAATAAGAAAAGGCTTGGCTCTAGGTTTATTAACTGAAATACACAGGTTTTCCAATTGCTCAAAAGATAGATCATGCCGAACTGAAAAATTTATACAGCTACGAATATAAAAACAAACCCCACCGCCAAATCTACCATTGGAATCTCTATCTCGCCTAACAATTTCGTATCCAGGTATATGTACTTCGTTGTCACCAACCATAGAGTCAAGCCTTGTCTCATTAATAGCCAGTACATCAATCACATTATTTGATAGATAGATTCTAAGCTCATCAATATGTTTGACCAAACTGGTGATATTAAGTGAGGCAAGTTTAAAGCCACTCCTGTTTGGCAAGAGCAGGTTTTGAATGTTAGAAGTAGTTTGCATAGTCTTAGATTGAACATTATTTACTGAATTAGCAACTCTAGACAACGTAATATCATGTCAATTTTCTAAGTTATTTATAAACTCTTTGAAATTGTTTTGGAGGGATATACTGCCTAATTTATTTAAATGGAGACCTCTACTATTGAGGTGACTAGTGTTAATATTAGCGTTTTTAAGGAAGGGAATATTGTTCATATGACAAAGATTTTCTAAGGTGGAGTTGACTTGATTAACCTTGGTGGCTAATATCGGGCAATCATTTCTGATTAACAACGCAGAAACACCTACCATGGAGTTAGGAGAATCCTCTTTGATTTGGGTTGTCAGATTCAAAATAGAATCGGTAATAACTTTCGGCGTAGAATTTTTCAGATCATTAGTGCCAACATGGAGGATAATTTTGTCCGGTGACTTCGGAAGTCGACTCTAGTCCCATACTCCGGCGCGCGATGTGAAATTTCAGGACATCGCCCCCATAGATATAGGAGACATAGATTGCTGACTCGTAATACGTCACTATATTGACAAATGCGTCAAAATTCAAACAAAATTTGACCGGTTGAGCAGCCATTTTGTATCATGGCGCCTCAAGTGACTCGATGAACGAAGCTTAATGGGAGCATTTGCTGGATAATAACAGCATTAATTTCACATTACCGTGGAGTGTATTCAATATAGACGTGTTGTGGACGGTTTTTCTTTGGAATAACAAACATTTGGCTGGTTTCAGTGAGCTCACGGATTGACGTTTTGCAATATTTTTGCCCTTTGGAGCAATGATGTCTAATAGAAAGTTGAAAGAGTTATTCCTGGATTATTTCTCAACAAAATAAAGTGGATTCAGGGCGACAAGCTTGTGTATTACGAGCTGGCGGCCTAAATATGTGATTTCGCCGAACTTAAATCAGCATGAACCGAAGGTAATTTGTATTATTTTCCCTGTCAAATTGATGTGTTTATACGTCCACAAGGGCAATAAACATATTAAAAGAAGTATCTTTTCGTGAACGTTGCTGAAAGCGATGTACGTTGACTAGGTCACTTGATGTTTCGGCCGGTTCAGCCGCCATTTTGAATTCTTCATGTTGGCGCGTGCCGTGACTTCGAGTCAGCAATCTATGTCTCCTATATCTATGATCGCCCCTACTCGATGGCAAATGCTAGCATTTGTCACCAAGCCTGCGGTGCAGCCGCTTCGTGTTTCAGATCGGTTGAAATAGGAAGTGTTTGCATCCCAGATTACTTGTCTGGAGATGGCAGGGCAGGGCTTCCGTACTTTAACTAATCAACATTTAATAATTCTAGCAGTTTCTTGTCATGACTCGTGAATTATTTTTTCTGTGCTTTTATAATAAACTTGTATAAGAGTGCTGTGCTTTTATAAGCGTTGTTTACTGTGTGTATTATATAATATATTATCGTATTTTTCATAAACGTCGAGATGGGCATGCGCAGTAGTGCGACAATATTGCTCCCACATCCCAAACGCAAACTATTTTCTATAAATGTAGAGTCCGCCGTCCGCCCGTCGTCTGCACGCTGCGCGCTGCCGTCCGCCGTCTCGTCCGCCGTCCGCGCCCGCGCCGTCGCTGCAGTCTGCCGTCCGCCGCCCGCAGTCCGCAGTCCGCAGTCCGCAGTCCGCAGTCCGCAGTCCGCAGTCCGCAGTCCGCAGTCCGCAGTCCGCAGTCCGCAGTCCGCAGTCCGCAGTCCGCAGTCCGCAGTCCGCAGTCCGCCGTCCGTCGTCCGCAGTCCGCAGTCCGCAGTCCGCAGTCCGCAGTCCGCATAGGGGCGTACGGAGATAAGCTCCCATAGTTGTGCTTCACAGCAGGGCAGTGTGACCTCTCATCAGTGCTATATAAACATTAGTGCCATTTGATATAAACATAGTGAGAGTTCATAAGGCCCAATATCTGATTTGAGTTCTGGCCTCTGAGAGCACATTAGGGTTAGTTGCTCATATATCGAGAAAGCGCCTTTACTTTTGTATGTCAACCATATTACTAACCAAGGGAATACCTCTGATCATCGAATAATATTGAGGAGTGGAGAGATTGAGCAAATGATATTTGATATACATATGCATGGTTCTTTATTCTTTGTAAGTTTCACAATTATATACATGCATATAAATGTCCTACTGTACATTAGGATGTCGACTTTAACACCAGTTACCAATTCTATATTGAAGTAATATATATTGAACAATTTAGGTCATAATTATAAGCTTGAAATGCAATGTCCTCTAAGAAGTATAAACCAGTTCGTCGGCATCCCATCATTACATCACAACATAAATTAAGCGAATGATAGATTTCTACCCGAACGTATTGCCCCATCCTTTTGGAAAGTCTTATTCCAAGTGAGTTCCAGGTAAAAGAAACCATCCAAGAGCCAAAGCCAACAAAACCTCCTAATTTCGGCAACAAATCAGTGACTCGAACCGACCAAGTGACCAATTCGCACAACATTTAGCGAGCGATATATTCATCAGTAGTTCTGTATAAACTGTACAATTTGCATCGAAAACCTTCGGAATAACTAGTTCTTCCAAAAAAAATCTGATCGGACGAGATTCAAAGCCGACGTAAATTGCGAAAAACATCGATTGCCCTGTAGACAGGGAATGTTGACAGGGTGGGTTTCGATTAGCCCCAAACTAACCCTTCCATCGTGGCTATGCTTCCTAATCAGACGTGAGTCATACGGTGGCTGCCAGTGGCGCCTTTAATAAGCCTTCGAATTCGATTAAATCGAGCTGCGTCCTTCAGCTCTCAGCTGCAAATAAGGATGATTAGCAGCCCCCACTTACTTACTTACTTACTGTTTATATTTTTTGCCCGGTTCACGCGGGATCTTGGATTTATCATAGATGTCATGCCTTCGCTGCCTATGAGTCAGCAATCTAGACCTCTTATATCTATGGAACTAAGTTAGGCTATTCTCGAAATCCGTGAGAATCCGTGAGATATTTGCAAGCTGTGAGGTCACCATGACATTTTATCGAAATCTGTGGGGCTCACGGTTGATCTGTGAGAGTTGAAACTATGCAATAATTATAAATTTGCCTATATTAATTCACCTTATCATATGTTTTGCTCCAAGCTGAGTAAAGTTGAACCAGTTCTTCTTGAGTAGTGTCGGCATTTAGTTGTTTAAGATGATAATAACGATCATAACTATTTTCAGACATTATGTGATGAAGACAGAGCTAAGGATACTTGATGAGTTTGTTGAGATGAGTCAGATTGTGTAATCTTGAAGACATGCATGGTTGAATAGCCGACGGCCATCAATATTTTTGTTATCACTGAATATAGATATTTATGGGCGACCTTCGGCTATTCAATCATGCATGTCTTCAAGATTACACAGTCTGACACATCTCAACAAACTGATCAAGTATCCTTAGCTCTGTCTTCATCACATTATGTCTGAAAATAGTTATGATCGTTATCGGTCATGTTAAACAACTACATGCCGACACTACTCAAGAAGAACTGATTCAACTTTACTCAGCTTGTAGCAAAACATATGATAAGGTGAAAAAAGGCAAATTTATAATTATTGCATAGTACTACACTGCAAAAAATGCATGAGTAACTGTTACTCATTTGTCGAGTAATTGCACAGATTACTCAATATTTTGAGTAAATTCTACTCTGCTTTCCCCGCTAAACTGATTTTACTCCTGATTTTGAGTAACAAAAACTCAGATTTTTGAGTAAAGTTATTTTAGTATTTTCTACTCTAACACAAGAGTACAATTTACTCATTTCTTGAGTAAACCACAAATTTATGTTTACTCAAGAAATGAGTAAGTTGCACATACTCAATATTTTGAGTAAAATAATATTTTTACTCACATTTTGAGTAAACAATGAATTTACTCAAACCTTGAGTGATATAAAGCTTACTCAGACATTGAGTAAATTACACAATCTATTTACTCAAAGTTTGAGTAAGTTTATACCAACTCAATATTTTGAGTAAAAGTAGATTTTTTACTCATATATTGAGTGAATGATGAATTTACTCAAATCTGAGTAAGGCAATATGTTAAGGTTACTCAATTTTCGAGTAAAGGTTTAGAAAATATGTACTCATTTTGTGAGTAAACAACGTTTATATCACTTTCTACTATACTGAACAAATTTTAAACGTTCAACTGTCTGTATTTCCTATTTGCACACAATTAATGCCATATAATGTCTATTCTTCTAATGGCAAATGTCAACAGTTTTATAAATTATATACATTTTGCATTTTAATTTAAGAAATCTACTCTGTAACGCAAAACGACGAACAGTTTATTTGCATTGTTCCCAAATCCGTGATGGGTGCCAAGAGGGTGGAAATCTTGCAAGTTTTCTTGCTTAACAAAATGAACATCATCACTATGAACCACTTGATAGGCATTTAGATGTTCTGAATATTCCAGCACCGGCAAAGACTTGTATTGTAACACAATGTTTCCCCGACAAGTAAAACTTTACTTATCTGACCAAAGGTTGGTTGACCATAATTCGATGTGGCGCAAAAGTTTCTTAAAACTTGTTGCATTACACTCGGCACAGTATGGACAGTTGAACATAATATTATTTCATCATAGACATAGCAATTAGAAACTTGACAAGACAACTGAGGTTTACTAGGATTTTGAACACGCCTCACATGTAGAGCAATGGTCGAGTTTCTAACTGTGATTGACACATATACAGTGTCAGTGAAATATAGGGATACGTAACATCATCTGATACTGTATATCTGTCTTATATATATATATTTTCACTAAACATAGAAATGCTTTATGTGAGGCTCTTAGATAAAAATCTGTAGATAAAATGTCTCTAAACCTTCTACATCAATTTCAATCGAGTGAGATGCAGAAAAAAATATTGTATTACCACACACACTATTAACTAATCCCAAAAATAGGGTAATTTATGAATTTATTATACCAGGGGCCGGTTGTACGAAGCCCGTTTAGCCCATCGGCCCCATCCGGTGGATAACTCAAAAAAATAGATCAAGTCTATACATTCATGAAACAACCAAACTAAAATATTGCAACTTGAATAGAACAATTATATTGGCAACTACATATTGTGTAGCCAGATCGAATATGGTGACAGGTGGGTCTATTTTTGGTCTATTGAGACAGGATTAGAGAGGTTCCTTTCTTAATCTCATGTGATCCCGTCTCACTAAACGAGTTTCCGGTCTTAAATTCCTTTATGATGTGTCATGGAACTCTGACGTAAAGCGATCGGCCAATCAGCATGCGATGCCGATGTTACTGACCAATCAGCGACCGTGACCTTCACGTGGGCTGCGACGCGGGATAATCAAAATCTATTCAACGACCGCATTTCGACCATATTGCAAACTAAAGCCGTCTCTCTCGTTTGTGTCGAGCTGTTCAAAATACCTGTGTCTATTTAGACTGTCTTATAGTTTAACTATACAATATTGAAGATGCTGACAACAGTAGATGATGTTAAAGCGTGGCTTATTGAAGTTGGTTTTGGCGATTACTGTGATGCGTTTGAAGGTATGCGAATAAAATAAATAGTCAATACGGCATACAGCGTCTAACAGCGACATGTCGTGTGAAATAATTTCTTCAATAGGTATATATAGTGTCTGTATTTCGCTAGTTTTCAAGATCTCAGAGTGGTAAATACATTAAACTAGGTATTCAGACCACAAAAACAATATATTTGCGCTTGAAGTATATAAATCTCGTGCCGTATATAAATATCTGGCGTTTATACTGACGCTTGTGGCTGTGCGCATAATTTCCAAATTAATAGCAAATTAATTACAAAGCTTCGGCCTTTAATATTCCCCCAAAACATCAAAGCATTATAATACCCCTAAGGACCTGTGCCTTTTGGCCTGGCTGGCCCCCTCAGCTTTGCTGGGCCAGTTTGACATTTGCTTCACATGAGGCTGGTGATTTTGGCGGGAAAGCAAAATGCATTTTTTTTTCAAAAAACACTATTTTATTGTGGGTAACTACTTCAGGAGACGATCTCAAAAACATAAAAACTATAGATAAGGCGGGATCTCGCCTCTTGCGAATCAGTCATGTAAAGCAGGCCAGTCCGGCTCATGAACTGAGCTAAAGCTGATTTACCCCAGTGCCACAAGCCCACAACTATGAAAATTCACCTATTAACTGGTACTTTTTAATCAAACCCTGATAGAGTACATATAGATTTATCTCTTTAAAACCTTATTGACAATTTGAAAATAAAAATATATATATTTGATTTTTTAGAGAATATGATTGATGGAGAAGCCCTTAAAGTTTTGTCAGAAAGGGCATCAGAATTGCTAGTACCTGTAATCGGGCACAGGATGAAGTTCCTGCAGAAGCTGGAGGAACTTAAAAGGCAAAGTCGATTGGAAGTCGAAAGCGAAAATGCAACATCTCCAAGAATGAAAAGTATAGCAGTTGATGATCCAAACCATGTATGCACATCTGCCGATGTACTAACCCATGACCAGCAAAACAGTAATGCAGGACCAACAGAGGAGGAATCAAGGTTGGTATTCCTTATATTCATTTTTTATTGCAAAATGCCCTGATTATTTATACAGGTATGGCTTTACCCATTCTTTGGATGACAGGGGTTTTAAAAAATTCTCAAGTTAAGCTTTTCATCTAGTTATCTGATGACTGATTACAGGGAGCAGTGAAAGAATTGTGTCTGATGAATGTGCGTCAGTGTATTAAACCATTAGGCTCCTTGAGAGTTAAAAACACAGGAATTTTATTATGGCATTTGTTTCAATGTTATAACCCTTGGGAGCATGATGGCTGGGGGTGGTTCAATTGACTCTGCTTCATTTGTCTGGGAACTATTATTAAGTGCCATGAAATTTAATTTGGCGAGTGAAATGCAGGACCCGAAGCTTTAATGTCTCAGCTCTCTAATGATTGCCCATAACACATTGAGGCATTTAACACAGCAAGGTGCTTTAATTTTTGTTGCATGGCTATAGGTGCATATGCTTCTCAGTGTTACAGATATTAATAACAACAATATGATTTCTAATGTCGCATGGTACAGATATGGTTAGGAGGGACTTTTCTATGCGTCGTTTCGCATTGTTTTCCACTTGAAATAAACAGAATTGATTTTCACTGCAACAAGTGAGGAGGAATTTGAGTGGCATGTATATACAAGCAGCTCATGAAAGGCAATATTCATAGATATATACCTTCATAGATATATACCTTGTTGATTTTAATATTATTACATGGTTCAGACATAGCTACAGTAATTAATGGGGTGCTTGGGAACCATGATTTACATTTTTTTTCACTATTAATAATTGACATTTAGCCTTAACTCGTGCAAACAGTATTTGGCAATGCGACTGAATTAACAATACGGTTTGTCTAGACTTTTGACTTTAGTAGTGCTGTGTCTCAGCTTTTGTGTAAGGTGGGACTTGCCGCCTTTGACCAATAGCTCACTCAGGTGACACTTTGAATGAGAGTCGCCTGTCAGTGAGAACTACTAAGACAGAATTCAAGACTTGTGTACATTTATGTTGATGCAGTTTACTGTTGTTGTGTAAGGCGGTATGATTTTCAAAATTGATTAGCAAAAGGCTACTAATTAAAATAACAGTACAGATTGTCTTGAATATAGTACTTGGCAGTGCTGTTTTACAGCTTTTGTGTAAGGTCGCCCACAGCACCTTTGACCAATAGCTCACTCAGGTGGCACTTTCAGAGCCACCTGTCAGTGAGAATTGCTTTGTCCTTATTCAAAACTTGTATTCATTTATGTTGATGCAGTTTACTGTTGTTGTGTAAGGTGGTTTTTTCCACCTTTACCAGCACCTCTTTTGAGTGGCATGTAAATACAAGCCACTCATTAAAGGGGAGATACATAGACGTGTACATTCTGTGCTTTAGAGACTTTTTGGGCTATTAATAAATAAACCGGTTCTAAGAACAAGTGCATTAGTATGAACTTAATTTGTTTGGATCAAAAATTGTTTACATGTATGATTTTCTAAAAATTGATTAGCAAAAGGCTACTAATTAAAATAACAGTACAGATTGTCTTGAATATTGTACTTGGCAGTGCTGTTTTACAGCTTTTGTGTAAGGTCGCCCACAGCACCTTTGACCAATAGCTCACTCAGGTGGCACTTTCAGAGCCACCTGTCAGTGAGAATTGCTTTGTCCTTATTCAAAACTTGTATTCATTTATGTTGATGCAGTTTACTGTTGTTGTGTAAGGTGGTTTTTGCCACCTTTACCAGCACCTCTTTTGAGTGGCATGTAAATACAAGCCACTCATTAAAGGGGAGATACATAGACGTATACATTCTGTGCTTTAGAGACTTTTTGGGCTATTAATAAATAAACCGGTTCTAAGAACAAGTGCATTAGTATGAACTTAATTTGTTTGATCAAAATTGTTTACATGTATGATTTTCTAAAAATTGATTAGCAAAAGGCTACTAATTAAAATAACAGTACAGATTGTCTTGAATATTGTACTTGGCAGTGCTGTTTTACAGCTTTTGTGTAAGGTTGCCCACAGCACCTTTGACCAATAGCTCATTCAGGTGGCACTTTCAGAGCCACCTGTCAGTGAGAATTGCTTTGTCCTTATTCAAAACTTGTATTCATTTATGTTGATGCAGTTTACTGTTGTTGTGTAAGGTGGTTTTTGCCACCTTTTACCAGACCTCTTGTGAGTTGCATGTAAATACAAGCCACTCATTAAAGGGGAGATACATAGACGTGTACATTCTGTGCTTTAGAGACTTTTTGGGCTATTAATAAATAAACCGGTTCTAAGAACAAGTGCATTAGTATGAACTTAATTTGTTTGATTCAAAAATTGTTTACATGTATGATTTTCTAAAAATTGATTAGCAAAAGGCTGCTAATTAAAATAACAGTACAGATTGTCTTTAATATTGTACTTGGCAGTGCTGTTTTACAGCTTTTGTGTAAGGTTGCCCACAGCACCTTTGACCAATACCTCACTCAGGTGGCACTTTCAGAGCCACCTGTCAGTGAGAATTGCTTTGTCCTTATTCAAAACTTGTATTCATTTATGTTGATGCAGTTTACTGTTGTTGTGTAAGGTGGTTTTTGCCACCTTTTACCAGCACCTCTTTTGAGTGGCATGTAAATACAAGCCACTCATTAAAGGGGAGATACATAGACGTATACATTCTGTGCTTTAGAGACTATTTGGGCTATTAATAAATAAACCGGTTCTAAGAACAAGTGCATTAGTATGAACTTAATTTGTTTGATCAAAATTGTTTACATGTATGATTTTCTAAAAATTGATTACCAAAAGGCTACTAATTAAAATAACAGTACAGATTGTCTTGAATGTTGTACTTGGCAGTGCTGTTTTACAGCTTTTGTGTAAGGTTGCCCACAGCACCTTTGACCAATAGCTCACTCAGGTGGCACTTTCAGAGCCACCTGTCAGTGAGAATTGCTTTGTCCTTATTCAAAACTTGTATTCATTTATGTTGATGCAGTTTACTGTTGTTGTGTAAGGTGGTTTTTGCCACCTTTTACCAGCACCTCTTTTGAGTGGCATGTAAATACAAGCCACTCATTAAAGGGGAGATACATAGACGTGTACATTCTGTGCTTTAGAGACTTTTTGGGCTATTAATAAATAAACCGGTTCTAAGAACAAGTGCATTAGTATGAACTTAATTTGTTTGTGAAGATAAATTTGCATTAAAATCTTAACCCGTTAAGCTGCAACATGCTCTACCATATTACTTACCCATTATTTTAGGTTATTATGTTTGGGTGAATGATGATGCTATGTACTGTTGTTTCAAATGAGGTTCAATGCTAATAACTCACTTACTTTTATAGCAGAAACACATGATGTTGCAATGATAGTTCTGCCAATTCTCCTTCAGCAGAAAGCTGGGAATCACTTAATCGAGATGATCCCGGTGAGTTATATCATTTTAGATTTCTATTAATGATCTGCCTACATGATACCATATCTTGCTTACAGCACTTTAACTTCAAAAAATATACTTGCTATATCATACCCCCTCATTTTTTCCTTAGAAAGAGATCGTTAATTTACATTTATATTTTTTCATGACAGGAAGGTGGAAGCTTTGATGATCTTGCAACAGACGGACATGCAAGAATACTGGTGAAAGGAAGATTAGAAGACCAAATGGAGAAAGCTGTTGTTGCAGAAAACATAGTTATTTGCAAAGTCCAAGGATCCCTGGTCGAAGCGGTTGTTGCGTACATGGCAGCAAATTATGTTTTTATGTTTGAATATCCGGTAGGATTCACCAATTTATGTTTGTTTTTGCAGAAATGCATTCTGCACATTAATGATGGCAATAAGTTGCCAATAACATTATTAAACTTCATTAACAAACTAGATGCAATTCAATAACTATACCCTGTGACTACATGCCTGGCAGCCGGCAGTATTTTCAAAATACTATAGATGCCCGGCAGTCTAGAATTTTGTAGTTTTTAGAGATTAAACCACCCCCAAAAGTGACCCAAAACCTAACCCTAACCCTTGAATGTGAAAACTAGTCAGAAAAATAGAGTTTGAAATTTTTTAATAACAAGTGTCTCTGCCAGATTCAAATCCGCAACATGGGTCTCGCAAGCGCCGCACTAACCACTACACCACCAGCAGCATCACTGAAAACATTCGTAACAAATCATTTTATAGTGATATCAGTACAAAACTATTGACCGGCTGCCGGGCATGTAGACACTTTGATAACTATATAATCCAGAATGAATTGCTTTGCTTTCTAATATGTATATATACAGCCAATTCAAAAAAGGTTGTCCTTCAAAATATCTTAAACCTTAAATATTGAGCAAGCAAGGTATGACATGTATTACTTATTTGGAGCCTTAGATTTGACATTAGCTTAGTAAACCAAGTATCGCTACATCATAAGTGTTTATTATATGCCCTTGCATTGTTACAAAGCACATTTCCTGAGTTAAAGACTCTAAATAGGAAGTTATCCATCATCCCTTGCACGCTCAATGTGGCTGTATGTAGATGGCTAAACCTTGTTAAATTAGACTTCAAAAAGGCATGTGATTAACGCACAAGAACCTGGCAGGCATATATATTGTGTTAATGAATCAAATTATGCAAACAAGGTTTGCTCACGTATACAAGTAGACTTTAACTCACCATTTAATATGTTCGTATTGTACCGTTTGTACGAGTCGTATATCCAATTGACAAATGTATAGTCATGCTGTTTCTCGAAATTTGGTTCAAAATTCAATATATCAAGGTTTATCCATATACAGGTTTTGCTCTACTTCAACAAATTAGCTAAATTATTAATATGATGAAGGAAGCAATTTTAGAATAACTTGCTGCACGTGCTAGAGTATACACATTTGTTATCAGAAACCGCTGACTAGATAATTTGTTCTATATACATGCATGATTATAGAATGGCTAGAATATATATAGTACAGTAGTTTTTAAATTATTTTGTTACGAACTTGAATATTGGTAATATTTTAAGGGAATCATTGGAAATTCCATAATAATATTTTCTTTTGCTATCAATGTTTGAGTGACTCGTTTCTTGAGCGACTGTTTTTTATTATGATTAAAGCAAGTACAGTACTGAACTACAACTCACGTTTGTGGGTAACTTTACTCACGTTTATGAGTAACTTTACTCAAAGTTTGAGTAAAATCAAAATTTGCGCAAAAATAGGAGTAACTATGGGTACATTTTCATTGAGTAAGTGGAACTCTTTTTTTGAGTTATAGATACTCAGTTTCTTGAGTAAGTTTACTCAAAGTTTGAGTAAAATCAAAATTTGCGCAAAAATAGGAGTAACTATGGGTGCATTTTCATTGAGTAAGTGGAACTCTTTTTTTGAGTTATAGATACTCAGTTTCTTGAGTACGTTTACTCAAAGTTTGAGTAAAATCAAAATTTGCGCAAAAATAGGAGTAACTATGGGTGCATTTTTTTTGAGTAACCACAACTCATTTTTTGAGTAGCGAGTACTCATACTTGAGTAAAATTACTCAAAATTTGAGTAACTCATTAGTTTGCATTTGAGTAGTGTTCTACTCATTTTTTGAGTAAAATCAACTCAAAAACTTGAGTTGTTCTTACTCATGTTATATGAGTAGGTTTTCCTCAATATTAGGAGTAACTATGGGTGCATTCATTTACTCAATATTTTGAGTACCATTTACTCGGGATTTTTTGCAGTGTAGTTGCCAACTCTCATGAATCCACCGTGAGCTTCACAGATTTCGATAAAATCTCACGATGACTTGACGGCGTGTAAATATCTCACGGATTCTCGCGGATTTTGAGAATGGCCTAATTTAGTTCTGACATTTTAACTTGTAAGAGTGTCTTTTGTCTAATTAAAACAAAAATATTGATAATATATCAATATACGCTAGTCGTTACTCCACATTTATATTGTCATATTATTACCCGAGGTATGCATTTATGCCTTTGTAGAGGCCGATTTCCGACGATCTAGGGATTCCATATTTTCAAAATTTGTCCCCTCGACGCCAACCATGGTGGTTAAAGCATTGACATCTAACTAAATTTCTACACACGGTATTAATCTGCAAAGCTTGCCTCGGATAATTCATTACAAAGTACTATTTCTTATAATATTTGCCGACTGCACTACGTTCACTTGGTTATAGAGAAGTAAACGGGACATTCAACGTCGAGTAACAGAAGCGGTTGTGGCCGGCCGGGATGATTCCACGTTTGTGCCAATTGAATTGCCCAATTGACATATTTGCTGCTTTTGAATCTTTTGGCAAGTTATTTCACGCTATTACCCAATTATAACTAATACTCTTTTTCATATAATTTGTTTTTCGTTTTTTTTAAAACAAAATCATTATCATTACCATGTGGTAGGCCTACAACACAACGACATCAACGCATCCAGACATGCGCAAAGTGTCATGGGGACGGAGTGCTCAAACGACCACAGGGGAAGTGAGCTTTGCATTATTGCTAAGCGACACCCATTAACTTTGGCAGAGTGCTCGGCAATATTAAAGTGAAGGAGCGTAAATAGTACTGACAATCTGCAGACATGCTTAAACGACCGCAGGGGAAGTAAGCTTTGCATATTTTATTTATATATATATATATATATAATAATAATAATTGTTTTGTAACTGTTGTAGACAGAAGAGTGCTCAACACAAAAATTATTGTAGAGCTAAATATATTTATTTAATCTTAAAACAGTATAATTGTTGCTACTTAAAGTTTCATGCGTTTATGCAATCTTCAGGCAACTGTTCTTACTAATTCAGTTCGATGTTTGCTTACGTTACTCGCTGACGGTTGTTCTTGCGTGATACTATCGTGACTTGCGCGCGCGTGAATTTTCCCGCGAGGAATTTATCCGCGTGACGGCATTTCGCAAACAGTTCAGATCGTTTGTTCAATGTTATATTCCTTTTTGCCTTTAGCAAGCACAATTTTTCTTCCAGACAAAGAAGACATTTCTTTCCGCCGGCCGCATATGAAGGCGCACGCTTTTTAATTGACCACTTTATATTATAATCCTTATCTTCTTGTTTCAATTTCCAAACATATTTGGACAATTCCGTCTCATTTTTGTATTTTGCATCGTTAAATGACTTTTTATGGTTTCTGTATCTCTCCTTAAAATCATTCGCCGTCATCCCAATGTACTGCCTTAGGGTGCCATCTCCCGTTCTTACTTCCGCCTTGTATACAACGCTCTTTGCCGCCAAACAATTTCGTTCCAGAGGGCATTCCGCGGGGGTATTACAATTACAGTTGTTACTTTTGCTTTCATGTGCGTCTGGTTTGGCTTTGGATAGGATACGTTTGTTGTGACTGGAAATCGCACTTTTTACGTTGTCCATGCAGCTATAGCTAACTTTGATGGTGTTTCGATTAAAGCCGGATCTTATGAAGAGCGTTTGTTTCTGGAAAATGCTTATCAACAAGTCGCAGGAAGTCTCGGCCAATGTTTGAACGTACGTTTTTGCTAAATGGTGGATTAAACCAGATTATATTTCTTTGGCGTTTTCTCTTCTGGCTGGTTGTGTTGGGTGTTTGGTCAGGAGAGTATTCAAGTTTGGTATGGTAGTTGCTTTGAAGGAGAGCTGTTTGGTAGGTGTTTGCAACGGAGTCAAAAACTGCTTTATCGGATGATAGGGACGAAATTCGTCGATTGATCGAAGCTGGTAGTTGTTTGATGATAGAGGGCGGATGGTTGGAGCGGCTGTCGATATACAATGGATCGTTGTTTGGTTTTCTATAAGGAAGGTACTTCTCGTCGCGCAGATTGAAGGCTACATCAAGAAAGTTCACTACTTGATGATTGACCTCGGCCGTGATCTTTAAGCCGAACTGGAGGAATTGGTCGGATAGATATTTTCTTGCCTTGTCTGCTAATCTACCGCTGGTGCCTTTTATCAGTGCCAAACCATCGTCACGATATAAACCAATATGTTCTCTGCCGAATTTCTTAACAAGTGTATTCAACGCAAATAAGCCAATAAGATCACACACTTCGGCGCCGTCTTAGCTACCCATAGTCACATCAAACATAGAGTTGCTGTTTCTTTTCACCCATGGTTTATTTGCGTTGAACAACAAGGACTTTCGTGCATGTTTAATAATCGAAACGTGTTCGTCAGGGATATGAACAAAAGACTTCGCCCAGAGAATTGCTTTATCAAGCAGGTCTTCACTAATTGAGGGGTAAAACTCTACAACATCGAACGAAACAAACGTGTGCCCGGGCTTGTTTGGGATGTCATTAAACCACTTGATAACTGATTGGGAATTCTTCCACTGATTGACTTTGATTGCAGATCTTATTGTATCATTTATAGAATCAAGTATAACTTTGCTCACCTTGCCAAGTTCACTTTTCGCAGGGTTAATCAAACGACACTTTGGGTTCGACTCAAAGTTCTCTTTGTGGTCTTTTAGAGTGATAAATGCTTCTCGTTTTGCTATTGTATCAACGCGATTTCCAATTGCAAGTTTGTTAGTGATCTGTTTTAACTCTTGGTTAATGTCATCGGTAATATTTTCATTTCCAATCTTGTAAGTTTTTGTAATGTTTTCGTTGAGGAGTTTAGTATATGAACTTGGTGGAGCTTTGTAAATATTTCGCGTCTTATCTGCAAATACAAAGACATCTTTTGACGAGTTTACTTCATTGATATCTTCCTGAACCGTATTTAGGAAAGGATCGTTGACTTTACGGAAAGAAACTTTGTCAATCATTTGGACAATGTCTTCTTCAAACGCTTTCATAGCGCGAACATTCGGTGCGCACTTGTTTGATGGTAATCCAAACGTATTTTTATCATAAAAATGATGCGCGACGAGAAGTACCTTCCTTATAGAAAACCAAACAACGATCTATTGTATATCGACAGCCGCTCCAACCATCCGCCCTCTATCATCAAACAACTACCAGCTTCGATTAATCGACGAATTTCGTCCCTATCATCCAATAAAGCAGTTTTTGACTCCGTTGCAAACACCTA
This sequence comes from Trachythela sp. YZ-2020, assembly GCA_016169945.1. Lineage (NCBI taxonomy): Eukaryota > Metazoa > Cnidaria > Anthozoa > Malacalcyonacea > Clavulariidae > Trachythela > Trachythela sp. YZ-2020. Next base: position 3,976,781 of record JADLSH010000389.1, read on the forward strand.
CCAAACAGCTCTCCTTCAAAGCAACTACCATATCAAACTTGAATACTCTCCTGACCAAACACCCAACACAACCAGCCAGAAGAGAAAACGCCAAAGAAATATAATCTTGTTTAATCCACCATTTAGCAAAAACGTACGTTCAAACATTGGCCGAGACTTCCTGCGACTTGTTGATAAGCATTTTCCAGAAACAAACGCTCTTCATAAGATCTTTAATCGAAACACCATCAAAGTTAGCTATTTAACAATTAGACAACGAGTCCGAGTTGTCTATGAGCGAATAGTCAACGAAGGCGAAGCCTGAGTCGACTATTCGCTCATAGACAACGAGGACGAGTTGTCTAATTGTTTTAGTATACACCTTGTATAGATATATTAATTTCGAGAAAATAATCCATACACCGTGTAATTTTTAAAATAATTTAATTCAGTTGTGTTATTTAACCACTCGTGAGCGGCAAGTAAAAGCAGATTTATTAATAAAATACGGTTTCTATTTCGTTCCTTGCCATTAAAAATCTTCATGCCATATTTTGTGGCCTTTTTAGTTTTCTCAGGGGTAGAATTTTCTATCAAACTCTCCAAAAATTCCTCCGAAACGTCTGCAAAACGAGAGTTTACTGCCATATTTTTTCAGGTTTGTTTTCATTTTTCCCAAACGTTGTCCATCACGAATGGTCAACGGTTGAGTAGCCAATCAGAATGTAGGATTTGTAATGGACAATGGTTGGGTGTATACTAAAGCTGCATGGACAACGTAAAAAGTGCGATTTCCAATCACAACAAACGTATCCTATCCAAAGCCAAACCAGACGCACATGAAATCAAAAGTAACAACTGTAATTGTAATACCCCCGCGGAATGCCCTCTGGAACGAAATTGTTTGGCGGCAAAGAGCGTTGTATACAAGGCGGAAGTAAGAACGGGAGATGGCACCCTAAGGCAGTACATTGGGATGACGGCGAATGATTTTAAGGAGAGATACAGAAACCATAAAAAGTCATTTAACGATGCAAAATACAAAAATGAGACGGAATTGTCCAAATATGTTTGGAAATTGAAACAAGAAGATAAGGATTATAATATAAAGTGGTCAATTAAAAAGCGTACGCCTTCATATGTGGCCGGCGGAAAGAAATGTCTTCTTTGTCTGGAAGAAAAATTGTGCTTGCTAAAGGCAAAAAGGAATATAACATTGAAGTATTGAACAAACGATCTGAACTGTTTGCGAAATGCCGTCACGCGGATAAATTCCTCGCGGGAAAATTCACGCGCGCGCAAGTCACGAAAGTATCACGCAAGAACAACCGTCAACGAGTAACGTAAGCAAACATCGAGCTGAATTAGTAAGAACAGTTGCCTCAAGATTGCATAACGCATGAAACTTTAAGTAGCAACAATTATACTGTTTTAAGATTAAATAAATAAATATATATATATATATATAGTAAAACAAAATAAAGCACAAACCCGAACTACTTCATTAAAACTTTAATTCACTACAAATCTGTTTCGTATGGCAAGCCGAGCCTACCACACTCATCAGGTGAATATTGCAACTGATTTTTAACGCTAAGAAATTTGAATTAGGATTAATCTATAAAACGGATGTCTCATATTACAAATACGTACACATAGCTAACTGTGATAAGTGTCTGTTAATTGTTTGTTAGTGATTGCTTAGTAAATGCTTCTTCCTGTGTCTGCAAGTGGATACAAGTTCGTTTCTGCGGTTAAGTGAGCTTAGGTTCGGGTGACAACAATGATGTATTTTTCATGCAGGCATAGATTACACCTCTTCGTTATATTCGAGTATAGCTTGCATTGTTTTAATATTTTCCAATTGATGGTGTAGTGGACATCTGATTCTTTCAATGTCCAGACATATTTGCTAAGCTCGGTGGCAGATTTATATTTTAGGTTTCTAAATGAGCTAGAGTGGTTTAGATATCGGGTTTAAAAGTGCTTTCAGTCAGTCCTACGTAGGTTTCGGATTTCATGTTATCTTGTCTGGTGACTGTGGCTTGATAGACTATTCCTTTCGTTTGGCATTTTTGGTCGAGCGGGCAAGTAGTATTCTTCTGGCGACAATTACATGTGGTAGTTGGGTTTGGGTTGGATTCAGTTTCATTCTTAATTACGGATTTGTTGTGCGAAGAGATTATGCTTTTCATATTAGGCATGCAACTATAGCTCAACTTCAGAGTGTTCCTATTGAGTATTTACGGAGCGGGTGACCCTTCGGAAAACATTATCCAACATCTCTTCTGATAAGCAAGTATTTGACTCGGCCGTCCCTCCTTACCAAGAAGCACTAAGAAAAAGTGGCTATGAATATAACCTAAACTTCAACCCAAACCCACCGGTAACAAAGAGATCGAGAAGCAGGAATATTATATGGTTTAACCTACCTTATATGCCTTAATATACTTTGCCTTTGGAAAATAAGAAAATTTATCGAGGAAATATATTTTGTGAATTCTTACGCCTGTATTCTAAAAGCTCACTCACACTCACACTCAAAGAGTGGAGGTTCAATCTGAGCTTAACTTGAGTGTCAGTGCTGTTTTTGAAAAGCTGGAGGGTTAGTGCCGTACCATACTATGTGAGTACTCACCCTCCAGCTATTCAAAAATAGCACTGACACTCGAGGGAAGCTTAGATTGAACCTCCACTCTTTGAGTGTGAGTGTGAGTGAGCTTTTAGAATACAGGCGTTAGTATTTTCTTATTTTAAGAATTATATTCTTGTCATACATTTTTCTTAATGAGTAAAAGATAAACAGAGTAATAGGGGATAACATGATAAATTTGCCCTTTTTCAAGATATAGACTGGGGTGCCCCATGGCTAGAAATTAAGTACAACATGGCTGATAAGCATGCGCGTTAGGTTTCTACCAAATAAATTCAAGATGGCGGCTTTCTATAGATTTGATAAGAGAAAATTCAAAATACGCATTTTGTATTAGATCCTGTTAAGAATTTCTACGGGCCCACGTCTAAAAATTTAGCAAATTAGGCCACTATCAACTCCCGAAAATCTGCCGACAATCCGAGTAGCGCAGATATGTTCCCGAGAGACTGTGTTTATAATTCTTACCTTGTATATAAACGCCTAACAAATTGACATGATTTGACGAAGTGAGGTTTTCCTAGACGTAAATTTGGCCACACATGTTCGACTTTTCGCACGGGCGCACGTCTAGGAAAATTCGAGGTAGACAATACTTTGTTTTTAGCAACATTTAAAGGCGTTACAGCATCCTTAAACTTGTTCCCGAACGACGTGAAATATAGCATTTTCATGCCGCAAATTCGTCGTAATTTAATCCATCAAGCGCTGAGATATAGTTCTTAAACTAGCGTAAACAAGCAAAACATTGCTCGTTATTTCGGTTCTTGTTGCCATTTTACATTCTTGAGTTGTTACTAGGTTACCAGGGTCTCTACCGCTGTCTTATTTTCAAATTTTGCTCGTAGGTTCACTTTAAAATTTTGGCTTGCGCTGGCAACAAATAATCGTTCTGGAATTTTAATGATAAATTAAGAGACTGTTGCTGGTATTTGCGTGTGTTTTGTTTGATTATAAATAGTATTTTGTATAATAATAGTTTAATATTGCTTTTATAATGTCGGATGTTCCACCGTTGGGGCTTATTTGCAATTGAAATTTTCAAAATTGTCAAGATCCTCATCAGAATTATCTTCTGGATATAATTCTCTCAACGACGCAGTATTTTCCAGGTTTTTATTGCTCTCACCTATAAAATCAGCCGTACTCAAATTATTCAATTCCTTATAGAAACGAACCGCCGTCTTGACAAAAAAACCCCCAAAAAAACCGCCGTCTTGACTTTTTCCGATGAAATCTGAAATTACGAGCCCGCAAGTCAAGCCGCTGACTGACCTCGATTTCTAGTCATGTTCAATCAAGGCTTGGTACAGTAGGAATTTGAGTGGGACTGCATTCCCCAATGGGTCTGACCGACCTTGCCTCCCCCCCCCCAATGAAGGTCCCTAGCTTTTGTCCAAAATATTAACAAAAAGTGTTGTGATATTCATAAACAATACTTTTATACTGAAAGCTCATGCAGTTCATAAATGGATTGATATATTTTGGGGGGAGACACATGGATCGCAGGTTACTATGCCACCAGCTTACCATATCCTTGACAGATCCTTTTTCTTTGATGGGTGAAGGTGTTGGTTATAGATAAGCGAATTAATAAACTATAGGGCATATTAGACACATAAATTGCGGCTGAACGGGTTAAGAGAATAAATCCATTTTACTAAAATTTTACCAGTATGAACATATTAGATTATTTACATCACTAATATTACATTACAATCTATTTAAGCCATTCACACGAAGTCAGAAATGTAATGGGTTTTCACCTATAACATGTTGATCAATTAGATCTCCTAAATAGTATTTCAGTGGCACATAAAGTCCATTATTGTGTTCCTGTATGGAATAAACATTGTAATCTAGCATATAGTATTGAGATGACAAAACTCACTTATTCCATTTGAAGACTCTTCTACCTGGTAAGCCATCAAGGTTTCATCAAACATGATTGTTTTGTATGGTATATATTGAAATATCACATACTCATTTGCCAACCAAATTGACTTCAGTTTACCGAAAATTGGTGCTCTTGGGACAAAAGTGGCATTGACTGCTACAACACACATTTTATGGGGCATATACTTGGTCCCGTGAACTTTGTTGATTCTTGTTAGCATCGTGGGATTGGCAAACAATCCTGCTTGAACAATACTCTGAAACAAATCTTCCTTTTCTTCTGAAACAAATCTTCCTTGTCTTCTGCCTCTACTTCTTTTGTTGGCCCCAGTTCTTTTTCACCAGCGAATAATGGGTGGTTTCTTGGGTTTTCATTGCTAAAGTCAGCACAGTCATCATATTGGCATCGTTCAGCGAGGGTTAAGCAAATGTTTTTGAAGTTCTGCCGAATTGCCAAATCTTTGAAATATTGGTGCCTTGCTTCAAAGCGCATATATGAGTGTCGGATTAGTGGTCCAAGTTGCAGGGTCTGCTTTGGTAGGTGAATCATGTAGTGCATTTTAGGAGTTACATTTACCATTGGAAACAGTTCCTTAAATTGTTTGAGATGGGTCTCAATTGTGTCCTCTAATTGTTGAATTGTTGCCTCGCTGACAACTGGTGAAAAGCATATTAATACAATAGATTGTATTTTCATTATCAACTGATAATGCAGATTTTCATTGCCTACAAATGTTCGAAGGCAAAATGGCAAGTATTTCAGGAAAATTCGTGCTTGTTCTGCTGTTTGCTTTAGTTTATACCTCTCCTGACCATTAAAGACTGAATCTTTTAACAATGGAGGTCTATTGGCCTCATCTTGGTACTGGATGCTTAGGGAAGTGAAAGAGCGGTTGAGCTGCTGTAGGGTAAAAAATCCATTGTCAATAAAGTACTGAATCACATGACGGAGTTCGCACTGGACGGAGTTCGTAGAAGAACATGCATGATGTCTTGTGGAAGTTGTTTGGTGATGTCAAAGTCTGGAAGTTTACTCAGGAGGCTTCGATCCACAATGCCGTATGTTGTTTCGAGGTCTTTTCGAGCTTGAGGGGTAGGGGCAGATTCAATCTGATTGCAATGTTCATTATATTGCTGACGGCTACGCTCAGGAAAAAGAGATGACCTAAAATTTACCTGCATCTCCATAAATGTACACAAGCAACATCGACATTTCTGATGGGCCCAACCGACCTGAAATAGAAAGGAATAATTACTCTAAAATAATTATAATTGGATATTTCACGAATGGGTTGAAAGCAACATGGAAAGATAGCAGTGGTTATTCATTAATACCCAATAGTTTAAAATTGACAAAATACTGTAGACCATTTGCAGAACCTTGTTACCTGACAGCCCACACATTAAATCGAGCAGTACTGTCCAAATTGCACAAAAATGTGCAATATTAGCAAAAAGACAACTGACAGTAAAACTTCCTGACATGGGCTTATAATAGAATTGAGAATTATTTTGGCAATTAATATTACCCTAACTGCAATATGTCCCAAACCTTTACCGAACATATTAATTATAGTGAATGGCAAACACAAAATGTTCTTAACGCATTAGTTGGCATGCACCCAGATGTGCCGTACTTTAGTATATTACTCTGTCTAACGCCAGACGATTTCACTTGTTAGTGGTAGGGTACTGCCAGTTAATGGGTTAACAAAACTATCTGCCAATGTTTCTTGTTAACCCATTAGCTGGCAATGCGTGCTACTTTAGTATTTTATTTGTCCAACACCACAATTTTTTTTACTTGTCGGTAGTAGGGTACTAGGTTACTTCGGGTTAACACATAACATAAGCTGGCAATGCGTCCAGATGCAACCTACTTTGCTATTTTACTGGTACTGCCAGTTAATGGGTTAATCGGCTTAAACCACCCATACAAACGGCTACCGATCAAGCACCTACTGTAGCATTTCTCAAGAGGTAGAGATAAACTACTGTACAAATGAAAGCAAATGTATAGACAGTATATATTACCTTTACTTTAAATCCACCCAATCGATGTTGCCCTTCAGTGTCACCAAGACAGCATACCACAGTCCCAAACAGTTCTCTTTCTTGTCAATTTATGTCAAAAATATGACCATCAGCTAACTTGGCCAGATCATTGAATATAGGAGCAAGGATTTGATTTGGACCATACTTTAAAACATCTTTCGCTCTCACTATTGCTAACAGCTTAATTGCACACAACTTCGATCTGTACTTTGGGTGAATGTTGCCAAGGGTGTAGTAATACAAACCAACTTTGTGTTTTGAGGTATAGTCGACTTCCAAGGGGATTACATACTTCGACTTCATCATGCATGGTAGAGTATATTAAGCAAAGCATCAGGATGATCTTGAAGTACTTTGTTTGTTTCTTACAGCACTGTCCATCACAAAAGTCATAAAGAATTCCTTCTTTACATTGTCTAGGAGTTTCCACAGCCATTTCGAAAATATTCCTGTTTGAAAGAAGCTGTTGAAGGCTTTCAAGAATTGGAACATAGACCATGGTGTCCTCTTGCTCACAAACAAGTCTCGTAGGTCCTCTATTTGTATAACCAATCTTTCTGCCATGGCAGAAAGTACATATTGACAGGGTGCCACAAAATTCATGTTCTTTTCTATATATGACATCTGACGATAAGTTGTTCCAAATTCAACAAATGGGTCATCAAAGTTATCAAAAATCTGTTCGACAGCTTCTGTAGTCAATGAAACTACCATACCTTCAATATGACTAGTCACTTTCTCTTTTAACTTTTCTTTGACTTGATCAATTAGAACACTTGTGTTCTCTACAATATTATTGACAGCAATCTGCTAAAACCAGAAACAAAATTTGATTGTTTTTTCCCCTTCTTATAGGTATATTTTGCGAACCTCAAATAATGTTCATAATTGCATTGATACACTGAGTACTGGTGAATAAATATTGTATGCTGCCTATACAGTAACATTAAATTATGAATGAATGATAATACTAATTGATAATACTGATCTGACTAAACAACTCAGGCTGGATTAAACTACACAACTTAATAAAATGCTTATACAATATAATTTGCACTTGCTAACAATTGTATCAGTCATTGTATTCAATATAATGCTTGTTTACCAGTGGTAATACTGTACTAATGAAAATAAAACCACAAATAACAAAGTTTGAGCATGGAAAATAATTGTTCTGTTTGTCTGTCAATCCTACTTTAAACCATAAGCTTGTAATGCTACCAGAAGCACCCTAATTTGGTATTTTACTTTCATTGAAGTTTGAATGCCAGACAATTTTACTCATCAGCAGTTAAGGGTACTGCCAGTCAATGGGTTAATACGAAAATTTTTGCACTTGTAAAACAAAGCCATACTGCATGATTGTATATGTTGTCAGTTAGAAGTTTTTCATCACTATGATTTAAATATTACATGTTTGATATTTTAAACAAATATCTTTTTTAAATGGGGCTTGGGGCTTTTTCTTGCATTGGTTTCGAATCCCCCATAATAGGTTTCTTTGAGGTGGAGAGGATGGGGTATTCCGATGACCAGTGTTTTACATTATCCTACCTTACACCAGACTATTATACTTGTGATATATATTCTACCTTACACCAGTGATATATATGAGGACACAGGACCACCATCACAGGATATCTCTGAAAGGCATTATAGTGCACTTCAGAAAGAGCAGAAGAAAAAGAAGCCGAACAAAGCAGTTATCAACCAATATTTAAACCTGGACTTTAAACCGAGGAGAAAATTTGTGGAGGAAACGCCAAGATCCTTGCGGCCGGCTAAAGTTCTTGAGAGATATTCTTGCTTTAAGGATGTAACTGAAGTAAGTTATTATGCTTTCAATAAATACAGAATGTGCCATGTGGTTAATGAAATCCATTATTTCATTATTACAAAAATTTTCTTTCTTCTAGAACAATTCTACCTTTGAACAAGTCTGGGTTCACATATGTTACATACTAACATTTACATTTTAATGGTCTCGATCAATATTTATAGGTTGTTGGGGAGGTTCGAAGAACATTAGATAAACCAGAAGAAGAGGATGAAACAACATATTTAAGAAAGTGCGAGAGGAAGTTCATTGAGCAATTGGACACGTTAATATACTATGGTATTTCGAAGGGCATTGTGAAGCCACCGCGTGGACAGTCATCTGGTAATTAAATATATTATTTTTATATCTTTGTAAACAAGAACTGTATTCATTAATCCATTAGCCCTTTTTTCTTATGTTCAACGCCACAGCCTTAGATTCGTTAGTACCCACATAGGTGTTGTTTGGTATAATTTTATAAATGAAAAATGCATTTTGATTTAGCTCCCACATTAATGTTGTTAATAATGTTGTTGTCTCTTATTAATAATGTTGTATTTTTATGTGTAAGGCAATTTTATATAACCATGCCTCATATCAATACCAGACATGGATAATTGAATGAATGAATGAAGACTTTATTTAACGAAAGTTATACACATGCCAGTTTACACTGATAAATTTGTGGCTCTCAAACTATTCTATATATACTAACTATAAACCTATGAACTAATGTTTATATACTGTACATATTTCTAAACTCAAGTTAAAAGACTATAATTATACTATATTACTCTCCTTAAAGAGCAGTTTCATGTTGTGTTTAAATGATGCCACAGATTCCTTTTCACGCACTGTCTTAGGTAACTGCATGGTTACATTGTTTTATGGTCGTAACAGAAAATGTACGACCACCTTCAGTTTCTCGCTTATATTTAGGGCATAGGAAGTTAAGATTACTATATCTAGTATAGCTCTACTATTTACACTAGCATTTAGTTTTAACATATATTCGTTAAATAGTCAGGAGATTCACTGTTAATGCGTTTATAGGCTGTTGTTGCTTTAAGTATCTTCACATCATCGTAATATGGGATCCAGTTTAGTTTCTTAAACATATTAACTGTTCGCACTGATGTGTCCAGATCCAAAATCACCCGAGCTGCTCTCTTCTGTAACTTTAAAACTCTGTTTAAGTTTTCCTTTGAGGTAGTTGTCCAAACAGCTGATCCATAGAGTATTATTGGTTTTATCATAGCATTATAATAAAGAATGCGCCCTCTCTGTGGAAGGCAGCGCTTTATTTTACTGAGTACCGCGATTCTCTGTGATAATTTCTTGCATAGATTGTCTACATGTACATCAAAGCTCAGTTCATCATCGAACGTAACTCCAAGCAATTTAAACGAGGAGACCTGCTCAAGTTTTCCCCCATTCAGTATAAGATCAATATCAAATGTGTCCAATTTCTTAAATTAACAAACATCTATAAACATTCAATTGTTCCAAACTGCTCAAGTCATTCGTCGCATAATACACGAATCGCTGTTATCAATCATATCTTGGCCTCAATAGTAGTTTCAATTTTACTATATGGTTGTGAAGTGTGGGGTCCAATTTTACTAGGCAAAATATATCCTTTGAGATGCATGTTTAAAAACAAAGACTCCATTCTGCAAAAGAATCCCAGGTGTTCGTCAATTTTAATATACAAATTTAGCCGTTTATGCAGTAATAGGAAGGGCACTCCTAACTATAAATAGCTACACTTATACTCACTGATCTAATAATAGACTGGATATAGCTTCTATACCTATGAAAAATGAAGCCAAAATCAATCGGCGCAAATCTACTTCCGGTTACCACTTCACAGCGAAAACAATATGGAGTTGTATAGGGAAATGAGTCGGCGAGGCTGGTTTTTCACAATTTTGAGGCATTTCCAAGCGCTGAACTAAACCGCTCGTCTTGTAATGAAAAGAACAGGATATTTTCTTACTTTTGGAGAGATACTTTTGTAGATTTCGGTAAAAAATCACCGCTAAAGACGTTTGACAAGGTGCATACGCGAAGTCCATTTTCGACCAAAACTCTCTGCCAAGTTGTCTTTCATGCTGGCATTTTCGCTAAACAAATACTCTGGCTGGATAGAAGCTCAAGTCGAATGGATTAAACGAAGGGTAAGCAATGTATAATAAGCGTTTGTCTTTCTCAATCAAGCGAAAAAGTATAGAATATCGGTGTTACTCTCGGGTTATGTTGTGCTATGCCTATATGAACATCAATCAATCAATCAAAAACCTTTATTTAAACACGGTGCAATATATTGGCTAATTGCATTTTGTATCTCAGAATGGAGTTTTGGTTTTGTTCTTGACCGAGAAATACATTTAAATAATATATAAATGGATTCGTTTCTAAAACAAGCTCTGTATCATTCATATTATAAACTGCTTCAAGTGTTTTTATGCAGATACTAAAATTGTAAAAAGGACATGGGACAAAGTTGTATGAGCTCAATCGGTTTTCTTCTTCTTTCACATCGAGGAGACACAGTGAACTTTCTACAACAATCCGATACACTACTTCATTCCATTCCTATGTATTTAAGTGGATATAGTTTCATCACTGCAATTCACTGGTGATTAATATAAACAAGACAAGTTTATTCAACTTCTTTCTCACTTTGTTTTTAGAAACCACTTCCACGGCTGTTTTCCCAAGTTGGAAGAAGCAGACTTTACTATAACACTCTGATATAATCTTTATCAACTTGAATAATTATGTGGTTATAATCAACATATCAACTTGAATATGATGGTTATTGTTGTGTTAATATTTTGAGTAATAAGTTCAGATTGACAAGGATTAAACACGTATATTTTGTGACTAAAGTAAACTACAATTCCACCATTTTATAGCGAGGACATGAGCCTGCGAATATGCAATACACTTACGCTAATACTTCATATAATAATAATATACTAACACTACATCTCCCCCATAAGTTCAACTATAATGTCTCTAAATCTTTAATGTCTTTAATCTAATTATTCTTAAATGTTCGAACTACATAAATTAAACAAATTCAAATCGTATTATCAGTAAGAAAATATTTATGTATTGAATCTAATTGGTTTCTTTGAAACTCGTCCCGACCTAGTTCTAATATGTCCTTGAACTACTTGTTATTGAGGTTGTGGAACTTTCAACACATGCACTGGCTTGTTGGTGGTTTCGGGAGGCTTCACTTCAGCAGGTTTTGGTTTCAACACACTTTCGTCAGGCAACTTGTTCAGCTGGATTCTATTTCTTCTCACCACAGCGGTCGGAGTCGCAATCACATATGATCTACTCGACTCACCAACAAATTGTCGATCCACTCTTCCACCTTCCTTCCTGTCACGTAACCACACTTCGTCACCATCATACAACACCAGAAGTGACCTTGCTGCATGATGCTTGTCAAAGTTCAGCTTCATATTCAAACGTGATGCACTTTCCTTTTCTTGCAAATTCAGTTGGTGGGGCAAAACTGATTGCAGATTTCTAGGTAATTCTGGTATTTTGGTTCTAATCTTTCACGACATCAACAATTCAGCTGGACTGTAACCATTTGCCAATGGTGTACTACGGTAATTAATGAGGGCTGCATAGGGATCTTGCCCTGCATACAAAAGTCCTTTAATGGTACGGACCGCACGTTCAACATCTCCATTTCCAGAGGCATGACCCGGGCTAAAACTATAGTCCTTCGAGAATAGAATAAATTCTTTAGATGAAAATTGAGGGCCATTGTCAGACACGAGTGTTTCGGGAACTCCGTTTCTTGCCATTATTGATTTCAGGTGATTGATGATACTAGCGCTCGAGGTACTTTCGAGTTTAGACATTTCGATATATTTTGAGTAGTAATCAATCACTACCAGATACTGAACTTTCTTGAACTCCATGAGATCAGCTGCAATTCTTTGCCAAGGACGAACAGGCATAGGCGTAGGTATTAGTGGTTCAGGGAGGTTCTTTGTGGTTTGACAGCAAATTCTGCAGTTGGTAATTAACTCCTTGATATTCTTACTAATTCCAGGCCACCACACTGATTGAATAGCACGTCTTCTGCACTTTACAATTCCTTGATGTCCTTCGTGTAGCTTATCTAGAACATCTTGACGTAGAGCTGAAGGAATTACTATTCTCGATTCGTATAGGATAAGTCCGTTCACTAATGTAAGTTGCGCTCTATAAGGCCAATAATGTCTCACAATTCCTTTAAGACTTTCTTTCTCCGGCCATCCTTCTCTCACGTATCTGGTTATCTCTCGGATCATTTCATCCTCGAGTTGGTGTCGTTTTATCTCTTCTATCCGAGTATCAGTTACGGGAAAACCTTGCATAGCCACCCTGACAAACACGTTGATTTCATCAGTAAGGTCATCAACAACACTCACGTCGGCTACTGGAGCACGTGAAAGAGTGTCTGCTGTATACAAATCCTTTCCCGGAACATGATTGATGACGTATGAAAATCTCATTAGCCTCATTTTCATTCGTTGAATTCGAGGGGGTAACTGATCAAGTGACTTGGCTGTTCCCAACAAGGGAACCAACGGCTTGTGATCAGTTTCGAGGGTAAAGGTAATTCCGATTAAATAATCTTGAAATCTTGTACAGGCCCAAGCTGATGCCAGTGCTTCCTTCTCGATCTGGGCGTAACGTTTTCCGTTGGTGTAAGGGAACGAGAAGCGTATGCTACTGGACTCCATCTTCCATCTGGTTCTTGTTGTTGTGTAAGTACTGCACCAAGGCCGTAGGATGAACTATCAGCTGTGACCTTGGTTTTCAAATTCAGGTCATAGAGTGATAAAACTGGACTGGAGCTTAGCATCTGTTTAATCTTCATAAAAGCTTGCTCTTGCGGTTGACCCCAGTACCAGTTACTTTGTGCTGATAGAAGACCGCGTAGAGGCTCTGTAGCAGTGGCTAGATTGGGCAGGAACTTTCCGAGTTGATTGACCATTCCCAGGAAACGGCGTAGATCTGAAACATTCTGTGGAACCTTCATATTAACCACAGCGGAGACTTTGTCTTGATTTGGCTTTATACCATTCTTTCCAACTATTTGACCAAGACAAAAGATTTCAGACTTTCTGAATTCACACTTTTCTTCATTAAGTGTGATCTTTGCTTTCGACGACCTGTCGAGAACTTGACTGAGCCTCTCATCATGCTCTTTGAGATCTTTGCCAAAAACTATCATGTCATCCATGATACACGAAACACCAGGCTGATCCTCCAATACTCGATGTATCTGCATCTGAAAGTGCTCAGGACCAGAGTTAATCCCAAATGGTAGTCGGTTATAGCAGTACCGACCATATGGTGTAATGAACGTTGTGAGGGGTTTCGAATCTTCGGTTAACTTTCTTTGATGGAAACCACAGTTAGCATCAAGCTTTGAAAACACTGTGGCACCAGACATCTGTGCTAATACATATTCAACAGTGGGCAGTAAATGTCTCTCCCGTTTTACTGCTTGATTCAAATGTGTGAGATCCACACAAATTCTGACTTTATCATTTGCTTTGGGCACTACGACTATAGGAGCACTGTGCACACCACTAAATCTGTCTAGTTCCTTTTTAACGTTAGGCAATGGTGGCACAGCTACTCTTCTAGGACACTGAACTGCATATGGCTCAGCATTAGACTGTAACTCAATTTTATATGGAGTTTCCATTTCTCCCAAACCTTTAAATAGTTCACTAAAACTACAACTCCCAGAGCAACACTACTTTTTCTTCCAAGAAGAGGCGTTCCTCCTCTCATAACGTAAATATCGGATTGGATAGTCTTATCTCCTTTTGTAATTGAACATTTGATATACCCTAATATTGGAAGGTGCTTACCATCCGGACCCTTGAGTTGTTTACTTGAAGGTAAAACTGGCTTGCCATTAACGCCTACGAATTTTATCCGATATTATGTCTACATCTGCTCCTGTGTCTATCTTAAAGTTAACTTTTGTGTTGTCCAAACAGACATCAACAGACCATTGTTTATCAGTCACAGCGTTATGAACTGCCCCAAGAAAAGATGTACCTTCATCTGATGAACTTAATTGTTCATGCTCAAACACTTCATGCACAACTTTTGAAGACTTACATACAGCTTTAGAGTGTCCTTTCTTGGTACAGTTATTACACGTAAGGAAATTGACGGTCTCGCGATTAATGAAACCCGAATGGACGACAGTGTGCCAACACAATCAATAGCCATTCAGGGTTACAATTGGATTTCCAAAAACAGAAATAGATTTGGTGGTGGTATCGGTTTTTTCGTTAGAGATTCGATAAATTTTCGACTCCGGAATGACCTGAATGATCCTGAAATTGAAATCCTTACAATACAAATTACTAAACAAAACGTCAAACCTTTCTTAATTACAACGTGGTATCGACCACCAAATGATCCAATTGACACTCTTTATAGATTTGAGAACTGTTTACAATTAATCGATAATGACTCTAAAGAAAGTATTATTGTAGGAGATGTAAATTATGATCTATTATCCGGAAATTTATCTCCCCAAGCTTCGGAACTCAAATTCATTACAGAATTGTATCAATATGAACAATTGATAAGTGGCGCTACAAGAGTTACTAAAGATACTCGGACATTGATCGATCACTTCTATACAACAAATTCTAATATTATTTCGAAAGGAGTGTCAACTGTTTGTATAAGTGATCACTATCTTATTTACGGCATTAGAAAATTTAAATTTTCCAAAGAAAATGCAAAAATAATTGAATACCGCGACTACAAACATTTCAATGAACAAATATTCTTGCAAGACTTGAAAAATTCCTTTAATGCTTTTGACCTGGATCAATACGATCCAAATATATCTTGGCAGATTTGGAAGAATAAATTCTTCAAAATCTGGAACAATCATGCCCCACTAAAAAGACGGAAGGTGGCCAATAAGCGGCTACCTTGGCTAACAATAGATCTAATTGAAAAAAAACGCCATATCAATTTCTTAAACAGAAAAGCTAAAGCAGATAATACAATTAATAGCTGGTCCGTCTTCAAAAAGGCTAAAAACCAATACAATAGGGAAATTAAAGATACAAAATGTTCGTATTATCAAGGCAAACTACATAGCAATTCAGGAAATTTAAAACAAACATGGAAAACACTCAACGAATTGATGAATAGAACGTCAAATAAAAATAAAATCCCAGAAATGAAAGATAGGAATGGTGAAATAATTGATGAAACTCTGATTCCAGATGCCTTTAATACATATTTTGTTGAACTGGGAGAAAAACTTGCGAACGAAATTCCTCGATCGAGTATTTCACCGGATAGTTTTCTTAGTGATATAAACCATCCAGTTAATGGGCTCCCTAGCTTTCAAGAAATTCTAGAAAGTGATGTTTTAAAACTACTCCACGGTTTAGGGCCCAACAAAGCATCTGGACTTGATGGTATCTCAGCTCGTATCTTAAAAATTTCAGCATCAGTTATTGCACCATTTCTAACATCCATATTCAACCACTCCATTATAACAGGCATATTTCCCAATGATTGGAAAATCGCTAGGATTACTCCGATATTTAAGTCTGAAGCTAAAGATGAAATGACCAATTACAGACCGATATCCGTTATTTCAGTAGTTGCCAAAATTGCGGAAAAGCTGATTCATAACCAAATCTATAATTATTTACATGACTTTAACCTACTTACAAATTGCCAACACGGATTTAGACCACAACACTCAACTGTTACAGCACTGCTGGATATTACTAACGAGTGGTATAAAAACATTGACATTGGAAAACTAAATGGGATTGTGTTTCTGGACCTAAAAAAAGCATTTGATACTGTCGACCATAACATACTTTTAAATAAAATAGCAAGTTATGGAATAAAAGGAACAGCGCATCGCTGACTGGAGTCGTATCTATCAAATAGGACCCAGTACTGTTGTGTGAATGGTAATACATCAAGCCCATCAATTATGAAAACAAGCATACCGCAAGGCACTGGTTTAGGCCCATTGCTATTTTTAATTTACATCAATGACTTACCAAAGTGTCTAAACAGGGCAAAAGCAGACATGTTTGCAGACGATACCCAAATTGCAACAACAAGTGATGATATTAAAGTAATTGAAGAAACATTGAATGGCGATTTAAACAATGTTGCAAATTGGCTATCCGCAAATAAATTAACTTTAAACAACAGTAAAACCGAATATATGATAATTGGTACCAAGAAAAGGCTTAGCCAAGTAACTTTTGATCCGGTTATCAATGTTGGTAATTTAGAAATTAAACGAGTTAAAACGACAAAATCGTTGGGCCTAATGATAGATGAGTCTCTAAGCTGGTCAGCGCAGGTCGAACACATTTCAAAAAAGGTCACTTCAGGCCTCGGTATACTCAGACGACTTCGAGATACAATTGAATACAATACCCTAATAACAATATAGACAATATACCAATCCATAATCCAACCTTACTTCGATTATTGTGCTCAAGTGTGGGGTTGTCTAGGGAAAACATTAGCAGATAAACTACAAAAGTTACAGAGCAGGGCGTTTCGAATAATCACACGTGAGAATTACACGACACGATCAGCTGACATATTAAGTAAGCTAGGAGTTCCCAACCTCGAAAAACGAAGGATCCAACAACTTTCAATTTTCATGTATAAGGTAAAAAACAAAATGGTTCCTGATTATTTGTGTGATATGTTTACAAATATTAGTGACGTACACGACCATAACACAAGACAATCGAGAGCCAATTTGACATTACCTAAACCAAAAACAAACAATATGAAAAATGCATTCTCATATAGAGGGGCGGAAGTCTGGAACTACCTTTCTTCATCACAAAAGTCCTCGGAAACTATTGCTAATTTTAAATCTAACATAAAACGTGCATGTTAATATTAAGTATCATATTCATTTTCCCTTTGTTGTTATCTATAGTTATAATAACCTTCTTGTAAATATCGTAATTCATATTTTTACTAGTGTAAGCACGGCCGGTTGGAAGATCACCTTTTTCTTTTCTTTGTACATAATTATTTTATAAGGTGAAATTGTACCGTGTTGAAATATAGTTCATAATAATAATAATAATAATAATAACGTAACATCCTTAGCTGGGCAAAGTTCACGTTTGTGATATTCTCTACCACAAAAATAACATTTTCTGGAAGAGTTCTTTTGTTGAGATTTATTATAAAAATCTGACTGACCTTGAGTTTTCCCGGTTTTGTTACCTTTGGTCTTGAATTTTCGTACCCGATTCACTGTTTCCTTGACAGTCGTCTCTTGCATGGTCTTTATACGAACTTTCGTCGCTTCGTACGAACGGGCAATTTCCCGACACTTTTCGAGAGTCAGTCCCTTTTCACTCCGCAGTTTCTGTCTTGTCGAATTATCTCGCATTCCCACGATGAGTCTGTCCTTGATCAAAGATGATGTAAGATCGCCAAACGAACAGTTTTTTGACAGTGCAAGCAACACACTATAAAATTCATCGATGCTTTCATTCTCCTCTTGAGAGCGAGTACCCCTCGACAAAATTCTGTCATTTTGGCTAAGACAATGTCATATCGCTCGTTTTCGTTCGCGAAGTTTAAACTGTTGTATACTTTCAATGCTGAAGGCGTGAAGCACGTTAGTAACGTCGCTGTCCTTCTTTCTTTAGGATGCTATTTAAGTTGCGAAGTTATCTCGTAGTTTCCGCAAATCTGTTTGAAAATTTCCCAGTCTTTCTTACGACTAGCGTCATCCTTCAGGATTAGCTTCGAAGGGAACGGAACATGTTGTAAAATCGGCGGTGGAACAGCAATTTCTTCCATTCTGAATTATCTTGTTGAAAGATCAATGTTGGAAGACCACACCTGACACCATGTTGTGTTAATATTTTTAGTAATAAGTTCAGATTGACAAGGATTAAACACGTATATTTTGTGACTAAAGTAAACTACAATTCCACCATTTTATAGCGAGGACATGAGCCTGCAAACATGCAATACACTTACGCTAATACTTCATATAATAATAATAATATACTAACACTACAGTTATCATCAGCTAAAACAATGGAAAAAGTGCCCTTTTCTAATAGAAGAGGTTAGAGGTGCCCTTAAGACAAAGTGCTCCCCCAACTTGAAGTTGCTTCCTACGCCTATGATACTCTGTTTGACACCAGATAATTCTACTTGTCAAGGGAACATGAAGTATGAAACATGAAGTAGCATGTCAATTAACCATCTTGGTGGTTTTGAAATGACCTTCTAAAATTCATTAATTATTCATAAGCAAAATACAAAGGAAACTCATGACCCGTAGCGGATCTATATATTTGATATTGACTTGCTCAAATTTTCTCCTTCAATTTTTACAGCGTAGATAACATCAATCTTCAAAATTCCAACGCCAGTGAGCGTATACAAAACGAGTCATTTTAGAAGTCATATACAAACCTTGCAGTTCGGCCTTTATCAGATCTAAAACACTCGGCTGCGCCTCGATGTTTTAAATCAGATAAAGACCTCTCGCGCGGTTTGTATATATTACTTAAAGAAGCCAAATTGCCAAGCACCAATATTTAATGACAAGTATTTGTTACTAACAAGGAAATGCATGAGAACAACCAACAGAACACACAATACAACCAGTTGCAGTCTATGGGAGTCACATAGCTATTCATGTTCATATGATTACAAAATGTTCATCTACTTTAGAAAAGGAACAGATAATTTATTGTTCAATGACACAGTCACTTCGACAAGCCACTTTCTATAATACGGGACCTCTATGCCATCACAGCGGTCAACACCAGTGGATCAGGATGACATGTCTTAATAATGTTTTCTAATTTTAATGTTTTAGTCTCTATATAGCTAATAAAAATTTAAAATCTGAGAAATGACACCTAGTCAAACTTGGCATACACCATTTTAATATGGTGTACACTCCATACTACCCTCGGACTCTACTGGATTGCAAGTTTTCTGCATAAAAACACTTGAAGCAGTTTATAATATGAATTATACAGAGCTTGTTTTAGAAACAAATCCATTTATATATTACTTAAATGTATTTTTCGGTCAAGAACAAAAACCAAAACTCCAATCTGAGATACAAAATGCAATTAGCCAATATAGATATAAAGCTATTGTCGCTCTAAATGTTCATATACAGTACTGCCTAGAAGTAAGTTAACACTGCGGTTCGTACGGTTAGCGGGTGCGGTGCGTGCGGTTAGCGGGTGCTGTGCGCGCGGTGAGCGGGTGCCGCGCGTGCGGTTTGCGGTTGCGGTTCGTGCGGTAATCACGCATCAAGCAGAAAAACCACTGCGTCGTGTTCCGACGGTTTCCGATACAACTGTTATTATGCGGCAAACGGACTTGTTCCTATATGGATTATTTGGTTAACTAAATTACTACTTTCTCTAATAAACTGTATAACATACACAACTGATATGAATTTATATTATGAACATAAAGAGAATGAGGTGTTAAGGCAAAGTATAAACTCAGATCAACAAACGTGTCACCAATACAAACCCTGATATTTGCGTGTTAGTAAACAAGAAACCGTAATGTGATAAGCGACACTTTTATAAATCTATTCAATCGCTCTACTATTTAATTCTACTTTGCTATAAAATATGACGCAACGTTTGATAAAATGACAAGCTTGTTACACGTTGTCGACAGGCTTGCTACAGTTAAGCCAACAACTTGTGAAACTTGTTAAGCCAACAACTTGTGAACAAGATGTGAGATTTTTACATGCGTATATAAACCTAGTAACTTTTTGTCATACGCGTATCAGTTTAAAAGCCTATAGAAAAGGGTTTATATAGCATGCAGCAAATTCCGAAGTCAACAACGCCTTAATTTATAAAAAAATATTTAACTAATATTGTAAGCGCATACCTTTACGTTTGCAAGTCAGATTTTGTCGCATCTTTCCGTGTATTGTAGTTACGTGTATATGTAACAGAGAGCTGGGCTTATACGGCACAAAACTCCCAAAGTTATAAACATACGATAATAAAGAATCGTAGGATGAGACAGCTCAAACATTACAGTCAAACAAGTCAGACCTAGTTTTCTTACTCTACTGTACGTATAACGGAGTTGTAAAAAAGCAATTAAACTTTTGATAATTTAAGTCAAGTTAAGCTTTAATAGTTAAATAATGGATTTAGCTAAGATTATTTGACCTCACACATTTGTTATGGTAGTCAAATATATATATATTTCTATTTACTTACTCTAGTGTGTCCAATGTGTATCAAATCCATCAATAATCTTTCTTGTATTAAGAAAAGCCTGTATCAAACTCGGGTCTCAATCTCAGATCTCTCACTTCGCTTATATAAAGCTTTCCCGCACAATGTTTGCTTTGAATTTGTTAGCAAATCCCGTTGAAAAATACACCGTATATACTTCTTTCAAGTATACTGACAAATTTTCGTTTCGTAATCTGCATACTGTTTACAAGTTCTCATCCCACGTCCCGTAAATACCAAAATACTCATTAGCGCCCCGGGCAACGCCGGTGAATAGATAGCTTTAAGTTTGTATTTATTCTGTATATCACTGAGAGATTTATGGATTGAATATCTCTTCATTGGGGACTACAATTTCTTCAACGAGTTTTTCCAATTGGGGACCTCGCTTCAATAGTTAAAAGCAAGTCTAGAGGTATGAATATTTGCCATATATATTATCGTTGATTACTCTGAATTGTAACCCGCAGTGATATATAGAACATATCATATGGAGATAGACAATACTCACAATTATATATCCTTACCTACGTATACGCTAACCCGAATAACAACTTCCGTATTTGTATTACGTGCGGCAGCCATTCTTAGCAGTGTTTATTGAACTACCATATGTCATCGTCTGCAATACTTTATACAGTATCTACCTCGCATTTTCAAGCTATACAAATTACAGTAAACGGCGGAGATACGTACTCAATCATATATGTACGCCGCTACTACGCTTGCTCACTCAAACAAACATAATATTGTCTGTCAGTCTATTTACAAATATTTTAATTGACTGTCTACATAACAGGTATATGTCAATATTGTAAGAATTATTGCTTCAAGAGTCAGCTTACATTGCATTGTGAAACAAGCTGCATTACTTTTGCATGTCCGCGTCTGTATCAGAACTTTGCCGAACAGTATTCTATTGACCCAGACAGCATTCCAGAAATAAATTTACCAAATTTACAGACTAGTTATTGGGAGATTTGCTTTGAATTTTTGTGTTTACGTTCAATAAGCGATTTGTGCGGTAAAATTGTGCAATACGTTAGCTACGTTAAAAGACTTGCTTCGTCAAAACACACTATTAAGCTTTATAAACAAATACGACCACTACATTTTTAGGCTGGTTGCAATATACATGAAATGTAATGCCAATGACAAAGTTGGAAATTAAACTGCCAAATTATATCGTGTGATATTCTGACTTCTAAATACTAATTTGCCCACGTAAAATTCCGAGTTCGCAAGTCGTACTGTTTTCGTGTTCCGCCGTGAGTTACGGTCAAACCTCAACACGCCCACACAACCGCGGGCGGCCCGCGTTTACTTCTAGGCAGTACTGTAGGCATAGCACAACATAACCCGAGAGCAACACCGATATTCTATACTTTTTCGCTTGATTGAGAAAGACAAACGCTTATTATACATTGCTTACACTTCGTTTAATCCATTCGACTTGAGTTTCTATCCAGCCAGAGTATTTGTTTAGCGAAAATGCCAGCATGAGTGAATTTCTTGATTAGAAATTGCAACCGAAGGTTCTCTTAAGGTGTCTGAACGGGGAATAAGGGCAGTATCTAAAAGGTGGGAAGGATAACCACGATTCACAAAAAAGCTTCTCATTTCTGAACATTTGGCATCGAAGTCGTCGTCTTCACTGCAGAGGCGACGAAGACGTAAGAATTGAGAGTAAGGGATAGCAGTTCTAGTGTGCTTAGGATGACAGGATGAGAAGAGAAGATAGCTGTGGGAGTCAGTAGGCTTGTAAAAGACAGATGTGCTCAGCCTATTACCATTGATAGAAATGAGAATGTCTAGGAATGATCTCACTGGTCTCACTGATCTCCCATGTGAACTGAAGTGCTGGATGGAAATCATTAAGAAAGTTAATGAAGCAATTCAGATCAGCACGCGAGCATGATGCAGTGCCTAAGCAATCATCAATGAACCGGCGATAGAAGTCAGGTGAGGGACCAATGTATTGTTCGAAGATTTGTTTTTCCACATTTCCAACAAACAACTTGGCATAGTTGGGTCCCATTTTGGTACCCATGGCCACACCACTTATTTGTTGGTAATGCTCACCATCAAACGAGAAATTGTTCAAGGTGAGCACTAACTCTGCCAAGCGTACCAAGGTGGTGGTAGATGGATCCTGAATTACCTTTTGGTCTAAAAAGTATTTTAGTGCTTGATGGCCGTCTTGATGCGGGATGACAGTGTAAAGTGATTTGACATCCATGTTGAAAATGAATTTGTGTGGACCCTGAAAATTGATGTTGTCAAGAATTTTCAGGGCATGTTTGGTGTCCTTGATATAAGAAGGCAAGTTCTTAACCAAGGGCGCCATGATGTGATCGAGGTAGCTAGAAAGGAGTTCAGTGGGGCAACCACAAGCTGACACGATAATTTACTTAAAAATAACCCTGCAACGTCTTCCATTTTCTCCGAGACCCCACTAGTCTCTTTTCGACACAGTAAAAACATGCGGGAAACCCTATTGCACAGCTCACTGCGACAGGACTCTGTGTCACCAGCTGGCACTGTTTCCTGTGGTCGTACTAAGTGCTACACTTGTAAGCATTTAAACCTCGCCACCTGTATTTCGGCTCCAAAATCTCAGTTTGTCATCAAGCACAGTTTCACGTGCATCCCCTCCAACCTCGTTTACTGCATCTCTTGCAGCAAATGTGGCTTGCTCTACATCGGAGAGACTGGAAGACGTTTAGGCGATAGGTTTGCTGAGCACTTGCGTGATGTTAAGAACAATGTGCACAACAAACCGGTTGCTAGGCACTTCAACAGCGCCATTCATCCCATTATTGGTGGCAATGATACCCGTCGGAAGCAAGAAAAGCGTCTCATTTTTAAACTTGGCACCATTCAGCTTGATGGTATCAATGAGCGCCTCTCCTTCATCTAGCTCATTCTTTTCTCTTAAATACTTTCGTCGCCATAGGTCATGTGTTACTCAACTTTTGAATGTGCTTCACGACCTTGGTCACACTCTTGACTCTGGTAAGGAAATTGACATGGTTTATCTTGACTTTGCTAAAGCGTTTGACTCTGTGTCCCATAGCAAACTTTTGTTTAAACTTAAATCGTTTGGAATCTCTGGTCCACTTCTTAACTGGTTTGCCGATTACCTTCGTGATCGTAAACAGTGTGTTGTCATTGAAGGAGTTTCCTCTTCCTTTCTTAGTGTTACCTCTGGTGTGCCACAAGGTAGTGTAATAGGTCCTCTCCTATTCATACTTTATGTGAACGACCTTCCAGAGGTAACCAAGAATAGTACTGTTGCACTTTTTGCTGATGACAGCAAATGTTATCGTGCTATACAATCACCAGATGATCGAGATCTCCTCCAGCTTGACCTGGACGCTATGTCCAACTGTTCGCTGTCCTGGCAATTGAAATTTAATATCTCAAAGACGCTTTTGCTCAGGATATCCCGCAAACGCAACCCTCCAACTCATTCCTACTTTCTTAACAACGAACCAGTCAAGAGCATATCTAGCCAAGTAGACTTGGGTTTGGTTATTAACAACGACCTAAAGTGGTCCCCACACATAGCCAGCTGCACTGCAAAAGCCAATCGTATGCTTGGTTTCCTTAATAGGAATTGTACCCAAATGACTGATATTCGTTGCCGTAGGCTTCTTTATCTTGCTCTCGTCCGATCTCATCTGTCTTATGGTAGTGAGATCTGGGCACCTCAAGGATCGTCACGCGATCTTGCGATCCTCGAGGGTGTTCAAAGACGTGCTAGCAAATTCATCCTTCAGGATTATGAGTTGTCATATCCTGAACGTCTTAAGAAGCTTAATTTACTTCCGATATCCTACTGGCTTGAACTAAAGGATCTCGTCTTCTTTTTTAAATGTAAACAAGGTCTCTTCGACCTAGACATCTCTTCTTTCGTCACTTTTTCTTCTCACAGCACGTCTCGCACCCGTTCAAGCAAGGACAACTTGCTTCAAGTTAACCATTGCAGGGCGTCTCTCTATAGAAACTCTTTTTTCAACCGAATTGTCCTTCTCTGGAACAATCTCTCTCCCACCATTCGTAATAGTTCATCCGTTTCCTCCTTCAAACACAGGCTAACTGTTTATTACTCTTCTCTACTACACTCATCTTTCGATGTAAACAGAATGCGCACTTGGAAACCCTTCTGTTCTAAGTGCCGCTCTTTCAACTTAAGCTGTTGTTCCTAATTCGTCATGTCTTCTGTAAATTGTATATTTGTTCTCGTCTTTTTTTTATGTATGTTATGTTTGTTTTCATTAAGGTCGGTCTTCACATGGGACTACTCGTGTCCTGTTGACCTTACCTTCAACCATATATTTATTTATTCAAAGTTGTTTCTTCTCTAATGTAATAGTTTTAGTTCTTTCACATTTATGTATGGTTGTAAAGTTAATAAATAAAATAAATAAATAAAATAACGCTTGTGCGCAGGCCTTCGACCCTATAATCGGGCCGAAGCCTGCACGCAGGCTATATCTTTACATATTAATTCTATTTTGTTATGATTGTTATGACTACTTTATTTTCATTGGTTAATATTTTGTTCACGTGACAGCTTTTATAGCGTTGCTGTCTACTAATTTCTATCTGTCTACTAATTTCTATCTGTCTACTAATTTCTCCTGACGAAGGGCTTTAGCTCGAAACGTCGAGATTTTGTTTATATCTTTTAGGCACACACGAAGCAACCCTCAATTTGTTCTATATGTCCGTGGCCGACGCTGAATTAAAGTCTACGATATCTCTATTTATCCTTTTTTATAAAGTGTAAGTCCCAAAAAGCGATTTAGAAGTTATAATTCAGACTTACTGATACTTTTTTTTTTTAATAATTCGCTCATTCCACTCCTAACAAAGGTCAGTGAGATGACCACCCATCACACCCAAGAAACGTAGCCATGCGCCCGCAATACTTGATTAACATTAGATTTCCTATAGCTTTCCTTTTTCCCGAGTGTATAATAAATAGCCGAGCGGAATTAGTACCCTCGCCGCGGACTATCGCCTGAAACGGCGCTTCGCGCCGTTGCCTCGGAGATTAAACATCCTTATAAGGCAGAGTCACTGTTTAACGTTAATGGGATATCTCCAAAAAATTAAATTAGAACAATCAATATCGTTAGAAGTTCTGAATGTTTCAGATAAATTAGGAGTGCTTATTTGTTCATCAAATATTTGACTAATGTTCCAAATACGTAGAGCTGATCCCGATTAATCGATTGTTTTTTGGCAATTGATTATTCGTAACAATAATCGGATCAAGTTTTTTGAGACGTTCTCTGATCGCAAAATTTTATTTAAACACGAGCTTTCGACTGCCAGTCTGCAGTCTTCAACGGGTAAAGTGATACTAAATATAAAACTATTCTACGGATAAAGCTACTAGGACAGTGGTATACAATTACAATGACATGCAATATTAAAAAGGTTTCGCCTACGTAAACTCTAGTGAAAACGAATGTTATCATAAATATTAAACTATGATCTGTTCTTTTTTAATAAAAATCTATGTTGTTCCGGCAAATGTTGCGCATTGTTGTCAGAATTCAATGTTGTTGCTATATGCCAGGACTCCAGTGTTGCTCTGTGTCGATATGTTGCCTTGTCTAGGATTTCGCATTTATCAAAATTGATTTTGTGGTCCTGCGTCCAAGCATGCTTTGCTATGTTAGAACCGGGTTTACATTTGTCAACGTTTCTCTTATGTTCCTTTTTTCTCGTTTCGAAAGCTCTGCCGGCTCACCTATATAGCTCCAGGAGCAATCTGCGCAGTTAATCCCCGAGCCGGCGCGAAGCGCCGTGCGAGGGTACTAATTCCGCGCGGATATTTACACCCGGAAAAAAGGAAAGCAATGGGAAATCCAAAGTTCATCAAGTTTTGCGGGCGCATGGCTATGTTTCATGGGTGTGATGGGTGTGATGGGTGGTCATCTCACTAATCTTTGTTAGGAGTGGAATGAGCGAATTATAAAAAAACATGAGTAAGTCATATCAGTAAGTCTGAATTATAACTTATAAATAGCTTTTTGGGACTTCAGGAAAAGCTGCGGAACAAATTTATCGTTTATACTTTATAAAAAAGGATAAATAGAGATAGATGGTCGAAAAAATATGGCAAGTTTCTTATATTAAATTGTTGATATAGCCGTAAGAATGTTGTTTTATTTACATAGATTTTCATTTTTTTACAATTAAAATATCCTATATTTTATGCTATCAAAAAGTTGCAACTTAAAAGGAAAGCGAAATCGTTTCACACGAGAGAATTTGTATATTTTCAACTGATTTCATTTCAAAAACTAATTTATAAGTAAAAAGCAGTTTAGTTTTATAAACTTTTGGCAACGTTTTAGTAAACGGAAGGTTGCATTTAAACATTAATTTGAAGCTTATAGAATGCATAAGAACATACCTACACCATATATCTCAGATTTGTATGGCTAAAACAACTAATATTTTAATTATTTTTGTAGTATATACGCGTATTCTGTGCCTGTTGTTTTGTACTCCAGAAAAGAAGTTTATTTTATCGTGTTGCCATGGCTACTGTGCTTCCTCTTCTTGAAACAAAATCTCCATTTTTTATTCTTTCAAAATAAATTTCCCAAAATAATATTGTTTCCTTCCACTCTTCTTTCCAAACTATTAGAGTAATGATCAAAATTTTAATGGCAAATTTAAAATGAAGGAAGCCACAGTGATTACGTCAGGTAAAACATTTCATTTGGCGATAGCCTTTGATTGCGTCGTGAAGAGGGGTGTGAGCCAAGGATCCAATTCTGTTTTCTATGCCAAAAATTTGTTTTGAATGCAGATATCCGACTCGCCTACAACCTTTGCATGGCAGATTTTTTGATAAAAAAGATTAGCAATAGTAATGTTTTGGAATGTAATGTCTGGCAATGTTCAGCTGGGGCGAGGGGTTACTGCAAGCATGTATTTCTAGTTTTGTAAATAACGTTGGTCTGTTTTTCGGGAAGTGGTTTGTCCTTTGGTGACGGGAAACGTTGTTCTAAAGTACGGAGTGGTTTCGTTGCGGTTCTGATGCTACTGTATATCGTTTCAGTAATCTTTCAGGGGTTCTGTTGAGCCGTTGATATAAGGGAGGACTGCGTACCTGAAGTTGTTCTCTGGTTCGACACTTTCAAAAAACATATATACGTACAAGTTCTTCGGGTGATGGCACGAATTCAGTTTTCCTAGCGCGTCTCTTCTCTACCTCGTCCAAAAATATTTTTGGATACCCGTTACTTCTCAGGGCGTCAAAAACACGGTCTTTCTCTTGTTGTTTGCTTTCGTTCGTGTTAGGGAGATGGGCTGCTCGGTGTAGGAGTGTTCGTGCTGTGCTAATCTTGTGTTGTTTGTCATGGTGTGAATTGTAGTCTAGATATCTGTCAGTATGTGTAGGTTTTCGGTAGACATTAACGATGAGAGACCCGTTATTACGTGTTACAATTGTGTCTAAGAATGAAAGTTGTCCGTTTTGTTCTTAATTGTTCAATAGTGAAGTTTATGTGTGGGTCAATGGAATTCAGTAAATTGTGGAAATTGGTGATCGCATGGTTTTTGATGATCGAAAAAACATCATCCAAAAGCGAAACCATTTTTTAGGTGGCGTATCGGTTTTGTTAAAGGCTAGTTCCTCAATTTCCTCCAGACAGAGGTTTGCCACAATAGGACTAATAACGGGACTGCCCATAGCACAACCGTGAATTTGTTTGTATGTCACGTTGTTATAATTAAAGTAGCTGTTTGACAAAGTGAAGCGTAAGAGTTTAATGATATCGTAAATGGATAACATAGACCGTTGTCCTAGTGTGTTGTCTTTGCTAAGTTTGTTATGAATCTGTTCACATGCTCTATCAACAGGGATGGCAGTAAATAGTGACACAACGTCAAATTAAATCATAATTTCGTCATCGTCAATGGCGGTGTTAATCAGTTTTTTAGTAAAGTCGGTAGAGTTAGTGACTGTGTAACCGTTGTGATTTTGTAGTGGTGACAAAATATGTGCAAGGTGTTTGGATATGTTATAAAGTGCGGTGTTCCTACAAGTTACAATGGGACGCAATGGATTGCCTGGTTTGTGATGTTTGATAGACCCGCGAATAGCGAGGGGTATGCCGTCAGTTGAATGCAGTTTTTTTATGTTCGTTCGTCAAGTTTTTGCTGTCGTTTGAGTTCAAGTAATTGGGAGTTTAACTCACGTTCAATTCTTTTAAAGGAGACTTCGTTACTTTGTTGTAGGTGTTTGGGTCAGACAGGAGAACTTGCATCTTCTCGTCATACTCTTTCTTGCCATGACCACAAAGCAATTGCCTTTATCTGCTTTCATGACAACTCGTTTCTCATCTTTCTTCAATCCTTCAAGTGCTTTGCGTTCGGCTACGGTGGTGTTTTTATGCTTGGGCAGGTTGGAGCGACGTAGAATGTTTGCAGCTGATGTTCTTATGGCATCTTTGGACTCGTCCGGTAAATTAGTGATCTCGGCAACAATGTTCTTGTAAGGGATAAGGGATGGTGTTAGTGCAAACTTAGGGCCTTTTTCTAGTATGGCACGTTCGTCTGTGGATAGGGGTCTTTTGGAAAGGTTAATGACCCATTTCTCGGAGTCAGTCGTGTTTTTTTTATGCCTCGCGGTGATGTTGTTTTGGACAGATTCAGCTCTACACTTCAAAAACTGGGAAAAACGAGCTAGGGAGTCTTCGGAAACTAAAGTTGACAGTTCGCGTCGGTTGTCATCTATGATACGATTAGTGGATCGTATTTGTTCGTGGCAGATGCTGATTCTTACACGCATACAGTGAGCTGTTGGTCTTTCCATAATAGTTCTGAAGACGGCTGCCAGGTGGATTAAATCGAAGTGACTTCGGGAACCAACGGATCATAGTTTTATATCATGATAACATTCGTTTTTACTAGAGTTTACGTAGGCGAAACTTTTTATTGTTTAATATTACATGTCATTGTAATTGTATACCACTGTCCTAGTAGCTTTATCCGTAGAATAGTTTTATATTTAGTATCACTTTACCCGTTGAAGACTGCAGACTGGCAGTCGAAAGCTCGTGTTTAAATAAAATTTTACGATCAGAGAACGTCTCAAAAAACTTATTATGAATCCTGGTCGCGCATCTAGCATTTTTAATAATCGGATCATTGAGAACAATGCACAGCATAGGTTTACCTAAGATATAGGCCTATTGAAATAAGTCATTATTGCAATATTTCGCATTTTCGTGATGTTTACTTTTCGAAACGTCACGTTTTGACTGTGACTAATCGACCACGAAAATATACCGATGGGAGCAGCTCAAATAAGAGTAAATAGATTTGATATTTTATCGTTCCAATAATATACAACGTTGTGAATGGAATAGGGCTATATGAAGAAGGAGGATAACGGACACATCCTAGATTCATGCATCCTTATAGTCTCCAATTGTACGTTTTTGTTGTGAAATTGTAAAACAAAACATGCGCCATATACTGATACTAGACAAACCTCTTAGGTAACATATCTCTTCCAGTAATCTTCTGAGAAGCAGATTTTGTCAATGAAGCGTAACCAGGGATTGGTTTTCCATTTTCACTTCCTATTTCTAAGAATAATAACAAAAGTTGTTATTACTGTATGTCAGGTACGAATTTACAGAGGGTAGACTCCCACGTTGTATTTTCAGTGGTCAACTTCGGAAATGTTGATGTTCGCTGGTGCACGAAAAAATCTGCATCTCTAGTTTCTATTTACTTCGCTCGCACAGTCAGTACCATGATATAGAAATGATAAGTAAGCAGGGATATTTTCGTAGTCGATTAGTCACAGTCAAAACGTGACGTTTCGAAAAGTAAACATCACGAAAATGCGAAACATTGCAATAATGACTTATTTCAATAGGCCTATATCTTAGGTAAACCTATGCTGTGCATTGTTCTCAATGATCCGATTATTGTTACGAATAATCAATTGCCAAAAAATAATCGGTGGGGCTTCAGTGGCGCAATCGTCAGAGCACGCGCCTTTCACCTCTGATATCGTGGGTTCAAGTCCCGTTGGGGACGACTTATGATAGCCATGTGAAAAGAGTTAGTCAACGCTCTGCCGAAAGTCGTGGGTTTTCTCCGGGTACTCCGGTTTCCTCCCATAGCGAATGTTGACACCGTGTGTTGGGTTTAACCCCTAACTGGCCCTTCCATCGTAGCTGTGCTCCGTGATGGCGAGCAAAAGGTGGCTGCCATATGCGCCCTAGAAAGCCTTCGACTTGGTCACGTTGAGCTGTGTCCTTCGCAATTCAGCTTAGCTCTCAGCTGCAAGTAAGGATAATAAGCACCCCTGCTTACTTATCATTTCTTCATTTTTGCTCAGCTAACGCTTGGCCTGGTGTGCAGACCTCGAGAAAATGTTGTTCTAAACACCATCATGCTACAACGTCATACCATACAATTTTTCTTAACACAATTTAATTTAATTGCTGTCCGGCCGTGGCGAGACAAGCGGGATAGTCTTAACCCACGTTTGTTAAAATAATCTTTCAAAAGAAATAAATCGATAGAATACAGTCCCTTGAACTGATGTTGTTTTTCTGTGCGGCGGAGATCTAGTGACGGTTTCCCAAAACCTGCTTTAGGAAAATTAATTTCGTTAATTCCTCACTTGTTTTGACTTTTGGACTGTTTTAGGCCGAATATACAAATCCTACGACTTACCCTCAGTAATAACAAAAAATAATTATGGGTGATCTGTGGCTATTCAATCTTGCATCTGATTTACATAAGTCTTAAAGATTACACCATCTGACACATCACAACAAACTGATCAAGTGTCCTTAAGCTCTGTCTTCATCACATTATGTCTGAAAATAGTTATGATGGTTATAGTCATGTTAAACAACTAAATGACGAGACTACTCAAGAAGAACTGATTCAACTTTACTCAGCTTGGAGCAAGACGTATGATAAGGTGAATATAAGTAAAATTATATAATGCATGAGTTGCGAATATTGACATTTTTTCAATAATTAAGTTATTCTGTCTGTATAAAGGCAGTATGCATCCAAATATTACTTCAAAAGCTCAGAAAGCATGAACTGCAATGTACGGAGTTTAATACGTTATAACATACTTATGCTCGTAACTTACGCTATTGTGTAAGCATAGCGTATTATCAATAAATCGTTTATATTCGAATATATTGATACTGCATGCTGAACATATTACAAAAGCCAATATTATGTTGCATTATGATTGGAATGCTCCTCAATGTTTCGTTAACCAGTCATATTCTTTTCTGCAAATTTGACTCGCTTCACCAACTCTACCCTGAAAGATATTCCTAAACCTGGGCTTTAAGATGTTCATACTAGTCAGCGTTAATATTATTTATTATTTGCCAAAAACATATTTATGCCCGCGAACATACTAAATTTAAAAACTATAATTATTTAAATATTTAGCAGAAAACCGTTTCAAAAGACAAAAAGAAAATATAAGTATTATTTGAACAATATATGAATTGATTTAGTTTAGTACAATTGCATGAGTTGCCTGAACAATGCTTGTCTCATTGCACGATAAAAACAAACTTACATTCACTTGGCCATTGTATATAATTATATTACTGATAGTTTCTGGCTCCACAGACATTGTCTTCTCATCTTTTTGAAATGGATTCTTGCTCATTTAGCTTCGAAGATCGATACATTTTTCTTCGTTTAGTCTTTCAGTCATGCATTTTGTCGTTAGAAATGTAAAAAAAGACACTTTCCGTCAGCCGGCTAAAGACGTAAACATACTAAACAATGGTTTTCTGTCGCTCCACTCGCTCATTAAAATTCAGCGGGCTAAAATATATTTTACTATGAAACTGGTGACCAAAAGCGCCAATAACCAATATCTTTAATTTTCCCTATACTTTTCTTATTGCATTCCTGTTGAGACACGTGCCAGAATTAATTTTCCAGAACACTTTGCGCAGCGTGTCGATGTGAAAACGTGCGATTCAAACATCAAAGGTTCCGACATGAGTTTCTTAAATTTAACCAGCTGTAGCTGGATATCAGTTGCCCAAAAAATAAAAGAGTAAAGGAAATTCGATATAACAATGATACACACAATTGTATAATAAGTAAAGCTAGTTTTGTTTAGTTTTACTAATGACTTCTTTTCATATTTCTCCTTTAAAGGATGTGCACGACTTAGCTTACATTGGACCAGCTGTAGCTGCAGAGCAGATGACGCAAAAACTAAAGGAATTTGGATATGACAATGATGTCAGCATTCTAGACCTTGGCTGTGGTACTGGTTTAGTTGGGGAACAATTACACAAGCGTGGTTACAAAAATATCGACGGCTTAGATCTCAGTCAGGAGCTGCTCAAGGTAGCTGAAACAAAAGGCATATATAGGTATAGTGTGTTTCAATATTTAGGCTTTTACATTACAATCCCCTCATTTGTGCTGGATGAGCCCCCAATTAAGTTTTGTGTTCGAAAAATCGTACGGGCATGCTAAGAAATTTGAATGGACTTTAACTCTCCGGCATGTTTGCGACAACCCATCTGGTCTAAAAATAATTGTAAGACAAGAAATTCTTGCGCATTCCCAAACTGGCTCCCGCAACCCGCGCGGACGAGACGAGTGTTATCGAAAAAGGCATTCGGGTTTGGATTAAGATCTATGGGAAAATTAGGATGAGAACTAGGGTTTGGTTTAGGATGAGGGTTTGGGTAGGAGGTATGATTAGAGTAATAATTACTAGGATTAGAAATGTAGTTAGGATTACGGTGAGGATAAGGTTGAGGGTTGCGATTAAGGTTGGAATTAAGGTTAGGATAAAGATCTGTGCTAAAATATCGTTATGGTATAATATAAAAGTTTAAATGTTAAAAAGAGTCACATTTATAAATATTAAAAATAGATTAATCATTACGTAATTACATACATTTTTCTAAACTAAGATTATACTTGTCAATAGCATAAACAAGTGGACTATGTTTGAATCGCTCAGATCTACATGGAAAGTTGTAATACATTGCGCCATTTGATCTTGCTTCTCTTTGATTTATTTGGGAGATTTTCTTTGATAAAAGGTGATGAAGTTTATGTTTCGGGTTTGACATATCTTTAATTACCTGAACGCACATATTATCTCTGCGGTCTGCCAACGATTTAAGGTTCAATTATAATAATACTTGGTGGTATTCTAAATCTGGGTATTTACTGAATTCTTTCGATGTCTTTAACTTGCTCTTTTATCAAATTACCTTTCCATACTTGAGCTCTATATTCCAAAACTGATCTCATCACCGCTACATAGAAAGTCTTCAAGGCTTCTTTTGAAGCGTTATAGATCTTTAAAATCTTCATAAAGTATAGTCTCTTCGCTCCGTTCTTTATTATATACTCCGTATTTGTTCTCCACTTCAGGTCGTTGTCAAACCAAAAACCAAGTAGCTTATATGATCTTACTATATCGAGGGCCTGCTCTCCGATTGTGGTTGGGGGTATGACAGTTTTATTTTTTCGAAAATCGATTAGCATTTCCTTGCAATTTTTAGGATTAAGTTGCCTTATTGTCTTTCGTGAACTGTTGTACCACACACTCTAAATTGCGTTGGGAATTCCCAATCGCAGTCCCAGATATATGCTGGGAAACGTTCATAACTTCAGACATGTTGGTATAGTCCATGAATATTGAAACACTATCGCTATTGTCCTCGGATGAATGCACCACCAACGGGAGATCATTAATATGTATTATGAAAGCACCTGTAGGTGCTTTAACAGCCAAGTTCACAACTGCCTCACTGATATTGTTGTTATTCGTTGATTCAGCCAAAATATTATCCGACACACATTGTTCACTAACTCGACCTTCGTCTAATGAATTCGGCATCGTCATAGAATCACAATATACTGGTACACCACAAACTTGTCAGTTATCAGCTTGTCAGTTAATGCCAAAGTTGCATTCCCATGAAACCCAAGTGTATTTTGTTTTCTGGCGTACCAAGTAAGAGTTATGTCAGGATTATGGCATGTACACTTTTTCGATGTACCGCCAGGCGAGGTCCATTTGTCGTACAGTTTAAGAACACTTTCAACGAAATTCTTTATCATATCGAAGCGACCTGTCCATCTGATACGTTTACCATCGTAACTTAGATTCGAACACACTTTGTGTTTGTGAATTTCTCCAAAATTCCATTCGTTTGAATGATTATTAAGGCAATTTGCATAGCTTACAAGATTGCAACCGTCCGCCATGACAGTCAATGATGAATGATATTGTTATGGTTGCGTGGTAGGGACAGTGTTGTTATTATAGTTAGGGATTAGGATGGATATTTTAATTGAGATTCTATTTAAATTTATATAGGTCACTACAACAAGGACGTATGGGATCAGATCATTGTAAAGATTTGGGTGTAGCTGCCGACCAATATGATGCAGTTATTTGTGTGGGCGTGTTTACTGCGGGTCACGTGAAAGGTAAGGGGTTGAATGATGTTGTTCACGTGGTCAAACCTGGAGGCTTGGCGAGTTTTGGTGTGAATGGAAATGCAGCAGACGATCCTAAATATGAATTTCATGAAAAAATGGATCAACTTAGTGAAGAGGGAAAATGGAAACTGATCTCTAAACATTACGAACCACGATATGTTAAAGAAGGTTGGGCGTTGTTCTATGTCTATGAAATATTATAAAAAAATTCTTTAAATTTGTGTTCATCAAGGAAAAATCTGTTCATAGAGACCTGGCTAGTTCGACTTTCTGGGCCAGTTTGTCATTTTCTTTACGTGAGGCGTGCTACCACAGCGAAGTAGGTGGGAATTTTGCCAGCGTTTGTCAACAAAATGCGGGCGCACGGAAAAAATTATTTCAAAATTTGTTAAAATGAGCAAAAACAAGTTTTCGAGTGTCTCTTTGGCCAGACAACAGTGGATTTATCAGTATTAAAATACTTTTCTACAAAGTTTATGACAAAATAAACAGGACGAAAGAAATTGGACTGAAATCAGAGAATTATAAAGGATATAATTCTACGACGAACATGAACGAAATTTTACTTTGTTCGTGAGCTGATAAAAATAAAAAGTTAAACTTACGGTGGGTTTGAATTTAATTTTTTACACATTTTTCTATACAAAAATTACTGAAATAGTTTCCTTATTATCAAAACCTGTGAGATTTGGTTGGGGCAAAATCGGCATTTTGCGAAAAATAAGAAAAAGCCAAATTTTCAACTTCAGATTGTAAAAAATCTGGTAGCCGAGAGCCTCAAAACGAGACTATCCTTAAGCGATAGTTTGAAGCTTTCTTAATCTCAAAGTAAGATGGATATAAAAATTCGCGCTGATACCAAAAACGGCGACACTGTTTATGTGATCTGTAATTGTTTCCATAAGGGACCGGTCATTATTTATGACCGGGGTTGGGGCCGAAGAGAAATTATTTTAACCCCCCAAAATTTTTTTACCCAACCAGGTAATATTAAAAATTTTAAATTACCCAACCATGTATACATAAATAATTTTTTTTATCCAACCCTAGGGCGGCTGTGACACTGACGAGGGAGGGAATGTGGGGGCAAACCATTCCGAATTGAGGAAAGGGGGAGTGGGCCTCTTGGGGGGAGGGAGCCTCTTGGGGGGTACCTCTTTGAACAAAATAATCATATACCTTAATAACCTTAAAATACACATACAATTACTGTATTTCTAATTGAAATTAGAAAGCATATCTCTGCATATATCATAGATCACTATTTCAAGTCAATCAAATGACATGCTGCAATTTCTGCAAATGAGATTGCTGTCAACTATACTTAACCTACCATGAATCCATGATTTTAATGCTGAGACAGAGCCCAGTTACCGGCATAATAATATACATGAAAATATTTCTGAATTCTGATTGGCTGAGAGCAGTGCAGTTTTGAGGAAATACAGTGCAGAAAAAAGGAAATATAGTGCAAATTTTTAATTTTTTTTTAATTTGCACAAAAATCATTTTTGACTAGAAAAAACCTCCTCCTGTTACATTTTTTTTCATGTTATTTGCATAAAGTATTCCGATTGGAAAGATTCTCTTTGTGTTAAATTTTTTCATGTATATTATTAATAAGTAATAGCAGGATTTCTCGTGCAATTTGAAAAAACATGCACTCGTGAGTTTTTGATAGCCTTTGAAAAACTCACTCGTGCATGTTTTTTCCAAATTGCACTCGAAACCATGCTATTACCTATACTAATTCAGTGTTTGAGCAGCTAAAGGGACGTTCTCTAGCTGTTCAAATTTTATATCTTTAATCGCATTATAAAATACTGTCTTGCTGAGCCAAGGCCAAAATACAAGGTCAAGATTCTGTTCACTTTCACTGCTACTGTTGTATTTTTTAACTTTGCCCTCTGGCAACGAGCACGCTTTTTGCTTTAGTCTTGTTCTGTTTCTTCTATCAAGCAGACATTACCCGATCATCTGTATTTATCTTCTTGAAATATGAATGCATAAACATAATCATAGAATAATGAACTGTTAGCATGTTGTTCAGTTGTTTAATTTAATGTCATAATTTGGCATGTTAGCGGAATTTCGAGCGTGAAATTTACATAATTATTTGTTGTTGTGTACTTTGGATTCCGGGATGTTCCGTTGCCAGCCGATGATGATACGATTTGTTGTGACGATTGTGGAAGTAATCATGGCTGCCGAAAAATAATTTGAAATTTGTTAAAGAATATTTCAAATGCTTTAAAAACAGTGGTTTAAACGATATTGATCTTGTGAAGTAACTACGGTAGAGTCGAATGACCAGCGCCTGTAGTTGATTATGTGGGTCCTTTGGGTGGAAACATTTATCGTAGGTTGGAATGCGAAGGTTATTAAATACAAGCGAGCAGTGACAGTGAAGACTGGAGTGAAGAGGAGCAGTGGCCATGGAAGACGTTTTGCATATACTGTATATCAAATGTCAAGTCTGAAAATTTGATTTGTACACCATAATGACCAAATGTCAAAGGAAATCTGTCTTTCTGGCTTCAGTAAACAACCAGGACTCCAGTTGGAATATAAATGAGAAGTCAAATGTAACATAAACAGTAAACACTGAGGTATGTGCATACTGTGTTGTCATACAAGGCTAGCCAAATTCCTACAGAAAATATAGACTGCGCACAGTGTGTGATATTTCCCGATAATTTTAGAATTGAATATATGAATTACAAAAAAGTAAACAGGCATTCCACAAAACAATTAAATAACTATGAGGAGAAATGTAGGCAGTTGTAGGCAGTAGGCTGGCAAATAGAAAGAAAAGAAAACATGTTGATATGACATTTGACATATGACATTTCATTAGCCAATTAGCCCGGCATAGATTCTCATATTGAGGAATGGTTATTTACTTTCTCATTAATACAGAATATTATGTTTATAAGAGCTGTAAAATGGTTTTATGCAGCTTCTAAAAGAATTAGACCCTTCAGATATTGAGAGTGAGATATACCCATTGATACAGTATATAGGATGAGAAATACTGATTGAATTTTGTATGAAAGCATGCTGAAATTGTTCGGTGATGAACACACTGAACTGTAGTAGAAATTGCTATATAATTCTCTTTACCCAACCCTGAACAACAGTAAATTTCAATTTACCCAACCCTTTTCTCTTCCAATTTTTCAGCTACCCAACCATTTTCTCTTCGGCCCCAACCCCTGGTATAAATAATGACCGGTCCCTAAGTACCTTTAATTTGAAAACATTGCCAGAAATTCCACGTTTATACTATTCTTGCTTATTATAAGGTTATTATAAAGTCTATCAGTTGAGAGATTAAAGCCCATTGATTCCAGAAATACAGACAGAGTAATTCAAGGTGTGTAAATCAGCACAGTGAAATGAAAAAGAAGTAAAATATTTCCAAATTTTGTCGAGAGCCTCAAAACCAAATATGGTTTAAAATAATTCTAATAGCATATACTTTATATTGGGGGAAAATTTGTGTACCTCAAAATTCGCCCAAGTAAGAATTTTGGGGATTTCCCGTCGAATTGCGAGAGCTTCCGATCTGTTCCGATACGTAAAAAATTATTCTTTACGCAATTTATACATTTTCATAAGTTGTTGTTTCTGCTATATTGTTGTTTCTGCTTATTTCTAACCAAATTCTTTCTTGAGCACTAGTGATGTAGGCCAAACGCATTTTACCGAACGAGAGAATACACAAGAACGAATAATATATAACACTTGTTTGATCAAAGAAATTAAATGGTGTTAAAAGTACAGTGCAATCCATCGAAGAAGCTATCACTAAACATTTCTTCGTAGCTAAAGTTATTTAGGACTAAGTGACTGACTTCCAGTTGAAGGGTCCTCGCTCGAATCGTCGAAGATTTTGATATATTTTTCAGATATAGTTTGATTCAATACAAAACTGCAGGATATCGCTTATACCTTCTTGAACTAGAACCACACATTTTAATACAAAGTATTTTCATGTTTATCAGGACATTTCCGCCAATCAGAGTGAGGCTTACTAATTAACAGTTAGATAACGAGGCCGAGTTGATTATTAGCGAATAGTCGCCGAGTTGACTATTCGTTAAGAGAAAACGAGGTTGAGTTGTCTAATTGTATTAGCATAAACTATAAACCTACTAGTATATTTCAAGCTGCAGGTGTAAAATAGTAATCTATTCAGTAATGCTCGCCTCATCTGTTCAGTTGAATTAAGGTATTGGGATGAAAATATTGGTCTGAACCGATGTGGCGAGGTTGCATGAAGCTATCGGCGCCCGAACCGTACGAATTTCCGGGCGGATGGGAGGGTGTTTTCTCTTTCGGCCCTTCTGTGTGTCGGCCGACGGAATTCACACTAAATTGTGCAATTCTCGCTAGGTGTGGTCCTTTTGGTACATAATCTACACATATATGACCTAATTATACCATAATGCCTTTTACATATGTTTACGAGCATTACGAACAAGAATACGAAGACACAAATAAAAATATAATTGTTGAAAATATGGCCAGTGTGATGATTCTATCCCGTGGACCTTTGCGCGCGTAGTACGAAGACTAGACACCAGTCTGTCAGTCCGCGCGCATTACGGAAATTGTTCATTTCTCGTACATTTCTTTCAGTGGAGTAACAAAACTCCGATCATCAGTAAATATTTCAGCTCTTAAATAAATAGATAGTCGTTGAAATGCTCTTCTGAAATGTCAAGGAATAAAATGCCACACAAAAACATGAAATCGTAAATAGACCGCAGAAAACTTGACTTCAGCATACCGATAGATCCCCCGATATATGTCAATATATTCGTCGGAATATCAAAGCATACATTATCGTGGTTTATGATAGGATTTATTGTATAAGGTCATTAACGCATGCTATTAAGGTTACGTCACATGATGTACGTGCGTTATGGTAGATTGGACATTGTGCAGTTCTACCAAATTTTCAGTGAAAATAGCCAGAAAAATGCCGATTTCGAAGAATTTCGTTTGATGGATGTTTAGGTAAAAACTTTCAAGTTTTTTCTGACTAGACAAAATTATAGGTACTCCATAAAAACAAGAAAATAAGTGTACAGTTTACCCCAAAGTTTGTCTAGATATCGCAATCTGAATCTTCATAAGTAAAGTAAAAAAAACATGTGCGGCAACTTTCTCTTCTTTAATGGTAAATTTTTTATTGTGATCTTAATTGATCTTAATTGTCATGATAGTTCACGAAGCCATAGAACAACACGGCATATCAAAATAACCATTAAAGAAGAGAAAATTTCCGCATACGTTATTTTTACTTTACTTATGAAGATTCAGATTGCGATATCTAGACAAACTTTGGGGTAAACTGTACACTTATTTTCTTGTTTTTATGGGAGTACCTATAATTTTGTCTAGTCAGACAAAACTTGAAAGGTTTTACCTAAACATCCATCAAACGAAGTTCTTCGAAATCAGCATTTTTCTGGCTATTTTCACTGAAAATTTGGTAGAACTACACCTAAAATTCGTTGCGCAATGTAATGTCCAATCTACCATAATTAAACGCACGTACATCATGTGATGTAACCTTAATGTGGCTCCGTGCTGTTTTATTTAAAACTGGGAAGTTTTCCGTCTTCGATCCGAAACCGAAATTTCCGACAACTATTGTTTGTAGAAATAACAAAAGGAGTCTGACTTATTACTGTCGTTAACAATTAGCAATAACGTTTCAAGATGGCAGTTTGGTTTAAAATGGTTCAACCATGGACTGCTTAGCAGGAGGCAGAGGGGGGAGGAAGGTTGTGCCAACAATTTGTTATACATATTGTGATTTCTAGTTGAATACACGTAAGTTAAACATGTTATAATTTTAATTTCACATCTATAAACAAATAAGCTAAGAAAAACATATACGATAGGTATGCCAACTATAAAGGGCTTTTGTTAACGTTCTGGGGCCGGTTGTACGAAGGCCGTTTAGCTTAAACGGTGGATAAGCCAAAATTAAAAAACATTTTCACACATTTGGTGAATGACTGAACTTAAATCTTATGCCCTTAATATGTAGTTGCAAATATAATTGTTCTATTCAAGTTGAAATATTTTAGCTTGGTTGTTCGATGAATGTATAGACTTGATCTATATTTTCGAGTTATCCACCGTGTAAGCTAAACGGGCTTCGTACAACCGGCCCCAGGTGTTGCTTCTTTGTTCCAAATCTGGATTGGAAGGTTAGATAAGTTACAAAACGCAGTTACGGAAATGGATTTTTTCCGAACGTAGTCTAGATATCTCAAAGACGAAGTCATTTCATGATCATTTCCTGATTCACCGCGTTTTGGTACGATCGGTAGATTTGGTAGTGTGCTGCCTCGCTTTTCGTCATTCAAATATTTGCAAATAATTATTGTGACAGCGATCCTAAATCTTCACCTGAAAGTGCATATTTTCACAGATTTTCCGATGGCATGATCTCCATACCCCCTAAAGGTCTCACACCTTGAGCATTCGATTCTAGCTAGTACCACTGTGGTCTCTTAGATTTTTACACTTCTTTCCCCCTGTAGAAATGGGTGCATGTATATAATCCAAAGGTGTGTAATGTCCGAGGTGTGTAAGATTGGGCAGCGTGCGTATGGTTGAAAGGTGTTTATTATATAAAGTATAGTGCTTTATATAGAGATTTCGAGCACTGATAAAACTGATAATCTCACACGTGAGATTATTTATGATAATCTCACGTGTGAAAATTATCGCTTTTGAAGTTTATGAAAATGGATATTTTATTTTATTTTATTTTGTTTGAAAAGACTGTCCTTTATATAATAAACGGATTGCGCTCACTCGTGAGATATCATGTTCAACACTCGAAATAAATCTGGTATTTCCGCGCTCCCATGTATTATTCTCTATGTAATTAGCAAAGGTACAGTGTATTTGCCAAACAGATGTACAATTTTCGTATAAATACACATCTGTAGTAAATAGAAGGTGTGTAATTGTATAAATACATGTAATTGTCATCAATATTGCAAAAGATGTGTAATTATACACACCGTTTATCCAAAAGATGTGTATCTGCATGTACATATCTTAGGTGTGTGTAATTACACACTAATTTTTAGGAGGCTAAAAAGAGCCCAAAAATAATGACGTAATTGTTGAACGGCCCCTTAGTAGAGTAGTTTTTATCAATATTTTTTATAAATGTTGTAAATAGTATTTAATTTTAGTGTAATCGATTGCAAATTCTACGCAATTCAGCTTTCTGGCTGCAATTTAGTTATCATTAATACATCTTTCTATATTACAAAAATCAATGCGCAACATTAGCTACCCACGTAAAAGTTCAATTCAATGTATTGCCCAAGCGGTAGTCGTAATTTATTAATTCAACTTTGCATATAGTAGTTTAACATCTTAATACTTTTGTCTTCTTTACTCTGAAGATCATATGAGTTAAAGAAGCAACGTTAGTATCGTTAATAAATCTTTTTAAAATTTGCCTGTGATGAACAAAATTCTTGTTCGTGCAAGGTTTAAATATAGACAATTTAGAATCAACGATATATTTCAGGTTGCTCCTACAGTTATTACAGTTTCAAACACGATCTATATAGATCAGACGTCATCCTCGCGTCCACGTG
Organism: Trachythela sp. YZ-2020; assembly: GCA_016169945.1. NCBI lineage: Eukaryota > Metazoa > Cnidaria > Anthozoa > Malacalcyonacea > Clavulariidae > Trachythela > Trachythela sp. YZ-2020. Next base: position 4,019,687 of record JADLSH010000389.1, read on the forward strand.
TCAGTGATATCTTCGCGTGGAATCTTCGTGACGCGGTAAAATTTTGAAACAAGCCGCGGGAAGTCATTATCGAGACTTATCTGCGAAGAAACCACAACTTTTTCATTATAATCGTAAATCTTTAAAATTCAAACAGTACGTATGTTGTTAACCAGTTTCTAAGCTTTCTTTGAGTATGTTTTTTACGTATTTACGTTCAGTATTATTATTTATAATGTTCAAAATCTTCGACTTGTTGCAGACTAAAAATTCTAAAATGATATTTTATACTCGAACTGTCAAAGTAATATAATTATTTAAAGCAATCAAAAGTTTAAAAACTACTGCATACAACTACAGTACAGACAGTTACGAGTTGTCTTATGAAAATTTGGAATTGTTTGAATGTTTTGAAAAGTTTTCATACGCTTTTAACAATAAAAACAAATTCAAGACACGTTGGATTAATTCAATGCGTAAACCACCGACAAACCAGACCAGAAAAAATACCACCAACAAACAATCTTGGGTCCAACAAGCCAAGGGTAACGAAAACGAAGAGAATTTTGCTCGCAATTGTACACCATTTCGAAAAAAACAGCCTGTTTAACACCCAGCGAGTGATAGCGATGTTGTCGAAATGAAATTCTGTTTGGCCGCGCAAGTTTTGGGCGTGGCTTAATGGCTTTAATTTTAATTTCCTTCGTTGATATTTTTAAATATTTCTGTAGTAAGCTTACAAGTCGCCTTTTTTAATAAATCCAAATTTTAGAAAAATTTACAGAACAGTTTTCTCAGAACAGAAATTTGCAAATATCTAAAATAATTATCCTACAACCTACCTTAATTTTTTTATATAATGTTCCCCTTGCAATTTAAAAAAAATTCACCGAAGGAAATTCAAGTAATTATATTTTTGTCCCATTTATAAGATATGACTACTATAGTTCATACGCTGTTCTTGCCATAGCAACGCGAGCGTGGTATATATAGAACCCATAGCTAGGTTGGACACATAACAGTTATATTAATAATTATTACCCAAAAAGCAACTACATATTTCACAAACATGAAGATATGCGTTGCAATAGAAAAAGCACTTCTTGACCCCTTTGTTTTAATATTAAGTGCAGGGAGCCACTTTAAATGTAATTGAATCTAGCTTTCTATCACAGCTTAGTTGTAGCTGAGTTGGTTAGAGCGCTGCACCGGAATCGCAGGGCCGCAGGATCAATACCTGCCAGAGGGCCTAAGTTGTATTTTACACAACTGCTCCTGGCCAGGTCTAAAAAATGTATATAAATTTCCGTACGAGTATTCCATATACTAATACCTACTACTGATTAATCCTATCGAACGAGATGCCGAGAAAAATCTTGATATTTACCCATACACCATATACTGCATCACTCCCATCTTATATACCGAACTTGCGGTTAATACTCGACAACTGGATTCTGTAGCTCAGTCGGTTAAAGCGCCGCCCCAAAATCTGGCACGCAGGTTCACTTCCTACCAGAGGGCCTAAGTTGCATTTTTAGCAACCGCTCCTTGCTAGGTCTAAAAAATGTATATAAATTTCCGTTCGAGTATTCCATCTACCAACACCTTCTACTATTAACCCTATTGAACGAGATGTCGAGAAATATCTTGATATTTACCCATACATCATATAGTGGCATCACTCCCATCTTATATACCGAACTTGCGGTTAATGCTCAGTAACTGGACTCTGTGGCGAGGTTGGTTAGAGCGCTGCACCAGAATCGCAGGGCCGCAGGTTCAATTTCTGCAAGAGGGCCTAAGTTGCATTTTTCGCAAATGCTCCTGGCTAGGTCAAAAAAATGTATATAAATTTCCGTTCGAGTATTCCATGTACTAACACATTCTACTATTAATCCTATCGAACGAGATGCCGAGAAAAATCTTGATATTTACCCATACACCATATACGGGCATCACTCCCATCTTATATATATCTAACTTGCATGCGGTTAATACTCAGCAACTGGACTCCTGTAGCTCAGTTGGTTAGAGCGCTGCACTGGAATCGCAGATTCAATTCCTGCCAGAGGGCCTAAGTTGCATTTTTCGCAACTGCTCTTGGCTAGGTCAAAAAATGTCTCTAAATTTCCGTTCGAGTATTCCATCTACTAACACTTTCTACTACTAATCATATTGAACGAGACGCCAAGAAAAATATTGATATTTACAAATACACAATATACTCCCATCATACATGCAGAACTTGCGGTTAATGCTTTGTAACTGGACTCCTGTAGCTCATTTGGTTAGAGCGCTGCACCGGAATCGCAGGTCCGCAGGTTCACTTCCTGCCAGAGGACTTAAGATGCCTTCTTCGCAACTGCTCCTGGCTAGGTCAAAAAATATATATAAACTTCCGTTCGAGTTTTCCATCTACTAACACTTTCCACTATTAATCTTATCGAACGAGATGCCGAGAAAAATCTTGATATTTACCCAGGCACCATATACTGGCATCACTCCCATCATATACACCGAACTTGCGGTTAATGCTCAGCAACTGAACTATGTAGCTCAGTTGGTTAATTAAAGCGCTGCACCGGAATCGCCGGGTCGTAGGTTCAATTCCTGCCAGAGTGCCTAAGTTGCCTTTTTTGCAACTGCTCATGGCTAAGTCTAAAAAATGTATATAAATTTCCGTTCGAGTATTCCCTCTACTAACACTTTCTACTATTAATCTTATCGAACGAGATGCCGGGTAAAATCTTGATATTTACCATACACAATACTTGCGGTTAATGCTCAGCAACTGGACTCTGTAGCTCAGTTGGTTAGAGCGCTGCACCGGAATCGCAGGTCCGCAGATTCAATTCCTGGCAGAGGGCCCAATTTGCACTTTTCGCAACTGCTCCTAGCTAGGTCTAAATAATGTATATAAATTTCCGTTCGAGTATCCCATCTACAGTACTATCGCCTTCTACTATTAATTGTACAAAACGAGATGTCGAGGAAAATCTTGATATTTACCCATACACCAAAATATACTCGTATCACTCCCATCTTAAATACCGAACTTACAGTAAATGCTCCGCAATTCTTGATATTACCTAGATATTACTCTACGACCCGCAACCTACAAATTCTACATGAAACCCGGAAATATGCCACAATACGAAGCCGTGAGAGTAATCATCCGCCATCAATATTACGCAGCATACCAGAAGCAATCGATTAAAACGACAGGGTAAATTACAAACCTCAACCACCGAAACCTAAACGCACTAGAAGGAGAAATAGAATATGGTTCAACCCACCCAACAACTCCAATGTCAGCAGCAAGATTGGACACAAATTTCTTCACGCTATCGATGATTGCTTCTCTCCTAACCACCCTCGGGTTAAAATTTTCAATAGAAACACTTAGAATATTAACCTACAGTTGCCACTTGCGTGCTAACATCCATTGTATCATCTCAGGTCATAACAAAACAATACTCAACAAACATCTCCCTTCCGACAATACAAATCAAAAGTTGCCGTGATCAATAAAGATTCCTGTCACCTCTCTGGTAAATGTTTAACAACCAGTGTAGTCTACCAAGCCACAATGACTAAAGATGACACGGAGTATGCAAAGACCTATGTGTTCATACGGAGGGCGAATTCAAAACTAGGTACAACGGCCGCACCAGTTCCTTGAGAAACACTATACTAAATATAAACATGTTACCGAACTGAGCAAATATGTCTGGCATCTCAAACAGTGTTATATAGAATACTCTATTAGGATACTGTGCCCGAAGTCGTGAAAAATAATTTTATTATTTACAAATGACGCGCGTACGTCCCCTCACTTCCGTTACAAACATTTGGAATTCATTAACGGTTACACAATGTCAAAACTGTGATCAAAACAAGTTCAAATATTTAAAACTATTTAATAGTTTGAGAGTTTAAAACAGCAGGGCGGTGAAACAAGATTAAAAATCTTGTTTTGTTTTGTTTTGCTCACGCAACGGTCCGGATAGCAGGATACCGGACCGCTCGTTAGCCAATCAAAACGCACCATTTAACTGGATACCGGACCGCAAAAAAATAATTGTAATTATGTAGAGGAAACGGGAAAATTTGTACATGGAAAACATTAGTACTGCATAAATTATTAATTTGATTGTGATTCAGAAGGGATCATTTATGTACTTAGATGTGTTAGTCGATTTAAGATTGAGGTGGGGAGAACTATATATCATATTTTAGGAAGCGTTTTAATAACCATAAAAGTTCGATAAAAAAATATGAACAAGGGGGCAAAGAAATGGCTGCAGAGCACTTGTTTACTCATTTCTTTGGCCCAGGACATAATGGTTTGGCAGATGTTAGGGCTATCATTATTGATGAAACCAATAAAGATAATCCCGCGCAGAGGTAGGCATTTTGGGCGTATAAGTTGGACATGTTTGTACCTAAGGGATTAAATATACGGGATTTTGAATAGGTCAGTATGTCAATTAATTAAATAATCTAGTATAAATGTACATCATACCATTACTTGACGTCGACTTCATCCTTGATAAAGGGATTTGTCCCGAAACGTAGGAGATGAATATTACAGTATAATGAGTGTGTTTCAAAACAGATTTTAATGTTTTATAAACTTAATTTGAAGTTGCAATATCACATGTAAATCCTATTAGTTGAAAGAGCGGTTTGCGGGAAAGCTTTGAAGTTGAACCACCTGCAAAATATAGTTTAGCATTGATTTAATGCACATTTTCTTGCGTTCACATATTCTTGATTCTGATTAATTGAATTCATTACTCAGCTTAATATCATTTGCATTAAATCGTTTCGCATATAGTCCACCAAATAACGGGCTTAATTATTAATGCGCTGTTAATTGTGGAAAGTCGAAGCAGGCATCTGTTGAAATCACACGGATTTTAAAAGAGTGAATCTGGCCTTAATTGTGCACTCGTGTAGACAATAATACCCAACGCGTAATGTATTTAGAAGCTTTGAAATACGTGCGAAAGTGGTAGCAGATACGATAATTAGAGCAATATTATTTTGGTTCCCAAACTCCGAACAAAAGTGATTCAAGAACATCGACAAATCACTAGACTGCACACATCAGCCCACTATATGTCCATTAAGGGCTTTGGCGTGGCAGTGGCTTTAGTGAAGCTCGTTTTCTGTCGATTTGTCAGTGGCTTTGGCGTGTCTAGTAGCTTTACTCCTTTAGTGAAGCTCGTCGCCTGTCAGTATCAAATTCAAGTGATTATTCCGTTACAACTTTAGAAAGACTGAAAGAAAAGTGTAAATAACGAGCACCTGGATTCAACTTGTCAACAGTTAAACAGATCCATCGTTTTAAGCGAAGCCTTACGACTAGATTACGAACAGTGCCTATTTATCGGAGAAAAGCAAGGTTAAAAGTACCAAAATGAACTTTACAAGCGTTTCAAATCTCAATCAATCTCTCGAATCAGATAAAATGCTGTCCGGCGGATTAAGCGTATATTTAAGCGAAGCAGAAACTGCAGGTTTTGTTGTTTTTGTCGTATTCTTTGGATCCGTCGGATTAGTACTGAATCTCGTTTTGATTCTGTCAATTTCTTTGACTGAAGGATTTTCTGACACGCCTGCGAATGTCTTCGTTTTGAATCTGGCGTGTGCAGATTCCTTGTTAAGCTGTGTGTCCGCTCCGCTTTTGATTTACAATATGTATTACTCCATATTCACCATTTTTATAGCTGTGAATTGGTTTATTATCGTGGCGACAACCGGAAGCATTTTCCTTTTGACTCTGAACCGTCTTGTCTCCATAGTAAGGTCTTTGAAGTATCAAAAAATCATGACATTCAAACGAACTGTAACCATGATTGGAGCAATGTGGTTTCTCGCCATCCTTGTCCTTGCCATGGCTGTGGCTGGTTTAACCTTGGATATAAAACCCATTATATATATTACACGCTATGTTATTATCTTCTACATTACATCATCGGTGGCAATGTGTGTATACATGTACAGTTCAGGCAGGAAACACAGACAACGATTAGCGCAACAGGCGTATACCGTTACAGGTCAAACACAGAAGACTTTACATGAGTTCAGAGCATTACGTTCGTTGCTTATGGTCCCTGGAAGTTTTGCAGCATGTTGGTTGCCTGTGACAATCGCAGTTTTCTTTGTAGACGAGGAAAAAGATCCAGTTCAGTACTATCGTACTTTAGCTATTACTGCTCCTTTGGGTTTCGTAAACAGCGTTATTGATCCTGTTGTTTTTTATTATAGAAGTAACGGTTTTACATTGTCATTGCAAAAACTATACAGGCGATTTAAAAATGCTGAATGTTTCGAATGTTGTAGTAAGATAAAATAACTATGTATAACAGTTTTGGATCAATTATCGTTACGAGGGATGAATCATATTACAAAAATCAATGCCCAGCATTACACATGTAAAAGAGGCATAACAAGATTAAAGTTCAATTCAATGTATTGTAAATAGTCGCAATCTATATTCAACAACCTTTGTATGTAGTAGTTTTACATCTTAAACTTTTGTCTTGTTATCCTGGATCCTATGATTGAAAAAGAAATAACGTTTAATAAATTAAATAAGATTTTAGATTTTGCTGTGATGAACGAAATTTGTTGCCAAAGGCCGAGTCAGAAAGTAATTTATTTTAGAAACAACAGATAACAGCTTTCTATACCACAGGCTAGTCATATGAATATCTATTTTCCGAATATAATTTCCATCTCCGAAATTTCGAAATTTCTGTTCACAAGCACCATCAACTTTCAATTATATCTATCTAGATGTCTAAAATTTAGAATATTAACGATTATTGCAGACACTGGCATTACCCTAGTATATATATATATACACGAGCTTGTGGTTAGCCCTTGGTAACTGAACTCTCTACTAGCTGAGATGGCAGAGCGCTGCACCAGAATCACATGGCAGCAGGTTCATTGTTGCATTTTTCGCAACTGCTCGTGGCGTGAATTTAGATTTGAAAATATGTATATAATTTTCGATGGCGGACTATTGATGAATTATGGCGGACTATGGGCATGTTTCTATAATTTTACAATGGAAATTATGCATAAAAGGAACAGCATTTCTATTTTGTGCCTACTACTGTGCATGCGCGCCGTAGACACTATGCTATACTCTAAAAGCGTAAATCCGGAAATTTGTTCACTTTTAACAGCGTAACTTTCGTAACTTTACTATTCTTCACTCCGGAAGTTTGTGAACATTTACAGCGTAACTCCAGAGTTTTAAACATTTACAGCCGTAATTCTAAAGTTGTCAACATTTACAATCATAACTCACTCATATTTATGAATTTAGAGCCCTAACTCGAAGTTTTTTTGACCATTTCTGTTAACAGAGTGGCTGTTAACAGTGCTATGTTTACACGTTTTATATATAAGCATGTTATTCACGTTAGCAGTCGAAGATCGGTAAAACAGGACTACCATACTATAAATATCATGTATGTATTATCGCAGTATTACACTATTGTATATTGTAGCTCTTAACCCATACAATAACGCCTGGTAACATCACGAGACAGTTAATCATTCTATGTTAACCAGATAATATGCTTAACAAAATGTTTTCCAACGTAATCTGGCTTGGGAAATTTTGACTATAACGAAGTTTTATTTCATGACCAGATGCTTGGGGGAACAGTGAGGTGTTGAACCTTATCAAGTTTTCGTTAAAAACGATTTTAAACCAAAGTATAGCGTTTCATCAGAGGCTAACACATTTAAGTAAATTACCGCTGTAGAAGCCGTGGCGGCTAGCAAACCCTAACACATATTGGATACGAATTTATTTGTGTAGCAGTTAAAATGTCTAAGCATGTCTTGAGTGAATTTTAAATGAGAATGTCCTGTTATCTGTTTCAGAACAACCTTGTTTATCAAAGCTAAGCAGTGGATGTTCACTCCTTCGAACTTTCAAATCCCGTTTTCCAACGTTATGAAGCCAAAACAACCGAAATTTTTTGCTCAAAATACTTCTCGTGTGCTTCTATCCATGTGATAAGAAAATTGATCCGATCAGAAACATGTAAAAGGAAAAAAACTTCACTTTTCAACAATAGATGCATTATCCAGTCTATATCCAGATCAGTGGTGTGGACCAAGCTTTGAACCTGCATGTTAGCATCCTACAATATAGCAAAAACAATAGAACGTACGATGGGCTCTAGTTAACATTGTCCCGGATATACCACAGGGACATTTTAAAGAAATCGTTAGTGGGGGGAGCATCAAAGAAAAGGGACCTAACAAGAACTGGTGGTATATTGAAGGTGTGTTGACGTAGATGGGGGTTTGGGGTCCTCTCCCAGAAAATTTCCGTATTCTTGAGTCTCTGTGGCTTGATTTGCTACATTTTCAGAGACAATTTTTTATATATCCCATCTAAGCGGACTGAGCTTTTGGTACAAAAGCAACGTTTTGTTGTGAGAATAACATAACACTCTTCTGGACTAAGTCATCTTTCCATTTTTGCTTATCCTTTTGGACAAAAGAGACCTTCAGTGGGGGGGAGGAGCAAAATAGTTTACTGGGAAGGGCGCAATAGGGGGCTGGGGGGCTTTTCCCCAAGTTTATTAGTAAAAGGAGGCCCTGATATGCCAGGTGAAAGGACTAACAAACCTGAAAGAATTAGTGTCAGGGTCATGCATTGCGGGCTTTCGTTATTGTTTACATCTTACCCAAATGCAACAAATAACGATAAAAATACCTTGTTTGGTACATTTCCAACAAAAATCAGATGAAAGGAGCAAGGATTATCAAAGGATGGGTTAAATATATGACGAATTGTAAAAACTTTTCTAGATCTTCTCATCTGGTCGGTCCGAAAATGGCCACCAGCAGGAGTTTGAGCCCGCTTCCGTCGGAAGCTTTGAAGTTTTTGGGTTCGCGCCAGTGTGACCAGATTTGGTAAATTAATTTACTTTTGGTAAAATTTGGTAAATTTTGACAAAGTTTTGGTAAAATAAAATTTTGGTAAATTTTTTGGTAAAATTTCTCAAAAATAGAGAAATTTAGTACTTTCTTGGTAAAATCTAGTTTGCTTTAGTTTGCTGTCATTTCACTGATACCTCGTAATTTAAAGTTAACCCCCGGATGTCTAGCCTGAAATCCCCAATTCCAGGCATGCACCTAAAATAGGTCATCTGTGGGTATTTCGGGTTAATTATGGTCATGCATGTATATCGCCTTGGCGGGAAATTTGTATATTCAGTTTTTTTGACATGTTCATATTCAGTGATCGCATTCTTTATGCTAAAAGCATTTGTTACGACAATGACTGAATCTGACAGTAATATCGGACAGTAATATCGCTCTGAGTGGAGTTGAAGACAGAATTGCAAAATGGTTAAGCGAATTTTGCGTTTTATAAAGTATGTCCATGTCAAATTCAAGCTCGTTTGGTTACAATTCGCCTACATGGAAAAAGTGCGAAACACTTACTTCTTTAATGAGCAGTATGTCGGGTAGCTCGAAGGTACATAATTAACAGAAATAAAACTATTGTCGAAATTCAAAATATATCATTGGTCATCAGGAGTTTTCATATCAGTTTTTAATCTTGTACTTATCCTTGCATTCTTCACAATACTATTAACAAGATGTTTTTGGGCGCCACGAAAAGAGTTTGAAAGTGTGCTTAAATTATTCTTTGATAGTTTGATGCACATTTTGTTACCAAAAAGGGTAAAACACGTGCTTAACACGTGTTTGGTAAAAAATAATCCAATTTGGTAAAATTTCAGCATGTCATTTGGTAAATACCGCTGACAAAATCTGGTCACACTGGTTCGCGCATGTCGCCTCGCGCATGTTTGGCCGCCATTTTGCTGGCCAGTCGATTTCCCATAAACAATATGGCATAGATAAGGAGTAACAGTGAAAATGGGCCAATATCGCTCAGTTATGATCTCAAATTTAAGATCTATGGTTGATATGGGAAAATATGAGGTAATTGATAGTTTTTACCTTCGTTGTGGCATTATATAATCATTTTTAAAGCCGAATTTAAATATTTTATTGTGTCTTTATGAAGCTAGCGAAGGCCTGTGCTGGCGGACGCGTGATGTTGCCTAAATAATTTTACTTCTGTTCTTCAGTTTGAGTTAAAATGTTAACGAGATTTTAATATAATGTATTTGTTTCCATTCTCGTTTTTACCAGTTTATTCTTGACAGAATATAACCGAATAAAGCACCATGTTTATGGCCATAGTATTGCTTAAAATTTAAATATAAAATATGTTTGTGGTATAAAATTGTCCTGTCCAGTTCCAAATCCAACGATGATTTTGTTAAAAAGTGGACAACCTTAACAGTCTCTTGATATTAAATACATTAGTCTCTTGGCTTTACTCCCGTTACTTGTTTTGTTCAATCAATCTGTTTTAGATACTCTAAAACTACTAGGCATGTTTCCTTGTGGTGTGAAGCTGTGTAAAACCTCTAAGTATATAGATTCAGCACCAAAATCTAAGTACACCATTAAGCACCATTTCACGTGCACCTCTTCTCATCTCACCTACTGTATTTGATGCAGTAAATGTGGAATGCTCTATATTGGTGAAACTGGTAGATATTTAAGGATAAGGTTTGGTGAGGATTGTCATGCTGTCGTAAACAATGATGCTAAACAACCTGTTGCCAGACATTTCAAACAGTGTTTCAGATATGAAAATTCGGGCTCTGTGCCCCATTTCAGGTAGTAATGATAGCCACAAAAGCCAAGAAATGCATCTAATTTCCCAACTTGGCACCATTCATCCTCTCGGCATTAATGAGCGCCTCTCTTACATTTAACTCCTATCTGTTTATGCCTGCCATCAGCAGATACTCTACATCTCACCTCCTCTAATACTTTGTTCCTTATTTTCTGTCTTTCTTCCTTTGTTATCTCTGTTCGCTGCTCCTTATATGCTAATATATTTAGTGATGTGATTTCCATATTTTGTTTATAGTTTCTTTTGATTAAATCCATCTGATTGGTTTATTTTTTATCACGTGATCACTTTTGTATTCACTATAAAAGCACATGTTTTCCCCCGACCCATTCTACTAACTTCCAGACAAAGGGCCTTCACTCGAAACGTTGAAGTTCTCATATTTTTTTTCAGGTAGTTTTACACAACAGTCAACCGCCGTATTTGCTATACTCTACCCACACTGGCACCGCACATTCGAGATACTATAAATTACTGTAGACTACAGGTGGGTAACCTTAATGTACTTTCTACTTTTTTTGTTCTTGCAGGGTGAGAACTTTCGGTTGGCAAACCTAATGCTGTAGTAGATTCTCATTCGTAAGAATAACTTCTGCAGATACTGGAGAGGAAAGGATGGACAATGATTAAATGAGACTGGAACACTTTCTAGCTTGGTTAGGATGCTTTTCCCAACCCCTTCACTCTTGGTGTACATGGAGAAATATTTAACAAACAGGTCTTCCAGCTGTATTATGTACTGAAGGTATGGTTCTGTAGGTGCAAGAAGTCCTCCAAAGGTTTTCTCAAATTCGTATGCTTTGAAGAAACAGAGTAAGTTCCTGTTGTCACTAAGGTCATCTGTGACCACAGCTGCTCTGCACGTTGAACACTCATGACATTTGAAACATTTCTGGAGTAAGTACCCAGCAACATAGGCAATTGGATTGTCCTTCAGTAGGTTATCGCTAACCTCGTTCTCACGATAATCTTCATTTCCAATGTCCAAGCTTGGTGCTGTGTTTGGTGGGGCAGCCATAGCAGGAACATTATTCTTCTTCGATTTAGTTTTAGCAAATTGGGCAAGTAGGTTGTCAAAATCATCAGCACAAGTTCCTGTTGATGAATTCAAGAATGAGCTGAAAAACAACTTCCTGAAAGCACGCGTGAACTGGATTGGGGTTGGATTATCACTGTTACCACCTTGCTGACGAATGGAACCAAATAATTTTTCTATCGGATCAGTGTTTAACCTTCTTGTGAGAATAAATTTGAAGCCATGGTTTTGTTGAAGTTGATCCCAAATTGAAAGAATGGCTTTGATAGTAACCAACCATCCCTTAAGGCACTTGATCCTACCAGTGACTTCCTCATTTCCTTGAAACACTTTCAACTCCTTGATAAAGGTGAAAGCTTGCTCCAAATAACTTTGGTGGGAATAGGTTGTGATCAGGGCACATTTCAATGCTTTAGGCGAGTTGATCGTTGAAACATTGACACAATCGAATAAGGAGTCAAACTTGAAAAGAAGTTCAGCAGTTCCCATAGAAGATGATGAGAGACCCCCAACACTCACATACGTGCATAGCGATGCAGCTACTGTGTGACTTAAGATTTGTGTAGCATATTTCACCTTCATTTTGCAAAAATTGTTTGGTCGAATATGTTTCTCTGTTAGTTTAGGGGCAGCTCTGATGGGTAGCTCCTTATCTTTCTTGTAGAACACTTCTATGTCTTTCCACTGTGCGGTGTGCTGACCAAACTTGAATGTGTACTTCATCAGGTTGTTCCGGATACACTTGATCAGATGTGGCGGATCAAACATCAGGAAATACTTCTTCTCGTTGTGGATAAACCATGGCCTTTCTGGAGTAACACCCAAGTGGTTAGCCAGGCCTTGGAAGTTGCTGCCCATATCTGACATAACAACAATGACGTTAAGACCAATCCCTTCAACTTTATTGATGGCGTCTTTCATCAACTCTTCCATCTCCTCCCTTGGACATCCTCCATTAACCAAGGCGTAGCCAAGAGGCTGCTTCCACTTTCCAGAGATGCTCCTAAGAAGAAGAACAAGTGCCTGATTTGCCACTTTGTTGGTTCGGGTTCCACTTCCAAAATCTTCGAGACCAACAATTCTACCTTCTGTATGTCATAATACAGGTTAGTTTTAAGTGATACCTCGTCCATGCAAAGTGTACATAGCTTCTCTTGCTCATTCATGCTATCAACCTTTTTCTTGATGATGTTAAGGGCACCCTGGGAAATTCCTGCAGCTGCTGGCATTCTGGAGATGTAGCGACGCAGTGATGACTTCGTTGGCAGTATGAATAAGTTGGAAAGAACTCTGTAGGCTTTGCCACTTGCATGATATAGAGAGACTGCAATTGATTTCATTTGAGATGAGTATCTTCTACCTTTTTTTTTTCTGCTATGCAACTCTAACTGCATCCTAACAAAATGAGCTAGGTTTTCGGGTAGTTTTCCAAGTGCTTCCTCTAGCTAATGTTCTCTCTTTCTTCCCTTGTCTTGCAGGGGTTTTCTTTTTCAGGGCCGCTTGCAAACGGTGTATTTTCTTTCCTTGGGCACGAATAACTTTCCTTTGTTTGTTTTTCCTTGGAGTGTTCTTCGACAGGTCGCTGCTTGTTTGGCAAATGGAGTCTTGCAGTTGACTTCTATCATTTGGTCCACTATCGTCCTCTTGGAATGGTGAATTTGGCTGCAGGAGCTCTACACAATGATACACAATGAATAAAAGACTAACATTACATGACCATAGGCTCAGGGCCGGATTAACGTCGCGCGAGGCCCGTGGCAGATTTTCAGCGCGAGTACCCCACCCCCCCCTCGTTATGAAAACCTTTGAATTCAAAGACACACAAAATTGTTAAATAATTGTTTTCCATTTTATCCGCAAATCACCGCAATTTCGCTGGGGCCAACTGCCAACCCTAGGGGCCCTAAATGCGCGAGGTCCCTAAATTTGCGAGGCCCCTAAATTGTGTTCTCGCCCCTAAATGTGTTCTCGTAAAAATGGGCGTGGCACAGTAAAGCGCGAGGCCCCCATAAGCGCGAGGCCCGCGGCATATGCCGCATCTGCCACGTGGTTAAACCGGCCCTGCATAGGCTGCTCAGCTCCAGTTTCAGATTCGCAGCTCTATATTCAAATTGAATCTAGAGCCAGAGGCATGGCGTTCATGTTCAAATGGCTGTAACTCCACAAAGGCTTCACCTATTCTAACAATATTTGTTTTTATTCTTTGTCAAGAAAAGAAGTATGATATAACACAATCGCCGAGTCTCTACTGCTTCTAGATTTCTCTAAACAATTGCATAGTCAAGTCGCCAAACGGCGTGCGGTCAATTAAATCTGGAGCCAGGTCCGGTTAGTTCCGCCAAAATCGCTTGTATAAGTCGTAACGAATAAATGTTATGCTATAATATTTTTTTTCATTCTTCACTGATAATTTGCACATTATTTAAGACAATCGGCTTGTCTGTAGCGCTTTTACTTTCCTCAGGAGAGCTCGCATAAGTTAGGTCATCAAACAGCGACATGTTGACACAGACGGTAAACAGGCTTGCCGCTTCTCACTTAAAACGCTCTGTCTCAGCCAAAAGTTACTTTATCGCAGAAAGATTTTTTTTCACTCTTCGTCATTAAAGCTCACATCATTTGAAGCTATTTTTAAGCTTATATCGCTTTAAACTTTGCCAGGACAACGTGCATAAGGTGAGTCCTCGAACAGCCACATACTGACACTGTCCACAAGTCAGTGAAGAATGAAAAAAAATATTTTACGGATATGTTCATTTTTCGCTGAGATAGAGCGCTTTTAGTAGACTGACTTGTTGACTGACTTGTGGACAGTGTCAATATGTGGCTGTTCGAGGACTCACCTTGTGCACGTTGTCCAGGCAAAGTTTAAAGCGATATAAGCTTAAAAATAGCTTCAAATGATGTGAGCTTTAATGACGAAGAATGAAAAATAATCTTTCCGCGATAAAGTAACTTTTGGCTGAGACAGAGCGTTTTAAGTGAGAAGCGGCAAGCCTGTTTACCGTCTGTGTCAACATGTCGCTGTTTGATGACCTAACTTATGCGAGCCCTTCTGAGGAAACTAAAAGCGATACAGACAAGCCGATTGTTTTAAATAATGTGCAAATTATCAGTGAGGAATGAAAAAAAATATTATAGCATAACATTTATTCGTTACGACTATACAGCGATTTTGGCGGGAACTAACCGGACCTGGCTCCAGATTTAATTGACCGCACGCCGTTTGGCGACTTGACTTATGCAAGTTGTTTAGAGAAATCTAGAAGCAGTAGAGACTCGGCGATTGTGTTATATCATACTTCTTTTCTTGACAAAGAATGAAAACAAATATTGTTAGAATAGGTGAAGCCTTTGTGGAGTTACAGCCATTTGAACATGAACGCCATGCCTCTGGCTCTAGATTCAATTTGAATATAGAGCTGCGAATCTGAAACTGGAGCTGAGCAGCCTATGGTCATTACATGCTCACATACTTTAAACATTATGATAGTAAAATTTAAGAAATAGGATTACTGGCAAAGAGTATGTACAGTATATATCTTAGATTTAAACATTGCAAGAGATTGGAGGGACTAGTTTAAGGTAGCTAACCAAAAACACTTCCAAGGTAATCTAAACTATTATTTTGTTGTCTCTGGAGCAGAGCATATAAAATAAAGGTATAGCTTGCTAAACACCAAGCACATTTTGTTTGACAAAGCATTTTTACTTCTTTTTCATTTTGACCAGTAACCATTGAAATATCTGCTGCCTATGATGACTTACGTATACCTGATGTACTGGTTTCAGGAATGTCATTTTCAGAGCTTTTGTTTCAAGTTTCTTTTGTGTTGCCAACTAAAACAATATTTTTGGACATTTTGCAATATACTGTAGTATGTAACTACTATGTAAAGGCAGAGAATTGAAATAAAATAGGACAATATTTTTGTATCAAAGTGGAGTGTAATTCACTTTTAGCTTATTATTAGTAGACTGTGTTACGACACATCACGACAATGTACATACCATTTTCAGTCCTTTCCATACTAGACTTCTTGGCTGTAAATATAATTTTCATAGCATTATAGACTTAGTATAGAAGCTTTTTTCTCAAAATTACATGTACTTTACTAAATTTACCTTGGCTACCAGGTGCTGCTATCCTTTCAATAGCCCTTCTTTTTACGCCCACTGTAGCCGGTGGATTCGGGATATTAAATAGGGTTAGTTTTGCTTGGGGATTAAGGCGGTTTTTTAGGTCGTTGCCAAACATAATATCTTCGAAATGCTCTGCAATTTTTGTACAAGTATTCCGCATCCTTTTTTCAAAGCACCACCCATTCTTTTGATCTGGAAACGCCAAAATACAATTTTTCTTTGAAATTATAGACACAGGTTTAATTGTAACATTCGTGTTCACTACTATACATCTATAAGCCTGTTTTCCACTTCAACGGTATCGTAGCGAAACGTAGCGTATTTCTTTGTTTCCTGAGCACTCCGGCAGCCTAATGACCTCGACACAAAAGAAAATGCTACGGTACGTTACGATACTTTTGAAGTGGAAAACAGGCTATACTGTATTAGAGAACATACCTTTGTGCATCACGCGGAAAGCGAAAGAAACTGAGCTCAGGATGCGAATGTTTGCTGTTGGAACAGTTAACAGCAGAGCAGAACGTACGCCCTCCTCCTTTTCCTTTAGATTTCTTTAGAGTATTCGCCATTTGAGTAATTTTCGAAGCAGTGAAAGAACTATGTCTTTGTAAAGTAGCCGTATGACAACGAGATCGCACGTGGTTAGAGAGTGGGACTGGGTGGGGTTTGTGAAAAATTAGCAAATAATCTTTTATTAAATATCAAGAGAGTTATCCACTAGTTTTGAGAGTTATTTTATTATCATCTCATTTCATAATCAATTGTCAAACCAGTATGTTACAATATTTTCCCATGGATAATTTTTCAATAATATATCTATATTTAAACACTTATATAAATACATCAATACATAACTTCATATCAATTAACCCCAGACTATGATGCCCAGTTTTGTTCAGGAATTCTTCTAGTATATAAATTTGTTTTGTCATACAATTGATGTAAAAAGTCCAAGACTTTAGTTCACATAGCTTCCAATTATGCCAACCACATTGATTATAAAAGTTATGCAAGTCACAAGCGAATTAAGTGTTTTATTATAATTTATTCAGAACAATTAAAATACAACATCACAGTACCTAAAATGATCATATTTTGTGATTAGCTTTCAGACAAACAAAAGTGATCAATGATTGCATGTGTGACTAGTTCTTAGATAGACTATTTTTATAGTTTATTGCCAAAATCAGCTAATCACAAAACCTGTTCATATAGGTTGGGTTCAACCCTTAAAATTTGTATGTGAAATCTTAACAGTGGCCAGCCTGTGTGTATCAACCGATCAGGTTTCTGGGGCATCACTCCTTGATGAGTAATATAGTTTTCCATTAGCTGGAGTAACTATCCCATTATGGGGTCTCCCCTTAAAAAGCAAAATCATCCAGATGGCATTAGACGGAGTAAAATAGTAAAGTTTTATAAAATTATTAATAGCTGCAGATATCAGACTCGCTCTCTTCTAGCTTCTAATTATGCAAACAGTAAGTTCACACAAGTCAGAATAGTTCTTTGTTGTCATCTGAAGACATGCCAACAACAGCAAGGTTGCTGGTAGGCCAAATATGCACCAGTATCTAGCTTCATGAACAGAGAAGCCTGCACATGTTGATCCTGTGAATTTCAAAAGGAATTTTTAGTAAATACAGTTTATAATGTTAATAGTCACAGGGCATATATTAGGCATGCCTTAGGGCAGACATTGTCCGCCAGACACTATATCAGTCAATCACGCATCAAGACTTTGAAGGCTATAATCCAAGCAAAAATCTCGATTTCACAAATACAAAAGCAGTTTTAATTGCTGCAATACATGAAAGTAATAGCTACATATTTTTACGACAAACCTAAAATATGGGACAAACTAACAAAAGTAACCAATTATTTATTTATAATTGCAAATATATTAGGCAAGAAAGCTTAAAGAAAGAAAATTTTAGATAATGTCCCAGAAATGTTCATAAATCAACCATTCCTTGGCAAAGCTTTATTGTTCTGGACATAAACTCGATTACACAAAACAATGTACAATCTTGGCGAAGGGACAACCTCAGACCGCTACACTCCTCGCTCCTTCCACCGCCTCATATAAGCCAAGAATATTAATCTAAGTACTTTAACTGAAACAAATATTTGCACTAACCTTTTATCTATAATCAGTAGTCGTAGAATGAAAATAGAGCGGTTCGTTCAAGCGATTTTAGTAGCAGAAACTCGAGTTCCTCCATATTGTTTACTACAAAACTCCAGCTCATCGACTGGCTAGCAAAATTGCGAACCTTGCACATGCGCACTAAAAATCGGGGACACGCTGCATCCCTGAGTGGTCTCGCAATGTTATGGGCAGTGGAGCTTCAAACAGACGCTTCCACTGGAAAGGAGTAGTAGGAATGTTGATCCGTTGAGGAAGATTCATCCACTCAGTTTCCGACCCAAAATCCAATTTATATAGGATTTGTCCAGCTGGGGTATACTGGAGCGCTCTCAGATCGAAGACCGTTGGATCGCCGGTTTTTTCCCAGGTCTAATAGATGTGAAATATTTTCCAGTCATCTCCATGAAATCCTGATGGTACATTGGGGTAACATGGTATGGCTGTGGTCGATTTCGTGCTGTCTCAAAGATCACATAGTAGTCACGAGGCGTGAAGATATCTGCTACGATCTTTCGCTCAATCGTGCTGTGCATCGAGTCACACTCTATTTGAGTGTGCCCAACAACCAGATATTTCTGCTCGATGACAACGTTGTATTCTTTTGCAAGATGCAAATAAACATCGCTGAGCACTGCGTTCCGGTTTTGATATCCACAGCCATCACTCCAAACAATGATCTTCTCAATGGCTGGGTTAGCATTAAGAATATTTGAAAAGTATTGGTATTGAAGATGGGCAAATACCTCTGCACTTAAATTACCCTCATGCTCTTCCCAAAGGTAGCAGTAACCTTCTTTATTGCCGAGGTTGTAGCCGGTGTAAATGTGGACCTGTAATTTAGTCATATAGTACATTGTACTTGCTTTAGTCTTAGGACAAATGAGCACAGCGTTTACATCCATAGTCCAAACAGATAGTTTCTCATTTGCTGCCTCCTTATCTTTTGCCTTCTCAGCTCGAGCTTCATTCTTGGCATTTATATGGGCATTATATTTGTCTTGATCCACATTCCCATGCTTAGCCCCCAAGCACACATCACACTGGTCTTTGCGTGGTGTGAATACGGAAAGCTTCTCTTGGTCGAAAACGTTGCTGAAAAATTTCTCGCCAACTACCCTCATACCAGCTTCACCAGCAGACTTTTGATACTCTTGATAGAGTTTACTTTTTGTTGTCCCTGGTTCAAGAAATTTATTTTCCTTATGTGCAGGAACATTGCGGCAGTAATGCGATGGAACAGTTGGCAAGCCTGAAAGCCAATTTTTCAAGAAAGTGCAATCTACATCAGCCACAGGCACATGGTTTCCTGAAAAGAGAAGGAACACGATTTAAGTGAACTAGTAATATTGTAGTCCGAGCTTTAATATTTAGTATAACATGAAGTTTTGAAGGAGTGGGGTGAGCGCTCAAAGGGAGAGAGCGAGCTTTAATATTTAGTATAACATTAAGTTTTGAAGGAGTGGGGTGAGCGCGCAAAGAATAAAGAAGGAAGGGGGAAATTCTCCGTGTGCTTGTAATTCATATTCCTCATTATCTGCCATTATCTCTAAGTGTCCCGGAAAACCCCCTTTTATCCTGGCCTAACCTGCGAGCCTTCCTGCCCGATCGTGATGCACCTTCAAAACTTCATGTTATACTAAATATTAAAGCTCGCTCTCTTCGTCTATAAAGCGTTCGCAAGCCTCTGCGGAGGAGAGTGGTAGCAGTATATTATTATTATTAGAACAATAAAGTAATCATGCCGATAAACGTTATATGCATGATTATCAATCAGATGTATTTGTTGTACAAGTGCTGCTGTACCTGTCTTATTTATCCTTGGTTGTTTCGCAGCATTGTTGTCAGTGGTCTTCATCCATGCATCAATAGTTCTCTGAGAAAGACCAAGTGTAGAGGCAAAAAGAGGTTTGCAGACTGGCACCTCAGTTGCATCACTAAGTTTCACATGGTACGACAAAGAAGTATTTCGTCTAGATGAAGTACCACCCTTCTTCTGCTTGATGTCAACCTTCAAAGAAGGAAAATAATGGAATTAAATGTACAGTAATAATGGAACTAATACTTTGTTTGTTCCAATTTAAAAAAATGATACTTTAGCCTATAATTGGATCAAAGCCTAAAATTACCTTGTCAACTAAGGCAAAGACATACAGCTGGCGTTCTTCCCAAGAATTCATTGACCAAAACTGGTCAAATATCTCCTTCCTTTGCTCTTCACTCAACGACTGGCAGTTCCGCAGACTTGACTTTTGACAATAAGCCGATAGGCATGGCGGACCCATCACTTTGCCCGCCTCTCTTGCCCTTTAGCATTCTGGTATCCATCACCCTTGAGCCTTTTATTTTTGGTCACTTGTCGTTTCCATTCCTCGGGTGTTCTACGCTTGTGACGTTTGATGGGTCTCTCATCATTGCTTGCTTCAGGTTCCGACTCCTGGCTGGCAGCATCTGACTCAGGTTCAACATGTCCCGACTCAGCAGACACAGGCTCAACAGACTCGGGCTCAGCAGACTCGGGCTCAGTAGACTCAGACTCAGCACAGTCGGACTCAGGCTCATTGGTTTCTCCCATCGTTTCACTGTCGCTTGGATTGTAGTCACTGTCTAAATCCGGACAGTCAATTTCACTACCTTAGAAAATAATTATACACAATCATGTAATTTGTTTATCAAAACATACTATTTGAGTTTTCCCTTGTCAAAGTTTCAAAATAATATAGTGGTATTTCAAAGTAGTCCAGGGAGCAATTGAATACACAAAACACAAATAAGACACCTATATAAATGTAGAGTTTCTTAAATGACAGGATTATTTCGAAAATATGCAAGACGAATATTTGCACGTGCTTAAGCCCTTACTATTCTACTTAAAAAGTCTTAAATACAAGTGGATTCCCTACACTAAAACATGATAAAATGTAACAGAAAACATTCAAAATATTCTTAGTTTCATAACTTACCACTTAAATCTGCATTCTCATCGTCTAACAAAGCAATAACTTCGTCTAAGTTGAAATTCCCAGTAGATTCCGCCATCTTGGATTTATGCCTAAGTCACGCTCTGACTTAGGCAATTGTTGTTCTCAGGCTTATAAGAAGGGTTTTGATTGGCTAACGACCTAGGCAGTTTGCATAAGATGCAAGAGTTAGATGAGTTAGGCAAAAAAAAAATTTGGTCAAAAAATGAGTTAGGCAATTATGCTAGCAGGCTGACGATATAGTCCTTACTCTATGGCCAAGGTGCTCCTAGCCTGAGATATTGAATGTGATATACCGATGTAGGCCAACCGAGCGACCAATACAAATAATCAAAACAGAGTACCATATTGAGGTAATTCCATCTACTAAGTCAATGCTTCAATGTATTTATAACTTTTTTTCTTTAATGAATGTGGTACAATATAAGAACGATTGCTCACGCTCAGTTGTACGTAAACAAATTTTGTCCCACATGCAGTAAGCCAAAATTTTGGTGGTATAAATGACGTAATTTTTCATTTTGTGACCATCCACGGAGATTGCCTCATTGCCGATTGCATTGCCGATTGCATTGCCGATTGCAGATTACCGATTGCCGACAAATGCAACTCGAAACCTATAGTCGCTGTTGCCTCAACGACTAATAATATACTAAACATTGACATGCTCAAGGAAATTAGGAATAGACCCTTTGCAGCTGGGCTAAAAACACTTGGATAGCTCTTACTTATTTTTTAATAGTAATTTTATTGCATGAACTGCAATGTTACGTCGCAAGCCTTATAACGGATAACATAATTATTCTCGCTAACAGATAATATAATTATTCTTATCATATTATTATTATTATTATTATTATTATTATTATTATTTCGTAATTCGCAATCACAGCAAAAGGTCTTAACGCTGGTGTCTTAAATACGGCATCAAGCTATTTCCCGTAGCCTTAGGTGTCTCGACATAACATGTTCTCGTTCTCTATGTATCTAAAATATTCCTTACAATCCTTGCCGATCCCAGTAAACATGCCCTCTGCAATAATTCCAACATATTGGACATCTCAATGATAGAAAGCCATTTCTCCAAACCCTAGCTTTGGGAGGGTAGCCAACGCGCCAATTATGATAGGTATAATTCGTACAGTTGTGCACTTCCAAATTCGTTTAATTTCTCGTTTTAACTCCTGGTACTTTTCTATTTTCTCCTTCTCCTTGCTGTCTACTCTAGTGTCGAATGGGCAAGCAATATCCACAATCAGGCATGTTCACTTTTCTTTGCTCAGAATAACAATATCGGGTTTGTTATACTCTACAGGGTGGTCAGTCGGAATCCGAAAGTCCCATAATAGTTTAATCTTGTCTGACTCGAGCACAGATTTTGGTCCATGATCATATACCATTTTGTCTCTCTTGCAAATGCGTATCTCTTACAGAGCTGCCAGTGGATTATTTGGGCAACCGAATCGCGTCTCCACAGCCGGTATTGCTTCTGAGCCAGCATCTTGCATTCTGTTACGATATGACTTATCGTCTCCTCTCTCTCCCCGCACATCCTGCACGCAGACGATATATTTTGTTTGTCGATCCGCGATTTTATGCAATTTGTCCTTAGAGCTTGATCTTGGGCTGTCATAATTAGTCCTCCCGTCTCTTTTTTTAACCTCCCTCTTTTGAGCCACTCCCATGTTTTATCTTTTATTTCTTCAGTGTTCTTGAATAACTGGCCGTGGAGGGATTTAGCTAAATATCTTTGCTTCCTTTCTTCCGCGATTGCTACCTTGTCTTTACCATCATCTTTCTCTTTTATAACTTTCTCACGATGAACTGCTTTGAGCGTCCTTTCATTATATTTTCTGCTGTAGAAAGGTGTGGACCAATCCTGAACTGATTAACTTTTAATATGTATAATCATTTGTCAAAAATTCTTTTTGTGATTGTAAATAGTTCATATAGTAACATATAGTAATCTGTGATTCGTGTAGCCAATTGTAAATTACCTAATATAGTGAGATTTACAATTGTATGTAATGGTAAGAATTTGTTTCAATAAAGTTTTCATTATTATTTAACCATAACCACAAATCATCTATATTCTTGGTATGCACGTTACGTCACGGACGCCATGTTGGATGAATTTGACAAAGGCTTTTGCAATGATAAAAATAAACAGGGGAAGTTATGATTCAGCGCTTTTCTCAGCGGCCGGCTATTAAAAACATTGTTAAAAATTGTTTAGTTTATTATTATTATTTAGATTATTTTTAGATTATTCCACATAAGGTAACGTTCAGACAATCTAACCTATTAGGGACGGAGTTGAGTTGATGTTCATGGAGGGTAGTAGAGACAATTACGGGAGAAGTAAAAAGGCATTAAATATACAAAATTGGCCTGATATACTCTTTTATTCGGTGTAGTTAACAAAGCAGGATCCCGACATTGAAAGTGGCGACCACGGCAGGATTAATTATAACGTTATTTCGAGAGCAAACGACGCGTGAACTTGAGGAATTATTATCAACACTTGTGTATTGCATACCTTTGCATAATTATATAGGATATTTAATTTCGAGCAACTGACAAAGGGACAATACTGGGGCAGTGGGAAATGCAGCGCAGATTACCATGCTCGGATGGGCGTTGTATGGCAAGATTGTTTCCAAGGAATCATCTGAGGAAGGACTTTTTCTAAACAGCCAGACTGAGTTCGAGAAGTTGTGTGCAGTGGGACTAGTAGAGAAGTTGGGGACGGACACTAAGTTTCATGAGGACTTTGTCGAACACTTGCATCAGACGGAGAGGGGATTTTATCAAACTCATCTGCTATGGAAACCAGACCATCCAGCACTACCAATGAACAGAGAGTTGGCAGCGGCACGATTGCGGAGCACAACAAGGCGACTGGAGAAACTTGGAAAGCTAGACGAATATCACAAAGTAATGGAAGAACAGCTACGCGAAGGGATTCTTGAACCAGTACCTCCAAAGCCAACAGGAGAGGTGGTACACTACATCCCACATGAGCCGGTAATTCGAGAAGATGGCGAGTCGACCAAAGTCGGGATCGTGTACGACTGTTCTGCGAAAGCTGATCCTCAACTATCATCTCTGAATGACTGTCTCGAGAAGGGACCATCCTTGCAGCAACTGCTGTTCGACATTCTTTTGAGAAACCGAATGAAAAGCAATTGCGTTACCGGAGATTTAAAGAAAGCATTTCTACAGGTACGAATAAACGAAGACGACCCGTAATGCACAGATAACTTTGTGGTAAAACAACCTGGAAGAGAGGAGATAATCGAAGACCGGTTTACAAGAGTAATCTTTGGAGCAGCACCAAGTCCTTACATCTTAGGGGAAACCTTGCAGCGACATGTGAAACAGTTTCAAGACGAATATCCAGAGACAACGAAAGACTTACTCGAGGACACCTACGTGGATGACATACAAAGCGGAGGAGATTCGATCGGTGAACTTGAAACATTCAAGGTACAGGTCACAACTATCATGAAAAAGGGAGGGTTCACTTTACATAAGTGGCACAGCAATGTTAAGGAGTTGGAATCCACTTCAAAACAAAAAGCACCAGATGATCAAGATTCCACCATGAAAGCTTCCAGTGAGTCATGTGCAACAACCAAGATTCTAGGAGTTACTTGGGAGAAGAAAACGGATGTTGTTCGAGTGAACTTCGAACCTTGTCTTTACGGAACTTCCTCATTGACCAAACGTAAGATATTGGCAGCGATAAACGGTGTATATGACCTACTCGGTTGGGCTTCACCGGTGATGATCACTGGCAAAATCTTGTTCAGGGAACTTTGTTTGCGCAAAGTTTCTTGGGATGAACAAGTACCTGATGACATAGCACGACGTCGGAATCTGTGGACCAAAGCACTTCGCAAATGTACCGAGATCATATTACCTCGAAGTGTGGTGGACGACAAGAATAAGCAGCTTTCTCTGCATGTGTTTGCCGATGCAAGCCAGCTAGCAGTGTGTGCAGCAGTGTACGTTCAAGCTACATATAGCGATGGAAAGACAAGTCAGAACCTACTTGTTTCAAAGTCTCGCGTTGCTCCGAAGAATGTTTCTATACCACGCCTTGAACTTGTTGCTGCTCACACCCTTGCCAAGCTGCTCAGTCTTGTAAATCGCGCTTTGAGTTCGTTTGACATTTTGGAGGAGAATCATTTATGGTCGGACAGCGTGACAGTCTTATACTGGTTAGCAAATAGGGGAACTTGGTCCAAGTACGTGCGGAATCGAGTGAAAGCAGTCCAGGCATTATGTACCTACAGATCAAAATCCGAGCGATTTGGGTGTTCGTGTAGTCGCACCAGAGAAGCTAGGAGAATTTTGGTTGAAAGGTCCTGCATGGTTGACGAACAGATCAATGTGGCCGGAGCAACCAGAAATTATGGAAACTAAAGAAGCGTCGTGTGAAACCTTACCTACCAAGAAAGATAAATTATCTCTGGAGCAAGACGGGGGAGTGATAGAGTGACAGAAAAGAATGAGTTCAGACCATCCTTCAGAAGCACAAGTACTGGAAGATCCTGCGCATTACCGCCTACATCTTGAGATTCGTGAGAAATTGCAAGCAAAAGGAAAAGTGCAAAGGACAACTGACTACAGCAGAGATCACGGCAGCTGAAAATAAGTGGCTGAAAATCGCACAGGAAGATGAAGAAATACATTGCCCTTTCGAGTTAAAGAATGATAACGTTGGATTGTTGAGATGCCATGGTATAATTCCATTTTCCACTACGGGCGTTGACTTCATTATTATTAAGTAGTTCTTGCAGTTACAATAACTGAATTAGCGAGCTTAATACATTACAATAAAACAAATCAAATCTAGGTATTTACACAATATAAATACTAATATTGCTAATCTAGTTAAAATATTTAAAAGTAAAAAAGGAGTGTGCTCTCTTTGTTCTACAAGCAATAGTGTCATTAAATAAATAGTATTGTTCAGAAAACCTCCTTCAGTTAAAATTGTGATCACAAACAACGGGCTTAGGTAATAGATTAAACAGTGGATGGTCCTTACACTTCATCTTGTTAATATATTTTACTCATAGTAGTTCTCTTCTTGTCTTTAAGGTTGGAAGTTGTGATCGACTGAATACGATTCAGTCTCTGGGTAAATTAATTTTAAGTGCCCTTTTTTGCACTACTTCAATTGCATCAGACAAATAATCCGGTATACCCTGCCACACAGGAACAGCATATTCCAGCACCGGTCGTACTGTACTTAGATATACTATTAGCATATTACTTTGGTTGACTCCAGCTCTTCGCAAAATCCTTAGAGAATACAACTTCTTACTGGCTTTTTTAACAATGTACTCGACGTGGCTATTCCACTTTAGGTCACTGCTCATAATAACACCTAAGATCTTATAAGTCTTGACTCGCTCAATAACATTGTTACCAATTTCAATCGGATGGAGTAAGAAGTTAGGACTGTGTAGAAGGTTTACAAGCATCTCTTTGCATTTAAGAGGGTTTAACTTCTGTTATGATCCATTGCAAAATTATGTATATCAGATGCAGCATAGTTGAGAAGACTAATGGAGTTTCTTGGGATAATCTCCAAAGCAGACGTATCGTCAACAAATTTGGTACGAAGGTTCCATTCGGAGAGCAGATTGTTGGTCATGACTATAAAAAGTACAACTCCCTGTTTGGTCCCTTGGGGTACTCCACCTTTCAGGGTCTTCCAGTCTGATAGAACTCCTCCAATTCTAACAGCTTGCTTCCGGTTGGTCAAGAAGGCTGATATCCAGGTCATAAGCACAGGATGGACGTTTAATTTATCCAAATCTCGAATCAAGGTGGTGTGATCAATGAGATCGAACTCTTTACTAAAACCTGCGAAGAAAATCCGGGCACCTGCCTCGCCGCTATCCATCGCTTCATAAACTGCTTGTAACATATATAGGATGGCGTCTGTTGTAGAATATCCCTTCCAAGCGTATTGGCAGGGATCAAGCTTCTCGTTTAATTGCGGTAAAAGTCTGGTGCACGTAAAGCCTTCCATAATCTTTGCTACTGAGCAGGTCAGAGAAATTGGTCGGAGGTCAGTTTCTATGGCCTTAAGAGGGGTCAATTTTGGAATTGGTGTGACAATAGAAGACTTGAGCAGTGATGGAATATATCCTTCCCTCATTGATTGATTGTAAATGCCCTGGATGATAGGTACTAGCTCTGGTGCAAACTCTTTCAGAACTCTGTTGGGGATGTTGTCAGGTCCGACTGCCTTACTAACTTGGAGCGATGATTATGCTCTAATCGCTCTAATATGCTCTAAGACCTCGTTCTCAGTGACCAGAAGGTCTTTAGAGCATTATCATCACTCCAAGTTAGTAAGGCGGTCGGACCTGACAACATGCGGGGCCTATGCCCTTTTAGATAGCACAGATGAATGGTTCGTTTATACAGATCGTGGTTTCTTTAATATTGCAGTATTCCTTGACTTACAAATGGCATTCGACATTATAAGTCACGATATATTATTAAAGAAACTTGATCTCTATGGCATAGAAAAACCAGCTTTAAACCTTTTAAAATCGTATTTAGCTAACAGAACTCAAATTTGCTCCGTCAATGGCACACTTTCTCAAAAAAAATTAATTACATGTGGAATCCCTCAAGGCTCAATTATTGGGCTGCTCCTATTCTTAATCTACATACATGAATCATAATCATACTCATACATTATTCAGCTAACTCCCCGTTGGGGCTTTTCAGTGACCGATTACATCAAGAATCTCGCTTACCTATATTATGTACGTAGCCTACATTATCTATTTTTACAACAATTGTGATATTACTTTCCTAATCTGTATATCCTAACCCACCCAGTCAACTTTCCCTGTGGGAGGAAACCGGAGTGCCCGGAGAAAACCCACGACTTTCGACAGAGCGTTGAGTTACTCTTTTCACATGAGTGGGATGAGTATAGTCCTCAGCGAGAATCGAACTCAGGACTTAGAGGTGAAAGGCGCTTGCCCTGACGACTGCGCCAAGTTAGTGCTACCAAGTTAGTGCTACCAAACTAACAGTTTGGAGTACTCGTCATCAAGAATGTTTGCAGACGATACGACACTAACTGCATCTGGTAAGTCAATTCCTGATATAGAAGTGGCCATCAATCATGACCTTGGTAACGTTAAGCAGTGGCTCTCTGCAAACAAACTATCCTTAAATCTTATTAAAACTGAATACTTACTAATTGGATCACGGCATAACATTAATGTAGAAGGTTTAGGTGGATGGATATTTCGAGTGAAATATTATATACAATATTTTAGACCTGAACGGGAACGGCTGCGAAAAATGCAACTCTAACGCCCGTATTCTAAAAGCTCACTCACACTCACACTCAATGAGTGGAGGTTCAATCTGAGCTTCTCTTGAGTGTTAATTCTGTTTTTGAATAGCTGGAGGGTTAGTGCCGTACCTTACTATGTGACTACTAACCCTCCAGCTATTCAAAAACAGAATTAACACTCAAGAGAAGCTCAGATTGAACCTCCACTCATTGAGTGTGAGTGTGAGTGAGCTTTTAGAATACGGGCGTAAGTCCTCCGACAGGAATTGAATCTGCGACCCTGCTGCTCCAAATGTATTCATTGGTGATGTACCAATTAAAAGAGCGAGAGAAACAAAAGCGCTTGGAGTCTATATTGATGAATTTTTGTTATGGGATAAACATATTGATAAAATTGCAAAAATGGTTTCATCGTATCCGGAATCGGAGCGATCAGAAAGCTCAAATCTTGTGTGGATCATAATACATTAATTGGTGCTTACAATGCACTCATTTTGCCACACCTTGACTATTGTTGCGAAGTTTAGGATACTATTGGTATGGCACTTTCTGATCGTCTCCAGACATTACAAAACAGGGCTGCTAGAGTGATTACCGATCGTAAAAATGAACACGGCCAATCTGAACTTGCTTTAAATGAACTTAAATTGGAAAACTTTGAAAGAACGCAGAACTCAATTTGTAACAAGTTTTATGTATAAAATAACTCATGATCTAGCGCCCAAAAAACTAATCGATATTTTTCAAAAGACGTCTTCCTCTCAGCATTATAATTTACGAGGCTCTACCACAAAGCTCTATCTGCCCAAACCTAAGACTGAATATCATAAAAAAGGTCGTAGTTACAGAGGAGAAAAATTGGGGAACAGCCTCCCAGACGAACTAAGAAATAAACAATCTCTTAGTCAATTGAACTCAAGTGTGCGACACCTGACCAGTTAGATAAAGTTAGATAAATTTGCGAACTTAATAATTTTTTGTAGATGTAATGATAGTAATTGTAATTGTAATTGTGAAACTCATTAATAATTCATGATGAAAACACAAAAGAAATCATGAGCGTGAATGAGTTTGTATGTCTGATACAGAATCATGCTGATTTAGATAAACTTTAAGTTCAATTTTCTCACCAAATATCATTCATTTATTTTAAATTGTTGAAAAATACGAATGTTCTCATCAAGACGTTTCACAAGCTATTTACAACACCCGCGTCAGTGTTGTATCGGATATCCAAAATCTCGTCTTCGACTCGAGTTTGTATATCCGATACAACACGGCCGCTCGTGTTGTAAACATTACTTGTAATTGTAATTGTAATTGTAATTGTAATTGTAATTGTAATTGTAATTGTAACTGTCAGTGTAGTATTTGAAATTTGTATTATAATTCATTGTAAATTTTGAAGTTTAATCTACGCCCCTCTTGGAAGCCAGTGTTTGCTGTAGGGGTTAGCGTAGCCAAATAAAGTTTTTACTTACTACAAGAAACAAAAGAATTCAACCTCGAAGGCGTACATCGTTCTGTTTACTTGTACTAACACGCGAGCGGTCCATCTTAGCACGAATGAGTTCAAGAGATCGTTGCTGACCTAGAAATTGGTGGTGAACGTCTATCTACAACAACGAATGGAGATCGTGGAACAAGTAAACTAAAACCGGAAGCGAAGGAATTCCAACCGAGAAGATCAGAGCGAAAGGCAAACGAGACTGCTCGAAATAGAGTTGTTGGCATTTCGTTGAACGAATTAGAGGAGGACTAGTTATGTATTAAAGCTGCATTTTATGACACTTTAATAGTGGGAGATTGTTAAAAATTGTTTAGTTTATTATTATTATTTAGATTATTTTTAGATTATTCCATATAAGGTAACGTTCAGACAATCTGACCTATCAGGGACGGAGTTGAGTTGATGTTCATGGAGGGGTAGTAGAGACAATTACGAGAGAAATAAAAAGGCATTAAATATACAAAATTGGCGTGATATACTCTTTTATTCGGTGTAGTTAACAAAGCAGGATTCCCGACAAACATGCCTGCAAAAGCAACACTCAAAAACATATCAAAAACATATCGAAGCGAAACAAAACAAACAATTTCGTGATAAAAATACTTTGGAAGGGCTCAAATACAAAATAGAATGGTTTTAAAAATATATCACATCTAGATTTTTGCTGAATATAACGATATAAATGAGGGTAAAACGAATAATTTACAAAATAAACACTTAAGTGGTTGAGCCGTACGAAAAAAGTTTCATACATGTATATTTCAACAGCGAAAAAACGCTGCCTTTGGAAGGAAACTAGTGTATTTGTCATCGCTTACCTTCAAAAAATATATCCTCCTTGAATTTAGCGGCACTTTTTTTCATTTAAAATTTTGAATCAAGCGCAAAAAACAGTTTTGTTTCAAATTCGGCAGCTCTCGAACAAGCCATTTTGAAAAAAAGTGATAGTCACTGTGTAGCCGGTGACCATGAATGGTGTTTAATTAAAGGTAAGATACATATACTATGTTGTTACTATGGAACGAAAGTATATATAATATACCGAGTAATATACCTCGAAGGGAATGTAATTGTACAATTCAGCTCGTTTTATTCAACAAGGGATTCCATTAATAGCAGTATTTCTACGCTGAAGGAACTACCTATACTTTCAGTGATGGAAAGTTTTAAGTAATCCAATACTGATAGACAGTATAACATATAGTTCCTGTGTTTGCATTGCTATAAACCATATGCGACTGTTCTTTCAACTCTAAATTTGGTTTGCTTATAGTGTTATAGTTACACGTTTTATAATGTAAACCTCATTAATAGGCTGCATTGCATGCATGTAATCCAGCTTCAAACACTGTAATATTTCTGGTGTAATCTGATGTCATAGTTTGTAAAATCACGAATAATTAATAGCGATAAAAATACATTAAGGTGGCTCTGTAAAGATTTCTCATATATGGAAAATTTACCATCTAAATCAAAGTTTTTGAAGAATGATCACCTGTTATGAGACAGATATCATGTGATTATATAACAATTTATCATGCTTGTGTTGGCTCTACAAAATTTTCAAAATCCAAAATATCGGCTATATTGAATGTCATCGTAACTATTCCAACGTTGGTAGCGCTATTTTTGCAACCTTAAAAGGCCCGTTTACACTTGCAATTTTTGCTGCGATTTAACGTGATTGCGACATGAAATTGCAAATGTAAACAGCCTGCGAGTTAAGTGCAATTTCACTGCGAAAAGTCGCAAACATTTCGATAATGCTCGAAATTTACTAGTGCAACTCGCTGCGATTTAAAAAAAAATTGACATTCAAATCTGTTTTTGCATCTTTTATTTCTGCATTTATCCGTACAACAATTGTTTTCAATGCATGCAAAAACACACCAAAGCAGCGAAAAAAATCGCACCTAAAATCGCAACAAAAATTGCAACTGTAAACGGGCCTTTAAATGCAAAATCCGGTAAATTCCGCAGTAAATTGCGCGGTAAATTGCGCTATTTCTTAACCGTAAGGCCGGAATTTGCGATGCGACCCCACCAAGAGTTAATTCCCTGGTTCCACCTATAAATATGAGTTTCGATACTTTATCGTTCCTTATATCTAAATTTCGGAACAAACCAGAGTATAGTCAACAAATATATTGGACTATACCTGTAGTAAATTGCTCATTTGCTTTCCTCAGTGCAATAATTATCAATGGGATGGTGGTTTGGTTTGCACCCATTGTGGCGATCTTCCAATGATTCTGGCCCAGGATTGTACTGTAACCGGGAAAGGGTTGAGCATGTACCACAATTGAGAAAATTATCTGATACGATTGAGGAAAGGGGGAAGCTTGTACTGTAAAAAGGGTTAGGCTAGCACCATTATAAGAAAAGTACACTGCCTCAACGATGATTGGTCAAGTTATGGATCAGTCCACCCTACGCTATATGTATACGAAGACCCCCTGAACCGATCGTATAAAAAGAGGGGCCCAGCTGGACGCAAGTCAGTGAACGCAATGAACGTAGTGAATGCAAAGCAACCGAGCAAAGTGAAAGCAGAGACTCAATACTACAGAACAAGACAAACTACCAACCCACTGAAGAACAACTGAAGAAAGAGAAGGATTTTTGAGAAGAGAACTTTGAAACTATAGACATTAGAGACATTAAACGAATAACATTGTAACGATTCCGTACCTCGCGTAAACAAAAATATTTATAAGGCAAGTACAATGGTCATACGACTCCCTGTTTTACACTTCGACTCGGAACAGTGTAATCCAAATATGAGCTTTTTCCATTTCACCTTTCTTTTTCAATATATAATGTTAGGGCCCTGTTCCGATATTTTACTTGAAACCGGCGAGATCTGGATAGCCGGGGTGAAAATTTCTCCATTACATAAATACTCACTAACCGGGCAGAAAAAAATGTCGCATTGAGCCATTGTTACGAACTGTCAACACAACAAAATATTTCTTACAAGCAGAAAATACATTAACAATATAATATGAACTAATAATTCACCTCGTTTACCGGGCAAGCACGGTGCTATGTAAACAGACCTCTACTGATTACCTTTTGATTAAGTCTCGCTACGAATGATTTTTATTGCAAATTTGCCTGAAAGCATGAAACGTGTCTTTCGTATGTTATTTTTACGTTTAAAGAGCTAAAATTTGACTATTTAACATGTACGTTTTATTAAATGCACGCTCTCTTCGCGATCGCAAAGTAAAATATGTTAGATTCAGGCAGTCCGTAGTTCGCAGTCAGCAGTTCGCAGTACACGTTTTCCGCCAAAACAGTCAAACGTTTAACTTCAAATGTAAAACATGCTGGGGCGTTCACGTTGGCCTAGGGACCAGGGTGGCAAGAAAAGGAAAACAAGTAGTTTGGGGTGTAACAGAGAAGGGGTGTGTGTATGCAGGATATTGGGTTCGCCTAATAAAAACTTTGATCGGTATGCTAGTTTCTAGTGGCATATTGGTTTATACCAAAAGAAAGAAATTCGTTACGTGAGGCACATGGTCTTTGAAATGCATTAGTTTTAGCCCATCCGAATAAATATACCAACTGTAATACTCTGATAGTCTTTTGGTATTTAATACCCTCTTCAACCAGCCGTGACCCCTGGGTACGAGGTTGGGTTAATACAATACATTAACAGGTGGGCAATTTGTCGACGCTGACCGAAAATAGCGGGCTCATTTCTTCTTGAGTTTCCATTTTCGCGCCGAAGAGCAAAAGTATAAACTTTCGGAGAATATTTTAGCTGTTTACTATCAAATATGGTTATCAAACAGTTGATAATAGTTACTGAGGAAGGCCAACGGTTTCTGAAAAGCTAAAGTACGTCGAAATCGGCTTTGGAATAGAATATATTTTCACCGGGGAAACATGAACTAAATGGATGCTGACATCAATCACAAGATTTTGCCCATGGCTACAGAGCCAGTTGGATTTAAGCAGATGTTAAAAAGTAAGTGAAAATGTGAACTTTGTGAATTATACTTTCATTAAAATGTTTCAGAAGGTCTCCTAATGCCAAACTAAACGGGTGACAGAGCTGTCAGTATACCCATATTTCAATGTTTATCTTGAATTGACCCATCTTCTTTGAAGTATAGCTTGAAAGTTAGGGTATGCTCATCACTTGAAATTAGGTTTAAATCAAAGTTTTATCTATAGTCTTCAAAATTTATTAGAATTAAAATTATTCATGGGAAAAATGCGCCAAAGGGTTGAAATTGCCCTTGTAAATGTACACTATTTTTGACATGTTTGAGTTAGTATTTTGAAAAGGTGTTCTGGAAGGAAAATATGTCTTGAACCATACTGGTTGATCCTTAAATTATAACTAGTGTTCTGTAAATCACAGAAAATTGAAAAAACTCTGGTCCATCAACAATATTTTGGATTGTATGAGGTCCCAAATAGAGCTTATTTCAATGTTGAATCTGTTTATCTGGAAAAACTTTGAAAATTGAATAAATCAAGAATTTGACTATGCTCGTCACTCAAAACCATATTTTACTAATTGCTTTTTTACCTGGTTTTGTGGCAAAGCCAGTTATGTGTCCATGAAAAATGCGCACGATATAAATTTTTAGCTCTGAATATGGGTATGTCAGCCATCACCGACTGCAGCCCCCTTAAGAAAACGTTATGGCAATTTGGTATTGATTCATATCTTACTGTTTTGTGTTTACAAAATTATTGGTAGAGTAACTGACATATAATTTTCTACTTTGGCTTAGATTTTAAATACACCTTGGGCATTGTTTCCCTGTTTTTGGCCATTTGTCCAAAGATTTAGTATTATTTATGTTTTTTCTTGCAGATAAATTATTCCATGTTGTTGATACAACACTGTCAAGTCTAGTAAAAGGCTCTTATTAATCATCTTGGGTCTTTTGGAAATATAATATTCACATAACATGCTCTTTTATGTAAGCTTTCAATTATGAGGAAATGGCCACACATTGACATTTTGTATGACGATTGTGCTTACTTTATTCAAAACAGTGTTCAGAGGTCATTATGTCAGTGCTTACTATCAGTCATTCATAGTGCACTTAGTAATGTTAGCCAAATTTCATGATTATACAAATTGTTTTGAGAAACTAACAGTATTTATGTGAATTAGACCTGGTGTGTTTACAAACTTTAGAATAATAATTTAAGTAAATTTGAGTTTTATTGTATTTATACCATGTGTTTAACACAAGTAATCCTGTATTTATATATCAGCCTTATAAAATGATGAAAAAAGTATTGAAAAGTCTACAAACATGTTGTAAAATGTTTGTTCTTGATATGCATGTTTGGATTTAACATTTAATTAGATTACATCTAATTCTTTGCTCAAATGAGTACTAAAAATACTGCAATCTTTTAGATCAGTGAACAATATAATTATACCTTATATAGTAAGTATTTAATCTGTTTCTGTTTAGTTTAAACAAATTATGGGGAATTAACTTCCAGGGAATGTTGATGGGATTTTTCAAAAAGAGTGAGCTTGCCTGTTTTCAAAGCATAAAAAGAGAAATAACGGAGCAAAATGACTTATTTTAAATTTTAAAACCTTTGGGAAGCATTGCTAAATGTTTTCCATTCATTTTTGCAAAATTTCCTTTGACTACAATGCTGTTTTATCAACTTGAAAAGCATATAAATACACGAAACACTCCTTCCATACGTCGCCATATTGAATTTCTTCAACTCGCCCCAGGCCGATTGTGCCGAGTTTCGCTCATAATTGCGCATGCGCTTGAAAAATGCCCACCTGTTCAATACATTAATACCCCTTTCTTGTTCCCAGAGCCCGTCTTACGCGCGGTCAACGGAGCGTGACGAGGGGCTCTGGTTAAATCCAAACCGAATACCACAAAAACATGGTATCCGGTTAAACACAGCGCATGCTCGAAGAAATTGCACGAATATAATTATATAAAACCTCATAAACAAAGTTTAGCTGAAAATAAATAAGCCCCGTGTATAATATAAATAATGATTCGCTTATATACTAAACAATACACCTAGGAATTGTACAATTTCATGAAAATTGACTTCGCATTTGTAAAAATATAGTAGTTTGATTTCACAAACATTATAGCTATTAATAGATTTGGCAATGTTTTTGTGTTGTTATTGCTGTAATTGAACAGCACGTGCAATACACACGCCCCGCATGTAGCTATAACAGTCCATGCGATTGGTTCGCTATAAAATAGCACGCATTCTAAAAATAAATGAAATGCTATTTTGCATGTTTTGACAGAATATAATAACATTCGGCGCGCGTGGCCAATCATATTCGTTTCTGATTTGCATTTAACCAGAGCCCCTTGTCGCGCTCCGTTGACCGCACGTAAGATGGGCTGTGGTACGAGAATGATTAATA
Source organism: Trachythela sp. YZ-2020 (assembly GCA_016169945.1). Classification (NCBI taxonomy): domain Eukaryota; kingdom Metazoa; phylum Cnidaria; class Anthozoa; order Malacalcyonacea; family Clavulariidae; genus Trachythela; species Trachythela sp. YZ-2020. Next base: position 4,056,004 of record JADLSH010000389.1, read on the forward strand.
CCCTCACAATATTTCACATATTTTCCCATCCCAAAGTTAAAAACACGGGGAAAAGTCAAAGGGGAAACAAATCCCCTTCAAAATAGAAAAAAAGTGGTAAACTTTTTCTTCATTTTAGCGGGTCGACAAATAGATTTTGGTCTTCGCGAATTGGATTGCGCGTAAACGCATATTTCTCGAATATCATGATGTAAGTCTCAGTATATAATGAGAAATTCGGGATTTTATCTTGTGCCTTCATATTGTAATAATACTTCATAATAATAAGTTATTGGAAACAGCATGGAATATCTACAATATACATATAAATTATTGTGCGTTGTTCTTTCAGACGATCTGAAATGGAACCGCCACATCGATTACATTTGCAAGAAAGCCGCGAAGCGTTTGTATGGCCTGAGCCTACTTAAGAGAAACGCTTTATCTTCTCATGTCCTGATCTCAACCTATTGTACACATATTCGACCAATTGTGGAATATGCTTGTCAGGTGTGGCATTATGGCCTTCCTCAGTACCTGAGTGATCAAGTCGAAAAAATCCAAAAAAGAGCATTAAAAATTATTTTCGCTGGAGCTACCTATGCTGAATGTTTCCTTAAAGCTAACTTAATGACTCTTTATGAACGTAGAACAGTTATTTGCAAGCGCCTTTTGTTGGAACCCACTCATAAACTGAATGCCTTAGTATATACCGCCCAAAAATCTTCAAACTTATGATCTGAGCCTCTGAGGTCTTATTCTAACCTATTAGTACCTAGGTGTAGAACTGAGCGTTTTTCGAACAGTTTCATCCCTGCTGCTTCTCGTGCTTATAATAATAAGTAAACTTTAGTTTATTATCATATTTTTATCTAATTTACCTATTTTTACTTGTATATATAGAATAGATTGAATATCTTTGTCCCTATACCTTGTAATTCCAAAGTAATTCAGTTGTTACTGCTAGTTTGGAAATTTTATAATAATAATAATAATAATATACTCGAATTTCAAAGCAATCCTATCTGTCGATTTCTCACAAATGCTTTCTGAATATTAAAGTTCAATAATCAAAAATTATTAAAATTTTTAAATTTCTCCAACAAATAAGCACGTTTTCCTAGTTTGCACTCAGCAATGAATAGCTTACACAATCAGCTTACACAATTAATTAATAACCCTACGCGTATATTACCCAGTCTAGCCAATCATTATTGGATGTAGTAATTGCGTCAATGCCTGAAAAAATAATTTTTTCAGGTGTAGTCCATCTCGGAATTAGTGATCACAGCCTCATTTATAGTATTCGGAAAATAAGTACAAGAATAAAAACTGATTTACAAGGTTCTGTCGAGTATAGAAATTTTAAGAATTTCAATGTTTCAGGCTTTCTATATGACTTACAAAATATACCTTGGGAAGAAATAAGATTTAAAAGAAATGTAGATGAAATGTGGCGGTTATGGAAAACATTCTTTGTAGATGTGCTGGATAAACATGCCCCTGTGAGAGTAAAAAGACTAAGAAAAGGGGGTAATATTCCTTGGGTAAGCCGGGAAGTAAAGGAAAAATTATTTAAAAGAGATGCTCTTAAGCGTAAAGCAATAAAGACAAATAAAGAAGAAGACTGGAGACTATATAAATCATCTAGAAATGTTGCTAACACTGCTTTGCGCAGTGCTAAAAGAGATTATTATGCAAACAAATCCACAAATAATAAACAGAATCCTAAATATGCTTGGAGAACAATAAACGATATATTAGGTCGAAACAGAAAACAGACTACGATTAATGAAATTAAACTTCCAGGTAAAACTGTTACATCGACCGACGAATTAGTCGACATTTTTAATGATCATTTTAGTAATATTATTTAAAGCTTGCTGAGTCTATTCCAAATGACAATGACGTTAGTTTTCGAGATTTTATTACTCAACAAAAATCTAAGACAAAGAACAGTTTCTCATTTCGACCAGTGAGTGTAACATTGGTTTACACTCTTCTAGTTAATTTGTCTACCACCAAAGCGACTGGAATGGATAAAATTTCAGCTAAAATTCTACAAGTAGCAGCTCCAGTTATTGCACCTTCTCTTACTGAGATTTTTAATATGTCAATTGACTCGGATCAATTTCCTTCTGATTGGAAAGCTGCAAGGGTTATTCCATTGTTTAAGAAAGGTCAGCGGTCCATGTTGGACAACTATAGACCGATATCAATCCTTCCTGTAGTAAGTAAACTTATGGAAAGAATTATGTATGATCAAATGTATGAGTATCTTAACCAGAATAATCTCAGTTTCTCAAAACACCAATTTGGTTTCAGACCTTATCATTCCACAACTACTACATTATTGGATTGTACGAACGAATGGTATACCAACATGGACCGTGGGCTGTATAACTTAGTTATTTTTCTTGACCTAAAAAAAGCATTCGATACAGTCGACCACGAAATACTGTTAAGTAAGTTTGAAATGTATGGTTTCCAAAGGAAAGCATTAAATCTTTTACGTTGCTATTTGACGCACCGAACTCAAAGTTGTCAATTGGCCAGTATACTCTCGGTGGAGAAAGAAATCATTTGTGGCATTCCTCAGGGAAGTATACTCGGCCCTCTCTTATTTATTATGTATATAAATGATTTGCCAAGCTGCCTAGAACGCACAACTCCAAGAATGTTTGCTGATGATACTAACTTAACGGCAGTAGGCAGAACAATTAGTGAGGCGGAAGAGAGGGCGAGCGTAGACATGAGGAATGTTCAGAAATGGCTTTGTGCAAATAAACTAAGTCTAAATATAATGAAAACCGAGTATGTTGTAATTGGAACACGACATAAAATAAGTAATATTGATACCCATCAAGGAGTTAAAATAAATAATCAATTGATTAAAAAGTTAAAAATACCAAAGCTCTTGGAGTTGAATTAGACGAAAACTTGAGTTGGGAAAAACACATTAACCATATTAGCAGTAAAATATCATCAGGTATTGGGGCTATTAGAAAAATGAGGGAGTATGTCGAACAAGACATTTTGATAAAAGTTTATAATGCCTTAATCCAACCTTATTTTGATTATTGCTGTGAAGTATGGGATACACTTAATAAAGGCCTAAGCGAACGTCTACAGAAATTCCAAAACAGAGCGGCTAGGTTGATCATGAACTTAAAAAATGAACATGGTCAGTCTATTTTGGCACGAAAATCTCTAGGCTGGGTAACACTTGAAGAGCGTAGGGCACAAATGAAAGCCAGGCTCATGTACAAGACAGTTAATGGTTTAGCCCCCCAACGACTATGCGAAGCTTTCCAAAATCTGAATACCATTCATGACCATAATCTGAGAGGCTCTTCAACAAGGTTTTATATTCCAAGACCAAAAACGGAATCCTTAAAAAAAAGCTTCCAATATTGTGGGGCTAAACTATGGAATCAGATACCTGAAGAGATACGCAATTCGGTATCGTATAATTCGTTCTGTAAAAAGCTATCTTCCTCGACCTTAATCTCGACTTAAAGTAGTAGTTAATTTTTTGTCTAAATAGGTATATAATTGTATTTGTTATGTATGTAATATTAGAGCTAGTATATAAATAATAATTTGTAAGTACACATCCCTTTTGGAAATTAGCTTTTGCTGAAAAGGCCAATGTGTTTAAATAAAGTTGATCTATCTATCTATACGTCACATAACTCAAAAAGTACCTTAACAGTAGATAGAAAAAGGGTTCATAAAATCTACTTGTGAAAGATTGAATACAGTAATATGAGGCCCATTATGATGCTCAATCAGACCCAATCTGCTGCACCCTTTTGTTCATATATATATGGCAAGTATAAGACAAAATGTTTGGTGAATCTCTGGTTGATCTTTTGTTGTATATCTACACTGATTAATGGTGTTTAAAGGTAACTTACAGCATTTGTTATTGTGAAATGAAAGTATATAATATTCGGCGGTTGATAATATACCGAGTAATATACGTTATAACAATAATATACGTTATAATAGAGTAATATACGTTATAATATAGTAATATACGTTAAGTATATAATATACCGAGTAATATACGTTGCGGACAATGTTGTGAAAATATGCAAGTCGACTTAATCAACAAATCTCTTTGACTCTTTCACAACCTAATTTATACTGCGGTCCAATGATGACAATGTTTTAAACAAACCCAATTCTATATATATACAGCATCGCATATAGATTCTGTGTATACATTGTTATTTACCCAATGCGACTGTTCTTTTGACTTTAAAAATCTAATTTGGTTTCATTTGCTACTTGTTAGTAGTGTGGGTCGCTTATATATTTTAGCTCTTCCACGTCGGCCTATTTTATAAATGTTTTCTTTTGACAACTAAACTATAGACAAGTAGCAATATTTTCAACGGCATTGTAAAGCTTTCTATATAGGCTATAATTTAATTTCTAAACGCTGTCGCAGTAAGGGGCCGATTAGAGTACGTGGACAGGGCTAGCCCGCTTTACCGGATTATATATATAATAATCTTATATAAATTTTGCATTGCGATTTAATACATGGAAGCCGGGCTAGCCTGCTTTGGCGAGATCTTGCTTGTTGCAACACAGGAGCCCAAGCTCACATTGCATTGTTGCTATATTAATTATTATTATTTTTTATTATATTTTTATCATTGCTGTTTGTATGTTATGGTATATTATGTGTATGTGTTATGTCTGTTATGCTACGTGGCATATGTGCCAGAAATGGTATGATGGAATTAAATATATATTTATTATTGATGGTTAGGGTACTTTATCCCCGAGCCGGCGCAAAGCGCCGTGCGAGGGTACTAATTCCGCACGGATATTTACGCCCGGGTATGTGAAAACATTGTGGAATGCAAAGTCGTCCGCCATTTTTTGTCATGGACGGGACCAGTGAACTATAATACATGGAAGGCTGACTTCTAACTACGACGTAATCAAAAAGTGAAGCAAAACATGGCGGAAATTGAAGGAACGCGTTCTGAGTCGGGCAAAAATCACAGTTAAAGAAAAACATGTAGCTGTGACTGGATGATTCAAAATATGCGTATTAAAGTATTCAAATGTTCAGTCATGCATTCTTGTTTTTATTGTTGTGATATGTAATCACGAATGCATGACTGAACATTTGAATACTTTAATACGCATATTTTAAATCATCCAGTCACAGCTACATGTTTTAGTAGTCATCTTACAATGTCATCTTACATTTGAGTATATTCCTTTAAGAGGAAAATATATCTCTGGGTTTTGCAATGTTGATTTCTTTTATTGACAATTTTTGTATCGTTTATTATACGTTTTTTAGACAGGATGTTTCGGACCAACTCGGACCGAATTAAGTAGTGTAATTTTACAATTTGGGACCGACTAATCCACAAATGATCGGGGGGTGTCACACCCCCCCCCACCCCCCCTAATGCGCGCCCCTGGCGGGGAGTGATGTTTTCGCGATTTTCAGATCCTATTTCTGTTCATTTTATAAAGGACAAGAAAGAAAAAAGCCTAAACTTTATATATTTAATGTAGACCTGGTTTGTTTTCCTGCATTTTCCCACTGTATGTGTGAGTAAATCTGTATTTATCATTGCGAATCTAACAACAAATTTCAAACTTTTGTTTTAGTTTGTTTTCAGTAAATCTGTATATTTTTCATTATGTTTACATTTTTGTTGTCGTTGTCGTTGTCGTTGTCGTTGTCGTTGTCGTTGTCGTTGTCGTTGTCGTTGTCGTTGTCGTTGTCGTTGTCGTTGTCGTTGTCGTTGTCGTTGTCGTTGTCGTTGTCGTTGTCGTTGTCGTTGTCGTTGTCGTTGTCGTTGTCGTTGTCGTTGTCGTTGTCGTTGTCGTTGTTGTTGTTGTTGTTGTTGTTGTTGTTGTTGTTTTTGCTCATTTCTGAATTCATTCACTTTATTATATTGTTTATTTATGTTTTTTGTCACATACGACTGCTTTTCAACTACAATTTTAGGCTAGCGTTTAGTATATTAAGAAAGTTTTTCGTGTATACAATGAAAAATTGATAGCTATGCAATTTCATATTGTTTTGTATTTTTATTTATTATTTCTTTAAGCTTTCACTTAAGTGACCTTCAATGGTGGTTTCTAGCTAGAAATATAGGTCAAATATCGCAGTCATTTTAAACAAATTTAATATTTAAATCCCACCAAAACAAAACACGGAATTCAAACTTTACATTGAACTTTTTAAAACATCACTCCTTTGCCATTAAAGAGTTTGACCGAGCGCGTAGGGGACTGGAAATGATGCACCCGAATTCCTTCAATTTCCGCCATGTTTGGATAGAAAAGAAATCAGGCCGAGAAAGGAGAGGGTTTTCGAGTTTTAAAGCGTTTTAAACGGGTAAGTGTTTATTTTGCATACTTGCTTTTGCAGTTTTGCCGTCAATTAGCATGCACTACAGTTTGTGGTTTTGAAAATGCGTAGTTCATCCTGTGTGGTCAATACAACATTGACTGATCTTAAAAATTCTCAGCGCTATTAAGGTGGTCTTCCACTCAAAATTTAAGAAGTTTTAGTTTGATTTAATTTATAGTTTATTGGTACCAATAGAAAGATAAAATATCACTGAGTCTAACTATGTTTTCAATTGATATGTTGTTGCCATGTTTACAATGTTGCGGACCACCAACTGAGAAAGTCGGCAACGTATTGTGCAAAAGGGAACTTTAGAACCGATGGTCCTAAATTTTCAAAAAACAGCTTAAAATGTTCAGCAAAGGCTGCTCTTTTTTCTGAACCACAAAAATGCTAATATATTTTATGAGAAATGGAAATATATTTACTCTTCTATATAAATGGATAATTTTGCCCTAGGCTAACAACGACATGTCAATCAATAGCTATGTTACAAAACATTTTGTTATTTTTTTTTATTCAGGACATGAAGCAATATAAGGATAAGTGTTTGTGGAAGTTTCGATCAAATGGTTCCTACCAATCTTTCTTGAGATATCCTTTTCAGACTATTGCAGACAGGCCAATATACTGAATTGCGGCAAATCAAGTTACAAATGTTAAAATTGGAGTACCGTGAAGTCTTACTTCTCCTTCACGACAGGTCTGCGTAAACGTTTCTCATGCTTAATATAATGCACGGCTAATTTAAGGTCAAGGAAAATTTTGGAAAAAGGTCAGGGAAAATTTCGTATTTCTTGAGTGGAAGACCACCTTAAGTCATGGCCCCAAAAAGTAAAATTACCACCTGCAGCGTGCCATCATTTCTCTGCTTGATTGCGTGGGTTTTGCGTGGATTGTACGTGTCTTTTGCGTGGTCCTTACAAGAGATCTGCTGCATTCCATAAAATACATTTAAAAGCGAACTTAATATTTTATACAATTTAAAGTGTGGAAATCTACGGATAATATTAGGAGAGTAGAGGTTAAATTGTTATTAAAAAATGTTTATATTGCTATGTGTAGAGACGATTATCTACTGCAATATAATGAAATGTACCTTTTTCCTATCCCGTGATAGTTTCCTTTCAAGATATAGATTCTTAATTTATATTTTCCTGCTGTCTTAAACAAACAAGTATTTGGATTTTTAAACTATATAAACTGATCTTGTTCCCACTCTGCGGTGGAATATTGTATATATATATTGTAAAATATGTAAAATAGCTGATACAATTTTGACTGCTTAAATACGAGACGTGATTTTTAATAATTATTTTGGGACGTGTGGAATAGCAGGAACTCATCGACAACTCCAATGCATATTATTAGGAAATTATTGCTGCGTGGACAAAATTCTGTTCGCATAAATAATATCATTGACATGTCGCATTTGGGAATTGAAACTCTATTTGCATTATCTGAAATGTTTATAAACAACCAATAGATCGTTTTCACTGACGTCACGGCTTTTTTTTTATTTTTTGTTTTTTTTTATTTTATGTTTTGCATAAGCAGCAGGCAAATAATATACCAAAGCCAAAATTTGGGAGGCGTTTTTTTTTTTTTTTTTCGAACTCAAACTCACAGCAACGAAACATACGAACTATATTAATTATAAATTTATTTATTTTTTATGATGACGTTAGAATTTTGATGATAATATGTGTGTTTTGCAAAAGAAGAATTCAAATTAATTCAAATTTAGCATGTTATTTCATTCAATCTATTGTGTTCATAAAACCATGTGTATAAAATAAACTGTTTTACGCATTCGTAGTTCAATCCAAAAACGATAATAAATTTCACAAAATAACATTGAATGCTGATACAATTTGCTAATTTATTATTTAAATATAGTTTTTTTTTTTGTATAGATGTTTACATCGTTGCTACCCAATTGACAACTTTGAATAACTTTGTCAACTATAGTTACTATGTGTTTTAAGAAGATGTATTGTTTTAGCTTTAACAAAAATATATCATAGAAACAAAAAAAATGTACAAATGCTATTCAGTCATGTAGATTTGAGCTATGCTTAGTTTTGTAGAAATAACTAGATTTTTATAAACTAGTGCAAACTGAACTAGGTAACTAGTGAATTAATGTATGTTATGCAAATACACAAGACTTATATTGCAATACAATACTTATATTGCAATGTAATATATGTAAGCCATAACAACCAAGAAATTTAAAGTTGCCAAGCAATTTAGAATTAATAAAAAGGGAACGATATTAATGAGGTTTGTCTTAGTTAACGTCCTTTATATTTTAACTCAGTTATTGAGCACTATCTTAGTGAAGTAATATTTGATAAAGTTAGTAAAACTTTAATATATGTGTGTTCCCAAAAACGACTGTTATGTTGACAATGTTCTTTTAACAAGGGGACCATCCTCCATTATGGGAATCGACGTCCTTTCTTTTATCGACTTCCTTAAGCCCCCAGAAATCGTGTCCTCGAGGCTTGCGCGAAAGGCCCGAAAGGCCCGTTTGCTGATGCAGTTGTTTCAACAGACTGTATGATCGTGCATTTTCATGTTATTTCAGCATGTTTTTTATCCGCTCGAGCAGGTCACTGGGGTCAATTTGTGCAATGTAACATTGTTGTAATAGCCCCAAGTGCATATTTTGCAGGTAATCATGGCAAGTAGCTCAACATCTTCAATGTTTTGCAACTCAGATGAGACATTTAATGGCACTAAGTTGATGAGGCTGATTTTAGATGGTGGAACAGAAGCATTGAGAAACGCCTTCAGAAAAATTCACCCTGGACATTTACAGGTTGTATTATCTCGTAATCAGCACATTCTTTCCACACTTAGACCCAAAGTAATCAATCAAAAACAGTGGGATAAATTATATCCAACGCCCCCGATTCAACCAAATATTCATGATTTTGACATAACTATATTATCTGTTCTTTTAAGAAACATATGTAGTTTGTCGCCGCCATGTTCAGGCTGGGATAACGTGCCAAATGTATCTGATCATTCCGTTGTAGCAGATATTGTTCGTATTAAGATATTTCGTAATGAGCGTTTTGCCCACATAAGTAATACATGTGTTAGTGCGGCAGAATTTAAGGCTTCCTGGGCAGAAATAAGTTTACCATTAGTTCGTTTAGGGATAGACCGGAAGGAAATAGATAGACTAGAAAATGAGCTCAGCGCTTTAAACAAACACCTTGTTTGTTGCGACTTTCAGGGAGAGATCGAACTGCATTACGCGAAATTTACGAAAGGTACGAGAGGTTGGGTGTTTGAACAAGTTTTAGCCTGGTTTAATGATGAAACTTCCAAAAATCGTGCATTTGTCATTACTGGCCATGCTGGCATGGGTAAGTCCGTCATTTCCGCTGTTATCTGTAAAAGGTTTGCTGAGCACTTAGGTGCATCTCATTTCTTTCAGTACAATAACAGTCAATACAACAATCCACATTTCCTCCTTCAGTCCTTAGCTTTGCAGGTAAGCAAAGTTATTCCTGCGTACAAAGAAGCTCTCATTGAAAAGCTTTCTGGAAATCTCGGGAAATCGTTGAATAATATGAATATTGAAGGTTTATTTTCCATTCTTTTCAAAGAACCGTTTTCAGGTATTGCTGATGTTAGAAAGCGTATATTGATTGTGTTAGACGCTGTTGATGAAAGTGAGTACAATGGAAGGCACGAGCTTGCTAATTTAATCTCCAATCACATGCACGAACTTCCTTCTTATATTCGCGTTGTGATCACCACAAGGCCAGAGAAAACTATTATCGATAAGTTTGTAAAACTAAACCCCTTATATATTGAAACTAATGATGAACGAAATTTGAATGACCTTAAACTGGTCTTGCAAGAGAGAATTTCGAGCGCGAATATTCCCACTGCAGATCTTATAAATAGTTTGGCTGAAAAATCTGACGGTCTAATGCTTTATGCGTTTCTTCTTTCCGAAATCTATAAGGAAGAATCATCCATACATAGTATAGATAGTTTGCCAAAGCGTATTGAGGAGTATTATAAAAGTAATTTCGAAAGATTAGAACGCGAACTAAGTCTCTTGGAAATTTCCAAAGATAACTTCTTCTCCTTTTTAAGTGCTTTTGCAGTTGCTAACGAACCGTTGCCAGAGGGGTTTGTCGGAACTTTATTTGGTTTTGAGAATTCACCAAGAGCAAAGCAAAAGGTAAGAAAATCCATTAATACTTTGTCATCTCTCCTTGTTATCCGGGACGACAAATCCATATCGTTCTTTCATAAATCAATTAGAGATTGGCTTGTCGATAACTCCGAGCATGATTACTCTGTTGATGTGCATTATGGTCATAAGATTCTCTTTGATATATGTGTTGGAAAATTGGATGAATTGAAAAGGAACGGTGTTAATAATGAATGTCTTGCTAGTGCTTCTGTCAGGTATGCATTGAATTACTTCATACCGCATATGCTGAACGGATCAGAATTATTTTTAAGTGATTACGTTATAGACTTAGAAGTTTTGCTTGCCAGTGTTTGTGTCAACGTATATCTTACTTTGAACAATATCACTAGCCTAACGACTCATGAGATGTTCAAACATGCTTCTGAAAACAAAAGAACATGTGTGAGGCGATTGTTTTTCCTAATAAGAAAGTTTGCCTTCTTGTTAAGAGATTATCCAAAGACTTTCTTGCAAAATGTTGTTAACGAGGGTGGAGAACAACTTTCGGTTGAGGCTTCAAACCTTCTTGAAACACGTTACAAGGATATTGCATATTTAGAGTTCGTTAAAAAAGACAGGAAGAATGACGCACTTGAAGCCCGTTGCCTTCTTTCTGGCAAAATATGGGGTATCGATATATCTCCTAAGCATGATTACGTTGTCTGTGGTTATAAAGAGGGTGGGATTGAACTCTTTTCCTTAACTACTGGTAACTCAGAGTGGAAAATACCCGAAGGCACTTACAGTTACTTATTCTTTCCATGGGTACCTCGTTTTATTGATTTTCATCGTCCTTGCATGTTGACACATTGTATTGTTTTTCACCCTCATGAAAGCCTAATATTGCCTGGGAGACTCGACAAGGTGCTAACGTTTCAAGGAACTTTCACATCTGGACCATTTCAATGTGATGAAAGTAGCTCTGTATTTTCAAATTGCTGTTTTTCCTTGGATAGTAGCAGATTGGTTACAAATAGTCAATATCACTTGATTGTTTGGAACGTTTTAAGCGGGATTAAAGAACGGTGTCTTGGATGTGAAACGCCACTATATTCTCTTTCTTTCACTGCTAGCGATTTTTTGGGCACCACTGATACTCGTAATGTGCTCAAGGTTTACGATGTAGCAAACGATTACAACTTTGACTCGATAAAAATTGAAAGTAAGTCCGCAGTGGAAATTATTTCCACTTTTGATCAAAATTCGTGGTTTGTTTCTGCGCAATCATATTTACACATTGTGAATCATGATCTCTCCATTTCATCTGATGATGGAAAGAGATCTTGTTGCCCTCTAGCTGATATAATTCTACCATCTAATGCTTATTTTTCCGATGAACTACAACGTGGCTTGCAGCATCCAGAGCAGTCTTGGTTTTCAAAAGTAAAGCAAAATCTTAATTCTGACACGTTTCGTTGGTGTAGGGAAGATGCTCTTAGATACTCATATGTTGGGGATGAAAATGTCCTGGTCTTCTCGTGTAGTTCAAATATCATGCATATTTTTAGTATAGAAAGTTTAGTAGATAGAGAGGATCAGGCACGAGAAATGCAAAATATATTTTCCAGCATATCCACAAATGGCGATTTTGTCTATTTATTGGACAGGACGATCAACAGATTAACCGTTCGCCACCTTGATTCAATAGACAGATATTCAAAACATGATCAATGCAAAATGTTCCTTGTAGTGACAGACGGTGTAATATTAATGGGAGGTAATCGCACCCCAGAGCTCTGGAATAGTGATTTGACACAACGTCTTGAGATGTTTGATCAACTGGCTGACACGAGGGGAATCCTGTCGGTATCGGATGAATTAATAGCATGCCTTAGCTTGGATTGTATCAAGTTTTTTAATGTTTTTACTAAACAAATGGCTTACGAGTTGTCTATTTTCACTGATATTAGATCAGTGCATGCATGTAGCATTAAATATCATGTACTTGCGCTAACGGAGTCTGGTAAAATATCTTTATGGAAAGATGGAAAGAAACTATATACAAATGTTTTTGATAAAAATGCGTCGCTAGGAAAAACACATCTTCCTCAAAATTTTAATGCTGAGTTTTCTCGTGAAGGAAATAGATTAGCATTGTCCAGTATAGGAAAAAATATAATATTCCTCTTTGATGTTCTCTCGACTCGTTTTCTTGCTCAGATACAAATTATTGGACCTATTAACGACCGTCAATGGCTCAGCTTTTTTGACGACAAAAACTTACTTTGTAGCTCAAGAAATCATATGGTATACATTATAAACGTAGAACGTGGTGAAATTTTAACGTGTTTAGATGTGGGTTATATTCCTGCACCGATTTCTGTAAGTCGTAAACGAAGCATTGTTTGTGCTGGGCTTCACCGTTCAGCAAATTTTGAATTAATTAAAGTTTGCTTCCCTCGCAAGTCACACACTTTATTCAATTGATGGTGAAGGAAAATGGAACTGAATGCTGTAAGAGACACTACAGTTTTAATATTGTAATAAAGTCGGTATATAGACGTTTAAGTTGCTTCAAGACACAGTAACTTAATACAATTTTTTAACATAACCTACTGTATCTGTATTTAGAATTGTTCTCCTGAAATAAGAACTTCGATGTTTAGAACACTTTTAAGCTGGGGAAGTTAATTTTGAGCAAATTTGACAAAAACCGAAGTCATGCAGATTAGCAAGCGATAATCGAACGTATTTCGGGTTATCTGCACATGTTATATATCAAATGAAAGCTCAAAGAGAGGCGAATACAACTATGTAAGATATGCATTAATATGTCAAGTTATCTATTTTAAAATGCTTTTAAATTATCACAATCAGTTCTTTTGAACATACGTTTACAAAATTGAAGTGCCAAAACTAAAAGTAGTTCAACTTTTTAAATTATGCATATATAATCACCATATTATAGAACATTTATCCAGGTCTTTAAAATATATTATAACCTGCCTATGTAACCAGTATATTTCTTACCGAAATATATCTTGATATATTGGCCATATATCAAGCATTTAATTTTTTTTCGTAAAGTAAAAAGTGTGTTCCTAATATAGTGTTCTATTTGGCCGTAAAATAGTACAATTAAGTTTTCTGATTTCTAAAATGAAGGAATGTTTCAAATACATGAAACCTAGTCACTGATTAAGCATAATGGTTTTGTGCGATAATCGAACATCTTCGCTGTAACATTTTGCATTTCCCATTAGGAGGCAAACAACTGGGGATATGTCTTTCAATAAATATAGAGGGAATCTTTAAGTATCTTCGACCAATAACCTTTCTGCTAGAAAAACCTCCTATCAACTGCTTCACCAGATCAGCATGAACGAAATAGCTGTAATGCACGGTTTATATGGCTTGGTGATTCACAGTCCAGTATATAAGAGTTGATAATGCAATTAGCTCATAGAAATCCCTTGGCCACCATTTCTTCGAATTTACAACTATTTCATAATATGATTTTAGCTGCTTATTTTTGTAAACACCACCCACGAATGAATTGTACTGCTGAATCACCAGTGGACAAGGTACAGCCTGCTGGATGCCATCTTTTTTTCTTTATTTCACTTCCATAGTTGGGACAACATGAACAGCTTTTTTGTCAAGCCAGGTTACTGCTAGGAAGGGCCTCTTTCTCATTTCAATAACATCATCCCTTGATAGTATCTTCAACTTTCCTTTGTTGAAGATCTAATAGTCCCTCAGCTGAGTGTTTTGTTGGCTGAGACAACTTTGTTTCAACTTTATATCCCAGGCCATATTCAATTGCATCAGCAGTTTTACCTGTCTGTATAAATCTCAAAATCACACAGGTATCGACCCCTTCCATCACCACGACACCACATTTTTATAGCACGTTTGCTGGCAGATACTGCTTCATGGTAGTTTGTCTTGGAATCGAATCTTTGCCTCGTCAATAGATTGTTCATATTGTGGATTGTACTGCACCCATCGATAAATGGACGGTTTGATACCATCGATAAATGGACGGACCTTGTATAGTTGGTAATATGCAAGGTCATTTCTAGGAAGCATTTTAGAGTTATCGTTTAGGTTTAAGTACTTCAGAATTTCCCAAATCTTGCAAGAGGCATCGCACAAGCAAGGAGGGCCCAATCTTGGGTCCCAAAGACCCAATCTTGGGACCAACAGTCGTGCATGACTATTTCAGTCCCATTCCAATAAGTTGCCCAGAAAAGCAAAAAATTATACTACAGTCAACTTCTCCCATGTGTCTGGGTCTTTGTAATGAGAAATAAATTGTTGATAGGCATATCGATTTGCTTTCAAAATAATTTGATAGATATCATTTATGGATAGGAGTAATTTAAAGCAAAAGCTTCCTTAGGTACAACGTTTGTTGGTCCTACCTGTTCCTTTCCCCTGGCTCCAGAGACAGATTGCTCTTCGTTGATTTTATCAGACCATTTGGCTCTCGAGAAGTCATCAGTAGAAAGTCTTCCCGTCCAGCCCGATTAAAAGGTCTATCAACATCAACTACGTCAATCCCATGAATGTCATAAAAATGAGAAGTATCATTACCATCTGTTTCACCCCTGTCATCCACATTTTCTGCCAAGAAATCAATTTCTTCTCCTTGATCAATCATGTCTGATATGTCAGAGTCTGCCCCATAATTTTCGTCGAGAATTGTCAAAACATCCTCGACGGCACGTGCTGTTCTGTAAACAGAACACTGCCCCTTGGTACCTTACTTGATGCATTAGATTGCAAAAGTTTGGCGAAACATGCTGACATTAAAAATTGGTGCTATACTTCAAACTTATATTTACTATTGTATTCCAAATGTACAAGAGAATGAGAAAAGTGCACCACAGCCTGTTTCAAAATGTCAGATCGAAGGTATCCAGTGTTGGTAAGGTAGAAATTCTGTAGAATGCGAGTAATTTTGTAGTCGTAGTAGTTAGTCGTACACTGTCAGGAGTAGCCTGCGTAGCAGGTGTTTAGTGCGGGCGGTAGAACTAAGGGAGGTAGAAAAACAAACGCCTGCCCAAATGGCTATGACAAATGCATTTTTGACTGAAAAAACGTCGGCTAAATTCCCATTGGTCAACTTTGTTGTCGGAAGTAATTAAGCTCAAAGGCCAACGTACAATTTCACGCGTCGAGAATGTATTTTCTTCAAATTAGCTGAAAATGCGTTGGAACCAGAACAGACTCATCAGAGAGAGTCTATTATTCATTAATTAATTATTTGTGGGCTTCGGTGGCGCAATCGTCAGAGCACGCGCCTTTCACCTCTGATATCGTGGGTTCGAGTCCCGTTGGGGACGACTTATGATAGCTATGTGAAAAGAGTTAGTCAACGCTCTGCCGAAAGTCGTGGGTTTTCTCCGGGTACTCCGGTTTCCTCCCACAGGGAACGTTGACCGGGTGGGTTGGATTTAACTTCTAAATGGCTCTTCCACCGTAGCTGTGCTCCGTGATGGCGAGCAAAAGGTGGCTGCCATATGCGCGCCTAGAAAGCCTTCGACTTGGTCACGTTGAGCTGTGTTCTTCGCAATTCAACTTAGCTCTCAGCTGCAAGTAAGGATAATAAGCACACCCCCTTACTTACTTACTTATTAACTGCGTGGTGAAGACGTTCTCGCGATTCTTCCTACGGGATACGGGAAAATTTTATATTTCAATTATTTATATTAAATAACAAGATCAAAGCTTGCTTCATCAAATACAACTCGAACAAATACAAAAATCGTCTGTAATTTTTTCAGATGCCTTTCTACCAGGTTTAGATTTTACTTTCTTTGTTGGAGTATTTACATTCACAGCATTCATGTCCAAAAATACAATTAAGGCAATATTGCGGGAAATGTATGAATGCCGCGAAAGAACACACACGATGCTAAGTATAAATATCAAAAGTGATTGGATAACGTATAAAGTTACTAATTGCAGAACGTCAATCACACTAAGGGGGTGAAAACGCATTGACCATTTGGGTAAGCGTTTATTTTTCTCCCTACCTCGCTTCTACTGCCCGCACTAAACGCCTGCTACGCAGGTTACCAGGAGTAATAATAGTAAACTTGTATTTCTGGAGAAAGCCATATTAGTCATGAAACTATCCTACACATGCAAGGCAATTTTTTCAACCCTGAATGTAGATATTCGACAATCCGAAAAAGATGCAAATACTTCTTGACGTTTTGGGCCAAGCCGTTTACAAAATAGAATATAATACCTTGGTACACAATGGATTTATGGTCACTCATGGTGGTCCGATAAATGATTTTTCTAAAATCGGGACCTTCTCCGGCTGCTCTACATTTCCTAATCGAATCGTGGTTATAGCGTAAACAAATTCTCTATTTTACGTAGAGGTGGGGGCAGATATCCCCCCTTCCAACCCCACCGAAACTTGACCCACTGTTTTTAAACAATACAAAGGTTTGGGTACAACTGGGTGTCTTGCAACTGGTGTTGAGAGATAAATTGGTGTCTTCCAATGACAAAAATTATGTTTCTCGCAACTTTCTTAAGATGGGAATTGGGAATTCGAAGGTAATCATAATGACATGCACTGTAAAAAGACGTTGGTTAAAATAACCAATTTAAATTGGTTATCTTAGATGTATTTTCTCTTTGACCAATATTATAAGACAACCGACATATTGGTTAAAATAACCACATTTTTGGTTGTTTTCACCATAAAATTATTTTTCAAATATAAATTGGCTATTTTAACCCATCCATTTCTACAGTGTGGCGTGGTTGTCAATTCAACTGCGACTCGTGATAAACGTGCTTGACAACTAAGGGTTAAGGTTAGTTTTTGGTGAAGGAGGTACTGTTCGCTTGAGGGCAGGACAGGACAGCTTGTACGAGTTTTCAAGCACAGGAAAGTTGCACAATCTAAGTAAGTGCGATTGTGTGAACACTGAACAGTCACTTTCTTATTAATTTCCGAGGTTTCTCAAACAAGTGTTTATTTATATTTTTAAATGAGCTAAGCAAAGCAGAACGATTTTTTTCTACTATTTTTTGTTCTAAAATACAAGAATCAGCAATATTTTGACCTGATGTCTTTCAAAAACGTCTTAAACGCGACGTGATGCCCTATCTAAAAAGAGTGTCTCAAAATACGTTATTTTGTAAATTCCATGCAAATAACGTGCACAAGTGTTTCGTGGATGGCAATTTTGAGCGAAACCTGCTTATATATGTCGCATCTCTCAACTGCTTCCGCTTAGGTCCTAGTATGTTTATTGCTTTCGCTCTAAATTTCCATCCATAAAATATTTTAACATTTGCTTGGTTGATTCGAGCGGGCACATTATCAGTTTGCTTCGAGCGCGGGCTTAAAACGTAATATATTTCACTGTTATCTTCTTTTGAAATGAAAATCTAATTCGTAAGTTTCTTTTCGCACCCAGCTATTCTATATTTATTCAGAAAAATTATTACCGTCTTACATTAATTAACACGTTATTCCCCAGCAACTAGCTTTTAAAAAGGCATGATGAATCATTGATGTGACGAAACGTTACATTAATGATTTTTTATGTATATTTAGATCAATGTTTATATACACCTACCTTTTTAGAAGTTATTTACACTTGGCAATAATATTTTAACTGCTCCTTTCGCCGAAATAATTCATATACCGACAAGATTATTTCAGACAGAAGATCGTGATTGAAAACTTAGATTCAAAATTACTTCAAAACAAAGTATGTGTTATAATTTTTTCAGTTGAAAAATATACCGATTTTCATTTCGTGCAAAAATATCGTATTGATTGTCCCAAGTTTCTGATAAAATGTTTCAGATAAGTTATTGCTAGAAACGTGAAACAAAATTTCAAGTTACTAATTAAAGCACAATTTAGGTGACATGATGCGAAATACATTATCGTCTTGTCTAAAAGAACCGTCAAAACTGTAAAGTAATTTCCTTTTCATTAATTACGTTTATTTATCGTTATCGTTATGTTAGCGTTTTTCTTCTTTTAGCGAATTAAATCATTTGAAAAGGCATATACATTATGCTATATTATTGCGAGACGTAGTTGCGGACTATTTCCAAGTAATTTTGTTGGATAAAACATAAATTTTTAAGGTTTTTGCAATGTGTCAGACATGAATTTGTTTGCACTGCAAATCAAGACAACTGAATTGTCCTATTATAAATAAAAATATCTAAAGAAAATTATTTCGCAGATATGATGGTTCATTCAAATGGGACAATTAGCCAATTCGCGTCATTTCATCTTTTAGCTTTATAATTACAAAATAACTTAACTGAACTTCAAATGTTGTTTTGTATGTATATAGTTAAATAATTATAAGAACTGAAGAGTTGTTACTATTCTATTGCATGAGAAGAATGAAATTTGAAACAGTCTAAATGATGCCCAGCACTGCACAACAGAAAACCTGAAGAACTTACTTAAAATGACCGAATGATCATATGTTACATGCAAGTTTAGTGGTTTCCTCGTCACGACATTGAAAACGACACTTGGACGAAATAAACTGTCTCGTGATTTTCGCTGTTTCACCACCAATGTTTGTCGAAGGGACGAAGTCAAATAAAAAAAAATTATCAAAATTCTACAAAACATTCCAAAGTATCAAGTGAGTTGAGATTGCGTCAAGGTGTACATTACTTATCAGTGGATTTCATCACAACTGCTACAACCCCAGCTTCGTTTGAAACAATTATGAATATTGTTCTGGCCATGTAAATTAATGGCATATTCTAGTGGGACTTATGGATTGTATTAATACTACTCCATATAAAGTCAACACAAAACAATTACCTCATGCTGATAACTGTCAGGAAATGGTTGCGTCGATCAGCAAGATTTCCTTCTGCGATGGCGTAGTATCCTTTCTCAAAAATTACGTTGGAATATATCACGTTATGTTCTAAATTAAAGAGAATATTAACTGAAGTTGGAAAATAGTCGTGTTAAATTGCCTACTGTGTCACTCATACTGGCTTTATTCTATATATCTGGGAATTATTGTATTTTGACTGCTACAGACTATGCATGCTCATGCATTATATTGATATTCATTTCCTCGAGTTGGCAAAATTTATCAAGATAGCTGTGTCATGTACATTGTTGGGAACGAGAGTAATCGGGTTAAAAGGCGATTAATACTGTTCTAATAAATTCAACTAAAGAATCACACCTCTTACGGAGAAAGTAAAACTACATGTTTGCAGATATATGCGAGACATCTGCTCGAGAATTGTATTCGTGTTCGTTTCCTCTTTGAAATGTTGTTCGACATCGCGGTGGCCATGTAAGCTTGGGCGTATGATTGGTCACCCCAACATAAAGTGCAACTACATGTGTAGTCGTTCATTTAATTGATCAATAGACTTGGGTATGTTATCTGAAAAAAATATTCACTTGTTCTTTGGAAACTTTAATCAATTCGAAAGTAAATGAACCTTCTCGACGGCGAAACGAAACATTCGAAGACTTTGCATGCAGTGCTAGGAAATAATTCAAATCATCATTTGTTGTGTGAATGGTTGTTGAGTTAAAGAAAATTGAATGATAAACTGGCATCCTCCGGTAAATCACAGAATATACATAGTCTTGAAATGCGTGCTTATGCACGAATGAATGTACACTATGCATGGCTATAGGAAGAAAAATAAGGTCTTAAAATGTTTGAATATCTTTAAACATAGAATAATATATCTTATTGATATACATGAAGAGATTTCCCAACTGATATTAACTTCAGATGAAGGCAATTTTATGGAACTAAAAAGCAAAAAATGTAAAATTCCGAAATTCGGTTCGGAATTTGGTTCCATGTAATTGGTGAATATAGTTTAAAGAAATTCAAAGGGTTTTTGTTAAAAAGAGCACTTTGATTGAAATCGTTTTTCATAATGGAATCTTTTCATGTATATTACTTGACGTAAATACGTAAGCAATTGCATAATTTCTCGCAAATGCACGAAGGACATCCAATTGTGAGTTTTCATATTGTTTTCATAATAGTCTTGAGAAATTTAATATTAAAATTTACTCGCATGTATGTTTTTCGTTTGAAATCATGCTGTTGCTCACTCTTCATAATTATAAAGATGGCAAAAGATAGCTTTAAAAATCTTAAACGAAACATTTTAGTGTAGTAAAATAGGTAACATATAACTTTGTAAATATTTATTAAGATGCAGTAACTTACCATAACAAATTTACCTTGAAGCTTGAATGATAAAAACTGTACATGCATGAACTTAAAAACAAGACGTCTAGTGGCCAAGTCTGCAAACATCTTTTTCTATTTCCTTCCAAAATACGAACAGTCAGTCACGAGAAACTTTATTAGAAAAATGTAGGCATCTCATTTTTATTATTTTATGGAAATATAATGTTACGTTACTTTATAAAAATTAATGTATGTTTTCAATTTAATGCGAAATAAAGAAACAACACTTTAAAAACTATTAGTCTCTATTCTGAGCTAAGGAATTAAGAAATAGAAAACAAGTCGCGTGCTTTATGGTGTGATAAAACACGAGGGGAATGTTTGGAGAACACGAGAGAAGAGTAACACACCATAAAGGCACGAGACGAGTTTTTCTATTTCTTTTATATTATAAGTGGTATATAAGCACAGTAATCAATTTTGTTCAAATATCAATATATTGATATTCTCCTAACATGTAATCACTGACGTCACTCGCAAGCTTTTCAATGTTTCCATTGCTTGGCAACAACCACAAGCTTGAATGAGCGAAAAACGTGCAACTTAACAAAAATTAGGGATTAAAAAGGCATTTTCAAAAATTTTCAAAAATAATCCACAATGATAGACAGATTTGTTTTTTCGTTGTTTTGCTTTACTTTTGTCCTGGATTCGGTATGAAAACAAAGGTTTTTGTCAACCTGCTTTGACGACATTGACTGCCAAATGTATCAGGCGGTGTTTTTCAGTGTTGTTCAGTGGTTTATGTACTATTTAAAACACGAGCAGGAGTGCTTTATCAGAATATAAAACGCGAGGCGAAGCCGAGTGTTTTGTATCTGATAAAGCACGAACTGCGAGTGTTTTAAATGGCTTCAAAAACGACCCATCTCATTAGCTCATATAAAAACGAATTTTGAAAATTGTTGTCTTGAAAGCCGAGAAATTTCGACGAGAAAAACGAGCGGGTCTTTATCACATATAAAGACACTGATTAAACATTAATTTCTTTTGTGTTTTCTTCATGAATTATTAATGAGTTTTTGAAGCGCATTTGATAATATACTATAGCATGTTAATTTGCGCAATATAAATATTAAATATTATTATTATTATGTTGGTGGTAAAACATTTTCTCAGACAAACCGTCAAGAAATGCATAAACATGTCGTATAGGCCGTATTCTGTGGCACGAAAAGTCGCTTAGAAAATGAAATTCGTTGCCCGGGTTCGGGCACTACTTTAAAACAAGATAAATAATTAGGATTAATCATACAAAGTCCAAATCCGCTTGTTTGCACTTCTAGAAACCTGCAGTTTTTGAGTATTTCTTCTTCGAAAATTCAAGAAATCAACATATTTCGCAATCGATCGCCGCCATTTTTTTCTGGGTACTTGCACTATATATACTGGTGTAATATGCACTATATACAGGGTGAGTCAGAAAAAAGTGATGCCTTTGAAATTAAATACAATAGGGTACAATAGATTCTTTGAAAGAAAATGCAAATATGAAGTTCAATTTCAAAAGGTTCACTATTGTATTAAATTTCAAAGGCATCACTTTTTTCTGACTCACCCTGTATAGTGTATTTCGTGGTTCCACATTGATTTTTACATGAAGTTTCTCAAACATCCGCTGACATAAAGTAAATATGGCGTTTCAGAATTATTGTTTTTTAGTCATTTTAATGGAGAAAATGACAAAATTTTACCAAGGTTTCGTTGCCAAAGTTGTTTGGATTGACAAAATATATGACTATCGCTTGACGGGCTTCAAAGGGATGTTGCGTGGAGAAATTTTCAGTTTTATTCGCGGTAATGTGAGTGGATATAAGTGACAATACTAGTGAAAACATTTTATCACTGGCAGAGGTCTTGGCAGATTCAATATAGGACTTTCCTTTGTGATGAAAAACTGTCTGGTATCAGAACCTGTGTTGTGGGAAATCCGAAATCCTATTCCATATAGATAGAAAATGCAAAGCGGTTACATATACATTCATCAACAGATGAACAGAACAACAACATGGAACATTCAACAGTATAATTAGCCTTATATTTCAATCAATTCTAGCATTGCCCCACCCCCCTGGGCATTTGCAAACTTTTGTTGTGCAGGGGCCAGGCATTAGTACTTGCAAAAGTTCCCCCTGGGCCGGGCATTTGTTCACCGGCGGGGCATTTGTCTCTATCCGGAAATTATTGTGGTTTCTGCAGCAGCTGCAGTGAACATGTGCACTTCCATGAATATGGATGGAAGTATTTGTGTCATACACATAACAAATAGAACTTGTGAAGCAAAACTTGCTCATCTTTATTTAATTAAGAATGTAAAACTCATATCCTGATATTCTACAAATCTATGTGTTGGTGTGCCCCGGGGGTGGCAGTTGGCATAATTTCTTTGCCCCGGGGTGGGGCATTGTTTCTCTTTTCCTGCCTAGCCCCAGGGAATTGTACACTTAGAGAAAAAATAAGTGCAAATGCCCAGGGGGGAGCAAATGCCCAGGGGGGATGGCAATGCTAGAATTAACTGATGTATTATCTAGATTTAACGTGGATTATCTACTTTAATATGGATATTACACTACTGCCGTAAATATAAACTGTGAACCTGAACCTGTTTAAAATGTAATACTGCTTGTAGTAACTCTCCTGTTGTTCTTAGTACTTGTATTGTTCTCTAAATTTAATTGTATATTTATATAGTATTTTATTTGTATAGGGTCTGCAGTTATTGGTGTATACTGTTGTGGTGACCCTGACACAGGGACGTAGCCAGAGCTTTCAAAGGGGGGGAGCCCTGTGGGGATTAAAGGTAGTTGTGGCTATATGTGGGGCATAATTCCTGGTTTTGCAGTAAGTATTAGCACTAAATATTACCAAAGGGGGGGAGCCGCGGCTCCCTCGGCTCCCCCCTGGCTACGTCCCTGCCCTGACACTCCTTTGTATAGGTTATCATGCGATGGTGAGTACAATTAGGGATTAATAGTACGAGTGATGTTTGGAAATTTTGCCAAAATTGTACGAGCCGCCGGGGCGAGTCCAATTTGGCAAAATTTCCAAACATCACGAGTACTATTAATCCCTAATTGTACGAGCAACATCGCATGATTACTTGTTTATTATTAGCATGACAAAATTTCCGCCATTTTGATTTTTTTGGGAAAATCATTAATTGTACTGCAGTACAATTAATGAAATAATTGTACTCCTCTCAACCAATCAGCATCCAGTAATTTTGTCATGCTAATAATAAATGTGGTTGTGGGGAATGGTGTGTTTGATGTCCCCCCACGCTCACAAAAGTCACAGAATAAAAACTCACAAACCAAATCGAAAATATATAATAATAAAATCTCAAAACCTTGTCCCTCGCTGTTTTTATTGTCTCTCGCGCTTCTCAAATTCCTCGAACTAAACTGTTCGTTTTACTTCCGGTTAGGTAACCCTAGCGAATTACGCGTAATTCGCGACACTCTCCCCCTATTTGGTTGCGATAGGAAGCAAATATTAACTATGTTTGAATGTACTTAATGTCTTCGATAAAGTCATTAATCGCTTTGTTCTTCTTCATCCGCTATTTTCTGAATGTTCTCCCGAGCAACTTCCGCTGCCTTTCTCTTAGACTTCTTGGGTTCAAACTCTTGGGCTTTCGCATTCAATCCAGAATTGATCTCAATGTCACAAGACAGTTCTAACGGATACAGAAATTGGATTGGACGTTCCATGAATCCCTTTCCAGCTCTCAGTCTCACCGCTCTAATCACCCCGTCTCTTCCCTTGAACATCTGATTTACAACGCCGATTTTCCATTTTCCTCGATTCTTTTGATCTCCCTTAATAAGGACCACGTCTCCTGGTTTTAGGCTATGTTCTTTCGTTTGATGTGTCAAGTTATGGCGTTCTCGTAAGCCTTTGAGATATTCTGACGACCATCTTGACCATACTGCTTTCTTACATTTCTCAACGTATCTTGCTCTCTTTCTTAGACTCGCATCATCGATGGTTTCCATATCTTCTTCCGGAATGATACCAGGTTGACCAAACATCAGGTTGTTTGGGGTTAATATTGGCATTTGTATGTCTTCTTCCACATAGCTTAACGGACGATTGTTCAGAACGATCTCAATGTCCATCAGTACTTCTTGGAGTTCTTTCCACTTGAGGTAAGCCTTTCCCACGGTCTTGTACAGTGCTTGTTTGACCAATCCCACCATACGTTCGAATTGACCGCCCCACCACGTTGCACGCGAAAGATTGAATTGCCAAACAATTCTTTGTTCAGCTAGCCAGTTGTGAAATCGTTCCTCTTTCATAACTTTCCTCAACCATTTCGCTGCTGCGACGAAGGTCTTTCCGTTGTCAGAATAGATCTTTTTGGGACGTCCCCTTCGAGCGATGAAGCGTTTCAAACTATGTATGAACTCCGTCGTGGTAAGATCTGGTAACAGCTCCAAGTGAATAGCTCTCGACAGACTGCAGGAGTACAGTAGGATATACGATTTACTTTCGCGATTCTTCCTTTACGATAAACAATGGGTCCGCATAATCCACACCGACCACTTGAAAGGCAGACGAACCAATTGTCCGATCTGTAGGAAGATTTCCGGCAGGAGGTTGTGCAAATGCGGTTGCATGGAAACGTTTGCAGCCGTTACAATTCTTTCTCACCCGTTTCACCAACCGACGTAGGCGTGGGATCCAATAGCTTTCTCGCAGATTAGTCATGGTAAGACTCACTCCCCCATGCAAAGTACGAATGTGAGTATCAGTCACGAGCTTCTCAGTAAAGATATCCTGATCTGGTAGGTACGTTGGGTAGTGTCCTTGTAATCTTCCTCGACACTCGTAGATACCGACACCGTTCTTTTGTAGGTTTAGGCGTTGCTGATCATCTTGAAATATATCTGTCGCTTCGTTCCTTGTTTGCACTCTTCTTATCCAAAAGATGAGCTGCTTTTGTATTTCATTTGTTGTAATAGGACCCTTCGTTCTCTCTGTTGCCCGGGCTTTCGCGTTGGACATGAACCTTGCAATCCACGCCCCGATTCGTAGCACTTTCCTAAGATCAAACTTTCCGAGTAGCCCATCGAAAACATCCTCTGTTGTCACCGCCGCCGAGAAGACCTCGCGCGTTAATTTATTTTCAGCTCTCGATGTATCATTTTCCGCGATCAATGGTTCCGGAGGCCAACTCTCTCTCTTTCCGAGCCAGTCCGGTCCGTTCTGCCACAATTGATTACTTCTGAGCGCCATACCAGCCCGACTTCCTATATCAGCTGGGTTTTGATCGGTGGGTACATGCCTCCACTTGATGTAACTCTTTTCTTGGATTTTCCGGACGCGATTCTGGACAAACTGCTTGTATTGCCCCTGTCCTTCGATCCAACAAAGCGCAACGGTACTATCTAACCAACCTGTCACATCGGTGACAGGAAATCCTGCAAGGCTTCTTTCACGTTGTCGACTAAGTTCGCCGCCATGTGACCCGAGACTAACTCCAATCTTGGTATGGTTAACCCTTGTTTTGTTAGTCGAGACTTCGCTGCAACCAATCCTTGTGAATCTCCCGAAGGTTGCCTCACCACCGCGTATACCGCAGCCGCAACTCCTTTGATACTCGCATCTCCAAATGCATGCAGATTGATTTCCTGGATATCTTCTCGATTTCCTACGAGACTCCTGGGAAAAGTTACACTGTCCGGTAGATCGTTTTCCCACTTTTTCCAGCGTTTGGCCAAAGATTCATCGAGTGGTGCATCCCAGCCAAGCTTACGATCACATGCCTCTCGGTACAACAACTTTCCAGCTAATGTAGTTGGTGACACTAGCCCCAATGGATCAAAGACTCTTGCAACTTTCGATAAGATGCCTCTCTTTGATAATTCAGCTTTCTCTGAAGGAAAAGTCACGCTTATCCTATCTTTCTCCTTGTCCCAGTCGAGGCCAAGAAGCTTTCCCTTTTCTTCGGTTGGGACTCCCAGTTGTTGTTTCGCATATGTTTCATCTTCTCTCTCTAATGTGGATGGGGTTTCCAGCTCCTTCGCATTTGAGTGCCACTTGTGTAGTTCAAAGGTGGCATCCTGGAAGATTTCTTTAGCTTCACTTTTCACTTGAGATGCTTTCTCGGTTGTCGTTGCTCCGCTGACGAGATCATCGACGTAGAGACTCTTACCGATCTCTTCGACTGCAGCAGGTTTCACAGGTCGCCAGCTCTCCAGATGTTGCTGAATGACTTCCTAACAGAAATGGGAGGACGTCAATCCGAAGAGTGCCCTGGTAAATCGTAAGGTTTGAATCTCGTCCGAGTTCATGTCTTTCAGCCAATGGAACCGGAGCACATCTCTATCGGTGTTACGAACTCTCACCTGCAAAAAGGCTTTACGTAGGTCTCCACTAAGACAAACCGGGTGGAATCTACCACGAACTAGGACTGACCACAGTTTGTTCTGCAATGGAGGTCCGATCTCCAGACATTCATTCAGTGACGGGGAATCTTTGCATGGACGTGCTGACGCATCGTAAACAACGCGTAGTTTGGTACTCTCTGCGGTCTCACGAAAAACTCCCTTGTGTGGAATGTAAAACTCTTTACCTTCCGGAGTTTCTGGCACTGGTTCCACCACTCCTTCTTCCAATTGCTCCCGAATCACCTTGTCATAATCTTCAAGTTTACCAGTGTTCTTAAGCTTCGTCACCAAGGTCCGCAGTCGTCGCAGGCTGTTGGCTTCGTTTGTCCCGAAGGGAGAGTGGTTTCTTCCAGGGGAGGCCAGATTCATACCAACCATCCGGGCTTCGGCATAGCTGCTCCTTAAACTCGTCGTACACCGTCTCTTGATCTCCGACTGGGGAATCTGCTAGTCCCAGGACATCCAATCGACAAAGCTCCTCATATTCTACAGCTGATGTTTGGGTCATAAACATTTGTGATAAATCAAGCCCTTGTCCCGGTGACACCAAGATCCATCCGAACCTTGTAAACTCGGCCACCGGCTCTCCAGGTACACCAACTCTCTGCCCACAGCTTGTCTTGATCTTAGCATACTCACCAACTCCCAGAATAAGGTGGATTGGTAGCTGTTCCTTAACATCCTTATCTTCTATAACAACACCATTCAAATGTTGATATTCTCCTAGAAGCTCGTCATAGTGTGGGTTTGGCAACGAGAGTAGCTGATGCTTATTGATCTTGGTCACGTCTGCTTCTAACTCAAAGTCACCATCGACAGATTTGACATTGATGTGGAAAATGTCCATTTTCCGTGTTGTTGTCCCCAGTAACATTTCTATGCTTCGAACATCCGACTTTGTTGGAATTGCTTTGATGTGGTCAAGTAACCCGGCAGAGGCATAAGAGCTTCCGGCCCCTGTATCCACTAGCGCACGGCATTTCACTCCTTGAATTTCAACGATCACAACAGGATAAACAACAGAGTTATTTGACACAGGTGTGGTCAACAATGGGCTAGACACCTTATCACAGATAGATGTGTGGTGTTTTCTGTCACAGTTTGTGCAGGTCGACTTGCTTCTACACTCCGCCGCTCGATGTTTGGAGCCAGTACAATTAAAACACAGATGTTTTTCTTGAAGGAGTTTCCTCCTGTCGGTTGTCGAAACTACTTTGTCACAATCCTTGGATCTATGGTTAGGGTTTCACAGTACACACACCCCTTTCTTACCTCGTTTTGCTTAGCTTGATATGCTCGGTCACGTGACCCAGATGGTCTCGGATACCGTTGATTTGGTCTACTGTCATGTTTGCTCTCAGTGTCCTTATGTGACACAGGATTTCTCTCAGTCCACTGTCTCAATGCCTCTACTAGTTTTGGGAAGTCCCACTCTTGCCAGTTGCTGTCATCCCGAACCAG
Organism: Trachythela sp. YZ-2020; assembly: GCA_016169945.1. Lineage (NCBI taxonomy): Eukaryota > Metazoa > Cnidaria > Anthozoa > Malacalcyonacea > Clavulariidae > Trachythela > Trachythela sp. YZ-2020. Next base: position 4,084,669 of record JADLSH010000389.1, read on the forward strand.
GTCCCCCCGGATTCCCTCTAATTTATCAAGAGTGTTTCGAACATACCCAGTAATCTCTCTCAATTTCCCTAGTGTCTCAAGCGATTGTACATTGTAAAGGAGAGTTTCATAGAATTCATGCACTTTCTTGGGTTGGGTACCAGTGATGGTGGGTAGCCCCATAACATTTTGGACGTAAGCATTTACTATTTCACTAGATTTTCCGTATTTAGATTTTAAAATGGTTTTTGCACGTTCGTATCCTTCAGTTGAAAATGGAAGGCCATCTATGCTACTTCTCACCTTTGGTTCTACCAATTCTTTTAGATAGGAAAACTTTGTTACAGGTGCCACTTCGGATTTATCGATTTCTGCTTCGAATTGGTTCCAAAATCGAAGCCAATCCTGGTGCGTGCCATTGAATTTTGTGATTACTAGCTTGGGTAGCTTTACTGAACTGGAACTTCCGGTTTTTCCTGACGATGACGTAATTTTTGTTTCAAATTCCAGTTTTAATTTCAATTGTTCACGTTCAAATGCTAATTGTTCTTGTCTCACCTGATTTTTAAGCACATTTTCCTTCTCATGTTGTTCAGCTTTCTTCTCCAGATCCATGTTGTCTATTCTCTTCGTTAACATAGTCACTCTCGCGTCGACTTCTTCGATTTGCTCTTCGATAGGTTTGCCCCAAAGTTTGACATTTTCTTCGCCTTCGTCACTCGCAAATTTCGCTTCTTCGACCTCTCGCTTTAACGTTTGGATCGTTTCTACCATCGAATTCAGTGCTTGTCGATGTCGTTCTAGTGCTGTTTTATTTCCCTTTGTCACTATATCATCCGTTTTGCTTAGGGTAAACCGTAAAGCTTTCAATTTCGCCGTCAATGTGCCTTCTAGTTTCTCCATGTTGATAATTCACCCCGTTTTCGCCGAATATTTACGCTATTCTTGTCGAAACAGTCCCGAACGGAGGTGCCACTGTGTGGGGAATGGTGTGTTTGATGTCCCCCCACGCTCACAAAAGTCACAGAATAAAAACTCACAAACCAAATCGAAAATATATAATAATAAAATCTCAAAACCTTGTCCCTCGCTGTTTTTTATTGTCTCTCGCGCTTCTCAAATTCCTCGAACTAAACTGTTCGTTTTACTTCCGGTTAGGTAACCCTAGCGAATTACGCGTAATTCGCGACATGGTAAAGTTAAATAAAAATATATTCCTTGGATTTTGTAGCGTGTTCACCTAGTCAGCTACCCTGGGGTTTCCCATCAAAGACAATGATAGGTGCATATTTATATCTATATTCTGTTTGGTGAGAATGAGTTCGTTCCTTTAATAATATACAAATTAGAATTTTGAAGTTAGCTCTTTCAACCAGAGTCACAAATCATCAGAATCTGCAAGTTCTTCTTCCTCATCAGAATGAGTCATATCATAATCCTCCTCATCTTCATTAACTCCTGCTTTATTCTGGCAATTGCAACATGTACATGTACCCTGTCTTACACTTGCTCTCAACACACTCAAGCAAGGATATGATAGCCTGTGTTACAGTTCACTTTACACACACAAAGGTGTAGTGGACTGGAACACAGGCTAGGATATGATAGATAGACTGTAGATATGCTCCTTTTAAATCAGAAAATGTTCAGATGATGTCTCACCCCAACCTCTGACAGCCTTTTCCAACATATCAACAGAGCAAATTTTCAAACAGCATCATGGTCTCAGTGTTGGTGCTGGCTAGACACTCTCCAATCAAGAGCTGGAGATTGTCTGGATGGCATGCCCCCCCCCCCCTGTGCTCCACAATCTTTGCTTGAGTGCAAGTCAGCAAGTGTAAGACAACCTCTGCATGTGGGCCCTATAACAAATACTATATAAATATACAATTAAATTAAAATAAGAGAACAATACAAGTGTTAAGACAGATCACACATTTTAAACAGATCAATTTCCAAGTCCAGAGAATTTCAGGTTCATAGTTTATATTTATGGTAGTAGTGTAATATACATAAAGTAGCGATTTAAATCTGGATAAGGCTAAGGTACGAGTTAATCAGGAAGAATGTTCCATGTTGTTGTTGTTCTCTTGACGAATGTATGTGAGTATGTCACCATTTTGCATCTGTCTGTACGGAACAGTATTTACCACAACACAGGTTCTGATACCAGACAGTTTTCATCACAAAGAAAAGTTCTATATTGAATCTGCCAAGACCTCTGCCAGTATAAAATAAACAATTAAACACAGTTTCCACTAGTATTGTCACTTATATTCCCTCACATTACCGCGAATAAAACTGAAAATTTCTCCACGCAACATCCCTTTGAAGCCCGTCAAGCGATAGCCATATATTTTGTCAATCCGAACAACTTTGGCAACGAAACCACAGAATAGACATGAGCAGAAAGCCCACTCTCGTTCCGACCTTTGAAGTTTTTGTGCCAGCACATGTTACTTCCGGCGTCTTGGCCGCCATGTTGAAAGCAACCAACTCTGGTCCAAAACATTATAGACTAATATGGCGAAACTTGTATTTCATAAATTTAAATGAGTATATCGTCGTTATTTTATGGTGGATGTCATTGAAATTTTCAGGACGTACTAAAGAAAGGTAGATTATTCATTTTATTTTAATAAAAGCGTATTTAATGATGCTAAAATTGTCATTTTAATACGCATTGCTATGTGCTGTTTTGGGACCCGAAAAGGCCGAAAGTCACCCGATGGATATATATGTTATTTTTCTGAGTGTTGCTTGAATTGCAACTATTATTCGACTTAACTTGAACAAAAATACGTCATGTCTTGTTTTTAGATGGCAGTAGGTTGAACTTTTTAAATTTCAAGCGCATATTTATACTGTATCGTAGCGTTATACCAGTCGTACTACTAAACACAATAATCATATACCTGATCAGTGAAAGGGGCTTCTTTTCTTCATTAACAAACAAGTTTTTGAACTAAACTCAGTTAATTGCGCGAGTTGAATCCATTTTCACCAGAACTGGCTTATAATTTTTAACTTTGATTGCTGGATAACGGTAAGATATTTGTTCACATCTATCAAGCAATTGATGGAGCAGACTAACTTGCTAGAAGTTACAGTTCATGACCCAAAATTGCAACACACTAATCTCATGTACATTTACACAGTGTAGTACACTGTGTAAATGTACATGAGATTAGTTTAGCACCATCTTAATGATTCCACCTGTTTTCATTTACCATCGGCATCTTTAGGTTTACCGTCTTAGAGATAAGAATATTTAAGGAGCTAGACTAAGCTCCAAAATATTACACATTCAAACTGTGTTGGCGGTGTAGCTCAGTCTGGAATGCATTGGTCTTGTAAACCAGAGGTTGTGGGTTGCATTCTCATTGTGGTCAAGTTGATTTTTCAGCTTGCCCGGTGTAGATTTACTCAGTGTAGCAACATCTTAGTAATTTCACCTGTGTATCATTACCATCAACATTAGATTTAACACAAGTCTTGTATCTTACAGTTCAGTTCTTCTGTACTCTGGTGTAAAAGATTTTAAACAATATAGCACAGCTGCACAATTTCCTTCTGACAATGTAAGGAAGGAGCTAAAAAGTTTCCTGAAGGCACTGGTGAATTGTGATGGCGTTGGGTTGTCACTGTTTCCTCCTTGCTGCCTTATGGTGCCAAAGAAATTCTCTATAGCGTCAGTGTTGAGATTGTTGGACCTTTTGGATTGTTGGACATTTTGTATTGTTGTACTGAATTTTTGTGGATGAAAGTTTTTAAAGATATAAAACCAGTTTTCCTCTAGCGATAGTTTCGCGCAAGGACTTTGCTCATTTTTTTGTGAGTTTTCAACTCGGTATTCTGGAACTAGTTGGACAAAGAAATAAAAAAGTCGTTTCGCGCCAAAAAAATTGCTAATGGAAATAATCGACAAGTCAATGCAGCATTTTGAAACAGTTAAAAAATCAACTGCCATATTTTAAGGCAAACAATAATATAGGTATGTTGCACAAATATAAATGAACTTGAATATAGAATAACTTTCAAACATATAATTCAGAGTCTGAAACAAGATTGTAAAAAAACACTACAACTTGCATGCACCAAATTCAGATTTTGTTGCAAGTTGAAACCAGTTTTATTGCCTGATATATTACTCTGCCAACTAAGGTGATAGCAACAATAATATACTTGGTGCTAAATGTAACATAAACTTGAGTAACAGAAAAAATTCTCATCTTCAGATTATTTTCCCCTTCATTGTAGAGTAAACTGTTAACACAATCTTAAGAACTAGAGTGTATATTAGAATCTTCTCACAGATTTATAATTAAAACTGTCATCAAAATAAATCAGGTCTTTCATTGTCTGTTTTGTAAATTAGGTCCCTTGATTGATCCAAGCATTGATCTTTAAAACTATTTTTCCAATATCAATGAACAGTTATAAGGGACCGGTCATTAATAATGGGAGGGGGGACGTGGGTGAGAAAAGGGGGGCGGTCTCTATTATATATGTCATGAAAATAAATGTCTTGCTGTTGGTGGCGGTCTCTAGAAAAAGAGTTTCTCACCCACCGCCCCCCCCCTCCCATTATTAATGACTGGTCCCTAAGGTCATAGGAGGCCTTGTGATACCAAATTCGTAAAGCCACAGCCAAAGGATTTTTCCAATAGGTTCAAGTCAAGATATTATCCCCATAATTTATTTTTGAAGACGAAGTAGATAGCAATTTCTTTCATATCTCAGTATTCTTTTATATTAAACCATTGCAGGCCAATATGCCAAGTTAATATTTCATTGCTCTTGGTGAGTACCGTCAATTCGTCAAAGTTTGATCACAGATTCACAGAAAGTTCTATGAACTAGTTTATTTCCTTCATTGCCCATGGCGTGTACGTCCTTAATCCTTTTATATACCGTGAAATATCACCAACTTATCACTCAAAACATATCGTACGGCGATGACTAAGCTCACAGAAGCTATATAACTTGTATGACAATGTATGACAATGTATGACAATGGCCAAATTCCACGATTAAATTCGTTTCTCATCCTCATAGTGACAATTAAACCAAAGAACTGCCTTTTCTTTATAATATTTCAAAGTATCCTGAGTTTCGCTTGAATACATAAAAAGCTAGAGCACTTTTAGTGGCTCTATTTCGTATTCCGCCATATTAACTCCTATAAAATTTCCTCTGGTTTGGTTGCTTTCAACATGGCGGCCACACCGGAAGTCGGCTGACATTCTGGCACACTTTTTACCCCGGAGTGGAGCTTCTGCTCATGTCTATTCTGTGACGAAACCTCGGTAAAATACACTCTTTCGATAATTACGTCACATCCGCCTATTTGGCCTGGGAGCCTCGCTTTCGTGCATCAAGACGAAACGTGATTGGCCCACTGTTCGTGGGAGTGAGGCTCCCAGGCCAAATGACGTAATTATCGAAAGAGTCTATTTTGTCATTTTCCCAATTTCCCCATCATGATCAAAATGACTAAAAAACAATAATTCTGAAACGCCATATTTACTTTATGTCAGCGGATGTTTGAGAAACTTCATGTAAAAATCAATGTGGACCACGAAATACACTATATAGCTATATATAGTGCATATTACACCAAGTACCCTGAAAAAAATGGCGGCGATCGATTGCGAAATATGTTGATTTCTTGAATTTTCGAAGAAGAAATACTGCAGGTTTCTAGAAGTGCAAACAAGCGGATTTGGACTTTGTATGATTAATCCTAATTATTTATCTTGTTTTAAAGTAGTGCCCGAACCCGGGCAACGAAACTGAACGATAACGTGCCACAGAATACGGCCTAGTATTTCTGTAGGTTTTTGTCGTTGCATCTTGACAACTTAAAAACTATAATTTTAATTTTTTTCACCTAGAACTGTGGATAAATTTGGTGTGGTTTGTATTTAAACAGAGTTTTTGTAACTTTGAATGTCAAAACAGCACAGATTTTTGCGTTCTTTATCGCCGTTGAATGCGAACTTTCAACTTCGCCGTTTATGCCCTGTTGTCATGCATTTGTTGGCTGGCTTTTTCCATCTCGTTTATAGGTCTACTTTTTCTTGCTTTCTGACAGACTTTGGATTTTAAAACTATTTATTAATATTGTATTGACAATTCCGAGGACAATTTAACAAGCGAAGGGAGAAAAATCAAAACAGTGGCGGATGGCCGTGCTTTATTGCGTCATATAGCACGAGCAATTAGCCAAACAAATTGCTCGTTAGATACTACTTATAATATCAATAGGTGTACTGCATGTACATAGATACGTCTGTCCTACAAAATGTTCAGATGATATTACACATAATTATTTTTTAACGACGATTTGTAATCCAAATGATGTTTCATGAAAATTGGTTTGTTTTGCTTCGCATTTCATTACAAATAAGAAAGCGTAGTGTCGCTACTATGATTTTTACTGCAATTTGCGTGCTAGCATGAAGCATATTTCGTATGTCTTTTTACGCATAAAAAGCTAAAATTTGACTGTTTAACATACACGTTTATTAAATGCACACTCTCTTCGTGATCGCAAATTAAAATATGTTAAATTCAGGCAGTCAGTAGTTCGTAGTCACCAGTTCGCAGTATACACGTTTTCCACCAAAACAGTCAAATGTTTGCTTTCAAATGTAAAACAAGCTTGAGCGTTCACGATGGCCTAGGGACCAGGGTGGCTAGAAAAGGAAAGCAAGTAGTTTGGGGTGTAACAGAGAAGGGGTGAGCGGATGCAGGAGATTGGGTTCGCCTAATAAAAACGTTGATCGGTATGCTAGTTTCTTTTTTGGAAAAATGGGTGAGTATATTTATATTTTGTATCAAGTGTATAGTAATTCTTTTGGTTTTAATACTAAACTGTTACCACATTTGCAGGTTTAATAGAATAAACTGATAATTGTAAACCTTTCTATATATAATGGTAATTGAACTGAGTGGAGTGCAATTTGGTCTGAAATCAAACCGGAAGCGGTATTTTATCAGTCTTTGTTTACAATTGACACACCCACGATACTTCCTGAAATGCCGTAGCGTAGCAACAACATGAGATCGTAGACTTTACATGTCAATTGATAAATGTTTCTTGTAATTTTGTGCATTCAAATACAGATACTACGATCGATCATTACATATTTTAATAACTTGTGGCTTTGTGTTCAGTTTTGGCTGATGCTCCAATGAAACTTGTTTTTGTTGACATTTTGACATTTGGCCAAATGGCCAGTATTATTTGTGAAAATTATTTGATATTCTTTTAAGTTTGACTCGCCTTAATGATTTGCTCATTTACCAGACCACATTTCTCTTTACTGATTGCAGGTTGTTGTGGTGCAGAGCTTCAATCTGATTGGTTTAAAAATGATATGATTAATACTCAACATGATGCGAACAAAGCTCAAAATAGTGCGATTTGGAATTAATTGCACTATTTTTGACCAATCAGATTGCAAGAAATGCCATTGATTTCGAAATGAATATAATAAGGCTATAATTTAATTTCTAAACGTTGTCGCATTAAAGGACCAATTACATGGACAGGGCTGGCCCGTTTTACCATATTATATATATAATAATATTATATAAATTTTGCATTGCAATTTAATACATGGAAGTTGGGCTAGCCTGCTTTGGCGAGATTTTTCTTGCTGGAAGCAGTGGCGTAACTACCATGGGTTCGGACCGGGCGAATCCGGGGTCCCACAACCCCAATGGCCCAAAGGGGGTCCCCCAGGCAGCCAAGCTCAGACTGTAGAGCAAAAACCAATTGATAGGGAAGACTCTGAGAAACAAACGCAACAACAAAATATCAAAAAGTTCTCAACCGTACGAAAATCGAACATTTTACGTAAACATAAACTCCACAATTCATCTATATATAAATGTAAATCAAAGATTTATGGTACAACCATACTAATTTCCAAACAAATTGTAAATTTTGATCTATTAAAATGTCGCTTTCTAACCATCAGAATTCTGTAAAATCTTCTCCAGGAAATGGCATTTCAGAGACTCTAGATTTAAAAACCCCGGAATCCCCTAGTACTACGGGGAGCCTTCAAAAATTGTGAACGGGGTCCCCTGATATAACGTTACGCCACTGGTTGGAAGCGGGCTATCCTGGTTTCCCGGGATGAAAATCACCATGTAATCGCTTCATCCCAGCATGCAAACCGGGTTCAATAGACGCTTAAATATAAACTCAGATCACAAAGAATCAAGAGTCAACATTGCAAACAACTTTAGACAGAATAAAACTTTGGTGCACACAAAATATAACATGCCTTTAAATTCTCGGAAATGTTAAATCCTCGTCTGTTTCATGTTAAAGGTCAATTTTCCTCCAATGATTGTTGACGAGCGGCCCATCGAATTGGTAAAGTCTGCGAAACTACCTGGTGTGATTTTCAGCGACGACTTGAAATGGAACGAACACGTGACTTATATTTTGAAAAAGTCTTCGAAGCGGCTTTATATACTTAGACTCCTCAAACGAGCCCGAGCTGATTCTAACAGATTGTTAGCCGTGTATGCTACATGCGTACGACGACGTTCTACAAGGTTGTTGACCCAGCTGACTTGTCACCAGTTGTTCCGAGAACTTGGCGCCATCGTCGTGCAATTAAACTTGTTAAGGTGGTTCCCTGCAGTTATTATTAAAACAAGGGGTGAAAATGTGCTCTCCCTATTGCAACACATATCTTCATGTTTGTGAAATATATAGTTGCTTTTTGGGTAATAACTAATAATATAACTGTTATGTGTCCAATCTATGGGTTCTAAATATACCACAGTCGCGTTGCAATGGCGACAATAGCGTATGAACTATAGTAGTCATATCCTATAAATGGGACAAAAAATAAAATTACTTGAATTTCCTTCGGTGAATTTTTTTAAATAAATGCAAGTTAATTTGAAATACTAAGCGGAACATTTTATAACAAAGTTAAGGTAGGTTGTAGGATAGGTTTTTTTTATATTTGCATATTTCTATTCTGAGAAAACTTATCTATAAATTTTTCTAAAATTTGGATATATTAAAAAAGGCGACTTGTAAGTTCACTATACAAAAATTAAAAAAATTTCACCGAAGGAAATTAAAACTAAAGCCATTAAGCCACGCACAAAACTTACGCGGGCAAACAGAATTTCATTTCGACAAGATCGGCATCTGCGCATGTCCTTGTCTTTCGCGTGACTCGCTGGCTGTAAAACAGGCTGTTTTTTTCCGAAATGGTGTACAATTGCGAGCAAAATTCTCTTCGTTTTCGTTACCCTTGGCTTATTGGACCCAAGATTGTTTGTTGGTGGTCTTTTTCTGGTCTGGTTTGTCGGTGATTTACCCATTGAATTAATCCAACGTCTCTTAAATTTGTTTTTATTGTTGAAATCGATATGAAAACTTTTCAAAATATTCAAACAATTCCAAATTTTCGTAAGATAACTCGTAAGTCATAACTGTCTGTACTGTAGTTGTATGCAGTCGTTTTTAAACTTCTGATTGCTTTAACGAATTATATTACTCTGACAGTTCTAGACTGCCTTGAGCAGAGTATAAAATATCATTTTAGAATTTTTAGTCTGCAATAAGTCGAAGATTTTGAACATTATAAAAGATAATACTGAACGTAAATACGTAAAAAACATACTAAAAGAAAGCTTAGAAACTGGTTAACAACATACGTACTGCTTGAATTTCAAAGATTTACGATTATAATGAAAAAAGGTTGTGGTTTCTTCGCAGAAAAGTCTCGAAAATAACTTCCCGCGGCTTGTTTGAGTTGTTTCAAAATTTTACCGGTCACGAAGATTCCACGCGAGGTGACATCTGATCTATATAGATCGTGTTTCAAACTGTACTAACTGTAGGGAGCCACCTTTTTAAAAAAACACTACAGTTTCCACGCGCGCGTCACGCAACCGCTTAGCACGTTAAAGCGCCTGGGTACGAGGCTGTTAAAAAGGTGTGTTTTGTGAGTGAGAACCTCGCAACTTGATAATCAACAATAGTGTTAGAACTTGTTGACAAACATGCCACAAGCCTGTCGCGAACACATCCTGTTGACAAGATGTGAGATTTTTACGTATTTCAGTAGAAAGAGAAAACTAGGACGGGATAGTCCATTTAATTGCAATGCATTTCAAATTCTATTTTGAAGTGTCCAACATCTGTCCACTGTTGTGTTCGGATGACATATAGAAAGATAATTTTACTGTTTCTGGTTTTCAGTGGAAAACAATATATTGTCGTGATTATAATTGCTCTGCACGTGATTTCCATTTGTGAACTTTTTGCCTGAAACAGTTGCAAAAAAACTCAGGCATGTTTAGCAGTTATCATGCGCATGAGTTGTGTGTATTAATTTTCTGAAGTTTTATACTCAAAACTGACATTTATAATTTATGTGTTGCCAAAAGCTAGAGGCAATAACGGTTGTACAAACTTGTACAAAACTACGAACTTGGAAAGATTGTAAATATCAACCAAAATCCCGATTTTCTCAAACAATTCTGTCTGTTAACTTCGTTGCTTGATGTGCAAGTCGGGATTTCTAGTTTGTTAACACTTTTTATACCGGTGTTTAATATACATTAAGAGCATTTGCTTTTTCCTATCCATTTTATGTGTTTTTTTTACTACTTGGGTGAGAAATAAAGGTAGAAGTATCATTCTAGGAGGCGGTGCACTGGCGTAGAGGTTTTCGTATTTTTCAGCCTTTTTCGGGGCTATATTTCCCGTATTTTAGACACAATTTTTATATGTTTTAGTCAAAGTGTTCGTTAAATAATGAGTATCATGCAAGTGACCCTTTGCGTACTTGGCGTCCCACAAAAATGGCTGCCTTTTAAAACATTTATGAGTAATCTCTGAGATTTAATTTGTATCGGTTCATATTTCACAGTCGTATTGAATAACAACTTTACTTTCACTTCTGAGCAATACTTATATCTTGTGAAATTTTGTGTTCCTTACTTCGCAAAAATGTTTATAATGTCTAAGAATCACTTCATGTCAAGAGTCACTACATATAATGGCAAATCATACAGATTAATATCACCTTCGGTATTGTAAACCTCTGGAGTCAAGTCGGAATCATTCTCCAAGCCCGACATTTTGAAGGGAAACAGCATGAAATTTTTTTTTACAAAACACGTATGCTGCTTCTCGCTATATTCTCACTCCAGTTCTCACTCTATGCCCACGCATATTAATGAGATACAACCGGATGTAAACATAAAATGTAAACGCAAGCGCGCAAAGGATCACTTGCATGATACTCACTCTTTAAGAAAGAAGGTATGGCTATATGAATATTAAAACGCTCTTCTGTATTAATGCGCGAGTCAGTAACCAACAGTAACCATCTGACCACCGGGACATTTTTCTTTTCTGATTAAAATAGCGCAAATGCTCCGCTACCTGGAAAGAACTGGGTGGTAAATGCCACTGGGCAAGTGGTGAGTGGACCCCAAGAAACTTTTTAGAACATTTATTTCACATTACTCTTACCAGAAGAGTATGAACTGCATCACATAAAGGACCCAAGGACATTCCGTAGATACGAAGCTTGAGTATCTTACTTGTGTTATGAGGATGGCATGGACTTAACACAAACTTATCAATATTTGGTTGGGATTGAAACTGAATGAAATCTTAAATACAGCAAAGCTGTATTAATGAGGTTAGTTTTCTCGGAGTAATTTTGGATGAGCATCTCTCTTGGAAATCTCATATTTCGCATGTAACGAGGAAAATGTCTAAATCGACTGGCATTATTAAAAAGGCTAGTTTTTACCTCTCTAAATCATCATTGTTAACACTATATTATTCTCTTGTTTATCCATACATGCAATATTGTATTTTAGTCTGGGGATCAACGTATCCATCAAATCTAAGACGTATTGTGTTATTACAGAAGCGTGTTGTTAGGATTATAAATAAGGCCGTATACGATGCTCATACTGAGCCCATGTTTAATGATCTTGGATCCATTTCAGAAGATATATTTATTCCACTTAGGTAAATTTATGTTTTTATTCCACAAAAGAATGCTACCGGCTAATTTTGATAATTTTTTTTGTTGTGTTCATCAAGTTCATAATTATAAAACACGTAATTCGAAATTGTATTATGTCCCTTTCTGTAGAACTAATATTAAGCAGTTCTCCGTTATTTATCAAGGTGTGAAGTTTTCTAATTCTATTAGTCAGAATATTTATGATGCTCCATCTGTTTCCTGTTTTAAGAAAAAATTAAAAGTTTATCTTTTCGATATGTAAGCGTAAAAACCACATTGTTGTAAATAAATTCATACTTAATACTTCCTGATTCCGGTTTTATCGGATTATAATAAGGTAGCCCAAAACTCATAAGCCTCTTGGTTTCATTTGGGCTTCCTTGCCTTAATACTATAACTATTATATTTATATTTTTTGTATTTACTCTGTGTGGCAAAATAAATTGACTTGACTTGACTTGAAAGAATCCCGTAGTTCCTTGCTTATCAAATCCCCGGGAGTACTATGCGACTAGGACAAAGCCCGACCCCCACCACAGAACGGTCTGTCAAGCAAATACCAGTGGGGTGGATGGTTACTCTTGGGTTTGACTCGCGCATAAGTAATTGTTTCTTTTGCTTATATATTGGACACCGAATTTTCAGCAGAAGGAGGAAAGCAAATAATTTGCTGGCGCGGGGTAGGTTGGCCCACTGGTTTGGAAAGCAGACTGAATAGCGCAACCTATTGTTCACTGGTGCAGAAAATGAAGCCAGCTAAACATTGCTAGACGATAGAAATCCGCCATTACTAAGAGACTAAATATACAGGAAATTTGTCTCTATTTCTTTTTTAAACGTCTTCGAACTCTAAAAATAGTAGATTACTACTTTATTTTAACATATGAAGCACCAAATAGATTTCAAGCAATAGATTTCTAACATCACATGCTATCAACAAAATGTTGTCAGTTGGCCTCTTAGTGATGGCTGACTTCCGGCTTCAATTTATTTTTAACACAACAGATAATAAATCCAGTCTAATTTCCGTATCAGTGGGTTGGCCCTTCATCAGTGGGTTGTCTTGGAATATGCATATCAATAAGCTAATTAAAAAGATTGCATCAAGCATTGGAGCTATAAAACGTGTAAGGCCTTTTGTTCCATTTACGACTCTGCAGTATATTTACAATTCGTTAGTGCAACCGCATTTTAATTATTGTTGCGTCGTCTGGGATAATTGTAACAAAACCTATGCTGATAAGCTTCAAAAATTGCAAAATCGTGCAGCAAGAGTGTTAACATCTTCTAGCTATGACATTGCTGCTGATTTTCTACTAGAGAAGCTTGGCTGGAGAAAACTCGATACCCAGCGCAAGCTTGAAAAAGCTGTTATGGTCTATAAATCACTTAATGGGCTCGCTCCCGATTACTTGCGTCCCATGTTCATAGACCGTAGCAGCATCACGAACTACTCATTGAGAGACACCGAAGGCAAACTAGCTATTCCAAAGCCACGGACCAACTACCTAAAGAATAGCTTTGGTTATAGTGGTGCCGTGCTTTGGAATAGCCTTCCTACTGAGCTACGCAAAACAAATAATCTCAGCGTGTTTAAATCGGGCTGTAGTAGGTTTTTTAAATGATTGAATTTTAACAAATTATATTATTGCACGGCACTTATGGAAAGCAGGTACTTTTATTTTATAATTATTTCTATATTGAGCTATAACTGTAATTTGTTAGTTTGTAAAATTTTGTAATTAGTTAGTGTACCATATATGTAAATCCTGATAAGTTCACCGTGGGTAAATAAAGATTCTATTCTATTCTATTCTATAGTATAAAAGTTCAAAAAGGGCCCCACACCCGTACTTGTGAGGACTGAGAATAGCTACCTGGGAAATACGAAAATAATCACAAGATATTTAAACCATTAAAACCAGATAATAAAATTGTTTTCCTTTGCAGAACATAAATGAATCTGGTCAATGCAATACTGTCCATTTCCTGAAGAACAGGTAGATTTAACCAGCACATTCCATTTACGGAATAGAATATTTCAAGTTATATTTGCATTCGAAAAATATAACAAGATCATTTCTTGATTTAATCTCATGACTGGAATAAACTAGACAGTTCAGCCAGATTAAGACCAACAGGAGGTATTCTAAATCCTTCATGGGCACTTACAATAATTTGCTCAGCCTATCACGTTCAAGTAGTCTCACTCTGATTGACTGGTTGATACTGTAGATATCTACAAATGGTTATGTTTTAAATAAGGTAACCATGGGTTAATGCGGTGGCAACGGTAATGATATTTTCTGGGTAATGATATGTTCACCTTTTTTATTATAATATTTAAGCAGGGAGCCCATATCTCCAAGGAGTTTTTCAATGGGGCCCTACGTATATCGATATTACAATATGTTTGATACCTTGAATTTTATGAAAAATTTCCAACCGAGAATCACATTCACTGGATCAAAGTACGTAACACGTTTCAGGCAGGAAATTGTGACAAGTTAATAGCACTGGCTAGAAAATGAAAACTTAGCGCCTGCAGTTTGATAGGTTGTACTTTTAATTCCATTTATAATTCCGTTTATGCCAAAGTATTTATTTACCCTTTCCTTCGTTCAGTAAAATGGAATACACCTCCATGTTTCACGGGAGACTAGGGGTGGAAATAGATATGTTGGAAATAACAAATAAAAAACAACAGCTAGTCTTTTAGAATTCGCCCATCCACCTTTAGTGAAAATCAGTTAGCTAAGAGATAGGTAAGAATTCATTAGCAAGAACTAAGCCATTTAGGCAAATACAGGCCAAAGACGCGCAGTGTCCAAGGTCAGTATTTCAATAAATGCTAAGGGCTGGAAAGCATCGCCAAATGTTTAAGCAAAGCAGCAACAATCCGCTTACCTATATGCCTTGTTATGAAAAATAGTAAGTAAGAAAGTTAGTGGTGTGCTAATCATCCTTATTTGCAGCTGAGAGCTGAGCTGAATTATTCGAAGGCTTATTAAAGGCGCCTCTGACTGCCACCGTACGACTCATGCCTGATCACGGAACACAGTTACGATGAAAGGGTTAGTTTGGGGCTTATCCAAACCCACCCTGTCAACATTCCTGTGGAGGAAACCGGAGTACCCGGAGAAACCCCACGACTTTCGGCAGAGCGTTGACTGACTCTTTTCACATAAGT
The DNA here is from genome assembly GCA_016169945.1 of Trachythela sp. YZ-2020. Classification (NCBI taxonomy): domain Eukaryota; kingdom Metazoa; phylum Cnidaria; class Anthozoa; order Malacalcyonacea; family Clavulariidae; genus Trachythela; species Trachythela sp. YZ-2020. The sequence goes on from JADLSH010000389.1 coordinate 4,099,876, forward strand.
GTCATGAGTTCGGAGCGAGAATCGAACTCACCGATGATCTCAGAGGACACAAATCCACCCACCGAAGACACAAATTCTGTTCGTGTAAGCTCCGCGCCTTATGGATAAAAAAATGACAAAATGACCCAGAAAACCAGCTAGACTCATGTGAACAGCTTTTTATTTGGGTGTGAAACTCATTTACAAGCATATTTAAAGAAACTTTTTACAATATTTGATAGACATAGAACCAAGCCCAACCTTCTGTAAAATATCGCGGTTCGTAATATTTAGAGACCAGTTTCCATTTTCCCTGTTCACTAAGTTGACTCATTTTTTCATGAAATTCATATTGAGGGTTGTCTGCTGTCTTTCCATTCACACCAAAACTCGCCAAGCCTCCAGGTTTGACCACGTGAACAACATCATCGAATCCCTTGCCTTTCACGTGACCATCAGTGAACACACCGACACAAATAGCTGCATCGTATTGGTCGGCAGCTACACCCAAATCTTTGCACTGATCAGATCCCATACGTCCTTGTTGTAGTGACCTATAACATCGCGTGATTTACATAATATCATCATTTTTATGCATACATACAATATTTATTCCAATCTATATTGTAATCCCAACCGTAACTATAACACTAACACTAACACTATAACTAACTATAATCCTAACACTATTCGTTGCGATGTCTTTCAGGGTAGTAATAATTAAAGTCACGTAAATACAGCATTTTTTAACTTGAATCTAGAAGTTAACCTAATGCTAATCAAATCCTCAATAAATCTAACTACTTAATTAGCTTAAAATCTTTAGTCCTATTAATTTTTAGATTAATTTCTCCTTGACAAGTTCAATCTAGGAGCCTGCATATTAAAGGATTAGTGTCACACAAGGCCGGTGAGAACCAGTCATGGGCCCAGGACAGATTGGTGAACGCGGGCCCCCTCACTCCCGCAGTCCAGTAGCGTAGTCAGGGTGTTGACTTTGGGGGGGGGGGGGCAAAACAAACAGTTTCGGAATCGGAGCAGAACCGCCAATCGTGCGAGAATGCTAGGGGGGTTTGGGGCATGCTCACCGGATAAATTTTGAATTTCTAGGATCTCTAGAACAGCATTTGATGCACTCTGAGACGAATTCTGAAGGAAAATTCTGAAGCCATTCTTATCGTTATTCCAGACAATGAACACTCCCCCACTTTCTGCCCGGATTTCAACTTTTCATAAGAACAGTTCTGGAGATCATTGGCTACGCCACTGCCTCAGTCTTGCACCCAATGGTTTGCAGTGTTCTGGCCCCACTATCATCTGGCAATTTCTTGCGAAAGATCATGATTATATATAGTTCGGGCGCGTGTTGTCGTTGGACAAAGACTTTAGAAAATGCATGTAAACATTTATTCTTTGTGTTTGTTATATTTTCGTTAAAATATAATATGATAACTAAACATTACTTTAGTTTTGTCTTTTAATATTATGAAATACACTTAAAATCAATAGTCCTGTTTTTTCAAAGTCAACAACAATCTTTTCCCCGTAATATTAACCCGTTTGACCGGTTTTTCAAGAACACAACTTGAAATATAACATAAAGTATATAGTTTCTTACACTCCCGGCGTTGATCACCCCGAAGTGATCAAAATACACTAAAACAATATTGTATTTATGTCATCCCCTTTCGTGAAAGTTCTCCAATTATCGCTGCAGCTCGTCTCGGCCGCTGTCTGGTAGTGTCTTCTTCCGTGGACTCACTTTCAACATTTGGATGCTCAACGATTTCTGTATCTGTACTTAATCGCAACTCAAGAGGAACTAAATGTTGAATTGGTCGTCGTAACTCAATCACACGGCCTTTTCCAGAATTTACGACGCAAACCTTTGCTGCCCGAATTACACCGTCCTTGCTTTTAATACGCTCCTTGACTCTTGCAAGCTTCCAAAACATTCGCGGAGTGGAGTCTTTCTTCAACACTACTACGTCACCAACGGCTATCGTTTCTCCTTCTGTCCCGTGAAGTACGCGCGAAGTCTCCCGAAGACTCAACAAATATTCCATTCTCCAGCGATTAGTAAATTGCTCCAGTAAGCGCTTGGTTAATGATCGATTAGTACTGATAATGTCGAATTGTCGATCACTGGGAGTCAACGCTATTTGTCTACCATAAATTAGTTGAGAGGGTGTAAGTGGGTACGACACGCCGTCCTCATCGTCATAGACATGTAAGTGGTCTATTATTTATCGTCGTCTCAATTTCTACTAAGAGTGTTCTCAATGACTCGAAGTCCATGGAAGATCGTCCGAGAGTTTTCTTCAAACACCTCTTAGTACTCTGTATCATTCGTTCGTAGAATCCTCCTTGCCAGGGTGCTTTCTCTATAATGAATTCCCATTTTACGCCCTTCGAAGCCATTTCTCGTTGAATTTCGGAGGATCGCACGATGTTCTTCACCTCTTTCGATGCACTCTTGAAAGTCTTAGCATTGTCAGTTATTAATCTCGATGGCAAACCTCTTCGGGACACAAAGCGTCGAAAGGCTTGAAGAAATGAAGAAACGGATAAATACGGAACAAGTTCCAAGTGGACCGCCCTAGTAGAGGCGCAAGTAAACAGACAGATATATACCTTCTTCGATTCGCAATTCGTCGCAGCATATAGAGGACCAGCAAAGTCAATACCCGTGTTGGCAAATGGTGGATCTTCGCTGACTCGACTTGATGGTAACGCTGGTTCTTTTGCCGCAGCAAAAGGTTTGGCCTCAAATCGTTTGCATATCACGCAACGCCTTACAATTCCTTTAACGCTCTCTCGACCACGCAACAACCAATATTTTCCTCGAACGCAATTTAGAGTTTCTCTAATTCCGTCGTGATGTACCAACTCGTGACTTTCGCGTATGATCAACTTTGTAAATTCATGCTTTGGTGGCAAAATAATTGGTTGTTTTGCATCATCAGGCAGCGCAGAGTGGCTAATTCGACCGTCACAACGAATAATCTTATCATCATCGAAAAATAAACCAAGCTGTTTAACTCGTAAGTTAGCGCGACCATTTCGAATACATTCGATCTCCTCGGCAAAGGCAGTGGACTGAATACTACAGATCCATAATTTCTCTGCTTCGTTTAATTCGTCAGAGTTTAACTCGGGTGACATGGTACAAGGTTGCTTTCTGGTCTTCTTTATGAATCGGATAACTAATGCTGTGACCAGGGCCGCCCAGAGGGGGGGGCAAAGGGGGCAATTTGCCCCGGGCCCCCAACTAAAGGGGGCCCCCAAATAGAAATGAAGTAAAATATGGATATATATTACTGTAAATAGTCTCTCAGAATGCAGGACTTTGCCATTCTGAGATCCTAGATTTCAAAAATTTCCCGGGGGAGAATGCCATTTTAGTACTGGATGAAGATTAAGAATGTTATTTGAAACGAATGTAATCCATGCAGAAGTTCAAAGGTATGGAAATCAGTTTTCTAAACAAGCACATGCCGCCAAATATATTTGAGGAATGAGGATTCAGAATAGCGAGGGCCCCAAAGCTATTTTTGCCCCGGGCCCCCAAATGTCTCTGTGCGGCCCTGGCTGTGACACGAAGTAACTTGGTCTTCGTGTTGTATCTCTGAAGATCGACAAAGTTCTCCATATGGACAGAACTATTTAACGATATTCCAGACAAGGAATGCACGATCGGAGGCGGATTTTTCATCACTTCCTTGTAAGCTTCATCGTTGTTGTTACTCGTAGGTTGAGGATCTACTGGCCATTGATCTTTTGACTGCTTCAGAAACCTTGGGCCATTCCACCAAGTTTCAGCTTCTGCGAGTTCGCGGCCCGAACAGCCACGAGAAGGCAAATCTGCGGGATTTAATTCCCCTGGGCATGTCTCCATTCATGGTTGCTAGTTAAATCCCTGATTTCATTTACTCGATTCTGGACAAACGTCTTCCACGCCTTATGGTTTAGTATCCAACATAATGTGGTGAACGAGTCCGTCCATAAAACGACATCGGTAATTTCCTTAATCGACGTTAGGGCTTTAATGACAGAATCGACCAATCGCGCTAATATATTTGCTCCTAACAGTTCGAGTCGTGGTATGGTTTGTCGTTTGATAGGCGCAATTCGTGTTTTAGATGCAATCAAATTTATTTCAACTTCTCCATTGCTATGTTCTGTGCGAAGGTACACCACTGCAGCGAACGCAAGGTTGGATGCATCACAAAACCCGTGAATCTCATGAGTTCGAAATAGTTCGTCAAACCGGCGAAAGTAACATCTTGGTACTCGTATATCACTCAGGGATTGTAAATCCCTTACGAGAGACTTCCAACTCGCTAATGCCTTGCCATCTAACTCGTCATCCCAATTCAAGCTGGTGGTACACAGTGTTTGGAACAACACTTTCATGGTAACCGTAAATGGAGCGAAAAAACCGATGGGGTCAAATACCTTGGCAGAGAGCTTTAATACTGACCGTTTAGTAGAAGGAAGGGATTTCGCATAGTCAACTAACTCGCTGAGGTCATAACAAAATTCGTCACTGTCCTCGTTCCAACTAATTCCAAGAATCTTTACGCAATTCCTTTTCGGTACTGTAGTATCTTGCGATGGTGAACTTGGTAATGAGGCTTCGCCAATACGTACTTCTGTGTCAGCAGTGGCGTTGTGGTGAGAGGATTCTAAATTCTCTTTCGTTGCTTCGTCTTTCGTACCTCCATTTTCGCCTTCTTGTGATGCAATGAAATCTCGAACGTAGGCGGAGCTTGAATGCCATTTTCGAAGTTTGAACCCACCCTTGTTCATTAGATCACCAGATGTGCGATAGATACGTAAGGCTTCTTCATCATCATGAGCTCCACTGGCCAAGTCATCGACATACAGAGACTCAAGCAACAATGAGACTATGTCAGGTGCGATTTCCTTGTATCTTGAAAGATGATGGGATATAGTGCTGGATAAGATAGCAGGACTGGGGGTTAGGCCAAATGGCAGACGTCGAAACTCGTATTCCTTGAGAGTAGGGGGGTCTTGAGTAATATCTTCGAACCAGAGAAACTTCAGCATCTTCCTATCCTCAGGAGCAATTTGTATCTGATGGAAGGCTTTCTCGATATCAGCAACAAGTCCGATGGGGTAGCCTCTGAAATTTACAACTGTATCAAATAGTCGTGGTACCAAATTTGGGCCCTTTTGGAGACAATCGTTCAAAGATAGATCATCCTTTGAAGGTTTTGTAGAACCATCAAACACAAGACATTCCTTGTCTTGACGAACCACACCATGGTGTGGCAGATATTGGCTGGTTTCTCCAGGTTCAACTACGGAGTCTATAATACCGCCTTTCTCTTGATCTTTAAATATGTTGTCATACTGTTCGAGTAATTGTTTGTCTTTATCGAGACGAGACTTAAGTTGATGGAGTCGTTTCAAACACATACCAAATCCATTTGATTTCGGAATACACTCATCCTTCCATGGCAAATTAACTTCGTATCTGGCTTCATCCTCAAGATATTGAATGTTCCTTAAAAAATCATCCTTTGTCACCTCTTCCTCCTTAATTCCCATCGATTCGATCTCCCAGAAACGACTTAAACACTTCGAAAGTTCAGATTCATCTTCTCTCAATTCGATTGAGATTGGTGTTGACAAGAAACATTGCTCCTCAATGAGCAAATGTACTCCAGAGACCTTCGAACATGATTCTGTAGCATTCGTCGGGCCCGTAACAACCCAGCCAAAATCACTGTTAATGGCCACAGGCCCACTTTCGCCTCGTACTATCTCGCCAGTAAGAATATCGAAATAAGAGTCTGCACCAATCAGAATGTCGATACTACTATCACTTTGTCGTCCTTCGAGAATGTTGAGATCAGAGAGCTGTAAATCTTGTAAATGGGGATACAGGCTAAGATCAATGGTGGTTGTCAACGGTGAGCAAAGTTTTGGAAAACAAAGTGCATTTATCTTTCGATCACCGCTTTTCCCCTTCAAAACCAACTCAACCATATCGCATTGTCGCTTCTTAAAATGATCATCACCAAAAGTATTCAAATTAAGCGTCTCTGTTCGAATTGGAACCAAACCAAGTCGCCCTTTAATGAATTGGTGATGTAGGAACGCTGGCTACCGCTATCCAAAAGTAATCGAACCGGTATTGGATTTGAGCCATCTTCCCCTTGCGCATAAGTAACCGCTGTTTGCAGAAGAACCTTATTTCGGGTTTTAGTGGCGGTTGTCGTTGTCACATTCTCAATTATCAAATCATCAGTTTTAGCCAAATTCTCGACCCCATTAATGACGGATGCAGTTCTAGTATCACTCGGGTCCTTCGTAGATGGGAGCCTGTCATCTTTACTTGGTTGTTTATATTTATTTCCATTCATGGAATGTTCTTCGTGGGGGCCCTTAGATGCTTGACAAATCGACTGGTGATGTCTGCCATGACATTGTCTACAACTCTTCTTTGACAGGCACCGTGTACTGCGATGACCAATCCCCAAGCATATAAAACATCGATTGTCTCTCCTCAATATGTCCTTGCGATCATTTGGGTTTGTCACTCGGTCGCATGATGCCGAAAAGTGAAACTCTTTGCAATAACAACATTGAATCTGTTTACCAGTTCTATCTTGAGCCGTAAATGCACCTGCAGAGGGTAATCTAGGGGAGTAGGGTGGCCCCCCGGTTTGTTTACTCTGTTGCGGACTTGACTGTACCCCCTCGCTTACTTCCCGCGCTTCAATCTCAACTCTTATTGTGTTCAACAACTCATCAATTTTCCAAATGTCTCCGGAAGATTTTCTGGCAATTTCAAGACGGATTTCATTGGGCAATTTTGACATAATTATTGGGATTAGCATGCTACCATATTGCTCCGAAGAAATTCCAATAGACGCCAAACCCCGCACATGGACACTTACTTTGTCGTAAACATATCTCAACTGACTTGTTCGACTGTTCGCGCAAGGTTGAATTTTCAGAATTTCATCCATGTGTGCAGCTATTGTCTGTTGAGTTTTCCCAAATCGTTCTTGTAAAATTGTAATTGCAGCATCATAATTAGCACTGGTCAATGTGAGACCTTTTATGGCCCGTGCTGCATTCCCCTCCAATAATGATTGTAGATAGTTAAACTTATTAACTTTCGAAATAGTTGGGTTACTATGAATAGCTGAATCATACAAGTCCCAAAAAGAAGTCCATTCAGTTACCTTACCTCCATACTTTGGGAGTTCCAACTTGGGAAGCTTTGGCAAACTTGATACAAAATGTCCCGAAGGCGTTGTTGACATAGCCATAGGCATTGTTGACATATGCGTTGTTGGCATAGCCGGTTGTTCCAATGAGGGCGAATTATTCACTGAGTTTAAACTAGTATTTTCCTCGTTTTCTACGATCATAGACGGTAAATTATTTGAATTTTCGCCTGTTTCGGTTGCATTTTCGATAACTTCCTGTTCTATATTCGCACTCGGAATCAGGTTCGATTTCGTAACATTGTCATTCGTAACAATGTCATTCGTATTAATATTGTCGTTCCTAATATGACTCGGATTTGTTTTCGCTTTGGCAGATTTTATTCGCTTGTCGATTCTTCGCTTCATGTTCAAAATTCTATCGGAAATTTCTGCTGATTCTTCGATTTCGGTTTGTATTTCGCTCACGTCGCAAATGTTGCATACTTCGTCGTCGATTTCGCTTAATATTTTCAATTTTCCTTCGAGTTGTAGAGCAATAATCTCGCTTCGTTCGATGTGATCGTCTTCGTATTCGGGTGTCTGTATTATCTGTAATAACTCAATCGCTTCTTTTTCTAGTTTCGTACATACACCGCGATGACCTCGTCGCCTAGCACGTAGCCTGTTCAATTTTTCCTTCGCTTCATCGGCCATTTCGCTTCCGGGTTCGATTGGGAGACTTTAGTTCGATAAAGTCAGCCCCACGTTGGGCGCCATGTTATATTTTCGTTAAAATATAATATGATAACTAAACATTACTTTAGTTTTGTCTTTTAATATTATGAAATACACTTAAAATCAATAGTCCTGTTTTTTTTCAAAGTCAACAACAATCTTTTCCCCGTAATATTAACCCGTTTGACCGGTTTTTCAAGAACACAACTTGAAATATAACATAAAGTATATAGTTTCTTACAGTGTTTGGCTGACATGCAGTTATGGTTCTATTATGCCATTTATTTCAGAAATGTATTATATATCAAATAAATAGGCGCACATTAAACTAGTATACATGTGACGCGAACATCCTTACCCAACTTTTCCGGGGCCCTCTGAACAGCCCGGGCCCTGGGTATTTTGCCCCCACTGCCGCCCCCTCCTCTCGCCAGCCTTCGTGTCACATAAGGGATTCACGGGCTCAAACTCATGTTGGCGGCCATTTTTTGGGCCGACTAGATTAGAAGATGTGGAAACGTTTTTACAATCTGTCATATATTTAACCTTTGATAATTCTTGTTCCTTTTATTTGATTTTTATCGGAAATGTACCAAGCAAGGTATTTTTATCGTTATTTGTTGCATTTGAGTGAGATGTAAACATTAACAAAAGGCCACAATGCATGACCCTGACACTAATCCTTTAACACTTGCGCTATGGATCAAACGTAAGATTTAGATAGCTGGTACGTCTCGCGCATGCGTGGGGAACGTCGTGCCCATTCCTAACTCAATTCCTTGTTAGGGTCGTTGGTGAATCCCCAGGGGTGAACAATTTCTATATGTATATATTTCTATATATTTCTATATATTGACAACCACTATACCTATATATGCCTTTTGTTTCAGCTACTTTCAGCAGTTCCTGACTGAGATCTAAACCATCGATATTTTTGTAACCACGTTTTCGTAATTGTTCTCCAACTAAACCAGTACCACAGCCGAGGTCAAGAATGTTGATATCATTGTTATATCCAAATTCCTTTAATCTTTTCATTAACTGCTCTGCCGCTACAGTTGGTCCAACGTAAGCTTCGTCTTGCATATCCTTAAAAATAATAATAAAAAGTGATCAAGATAAACTAATTACTAGCTTTACTTATAATGGTTAGCTCTATTTGTTCATTTGTTATATCACTGTTTTATCCAATATTCTTTAGTTTTGTACAGTTGTGCATTGTACGAGGTAAGTCGTAAATGCACAACCTTAAAGGGAAGGCAACAGAAACCGTGTACTGTACCTAACGGTTTACCTTCAGCTCCCTTCACCTGGGATCGAATGAATTCTGACCGTACATTAATTTATATTTCTTCTTTTGAGTTCGCACTGGATGCATTAAACCAGACGAATTAGAGCGTCGCTGACATTTTATATCTCTATGTGATCAAACAAATTTCCAAAATGTTCCGAATTCATTGACATTGTTCATTCTAATATTCTTAACGCCAGCTGGTAATCCCTAATTCAGAGCAGAAGTGTTGAAGCAACTCAAACTCGCATTAAAGAAAACACTTTCGGTTAGAAACACTTTCGATCGTTTTCTTGTAGGATAGTATTTACTTTGAAGCTGGTTTCTAATAAATTGTACTCTTTAAAATACATGCATGCAGAATCCCCTCGCCCATTCGAACCAAACGATTTACTCCCCAAAAGTTATTAGGGAACTTTAGATTTGACGACGGCTACGAGAACGACTACGAGATTTTTCTGACGAAAAATATTTAACGGAAACATCTCGTAGTCGTAGTCGTTCTCATAGCCGTCGTCAAATCTAACGTTCCCTAATGTAACATGAAGTACTGAGTCGATCACTGTAACCATGGTAACACGCAATTATATTTCTTCTATTTTTTCTACAAAATGGTAAAATAGTGATACGATTTGTACTTTTAACTATAAAATTATTAATTTCCCAACTATATACAGTAGGTATGTTATTATATAACAAATTGAGGGTTGCTTCGCGTGTGCCTAAAAGATAATAAACAAAATCTCGACGTTTCGAGCTAAAGCCCTTCGTCAGGAGAAATTAGTAGGAATTTTACTAATTTCTCCTGACGAAGGGCTTTAGCTCGAAACGTCGAGATTTTGTTTATTATCTTTTAGGCACACGCGAAGCAACCCTCAATTTGTTCTATATGTCCGTGGCCGACGCTGAATTAAAGTCTATGTTATTATATACTCTTTTAGCTTTGATTTACTGTAAAATTCAACCTTAGATGTCTCACAAAATTAGGTTTCGAAATTTTCATAAAACTTCCAACTGTTTTTGATCAGTATTTTTATACTTCGCACTTGTTTTTGAAATGAAGTTTTTGAGATTTAATATGTTGTTTCTTAGACTATGACGTATTTGAATTAATACTAAAATACCTTTTAAGATTAATCAATAAGTATTGACCGCACAGGATGACCCGGTATGGAATGACATATTTCTGTGCACCAGACATGTGCACCAAATATTTATAGGAAATATATTGGCAAGACTAAGGTTGTGCCGTGCACATCACCTTCATTCCAAACTGGAGGATGACCCTCTAAAAATTTTCATTTATCTCCTTTTGGAGACTTTATTTGTCTGTATTTATGTCCCGCCGACTCCCGAGTACAAAACCTTTTTTGAAAAAGTTTGCAAAATGACAGGTAAGTTTCTGACATACATTAAAAACAAATTCTTTGTTTTAGCCAATTATATACGTAATGCAAGGGATATTTGGTTCGTTGCTTAGTTACGATACAGCCTTGGCCTTGAACCTTATCAAGTTAACTATTAATGCGACAGAGAATCAACAACCGGACGTTAAGGGAGAAAAGAAACTGAAACAATTGATAAACAAATATAACGATCGATATTACGGAACTGGAAAGATAAAGAACTGTGAAGTTCATCTTCACATTGATGAAACTGTCACACCAAGTGCCCAGCCGCAAAGAAGGATCCCATTCAACCTGCGAAAGGGACTTGAGCAGGAATTAGCACGATTAAAAAATGAAGGCATAATAGAAGTCCGGGGTCCGACCCTATGGATTTCTCCCCTGGTCGTGGAACCTAAACCGAAAAACTCAAACTAGGGTACGCCTCTGTGTTGACATGCGTGTTGCCAACAAAGCTATACAGAGAGAACGACACAATCATCACACCCACTCTCTATGACCTTATTAATAATTTCAATGGAGCAACCGTTTTCTCCAAGCTCGATCTTAACCAAGGATATCACCAGCTAGAACTTGCACCATAATCGCGATACATAACAACATTTTCGACCTACAAAGGTCTGCGACTTCTACCTCGGCGGCAGAAGTTTTTCAAGCAACTATACAGCAAGTTATACACGACATACCGGGTACGCGAAACATAAGTGATGATATTATCATATATGGCAGCGACCAAACGTCACATGACAATGCCTTGGAAGCAGTCCTACAGCGACTGAAAGAAAACAACCTAACCCTCAAGTCCTCAACGCAACCAAATGTGAATACAACAAGCCATCCATATAATTTTATGGTTACATATTTTCCAAAGACGGTTTGTCTCTAGATTCAAAGAAAATTGAGGCCTTTCAACAACTCAGTGCTCCACAGAACCCAACAGAAGTGCGAAGCCTGCGGGGGATGGCTAACTATTGTTCACGCTTCATTCCAAACTATTCAACTATAACCGAACCTCTAGCTATGTCAGCTCACTAAATCAAACGACACCTGGCAATGGACACCAGCACATCAAACAGCTCTGGATACATTAAAGAAACACCTCACTGATGATAAAACTATATCATATTACGACCCAAAGAGCGAATCCACCCTGATTGTCGATGCCCAGTAGGTCTTGGCGCAATCATTACGCAAACAAATCCTGAAACGAAAGAAGAAAAAGTAATCGCGTTTGCCAGTCGTGCGTTAAACCCTGTTGAACAACGATATTCCCAGACCGAAAGGGAAGCCCTTGCTATTCTCTGGGCATGTGAAAATTTTCATTTGTACAGTACGTCTGCGGTTCCCACTTCACAGTGATCACGGATCATAAACCTCTCGAGCATATTCATGCGAATTCACGATCTTGATGTTCGGCACGCCTTGAACGATGGTCACTAAAACTACAGCGATACGACCTTATTGTGAAATACCAACCAGGAAAATCAAACCCAGCTGATTATATGTCACGGCATCCACAGGCATCTTCACCATCAAATAATTACTCTCAAATAGCAGATGAATGCATATGTTTCGTCGCACAGCATGCCATTCCCAAAGCAATATCTCTCGATGACGTCAAAAAGGCAACAGTTTACGATCCAACCCTACAGCACGTTACCAAAGCAATCCGAACAGCAACTGGACCGTCACTCCAACCCAGAAAAACAATGGCGTCAACCCATAGGAAATGACAGCATACTTCAAGCTTCGTAATGAACTAGCAGTATCGAATGAAAGTGATATACTTCTAAAAGGAACCGGAATAATCCTACCAGAATCATTTCGATCACGCGCAGTATCACTTGCCCATGAAGGACATCAGGGTTTGGTAAACACCAAACGTCTGCTCAGAGAAAAAGTTTGGTTCCCTGGGATAGACCCTCAAGCAAAATCATGCAATGGGAAAATGCATACCATGCCAAGCAGCGACGCCCACAAAGCAACACGAGCCTCTACAAATGACGGAACTACCCAATAGACCGTGGCAGAAGCTTCCAGCAGATTTCTGTGGCCCCTACCAACTGGTGATTATCTTCGCGTAATCATCGACGAATTTTCTCGTTATACGGAAGTAGAAATCCTGAAATCCACCTCAGCAAAAGCTACACTACCAAAGTTTGATAAGATTATTTCTACTCATGGCATTCCAGTTGAAATAAAAACTGACAATGGACCACCCTTTAATAGTCAAGAATTTAAGGATTTTTCAGAAGATCTGGGATTCAACCATCGAAATATTACTACCCTGTGGCCCAAGCCAAATGCGGAAGCAGAGAGATTTATGCGAACTTTAAACAAAGCAATCATCACACACACATTGAGCAGCTTTATTGGAAACAACAAATGTATCGGTTCCTGCGCAACTATCGCGCCACACCTCACGCAACTACCCACAAGACACCCGCAGAACTGTTATTTGGAAGAAAGATGAGAACAAAACTGCCAGAGATTGCCCCGACTGTAAATGATTCAGGTCGCAGTTGTGAAGACGCGACTGCTAAAGAAAAAATGAAAAGCTATGCTGATGACCGAAACAATGCGAAACCAGCCACGTTTCAGATTGGAGATGATGTGCTCGTACGACAGCGAAAGTATAACAAGTTCTTGTCGTACAACAATCCACAACCATACCGCATATTGGCCATAAAAGGTAGCATGATTACAGCTGAAAATGCCAAACACAAGATCACAAGAAATTCATCACATTTCAAGAAAATAACACGATCACCTACCAGTGAATCTACTACGAATGACGATGACGAAGATATTCCAAACAACGATGTTGAAGAATCAGTGATACCGGAACAACCCCAAAGAAGATATCCTCTGAGATCAAATCGGGGACGACCCCCTAACCGCTTTAGTGTTCCATAGTAATAGACTTAAGTCGCAGCGAACTATTATAGAGACTGCAAAAACGATAGTCATAGATTAATGTTCACATTTTGTTGGTTCTATCGTTAATACTGTTCACGAAGACGAACGGACGGAAGCAATAAGGAAAGGAGGGATGTAATGTTGAGATTATGCTAATGAGTTAATATAGTTAATAGAGTAAGGGGTGTGGTTTGAGAAAACGAGCAAGGACAGTAAAGACATAGATACTAGAGTACGAGAGAAGAATGTAAACTCGAAATAACTACATTAATAAAACATAATTATAAATAGTATAAAGGCAAAGGTTTGTTATGGGAATATCATAACACGTATCTTTTAAACTAAGTAATTATTTCCTTTTTTGCTTATATATTGGACAAAAGGAACCTTCACTGAGGGGAGACAAAATAGTTTACTGTAGGGGCAATATAGGCAGGGGTCAATAAAGTCGGGTCAGCTGCGACCGACGGTTGCAGGCACATTTCAGAAATGAAACAACTTGCAAGCACATTTTGTAAGACTTGTTATACCAGTAAGTTATTGATGGACAGATAAAAAATGTCAAAATTGTCAGTTACGTTTAAACAACTTTAACAAACTTAACCAAACAAAGTCTAAACACTATCATGAGGCTTATAAAAAACAGCGTAATGAATTAAACAAGTTGATTAAGAAAACTAAAGCCGAATACTTTACCAACCAACTCAACAATTGCGAAAGAAACCCTAAAGAAATGTGGAAAACTATAAATAGGTTGACAAATAAGAGCGTCAAAACAACTAATATCACTGAAATAAACCACAACGGTAACAGCATAACCGATGGTTCTACGATTACAAATACTCTTTTCAGATTCGAAATGTTACAACACTAGAAGTTTTTAAACTTCTCTCAACAGCCAAAACTTCTAAATCAACAGGGCACGACGGAATTCTAATAAATTGTCAATAGACTCGGCCGCAGGCCTCATTAATATTATTTTGTGCCTGCGAGCAGAATTTAGAAGTTGGAAATGTGCCTGCAAAAATTTTGCATTTTCAAATTTTACTAAAAACAATAAATCATTAAATCACATTTACTTTTGCATTGCAAGAGAGCAGCATAGCCAGTACCTAACAGCATTACAGCAGTAGCAAGTTTCACTCTGGCCGTCTCACTAGTCACTTTAGTTTAAGTCACTACTGTCTCTAAAAATGTTATAGCAAAACAATCAGGTCATAAATGATAATTTAGGCTTTGCTGAGCTCATTCGGTCGATGACTTTTGATGCAGCAAAGTCCTTTATGTTCTCTGATCTTCGAACAAAGTGCCAGTCTCCAGTCTTCTTTTTCCCAGAGTTCTTCCAGTACTCTGTCATACTTGCTTGAATGATGCTATCTGCATGTGCCAGTTCGGGCCCATTGATAGATATAATCATTTCGAGTACTGCCCTTTCCTCCGATATTGGTCGGAACTTGTTATTTCGATTTTCATAGATAGAAACCATTGACTCTATCACCGATTCTACTGACATGCTGGCGGCGGCAACACAAATTACATGCATTACCATTTCAATATCTACATACAGTTTTCTATCACTCTCTAGGAAGACTTTAATCAACTCGATGCTGCATAGATCCTTTTCGCTGAGTTGCGCAACATGTCTTTCGAGTCTCCTGATAAACTCCCGAAACTGAATACGAATTTCGCTGTCTGGCACATCAACAATATTGGTTGCCAATTGTTTCGAGGCCTTGGTAAACGGCTCTCCGTCCATGGCTGCAACATGTGCAGCACCCTTCTCTTTAACCTTCAGAGCCAATGCTCTTAGATCAATGATTGGTCTCAAGGTTTTTAGCATGGATTTGTCGGTTTCATCGTACACATTCTTATCCAGATCTTCATGAAGTCTTTGCGCTAGCGTTTGCAAAGCCTGTTGCGCCTTGACAATGACAATGCCTTGTTGCCCATCTTGGGCATTATTGGCAGCTTCGTGTATTCATGTCTTCAGCATATGACTGTGCCATGGGGATGCCTCTATATGTGCCATTTGTTTCGATTTCTTCTAAGTCACGGTGGAGGAATGGCCATTGACATTTAGAACCATAAGAGCTGATGCATTTGGCATGATCTAAAGATGTAGTCATCGAATTAAATTTTTCGATTCCAACGGACTTAAATTGGTCAAATTTATCATGTGGCAGCATATCGACAGTTTGAAGGATGTTGACGCCGTGACCAAAAACTTCATAAATGTCACAAATCCCAGAAAGCATCACAGCAAACCTCTTGTTCACTATCTTGTTTGAGAGGTCACTTGCGTGGGTTGCCTTCTTCCTGTCTTCACTGTTTCCTTCCATGTTTTGAAGCTGAACTTCCTCCAAGGTGCGTATAAGGGCAGGGAAATCTTCGCGGAAACTGACGTATACCTTTCTGGCATGGTTCGCAAACCTCGTTTCGGAAAATAATTTGGGTGTTTTGAAGCTGATGTCAGCTTCTTCGCTCTCTTTCATTTCCTTGGCAACAGTAAAAAGGTGCTCGAACTCTTTTCCATAATTAACTACTTTGAATACGTCTCCGATGGTCTTCGTGGTAGAGACTAGCCATTGAAATTTTGCATCCTTCCTGATATGGGTATCCTGTAATCCAGCTTTGTGAAGCGGGTCCCAATCATGGTGTTTCCTCTCGTCTCCTTCAAACCCAAAATAGCGATCCAGTTTCTCTGGAACATTGAGGTGGAAGTATGCACCATCAAACGAGCCTCCGATGTATTGCGATCTGTTGATATCGTAGATTTTGACGCAATCCGTGATGCTGTTGGTGACACCATCACCAGTATGCTGTTTAACAACAGGATGGCCAAGAAAAAATGCGTGCAACAACATTGGCGAGTTGGGGACGACTGTCGTGAATGTGACAAACTGACGTGTTCGATGCTTCCAAGTCGCTTTGTCAGCCCCAATCTTTCCAGAGGGTCGAAAACCCGTTTGTTCCAAAGGATTCTCTAAAAATCTAGTCAGCCTTCGAGTAACTTCTTGGGACATAAACGGGAGGATTTTCGAAGGAAAACTGTTCGAATGGTTGATATCCCCAATGTCTGAATCATTGACAGAGTGGAGATATAAAAGATGCTCGAAATCAGTGTCCGGTCGTCCTTGTTTAAACATGTAATAGCAGATTCTGCCAATTATTTTGCCTACAACCCTTTCGCGTCGATCATTTTTCTCCAGTTCCTTTTCATTTGCCGTTGTTTTTTCTAGTGACTTGGCATGGCTTGTAGATTTCAAGTGTGCCGAAAGATGTGTTTTCAGATTTCGAAACTTCTTTGGTAAGACTTTTTCAGGACAGTCGATGACATCGCCAGTGTTGTCATATTTGAATACGGCAAAATTTGCGTTCTTAGATGAAAGTTCTGGTGGATGTGGAGTGGCTGGTGCACATATAGAGCACACGACTGTTTGCTTCTCTTCGACGAAGAGGAATTCGTTGAACTTGCATAGAATGTCATCTAAAGATTGGCAGCTGTTCATCAAAAAGTTCTCTGGCAAAACTGCTTCATGAAGCGAGGACGTAGATGTCGCGGCATTATCCCTGCTTTCCCCGCCAAGACCAAGCGTCGGATTGGAGTCACCACGCATTTTATCGAGTTTACGCGACAGATTATCCAGTTTTTCGTTGATTTGTGACAATAAGCCAGGGGCAGGGGGTTGTTTCGTGTCAACTGCTCCTTCGGCGGATTCACATTCAATGTTTCTGTCTGACTCGTTCTGGTTTTCGGAAACCTCTGAAACTTCCACTTCCATTGCCAACTGGCCATTATTATTATCATTATCGTCGTCTAGCTGAGAATCATGAGTTGGCTCAATTGTTTGATTTGATTCTTTCGAAACTCTCTTTGCTTCACTATTTCCTTCATCGCTTTGAGTCCTTTTTCTCCCAACTGGATTATCCACTCGATTGAAAAGCGATGAAATCGAAGACTGGCATGCAGGACGCAAGAGGTTCGGGTTTTCTGCTGGGTGTTGACGTTGGAGATGAACTCGATTGTTTTGAAACAGAACTTCTGTTAGACACACTCTACACTTTATTTTATTTCGCTTGCTAGAACTCGCTCGATAATTACTAGATGACATCACTTCATTCTTTTTCGCCTGTGTTTTGTTGTTTACGTTTCGAGTAATCGAGTGTTCGGGTTTCGCGAGAAAAACATGACGTTAAAAGGAAGTCATTTAAGTTTCGGCAAACGCGAAACCTAAGTTAAATGGCTTCCTTTTTAACGTCATGTTTTTTCTCGCGAAACCCGAACACTATGCTTGTACAAACTTTGTTAGTAGTGCCTGCGAAGATCATACTTTGTAAACACAGTTTTAAATCCTTTGCTGCAAATCAACAAAAAATGTGCCTGCACAAATTGAAAGTGTGCCTGCGAGCGGCGCTCGCGCGCTCGCGCATTTTAATGAAGCCTGCTCGGCCGATATTATAGCACCTTCACTGACGCATATATTTAATGCATCAATTATGATGGGAATATTTCCGAACGAAGTAGCTATTGTTTCACCTATTCATAAAACAGGTTGCAAAACACAATGCGATAATTACAGACCTATTTCCGTTTTGTCGACAGTAGCCAAAATATTCGAGAGCTTGATTACTAAACAACTCGAAACATATTAAGAGTCAAACGGCATAATATTACTGAACACCAAGCTGGCTTTAGAAAACAACATTCTACTCAAACATCGCTGCTTAATATAACAAACCAATGGTATATAAATATGGATAGCGGATGTTTAAATGGAGTACTATTTCTTGACTTAAAAAAGGCATTTGACTGTGTTGATCATACAATTCTTCTTAAGAAGCTGCATGCTTATGGCATACAAGAAAATGCTCTTAAATGGTTCAGATCATATTTGACTGACAGGGTACAAATGTGCAAACTAAGACAAACAATATCTAGTAAAAGAAATATAAGGTGCGGTGTACCTCAGGTTCAAACCTGGGCCCACTGCTCTTTTTGATATATATTAATGATCTCCCAAACTGTCTCTCTACTACTAATATAAGCATGTTTGCTGACGATACGAATATATCAACATGTGCAGCCACCGCCGACAAAATTAATGAAAGCCTGAATGCCAACGTAGAGAAGGTACACCAATGGCTTCTTGCTAACAAACTCACACTAAACAAAGACAAGCCTGAGTACATGATAATAGGACCTAGACAGCGTCTGTCAAATATAACTAGTGATCCAAAAATTGAATTAGGTGAAGCAACAATTAAACGAGTAAATAAAGCAAAGACACTAGGTGTAATAATTGATGAACAGTTCACATGGAACAAGCAAGTCAACAATATTCGACAAAAGTCTCTAAGGGCATACTGTAGGTATGCTACGCCGAATGAAAGAGTACGTTCTAAAATCCACATTAATAAAAGTCTACAATGCGATTGTACTCTCTCATTATTGCAGCCTATTTGGGACAATTGCGCAGAATATTTAATTGAAAAGCTACAAAAACTACAAAATAGAGCGGCACGAGTCATCACTGGCAGCAGTTACGAAGTGAGCTCCGAAAACGTATTACGTGAATTAGACTGGAAACCTTTGATAAAACGCTTTGGCGCAAAAAGACAATGTTTGCATGTAACATAAGGAACAATTTTAAACTGCCACAATCAATGATAAACAATGATAAACTACGCAGCAACAATAACGATTTGTGATGAATAAACCAAAAACAAATTTCATGAAGAAAAGTATTACCTATACTACCGCTTCAATTTGGAACAAATTGCCGAAATGTGCAAAAGAAAAAGGGATCCGTGTAGGGAAATGAAGTTCTTTCTTGACAGTCGCTGACTTGACAAGTTATAGTGACAGTGTCATTTTAAACACTCTCTAAATATAGTTAATTGTAAATATTATATTCACATTTTTGTATATAATTAGTTAAACGGCCCCTAAAACTTTAGTCTTTATTGGTTAATTCTTATTGGCAAAAGTACATAAACCAATAAAGGGCAGAGCTTAAAGTATACTACAGTAAAATGTTCATGGCTATTCACATAATGATGTTGCACTTTTTCCAGGCACACTTTCAAATAATTTTTGCGGTCCCAGGCACACAAAAAAATTTATTGATCCTGAACATAGGGGCTGCGGGGGACTTGGCCCTCCAGTACAATATATATGCTAAGAGATGCTCTGGCAAGTTGCCAACAAGCTGTTAACAACTTGTCAACAAGCTGGGAACCAAGCTGTTGAAAAAGCATTCAATTTGGTACAAGTCTGCCCCAGGTTTGTCACAACTTGTGTGTAATATACAGTATGTGATTAAGAATATTTTCCAACATATGGGTTATACATTTTGTTTACATAATTTTAGTCCTGCAGAGCACGAATATTATTAATCGTGTTATTTGTTATCACAACATATATAAGATAAACCTCATAAAACATATAAGATATATAACAATATACACAAACTAAGATAAATATATATACTGTAAGATTAACTGCATATTACCGATCATTTAATTTGTCTATTAATTCCCTGCGCACTTAGGAAACTCTACAACCTGACTTCAATCCACTTAAATGCATCAGTCAAATCTAAGCATGCCCCCCCCCCCCACACTCTGGGTGGGGAATTTGAATGCTAATGTTTCAGTGTTTTCAATAAAAGGTGGTTACCGGTGGTTTACCGCCACCTATTAGGCCTTTCACAGCCACCTATTTCTTTGTTTATTTGCAAAATCTATATTTGTCTTTCATGTGGAAATTTTGAGCACAGACACCTATTCTTGAAATTCAGCCTGCTATTACAATAATTATTGAAACACATGTGTCTGCCCGGGAATAGGGCATTAGACAATTTTCTATTTAAACCATTGGCCAGGCCAAATGAAAAGACTTTGGGTACAATGTTCCACATTATTTTTCTCCTAACAAAGTATGGTTTGTTCATATATTAGACACAATGCCAAGCTGACCTGGTGTTTAACCCATTATTGTGCAAAACCTAATCCCTTGACAAGTAAAACACATCCAGACTGCAGAATTGGGCAGTTTTTGACAAGATCTCATGTGCGGAAAAGTTGAAAATCTAAGGGCAGGTGCACAAAACAGTTCCCAAACGCTCATCAACAAGCAGTCAAGAGCACAAAAGTAGCCAAATACATGTTAAAAACAACGAAAATTAGAGATTTGGGGGTAGATTAAAGTGCAAAAATTGCTGTAAAGTACATCCTAAGTGGCTAAAATTTCTCTCTCAAAAAATCTCGCGTACAACGATGACCTACTCTGCAGTCCAGAAAATCATCTGGTGTTAGACAGAATAAAAGAACAAAGTAGAGTGCATTTGGGCTCATTAGTCATTGCAGCTCAATGGGTTAACATACAATACATGTGTAGAAAATTATCAGCACTAGGTATGCAGATGTTTTGCCTTAAAGTGTTTATATTTTGTAACAATATATTCTTTCAAAACTGGAATATGGTTTCCTGGGGTGGGGAATTTAATTGCCACTGACATGTGGCGCAGGCATTTTCACTTGTATGTGATCCCTGCTAACATACATTAGTACCATTTCTGCAAAATTTGTTGGCCCAGGGGGGGGAGCCTTGGATTTGACTGATGCATTACAGACAAAAAAGATATTATTCAAGATACTAATTTAAATTTATAGTGATTCATAGTTTCATACACTATATTAAACCCGGCGTGTGCATAAATTTATAGTGATTCATAGTTTCATACACTATATTAAACCCGGCGTGTGCAATCAATGAAAATCGATGCTCGGAAAGCCCATCGATCAATCGATATCAATCAATACCAATTAATTAATCGATATTGATTGGTATTTGCCAATCGATAGTCACAAAATTCAGTCCGTTTGTCAACCGATATTCATTGATTGGTATCGACTTCATGGAGTCATTTGTTTAAATGCTCTGAAAATGTTGTACTGTAAACAATGAAACGTTAGCTAATAAAATGTTCTTATATATTATGTGTGGTAATTTGCTGGGCTCTTATTCTTTGGGTGTAAATGACAAATCCGCCTGTGGCTAATAAGGCAAATTCGGTAATGTCAATCTCACCCACGCAAACAGTGTGCACTATTAAAATGTTCCGTTTGTATCTATCTTTATGTCAATTGAAAAAGGAAAAACCAACATAAAATTAACAAACGACTTAGAGAACTTAAGAATTTACAGAGGAACTGACAACAAAATGATAAAGGTAAAAGGTTTATATATAAGCTTCACCGGAAAGTGAGTGCGGCGCCAAAGACGACAAGACAATAGTGGTGACAGCTAATATCCTGTTATATTTATCACGGTCAATATCACACAGTTTGCAATCTTAAGGGAGATACACAACCTTCGGCCTTTGCACACAAATACTATAATAGAAATACATTTGTATTTTGTTTCCTTCGTTCTCTACATGGTTCAATTAAGTCTTTATTGTACAATGAATTGAGCAGTCAAATTTCTTGTGATTAGAAGCGGTTTGATTTCCAATTCATTTCCCACTAAATTAACATTTAATATGGAATTTTATGAGAGTGTTTTGGCACAAAGTCTTCAAGATTGTAGTGGCCTTTCGAATTCAGCAAGCCAGAACGGAAAATCAAGATAACTCTTGAATGTTGACCGCAATTTTTTAGCATGGTCGAGAATACCAATCGACCACTGTTAGTTCATCGATTGTTATTGATAATCATTACCAATCGAACACAATTAGTCTATTGATTGCTATCGATAATCGATACCAATCAATAAGGTCACAAAAACCTTCACCATCGATTGTTCATCGATTTTCAATATCAATCGATATCGATTGATATTAATTGATATCGATTTTAACAATTATGGATTTCATCGATTGCACACGCCGGGATTAAATGACAACATAAATTTGCCTATATTTACAAATACCTTATCATACGTCTTGTTCCAAGCTGAGTATAGTTGAATCAGTTCTTCCTGAGTAGTGTTGGCATTTAGTTGTTTAACACGACTATAATAATCAAAACTTTCTTCACACATTATAAGACAGTATATTTGATTACTTGATCAGCAAATATGATGTTATTGATGTACTATTTTACTGTAGCAATTATAAAATTGTTTAATCCTATGTTCAGTGCTTCCACTCGCCAAAACTGAATTTCCTTTTCTCATCCTTATTTTTTACCAAATTTCCTTCCACAAATTTCTGCTTTTTTCCTGGCAATTCGTTCAATTTCCTTCCAATTTGCTTCTAAAGTGGATTTCCTACTATTTTTCCTACCGGAGTCCGAAAAGGAAAATCAAAGAAAGAGAAAAAATCTAAGGATTTTTTCTGCACTAGTGCAGAAGAAGGTTTCACTATTTTTTGAATTTTTGAGTAAGCTATCGCAATGCATGCCGGTAAAAGTGGTTATTCTTCCATTTCGCGCCAAATGGCGGACGGAAAATGTGTATTTTACACGAAGCTATATTTTTAATTTTTTATGCTTTATCTTTCGCTCCGAACACTGGTTTAAAAGTTGTATTTTTAGCAGAGGTGATCAAGACTCTTAAACGTAAGTTTCGGCGAAATCTATTTGACAATTCGCGAGAAAATTGCTTTCGAGTTGAAGCAAATTTGGCACAAAGCTGGCTTCGAAAACTACTCTGTCGCACGTTTTGAAGTAAATAAAGTGATCGGTAAGAGCACTGTAGACAATTTACCCCTTCAAATGGAGCTCTGTAACCAAAGAATCTAGATTTATTGTTTTTATGTATTTCTGACTGCTTGATTTCTACGTACAGGCAGTTAAACATCAAAATGTTTTAGCCGACATATTTTTGTCAACATGTCCCAGAGGCATGGCTTCACTTTGATATGGTTTGTCGCGAAAACGAACCCGGTTTACTAGCAACTTTCTCGTCATTTCTGAACAGTATTGACTGTAAAATACTTCTGCTTTGCTGTTGACTTTAGCTTGGCTATATTTTTGGTTGTGGTCACATGTGTTATCTATAGAATAGTTGCAAAAATTAGTGTTTTGGTTGCTGTATGTATGCAAAAGGTTGTATTTTGAAGAAGCTCTTCCATTAAAATAACTGAAAATATATTATATGCAAAGTCCTTTGTCTGCCCACTACTCCAGACAGTAAGTTGTGATTACCAGTGATTGCTGAAAGTTGTTAATAAACAGCCCTTTGTCCCATGATATACTGTACTAACTGCAGTTCTCCTATAATTGTTTAGGGGCTGTTCATAAGAACCATGCTTGCCATGCCCATACCAAGATTGCTTCATATAATGTCCCACAACATCGGCCATGACTGCACGCTTGCTAGTGATGAAGGCCAGATTTTGGTGTACATACTGGGGGAGATGAAATAAATTTTAGGGGAGATGCAGTGTCTGTGCGCCTGGAAGGGTGGGTTCTTGAATTTTAGGGTTTAAGACATACCCCCTAAAGTAAAAAAGGTTACTTTATGTATGTAATGTATGTATTTATGCATTATGATTGTGTGACTCTGTCTCATCCAATTGAAATTGTGTTTGACCAAAACTTGGCAAGTTGGTTGTAATGGTTCTGTTATTATTCAATATTAAATTTTGATCCATCATTTAACTGTTAACAAGGGGAGGTGTATAAATTACCAGGGGTGGTGCAAAAATTCTCAGGGGAGGTGCAAAATGATCCCAGGGGATGTGCTCACCTCCTCACACCTCCCCTCAAAATCCAGCCATGCTAGTGACTAATGTATCAGTTTCACTTCACTTTAATACATGTTAATAGAAAATATGTTCATCACTCACTCGATCTGCGATCGTATGCATTTTATAATAATTGCATTTATATTAGAAAATTGCAGCAAAAATCACTCATGTGAATGAGCCTATATTATTGAGTCACTGTTATAAAAATATTATATATTGAAATAAAAACTTTCATATTCTTGTACAACTAGCATTCTATTCTTAATTTTACTATTAGCAGGACCTCCAACTACAGCCCAACGTTTTTTGCCAGGGCACGGGGCTTTAGCACACTATGCCTTTCCCCGGGGTGGGAATTTAGCCACTGTCTTTCTAAAAATGGTTAATGCCCGGGGGTAGGCCCGGGGGTAGGCCCGGGGGGGATGTGCACACATGGAATTGACTGATACATAAGTGGCTGTTGGAGAAAGGCAAGATCTCCCCAAATTACTGGGTTCACATCAAACTTTCAGGTTGGTCAAACTGGTAGGGCTAGGCCTTGAAAGTCTGGACTCCCCTCCAAGACTTCTATTGTCATCCTTCCAAATCTACAGGGGAAGGAGCTTAATTACAAATGTTCCAAGAGTGCTCATCAACATTCAATAGTTTTTCAATCCACACCAAACATTCTAGATTGCGAATCATTATTGGCAGGGAGGGGGGTTGAGTGAACAAACCAAACTGTTGTGGACCATCAGGTCAGTTTCTGCTTCTCTTGCTGCTCCATGAAGGGTGGATATAGTGGGCAAACTTCCCATTTCCCTTAAGGGGGAGTGAACATTTTCTGTAATTATACCTATTTTTGCAAAATATGCACTTTCTGTTGGCTTGGATAGCCAACACATATTAGGCACATGTGAGCTAGCATGATTTGCCAGGCCATCATCTGCCTACAATAACTCATGTGGACATTTAGGTGGGATTAAATAAATAAAACCTAAACAAAGGTAATTGAGTTGGCTGTTATAATAATAAAGACAAAAACTATTGGGCACACTAAAACCACCCTAACCTCTTTATCTACAACAATTGTCATGAATGTACCAATTGTGATCAACAGCAACATGCACCTAGTCTTTTAATTTTCCCCAAGGTGTTCAACTTCCAGAGCATTTACATTAAAGTAAGCATGAATGCATATTCAACAGTTATTTACATATTGGTTTTAGTTGTGTTGGAAAGAATATATTGATAGTTCAGACCTCTAAGTATAAACTTTGTGGAAGAATAGGGGGGCAGTTTATTAACAACTTTATAAACTCAAAAATTCAAGAACCCACTCTTCCAGGGGCACAGATATTGCACCTCCCCTAAAATTTATTTAATCTCCCCAGCATTTTATACACCAAAATCTGGCCTTCGTCACTAGCAAGCGGGCAGTCATGGGCTCATGGCCGATGTTGTGGGACTAGCAGTGTTATATTTTTTGGCTGCAGTCGACACTGGACCCCAAGGTTACAGATTTATATAAAACAATATATGAAGCAATCTTGGTATGGGCATAGCAAGCATGGTTCTTATGAACAGCCCCTAAACAATTATAGGAGAACTACACTACTACAGTATATCATGGGACAAAGGGCTTGTTTCGGACAGTCTGCATGAACGTTAAATTCTTTAACTTTTATACTTTAGTAATTTTAACTTGATTTAATATGATTATAACTTGATTTAACTTGATTCAGTATTTTAGGTGTTGACAGATAAGTAAGTATTTAATGACGTTGATAGTTAAGACAACATTAAACTGAGTTTTGTGACGATAACAGAGAGTTTACAGCCGTAGAGATCCACTCTTCAGGTACAGCGTATTGTAATTAATCATTTGTTTTAAGTCATAGTTTATGAACTTATTAATCATGCATGTAATACTTTGAATTGTAATCTAATCAGAATCTAATCCTTTACTGTAGAATATTATTTTATATATTACGAAAAATCTCTATGGTCTGTGCGTGGTTCAATCCTTGGTAACATGTTCTGAAGAAGAATCAATAGCATTGGCGTCGAGTTAGCAGACAAATAACTGGTTATTGGATAGAATCATGAGCGAAACCGAAGGCCAAAGCGGCTCGGCTGAGGCAGCACAAGAGACGGCGCATGGTGAGTCAGACGCGCAAATGAGTATTCTAAAGAAAAAGCGAAGCCAACTCAGAGGTAAGATTACTCGATCAATAAATAGAGTCGTATACGTAAACGTATAGAAAAGGAAGTTATTCAGATACGAAAGGACTTTGAGCTAGCGCGTGAGTGTCACGCTGAGATGTATGAATATGTGGGGGAAAGTCAAACATCAACGATGGACGAGTGGGAAGATATACTCACTAACGATGTATACGATATCGAAGAGAACGTTGATACCTTTCTTATATCCCTCTCTGTGTCCGAACACGCCAGCCCAATGTCCTCAACGAGCGAACAGATTTTAGGGCAGCCTGAAGTCAATAGTAACATTATCGAAGCCGCCGCGGGAGGCAACGCGCCAGTTAGTCACGAGGAAGTCGAGGGAGCTTCACTTCATGAGACCGAAGCTTCGGAAAACGCGCAATCCATCAGTAACAGCCTAAACAGCGATAAAACTGTATCAAGTACCGATAAACCCCAAAATATAGGGTGTAATTCTGTGGCAGACGAACTTGATCGCGCAAAGAGTAAAGTTAATCCCAACCTGTCATCGCCGCAATCTTTTGACACCTGGATAGACAAATTAATTGAATTTGAAGAAACAGTTTTACCGGCTAAGGTGTCTCAAATGTCAATCGCGGAAGCTTTGTACAAATTAGAGTCTAGTAAGGATATTCCTAGTATTGTACTTATTAAATATGACGGAAACCCGTTTACCTATGTAGAATTTATCGAGCGTTTCAAGTTGCACATTCATGACCGGCCCCATCTGTCTGACGATTTGAGAATGGTACAACTTAAAATGCATTTAATCGGAAACGCCGAACGCGCTATTAGTGGTCTAGGTTCGCAGGGAACAATGTACGCGACGGCGCTAAAAACATTAAAGGAACAATTCGGCCAGCCAAGCGTCATTGCTAGAGCGTACATAAATAAGCTAGTAGAGAAACGGAAACTCCAAAGTGACGACCGACAAGCGTTGCAAGAATTTTCCTTCGATGTGGTAAATTGTGTAGCTACGTTAAAGCAAATTAATCACCTAGCAGATGTCAACGCGACTGACAATCTGCGAAAGATTGTGAAAAGGCTTCCCGATCACCTTATTGACAGATGGAAAGGTGTGGCATCTGGCCTCAGAGAAAAGGGGGAAACGCCCTCTCTTCAACACATAAGCAATTTCATCAGGAAACGCGTAAAGGCCGAATTTGATCCGGACTTTGGCGACATTCAGAAATCAGATTCTCGACGTTTTAGACCAGATCGAAAGGGAATTCACTCGGGTCAAAGGGAACCAAAGAAATCGGGGATCCAGTGTTACGTTTGTTCCGAAGACCACCGTGTAGCAGAGTGCCCGACCTTTTCCAGCTGTTCCAACGGCGAAAAGATCCAGCACGCGAGAGATCAGCGACTATGTTTCTCGTGTTTAAACCGTGGACACGTTACAAGAGAATGTAAATCGAAAGAGAAATGTGGAGTTAAAGGTTGTCCTCGCTTCCACCACCGGTTGCTGCACGTAGATTCCCCGTATTCTCCTACGACAACACCCCTGAGTTCAGCAACATCTGCGCTCGACAAAGACAGCATCATGCCAGTGGTGAGAGTTCGCTTCAAGTCGGCAAACGGACGAATTCGTGAAGGTAACGTTCTCGTAGACAGTGGTGCTGGTACCACCGTGATTCGGACAAACTTCGCGAAAGCCCTCGGTTTACAAGGAAAGAGAGAGAAGATCGACATTTCAGTTGTTGGCGGCGAAAGAATAACGCAAAATAACAGCAGAAGAGTTAAGTTTTGGTTATCGCCCCTGAATGGAAACGAGTCTTATCCTATCGAAGCCCACGAAATCGACAATACCATCATCAATATTCCTGCTCTCGACCGCACCTGGCTGCAGTCGTTCGATCATTTGAAAGACATCGAGTTCCCTCACCGCGCTGGTCCAGTAGACCTGATCCTCGGTGTTCAGTACAGCCACCTGCACGCTGAAAGCGAAGTTCGAGAAGGTCTACCTTTTCAACCACTGGGAAAGCGGACGAAGTTAGGATGGCATGTCATTGGTCCAGATAATGCGAAAGATTCGACTGTCAGCTACGTAAACTTTGCCAAGAAAATTAAGCTGGAAAAGTTCTACGACTTCGAGACCGTCGGATTACGAGCTCCTGACTGCTATTGCCCACAAGAAACGATGTCTCGTGATGGTAAGAAGGCGATGGAGTTGTTTGAGTCGTCCTGTGAGAAATTAGATGGAAGATACGTTATGGGCCTTCCATGGAAGAAAGATCCAGCGCAGCTTCCAAACAATTACACTGTGGCAAAACGACGTCTCGAGTCTTTGGAAAGAAGTCTGGCAAAGAATCCTAGCAAGGCGAAGATGTACGATGACGCTGTCAAAGGGTATGAGAGGAATGAATGGGCTCGGAAACTGACAGACGCAGAAATCAAGAACGCCAGTGCTCCAGTCTACTATTTACCACATCATGGTATTTACCGCCCGGAGAAGAAAAGTACACCGTTGAGAGTCGTCTTTGACCCAGCCTGCGTCTATCAAGGAGTTTCGTTGAACTCCTTCTTGTATAAATGTCCGTGTCTTATTGGAAATTTGCTCGGAGTCCTGCTTCGATTTCGAGAAGAGCCGATTGCCTTTACTGGGGACATTTCCAAGATGTTCCTGCAAATTCTCTTACGAGAAAGAGATTGTCAAGTGCACAGATTCCTGTGGAGGAACATGGACACTTCGCAAGAGCCGTCAATCTACGCTCTCCTTCGCGTCACCTTTGGCGACAAACCATCCCCGGACATGGCGAGTTTTGTCATGTTAAAGATTGCAGAAGAAAACCAAGCCAGTGCACCAGAAGCATGTAAGATCCTCGAGCGAGATAGGTATGTTGACGATCTTATTCATTCGTTTCCAACAACGGAAGACGCCATCGAGAAAATAACAAATATCGAAAAGATCCTTAACACAAGTGGCTTCAAGATCAAAGAGTGGTATTGTTCTTCCGCACAGCTACAAGATCAGGCGGACAAAGGAATGAGAATGACGTCCGAGTCTGAATCAGTTTCATATTCGAAAGAGGAATCGCCTGCAGTGAGTAATGTCAGTTTAGACGGAGAAGGAGGAGTAAAGACGCTCGGAGTTTCCTGGAACCCGAACACTGATACAATCAATTTCGAAGTCAAGTTGAGCGAAACGAAAGTGTACACGAAACGAGTCGTTCTATCAAACATATCGCGATTGTTTGATCCATTGGGACTTGCCTCAGCAGTCACAATAAGAGCACGTATAGCACTCCAAGAAATCTGGAAAATGAAGAAATTCGATTGGGACGACCCTCTGCCGAAGGAGTCACAGCAGTCATGGCAAAAGTTATTTGCTGATATCGAAAAACTAAGAACAGTGCAATTTCCTAGATGTCTTCAACCCGAAAGTTCGTTTGGTTCGCCGGAGTTACACGTTTTCGCTGACGCCAGTATCCTTGCTTATGGGACAGCAGCATATCTCGTGTGGCCCACCGTCAATGGGAAAGAAGCTCGCCTAGTAGCAGCTAAAGCTCGAGTTGCGCCCCTCCGTCAAACCACCATCCCACGTTTGGAACTCATGGCAGCCCTGTTAGCGTCGCGATTAGCAAAGACCATTCATGACGAGTTCAAGATCAAGCCTTCAAACGTAGTATTTTGTTCGGACTCCATGATCGTCCTCGCTTGGCTCCGATCTGAATCCTCCCTACTGAAACCGTTTGTAGGCGTGCGAGTGGCAGAAATCCAGGAGACTTGGGATCCTAACCTTTGGAGACACGTTCCAACCAAGCTAAACCCAGCCGATGACTTGAGTCGTGGCATCGCAGTAAGTGAGATGAATGGACGATGGACGAACGGTCCATCATTCCTTAGAGAGAAACCAGAAGATTGGCCTACCGAGACCAACCAAGAAACCCCAGAAGTTCCCGAATTTAAAGTGGGTAAACCCATCTACGCGTTGAAACCCGTACCTAGCACCATTATTGATCCAGCTCGGTTCTCGAATTGGCAAAGATTATGTAGAGTAACAGCGTATTGTATTAGATTCATCAACAACGTAAAGTCTTTGCACTGTGTAAGCGGTCCACTTCTTCCGGAAGAAGTAGAATCAGCCGAGCGTTATTGGATTATGTCGGCTCAAACCCAGTTGGGAGATTGGAAAGATCGCTACCTAACCCCTTTCCTACAAGACAAGATCGTTCGAGTAGGAGGAAGACTTAAGCATTCACCCTTATCCTACGACGAGAACCACCCGATGTTATTGCCAGCAGAACACGTTGTTTCGAAATTGATCGTCAAAGACGCGCACAACCGTGTGCTTCATGCAGGTAGCGAGAGAACCCTTTGCGAAACTCGAAGAAAGTTTTGGTTAGCTCGAGGTAGAAACGTGGTGAAGATCGTGAGAGAGTGCGTCACCTGTCGCAGACTTCGACAGTACCCATACACTACCCTGATGGCAGATCTACCACCAGAGAGGTTGAAATCCTTCTCACCACCGTTTTCAGTTACTGGCGTCGACCTGTTTGGCCCGTTTTATTTAAAGTATGATCGAAACTCGAAAGTCAAGACTTGGGGAGCTCTGTTTACGTGTGCCACAGTCCGTGCAATACATCTAGAGATCGTACAAGATTTGTCAACCGAAGCTTTTCTCCATGCTCTGAGACGATTTGCAGCCCACCGCGGATGGCCCAACACTATCATCTCGGACAACGGAACGTCACTCGTGGGAACTGAACGAGAGTTGAAGAAATTACTGCAAGAAGGAAAACAGGAAATCGAAGACTTTGCTGTAGTTCACAAAGTCAAATGGCGATTCAATACACCACTGAGTCCTCATCAAGGAGGATTCTTCGAAAGCCTTATCAAACTGACCAAGAAAGCATTACGAGTGATAGTCGGACAGCAAGTGTTATCGTGGAACGAAATGTTAGTTTAAACATATTTAATTGCCACAATTGCCCCAAGAGCACACATTGGCTCATCTAGGGGGCTCTTGCACGAAAATAAAGATTTACATATATTTAGGCAACATGCGAGAACCACACAACATCATTAGTAACAAACTTTTTTTTAAATATCGCTATCAGCCCAACGTCTTAAATCAAGTTCATTACCAACTAGTTACAGTCTTTTTTATTTCCCTACTTACGAACTGAGAAACGAGATGTGTCAATTATGAATCTTTGTACAGCAAAAAACAATCTATAATTTACATCAAAGGCAACGCTGTAACATCCAAAAAGCAAAAAAGAAAGTTTCCCAGTTCTGTTAGAGTTATACCAACAATTCCCAAGACATTCTGCAACCGTAGTAAGTAAACTCAAACGGTAAGTATCCCAAAGAGGACAGTGCAACAAATAATGTTCAGTGGTTTCACGATGGTATCCGCACGCACAAGCAGGAGACGGTATACAGTTATGACGAAAAAGATCATCATTTAAAGTACTATTACCTAACCGAAGTCTTGTGTGTAAAACAGAAGGATACCTAGCGCCGACTTCGAAAATCTTTTTTTACATTGACATTTGACTTTTTTTTTTACAAAATAGCCCATTAATTGAATTTTTAAAATTTATAAAAGAGGACGAATTTCTAATTGAATCAGATAGGGAATTCCAAGCAAAAATGGCCGATGGAAAAAACGACTGCTGAAATCTAGATGTAGAACATGAAAAATTGCATATATCATCACTGTTACGGAGTGGATAATTAGAAATTTGAGACACAGACATTGGTAAGACAGAATAAAGTTAGTCGGGAACCAATCTATTTTTAATTTTATATAGAACTGACAATTTATGAATATATCGTCTGGTTTCTAATTTATCCCAAGAAAGTTCTTCTAACAAAGATACCCGATTAGTGCCTTTTATAGCGCCAGTAACAAGGCGAGCTGCATCAAATTGAATTCTATCAAGAGCATTACTGCACTCAGATCCACAACCATCCCATATAAAATCACCATACTCCATTAAAGGTCTAATTAAAGAGATATACATGCTATTTAACGTTGATCTGTTCAGACGAAATCTCAAACCTTTGAGCATATTCAATCTTTTGGCTGCTCTTTCGCTGATAATACTTATGTGATGTTGCCAAGAAAGATCACTTGAAAGATTAATGCCTAAGTGACAATGTACGTCAACGTCTGGTATAATCACTTGATTAAACAAAAGACTAGGATGATCAGGCTTGTTTTTCTTAACAGAGAAAATCATAGATCGTGTTTTACCGGGATTCATGGTTACCATCCATTTATCGGCCCAACTAGTTATAGAAGCAAGATCAGTATTAAGCTTTGCAGCAGATTTTACTGGAGAATCTACCACATCTAAAATCATAGTGTCGTCAGCAAACAAAAAAGCCTCAGATTGTATATTATCAGTAATATCATTGATGTAAATAAGAAATAGGAGTGGCCCAAGTACACTGCTTTGAGGCACTCCAGCATTAACTTTTTCCCAATTCGAATTGGTCCCTTCCACAACTACCCTTTGAAAACGGTTAGAGAGATAGCTCTCCAGCCATTTCAGAAAGCCTTACTGATATCTAGAAACACACCTCTTACTTCTTTTCCTTCTTCTAAGCTAGAATATATTTGGTGGACAACATATGTTAGTTGCAAAACAGTTGAATGACCAGGACGAAAGCCGGACTGTAAGTTATGTAAATATCCAATTTCTATCAAGTAGTTATAGAGGCGAACAAAAACAATTTTTTCACAAATTTTAGACAAACTTGGTAGAAGGGACACAGGACGATAAATAGATTTTGTGTTATGCTCATCTTTCTTAAAAATAGGTAAAACATTTGCAAACTTCCATTGTTTAGGATATTGACCTAAAGAAAGGGATATATTAATCAATCTAGTGAAACTGGAATAGATACCATATGCACAAAGTTTAATCATACGATTCCCAATGCCGTCGTGGCCGCATGCTTTAGAAATGTTAACTCTTAAAAGCAATTTTAACACTTCATCAGGATTGACAGCAATGTTGGACAGCGATGAATTCGAAAATTGGCCTACAAATTGTGGCGAAGAACGCTGTGGATCCAGTGTAGCCTGGGAAACAAAATAATCGTTAAAAAGTTTCGCCTTTTCCTTCGGGTCATAAACATAGATATCATTTTCTTTCAGGGGTGGAATTGTAGAACATACTTTAGTGCCATATATGGATTTAACCACTCCCACCATTTTTGGCACTTAATTTGGGATTGCTTAACATAGCATTTAATTTCTCATAATATGAGGCTTTCTCTTTCCGAATTATACTAACCGTTAAATTACGCTGAGTTTTATAAAGACTCCAATCTTTAGCAAGTTTGTTTTTTTGAAATTTGCGCAACAATCGGTTACGCCTACGTATTGATCGCCTAATTATACTATTCATCCAAGGTTTATCGTTTGGACGAACAGTAATTACTCTCGAAGGAATAAAGTCTTTTACAATAGTAAGAAATCGTGATAACCAGTTCTCATAAAGAATATCTATATCATAAACATTACTAAATAAATGTTCCCAATTGAAAGACAACAGTGAACTAGTCAGAATGTTTTCATTTACCGCATTAAAATTATATATAGTCCGCTTATACGCTCTATGACTGAAAACAAATAAATTAAATTTGACAACAATAGCATTATGATCGCAATTTGCTGGTGGGCTAAGTGTAAATTTACTCGTACAGTACCCAGGGGAGTCAGTAATAACTAAATCCAGAATGGTTTCACTAGTTGCAGTGATTCGAGTCGGTTCCTCAATTAATTGAAATAGATTATTACAATTAAGGTCTATGCCGCTTCTAGTAGAAGAATGGTGGTCATTTCGATTAAAATGTGCATTAAAATCTCCAGTTATAACAACTGCATTAAAATTTGAACGATCAATTGCATCAAGACTATCTTGCAGCAACGCCAGAAACGCATCCATATCAGAAGTAAGATGCGTGGGGGGTCTATAACAAACCCCAATCAATATCTTAGAATTTAACAAAATAACTTCACACCACAATAATTCTAAATTAGGCATCTCAAGGTCAAGCCTTCTCCTGTAAGAGAGACAATTTTTCAAATAAAGAGCGACACCACCACCCCTGCCATATAATCTGTTTTTTAATAACGGCAAATGATAGCCGTTCATATTATAATCCTGAACGCTAACGTTTGGAGTTAGCCATGTTTCTGTTAAAGCAAAGGCATCAAAATTATTGACTCCTAAAAAAGCAGAAATTTGGTCAATTTTATCTTCACTAACTATACTCCGAACGTTTAGATGAGCTAAAGTAAAATTCCGTGGTGAAGGTCCAGGGTTAATATGGACGTCGAACGATAAACAAATTAAGATAATATAAAATGCCAACATGAGTGCGAATACCACCGCCGAACTTATTGTTGATTTAGCATATGTATAACGAACTAACAATTTCCTAAAGCTATAAAGTCCAATTGCTGCTCGATAGCTTTCTAATGAATTACCCATACTATACAAATCATAAGATCTTACCTCTGACTGCAGATAATATATCAAGGGAATACAGATAAACTCCAAATAAATATGATTAAAGAAAATAACAGTGCAAAAGCGAAAAATGTATATATAGAAATAATAAGTTCACCACAGAAGGAACAGCGTTTAATCTTCATGAGAATTTACATCGACCTGATCTTTTTGCAACTTTTGAATGTCTTCTTTGCAGCGTACTGTGTGGATAGACTCATCAGGCAGCTTCACAAATACCTTTCCGTCACTCGACCATGTTGCAGCGATGAAAGACACACCGCGTGCTTGGTGATAAAGATCTAAATTATAGGCAGTAAGATCTTCGTTTATAAATAGTCCTATGGTCCCTTTAAGCTTACGGCGATGTTTGATAACTTCGGCTTTGGTTCTATAACTCTTGAACTTTACAATCATTTGACGATTTTTACTCCCACGCCTACCAACTCGATGAATACGATCATATTCTGAATTTTCAATCGTTAACCCAAGCTTGCTTTGAAAAAATGTAGATACTTTTTCATAGCAGTCCTCTTCTGGTTCTTCTTTAATCCCACCAATACGAATATTGTACTTGCGTGAGTACTGTTCGTTAGCATTAGCTTTTAGCATCAGAGACTTAATATCTTCCTTCATGTTATCATTATCCAAGCGAAGGTCAGCATACTCCTTCGAGAGACTTTGAACTGTGTCGCGAATAGGATTAACAATGGCGGCCAACTCATCCTTGAGTGCGTCTTTTACGAGAGTAGACATCACCTTGGTCATCGTTTCGCTTGTTAGCGATTTAGCAATTTCTTCTTTAATGAGAGTCCGCATTTCTTCCCTGAATTTGTCTATGTCTGGAGCTTCGGTTTTATTATGCGATGCCCTTGTCTTTTGAGCCATAACGACGATAACTCGTGAAGACAATAGAGTAATATAACTGATATAAAACGACCAATAATTACTTATTTATAGCTGCAAGCCTTCCGTAGATGATAGATTTTACATGTTCATACAAAAAACACTGTAAATAACGACAGTGTGCTGATAAATGATAATATTTTTGCAAAACACGGAGCAACAAAAAACGTGACTTGCTCGCTTGCTGTCCTCTGCCTTTGAGTTAACGAAATGTTAACGGTATTCGCCGAAGTCGAGAGTCTGGTGAACAGCCGCCCCCTTGGATATCCCTCCAACGACCCAAATGATCTTCGCCTTTTAACCCCGAACCACCTTATCCTTGGCCGTGCGTCAGCCGATGTCCCGCAAGGTCCGTTTCGAGAAACCAGAAATTGTCGAAAGAGATTCGAGTACATCCAGACGTTAGTACAACAGTTCTGGAAACGGTTCCAGCGTGAGTATTTCCAGACATTGATGCGGAGAACGAAGTGGACGAACAAGGAACGACAGTTCAAGGTCGACGACATTGTTTTGATGATCGAGTCGGGCGTCGCGAGAGGAAAATGGAATCTAGCGAGAGTCATCGAAGTTTATCCCGGTCAAGATGGTGTTATAAGAAACGTGAAGCTGAGAACAAAGACAGGAGAGTATAAACGGTCCGTGCAGAAGTGTTGTCAAATACTGGAAGAAGGTTCTTCCTAATCGTGGCCGGAGAGTGTTTCGGACAGTCTGCATGAACGTTAAATTCTTTAACTTTTATACTTTAGTAATTTTAACTTGATTTAATATGATTATAACTTGATTTAACTTGATTCAGTATTTTAGGTGTTGACAGATAAGTAAGTATTTAATGACGTTGATAGTTAAGACATTTTTAATAACATTGGAACATTAAACTGAGTTTTGTGATGAGAGTACTGCGAGTGAACGATAGCAGAGAGTTTACAGCCGTAGAGATCCACTCTTCAGGTACAGCGTATTGTAATTAATCATTTGTTTTAAGTCATAGTTTATGAATTTATTAATCATGCATGTAATACTTTGAATTGTAATCTAATCAGAATCTAATCCTTTACTGTAGAATATTATTTTATATATTACGAAAAATCTCTATGGTCTGTGCGTGGTTCAATCCTTGGTAACAGGGCTGTTTATTAACAACTTTCAGCAATCACTGGCAGTCACAACTTACTGTCTGGAGTAGTGGGCCGACAAAGGACTTTGCATATAATATATTTTCAGTTATTTTAATGGAAGGGCTTCTTAAAAATACAACCTTTTGCATACACACAGCAACCAAAACACTAATTTTAATTTTGCAACTATTCTATAAACACATGTGGCCACAACCAAAAATATAGCCAAGCTAAAGTCAACAGCAAAGCAGAAGTATTTTACAGTAAATACTGTTCGGAAATAACGAGAAAGTTGCGACAAACCATATCAAAGTGAGGCCATGCCTCTGCCCTCTGGGACATGTTGACAAAATGTCGGCTAAAGCATTTTGATTTTTAACTTACGCCGAAACTTACGTTTAAGAGTCTTGATCACCTCTGCTAAAAATATAACTTTTGAACCAGTGTTTGGAGCGAAAGATAAAGCATAAAAATTTTAAAATATAGCTTCGTGTTCTGTCCGCATTTGGCGCGAAATGGAAGAATAACCATTTTTACCGGCATGCATTGCGATAGCTGGAATTGCCTATTAAAAATCTGTTTTTAACTTTTTCCTCGTGTTTCCGAAAACTTCCGAAAGTTTTTGAGCGATGGGATTTAGGAAATGTGAATAGTTGTCCTATAAATCACGCATTATATTTACCCATAGTTAATATAGGAGAGGGTTTGGAAGGCCGGCAAACTTCAAAGCGACACCCGACTCATTTACATACATGTTGCAAAAGTACGTCACGTTACTGATCATGAAACACAAACAGTCAATTGTAACAAAAAGCAACCTATCAAGCGGACGACTAAAGACCAAAACGAGGCCTATGAAAATCATCGTCGCGATGAGCAATCACGGATACAGACTGACCATCGGAAACCTGTAAACGTATTAACGTGGCCATCCTTGGAGATTCTATGCTGAAGTACGTGAATTCTGCACAGTTGCGAAAAAGCACCAATGCTAACATCCAGATAAAAACATTCCCAGGGGCCAAAGTAGATGACATGAA
The DNA here is from genome assembly GCA_016169945.1 of Trachythela sp. YZ-2020. Taxonomy (NCBI): domain Eukaryota; kingdom Metazoa; phylum Cnidaria; class Anthozoa; order Malacalcyonacea; family Clavulariidae; genus Trachythela; species Trachythela sp. YZ-2020. Next base: position 4,137,833 of record JADLSH010000389.1, read on the forward strand.
ATTCTATGTCAAACCAACCTTGGCCCGTGCTCCCGATCATTTAATCTTACACATTGGCACAAACGACCTAAAACACAGCTCACCTCAGAAAATATCCAGTTCTATGTCCACACTTGGGCAAGAAATTAAAAAAGAGCTTCCTATGACGAATCTTGTAATATCAGAAGTGATTACAAGAAATGACGATCCTAACTTAAATATGAAAATCGAAGAACTTAACACAAAGTTATCTCAGGTATGTTCAAATAATAACTGGAAACTCATTACGCATAAGAATATATCTACAGTCCATTTAAACCCATATGGCCTTCATTTAAATAGACAAGGAACTGCAAAGTTGGCCAACAACTTTAAATATTTCTTAAATAATTGTAATTGACTGCCTGTACTTCGCATCAATAATGCTCCAATTCAAGACCTGAAAATAAATGTTAATAATGTACCTGACTTTGTAAACATATCGGCGCCAGAACATAATAACAGAGTAGACTATTCAATGAATGTATCACGAGATGACTCCGGCGCAGAATCACCGCATAGCCAAGCTAACCCTTACCCGAAACTGAAAGGTTTTTCTATAGGACAACTAAATATAGCTAGTTTAGTAAAACATATCGAAGAACTCCGAATTTTCATTACCAAAACACCTTTCGATATATTATGCATTAACGAGACGAGGCTAGACAATACAATCAAAAGCTCGGAAGTTGAAATTCAAGGCTACGACCTTGTTAGACACGATAGAAACAGAAACGGAGGGGGAGTAGCAATCTACGTACGTAATGTTATACCATTTTCAGAAAGAAAATCTCTAATCCCAGAAAACGTTGAGGCAATCTGTCTTGAAATCAAAAAGCCAAAATCCAAACCAATAATAATTTCGGCATGGTACCGACCACCAGGGTCTAGTAACACAGGAATACTTGACTGCTTTGAAACTTTTCTTCAGAACATTGATAACGAGAACAAAGAAATTATAATAACAGGTGACTTCAATATCGATCTACTACCCAAAGATAATGAATGCTGCAACACCAGACGATTAACTGAACTATTAAACGCATATCAATTACTGCAACTTATAAATAAACCGACTAGAATAACTGTGTCAACCAAAACGCTGCTTGACTTGATCATTTGCAAAATTGATGATTCAAAAACAATAGCTTCAGGAGTTATTGATCTAGGTATAAGTGATCACAACCTTGTTTATATTTGTAGAAAGATAGGAATACCAAAAAGGAAACCTAAAATCATTGAAACAAGACAATATTACAAATTAAATGCCGATAAATTTCAAACTGATTTAAAAGAAGCTTTTATTAATTTTAATGAACATACTGACCCCAATGCAGCCTTGTCCGAATGGAACAAAATTTTCTTACAAATAGCAGATATTAATGCACCCCGGCATTCAAGAAAACTAAGAAGCGATCGACAACCGTGGATAACAAACGAAATTAAAAAACTGAGTTTCCACAGAGACTATCTAAAAAAGAAAGCAGTGAAGCTAAATTCCCCTGCTTTTCACGATGCGTATAAAAAATGTAGAAATCAAGTTACTGACCACATTATCAAAGCGAAAACTCAGTACTTCAAGACAAACCTGGAAAACAGTAAAAATAGCAAAGAAAGCTGGGGGCTAATTAATAAACTTCTGAATAAAACGCCGAAAACAACCACTATTAATGACATAAAAATTGAAGATGAAAATGTAACAGGCGATGTAAACATAACAAATGCATTTAACAGCTACTTTGCTGAGATTGGACCAAAGCTTGCATCAAATATTCCTTTAACAAATATAGACCCAATACAATTCACCCAGCCTTGCTCCGCAGAATTTAGTCTTGCGACTATAACAAAGGAAGATTTAGCTACCACAGTTGGTAAAATAAACCTGAATAAAGCGCCCGGTTTAGACAAAATACCAAACAAACTTATTAAAGCAGCTGGAAATACGATATATGATTCCTTATTGCATGTATTCAACCTTGTATTAAAAACTGGAACTTTTCCAGAGGACTTAAAACTTGCAAAAGTAATTCCAATTTACAAGAAAGGAGACAAGGCTGAGTGCGGAAATTATAGACCTATATCTGTGATTCCTGCATTGGCCAAAATCTTAGAAAAACTCATTTGCGATCAATTAAGCTTGTATATTAACAGAAACAACATCATCTGCGAACAGCAATCCGGCTTTCGCCCATGTCACTCCACAGAAACAGCTCTTTTACATTGCACTAACCAATGGCTATTAAATATGGACAAGGGTCTAATCAACGGGGTTCTTTTCGTAGACTTTAAAAAAGCATTTGACACGGTCGACCATTGTATTCTTCTGCGGAAACTGGAACAATATGGAATAAAAGGGACAGCCCAAAAACTATTTAAGTCATACTTGAACAACAGGAAACAAGTCTGCGTACTCAATAACGTAAAATCAGATCAAAAAACAATCCAATGTGGGGTTCCACAAGGGACTAATCTGGGGTCATTGCTATTTTCTATATACATAAGCGATTTACCGAACTGCCTCGAACACACTCAAGCATCAATGTTTGCAGACGACACAAACTTGACGTGTTCTGGAGTGTCAACTGCAGAAATTGAATACAAATTAAACTCTGACTTGAGTAATGCATGTAAGTAAATGGCTCGAGGCCAACAAATTAACATTAAATACTGAGAAAACTGAATTTATGTTGATAGCCTCAAAAAGAAAATTAAACCAAATCCCTGAAAACCTCCAAATACTAATTAATGACTCACTTATTGATCAAGTTAAACAGAAAGAGGTCTTGGGGATTATAATTGACGAAGAATTAAAATGGAAGGAACACACTAATGCTCAATGTAAGAAACTTTCGAGTGCTGTGGCTCTTCTAAGAAGAGCTAAAGCTTTTGTATCTCAAAATGAAATAATTCGTATGTACAACTCTTTAGTAGTCCCTTACTTTACATATTGTTCGTCCGTCTGGAATGACGGAAATCGAACGAATCTTGAGAAACTGTACAAGATGCAAAAAAGGGCCGCTCGTGTCATAACTAGTTCAAACTACGAAATAAGGTCAAAAACAATCTTTCGGATTCTAGGATGGACTCCAATTGAGTCTACTCTTATGAAAAGGGAAATTTTAATGACATTCAAGGCTATCCGTTGTATTGCGCCGGAGTACGTCTCTAACATGTTCTCTCATAGCCAAAATAACAATTACGAAATGCGGAGCAACATGCGCAAGCTAGTGTTAGGTAAACCTAAAACTAATTTTATGAAAAGATCCTTTTCATACCGAGGAGCTTGTGCCTGGAACAACTTACCCATTGACATTGTCAACGGGTATGGGCAACTATCAACAATTCATTTTAAAAGTTTAATCGACAATTATTTTTCCACAGATTAAATGACTGTTGATGATGCTCATAAATATTGCAACATGAGTAATCAATATTGTTTCATCTAACATGACTTATTTGTGTAAATAGTTATTAATATTTTATAGTATTATATCAAACGATCCCTTGAAAAGCAGCAATAGCTGAAGGGCTATCGTTTTTAAATAACTTTTATAAATAAATAAATAAATTTTATAGTGCATCAAACCGGAAATTCATAATAGAATCTTATAGAAAATAGAGGGGTTTTCATAAAAAATCGCGATTTTCTCGCTACATACGAACTCTGTGGGGTATAGGTTTTAGACCTTAATGATATGGATTATGGATGAGGAGAGTTCTCTGGCGTTTGGTGAAAGCGAAGAAAGCTTTGACTCGTCTTTTAACGACGATTTTGGACAAACTGTGGCATTGCTCGATATGAACGTCGAAGAAGTGCTGTTCGAGATACAAAACTCGTATGAAGAGGTGAGCTTAAAATCAAGAAGAATGTAGCCATGATCTTTCAATAACCTTACCTCTAACTTATCTTCAATCTGCTTCTCTAGGTTGAAGGAAATAAGAATTTCCCTTTGCAAATCAAAAGGTGGCCGCACAAAGCATCAACGAAGCAAACACATGGCCGAATTGGGGGAGAGTATTTCAGCGAATGTTGCCCTTATTACACTCGAGAAAACTAGGTCCATCATACGCGATATTGCTCGATGTTTGACTGATGAGAAATTATATAAGCCTGAGCAAGCAGCAGAAGTTTTTAAGCTGGAACCAAGTGAGTCATTTGTTGGTTTCCTGAATGATAAACGTAAGAAGAGTATTGATATATTTCTCAAAGAGTTTTATGGCAAAACAAATACGCATTGGCAAGAATATTTCCACCCTTATTCTGACAAGAAGATGGTCTTTTTGATGTTGATTCACCTTCCAGAACGCCTGATGAAACTCATTGAGAAAGATAAAGAACCATCTGATTCTGAGGTAGAGTTTTCTGACCTAGCTAGAGGCTGGCCCTTGTATTGTGGTTAATAATAAGCTATGGTATGTTATACCAAACCTATATAAAATTAGGGCTTAACTATATAATTCCCTGCCACTTTGTATATCTCTTTCAGTAAGTTAAAATATATATTTTTCTTGGGACCAACAGAAGGAAGAAGGCTGTACACATGCTATATTGTTTAGGGTTAGGGTTGGGATGTTGGCCAGGCAAATTTTAAATTTCTCATTTTCTGACGAGGTCAAGGCAATGCACAGCAATATAAAAAGGTTGATGACGGGGTATTCTACAGTATATATATCTTATTGAATGGTTTGGCATATAATAGCTACCGTTGGGTATTTTACGAGTTTCTCAAGTATTTCTTCAAGCCCGGCGAGGGAACATGTGAGAAACGAGTAAAATACCCGGCCGTATTATATGCTAAACCATTCAGTGAGGTTTTTATTATATGACAAAAAATCTGTATTTTTGTTCTGTTTAAACCGGTTTAACTGGTATAGAAGAGGAGAAATACGGATTTTACCATGCAATACGGCCTGGTATTTGTTCTGTTCTCGTGCCCTTATATGGAAGAATTACGTCATAGTCATATAATAAATATAGTTATTTCACTTGGTGTTATATTATTAGTATTTAAGCTTCTTATTGATTGTCCTTTACCAATTCATTCTAGGAGGAAGTTGCTCTATCACCAGAGGAACATGGGCCATTGACCTATTTGGCTGGTTAAGTCATACGATCTTTGTATCATAAAAGTAAGAATTGCTCAAGGAGTGACTCACAGAGGAATAAAGAAATTCAAGCCTTAATGAATTCAATGCAAACTGCAACAGAAGATAATGAGTACATTTCATCTTTGTCAAGAGGTGGCCTTTGGTCACCTCATTTATGGTTAGTAAGCATAATGGAAGTTAGTGAGTTGGTTTTTAGGAAGCACACAGATAAAGATAAAGTTACTTGCTTACCAGTAGACAAGATTGTTATTGAAGTTTTAGCTTCTTCTCTTGTGAAAAGCTTGTGGTGTAATATAATTACAAACTGTGATGTAGAAATATCTAAGGAATGTCAGTCTCTGTGTTTGGAAAATATTGTAAGATTATATATCACTGTTAGATGTTTTTCGTTTGCAAGAGATATTGTAAATAAGTATAAACTTAAGGAAAATGTTCAGCGAAAGAAGGCTTTGAGGACAAATCTAAAGAAATCCAGTGAACTGATGAAATAAACCTATTATATATAATTTATTACTAACTGGTAAATGTAAATAGTTTTCAAAGTGATATTGTAAATAGTTATTTAATGTTAAAATATTTACACTTCTTTTGCAAAAATTTCTTCAGTTCATCCAATATGACCCAATGCTCCTGAGAGTTCTATTGGTCTGTAATACTTTGTTATTTACTCGGTCATATACTATATAGTGTTCTCTTTGTCAGGTGGGTTAATATATAAAGTGTGATTATGGTATGGAAACAATCCAGAACTCAAATTTAATTGGTATTCCCTGAACGGTTACAGACTTATGTCACAATTGTCACTGCACTCATTGTCACTGTCCTCAATGGCACTGTCCTCATTTTGTGTTTTCAGCCATCCCTTCATCTTTAAGTCTTGACATGAACCTTGTACACCACAGGTTTATCTAGTTGGTGTCGAACAAGCTCTCACCGTGTTGATGTTGTCGCAGTAGACACATCATGCTCTTGAGTAGTAGCACTAGGGTTAAGATGCGATACAGGCAACAAATCAGTTTAAATTTCTCATTTTCTGATGAAATCAAGGCAATGCATACTGTAGCAATACAAAAAGTTAATGGCCTGGTATTCTATAGTTATTCCATCTGTATTAAATTTGTGTCTTGCTGTTGCTCTGACAGAGAAAATACGAAGGGTTTTCAATATGCCACAGTTATTAAACCATAAACCTCGCAAAAAAACTTGACATATTCCCTGCTATGCATGTTTAGAAATTCAGCTGGACATTTATAATAATTATGTAAATTACATGCTAAGTACTTTTAATGCTTTTGTAAACGCACTGTATGTTAATAGAAATATGAATACACTTACTATCTGATTTAATTTCTTCAGTCTTGAAATGTTTTTCGCAAACATACAGCTCACCATTTTCGATTTGGCGACGTAAACGTCTTTTATCGTCAAATCGGTCCATCGTGATGACTTTTATCCATGCTTCTCGAGTCTCGCCGAAAGTTCGTTGTTTTGTGACGGTATTCTAAAGATTCCTACTCCAACATGCTTTCTGCTGGTTCCGCAACCAAGTATTGAGCAATTTGCTCCGGGCATTGCAATAAAATAGGCCTTTTTCGATTCGCAAGTTGTGTAACTCGTGTGTTCTGTTTGTTGCAATACGATATCATGATGGTAATCCGATATGCGTATCTACAGCTGAAACAACAGGTCCTTTGCGATTCAAAATTAGCTCAAAACACGTCTTTTACTTACGCAATTTACGATGTAACATTGAATTTTTGAACCGCTTCGTATCTAGTGAGAAAAAAGCATATTTTCGAAATGCTTGTAGTAAATTGTATTACAAAACGCAGTTTAATGCCCTATATTTTTCACGTGACCAAAATTTCAACATATTTTGACACGTGACCCCGCCTTCCAAACCCTCTCGGTATATTAACTATGATTTACCCCAGTGAAATGAATATAACTGGAACGCTACCTTCAACCGGAAGCTTGATGCTCTATTATGCAAGTCACCCCCAGTCTTTCCACGTAAAAACAAACACGGCCAAACAAAATATTTTTATGCGATTTCGCCTAATCGGATCGAAACTCCTAAAAAAAACTCGTTTTAGGGAGATAAAAACTAATTTTGTCATTACCTTCAGCTAGTTGAAACATTCTTGATGTTAATAGATTGCATTTTTTGGATTCTTTGTATGGAAATGCTGAATAAAACGGCTCTTTGTTAGGAAAAAACGTAGAGCCTAGGCGTGAAGTTTTCCATGACCATGTTGGGAGATTTGGGTTTTTTTTCTATAATTGATGCATTTTTGTGCAATCAAGTCACTTAGGAATGGGAATGAAACAAACATAAACTTATAATATAAAATAGTGTCAGTATCAAGTGTATTTTGTGATGAAATTTTAGCTTTTAGGAGTGCCCAAAACATTGAAGTTTCTCCTCTACCCAGTCCTTTTTTAATTTAGAGCGCATATTTACTGTAGTTTTTAGTAAACAAATATTTAAAGGGCAGAAAAAACTACGAAATTGAAGGAAAAATTGATATTTTTGTGACAGTGTTAGTGAGTAAAAATCATGCCACTTAACTGTGTTATACTTGGGTGTACAAACAGGGGTATTCCTCACCATGGACAGGATGCTACTGTAGCTTTTCACAGGTAATGACAATTATTTCCTTACATTAACAAGATAAAAAAACAACCCATGGAAAGGATATCTTAATATTTAATAAAACAGATTAAAATTACATTTCTTGTACTGAAATCTACAAGCATATATTTTTACATACTACGTTATCATTATTTTTGGCTATCATTGCTTTTACAATGACAACAGGGTCTATATTGTTGAATCTTTGCCCGCACAGAGGAGCAATTTTTCCTTGACAAGTTTTCCTGGTTCAAAAGTTGGCATGACCAGGTTTTGAACCAGGCTCCTTGTCAAGGAAAACTTACAAAACCGAAAGCATACAAATATGTTAGATCCATTATCCCATTGCCAAACCAATCTTTGATAAGAAGATGGTCAACTTCGTTTAAATGTGACCCAGGCTTTATAGAAGAAGCATTCACATCCCTGTCTGATTTAATCTCTGGTTCACCAATTAACAAGGACTGCTGTTTGGTAATCGATGCGATGTCCATTCGTAAGCAGACCCTCTGGGATGCTGAAAAAGATCGGTACTCAGGATTTGTTGATCTTGGTGACGAAATTGATAATGATAAGTCGGCAAAACTGGCTTCCGAGGCATTAGTTTTTCTGTTGGTCGGAACGAGAAGTCACTGGAAATGTCCCATCGGATACTTTTTAGGAGATAAAATCAGCGCCAAAGACCAGGCAAAATTAGTATCAAAATCGTTGGAAATGGTAGCAAAGGCTGGACTAAAGGTATGGTCGGTGACAGGTCAACTACTTTCCACCTCGCAACGTAAAACATTTGTAATTGGGTTCGTGGCATGTATCAAATCTAGAATTTCCATGGCTGCACAAATGTTTAGTTTACCCACCAATCCTTTCAAGTACTTATTAACTTACAAATTCTCCCAGGACCACATCGAACTTCTTTTTTCATGCATACGCTCAAGAGGAGGCTGGAATAACAACCCTAACGTTTTACAGTTCAAGTATGCAATTCGAAAGATGTTGATGCGAAATGCCATTACAGCATCGAAATATGTCAACTGTGTGGATTTTACAGGATGTAATAACATTATTCCCATATTCCATACGAGAAAGCACAAAAAATCAACCACCAACGAAAATATCGAGGAAGCCTCTGCCTCCAACAATGATTCAAGTGACATATTTTCCATGTGTGAACATTTAAACGAAGAAGGGCATAGTGAATTTACCTCGAATGTTCTGTTTTACATCGCAGGGTACATTGTTTCCAAACTTATAAAAACCCTACTTTGTCCAGCGTGCAAAAATAGCCTTCTTCCTCTGCCAAAACAATTGCCTGCAAACGGACATGACTATACTTCAACCATATATCATGAAGCAGGAAAGGCATCGTCATTTACCACATTTGTCAACAAGGGTGGTTTGCAGATCCCATCAACATCTGTGTTTCGAACGGTCGAATACTGCGAGCACGTTTTCAAAGCTACTGTTACGGGTAAAGACGGGAAACAAATAAGCAACGAGGGAAACCTGAAGAAAAAAATGATCGTGAACGTCTTCCAACACTTCACATTGGACTCAACATCTGAGCTGTTCACAGACCATGAAGATGATGACAACGAAATTCTAGTTGACGACCACAGAACAAATTTAATGAAACGTGTCGCGGACAAATATTTCACGTTGCGGCTGTTTAGCTTTGGAAAGAAATACGTCAAAGAGATCGTAAATGAAGGGAAACAAAGTGATCGACACTTGTTTAATAAAATTACTTTGTTTAATAATTATTAGGTTTGTAATACTACGTTAAAATAAAGAATTTACTCACTTGTTTTGATAAAATCTTTCAAAGTGTCGCTCGTACAAATTGTCGGAATTGCACATCGCCAAGTTGTTTCGTTAATAGCGTTTGTTTCCAAGCCGATTGGCAACTCCATTCGTATAACATTTTACTTTGTTGAATTTAAAATTAATTCCATTATAGTCCAAACAAACAAACCATAAAATAAACAACAAATTTCTTTCAAATTCGCTCTGCTCGCACATTGTTCTTGTTCTTCTCAAATCTCAAGACAAACCATGCTTCGCCCCCTACAGCGATCTCGCGAGGGAATCGCGAAGGAAGCCAAAATTTGCGGGACTTTACCTCCAGACACGCGTCTGGAGGTAAAGTCCCGCAAATTTTGGCTTCACGAAATTATCAGAAGGTAGCGTTTCAGTTATATTCATTTCACTGATTTACCCTCGTGTCGGGTTGTTAAATATTTTGCATAATTATTAATTTAGAATAGTAATTAGATTGACTCGCTCGGACGGAGTCTGGATCGAGTTCTGGTTGCCAGGGCAACCAACGTGTGAACGTGAGAGAGAGAAATACATATTTATAAGCGGTGATTTTTGTGATTTAAACTTTAATAAATACCATTAAAACTTGTGACTATTGTGAATAGTGTTGCGGCTACACATTTCCAACACTAAGTGGCACCTCCGAACGGGATTCGTGACAAATATGAGCAAAAACGACGAGGCAGAAGTCGATCTAAACACAGATCTGGAATAAAGCGAAAATTGTTGAAATTTACACGGGACAAAACAAAAACATACAGTGATGGTTCAAACGTTTTGGGCATGGAACGACAGCTAAAAGCACTACACGTTATAGTGGAAGAAGTTGACGGATTACGAGGAACCAGAGGACATCGCGGCGTGGGGCGAAGAAATCGACCGAGAGTTGGGTCAAATAGACGTGGCAATTACAGCATTACAAGAAGCCATCAATGAGGTAAGATCAAACCATAGTCGTAGAGAAAGAGAGAAAGAGCATGCCTTAAAGGAGAAAGAACGAGAGGAACAGTTATTGTTCGAGGGAAAACAATTTGAAATGAAACTTGAATTTGAGAGAAAACTCGAAGAGAGCCGATAGGTCAAAGGTCAAGCTCATGAATCGAAACCGCATAAAAGTCAAATAAACTCCAAACTGCCAAAACTTGAAATTACAACTGGTTGGGATTCTGGAACAAGTTTGAGATGGAGATTGATCAGTCTGACCTTGCACCAACTACCAAATTTGCGTATTTGAAAGAAATGATTCAGCCTGCGATACGAACGGAAATCGATGGGTTGCCTTTTTCGAGTGAGGGGTATTAACGTGCTAAAACCATTTTGAAGAGCGAATATGGGAAAAACAGTGAGATTGTGAATGCGTACATCCAAAATATCATGAATCTGCCAACCATCACTGGGTCCCAGCCCTCTAAAGTGCATGAGTTTTATAAAACGCTATTATTTAATGTCCAATCCTTGGAGACATTGGGTGAACTTCAAGATGTGAAGGGAAACGTGCGATGTGTAATCGATAAGCTCAGAGGGATCAAAGCAGACCTTGTGAGGGGTCAGAGTGGGTGGCAAGAATGGGATTTTTCGCAATTAGTAAAAGCCCTAAAACAGTGGAAAGATATTAACCCTGTAGATGACAACAAGAAAAAAATCTGTTCTAGAGAAATACTGTTCTAGCGAAAGCCACAAAGCAGCCGAGTGTGATAAAGTCATTACAATTGAGGATCGCAGAAAGCATCTTGCTAAAAATCGGCTTTGTTTCAATTGCACATGTGGTCAGCATCGAGCTGCTGACTGGAAAAGTCATTCCACATGCAGAAGTGCCGACGTAAGCATCACACGTCCATTTGTGATCAAAGTGACAACCATCTTTTGACAGCCTCTTGCAACGAAATCAGATCTGTTTGCTATCCTGTTGTCATAGTCGAGGTTAACGGTATTAAATGTGCGCATTGTTGGACACTGGGGCGGGTAGCTCGTACGCCTCTAGTGCCTTGATTGACAGCTTAAAACTTAAACCCCAAAAGACGGAGAAACGCCGCATCGAAATGATGATCGGTTCTGTAACAAAAAACATTCAACTTTACGAAATTCACGCAAAAAGCATCGAGAGTAATTTTACGCTTGACGTAGTTGTTAGCAAAGTCGACCGGAAGTCACTTTTAGTTTTGGAAAACCCGAAGTATGAAGATTTGATCGCGAAGTACAGTCATCTTCAACCAGTTGAAATGGTCGAGAAAGAGATGTTACCTGTACACCTTGTACTTGGAACAAACGAATATGCGAGATTGAAGACGGAAACCGCACCGAAAATCGGTCATCAGGGCGAACCTATCGCAGAGAAGACGAAGTTTGGTTGGACGATAATGTCCCCCGGGAAAGAGGTCAATCTGAGTGAAATGCTACTTACTCAGACATCGACAGCAGATTACGAAAGCCTTTGTCGACTCGACGTACTCGGTCTAGAAGACTCCGCTACTAGTGACCAAACGACCATCTACAACGAATTTAAAGAGCAATTGGTACGCAGCCCTGAGGGATGGTACGAAACGGCGTTGCCGTGGAAGGGAAACCATCCAACCCTTCCAAACAACAAATCAGGAAGTCTAAGAAGACTCGACAGCCTTGTGAAGAAGTTAGAAAAGTCGAGTTGAAGATCCAGCGCAAGGACGGGAGTTCTATATCCTCACAAGCCAGTGGTGAAGGAATCAGCAGAGAGCACTTTTGGTTTACGATGCGTCCGCCCGTGCAAGCGACAACTCGCCATCCTTAAATGATTGTCTAAATCCTGGACCCCCCTTGCAAAATCAGCTATGGAACGTGTTGGTGAGGTCTCGGTTCCACCCGGTAGCGCTTACCGGGGATCTTAGAGAAGCCTTTCTGCAAGTGAGGATCCATGACCAAGATCGGGACGCGCTCAAATTCCATTGGTTCAAAGCTATTCAAACAAAAACCGTCGAAGTTGTCCGTTTCACCAGGGCCCTATTCGGATTAGCCCCATCGCCATTCCTGCTAGGGGGAGTAATCAAATACCATTTGGAAACCTATCGAACAGTCTGTCCTAAAATCGTGGAAGACATCGAGAAGAGTCTTTACGTTGACGACTTAATCGGTGGGGGAGTGAACGAAGATGAAGCAAGACAACTGAAGACTACTGCCACGGAGATCTTTGCCAACGCAACATTTGACCTGCACAAACGCCAAGCCCCCGTGTTGGCCCCCCAGTAAACTATTTTGGCCCCCCAGTAATGGTCCCTTTTGTCCAAAATATAGGCAAAAAAGGGGAAATGGCTTAGTTCAGAAGAGAGTTATGATATACCCACAACAAAAATTTGCTTTTATACCAAAAGCTTGGTCCGTTTAGATGGGATATATCAAAAATTGTCTGTGAAAATGCAGGAAATTAAGCCACAGAGACTCAAGAACGGCGAAAACTTCCTGGATCGAGGAGGACCCCCAGACCCCCTTCCCACGTCTTCAATATACTAGGTTTGTTAGGTCCCTTTTCGGCCTATGTCTTATTTTATACATTTAGGTTCGCTTGTAGGCATAATATTTGGAACAAAGTAGCATCATCACCAGCAAATTAGCACAATTACCATTTTGTAATAATAAAAAATTCATCGCGATCAATTGTAAGAATTCTTCAGGTCTAAGAATGTAGGCAATATGATAGATAGATAGATAGATAGATTTAATAAAATACTTCGCAGCCATAGGCTGAATTGCGTATTTTTTTTTACAAGAAAATTTAACTAATTACGAGAATAGATCCTCTTATGTGATATCCTGGTATCCATGATTCAGCCTGCACTAGCATTGTCAATTTGTTGTATAAGACATGGTTTCTGTACAATTGTACAATGTTTCTCCACTCTTTTTTGTCAGCTGCTAGAGAAATAAGGTTGTCCAGGCTTAAGCTATCTCTTCCAATTCTATTCTCTGCATCCCTAATCACGGCTTGATTCTATGTCTGTGTAGGTCTACCTCTAGATCTTTTACTGTGCTTTGGAGTCCAGTCAAGCAGGTACCGAGGATGCCGAACTTCTGGCACTTTAGACACATGTCCAAACCATCGTAGCCTTTTTGAGCAAATTATTTTTGTCATGGAGATAATTAGGATGCACGTTTCAGCCAGGACATCATTATTCCTCACTCTATGCAACCACCGCACCTTCAGTGTTCTTGGCAGGCAGGACTGATGGAAACTTTCAAGCCTTTTTTCCTGCGTTTCGGTAGTATTCCATACTTCACTCCCATAGGTATATAAATATGGTCACAACGGCAGCCATGCTCTTACTGATGCGGTTGTTTCTCCAGATGTTGTTTAGACTGTTGAACGCACCATATATTAGCTTTTCCAATGCACAAGGAGAACTCTGAGAGAGTTCCAACTATACTCTGTACATACTAAGATATAAAAACCTATATATAAAGATATAAAGAGCATGGGTGAGGTAAAGATGGAAATGTGGTCTGAAGCAACATTCTAGCAAACGTGGTCTAATAGAAAACCTAAACGTATGAAATAAGAGACATTTAGCCATATATATTTTCTATCAGCGCATGGTACTAATGGTTACTAGAATAGAGTAAAAAAGGAACTCAAAGTTATTATTACCACAGTGTTGGAGAAAAAGATTATTTTCTACTTTTTCCTGATATTGGCCTGAATTACATACTTTATTTAAAAGCTGGTACTAATTGTGAAACTGAAAAACCCAAAGTATTTTTTATATATCTTTACAACAATACAGTGTCGTAATCACAGTGTTGTAATCTCAAGGTCTTGAGAACAAAATAAATCAATACATACAGTAATTGGTTATTAACTTTCGCATATTATAATTAGACAGCATTAAATTATTGTCACCTGACTACCGAAATCATTTTCCTAATTTAGGGCTTGTTTACAAGTAGGTAGAGTCAACCTACAGATAGGGCTATATTGCCTGGATAGGGTGACCATAGTTAAGCGTGGTTGTTAGGCTGGCTGTATTTGAATTCCTGCGTACACGAAATTTTGGCGACAATTGTTATTGTTCCTTGTGTATTTCAACGCTGTGGTCTTCTACTTTATAAATAACTGCATCAAGGCATATTAAAATATTCTCCAGTTTGATAGTCAGAGGAAATAATACATGGCCCGCTTGGTAGGGTAACCCTACCTAACGCCTTTACATGGATTATGTAAACAAAAACATAGCCCTTCCGCCAGGGTTACCCTATCTGCTTGATAGGGTAACCCTACCCCTAGGGTCACCCTAGCGCGCATGTAAACGCAAGGCGCAAACACAATAGACTAGGGTAACCCGCTTAGTAGGGTAACCCTTCTGCTAGGGTCACCCTACCTCCATGTAAACAGGCCCTTAGAAAGCCAATAAGATACAAGAACGGCAACTGCTGTCATTTCCAACAAAAATAAATTTATAAATCTATTATAATAAATCGTATGTTTGTGAAATGTGAGATGATGGATTTATTATATTTTTACAAACCATAGATCTATTTTTCAGTACATGAGCGCTCACTATCTATTATTTTAAACACGGTGCTTATTTAAAACGGAAGGAATTATATTTCAATATCGCGGCCTGCACGTATTGTTTAAATAATATTTTACAAGTTAGACTAGTTAAGGGCTGTCCAATCAGATGTCTTTCCACAAATCCAGGGAAAATCCACGTGACCTATACAATTTATTTTCACTCGACTCACAGACGTTCTCTCGTGCGATCGAGAGTAACGTGTGTGCACAGGCTACAAATCGCTTCCACAACGTATTTAATACTGTACTTCCAATGATGTCAATGTTTTAAATAATCCAGTACTAATGCACAGAATAGAATATTGTTTATGTGTATACATTGCTGTAACGTAAACCAGTAGCAGTTCGACTATTCTATTGAAGTTTGGTTTCATTTGCTGATGGTCTGTGTCATGACCTAGCCTCCTCCGCAGGCAACTCTTCGTAAACGCCAGAATTGTGCAATACTTGGCAAAAATTGCGCAATAGCTTGGGAGTCAAAACTTCCGTGAGTTGCCTGCCAAAAATCGACATGTCCGCTTGTGGCCTTGGGCGGTGACAAAACGCGATTTTCGTGTGAGTGGGTAGGTGGAGAAGAAAATATGGCGGATTTTACAGAGTGGGAATTAGATTGGACAAAATAATTCAGATTTTTACGTGTTTTGAAGACGTGTTTAAACGTAGATATTCAAAGAAATAGATGTGAAAGTTTCTATCAAAGATGGACAACGATATAATGAATATGTTTCATGGTTGTCTGATGACTGATGGACAAGTTCTGAATTTATGAACAAAAATCATTGTATTTGACTTTGAATTGTTTCAATTACCTAACAAATTTATTCTCCATGAACATATTATTATACTACATAAGATCTCATATATAAATATGAGATTGTAGATGTAAATTAATTGGCAAAATATTGTTGGACTTTATTCACTTTAATCTTTATATGAAATCAAATGCTGATCAATGTACAATTATTCATGTTGTGATCATGTGATGTTGTCTAAGTTGTCAGACTTGCTATATCAGAGAAATGACTTCTACAATAAATGTTTAAGTTTGTGGTACTATTTAAATTATCTTCTTGATATAATGATATTTATTGCTAAAATCTAATCATCTATCTTTTGTTCCAATGCAACTTTACATGTTTTAATTTTGTACAGTATGCTATAGATTTAAGAGCTTATTAAATTTCTTATGGCTTCTCATTTGTATACATAAACGTTGCAATGCACTTCTGAATAAATAATATAATCTGTCCATTCTGTTGTCAAGAGAAACAATATTTTGTCCAAGGTGTTAATTATGACTTATTTATACTAACAACTGGATATACTGTATTATGCTAAAATTCAATTTACTGGCTACACCTGGATATGTTTTTGTTTCCAATAACAGATGATTTTACTTATCAAGTGGAAGTGGTCGGGCAAATGGATTTACCACATTGTCCATGTCTATTGTTAACCATATAGACTTGCATGCTACAAGTTGACTCGCATTAAAAACTGTCCTGGAGTATAATGACTGGGTTAATAAAATGGTTTAATTAAATGGGAAAATGAAATGAAAATGGTAATATCTGTAGATATGTTTTGCATGGCAGAGAATCCTTGTAAAATGTGTTGGATTAATTGTCATGAAATACTCTTAGTCTAGCTACCAGCTGCCTTGTTTGACTCAAGTGAGACATTGGCTGGAAGAGCTGAAAAGTGAAATTCAAAATTACGGACATTTTTATGAAGTCGGTCCAGCCTGTCTAACTGGTTTCATATAAACAGCCCCAGCCCCTCAGTGCTACTCATTTCATAATCTCAGCTCAATTGGAAAGTACTTGGGTCCATTACTTTGACAGATGCCATTTCTTCCAGAATGATTACCAAAAGGCATGCCCAAACATATTGAGTTTAGTCAGGGCTGCAACACTATAATCCAACCAAAAGTTATTTGCATTCGATTGATACATAATGAAATACAGTAATCTATAATTATGTGCAATATTTGGGCAACTGTGTGGAGTTGTAAATTGTCAAAATTGTAGTATTAGCAGTAGCTCTTTATTAAAACTGCAAACTTCTTTAGCAACAATCTTAATGATTCCAGTTTATAATTTGTATTTTGGCTATAATCATGGGCGGACTGACAGCTTTTTGGGTCTCGGTCAGGAATAAAATCTGGGCCCATGTATTAGTGAATAATCATAGCTATGCTTAAGGTGAATTTCCAGCAAGTTGGACGTAGGAAGCTTGTTAAACTTAGGGAGACCGAATCCCACGAGGCGCCACCATGACCCGAGTGCGAAAATTGTTAAAATTTGGAGTCTCTAGATTGTCGGAAATGGCATTTTCATTCTCTACCTCTTTAGTTAGGCCCTTTCAATAATTCTTTCATTATGATTTGTGAGTCTATGCTATTTGCTGCAATTCTTTTTATAAAATATTGGGGCCCCCTGCTTCCTAGCCCTGTTAAGCAAAAGGAAATATTCTAAATCTGTCCTTGCAGTAATTCCGGGCCCCTAAAAGTTCTCCGGGCCTCGGTGCGCGTCCGATCGCTCAGTTCGCTCCTGGCTCTAATGATTAACTAGTGTTTACTGCTTAATCTATTGAAGGCCATAGTGACCCAATGCAAATGGGCCCTCACTCAAAACATATTAATACTGATAGTAAGATAGTTTGCTCTATATTATCTGTTCACTCTTTTCAGTACAGAACTTTACCAAAACCTGTCAGAGTCCCTGGTCTTTGTTACATTGTTTGATTTGTTTCTTAAAATAACTGGCGGTCAAACTTCCAGAGATATCATCATTCATCACATAGTGACATTTAAAATTGTAAAATTGTATCAAAACCACAGTTCAAACACAGGAATATGATTTGACATCCTTCCCTCCAGGCTTTACACAAGATTTTAAACCATATTCGTGTCTCTCTATCGCGCTGCTTTTAAAAAGATAATATAGCATACTGTACATATTAAATATCTCTTCGTTGATTTGGACCAGAGACCTCAAGGAATTCTGTTAATACCAGTTACATCATTACAATTTGTCAATCTAATTGTAAACATTCCAAAACTTGATTGTGTTCGATTCCGCAAGTAGGTATAAACACGCTATAACGCCTATAAGCGCTCCCTCTTTCTTCGTAATACTGATAATTATTTTGTCCGTAGTTAATCCTTAGAATATGAAGTTAAAAGCAGATTTTGATCGCGTAAATTGTAGATCATTCCTCGCATTCGTATATTTTTATATTTCTCCACTCGTATCATGGTGACAAAAGCTCCCTAGGGTACCCGGGGTGAAGTGACAGGTCCACAAAGTGAAGTGATCGGTCCTTAACTTGCGATTTTTGGCAGGCAACTCTCCGCGATTTTGTTTCAGACCAGCTCCAATTATCCCTCACTATCCACTGTTACTCCCTCATGCCTATGAAATTATTGCGTAATTCTGCCGTTTTCCACCAAGTTGCCTGCGGAGGAGGCTAGTCATGACCTATATTTGGCAATTGTAGCCGTGGTAGTCAGTATTTTCCTATTCCCCCTAAACTATATAGACAAAGAGCAGTACATCGGTACTTTACAGCGTAAACCTACTCATATAGACCTTAATTCAACTTTTAAACTCTGTTATAACCTTGCGTAGGCTGACGTAATACGATTGAGAAAGTCATGAATACCCAGACACAGTGCAGAAGTGCGGTGCCCCGTCTAGTCTAGCACTGACATGCACAATAATAAATAATCATTCTCCAGTGTAAGAAGTGTTTTGCAGATATTTTGTAATGTGTTTCTTCGTAGCTCAGCGGTTAGGGCGTGCGCCTACAACTTCCTTTGATTCGGATGTTCAAAAATTTTTTTCCAACTTGTTTTAACTCTCAAATAATTGTTTAAACGTTTGTGATTAGATTTGGAGTTGAGATCCAATATCGTAGCACAGAACACGCCGGATATTTGTTAACAACATAATTTGAAAAGGCAGAATATTAATGAACAGGCGCGGGCGGCCGCAGGAAAATCTACTATACAGGCTGTTAGAATATGCTCCTGATATTCTGTTAATGATATGTCATTGATAACCAAAGTTATGTACTTGAGTTATGTATGTAATGGTAATCTCTGGATACCACAAATTCCAGTATGAACCATGTACCAAACTGTAAACCATTTATGCTAATAGAATGTGATCATGTCAAAATACTAAACATAGTTATTATAGATATAATCTTGTATATATATATGAGTGATTTTTATGATTAAATATATTCTTTTGTAAACTCTGAAGTTGTATCACTTGTATGTTGTGATTCGTATTCAAGAAAGAGCGATGGCAACAGTACAAAACCTAACACAGGCATAATTATAGGGCCTGGGCTACTGTGTTTAAGATTCCGAACGAACAAACTTAATGACAACGAACTCACACCGAGAAAATAAAGCTGTGCCACATTAAGTTGGTTCTCTAGAGTTTTCTTAAATATTGAATGTTGATGGTTTAGCCAAATTTTTTGAGAATGGTTACTTGTTAGGAAGCAAGAATGAATATAATAATTTATTATGCTCATTTATCATCAACCAACTGAGCTCCAATACATCTTTGCTTTGCCAATTACTTTACTATGTCTATTTCCTATCAGTATATATGTTATATTCGTCAAATGATACTTTTTACAGCAATTCACATGCTATAATAATAATGGTTTGTAATCATAAGAGTTGGAAGCAGCTCCAAGTTGTAGGGCACTTTTTTTTGCTGGAAAAATGGCACTTTGGAGAAAACTTGGAGGCACGTGCTCCTGTGCCCCTGGTTCCTACCCCACTGTTTGTAATACATTCATCAAAATTGTCTTGAGTGATTGCCCATAAAGCCTGGTTAATACTAGCAATTTTGTGGGCGATTTTTCTCTCCCTGATCGATGCAATCGAGCGAATGACATATCAACGTATGCCTTTGTGAAGCCGATCCCATAATGGTCACATACTTTTGTTCGTGCGTGAGTCCACTCATTCGCATGCGCCAAGAGGAGAACAATCGCCGATAAAATTGCTTGTGCGAATTAACCAGGCTTAATTCGAACGTACAAATATATCTGGACTCGCTGAATAGAAAATTCAAAAACATTTATAGGGATAACGCCAAGCCCATATTTAGATGCGAGAATCCGCTTTATCCACAGGGAAGGTCACAGTTTCAGGAGAGCTAATTCGATGATTTTTGCAATTGATTAAATATAAAAACTTATTTGCGTAACTGACTGTGTTTCAACAATTCAACTTTCAACCAAAATCGTATCTGATCCGTCACCTCCGTCGACGTCAGTCAGTACAATGAATAGCTCAATGCGTTGACCTGCATCTACGTACAAAAAACGGCTTATATTCAGCTGTGTAAATTTGTATTCTTAAAAATCTGAAATTTCCTTGCTTACAAAGTGAAATATGCTAATAGCGACCCTATATGCAGTCTATTTGGCATGATGGATGAAAAACAAGACTATCACACGCGTCCTATTGTTTTTATACTAAACCCCACGAATTTGAAAGTATCGATTCGTGTAGCAATTGTTTTGCATGAAAGATTATAATAATGCAAAATTGGAGCACACAGAATAACTTAACTTAGTTTATAATTATAGTTTAAGGGACGTGTGCAAGAGCAGGAACATCTCGACAAGACATTATTGTCATGCCGCATTTACGGTTATGGTAACAAAATGCCAGGACAACGAAGAATCGGCGATTTTACGTTTGTCCCGTGCGATTAACGAGATTAATGAGGCTATCCATTCGTTTTCGCAGTTTAGGTGCAGGTCAAGTACTTGAGACTTTGCTATATACACTTTCTTACCGCATATTGTAGTTCCTAAATATACTTTTGGAGTTCAAATTCGGCTTTAGAACTGGTAATTTTTTCATGTTGAGAACTGGGAAACGAAGGGATATTCAATATGTAGGGTGCTTGTAAAACCCGGAACCCACCTGGAACACCAGGGAGGCAGGGACCCTGCGCAGGGACCTTAATACCAGGAATCTTGCCAGAATACCAGCGAATTCCAACACACAATTCCAAAACACACGAATTCCAATGAACCATTTAGAGATACAGACTTAGACAAAAATGCTTTTTAGTCGCGAGTGGGTGAAAGTAATCGACGTAATAGAGTATCGATGAGTATTGTCAGATTTTGCAATTTATAAAAAAATTCTTTTTTGTAAATATAGATGACGTCATCTGTCATCAAATTCGGAAAATTAGGGCATTAATTTGGAAATGCACTTGGCGTAATCAAATCAGTGGCGTAGGAGCCCCCCCCTTTTTAAGTGCCATTTCCTCCAGCTAAAACAATGGGAAAAGTTCCCTGCTCTAGTAGAAGAGGTGTCTTTAAAACGAATTGCTCCTCCAAGACGAAGTTGCTTCCTACGCGCCTATAAATCAAATATTGTGTCGATTAGCTTTAGTTCACTGAGCCATAAAATAAGATTAATTATGAGCTAAAAAATAAGCCAGGTTGACTAGTTTTTTACTTTAGGCTATGCATATAACCTCGCGTATACAGCCGATTCTGATTGAGCGTACGTAGTCTCATTGTATTTTTCAGGTAGTTTTACACAACAGTCAACCGCCGTATTTGCTATACTCTACCACACTGGCACCGCACGTTCGAGATAAATCAGTTATAAGTAGTCTAAATTTCTAGATTAATTGACATGCGTTGCTCAATGGAAACGGACTATTCAAAAGACGTAATGTAATTAATAAGCAGTGGGATAATGACTAATAGTTGTAAAAAGGGATATAAGAGACAACTTTCTTCACTTGTGTGCGGGAAAATATTCGGAAATATAGGCTCTTCGGTAACCTGTCGTGAGAGGCGAACTGCGGCCCTTTACGTACCTGCCGTAGAAGGAAATCTACTCAAACGAAATTTTGCTAAAGAGAAGGAAATGCTTTCTTGACAAGTGGAAACACTAGACAACTGACAACACCATTCAATGGACAACACCAGTGCGTCCACTTTCGTAAAACTGGATTTCCTGTTTTCATCCTTATTTATTGCTATATTTCCTAGCAGAAATTGCAAAATTTCCTGGCAAATTTCCTGCCATTCCTGGCATTTCCTTTTTTTATATTTAGCCTCTAGAAATTTCCCTACTCTATCATTTGCTGTTACCATAGTTTACATAGTTTACATCTTGAGATTTTCGTCGTTTTCGAACATTTGTCATTTTTTTCTATTTTTTTAAGCAGGTGGGAATTTTGTTTGAACATGCGTTGGATTTCGCGCGGTTGTTAGAAATGAGACCTGGGGAGAGTAAATTCGGCTATTGAATTTCCGAGCGATTTTTACAGATTTTGGCCTAATTTTTTTTACCAGCCGAAAATATTTGATAGATTGATTGACTGAGGGTACAAGCAAAGGAATTAAAACTCTTTATACGTATCGGAAACATCTTTATACGTATCGGAAAAGATCGGAGACTCTCGGAATTCGACGGAAAATCCCAGAAAATCACCAAAATTCGTACTAGCGCGAATTTTGATGTAAACAAATTCTTCCCCAATATAATGTATATGCTATTAGGGGTATTTTAAACCGTATTTGGTTTTGAGGCTCTGGACAAAATTTTGAAATATTTTATTTCTTTATCATTTTACTGTGCTGATTTTCACACCTTGAATTACTATTTACTATATTAGAGAAAAGGGCAAAATATTCATATGATTTCAAAACTGCCCATTTTTCTGGAATCAATGGGCTTTAATCTCTCAACCGAATCTCTTTAACAAGCAAGAATAGTATAAACATAAAATTTCTGGCAGCATTTTCAAAGGTACGTTAGTGAACAATTTCAGATCACATAAATAGTGTCGCCGTTTTTGGTATCAGCACGAATTTTAATATCTAAATTACTTTGATTAAGGGATTAAGAAAGCTTCAGACTACCGTTTAAGGATAGTCTCGTTTTGAGGCTCTCGACTAGATTTTTTGCTATCTTAAGTTGAAAATTTGGTATTTTCCTATTTTTCGAAAAATGGCGATTTTGGCCGTGCGAAATCTCACAGGTTTTGATAATGCGAAAACTATTATAGCAATTTTTGTATAGAAACATGCGTTGAAAAATGAAATTCAAACCCACCGTAAGTTAAACTTTCTAATTTTATATGTTTACGAAGCCAAGACAACTAGCATCTCCTAACAAAGTAAAATTTCGCTCATGTTCCGTCGTAGATATTCTACTGCTACTTTCCAATGGACGCCACCTTGGTTGATTTTCAATACACAGATAAGTCATAACTATCGCAATTCCTAGTCGTATCAGCCAGAGACCGGAAAACTATCCATAGTACGTACGGTAAGACACTTAGAAAACAAACCGCAAAATAGAACATTAACTAGACTACCTCAGTGTAACGGCCAAAGTAAACTTTAGAATCAACCAAGATGTCGCCCGATGACATGTAATGACGTCATGTGCAAACGAAATATTCATATATGTAAGTTGAATGTATTGAGTAGCTTATTGCAAGTTGTGTTAGTTGTCCATACTTAAATGCTTAAATTTATTTTTGTAGCATTGAGCGAGTAAACATATTAAAACTGAAATGTAACAACTAACAAGTGATAGGAATATGATATACATCTATTGACTATTAGCTCATCACCAAACGAATCAAATTGACCATTAATTAATCATTATTAGATGAGGTTATACACATTTTTATTTCAAAAACTTTTAAAGTCAAACATCACAAAAATTAATGAACTATTGTGAAGATGCAAAAGTCTAAGTAGGTCAATGTCGGCACCAGTTCACTGGTCGGCGCAAATGTGCATGTCACGTGAGTTCGAGTTATATTGTTGCCGGTCCACAACATATTGTCGCCCACTCAGAGTTGTTGGTAGTAATTAGTCAAATTTCGTGAGTCTCATATGAAACTTTCAATGAGATAGTGTATTTACTCGTTTAAGCGCCACGTGTTTCGGATGCTGCGCTCTTTAAAATTTATTTTATTTGGAAACGATTTTGTTAATAACAGAATAAACATTTACAGTGTTTTACAAAATATCAACGTCGTGTCTAAAACACTGTAATCACGAGAACGGATTTCAGAGGCTGATTAAAATTTGAGATATGCTGTAGTTGTTTTTCAGAGAGGCTTAAGCTTCTCAAACAATTATGTGACTGTCCGACGCTGCTTCGATTAAGCGCAGCGTTGTTATGAGTAAATGTGGTATTAGAAAAAGTGAACTTTACACTTGATATATAATAATGAATTTTAGTTAATCAAAGCAAGAGCTTCTTCATAAATGTCAATACCAAAACTGCCAGAGGATTGATGTGTGATATTTCATCCACCTCAGCATCCGGTGGCTCTATATCAATTCAATTCAATTCAATTCAAAAGTCTTTTTATTAGATCAAAAGATAAAAATACATATCTTATGTTACAAGTAAATATTAAGAATACATTAGTAAAGTTTACATCATATGAATAGGTTATAGTTAAAAATTAATCTATTTACAAACGACACTGAATTTAAAACGTTCCGTGTTCACTCTTGGATACTGACTAAACTCTGTCCTCAGAGAGTAGCTTGTGGATTTTTTTCTTGGTATCAAGTCGACTATGGCACTCTTCTGATTTACAGAAGCCTTAAATATATTTCTGTCGTGTATTTCTAAAAGATATCTAATATTTACAGGTTCTGATATATACTTTCGCTTAAAACATCTGTCAAGAAACCGTTGTATAGTACTGAGTTCGGCTGGAGAAGAACCGTAAACGGACAGGCCAAACGTTATAGTAGATATTACTAAGGTCTTAAATAGATAATCTATCTCACATTGGCTATAGCCTTCTGCCCTGAGTGTTCGTATAACGTACAAGCATTTGTTTGCTTTGACCAATTTACCTCGCACATGACTGGTAAACTTGAGATTGTCTTGAAAAGTAATGCCTAAAATGGGAAGTTCCTTGCATTGGGGTATATTATAAACATTGTCGAGTTGATCATTATATCCCTTCTTCCGGATGATAAGCTCTTTACATTTACCAGGGTTACAAGTCATAAAATTATCGTCAGACCAGCTCAGGAATTGTCCAACTGTATCTGTTGATATATCAAGACCGTCACTCCAAACTGGCACTATTATATTTGAATCGTCCGCATATTTAAAAAGAGCGTTCTCGCCGTCTATGTCCACCTCTAAATCATTCAGGAAAATATTAAAAAGGTAGGGGCCACTTACGCTCCCCTGTGTTGTACCCTTATTAACATCCATCCATTCTCCACAAAAATCGTTACAAACGACTCTTTGCTTTCTATTCTTTAGAAAATTTAAATACCAATTTATGATATAAGGGTTGAGTGGCACATTTTTTAACTTTTCCGAGAGGAGTGAATGTTTTTCACGGAGTCGAAGGCCTTGCTAAAATCCATAGAAAACAGTCTAACTGCTTTGCAGTCCGCTCTATCTAAGAAGCTGAGTACTTTGTTCTGAATAGTCAACAGAGCGTTTGTACAACTTCCCCCCTGCCTGTACGCAAATTGCGTTGGGGATAAAATTTCCTCAATTGTCGACTTGACCTGACTATTATAAACGAGCTTTTCGAAGGTCCTCGCAATTACAGGTGTAATATTTATTCCACGAAAGTCACCATCTTCCTTTGGTAAATCAACCTTTGCAAGAGGGTTAATATTCGCTCTTTTCCATGAATCTGGCCAAGTATGTGATGAAAGGGACAAATTCCAGACGTTAGTTATAACTTCGGTTAGAATTTCCGCATGATCATTCCAAACCCAATAGGGAATATAATCGGGACCTGTTGCTGTCCTCTTTATTCTTTTCAAGGCATTCCAAACCTGCTGTTCCGTGAAGCTAGGAATATCTACTTCATCACCAATAATTGAGAGCGTCGGTTCGACATAACTATCATCGTGGCAGAGTTCGCCAAAGTAGCGATTTAATCTTGTAAGTGATGCATTATCTAAAGTAACTCTTGATGACGATGCATTTCGCTGAGAAATATCATTCGTCTTTCTCCACCAAGTTCTACTTCCCACCAAGGCCCTAAAATTTCTTCTGTTTAGACAAATGACATCAGAAATCCTTTTGTTAATTAAACTGAGTCTATCCTTTTGCGACCGAGCAATTCTGGATTTAGCATTTAGCAAAGATTTCATTAAAGGACTCATCCAGTAAGGATCCCGTGAGGAAATTGAGACTGTTTTTGTGGGCATACATTTATTCATATGATCCATGATCTTACGTTCAAGACAATTCACAGCGTCATTTACATTCGTGGACTGCGATACATCCTCCCAATCTTCTTCTGCTAAAGCTTTGTGGAAATCCTCCTTTCGATGCTTTCTACAATCCCGAAATTCAACCTTTCGGCGCATAGGTTTTAGTTTCGTTCCTGCTGGTAAAATAACCCCTAAGTGGTCGGTTTTAGTTAACATATGGAAAGGATAACATTTTGAGAACAAATCTATTCTATTTGTAAGGCAGTTATCCAAACATGCGTTACCCCTTGTTGAAAAGTCGACCATTGCATCCCATCCTGATAGTTCCTCAAGGTGTTTTATGTCCAAACTGTTCAAATCCCCTCCACAAACAATTACAGTGTCTGGATATTTGTCCAGAACGTCGTCAAATAAGTCGCTCTCCAGATAATTGTGCCTAGGCGGGTGATAAAGGCCATATATCAACATGCGATTTCCTGTAGGTAACAGAAGTGTGACACCAATAAGTTCGTACAAACTGGATCGATAAATATCAATAACTTTTAAGTTGTTCCGAACATATATTGCTACCCCTCCTTTTGCTCTCATATCGCGTCCTTCCCAACTTCTATCTCTTCTAAATATTGAATAATTGTGAATGGTCACCACAGCATCTGGCATTTCAGGTTTCAGGTGACTCTCGCTCACCACACATACATCTATATCGTTATTGACCAAGTCTGCCTCCAGTGCAACTACAGCTCGTACTCGATTTTTTATTTTTGCCAAACTACATATATTGATGAACATAAACTTAGGAACAGCAAAACCCGACTCTCTCGAAGGAACCTTTCTTGTGGATGTTAAATTAATAGGTACCAAGTTACTTCGTCTCTTTGAGTTAATGTTTGGGGTATTATTAGAATTACAGTGGTGGTAATTTTGTCTCTGTGTAATTCTAACAGGAATAGCTAAGTTCTTTTTCTTGTCATCCCATGAACAAATTCTAGGTAATTCAACCACAACAATAGATAATCCATCGTCAGTCGTCAACATCAACAATAGATAATCCATCGTCAGTCGGTGTCGGTGAATCATCAACATCAACAATAGATAATCCATCGTCAGTCGGTGTCGGTGCATCCGGGTCATAACCATACCACTGAAAGTCATCAACCTGCTCATTAGCCATAGATATAGAGCCAGTAAGACCACGATTTCGAATGTCAACCATTCCATTTGTCCACATTTGAATTGGAAACCAATTGCGTTCCGTTCGCATTGGATGGTGATTCCAAGCATGTACAAAACTTTCGATAGCTTTGTTTATCCTTGGTAGGAACACATAGTGCAGAATGAACATATGTGCTCTGCTTCCTCGCTGTAGGATCCCGAATTGTTCCATTGTTTGAAATGTGCAGAAGACATCTCTCCATAGACGCTCAATGCGCTGGTTATGTACTGAAGATGCTGCAATGTAACTCGATTAGGACCCCTTTCCTCCTGCATTAGCTGCCAAACCTCGACATTTTCGCCTCCACGATCAGTTCTCACCCTTGATGGCCACTGCCGGTATTGTTCTGTTGCAGAAAGAAAAAGATTTTTGACAGTGCTACTCTTGTTGTTTGTAGAACAGCGAAGAAACACGATAAGCCTGGAAAAGCCATCAATGGCACCATGAATGACAAAACCCCAGTTAATTAGGCTATGGTGGCCATCTAGATGCCACAAGCTGTTTGGCCCAGGTACTGAATAAGTTCTTCTTGAAACAACCACAGCACACTTAAACGAACATTAGAAGGATCCAATCGACCTATACTAGCTCGAATGCGATCCCGTTGAATTCTCAAGCCAAGTGATCGGAGGTAGCCACTTGTCATAGAAAACCCAACCAAGGTACCATGTTGCTGCATAAAGTTCCTTACATGACTATCTAGCTGTTCGTCGCTTAACTGTGAAAACCCTGTAACGTCCTGAATTCCGTATTCAATGACCCTTCTTCTGATAGTCCAGCGTGAGACGAGCAGCATATCAGCAATATCGTTTGAAGCCAAGAGAACGAAGCTCCAAAATTACATTTTCACTCACGTTCAATTTAGGTCTTCCGCGCAATCCAATGTGTATTGTGGGGGGTTTCTCTAAGGAATATATTGCTAAACTTGTACACTGAGTGTTCGATGAAAGTGTTCTACTTAAGTTTAAGTAAATTAATCGAAAGTTATTTGCCAATTCTTCGAGAAAGGTACGACAACCTCCTGCAGAAGCTAACGGTAATGCTCGGTTTAAGGCCGAAAATGCACATTCAAAACGAGAAAGTAGATTCTCACGTGCTGGAATATTTGCTGTGTTATTTACCTGCTCATAGTCATCGAGAATTGATAAAAGAGAACGGAAAAACTGCTCCCATCTCTCAACTACGCTTTCGGCTTCAGTATCGGCCATTTTTTAAACTACAAAATGGCTCGAAAGAGATGCTGGGATTTGTTGACAACAATTAATTATAAATTTTGTTGAATGTGAATAAATTTTGTTGAATGTGAATAAAATTTTGTTGAATGTGAATAAATTTTGTTCAATGTGAATACATTTTGGTGAATGTGAATAAAATTTGTTGAATATGAATGTAGTTTGTTGAATATAAATTGTAGAATTGTTGAATGTGAATATGATTTGTTGAATGTAAACAACATTTGTTGAATGTGAATATAGGTTGTTGAATATTGCACCATTTCGCCCACCATACTTGACGGGATGACGGGCTTCAAAGGGATGATGCGTGGAGAAATTTTATTTTAATTGTATATTTATATAGTACTTGTTATAGGCCCCACATACAGAGGATGTCTTACACTTGCACTCAAGCAAAGATTGTGGAGCACATGGGGGGGGGGGGGGGATGTCATCCAGACAATCTCCAGCTCTTGACTGGAGTGTCCAGCCAGCACTAACACTGAGACCATGATGCTGTTTGAAAATTTGCTCTGTTGATATGTTGGAAAAGGCTGTTGCAGGTTGGGGCAAGACATCTGAACATTTTCTGGATTTAAAAGGAGCATATCTACAGTCTATCTATCATATCCTAACCTGTGTTCCAGTCCACTACACTGTTGTGTATGTAAAGTGGACTGGAACACAGGCTATCATATCCTTGCTTGAGTGTGTTGAGTGCAAGTGTAAGACAGGGTACATGTACATGTTGTGATTGCCAGAATAAAGCAGGAGTTAATGAAGATGAGGAAGATTATGATATGACTCATTTTGACGAGGAAGAAGAACTTGCAGATTCTGAAAGATTTGTGACTCTGGTTGAAAGAGCTAACTTCAAAATTCTAATTTGTATATTATTAAAGGAATGAAATCATTCTCACCAAACAAAATGTAGATATAAATATGCACCTATCATTGTCTTTGATGGGAAACCCCAGGGTAGCGGACTAGGTGAACATGCTACAAAATCGAAGGAAACAATAAATGAAAAAAACAATAAATATTTGCGTATTTTCTATTGTTTTATCATAAATCATAAAAATACAATAAATGTAATATATTTACTGGGTTCTGTGGTGGCGAACCAGCGTTTCGTGAAAATATTTGCCCCCCCTGCCAAGTAGCCCACGAGGAGTTTTCGCGAAGATTGCGCGTGACTTTCAAATTATTTTTAAACTTGTGTCTTTGATTCTGATCCTAAATTTGTTATGGGAGGTTTTTTCCTTTCAAGTGGGACTATACTACTCTAGTTTTTTGATTGGGACTATTCTACAATGAAGTACTCTTGGATACTGTAATCTAAATACATATGAAGACGAAGAAGTGGCATTTATCGGGAAGAGAAGCGGCGAGGCATTGCAATGGCCGCTATTTGACGAAATATCGAAGGACACAATATCGAAGATAAAATACACTGCACTGCTTCAAAACTTGACGAAACTTGGTTGAAATCTTCTTTAGCCATCTATCATTATGTAAAAGTACAACAATTGGATGATACTTGCGAGACTCGGCGATAAAAAGCAAACAAGACGGCAAAATATGGCTGAAATCGTGTTTTGGTGGGGGGTAAGTGAAATAAAATGTATTATATTTAATATAATTATTGTAGATTTCATAAGGATTGACATTGTTTTGTTTAAATTTTAAACAAAACAATGTCAATCCTTATGAAATCTACAATAATTATATTAAATTAAGCATAGTTTTTCATCCCATGATAAAAATTGTTAGGAAATAAGAAAATTTAATCTCTGCCAGGTATATTAGTTATTTCATGGATAATTAGCAGTTGACCTGGGGTGGTGCATGGTCATTTTCTTGTAAAATATTATACTTAGACAAATTTTTCCTTCCAATAACTACCCCTAAAAGCAACCTTCTAAACACTATAAGCACTTCAGAAAGGCTGTCGCTTCTGCTTTTCGGAAGTTAGAGCTATGTCGGCACTGCCGTTTCAGGGCGGGGTCATTTTCAGGACTTTCGTCCCGGATTCAGGTTTTGGCACATATGTCATGTTGACCGCCATGGTCATTTTACCCTAAAACAGTTGAGATTGCCTGTGGTAAATGAAACGCATACAAACTCCTATACAGGTCCTAGACTAAACGAAACATCGCTAATTTTCCCCATCAAAATGACTAAAAAACAATACTTCTGAAACGCTATATTTACTTTATGTCAGCGGATGTTTGAGAAACTTCATGTAAAAATCAATGTAGAACCACGAAATATACTATATATAGTGCATATTACACCAAGTACCGTGAAAAAAATGGCGGCGATCGATTGCGAAATAATTATGTTGATTTCTTGAATTTTCGAAGAAGAAATACTCGAAAACTGCAGGTTTCTAGAAGTACAAACAAGCGGATTTGGACTTTGTATGATTAATCCTAATTATTTATCTTGTTTTAAAGTAGTGCCCGAACCCGGGCAACGAATTTCATTTTCTAAGCGACTTTTCGTGCCACAGAATACGGCCTAATTCCGGTTACAATTCCATGACAAGCACCCAATATTTCCTTTTGCCAGGAAATTTCCTGGCAAGTGGAAGCCCTGGAGTCTTGACAACACCTTCAGCAAACATTATTGCGTTGAAACATTCGATATTCAGCATGAAAGTTTTGTGTGTTTTCATTTCGTTATTTTCTTGCTTTTTCCTTCTGGTTTCAGCCGAGGATACGTCTTGTCCTCCTGGAGCTCCATCTGGCTGTAAATGTAAGATATTGGATAAGGTTGAATGTAAAAAGGAAGACAGAATTACTGATATACCGTCATGGATACCGAACAATACACGTACTCTGGAGTTTGAAAATTGTGCCATACGGGTCTTAAATCGGGACAGTTTCAAGAACCTGGTCAATCTAACGGTTGTGAAAATTTTTAACCAAACGCATCGTCTTACCTTTAACGATAGTTTGGTGTTTCAAGGCTTAAAACGTCTGTTTGGAGTTGACTTCAATGATAATAATATTGCCTCACTCCCTGCTGGCTTATTCGCAAACCTTCCGCGTTTGAAGGTAGTTTTTCTGAACGATAACCCGTTAGCAACATTGCCTGATGATTTGCTTGAAAACTCAACAGATGTTCAACATTTTCAAATAGCAAACACACGATTAGATCGGGATATAATTTATAAGATTGGGCAAGGACACTTTGGTACAAATATTCAGAGTTTGACAATCACTGACACGTTTATTGAACATTTGAAGGATGGTTTATTCAGTGGCTTACCAAAACTGAATGCTTTAGCAATTGCAAGTTGTGGAATAAAGTCTATCGGAGCAGATATACTAAAAGGAACTGAGATTAAAAGCATAATTCTTGACGACAATCCAATCAACTTTATTAATGAAAACGCTTTTCGAGATTCCAAAGTGGGTATATTTCGATGTGTTGGCTGCCAACTTACATCCAGTGTTACATTTAGTGGATTTCTAAAAAAGATGTCACTTACTCAAATCAACCTACAGAATAACAACCTCAGTTTTGTTCCAAAGGATGCATTTACGAGCCTAAGAGATCTATATATAATTGACCTTTCGAAGAACTCAATTGCAACAATTGAAGGAAATCCTTACACCAACTTGCCAATATGTAATGATGCGACCTGTGTACAGCTTCATGATAACCCACTCAAGTGTGACTGCAACTTGGCCTGGCTACGATTATTTGCTGACAACATTGAAGGTGACAAAAGCTTGTGGAAATGTGCTCAACCGAAGAGTGTTGCTGGAAAAAGTTTGCTATCACTTAAAATTGATGAGTTTTGTTGCGAAAGTAGTAACTCAACAAAGAAGTGTGGTTTGCCAGCCCCAGACCCTAACAAAGGATGGGTTGTTTCAGCTCATATAGTGGTTGCCATCATGTCGCAGCTTGTGGTAATGTTTGGTATTCCTTTGCTTTTTGCATAACAGTATTATATTCAGCTACTACAGGGGGGGGGGGTTATTACATGGATAATTTTTAGCCCAGTCTGTGTTTCAACCTGTCTAACCAAGCTGGACTTTCAGTCCAGACGATGCAATAAAATCCTGGTATAACACAGTGTGCTATAGCATGACAATATCAGACATGTTTTAAACTCAGCACAGGCTAAAAACTCTCCGTGTAATCAGGGCCTAATAGTTTAGCCTGATGAAAGTATCGGTGTGAACAAAACTTGAATTTTGAAGTATGTGATTGCTCTTGTATGCTTTTGCTCTGGTCAATTTAAATTAACCAAGTGAGTTACAGTTTACCTTACTTGCCTCTACACAATTTAATAAATTATGATAGTTTTGGACTGCCACCCCATATCACTCTCCATAGCGAAACCTGGATAGTGACTCACAACCCTCCTGATTGCCGACCTATCGTCATGTCAGTACGGCAAAAATTGACGACCTGCAATTTTACATATTTCATGCAAATTGAGAGTAAAAGAGAAAAGCAGATGAAGAAATATTGTTCTGTCATGTTCTAGTTTATAATGCACATTTTATTGAAAACTTAAATTTGCGATCTGCTTTCATTTCATGCCAGCAAAACTTTGCTGACCTGATTTTTCACTAATTCAGAGTTCTGGTTGTATGACTGTGTTGCACATTGTGGTCAACTCTAAACAAAAAGGCAGTATCGGAGTTACTAAATTGCATAAGCGGATTTTCAGACTTTGCTCTGGGGGGGTGCCGAAAATTTAGGGGGGGGTGCCAAAAATTTAGGGGAGGGGGTGAGCAACAGGGTGCGTAGCAAGCTACAGCAGGGGTCTGGGGGCACAGTTGCCAGTGGGGGTAAGCCCAAGCAATTTTGGATTTTTGGTCAAAAGCCAGAAGAGTTTTTTTGATTTGGTCAAAATCCTTATTTAGTTCAAAATCCTTGTTTTTAGTCTTACTTAGTTCAAAATCTTTATTTCAATCACACTACTGTCATTTATCCCAATGAGCATTTAAATTTTTTTGGGGGGGTGCAAATTTCTCTAGGGGGGGTGGGAAACTTTTTGGGGGGGTGCAAAATATTTTTGGGGGGGTCCGCACACCCCCAGAAAATCCGCCTATGCTAAATTGTTCACCATACAGTATGTATTAACCTTGTGTTTGGTTGCAAATCCATTTCACAGGAAGTTTTTAGTGTAATTTGATTGCTCTCATACTGTAAGAGTCAATTCACTTGAAGTTGGCCACCATGCGTAGCACCATGGCATATAAAACACTTCACTGAATCCCAATTATAGGAAACAGTTGTTATTGATACTAGTCAGTCTGAGTATTATAATCAGATGATTTCCACATTTTGTGTCGACTGTAGTGCATCAATAACAATAGTTTCCTTTATACCCCTTTTGTAAGAAATGCATGTAACATGCAGATAGTGCCCCCCTCCCAGGTCGCCCCCTCTCCCCCCTCAAAATTGTTGATATCAAAAGGTTTAATTGATGGGCGATAAAATATATTTGTGTGTTAATCATGAGGAGTGTGTGTTAATCATGAGGGGTTTGCGAGCCCTGGTTCCAAATAGTATATTATGGATTAAACAAAACCACAGCAAGGGTCTACATAGCAAGCTATTCTATTTGCGAAGTTCAGTATTCAAAGGGCTTAGTCTTAGGGGTGGTTTATTTGGGAAATATTATTTTAGATAAATGCATGATTTTGCTGGTATAAAAAGATCGACTCCTTTGTCTGAGTCTTTCTTTACAGAATGTAGAATGTTTCAGTTAAAATATTTACACATCTTTCTATGACTATGTATATTGTAGCATTTAATATGTTCTTTTAATTTGCTTGCCTTATTTGTGCACAGCATTGTCGGACAACATGGGATATAGTCAACCAATCAAAATGTGCCATTAATGTACATGTATTATCATGTTTGTATAATGCAAGGTGTATTTATTAAAATGCTAATATTGTATACCTACCTTTTGTTTGGTTTTAATATTCGTGTTACGTTATGGAAATGTTATTTAAGTAAAAGTATTAAGAATAGATTTTTGTGCGAAAACCCGAAAGTCCAGGAAGTCCTTGAATTTATGATTGTCCTTTGGCTTTAATCTTTACAGTTAGCATTTTGGTTAGCACAGTTACTATTGCATACAAGGAGCCGGAATTAGAGTTATTTGTACAAAGATAGCCCAAAGTAAATATTGCCTGATAGTTGAAATTCATTGCACGTATAGAAAAAGATGTATATATTTAATCGAAATATTGAAATTCTGAATTTCTATTCCACTGTCATGCGGTAAACAGTACGATGTAAATGGTTATGGGACTTCACAAATTAAATGTTTTTCGAATTTCGCAGCGCAATCTGATTTTAAATCAGTTCGTACCAAAATAGACCTAATTAGCTCGCGTATTAGACTTGGATCAAGTCCGTCTCTCTAGAGTCCGAGTCGCGAAGCGACGAGATCCAGCGCGCCGCGAAGCGGCGTGCGAGGTGCAAGAATGGAGGGAGAGACGGACTTGGCTCACCTGCAATGTTTCGAATCGGATTTATTATTTTGGCGGGAAATTATATTAATAGACAGGTGTTCTTTTTAGCGGTTTTGTTACAAATACGGAAGCCCGCAAGTGTCAGGGCAAAATTATTAAAAATACCCGTCGCGATCACTGTTCGCGATCGAAACAAAATAGTCTAGCATTGAAAATATTAAAATATAAAGGTCACTGCAAAATAAAGTTACATTTATTTATATATTTAATATATATTTATTTGTTATCATTGACATTGTGACCGATTCTGAGACGCTAAAACCTCAGTCGAACAGATTTGTCATTGTGATATTAACAAATGATCAAATATTTTAATGTTAATAAAAATACGCCTTTTATATAACTATAAGCCTTATATTTAAACAACACTTGTTTTATTAAATCGTATCTATAGACTCTTCTAGTTAATTATTATGACTATTTGCACAAAATATCCCTGACTGTTCAAAATTTCGTGTGATCATGAAGTTCGCCGTGACACTTTATAGTGTGACACTAGTTGTGCAGTTTATAGTATAATCATCAAGTTATCGTATCCAAGTTTACGCAAGCCATAATTACTACCATCTTGAAACGAATTCATCATTTAAGTATAAACCAGACACGCTATATATTTTGAAACAAGATACTTTGTTATTTCCGCTTTATTGTCAATTAGTATAAATTATTGCAATCTAGTTATGACGCGTTACCGACGGAAAAACGGGTCGGTAAATTTGGCGCGCTTGCAGGTGAGCCAAGTCCGTCTCTCCCTCAAACTTTCCCGCGTTATTGCACCTCGCGCGCCGCTTCTCGGCGCGCTCGATCCCTCGGACTCTAGAGAGACGGACTTGATCCAAGTCTACTCGCGTATATGAATGCGCATTTTCACCCAATTCGCATTTTCGAATAAATCTCACATTCATCAGCCTACAATTCTGGTCAAAAACCTTGGCTCACTATGAAGCATAGTGCATCCTTGGTTTTGCAGACTTAAATTTCTATAAGTTATATTTCGTAAGTTATGCGCATGCGCAAGTTCAAGCCGAGAGAAGATCAGAAGACTTCCATTTTGGAAACTTTTTTCAAAAATAGTTTTGCACTCATTTTATAAGCAAGTCTCTATGTAAGTACGTTTATATGTTAAGTGTCCAAAACAAGATAAATGAAAATTATTTAGAGGACAAATAAAGACCGAAAAAGGAGCGTTTTAAACAGGCAAGTGTCTATTTTGCATGCTTGCTTTGCCGATTTTTTCACAGCATGCAGTATAGTTATTGAATTTGAAAATGTGTAGAGCATTCTGTGTGGTCAATACAACATTGATTGATCTTTAAGAGTATTTTAGTATTGATTCAAATATGTTATAGAAAAATAAAAACATCAAATCTCAAAAACTTCATTGCAAAAGCAAGTGCGAAGTATAAAAATACTCCTCGAAAAGCAGTTGAAGTTTTTTGAAAATTTCGAAATGTTTTATGAACGTCTAAGGTTGAATGTTACAGTAAATCAAAGCTAAAAGAGTACATAATAGCATACCCACTTTATATAGTTGGGCAATTGATAATTTTATAGTAAAAAACAAAATAATATTTGTACAAATTAAAATATATAAAATATACAATGTTGCGTGTTACCATGGTTACGTTCGTCGACTCAATACTTCATGTTACAATAACTTTTGGGGAGTAAATTGTTTGGTTCAAATGGGCGAGGGGATTCTGCATGCATGTATTTCTAGTATAATACTAAACGGTGAATTTCCGCAAATTTAGGTAAGCTTCGCAAGGATTTCTCCGCGATCATATAGCATTACAAATTGATAACACAACTTTTCTGAAAATTGGCGATTAAATTTCTGCTTTGCCTTGGCAAAATTTGTAAAAGTCTTAGGCTAACACCCTTCATGGGATGTCGCAAATGTTCCCTGAAGTGTGGGCAGGGGCGCCGTGGCCGGGGGGGCCAGGGGGGGCCATGGCCCCCCCTACCGTTGAGATCCGTCGGAAAATTTCAAATTTGTTATGTTGTCGGAATCGTAATGGTAAAGCATACCTGGCAAAACAAAATATCGGAAATGAAACTGAGTTTACGTTTTTAGAATATTAGTTATAGAATAGGTAATATTGCTAAAATTTAACAACTTTGGGATAGATTGTCGGTATTTACCTATATTAAAAGTATAGTCCGGAAAATTTTTTTTAGACCTCCTTTCCCCCCCCCCGTCGACAACAAAAAAAAGAATTATATTTCGAAATATTGTCGGAAAATTATGAGCTTTGGCCCCCCCTAAAACAAGAGACCCACGGCGCCCCTGAGTGTGGGGAAAGTTAATCGCAAATTTCTCTCAAAGCATGTTATTACATATAATAAGTTAATAGTAACTGACATTTTGTGTAAGACACAGTCAATTTGGAAGCGATTGTTCTTCACGATTGAAGCAATTCACTTCACGACGCGCCGGAAATGCATTCATAGATAAAAAATATTGATTTGAGTCATAAAAGGCCTAGCGCCAAACCAAATTTTCTCTGCATAGTATTGGAATCAACAGTATTTATATGGTATATTGAGGTAAGGTAATTATAAATATATAATGGTACAGTGGCACTAGAACAGAATGTTGAAGGCACGAGACCTTTAGGGAGTAATGGGGGCATGCTCCACCAGAAAATTTTGAAATCTACAATCTCTAAAATGCCATTTCGTGCACTTTGTGGGAAGATTTAAGAACATTGTCACAAAACTTCTTTGCAAATATTAGTAAATCTACCGATCGTACCTACGCAACGAATCATGAATTATCATGAAATGGCTTGTTCTTTGAAACCCGTCTATCATCCTCTCTAGATTACGTTCGGAATATACATCCGCGGTTTGTAGCTTATCTAGTCGTCTGATCCAGATAGCGAACAAGTAATATTTGATCGTTAACAAATTACAAAATCCCGTTATTGTTAGCTTAGCTGGCGTATATACAATGTTTTCTTTAGTTTAACTTCTTTATGATTGTCAAAGAGTCTCGATTGCGGAATATCAGATACAGTAAACCCTTCATGTTCCCAGTTTGAAGGTACATGTCTAATACGCCTATGCACCTTTCCACGCTGAGAAGAATATATTAATCATAAAACCTTTTGTACAAACTTTAGTTATTATTTATGAAATTGCCAATAAAAGGCCGAAACTGGTGTCCTGAAGCTTAAATATCTAAATATTTTCAGGGGGAAAACACCCAGATGTTAGTAACACCCATAGCATGCGGTTACTTATGACTAGGAGGCCCAAATTCCCAGTCGCCCTCCCCTTACGAATAGGATCCAGCACGTCACTGTGTAGAATCTAGGGTTTGTCGATCTATTCCACTTCATGCAGTTTTAATGGTTTGACTCAATTAAATACAGTACCACAGTGATAACAGAATAATAATACTTAAAATATTCATCGCTAGAGTAGACAAGGAAAGCTATTTCGACACAAACTTGTATTCGAATGAATGATATTAAGAAAATGACATTATTATGCTAAACACTTCCTCTAAAGTGGAAGCACTTCTGCTGCCTGATCAAGGCGGAATTACCTCTCAAACGTCGGAAAGGTGGAAACGCTGTTAATATCCTGCATAACTAATTTTTTCCCTGGATTATTTATATCTTCTACCCAATATCTGAAGACCCTTGAAAAACATTGTTGAAAATATGTTTCTATTAACGTCATACTGCTACACAAGAACCCAAATTTATCTTCCAGGGAATGGCATTAAAAATAATTATGGTTAATATTTCCAATATTGTCGAAGTTATAGGAATAGAAACGCGAATACAAATTCCTTTTTGCATTGTTCAGAAAAATATTAATTATACAGGAAATTGTTACTGCCATACTGTCATCCCGTCAAATATAAATTTTGGTCGAAAAAGTTTTTCCTTGTTAGCAATAAAAATGCAATAGCCAAAACATTCACAATAATTGTTGCCGAACGCTAACATTCTCCAGAGCTCACTCGAACCAGTCTTTTTCGCGGATCTATGCATTGTCTAGAAGTCCGTCGACTTGGCGTCCGTTTGTCCATTTTCCGCGGGAAAAGATCGCGAGCTTCAAGTCATTTTTAGTGCAAAGTTTTTAACTTTGCAGTATTGTGATGGTGGGAAAAATTCAAACGAGTCATACATAGTGTAAACTTTCCGGGGGGTGTTTACGATTGTTTGTATTTTTACAGAGCCTATAAAACTATAGAGATTTCAATTTTTTTTAACTACAGCCACACAAGTTATCACTTCATTCTATCGTTTTATGGAATGTTGCATGGACAAAATATAATCAATTAGATTTAATCGTGACATTTGAACGTATTATAAACGATAATTGCCCCCCGTACCAAGATTTTTCTTCAGAAAAACCACCAATGCGCATGCGTTATTGCTGTATCACAAGGTATAATGGCGGACGTATAGGCGCGTGTCGTACATAACACGACAAACACGTTATTTTAGCTGCAGTGATAAACGATTTTATGTTTTAAAATTATGATTAATAAAATACGTTTTAGGGCTAGGCTATTTTAGTTCTGAATTATATTTCAAATTACGACAAAGATCCGAGAGGGGTAAGTCTATTAAATCAACTTGCGTATACATTTGTACACATCAAATAGTTACTGTCATTGTTTCTGGCGTATCATTTTATAGTTAATGGAAGTTGCTATAGCGTGAACTGCATAGCTTTAAATTTGCAGCACGACGAATTAATATAAAATATCTAAAAAGGTGAGTAAAGTACATGTCTTATTGGCATTATCGTTTGCAATATATCTTGACCGCTTCGCTTTCTCGACAGCAGTCACAGCATCATGTACAAGCGCTAGCAGCTGCTAGATTTCGTCGCTTTTGAGCTATATATATAATAATATATATATAATAGTAAAATCTGCAGACATGCATGTTTCGCCGTTCAACGGCTCGTCAGTGCATGCAGCTTGTAACGAAGTCCAGATGCGAGTGACTTCGTATTAATACACCACCAAGCGCATGTGGTACAATACTCAGACACATGCGCATCCAGACTTGCGCGAACTGTCTTTGGGTCAGTATATATATACACAATGAGCGTCAGATTT
Organism: Trachythela sp. YZ-2020; assembly: GCA_016169945.1. Lineage (NCBI taxonomy): Eukaryota > Metazoa > Cnidaria > Anthozoa > Malacalcyonacea > Clavulariidae > Trachythela > Trachythela sp. YZ-2020. Next base: position 4,178,224 of record JADLSH010000389.1, read on the forward strand.
CGGTGATTACAGATCTGCACGCTGCCTAGTATTAAACTACAGTAGAATATTTCTATATATATATCTTTTAACGCGTGTTTACTTTTAATAGCCAGCCACATCATGCATTGACATTGTGATTGTTTAGCGACCGTGAGTAATTTGATACAAGGCTGTAAGCTATATTATTATTTAGACGTTGCTCTCCAAAATGTTTAATATTTCGCTTTATTTTTATTGCATGCATTCATAAACTACTTGTGTTTCCTTACATTTTCAAATAGCATTTGGTTAGTTTTGTTATATAAAATAAACAGCCCCTAAATTTGCCTTGTCAATTGGATTTATACAGCAGACGTGCCATGTGCAAATTAGTTGACCACATGTAATTTATGCTGTCTAAAGTCTATATTAGTTCTACAGTGCTGCTTACATTGGTTTAGATTCAATACCAGTATATCATGTGGCCTGAATTTCAGACACTCACCCATTGAAGCCATTGCAAAAATGGAGGAGTGAATTCTATATCAAATCAGCCCAAGCCTGTCTATATGATAATGATTAATCATATGCCAGTCAAACCTATTTGGTGTTTTTATTTGTGTTTATATACCTTGTTGGGCCTTAGCTAAACCTGTGTCAAATTTTCAGTCGCAAATGTTTTGATGAGACAACATATAGTTGCTGCCTTGCCAGTCAAAATTTTGCTTTGTGAACAGCAGTATATTATATATGTTGTGTGAACACACACCACATTTTCTGTGATCAGAAAACTTTTGTATGTGACATTTTTTCTTGAGCTAACCGATGTCTGTTTCTCTGCAAATACAGTTGCAACATGTAATCAAATATCTGGGCAAATTTCCCCATTAAAATTGCCATAGAAAAATTGTTGTGTTGGCAGGGCTTAAAATCAAGATCATGCGTCGCTATATAATGTCCTCAATCACACCTTTATGGCTTTAGTAAGATAAACTGGACACTGACACTGTTAACGTATATGTTTTCAAAGCTATGCAGTTCACGCTATAGCAACTTCCATTAACTATAAAATGATACGCCAGAAACAATGACAGTAACTATTTGATGTGTACAAATTGTATACGCAAGTTGATTTAATAGACTTACTTCTCTCGGGTCTTTGTCGTATTTTATTAATCATAATTTTAAAACATAAAATCGTTTATCACTGCAGCTAAAATAAAGTGTTTGTCGTATTATGTACGACACGCGCCTTTGACAGTATCTTACCTGATGGAGTGATGGTATAGATATCAAATATACTGATAAAAAGTAGAATTTAAACCTGATTACAAATATTAAAAGGGGAAATAAAGAATTCAAAAAAAATCGCTATTTCTGTAATCGTGATGTAGGATTAAACAAAATGTATTTGGCTGTCTACCGCAGTTTTGAGATATACTTCCGTTCAACCATGCAGTGTTTGCTGACTTGATATAATAGCTAATTATATATTTTCATTTCAACAGTTTTATGAACCGCCGCAACATGCATGCACAGCAATTACGCATGTACAGACCACGTTTGTCCCCCAGCTAGTCGATATAATATGATCTATGGACTAGGTTTTTCCCTTTGAAAGTGCAACTTTGCACTATCCTTGGATCACTAGTTTAAATTAGGGAGAGTGAACAAGATATTGTAATTGTATGCGCACGCATGTTTCCTTCCATACATGTGCTCAAAATATTACGAACTTTTAATGTACGGAATTACGGATGCAAAAGATTAGCAGCAAGCGTGGCTATATTTCTTTCTGCTGATATACATCAAGGCCATGAGCAATTAAATGCTTTTATTGACGAAAATGTATTTTTGAATGTCATTTATTGCTTGAGGAACTACGGTTTAATTAATATTCTGAATTAAAACAACTTCAAAATTACAGAGACTACTGCATGTTTTTATGAACAAGTATAATATATTTTTGAAGTTATTAATTATGCACAATATCATAACATTGTATAGGAAGAAATTATACAGTGCAAGTTGAAATATGTATGCCAATAGTATTCATACTCGTACTAATTGTCTTTCCCGATGCCGGACGTCGGTAGCACTTTCCTTGCGGTATTAACTTCTAGTATTGTATAAGGTTCTTCAGAGTATTAGTTAGGAAAAGAAATTGCAATAAAATTATACTGCTTTTGAGAAGTACTGGCAGTTTTACGAGATAGCTGAACAGTTTCCACTTGTCGTAGGGTCCACAATATTCTCGATGGTAATGTCGTTACTTCGAACATAAATTTGGTCAAAAATAGCTTTTCTTGTATCAGTAATAAGTATGAAGTTAATCAAATATTGATAACAATATTGCCCAACATTAGCAGTAAAAACACCAGTGCAAGTTCCCTCAGATGCTTAAGAAATATTACTTTTGCAGGGAAAAATTAGTTATGCAAGAAAAAAAATGAAGGTTTTTGCACAATTCCAACATTTGAGGAGTGCTTGAATTTTGATTAGGTGCAGGAGTGCCCCACTTTATTGGAAGAGTTTACATTCCTCTTCTTGGTAATCATGTTCCCTCGAATATATATTGGGTTACACAACTTTTTCCTTCCATACAAAAACGTTTTCCTTCTAACGCTATATTCAAGGACTTTAGGTACAAACACGAATGCAAGGCTCTTTGAATCAGGCCCGTAGCTGGCCTCCCTTTTTTTTGGGGGGCACGTTTCGATGTCTGTCCGCTTTCGTCAAAATATTTTACCTATTCCGATAGATGTATAAATTCTTTCTTTTCTTGTCGAGGGGGGGGGGTGTGAACTTTTTTTTCCGGAAATCACATACTATTGCGTTAGTAATGTATTACTTAATAGTTTAAAGTTTATATATATAAAAAATTCACTTTTTCAAATGATATATATAACAAATTTACTTTTTCAAAATGAAAATTTACGTTACTGTTATTTGTGCTAGGGGCGGCACATGGGGGGTCACAATTTTCCGCTAGGGGGGCCTTGCCCCTCCTGGGGACCCCCAGTAGTAGCTATGGAGAATAATTAAAGTGTTTGCACCTTTCCAACATTTGAGAAGTATTTGTCGTTCCATCTAATGTAAATTTGGTTCAGACACGCTTTTCCTTCCATAGCAAAAAAATATTTACGCGATATTCCGAAACGTTAGCCACAAATGCGAGTGCAACGTCCTTCGAATGTTAGATGGGAAAAATTAGTTATGCATGGAATATTGGTTATGCGGGCAAGTTAGTTACGAAGGGAAAAATTAGTTATGCATGGATATTGTTTATGCGGGCAAGTTAGTTAAGAAGGGAAAAATTAGTTATGCAGAACAACACCTTTCCAACATTTGAGAAGTATTTGCATTTTGACTAGACGGCAGAAGTGTTTGTACTTTGTGGGAAAGTTTACATTACTCTTCTTGATAATCTAGTTCCCTCAATTAAAAATTGGTTCAGACAACTTTTTCCTTCGACAAAAAACCTCTTCCATCCAATGCTACTATCAAAGGCTTTAGGTACCAGCATGAGTGCAAGGCCCTTCGAATATAAGTTAAGAAAAATGAATTATGCAGGACATATAAATTAGTAATTCAAGGTAAAATTAGTTATGTAGGATACTAGAAGTGCCTGCGACTTTGACAAGTTCTCGCACTTGCCTAGAAACAAGAGTGTTTTTACCACTGGCGGAAATGATTACCATTTTCGTTTTGCTATTTTCAAACCCTCGAATATATATTTGGGTCATAAAAGCCCTAAATTCATTGCGAAACCGAAGTTTCTCAGGAGAGTGTTGAAATCTTTGCTGTGAAAAGACTGCATATTGAGGTAAGCTGAATATCGGTTATTAGGTTTGCTGAATATCGGTTATTAGGTTATTATAATTTGATTTTAGGTTTGCTATTTGTAAATATCTTGATTTTGTCCGAATCTTTTCGATTATCTGTTTCTGCCTATTGCAGAGATACTTAAGGAATTTTTGTGTAGATTTAACGTGAGACGTAATTGTGTTTTAATAGGAGGCAACATTGCGCTCTTCCCTTCCATTTCTTTTCTAAAAAAGCTTTTTCTCTATACTAAAGATAAGTTTCTAAATTCGAATTTACCCGAATGTTAAATCACTGCTTTCTTGTTAAGGCCATGTTCTACAAGGCACTTTTTGTTGCAACTTGTAACGCCTTTTCGTGATACTGAACTATGTTATGTAAAAACGCTTTCGCAGAGATATGGTGACTGTTGCCCACGTTTGGGTCTGAATAACATATATTTACTTGTTTGAAATACTAATTATAGGCGTTTCCTCTGATACAAACGTACAGAACCCGCACATGACATAATTCCTTTTTTATTCAATGGTATCAACATATAATCCTGGCTTCCATGCATAGGTTAATGTTTAACGTTTTGCCTGCCCTATTTAGAAAAAATGGATTTCCGTCTGAACGTTTGTCTGTTGCTGATTATATTTGTAACCGTTTTTGGTGTGGATGGACGTATCTCCAAAAGTCGTCCCAGGCCATATAAACGAGGTAATCATGTTTTCATTTCAGTTAAATTTTCTCACAATACAGCACGCTTTACTTACATAGCAAGGGTGATAATTTCAATAACAGTGGCATTTTTATGTTTATCCCCGAGCCGGCGCGAAGCGCCGTGCGAGGGTACTAATTCCGCGCGGATATTTACACCCGGAAAAAAAGGAAAGCAATGGGAAATCCAAAGTTCATCAAGTTTTGCGGGCGCATGGGTGTGACGGGTGTGATGGGTGGTCATCTCAGTATCTCACTAATCTTTGTTAGGAGTGGAATGAGCGAATTATAAAAAAACATGAGTAAGTCATATCAGTAAGTCTTTTTGGGACTTCAGGAAAAGCTGCGGAACAAATTTATCGTTTATACTTTATAAAAAAGGATAAATAGAGATAGATAGTCGAAAAAATATGGCAAGTTTCTTACATTAAATTGTTGATATAGCCGTATAAAGAATGTTGTTTTATTTACATAGATTTTCATTTTTTACAATTAAAATATCCTATATTTTATGCTATCAAAAAGTTCCAACTTAAAAGGAAAGCGAAATCGTTTCACACCAGAGAATTTGTATATTTTCAACTGATTTCAAGTAAAAGGCAGTTTAGTTTTATAAACTTTTGGCAACGTTTTAGTAAACGGAAGGTTGCATTTAAACATTGATTTGAAGCTTATAGAATGCATAAGAACATACCTACACCATATATCTCAGATTTGTATGGCTAAAACAACTAATATTTTAATTATTTTTGTAGTATTCTGTGCCTGTTGTTTTGTACTCCAGAAAAGTTTATTTTATCGTGTTGCCACGGCTACTGTGCTTCCTCTTCTTGAAACAAAATTTCCATTTTTTATTCTTTCAAAATATATTTCCCAAAATAATATTGTTTCCTTCCACTCTTCTTTCCAAACTATTAGAGTAATGATCAAAATTTTAATGGCAAATTTAAAATGAAGGAAGCCACTGTGATTACGTCAGGTAAAACATTTCATTTGGCGATAGCCTTTGATTGCGTCGTGAAGAGGGGTGTGAGGGGTGTGATCCAATTCTGTTTTCTATGCCAAAAATTTGTTTTGAACGCAGATATCCGACTCGCCTACAACCTTTGCATGGCAGATTTTTGATAAAAAGATTAGCAATAGTAATGTTTGGGAATGTAATGTCTGGCAATGTTCAGCTGGGGCGAGGGTTACTGCAAGCATGTATTTCTAGTAAATTTAGTGCAAACACAAATTTGGAACCATTAAACATGAAAATGTTTAGATAGAACCAAGCGCTTTTGAACGTAATCTTTCGATTTCATTTCATCATGTTTAATACAATATAGAATCTTATCCAAAGCTCAAATTTTAGAATATTATGATAAAATTCTTGTGGCTTAGCGAAAAAAAATGAATATCTGCCTCATATGGGGACAGAAATCTTGTAAACACTTGCAAATTTCACTAAACGGGCGAAATATCGTCGCTTTCAGGATACTTTGAGTTGATATTGAGATGCAAATAATTCATACCTTCGCCATAAAATTTAGCTAGATTACAAAAAATGGAATTCAGAAAACCTTGTGGATCAACTTAAAGTTAACTTTGTATCCTGCGCTCACTCATCAGATATCATGTTCAACACTCGAAATAAATCTGATATTTCCGTGCACCCATGTATTATTCTCCATATATTTTAGGTGAAAACGAGTTGTTTGAAAGACAAATTTTAAACTGCTATGATCACGGCGGTTATTGTAGGGCAATCCACGTACCCTGTTTGATTGGATCTGGGCCATGCCCGCAATATTCTTGTCCAATTGGCGCAAGATGCTGTTGGTATGTATCGTTTCATTTTATGAATACAAGAAAACATTTTGTAAACTTGTTTCGGCATTATCTTTATAATTGTGCCATTTTCAGTACAAGATTAAGCTATGTATCCTCTAAATATGACTGTGTTTTGGTTCACGAAATGTTAGACAGTGCTCGATATCATAATGGTAAAGCTGATAGCAGCTGCCTTTGGTTTCTCGCCAGGGCGTTTTCATTGAAGGAATGAAAATTTTTCGTCTGAGCAAAAAACCTCAGGAGCAGATCACCAATAAAAATCCTTTCCCATTAATCCCAGTATTTCTTCAATTCGAACAAAATGTGAACCACAATGGCTTTTGCGATATAATCAATTATTTGTTCGTCCAATTTTCTCACTCAACTTATTTTCGCTTTAGCCCATTTTCCAGAGGATAAACCAAGAATTGCTCCTATTTGGACCGTAAGAAAACATAGAATAACCGGTTAATATTAGTTGATTGAGGACACTTTTGAGCAGATGTAGAATCTTATGAAGTAAATAAAAAAATATTTGTTGGACAAAGTTGTTTATTGTTCCTAATTAAATAGATTGTATAATTTATATAATATAATGCTGAGGGCGTCATTTAACAATTATTGAATGTCACAAGACTTCTTTGCAAATATTATTAAATCTACCGATCGTACCTACGCAACGAATCATGAATATCATGAAATGGCTTGTTCTTTGAAACTCGTCTATCATCCTCTCTAGATTACGTTTGGAAAATAGGCATCCGCGGTTTGTAACTTAGCTAGACGTCTGATCCAGATAGCGAAGAAGTAACATTTGATCGTTAACAAATGACGAAATCCTGTTATTGTTAGCTTAGCTGGCGTATATACAATGTTTTCTTTAGTTTAATTTCTTTATGATTATCAAAGAGTCTCGATTGCGGAATATCAGATACAGTAAACCCTTCAGGTTCCCAGTTTGAAGGTACATGTCTAATACGCCTATGCACCTTTCCACCCTGAGAAGAATATATTAATCATAAAACCTTTTGTACAAACTTTAGTTATTATTTATGAAATTGCAAATAAAAGGCCGAAACTGGTGTCCTGAAGCTTAAATATCTAAATATTTTCAGGGGGAAAACACCCAGATGTTAGTAACACCCATAGCATGCGGTTACTTATGACTAGGAGGCCCAAATTCCCAGTCGCCCTCCCCTGACGAATAGGATCCAGCACGCCACTGTGTAGAATCTAGGGTTTATCGATCTATTCCACTTCATGCAGTTTTAATGGTTTGACTTCATAAAATACAGTACCACAGTGATAACAGAATAATAGTACTTAAAATATCGCTACAGTAGACAAGGAAAGCTATTTCGACACAAACTTGTATTCGAATGAATGACATTAAGAAAATGACATTATTATGCTAAACACTTCCTCTAAAGTGGAAGCACTTCTGCTGCCTGATCAAGGTGGAATTACCTCTCAAACGTCGGAAAGGTGGAAACGCTGTTAATATCCTGCATAATTAATTTTTCCCTGGATTATTTATATCTCCTACCCAATATCTGAAGACCCTTGAAAAACATTGTTGAAAATATGTTTCCATTAACGTCATACTGCTACACAAGAACACAAATTTATATTCCAGGAGGCATTAAAAATAATTATGGTTAATATTTCCAATATTGTCGAAGTGATAGGAATACAAACGCGAATACAAATTTCTTTGTGCATTGTTTAGAAAAATATTAATTATACAGGAAAATTGTTACTGCCATACTGTCATCCCGTCAAATATAAATTTTGGTCGAAAAAGTTTTTCCTTGTTAGCAATAAAAATGCAATAGGTAAAACATTCACAATAATTGCTGCCGAACGCTAACATTCTCCAGAGCTCACTCGAACCAGTCTTTTTTGCGGATCTATGTATTGTCTAGAAGTCAGTCGACTTGGCGTCCGTTTGTCCATTTTCCGGGGGAAAAGATCGAGCTTCAAGTCATTTTTAGTGCAAAGTTTTTTAACTTTGCAGTATTGTGATGGTGGGAAAAATTCAAACGAGTCATACATAGTGTAAACTTTCCGGGGGGTGTTTACGATTGTTTGTATTTTTACAGAGCCTATAAAACTATAGAGATTTCAATTTTTTTTAACTACAGCCACACAAGTTATCACTTCATTTTATCGTTTTATGGAATGTTGGACAAAATATAATCAATTAGATTTAATAATCAATCGTGATATTTGAACGTATTATAAACGATAATTGCCCCCCGTACCAAGATTTTTCTTCAGAAAAACTACCAATGCGCATGCGTTATTGCTGTATTACAAGGTATAATGGCGGACGTATACGCGCGTGTCGTACATAACACGACAAACACGTTATTTTAGCTGCAGTGATAAACGATTTTATGTTTTAAAATTATGATTAATAAAATACGTTTTAGCGCTAGGCTATTTTAGTTCTGAATTATATTTTAAATTTATACGACAAAGACCCGAGAGGGGTAAGCCTATTAAATCAACTTGCGTATACAATTTGTACACATCAAATAGTTACTGTCATTGTTTCTGGCGTATCATTTTATAGTTAATGGAAGTTGCTATAGCGTGAACTGCATAGCTTTAAATTTGCAGCACGACGAATTCATATAAAATATCTAAAAAGTGAGTAAAGTACATGTCTTATTGGCATTGTCGTTTGCAGTATATCTTGACCGCTTCGCTTTCTCGACAGCATCATGTACAAGCGCTAGCAGCTGCTAGATTTCGTCGCTTCTATATATATATATATATACACAATGAGTGTCAGATTTCGGTGATTACAGATCTGCACGCTGCCTAGTATTAAACTACAGTAGAATATTTCTATATATATATCTTTTAACGCGTGTTTACTTTTAATAGCCAGCCACATCATGCATTGACATTGTGATTGTTTAGCGAGCGTGAGTAATTTGATACAAGGCTGTAAGCTATATTATTATTTAGACGTTGCTCTCCAAAATGTTTAATATTTCGCTTTATTTTTATTGCATGCATTCATAAACTACTTGTGTTTCCTTACATTTTGAAATAGCATTTGGCTAGTTTTGTTATATAAAATAAACAGGTCCTAAATTTTCCTTGTCAATTGGATTTATACAGCAGACTTGCCATGTGCAAATTAGTTGACCACATGTAATTTTTGCTGTCTAAAGCTAGTCTAAATTAGTTCTACAGTGCTGCTTACATTGGTTTAGATTCAATACCAGTATATCATGTGGCCTGAATTTCAGACACTCACCCATTGAAGCCATTGCAAAAATGGAGGAGTGAATTCTAGGCTATATCAAATTAGCCCAATTAAGCCTGTCTATATGATAATGATTAATCATATGCCAGTCAAACCTATTTGGTGTTTTTATTTGTGTTTATATACCTTGTTGGGCCTTAGCTAAACCTGTGTCAGTCGCAAATGTTTTGATGAGACAACATATAGTTGCTGCCTTGCCAGTCAAAATTTTGCTTTGTGAACAGCAGTATATTATATATTTTGTGTGAACACACACCACATTTTCTGTGATCAGAAAACTTTTGTATGTGACATTTTTTCTTGGGCTAACCGATGTCTGTTTCTCTGCAAATACAGTTGCTACATGTAATCAAATATCTGGGCAAATTTCCCCATTAAAATTGCCATAGAAAAATTGTTGTGTTGGCAGGGCTTAAAATCAAGATCATGCGTCGCTATATAATGTCCTCAATCACCCCTTTATGGCTTTAGTAAGATAAACTGGACACTGACACTGTTAACGTATATGTTTTCAAAGCTATGCAGTTCACGCTATAGCAACTTCCATTAACTATAAAATGATACGCCAGAAACAATGACAGTAACTATTTGACGTGTACAAATTGTATACGCAAGTTGATTTAATAGACTTACCTCTCTCGGGTCTTTGTCATAATTTGAAATATATCAGAACTAAAAAATAGCCTAGCTAAATAAAACGTATTTTATTAATCATAATTTTAAAACATAAAATCGTTTATCACTGCAGCTAAAATAAAGTGTTTGTCGTGTTATGTACGACACGCGCCTTTGACAGTATCTTACCTGATGGACTGATAAAAAGTAGAAATTAAACCTGATTACAAATATTAAAAGGGAAATAAAGAATTCCAAAAAAATCGCTATTTCTGTAATCGTGATGTAGGATTAAACAAAATGTATTTGGCTGTCTACCGCAGTTTTGACATATACTTCCGTTCAACCATGCAGTGTTTGCTGACTTGATATAATAGCTAATTATATATTTTCATTTCAACAGTTTTATGAACCGCCGCAACATGCATGCACAGCAATTACGCATGTACAGACCACGTTTGTCCCCCAGCTAGTCGATATAATATGATCTATGGACTAGGTTTTTCTCTTTGAAAGTGAAACTTTGCACTATCCTTGGATCACTAGTTTAAATTAGGGACAGTGAACAAGATATTGTAATTGTATGCGCACGCATGTTTCCTTCCATACATGTGCTCAAAATATTACAAACTTTTAATGTACGGAATTACGGATGCAAAAGATTAGCAGCAAGCGTGGCTATATTTCTTTCTGCTGATATACATCAAGGCCATGAGCAATTTAGCGTTCAAACTAGACGCAAGGAATGTGCTTGCATTACTTTACTGATCGGCTATTTAAATAATTTGAACGCTCAAGTCTACAAAAGCTAAACATGCCATTGAATCGGCATTCGTTATTCATATAAATACTGACAATAATTCGCTCCATGTGTTTTCTTTTGATTTGAATAATCAAAACCTATATGGAAACCGGTTCATCGACTGTTGTAAACGAATTCATGATATGAAAATGGTTATGACAATCTCACAGTAATATTTTGACATTATTTTCGACCACAGATACTTATTAAAGCCGCCATAGAAATTACAAACACATTACATGCAAACCTTTCCAGCTATCAACTAAATATAATTCATAATATACCATACATGATATTTATATAAAGTTGACATAGCATCACATAATAATGATAGATCTGGCTGGAAATTGTATTTTGAGAACAATCCCTGAAGACGGCAAAAACATCCTGTTTAGCTGTTTACTAAAAATAGTCAGTCTGTTGGAAAGCTCTCTAACTCCCAGACCATGTGAAAGCAGAGCATACACAAGGTATCTCCAGGATGCTCAATGTTACAACAACCAGTCTAGTTTAACACTGTATATGGTAGCAACAAAATAATGAGTAGATGAAAACTTTGCCTACCGAGTTGAAATAATGGGTCATTGCCATAAATAGGTGAACTTTCGTCTTGACCTGTGGGACTGCATTTGTTTCATGTGCAACAGTTATTATCTGTGATGAATTTGAAAAATAATTTGACTATCATACTCCGATGATTATCTACGATTCTACCATACACAAACTGTACTTGATTGGTTACACTGTCACATTGCACACTGAATTGAACGACAATTCATTAATACATTCAAACAATTAGTATTTAGCTGTATATCCTCTGTATGTTCTCGCAACCCTGGATATCTGAATGAAACTGTTTCAAACAGTTAAATGCATTAATTGACGAAAATGTATTTTGGAATGTCATTTATTGCTTGAGGAACTACGGTTTAATTAATATTCTCAATTAAAACAACATCAAAATTACAGAGACTACTGCATGTATATATGAACAAGTATAATATATTTTTGAAGTTATTAATTATGCACAATATCATAAGAACATTGTATAGGAAGAAATTATACAGTGCAAGTTGAAATATGTATGCCAATAGTATTCATTGTCTTTCCCGATGCCGGACTTCGGTAGCACTTTCCTTGCGGTATTAACTTCTAGTATTGTATAAGGTTCTTCAGAGTATTAGTTAGGAATTTAAAAGAAATTGCAAAAAAATTATACTGCTTTTGAGAAGTACTGGCAGTTTTACGAGATAGCTGAACAGTTTCAACTTGTCGTAGGGTCCACAATATTCTCGATGGTAATGTCGTTATCTCGAACATAAATTTGGTCAAATATTCATAACAATATTGCCCAACATTAGCAGTAAAAACACCAGTGCAAGTTCCCTCAGATGCTTAAGAAATATTACTTTTGCAAGGAAAAATTAGTTATGCAAGAAAAAAAATGAAGATTTTTGCACCATTCCAACATTTGAGGAGTGCTTGAATATTGATTAGGTGCAGGAGTGCTTCCACTTTATTGGAAGAGTTTACATTCCTCTTCTTGTTAATCATGTTCCCTCGAATATATATTGGGTTACACAACTTTTTCCTTCCATACAAAAACTTTTTCCTTCTAATTCTATTTTCAAGGACATTAGGTACAAACACGAATGCAAGGCTCTTTGAATATTAGTAGTTATGGAGAATAATTAAAGTGTTTGAACCGTTCCAACATTTGAGAAGTACTTGCAGTTCCATCTAATGTAAATTTGGTTCAGACACGCTTTTCCTTCCATACCAAAACATTTTTTACGCTATATTTCGAAACGTTAGCCACAAATGCGAGTACAACATCCTTCGAATGTTAGTTGGGAAAAATTAGTTATGCATGGAATATTGGTTATGCAGGGCAAGTTAGTTACGAAGGGAAAAATTAGTTATGCATGGAATATTGGTTATGCAGGCAAGTTAGTTACGAAGGGAAAAATTAGTTATGCAGAACAACACCTTTCCAACATTTGAGAAGTATTTGCATTTTGACTAGACGGCAGAAGTGTTTGTACTTTGTGGGAAAGTTTACATTACTCTTCTTGGTAATCTAGTTCCCTCAATTAAAAATTGGTTCAGACAACTTTTTCCTTCGATACCAAACCTTTTCCATCCAATGCTACTATCAAAGGCTTTAGGTACCAGCATGAGTGCAAGGCCCTTCGAACATAAGTTAAGAAAAATGAATTATGCAGGACATAATTAGTAATTCAAGGTAAAATTAGTTATGTAAGATACTAGAAGTGCCTGCGAATTTTGAATATTTCTCGCACTTCCCTGGAAACAAGAGTGTTTTTACCACTGGCGGAAATGATTACCATTTTCGTTTTGCTATTTTCAAACCCTCGAATATAAATTTGGGTCATAAAAGCCCTAAATTCATTGCCAAACCGAAGTTTCTCAGGAGAGTGTTGAAATCTTTGCTGTGAAAAGACTGCATATTGAGGTAAGCTGAATATCGGTTATTAGATTATCGGTTATTAGGTTATTATAATTTGATTTTCAGTTTGCTATTCGTAAATATCTTGATTTTGTCCGAATCTTTTCGATTATCTGTTTCTGCCTATTGCAGAGATACTTAAGGAATTTTTGTGTAGATTTAACGTGAGACGTAATTGTGTTTTAATAGGAGGCAACATAGCGCTCTTCCCTTCCATTTCTTTTCTAAAAAAAGCTTTTTTTCTATACTAAAGATACTTTTCTAAATTCGAATTTACCCGAATGTTAAAACACTGCTTTCTTGTTAAGTTCCATATTCCACACTTTGTTAACTTTTTGTTGCAACTTGTAACGCCTTTTTTGTGGTTAAAACGCGTTCGCAGAGATATGCAGAGATGTTGGTGACTGTTGCCCAAGTTTGAGTCTGAGAAGAATAACATGAAATATCAATGTTTGAAGAAATACAATCTTGGAATACTCTGATACAGACCGCAGAAGACACGGCAACTATAAGAATTCTTTTTTATTTAATGGTATCAACATATAATCCTGGCTTCCATAGGTTAATGTTTAACGTTTTGCCTACCCTATTTAGAAAAAATGGATTTCCGTCTGAACGTTTGTCTGTTGCTGATTATATTTGTAACCGTTTTTGGTGTGGATGGACGTATCTCCAAAAGTCGTCCCCGGCCATATAAACGAGGTAATCATGTTTTCATTTCGGTTAAATTTTCTCACAATACAGCACGCTTTACTTACATAGCAAGGGTGATAATTTCAATAACAGTGGCATTTTTATGTTTATAAATTTAGTGTAAACACAAATTTGGAACCATTAAACATGAAAATGTTTAGATAGAACCAAGCGCTTTTGAACGTAATCTTTCGATTTCATTTCATCATGTTTAATACAATATTTATAGAATCTTATCCAAAGCTCAAATTTTAGAATATTATGATAAAATTCTTGTGGCTCAGCGAAAAAAAATGCATATCTGCCTCATATGGGGACAGAAATCTTGTAAACACTTGCAAAATTCACTAAACGGGCGAAATATCGTCGCTTTCAGGATACTTTGAGTTGATATTGAGATGCAAATAATTCATACCTTCGCCATAAAATTTAGCTAGACTACAAAAAATGGAGTTCAGAAAACTTTGTGGATCAACTTAAAGTTAACTTACTTTTTTGCATCCTGCGCTCACTCATGAGATATCATGTTCAACACTCGAAATAAATCTGATATTTCCGTGCACCCATGTATTATTCTCCATATATTTTAGGTGAAAACGAGTTGTTTGAAAGACAAATTTTAAACTGCTATGATCACGGTTATTGTTATGCAATCCATGTACCCTGTATGCCTGGATCTGGGCCATGCCCGCAATATCCTTGTCCAGGAATTGGCGCAAGATGCTGTTGGTATGTATCGTTTCATTTTATGAATACAAGAAAACATTTTAATTGTAAACTTGTTTCGGCATTATCTTTATAATTGTGCCATTTTCAGTACAATATTAAGCTATGTATCCTCTAAATATGACTGTGTTTTGGTTCACGAAATGTTAGAGAGTGCTCGATATCATAAAGGTAAAGCTGATAGTAGCTGCCTTTGGTTTCTCATAGAGCCATTATCATTGAAGGAATGAAAATTTTTCGTCGGAGAAAAACCTCATCAGCAGATCACCAATAAAAATCATTTCCCATTAATCCCAGTATTTCTTCAATTCGAACAAAATGTGAACCACAATGGCTTTTGCGATATAATCAATTATTTGTTCGTCCAATTTTCTCACTCAACTTATTTTCTCTTTAGCCCATTTTACAGAGGATAAACCAAGAATTGCTCCAATTTGGACCCTAAGAAAACATAGAATAACCGGTTAATATTAGTTGATTGAGGACACTTTTGAGCAGATATAGAATCTTATAAAGTAAATAAAAAAATATTTGTTGAACAAAGTTGTTTATTGTTCCTAATTAAATAGATTGTATAATTTATATAATATAATGCTGAGGGCGTCATTTAACAATTATTGAATGTCACAAGACTTCTTTACAAATATTATTAAATCTACCGATCGTACCTACGCAACGAATCATGAATTATCATGAAATGGCTTGTTCTTTGAAACTCGTCTATCATCCTCTCTATATTACGTTTGGAAAATAGGCATCCGCGGTTTGTAACTTATCTAGTCGTCTGATCCAGATAGCGAAGAAGTAACATTTGATCGTACGAAATCGCGTTATTGTTAGCTTAGCTGGCGTATATACAATGTTTTCTTTAGTTTAACTATCTTTATGATTATCAAAGAGTCTCGATTGCGGAATATCAGATACAGTAAACCCTTCAGGTTCCCAGTTTGAAGGTACATGTCTAATACGCCTATGCACCTTTCCACGCTGAGAAGAATATATTAATACAAAACTTTTGTACAAACCTTGGTTATTATTTATGAAATTGCCAATAAAAGGCCAAAACTGGTGTCTTGAAGCTTAAAATATCTAAATCTTTTCGGGAGGAATACACCCAGATGTTAGTAACACCCATAACATGCGGTTACTTATGACTAGGAGGCCCAAATTCCCAGTCGCCCTCCCCTGACGAATAGGATCCAGCACGCCACCGTGTAGAATCTAGGGTTTGTCGATCTATTCTACTTCATGCAGTTTTAATGGTTTGACTTCATAAAATACAGTACCACAGTGATAACAGAATAATAATACTTAAAATATTCATCGCCAGAGCAGACAAGGAAAGCTATTTCGACACAAACTTATTTTCGAATGAATGATATTAAGAAAATGACATTATTATGCTGAACACTTCCTCTAAAGTGGAACATTTCTGCTGCCTGATCAAGGTGCAATTACCTCTCAAACGTCGGGTGGAAACGCCGTTTAATATCCTGCATAACTAATTTATACTTTCCTGGATTATTTATATCTCCTACCCAATATCTGAAGACCCTTGAAAAACATTGTTGAAAATATGTTTCTATTAACGTCATACTGCTACACAAGAACGCATATTTATATTCCAGGGAGTGGCATTAAAAATAATTATAGTTAATATTTCCAATATTGTTGAAGTTATAGGAATACAAACACGAATGCAAATTCCTTTGTGCATTGTTCAGAAAAATATTAATTATACAGGAAAATTGTTACTGCCATGCTGCCATCCCGTCAAATATAAATTTTGGTCGAAAACGTTTTTCCTTGTAAACAATAAATATGAAATACGTAAAACATTCACAATAATTGCTGCCGAGCCCTAAGGTTCTCCAGAGCTCACTCAAACCAGTCTTTTTCGCGGATCTATGTATGTCTAGAAGTCAGTCGACTTGGCGTCCGTTTGTCCATTTTCCGGGGAAAAGATCGAGCTTAAAATCATTTTAAAATTAGGGGGAGTAAACAAGATTTGTAATTGTATGCGCACGCAAGTTTCCTTTCATGCATGCATGCTCAAAATATTACAAACTTTTAATGTACGTAACTACGGATGGAAAAGATTAGCGACAAGCATGGCTATATTTCTTTCTGCTGATATACATCAAGGCGATGATAAGTTTAGCGTTCAATCTAGACGCAAGGAATGTGCTTGCATGACTTTACTGATCGGCTATTTAAATAATTTGAACAGCTCAAGTCTACAAAAGCTAAACATGCCATTGAATCGGCATTCGTTATTCATATAAATACTGACAATAATTCGCTCCACGTGTTTGCTTTTGATTTGAATAATCAAAACCTATATGGAAACCGGTTCATCGACTGTTGTAAACGAATTCATGATATGAAAATGATTATGACAATCTCACAGTCACATATTGTATTTTCCACAGTTAATATTTTGACATTATCTTGGAACACAGATACTTATTAAAGCCTGTACCATAGAAATTACAAACACATTGCCTGCAAACCTTTCCAGATATCAACTAAATATAATTCATTATATACCATACATGATATTTATATAAAGTTTACATAGCATCACATAATAATGATAGATCCGGCTGGAAATGTATTTTGAGAACAATCCCTGAAGACTGCAAAAATCATCCTGTTAGCTGTTTACTAAAAATATTCAGTTTGTTGGAAAGCTCTCATAACTCCCAGACCATGTGAAAGCAGAGCATACACAAAGTGTCTCGAGGATGATCAATGTGAATGTTACCACATACCAGTATGGTTTAACACTATATATGGTAGCGACAAAATAATGAGTAGATGAAAACTTTGCCTACCGAGTTGAAATAATGGTCACATTTAATTGCCATAAATAAATGAATTTCGTCTTGACCTGTGGGACTGCATTTGTTTCATGTGCAACAGCTATTATCTGTGATGAATTTGAAAGATAATTTGACTGTCATACTCATATGATCATCTACGATTCTACTATACACAAATTGTACTTGATTGGTTACACTGTCACATTGCACGCAGAATTGAACTACAACAAATCATTAATATATGCAAACAATTAGTATTTAGCTGTATATCCTCTGTATGTTCTCGCATCAACCCCGGATATCTGAATGAAACTGTTTTTAAATGCATTAATTGACGAAATTGTATTTTGGAACGTCATTTGTTGTTTGAGGTGCTATGGTTTAATTGATATTCCCAATTAAAACAACCTTAAAATTACATAGACTACTGCATGTATATATGAACAAGTATAATATATTTTTGAAGTTATTGACTAATTATTAAAAATATCATAAGAACATTGTATAGGAAGAAATTATACAGTCCATGTTGAAATATGCATGCCAGTAGTATTCATACTTGTACTAATTGTTTTTCCCGATGCCAGACTTCGGTAGCACTTTCCTTGCGGTATTAACTTCTAGTATTGTATAAGGTTCTTCTGAGTATTAGTTAGGAAAAGAAATTGCAATAAATTATACAAGATACTGCTTTTGAAATACTGGCAGTTTAACAAGATAGCTGAACAGTTTCCACTTGTTGTAGGATCCACAATATTCTCGATGGTAATGTCGTTACCTCGAACATAAATTTGGTCAAAAATAGCTTTTCTTGTATAATAAGTATGAAGTTAGTCAAATATTCATAACAATATTGCCCAACATTAGCAGTAAAAACATCAATCCAAGTTCCTCAGATGCTTAGAAATATTACTTTTGCAGGGAAAAATTAGTTATGCAAGAAAAAAATGAAGGTTTTGCACCATTCCAACATTTGAGGAGTGCTTGAATTTCGATTAGGTGCAGGAGTGCTTCCACTTTATTGGAAGAGTTTACATTCCTCTTCTTGGTAATCATGTTCCTCGAATATATATTGGGTTACACAACTTTTTCCTGCCATACAAAAAACTTTTTCCTTCTAACGCTATTTTCAAGGACTTTAGGTACAAACACGAATGCAAGGCTATTTGAATATTAGTAGTTATTGGAGAATAATTAAAGTGTTTGCACCTTTCCAACATTTGAGAAGTACTTGTAGTTCCATCTAATGTAAATTTGGTTCAGACACGCTTTTCCTTATACAAAAACATATTTACGCTATATTCCGAAACGTTAGCCACAAATGCGAGTGCAACGTCCTTCGAATGTTAGTTGGGAAAAATTAGTTATGCATGGAATATTGGTTATGCAGGGCAAGTTAGTTACGAAGGGAAAAATTAGTTATGCAGAACAACACCTTTCCAACATTTGAGAAGTATTTGCATTTTGACTAGACGGCAGAAGTGTTTGTACTTTGTGGGAAAGTTTACATTACTCTTCTTGATAATCTAGTTCCCTCAATTAAAAATTGGTTCAGACAACTTTTTCCTTCGATACCAAACCTTTTCCATCCAATGCTACTATCAAAGGCTTTAGGTACCAGCATGAGTGCAAGGCCCTTCGAGCATAAGTTAAGAAAAATGAATTATCCAGGACATAATTAGTAATTCAAGGTAAAATTAGTTATGTAGGATACTAGAAGTGCCTGCGACTTTGACAAGTTCTCGCACTTCCCTAGAAACAAGAGTGTTTTTACCACTGGCGGAAATGATTACCATTTTCTTTTTGCTATTTTCAAACCCTCGAATATATATTTGGGTCATAAAAGCCCTAAATTCATTGCGAAACCGAAGTTTCTCAGGAGAGTGTTGAAATCTTTGCTGTGAAAAGACTGCATATTGAGGTAAACTGAATATCGGTTATTAGGTTTGCTGAATATCGGTTATTAGGTTATTATAATTTGATTTTCAGTTTGCTATTCGTAAATATCTTGATTTTGTCCGAATCTTTTCGATTATCTGTTTCTGCCTATTGCAGATATACTTAAGGAATTTTTGTGTAGATTTAACGTGAGACGTAATTGTGTTTTAATAGGAGGCAACATAGCGCTCTTCCCTTCCAGCTTTCTTTTCTAAAAAAGCTTTTTCTCTATACTAAAGATACTTTTCTAAATTCGAATTTACCCGAATGTTAAATCACTGCTTTCTTGTTAAGGCCATGTTCCGCACGGCACTTTTTGCTGCAATTTGTAACGCCTTTTGTGATACAGAACTATGTTATGTAAAAACGCTTTCGCAGAGATATGGTGAACATTGCCCACGTTTGAGACTGAGAAGAATAACATATATTTACTTGTTTGAAATACTAATTATAGGCGTTTCCTCTGATACAGACGTACAGAACCCGTACATGACATAATTCCTTTTTTATTTAATGGTATCAACATATAATCCTGGCTTCCATAGGTTAATGTTTAACGTTTTGCCTGCCCTATTTAGAAAAAATGGATTTCCGTCTGAACGTTTGTCTGTTACTGATTATATTTGTAACCGTTTTTGGTGTGGATGGACGTATCTCCAAAAGTCGTCCCCGGCCATATAAACGAGGTAATCATGTTTTCATTTCGGTTAAATTTTCTCACAATACAGCACGCTTTACTTACATAGCAAGGGTGATAATTTCAATAACAGTGGCATTTTTATGTTTATAAATTTAGTGTAAACACAAATTTGGAACCATTAAACATGAAAATGTTTAGATAGAACCAAGCGCTTTTGAACGTAATCTTTCGATTTCATTTCATCATGTTTAATACAATATAGAATCTTATCCAAAGCTCAAATTTTAGAATATTATGATAAAATTCTTGTGGCTCAGCGAAAAAAAATGCATATCTGCCTCATATGGGGACAGAAATCTTGTAAACACTTGCAAAATTCACTAAACGGGCGAAATATCGTCGCTTTCAGGATACTTTGAGTTGATATTGAGATGTAAATAATTCATACCTTCGCCATAAAAAATAGACTACTTACAAAAAATGGAGTTCAGAAAACTTTGTGGATCAACTTAAAGTTAACTTCGTATCCTCCGCTCACTCATGAGATATCATGTTCAACACTCGAAATAAATCTGATATTTCCGTGCACCCATGTATTATTCTCCATATATTTTAGTTGAAAACGAGTTGTTTGAAAGACAAATTTTAAACTGCTATGATCACGGTTATTGTTATGCAATCCACGTACCCTGTATGACTGGATCTGGGCCATGCCCGCAATATTCTTGTCCAGGAATTGGCGCAAGATGCTGTTGGTATGTATCGTTTCATTTTATGAATACAAGAAAACATTTTGTAAACTTGTTTCGCCATTATCTTTATAATTGTGCGCGCCATTTTCAGTACAATATTAAGCTATGCATCCTCTAAATATGACTGTGTTTTGGTTCACGAAATGTTAGAGAGTGCTCGATATCATAAAGGTAAAGCTGATAGTAGCTGCCTTTGGTTTCTCGCCTGGGCATTATCATTGAAGGAATGAAAATTTTTCGTCTGAGCAAAAAACCTCATCAGCAGATCACAATAAAAATCCTTTCCCATTAATCCCAGTATTTCTTCAATTCGAACAAAATGTGAACCACAATGGCTTTTGCGATATAATCAATTATTTGTTCGTCCAATTTTCTCACTCAACTTATTTTCGCTTTAGCCCATTTTACAGAGGATAAACCAAGAATTGCTCCTATTTGGACCGTAAGAAAACATAGAATAACCGGTTAATATTAGTTGATTGAGGACACTTTTGAGCAGATATAGAATCTTATAAAGTAAATAAAAAAATATTTGTTGAACAAAGTTGTTTATTGTTCCTAATTAAATAGATTGTATAATTTATATAATATAATGCTGAGGGCGTCATTTAACAATTATTGAATGTCACAAGACTTCTTTGCAAATATTATTAAATCTACCGATCGTACCTACGCAACGAATCATGAATATCATGAAATGGCTTGTTCTTTGAAACTCGTCTATCATCCTCTCTAGATTACGTTTGGAAAATAGGCATCCGCGGTTTGTAACTTAGCTAGACGTCTGATCCAGATAGCGAAGAAGTAACATTTGATCGTTAACAAATGACGAAATCCCGTTATTGTTAGCTTAGCTGGCGTATATACAATGTTTTCTTTAGTTTAATTTCTTTATGATTATCAAAGAGTCTCGATTGCGGAATATCAGATACAGTAAACCCTTCAGGTTCCCAGTTTGAAGGTACATGTCTAATACGCCTATGCACCTTTCCACGCTGAGAAGAATATATTAATACAAAACTTTTGTACAAACCTTGGTTATTATTTATGAAATTGCCAATAAAAGGCCAAAACTGGTGTCTTGAAGCTTAAATATCTAAATCTTTTCGGGAGGAATACACCCAGATGTTAGTAACACCCATAACATGCGGTTACTTATTACTAGGAGGCCCAAATTCCCATTCGCCCTCCCCTGACGAATAGGATCCAGCACGCCACTGTGTAGAATCTAGGGTTTGTCGATCTATTCTACTTCATGCAGTTTTAATGGTTTGACTTCATAAAATACAGTACCACAGTGATAACAGAATAATAATACTTAAAATATTCATCGCTACAGCAGACAAGGAAAGCTATTTCGACACAAACTTATTTTCGAATGAATGATATTAAGAAAATGACATTATTATGCTGAACACTTCCTCTAAAGTGGAAGCACTTCTGCTGCCTGATCAAGGTGGAATTACCTCTCAAACGTCGGAAAGGGGAAACGCTGTTTAATATCCTGCATAACTAGGATTATTTATACTATACTTTCCTGGATTATTTATATCTCCTACCCAATATCTGAAGACCCTTGAAAAACATTGTTGAAAATATGTTTCTATTAACGTCATACTGCTACACAAGAACGCATATTTATATTCCAGGGAGTGGCATTAAAAATAATTATAGTTAATATTTCCAATATTGTTGAAGTTATAGGAATACAAACACGAATGCAAATTCCTTTGTGCATTGTTCAGAAAAATATTAATCATACAGGAAAATCGTTACTGCCATGCTGCCATCCCGTCAAATATAAATTTTGGTCGAAAACGTTTTTCCTTGTAAACAATAAATATGAAATACGTAAAACATTCACAATAATTGCTGCCGAGCCCTAAGGTTCTCCAGAGCTCACTCAAACCAGTCTTTTTCGCGGATCTATGTATGTCTAGAAGTCAGTCGACTTGGCGTCCGTTTCTCCATTTTCCGGGGGAAAAGATCGAGCTTCAAATCATTTTTTAAATTAGGGAGAGTGAACAAGATATTGTAATTGTATGCGCACGCATATTTCCTTTCATGCATATGCTCAAAATATTACAAACTTTTAATGTGCTTAACTACGGATGCAAAAGATTAGCGGCAAGCATGGCTATATTTCTTTCTGCTGATATACATCAAGGCGATGAGCAGTTTAGCGTTCAATCTAGACGCAAGGAATGTGCTTGCATGACTTTACTGATCGGCTATTTAAATAATTTGAACAGCTCAAGTCTACAAAAGCTAAACATGCCATTGAATCGGCATTCGTTATTCATATAAATACTGACAATAATTCGCTCCACGTGTTTGCTTTTGATTTGAATAATCAAAACCTATATGGAAACCGGTTCATCGACTGTTGTAAACGAATTCATGATATGAAAATGATTATGACAATCTCACAGTCACATATTGTATTTTCCACAGTTAATATTTTGTCATTATCTTGGAACACAGATACT
Organism: Trachythela sp. YZ-2020; assembly: GCA_016169945.1. NCBI lineage: Eukaryota > Metazoa > Cnidaria > Anthozoa > Malacalcyonacea > Clavulariidae > Trachythela > Trachythela sp. YZ-2020. Next base: position 4,201,757 of record JADLSH010000389.1, read on the forward strand.
TATTAAAGCCTGTACAAAAATTACAAACACATTGCCTGCAAACCTTTCCAGATATCGCCTAAATATAATTCATTATATACCATACATGATACTTATATAAAGTTGACATAGCATCGCATAATAATGATAGATCCGGCTAGAAATGTATTTTGAGAACAATCCCTGAAGACGGCAAAAATCATCCTGTTGAGCTGTTTACTAAAAATAGTCAGTTTGTTGGAAAGCTCTCTAACTCCCAGACCATGTGAAAGCAGAGGATACACAAAGTGTCTCTAGGATGCTCAATGTGAATGTTACAACATACCAGTATGGTTTAACACTATATACGGTAGCGACAAAATAATGAGTAGATGAAAAACTTGGCAGATCAGTCTCGTCATAGCCAATGTGAACTAGCAATATCTGCCTACCGAGTTGAAATAATGGTCACATTTAATTGCCATAAATAAATGAATTTCGTCTTGACCTGTGGGACTGTATTTGTTTCATGTGCAACAGCTATTATCTGTGATGAATTTGAAAGATAATTTGACTGTCATACTCATATGATCATCTACGATTCTACTATACACAAATTGTACTTGATTGGTTACACTGTCACATTGCACGCCGAATTGAACTACAACAAATCATTAATATATGCAAGCAATTAGTATTTAAGCTGTATATCCTCTGTATGTTCTCGCATCAACCCCGGATATCTGAATGGAACTGTTTGAAACAGTTAAATGCATTAATTGACGAAAATGTATTTTGGAATGTCATTTGTTGTTTGAGGAGCTATGGTTTAATTGATGTTCCCAATTAAAACAACCTTAAAGTTACATAGACTACTGCATGTATATATGAACAAGTATAATATATTTTTTAAGTTATTGACTAATTATTCAAAATATCATAAGAACATTGTATAGGAAGAAATTGCACAGTCCATGTTGAAATGTGCATGCCAGTAGTATTCATACTTGTACTAATTGTGTTTCCACTGCACTTTTCGGCAGCACTTTCCTTGCGGCAGTAACTTCTAGTATTGTATAAGGTTCTTCAGAGTATTAGTTAGGAAAAGAAATTGCAATATAATTATACAAGATACTGCTTTTGAGAAGTACTGGCAGTTTAACAAGATGGCTGAAGAGTTTCCACTTGTCGTAGGATCTACAATATTCTCGATGCTAATGTCGTTTCCTCGAACATAAATTTGGTCAAAAATAGCTTTTCTTGTATAATAAGTATGAAGTTAATCAAATATTCATAACAATATTGCCCAACATTAGCAGTAAAAACATCAATGCAAGTTACCTCAGATGCTTAGGAAATATTACTTTTGCAGGGAAAAATTAGTTATGCAAGAAAACAAATGAAGGTTTTTGCACCCTTCCAACATTTGAGGAGTGCTTGAATTTCGATTAGGTGCAGGAGTGCTTCCACTTAATTGGAAGAATATATATTCCTCTTCTTGGTAATCATGTTCCCTCGCATATATATTGGGTTACACAAATTTTCCTGCCATACAAAAACTTTTTCCTTCTAACGCTATTTTCAAGGACTTTAGGTACAAACACGAATGCAAGGCTCTTTGAATATTGGTTAGGTAAAACTAGTTATGCAGGGAAAATTAGTTATTGAGAATAATTAAAGTGTTTGCACCTTTCCAACATTTGAGAAGTACTTGTCGTTCCATCTAATGTAAATTTGGTTCAGACACGCTTTTCCTTATACCAAAACATTTTTTTACGCTATATTCCGAAACGTTAGCCACAAATGCGAGTGCAACGTCCTTCGAATGTTAGTTGGGAAAAATTAGTTATGCATGGAATATTGTTTATGCAGGGAAAGTTAGTTACGAAGGGAAAAATTAGTTATGCAGAACAACACCTTTCCAACATTTGAGAAGTATTTGCATTTTGACTAGACGGCAGAAGTGTCTGTACTTTGTCGGAAAGTTTACTAATCTCTTCTTGATAATCTGGTTCCCTCAATTAAAAATTGGTTCAGACAACTTTTTCCTTCGATACCAAACCTTTTCCATCCAATGCTACTATCAAAGGCTTTAGGTACCAGCATAATTATTAATGCAAGGTAAAATTAGTTATGCAGGATACTAGAAGTGCCTGCAACTTTTTACAACTACTCGCACTTCCCTAGAAACAAGAGTGTTTTTACCACTGGCGGAAATGATTACCATTTTGTTTTTGCTAGTTTCAAACCCTCGAATATAAATTTGTGTCATAAAAGTCAAAAATTCATTGCCAAACCGAAGTTTCTCTGGTGAGTGTTGAAATCTTTACTGTAAAAAGACTACATATTGAGTTAAGCTGAATATCGGTAAGTAGAGTAGTACAAAAATCAATCTGATTTTAAGTTTTTTATTTGTTAATCTCTTGGTTTTGCCAGAATCGTTTCCATTATGTGAGATGTAATTGTGTTTTACTAAGAAGCTAAATAGCGCCCCTTCATCCTGCTTACTTTTCTAAAGAAAAACTATCTTCTCTATACCAAAGATACTTTTTTAAATTCGACGATAAATCACTGCCCTTATGTTAAGACTATGTTCCACGAGGAACGTTTTGCTGCAACTTGCAGAACTATGTTATGTAAAAAATGTTCGCAGAGATATTTAATTTTGAGCGTCGCCGACGTTTGACTCTGAGGACGTTTTACAAACATCATACCCAAAAAGCAAGAAGGAAATCGATGAGAGTGACAAATATCTTGTGCATGAAAATATGAGCCAGCTTCAATCTAGATTTTCTGCATATAGGAAAACTAGGTCGCTAAAATTCATTTTAAACACTTCCCCTTGGCTCTCGACATGGAAGCTTTTTCGAGTATTTTTATCATGTATCCAATTCCTGTATGCTTTTATTGATACCCCGTAATTTTCTACAGAATCCTAAAACGGACAACCACATATTTACCTGTTCAAAATACTAATTATAGGAGTTTCCCCTGATACAGATATACCGAAACCGCAATAGTATGAACATAGGCCTAGCTGTCATAGGTTAATGTTTAAAGTTTTGTCTTAATACATGTTTAGCAAAAATGGATTTCCGTCTGAAGGTTTGTCTGTTGCTGATTATATTGGTGACAGTTTTTGGTGTGGATGGACGTATCTCCAAAAGTCGTCCCTGGACATACAAACGAAGTATATTTTAATAACGGTTAAATTTCATCACAATACAGAACTCTTTACTTGCATATAGCAAGCGTGATAATTTCAAATAGAGTGGTATTTGTATCTTGATATAGTAAATGAAAGCATAAATTTGTCACAATCATATGTACGGATGAGAGTATATAAATGAAACCAAGTGCTTTTGAACAAAATCTTTCTATGGCTCGTGCTATCAGATTACATGCTTTAAGGTTATATCTCATGCAAATTCAGAAACCTTAGGGGTAACGAATTAGATTTTTCCATTTTCTTGGACTCCTTATAAGTATTTGTAATATTAGGATTATAATTTTTTTCCTTAGGTGAAAACGGGTTGAATAGAAGAATTTTAATCTGCCAAGATGTAGGTTATTGTTTTCCAGTTCATAAACGCTGTATGCCAGGATCTGGGCCATGTCCCCAATATCCTTGTCCAGGATTTGGCGCACATTGTTGCTGGTATGTATCGTTCGATTTCATGAATACGACAAAAAATTTTAATTGTATAATTGTTTCGGCATTATTTTATCCCATCTTCAGTACAAGATGAAGCTATGTGCTATATTACACATGTATCCTTTAAAAATTACTGAGTTTTGGGATTATTTGTTCGTCCAATTTTCTCACTCAACTTATTCTCTCTTTAGCCCATTTTACAGACGGTAAGCCAAGAATTGCTCCAATTTGGACCGTAAGAAAACATATAGAATAACCGGTTAATATTAGTTTAATGAGGACACTTTTGAGCTGATGTAAAATTTCTGAGCAAATAAAACAAATTCCTTTTCCTATTAATGAAATAGATTGTATAATACATATATATATAATATCATGCATATACAGCGTCATTTAACAATTATTGAATGAGGATGAGCATGCACGAAGAAACATTGATAATTCTTCATGCCATGCGAAAACCAATTTCAATAACTGTTTAAAATAATAGAAGGCACCGCAACATTGGGATAAATTCTTTAAAATAAAGACAAGTTCTTCACACCTGCGTAGCTTTAGTTTTCAACGGCGGAAGGCGACGCTATATTGTTTTTGTTTGTGCGATATTTTTTTATTTTCATATCCAACGTTTGATGTCAGAACGTGTGATGTAATGTTACAACTCGATATTTGGCAGCCAATGTGTTGATATAACGATTTCCCCTATAGCTATTAGCCAATCAGAACTCATTAATTCTTTTTGAAATAAATTCTAGTAAAGCATATTAATATAGTAAATAATACATTCTTAACAATATTGTTCAAGATTATAATTTATTATGTGCAGACACGAATGCGAGACCTTTCATGTTCTAAAATATGTCAAAACTGATTACGCTGTGAAATTTAGTTATGGATGCACAATACTAGAAGGGTTTCCACATTTCCGGCTTTGGAAAAGTACTTGCACTTGACTAGGCAGCGTTTATCAGCTTTTAATTGACTCAATTCCTTTTTGTTAATGTTAATCTCCCGAATACAAGTCTTTTTTTTCTTCGTACCAATAAATATGAAGTAAGGTCATTCACATTTTAGTTATGAAAAATTGCTAAGGCAAGGAAAAATTATTTATGCAGGATACTAGAAGTGTTTGCACCTTTTCGATCGTTGAAAATACTTGCATTTCCACTTGGCACCAGCAGCAGTTATTCCACTGTGTCGGTTTACCATGACTCTTCTTCGTAATCTCAATCTTTCAAACATTATATTTCGGTCAAGAGTTGTTTTTTGTTTAGTAATAGCAATGACGTTAACAAATATTCTTACTGACAACATTGTCTAATGGCCTTCAAATATTAGTTAGGAGAATGTACTTATTTAGGGAACAAAGGTTTGCAACATTTGAGAAGTGCTTGCACTGTCTCTTGGGCCCGTAGTCAATTTAATTTATCGTATATATATTTCGGTCGAAATTATTTTTCATGGTATAACAATAATGATGAAGTTATTAGTTAGTTAGAAAAATGCAGGGTAAAAATGGTTATGCAAGAAACTAAAATTTGCTTTTTCGTTAACGTCTTAACATTCGAACCTTGCGAATAAGTACTGCATTTTGACTAGACTTAGACAGCAGAAGTATTTTCATCTTGTTGGAAGTGTTTACCATAAATCTTTTTTGTTATTCTCATTCACTCGGAAACAAATTCGAGTCAAAAATCATGGTTTTCTTTGTACGCCAATAAATATATAGTAAATAAAATGTTCTCAACAATGTTGTCCAATGCCCTTCAGATGTTAGTTACGAACAATTAGTTAATATGCAGGGAAGAATTAGTTATGCAGGATACCAGAAGTGTTTGCGACATTTGAGAAGTGTTTCCACTCTAGCTAACAGCATCCTTACCTTCATACCTAGTATAGAAGTTAATATTGCTGTTACTGGTTATCGTACGAATATTATTTATTCATAAACAACTAACTGCTTGCCAAACCGAATTTTTTCGACGAATTTTTGAAACCTCTTATCGGCTTCCATATTGAATTTTGTTGCATTAAAGATAAAATAAGTTTATAAGTTTATAATGGTATTTTAGCTTCTTTTTTCTGGTCGAATCTTGTCAATTTTGTTAAAATCCAGGATACCAGAAGTGTTTATTTGATTGAGAAGTGTTTCCACTCGGCACCAACACCAACAGTCTCTCAATACCTTATCAGAAGTTATTACCGTTAAAATGCTGCTGATCAATATCAACCTCGAATATTATTTTGAGTCATAAAATACCTAACTGCTTGCAAACCGAATTTTCGGAGATAGTATCGAACCCTATTCGTTCATGTTGCATTTAAAGTAAGATAGATAGATATGATAGTTTATAATGGTATAAGGTTTTTAGCCTATATTTTTTGTCAATTTCATTTTTTGTTAAATCCCTTCAATTACGATTGAAGGTCAATTTCAGACGCGATTGGTTGTTATATCTAGATTTTATGTTGATGTCGAATTGTAATTTTTAACCTCTTAGCGCTACTGTTCATTTCCGTTGAAACAACGAAGTAGCGCTCCATTTATTCCTTTTTCTTTCTTATACCATGCGAGGTTTTCTAAATGCGAACTAATCGGAATTTTAAATCGTGCACCTTTCGTATGTAGGCATGAATGTTTGTTTGAAGAGATAGAGCGTAATCGGCAGCTCTGATTTACTTGCAATTTATATTTAAAACTAGAAATTATGAAAATAATCCTTCGGAGTAGAATTGTTGAATCAATGTGTGTGTTCTATTTCACTGTAGTTTATCCACGAAATAACAGCGTTCCGGGCGCGAAGGCACAGAGTGAGAATACTAATTTTGTTAGGTTCTATACACCCGAGTGAAATAAAGCAAGACTTTGGTTTGATATTTTATCGTAAAGACCTCATACTTGAGCCCCGCCCATACAAGCCGTATTCTCAGCGAAGATTTTAGTTCAGACCTCGACTAAAATATTTAAAGACTTGGCTCTTTCAGTGTAGATCTATTTCAGTTCCTTCTGGAAAACATTTACATAATTAATGACGAAATAAACAGGCCAGACAACACGGACGTTACGCATACGTTATATAATCATTATTAGAGACCTTTAGCATTGCGTTTTTCGCAAAAACCGCAAACCGCAAACCGCAAAATATCACGTGACTCTGGTCTTGCGGTCGCGTTTGGCGTTTGACGTTGACGTTTCAACCGCAAGAAGGTGTTCTAGCGGTAAGTGAAATACGGCAACGTTTTAACACTATTTAAAGTTTACAAACACACGTTTAACTACTAAAGCAAAGTTCATTGGCCTCTTTTCTTGATACATGGCAATTTTTATCCTTAGATTATAACTTTTACAAGAGTTATGGCGATTATTACCGAGCAAGTGAGAATAGCCATGCGGAAGTAAACAAAACATGGCGGACTCATTACGCGGTAAGCAGGAATGAAACGTCAAGCTAAATGCACCAAACTGCCCAAACGTCTAACGGCAAACCGCTAACCTGAAACCGCGGTTTGTGGTTCGCGGTCTGAAAAATTTACGCTATGCTAAAGGTCTCTATTATGAAAACGCACCGACGGGACGCCATTGTGGACTCTGATATTCGTATGCGTTTCGCCTGAGATATCAAACAGGGAGGAATCCGAAAACGGATTAATGCGGACATAGCATTGGTTATTAAGCAGTCAACACAGCAAACTATCAATGGTAACGCATGTACGTTATAGTTAATTCCATAAGAAGTGGGGTCAAGAGAATACTTGCAGACTTTTATTCGATTAAATTGTTTATATAAAATGTTGTGATATTTATAAGAACGCGTTCGAAAACAAGAATCATATGAATCTTACAAGAAACAATCACGTGACTGCCAAACTACCAATGTTAGGAACAGAATTTGAACGTACAAGTTTCAATTTCATGACAGCTAAACTTTTCATGAACTTCCATCATCGGCTGGAAAATTTGAATGTAGGGTTTTATTTAGACAATATTTAGATGACCATTTTTCACTTCATGTGTCTATCCTTCATATAATAGTATTTAATTAACTTGTTCAATATTTATCTATTCCACTTATATAAGTCCACAATATAAGGACTACAGTGGTAAAAGAAAAATAGTACCCATATGTTATCGTGTATAAATATTCAAAACTATTTTTATTATTATTACTATTATATAACATTACACTACTTGCTTCTTACAGTGGAAACACTGCTGCCGTGTCAAAATTCAAGTACTTCTCAAACTTTTGCAAATACTTTTAGTTTTCTAAATTACCAATTTTTCTCGCAGAACAAAGTTTTGGAGAGGCTTTGGTAATATTGTTGACAATATTATATTTCTTCATTTTTAATCCTACTGCACAAAGGAAAGCTATTTCAACTTAAAGAGAATGACATTAACAACAGGAGTTATGGTAAACACTCCCATAAAGTGGAAATAAAACAATGCCCATCGTTATGGAAGCCAAAGTGCCAAACTGACAAACAACCGCCGTTGTTCGAAAAAAGTAACAGAATAGCTAATGAGGAAGCCATTTCATGTCTCAACATTTTTTATTAAAGCAGCATAGCCATTGGGCTGCCTATGAGAGTAATTGCGTTTTGAATGGCAACAGAATGTTTCCATTTTGTCGGAAGTGATTAATATAGTTATCTTTGTTAATGCGATATTGTCATCTTCTCAGATATAGATTTTGGTGGGAAAAGCTTTTCCTTGTATATTTTTGTCTTTAGCTCTTCAGAGTATTAGTTGGAAACAACTATTATGCGAGATGCTGCTTAAGAATACACTGTACAATACACTGCATTTGAGAAGTACTGGCAGCTTTACAAGATAGCTGATGAGTAATTCTACTTGTCGTATGGTCTACACTATTCTCCGGCGATGGTAATGTCGTTACCTCGAACAAAAATTTGGTCAAAAACAGCTTTTCTTGTGTAATAGATATGAAGTTAATCAAATAATGATAACAATATTGCCCAACATTACCAGTAAGAACATCAGTGCAAGGTACCTGAGAATGTCCCAGTTTGTGGTAATTCTTGGTATTCCTTTGCTAGCTGTTTGCATGACAGTATTATACTATCATGTCTGAGTAATTCAATTTCAGTTGCTTCATGTTTTGACGCACGCTTTCAGCCAATCAAAAACGTTCTTATATTAGATATATATTTTAACACAGATTTATTCTTCGGTTAAATGTCTTAACCCAGGGTTAACTAATCGCACCGCTAACCGACCTTTGAGCAACGCCAAATCAACCCAGGATTAGCTAACCCAGGGTTAAGGATTTTAACCCTGGGTTAGCGCTAATCCTGGGTTAAGTTAACCGGCTTTTGAACAACCGGCCCCGGGAAGCAACAATAGAATGACTACGCAATCGGGTTCGGCAGCCTTGCAACTGCTGCTTAAAAAAATCCGGACACATCTTGAGCAAGATCTTTACAACATAGTTAAAAACATAAACACATTTTTACCAGGAAATGTTTCTAACACTATTTTTCTGAAGCCTGCAACAAAGTGAAGAAATTCTTAAAATATGTAACGACCTTAAAGCCAGCAACGCAACAGATAGATAGATAGATTTATTAAAATTACATCGCAGCCATTAGGCTGAATTACGTAATTCATTTACTGTACACATTTGTTCATTAAAATATATACAATTATATCTATTAACAGTTTCTAAAATATGGTTAACTTTACATGCAATTATTTAAAATTTATAAACTAGTTTTAATAATAAAAAGGTCAATTTAAATTTATACTTTATTAGTTAAGTGACTCATAGCAAAAAGCAAAAATAAAAGAGTTCATCGTTCTGTTTGTGTGGGTCCGAGGGACGTTAAATCTTCGTTCATTTCTCAGATTATAATTTGGTTCATGCCTTTCTGGCAGCAGTTCGCCTATCTTATGATTTGGGTCTGTAATCATTGCCTGGAAAGGTTTATTGCATAAATGTTCGTGATGGTCCCGCATTGGTTTTATTTTTAAATCTGCAGCAGCAGTGTGATAGTCCTGACCTGGAGTAATAATGGAAAGTGCCCTTTTTTTCTAGACGCACTAATTCAGTTTTTAGATATTGTGGAAGGGAATGGTGGTAGCCTTGCTCGCTTTAGCTGAATTAGAAAGTATAGTTTCTTACTAGTTTTCTTTATAACCTTTTCAATGTGAGTATTCCAAGATAACTGATTTGTAATAGTTATTCCTAATAGCAGCTCAACCGTGTCAACTACTTCCAATTCTTTACCGTTGACCACTACAGGATCGAAGTTAGCAGATTGGCCAGAGAATGAAATTCTTAATTCTTTGCATTATACAGGGTTCAATTAACTTTATTTTCACATGACAAGACCACGACATGATTTTATTAGCAGTAGTCTGGTCATTACTAGTGGTATCTTTGGAAACAATTTCTGACGTCGTCGTATAGATAGATAGATAGATAGATAGAAACTTTATTTTACGAGGGTGACACATAATAGTGCGAACACTAATACCCTAGAGGCCCTCGTTCAGTGGAATATTAAATATTTACAAGATTACAAAATTAAGATATATGAATCTGGAATATACTTACAATAATAGTGGTAAATTTAAGGATCAAATGTTTCAATGTCTTGCTGTTGATTAAAAATATTTACAAACAATGCTTTCTTAAACGTATTTACTGAAGTTCCAGATCTAATTTCATGCGAGAGACTATTCCAGTATTTCATGGTGCTCACAGAGAAAGTACGTCCACCTTCAGTAACCCTATTATATCGAGGTGCTGTAAAAAGACAATGTGCATTGCAAGTTCTTCTATTATGGTGATCACTGTTGAGAGGTAATATATCATTTAGATAACCAGGGCATTCGTTATGACAACGTTTATAAGCGAGTATACATTTGCGTATTTCAGCTTCGCGATAGAAGGGAATCCATTTTAGACGGTTAAAGAGGTCGACAGATTGATGTTGTGGATGAGCATCTAGGATGATACGTGCAGCTCTTTTCTGGAGTTTAAGTAGCTTAAATAGATTATTTTGCTACAGTTTGACCAAGTAATTGCAGCATATAAAAATAGAGGTTTGATCATAGTTGAGTAAAATAGCAAACGTTCGTTCATAGGCAGATACGATTTAATAGTTTTCAGTATTCCTAGATGTTTAGAGATCTTGCTACAAAGGGAGTCAACGTACAGATCAAAAGACAGATTCTCATCAAGAACTATTCCTAAAGTTTCGCGTTGTTGCATTGCTCTAGTGCAGTTCCGTTAGCTTTCACGTTAAGGCGCATATCAGGTGGAGATAACATGTTGTGCAAGCGTTTTCCCGAAATCAGCAAAGTTTTAGTTTTTGCAGCATTAAGTGGTAGCTTGTTTTCTTTGGCCCAGTCATCAACCTGTGAAGCAGATGCTGACAATTTTTCATTAAGTTCACCAACTCTGGTAAACATCGATGACTCCACTATAGTAGTGTCGTCTGCAAAAATATCAAGGCGAGAGTCGACGTGTAGAGGGAGGTCATTAATGAAGATGACAAACAGGAGAGGACCCAGAATAGAACCTTGTGGAATACCATCTACGTATTTCCAAATTTCGTTATTTTCAATATCTAAGTGGTTTATCATGAGGATGAAGAGCGACGGTCCGAGTTTGGTTCCCTGTGGTACACCAGATGGAACCAACCTCCATTCAGAATAACATTTATCTGCTAATTTAACTCTTTGGTATCTATCGGTTAAGAAATCAATTATCCAATTTACGATACTTCTGGGTAAGTTTAAATTGTGTAATTGTTTAATACAATAATTATAGAATCTTATCCAAAGCTCAAATTTTAGAATATTATGATAAAATTCTTGTGGCTTAGCGAAAAAAAATGCATATCTGCCTCATATGGGGACAGAAATCTTGTAAACACTTGCAAAATTCACTAAACGGGCGAAATATCGTCGCTTTCAGGATACTTTGAGTTGATATTGAGATGCAAAAAATGGAATTCAGAAAACTTTGTGGATCAACTTAAAGTTAACTTTGCATTCTGCGCTCACTCATGAGATATCATGTTCAACACTCGAAATAAATCTGATATTTCCGTGCACCCATGTATTATTCTCCATATATTTTAGGTGAAAACGAGTTGTTTGAAAGACAAATTTTAACCTGCTATGATTACGGTTATTGTTATGCAATCCATGTACCCTGTATGCCTGGATCTACGCCATGCCCGCAATATCCTTGTCCAGGAGTTGGCGCAAGATGCTGTTGGTATGCATATCGTTTCATTTTATGAATACGAATACATCAAAAAATTTTAATTGTGAACTTGTTTCGGCCTTATCTTAATAATTATGCCATTTTCAGTACAAGATTAAGCTATGTATCCTCTAAATATGACTGTGTTTTGGTTCACGAAATGTTAGATAGTGCTCGATATCATAAAGGTAAAGCTGATAGCAGCTGCCTTTGGTTTCTCGCCAGGGCTTTATCATTGAAGGAATGAAAAATTTTTCGTCGGAGGAAAAAACCTCATCAGTAGATCACAAAAAAAAATCATTTCCCATTAATCCCAGTATTTCTTCAATTCGAACAAAATGTGAACCACAATGGCTTTTGCGATATAATGAATTATTTGTTCGTCCAATTTTGCTCACTCAATTTATTCTCTCTTTAGCCCATTTTACAGAGGATAAACCAAGAATCGCTCCAATTTGGACCCTAAGAAAACATAGAATAACCGGTTAATATTAGTTGAATGAGGACACTTTTGAGCAGATGTAGAATCTTATAGAGTAAATAAAAACATATTTGTTGAACAAAGTTGTTTATTGTTCCTAATTAAATAGATTGTATAATTTATATAATATAATGCTGAGGGCGTCAGTTAACAATTATTGAATGTCACAAGACTTCTTTGCAAATATTATTAAATCTACCGATCGTACCTACGCAACGAATCATGAATTATCATGAAATGGCTTGTTCTTTGAAACACGTCTATCATCCTCTCTAGATTACGTTCGGAAAATAGGCATCCGCGGTTTGTAGCTTATCTAGTCGTCTGATCCAGCTAGCGAACAAGTAACAATTGATTGTACGAAATCCCGTTATTGTTACCTTAGCTGGCGTATATACAATGTTTTGCTTCGTTTAACTATCTTTATGATTGTCAAAGAGTCTCGATTGCGGAATATCAGATACAGTAAACCCTTCAGGTTCCCAGTTTGAAGGTACATGTCTAATACGCCTATGCACCTTTCCACCCTGAGAAGAATATATTAATCATAAAACCTTTTGTACAAACTTTAGTTATTATTTATGAAATTGCAAATAAAAGGCCGAAACTGGTGTCCTGAAGCTTAAATATCTAAATATTTTCAGGGGGAAAACACTCCAGATGTTAGTAACACCCATAGCATGCGGTTACTTATGACTAGGAGGCCCAAATTCCCAGTCGCCCTCCCCTGACGAATAGGATCCAGCACGCCACCGTGTAGAATCTAGGGTTTATCGATCTATTCCACTTCATGCAGTTTTAATGGTTTGATTTCATAAAATACAGTACCACAGTGATAACAGAATAATAGTACTTAAAATATCGCTACAGTAGACAAGGAAAGCTAATTCGACACAAGCTTGTATTCGAATGAATGATATTAAGAAAATGACATAATTATGCTAAACACTTCCTCTAAAGTGGAACATTTCTGCTGCCTGATCAAAGTGCAATTACCTCTCAAACGTCTGAAAGGTGGAAACGCCGTTAATATCCTGCATAACTAATTTTCCCTGGATTATTTATATCTCCTAACCAATATATGAAGGTCCTTCAAAAACATTGTTGAAAGTATGTTTCTATTAACGTCATACTGCCAGACAAGAACGCATATTTATATTCCAGGGAGTGGCATTAAAAATAATTAAGGCTAATATTTCCAATATTGTCGAAGTTATAGGAATACAAACACGAATGCAAATTCCTTTGTGTATTGTTCAGAAAAACATTAATTATACAGGAAAATTGTTACTGCCATACTGCCATCCCGTCAAATATAAATTTTGGTCGAAAACGTTTTTCCTTGTAAGCAATAAAAATGAAATACGTAAAACATTCACAATAATTGCTGCCGAGCGCTAAGGTTGTCCAGAGCTCACTCAAACCAGTCTTTTTCGCGGATCTATGTATGTCTAGAAGTCAGTCGACTTGGCGTCCGTTTGTCCATTTTCCGGGGCAAAAGATCGAGCTTCAAGTAATTTTTTAAATTAGGGAGAGTGAACAAGATAATGTAATTGTATGCGCACGCATGTTTCCTTCCATCCATGTGCTCAAAATATTACAAACTTTTAATGTACGGAATTACGGAGGGAAAAGATTAGCGACAAGGGTGGCTATATTTCTTTCTGCTGAGACTATATCAAGGCGATGATAAATTTAGCTTTCAATCTAGACGCAAGGAATGTGCTTGCATGACTTTACTGATCGGCTATTTAAATAATTTGAACAGCTCAAGTCTACAAAAGCTAAACATGCCATTGAATCGGCATTCGTTATTCATATAAATACTGACAATAATTCGCTCCATGTGTTTTCTTTTTATTTGAATAATCAAAACCTATATGGAAACCGGTTCATCGACTGTTGTAAACGAATTCATGATATGAAAATGATTATGACAATCTCACAGTCACATATTGTATTTTCCACAGTAATATTTTGACATTATTTTCGACCACAGGTACTTATTAAAGCCGCCATAGAAATTACAAACACATTACATGCAAACCTTTCCAGCTATCAACTAAATATAATTCATAATATACCATACATGATATTTATATAAAGTTTACATAGCATCACATAATAATGATAGATCTGGCTGGAAATTGTATTTTGAGAACAATCCCTGAAGACGGCAAAAACATCCTGTTTAGCTGTTTACTAAAAATAGTCAGTCTGTTGGAAAGCTCTCTAACTCCCAGACCATGTGAAAGCAGAGCATACACAAGGTGGCTCCAGGATGCTCAATGTGAATGTTACAACAACCAGTCTAGTTTAACACTGTATATGGTAGCAACAAAATAATGAGTAGATGAAAACTTTGCCTACCGAGTTGAAATAATGGGTCATTGCCATAAATAGCTGAACTTTCGTCTTGACCTGTGGGACTGCATTTGTTTCATGTGCAACAGTTATTATCTGTGATGAATTTGAAAGATAATTTGACAGACATACTCAGATGATTATCTACGATTCTACCATACACAAACTGTACTTGATTGGTTACACTGTCACATTGCACACTGAATTGAACGACAATTCATTAATACATGCAAACAATTAGTATTTAGCTGTATATCCTCTGTATGTTCTCGCATCCCTGGATATCTGAATGAAACTGTTTTTAAATGCATTAATTGACGAAAATGTATTTTTGAATGTCATTTATTGCTTGAGGAACTACGGTTTAATTAATATTCTCAATTAAAACAACATCAAAATTACGGAGATTACTGCATGTATATATGAACAAGTATAATATATTTTTGAAGTTATTAATTATGCACAATATCATAAGAACATTGTATTGGAAGAAATTATACAGTGCAAGTTGAAATATGTATGCCAATAGCATTAATACTCGTACTAATTGTCTTTCCCGATGCCGGACTTCGGTAGCACTTTCCTTGCGGTATTAACTTCTAGTATTGTAAAAGGTTCTTCCGAGTATTAGTTAGGAAAAGAAATTGCAATTAAATTATACTGCTTTTGAGAAGTACTGGCAGTTTTACGAGATAGCTGAACAGTTTCCACTTGTTGTAGGGTCCACAATATTCTCGATGGTAATGTCGTTACCTCGAACATAAATTTGGTCAAAAATAGCTTTTCTTGTATAATAAGTATGAAGTTAGTCAAATATTCATAACAATATTGCCCAACATTAGCAGTAAAAACACTAGTCCAAGTTCCCTCAGATGCTTAAGAAATATTACTTTTGCAGGGAAAAATTAGTTATGCAAGAAAAAAAATGAAGGTTTTTGCACCATTCCAACATTTGAGGAGTGCTTGAATTTTGATTAGGTGCAGGAGTGCTTCCACTTTATTGGAAGAGTTTACATTCCTCTTCTTGGTAATCATGTTCCCTCGAATATATATTGGGTTACACAACTTTTTCCTTCCATACAAAAACTTTTTCCTTCTAACGCTATTTTCAAGGACTTTAGGTACAAACACGAATGCAAGGCTCTTTGAATATTAGTAGTTATGGAGAATAATTAAAGTGTTTGCACCTTTCCAACATTTGAGAAGTACTTGTAGTTCCATCTAATGTAAATTTGGTTCAGACACGCTTTTCCTTCCATACCAAAACATTTTTTTACGCTATATTCCGAAACGTTAGCCACAAATGCGAGTGCAACGTCCTTCGAATGTTAGTTGGGAAAAATTAGTTATGCATGGAATATTGGTTATGCAGGGCAAGTTAGTTACGAAGGGAAAAATTAGTTATGCAGAACAACACCTTTCCAACATTTGAGAAGTATTTGCATTTTGACTAGACGGCAGAAGTGTTTGTACTTTGTGGGAAAGTTTACATTACTCTTCTTGATAATCTAGTTCCCTCAATTAAAAATTGGTTCAGACAACTTTTTCCTTCGATACCAAACCTTTTCCATCCAATGCTACTATCAAAGGCTTTAGGTACCAGCATGAGTGCAAGGCCCTTCGAGCATAAGTTAAGAAAAATGAATTATCCAGGACATAATTAGTAATTCAAGGTAAAATTAGTTATGTAGGATACTAGAAGTGCCTGCGACTTTGACAAGTTCTCGCACTTCCCTAGAAACAAGAGTGTTTTTACCACTGGCGGAAATGATTACCATTTTCTTTTTGCTATTTTCAAACCCTCGAATATATATTTGGGTCATAAAAGCCCTAAATTCATTGCGAAACCGAAGTTTCTCAGGAGAGTGTTGAAATCTTTGCTGTGAAAAGACTGCATATTGAGGTAAACTGAATATCGGTTATTAGGTTTGCTGAATATCGGTTATTAGGTTATTATAATTTGATTTTCAGTTTGCTATTCGTAAATATCTTGATTTTGTCCGAATCTTTTCGATTATCTGTTTCTGCCTATTGCAGATATACTTAAGGAATTTTTGTGTAGATTTAACGTGAGACGTAATTGTGTTTTAATAGGAGGCAACATAGCGCTCTTCCTTCCAGCTTTCTTTTCTAAAAAGCTTTTTCTCTATACTAAAGATACTTTCTAAATTCGAATTTACCCTGAATGTTAAATCACTGCTTTCTTGTTAAGGCCATGTTCCGCAAGGCACTTTTTGGCTGCAATTTGTAACGCCTTTTTGTGATACAGAACTATGTTATGTAAAAACGCTTTCGCAGAGATATGGTGAACATTGCCCACGTTTGAGACTGAGAAGAATAACATATATTTACTTGTTTGAAATACTAATTATAGGCGTTTCCTCTGATACAGACGTACAGAACCCGTACATGACATAATTCCTTTTTTATTTAATGGTATCAACATATAATCCTGGCTTCCATAGGTTAATGTTTAACGTTTTGCCTGCCCTATTTAGAAAAAATGGATTTCCGTCTGAACGTTTGTCTGTTGCTGATTATATTTGTAACCGTTTTTGGTGTGGATGGACGTATCTCCAAAAGTCGTCCCCGGCCATATAAACGAGGTAATCATGTTTTCATTTCGGTTAAATTTTCTCACAATACAGCACGCTTTACTTACATAGCAAGGGTGATAATTTCAATAACAGTGGCATTTTTATGTTTATAAATTTAGTGTAAACACAAATTTGGAACCATTAAACATGAAAATGTTTAGATAGAACCAAGCGCTTTTGAACGTAATCTTTCGATTTCATTTCATCATGTTTAATACAATATAGAATCTTATCCAAAGCTCAAATTTTAGAATATTATGATAAAATTCTTGTGGCTCAGCGAAAAAAAATGCATATCTGCCTCATATGGGGACAGAAATCTTGTAAACACTTGCAAAATTCACTAAACGGGCGAAATATCGTCGCTTTCAGGATACTTTGAGTTGATATTGAGATGCAAATAATTCATACCTTCGCCATAAAATTTAGCTAGACTACAAAAAATGGAGTTCAGAAAACTTTGTGGATCAACTTAAAGTTAACTTCGTATCCTCCGCTCACTCATCAGATATCATGTTCAACACTCGAAATAAATCTGATATTTCCGTGCACCCATGTATTATTCTCCATATATTTTAGGTGAAAACGAGTTGTTTGAAAGACAAATTTTAAACTGCTATGATCACGGTTATTGTTATGCAATCCACGTACCCTGTATGACTGGATCTGGGCCATGCCCGCAATATTCTTGTCCAGGAATTGGCGCAAGATGCTGTTGGTATGTATCGTTTCATTTTATGAATACAAGAAAACATTTTGTAAACTTGTTTCGCCATTATCTTTATAATTGTGCGCGCCATTTTCAGTACAATATTAAGCTATGCATCCTCTAAATATGACTGTGTTTTGGTTCACGAAATGTTAGAGAGTGCTCGATATCATAAAGGTAAAGCTGATAGTAGCTGCCTTTGGTTTCTCGCCTGGGCATTATCATTGAAGGAATGAAAATTTTTCGTCTGAGCAAAAAACCTCAGGAGCAGATCACCAATAAAAATCCTTTCCCATTAATCCCAGTATTTCTTCAATTCGAACAAAATGTGAACCACAATGGCTTTTGCGATATAATCAATTATTTGTTCGTCCAATTTTCTCACTCAACTTATTTTCGCTTTAGCCCATTTTACAGAGGATAAACCAAGAATTGCTCCTATTTGGACCGTAAGAAAACATAGAATAACCGGTTAATATTAGTTGATTGAGGACACTTTTGAGCAGATATAGAATCTTATAAAGTAAATAAAAAAATATTTGTTGAACAAAGTTGTTTATTGTTCCTAATTAAATAGATTGTATAATTTATATAATATAATGCTGAGGGCGTCATTTAACAATTATTGAATGTCACAAGACTTCTTTGCAAATATTATTAAATCTACCGATCGTACCTACGCAACGAATCATGAATATCATGAAATGGCTTGTTCTTTGAAACTCGTCTATCATCCTCTCTAGATTACGTTTGGAAAATAGGCATCCGCGGTTTGTAACTTAGCTAGACGTCTGATCCAGATAGCGAAGAAGTAACATTTGATCGTTAACAAATGACGAAATCCCGTTATTGTTAGCGTAGCTGGCGTATATACAATGTTTTCTTTAGTTTAATTTTTTTATGATTATCAAAGAGTCTCGATTGCGGAATATCAGATACAGTAAACCCTTCATGTTCCCAGTTTGAAGGTACATGTCTAATACGCCTATGCACCTTTCCACGCTGAGAAGAATATATTAATACAAAACTTTTGTACAAACCTTGGTTATTATTTATGAAATTGCCAATAAAAGGCCAAAACTGGTGTCTTGAAGCTTAAATATCTAAATCTTTTCGGGAGGAATACACCCAGATGTTAGTAACACCCATAACATGCGGTTACTTATTACTAGGAGGCCCAAATTCCCATTCGCCCTCCCCTGACGAATAGGATCCAGCACGCCACTGTGTAGAATCTAGGGTTTGTCGATCTATTCTACTTCATGCAGTTTTAATGGTTTGACTTCATAAAATACAGTACCACAGTGATAACAGAATAATAATACTTAAAATATTCATCGCTACAGCAGACAAGGAAAGCTATTTCGACACAAACTTATTTTCGAATGAATGATATTAAGAAAATGACATTATTATGCTGAACACTTCCTCTAAAGTGGAAGCACTTCTGCTGCCTGATCAAGGTGGAATTACCTCTCAAACGTCGGAAAGGGGGAAACGCTGTTTAATATCCTGCATAACTAGGATTATTTATACTTTCCCTGGATTATTTATATCTCCTACCCAATATCTGAAGACCCTTGAAAAACATTGTTGAAAATATGTTTCTATTAACGTCATACTGCTACACAAGAACGCATATTTATATTCCAGGGAGTGGCATTAAAAATAATTATAGTTAATATTTCCAATATTGTTGAAGTTATAGGAATACAAACACGAATGCAAATTCCTTTGTGCATTGTTCAGAAAAATATTAATCATACAGGAAAATCGTTACTGCCATGCTGCCATCCCGTCAAATATAAATTTTGGTCGAAAACGTTTTTCCTTGTAAACAATAAATATGAAATACGTAAAACATTCACAATAATTGCTGCCGAGCCCTAAGGTTCTCCAGAGCTCACTCAAACCAGTCTTTTTCGCGGATCTATGTATGTCTAGAAGTCAGTCGACTTGGCGTCCGTTTCTCCATTTTCCGGGGGAAAAGATCGAGCTTCAAATCATTTTTTAAATTAGGGAGAGTGAACAAGATATTGTAATTGTATGCGCACGCATATTTCCTTTCATGCATATGCTCAAAATATTACAAACTTTTAATGTGCTTAACTACGGATGCAAAAGATTAGCGGCAAGCATGGCTATATTTCTTTCTGCTGATATACATCAAGGCGATGAGCAGTTTAGCGTTCAATCTAGACGCAAGGAATGTGCTTGCATGACTTTACTGATCGGCTATTTAAATAATTTGAACAGCTCAAGTCTACAAAAGCTAAACATGCCATTGAATCGGCATTCGTTATTCATATAAATACTGACAATACAAACCAGTTCATCGACTGTTGTAAACGAATTCATGATATGAAAATGATTATGACAATCTCACAGTCACATATTGTATTTTCCACAGTTAATATTTTGTCATTATCTTGGAACACAGATACTTATTAAAGCCTGTACAAAAATTACAAACACATTGCCTGCAAACCTTTCCAGATATCGCCTAAATATATATATCTATTAGATAATTTTTGAGTGTAGTATCGCGGCATTTTTACGAGCAGCTTTTCGTATTTGACGAGATTCGGCAGGGCGAGTCAAACAACAAACAAAAAATAAAAAGCGACACTACTACTACAAACATCTAATTAGTTATTTATTATACAATCAACTTGCTAGATAAAGTATTTTTTAGAAAGAAAAAAAACCAACCGGTTTTCTACTATATAATCAATAATCATCCAAATATCGCTGTATATTTGTACTCGTTTTTTTTTTTTTTTGACACTTTTTACACTTATTAATGTATAAATATATCTTATTAGATGTTTTGGTATGTAGTATCATGATATATTTTTACGAGTTGTGCCGTATTTTGACGAGCCCGCCCGGGGCGAGTCAAATAACAACAAAAGTAAAAATGCTGCAACGATATACTACTCTCAAACATCTTATGAACCATTTATTATACAACTGCTTTATACAAAGTATTTTTATTGAGAAGAAAAAGCCGGTCAATATACGGTTTCCTTACTATACAAATAACCAAGTATCAAATGTCGCTGTATATTTGTTCGTTTTTAGCGTTATTTGGACACTATAATATACCATATATACCATACATGATACTTATATAAAGTTGACATAGCATCGCATAATAATGATAGATCCGGCTAGAAATGTATTTTGAGAACAATCCCTGAAGACGGCAAAAATCATCCTGTTGAGCTGTTTACTAAAAATAGTCAGTTTGTTGGAAAGCTCTCTAACTCCCAGACCATGTGAAAGCAGAGCATACACAAAGTGTCTCTAGGATGCTCAATGTGAATGTTACAACATACCAGTATGGTTTAACACTATATACGGTAGCGACAAAATAATGAGTAGATGAAAACATAGCAGATCAAGATCATAGCCACGTGATGTGAACTAGCATTGGCAGATCGTCTCGTCATAGCCAATGTGAACTAGCAATATCTGCCTACCGAGTTGAAATAATGGTCACATTTAATTGCCATAAATAAATGAATTTCGTCTTGACCTGTGGGACTGTATTTGTTTCATGTGCAACAGCTATTATCTGTGATGAATTTGAAAGATAATTTGACTGTCATACTCATATGATCATCTACGATTCTACTATACACAAATTGTACTTGATTGGTTACACTGTCACATTGCACGCAGAATTGAACTACAACAAATCATTAATATATGCAAGCAATTAGTATTTAAGCTGTATATCCTCTGTATGTTCTCGCATCCCCGGATATCTGAATGGAACTGTTTGAAACAGTTAAATGCATTAATTGACGAAAATGTATTTTGGAATGTCATTTGTTGTTTGAGGAACTATGGTTTAATTGATGTTCCCAATTAAAACAACCTTAAAGTTACACAGACTACTGCATGTATATATGAACAAGTATAATATATTTTTGAAGTTATTGGCTAATTATTCAAAATATCATAAGAACATTGTATAGGAAGAAATTGCACAGTCCATGTTGAAATATGTATGCCAGTAGTATTCATACTTGTACTAATTGTGTTTCCCGATGCCGGATTTCGGTAGCTCTTTCCTTGCGGCAGTATCGTCTAGTATTGTATAAGGTTCTTCAGAGTATTAGTTAGGAAAATAAATTGCAATATAATTATACAAGATACTGCTTTTGAGAAGTACTGGCAGTTTAACAAGATAGCTGAAGAGTTTCCACTTGTCGTAGGATCTACAATATTCTCGATGCTAATGTCGTTACCTCGAACATAAATTTGGTCAAAAATAGCTTTTCTTGTATAATAAGTATGAAGTTAATCAAATATTCATAACAATATTGCCCAACATTAGCAGTAAAAACACCAACGCAAGTTCTCTCAGATGCTTAGGAAATATTACTTTTGCAGGGAAAATTAGTTATGCAAGAAAGAAAAATGAAGGTTTTTGCACCTTTCCAAAATTTGAGGAGTGCTTGAATTTTGATTAGGTGCAGGAGTGCTTCCACTTTATTGGAAGAGTTTACATTCCTCTTCCTGGTAATCATGTTCCCTCGAATATATATTGGGTTACACAACTTTTTCCTTCCATACAAAAACTTTTTCCTTCTAACGCTATTTTCAAGGACTTTAGGTACAAACACGAATACAAGGCTCTTTGAATATTAGTAGTTTATTAGTATAATTAAAAATTTAATTGTGAACTTGTTTCGGCATTATCTTAATAATTATGCCATTTTCAGTACAAGATTAAGCTATATGTATCCTCTAAATATGACTGTGTTTTGGTTCACGAAATGTTAGAGAGTGTTCGATATCATAAAGGTAAAGCTAATAGTAGCTGCCTTTGGTTTCTCGCCAGGGCATTATCATTCAAGGAATGAAAAATTTTTCGTCTGACGAAAAAACCTCAGCAGCAGATCACAAATAAAAATCATTCCCCATTAATCCCAGTATTTCTTCAATTCGAACAAAATTTGAACCACAATGGCTTTTGCGATATAATCAATTATTTGTTCGTCCAATTTTCTCACTCAACTTATTCTCGCTTTAGCCCATTTTACAGTGGATAAACCAAGAATTGCTCCAATTTGGACCGTAAGAAAACATAGAATAACCGGTTAATATTAGTTGAATGAGGACACTTTTGAGCAGATGTAGAATCTTATAAAGTAAATGAAAAAATATTTGTTGAACAAAGTTGTTTATTGTTCCTAATTAAATAGATTGTATAATTTATATAATATAATGCTGAGGGCGTCATTTAACAATTATTGAATGTCACAAGACTTCTTTGCAAATATTATTAAATCTACCGATCGTACCTACGCAACGAATCATGAATTATCATGAAATGGCTTGTTCTTTGAAACCCGTCTATCATCCTCTCTAGATTACGTTCGGAAAATAGGCATCCGCGGTTTGTAACTTAGCTAGACGTCTGATCCAGATAGCGAACAAGTAACATCTGATCGTTAACAAATTACAAAATCCCGTTATTGTTAGCTTAGCTGGCGTATATACAATGTCTTCTTAATTTAACTTCTTTATGATTGTGAAAAGAGTCTCGATTGCGGAATATCAGAGAGAATAAACACTTCAGGTTCCCAGTTGGAAGGTACATGTCTAATACGCCTATGCACCTTTCCACGCTGAGGAGAATATATTAATCATATATAAAACCTTTGTACAAACCTTAGTTATTATTTATGAAATTGCCAATAAAAGGCCAAAACTGGTGTCTTGAAGCTTAAATATCTAAATCTTTTCGGGAGGAAAACACCCAGATGTTAGTAACACCCATAACATGCGGTTACTTATGACTAGGAGGTCAAAATTCCCAGTCGCCCTCCCCTGACGAATAGGATCCAGCACGCCACCGTGTAGAATCTAGGGTTTATCGATCTATTCCACTTCATGCAGTTTTAATGGTTTGATTTCATAAAATACAGTACCACAGTGATAATAGAATAATCGTACTTAAAATATCGCTACAGTAGACAAGGAAAGCTATTTCGACACAAACTTGTATTCGAATGAATGATATTAAGAAAATGACATAATTATGCTAAACACTTCCTCTAAAGTGGAAGCACTTCTGCTGCCTGATCAAGGTGGAATTACCTCTCAAACGTCGGAAAGGTGGAAACGCTGTTAATATCCTGCATAATTTTTCCCTGGATTATTTATATCTCCTACCCAATATCTGAAGACCCTTGAAAAACATTGTTGAAAATATGTTTCTATTAACGTCATACTGCTACACAAGAACGCATATTTATATTCCAGGGAGTGGCATTAAAAGAATTATAGTTAATATTTCCAATATTCTCGAAGTTATGGGAATACAAACACGAATGCAAATTCCTTTGTGCATTGTTCAGAAAAATATTAATTATACAGGAAAATTGTTACTGC
Source organism: Trachythela sp. YZ-2020 (assembly GCA_016169945.1). Classification (NCBI taxonomy): domain Eukaryota; kingdom Metazoa; phylum Cnidaria; class Anthozoa; order Malacalcyonacea; family Clavulariidae; genus Trachythela; species Trachythela sp. YZ-2020. The sequence goes on from JADLSH010000389.1 coordinate 4,226,175, forward strand.
CATACTGCCAAATATAAATTTTGGTCGAAAACGTTTTTCCTTGTAAGCAATAAAAACGAAATACGTAAAACATTCACAATAATTGCTGCCGAGCGCTAAGGTTCTCCAGAGCTCACTCAAACCAGTCTTTTTCGCGGATCTATGTATGTCTAGAAGTCAGTCGACTTGGCGTCCGTTTGTCCATTGTCCGGGGGAAAAGATCGAGCTTCAAGTCATTTTTTAAATTAGGGAGAGTGAACAAGATATTGTAATTGTATGCGCACGCATATTTCCTTCCATGCATATGCTCAAAATATTACAAACTTTTAATGTACGTAACTAGGGATGCACAAGATTAGCGGCAAGCGTGGCTATATTTCTTTCCGCTGATATACATCAAGGCGATGAGCAGTTTAGCGTTCAATCTAGACGCAAGGAATGTGCTTGCATGACTTTACTGATCGGCTATTTAAATAATTTGAACAGCTCAAGTCTACAAAAGATAAACATGCCATTGGCCGTTTTTATGCTTAAGACGAATTATCCGATTGGACGAACTTCGTACCCGTCGCATAATTCGTCTAGTGTAAAGACGGTCGAAGAATCAGACAAACTTAAATGAGCTAGCCTCGCTCGCCGCTCGGACAACGACAGCAAGGGCATGAGAGAGCTTGAAATCTGGCGCGAAAATTCCAAAATGGCGGTAACAGCAGATTTTATTAAGATTTTTTCTATAAAACGAAAGGCGGAACAAGATATTAAATTAAACTATTATAAGAGGATGCAAGCAAATTCGAAGAAACGCTTCATAGAAGAATTAGATTTAGAAGCTGAAACAGCACAAGCATTAGCTGTTGCAACAGTAGTTATGATAAAGGGCAACAGGAAGAAACGAGCTGCAAATGAAGAAAGGGTTAACCACTGGTGGACTACTGGTTACGAAAATTGGGATGATAACTCCTTCAAAAAACGGCTGAATCGGTGTACATTTGAATTTATTTTGGAAAATATTCGTGATCGTATTCAGAAAAATCCAACATACATGATACCCAATCCCACCCCACCAGCCACCCAGTTAGCTTTGTGTTTATACAGGCTTGCACTTGGTTGCACGTTATTAACAGTTGGAGATCTCTTTGGTGTTGCAGAATCAACTGCTTACGGTATCTTTATAAATGTTTGTAGTGCTTTGGTTGAACGTTTGTATGACAAGTATGTTCAAATGCAAAAGAATCTTGAAGAGTGGAGCCAAGAACTTAAGAATTTCTTAGAGAATTGGGAGTTTACCTGTGTTGGGGCATGGGATGGTATAAAAACGGCCATTGAATCGGCATTCGTTATTCATATAAACACTGACAATAATTCGCTCCATGTGTTTTCTTTTGATTTGAACAATCAAAACCTATATGGAAACCGGTTCATCGACTGTTGTAAACGAATTCATGATATGAAAATGGTTATGACAATCTCACAGTCACATATTGTATTTTCCACAGTAATATTTTGTCATTATTTTGGAACACAGATACTTATTAAAGCCTGTACAAAAATTACAAACACATTGCCTGCAAACCTTTCCAGATATCACCTAAATATAATTCATTATATACCATACATGATACTTATATAAAGTTGACATAGCATCACATAATAATGATAGATCCGGCTAGATATGTATTTTGAGAACAATCCCTGAAGACGGCAAAAATCATCCTGTTGAGCTGTTTACGAAAAATAGTCAGTTTGTTGGAAAGCTCTCTAACTCCCAGACCATGTGAAAGCAGAGCATACGCAAGGTGTCTCCAGGATGCTCAATGTGAATGTTACAACATACCAGTATAATTTAACACTATAATATATGGTAGCGACAAAATAATGAGTAGATGAAAAACTTGGCAGATCAGTCTCGTCATAGCCAATGTGAACTAGCAATATCTGCCTACCGAGTTGAAATAATGGTCACATTTAATTGCCATAAATAGATGAATTTCGTCTTGACCTGTGGGACTGCATTTGTTTCATGTGCAACAGCTATTATCTGTGATGAATTTGAAAGATAATTTGACTGTCATTCTCATATGATCATCTACGATTCTACCATACACAAATTGTACTTGATTGGTTACACTGTCAGATTGCACGCCGAATTGAACTACAACAATTCATTAATATATGCAAGCAATTAGTATTTAAGCTGTATATCCTCTGTATGTTCTCGCATCAACCCCGGATATCTGAATGGAACTGTTTGAAACAGTTAAATGCATTAATTGTCGAAAATGTATTTTGGAATGTCATTTGTTGTTTGAGGAACTATGGTTTAATTAATGTTCCCAATTAAAACAACCTTAAAATTACATAGACTACTGCATTTATATATGAACAAGTATAATATATTTTTGAAGTTATTGACTAATTATTCAAAATATCATAAGAACATTGTGTAGGAAGAAATTGCACAGTCCATGTTGAAATATGCATGCCAGTAGTATTCATACTTGTACTAATTGTTTTTCCTGATGCCGGATTTCGGCAGCACTTTCCTTGCGGCAGTAACTTCTAGTATTGTATAAGGTTCTTCTGAGTATTAGTTAGGAAAAGAAATTGCAATATAATTATACAAGATACTGCTTTTGAGAAGTACTGGCAGTTTAACAAGATAGCTGAAGAGTTTCTACTTGTCGTAGGATCTACAATATTCTCGATGCTAATGTCGTTACCACGAACATAAATTTGGTCAAAAATAGCTTTTCTTGTATAATAAGTATGAAGTTAATCAAATATTCATAACATTATTGCCCAACATTAGCAGTAAAAACATCAGTACAAGTTCCCTCAGATGCTTAGGAAATATTACTTTTGCAGGGAAAAATTAGTTATGCAAGAAAACAAATGAAGGTTTTTGCACCTTTCCAACATTTGAGGAGTGCTTGAATTTCGATTAGGTGCAGGAGTGCTTCCACTTAATTAGAAGAGTTTACATTCCTCTTCTTGGTAATCATGTTCCCTCGCATATATATTGGGTTACACAAATTTTCCTGCCATACAAAAACATTTTCCTTCTAACGCTATTTTCAAGGACTTTAGGTACAAACACGAATGCAAGGCTCTTTGAATATTGGTTAGGTAAAACTAGGTATGCAGGGAAAATAGTTATGGAGAATAATTAAAGTGTTTGCACCTTTCCAACATTTGAGAAGTACTTGCCGTTCCATCTAATGTAAATTTGGTTCAGACATGCTTTTCCTTCCATAGCAAAAAAATATTTACGCTATATTCCGAAACGTTAGCCACAAATGCGAGTGCAACGTCCTTCGAATGTTAGTTGGGAAAAATTAGTTATGCATGGAATATTGTTCATGCAGGGAACGTTAGTTACGAAGGGAATATTAGTTATGCAGAATAACACCTTTCCAACATTTGAGAAGTATTTACATTTTGACTAGACGGCAGAAGTGTTTGTACTTTGTGGGAAAGTTTACTAATCTCTTCTTGGTAATCTGGTTCCCTCAATTAAAAATTGTTTCAGACAACTTTTTCCTTCGATACCAAACCTTTTCCATCCAATGCTACTATCAAAGGCTTTAGGTACCAGCATAATTAGTAATGCAAGGTAAAATTAATTATGCAGGATACTAGAAGTGCCTGCAACGTTTGACAAGTACTCGCACTTCCCTAGAAACAAGAGTGTTTTTACCACTGGCGGAAATGATTACCATTTTCTTTTTGCTAGTTTCAAACCCTCGAATACAAATTTGTGTCATAAAAGTCCAAAATTCATTGCCAAACCGAAGTTTCTCTGGTGAGTGTTGAAATCTTTGCTGTAAAAAGACTACATATTGAGTTAAGCTGAATATCGGTAAGTAGAGTAGCACAAAACTCAATTCGATTTTCAGTTTTTTATTTGTTAATCTCTTGATTTTGCCAGAATCGTTTCCATTATGTGACATGTAATTGTGTTTTACTAAGAAGCTAAATAGCGCCCTTCATCCTGCTTACTTTTCTAAAGAAAAACTATCTTCTCTATGAACCAGCTTCAATCTAGATTTTCTGCATATAGATAAACTATGTCGCTATAATTCATTTTAAATACTGCCCATTGGCTCTCGACATGGAAGCTTTTTCCAGTATTTTTATCGTGTATCTAATTCCTGTATGCTTTTATTGATACCCCGGTAATTTTCTACAGAATCCAAAAACGGACAACCACATATTTACCTGTTCAAAATACTAATTATAGGATTTTCCCCTGATACAGATATACCGAAACCGCACATGACATAATTTCGTTTTTATTCAATAGTATGAACATAGGCCTAGCTGTCATAGGTTAATGTTTAAAGTTTTGTCTTAATACATGTTTAGCAAAAATGGATTTCCGTCTGAAGGTTTGTCTGTTGCTGATTATATTGGTGACAGTTTTTGGTGTGGATGGACGTATCTCCAAAAGTCGTCCCTGGACATACAAACGAAGTATGTTTTAATAACGGTTAAATTTCATCACAATACAGAACTCTTTACTTGCATATAGCAAGCGTGGTAATTTCAAATAGAGTGGTATTTATATCTTGATATAGTAAATAAAAGCATAAATTTGTCACAATCATATGTACGGATCAGAGTATATAAATAAAACCAAGTGCTTTTGAACAAAATCTTTCTATTTCGTTTCATCATGTTGAATGCCATATAGAATCTTATTGACAGCTCAAATTTTAAAAGATTATGAAAAAATTCTTGTTGCTTAATGAAAAAGAAGCTGTCTCCCTTCTATGGGACCAAACCATGGTAATCGATTACAACTTTCACTAAACATGCTCGAAATCTCGTCACTTTGAGGAAATTTGATTATGAGATGCAAAAAATCATACTTTTCCCATATGATCAAATTACAAAAAAGAGAATATAGAAAATTTTTGTAGATCAAATTCAACGAAACTTTGCGCACTTTCAGGCAAGCTAACTTTTCATCAGAAAATTATTTTGGCAATCTGGGTCAATTATTGAAACAAATTTCAATCTTAGTAATTAAGCTATATACGGCGGTTGACTGTTGTGTAAAACTACCTGAAAAATACAATGAGAACTACGACGCTTCGAGCGAAGGCCCTTCGTCTGGAAGTTAGAAAAGCAAACTAACTTCCAGACGAAGGGCCTTCGCTCGAAACGTCGAAGTTCTCATTGTATTTTTCAGGTAGTTTTACACAAGAGTCAACCGCCGTATTTACTATACTCTGTACACACTGGCACCGCACGTTCGAGATAATTAAGCTATACACTTTAGATGATTTCTAAGCGCATAGATATCATATTGAGCGCATCAATTGATTTAGAAAACAATCAAAGAAGCACTAAAAGAGACCACAGGCGTCGTTATATTTAATTTAATCGATATTTCCAAAAATTACACCACCGTCAACAAAGAGTTAACACTTTGAATTTGTTATTATTATACTGTCGTGAAAAATAAAAATAATTTCAAGCATTAAATATCTTAGGTTTCGCTGAACTACGTCCCAATAGGCAATACAATGTGATTCACTCGTTTCCAGGCTCGTGCTATCAGATTACATGCTTTAAGGTTATATCTGATGCAAATTCAGAAACCTTAGGAGTAACGAAATAGATTTTTCCATTTTCTTGGACTCCTTATAAGTATTTGTAATATTAGGATTATATATTTTTTCCTTAGGTGAAAACGGGTTGAATAGAAGAATTTTAATCTGCCAAGATTTAGGTTATTGTTTTCCAGTTCATAAACGCTGTATGCCAGGATCTGGGCCATGTCCCCAATATCCTTGTCCAGGATTTGGCGCACATTGTTGCTGGTATGTATCGTTCGATTTCATGAATACGACAAAAAATTTAATTGTATAATTGTTTCGGCATTATCTTATCCCATCTTCAGTACAAGATGAGGCTATGTGCTATATTACACATGTATCCTTTACAAATGACTGAGTTTTGGGATTATTTGTTCGTCCAATTTTCTCACTCAACTTATTCTCTCTTTAGCCCATTTTACAGAGGATAAACCAAGAATTGCTCCAATTTGGACCGTAAGAAAACATAGAATAACCGGTTAATATTAGTTGAATGAGGACACTTTTGAGCAGATGTAAAATTTCTGAGCAAATAAAACAAATTGTTTTTCCTATTAATGAAATAGATTGTATAATATATATATATATATAATATCATGCATATACAGCGTCATTTAACAATTATTGAATGAGGATGAGCATGCACGAAGAAACATTGATAATTCTTCATGCCATGCGAAAACCAATTTCAATAACTGTTTAAAATAATAGAAGGCACCGCAACATTGGGATAAATTCTTTAAAATAAAGACAAGTTCTTCACACCTTTCATCGCTGTTTTGATTTTTGCGTAGCTTTAGTTTTCAACGGCGGAAGGCGACGCTATATTGTTTTTGTTTGTGCGATATTTTTTTATTTTCATATCCAACGTTTGATGTCAGATCGTGTGATATAATGTTACAACTCGATATTTGGCAGCCAATGTGTTGATATAACGATTTCTCCTATAGCTATTAGCCAATCAGAACTCATTAATTCTTTTTGAAATAAATGCTAGTAAAGCATATTAATAAAGTAAATAATACATTCTTAACAATATTGTTCAAGATTATAATTTATTATGTGCAGACACGAATGCGAGACCTTTCATGTTCTAAAATATGTCAAAACTGATTACGCTGGGAAATTTAGTTTTGGATGCACAATATTAGAAGGGTTTCCACATTTCCGTCTTTGGAAAAGTACTTGCACTTTGACTAGGCAGCGTTTATCAGCTTTTAATTGACTCAATTCCTTTTTGTTAATGTTAATCTCCCGAATACAAGTCTTTTTTTTCTTCGTACCAATAAATATGAAGTAAGGTCATTCACATTTTAGTTATGAAAAATTGCTAAGGCAAGGAAAAATTATTTATGCAGGATGCTGGAAGTATTTGCACCTTTCGGTTATTGAAAATACTTGCATTTGCACTTGGCACCAGAAGTTCTTCCACTTTGTCTGAAATGTTTACTATTGCTTTTCTTGGTAATCTCAATCTTAAAAACATTATATTTCGGTCAAGAGTTGTTCTTTGTTCAGTAATAGCAATGACGTTAACAAATATTCTTACTAACAACATTGTCTGATGGCCTTCAAATATTAGTTAGGAGAATGTACTTATTTAGAGAACAAAGGTTTGCAACATTTGAGAAGTGCTTGCACTGTCTCTTGGGCCAGTAGTCAATTTAATTTATCGTATATATATTTCGGTCGAAATTATTTTTCATGGTATAGCAATAATGATGAAGTTATTAGTTAGTTAGAAAAATGCAGGGTAAAAATGGTTATGCAAGAAACTAAAATTAGCTTTTTCGTTAACGTCTTAACATTCGAACCTTGAGAATCAGTACTAGCATTTTGACTAGACTTAGACAGCAGAAGTATTTTCATCTTGTTGGAAGTGTTTACCATAAGTCTTTTTTGTTATTCTCATTCACTCGGAAACAAATTTGAGTCAAAAATAATGGTTTTCTTTGTACGCCAATAAATATATAGTAAATAAAATGTTCTCAAAAATGTTGTCCAATGCCCTTCAGATGTTAGTTACGAACAATTAGTTAATATGCAGGGAAGAATTAGTTATACAGGATACCAGAAGTATTTGCGACATTTGAGAAGTGTTTCCACTCTAACTAACACTGTTCTTTGCTTTATTTGTGGTCAGTTGTGATGTTAACAATTTGTGTGAACAATATTTTGATAAAATCGACATATTATTTTTAACTATAATCCTCAATTTATAATGCAAAGTTATTTACTTGTAAAAGTTATTTTTGCACTGCACTGTATCATGGTAACACGCAACATTGTATATTTTTTATATTTTAATTTCACAACGTACAAATTATTTCATTTAACTATAAAATTATCAATTGCCCAACTATATAAAGTGGTAAAATGCTTTTGCAAGATTTAATGTGCTTTTTCATATATTTGAATCAATCTAAAACACCTTAAAGATCAATCAATGTTTTGAAACACAGAAATGACAGAATGATCTACACATTTTCACATACAATATACAGTATGTACTAAAATCTTCAAAGCAAATGCAAAAATAGACACTTGTCGGTCTTTCAGACTGTTTTTTCTCTTGTTAATTTGTCCTTAAATAATTTTCACATGCAAATGAGTGCAAAACTATTTTTGAAAACGCTCCTTTTTGTCTTTCGAATGGAAGTCTTTTTCCTGAACTTGTTAATTTGTCCTTTAAATAAGTCATTTATAAATGAGTGCAAAATTTGACAAAAGAGTTTGCAAAATGGAAATCTTCTTGAACTTGCCTGGCTTAAATCTCGAGCGGACAATATTTCGCACATACCGGTGGTGTAAATCGGAGCGCCGAGATAAAATACCTAACTGCTTGCCAAACCGAAGTTTCTCGGGATAGTGTCGGAATCTTTATCGCTTCATGTTGCATTTGGAGGTAAGATAAAATATTATGATTGTTTATAATGGTATAAGGTTTTTAGCTTATATTTCTTGTCAATTTCCTAATCTTGTTAAAATCCCTTCAATTACGATTGAAGGTCAATTTCAGAAGCGATTGGTTGTTATATCTAGATTTTATGTTGATGTCGAATTGTAATTTTTAACCTCTTAGCGCTACTGTTCATTTCCTTTGAGACAACGAAGTAGCGCTCCATTTATTCCTTTTTCTTTCTTATACCATGCGAGATTTTCTAAATGCGAACTAATCGGAATTTTAAATGGTGCACCTTTCATATGTAGGCATTAATGTTTGTTTGAAGAGATAGAGCGTAATCGGCAGCTCTGATTTACTTGCCATTTATATTTAAAAATAGAAATTATGAAAATAATCCTTCGGAGTAGAATTGTTGAATCAATGCGTGTGTTCTATTTCACTGTAGTTTATCCACGAAATAACAGCGTTCCGGGCGCGAAGGTACAGAGTGAGAATACTAATTTTGTTAGGTTCTATACACCCGAGTGAAATAAAGCAAGACTTTGGTTTGATATTTTATCGTAAAGACCTCATACTTGAGCCCCGCCCATACAAGCCGTATTCTCAGCGAAGATTTTAGTTCAGACCTAGACTAACAATATTTAAAGACTTGGCTCTTTCACTGTAGATCTATTTCAGTTCATTCTGGAAAACATTTTCATTAATTAATGACGAAATAAACAGCCCAGACAACATGGACGTTACGCATACGTTATATAATCATTATTATGAAAACGCACCGTATTCCAACGGGACGCCATTGTGGGGACTCTGATATTCGTATGCGTTTCGCCTGAGATATCAAACAGGGAGGAATCCGAAAACGGATTAATGCGGACATAGCATTGGTTATTAAGCAGTCAACACAGCAAACTAGCAATGGTAACGCATGTACGTTATAGTTAATTCCATAAAAAGTGGGGTCAAGAGAATACTTGCAGCCTTTTATTCGATTAAATTGTTTATATAAAATGTTGTGATATTTATAAGAACGCGTTCGAAAACAAGAATCATATGAATCTTACAAGTAACAATCACGTGACTGCCAAACTACCAATGTTAGGAACAGAATTTGAACGTACAAGTTTCAATTTCATGACAGCTAAACTTTTCATAAACTTCCATCATCGGCTGGAAAATTTGAATGTAGGTTTTTATTTAGACAATATTTAGATGACCATTTTTCACTTCATGTGTCTATCCTTCATATAATAGTATTTAATTAGCTTGTTCAATATTTATCTATTCCACTTATATAAGTCCACAATATAAGGACTACAGTGGTAAAAGAAAAATAGTACCCATATGTTATCGTGTATAAATTTTCAAAACTATTTTTATTATTATTACTATTATATAACATTACACTATTTGCTTCTTACAGTGGAAACACTGCTGCCGTGTCAAAATTCAAGTACTTCTCAAACGTGTCAAATTCAAGTACTTCGCAGAACAAAGTTTTGGAGAGGCTTTGATAATATTGTTGACAATATTATATTTCCTCATTTTTAATCCTACTGCACAAAGGAAAGCTATTTCAACTTAAAGAGAATGACATTAACAAAAGGAGTTATGGTAAACACTTCCATAAAGTGGAAATAAAACAATGCACATCGTTATGGAAACCAAAGTGCCAAACTGACAAACAACCGCCGTTGTTCGAAAAAAGTAACAGAATAGCTAATGAGGAATTGAAGCCATTTCATGTCTCAACATTTTTTATTAAAGCAGCATAGCCATTGGGCTGCCTATGAGAGTAATTGCGTTTTGAATGGCAACAGAATGTTTCCATTTTGTCGGAAGTGATTATTATAGATATCTTTGTTAATGCGATATTGTCATCTTCTCAGATATAGATTTTGGTGGGAAAAGCTTTTGCTTGTATAATTTTGTCTATAGCTCTTCAGAGTATTAGTTGGAAACAACTATTATGCGAGATGCTGCTTAAGAATACACTGTACAATACACTGCATTTGAGAAGTACTGGCAGCTTTACAAGATAGCTGATGAGTAATTCTACTTGTCGTAGGGTCTACACTATTCTCGATGGTAATGTCGTTACCTCGAACAAAAATTTGGTCAAAAACAGCTTTTCTTGTGTAATAGATATGAAGTTAATCAAATAATGATAACAATATTGCCCAACATTAACAGTAAGAACATCAGTGCAAGGTACCTGAGAATGTCCCAGTTTGTGGTAATGCTTGGTATTCCTTTGCTAGCTGTTTGCATGACAGTATTATACTATCATGTCTGAGTAATTCAATTTCAGTTGCTTCATGTTTTGACGCACGCTTTTCAGCCAATCAAAAACGTTCTTATATTAGATATATATTTTAACACAGATTTATTCTTCGGTTAAATGTCTTAACCCAGGGTTAACTAATCGCACCGCTAACCGACCTTTGAGCAACGCCAAATCAACCCAGGATTAGCTAACCCAGGGTTAAGGATTTTAACCCTGGGTTAGCGCTAATCCTGGGGTAAGTTAACCGGCTTTTGAACAACCGGCCCCGGAAGCAAATAATAGAATGACTACGCAATCGGGTTCGGCAGCCTTGCAACTGCTGCTTAAAAAAATCCGGACACATCTTGAGCAAGATCTTTACAACATAGTTAAAAACATAAACACTATTTTTCTGAAGCCTGCAACAAAGTGAAGAAATTCTTAAAATATGTAACGACCTTAAAGCCAGCAACGCAACAGATAGATAGATAGATTTATTAAAATTACATCGCAGCCATTAGGCTGAATTACGTAATTCATTTACTGTACACATTTGTTCATTAAAATATATACAATTATATCTATTAACAGTTTCTAAAATATGGTTAACTTTACATGCAATTATTTAAAATTTATAAACTAGTTTTAATAATAAAAAGGTCAATTTAAATTTATACTTTATTAGTTAAGTTACTCATAGCAAAAATAAAAGAGTTCATCGTTCTGTTTGTGTGGGTCCGAGGGACGTTAAATCTTCGTTCATTTCTCAGATTATAATTTGGTTCATGCCTTTCTGGCAGCAGTTCGCCTATCTTATGATTTGGGTCTGTAATCATTGCCTGGAAAGGTTTATTGCATAAATGTTCGTGATGGTCCCGCATTGGTTTTATTTTTAAATCTGCAGCAGCAGTGTGATAGTCCTGACCTGGAGTAATAATGGAAAGTGCCCTTTTTCTAGACGCACTAATTCAGTTTTTAGATATTGTGGAAGGAATGGTGGTAGCCTTGCTCGCTTTAGCTGAATTAGAAAGTATAGTTTCTTACTAGTTTTCTTTATAACCTTTTCAATGTGAGTATTCCAAGATAACTGATTTGTAATAGTTATTCCTAATAGCAGCTCAACCGTGTCAACTACTTCCAATTCTTTACCGTTGACCACTACAGGATCGAAGTTAGCAGATTGGCCGGAGAATGAAATTCTTAATTCTTTGCATTATACAGGGTTCAATTAACTTTATTTTCACATGACAAGACCACGACATGATTTTATTAGCAGTAGTCTGGTCATTACTAGTGGTATCTTTGGAAACAATTTCTGACGTCGTCGTATAGATAGATAGATAGATAGATAGAAACTTTATTTTACGAGGGTGACACATAATAGTGCGAACACTAATACCCTAGAGGCCCTCGTTCAGTGGAATATTAAATATTTACAAGATTACAAAATTAAGATATATGAATCTGGAATATACTTACAATAATAGTGGTAAATTTAAGGATCAAATGTTTCAATGTCTTGCTGTTGATTAAAAATATTTACAAACAATGCTTTCTTAAACGTATTTACTGAAGTTCCAGATCTAATTTCATGCGAGAGACTATTCCAATATTTCATGGTGCTCACAGAGAAAGTACGTCCACCTTCAGTAACCCTATTATATCGAGGTGCTGTAAAAAGACAATGTGCATTGCAAGTTCTTCTATTATGGTGATCACTGTTGAGAGGTAATATATCATTTAGATAATCAGGGCATTCGTTATGACAACGTTTATAAGCGAGTATACATTTGCGTATTTCAGCTTCGCGATAGAAGGGAATCCATTTTAGACGGTTAAAGAGGTCGACAGATTGATGTTGTGGATGAGCATCTAGGATGATACGTGCAGCTCTTTTCTGGAGTTTAAGTAGCTTAAATAGATTATTTTTGCTACAGTTTGACCAAGTAATTGCAGCATATAAAAATAGAGGTTTGATCATAGTTGAGTAAAATAGCAAACGTTCGTTCATAGGCAGATACGATTTAATAGTTTTCAGTATTCCTAGATGTTTAGAGATCTTGCTACAAAGGGAGTCAACGTACAGATCAAAAGACAGATTCTCATCAAGAACTATTCCTAAAAGTTTCGCGTTGTTGCGTTGCTCTAGTGCAGTTCCGTTAGCTTTCACGTTAAGGCGCATATCAGGTGGAGATAACATGTTGTGCAAGCGTTTTCCCGAAATCAGCAAAGTTTTAGTTTTTGCAGCATTAAGTGGTAGCTTGTTTTCTTTGGCCCAGTCATCAACCTGTGAAGCAGATGCTGACAATTTTTCATTAAGTTCACCAACTCTGGTAAACATCGATGACTCCACTATAGTAGTGTCGTCTGCAAAAATATCAAGGCGAGAGTCGACGTGTAGAGGGAGGTCATTAATGAAGATGACAAACAGGAGAGGACCCAGAATTGAACCTTGTGGAATACCATCTACGTATTTCCAAATTTCGTTATTTTCAATATCTAAGTGGTTTATCATGAGGATGAAGAGCGACGGTCCGAGTTTGGTTCCCTGTGGTACACCAGATGGAACCAACCTCCATTCAGAATAACATTTATCTGCTAATTTAACTCTTTGGTATCTATCGGTTAAGAAATCAATTATCCAATTTACGATACTTCTGGGTAAGTTTAAATTGTGTAATTTGCCGATTAGTATGTTATGATCGAGAAGGTCGAATGCTTTACGGTAGTCAAATAAAAGTGTTCGATCTAATGGTCGATCCGTTTCCATCAGTACTTAGGTAATCGATAATCTTTCAACGAATGCTGTTAATTAAAAGCTCAATTAAATTTGTTATGATGCCCATAAACTTATCTATTTCAACTGGCACCGTTCCTGATAATATGAAAATTGTTAAAGTGGTTATAATATTTAAAAACGATGATCCAACTCTATTTGTTAACTATAGACCGATTTCTATTTTACCATGTTTCTCAGAGGAGGAATGATGAGTATACCGGCATGCAGCGCGGCTCATGCAACATCGGCTTTGGTGCCTTGGCAACAGAGTGGGGCCTGCATATTTTCACATGCATGACCGGTTGCGTAATAGCAGTGGAAACGAGTGCGTGGAATTGCTGCGTCATTGCCCGCTGCGTGTTTTGGTCATGCATTTTCAGAATTTAATGACTAGCTAATATTATTTTATATTAGGTTTCTTGTTTTCTGATTGGCTTACGATGTTTGCGCACGCGCATTGCGGTTGTTTTTGACGCTATGGTCATGCAATTTTCGATTTTCATGACTAACGGCATGCAATTTTCAATTTCATGACTAACGGGCAGTCCAACCTGATCACAGCCTGTTTGCTCGAAGCTTTCATCCTCAATGAAAATGGCTTCAAGTCATTCAGGCATTTCGAGTTCTTCTCTACTCGAAGTTAACGATATTGTTTCGGAGTTGGTGAAAATATCCTTTTCTGCTTGGGCTACTGCAGAACAGAATATTGTTCATACATACATTAAAAACAGGTTGCTATTTAATTATTTATCTATTGTGTTAGAAATAATCAAAGTACAGAATGGTGCAATTAAAATTTTAAAATTATATCTTAAAATCTTAATATCATATCTTAAAATGATATCTTAAAATTTTAAAATTATAGAAGCAAATATATCGTTCTGAAAGTACTACTTTATTCAAACTATATATATGCCAATTAAAATACAGGTTTGAAAATGTTCCCGAAAACCATTGGATTGATGACACTTTTGCATGCCAATCTCACTAGCTTTGCCGGCCAATAATAATCTTGTTCAAAAATTGTGGTATTTATGAAAGATCTCATTTTTCAAAATATTTCTATATCTATTTGCCTGGGATTTGCACCAAAATAAGGGGAGTCAACAACTCTACTTAAGTCAAATCAATTGCTTCAAATGAGCATGGGACTCATAGCATCATAATCATCCAATGGTGGTGCAGCAAATGAGACTCAGTCCATGAACTTGACCATAACGTGTCATTCCCATTGGCGTTTTCCCTAGAATATGTGATATAAAAGGTAGAACATGGAGGAAAAAATTCACTGCATGTCACTGTATTTTTACTTGGAATCAAACACAGCTGAAATCTCACTTTCCTTGACTCAGAAAAGCAGTTCGAGGAAGGTCTGGCCTGCCTGGCCATATTTCCCAAGGCGAAGACAAAAGTGCAACTTGCTAAGTTATTAACCCATTAACCCATTAGCTGGCAATGTCCGCCAGACGACTTTACTCGTCAGTGGTAGGGTGCTGCCAGTGAATGGGTTAACAAAACTATCTGCAGTGTCTCTTGTCATTAACCCAGTGGCTGGCAATGCGGCCAGATGCTGCTAATGGGTTAAAGATCAATCATGAATGATTATTACACCTACTCTGAAGCTTTAATAATGTAAGTGCCTAATCTGAAATGAAATGTTTATACAAAATAATATCTAATAAGACAGTGGAGATAAATTTGTTGTTTATTTTTGTGGCGCTATATATGAAATAAAAGACTATGTGAAGCCTTTAATTAGTCTTCTGACTTGAAGCCCCACTCATGTGGCATCTTCCCACCAAATGGCGCCATTACCGAATACCGACAGAATATTGCTTAGAACACCCGATATTCAAATAGCAATATCTTGTTTTTTATCTTGCTTGAGTTAATTTTGTTTTTTTGGATCAGTAAAAAGGAAAACTTTCCCTGATTTCAGTGATGTGATTTTCATTGAGTGTTATCCATTTATTCTCCTACATGTTTACATGCCACTTTCGGAGCTTGAGTGCAGATCCAACACAAGGGTATATATAATGCGTGATTAGGATTGCTAAAACGTGATACATCAACCATACAAGTCAAAACTCGTTCAAATATATTCACATATAAAGCAGTTATAAAATGTAGATTCGAATATTCGCAGTTTTGTGTGCGAAAAGTCGCAATATAAATCTACAATATTTTGGAATAGAGCAAAGATACCTAATTTTCAAACCGCGATTACTCATCGGTTTTAGGAGTTAATTTGAATGTGTTTTAAAGGACTAATAGAAATAATAACTGAAATTAATTTGAATATAATAGGGGAGCTGTCGAATTTTTCATTTGTGCTTATAATATAATTAAATAAAAGGTTTCCCAATATAACGCGCATACACTTGCAAATATGTTGTTTATTTAAACTGGCATATACAAATATAACTTTTACATAATTTCCAAATATCTATATGGGCACATTTATGTACCGAATATATAAACTATGATGGACTATCAATGACAAAAATTTGTAACACTAATCCACAAA
This sequence comes from Trachythela sp. YZ-2020, assembly GCA_016169945.1. Classification (NCBI taxonomy): domain Eukaryota; kingdom Metazoa; phylum Cnidaria; class Anthozoa; order Malacalcyonacea; family Clavulariidae; genus Trachythela; species Trachythela sp. YZ-2020. The sequence goes on from JADLSH010000389.1 coordinate 4,242,234, forward strand.
TTGTAACAGTGAGTGATTTTGTGTCAGCCACCCATATTCTATAATATTAGAGTAAAAAATGAGGAAAAAGTATTAAATTAGGAAAAATAGTTTTCAATGTGTAAGACCACCTTAATGTGACTATCATGTTGATAAACCGAACATTGAACTTTAAATGCATTTTTCTCGAATTAGCAAAAATTGCGATTTCCATTATTGCGCGCAGGAAATCTGAAGAGGCATTGAAGCTATCTTGATGAGATTTTCAGCATAGACTCATCATATCAAGCTCTAGGTCGTGAACTAAAATAATTGAGTTATGTTGAATAGTTTTGAAGTGGCGACAGTTTCCATGCGGGTCGTCAAATGCCTTTCCAGTTTTTGATAATTCAATTTAATAAAATTACACAGGTGATTATTGAAAATTCTCAACGCTGTTTGGTTGCGCTACCTCGGATTAATACGTGATAATCACCTAAAGCGTTTGAAGCCGCTTTTATCGTAAATATTCAATTAAAATATTTTTGAAATGCGCATTATTTATAATTTTCCAAATAATCACCTATAGTAAGTATAATTTTACTAAAACAATTATTCGCCTCAGGCTCGGTGAATATCGGTGAATAAAAACCGAGTCGAGTTTTTTATTCGTTTTCACCGATATTCACCGAGCCTGAGGCGAATAATTGTTAAATTTTACTATAGAGGTTTTCAGTGTTGTAGAACTTCATTCATAATTCGTATTGCTGACGTCAGCATTATTTTCTAATGCCGTTAAAAGCTACGTTTTTTCTAAACCTAACATGAAAAGCTCAATTTAGCTTTTAGAAGCAACATATAGTATCATAGTAAACAGAATATGGACATATCTAATAAAACACGTCTTTGCTTATTGCCGGCCATATTGGATGGCATCCACCTACCATCCAACATGGCGACCAAAATACAAAGGAAAGACGTGTTTTATAACAAATGTTTATAATCTGTTTACTATGATTCTTTATGTTACTCTAAAAGCTAACCTAAGTTTTTCGCGTTAGGTTTGGAAAAAACGTAGCTTTTAACGGCATTTGAAAATAATGCTGACGTCAGCAATACGAATTATTCAAAACTTTTTAACTCGCAAGAGAATAATTGTATCGACTGGAAATTTGTTATGAATACTTGCTATAATGACATACAAAACATGTTTAACAGCCAGCTTGATAGGTTGAAGATCGTCAAAGATTTTAGAATTTGGTCACGTGATGGTGCAACACCTGTATAGCCTTTACAGTGTGTCCCAAGCAGGGGCGGATCTAGGGGTAGCCAAACTAGTCACGCGACTAAAGTAAAAATTGCGCAGATATAAAAATACATAGTCCAGTTGTAATATTTCATGCAGCGGCAGCCGACAGTGAAGTACTTAATATTCAAAAATACTCCAGTTATCAATTTCGTGCAGCGGCAGAGCCTGCAGTAAAAAAGTCAAAATAGCGGTTACCTGCGTGAGTTTTGACTAACCTGAAGAACAGGTGGGAATTTTGTTGGAGCATGCGTTGGATTTCGCGCGGTTATTAGAAATGAGACCTGGCGGCGGTAAACTCGGCTATTGAATTTCCGAGCGATTCTTACAAATTTTGACCTAGTTGATTGACTGAGAGTGCAAGCAAATGAATAATAACTTTTAAAAATTTAAAAATTGCGTAAAGAAACATATTTATACGTATCGGAAAAGATCGGAGACTCTCGGAATTCGACGGAAAATCCCAGAAAATCACCAAAAACAATGCAAAAGCATTTGATTGGTGCATTTGATGGTCCAAGAAGCATGCAACATGTCAATCCATTGATATTTACTGATCAAAATAACTAACCATAAGCCTTCTAGAATCACTTAAGGTGGCGACACCAATAGTGCGACTTGTCCAAATTATGGAAATTGGGTTATAAGTATTTATATACTTTTAGAAAAATGAGTCAGAAGGCCGAGCAGGGAAAGAAAAGTGATTTTAGAAGGCAAACGGTTGGTTATTTTGATCAGTCAAATGTCAATGTATTGACACGATACGATAGTTAATCCATCCAATATGAAAGCGTGCATGAAACTTCTATTAAAGCTAGGGGGGGTGGGCATTTCTTTGGGACACCATGAATATGCCAATTTTAGTCTTTCCTATGCGCAACTTCCCAAACTGAAGTACCATACTTCACCACAAATACTCTCTACAGCCTATCTGTAGTAATGTGAACATTATTATACCTTTTCAGATCTTGTGAAGTTTCCCGAGCCTCTGCTTGGGTGCTGCAGGGAGACAGAATGCTTCTCGAAATTTTCCCACCAAGGTCAAACCGGGTACTGTGCCCTTTAATCTACATGAATATCCATCCCCGAAGCAACAACTTTGAGAAACCTCTGGGCTCTGGGTGGAGACCTGTCACAAAGTGAAGCTTCTAAAGCCGGTTACAGGCGAGCAATTTTTCTATGAAAAGTTTTCATATGAAAAGTTTTATTTGCTCGTCTGTAGAGAATGCTATATTTTGAACAAGTGTAGTTGTCATAGAAAAAATGACCAAGTCCCAAATTTTGCTTGTCTGTATGGGTCAACAAAGAAAACTTGTCAAAGTTAGTAATTTCAGATGCGCCTTGAATGGTCAGCGATCTATTGTTGTAGTAGCTATCATTGCCGTCAGAAAACCAAGACACTTGCCATATGAAAACTTGCTGGTCTGTAACCGGCTTAACTTGACATGTATCGACATCGTAATTTCACAGTTCATTTATGTCCTGGTTACACGAAATACAGACGAAATTCTGTACCAGTACGTCTGTCCACTCCATCATATATCGCTAAGTACCTAGAAGATGTGATCGACTTTGATCGAAGTACTTGTCATGTGAAAGCCCTGTATCACTCAGTACTTCATTGATCCCTTTAATTTTACTAATTACCACTATGTGACTCCCAAACAAGGAAAAAGCGCCTCTTGGCCTTACGGTTCCACAGAAAATAGATTTCGAGAATATCTCCAAGTGGTGACATGCAACAACAGGCTATATAAGCGAGCCAATCGTTCAAAAGGAAAGCAAAAGAAGGCGGTAAATGACAATTACACGTTTTCTTTACAAGAAGAAATCTAAATGACGAGATTGATAACCTCCGAGCTGACTGGCAATGGATATAAGTAACCATTGCTCTAAAACTTTGCAATACATCGGCCATGTCTGATGTTATAAACGATGTTGACGTCACGAATGTATGTTATTTATATGTAAGGTAGAACATCGGGTATTTATATACAAGCTTCTGTCAAGTGATCAGTATAACCCTGTGGGCGTATATTTACGTAGACTTGCTACCATCCCGTCGTGGGCTACGCACTACAGTTTCCACGCACGAGTCACGCAACCGCTTAGCACGTTCAAGCGCCTGTATACGAGGCTGCTACAAGTCGAATCGAATTATTTAGACGCGCGGTAAAGCCCAGAGGCGAAGTTAAGCCCAATTTTCTTAAAGCGCGAGTCGGAAATTGGTAAAGCTAGTCCGTATTAGCCCAATCCGTTGTAACCCAGTCATTATACTTTAGAATAATTTTTAATGCGAGTGGACTTGTAACAAGTCTAATGTTTACTGGGCAGGGTATGTTCAGTCTTTGACTTTGTGCCAAGTTTATGCTTGTATGGAAAAGATAGATTTTCGTGTCTATATTAGGCCTTATGGTATAGCTGCATTATATAGTTCTTTTGCCATGCATTAAAAGTAAGAAATTCTTTATTTCTCCCCGATAATACAATATTTACATATATATAAACTTCTACAATTAAATTACGGATATATTAATAGAAGATATACATCTATTATTGCATTAATATTCTTAAAATATCATTAATAATTCATGAAGAAAATTCAAAAGAAATGAAACGTTTGGCTTCGATTTTCTCGGCTAAAACGAACACATCGCCAAAATAGTTGGTAAACTTGACTAATCAGATAGATCGGCTGCTCATGCATGTTTAATTATACACTGGGTGTCCCAAAAAAATGCCCCCATCATATTTTGTGGTATTTTATAATTCGAATATTCGAATATTCAAATATTCAAGTGTGGTATTCGAATATTCAAGTTTTTGCACTGGATTGAATAACAAACGTATCATGTCCATTCATTGATATTTGACTGATCAAAATAACCAAACGTTTGCCTTCTAGAATCACTTAGCAAACGGCTATATATCTTCTCTAAAACACATTCTTTGTTTTCGCTAAAATCGAGAATTCGTTTACTGTAAAAATTACTGAAAATGAGGCAGGAGCTCGAGCAAAGAAAGGAAAATGCACTGAATTAAACGCGTCTTTCGCTGAACAATCTTTACCTGCAGAGTGGAAACGCGCTAACATTACTCCAATCCCCAAAGAAAAGCCTGTACAGGACATAAACAAGCACCTCAGACCAATTTCATTAACATCTGTTGTGTCTAAGATAGCTGAAGAATTCATTGTCGAGAAATTTGTTGCTCCTTCTATTTTGAGTATTGTCGACGCGAACCAATTTGGCGGAATTCCACGCTCGTCCGCCACCCTGGCATTAATCAGTATGATCGATTCATGGGCAAAAGCTACCGACGGTAATGGTGGTGCTGTCCGTATTTTGCTTTTTGATTATAGGAAAGCCTTCGATTTGGTAGACCATCGTATCCTCGCGAGTAAAATCTCAGCACTGTGTATGCCAACTTTTGTGAAACGCTGGGTCATTGACTTTTTAATGAATAGGGAGCAACGAGTAAAACTTTCGAAGGACTGTTTTTCAGAATGGGGCCGTGTTCCCTCTGGGAACTAAGTTAGGACCGTGGCTGTTCGTTCTAATGATTAATGATCTTGCTCTGAATAACGTTGATTATTGGAAATATGTTGACGACACGTCTGTATCTGAAGTAGTACCCAAACACAGTCCCAGCGATATACAAGTAACTGCAGATCATGTTCAAAAGGTCTGAGGAGAATCGGCTTCATGGTCTGAGGAGAATCGGCTTCAACTGAACGAGTCAAAGTGCAAAGAAATTGTTATTCATTTTGGTCGAAGGAATCTCACCTTTCCGAAAGTAAAACTCAACCACTGTGAAATGGAAGTTGTACACCATGCCAAGATTTTAGGTCTAACGATTAGCAACGACCTTTGCTGGAATGAGCATATAAATTATATTATTAAGAAAGCAAACAAACGATTCTTTTTCATAATCCAACTCAAACGTGCTAAAGTTCCACCTGATGATATTGTCCTTTTTTATGCCACCTGTGTCCGGCCTGTTCTCGAATTTAGTTCTCAAGTGTACCATTACGCTCTTCCAGAATACCTCAGTAAAGCATTGGAGCGTGTTCAGAGACGAGTTCTCTCGATTATATATCCTGGTCAACCTTACCCTGTTCAGTTAACTTTGTGTAACTTAGAATCTCTATTTGACAGGCGACAATCTGCGTGTGTGAAGCTTTTTAACCAAGTGCATTCAGACCCTGAACATAAACTAGCTCATCTTCTTCCAAGTAAAAACGATAATCGATATAATCTGAGAAGATCTAGATCTTATAATATAGTTAAACATAAGACTAATAGATATGGTAAAACTTTTATCCCTTCTTCTGCTCGTAACATTGATTTTGTCTAAAGACGGGCATTCAGTAACGAGTTTTATATAGACTTGTAGTTTCAGTAATTAAGTAATTACAGTTGATGTATTTATATAATTTTTATACCAAAGGCCAATGTAAATAATCACGCAATTCAGCTATTTAGCTGCAATGTGAATTTTTATAACAATAATAATAATAATAATTTGCTGCTTTGGGACAAAATGGATGGACAACAGCAAATTCTGGACATTTTCCCCACCTCGCCAGAGCTCTTCCTCCTTTTTACTTTTTTTTACATGTAACGAAATCTTGATTTTTGGGAACACAAATAATCAGTTTTAGAGATGATAGGTAGGAATTCTCTTTAAAAATTCTTCTAAAAGTATGGAGATACTTTTAACCTAATTTCCATAATTTGGACGGGTTGCAAAATTCGTGTCGCCACCTTAAGTGATCGTACGTTTCTTATTTTGATCAGTCGAATATCAATGTACTGGCCTGATATGATAGTTATTCCATCCAATATAGAAACCTGAAACTTCCATAAAAGCTAATACTACAAAATATAGTGGAAGTATATTTGGGACACCCTGTATATACTATGTAGTAAATTTATTTCGAATTACGAATGATTAACGCTGAATAGTTAAGCTACACTTCACAGAAGTCTTGCATTTGTTCAACTTTTCATGAGTTAGATCTAATGTTTTGTTTATATTATAGAATTTTTGTATTCAAAGTTAAAGCATGCTTTTTAATCAAGGTGAGCAGCTTTAAGTCTCATTTAAAGAAAATTTTTGTTTGATAATTTAAGTCCTTGAGTCGAGACGTTGAGTCAACCTTTTTATGACGCCATGAGTGTTAGCACAAGAACGTTTATAGAATATAGTCATGCAAACAAGCCTCGAAATGGCGGACGTTAAATAAATTTATAATGAATTAAGATCTCAAACCTATATCTTAACGCAGTTTCTCTCCAATAAACACTATAGACACTGCACAAAAAGTTCGACAAATGCTGGCTTTTTCTTTCGCTATTGTTTTATAACCAAACTTTAGTTTTATATCAAAAGATCATGGATGTTGTATCAAAGTAAAGCTTGATGGCGAAAAAACAATAGCGTAAAAGAGAAGAGCTACGCCCAGATACATATATAGTATACATCGAGCTAAAAGCTAATATGTAAATAATTTGCTAAAATGACGCCTGACCATATTACATATACCATTAACATAATTCAGTTAATATATATTATATTATAATACATTATATTACATGAAACTCCTGCAGCATGGAAGTTGTGTTGGGTCAGTACGTAGCTATATGAACAGGCTTTGTGATTGGTTGGTTATGACGATAAAAGAATATCAAACTATAGAAATCGTTTTTCTAAAGAACGTGTCATAGACACTGATCACTTTTGTTTCAGAAGACCAATCACAAAACATCTTCCTATTAGGTAGGTACTTTATGATATGAAAATGAATGTTACACGAATTTTGTTGAAGTGGGTTTACCTCCATAAGATAAGTGCCGTTACTATTAATAATATACATAAAAATGTTCGAGACAACAATACTTCCAAGTTTCAACTCACTATAAACTTACCAGCTTCGGCGAACCGTCCACTGATAACGTTTAAAAAAAAGGTAATCCAACTTCAGCACGCTATTGTACGTAAATGACTTGGTAAACGAGCGTAATGTTTTGATATTAAGAAAGATCAGGCGTTTAGCTGTTGAATAACACGTTTTTCATCCAATATGGAGAAAAAATGAGCAAATACGAGTACGTTAAAATTGTTTGCCGAAATCGCATCTTTTCAGCTCCGTGCTAATTAAAGCAGTGTATAACAAAAGGAAAAGCAATTAATCACGAATGTGTCATTTTAACAATGAGTTTAGAGCTGTTTACAACATGTTTATAATAATTATACATACGCAGGTATTTTATTGAAGTTAAATTCATCAACTTAAGTCCTAAAGGGAGTTAATTTTCAATAGTTTTAGACCCAATTCTCAACGATGAAAATATGCAATTTCGACAAACAATTTTTATCGGGCTTGTATTTGCTCATTTTCCCTCCATATTGGATGAAAAACGTGTCATCCAACAGCTAGTAACCGAGTAATTAACGTACAATGGCATGCGAAACTGTTGGATTACCTTTTTTTTAGACACCCTGTATATAATTTGTGTGCATTGCCGAAGATTTGAAAGTGAACTCATCCATGTGGATTTCTTAAATCTGGTTGAAAAATAAATTTTGGCTCTTTTAAATAACATTTAAGTCCTCATTTTCGTCCAAAACTCAAGTTTCAGTTTAGACCGACGCCATGTCTTTTTTGTTTTTGAGCAATCTACCCAGAACCCAGCTCGAATTTTATTGAATCACAGTGATTACAGATTTTTGCGCTGTGATTACAAAAAATTACAGTGTCATTACAAATGTCTGCACCGCTGTTTGGGATTAACTGAACTGGTATCGGCATATCAAATTCGAGAAATATTGCCATGTATATTATTATATACTATTGTTATATATCGCAGTTACTCAGCCCCTGTTTACATGAGCCCTGAAGGGCTAGCCCTACCAATAAATGGCTGATTTTCACCTCATGTTTACAGAATGGCTTCCCTACAACTCATCTATTTTCTTACGAAGTCCAAAATCATATTTTGCCAAGCAAATTTTCGAATAAAAACCAGCAGACAATTGAATATTGTTCTATATTATTCGGAGTTTGACACAGATACGACGCTCGAAATAACGTCGGGAAGTTGAGGGGTCTGCATGCATGACGCCTCAAGCGTGAATTTGAGGGTCAGATACACAACCAGTTACCGGACGTAACTGATTTTGGGGGGTCAAATAGTGAAAGGGGGAGGGGGTTATTGACTCCTGAACCTCCCCCGTTATTTCGAGCGCTGAATTTTTTACTCAGGCCTACTAGGACAGCTAGCCCTCCCTGTTGCGTTTATATATATGGGAAATATCCAGCCTTACTAGGCGCGATCTCGGGTAAATAATAGAGACTTTACCATTTAAGACGGCAACGTGACGGCGACGGCTATAAATACAATGAAATTTATAGTATTTTAGAATAGAAATGAATAATTAAAATCCCACGGGAATTTTAGACGTCATCCTCGCTCTGTTTACAACGGTAAACTACAGATTTTGACGTATTGTGTTCAACGTCTGCATTTCAAGCCGCGAGAAGTGATACTCAGCAAATTGGCTCAATACTGAAGTAGAAATCTTCTAAACCAAAAAGACTTTATCTCAACTTCCTCAAACTGAAGTGAATTCATACGATTGATAATATCACGACAAATTTATTTAATTGATTTATTTGAAGGAGTTTGTTTTGGCCGTCGTCGTTCGCGTTGCCGTCCTACATCGTAAGGTCTCTATTAGCTACTAGGGCTGGCTTCCTCCCATATAAACGAAAACAATTTTTAATAGGGATTTCAATTAGCACGCGAGATCTCGCCTATAGGAACCCTTCATGTAGGGCTCAGATAAACAGGAGCTTAGTCATGAATTTATCCTGATACGGTTTTCTATTTTATTAAAGTGAAGTACGAGCATAAATAACAACATCAATTTAGATGCAGACAACTATTAATCGTATTGGTGGGATCTCAATCTTCGTGGCGCCCCGTTAAACTAGCTCTCTCTCTCTCTCCTCCGCCTCTCACATAAAAAGCCCTTAAATCCCTTTCGCGTTTTTGCTGTACTTCCAACTTACTAAACCCAATGATAATTTCCGGTCTATATAAACAAAACATATACCTTTCTAATTTCGGTCTTATGCTCTCTGATAGTTTTGTATCAAATTTTCGGCTTCGACATTCCACCTTGCTTTATTGTTTAGCATACAATCTGTTCGTAGTTGGCGATCAGGTCAAATTGTACCTCTTCATCAGAAAATATCTCATCAACAACGGTATCACTGCTTGATGAACTTAATGTCTCCAGTTCCAGATCAGAATCCTCACTAACTGAGCGTGATAAACACGTGGCAAAAGATGATTCACTGCATGCGGTCTCATAATCGTCAGAGCACGTGTTAATGTTCTCAATGTTCTGGTAGGTTTATTACTCCACTCCTGTAAAACTTGCACGGTAGACTTGAGACTTGTGTGAGCAGCTAAAACGAAACAATTAAACCATTTGTTTATAGGTTTTTCATTGGTATAAACAAGGGGAACCAAACAGGAAAGGGCACCCAGGCTACCTGAAATCATATCTATTCTTGTACTGTTGAAACAATAAGTAACTTTTGTCTAAACATTAGGCGGATGTGGTTCGTTTTGCCTGATGAAAGGGCGTGGCCAGAACACAACGTAATGAGGCCGGGCAAAACCAAAAAGGTTTATGGGGGTCCTCAGACGCTAGCGGGGATGACGACACGAGGCCACTAGGAGGTATGTGGCCATGCTTCAGCAAAAAAATTTGAAAAGTAGAGTCTCTGAAACGTCATTTCATGCACTTTGGGAGAAGATTGAGTCACAGAATTAGGATGGTCAGAAAATGTTGTATATTAGATTATACAAACTGGTCTTCACAGTTTTTTTGTTCTTACTAAACATAATTTGAACATATAGATTTGCCCGACCAAGATGGCAAAATTTGCCCTACAAAAGTGCAATTGCTAATTGTACCTGTCAATATTTGTCAAAATTTGCCTTAATTGTACATGGAAAAATTTGCCCTACAAAAGTGCGATTGTTAATTGTACCTGTCACTACACGAGTGAATATTTTGATAAATTTCATAGTGAAGAATGGCGTCGTTGATAGGACGCAGTAGCAGATCAAGGAAGTTAACGCCAGTGGAAATCTTTGGTAGCTTCAGAATAATACTATAAGAAAATATAAAAAGTAGCGTTTTACAAAACCAGAGATATACTCATCATACACTACCTGTACACATGAATACGCGAACAAACTAAATCTCAGATGAGAGTGCTTTCATCTACTAGTAGACACTGTATGTGGGGACAGTCCCTTCTAAATAATTTCTAATAAATTCTAATACCCAATGAATGATACCGGATTGACGGAGGTAAGGAAAATACGCTGTAATAATGGTTTTCATCTACGAAAGTCCAATAACCAATTATATAAGCATTTTTAAGCATCAAGATTTGCAGCAACAGTAGATGTAAAAAGTGTTGGAAACCTGATAATAATTCGCTCTCGTAATAATACGCAAAGGGTTAAACACTGCCTTAATGAGCAATTAAGGATGATTTGTCCTTATTCAGAATATAAATGTCATTAATGGCAACTTTTTGATAACGATTAACGTTCTTAAAGCTAAAAAATACTCGACTTTCTGAAATCTAAAAAATACTCAGCAGAAGGTTTAGGTGGATGGATTCGATAGGGTCATTACAATATTACATTTGTACAGACAACGGCTGGAACGGCTGCGAAAAGTTCTCCGACTAACTCTAAGGGCGATTTTGGAACCTGCGGTCCTGCGATTCCGGTGCAGCGCTCTGACCACTGAGCTACAGAGTCCAGTTGTTATCTATATATCTATATGGTCAGAGTGCTGCACCGGAATCGCAGGGCCGCAGATTCAATTCCTGTCGGAGGACTTAGAGTTGCATATTTCGCAGCCGTTCCCGTTCAGTTCTAAAATATTGTATATATTATTTCACTCGAAATATCCATCCACCTAAAGCTTCTACCTTAATTTCAATCGAGTGAGATGCAGAAAAAACATCTTGTAGTTTACCTAAAAAATACTCGCTTATCGGCTCGTATTTTTTTACGCTTTCAGAAAGTCTCGCAACATCCCGCGTGTTAGGATCACGCAATTCTGCACGGAAAACCATTCGGTAATACTTTAGTAACAATACATATAGATTTAATATATGCGGACCTACCTTTCAGCCATTTGACTAATCTTTGATAGTGTTATCACACATGGTTTTATGAGAACACTGTATATCATTTCTGTAACGAAACAAGACAATTCTTTCTCTGCAAGCAATACATCCACCTTCGCCATTTCAAGCACTACAAATGAAGTACCAAACTTTAGGAATAAACTCAACCACGGGAAAGAGAAAAGTTTTCTATTAAACTTAAACGGTTGTATATGTTGTGTGTTGCTCATACTATTATATATTAACAGTACTCGTGATGTTAGAAAATTTTGACAAATTGCACTGGCCGCTTTTTATTGCGGGTATGACAAAATGACAATGCTTGTTACTTTCCTATGGGTGACATGGCTTTTTCAATATTCTTGTTTTTCGTTGAAGTTCGTTCTCAAGCCTCACCCCATTCTGCAGTACAATTAACGAAATAATCTTACCCCTCTATAGGCTCTCAACTAATCAGAATTCAGTTATATTTCCATGCAAATAGTACACTGAATACTCAAAATTCTAATTAAGTTAACTACAACGTTGTTATAATTTTGAAACATCAGTTTTCTGTGTCGTCCTCAGAACGGGGGAGATACTATTCCAATCTTTTTAATGTTTTTACTTTATAAAGCGATGTTTACACTAAAGGATAGACATTTACCCCTAGGCTATATGGTCTTCAGTGTAAACGGGGTTAAAAACCTCGTTCCCAAAAAGGCATCTTCTTCAAAGTTGGGAATTATAGAGACAAATGCATTCAGGAAATGGTAAAAAGACAAAGTTTTTTCCTTCTAGAATAATTCGTGTTAACAAAAATACATTGACCATTAATCGTTTTTGTATCTGCGCAGCAGATATATTGCCATCGTGCGTGAAAGTTTGTTAGGTTTGTTAGGTTTGTTAGCTTTGTTAGGTTTGTTAACAATGACGTAATGCTTAGGCGATCAAAAGCAAGATGGCGTCGGCAAAGGAGTGGAGTATGTTTAATAATATGGTTGAACTGTAATATTGTAACTGTAATAATAACCTATGGATAAACTGGAAAGAAATCAAAGAATGCTTCAAAATTTAGTGGTTCTATTTCTGAAGGAAAACAGTCGAACTATCTTTGGAAGGACGAAGATCAAGGTAAGAAAATAAGAAATACTACAAGTCTACAACATATTAATATAACATTGACGCGTAAATTGTAAAATATAGCATCTTGTTTTATATGCAGATAAGTTTTCAATACTAAAGTAAATTTGACTACCATGAATACTAGCTAATCCCACATTTAGCAATTCCACATTTTATAGTGGTCTTAAATAAAATATTGTGTACAAATATAGTCTTGTTTATAGCATATAATAGATAAGACGGTAAAAGATAAGACTGTACAATACTCCTTTTGGCATGACATTTATTGCAGACGGTCTCACAATCACATACTTATAATTTTCATAATAGAAATTCATACTTCATATCCATAGGCAAATTCTCCTCTAAATTACTAAATCGCTTATATTTAATGTCTTTTCAAGCAATCATTTGCCTGTACTTTACATTTACACATACATCACTCTCATATTTGTATTGTAGGGTGAACAAACACACGGAACACTGCAGCTTTGACTAGTCAATTCTAGCCAATGTATGGATCTGATATGCTGTGTTTATATATACTTTATACATTATATTCACAGACTATATACATGTGTTAAATTATACTCCTGATTTTCAACATAGTTAACATTTATTTGCTACTGATGAATAGACTTCAATAATATGACCTATTTGTTAACACATCCATGTGGAATAAATAGTTCATTTGTGTTCCTTCATCCCTGAATACCACATGTTGACGTCGTGTATCAATGTGTCTAAAAAGTTTGTTGAAACTCTGTGAGGATGTGTTAGCAACACCTGGTATTCTGACAACATCCATGCATCTACAATTTTTTCACATACCTGATTGTAGTACATTATGGACTATCGAGAAGATTGTGAACCTAACATGTTTCAGCAATGACATCATAAAATTAAATAAAATCTTTGTTGTGTTAATCTTTGTTGTGTTGAAAATTATATCAGCCATTTTATTTGTCATATGTACTAAACTGTCTGGCATAGTGATACTGTAAATTGTGAACCCCATTTAACAATTAATATGAAAACCTTGTTCTACTGTGTATGATATATATTCCTGTGATATTTATAAAAATATATTCTTTTAACCCATTAGCTGGCAAGCCCAGATTCACCCTACTTTTATTAGTATTTTACTCTGTCTAATGCCAGACGATTTTACTTGTCAGTGGTAGGGTACTGGCAGTTAATGGGTTAAATATCAATCTCTTATTCTTTACAAGTTACTGGTTGAATGAAGTGTATGTTTTTGTACAAAATATGTGTAACTTATACAATTTAGGGCCAAATAGAATTGTAGATTATTATTCCTTCATGACAACAGTGGGATCACCATGAGCAGATACATGTACGCTTAGCGTACCTATTTTTTAAAGTGGCTGTCAAGTCCGTTCTCATGCTCATGTCATAGACATAAGCATGGTTTGTTTACACATTTTGTTTGAAACGTACTAAAATAATCTTAAATTTTGCACAAACACCTACTTTATTACTATTTAACAATTAATTATAGCTTTACTAAAAATAAATTGTGTATACTTTGGACAAGTACATGATAAACGTTGTTTCTTATCTTATAAGCAGGATAACATCTTGAAATAGTAGACTAAAATAATTTACTTCGCTTAACCCCGAAATTGCTCAAAATCCAGACAAATCTTGTCCACTTCCTTGTAAGATGTGCTTCTTAAAGTCATTGAGTTGAACTTTGTCGTTTTGCCGCTACATTTTCTCTTTAGCAGTTCACCTTGCTTTAGCGATGTATTCTGAACGTGTAATGAGCTAATGTGCGGGCCCACAGATCGGACTGTTAATTTATAATTATCTATTGTTTGAAACAAAATATGTAAACAAAACACGCGCGTGAGCAGAATGGGCTTGACAGCCACTTTAAATGCGTGTGCTCTGCACCTGTTAAACTGCTTTACAGTGAAATTACTCTTGGGGAAATCTGATGACAAAACAGATTGAAAAAGTTAGGGGGTTTTTTGCCTTTAAAAAGCAATGCAAGCATCTGCATGTATGTGTTTTTGCCCATATACAGTATATATATATCAAAGCTTTAAGTCGCATACTTTATTAAATCTGTTTACCTTGTGATTATCTTGATGTACGTGTTTATCTCACGCGTGTCGATTAGGCTTAACAATATATTTTTAAATATTCATGAAACGTTTATGAGTTAAAAGCATTCCTTGTGAGGTAAAGTATTTAGGTAACATGCATGACCATATAGAGGTTTTGCACCTTCACTTGACATTTCTTTTTAGCGTTAAGAAATATATAGTATCACAGTAAACAGAATATAGACATGTGTATTAAAACACATCTTTTCTTGAGCATTTGTTTTTGGCGGCCATGCTGGATGGCATCCATCAGACGTGTTTTATTACTATATATTGCTTTTAAAAGCTGACCTAAGTTTTTCGCGTTAGGTTTGGAAAAAACGTAGCTTTTAGCGGCATTTGAAAATATTGCAGACGTCAGCAATAAGAATTATTCAAATCTTCTTAGGCGGCTCCCTACAATTTTTGAAATATGGTAAATTTATTATTTAGATTGATTTTTTTGAAGAACTGTTACTTGTTGGCAGACAAAAATTGTACCAAATATATTGAACAACATTCTAAGAGTCGGAAATTGTTCACAAATATGACGTCATTATAGTTGCTATGGTAACATTGACGTTTCAATATGGCCGACATTTTAGCTTTTAACGCATTTTACTCGAGAAAACGCCCGGTTACCCCTATTTTTGATTTTATAAAACATTTTCGTCTAGTACAGTGGATCATCTAAACAAGTTTAAAAAAATTATGTGGAGCCAACTTTTTAAAAAATTAATAAACATGATTTTTCGCTATAAATATTTTTTGGCTCTACAGAATTTTTTTAAACTTGTTCAGATAATCTATTTTTCTACAGGAAAACGTTTCATGAAATAAAAAGAGAGTTTTAGAGTAAAGTGCGACAAAAGACAAAATATCGGCCATATTGAAACGTCATTGTTACTATAGCAACGGTGATGACGTCATTTTTGTAACAATTTTCAGCTCTTAGAATGTTGCTCAACATAATTCATACAATTTTTGTTTTCTAAGAAGTAAAAATTATTTTAAAAGTTTGATCTAAATCGTAAATTTTCCACATTTCAAAAAATTGTAGGGAGCCACCTTAACTCGCGACGGAATAATTGTATCGACTTGAAATTTGTTATGAATACTTGTTATGACATACAAAACATGTTAAACAGACAGATTTATAGTTTCCACGTCAAAGATTTTAGAATTTTGTCACGTGGAAAACCTCTAATCTTGTGAATGTGAAACATAAAACATTGCCTAGTTTTAACATGGCCTTCAGTATACAGTGCCTATGGAAGTGTGGACCGTGGAGTTTAATAACTTTAATACTTACAATTATCCAAGTTACATTCACCACATCTTTCCAGAACATTCTTTGACACCAGTTGCCTATCTTCCTCGTTTGCTTCTATCGTTGACTCCATTGCAGTAACTGTTGCTGTAGTGTTAATACTTTCATGTTCAGGCAATTCTGTATCGGATAAGCTGCAGCTACAAGACGTTTTTCTACATTGATGTGTTCGTTCAATTAAATATTCGGGATCTATCAATAAACAGAGTTATATATTTAAAGTTTCATGAAGTTGCATAAATGGAGAAAATAGGTATAATTTTAAAAAATTCAGTAAATATTCGTCTGCAAACGCAACAGGCCATTTGATATATGCACGATTGTTTCTATATATTTGACAACTACAAAATTATTAATCTTAGTTTCTGGTCCACCGCTCGTATCCATTTTCAAGAACGGATTTTCTTAGGACTATTTCTGTTTGCATTACAATTTCTATGTTTTAACAGGCTTTTCAAAGGGTTTCAACTTTACAGCACGGTAAAACACTTTAAGTATACCAGAAAGGGCTGATATAAACACATGTCACATGAAATTAATTCACGCTCTCAAGATTGCATGTTGCAGATATATTGTATTATTTTGCCTTTAATATTTTCGTTTTCTATATCTTGCGTAAAAAAAGATATTTATATTACTTCTTAAAACCTCATGATCCCATACAGTGAGCATGAAGAATCTAGCTGATGACTCTACAAAATGTACGTTGTATTTTATGTCCTATAGACAGTCCTAACCACCCGCCCGCCCGCATCCTGAACGGATAAACAGCGGACAGAAACTAAACATTAACTTGTAGTGGCCTTATAACGCTAGTTCACACGATCCGATTTGTCGGAACCAATTCTTCTCTTGACGTATGTGATATACTGGATTTGCTAACAAAAGTAAGGCCATTGGCTCATACCTGGCGAAAAGTGCAGTTGTTGTTGTATTGTGTTAAATCACATACGTTAGGAGGAGAATCAGATCCGACAAATCGGATTGTGTCAACATGCCTTTATTAAGGTACGTTCACACACAGCGATTTGTTGGACCGATTTTAGGTTTTGTTGAATGTTAATGACGAATATTTTCAGTTGATGATGTCACAAGATGAGGTTTGCCACTTATTTTTCAAATATCATTAACGTGCATCTGAAATCGGCCCGACAAATCGCAACGTGTGAACGTACCTTTAGTCTTTACAAAAACGTCATCCCTAGCTGGTTATGGGGTACACACGGTAGTAAGGATCAAAAGCTATAGTTTTTCTCATTTCACATAATTTTTAAAATTTGTTTACAACTTACAGTGCACTTTTAAGTACTTGATGGTATCAGTGTATCCCTGTTTGCACATCTTGCTGAGAACATGAACATCAGGTGGAAAGAACGCACGGCAGATTCGATGAAAATTCTGAGCGCTTAAACGGATACTGGTGTTGGTAAACATGATGTGATTAAAGCTGTTTGAATCATCTTCTGGACAGATATCACTCTCTCCACTCCATGGTGTCACTGTTATAGTTTCCCCATCAAAGTGTTGTGGTAAATTGTTTGAAATACCACCATCAACATGGTACTACAAAGGAAAACATTGAAAAAATACCACATTTACAGAAACTGCATCAACTGTGTATATACACAGTATGTATACTGATGTCTGCCACAAAATTCAAGCATTTGCTGATTCAACTAGACTAAGGGGCTGCTTATATGGAAATCGGGCTGTCCCGGTTAGCTGACAACCCGGTAACTAATATCTCGCCATATACATAGTTATTTTTATAGTGGAAACTACTTTGGTTTATATAAACAATCGGGCTGGCCAGGTTGCCAAGATCTCACTTGAAAGAGGTGAGATCTCTGTTACCAGGATGAAAATTTCCCCATATAGACACTGGCGAACCGGGCTGGCACGGTTGACGGGATGAAAGCACTAGAGATGAGCCGATATTAAAAAGAGCCAATTTCCGATACCGATTGTTCAAGAGCCGATGCATGTCCACCATCGGCTGATACATCGGGAAAACCGGTGATTGGTTTACCTGATGCTCACGTTTTGTCGAATTGCCATTCTAGTGCTTTACTTGACTCGCAAATTTCGCAATGAACACAACAATTTTGAGCACAACAAAAGTACAATACAAACAGAAAATAGGCAAGTATTATCAACACTGTGGATGGTTCCTCTCGCCCGAAATAATGTGTCACGTTTTCGCGTAAAAAATTCAGGGATGCGACATCGATTTGTCTGCGGGAAATTATGCTAAAACTGACCGATCCGATAGTGAACGACAATCGGCCGATTGTGATAAAAAGTAGCCGTTAATCGGCTCTGCCGATGTTTTACCGATGATCGGCTCATCTCTAGAAAGCACAAAGAGTTGCTCCTTCTAGCAATTGTTATGAACTGTCAAAACGACCCAATCGGCCCGCCAAGCAGGATGAAAGTTTCCAATATAAACAAAAGTATTGGCCAACAACCGATAAGCCTAAACGTTACTGATTATCGGCTTTTACCGATAAAAAACAATTATTGGCCGTATATTTATATTAGAAGACGCCTTAGCTATCTGGACGTCTTGTGTTAAGTGCGACTCAAATGTGAGATAAATAGACTACCAAGTCGTCTCAGAGCTAGTGAGACGTTTAAGTCGTCTTAGACGTTTAAGACATATTTTAATATAAATACGGCCATTGCCATTGGCTCATCCTTAATTTTAATATGCAAATCTAATGTTTTATACACTCACCTCTCCACGGAATGTGGGAGGCATGATGCCAGAATAGAAGGGAACATGTGCAGATGCAACTAAAGCCTAGAAAAAAGAAATTAAATTATTACTTTTTGCTGTTAGATTACTATTATTCGATTTTTCAATCGAAAAAATATCCAAATACGAAAATATCAAAATTTGTTGGGTAGTTGGGATCATGCATGCATAATAATTTTAAAGCATTTAGAAATCATCGCAAATAAGAGCCTTGGCATTGCCATCATATTGCAGACTCACTGCCAGTCGATATAAATACTTGTAGATCTTGTAAATTATTTTATAATTCCTCTCTATATAGCATTTATTTTTGTGTTTCACCAATAGTACTTATGCTGGCAGATTCTAATAATCGCTCAATTCAAACAGGAAGTTAGGAAATTTTGAAGGAATTTGTTGAAGTGAGGAAATGTATTGATCAACATTTTTCAAAACGCTTCTATTGGCACAACTGTAAACTTATAACCATCAAGTGAACTCAAATACAGGGTATAACCACAACATTATACATGCAGAAAGGTTTCAAATTCATGTTAAATTATGCTTTTAACATCGTTGATTTGATAAACATGAAACTATTATGCAACTCAAACATTTGCATTAAACTCACCAAATTGGCAAATACAAAGTGAGAACATTTTTAGAAAAAGTACTTAACCATGTGGTGAGTGTCTGAGTGAGTCTGAGTAACTACCAAGCATGTTTTTCTAGTTTCTTATGGTCAAAACTAATAATAATTATAATTACAATGACACATTCATAGTACTTGCACAGGTTGCAGAGGAGTCAATTTCAGTAGAAAAATAACCGATTACCTTGTTGCCATTATAATCTTTGATAGTCGTCATAAAATTAGTGAAATATAATCCATATTATCATATAAAAACACATAAAATACACACTTGTCGTCGAAAAGAGGTCTTAAAATGGAAAGAGGGCTTAAAATGTAGCAAGTTTAAATACTATAATATAATTTACACAATAACCATGACCATGCATGTACATGTTTTGGGTTTTGGCTGAATGTCGGCTGATATACAACTGTTCAGGGCATGAAAATGTGTATGAATACGTGATGTAGTTTCACATTAGACATGCAATATCTCTTATAGTCTTATGCACTAGTATATCCCGACTTTTGTGTCAGTGTTAAAACCATAGCTAGCGTGATGTCAACATTTGCTAAAACTCTGTATTTCCCCCGCAAAGTCCTGTTAAAACCCTTGCATTACTGTGGGGCTGAAACATTCATGAAAGCAATGCCATATAGTCAAACAATCAGTATACAGTATAATCTATTTACTGCACTACATTATAAACTCATAAGTATGGTTGATAAATACTATCATCACACCATTAATTACATTTTGACATCATACTTTGTCTATAAATGGCAGACGATTTGTCAAGGGTACTTAAGTGTTGGATGTTAATGGGTATTAACCAGCAGCAATGTGCCCCGATGCATCGACCCTACTTTGTTAGCATATAGTATTAAAACTGTAAATATGTATGCAGTAAAGACAGGCGATTTAAAGTCTTTTCCGCCGTTCCCCCTGGCAGGGATTAAATATGAGTGAAGTTCAGTGAACGCCGTTCGACACCGTCCAAATAATTTTGGCTATCACTTGTTCTACATACGTGTTATTTTTGCCGGCAATAATTGCTCAGCATCCTACGTGGAAATACTTCAGAACGTAATTTTGTCACTATTTTAATCTCCCTGAAACTTGATATACTTGCAGAAAATTCTAGCAGACTAGCACAAAAATACTAGAGTCTGATATTGACGTCCGCTTAGATAAGTCTAGCGAGCTTAAGATCTACAACGCCAACGTCGACGACGCGGCCCTTCTAACAATGAAGTTTTTCGCTTGTAATAAAGCAATGGAAAAACTTGTAGTCCCAAGAGAATTCTCGACGTCGTCTCTGTCTTGTTAACGACGCCAACTATAGCATTTTTACGTCCTCAGGACGACGGAAAGTCAGAAGGATGAATAGCTGCATTTCGCGTTTGTTTTTACAGCCTGTAGCATTGTAGTCGATAACTGCAGTTGAAACGTTTTAAAAGTCATGAATAAAAAGCTGTGAGCTAAAACAAGAACGTTGTTCAATCACGGTCTCTTTATATTCACATATTTATATGGCGTTGTCGACTGCCGCGTCGTCGTAGATCTTAAGCTCGCTACTTATTGTCATAGGAGCGGATAACGTCAGGCAGCAGCCTAATGTTTAGCCTGCGTGGCAGGCGTTCTATTGTGGGGGAGGGAGTTTTGTTTAGAGCGCGCGCTTTTTTTGAGAGCGCGCGCGCTCCCTCCCCCACAATAGAACGCCTGCCACGCAGGCTACCTAATGTTAACAGCAGCCTAATGTTGTTAGATCAGTCTAATGTTAACAATTATGACACTTTGGCTACCATAGCAACTGTCACGTGACCCTGCAAATTTTAATATTGCACAGCTCATCTTTAAGCCATCGGGAGATGGGTCTGGAAGCAATGTCACGGATTGAGATTGTCTGAATTAGTTATTGAGTCCAACTGGAATGGGTGTCTCAAATAAAAAATTAAGGAGCTAAAGAAAATTGTTTTCAAAATTAGTATTTTTTCTATTTTCTTTCTCTATTTTTTGTACTTTAACGGTTTAGAGGACACCGTTTGAATCACATTGATATACTTGCAGAAAATTCTAGCAGACTAGCACATAGCTTTTTTACCATTTTAATTCATCCACAGTACGTACATACTTTTTAGCTTAGCCGATTAAATCGTATCTTAATCTAGACATTTTTTTCTTAAAAAGTTTTGTTTTAAGTTGTAATTTCACTGGTAAATAGGCTTTATTCTCAATTGTTAAATGTAAATTATTGACCGCCATTTTGAATTTTAATTATTCTTGTCTCCATGGAAACAGCGAACACAGCAAAAACTTCAGGGATTTCAAAGTTTGTTTTGCGTTTGAAAATTGAGTTTTTTGATGCAAAAATGGAAAAATAATTATTAAAGATCACTCCAGTTTTACGCCAAAGAACAGGTACAATGATGGAATGTATTTTTGTTATAAATATGCAGTTTACGGCATGATTTCACTGATATAAGATTCGATTGAGAATCGATTTTCTGTTGAAAAATCTGGTGACTAGTGTTCTTCTATATGAAGAAACAAATTGTCAGTCATATCTTTAGGCTCTCGTATTTAAGCAGTCAAAATTGTATCAGGTATTTGACATATTTTACAGTATATATATATATATATATATATATATATTATTGTGTGTTCACTCGGTATCCTTTATATATATATATATATATATATATATATATCAAATAATAACTTGTGCATGTTTCGCCGTTCAATGGCTATATATACTTCCATTTATACACCATACTCTTGCAGACATGTGGTACTTCAGACACATGCATCCATACATGTAACGCAAGTCTGAAATACTCAGACATGCGCATCCATACATGCGTGAAGTGGGGACCATATGGTTAATCACAGACCATCAATATAGCAAAGTCCAAACATATGAGTGAATCAAAGGATGCTCAACGACCACAAGGTAAGCTTTTGCATTATAGTCACAAATCTGCAGATGCATGCTTAACAACAAAGTGAGAGCATATATGCAAGTCAAATCTGCAGACTTGCCAGTCTCAAATGGTATTGCACCATACTCTGCCCCAGACAAGCGCATGTCTTCGGGCCAGCTGCTCAAACGAATATATATGTAGATTTTCGCACTCAAACTCAGACACATGCGCATCAGACATGCGTGAAGTGTGTCTTAAGACTTCTGTCTGCACTTGTCTGCAACAGGCTGTTTCATCTGTAAAAGAATCATCAGCAGTTTGGGGCACGAAAAAAAAATGACCGCTTATATACTTTCTGCCCGGAGCGTGGGGTGTATGTGGAGACAAATGTGTGCATGCATGTATTTTGTTTGCGTTGATCATCAGGCAGTTTACAAGTATCGAAAGAAAGACGACCTTATATACTTCCTGCCGGAGAGAAGGGGTGTGTGTGTAATGTGTGCATGGCTTTGCATGCGTTTGTTTGTTTGCGTTTACGCGTATGATGATTCTGCCTGATGATTCTTTTACAGATGAAACAGCCTGTTGCAGACAAGTTTTGAGGTAAGCGAAAATCTATAATTTGCTCTAACTATATGTTGTCGAGCACTCTTTGCGTTTCGTAGACCTAAACCTACACGTATATATATATGTATATATACAATACTTCACCGCAGAGTGAGAACAAGATCAGTTTATGGTTACGATTACGATTAGTTTGTGTGCCTATATTAAATGGTTTAAGACAGAAGTAAAATATAAATTAAGAATCTATATCTTGAAAAGAAACTATCACGGCATAGAAAAAAGGTACATTTCATTATATTGCAGTAGATAATAGTCCCTACACATAGCAATATAAACATTTTTTTTTAACAATTATCCGAAGATTTTCACACTATAAATTGTATAAAATATTGTACACACCACGGTGATCATACTGTGGACTCCTAACGATTATTTCAAAATTTAAGTTCGCTTTTAAATGTATTTTATGGAATGCCAGCATAATTAAAGCAGAACTCTTCTAAGGACACGCAGAAGATACGTACAATCCACGCAAAAGAAATGAAGGCGCGCTGCAGGGGGTAATTTTGCTTTTTGGAGCCATGACCTAATAGCGCTGAGGACTAGCGTTGATTGGGCCACTGCAAAACCCCTAGCAAAATCTTACTGGTTCTTCATAACAAAGGGAATGGAATGTATCGCTCGGTTGAGCAGACGTTCGTTGGCCAGGGTTTTGAGCCAAAAGGACGTCTGCGAGGCAGCCTAACTAAACCCCCGTTTGTTTAATTTCATGGCCATTGGCCACGCCCAATCGAGTGACCACGCCCATTTGATATTCAAGAGCGTCCCCCCACTTCTAAAATTAGCAAAACTTCGCTGGAATGAACTACAATGAGCTCACATTAATAATCTCCATTTCTCTATTTCCCAACATATATTAGCTAAACTTGGTCTTCAACAACTGTATATTTGCACAAACATATGTACATTTATATAATTAAAAAGGAATATATATTTGCAAAATATAAGTACTGATATATTAGGCATCGATCAATTTTGTAAGATTGTGGCGTCGCACACTCATCTCGGTCTTTTTGCTTCAGACTGCTTGGTACTGTTCAAAAGTGCAGGAGGCCTTTCCTCATTGTCTATAGCTGTAGCTTCCCATGTGTTTAAGTTCATATTACTATTTATTTATGATGACATTAGAGCTTTCATACTGGATATATTTCCATTTGAAGAAAACAAATATGAAAATTCTTATGTAACACACTGTAAAAATTAGAAGCATATAAACTGACGATAGTCGAATAAAATCTGTTAATATACGGTGTAAAAACGGTGTATGAATTTACTTTATATTGAAATATCTTACCATTTAGATACAAATATATGCTTTTCTCTGTTCGAAATGTTTAATTCTTTTCCCTCAACTTCGTCGAAGTTGCGCTCGACTTGCCTTTTTAAAAGAAATCTCTCAATGTTTCAAATATAATTTTTAATTTACGGGGATATTTTAATTTTTGAAATTCAAAATTCGATCATTTATTAAAGCTGTCAAATGAGGAACTTGCGGTTAACGTTTGGCAACTGGACTCTGTAGTTATAGGTCATAGGTCAATTAGTACGGTCACTTCCGGTTTTATTCACTTCCGTCATAGGGTGTTGCGGTGCACATTAATGGAAGGGAAATGGTTTGGCTAGCAAGTGACGTCACAAAAATGTTATTGTTCACTTTACATCTTGGTCACGTGACCATTATAGTGCATGAACGCCTAAAGGCTAGTAGAAACATATAGTAAAACAGGAAAATTGTCTTTTAAAATATTGCGCTTTTTCGAGCTGTAGCGATGTGATTTGTCCTTTGGGATAATTATCGAGGATCTGCCTGGAGCGAACTGTGCTTTTTATGGCTGTCCGACCAGTAGAAGCCACAAAATTTCGCTCTTCAGGCTTCCAACTGTTAGCGACGCAGAAGGCGAACATACGAAGTCTTTGAAGCAAAAGGCCCGAGAAGAATGGCTTAATTTGATCTTAAGAACGAGGGAAATGACGCCTGATATGAAGACGAGAATTGAGAGAAACAATTTTTACATTTTTGAGCTGCATTTCAAGCCAGAATGCATCGTAGTGACATATGGAAGTATTTGATGTTTATGTTATGAGCCTATTTATATTTTAACATACAAAGCGCGCCGTTGTTAATGAATTTTAGATTAAGTGCTTGACTAATAAGCAATACAATCTCATGAATAATCATTCCTTGAATCAAATTGTGTCTTTAAGGGAAGAGAAAGACTTTGATCACTGGTAGTGTACCTACGGAAAAATTGCCAGTAAAGAGCCACGACATTCAAAAAACTGAACGCCGCAAACTAGAAAGAAAGAAACTTGATCCTAGCCCAGAGCAGCCAGACACACCATCGACTTCAAGTGCACCGACCCAGAAGATATTTAGCCTTGATGATCTCAATCAACAGCTACAGCGGAAAAATATTCTCCCCTGGCTAGTGGGCAAGTCAAACGAAGAGGAAATGCTATTAGAATTCTACGACGAATGCCATAGTATTCCTAAATACACTGTTGTTGTGAATTCAGCATTGTACTTCAGTGTACATGTATTCAACTGGCCTGTACCTGATCAGAATCCAGTTTATAAAGAAAATAAGCGTTCAGCAATGTATCTAGACGTAGCAGAACTGTTGAAATATATTGAAAATTCTGGTATATGCCAGGGTTTGGAAGAGGATGATGATGTTATGTCAGTAGCTGTTGACCCAACAGAAAACCCAGATCCTGATTCTAAGTCAGTCCTACGACATTCTGTTCCTAAAGCCATCCCACTTGAAGAACCTCACTTTGATTTATCTCTTTCATATAGAACAGTTTCTTGTGAGGTCCTTACAGGCTCTGGACATTCACAGAAGGTATGTAAACCTTGTACATCATCATTGAATGCAATAAAGAGAGCTGCAAGAGTTAAAACGAAAGCTGCTTCAACCCAGCAAAACGCAAAGCATTATTAGCCGCCTGTGGCCCTGGAAAGTTGCGAGCAACAGTTGTGTCATCACGGCTAGATATAGAGGATCTTCAGGAACGCTTGCAACAACTTCAGAAAAAGATAGACCAAGATGTAATTGGCATTAGCAAAATCTTTGAGAAGGACATTCTCACAATAATGGGTGGACAAAAT
This sequence comes from Trachythela sp. YZ-2020, assembly GCA_016169945.1. NCBI lineage: Eukaryota > Metazoa > Cnidaria > Anthozoa > Malacalcyonacea > Clavulariidae > Trachythela > Trachythela sp. YZ-2020. The sequence goes on from JADLSH010000389.1 coordinate 4,268,309, forward strand.
CTTGAAGCAACACCCCACATGAAAATGGCTAGGAGGTACCATCCACAGATTATTCGGTTTGCTCTTTCAATTCACAGCAAGTCCCCGTCGGCATACAGGGAGTTGCGGGACAGTGGCGCCCTTGTTCTTCCGAGTGAACGAGTTCTTGGCGATTATAAGAACTATTTTAAGCCCTAAGCAGGTATCAACAAAGAGAATGTTGAAACCTTAAGAGAGAAAACCTCATCATTTACACCAGTACAGAGATATGTAGCTCTTATAATGGATGAGATGAAGATTCAGTCCAACCTTGTGTTTGACAAAGTTTCAGGGGATTTAATTGGTTTTATCGATCTGGGTGATCCTATGACTAACTTTGCTTGTCTTTCCAATGAAGATTCACTTGCATCCCATGCCTTGGCATTTCTTGTGAGAGGGTTATGCACTGATATGAAACATATCATAGCATATTTTTTCACAGGGAATACATCGTTCCAGCTGATGGCACTGTTCTGGAGAACTGTGGCGGTCTTAGAGGTTTCGCTGAAGCTGTGCGTGTGCGTGTGTGTTGCTGTCAATGATGGAGCTTCACCAAACCGAAAGTTTTTCCGGTTGCATTCTAAGATGGCAAGAGGTGTGAATTGTGATGTTGTGTATAAAACCCCAAACATTTATGCACACTCACGTTTCATATTTTTTTTCGCTGATTCCCCACTTTTGATCAAGACAGCAAGGAACTCTTTATATAATTCGGGTTCTGGGAGTCAAAGTCGTCTGATGTGGAATGATGGGCAGTATGTACTATTCCGACACATAGCAGATATGTTCTACAGCGACAAAGAATTTGGTTTGCATACATTACCCAAGCTGACCTTGGACCATATCATCCTAACCCCCTACAGCAAGATGAAAGTTAAGCTGGCTGTCCAGGTTCTGAGCAAGTCTGTTGCCATTTCTCTCAAGGAAACTGGCAAAGAAGATGTCAATGCCACAGCTGAGTTCCGTGAAATGATGAATGTTTTTTTTGATTGTACCAATGTGCGGTCACTGACTGAGCATGTCAGGAAAAAGAACGAATTCGTCATGCCCTACACCTCCAACAAGGACGATCGCTTGACATGGTTGAAAGACGTCTTTCTAAAGTATCTAGAGAACTGGAAGGAAAGCACATTATCTCGTGATGTGAACTACTCAGCTGACGACAGGCAGAAAATGTTTCTATCTCCCCAAACCTACGAAGGCTTAGAGATTGTTGTCGACTCCCACATTGACGCAATAACATTTCTTTTAGCTGAAGGATTTCAATATGTGCACGTTCATGCAAGATGTCGTTGAGGATTACTTTGGCCACCAAAGAGAGAAAGGGAGGAGGTCAGATAATCCAACAGCCCAGCAATTCGGTTACAATGATCTGACAATCGCTGCTCAAAGAGACATTGCTCCAGTAGTTCGCGGCAATGTTGGTGGACGCTATGGAAAAGTTAAGTGGCATACAGTTAGCGACGAGCCTGTCAAAAAGCGCCAAAAGAAGAGCAAGAAAAAGTAATATTGTACTGTAGTAGATACATAATATGGTTTTGTCCGATATTGATCCAGTGTTACTACAGGACGAAACCTAATCTAAACTAACATTATATATATGGGATAGCTGTATTAGTTCTAAACTTTTAGACTCATCCCTTGTTGATCCAGTGTTACTACTAAAGGAAACCTAAACTAGTTACTTTATTTATACAAGATATCTGTTCAGTTCTAAACTGTTCTAGCTAGAGGCCCGGTAAAGGTAATTCCTTGTTGATCCAGTGTTACCACAAGAGGAGACCTATGGCTATAAAACTAAACTAACATTATTTATACAGGATAGCTCCTGTAGTAGATACATATGGTTGAGTCTTGACATTGAAAACAGCAATATTCACATGTTTTATCAGGGAATGCTGTAAAACCATGGACCAATCGTAATTTTCAAAACAAGTGTTGCAGTTTTCAGTGTCAAGCACTCAACCATATGTATCTCCAAGCAATACATACTCACTGGTATTGGGATCAATGCAAGCACAACATAAAATTTAAAAATCTATTAAGTAATATAAAAGATGTACAACAATGATTTACTATTTACATTAAATATTTATTTAATATTATGGGATAATAGTGGGAAGCCTAGTACCAGGGTAACTTGTTGCACTTGTTTTGCACTTGTTGAATATCAATTAATACTTATTGGTGGGGTGTTGTTATATCTATTTCAGTATTTATATTAAATATTATAATATGCAACTTTAGAAGATTTATTTATTGTGTTTTGCTTCGTTTCAAGTCCTTTCTAAGAGCTTTGCCCTTTGTCTTCTTTTCCCTTATCTTAGACTTACTAATATATCTTATACTCTCGCATAAGTGAAAGGGCGAACTCGTAAAAAACAACTTAATAATATTTTCCAAGCACAACTTGTTTGTTGAACTTGACGGTTCTATACCTGAGTCTAGTACAATGTTACATCTTTTCGAGCTTGGGAGATTTTGAAGAATCCAACTAAACGGTCTGGTATTTCTACCATCAAATTTGCTACATTATCGTCTGTGCAGTGTAAAAATGTGTTCGCATTTATAGGTAACAAGCCATGAAGAGCTTCCAATAGTTTATCTTGATTTCTCTTCTGACAAAACAAATTGTATATTGGCAGAATAGCGTCGAACAAAGCTTTACTGCACGAAGCATTCTTAACGGCAGCGTTTATATCAGCCCCAAATAAATCATCGCTGAGAATTTTTGTTTTTATCGCTACGATAATAGAAGACAGATCCTCCTGTGAAAGGCCATATCTTTCATCAGACTCGGTTGTATCTCGATGCTTCGAGTTTGTGTGTTTCGTCAAACCACCTTTCGATTTGCACACTTGTGCATTTCGAACAAGGGAAAGACTTGTCCCATTCAATTTCAGTTAAAGCATCGAGAAACTCGGCATTAACTTCCTCTGAATCATTCGCTTCGACAAGGGCGACAGAAACATTCAAATTATAATCGTCGCCAATGTCGGTCGACTCACCAGACGTTTGGAACAATAATTCCTCTTCATCAACGCGTTCCCCCCACAAGTCAGATTCTTCCTCACTACTATCAGCTTGTAACATTTCCGTGCCCAAATTATTTTTCCTGCTAGCGCGCAAAACACGAGATATTATCGAAGGGTTTGTAGTTCGCACTTGTGATTTGATTGTAATTTGATTGTACTATAATGGACACGTGACTTTATTTTGGCTTGTTCTCGACATAAATTTCCGCCCCTTTGAAGTTTGCCGGCTAGCCAAACCATTTCCCTTCCATTAACTGTGACGAAAGATGGGTAAAGTTTCCTCCCTAGCTTTCTCTATTTTCTATTCGTTGCCCTTCGGGCGATGTTCGTTCCTTTCGGAGAATACGAGTCTGCTGTAATGCGGGCAGCGGAGTATTTATATATTTTGGAAATATTTTTTATTATTTTGGTTTGTTTTTGTTCATTTTCACGACTTTAAGACATGTTTACTGTATGTATTGGAATTTTATCGTACTCTGCTATCAAAGATTATAATCAACAAGGTAATAGGTTATTTTTCTAATCGTAATGGACTACTCTGCACCCTGTGTACTTATACACGAGTTTTGTAGATATACTTTCAATTTCCTAGTGAGCATTGTAGCTTAATGAGTCTAAAAGTTTAACCTATGAAACCAAACACTTCCCCCTTGACCAGTTAAAATTGTCTGGTGGTAAACAGAGTAGAATAAATAAAGTAGGGTGCATTTGGTTATTTGTCTTGATTGCTCTCAAAATTGAGGAATGCAAGCCAATTTATGAAACCCAACCTTTCAATTTTTTAGGGTGACACCCCACTTTACCCCACGAATGAATACTCCACATTAGCACAAATGCTTTCTCTTATATAATCGCATAATTTATAGTTTCCTGATAGTAAAATTATTCAGCAGTGTCATGGATTTGTCGCATGACTGTGCAAGTGACGAAATCAGAGAAAACAGCATGAATATTTGTGCCAAAGAATTGTGAGTTTATCTGACATTTCAATTTACGACTAACAGCTCGACAAAATCCGATCTCACATAAAAAAGAACATTAAAAACTACTGGAGTATTTTATAGCAATAATACAATAATATTGTCATTGCGTCATGCGATCCTGTACGCGAAAATCATATTGAAGAAAATCTGATATGCGTAAGTTAAATTTGGAAATATTAAAAAAAAATCCGATTTTGTTTTTTATCTAAGAATATTATGTTATGTATTTAACCCGAAGACATATAAGTACTTTTAACTTGAAGAGCTAAAAAATGTAGAAATAGTAGACGTACAAGTTTAAAGGTGATGTAAAGTCCCGATGTAAACAAACCGGCAACGTCCGTTTGTTTACATTTTAAACACGCTATATTTAAAAAATTATGATGTGTTCTGGTTCGCTAAAGGTTCGCTATGCTTTAAATAAATACAGATTCGAGTTTCTGATTTAGAAGATGTCGAATTTTAGTCGAAACAACGCGAAATTTGGGCATTGTTTACATCGCGGGACCCCCCATAGCACATGCGCAGAATGGACTTTATACATGGTCTTTAATGTGTACAAAAGCACTATATAAACAACCGTTGCCCGCATTAGAGACTTTTGCCCATTTATCATGTTGTATGTTATTGTAAAGTCTGAGTTCAACCAGAGTTCAACTTTATTCAGCAATTACTGGGTGCAATAGTCACGAGAGCATTTAGACATAAAAATAGCTAATAATAATCTTGCATTGGGATTAATATTTACATAGTATACCAGCCACTTTCATATTTTTTATGCTACGGACAAAACACTTGTAAACTCGTAGTTTAAATCGACATTGTTGTATAAAACTTGCATGAAACTATATTCCTTTTTACTGGGTTGAAAAGGCAGAACAAGCACAAATAAATCAGTTCATCGACTTTTAAAAACGACACTTGTATGTCACGATAGTATCACATGTTTTGAATTTTGATTGTGTAGTATATGTATTAAATATGTTACCATACTGTGCTATTAAAAAGCAGGGTGAAAAGGATAATTTCAATCGTGTTCAAAACGAAGTAGAAATTAAAAACATTCAGATAAACTTACATCAACAAGATCGTCATTGGAATGAAATTCTGAAACAATAACATTCTGCCAGTCACTACAACGTGTAAGCGATATATGAAGCCTTCCTGAGCAACGTTTGTAAGCATCGTCAGGAATCATTCTTTTAAAAAACTTTCTGATCGTCTTTGTTAGCTGAAATCGGGGATGAAAAGGCCCTACTGAAAATCTCCTAGCATGTTCTGCTAATCGTAGCGTAAACTCAAGCGATTCAGATAGACTGATACCACAGAGAAACGAGCCGGCGGCTACTAAAGCACCGGCACTCGCTCCACCAAAGTTCTCGATTCTTTCAAGAAGTTTAGGCGCCCTGTCCTTTAAAGCACTCGCTACTCCAACATGATAAATTCCCAAAAATCCACAACCAGCGAATGTTAAGCTAAGCTTTTTCGATTCTTTAAAATCATCCATGTTTAGTCAGTATTTACTAAATACGTATTTGCCAAGCCACACAGTGTTTTGACCAGATGTTGTTTTTTGCCTGCGTCACGCCCCCCACACACCAGTCGCGGTTCTTTAATCCTACTGGTCAGTTGCCCATGTACGTTGCATAATCCGACCTTGAGCAACCTGTCATTATCACTGATCTGAAAATATATATGAATACCGTAAATGCTCGTTTTAGCGCCGCTCCCGGTTAAGCGCCGCACGTAGGATTAAAATAATTTAATAAGCGCCGCTCCCGATTAAGCGCCGCACATGTCTAACTATAGCGCGGCGCTTAATCGGGGTAATAAAGAGTTTAAGCTTGACGTTTACCGCAATCGGCTAGCGCGGCGTTAACTTGATAGGATACACAAATAATCGCACTAAATAAGCCGTTTCAGTTTTGCTGTTTGACGTTAGTAGAGACGAGCATTTACGGTATTTATTAAAAACGCTTTAGGTGATTATCGCGTATTAATCCGAGGTAGCGCAACCAATCAGCGTTGATAATTTTCAATAATCACCTACATGTATGTAATTCTTACTAAATTCCATTCACACGAAGTACAAGCACATTATAGCAGAGTTGTGGAAAGAATATGGAATCTGTGCCTCTTGAAGATATTAATCGAAACGAACCGCTATTCTATTTGTTTAAACAAAAGGCTCGAGCACAGTTAAGGTTAGTTTTGACCATTTAGGAATTTCTTCGTATTTTTATATCGCCTTGCAATTTAATATGCGCCAGGAACCATATTGTTGCAATTAAGGATTAATAAGGTAACAAATTGCCACTGACAAATCAGCGACAACTATTATAACTAGGGTACCTATTCTTTAGCTTCTTGGAACCAACATGCAAACAAATATGCAACACAAATTATATTCAGTAGACGGTAATTATTGGCATTGACCCAGTGGCTTGCGCGCTCGCCGCGCTGTCAGTAGATGCATACCCTAGCATAGTTTGCAGGATGCACGAGACAAGCTAAATATATCACGAAACACGAAAGACATCAAATTTTGTAACATCTATTTCAAAATATCAATATTTTCCATTTATTTTTTCTTCCACATGGAATTCCCACATGAAACCCATGTTTACTGCGATGAGTAATTTGACACTGCCACGCAAGGAAATTTGCATATTTTTGTAGTGTATAAAAGCGTTAAAAATATATACATGTGCGCAAAATAATTTTGCATTTGGAAAGCTATAAACGAAAGCGTTGTTCCATCATTCTGTTCTTACTTTGCTGGATATGCGAGTCACCTACATGTAAAGCACAACTCATTTCAACTCATTCCCATTCGAATATTTGTCTTAGTGCGCGCAGAACTGAGACCCTGTCTGTTCTGACAATAATATGTGAACGCGACTAGACAAAAATATTAAGTCCATTGTAAAATAGGAATAAAAACATATTTATATGCCTACAGTAGCCTATTTAATAGGTCAAACCTTGCACAAATCAGAGTGATTCAGTCAGGCAATTTAGACGATCAATTGCATATCTGTGACTTTGTGTCAAGTTCACACGGAGTCACAATCGTGAAGCGGCATACACGAAACATCACTTGATGCAAAATATGGAAATCAGCAAGAGAAAGCAAACGCGAATGGATAGAAAAACCTTTTAAAGTAAGACTTCCATGCTTTACAGCAATAACAGCTCAAGCAAAGTCGATAGCACATTAGCAGAATATATAGTTTATATATAAACAGACTAACAATCTTGTCCGGACAAGCGTTACTTTGGGCGTCATAGGCGGTCGAGACGGTACACAGCTCAAATTGCAACACAACATGTCAACAGGGAAAATATACACTGAAACGAGCGAGGTTTCTCGTGAATCTGTATGCTGACAGTCCGGAGTAAAATCTCTTTGTCTGTTTCTTGCTGCCTTTTTGACGGCGTTTCAACGAACGGTTTCTACATAGTTAATCAACAAGTTCTGCCAAAACGATTGCATCTATTCCTGGTGAGTATTTTACATTTACAGTTAGTATCATATTAAGCGCCCACCCGCATGGTATTCAAAACAATCGTAATGGCCTAAGTTTATCATACATGATGATAACTAACTTCAACAAGGCGTTTGATATGTCGTTTTCCTTTACGCTATAAGTCTAAGCCATGTGGCTTGTGGAAGACACAAAAGGTATAGTTTACGCCTTGGTTGTAGCCAGTGGTCGGAACCTGTAGTCCCGACACCGGTTTGCGAGTTGTTTTCAAACCTTTACTTGTAGTATAGCGTAGCCGCGCGCCTCGCCGCACGCAGTAGTGCATTGAAACTCAATTCCCTGAGGACTGAGGAGGGACTGATGCTTTGTAATGAGGGTTTTACCGGACAGTACTAGAAATACATGCATGCAGTATAACCCCTCGCCTAGGCACTATTGCAACATTCTATTAAGAAATCTATTTTTCTTAAATGTTTATATAAATCTGTGACACATGCATGGTATTATAATTTGTACAATAATTCCTGGGCTTATATTCGTTCGTAAGCATTTTTTCATGGGCTTATACACGGGGGAGCTTATATTCGTGGGTGGGGGCTAATACATGGACTACATTTTGTGTTAGTAATATTTATTACGATAGCATCGGTAAACTGATCCATTGGTATATTGGTCGTCGAATGGTCCAACAATAGTTTCCAGTCATCCTCTGTAACTTGACCATTTCGCATTCTCATCAATAATACTCTAAATACAATTGCCTCTGGGTCTTCACCAGCCTGACGAATAACCTGCTCTAAAATTATTACAGAATCAAATGTCAGATACTGTACATACCATGGTCACTTATTACTGAACCGTTACCAGTAATGTACAGTGGCCTATCACCTACAGGGGGTAATTGACCAAAATCACCCGTTAAAATTATTGACATACCACCAAAAGGGACGTCTTCCTTTCCAGTGCCAGCACGTAGTCCGTTGTCCAGCCATGATAGCATTTAGTGCCCAATCATTGGTATTTCGTCAATGATCAGATACCTCTTACTTTCTAGTCTCAGTTGTAGCCGCTGCAAAAAATTTCCCTGCAATTCCCTATATTCACGAATAGGAAGTTGAGCAGCAGAATGTAGCGTTTGACCATTAATACTAAAGGCTGCAATCCCAGTGGTTGCTGTAACAATACACTGATCACCTAATACTTGTTTCACAGCACTAATTAAGTACGTCTTACCTGTTCCGGCTGTACCACAGACAATCATATGAACAGGATTATCACCAGTCTGAGATGTGATAATGTCAAAAGCCAGTCGTTGTTTTTCATTCAAAGTCTCCAGATCAACAACATGTTGTTGACCATCTTGTCGGTATCCATAGTGACCAAGTTCCTCAGCATCCTTTCTCTGTTGATATTCCATCCTGGAGATTCCTTTAGAAAATCTGTAGGTACAGATCTTACCGCCTCAAACCAGTAAACTGCTTCGCTGCTCGACATCCCATTAGCCGCTTCATCATAACGTTGGTTGATTCTGCATAACAACATCCAATCATCAACTTCCTCCTCGTCATTAGGATGAATTTCACTTTCATCATCACTTTCATCATCACTCTGATCATTTTCATAGCTTTGACCAGAATGTGCAGCATGAACCATTTCTGATTCAACAGAATACCTAAATACATTCTCTTCAGCAAATTCAGTCTGAAGAAACAAATAGTAAGTGTTAATAAACATGTCATCACTCTCATCCTGATTATCCCAAGCATTTGACGCGCTACCTTCCCATGGCTTAAACTTTATAAGCTGATATTTGCAGTATTTTCCAAAAATAGGACCACCGGGATTGGCTGTAACTTTTGGAAATGTTCTGACGTCGACAATGTACGGATTTGCCCGTTTAGTCAACTCACCTCTGACTTTGGTGTACTGCGACGCATATTGCATCAAATTCAATTGAGACAACCCAGTATACCTACTCCTCACTCCTGTGCGCTCTCCATAATCTTCTAGAACAGATTTCTGAAGTACCTGCTGTTTCTAAAGAAAGAGTAACAAAACTATATGTGCAGCCTACCAATAGCAGACTAAGTAACATATGTGCAGTTTCTTGGGATGCCATATCTCTAGCTTTCTTGATGGCTGAAGACACTTGGTCATCATTCTGTAATGAGGATACAGCAACGTTTAGTATTTCAGCTTTCGCAGCATACTTGGCCATGTATCTTGCACATGCCTTCTCATCTACAATAACCTGCAACTCGACATTGACCCGCCAATTTTCGAGCATGACCCTGTTATGGGAATTTAGCCGTTCGTCATTTCTTTTGGTGTTTAATTTTGGTTTTATTTTGGTGTTTATTTTGGAAAACCAAATCTGCATTCTGTGGGTAGGTCCAATCTTTTCTGTTTCAAACAATAGGCTGGACTGCATCTTGTGTGCCTCTCTAAAGTATTAACTAACCTGTGATAGTCATTATCATGGTTCACGACTGTTGTGGCCCTGACAGCAGATGGATAGGGGTCTGGTACCCTCCAGTGTTCATCTGGCAAGTCTTCATTCACTGTTGTCACCGGCCAGTCAACATTTCTTCATTGAAAAAATATAATAAACATAGAGTATATTGAAATATACACAACATCATTCCACTCTCTGTATTCTAAAACGATACTGACTGGTGCGTAATGAGGAGGATGTAAAAAATTCCAACACTACAAACGTTTAATCCCAGGTTATTTGATTTTTCATCCAAGATTCACAGTTTTTCAATTTCACACTATATTAAAATGAGACCTTAAAATTGCTAGGGAAATTTCATACCGACAATTTTGAAGGAAAATTGAAATTTTTCAAAATATTTGTGGAAGCTATTAGATTAGGTTGCAACAATGATTGCAGCATTTTCAATAAATCTATACAGCATTGCACATATTAATATGGATAATTAAGGAAACCATTGAGCAAATTAAACATCTACTCAAAATAGCAGTAATTTATGGTACCTGAACATTAGCTGGACATATAGGGTGAGTGGTTTTTGTGCATAATCAATAACGTATAGCAAAAAATCACAACTGCATTATCAGACATTTATCACCTAGGCGTAGAAATCGAGACCGACAATGTAATTCAATAAGCAGTCTTTATTTCCAGGCTGAAAAATTGGAAAATATCTATTATAAGTGTTTCTAATGCAAATAATATTGAGCTCATTCACTCATTCATGTACATCACAATAGTATATAACACAATTGGTTCTTACCGTATTAACAATTTCTCAGCGTATTCGCCCTCTCTGAGAACATCCTGGAAAAGGAAATCAAGAGAATCTTGTGACATTTCATGTCTGCTTGTCTCATTCTCCAGCACTGCAATACATGCACAATTACGTAATAATCTAATATCAGGGTCATTTTTTAACTTTGCACATCCGTGTACATGAATACTTGCCCTGGCCTGATACTCGAATCGATACCAAAACCATTCAGCATCCAAGACACCACTAAGCCAATGTCTGATAAACTCCTGCAGCCTCTACATAAAGAACCAATCAGTCAGGTGTGGATTGTCAATTACAGCTTGTGCTCGTTCGGATCTTGAAGCACCTTCATTGCTTTGCAACAACCTTTGTAAATCTGGCCAATGACTGTCCGCTGCGCTAAATATAAAGAAAAAAGTTGGGCAGCCTTTTTGCTCAATCAAGCCTAACAATTCCTGCAGCCGCTGATACCAATACTGATTCGTACCTTGAATTTTAGACACGTAGCGTTGCAACCTGTTGATCATCTGATTTGCATTCATGGAATTAACCATCTGCTTCAATTCTTCCATTGTCATGTTTCCATCAGCAGGATGTTGACGTAAGTAAATATTAGCTTGTGACAACAACTGATGTCGCTGTTTCATATTTAATGCCCGATAAGGAAACCGTGGGTGAGAAGAAAACCTCCATTCAAACTTACCATTTGCCAGTTTCTCAACAAACTTCATTAAGTGTTTGAATGCCTGTGTTAATGTTATACCATGCTGTCTCGCCCTATTTGTTGGGTCACCTTTTCCATAAGGAAACAATGCTGGAAATGCCATAGTAGCCAAACCATCTGTTTTAAATTCATTGACTACATTACCTTCAGTAGACGGCCAGTCTAAGGGATCAACCTCATTTACTACATCTTGGATAGCTGCATTGTCTTTCCTCTGTCTTTGATGCATAGGAATAAATGATGTACTACGATTTCCTAAAACTAATTCTTCAACACTAGCATTAGCACTCATTACTGGGTCTTGGGGAGGCCCTTCATTATCAACATGAACTGAAAGTTCATTTTCGTCAACAACATACCTTAGCTCATCTGGGATACCATTTTCTGGTAAACTTTGGATGACGTCTCTGTCAATTTCTATGTCTTTAAAGAATGGATTGTTTGTCTTTAACCATAATATAGCTTCAAGAACTCTGTGTCGACGCACAGTAAAATCTCTATGTGTTTCGTCAGCACCATGTCTTCGCACAATCATAACAGGCAAGTCAGCTACACGTGCCGGCAACCTATTCAAGAAACTCTGAATATATTTTGGGGTAAGTTTTACACATGCCCTTATACCCCCTCTGTCCACCATGTTTCCTATACACTCTCATAATAGGGCAAACCCTTGAAATTAACATTTCTTCTACCTGTGTCAAACCTCTTAACTGTTCAGGAACAACTCCTGGGTCCATGTCATTCTCTGCACTAAAATTCTTTGGAGATATCTTGTCTCTTTTACACCGGTAACAGATATAGGTTTCTGATGTCAAGTTCTGTCGTGTCGTCCAGTCTTCTTTACAAATTGTACATTGTCGATGCTCTAAACTTTCCTGATCTAAATGAAAACTATGCATTTCATTTTGAACAAACTCTTGCTCATGCAAAGGATTATCAGCATTTTGCCAACCACCCTCATGTAAATATGCATTTCTGCTATCATCCCTTTCTTCTCGATCAGATACAGTTGCCTCGCCTGCATCATGGACCAATGCATTGCTCCGCTTTTCCCTTTGTCTTCTTCTCTTGTCAGCCAATCTATTCTGTCGCTCTTGGTCACACCAATTTTCTATTGCTGTATGAAAATGTGCTCTTAAACTCTCAAGTTTTCCTTCCCTTACTGTACTTCAGCTGTTTCTGATGCTATTTTTTGGCGTCTGACAACAGTATAAAATATTTCCAAAATATCTCCAATTTGTGCCGTTGATCCATAGTATTACATACCCAAATAGTCACATAGGGCTATATTTGAGGTTTTGTTTGGATAAAATTATGTGTCATAATCGAACGAGAACTTTATGTATACGATTGCTTTACTAACGTATGAAAGTTTGACGAAAATCCTATCTTTGAACACAACGTTTCAGCGTTATACTTGTCGGAATTCATCGACCAATACATCAAACTAAAGCTGAGAAACAGAGCTTTCTCACATAATACATTTCTAGAGACAGCGCTGTTTCTGCTCAGCGTACAAACCCTTTTGAGGATATTTACTGTATTGTCACAACCCTGGTAACTTACTATTTTAGAAGTGCGAACATTTCGCGCATAGCGGGAAATTAGAATCCTTCTCTGGCCTTCTTTGACATGCAAATTTAATGAGACAGGTTGACGGACAATACCATTGCAGTTGTAGAGAAAACACCATTTGCCCTCTTCAAAAACAATGCATGACTAGGGACATAGTATACAAAGCAACAGTCACAGTAAGCAACACAAACACGATCAAAAATTACATTGACATCACTGCAACCACATTCAAAGAGCGATTGGCCAACCACACTAAATCTTTTCAGCATAAAAAGCATGCAAACGACGCGGAACTTTCGAAATATATTTGGGCATTGAAAGAAAGCAATAAGGATTTCAGTATTAATTGGCAAATTTTAAAACATTCTATTTCGTACACGGGAAGATCAAAACGACGCAATTTATGTTTAGAAGAAAAATTTTTTTTTAAAAAAAAAAAACAGAAGAATTTTTTACTCAAAAGAAAATAATTTCACGGTTGTCGTCCGTCCAATAACAAAATTTCGCGTAAACAACGCAAACAAAGCCATGCATGCGCACATTGTCTCCCACATACCCCACGCTCCGGCAAGCATATAAGTAGCAAGCGCACATTGTCTCCTACATATACCCCTACGCCCGGTAAGTGAAAGCGGTCATTTCTTTCGATACTAATTGTAAACTGCCTGATGATTCTTTTACAGATGAAACAGCCTGTTGGAGACAAGTTTTGAGGTAAGAGAAAATCTATAATTTGCTCTAACTATATATGTTGTCGAGCACTCTTTGCGTTTCGTAGACCTAAACCTATACACGTATATATATGTGTGTATGTATTTCTCTTTTAGTTTCTGTTGTTGATACTTGGTAGGCTATTAAGAGAGTCGCCTCAGATTATGCTTGTATTTGGTGTAAACCACACAAGTTATTAAGGTACCAATGAAGTGCAACCAGGTGTTTAAGTGAGAAATTAGTCTTAATCCACTCAGGAATAACTGTATTTATCTGTATAGTCAGTTTGTGATGAACTGATTTAAATTTTAGATGGGATATGTCTAAATCAATGGATTTTTGGAAAACACATGACTATCGCTCACTCAAGGACATCCAAGATTGTGCCCTAAAGAATAGATTTTCATGCTAATACAAGCCATTGCTGGAGGTTAAACTTAAAAATGTAGTATTGGATGAATTACATGTAATGCTTCGCATTACAGGTGATCATGATTTGTTTAACATACCTATTGCAATATATTTATGCTAAAGAGTGCTCAATATCATATAGATACAGCAAATAGAGTTTTGATATACTTCAAAAGGTTGCCACAGACTACAGTCTGTTTCATCTGAGAGGAATCATCAGGTGACTCCTCCGAATCATCAGGTGATTCCTCTCGGATGAACCAGCTGTACAGGCAACCTTTTGAGGTATATCAAAATTACTAATTATATAATTATAATTATGTAATCTTATATATATGTTTCTACAACCTCTACAGCTACTATGGATTTTCCTTGCCTTGTATAGCCTTGTATACGGGATCCCCTGGCATCATTGCATTCTGTCGTGTCAAGAGGGGGACAAGTGGGTCAAAGTGCCCAAAGTCATCAGGTGTGTTGTCCGAGTCACTAGAGACTCTGATGTCAGTGTCCCAACCACTACTCTCAGGAATCTTCTCACTTGCAGTGGCCTTAGAGGTTTGGGAAATTCTGCCCTTCTTGATCTTTTTCCTTTTCCCGTCTATTCTGGCCCTTTTCTGATTTGCGTTGTTCAGGGAAAGTCCTTTCTTGCTTCTGGATTCCTTTTTGCCTTTGGTCTCTTGGTGCTCGTCACCAAATACTGTTTGCTGATCTAGTTCAAATATAAATTGGCCCTTATTAAAAAAAATTTTGCATGCCTTCTGTTTTTCTTAATCCAACTACATCAAATACGTTTACGAAACAGTGCAATCTTTTAATTGCACATACGGCTCAAAAATGAGCTCTCTTTTTTTCGCATATTTTCTCACTTCACTATTGAGCTGAGGTGCAGAATTTTTTTGCACTTTTTGTGATATGGACGATAAACGTGAACAAGGTACAGTATGTAGTTTCATGCATATTGACATCGAACAGACAAAACGTCTTGTTGTACCACGTTTTTTGCCTCATGAATATTGAGAACGTTTGTCGACGTCAATAATGAGATTGGTGTATTGTGTATCGAAATTTCGATGTCAATATGCATGAAACTACATACTGTACCTTGTTCACGTTTATCGTCCATATCACAACAAATATTCGTAAAAATTCTGGCACCCTAGCTCAATAGTGAAGTGAGAAATGCAACATGCGAAAATGCGAGCCCACTTGAGCCCACGTGCAATTAAAAGATTGCACTGTTTCGTAAACGTATTTGATGTAGTTCCAAAATGAACCGATAGCACAAGCGCGACTGCTATTTGCAAGCTACTATTAATTAACTGTGACATTTCTTTGTAATTGCAAATAGCAGTAAATGAAAGTGTTTCCGAAATCGACCAATAAAACAATGTCTCTAAGAAAGCTCTTCTAATATTGGCTGAACTTGGAAAGGGTTTCCAAAACAGCTAATTGGCCCCTACTGAAAGGATTTTCTCACAGCCTATGCTTACTCCCAATTTGTCTGTTTGTTTTGGTTAGTCTGGTTTGATTTGGCGGCGTGTTGCCCAATTACATGAAAGTAGAGCAATTATATAAAATTATATAGTGAAATTAATTTATCTTACCTCAAAATGTATAAAGTAAGGGGCTTCGGTGGCGCAATCGTCAGAGCAAGCGCCTTTCGCTCAACGCTCTACCGAAAGTCGTGGGTTTTTCTCCGGTTTCCTCCCACAGGGAATCGAATGTTGGGATTGGGATTTGAGGGAAGATCTTTATCCTTAGCTTTATCTGTTAGATCGTGGATAAAGATAAGAACTGGTACATGACGTAGGGCAGGGTTACCTGCATTTTCCCCTCCATCACATTTTATTTGAATTTTGTCAAAAATTGTAGACATCCTGACAAAGAGTTTGGTTAACGAATCTCTAGAATGGGACATTAAAGACAACGGCAACAAACCACCAAAGGATAGGACAAGCAAGCATCTGTCAGACATTTTTATGTGTATCCAGGCATGTGACGTGTCTTTCAATGTTTGGGAAAAAATGAATACTGATGGGAAAGGAAGTGGTGTGCATGACTTTACTAGCCTGATGGGTTCGGACAAGAAAAAGCTAATGAGGGATCTCGCAGATAAGTTAGATGGGGTAATCAAGCCAACCCAAAGTGAGTCAGTTATCAAGATCTGGAAGGTACAGTAATATTCCAGTGTACATGGTGTAATACACTACAGACATAACAAAAGTAAAACCGCTGATAAATTCCTTCATTTTAGGACTTTCACAAGATTTATCACATGATGAATCAGCACAATCCCTCACCTGAAAGAGTTAATGCATTTTTTGAACTGGTGAGTGGCACTACCATGTACTACAACGCATATTTATAGTGCAATTGGCCAGTGTGTGTAATAATAATAAGAATAATAAAAGTCTTTATTGAAATACTCAAAACAAACGTCTGAGTTTACATGTGAAAATATATACTACAATATGGTTATTACAGAATTATTTACATCAATTATAAAATTACGAAGGTTATAATATATAAAAATATGAACAGTTTATATAAGATTGAAAAGACATCTATTCGAGATTTATACCAGGGTTGATACTGATTTGACATCCAAACACAACCCCATAATCCGTTCCACCATCAACCATCTCATCACGACTGGGGAATTACCTGCAACGGCAGGCAATCTCCTAGTCACCACTCCACGCACACCAGTCAAGTATTTCCTACCCAATATTCATAAACCCGACAACCCGGGCAGACCAATCGTGTCAGCTTGTGGTTGCCCCACTGAACTCCTCT
This sequence comes from Trachythela sp. YZ-2020, assembly GCA_016169945.1. Classification (NCBI taxonomy): domain Eukaryota; kingdom Metazoa; phylum Cnidaria; class Anthozoa; order Malacalcyonacea; family Clavulariidae; genus Trachythela; species Trachythela sp. YZ-2020. Next base: position 4,285,307 of record JADLSH010000389.1, read on the forward strand.
CTAGCTACCTCGATCACATCATGGCGCCCTTGATTAAGAACTTGCCTTCTTATATCAAGGACACCAAGCATGCCCTGAAAATTCTTGACAACATCAATTTTCAGGGTCCACACAAATTCATTTTCACCATGGATGTCAAATCACTTTACACTGTCATCCCGCATCAACACAGACTTCAAGCACTAAAATACTTTTTAGACCAAAGGGTAATTCAGGATCCATCTACCACCACCTTGGTACGCTTGGAAGAGTTAGTGCTCACCTTGAACAATTTCTCGTTTGATGGTGAGCATTCCCAACAAATAAGTGGTGTGGCCATGGGTACCAAAATGGGACCCAACTATGCCAATTTGTTTGTTGGTTATGTGGAAAAACAAATCTTCGAACAATACACTGGTCCCTCACCTGATTTCTATCGCCGGTTCATTGATGATTGCTTAGGTACTGCATCATGCTCGCGTGCTGATCTGAATTGCTTCATTAACTTTGTTAATGATTTCCATCCCGTACTTCAGTTCACATGGGAGATCAGTGAGACCAATGTATCATTCCTAGACATTCTCATTTCTATTAATGGTAATAGGCTGAGCACATCTGTCTTTTACAAGCCTACTGACTCCCACAGTTATCTTCTCTTCTCATCCTGTCATCCTAAGCACACTAAAACTGCTATCGATTATCCCTTACTCTCAATTCTTACGTCTTCGTCGCCTCTGCAGTGAAGACGAAGACTTAGATGCCAAATGTTCAGAAATGAGAAGCTTTTTTGTGAATCGTGGTTATCCTTCCCACCTTTTAGATACTGCCCTTAACAAGGCCTCCCTTATACCCCGTTCAGACACCTTAAGAGAACCTTCGGTTGCAATTTCTAATCAAAAAGCACCTTTAGTTTTAACCTTTCATCTCTTCAATTTTAAAGTAAGGGACATCATTTGCCGGAATTTTAATCTACTTAAAAATGACCCTGCAACGTCTTCCATTTTCTCCGAGACCCCACTAGTCTCTTTTCGACACAGTAAAAACATCCGGGAAACCCTAGTGCACAGGTCACTGCGACAGGACTCTGTGTCACCAGCTGGCACTGTTTCCTGTGGTCGTGCTAAGTGCTACACTTGTAAGCATTTAAACCTCGCCACCTGTATTTCGGCTCCAAAATCTCAGTTTGCCATAAGCACAGTTTCACGTGCACCTCCTCCAACCTCGTTTACTGCATCTCTTGCAGCAAATGTGGCTTGCTCTACATCGGAGAGACTGGAAGACGTTTAGGCGATAGGTTTGCTGAGCACCTGCGTGATGTTAAGAACGATGTGCACAACAAACCGGTTGCTAGGCACTTCAACAGTGCCAACCACTCCTTTTCTGATATGAAAATATGCGCCATTCATCCCATTATTGGTGGCAATGATACCCGTCGGAAGCAAGAAAAGCGTCTCATTTTTAAACTTGGCACCATTCAGCCTGATGGTATCAATGAGCGCCTCGCCTCTCCTTCATCTAGCTCATTCTTTTCTTTTCTCTTAAATACTTCTTATATGCTTTCCTCTATATCCCCTATTCCCTTCCCTTGTACGACATTTATAGCGCTTTGATAAGTGTAACGCCTGCGCGCAGGCCTTCGACCCTATAATCGGGCCGAAGCCTGCACGCAGTCTATATCTTTACATATTAATTCTATTTTGTTATGATTGTTATGACTACTTTATTTACATTGGTTAATATTTTGTTCACGTGACAGCTTTTATACCGTTGCTATAAAAGCTGATGTAATGTGTTTATCTGTCTACCAATTTCTCCTGACGAAGGGCTTTAGCTCGATTTTGTTTATATCTTTTTATAGGCACACACGAAGCAACCCTAATTTGTTCTTATTTATAAAAGCGTTTTTAAACCTCCCAGTTTTAACAATAGGTAGTTCAATGTCATGACCTCTCCGTCTTAGAGGTCGATTTATCTTGTTAGGTAAAAGGATGTGTAAACCATTATTATCATCACTTGTAATTTTAGTCCATAATTTCTTGTCTCTGTTCGATATTATTGCTTTAAAATCTGATCGGTTGCTGGTATACCCGTTTCTGTGAGCACGATTTATAAACTTATCAATCTGACTTACATATTTGTGGTAAGATGCTGCGCCCCAAACTTCAACTGCAAAGGTGAAAAGGGAGATTACAAGACTTGCGTAGAGAACCCATAATGTTTACAGACTCTTAAAATATACATTCTACTACTAGCTTTCTTCATCATTTCATCGAAATGTTTATCCCATTTTCCTGGTATTTCTTCAATCGTGACACCCAGTATTTTGAGCCAATCTTTTCGTATTATGAATGGAATGTGGTCCGGTAAGGGAGCAGACACTCTTCCGCGAACAATTATTTCATAAGTTTTCTTCATATTAAAGACATTCTATTTTCGTTTGACCATAGTTTCATATTTTCCACTTCATCTCCAGCTGAATCTTCGTGGTCATAAACTGGTGCTATTATTGTAACATCATCGGCAAATTTAGATAAATCATTAGAGGGGTTCACCGCCTTGATATCATTGACCATTATTGAAAACATTACAGGTCCAAGTACAGTCCCCTGAGGTACGCCACGATTAATGACTAAAAATTCAGTTGAGACACCATCAACTTTCACTCTCTGTTTACGGTTTTTAAGGAAATCAATCATCCAGATTATAATATATGGATTAATAGGTATTTTTTTGATTTTATGAAATAGAATGTCACGAGGGACACTGTCAAATGCCTTACTAAAGTCGAATGAGATTACTCTAACTGATTTAGCACCTTCGTCAAGACATTTTAACCACATATGTTGATTTTTTATTAGAGCCATGGTAGAATTGTGCCCCTTTTTATAAGCAAACTGATCGGCCCCAATATAATTATACAAATCATCAGCGACTTCACTTTCATAAACACATCTCTCAAACAGGCGCATAATAATATATGAGATAGGTCTAAGTTGGGTACAGGAATTGATTGAGTTTTCTTTTGGGCTTGGTATCACATCAGCTCTTTTCCAAACATTCGGAATCTTCCCACTCTTCAGAGAAGTATTAAATATTCTCGTTATAACAGGAGTCAATGTCACCGCATACGTCTTCCAAAACCAATACGGTAAATCATCTGGACCTGAAGTTGTGCGTTTCAATTTCCGCAAAAAATTATACACCGTGTCTAATGAGAGCGAGGGAATTCTAGTGTTCTTAGGAATCAACAGCAACTGGGGAGCAGAATAATTGGAGTCAGTATTTATACCTTGAAAGTAGGTGTTTATTACACTTGGCTCTATTATAGAACTAACCGGTAAAGTGTTTCCTTTTCTTCCAGTCATACTGTTGACTCTACTCCACCATTTCTTAGATCCATTTTTCTCGTTTTTAACCGCGTTAACTTGATTGGAGTGGATATGACGATTAATTTGATTTTGTAACCGAATAAGTGTCTCTTCATCATTTTTTCTTACAGCTTTATTTCTCTTTTTTAACAGATGTTTAACAAGCGGAGACATAAACGGCGGGTCACGCGATGATGATCGAACTTTGATTAGTGGAAAACAAGTCTCGAATTTAGGCCATAGAGTTTCATAAAGCTGGGTAGTCATCACATCAGAGGAAAGATCATCGTTTAATATTCTAGTCCAGTCAACAGAGTCTAAATCACTGAACATACTCTGCTTTCTATGGTCTCGGACATCTCTGAAGAATAAATCTGTGCTTTTAAAGCATCTTTCGGAAATGTGATAGTGATATTATGATCAGATCTCAATAAGCCTTTTCTCACTTCTACTTTTTTCCAATAGTGCGAAACATTAGTTACGAAAACATCTAGGATATTATTGCATCTCGTAGGTGATTTGACCATTTGGATAAGGGATTGCTGACTAAGTAGATCATAAATATTTAATTTGTTTATATCACCAGCAATGATTATGTTCATATTTGGATCACGCAATAATATTTGCTCACAAGAATCAATCAAATATTCTACTAAGTCTTTGGCATCATAACTATGATCAGGAGGATGGTAAATTGCTGCAACACTGAATATAGAGTTTTTAGTTATTATTTTCACCCAAAGACATTCAAACCTATTATCTGCGTCTAATATGTTTTCCATTTTCCAATCGTTCCTACAGAGTATCGCTACTCCACCTCCACGTATGTCCTGCCGATCTTTCCTGGTGATACAGTACTGAGGAGGGCAAATCAGTGAACTAGGTATAGCTGAATGGAGCCACGTTTCAGATATAAAACAGAGATCAATATTGTTACTATTAAGTTCAGTGTAGAGTGCAGGATAAGCATCTGGCTTAGCTAGCGACCTAGCATTCAGCACCAAAAATTTGTGAATTTGTCTAGGCTTGCTGGCTTCACGCCCTATAATATTAACTTTAGTTAGGTTTCTGCAGGCATAGCGTGGTTTAGGTTTATCCGCTGAAAATTTTACGTACAGGGATTTGATTGGCCATTATACAAAAGTCGAATAGGGTCCCTTATAGCTTTGGGTCTTAGCATTATCATTTCCAGTATGCAATTCAGAATTTTGAATCGACTCTTTTCGCTGCCACACCTTACAATGAACATATTTAGGCCAGAAATTCTCCTCTAATACAGATTTAGCAAATGTTGGAGGGGTACATATTTTTGCAGACATTGTTCCCATTCTTCTACTTTGAAAGATGGAAATACTGCTGGGAACTATGTTCCTTTTAGTAAGGTATGAATATATATGGTTCTCTTTTACACCATTAGCAATGCCAGATAAGAAATTTTATTTATTTATTTTCCGTTTCTTCTCAACACCAATAAAACCGTCAACATTGATGGTACTTAATTGAGGCGATTGTGGATCGTTTTTATTTCTCGTAACAGATGGTGAAATTTCATGAGTTGGTTCTAAGGCTGATTCAGGAATAGTTTGAGACAAGCTTTCTTTAAGCAATTGCGATTTCACAATAGCTGCATAGTTTTCGTGATATTATGTTCGTTGTCAATAACTGACTCATCTATTTTGGTTTCATTGTAATCGTCATTATTTATTTCTAAATCATTTGCATCTGGATTAGAGATATATTCACTTTTGTTATTACTCAGATCCTCTGATTGTTCACGAGAACCATGGGCTTCAGTCCTCACATTTGGTTGAATTTAGTTACTATTGAGGCAAGCCGTTCAACAGATTCAGCCAACGAGAAAATAGACTGATTGTTTTTACGTTGATGCTTGGCTGAGTTTGTAAGGGGCTTTTCATTAGAGGAGTCATGCTGAATTTTTTATTTAGAATGGCTTGCGACATTTTTAGACTTGTATTTGCGTTTTAAAGAGCGTACATGCTGAGAGCTTTCGTCACCCGACAATATCGATTCAGGTTTTGAATGCTGGCCAACGGTATTTTGATTCGTTTGATTCATTTCAGTATCGTCAGCATTTGACGCTTCGTTGTTTTTGCAATCTTTGAAAGCTGAAATCTTATCGCTCGACTGAACAAGCTTAATTGCCGTCACCAGGCACGACTTTTCCTTCTCAAGATCTTTGACGCGCGTATTGAGATCTGAAGCGATGAATAGTGCATTGTTAAGCCTCTCGACTAGGGATTCATTCTCTTTCTTAAGTTTCTCATTTTCATCCTGTAAAGCGGCCATATATTTGTCACCGGCATTGTTTACGGACAACTGATTTTTTAGCATACTGATATCATTAATCATGCTGTTTAGACTATTATGCAGGTTATCCTCGAGATGCTTAATTTTTTATTCAGTTTGACTAAATCGAATATTCACTGATTTTAAAATGTTTACTGGGAGAAAATCATTACTGTCTAGGACGTTCGTTTCACCGTCACTTACCTGTGTAGATTCATTCACTGAGTATACCAAGCATACCGAGTTCTCAGGAACAAAATCTACCGAGCTTTCTGGTTCGCCGTTAATAGAAAAGCCGTGACATACCTCTGCATCGTTCTCCAATTTCTATGCCGATAATTCACACAAACTAGTTAACATTTCAGATAGATTCTTCGTCTTCTCTGGATCTCCAGACAAGGTGATCCATTTTGTGGTCTTTCCATGCCATTTCAAGCAAACACTGTCACTTATAAAGAGCTTTACTTCACCACCAGGTGATGACCATTTTCCCGATATTCCTAACTCATTTGAGACAAATTCCTTCAAATTACTCACTGTACTGTCCCAGTAAAGCTTTTCTCCAGTTTTCTTTAAGTTATTACACAGATTTTCTGCCATTTGTAGCAGAAATTAGGTTAAAAATGATTAAAATTTCGAAAATTAACGAGCTACTAAACACACGTCTTACCCGTGAGACGTATACGTGCAATGTGATGTAAAACTTTATTTCATGAGGGTAAAACACTTTACAGTCATTGACCGATAAACTAGTGGCCCTCCACCACACTAAATATATATACATGTGTATAGAACTATATAATACCTATCTAAAATATACATACTGTTATAATTTCTAATTACGAACTACTAAAATGATCCACACTCATCTACTGATTAAAATATTTTTTTATTCTTAGACTAGGACTTTACCTAAGGTACACTGGCAAAGTGTTCCAAACGTTTCTGTATGTGGGCAGAATGATTTTGTCGCATAAGGGACCGTTCATTTTTTATGGACATGGGTGGTATTTTGCAGTCGGTCTCCCGAAAATTCCGTGACCCCTCAGCATTATGTAATTTTTTTTGTATGACCCACCCTTTGGGTAGTCTTTTATTTTTGGTAACACCCCCCCCTAAAAAAATGTATACTGTTATATACAGTATGCTTACGTTTCCTACATAGTTATGATCAGTATGGGAACAGGGTATATCAATGCTAAATTTCTTAAGGTTGACCCCCCCCTCCTTTGGTGCTTTAATTGTTTGGGTAGCCCACCCCCTTGCAATGTCATTATTTTTCTGGTGACCCTCCCTCGAATTCCACCAGCCTCCCCATGCCCATAAAAAATGAACGGTCCCTAAATAATGCCATTAACCAATTTCTGACAATAATGAAACAAATAGCGCTCTCAGATGCAAATTGGTTAATAATTGCAATTTGTCTTCCTATTTGATAATCAAACTCCATTGCTTTATGTATTAGGCTAAAGCATGGGTAGAGCTATTTGTTTCGCTTGGCGGTGAAGTTACTGGGTTTGGAAAACAACATGTTACACCATGCACTGCTTGGTTTTCCATGTCCCAAACTTCATGAAGAGACACAACGGCATGAAAAAGTTCACAGGACAAGGTAACAAATTATGGTATAAATAATATAACAATAATTGTACATTCATACACTGATAAGCACTAACAACAATTGTAATATCCTACATCTTTTTCTTTGCACTGCTAGGGGTGGAAAAGAATAATGACGATGTCAGAAAATTTTATCTGACAAAGTCAAACAAGTGGGATGATCCAAAATATATCCTGCTTCTCAGTAAACGACTGCAGGTAACTTGTCAACATGAGCGAGTGCGTAGACGGTACAACAAGTACTGGTCAACAGACATAACAGAAATAAGGAGTAAAAGAAGAAAGCTTTCTGCTGCCTCCAATGTCGAAATACCAGAGAGCAATTCAGACAGTGTTTTAATATCGAAAATCTTTCCGCTTTAGAAATTAAAGAGAAACTGAAGGAATTAGGAGTGCAAACACGAGTACGAAAACTGGAAAAATTACAGGATATTTTGAAAGAAGCACTCTACAAAGACTAAAACCAAATTGTTACTTGTATAATTATATGTATATATTTATATTAAATGAGACCTTGTATCTGGACTCTGTAGCTCAGTTGGTTAGAGCGCTGCACCGGAATCGCAGGGCCATAGGTTTGATTCCTGTCAGAGGGCCTATAGTTGCATTTTTCACAACTTTTCCCCTGGTTAGGTCTAATAAATGTATAAAATCTACACTCAAAATGTCCATCTACAAAATCCTTCTAAAATTAGGTCTATCTATAATCAGGTGAGATGCCCGAAATCCTGATATATTTTTATCAAATGTATATATTTATATTCTGGGGTTGGTTGAATGAAGCCCGGAATTTGGTGGTCATTTTGACAAATAAATTTAAATTTGGTTGTCCATCCATGAGGAAGTTCTGTCCAATTGCTTGGAATTATTTGTCAGATGAGCTATCCAGATTTGGTACAATTGAACCCCAAAGGTTGACAAAACTAACTATTTCCCTCGAGAGCAGATGTTATTAATGAATTAGTGTCACGCCATGGTATTGTGGGCTTAATTAATTAAAAATACCTTATTTGGTACATTTACAATAAGAATCATATAAAACAAGCAAAGATTCTCAGATGATGGAAAAAATATACAACAGATTAGATCAATTGATCTGCTCGGCCCATAAAATGGCCACCCGCAAGAATTTGACCCCGCAATACCATGGTGTGACACTAATTCTTTACCGTATATAATACAACATTTGTTTCTTGAACTAAAAATATTTCTCTCATTACAGGGCAGCCGAGCAAAGGAAACGCTCAGTTTTTCAATTGGAAACCTTGCTCCTGGTACAACTTTCTATCCATCAAAGACATGCTTCTTTGGTGACCAACCAATTACGGGCTTAATCTTCATGGGAAAGTCTATTTTCTTACCTTCTCCATGTATGTTAAGATAATACCACCAGTCGGGAGGTAGCATTAGAAGGCGTCCTTTTCGAACTTAAAATGGCCTCTGTACTGTGATGGTGTTCCTTTACCCTGGGTAATGTAACGCCAGCAATCAAGATCAAGCTCGATGTATCCATTACCCATTGCCTTGGACTTCAACTGACCCAAAATACCACAGGCAAATGCTCTGGCAATGGTCTCCAATCTGTCGGCAGAAGGCCTTGGTGGTCTCCCATAACCCCTTGAAACAACATAACAGAAGCAATTCGGTTAATATATATCATGAGTAAAAATAAAAGAATCAGAATCGTGTGTAAATTTGATAGTGTAACCGTGTCAGCGTCACTTTTACTTTACCTTAGTAAACTGTCAGGCAAATGAGCAGAAAGTTCCAGCCCATTTAATAATATATAGATAGTCCTAATATAACAAAATCAAGAATAACATAATGAAGGACGGGTCAATTATTTCAATATGTCAACGTTTCGTACAGACATTTATTTCTTAACAGAAATAGACGGCCGGCCAACTCTTAAAAATGTGCCCAGAAAAAGTGTTTGATGGCATTGTTTGTTACAAGCTGCCAACAGGCATTTTCTTAAAGCTCAGGCATTGACGAACAAGACTATATATGTTGCCATCTCTGATTTTGAATTTACAGCCAAAAATTTGAGAATTAAAAAATTTTTCCTATTGAATTACTATAACAGCAAAAAATTCAAAATTTCATATTGACGTTTTACAAAAATAAACTATATCACTCGAAAGTTCACAAAAAAGTATATATAAGACATTTAAACGAGTTGTACGTTTTTCATACCGTATTTTGAGTTGTTGACGCTCAAAAATGCAGAAAATGCACTAATTAATGCTATTCAGTTACTATTTGCCAACTTTAACCTTCTTTAACTCAAAACGGGCTTGAAAAATCGCATTAGCCATTTAATTGTCTTATGTATACTTTTTGGTGAACGTTCTATTGGCATAGTTTATTTTTGTTAAAAGTGAACTTGAAATTCTGCATTTTTTGCTATTATAGTAATTCAATAGGCAAAATTCTCAAATTTTTGGCGGTAAATTCAAAATCAGAGGTGGCAACATATATAGTCTTGTTCGCCAATGCATAAGCTTTAAGAAAATGCCTGTTGGCAACTTGTAACAAAAAATGCCATCGGAGTCTAACTTTTATAACTTTGGCCGGCCGTCTAAAATTGTAAGTTGTAAATTCACGTGTTTTTCCTTCTTTCTTCCGATTATTCTTTCAACTTGAAAAGTCTTTTTGTATAAAACAACAGAGCTAAAGTTATTTAATTGTGCGTAGTCAACATCTCGTGTGGACAAACGCTTGGTCGCCGCCATCTTTAATTTTAGCGCGGTCAACCGCTGACGAAACATTGGCTCAATGTCGCGAATTTCTGGCCATGGCAGATTAATACATGCAAAAGAGCAAACGGATGGGATGTATGCGAGCAAGCCGTTTGATTGCACGAAGTACTCATGTAAATGCATACATGAGTATGCTTGCCGTACTTAGCTCAATATATTGAGCATTGCCATGAGATGTTTTAAACCGGTTTGCCTCTCACGAAACACCAATGTAAATCCTTTCTATAACCTTGCGCGTGTATTTGACTCAGCATAATCAAAGTATGGAACGTTTTGATCTTTTTTGAACTGGAAAAAGTACGCATGAGAATCCATTCAAGTTTAGCGTTACCTTGCTCAATAATCAATATTTTGATTTAATTGTTGGCTGCTGGATTGAATATTAAGTATGGGACGTTTTGAACTCGATTGACCTGAAAGAAGCACCAATCCTATCATGAGATTTTCATTATGTCTTTAAGTACTATCCACGAGTTGTAACAATGGGATCAAAACCATATATTATTAATAACGATGCTTGCCGATATTTAGATGAAAATTTAACCGTTTCTCTAATGCATGTATGTGCAGCACATCCATTAGAACTTGAGCAATAATTTTTCGTTCGTCTAAAAAATAGGTAATATATTGGCTATTTGAAAACAACCTAAAAATTGACGTTTCCTGAAATATACATGATTTGTACTGGTTGGCAAATCCAAAGTGTGCAGTTGTCTTTTGCTTAAAGCGGTTCATACCATGCTGCAAGGCGGAGTCTCAGAATTGTCCTCTATCCATACGGTGTAAACGCCAAAGCTACATTAGCGTTGGAATTTAATCTAATTATCCAACTGCAGGCTCAAGTGGTTGCTACCTGCACTTTGTATCAGTATATATGACGTCATGTGGGCCATACTTCATGAGTCTCAAACTCGCCATTGAAACTGATAATTGCACCCAAGATTTTTATAAGACGGTTAACATACTGTAATCTTTATTATGGTTTGATAAATGTACGGTTAACGGACTATTCAATGGTAAACGGCGAAATAGATTTAAAACAATGTCTAGGCCTTTCAGTGTTTTGTCCGCTACAGTACTCAAGTAATTTAAAAGGAAATTAGCCGAACTTAGCGGTAAATAGAATGATGACATCGTATATTCACACAGTTATTTAGCAAGTTTATTCTCAAATTTTTGCTAGGTTGCTTAACTTTCGGTTTAATATACTTTTTATAGACCCTGAGAGAAATATTATCACTGAGGTATAGCCCCTCGTTCCGGGTCTATAAATATGTAAATAATGAATTCTTATCAGTACAATGGTAAAAATATTTTCATGGGGTGAAAAATGGAATGTCGCCTCGTGGAATGGAAATTCCATCTTTTACAGAGCGAAAATATGTTTACCACTGCACGAATGAAAACATTCATTATCTGCTTGATATGACACCAAAATAGATCAATGTTACTGAAATATAGATACACAACAAATACATACCTGAGAGCTAGATGTATAATGTTTAACGAAAAATTAATATAATAATATATAGCATTTATTTAACTCAACATTATTGGACAAATTATATATTTTCACACCGGCCATTTTGCTTCACACGAATTATGGATTTGCATTAAATTCCATCAGCTTCATTATTGAGTTAATAGTTGTACAAGATTATGGCTAACTTCCTGGGGCCGGGTGTTCAAAAGCCGGTTAACCTAACCCTGGGTTAGTGGTAACTTTCATACAAGTTTCCCGACATCGGTTATCTTAATATGAATACTTTTTTCTATCAACCTTGTACTGGGCGATAGAAGTTTTTGTTTATAAAGTTTTGAAATAAACAAACATGTAGAAGTATACAAACCAGAACAGCAGATTAAAATTGAACCCAGGGTTAGCGTTAACCGGCTTTTGAACAACCGGCCCCTGATCTATATGCGCAATCCATTGCATTTCCGGCGATTACTACAAGAACATGGTATCCGGTTAAACAAAGCGCATGCTCGAAGACATGGCACGAATATAATTATATTAAAACCTCATATATATATAAACAATGTTTGGCTGAAAATCAATAAGCCCCATGTGTAAAATAAATAATGATTCGCTTGTATACTAAACAATACACCTAGGAATTGAAAAAATTCAAGTAAAATTGATTTTGCATTTGCAAAAATATTGTAGTTTGATTTCACAAACACTATATTTATTAATACATTTGGAAATGTTTTTGTCTTGTTGTAATTGCTGTAGTTGTTTAGCACGTGTAATACACGCTCCCCGGATGCAGCTAGAAATCCATGCGATTGTTTCCTAAATAGCACATATTCTAAAAATAATGTTAAATTTAATACTATTTTGACATATTTTGACAGAACATAATAACCTTCGGCGTGGCCAATCATGTTCGTTTCTGATTTGAATTTAACCAGAGCCACTCGTCGCGCTCCGTTGACCGCGCGTAAAACTGGCTCTGGGTACAAGAATGATCATAAAATATGCTTGTTTTAAAATTTTTTAAAAACTGAGTAACTGAGGGAAATTCAAAATACTCAATTGTCGTATGTTGTGAAGGAAGCTCAGGTTTTAAATTGACTGTTACCATGACAACCCAATATGTATTGTATATGTATATATATGAGATGAAACAGCCTGTAGCAGACAAGTTTTGAGGTAAGCGAATATATATATATATATATATATTTATATATATATAAGTGCAAAAGCTCACTTCCCTTGTGGTCGTTTGAGCACTCTGGCCCCAAGACACTTCACGCATGTCTGGTTGCGCATGTGTCTGAGTATTGTACCACATGCGCTTGGTGAGGGCAAGAGTATGGTGTATAAATACGAAGTCACTCGCATCTAGACTGCATTACAAGCTGCACTGACGAGCCGTTGAACGGCGAAACATGCATGTCTGCAGATTTGACTATATATTTATATATATATAATATAGTCATCCACCGTAAATACTGGGTTTGGTGGATAATCCAAGTGAGTAGATATATGACCTATTCTGCAATCTTATTGGCCGAGGTAGCAGTGGCGTGCTGGCTTGTGCTCGCCAGGGGAGGCCAGCTGGAAATTTGGCGCCCCCTTGTAATATGTGTATGGTTGAGCGTCGTAGACGTGAGACCTCAAGTCGGGCATCCCCCGAGAAAATTTTGAAATTTAGAGACCCTGAAATGCTATTTCTTGCGTTTTGGGTGGCGATTTGACGGAATTCTGAGAATTATAAAACATCGTATAAAATAAAAATGCGCTAGAAGCAACGCATTCATGCAGGAGTTTGAATAAATATATAATTCATAGAAGGACTTTGTTTTTTTTTGAACAAAGAAGAGTAGACGGCGAACATTCATGAAGTAGACGGTGAACTTACCAGTGATCGTAAGTCAAATCACTTCACATTTCACAATTAACAATTTACATCCTTTGAGATATTACAGACTGGACAGTAATGCTTGTAGTTGTAGGTAAGCTGGCGAATTTTTAATCCTGGTATAAGTCGTATTCCGGACTAACAGAACTCAAATTAAGCGCGCGTACTAGCACTTTGAACAGTGCTTGCGGAAGTGCGATAAGTAATGCGATATTGCGATAGCCAATATAAGAAAACCTGGCACATCGGAAATCACCAATATTTATCGGATAAGGTTTATCAGATGAACGACAATGTATCAATCATTAACAATCTCAAACTCGTTTTCTCTCGTTGGCTCATCGGATCTGACAAAATTCCAATTCGGACTAGCGCTTTTGTGTGCGCTTTTGTGTGATTTGTGCAATTTCGGCGCCCCATTTATGTTTTGGCGCCCCCTAAAAAATCTTCGCTGGGGGGGCCATGGCCCCCCCCCCCCTGCCAGCACGCCACTGCGAGCTAGCGAAAACAATATGCCGGCACAATTACAAGAGTTTTCCGAACCAGAAAACAGATAAATGTTCGCTTTGAAAGCGACAAAAACCGCAAACACAAAAGACCCCAAACATCATTGACAAGGTATGAAATGCATTTAATATATAGAAATTAGTTTAAATAAAAGTTTCTACAGAATTAATAGCGAAAGGGCAGCGAAAAAACATATAGACATACAGTGATATACTTCAGGAGGACCTACTCCAACTAGAACTTTCGCAAACCAGAATGGCAAATGGTATTCAACCCGAGTTAATGACATGCAGTGATATACTTCAGGAGGACCTACTCCGACTAGAACTTGCGCAAATTAAACCAGAATGGCAAATGGTATTCAACCCGAGTTAATGACATGCAGTGATATACTTCAGGAGGAGCTACTCCGACTAGAACTTTCGCAAATTAAACCAGAATGGCAAATGTTATTCAAGCAGAGTTAATGACATGCAGTGATATACTTCAGGAGGACCTACTCCGACTAGAACTTGCGCAAATTAAACCAGAATGGCAAATGGTATTCAACCCGAGTTAATGACATGCAGTGATATACTTCAGGAGGAGCTACTCCGACTAGAACTTTCGCAAATTAAACCAGAATGACAAATGGTATTCAACCCGAGTTAATGCGAAGCCATCTGCATCTCAAAAATGTCCACCTCAAAAAAAATATGCCTTGCTTTATGCTCTTAATGCTTTAATGAATTACTCCAAAAATAGTATTAAACTATACTAGGAGGATTTAACTAATTAACACATTTAAAATAAAGTAAATATTATCTAATTGAACAAATAAAGAAAAACAAAACAAAACACAACAGTATGCATGACAAGAACAACAGCAACAATAGCAAAATAAAAACACAACACATTCGAATTAGCTATGTAAGTTAAACTGTGAACGACTTGATTGAAGAGCCCAAGCCCAACTACTTGTTTATTGAGATACTCTAGTAGGGTGACTTGATCCTGGTAGTCGTTAATTTCCCTGTAAATGGTGGTGTCGTCCGCGAATAAACGAATCTCAGACTTGATGTTCTCAGAAATGTTATTTATAAGAAATAGAAGAAATAGAACGGGTGCGAGGATTGTTCCTTGAGGTACTCCAGATATGACAGATTTTGGGTCAGAATTCAGAGTGGGAACCATTAACAGAGACAACTTGAGAACGGTTAGAGATAAATGCCTTGATCCAATTAGCAGTTGGTCCTCTAATACCGTAATAATCGAGTTTGGACATTAGGTGAAGATGTGGGACGGAATTAAAGGCTTTACCGAAGTCTAGTAAAGTGGCATCGGATTGTTTCTTTTAGTTGATACTTTTTGCCCAATCGTTGATTGCGTTAATTAGTTGAGTCTAACGGGAAAATAGTTTTCGGAAGCCATGCTTTTTATCAATTAAAATATCATGATATGCTAAATCCTTAGCAGTATGACTAAGAATGATATGTTCCATGACTTTGCAACACAGGTATGTTAGAGATATAGGACGATAGTTGGCTGGGCTGGATTTTATATCTTTCTTAAATACAGCGGTGACAAGGGCTTTAGACCGGTCAGATGGAAGTAGTGTCATACGACTGTTGAAATATGAAACAAAGCCAGTGTGAGATGGATGGTGCCAGTTCTTTGAGGACTCTGGCTGGGATTTCGTCGGGACCACCATCCTTAATAGGGTTAAGTTCAGAGAGTTGCTTGGCTACGCCTTGACAGTTGATAATTAGGTCTGAAATAGAAGTATATGGCGATGGATTTTTAGTTGGAATGGGAGCGTTCTCTTGAGTAAATACTGAAAAGAATTAAGAGTTAAAGGCGTCAGCTTTCGATTTATCAGAAACACATAATCTGTCGTTCTAATTTAAGGGAGGTATGCCGGAGCTTTCGGATTTACTTGTGCGGACATAAGACCAGAATGTTTTGGGATTAGAGTCTAAACTTGTACCAATAACATCATTCAGATAATTGCTATGTGATTGTTCGACAAGGCGAGAGACTAAATTCAATTCTTTGTGAATTCATCCCAGTGTTTAAGTTCGTGTGATTTGATAGCTTTTCTATGTAGACGATCTTTTAGCCACATATGGCGTTTGATAGAAGATGCAATCCATGGAATTATGGGGAATGTAATTCTGAATACCTTCTGAGATAGTTCGCTTGAATTTTAACAAGTTTTCTGATGTTGAGTTATGTTGAGCATTAGAGAGAAAAACAATTTTCGGATGCATGTAGCATAAATTGATTAAAGCCAGTAAAAATCTGCTTTCTTATAGATGTAAACCTTGTGAGGAGGTTTGAATGATCTAGTGACGCAACGTCGATGTTAAAAAGGACTGACAGATGATCACCGATGCCTGATGTAGTGGAAACGTTGGAGATATTATTAGGGATGGATAATAATAATAATAGATCCAAGGTTTTGTTAGAAGCTGGACGATTAAATGACGCGGCGTGTTGGTTTAAGTAGTAGTTGTCAAGTATCTGGAGAAGTTTTTGATGTTGATATGAGTTGTTTTGACTTACGATTTGTGGTGTTTCAGATTTCCAGTTTATATCTCCAAGGTTAAAATCACCGCCTAAGTTGATATTTGGGTGGAATCAAATACACAGTTTATAGACTTATTGAGCTCATCGACAGCTACTGAAGAGGAGTTTGGAGATCTGTAGTGAGAAGCTGAGTATAATTTCTTAAAGTTATTGAATTTGACGGAAGACCAGAGAATTTCACAGTTGGTATAAAAAATTTGGGCATTCTTCAGATATTATGTCGGATTTAACGATGTCGAATGTGGAAAACACCACCACCGTTCGCACATCTGTCTTTTCCGTAGACTGTGTAGGTGGATAGAAACACAGAGTTTAGATGCAGTACCCAACACAATATCTGGGTTATGTAGATGAAGTACAGCAGGAAATTCTGTGAAACGGGTTGGATTTTTAAACCGTTGCAATTGATCATCATTCCTTTTAGGTGTTTTGTTTTAGATTGATTAGGCTTGCGTATAGGATTGGCGAATGTACGCGAAGGAGTGAAGAGAATATAATGTTAGAGTTTGGAAGGGAAGTATATATACTGATTGATCATCAAGGGTGCTGAATGAGTTGGTAAGTGATGGTGGTGAGTTAAGGTGATCAGTCAATAGGGAAGTGGGAAGAGTAGGTCGTTGCAAGAGTAAGTCGTTGCAAGAGTAGGTCGTTGCAAGAGTAGGTCGTTGCAGAGAGTTTGTGGTATTTAAGTTCACACTGCAACAGTTTATGTGGTACCAAGCTGAGCAGACGTCACACTGAATATAGTTGGATTTAATGGGTTTTGAGCATGGTTGACAAAGATACTTCGTTATTGGGCCAGGGTTAATTTGGATTTCATCACGAAAGGAGAATGGTAAGTAAAAATCCCATTTGATTATTATGAGTTTGCGTAACAATGGTATATTCACGGAGTCTGGATGTAGAGAATGCTGCGAGAACAGCTTCAAACCCAACAGGTACTGATTCACAGTACGCGATGGGGTAGTTGAGGCCAAAATCCGGTACTTTGATAGTGAGAACTGGGTTTACATTCAGTTGATGGTATAATATGGACACGAAAATTAATAGAACAGGTGCAGCTATGAGAGCTGTCCTCGCCATAACCATAGGCAAATTATTCAAATACAAAATTGTGGTGTCTCAATATTTTGGAGTCACCCTGAGTAACAATCTGAAATGGTCTCAACACGTTACTTCTATCTCGGGGAGGGCCAGCCAAGTTCAGGGTCTTATAAGAAGGAATCTGTGGAATTGTCCGAAACAAGTCAAGGAATAACGTGTACGGCCATAGTTCGTCCTAAGCTAGGGTATGCTTGTGCTGCTTGGGATCTACATCTTAAAAAATATATTACCGCCCTTGAAAGAGTACAGAGAAAGACAGCATGTTTCTGTACCAATAACTGTAACCCAATTGCTCGTCACCGACATGCTCAGTAATCTGGGGTGGAGTAGCCTAGAGTCAAGAAGAACATTGGCACGACTCACTCTTTTATAAGATGAGTAGAGACTTGACACGGATCCTCATCTTACGCTCCACACTGAACAAAGAACCCGGAGTAGTCATCATTATTAATATAGAGTTGATAAGGCCACTACGAACGTATATTTTTATTCATTTTTCCCAATAACTATTAGAGAGTGGAATAGTCTCCCTCCTGATAAATAGTAATACGGTTGATGATTTTAAGTCCAATCTATAATTTTTTTTAGATAATTAATCAATTTTTAAATTTTAGTTTAGGTACATTCTTTATTTTATATTACTGGATATTAATAGTTGGTGTGATATCTGTATGGATTTTAGCGACTTAAATAAAATGTAGATATAGCTACCAAAAAAGATGATTACTCACACCACTGCGGAAATTTGTATTAGAAACCTTCAAATCGGCGTTGTATTATTACCTCTGATTTCGCGCACAAGTCTAATGCCTTCATAGGCTAATGAACTAGATCAAAATGGAATTTAACCGGATATATGGTCCATTTATTGGCAGTTAAGTATTTATTACAAAGAAAATTATATCAATCTAAACGAAAAATTATTTACAATATATTATTAATAAGTTCCTTTGCAGGTGAGTTATTGTTCAACCCCAGCAGCGCAATTTTCCAAGAGTATGGAAACCATGCTCGGTACTTCCGTCAGTATCTCCAAATCTTAACTCAGTAACGGGTAATGTATTCAGGTCGCTGAGAAATCCACTGTCTTCGCGAAGTTCCTTAATGCCAGCGTCGCAGTTACATTTCTGCTGTCCTCCTTCACAATTATTGGTCATTCCACAAGAACATTTTCCACTGTTAATTGCCGCTCCACCCCAGTAGTTCATCCTTATTCCTTGCCGTGATACCCACCAACCGTAACCATTACGAAAAAGCCAGCTGTAATTACATTCATACATTATAAACTGCGCACAATATTTTGACTGTTTAATTATTGCAACGATTTTGTCCAGTCTGATGTCATATGTGATACTTCTGCGGTAGAAAGGTTCTCCGCGAGCATTTCCAGTCACTTTAGTTCTTTCTTCACTATCATGCCCAATTTCGGTTATTCCAATCGCATATTTTGCTGTCATATTGCAATAAACTGAAAATGTTGGGAAATCTGATCCTTGAGGATTAATCAGGTAAGGCCCACTCGGAAGATTTGGATGCTTTGATTTCAAAACCGTACAGGATATATCTATATAGACCAATAGGATTAAAATAGGTTATTATCAAGGTATATTAAATTGAAGTCACACAGACCAGGTATAATACCAGGCCCCTTCTTGATAGCGGATTTTTTTGTGTTTGAAATAATTATCTTGAACTATAATCAACATTTTCTTTCATTTATTATCGCTTGACCGGTAACATCAGTAGTGATGCCCTCTGCATGACTTCCAAAGAATGCGGATACATTAATTATTCAACTTGCTCCTAGGCTTTCGGAAGGGATAAACCTCAACAATCACATCTCACTCCATCTCCTAATCCTAGGTCTCAACCTTCTGAAATTATGACGTTAGAAATTTACATTCAAAATTCCATGAAATTTTCCATGTCTGAAATAATCAAAATATAATTGCTAAATATGGTTCCCACTAGCAATTTTCTCTGCGACTCTTGCTCCTGAAGTATGCGTAAGAGCTACTAAGCACGCTAACAAAAGTATATGATCCGTTATGATGTTGGTTTGCTAAGGCGCATAACCCCATAACACCTATTAACTCGTTTGAAGTGGAAAGAAAAATACAAATACCTTTAGACAAATAGGTTTGAATATATTATTGAGGACTATACTTTGTAAAAAATCATTTGTTCTTTGAACGGAGTTTCTAAAAATCTTTTTCATACTTGATCGACCTCAGACATGGCAAAAGTGCTTTGCCTCTTTTTCGTCTATATATATATATATATGTTGGACGTTATCTCGTCGAGAATGGGAACTGGGGCTTGAGTTTGTAAAGAACCTCTTCTGCCAAATACATTACAAACTCCAGCGAGAAAACATGAATTTTCTCGAGAACAATAAATTGTTTGCCGAAAATAGCATAGATTTTTCTGCATAAGCCTCTCACTTACTCCACTAGACATGGAGTATGCCAATAAACGAAAAGACAATGTCCCTGAAATGGTATTTCTGACAAATTCCCATTAATAAAATACTGCAACAAAAGATATATAAGCACTTATTTGCTTGCATGCATGGTCGTAAAGGTGATGTTTCCATGAAACAACACAATTAATGAATTAAATATCTCTTTTATTCTATTCCAATAGAAAAATACCTTTCAAACCTTTTAGGAAGCAACTTGCATTGTATTCCTGCAAAAAATAGATTCGAAATGTTTATTTTCTCATTTTCATTAAAAATTACTACACATGTAAATACTGATTGAAATGCAAATCATGAAAGCAACACAAAAAGCGAATGTGTTTTTAGTTTACATGAAGTACAAATATTCTGAGCTAGAAGCTTCAATTTCGGAACATGGATTACTCTGGTAAGTAATAATGTACTCAGTAGATCAGGGAAAGGTGCAAAAGTAGAGCCAGTTCGCCAGTTTTCCCAGAGCACGAAAATTCTTGAGCACAAGTTATTAGAGTTCAAAATATATATATGTTACTTACTGGCTGCAAGTTCCGTACTGGAAAAATATTTTCTCGAGGTCTCAGAAGTGGCCAGCTATCGTACAGTACTGCCTAGAATTAACTTAACACTGCGGTTTGGTTGCGGTTCGTGCGGTTAGCGTGTGCGGTTCGTGTCGTTAGCTGGTGCGGTGATTGCGCTTAGCGGGTGCTATGCCTGCGGTTAGAGGGTGGGGCGCGTGCGGTTTGCGGGTGAAGTTCGTGCGGTAATCTCACCCCAAACAGAAAAACCACAGCGTCGTGTTCCGACGGTTTCCGATACAACTGTTATTATGCGGGAAACGGACTTGTTCCTATATGGATCAATTTGTTTACTAAATTACTACTTTCTCTAATAAACTGTATAACATACACCACTGTAATGAATTTAAATTATGAATATAAAGAGAATGTGGTGTTAAGGCGATCGAAGTATACGCTCAGATCAACAAACGTGTCACCAATACAAAGTCTACGGGTTTGCCGCGTGATATTTGAGTGTTAGTAAACAAGCAACCGTAATGTGATAAGCGACACTTTTTATATATCTATTCAAACGCCCTACTATATTAATTCTACTTTGCCATAAAATATGACACAACGGTTGATACAATGACAAGTTTGTTACACGTTGTCGACAGGCCTGCTACGAGCTTGTTAAGCCAACAACTTGTCAACAAGATGTGAGATTTTTACATGCGTAGATAAACCTAGTAACTTTTTCAGTGTCTTACGCGTATCAGTGCAAAAACCTATAGAGAAGGGTTTATATAGCATGCAGCAAATTCCGAAGTCAACACAACGAAGTCAACAACGTATTAATCTATAAACATTTTTAAAATTATTGTAAGCGCATGTTTCCGTGTATTGTAGTTACGTGTATATGTAAGAGAGAGCTGGTCTTACACGGCATAAAACTCCCAAGGTTATAAACATACGATAATAAAGAATGGTATGATGCGACAGCTCAATAGTGCCGGTTTTGGCACGAAACTTCACAATCTTAAACCTTGAAAGCATTACAGTCAAACAACTCAGACTTTGTTTTCTTACTCTACGTGTAAAGAAAGTTGTAAAAAGCAATTAAACTTTTGATAATTTTAGTCAAGTTAATTAAGCTTTAATAGTTAAATAATGGATTTAGCTAAGATTATTTAACCTCACACATTTGTTATGGTAGTCAAATATATAAATATTTCTATTTAAGCAAGTCTTGCTCTAGTTGTGTCAATGCATCAAATCGTCCAATAATAATCTTTGTAGAAAAGCCTGTATTAAACTCAGATCTCGATCTCAGATCTCTCATTCCGCTTATATATAGCTTTCCGCGCAATGTTTGCTTTGATTTTGCTAGCAAATCCCGTTGAAAAATACACCGTGCATCTTCTTTCAAGTATACTGACAAATTTTCGTTTCGTAAACTGCATACTGTTTACAAGTTATCCTCCCACGTCCCGGAAATACCAAAATACTCATTGAAGGCACTGATCTCAAATATCTGAACAGTCCAGCATATAAGCAACAATGATCAGCAACGATAATCTCTGTCTTTCTGACGAAAACTCGTCATTATATCCCCCAAAAAATTCATTGACCTTTATTTGTATGGCACTACAGAGTTCCATGTGTTTTTCACCATTGTATTTGAATCTTTCGCGCGCATGAGGCCACAACTCAACTGAAACAAAGTTCTCGAAAGCCGGATAGATTTTTACTTTTAATTTGTTTAATATGGCTACGGGTGAACAGGCTCTCTTGGCAATTGAAAGTATACAGGAGGATCTTAAAAATGCATGTTCTTTGATACGACGCAAAACATAATTAAAAATGCAACGTTTGCGATCGATCGAATTGACCTAATCGATCGAATTATTTGACGAGCTGGCAGCCGTGTCAATAACGTTACAAGTATTCTTGAAACTAAGAAAAAGCAACGAGAAAATATCATTGTCTACCGAATTTATAGATTTTTAGTTCACTTCTCAACAAGGATAATTTTCTTGTTTCAAGAACAGTCAGAAATTATTATTCTATGATGCAAGAATATCATTCTTGAAATAAGAAAATGGCTCCCGGATTATCTTGCCTAGATTAATTTTCTTATTTTAAGAAATGTTTTCTTAAAACAAGAACATTTTTCTTGTAATTTTTCTTGACAAGAAATAATCTCTCAACATAAGAAATATTTTCTAAAAAATAGAATTTTTATTCTCTATATATAGGCTAGACTTCGATTTTTGCACTGTTAATTAACAGAAAGTTCTGCGTGCATTTATGTAGCCATGTGGTTAAAAAATCTTATTTTCGTTAGTGTATTACGTATTTCTTATTTTAAGAATATTGCATAAACAACTGTCTTAACAAGATTCATCGCGAAAATCAAGAAAAATGTTAGTATAATAGATTTGGTCTATTAAAAATTAACAAGGGGTGTGGTATAATGAGAATTCTATATATTTTTTAGCTTTCTAAAATTTTCTTGTTCCAAGAAGAATTAAGAATTTTTTTCTTATGGGGCAAGTATTTCTTATTTTGAGAAACAACTTATTAATTTGAAGAAAACATTTTCTTAAATTAAGAAAATAACTTCTCTTAAGAAATAACGTTCTCATTTTAAGAAAATATTTTCTTAAATTAAGAAAATGTTTTTCTTAAGAAATAATTTTCTTCTTCTGAGAAAATATAATTTTGCTGTGTATATAGCTTTCCGCGTAATGTTTGCTTTGATTTTGCTAGAAAATCCCGTTGAAAAATACACCGTGCATCTTCTTTCAAGTATACTGACAAATTTTCGTTTCGTAATCTGCATACTGTTTACAAGTTATCCTCCCACGTCCCGGAAATACCAAAACACTCATTAGCGCGCCAACTAACAAACTTATTCGATTTATGAATCGAATATTTCTTCAATATGAGATTTTCAACGAGTTTTTCCCATTGGGGACTAGCATCCGGAAAATATATGTGTTATTGTATATGATATCCTCTCTTGAATAGTTAAAAGCAAATCTAGAGGTATGAATATTTGCCATATATATTATCGTTGATTACTCTGAATTGTAACTCGCAGTGTAACATTTCATATTGTGATAGACACACATTTTTACGCTGGTTGCAATATATATGAATTGTAAAAAATAAAAGAAAACACCAAAATGCCAATGACAAAGTTGGAAATTAAACTGCTAAAATATATAGTATGATATTCTGATTTCTAAATACTAATTTTCCCACGGAAAATTGCGAGTTTGCAAGTCGTATTGTTTTCGTGTTCCGCGTGAGTTACGGTCAAACCTCAACACGCCCACAAAACGGCAGGCGGTTCGCGTGCAGCCCTCGGGGAAACCGCAGGCAACCTCCGTGCAGACCGCGGGCGGTCAAACCGCGTGTGACGCACCGTTAACCGCATATTTGTGTTAAGTTACTTCTAGGCAGTACTGTACATGGTGAAGACTTGTTAGTTCTTACTCAGTGGTCATAAATTCTTACCTTTCTTGGGTCATTGAAATAGATATAATCATAGGAAGAGTTTCTCTCCAACAATTTCTCAGATGTATTGTTGACAACGTCATGTAACATTTCACAACTTGGTTCATTCTCTAAGGTGAATATCTTTTTAAAGTTGAGTGATCTACAACATGGCTCGTTGACGCATTCCTTTACACAATCTATCCAATCAGAGGCGAATGTGGCTTTCAGAACTGTAGTATTCAGCATGAAACCTTGAACATGCAACAAAAATATAGAAACGATTTTTAATGCAGGAATACATGGGAAGATGAGACATTTCATAACACATTCTTTCCTAGTTTGGGAAGTGACTTTATTCATCAAAGTTTTAGTGCAAAGCTTGAAACTATATATTTAACAACAATCATAAATGGAAGAACCTTATAAGACAAAAATATAGAGGTAGATTACAAAAATATCTATATCCTAAACTTTCAAGCTATTCTTTTCCCCTTTCCTTTTCTCTTTGTCTGCAAAAACCAAAAATTTCTGATGATTTCAAGCTTGGTATTAGTGGCACATCGTACCCCGTATGTTAGCCAATTCGATTTCTCAAACATACTTTATGCAAACTTTATTAAATGGCATAATCTCATTTTCTCTCAACATTTAATAGTTCAATAGCGCTAATTGAACGGAAAATAAAATGAAATCGAATTGTTTTGGTTCTTTGATCGGATCTTCATTTAGTGGAAATAAATTTTTCACTGATCTTCGCCAAATAGTGATAGTGAACAACAACAAAACCAGACAATTTACATACATCCTATTACATACATTCTTGCCTATAACAGTTCGGTACCCTCATAACAGTCTTCATGTAAACAAAATATCTGGGATTCTCACCTTCATAACCTGAATTAAAACAAAAATTGACGAGTTCTATTCTTTGGCCTTGTCCAATTGCCAGAGAGATTAACGGAAAAATTAAGTACAATTTTAGCCACATTCTTGCTTGTCCAGCCAGCATCGTTCTAAAAATTATACTGATTTTTAATTTTATTCCATTTATTGTAATAAATACGTCAAATATTTCACGTGATTTGGAAATCTCATCACGGTATTACTGTAGATAATCCCGCCTCAAAAATTATTAATTCATAAGGAATTTGGCCAACCACAGAGCTTTGTCCTGCTGGAATGATGTTACTGGAGAGGTATGATGCCCTAAACCTAGAAGAGACGTAATTTACTTTTTCCAGAGGGAGCGGGAGGAGTGAGGGGAGGGGGGGAAGTCTGCTAAATTTCCGATTATCCAGTCGTGTAAGCTGATTAAGGGTAATTGTAATTGTGAGTAAGAAATGTTGTTATATAGATGGAAGACATAATTTCAGAAGTGACACCTAAAAGTGTAATCAGGGTTGCGGCTCCTGTTAGTTGGCGCGTCGGGGCATGGTTATAATATGATTTTTTCGGGAATGTCTCAGAAAGATATACTTAAACAATGTATTAACCTTATTGAATTGATGTTTCCACAACCTCTCGTCAACACACCTTTCCGGAAAGCATACGTCACCAAACACGAAAACGAGGTTCTATAGCCGAACGTACATGGCGGGAAATATAAAGGCCGGAAACATAAAGGCCGAAACAGAAAATTTAAAAATTACTTTCCGCACTGCGTATAAAAAAATCATTAACCCGGACCAAGACAAGGTTCTCACAAAGTCCAAACTTGGAAGGCTAGCTAATCTGCAGGAATGAAAATCAAGTACCATCTGCGACAACTTTTTACGTTATCGCACGAGAGAAAGCGTTCTACGAGGGAAGAATTGTCGACACTTTCATGTTTGTCTGCTCATAAATATTGTGCCTTTAAGTTTGATGAGCTAATCGATATTGCCTCAAATCAAGTCGGTAGATTTTTTCACTTTTGTAGTTAACTTGAAAGCTTTTGTTGATTTAAGACCTGCTTAATAACATCGTGCAAGATAAATGAGGTGTACTACAGTAACTGTCTTTGACTTGTTTTTGTGCACGTACGTATACCGTCGGGCATGTTCCGTCCATCGGTCCATGTAGATTGTAGCTGTGTAAAAACAGTTTGTTCACTCTGGTTCACTAGGTGCATCCATTTGTACTGTTAAACCATGAAGAATGATATAATTTCTCAACAAAAAGCAGTTCAAACCAAAATTGACTTCCCATGTCGGGAAATTTTTAAAATTAAAACTGGGAAGCACATTAATTTATCTTTACATTAAAACTCGCTGTCGCTCCATGGTGCGAAAACGTTAAAATTTGTTGGTTGTTCTTATCACTGCAGGCCTGCAGGTTAGCTTTTCAAGTTTCGACTTTGTGAAAGCCTTGTCTGGGTCTGGGTCTAGGTCAATTATTTTATACGCAATTCGGGTATTTTACTGTTACTTCTCTGTAGTTTTCAACTCTTGCCACCAACTTGTCTTTTTTTCGAAAATAAACTTTAATTAAAAAGACGAAAATGAACCTTAATTGCCTCACTGTAAACTGTTTTGGATCCTTGGATCTTGGATCCAGTGATGTCTTCTTCGGCTGATTTTGCATTTTAGTTTAGCAAATTTTAGATTTTATGTTTCGGCCTTTATATTTCCCACCAGTGTTTGTTTCCGTTCGGCTACAGGGCCTCGTTGTCGTGTTTGGTGACGCATGCCTTCCGGAAGTGTGTATTACTGAAACTGAAATTATTGATAGAGCGGAAACAGCCTATTTTATCATTTAGTAATGTACTTAATGCAAAATTGCTAACACCAGTTGATACCTCATCATGGTAACACCATGGGTCTACGAAGTTGATACCTCATCCTTACGGTGCCCGTCTCAGAAGTATTATAATATCACTATGAAAAATCAAATTATTAAATCCACTCTATCGGTGGTATGATTGATTAGCAGCCTCGTTATTTGATCGGATAAGAATTTAAGAAATGACTTTGTTTTTTCATTACATAAAGTACAAATATTCTGAGCTACCAGCTTGTAACACAAGCTTCTAACACGGACGCAGACGACGTCGCTGACGAATACACGCTAACGAAGGAGAAACACAATGAAGGTATGAAACACCAGAATTGGCTTTGTTACAATGCCGTTTAAATACATTAATTTATGAATTACAATTATTTGAACAAATAATTACAATAATAATCCTTCAATAAATCCTAATATAAATTAGTAGAACGAAAAGGTTTCATGGTTTCACACGTGTTCCGCGAGTTGCCAGGACACTACGTTTCATCAACACTTCGGAAAGCTACGAAAGCGTCTAAAATTACCACGAAAGCTTGCGTTATTAATCGGGAGAGAATTTGGCAGGATCCGGAAATTGATTTCATTAAATCAAGCGGTAACTACACGCAGATACGTTTTCTTTATAAGAGATGTCCAGGCTACTTGCGGAACACATACCGCGTATAAAAGCCGATGTTTCATCCCTTTAATTTTATTTCTACGTCACTCCCCTCACGGGCGCGCCAGCGCTCGAAGCTTATTGCTCAGAATATTTGTACTTCATGTAAACTATTTCTTAAATTCTTGTCCGAGCAAATGACGAGACGTCTAATTGATTAATCATACCACCAATAGAAGAAGTTGAAAAATTTGATATTTATAGTGATATTACAACACTTATAAGATGGCCTTCCATGCTTCATCACCTCGGACATAACTGTTATTTCAACGATACGAAAATCTGTCATTTCCTGAGTTGGAAATTCATGATTCAAGAAAATACCTTTGACACTTTGAAAAGGATTCTCGGTAACGATTTGAGCAATTGTCGTTAAATTTTCAGTACATGGGCACTTCTCACTTTATTGAGAATTGGAATTTAGGATTTTCCCATATCTATAATTTTCAACCACACCTATTCAATAAATACGCCAAGCATGTTTAAGTACAAGTTTAAGAACATTGGTTATCAGCTAAATTTTCAAAATAATCAAACATCTTTAACTCATGCATCTCCAAGAATACTTATAGTGATAAATCAAATATAAAAAATGGCTTGATTTGGACTTGCCTGTCAGAAGATAATTTTTATCAACTTCAGTCCAGAAAAAACAGCATGTAGCTACTTTAACCACATGTTTGCCACTAGCAACGCGTGTTATCTGCATGAAATAGATTTTTTAAGAGACTTCAATTCTGCATCTACCTTATATCAATATATTTTTCTACTGATGTATGGGTAAAAATGGGCGAGTAAACTTCATGTTGGTCTGTGTAGGATAACTGAATGAAGTTGGCCAGTATAAAACACACAAAATCCTAAGCTTCGATATTTAAGTAACGGATTTAAAAACGACGGGTAAAAACAAATTGCTAATACATAGCACAAATATCAAATACTTTGTGCCTCTATTTTACTCACTTGATTTTGAACTGAAACTCAAGTTATAAAGCAGTATTTTGGGAGGAATATTCATGCACAACTTGTATAGCATCATTATCGTTTTCGCTTATGAAGCGTAAATTAGAAAATTAGCTAAATTGCAGGTATATATTAATTGGATTTTTGATACTTACAGTCTCCAACATTTCAGAGTGGCAAATTAATTGTTTGAATAGCTTATTAATCGATCTTGTCCAGCAGCGCCGTGAATTATTAATATGTATATGTAAGTGTTTAAACAAGTATCCAAAATAGCATTTAACCTGCACATGTTTGCCACTAGCAACGCGTGTTATCTGCATGAAATATATTTTTTAAGAGACTTCAATTCTGCATCTATCTTATATCAATATATCTTTCTACTGATATATGGTTTGCTATAGGTTCCAACAAAATAGCGGTTTCAGGTTTTCTGGCTTAGGTGGACCCTCCGGGGTTGGCATAGGAAAAATCTGCTTTTTATGAGCAGAAACTGCTAGCATATCCGCTTTTCTATTGTCGTTACCATATTACGATTCGGTATAAACATTTGAAATTTTGTCTCAATTCATTAATTTGGGATTTTCTTTCGCTGCGGATATTGTCTTCGGAGGATTGAACGGCGAGGTTTTTGTTATGTGAGGGTTTATTAATGATTCGACCCAGTTATTCAACCTTGTTCATCTTGGCCGCCAAAAAATAGCGCGTGTTAGCTAATGCGAAACTAAAAAACTAATGCAGTCTGTACTAGTGTACGTATAAGGTGCATAATATAGTTCTACTAAATTGATGTCGAGAAATTAATGGATTTTTACAATGATTGTATCAACTATTCATGTTGTATATTTATAGTTTTGTGTACCATGCATATTTGTTGTTATAATTTGTTATGTACATCCATGTCCAACCCTATACCACAACATTAACAATTCCTTGGATATTATTTAATGTTTTTGTGCTCACCACTATCGTCAAATATTGAAACAATTTAAAAACAATTTTAAAAATGGTACTTACTCAAGTTTATTGATTACTATATCAGCAGTAGCTACAATGTTCTTCTTTGCTGTAAAAATACCCAGCGTAAGATATAAGAAAGGTTCCCGTATTATAAATATCAATCAACTCAGTTCAGCTAATATTCACCTTGGTGAACAAAATTGAAACTCGCTAGTCTTGAAGTTTAATCACTTAATATATATACTAGTCAAGTTAGCAGGTGTTTTTCATAGCAATTAATTTCGTTTTAATTTACACTATATTTGAAAGATGTTCGCTAATCCTTTTAAACGCCGGTCTGGCCATCAAACATGCGTTTATCTTAGGTTTTTGTGCCTTATGGTTGCTGCCATATGACTCATAGGTCTACATTCTTTGTGGGAGGGAACCGGAGTACCTGGAGAAAACCCACGACATTCGGTCATGTCATGAGTCCGAAGGAGCATCGGGCTGACGATGTCAGAACAGGGCCTTTTTTAAGAAATCGTTAGTGGGGGGGCAATAATCGAAAAGGGGACCTAACAAGTGGATGGCCGTCAACGTTTGTCAATAAATTTGGGGGGGGGGGGGGGACACTAAAAAATTTTTTCCTATAATATATATATATTTTTTTTTTATCTAATTAAACCGAACTGATCCCTGTTTTGTGGAGTTGTGGATAAATTTTAAATTTTCTACAATTTGCTTTTGCTTTTGCACAAGGACCTCACTGGGGGGGCAAACAGTTGACTGGGGGCAATTAAAAACTGGGGGGGGGGGCAGGGGGGCTGGGCATTTGCCCCCCCAGTGCATTAGTTAAAAAAGGCCCTGTGTCAGAAGTGAAAGGCGCTCATGCTCTGACGACTGCGCCCCGAAGCCTCTTCTCTGGATAGTATGATTATGTTCATACTATGCTATGCTATTTGAAATAACTCAGGATAAAAATGGGCGAGAAAACTTCATGTTGCTCTGTATATGATAACTGAATGAAGTTGGCCAGTATAAAACAAACAAAATCCTAAGCTTTGATATTTAAGTTACGAATTTAAAGGCGACGGGTAAAAACAAATTGCTAATACATGGCACAAATATCAAAGACTATTTTACACACTTGATTTCGAATTGAAACTCTAGGTATAAAGCAGTATTTTTGGGAGAATATTCATGGACGACTTGTAGAGCATCATTATTGTTTTCGCTTATGAGGCGTAAATTAGAAAATTAGCTAAATTGCAGGCATTAATTGGATTTTTTACACTTACAGTCTCCAACAATTGAGAGCGGCAAATTAATTGTTTGAATAGCTTATTAATCGATCTTGTCTAGCAACGCCGTGAATTATTAATATGTAGCCTATATGTAAGTGTTTAAACAAGTATTCAAAATAGCATTTCGTATATTTCATATGTATTAATTCGAAAGTTACAAAGCTTTGTGCCTCTATTTTTCTCACTTGATTTCGTTTTGAAACTCTTAACTACAAGCAGTGTTTTGGGGGAAATTAATGCATGCACACAACTTTCCGAGTATCATTATTGATTTCGATCATGAATGTAAAGAAGAATATTAGCTAAGTTGCAGGTATTAATTGCATTTTTGACACTTATACAGTTTCCAACATTTCAGAGTGGCAAATTAATAATTTGAACAACAGATAAACCGATAAATTCTAGCAGCCTGAAACGTCAATGTAAAATATATATGCGGCATGTAAGCTATTAAAAGAGTATTGAAAGTATCCTTAACTATGATGCCTTTGCCAGTTAATAAAAAACGCTGGACAATAAATAAACACCTTAAACTAACAAGTAGCTTACCTACACAATCAATGATTCGAGCATCAGTGTCATCAGGCGACCACCAAGGGCAATGCATGCACCGTCTTCCATTCAAGCATTGTATTATCGCAACATTTACTACAAAGAAAATATTCCGAAATTCTATTCACATGTGGAATTGGAACAGTTCACATGTAAAAAGGCATTTTCACATGTCAAATTATATGTGAAATTTTCGTAAGGGTAATATTGAAGTAAAAATCGATTCCTTATTTTAAGAAAATATTTCTTAGTTTAAGAACAAAATCATTGACAAGAATCTTATTTCAAATTATTTGCCCCGTGGGCAAGTAAAATATTATTTTCAAGAATACCTTCTAGAAAAAATTTACCCTGTTAAAGGGAGATCAAGGGTAATTTGGCTCAACTTTTGTCTACTTGGGAATGAGGCTGACCTACCCGTTAGACCTTGTTCGAAAGAGCCCTTGGAGGATCCTGGAGGTTTGATTTAAGGAGGCAGGGCCGTAGCATGGCCATTTGACTGGGGGGTTGTAACGTCTAATATTTACCGACGAACATTTGGTCGTGATCCCCCATAAAGTTATACACATAAGATATCCTCCGTTTATATAGCTTCATGTTTATTTTACACGTTAATATTATATATTTATATATCGATGTTTTTACCGACAGCTCCGTACATTACCGACCCAGTACGCGTTTTACCGACCGTTAAAAAAATTGGAGGTGTTACACCCCCCACACCTCCGCACGCTACGCCCCTGTAAGGACTTTACACCCAAAGGACCTAGGGCCTGAGGAGCCCCGCTAAGCCAAAGTTACATCAGTGATTCAAGGTGCATTGGAGTTCAACGTGTTTTGTCTAAGAGTGTGGTCTTAACTGAGATAAGGTCAGGCAAAAATAAAGAACGGCCATTTAAATCAAGTCATACAATATGTCCAAAATATTCCTTTTCATATATAAACTTCATTTAGGTATTATTATTACTATACCAATGGTGTTCGTGGAGTAAGTTGTCACTAACCAATACGTACAGTTGTAATTCTCCCCATATAGAAAAACAAATAATTTACTTTGACATGAAAGATGTTGGAAATTGAAGGTTAACCAGACTACATGTATCTGCCATTCTATCCATGTCTCTTTTCAACACATTCAGGCACACGCTGTGTTTTCAATGGCAAAACACAATTGTTAGTAGCTACAATACAGTATCTCTTCTTAACTATTAACTCACAATGTACACTCAATGTAATTTTACCCTGATAATGGCAGTCAATATCAAGGGAAAAGTTGCGCATTGTAAGTGATACTTTCAAAGTCTTTGAGTATTAACAAAGACCATAAACATAAGATATCTAGGGTATTGACTAAGGTGCAGTTTTTATGGTTGTGGTCTACCTCAATCAGGCATTTGCTATAATTTCCTAATAATTTTCATTTTTGTTTGTTGAGAAATAAGCTGCCCAGCCTATGGAACATCTCCGCCAGGATTTGGGCAGAGTATTAGTGCTGCTTTTAAATTAATACTAGAAATACATGCTTGCAGTAACCCCTCGCCCAAGCTGAACATTGCCATGCACTATATTCCAAGATATTACTATTACTAAGATTTTCATCACACAATCTGCCATGCAAAGGTTGTAAGGCGAGTCGGATATCTGCGTTCAAAACAAAATTTTGGCTTAGAAAACAGAATTGGATCCCTGGCTCACACCCCTCTTCACGACGCACTCAAAGGCTATCGCCATATGAAATGTTTTACTTGACGTAATCACTGTGTTTTCCTTCATTTTAAATGTGTCATTAAAATTTTGATCATTACTCTAATAGTTTGGAAAGAAGAGTGGAAGAAAACAATATTATTTTGGGAAATTTATTTTGAAAGAATAAAAAAATGGAAATTTTGTTTCAAGAAGGGGAAGCACAGTAGCCATGGCAACACGATTTCTGGAATACAAAACAGTTAAGGTGGCTCCCTACAGTTCTGTAAAACTTTGGGCACTTCAGTAAATTTCGCTTTCAACTAAATTTATATTGGATATACTTACGACAGGGCAAAATGAGCATTTCCAGGAATGTAAAGAGGTATTGGGCTGTCTCTTTATGGACAAACAGGAATAGTGTTAGTGTTGCTATGGCAACCATGCTGTCTTATCTTTTGCGTTTATATTGTCTAATTTCAGATTGAATTGATAATATCTTTTTTCTCCTTCGGTCAATTTTTCTGAAATTTTTTTGGAAGATTAATGGTCCACCAAAGAATAACATATCAAAATTTGATGGGTAGTTTATAAGGCTAGTTTCGAGATATTTTGGAATTTCGATTGCAGAGAAACCTCCCTGTAGAATTTTTTGAAATTTGGATATGTTTTTCTTCTTGTCTTATTTAACAAGTGTACAATGTTTTAAAAAGTTTCACGGAAGGAAACACGAGAAAAACAGCTTGAAAACCCATTTGAAGTTGCTGACGTGATTAAATATCGACTCGACAAGATCGCACTTTGCGCATGCGTAGAAATTATAATACGTGAACAACACGAAATGAAACCACAACAATCAACAATCTGTGACCACAATAATGAAGCGAAACGTGTCAGTTTAGTTCATGCTTGGTTCTTTCACTTTGTTTATATAATGATATGTATTTTCATTCCTAGTTTTTGGCTTGTGCTTCATATTATTTACCTGTTTGAGGTGAAAAAGGAAGTTTAACAAGCAACACATTAATGTGAAAACGTTTCAAAACATTCAAACAACATGTATTTTTCATATAAAGACAACTCGTATAAAACCGTATAAAACTGTCTGTATTGTAGTTTTATGTGCTAGTTTAGCAGGTCAAACACTAATTGTGAATTGAGTTGAAAGATAGGAGTAACATATTATATTATATTACTTTGGCAGTTCTAGACTTCCTTGAACACAGTATAAAGTATAATTTCAGAATCTAATAGTAATAGTCAATGCAACCAGTCGAAGATTTTGAACATTATAAAAGAATATACGGAACGTATATAGGTAAAAAACACACAAAAAGAAAGCTTAGAAACTGGTTAAAAACATACATACTGTTTAAATTTCAAAGGTTTACGATTATAATGAAAAATTTGTGGTTTCTTCGCAGATATATTAAAAGTCTCCGAAAATAACTTCCCGCGGCTTGCTTCAAACATTTTTGCCGGGTCACGAATATTCCACGCGTGGGACGCGATCATGACGTCTGATCTATATAGATCGGATTTCAAACTGTACTTAACTGTAGGGAGCCACCTTAAACAGGTTACAAAAACTACAAAAATAATTAAAATATTAGTTGTTTTAGCCATACAAATCTGAGATATATGGTGTAGGTATGTTCTTATGCATTCTATAAGCTTCAAATTAATGTTTAAATGCAACCTTCCGTTCACTAAAATGTTTCCAAAAGTTCAGTATAAAACTAAACTGCCTTTTACCGATAAATTAGTTTTTGAAATGAAATCAGACAAAAATATACAAATCCTCTCGTGAAATGATTTCGCTTTCCTCTTAAGTTGAAACTTTTTGATAACATAAAACATAGGATACTTTAAATCTATGTAAACAAAACAACATTTTTACCGCTATAATAAAACACATCAACAACTATACGAAACTTGCCATATTTTTTGACCATCTATCTCTATGTATCCTTTTTTATAAAGTATAAACGATTAATTTGTTCCGCCGCTTTTCCTGAAGTCCCAAAAAGCGATTTATAATGTAAGTTATAATTCAGACTCACTGATATGACTTGCTCATGTTTTTTTATAATTCGCTCATTCCACTCCTAACAATTCGCCATACTCAAAGATTAGTGAGATGACCACCCATCACCCCCATGAAACATAGCCATGCGCCCGCAAAACTTGATGAACTTTAGATTTCCAATAGGTTTCCTTTTCCCCCGGGTGTAATAAATAGCCGCGCGGAATTAGTACCCTCGCTCCGGGTATCGCCCGGTACGGCGCTTCGCGCCGTTGGCTCGGGATAATGCTGTAAGTGACTTATCATTTCTATGGGCTATTCGGCAACAACTGTGAAATATTACCACTGCTAGTAATGAAAATGTGATTTCAGGTTTGATACAATACAAATAGAAAAAGCACCAGCACCAAATTTACCTGTGCTGGTAGCAGGCTGTTGCGGTATATCGATATACCGAAAATTATCGGTTTTTTATAAATGTATGTATAAACTATATTTCAACACGGAAATCTCATCATTACATAAATAATGCTCTTCCTGAGAGCCGTGCACACATACAAATATATAGATCTATGTAAATATAGTAAGAAAAGAAAGAAAAGGAAAACAAAGAAGAAACTAGATTTTACAATAACTTGGATGATTAAATATATTACATATATACAA
This sequence comes from Trachythela sp. YZ-2020, assembly GCA_016169945.1. NCBI lineage: Eukaryota > Metazoa > Cnidaria > Anthozoa > Malacalcyonacea > Clavulariidae > Trachythela > Trachythela sp. YZ-2020. The sequence continues at coordinate 4,320,918 of JADLSH010000389.1, forward strand.
TAAAAGCATCAGAGACGAAGAGAATCTCGCATATCATTAGAAACCTTCGTTTTGAATGCAATGAAATCCTTAGTTGATTTGGTGTCTCCACTTAGAGAATTCCAGGTAACCGCTCCCTCTATGCTAGACTATTTTTTAATAAAGTTTGTGTTAGGTTTTGGAAGGGAAAATTTCACCTGGCTGCCCCTTAGATTGTAGTCATGCATTAGATTCCTTCTAGAAAATTGTGATGTTAGATAGCCTACATAGGTGCATCATTATTTGCCATTTTATGCATCAATCATACCTTATTCAAATGCCACCTATGTTCCAACGTAAGCCAGCCTAATTTTTCTAAAATTTCCGCAGATCTAATATCATAACCAGAACGTGTGATAAGTCGCCAAGCACGATTTTGCAATTTCTGAAGTTTCTCCTTAGAACCTTTATTACAGTTATCCCATACCGATGAACAGTAGTCGAAATGCGGTTGTATAATTGCATAATATATTTTCTTTAACACGTCTACTGGGACAAAATCACGGATGTGTCTCAAGGCACTAAGGCCGCTCTTTACCTTCTTAACAGTATTATTTATATGGTCATGCCAGCTAAGACATTCATCAACGGTAACACCTAGAATTTTCTTGTGTTTAGCTCTTTTCAGTTTAACATTTCCTATGAATAATGACGGTTCCCACTTAAGTTTCTAATTCGTTGGACTGAGCCAATGATCATATATTCGCTTTTGACAATATTGAGACTAAGATGATTGGCTCTCAGCCAAATGCACAAATTTTGTAGATCTTCATTAATTCTGCTTTCCATGAGGTTAAAATGTTCGTTTCCCATAGTAATGCTAGTGTCATCTGCATACATATTTGGTGTTGTATGAGCGAGACAAACCGGAAGATCATTAATGAAGATCAGAAACAGTAGCGGCCCTAGTATCGATCCCTGTGGTACACCACATTTTATTATACCTGGATTTGAAAGGACCCCATTTATAAAGCATTTTTGGCTCCTATTAGAAAGATATGATTGGATCCATTTTAATTCATCACCAATAAATCCGTAATACGGCAATTTATTCAACAAGATAGTGTGGTCCACAGTATCGAAGGCTTTCTTAAGGTCAACAAAGACAGCTATGTTCAGGTTCCCTTCGTACATGTTATTGAGCCAAAACATAGTATCTTTATGTAAAGAGTGTCGAGGTCTGAAACCCGACTGATTTTGTGACAATAAGTTATTATCACTTAAATATTCATAGAATTGTTTAAAAACGATTTTCTCAAAAATTTTAGCTATTACTGACAATACAGATATTGGTCTATAATTATTTGCATCCGATCGTTCTCCGCTCTTAAAAATTGGGGCTACCCTTGCACATTTTAGGTCATTAGGAAAGATGCCACTTATTAAAGATTTATTAAAAATAATTGAAAGAGACTCGGATATGATACCTGCAACACCCTTGATCATGGTATTTTATCTAGGCCAGGTGCCTTTTTAGAGGGGATATCCCTTATAGCAACCGCAACCTGACCAGCACTAACGTGCTTAAAATTGAATTTACTTGTACTTTGTTTCACATAAGTGCAAGGATTTAAAGTTGTACTCGGAATCTCACGGGCGAGGTTCGGTCCCAATTTAATAAAATGTTCGTTAAAGTTTTCAGCTATAAGTTTCTTATCACTTATAATACCCAATTCGTTTTTTTAAATATTTACATTAGTCCCTTTATAGGTCTATTCAAAAGGTTATTTAGCAATTTCCACGTTTTTTTTGGTGTTGCCTTTATTCGCCTCAAGGTTTTGAACAAAGTAATTTCTTTTGCATGTTTTTAGCTTATTATTAACCTTGTTCCTCAGTTTACGGTATTCAATCCAGTTTGCTTCAGAACGATTTTTGACAGCATGCTTTTTTAAATAATCCCTACGAAACATTATGTCACTAATATCGGATGTAATCCACGGGGCATCACGATTTCTAACTCGTTTAGTTCTAATTGGTGCACGGGCATCCAAAACTCTATTAAAAAAAGCCTTCCACATTCGCCACATTTCGTTAGGATCATGAAATCTGTTCAACAGTTCCCATGGTATTTTTTGTAAATCTTCTGCAAATGCATTCATGTCAAAGGTTTTATAATTACGGGTCTCAATAATCCTAGGTCGCTCGCGCGGTATTATCATACGACGCACTGCATATATCAAACTATGGTCACTGATATAAAGGTGACATACTCCACTACTCCTTATACGATGAGACGCTGTTGTAACAAGGTGATCAATTAAAGTTTGAGTACCGCTTGTTGTACGTGTAGGTTGTTCAATAAGCTGAGTATACTGATATTCGTCATGTATGTGGAGTTTCACTTATCCCCAGGACATTACAATTGAAATCACCTAGTATTATAGATTCCTTTTCCTCCATTTCTAGCGACTGGAGATAGGTTTCAAATGTATCAAGAACATTCAAATCACTTGCTGGAGGTCTGTACCAGGTAGTAACCAAAAATGGTTTTACGAATTTACCTATAATCTCGATAGTTAATATTTCAAGATCAATATCAGAAATTATTTGTTAGGTCAAAAAATTCCATGTCTCCTTAACGTATAGCAGAACTCCCCACCCCCTATATTGTATCCTATTATTGAAATATCCTTGTCAGCAATTGTGCTGTCTAAACGCGTCTCGTTGATTGCTAAAATATCAAGAGTTTGACTGGACATGACCATTTTTAATTCATCTATGTGCCTTACAAGACTAGCAATATTAAGTGCCGCAATTTTGAAACCTTTCAGCGCTTTGATGTTCGATAAAAGATCGCAATTGCTGGGAGATTTATCACACGCAATATATACCGATTATTCGATATTTAATTTTTCGATATATCGAAATATCCATATTTTTCGGTATTATCGGTATCACGTTTACGTTTGTATATTAAAGCGTCATATCAAGCTTTTCCAAGCGTTGAATAGAGTTATTTAAAGAAGGACAAAGACAATTTAATGTGTCAACCTTGCGGAAAAGCCGTAAAATTTAGCGCGAGCGCTAAAACGTGTTTGTTACGTTGGTGTTGAAAGGTGTAAGTTGTCATTTCGCCTGTCAGAAAGTGAACTTTTAGAATGTGAACTTTGTTTCTTTGTTCTATTATAGAAGACATATTATATTTAGTGTCAGTATATCCATAGCGGTAGGCTCGTCCTAAAAATTTATCGATACGGTTTAAGTATTTTTTCCACAACGCTGAACCCCAAACTTCAATTGCATAAGTGAACAATGAAATAATTAAACTTTCGAATAGTTTAGTCAGATGATTTATGGGATATCCGTGTGACTTACAAACCTTGAGGATGTACATTCGTCCACTAGCTTTTGACAGTAAATTATATGTAAGTCCCAGCAACAGGTGTTGTCTTGAAAGCTTACTCCAAGAAGTTTAAGCCATTCCTTGCGTCCAATTCCATCAATTGGAGGAGGAAGTTGTTTTAAGAGTCCTTTATTCCACACCATTTCCCATGTTTTGGAGAGATTTGAAGTAATCCTATTTTCGTTTACCCAATCTTTAATATTATTAACCTCATTTGAACCTGTGTCTCTAGCATTTTTCACTGGTGCACTGACTGTCATGTCGTCGGCAAATTTGACTAGAAGGTTATTTTCTCCATCAGCAGGTTTTATGTCTTTAACCATCAAAGAAAACAAGAATGGGCCTAGAACCGTACCCTGTGGCACACCTCTGGTTATATCAACGTATTCCGTTTCAATTCCATCTACTACAACTCTTTGTTTTCTTTTTGTTAAAAAATCAATTATCCAATTAATCACATATGGATTAAGATTCGTTGCTTTTAATTTTTCGCAGATGATGTCATGTGGGACGGAATCGAACGGACGCGGACACCTTACTTGGGGTCCCAATGGACAAATCAACCTCTCTTAAGCGGACAGATGACGGATTGTGTAATAACATTTATTCAATATTCGACAGTAAATAACAATTTACATGGCATGTTAAAGTTCTGCAGTTTTCTATAGATAAATATATTAGACTAATCTAATTTAATCTTCTAGGTCAAACTTTCCTTTCTTTAATTTGTCTTTTAACCAACTGCAAGAGAAACTATCTCCTTTAAACGTAAACTTACAAGCTGGAGTTCGACGCCATAACCAGCCCCTCTGTTGACACGTTTACCCTTGATTATTACTGTTCCTGATTTGGTTGCGCGTTTCAAAAATTTTGTTACCCACCGCGCCATCGACTTAGGGATGTGACCAACAATTTCCATATCATTTGTCATTTCATTCGGATGAACGAAAGACTTCATCTGCAATCTTTTCGTCTGTAATCTTGTAGATGTCACAGAAGCGCTTGAGCTTTGCCTTTTACGAACAACAGCGACAGCATTATCATCTTCCTTATTATTGGGCTCCCGCTTAAGACAGTGTTCATCACCAATTTTCGGTTCCCATACTTCCAAATATACGTGATATCCTCGAACAAATGATGTCACTTGTACGATTTCCATTGGCACACAATCACGGTACTTAAGACTCGATTTTTCAAACAAACTGCGCGCAAGCGGGATATTTCGTACAAACAAAGCTGAGTGTAAAACGCAGTGCGCTTAGTGACATGCTTTAGTTTAGTGCAACTAAAGAGATCAAGAGTTTCTAGACAAGACATGTCTGCATTTTACACTGCTTGTATACGCTCTGTCCTTACGTATGCAGCACCCGTCTTTTTTTATGCCTTACCAAAGTATTTGAAAGATGAGTTGGTGCGAGTAGAAAAGCGGGCAATGTCTATTATTTGCCCAGGACTACCCTATCAGGGAGCTATTGAAATGGTGAACATTGTCCCAATCGTAGACTTCATTATAGGGCTATGTAGAAATACCTTTGACACCATCGTAAAGGACCCTGATCATCGTCTGATGACCCTAATACCGTTTAATGGATCCTCACGTTATGCTTTGAGACGCAACAGGCGCTTCAATGTACCCAAATGCAAGACAGACGTTATAGAAACAGTTTCGTAATTAGATCTTGTATTGATAATAATTATATGTAGATTAATCTTTTTATCATATTTTATATCTTTTTATAATTATAGTACATTATAATAATTATGGCATTATTGTAAATACATAATTCAGCTTTCGAGCTGCAAAGTATTTGGAAATTAAACTATCTATCTATCTATCTATCTATCTATCTAGATTAGCCGGATGTCGGTTACGACTATTCTTTCACTAGCTGTTGTTACTCTATGCTGTAGAAATCTGAGACGCATATAATTTGGGCCTGAGATTCTATATACGTTGACTAAAGGGCATGGTTTTTAAACTGTTAGAAACAAATCGCTGTGTTTATAGACGGTGAATTATTTATGTTTCTTATATTATCTCATGCAGAGGTATGTTTTACCTAAGAATAAAGATAGTGTGTATGCCGGCCAGGAGTATATATAGCTCAGCTTGCTAATTATTTGCTAGATATTTTTTACTGTTTTAATACTCAAATTACACCCCCAAATTTGCCTCCTGCTGTTTTTTTCTGCAAATACCTTTTAAGCGGACACCCCTTTTAAGCGGACACCCCTTTTAAGCGGACACCCCTTTTAAGCGGACACCCCTTTTAAGCGGACACCCCTTTTAAGCGGACACCCCTTTTAAGCGGACACTTAGGCGAGGTCCCGAAGGTGTCCGCTTAATAGGGGTTCGACTGTAATTCGAACAAAGTCTACGTCTTCGTCAAGCCATTTTAGCCAATAATGTTGACATGTGATTAAGGCAGTTATTGTGCTTGTAAGTATGTTGGTCTTTATCAATTAACAACTTGGCTTTTGAGGAAATTTATTGCTTAAAAACGATCTTTTCAGCGATTCTCGTGATTATATTAGTTGATGATATAAGTCTAAGTTGAGAACAGTCGGTTAGGGGAGCTTCCTTGGGAATAGGTGTGATGTTAGCAAGTTTCCATATTAAAGGGACATGCTGCTGGATGAGGGACGCACTTAGAGGCCAAAATATATTGGCTTTAACTAAACCTAGGACGACCATGTATGGATTGGAGTCTATTAAATATTTAGCGGCAAAGAGTTGGAACTCACTAGATGATGATTTCAGGATGATAATGGATATTAATAAATTTAAAACAGCAATTAGAATGCTTGAATTTTCTTAAATTAAATTGTATAGAGAGATAGATATATATTTATTCATATAGTATTGCAAGCTCGAAGATATTAGCTCATTTTTGAGTGTAAATTCGAGAGTAAATAAAGTGTATGTTATGTTATGTTATGTACAGTATAAGGCATAATTCCTCCATATCCAATAAGGTATACTGTCAGGACCAGGAGCTGTTCTTTTTTGTTTTATCAAAACATTTTCCACCACATGAACCTCAACCATAGGGAGACGAGTACATTCTGGTATTGGTACGTGTTCTGGTGTTTCATAGTGGGCGAATTTATGCTATGAAAATGAGCGTTGATCAATTTTGGATCGATTATTGAGCTAATGTTGGTAGTTTTGGTATTTCTTCCTGTCATTCTATTCACTGTTTTCCACCAATCCCGCGATCCTTGTCTGTACTTTTTATTTTCTTGCTTCACAGATCTAATTTGATATTCTCGAATTAATTTGTTTATTTGGTTTTGTACATATTTTCTGGATTTATCCCCATTTTAATTTGCTTGTTCCTTTGATTCCATAAGTGCTTAACCAGTGGTGACATGAAAGGGATGTCACGTGAAGATATTCGGACTCTTATTTGAGGGAAACGTTCATTTACCAAGGACAAGATTGAGTCACTAAGTGTACTTGTTGCAATATCCACGTCTTGTGCATTATAGGTTGAGCTCCAATCATACTCCGCTAATATTTTCTCCATTCTTATCTTCCCGTGTTCTCGGACATCTCTAAAATATGCATATTTCCTTTCTGGTTTCGCTAGAAATTGCGGATTAACAGCAATCGCCATATGATCCGACCGTGCCAGTCCCATGGAGATCGTAGGTGATTTCCAGATGTGGACAATTAATTATAAATACGTCAATGATTATTATGTTGGTTTGGAAACTAATTGTAGTAGATTATTCTGGCAGAAGTCTTTTATTAAAAGTTGATTAATGTCGCCCGCAATGATCATTCTTGCTGAGGGATCTAGAATCAAGATTTCTTCACATCTCCTAGGCAGGTAATCAAGTAAGGCCAACACCCCCCTTAAGATTCAAGGTGCATTGGAGCTAATTGTGTTAAGGCAAAGAAAGTGGCTGTAACAGAGAAAAGCTCAGGCCAAAATCAAAAACAGTCTGTTAAATTATGTCTAAATTATGTCTAAATTATGTCTAAATAATCTCTTGTCTTATCGTATTTTAACTTCAATTAGGTATTACAAGTACTATATACCAATGGTGTTTGTGGCATAAGTTGTCACTAACCAATTCAGTGGTAATCCACCCACAATGAAACCAAACAATAATTTACGTGACAATGAAAAATGTTGTGAATTGGTGGTTAAGTAGACTACATGTATCTGCAATTCTGCCCATCTTTCTTGTCAACACATTCAGACACACTGTTTCCTCATTGGTATTGTCCTTTGGAGAAAATTGGTTGGCATCAGTTGAATATAATGCTGTAAGTGACTTATCTCTCATATATTTTGATCTTAGAATATATCTCCAGAAGTTTGTTCAGTTTTAACAGCGTAACCTCCGTAACTTTACTATTTTTAACTCCGGAAGTTTGTCAACATTTACAGCGAAACTCCGCAATTTACCAACATTTACAGCGTAACTCCGGAGGTTGTGAACATTTACAACCATAACTCCAAAGTTCTGAACATATACAACCACAACTCCGAAGTTGTGAACATTTACAGTCCTAACTCAGGAAGCTGTAAACACCATTTCTGTTAACATAGTGGCTGTTTACAGTGGTAAGGTTTACACTGTTTATATATAAGCATGTTATTCACGTTAGGAGCGGAAGATCAGTAAAACAGGATTACAGGAGTTGTGTTAATATCGGAGCCGTTAACCATACTATTTATATTATGTATAATGTATGTATTATGGCAGTATTAATGACTTTAAGATATGCTAAAAATACGATGCGGACGTGACGAAAAACAGTCGCTATTCTTAACACTCATAATAATATGCGAAGACAATTAAAGACGAAAACAACAGTTATTTGGGATGTTTGGAATATATTATGCGCATGGGTGATTAGCAGAGCTATAAATTACAAGGACAACACCCAGAAACTCCATTCTTGTTCAGTTCCAGTTGAGAAGCTTGTGGCAAACGATGAATTAGCACGACTCACCCGAATTTATTTTTCGCAAATGGCCGAGGACAACGAACAGTTTCCAGTGGAAGTACTAGCCCTCCAGAACAGATGAATGTCGAAGCGCCGCCAGAACCGGTGGCAGATGACCCATTGAATCAAAATATACAAGGCAATGACTTGGAGGTATATATATAATTATTTACTTGTTCATTTTATGTGTGGTTCTATAGTTCGTAGTCATTTATGTCCCGGTTCAGGCCTAGACCAGTATTACGATGCGTGGACCGACTGAACAAGTGTATGGTGTATATCCTAAGGAACTATAACTGTGTTATATTGTGATAAACGTGCCCGGCCTACATCGACTACATCGAGATGAGAGTTCGCTATACAGTTCTGAACGTTACTCATCAGCTCGCAATATTGCGAGGATTTTTAAATGTGTGAGTTCGATAACAATATAGAATATCTAAATTGATCGTCGATCCACTTGTTTTGGGTCTTGGCTAATTTGTTTGTTTAAAATACAACTACAAGCTAGGTCATAGTTTGGGGATGGGTTTTTATCGCTACACTTGAGCTAGTTCTATTCAAATATAGATATATTTAGGCTCTGATTATGGATGAGTTTTGTCTATAGGTATATCATTATGTATGGTACACTCGTTAACATATTTAGAATGGGGGCGAGGTTTTTTCGCCAGGACGACATTTCGTCAACTGCATATTGGGTGAGAGTATATATAGCGAGGTTTCGCCAGGGACGAGATTCTCGTCACTGGCGGAATGAAGTTTCACTAACTGAAACAGATATAAAGCGAGGGCGAGGTTTCGCCAGGGACGAGATTTCGTCAGTTGTTGAGTGAGGTTTCACTAACTGAAATAGTTATAAAGCGAGGGCGAGGTTTCGCCAGGGACGAGATTTCGTCAGTTGTTGAGTGAGGTTTTCACTAACTGAAATAGTTATAAAGCAAGGGCGAGGTTTCGCCAGGGACGAGATTTCGTCAGTTCTTGAGTGAGGTTTCACTAACTGAAATAGTTATAAAGCAAGGGCGAGGTTTCGCCAGGGACGAGATTTCGTCAGTTCTTGAGTGAGATTTCACTAACTGAAGTGGATATAAAATGTAGAGCACTGCACTGCATCGCCAGGGACGATCGAGAATTCGTCAACAGGGTGAGTACAGCAAGGGCGAGGTGTCGCAAGGACGAGAGTTCGTCAACAGTAGAGCGCCGAGTTGGCACTGTTGAACTGAAAAATATCTAACACATGCATAATATTATAATACATACGCAGTCATGTATATATGACAGGCATGCAGTGTTGATTAATGAGGTATTAATGACTGCAGGGAAATGGGCATTTAATAATTGCCTATGTCATATGATTATTAATTCACATATCGATATGGTATTGAAATCACCAGTATAATAGTCTTGAACGGTTGTGTGGGTTTGAGCTTCGTGGCTAAGCTATATTCTATTTTTCTATTTAATTTCATTCGAATTTGAAAGCAGAATTAAAGACTTTGCGACAGAGTGTCGACCTACTCACTAAAGCTTCGGTAGAGAGTGTCATTACCAAAATTATGAACTATGCTGCTCGTCCAGTCTCCGAATTTAATAAATACGAAGCGTTAGAAATGGTTGAGAATTTAAGCAATGTGTCACAGGAACAAAAGCACCCCAAACTCTCGTATCATCGCATGGTGTACCAAACTTTACGAGGAAAGATGTCCGTCTCGTCTGACCAGTTTTGTTGTTTGCTTTTGCGTCTGCTGGGCGACAAAAACCATGAGCGAGTATTTGATATAGTAACAAAGGTGGAAAAGAGATATCAGCGCCGCACTCAGGCTTTTGGTCAGAGTGCTAGTGGACGTATTGGAAATAGAAATTTTCCATATCGTCGTAATGTCGGTAGATGCTTTTATTGTCAGCAGTTTGGACACATCCAAGCGCAGTGCATACAAAAGAAAAGGGACGATGGACAGCAAAGAATGGAAACTTCTACTAATACACAAGAAAAGGACAAATAGATTAATTATTGTATTATTAGCGTAAAATGTGTGTTGAAAAACATTTCTCATGATATTAACAATTATGTCATGATATCATATTGTGGACCGTAACATTATGTGACTATATAATTATATTAACTATAAAATAAAAATAAAATAAAAATTGGCAATATTGTGGCTAATTTGTCTACATGAGTATCATGCTTCTAATCTCGGTTAAGTCGTCAGGTATGATAGCTTTGAAAAAGGGTATCTAAATCAACCCTCCCTGCGTTCGCGGGGTCATGGCGATCATATTCTTGCCGACTTAGCGGGGTTGCGTATACGCACGTTTTCCGTTTTAGATAATTATACTTAAAAAAGCTGTGAATAGTGCAGAATTTGACAGACAACTTGTTCAAGCCGCCAAAACGGAAAATATCATTGCTTGGGTCAATTCTTCAGGGCACCCCGCTAAGGTCGGTGAGGATATGACGCCGAATATTGGTCTTGTGGATTATGTTGAAAACGTGGAGTGCGGAGCAGCTATTGGTGATGTTGATAATCCAACTTTTCGGGACCCAGCAACGTTTCATGCTGGCGGACCCCATCATCATAGTCGGTTTTGGGAAGAACTGGCCGCACGAAATCCTTCCAACGATCAGCACGAAGTTCTGAAGTGGATAACTCAGAAAGTTTCGGTTTTCCCGTATTTCCAACATTTCACTGGGATCCTTAACCAACAGGCTTATGATTCCGACCGGCCACCTCGCAAAGTGTTCCCAAACAATAAGACTTGCGATCAATTTCATGATTTTATTGAGCAGACCATATTGGTGCGTCTTAGGACGGGCGACTAATGTAATGCGATGTGTGTTTGAATCAGTTTCAGGGTTGTATATCCGTATTTTCATGCGTTTGCGTGGATATTGACTTGAATTTTGACATGATATCGATCGTTGCGCGGATTAATCCGGGCGAATTGGATGGGTATACATTGGGAAGTAGGAGGATGGAAATTAAGGGATGAGGGTTGGGAACAATGAGTTATGAGTGTTGGGAACAATGAGTTATGAGTGTTGGGCTTGTTATTAGGAGAGAATAGGATGGTAGTAGGAAAAGCCTGAGAGATCAGATTAAGCGGTGACGCTGATCAATATTTCCATACCTTAATTCAACTGAGCATGAATGCGAGTGTTAAGAAATAGTATACTATTCTTAACACTCATAATAATATGCGAAGACAATTAAAGACGAAAACAACAGTTATTTGGGATGTTTGGAATATATTATGCGCATGGGTGATTAGCAGAGCTATAAATTACAAGGACAACACCCAGAAACTCCATTCTTGTTCAGTTCCAGTTGAGAAGCTTGTGGCAAACGACCCACCCACCCACCCCAAATTCGGGTGAGCCGTGCGCCACAACTCTAAGCCAAGCTGTATCAGCTTGGCTTAGGACGCTGATCAATATTTCCATACCTTAATTCAACTGAGCATGAATGCGAGTGTTAAGAAATAGTATACTATTCTCACAGTTTCAGCTACACGTGTAAAAGCTATGGACTCCGGTTGTAAACAAAGTCAGAGACGCGAGAAAAGCAAATTAAAACTGGTTTCAAACATTGCGATTGTTTTTTTCGTCACGTCCACGTCGTAGATTAGGCATATCCGTTAAAGTTCCTATTATGGGCGAGCCAACGGCGTGAAGCGCCGTTCCGGATGATAGCCAGGGGCGAGGGTACTAATTCCGCTCGGCTATTTATTACACTCCAGAAAAAAGGAAAGCTATGGGGAATCTAAAGTTCATCACGTTTTGCGGGCGCATGGCTATGTTTCATGGTTGTGATGGGTGATCATCTCACTAATCTTTGAGTATAACATGAGTATCAGTAAGTCTGAATTATAACTTACTAGAAATACATGCTTGCAGTAACCACTCGCCCCACCTGAACGTTGAGAGACACTACATTCCAAAACATTACTAATACTAAGCATTTTCATCACAACAGCTGCTATGTAAAGGTGGTAGACGAGTCGGATATCTGGGTTCAAAGCAAAATGTTGGCTTAGAAAACAGAATTGGATCCCTGGCTCACACCCCTCTTCACGACGCACTCAAAGGCTATCGCCATATGAAATGTTTTACTTGACGTAATCACTGTGTTTTTCTTCATTTTAAATGTGCCATTAACGTGCCATTAATGGTCATTACTGTAATAATTTGGAAAGAAGAGTGGAAGGAAATAAAAATATTTTGGAAATTTATTTCAGGTTAACAATTTTTGAAAGAATAAATAGTGGAAATTTTGTTTCAAGAAGAGGAAGAACAGTAGCCATGGTAACATCATTAATAATACGTACAAATTTCTTTTCTGGAGTACAAAACAGTTAAACATGTTACAAAAGCTGCAAAAATAATTAAAATATTAGTTGTTTTAGCCACAGGAATATGAGATATATGCGGTAGGTATGTTCTTATGCATTCTATAACATTCAAATTAATGTTAAATGCAACCTTCCGTTCACTAAAACGTTTCGAAAAGTTTGGAAAAGTTGTACAAGAAAAAAAATATTTTGCACTCCAATAAATATCCAACAATACAAAACCTATTCATTTTAGATTGTAGCTCGTTTTCAGTAAGATCTTAGGTGGAAAACGTATACTTGATGAGCATTACGAAAAATTTGGGACATTTTGCGACTTCGTTTAGTCAGCGGCTACTCACGTCATAATAGAATCTACGTGCAATTTTCCAGCTACAGAGTGCTCGATATCATATAGACAGAGAAAATATATAGTTTTTGCTTACCACTACAGCATGTTTCGCGCAATAAGCGATCGTTCAGGTGGAAGAGGAATTTCTAAAAGCGGGATCATATTCATATTGCATTAGTAGTAATATACCGTTCGACCCCCTTTTTTGAGGGTGACCAAGGGTGAGCATGAGGGTGAGCATCATTAAATATTCAAACATAATTAGCATACGAGGGGTTCTGTATGATCATTAGCATATGAGGGGTGCCGCATGATCATTAGCATATGAGGGGTATCACATGATCATTAGCATATAAGGGGTACCGCATTATTATCGGTATATGAGGGGTGCTGCTTCGTCATTAGCATATGGGAGAACAAGGGGGGACATCATTAGCATAAGAGGGGCCTAATGATCATTAGCATATGAGTTGGCGCACATCATTAGCATATGAGGGTGAGCAAGGTTGAGCGTGAGGGTGAGCATTATTAAATATTTAAACATCATTAGCATGTGAGGGTGAGCATCATCATTAACATTTGAGGGGGCGCATTACGTATTTAATATAATCATTGATTAATTATGCAATTCGGTCCTACTCCTCTGAGACCCCATTAAGATGACGTCACGGAACCAGGTAATTTTGGGGGAGGAAACAATAATTTTGCTGAGTTCAGCATATTTTGCGCGCAGAAATATGTCTTTGTTGTCCTGAGGTTTATAAACCCCCTAAATCTCGTATCTAGTGAATTATTTCTTTCTTAGACAACCAATGGAGCGAAGCTTAACCTAATGAACTATTATTTCCTAATACGGAGTAATAACAAGCAGAAATACAACTTTGCAAAACCAGAAATTCTTAAAGGTTAACGGTATAGTAAGCGTAGCCTGCAATCGCTTTATTTTTGAGTGGTTGTTATACAAATGGGCGATAAAATAAACGGGCGGAAAAAAAATTAGCGGCCGGAAAAATAAGCGGGCGGAGGGCGGCGAAAAATAAAGCGCCTGCAATCATCCTTAATAAAAATGAATTCCGTCCACATTCCACGGCGACAACCAATCAGACACGAGCCGGAAATATCACCATGAAGTGGCGCCGTAATGAAAACAAACAAAATTTGCGGACACGTACGCAAGTGTCAAAGTTTCCAAATTGCAATGACTGATACAACTCCTACAAAATTTATTCGCGAAAAGAAAGAAAACCAAAAGCAGCAACTGTTGACGACTATTGCAGAGCGTGTAAGTGCTCTCTCAAAAATAAATACGGTTCTCTGGTGTCGTTTGTCAACGTGTTAAGTTTAAGGGGGTCTTATACAAAATTTTAAAAGAAAATCCTATTTTGAAATTAGCCATATTATGCATCATTAATGATCCCTTTCTCGTTTTCTGGTGTTATTTTTTCTATTTGTTTGGCGGAATATGGGTAAATGTTGAAATTTTGTCCCGTAGCAACCACTATAGCAACGACGTGTTATTGGAAAATCGCGAGCATTGGAGCATTTACGAAAAAGTTTTTTCTCCAAATGACTACCCACCTACCCACCCCCCCCCTAGCTATATAGTGATTTTAAACGATTTTATTTCAAATTACACCAAGTACAAGTAGGTTATATTTAGGCGGGAGAGGCGTTATAATGGCGTGAAAGCAAATTGTGTTCACGCTCTATATTGTGTATAATTACGGTTCCACTTCAAGGCTTTGACTGATTGAGGACATCATGTAAAGTCCGACGAAAGTCGATCTGCCATAACCTTTCAAAGAACCGAAGGGTTAAACATTGGTGTCTTTTTAAAGACGGCAACGGCGGAGGTCACAGCTGGGAACCAAACTTAGATGTTGAAATAGTACGTGTTAAACATTTTTCAAAAAATCTAGCATGGCATTTTCATGATATATATGCCTACCTCTCCCGTTTAGGATATGTTTGGGTGTGTGATTTCGACCCCGAATTAGTCAACGTATATTTGGTTAGCATATGAAAATATAGGGGAGCTCCATGTCCAATTTTTCCTTTGTGAATATCAAGGAAACGAAGGACAAACGTATTAAAATGGGTCATTCTAGCTGCTGTTTGCCTTTCTTTGGTTAGTAATGTGTACTCAATATTATTGCAAAACGCTATTCGAAACTATAACCTTGATTTTATCAAAACAGCTCGAAACGTAGGAGTAAGAAAGAATAAGCAAAAGCAAGGAGAACATATGCAGCTGGATCATTTTAAACTTTCCAGATGCCTATTCAAGTCTTCAAATTAGGATAGTTTGTCGAAAACATACCTAAGAATATTTTAAACTTAATTTTCCCAAATTGTCAATTCACGAGACGTTAAAAACTCTCCTGGGTTTACTATTTATGCAATCATGGTGAAATTTTCAGCATTTACTCATTATTATTAAACCTTTGACGTGAACCTAAAAAATACTATGTGTGAGTTATACACGCCACAGGCCAACCCTATTAATGAACTGAACATGCCCATATTTTCATTCAACTATAAACACAAGTAAAATTTATACACTCTATGCCTTTAGCTGAGTATTTTTTTAGGTTCACGACATAGATAGGTCTATTTTGTATCCATTAAAGCTGTTTGGGAGATCATTCGTAGTTTACTTTGGCTCCTATCATTTGTGGCACAAACACCATATTTTACTCCATAGGGGGTCATATCTTGGTTACTGTGGCAACAACAAATGTATAAGCGAGTGATTTTGTGTCAGCTACCCATATTCCATAATATTAGAGTAAAAAATGAGGGAAAAGTATTAAATTAGAGAAAAAAGTTTTCAACGTATAAGACCACCTTAAGCCAACAAATAGAGCGGAATTCAAAGGTCTTGTTTTGGCTAGTGTTGGCGAAAAGTCCGGAAGTTTTAGTATGCAACTTCAGATTTTGACCAATCAGTATTTTCCGTTCAGAATCTGAACGGGGAATTCATTTTTATTAAGGATGATTGCAGGCGCTTTATTTTTCGCCGCCCTCCGCCCGCTTATTTTTCCGCCCGCTTATTTTATCCGCCCCCTAATTTTATCCGCCCGATTATTTTATCGCCCATTTATATAATAACCACTCTCAAAAATAAAGCGACTGCTTCGCAGGCTATAGTAAGCGTTGCTAAGGTGTTATAGAGCGATGCAAATATATGTTTGCCAAGCGAACGTATAAACATAATTCTTATAAGGGTTTAAACTTTACGATGTTTCAGGCGTTTTAGATGTAGCAGAGTGTGAAAAGCAGAGATTTTTAAGCGAGTTTACAGGCATATAAAAAATTGTATGTAAACATTTAGCGGTTGCTGTGCGTTGTAATTCATTAGTAAATCATTAATGGTGATTTAAATAAATTTAGAATATGTAATCACAGGACGGGAAAATATTGTAGAATGTACATACAGCACATGCAGAATTAATTTTTAAAACACATTTAATTTACTGATTAAAATTTATTTTACAACTTTAATAAGGGCTACTTCCAGGAGCATATCATTTAGGTGTCTTTTGTATCTTTAAAGGGTTCTCATATTCTTGTCTGTCTTCGGGTGTTAATCTTGCAATATCTTCAGCTTTCATAGGAATATATTTTGGTACAACTTGAAGTTGTCTTTTTTTGTAACTGCTCCTGGCTAGGTCTAAAAAATGAGTGTAAATTTGCGTTCGAGTATTCTGTCTACTGACCCCTTCTAGTATTAATCCTATCGAACGAGATGCAGAAAAAAATCCTGATATTTACCCATACACAATATACTCCCTCTTATATATCGAACTTGCGGTTAATTCTCATCAACTGGACTCTGTAGCTCAGTTGGTTAGAGCTCTGCACCGGAATCGCAGGGCCGCAGATCCAATTCTTGCCAGATTGCCTAAGTTGCATTTTTTGCAACTGCTCCTGGATAGGTCAAAAAAATGTATATAAATTTCCGTTCGAGTATTCCATCTACTAACACCTTCTACGATTAATCTTATCGAACAAGATGCCGAGAAAAATCTTGAAATTTACGCATACACGATATACTCCCATCTTACATAGAGAACTTGTGGTTAATGCTCATCAACTGGACTCTGTAGCTCAGTTGGTTAGAGCGCTCCACCGGCATCGCAGGGTCGCTGATTCAATTCCTGCCAGAAGCCCTATAAGTTGCATTTTTTGCAACTGCTCCTGGCAAGTTCTAAAAAATGTACATAAATTTTCGTTCGAGTATTCATAACACCTATATATATAGTCAAATCTGCAGACATGCATGTTTCGCCGTTCAACGGCTCGTCAGTGCAACTTGTAACGCAGTCTAGATGCGAGTGACCTCGTATTTATACACCATACTCTTGCCCTGACCAAGCGCATGTGGTACAATACTCAGACATATGCGCATCCAGACATGCGTGAAGTGTCTTGGGGCCAGAGTGCTCAAACGACCACAAGGGAAGTGAGCTTTTGCATTATAGCTTATTAGCCACCAATTAACCTCACAGAGTGCTCAACAACACAAGTGAAGGAGCATATATAGTCAAATCTGCAGACATGCATGTTTCGCCGTTCAAAGGCTCGTCAGTGCAGCTTGTAACGCAGTCTAGATGCGAGTGTCTTCGTATTTATACACCATACTCTTGCCCTCACCAAGCGCATATGGTACAATACTCAGACACATGCGCATATGACTGCAGATTTGACTATATATGCATCTTCACTTGTGTTGTTGAGCACTCTGCAGTGGCGTGCTGGCTTGTGTTCGCCAGGGGAGGCCAGCTAGAAATTTGGCGCCCCTTTGTAATATGTGTATGGTTGAGCGTCGTAGACGCGAGATCTCTAGGGGGGTCCGGGGGCATGGCCCCCCGGGAAAATTTTGAAATTTAGAGTCCCTGAAATGCTATTTCTTGCGTTTTGGGTGGCGATTTGACGGAATTCTGAGAATTATAAAACATCGTATAAATTAAAAATGCGCAAGAAACAACACATTCACGAGTTTGAATGAGTTATTCATAGAGGACTTAGTTTGTTTCTTAAACAAAGAAAAGTAGACGGCGAACATTCATGAAGTAGACGGTGAACTTACCAGTGATCGTAAGCCAAATCACTTCACATTTCACAATTAACAATTTATATCCTTTGAGATATTACAGACTGGACAGTAATGCTTGCAGTTGTAGGTAGGCTGGCAGGGCCGGATTAACCACGTGGCAGATGCGGCATATGCCGCGTGCCTCGCGCTTATGGGGGCCTCGCGCTTCGCTGTGCCACGCCCATTTTTACGAGAACACGTCCAATTTCTATTGGGACACGCCCATTTTAGGTGCCTCGCGAATTTAGATGCCTCGCGAATTTAGGGGCCTCGCGAATTTAGGGACCTTGCGCATTTAGGGCCCCTAGGGATGGCAGTTGGCCCCAGGAAAATATGCAATACCCGTATGCATGTAATCTCCAGTTGCGCTGAGCTGTTGCATGATCCTGTTTATACTTGTTGATCCAACTAATCGTCGCAATTAATTCAGGTTGTTCAAGCACCCAAATTAGCGAAATATAAAGGTTTCATTGATGTTTGAAACAAGTTTTCACGTAACGGAAAATTATTCAGAAATCCTGGTGGAGATAGCTTGGCTGCGAAATTGCGGTGATTTGCGGATAAAATTGAAAACAATTATTTAACAATTTTGTGTGTCTTTGAATTCAAAGGTTTCCATACCGAGGTAGGGGGGTTATGGGCCTCGCACTGAAAATCTGCCACGGGCCTCGCGCGACGTTAATCCGGCCCTGTAGGCTGGTGAATTTTTAATCCTCGTATAAGTCGTATTCCGACTAACAGAACTCAAATTAAGCGCGCGTACTAGCACTTTGAACAGTACTTGTAACGATCTCAAACTCTTTTTTCTCTCGTTGGCTCATCGGATCTGACAAAATTCCAATTCGGACTAGCGCTTTTGTGTGATTTGTGTAATTTCGGCGCCCCATTTATGTTTTGGCGCCCCCTAAAAAATCTTCGCTGGGAGGGCCATGGCCCCCGGCCCCCCCTGCCAGCACGCCACTGGCACTCTGTGAGCTTAATTGGTGGCTATAAGCGATAAAACAAGCTCACTTCCCTTGTGGTCGTTTGAGCACTCTGGCCCCGAGAAAATTCACGCATATCTGGATGCGCATGTATCTGAGTATTGTACCACATGCGCTTGGTGAGAGCAAGAGTATGGTGTATAAATACGAACTCATTCACATCTAGACTGCGTTACAATCTGCACTGACGAGCCGTTGAACGGCGAAACACGCATGTCTGCAGATATACGTGTAGGTTTAGGTCTACGAAACGCAAAGAGTGCTCGACAACATATAGTTAGAGCAAATTATAGATTTTCGCTTACCTCAAAACTTGTCTGCAACAGGCTGTTCCATCTGTAAAAGAATCATCAGGCATTCTTTTACGGATGAAACAGCCTGTTGCAGACAAGTTTTGAGGTAAGCGAAAATCTATATATATATATATATATACGTGTAGGTTTAGGTCTACGAAACGCAAAGAGTGCTCGACAATATATATATATATATTTTCGCTTACCTGAAAACTGGTCTGCAACAGGCTGTTTCATCTGTAAAAGAATCATCAGGCAGTGACAAGTATCGAAAGAAATGACCGCTTATATGATTACTGCCGGAACGTGGGTGTGTATGTGGGAGACAATGTGTGCATGCATGGCTTTGTTGGCGTTGTTTACGCGAAATTTGTTACGATGACGACACCGTGAAATTATTTCACCTCTTTTGTTGAGTAAACAATTATTTCAGCTCTTTTGTTGAGTAAACAATTCTTGTTTTTTTCTTTCAAAATACAAATTTTTCTTCTAAACATAAATTGCATCGTTTTGATCCTCCTGTGTACGATATAGAATGTTTTAAAATTTGCCAATTAATACTGAAATCCTTATTGTTTTCTTTCAATGTCCAAATATATTTCGAAAGTTCCTTATCGTTTGCATGCTTTTTATGCTGAAAAGATTTAGTGTGGTTGGCCAATCGCTCTTTGAATGTGGTTGCAGTCATGCCAATGTAATTTTTGATCGTGTTTGTGTTGCTTCCTGTGACTGTTGCTTTGTATACTATGTCCCTAGTCGTGCATTGTTTTTGAAGCGGGCAAATGGTGTTTTCTCTACCACTGCAATTGGTAGCAGTGTCCCTGTCCTTTGGCTTGTTATTCCTAGATATGCGTGCATGGTGTTTAGCGATTACTGACTTGCACTGTTCATGCAGCTGTAACTTACTTTAACTGTATTTCCGTTAAAAATTTTATGGAGCTTGTGGTGCGGTGGAAAATGTTTGTCAATTAGACTAAGGAAATTACGTCCTACGTTTGTGCTAACACTCTTGCTAAATGGTGGGTTGAACCAAATGATATATATAATTATTTTTTTTATTAATTTTACAATAACAAGATTGAAGGCTCAGACAACAGGACAAATAGAGTCCTAAATTAAGTCCTGCCTGACATGAATACACTACACTACATTTACATTTTACTTTTACATTTACATACATTTACATTTACATTTACCAAAATGCCGATTAATTAATCCCGCTAAAAGCGAATCCGGAAAAATAAACAAAGCTATTTTGGACAAAATTAATTCTAATTTGAGATAAATACTGAATTTAAATCAATGGAGGAGTACAAAACAAGTTATTCAGTGGTTTGGCAATATAGAAGATAAGGACAAACACAGTTTTATTTCGTTTGACATTGTTGATTTCTACCAATCTATTTCTGAAAACTATTGGACCAAGCTTTATCTTGGGCTTCAAATTTGGCTACTATACCTGAAAACGATATTTCAATAATAAAACATGCTAGAAAATCTCTTCTTTTCAATACCGGAATTTCATGGATAAAAAAGATAGCAAGAATTTGTTTGACGTTACCATGGGCAGTTTCGACCGCGCGGAAATTTGTGAGTTCGTAGGCCTTTTCATTTTAAACCACCTGAGTAAGAAATTTGGCAAAGAAAGCATCGGCCTATATAGAGATGACGGTTTGGCTATTATAAAGAGTAAATCAGCACGTTTAGCAGACAAAACAAGAAAATATCTCCACAAAATTTTCGAGCAGTTTGACATAAAAATTACGGCCGAATCAAATTTACGCATAGTAAACTTTTTAGATGTAACTTTCGACCTTAACAATGGAAAACATAGGCCTTATAGGAAGCCCAATGACGATCCACTATACATAAATATGCACTCTAATCACCCACCGAGCATCACAAGGCAACTACCTGCATCAATTAACAAGCGCGCACTTATAGGCATAGCAGCTTTAATCATGAACGTAGCTACACTCAGCAAACACAGCGCAACAAAAATGCAGGAACAGGCAACGCAACATCATTTGGTTCAAACCACCATTTAGCAAGAGTGTTAGCACAAACATAGGATGTAATTTCCTTAGTCTAATTGACAAACATTTTCCACCGCACCACAAGGTCCATAAAATTTTTAACAGAAATACAGTTAAAGCAAGTTACAGCTGCATGAACAATGTCAAGTCAGTAATCACTAAACACAATGCACGCATATCTAGGAATAACAAGCCACAGGACAGGGACACTACTACCAATTGCAGTTGTAGAGAAAACACCATTTGTCCGCTTCAAAAACAATGCATGGCTAGGGACATAGTATACAAGGTCATACAAAGCAACAGTCACAGTAAGCAATTAACACTAAATCTTTTCAGCATAAAAAGCACGCAAAAGACACAGAACTTTCGAAATATATTTGGACATTGAAAGAAAATAATAAGGATTTCAGTATTAATTGGCAAATTTTAAGACATTCTATTTCGTACACAGGAGGATCAAAACGATGCAATTTATGTTTAGAAGAAAAATTTTGTATTTTGAAAGAAAAAAACAAAACTTGTTTACTCAACAAAAGAGCTAAAATAATTTCACGGTGTCGTCATCGTAATAAATTTCGCGTAAACAACGCAAACAAAGCCATGCATGCACACATTGTCTCCCACATACACCCCCACGCTCCGGCAGGAAGCATATAAGCGATCGTTTCTTTCGATACTTGTCACTGCCTGATGATTCTTCTACAGATGAAACAGCTTGTTGCAGACCAGTTTTGAGGCAAGCTTAAGCGAAAATCTATAATTTGCTCCAACTATATGTTGTCGAGCACTCTTAGCTTTGCGTTTCGTAGACCTAAACCTACACGTATATATACATATCTATATCTATATATAGATAGAGTATGGTGTATAAATACGAAGTCACTCGCATCTAGACTGCGTTACAAGCTGCACTGACGAGCCGTTGAACGGCGAAACATGCATGTCTGCAGATTTGACTATATATGCTCCTTCACTTTGTGTTGTTGAGCACTCTGTGAGGTTAATTGGTGGCTATAAGCTATAATGCAAAAGCTCACTTCCCTTGTGGTCGTTTGAGCACTCTGGCCCCAAGACACTTCACGCATGTCTGGATGCGCATGTGTCTGAGTATTGTACCGCATGTGCTTGGTGAGGGCAAGAGTATGGTGTATAAATACGAAGTCACTCGCATCTAGACTGCGTTACAAGCTGCACTGACGAGCCGTTGAACGGTGAAACATGCATGTCTGCAGATTTGACTATATATGCTCCTTCACTTTGTGTTGTTGAGCACTCTGTGAGGTTAATTGGTGGCTATAAGCTATAATGCAAAAGCTCACTTCCCTTGTGGTCGTTTGAGCACTCTGGCCCCAAGACACTTCACGCATGTCTGGATGCGCATGTGTCTGAGTATTGTACCGCATGCGCTTGGTGAGGGCAAGAGTATGGTGTATAAATACGAAGTCACTCGCATCTAGACTGCGTTACAAGCTGCACTGACGAGCCGTTGAACGGCGAAACATGCATGTCTGCAGATTTGACTATATATGCTCCTTCACTTGGTGTTGTTGAGCACTCTGTGAGGTTAATTGGTGGCTATAAGCTATAGTGCAAAAGCTCACTTCCCTTGTGGTCGTTTGAGCACTCTGGCCCCAAGACACTTCACGCATGTCTGGATGCGCATGTGTCTGAGTATTGTACCGCATGCGCTTGGTGAGGGCAAGAGTATGGTGTATAAATACGAAGTCACTCGCATCTAGACTGCGTCACAAGCTGCACTGACGAGCCGTTGAACGGCGAAACATGCATGTCTGCAGATTTGACTATATATATATATATATATATATATATATATATATATATATATATATATATTAAGATTCAGCTACTCAACAAATTTTACTAGGCATCTTTATTACTATTTAGTTTCGTACCACAAGATGTGACACTCATCAGATAAATTATCCTAATGACTAGCAGAAAAAACTTTACAGTATTATACAATATTACAAGTGGATGAAAGCTGAAAATTAATCCTATTTGCAAAGCACGCAAAGCAATTGACATGTTAGCTGACAATGGACAGGACGCGGAAATATTATCTTATCTAAACTAAACCTGACGCCAAGGTATAGACACGGCGCGCGGTATATTTAAAATAGCGATAAAGTGTTTAGTGGTCTTTAATGTTCATTAAAAGGAATTTTTTTGCATGTCTGCATGAAGAGACTAATTCATTGCGTTTGTTCAAAGTAGCTAATTGGGGTTTACATATGATGTAGTATTTTTCCCACAAGCAAAGATTGCATCTGTTAGAGGCGCAGTTGTAATATATATACAAATATATATTACAGCAGTTTGTTTAATATATACAAATATATATTTAAATAGCAGGTCATCTGTATGTAGTCAAGGTAACAAGACAATTTCTCAACACAAAATCATGCATGAATAATTAATTAGCAATGAATAAATACAAGATTATTTGCCCACATCAGGAAATTTTACTCTTCTCACACCTGTCGAGTGTTCAAGAGGAGAAATAAATTGTTTAGGCTGCAAAATTTGACAACGCAATTCAGAAGTCGTGTTTGGTCAGTTATTTTAAGCCTATACCAAATGTATATTATACTTTTGGTATGGATTTTCGATATGTATATTTTTCCAATTTATTTATAATTATATCACGTGTTACCAACCAGAAGAAAGTGCTAAACGAGAGCCGATTATTGTTTCAGTTTTAATTCCCTTTCCATTGTTAAATACACTCGCATACGTAGTACCGAACTTTCTGCCGCATGCGACTTTTAAACATTTGGTGGTAAATTTGCTTCGCTAGCATGTAAATATACTTTTAGTGCCCGGGTGATATCAACATATCGAATCAACATAGAATCAACAATTTTTCCGATACATTGACTACAGTATTTCACATAACGCATGGGGATCCCACCCATCCCACCGAGATCTCCGCCTCTGCATAGGTACGAGCAGAAATAACGGTATGAACGAAAGGCGCGAAAGGTATTCTGAAGCTACTTTGCCAGGATTTTGTTGAAAATTTAAGAAAGTACGATCATCTAGTTATAACCTTCTTATAATCTTATAAAATACGTGCAATCAGTTTTTTTAGCTTTAGTTGCTTGGGTTCATTGGATTAATGTCGTTTCCAAAAATTTGGACATCACCTTTATTTGAGTTGTCTTGTAAACGTATACAAGTTGAATAAATAGAGTTGTTATTTGATATTGACCTATACGCATCATATGCTGTTGGCTTGACAGTAGATAGGGAAAAGTTTTCAAAAATATTCCCCAGTGAAATTTTAATATATTTCCCAAAGAGCAATACAATCTACTGGACTCTACTAATCTTCAACATATACAGAAGCATCAACAGGACCTAAATTAAGATCAAACAGTGATGCCACATTATGTCACACTGAAATGACAGGTTAAAGAAAAAACATAATATAATTTATGTAATTGTAGCAAATTATTGCATGCGATTATCGTTAATGAATGGACTATTGGACATCTGGGAAAAAAGCAATTGCAAGTTTACGTAAACACTATAAATAAAGTTAGATTAGTTTAGTTATTTGCAATACAGCAAGCCAATCTTACTTAAGAGCGAGATTTTAGCAATGTATTTTTTACATTCTCCTACGACGATCAATAAATATCCTGCAACCTGCAGAAATGTAGCTCAAAAATATCGCGAAAGAGCAAGTGTCAGCATTTGGGGCCAGCAGGTTCGAAAAGCCCTTGAAAGCAATTTATCAAACATTTAAATAATGAGTGCAGGTATATTCGCACAAAAGTCACGCAACAATTCAAAGCAAATTCATAGCGTCGATAACCTACGATTTTGAGAAAAACTTCAGTAAATCTTGGAACAAATATTTAATAGGTCTCTAGCCTAACTTCCAAAGACTTTTAGACAGTTGCGTAGCGGGTAGGGGGGGGGGGGGGGGTAGGAGATGTCACACCCCTAATTTTACAAAGCTGTCAGTGAATCGACCTTCGTCGGTTAAAACGTAAGATTTGAAAATAATTTGCTTATGCAAGATTGTACTTCTCTTCACATTCTATCTATTTCCTGCAGACCCAACCACAATCAACTCATCTGTAATCATTTGTGGTTACTTTCACATTGTATATGTGCCTGTATACGGAGCAAATATTATTCCATAACTTGGGGATGAGGTTCTAAAAAGTTAAAAAGTGCGTTAACAATATGGAATTCTTACGACTTTGATTAAAGATCCTTTCAGGAAGAACGGAAAGGAACTTCTCAGGCTTAAAAATAATTTATTTCTAGAAAGTTCTCCCCATAGAGACCCCAATTTATTGCGGACGGAACTGAACATGAAAATAGGCGACGGAACTTGTAACGTTGTGCGCTCGCTGGGGCTTAGCAACTAATATCGCTTTTTTGCCATGCGTCATTGGTAAGTTTAGGAATGAGCACGCCAACATCCCAGAAGAAATATTCTCGGTACGCCACTGCTTTTAGATAAAGCTACGCTTCTAATTCGGTGAATTTCAGTATCCCCAATCCGAAAAACATTGCTACGGCACTGTCTCAAGACCTTAGGTCTCGTAAACATGAACAAAAAGACAATGTGACAAAGAATTTTCGCGTGTGTCCACCATTTATTGATAGGTACGGACAAAATTCCCACCTGTTGGCAACCCGCAAATAGCTTGTATCCAACTCATATTCACAGTCAACCAGCAGCATTTGCTGTTTAATTGTAACTAGTTCTAGATCTATCTAATATTCTGATAATGCGTTAATTCTACGATCATATAACAATGTAGGTAGAATAATGGAATATACCCTAATCGCGCGCATAATATCTAGTTTTAGACTTACCATTTTCACACAAGTAAAGGTCGTGTTTTTAGCTGTCAAAGGACCCCTTTTTTGTATCAATGCAATCAATAATGGCCCAATACGGTCCGATAAAAAAGAATTGTTCGAAATCGAATTTTCCCACCTGTTGGAATAGACCTTTCCCTTTATAGCGTTTTCGCGCTAAGCATGACGGTAGGAGGTGCAGGTTGTTTTGGAACGAAATGGCGGGTGTAGGAGCGAATAATTTTGTTTTGAAGATGAAATAGTAGATTTTAACAACTTTTTGCGTTCATCGTTAACTTTTACCAACAGTGAAAACACAAGGGGACTTTTAACTACATGTATATTCAATTTCATGACGTAATTCTCTGCAATAATGGCGAAGAGAAAACGTTGACAAAGAGGCTACCAGTCAATACGCTTCGGAAAGAGTTTCTTGCAAAAAAACAACCTTACGAACAAAAACAGGTTAATTTGCATTTTAACATAACATTTTTTGAATTGTTTTCAAATTGAATATCTCTGATAGTTTTTGTATTGGATTTCTAGGTTATTTAGATTCTATAAGTTCTGCATAAGTGCCATTTTTAAGCTCGCATCTCTTTGACCTAATTTTTAAGCTTAAATTTTCTCAATCTGAATAGCTATTGTATTGTTACTGTTTGTTTATTTTCTATTTTGTACTTTGACTCTCTTTATACTGTATTAAAATTAATTGTCATGCAGTCGCATATACAAAATCTTATAAATTTATTTGGTTTGGTTTTTTAAGACATACTGTTCAACTATATGGACGTTTTGTAGGCTTATTTTATATTTCAGAAGGAAAATATCTTTGTACTACTGACATGAGCTAAGTTGTTCTCATGGGCAAGAGCTTTTGAGGTTGCCCTTGAATGGCAAGTTACACATTGACTTTCACAGACCTTTGCATATTGTTCTGCAAATTCGAAATGATATCTGTTTTAGTATCAGTCTGTTTATTGGGTGCATTTGACATCAACTTGGAATGAAGCGAGTCTGGCAAGATGTGCATTGTGTGATTGATATTATCCGAACATATTTGCAGGAAAAATAAGTGTTTATTCTGCCTATATTAATATATATACACCAGTCGAACACAGGTTTAACACGATTCAGTTGCTTGAATACTCAGTTGCTTTAATTTCTGAGTCAAACATATCCTGTACCAGAATTTACCAGGAGGTTGCCAGGCTATAACTGTGTTGAATGCAACATGCTGTTTTCATGTTCAGGTAATACAGGACCTCAGAACAATTTCCCTTCCCAAAGATCCCCACAAGCCGGAATGGTTCAATACAAAGTGCTTTATGAAATGGATAATAGATATTATGATAATCAAAATGGGTTTTATCGAAATAGACATATATCATTTAACTTTAGTACAACATAAATGGAGACAAATATCGTTGAAGGACAGTGACAGACAGTAGGGGGTCAAATAGGGCATGAATTATAGCTGATTAACTGTGATAGGCTATATACTAAATTCAAGCCAAAATGATTTTATGAACTGAGACTTGCAGCAACAAAAGGTGGTTATATGTTGGCAACCTAAGTTACCACCCCAATATTTCGTCATGTGTCCGTCACTAGACAGGAACCATTATTTTGACAAACCGACCACAATAAATGAGCAGTCGTTTGGTCGTTTTAATGAGGCTACATATTAACCAATGTTAATAGCTAGAGAACCATGCGTGTTCCGGACGTTGGGTGCCGCGACTGAGGTGTGCATTAATCCAGTCCCCTCTCGGCAATCTGACGTCCGTGTTGTCAAAAACGTCGCTTGCTTAATCTCACTATTAAAGCGTCGAAAATAGATCAGTTTCGTCGGGGCATGTTTTACGTATCGGGGCGTCCGGTACGAATATCTGTGCTATTCAAGCCCTCATGAACTACTTCATCACCGTGGTAATAGTCCGGTGCATCTATTTCTTCTCCAAAATGGTCAACCATTATCGCGTGCTAAGTTTTGCACTTGGCTGAAGGATGCTATGACACGTATTGGCGTACCTGGACTTTACTCAGGGCATAGTTTTAGAATAGTCGCTGCGAGCACAGCCGCTGCTGTAGGCATCCCAGATAATTTAATCAAAACACTCGGTCGTTGGATAAGCGACGCTTATCAACTATATATTAAGACTCCGTCCGTATATTGGAGAACTTCACCTCTCGCTTGGTAGATTAACCAAGGTTAACTTATGCCTGCCTTAGTTAATAATTTATTACCATAAGCGTGCGCATTTTAAATACTTACTGTGTAGTTTGCCTTGGGGTTTCAAATTTCATGGCCTGGACGTCTAGTTGTTACTAGTAATTCATAGTTAATACATTTATAAACATGTCGTTGTTCCGTCTAGGCTTGCTTTGATATAGCGGGCTACTCCTATTCCCCGTTCAACTACAGGTTATCATGTCCCCCCCCCCGCCCGTTGATAGTATTGGTTATTTCTATCCTCCGATAGCTTTTCCAGCTAACTATGGTGATGTTTCCTCCCATAGTACAGTTTTATGGCGCTTCAAGTTTTTCAGCTACCTATGGTGATGTATCCTCCCATAGTACGTTTTTTCTGGCGCTTGGAGGTTTTCAGCTACCAATGGTGATGTATCCTCCCATAGTACGGTTTTATGGCGCTTAGAGTTTTTCAGCTAACTATGGTGATCTATCCTCCCATAGTATTGTTTTTCTGGCGCTTGGAGTTTTTCAGCTACCTATGGTGATGTTTCCTCCCATAGTACGGCTTTATGGAGCTTCGAGTTTTTCAGCTACCTATGGTGATGTATCCTCCCATAGTACGGTTTTTCTGGCGCTTGGAATTTTTCAGCTACCAATGGTGATGTTTCCTCCCATAGTACGGTTTTATGGCGCTTCAAGTTTTTCAGCTACGTGTGGTGATGTATCCTCCCATAGTACGGTTTTACGGAGCTTAGAGTTTTTCAGCTAACTATGGTGATGTATCCTCCCATACTACAGTTTTATCGCGCTTAGAGTTTTTCAGCTACCTATGGTGATGTATCGTCCCATAGTACGGTTTTATGGCGCTTCAAGTTTTTCAGCTACTTGTGGTGATGTATCCTCCCATAGTACGGTTTTATGGCGCTTGGAGTTTTTCAGCTACCTATGGTGATGTATCCTCCCACAGTATGGTTTTATGGTGCTTAGAGTTTTTCAGCTACCTATGGTGATGTATCCTCCCACAGTACGGTTTTATGGCGCTTGTAGTTTTCAGCTTCCTATGGTGATGTATCCTCCATAGTACGGTTTTACGGCGCTTGGAGTTTTTCAGCTAACTATGGTGATGTATCCTCCCATACTACAGTTTTATCGCGCTTAGAGTTTTTCAGCTACCTATGGTGATGTGTCCTCCCATAGTACGGTTTTATGGCGCTTCAAGTTTTTCAGCTACCTGTGGTGATGTATCCTCCCATAGTACGGTTTTATGGCGCTTGGAGTTTTTCAGCTACCTATGGTGATGTATCCTCCCACAGTATGGTTTTATGGTGCTTAGAGTTTTTCAGCTACCTATGGTGATGTATCCTCCCACAGTACGGTTTTATGGCGCTTGTAGTTTTCAGCTTCCTATGGTGATGTATCCTCCCATAGTACGGTTTTATGGCGCTTGGAGTTTTTCAGCTTCCTATGGCGATGTATCCTCCCATAGTACGGTTTTATGGCGCTTGGAGTTTTTCAGCTACCTATGGTGATGTATCCTCCCATAGTACTGTTTTATGGCGCGCGCTTAGAGTTTTTCAGCTAACTATGGTGATGTATCCTCCCATAGTACGGTTTAATGGCGGTTAGAGTTCTTTCAGCTAACTATCGTGATGTATCCTCCGATAGCTCTGTTTGTTTAGTGATTAATATCATAGTGTCCCCGCCGAGCGTCGTACTTGGATGGGTGATGCTTGCAGCATCTCCTTGGTTGGCAGCTCATGATGCCATTTGTATGGATCTCTTTTTAATCCAAGTACCACCGCTAGTTCCCAGGCCACCTCGGTTGACAGCTTGCACCTAACCTTCCAAATTGGTAAGTATGGTTATCGAGGATAATTAATTTGGCCGTAGTTGGCGAACGTGGATATTAAGTAGTATTTGGTTTCGCAGATATTAAATGAGGTTACATATTAACAAACGTTAATAGCTAGAGAACCATGCGTGTTCTCGCCTCCTTGTCAACGTTTTCTCTTTGCCATTATTGCAAAGAACGTCATCAAATTACATATGCATGTAGTTAAAAATCCCCTTGTGTTGTTTCCCTGATAAAATTACCGATGGACGTAAAAAGTTGTAAAAATCTGCCATTTCATTTTCAAAACAAAATTGTTCGCTCCTACAGCCGCCATTTCGTTCCAAAGCAACCCGAACCTCCTACCGTAATGCTTAGCGCTAAAATGCTGTAAGTGGAAAGGACAAGTAGACGTCCTTCGAATTTTCAACTATTTGCCTAAATGATGGTTGCCTATTGGTGAAAATCCAGTAATGCGAATTCAGTCTGCAAAAGGCAGGCCCGGGTTAGCTCATTTTGACTAGATAGTTAGTAATCAAGAAAGCCCACCACCGCTCCGGGCGATAGCCTGGGGCGAGGGTACTAATTCCGCTCGGCTATTTGTTACACCCGGGAAAAAAGGCAAGCTATGCGAAACCAAAGTTCCTGGCGTGTGGCTATGTTTCATGGGTGTAATGGGTGAACGTTTTCACGAATTTCGTGAACTTTTCGTGGACATCGCGTGGGCTGTTATTGTCAGGAGCGGAATGAGCGAAGATTTTAAACATGAGAAATTCTAAATATTTCAAAATCGCTTTGTTTATCCCAACCTCGTCCCCAGGGTCTTGATTGTGATGGCGCGTTGAACGGACAAGAACCTGGAAAACTTGGCAAGACATCGGCCATCTCATTGGTCAATTTTCTAGAACACGGTGATTGGTTGCCATCTTGAAATGCTCTGCAGACTTCCGGCAATGGAATTTTTCGTCGACCAGATGATTATATTAAATTGTTGGAGTTTTAACTCGTATTTTCTGATTTTTTCATGGAAAGTCGTGTATTTTCACAGGTATGTATCGATAATTCTGTAACATGTGCATCGAATTTGATTGTTTAGGTTATGTGGCTTCTAATTTGCTGTTTAGTTATCGTAATTTACGTATATATTGACCGGATTTTTGAGTCACCTCAGTCACTGCTTGAGAAAAGTCAATAAAAATATCGACAACATTTTGCAATGAAAGCAAACATTCACAATTAAAGACCATTTTGAAAGACCAAATTAGAAAAGCTCATGCATCAGTCAATTCTAGCATTGCCCATCCTCCCGGTCCCAGGCATTTTCACTTATTTTTTCTCTAAGTGCACAATTCCCTGGGGCTGGGCAGAAAAAGGACAAAAATGGCCCACCCCTAGGCAAAGAAATGATTACAAATGCCCAGCCCCAGGACACGCCAACACATAGATTTCGTCAGAATATCATGAGATAAAGTTTTACATTCTTAATTCAATTATGAATTTTGTTTGTGTACATGACACAAATACTTTCATCCATATTCATGGCAGTACACATGTTCGTTGCAGCTGCTGCAGAAACCACAATCATTTCTGGTGAACAAATTAAATGCCCGGCCCCGGGGATATTTTGCAAGTACTAATACCTGGCCCTTGGGCAAAGAAAGTTTGCAAATGCCTGGGGGGGGGGGATGCATGGGCAATGCTAGAATTGACTTATGCATAATAGCAGAGATAATATCTCGTATAATAATCATGTATAAAATCAACATCTTGATGTTAGGAAATGTACATCTTGATCTTGTTTACATGTACAATCAACAGATTGTAAATAATATAAATAGTATATACTCTTGTATGTTATATTTACAATCTGTTGTTTGATTGAAGGTCTGAAGATCAAGATGTAACGAATTATAAGTTTTTAATAGCATGTTTTCCTTAGTTATTGTTGTGTTACAGCACTACTCATCTAATATTGTTTGTGGCATTTCTATTTCAGATGTTGTTAACATGGGCCTGAGAAAAAGCAAGCTTGAACACAGTGACTGGCATGAACATTAAAATTTAGGAATTTAGTCTTTTACAACATAGTTTATATTTGAACTGAGTATCTATTAACGTGTAATGTGTAACTCATGAATGAAAGCAAGCTCATGTTTAGTGTGAATATCTAGCTTTTTTTGCCATGATAGTTTCTACCATCAGTACCATGTGGGCCTCCAACCTAGATATATTCTACAAGTAAACCAAACAAAACTTCACTAACCACTAATCATTATTGTCCAACAATTTCCCCTTGAAAAGAAAAATTATCTGGGTTCAGACCAAGGGAAATAACAAAGTAGGGAATATTGAGACTAATGGATTACCAGGAACCTGAGCAGATACTCTGGTCAACCCAATTATTTATGGCTAATACTGGTTAGCTAACTGGTATTAAAAGTCAATAGCTGACCAAGTATCCTAGCTTGCTAATGCTGCAGTATATGCATTTGTTCACTAACACACCCTTCTTGTTTCAGAGCTAAGGTGCAAGACAGATAAATCATAGCATAATTTTGCTTTTCTTATGTTGGGAAATGTTGGGAAATTTTGATCTCTTTATTCAGTCAGCTAACCAGCTAAGTGCCCCCAACTTTGCATGCCTCTCTTTCATTATGGATGTTTCGAGTTTCATTTATTTGTTTCTTCAATAAAATATTTACAATTCATGGTAAAAATTCTAGTTTAAGATTCAT
The DNA here is from genome assembly GCA_016169945.1 of Trachythela sp. YZ-2020. Lineage (NCBI taxonomy): Eukaryota > Metazoa > Cnidaria > Anthozoa > Malacalcyonacea > Clavulariidae > Trachythela > Trachythela sp. YZ-2020. The sequence continues at coordinate 4,353,950 of JADLSH010000389.1, forward strand.
ATTGTATATTTCAAATGATAATATAGTTTGGTATTTACATCACATATCTCTGTTACTTTCATTGTCATGTTAAAATGAGTATTATTCTGTATATTGTAAGTCTTGTAATTGTTCTAAATAGATATATAATATAGTTACATACTATTTTCAATTGTTGATGGCTCTTGGAACATATAATGTGGTTACTAGTATTCAAGTACACAAAATGTGCAGTCAGGAGGAAAGAACACAGAGTAGCCTATCCTTATGGGCACATCTCCAATCATATATGGACACCTCTCTATAATATGGGTTCAATTCCTGCCAGAGGACTGGTTAGGTCTTAAATTGTGTATATATCTACTCATTTGGATTATCCACCAAACCCAGTATTCTAGTTCAACCAAGTGAAGTGCAAAAAAATCTTTGAAGTTTACCTTGTCACAACCCGCACACCCGATAACCTATATATACAGAACTTACGGTTACAGCTCAGCAACTGGCCTCTGTAGCACAGTTGGTTAGAGCGCTGCACCGGAATCGCAGGGCCGTGGGTTCAATTCCTGCCAGAGGACCTGGCGTTGCATTTTTCGCAACCGTTCCAGGTTAGGTCTTAAATTGTGTATATATCTACTCACTTGGATTATCCACCAAACCCAGTATTCTAGTTCAACCAAGTGACTTGCAAAAAAATCTTTGAAGTTTACCTTATCACAACCCGCACACCCGATAACCTATATATACAGAACTTACGGTTACAGCTCAGCAACTGGCCTCTGTAGCTCAGTTGGTTGGAGCACTGCACCAGAATCGCAGGGCCGTGGGTTCAATTCCTGCCAGAGGACCTAGTGTTGCATTTTTCGCAACCGTTCCTGGTTAGGTCTTAAATTGTGTATGGACAGTTTTCAATATCCAGAAGTAAAATATATTAAATATCAAAAAAACCTCTATGAAAAGGACACCTAATGCAAACACTTTGCTGTGTTCCTATATTGTCCATATTAGTGGGGTTGGACTGTATACGAATGAGCTGGTAATGGCAAATCTATGATAAGAGTACATCACATAGGTCGTTAGCACAGTGCATGTGGGCATTGAGGTTGTGATGATCAGCATGTCACTTTCCATTGATTCCTTAAAAATATAATTATCAAGAGTTGTTGATGTAACATATTTAACTTGGTGAGTGGTTACTACAGTATTTGAATAACAGAAACAGATATCACTCCAAAGCATGCATCAAAACAGAGAATGAAAATAGCAATTGTGCTGCATATGGAAAACAGAATAAAATTTTGCTCAGAAAATATAGAACACACCACTGATAGAGTCTTGTAGCATGTGAAAATAAAACTGAACTGAAGTCATCTTACCTTTATGAAATATAAAATAATACCGGCTTGGGAATGCATTATTACTGGGCCCATTGACATTCGGTAGCTGTTTCCAATCATATAATTGCAACACTTGAATAGCATTTAAAAATGCATTCCTTCATGTACACTGTACTACTTATATTATTCACCTCGACAGTCGATAGCCAACAGAACAAGTATCAGCGCCATACTTCGAATAATTTATAATATATGATGATAAATGGTGAAGAATCGAAGGTGGAAATGTATATTCAACCGACTTATTTAATATGTTTTCGTAAAATTTGTTCAAACTTTGAGAAATAGATAAATAATATAACAAAACATTAAAAGAACAAATACCAAGATTATGGCACATTTTAGATGAAAGGAGACACTTAGTATTTACGTCAAGTACTCCATTTAAACGGTCATATCCTTTGAAGGAGTGGGGGAGGGCGGGGAGGATTCAATATCGTTTTCCCCGCCAAAATTTTGTCTGAAAATTCGAAACCCAGATATAAACAGACTCGGTCAGTAGGCCAACTAATTTACCGAATGCCATTTCCTGTAGTAAAAATTCTGGGGCAACTGCCAGATTTTCCATTTAAGCAATTAAAAAACCCTAGCTCTCGTAGTCTCTTTTTACCCCTTCACGATCGCATTCTGACTAAGTCTATTCTGGTTTTGAACAAATCATCCTTTGCATGCAGATTTTTCAACGAAAAGCTTAGAAATGTTTAGGAACTGTCGTTGTTTAGCTGTGGCGAGGAGTTACTGTATGCATGTATTTCTAGTATATATATATATATATATATTATTTACCGGATGAGAGGTCCGTACTGGAAAAATATTTTCCCGAGGCCGAGGGGAATTTTTTTTCAATGCGGACCGACCTAAACGGTAAATAACGCTTTTATTTTTTTCCCTCATGGAAAATCATTTTACTCAAGATTATGGAAGTTGTGATATTTTTCTCACTTTTTGGCTGTTCAAGTGTTTTCGTGTTGCTGTTGAAGTGTTCAAACCGCCTGGTTAACCGGTATTAGTTTTGCCTCAAGACACGATGAAAAAATTATACCTGTTTATTCAATTTTTGTTTATGTGTGGTTTTTCACGGTTCAATCTTGCTAAAACTGCCCGTTTTGAGCAGGGCTTTGACGTCACTCTGTCGAAAACATTTGTTGTTTTTTGTACAATTGAAACGCTGTTCAAGATGAAAAAGACATGTTCACACTGCCGTTTATCTTGTTTTCTTGGAGGAAATGTCTTGTTTTCAATTGAACTTTTGTTATGGTTATTTTTTATAAATTTTAGAAACCAAATCACAGCAAATGCTCAAAAGATATGATGCATACTGCATGCCGGTGAAGCCAAAATCCGTAGCTTTATATTGTTTATATTTATGCTATTTTTGTGCTAGATTTTAAGCTAGATTAAAATTTTGACATCGTCTAGGGAGTAACTGACTAAGATTAATATAACCGAAGAGTATTTTGGATGGAATTTTTTTCAAATGTTTTCATTCCCTTTAATAAACAAAAATTTTCAAAAAAATAACTCTTTGGACCATGGTCAAATATCGTAAAAAGCTGCCCGCTCACGCAGCCAATCAGATTGCAGGAAATAAAAAAATGTCAATAGCTGTATACAAATAAAAATTGAATGAACTGTATTTCTGGTTAGCTGTCACGTAAATTTAAAGAGACAAAAAATGTTGACGGTTTGTTCAACCCGTAGTTAATATATGTCCAATCTTTCTCATTTTGTGCTTGTTTTGGCTTTTTATCATAGATCCACTCAGATTTAAACATCTTGAGCAATGCCACATCAGTAGCAAAGCTACTAACTGCCTTTCAAATATCCTCATTCGTGTGACTCGTATGAGACTCTATAAATCCTTCGCTGTTATTGCTACGAATAACTGGGGTTCTATACCTATATGCTATATAGTTCTAATTAGATTTAGCTAATTTATGAATTAAATTGCTTTACTTTTTGCGACATTTGAACGAGTGAATATATGGGAGGCGAAATATCTATCGGTTCGTGAATTATATTATGCCTTCATTTTTGCTCCGTTCATGCCTCAAATATAGTCATGGATACTCTAGGTATGAGCGTTTGTGCTGGCTTTTCAAGTATTTTTGAAAGTTTCTCGGAATTATCGCTTCCCTTGACATATATAATCCACTCACTCAGCAATGACCGCCATCTTGAATCTCTAAACTTGAAAAAGTACAGGTCGTATATTTTCAAGTTTGTATATGGGCAGAAGAGATGCGCAGATGGTGACACTGCCCCTTTAAAGTAAACTGTATATAGATGCTGCTTCATCCATACAAATGAAATTATCCATGTATTTCTTACTTTAGGAAAAATTAGCAGTCTGTGTCATTTGTAAGACGTTGTTGGTTGGACGAAGAACAATGTATCTGAAATATCATTTCTTGTACTTATTTATACCGTGCATAGCTTTCATAATTGCACAAGTTGAATCAAGTGAAGAAGTGAATTTTTGTTACAATTCCAGTCTCGTAGGTAATTAACGTCAGTTAACCAGAATTCCTGGTCATTTTCATAGTAGCTAGTGTTAAACCACAACTTGTAATTGTAGAATACAACCTTTGTAACTTGCTTATGATTTCATTGTGTAGGCTTCCGACTTAATACAACAGTTTTGATGACTAAAGTCGTTTCCGAATGGATAGATTGCGTGATGGAATGTGCCATTGAGTCTTGTTGTAGATCAATCAACTTTAAAGAGGCATTGAACGTACACAATGAACCAAACTGTGAAATGCTACATAACGTGGTCTACAATATATCTGAGAAATTGATAGAGAAAAATTCTTCTTATAATCATGTTTATCTCGTAAACCCACAAAAGGTACGACTTGGTCGTAGAGTATATTAAACAATTATACCATTAGCTCTAGTCGTATTTGAGCTGAAATATCCGATGAGGTGCGTAGCACCGAGTCGCCTATCAGGCATATATACGACGAGAGCGAATGGTATAATTGTTTTATAATATAGATATTAATTGCATTAATAGAGTATTTTCTTTTGTAATGTTTTGACAGTTTGTTTAGTCAAAATCCGTGTCCCAAAATATTCAAATGTTTTTGTTAATAATATGCTTTTGCTTTATCACTTAAAGTGAAACAGTTTTAGAACAACATTATGAGGTGATATACGACGGGTAGCTCAACCAATCAGATTACAGAATAGCACATATACGCGGTGAATGACTATATTATAAGAATAATTATAATTATTATAAATCTAGTGGGTTGATTCCGCGAGTAAATTTTAACATGATCCTAGATTTTAGTCGCTTTTGCTACGATGATAAGGGAAAAGGTAAAACAAATAATTGGCACGAGCCCCATAGTTTGGTGGCTAACCGAGCTCTAGCTCAGTGTATTATGGTGCGTATGTGGTGTGTACGTCTCGAAACTTTTGTCATAGAATCAATATTAAATAAATCCCACCCGTTTTCCTCTCATTTTCCTGGGAAACTTACAATATTACATGCAATGAAATATATTCTTGCATGCAATCCAAAATACACCGCATTTCTGCAAAGTCTAGCGTAAGCAGGTTTGACACCAATTGATGAATTCAATTATTATTCTTCGAACTTTAAAGCTCATTGACGGGATAGATTTTCTTCTTCGGCTTTTATTCCTTCTTTTAGTTTCTATATCTAACTTTATTTCGCTTCGACATTCTTCTTTAAGAATTAAATATGGTTTCAAATGTCTTAGAAATAGAATATAGAAATATATACGCAAAAACAGACATATCAACGCATTTCTTTTAGTTATCAGATATTCGACGCTATGTTATTTCCATTGCCATTGTCACTCTTATCAGTTTTACTTATAGTTTTGTATTCTGCCACTTCTAGCAGCGTGCATGAGCGCATAAATTTTCCACATCGTGCAGCATACAGGTGTAATGTCAATATGGCTACAATAGGCAATTCCAGCTATCGCAATGCATGCCGGTAAAAGTGGTTATTCTTCCATTTCGCGCCAAATGCCGGACGGAGAATGTGTATTTTACACGAAGCTATATTTTAATATTTTTTATGCTTTATATTTCGCTCCAAACAATGGTTTAAAAGCTGTATATTTAGCAGAGGTGATCAGGACTCTTAAACGTATGTTTCGGCGAGATGCATTCGATAATTCGCGAGAAAATTGCTTTCGAGTTGACCCAGGAGTGAAGCAAATTTTGCAAAAATCTGGCTTCGAAAACTACTCTGTCGCACGTTTTGAACTAAATAAAGTGATCGGTTAGAGCACTGTAGACAATTTACCCCTTCAAATGGAGCTCTGTGACCAAAGAATCTAGATTTATTGTTTTTATGTATTTCTAACTGCTTGATTTCTACGTACAGGCAGTTAAAAATCAACATGTTTTAGGCGACATTTTGACAACATTTCCCAGAGGCATACCTTCACTTTGATATGGTTTGTCGCGAAAACAAACCCGGTTTTACTAGTAACTTTCTCGGTATTTCCGAACCATTATTACGTTATTGACTTTAGCTTGTCTATATTTTTGGTTGTGGCCATATGTGCTTATAGAATAGTTGCAAAAATTAGTGTTTTGGTTGCTGTGTGTATGCAAAATATTGTATTTTTAAGAAGCCCTTCCATTAAAATAACTGAAAATATATTATATGCAAAGTCGTTTGTCTGCCCACGACTCCAGACAGTAAGTAGTGACTACCAGTGATTGCTGAAAGTTGTTAATAAACATCCCTTTGTCGCATGATATACTGTAGTTCTCCTATAATTGTTTAGGGGCTGTTCATAAGAACCATGCTTGCTATGTCCATACCAAGATTTCTTCATATATTGCTTTATATAAATCTGTAACCTTGGGGTACAGTGTCGGCGCGGCCAAAAATATACAACACTGCTAGTCCCACAACATCGGCCATGACTGCCCGCTTGCTAGTGACGAAGGCCAGATTTTGGTGTACATGCTGGGGAATATGAAATAAATTTTAGGGGAGGTGCAGTGTCTGTGCCCCTGGAAGAGTGGGTTCTTGAATTTTAGGGTTTAAGACATACCCCCTAAAGTAAAAAATGTTAATTTATGTATGTAATGTAATGTAATGTATGTATTTATGCATTATGATTGCGTGACTCATCCAATTGAAATTGTGTTTGACCAAAACTTGGCAAGTTGGTTGTAATGGTTCTGTTATTATGCAATATTAACTTCCTCAAACCTCCCCTCAAAATCCGGCCATGCTAGTGACTAAGTGGCTGTTGGAGTAAGGCAAGATCTCCACATTACTGGGTTCACATGAAACTTTCAAGTGATTCAAACTGATAGGGCTAGGCCTTGAAATGTCTGGACTCCCCTCCAAGATTTCTATTGTCATCCTTCCAAATATACATGGAAATGAGATTAATTACAAATGTTCCAAGAGTGTTCATCAACATTCAAAAGTTTTTCAATCCACACCAAACATTCGACATTGTGAATCTTTTTTATGAGGGAGGGGGGTGGGCAGTGAACAAAATTGTGGACCATCAGGTCAGTTTCTGCTACTATTGCTGCTTGATGAAGGGTCTGCAACTGCATGTCACACAAGTAAATCAATTAAAAAATGTATCAAATTCACAGGGGGTGGACGGAATCTGGTTCAGATTGGCACTTCCAAAGGGGCACCTTAGGTCCCTGTTTAAGATATCTTCCTAAGAGGGGGGTGGAGGTAGTGGGCAAACTTCCCATTCCCCTTAGGGGGGAGTGTGAACGAATTTCATTTTCCAGGAATTTGAATAATCATTTCTTACAGTTGGCTTGGATAACCAATGCATATTAGGCACATGACAAGCTTGCAAGGTGAGCTAGCATGATTTCCCAGGCCATCATCTGCCTACTAACTCATGTGGACATTTGGGTGGGAATTAAACAAAAAAAACCTCTTGGACTTCAATAGTAAACAAAGGTAATTGAGTTGGCTGTTATAATAATAAAGACAAAATCTTTAAAAATCCCAATTCTTACTATTGGGCACACTAAAACCACCCTAACCTTTTTGTCTACAGCAATTGTCATGAATGTACCAACTGTGATCAGCAGCAGCATTCACCTAGTCTTTTAATTTTGCCCAAGGCGTTCAACTTCCACGGCATTTTACATTAAAGTAAGCATATCGGAATGCATATTCAACAGTTATTCACATATTGGTTTTAGTTGTGTTGGAAAGAATAATTTTTGCCAAATTTGCTTCACTCCGTGTCAAATCGAAAGCAATTTTGGTCTAACGAATTCCGAGAAGATTTACGGAATCTTCTTGGAATCTGCTCTATGCAAAGAACATATCCTTAGACACTTGTTTTGTTTAGTACAAATTTTTATTAAGTTGGATTTATATGTATTACCCCAGCTCTTTACGCCATATGTTAAATAAGGATAAAGAAGTGTATAATATAGTTGTTTTACCATTTTTAAGTCAAGATAATATCTTAATTTTTTTATAATTCTTATCTTTTTAGCTATTTTATTATTCACACGTTTTATTATTTTGCTGTTTCCAATTAATATGCTCATCTAGAAATATTCCTAGATACTTAATAAACTTTTTTTTTCGATATTAGCAATTCTGATACTTTGAAGATTCTTTATTATACTGGTCGACGAGTCTTCCGTAGATCTATAGATAGTTTATTTATCGTACAATAGTTACATATCAATTAATTTAAATTGTTCGTTCATTATACTTTCTAAATTTGACAAATTTTTGCACGAATATATAAAGGACTTTAGTATCATCAGCAAATATGCGAAAAGTCAACCTTTTGCACACTTAGGCATATCATTAATATAAAGTAGAAAAAGTAATCGGCAAAGCGTGGAGCCCTGTGGTATCCCACAAGTCATTCCAAGTATTTCTGATTCTTTACAACCTATTTTCACATATTGCTTTCCATTACTCAAATCGTTTTTAAAACATTGTACTGGTTTTCCTCGAATGCCATACTTATCCATTTTTGCATGAAGTATCTCATAACTTACTGTATCAAGAAATAAACCACATACTATTTGGCCATTATCTAAATCGTTTTTTAGGTTATCGGTTATTTCTATAATTGCTTGTTCGGAAGAATAAACTTTCATAAATCCGAATTGATGTTCAAACAAGATTTTATGATATTTGATAAAAAAGTTGATAAAATAGAAATAGGTCTATAGTTAAAAGGATCAGTACATGGACTTTGCAAGTGCCTACGAGAGTGCATGCAGGAGATTTTCTTGTAAAACCGTAAGAATATCACGAGTACGTACGTTTTACATATTTCATATTTAAGGCTTTCCTACCTGATCATCATAGTGCAGCCGACGGACGTTTTTTTATCCTTACGCAAATACTAACATTATACATGTAATCCCTTATAGGAATACAATGGAAGCTGCTTTCTAAACGTTTTGGCAAACAATATCACAGGTATTTCTCGATAAATTTGAATCAAAATTGTTTTTCTATTCAATTATATGTTGCATTTTAACGTTCCCCTTCATAATAACTGTATATCAGTATACCATAATTGATGGTTCGTTTGGCTTACAGAGAATGATGTCAGACAGTATTTTAAAGAGCACCATGAAAAATTTCGGTCTGAATTACACGAGGATTTTGAAAGAGAAACGTGGAAGCGATATATAAATAAGGCCGTCGATGTCTTTTGGAGTAGCAAGAACATTACATAGGAAACTTCTGCACGAACGTTTTCTTGACTATAAACTAGAAGAATATAAAGAGTATCAATTTTCATTAAACAGGGTTAGCCAATTAAATTAGTCTCTGAGCAATTTGCCATATTGCATGCACGCAGGACACCAATAGCTGATTTGGTCAAACCTCTAGTAAGAAAAATAATCGTAAATCTTTGCTTTAGTTGTTACGTATCTTTTGTTGTACCTAGCCGTTCCTTTATTCATATACTTTTAAAATGTCGTGGTTATACCACGATCCGTTAGACATAAAAAAATAATTTAAAACCGCGAAAGTTACTTGACATTTAGTTAAATATAACAGGTAACGACTGTGCTGATATATACGAGAAAGGAATGAGCGAAAGTGGAATTTATCAAATTGATCCAGACGGCATGGGCAGTTTTAAAGTGTTTTGTGATATGACAACATCAGGTGGAGGATGGACTGTGTTTCAACGTCGTCTTGATGGAAGTGTTGAATTCTACCTAGGATGGCAAGATTACAAAGACGGCTTTGGTAACTTGAGTGGAGAATATTGGCTTGGTCTTGACAAGGTATACAGGCTGACGCGTGCTTCACAAAATGAACTTCGCATCGACTTGGAAGATACATCTGGGAATACAAAGTACGCGCATTATGATTCCTTCGCAGTCAGCAATGAGCAGAAAAAGTACAGTTTGAGGCTTGGAACTTATGATGGTAAGCATTTTTGGCAAAAAGTATAATAAATGGAAGTTGGCGGTTAATAGATGATGTATCAGGCCGTTATTTTTAATGATATAAAGCTGTGTACTGCATTGTATCAAAACTAAATATATAATAGAATTTTGAAGACAAGACAACTGTTGTCAACAACAATTTTATGCGCTAAATTAAAATGGAAGTGGTAAAACTGTGATTTTTCGCCATTATTCTGCAAACGAAATAAAAGCGAGGCAATGTAAGTTTTGAAGTGGAATCCAGCTTTATAATATATTCTTCATAGAACCGCAATGTCCTTGTTTTATATTTTTTCCATATTTAACTCCTATTTCCTTTTTGGGCGAGTTTATCCTGAACATCGCTGAATATATCATGACATATACATGTATGTATGTATATAGTATATCATACCATCCAATTCAATGTACTTCTGATGTTAATTCCTTTTTGTGTTGTTTCGTGATACTACGGGTTGGAAATTTCGTTTCAATGTCGAGTAAATATTTTGTTATTATGGGTCATGCCATATTTTATATACCAAGTAGTAATTATTGAATTTCTAGGCACAGCAGAGGATTCTTTAACAGTACATGAAGGTATGGCGTTCACGACCAAGGATTCCGACAATGATCAAAAGGGAATTAACTGCGCTGTGAGATACAAAGGTGCGTGGTGGTATCGTGCTTGTCATAAATCCAATTTGAATGGTCTGTATCATTATGGGACACATACCTCGTTTGCTGATGGTATCAACTGGAAGAGTTGGAAAGGACGTCACTATTCACTGAAATCAACATCGATGAAAACACGACCATACGAATCTGGGCTGAAAGATAGACTCACATAATAAATGACAGTAAAATGATTCCTCATATATTGCAACTGCACCCTCGTTCACGATTACTACTGACGTATTACACATAATCCCCGATCCAACGGCGGGGGCCGTTAAGGCGAGGGTACTAAATCTCCTTTCCCGCAGGAGGGCTACATTACCAGAAATATGGGACATTTTGCGACTGCGTTTGGTCAGCGGCTATTCACTTCATAACAGCATTCTATAGGGAATATTCCAACTGCGGAGGGCTTGCACATTGCCGGGAACAAGGACATATTTTCATGATCAGGAATCTTGTTCCACAAATGCTACCCAAGTTTGGGCGCCCCAAACAGTTGAGTTAGTGAAAAAAGTAGAACGAGTTCAGAGGCGTGCAACAAAATATATTTTAAATGTTCCCTTTATTTGTGATATGGAATACAGAGACCGACTCCTCTCAGCTACTGGCACGAATACCTGGACGTAGTATTCTTCTATAAGGCAAATCGCGACATTTTTAATATTGATAAAAAAATCTTCTATTTCCTCAACCTCAGGATCAAAGACAGACAAGATCTTTTAATCCCAACTCGCACAAACATAAAATTCCCGACATACGAGACGTCAACCTATGAAAAATCTTACAAAATCCGAGCAACAAGAATAAGGAACATACTTCCTAATCATATTACATCCAAAGACCGAACATTTTCAGAATTCAAGAATCTTCTTTTTAAGTACTATATTTTAGCAATAGAAAATACATACGATGTTGAGGATCCCCGCACATGGAAAAGTGCGTGTATAAAATGTAATTCCGCCCGGAGTTTAACGAACTCTCCATTTGCATGTTGTTTTTAGACTTAATGCAATGACTGTTGTTCAAGTATTGTTTATTGTACGTGCTTAGTATACCTTGTAAATTGTTTTCGTATAACTATTGGGGCCGCTGTAATTGGCAATAGCTGTTGTGGTTTCCCATCCAATGAATGTATATAAGTATGATCACAGAGTAAATAAATAAATAAATGCATTGAGTACATCTATAATGGCACAAAACAAAATCTCGTTTGACGCCTGATATAACGAAGAAGGACTTTGGTATTAAACTTTAAATTCCAATTTATAATTTTCGAACAACACAGACATTCTGATTTTACGGCGAAATATATTTTCGAAATAGCCCGAAATACATATGAACGAAAATTACTGATTCAACACGAAAACAACGGTCATCAGCTAGATCTATTTGTTTTTCTATAGTAAGAGACCGGAAGCTATCCTTCCTAGTAAACAAAAAACATGGCTGCTCAAAGCGACACGTAAAACTTATACCATATTTACGACAAAAAAGGCCGATTTTCAAATAATGTTGGAAATAGTTTGCCGTGGAATAAACACCGCATTTTTTTAGCTGTATTAACAGCTTAAACCTCACTGAGTTCATCCCGAGCTCCGCAGTTTGCATCGCCTAAATGGATGTTGACGAAGTTTTGCAACATGTATTCATTATTACTATAGATTACACTGTATAATGCGTCGAATTGGCAGTAAATATACATCGATCGCGGGAAGTGCCTAGATATGGATAAATGCCGCGATTTTGCGTTAAAAATATTGCCTATATATTCATGCCGTTACTATTATCGGGCTCAGGGGCGCACATTCCAAAAAAGTTTGGCGGGGTGTCCATTGTTCAGGGACCGACTTTTTATATTTGTTTGACCACATCAAAACATGAATTACAAGTTAATGTAAAAATATGTGTAGTGCCAGGAGTGTGGAAGGGTTGTTAAAAAATAGGGTGTCGAAATTTTGAAAAACTTGAATCTGTAGATCGTCGGAAATGGCATTTTCAGAGTCTTCTCTACCTCTTTCGTTATAGGCCCTTTCATTAATATAATTATATAAGATTTCAAACATTCTAGTTTCGAATTCAATATTTCGCTGCAATTTTCTTTAAATGCAGTTATTTAAAGAAAACGCCCCCCGACCTTCAACATCATAAAGACCTATTTAGAAATTGCATTTTTACAACAGAGTTGACTTTACTCGAGAATACAGACGTGGAAATAGAACGCAGAATGCTGCAGAGCAAAAGTTAGGAGGTTTTGCGCAGTCGTGTATGGCTATGTCATCTTACATTTGAGTATATTGCTTTGAGAGGAAAATATATCTCTGGGTTTTGCAATGTTGATTTCTTTTATTGACAATTTTTGTATTGTTTATTATACGTTTTTTAGACAGGATGTTTTGGACCAACTGAGACCGACTTAAGTAGTGTAATTTTACAATTTGGGACCGACTTTTTTGAAAAATTCACAAATGATGGGGGGGTGTCACACCCCCCCCTCCCACACACCCCCTAATGTGCGCCCCTGATCGAGCTCCGCAACAATGAAATATTTTATCAAAGAAAGTGAATATTTGATATTATTATCAACTCCTATATAGTTTATAGTAAAATTTGGTCGCCATTTTAGGACAATATGCGCATGTCCGTCGCCGTCTTTTCCGATATTTCTGGTAATGAGGGCAAACGCGTAGCGCCCGTAGATTTCACTCGTTAAATGTTGGATTTTGTTATACATATTTAGGTATTATACATATTTAGCGTTGAATGCCACAAATTTGGTTTAACATGCAAGTATAGACTAAACTCAAAATCAGCTTCCTAATAATATAGTTTATATACACTCTTTCCCGGTTGAGCCGCTATATTGAATTTTATAGCCGAATCAGCAATCTATGTCTCCTATGTCTATGGTATACACACTAGTATAGTCAGCGTTTCCACTTGGAAAGAAATTCCCTTCCGAAGGAACTTCCCTTATATATTATTTCTGGAATCTGTATGTAATATGTTTTCTATCACAATAATATGATTTTTTTGCTTTATTACGTCTATTTTAGTGTAACAAGGACCAGTTTAAAGTAGGAAAGTTTTGGTTACGCAGCCATTTCCTATACTGAATGCAACGATCACACTTACGGAGAGCTGATAGAGCGACCCGATGCTAGTTAAACAGTTTAGATAAATCTAAGGATTAATTTAATACGAACACTTCTGATCTTGCCACTGTCGAATATGACAGGCACATAAAAAGGTAGATTTTACTGAAATGAATGATGGTTCGCGGAGTCGATAAACCTCCGAGAGACTGAATATTGTAATCGTATTATTATCATAAATTTGTACCAATCAATCAATAACAAACAATTCGATCCAAAATGAAATAAAGGATAACATGTAAGTAATGTCCACGACGGGCACAAATATCTGTCAAAACGCGCATATTTTGCATGACCATGGAAGTACGCGACATTTACCGGAAGACTAAGTTCTAGTCATTTCGATTATTTTTAATTTTAACACACTTTTTAACCATTCCCAGAAGCCCATTGTGTCTGTTTTCGAAAAATACGGACATTGCGAGTGAAAAGTTCGTTTTTTTGAGGTTTGGGTCTATACCAAATTCGCAAAGGAAATCCTACTTTAAAAGTCATTATAGCAGCTTTAACGATCAAGCGTTAACGGAAAACATCATCGACACTCAAGAAGAAATATACCATGGTTTGCTCTTCAGTGTCTGATTACAGGCCAGTTAATTTTGTGATTATTTTTTGTTAGCAAAGCTTTGATCTTGTTCTTTAATCAAGTCTTTCTTTTCTTAGTAATCTGAACAAGTTATCACAGCATTTTGAACATGTTGTCTAGTAAGAAAAATTAACGAAGATATCCAGTTGGATGTGACTTTGCAAAAAGGAGAGAGATTATTTTGAAGCAAACACAGAATATAAGTGCTGGAGAAATAAAGATCAATGAAAGAAAGGGAACTACCCTCAAAACGCGAGAAGATTAGATATACAAATAGGTTGTCTAAAATTCCACTTCAGTAGTATAAGTATGCGAGAGTGAGTGTGCGAGGGTGTGAGAGACTGTGCGAGAGTGTGCAACATCATTAACATAAACATTAATTACGTATTGACGTCATAATGATATGCAAGGCGAGTTTGGGCAAAACAGTCATTAAGCTGAGCTCAGCATTTTCGTCACAAAAAGAGTTAATCCTGACGCTTTTTATCACAATAGCTATAGCGTCCCCATATATTTTACCAAGCTTTGTTTGAGCATTATTTACAAACAATACGACGGAGTGTCTATATGGAAAACCTGCGTCCTATTCGACTACAAACCGTGGTACATTTTGGTTCTGTGAACAAAAACCTAGCTGTGAGTTATTTTGCCGAGATGAAGATTGTTATATTATTATGTTGACGAAAGCCGTAGAAGATTTTAGGAAGAGTGGTCCTCAACATCCCGTGGGCCCTACACATAAAAAATTGGCAAAGTTACGTACAGTTAAAGACAAGATGAAACAAAACTATGGACGACCGTACTTTGTATGTTCTGAACGACAAAATCCTTGCAAATTTTGTCAATGGGGAGATGTATTCGAAGAGCCAAGACCTATCTGCCAACATGGAATGGTATGCTGTGAACGAAAAGTCAAGAAAGATGGGCCCAACCAAAACCGTCTATTTTACTGCAGCCCCAAAGAAGACGCTTGCGGTTTCTTCGAATGGAAGAAGCAAGAACCTCGTGTGATCAATACTGGTATCGAACTTTTCAGTAATCCACTACAATACCGGTACAAGATTGAAGAAACAGGAGAGACATTTAATAGTACTAAATCTAACACTAAAGAGGCATACGCGGAATTTACATTTCTTAAATCTCTTAATGCTTTAACAGTGAACTTGATGAAATAGACATCTTTTAGCTGTATTTATATATGTGTGAATAAATATTTTTTTTTTAAATACTGTGTTGTATGCTTTTTTGTTGCTATATGCGTCACTAAGTCATTATAAAGCGATCCACGAATTTACATATTATTGAGATGCAATAACATGTATATCTCACTTGCCTTTTAACCTTTGTGGTGAGCGGTGAAATGGAGAACATAGATATAATTTATGACGAGTTAAGACGAAATGGGATTGATATTGATAAACAAACCATATCGTTTCATATAAATACAGTTCTGAACCAACACGAAGATTTACACTGTTCAATGATTGTTTGTGATAATGAGCAACTCTACAAAGAAATAAATGTTACAAATTTTGGTCGTATTTTCGCCTATTTAACTTTCGTATGTTTACACAGCGATAGCGAGGAATCTATTCGACAAAATGTCCGAAGATCTGTTGAGGAATTTCGACAATAGCTAAGCGTTGGGTATGGTAAAATTTTCGATTTATAAACTCTTTGTTAGCAATAAATATATTCTCGTATCTAGTGAATTGTAAATAGCTATCCAAAAGGAGAAGATCTTTAAGTTTCTCGGTATAATAAGCGTTGCTAATGTCTTATAGAGCAATACAAAAATATGTTTGCCAAGCGAATATATAAACGTAACTCCTCATGCAAAGTATAAAAGTCAAAGCTTACCAATATTGTGAATAAGACACAATGCAAACAATAACTGATATATTTAACATTAGACTACGTAAAAGCAGTGAGACATATATACGACAAATTTAAAACAGAAAGCCAACACAATTCTATGCGTTGCCATGTCTTGTTAGGTGAAAGTTATTAAATCTGGTTTGTATAGTAACATTTTGTACTTTGATTCATTAAACCGGTCATTAACACAGCCAAACAATAAAATCCCCAGACATTCATGAGCGAACACAAATCAAATAAATATAAGCAAACAAATTTTACTTTTGTAAGATACTGTAGGATATCCTAAGATACTCTACGAGATTATAAGATGATATCCTAAGATAAAATGTATGGTTTACAAGCGATTTAAAGAGCTAGGGAGAAGCGTGTGATTTGGGAGTATAGTGAGGGTGAGCACATTATTAGCGTCCTATTCCTTTGAGATTCGACGTCATGGAACAAGGCCAGGCGAGTTTGGGCGAAAAAACCCAATAAATTTGGTGAGTTCAGCGTATTTTGTAAGTACGTCACAATTGTTAAAGCGTCCCCTATATATTTTGCCTACATTCGTTTGAGTGTTTATTTACAAGCAACACGATGGAGTGCCTACATGGAAAGTCTGCATCATCTGCAACAAAGCAGATATTCAATTTGTTGGAAGGAGTGTATGCGAATGCTGTGACTTCTGAGGTGCAAAAACTTTGCGAAGAATTATGCAATGGATGTGAAATTGATCATCTAAGTAAAAAACAACACGATTGCCTTATGATGGACCAGTATGAGAGATGGAAAATCTATGGTTTACAAGCGATTGAAAGAGTGAGAGAGAAGCGTATGGTTTGGTATGAATTCGCTGACGTCGCAAGGATACTGAAATTGAAAGTTGAGAGAGATTTATTCGACCATTTGCATCAATTGGAGAAAGATCCAGATTCCACGTTTGTCTTTTCTTTAATGGAGTTACAAGAGAGTCCTGACAACCACAAGCTACAGTGTGTCTTAAACTATTTGTGTCATAAGAGACGGGCGTTTTACGAAGAGTATCTACTAGAGTCTCTTGCCCAGACGTTTTTTTTCTTTGTCATCTATTTTCATATATACTGTGAATGCGACTGGTGAGCAATTTAAGAGTCATGAGATGAATCATAAGAGAGCTTATCAAGAATATTTGGAGAAAAAACTTGTTGAACAATTAAGTGAAAAGTCGTAGTTGTCTAGAAATTTTCAAATTTTAAATGTAAATTATTTTATTTTAAATAAATATTCGATTTGATGTATAGTTTTGCACCGTAACTCTAAGCGATCGTACAGTGTGACGTGTGGGTTTTCATGTTATATTGCCACTGGTGGCGGACAGTTGGAACGCATTAAAGACGGTAATATGTAAGATTATTCGCTAGACTGGCGTTAGACTGCTAACAAGCGTATTAACAAGCAGTTTTAAAAATGGCATATAGTTCGGCATATAGTTTTGATATTGCCACCGGGTCAGGGATCTGTTGGTTGATTTTGTTTTTAATTAACAGGGTTTGAGTGCCAGCAATGAATATGCGCATCAAGTAACAATAAACTGTGTTGCTCGGTACTGAGAACCTGTATCTACTGTATACCTGTGCAGACAGGAATGCCGGCATATTACAACACTTGTTCTGCACATGCATGCATTGTAGCTTGCACAGTATAACGGGCCAATATTATGCTGCTTAATTGAGCTTACAAACAGGTCTGTGTATTATGAAAGTCTGCAATGTACAAATATTTTTTGATATTATATTCGCGAAATATGACGAGAACTGAATTAATTAGCATGCCTAACAAGATACCCGACACATATGACATATGCATCATCATCATAACTTGCTAGATTAACCACCACAAACGAACGCAGTCACAAGATACACGTTCCTTTCAATGATATTTATAAAATCCGTGTGTTTTGTGTGTACAAGTAAAACGAACTTTAAAACAGTTCATATTTGCACTCACGCAAGTGCCCTTACACTGCAACGTTATTTTACTATACTTAATAGCATAACGGGGTTTGTATATGTCTCTCCATTAATATAGGATTGACACCCAGGACTGACCCCTGTTGGTTTTGACGTCATATACATGGATGCTGTAGTTGTCACCACTGTAAAGTAAATCAATGCGTGCCTTCGGTTTAATTCGAGGCAAATTAATCTACTATGGCCTACTGTACATTAGATATATGGTAAACATGAGTGAGAACACGGCGGTAATCTGGTTTAATACCGCCGAATATTTAGTATGCACCAGTTCAAGGACGGACGTTCATATACATGTTATATATTGTCGGTATAACATACGTGGTGAATCGAAGTAGGAGAGAAAAAATCTGGCGAGTCATTGTCAAATTGCATATATATGGCAAGTTCAGTTGAATATGTTTTAGCAATTTAGCATACTTTATAGCCAGCTAACTATATGTACAGCAGTAAATAAGTGTCCAAGGTCTGAAGGTCGATTTTACATGAACTTTGCTCATCACTCATCAGGCAAGTTTAATGAATAACGACTCAAAAAGAAATAAATGTTCTCCTATGAACCTCATGACCATAAAATTAACATTTCTGCGTTTAGTTAATTTAATCTAGCCCCTTAGTATCTTTGGTGTGCACGATTTAAAACCTGCTTTAGTTTAAATATATGCTGGCTGAAAACAAAATTGGCGTTACATGACATGCCTTTTTGATATAGTAGATACAGAACATGTTAACTAATTACTGTAGTTATCTATTATAGAAAGGTTTATCTAATGCAGTACTGGTATATAACTCGCTTTAGATTGCTTATTATGACAAGAGGAAATTGATGTATCGTTCAGATGGACGTGAATAAACATCAGTTGAAAGGTTGCCAGACCTTCAAAGTGGCTTGGCATGAGGTTTGCGTAGTTTAGCTTGGTGGTCACATAACTGGGATAATTTAAATAGGGTGCATTTACCCACACCCAAACAACAATTGCTTACCAAGCTTATAAAAACATTTTGAATGAATTTGTGTGTAGATGCAACCTCAAAATTACAAGGATAATAATAGGCAGGACAAGCATGAAAGATTTTGCCAGACACATGTCATTGTGTTATGTTGTTATGTTATGCCTACTTGACAATGTGGATGTCTGGGAAAGTCTTGCTTGCATTATCGTAGGTAGGCAGGAGGCACAAATTGTGTCACAAGTTGATGTCTCGAAGTGAATGAGGATCACTCTTTTGTTATATTGGTGAGTATAAACTCCCCTGTGCATGGGTTTGGGACTGTCGTTTCTATATGGGCGGCTGGAGTGTACTTTCGAACCGCTGTTTCTATATGGGCAGTTTGCTATTGCTATATGCCTTAGTAAAAAAAACTGTGCCTTGCTGCCAGGGTCGAGTATTAGGTTGCTTTTCAGGGTGCAAATCCGGACATTCGGAATTGCGGAACGCCGGACATTCGAATTTAACTTGCGGAACGCCGGACGTTCCGATGTTAACTAACAAAAATTTACCATTTATGCAGGTCTTAGACATGGCATAATTGGTTTCCTTTTCAGGGTACTATAGCTAGCGCAGGTAGCTTAGAAACATTTAGACAGTTGACATTGTATGCTATTTTCTATCATTAATTTCTGTGTAGTTGCTCTAGTATGGAGGGAAATAAAATATTTCCTTATGAAATTCTTAGAGATACATTAGTGAACACCAAGAACTTAGTTAATTAATAACATGTATTGATCTAGAGTTAATAATTTGCGGTTGGGGACCGGCGTAAGGTGATGTCGTTAAAATAGTGTCATTTAAATGCGGTTTTCTGGAACTACCGTATATGCAGCTTGATAGGATTTGCCGGTTTTTTTGTAGATTAACCTCGGCCTTTGTGCGGTTTTGGACACCTAATTATTCCTACACCGAAAGTTGGTGAGGAACCTGTGATTAGGTGAAATTTAAAAATGGATAACAAAAAAAATGCTGTTCAAACAGCATAACACTTGTTTATTTTTTTTGAGGTCCGTAACTCAGTCTGCAATTGAATAGAGCCTTTTTGATTTGAGCAGCATGAGGCCCGCATCACACCAGTACGGACCTCAACTTTTTTTTCCAAAAACAACAAAACAAAGGAGTGAAGAAGACGAAAAATAAACACGCATACGTTATTTGAGTTGTTTTGAGCCGAGCCCAGATTGGAAAATAGCTTCAGTTCGTGAGGCTGACCTCGGTCTGGGGAAAATATTTTTCCAGTACGGACCTCCCAGCCGGTAAATAACATATATATATGTGGTCGTGTGCTCGCAAAATGAGAGCATATAACTGCAGTGTAGGAAAAAATATGGCAACAAAAATGGCGACCTTGGAATTGATGTAAATAACTGAATAAATAATAAAGAGAATGAAACCAATGTCTATAGTGTTTGCTCCCACAATATAGATACAACTTTAGATGCATCCGTTTTAATAACATAGCTGTATTAATTGATGGAGACTGACATAAATGGCCTGCGATAATTATACCACAATGGTCACCGTCTTCACTCTTTAGTATAAATACGGCTACAGAATACAAGTTTGGTGTATAACTATATAAAAGGATTGGGCACATAATAAACATTCATATAGTCTATACTCTTTAACGCGCAATAGATTTTGCTTTGATCTGTTGACAATTTTTTCTTCATAATAATTATTTCAGGCAGGAAATTAAATCAATTGGCGCGAGATTTAAGCTGCTTAAGGAGAATAGCAAGACATGAATACTATAGAATATAGCATACCCAAAGTTCAACTGTCTAAATTATACCCTGTGCCTTGCCTTGTTTTGGCAGCGTGGTTTCCGCACCAGAGGTTTCCGCACCAGAGGGTGAATATCTCAATATTATGTCAAATTTAAAGAATACTGCACAATAATTCATACTGTACAACTTCATGTAACTAATATAACTGCTGTACTATATCTTCGAATTTTCAAACAATACTCATAGCGTAATATATCAGAATGTTTAGTTAAATTTGTATAATATTTATATCACTTGAGTACTTTTGTGCGCCGATAGAGGTTACTTGTTTGCCACATTATTCTATTCTGTTGACAGCTATCCTTAATCATATGCGTTATGGCGAATTTTGTTAGGAACGTTCAATAATTTAATTCCTTCAAACGACTTCTGATAGAACTTTTTTTATCCGTTCAAATCCTCGACTTTTTTCGTTCAGATTTTTTACTCAAATCGTCAAAACGTTTTTGAGATTCGTTGAAACGTTATAACAAAACGTTCTCTATCCGTTCGTTATCCGTTTTTTTGGCCGTTTCAACGAAATATCGTTAAGGTATGTTTTCCCGTGGAAGGTCACATATACTGTGAAAGCGACTGGTGAGCAATGTAAGAGTCATGAGATGAATCATAAGAGAGCTTATCAAGAATATTTGGAGAAAAAAACTTGTTGAACAATTAAGTGAAAAGTCGTAGTTGTCTAGAAATGTTCATATTTTAACTGTAAATTATTTTATTTTAAATAAATATTCTATTTCATGCAAATATCGTGTATAGTTTTGCACTGTAACTCTAAGCGATCGTACAGTGCGACGTGTATAAATGCAAAGGGTTTTCATGTTATATTGCCACTGGTGGCGGACAGTTGGAATGCATTAAAGACGGTAATATGTAAGATTATTTCGCTAGACTGGCGTTAGACTGCTAACAAGCGTTAGACTGCTATCTGTGAGCTTTAAGTTAACAAGAGTTCGAACATCTCACAGGGGCGCAAAACGTTTTCTATTTAATGATTTATAGACATCGTATGCAAAAATTTGTGGTTGCTACGTGCTGTTAGGCAAGAGCATTTTGGTTTAATATACATGGTACATTTATACTTCTGAAATAACGCAACAGCACGCATTTCCCATGCATAGCTTCTATGATTGGATTTCCATACGATAAAGGACACATTAGCTCATTGTTAAATAAGTAGTTGTTCCTTTAGATATTTAAGTGTGTGTAAGAATAGTAATTTTCAAAACGACATATATGTTGTCTTTGTATGGGTAGGGAGGACCCAAGCAATCTAGCGTATCGGGACTCCAGGGACACGAAAAGTCCCGCAGGGAAAATTTCTTGAATGTATAAGCGATAACAGGGACTCACGGGACGATAAAAGTCCCGCTGGGACATATTGAATTATTCATAATGGCCCGAACGAACAGACCAGAGCTGTCTCGAACAGGTCCGCTGGCCCGATGTTTGATCGGGTATACTTCGCGCGTGGACAAGTCCAGTCATGTTATGCCTGTTCGCAGGATTCGTACGTGTCTTGGGTTAGGTTGAGTCTATAAATATGGGTAAACTATACCTGTTTCTAATTAACGTTCTCGACACTTCAACAAGGAAGACTGGGAAACGACATCTAACTTGTGACAAATTAAGTGAAGGTGAATATGCGATATATGTAAAATCTGGTAAGAATAGACCTCGATTATATAAAAATCCTCTACTAAAGTAGTAAAATCCAAAGGTAAAGAAATGAAAGCGCTTGACGCAGTTCTGAGGTGTCTGAGACTGTCAAAAGTCATTTCCTATTTTGAACGACAAGCTTGATTGCAATTGTGCAATATGTTTTCTGAGGCGCTTTTTAAAAGTTCTGATTTCATAACTGTTCACCATGTGGTTCTACGCGTTAGCTATTTTGTCGAATATTCTAATGTTTGAAGCATGCCCCACAAGTTGTAGATGTTCAGTTAAATTAAAAATGATAAACTGCGTCAATGGTGGATACAGACATATTCCTCGAAGCATTACAGTCATGTCTAAATACCATTATCTGAACCTGGCACATAAACTTATTCCAGATTTAACAACAAAGATATTCTCATGATAAAACTTTTAGGGAAGTCGACCTCACAGACAACCCACTAAATTGTACCAAGCTGATGAATTATACATTGAGTGTGACCATCGCAAGTGACTGTCCTTTTGAAAAAGGTACTCCAAAAGGTAATATCTACCGCGAGCAAATGAAATACAAGACAAAAACCCAGATACGTGAAACACTAAGATTGGAAAATCACACAAATAGTATGAAGTGGTTTTGGTTAATTCTTATCCCTATTTTCCTCATACTTGGTCTATGTATATTGTTGGGAGTCCGAAAAATTAAACACAGCGTGATCCATGCAAACCCATACCTATCGAACTTAATAACTTTACCTGCTTTGACTATGAAAATGACGAAGATGAGGCGGTTTTGTTTGATATGAAAGAAAAACAGTTGTAGCAATTTGCACAAATTTTTCTCACACGACTATCTACTACACAGGTACAAGTTTCTAATTGTTAAAAGTTGTGTTATTGGTTGTTTCTCGTTCATATTGTATGAGGATATCTTTTAATGAAAGTTTCTAATAATCGTTCATTCGTTCAATATTCTTTTAGTAAATTTGTTGGTTCTTAAATATTTTATTTTTTTTGTGAGGGTTTTTATTATAGGTCTTTAATTGTCGAGTCCCAAAACAATTCCCCAGTTTTGACCACCACAACTCAAGCATGTATCACTTTGTTCCATCTCCCTTAACTTCACGACGCAAGCATCGTGTGCGGACGAGTAACAGCAATATGCGTCAAGGACGTTGTCATCCTCGTGAAACCTATCGAGGCATAGCATGCAATGCGAGTGTTGGACGAGCGCTGTGCGACACGTCACGCATCGTACTGGATTCCCACCATCCTGACACGTGACAACCCACTTTTTGAAACATTCCGAATGGCAGTGATGACCACAGCATGACATCGTATGACATGAGATCTGTCCAGGAGCTTTCATCTCCAGACAGTGGCAGTCCTCTCCTTCTCTCTCCAGCCTGTGGCAAAATCCCGAAAATACTAACAATAACCATTTTTTTACTAAGTCGTCCAACTGCTGTAGCCTGTGAAGTGAGATCTCCCGTTTTATACTGTAGCGCCATCGTGTATTATGGTGATTAAAAACTACCCTAATAATAGTCACAATCGATCATTCTCCCACACAGTAATTAGCAAGAATAGAATCGCTCACCAAAGACAGTACCGCGGTTCAAAATAGTGAAAAAATCAATTTCATGCACTAAGTGTTGTGTGGGGAGGGTTCGTAAAACACTTTCATCTACCCGACAATACAAATTACTATACAAGTCGAGATTGGTCTAACCTTTTAAAAATATTTAATTTAATATTTATTCAAAGTATATTACTCAAGTATTCTTATTATCTTTTAATTACTAAACAACTTAAATTGAGATTCTTACAAAATTGACAGTTACATTATTCTTAGGTTGAAGACGAGTGCCATTTTATAATAATCACAATTTAAATTTATTAGTAATTGAGAGATAATAACATTACTTGTCCCATGTAATTACTTGTTACTTGTTACTGCGACTGTTCGGTCTGTACGGTAAAATATCAAGCCTCGGTCTTGCTGTATTGACCTCGCTATCGCTCGGTCAATACAGCAAGACCTCAGCTTGATATTTTACCGTACAGACCTCACGCTCAGTTAGTAAGTAGTTATTATGCTCTTGATAAACCCGAAACAAACTTTATAAAAAAGAGTATTAGTTACTCAGCGGCGTCATTGTGGAATAACTTACCAGGCACTAGCCAATGAAAAAGGCATAAGCTTTAACAAATTCAAATATATTCTTGACCGCTCCCTCCTGATTCTTCTTATATATATATCTATTTTGTAATTATTCTTCATATTTTTAATAATGTATGATTGTGATTGATTTATTAAAATTTCCAAACGGCAGGTACATGGCAAACCAGTAACCTCAAAAACTTAGAATTACAAATTGGTAAAAGTAGCTATACCATTTACAAGTTAAACGGTTATAAAAGTTAACGATTCATATCAATTGAATCCCATTTTTTGACACAATATGGGATATAACTATTTTTGAAACCTTCTGTTCTACATTTAAAAAGTGGATACTTTCGAGGGTTCCTAAGATGATTTTTGTGGTTAACAGGATCAGAAAGAAGTTCATGTAATTTGTTATCATGGTTTAAAACAGATTTATACAAAGACAAGCATTGTTTCTCTCTGCGTTCGTGGAGTGTACACTGTAAATCTGGAAGTGTTACCCCAACACCAAAATTGGTGTAAATTCTTGCAACGCTACGGACACCGATTAGGCGTTATCTAACACTGATTTTGGTGTTAATTCATACCTTCGCAGTGTTAAATATGTGCAACGTATTTGGTGTCCATTTACACTGCGGGTGTAAACATACAGTTTTTAAGGTAATTTTACACTGGTTCAGTGTAAATAGGCTTGCAACGCTGTGGACACCAGTTGGGTGTTAAATTACACTACGGGAGTAAACTTACGCTTTGAAGGTCATTTTACACTGGTTTAGTGTTAATAGGCATGCAACGCTGTGGACACCAATTGGGTGTTAAACTACGCTACGGGTGTAAACTTACGCTTTGAAGGTTATTTTACACTGGTTTAGTGTAAATAGGCATGCAACGCTGTGGACACCAATTGGGTGTTAAACTACACTATCCAAGGTATGTGTACACTGCTTTGGTGTAAATCAGATTCTGATGAATGGACACCAAATCAGTGTTAACGTACACCAAAGGAGCAAACTTACACTTCTGAAGATCCTTTTACAATGCTGATTCACAAAGAGAATAAAAGGACCATAAAAAGTGCAAGTTAACCCCCTTAGTTAAGTTGTGCTATGTGCACCAAATCAGAAACATACTGCATGTATCTAATTGAAATTTAAAACAATGTATTACAATAACTAACAAATAACTGAAAAATTCATTCATCATTATTATTACAAACATCATTATTCACTTGTACAGTTCATTCAAAAACAATAGTACTTTAGTTGGGATTTTTACAGGATCAAAATCGGTAGAGGAACATATTTTACAATTTTTATAGCTTTTTTGATTTTGGAGATATTTCAATGTGTTCAATATACAAATTATGACATCACAAGCTGGGTATGTACAGCATTTTTTAGATCAGAATTTAAGTTAAATCTCCATGTTTGTTCCCCCAAATCACTTGAGATTGTGTTCATAATATTAACTATTCAATTCACCAAATGTTGAACAATCAGCACAACATAACTGAAATTTTTTATGTCTAAAAATCTTGTAGACAGCTTGCTACATTGAACACATATATTGACTCAAATTGAAACCAAGCAGATTGAAATATCTCCTTTGTTGTATATACTGTGGTTTGTTCTTACCATAATATATTATCAGTTACATGTGAAGAGACCAATATTAATATGTAAATTCTAGTTTTTGTCTTTGTCACAACTATTTTACATTAACTTGTAAACATTACAATACCACAGGTTGAAGTCTGATGTGTTGTAGCACTAATGTTCTCCTGGAACTGTCTTCTATTAAAACATTAACGGCCAGCACTACCCTTGAGAAGACAATAGTCTGGCATTAGACAGGGAAATTATTGACCAAAGGCACATTGCAGCATAATGGTTTAATGAGAAAAGTTTCAAATACATTCAACCAAAAGAAAACACAACGTACCTTCTGTTCACCTCAGTCCTGAGTCAATTTGCTTCTCCGTTTACTTTTAACTTCCATCCCCAACACAACAAATGCTGCACGAAATCAATGTACTCAATGAATTATCTAATGGAATCTGTAGAAGAATAAGTATGTTCAGTATAATATATAATATTAAATATTTCAACAAGTAATCAGTCAAAAACAGGACAGCAGTTGACTTAAAATGGGTTAGCAGGACATTGGAAGGTTGCCTGGTCAAAGGTTCACATGCAACAATCTCCACTTGACAAGTAAATTAAACTGTCTAGCAACTAGCATTAGAATGACTGAAATAGTGTGGTATAATGCAAAGATGTGCATTGCACCTTAACGGGTTAACCGAAAGATGGTAAATATTCTAAACTTTGCAAATTTGGGTATCTAAGCTACACAGTACAGTTGCCAAAAGATAACCACAAGTACACATCGGTATCAATAACACAAATTGGCAACAATAACACACACTATATATAGCAATATCCTGGTAAATACACATGAATTCATGGTTAGCACAAGGTTGGCAACTGGAATAGACAGCATTGCACCGGAATTGCAGGGCATATATTTTCATTTTTACAACTGCCTCTGTATATATACACAATTTTTTACTAAAAATGTAGACCAAACTTGGTTAATGGTATAATAGTGTCTGGTTAACATTTACATTGTATTAAGCATAATATACAACACTTTCCATTTCATGGGATAAATTGTCTGGCACTAGATTGTGTGAATTAGTAAGGCACAAGGCTCCATTGCAACTTAATGGGTTAACCAGAAACAAGAACACATAATCTGGTCAACCATTGACATGAAATACTTTCCATTTGACAAGTATAATTGCCTGGTGTTAGACAGAGTAAATTAGTAAGGTGCATTGGGGCACATTGCATTATAATGGTCAACCCAAATAATATTGCAATATAAAATGTTTTGAAGTAACAATTTCCTGCAAGAGCACAGAATTTTCTTATACTGTTTGCAGTTTACATGTTGTTTGTTTCTCAAACCCCTTGCCTTGGGACAATTTGTCTTTTGTTGTGGCATAGTGATTTCGTAGAAAATTCCCTGTTGGGATATGCAATATAATGAATTACTAATTTGTAAATATGGCAACAACATTTCGGGATTATTTG
The DNA here is from genome assembly GCA_016169945.1 of Trachythela sp. YZ-2020. NCBI lineage: Eukaryota > Metazoa > Cnidaria > Anthozoa > Malacalcyonacea > Clavulariidae > Trachythela > Trachythela sp. YZ-2020. Next base: position 4,381,721 of record JADLSH010000389.1, read on the forward strand.
TTTCAGACTTTTTTGGTTGTATAAGGCATATATTTCATCGCCTACCTGGACTGAGTAATTTATGTTTTGTTTCAATCTTGAAAGATCTCTGTATAATCATTTCTGTGGGTTACAATGGTGAAACTTGTTCAAAAAATTATGATTTCAGGTTCATTGGAAAATTTTTATATTACATAAGTGTTTTGGCTGTTTCTCGATATATATGAGCAACCAAAATAGGCATTAGGGATTATTAGGGTTAGGTTGGGGGTTAAGATTAGGGTTAGTTGACTAGCCACCCTATCTGAACAGTTTCATGAGGTAAAATTATTCTATTAAGCATAAATTACACTAAACACTATCTGCACTCTGTTATTCCAATTTTTATTACTGTTTTAACTTATCTTTAAAACTGATTTTGATGTTAAAGGTTGTATTTAAAGTAATGTTACTTGCTTTAAACTCTGAGTCACTATATAGCATGACCAAGACTTTACTTGATGTCAGTGCAATTTATTTATAAGGTTTATAAACAATTGCCAAAATACATTACTTTACTACGCAATTTGGTATGGAATTCCTAGAGATCAATTCAAATTGATGTTTTAATCTTTCTTTTGGTGTTAAGAAGCGATAGATCGTTGGTTTTATATGGAAATATAACGCGGCTAATTCAAAATATATTTAACGGAATTTCACAGTGACAATATACACAAAATATCACTGCCGATATTTTGCAATTAAAAAACGTAAATAGCAAATTAAACATAAAATAAATCTTACCTGTGAGTTCTTGAATATCATTCTGCACTTTGACGGGAAAGATTTCTTCTTCTTACAATAATAAATCGGGAAAATGCCAACCATAAAATATTTCAGATGAAAGAGAACAATTTCAATTTTCAAAGCGACGCTATCCCATAATGCTGTGCGTTCGAGAACTTAAACTAGGTACCAGTGCCCAGTGCATGCACGATCTCTTACTGACATTGCTGAGTTGGCAATTTTAAAATAGTTTTAACTTTTCGAAAAAGGGAATAAACGTATATTATTCTATTATCAGATTGGTACAATTTCAGCCAAACCAACATTCTTAGTATTTTTACAATGAAGGGTTTAATTTTTGCATTCAAAGTTTAAACTAATACGCCATATAACTGGGTAAAATTACACTACAACAAGATAATAGATAACACCATATAGGTGTAAGGATACACTAGGTTATGTGTAACTTTGCACTGAATGAGTGTGAACATATTTTACATCAAACAAGTATATTAAGGCGTAAATTAGTAAAAATTAAACGACTAGGTAAAATTACACTGTTCCAAGGTAAATGTACACCATAACTAGTGTTTTCATGGCTGTTTGGACTTTACACCACAGTGGTGTATTTTAACTTATCGTTGGTGTAATGATACACTAGGCGAAGTGTAACTTTACACTTAAAGAGTGTTGCCATATTTTACACTAAACAGGTGTGTATATACACTCTCACAGTGTACATGTGTTAACTCGCATACACCCTTTAATGTAAGTTTACACCAAAATAAGTGTCAGCAAGATATTTTTCTACTTTACACCAAAGCAGTGTTATTGTACACTGCGGTGGTGTCTAACTACACTGCGAAAATGCAATGTTACACTTAAACGGTGTAGAATTTCAATTTACACCTAATAAGTGTACGTGTACACTTTTTTGGTGTTGTCACAACACTGCCAGATTTTCAGTGTAGATATATATAATCGCGATTGATCGAGAGAAGCAGTAAATGAGAGATGAGGGAACATAATCTTTATCGCTCTTTTTTGAGCATGTTCGATTTGATCAGATAAAGTTGAGGAGAGTGATGTATGCCAAACCTGGCATGCATATTCCAATACCGGTCGGATAAAAGTACAGAAGATATTTAATAAGTCTGCAGCCGGGGCACCATTGCGTTTCAAAGGGCATATAACCTTTTACTAGCCTTAGCACATATGTTATCAACATGAATATTCCATGTAAGGTCGCTTGAGATTGTTATTCCCAAGAGCTTGAAAATAGACTACAGAGTGATTAGTGCATGCTAGTCGATAATTATGTAAAAAACGAACCCCTGAAAAGCATGTGCCTATGACCTCTGAAGGGTTAAAGTTTTTAAATATTTTGAAATAATATAAAAAATAAAAAAAATTTAAAAATAAAAATAATAATATAGTGAAGTTGTTTGATCAGGTACTAGTTCTGTAATCAGAAAATGAGAGTTTTTCCTGCTTTATATTAACAATCTACATTCATTCATATAGCATTGGTGTTTAACTGTTTGCCAATATTATATGGTATAGCATACTCCTGTCAGGAGCAGGTCCTACAAAAGTGGATAAGTTATCCCAGATGGATAAATTTTCTATTCGATTGATAGTTATCCCGTCGATAAAAATACGTTGTGCGAAGCACGCACAGCAGGGTAGATAACGTCGGGATAAGCTTAAATTTAACTGGAGATAATGGCATTCTCTGTTGAATTTCTTACTTCAACATCAGCTGTTGATAAGCATTTTTGAACTTTATAGTGAGTTGTGAATCCATGCATATATTTTTGCGAAGACAACAGAAGAGAATGTGTAGTATCAGTTGTTTTACTTTGTTTTTAATAGAAAAGCAGATACTGTAATAAATATTTTGTTGCTTGAACTTGTACACTATACATAACAATTTTAAGAACATTTTCTCTCAAGAACATTTTCAAGCAAGCGAACCTATAGCTATACATTATATTAAATATTACATAGACATTATATTAAACATGCACTAGAGATTGCAGTAAGGATTTGCGTTGCTTTGTTTTTGAACTAATTGATTCAGAAACTGTGACTGAATATTTTGTTCCTTGACCTTGCACTAGATAAGCGAGCGAACGTCTTTCGGCGTCTTGATGTCTGTTTATGACTTTATTTGTATACTTGTGTGGCTGTCCAAAAGGCAAAGTTGTGTCTTCATACACTTCCAATTCGTTGCTTGTTTTAATTAATAACTAAAAGTTGGAATTTTATGTGCCGCTTGTTTTTAAAACGGGAAAGAAGGAGAAAAAAAGCCAAAATACTGGACTTCGTAACCAACTGACACCGGCATGAAAATATAGCCATTGAATTGCTAGTTACCTTGGCTTGGCTCCGTATGTTTTAAGACCACTGAGGACTCAAGGGAAGTCAAAAGTGAGTTTTTAAGTTTATTCGATAAAATAGGAAAGGACTCCCTCTGACCCCTCTCATGCGAAATATTCATTGTTTTTCTTGACTGAGCTTCGAATTTATCCGCCGGATAGCGATTTAACCGGTCTCGAGACGCCGTTTAAACTTATCCGCAGGATAGTCGAAATTTAACCGGCGGATAGCGCTAAACGAGCTTCGTACAATGCGATTTCTCGAGCGTTTAAATTTTATCCGGCGGATAGCGAGTGAAACGGTGGATAGCGACTTCAACGCTTTCGTAGAACCGGCACCAGGAATGCAGAAAAACAGACGTTTTGATAAGTGTTATATTATTTTATGCATCAGTGTAAGAGGATTACCACCATCAATAATTTTTGCGTCAACAAACCATACTCAGGAAAGAAAGAGATTTTGAAGATAAGTATATATACCAACCTTGATTCTGAGACTGTTAGACTATCATTTTTTGTACTTTACTTATACAGTATATATTATCCGTCAGGGGAAAATCAGCTTCAAGTCACACCATATGCACAATATTACCTTTAATATAGCTACCAATATTTCTGCGTAACAACGTTCGAACAACCCGACCTTAATTATTTTGTGATATACTCAGTTCATCCTATTTTCTCGCTCAAATTTCCCCAAATTCATTAGTCCCTTTAACCCCGATCGATCCAGCTTACAAGTTATAAAGAAGAAAAAGTTAAAATAGGTAAACATTAGTTGAACAAAGTTCACACTTGGGAAGATATTGAAATTTCATGAGTAAATATAAAGCATTTGATCAATAAAATTGCTTAATGTTCTTGTCTAAACGCTAAGTAAGGCACTAATTATTAACATCTTACTGTAATAACGAGCGTCAGAGGATAAGGTCTGAGGGCATTCTCACAGGGAAAAAGAATGAAAGCTACGTTTCAGGAATGACAAAATTCTTGGGGACTGCTTCACAGTTATATCTATGCATATTTAACCATCTTTGTTATTTGGCGGCGGTTTAAATCGGGGCACGAGGCAAATTACCCCTTCTACTCCGGGTTCGATTCTCACTGCTAGCACTTGAATCGTTTTGGAATTGCCATGCAGCAAGCTAAACTCCAAATCAAAAGTTGTGATAAATATCCCGTAATGCATTGTATGATCATAGAATTCTTATGATGTAGGCCTATTGAAATATATGTAGGCCTATTGTAAACTACATTTGTTTTTATACGATAAAAGACCGGTACTTTCAAATTGACACAAGCCTTTGAAAAAGTACTATGTACATATTCGCCTTGACTCATGCTAAGCTTTTCCAAAACGAATCGAGTAGAATAAGTTAACGAAACACAGAGCCTAAAGAGATAATCTAATTGGCGCGCCTTCCGACAAAAAGGCACGAGTCGCGACAAAATGGCACGAGTCGCAACCAAAAAGTACGCCTCGTGAAAAAAGACGCAACTCGCGACTAAAAGTGGCGACACGTGAATAAAGGACTCGAGTAAACGTTTGGCAGGCTTTTGTTTTGGCTTTCGTTTAGACTTGGTATTTTTCCAAAGAATTTTAAGTTATCTCGCTATAAAATCAGTTACTTAGCCTACCAACTGTCTTTCAACTGAAAAAGTCTAAATAGCTATAGGTTCGCTTGCTTGAAAATGTTCTTGAGAGAAAATGTTCTAAAATTGTTATGTATAGTGTACAAGTTCTATACTATTGTTACGTATAGTGTACTGTATCTGCTTTTCTATTAAAAACAAGGTAACACAACTCATACTACACATTCTCTGCTGTTGTCTTGGCAAAAATATATGCATGGTTTCACCACTCACTATAAAGTTCAAAAATGCTTATCAACAGCTGATGTTGAAGTAAGAAATTGACTAGAGAATCCCGTTATCTTCAGTTAAATTTAAACTTATCCCAACGTATAGTTATCTACCCTGCTGTCCGTGCTTCGTACAACGTATTTTTATCGAAGGGATAACTATCCATCGAATAGAAAATTTATCCATCCGGGATAACTTATCCACTTTTGTAGGAGCGGCTCTTGACAGGACTATGCTATACCATATAATATTGGCAAACAGTTAAACACCAATTCAAAAATGAATGTACGTAGATTGTTAATATAAAGCAGGGAAAAACTCATTTTCCGATTACAGAACTAGTACCTGCTCACTATATTACTAGAAATACATGCATGCAGAATCCCCTCGCCCATTTGAACCAAACAATTTACTCCCCAAAAGTTATTATAACATGAAGTACCGAATAGACCACTGTAACCATGCTAACACGCAACACTGTATATTCCTTTATTTTAATTTGTAAAAAATATTGATATTTTTTACTTAATTCGGTCCGAGTTGGTCCGAAACATCCTGTCTAAAAACGTATAATAAACGATACAAAAATTGTCAATAAAAGAAATCAACATTGCAAAACCCAGAGATATATTTTCCTCTTAAAGTAATATTCTCAAATGTAAGATGACATAGCCATACACGATTGCGCAAAACCTCCTAACTTTTGCTCTGCCGTATTGTGCGTTCTATTTCCACGTCAGTATTCTCTAGTAAAATTAAGTCAACTCTGTTGTAAAAATGCAGTTTCTAATTGAGTCTTTATGATGTTGAAGGTTACGTTTTGGGGTGCGTTTTCTTTAAATAACTGCATTTAAAAAAATTGCATATTTGAATTCGAAACTAGAGTGTTTGAAATCTTATATATATTATGAAAGGGCCTATAACTAAAGAGGTAGAGAAGACTCTGAAAATGCCATTTCCGACGATCTATAGATTCAAGTTTTATTCGAGTCGGCTCCGTATTTTTTAACAATCCTTCTACACTCCTGGCACTGCACATATTTTTACATTAACTCGTAATACATGTTTTGATGTGTTCAAACAAATATAAAAAGTCGGTCCCTGAACAATGGACACCCCCCAAAAATAAAGTGGGTATGCTATTATGTACTATTTTAGCTTTGATTTACTGTAACATTCAACCTTAGACGTTCACAAAACGTTTCGAAATTTTCATAAAATTTCCAACTGCTTTTCAAGCAGTATTTTTATACTTCGGCACTTGCTTTTGAAATGAAGTTTTTGAGTGATTTAATATGTTTTTTATTTTTCTATAACGTATTTGAATCAATACTAAAATACTTTATATTGACCACAGAATGATCTAGTACGCATTTTCAAATTCACAAACATACTCTGTATGCTATAAATCAGCAAAGCAAGTATATGCAAAATAGACACTTACCCGTTTAAAACGCTCCTTTTTCGGTCTTTCGACTGTTTTTCTTGTTTTGAGTATTATAAAATAAGTGCAAAACTATTTTTGAAAAAAGTTTGCAAAATGGCAGTCTTCTCTCGGTCTGAACTCGCGCATGCGCATAACTTAAAAAACCGTCCATGACAAATAAAATGGCGGACAATTTGCATTCCGCTATGTTTTCACATACCCGGGTGTAAATATCCGAGCGGAATTAGTACCCTCGCACGGCGCTTCGCGCCGGCTCGGGGATTATTATTATTATTTTTAATTTTTTATATTTTATATTATTTTAAAATATTTAAAAACGTTAGCCATTCGGAGCTCATAGGCACCTGCTTTTCAAGAGGTGGTTTGTTACATAATTATCAACTAGCATGCATGCACTAATCACTCTGTAGTCTATATGCATTATTAAAATATATTAAGAATAATTACAAAATTAAATAGATATATATAAGAAGTATCAGGAGCGGTCAAGAATAGATTTGAATTTGTTAAAGCTTATGCCTTTTTCTTTGGCGCCGGCTGTGCCTGGTAAGTTACTCCACAATGACGCCGCTGAGTAACTAATATAGTCTTTTTTATTAAGTTTGTTTCGGGTTTATCAAGAGCATAATTATTGTTATTACTTCGCAAATCATACCTATGATTAGTTTTAATTTGAAACATGTTTATTAAAGATAATGGTACTGAAATTCCCTTATAATCACTAACGATAGATAAAATTAAAAACCAATAAAGAGTTTACTTGAGTCCTTAAAATCAACAACGAGTCGCATCTTTTTTCATGAGTCGCGCTTTTTTTCACGAGTCGTGATTTTTTTTCACGAGTCGCGCTTTTTTTCACGAGTCGCGCCATTTTTCACGACGTGAAATGTGCTAACGTCCCTAGTTTTTTGATAATGCTCAATTTGCTAGTTTAACAGTCGCTCGTCATACACTTAATGGCGCTTTGGACAGTTATTAAGAATAATATACAGAATATGACTGCAAACCATATAATTTTCGCTTGTTTTCGCGTGGGTATACATCAAAGATAACCCGGCATGCTATTTCTACCAAATTAAAGAGCTGCACTTTGATTCAGCTTGGACTTATCACGATAATAGCGCCCCCTTTAATTCGCTGACTTTATGTCTTGTTTTCTTGTATATTATTCAATATTTTGAATCGAAACGCCCACTAATCAATGTCTATTTCCTGTTATTTTATGTTTAACTACCTCACGCGAACCCCAAACGCAGTTAACTGCGTGATTAGTTAACTACCAGATAACTACATTTTATGCAACGCAGTTAAGATGTGCAGTTAAATCATTACAGTTAAGGATTTAACTATGATAGTTAACGCTAACTATAGTTAAATTTACAACTATACATTTATATACAACCATAGGTGTACGGGCCGTGGGGTCATGGGAGGCACTTGCCTCCCCCCCAAAAAAAATATTTGGAGATTCAAGTAATTCGGGCAAACGGTTCACCAATATTCGGGCAAAATAGAATTATGTAGTCTGAACTTAAACAAAAACAGAATTTTATCAGTAATTTAAAATACTGTATATTTGTCTGGTTTGCGTATTGTTGGAAAACAATAGTATAATTTGCCATTCTGTAATTCAGCTGCATGCATGCCTTTGCCTGACCGAAGAAGAATTGGCTCTAGCTTTAACGAGAACGGCTATAACGAGAACGGCTATTAATATTCCATTTTGTGTCTTTTCAAGATCCGCAATCCGACATTCAACATCTGAGATTCAACATCCGAGGCAACCCGAAACTTATAGTCGCTGTTGCCCCAGCGACTAATAACTTAAATTATAATTAATCATTTAGTCACGACGGGAAATTTTTGTTCCTTTTACCTTGATGAAGTTCTTTGTCAGAAACTAATTATCACTTATTTACTGAGACCGAGGGAAACAGCGTGTTTTGACCACAAAGGTTGCCCGAGGCGAAGCCGAGGGCAACAACGGCGGTCGAGGGCCCACAAAACACGCTGTTTTCCCGAGGTCTCAGTAAATAAGTGTTTTATTAATAATAGATTATTATCTTCTTCTGAGCGAACAGCTCGCGCCTCACTTCCGGTTTTATTATTGACCGGTCAATAATTGTTTCATTGCATGTCGACCGGTTGCAGAGGACCGGTTGCAAGCATGCAGTGAAGATGACGTTTTGGGTACCTGCACGTGATACTGTTTTGTCCAATCGGCAAACAGGAAAATTGAACTTTGACACTTGCTATATAATAATCACACTTGGCCATACCCTGCGTCGGGGTCAATTCAAAGAGCAATATTTTGTCCTTAAATCATTTATGGTCTCAAAGTCAAAGAGCTATTGAAACAGAAAGAATATAGCGTTCGCACAAACGGTTAAGGACGATAATATATGGCACACATTTAGGACTAAGTATAAGATTTCCAAATTGGTGGCTTGATTGAGATTATATTCTCGTTTTCCAGCGTTTCACCTCGTCCCTGGAATTCTTCTTTAGACGTGCGATGTATGTCTGCAATTCGTTTCTTTTAATCTCATAAATAAAACCGAGTACTTAATGACGATTCCTTAATAAGCTGACTAACAATATTCAGTCGGTCACCACGATATTTAAGTTCAAAAAATTTATCGTTTTCTAAGATGAACGAGAGCTTATTGAGATTTCATTGCCTTTCGTCCTCGGCGTTTAATTTGTTCTGAGCGATGCTCCTCTTCCAGGCTATCGCCTTTGTCCCCGTGATTGTTCATTAAATCTTCAATGTTGAGAACCAAGTAACTCCTTTCTCTCTCTTTAATGAAACCAAGTTGTTCATGTCGGTTAAACGCATTTTTAAAGCCTTTCATGTACTTTCCAAGCAGTGGGTTCCCTTACGGTGAAATCCATGTGTGGAATTGGAACACTTCGCATGTGAAATTTGCACATGTGAAATCGATTTCATATTGAAATTTTCACAAGTGAAAATATATATTTTCCTTCATGGAAAATTGAAAATATCTTTTATATCTTTTATCTTCCACATGTTGTTCGAGATCAGTGGCGTTGTCTAATAAAAACTAGTTGATAAATTTGGAAGCTGGCAGTCAAAAATCTTGAAAAATTTTACTCAAGATTATCTTAGCTGTGATATTTTTTCACTTTTCGCTGTTCAAGTTTTTTCATGTTGCTGTTGAAGTGTTCAAACCGCCTTGTTAACTTGGTACTATAGTCTAGGTAGTTATTCGCCGTCAACTGAATTTGCCTCGGAAAGTTGCGGAAGGATAGGAATTTGTTTTGTTTTTGGACTATGATTTTCCAAATATTTCAAGATACGATGAAAGGGTATGCCTGTGTATTAAATTTTTGTTTATGTGTGGTTTTTAATCGTTTTTCTGCCCGTTTTGAGCAGGGCAGTCGAAAACATTTGTTGTTTTTTGTACAATTGAAACGATGTTTAAAAAAAAAAAAAACATGTTCACGCTGCCTTTTATCTTGTTTTCTTGGAGGAAATGTGTTGTGTTCAATTAAACTTTTTGTTATGGTTATTTTTTCTAAATTTTAGAAACCAAATCACAGCAAATTCTCAAAAGATTGATGCGTGCTGCATGTCGGACAAACCGAAAGCCGTAACTTTACTTTGTTTATGTTTTTCGTCTTTAACATAAAATTTAAGCTAAATAAAAATGTTGACAGCGCCTAGGAAGTAACTGACTAAGTTTGATATAATCCGAGCATATTTTGGGGGGAATTTTTTGTTTTTCAAATGTTTTTCACTCCTTTTCACAAATAAAAATTTTCAAAAAAAGAACTCTTTGGACCACGGTCGAATATCGTAAAAAGCTGCCCGCTCACGCAGCAAATCAGATTGTAAGAAATAAAAAATATATATCAATAGCTGTAGACAAATATGTTCTTCACATGTGAAATTGATATGTGGAATTGGAACACTTCATATGTGAAACTTTCATATGTGAAATAGGAATATTTCATAATATTTGAAAATTAAGTTGTGACTAAACAGGAATATTTATAAATTTCAAACTACAATAATTAACAAACTAAATTGAAAGTAGGAACGAAAATTTTTAAACACAACATTCGCTATGAAATAGATAAATAGGCAAATTATATATCATTTTTTTATTTGAATACAATATTTATTAGGCCAGATTTTTAATTAGTTGAAAAAATCCGTAAGCGAAAATAGATTTTAGAAATTCATCGAAAAGTGCCTCTAACATGAAGTGCACGAAGAACTAAAACACTGTAACTACTGCTGGCTCAAATAATCTCGTATTTACCAACTAATAAAAAAGTCTTGCCTAATTATACAGCTAATATATATACAACTTTGGTATATACAGACCATACTTACATGACCTAAGGAAATACTTATTAAATCACTTTAATATCTCTAAAAATAGGCTAACATCCGGATACCTATATATATATACAAACCATACGGTATAATGAAAAGAATATAATGTTTTAATTAATTAATTAAGCAAGCGTTTCATCTATTTCTATAAAATATATCGTTAATACCACGCATTCACTTCAAAGAGATCACACTTCTGAATTTGTTTCAGCACACTGGCTTTTATTTTTTGTGACAGTCTAATCGTGTTCTTGTTGCGAAAGGGAAAGATTGCATGACATAAACTAAAGGGGCTACATTCAGTTAAAAGGGCCAAAGATACTAGCCAGGATTATATGCAAATCTATATATTGTAGGTTCCACAATCATAGTCAATCCAATCGTTCAAGTTTGTGAAAACGTGTTTATGGTAAAGACATAAAGAATATCATTCAATGGCATCAGCTCATCGAATTACTTAAAGTGGATGTCAATTTTGGTCTTGAGCTTGGCTCTTCAAGTATATTGCAATTTTCATTCGCTCAACCAACGAAACTGCTCAAATTCCAGAATTTTGTCCCTACGGTTGTAAGAGGTGCCTCTTAAATCTTCCATTTGAGTTTTTTGTTTTGGTGCATAATTTTCTCTTTAGTAGTTCAATTTTACCTTTTGTGATTTGACATTTCGTGATACCTGAATGCGTGAAAAGCTAATATATGGGCCCACAGATCGGAATTTATATTAAAATATCTATTGTTTTAAGGGACCAGTCATAGTTTATGGCGGGGGAGGGCACCGAAGAGAAAAGGGTTGGGTAAACAAAATTTTAGCAAGTAAAAGGTTGGGTAAATGAAAATCAGAGCAACTGAAGGGTTGGGTAAAATAATTTCAATGTCATTTTCAAATCACAACTATTTCAATTACTAATGACCATATATAAAAAACAATGTCAACAGTCAAATTGTCAATACAGTACATAAAAATCAGTCAGAGTCGGTAGACTCGCTATCATGATAATTGTCCAATTTTTTAGGTACAATTGCTGCCCTCGTCGTTTTTTTCTTTGCAACTTTGCTACGCTATTCTTTCTGCCTTCTGGCACTTCTTGTCTTCTCAGATTGTAAAACCGAAGCAGGATCAAATATTTTTCTCAATTGAGAAAGCAAAAATTGCAGATTGTTAACAAGGCTCTCAACCTCACTCAAAATGGGTGCCAATTGTTCCACAAAGGTGTCTATGAAACCTACTTCATCATGCGCCCAAACTTTGGGAGCCATGTTTACATCCAACAACTCCTTTCTTTGAACCAATAAGGTTGATGAGGTAAATGTGGATACTGCAACAGTCGAAGATGACATAAATGGTGATGAAGATTCTGGCAATGACAGTGATGATGATATTGTGATCAACGAAATAGGCAGTGGGAGTGAAGAGAGTGATTATGAACATGAAATTGATAGAATTCAACCAGTTCTTGACAGTCCTGACGAGAACGAAGAAACTCTGCCCCTGGTTGTGACCACAAGATATGGGAGACATGCTGGATCATGGAATATGTTCCAGCTACAATGAGCTATTAAACATCACCCGCCTACAGAGACAGCCATGTTACACTGCTGCTACATTTATATTAAAACTATCAATTTGAAAACTATCATCGGACTGACAACTAATCAATCCTATCATCAATCTAAACTATTCAAATAGTGTCTAGAAGAATCAAAGTCATGACACAGAAGTTGCAAATAACATGTATGATAACTTACCACTATCTTTTTGTACAGTTTTCGGCAAGGGGTGGGTATTTATTTTTTAATTGACATTTAAGGTTGGGTAAAGAAAAAAATTGACTTTTTAATGGTTGGGTCAGTAAATTTATTACAAAGAAAAACATTTCTCTTCGGTGCCACCCCCCGCCATAAATAATGACCGGTCCCTGAACAAAATTTGTAAACAAAACCCGCTAACCGTTCTGCGGAAAAATTAACGACGGAAATTTTAAAGGATTTGCACACACAAGTACAGACACTTTGAATTTTGCCGAGTTTCCAGAACATATCGCGATTGACCATGCAAGTCATTAATAGACACCTCCCTGAGTTTTCTTGAGTGCACACAAATACTGTAGTAGTTTAAACATAAGTAGTTTTGGTTGCGAGCCAGCAAATTCATGAAGTGTCTACTATTTATCTAAATATACTACTACTTACCAGTGATCATTTCAACTTTATTGCTATCCAAAACTTCCACTTCCCCAACTTTGGTCTTTCCGACAAGTGTTGACTTTGGCAAAACCTCTCGGCCCAAGACAGCTGTCAGCATTCATTTTGTCATTTCTGAGAAACATTTCGAGCTTTCTACCTCAGCCAAGCTGGGCATATGGTGTCAAAAATTGCTGTGGAAGAAAAGAATGAGAGTATTGGGCTTTGTCACCAACAATGCTAAGGACCAACCAGCAAGAGCAATGAAAAATACTTGACTTTTATTTCGACTCGCGCAAGACATCATGAAGTAACCATTTAGTCAAAATGTACTTTTACTCTTTGTGGATAATCATGGGAAACGTTGGCTTATTTTTTGCTTTAGGTATTTTCTTAGTCTTCTGAGTTTTTGATATAGGTCTGTAAGAGCATAAACATATTAAGGTTCTGTTTTTATGGGGGCAAATCGGGTAGGTTGCTTGACCCAGTTTACCAAGATCAGTCATTTATCATTATTTCCAAGTGATTTTCAACTTTTGTCTATTTGAGAACAAGACTGAACTGCCTCTGGAACCTTGTTGGAAAGAGCGCCTGGAGAGACCCCAGGTACAGTATAGGTAAAGGAGGGATTTACACCAAATGCGGCTAGGACGAGGAGAGTTCTCTTCAACTAAGGCCAACACCCCCCTTAAGATTCAAGGTGCATTGGAGCTAATTGTGTTAAGTCAAAGAAAGTGGTTTTAACTGAGAAAAGGTCAGGCTAAAAATCAAAAACAGTGTGTTAAATTATGTCATACATTATGTCTAAATAATCTTTTGTCTTACCGAATTTTAATTTCAATTAGGTATTACAAGTACTATATACCAATGGTGTTTGTGGCATAAGTTGTCACTAACCAATTGACCTTTTCGGCACTAAAGAACACGTGCAGGGCCACGTGTCAAAAAATGTAAACAAACACCATGAGTTCGGACATTTGTACAAGTTCCTATTATATGTTCGAACAACAGCTTGCACGCGATCACGCTATAAAGTTTAAAATAAAAGTATTTTGGGAAGCTTGGTCAAATTTTCAACCATTACTAGTAAACAATTTCGAAGGCATGGATTTTAAAACGATAACTGTCATGGAACTTTTACGACCTGTATTTCATCGTGGAGAGAAAAGGCGCAAACAGAGGCAGCATTCTAAATGCCAAGTGTATATTATGTAAAGGTGGTCGTGATGGTGGATGTAAGCACATATCTGCAGCAATGTATTCGCTCGAATAACTTTTAAATACTCGTGGCAATAATAGCGCAACAAGCGGTCCCTGTTTGTGGTTAAGCTGACCTCAAGCACGCAACCATGCGAAGTCCGAGAGTTGGTGATAGAGAAAGAAAAGTTATAATCTCATCAAAAAAGAAAAAGAAAACACACTTATGCGCAAAATATTGACATTGATGTGAGAGAAACGCGCGACAGATTTCCACCACGCAAACAACACCACATGTAGACCTTCATTCTTTAGCGTGATTGTTAACAACGACTCTACATACTCCTCTTCAAACAGTCTGTAGTCATCGAAAGGTCGCATGCGGCAAGGCCTTGTTTGTCGTAGTTGGTCGATTGGCAAATCAAGTGATTGAATATATCGTATAGCCCGAATGGCGGCGAGTCGATAAAGTTGTTCATGACTTTCATTTTGAATGGGTTCAATTTCCATATCATGAATTATTAATTTGCCACACGTCTTTCTTCGCTCGAGTTGTCGCCCATCAAGCTTTCAAAAGTCGGCATGGGCAATCCCAGTTTTTGAACTGAAAACGCGATTTCTATTAATACTGGTTTGTTACAGCCATTTACGCTAACTCCACGTTCAACTAAATATTTCTTTATTTCCATGACAGTCATCGTTTTAAAATCCATGCCTTCGAAACCACTTTTCATTGTTTACTAGTAATGGCTGAAAATTTGACCAGGATTCCCAAAATGCTTTTATTTTAAAACTTTATAGCGTGATCGCGTGCAAGCTGTTGTTCGAACATATAATACGAGCTTGTACAAATGTCCGAACTCATGGTGTTTGTTTACATTTTTTGTCACGCGGCGCTGCATGTGTTTTTAGCCCGAAAAGGTCAATTCAGTGGTAATCCACCAACAAAGAAACCAAACAATAATTTACGTGACAATGAAAAATGTTGGGAATTGGTGGTTAAGCAGACTACATGTATCTGCAATTCTGCCCGTCTTTCTTGTCAACACATTCAGGCACACTGTTTCCTCATTGGTATTGTCCTTTGGAGAAAATTGGTTGGCATCAGTTGAATATAATGCTGTAAGTGACTTATCTCTCATATATTTTGATCTTAAAATATATCTCCGGAAGTTTGTTCAGTTTTAACAGCGTAACTTCCGTAACTTTACTATTTTTAACTCCGGAAGTTTGTCAACATTTACAGCGAAACTCCGCAATTTGCCAACATTTACAAGCACAACTCCGATGTTGTGAACATTTACAGCCCTAACTCCGGAAGATGTGAACACCATTTCTGTTAACATAGTGGCTGTTAACAGTGGTATGTTAAGGTTTACACTGTTTATATATAAGTCTCTTACTCACGTTAGCCGTGGAAGATCGGTAAAACAGGACTACAGGAGTTGTGTTGATATCGGAGCCGTTAACCATACTATTTATATTATGTATAATGTATGTATTACCGCAGTATTAACGACTTTAAGATATGCTAAAAATACGACGCGGACGTGAGGAAAAACAGTCGCTATTCTTGTAGTTTCAGCTACACGGGTAAAACCTATGGACTCCGGTTGTAAACAAAGTCCGAGACGGGAGAAAGGCATATTAAAACTGGTTTGAAACATTAGCAATTTTTTTTCGTCACGTCCGCGTCGTAGATTAGGCATTTCCGTTAATGTTCCTATTATGGGCGAGCCAACGGCGCGAAGCGCCGTTCCGGGTGATAGCCAGGGGCGAGGATATACTAATTCCGTTCGGCTATTTATTACACTCCAGAAAAAAGGAAAGCTATGGGGAATTTAAAGTTCATCAAGTTTTGCGGGCGCATGGCTATGTTTCATGGGTGTGATGGGTGGTCATCTCACTAATCTTTGAGTATAACATGAGTATCAGTAAGTCTGAATTATGACTTACTAGAAATACATGCTTGCAGTAACCCCTCGCCCCGCCTGAACGTTGAGAGACACTACATTCCAAAACATTACTAATACTAAGCATTTTCATCACAAAATCTGCTACGCAAAGGTGGTAGACGAGTCGGATATCTGGGTGCAAAGCAAAATTTTGGCTTGGAACACAGAATTGGATCCCTGGCTCACATCCCTCTTCACGACGCACTCAAAGGCTATCGCCATATGAAATGCTTTACTTGACGTAATCACTGTGTTTTCCTTAATTTTAAATGTGCCATTAACGTGCCATTAATGGTCATTACTGTAATAATTTGGAAAGAAGAGTGGAAGGAAACAATAATATTTTGGAAATTTATTTTGGGTTAACAATTTTTGAAAGAAGAAAGAATGGAAATTTTGTTTCAAGAAGAGGAAGAACAGTAGCCATGGCAACATCGTATAATAATACAAATTTCTTTTCTGGAGTACAAAACAGTTAAACATGTTACAAAAGCTGCAAAAATAATTAAAATATTAGTTGTTTTAGCCATAGAAATATGAGATATATGCGGTAGGTATGTTCTTATGCATTTTATAAAATTCAAATTAATGTTAAATGCAACCTTCCGTTCACTAAAAGTTTCGAAAAGTTTCGAAAAGTTGTACAAGAAAAAAAATATTTTGCACTCCAATAAATATCCAACAATACAAAACCTATTCATTTTAGATTGTAGCTCGTTTTCATTAAGAGC
Organism: Trachythela sp. YZ-2020; assembly: GCA_016169945.1. NCBI lineage: Eukaryota > Metazoa > Cnidaria > Anthozoa > Malacalcyonacea > Clavulariidae > Trachythela > Trachythela sp. YZ-2020. The sequence continues at coordinate 4,398,585 of JADLSH010000389.1, forward strand.
TTAGGTGGAAAACTTATACTTGATGACCATTACGAAACATTTGGGACATTTTGCGACTTCGTTTAGTCAGCGGCTACTCACGTCATAATAGAAGCTACGTGCAATTTTCCAACTGCAGAGTGCTCGATATCATATAGGCAGAGCAAATATATAGTTTTTGCTTACCACTACAGCCTGTTTCGCACTTTAAGCGATCGTTCAGGTGGAAGAGGAATTTCTAAAAGCGGGATCATATTCATATTGCGTTTGTAGTAATATACCGTTCGACCCGCTTTTTTTGAGGGCGAACAAGGATGAGCATCAGGGTGAGCATCATTAAATATTCAAACATCATTAGCATACGAGGGGTGCTGCATGATCATCAGCATATGAGGGGTGCCGCATGATCATTAGCATATAAGGGATATAGAGAATATTACATGGTTGCGCGGAAATATGGAATTTATTTCGAGTGTTGAAGAGAATATTGCTCACGAGTGAGCGTAGCGAACGAGTGAGCAATATTCTCTTCAACACGAGGTTATAAACAAATTATAAACCAATTGTTATAAACAAATTATAAACAAACGACAATTCATATAGAAACTCATGAAAACAAATATGTATTAAAATAGTACACATTTGAAATAACAATGTTCAGTTAAAAACGCCGTCAATGTCTCTTTAAAAGCATATCAAAGTGCAGAAATGTATGTATATAAAACTAGTAAATCAAAAACGAACGGAAACTGTGAACTACAAAGAATCATTACAATTTACAAATTCATAAAGTCGTAGCAAACATACTTAGATTTAATACGTAGCTAATTGTTCTGACTGTCACCTTGACTGCTGTCGCTACTTTCCAAAGGAAGAAGACGACGAAACCTTTTGCTTTTTGGACTCTGCGAGACCGTTGTGTGGGACTCCGCAGAAGAATTGGAGGCAACATGCACATTGAATGTTCCTCCAGTTATGTAATTGCCGTGAAACAGCGCTGTGGATGATGTAGACGGCAGACTTTCGTGGCTACGTTTAATGGCTTCCATTTCAAGTGACACAACTTGTTTCAAGTTTGCCGACGAATGTTCTGCAAAATTTGCCGTGTGTGAAGAGCTTGAGGACAAAATGGTAGAAATATCTTCTTGCTGTTTTTCTCTTAGGGTGCTATAGTTATTTACAGACTGTAAGTTCTTGTGGCCTGTAACCTGAATTATTTGAGTTGGCGGAACGTTTTTGTCTTGGAGTGTTTGCACCAGGGTCTTTCGAGCACTGTGATTAGTAATGCGTTTGTCAAGACCAATTTCTGCCATTTCTGCACAATCCTTCATCAACGAATTGAGTTTGTTTACTCCCATCGGTTGAGGTTTAAACCATTTAGTTTCCGGCAACGCTAATTTGCTGGCGCTGGTGTGGTTAACTGATAGGTAGAATGGAGAATCAATGCTTAATGTCTTTTCGGGCCGTTTCGCCTTGAAAAACTTGTACAAGTAAACAGGGTTTCTCTCGGGAGAAACTTCAAGGTTTTCGTACATACGTGGTTTCACTGACCTCGTATTCGCAGGATTGTCTCCAGGTCTTGTCTTTGTTTGTCTTTCAATGCTGTATTCAAGATATTCTTTACCGCTAGAGTCTGTCTTGAGAGTAATGTCTCCCCACTTTAACTCGCGCTGTTCTTTGCCGCCGCGAAGCCCGAAATGCATACAATTGTTGAACCAGATGCTATTAACAAGTGCCTGAGGACTATTCAAGCCCATTGCACCCTTTTCGTAAAGAGTGTCAATCTCTTGTTGGGTTAGAGATGATGCTTCATGTGGTTTATTTCCCTTTCCTTTGCGTTTAAGTTCTTTCTGTTTCGACTTGAGAGTGTCTGTTGTTGTGGCGAAATGTTGTCCTGTTATAACAGATTCACAATACCGATGTTTCTTGAGATACCGTTCAACTGAAGACAAAAAACCACGAAGAGTAGTCGGCTCAAATTCACCACCGTCCTTTTTCCTTACAGCCAAGAGAAACTTACTGAGGTAACCATCCAGTTCTTCTGGCGATAGTTTTTCTATTTCAACTGGCTCGTTTGTTTGCTTTTCGCTTGCAATGAATGACTTGATAAGCGACATATCTTGCTCCGTCTTTTTTTTAGTATTTTCGTTTTCTTCTCCTTCAATAAATATTTCGACGTCGTCGTCTGTAATGTTCACGAATCTTCTAGCCATGTTGGTAAAAAATGTGTAGAACAAAAAACTTTTTGTTCGCCGAAAATGCAAGATTGCAAGAAACCAAAAAGGCAAAACTGAAAAACATCCGTAGCAATGCGTGTTACGTTTTACAACATGTTCTCTGATTGGTCAAACATATTTCCTACGCGGTTTTTGATTGGCTTGCAAAAATGATATTTTCACACGTAAAAATATCGTATTTTTTACGTGTGTTTAAATACGATTTTTCTCAGTGGCATAAATCTCTATATAACACTTATGTTTATATAATAAACAGCATTATTATCGGCATATGAGGGGTGCCGCTTCGTCATTAGCATATGGGGGAGCAAGGGGGGGGACATCATTAGCATAAGAGGGGCCTAATGATCTTTAGCATATGAGTTAGCGCACACATTAGCATATGAGGGTTAGCAAGGGTTGCCAGTGAGGGTGAGCATCATTACATATTCAAAAATCATTAGCATGTGAGGGTGAGCATCATCATTAACATTTGATGGGGCGCATTACGTATTTAATATAAACATTGATTAATTATGCAATTCGGTCCTACTCCTTTGAGACCCCATTAACATGACGTCACGGAACCGGGCAATTTTGGGGGAAGAAACAATAATTTTGCTGAGTACGTTCAGCATATTTTGCGCGCAGAAATATGTCTTTGTTGTCCTGAGGTTTATGAACTCCCTAAATCTCGTATCTAGTGAATTATTTCTTTCTTAGACAACCAATGGAGCGAAGCTTAACCTAATGAACTATTATTTCCCAATACAAAGTAATAACAAGCAGAAATACAACTTTACAAAATCAGAAATTCTTAAAGTTTAACGGTATAGTAAGCGTTGCTAAGGTGTTATAGAGCGATGCAAATATATGTTTGCAAAGCGAACGTATAAACATAATTCTTATAAGGGTTTAAACTTTACGATGTTTCAGGCGTTTCAGATGTAGCAGAGTATGAAAAGCAGCGATTTTTAAGCGAGTTTTACAGGCATATACAAACATTGTATAAAAACATTTTGCCGTTGCTCTGCGTTGTAATTCATTAGTAAATCATTAACGGTAATTTAAATAAATTTAGAATATGTAATCATAGGACGGGAAAATATTGTACAATGTACATACAGCACACAAGGAATAAATTTTTAAAACACATTTAATTTACAGATTAAAATTTATCTTACAACGTTAATAAGGTCTACCTCCAGGAGCATATCGTTTAGGTGTCATTTGTATCTTTAAATGGTTCTCATATTCTTGTCTGTCTTCGGGTGATAATCTTGCAATATCTTCAGCTTTCATAGGAATATATTTTTGTATCACTTGAAGTTGTCTTTTTTCGTAACTGCTCCTGGCTAGGTCTAAAAAATGAGTGTAAATTTGCGTTCGAGTATTCCGTCTACTAACCCCTTCTACTATTAATCCTATCGAACGACATGCCGAGAAAAATCTTTATATTTACCCATACACAATATACTCCCATCTTATATATCGAACCTGCGGTTAATTCTCATCCACTGGACTCTGTAGCTCAGTTGGTTAGAGCTCTGCACCGGAATAGCAGAGCCGCAGGTTCAATTCCTGCCAGATTGCCTAAGTTGCATTTTTTGCAACTGCTCCTGAATAGGTTAAAAATGTATATAGATTTCCGTTCGAGTATTCCATCTATTAACACTTTCTACCATTAATCTTATCGAACAAGATGCCGTGAAAAATCTTGATATTTACACATACACGATATTCCCATCTTATATACCGAACTTGCGGATAATGCTAGTCAACTGGACTCTGTAGCTCAGTTGGTTAGAGCGCTCCACCGGCATCGCAGGGTCGCTGATTCAATTCCTGCCAGAAGCCCAAAAAGTTTTTTGCAACTGCTCCTGGCAAGTTCTAAAAAATGTATGTAAATTTTCGTTCGAGTATTCCATCTACTATAACACCTTCTACTATTAATCCTATCGAACGAGATGCCGAGAAAAATCTTGATATTTACACATACACAAAATACTCCCATCTTATACACCGAAATAACCATTAATGTCCAGCAACTGAACTGCTGTAGCTCAGTTGATTAAAGTGCTGCACTTGAATTGCAGGGCCGCAGGTTCAATTCCTGGCTGAGGGTCTAAGTTGCATTTCTCGCAACTGCTTCTGGCTAGGTATAATAAATGTATATATATTTCCGTTCGAGTATTCCATCTACCAATTCCATTAACTATTAATCCTATCGTACGAGATGCCGAGAATAATCTTGAATTTACCCTGACACCATATACTGGCATCACTCCCATCATATATACCGAACTTGCGGTTGATGCCCAGCAACTGGACTTTGTAGCTCAGGTCGTTCAAGCGCTTCACAGGAATCGCAGGGCCCAGATTCAATCCCTACCAGAGTGGCCAAGTTGAATTTTTCGTAACTGCTCCCCGCTAGATACAAAAAAATGTATATAAACTTCCGTTCGAGTACTCCATCTACTAACACCTTCCACTATTAATCCTATCGAACGAGATGCCGAGAAAATCTTGATATTTACACATGCACAATATACTCCCATCTTATGCACCGAACTTGCGGTTGATGCCCGGCAACTAAACTTCTGTAGCTCAGTTGGTTAGAGTACTGCACTTGAATCGCAGGTTCAATTCCATCTAAAATAATGTATTTTAAATGCCCAGAAGGGAAAACTCTTGAACAAAAGATCAGTTTGCAAATGTCGTTATGAAGACAAATTTTATGCATCTAACGCCTGGTTTTCATTAATGGGCGACAGTCGGCGATGTGCCATTGTTTTTTATCATTGATGAGTAAAATACTTTGTCTACATGAAATAATTTTCTCCTTCAATGATCAATAACAATGTATCGCCGACCATCGCCGATGAATGAGAACCAGGCTTAATTTTAAACCTAAATGACTTTATTATATGCATATTTTAGTACGAACATTTTAACAACAACATATTTTTATTAGTCTGATGATCGCCAGCAAAGGCTGAGCGTGAAACTGGGGTAGCAGTTTTTAATTTTTTTTAAACCTATATATATATATATATGAGCGTGTTTTGTTTTACGAGATGCCAAAGAGTGCTCGATATCATATAGATAGAGCAAATATAGTTTTGGCTAAACTCAAGGTATCCACTATACAGCCAGTTTCAAGCATGAAGCAATCGTTCAGCTGGAGAGGTCTTCCATGAAACAGCTGTAGTGGATACCTTGGGGTAAGCGAAAACTAGACATTTATATGTATATATATACAAATATATATTTAAATAGCAGGTCATCTGTATATAGTCAAGGTAACAAGACAATTTCTCAACGCAAAATCATGCATGAATAAATAATTAGCAATGAATAAATACAAGATTATTTACCTACATCAGGACCTTTTACTGTTCTCACACCTGCCGACTGTTCAAGAGGGGAAATAAATTGTTTAGGCAGCAACACTTGACAACGCAATTCAGAAGTCGTATTTGGTAAGTTATTTTAAGCCTATACCAAATGTATACCTTTGGTATAGATTTTCGATATATATTTTTCCAATTTATTTATAATTATATTATTCGATATTTTTTGAATCATTTGTTACCAACCAGAAGAAAGTGCTAAATGAAAGCCGATTATTGTTTCAGTTTTAATTCCCTTTTCATTGTTAAATACACTCGCATACGTAGTACCAAACTTTCTGCCGCATGCGACTTTTAAACATTTGGTGGTAAATTTGCTTCGCTAGCATGTAAATATACTTTTAGTGCCCGGGTGATATCAACATATCGAATCAACATATTAATTTTTCCGATAAATTGACTACAGTATTTCACATAACGCATAGGGATCCCACTCATCCCACCGAGATCTCCGCCTCTGCATAGGTACGAGCAGAAATAACGGTATGAGCGAAAAGCGCTCAAGGTATTCTGAAGCTACTTTGCCAGGATTTTGTTGAAAATTTAAGAAAGTACGATCATCTAGTTATAACATTCTTATAAACTTATAAAAGACGTGCAATCAGTTTTTTTAGCTTTAGTTGCTTGGGTTCATTGGATTAATGTCGTTTCCAAAAATTTGGACAACACCTTTATTTGAGTTGTCTTGTAAACGTATACAAGTTGAATAAATAGAGTTGTTATTTGATATTGACCTATACGCATCATATGTTGTTGGCTTGACAGTAGATAGGGAAAAGTCTTCAAAAAATATTCCCCTGCGAAATTTTAATATATTTCCCAAAGAGCAATACAATCTAATGGACTCTACTAATCTTCAACATATACAGAAGCATCAACAGGACCTAAATTAAGATCAAACAGTGATGCCACATTATGTCACACTGAAATGACAGGTTAAAGAAAAAACATAATATAATTTATGTAATTGTAGCAAATTATTGCATGCGATTATCGTTAATGAATGAACTATTGAACATCTGGGAAAAAAGCAATTGCAAGTTTACGTAAACACTATAAAAAATTAATAAAGTTAGATTAGTTTAGTTATTTGCAATACAGCAAGCCAATATTACTTAAGAGCGAGATTTTAGCAATGTATTTTTTACATTCTCCTACGACGATCAATAAATATCCTGCAACCTGCAGAAATGTAGCTCAAAAATATCGCGAAAGAGCAAGTGTCAGCACTTGGCGCCAGCAGGTTCGAAAAGCCCTTGAAAGCAATTTATCAAACATTTAAATAATGAGTGCAGGTATATTCACACAAAAGTCACGCAACAATTCAAAACAAATTCATAGCGTCGGTAAGCTACGATTTTGAGAAAAACTTCAGTAAATCTTGGAACAAATATTTAACAGGTCTCTAGCCTAACTTCCAAAGACTTTTAGACAGTTGCGTAGCGAGTAGGGGGGGGGGGGTAGGAGATGTCACACCCCAAATTTTACAAAGCTGTCAGTGAATCGACCTTCGTCGGTTAAAACGTAAGATTTGAAAATAATTTGCTTATGCAAGATTGTACTTCTCTTCACATTCTATCTATTTCCTGCAGACCCAACCACAATCAACTCATCTGTAATCATTTATCATTTGTTGTTACTTTCACATTGTATATGTGCCTGTATACGGAGCAAATATTATTCCATAACTTGGGGATGAGGTTCTAAAAAGTTAAAAAGTGCGTTAAGAATATGGAATTCTTACGACTTTGATTAAAGATCCTTTCAGGAAGAACGGAAAGGAACTTCTCAGGCTTAAAAAAATTGATTTCTAGAAAGTTCTCCCCCTAGAGACCCCCAATTTATTGGCGACGGCACTGAACATGAAAATAGGCGACGGAACTTGTAACGTTGTGCGCTCGCTGGGGCTTAGCAACTAATATCGCTTTTTTGCCTTGCGTCATTGGTAAGTTTAGGAATGAGCACGCCAACATCCCTGAAGAAATATTCTCGGTACGCCACTGCTTTTAGATAAAGCTACGCTTCTAATTCGGTGAATTTCAGCCTCCCCAATCCGAAAAACATTGCTACGGCACTGTCTCAAGACCTTAGGTCTCGTAAACATGAACAAAAAGACAATGTGACAAAGAATTTTCGCGTGTGTCCACCATTTATTGATAGGCACGGACAAAATTCCCACCTGTTGGCAACCCGCAAATAGCTTGTATCCAACTCATATTCACAGTCAACCAGCAGCATTTGCTGTTTAATTGTAACTAGTTCTAGATCTATCTAATATTCTGATAATGCGTTAATTCTACGATCATATAACAATGTAGGTAGAATAATGGAATATACCCTTATCGCGCGCATAATATCTAGTTTTAGACTTACCATTTTCACACAAGTAAAGGTCGTGTTTTTAGCTGTCAAAGGACCCCTTTTTTGTATCAATGCAATCAATAATGGCCCAATACGATCCGATAAAAAAGAATTGTTCGAAATCGAATTTTCCCACCTGTTGGAATTTACCTTTCCCTTTATAGCGTTTTCGCGCTAAGCATGACGGTAGGAGGTGCATGTTGCTTTGAACAAAATGGCGGCTGTAGGAGCGAATAATTTTGTTTTGAAGATGAAATAGTAGATTTTAACAACTTTTTGCGTTCATCGATAACTTTTACCAACAGTGAAAACACAAGGGGACTTTTAACTACATGTATATGTAATTTCATGACGTAATTCTCTGCAATAATGGCGAAGAGAAAACGTTGACAAAGAGGCTACAAGTCAATACGCTTCGGAAAGAGTTTCTTGCAAAAAACCAACCTTAGGAACAAAAACAGGTTAATTTGCATTTTAACATAAGATTTTTTGAATTGTTTTCAAATTGAATATCTCTGATAGTTTTTGTATTGGATTTCTAGGTTATTTAGATTCTATAAGTTCTGCATAAGTGCCATTTTTAAGCTCGCATCTCTTTGACCTAATTTCTAAGCTTAAATTTTCTCAATCTGAATAGCTATATATGGTCAATAGCTATAGCAAGAATGTTTAAAAGTGAATATGTTCCATTGGTTTCAGTACTGTAGGGTAATCTGTAGAATCTAGTTTAATATTTTCTAAACGATTTGTTTTTCGCATTTGTATTGTTACTGTTTGTTTATTTTCTATTTTGTACTTTGACTCTCTTTATACTGTATTAAAATTAATTGTCAGTCGCATATATAAAATCTTATAACTTTATTTGGTTTGGTTTTTTAAGACATACTGTTCAACTATGGACGTTTTCTAGGCTTATTTTATATTTCAGAAGGAAAATATCTTTGTACTACTGACATGAGCTAAGTTGTTCTCATGGGCAAGAGCTTTTGAGGTTGCCCTTGAATGGCAAGTTACACATTGACTTTCACAGACCTTTGCATATTGTCCTGCGAATTGGAAATGATATCTGTTTTACTATCAGTCTGTTTATTGGGTGGATTTGACATCAACTTGGAACGAAGCGAGTCTGGCAAGATGTGCATTGTGTAATTGATATTATCCAAACATATTTGCAGGAAAAATAAGTGTTTATTCTGCCTATATTAATATATATACACTAGTCGAACACAGGTTTAACACGATTCACTTGCTTGAATACTCAGTTGCTTTAATTTCTGAGTCAAACATATCCTGTACCAGAATTTACCAGGAGGTTGCGAGGCTAACTGTGTTGAATGCAACATGCTGTGTTCATGTTCAGGTAATTCAGGACCTCAGAACAATTTCCCTTCCCAAAGATCCCCAGAAGCCGGAATGGTTCAATTAAAAGTGATCTGCCATATCAAAAATATAGCAACAAAGTGCTTTATGAAATGGATAACAGATATGATAATCGAAACAGATATAAATCAATTAAATTTAGTACAACATAAATGGAGACAAATATGGTTGAAGGACAGTAGGGGGGCAAACAGGGCATGAATGATGGCTGATTAACTGTGATAGGCTATATATGAAATTTAAGCCAAAAATATTTTATGAGCTGAGACTTGCAGCAACAAAAGGTGGTTATATGTTGGCAACCTAAGTTACCACCCCAATATTTCGTCATGTGTCCGTCACTAGACAGGAACCATTATTTTGACAAACCGACCACAATAAATGAGCAGTCGCTTGGTCGTTTTAATGAGGCTACATATTAACCAAAGTTAATAGCTAGAGAACCATGCGTGTTCCGGAAGTTGGGTGCCGCGACTGAGGTGTGCATTAATCCAGTCCCCTCTCGGCAATCTGACGTCCGTGGTGTCAAAAACGTCGCTTGCTTAATCTCACTATTAAAGCGTCGAAAATAGATCAGTTTCGTCGGGGCATGTTTTACGTATCGGGGCGTCCGGTACGAATATCTGTGCTGTTCAAGCCCTCATGAACTACTTCATCACCGTGGTAATAGTCCGGTGCATCTATTTCTTCTCCAAAATGGTCAACCATTATCGCGTGCTAAGTTTTGCACTTGGCTGAAGGATGCTATGACACGTATTGGCGTGCCTGGACTTTACTCAGGGCATACTTTTAGAATAGTCGCTGCGAGCACAGCCGCTGCTGTAGGCATCCCAGATAATTTAATCAAAACACTCGGTCGTTGGATAAGCGACGCTTATCAACTATATATTAAGACTCCGTCCTGTATATTGGAGAACTTCACCTCTCGCTTGGTAGATTAACCAAGGTTAACTTATGCCTGCCTTAGTTAATAATTTATTACCGTAAGCGTGCGCATTTTAAATACTTACTGTGTAGTTTGCCTTGGGGTTTCAAATTTCATGGCCTGGACGTCTAGTTGTTACTAGTAATTCATAGTTAAAACATTTATAAACATGTCGTTGTTCCGTCTAGGCTTGCTTTGATTAAGCGGGCTACTCCTATTCCCCGTTCAACTACAGGTTATCATGTCGCCCCCCCCGCCCGTTGATAGTATGGTTTTTTTCTATCCTCCGATAGCTTTTCCAGCTAACCATGGTGATGTTTCCTCCCATAGTACAGTTTTATGGCGCTTCAAGTTTTTCAGCTACCTATGGTGATGTATCCTCCCATAGTACGGTTTTATGGAGCTTCAAGTTTTTCAGCTACTTGTGGTGATGTATCCTCCCATAGTACGGTTTTATGGTGCTTGGAGTTTTTCAGCTACCTATGGTGATGTATCCTCCCACAGTATGGTTTTATGGCGCTTGGAGTTTTCAGCTTCCTATGGTGATGTATCCTCCCATAGTACGGTTTTATGGCGCTTGGAGTTTTTCAGCTTCCTATGGCGATGTGTCCTCCCATAGTACTGTTTTATGGCGCGCGCTTAGAGTTTTTCAGCTACCTATGGTGATGTATCCTCCCATAGTACGGTTTAATGGCGGTTAGAGTTCTTTCAGCTAACTATCGTGATGTATCCTCCGAAAACTCTGTTTGTTTAGTGATTAATATCATAGTGTCCCCGCCGAGCGTCGTACTTGGATGGGTGATGCTTGCAGCATCTCCTTGGCTGGCAGTTCAATATGCCATTGGTATGGATCTCTTTTTAATCCAAGTACCACCGCTAGTTCCCAGGCCACCTCGGTTGACAGCTTGCACCTAACCTTCCAAATTGGTAAGTATGGTTATCGAGGATAATTAATTTGGCCGTAGTTGGCGAACGTGGATATTAAGTAGTATTTGGTTTCGCAGATATTAAATGACGGGTTACATATTAACAATGTAAAAGTTAATAGCTAGAGAACCATGCGTGTTCTCGCCTCCTTGTCAACGTTTTCTCTTTGCCATTATTGCAAAAAACGTCATCAAATTACATATACATGTAGTTAAAAATCTCCTTGTGTTGTTTCCCTGATAAAATTACCTATGGACGTAAAAAGTTGTAAAAATCTGCCATTTCATTTTCAAAACAAAATTGTTCGCTCTTACAGCCGAAAGCAACCCGCACCTCCTACCGTCATGCTTAGCGCTAAAATGCATTAAGTGGAAAGGACAATTAGACGTCCTTCGAATTTTCAACTATTTGCCTAAATGATGGTTGCCTATTGGTGAAAATTCAGTAATGCGAATTCAGTCTGCAAAAGGCAGGCCCGGGTTAGCTCATTTTGACTAGATAGTTAGTAATCAAGAAAGCCCACCACCGTTCCGGGCGATAGCCTAGGACGAGGGTACTAATTCCGCTCGGCTATTTATTACACCCGGGAAAAAAGGCAAGCTATGCGAAACCAAAGTTCCTGGCGTGTGGCTATGTTTCATGGGTGTCATGGGTGAACGTTTTCACGAATTTCGTGAACTTTTCGTGGACATCGCGTGGGCTGTTATTGTCAGGAGCGGAATGAGCGAAGATTTTAAACATGAGAAATTCTGAATATTTCAAAATCGCTTTTAAGGACTTTATAAATAGGAGCTGTGAGGCGAATTTTATCGCTTTTGCTTTATATAAAAGGATAAGAAGAGATGGTTATAATTGTTGATGTATTTGTTCATGGCATATTATCATTGTTTTAAAAACTGTTGCTTTATATAAATTGTCAGTCTCGTTTAATTCCAGTTTAAGTATCCTATATTTTATGTTACAAAAAGCTATAAATTAAAAGGAAAGCGGAATCATTTTTACGAGAAAATTGTGTACTGTCAACCGCAAGATTTCATTTCAAAAAGGAATTTATAGGTAAAATGCAGTTTTGTTTTATGAACTTTACGAAACGTTTTATATTGAACGGACGGTTGAATTTTTCAATTTTACATTAAAATAAAAAGATATATTTCAGTATTCTATTGTTAAAACCATTAATATTTTAACTACATTGCCGGTTTTGTAGTGTAATTTGTACGCTAAAAACTGTAAAAGAAATTTTCTTACTGATCGTGTTGCCATGACTACAGTGCTTCCAAAGTTTGAAACAAATTTCCATTGTTTATCCTTGCAAAATCCTTAAAATTCCTTTATATAATTCCTTTATATTTACATTTTCTTCCAGTTTTCCTTTGTTTTCCTTTGTTTTCCTTCCAAACTATTACAGTAATATGATTAAAATTGTTATGGCACATTTGAGATGAAAGGAAACACTTAGTATTTACGTCAAGTACTCCATTTAAATGGTCATATCCTTTAGAGGAGGGGGGGGGAGGATTTAATATCGTTTTCCCCGCCAAAACTTTGTCTGAAAATTCGAAACCCAGATATAAACAGACTCGGTCAGTAGGCCACTAATTTACCCATAGTTAATAGAGACAGGGTTTGGAAGCTGGGGGTGTGGCCAAATTATGTTATTGTTCTATGTCACGTGACAATACGAGTGCATTGAAATTCGAGAAGTATATAAGGGAAACCTTACTCTATGGCTATAGCTCGCTTAAAAAGCATGTTTTTTTGAAAGATATTTTAGAAGGCAGGAGCTAATTGAAGCACGTAGGTGTTGGTATTTTTCGAATTCCAACAAAATACGACGATTTATCGACGAATACTCGCGAAGCGTGGGTGCGCCTTGTGATAAGAGATCGAGAGATATACACAAGCAAATCGATCAACGGTATCGTATTTGTGAAAGACACTTCGAAAAGAACCTTATCGAAACATGTAAGTTTCTTTCTTATCAGTTACCGATAGATTCTGAATATGGAATTATTGATATTTCAGTATTAACGCTTGAAGTTATCGCTCGTTGCGAGAAGCTTGTATAATTCAATATGGTGTTTCAATTGTAGGGCATATGGAAATTTAATGCTGATTTACATAATACGCTTCAGTAATTATGCCCATGCATAAAATTTACTGGAATACAGAAAGGATAAATCCCACTAAATCATACTTTTCTTTAACATGTATTATAATATTAGTAAAAGTGCAATTTCAGAGAGTTATATCATTTAATATATGCCCATTTGCTTATGGATTGATATGAGCTAGTAGTCAGAATATAAGATCTATAAGATAATTTTTATTTTCCTATATACAATTCATTGAAATGGTGGTAGACTGGTAGTACTTGTGTAAAATATACTTGTATATTAACAAGGTTTTTGGTCATGTTTATAGTTCCCACCTGCAAAAGACTTGTGCCTGGAGCTGTTCCTTCCCTAAATTTACCAGAGAAAAGCATACCCTCCACCTCCATAACTGCACCCAGAAGTGAACTTGTTCGACACAAGCCCAAACCAAAACAATACCATTCAAGCCTCGAATATTTTAAAAAGGTCGAGAAATTTGTGGTTGTAGGACTTGGAATTATTAACCTCAAATATGACTGAAAAAAAAAACCTCCTGGCTTAATAGAAGATTTATGGTTATTTATTCTGTGCAAGACAGAATATCTGTAAAGATGGACTATACAGATCAAGCAAGCATTGGATAAACTATAAGACTAGGATATTATATCAAGAAACACAGTATTTGTTTTTATATTTGTTTGGGTTTGTTATGTTGAAATCATTTTAAATTGATTTCATAATTTTTTAATTGAACAAAAGTCTATATCTACAAAAATAACTATCAGATACAATTTTGGTCGACTCCTTCAAGAAAGAGAACAAATAATATGCAGAAATTAGTATTTACATTGTGGGTAGGCTCAGATTCAAGCTGTTGGGGTTCTCCGTGCATGCTATGGTGCATGCGAGAGCCCCAACATATGGAATCCGAGCTTACATTGAAGATTAGTGTAGATATAATTTATAGCTGAAGTTCTCTGTCAACCTTTAACTGTTTCCTTAAAGCCTTCTTTTCCTTTTTCAAGTAATTTATACTTGTTAAGGATATCTCGTGCAAAGGAGAATCCTCTGACAGTTGCGTATAGTTTGATAATGTTTTCAAAACATAAGTTTTGACACTCCTTTGACACTGCAACATCACATTGTTCAACCATATTGTTCCACAAACGTTAACCTTTTGCTAATGGAGAAGCTTGGACCTCCTCAACAACTTTATCCACAAGTAATGGGGTAGGTTTGCCAATTCTTGTGTGCTTTCTAAACACAATTCAGGAATTTCTGCAATATTTACCAGCCAGGAATTGGGTGCCCACAGTGCTCCTCGGGAAATTGAAGAAATGTAGTCATTTTCTTCAGCAGATACTTTCATTGAAAACAATAATGCTTGTAACTCTTGGTTTCTTAATGAATCTGCATTTTTGGAATTCTTGCTCTTTCCATAATACTTGGATTACATATAGCCAGCAACATAAGCAAGGGGTCCAAGCTTGTCGGGTGTGATGGATAATTCACTCTAAACAGAAGAAATGAAAATATTAAAATGATTTTCTGCTTTAACCCACATACACCTTTAGAACAGTGTCATTGCTAAGTAAAGTCATCTGGCATTAGACAGAATAAAAAATACCAATTTTAGTGCTATCAGGATTAACCCATTATCTGGTGTTAAATTAGGGCGCATACTAAAGTAGGGTGCATCTGGGTGCATTGCAAGCTAATAGGTTAACCAGAGACACTGGCAGATAGTTTTGTTAACCCATTAACTGGCAGTACCCTACCACTGATGAGCAAAAGGGTCTGACATACTAAAGTAGGGTGCATCTGGGTGCATTGCAAGCTAATAGGTTAACCAGAGACACTGGCAGATAGTTTTGTTAACCCATTAACTGGCAGTACCCTACCACTGATGAGCAAAAGGGTCTGACATACTAAAGTAGGGTGCATCTGGAAGCATTGCAAGCTAATAGGTCAACAAGAGACACTTTTGTTAATGAACCCATTAACTGGCAGTACCCTACTACTGATAAGTGAAATTGTCTGGCATTTAATAGACAGAGTAAAACACTGAAATAGGGTGCATTGCAAGCTATGGGTCAAAACATAGTTATTCTTTTGTCAATATAGTATCGAAAAATGATACACTCTAAAAGTGCGGCAGCTTTCACTTCACCTGTGAATGAAGTGCAAGCTAATATTTGTTTTTTATAAATATCTCAGCCTGTCACAAACATGCACTTTATATATAATGCAATATGCACGGGTAACTTCAGAATCTTTTATTAATATCCGGATGATCAATCGTTCAGGCAAATTTACCAGCATCAGAAACACGACTTTGTGATCAAATATTCTTTCCATGAACGATACATTTTCCCGAACTTTCATGAATCTTTGATGAAACTTATCTAGAAGACCATTCACATCTTCTACGAACGATTTACTGCGTTGCAAGTCAACTTGTTTCTCTGGGTAAACCTTGATCGGCGAGACTTTTCCCTATTTCTCGGATGATGTAGCTTGGTATTTGTTTTTTTCCCTTTGTTAGAAACTGTAGTAGCTTTAGCGGCTTCGACATTGGTGTTCACGGGTGAATGTTTAATACAGTTTGCGAACATGCATTGCTTCGTACGCCCTCTTTAGATTTGCACACTTTTGAGCAAAATTCGCAATGAAATTGCTTTAAACCTTCAACCTAGCACACAAACAGAAGACAAAGGTGATGTTAAATGCATCTCACTTCACATTTTGCCAAGCAACACAATATAAAATACTTACTTCTTCAACTGAACGCGATATTTCTTGTGTCAATTCTTCAGCGTCGATTTGCAGCAGTTCAATAGTTTGCTGAAAATTGTCCTCCGTGGTTGTATTTTCGACTTCAAGCCCAGAATTGAAGGAATTTCGCTTTCTGAGTCGTATGCAGAACTTGTCGAAGCCATGACAAGAGCAACAATGCCTTATTTCAGTATTTATAATCACAATATCGTATTTCAGTAATACTACACTCTAGTAATTTCTGAATTCGATGCCCTCGTATTGTCACGTGATGCGGTTTCTCAACATCTGAAATTAATTGGCTCGAAAGCCTTTGAAGTTTGCCGGCCTTCCAAACCCTGTCTCTATGAACTATGATTTACCAAATGCCATTTCCAGTAGTAAAAATTCTGGTGCAACTGCCATATTTTCCAGTTAAGAAATTAAAAAACCCTAGCTCTCGTTGTCTCTTTTTACCCCTTCACGATCGCATTCTGACTAAATCTATTCTGGTTTTGAACAAATCATCCTTTGCATGCAGATTTTGCAACGAAAAGCTTAGAAATGTTTAGGAACTGCATGTCGTTGTTTAGCTGTGGCGAGGGGTTACTGCATGCATGTATTTCTAGTATATATATATATATATATATTATTTACCGGATGAGAGGTCCGTACTGGAAAAATATTTTCCCGAAGCCGAGGGGAATTTTTTTTCAGTGCGGACCGACCTAAACGGTAAATAACACTTTTATTTTTTTTCCTTCATGGAAAATTGAAAATGTATAACATATTCCCGTGTTGTTCGAGATCAGTGGCGTTGCATTTGCCTTTTTATATTACATTTTACTCAAGATTATGGAAGGTGTGATATTTTTCTCACTTTTTGGCTGTTCAAGTGTTTTCGTGTTGCTGTTGAAGTGTTCAAACCGCCTTGTTAACCGGTATTAGTTTTGCCTCAAGAGACGATGAAAAAATTATATCTGTTTATTCAATTTTTATTTATGTGTGGTGTTTCATAGTTCAATCTTGCTAAAACTGCCCGTTTTGAGCAGGGCTTTGACGACGTCACTCTGTCGAAAACATTTGTTGTTTTTTGTACAATTGAATCGCTGTTTAAGATGAAAAAGACATGTTCACACTGCCGTTTATCTTGGGGTTTTTTGGAGGAAATGTCTTGTTTTCAATTGAACTTTTTGTTATGGTTATTTTTTATAAATTTTAGAAACCAAATCACAGCAAATGCTCAAAAGATATGATGCATGCTGCATTGTTTATATTTATGCTATTTTTCTCGTCTTTAACATAAAATTTTTAAGCTAGATTAAAATTTTGACATCGTCTAGGGAGTAACTGACTAAGATTAATATAACCGAAGAGTATATTGGATGGAATTTTTTTCAAATGTTTTCATTCCTTTTAATAAACTCTATGGAACATGGTCAAATATCGTAAAAATCTGCCCGCTCACGCAGCCAATCAGATTGCAGAAAAAAAAATGTCAATAGCTGTATACAAATAAAAATTGAATGAACTGTATTTCTGGTTAGCTCTCACGTAAATTTAAAGAGACAAAAAATGTTGGCGGTTTGTTCAACCCGTAGTTAATATATGTCCAATCTTTCTCATTTTGTGCTTGTTTTGGCTTTTTATCATAGATCCACTCAGATTTAAATATCTTGAGCAATGCCACATCAGTAGCAAAGCTATTAACTGCCTTTCAAATATCCTCATTCTTGTGGCTCGTATGAGACTCTATAAATCCTTCGCTGTTATTGCTACGAATAACTGCATGGGGTTCTATACCTACGCTATATAGATTTAGCTAATTTATGAATTAAATTGCTTTACTTTTTGCGACATTTGAACGAGTGAATATATGGGAGGCGAAATATCTATCGGTTCGTGAATTATATTATGCCTTCATTTTTGCTACGTTCATGCCTCAAATATAGTCATGGATACTGTAGGTATGAGCGTTTGTGCTGGCTTTTCAAGTATTTTTGAGAGTTTCTCGGAATTATATCTTTTCTTCACATATATAATGCACTCACTCAGAAATGACCGCCATCTTGAATTAATCTCTGAACTTGAAAAAGTACAGGCCGTACTTTTTCAAGTTTGTATATGGGCAGAAGAGATGCGCAGATGGTGACACTGCCCCTTTAAAGTAAACTGTATATATCTGTATACATTATCTATGCAACAATATATGTTTACCATGGAATACGAAGATGCTGCTTCATTCATACAAATGAAATTATACATGTATTTCTTACTTTAGGAAAAATTAGCAGTCTGTGTCTTTGTAAGACGTTGGTGGTTGGACGAAGAGCAATGTATCTGAAATATCATTTCTTGTACTTATTTATACCTTGCATACCTTTCATAATTGCACAAGTTGAATCAAGTGAAGAAGTGAATTTTTGTTACAATTCCAGTCTCGAAGGTAATTCACGTCGGTTAACCAGAATTCCTGGTCATTTTCATAGTAGCTAGGGTTAAACCACAACTTGTAATTGTAGAATACAACCTTTGTAACTTGCTTATGATTTCATTGTGTAGGCTTCAGACTTAATACAACAGTTTTGATGACTAAAGTCGTTTCCGATTGGATAGATTGCGTGATGGAATGTGCCATTGAGTATTGTTGTAGATCAATCAACTTTAAAGAGGCATTGAACGTACACAATGAACCAAACTGTGAAATGCTACATAACGTGGTCTACAATATATCTGAGAAATTGTTAGAGAAAAATTCTTCTTATAATCATGTTTATCTGGTAAACCCACAAAAGGTACGACTTGGTCGTAGTGTATATTTAACAATTGTACCATTAGCTCGAGTCGTATTTGAGCTGATATATCCGATGAGGTACGTAGCACCGAGTCGCCTATCAGGCATATACGACGAGAGCGAATGGTATAATTGTTTTATAATATAGATATTAATTGCAAATAGAGTATTTTCTTTTGTAATGTTTTGACAGTTTGTTTAGCCAAAATCCATGTCGCAACTTGCCCAAAATATTCAAATGTTTTTGTTAATAATATGCTTTTGCTTTATCACTTAAAGTGAAACAGTTTTAGAACAACATTATGAGCTGATATACGGCGCGGGTAGCTCAACTAATCAGATTGCAGAATCAGGTGGATGACTATATTATAAGAATAATTATAATTATTATAAATCTAGTGGGTTGATTGTGCGAGTAAATTTTAACATGGTCCAAGATTTTAGTCGCTTTGCTGATGTAAGGATATGGGGAAAAGGTAATACAAATAATTGGCGCGAGCCCCATAGTTTGGTGGCTAACCGAGCTCTAGCTCAGTGTATTATGATGTGGTGTGTACGTGTCGAAATTTTGTCATAGAATCAATATTGAATAAATCCCACCGGTTTTTCTCTAATTTTCCTGGGAAACTTACAACATTACATGCAATTAAATATATTCTTGCATGCAATCCAAAATACAGCCGCATTTCTGCAAAGTCTAGCGTAAGCAGGTTTGACTCCAATTGATGAATTAAATTATTATTCTCCGAACTTTCAAGCTCATTGACGGGATAGATTTTGTTCTTCGGCTTTTATTCCTTCTTTTAGTTTTTATATCTAACTTTATTTCGCTTCAACATTCTTCTTTAAGAATTAAATATGGTTTCAAATGTCTTCTGTTTCGTAGAAATAAACATAGAAATATATACGCAAAAACAGACATGTCAACTCATTTCTTTTAGTTATCAGATATTCGACGCTATGTTATTTCCATTGCCATTGTCACTCTTATCAGTTTTACTTAGAGTTTTGTATCCTGCCACTTCTAGCTGCGTGAGCGGATAAATTTTCCACATCGTGCAGCATACAGGTGTAATGTCAATATGGCTACAATAGGCAATTCCAGCTATCGCAATGCATGCCGGTAAAAGTGGTTATTCTTCCATTTCGCGCCAAATGCCGGACGGAGAATGTGTATTTTACACAAAGCTATATTTTTAATTTTTAATTTTTTATGTTTTATCTTTCGCTCCAAACACTGGTTTAAAAGCTGTGGTTTTAGCAGAGGTGATCAGGACTCTTAAACGTAAGTTTCGGCGAGATCCATTCGATAATTCGCGAGAAAATTGCTTTCGAGTTGACACAGGAGTGAAGCAAATTTTTCAAAAATCTGGCTTCGAAAACTACTCTGTCGCACGTTTTGAACTAAATAAAGTGATCGGTAAGAGCACTGTAGACAATTTACCCCTTCAAATGGAGCTCTGTCATGACCAAAGAATCTATATTTATTGTTTTTATATATTTCTGACTGCTTAATTTCTACGTACAGGCAGTTAAAAATCAAAATGTTTTAGCCGACATTTTGTCAACATTTCCCAGAGGCATGGCTTCACTTTGATATGGTTTGTCGCGAAAACAAACCCGGTTTTACTAGCAACTTTCTCGTTATTTCCGAACCATTATTACGTTATTGACTTTAGCTTGGCTATATTTTTGGTTGTGGCCATATGTGCTTATAGAATAGTTGCGAAAATTAGTGTTTTGGTTGCTGTGTGTATGCAAAATATTGTATTTTTAAGAAGCCCTTCCATTAAAATAACTGAAAATATATTATATGCAAAGTCGTCTGTCTGCCCACGACTCCAGACAGTAAGTAGTGACTACCAGTGATTGCTGAAAGTTGTTAATAAACAGCCCTTTGTCGCATGATGTACTGTAGTTCTCCTATAATTGTTTAGGGGCTGTTCATAAGAACCATGCTTGCTACGCCCATACCAAGATTTCTTCATATATTGCTTTATGTAAATCTGTAACCTTGGGGTACAGTGTCGGCGCGACAAAAAATATACAACACTGCTAGTCCCACAACATCGGCCATGACTGCCCGCTTGCTAGTGGCGAAGGCCAGATTTTGGTGTAAATGCTGGGGAAGATAAATTTTAGGGGAGGTGCAGTGTCTGTGCCCCTGGAAGAGTGGGTTCTTGAATTTTAGGGTTTAAGACATACCCCCTAAAGTAAAAAATGTTAATTTATGTATGTAATGTAATGTAATGTATGTATTTATGCATTATGATTGCGTGACTCATCCAATACACTCTTTCGATAATTACGTCACATCCGCCTATTTGGCCTAGAGCCCTCGCTTTTGTGCATTCGTGGCAAAACGTGATTGGCCACTGTTCTGTTCGTGAGGCAGGCAGGCAGGCCAAATGACTTATGATAGTCTGAAATTGTGTTTGACCAAAACTTGGCAAGTTGGTTGTAATGGTTCTGTTATTATTCAATATTAAATTTTGATCCATCTGAGAGAGGTGCAAATTTTGATCTCAGGAGAGGTGCAAAATGATCCCAGAAGATGTGCTCACCTCCTCACACCTCCCCTCAAAATCCGGCCATGACTAAGTGGCTGTTGGAGTAAGGCAAGATCTCCACATTACTGGGTTCACATGAAACTTTCAAGTGGGTCAAACTGGTAGGGCTAGGCCTTGAAATGTCTGGACTCCCCTCCAATACTTCTCTTGTCATCCTTCCAAATATACATGGGAATGAGATTAATTACAAATGTTCCAAGAGTGTTCATCAACATTCAAAAGTTTTTCAATCCACACCAAACATTCTAGATTGTGAATCTTTTTTATGAGGGAGGGGGGTGGTCAGTGAACAAAATTGTGGACCATCAGGTCAGTTTCTGCTACTATTGCTGCTTGATGAAGGGTCTGCAACTGCATGTCACTCAAGTAAATCAATTCACAGGGGGTGGATGGAATCTGGTTCAGATTGGCACTTCCAAAGGGGCATCTTAGGTCCCTGTTTAAGATATCTTGCTAGGAGGGGGAGATATCTTCCTAAGAGGGGGTGGAGGTAGTGGGTAAACTTCCCATTTCCCTTAAGGAGGAGTGTGAACGTTTCTGTAATTACCTATTTTGCAAAATATACACTAATTTCATTTTCCAGGAAATATGATTATATCATTTCTTACAGTTGGCTTGGATAACCAATACATATTAGGCAAATGACAAGCTTGCAAGGTGAGCTAGCATGATTTCCCAGGCCATCATCTGCCTACTATCTCATGTGGACTTTTGGGTGGGAATTAAACAAAAAAAACTCTTGGACTTCAATAGTAAACAAAGGTAATTGAGTTGGCTGTTATAATAATAAAGACAAAATCTTTAAAAATGCCACTTCTTACTATTGGGCACACTAAAACCACCCTAACCTTTTTGTCTACAACAATTGTCATGAATGTACCAACTGTGATCAGCAGCAACATTCACCTAGTCTTTTAATTTTGCCCAAGGTGTTCAATCTCCATAACATTTACATTAAAGTAAGCATATCTGCATGAATGCATATTCAACAGTTATTTACATATTGGTTTTAGTTGTGTTGGAAAGAATAAATTGATAGTTCAGACCTCTAAGTATAAACTTTGTGGAAGAATAGGGGGCAGTTTATTAACAACTTTATAAACCCTAAAATTCAAGAACCCACTCTTCGAGGGGCACAGACATCGCACCTCCCCTAAAATGTATTTCACCTCCCCCAGCATACACCAAAATTACTAATATTAATTAATGGCATTAAAAATACAACCTTTTGCATACTCACAGCAACCAAAGCACTATTTTTGCAACTATTCTATAAACACATGTGGCCACAACCAAAAGTCAACAGCAAAGCAGGAGTATTTTACAGTGAATACTGTTCGGAAATAACGAGAAAGTTGCTAGTAAACCGGGTTTGTTTTCGCAGCAAACCATATCAAAGTGAAGCCATGCCTCAGGGACATGTTGACAAAATGTCGGCTAAAACAATTCGATTTTTAACTGCCTGTACGTAAAAATCAAGCAGTCAGAAATACATAAAAACAATAAATCTAGATTATTTGGTTACAGAGCTCCATTTGAAGGGGTAAATTTTCTACAGTTCTCTTACCGATCACTTTATTTATTTCAAAACGTGAGACAGAGTAGTTTTCGAAGCCAGCTTTTTGCCAAATTTGCTTCACTCCTGTGTCAACTCGAAAGCAATTTTCTCGCGAATTATCGAATGGATTTCGCCGAAACTTACGTTTATGAGTCCTGATCACCTCTGCTAATAAGAAAACTTTTACACTAGTGTTTGGAGCGAAAGATAAAGCATAAAAATTTTAAAATATAGCTTCGTTTAAAACACACATTTTCCGTCCGCCATTTCGCGCGAAATGGAAGAATAACCACTTCTACCGGCATGCATTGCGATAACTGGAATTGCCTATTTTATAGCATTTTCTGAAGAACTTTTTTCTTGCTTCTCAACGATTAATTGGGTATTATGCACAATTCGTTCAACCACTTCACCTTGATGAGTAAAATCAAAGACAGGTAAAACAACAAATTTGCGCATTATGTGCACTTACATTTTAACCTGTCATCGCTCCTGGTCGGACTTTTGAACTTTGAAATTTTATTTAAACACACTATTTTGTACACGAGATATCAATACAATATTACGTAAACAATAATTTAACATAAATTGTTTTATTAACGTAGCTATAAGTGCGTAGTGATCAAAGGAGCACAGGCACTACCTACGTTGTAATATAAACTATAAGTATATGATAAGGTTGAGCTTAATCTTATATTCATTACTGACTTTTCTTTAATAATTATTTGAAACGAAGTTGAATGTCTTATATTAACATCAATTGACTCCCATATGCGAGATGCGATAAATTGAAAAGTATGTTTTCCATAATTTGTCTTTACTTTTGGTCTAACAAAATTTGTATTTGCAGAAAATCTTGTATTATAGCTATGTTGTTGATTTGCTGGTCTAACGAATTCCGAGAAGATTGACGGAATCTTCTTGGAATCTGCTCTATGCAAAGAACATATCCTTAAACACTTGTTTTGTTTAGTACTAATTTTTACTAAGTTGGATTTATATGTATTACCCCAGCTCATTACGCCATATGTTAAATAAGGATAAATAAGTGTATAATTTATAATATAGTTGTTTTAGCATTTTTAAGTCAGGATAGTATCTAAGTTTATTTATAATTCGTATGTTTTTAGCTATTTTATTATTCACATGTTTTATTATTTTGCTGTTTCCAATTAATATGCTCATCTAGAAATATTCCTAGATACTTAATAAACTTTTTTTCGATATTAGCAATTCTGATACTTTGAAGATTTTTTATTATACTGGTCGACGAGTCTTCCGTAGATCTATAGATAGTTTATTTATCGCACAATAGTTACATATCAATTAATTTAAATTGTTCGTTCATTATACTTTCTAAATTGACAAATTTTGCACGAATATAAAGGACTTTAGTCATCATCAAATATGCGAAAAAAAGTCAACTTACTTATTTTCCTCGTAAGGAAGAAGCACACTCACTCACCAATGGAGGGAGGATCAATCTCTTGGCGAGTGAGTCATCTGCTTTTTTTTTTTTAATAACTGGGTGAGTAGTCACATAGTAAGGTACGGCACTAACCTCCCGCTATTCAAAAACAGAATTAACACTCAAGAGAAGCTCAGATTGAACCTCCATTATACTTTCATTTGACAAATTTTTGCACGAATAAAGGACTTTAGTATCATCAGCAAATATGCGAAAAGCGTAAGGCATATCATTAATATAAAGTAGAAAAAGTAATCGGCAAAGCGTAGAGCCCTGTGGTATCCCACAAGTCATTCCAAGTATTTCTGATTCTTTACAACCTATTTTCACATATTGCTTTCCATTACTCAAATCGCTTTTTAAACCATTGTAATGGTTTTCCTCGAATGCCATACTTATCCATTTTTGCATGAAGTATCTCATAATTTACTGTATCAAAAGCCTTGGAAAATCAAGAAATAAACCACATACTATTTGGCCATTATCTAAATCGATTTTTAGGTTATCGGTTATTTCAAGAATTGCTTTTTCGGTAGAATTAACCTTTCCTAAATCCGATTTGATGTTCAAACAGGATTTTATGATAGTTGATAACAAAAAGTTGATAAAATAGAAATAGGTCTATAGTTACAGTAAGGTCTAGAGAGTGCATGCAGGAGATTTTCTTGTAAAACCGTAATAATATCACGAGTACGTACGTTTTACATATTTCATATTTAAGACTTTGTTACCTGATCATCATAGTGCAGCCGACGGAAGTTTTTTTATCCTTACGCAAATACCAACATTATACATGTAATCCCTTATAGGAATACAATGGAAGCTGCTTTCTAAACGTGTTGGCAAACAATATCACAGGTATTTCTCGATAAATTTGAATCAAAATTGTTTTTCTATTCAATTATATGTTGCATTTTAACGTTCCCCTTCATAATAACTGTATATTAGTATACCATAATTGGTGGTTCGTTTGGCTTACAGAGAATGATGTCAGACAGTATTTTAAAGAGAACCATGAAAAATTTCGGTCTGAATTACACGAGGATTTGGAAAGAGAAAAGTGGAAGCGATATATAAATAAGGCCGTCGATGTCTTTTGGAGTAGCAAGAACATTAGATAGGAAACTTCCGCATGAACGTTTTCTTGACTATAAACTAGAAGAATATGAAGAGTATCAATTTTCATTAAACAGGGTTAGCCAATTAAATTAGTTTCTGAGCAATTTGCCATATTGCATGCACGCAGGACACCAAGAGCTGATTTGGTCAAACCTATAGTAAGAAAAATAATCGTAAATCTTTGCTTTAGTTGTTACGTATATTTTGTTGTACCTAGCCGTTCCCTTATTCATATACTTTTAAAATGTCGTGGTTATACCACGATCCGTTAGACATAAAAAAATTCAAACCGCGAAAGTTACTTGACATTTAGTTAAATATTTCAGGTAACGACTGTGCTGATATATACGAGAAAGGAATAAGCGAAAGTGGAATTTATCAAATTGATCCAGACGGCATGGGCAGTTTTAAAGTGTTTTGTGATATGACAACATCAGGTGGAGGATGGACTGTGTTTCAACGTCGTCTTGATGGAAGTGTTGACTTCTACCTAGGATGGCAATATTACAAAGACGGCTTTGGTAACTTGAGTGGAGAATATTGGCTTGGTCTTGACAAGGTATACAGGCTGACGCATGCTTCACAAAATGAACTTCGCATCGACTTGGAAGATACATCTGGGAATACAAAGTACGCGCATTATGATTCCTTCGCAGTCAGCAATGAGCAGAAAAAGTACAGTTTGAGGCTTGGAACTTATGATGGTAAGCATTTTTGGCAAAAAGTATAATAAATGGAAGTTGGCGGTTAATAGATGAAGTATCAGGCCGTTATTTTTAATGATATAAAGCTGTGTACTGCTTTGTATGAAAACAAAATATATCATAGTTAAAGAATTTTGAAGACAAGACAACTGTTGTCAACAACAATTTTATGCGTTAAATTAATATGGAAGTGGTAAAACTGTGATTTTTCGCCATTATTCTGCAAACGAAATAAGAGCGAGGCAATGTAAGTTTTGAAGTGGAATCCAGCTTTATAATACTTCATAGAACCGCAATGTCCTTGTTTTATATTTTTTCCATATTTAATTCCTTTTTCCTTTTTGTGCTACGTTTATCCTGAACATCGCTGAATATATAATGACATATACATGTATGTATATAGTATATCATACCATCCAATTCAATCTACTTCTGATGTTAATTCCTTTTTGTGTTGTTTGGTGATACTACTGGTTGGAAATTTCGTTTCAATGTCGAGTAAATGTTTTCTTATTATGGGTCTTTTTGATTTTATAGTTAAATAGATTTTTTTAATTTTAAAATTTACCCAATCTTCTTTATCATTTGTAATAGCTGCGTTACGTTTTAAGCGATCTTTTTCCTACATTAAATCCATATATAATTTCGCCAGAAAGACAAGGAGAACAGATTTTCCTTACTCGTCTTTTTTTAATTGGTGCATGCTTATCGGCAACTTCCAAGAAAATTGTTTCCAGGTTTCCAAAGCCGTTACTGGATCGTCAAAAGATCCAATAAAGTGCCAAGGAATTGACTCAATGTCGCGTTTGTAGTTAGTTTCGCAGAAACGTTTATAGTTGCGAAATTGAATGGTCATAGGCTTGGACTTAACACTAAAGTGTTTTCTGATAGCCTAAATTAGATTATGGCCATACTGTGTGAAAATTTAAGTGCATATAACGAGTAAATTGACTTAGTAACGGGCTAATAAAAACACGTCTGAACACGATGTCGATCAATGAATATCTCTTAATTTCTAGGCACAGCAGGGGATTCTTTAACATTGCATGAAGGTATGGCGTTCACGACCAAGGATTCCGACAATGATCAAAGTGAAAATAACTGTGCAGTGGAATTCAAAGGTGCGTGGTGGTATCGTGCTTGTCATGCATCCAATTTGAATGGTCTGTATCATTATGGGGCACATACTTCGTATGCTGATGGTATCAACTGGTACCTCTTGAAAGGACATCACTATTCACTGAAATCAACATCGATGAAAACACGACCATACGAATTTGGGCTGAAAGATAGACTCAACTAATAAATAACAGTAAAATGATTCCTCATATACTTAAACTGCACCCTCGTTCACGATTAGTACTGACATACAGTATTACACAAAATCCGCAAGCCAGCGGAGGTGTTCCCCGTTAGCCCTGGGCGAGGGTACTAATTCTGCTTTCCCCCAGGAGAGCTACATTACGAGAAATGTGGGACATTCTGCCACTGCGTTTGGTCAGCGGCTATTCACTTCACAATAGCATTCTATGGGGGATATTCCACCTGCGGAGGACTTGTGTAGCAGTAATTTCCCACTAATTTTGTACAATAAGTTCACTCTTTAGGACAAACCATGCATCAGTCGCACTTGAATTCAATATATGAATATATGTACGTTACACATTGCCGGGAACACGGACGTATTTTCATGATCAGGAAGCTTGTTCCACAAATGCCACCCAAGTTTGGGCGCCCCAAACAGTTGAGTTGGTGAAAAAAGTAGAACGAGTTCAGAGGCGTGCAACAAAATATATTTTAAATGTTCCCTTTATTTGTGAGATGGAATACAGAGACCGACTCCTTGCAACTAGTTTGCTTCCTCTCAGCTACTGGCACGAATACCTGGACGTAGTATTCTTCTATAAGGCAAATCACGACATTTTTAATATTGATAAAAAAATCCTTCCATTTCCTCAACCTCAGGGTCAAGGACAGACAAGATCATTTAACCCCAACTCGCACAAATATAAAATTCCGACATACGAGACGTCAACCTATGAAAAATCTTACAAAATCCGAGCAACAAGAATATGGAACATACTTCCTAATCATATTACATCCAAAGACCGAACATTTTCAGAATTCAAGAATCTTCTTTTTAAGTACTATATTTTAGCATTAGAAAATACATACGATGTTGAGGATTCCCGCACATGCAAAAGTGCGTAATGTAATTCCGCCCGGAGTTTAACGAACTCTCCATTGACATGTTGTTTTTAGACTTAATGCAATGACTGTTGTTCAAGTATTGTTTATTGTGTGTGCTTAGTATACCTTGTAAATTGTTTTCGTATAACTATTGGGGCCGCTGTAATTGGCAATAGCTGTTATGGTTTCCCAGCCAATGAATGTATAAGTATATATGATGGCAAAGTAAATAAATAAATAAATAAATGCATTGAGTACATCTATAATGGCACAAAACAAAATCTCGTTTGACGCCTGATATAACGAAGAAGAACTTTGGTATTAAACTTTAAATTCCAATTTATAATTTTCGAACAACACAGACATTCTGATTTTACGGCGAAATATATTTTCGAAATAGCCCGAAATACATATGAACGAAAATTACTGATTCAACACGAAAACAACGGTCATCAGCTAGATCATGCAAATCTCTTTGTTTTTCTATAGTAAGAGACCGGAAGCTATCCTTGCTAGTAAACAAAAAACATGGCTGCTCAAAGCGGCACGTAAAACTTATACTATATTTACGACACTTCGAACTACGAATGAGGCCGATTTTCAAATAATTTTGGAAATAGTTTGCCGTGGAATAAACACCGCATTTTTTTAGCTGTATTAACAGCTTAAACCTCACTGAGTTCATCCCGAGCTCCGCAGATTGCATCGCCTAAAAGGATGTCGACGAAGTTTTCCAACATGTATTCATTATTACTATATATTACACTGTATAATGCTGTAAATATACATCGATCGCGGGAAGTGCCTAGACATGGATAAATGCCGCGATTTTGCGTTAAAAATATTGCCTAAATATTCATGCCGCTACTATTATCGAGTTCCGCAACAATGAAATATTTTATCAAAATAAGTGAAAATTTGATATTATTATCAACTCGTATATAGTTTATCGTAAAATTTGGTCGCCATTTTAGGACAATATGCGCATGTCCGTCGCCGTCTTTTCCGATATTTCTGGTAATGAGGGCAAACGCCCGTAGATTTCCCTCGTTAAATGTTGGTTTTTGTTATACATATTTAGGTATTATACATATTTAGCATTGAATGCCACAAATTTGGTTTAACATGCAAGTATAGACTGAACTCAAAATCAGTTTCCTAATAATATAGTTTCTATACACTCTTGCCCGGTTGAGCCGCTATATTGAATTTTCAGTTCTGGTACGCTTCCTGAGCCGAATCAGCAATCTATATCTCCTATATCTATGGTATACACTAGTATAGTCAGCGTTTCCACTTGGAAATAAATTCCCTTCCGAAGGAACTTCCCTTATATATTATTTCTGTAATATGTATGTAATATGTTTTCTTTCTCAATAATATGATTTTTTTGCTTTATTACGTCTATTTTAGTATGAAGAGGACCAGTTTAAAGTAGGAAAGTTTTGGTTACGCTGCCAATTCCTGTACTGAATATAACGATCGCACTTACGGAGAGCTGATAGAGCGACCCGATGCTAGTTAAACAGTTTAGATCAATCTATGGATTAATCTAATACGAACACTTCTGATCCTGCCACTGTCGAATATCACAGACACATAAAAAGGTTGATTTTACTGAAATGAATGATGGTTCGCGGAGTCGATAAACCACCGAGAGACTGTATATTGTAATCGTATTATCATAAATTTGTAACAATCAATAACAAACAATTCGATCTAAAATGAAATAAAGGATAACATGTAAGTAATGTCCACGACGTGCACAAATATCAGCCAAAACGCGCATATTTCGCGTGACCATTGAAGTACGCGACAATTACCGGAAGACTAAGTTCTAGTCTTTTCGATTATTTTGAATTTTAACGCACTTTTTAACCTTTTCCAGAAGCCTATTGTGTCTGTTTTCGAAAAATACGGACTCTGCGAATTTGTGTCTTGAGGTCTCGATCTATACCAAATTCGCAAAGGAAATCCTATTTTTAAAGTCATTATTGAACCTTTGACGATCAAGCTTTAACGGAAAATATGTACATCGACGCTCAAGAAGAAATATTCCATGGTTTGCTCTTTGCTCTTCATTATTTGATTTGTTTACAGGCCAGTTAATTTTGTGATTATTTTTTGTTAGCTTAAAAGCTTTGATCTTGTTCTAACTCTTTCAAAGCGACCGGAAACGCGCTGTATTTACGATCAGTTGTTTCAAATGTAAATATCTCCAGACATGTTTACTCTCTGACAACAGGACACGCGTCATTCAATAGCTTGTGAATTCCTCTTTTTAAGGATATCTGGTTTGTCCCGGTTCATATTTAGATATCCAAATTAATTTACATACATGTTCATAAATTATCTAAATTTTTTACAATTATTGTTGAATAAATCTGAATTGCCAGAGCAGGATTTATAATTTTCTTGCAAGTGTTACACACAAGTTGTAGCTCTTGTAAAAAGGAATATTACTGGAAAGTTTCCTTGCATTTGAAGAAGTAGAACTTTTTTATTTTTATTTTTTGAAATTCGCATACAAATGAGCGAAATCGTTGAAATTAATCCCCGCACGCCTCTGCCCGCACGCGATATAAATTATGAAATGCCATATAAGGTCAGTGTTGATTGCTATAAACCAATGAAAATCCGCCATCTAGGCAATGACATCACGAGGAATCGATTGCCGGTACTTTCAAAGCGATAGGGTCCAAGGTCACAGAGATTTAGCTTTCCGAAATTGTCCGAGCGTGCGCCGACAATACCGGGCTTCACAACAAAGCAGCGCTTCCACTTTGAAGGAAATTTCCTTTTGAAAGGATATTTTTGAAAAGTGAAGGAAATTTGAAGGAAATAAATTTTGAGGGAAATGTGAAGGAAATTCTAGAAAAACAAAGGAAATTGGTAATATTTAATTTTAAATTTTTTTTATTTTACAAGTTTTGCCATTGAGAAATAAAGATATACATATAGTACTTTAAAAAAATGCACTTAAACAGGATGGCTGGAATTACCACACAGAGAAGAAGTTCTCCAATAACGGGGTTCCACTGAAACAGTAATTGTACAATAAACATTGAGAAGTGAGACAAACATTAGGACAAACTAGTCAACATACTGACAAACAAACAGACGACAAATGAAACAATGGAAATTAGCGGGTTGTTAACAAACAAGTAAACAAACAGACAAATAATAACATTTGACAAAAAACGTTAACGAACGAGACAATCCGCAAATTGATCATTAGCAACATGGTTTCGTTGACAAGCTAGTTAACGAACGAGCTGTGTGACATTTCACACATACAGACTTAAATGTCCTCGGATCTTCAGGATTGTAGATCACATTAGTATATTCAATGTAGAGTTTCATTAGAGACTCTTTGAATGAAATAAGAGTTTTGGTGGTGTCTCTAATGGTGCAAGGAAGCGTGTTCCATACGTTTGCAGCTCTGATATAATAGCTGTTTTTGAAACTAACAGTTCGGCACTTCTCTACATTTAGTGTGGTACCATTGTTCGCATGAACATTTCTCGTTTCTCGGACCTGGACCTTGATGGATATGTTACTGTCGGAGTTATTTATGATGCACTTAAAAAGATACACCATATCTAAGTACTCGTGCCAGTAACATATACGAATGATACTGATGGTCTGCAATCTAACTTTGTACGATATATCTGTTTGGTGCGGCAATGATAATATAAATTTTGTAGCACGACGTTGTATACGTTCGATGATCAAGATGTTTTTGACCGACTGTGGTGCCCATACTTGACTACCGTAAGCCAGCTGACTTCGAACCATGGTCAGATAAAGTACCTTGCGAATTATTTGGTTACGAATGTCGAATGCCGTTCGCTTCACAATATCTAGCATCTTGTTAGCTTTTGCCGAAATCTCCTGCACCTGCCTGTTCCATTTGAGATCACTGGTGATAGTCATGCCAAGATCTTTCTGGCTGACGGATTGTTTGACGGAGTAGCGGATAATGTGTACTGTGTCATGACCGGTTGATGACTTCTTGTAGTATGCAATACTCCACACTTGGTTTAATTGATATCCATTCTCCAGTCATTACACCAATTGGCAATGCTATTCATATCCGATTGCATAATTTCATTATCTTCGACAGTTTGAATAGGTCGGTGGCATTTGGGGTCATCAGCAAACATTGCTACGGTAGTATCTTGCGAGACAGGCTCAGGAAGATTATTACCAAAGATAACAAAGAGAAGTGGTCCAAGAATTGACCCTGATGAACTCCAGAAAGTACTGGAAGAGGTTGAGATGTCACACCAAGTACAGTGACTCTCTGGAATCCAGAAAGATAATCCTTGAACCAACAAAGAAGATTTCCTCTAATACCAAAGTTGTGGAGCTTCACCAGCAGGAGGTCATGACTAACTTTGTCAAATACTTTTGCAAAGTCGAGGTAAATGGTGTCAACTTGGCCTTTCTTCCGAAGTACGCTGTGGATCTCGTGGACAACATGCAACAATTTAGAGGTAGTTGATTTACTTCTCAGGTAACCATGTTGTAGTTCATAAAGTTGGTCTGAGACGTGGTCTATAAGTTTATTGTAGATGCAACGTTCAAAGACTTTCGAGATTAAAGATAAGAGCGATATTGGTCTGTAGTTAGTGACTTCATGGTAATTGGACTGATGTTTGATAGTTTCCACTCCGAAGGCAGTTTACAAGAAGTCAACCTCTTGTTGAAGAGTTCACATAAAGATGGACTGATGTTGGCTGCGCAGTTTTTAAGCAATGACGCTGGGATTTTATCAGGACCAGTAGCTTTGTCTTCGTCAAGAGCTCTAAGCACGAGGCAGACTTCTTCATCAGTTAGAGTAAGGTATGAGATGATAGTCAGGGATATCGAATCGTCTAGAGTAGCAACAGTGAAAGATTGGTCATTACTAGGATCGGAGGGTGTAAATACAGAGAAGAAGTACCGGTTTAACAGGTTAGCAATATCAACTGGATTTTCGGCTGTTGATGAAGTCGAGTCCTTTTTAGTCCATGACATTTTACTGGGAATGTTTGAGTGTTTGGATGTAGACTTGAAGACTGACCAGAACTTGTTACTGTTCGATTTTAATAGATGGAAGTCTTTGAAAGTACTGTTTTCGCTTAGCTCTGACTAATGATTTTGCAGATCGTCGGAGCTAGCGAAACTTTTCCCAGAGACTAGCACGAGTCTTTTTTTAAGAGAAGATGTCTCACTTCACCGTCAATCCACGGGGAAGTGTTACGCCGTTCGAAAGTTTTCAGTGGAATATATTTGGCAGCAACACCAAGGAAGAGGTCCTTCCATCGTTCCCAATCGGTGTTAAGATCTGAAGACTCGTTTGCAGTGATCAAGGGCATCTCGTAGGCCTGACCAATCAGTGAGACCAGTGTATCATTCCTAGACATTCTCATTTCTATCAATGGTAATAGGCTGAGCACATCTGTCTTTTACAAGCCTACTGACTCCCACAGCTATCTTCTCTTCTCATCCTGTCATCCTAAGCACACTAAAACCGCTATCCCTTACTCTCAATTCTTACGTCTTCGTCGCCTCTGCAGTGAAGACGACGACTTCGATGCCAAATGTTCAGAAATGAGAAGCTTTTTTTGTGAATCGTGGTTATCCTTCCCACCTTTTAGATACTGCCCTTAACAAGGCCTCCCTTATTCCCCGTTCAGACACCTTAAGAGAACCTTCGGTTGCAATTTCTAATCAAAAAGTACCTTTAGTTTTAACCTTTCATCACTTCAGGGACATCATTTGCCGGAATTTTAATCTAGTTAAAAATGACCCTGCAACGTCTTCCATTTTCTCCGAGACCCAACTAGTCTCCTTTCGACACAGTAAAAACATCCGGGAAACCCTAGTGCACAGCTCACTGCGACAGGACTCTGTGTCACCAGCTGGCACTGTTTCCTGTGGTAGTGCTAAGTGCTAAGAGCTACACTTGTAAGCATTTAAACCTCGCCACCTGTATTTCGGCTCCAAAATCTCAGTTTGTCATCAAGCACAGTTTCACGTGCATCTCCTCCAACCTCGTTTACTGCATCTCTTGCAGCAAATGTGGCTTGCTCTACATCGGAGAGACTGGAAGACGTTTAGGCGATAGGTTTGCTGAGCACTTGCGTGATGTTAAGAACAATGTGCACAAGCGTCTCATTTTTTTGAACTTGGCACCATTCAGCCTGATGGTATCAATGAGCGCCTCTCCTCCATCTAGCTCATTCTTTTCTCTTAAATACTTCTTATATACTTTCCTCTATATCCCCTCTTCCATTCCCTTGTACGACATTTATAGCGCTTTGATAAGTGTAACGCCTGTGCGCAGGCCTTCTACCCTATAATCGGGCCGAAGCCTGCACGCTGTCTATCTCTTTACATATTAATTATATTTTGTTATGATTGTTATGACTACTTTTTTTCATTGGTTAATATTTTGTTCACGTGACAGCTTTTATAGCGTTGCTATAAAAGCTGATGTAATGTGTTTATCTGTCTACTAAATTCTCCTGACGAAGGGCTTTAGCTCGAAACGTCGAGATTTTGTTTATACCTTTTAGGCACACGCGAAGCAACCCTCAATTTGAAAGTTAAAAACAGTTCTTTTGTCAAATCCTGTTAATTTGGTGTGAAGTTGAAAGTCAAAGAACGTTAGACGGTGGTCACTAGAGAGGTCTATTGATTTGCTGAGACACACGAAAAATTGACAATATTTTCTGGAGTGGTTGTTAGGACAAGGTCTATAATATTGTTTATTCTGGTTGGGTACATATTTACTTGATGTAAGAGTAAGTCAAAGGTGATTTCTCTGAATTTAGAAGATCCAACCGAAGTACTTACTTCCGAAATACTAGGTACAAGATTAATTAGAGTTCCAAGTTAAATCTGGGAAATTGAAATCTCCAGCGATAAGGACTTTGTCATAGTGTGAAGTTTGTTGTAGAAATGCCGTGAACAACATGAGCCATTCGTCTAGGTCGCAACTAGGTGGTCGGTAACAGACGCACACAAGAGATTTTTTGGTGTTTGTCAGTTCCACTTCGAGTGCAATTATCTCTAAACGATCTGACCAGTTTGGGCAAATTTTATTTGCAATCAATCTGTTGTACACGATATCTTCACGTAACGCTATGTGAACTCCGCCGCCGCGTTTGTCAGCAGCCCGGTCTTTTCTTATGACATGGTAACCATTCGGTAATATTTCACTATTCATGAAATTGTCAGTTAACCATGTCTCCGTTACCAGTATCAAATCAAGTTTCTCAGTATAGACCAAATCTTGGAAAGACTTAAAGTTGTTGGTTAAAGTTCCATCAGGTAACTTGGTTGTACTTCGAATACTCTGTGCATTGAAAGAAACACACCGAAATAGTCGATTATTGGTGGGTCCCGGATTAATGGTAACGTCTCCAGACAATAAGATACACATGAGTAGGTGTATATTATTGTTTTTGATTTTAAACTGCAGCCCATAACGATAGTAAGAAGACAATTTGCATTTCCTTAAGACAATATCGCGCGTTGATGTCCATATAAAACTTAGTCTATCAGGTATGGATATTAGATCTGATGAGATAATAAAATTCCCAGGCGTTGAAGTGGTGTCGAGTGAAGGTAGTACAGTTAAAGATATTGATAGTAACCAAATATTTACAAAAACCAACCAGCTGTTGAACTAAACATACTTCAGCCGTTCGGCGAGGTTAAAGGCGAGGTTTTAAATTCAGTTCGTATTAGTTCTGACAAGAATATAATTTGACTGAGGTTGATTATGGGTTGATCGGGATAAGATACATATTTTTGCCATTTGACGCACTGGGGAATTCCCTTAAACGTGTGAGTTCGTATTAATACTAATATGAAAAAGTATTAAGTTACACCGCGCTACAACACAAAAGGTATCATAGATGACTTGATGTTGAGTGTAACTGGATAAATAAGATGTCAAAATGAACCGCAAAGTACCAACGACTTGAATATGTCGATGAATTATAGAATATAACAAATGACAATCAGATCAGCACGTATAAAGTTGTTGCCAGGGTAACTCAAGACAGACGCCGCGAATTATTTAAAAATTTCCAACGGTCAAAATAACGCCAACACGATTATAGTAAAATTCTGTTCATCCAAATAGATAAAAAACTTGACACAGTATGGGGAACACAATTCACAGTTCGAATAAAAGTTTTCAAACAAGTCCAGCAAGCATATAAGTCAAGATATCCAAAGTATACCAAAGGCAAAGTTGATAAGTTGTAGTTGCACTGTAGACACACTATTAACTGTGGCACGTATGATAACACAATCCAAAATATATCAATGTAACTGCAAATTCACAGCCCAAAAGTTATATCCAAAGAACAACGAGAAGATTAACTATAATTTACTACAAAAATAGAGGTGATTTGAAGTATTTTCAGGTAGAATTTTGTCGAAATATCCTTAGTATATAACGCCGCGGTACTCTTGTTACAAACAAATGTAAAATATATTTTGAAAATAAAGCGTAAAATAAGCCGAAGCGCCGTTCCGGGCGATAGCCCGAGGCGAGGGTACTAATTCCGCTCGGCTATTTATTACACCCGGGGAAAAAGGAAAGCTATACGAAACCAAAGTTCCTGGTGTGTGGCTATGTTTCAGGGGTGTCATGGGTGAACGCTTTCGCGAATTTCGTGAAATATCATTGTTGTTTTAAAAACTGTTGCTTTATATAAATAGTCAGTCTCGTTTAATTCCAATTTAAAGTATCCTATATTTTATGTTACAAAAAGGTATAAATTATTAAAAAGGAAAGCGGAACCATTTTTGCGAGAGAATTGTATACTTTCAACCGCAAGATTTCATTTCAAAAAGGAATTTATAGGTAAATGCAGTTTTGTTTTATGAACTTTACGAAACGTTTTATGTTGAACGGACGGTTGAATTTTTCAAATTTACATTAAAATAAAATATTAGAATGCATAATAACATACCTACATGATATATTTCAGTATTCTATTGTTAAAACCATTAATATTTTAACTACATTGCCGGTTTTGTAGTGTAATTTGTACGCTGAAAACTGCAAAAGAAATTTTCTTACTGATCGTGAAATGTTGCCATGACTACAGTGTTTCCACAGTTTAAAACAAATTTCCATTGAGTTTATCCTTGGAAAAATCCTTAAAATCCTTTATATAATTCCTTTATATTTAAATTTTCTTCCAGTTTTCCTTTGTTTTCCATCGCACATTTGAGATGAACGGAAACACTAAATTAGTATTTACGTAAAGTACTCCATTTACATGGTAATATCCTTT
This sequence comes from Trachythela sp. YZ-2020, assembly GCA_016169945.1. Classification (NCBI taxonomy): domain Eukaryota; kingdom Metazoa; phylum Cnidaria; class Anthozoa; order Malacalcyonacea; family Clavulariidae; genus Trachythela; species Trachythela sp. YZ-2020. The sequence continues at coordinate 4,436,347 of JADLSH010000389.1, forward strand.
GGAGGAGGGGGGGGGGGGGGTAGGGGAATTCAATATTGTTTTCCCAGCCAAAATTTTGTCTGAAACCGAGATATAAACAGACTCGGTCAGTAGGCCACTAATTTATCGAATGCCATTTCCAGTAGTAAAAATTTTGGTGCAACTGCCATATTTTCCAGTTAAGCAATTAAAAAACCCAACCCGACTAAGTCTATTCTGGTTTTGAACAAATCATCCTTTGCATGCAGATTTTGCAACGAAAAGCTTAGAAATGTTTAGGAACTGTCGTTGTTTAGCTGTGGCGAGGGGTTGCTGCATGCATGTATTTCTAGTTTAAGCTTAAAACCATTCTGTGAGTAGCCGTCTTTACATGTACACAAGGAATGCATTAACTTTCTGGGCAAATTTGGAGAAGCATTTCCAGTTAATCTGGTTATACATCGTCAGTCTACAGCAAAGCAAGTTTATTCATGGATCTGACAATTTGTCGGACTACACTTGTAATCTTTACACTGGTTACTGATGATCAATAATTTTCCCACTGTGCACTAAGAAAGAAGCAGGCAACTGATAGTAAATGTAGATTCTGTTGTAACAGGTTGAGGGTCAGCATGGAATTGAGTGTTAGCAAGGGGAAGGTGTTTTTTGACTTGGGTGATCTGAGTTAGTTGTTTGAAATGGAGGGTGGAGTTACATCATTCTTTTATGAAACCGTCAATTAATATACATTGCAAGTATTATTTGTTATTGAAACAGTGACATTTAAGTGTGTTCACACTTCTATAGTCTTGGGCTTGCATTGCTCAGGGTTTTGCTGCACTGATAAAATGACAAATTTAATCAACCAAGCAGCATAAACGTGATGGGTCAAGAGTTGAAATGCAAATACAGTTACCTTTAGCTAAACGGCTAAATTGATAAATCCTACTTTAAACCTCTTCCAGGTTGAGCTAAATCAATCTGTGTAACTGATATCATTGCCATTTGGGCTAGCCAAGTTAATGAATTAATGAAAAAATTGTATGGCGTATGTGATAGACTTGATATCAGTTGGATCTTTAACAATTTGCACTCATGATTGAAAATATTTAGGTAGGTGTAAGAGCTTCGAATATATTTTTCTATATATATTTCTTCGATAACAAGCGCACATACAATGTTTATTTCATTCAAAAAACAATTTACTACATTGAGCTGGTATATCACATAGCTCAGGGGAGTGGGAAGTAAGGAAACTCACTTATGTCAGGGGCCTACCAAAGTAAATGTTATTGCGGTACCAATGGCACCATGAAACTAGTGCGTCCGGAGACACTTCCTCCTGCAGACATGTTCCACCTCTGAAATGGCATTTTCAGCAATTTTGGAGTTCTGTTTTGCAAAACATTAAACAGTTTGTAAACTAAGGTTGATAATTGATTACACTAATACAATACAATACAATACAATACAATACAATACAATACAATACAATACAATACAATACAATACAATACAATATTTTATTGACAACTCCCCACTGCGGCTTTTCAGTGACAATTTCCTAAATAATACTATATAATAGATACAATGATATGTAATGTAAACTACAGCTAAAATCTAAAATATTCCTACCTGCCTTCTAATATAAATTTATCAAGTAAAATTCTCCTTAATTTAAGTTTAAGATCTCGAATTGTCATACTCAATTTGAGTTCTGGGCATAAATTGTTCCATAGTTGAACAGCTCGAAAATAAAAGGTCTTATGACCTGATGCACTTGTAAGAAGTGGAATATTCAATTGTGAGGATTGTCTCTAGTTACAAATTGTGAACTTAGATAGAGAGGCGCCGCTCCACTCATGCATTTAAAAACCATAATTGCTTCACGATAATAAGTTGTAATTTAACAGGAATCCATCTCAGTTCTTTTAATACGAGAGCTATGTGGTCATATTTTCTGGTGCCGCTAATAATGCAGGCTGGAAAATTCTGTATTCCTTGTAGTTTTTGTACATTCCGATCTGTGGTATTGGACCAGACCACTGAACAACAATATAACTTGCTGAATACCAGTGAATTAATCACAGTAACAAGTAGTTCTTTCTTTAAAGCATATTTAACGCGACTTATTTGGCCTAAACTAGCCATGCAAGATGAAACGGTTTTTAGGATGTGTTTATTGAAATTGAAGTTTCTATCAAACGTAACTTCCAGGTCTTTAACAGATTCCACTGGGATAAATTATTTTCCCAATAAAGTAAGCTGAAAGTCCGGGAATTTTGAGATCATTTGTCTACTTCCGTAGACCATCAGTTCGGTTTTATCGGGGTTTAACAGGAGCAAGTTTTCAAAGCACCAGTTTCGAATCTTGGTAAGATCGTTATTGATTGGACTTCTGCCGTCTTCCATCTAATTGGAAATGTTTCAGTCGTAAAACATTGATTAATGATGGTAGTCAACGACGGTAAAACAATTGGAAGACAGTCTTTAATCACGCGTAGAGGGATTTTGTCAGCCCCGGGAGCTTTTCCTGAAGGCATAGATAAAATGATCTTTTCAATTTCAAACTGTTCCATTGGTCTAAAGGAAAATTGTTGTGCTAGGGGAAAACTCCTCGGAGTAAGGGGATGTTGTGCTAAATGGTAATTACATTCTTGAGCAAGTGATTTTATTTTGTCGACTGTCTTTCACCAACTGAGTTAAAGAAATTATTGAATTCGTTTGCTACCACTTTTTCGTTCTTTTCCACAAACTACCGATGTTGTCAGGGTTGTTTTGAATCTCGCTTGCGACGTATTCTTGTTCTGCGAGCCTCAGTTCGCGCTTTACTTCTCGTTTATAATTTTTATATCCTGACCACGCCAGCGGATCGTTCGTTTTCCTAGCCAATTTCCGCCATTTGTCCCTGGTTCTCATCAGTACACGAATCTCCTCGGTAACACAGGGATTAGGACGGCCTCGTATTCTGATACGTTTAATAGCTGCATGGTTATCTAATACTGGGTTGAAAAGCAAATGAAAAGCATTCAATTTATTTTCAACATCATCAAAGCTATCGATAACCGACCAAGGAGCGAGGGATATATGGCGTTGAAAGGCGTCACGGTAGTAATGTTTGAAGCTACGAGTCGTTATATAAATTGGTTTGGCACGAGTCTTCTTCAAGTCAAGTGTTACGTATACTAAGTACCTTTGATATTTAACTGCGTTCTTATTCGAGACTAAAATGACATCAATTAAGGATTTCGATGACTCGGTTATCCTTGTTGGGTCATTAATTACTTGTATGAGGTTGTATGCTGTGCAAAACTTTAAAAGCGTCTGGCCTCCCAGGTCACAGGTATTGAGTACATTGCAATTCAAGTCCCCAAGAATATATGTGTCCTTATTTAGTGCAAAAGCTTAGATAACTGTTTCGCTGAAATCATCTTCAAAGCAGTTCAGAGTGGTATCGGGTGGTCTATATACCGTGCACACGATAAATGATTTACATTTTCCAATTTGTATATTGAGCCACAATTAATGCAGGCCTGACTTCGAAATTAGTGACAGTTCGCTCAGCCGATTAACTTTACAGCTTTCCTTCACAAAAACACACACGCTGCCTCCCAACTTTTTCTCTCGATCAAGTCGGTAAGTCATATAACAGGGGATCTCCACTTCCACGTCAGCTACTGTTTCATTCAACCAGGTCTCTGATATAGTTAGAATATCGAAGTCCTTCTCAATAACCAATTCCCTTATGAGAATATAGTGTTGTCTATTCTGAGAGAACGGATGTTTAAATGTCCTATATACCTTGACGTTAACGTTCGAAGTGTTTGCTCTTGTTTCGTTCACCATGCCCGGATTCTCTTCTATATCACCAGAGAGGTATCAGGCGAGATAGTTGGAAGCTAGACGGTGAATTAGGATAATATTTTATCCTAGCAGCGAAATTAATAACTAGTCTATCTTCGCGATGCAGCAAAACCATGAACGCCATATTTTCGACCAGTTATCAAGGTAAGATCACTAATTCGATCCCCAGAGAATGATTCAAATCTCTCTGTTTCATTACAGCTCTTATTTGCAGATTCAGGTAACCAGGCGATTAACAATATAAAAAATACAAGAGAGCTCAGAATCGAAAACCATGACCAGACGCCATGACACCCACTCACGATATCGAAATATAGAAATATTCCTACATTGTTTCCTCCGAAACATATATATTTGTTATATTTGTGTTGAATAGTACTGTATGACTTTAAAATAAAATGACCTTGTTCGGGGTGCTCTACCCCTACTCCTACTTCCTACAGTACACCCCTGACACTGCTACTTGGTCTAATTTTTTCATTCATAAGGTTAAGCAGTTTTTTTCGTTCAAAAATAACAGATAAATAAAATGTTTGGGGTGCAACAGGATCCAAGCACTAAGGGGGATATTTTAGCTTGGACAGCATTTTTTGAAAGCATTCGTGGACTGAAAGGTAGTAAATGATATAACTTCAGCTTTCTAATCCTTGGCTTGAAAGCAAAGTTGAGGCAAAAACTCCTTCAAAGACACATCAATCTTAACAACACGCACAACAATATAGAATATCTCGATTTCTACCTCCAAGCCGTCGATATATTGCCTCGAGCAAATGTCTGCTCTCTTTACGTAATATTGGAAGCGAGGTAACGTTAGCTGAAAGTAGGTAAAAAGCCTCCAAAGCTGATGTATCGCGAAAATGAGCCTTGTATGAAAGCTGTAAAACAGACATAAGCAATTCTATGACTTTGTCGCGAAAGAAACAGTTGTTAATTTCCGGACCACCGTCGAAACGTTCCAGGAGACGAACTAGTTGTTCTTGATAAACTTTTTCCTTAACTTCCTCACAGTTCTCGTTATCTTCTTCGTCATTAAATACCATCTCTAAAACCTGCTCCTTGTTAAAAAGGCAGCCATTTTGGTTGTGTTGAAAATTTGAATGAAGGCTCGTGGAGGAGAGCGGAGTATTGCTGTCTCATATAAGTGACCACTATCTGGTATACGCTACATTTAAACTTAAACACCCGAAGCCAACTGCCAACTTCGCAAAAGTAAGATCTTATAAGAATTATGAATCTCATCGATTTCTTTCTGATCTTGAACAAGTACCGTGGCACGATATTTCCCTTATCGACGACGCTAATGAAATGTTGGGTAACTTTAATAACAGGTTTCTCGAAGTGCTTGAATGGCATGCCCCCGTTAAAACTGTGAAGATCAAGCATCGTCGCTGTCCATTCATTGATTCCCAAATTAAAGAATGCATGCGAGATAGAGACCGATTATTAAAATGTGCTCGGTGTACCGGATCGTCTGTGGACTGGGAAATGTATCGCGATTCACGCCAGAGAGTAAAGACCAGATTAAGGAAGGCAGAAGAAGGCTACATCAAGAAACAACTAAAAGAGTGCCAGAAGACTAGCTCTAAGTGGAAGGTAATAAGGGATTTTATTCCGCGAAGGGAAAAAACGCAGCAAGTCTACACGAAAGACTTAAAAGAGGTTGTAGAAAACTTTAACAACTTTTTCACCTCTGTCGGCGCTAAAGCATCGGAAGCTTCTAAGACTTTGATTGACTTACATCACCTGCCCTTGTTAACTGACATCATCGTGAGACAGGAAATTTTTGAGACGGACATGTTCCAGTTTCATGCTGTCTCCACGTATGAGATCCACAAAATTGTGATGTCATTTTCATCAGATAAAGCGCCTGGGTATGATCGAGTATCCATGTCTGTGATCAAAGATGGGCTCCCGTGCATTCTACCGATTCTAACGGACATTGTTAATCGCTCCCTGTTGTCATCTGTCTTCCCAGTAGCTTGGAAAACGTCAGAGGCCATTCCACTACTGAAAGAAGGAGACCATGAAGTGGCAAACAACAATCGACCAATATCGTTACTGCCTGCAGGTTCAAAAATCTGTGAACGAGTTGCTCTGAACCAATTGACTACTTATATGAGCAACAAAAATCGCCTAAATGAGCACCAAAGTGGAAATAAAAAACAGCATTCTTGTGAGACGCTTCATGTTTTGACAACAGACAGTGTACTTGAGGCGATGGACGCCAAGAAATTGACGATCCTTTTTTTATTAGACTTATCAAAGGCGTTTGACAGCATGGACCATGCAAAACTCCTTACCAAGCTGCAGGCATTAGGAGTTTCTCTTATTACTCTAGAATGGTTTAGAAGTTATTTATTGGAACGACGGCAGTGCGTCAGGATTGGCGCCGAGACTTCCGGCTTTGGTTATTTATCTCAATGATCTTCCGTCAATCCCGAAGTTTGGTGGTCTAGAATCTTTCGTCGATGACTCAAAATTGTATTTGTCGTTTCCTGTCGCGGATTTATGTAATGTGGTTAAGCAGATAAATGAGGATTTGTTTAATATTGCTGCCTGGTGTTGCCATAACAGCCTGCTAATAAATCCGGGTAAGACTAAGCTGTTGGTGTTTGGCACCCGACAGATGCTGAAGAAACTACCTGATGACTTTCATGTTGTCTTGCTTGGAAAAAAGATTTTTCCATCTTCTTCTGCACAAGACCTTGGACTGCAAGTAGACCGTACTTTGAGCTATGACGAACACATCACTAACACTGTGTCTTCGTGTACTGGTAGTTTATGTCAAATAAACAGAGTAAAACATCTTTTGGACACCAGCACACTGAAAAACGTCGTGAACGCTTTAGTTTTTATTGTTCGATTATATTATTGTTCATCCGTGTGGTCCAATACAGCGAAGAAAAATATTGTGAAGGTGCAAAAAGTACAGAATTTTGCTGCAAGGATCATTACTGGGACAAAGAAATTTGACCATATAACACCGGCTCTTAAGGAGTTGAACTGGCTCCCTGTAGACAGTGCTCTGAAATATAAAGATGCTATTCTGGCGTTCAAGTGTGTTATGGGATTAGTCCCTACTTACCTAAGTGATCGGTTTATAACACGGTCTTTAGTACACAACCGAAATACTAGGAATAAAGATAGTTTGAATATCCCAGCGTATAGATCAGCTTCGGGGCAGCGAACATTCCTATACCGAGCTATCCGTTTATGGAACTCACTTCCAGAAATTACAGATACCAGTAGTTTACGTACTTTTAAGAAAGGACTAAGGAAATTACTTTTTAATTCATGTTTTAGCTAATAAATGTATATAGATATATAATTTGTTTTTAATAGGTATTACTCAATGACATGTAAATTAGAACCGAAAAACCCTTTTGGGAGTTTCTAATAAATTTTACAATTATTGTGTAACCGCTGTCTATACGAAATCGCGAACGTGAGCGCTTTCGGGAAATAATTTATGCTGACCGTTTTCTAACATGCAAATACCATCTAATAGGAATATATTACAAATATAATTTTCTGTAAGAATCACATACTTCTGTGGCAATATCCATACGTTCAAACAGATTTAAATAAATACATATTAGCAGCTCTTCCAGATCCTTCGTATTTCTCTTAACTTAACTCTTCAAAACAGGTTAGCAATCGTATAACAGTAAATTAAACTCCGAAACAGTTTATGCGATAAATATACTTCCTTGAGTTTGCCGTTTGCGGTATTATATTAAAGGAATCGAACCTGCGCCTTGCGGCCCTGCGGTTCCGGTGCAGCGCTTTAATCAACTGAGCAACTGCAGAGTCCAGTTGCTGAGAGTTAACCGCAAATTCGTGTACGTATATATGATGGGACGACAGTATAAAGTATGGGTAAATATCAAGATCTTTTCTCGGCAACTCGTTCGATTGCACTAATAGTAGAAGGTGTTTGTAGATCGAGTATACGAACAAAAATCTATATACATTTTTAGACCTAGCCAGAAGCAGTTACGAAAAATGCAACTTTAAGTCCTCTGGTGGGAATCGAACATGCGGCCCTTCCATTCCGGTGCAGCGCTCTAACCAACAGAGCTACAGAGCCCAGTTGCTGAGCGTTAACCGCAAATTCGTGTATATAATGGGAGTGATGCCAATATAAGTATGGCTAAATATAAAGATATCGATATATATTGGGGACAAAGAGTCTGGTCGCCAAATCACTCCACGTGTTCAAGCTGGCGGAACTACAAGAAATTGAAGTATGCATCACAATCACGGTCATTTTCGTTCATCAATTATTAATAGTTTTGAATAATATGAAAGTCAATCTCTGCTCTTTCTGAACGGCAGCGTCGAATATCAACCGCCAAAGGTTGATGACTTTGAGCGCTTGTATCTTTGGCGCCCCTCACCCACAACGGATGATAATACCACCAATCGATTCAGCAAACACACCTGTTCTTGCCTAATGCCAAACAAATCGCTAAACACATTGGTTTACAGATCTCCGTGAGTTTTAACACCTTTGTAATCTGATATTTATTAATATCGTAAACTAATTATATATTCCGTACTTTTGGTCGTTTATAACTTCTGTTTTAAAACCCCTATGATTTTCGCTAATATACCGTTAAATAAAATAAATATTTCTATTCGCCGTATCGCAGCCAAGTTTTACAGAATAAAGACACAGATAAAAAGCTAAATTTCGACCATTAGAAGTCTGTGGAGATATTAAAGATATTAAAATATATTAAAGATTGTTTGAGTTGAACTGAAGTATGACTGGAGGTACGTTTGGGATTAAACTTTTAGTATTTTTGATTCTGTAATGTTTAGTCGGCAAAATAGCCCACTGTTAAAAGCTTATTTTGTAAGATTCCAATGGTGTTAATTTCATTGCCAGGGGGTAAATATTTTGCAAAGGAGATTGTACTCAAAGTGCTCTTGCGACAACTTGCGACAACATAATTAAAATGCGACCGACCAGAAAGAACCCTTACAGATGAAACATGAATGTCTGAAAGATGAAAATGAGATAGGGAGCGATCGAACAGGTCAGCAGTTGTTGGTGCATAATTGATAATAGTGTTTCTAAATTTAATACAGTTAATAACAGTCTGCCCTGTTTTATGCCTGGATTTTGCATTTGGCGTACTCAAAATCCTCAAAAAATGTCTACAGTATTTAGGAAGTAAAACGTTTTGTTGTTATAAAATCTTTCATTTCAAATAATTTAAATAGACAATCTCTTTATAGAGAAAGAACCTGCAACATTAGCTAATGCTTCATTTCCATATTGTAACAATGAAAAGGAATAAGAAAAAGATTAAGAGGAACTCAGCATAAGGGCCTCAATATATAAGCATAATCAACAGGCAACGCCCTTACGTCAGAGTGCCAGCAGGGGTTACAAGATTTACCACCGGTTTACTTTATTCAACACATAATTTTACATGCATTTCTTAATAATTCTGTTCTTTTCATTGGACTTAGAACATTTATTGCAATAAGTTTAATAGCTGATTTCAAATTGATGGTTCAAAAAACTAAACAAAAAATGACCACACTAGCCTTGTAAATTGTCAAAACTTGTCCCATATTTTATACTAAAATGATTCCTACACCCGAGCCTAACTTCTCACCACAACCGCTGACCTAAAATGATTCTGAAAGCACCGAATGAAGCATTAACAACATTATAAACGTTACAAAATTATCTTTGATTGAAATTCATCCAATAAACCCATACAAAATCGACAAGGCCTTTGGGCAGAAAAGCTCTCCATGAAACCTCTAATTCCATTGCTACCAAGGTTATCTGCCAAAACCAAGCTTATCGTACCTTCAATCCATTGAATGTCTTACCTTCAGTTGAACCCCATGCTTCTAATTATAAAGACAATGATTAAAACACAATAAACCATAGAATAGGAGGTGCAAAATAGAGGAACTAGGATTTGCCACTTCAAAGTCATCGTAGTGGAGAAAAAGTTGAATCGCTTTATGATTGATAGAATATAATGGATGATGACCAGGACTAAACAGTTCTCCATCACAAAAGTCATACATCTTCCCATCTGTGCTTTGGTGTGTATTTTGAACCTAGAAATTAATAAACAAATTACAGCAAAGGTGAATTATTTATAAGTGTTATATTCTGCTGGCTGAGGTACAAAAAGGCAGAAAATATTTTCTCATACAAGGCTGCATGGTAGCTCAATTGTGAATCGGGTGAATCGGGTGTATTCAGGTGGTGCATGTTAAGCTAGCATATGTTGTTTCCACATGCTTGACTAGCAGTGTGTGAGAACATTTTCTGGTTTTGCATTCATATGGAGCTTTGGACTTTTACAATTCCAAAGTTTGGATATAAATTCATCAAACAATTCATGCTAAAATTTCTACCTGTTAGAATATGTCAACTTCATTTAGCAATTGCTCCAAGACCTTTATGACCGAAATGTACTGAAATGAATATTTATTTACTCTGAAGGGCCCACTAGTTCCAGAACTTACCACCTCTTCCCCCAACACTATTTCGTTTGGATCCTGTAAACATAAAAGTTTGTCACCATATAAACAGATTCATTTAAGAAATCATGAAAATAACTTGTTGCTGTTAGCATATTATCTCAAAATTTCTGCTGTTAATATGATACTGGTATATGATATTGGTTACTCATGTAAACAGCCCCTAACATTCCCCTGAACAAAAATGATTGCTGGCCTGGTTAACTGAGGCGCCTGCCTGGCTACCTGGGCTGGCCTGTTTTACATGTAGAATAAGTAAAATTGTTTTGTAATGGGAATTTGTATGAATCCGGGCGCCTCAGTTAACCAGGACAGCCCATCTAGCCAGGCTCATGTAAACAGCCCCTTAGTAGGGCTACTTACCACCATGTTAAGTGTGTCCCTCAGGTATTTGTTCCTTTCCTTTGAGGTTTTGAGTTGCTTCATGGATGCAGCAACATCGTGTTGTGAAAGACGCAATGTTTGCCGTGCAATCATCACTAAGTTTCCATTTCTTGCATATGCTGGTGGTGGCTATGTAAGTCTTTTATTTTGTATCTGCAACTTATATTTGTAGCAATAGTTAAATGATACCTAGAGCATATTTTATTTTAAAGCTAGTTTTCTTGAGTTACCAGTGGTTGTTATGCAAGGCTCGCAATTGTTGCCTGCTTTGAGCACGGCCAATGGCAGGCCATATTTCAATAGCTGGCAAAAAAATTATGACTTGCCAAGTAAAAAAAATTTAGAGATGAGCGATTACCAAAATTGTCGATTACTGAAGCCGATTATTTGGAGGCCGATTATTCGAAATATAGCCCTGCCCTGGTCATGTTTAATATGTTTATTGCCCACCTGTATTAAATGTTATTATTTGTTTCAAATGCAACTGATAAAGAAATACGCAATGGTTCGAAAAGCTAAAAACCACTCACCAGCGACTTGTGTTTTTTTACACTTTTCTCCAGTCTCGCAACTTCCCGCGTGTTTGGATCACAGTATCCCAACACGGAAACCATTAGGTATTTATTTTATAAAATAATACAAGAGAACGAGCAGCAAAACTTAAGGAAAGTTTTGGCAGGAAATTTCCATGTTTGGATACTCTGATCCAAACACGGGTATTGACCAATCAGTGCACGCGTAGTATACTTGTTATTTTATAAAAGACAATCACAACTCGCCATTCATTTCCAGGACTTAGGTTAACATTATATTTAATATTTATTTAAACTTAACTGTAATGTGATTTAAGAATTAAAAAACGAGTCGCGTGCCGTTATGGTGTAATAATGCACGAGGGGGGAATGTTGGGAGAATACGAGAGAAGCTTGTAAAACACGAGGCGTAGCCGAGTGTTTTACACGCTTCTCGAGTATTCTCCCAAAATTCCCTCGAGTGCATTATTACACCATAACAGCACAAGACGAGTTTTTTTAATTCTTTTATATTATAAGTGGTAGATAAGCACAGTAAACAATTTTGTTCAAAGATCAATATTGATATTCTCCTAACATGTAATCACTGACGTCACTCGCAAGCTTTTCAATGTTTTCATTGCTTGGCAACAACTACGCTTGAATTCTGGCCGGCGAAGGAGAGAAAAACTTGCAACTCAACAAAAATTAGGGATTAAAAAGGCACAAAAACTGTTGAAAATTTTTTAAATATGGTGCACAATGATAGACAGATTGGTTTTTCGTTGTTCTGCTTCACTTTTGTCCTGGATTCGGTATAAAAGCGAAGGGTTTTTGTGAAGCTGCTTTGACGACATTGGCTGTCAAGTTGATTTTTCATCTTGAACCAAATATATCGGGCAGTTTTTGTTTGAAGGTACTGTTTTAATATTTTTTGTGTTTTTTGCTAATTCAGTGGTTGGTGGTTAAAAATATTCTCAGACAAACTGTCAAGAAATGCATAAACATGTCCTATTTGTGTAGGTTTTTGTCGTTGCATCTTGACAGCTTAAAAACTGTACACACAGTGTTATCTAAATCAATGCCAAAATGGTTAATTTTAATTTTTTGCACCTAGAACTGTGGATAAATTTGGTTTGGTTTGTGTTTACATATAGTTTTTGTACCTTTAAATGTCAAAATAGCACAGATTTTCGCGTTTCTTGTCGCCGTTTAATGCGAACTTTCAAGCAAAAAAGTATATTTCAAACTCAGAAACAGCTACGAATCTTTATTCGCCGTTTATGGATCCCGTTGTTATTTGTTCGCTGACTTTTTCCATCTCGTTTAGGTCTACTTTTTCTTGCTTTCTGACAGACTTTGGATTTAAAACTATTATCATTTTGTTCATATTGTATTGACAATTCCGAGGAAAATTTAACAAGCGGGCACAAAGGGAGAAAAAATCAAAACGGTGGCCGTGCTTTATTGCGTCATAAAGCACGCGAATTAGCCAATCAAATTGCTCGTTAGATACTACTTATAATATAATGACCAATCACAGCATGTGTAACAGAGCCCAGAATTTTCCAGCACCCACCTGAGAAATTGGGAATTACCAGTAGCGCTACTTTATATTTTATACTCAGGCCGTAAAATAAGTGTTGGTCATTGACCATTATATTTTTTCAGTTTGACAGCAAATATTGTGGTTTACCAGACACACATGACCGGTTAATTTTTAATGAGAAAATGCACAAATAAATTTTTGTTTCCCAACGATTTATTCTGTTTACTTTCAGTATTCTTAATATTCATATTGTTTGGACATTGTTATTGAAAATTTTGTATTTATACACCAGCAATCTGCAATCATGAGTAACTTCTAAATTTATTTCAAGGCCTGTGTATAAGCTATGATTTCATTTATAAATATAGTTTTTATATATAATTAAATCATATGATCTATTTATGTTTCTGAGAGCCTCTACTTGAGGCAACATCCTCAAACCTGACCTAATGATCAATAAACAAGGCCTAATGATCAACAAACAAATGTACATGGCAAATACTTTTGGTATCTCATCAGAACTGTATTTATGCACCAAAAATCCAACAAATACATCAAATTTTCTCTACTATACAAATGGAATACCGAGATCATGAAGTTAACCTTTTACCATAGCACAATAGTGTCAAATTCAACCCCAGAGTGCTCTTCCCTTGACGAGCAAAATTGTCTTGCATAAGACAAAGTAAAAAACTAAAGTAGGGTACATCAGGGTATGTTGCCAGAAAATGGGTTAATGTCAATCAATTTTTACCTGGGAGAACATTGCGTGCACTGATTAACTTATTTATAAATAAACACGTTAAAATTGTTAAATAAGTTAATTCTCTAAATCTAACTTTACTATATATTTTTTCAAAATAGAGGACCAGGCATATGTTGCAATGTGTTTGCTTCCATACTTGTTGGAACGAAAAACAAAGGCGACCTCGAATCCTGAATCATTCCTTTATCAGGTACAGTAGCCAAATATTTTACTAAAAAGTACAGTTCTGTGTAGGCAGTGTTTACGATGTATAGCAAAGTGAAAAGGTGGTGAACTGCCGAGATTTGAGGTGAAAGAACAGAACAATATGCGTACAGGTGGCCATAAGGTAATTGCACGGATACGTTTAGAGTATGATATACGGTACATTGAAATGGTACTGGAGACTTGTTGGGTAAGCGAGGATGTCGTTACTATATATATTATATACCATTTTTTCAATCTCAAAGCTCAAAACATTTTAATATATATAATAGAGAAATAGAAAAACACCAGCAGAAAATATGCATTGATTTTGAAATAATTAATTTTTGTAGCAATTGTATTATAAAATTGTATTCTAGCATTAGGAAACCGCTGAGATTTGAATTAAAATGTCAATAACCGTTGTTTTGTATTTTAGATGTAGAATACTAGCATTGTTTGACATTTAATTAACAGGTTGCTTTCTTTCATATATTTTCAGTTTGGAGAGGCAAAAGATATTGCAATGCAATGCTCAGGAAGGCCACCATTGCTAGTTATTGGTGGCTCCCTCGAAGAACCTCAACCTGACAATATATCCGTTGTGGCAAAAAACAGCGTCATTTGCAAGTCTTGTGAATTCCTGGATGCAGTGCAATCAATGATGTTGCTCTATTATGTGCGCAATTTGGAATACCCGAAAGAAGGTTTCAACACATTCTTCTTCCTACACAGGCATATCATGAAGGTATGTATCATGAAGGTATATACCGACCAAGGTTTTGGTGTTAATGTCAGAACTGTCGAAATCGTGAACTTGCTGGAGTTGGTGTTAATGTCAGAACATCACAATTTTGAACTTACTAACTTATACTAGTGCATGTATTAACACAGTAGAAAACATGTACACTGTGTTGTGTAAAGTGCATTAGTCTATTTATTTAATAATTTACCAATTTATAAATAATTAAAGATGCAGTACAGTTTGTTTTGCGCTATGAGTCTCCTGATCATAAAATGAGTAGTTTAACTGGGTTGTACATTATTGGAAAGCGTGTTTGTGCTACATTTATCATTTATTTTACTTTGGAAGCTGGGAAATATATAAAGTTGCCACAACTTTGTTGATAAACTCCATTTTTGGAAAGAAAAAACGTGAACAAAGCTGACCATAGATTGTACCGCATCTTTAACTTAGTTTTTCTACTTCTTGTTAAGAACTGTCATTTTGAATTATTATGTAAATATATTGTTTGTTTTACCTGAATTATATATTACATTTATCTAGTAGGAATTACTTGTTTTAAAGCAACAGTCCCAAGTCAGGACAGTATTTTCACACTACAACCACAAGTGTAAATTTACACCTTCTTGGTGTAATGTCATGGATCAAGTACGATAGGTCAAAATGTGTTAATTACGCCCAGGATATGATATTTCGCGACAATTTGTAACGTCTGTGCTTGATGGCGCAGCTCTCGCCGACGTATCTCAACTAGGGTTTCGTGACCCTAACTTTGTAGCCGGAGAACTTCACCAGCATAAAGAACAGTGGAACGAAATGTATAAAGCTTAATAAAACTTGCATTTATACATAAAACCTGTTTTAGGGGCTGTTTATATGGAAACCAGGATGACTCACTAACCGGGCCGGTAAGCGGGATGAATTTGTGTTCTGCTTTGTGTTGTGTGTATATGAAAAAATTTCATCCCAGTAAGTGGGATAATTTTGTTGTTTTGACCTTTGACATTGTTTTGACTTTTGACATTGTTTTGACAGTTCTTAAAAATAGTTCGCAGACAAATTGGTGGCAGCATCTCATTGAACTTCATCTCGGCAACTGGGCAGACCCATGCAGTTAGCGAGTGTTTATATGGGGAATTTTTTTATCCTGGTAACCAAGAGCCGACTTGTCCATATAAACACACAGTAATTTTTACTATAAAATAAATTACATAGCAGATCTTGCTAAGCGAGCCAGCCTGGCATACATATAAACAGCCCTTTACTGTTTTGGGGGAACAAATCCGAGTTAACTATCCCAAAATACTGCATGAGCTGTGCCGCACTGTGTTTTGTTGTGCTTTTCTGTACGGTGTGGTGCCCTACCATATTTTTCTGACCTGTGACGCTACATTATGCAATAGTATCTGGTACTCTGAGTTAATGTGCTGTGCCGCACTGTGTCATATTGTGATTTTCTGTACGGTGTGGTGCCCTACCATATTTTACTGACCTGTGATGCTACATTATGCAATAGTATCTGGTACTCTGAGTTAATGTGCTGTGCCGCACTGTGTCAATTGTTGTGCTTTTCCGTACTGTGTCCTGTCCTACCATATTTTACTGTCGTCCTGTGGTGCTACATTATACAATAGTATCCAGTACTCTGAGTTAATGTGCTGTGCCGCACTGTATCATATTGTGCTTTTCTGTACTGTGCGGTGTCCTACAATATTTTACTTACCTGTGATGCTACGTTATACAATAGTATCCAGTACTCTAACTGTAATGTGCTGTGCCGCACTGTGTCATGTTGTTTTTTTCTGTACTGTGTGGTTTCCTACCATATTTTACTGACCTGTGATGCTACATTATACAATAGTATCCAGTACTCTGAGTTAATGTGCTGTGCCGCACTGTGTTATATTGTGATTTTCTGTACTGTGTGGTGTCCTACCATATTTTACTGTTCTGTGATGCTACATTATACAATAGTATCTGGTACTCTGAATTAATGTGCTGTGCCGCACTGTGTTATATTGTACTGTAACTGTGATAGGCTGTGCTGTACTGCTCTTTGCTGTACACTGTTTACTGTACTGTGAAATGCTGTACTATACAGTGCTAAACTGTATTAAAGTATTAATGCCCTGTCTTGTTTTTTTTTGTCTTTTATATCATAGCTTGAATTGCAATGTATATGACAATTATAAGGTACAGTCTAGTTTATAAAAACGAAATCTAGTTATTCACGCAGTAAATTCAATACGGCCCAGTACATAAATATAAAGTATAAAAAGTCGTCGTACACTGCATTATTGAGTTGGTTTGACAAAAAAACACTAACTCCTCTCCACTGAATATTGAAAATAATACATGAAGTAAAGAGTATTCCCTTACCTAAGCATAATACTGTACACTGTTATTTTCAGGGAGTTATTTTAACTCCCCTATTACTCCATTTTGGGGGAGTTAAAATTTTAACCCCATATTTCGAGTTAATATAACTCCTTTATTGGGGTTACATTATAACTCCGAAATGGGAGTTATTGTAACTCCAAAAGTGGAGTTAAATTTTAACCCCAGAAATGGAGTTATTTGTAACTCCAAAAAACGGATTATTTTGAACCTTTTTTGCTAACCTCCGTTTTTGGAGTTAAAATAACTCCCTGAAAATAACAGTGTAGTCCCTTTCTACTTTATGTGCAACTAGGCACGTTCTATTCTTGTGTACAAGGCTAAAGAACGCAATCCGAGCGAGTTGAAATTGTCAAAGTCACCAAATATACGACGCCATTTTGCTTTCTTCCAACGACAAATAACTCCAAAAATGGAGTTAAATTTGACTAACTCTAGCAAAAGAGAGTTAATCGTGCATACTAATTAGCTCGCCAATACGCGTAACCCCAGTAAAGGAGTTATTATAACTCGAAATATGGGATTAAAATTTTAACTCCGCCAAAAAGGTGTAATAGGGGAGTTAAAATAACTCCCTGAAAATAACAGTGATATACATACACTCACTGTTGTATATGTACACCACAAGTGTAAATTTACACCTTCTTGGTGCAAACACAGAGGCAAGAGAAATTACACCAATTTGGTGTAAATTTACACTCGCTGGGGTATATGTACACCGCAAGTACATTGGTGTTTCTACAGAGGCAGGAATTTACACCGTTTTTGGTGTTAGAGCAACACTTGGAGATTTAGAGCGCACTGTCCAGAATTAGAGTTAACTGTATGGCGCTAGCCACAAACGGTTCTGCCAAAAACCTAGGACTTATTTAGTTGGAGTGTCAAAAGAGAATAAAAGTTATTCAGAACACGCTATGTTTATGTTTTAAAAGCTTGCTAATAGATCATTGTTCCTATTTTTTCTTGGAGATATTTAAAATTTCTAGGAATGGAACGCTTTGGCAATCAACATCAGGCCAAACGCTACAAATTTGTTGGAGCAGCTCTTCCAATCGAAAGCAAAATCGACATATCAAAGATATCTTAAAGAGATAGGGAAATAAGGTTTTATAAATCTTCAAATACTTTTAGCTATGCAGAAATAAGCTGTTATATTCTAGATGTAGAGAAATATATAAGGACTGTATTAAAAGAACTTGGTAACGACAGCAGTTTGTATGGATTGCATAGTTTACGGTCAGGACGAGCGACAGCAGCAGTCAAACATAACGAACATTTATCACTGAAGATCACTTAAAATCCACGGGCGTTGGAAATAGGACAGTGCAAAGATATGTATATTTTGGACGATATAGCAGAGCGTTTGAGAATTTCGAGTAACTTAGGATTATAGTAATAACAATGTGTGTAATAGAAATGTAATAAAACAGTTCGGATTGTCTGAGCAACCAACCATATATTGTTGTATTGTCTGTTTATTATGAATTTAAGCATGGAAATTGAAAATAATTTACGTTCGGTTAAACGCAATGAATTAGAACGTAATAATTGTTTTAGTATAATTTCAGTAGTAAAATATGAACAAAGTTAAATAAAACAACATGCGCTTTCGTTATGAATATAATTTACTTCCTTTTTAAATACGTAATGTCTACTAAAATACTCGGGAAGTTTGTTAAAACAACAAAGTCTACGGTCGATGGCGCTGAAAATGCTTAAAATTTACAAGAAATATCATGCAGGATATAAATCAAACAATTTAAAATGTTTACAATGAATGATAATAATGTTTATCACATACTTGTGCCTTTATGGCAATAACAGGATGACATAAAAACGATATGTCACTGACATCGTTTTTTGTCACAGATATCGCTTTTTGTCTCGCTCAAAGCATTCAAAGTGGCCGCCGCCTCTGAGATTTCAGAATGTGTCAGTAGACTAGTTTATTGCTGAAAAAAGAATTTCAAGTACCAAAAAAAATAAACTTGGGTAGAATAAGGATAAACATAATACGGAGGACGTCTTAGAAGTCATAAGACCGGAGGTTATGGACAATTTTATGGCTTTTCATCAACATACGAAAACCAGACGGAGAGAAGTACGAACCTCTGTCTTGACGGATAACTTCGCTCCTTTTAATCGATACGTAAAAGAAAAGGACTACCCCGGCTGAGCAACGAGATAAATCCCCTTCACGTTGTTCAACAAAGCCCAAGAAGTGCTTAAAGCCAAGGAAAAGGTTCTGACAGGCCTTGGTAAAGGAAGCTCATTATTTAATATGTCCCATATATGAAGCCTGATAAAGGCCCAAGTATGTAATAAACAGATTATCACATGATGGGCTCGATAATATCAGTTTTATCACTCTCGTGACGATATTACAATCGTGACGATGTGACAATTATGATATCGTCTCTCGAGCGATAAAACTGATATCACCTCATCCCTAGCTCATGTGATAACCTATACTTATTCAGGAAAACCAACATCACAAATAGTGTTTTTCAGAAGGTTCCTGTGAAAATTAGGAAATTAAGATAATGATATTTACAAAAAATATGTGAATTTATATTACTTTATTAGTATAGACAAATTTGACTAACGCTGTTTACGTCGTTGCTACCCAATTCACAACTTTGGATAACTCACATGCCTAGTTACTATTGTTCTAGCTTGCGAAAACATTGAATAGAACAAAGGTAACTAAGCATTAGAATGATGTATAAGAGCCATTCACTCATGTAGATCATTCTAATGCTTAGTTACCTTTTTTCTATTCAATGTTTTGGAAAACTAGAACAATAGTAACTAAGCATGTGAGTTATCCAAAGTTGTGAATTGGGTATAAACAAGCGTTAGCCAAATTTGTCTATTGTGGACACATGGATTTAAGAACCCAGAATGTCTTAGGTTTACTAAGGTATATAATTATCATCCCTGCGTCTCGTGTTATATAAATGGCTAGTTTTAGACAGTTCGGAATTGAACTCTGTTAAATTATTTTTAAATTTGTAAATGGTTAGTATTCGGTGTAAATGGTGCCGGTGGATAAGTGGATGCCAGTGTAGTTTGTTGAGTGCTTCAGTGGAGGGCGATAGATATGAAGCGTCAAGAATGGTCTTCGCAGCTTTATTCTGTAAAATTTGCAGTTGGTCCATAAGAGAGGAGTAATTCTTGTCACCTCATATAACATCTGCGTAATCATATAGTGGGAGGATGAGAGCATTGTAGATGGTAAGTTGGCCTTTGGTTGGAATGAAGGCTTTAACTCTTCTTAACAATCCGATACGTTGGTTGATTTTTGTGGATATATTGTTTACATTGTCATTGCTACCAAGTAAAGTTTTCTGAAAAGGATATTCCTAGATAATTAAATTGTCAATAAATTAATTGCAAAAACATTTCTTACCTTTAAAAATTAACCCCATATTTTGTTGCTAGTTTTGTGTTTTGTGGAACTGAATTATCCTTTACTGTATTTCTTTCATTTCATGGAGAGAAGTCGCTACAAAACGACTTTGAGAAGCCATTTTGAAAGAAAAGCATTATTTACTACTCTGGCTAGTAAATAATGCCTCAGATTTACTACTCAGCCAACCAATCAAAACACTTGAAAGGCATTATTTACTACTGAAATTATACTAACAATCAATAACAAATATTTCTATCTAAAATGACATGTAACTAACGTCTAATAATGCAGCAAATAACATCTAATAGCAGTATTGAAAGATGGCAATTCAAAGCTCTCGTGAGGTAATTCATTTTACTGTACAAAATTTTGTTTACGGCTTTACACCAAACTATATTTTGAAAACCATTTTAATATATCTATAGTATAGACGTAGTTTATATATTTTTTGTAAAATTGGCTGAAGTTGTTTCACAGTAACTATGATGTCCGTGCTTAGACCATGGAAATCCAAAAGAAATGTTCGGATAGAAAGTTGTCTGTCTTTAATGTTCGTAAATTCAATGCCAGCATGTAGATAAATCAATTCAATAGCCTCATACAACTGATATAAGACGAGTAAGAATCTCAATAGACAATAGTATTCATAGACTTAGAATTTACAGTTTGAGGTTGGTTTTCATCCATAAAATCTTTGTATATTGTGTTTTTAGCACCGAGATTTATATGCTAATTGAGCCAAGCGGCTTTTACCGGCGTGAAATAGACACACTCTGAACTTAGTAATACTCAGTAATAGTATTAATAGTATCAGACTATAAACTAATACTAGAAGTTACTATCGCAAGTGAAATGCTGCCTATAGCTATTTTCAGTACACAATAGACCACTTTCATAATTCAGATGAGTTGAAATATTCTTTTATGTGCATCTTAATAAGCCTCATTGACCTCGTTCAGGTTAATACATTCTATTCAATTTCAGTCACAGAAACGAGGCTGATAAGGCTTATTAAGATGCACATAAAAGATTATTTAAACTGATCTGAATTATGAAAGTGGTCTATATGTCATTCACTGATGAATTACGTCATTCCCATGGATTCACATTTCGTATCGCCCTGGTTAAAGTCAGCAGAGACTGTTTCACTTGGGTCAACCACATCATATACTGTGGGTCCAGGCTTTTCCTCAACATCATTTGCCATTCTCAACAACAGTGGAACATACACAATGTAGCATGACATTTGAGTAAATGACACCATAGCTTCACTAAAACATGCAATATGTTCTGCCAATTTTTGTGTTGGCAAATAAAGTACACACAAGTGAAATATTTGCACCAATATTATTAATACAATGATGTTTATAACCAGCTGAAATAACATCAACATTGTATAACTAAAGTTACTCCCACATTATTATGTGCTCCAATTAGGGCACGATATTGCTCAATTGTTACCCCCATTTATGCAACACTCTACAGTCACCACAAGGTTGTCTTAAACTGTGTTTCAATATTTTTCATAAGCACAGCGCTTCGTTCAGTATTTTGTACAGTTGTAACTTTCAGTTTGTTCACAGCCAACAGACACAACAATTATGCCTTCGACTGATTCACAGCCAGCAGACACAACAATTTTTCGTTTGTATTGATTTTAGCGAGCACAGTGGCTTCGTTTGAATATAGTTTGAATATAATTTGAATATAGTTTGAATACGTGTAAACACACCATATAAAAGTCTGATCAAACCGATCAGCGCTAACACAATTGCTCCAAACAGTATGCACCTAAAAAAAGAAAGCAGCAATGAATTCCCTTAAAAAATATGACGATCGTGGAACAAAAGTCATTGTCTGCTTGTAAGCATTAAAAAATAAGTTTACACTTCATCTTACCTTGATAAAAAGATAATATTTCTTGCAATTCGCAGCTTGAGCCTTGAAGAAGAACATTCAGGACAACCATTAATTCCTCGTCGCCTGCTGGTTTAGAAAATGCCATCGCCGTGATGGGTGTTCGGACTATGTTCGGGTAATTAATATTTTCTTCCGTAAACAATCTGGAGTATGTAACTTTAAACTTCAGAGTAAACATAATCCGTCACAGAACGTCATCATTCCATTGTTTGTCAAAATCCGACATCCAAAATTTTTCATAATCGATATTGAACCACGCTATAAATAGTTCGGGAGGGGACTGGCACGAGTTATGTCAAGTTTAGTGTGCTGCCTCGCTACGCTCGGCAGCAATAAATACAATCTCTTTTAATACCATGTCGCTGTACATTTCTCATTTTGTTGACGAGCAACTCTGGATATGAAAATTTCTGCGCCAAAATCTCTCGACAGACTGATATCGGTGTCATTGATAGCATCTAAAAGCTAGCTCTTGAACAGATCTTGTATCCAATGCGTGCATTTGCTTGAACATATCTGTGTTCACCGGGACTTGAGATCGTCACTTTGAAACGCAAACTGAACAGTTCATAAATTGACATTTTCGACTTGTATAAAACGATCTAACCTTTGCGGTAAAGTAGCAATCACAAAGACTTTATTTTCATTTCGTCATTCGTGTTGACTGAAGACTGCTGAATACCCCAAGGAGCGACTGCTGAATACCCCAAGGAGCGAATTAGTCAAGATGAGTCAAACAAATCAAGCCAATGAGAAAGGAGAACATTTCTTTAACCAGCCAATCAGAAAGCTCGAATATTGCCCAAATGAGTCAAACCCCCGCAAACTTTAGTCAAAATGCAAAAGAACCAATCAAATGCCAAGAATCCGCCTCAGATTAGTCAAAACTCACGCAGATAACCGCTATTTTACTGCAGGCTAGGCCGCTGCACGAAATTGATAACTGGAGTATTTTTTTAATATTAAGTTATTTACTGTCGGCTGCAGCTGCATGAAATAATACAACTGGACTATGTATTTTTATATCTGCGCAATTTTTACCTTAGTCGCGTGACTAGTTTGACAACCCCTAGATCAGCCCCTGTACCTCACTTTACAATAGATAAATATATATTTGATTCGAGATTTGATTCGATCGAATAAATTTATTGAATAAATTCAGAACTGCCGCTCGCGTTGAAATGATTTCATGCTCGGCAGCTCTAAAGAAAATATCTAAGTTATAGCTGGTAACACAGCTCAAGGGTATTCAAATATATGCCAATTAATTAATTCCTTCCGTGTTGATCTATTTCACAAACACTGTAAATTTGGAGTGTATTTGGCCCCCGTTTGGGGTCAAAACAGCTCCACTAAAAGGGGCCGTTTTAGGGTCAAAATTTTGGCCCCATTTTAGGGTCAAAAGTTTGGCCCCATTTTTTGGGCAAAACAGCCCCACTAAAATTGGCCCTTTTAATGAGGCTGTTTTGGCCGCATCAAGGGCTGTAATTTTGGCCCCCATTTTGGGGCCAAAACAGCCCCACTAAAAGGGGCCATCTCAGGGTCAAAATTTTGGCCCCATTTTGGGGGCCAAAATGCCCCCGAACAAAATTACTGTGTGTCTCTGTGCGTATTGATATAATATATTATATCGCTTATATCGCTTGAAATGCTATTGTTGGTTTAATACTATTGATGCGCTGCGTGCAGTTTAGACTTCTTTTCTTTTCAAATAAGGAAATTGTTGCCATTAGGACCATTAGAAGGAGCAAAATAACGTGCATCGCAAAAACAAAAAAAGCTG
Organism: Trachythela sp. YZ-2020; assembly: GCA_016169945.1. NCBI lineage: Eukaryota > Metazoa > Cnidaria > Anthozoa > Malacalcyonacea > Clavulariidae > Trachythela > Trachythela sp. YZ-2020. The sequence continues at coordinate 4,460,345 of JADLSH010000389.1, forward strand.
TCAAATTGTATAATGCTCTTTTATGCGGAAAATGTTTTGCCCGTCAAATGCCGCCTATCTTGAAGGTAAACTGACTATATAACGATCAATTATAAACAGATATTTATTTTATTCAAAATTTGTCGTGAAAAATTCGGAGTTTACAAGCATAATATGAAGCGGTCATGCATTCAAGTAATTTGGTACAGAGAAAATGTAAAAATAATGAAATGCATGACAGTAGCATTTGTTTTCATACTTAGGTTTATGCTTCAAAACGAAGTTCAAAATTCAAATAATATGCTGTGCATCCGTTGAATTTTTAATGCATCGTTCGTTTAGCATGCATGCTATTATTGATTCTTACTCATTATGATTGTATTTACTTGATAACTGGAGTCGTCAATTATTTTGCAGTTTAGAGACGGTAAATTTCTCCTCAATATAAGATGCAGAATGATGTGAACAAAAACACACAAAAAACCAGCAGCATATAATGTCTACAAGGTATGCTTTTATGGAGCAAATTTTGCGTTTCCCTAATGACCATAATTTTCTTAAATATAACAACAAAAATCCATTATATTTCTACTTTAATTGTCTGTGTATGCATAATATCAAACATGCTGCTACGCAAAAAACACCTGTGCTTTACCTGTACTTGACAGTCATTCGTCTGCAGCGAGTTAAAATGAAATACTTAATGACAACTTTGGCTTTTATCCTAGTTATTATTTCAAAACAAATGGCAGAAATGCAGACCTTTTTCTATTTCACTAAAATGAAAAAAGGTAAGCCTATTTTGTACAGAATATTATTTTCACGAAGCGCGTAAATTACAATACCATATTGCTCTGTTGTTCAAACTGAATGGGTTTCAAATGTATTCAAAATTGTAGATGCAGACGAATAATTTAAGCAATAATATACAAATATTTCAGCTTATTACCTTAGATGAATACTTCAGTTTTGTAAAGATCTTGTCAAGTTGTGTTATTGGATAAAAATTCTCCCTTTCTGAATAAAAAATGAGCTATTTGTAATTTACGGCAAGAGCGGCTAAAAAATTTTTAAACTTACCTAGTGTATATATATAAGGAGAGAAAATTATATACACTATTCGTTTTGGTGAACAGCAACACACTAGATTTGCACTCCAACATTTCCGCAGTGACAATCGAATGTGATATCAAGCGGTGTTAAAGAAACACGATTGTGTAGTATAGACATCGGATTTACTAACCCTCGTCAAAGGTACACCTATACTACAAATCAGTTACATTGAAAGGCGGGAAACTTCGATCGAAAGGCTATTTTTGTAAGAAATTGCGCAAATTCTACTGCATACCCCTCTTCCGTTCATGGGGAGTTATGTTACCATTTTACCCTTATTGGTCCACGAATTTCGTAACCGATTGCAGGTGTTAGTATAATTCTCTATGTTGTACCTTTCCCACCATTACAGTGTTGGATCACAAGTTGTTTATGTAACACTGTTTCGCAAGTGTCGTTGTAACACAACCTTGATGTGAAGGTACACACGCGTTGTGTTCGTTTACACTTTCCAAAAGTGTAACTTTACGCATTTCAAGTGTTGACTGATGCTGCTAAATTTAGAAAGTATGCAACATTACAAGAAATTAGTGTAGAAAACGTTAGTAGATAGTACGTATATAATGGCTAGAAAAACATGAATATGCAGCAACCCCTTGCATTTTCAAACCGTAAAACTATAGTTCCCAGAAACATTTTGCAACGTAATCATTCTCCAGCAGACAATTGATGAAAATATATACTCTAAAAAATAGGTCTGTCGATATTACACACCTTTCTTGTCGCCAAATTCGCATCAAATTACACGCCTTTTTAAAAAGCACGGCTTAAGGTGTGCGAATTTGGCGACAAGCAAATTACACACCTTATTACACAGAAAATATAAAAATAATGAAATGCCTGATAATAGCATTTGTTTTCAAACTTAGGTTTATGCTTCAAAACGAAGTTCAAAATTCAAATAATATGTCGTCCGTTGAATTTTTAATGCATCGTTCGTTTAGAATGCATGCTTTATTGGCTTCTTACATATTTAGGATTGTATTAACTTGAAAACTCGAGTCGTCAATTATTTTGCAGTTTCGATATAATATGTTATTTCGCTTGAAATGCTATACATGTGTTCGTTTAATACTATTCATGCGCTGTGTGCAGTTTCGACATTTTTTTGCTTTTAAATATGGCAATTTTTGCCCTTTATGGCCATTACAACATGCAAAATATCGTGCATCACAAAAACAAAAAAGCTGTCAAATTGTATAATATATTATCTTTTATGCGGAAAATGTTTTGGACGTCAAATTCCTCCTATCTTTAAGGTGAACTGACTATAATGATCAATTATAAACAGGCATGCGCATTTATTGTATTCAAAATTAGTCCTGGAAAATATGCAGTTTATAAGCATAATACCAAGCGGTCGTGCATTAAAGCAATTTTGTACACAGAAAATGTAGAAATAATGAAATGCCTGACAATAGCATTTGTTTTCATACTTAGGTTTATGCTTCAAAACCGAAGTTCAAAATTCAAATAATATGCTGTGCATCCGTTTAATTTTTAATGCATCGTTCGTTTAGAGTGCATGCTATTATTCACTTCCTACTCATTAGGATTATATTAACTTGACAACTGGAGTCGTGAATTATTTTGCAGTTAAGTTTAGAGAAGGTAAATTTCTTCTCAATAAAAGATGAAGAATGATGTGCAAAAAAAAACACAAAAAAACAGCAGCATTATAATGTCTGCAAGGTATGCTTTTATGGAGCAAACCTTGCGTTTCCCTAATGACCATAATTTTCTTAAATATAACAACAAAAATCCATTACATTTCTACTTTAATTGTCTATGTACGCATAATATCAAACATGCTTCTACGCAAAAAACCACCTGTACTTTACCTGTACTTGACAGTCATTCGTCTGCAGCGAGTGAAAAATGAAATACTTAATGACAACTTTGGCTTTTATCCTCGTTATTAGTTCAAAACAACTGGCAGAAATGCAGACCTTTTTGTATTTCACTAAAATGAAAAAAGGTAAGCCTATTTTGAACAGAATAGTATGCAAAATTGTTAATTTTCACGAAGTACGTAAATTACAATATCATTTTGCTCTGTGGTTCGAACTGAATGGATTTCAAATGTATTCAAAAATTGTAAATGCATGAGGAATAATGTAAGCTACAACATACAAATATTTCAGCTTATTACCTTAGATGAATACTTCAGTTTTGTGAAGATCTTGTCAAGTTGTGTTATTGGATAAAAATTCTCTATTTGTAATTTACAGCAAGAGAGGCTAAAAACATTTTAAACTTACCTAGTGTATATATATAAGGAGAGAAAATTATATACACTATTCGTTTTGGTGAACGGCAACACACTAGATTTGCACTCCAACATTCCGCAGTGACATCGCATGTAATATCAAGCGGTGTTAAAGAAATTAAACACGATTGTGTACTATAGACATCGGACTTACTAACCCCCGTAAAAAGTACACCTGTACTATAAATCAGTTACATTGAACGGCGGAAAACTTCGATCGAAAGGCTATTTTTGTAAGAAATTGCGCAAATTCTATTGCAAACCCCCTCCCCCTCCCCCATTTCAAGGGGGGGTTATGTTACCATTTTACCCTTATTGGTCCACGAATTTCGTCACCGATTGCAAGTGTTAGTATATTTCTCTATGTTGTACTTTTCCCACCATTACAGTGTTGGATCACAAGTTGTTTATATAACACTGTTTCTGAAGTGTCGTTGTAACCCCACTCTCCTCCGCAGAGGCTTGCGAACGCTTTATAGTCTAATACACGGAGAAACTTTAATATTTAGTATAACATAAAATACACGGAGAGAGCGAGCTTTAATATATAGGATAACATGAAGTTTTGAAGGTGCATCACGATCGGGCAGGAAGGCTCGCAGGTTAGGCCGGAATAAAAGGAGGGTTTTCCGGGACACTTAGAGATAATGGCGGATAATGAGGAATATGAATTACAAGCGCGCGGAGAAAGACGGGAAGAGAGGAAAAGGGAAGGGAAGCCTCTGCCAAATAATGTTCGGTTCTCTGGTGTAATTTTCGGTTATGTGGTTATGGCCGAATTTTCCGAAAATGACAGCGATTTGGAGAAACTCGATTTTTCTCTACACAACCTTAGTCTTGACGGTAAGTTCACGATTTTTGTAGCTTACATGAAAGATTTTTTTAGCTGCACGTTTAAATTGTCCACCATAATTTTGGAAATTTCTATGGTGTTGTTTGGCACTATTAATTTGCTTGTTACCAATTCAATTCTTCTATTTTTATGCATTTATTCCTGTTATTTGTTTGCGTAGACGTACAATAGAATTTTCTGGCCGAATTAAAGTGAATATTTGTTGCTCGCAATAAATGCAAATATAGACTCATCGACTGTATTTAAAATTTGTAGACGAAGGGGAAGTCGAACTTGGTTGTGTTCCTATGGCAAGTACTCCCAAAAAGTATCATGGAAAACATGCTTGGACTCCAAATTCAAAACAACAAAACGAACCGTTTAGCAAGAAACTTAATACATCTGAAAGCCCTCTATCTGTACCTAGACCTGGTGACTGTGGCAAGTTGTTATACAATTTTATTATAGTTTGTAAATTTTGATGCCTTGATTTTGTATGATGGGATTATTTGAAGGTGCCTAAACTCACTCTTTGTTTTCATCAGGTTGAAGTTGTGTAAATATAGTTAAATAAATATAGTTAATTGTTATTTATGCCAGGAAGGGGGAGGGGTGGTATTGTCTAAAGGGTGAGTTACCATGAGTTGATGAGTATGTACTTCATTCTCTGGAGCTATAATGGATCGTGACCCCCTGGTATATATAGGTTGTCATGTGCGACCACATATATTACCTTCAAGTTAAGCGCAGTCAATATATAAACCAAACCATACTCATGGGGTAAAGGTCCACTTTGGCTCCAAAAGATTAAGAACGATAAGATACGATGTGCTTTTCAAATTCTTACTCTAATTCAGACCAAAAAAATAAAACATGTTACATGTATATTCTGTAACCTATTCCATAGCTGAATGGGCTACCCTGTTAAAATGGAATTTACCATTACCACCATTGTAACGAAACTATTACAGTTTCAATAATGCTCACCCCTTCAAGGGGTTGGTTAGGGTAATGTTCAGTTGATCAGGCTTTTGCCAATAGAATGCAAGGTTAAGAAGCTCAATTAAAATACAGTAGAACTCATTATACATGTTTTTTATCTTGCTTTATGCAAAAAATTGGTCATTTCATTGTCACATGTGTATTTGTATTTCTGCCCAATCAACCAATGGCAATGATTGGTTTAATTACTCATCTGTGATCTCACAAAATGGTCAATTGAAAACATTGGTTGGTTGGGCAAAAATAAAATACACACATGATGATGAAAGAACCGTTTTTTGCATAAAGCTAGAAATGACTTTCACTGTCACTCAACACAGTGTTATAATAACATGTGTTTATGCCATGCTTTTGCAACCGTGCAACTTGGTCACACATCAACATTATCAGCGGTGATACTACAATAGCAATTCCAGGAGTCAAAATGCATGGGAGTACATATGTCACTGTTTTTCCCCCTCCAGTGGGTATGAGCACAATAGTATCTTCGCCAGAAATTAGATTCTTTATTGCACTTTCTCGCCCAGGTTTGAAATCGTGTTGTCCAAAAACGCTTTGAAGAACTTGAAGAAGTGATCTATTTTCCAGAGACATGTGAGCCCCAGATGTGTCATGTGACCACTCTTGCCCCTTGTCTAATGTTTGTGTATGTTGTCTTGGATGCAATGTGTGCTATATTAAATACAATACAGAAAATAAATGTTAATAACAGTACAAAATTTTTGTACTTACTTTTTGTACTTACAACATTAACCCACTAAGATGCATTGCACCCTGATTCACCCTTATTACTCTACTGTGTCTAATGGCAGGAATTTCTACCTGTCAATGGTAGACTTCAGCCATCTCACTGCACATTATAATTGGTTGCTCCACTTTCCCTAAAATATCCTAATCTATTATTCTATTTTGACAGACAATCTTCCTGGATTATACCAGTATGTCCAGGTTATGTATTACTCTAGAATTTATGGCTACTACAGTATAACTATGCAAACTACAGTACAACTATAATCTAACAGACCTATCTTCTGAACAACTGAGTCTATTTCCAAATGTATTTTGATCAAATTGTTGAAATGTTAATTCCATTATAACTATGTATTATGAATTAACTATGTATTAGCCTTCTGTAAATCCTTTACTATTCTCGGTGGGATTATTTCACGCTCAATGCCCGGGCGGGGGAGCTCTTTCAAATCTACCAAGCCTGGCATCTCTGGTATGTTTTAATTAGGCTTTGAGAGCTCACAGACGCTTTAAAATCCGGTTGTCGGCAGACTTTCTTGGCATTACACCGTTCGCACTCGAAGAAGAAAGTTCCTTTAAGAGTTTTGGTTTGTCCACCCACCTCCCCTCAGCTACAACACACGTCAACGCCTTCCTCCCGCTTTCGTCCTGGGCGGAAAATTCAATTTCATTCCCAATCTTAACTCCCTCTGCCCGGGGCATTGTGTGGGAGGAAGACCACCGAGAATATATTACTAAGCCCCCAGTGGTTTACGAGAGAGGGGAGGGCTTGATACATTTCTTCCTCTGAAAAGACGAGACGTTATTGTGGGGGGCGGGGGGGCTTAAAATGGATTTACAATATATAATGTTCTATTCCAAATGACTTTATGTGCATGTTGAATTGTTAGACCAGAATGTATATATAGTTATAATATTCCTTATTGCTTTGCATTTATATAAATAGATTAATATTATTTTACCTAATCAAATTGTACTATACTGTATATTTTTTGTTTGCAGTTCATTGTCCAGGAATGCATGATGATTGAAATTTAGTAAACATTTTTAACTATTGATCTATTGTAATTAATTACTGATATATTAAAACTTACTCTTTTGGGTGTCATGAAACATTCCACATAAACTTTATCCCCAGCATTCCACAAATTGAAGCAATGACCATGATTATCGTTACTATTTCCTTGGAACACAACTTTAACTTTACAAGGAATGCCTCCCAAATGCTTTAATATCCCATGGTGTTTCTGTACCAATCCAAATAACTTTGCTGCTTCCTGTGGGCTTTTGGCAACAATTTCCAGGGCCATGCTGTCACATTCATCCATAAGTGTAGTATAAAACTCTTGGTACGTAATTTCTGAACTGGTACTGCTACCACTCTGATAAAAAACAATACAGTTTCAGTCACATTTAAGCATGTCCATCCCCTTTCCGGGCCATCATGGAGCATTTGACTGTTATCACATCCCATGGGGGGGGGGGGAGAATTGTAAGCACACATTATCCCAGGATAGGGCATTTGAAATTGATTTTCTATTTGATAAAAATTTAATTTTGGGCTGTTTAGAGCCACGTACTGATTGCCAGATAATACAAAACAATATTTCCACACCAGTTATTAAACCATTTATAATGCAATGTTAGTGCAGTTCAAATGGTTTGACATGAAGCAACCTTTTCCCGCAGGGGTTTTCCTATCTGGATTCAAATTTTGTGTCACATTATTAAGCATTTATACTTTTTTGTCGGCTTATATTTATGTCCAAATATTTATGCATGAATTTGTCATATTGCTCACAAGAAACACAAGGTATATACACAAGATATAATGGCATATACGATGACTAATAAATAAAAGAAATACTTACCATCTCCAATCGTATTGTGGATAATTGCCTTAGTATTTTAGCCGTCTCTTGACTGTGAAGATTTTGGAAAAGAAGCTTACAATCCTTGGTATGGCCGTCATATTCCAGCACCAGTTGAGTTGACTATGCTTCACTCTAAAATGCTGCGTTAAACCGGTGTCTTCCAAAAAGAAATTAATTTCATCCATGTCTTTAAAACACTCCGAACATATTGTCCTGCCGTTCACTTTCGCCTCTTGAAATGGTCTATTTGTCAATGACAAAATAGTCTCCATCGCATGTGCATTTGTATTTGCATTCTCCATTTTGTTGAATATTTATGAGCCACTCGCGTAGTGCCAGTCTTCAGTTTTTCCCTCGGAAATAAGACGCCATTTTGAAAACAATATATGGCAGAGGCTTCCTCGATTTCCCCCTTCCCTTCACTCTTTGCGCGCTCACCCCACTCCTTCAAAACTTCATGTTATACTAAATATTAAAGCTCGCTCTCTCCGTGTATTAGATCTCTCCGTGTATTAGACTATAAAAAGCCTCTGCGGAGGAGAGTGTTGTAACACAGCCTTGATGTGAAGGTACACACGCGTTGTGTTCGTTTACATTTTCCAAAAGTGTAACTTTATACATTCTAAGTGTTGACTGATGCTGCTAAATTTAGAGAGTATGCAACATTACAAGAAATTAGTGAGGAATGCGTTAGTAAATAGTATATAATGGCTAGAAACACATGCATATGCAGCAACCTCTTGCATTTTCAAACCGTAAATCTATAGTTCGCGGAAACATTTTGCAACGTAATCATTCTACAGAAGACAATTGATGAAAATATACACTCTAAAAAATAGGTGTGTAGATATTACATACAGTAACTTTCTTGTCGCCAAATTCGCACCAAATTACACACCTTTTTAGAAGGCACGGCTTAAGGTGTGCGAATTTGGCGACAAGCAAATTACACACCTGACTACACAGATAATGTAAAACTAATCAAATGCCTGACAATAGCATTTGTTTTCATACTTAGATTTATGCTTCAAAACCGAGGTTCAAAATTCAAATAATATCTGGTGCTTCCGTTGAATATTTAATGCATCGTTCGTTTAGCATGCATGCTATTATTGACTTCTTACTCATTAGGATTGTATTAACTTGACGACTGGGGTCGTGAATAATTGTGCAGTCCTGATAAAGTGAATTTCTTCTGAATAAAAGATGAAGAATGATGTGCAAAAAAAACAAAAAAACAGCAGCATATACATGTAATGTCTACAAGGCATGCTTTTATGGACCAAATTTTGCGTTTCCCTAAAGGCCATAATTTTCTTAAATATAACAACAAAACTCCATTACATTTCTACTTTAATTGTCTATGTATGCATAATATCAAACATGCTGCTACGCAAAAAACCACCTGTGCTTTACCTGTACTTGACAGTCATTCGTCTGCAGCGAGTTAAAAATGAAATACTTAATGACAACTTTGGCTTTTATCCTCGTTATTACTTCAAAACAAATGGCAGAAATGCAGACCTTTTTGTATTTCACTAAAATGAAAAAAGGTAAGCCTATTTTGAACAGAATAGTATACAAAATTGTTAATTTTCACGAATTGCGTAAATTACAATATCATTTTGCTCTGTGGTTCAAACTGAATGGGTTTCAAATGTATTCAAGAATTGTAGATCGATGCACGAGGAATAATGTAAGCAACAACATACAAATATTTCAGCCTATTACCTTAGATGAATACTTCAGTTTTGTGAAGATCTTGTCAAGTTGTGTTATTGGATAAAAATTCTCCCTCTCTGAATAAAAAATTAGCTATTTGTAATTTACGGCAAGAGCGGCTAAAAACATTTTAAACTTACCTAGTGTATATATATAAGGAGAGAAAATTATATACACTATTCGTTTTGGTGAACGGCAACACACTAGATTTGCACTCCAACATTCCGCAGTGATATCGCATGTAATATCAAGCGGTGTTAAAGAAACACGATTGTGTAGTATAGACATCGGACTTACTAACCCTCGTAAAAGGTACACCTATACTACAAATCAGTTACATTGAAAGGCGGGAAACTTCGATCGAAAGGCTATTTTTGTAAAAAATTGCGCAAATTCTAATGCAAACCCCTCCCCCGTGTCATGGGGGTTATGTTACCATTTTGCCCTTATTGGTGCACGAATTTCTTCACCGATTGCAGGTTTTAGTATATTCTCTATGTTGTACTTTTCCCACCAATACAGTGTTGGATCACAAGTTGTTTATATAACACTGTTTTGCAAGTGTCGTTGTAACACAACCTTGATGTGAAGGTACACACGCGTTGTGTTCGTTTACACTTTCCAAAAGTGTAACTTTACACATTTTAAGTGTTGACTGATGCTGCTAAATTTAGAGAGTATGCAACATTACAAGAAATTAGTGAGGAATACGTTAGTAGATAGTATATAATGGCTAGAAAAACATGCATATGCAGCAACCCTTGCATTTTCAAACCGTAAAACTATAGTTCCCAGAAACATTTTGCAACGTAATCATTCTCAAGCAGACAATTGATGAAAATATACACTCTAAAAAATAGGTGTGTAGATATTACACACCTTTCTTGTCGCCAAATTCGCACCAAATTACACACCTTTTTAAAAAGCACGGCTTAAAGTGTGCGAATTTGGCGACAAGCAAATACACACAGAAAATGCAAAAATAATGAAATGCCTGACAATAGCATTTGTTTTCATACTTAGGTTTATGCTTCAAAACGAAGTTCAAAATTTAAATAATATGTTGTGCATCCGTTGAGTTTTTAATGCCTCGTTCATTTAGAATGCATGCTATTATTGGCTTCTTACTCATTATGATTGTATTAACTTGACAACTCGAGTCGTCAATTATTTTGCAGTTTAGATAAGGTAAATTTCTTCTGAATAAAAGATGCAGAATGATGTGGAAAAAAAACACAAAGAAACAGCAGCTTATAATGTCTACAAGGTATGCTTTTATGGAGCAAACCTTGCGTTTCCCTAAGTACCATAATTTTCTTAAATATAACAACAAAAATCCATTAAATTTCTACTTTAATATTCTATGTACGCATAATATCAAACATGCTTCTACGCAAAAAGCCACCTGAGCTTTACCTGTACATGACAGTCATTCGTCTGCAGCGAGTGAAAATGAAATACTTAATGACAACTTTGGCTTTTCTTAGTTCAAACTTTTGGCTTTTCTTAGTTCATGCCCCCGGACTCCGCTAGTATTTCTCGCGCCTTCGGCGCTCGTCGGACGGACTCACGTCCGCCCCCCCCAAAATTTCTAAGCCCGTGCGCCTATGTAGAACTCATTAGCATGTTAGTCATATATGAGATGTGCTTGCAGTATTTTAAGTAATGATGTCATTTGACCACCAGTACATACATTTGAAAAATTGAAAACCTATAATATGGTTGACTAATACCAAGCCTCAACACATTTTTTTTGCCAGACACCTTTTGCCAGACAGATAGTCTGGTCGCAATATATTTCTTGCCCGGGAGACCGACTTTAAATAGCACAAGAAGAAACTAAATTTGCGGCATTTGTGAACGTGATTTATATTATAGTATATCGCTTTCAATAGACGCCGCTTGTCTGCCTTCAATCCATGCATTTGCAATGGATGTGGCAAACTAGGCCGTTGGAAATGCGGTTGTTTGTCAGATGTTACAAGGCTGTTACGTAACTGTTGGGAAATTTAACAGTGTAACAAAGCTGTGTCTGTGATTTTGGAAACACAAAAGCAGGAAGCATTTCCCCAGTAACTCCCCTGTATATTGAGGAACATAACATTTGTTATAACTGGATTTTATATCTGCATTTGTTGGTTTCCCACTTTGTCCTGCCATTTCCATGGAGGCAGGAGGCAGGATTCACAATGACTGGTTCATAGTTACCTGTAGTAATTTTAATGTGTATTAAATATTGTTAAATGCAGTTTTTAAATACAGTATTTGCATTTTAATGATTTTATACACACAACAACTTAGCATTTTTAGTTCCTGTCATGGCCAAAAAATGTAGTGGATGTTAAGATGTCAAATACTTTAATTTTTCCAACTATACTTATGATTAACAGGAGTATTATATTCATAAATTTATGTCGAGCTAAAAGTATATGTATACAGTATGAATGCATAAACAGTATATATATATATATATAACCGTATATATATATATAGTCAAATCTGCAGACATGCATGTTTCGCCGTTCAACGGCTCGTCAGTGCAGCTTGTAACGCAGTCTAGATGCGACTGACTTCGTATTTATACACCATACTCTTGCCCTCACCAAGCGCATGTGGTACAATACTCAGACACATGCGCATCCAGACATGCGTGAAGTGTCTTGGGGCCAGAGTGCTCAAACGACCACAAGGGAAGTGAGCTTTTGCATTATAGCTTATAGCCACCAAATAACCTCACAGAGTGCTCAACAACACAAAGTGAAGGAGCATATATAGTCAAATCTGCAGACATGCATGTATATATATATTATATATATATATATATATATATATAATGCAAAAGTTCACTTCCCTTGTGGTCGTTTGAGCACTCTGGCCCCAAGACACTTCACGCATGTCTGGATGCGTATGTGTCTGAGTATTGTACCACATGCGCTTGGTGAGGGCAAGAGTATGGTGTATAAATACGAAGTCACTCGCATTTAGACTGCGTTACAAGCTGCACTGACGAGCCGTTGAACGGCGAAACATGCATGTCTGCAGATTTGACTATATATGTATATGTACACAGTTTACAATGATTTATGTATACACTATAATTATTAATTAATCCTGAATTTGAAGTCTCGATAAATATATAATAATTATAAAGAGCCTGAATTTGGCAAAATATTAAATTCTGCGTTACTCTACAGAAAAAAATATTGAATGTAGCCTGTAAAGATAATAAATAAGAAATATTTACCTGAAAACCTTAGTTTTCTGTATAAATCGCACATTGTATGACCGTGGACACATGTTGTGAAAAATCTGTGGTGTTTTTGGGGTATTTTATGGATAAACGTTTAGATATTAAAGACTAATGTGGGACTAAAGTTCCAGAAAGTGTGGTCTATTGTGGATAATTTTCGTGACGTCAAAAAATTGACGTAGGGGCTGTTTGTGTCCAACGACGAAGAAGAAAAAATGCGAGCCGAAACCTATAGTTGCTGCGACGCCTAGCAACTAAAAACTGAAAACCCATAATATGATCAACTACTAAATACCAAATCTCGACATATTCTTTTTCGCAAAACCTTCCACTGGTTACCGTTGAAATGATATATTTGATTAGTGATAGGGAATGGCAGTTAGTAGACTAATTTCAATTTTCAAATAGTCCGGTTGAAAAATGTCTCGCACCCCTGTCCCTGTAGCAATGCCATGGGAGATGTTCATTGGGGCTGAGCCACACTTTTTTGTCCGATCAAACTTATGATTACAGAAGAGTATAAAAATATCGATTGTCACAGTGTAACAGTTGATAATATAAATCCTGAATTTCCCGTCTCGATAGAAATCGATAAATATATATTGTCCAGAGCTTGGATTTGCTCAAACATTAAATTCTGTCTTATACTCTACATACATAAACAAATTTAATGTAACATGTAAAGATAATAATAGACAATGTTTACCTGAATACTCGTACATTTTGGATTCAGAGTATAAAGTCGGATCGTTTATCATCGTTTGATGTTGCCCGAACTCGAAAGCCTTTTCTTATTAAACTTCCGAATATAGATATCGCCAGCCATTTTACCCGCATAGAAATATTCGTCCTCTTTGCAATTTGTTTCACATTAAAAGCAGTTAATAATTCGTAGATAAAGAATATTGTATAACTTGCAGCAAGAAAAACGACATTGTATTAACAATACAGTGAATCCCATGCCGAAAACTTCGACGTGTTTCGAAATCTAGGTTGGTATTCATGAACGATTTCATCATGCATGTCAAATTTCGGAAACAAATTTCGCGAGGGAAAGTTGAAAACGCTGACGCCCGCGGTAAATTGGGGCAGTGACAAATCTGTGACGTAGGTCACTTTGTGGCATCAGACGAAAAAAATTTCTGCCGAATCCTATAGTTGCTCCCCAGCAACTAATTAGGGAATTTTTATTGTTTTATACCCTAGCAAACTTTTAAATATTCTAATTAACACTTAGTTGCCAAATGTGAGGTGATTGCAAGCCTATAATAATTTAAAACATTGAATTCGGCAGCTCTCGAAGAAGCCATTTTGAAAAAAGTGATAGTCACTCGCTAGCCATGCTTGTAGAACCGCGAAGGCGGTTGTTCACCGTTAATATTTTCAAAAAATTGAGACCATCATGTTTTAATGCCGGTTTATACATTATAGATTTCTTAACAGAAATTCATGTGAATTTGCTTTGATTTGCGATATTCTCAAAAAAGGTTTTACACTGCCAAAAACAGTGATCAATGATTCATAGTACATATCAGCTATTTTCAAATTGTCATTCTTTAATCGTGCGACGCACCGCCGATATAATTTGGTATCTAAATGAAAGCATTCTCATTACAGGTGGCCCGCTACCAATATCTACAGTCATATCAGCTCACAACGTGCATTCTGAAACAGAATGTTCTTTGAAATGTCTCCAAGAATATTTCTGTGTTGGATTTAACTACAACTCAGTGAAATTAGACTTAGAAAACTGTCAACTCAGTGGTGAGGGCAATGAAAATATTATGGACATCATTAACGGCAATAACTGGATATTTTATCAGATTTTGACAACAGTAAGTAAGAGGAAGTGCCTATTATTAATCACAACACGCACCCCCAATAACCTATATATACAGAACTCACGGTTACAGCTCAGCAACTGGCCTCTATTAGAGCGCTGCACCGGAATCGCAATTCCTGCCAGAGGACCTAGTGTTGCATTTTTCGCAACCGTTCCTGGTTAGGTCTTAAAATTGTGTATTTATCTACTCACTTGGATTATCCACCAAACCCAGTATAGTAAGAGGAAGTGCCTATTATTATGTATCTCCTAGTCGTTAGCCGAGAAAGGGCGTCGCAAATATTGACAAAATCTTTGCAAAAATGAATCAAATATCCCCCTTCTTTTAGTTGTGGAATCTGTGCTAAATAATACGGAAGCTAAGAATTGTTTGTAAATGTTATAGCAATATTGGCTTGAATAAACACAAAGTTAACGTACGCACTAACTAGGACTTGAGGAAGCACGGTAGACTTTTACATTTCAAAAGGTAGTCAAAATCTGACTATTTTTTAAATCTTCCCGTCTGTATTGTTTACAAATACACCGAACATTAATACGCCAGAACTACATCTTCTTTTAATTTTGAGGCGTGAACGAATGGACCGGAATTCTTTCGATACTCGCCCATCGAAATTGTCGATATTTGCAAGATTTTGCAGTATCGAGTATCGTGTTTCGAGAGGCCTATCCAAGGAGTGAAAATTCCTATCGAGTAGTTTCGAAATCTCAACACTCAAAACATGTTCCGCTAACGTAAGGAGAATGGTTAAAGTTCGTTTTAAGTCTGTATTAACTGTATGCTAAATAGTACCGATGCAAATGCAGTGTTTCCCGGAATATCGCGCGCTTTCATTCTCTTTGCATATTTTCGTACAATAGTGCTTGTTAAATTGAGATGCCCTGCTGTATATACTTGTTCCTTTTTAAAGACAGGTGAATATACATATTGAAGAACGTAGTAGTTTCGACAACTTTAATTAACTAATATCAAATATTAATAACACAATAGAAATCGCAAGCCATTGCTCACCGCCAAATAAAATTCATATTGATCGAAATAGAAGTTTCTGCCTCACAATTTTGGTATACATCGGGCAAAATGTAGAAGAAATATGAAGGCAGGAACCATGCAAATTAGAATATAAGAGAGTATTGCTTTGCTAGTGAAGAACTGTCGACTACTGTACTTCACAAATACAAAATAATTTTGGATGTGGGGGGCGGTTCTCCTGTCACGAGCATCTGCAATATACGCAGTAATAGAACGCTGGACGTTGAGGGGAGAGGCACATGCACTTGTGAAGCTATCACAATAAGTTAGCTCGTTGCTTCGGCATGGAATCTACACGGCGGCATCTGAATAGAACAACAGTTGAACCGTAAATCTGCATATCTGTAAATCTGTGCGTGCGCAGTATACAGTTGAAAATAATAGAGTAGTAAAGCATATATCTTTACATTCATTTTACCTTCAGGTTTCCAACGGCGTGTTACTGTACGTTTTAAATTTGAACAATTAGTTCACGAGAAACATGATTTTAAGCGACTGAGATTGAGGAATAATGATTCGGAATACCATAATAGAGTCCCTGAAATAAGCATCCCAAAAATATACGATAGCGTACAAAATATTCGGATATCATACATATCTTACGATATCATAAAATATCTTAGGATATCATACAATATCTGAGGATATCATACAATATCTGAGGATATCATACAGTATCTCTTTATCCATTATTCTCCCGTTTTATCAGCCAGCGAAATATATTGTACAACATTACCCCGTACTATCCTTTAAGGTTCTTTAAATATTCTCGCTTATTCAGATTTTGTATCTAGATGATCTTCGTTACGACTTAGTAATGATTTAGACAACGCAAAGAATGTGTTTGTTTCTAACGCCAAAAACGATATTCAACGTTTGTATGAAACTACACTTACAAAACTTTATTCTATGTTAAAATCTCGCTTAAAAATCACTGCTTGTCACATTTTGTATACACTTCGCTATATACAAACGCTTGAAACTTTCTAAGGTTTAAATCTCTGTAAGAACTATGTCTATCTTTGTAATATAAATGTCGCACTCGCTATATTAATGGACTCAGAAAACAGTTTGTTATTACTTCGCATCAGGGAATAACAGTTTACTAGATACGAAACTATATCTATTACCATTAAGGAGTTTATAAATCGAAAATTTCACCATGTCCAAACAAAACATATTCCTGCTTGTTACCATGTACCAGAAAATATGCTGAACTAAGCAAATTTCGCCCAAACTTGTCTGCTCTTCTTCCGTGACGTCATTCCATATTAACAAGTGACGTCATTGGATATTAATGAGATATTAAAGGAGTGGTCTGACCCTTGATCCACCCAATCTGACTCTTGCTCCATCCCATCCGACCCTTGCTCCACCCCATTCAACCCTGCTCCATCCTTACTCCACTGTGCTCCACCACAAAAAGGGGTCGAACCGCCTGTATATTTACTACTCACCGCGTACAACGTGTTAAAACACGTCATTAGCTGAAGAAGACAACTTTACTGTCGAAAAGGGTTAAGAAATGAAGCTGAGACTTTGAAGAAGATTTCTGTGCTTATTCCAAAAGATGACTAAAGCTTAGTCGAAAGGTGGAATAACTCTTGGACAGTTTATTATTATGTTGTAGGTTTAATTCTAATATCTTTCTAGGGAAAAGCGCAGGATTGCAGTATGCTTTACAGAAGAAATGGAATAAGAAGAAACGGTGTTTATGAAATAGATCCAGATGGAAAGGGAAGTTTCAAAGTGTTCTGTGATATGACAACATCCGGAGGAGGATGGACTGTGTTTCAACGTCGTCTTGACGGAAGTGTTGACTTCTATCGAGGATGGCAAGATTACAAAATCGGCTTTGGTAATTTGACTGGAGAACACTGGCTCGGTCTGGACAGCATTCACAGGCTTACAACTGATTACCAAAATGAAATTCGCATTGACTTGGAGGATGTATCTGGGAACACCAAGTACGCACAATATAATTCCTTCACGGTCAGCAGTGAGCAGCAAAAGTATAACTTGAATCTTGGAACTTATATTGGTAAGCATATTATTGAACGTTTCTTTGCGGTCGCTTATTGCTCAAATTAAATAGGGTAAAGAAAGCGCCAACTTGATATTGTGTATCTCAGTCCTACAACTGGTTTACCCTCCAAGTTTTGGCATATGTCCAACACTTAAAAACTCCGAATCCATCTGCTGATTTTGTGTCTTGCCTCAAAAGAGTGATCAATTTTAGCATTCAAGCGACAACAAAATGGGTTGCAGCATCAGAATGAACGCCCGTATTACTTGTAAATCAAGAGAAATTTAACATTTATATTGCTTGTAATATACTTGCGGATGCATCTGCAAAACTTCCCAAACCTATAATTTCATTAAACACTGCGGGAAAACGGCTTCTCGTGCATCAGCTTGACTAAAATTTGCGTGGCGAAAACTTGATGCCTAAGTGTTTCGGTGGTTGGCGAATTCCCAAAAGGGCCATCTAAATTAGTAACTTCCTCGTATTTCTTTGCTCTGGAATTGCGAATTATCGAAATAATCAATTTGTCAACTTAAAAACTAAAAACTATTATAGTTCAAACTCGAGAAATAGCATCATGCAATAAAATGAACCAAAGGTGACTGTCGAAAATCTATCAAGTAAAAACTTCTCATACAGAGCCATGCTAGGAGGCTTTTCGTACGTTCATTTGATTCACATTTATTCCGTAGCTTCGATCTTTTGCGCAGCATGAAAACCTTTTGTGTAAACACTGCGAATTATGTTTATGATTTATTCAAAATATTAAGGACATTAAGACCAATATACTCCTGAGAATTTCCTTATATTTTAGCTCTAAACTTACGTAATTAATTATTTTGCACGAAGTGCTCGATATATCCCCGTTCAAACAAGTTATTCTATATATATAATTTCTATTTCTTTGAAAATGTAGCTGTTAGAGGACTTATGATTACGGTCTAGTCTACTTGTTTGATTCTCTTGTTTGTTTCGCTCATCTTGTAAGGGTAAATGGCCAGGTTTTTGTTTTCAATGGTGAAAATATATTTTCCTACTAGAAATACATGCTTGCAGTAACCCCTCGCCCCAGCTGAACATTGCCAGACATTACATTCCAAAACATTACTATTGCTAATCTTTTTTATCAAAAAATCTGCCATGCAAAGGTTGTAGGCGAGTCGGATATCTGCGTTCAAAACAAATTTTTGGCATAGAAAACAGAATTGGATCCTTGGCTCACACCCCTCTTCACGACGGAACCAAAGGCTATCGCCAAATGAAATGTTTTACCTGACGTAATCACTGTGGCTTCCTTCATTTTAAATTTGCCATTAAAATTTTGATCATTACTCTACTAGTTTGGAAAGAAGAGTGGAAGGAAACAATATTATTTTGGGAAATATATTTTGAAAGAATAAAAAATTGAAATTTTGTTTCAAGAAGAGGAAGCACAGTAGCCATGGCAACACGATAAAATAAACTTCTTTTCTGGAGTACAAAACAGTTAAACAGGTTACAAAAACTACAAAAATAATTAAAATATTAGTTGTTTTAGCCATACAAATCTGAGATATATGGTGTAGGTATGTTCTTATGCATTCTATAAGCTTCAAATTAATGTTTAAATGCAACCTTCCGTTTACTAAAACGTTGCGAAAAGTAAACTGCCTTTTATAAATTAGTTTTTGAAATGAAATCAGTAGAAAATATACAAATTCTCTCGTGTGAAACGATTTCGCTTTCCTTTTAAGTTGGAACTTTTTGATAGCATAAAATATAGGATATTTTAATTGTGAAAAAATGAAAATCTATGTAAATAAAACAACATTCTTACGGCTATATCAACAATTTAATATAAGAAACTTGCCATATTTTTTCGACTATCTATCTCTATTTATCCTTTTTTATAAAGTATAAACGATAAATTTGTTCCGCAGCTTTCCTGGAGTCCCAAAAAGACTTACTGATATGACTTACTCATGTTTTTTTATAATTCGCTCATTCGCTCCTAACAAAGATTAGTGAGATGACCACCCATGCGCCCGCAAAACTTGATGAACTTTGGATTTCCCATTGCTTTCCTTTTTTTCCGGGTGTAAATATCCGCGCGGAATTAGTACCCTCGCACGGCGCTTCGCGCCGGCTCGGGGATAATTTCCTAAAAACCGTATAGGAATCCGAATTATGATCCGCTACACATTAATAGGCATTCAGATCACCCAGTTACCATGAACATCCATCAACAAGCGCATTTCACTTCTCTTGTTTGACGAGGACACATTTCGAGAATCTGCACTAAGGCAAAGCAATTTTAGCCACACATTTGGCTACATGCACCAAGCACCACAACACGAACGCAGAAATAGGCAACATCACTTGGTTCAACCCTCCATTTAGTAAGAGTGTCAGAATCAACATAGGACGTAATATTTCCTCAACTTAATTTACAAAAAAGTATTCAATAGGAACACAGTTAAGTTCAGCTATAGTCACATGAACAATGTCCAATCCATAACCACTAAACACGAATAATCACGAAAAACCAATCACAGGCACTTAAAACTGACCTAGATTTGTTGTGTCCATCAATAGCCTGCTTGATGTTTGACATACAACTGTAGCTTATCTTAACTGTATTACGGTTAAATATCCTCTGTAGAGAGTTTTGTGCGGGAATTCCTCGTCAATAATCTTTAAGAAAGATTGTCCAACATTAGTAGAAACGTTCTCGCTATACGGAGGATTGTACCACACAATGTTTCCTTTACGTTGTCGGGTATTCTTATTAGTCGTTTGGTTAATTTAAGGGATGTTTAAATTTCAGCTAGTGATTGTAACCACTTTTGTCAAGGGCTTGCTGATTGACGGAGTAGCCTGTTTGAATGACTCTTCATCAGAGGATATTTCGGTTAGTCGTTTGTTAATGGATAATGGAATGTTGCTCAAAACACTAGGTGGGTGGTTAGACATCCCATACGGAAAATAGAACAAATTAAGAACGTTCTGTGGTGTTATAATAATGCCCAGGCAATCATCTCGGTATAAGCCAAAATTATTACCGTATTTCATTGCGATAATGTGTAGTAAGTACGAACCGACTAGTTCGCACGATTCAGCACCGTCAAAGCTACCCATTTTGATATATAAAATATTTGATGACGATTTCTTGCCCCACTGCTTCCCAGAGTTGTATATAAGCACGATTTCTTGGCATGTATAGTAATTTGTCTCTCTTCATTTGTGATGTTGTCATAATTAGATGCAGAATCTAACGCATGCAGCATTGAGAAGATCAATTGAGATGGACGAATATAAGTCAACAACGCCATGCAAATGCAACAAATGGGTACTGTTATCAACAACTTTATTGAACCAGGACACACAGGCACAGATTTGGTATTTTCCAAACAGTTTTGATATCACAATGTGTAGTTTTGACGGTGTTAAACCATGCGAACTAGTCGGCTCGTTCTTACTACACATTATCACAATGAAATACCGCAATAATTTTGGCTTATACAGAGACGTTGGCCTGGGCATTATTAAAACAACACCACGAAAAATAGAACAATTAGGAAAGATCTGTGCGCGATATTTAACAGCCATGTTCTGAAAATCACCATCGAAGCAAACAAGAAGATTGTACATTTTCTTCATGTTACTTTAAATTTGTCCACTGTCACACAAAAAGTCTGAAACACACCTCTTTATGTACATGGGAAGTCTAACCACCCACCTATAGTGTTCTGCGCAACATTCCATTATCCATTAACAAACGACTAACCGAAATATCCTCTGATGAAGAGTCGTTCAAACAGGCTACTCCGTCATATCAGCAAGCCCTTGACAAAAGTGGTTACAATCACAAGCTGAAATTTAAACATCCCTTAAATTAACCAAACGACTAATAAGAATACCCGAATCTGTAAAAGAAACATTGTGTGGTGCAATCCTCCGTATAGCAAGAATGTTTCTACTAATGTTGGACAATCTTTCTTAAAGATTATTGACGAGGAATTCCCCGCAGAACACTCTCTAGCCTACATAAGATATTTAACCGTAATACAGTTATGATAAGCTACAGTTGTATGTCAGACATCAAGCATGCAGGTTATTGATGGACACAACCAACTTCCAATACAGATAGTCAAGACACATGTACGCATGCAATTGCAGGAAAAGGTCCAAATGCCCACTGTCTAAGAAATGCCTCACCGAAACGGTCATATATCAAGCCACAGTGATAACAACGGTCACTTTTAACAAACACGATGAGCTAGTTTCTAAATGCATAGGCATAATAAGAAATTCATTTTAAGTAACATTTAAAAACTAGACACTATCACTATTTTAAATATAGCGAGTCATGTTTATATTTCACGTCATATTATGCGGAGTTAATATTTCCGGCAATGAACTCATAAGATTGCTCCTTTTTTAAGTAATATATACAAACCGCACAAGAGGTCTTTATCAGATTTAAAACATCGAGGCGCAGCCGAGTGTTTTAGATCTGATAAAGGCCGAACTGTAAGGTTTGTATATGACTTCTAAAATGACTCGTTTTGTACGCTCACTGGCGTTGGAATTTTGAAGATTGATGTTATCTACACTGTAAAAATTGAAGGAGAAAATGTGAGCAAGTTGTATCAAATATATAGATCCACTACGGGTCATGAGTTTCCTTTGTATTTTGCCTATGAATAATTAATCAATTTTAGAAGCCATTTAAATCACTCGCAGTTCGTGCTTTATCAGATATAAAACACTCGTGCTGTTTTATATCTGATAAAGCACTCCTGCTCGTGTTTTAAATAGTACATAAAAGAGGGTAGATTAAAGAACGGGGAATACAATCTATTCAAAATGTGATATCGCGCTAGTTACAAAATGGGGTATAGCCTAAAGAACGAGGAATACAATATAATATTCAATGTGTGGTCATTCGGCTAGTTATAAAAGGGGATATAAGAACGAGAAATACAATCTATGATATTGCGCTAGCTAACAGGAAGGTGGTATATGTGATATTGCGCTAGTTATAAAATGGAGTACATTTACACCATTGGAATACATTTTCGCCATACATTTACACCGAATAAAAACAATTTAAAAATAATTTAACAGAGTTCAACTCCGAACAGCCTAAAACTAACCATTTATATAACACCAGACGCATGGATAATATATACCTGGGTAAAACGTAAAGATAAACTGGGGAAAGCAAAAAAACACTATTAATTTTGTGATGTTGGTTTTCCTGAATAAATCTTATTATCATTCATTCAATACAGTATATTCCATCTGTGATATTGCGCTACACTGCATGCATAAGACGCGGTACTACATATTACAAATTCTGTTCTCGACTAAAGATTTGAAGTAGGCAGAAGAATTGCTGCAATATTCCTTAAAGATATTGTGATATTTATACGGGGTCCCTATATCACCCAGGCAACTTTCTAATACTCTAAAAATTACTTCCTTGGGCAATAATATTACTTTAGACCACAATAACCTATTTCTCAATAAAGAAATTCATTTGCAATATTCTTCCCTGGTTTTCTCCAATGTAGCAGATTGCTACTATTTGCTATTGCTTTGCAGCAATTTGCTACATTGGGTTGTAATTGATAAAAACAATGTAAAATATCACTTTGAAATAAGAACTAGTATATACAAAACTAAATGGTAAAAGTACAATAATTATGTTGTTATTAGTTAGTTATAGTTTGCAAGGCTTCTCCCGGCCTTGTCTCCAGACATGTTCGATCAAGCATTCGGGTGTGGTGCACAGTTGTTGGACGTGGTTTATTACTTGCAAATAGTTGCAAAGCTAACCATGGCAACAAGTCATACTGTGCAGATAAACATGCACCTAAATAGTTTTAAGACCATACAATTCTGATGTTATAAATAATTCAAATTGTTAAACATTCTCATAGCATGACCTGTGTTGATAATAGCTAGCTTTACAGCTGCTTGCATGCATGCTACTTAACATCAGGGGCGGATCCAGGGGTAGTCAACCCGGTCACGCGACTAGGGTAAAAAATTGCGAAGTTAATTAATTCGAATTCAAATCGCGGTCCAGTTATCAAATTGGTTCAGTGGCGTCAGCATATTTAAGTTTGTAGTCCAGTAATTACATTGCGTTCAGCGGTAAAGGTTTACGTTTCTGTAAAGCAATATGATGATCAGTCAAAACAGCGGTCTTCCGCTTGAATCTTGACCGACTTGGTGGCAAATCTGGTCATTTGATTGGTTAGCAGCGATGTTGACCACTTTCCGGGGAGTTCTGACCGGGCAACTCATCAGGGGCACAAATATAAGCTCTGCCATTGGCCAATCTTAAAAAATATCTGAGTTCTCATTGGCTGCATAATTTTGACCGATCAGAGCGAGTCAGCTGGTCAGCCTGATCAGCCTGAATATATTTATAGAACTATATTCGAAGGCCTTTCTGATCGGCGATATCTTTAAGATATTGAAGTTGATCTAAAGAAGCGAATAGACGCTTCACCGAAGAGTTCTGTTGAAGAGCTAGTGAGCGCCATCAACAACACAAGCTTTTGCCTTGGGAGAAATTTTGGTGCCGAATCATACATCCCGAAGTACGTTCGAGATCGAAAGAGCAACTGTTGTACGGCCCTAAGGTAAATATATTATATGTTGACTAAATTTGACTCCTATACATTATTAATACATTCTCCTATACTGTTTATTTGTGCGCAAAGTATTGACTCGCGTAGGTGATGAGGTGAACTGCTTTACATAATATTGCGGTCAAGACAGACAAGACTTAGACTCGACGCTTTATGAATAATATACTTTATAGATAAGATTTACAGCGAACCAAGTTTAATACCCAGGCGAATCGGAAGTTTGTTTATGCTTTTTGTGGACTAATATTAGTTTAATATTATCTATATCTATACTGGATTTATATAATGTATATAGAGCAATATACAAAGGCAATACCACATGGCATAGCTTGGTGTAAATGTGTAATACGATCATGTGTTATTTTGTGAAATTGATGTTTTTAATCCACAGCCACAGACGTAGTTTCATAGGGCACACATTCAATGATTCAAATATTTAAATGTCTGATCAAGTGAAGTGAAATCCCTAAGGAGTGATTTGTGGGAGTCAGTGAGACTGAAAATTGCTATAATTGGGTCCCATCTTATGAGGTTAATTTTTGGCTGAAGCTGCTCCCAGAGTGCCGCAAATGGTGTTTCCGAGGTTCAAAAATCAAAAATTTTCTGGGGGGCATGCCCCCATACCCCCCTAGGTTGCTCGCGCCTACGACGCTCGGCCAATTTTGCACCTGCGGCGCAAACTTGTATTGTCAGATATTTTGACTAACGTACGAAAAATCCTGGATCCGCCCCTGCTTAACATGGTAGGCATGGAAACAATTTCGACTTTTGTTCAAGCACAAATACATGTTGCACTTCTGACAAAGCACAAATGAAAAGCCATCTGGACAATAACGCTGCCGTTTCTCTCCAAAAGATGGGAAGTGGCAAATACCATCAAATCTGATGTCGGCAACAGGAGCAAAATTCACTTGAACTTTCCGTTTCTTGGGAATTGAACAAAGTGATGGGCGGTCGCGTGGAGATTTTGCTGTAATAAGACAAGGCTGAAGCTACGTGGGCCTGAAACATCCTCATGGGCATCACATTTTGGATATTTAGGATCTTGCAATTCCGTTTGTACACGAACCATGCATTGGCAAAAGCAATGGTTAGGGCATGGTAAAAAATGTACATATACCACCGTTTGCTTCTCAGTTTATACTTGTATAAAGTGTACAGCATGTCCATCAAATCAACGCCACCCATACCACTGTTGTAAACACCAATCGCATCAGGTCGATCAACGTTGATATGCTTCTTCTGGGATCTAAAGAAAAAATACAAATAATGTATTTTTCACTTCCTAACGAGAGCTTTTCAGTGATGATTAGAAATTGAAGGGAATGTTCATACCTATCATATCTTTGTAATATATCATTTTATCATATATAATTATAGTGTTTATACCTGTTATATCTTTGAACAGATCCAACAGGGTCAGCCGCAAGACATGATGACACAGCGGTCACAGACTTGTTGTCAAGCCAACGTACCAGAGATAGGTCCTTTGTTGTCTCGATAACACAGTGATAACAACCTCTGCCTTCTTTCTTCAGCTCTTCTCCGACTTAAGAGGAGCATCATGCTGACGGTTGTTTGTTATGGTGCCAACATAGAGGAGACCTCGTTGTTCCAATATACTCGCCATGGAAAGATTGGAAGTTTGGTTGAAGTTTCGGTTAGGTGGGAGGGATGCACACAACTTAATGACCACATTTCCATTTTTTTTAAAGTCCACAGTCACAAACAACACCAGGATCATCTCTGCCAGTACCTTTGCCTTGGTAGTTGTCAAACTCGTGCATAAATCCGGTGGAGGAACATCCAGCCCAACGTTTGAATCCCCATTTATTGGGCTTCTTTGGAAGAATCTGCTTAAGATATGATCCTCCTTTGATGGCAACCATGGCTTCATCAATACATTGATTTTCTGATGGACTTACAGTTACAAAGTTCAAGTTCAGGTAATCAAACCAAGGCCTTATCTTCCAGGCCTTGTCTTTTTTCTGTTCTTCAGTGACTTTCAAGTAATCTTGGAGATGTATCATGGACAAATCTTCTGAAATCGATTCCTCGACACAAACAGTTGGAATTTTACTAGTCCCATGTGCAAGTACAAACCAACAAAAGTTTCGAGTTCCTTTGCAGTAGCTTATAGGGTCTCTCCATTTTTCTGATGCCCATACTTGTTCGACTCCAAAGCAATGTACTCAAACATGTCATCAGTCACAAAACTATTGAAGTAGCCATACGGAGTATCATCTATGGGTTCTGGTACAATGGCGACATAAACAAACTCCAAATCTGATGGTGGGATGAATGGCCTTCGTTTGCTGAACTTAAACCCGTTTCAACAGCAACATCTTGTTGATTTGCAAGTGAAGCAAGAGGCTCCTCATCTGACGAATTGAAATCCTCAGAATCAGATCCAGATTCTCTCAGCGTGTTTACATTACTCTCGTCAAGATAGGACCACTCATCATCTAACTCGTCGTCGCTTGACAATTCACTAAACTCACTCTCTGTCCCATAAATAGCTTCAAGGACATCATTGACATGATACCTCTTAGCTGGCGCTGGAGAAAAGATAAAATATGACATAAAATGCAAGCTGAGTAAAAGATAACCAAGTATAGCAAAACATTTTTTTATTGTGTGTTATTATATTTGTAAATATAGGGCAAAAACTCAAGAAATAAATCTGCAAATTATCTAGTTTGATTAGGTGATCGGTTACCAGTTGCGAACATGTGCTTCTTCTTGAGCCGCCATCTTTGTTTATAAATAATTAATATTCTGCGGGGGGGGGGGGCGGGGTAGTACCGTTTAATTAAACTTAATTGATTAAAACATGTAGCAGACATGCTACAATGGTTAATAAAAGAGTAAAACACGATAGACATTTGTCACGTGGTCATTTGTTCGTGGTATTTTGTTTATGGTCTGAGGAGCTGACAATTTAATATGGATCGTGCATGAGCTTCTGTTTATACGGCCTCTACGAAGTTACTTAGCGGCTCGTGAATCGCCTTACGTGCATATAGGCGAGCACTCCTTGGCAAAACACGCTCGTATATGCAAAGCTCACTTCCCTTGAGGTCGTTTGAGCACTCTGGCTCCATGACACTTTACGCATGTCGAGATGCGTTGATGTCACCGTGTTGTACCACATGCACTTGGTCAGAGTAAGCTTGTGTATATAAATACGGTTGTCATCTCGTGTTTTGACGTGTACCAAGCTGCATATAATATAATGCAACTAGCTATAATGCAAAAGCTCACTTCCCTTGTGGTCGTTTGAGCACTCTGGCCCAAAGACACTTCACGCATGTCTGGATGCGCATGTGTCTGAGTATTGTAACACATGCGCTTGGTGAGGGCAAGAGTATGGTGTATAAATACGAAGTCACTCGCATCTAGACTGCGTTACAAGCTGCACTGACGAGCCGTTGAACGGCGAAACATGCATGTCTGCAGATTTGACTATATATATATATATATATATATATATATATATATGTAATTAGGTTTCGTTGATTATAAAAACTTTTGGTCGCGTGCTCAATGGATATCCAAAGCATAATTAAAATAGATTGTGTAGTCAACAAATTCCACTAGACATCTTTATTACTATTTATAGTTTCGTAGGCTCTCATCAGATAAATTAGCCTAATGACTATAGTAGATAAAACTGAGAGAATATATGTACGAGTGGACGAGACTTTAAAAATTCATCCTATTTACAAAGCATGTGCTATATGAAAAGCTGACAGGACGTGGAAATATTAATACCGCATAATATTATGAGGGATTATATAAACATGACGCGCGGTATATTTAAAATAGTGATAGTATCTGGTTTTTAAATGTTACTTAAAAGGAATTTCTGATTATGCCTAAATGTAGAAACTAACTCATTACTTTTGTTCAAAGTGGCCATTGTTGGCTTACATATAATAATAATTATTATAGTACTTTTCCCATAGGCACAAATTACATCTATTTGAAGCACAGTTATAAGGTTCAGCTTGTTTTAATATTATCCAATTACTCGCATGATCAATGTTTTGTTTTTTCAATTTCCATACATATTTGCTCATCTCAGTGGCGTTCCTTTTCGCGAAAGAGTTAAATGACGCTTTGTGGTTTGTAAATCTTGTCTTAAAAGAGTTTTCAGTGAGTCCAACATAGGTTTGGGGAGTTCTGTTTATAGTTTTGTTTTTGATTGTAAATGCAGTGGCTTGGTATATGACCAATTCGGTGAGGCACTATAATTATATAGAATTATATTTAATTTATGATTCGATTCGAATCAGTCTGCATATATCTCTATATCATATATTGGATCACCAAAATGAAAATAGTGACATGAACTAAATGAACTAACAAGGGGAAAAGGTGAATGGGGGCATGTCTCCTCCTGAAAATTTTAAAATATCAAGTCCCTAAAATCCTGAATTGCTATTTCCTGCATTTTGGTTACGATTTTCGAAAATTGCGGACGATCTAAAACGTTGTTTAAAATACTGAAAAGAAAAAAGGTTTTAGGGCTTCAATAGGAGACAAATAGGATGTACATTTTCACATCATTTTCACAGTTCCATCATATTTCGAGATGCTATAGTACTCAATTATGTGTATTTTACGATCTTAATGGCCTAATTCAGCTTGTAATACATCAAGACTGCATGGATTGAACGCCCCCTTAATATTTTCTCCACAAATTTGGAGAAACTAAATTACTTTTTGGAGAAAAATGCGGCGGACATAACCACACTACTCCACCACGTGGGGACACCACTGATATTATAAGACCCGATTTAGAAGTACTCGTCACGTTTAGTTTCTTTTCGTGTTGTTTAGTTCCGTTTCGCGCTTTGCTCATTCTTCAGGTTTCAATGTCTTGTCAATGCTTTTAGGATAATGATAATTTGTTATTCACTTAATTATCAGGAACAGCAGGAGACTCTTTCACACGGCAGCAAGGTATGGCATTTACGACCAAAGATTCCGACAATGATAGAACGGACTACAACTGTGCTGTGAAATTCAAAGGTGCATGGTGGCATGATGATTGTCATGATTCTAATCTGAATGGTCTTTATCACCTTGGTCCACATGTATCGTTTGCTGATGGTGTTAACTGGAGAGCTTGGAAAGGATATTACTATTCACTGAAATCAACGTCAATGAAAATTCGCCCGCGTCCGTTCGGGCACAATTAACATTCAGACCAGACATCATCTTATTGCAGATAATTATAGAGTATTGACTTTTCAAGTCCGTGAACATATCGCAAAAAAAAATTCCCGTGTATAAATATATCAAACATGAGAACAACTTCGTTATATCGATAATATATATTTCAAAACAGAAAAAGATACTGGTGCTCTAATGAAACGGTGTTCTAATGAAAATGTATCTGATTATTATAATAATGTATCTGATTATTATTATTATTATTAAGATATTATAGAATTTACAAGCAATTATTGGACTACTATTTTACCGTTTATTTTAAGGTTATAAATTTCATGTCAAATAATATTTATACATATCACAAGGAAACGTTTTAAGTATATAAAGAACATTAAATCACATTAACTAATTCTAACATTTTTTGTCAGTTTGTAATTTATTAATTTTTGTAGCACAATTTTCAATAACATATATAAATGAAAAAAGCAGGCACACTTCATATCATTTGACATCGTTGATATTTATCCATCAATAGGCGTGATGCTTGCTGGTAGTTCGGTATCAAATTCACTACCTCGATAATTTTTGTTGTCATGGCGGCAATTTTGTTTCAAAGAACAAATGACTAATTTTCTATCCAATCTACGTCGCGATCGTTATTATTTCAACGCTTTGTGTAAAGAGAAGCCTTAGCTAAATTCTGTACGTGCAAATAACAAGGAATTTGCTGCACGAATTACGGAGAAAACTGCCTTGAAAGGACGCCATGAGTGAACACAATTCGAACATACACATCGTTTTACAATCGATTTGCTCAACGTTTTCAGGTATTGTAATGTTGTAAGAGACCGTCAGTAAACGATTTTGCTCCAGAAATATTCTCATGTTGCCTATCTATGCAGATCATGTATTTTTACCGATTGATCACGTTTTATAGCCATATTTTACGACTTAAAATTGATACTAAAAACTGTCCTAGAGTGCTGTAAACAATGGCCTTTGTGACGTACAAGAACAGAGCTTCTCTTGTGTTTTGGCGCTACAATTTTACTCGCATTGAGGCAAAATTTAATGTATTTTACAAAAGCATTATTTGAATTGCATATCTGCTAGTTTTTGCACGAGTTAAAGCAGTTTTTGTGAATGTTTTTCTACTTGGAGTGCCTTGGTTCTTTCATCCTAGAAGTAAACAGTAGGTTTTTTAAATTCTAAGTCATAAAACACACTCTAAATAGGTTTAAAAAGCTGCAATATTTTAGTTTTAGCATTTATGCATCAGATACATTGAAGTTTTAGCGTTACAGTCAGGTATTAAGTCATAGTTAAATATATTTCTGTTTATAAATTATTAAACCTTTTGCACAGTATTAATTCAATATTAAAAGGTAGTCTGTAAATTATTTACTGCATATATTGTGTATTTAAATCAAATTGTAAATAGTACTTTCTGAATAAGTGTAACTCGAGGTGTAGCTTAGGTTATTGTATTTTTTAAATATTCAATTGGTATTCAATTTTTCAACTAACTATAAAATATTATTTCAAAAATTAGAATAAGATTAAATTATTGTAATGGATGACGAACCAAGCGCTTCGAAAGAATCAAACGAACAGCTGGAACAAGGTGAAACTGCTATTTAAAATCACTTGTCAATTGTAAACACCCTCCAACATCGGGAAAAGGTGGGAAGATAGATGTTAATACCTCCATACTAAACAATGGCCTGACTCCCTGAGGAAGACTGAACTGACTAACCCTGGCCAATCTCCCAACACATGGGGGAAAGATTTAAAAGCATTTCAATTGATTTATTGAACAAAGAATATCTTTTAAAATTTATGAATTCTTGGTCAATATTTTCAAACACTGAAACACAATGCTGTACACATGCAGGGCAGAACCACTCTCTTTCAAATTATTGCAAATTATTTTGCTATTCTGTGAGAAAAATAATCCAGGAACTAATTTCATTGTGTCACTGTGTAGAAAAGCAAACATGCAGGAAAACAAACAGATAATATTTGATTTAATTTGCTTAATATTTGAGATCATGTGTTTTGATCAGGCTTAACAGGTCAACCTTAGACTGTGACTGGGCTGTATAGGCAAGACCCCTAAATGCTTCTCCATATTTAATATGCCCCACATTCAAGGGTCGGGAATCCAAGATAATGGAAATTCCCTACCTAGTCAGGCTTTAATAACAGTCAATCGAGGAAAAACGCTCCACCATTCCCTGAGGGGAGGGAGTGGGAGTTACAATTGACAATACATAAGGCTAAGAATACTATTGTATATATCAAGGATGACCGTTAGTTAAGCATGACTCTACCCAGTACCCTACCACAGACCATAGGCATAGGAAGCAACAGTTACTTCAAGGTGGGGGGGGGGGGGTGCACTTCTTAAGGGCATCCTCTTCTATTAGTAAAGAGCACTTTTCACATTGAATTAGCTGGAGAAACGGGTACTACTTTGAAGAGAAGTTGGGGGGTAAGTAAAATCCTCTGGCGTTAGACAGAGTACTGAAAAATATGAAAGTAGGGCGCATCTGGCAGATAGTTTTGTTAACCGGTTAACTGGCAGTAACCTACCAAAATGTACTGAACTGGGAGTATATAGCCCCAAATACTAAATTAATATGAATTTAATATGGTGTCAAGTTCTTCACTGCCTGAAATATGGAACGCTAACTCAATACGCCAAACCTGATTATTATTATTATTATTATTTACAAATATTTTACAACGGTAGCCCTTCAGAACACCTATGATCTGTTTTTCAAGAGGCCGTTTGAAACTGCTATTACATAATATTATTAGAAAACAAGAATGAAACCTAGTCAAATGCACACATAAGTATAAAATTATCACACTATTAAAAATATTTAAAAAGGAAAATTATTACATGCAGATAGAACATATGTAGCTAGATCTATTTAATGTTACTGTTTTCTCTGAGAGACGTCTTGAATTGACCTGTCGACATTTCATTTGTCTTAACCTTATTTGGCAAGTCATTCCAGCATTTTGCTCCTGTGTAACTAAAGCTTTTTTTCAGGAAATTTGTTCTAGGTTTATTTAGCTGAAAATTAAGCCCGTTACTTCTAAGTTGATACTTTTCATTATTAGATAAACTGAACATATTAGCCATATTTTCCGGCACTTCCTTATTTTTAACATTAAACATAAGTGTAGCTTTCTGAATATCTCTCCTTTCCTTAAGTGTTTGCCAACCAAGTTCTCTCAACAGGTCTCTTGATCGGATCTCGTATGATTTACCCGTAATTATTCTTGCCGCTCTGTTTTGCATTTTCTGCATATTATCAAGCAAATAGCTACTACAATTATCCCAGACCATGCTACAATAATCAAAGTAAGGAAGAACCAATGACTTATATACTGTGATCAAAATTTCTTTTGGCACAACCTGCTTAAGTCGCCTTAGCATACCTAATCCTTTAGAAACTTTTTTTATTACATTACCAACATGCTCATTCCATAAAAGCTGGTCATCAACAACGATCCCCAAGGTTTTGCATTGTTTTACACGTTTGATGTTTGTATCTGCTAGTTTTATTAAGGGATCCCGATCGATGCTATTTAGTTTACTTCTTGAGCCTATTATCATGTATTCTGTTTTATCTTTGTTTAGGGTCAATTTGTTGCTAATTAGCCATTGATGTACACATTCCAAATTTTTATTCAGATTTTCCTCTAATTCGTCAATCGATCTGGCTGTGGCAGTTAAATTAGTATCATCAGCAAACATGCTTGCCGAAGCACCATCCATGCATTTTGGCAAATCATTAATATAAACTAAAAATAATAGGGGCCCCAAATTCGACCCCTGTGGTACTCCACATGTTATAGCACATTGCCTCGACATTGCCTGATTACTTTTACATATTTGTTTTCTGTTACTCAAATACGATCTAAACCAATCCAATGTTAATCCGTGAATTCCATAAATTGATAATTTTTTAATCAAAATATCATGATCTACACAATCAAATGCTTTCTTCAAATCCAAAAATATAACTCCATTCTCCAAAAATATAACTCCATACTCCAATTGATAATAGGCCTATTGCCTAATGGAGTTTGGCGCAATGCATGCCGGTAGAGTGGTATCAAATTCACTTCTTCGAGAAATTTTGTTGTCATGGCGGCAATTTTGTTTCAAAGAACAAATGATTAATTTTCTATCAAATCTACGTCGCGATCGTTGTTATTTTTATCGCTGTGTGTAAAGAGAAGCCTTAGCTAAATTCTGTGCAAATTAAAAGGAATTTGCTTCACGTATTACGGAGAAAACAGCCGTGAAAGGACGCCATGAGTGAACACAATTCGAACATATTCATCGTTTTAGAATCGATTTGCTCAACGTTTTCAGGTATTGTAATGTTGTAAGAGACCGTCAGTAAACGATTTTGCTCTAGAAATATTCTCATGTTGTCTATCAATGCTGATCATGTATTTTTACCGATTGATCGTACGTTTTATACCCATATTTTGCGACTTAAAATTGATACAAAAACTGCCCTAGAATGCTGTAAACAATGGCCTTTGTGACGTACAAGAACAGAGCTTCTCTTGTGTTTTGGCGCGAAAATTTGACTCGCATTTAGGCATAATTTAATGTATTTTGCAAAAGCATTATTTAAATTTCATATCTGCTAGTTTTTGCACGAGTTAAAGCAGTTTTTGTAAATGTTTTTCTACTTGGAGTGCCTTGGTTCTTTCATTCTACAAGTAAACAGTAGGTTTTTTAAAATTCTAAGTCATAAAACACACTCTAAATAGGTTTAAAAAGCAGCAGGATTGTAGTTTTAGCATTTATACATCAGATACATTGAAGTTTTAGCGTTACAGTCAGGTATTAAGTCATAGTTAAATATATTTCTGTGTATAAATTATTAAACCTTTTGCACAGTATTAATTCAATATTAAAAGGTAGTCTGTAAATTATTTACTGTACATATTGTGTATTGAAATCAAATTGTAAATAGTACTTTCTGAATAAGTGTAACTCGAGGTGTAGCTTAGATTATTGTATTTTTTTTAATATTCAAGTGGTATTTTCCAACTAACTATAAAATATTATTTCAAAGACTAGAATAGGATTAAATTATTGTAATGGTGATGAACCAAGCACTTCGATAGGAATCAAACGAACAGCTGCAACAAGGTGAAACTGCTATTTAAAATCACTTGTCAATTGTAACCCCCACCCTCCAACATTGAGAAAAGGTGGGAAGGTAGATGTTTGTCTTGCGATATATATGGTAAAAGTACATAATACCTCCATACTAAACAATGACCTGACTCCCTGCGGAAGACTGAACTGACTAACCCTGGCTAATCTCCCAACAGATGGGGGAAAGATTTAAAGACATTTCAATTGATTTATTGACACCTAGTCAGGCTTTAGTAACAGTCAATAGAGGAAAAACGCCCCACAATTCCCTGAGGTGGGGGAGTGGGAGTTACAATTGACAATATATAAGATTAAGAATACTATTGTATGTATCAAGGAGTGGGGGAATTGTGTGCCGCACTGTTAAAATTACAGTTGTAGGGACCCAGAGCTGTCATATGCACTTATTCCACTGAATACTCAATTCCAGTTGTCAATTGTAACCCCCACTCCCCCCACCTTGAGGAATGGTAGGGAAATGTGGGACGTTTTTCCTCTATTGACTGTTGGTTAAGCATGACTAGGTGGGGGATTTCCCATTAAGTGTCAGTATCCTACCACTGACTATAGGCATAGGAAGTAACTGTTAGTTCAAGGGGGAGGCACCTCTTCTTCAGTAAAGGGCACTTTGAATTAGCTGGAGAAAGGGGCACTTTGAAGAAAGGTTGAGGGATCATGTGCCCTCCGGTTCCTACGCCACAGTCACTAACAAGTAAGATCCTCTGGCGTTAGACAGAGTACTGAAAAATATAAAAGTAGGGTGCATCTGGCAGATAGTTTTGTTAACCCATTAACTGGCAGTACCCTACCACTGACGAGAAAAATTGTTGGGCGTTAGACAGAATAAAATACTAAAGTAGGGCACATCTGGGCGTATTCCAGCTAATGAGTTAATATGGATTCCCGACCCTTGAATGTGGGGCATATTAAATATGGGGAAACGTTTAGGGGGCTTGGCTATACAGCCTAGTCATAATCTAAGGTTGGCCTGTTAAGTCTGATCTAAACACATGATCTCAAATATTAAGCAAATTATATTATATCTGTTTGTTTTCTTGCATGTTTGTTTTTCTACACAGTGGCAATGAAATTAGTTCCTGGATTTGTTTTCTCACAGAATAGCAAAATAATTTGCAATAATTTAAATAATTTGAAAGAGAGTGGTTCTGTCCTGCATGTGTACAGCATTGTGTTTCAGTGTTTGAAAATATTGAACAAGAATTTATAAATTTTAAAAGATATTCTTTGTTCAATAAATCAATTGAAATGTCTTTAAATCTGTCCCCCATATGTTGGGAGATTAGCCAGGGTTAGTCAGTCCAGTCTTCCTCAGGGAGTCAGGCCATTGTTTAGTATGGAGGTATTAACATCTATCTTCCCACCTTTTCTCGATGTTGGAGGGTGGGGGTTACAATTGACAAGTGATTTTAAATAGCAGTTTCACCTTGTTGCAGCTGTTCGTTTGATTCCTATCGAAGTGCTTGGTTCATCACCATTACAATAATTTAATCCTATAGTTAGTTGAAAAATTGAATACCACTTGAATATTTAAAAAATACAATAACCTAAGCTACACCTCGAGTTACACTTATTCAGAAAGTACTATTTACAATTTGATTTCAATACACAATATGTACAGTAAATAATTTACAGACTACCTTTTAATATTGAATTAATACTGTGCAAAAGGTTTAATAATTTATACACAGAAATATATTTAACTATGACTTAATACCTGACTGCAACTCTAAAACTTCAATGTATCTGATGTATAAATGCTAAAACTACAATCCTGCTGCTTTTTAAACCTATTTAGAGTGTGTTTTATGACTTAGAATTTTAAAAAACCTACTGTTTACTTGTAGAATGAAAGAACCAAGGCACTCCAAGTAGAAAAACATTTACAAAAACTGCTTTAACTCGTGCAAAAACTAGCAGATATGCAATTTAAATAATGCTTTTGTAAAATACATTAAATTTTGCCTAAATGCGAGTCAAATTTTCGCGCCAAAACACAAGAGAAGCTCTGTTTTTGTACGTCACAAAGGCCATTGTTTACAGCATTGTAGGGCAGTTTTTGTATCAATTTTAAGTCGCAAAATATGGGTATAAATCGTACGATCAATCGGTAAAAATACATGATCAGCATTGATAAACAACATGAGAATATTTCTAGAGCAAAATCGTTTACTGACGGTCTCTTACAACATTACAATACCTGAAAACGTTGAGCAAATCGATTCTAAAACGATGAATATGTTCGAATTGTGTTCACTCATGGCGTCCTTTCACCGCTGTTTTCTCCGTAATACGTGAAGCAAATTCCTTTTAATTTGCACAGAATTTAGCCAAGGCTTCTCTTTACACACAGCGATAAAAATAACAACGATCGCGACGTAGATTTGATAGAAAATTAATCATTTGTTCTTTGAAACAAAATTGCCGCCATGACAACAAAATTTCTCGAAGAAGTGATTTTGATACCACTCTACCGGCATGCATTGCGCCAAACTCCATTAGGCAATAGGCCTATTGGATGAAGCCAAGCTAGTTTAAATACTTAACGTCCAACATTGGGCTGTATATGAAATTGAAGCTATTAAAAAGTTCTATTTGATATAAAAAAACTTCAAGACTTTAGGCAAAATGGAAATACTTAAAAAATAGAAATACAACCGTAATTTTGTAAAATACGGCAAATTTTCCCTCAAAGTTTTAAGTATTTCCCTTTTACCTAAAGTCTTGAAGTTTGATATCAAATATAACTTTGTAATAGCTTCAATTTCATATACAGCTCAATGTTCGCAAAACTCAGAATAACTTAATTAAGCTGGCTTCAATATCCTCCCTGCGTTAGCGTTCCAGTCTATTATAGTTCAATGGTGCAAAGTCGGGTTTTTTTTGTCATGGACGTTGGACGTTTTTTTTAAGTTATGCGCATGCGCGAGTACCGACAGAAAAAAATTCAAAATGGCTCCTCGGGAGCTGCTGAGTTTGAAACAAAAATCGGTTTCTTGAGCCTGATTTCAAAATATTTAATGAAAAATATAAAAAAATAATTTCAAGGATATATTATTGACATTTTTCAAGGTAAGCGATAACAAATACACTTTTTTTCTCCCCGAAGCAGCGTTTTTTTCGCTGGTGAAATATACATGTAAAGTTTTCCCGTACGGCTCAAGAGGGACTAGTGATTAGCTATATACTTATAGTTTGTAAATTATTCGTTTTATCCTCATCTATATTGTCATGTGCAGTAAAAATATAGCTTAGATATACTTTTAAAGCCATTTTATTTTGTATATGAGTGATTCCAAAGTATTTTTCTGACGAATTTGTTTGTTTTTTCTTCGATATATTTTTGACACTCATTGTGAATATTGTTTTTGCCGGCATGTTTATAACCGGCCATTAAGTAAAGCGCTGCATGAATTTTGTACTATATTTTTACCGTTTAAACTGGCCTCATAACTTTCTGTCTGTGTTAAGTTTTTTCTCTTTGAAATTTCTACTAATTCGCCTTCGGCTCAGTGACTATTCTCTATACTCCTATAGGCTTGTAATTACCTCGCCTTCGACGACTATTACTGGCGAGGGTATTATTATTATTATTATAAGGTATATCATACACATCTTCGCATAATAAAATGAATTACAATTTGTGCACAGGTTTTAGACTTAAATTACAGATCAAACTTAAGACATATGTGTAATAGACTAATTAAGACCTACAAGTTATTATTAAAAATACGAGTCATAGTGGGAAAAAAGCTATTAAAAAATCTATCTGTTCGACATTTAAAAGAAGTGAAACAATTATTATTCCTTAGGTTCAACGAGTGCTGTTGGTTTCTCTTTACGGGTAAATGGTTTGATAGACGGTTTCCAGGTGCTATATTTTCCATTACTCTTGTAGAAAGTTCTGTTCGGCGGATATCGAGCCTCGGACAGTCGAAGAACTGTAATGCCTCAGAGTATGAATAGCCTGGTAAGATTATTCTCATAGCACGTCTCTGAATTTTCTCCACTTCCTCAGATAGGTATTTTGGAAGTTGAAAATGCCAAACGGCACAGCAGTATTCCAGAATAGGCCTTACCAGTGTATAATATAAAGTTATAAGGTCTTCTGGGGGGATACCCCCACGACGTAAAACACGTAAGATATGGAGGCGTTTTGATGCTTTGCTGGTTATCATTGCAATATGTTCATTCCATTTGAGGTTATCCTGAAAAATTACCCCCAACAGTTTTTATGACGATGTACACTCCAAGGTATCATTGCCAGAGGTGTGGGCCGGCAGTTCGGGTTTATCTCTAAGGAAGCAAATTAGCATCTCTTTACATTTTTTAATATTAAGTTTCATAAAGTTGCGGGATGCCCAGGAATCAATGGAGTTAAGGTCAACTTGGATCTGGGAGAAATTACTGCAAATCGTAACATATTCTGCCACTGAAACGTCATCAACAAATTTCCACATGCTAGATTTCTCGGTGCTGCATTGTAGATCGTTTATCATAATTAGAAACAAAATCGGGCCCAATTTTGTACCCTGGGGTACCCCAGCATTGACTGGTAACCAACCAGATGTAATATTGTTAAGTTTAACGCACTGTCAGCGGTCTGATAAAAAGCTAATGACCCATGGAATTAATGATCTTCTCACTCCAATATCAATCAGTTTCAGAATAAGGACATTGTGGCCAATACGATCAAATGCCTTCGAAAAATCCAAGAGGCATAAGCGAATGAACCGGCTAGGGGAGTCCAGGTGAGAAAGCCAAGAGTGTAGCATATCAAGCAAACAATAAGTGGCTGACGACCCTTTCAAACAACCAAACTGCTGAGGGTCGATACTTTTCTGGACATCATAGATCAACCACTGGACAACAAAGTCCTCCAGAACCTTCGAAAGGCACGATGTTAAGGAAATAGGCCTAGTATCACCTTCACAGGTTGGCTGTTGAGATTTTGGGACTGGGGTGATTAACGAATCTTTCCATGTATCAGGGAAGGTTCCAGTCAAAAGTGATTTATTGAAAATTTGTGCAATCGGTTGGGCAATGAAATATGCAAATTCTTTAAGGACGCGCTAAGGTATGTTGTTAGGACCACTCGATTTTGATGGATTAAGCGCTTGAAGTTTGTTGCAAACTTCGTAAGGTTCAATATAAGGCACACGATCCTTTGTTGGTAAGAATGCTGGTAGTTTGGTCGCACCAAGTGGTGGGATATCAGCATTGACAGATATATAAAAATTGTTCAAAAGGGTGGCCAACTCGATACCTGATATGGATTTCCCGTCTTTTTCCAAAGTGAGATCACTACTCTTGGGTGAACGACCGGACATTTTATTAACAACCTGCCACCACTTCCGACAATCATCCTTTTTAAGATGTTGGATTTTACTTTTATAATAGGATTTCTTTCTTGAAACAATTTCCTGTTGCACTCTGTTCCTAAGGATGCGCCAACGGGATATATTTCCGCTATGGAAGGCTCTTTGACGATCGATTATGAGCTGTTTAATAGAAGATGACATCCAGGGTTTGTCAGTGTGACATAATCTTATTGATTTCAAAGGGAAAAACTTATCAATAGCTATAGATAACGTAGACAAAAAGTCATCAGCAAGATCGTTGACTGAAGTATCAGGATCAAGATCATGAAACCACGTGTGCGTAGCAGCCCATCGGCCAAAGGCGTCAGTTGCAGACTGTGGGAAACGACGAATAGAACGTCTAATTATCGGAGTCTTGGTAATATTATTACTTCTTTCTTTTGGTAACCATTTGATAATCGAGTGATCAGAACTACCCAAGGGGGGGAAGATAGATGGCTCGTTATATAAGTTATATATGTTGGTAAGAATTAAGTCTAAAGTAGCTGCTCCTCGTGTTGGAAGGGAAAAAACCTGCTTTAAGACAAGACATCTAGTTAGCCTCGAGATATCAAATAAGTTAAAGTCACCAAGGATAACAACCCCACAATCAGGATAGGTGTTATAAACTACTTCCGTAGTACATATCAGATACTCTCTAAGGTTTTGGTTATATTCAGCACTGGTGTTGGGGGGGATGTAAACAATACAAACGACGATACCTGAGAGAGGTCGGGGTAGGCGCTTCGGACGTAACCACAGCCACATGGCTTCGAAATGTTGGTTTTCCAGCTCATACATACGTTGAACCGCCAGAGTTTGCGAGCAGTATAGGCATACTCCCCCTCCACGGCCAACTTCGCGATCCTTACGATGTATATTATACCCACTGATCAAAAGAAGATTATCCTCGATATCTTTATGTAACCACGACTCAGTAATGGCCACTAAATCTATAGGGTTAAATGCCAAATATGTTGAGAGTTCATCAACTTTAGGGAATAACGATCGTGCATTGATTAAGCCAAAACTGGGAAGAAAGAGACATTTAGGATCAGAGTTGTTTACAGGTCCATATTGACGATCAGCTCGAATCGAGATACAATTAGATAAGTTAACTGATGTATAATATTTTCTTTTGACTCGGTTAGTAATACGCACTGGGATTGTTTTAGGATAACTATCATGTATTTTAGAATTCGCATTTCCCACTAGACAGCTCTTATTCATACGAGATGGACAGTTTATTATTTGGGGGCTGGCTTTTTCAGACGGGGGTACTTGTTTCCCAAAAGGTGTCGTACTAGATTGAGGTGATTTGACCAGTCTTTCTTTCGAAAATTCCAGGGAGGGCGATGAATGAATGTATTTCTAGGAAATTCCAGGGAGGCCGATGAATGAATGTATTTCTAGTATTATCTGCATGAATGTATTTCTAGTTATGTTTGACTTACTAGATGTTGAAGTCGTGTCTAACGACATGCAAAAGTCTATCAGCTGCCTCAAATAGAAAGGTTCGTACTTCATTTACTTCGCTTCTTCTCGACATATGTATCTGCTGCCGCGTGCGAAGGTGCGAACCATGCGAACTACCGCTTGAGTCCACGATCACTTATGCTTAGTTGATTGCGGTTGGATTTATAATTGAAAAACTTAAATAAAAGAATTACATTTGAATAAAATCTAAAGTTCTGATGAAAATACAAAATACAAAGTTGCATTTGTTAACGCGACCACGAAATTGTAATACTACAAGGGAAAAAGCCCAAAGTTTAATTTAAAATTCAAAATTTGGACACACAGAAGCATTTAGAATACAAACGATGAACTTTGGCCGGGATTTAACGCCAGAGACGCTTTTGCTTAAACGTGTTTTAGTATTCCCCTAACCAAACCTATCTTTATACGGAAAGTTCCTTAGATGTAATTTTACAGCAATGTTTACCTGAAAATTTCTAAAATTAAGCTCCAAAGGCGCAAAAATATGGGAGAAGGAACCCCTAGCATTATTAGAGCCCACCATCTCTTAGTTAGGTCCTTTCGCGTGCGCACCCATACCTATTGATGATTCAAACTGCTATAGAAAGATCTGTTAACCAGCTGTTTAAATAGCTGATTTACCATTCTGCAACGTTGGAAACTGTAAGTGTCAAAAATGCAATTAATCCTTGCGATTTAGCTAATTGCCGTTTTTGCACTTCATGGGCGAAAACAATAACGATACTATATGCAAGTTTTACATAAAAATTCTTCTAAAACTAACTAAAATTTAAAATTAAGTCAGTATAGAATGGAGGCATTGTTTTTATCTCCGACGATCGGTAATTGTAAAACGGGGGCGCCACCAGTTTAATTACCAATTTTATTTCAAACATGAAATTTGAATGTCAAACTGGGGGAAGAGTTACATTCGAATTGATAGAAGGCTAATTTCGATACCTGTTTACATATACGGCAAGAAATGATCGTTTGACTAGATGCTTAATTTTCTACTTTACACGTTCTGAGCGAAAACAACAATTTATGATGCTCTGCAAGTTATGCATGAAAAATCACCCGAAATCGCATCTTAGAAGGCATGTTGAGTTTAAGAGAAAAACAACCCAGAAAAATCGAAGAACAAAGTATTTCCAATTTGTTTTATATCTCGGATTAAATACGATAATTGAAAATCGAAGCTTATAGGATTTGGTATATTTAATGCTGGCCAACTTCTTTCAGTTATCATCTCGTTTCTCGCCCTTCTTATACGGTATTTTAAGTAGCTGTCAATTTTATTATTTTTATGTTCTAGGTATCTATCCTTTTT
Source organism: Trachythela sp. YZ-2020 (assembly GCA_016169945.1). Lineage (NCBI taxonomy): Eukaryota > Metazoa > Cnidaria > Anthozoa > Malacalcyonacea > Clavulariidae > Trachythela > Trachythela sp. YZ-2020. The sequence continues at coordinate 4,503,253 of JADLSH010000389.1, forward strand.
TTTAGTTATTTTGAGACAAGTTCTAAAACTATTTTCTTGGTAAAATTTTCCCTTCCATAAACTCACTGGAGGTTATGTTTTCACCTCCGTTTTTATGTATTTGTGATAGTCTGCCAGCAGGATAATTCAAGATCTTTTACACAGTTCAATACAAAAATTATATATTCTTAAATTGAAGAGTTTATCTCGCTTTTATAATTTAAGCATGAGTATACTTTTCGTGATCATGGCCGGGTTTTTCAGTCTCTGAATGCCCGGCTCTAGTTTGTAATAATACACCGACTTCTCCTGAATGCAGGTTTCGAGCCAAAATTATAAACCGTGAATGCCTTACTGGGAGAAGTTGCGAAAAACGCAAGTATATGCGCCTCTGGAAGGAATCGATGCCGCGGCCCTTGCATTCTGGTGCAACCTCTGATCATTTAGCTATTAGTTATTAAACTTTGCAATTGCAATGAGCTGATTTCCTGCTTTAGAGGGAACCCTATGAAAGTAAATAATCACATCGTATTTAGATGGAGCCATATTGACTCTCAAACTTTACTCGTCAGAAAACCTAAAATAAATTTTAAACTTTTTGATGATGGACTCGGGGTCTCAAATGATTTATGAACATCTGGGGAATAGTGTAAATTAAGACGAAATTAATTGCTATAAAACACCTGCTAAATTTACTATATATTAGGAGATTAAACATCAAGACTAGCTAAAATTAGCTCAACTGAGTTTATTGATATTTAATACGGAAACCTTTCTTAAATCTGACGCGGAATATCTTTAAGGCAAAGTTATAGCAGACGTAGTAATCAGTAAAGAGAGTAAGTAATATTTTTAAACTTGTTTTTAAATTGTTTGGAAACGATATTATACGACGAGAGGAATTAGCGGTATGTGGCTTGAAAAACCCTGGATGATATCCAAGGATGCCCGTGAGACATACACTCAGGTATAAGGTTAGACGTGGTCATGATGTCCTAAATAGTAATTCCACTAAACATTTACACGATACAGCCTGATCTCCCACCATTACCCAAGTAGTTAGACAGTGGGGCGCATTATCCATTTGCCATTTGGTCTATCAGTATTCCGTATGTTCTTTGATGGAGAAGAGACAGCCATTTTAAGAGTGGCTTAAGACAATACGGTTGCCAAAATGCTGCCATAGTAATCATGGAAAGGTAAATGCATTGAAATTAGAACAGTCTACATATTAGAATAGCCGCTACTATAAATGTTTTAAAACTACAAAATCCAAAATACTTGGCAATTTGTATTTGCTATTCAAGTCCGGTTTTAATAGAGGTTTCATATATGACCTCACAAAATTGTAATATATTCAAAACGAATGCTCAAAAGCCGATTATTTATATTTTTTGGGAATCACTAAACCGAGTCTTATTCAAAAAATTTCGATTGATACAAATATTCCATAGTGGGTTACACAGTTCTAAGCATGCTGCTGACATTAAATGTGGGCTTTTTGTGAATTGTCAAGGACATTGTCACAGTGGCCATTTTTCGTTGAAATTTTGATGTTGGGGGATTTGTTTGCGGGGTTTTATCCTAAAATAAAAAAAAAGCTTTTTGCTGGTTTCAATCAACATGGTCACGCAGCATGTCTCTCTTAAAGAGCATGAAGACTCTGTTGCAGAAGAAAACCGATTAATGGGAATGTAGTGAACATGATCTGATACATAGCATTCCTGTAAATTCAATAATTGAAATTATTCTGTTTTTAGCTTTACATTGAATCTTCTTCCATGGATTTGTGCAGACAATATCAAATTTTGTCCATCATTTTTGCATTCCTATGTACGACACGGGCTTCATTGGAATGAAGTGCTGTGTTCACTTTATCTGCTTCAGGTATCTTGCAACCACTAGCCACTTACGTATATGGAGAGGAAATTCTTCCCTAACAAATTCCTTTCTGGACGACCTCTTTCCCAAAGGGATCAAGTTTGGTGGTCCTGATCGGAGAAACCGAGCAGCTAACCAGCCAATTACAGGGTTTAGTAGTTTTACCCTACTTTTTACATAACGTCAACACTACTTTATTACTCTTCAATAATTATAAAGGTAGATATTTTTATTAGTTCCTATAACTGTTACACACATTTGTTTATAAGTGGGGGGGGGGGTGAGGGGTGTGAAGGGTAATGCGGGGGCATGAAAAAAGTTATAATTTAATTGGGTGGGTCAATAAATATTTTCCTAGTAAATTTTATTTTACTCCAGCCCAACCCTATGTATAACAGGAAATTCGGAAATTTGTTGACGATGTTTCCCTCTCAGAAACTCTATCAAGAAATGACGAGCCATCTGCAATCCAGTCGGACCTAAACTCCGTGAGCATATGGGCATCAAACAACCTGATGAAACTAAACGCCAAAAAATGTAAAGAGACGCAAATTTGTTTCCTTCGGAACAGACCTGAACTGCCAAAACCTCAACATTGGTAACCAAGTTTGCGAATCCGTAACATCCCACAAAGTCCTTGGATTGATTATTCAGAATGAGCTTAAGTGGAATGAACATCTTTTTATGTCTCTTAGTAAAGTGTCTAAGCGATTACATATTTTGCGTGTTCTGCGACAGGAAGGGATTCCTCCACATATTCCGAACCTACTACGCCTTGATTCGGTGTATTTTAGAATATTGTTGCACTGTTTGGCATATTAGTGTGTCCATATATCTGTCTGAAGGAGTTGAAAACTCCATATAAGTGAACTGAGGACTATCCTACCGGGTCGATGTTATAGTGAAGCATTAGAAACATTGCTGTACCCTAGGCTTGATGAACGTCGGGCAGATCTTTTTGAGAGAACTATGAAAAAGATAATGTTATCTGGCCACCTATCACGCCACCTCACCCAGACGGAGGGGAAATAAAAACACGATTATAATCCAAGGAACATAAACCATTTTTCTTCTTTTAAATGTAGAACTGATATAGGTGAAATAACAGTTTTTTTCCAAGTATGATACGTACTTTGAATAATTATACATAAATTTTATATGTTATAGACATTTTTATAAATATTGTTGTAACATGAATTTCGTATAATTTTTATACTTTTTATACTCTATGTAAACACATTGTAATTCATTTTATTATGCGATGATTTGTCAATAAACATTAAATTATAATTATTATAATTATTATAATTATTATTATAATTAATGACAGTCCCTCCATCCAATGGTCATATCCGTTATCCTAACTCTAATCCTATCCCTCGTCCCTTCCTAAATCCTAACCCTTATCTTGACCCATACCCGAATAATAACCCAAAACCCAATCCATAATCCTAATCCTTAATCCCAACCCTAGTCCTTGTGATGTTATTTGTGATATGAAAGTTTACACTATATTTTGTAAAACAGGTGACGCCGGAGACGCATTGAGTTACCATAATGGTATGAAGTTCAGTACAAATGATGTAGACAATGACTTGGCTGATGAATCTTATAGCAAAGGCGAGGCGTGTGCAGACATTTATCAAGGAGCTTGGTGGTACAAGCTGTGCCTTTCGTCCAACTTGAATGGTCTATATCTAAATGGAAATCACACCTCTTATGCTGATGGAGTGGAATGGGCTAATTTCAAAGGACTTTATTATTCTCTCAAAAGTAGCGAGATGAAAGTACGACCAGACATGTAGTTTTAAGATACTGAGTGATAGGATGCTAATAATAAAATATAGAATAGAGTAGAAAAGAAATTAAATTTTCGTTTTTTGTCAAACAACAAATGGCAGACGTTTTGCACTTCTCCTAATTATGGATACATGTACAAATAAAATAATGTTAATTGAATAAAATTACTCACATGAAAAAAGTGTTCATCGGAAACTTTCTTTTACTCCACAAAAATATCATTTGTTTACTTAAAAAGTACAAAAAACCTGTTTTTCTCGCTTCCGCTCTGCGCTCTGAGCCCTCGATCCTAGCGACTGCAGGCTCATATGTCTCTACTACTTAAGGGGGTCCTATACCAAATTTTTTACGGTTTTCAAAATATTTATGAAATTTTAGAAAACCAATAATTATATACTTTAAAGCCTTCTCAATAACCTCCATGGGTTTTTAGTTCTTGAAAATTGCTTTAAATCGGAGAAAAAGAGCACATTCCTAAGTGATTATCTTGTAAATAAACTAAATATTTGACTTTAAAGCTGTTTTTCTCAAATTACCGAAAACGTGTAATTAACAATATTGCGCGCAGGATATCTTAAGAAGAATTAAAGCTATCTTGCTGAAATTTTCAGGGCTTACTCTATATAACCTGCTCTAGGAGACATAGTAAAATAATTACCCTATCTTCAATAATTTTGAAATTGTAATATCTTAAGTGAGGATAGTGATGTTCATTTTTAGTATTCATGGCGTAAAACATTTATTATAACACATATGCTAACAATTTTACTTCATCTCCTAGATAATGTCGTTAGTTAATAAATAAAAGTTATTCTATGTCTTTAACATTAATACTTTTTTAGTTATCATGCTTATAAAAGACCCCATATTTCACCATATGGGGTCTTTTATCTTGGTAACCATGGCAACCACTTTTTCCAACTATACCTTTTTTTGGTCAGGGTATCTAGCCCAACAACATACTAAAAGAAGTGCTTCATATCATTAGATTAACAGTAAAAAAAAAATTTGGTAGAGGACCCCCTTAATATAAAGTTTAATATAATGTTTAATGTGAATTTTAATAATAAAGTCAAATATATATATCTATGAACTAAAAGTGAAAGATCCTCCACACTCTCCCCCTATTTGATTCAGAAGGAATCAAATATTTGTCTTATTTCAACTGGTACTTATGTCGCATGCTTCACCTCGCATGCTTCACCGTATTTCTTTGTTTTGCCTTTTGTTTCCCCTTATGCTTATCACATACCTGTGGAGCAAGCTTTTAACGTGCATGTGCATAGCATAAACAATTGAACGACGAGCTCTGGTTAACACTGTCCCGGATATGCCAGGTGGATGGATAAGCTAACCTTAATAATATGCTTAACATTAACATGCTGAATGAAATTGGAAATAGCCCTTTGCAGCTGCGCTAAAAACACTTAGCATAACAAAAGCTACATCCAGTGGGTGGGTAGTTCTTTTTCTTTTACCATGTTTTGAAAATACCGAAATGTATATTCAGTTTCTCAGTTTCAGCTTATATTTGCTACAAAAATGCTCCTACTCCCCAAAATTGTTTGTATTATGCTTTTGCGGTGTCCATTCAAACGTCAACGAAGCAGTATTACATAAACATCAAAATAAATTGTTAAATCGTAAAACGCATTTATAGCAAACAATCACTGGTTCAATCGAGTTTAAGAAAACAACAGATCAAAACAACAGATATGTGTAATAATAAAGCATGGTAGTTCGCAATACAATATAACTGGCTATTGCTAAACTAGCGAATATTTCGGAATATATATATCGCCCTAGACACGCTTGTCTTTGACTAATAAAAAGTCGTATAAATAGAAATTGTTGTGCTTAGCTTGCTAAATTATACCAGGATTTGACGATATACAAATATAACCGAAAGACTTACTTTTCAAGGGTGTTTGTGATGTTTCAAAACTAACGATTTCGTGAAAATCACCGCAAGAAAACGACACTTTCGGCAAGAAAACGACAGAAAGTTGGCAAAGGTTATTTCAACCTTAAGCCTCTCCCGTTTACGCGCGCACTACTTTGTTTCAGTTGACTGCTTTCGACTGCAGTAGTTTGTTTAAGCTCCTGCATATCTCCTACGACCCGAACTAGAAATAGCCTCTGCGGAGGAGAGAGTCCTTGACATACGCGACGGTCAAAAAACGGTTCTTTCGTAGCCTTTGCTTCCGATTCAGACTCTTTGCTGGGTTTGGCGAGCACATCAGCTGCCCTCGATCAGGTTTTGACAGCCCATTCGGTGACATTAGCCACGATTCTGGTAGCTTCTCGGTCGTGCATCCTCGGCTTCCAAGACAAGTTGGATTCTCATCGGTAGGGTAGCCAGCCCGCCGATTTAGTCCCGCTATGCAAATTTGTTCGTGTTCATTGACGGCGAAAACAATCAATTTCTAAAGAAATGAATAATGATAATGATTTGAAATTTGCATAGCGGGACCAAATCGATTCTCATCCGTTCCCATGAGTCTCCAATTGATGTATTCCATGGCGCATTGACTCTGTTCGAAACGAATTGCTTGTAGGCGCCACATCTTTTATTCCAGTGCAGAGCCACAGTACTGTACTGTATAACCATCCGGGGCCGGTTGTTCAAAAGCCGGTTAACGCTATCCCTGGGTTAATTTTTATTCTGCTGTTCTGGTTTTTATATTTCTACATGTTTGTTTATTTCAAGACTTTATAAACATAAACTTCTATCGCCCAGCACAAGGTTGATAGAAAAAAGTATTCATATTAGTATAACCGATGTCGGGAAACTTGTATGAAAGTTACCACTAACCCAGGGTTAAGTTAACCGGCTTTTGAACAACCGGCTCCCGGTTACTGATCGGACTGAATATCCATATAGAGCGCATCTTTCGCGTTCTCGACCAAGTTAGTCGCCATATGTGCCGAGACAATTCCTAGTCGCGGGATTGTCAAGAAATTAGAACATATTTAAATTGATACGCCACGTTACAATCCCTATAAGAACTGTTTATATATTCGCTCGGCAAACATATATTTGTATTGCTCTGTAAAGTGTCTAAGCGATTACATATTTTGCGTGTTCTGCGACAGGAAGGGATTCCTCCACATCCTCCGAACCTACTACGCCCTGATTCGATGTATTTTAGAATATTGTTGCACTGTTTGGCATATTAGTGTGTCCATATATCTGTCTGAAGGAGTTGAAAACTCCATAAAAGTGAACTGAGGACTATCCTACCGGGTCGATGTTATAGTGAAGCATTAGAAACATTGCTGTACCCTAGGCTTGATAAACGTCGGGCAGATCTTTTTGAGAGAACTATGAAAAAGATAATGTTATCTGGCCACCTATCACGCCACTTCGTCCAGACGGAGGGAAAAAACTGATAGGTTTAGTAACAGGCCGGAAAGAAAAGTGCTATTTCATGAAAATTTTGCAAAAATAATGATGGCCGACTATGAAACTTTCTCAGGTTGACAATCAATATTTACTTGTACACGTACTTTAATATCCAGTCAAGAGGTTGATAATATGTAAAGAATGTAACCCCCGCTACCCTAATTGATTTTAGAACATGTTTGTATGGTGGGGAATTTCATCCCTTCAACATCTAAGACAATATATTTTTCCTGCATGTGTTGTTGGTATGAATACTAATTTTTAATGCATACATAGGATGGACTATGAGACCAAACGGAAGTTTTTGGTGGGGCTTTGAAATCATATTGCAAATTAATGCAGGGTTACTAATTTTTCTTGGAAATTTTCATGTTTTCTTCCAGCCCCTTCACTGAAATCATATTGCAGAGTCAACTACAATAAACTGATCTCTAATAATTTGTTGTTATTTTCAAATTTATTATATATCAAAAAGAACAAACCCAATTCATTGACGCTTGTAATTGTATACGGAGCAAATATTATTTCCAAACTTGGGGATGAGGTTGTAAAAAGTTAAAAAGGGAGTTAAAAACCTTGAATTTTTAAGTGTAAAAACTTCACGACTTTTGACTATAAAAATCCTCTCAAGAAACACGGAAAATGCCCTTCTGAGACTTCAAAAACGCAAAATTTTCAGGGGGGAGCATGCCCCCAGACTCCCCTAGGTTACGCCCTCTAATAATTTGCTAATAACAATTTGCTGCCAAAGGCACTGAATCAAAATTCGTGACGGATTGGTAACGTTGTGCGCTGTGCGTTCATAGTTTTTGCCTTGCATCATCGGCAAATTTGGAATAAGCACTCCCCAGTGAAAATGTTCTCGGTATGCCACTGCGCATATGCATGCCAATGTGCGCCAAACTTATGTATTGCGCCCGAGAGACTGTTGTGCCATGCGAAAAATTGCCAGCATCAGGTTGTAGAGTATAGTCTAGATTTTCAGCTGTTTTACGATAGTCTTTGCAGGCGTTAAGATGTGGAGATAAATAGCTGCTGTAAAATGAGTTGAATATTTTGCGCATTTTCTGTGGAACGATTTGCCGAATACACTTGTGGAAGCAGGCAACCTATTAAAACACTTATAAATCTAGACTAAGATCTTATCTATTTCTGTAAACTTTAGTCATATTATATTTGCTAGCTTAGTTTACAATTCTTATGTATTTATTTTAGGAAGTTGTATAGACCCAACCTCAAACTTCCTTACTTACTTCATTCGGTATTTACTGTATTATTTTCTTTTTGCCGTCATGATTAATCAATAAATTATGAACTATGAAATTATGAAAGTCTACACTCTTTGTATTCATGGTTGAGAGTGGAGAAAACGCGGTAAATCTCCTTACCCTTTCGACGCAGTTCTTGCGAATAATTTTCACATGCCACTTTTTGCAAACGGTGGAGAATTCTCCTCCCCTCGCGTTGAATCACATCCTAGCCATGTAATGAAAACAGACAAATAATGCACTATGAAATTGTCCATACAATTGAATTTTTTAAACGTCTTGGTAGACAATATCGCAAGTATTTCTTGATAAATTTGAATGTTGCATGTATAAAACCTAATCAAACATTTTAACGTTCCGGCGGTTGACTATTGTGTTAGTAGACTAACTGCCAGACGAAGGGCCTTCGCTCGAAACATCGAAGTTCTTATTGTATCAGTTTTTCAGGTACTTTTACACTACAGTCAATCGCCGAATATTTGTTACACTCTACTCACACTGGCACGGCACGTTCGAGGTATTTTAACAATTTAACGTTCCCTTTCATAATAACTGTCTATTGCTATATGTGATAATTGGTAGATTTTAACTTTGCTTTTTCATATTGTACAAAATAGCCAAGCATATTAGTACCACCGCCCTGGGCCGTTGGCTTGGGGATAACTCCCTTTTACCCAGCCATAACGTTGTTTACGCTTCATTTGGTTAACGGTTTTATTCCCACATACTGTATAACTTGCATGTGATCAGATCATTTTACCCATTTCAAGCTCATTTTGTAAGAACAATTGGGCTCATTTTCAAATTATTTACACTTTAGCATAATTTCAATCAACTGGTAGACATTTTATCGAAAATAACGAAAATTGTGTTTACATTCAGACTGATTAGAAAAAATGATAATCTTGACTCAAGCACTAGTTGTTCTTTGCGAATTTTGCAACCGAAAGAGCAAATTGTTTGAAGATAAAAAGTACGTCACATCATTTTATGATAGTTGTAGATGACGCGTGCAACGTGAGAAGCGTTTACTTTCTCGCCGTGTAGTTGTCATTCCCTTCAGGTTACAAAAGCCGTTTCTCATGCGCTTGGATGAAGTTCAGTATGGATGAGTTACAATGCGTATATAGGACATATAACTAAAAATATTTTTATAGATATATAGGAAATATAGCTAAAAATATTTTTGCCGGTCGCTTGCGACAAGATGGCGTAGAATTAATTGACGACATGTCCTTGCAGACAGATATGAACATGCTATTTATCTGATTGGCTTATCGATAAATTTAGCTGTCTCGCTACCTAATAGGTGCCCACAACTTGAGAGAGAGCTTAAAATTGAGCAGGCCCCCTCAAAATGTAGCGGTCGGTGTAAGGGCCCACTTAAAGATTGAGAAATTTTTTTTTTAAATTGGGGGCCTTCTAAGTTAGCTCCACTTTGCTCCCCCACCTCCAAAAATATAATTGAATTTAAACGAAAATTGCAGCAAATAGCATAAACTCACAAATCATAATGAAAGAATTAATGAAAAGGCCTAACGAAAGAGGTAGAGAAGACTCTGAAAATGCAATTTCCGACTATTAGAGACTCCAAAATTTTTCCGCTCGGCGCCAACCATGGTGGCGCCTCGATGGAGTCGTCGCCCCCCCTAAGTTTAACAAGCTTCAGGTTGAAAAAAATGACGTCATCGGGGCCCCAGAGAATACTTTATTACTTTTCCCCAGTCCCCGCGAATTCTCTCGGCGCCCCTGACCTTAGGGATTCGGTCTTCGTTTTCGTAGGTCTATTCCGTCTAAAGAAACTGAGTAATTCCACATTTTGTACGTGAGATACCCGACTATTTTCAGATTTGAATCTGAATATGAATATGAATCTGAATGTGACTCTGGAAGTGAATCTGTAAAATGTAGAGCGGACGGTATAAAATAGGGGGGAGGGGTCTAAAGATGCAGTATCTAAAAAGTAAAATATTACCAAAACACTTCCAATACTTACTAAAAATACTCCCTCAACTTTTGCCATATTCAATACAGTACAGAATAACAGAAAATAAATATTTCGTAGGTTTCTAACCCTTACGTCACACCAAACCCCAAACCTAACCCCAAACCTAACCCCAAACCTAACCCCAACCCTAACCCCAAACCTAACCCTAACCAACCTAATAAATGTTTACAAATTACAAATAGAAAAAAATTGTAAAAAAAAGTTGTGAAAAAAAATCGTAAAACGTGAAAAGAAAAGAACGAGGAATCGAACCCAAGAACACGTGCGTACATGCCAGAGAGCGTACCGCTAGACCACTGCGAACAGCTGAAAACTTCACGACAATAAATTGTATTTATAGTTTGCTTCTATAAGGTGAAATTACTTATATAGTGTAAATGCGCAATTCCTTTATTTAGCCGCTAGTATTTTTATCGTAACCGCCATCTTGAAATAATCAATATCAATCCAGTTGTACATAAAGATCAATGAGTAAAATTATAATGACGTCATTTTAATCTACAAAAATATTATAGGAAGGAAAAGTAAAAGGTTGCTTGTTGCTCTGTTGTTTCATTTATTTGGTTTGTGAAGGGTTTTTGTTGTTGTGAAATAATTGATGCAGTCTAAGGTAAGGTTAATTCAATGTTTAATAATATTGGATGGCGTTAGTAGAACTAGATGGAATACTCGAACGGAAATATATATACATTTCTTTAGACCTAGCCATGAGTGTCAGTTGCGAAAAATGAAACTTAGGCTCTCTGGCAATTTAATAATATTGATTTGAATATTCAGACTGGGCTATTACATTTAAAAACCATACCCCCCCCCTGTCGGGGACCTCTGCTTTTCATGATTTTTACCACTCTGGAATGCAATAAAATCTGTGTAACTGACCCCTCTTTCAACCCCTTTGGAAAATGCATTTTTACACTTTAATTAACCCCTCTGCCCGGGTGCATTCCATGCACTCCGGTTTTAAAATTCGTTGGCGTATTGGCGTGAGATCACTCGAAAACAAGTGATAAGTGTAACCAAGTTTGTGTCTGAATTCATTGTCATATGTATATTCACAGTATAACTTCAAGAATATGATGTTGACAGAGTATATAAGACATGCCAGGTTAGCCATTATAACATGGATTTTGGTCCCCCAAAATTTAAAATCTCCAATGTATTGGCGTATTGGCGTGAACTATTGTAAATGTCAGCGTATCTCCAGCGTAGAGTTTACATGGAATGCACCCTGGCCCGTAAGCTCTGGAAACAGCAATTTTCTCTTCGATTATCCATATGGGAACAATAGGCAGACGGGAGCCAGTCACAGGCCCAGTGCAGACAAGCACATGCACAAGTAGAGAAAAATGGTGGAAAATTAAAATTCCCTGCCAAATACCATAGAAGTGACCAAGGAATATAAAAGTATTTACTCTAAGGAAACAGTTAAAGGTCCAAGTTAGAGAATTTCACTGCATCTTCCTTGTATCAAGAATAAATTACTGTACACTGAGTTTAACCCTTCATAATTTTATTTACCCAATGTGTTAGAGCATCGAGAAGGCAATAAATACTATTTCCAGTCTTTAAAACTTCTAAAGCAGGGGAAAGTGATGCATGCGCTAACGTTTGACCGCAGTGTTGGCCCAGCGATGTAGCGAAGTATCTGGAGTTGGGGAGGGGTGTCAAATAATTTTACCCAAAAAATGGAACTTCAATGTCAAAATATACCCATGGACGTAGCGAGTGGGTTGGGTGTTGGGGGTGTTACAACCCCCACAACCAGAAAACGTTTATATAAAGTTGTTATATTTTGTAAGGTGGCAACTAAAGTTGAATGTTAAATTACTTGAACCTGATCTGTTTAAAAACCTCCACATAACTAAATTTTACAGTCAATTTGGACGCAATTTGCTTACAAAATTCATTTAGAGAACATGAAAAATGCAGTCCTTGAGCCTCAAAATTACAGAAATCTTCTGGGGATGAGACCCCCCTCTCTTTTCAAAAATATTACAATGATCTTGAATCAGAAAAATCATATTATAATCATACACTTCAGGTAAATTTTAACATTGAAGTTCAATTTTCATGTTAATTGTTTTGACCCCCCACTTCCCCAATTCCAGATGCTTTGCTATCTCCCTGAACATACCTAAAGTATAATGATTATAATAATAGACCTTTTTTGTATTTTATTTTATTGTAATACTGAATTGTTTAAAAGATAGGGAGATCTGGGGGTCTACATCCCTGAACAGCTGGGCCAGCTAGTCTTCCAGTATGTACTTTATGTACCCCTACACGAAATAAGTTTAGTTTTTTATCCTATGACAAAAATATTAAAATATAGCCTGTCTAAGGTTTCTACCAGTTGACCTGGATATATACGATATATGTAGAATTTGTTTTGAGTTTTGCGAACGCATGCGCAGTATGGTCGAGGTACCGTTTTTTGTACCTCGGTGACTCCGATTATCCCAGAGCTTGTGATCCTGGCTATTGGTCAAAATATCGCAGGCTCGGGGAATGAGATTACATTCCCTATTAAATCTGTTTCACTGGTTTCTACACAAAAAATGTACTTTATTCATAGCAAAAGCAATATTTTACTTACAGATTGTTTATTGTACAAGTTTTTGTATTCCTATCTGTGTGGAGAGGTTGCTTATTTTATACAGATGGAAAATATTAAAGTATGTTTTATTCTAATTCTCAGATTATTCGTTTGTTTTCATAAAATAGAACTGTCTGAGTACCAAAGTACCTAGTATTAAGTATTATAATCAATTTCAGATTGATATTTTAGAATATTAAATGATGAATTATATTTTCTTGACTTCCTTTCGATTTAATTTAATGTAAAAGGAGTTGTTATTTATAGTACTGGAGTTAGGTGTGTTTAACAATTAAAGGACTGAGATTTTATACCATTTTGTCAAATGTCTTAACCTATCACTCAAACAAGTGTCATATTTCGTGGCATTATTATCAGTTTTAGAAACAATGTTAGCCCCCAAAGAATGCAGGCAAAGGTTGCACGTAAAGATTAGGATTACTCCAATTTTCCAGGGTATGTGGTTACCAGGGGCCACTCTGTCAAGGCTACTTCCCAGTATCAAAGTTTGATAAAAATATGCTTTAATATCATCTAGTTTCCAAAACACATCTTGAATTGAAAAGTGTTGTGTTAAAGTTTGCCAGTGCCATAATAATCACAGAAACTTTTATAATGTAAACTATGCAGTCTAGATAGTAAGGTATCCCTCATTTCTTAATCAAATACCAGTGCATTCTGGAGAGTATCCCTGTGGCCCCCTGGGTGTACAGTGAGGAGGAAATAGTTGAAATCCCTTCTGTGATATAGCATGCATTAGAAAATACTATAATCAACTTGGCATGGATGTCAGTTGTTGACTGGAGTTAATAGGTATCTTTCCTGAAATTGCATCTATAGGTAACAAACCTCCTGAAATTTAGACAAAATTAATTTTGTCCCCCTATCTACTGACCCCTATTTTCTTCCCCCATCTACAAAAACATTTTCAACAAAATGACCATTTTATGAAAGGCAACTGGGGGGGGGGGGGAATTGTCAACCCTACCCAAATCTCTACCACATTTGTGTTTCCCATATCCAAAATTCAGACTTACTGAATTTCTCAAGCATAGTCCAACTGCTTAACCCTCACCATACCTCACTGACACTGCTTGGAGCCATGTGTGGCTAGTTCCAAATTATTTAGCTGTTTTCAATGTTTTTATAATTTATGACCTCCCCACTTTCTTTGGGACCCTATGACATAGTTTAAAAAACTGAAAATGCCTGCCACAAAAATATGACGCTATATTTGGAATGATAGGTTTAAAAGTAGGTACGCCAAGCGTACATTAATAAAGTAATTAATTTGTAACTTTTCCCCATAAGTCAATTAATGCTTGTGGTCTATGAGTGTATGAACTTTTATATGGCTTCTAAAAATCTCTGCATGTGCATAGAGGAATAAGGGCCTAGAGCCCGTAAGAGAACTTTTTAAAACAATTGTAAAACCTTCAGATTTTAGTCTTTTACTGTACTTGGGAAGAAAATATGTACATGTAACTCGTAACTCTATGGTTGTAGATAACAGAACTATTCACGTACCACATATAAATATTACATACCACCTAGATCCCCTAGTCACAACAGTTTAGAAAATAAATTTCAAACAGTGCTCATTGTATATTTGACCCAAATGGTGTTGAGAATACAAACGGGATTATTTAACACTTTTATGAGTGAACGTAAGAACGTTGTCGAAATAAAAGCTGGAATAAAGCAGGATATTTGTACAACATGTAAAGGATTACCTTGTTTCCTGATTCAAATGACACTGATATATAGCAGGTCAAGTTAAGTCAATACTTTTTGTAAATTGGCGAATCATTTCCTGTCGATTTCCACAGACAGGCACAGAGTAAAATGTTATCAAAACACTTCCAATACTTACTAGAAATACTCCCTCAATTTTCGACATGTTCAAAATAGAACAGAAAATAATATCGTTGGTTTGATGGATAATTTTCATCGTAAAATTTAAAAATTTTCTCATGTTTACAATGCTCGCCCTTCAGTATAGTCCGCCATCTTGAAATTATCAATATCAATCCAGTAATATATAGCGATCAAGGAGTAGCATTATAATTACGTCATTTTTAGCCTGCCTTCGCTGATTGGCTATAAGCTGACTAGTGTCAACATTACATTACATTATATTTACAAGTCGATAGCATTATATCTGCATTCGCAGATACAAAAATTTGACAAAAAATTGGGCCTTCATACCCCAAGCCCCATAAAATGAAATCTCCATTCCTTTTGTGGAGCACACTTACTGTAACTCCAGAACTATAAATGAGAACTTCTTATTCATCAAATTAAATCTATCTGTAATTAAATCGAAAGGAGGTCAAGAAATATAATTGATCATTTATAAAATATCAATTTGAAAGTAATATACTTTGTATATTAGCTAAATAATCGGCAGAATTTCATTATTTTCAAGCCCCTGGATGGCTATTCTGAGGTTTTCAAAGGTTGGAAAATATACTTGCTTGCCATTTGAAACCGTGATCCGCGAATGAAATGCATTATAGCGCATGTCTTATAGCGCATATAGATGAATTACGTATATTTATTTGTAGTAATAAAATTGATATATTATGTATCAATGAAACTAAGCTTGACTTCACAATTAGTGATCAGGAGGTTTGCTGACCAGGATTTGAAATAATTGGGAGAGATCGAAAAGTTAATGGCCGTAATGGCGGTCTTTATGTTCGTTCAAACATAAATTATAAAAAACGTTATGATTTGCAGTCAGAAATCCTAGAAAATCTGATCGTAGAGATTACAAAACCACGATCAAAATCTATTTTGGTAAGCACTTGGTACAGACCTCCTGATTCTCCAGTAAGTCACTTTGCCGAGTTCGAAACAATGATTGGGGCATTTGACGCCAAAAATTTAGAATATTTTCTTCTTGGAGACATAAATGTTGATTTCACACCGACGGCTAACTCCTCATGTAAGAACACATTAACTGAACTATTTGACATTTATGGCTTGCATCAGTTGATTGAAGAACCAACTCGAATTACCGAGAAATCTACCACTATGATTGACCTCTGCCTAACAAATCCATTATCAACAACTGTTGATTCTGGTGTAATTCATCTTTCAATTAGTGACTACTCGATGGTCTATATTATACGCAAAGCACATTATGTACAGACAGGGACAAGAAACATAGAGACTAGATCAATGAAAAAATTTAATAGAGATAGTTTTCTAAGCGAACTGCGACAACAACCTTGGGAAAATGTTTATCACTATGAAGACCCAAATGTAATGTGGGCAACATGGAAAGATTTATTAATGAATGTAATTGACAGGCATGCACCACTTAGGACCAGGCGAGTCAGCAGCAAGCGATCCCCCTGGGTTACCAATGAATTAAGACATTTAATTTTTAATCGTGATTTCTTAAAAAAGAGAGCTATCTCTTCTAAAGATTCACAAGAATGGTCTCAATATATACATGCAAGAAATCAGGTCAACAATGAAATCAAAAAAGCAAAGCGACTTTACTTTACCAAAAATCTTGATAAACATAAAGGAGATATGAAAAAAACATGGAAGTTAATTAATGAATTAAGTTCGCGAAACTGTACGAAAATTAAAAGAATTTCGGAAATTAAAATAGGCGAGCAAGTAGTAACTTCACCTGTCGAAATGGCTGAAACGTTTAATAGCTATTTCTCAAAGGTTGGGGTTGATCTTGCAGCTGAAATACCTGCTTCTGAGTATAACCCAGAGGTCTATCTCACACCTACAGATAAAACGTTCAACCTGCAAACTCCTATGATTGATACATGTAGAGTCCACAGATTGTTGAAAACAATTGATGAAAAGAAATCTATTGGTCTTGATAAAATACCAAATAAATTGTTAAAAATGGCGGCAGATGTGATTGCACCTTCTTTAACAGAGATATTTGCTAAATCTATTCATACTGGAATATTTCCAGATGAATGGAAGGAAGCAAGGGTGTCGCCTGTGTATACAGTAAGAACGGTGCAAAGCATGAGCCGAGTAATTATAGGCCTATATCTGTGATTCCAATGGTCTCAAAGATTTTTGAGAAAATTATTTTTGACCAACTTAATAAATATTTTAACGACAACAATCTGTTGACTTCCTGTCAATCTGGATTTCGGTCATTGCATAGTACAGTAACAGCGTTGCTGGAGGTTACAAATAGCTGGTCTGTTAATATAGATAATGGTCTAATTAATGGGGTTGTTTTCATTGATCTGAAAAAGGCCTTTGATACTATTGACCATCAGATAATTTTACAGAAATTAGAAAATTATGGAATCGACCATAATAGTTTAAAATGGTTCGAATCATATCTTACTGGCAGAACACAAAAATGCAAAGTCAACGATCGGCTATCAGGTTCGACGTCAGTAACGTGTGGTATCCCACAAGGAGTAATTTGGGTCCGTTGCTGTTCCTTATCTATATTAATGACCTGCCAAACTGCCTCCACCACGCCACTCCTAGAATGTTTGTAAGCTTACGAATGTAAGCTTTGCAGCTGATTCTCTGGAAGAGCTCCAAAGTGTCATTAACTCTGAATTAGAACGTCTTAAAAGCTGGCTGATTACAAATAAGCTCAGTTTAAATATTGCAAAAACGGAGTTTATGACCATTGGATCTCGACAAAGAATCAATGCTACTCAGGGTAGTATAACCATTAAGCTTGATGGTAGTGAAATCAACAAAGTCGATAGTGTTAAATCCTTAGGAGTACATATCGACAAACACCTTTCTTGGTCAACCCATATTGAGAAATTAACTAAGAAAATTGCCTCAGCCATTGGTGCATTAAAACGTATTAGACCATTTGTAAGTACGAGAACAGCTGTTCAGGTGTATCAAGCCTTGATGCAACCTCAGTTTGACTACTGCTGCTCAGTCTGGGACGGTTTTGGAGAAACTCTCAGTAATAAAATACAGAAACTACAGAACCGAGCAGTAAGAGTCTATGATGCAAGTGCTAGTCCTCTTTTGAATAATTTGCACCTAGACAATCGCAAAAAGATTAAGGCTGGAATTATGTTTAAAATAGTCAATGGTGATGCACCATCTTACCTACAAAATATTTTCTCTGTTCACGACAGTGGGTACAACTTAAGAAACTCTGAAATAAAGCTAAATTTGCCCAAGCCACGAACTAACTATTTAAAACGAAGCCTTTGTTATACTGGAGCCTTATTATGGAATAATCTGCCTCAAGATATACGAATGCTTCGTTCGTTACCACTATTTAAGAATTCCTTAAATTATTACTATAATTTGTAAAATGACTCCCACACGGCAAACTTGGAAATCAGTTGTAATTATTTTTCCTATCTAATTAATGTACTGAAGTTTTTACCGTGTCAAAATAAAGTTCTATTGTATTGTATTGTATTGTATTGTATTGTATTGTATTGTATTGTATTGTATTGTATTGTATTGTATTGTATTGTATTGTATTGTATTGTATTGTATTGTATTGTATTGTAAAACCGCGGATATATTGCAACGATTTCCCGTCACCGAGCGATACCTTCTTTACCGTAAACCGCCACAATATATCCGAAAACTGACCTGTCAAATGGGCTAAAACCGCCTTGCCGCCACACTATAATAGACCCCCACGGAAAGCTTAGAACAGAGTAATATTTTCTCACTCCTTTTGTTGAGGTTTTTAAGTTTCAGGCATTCTGATTGGTCGGGAGCCAAAATGTAAACAAATGCGCTGTTTGACTCAGAATGAAATTCCCCCCTTGTTATCTGCAAGCAAATGTTTCCGAATTCGGATTTATGTAGACTAAGGCCGAAAGTGCTGGCATCATCTTGAGCTGCAATCGCTTACCTTTTTCAATCAATCATATTAAAGTGTTGACCTCAGCCAACCAATTATATAATTCAACTATTTTAAGAAGCAAATGATAAATCTGATCATCATAGAAAATAGTTATTAGACTGCCTAAATTATTTTGCCTAATGCAAAGAATAGAGGCTAACAAAACTGTAAAAATGCAAAATATTTTTTCACAAATGATAATTAGCAAATTCAGGACAAAATTTTCGATGAAACATTGTGAAAATGCCAACCAAATCAATTTTAAAGGAAAGCAAATTTATAGACAATACAAATTTGAATTAATGAGACAATGCATCTGTTTCAAAAGAGGTGATGTCTCAAGGAACGTATTGTTCAGTTTTACTTATTGACAGATAGTTTAAAGATCATTTTCATAATTGGGCATGCTTTCACGTGGGCAGCCCATGATATTTTACTGTGAACCAATAGAATACTTACAAACACTTCCTACTAACAAATTGACCAATCATAAGGCGCAATGCAATACAATACAAGTTAATTTGCGCATAACTTGCAGGATGCTAAGGAAGATCATATCATTTACACTGAGCTCTTCGCTGACTCAAGTTATTGAAATAATTTAATAATCCGTTTAGGCTGACGTCTGCTCTAACTTACAGTTACCTTCAATGTGTTCTAAATTGCACATTTATCGATGTAATATTCATTTGGTAGTTATAATATTATGGAAATAATAAATATTATATACAAATAGAAGCGGCCATCATCAAATGTCTCCAACACCATATACTAGATCAAAGACTCCAGGAAGGGCATTTTGCAAAGAGACACAAACGTTATTGCTGCTAGATAATGTATTTACTTTAGTATGTATATATGGTAAAAAGCAACGTTTCGGTCTCAGACTATTTTTTGTTTTGGTGCAACGTTTTCGGTCTCAAACTTCTTTTCTATTTTCGTATAATAAATTTGTAGTTATGGTTAAAATCTGCAAAATGTCAACCTCAGGTTTGTAGACTCAATGTGCGTCACACATAAACCATGCAGTAAATCTAAGGACTGCCACAGGGATTTATCGCCCCTTGGGCAGGTTAAGGACTGGTCATATGGGTCCAGTGCCCTTGGTCAGATTAAGGACTGTCACAAGGGGTTTGATGGCACTTGGTCAGGTTAAGGACTGTCAATAGAGGTTTAGTTCTCCTTGGTCAGGTTAAGGACTTCTCGTAGATTCATATTTGAATGAAAGTTCAGCTTCTCTTGGTTGTTGCTATGCTACAATTTTTTGGGAGTATCGCGGGTGTGTCAATTTGTAAACACTAAGTTAAACTCGGTTTACAAAATGAATATAATAGAGATTAGAGTAGAAATGGAACTGCGTGTCGTGAAATTTTGGTCTGGATATATATAGCAAAAAACGTATATATAGCAAAAAACACTGCCTAGTTTCAAAAATTGCTCTGCAGAATGACGACAACTTTTATGGTTGATAACGTAACAGCAAATGTCCTGAATATTTAAGCAGCACACTGTTAACTGTCTTGTATTGAGGTATTATATTGATATTACAAATTATTAATTATGGTGTTATGTCATGGTGTTTTTGGCATTAACTGTGTACGGTTACAAATAGAATAGCTATATTTTTGGAGCTGTTCGGTTACTAGCAACACAACTGCTTGAATCGCCGTTATCCAGGATCCCCCCCTCAAATAATACCCTAAGGGCAAAATTTGTTATGAAAATTGTGCTGGAGGAGTAGTTGTTAAAACTGGTTGATGGATATAGTTTTCGCTAATATTACAGTGTCAATTTTAATCTTCAAAACTTTCAATCATCTAGGCTGACATGTACACAATGAAACAAAATTTAGGGTTATAATTCCATGACACGCAATCACGAATATTTCTCTTTGATCTTGACCCCGATCCAATCCCTAACCCTAACCCTATTTCGTGCCTGTCATGGAATTGTAACCAAATTTAGGCCGTTATGCTCTTTAAAAGATTGTATCGATTAACGTGGTTTGAATAGAACATGTCTTTGTTTTTTAGCCAACATGGAAACTGGTGAAATAATTCTTCCAATCTTTATCCTTCCACGGCGAGAAGGACTCCCTGCTGTTTTGGATTACTCGCCATCACTGAGGTGTATTTTGACGACGCCTGAGCCTGGAGTTCTGACGTTTCTTAATATTGATTCAAAATCAGTTTTAAAATCTGCTCATATCGGTGGTGATCTGTATTCAAGCAGTAAAGTAGCACTCTCTCCTGATAGTTCCGTGGTTGCATTCAGTTCAATGCTTGATAGGTCCAAGTCTTATAATCCAGATCAATTGTGTATTTGCCGTATGGATGATGATGGCACAGACAACAGGACTCATAAAATGTTTCTGATTCCTCGTTTTCGTTTTCTAATTACGAGAACAATTAAATTTTTTCCCGATGGTACTAAGGTTTTTGTCGCCAGTTCTGGGAATAAAGCGAACAAACTGACTTTTGGTAAACTGATAAAGCTAAGAGAAGAATGTTGGGTGGACAAATTAGATCAAGGTAAGGATGGAGCTAATTCGAACACTTCTGATCCTGCCAGTTTTGAACCTTGCAGACACATAAAGAAGGTTGAGTTTACTGAACTTAATTCTTCTCATATGCTTGGACGGAATTGTCCTGCTAACACACGTCGTATCTTTGCCGTAGCCGTATCACCAGATGTTACACGAATTTTAGCTGGAAGCAATAATGGTGACGTAATAATTATTGATGTAAAACGTGTGAAAGTTTTGAACTTTACACCAATCTATGATTATTTTACGCCAACTACCGCATGTCAGTAAACCCAACCTATGGGCACCACGAGTTTGCGACCATTCATTATGACAAAAGCTTTCGTATTTGGAAAGTTGAAGACTTGGATGATGGTAGTGATCAAGTTAAAACTGTTCATCACTTAAAGATTAATGAAATAAATATCGGATATGTATATGGAGTGTTATCTTATTCCCCAGACGGTGAACTAATTGCACTCACTTTAAAAAAATCTCACATAATAATCTCACATTCTGGAGAAATCCTGTACACCTTGGTGTATAATGAAGAATTGGGGATACAACGAACAGTCGGTCTTATCAGTTTGAATCTATTCTTCGGTCATGTATGTCAGGTTTCTGTGCTTCATCAGGATAACAGTTTCGGTTTTTGGAAGCTGCCAGTAGTGTACAGTTTGAAAACATTATGTTTGCTATTGCTCAAGTCCGTTGTAAAGTATAAGGATATAGAGGAATTACCTTTGCCACCTCCGGCTAAGAGGAAATTGAAATATATTTACGTCTGATCGTCGTAGAGTAGACACCTTACAAATAAACTTAAAACAGATTCCAAAGAAAACACCGCCTTAAGTATTCAAAAGAGCAACAAAATACATCCTAAATTTAGGGTTTGTAACTGATGTTCCATACTCCTCTAGACTCATGGACCTTAATTTGCTACCTATAACGTATTGGCACGAGTATTTGGACCTAGTACTATTATATAAAATTATAAACAACCTTACTCTAATCGATGCGAGTAGTCGCCCGGCAATTGTACTGCCTGGAAACACTAGAAGCTCGTCTAACGAGAATATAATTAAACTCGTTATACCATTTGCTAAAACTGTAACGTTCCAATCATCCTTCTTTATAAGAGCTTGCAAGGCGTGGAACATACTGCCTAATGAACAACGAAATAAAAGCTCTAGTTTTTATACGTTTAAATCAGGTCTTAGAGCGTACTATAGAAATGCTTTGCTGAACGTTTATAACTGTGACGATCCTCGGACGTGGAAATCCGTCTGTATTAAATGCAGAAAGGCCAGACACCTCACCACTGGTTTTAGCTGTTGTTAAGGACCTGTATATATATAGTTTTAGAAGATTTTTAAATTTAATTGTATATAACTTTAGTCACTATATCTTACTATAGTTTTAGAATATTTAAATTTAATGGTATAATTGTAGCATATAATTATGTATTGTAGGTTTTATTATAGGATCGCCGTAATTGGGGTCACTGTGGCGAGTTCCCTAGCTCTACTTTTATACATATTTTTTTTCATTGTAGTAGCTGAAGCTTATTAAATCATCATTAAATCACTGTATATTCTAATGAAGAAGGCTTTTATACACAATGCATTTCCGTGCTGATAATAAAATCGTCGTCAGAGAGATGAATTTGTAACATTGATGATAACTTCAAAAATGTACAAATATTGTCAGCCTGGGAAGCTCATCTTAATCTATATATTCAATTGTAAATATTCTATTTTCTTCGAAACCCTTCATTTTCTTTCTTCAATTCAAAAATGTCGGCTTGGCTTTTTAAGGATTAATTGGGTTGCGGAATAGCTAACTGGATAAAAAGATATAAAACAAAGCTATTTTTCTTTTTTGGGGTGGAAAATGGATATGCTCACAGAAATGTTCACATTGTATACGCTTTCAAAACGTTTGTTAAGTTATTGAGATTCGTGCGGTAATCTTAGTCTAGTTTAATCAGCTCTAAGAATAAAAGCACTGTAAGGATTTTGTTACTTGGCGTAAAAATTTTGAATGACTGTCAAAGAATAATAGTACAAACTCCAATTATTTAAAAGTCGTACAATACTGATATTTTGCTTGCAAGTTATCTGTCATGGAGCACAAAGTTTTTGCCATATTTTGTCTTTCAATGATCGTCTTGATCGTACTCTTCTATCAATTTCTGTGTCTTGAAAATTCTATTTACTTTTCTCATATTTGTTTGAAAGATAGAAGATTAAAAAATGCGTCATCGGATTGGAAATTCAAACAATCATTAAAATAATTCCTTTCCTTTAGACCCAACCTTTCACTCAATTCTGTGAATTTTAATATATTTATATTTACTCGTTACCTCCGCCGGAAGGATATGGATACACATACGGTAGGTTGGTTATGTGTTGTTGTATGTATGTTTGTCTTAGAATACGATAACTAAAAAAATGGAAACGTTTTGATATTAAATTTTATAGAGCTAATGACCATAGGCCAAGGGCAAATTGACACAATTTTGGTTGAATTTGGATAAACATTGTGCTATAAATTGTGAATCATTTCAAAGTTAATAAAGAGGCCCAGAAAACAATGCATATCACAAAAACGAAGCTCTTTTGGAAGCTTTAAAAAGCCTTTGCCTGCTAGGGAAACGTAAACATGCATGCAAGAGATCAAAACATGACTTAATATACCGTGTATACTTATTTTACGTGTGTTTTGTGTTTGTCTTCAACATCAATGAGATGTCGTATAATATTGTTTTCATTTCAATCGTACGGCTTGTTATCTTCATTATTCAGGAGAAATGACAAAATGTAATGCAGTCTCATAGTAACTAATAAAATTCCTTTTTGCAGATGCATGCACTTACGCTTAACGGGCCCATGCGTTTCCTTGCTACCCAAAATGTTTTGCTCACATTTCCGGAATACATCTATAGGTACTGACATAAAAACCAGTTTATTTTTGTTTCAATTTTAATAGAAGAAAGAATCGTAATGATTAGTAAATAAAATGGAATGAATAAGATAAGAAATGAAATGTTCAGTTTTTGAGGTATTTCCATCGACGCACAGGTTTGCCAAACTCTGCAATCATTCTTTTTAAAGCAACAAGAACTTGGTCTGTTGTTGGCTCGCCAGGCCAACAGCCTTTATCTCTGGCGATATTTTCATTGATATTCGGAGTATCTGCAACCTTGAAGCCTCCACTATTTAAGAAGATACCTTGAAGATCACATATCTGTTTGTATTTATCATCGGGCGGGGCAGGTTCCATAAATGCCACGATTTTCCTCAGATCAGCAATGGTTTCCGCCAGTCCTCCTTGTGAAGTGATTCCTTTGACAACCGCAATCAACTTATTTATCTCAACATTACCTAATGATAATGATAACAGCAATATTTTACCAATTCCTAATCCAACCTAATCCACTAGAAGTACTTGAACGCAGGCATTGCTTAGGCTTTTTTAGAAAATGGAAACCTCTACGTAAAACACCGGAAACGTTTATCAACTGCCTAGTAGAGAAGAGCATTATGTACTATTTAAAAAACGAGCAGGAGCATTTTAATCCAGTTCTTACTTTTGTACACGGAAATAGCGTACGCTTAATTCATAGAAATAATAGATATATAATGCGTACTTCATCACGAATAATAAAAACTACAAGCCAGAGCCGTAGCAATCGGGGGGGGGGGGAGGGGGCTGCAATCCTCCCAATAATTTGTGAAATATATTTCAAATTGATTTCAGTTTACCGTTTCACTTCCACTTATCGAACAGAAACACTTCAGTAACTCTTGGAAAACAGATTTAACAGGTCACTAGCCTCTCTTCCAAAGACTCTTAGACAGTGGCATACCGAGCGGGGGTGTAGGGGGTGTCACAACGAACGCTTGTAACTGTATACCGAGTATATGAAGTTGTAAAAAGTTAAAAAGTGTTTTAAAAACCTGGAATTATTAGGTTTTAGGAACTTCACAATTTTGATTAAAAATTATCTCTGGAAGCACACGGAGAATGCACTTCTGAGGCTTCAAAAACCCAAAATGTTTCTGGGGAACATGCTCCCAGACCCGTTCGGCCGCCCCGATAACGCTTTGCTGCCGATG
Source organism: Trachythela sp. YZ-2020 (assembly GCA_016169945.1). NCBI lineage: Eukaryota > Metazoa > Cnidaria > Anthozoa > Malacalcyonacea > Clavulariidae > Trachythela > Trachythela sp. YZ-2020. The sequence continues at coordinate 4,528,678 of JADLSH010000389.1, forward strand.
GCACTCAACCAAAATTAAATGTGCAACGGACTATAGTAACGTTGTGCGCTCGCTGAGGTTTAGTAACTAACATCTAAAGTATTTTGGCGCATAAAACATTATTTTATAACACTCTTGAAACATGTTTTGCTCTGATTATTACCGTGTCACTAATAATTGTTCAATTTATCTCATGAAATTACGAAATTATACTTCGTCAGCTTTTAATAGTGAAACAAATATATTGTTTTCATGTTTTAACAAAAACTATAATGTAGTCTATATGATTGTTGATGAAATTATCGCTGAAAGCTGTCATTTCAAAACCATCGCTTCAAACAACGCAGAAAGAAAGAAAGAAAGAAAGAAAGAAAGAAAGAAAGAAAGAAAGAAAGAAAGAAAGAAAGAAAGAAAGAAAGAAAGAAAGAAAGAAAGAAAGAAAGAAAGAAATGAAAAGTGCGAGATTACAAAGTGTAGGAAGGAAGGAAGGAAGGAAGGAAGGAAGGAAGGAAGGAAGGAAGGAAGGAAGGAAGGAAGGAAGGAAGGAAGGAAGGAAGGAAGGAAGGAAGGAAGGAAGGAAGGAAGGAAGGAAGGAAGGAAGGAAGGAAGGAAGGAAGGAAGGAAGGAAGGAAGGAAGGAAGGAAGGAAGGAAGGAAGGAAGGAAGGAAGGAAGGAAGGAAGGAAGGAAGGAAGGAAGGAAGGAAGGAAGGAAGGAAAGAAAGAAAGAAAGAAAGAAAGAAAGAAAGAAAGAAAGAAAGAAAGAAAGAAAGAAAGAAAGAAAGAAAGAAAGAAAGAAAGAAAGAAAGAAAGAAAGAAATGAAAAGTGCGAGATTACAAAGTGTATTGAACTCCAAATATGTTATAAAACGATTGAAATATTTTTTGACTTTGACTTTGAGTGTTATTTTGGTTTTAATTTCGCGGAATCCTCGAAACAATATTTTCAACAAAAGTTCGATCTTCTGTTCAGGACTATTATTTTTCATAAAAAAAACAAGAATACGTTTATCTACTGTTCTTTTTTACCAAACATCTTTTCCCATTTCAATTCGCTCTCCTCGCAACCGCGCGAAATTCCATGCCACAACTGACTGGAACGAGTCAAGTGCCTATATAAATCCGCCATTTTGTGGAAACAAATTTTTATCTAAGAAGAAATATGAGTACGCATTCTATATTATTTTTGTCTACACCAATATTATTGAACATTTTAGTTTCGCTATAGCGCGTATTTACGCTAAACTAATAATATATTAAGTTGAAGCATAAAAATCGTTTAACTCTTCTTTCTTTTCAAGACTTTCACAGTACTAATTACGCTCGGCTATTAACAGTCGGCAACAACCTCGTTCCCGTTGGGACGGCGGGAAATAGCCCTGGTTCCGGGCGGTCCGTTCTGCAATCTTATTGGTTAATGGGAAAGAATATTATTATTCCAATTTATTCAGAGGCACAACAATTTATCTTTATATGCCAATAATATGTGCTTAATATGTGTTTTACTGATGACTTGATACATATAGTTAATATATTAACTATGGTTGATATAAGATCAACTTCACTAGTAAGAGAGTGCTGGCTGATGTCTATGTAGCTTAATTACGTGTGTATTTAAATGTATGACTAATGCCTGTCTAACATATAAATCATCCAATTCCTGATTGGACACTCTTGACAGAAAGATGCATTATAGCATTCCTCACTATTGTTCTCTGGTGTTATGCAATTTCATGAGCATGCACCGCTGTCCATCAGTCCATGAAGATAGAGATTGATGCTTTTGAATGTATATAAAGAACTGATCACTGATCTGGAAATAATACTGGATAACGCAACCTTGTATTATATACATTGTCAGACAATAGAAATCTGCCATTACTAAGGGACCAACTATGCAGGAACATGTTTTCTATTTCTTTTAAAATGTCTTCAAACTCAAAAAATTCGAGATTGCCACATTATTTTAACATATGAAACATCAACTATATTTCAGGCAATACATTTCTAACATTATATACTAAGAATGTTGTCAGTTGGTCCCTTATTAATGGCTGACTTCCGGCTTCATTTTTAGATACTAGACTCAGTAGTATTTTCCAGATCAGTGGAATTGATCATATGACTTGAGCTGACAGGGCAGACAGTTAGCTTGCCAGTTCCAAGAACTGTACCTATGGTTTTGATAAATTTTTGACATTCTATTCTTGTGGAACTGGGCTAGCGTAGCTCTTGAAAAAAAACATATCCTGAAATTGCTACAATAATATGGAACATTTGAGCTGGCCTAGCAGTAAGGCTAAATATGTACTTCAAACCATACGCACCAATCTTATTTTCTTGCCGGGCTATGAGGGGTCAGCTGGCTCATGTGAGGAAATAATAAACTGACATGCCAAGACAAGCTAGTCTAGTTTGCTTTGTCAGACCAACTCATGTTAACAGTTTTTAAAACCATAATCATATTAATAATTATGTACTGTACTCTCCTGGTAATAAAATTGTTTGTGGTGTGGAAGAGGGGTGCTTGAGGGCAGAGCCCCCTATATTACTATTACAGGCATGAATATGGTACAAAAATGCCAACATGGGATTAAGATGTTACTTCTAAATTAACCTTAATTTTCATGGAAATTTAAAGCAGGTTAATCCTACAAACATTATTTCAAATCCATCATGATTTTTGTCCAAATATGGCAAGATAACTTCTTACAAAAAGAAGTTCAGATAAACCAAAATTATATTGAGCTTATGATAAATTTTTTACAACAACAAAGCTTGTCAAGTTTGTGACACATCTTGCTTGACAGTTTTTGCAGATGAAAATGTCAGGCGAAAAACTATATAAGTACTTTAGACCTACTGTAACCAGGGGCAATTCCAAAAATGTAACTGCAGGCTGGTGCAGCACTCTGAACACTAGGCCACAGAGCAAGTTCACAAGGTAAGGGGTGATGTTAAGTGTATGGTACTAGGAGGGTAACTTATTTTAAATTTTGGATATCTTGCCTGCATGATCCTTCAAACACCTCTTTTATTTGGCTGCCTTTATAAATCCCAGTCAAAATACTCAGATTCCCTGCAGAATCCCTCACCAAAATTTCCATACAAAACAATTTCCAAGCAAAATTGCCCCTACCCCTCTACCATTCAAACTCCTTGATAGGGAGTACAGCTTCTTAATAAATGGAACTGCCAAATCTTAGACACAACTTTGGGCTGCACGCAAACAAACTAGACTTTCATAATATAACAGTGCTAAATTGCTTGTCATTTTCTTTGAGATAAATATTTCTCTTTTGAAAATATTACAGTCAAATATACACCACTTGGCCCTGCCATGTAGTTTACATTTAATACTTTGTTGCAATTACTACACAAATCCTTAACGGCTAGAAAAATGTAAACAAGGAAAGGGGTACATAACATTTCATCTGTGTTTATAAAATGCTAGTGAATAAATATGTATGCTCACCTCATTTCACTGCAGTAGGTTGTCTCCTTTGTTCAAATCTTTATGTTTAATAATATTATGATTTGCTTCATGTTCGCGCAGCTTTCAACCGGTTCGAACAAACTTTGCGGGACCTTGTGGGGTTGCCTGGCCAGCTGGAGAACGTTTGCCGTAAATATGCCAGTACCCTTTGCCACATTCTGCTATTAAATGCTTGCATTTAGCAAACAAATAACAATCACGACGTTCCCAAAACTGGTTGAAAGAACTACCACAACATCATCAAGGCCCTTTAGTATATGGTCAAAACATTAAACTTGAAATGCCTCTCTAAGAATGAAGACAATTTCAAGTCACCGTATCACACAAAATGTTTCTTTGACCACTCCTAGGTGTCGGCCATTTTAGAAAATATTTAGCATATTACAATAATTAAATCAAAACCAAAATTTATTACACCCACTATATCTGGGTATTCCAAGGTCATGTGATCGCCCGGAGCCAGGGCTATTTCCCGCCGTCCCAATAACAAAAAAGGGAAATGCCCTGGGAACGAGGTTGAGTCGGCACAGGAAAGAAACAGCAGAGTCTAAAGTTCTTCAAGCATCGCGAGCGCATTGCTATGTTTCCTGGTTATCATGAGTGGAGGTCCCACTAATCTCAAGAAGAAATGAACGCTCAAAAGAGAACCAACCGTAAACTACTCCTCAAGTACTGCTAAGATTAGCTAACTCAAGTAAATGCTGCATGCTCGTTCGATTTACAGTAACAGCTTTAACTCATTGGTAAGGACCAGCGCGGTAATTTTCGGATTTCCCCATCATTTATAGAGATCTCCCGACGGAAGCGTAACTTCGGTGTAAGCGTTACGGGTGTGGGCACATTTTTCTCGACGAAAGGGCGTGGCAAAGGAGCCGGCCAAAACCAAAATTGTCCATTTATAGGCCCCATGCCGCTAGCTGGAATGCGCAGGTTTGGAGTGCCGAAAGCACGAAGGCACTAGGGGGTATGCGGGCGTGCTCTTCCCGAAATATGTTGAAATCTAGAGTCTCTGAAGGCTTTACAGAATTTTGGTGGTCAGAACATGTCATATAAGCAAAAGTGGGGGGATAATTGCACACCCCATCCCCCCAGGATTGATGCCCTTGTTTTGAATTACCTCCTGAAATACTATCGCGAACATGCAGAAACTTTCCTTCACTTTCATCAATCCAACCTTCCAAAAATCCACTGCACGTTTTGTCAGGCGCATCCCCACACTTTACATTATGGATGGCCGATGTATCAAAGTCAACCGTATTGATGTTTGCCTTCTTGAGATTCGAAAGACTTTCCAGCTCTTCGTTAATGATTTCATAGCATTTTTTGCCTTCACTTTCTGGCAACTTGCAAACCAAGAATCCAACCGACGGAACATTTTGTAATCGACAAGCAATCTTATCCTCTCCTGAAGCAATCTTACTACATAATTTATCGCCGTATATGAGGCAAGGAGCTGATTGTTTCTTGATCTCTTCATGGGCACGGCCGAACTCACAGCCGGGATACCGAACTGCTGCCCATATGACACATGTCGATAGGAATAGAACAACAATGGCAAGTCTAGGCTTGTGGATTTCCATTATAATGAACTAAACGTGTAACATAAAATACACATCTATTATCTGCATATAGTGGACTTTAATTAGTACAGTACACTACAGTACCTCACAACACAACGCAACGCAGTAGGCTGGCTATATAGACTTGGCTTGTGTACCATTAAAATAAAACATTAAAAGATATCATATTAGCCTAATGCAAATTATCTCTTAATATAACTACACACGGTCGAATCGCATAAGTCATGTGAACAGCAAACAGAAAACGCTAAAAAACTAAACAGGGAATGACAACAGCGTTAATCCAAGAACAGGGTTTTTTTTATGGCAGCATAAGCACACAACTTTTATGCTATGCTTCAAATGAATTTTTGCGTTAAGACAAACATATTGCATGCATCGTGAATGCTACGAGGCACAGAATTAAAAGCGTGAGGTTTAAGTGAAATATACATACGCAACAGCTCGGAAATAGATCGGTTATACAATATGTATTATATACAATGTTATCGACTCTATTTAGAATAGAGTGATAGAAATTTGGTAAAACGGGAATGTTTTACCACTTAAAAGGAATTATTAAGATGACTATATATAATATTGATTCTTGATAGCATTATAGTGAAACCTGAAATACTTCAATTGGTCAATTAAAACAATGTAATTAGTATAGGTAATAGTATGGTTTCGAGTGCAATTTGGATAAAACATGCATGAGTGAGTTTTTCAAATACCTCAAAATAGCACGAGTCCGAAGGATGAGTGCTATTTGAGGTCTTTGAAAAACTCATGAGTGCATGTTATATCCAAATTTCACGAGAAACCATACTATTACTTATTAATAACATACATAAAAATGTTCGAGACAATGAAATTTAAACTTGACCTTTATTACAAAGTACAATTAATTATACGTCAAAATGCATAAATTACACAACGGAACTGTCAAAGTAGTTAAACAAAGCACATGCTCGTTCGTGTCCGTGTAAATTAAAAGCTCAAGAAAGCAAACAAACGTTAAAATATGAAATATTTTCAAGAGTTGAAAACAAAACAGTCAATCAGAGTCACTTTCAATCATCTAAGCCCGACGTCGCTTTGGTTTTGAAGCATGCTGAGACAGAATTGGCGAAGTCATCGTTTAACCAACTGAGAACGTTACTTGACAGTTATGGCATTTGATGTTGACTTTCTTGTCTCACCGTTGCTTGAATCAGTTGGTTAAGGCAGGTGCTGGGAAAGGAATTGCCACTGCTCACGTTTTGCTGACCTTGCCGTTGAAAATCTGCAAGAAAGGCTTGCCGTTGTTGCATTTCCATGGTTGTCGAAGTTGCATACTGGCCTCTGATTGAACTCGAAGTGGATGCCCCATCGCGGCGTTGTAGAAGTTTTTTCTCCAGGACATGTTGGAAGATATTCGCTGCTGCTCTTCTTCGTCGCCTTCATTATAATCATCGAGCGACTGCAAGTTGCGGTGACCAGTGACTTTCACAATCGAGGAACGCTCGACGTTGTTTTTCTTTAGTAGAGACCTTAAGATTGACGTATTTTTACGAATACCTCAAACCGCAAGCCGCTAGCGATCACGTGACTAGACTCCCGCGGTCGAATTTGCGGTAAATTTTCAGGTTTTCAACGTGTAGAAATTGTTTTCGCGTATGAATAATCCCTCAGGATATTTTTCGAAAATATCAACCTATATTTCAGTTTTACTAGAATAAATGTTTAAAACATCATCTTAGCTTCATATTGCACTTATTTTGAAACAAATAACAATAAACTAAGCTTGGAAAAAAGTATAAAGCACAGCTTTCAAGACAAGGTGGCAGAATTATACTCAAAGACATCTCAGAGTTTGTACTTCAATCTTAATCTCCTCAAAATTTATTACCTCTGACGTCTAACCTCAAACTGCAGTTTGAGGTTTGAAGTAAAAATTTTAAACCTCAATCTTAAGGTCTCTATTGACAACAGTCTTACGCGCGCTGGGGTTCGTCAATTTCTTTTGTTAATGCTCAAGTTGTGTACCGTGGACACTTCGTTTCATCATTTCGTTGATGCGATTGGTTCCCATCGGTTGAGCCTTGTACCAAGTGTTGTTGTCGGACTTGTAATTTATCGAAAGGTAAAATGGACCCGACATTTGCAGTGCAGCCGGTCGACGTGACATAAGTACTCATTGGACAGAGCAACTGGGCATCTTTCACCGCCTGTAGCGTACATCTTATGTAGGAAATCTCTTGACTGTTTCGACAAGCCTCCGTGTCTTCTTTTGGTGGGACCTGCTATATATTCAACGTACTGGAGTCCGTCGTTGTCTTTGGCAGCTGCGAAGTCTTCAACTTTCATGTCGTCCACGAAGACCAATATATTGAGTAAGCAACCACCACAAAGTATTTATTAAAGTCTCTGCTGTGTCATTGCCCAGTTTGTTGTTGCCTCAGAGGAGTTCTTCCTCTTCTTGGGTTAAACTTCGAGCTTTGTTTGGTCTCTTCCCTTTCCCTTCTTGGCGCAGACGTTTTGCTTTTCCCTCGATAATTTATTTCGATTTGCTGAATTCCCTGTCTCGTATTATGGACTTCTGATAGCCACAATCTTTTAACTAGCGGTCCAAGGCTGCTAACATAACACGGAGACTGTCCGGTTCGTATTCGTTGCCATTCTTGTTTCTGACTTCCGCGTAAAATTTCTGCAATATTTTGTCTAAGTTGTCCGCAACGTACATTTCAATGGCCTCAGGAAAACCTTGCTCCTTTGCCCAGGATTTAAAACCGCCAAGCCAAAACGTTGTGCTTTTCTTGGTATTTGTATTTTTTGCATTATTTCTCAATTCTTCAATTGACCACACTTCTAAATGTGGAAATCTTTCCTCACCGCTAAAACCGGCCATGTTTTTATTTTTATTTTGCAAAAAGTTTATTTTTCCTGCCAAAACTAGCTCAAATTTTTTATTGGTTCTTAGTGATTACAGATGTTTGCACTGTGTTACAGAAAATTGCACCGTGATTACAAAAAATTGCACTGTGTTACAGATTGAACTGCTGTTTGGGATTAATTTCACAGAAATCAACCAATCACAGTCGAGTAATATTTTTATGTATATTATTAACATTTAAAACGAAATGACAATAACATAAAAAACATATATATAAACAAAGCACTATATTTTAATTATTCCATACGAGCAATACAACACTATAAATGAAACAAGTAGGGCATTATAGGATTTTAAAAATTATTTATCATTATAAATGAAAAACATTAATATAATTATAGAAATAACAATATAACTTTATAAATTATCACTATAGATGAACGAAATAAATACATAATTATTCATCAGAAAATTATATAATATATATAAATATGAAACTGTACCGTTTATCAGATAATAGTTTGACTCTAGTAATCCAGTTCTTATCGACAGTGTCAGGACACCAAAAATAGCATTTGAATTCAAGAATGAGTTTATTTATTACGTTACTTCAGACTCCACGCCGTGTTGAAGATATTATAAAGCAGGTTGTCTCACTCGTGCATGAAACATAATCATTGCAGGGACTTTCTATAATGTCTTACTTGATATTTAAAAGTTATTTTTTCATGCCGTCTAGTCAGATAAGACGAACACATCTGATGATTTAACATTACAATGTTCATTTCGTTTTTTAGATCTAAACAGTCCTAATAAAGTTCGATATTTCGCTATTAGTTTTTCCAGAGTCCCTGTTGAACTCACAACGTGACATGCATTATTTACACAACCATTTTTGATCTCTTAAATGACCGGTGGCTGCTTGTCTATATAGTAAGTTAAAAATAGCATTCAAGAAAGCTCAATTTAAGAAAAGTTCCTTTTAATTTCCTTTCCTTTCCAACATGTTTATAATTGATCTGTAAGCTCCAAAGCATTAAAGAGATAACGCTCATTAGGCTCATAAATATTTTGCTCCATAGCATGCTGGATACTACTCAATACCATGAAGATAGTCGAGCAAATATCACATTACATATACCTGTAATGTTCAGACCATGAAATAAATTTCCCAAAGACAAAGTGCTTACACGAGACAGACAAAACACGATACAATTAAGATATATTGCTTTGAGCTATAGTATATATATAATATATATGCATCACATACAGCTATATTATATATTATCTAAATAGCCCCAATAAAGTTCGATATTTCGCTATTATTTTTTCCAGAGTTCCTGCTAAACTCACAACGTGACATTATTTACACAACCGTTTTTGATCTCTTAAATGACGGGTGGCTGCTGCTTGTCTCTATAGTAAGTCAAAAATAACATCCAGGACAGCTCAATTTAAGAAAGGTTCCGTTTCCTTTCCTTTCCAACATCTTTATAATTGACCTGTAAGCTCCAAAGCATTAAAGAGACAACGCTCATTAGGCTCATATATATTTTGCTCCATAGCATATTGGAGACTACTCAATACCATGAAGATAGTCGAGCAAATATCATATTACATATACCTGTAATGCTCAGAAAATGAAATAAATTTCCCAAAGACAAAGTGCTTACACCAGACAGACAAAACACGATACAATGGGATGTATTGCTTTCAGCTATAGTATATATATATATATATATATATATATTCCGCTCTGCTTCGGTATCGAGCACTCTACGCATATGATTTTAAACCCAATACTCGTCTATATATATATATATATATTTTCGCTTACCTCAAAACTTGTAAGGTAAGCGAAAATCTATAATTTGCTATAACTATATGTTGTCGAGCACTCTTTGCGTTTCGTAGACCTAAACCTACACGTATATATATATATTTATTATACATGCATCACATTCAGCTATATTATATGTTGAAAATGTATGTAACATGTTTAAAAAGAATAGATCTGAATGTACCTAAAATGATATATGCATGCACATTGACATAGAAAATATATTTCGGGGTTGTAAAACTGTGCGATTAGCGGTTAAGATGATTCAAATTTGCATTTCGATTTGATGGTAATTTTTCATATATACCTTATTTGAAGAGGGCATGCAAGATGCACATGTACAGCTTAAATGAAAATATTTATAAAAAGATTAGCTACTATGTACATTACAATGTAAATAAATTTCGCGATCTTCTTTCTCAAGTTGATTGGACTAATATATTCAATCCATCAGACGCAAATGAATCTTATAATCCTTTTATAAGTGAATATACTAAATTATTTGAAATTTGTTTTCCTTTAAAAAGACATCCCGTAAACAGCTTGACAGACAAAAACTCCCTGGTTAACAAAAGGATTAAGGAAGTCTACAAGCATAAAAACAGACTCTACAGGGTGTATCAAAAAACTGCAAATACCATAATTTGTATGCACGAGATCATACATTAGAATTTCAATGGCTGTGCAAATAATTACGCTTCTGGGATTTGAAAATACGTTTCCCAGGGGTATCAAAACAAGCACACAAAGTGATAGTACTGCACGTGGAAACGTATTTTCAAATCCCAGAAGCGTAATTATTTGCACAGCCATTGAAATTCTAATGTATGATCTCGTGCATACAAATTATGGTATTTGCAGTTAATATTCTAAGATATTCACTTTGTTTTCAAGCACAATAGATTTTAGGCCCCTGGGAATTTAAAATGGCTTCTAATCGCACAAATCAGCTAAACTAATAATGGTGCAGCTCACAACCGAACAACGAATTTTCATAGTTTTACAGTACAACCGAAATCAAAACACAACTGAAGTGCAAAACCTTTTTCGAGCAAGATTTCCTGATCGGACCCTCCTCACAAAGCGACAATCTTGAGGAACGTCAGGAAATATTCGAGTGAAGGAACGAGCCTTAATCTCAACATTGCCGCTGAATTCCCAGGGGCCTAAAATCTATTGTGCTTGAAAACAAAGTGAATATCTTAGAATATTAAGTGGTTGCGTTTTTTTTGATACACCCTGTACAGGATGTACAAAAAAAGTAGACTTTAGAAATCGGTCCTATTGTTATAATTTGTATGCCTAAGTATGATGTTAAACCCATGGGTGCGTAAACACAATAAAGGCATATTTTAAGCATGCATGGATAAGTTATTGGTTTCGTTTAAAACATTATGCTGATTGCGTTTAAGGCCAAGCTGTGAGCCATTAAGAAGTTGACATACGTGAAACAAAACGGTTTTTATTTATTTATTTTACATTTATTATGTACAAATCAATCGTCGTGGCCTTCGGCATGGCGCCCATTTCACTGAACATGCACAAAGCAATGTTCGCCTGTGCATAACGCGTACTGCCCGGCTAATGTGGCAGGCTGCTTATGCGCATATTATGATATGAAATAGGCCTGCTCTGGGACGGTAACTCGCCTTAACTCGCCGCGAGATAATGCGAGTTAAGGCGAGTTAAGGCGATTTAAGGCGATTTAAGGAAAAATTGCGACTCTAAGCAATGCGAGTTAAGGCGATTTAAGGCGATTTAAGGCGATTTAAGGCGACTTAAGGCGATATTGCGAGTTAAGGCGAGTTAAGGCGATTTAAGGCGATTTAAGGAAAATTGGGACTTTTAACCGATGCGATTTAAGGCGATTTAAGGCGATTTAAGGCGAGTTAAGGCGAGTTGAGGTCCCAGAGCAGGCCTTGAAATAATATTTTAATTTCTAAAAGTCTGCTTTTAATATACGCACCCTGCCAATATTCAACGCGTCAGTGGGCTCGGTAGCGCTCACAGCAGCCAAATACAATGGCACAACATCACCAACATGTCCTCCTCCAATTAGGAGGATGATCTCGATGATATCATCAATTGAATCATCATCCTAAATAAAAAGGCAAGTATTATAAATTTTACCACAATAATCTTGAAACCTGTGGGTTCAGCTTTTGTCCGCACCTCAGAATATAAGTGTTGTGGAGATACAATTTAATAGCAATACAACTAAACCTAACACTTACGAAACAAATCTTTAGTAGGTCGCCAGTTCCTTTGCTGTTCAACAAATGTGGCATTGACAGGATTGCTGCAGTATCTTCAATCTCTAAAGGAATTTAAAAAATAATAATTGTTTTAAATATATGCCCATAAAAGAAACATCCCTGTCAAATGGAATATATATCCATTTAGCTTAATAGTCTATATAAATACCTATCAGAGCAAATTAATAACCTAAATACATACCGGATTTTTTGTCGATATTGTCTGCTATGGCCTCCTCCATCTCTACCAACAAATTATTGCCAAGCAGCTTGGTATTTCCAAGTTTTAAAACTTTTGGCTTTAATACCCCTTTGAAATTGTCTGCCATGGTTTTAAACAGGGTCTTGTTTCGAGAATTCTTCCAAATTCAGCTTTGAACTAGACAAATATACAAGAATAAAGTTAACTTCAATGTTCCGCTACCAATTTTCGATAACTTACCTGGAATTAGCTTTCAACGTAATACGTAAACCTCAAGTAAAAGAATCAACTGAAGAGCAAATGTGTAATTATTAAAACAGGGGGTTGTGTCAGCCTAACCTTTGCATGATAGCTAGTTAAGAAAAGTTACTCATGAACTATACGTCAAAGGGCCTTTTCTCAGAAAATAAGATCCTATAATTATATTCCCTGAATAAGTACATGTAACTTACTTCTGAAACCAGTCGAAGACCAGGGTATTCTTTCAAAATGGCTTCCACTGACAATGCCTTGAGAGCTGTTGCAGCCATCTGTTGCACGCTTGACTTGCAGTTAACACAACTATATAAACATGCACAGATTTGCTACCTAATGTAGCCTAAAATAGAGAAATGACCAAAAAATAGAAAATCTGCTGTGTTATCTATATAATTCAATTTACATTATGCTTACCCTTGCATGTAGGCACTCAAATTTTTGAAGCCACTTTCTATCACATTTTGAAACCTTTGAATCAGCAAATGTAGCAATATTTGAATTCTCCTTTTCATCATCACTGAGGGCGAGGGTTGAGGCTACGGAACAGGGACTTGACAGTAGAGAGGGAATCAGCTGTAGAGAAGGAGTTGATGGTATACGAGGACTTGATTGTAAGAAAAAAGGACTTGAAAGATTATTGGAGAGTGGACTTGACGGAATGCAAATTGGATTTTATAACAAGACTGAAGCTCCAACTAGTTCCTTCCCCTTAATTATAAAAAATAAACAACTATGACCTAATAGTAACATTTCAGGATACCAGGATGAGAAAATAACCTAAGTGCTCCATACCTTTTTACATAGGTGTACAAGCCGGGGAAAGGGGGGAGGGGGGCACAGCTGCTCCCCAGAAAAATTACAAAGTCGACAAGTTGGGCAAATTTTCAACCAAGTTGGGTAAAAATATCAGAAGGGGAAATGGAAAATCAAAACCGCATATGACTGAAAATTCTATGCGATTACCCAAGCAAGGCGTACAGGGGAGGGGGTAAGCAATCATACTCCGGGAAATGTCAGTGTCAGTTGGGGGAAAATGTTCACTAGCCCCCCAAAAATTCTCCTATGTTTTTTTATGTATATAATACAGTGTATACAAACAAGGGCATTATTGAAAGCTGGAGATACCAGTTTTAGTAATTGTAAAATTATATTATATTTATTAAAATCACCTGCTGCTTCTCTTTATACATTTGAAGACCACTACGCAGGCGGATAATTTGTCCCACCTTCACACCACATTGCTTTAAAAGACTATCAGTAGTGGAGTCTAACACCTCCACAGTATATAACTAGAAAACAGAAATTCAATTAATTTTGCAGCCAGTTGCAAGGGATATAAGCTCTCGTTTATTGCCCTAGACCAATCCTATAAATTCATAATAAATTCAATGCATCGAAGTCACATTCGGGGGTTTATAAATCAAAATCTCCTGGGTACTTTCCTGTGGGTTTTCGGCTAGAGAACCAAATTTTACTTTCCCCACACCCCCATGGGATGCAAACACTTGGCAAATGCCTCTGGGTCCCAAGGGGTCAACCCCAGGGGGCTGTGAGTATTTAACTGCCAATCTGTCATATAGAGTTGGTAAATATAAACATTGAAAGCCCAAGTAAAATTGAAGATTTTGTATGGTAGCATTCGCTGAAGTATTAATTTTAAATTGGAACTGTATTCTTTACAGCGTTTTAAATCATATATTGTCGCGGCAAATTCAAATTTTAGGCGGAGACAACATGCTTATAAAGTGCTTAATATTCACGAACGAAGATTGCGAATATTTCCTAACAAAATCGCTCTATTACACATAAAACATAACAATAACCTTATACCTGAATATTATTCAGTAATCGCCGATATATTGCTTCTGAAAATCCAGTTTTTCTTGGATCAAAAATATAAAATTTCGAGCTCGATTTCGATTAGCAGAACAAATAGTTGCGATGACTCTATCCCGAGAACGTTTGCGCGTGTTGTAAGAAGACTAGACACCAGTCTGTCAGTCAGCGCGCATTGCGGAATTTATTCATTTTTCGTTCATTCTTTGATACAACCACCAGTAAATGTTTCAGATTTTGTGTTACATATAGAGCTCTTAAATAGATAGATAGTCGCAGAAATGCCCTTCGAACTTAAGCATACCGACATATTGCCCGATATATTTGAATATTTTCGTTGAAATAGTATAGCATACATGGGGATTTCTATGATAAGGAATTCTCATGTTACTTGCCCTTGAGTGAATCAAGGGCTCAAGGAAATCAAGTCCATAGGAACAGCAAATTCATATGTGTAAGATATGATCTGGAAATCTAGACAATTCTTTATCTATGTATTGTTAAACTGCATGCTGCTTGATATAATTATGAGATAACTAAACTGTGTCACTGGAGAGAGTCACTGGAGAGACAATATTTTACCAAAAAACAAACTCCCATGCCCATGCATGTGTGACTTGCATCAGTGCATTAATTTAATCCCGAATGTTGAGCGATCATGAAGTATCGCAGAGTTCATGCATGTCGAACAGGGTTGTACAAATTATTTTTCTGGTGTGTTGGGGAACATGCAGCTGTGAAAAGTGTGACAATATAAACCGCAAGACACCAAGAAAAACCCGTTTATTTTTTACATTTCTAGGGGGTAACCCCCCCCCCTCCTGCCAGGAAAAAATGGTGCATTTGATATGTTCATTACCGCAACCACGAAGAAAACCTAACCAAAGTTATACAATTTGCTGCCTTTTTCATGCAATCCTATTCTGGTATATTTTGAGAAATATATCAAACACGAGTATACTGTAAGTTTTCTTCCTCTGATTTCTAAATACAGACAAGCAGGTTGAAAATACGAGGCGGAGCGGAGTGTTTGTACTCCTGGAGTGAAAATTAAGGAGTAAAAATACAATAATTACTCCGTTATTTCTACTCCTTTCTTGGGGTAATTTCTACTCCTTCAGTTGAGTCAAATTGACTCGCAGAGGATTAAGATTGGAGTAGTTCTAACTCTAGTTTAATTTGGGGTTAAATTTACTCCAATATTTTTACTCCCCCAAAGGGAGTTATATTAACTCCTATGCTGGAGTTAAAATTACTCCCCAAAATTAACAGTGCGAGCAAGGATGATAAGGTGGCGAAGTTGAAGTATTTCAGCAAATTTTATATGTTCTTGGCGTAGCCCCCCGTTTGAATGGCAGGATAAGGGGCCCTCTTCAAATTAAGCCGGGGGCCATTCAGCACAAAGTTATGGCACTTCCTGAAACCAAGAGAACATATTCACTATTGACCATTTATTCAGATTGAGAAAATTTAAGCTTAGAAATTAGGTCAAAGAGATGCAAGTTTACATAAAGTTTGTTAAACAACATACCTTTTAAAGTTAAAAGCAAGTCTTTTAAAATTGAAAGCAAGTCTCGCGAAACGAATATATTCAGTAAAGTTTTCTCTGTGAAAGCTGTGGGACCAATATACCGAGTAGCATCTATATCCTCAATTTATACTCTCGGTTCAAAGGGTACGTCACCTCCAGGTTGCGCAACTTCTAAGGTTGCGCAACCTCAGAGGGTACGTCACCTCATTATTATTCTATTTACTTCCGAGCGTGACGTCATACGTGTCAATTCACTTCCGGACCCATATAGAGTGGATGTTACCTACTCATGGCAGGCTGATTTTGCAGAGGATGATACATAGAAAGAATAGCTGCAAGTGCAAAAAACAGAGGGGGTCCATTATTTATTATATGTTTCACAGGAAACCTTTCTAATCAAACAGTTGTGTGTAACATGGTTATGGTATGTGTTCATGCATGCTATAGCACAGAAGGGATTTTGAATATTTTCTCCTCATTGTATACCCAGGGGGCCACCGGGATACTCTCCAGAATGCCCCTGTAGCTGACTTACTTACTAAGAAATGAGGGATATCTTAATACTGCATGGCTTACATTATAAAAGTTTCTGTGATTATTATGGTAATGGCAATCTTTAATACAACCCTTTTCAGTTCAAGGTGTGTCTTGGAAAGATGATATTAAAGCATATTTTGATCAACAAAACTTTGATACTGGAAATAGCCTTGACAGAGTGGCCGCTGGTACCCACATATCCTGGAAAATTGGACTTAGCCTTCTTTTCACAACCCATTGCCCGCATTCTTTGGGAGCTAACTTAGTGCACAAAACTGAAAATAATTCTTGCCACAAAAACATGACACTATGTTTGAATGACAGGTTCAGAAAATTGAGATACACCCATATAGCTGCCTCTGTACACAGATTGGTACGTATACAAAAAAAATTGTACAATATAGACAAAATATTATACAATACATTGTTTCTTTCGGTCCATCTGTATCATGTTAACCAATTCTAAAGATGATTTAACCTTGAAATGAAGACGTGAACCTTGTGTACTCTAAACAATACCTACTGATATCCAATCAGATATTTTTTTAATATACAGCTCAACAACAGATCATGCATTATCCTATGCACCCCTTAATTATGGTTTATGTGGAGAATAATTAATAATAGGATTATTAGGATGTATGATATATTGATGTACTATATTGATAGTATTTAAAGAGTAGAAATATGTTAAAATTTAATGTAATGCCTGTATGTTTCAATTACTTGTCAGTGTCAATCTTCTGTCTGCATCTTTTAATAGTTCAATCACTGCGATGTTCTTAACCTCACAGTTACTTAACATTTTTCCCTTTCTAAGAATAGTTGCATTTGATAGCTTTGTTTTACGTTATAAGGGTATCAAATTGATATGAATTTTGTTGACTAAAAACTGATATTTTGCTTATATTTCGTCATTTCGATCAATACAAAATAGTGAGTGATAATTACATGCAAAATGCCTGTCCAGAGTTTTATCTCTGACAGTTCAGACAGAGACAATTATTAAATTTGACTGCTCAGAACTGACGTTTGAGCTAAATTATATAAAATATAATTTGTTAAAACTATCTCGGAAAAGTCAGGGCTAGGTGTTAGAAAACAAAAAACCGTAATGTTTTAGGCGATAATTTTAAAAAATCTACTCTCTTTAATTAATTCTAACACTTGCCAACTTATAACTTCAAAATAAAGAAAATTTAAACCATATTTTACCTTTGAAACTTGAAAGTCAGTTTTTTTTGCTTTTGCCACAGCTGTTGTATGAAAACTCTTGCCGTTAACAATGCCATAACAAGTTATTCGCAGACTTTGTACATACTTGTTAAAACAGACTTGTTACAACTTGATGACTGCATCAATTTGCGGTCATCTAGCATGAATTTGCGGTCATCTAGCACGTCCAACTAGCATGATACAAGCTAGTTGTTCCAACAACTTGCTACAAGTCTGCAAACCAACAAGTTCTAACAAGCTTGATGACACAAGTTTGCTACAGCTTGATAAAATGACAAGCTTGCCACAACTTGTGAACAAGCTTGCCACAAGTTTGTTACAAGGTTGTTAAGTAAACAATTTGTCAACAAGACGTGAGGTTTTTACGTGTGTAATGCGTGGCACGAGGTTATGTACGAGGTTATTTAATTTCACGAGGTTATGCACGAGGTAATGCATGAAGTAATGCATGGCACGAGGTTATGAATGAGGTAATGCACGAGGTTATGCACGAGGTAATGCAAGAGGTAATGCATGGCACGAGATTATGTACATTGGGGACATATGCATGTACAAAAATGTAAAATTTGTCCACAGTCTCCCAGGTAAATTGTTGAGTAATCTTTTTCTAACTTGGACTGGAATGTCATAGCTTTAAATATATTTGAATTCCATGCATGATTAATCCCGTTTTATAATTTTTCATTGAATAACGTAAGGAAACAACGCTTACATTTAATTATCTATAAACCGGATATCGCAATTATCCGTTTTTGTACTCTTGAATCGCCCTGAATGTGTCCAAGTTAAAAAATAACCGTGAAGATAATGAAAATAGGAAAATCTACGGAATTACTTATCTGAAAAATAGACGTAGAAATAGAGAGATTGGAACATACAAGTTTTCCTCGAACACCAACATTTTAAATCAGCAAAGCACGACAATAGACGATAATAGCACAACATCAAACCCCAGGCCCAATCCTTTCATTGCTAGCCAAAAATTTTAACTCAAATCTTAAAAAATGTGCGTTGTTTCCGGAATACATCTAGGTACCGACATAAAATTCATCCGGGAAAACGAAAGACATATTTCTAATTATCACACATATAATTGAATAACTGAAAGTAAAGTACACCAGTTTATATTCATTTCAATTTTAATAGAAGAAAGAATCATTATGATAATGATTAATAAATAGAATGGAATGAGTAAGATAAGAAATGAAAGGTTCAGTATTTGTGGAGTTTCCATCGACGCACAACTTTGCTGAGCTCGGTAATCATTCTATTTAAACCTGCAAGAACTAGGTCTGTTGTTGGCTCACCATCCCAACAGCCTTTATTTCCGGCGATATTTTCATTTATATCCGGAGTATCTGCAACCAGGAAGCCTCCAGCCTTTAAGAAGAAACCTTGAAGATCACATATCTGTTTGTAGTTATCACCGGACGAGGCAGGTTGCATAAATGCCACGATTTTTTTAAGATCAGCAATGGTTGTCTGCAGCCCTACTGGCGTGGTTATTTGTCTGACCTTTGCAATCAGCTGGTCTACCGTATCTAATAAAAATAATAAAAATGGAAATTATTTGAAATGAAAATATTATTTACGATGTGTTAAGTCTTGCTAAGTTAAAACGACGAAGGGATTTTTAGTAATTTCAAAAGAGATTAGTTCTTTATGACTAAAACCTGTTCTGTTAACAAAACTATTTAATTTTTAATTACATTAACTTTCATGTTTCCCCCCAAACAGTAGAATGATTCCTTACAATCTCCTAAAAATCTGAAAGTTGTTTAATGTCCATTACAATTATGAATTTTTAAGGTTTTTTAGACAAGGTGTTGTTCTCCAATTCACCCAATGAAAAGGTTCGTAATGAAAAGGTTCGTAATACACCTGCGCGGCAACCAAGGCATAATGTTTGTCTTCTTGGGGGGCAAGAAGACCGACAGGACCAGAGAAAATTTCTCAAAACACTAGAGAGGTCCAACCGAACTCTAAGTTTGAAAGCTACCCAGCGGTAGCTGACAGCGCGATAACCATATCCGTCAGTTAAAAACCGTTTTATATGCCATTTTAAACTACCTTCATGAATATAATTACGAACATGCCCGAACGATCCTTCGCTCTCGTCTACCCAGCGTTCCAGCAATCCACTGCATGTTAAATCTTCCGTCGCACCACACTTTTTATTGTAAATTGGAGGGAAATCAACTTCTACAGTCCTGATATTGATCGGTTCACGCTGGAGCTTTAAGAGGTTTTTCACTTCATTTTCAATAATTTTATGGCAATCCTCCCCTTCAGGTTTTGGAACTTTGCAAACCAAGAATACAACTGATGGAACATTTTTGAGGCGACAAGCAAGCTTATCTACTCCTGATAAATCAATTTTACTACACAATGTATCGTCGTATTTGAGGCAAACCTCTGAATGTTTCTCGATCTCTTCTCGAGCGCGGTCGAACTCACAGGGTAACCTGGCTGCTGCCCAGATTAAAGAGGTTGATAAGAATAGGAGGAAAATGATAGAAACTGGCTTGTATGCTTCCATCACGACAAACTAAAAAATGAATGATGAATGATGTTACACAAAATTGGATTGGTTCGGCAATGTGTTGCGCTACGAATAATTTGTTGACAGGAATAGAAAGCAATGGCAAATCTCAAATAGATTATCAGAAACAGGAAGACCCAAGATTTTGGCATGCTGAACTACCTCTGTTGGTTTTCGCTAATCATTGCAGGATCATAAATTAATTAGTAGAAATATGAATGACTTTCCACTTGCCCTATATCGTTGCATACTTGTATTTTTACCGGGATTTCGTTCAATCAAAACGCGAAATCTCAAATTTTAATAAAGGTATTGCGTTTGCAATTGTGCTCAAGCTACCTCATATAGCAAGCGTTTGCAGCTATTCAAGCTTATTTATTTCAACGTTTTCTACCACATAAAAATATCCGAAATGCGTGAGTGGCGCCAAAATCGTGAATATATTAGGGGTAGTAAATAGTCAAATCCAATGATCTTTCTGGAATGTAAAATTGAATTATTCACAGGGGAATATAATAATGTGGTGGCAACTGTGCGGTATTACTTGGGCGAAAAATAATGAGGAGCCCCAATGTCTATATTTTCGAAATTTGCGTCGTCGACAAATTTCCAAATTGGTATATCAGTCACTTTAGGAACATTTACCACGAGAAGAAAGAGCCAGGGGTCCAATTTAGTTCCTTGTGGCACATCTGAGGAGATTCAACCGTATTCATAGTAGACATTTTTGGAACGTCTATTCCTCGAAATCGATTAAAGAGAAAATAAGCGACCCATAGAAAGATTTCCCTAGCAATAGATTTCAAAAAGGATCGAATCGCAATAATTGCCGTTTCAGTATTATCTTTTTGCATACTCAAGTTTCTTCGATCATTTGTCAGTTCAGACCTGCTCTGGGATCTTAACTCGCCTTAAATCGCCTTAAATCGCATTAAATCGCACTAACTCGCCCTAAATCGCGGCTAAAAATTCTTAAATCGCGGCAAAGTTTCTCTTAAATCGCCTAAACTCGTATTAAATCACCTAAACTCGCCAACCAAATTAAAATGCAGAAAATGGTAAAAACTATATACAGTATAAACACTCTTTCCCCAGGGAGGAGGGGGTTCTGGTTGTTTATTTCAGTCACGATTAGGAGTGGGGCTTATCCGATGGGGCTTGCTGCAGAGAGGGAGCTTAGCCGAAACACAGGAAGTAAACAGGCTTATTGATTATAGCCGACGCACAGTAATGCTATAGTCAATGGAAAGTCCCGCACCTCCCTACCCGGGGAACAGCGCGCATTAGATAAAGGTTGTGTCCTAAATCATACTAATCCCCGCTATATGTGTCCTTCTTACTAGTCTAAACATGACTAAACTCCCCCACTACCCAGGCACCAAAAATGAAGGCTACCATAATAATTGCTTTTGAAATTCAACAGACAAATCCCCACTGGCCATCATGACACATAGAGCACTGTCTAGTGTCCCTGGTACCGAGGCATAATAGATAGGCTAATCTGCAATGTCTTGGCATGTCCCGGGTAGGAGGGTGCGGGGCTTTCCAATGATTGGTGCATAAGTTACATACTATCAAGCATAGGTATATAATATGACATAAGAACCCTTATATTCAAACAGAAACAAGTCAGGATGGCAAGAATCAGTCTGCTTTCAACATTTGATCTATTTCGACAAGTATAATTAATATACCAATATTGTTAATGATATGAACTTCCAGTACAATTCATAAATTGTTTTGTTTTTCTTTATTGAAAACGGTCAGGGTCTATAAATTACAGGGTAGAGGACTTAATAAAGTATTTATGATACTCTAGCTTTTGCACAGTTCCTTTCCTACATTATTTATATACAAGTGCTGAAATGCTGAATTGCAGTAGTGCACAACATTTAATATTTTATTTCAACAGTGTTGAATTTCAACATGAATTGATAAACCACAGCATGATCCTAGTCAACTTTTATAGTCAGCCTAGTTGTCCGCTTCATATCGTTTTATTTAAGATCCATCGTCGTTTAACCAACTATGGTTTACCGAGGTTTAACATTTTTAGCTTACGATCTTGGGGTCGATACCAAAACCTGGCATTTTCATGAATTCAGTGAAATACTTCATGTTAGCCACTGCGGAGAAGGGAGCCTTCTCTCAGGCTATCAAGCGGAATTTTATTATTCAACCCTGGGAAACTTTATATCAACTAGGTTTTAGTATTAGTGAATTTTATAAAAAAGTACTGTCTGTACTTTTAATATATATCGGGGGGAATTGAAATAGATACTAATCAATGTTGAATTTTAGCTATTAAATGAACACATGGAAATGAAATACTATATTTGCAACGTAAACTCAAACTTATTTGGTAAGTTTAGCACATATGTAAATTCGTTTGAATAACTATAATGTATTGGCACATTGGATCATGCATGATCACAGTTTTAATATATTCTGTGCCCTTGGAATTTTCAAGATATTGACAAGGAATTCGTGCATTTGGAAATTCTCAAAATGTAGGATAGCAACCCCATGGGGTACACTAACAATTCTCGTTCCAACATTCCAGCCACAACGCTGCTTTTTCAGATTTCCAATTGATTGTGATTCCAAGCCTGGACTTAGTAATATATATTAGTATGCAATAGGCCTATTGCCTAATGGAGCTATGGCGCAATGCATGCCTATTAGAGTGGTATCAAATTCACTTCTTCGAAAAATTTTGCTGTCATGGCGGCAATTTGGTTTCAAAGAACAAATGATTAATTTTCTATCCAATCTACGTCACGATCGTTGTTATTTTTATCGCTGTGTTTAAAGAGAAGCCCTGGCTAAATTTGGTGCAAATTAAAAGGAATTTTCTGCACGTATTACAGAGAAAACAGCCGTGAAAGGACACCATGAGTGAACACAATTCGAACATATTCATCGTTCTAGAATAGATTTGCTTAACGTTTTCAGGTATTGTAATGTTGTAAGAGACCGTCAGTAAACGATTTTGCTCTAGAAATATTCACATGTTGTCTATCAATGCTGATCATGTATTTTTACCGATTGATCGTACGTTTTATAGCCATATTTTGCGACTTAAAATTGATACTAGAAACTGCCCTAGAATGCGGTAAACAATGGCCTTTGTGACGTACAAGAACAGGGCTTTTCTTGTGTTTTGGCGCGAAAATTTGACTCGCATTTAGGCACAATTTAATGTATTTTACAAACGCATTACTTATATTGGATATCTGCTAGTTTTTGCATGAGTTAAAGCAGTTTTTGTAAATATTTTTCTACTTGAAGTGCCTTGTTTTTTTCATTCTACAAGTAAAGAGTAGGTTTTTTAAATTCTAAGTCATAAAACACACTCTAAATAGGTTTAAAAAGCTGCAGGATTTTAGTGTTAGCATTTATACATCAGATACATTGAAGTTTTAGCGCAACAGTCAGGTATTAAGTCATAGTTAAATATATTTTTGTTTATAAATTATTAAACCTTTTTCACAGTATTAATTCAATATTAAAAGGTAGTCTGTAAATTATTTACTGTACATATTGTGTATTGAAATCAAATTGTAAATAGTACTTTCTGAATACGTATATAAACTCCAGGTGTAGCTTAGGTTATTGTATATTTTAAATATTCAAGTGGTATTCAATTTTTCAACTAACTATAAAATATTATTTCAAAGATCAGAATAGTAATCTATTTCACAACACTCTCAACTTATGCTCAGTGATATTAAGATTGGGGAAAATTGATCAAGCGTCCCAGAGGGAGTGGAACGAGAGGCACTCTTTGGGGCACGAATCTCCAGCACGGGGAGGGTGGGTGGGAAGCCCGTTCCACTTTCCCTCTACGACACTGATTTGAAATGAGCGGCGTTGAGGAGTGTTTTCCCGTGTTTTATAGCATCCTGAAAGGGCGTGGCCTCATAACTATTCATTATCTCATTTCTAAAGCATTGTTTTGGTCTAAATTACTTCGTATTTAATTTTCGAGCATTGTGAATAGTAATCTATTTCACAACACTCTCAACTTATGCTCAGTGATATTAAGATTGGGGAAAAATGATCTGCGCTTCCCCTTCTATCGTTCTCGCTTTATTTATTTCTCATTTTCCCACACCATATTCTACAATACATAACAAAACCCCAATTCTCATAAAACTCCCATTCTCAATCCTTGTCTCTATAATAGAAACACCTGGTTATCTTGAAGAAACCAAGTTCACTCGCACATGTCCGGGGAATCTAGTTGCTCAGAGATTGTAGTAGTGTCGGGAAAGGCACACACAAATTGTTTTAACTGGTTCAAGTCCTGCCATTCTTTGGAAACTTGAGTTAAGTCAGTCGCAGCAAGCTTCGATGAAGCACCTGATGGATTTAGTACTTTCGCCAATTGGAGATAGTACAGTGCCGTGTGTCGTCTGGCCCATCCGACATGATCCATGATTTCCGATAACTCAGCACCTGTCAACGCGAGTGTTATAGCACATCCTGCTCGAAACCCATGAAGGGTAGCGCCGGAATCGGTCCCCATTTCCGTAAGATAGACTTTAAGGCGCGCATCTGCTGCCGAAGATGTAAATGGAGCATTTACGACACTTCCTTTAGAATTTGTTGGCCGAAATAAATATCCTGTCGTTAAGTCAACTTTCAATTGGCGAGCCTTGGCAATATAATCTTCAATGCCTTTAACTGGACAGATAATTGACTGTGGATTGCGTCGAATACCAAAAACATTACTATGACCATCTCGCAACGTTTTCCCCCACACATGGTTGAACAGGAGACCGTCATCGTTTGGGAATCTCAAAATTTCTGGGACTTTAACTTGGCCCATATCTCCAGGGCGATCACCACTAAAAAATACTGCTTTAAAGTATGCTTGATCTCTGGCGATGATAAACTGTTGAGTGGGCGAAGCCTCCTTGGAGTGGAGTGCTGTATCCAAATGGGTTGGTAATTGGACCAGTTTATCCACAAAGAATGGTGTCGCCTGTTTCGGTGTAATACGAGCCTGCAGTTGTTCCGCAGTAATAGTACGAAGATATTCCTTGACACTCTTATCCGTAGCAGGATTACCTATCCCGAGGTTCCGATCCCATTCACCCGAACGGCCAGTAGCGTGGAAAATGGCACGAAGTTTACCAATATAAGAATCAACTGTGTTGTACGAAAGTCGAACCGGACAACCGCATTGACGTATTCCTTTAATACCGAGAAAAGCACAGCTGTTGACATGGACCTGGGTTTTCCCGTGACGATCTTTGTATACAAGAAATCGGCAAATATCATTCGGAGTGGCTGCAGCAATACTAGGAGAGCCGGGTAGTGCCCCAAGGAAGGACTGCATATCCATTCGCAAGGCATCTTTTTGCTTGGAATAACTTGTCGACTGTCGCATTAATGATAAATCACACAAACGCTTGTCAATCTCGGTTAACGGGATGTCCAAAGCAGCGTGAACGCGTGGATTACATACTTGACGTGGATAGCCGCATCGTTGACAGAATCGAAAATCGGCATCATTGGCATAACTGCATTGTGGGCAAGACACCGAAGGAACAAATAGTTTCGCGACACGGGGAAGAGCCTATACACACCGAAATAAAACAAACAAAACAATGTATGTAGCTGAAAGTCTAAACAGAGGGTAAGAAAATAGAGTTCACTCAAAACGTAAAGCAAACGCCCATAAGTCGCCGGGAATGCCAGAATGTCCGGTCCAACCACCTCTAGACGGGACGAGCAATGCATTTGTATCTCCCATTGATGCTAACTGAACAGCGTGGACGGAATATTTCTGAACGATTGGCCACCAGTATTTCTTTGGATAAACATCCAACGTAACCAGAGTGCACGAGCGCACCCGTTGGGCCAAAAAACGCAACACGGGACCAACCAAAATAAGCGGTGGAAAAACATACGGGACTTCAAGGAAGGGATAAACCGATGACAGATCCTGAGCGAAAAGGTTGACTCACTGTGAACCTGGTGAAGGGTAAGGAGTAAAATGTGGTAGAGGACGACCCTGGAGGTCTGGCATAGCATTGGAGTCGAGCGCCATTAAGTCACAAGTATGACCCAATTCCCCACCAAATTCTCGTTGAACTGTAGCCCATATTGTTGGATTCAAGCAAGCGTCACGCGACGACAAACGACGAGACGGGGCGTCGGCAGGATTCTCAATTGTCGGAATATATACAAGATGAAGCGCGATATTTAACTGCAACGTCGTGAAGAACAGATCCTTCATTGCATCGTTCAATGACTTACTCCGACCTCCCTGGTTTTGCCAAGCATGGACTACCGCTTGGTTATCGACGCTCGCATCGACCCATGCGTTGCGGAGACGAGGAGCGAAGGAAAGTAACACCTTGTTGAGGGCGACCGCTTCCTTTGTAGCGATGTCACATGTCTGTTCATCTGTCGTCCAGTAATCGGAAGTGTGAAGCTCAGGAGACGACAACAACACACCACCCCAACCAGAACCGGAAGCATCAGACGCTAGTTTAAGAGAGAGATGCCTCTCTTCGCGCCAAGGGAGAGGGTCATCCCAGGCCTCCAAAAACAGCCAATGACGAATTTCCATCTCAAGTGCCTGGTACATACTAATCGGTTTTCCAGTTCGTAATGCTTTCGTAATAGCCCTATGCATCTCCCGTGTAAACAGTAGGGCAGCTGGAACACTAATTGAGAGAGAAATACACTTCCCTGCCAATCGCTGCAATGATTTTGTTTGAATTCTAGTGAACGATAAGAGACTTCGAACCAATGCTAACAGTTTCTCCTTTTTCTCGGGTAAAAGAAGAAACGCCTGCCTTAGTGAATCGGAAAGGAAACCCAAGTAAGGGACCACCTGCCGTGGAATAAGGATGGACTTCTTTAAATTGAGGAAATACCCAAGTAGTACGAGGTAGTAGGCGACCACAAATATAGCTGCCTTCGCAGCTTCAAAATTACGTGCTTCGGGTTTGAGAAGTGACTGATATACACCTTTACTGGAGGCAATCTGCAATTGACCATTATGACGGTCGTCGATGTAAAGGGAGCATGGAATGCCAACTGAACGAAAATAGTCAGACGCCATGAGTCCAGTGGTATGATAAACGTAGGGAGAAATTTTCCATCCGAATGGTAAGGTGTTATAAACGAAATACCAACCTCCCATTGAATACCAAAAAATGTCCGACTCGCTTCGGTTAAAAGAAGATGATCGTAGCCTGACTTATCATCCAATATAGTTTGAAATGAACTAGGAGTAACATAACGAGGCAAATTTGTAAGGGTGTCGAGGAAAAGGCATATCTACCATCCAGAGATTTAAGAAGCGGGCATCATGACAAAGTCTTGGCTTCGATGGTTCAACGGTTAAAGGTAATATCAAGTGAGGTGGGTCAACCTGACCAACTTTACCGAGTAAAGAAACAGCACCGGTTGTTAAACGGTCTAATATGGTTTTGCGAACAAAATCAGCAAACTGTTTACATGAAAAATTGTTTTGAAAATACGCCGAGGGTGGGCGATCAGAATGATAGGATTTTCCTTTGAAAACACCATTAAACGGGCGAAAATATTCGAAAACGGAAACCTTCTGCAGAACCCACTTCAAGACCTCAGCCTGTCGTGGAGAAGGAGTATCTCCCGCCATCGCCTGCCACTGATCAGCATGATTGTGCAGCTCCCCAGAAAAACAATTTGGATCGCGAAACCGTAACTCTGACAAGTCCGTCAATTGTCGACCGTCAAGAACCCGGGCAACTCAATCTGCCTTGATGTGCGAGGCTGTCGCCTCCTCGCTAGGCTGTATTAGGTCTCCTCCAGTCAACCCATTTCTGGGATAAATGAGAATCACGCGATGACTGTCTCTGAAAGTTCATAATATTTTTGTCAAAATCGGCGTTATATTCCCATGAAGCACAAGCAGAAGGGACATTGGATATCTGAATAAAATATATTGACGTAATGAAATTAACAACAGACAGAATCGCGGAATATTCACATGGTATCATTAATGGGGGACCCAATTAGCCAGCGAGAAGACGACAGCCATGACCGAGCAATTTGCTCAGGGAGTGTGTTTAGTTACTCTTTTCACAGCTGCCTCCCTCCCGCCGAACTAAAGTGTCCTTAAAAGGGCTATATAAGTACGTCGGGTCACAAAATGTAAGCCAAAATCAAGCATATATAAGTATCGCAGAAAATGCAGACAAAACAACAAATCATACAGAGTCCTTTGAGTTTGTTTATTTTCTTTAACACAAATTCAAGATTCAAAATCAGTCACATTGACAGAAATAGTTAAGTACGCAAATATCACACATCAACACTAAATTACGAAAACAAGTTCACTAAACGTCTCACTCCTGTCAATAAATCTTGTCAGCGACGGTTGGCCGCCGGTCGCGTCGGTCTGGAATTAGAAAATGGCTGAGTAGCTCCATCCAATCTTCGTTGCGGACAACGGGCTTGAAAATGACCGAAACGATTGCAGTAAAAACAACGCGAATTCCGATACGGTACATAGGCATTTCGTCTAGATGAAGACGCAGTATCCTTCACAGCACATTGGTGTTTCTTTTCTACTTTAGAAATAATATCAAGAATTTTCTCCTGATTCTTATCCCCAAGCAACGGAAGGGAAAGTTCCGAAATCGTTCATCAGTTTCATCCATTTTCCCACGGAGAGTTTCAAATGTTAGTCTGTAATAGCCAGCCTTCTCGTGATGTGTATCATGTGCTGTATTCTTGAGCGACTCAACGAGGGCCAACGCGTCATAACGATTAAATTCTGGGACTGGCCGCGCCGTTAATTGTTGGATCCGAGAAAGTAGTTGATCTACCGAAGATGCATTCAGCATGTTCACTGTATTATTCAGATCATCGTACTTTTTCTGCAGAGCCTACAGCCAAGATATAATAAACGCGTCACACACTCATTCACACAGGAATTCTCTTGAAGCACGAGAAGTTTGTACATGTACACCATTCTGAGGTATATTGTAACACTGAATACACCCTGCCTACCTACCTCCAGAAACGTAGGCGAACCCATTCACGATATACGAAATAACAATGAGTGAACCACCAAAGGGCTTATATACACTTATTTGAGATGAAGCAAAACCTCTATACCCGTATCTTAGGCGAACCAAAGCACCTATACACTTATCATAGGTGAACCAAAGCACCGATACACCAATCTTATAGGTGAACCAAAGCACCTAAACACTTATCTTAGGTGAACCAAAGCACCTATACAGGTATCTTAGGTGAACCAAAGTACCTATACACTTTCCGGAGGTGAACCAAAGCACCTATATACACTTATCTTAGGTGAACCAAAGCACCTATCCACTTATCCTAGGTGAACCAAAGCACCTATACAGGTATCTTAGGTGAACCAAAGTACCTATACACTTTCCGGAGGTGAACCAAAGCACCTATATACACTTATCTTAGGTGAACCAAAGCACCTATACACTCGTCTTAGGTGAACCAAAGCACCTATATACACTTATCGTAGGTGAACCAAAGCACCTATACACGTATCGTAGGTGAACCAAAGCACCTATACACTCAGTGTAGGTGAACCAAAGCACCTATATACACTTATCGTAGGTGAACCAAAGCACCTATACACGTATCGTAGGTGAACCAAAGCACCTATACACTTATTGTAGGTGAACCAAAGCACCTATACACTTATCGTAGGTGAACCAAAGCACCTATACACGTATCGTAGGTGAACCAAAGCACCTATACACTCATTGTAGGTGAACCAAAGCACCTATACACTTATTGTAGGTGAACCAAAGCACCTATACACTCATTGTAGGTGAACCAAAGCACCTATACACGTATCGTAGGTGAACCAAAGCACCTATACACTCATTGTAGGTGAACCAAAGCACCTATACACTTATTGTAGGTGAACCAAAGCACCTATACACTCATTGTAGGTGAACCAAAGCACCGATACACGTATCGTAGGTGAACCAAAGCACCTATACACTCATTGTAGGTGAACCAAAGCACCTATACACGTATCGTAGGTGAACCAAAGCACCTATACACTCATTGTAGGTGAACCAAAGCACCTATACACTTATCGTAGGTGAACCAAAGCACCTATACACGTATCGTAGGTGAACCAAAGCACCTATACACTCATTGTAGGTGAACCAAAGCACCTATACACTTATTGTAGGTGAACCAAAGCACCTATACGCTTATCGTATGTGAACCAAAGCACCTATATACACTTACCATGGTGAACTAAAATACCTATATACTTATCGTACGTGAGCTAAAGTACCTATGCACCTAGCTATACGCGTGCCTTAAAATGAACCAAAGCAGCTACTATAGTATAGACGCACAGAACCAGCCCTATTAGGGCAGTTTAAGGTCAAAATTCGAACTTTTAAAGCGTAGATAGCGATGGAAGTAATCCGGCATTTTAAGTGGCACGTCACGGCGTAATGCACTTAACACAGGACCAGAAATGCCAAGGGAAATGCACACTCTACAGTATAGACTCGCTAAACAATTTATAATAAACCAAGATATTTTAGCTATACAATGCCTATACAATGTCTAACATAACCCTCCTTGAACCCAACTAACTGTGTAAACGGGTATAGTTAGTTCTTTGATCAGCGAGCTGTACAATCCAGCAAAAAAAACAACCCAGATTTGTAGCCAAAATAAAATGGTTAAGTTTAATAAAGCGTAACGATGCATAATCACTAGTAAGTACCGCTCGTTTTAATCAAAAGAGAGCCAACCAAGCGACAAAATACTGATTTCGCAATATGAACAGGAAAGTTTGTGGAGCGCTCGATCAGTTACTAACCAACTATAGTTGATATTAATACAGCAGAAAGATGACTAAAGGAAAGATATACCTCAAGCTTCTCTTCTGTCGTAAGGACTGCATATGCAGCCTGTGGAAGCGCTTGAACTGGCGGCGGTGCTTGCGGTGCAGCAACATGGGGCTGTTCATCTTGCGGTATCTGAACATCTTGCGGATCGTCCATATATTATATTGCTCGAACAGTAAACGGTGCTGGAGATTCGTTATGTGTATTGTAAAAGTTCGTTCCACTTTCCCTCTACGACACTGATTTGAAATGAGCGGCGTTGAGGAGTGTTTTCCCGTGTTTTATAGCATCCTGAAAGGGCGTGGCCTCATAACTATTCATTATCTCATTTCTAAAGCATTGTTTTGGTCTAAATTACTTCGTATTTAATTTTCGAGCATTGTGAATAGGATTAAATTATTGTAATGGTGATGAACCAAGCACTTCGAAAGAATCAAACGAACAGCTGCAACAAGGTGAAACTTCTATTTAAAATCACTTGTCAATTGTAACCCCACCCTTCAACATTGGGAAAAGGTGGGAAGATAGATGTTAATACCTCCATACTAAACAATGGCCTGACTCCCTGAGGAAGACTGAACTGACTAACCCTGGCTAATCTCCCAACACATGGGGGAAAGATCTAAAGACATTTCGATTTATTTATTGAACAAAGAATATATTTTAAAATTGATGAATTCTTGTTCAATATTTTCAAACACTGAAACACAATGCTGTACCATGCAGGGCAGAACCACTCTCTTTCAAATTATTGCAAATTATGCCCCCTAAACGTTTCCCCATATTTAATATGCCCCACATTCAAGGGTCGAGAATCCATGATAATGGGAAATTCCCCACCTAGTCACGCTTTAGTAACAGTCAATAGAGGAAAATCGCCCCACGATTCCCTGAGGTGGAGGAGTGGGAGTTACAATTGACAATATATAAGGCTAAGAAGAGTATTATATGCATCAAGGGGGTTTGCGTCCCACGCTGTTAGAATAACAGTTGTAGGGACCCAGAGCTGTCATTTGCATTTATTCCACTGAATACTCAATTCCAGTTGTCAATTATACCCCACTCCTCCCACCTTGAGGAATGTAGGAAATTTTCCTCTACTAACTGTTGGTTAAGCATGACTAAGGGGATTTCCATTAAGTGTCGGTACCCCACCACTAACTATAGGCATAGGAAGTAACTGTTACTTCAGGGGGAGGGGCACTTCTTAAGGGCACCTCTTCTTTAGTAAAGGGCACTTTGAATTAGCCGGAGAAAGGGGACTTTGAAGAAAAGTTGGAGAGTCATGTGCCCCCGGTTCCTACGCCACTGCCACTGGCAAGTAAGATCCTCTGGCGTTAGACAGAGTACTAAAAAATATAAAAGTAAGGTGCATCTGCCAGATCGTTTTGTTAACCCATTAACTGGCAGTACCCTACCACTGACGAGAAAAATTGTTGGGCGTTAGACAGAATAAAATACTAAAGTAGGGCACATCTGGGTGTATTCCAGCTAATGAGTTACTATGGATTCCCGACCCTTGAATGTGGGGCATATTATATATGGGGAAACGTTTAGGGGGCTTGGATATACAGCCTAGTCACAGTCTAAGGTTGGCCTGTTAAGTCTGATCTTAATACATGATCTCAAATATTAAGCAAATTAAATAAAATGTTATCTGTTGGTTTTCCTGCATGTTTGCTTTTCTACACAGTAGCACAATGAAATTAGTTCCTGGATTTGTTTTCTCACAGAATAGCAAAATAATTTGCAATAATTTGAAAGAGAGTGGCTCTGTCCTGCATGTGTACAGCATTGTATTCCAGTGTTTGAAAATATTGAACAAGAATTCATCAAAATATTTTTTTGTTCAGTAAATCAATTGAAATGTCTTTAAATCTTTCCCCCAAGTGTTGGGAGATTAGTCAGGTTAGTCAATTCAGTCTTCCTCAGGGAGTCAGGCCATTGTTTACAGCATTCTAGGGCAGTTTTTAGCATCAATTTTAAGTCGCAAAATATGGCTATAAAACGTACGATCAATCGGTAAAAATACATGATCAGCATTGATGGGCAACATGTGAATATTTCTGGAGCAAAATCATTTACTGACGGTCTCTTACTACATTACATTACCTGAAAACGTTGAGCAAATCGGTTCTAAAACGATGAATATGTTCGAATTGTGTTCACTCATGGCGTCCTTTCAAGGCTGTTTTTCCGTAATATACGTGCATAAAATTCCTTTTAATTTGCACAGAATTTAGTCAAGGCTTCTCTTTACACACAGCGATAAAAATAACAACGATCGCGACGTAGATTGGATATAAAATTAATCATTTGTTCTTTGAAACAAAGTCGCCGCCATGACAACAAAATTTCTCGAATAAGTGAATTTGATACCACTCTACCGGCATGCATTGCGCCAAATCTCCATTAGGCAATAGGCTACTGGTGTATGTTCTTCATTGTATTAATTCCAGCAATTTGGTGGCTTAATCTAAAATTAGTAATACGGCAAAATAACAAGCAAATTAATAATAAGTAACAAATATATCATGTTAATCAATTGGTATTTGACTGGTCAAAATATCTAACCACTTGCCTTCTAGAATCACGTACGTAAGGTGGCGACACCAATATTCCGATTAGTCCAAATTATGGAAATAGGTTAAACATATTTCGGAACTTTAAGAAAGTATTTTTAAAACAAATGGCTACATATCTACTCAAAACTCATGATTTGTTGTATCCAACATCGAAAATTAGTTTACTCTAAAAATTAATGAAGAATGAGGCAGAAGCTCAAAAAGGGGGAAATATGTTCCCGTCTGTCTTATATCGGGTGTCATTTCGAACTTGTCATACCCCTTTGTGGCACCATCGCCAGAGGCACCGTCGCCATTACAAACGGCTTCTTTTCTGTGTTGTTGTTTATTTCTGTCGCAGGCTGAATTAAGTTTGCAATAATCCGAAGTTGAGACTTGATATCATTAACAACACTAATAACGTTCAATTATAGACCAAGGAAATTATGGTAGCTATTAAGGCTGATTTCCATTCAGTGCAAAATGTCGCGCGATCGACTTTTGCAATCGTTTTCTTTTGAATTATGAGCCCTCGACTGGAACGGATCCGGTCGAGGACTCAATTCAAAAGGAAACGATCGCAAAAGGTCGATCGCGCGACATATTGCACTGAATGTAAATCAGGCTTTACTCCTGAAGTTTCAATTTACCCTCGCCGTTTTGAAAGAGACGAGGTTAAACAAACTTTTTTGTTGCGAACGAATGGGGTTTCCTTACTTTTCTATTGTACCATGCAGGTGCATGTCCTTTTCCCACATTCAAGTATAATTTCAGGAGCAGGTTGTTGAATTAAAGTATCTGGATGCACATAACGCACTTCTGGGTGGGCCAGGTGGTGTATTATAGTGCAAAGATGGAGATTTTAACAAAATTGTGTTTAGAAATCGTCAAATTACCACTTCAAAATTATTTATAAATGTGCTTTTTATTCTCTAAATATATCAAGAATTGTGCGATATAAATATTGATAAAGGTCAATAGAGACGTCGAAAACTTTGTGCGATGTTCGTGCTAACGTGCATCGACTCTCACATGGGGTGGCTTGTAATAGTGCTATTTCTGCCTGCGGCTGGTCATCTTGCAACTAGGAAAAAATTTGTTAAAACCGTCCCAACGAATAAATATGTGTTTGCTGCGTAAACAGAGGCAGCTAGAATAGTATAGAAGACTTTTGTAGAACAAAAAACAATATATTGATCTGACAATATCATGAATAATTCTGAATTACGAACAATAGAGAAGAAAGAAAACATATTAAAACAAAACAATAATAATAAAATAACATCACATCAAATTATGATTCTGTACGAACAATGCAACACAATAAATGAAACAAGTAGGACATTATAGAATATTGTACAAATTATTTATTATTATAAATGAACAAGAGAACAGAATTAATGAAAGAATATAATTATAGGCAGAACAATGTAACATAAAAAATTATCATTATATTTGAATACAGAATACAAATAAATAAATTTAAAAAAGGTAAACTAAACAGATATTTTATATACATATTCAGCAGGATATTATATATAGATATATTTATAAGAAACTACTGCATATTACCTGATAATGTAGACTGACTCTAGTAACCCAGTTCTAATGGACGGTTGCAGAACAGCATTTGAATTCAAGGATGACTTGATCCATTTACTGAATGTGTTACTTCAGACTGCACGCCGTGTTGAAAACATTTTAAAGCAGGTTATTTCACTCGTGCATGAAATACAACAGCGGCTCATTACAGAGACTTTCTATTTACTGTATGCCTTACGTTGATTGTCTCATATTTAATGTTATTTCTTCACGCCGTCTGGTGGAAAACCTCTTATGATTTAACAATACAATTTTCATTTCGTTTTCTATATCTAAACTGACCCAATAAAGTTCGATAGTATTTACGTGACATTATTTACACCACCGTTTTTGATTTATTTAATAACCGGTGGCTGCTTGTCTCTATACTGAGTTAAAAATAGCATTTAAATGAATGATCAGAGCCTATTTAAGAAGCAAGGCGATCTTCAGGAACCAAATTAATTCAGTCGCCTGAAGATCGCCTCGCTTATAAAGTTAGGCGTGAAACACTGTGTAGCGACGGCTTAATTTTATAAATAAATTATAACATATTATATATCGCTTACCTCAAAACTGGTCTGTAACAGGCTGTTTAATCTGTAACTATATGTTGTCGAGCACTCGTTGCATTTCGTAGACCCAAACCTGCACATACACGTATGGTGTATAAATACGAAGTCCTCGCATCTAGACTGCGTTACAAGCTGCACTGACGAGCCGTTGAACGGCGAAACATGCATGCCTGCAGATTTAACTATATATATATATATATAGTCAAATCTGCAGACATGCATGTTTCGCCGTTCAACGGCTCGTCAGTGCAGCTTGTAACGCAGTCTAGATGCGAGTGACTTCGTATTTATACACCATACTCTTGCCCTCACCAAGCGCATGTGGTACAATACTCAGACACATGCGCATCCAGACATGCGTGAAATGTCTTGGGGCCAGAGTGCTCAAACGACCACAAGGGAAGTGAGCTTTGCATTATAGCTTATAGCCACCAATTAACCTCACAGAGTGCTCAACAACACAAAGTGAAGGAGCATATATAGTCAAATCTGCAGACATGCATGTTTCGCCGTTCAACGGCTCGTCAGTGCAGCTTGTAACGCAGTCTAGATGCGAGTGACTTCGTATTTATACACCATACTCTTGCCCTCACCAAGCGCATGTGGTACAATACTCAGACACATGCGCATCCAGACATGCGTGAAATGTCTTGGGGCCAGAGTGCTCAAACGACCCGACAAGGGAAGTGAGCTTTTGCATTATAGCTTATAGCCACCAATTAACCTCACTGCGTTACAAGCTGCACTGACGAGCCGTTGAACGGCGAAACATGCATGTCTGCAGATTTGACTATATATACATATATATATATACATATATATATATACATATATATAGTCAAATCTGCAGACATGCATGTTTCGCCGTTCAACGGCTCGTCAGTGCAGCTTGTAACGCAGTCTAGATGCGAGTGACTTCGTATTTATACACCATACGCTTGCCCTCACCAAGCGCATGTGGTACAATACTCAGACACATGCGCATCCAGACATGCGTGAAGTGTCTTGGGGCCAGAGTGCTCAAACGACCACAAGGGAAGTGAGCTTTTGCATTATAGCTTATAGCCACCAATTATATATGTATATATATATATATGCCTGAATATATTTTGCCTGTAGATAGCAAAACTTCTTTTGAACATTTCCATCGCCCATACTACGGCTGGAATATCAGGGAAGCCAGGAAAAAACCTGCGGTAAAGGAAACCTAGATGGAGCCAGGAAAAACCAGCCAGCTTCTCCACAAAACTTATGTTTACAAATCTTTAATTGAGCGTTAGTATCGCGAAAAATAGAGCTGGCCATCAAGGCATAGTTATTTTAGGTTTTCATAGTTGTTCATATTGTTTACATGTTTCTGTTTCACTGAGCAAGTTTCCTTTGAGGCATTCGAAAAGTAGCTTTTTTACTTCATGCATGTACCAATATTGTAAAAATATTTTGTATACATGTAGACAATATTTGTATCATATAAAAGAACACGTTGTGGCAATGTGCCAAATTCAAGCAAAGGCGAACTGTGCAGGATGTTATTTATTATGCATTTCAGAAAATTGAACCTAATTGCACCGTCCTAGCATCGTTTCAAAATGAAAACATAAACATTTATCTATAACTGGTTGTCTATATATAAGATTGAAATTAAATTGACCCAACGGTATATATTTTGCTATTTTAAGGCACCAGGCATACTCTAAACGAAATAAAGTCAAATGGATTACTGCAAGGCGCGTAATTGCAAGTAACGAAATAAAGGATTAGAACCTCGAGAATACAGTGATAAGTTCAAATCTGTATGTTTGCTAATGTCTGTAGTGAGAGTTTAGTGAAGGAATAAAAGTATAATAATAGGGGTATATATACCTTAGTGCTAAATTTTCGTGTTAGAATGAATAACTTTGGGCTTGACTTCACTTTAAAAGGTCAAGTTACTATAACCACGAGTATAGATGCGAGCTAACTCTATTACGCTGAAGACAATGCTGAGGTCGAATGTTGCTCAAATCAACGATATAAGGATATTTAAATTGACTATTTCGCGCCTTAATTTTATAGCAAGATTACGAGTCTGAACATCCTTATTCAATGACCTCCCTCAGTAGCATAGAGTACAGGTACATGAATAAATTCATTGAAGCGAAATAATAGACCACCAGGCAAAATATATATCAACTTATTTATATTTGTGTCTTTGTTTCAAAGTAGCGCATCTGATACAAATCCTAAAATGTATTATTGATTTACAGTATATTTTAATACAATTTTTTATTTTGGAAACAAAATTCCATGCCTGTTTATATTCATAAATTACAAAGAATAAATATTTTATTACTAGATTAGAATGAGCGGCCTCGTTATATAAATTGGGCACCTCTTCGAAGCTGCATCAAATAAATATTTGCCAAGGGTTAAGCTTATAGTAGATTACTTACTCTACCCAACTTTAGCTGATATCTTGTTCCGTTATTATCACCTTTAATATCGTTCTCAAAACTATCATTACATTTTTAATATTTCATAGTGCACTTTGACATTATAATAAAGCGTTATTGCTATAATTACAGTGACTATTATAAATACGAGAATTGATATTTTGCACCATATCTAAATATAGCAAAATTACGAGTCTGAACATTCTCCTTCAATAACCTCCATTAGTAGCATAGAGTACAGGTACATAAATAAATTCATTGAAGCGAAATAATAGACTACTTTTGGAGAAAAAACAAAAGTAATTAAAAGGCAAATTACAAATATCAACTTATTTATATTGGTAATTTTTGTTTCGAAGTAGAGCATCTTATAAAATCCCTAAAATTTATTGATTCACAGTATATTGCAAAACAAATTTTCATTGTGAAAACAAAATTCGATGACTCTTTAAATTAATAAATTACACTATTAAGTTATTTACTCTATCCAACTTTAGTTGATACCTTGTTCTGTTATTATCATCTTTAATATCATTATCATAACTATCACTCTGCTTTTAATAATTCATAATGCACTTTACAATAACTTATGTTTTATTGTTACAAATATAATTACTATTATAAATATTAGATTTCATATTTTGTACCTCATCTAAATATAAAGAAATTACGAGTCTGAACAGTCTCCTTCAATAA
The DNA here is from genome assembly GCA_016169945.1 of Trachythela sp. YZ-2020. NCBI lineage: Eukaryota > Metazoa > Cnidaria > Anthozoa > Malacalcyonacea > Clavulariidae > Trachythela > Trachythela sp. YZ-2020. The sequence continues at coordinate 4,567,549 of JADLSH010000389.1, forward strand.
CCCCTGTCGCATAGAGTACAGGTACCCTGAATATATTCATTGGAGCGAAATGGTAGACTACCTTTGGAGAAAAACGCAATTGATTAAAAGAAAATTACAAATATCAACTGCAATTTTTTTTTCAAAAATATATATCGAGTAAAATATTAGTTGGTTGGACAAGATATATGTTAAAAAAGGCCCTGACAAACAGGATAATTATTTTTGAATACTGGGAGGCAGACTTGAAATCACTGCTTTCACTAACTTGAGGCTGATGTGCTTATTGTAAAAACAACTATACTTCGCTCTTTATCATTATTAGAAACAGCAAAATCAGTGCCTATTTGGAAGCATTATCTACAGGGATCTTCAAAAAATAAGCGTCCTTTCACAAAGATGCCTGAAATTGATATTCAGCCGCACTCTTGTAAGCTGCATGAAATGAGTATTCCCTAAGGGATAAGCTTAGCGGATTATTGATCGTATAACCAAGTTTAATTAATATCTTGTAAATATCATCTTTTTTATCGTTATCATAACTTTAATAATAATTTTAATATTTCATAATGCAGTTGACAATAATATAATGTTATTGTTACAAATTATTATAGCTATGAGAATTGATCTTTTGCATTTAATCTAAATACACTGCAAGTAAATTACGACGCTGAACATTATCCTTCAATAGCCTTCCTACCATAAAGTACAGGTACCCTGAATATATTCATTGGAGCGAAATAATACCCTTGGAGAAATAAACACAATTAATTAAAATTTGAAACACATTTGATGATGTCAACTTATTGACCCCCTGTAGGGCAAAGAACAGTTAAATGCTAGTCAGAGGCACGAAAGAAATCATAATCTAGCTATCTTATCGAAACAGAAGGACTTCGGAAAAAGGTGTGTTTATTCATTGTTTTTCCTTAAACTTTCTAATTTACTTTCCTTTTGTGCTTTTGATTATGTCACTTCATTTAAAGACTTTACATGCCGTGCTTACAATTGCTGCAAATTCACTGTTTTTTAAAGTTACGCGCATTCTTTACTTTTTTTAGGATACGCCTTTCGAAACTGACACTGGTTACTTGATATATTAATGGTGAACGGGTAAGTTTGTGGATTTTATTCATATAAACTGACAAAGCCAGTTTGTAGCCTTCGCATCATTGATCGTTGCACAAGGAAATTAAATAATCTCACAAATATGCTCTACTTTCTTCCTATAAGTTTTTTTTTCGATTTCATCATTAAAAGTTTTGTGTAATATCACTTCCACACGATTTTGTACAAACAATTCTTATCAGTCTTTAAATATCAACAATGCAATATTTGATTTTAAAAATGTGTACCTGTCTCAATATTTTCTTATTTAACGAAGCGTGTTACTCTATTCTAGAGGTAATGCATTTACTATAATTATTATATACCGGTACACTGCATGCAAATATAATATATAACCGTCAAATCAATCATGTCCTATTTTGTGTTTTCGATTTATAAATTTAGTTTCATTGCATTTATATAATTTATTATTTTGCTTTCCGTCGAGATTATGCAACACAATCACTTACAGCTGGCGCAATTATACTACAAAATTGTCATTTACCAGATTTTCAAGACCACACGCGCCCTACCCTTGGGTTATAGTCATGCACTATAGGAAAACATTTTTTGGCATATAATAATCGTTCAATCTCCTCAATGATTGCTGACTACAAATGTTAATCTAATAATAACATTTTATTTTCAAAACTGAATTGTTTTCAGGGAAATTTTAATGGCTAACATTACCACTAGAAAACTATTTTTCCTGCTTTACTCAGCGTTTGTTACTGGAGTACTTTCGCAAGTTGGTAAGTTTCTTTCTGTTGGACACAATAAGATGTAATAAATTTTAAAACGACAGCTTAATAGGAGATAAATGAAGACCTAGTATAAAATGTATATGCTACCAAGTAGATGATACCAAGAATTATACGTCACTTGGACACTTCCGAAATGCAGCCGGAGCCACCTTTATCCCGGAGAAATTCTCAATATTGCGTTACGCTTGAGAAGTTTATATTACCGAGTATATCCCTTTTGTAGTAGAGTCACCAAGAATAACACTTTTGTTTCAATGGCCATAGACTTGGTCTCTAGCAGCTAGGTGGAAAAATAGTAGAACTAAACAAGCTAGGGTAACTCGGCGGTAAACGTCTGCGCATGCGCGGGAACTAAAAATATCGGCAAATTGAAATCACAACTTTCAAAACAAAAACATTACTTTTTACTGTGTAGATTTAAAGAAATAAATATAGTTTTTAGCGATTCAAAGATACAAGCGTAAGCATTTTGTATGGCTTTGTATCGCCATAATTATGGCAACATGGCTTTGTTATCGCGAGATCTATAAACTCCGTAAATCTCGTATCTAATATCACCTTAGACAAAAAAATATAGCGACGCTTAAACTACCAACATATTATTGCTTTATGCGAAGTAATAACAAGCAGAAATATTAATAGCTTTCTAAAACGAGAAGATCTTAAAGTTTGTCGGCATAGCCATAGTAAGCATTGTTTATGTCTTATAGAGCAATATACAAATATATGTTTGCCAAGCGATTGTATAAACATAGTTCTTACAGGGATTTCTACCTTACAAAGTTCCAAGCGTTTTAGATGTAGCAGAGCGGGATATATATATATAGTATGGTATTTAGTGTTTGTTTCACATAACATACGTACCTCAAATAACATGGATATAATTTCCTTCCCCTCGCCAGCTATCTTGAATGAATAAGACTCCAGCCCTTGGGACACTGGATGGCGGCTTAAAAGGAGGAAGGAATATTTGATGACATTTATTTATCTACATGAGTTTGAATATGATAACATTTTTACTCAAACATCATTTTTCAAAATGTTCTAGAACAATTTACCCACGCAAGATGTAATTTGAGTTATGACCTGCTCAATTTTTACATGATTTATTCATGGCGTCTACATAGCATATACATTTTGAGAAAAATATTAAGACCTATCTTTACATAAAAATTTGTTTACGTGCCTACATTTTGATACCAGTTCTGATCTTTTGTTCAATAAAAAACATTTGTCAGCATTCAATATAAACAATTTTTCCGTGGTACAAAGGTTGCATGACTTGCTTTCGCTTGTGTAAGGTTTTGTGTGGGTTAGGCTTGACCATTGGATGTTGTCTCTCTCCTCCGCAGAGGTTTTCGTTTCTAACTATATGTGTTCCTAACATGAAGTTGTAGAGGGGAGAGTGGGGAACTTCCGCTGATTGTAAGGAAGAGAGGAACGTAGGCGCGAAGCAAAATGAGATCGCGAAACGAGGAAACCTCTGCCAAAAAACGGTCGAAATAATGCCCAAATGGTCGAAATAATGCCAAATCCAGGGGGTGGACTGCCTTGTTAAATTCAACAATATAGAGGATGATAAAGACAATTTGAACGTTTCGTTCAATGAATTATCGATTGAAAGTAAGTAAAAATATAGGCGAACATTTGCTTTCTGATCTATTCATAAGTGAATATTATTCAAGGCATAATTTTTGTACGATAGTAGCGATATTACGTACGAGATCGATGATTTACGTCTTTAATTTCTCCGTTTTCCTGTATTATTAAATATTTACTATTCTACTTCAAAATTCTTAATATAAAATATACTGAGTTAACTCTGAATAGTTTGAATTATTTCATTTCATTGCAAACCCAAACAGTATGACGAAATGTGCGGCTGTATTAGTTTTTATTAGAAACGTTCGTGCCTATGGCTATGCTCTATAAATATAATTTTAAAATAAAATTTTAGGTTCGACTCCCCCCGGTTTTCCGAGCCATTGGGCGTGGCTTTTGGCAGAGGCTTCTCTTCGGCCTTCGCGCCCTCAAACGTTTTCGTTTCGCGCCTGCGTTCCTCTCTCAACGGGTCAGCGGTGTTTTTCTTCATATTAACATTTTAAAAAGCCTCTGCGGAGGAGAGAGGGATGTTGTAATGATCATTCTTGTCTTTCAAATCCCATACGTGCTTCGACAGTGCTGTGCTAGTTGACAAAGAATATCTACATTGGCATGACCAAAGGTTCAACAATATTACATCATCATTCAACCACAAGAAACATTCAACTAGCACAGCACTGTCGAAGCACATATGGGATTTGAAAGACAAGAGTGATCATTACAACATCAAATGTTCAATCCTTTGCCACTCGAAACCTTACATAAGCGGAAGCAAGTCATGCAACCTTTGTGCTACCATAGAGTAAATATTCTATAGAGGGTTCACTCTCTTGAGAACCTTTGGGGTCGCGCATATCGCATTACGCATGTTGGCCGCCATTTCTCTGGCCAGTCAAATCCTTTTTCTGTCCAATAAGCACGCCGAACTGGCTGATCCGCCATTTCTCTGGCCAGTAAACTGCATATTTTTGCATAAAAAACCGAGGACACGTTGCACCGCTGAGTGGCCCTTCTGTATAGATCTTTATTATGTGGTACAAACGTTTTCTATTGAACGAAAGATCAGAACTGGTATCAAAATGTAGGCACGTAAACAAATTTTTATGTAAATAGGTCTTAGTATTTTTGTGCTAAATTTTATGCTAATTCGATAGCACAGTTTTTGCAATCGTTTTCTTTTGAATGATGAGCATTCGACTGGAACGGATCCGGTCGAGGGCTCATAATTCAAAAGAAAACGATCGTGAAAGGTCGATCGCGCGACATTTTGCACTGAATGGAAATCTGCCTTTAGTCTGTTGATCGCTTCAATAGCGTGAAACTCGAGTAACGAACTTTTTAATTTTTTATTTTTGTATTGCCATTACATACTATATATATTAAATATATTTTTAACAAAGTAAATAAGGTCTGCTCAGGGTCTGCTTCTAACAGCGTATTATTCTTAAACCCTGACTCAGGTCCCTGAGCAGACCTTATTTACTTTGTTAAAAATATATTTAATTGGGTAGGCTGCTCAGATTGGAGCCTAAAGATTTAGCATTGACGACACCTGAGCAACGAGAAGGTTACAAACAAAGACTGCATTACGAGAGACCAAAATATATTCCTATGAAAGCTGAAGATATTGCAAGATTATCACCCAAAGACAAGACGAAAAATATGAGAACTCTTTAAAGATACAAAAGACGCCTATACACAATATGCTCTTATGAGCAGACCTTACTAGTAACGCTGTAAAAAAATTCTAATCAATAAATGTGTTTTATAAATTAGTCCTCTGTGTGTTGTATGTACATCCCCGTCCTATATAATTACATATTCTCAATTTATTCAAAGTTTTAAGCAAGAAAATTTTAATTACCCGTAATTACCTAACAAGCGCTAAATGTCTATATACAAAGTTCGTATACGCTTGTAAATCTCGCTCAAAAATAACTGCGGCTTTTCCCACTCGCGGCCAATGATGTTTGAATATTTAATGATGCTCACCCTCAAAAGAAGGGGTTGAACGGCCTGTATATTACTACTCACGTGTGTAACTTGCATTAATCAGAAATCGTATAACTTAGATTCCACCTCAGAGGGCGTTGAAGAAAGCTACAAGAGAGCCATTCCGCTTGCAGATCGATATGCCTTCAGCAACAACTTTGATACGTGTATGATTCACAAATGGATTACAGCCGGTGTTCTCAAAACTTCCCCAACCGCCCTCTGCAGCTTACCAAAGCATTCTAGACTGTGTTATGGCCTTCTCGGTGATCGTCCAGCTGATGCTCAGTTCATCTCATGTTACAATACTGAGACCTTAATACCTGAATTTACTGCTTACCTCGTTCCATACAGGACTGGAGTCAAAAGAACAGGACCGGGCTGGCAAGATGACAAGGGAACATATGGTAGGTAAATCAGACACACTAGTTTTCGCTGTTTTATTATAATTGAGGCTGCATTTTAACTTGATAATTTTATTTTATTTAGCTATATTTCAATTTGGGGGCAATGGGGCTATATCTTAATTTTGTTGGGAAATTAATTTAGGAACAATTAATTTAGTTTGCCTCATGAGATAAAAAGAGGATATAACACAGTGGCAACCAGGCTGTACCGAGTGGCGCGTTTTTCGTATGTCAATCGATATCGCGAACGTGACATACGAGAAACACGTCACTCGGTACCCGGATGTAGTGAAATATGGATACCACGAGTAGTTTAGTTCCTAGTAAAATACGCTTGTGCATATAATAAGTTAATTTATTTTACAGAAGTGAGTGGTTTACTAACAAATATACATTAAGGTATTTTCGATATCCTCAATAATGAAGACACCGATCACGTGGCTTAGCCGTGTTGTTTGTATATAAAGAACATTAGATGGTGACTTGAAGATATGAATTTTATCTTTTCCTGGCGAAAAAACACATTTTTTCCATCACTCGAAGATAAGATTCATATCCTCGCGTTGCTTAATATTTTAGAATTAATTTGTAGAAAACGACCTTGATATAATTTTAAAGAATTCGAATCGGGGATAAAATCATGATTACAAAATATGTTTGGATGAAACATTACAGCGATTTTTTTAAGCAAGAGCGATACCTGGGTTGAGAAACCTCATAAATAATTCTCAGAAGTACTTTCCTTACTTTCAATCCAACTAACTTTCAGTGACGGTGCTAACCTCTAAACTTTAAAAGCTTAGTTCAATCAATCCTTTTCCACCACACGTTTCCGAAACTGCTCTCAAATTTTTACATTCTATTGTTGGCATGTGACATAATTTTTTCCAGAAAAAAACGATTGCTGTTTTGAAAATGGATCCATGTCCAAAAATAAAAATGTTTCTAGTAGAAACCGTCAATACCTGAAGCTCGAAGGATGTGAAGCGCCAGCATTTCTGCCTTATATTATTGTGCATTCCCCCACTCTTTATTCTTCCTACCCGCTGCCAACTACATTATTTCCACGTAGAGCACTGCACTGCTAAGTAAAGTAAGTAAAGCAGTGTCGCAAACGAACTTGAACAAGATTATCTGATATTTTAGCAGAAACACAATTTTATATTACCGCTGGCTTGGCAGCTCAATTTTGTTGTACTTCACAAATTTTCTTTTCAATTTCAACGTTACAAATCAAATTGTGGCAAAATTTGCCCGAATTTACCGAGTTGAACTTCTCATTGATTCAATTCTGATTCTTTTTCTAGCTCCAAATCCACAGGCAAAAGTGGGAGATTGTAAGAGACCCTTAGCTGCGATCGGTGACTTCTTTTGTTCGAGAGGTCACCTGACTCCAAATGGGGCTTACGATGACCAAGATAGACGAGATCTTACATACATTATGACTAACGTTGCTCCACAATGGCAAGTATTTAATGGAGGCAACTGGGCTTCAGTGGAGAATGCTGTCAAGCACTATGTTGATGCGGTTAAACATGGAGTTTATGTTTTTACAGGAACAGGCAAGTATACAACTTTACTTTCCTTCCTCATTCTGCTAAGACCTCGCCTTTCACTTCCTTTCATTGCATGCTCCATAACATCAAACAACAAACTTTTAAGTTGCCACCTAACGTCACACCGTAACAAAACCACACAAGGTCCTAAAGGTGAGGTAGTGGATGTGGTGCCTCCTCCTAAGATTGGCAGATATAAAACCTAATAACGCATGTATTTTAAAAGTTTACTCACACTCACCCTCAAAGAGTGGTTGCTCAATTTCCATAAGTGCATCCCAATGAGTCCCCACCCACGCTCACATAGTATTGTAAGGCCCCAAACCTGAGGTAGTCATGCTAAGATTAGTTAAGATCCCGAGTCTCAATGGATTCCCTGGTGCACGAAATGGATTTTGTATCTGTTAAACACCATGTTGAAACAATGTTTCGTTGACTGATATTTATTATTGCATATATTTACGTTTGTTTAAATGGAAAATATGCATGCGCGACGTACGATGTGGGAGAACTGGTGCTAGGCCAAAAAGCAACAGATACGCTGTTAGCCCAGGTCAATAAACAAGTGCTTATTGGTAACCTAACGTTTAAATATCGGAACAGTTGCAAAAAGAAAATTTTAACCTGTATAAAAGGCATTTTACAAAATTATGTGAGAGACTGAAACCGAATTTAACTGGGGAAAATTCCATAATGACAGATGCAGTTTCAGTTAAAATCACTCAGATTTGAAAATGACATACCCAGAAACGTTTAAAAACAACACTGGTTGCACATAGTTTTACCTAGGCTAAGCGTGATTTGTAGTCGGGACAAAGTGTAGGGTCAGGAACAGTTACGAAGAAAACGTGCGGCTCCACTAGCCTATGTACATCCTCCAGTGTTGAAATGAATAATTGGATCGGAATTGAAAAATAATTTTTGTAAGAAAGCCTCGGGAAGAAGCACTGTTTTATTTATAATTTACTTTGGGTAAGTTAAGTGAGAATATTTAAATAGGCTCTGCAGTCAACACCATTTTCACCGACGTGGACTGCTGTAGTTTTAATTTTAACTACTTCTCATTCTTTAGCGGGAAAAGCCAAATACTGGCAATGGGGCTGGAGGTGGACATGTAAAGTTGGGAGGATCACCGCCCCTAAATATTTCTGGAAAGCTGTATGTGATCCTGTTGTAAAACAATCTATCGTTTTTATTGCCGAAAACAATATTGAAGAGAGGTCAACTACTCAAGAGACGAGTGGTACCTGTTTAGGTAAACCAATGACAAAGGAAAAAGGTGTGGTTCAGTGCGAAAGTGTGTCCCAGGCATCTTCAAAATGGTCCCACAACTGGTGGCACGGTTTTCAATTTCCTGGCTTTGAGGCGACTAACTGTGGTACTGCCACCATGGGAACATTTCTTAATACATATCTTAAGTTTAAATAGAAAAACAGCAATTGAAAACGTAATCTATCTAAACATAGTTTATATTTATCATTTTCTACAAGAATTATAGGTTCAGCAAGTAAATGATTTCTTGTTTTCATAAGCTCTAAGGTGTAAATCTATGTATTTAAAAGTCAGCTCTTTAACGATCGCTCAAAGGCGATCAATGTAGCACTTTCTTTAACATTGTTTGGTAAACTGTTCCACAACTTGATAGCTCTGTATCTAAGTGATGTTTGGGCAGAGCTCGTTCTACATATTGGTATGTCAAGATTGTCTCGATTACGAGTGCTACGATTATGTACATCAGAACGTCTCTTTACAAGAGTATTTAAATAGATTGGCACACTACATTCAATGATCTTGTATACCATTTGGGCGTCCCGGTATGCTAGCATGTCCTGAACTGATAACTATCCAAGGTCTTTAATTGTAGATGAAATATGATCAAATTTTCTCTTCCGGAAACTATTCTAGCTGCAAAATTTGGAACTAGTTGCAGTTTCGTTATATTCTCTTTGAATGTACGCGCACAAACAGTCGAGCAGTGATATAGTATGCTAAAAAGCAGCGAATTGATTATGGATGTCAAAGTTTTCTTATCAAATACATGTTTAACTCTGTTAATCTGGCACAACGACCCCATAAGTTTAGATGTCAGATTTTCAACATGCATGATCAGTAAAGGAAAGGCATTCGTCCAACATTACTCCAAGATCTTTTGCGCAATGAACTGGCATTAATCTTTTACCAAGAAAATGCAATGGTGGTAAGTCAATCTTGCTGCCGAATAAAATAGATTTAGTTTTTCCTGGGTTAATTAGCAAACAATTAGAACAACACCAAGCAGAAACTCTTCTTAGGTCTTCATTCAGTTTACTCATGCTTTCAGTTATGTCGCTGATCGAAAATGATAAGAAAAGTTTTGAGTCATCCACATACGATTCAATTGTACAATCCTCACATATGCTGCTAATTTCATTAACATGCAAATTGAAGAGTAGCGGTGTCAAGCGAAATCTCTGACCTCTGCGAAATCTCTGACCAGTCACGCGTGTGGACGCGAAATCTCTGATCTCCGCGAAATTTCTGACTCGACCGAATTTTAGTATTTTATATTTATAAATAATATTAAAGGTCTTTATAAACGTATTTCGAAACTGGATTCAATTTGATATCGTTATCGAAGAATAAATGCTTAAAACCTGAAGTTATTTAGGGCATAAACTACAGTAAAAGTCTTCGGTATTTATATTTTAACAATGGCGCACTGGTGACTGGACAGAGCTCAGAAATATTTTTATATAATGTATTTCACATTCTGAAAGATTCCCGTGGCTTTTATATTGCTTCATTCTTAACACAAATCCACGGTAAGAAACGTTAATTTCTAGCTTTGGTATAGTAAATATAGGAAAACGAGACTTTAGAATGCTTTTTTAGCAAATTTATCTTTGACATTGCAAATATGTTACTGTCAGTATCAAGTATGGTCACCTATATGACAGGTCATGTGTGCACTGCCACATTAATATGTGACACTATACCTAAATAACCCTACATCATTGTCCACATAGGTTTGTCGATATATGTGGACAACATGTGTTGGTGCATGTACATGCTCTATGTGACACAATACCTAAATAATCCTATTAGTCTAGGACCTGTATAGGAGTTTGTATGCGTTTCATTTAGCACAGGCAATCTCAACTGTTTTAGGGTAAAATGACCATGGCGGTCAACATGGCATGTGTGCCAAAACCTGAATCCGGCACGAAAGTCCTGAAAATGACCCCGCCCTGAAACGGCAGTGCCGACATAGCTCTAACTTCCGAAAAGCAAAAGCGACAGCCTTTCTGAAGTGCTTATAGTGTTTAGAAGGTTGCTTTTAGGGGTAGTTATTGGAAGGAAAAATTTGTCTAAGTATAATATTTTACAAGAAAATGACCATGCACCACCCCAGGTCAACTGCAAATTAGTATAGGAAATAGCACGGTTCGAGAAGTATTAATGAAAAATTGCACGCGTGTTTGGCGAAATATTCTTAATACTCTTATTCTAAATATTCTTAGTATTACGAATATTTCGCCAAACACAAGTGCAATTTTTCATTAATACTTCGAGAACAAGTGCTATTTCGTATTAATATTATTATTAACAATTTTTACTCAATTTTTACTCAATTTTACTCAATTGACGTTGCTCAATTTTTACTAGGGGTATTTGGGAGAAAATACCACATGTGGTATTTTCTCCCAAATACCCATAGTAAAAAGAATTAAGAGAAAATTTTGATGTTCTTAGCCAATCAGAAACGAGGAAAATTGTTAATAATGATATTATCCATGAAATAACTAATATACCTGGCAGAGATTAAATTTTCTTATTTCCTAACAATTTTTATCATGGGATGAAAAACTATGCTTAATTTAATGTAATTATTGTAGATTTCATAAGGATTGACATTGTTTTGTTTAAATATAATACATTTTATTTCACTTACCCCCCAGATTTCAGCCATATTTTGCCGTCTTGTTTGCTTTTTATCGCCGAGTCTCGCAAGTATCATCCAATTGTTGTACTTTTACATAATGATAGATGGCTAAAGAAGATTTCAACCAAGTTTGTTCGTCAAGTTTTGAAGCAGTGCAGTGTATTTTATCTTCGATATTGTGTCCTTCGATATTTCGTCAAATAGCGGCCATTGCAATGCCTCGCCGCTTCTCTTCTCGATAAATGCCACTTCTTCGTCTTCATATGTATTTAGATTACAGTATCCAAGAGTACTTCATTGTAGAATAGTCCCAATCGAAAAACTAGAGTAGTATAGTCCCACTTGAAAGGAAAAAACCTCCCATAACAAATTTAGGATCAGAATCAAAGACACAAGTTTAAAAATAATTTGAAAGTCACGCGCAATCTTCGCGAAAACTCCTCGTGGGCAACTTGACTGGGGGGGGCAAATATTTTCACGAAACGCTGGTTCGCCACCACAGAACCCTGTAAATATATTATAATTATTGTATTTTTATGATTTATGATAAAAACAATAGAAAATACGCAAATATTTATTGTTTTTTTCATAAATCATAAAAATACAATAAATATAATATCTTTACTGGGTTCTGTGGTGGCGAAATAAGAAAAGTTGTTAGGAAATAAGAAAATTTAATCTCTGCCAGGTATATTAGTTATTTCATGGATAATTAGCAGTTGACCTGGGGTGGTGCATGGTCATTTTCTTGTAAAATATTATACTTAGACAAATTTTTCCTTCCAATAACTACCCCTAAAATCAACCTTCTAAACACTATAAGCACTTCAGAAAGGCTGTCGTTTTTGCTTTTCGGAAGTTAGAGCTATGTCGGCACTGCCGTTTCAGGGCGGGGTCATTTTCAGGACTTTCGTCCCGGATTCAGGTTTTCGCACATATGCCATGTTGACCGCCATGGTCATTTTACCCTAAAACAGTTGAGATTGCCTGTGCTAAATGAAACGCATACAAACTCCTGTACAGGTCCTAGACTATATATCATTGTCCACATAGGTTTGTCGACAACATGCGTTGGTGCATGTACATGCTCTATATCCAGTTATCGACCAACGGAACCTTGGCTTGTACCCTGTTGTCGACAACTTTTGACTCATAAGTCTTAAAAATGATATATTGAGATATTAAAGTCCCATAACAGATGGGAAAATACCAAATGCTTGTATTCACCCTTGTCTCATTAATATTGTTGTTTGGTAACACACAGAACACCAGGTTATCTGACAACAACAATCAAGTGCTATGCTATTCAGGGCATTTATGATACAGTACTATGCGGTGCCATGACCTAGTGAGCCATGTACATTGCCACACTGAAGGACAAGGGCATTTTGTCCTACAGCCATGGCACTACTTTCTTAACCATGATATTATGAGAAATTAGTAATTAAATATCACCACATTAAGCCTTGGGTTGGGCCTGGCATCATCCTACCGTTTTGCAACTTTCACAAACCTCCATTGGCTAACAGGGGGATTATAACTCTAATTTCCCAACATCTGATGGTATTTATTAATACTTTAAAAAATGACAAAGCCAATTCAGTTCATTAAAGAAATATTTAACCTCATTATTATCTTAATTTCTTGCAACATTTACATAATTATTTACATATATTTACATCCAGAGGTTAGTTATTTACTTTTTTTATTTACAAAAACCAAGAAATGCATCTCATTTCCCAACTTGGCACCTCTCTTACATTTTACTCCTATCTGTTTATGCCTGCCATCAGAAAATACTTTACATCTCGTGTTATCTAATATTTCGTTCCTTGTTTTTTGTCATTCTTGCTTTGTTATATTTGTTCGCTGCTCCTTAGATGCGCATGCTAATATATTTTGTGATGTGATTTCCATATTTTGTTTATAGTTTGTTTTGATTAAATCCATCTGATTGGTTTATTTTTTATCACGTGATCGCTTTTGTATTCACTATAAAAGCACATATTTTCTCCCGACCCATTTTACTAACTTCCAGACAAAGGACCTTCCTCGAAACGTCGAAGTTCTCATTGTATTTTTCAGGTGGTTTTACACAATAGTCAACCGCCGTATTTGCTATACCCTACCCACACTGGCACCGCACGTTTGAGATATTTACTTATTTACAATTAAAGGGTATTGATAATTGTGGTTCACCGAAATGTCGGAGAGTGTTCAATATCATGAAGATAGAGATAATATAAAATAGAATCTTCAGGCAAACATAACACAGGAAGTTCCTGTAACCTTGTTATATTTGCTCTATCTTTATGATATTTATTTGAGCATTCTCTGACATTTTGTGAACCACAATTCACTTTATAATAACTAATATTGTCCATTACAATAAACGTTTTCTGCAAGGGCAGTTGCAAAGTCCACACCAATGCAGTTTGCATGGAAAAATTGACCACATCGGTCCCAACCCAGTCAGTCATCCCCATCATCTTTCCTGCAGATTTTGCAGACACCTGCATTTTGTCCACTATAACAAAAAAACACACATTATTTGACTATGCTGCACCCTACCCCCAAGGTTAATTTTGCTCATTGGTAGTTTGGTACACTGTGAAACAATACAAACATCTGATTTACCTGTTAACATCATTGTAGCATGACCCACATATTGTTGACAATATGTGTTGACCAATGTAATAAAGACTGTTATTTAATTCTAAAATTAGTATTATAATTAGTGTCTTGATTGTATTTTTCAGTCTCTCACTCTGTTGTGTAACTTACAGCTTTAATATACTGTAGCTTTCAATAAGTTGGAATTCTCTTTCCAATTAATGATACCAAGCAACAATATCCAGTAAGTATAAAATATATCATAGATAATCCATTGCAAATCTTTGACGAGGAAATGGCTATAAGCTATAATGCAAAAGCTCACTTCCCTTGTGGTCGTTTGAGCACTCTGGCCCCAAGACACTTCACGCATGTCTGGATGGGCATGTGTCTGAGTATTGTACCACATGCACTTGGTGATGGCAAGAGTATGGTGTATAAATACGAAGTCACTCGCATCTAGACTGCGTTACAAGCTGCACTGACAAGCCGTTGAACGGCGAAACATGCATGTCTGCAGATTTGACTATTATATATATATATACGTATATCTATTATGTATATATATCTAGACTGCGTTACAAGCTGCACTGACGAGCCGTTGAACGGCGAAACATGCATGTCTGCAGATTTGACTATATATATATATATATACGTGTAAGTTTAGGTCTACGAAACGCAAAGAGTGCTCGACAACATATAGTTAGAGCAAACTGCCTGATGATTCTTTTACAGATGAAACAGCCTGTTGCAGACAGGTTTTGAGGTAAGCGAAAATTAATTATTCATAGGCAAAATACAAAGGAAACTCATGACCCGTAGCGGATCTATATACCGGGTGTCCCAAAAAAAAGTATCGGTGTTTGATTTAATGTAGCGCAAAACCTGCAACAGATATTTCACTCAGACAAGTTTTACTGTATTCACAAAGGGCTAACTTAAATTTTGGTATATAACCCTTGAATTTTGATGCAATATTGACCGAGATACAGATGTTGCAAGTTGCGGTACGTTTTTAAAATTAGTGAAAAATCGAGAAAAAACGGCTTATTAAATTGATTTGAAAACAGTTGTCATTTTATCACGAGTATTGTCATTTTCAATAAAGTTAACTTTAACTTCACATTATTTCCTAGTAGATTTACTATTTTGCTAGTCTTTTGTAACCCTTGGGAATAAAAATGGAATAATAATACACATTGAAATAAAATTTAATTAAAAACATTGAAGACAGCTTTGTGCATGAGGCAATTGTTTTGGCATGTGAAACTTTGGATGAAGAACTGATCCAAAATTCTTTTGGCATGGTTTCCAGAGCAAGACGGTGTATTCATGCGCAAAGACGAAAATTTCCAGATGATCAAATCTTGATCTTTGGAACAATATCGTTGTACATGCGCGTTCTTTTGACCACATAGAAGTATTTATCAAGTCTAACCAAATAGACATTTGATGGGGCCGTTTTATGCTAATTTTAGCAATTTCAAAAATGCTTACTCAACTTCAAACATCTGTATCTCGGTCAATATTGCATCAAAATTCAAATGTTATATACGAAAATTTAAGTTAGCCCTCTTTAAATATAATGAAATTTATTTAAGTAAAATACGTGTTGTAGTTTTTACGAAATATTAACTCAAACAGCGATACTTTTTTTTGGGACACCCGGTATTTGATATAGACTTGCTCAAATTTTCTCCTTCAATTTTTACAGCGTAGTTTTTAACATCAATCTTCAAAATTCCAACGCCAGTGAGCGTACAAAACGAGTCATTTTAGAAGTCATATACAAACCGCACAAGAGGTCTTTATCAGATCTAAAACACTCGGCTGCGCCTCGATGTTTTAAATCTGATAAAGACCTCTTGTGCGGTTTGTATATATTACATATATAGTCAAACCTGCAGACATGCATGTTTCGCCGTTCAACGGCTCGTCAGTGCAGCTTGTAACGCAGTCTAGTTGCGAGTGACTTCGTATTTGTACACCATACTCTTGCCTTCACCAAGCGCATGTGGTACAATACTCGGACACATGCGCATCCAGACATGCGTGAAGTGTCTTGGGATATATATAGGACAAAACTCCATGTTTTTCCCCTAAAACTCTTCCATGATAGAATATTCAATATAAACCAGTCAAGTTGTAAAGAACGCATAAATTCGAACCACACCGCCAACTTTAAAATAAATGCGCTAGAGCATGGCAACATCAAAACGCGCTAGAGTATGACGCACAATACTTGAAACGTCGAAGAAAGTATTCTCTTTATGTTCAGGTAGTTAGATAACCTACTCTTCTTAGCCAAACAGTCAAGCTGTCCCCGGGGTGGGGGATTTGCTACTGATTTTTTGCCCCGCTGCGGGGCATTTTCATGTGTTTTTATCCCTGCCCCTGGGATCTGTCACATATTGTCGCATATTTGACTGATGCATAAATAATAACAGCTATATTGATGAAAAATTGATTTTCAATTTTACTAATCATATTATTGTTTAAGAAGCACAAAAAATAATGTACAATGCCTTGCCAATACCATACCTTCATACACAAAGTTTCTTGAGAATTCAGAAAGCGCATGGAAGGTTCTTCTCCTCGTGGTCTTCTCCAAATTTTCTAAGTGTGCAGGCATCTGGCGTCCTGACTTCAGGAACTCGAGAACATCTTGCAAAGAAACCTATTTTTATGACATACCAAGAACATTTTTTAATAAACTAACCATGTTAACACTGCTAGTAAATGATCTTTCTCCTTGGCATTCAAAAAACAAGTGAAAATAAAATGCAAAGTGTCCTGACTGTCATCTGTTCGACACAACTGATATATAAATACCAACAATCTCATCGCTATAAAATTCAAAGTTCTACATACCTTGTGTTTATTCATCTTTGTTGTAGGCTTTGTCGATGCAATGTTGACACAGGCAGTATCAGTCTCGGCTGTAAAATTAGCCATTTAACGACGATTAAACTTGTAAAGAAAGCTTTTAAGACGCACGCTTCTCTGTAGCTTGAACAATTGCGAAATTTATGAGCAAAAATCAATCATGCATATCTTTACGCATGAGCAGAAATACAAAAGTCAGAGATTTTGCAGGTCAGAGATTTCGCGTCATAGGGGGCCCAAAATTGATCTTTGAGGTACTCCATGAGTAACATACTGAGATTGGGATTAATGTTCTCCTAATCTGACAGATTGAAAACGTTCGCTAAGGTAACTTCTAAACCAAGCAGTAGCCAAAGGACCTGTTCCAAACGTTTGGAGATTTCCAAAATAATATTGTGACTTATACTATCAAACGCCTTGCTTAGATCAAGTAGCATGACAGCTGTAATCTTCTTTCTATCTATAGACAGATATATGTGATCCGTTATAAATAGCTGCAAAGTTTCTGTGGAATGATATTTACAGTTACCACTCTGGTGATTATTAAACTTACCAGTCTCAATCAGGTAGTTAGTGAATTGTTCCAATGCAACACGCTTAGTGACCTTTGACAGTACAAGAACAGTAAGATAGGTCTATTATTCTCTGCGATTTCATAATCGCCTTTTTTAGGTTGTGGTATAACTTCAACTTTTTTCCACCTCCTGGCGAAAGCTAGCATTAATCCCTTTCTGGTCGGCGAATTTTAATCCCCGAGCCGCGAGGGTACTAATTCCGCTCGGAGATTTACACCCGGGTATGTGAAAACATTGTGGAATGCAAAGTCGTCCGCCATTTTTT
Organism: Trachythela sp. YZ-2020; assembly: GCA_016169945.1. Lineage (NCBI taxonomy): Eukaryota > Metazoa > Cnidaria > Anthozoa > Malacalcyonacea > Clavulariidae > Trachythela > Trachythela sp. YZ-2020. The sequence goes on from JADLSH010000389.1 coordinate 4,585,217, forward strand.
TTTGTCATGGACTCGACCTTTTCGTAAGTTATGCGCATGCGCAAGTTCAAGCCGACTAGCCGAGAGAAAACTTCCATTTTGCAAACTTTTTTCAAAAAAGTTTTACACTCATTTTATAAGTAAGTCTTTATGTAAATAAGTTTATATGTTAAGTCTCCAAAACAAGATAAATGAAAATTATTGAGAGGACAAATTAACAAGAGGAAAAACAGTCGAAAGACCGAAAAAGGAGCGTTTTAAAGAGGCAAGTGTCTATTTTGCATGCTTGCTTTGCCGATTTTTTAACATAGCATGCAGTATAGTTTGTGAATTTGAAAATGTGTAGATCATTCTGTGTGGTCAATACAACATTGATTGATCTTTAAGAGTATTTTAGTATTGATTCAAATATGTTATAGAAAAATAAAAAAACATTAAATCTCAAGTGCGAAGTATAAAAATACTCCTCGAAAAGAGCACTTTGAGTACGATTTCCTTTGCAAATATTTACACCCCCCCCCCCCCCTCCCGGGAATGAAACTAACGCCATTGGAATCCTTACAAAATAAGCTTTTTAACAGTGGGTTATGTTGCCGACTAAACATTACAGAATCAAAAACACTAAAAGTTAATCCCAAACATACCGTTGATAAACAAAACAATTATCCCAAATATGGTAATGAAACTGTTCGTCTAATTATAGAATTTCTCTTATTGTTCTGAGTTTGTTTTATTTAACAATTTATACTAAAATTCAATTTACTGACGATTTTCCTGATAAGTCTGACTTAGATTATTTGTTAACCGAATACAATTAGAGTTCTAAATATATTTTTGCGCAAAGTCGAATGCTGCTAGCTTTTAACCGAACGGAGATGTCGGGCAGCAGAGCCTAAGATTTGTAAACAATACAATTACAAGTTTCAAATTAAATCTTCAAACCGTCAAACGAGGATATTAATATCTGCTCAGCATTGACATTGTAAAACAACCACTATCATTTAAAAGATCCGTCTAAAGGACGCTGCATCGAACGACGGTGTTTTAGTCTAATATATAACCATTTAGTTTTATATCCTTGGAATTTTTATTAATACAATAAGCTTTCTCGCATATTATCGTCTACAGACTACACATAATGCGGTCATACGGCACGGAATGTCTTGCTGTAGCTGTTTACCAGCTAATTGTTCGATTCCGTTGTAAAAATTGCTGTAAGGAGAACGCATAAATTTATATACCACTGATTTATACACAGTTTCAATATATTTAATATTTAATACAATACGATCACATATTTTTAGATCGAACAAACGCGACAACGAGTGTATCAATTTCGTGAACTATAAATATTATATGGCTGTAAAAATTTAAGCTTGAATTATTTTTACAAATAACCGAAAACAATATGAGTAAAGAAAAGTAAATCGTACAAATTAATTAATATGCACTACTCATATAAACTCTGCCTAACGTACCCACCCTAACGACAAATTAATCTACATCCCAAAATCTGGGATGTCACATGACCAGACAGTAACAGGGTTTCGGCGGAGCAGCTGGGGGGCGTGGCGGAGGTGAAACCATGGGAAACAGGTTGACATACCTCCAGTTCAACTCAAACAATCTTTAATATCTTTTTTATTCTTAAATTCGACAATAGACTTCTATTGTCGAAAATTTAGCTTTTTATCTGTGTATTTCTTGTAGAATGTTTTGCTTCGATAGAAGTATTTATTTTGAAATTTTTTAAATTTATCGGGTATTTTCCAGCACGCATGTGCTTGCCGTAGTATGACTATATATGGTTTGCCTAAGCGCTTCAGTTACGACAAAAATATCTTATATAGGGTATTTTACCCTGGGGAATTCATTCCGGCCACTTAAAAAACCATAGCTACAGTCTTGGACCTCTTCCGGTTGTTTTTATCTGAAAGTCCAGTTTGGCCCGCACGCCAAGATTTTAAATTTCGCCGTAACTTTGTCAATTTTTATTGTTTTTCTTTGAAAGTTGGTCAGTCGGTACTGTTTTTAAAGCTCTATAAAACGGTGTATTAGCAAAAATCACACGGTTTTTAAAACAGAAGTTATAATCGACCAAAGGTACTGAATATATAATTAGTTTACCGATATAATAATATATCAGATTACTAAGGTTAAAACTCAAGGAGATTTGTAAAACAATGTGTTTAGCGATTTGTTTGGCATTAGCCAAGAAGCGTTTTTTTAGCTAAATCGATTGGTAGTATTTTCGTCCGTTTTGGATGAGGGGCGCCAAAGATACCGGTGCTCAAATCGCTCAAAGATACCGGTCCAGAAAGAGTTTTCAATCTCGGTTCAAATAACCCCAAACGTTTGGAAAAATGCCACAACCTGAGACCTGTTATGGTTTGTAAAATATGTGGGTAACAATCCTTAAGAACATTTATATATTTTTTTTCATAACCTGGTGCTTTATTGGATGGCATATTCTTTATCACTTGTTCAATTTTTGTACAAGATACTTGATTGAAAGTAAACTGAAAAGTTAAAGAATTGCTTAGCTCCGACTGTGTATACACTGATGGTTCTGTAATTAAGCCATAATCGTCCGCTAATTTCTTCCCAGATTTAGCTGTCTTAACTCCTACTGATATAAATTCACACAATTCAGAAGTGGATTTTGTAAAGCACGGTTTACTATTTATCTTTTTAGGAATATAATTGCAAATGATTTTCCAAATACATCGTGGTGCGTTTCCATTTAATAGAATTTGTTCTTGAAAATAATGTTTTTCCGCATCTCGTAGTTCATTTCTAACTTTGTTCGTAAGACCCTTAAAAATAAGCCAGTCCCTGGATTGCGACGTTTGGCGAGCTATCTTGTGCGATAAGTTTCTTTCTTTTTTACATGTATATCCATTTTGAAATCAATGGTGTTTCTTGCAATTTGATTGGTTCATAGGAGTGCGATTTATTCACGAATCGCATCATTTTGAAGTCCAAACAGTGCGATTCGTGATTAAATCGCATCATTTTTAAACCAATCAGATTGAAGCTCTGCACCACAGCAACCAATCAGATTGAATTATAGAATTCAACTTGCCAATCAATTTGAAGAAAAATGTGATCTACCAAATGACCAAATCTGTTCACCATAAATTATCAATACTCTAGACTGCATTACTGCAGTTTTTTTCCATAAAAATCAACATAAAGGCGAGTCAAACATAAAAGAATATCAAATAATTTTTCACAAATAATATTGGCCAAATTATCAACAAAATTTTGAATGAAACATTGTCAAAATGTCAACAAAAACAAGTTTCATTTGAGCAACAGCCAAAACTGAACACAAACCCACAAGGTATTAAAATATGGAATGATCGATCGTAGTGTCGATGTTTGAATACACAAAATCACAAGAAAGTGAAGAAACGTTTATCAATTTACATGTAAAGTCTACGATATCATTAAACTTACTTTTACGGTCTTTATTTCTACAAATCCGCTCACATTTTGCTTGATTATACTGAGTCTTTTTACATTTTTGTCAATTTGTCAAATTGCAATTCATGTTGTTGCTATGCTACGGCATTTCAGGGAGTATCGTGGGTGTGTCAGTTGTAAACAAAGACTAATAAAATACCTCCTCCGGTTTAAAAAATTATTTAGATTTCAAAATGAATATAATAAAGTGGAAATTGAACTTCGTGTCGTGCAATTTTGGTCGGAAATCAAACTTGTGATTACAAATCGCACTCCCGCTTCGCGGTCGTGCGATTTTGTAATCACGCGTTTGATTTCAGACCAAATTGCACTTCACTCAGTTCAATTACCATTATTTATCAACGATTTTATTTCTTGTTGATAAATGGTAAATGTTTTGCTTTTATCTTAATGTTCTTTAATGGAGCATGCTTGTCCAGAACGCTAAGAAAAAGGTCATTAAATATATCAACCCGTCTAATATAATTCTGTATAATTCCGTATAATTCTGTAGCTTTTCGCGATATTAATAGTTGGGCTAATTTTCTGTACTTTCAAGTTGAGTTTTGCCATAATAATATAATCATCACTAATGGTCGACATCACCACCCCGCTCTTCTTAACAATACCAAGATTAGAAACTAGAATCACATCGATTATAGACTGAGATGATGCCGTATTGGGTAAGATTCATTGTTAATTAAGCAGAGCGTTTTGAGTGCTTGAGCTTCGGATTGAGCTATGAAATTTGGGACATTTTTCCCAAGCTAGATTTGCCCCTCACTTCTGAGACACTTTGCCAAGGGCTTGACTTTTTATATGTCTTTAGTGTTTTATTCTGTCTAACTAAAAATGGTATTATTCCATGAGCTGGAATTCTAATGTTTGCATTGGGGCCCAACCCCAAAATAGGTATAAGGGCCATGTACATTTCTTGAGCCACAGATCTGAGGTACTAATACGTAAAACGTTTTCTATTCAATATGAATCAGTGCTGACTGTGGAGTCACCTCGAGGGGAAGGGTGGAACCCGGTAATGGGAAATCCCGGTCGAAATAGAAGTCTTTTCACTTTGCTTTGACTTTTACTTTGACTTTATTGACACTCCCCAAAAGGGCTTTTCAGTGACAAAAATACATATACATATCAATTAATTAGATCCTAAGTTTATATAATAAGATCACGCAATTACTTTATACACAAACACGACATTAATTATTGACAACAACAGCAACATAGGCATCAACATCATCAACATCAACAATGACAGCAAAAACAACAACAACAACAACAATCAAGGACAATAACGACAATGACAACAACGCTTACTGATTAAATTAACAAAAGAAAACACGCCCTTAACTATCTAGAAATTGCTGAAGCAGTTCCCGTTTCAGTTTAATTTTAAAGCTTGGAATAGATTTGCAAAGTTTTAAGTCAGGGTTAATGTTGTTCCAGAGAGTGACAGTTCTGTAATGGAATGTTCTTTGTCCTGCATAATAATAATAATAATTTTGCCATAATAATATAATCATCACTAATGGTCGACATCACCACCCCGCTCTTCTTAACAATAACAAGTCCACTTCTGTTCTCACACATCGTCATTAGACATTCATGGACTTCGGCAATAGTGAGATGGGCTATTTAAGTCATGTGTATGTACCTGGAAATCCAGTCCTAACCAGAGTATTTATTAATTCCAGTGGGGGAAACTAAATTGGAATTTTGTATTTAGAGATGTCTCCTAAATACAGCAATCTGTATTTGGAAACGGAAATGCAGTTCATTGTATTCAGAAATGATTTCTAAATACAGGCGTCGAATTCAACATTAACAAAGGTACATCCATGGTAGCTACTTATTTAGGCACTCAACAAACAATTCATTACATTAATTAACCATTTAAACTCAGCTAATATTTATTTTGCGTGATACAGATAAACGTACCAGTCTGTAATTCTTAGGCTCCAACATGTCAGTTTACTCTTCTGTTCTAATCTAGTCTCTAGATATCGCCTGAACCTCAACGAACAAACAATCAGGGCCGCCCAGAGACTTTTGGGGGACGGAATAAATACAACCCTCATGCTTTTTCTATCGTCAGAGATATTTGTGGTTGGGTGTTTTTTAGAAAACTGATTTTCATATTCTTGAACTTCTAGGGCAATCATCTAGGTTATTTCCTGTGGCGTTAAACAATTCAAAATCAGCATTAAATACTTGTGTACGTTTTAACGTTCTCAATGCTGATCTCCACAGTTTGTAATTGTTACCGACGTTTTACGACGGATCACGAGACATAGGTTCACTGTTCACCAAATGCAATTTATCGCGGAATTCATGCATTCCGTCACGTTAATTTTTATTCTGTCATTTCGTAGAGGGCCGCCAAGGGCCCAACGCCCCATGTGTCCTTTCATCCAATTCGTTATGGAAAAAATGGCGGCAGGCCGGCATATCGAGTTTACCGTAACCTTTTGCAAGCAGAAAATCAGAAGCATAATAAAATACCAAAATGGAAAACTCCAGTGATTGCTTAACTCTCATTATTTAGTAGGGAACAGCTTCCACCTTACCAATTTTAGTATCCTTTCACCTACTTCTTTTGCTGTTTTTTTCAAGGTTGCAGATTTTAGCAATGGTTTTCGGGATAAGGTGTCAGGTAACATAATATTCTCATTAGTGTGGAATGACCCTAAACTGGCTAAACTAAATATCTACAAGGGAAATAAAACTAACTTACAGGGTGCTGATTAAAGACCTCCATCTTGCTCTAAAAGTTGAAACAAATTACCGTAAATGATCTGATGATTGTAATCTTTATTAAAGTTCAGGAAGCTTTCTCACAAAAACGTGATTTTCGGAAAGGTCCTGACACAATAACTACTTTCGCAAGATTAAAAACTAATATAAAACCCTAACCTAACAAATTAAATAATCTTTATTGCACAAAACTATTTTGCACAAAACAAATAATCTTTTTCGATATTTGAGAAAAGAATCCACGTTATCTTCCCGACGATGAAGCTCAAAGCTTATAACTTTGCTCATGTCGTAATTTTCTGCATAATACTTAAATTCCGAAGTGTGGGAGAGATGCTTTTCAAAACCACTTTAAAAACCTTTTCCCTTCAAAAGAGAAGGTTTAAAACAGGTGAAAATGTGATAATCTACCAGCGAAAATGTGTGCAAAAAGTCAAGAAACAGAAGCAGATACTCATACCGCCGGACCCAACCTATCCAGAATCTGGAGTTTTGGTGGTCTGTGTTAAAAGTTTCGTTGATTGTGGTACTGAACATCTGAGTCGGTAGTAAGTCTGTTAGTCTATTGCTTCTCTGAAAATTTTTTGTTGCAACCCCACTTCGCACACTGACCCGACGAGAGTTTGAAATAGCCTCTACATGCCTCTGCAGAGCTACAGGTCGGAAATTATTCCCGTATTCCAGAAATGCAGGAAATGGCGTTTCTGTGACCCCCATTTTTTCAAATATTTTTTCGCCTGTACGCCTATGTTGATTCCTACGTACAGGCAGTTAAAAATTACAAATTTTTAGCTGAATTGTTGTTACCATGTATCCGAAGCATGGCTTCATATAATTTTGATATGGTTTTTCCCGAAACAAACCAGGTTTACTAGCAACTTTCTCGTTATTTCCGAACAATATTGACTGTAAAATACTTTGTTTAGCTACATGTGTTTATAGAACAGTTGCAAAAATTTGTGTTTTGGTTGCTGTGTGTGTGCAAAGGGTTGTATTTTTAAAAGTCCCTTCCATTAATTTAACTGAAAATAGATTATATGCAAAACCCTTTGTCTGTCCACTACTCCAGCATTGAAATCAGGAGAGATTTTGGTCCAGTAATTGTTGAAAGTTGACGAAGTTGTTGATAAACTGCCGCCTATTCGTCCACAAGGTTTATACTTAGATGTCTGAACTAACAATTTATTCTTTCCAACACAACTAAAACCAATATGTAAATAACTGTTGGATGTGCATTCATGCAGATATGCTTGCTTCAATGTAAATGCTGTGGAAGTTAAACACCTTGAGGAAAATTAAAAAGATTAGGTGCACGTTGCTGCTGGTCACAGTTGGTACATTCATGACAATTGTTGTAGATGAAGAGGTTAGGGTGATTGCAATAGCTATAAAAGTTCTTTCTGACCATTAATACAATTAAAACATTATCCTTTAGCCAACACAAATTCATGTAGAAGCAGAATAGGGCCTAGGGGATAGCCCGCATCCAGGAAAATGACTGCATTTAGTGCAGTGTTTCTCGGAATACATCTTCTGAAACTCACTGGTATTGAAATTCATGTCTCTGCTAATTTAATTTAATTTTTAATGCACACATTAAGCGTTTTTAGTGCGCCCAATAGTAAGAATTGCCATTTTTAAAGATTTTGTCTTTATTATTCTATTGGCCAACACAATTACCTTTGTTTTGAAATCCAGGCTTTATTTATTGAATTCCAACCTAAATGTCCACATGAGTTATTGCAGGCAGATGATGACCGAGCAAATCATGCTAGCTCACCTTGCAAGCTTGTCGTGTGCCTAATATGAGTTGGCTATATCCAAGTCAACAGAAAGAAATGCTCTAATCATATTTCCTGAAAAATGAAATTAGTGTATATTTTGCAAAATAGGTAATTACAGAAAATGTTCACATTCCCCTTTAGCGGAAATGGGAAGTTTTCCCACTATCTCCTAATTCTAGATTCATCTATTTGGGAATAATAAATTCCAAGTTTCCCCTCTTGGGAAGATATCTTCCACTTTTAGTAAAATATCTTGAACATGGTCTTAAGGTGCCCTTTTGGAAGTGCAAATCCGAATCAGATTTCATCCAGCACTCCCCACCCCTGTGCATTTGATAAATTTATTAATTAATATACTTGAGTGGCATACAGTTGCCGACCCTTCATGAAACAACAAGAGAAGCAAAACTTACATGGTGGTCAACAACAATTTGGTTTGTTCACTGGCCACCTCCCTCCCTCCCAATAACGATTTCCAATCTAGAATGTTTGGTGTAGATTGAAAAGCTTTTGAATGTTGGTGACCACTCTTGGAACATTTGTAATTAGGCTCCTTCCCCTGCTGATTTGAAAGGATGACAATAGAGGTCTTGGAGGGGAGTCAAGACCATTCAAAGACTAGCCCTACCAATTTGATCTGCCTGCACAGAGGATATTTCTTGTTTGTAGAAGGGAACATACAGGGTATTTTTCAGAAGAGCCTTTTGCACATTACCATCCACATCCCAAAGCTCAACATTTGCATCCCCTTTTTCAACGCAACATTATTAGACCTACTCCCATCTGCCAGCTCAATATAATGGTTCTCAGGATTGAACTCCTTATCAAATCTGGTAAACTTACTAATATAGTAGTAATATAGGTAAATATGAGAAGACATAGATTATATTGCTAAAATGTAATTACAAGGGTATAATGACAGCTATATTATAAGTCTACAAATATATGTCTTTAAATAGATTGTAGTTTAGAATTCTCCCCATTTTAAGACAATGTTTAGTTTTTTTCTAACTTTTCGAACTTTTCAGATTTCGTTCGATTAGTACGGGATTGTTAGAAAATTATTAAAGTTTGTTGCCATTTCCTCTTGTCGCTTTATTAACCTTTCCAGAGTATTTTCCAGATTTAATTCTTTATCGTTTGCGTTTGCCTTTTCTAAGGTGCACAAATCCCAATCTTACTCCATTTTAACCATTTAGCGCATTCTTCGGTATCCATACCGTGAACCTGATCAAGATGATTTGTCTAGCAAAGTCTTTACTTGCACATCCAAACACAGAACAATTTAGTTGTGTGTGACCTATGCTCGCACAGTTCATTACTCTGTCAAAGTTTCAGTGTATTTAAAGTTTATTTTAGAAATACATGTAATTATATATGACCCGAACGAATAGGCCCTATTTGACCCTATTAGGCACTATCAGGCCCGATTTTACTCGATCAGGCCCGATGGCCCGACTCTTGATCGGGCACACTACGCGTGGACAAGCCCAGTCATGTTATGCCTGTTCGCAGGATTCGCTCGAGTCTTGGGTTACGTTGAGTCTATAAATACGGGTAAACTAGACCTGTTTCTAATTAACGTTTTCGACACTTCAAATAGGAAGACTGGGAAACGACAACTAACTTGTGACAAATTAAGTGAGGGTGAATTTGTGATATATGTAAAATCTGCTAAGAATATACCTCCATCATTTTAAAATCCTCTACTAAAATAGTAAAATCCAAAGAAAAAGAAATGAAATGAAAGCGTTTGAAAATTTCACGCAGCTCTGAGGTGCCTGAGGCTGTCAAAAGTAATTTCCATTTTTACATGACATGCTTCATTACAATTGTGTAAGTTGTTTTCTTACGCGCTTTTTAAAAGCTCTGATTTCATAACTGTTCACAATGTGGTTTTATACATTAGCTATTTTGTCGAATATTCTAATGTTTGAAGCATGTCCCACAAGTTGTACATGCTCAGTTATTTTAAAAATGACAAACTGCGCCAATGGTGGATACAGAAATATTCCTGGAAGCATTACAGACACGTCTAAACACCATTATATGAACCTGACATATAACCTGATCTCAGATTTAACATCAAAAGATATTCTCGTGATAAAAACTTCAGGGATGTCGACCTCACAGACACTCCACTAAATTTTACCAAGCTGGTGAATTATACATTGAATGTATCCTATCGCAATGACTGTCATTTTCGAAAAAGTACTCCAAAAAGTATTACATACCACGAGCAAATGACAAACAAGACAAGAACTCAGAGACATGAAACACCGTTATCCTCTGGCTCTGCAAGATTGGGAATTCACACAAATAGCATTAAATGGTTTTGGTTAATCCTTGTCCCGGTTTTCCTCATATTTGGCTTATGTATATTGATGGGAGTTCGAAAACACCGCGTGATTCACACTAAACCCTTACCTACGGAAAACTTTACCTACTTTGACTGTAACAATGATGAAGATGAGAGGGTTTTGCTTGATATAAAAGAAAAACAATTGTAACAATTTGGACATGTCAATTATTTTTTCACATGACTATCTACTGCACAGACACAACTTTCTAATTGTTAAAAGTTATGTTGTTTGGTTGTTTCTCGTTCATATTGTGTTAGGATATCTTTTAATGAAAGTTTCTAATAATCTTTCAGCAACATTTCGTTCAATATTCTTTTTGTAGATTTGGTGGTTCATAAAAGAACCTGGTTTTTTTATTCTTGGTCTTTTCTTTCCTCTCATTTTCCACTTGTTTTCGCGTTGTTTAACCACCTCCCGAAAACTTCAACTTCTACTTTAATGCAGTGATGATATGCGTCTGGAACCCTGTGGTGACCGCAGGTCTCCAACCAACCCAACCCGTCGAAAAGGCACTCCGCCTTTGGACAATCAAAATATTCGATATTGACGTGGTTGATACACAATTTGCCCAGAAGATCGCGATCGTGCTCAAAATGTTTGTTATTTATTTTTCATTTAGGGCAGATCGAATTGGTGGTTGCAAGTATTCGGATTATGGAACATGTTTTGGAAACCCTGTCCAGGTGGAACAGCTATTGGGTCAATTAGATTTATGTTAATATATTTCTTTGTTGTTTGAAGTGAGGTTTGAAGTGAGGTTTATATTTCTTTGTTGTTTGAAGTGATTGTTTGATTAAATGGTATATTATTTAGTGTGTGGTGTGAATTATGATACGAAGATGAAAGTAATAAATCTATAGAAGAGTAACACATTGAAAATATAGACATTGACAAACTGAATTTGTGTGTTGTTATTTATTTTTCATTTAGATCAGATCGAATTGGTGGTTGCAGGTATTCGGAACATGGAACATATTTTGGGCAGGGTGCCATGTCTTGGGACAGCTATTTGTCAATTAGATTTCTAGTGGTTTGATGTTTGATGAATGGTTTATTGCAGCCTACTCCGCAGGCAACTCTGTGAAGTCCCATAAATATAAGCCTCGTACGGGTTCTCTGTGTAGTGTGCGTGCGGGAGAAGAAAAGGAAGAGTCGCCTGCCACATTTCGAAAGGTATTGACGTGCCGATGTACATCGGCTGGACGCGCCAATATACCCGGGTCCACTAGCCAAGATTTTGCACTGATAATATGGCGTCGAAAGCATGTGGGGAAAGTGACGATAAACAGCGGAAGATATATAAGTAAAATATATACCAATCTTAAGTAAAGATTATAAGGACAGTTTAAGAAATGTAAAGCAGAAGCGTCTCGAGATTGAGAGAAGAGAAGCAGAATTGAGTTTAATGCGGAAAGATTTGTTGGAATTGTCCGAAGGAAGGCAATCGCTGACTGCCCTTGATCAGGATCGATCTACAACAGAACCATCAACGCTTTCTACGTTAATACCATCAAAAAGTGGCGATGAACTACTTAGAAGCGTGATAATCACGCCCAAGGGAACAAAACGGAGAGGTAAAAGTATAAAATAAAATGTATTTTTGTGAAAGCGTTTGATAATAATATAATAAATATATTATAAAATAAATATTATAGTTGTACAGACTCATTTTGACTTAGAAAAATACTTCTGATCTGTGTAACAGTTGCCAAGGGAAAAGAGCTGAAAGTGTGCGATCTGTTTGAGAAGCTTGAGGAAGTGTCACCAGGAGTGAAGATAATTGAACGTGAAAAAGACTTGCGCACATTTGGAAAAATATTTCAGAAAAAGCTCCAGCATAGACGACGGCAACGACAGTATGTTAATAATATAAATATTGAATATGCCTATGATATTTAATTAAAGCTTCAATTGATATGTTGTTCTTTATTATTTTCCTGAGGATACTGCGGTGGTTTGACGTCGACACTAATTTCTACTGCTAGCCTAGACTTGCTTCAAGTCTGTCTCTTAAAAGGTTTTTTTATTGGGGAGTTATAAAGTATTGGGGAGTTAAAGGATTGGGGAGTTATAAAGGGCGCACGAAAATGCGGGCGGGAGGAAATTAAGGCGGGTAGCGGGCGGGCGGGAGACGATAAAATTGGCCTCCCGCCCGCATTTTCGTGCGTCCTTTATAACTCCCCAATCCTTTATAACTCCCCAATGAAAACCCTTTAAGAGACAGACTTGGAGCAAGTCTACCGCTAGCCTTGATAATGCTAGTAACAACAAAGGTGCAAATAGTTTTCTGTTATTGAATATTGGTAACATAATTATGTACTGTATTTGAAATTGTTTACAGTGTATCTGTATTGTATTGTATTGTATTGTGTGTATTTAATGAATTTACCTTGCAGCCATGAAGGCTGAATTACGTAATTATTACAATTAATACTAAGCTAAAACCAATTATTTACATACATGATATCATAATTATGCTAATTACTTATAAGACAACACTACTTAGATAAAAATTAGTAAAAATATTTTAAATCTTAACTATTCTAAAATTCAAGAAAGGATGCTAACTATTATTAACCTTTTTACACATTGCATATATAAAAGAGTTTTCCACCCTATTTGTATGAGTCATAGGAATATTAAACGTTCTTTCATGTCTTAAATTGTAACTAAGTTCATTCCTATCTGGTAATAAATTATGAATTTTATTGTTTGAGTCAGACACAGCAGATTGAAATAACTTATCACAAAGATGTTCGTGGTGGTCTTTCAAAGATGGAATACCAAGTAAATTTAGTGTATCAGAATAATTTTCTTCAGGCATGATAATGGCCATAGCTCTTTTCTCCAACCGTTTCAAATCATTTTGCAAGTATTGAGGCAGTGCATAATAAAATACCGGGATGGCATAGTCCATGACAGATCTAACACATGATGTGTAAAAGGTGGCCAAGTCTTTACATGGAACATTTGCACGTTTAAGTTGTTTAAGAAAATAAAGTCTCTTGTTGACCTTTTTGACCACTTCGTCTATATGAGGTTTCCATGATAGTTTATTGTTAATAGTAAGACCCAAGAGTTTAATATTCGTAACAACTTCTAACTCTTTTCCATTAATTACAATTGGATCAAAGGGCCTCGACTCAGCGTTAAAAGAGATCCGTAGCTCCTTACATTTATCTGGATTAAGTTGCATTCTGTTTTCATTAGACCACATAATCACATCATCTGTAATATTTTGGGCATTACTAATAGAGTCTTTCGGAACAATTTCTGATACTGTTGAATCATCAATATACTTCCAGAAGTCTACTTGAGTTACTTTTAGATCGTTTATCAGTAAAATAAATAACCAAGGTCCTAACTTAGTTCCTTGGGGACACCAGATGGAATTGGGCCCCATTCTGAATAACAGGTATCAGCTAATTTAACACGTTGGTATCTATTTGTCAGGAAATCTGATATCCAGTTGATGACGCTATAAGGTATTTCTAATTCTGATAACTTTTGAATCAAGATTGAATGATCGATGAAATCGAACGCTTTGCGATAATCGAAAAGGATCGATCTTGTGACAGCACCATTACCGTCAGTGGCAGTGGACCAGCGATGGATCATGCTGATTAATGCAATGGTAGTAGAACTTTTAGGAATAGCGCCGTACTGGTTCGGGTCGATGACTTTCAAAACCGCTGGTTTCACATAATCAGCGACATAAATTCCTCAGCAACTTTAGAAATACTAGCAGTAAGTGAAATAGGTCTTAAATCTTTCTTCGGATTTTTTACAATTTTTATCTTTGGCAAAGGTGTGATATCAGCCATTTTCCAGGTGGTAGGTACACGTTGCTCTCGATACGAAGTGTTGAGAATAAGTGAGATTGGAAGGGCCAGAACATACGAGTATTCCTTTAATACCCAATTAGGTAATTTATCGGGACCACTTGCCCTGTTCGTTGGAAGTTTTGACAAAACTTTTTGCACCCTTATTTCGGATACATTTGGAAAGATTGACATTTCTTCCAACGGAAAATTTGGCAACGGAGATTGTAGCCTGTATTCCTCGAGAGGTTCTAAAAATGCTGTATTAATTTCATTTGCTCGTTCTTTCTGTGTAAGGTTAGAAAACGCTTCAACATTGGTTAAACTTATCGGTTCCCGTTTGGTGTTAAAATTAGAAATAAGTTTAACTTCACTCCACCATTTCTTCGGGTTTTTTTCTTTCAACTTATGAATATTTAATTTATAGTATTTCGCTCTGCAAGATTTTCGCTCCCTATTGACCAAGTTCCTATACTGTTTAAATATCTTCGATTTAGTTCCTTCAGTAACAAAAGCCTGCTGTCTTTTCTTGATGAGCGATTTCAGTTTGTTATTGTAGCTAGTATGGTATCTAGCACTGTGAATGCATAAGATTCATCCCTTGTTATTACTACTGCTAGTACAATCAATGCTATAATTCATAACCTTTTTCAGATCAGCCTGAAGAAATTGTGTCATTTCCTCAACACAAAATGAGAGAAAGTATTATGCACCACTCAATGGTTTGTCCCAGGGGGGGGGGGGGGTGATCCGGCATACCCACGGAATTTGACATTTCACTGTAAAATTTTGGTCAAATTTCCCACTACGGGGCCTAATTTTTATGTCAAATTTCCCAATCGATAGATACGATTTTGTTGTTCAAACCATCAAACAACACACAGCAGATTGTATTTGTCACATAACAGTCACAATTTCAAAGTTTGAACACGCCTGTCAAAAATGCATGTGAAAGCGCCAATTAGAAGTGTCCGGAAAATTCTGCACGTCCGTGCGTAAAATTCCGAAAGACTGGTCATTAATTTATTTTTTTTAAATTGCGTAATTTATTTTGCCTGTTGAACGTTTAGGGAGACAGAGACAGCAAACCTAGTGGGGAAGAAAGTGGGATTTTCAAGGATAGTTTTGGTACCAAGGTTACCTATGGTTACAGTTCGGTTTGCTTGTGAAAGAGTCTTCTCTTCAAAGCGCTCGCGCGAATGGCGAACTCTCGCGAAATTTACTAAAAATTCGCAATTTTTGCCTAGTGTTAACTTTTTTCTTATTGCTCCGATTTTTAAACTGTTTCAATTGTTGTGATGTTAAAATATCAACTTAAAATCGTATGTTTTTTGTTTGTGGACTTTCGTCGTAGAGTAAATATTATATAGAGGGTTTATATATTGGGAACCTTTGAATTTTTGGGGTCGCGCATATCGCATTACGCATGTTGGCCGCCATTTTTCTGGCCGCTGAGTGGCCCTTCTGTATACATCTTTATTCTGTGCTTTCGTTAAATAAAGTGGTAAAATATGCCGTTTTGAAGGAGTTACAATACAAATTGTTCAATATCGTCAAATATGTGAAGCCGAACGAATGCATCGAAAAGCTATCGAAGTGATAGAAAATGACTCTTAAATGCTTAAATGAAGAGGTAAGATACACTGTTGGTTAACTGAATTATATTTATCAATATTTGATGGACTAAACTAGCGATATTATTGCAATAATGTTTGAAACCAAAATACCATTCGAGTGTTGTTTCAGTAAACATTGGCCTTCTGCTCAGTGGTTTCTAATACTCACATTGTTGATTTTGTCAATATATATGAGAGATTGAGTGTGTATTGTACTTTAAAACATCAATATATGTGACTCTACTTATTGTGATGAACATTGGCAATAATATCTTGCATTTGTATGTGTTAGTCGGCCGGCCAAGGATAATAAAAGTGCCTAGAAAACACCTTTGATGGCATTTCGTGTTACAAGCAGGCAACCACCACAGAAATGTAGCTTAGACTTTGACAAAGACGACTAGGTCGCACTTTGCAAACTGATCTACTGGCCAACGTGTATATTTTGACATTACATTGTTCTAATACGATGAAAAAGTCTCTTGAAATGTCTCGCTCCAGTCATGACCTAGTGATGCCATGGCCTAGAATGTCGATGATTTCGCTATGCGGATTTCGCTTGTTTGTATATGCTGCGAAATCAATGTAATATTGATAGTTGGTAAAACCGTGTATAACTCTGTCTTTCACCGCGTTGGTATTATTAAATTGCAATTGCTTTATGAGCGCAACAGTATGATAGCCTAGCCTTATACGTCGAACGGTTGAAGCTATGTTATGAAATATATATATGCGCATGCGCGAGTTCAAGCTGAGAGAAAACTGGTAACTAGAAACATCATGATTGGCTAAGACAACGAGTTTGTTTTTTATATGATACGTCAGAAAAATAACTGCCATTTTGCCATTTTATTTTTGGCATTTGACACGGTTGATGCTATGTTATAAAATATATATTTTCTTCGACAGCATGAATTTTTTAAATTTACATACGTGATTTGCTTTCACAGGAATTAAACAATTAATTGAACCCCCCAGTTTGACGCCATATTGGCTCACAAATCGGACAAATTCCGCGTTTATTTCCCGATTCCTCTTCCTTCATTCGCGCGCCTACACAGGCCTCTGCGGAGGAGAGAGTCTCTATTAGCTGTTTCCATAACAAGTTCTGATAATCAGGGAGAGGAGTTTCGTCATTTCATTCTAAGTTTCTAGCAATGGAAGCAACGCACGCTTTCGTCTGCGTGGGTGCCGGTAATAAACTTTAATACACGTAAAGTTTGCATATATTTTATTATTAAAATAAATATCTAAAGCTCTAATCTAACCACAGTTCACATACATACATACATCCAGGGAATGTATGGCTTCATTCAGCTAGCTAGCTCTTTCGGTTCTTTAGACAATTTTTCAAGTGATCTGGCTTTCGAACGCTATATCTTGTCGATCTGGTTCTTGAACGCTATCTTGTCGATCTGGCTCTTGAACGCTATCTTGTCGATCTAGTTCTTGAACGCTATCTTGTCGATCTGGTTATTGAACGCTATCTTGTCGATCTAGTTCTTGAACGCTATCTTGTCGATCTGGCTCTTGAACGCTATCTTGTCGATCTAGTTCTTGAACGCTATCTTGTCGATCTGGTTCTTGAACGCTATCTTGTCGATCTAGTTCTTGAACGCTATCTTGTCGATCTGGTTATTGAACGCTATCTTGTCGATCTAATTCTTGAACGCTATCTTGTCGATCTAGTTCTTGAACGCTATCTTGTCGATCTGGTTATTGAACGCTATCTTGTCGATCTAATTCTTGAACGCTATCTTGTCGATCTAGTTCTTGAACGCTATCTTGTCGATCTAGTTCTTGAACGCTATCTTGTCGATCCGGTTCTTGAACGCTATATCTTGTCGATCTGGTTCTTGAAAGCTATCTTGTCGATCTGGTTCGGTCTGTTAGGAATATATGTCTTGTCACTGACGACTCTTCGGAGTAGCTCGCGGGTCAACGAAGACCCAATTTGTCATGTGTTTTGACTGCAAGCTTATTCTCCAAACGTACGGACACTCCTTAATTCGGCCACCACTGCTTCGCACAAGATAATGTTTTTTCCTGCTCTCGATTCGTACGCATGAATGCCTTTTTATCCTCTGGACAATAATCACATTTACATAAATGGACATTTACATAATTACATCACATCTCCCCACCAAAGATCATATTACGACTGTAATAGATCCAACGTACGACATGGACATGAACATTTTACATTACACATTTTTTTTGTTGTGTTTGGTTTTTACAGAAAGATAACGAGACTATTTTCAAATGAAAACAGGTGTGGGAGGAAGTGTCTATTTTGCATACTTGCTTTTTTAAAATGCGTAGTTCATCCTGTGTGGCCAATACATTAATACAACATTGACTAATCTTAAAAATTGGTTTAGTATTAATTCAAATGCGTTATATGGAACAAGAAACAACATATTTCATCTCAAAAGTTTATATAGTATAATAATACAGTTCAAAAAACAGTTGAAGTTTTATGACAATTTCGAAACGTTTTGTGAGACGTCTAAGTTTAAATTTTACAGTAAATCAAAACTAAAAGAGTACAAAATAACATACCTACTTTATATAGTTGGGCAATTGGTAATTTTGCAGATAAAAGTAAAAATCTTATCACTATTTGACCAGTCGTTTGTCAGTATTACAGTGTTCGCTTGCGTTTTACTATGGTTACAGTAATCGATTTAGTACTTCATGTTACAATAACTTTTGGGGTATTCGGGAGAATAATTGTTTGGTTCTATAAATGGCAAGGGGATTCTGCATAAATGTATTTATAGTAACTTGTAGAGCAGAATCACAGAATAGGAAATGACCAGAATTAAGGCCACTCAGCAGTGCAACGTGACACCCTATTTTTATGCAGTTATCTGGCCAGAATAATGGCGGACCAGCCAGTTCAGCGTGTTTATTGGTCAGAAAATGCAATTGACTGGCTAGAATAATGGTAATGAACATGCGTAATGCGACATGCGCAGCGTCAAAAACTTCACAGGTTCGACCTCAAGTGGCCCTTCTAGTCATTTCCTATTCTATGAGCAGAATCATGCATTATTTGAAACCTGTGATATATGAAAGAATATTCCTGTTTTTAAATTATATTTGAAGACTACTCTGGAGATCTGTTGTCGTAAAATGATATAATATTAAGTTTTCGCCGTACAAGTATAGCCAATCAAATTGAGACTACCTGTTGCGACCTGTTCCCAAGGCAAACTTGTAGGGCGCAGGAGATTTAAAATGACTTCAATCTTGAGGTTTTACACTTGGCGATCACCGACTACAACTGGGCTGGCAATTTATCAGTTTATAATCAGGTATACTGTAGTTTCGTAGATATATAATTTATTGTTCATTGACATTGCCTAGAACTTGACATTTGCGCGGGAACAGTAGTTTGAAAACTATAAGTTTTGCCTATAAGGGAGGGGTAATTTGGAGAAATTTTGTTATCTTTTTCCTATTTTGTTATCTTATATACTTTGAATGCTTGACACCACTCAATGATGACCATTTAAGTATGTAATTATTTGTTTCTCTGCTACATAAAACCTCAGTAGATGTCTCTTAAAATATCACTATTCGATGTTTCTAATCCTTTCGTTTTATCGCGGATTTTGGTTCGGTCAATATCAATAATCTATTGCGGTTTTTCGGGCAGTCACTTTAGAAAGGAACAGGTTGCCAGAATTCGTTCTACATTAACAATTATAGAAATAGATCATTGCTGACATCTGTATTGTAGCTGAATTTGTTTTTACCACTCTGCGGATACTCCATTGAATATTTCAAAACGTTATATGTTGCCACCGGCTCCTGAATTATTTCCACCTGTACATTTGTTAAGTTCGATTTAGGGATCTGTCATCAATTCTACCTGGGAGATGACAGGAAGGAAAAGTGCTAGGCAAGAAACTGTTACTGAAAATTTAGTGGGGCTATGACAACCTTGCAAAATAATAATGAGCTATGAAACATTTTTCATGTTTCCAGTTAATGTTTATTAGTATTTTATTATTTAGTCATAGTTATAATAATTATGTAAAGAATGCAACAGCCATGCACTACCCAACTTGACATTTCAGGATAGAAGTTGACACCCGCTTCTCAAACGAATCACCATTTTAGAGGAAATTTGAAGTAGAAATTGTCAAAACTCTATGTTAATTATTAAACATGCACCCATCGTCTCGTCCCTGTTTTCTTTTCTATTTGTTTTCATCTTATGAAAATGTTTGAGTATGTTGAAGCAGCTCTTTCCCGCATTCTTTTGCGTCAATGAAAAAAAGTTGGGGTCTTGGAAAAATACACTTCTTCACTGGCTTAAATACATCTTAAATGTTGTATAAATAGTATTCATCCCTTATATACAAACACTGGAAACCCCTTCAATCTCATGCATGTGCAAATATCTACTACTTATTAACCGAGAGTGAGGGCTGTACGGGAAAATCTCAAACCGAGAACGTGAAACACAACTACATGCAACACCTTTTTTATTTATTTATACTAGAAATACATTCATGCAGAATCCCCTCGCCCATTTGACAAGCCTATAGAGTATAGTCACTGAGCCGAAGGCGAATTAGTAGAAATTTCAAAGAGAAAAACACAGACAGAAAGTTATGAGGCCAGTTTAAAAGGTTAATATATAGTACAAAATTCATGCAGTGCTTTACTTAATGACCGGTTATAAACATGCCAGCAAAAACAATACTCACAACGAGTGTCAAAAATATATCGAAGAAAACTACAAAAACAAACAAATTCGTGAGAAAAATGCTTTGGAATCGCTAATATACAAAATAGAATGGCTTTAAAAATATATCTAAGCTATATTTTTACTGTACATAACAATATAAATGAGGATAAAACGAATAATTTACAAACTATAAGTATATTATTAATCACTTGAGAGTTGAGCCGTGCGGAAAAAGTTTACATGTATATTTCAACAGCGAAAAAAACGCAGCTTCGGGGAGAAAAAAGTGTATTTGTTATCGCTTACCTTGAAAAATGTCAATAATATATCCTTCTTGAAATTTATTATTAATTTTTTTCATTAAATATTTTGAAATCAGGCTCGAAAAACCGATTTTTCGGTTTCAAACTCAGCAGCTCTCGAAGAGCCATTTTGAATTTTTTCTGTCGGCACTCGCGCATGCGCATACCATGGTAACACGCAACATTGTATATTTTTTATATTTTAATTTGTACAAAATATTATTTTGTTTTTAACTATAAAATTATCAATTGCCCAACTATATAAAGTGGGTATATGCTATTATGTACTATTTTAGGTTTGATTTACTGTTACATTCAACCTTGGACGTTCACAAAACGTTTCGAAATTTTCAAAAAACTTCAACTGCTTTTCGAGGAGTATTTTTATACTTCGCACTTGCTTTTGCAATGATGTCAATGGTTAACACAGATATAGAGATATTTAATAATTTAATAACAGTTTTTTTAAATAACAGACCCAACTGTGCAAACAAGCTGTTAAAGTCATTTTTTAAAGTTATATTTATTTTAGAGTATGTTTAAAGATGATGTAAAGTCCGTTTTGCGCATATATTCTGCGCATGACAATGCTATTGTTTACGTTATGTAATACATTTTTTGTATGACGTATTTCGGTTGTTCCCGTTGAATTCAGTTATTTTTCCTTCGCGTTCTCGCTGACTGCTTTAATGAAAACGAAAGAAGTTTTAGTTAGATCAAATCAAACTAGAAGAGGCGGCACAAATCCCAAAAAAAACAACATGTGTATTCTGATTCAAGTGAAAACTCGAGCGATTCCAATTTCTCTGGGCAACAAGAGAATATCGTAGAGATGAGAAACATGAACAATTTTGATGAGGAAAAATGTTTTTCAGAACTGCTAAAACAGCAACGGGAAAAAGTATATTTTTTTGCAGATGATCCAAATGATATGTGGGAAATTTGGAAAGAATTATTCATATAGAAGTTCTAGATAAGCATGCACCACTTCAAAGCAAAAAAAATCAAGCGACATAAAGAAACTTATAAATACAAGGGACAAGTTAAAACGTAATGCCATTTTAACAAAACTAGAAAATGATTGGTCTAATTACAAAACGACTAGAAATAAAGTAAATATAGAACTAAGCAATGCCAAAAAAGATTATTATTCCTCGAAAATAGTTGGTCAAAAATTCAATCCCAAAAAATCTTGGAAAAGTATAAACAACCTACTAGGTAGACAAAACAAACCAAAAGTGGTAAATGAGATTAATCTAGGTGGAAAAAATTTGACAACTCCAAAAGGTATTGCAGAAGACTTTAAAGATTATTTTTTCAAATATTGGCCCTGATTTAGCTAGAAAAATTGATACTTCAAATTATAATTTTGAAACGTATATTAAAATCGCAATTTGCTGCATTCCAGCCTGTTACTGTCAGTAATGTCTAACGTCTTTTGCATGGGCTTTCTAGCAATAAAGCTACTGGCATTGACAAGATTTGTTGTAAAAGTATTAAAATAGTAGCACCTGCCATTTCAGACTCACTGACGCTTATTTTTAATCAGGCTATTACTCTATCTTCTTTTCCTGATGAATGGAAAGTGGCTAGAGTATTACCCCTGTACAAAAATGGCCAACAAAATATTCTAGGAACTACAGACCAATTTCGGTACTACCGGCTATTAGCAAAATTATGGAACGAATTCTATATGATCACTGTACAACTACTTAACAAAATTTGAACTTCTTATTGATTCTCAATTTGGTTTTCGAAAATTTCACTCCACAGCTAGTGCATTACTAGACTGTAGCCTACCAATGATTGGGATGTGAATCTAGACAGAAAAATGTTTAACCTAGTAGTTTTTATTGATTTGAAAAAATCATTTGATACTGTTGATCATCAAATTTTATTGAGGAAGTTAGAACTTGAATTGACAATTATTTTTCTCCTGCGCATGTTGCTGGTGTGAACACCAACTTTTAAAGTATACATAGGATGGGCTATGAAACCAAACGATACTGCAAACTTTTGCAGGGTTATGAAATTTTGTAGGAAATTTTGAATCAAAGGCCGGGAAGACAGTGTTAAAATACGGCGATTTTGTTGAGGCCGGTGTTTTGCGAGATGTTGACGTACAGAATTGAAACAACATCGATTTGTCTGGAGATCAAACGTTAAAATTGAAGAAATTTATAGAGAAACACAGGAGATGCATGTCATTTAGGAAAATAGGTCATATAATTTGATCTCACGGTTTGAAAAATAAGGTAAATTCCGTACAAGTTAAAGAGTTTCGAACGAGTGTTTCTATTGGTGCAAATGCTACAGTACCATCAGATGTGAGAAACATATAAAATATTGCCACAAGTAGGATATATGTGGAGGAGGTAACTGGTAGGAAGAAGGTTTTCCACTTATTAAAGAACAAGATACCAATCAATTTAATTCCACTGGCTGTTTGTATTTGCGGTCAATTGTGTGTGTAGTATATGAACATAATACACTGTAGTGGTCTTAGTCAGAACTACCTGAAATTTATAGAGGTGTGCTTCTCGCGAGCCTTACCAAATTTATGATAGACTGCTCAATGTCAGGCTAAAAGATGGGAAATATAGTAGGAGATGCATTTGTTGCATGAGAAGCATTGCTGTTTGAACCAACATGGTCTTCAGCAGTCATTTCTTATTCAGATACCGTTTTCAGCTCATAAAATGTAAACTGTATAAACCAAACCTTATAGCCAATAAATAATAGAACAATATCAGAACATAAACATTTCAAAAAAACATTTATTAATCTTATCGAACATCAGCTATATTTCAAAGTAATTAGTATTTAATAGATATAAATTTGTTCAGGCAATGTCATTCTGGGTATTATACATAATTAGTAAAATTACATAGGTCATTATTGAAAATTCTCAACGCTGATTGTTTGCGCTACCTCGGATTAACACGCGATAATCACCTAAAGCGTTTTTAAGCCGCTTTTATCGTAAATATTCAATTTTTGAAATGTACATTATTTTGTTCCAAATAATTACCTATGTAATTTTACTAAAACAATTATTCGTTTCAGGCTTGGTGAATATCGATGAATAAAACCAAGACCAAAGGCGACAAATATCGCTGGAAATAGTTTTTGGTACCCTTTCCTTGGAATTTCAAAGCCAAAAAAGCTTAATCCTTCCTGGAATTTCCAAGGTCTTAACCCGGGGGTGCATGTACAGATTGGGCCATTCCATTTAATATAGGCACCCCCACTATTGAGGGGTCTGTCCATTGTCCCTTAGGATAAAAACAATTTGGAACACCCTTCGATACATTTTACAGTATCCCTTTACGATATAGTTTTTTCCTGCTTGGATATCACTAAAACACCTAAGTTTTGCCATTTTGGAGGAATTCACATAAGCTACTCCCTAGGAAAAACTAGGATGAAACACTCCTCCTCTTCATTGGATATCCAGACCCCTCAATATGAAATGCCTATGTTAAATGCCTATATTAAATGAAATGTCCATTAACAATGCAACACGCCAATACCTATTTGTAGTAAATTAAATATAGGGCCTACCTTTTCGATGTCAATATTCAGCATTTGGCCTTCGCACGGCATTCCTCTGCACAATTTTTATATCTTTAGTTTTATCATAGCAACCAGCGTAACAGTTCGTTCATGGTCCATTGATAGTCATTCCATATAGTTCAATAATTATTCATGACAAGTATTGACTCTCCATTAGATTGTAGAGTACATATACAGTTTTAACAAGAGCTAATTTTATTCTGATAGAAATAGAATGGTAGCGGAGAAATATAGCCTCGTATACCTCGGCAAAGAAACGCTATTAACTCATTCACTGCTATTTGACACCACTGAAACCAGGTTTTAGAGCAATAAAACAACGTTGGCCAAGTGAACGTAATATCAAATTACGTGTTTGTGCCTCATCTGTTCTCCTGAATGACAGATCTTGTGTTTCACTAAACATTTCT
Organism: Trachythela sp. YZ-2020; assembly: GCA_016169945.1. Classification (NCBI taxonomy): domain Eukaryota; kingdom Metazoa; phylum Cnidaria; class Anthozoa; order Malacalcyonacea; family Clavulariidae; genus Trachythela; species Trachythela sp. YZ-2020. The sequence goes on from JADLSH010000389.1 coordinate 4,610,007, forward strand.
TCAATTTGAACGTTTGATACAAATCGATGTCTCGATACAAATCGATGTTGTTTCTGTACGTAAACAGCTCGCAAAACACCTCAACTAAAAAATAAATAAAATGTACGATTCTTCAATCCATTGGGAGAAATTAGACAAAATGTGCAAACGTAGTTTTTTCACTCCTTGCTGGGATTTGTATGGGAAATGGTGTTGGCCTCGCACTCGCCCCAATATTAAGATAACTTAAGAAAACTGCGTTGAAATCGCAATTTCGACAGCCAATGGGCCCCAATTACAATTGATTTAACTACACGTGATTAGACGTTAATTGGAATATTCGCCTGTTACTGCAAATTTTAATTCAAAATAAGCCAAATTTCCGACATATTAAAGATTACCATTACCCAAGTTGGCTATTATAAGTGTCGGTCCTCAATAAACTTAATATACTCCTGTATGAGCTGTTTCTAAAACAAGTTCTTGTAATCAATGAGTGCATGGTATTTCTTCATTTCATTTTAAGTTCGTAACAAAGGACCGGAACAACAGACTGAATTTCTTCTCTATTTTCACCAACTTGAACAATAGGAATATTATGGACACTTCCTAAAACAACACAATCGGGTACACTACATAAACCAATTTTCAAAACTTTGTACCTTATCATGTAAACAATATATTCATATTGAAATGACATATTCCAAATTGCATGGGAGTTGAGAGTGCATTGAGTTGAGGTGTAGATTATCTAAACAAAACGTATACTTGAACATATTTCGCCTTACAACACAGTATTTAAACCAGATATATATGTGCGAAAGTCACGTAACGCTCGCCTGCAATTAAGTAGTTAGTTTAACAGGTGTAAGAAAGAAAACGTATTGTCTTTTTAGCGCCCTCGATAATTCACGAGAAGAAAGTGTCCGCTTCTTTACTGCATGCAGCCCGCTGTAACCTCGGCTAGTGATCATGTACGCAATCCGCGCTACTTATCCGCAATCCCATAATCCACATAACCCCACCGATTACCCGGCAGGCAGAGCTTGCTTTGCGAGATAAACAAAACATTGAAATTTATAATATTTGAAAACAAGAGGAGGTTTTAATACCGTACGCGTATATATTCATGAATAGAGAAGAAGATGAAGCTATGTTAATGTACAGTCCCTTTAGGCTATATTTATGTGAGAGTGGATTATATCTTTATATATCATTTAGTGCATGCAAATCTACATGCAAATGAGCTGTATTATTAAATAATCTATAGCTGTTTGAAAATGTTGTGTCTGCAGTATATCTATTGTTATAATATAGTCATCCACAATGTATGACCTATTCTGCAATCTGATGCCAGCTACTCGCTGTATATCAGCTCATATACAGTGAGTAGCGAAAACAATATTAAGGGAAAGAAAAGATTTTTGCGAACCAGAAAACAGCGAAATATTCTCTTTCAAAGCGACAAAAACAGACAGAAAGGACTCCAAAAACCATTCACAGGGTAAGAAATACATTTAATATATAGAAATTAGTTTAAGTAAAAGTTTTATACATCATTTTTAGCGAAAGAGCTGCTAAAAAACATGTTCATGAGAATATAAATTGTAGCTGCATGCATAAATTATAGAACGAATAAATTATTTTTGTTGACGTTCGATGGGGTTTATGGGATAGTTATCAGTTTAACTTCTCACAAAGTCAGCGCGTGGTTGATATATTTTGATTGAAATCCGTACGAAAGGTCTTTATTTGGGTTAGATATGTAAGTACGATATTTGTTATTGGTTTAAGAGTATATATATATATATAGAAGTAGTATTTAAGTATATATTTTTTATTTTTTTGTTATTAATAGTTTACGTAAATCACATCATAGTGGAAACTACTTGTCTTGAAGTGTCTTGTTTGTCTTCTATACGCGATTTTCATCCCAGAAAGGTCATGTTATCGTGGCCGCTACACAAATTTTTCGAAAAGCCGCACGAAAAAACAAGTAAATTTTCAGTCAGTCAGTAAGCACTTCCTTTGCTACACAAAATTATATAAAATATCTCAAACTTTTTTAATCAAGCAATACACTGTACTAAAACCGATTATTTCACTTTAAGTTATCAAAAAAAAACATAGCAAAAACATTTAAAATAAACAATACTAGTCGCGACAATTAGGTTTGTGGGTGAACGAATTGTAGTATTAGGCTACAACAGAGAAGAGTATATTATTGCCGCAGTTAAAGTATATAAATACGCACCTCGTCGGCGATCATCTCACATAGCCTAAGACTAGAATTAATGGTTTTATTGTTAATAATAAATTAAAAATTTGTGCTTAAAATTTTGATGTTTCAAAATCCTTATTCGCAATGGTTTTTTCGAAAGATGTATTTTCATATCACGATTCATTTGTTTATTTAACGAGTAATCACATAATAGTTTAATACACTAAATAGATATACTTATGGCCCTCACAAAATTGAAATTCATTAAGTATAAATACAAGTACTGAAGTCTGCAATATAACAACACGCTATTTTATCATTGTATTTTCCCTCGCATATTCTATATTTCTATTAGGTGCTACTGTACATCGATGCAATTATCACTTAAAAAGTTTATATAGACAGGCAGGAGCCATATTATGTTTTACATTCAACTTTTAAACACTTACTTTTTAAATTAAAAATATACATGAATTCCAAGCACACAGCCCCCTCTCAGACTCAACTTATCATAACAAATCATATTTTAGGTGAAGCTTCAAATAAGTCACTAAAAAGGCATACTTTTATTCTAATTTAACACTGACCTTATCATATTATGCTAATTATTCAACATCTTAACATTGACTTTATAATGTTATATGCTAATGATTAAAATCTTAATCTCATTTGAGAGTTTTCAAGCAGACACCCTTTAATAGAGTAGTATTGTCACAGTTCATATCAGGGATGTCTAGTATTGAGATTATCCTCTATCATAAAGCTGTATTATAATTGAACATTTAACATCTTAACGATGACTTTTGTAAACATCGCTCATTGTTAACGCCCCCTCCCCGGCCCCCTGTTACACCGTACTCTTGCGGCAAATAATAAATATTAAAATTACACATAACATTAAATTTAAAGTAGCATCTCAACATTCACCTTGTCAGATCTGCTCTGGACGCGGACGGGACGCGTACGCGAACGCCAGACTATTTAACAATTAGTCGCCGAAGGCGAGGTGATTACAAGCCTATAGTCACTGAGCCGAAGGCGAAGTGACTATAGGCTTGTAATCACCGAGCCTGAGGCGACTAATTGTTTTAGTAGAAATTTCAAAGAGAAAAACAAACACAGAAAGTTATGAGGTCAGTTGAAAAGGCTATAGGACAAAATTCAGCGCTTTTCTCAGCGGCCGGTTATTAAAAACATGCCGGCAAAAGACGAGTGTCAAAAATATATCGAAAAAACAAACAATTTCGTGAGAAAAATACTTTGGAAGGGCTCAAATACAAAGTAGAATGGTTTTAAAAATATATCACAGCTTGGTGTTTGCTGAATATAACGATATAAATGAGGATAAAACGAATAATTTTCAAAATAAACACTTGAGTGGTTGAGCCGTACGGAAAAAGTTTTATACATTTCAACAGCGAGAAAACGCTGCCTTTCGTGGAAGAAAAACAGTGTATTTGTTATTGTTTACCTTTAAAAATGTCAAAAATATATCCTCCTTTAATTTAGCGGCAGTTTTTTTTCATTTAAAACTTCGAATCAGGCTCAAAAAACGTTTTAAATTGTTTTAAATTCGGCAGCTTGCGAAGAAGCCATTTTGAAAAATAGTGATAGTCACTGACCAGTGACTATCACTTTTTAGAGGCTCAATTTGGACCAATCAGAATGCAGGAAAATCGATAGTCACCTGGAAATTTCTACTAATGCAATATAGTTCTGCTGCACTTATGTGCAGTGAGCTATTGAGGTTGTACATTCTCGAACTCCCTTGGTAGTTTTGGTAGGAATTCAGGGTGATGTTTGAAATTTAGATAAGTTTCTGCTGCTCAAGTAGCCAATCAGATTGAAACATCAACTTTCCAACCTGTTCCCAAGACAAACTCGTAGAGCGCAAGGGGCGAAAATGAGTTTATTCTTGAACTTTTATTCATGTGACCACGGGCTACGGTGGGTCGCTAAAATCACGTTGTTATCAGGTATGCTGTAGCCTGAGACAGACGAATACCGAAAAATATTCGTCTGAGAACATTCGTCACTAATCTTGCCCGGTCTAATTATCATAATTTATCATAAATATTTGCATAATTACGTATCTGAGAAAAACAAAATTGCGTTTGCTATGAGCGGCACTGTATCGAAGTATCGAACGACCATGTGATCTTACTTGATCTTCCATGAGGGCTTTCAGTGGAGAAATAATTACCACTACTATGCTGCCGCACTAATATTTTTCGTTATTCGTCTGTCTCAGGCTAGGTATGCTGTTGTTTCATGGATAAATATTGTTTCAGTCGCTCTATAATTTCTATTTACTTTGCATGTTTGGCCCTACTCAATGATGACCATTCAAAGGGGTATGGCAATAAAAATGTAGTTTGCCTCATTTGAAAGAACCTAAATTAAAATTTCCCATACCGATTTTTCGTATCTTTCTTAGTTCCTGAGATAATTTATTTTGACAGAAATGATCATAAATCAGCGAGCTGACCGCCATCTTGGATTTTTGAGGATATTTCACTGGATATTCATGTCACGTCACAAGCATGGTCAAGCAAGATAATGGTCATTATGAGCCAAATTCCAAATTGACTGACAATATTTTAAACATTTTCTAATTGCTATTTGGTCACTTAGGAGTAGTTTTATATGGTTAATCCCGCGTGTGACGTCATTAAACCACCGTTAATGAGATCAAAACTTAATCTAATATGGCGGAGAGCTAATTGTTTTCAGTCAAAATATTTCAAGAACTAAGCAAGATACGAAAAGTCGGTAAGGGAGATTTATATATAGGTTAAAAGTTATTTCAAATGAGAAAACAAAATTTTTATTGCCATATCCCTTTAAATTAATAAGTAATCATTTGTTTCTCTGCTGCGTGAATCCTATAGATCACTCCTGGAATATCGTTGAAGTTCATTTTCGTAATTTCGCGAATTTGGATTCGATCAATTGACTAATCAATTACGGAGAAGGTTTGGAGACAGTATTATCGTTTTGTTAATATTATTGCATTCTTATGCATAACTGGGCATTTAAATGAATGAATTGTACTTATTTGCTATAAATCGTGCTACCTCAACAATAGAAATAGCCCACTTGCGAGCATCTGAAGCTGATTTTCCTTTGATCTTCAATGTATATTTAGGGCTATATAATAGAACTTCAACCACCATGAGGGTACGCCATTGAATATTTCAAAAAGGTATTATTGTCCCATCCGCTCCTTTCGTCCTGCTCATTTGTCAACTTCTATTATTTATTTTATATAAGTACTATAATGTGAGTGTAATTCTCGCAACTTCAGTAAATATACCTGTAGATATATTCAAATTTGTCAGAGGAGATCATGGGTGTTTCTCTGAAGTAGAAGAAGACAATTCATGGCAGTTACCATAATTATAGATTACAGATGCACGTTCATGAAAATCATTATTATGCTCCGAAAAAGAGTTCGACTGCATACACTTATGATCTTTGTTTTGGCGTAGAACCAGGGGCGCATAGGGTCTCATGCATGACTTCATATTTTCCTCTAAGCTCTTTCTTCTCAAAGTCTAGATAACAAAATGATACGTTCTATTTTCCAAGAGAAAAGGCGTCCTTATGACGCACTGCTTATATTCTGATAATTAGCGACATGTATTTTTTTATTTCATTTTTAGTTCGCAGCAATAGACCTACACAATATGTATCTTGTCATTGTCGTTCTATTTTTACCAACTGGTACAATCGCACCGACAGTCGATCAGTTTTATCGTTCTCGACAGGCATTGATAGTCCGTTTGAACACTAGGAGCGACTACTTTCCTGAAACGTTATGTCAAGATTTAAAGTTTGGAGAGGATAAAATTGCTTGTCGCCTCCGAAATGATCCATTATTTGGGTTCTTGGTTTGCAAATCTCCAGAATATAATGGAGAGTCTTGCCACAACACTATTGATACTGAATTACGTAACCTGAAGGAACTCCAAAGTATGAAAATCAGCACAGTAGAAGTTGATGATGAGATCATCGATGGTGTAAAGTGTGGTGGTAACAACGTGCCAAATGGCCAAAGGCGCGCATGCAGTGGATTTTTGGAAGGATGGATAGACACTGATAAAGGAGTGTTTAAGCATGTTCGCGATCGTATTAGCAAAGGCAAGTTAGGGTATAACATGTCCTCATAATTGCGATGTTTCATATATTACTCCATTACCAGGTTACCAAAAGCGACAAAATTACGACCTACTGTAATCCGCTTGTATATCAATGTTAAAGCGCGCGACAGTTAGACGCTAGCGTGTAAAGTTGGAAGTGCGGTATAATTGGACTGCTGTATATTTCAAAATCAAAAATATTTTTCTGTTCGTATTTGCTGTACAAGACTGTTCTTAATTGCATGAGTAACAAATATTTCTTATTTTTTTTCGTTCTAAAGTTATACTTATTCTCTTGAAGATATTAATTTAAGGTTTCGACTTTAGTATGGCATGGGATGGTATTTTTTATGATGTTTAGAAAAAGCCATTCTTATCATTATTTAGCTGAGGTGGGTGATCTGATTAAGGAGGTCAAAGGTTACACCACAGAAAATGGGCTGGAGAAAACCATTAATGATCTTAAGAAAATCGTGCAATTTATGCAGCCTGGCTCGGATGGTAACAAACAGATATGTGATCTTCAAGGTTTCTTCTTAAAGGATGGGGGGTTCCTGGTTGCAGATACTCCAGAAATCAATAAAGATATTGAGGAATACGGATCCTGTTGGGAAGGCGAACCAACAACAAACGAAGTTCTTACAGATTTAAATAGAATGATTCAAGAGTTTAGCAAAGACGTGCATAAAGGGAAACAGTTATATTTATACAAAAATTGAACCCTTCGTTTATTCTCTAACTTATTTTTCATTCTATTTATTCATGATTTTCACTTTCACTTAAATTGAAATAGATATAAACTAATGTATCTAATTTACTTTATAAAATATAAATTATGCGATAAATGTTTAATAATTTAAAGTAATGTATCCATGGATTGCATGTTACTATGCATCTTGGAAGATTTTCTGTCTGTGGCTGGATTTATTTCGTAAACAGCGAAGACCTATTCCCTCCCCAAAACCATAACTCATCCTGGTTGAACCCTTGCCAAAAAGGCCTGAGACTTAGCCAAAATCATACAGCTTTAGTCGAAGCCAAATGATCCCAATGCGATATGTTCTTTTTTCAAATTCGGATCAACAGCCTACAGGTACAACAGAATCTTTACAAATTTAAATAGGATGATTACACAGCTGCGCGTCGATGGAAAAAGCACAAAAACTTAATCTGTCATATCTTATCCTACTTATTTTTTATTCCTTTTTCTTTTACCTAAACTGAAGTTAATGTAATTTTACTCCAGTTTATTAAATTTTCCAGCCAATAAAATGTTCAACTAACATTTCGTTTCTTTAAACATATTTTCAGCAATGATATTATGTTACAATAATTTATCTATTTTTCTGTCTATAAGATATTTTCTCCTGAAACACTGAATAGTCATTCCTGCTTGTTTTAGCATAGGCAGGCTAAAATTAAATACGTGTATATTGCAACAGATCGCACCAAATATCGATCTATAGCAATATCAGCTCCATTCCACTTTGATTTGACGAGACGAAAATAAGAACCATACCAAAGAACCTCCCCTTAGGGAGGCAACACACTATTCTTGACGTGCTAAGGTTTCTCCAGAGTTCACTTGCCGCAGTCTTTTACCCGACCTATATATTGTCGACATTTGGATTTGGCGTCGGTTAAGATGGATGTTTATCGTAATTCCAGGGCAAAAGGTCGTGCTTGAAGTCATTTTTTAAATTAAGGGGAGTGAACGAGATGTTGTATGCAATTAATTGTATATGCAATTAATTGTATTCCGAGTAATTGTATGCGCATGCATGCATGTTTCTTTCCATGTGCTCGTCTGCTCGATCAATATTTTGAAAACTTTATATACGGATGCGAAAAGATCGAAATGTTTCATAAAATCTTAGGTAAGTATGGCTCTGTTTCTTTCTACTGACATACATCAAGGCGATGAACTATTTAGTGTTCAATCTAGAAAGAAGCAATGTGCTTTAATGAGCCGTTTATCGGCTATTTTATAACAGCCCAAAAATAACCCGCTGATCGATTGGTCAAAACAACATGAAATGTTGCAAGGAGACAGAATGTACTTAAAAGCACTAGATAATGGCTTTTTTATCCTAGACCCAGGTGTAGAATTTTTGTCTATAGATCACTTACCAACAGTTGTCAGTGTTTCATGTGATAAGAACATGTTTTCTTACGAGATCTGTGGATCTGTAACATCGCCTGCACAGGCAAATTAAAAACAGCTGCATTATCTGTGATGGCGACAAATAGTGATCTACCTGTTGTTGTAGAGTCGGCTGAGGCACTAAAAGGCATTGTTTACCCGCTGAGGCACAGAATAACATCGACCTGCCCGTTTGAGGCACAAAATAACATTGATCTGCCCATTGTGGCGGAAAATAACATTGATCTGCCTATTGTGGCGGAAAGTAACATTGATCTGCCCATTGTGGCAGAGCCCATTGAGGCACAAATAACATTGACCTACCCATTGTGGTCACAATATAACAATCTACCCAATGTGGTAGAACCTGTTGAGGCAGAAAATAAAAACCAAATTTGGTTTATAAATTATCAAAAAGAGCTTCAAGGTCTTGTTTATAATTGATCGCGAAAGTCTCACTACTATGATATTCATACAGCACTTTTGAATGCTTGTTTGAATGGTAGTCATGCTATTTTAATATTACAATGTTATATGATGGCCTTAATATTAAAGCAAATTGATGATTTCTTTTTATTTGACTCACATAAACAAACCCCTGTCCCTGAGTTTGAATAAGAGATGGAAACATGGATCCCTATTACAACATAGTATGTACTGTATGTATATATATTCCCTAATATTTCAATTGGGTTTTGGAATTCTTACTGAGCTTAATGTTAGTCATTACACTGAATGGTACCATCTGAACAGCTGGGTTACACAGAAATGTATATTTACTTGATACTTGATGGTTGTTTCAAAATAATATGGATATATTACATCATCTCTTATGCGGTGCCATCTGCTATACGAAGAATTATGTATTTCCAACATGTCATGTGGGTGTGGATCCTGTGTAATGTGTGTCAAAGTTGTTTTGGAGAGAGAGACCATTATGTTGGTTTGCGCGCTGTATAATTTTGTATTTCGACAATTCACTGGGCAGTACACTGTTAATTTTGGGGTGTCAATTTAACACCAAAAAGTGGTGCTAAAAAATTAGGTAAAAAATGACACCTTTTTTGGGTGCTATTTTAACACCGCCGTTGATGGTGCTGATTTAACACTAGTTACGGTGCTAAAACAACACCTTTTGTAGTGTTAAAATAGCACTGGTTTTTAGAGTTAATTTAACACTAGTTGTGTAGCGCTTAATTTTGGGGTGTCAATTTAACACCAAAAAGTTGTGCTAAAAAATTAGGTAAAAATGACACCTTTTTTGGGTGCTATTTTAACACCGCCGTTGATGGTGCTGATTTAACACTAGTTACGGTGCTAAAACAACACCTTTTGTATTGTTAAAATAGCACAGGTTTTTAGAGTTAATTTAACACTAGTTGTGCAGCGCTAAATAACACTTAAAGTAACACGCCTTCTCGGTGCTAAAGTCACACCAGTTTTTAAGTTTAACTGTTAACCATGGTAAAAATAACAATTAATTTTGTTATTAGTTTACACTGCACTAAAGTGATTTCATGCACCCAAATGGCCCCATAATATTACACACAAACAAGAAAATAGTTTCATGATTATTATTATAAAATTTGTTTAAAGTTTTTGGGTTCATTTTCCTTAGCTGTTCATAAGTTTAACAATTGTTAAAATTCTTCCACTTGAAATATCCTTTCACAAAACTTTTAACCAACAATTATGCATGCATTAAATGAAGTTTAATGTAAATGTAGTATATTTACTATTTCCATTGGAGTCCGAGCTCATTGACAAACTTCTGAACAGAAATTCTTTTCTTAGCATCAGCGCGCTTGTCCATCAAAACAGCTTCCAGGAAGGCGTAGATATTGGAAACTCCTGGAGTGTACTCCATATTCAGCACATAAAAAGCGTGGCGATAAGCATGGTCACTGCCATAGCCACTGGAATGTTTTTGCCTGATAAGTTTAAGTAGATTTGTCCCTCAGCAGCGATGTAAAAAGGATCCAAGATTGCCAGGTCTCCAGAAGCTATAATCCGTGGATAGGTGGATTTTTCTACTTCTTCGTCAAAGGAATCATCATCCTGAAAATATTCATTTTGATTTTAGCTTATAAGTTTCAATATCGACTAACCTTAGCCATTTAACCTCACCCCTTAACACAGAGCCTAAGTCACATTGTTGCATATTTAAATAATTGTGTCATAAAAGTGTTTACTGTATGACGTAATTATCGAAAGGGTCAAGTAATGATTTAACAAGAGGCATATAAATATATAGTATATAGTTAACTTGTCTATGCCCAACACTTCCCCTCTCATAAAGTGTGTCAAATTTTCTATTAAAATATACTTACTGTGCAAATCATGAAAATGAGATTTTTTGAAATGGCCTTCTCTTTCAAACGGGATTGGAGAACCAATGCCGTAACAGTGCTCTCAATTTCTGGAAAAAAGTAAAGGATAACTATAATTAGTAAAACATAAGTCGAGGGTCATCTTTTATATCATTAAAATAAAAATACATAAGCTTGATCACTAGACAATACGTCAGTCCAATCAAGTTACAGCAAAGCCAATCAGCCTGAGATAGTGTAACTGAAACAACAATGTCAAGCAAGGGAGCACGCCAGAGTTGTTTGAATCACTAACCTTTTATTCAATTCACAGCGATATCTGTATATTAAATTTCTTTTGTTCGACTGCCATTTGAAAATAAAATGGTATACAGCATGTATCGCAGGCGCTTGTGACTTGTGACGATGACATAAGAATTCATTTAAAATCTTAATTAATTCTTATGTCATCATCATGAGCACAAAATATTGTATTTGCTATAACCTGTACCAAGGTGGGGTTCTTTTGGGTGAAATGCCGCTTAGAGTGTTAAACCCATTATAATATTTTTATTATATGACTAGACAGTACGAAAGATTCTCACCATAGGATTTGTATACATATGACCCAGAAGTTTCCAATCGTTTCTTCAGCAACTAAGGGCATTTCAGCCCCGGGGATGAATTTGGCCCCGGGGTTGAAAAATCTCCATGTAATCGCCCCTTACAGTAGTAGACAGCTATCTTTGTTCTAGCAGGATACCAGACATGGCAAAATTGCTTGCTTGCCATGTATAAAACCCAACGTGGAAAAATAATGTCATTTACATTTAGAAGCTGAGCCAGTCTAGCTTTCCGAGTTGCCCCTATTCACCGGGTCAACTCACCAGTCACCTCATGCAATCAGCCCCTCAATACAATCCCACGGCCAAGCCAACTCAGTACATCACTACATGTATACCCGGCCCAGGCTTATTGAGGCCAAGCCTGTTGGAGTGTTGGCTCTCTCTATAAGCCTGATATTTACAGTACTAAAACAGAACTATTCAAGAGGCCTATACTCTGCTAAATTATATAATAACATTTCATAATACTTTACCATGAAAACATTTTCAAAATATTTATATTTTTCTGACAGAGATATGGGTGTGGGGCCTGGCATCCATATTTTAAAATAATATTTTTTCTAAGTCTTTATACTCAATACTATTATAAATTGAAATCTCAAATTATAATTTAATTTTAATTACCTACTTTTTGAGGTTATTTTTGGAGAAATCTAAATCCATGTCGTTTGTATTTTAATATATCTGTGATTCAAACATAAATATTATATGTTTAATGAAATAACGTCGTAGAGAGCACCAGCAGGTAATTGTTACAGCGCTATTTAGTCTTATTACCGAGTCATCATATACCGTATTGTGATGGCGGACAGTCGCGTATTATCGAGCTCGCCTAAAAATACCAATTTTATATCAGAGAACATCGATAAGGAATCTGTCGAGTTGTTAAACAATCAAACTCATTTACTCTACGATGGCATTCGCATTAAATGGTCAAAAGATCTTTGTTCTTTAAAGGAATTTGTTCAAAATGTTATTGGATTGAACGGCATATGGAAGTCACCCGGTGGCAGATCTAAACAATTTATAGACTCAAATCTTGATCTGACTATAATATGGTACCCAGGAAAGCAAAACACTTTGTCCTTCCGTGGAAAAGAAGGTGAATTTTTAAAGAAATATCTGGTGAGTGTCTTACAAACAAACCCAGTAAAGAATATAGACACGAATACGGACACGAGTACGGATAATTCATCCATACAAATGTCGACACCGACTGAAACCGAATCATTATTGGGAGAATTAGATAAAACCGTCGATACACTGTTAATTTTGGGGTGTCAATTTAACACCAAAAAGTGGTGCTAAAAAATTAGGTAAAAAATGACACCTTTTTTGGGTGCTATTTTAACACCGCCGTTGATGGTGCTGATTTAACACTAGTTACGGTGCTAAAACAACACCTTTTGTGGTGTTAAAATAGCACTGGTTTTTAGAGTTAATTTAACACTAGTTGTGTAGCGCTTAATTTTGGGGTGTCAATTTAACACCAAAAAGTGGTGCTAAAAAATTAGGTAAAAAATGACACCTTTTTTGGGTGCTATTTTAACACCGCCGTTGATGGTGCTGATTTAACACTAGTTACGGTGCTAAAACAACACCTTTTGTATTGTTAAAATAGCACAGGTTTTTAGAGTTAATTTAACACTAGTTGTGCAGCGCTAAAATAACACTTAAAGTAACACGCCTTCTCGGTGCTAAAGTCACACCAGTTTTTAAGTTAAATTTAACCATGGTAAAAATAACAATTAATTTTGTTATTAGTTTACACTGCACTAAAGTGATTTCATGCACCCAAATGGCCCCATAATATTACACACAAACAAGAGATAGTTTCATGATTATTATTATAAAATTTGTTTAAAGTTTTTGGGTTCATTTTCCTTAGCTGTTCATAAGTTTAACAATTGTTAAAATTCTTCCACTTGAAATATCCTTTCACAAAACTTTTAACCAACAATTATGCATGCATTAAATGAAGTTTAATGTAAATGTAGTATATTTACTATTTCCATTGGAGTCCCAGCTCATTGACAAACTTCTGAACAGAAATTCTTTTCTTAGCATCAGCGCGCTTGTCCATCAAAACAGCTTCCAGGAAGCCGTAGATATTCGAAACTCCTGGAGTGTACTCCATATTCAGCACATAAAAAGCGTGGCGATAAGCATGGTCACTGCCATAGCCACTGGAATGTTTTTGCCTGATAAGTTTAAGTAGATTTGTCCCTCAGCAGCGATGTAAAAAGGATCCAAGATTGCCAGGTCTCCAGAAGCTATAATCCGTGGATAGGTGGATTTTTCTACTTCTTCGTCAAAGGAATCATCATCCTGAAAATATTCATTTTGATTTTAGCTTATAAGTTTCAATATCGACTAACCTTAGGCATTTAACCTCACCCCTTAACACAGAGCCTAAGTCACATTGTTGCATATTTAAATAATTGTGTCATAAAAGTGTTTACTGTATGACGTAATTATCGAAAGGGTCAAGTAATGATTTAACAAGAGGCATATAAATATATAGTATATAGTTAACTTGTCTATGCCCAACACTTCCCCTCTCATAAAGTGTGTCAAATTTTCTATTAAAATATACTTACTGTGCAAATCATGAAAAAGAGATTTTTTGAAATGGCCTTCTCTTTCAAACGGGATTGGAGAACCAATGCCGTAACAGTGCTCTCAATTTCTGGAAAAAAGTAAAGGATAACTATAATTAGTAAAACATAAGTCGAGGGTCATCTTTTATATCATTAAAATAAAAATACATAAACTTGATCACTAGACAATACGTCAGTCCAATCAAGTTAGAGCAAAGCCAATCAGCCTGAGATAGTGTAACTGAAACAACAATGTCAAGCAAGGGAGCACGCCAGAGTTGTTTGAATCACTAAACTTTTATTCATTTCACAGCGATATCTGTATATTAAATTTCTTTTGTTCGACTGCCATTTGAAAATAAAATGGTATACAGCATGTATCGCAGGCGCTTGTGACTTGTGACGATGACATAAGAATTCATTTAAAATCTTAATTAATTCTTATGTCATCATCATGAGTACAAAATATTGTATTTGCTATAACCTGTACCAAGGTGGGGTTCTTTTGGGTGAAATGTCGCTTAGAGTGTTAAACCCATTATAATATTTTTATTATATGACTAGACAGTACGAAAGATTCTCACCATAGGATTTGTATACATATGACCCAGAAGTTTCCAATCGTTTCTTCAGCAACTAAGGGCATTTCAGCCCCGGGGATGAATTTGGCCCCGGGGTTGAAAAATCTCCATGTAATCAGCCCCTTACAGTAGTAGACAGCTATCTTTGTTCTAGCAGGATACCAGACATTGCTTGCCATGTATAAAACCCAACGTGGAAAAATAATGTCATTTACATTTAGAAGCTGAGCCAGTCTAGCTAGCTTTCCGAGTTGCCCCTATTCACCGGGTCAACTCACCAGTCACCTCATGCAATCAGCCCCTCAATACAATCCCACGGCTAAGCCAACTCAGTACATCACTACATGTATACCCGGCCCAGGCTTATTGAGGCCAAGCCTGTTGGAGTGTTGGCTCTCTCTATAAGCCTGATATTTACAGTACTAAAACAGAACTATTCAAGAGGCCTATACTCTGGTAAATTATATAATAACATTTCATAATACTTTACCATGAAAACATTTTCAAAATATTTATATTTTTCTGACAGAGATATGGGTGTGGGGCCTGGCATCCATATTTTAAAATAATATTTTATCTAAGTCTTTATACTCAATACTATTATAAATTGAAATCTCAAATTATAATTTAATTTTAATTACCTACTTTTTGAGGTTATTTTTGGAGAAATCTAAATCCATGTCGTTTGTATTTTAATATATCTGTGATTCAAACATAAATATTACCATGAATTACCAGCATGCTTTGTGGCCTTTGCTAGGACGCAAATATGGAAGAATTTTTTTGACACGAAATTTATAGTTTTTATACGACCTACGACATTGTTTTGATCTCGCACTTTATTGAGTTAAAATAAAATGAGTTCGTGAATCATGTTGTGTTATTGTATAAAATATGGCCTTCGACTAGCAAATATTCAATGTTTTTTCCGACTGATGAACGCAACTCCATACTTAAATATATTATGATTCAAGCGCTGGCACGGGGACGATCACGATATCCTAAATATATTTCAACAATATAAATGGCATAAATACAGTACCTCTTCATCCTCAAGAATAGAGATGGTAATCTCCTTCAAACCGCATTTATTAGAGTTTCGCGTAAAGAAGAATCTATCTTCTGAAACGAAAGGAAATCACAATTAAATATTAGATGATGTTTGATATAAAAATACTTCGAGAATATCATACATAAATCGCGTTTTATCAACTCGTGTGGAACATACCAATTTAACAACAAAGTCGATTCCTTTTTGCTCTTCGTAAGAATGCCAATGTGCAGTTTAACATACGAACTAACAGCCGCGACAACACCAGAAAATATAAAAAAACAAACAACTAGAAGCGGAATATATAAACCAAACGATGAAGTCGCCAGCGATGAATGAATAATTTCAATCTTGCCGCACGAAATTTGATCTCATGTTATGCCTAATATGGTATTCCATGCCATATAGAGAGTTACCGGAGTTGTTGGAGCGCGTGGGGCCTCGGAACCCGGTATTGTGCGTCACGTCTCGTATAGCACATCCACTGAGAATATTTTTGTGTTTCTGACAAAAATATGGCCTAATAATGGCTCGCTTTCGTTGCAGCATTTGCCTCGAATTTGTGTCAGAATCTATTCAAACATTAGTAAAGTATATTGGCAGGATTCATCGAAATGAACCGAATTTCCATGTCGTTTGTGGTATCAAGAGGGTTGCGCGAAAATATTCAAACATTTATATTTTCACCCCAAGAAACGGAGTTAATTTAGCAATACCAATATAGGTGTTACTTTAACACCCATGTTCTACCTCCAGAAACGGTGCTAATTTAGCACTACGAATAACAAATGTTTAACACCCGTAGAGGTGTTATTTTAAGACCCAAAAATTAGCACCAGAAACCGGTGTTATTGTAACACTTGCACTCCTCTTGTAGGTGCTAATTTAACACTTCTAAAGTGGTGTTAAACAAATCGAGTGTTAAATTGACCCTTTGTATTTCTTTGGTGTTAAATTAGCACTGAATTAGGTGCTAAAATGACACTTTCTATTTAGCACCACCCTTAGGTGTCAATCTAACACCAGTCGAGGTGCTATTTTAACACTCTAAAATTAACAGTGTAGTACTAACATTGACAACAATTCATCTGTGCACGCCAGTCATGTTTGTGACTGTAAAATTGGCAGTAAAGCCCTGAAAGATATTCAATCAGACATTGCAATACTGCAGAGACAAATGAAATCTACTAACACAATCATGGACTCGACTAACAACATTATCGAATCCATGAGCGTTATCTTGTTCCCGTCTGGTTCTGAAAGCGGCAGTATCCCCTATGACACAAGACTTGAAACGGTACTTCGCGAGTTTTCGGTGATAATAGAGGAGAAAGACAAGATTATTAAAACTCTCCAAGAAAAGTTAGTACAAGTTGGGGATGAACGAGCTTCATTAAATCTTACATCTGGAATCTCCGGCCAAAATACACCGCCTAAATTTAAATTTAATGAGTGCTCTGAACAAAAGATCTGTCAAAGTAATAGAAATGATAATCCCGATTTAAAAACACAGAGTACTGACGAGTCGAACAAAGGAAACAATAGAATATTAAATACACTACCCATAACATCTCCTTTAGTGCGCAAACAGAAAGTAAGCCGAGCGTATCAAAATGCCAAAGGTGGTGTGAATACCCAATTAAATTGTAATTTATCAACACGAAACAAGGGAAATGTTGATATGTATCATCGTACACGATTGAGTACCTCACCCTTAGCCAAATCATTAAAGGATAACTTACATCATGGTACCTCCCAGAGCGGCAACATTGGTCGAAATCTCCCTAGTGGCCATACACGCGACAAGGCCAATCAATGTCTCAACCAATCTCACTCAGCGAAATATAAAACAAATCCTTTTCGGAAATTTCAATACCGAAACAGACCACCCTCCTGCCTTCGCCGACCATCCAAAGACTGGTTAAATCACCTACGCTTTGTACGTCAAATAACCACAAATTGTACCCCCAACACCGAAATGCCAAGTCAACCGATTGTCTTTCTACCTCTGTGCGGAGCCATATAAACCACAACGAATTAAATAATGTAATATCTAGAAAATTAGTTCGCCAACTCTACCAAATACCTGCTTTACCTGTGACAACTTCACATATAATACCTGTCCGTATTACTAGCCGACTCAAAAGTGCCTATGATAAAATCAACTATGATAGTGATAAGGTCAGGGGTCATGCTCCTTCGAACTGTATTCATATTAACGGTGGCACCAAAATTATGTCAAAACTGCCTTCGTTTCTTGTAACCAATGCATGTCACGTAACCAATAAAGTCGACGAACTTGCCAGTGTCATTGAACTAAATAACGCTGATATCACTATTGTAACGGAATCCTGGTTATCAGACTGTATCCCCTCGTCGGTGGTAGATATTGGAAAATCCTTTAATATATATCGCAAAGACAGACCTACTCCAGGGGGTGGTATTTTAGCCTACGTACATAACTCTATACCTACCAAAAGACTCTGCCATCTTGAGACAAATGATATGGAAGTGCTATGGCTTATACACAACCCAACCAGAATGCGAAGACCTTATAGCTGCATAGTAACTGCTGGAATATACTTTCCCCCGAGCAAGTCAGCAAATGAAGCTAAAGAATTCACCGAATATATAACTAAATGTCTTGACTCCATACTCAAGGAAAGACCATCAGCGGCTATAGTAGTTACAGGGGACTTTAATCACCTGAACCCAAGTCAAATCTGCCAAAGATTCAATCTACGAAAGACAGTTCTTGCCCCTACCCGTGGCTCAAATACCCTGGATCAACTCCTTACGAATATGTCCAAACTTTACAATAAAGTACAACATCTTCCTCCTTTGGGCCGATCTGACCACCAATGTGTCCTTATTACACCATTAAACCAGGAAAATCAAAGCAAGGCAACAACAAGATCCGTGAGAAATTTACACCCTGAAAATATAAGAGCGCTGGGTCTCGCGCTCAATCTGGAAAACTGGGAGGATGTCTATGATGCAAATGATGTGGATGATAAGGTACAATGTTTTAATGAAATCATCGGAAACATGTTGGACACCTACACACCGGCAAGGGGTGTACGTATGCACCCAAACGATAAAGAGTGGATGACGCCCTATATAAAGACTCAAATAAGAGCAAGACAAACAGCATTTACTAAAGGAGACAAATATGAATATAGGAAACTTTGTGCTAAAGTTGCTAATCTAATTACGAACGCTAAACAAAGGTATTATGAGAATAAAGCAAGCTCTATCCGCTTTTCTAATCCAAGGAAGTGGTTTACATGTATTTACTCATTATGTGGAGCCGGAAAACAGTCCTCTTTTACACCAACACATATAACGCAAATGGATTTAAAGTCAACGGCGAATAAGTTACTTGATGCATTTATTGCTCCCTGGGCCAACCGAGTTCCAAATTCCTTGGCAGCCAGGGTCGCAGAGGTAGAAATTATAGACCACGAACCGCCACTACCAAGCATCGGACAAGTAAAGACAATATTAAAGTTTTTAAATCCCAAGAAGGCAACCGGTGTTGACGGTGTACCTGCATGGGTACTAAAGCGTTTCCATGAAGAACTAGCCCCGAGTATCCACGAAATTATCTGCGCTAGTATCCTCCAATGTAAATACCCAAGCCCTTATAAACATGCTCTGATTAGCCCTGTTCCGAAGGTAAACAATCCTGAGGATTTAAGTACTGACTTCAGGCAGATTTCAATCCTACCGCAAGTCGCAAAAGTCTTGGAGAAGGTACAATTAAAGCTAAACCAAGCTGATCTTAAAATTAAAACCAACCAGCACGCGTTTACGAGGGGTAGATCAACAGTTAGCGCTTTGACAAGCATGACTCAGGATTGGTATGACGCCACAGATAAAGGCAGCCCACATGATGGTGTACATGCGCTGTTTATAGATTTCCGGAAAGCGTTCGACCTCGTCGATCATGAGATCCTGCTAACGAAGTTGGGAAGTATGGGGTTAATAAGTCATTTTGGTTATGGTGTCAGAGTTTTCTGACCAATCGGACACAGCAAGTTAAATTCCTAAATGCCCTCTCCAGAGTGGAAACAATACCGGCTGGTGTCCCCAAGGGGCTGTTATCTCCCTACGCTATTTAACATTTATATCAATGACATGGAAGATTGTATTCCAAACGAACTT
Source organism: Trachythela sp. YZ-2020 (assembly GCA_016169945.1). NCBI lineage: Eukaryota > Metazoa > Cnidaria > Anthozoa > Malacalcyonacea > Clavulariidae > Trachythela > Trachythela sp. YZ-2020. The sequence goes on from JADLSH010000389.1 coordinate 4,629,826, forward strand.
CCAACAACCATATGTAAGTACGCCGATGATTGTAGCCAATATGAACTTGTCTCTACTGGATCAAACAGTAAAATGCAAGAAGTAGTGCATCTTTTGGAAGACTGGGCTACCCAAAACAAAATGGAGTTAAATACCGGTAAGACAAAAGATATGTGGATAGGATTTACGAGATCAAGCCCAGCCCCCCCAAGTATCAGTATAGGCAACGAAACGATTGAAAGAGTCACAAAATTTAAACTCCTTGGGGTTACCATGCAAAACGACCTTAAATGGAAGTCACATGTACAAGATATTGTTAAGAAGGCAAGTAAAAATCTACTTCGTGAGAGTCTGCAGGAAAGCAAATCTCCCAAGCAATATAGGGCTAACAACCTACTGCACAAAGATAAGACCCATACTGGAATATGCGGCACCAATCTGGGCTGGCTTACCATATTACCTAAAGGAGGATATTGAAAGGGTACAAAATCGCTGTTTAGACATCATTGGCTTATCAAGAAACAAAATTGAATCGCTTGCGTCAAGAAGAAATTATTTAACAAGTAACGAATACAATAACATACTAAATTCAGAAAATCACCCATGTAAAAGACTGATTCGCAGAACTAACGCGCATGAACATAACTTAAGGACAGGTTATAACCCACTACTGGCACCAATATCATCCACAGATAGACATAAACAATCTTTCATACCTAGAGCTGCCTGGTTGAAATATTTTAATGAACATGGCTAACTAAACAAAACCATTTGTATACATAGGAATAGCTCCTTTTATTCTAGTAAAATGTACATTATTGTAGTTTTTACATATCTTAAACACTGAAAATTTAATGAACATGGTTAACTAAACAAAACTATTTGTATACATAGATAATAGCTCTCCTCTATTCTAGTAAAATGTACATTATTATCGATGGAGCTTTTACATATCTTAGGGGTTGTTGTAAAAATTTTCTAAAATACTTTAATTGTAATACCACTGTAATTCTTCTGCCAAAGGTGGTAAATAAAAAAATATATATATATTACCATGAATTACCAGCATGTTTTGTGGCCTTTGCTAGGACGCAAATATGGAAGAATTTTTTTGACACGAAATTTATAGTTTTTATACGACCTACGACATTGTTTTGATCTCGCACTTTATTGAGTTAAAATAAAATGAGTTCGTGAATCATGTTGTGTTATTGTATAAAATATGGCCTTCGACTAGCAAATATTCAAAGTTTCTTCCGACTGATGAACGCAACTCCATACTTAATATATTTATGATTCAAGCGCTGGCACGGGGACGATCACGATATCCTAAATATATTTCAACAATATAAATGGCATAAATACAGTACCTCTTCATCCTCAAGAATAGAGATGGTAATCTCCTTCAAACCCGCATTTATTAGAGTTTCGCGTAAAGAATCTATCTTTTGAAACGAAAGGAAATCACAATTAAATATTAGATGATGTTTGATATAAAAATACTTTGAGAATATCATACATAAATCGCGTTTTATCAACTCGTGTGGAACATACCAATTTAACAACAAAGTCGATTCCTTTTTGCTCTTCGTAAGAATGCCAATGTGCAGTTTAACATACGAACTAACAGCCGCGACAACACCAGAAAATATAAAAAAACAAACAACTCGAAGCGGAATATATATTACGGAAATCAGTAAAGTGTTAACAGCGCGACTTGGAATTCAAAACGCACAAAGTCGTTTAATCAATCGTTTTCAAAATTCGTTGAAGTCACGTGGCCAAAAGAATTGATCATTTTGGTCACGTGACTTGGTTGTTTTTCAATGCACGAGTCATGACATTTCGCTATTTTTAGCTTTTGGCGCGTATTTAATAGCTAATCTCCTTGTAGTCAACAACATGTCTTCGACCGTGCAAATACGATTTTTATTCTTTTAAAGAAAGAATAATACACGAAGTGCCCCATCTTGCCAGACTGCAAATGCACCACTACAATTTTGAAGTTGATCTGGAAATCTTGAAGTTGATCTGTCCCCGGCGTATTTCGAAATGCAAATTAAAGATCTGCTAGTAAAACACAAAGAGTTAACCATCCAGGCCATCGTTTTTGAGTCTCCAGGCACAGCTGGTGGAATAACAAAAGAAAAAAAACGACAACGCCGTAAGTAGAAATGTTACAACGCGCCCGCTAGTAGAAGATCTCGTTGAAAATCAAAGAAATCGTTGGAAAGAATTTCTTCTTCTGTGATAAAAAATGGTGTTGTCCGCTTTCTTGCATAATAAGAGTATATAATTTTCACAAGTATTTGCACGGTCGAAGACATGTTGTTGACTACAAGGAGATTAGCTAAATACGCGCCAAAAGCTAAAAATAGCGAAATGTCATGACTCGTGCATTGAAAAACAACCAAGTCACGTGACCAAAATGATCAATTCTTTTGGCCACGTGACTTCAACGAATTTTGAAAACGATTGATTAAACGGCTTTGTGCGTTTTGAATTCCAAGTCGCGCTGTTAACACTTTACTGATTTCCGTAATAAACCAAACGATGAAGTCGCCAGCGATGAATGAATAATTTCAATCTTGCCGCACGAAATTTGATCTCATGTTATGCCTAATATGGTATTCCATGCCATATAGAGAGTTACCGGAGTTGTTGGAGCGCGTGGGGCCTCGGAACCCGGTATTGTGCGTCACGTCTCGTATAGCACATCCACTGAGAATATTTTTGTGTTTCTGACAAAAATATGGCCTAATAATGGCTCGCTTTCGTTGCAGCATTTGCCTCGAATTTGTGTCAGAATCTATTCAAACATTAGTAAAGTATATTGGCAGGATTCATCGAAATGAACCGAATTTCCATGTCGTTTGTGGTATCAAGAGGGTTGCGCGAAAATATTCAAACATTTATATTTTCACCCCAAGAAACGGAGTTAATTTAGCAATACCAATATAGGTGTTACTTTAACACCCATGTTCTACCTCCAGAAACGGTGCTAATTTAGCACTACGAATAACAAATGTTTAACACCCGTAGAGGTGTTATTTTAAGACCCAAAAATTAGCACCAGAAACCGGTGTTATTGTAACACTTGCACTCCTCTTGTAGGTGCTAATTTAACACTTCTAAAGTGGTGTTAAACAAATCGAGTGTTAAATTGACCTTTGTATTTCTTTGGTGTTAAATTAGCACTGAATTAGGTGCTAAAATGACACTTTCTATTTAGCACCACCCTTAGGTGTCAATCTAACACCAGTCGAGGTGCTATTTTAACACTCTAAAATTAACAGTGTACAGATGAACACTGATGGAACCAAATGTTATAGAGATAGATTATATAATATCTGATAATGTTTTGAAATTGTCAACGGACTATATTTATTGGAAAGTAGTAAACAAGTACAAAATATGAGCGACTACCCTAGTAAAAAGCACTTTTCTTGAGTTTAAAACTGCGGTTGTGTGCTATTAATTAGTCGGTAAATCAATAAAAAACTGCCTGAAAATACAGTATAAGGTCGAAAACTGAGAGTGTCAAGGACGAGAAAGCGCTTCGTATATTAAAATAAACTCGCTTGCATGTTCTGCGCGTGAGTTAATTGTGTTGAAGGAGAGTTGACGATGTTTGAAATCTTGCGATCTCCTTCGCGATTCATTATAATCATTTATAGTGTAACCAAAAAATGCTATTCTCAAGAATAACAAGTTGTGGCGAAACGACTAAGCCAAACCACAGGGCCAAGCTAGCTGACAGCAATATGTATTTTTAATGGAGCGAGACTATACCTGTAGTCATGGCCTAATAGACAAATAGAACAAAATGTCTTTGCCTGCCAGCAAATGAAGCAATATATAAACAAGACTCTGGGACTATAAGCATCGTTTTAGTAATATTTAGCAATGAATCACGTATCCGTTTCAAATGTCAAATTCAAATGTTAAACAAGTTGCTTTGCATCGTGCTCCGTCAGAAATATATTTTACCAGAACTATCGCTGTAATCGATTTACGCAGTGCAGACTCGTCATTTTGAGCATGGAGGTCTTTCTTAGACTAAAGAACACTTTCCACACCACAAATCCTACAATAAATATACGAATTGCGATCGTGATATCTCGCCTAGCTTATTTAGTCCGTCTGATCAAAATGTGCCAGCACAAAAACGCAATGAATTATTATAAACTTTTTCCAAACCCAGCTGGTAACAGAAGTCAAAACAACTTTCTCACCGTAGCAGCTCTTTTACACCTACTGCTTGAAAGAAGGACAAACTCTTCAGGAATAATTCAAGCGAGTTTAACATACGGAGCACTTTCTCGACACTCAGCACACGTCTTATAAGACATTAATAAGTGTTATAAATAATCAAATATAAATAAGCCGATGACCGCTTAAAGATTTTTTAGCCAATCACGAATTTCTAGTCCACAAGTGGACTGGCAATTGAAATCATATTGAAACCCGGTAGATGGTTTTTTGCCTCACCCGCCAGCCCGCCCTCTCGCCCTCCTGCCTTAAATTCTGCCGCCCGCGTCCTCCCCCAAAACACCGTCTGCTATGCAGGCTATCCTTCTTACAGTTGAGATCCCAAGCTTCACTTGAATATTCCAGCTTTGGTGGAACCAAATCATATAGGCTGTTTCTTTCAAATTCTCTGGATAGTTCCAAGAATTGTTCTTCATCATACCCTACAACCTATTTGCTTTCCCAGTGATTAATATAATATGCGTTGACCATTTCATATAAAATCGGATACACTGTTGACCTGTTCAATTTTAGTCCCGCGGAAGACATAGTTCATTTCTGGAGGCGACTTTTCAGTTGAAGTGCAGAAGGCTTTGCATTTGGAGGAATTATACACCATTCTCCCTATACTAAAGTCCAGAATTAAAGGATGGATTTGTTTGTTTCCTTGAACAGAAACCTCTGGCGCCCAGTACCAGGCTAATAGAAAAAGTACTCATATTAGTATAACCGATTTCGAGAAACTTGTATGAAAGTTACCACTAATCCAGGGTTAAGTTAACCGGCTTTTTAACAACAGGCCCCTGTTGCATGCATTAAGTTCCTCTTGAAGCGTTTTCTAGCTTCACAAAACTAGCTCATTCCCAGGATAATGGATTGCGAGATTTCTTGGCTTTGTCGTTGTTTGGCTTTAGGTTGCCTTCTCAGTGCACGACTGAGCCAGGACAGGTTATGGCGTGAGGTGGTCATCTTGTGAGGTATGCAAGCATCCATTCTCCGATGGATATTTCTTTCAGTATAGTATCCCACATTTCGTCAATAATAGCATTGTAAAGATTTGACATGAAGAAATCCCAAAGTTACGCAGCATTTCTCTAATACTACTTGCAGTCAGAGTTTTTTTATGATATAACTTCACGTTTTGGATTCCTTTTCTTCTACAAGATGAGTTGACACAGAACAGGACCGTATCATGATCCAGTGTGACCTTGACGTTATTAACGACAGCTGGATTGTTTGTAAATACGAGACCCAAGATTCTGTCAGTCTTCCCTTGGTGCCTTGTAGGCTACATCAAAAGGTGCGTAAGATCATATTAATCTGAGATTTCTAGTAGTTTCTCAGAAACTGATATCGATGATAGGTGTGTAAAGGACTCGTGGTCAGTTGACATCGGGGGCATTGAAGTTGCCAGCGAGAATAACACTGTTTTTGTGTAGATTAGCTTCCATCTTCCAAAGAGACGTGTGCAAATCTTATAAACTCATTACCTTAGTCGCATTTGTGCAGTAGTAAGATTCAAAAAAGATTGACTTGCTAGCTGGCACTGTGACCAGATGATCTCACAATCTGAATCGATGTCTGAGCGATGTAACGCAATTAGGTTTTTTAATAGCTGGAAATACTCCGCGCTATAGCAATCACTATTCTCTCCTTGTAAAAGACCACGTACAGTAGTTGACTAGAAAAATTTCGCTGCTAGCAATGTCAGGATTAAGCCACGATTCGTTGCCCAGAATAATGTTAGGTTTATGCTGCTCAGTTACTGTTTCAATATCAGTCACTTTGTTTCTCACACTTCGGCAGTTTATATAAAATAATAAGGCCATCAACAGAATACCTCCTTGATGATGAATATGTTGATGGCGAGTTTGACTCTGATGACTTTGGCCATGACTCCGCTGCCATATCCCTTAGCGATGTTTCAGAATATCCTCATAAGAATGATAATCGTGCCAAACGTCCTCGACACAACAGCCCAACCAGCATTTACCTCACAACAGCACCCACAGAAGACATAAAGCCTGTTTGACAAGATGGTTCAGACAAACCAGGTCAAATTGAACTCGATCATCAGCTCGATAACCACCTTCAAGAACTGTATGACACCGAAGAATCTGCAGTTTCATCTGCTGTCACGGTTAAAGCTAGCCCTCTAACGAATCTCCATCTTCAACAATTGGCATTGTGAATTCATTAGCTGCAAAGGTGGATTCATCCGACAAGCAGTTGTTCATTGTTGTGAGAAAAATTGCCCAAGAGTATTTTTAATTTGGAGCAGAGAAGTAAAGAGAAACAATGCCTCTGAGTTAAGTTCAGCGGTGAACAAGGGATAGATTTTGGTATTATGTTTAAAGAGTTATTTACCTTAACCCTTTCCAACATCGGTTTGGGTATGTTTCCTGGTGGAAAACCTGTAGATTTAAAATTTCACTTCCAAAATGGAAAATTCAAGGCATGTGGCGATATTGTGGCTGCGAGCCTGGCCCAGGGTTGAAATGCACCATGATTTCTTGATGCAAGTGTATATGATTTCACGGTTTACCCAAATGTGTCACTTCAGGAACTTAACGCTGAAATACATATAACAGCATCTTACCGAGTTCTGCTAGCTTCTGTTCGAGAGGATGTAATTACAACACCGACACAATTATTGAACACGGTTATACGGGAAAAATTGATGATTCACACATTGATGAGATTCTGCATGCAGTTTATTGTCATCAGCATTGTAATGCATGGACTTGATGCTAATGGTTTAGGAAGTGTTCTCCAAACCGTAGGTGCCGTTGATGCTATTTACCTGTTTTCAATTATGCATCTGGTAGCATGCGGAAATAAATAAAATAATCTATAATGGGTTTCCATTCAAAATTTCTTGTTTGATCTTGAAGATAAGCCAAATGTTTCTGGTTGTGCAGAGGCACTTGTAACCTTGATGATGATACCATGATCGAAGTTCAAGGGCAGAAACAGTTATACTTTCCCCTGATTGTACTCCTGCAGACATTACGAGATGGCTGACTGGCCAAACGCACAATCTCTCGACGGTGAACCGCTAACGATTACGGTGAAATTTAATTATGATTGTGCTGTGTATAATCCAGACCATCACATCTCCTATCCTGTTGTAATTGCGCATATGAAGACAGCTGAAAACTTTAACGAAGTTTTTATGTAGGCTCCAAAGGACAAACATTTGATAAAGCTTGAATCATATAACATGCGGACATCAAAGAGCAATAATAAACTACCGCCAGACACTCTACATGTTTATATTGCATATATGTAAATGTTAATAAGGTAATGTAATTAATGTTAATGTTATTAAGTATATGTTATTACTCGTACGTATCGGTTGAGAGGTGGACAAATACAATGCAAATGTCCTACTATTTTTAATTTTGCATCCACCTTTGTTTGCCATGTGGAGCACAGGTAAAATGTGCAAACATATAATGACATTTGTCCACACAACAGCCATACATGTATCTGATTTACATACAGAATTTAAAGACTGAGATTTTTCATGGGGAACAGAAAGTCAAGGTTAATAGTCAGAATTTACATGTAGCTTGTACAGTCATCGTAGTCATGAGCACAATTAACTGAGGGTATTTCCACGAAAAGTCTGTTTGATATTAAACTATGTTCTAAGATTAGTTTGATAGCTTTATATTTTAGCTACTGTTAAAAAACATTTTCTCAAATGCTACATTTGTGTATTTTTACTGTTATGTGCCGTAGAACAGGTTGAAAGGAATAAAACCGCTATACTTTTGCCTGTTGCTGTTGTTAATTGTTTCAGGTAAATTTTTAACTGTTTATGCATGACAATATATCTGTATATGTCAAAACAGTTTAAAATTTACCTGAAACAATTAACAACAGATGAAAATACAACGGTTTTATTCCTTTCAATATATTGTACCACATGCGCTTGGTGAGGGCAAGAGTATGGTGTATATATACGAAGTCACTCGCATCTAGACTGCGTTACAAGCTGCACTGACGAGCCGTTGAACGGCGAAACATGCATGTCTGCAGATTTGACTATATATGCTCCTTCGCTTGTGTTGTTGAGCACTCTGTGAGGTTAATTGGTGGCTATAAGCTATAATGCAAAAGCTCACTTCCCTTGTGGTCGTTTGAGCACTCTGGCCCCAAGACACTTCACGCATGTCTGGATGCGCATGTGTCTGAGTTATGTACCACATGCGCTTGGTGAGGGCAAGAGTATGGTGTATATATACGAAGTCACTCGCATCTAGACTGCGTTACAAGCTGCACTGACGAGCCGTTGAACGGCGAAACATGCATGTCTGCAGATTTGACTATATATGCTCCTTCGCTTGTGTTGTTGAGCACTCTGTGAGGTTAATTGGTGGCTATAAGCTATAATGCAAAAGCTCACTTCCCTTGTGGTCGTTTGAGCACTCTGGCCCCAAGACACTTCACGCATGTCTGGATGCGCATGTGTCTGAGTATTGTACCACATGCGCTTGGTGAGGGCAAGAGTATGGTGTATATATACGAAGTCACTCGCATCTAGACTGCGTTACAAGCTGCACTGACGAGCCGTTGAACGGCGAAACATGCATGTCTGCAGATTTGACTATATATGCTCCTTCGCTTGTGTTGTTGAGCACTCTGTGAGGTTAATTGGTGGCTATAAGCTATAATGCAAAAGCTCACTTCCTTGTGGTCGTTTGAGCACTCTGGCCCCAAGACACTTCACGCATGTCTGGATGCGCATGTGTCTGAGTATTGTACCACATGCGCTTGGTGAGGGCAAGAGTATGGTGTATATATACGAAGTCACTCGCATCTAGACTGCGTTACAAGCTGCACTGACGAGCCGTTGAACGGCGAAACATGCATGTCTGCAGATTTGACTATATATATATATATATATGTCTATTCGACTAAAGCTTTCATTTTCATAAAAGTTTTATTGTGTTGTAAAATGTTCGTGCACGGAATGTGTAGATTATAACGGGCTGCAATAGGCTATTCGCAGTGGCGTAGCTAGCGGTCCCGCTGTCCCGCCGGGCGGGACTAAAAAAAATGAGGAAATGTTTTAGAGTGAAACCAAAATCACAGCTTTGCTTATTCTGAAAATTTAAATATTAATTATGATCATTTTTCAGTGCTTTCATTTGTTATTTATTTAAATTTTACGCAATGTTGCTGTCTGCTCTTTGACCTCTTTGTTGCCTAGCAACTGAAACCCAGAATTAGCTAATTTCCACGCAATTTATTGCTTACTCATGCAATTCGTGTGATCGCATGTCTCGTGTTCCGCTTATTTTCAAGCCGTTGCTTGAGCTCGGAAGACCTGTGTTTCGATGCATCCACATTCTCAGTTTCCTTAGCAATGACAACAAATTTCTCAAGTAAGTCCATCATGTACTTTATTGCTTTTCCCTTGATGAGTTTCAATTACTTCTTTACAGAATACGTTGCAAGATATTTCATACACTGGTGGTGCACATGTTGTGGTCGTCTTTGCCTCCCTTGCAAGGAATATGGTATAGTTGCTATAGCAAACTTTGTGGTAGCGGACCTCCAATGCAACACAGTCTTTATCTCTAATCTGCACAAGTATCCGCTCATCATTTTTCTAATATAGTCTGTTGGTAGGTTATGTGACCCTACTTCATGAATATACTGGTTATTTTCTGATGCTCTTGGTAACCCTGCTACTTCAGTCAATATCCATGTATTTAAACAGGTATTTAAACAATATATATTTTTATGTTTACTGATGTTAAAAATGTTTTCCTAGTTGAAGTGATCTTGGTTTCCTTCACAGGAGTGCTGGAGCATCTGGTTCTACAAATTTAAACAGGGGACAAATACATTGCATTGCCATTGATTCTAATTAATCAAAAGTTCAAAACTGACATAGTGACATCTTTATAGTCAGGAATATATTAATATGAACTACAAACATTCAAATATAAACTAGAACTTGAGGTCAGTTGAAGATGCTATCAAAACAATTTGTATTACAATGTTTATCTTAAAGTAAGCCAAATTAGGGATTCCCAAGTCAAAACAAAGGACAACAATAAAACCAAGAACACATTGTTTTTATATAGTATATACACTCACGCCGGTGTGCACCGAAATTTATAAAATTTTACGTTCAAAAGACAATTCTTGGAGAGATTCCTACAGATTATCCAAGACAGCATCAAGTACAAGTTACCAGAAGCAAAACATAGTTCAAAAATGAACGAATTAAGAAGTTATATACGATTGTCCAGAAATCGGTCGAAATTGTCCAGAAATTGGTCATTTTCTGCCAGGCGCTACTTTTCTTCGTCGCGACCCGCCCAAGCGCGCTCGCTCAGCTTAGCCACTGATCTCTATAAATTAGCTGAATGCGGTTTTTATGCGGTACGAGACTGACCCTGCACAGTTTACGACAACATCTGGAAGCCTTAAAAAACCGAGGGAAGGTGGAGTCCAAGCTATCACCATCTACAGCAAGGATCAGAAAGTGCCAATTCAAAGGAAAACGTTCATGTCGTGTGGAAAGAATAAAGAGGCACTTGTCGAGTTCTTGTTTGAGCAGCGGAAATCGTTTGTATCAAACGAATTAAATTAAATTGAAATCTACTTTACTCATGGCGAGAAATGCCATCGTATTTCGTATTCAGCTACAGCTTTACAAGTAGTATGTGAAGAAGTTGAGTTATTCTGCGATAACGAAGAAGCAGATACAAGAATGTTATTGCATGCAAGACATGCTGTACTAGGCCGTGGGATGAGGGTCGAAAATGTTCAATTCCGTAGAACCTCTCGTGTAACTACATAATTTTTACATGAATCGATAGATTAGAACTTACTTAGTTAGAATCCGCTTCCCCCCAAGCGAAATAGTTGCACAAATTGAAGTACAACCTCTCCAAAGTTCAGGCTTTCTCGTGTTTCGAAATCCATGAACGGCCACTGTTGTGTTGCAACTACGCATTCGCTTGACCACAAAACACTTAATGCGCACGCGCAGATAGGAAAACTGATCTCAACGCAGGACTGGACAAGAAAAAAAATATGAAATGTGCGAAAGCAGGGCTGAAGTAAAACAAGATGACATCGGAGTGTTTTAAAAATATATGATATTTTTATGTTCCGGCTGTGCATTTTAATGGAGTTCGCCAAACATTCTGAGCAATGTACCGTGTCAAGCCCTCGCCAGGAACACTTCCAACATTACAATAATAACTTATTAAAAATATGATGTTATTTTATACTACAGGAATTGCATGACGTTTTTGCAATCAAATCTGTTTTTCAGGCTTTAAATATTATCACAATCCTAAACATTATAGAACACGCATACCGTAATTTCTCTATTAATTTCGGGGGGGGGGGGGCTTATTTCTAATAATTATATACAAAGAGCTGTTTGCACGTTTGATTCTCTTTATAAATATGCAACATCGGGTACAGTGATGTTACGTACCAAAGTATCAGTAAAATATCATAATTATCTTTAAAATACAATACTTTCACGCTTCACGATTTCATAAATTAATTGCTTACAGGAGGGGGGAAGGTTGCTTAATAGATAAATTACGATATACCATAAATAAGTATTACTCGGTGTTCACAATCTTATTTATTTTCTAACTCTCTTTCCATCAATTTTATTAGTCTAGGTTCCTTGTTTATTTATGCAGTCATCTTCATCAAATTCTTCATCACTATTTTCAGCTTTACTCAACATATGTTCCTCAACTAAATCAGAAGTATCCAAGTTCTCAGCATACACAATTTCACTAACATTTCTAGATTTAGGCAAATTGATCAAGTGGCATGGATATTGTTTAAAATAGTTGTCGGGTTGATATGTATGTATATTAATCATATGATGCCTTTGTTGTTTTGACATACAGTCACATTCGTCGTGAATGTCAAGGTAGGATGTTTTTACATGGCTTATGTAGAGAAAAACAATGACCTTTTGGAAAGGCAACCCCACCTCTAGCATCACCCTAACACACAATAGACTATAGGGTTACTGGTTACCAGGGTAACCTTGTGGCTAGGATCAGCCTATTGTCATGTATTATAATTTTTGTAGAAATCATTATTATGGCTCTTGTCTGCATAATAAGTAAACAGCAAATTAGGGTGTTTTATTTTGCTTTAATATATAGTATGAGATTTTGAGGTGATTAATACAATAACAAACCTGAGAAAACTTAAAAAAGGATATACAGTAATAGCCCAGGAAATGACTTTCAATGTCTTGTTTGAATGTTATTTGCTGAACTTTTCTAGAGCCTGATAAAGTATCTTTCAGGGACCCTGGCGAAAGGGTAGCATGGCCCGGTTGGGCATTGAAATTCGAATGTGAAAGACAAAGCACAGAGTCCTGCCCACCATATAGGACAGGGGTCATCCTAAGAAAAATTTAGAAATGCCCATTTTGGCGGCGGAACATGCAGGGGGGGTGGGTGGTTGGGGTCAGAATTTTTTGAAATCTAGTAACTCTGAAACCGCATTTCCTGCATTCTGTGGGGAGAATTTCATGGAAATTTCAACGAAACAAGCTTGCATCTCGAGTACTAAAAACATAGTTCAATAATCTAATATTCAACATTTGTTATATAAACATATTTAATTGAAAGACTGAAACAGGCAGGGCTTAGCCCCCCCTCCCATTTCCCTACTTTTCAAAGTTGGGGGGCTCTAGCCCCACCTCTGGTTCCGCCGCCTATGGAGGGGGAAGCTGGCTAGCCTGTCTTCAAGCACTGTCACAGGGTAATCCCAAAGATATACATTTTTAGGAATTTGTTAAATATGATCATAATGACTAATTCAAACAATATATTAAATATTGGATGTTTAGACACTTTTCGGGTTTGTGAATCCAAAACTAAATTTTTAGAACTGCCCATTTTAGGTTTTAGAACTACCCATTTTAGGTTTTAGAACTACCCATTTTGGAAAATGGAAGGCCTTAGGATGACCCCTGATATAGGAGTAGGCCCAAAATGTTTTAAACATAGTATGAATTCATTACAATTTGAGTATGAGAAATGATCGATGGTCGATAGGTACACTGCTGTCATATCACAGTGTATTTATTTATTTAGCTTCGCCAACTAGGGCAGGGTAACCACAACAGCATATGCCAATTCCTGTGGGCCCTTTTACCTAACCCACCCTGTCAACTTTCCCTGTGGGAGGAAACCGGAGCACCCGGAGAAAACCCACGACTTTCGGCAGAGCGTTAACTTTACTCTTTCCACTTGAGGACTGGGTGCGAGTCGCATTGAGAAAGTTCTCACTGAGACTTGAACCCGCGACTTTAGGGGTGAAAGGCAAGTGCGCTAACCACTTCGCCGCCGAAGCCCTTTGTAATTGTATGTGTACAATTTTAATAGTATGTGTAAATTGTATGTGTACAATTTTAATAGGTACACAATGTTTTGTGCACAGTGTCTTTCTGTGAAAACAAATGTCAGAAAGCACATGCATGTGCCATGGAATAATTCAGTGAGCATAAAACAGAAATCTGTTTTTAGAAAGCCAAATTAATGATATTCAGATGGGAGATTACATTAGCCAGGACATTGGCAGGAAAGTACAATTTTAACTTATAACAATATTAAATTAAATTGCAAATTATCAGTATTGCATTAGTTTTAAAGTTTTATTATTTACTACGTAAAAAATATCTGAATGTCATCAGACATTTCTAACGTCCAAGCAAAAAATTGTACAGTCTTGGCGGTATCATCTTCTCTACAGATGCAAAATTTATCTCAACTGATAATGGTGGCCAGACTGAATCAAATTCCGGGCCATCTTTACTAAATGGCGTAATTCAAGAGGAGTGCCATAAAATAAATTCAGTACTATTGTCGTTGCTAGTAATTCTTTTGGTTCTGCGACATTGTTATCAGTGGATTCTTGAGATTCTTCATTTGAACTGCCCAAGTCTAGATAATTTTTCCTTTCCACGTGACTCTCTGCAATCTCACATCTCCGATATGGGTTAATTTGCTGAAGAAAAAATCGTATACGAAATCCTGAAATTCTACAGAGCATTGCGAAGCATTTTTGGAAGTAATATCAGAGTTCCAATTCAATTCAGGAAAATTAAAGTCTCCAGTTATAAGTACCTTTTCATATTTCTCAGCCACTTGAAGAAATGACGTAAAGTAGCTAAGCCATTCATTAAGATCACTGTTTGGTGGCCTGTAGCAGACGCACATAAGACATTTATTTGGCGTTTGAGTTTCAAGTTCAATGGAAATCATTTCTAAATGGCCAGACCAAGATCCCAAGTTAATTCTGTTGTACTGAATTCCTTCACGCACTGGTAACAATACCCCTCCTCCACGTTTGTTGGATGGACGATCTTTTCTGATGATGTTGTAACCAGAGGGCAATATTTCAACGTCACTGACATTGTCATTGAGCCATGTTTCTGTGACCGATATGACATCCAGGTTTTCCGCGTAAACAATGTCTTGAAACGATTTTAAATTGCTTGTGATCGTTCCATCCTTTCGCTTGTTAACGCTTCGGAGGCTTTGTGCGTTGAATGATAGGCAAAGTTGAGTTTTAGAGATGGTTATAGGGCCTGGATTAGTAGCAATGTCACCAGCAAGTAAGATACAGAGGAATACGTGTAATGGCGTTCGCTTCATAATCTGAAATTGAAGTTGAGTCGTTGACTTGTTGAGTTGAGAAGTTGACTTGTTGAGTCGTTGCACTTAAATTCATTATTTCTATTTTCGAAATTAGTATTTTAATGCTCAAAAACTATTTTCAGTTCAATTTGAATTCCAACAGGCAACACAGAGTGATATAGTTATGGATAAGATAGTGTGAGGTACTTTCAGACAAACCAGGCAAATGCAAATTCAATTTTGTGCTGTGATGAAAGACGCTGGTAGGTAGATAGCTGGCTTTCCCAAGAGTATGGCGATGACTATTAATTTTTGAAACACCAATGTATCGGCCGTGAAAGCATATTTTGTTTCGATTTCGTCGCAATTTCATGTAAGGTTACTTAACACCAAACACGCGTGTAAAAATCGCGATTGCGCATCGACGTTATATGACTCCAATTTTCGCAGCACAAGGTAAGAGAATGTACTATAAGCTATGATAGGTAAAACTTTGAAATATGTAATTTTGTTGCTATTTTCGTCGTATAACGAAAAACGCTTTGTAATACCACGGTTTCAACCAAAGTATTTCGGAGTATACTTTTTGAAAACTTAATTGACCATTTTGTAAAAGTTTGTTCTGCAGCTATAGGTTTTCCTCTTTATTTTCGAGAAATAACATACTAGTTTCCAACTACGGTGGCCCACAAGACAGTGTCACGGCAAGAGCAAGTTTGTTACGCGGCAAAAACGAATTCATAATCACTTCAACGAATTCAATTCATTGCATCATTTATCCCCTTACCTCTTTGTGTTAGAAACACGTAATAGAAAGATACCATTTTGACTTTCGAGCGCGCAATTTTGGCATTTTAGTATATTAAAATCACTGATCTGGATAATTAAAATCAGGAGCTATGTTCTGCTCGTATTGCGGACGTCAAAGGGAGAAGAAGACAACTTCTGTCCCAATTGTGGACAAGATATGTTCTACCTTTTGTTTTATACGATAATTACTGGAGAGGCAAAATACATATTTGGTCATTGAAATTTTTCAGGGGAGTTTACTGACCCATTAACTGGCAGTACCCCATTGGGCGCATTGCCAGCAAATGGGTCTAACAAGAGACACTGGCGGATAGTTTTCTTCACCTATTAACTGGCAAGTACCCCACAACTGATGATTAAAATCATCAGGTATTAGACAGAGTAAAATACTAAACGGCGCATTGCAAGGTAATGACTGACTGACTGACATCTTTATTTAAGCACGAAGTCCATTCACAATGTAAAATAAAATTAATTATATATAGAAAAAAAAAGAAAATAGGTTAATCAAGGTCCGGTGTTTCTCAAGGTTTTCCTTCCTAAAAGTTGACATTCTTCTGAGGCTTACATAGTATTAAACTTTGTGGAATTTCATAAGGAAGGGGGGCGGGGGGAGTGGGTAAATTATTAGCAGGAC
This sequence comes from Trachythela sp. YZ-2020, assembly GCA_016169945.1. Taxonomy (NCBI): domain Eukaryota; kingdom Metazoa; phylum Cnidaria; class Anthozoa; order Malacalcyonacea; family Clavulariidae; genus Trachythela; species Trachythela sp. YZ-2020. The sequence continues at coordinate 4,646,161 of JADLSH010000389.1, forward strand.
ACCAATCAATTTTGCAGGAATATTTAAAGTTGGGAAATCATCGAATTCATCAGGGTTCATATTTTTATTAAAAATTGACCCCTGTTTATATATATGAGCCCTATATGAAGGGCTGGCACTCCAAGGGAAGATCATGTCTATAAGTTTTGGATGCTTATTTTTTCTTCAATATAGGAAGTGAGTTTGTCAAGTTCCTGATAAAGTATTACAGGAAGTGACAAAAAATATATTTCGGTTTCTGGACAACAACAGAAGGAAGCTAATAGCTAAAAGTAAAATCGCGCATGTTGTTTACTAACACATTATATATTTTTAAGAAGACGATACCTTAAAAATTGTGTGAAAATCATAAAATAACTGGCTATATATGAATTGTCCTTGTGGAACAGTACATTTAACATCTATTGAGAATTAATTAGCTAAGTAATTAATTATTCAGCTAAGTAATGTTATTTTTCTTACAGACTTGCGTGCAGGTAATGCGAGCAATGAGCATATAAACAGTGAAGATTTAACCAGTGAAAACTCAAGCAGTGAAGTTGATATTGATGAAGAGACCATTATTAAACACTACTTTCAACATGGCTTTAGTTATAAGGAAGTTCTTCTATTTCTTGCTGAGCGCCATAACCGCAAGATTAGTTAAAGTACGCTGTTGAGACGACTGAAGGCATATGGATTTGGCAGAAGAGGGTTCTTGGACAGGGAGGATTCAGACAACATAAGGAAATCCAAGTACAACACAGTGTCTTGTCGACCAAGCAGATTCACTATTTTTTTCTCCCAGAACATCATGGTGCTATAGGAAACCTTATTTTTATGGTCCCTCAGTCAGAAATAGATTATACAGCTGAACATATCGTTCAAACAATTAATTTGATGAATATCAAGATTATTTTGATTATGCAAGGAGAGCTCTTGGATTAGACCTGCCACATGACAGGCAAGACGCAGACAATCTTTATAGAAGGCTTATGACAGTATCTCAAAATGGAGCTTAAAAATAATAATCAGTTTTATCAGAGAAAATATGTTTCTTGCAATATATTTTCCAAGCCACAATTATAATTATCTTCACTATGATATATGTGTAAACTGTTCATAATATTTGATTAGTCAAAATGTCTGTGGAGAATAATTTTATAGGCCATTGATGTATTTTTGTTCGGCGAATAGCCAGTGGCGTAGCTGGCTCAAAATAATGGTCCCGCCGAATCCGGGCTAATCGCGCCGAAGGCGCGTCCATCCTAGGGGGGTCCGGGGGCATCCCCCACTGAAAAATTTTGAAATCTAGAACCTCGGAAATGGCATTTCCTGCGATTTTGAGGGTGGAAGGATGTCACTAGACAAAGTTTCAATACACCTCTGAAAGGAGTATTTTGCCTTGGTAAAATACAAAAAATGCCATCTGGCTCAGAGAAGATCTGTGTGGGCTCAGAGAAGTGCTGTGTTAGGCAAAAATATTGCCTCTGCAGCACAACGAAAAACTCATCACGGCCCGAATAAGAATTGAGAATAATAAAAGTAAAGAAGAAACTAACGAGCTTTTCACAATGCTGCATCCTGCATTTATTTACTGAAATGTGAAAACGAGAAAAAATATCGATGAGGTCATATGTGAATGAATTGCCCATAAATTCAACAGCACACAGGTGCAAGTATATCAAATAAACGTCATACGTAGAAAACACAGAAAAATGTAAAGATCAGTATGAAGAAAAAATACATAAAATGAGGTCACCACTACTGTGGGTACCTCCCCAGAAATTTAAATGTACAATTGTATGCCTTAATTAAATGGGGTCACCACTAGTGTGGGTATCTCCCCAGAAATTTAAATGTACAATTGTATGCCTTAATTAAATGGGGTCACCACTAGTGTGGGTATCTCCCCAGAAATTTAAATGTACAATTGTATGCCTTAATTAAATGGGGTCACCACTAGTGTGGGTATCTCCCCAGAAATTTAAATGTGCATTTGTATGCCTTAATTAAATGGGGTCACCACTAGTGTGGGTATCTCCCCAGAAATTTAAATGTGCATTTGTATGCCTTAATTAAATGGGGTCACCACTAGTGTGGGTATCTCCCCAGAAATTTAAATGTGCATTTGTATGCCTTAATTAAATGGGGTCACCACTAGTGTGGGTATCTCCCCAGAAATTTAAATGTACAATTGTATGCCTTAATTAAATGGGGTCACCACTAGTGTGGGTATCTCCCCAGAAATTTAAATGTGCATTTGTATATACTATTACTGACTATATTGATCAGACTATTAATTTCCAGACAGACCTGAAAAAGGAAATCATTCTAAGAATTCATGAAAACAGATAAAGATACTTACTTTCCCTAAACCAAAATAAAAATAAAATACTGTTAGTATCATTTATAAAGAAAGGCAAGTCTCCTAGGTTTTTCAACAAACTTCTTAACAACTTGATCATGCAAGACATTGGTATCTTCCTTAAGTTTTATAATGTCTTTGTGAATAGAAATCCTACAAAGAGAACTGAGCCGAGCCTGACCCATTCTGTTCCTTAAATATCCTTTCACCCTTTTCAAACAAGAGAATGATCGTTCAACCGAAGCACTCGACAAAGCCAAGACTCCATTCATTTTCAATAACTTTACAGCCTCTGGTAAACTAGACTGAAGATTAAATTGAAATATATATTTTAGTACTTCATTACTAGACTCTTTGTGGAAATCCTTGTCATTGTAAATAAAAGTAAGTTGGCTCTGAAGCATTGGGAGATCAAAAAGGGTTCCATACATTTCTTTGAGAACGTTGAATTTCTCAGGAGGTGCAACCCCATCCCACGTTGAAAATACCTTTGGATTTACAAGATCTAAAAACTCAAATTGTTTCATATCTTGGAATCTCTCACTTAACATTCCTACAATGGAATCAATTATCTGAAAATAAAGTTGTTTGTAGTTGTGCTTCTTGTCAGCCCTACTTACAGGTTGGCCTACTTTGTCTACTGCTTCTTGGTAAAATTTAGCAAAATCTTCTTCAGTACGAAGACAAGAAACAAAGTTCTTAAAACGTTCAATCCTGCTTATGCCATAGCTAAAGTCTGTACCTGTATTTTGAAGCACTGAATACAAAATAGAAGACTGCTCTAAAATCTTGTAAAAAACACATACCAAAAAACAGAAAAGGAAACTATTAAGATAGTGCAGTAAGCCACTAAACTTATTCAATGATTCATCATCCCAACCATCAGGTTGCTCAGTTACTTCATCAAAAACCTCTAAAAGTTTCTCATAATTTTTATATAAAACATTAATGACACGGGCTCGATAGTACCACCTAGTATCACCAGGGTTGGGAAACTCAAGATTATGGGATGTCAGAAATGCCTTCCTTCTAGGAGCATTACTTGTAAAAGTACTAAAGGCACTTGTATTAATAAAGAAAATTTTGACAGGAGCAACAGATGAGGCAGACTGGCACAAAACAAGATTTAACCTGTGAGCTGCACAATGGACAAAATGAGCAAAAGGATACTCTTGACGAACCAAAGTTTGAACACCATTAATGTGGCCAGACATGACAGAAGCACCATCATAAGTTTGCATAATTAGTTTCTCCTTGATGTTAGAATACTGACCAAGTTTATCTTTGACAACTTGAGATATTGCTGCAGCATTCCTATTCATACTGACATCCACAAGTCCTAATTGTCTTTCGACAATTTCCCTATCTTTATCTAAACGGACAATCATACTTACCTGCTCTTTGGTGGAAACATCAGATGCCTCATCAACCTGCACACTTATAAAAGTACAATCATCTATATTTAGACTTATCTAAAGCGTTTGATTCTGTTTCGCACACCCGTTTGCTCTACAAACTACAAGTTGCTGGTGTAAATGGTCCCATATTCTCCTGGCTTAAAGACTATATATCTAATCGGAACCAAAGAGTTTTGGTGAAAGGCATTACCTCTAATCCTCTACCAGTTACTTCAGGAGTACCACAGGGCAGCATTCTTGGACCACTTCTGTTTATTTGGTACCTCCCTGAATCGCTATCAAGGGACACTTTGATTTACCTCTTTGCTGATGATACCAAGCTAGCTAGGATTATCAATTCGCAATCTGATGTAACAGAACTCCAAACTGATATAAACGTAGTAAGTTCGTGGTCACAGAATTGGAAAATGAACTTCAATCCCGATAAATGTGAGTCACTCTCCATTACTCGAAAGAAACACCCAATCGAGAATGATTATGTTATAGATGGCATTCCAATTGTTAGAAAGGATTCTCAGAAAGATCTTGGAGTGTTTACCACTAGTACCTTAAAATGGGGACTCCATATATCCAACGTATGCGCTAAGGCACAGAAAATGCTTGGATTCCTTCATAGGACTTCTGATCCCGGTTTTGGCATTCAAGTCAAGCGCTCTTTGTATATGAGCTTAGTTAGATCTCACCTTGGTTATGCTAGCGAAGTGTGGTCACCACTCTGGTAAAGATTTACGTATGGTTGAAGGGATTCAAAGACGTGCCACTAAATTTATCCTTGGCTATTCTAATCACAATCTCAATTACAAAGACAGACTTTTAACCCTTAAACTATTACCAATTTCGTATTGGCATGAACTCAAAGACCTTGTTTTCTTTTTCAAACCGGTCTACGGCATCTATGATATTGATATATCCCAATTTGTCACACCTAAAATCGTAATTAAAGCAATTAGGAACAGCTCACCCTTGGACTACATTGTCCCGAAGTGCAAAACATCTCAATTTCAAAAAAGTTACTTCGTTAAAACTGTGAAACTCTGGAACAATCTACCTCATTCTACGCGGTCATGTCAATCAGTTAGTGCTTTCAAATCTGCTCTGTATAACCATTACAATACTGCTTTCAACTGTAACTTTGATCCTGATAATACTTCAACTTGGAAATCTATTTGTTTCAAATGCTCGAACACTCGAAATCTGGCTTCATCGTCCTTTCGTCAGTGCTGCCCTTAATAATTTTATTGATATTATATCTAATGTTTTACTGTCTGTATATGTGTGTATATCTGTTTTTGTTTGTTCATATAAGACGTAAATAGTGTATTTGTAAATAGTGTATTTGAATACTAGACTTTTTTTTTCTTCTTTTTCTTTTTGGCAGTTTACCTTGTTGGGTGTAAAACCTGTCGTAAACTTGCCCCGTTGTACGTGAACTTTACATATATATATATATTTATTTTTTTTCAAACATTGTACAATGAAAGCTTAATAAATAAATAAATAAATAAATAAATAAAATGTGATTCTTGCATGAGAAGTTATTCAATTTTGTCCTTTGTGCAAATGTTTGTTTAGTTGAAATGTGTTTCTTGCATGAGAAGTTATTCAATTTTTGTCCCTCATGCAAATGTTTGTCTATTTGAAATGAGTTTCTTGCATGAGAAGTTATTCATTTTTCTCCTTATGCATTTGTTTGTTTATTTGAAATGTGTTTCTTGCATAAGAAGTTATTCAATTTTCTCCTTCATGCAATTGTTTTTTATTTGAAATGTGTTTCTTGCATGGGATGTTATTCAATTTTTGTCCCTCAAGCAAATGTTCGTCTATTTTAAATGTGTTTCTTGCATGAGAAGTTATTCAATTTTGTCCTTCATGCAAATGTTTTGTCTATTTGAAATGTGTTTTTTGCATGGGATGTTATTCAGTTTTTGTCCCCCATGCAAATGTGTGTCTATTTGCATGGGAAGTTATTCAATCTTTTCCCCTTGGTTACATGGTTGCATACCTATATATGAACTTGGAATAAAATTATATCGTTGATATATACGGAAAATAATCAATATGATACAGTCCACATGGGTCCCTAGAGAACCATCATGCATTAGTGCTCACAGTATTTTCGTCCAATTTTCAATTGTACGACCGCCATGTTATCCATGAACATGCATATCTTCGTACTCTTGGCGTATCTCCATGCACTATACAGATTAATGCACAAGGATAGGAGAAGGATGGAGGATTTCATTTAAAAATGATAGAGAAATGCAAAAATGAAGTTTGTAAGTTGTTCTAGTTATATAGAAGGAAGCATTGAACCTCAAACATGTTTCTTGTTTTTGTTTCTTTAAGACATTTTTCTCTGGTGTATATGGCAAACGAATACATTCCATCCCGCATTTGACGCCAAATCTTCACTGGATTACACGAATGGCATGTGTTCTAAGGCAGAGTTTTTATAAATGCGACGAAACAATTGGGTACGAATAACGATAATCTAAAATATTGATATCCTGAATTTAATCACTTGCTTCTTCATGTTTCTTTTGTAAAGGCATTCTAGACAGTATATACATGGCTAGAAATCGCGGACATCATTATACTTCCTTACCAATTTACATATCACCTTTTATAAATATGGCTTCAACTGTAAGGAGCTAAGAAGTTGTATAGTGCGATGTTGTAAATCGCAAAATTCGAGATTAAGGTAAATTGTTATTGCAGCTTGTCGCGTTCGCTGGTTGCAAAACAAAGTCGGTCAAACGACAAAGAAATTAGTGCAATATTGACTTGAATTAGGTAAATAATAATAATAATAATAATAATAATAAGCATTTATTTCAACACGATGAAATTACAGCATAGCTGATGTGGTCGTGCATATACCTATAAAATATTATAAATTACTACATTACACTAGATCTAATTTTAAATTACAGATTTTTAACTAAGATTTTAAAATGTTTTTAAAAATATTTAAGTCATGATATGTTCTCACATCATTGTCCAAAGAGTTCCACAGAGAGACAGCTTTAAATGCTATTGATTTTTTCATAAAATCTGTCTTTGGTCTCGGCAAGGTAAATGTTAGTTTCCTTCTTAAATTATATGGTGAACTATTTTTCGTAAATAAAGAAGTTACATGTGTTGGTGCTTGTCCATAAAAACTCTTGTGAGCTAAAATGGTAAGTCTGGTTGAATACATATGTTGCAATGTGCACCAATGTGAACTTTGAAGTACTTCAATGCTAGGAGTACACCATTCAAGATTGTAAATAATCTTTGCTGCTCTTACATGCATACGTTCTAGTTCGTCGAATAATGTCTTACCACATGAACCCCAAATAAGGAGACCATATATTACAGATGGTAGGATTACTTTAAAATAGAAGTCAGTTCTAACCTTTGTGGGAAGAAAACACAATGATCGAAGTAAATTTAGTTTTTGGGAGTAGGATTTAATGAGCTCATTTACGTGGGTCTTCCATTTCAACTCGTCATCGATCTGTACACCCAAACATCTTGTAGATTTTACATGTTTAATGTAGCAATCTCCAAGTTTGATGCCTTGTAATGGACCGTGGAATGACCCTGCTTTTTCAATTTCGCATGTGAACGAATCGAAATCGTCCTTCGAGAGAATACAGGGTGTTCCAAAAAAAATGTACCCCATCATATGTTATGGTATTACTTCGTTAGCTTCAATCGAATATTCGAATTTTTATGCTGGAGTGAATAACAAACCTATCTTGTCAATCCATGGATTTGACTGCTTAAAACAACTAACCATTTGCCTTCTACAATCACTTAAGGTGGCGACACCAACTTTGCCACTTGTCCAAATTATGGAAATTAGGTTAAATGTATTGCAAAAGATTTGGGAAAGGATATTTAAAGCAAATAGTTTTATCTATCGTCGCTAAAACCCATGATTTGTTGTCGCTAACATCGAGATTTTGCTTACTGTATATAGTTTTTGAAAACGAGGCTGGAGTTTGGACGGGGAAAGGAAAATGCACTGAATTTTCAGTTGCGAGACAAAATGGATGGCAAACAGCAAATTTTGGACATTTTCCACACCTTGCCAGGGCTTACCTCCTTTTTAATTAATTTTTGCATAAAACAAATCATGACGATATAGGGACCACAAAAAGAACAGTGTTAGAGATGAAAGGTAGGTATTCTCTTTAAAAATCTTTCTAAAAGTATTGAAACACGTTTAACCTAATTTCCACAATTTGGACAGGTTGCATAATTGGTGTCGCCACTACTATAAGTGATTCTAGAAGGTAAACGGTTACCTATTTTGATCAGTCAAATATCAATATATTGGTTTGATACGATAATTAAACAATTAAAGTTGACGTAGTAATACCATGAAATATAGTGGGGGAATTTTTTTGGGACAGCCTGTATATATACAAATCTTATTTAACATATCATCTATATACGAAAATTTATAGCCTACTTTAAACCTATATAATTTAAGAAGGCTCTCGATCTCTCGGAAATTTTCAGCTGAAAATATGCTTCTGTTCGACAATTATAGTTCTATATACTTTTCTCATCGTATCTAATATGATACTTAGTTCTAAATTTCCATCCATGACCAAAGCCAATTTAGATAACTAAAGATTATCACTAACCCAGAGTTAAAAATCCACACACTTGCCTGAGTTCGACTACCAGACTTAGTTATCTCGCTTAATTCACGCGGCAATATGAAGTGAAATTTTAAATTTCCCTTTCTGCTACTCCTGTTGGTGTTCAGAGAAAAAACATGCAATATACGAAGACAGAAAATTTATCTTTAGCCCCAACTGGCAGCAATCCCAAGCCCGCCGCCAAGAAGGGAGAAGTGACCCAGCAAGATATTGTACAAAAGCAGTTGAAAATATTAAACCTACGAGAAGAGATTATTCTCCTGAAAATAAAAAATTGAAGTTGCAAATAATGCATTTGAAGGAGCAAGTGAATGGCACTACGCCAATCTCTTTTGAAGAAATATTAGATATTTGAATCTGTTACTGTGCTCAATTTGAATAATAATCGATGTTACTTCGCATGACCATGCGCAGCGATTTATTTTGCAAATGATGCAGTTTTATAAATCAATTCATAAAATTAGATCCGACAAATCAATTTATAAAATTTGAATTCTCTGAATCAATAAGGCATAATTTTAACATTGCAACATTGTTAGATAGGGGCAACAAAACAATTAATAAATTTGGGGTTTAAAGTTGGACTACAATCATTTCCTTTTTGTATTTCAAAACATGGAGCAACAAGCCAATACCTTTGTGGTCCACAGTAGTTAACAGCAACCAATAAGTAAGACATTAATGCCATGTATGTTTTTTAATTATTAAAAAGGGTTTTCCAGTATACCCTCCCATTCTCCGCCCATGACAGTGACAGTGTCATCCTCAGAAAAATTGGAAGAGGGCCAACTGTGTTAGGTAAAATTTATCGAATGAAATTGTTTATTTATATTACCCTAAAACAATTTTTATCTATTCCAGCGGTATTGGAGATGTATCATAAATAGAAAAAGATAGTGCGAACGGCGAATATACGACGTACGTGTTCTTTGTTAAATTGTTGTTTCTTTGTTTTGACTTTGCAATCTCTTGCTGGCTTTTAATACTTTACAATATTAAACATTATGATGCAAATTGTTTCGACAACATTTTATCATCCTCAAGTTCTACTACATGGTGAATTAAATGTATCTTTCACTTCTGCAGAGTAAAAACCCAACAATTTTCATGATATGTATGTACACAATAGACTAGGTGACTATCATCATGCAAGCAGACCCTCGTTGAATCTTACATGGGATAGACATTTTTAATAATATGATTTTCACATGCGTGTTTTTAGCTTATGGCCTGTTCATATGATCCCGCTTGCCGAGACATCTCGCCTAGCGAGACGAATATTTCCGTGTGTTCATATGGAGTTTTTCATCCCGCTTGTCGAGATGAAATTACAATGTTGTTCTATAATTAGCGTTGCAAAACATGTACATTTCATGCACGCAACACAAATATTTTAACGATTTTGTTGTTTCTTTTTGTTTTTTTGATAATTTTTTGATAAAATTGATATGAAATTGAGAATTTTTTGAGAATTTTATCCAAGATGGCGGCCGATGAGCAAATTTATCACATTTTACTTGCACTTTACTCGCAAACAAAAATGTTACAGAAAAAAATAGTAACATTCTCATAGTTAGGTGGTCCAGTAAGATTAAATAAGCCAATAAAAATTTTCGTTGCCAATGTCCTTTAAGAGTTCTAAACGGAAGGAAAGTATCAATAGCGAGGTAGAGTTCCTTCATTAGCGCATTAAATTTATCCTCACAAGAGGGAACATTAAATATATTACTCCAATCTTTCTCCGTAATCCATCATCCCAGTGGTCTCCAAGCACTGTCTCTCATATCACGTACCTTTATCTTCTTTAACGGTGGTTTACTATCAGTGGCATTTTTTGGTTTCGCTAGTATAGTGTAATGGTCTGAGGCTCCTATTTTAGGTAATCGTATTAGATCAAACATTTTAGGCCTATTGGTAAATAACCAGTCCAGAATTCCAGTATCCCTCGTTTTAAATTTAACGATTTGTTTCACTAAAGTGATTTGGTTGAGAGATTTCCTTTGAATGAAGTCCGGTGGAATTAGGATTAAAATCTCCAGTTATTAATACAAGGGCATTAGGTTGCTTAGAAATTATAGCATCCAAATTTTTCTGGACATGGCGTTTTAGGGCGATGTTCTTTTCTCTTCCATTATCAGGTGGGTGGTATATCACACTCAAGATAATTGATGTTATTTGCCTCGGCAATCTATATGGCCTCATTGACAGCCAAATTGATTCAACTTCGTCATCTACGCAGGAATCTAATGGTTTACATGGAATCTTATTATCTAAGTACACCTCCACGCTCCCACCAGTAGTGTTAACACGACCTTTACGGAAGAGGTTGTAGCCTGGGATAGAGACGTTAGAGTCTGGGATGTTAACATACAACCACGTTTCAGTTACGCAAATTATTCCAACAGAATTGAGTTCAGCTATTTGGTGAATCTCATCCACTTTATTCGTAATTGCCCTAACATTCGCAGATAAAACAGTTGGGATATAGGACTGAGTATTTTGTTTATAATTTATAGGGACTTCGATTACATTGTATCTATTACTCGTTGTGATAGGACTTCTGTAAGGTTTTTTCTGAGTTAAACGAACATTAATTGGTTGGGTTTCCTCATTTCTGGTATAATCACTTAAAAGTAGGGACAGGGTATACTCATTAGTGGCCGTAAATGTTGTCGATTTTGCGGCATCGCCATCTGTGGGCATCGCCATCTGGGCGGCATCGCCATCGGTGGGCATCGTCATCTGGGCGGCATCGCCATCTGGGCGGCATCGCCATCTGTGGGCATCGCCATCTGGGCGGCATCGCCATCGGTGGGCATCGATTCAGATCCATCGGAGTGGGGGTTTGTTGAAATCTGGTTCCAGTTACATTGAATCTCTGCAGACCTATCTCCACCTGTTTCAGTATCGACTTGATATTTGCAGCGGTTCTAAAAAAGCCGGATTTTCGTAATGATTGGGATAGTGGCGTTGTTGAAAATGGTTGATTTTGTGAGAAAAGTCGCACTTTGAGCCTTTTAAACAGCTTCCCTTCCTTTCCAAGAAGGGGCATGGGATCAAGTGCTTGGATTTAGAAAAGATCCTATTTTCTTTATTACGTTCCAGAATCGAATGGGAGAAGTCACAATTGACTCCTTCAATGCAACGGCCGCGTCGGAGCAGGAATGGACATGGGATAACACTTTTACGCCCGTATTCTAAAAGCTCACTCACACTCACACTCAATGAGTGGACGCTCATTCTCAATTAGTGCAACTCACCACTCAATGAGTGTCCAATCACACTCACTGAGTATAATGCTACACTCACACTCCAACTATTCAAAGACACCACTCACACTGAAGTGAAGGTCAGATTTTGAGTGAAGTGTGAGTGAGAGGTATACGTCCCTTGACCTGCACTCACAATTTTTTACTGCATGTAAATATGGCCGAAAGATGGCTAAATAGACTGAATGCTGTTGATAATATGATATTCAATAACAGAAATAGACGGAGAGAATATAATTTCAATGTAGAGCAGTACGACGACGAACAATTTAGGAGCAGATATAGGTTAACAAAGGATGCCTTTCAGGAGTTCCTGGCCATGATCAGAGCAGATATACAGGCACATAACGACAGGGGACGACCGATTCCCGCTGATATCCAACTGCTGATAACTCTCCGATTTTATGCTACTGGTACGTTTCAGTTAGCATGTGGAGACTTATGTGAAATATCGCAGCCATCAGCAAGTCGCATTATAAAACGAGTGTCGGAAGCTATTGCTCGACTAAAGAATAATTACATAAAATTTCCAGATGAGAATATGATACAACAAAGCAAGCTTAATTTCTGGCGCATTTGTGGATTTCCCAATGTGGTTGGGGCAATAGACTGTAGCCACGTTAAAATCTCATCTCCAGGGGCCAGAATGCAGAGCTATATCGGAATAGAAAAGGGTATTTTTCCATCAATGTCCAAGTTGTTTGCGGCGCAAATTTGGAAATTGTAAACATTGTCGCACGTTGGCCAGGAAGCGTACACGATGCAAGAATTTTTGACAACAGTCGCTTATGTGCAAAATTTGAACGTGGCGACATCGATGGCGTTTTTACTGGGCGACAGTGGGTATCCATGTCGGCCTTATCTCATGACACCACTGTTGAATCCCCGAACACGGCCAGAACGAAGCTATAATGTGTCTCAAATACGAACCAGAAATACGGTCGAAAGAACATTTGGAGTATTAAAGAGATTATTTCCATGCTTGTCTATGTGTCTGCGTACAAAACTGGAAACGACACTGACTATTATTGTTGCGACAGCTATTTTGTACAATTTTTTACGAAAGAGAAATGATCCGTTTGATGAACCTGATTATATTCCGGAGGAAGGTGACGACATGCCAGATGTTGAAGGCAATGAAGGACGATTGGGTGTTGCTGTGCGCGCCGCCTTGATAATACAACATTTCACGTAAACCACTGGTCTAATATAGTTGATAAAGGTTTCAAAACAATATTTCCAGTACACTGTATATTCTACTGTGTATGTTTGCCAAATTGAGTTGTCACGTATTATCTACCACACCTACATTATTATGTAATTAGATTTTCGTAATATTATGCCGTTATGTGTTTAACATCATTCATTACAAGTATTATTGTGTGATCATCCTAGAACGGGTGAATGGTTTCTGTGGTTGTTCTGCAGCGAGGTTTATGTTTTTACTCATTGAATTCCAATACTCCCACTCGGCGTCAAGCACTTCTATCTTTCTTTTGTGTTCAGTCAGCAATTGGGTTTTTTTAATAGCCAACAATTCCATCTCCGCCTCATGTTGCTTTTCTTGCATGCTCAAACAACGCTCTTGAGCCGCAGACATTCCTTTCCTTGTGGTCGATGGTAACGACAATGCACCCTCGACAACAGTCGACGGGTCTAGCTGCTGATTTGGAGTTAATGTAGAAGTTGTAATTTGCTGAATGTCGTTTTCATCGTTTTCTATTAAATTAATGAGAAATGAAATACGACATGCACTAAGACACTATTGTGTATTCTTTTATAATATTAAACTTTAACAACTCTTTCATGATTCAGAGCATATCCTTACCTGATTCGAAGTTATCGTCGTCAAACGGGTTTTGTAGGCTGTCTATTTGAGCAGGGATTATTGAAGCAATAGCCGATGATTGTTCGTCTCCTGGTGATGTGGGTACACCACCACCAGTTAATTTAGCGGCTCGTTTTGCTTTAGCAAGGACCTTTTTGGCACGGGCCTTCAAATTTTCCAACATTTCTTAAGTTGTCTAGCATCCCGTTTAGTTACACCGGACTGCGAATTGAATTCGTGCGATAACGTTTCCCACAACGCGTTTTTCTGCGATATTGTCCTGAAATCATTTCTTTTACATTCCAGGACAGCCTTGTGCTTTGCTACTAACTCTGTCAGTAGTGACTTTTCTAGTTGAGAAAAGTACTGCCTGTTTTGTGACATCTTGCACGTTGTCTTTGGAACTTCTCAGCCAAGACAGATCACACTCTTATTAACATGCACTTATGATTGTTCACAATACTGCACTCCAGTCAGTCACACTTGAGTACGCTCTTTGAATGCAAATTAACCACTTTGCTTAACAAATGAGTGCGCCCTCTCAACGAAAACAGTTACACTCAAACTCCAATCAAACTCGCACTTCAACCCCACTTCAGTGCTTCTCACTGAAATGCCACTCAAGTGTGAGTGTGAGTACGCTTTTAGAATACGGGCGTTAGGGTTTTGAGACGCACGCTCGGATTTAGACTGTTTATCTGTACTAGTTCTGTCGGGTTGACCAAACAGGGCCACCCCTACAACGGAGTTCATATTTCCATCTTTTAAATTCAAACCCGTCGTACTAAGACGATTATTTGTTATGTCTTTAGGTTCTTGCAATGTTTTATCCAATTCGACTAATTCAATTACTTTATTATGTTGCTCATTTTGTATGGGGTTTTCATTCTGTATGCTTTCGCTATGCGCTGCTTGTTTTGTAATTTCAGGAAACGGTGCCCGTTCATAATCATTTCCTAAGCGCTTAGCTTCCATTATTAATTGCCGTTTGTCCTCGTTTACGAGACGCACTGAGGTTACTAAGCTGCCTTCTCCTCTTCGAGTATTTTAATTTTTGTATTTAAATCAGAAGTAATATAGACTAAGTTGTTCATGTGTTCAAGGTATTTGACGTTTTCTTTCTTAAGATTTGCATTTTCAGAGCAAATAAATTTGTATTCTTTCCTAAGTGAGTGTAGTTCTAAGTATGCAGTGTCATTCGATGAGGTTTGACATATAGATTCAAGGTTAGTTATACCAGTTTTTTTTGCTCCATAGCAGCTTTAAGCTGTTGGATTTGAAGCTTGAAGTCATTAATCGCTTCAATAAATTTGTCGTTATTATGCAAATTGGAAGCTTCAAACTTGTTGCACGTTTCTCCCTCCTTTGAACTTGAATTTGATTTGATTTTGCTGTAAATATCCTCTTCCATCTGTTTAATTGACTCAGAAAGTTCTGTCGGTTCCTCTGCTGTCGATTCCTCACTGTCAGGAATAGCTATTTTCAGTTGAGCTTCTTCCAGACGAGCTATTAAGTCACTTTTGTTTCCTGTTGTGCTTAAGCCTTTACCGGGCAATTCTTTCTTTAATTCTACCACTTTTAAATCTTTCAGATATTTATCTTTCTCGTGTAAATTGACTTCCTTTTATCTACCCGATACCTTATTGTATTATATCAAAATATATAAGTTTTCAAATTGCCAACTTTAAAATTTTGAACATATAGAGCGGAGCTCAAAATTACACGTCCGCACACGACGAGCGCCTTAGGTCCATCGTTTTGGAGATAAAAGGTAGGTATTCTCTTTAAAAATCCTTCTAAAAGTATTGAAACACGTTTAACCTAATTTCCACAATTTGGACAGGTTGCAGAATTGGTGTCGCCACTACAATAAGTGATTCTAGAAGGTAAACGGTTACCTATTTTGATCAGTCAAATATCAATATATTGGTTTGATACGATAATTAAACAATTAAAGTTAACTGACGTAGTAATACCATGAAATATAGTGGGGGAATATTTTTGGGACAGCCTGTATATATACAAATCTTATTTAACATATCATCTATATACGAAAATTTATACTTTATACCTATATCATTTAAACAGGCTCTCGATCTCTCGGAAATTTTCAGCTGAAAATATGCTTCTGTTCGACAATTAGTTCTATATACTTTTCTCATCGTATCTAGTATGATACTTAGTTCTAAATTTCCATCCATGACCAAAGCCAATTTAGATAACTAAAGATTATCACTAACCCAGAGTTAAAAATCCACACACTTGCCTGAGTTCGACTACCAGACTTAGTTATCTCGCTTAATTCACGCGGCAATTTGAAGTGAAATTTTAAATTTCCCTTTCTGCTACTCCTGTTAATGTTCAGAGAAAAAACAAGCAATATACGAAGACAGAAAATTTATCTTTAGCTCCAACTGGCAGCAATCCCAAGCCCGCCGCCAAGAAGGGAGAAGTGACCCAGCAAGATATTGTACAAAAGCAGTTGAAAATATTAAACCTACGAGAAGAGATTATTCTTCTGAAAAGAAAAAATTGAAGTTGCAAATAATGCATTTGAAGGAGCAAGTGAATGGCACTACGCCAATCTCTTTTGAGGAAATATTAGATATTTGAATCTGTTACTGTGCTCAATCTGAATAATAATCGCTGTTACTTCGCATGACCATGAGCAGCGATTTACCTGGCAAATGATGCAGTTTTATAAATCAGTTCATAAAATTAGATCCGACAAATTGATTTATAAAATTTGAATTCTATGAATATCAATAAGGCATAATTTTAACATTGCAACATTGTTAGACAGGGGCAACAAAACAATTAGAAAATTTGGGGGTTAAAGTTGGACTACTATCATTTCCTTTTTGTATTTGAAGACATGGAGGAACAAGCGGATACCTTTGTTGCCCACAGTAGTCACCAGTATATTTTATAATTATTAAAAAGGGTTTGATCTTTCAGTATACCCTCCCATTCTCCGCCCATTACAGTGACAGTGTCATCCTCAGAAAAATTGGAAGAGGGCCAACTGTGTTAGGTAAAATTTATCGAATGAAATTGTTTATTTATATTACCCTAAAACAATTTTTATCTATTCCAGCGGTATTGGAGATGTATCATAAATAGAAAAAGATAGTGCGAACGGCGAATATACGACGTACGTGTTCTTTGTTAAATTGTTGTCGCTTTGTTTTGACTTTGCAATCTCTTGCTGGCTTTTAATACTTTACAATATTAAACATTATGATACAATGTTTCGACAGCATTTTGTCATCCTCAAGTTCTACTACATGGTGAATTAAACGTATCTTTCACTTCTGCAGAGTAAAAACCCAACAATTTTCATGATATGTATGTACACAATAGACTAGGTGACTATCATCATGCAAGCAGACCCTCGTTGAATCTTACATGGGATAGACATTTTTAGTAATATGATTTTCACATGCGTGTTTTTAGCTGATGGCCTGTTCATATGATCCCGCTTGCCGAGACATCTCGCCTAGCGGGACGAATATTTCCGTGTGTTCATATGGAGTTTTTCATCCCGCTTGTCGAGATGAAATTACAATGTTGTTCTATAATTAGCGTTGCAAAACATGTACATTTCATGCACGCAACACAAATATTTTAACGATTTTGTTGTTGCTTTTTGTTTTTTTTGCAATAAAAAGCATTGGTTTAGCAACATATTTCATGCTTGATTCTAAAACAAACATAAAACTACGTAAAAATCGTCAAATTAAGCGGCAAAATCGGAAATTTGGTTTCTCGATTTCATCCCGGTAGGCGGGCTGGCGTGTTCATATGGAATATTTTTCATCCCGCCTACCTATGATCTCGGCTCAAAGAGGCGAGATCTCGCCAAGCGGGCCAGCCCGCTTTCTCATATGAACACGATGTAATTTTTTATAGTAAAAGTATTAGGAGGCGAGATCATAGGTAGGCGAGACGTCTCGGTAAGCGGGATCATATGAACAGACCCTTACAATTTGTTCAGTTTCCAGTGCGATCAGAGAAGTCATAAGTTGTCAACTGAGCTGGAACATGTTGTTGAGTGAAGACTCAAATATTATGTCAAACAGTCATTGTTGATGGATTTGCTTGATTCTCCCATTAAAAAAGTCAAAGCACTTTTTCCAGGATCAACAAAACAAAAAGTAATGATTGAACATGAAAGAGTCTGTCGGTTTTGTTAAATGATTCTGTACATGTCATAGCTTGAAATTGAATAGTATATTTCTAGCTAGACCTATAAAATTTAATGTTTGTAGCATGTTACACCTGTACATCATACAAGCTGATTTTATTTTCAAAAATCATTTTAACAATGGCTTGCATCATAACTAGAGAGACTATGAGGGGGTTAATACAATTAATTTAAATAATAGATATAGCGCAGCAAATGACTTTCGATGTTTTGTTTGAATGTTATTTGCTGAGCTTTTATATTTTTCTTTAAATTGTGCTTTTCACCTGGCATTTCAATTGCAATAGCTTAAAAACCTGATGCTGATAAAAATTCATATTTTACGGACCGCAGAACGGGAGGGGCATGCCACCACTTTTTACTCCATAAAGATCAAATCGCTCATTGAAATATGGAGTTAAAACGCGAAGTACGGAGTACTGCCCCCCCCCCCCTATGATAAATTATGGGGTACAGGTACACCGCTGTTAGGTGCACATAAAACAGAAATTTTGGTTTTACTAAACCAAATTAATGATATGGAAAACTGTTTGGTTAAATATGTAGATGAGAGTTGTGATGACATTAGACAATAAGGACACAGAATTAGCCAGAACACTTGCAGGGAAGTACAATGTGAACTCAGAACAATATTCTAACTTGCAAATAATCAGCATTGGTTACAATATATGATGTAAACTAAAAATGCTTTTTGTTTTCAAGAAAAAATCTCGTCGCAGTGCATTCATCATTTGGACACAAAATCTTTCCCGAACATACAGCTCTGTGTATAAATCTTTCAGTTTGCGACGACAATTGGAAGATTTACACATTTGGATTCATGAATGATAAATCACCGCCGCCATGTTGAATTCACTTTCTGCCAAGCGCTTCCTTCGTCGCGTCCTCCCCAAGCACCCCCGTGCGCACGCTCAGCTTAGACACTGATCTCTATATACTAGCTTAGCGCGATTTTTTCTCTTTTCCTCTAAAGCGCCTGGGTACGAGGCTGATTAATATTGCTTACAAGTGATATAACCAGAGTTTCTAGTAACGGAGGGGTGGGGGGCGGCGTCAAAGAGGTGCCAATTTAATTATATTTTTTGTTATATAGCAAAGCCTGTAGGGCTATTGAGAAAATAAGGAAAACAAAATATTTAACAAAAATTGGACCAGTCAAAATTATTTTAATAATGGAAACCTAGTCCATACATTCACTCTGTTTCTCTACTTTTCATCACTCAAACCCAAAACTACTACAAAGATTAATCATTTTAAGTATGAAGTAAACTCAATAACTAAGACTCGTAATGTTTTAATGCAGTTTAAAAGACATTAATCCACAGTGTTTATAATTAGTCTCAAGCATCTTTTAAACCAAATACTTCAAAGTAACTCATTGAAAAACTTGTGCTTCCGGAAACAAATTTAGATAACGCCTGATTTCCCGGACACTCGAAGCCACCAGAATCATCTTTGATAGTGCAAGTTGAGGAACTGGAATTACTGTTATTCAGGAATGCTATAGCGTAACCATTGGCAGAGCCGAAACCAGCACCATAACTTGAATTACACCAAATTCCAGTGTTGCCATCTGCCGCTTGAGGAAGTTTTGTTGAAGGAGCTCCAGTTGGATTGGCAAGAGTGAACAGGAAAGAATTTTCATCTTTCACAAAACCGGAATCTAGAGGAAAGTACTTGTCAAAATGTTTGTAACGGTCGTTATATTTTAGTCTGCCTGAAAATTTAAATATATAGATGTAGAAGCCCAGCCAATGCAGTTCATTTTGTATTATTAATAAGAGGCTATTTTCCAATTTTTTATGTGATAAATGAGAAAGAAGGCGGAATTAACAATTTAAATATCATATAAATTTTCAGTGTTTTAGCTTGTTCTTACATTTTCATGTTCAAATTTGTTTTAGGCAAAAAATATAGAATTCAATTTTCAACCAGCCATGGTGAAGTCAGGATAACAATAACAAATCATGCATATTTCGAATGCTGGGACAATAACAAAGCTAAAAGGATTAAAGTAATCTGAAGTAATCTTATCAAAAGACAGTAAAATCAGCTTGGATTTCGAAAACGCGAACGTGTTATAACACGAAAACAGAGCATTGAATTTACACATGGACAAGGGTTTGTCTTATGTGTAGTGTTGCCTTATGTGTAGCGTTTAGGATTCAGTAATTTTAATAAAGCTTTCCAACCAAAGCAATGCCTTGCTCCTGGTCAAAATAGCTTGTTCAAAGAATGAATACCAAAATTGTATTTTTTACAGTGGCTACTGTTTTCCTCAGTTAAATTTTTTGCCTGCCAAAATCGTGGATAACTTGTGCCCAAAGTATGATTAGATAACTATATGTAACATACATTATGTAAACCAGCTCCAGGCTCTTCAGAAGAGGTTAGTTTGTACACATGCTAAGGAAGCAAAGCCCAATTTATTTACACAAAGTCTGAAGAACAACTGGAAACAAAATATATTTGTTGAAATTTACTGAATTTTCTACGTCACCTACGAGTTGAACCATTGTAACACAATGGGTTAATTGCAACTGCTCAGAGACGAAACTGAGGTATTACAACTGGAGGGGTGTTAGCTTCATTTGCCCAACAAAAGGGGCGTAGGCCTAGTGGAGTCCGACCGACGAACTAAAATAAGAGTCAGACTATGGTTGATTTGAAATAGTAATTTCAATCTAATTAATCTAAGAGAAACTTCTCTAAGATAATTTTTCCTGCTTTAATATAGATGAAACTCACGAAAGTTGAATATTTTTGTCGAAATACTTTACCTTGAAAGTTATAATGAACCCGATTTATTCTAGTTCTAGCCCTGATATAGGCGCGAGTATTTCACCAGCGTTGTTACAGTGAGAACAGCGGCCAATGCGGCTATGAATTCGAAGCTATATAGATACAATCACATAGTTGACCATCAGGATATTTTCATAATTTGCCCAACGAAACCGTGTTATTTGCCCTAAAGCATGAGGTTTAAGATAACTGGAGGGGTGTTACCCACTTCCTCCCCCATGTAGTTTCGCCCCTGCTGCTGCTTTAACGTAAAAATAATTCGCTTACGGGTGGTTTGCAAGTTTGTTCTGTGGTGAATTATAAGTGATCCCAATTGCACAATATTTTCTGTTCTTGTATAACTTTTATACTTTTACTACGCATTACTTATATTTTGGCTCTGCTTGAGAATACCCAGTCAATTTTGCTAAGAATCATAAGATAATTTGGAACGCAGTCACACATCTTTGAAAAGTAAATTGATAGAAGTGATCACAGTAATTATCACACAGTCCCATGCGAACCTGTATTGGCCTAAGTGATATGGTTAAAGGTTTGGGATAGGGTAGGATGCGATTCAAGTGACAAACCAGCTTACTTAAACATATCTCACTTCTATAACAAAAACACAGTCCAAGGCGGTTCACCGATTGAAAAGACTAGGGAAATTGGTATTGGAGGATTAGGGCGTCAGGGCTAGATATGGGTTAGGTAGCGTAGCCAACCCTCGTTGGAGCGAAAATCATGACCGGAAGAGGACCTGTCGTAGAACCTAGCTTTTATCATCAAAGGCAGTTTATCGTAGGTGTTACCAAAGTAAAAACAAACATTCGGATGGTTGTAACAATATAATCAAATAGTTAAATCGCATAAAAGTTTGTTTCAAAAGGCTTTTCGATCATCGAACAGGAGTGTTCTTCTCCCAAACCGGAAGTCCCGAGCGCATGTACACCAAGCACGTTACGTGGACTGAATGAATAAAACACGAAAATGCACACGACATACAGCCCCCCTCCCCGCCACTAAATAGAATGCCTTCTACGACATTCGTCGCACTGATGCTTTAGGTACTCGCTTGTGTTGACTGGCTTGTCCTACATTACATTTTACAACATGTGTAATCTGGAAAACTCTCCCGGAATCAGAACTGTTACAAGAAATAAAAATGTCAGGAGGTAGATTGTTTCATTGAATTATAGTTCGAGGGTGGAAGGAAAGCTTGTGTGAGGAGGTTTTAGTAGCCAGAATCAAGAACGAATGGGCGTGGTTATGCCTTGATCGGCGTGTGACAGGGCTGAGCTGATTCTTAGGATCCACAGCTATCAGATGGTTAGTGATCTTGTAGAGTAGGGTTAGTCCGGCATCAGCTCATCTTAGTTGAAGGGAGCGCCATAGACTTTAAGGTTTCTCCATGTATTATGTAGTCACGATATATCAGTGACTTACTACGGGTAATCCTAGGGCCTCGCATTTGTCTGGATTAAACTCCATCAGCCATTCTTGTTCCCAGACTTGTAAATGGTTCAAATCGGACTTCAGCTGATCACATTGTTCTTCGCCATGTACTGTTAGATACATAATTGTGTCATCTGCAAACAGGTGAACATTTGAATGAATGTAATTAGGTAAGTCGTTAATGTAGGTTAGGAACAGAATAGGTGCCGGAAATGGAGGAACACCAGTGAGATCTGATTTTGAATGTTTAATAAGTGACCAAAACCGTTTGTTTGCTTCGTAGGTATCATAATTATGTGTTAGAGTGAGCATCTCCACAACATAGTTCCAGTAGGCAACCCTTAGCTTCTCCTGCACCAGATGTTTTATGTCCTTATACCTAGGGTCTTTCTTGGCATGTAACTTGTCCCTCTTCTTGATGATACGTTTAATTTCAGTATTGACATATGGTAGCATTTTGTACTTTGTTATTTTAGTTGGGATGTATTTATCAATGCTCTTGTTTAACTCATACTTGAAGGTGCTCCCTCCATAAGTGGTTAGTAGACAGGTGTGGATCCACTGAATACGTGTTGGTAAAGGACTCTCTAAATTTGGCCATGTGGTGATGTAAGCCTTCCCAGTCGTCCTCACTGTAGAGATGGAGTTTTCGGGGCTTTTTCTTGTGGACAATAGAGTGGATGCCGGCTTCAAAATAGACAATGTCGTGATCACGAAAGCCAGGGACTATATTGATCTTATTAACAAGAGATTCGTTGTTTGTAGTAAAAAGTTCCAAGGTGTTTGGCCCCTTGTTGGTTGGGTAACCATTTGGGCGAGGCTCATGTCATGAATAAGTCCACAAATCGAGTTGAGGTAGGAACAATTGGTAGGAACAATTTTATTTGAGGCAATTATTTTGCCATTCAAACCCCGGTAAGTTCATATCTCCGGCAATCCAGATATGTAATGTAAGGTTGTTGATTTTCATAAGAGACTGTTCAAAGCTCAGCTGGCTGGTCTCACTGCCTTCGTGGGGGTTATAGAATGCACACACATATAAACTTTTACAGCCAATGATGTTGATTTGAACCCATAGGTTTTCACACTAGCTCAGTCTCCAGGTGACACTCGCGTGTACATACATATTCACTAGAGACAGCTATAAATACACCACCAATTGTGTGTTCCCGATCTAGACGAAACGCGTTAAGCATGAAACATCGTTTGAGGGAATAACTCGTCATTACTAAGTAAGTAAGTAATCAATCAATCAGTCAATCAACCTTTATTATTGAGGGTAAACGCATGACTGTTGTGAACATTGACTTATTTTAGTTATTTTTCATTTATATGCGAACGCCATTTTAGTCGCGAACCTTTTGTCGGACAATTGACGTTGGTTTATCAAAAAACCGGAGAACACATGTTGTCGTTGAGCGGGAATGCGAGTCTTGTAAATCTAACTCAATTTTGCTCTTTATTACACAATAAAACCACTTAATAACTGTTTAACTCTTCAAAGTTTATTACATGGCGCCCAACGAAGGGGCTTACAAGTCTCATGGAATTGTAAGTATCGATTGAAAAGGAAACGAGCGAATTTTAGCGATATTTTGATGTACGAAAATCCACGACGAGAATATTTACGACGAAGTATACCAGATTTCGACACGAGAAACGATGTTTTTACGTTAAAACGAAGCGATGACTGAAGCATTCGATAGAAAACGAGCGATCCGATCGGCGAACAGAGGTGTTATAACGAAATATTTGAAGGAAACAATCGAACTTTTGAACCAAAACGACGAAAATGGATGTGTCGAACGTAACGAGCGTTTGACAACATTCGATAGATTATTGGACGAAAAATCGAAATTTGTGCGAAAACTCGACGAACAAGTACTCGAAGTGTGCCCGGTAGAGAACATTGCCCAAGATATAGAAGAATGAGAAGAAATTATTTCGAGAGTATACGATGTTAGGAAGAAAATAGAAAATATTTTGACGAAAACGAAGACAATCCCGGTAAGCAGTACTTTACCATTATCACCCTCCCAAATTACAGTGGAACCTTCCCACCCGGAACTTGTATCGAATATGCACGGGACATTAATGGACACGAACCATGAAGAAATAATTGAAGCTTCAAATCAATCTATGAATTCTCCCATGTCAAATTCTGTACCACGGCCCAGGCTCCCCAAATTAACACTGCCAAAATTTGGTGGTGAAATTACAAAATTTCGTGGGTTTTGGGGAAGTTTCCAGAGTGCAGTGCACAATAATCCTGATCTCACCGACATCTCCGCACACATGGACAAACTGTTAAAATTGCCTACCTGCACTGGCAAGGATGCGGCACAACTAAGAATGATATATGACCGAGTCAGTGTAAATGTTAGGGGGTGAGAGTCCTTGGGGGTCAAAGCTGAGCAGTATGGTAGCCTGCGTATCCCCATAATCATGTCCAAACTCCCAGAAGAAGTTCGCATGTTGAATTTGATAAAACGAGAAGTGGAAGCACGAGAAGTCTGTGAAAACGTGAAAGTGAATGATCCGAAGACGAAAGTGGGGCCTGGGGACTACAGTCGAAAAAATACACCCTCTGCTACTGCACTACTTGCAGGGGGGTCCAACCCGAAAACACTGGGTATACAATGTACCTATTGTCAAGGGTCACATTACTCGGCTTTCTGTGAACAAGTTCGTGACATAGACACCAGAAAGAACATCCTCAAACGAGACGGCCGCTGTTTTCGTTGCCTCGGAAAGGGACACCGAGCAAGAGAGTGCAACCCTACCAAAAGATGTCGAAAGTGTCAGGGCGGTCACCACCAATCAATTTGTTCTGGACGATATCCACCCGCAGATTCCCCCGAAGCACCACCCGTGAAACCCAACCCATATAACCCAAACCCGAGAAGGAGTGGTCCACCGAAGCCAACAGACCAGATGACACACCTCAGTATTACAAACGAAGACTTTTTGTTAATAAACAATCCGTATCAAGAGGATGAAAACAAAGCCCTCTCGCATCAATTGAGTAAATTCTGGGATGTTGAATCGATTGGCATCCAGAATGACGAAGGTTCGAAAGAGAATAGAGAAGAATTTCTGCCAGAAATAAGTTACAACGATAATGCCAAAACCTTTAAGGCAGCTTCCCGTGAAGTTGCGAATATATTCAATTCAAAAGAGATCGAAAGATGTTTCGTCAACCGAGGCGTCGAATGGAAGTATATAATAGAAAAGGCTCCGTGGCAAGGCGGTTTCTACGAGAGAATGATACGCAGCGTAAAACGTTGTTTGAAAAAATCGATCGGAAGTGTATCTTTAATATTCGGGGAGCTCAGAACTTTACTCGTTGAAATTGAAACCACCATCAACAATCGGCCATTAACATTCATCTATGACGACGAAGAAGGGGTGACACGCTCTCACACCTTCACATCTCATTTACGGACGTCAGATTTCATCCCACCTGAATCATCGACATTACGAGATTGTCAGCACTAACCAAACCCTTACGAAGAGAGCGAAGTACCAGCGTCGAATTCTTGATCAGTTCACTAAACAGTGGAGAAAGGAATACTTGCTCAGTCTGCGAGAGTCCGCGAAATTATCGGCAAAACCTTCGGAGGAAACCATTAAGATCGGAGATATCGTAGTCCTTCGAAATGATAACACTCGACGTGTATTTTGGAAGCTTGGTAAGGTCGAAGAACTCATCCCAAGTAAGGATGGAATCGTACGAGCGGCGAAGGTAAAGGTTCACGGAGACGGAGGAAAGCAAGTTATCCTACGAAGACCTATACAGCATCTCTTCCTACTCGACGTCCGAGTGCAGGAATTACCAGAACCCGATAAGGACGATCAACAAACCGTTAACAGCGTGGAAGAAGAAGATACAACTAAAACTGTACGGCCGCGAAGAAGAGCCGCAATAGTTGCAGATCATCTTCGAGCCGAACTATGCAAACAACATACACTTTAGTTGAGTTGAACTCAATATTAGTCTTGATCATTTTGCGCTATATGATCAACCCCGGGAGTGTTGTGAACATTGACTTATTTCAGTTATTTTTCATTTATATGCGAACGCCATTTTAGTCGCGAACCTTTTGTCGGACAATTGACGTTGGTTTATCAAAAAACCGGAGAACACAATCAACACATGTTGTCGTTGAGCGGGAATGCGAGTCTTGTAAATCTAACTCAATTTTGCTCTTTATTACACAATAAAACCACTTAATAACTGTTTAACTCTTCAAAGTTTATTACAATGACAATAAAACTGATAAACTAGTGGCCCTCAAGTAAGTGAACTTTATTTAACCACGGTAAACTCATCAGAATTTTACACGCCAATTATAGAATAAAATACAATAAAAATTACGTACATATTACAAATTTTATATACATATACATTTATGAGAATACCTCCATGACTCAGTGCAGACTATAATGTCAGGTAAAGTGCTCTCCACAAGATTGCAAAATTCAGCCTTCTTTGTAGTATGATATAGGGAAGGGGAATTTCAGCATTGTTTGTAGTATGGTATATGGAAGGGGAAATACTTTGGTAAGGTTATGTTTCTTGGACTGTCCATATACCTGTTGAGTGTTGGGAAATATTCGGTGGTTTCAAAGTCGTAGTAACGCGTTCGCGTGCTCAGACTGGCTTTCAAATGGGATTCAGGTTGATTAGCTGGCCGGATGTCAGTTTGGTTAGCAACTGGTTATCGGGTTGGTTAGTAGGCATTATTTTGGGTTGCTTAACAGATTTGTTTTGAGGGTCGTTCACAGGTTGGACCTCTGAATGTGGATACCTTTGTATTTTGTGCCGACGTTTTCATCGCTGGGGTTTGCGCAGTTGTTTGCAGCTTTCTCCAAATAATACGTTTGTGTTTTTCGTCCTCGTTGTCAGACAAGTTTTCTTCCTGTTTGGGTGGCTTGTCATCCATGGTTGTCTGTCGTTTGGTTGGGGAAGAAATCGCCCGGCAATAACAAGTCTGTATGCGGAAAAATTTGGTGTTTTCCATTCCCTAATTCAGGCTTTACCTCGTAGGCAGGCTATCGGGGTTTCGGTTCATGGCAGTATACACAACATCTTACCAATGGGACCATAGTTTTTCGGGTTCACCGCTTTAGTATCGGCACCCGATCACTCGCTTGTAATGAGAAATACTGTATGTCATATTCCTTTAGCGAGACAATAGGCATCTCTCATCTCACCACCTCACTACTTGGCATAGTCCCTGTACAGGGTTTTCCCTGGAAGTGATACGGCGTCGCTCGTTATCGTATTATTTCACTCTTCCTTTCCTTCAGGCTGATGAAAGAGCTTGTTTGTCAAACTCCATCCCCTGTTCACGAAAGTTACGCGTTGGGAAACCGTAGTTCAACATAAAGCAATAAATTGTATAACTTATCGGACAACGAGTGCCGTATCCAACTACATGCTCCTCCTGGTTATTTGGATCTAAGGGATAAATGACTGCCCATAAATGACTCGGTTTTCGCGTGATATGAAGAATTATCATGCCCTCAGTTTGCCGTTATCAACCTCAGCCTGCGGCTTCGGTTGATAACGGCAAACTTCGGGCATGATAATTCTTCATATCACGTTCAACCTCGTTCAATAATTGCTAAATATAGTATTCGCCCCAAGAGTTAATGAACTTCACCGGCAGTATTGGGTTGGTCTTCTCTCAACGATAGTACAGCTAGCGTGTTGGATGAGTCCATTCTGTATCCTTGTTTTGAGACGATTCGTCTAAGACAATGTGCTTCGCGTGTTAACAGTTTGTATACTGCCGCCATACTGCCGAAGTCGTCCTATAACTGTGCGAGCGTGCTCAACATGTTCATGCTGATACTATTACGTCGTCTAGGTAAGGAATGTATATTTTGTCCCTTATGCCTTCTTGGCAGTTCTCCATAAGCCGCTGAAATTCTGCTGGAGCGTTTTTGAGACCAAAGGTTGTTTGTATCCACACATATAGACACCAGGGGGTGATAAAAGCGTCTTGGGTTGATATTTTCGGTCAAGAAAACCCTGTTGTTTTATAGCTAGGGTGAACACCAAACGTGATTGGCAGATTTGTGGTCACGTGGCTTGAGATAAATGCAATGTATCCCACCGGGCAACAAGTGAAAAATTGTTGCCCGCCCCAACTGGCTACGTACATAAATAAACAAAATGGCGGCACAACTCGCCAGTTTATAAACTACAATTTTCCATGTTTGTGTTAAAATAAATAATGTAAAAGAGAAGAAAAATATATGCTGCTGAAACCGTTTAAGAAGGTTATTTTAATTTTAAACTCGTTTACACTATACAGGATGTATAAAGAAAAACTGGACAAATTTGAAATTGCTCTCAACTTCGTGAAGCGGGATATTGCTATTTCGCTTTTTCTCCCAAGAGACAATATGCAAATTAGGTAAAGGCGTAAATTAAGCATGCAAAAGCTGATTTTTTTTTAAATGAAAGTTTGCGCGACGTTTTGAAGGGCTTACACTTAAGCAAATTTTCTGAAATTTTGAACAGCAATGCAACACCCAACAAATTTTCCACCCACTAACTCAAAATAACTTTTAAGCATTCAAATTTCGTGCGCAAGCCATTTTTGATCTGTTGGACAAGACCCCCCCCCCCCCTTGGGTTTTGAATTAATTAACAGTTCACACTTCACTATTTTATAAAATTTTATGTTGGCCATATGTTAATTTGTGTGACCAGTAATGCCGTCTCTATAACCATATAAATAAGACGTATATTTTAATAGCTCCAGTGACTTAACGCTCAATAGAGAGCGTCTTGTTATAAAGGCTTCGTTCATTAACGAATTTGCATATCATTACCAACTGGGCTACACAATCGTCTTTAAAGGCCGTTTTCCACATCAACCGTATCGTACCGAAACGTAGCGTATTTATTTGTTTCATGAGCACTCGGAAAGAACTAATTACTTCAACACAAGAGGAAATGTTACGGTACTTTACGATACGTTTGAAGTGGAAAACGGCCTTAAGAATGGTTCAAATCATATATGACGCAGAAAATTCAGCAAATGTTATTATAGTCTTTTGTTATCAAATGTTCATACTCAGATTTAGTTTATAACCCTGTTTAAAAACCCTCCTCTTAAGAACCTGTAACTAGTTCCTAGAATATATATTAAATGAAGTTACCTGAAAAAAGATTGTGGTTCCTATTTTCGGGGAGCGGATAATATTGAAATTTAACGCAAATTACTAAAATTAAAACGAACGGTTTTCGAGGTGCTAAAAATTGTTCTCCATGAGTAAAAATCTATCGAAAATCTATATGTTTTGAAATTTTTTAAGTAGTGTCCAGTGGTGTTCAACTAAATCGCTATTCGAGGGGCTTCTTGGGCCAGAAAGTACGGATTAACGCGACTTTCGGGGAGTTAGATTACTTAAAAAGACAAATCCGCGGCCATATTGAAACGTTTTTGCCAAAGCAAAGATATATAGACACGTAGTTTCTACTTTCTAAAAACAATTTCAGACTCTTTAGGTTATTTTTTGTATAATCAGACACTGGTTGTTTTTCAACAAATCCCAACCGTCCAAAAATTCGGATATAATGTACAAACCTAAGCTATTTTTAAGAAAAACTTTATCGATCCACCTTAATTATATCCCTTCATATAAGTCTTTGGTAATATCGAACATTTTAGCCGTACTCGCCAAAAACGGTACGAACGACTGTTGTCCCATCCACATTAATACAGATACTATACAATGAATCGCTACTGTATTCTTCATGCACAGCGTAGAACAAGTGATACTACTTACTTGAGTTCCAAGAAACTTCAGCATAGCCTCCAAACACGTAATCTCCATATGTTGCAATAACAAGAGTAGGACCTTTCTTGTCGCAATTTTGATGAAAATAAGATGACTGCCATCCAGTTACGCGACCACTGTAAAGCTGTACCCAGTTTACGTAAATTTCTTGTTGGGGTAGCCAAGATAACAATGCATTTTTCTGCTCGTCGTTCAAGGTATTGACAATGTGACTTGAATTTTGCAAAGTTGTTCCAGGCCAAATTTCTTTTTGAATACTATTAATTTGATAAAACTCAGCCTCAAGGTAGAGCTCTCTCGCCAATACTTTGTTTTCTGTTGGGTAGATGAGCTTTCCTGTGCGCAGGTAATTTAAGATGTATCTAAAAACAAATGTTCAAAATTATTTTAGTATAAGCAAGTCGCAAATACATGACTGTATAAAATCGGTCCTGTATGTGAGGTCTTGTATGTGTATATATATATGAAACCAATGTATCTTTAGGGAAGCACGGGTGGCAGATGCGGTTAACGCACTGCCCCTTACCTCTCAGTTAATTCGGCTATACAGCAAATCGAAGGCACGGATTTACTCAGGTTGGGTAATGCCAGTGTCCTTGATAAACTCATGTAAGTTGAGATTGGTTGGTTCTCTGCTTCGAGGGTTTTTCTCCGGGTACTCCGGTTGTCCTTTAATTAGAGGACCACGGCCTCTATCTATCTTTTGGATTATAGCTCTGCTCTACAAGAATGAGGTAGGAGCCTGTAAGCACTTTTGAACGAAATGGCAGCTGTGGCATGCAGTGACCGTTTTCTTTTTGAAAATTAGATTGCAAATTTTAAGAACGTTTGGCACATATCGATAACCTGTATCTACACGGAAACAGCAAGGGAATGCAAATGTAAGCTGATCGTCACTATTATAATCTAAATAAAATTTTCAATAGAATCTTGAGAAAATCATAAGGCTATAACCAACTGGATCAAATCAGCGATCTTCACCCTTGCCAATGTCGAAACGTCGTCTGTTATTTAAAATATTTGAGCATTGTTGTCGCACATATTCTCGTAAATTTCGTTTAACATATATTTATGCTCTAAACGAACCAGCCCGTGCAGGTATAGATTGCATGGCTAATATCGTGCCTGCTTTCCTGAAATCCGATGCAATGCAAGATATAGGTTTCGGGCAGGCCAGTCCAGATAATCGCTAGCAAAAATTTGGTAGAAAACAGTTAGCCCAAAATCAAAGTATTTTAGGAAAACATCTGACTTGCCGGTTGCTCAGCTCCATAATTATACAAAATATTCCCTGTCCTAGAGGTTATTTGCGCAGTACGTTAATAAATAGCAAGTCCCAACAGCCAAGCCATAAAGCCGAGATTAATTACGACTGTCTTGACTAATTGCAATGGGTCTGTTTTGTTACATAAACCATGCAGGTCATATTCTAAGAATTTTCATTAGTGCACACTTCAAAGAATTGGTATGGCTTTTGGGAAATTTAGAAGTGCTTATTTTCTGTGCTGGTAAACGAAACCGTGGCCACATTTTATGGAGGCGCATTGATCTAACTAAAGGAAATTTTGAAATCAAACCTCTGAAATGCCATTTCCCATATTTGAGAGGGATAATATAAAAATTCTAAACACAGCGCACGTACTGTATATAGGAAAATAAAAAAGACAACCGTCTCCCCAACACAAGGTCTAACAGTACCCCCTGTCCCTCTCTCGTTTGTGCCTTGGCGGCCTAGGCCATTGTTCGACAGCCATTGCCCTAGCATTATTGCCATAGCACTTGTAATACGAAGTTGAAACTGAAGTGTCAAATTTTGAAAACTGCAAACTTTCACATTCAATATTGCACACTTTCACATTAATACCGCACAAAGTGAACACTAAAATGGGCTCTGTATAAAACTTGAAATTACCTGAAATGAGTTCCATCTCTGTCAATGAAATATGCGCCATCTTCTTCATCAGGCTTCACATCAAATCTCTCAGAAAACATGGCCGCCAACATGGAATCAGGATCTTTTACTAAAGTCACAATCGATGTCTTAAATATCAAACCTCCAACATTCAACTTGACATGTTTCTTGAAATGTACGCTGTCTAATTTCTTTCTCATAACTTCGAAAGTCGCTCTCTCCTCCAGCAGGACTGAGGCTTCTTCGTCCATTGTACTTTTCAAGTCTTCAATCGCTCGTTGGGCATCGTCGAGCTTTGATGGAAAATTGATTTGCTTTCCTTCCTTCTCGGACATATTTTAGAAGGTTATGGTCAATATTCAGATTTAAAATGACCAGAAATTAAGAATATCTCTTTCGCTAGCAAGGATATTTACTGTATATTACGAAACGTTTGTTTTATATAGAACGCACTTCTCAAATCTAGCTCAACAACAGTCTGAACGTTCCGAGAAGAAGGCTATCACAACAATTCTCAGTGATATCTATTGCTGGAAGAGTTCTCCACTTCCCGGAACTTCGTGAGCGGACGGTACACTCGGATGGCGGATGAGGGCAGCGGACAGCGGACAATAATGTCACAGGTTAAAATTCATATTAGGAATTCGGAGAGTTTGTTTCTAATTTGTCAAATATTTTAACCATCCTTTGAGAATCCTAAGTCCGTTTCCATGAATTGCTGAACCACTGACATCGAGAAAGTTGTTGTAAATAATTGAGGAAGTGAAAAGGAACTAAAGAGACCAGGAGGCTATATTAGCTGGACTTCTAGCAATGCAGAAACGTCCAACTCTCAATTTCTCAAGTTGATAGTGATTCAAATTGACTATCACATAAAGCCAAAGGGCAGGCTAATGAATGGCATCCAGTCGCCACAAAACAATAGTAACTCCGAAAACAGTAAACATTTCAAATTTGTTTATTCTACGTTTCGACAAGAGTTTAGTCATTATCAGGAATAATAGTTGATAGAATACGAAAATTTAAATACAATTTTTAGACCTATCCAGGAGCATTTGCGAAAAATGCAACTTAGGCCCTTTCGCAGGAATTGAATCTGCGGACCTATTAGTCCTATCGAACGAGATGCCAAGAAACAAATGTTGATATAATCAGGAATACTAAAATTATTAAATATTATGAGTATATTATGAAATGTTCTGATAAGTTCACTCGGTAATATAATAGGAAGAAATGTTCTTCGAGTGAATTATTCCAAACCGCGTAAGCAGAAACACTGCTTGCCGTGATCGGGATTCAAAGCCGCGTCCTTCGAAATGCTAGCTCGATGATATTTCATATCATTGTAGAACTGAATATAGTTCGATGCTGGATTGATATATAACGAATATGTTTACGAAATTCAGCATTATATTTAGTAAACCCCAGGCTATTATCGGACTTGACCGTGTACTCAGTAGGTAGAGCATCGAGCTAGCATTTCGAAGGTCGCGGTTCGAATCCCAGCCACGGCAAGCAGCAAGAACAGTGGCGCCGGCAAGGGGGGGCGAGGGGGGGCGGCCGCCCCCCCAATATTTTACAGAATGGGTTTCTAGATTCGTCCAAATCTGGTGACAAAGGGGGGGGGTGACGGGGTGCATAGAGAATGAACTGTGCTGCGTAAGTTTCTATCCAAGTGCCTCCAAAACGCAGGAAATTCCATTTTAGACACCCAAAATTCAAAATTTTCCCGGTGGAGCATGCCCCCGGACCCTCCAAGAATGTGTTTGCCCCCCCAAAAATAAATCCTGGCGGCGCCACTGACTGCAAGAAGAGTCTTCTTAACAAAATAACTGAATTAATTTCAAAATACCGACACACACAAATTCTATTTACGGAACTCCTCCAACAAAGCTATTACGCAATTGTTTACTTAATTTTAGGAACAGTTTATTTATAAAGTCTAGTTTAAGTGGATTAGTATTAGTTGCCTGATGATCGTTGTAATGCGTGAAACTTAAAGTAGCAATAAATATTTTCAGTAAAGATCTTTACAAGCTGCACTGACGAGCCGTTGAACAGCGATATATATATAGCGATAATGCAAAAGCTCACTTCCCTTGTGGTCGTTTGAGCACTCTGGTCCCAAGACACTTCACGCATGTCTGGATGCGCATGTGTCTGAGTGTTGTACCACATGCGCTTGGTGAGGGCAAGAGTATGGTGTATAAATGCGAGGTCGCTCGCATTTGGACTGCGTTACAAGCTGCACTGACGAGCCGTTGAACGGCGAAACATGCATGTCTGCAGATTTGACTATGTATGTGCTCCTTCACTTGTGTTGTTGAGCACTCTGTGAGGTTAATTTGTGGCTATAAGCGATAATGCAAAAGCTCACTTCCCTTGTGGTCGTTTGAGCACTCTGGTCCCAAGACACTTCACACATGTCTGGATGCGCATGTGTCTGAGTGCTGTACCACATGAACTTGGTGAGGGCAAGAGTATGGTGTATAAATGCGAGGTCGCTCGCATCTGGACTGCGTTACAAGCTGCACTGACGAGTTGAACGGCGAAACATGCATGTCTGCAGATTTGACTATATATATATATATATATATATATATGTAATATATACAAGCGAACTATATGCAGTTAAATACATTTCACTAGAGTTTTTATATCCTAAGAGTTATTAACATAATTATAATATTTTCACTTAGACTTTAGTGAAAAACAATTTAATAATAATAATACCAAACTAACAAATCCCAGTATAAATGTAAGCTTCTAATTATAAACAATCTACTACATCACCCCCTTTTTTAAAATGTAAGCATTAATTATTTACAAAGTGTTTAATGTATACGGACAGTCCATAACGATCAGGTCTTTCTCTTACTCTACTTGATCGACGTAATTCAGGTTGCTCGTTGTTGGTGTTGTTGTTAGTGTTGTTGTTTTTGTTGTTGTACAAATCATCATCGTCTGTTTCTACGTCAGTAGTTTTCGGTTTGGGTATTTGTTTAAACTGTGACAAATTGCGTGTTACGGTATGTCCGTTAGAGTTGCGTGCTGTAACTCGAGTGTGTGTTTTGTGTGTTACAAGGTAAGGTGTCTTGTTAAAGTTAGGTGTTAATTTGTTCCGTTTGTCTTGTCGCACAAGTACATAATCACCTATTTTAATACTACTACTCTTGACATTTCTCTTGTTATCAGCATACTCTTTTTGTACTTCTGCTTCGTCATATCGTTCTTTTTCGCAGTTTTATGTCTATTGACGACATTTATTTTGTTTAATAGCGGAAGTTTCCCTCGCACAGTACGATTGAACAACAGGTCTGCCGGAGGTACATTTGTTGATGTATGCGGTGTGGTTTTGTATAGTAGAAGGAATCTGCTAATCTCTTGCTGCCACGGACGATTTTCAATGTGTGCAGTCTTTAAGGCTTTGCCGAGAGGCTGCATGAATCTCTCTGCCTCCGCATTACCTTGTGGCCATTTAGGGGTTGAATATTTGCCTTTGATACCTAGGACTTCCTGGTAATGTTTATATTCAGTGCCGTTGAAGGGTGGACCAATGTCACTCTTGACGATGGTTGGTAGCAAATATCTGGTCTACCTTAGGAATGACTGTAGATGCTTTAGTCGAACGTACAACTTCTACTTCGGGATACCTTGAATATCTATCGATTGCAACTAGTAAATAGTCACCAGTAGGCAGAGGTCCATAAAAATCTATATGCGCCGTCTCCCATGGTCCTTTTGGCATCGTCGTCCCAGAAAGTGATTCCTGAGGTGGTGATTTTCCCACTGCTTGGCATGGGATGCAATTGTCGATAGTTTCTTAACGATTTTATCCATATTGGGAAACCATATTCTCTCTGATTAATACCTTCGTTTTCGTGAGGCCAAGGTGTGTCTCGTGTGCAATATCAATGGCTCGTTGCTGGAGCGATTTTGGCATTACTATCCGCGAAGAACTACTCCTTTGGATGTGACAGTAAGCTCGTCTTTAATTGCTTTAAGGTGGCTCCATACAGTTATTTTAGCTTTATAATAAATCGTTTTTAAACGAGTATTATCGCAGATGACGAAGTTTTTTATACTCAAGGGTAATATTCATCATCTATGGAATATTTAAAACCCGGTTCAGGTAGTGTCATCGTTGCCATGGTAACAAGACGTAAGCCTGAAATGTGGTTACTATGCGCATAAAATTGTCCGTATCTGAAAAACAAAGTCGGTGACCCATCTTTTTTTATTTCATATAAGTTTTAAGCATAATGTTCTCCTCTATACCAACTTCCAGATTCCAGGTCAAGAACACAGAAATTCAAATTGCGAATCCAACGGCATAAAAAGAAGTCGAGTTCTTCCATTTTATGACAGTGACTCCGAATAAACTGTTGAGATGTTTTAAACTGTTCATGCCATAGGTTTAGTCTTTTTTAATCGGACAGGTTTACAAACTATTAGTTCCTTTCTACAGCTAGTTCGAATTCTGGACTTGTTTACGGCTTTTCTGCTGTATTAAAGACATTTAAGTGCATGCGAAAATGTTGCAAAATTTGAAATCTTTGTGAATAAATTATGAATACATTTAATTAAGAGAAATTAATAAATATTTGTCACCAAGTTCTCGTCAAATTGTTAAAAATAATATTAATACGAAATAGCACTTGTTCTCGAAGGATTAATGAAAAATCGCACTTGTGTTTGGCGAAATATTCGTAATACCGCTCGTGCTTCGCACTCGCGGTATTACGAATATTTCGCCAAACACGCGTGCAATTTTTCATTAATACTTCTCGAACCGTGCTATTTCCTATACTAATTAGCAGTTGACCTGTGGTGATGCATGGTCATTTTCTTGTAAAATATTATAGACAAATTAGACAAATTTTTCCTTCCAATAACTACCACTAAAAGCAACCCTTCTAAACACCATAAGCACTTCAGAAAGGCTGTCGCATTTGCTTTTCGGAAGTTAGAGCTATGTCGGCACTGCAGTTTCAGGGCGGGGTCATTTTCAGGACTTTCGTCCCGAATTCAGGTTTTCGCACATATATGCCATGTTGACCGCCATGGTCATTTTACCCTAAAACAGTTGAGATTGCCTGTGCTAAATGAAATGCATACAAACCCCTATGCAGGTCCTAGACTATAATGTTAACGTTGCTATGACTACTACGTCTTGCATGTTTATAAAAAATTGAAAAGCTAAAGAATTTCGGCACCGGAACTGGTTTTGAGAAAAACATATAGCGAGAAATAAAAATTGTAAAAAATCTTCGCAGAAAACTTGCAGAAAAACTGTATAGGAGCCGGTTTATACTTGTAAGGACATTTTTCGAAAAATTGTGTATATTCGGCTCGCCGTTAATCGTTATCCCTTTCTTCTATACCTTAAGCCTTAAAGACAAGCAGTGATTATGTAAACTCAACATTTGAAAACCAAACAAGTATACCAATAGACAACAATAGACAACATGTAGCTACAAGACGCCGGAACAGGCAAAATCGAAAAACAATTTTGTTCGTTCACTTAGATAGTTAGATCAGCCAATCAAAACTTGTGAGAAAATGTTCTTAAATTTGTTTGAATAGCGTGCAAGGTCAAGGAAAAAAATACTTAATACGACTGGAAAATGTTTCCTATAATGACTAAATCAATTGAACACGGTTTAATATTGAATGTTGGGTTAAAAGCACTTACTGTAGTTCAACCATCTTCCGAGAGTCTTACTGTCGTTGCAATGGAAGTGTTGTTAAAATATTGCATCAATTCATTACTTAGAATTTATCAATTCATTCATTGAAAAATTGATCAACTTACTGTGTGTGTGAATAGACAAATGGCGTCTCATTTCAGTGATTGATTGACCAATTGGGAACAAGTATGCTAGTAAACAGGAAGTTGACCAATTCTCTATCAAATGAATTGATCAACTTGAGGAAAAGAATTGATGCAATATTTTATCAACACTTCCATTGCATCGACAGTAAGTGAGAAAAATTTATTTTAACCGTACCAGAAACAATTGCAAATGATATCGGTCAATGACATTTTGTTTGAATGTTCTAATGCCATCAGTGTTCATGAGTCATGACTTTTTTAATGTACGTTATTTTATGGTATTTACTCTTTCATTAAATCGTATTTGAATCGCATGTGCTATTTACATTTGTTGTGAATGACGATTTGTGAATTTACCGGAGAATGACGAATGCTTCGTCAAAATCGGCCTGGCAAATCGTAGCGTGTAAAGGTACCTTAAGGAGATTTCAAATGTAGCCAATGGCCGCGTGATTTCGCATACGGACTTATATCCGGGACTCCTAAGTGGGCCCCATTAGGAAGCTTCAATTGTTCCATTTTGTTGACTAACATTTGTCTATTGAATGCCCGGCATCATGCCCCCTCTATTCTTTTGTAATCTCTATGCTTCGAAGGGCCTTCACTCAGACGAAAGGCCTTCGCTCGAACCGTCGAAGTTCTTATTAACACACAACAGTCAACCGCCGAATCTTTGCTACACGCTACCCACACTGGCACCGCACATTCGAGATATTTGGCAACGTTGCGCTATCCAGGAAACCGGGAAAAGTATGAGGCGCCATAGTGGACAAAAGTCTAAAAAATACATTATGGTGTAATTTTGTCATACAGTGTGTGTTTCTTTATATGGTTATACTTTGATGATCTTTATATAAAGCCTGCTTGCAGTATATAAAGTCTGTTTTCGTTACATATGGTCTCTTTTCATTATTTATAGTCTGATTCTACTATGCATGGTTTGTTTCCATTATATAAGGTCTTTTTCATTATATAAGGTCTGTTTTCAGTCATTATAGATGGCCTGTTTCATCATCATATATATGGTCTGTTTTTAATTCTAATTTATAAGGTCTACCCTGGGAACAAGTCGAGTTCACTGCGCGGTCAGACAATAATTGTACTTACATCAAGTATAAAATAATGTCCTATTAGGGGCTCAAGGCTTTCCCGCGGTTTACATAAACAAAGACTTGATTACTTGAAGTTCATGGTTCGATGTGCAATCATGGGTGAAATGAACGACGATAGAATTAGAGAGGTTGTGGATAATATAATCACTCATCCATTGTTTCGTCAAACTCTCAGTAACATTTTGAATCAGTCTCCCACAATAATAGCCGCCAGTGATACTTCGTTATCATCTAATCAATTGTCTCGGCCTACATGGGACAATTCATCTGTTCACTCTACTTTACGTACAAAAATATGTTTCAGAAAATGTACGAAATGCAGTTCTAGGAGTGGAAAAATACAAAACTCCCTTACTATTACATAAAACCAACCACCTTTTTGTCACCAACCACACTCAGTATAGTATGGTGCCTTTTTGTAGATGCCCCCCCCACGGACGGATTCTTAAAAAAGGTCCTGAATGATTTATAAAGCTACCTTTCTTTAGGTTTGAAATACTTCTTGGTGTTGGAACAAGTCTAAGGAAACCATGTTTAACAAAAGACCAAGTACTTGACGGGGCTTTGATCAGCCGACTTTTTGCGCAAAAAATTATATGGTTGAGACCGTTAAGTGATCTTCCATGCTCTTCCCGGCAAATGACATTGGACCAACATTTTCACGTGAAAATATCCCATATTTTCAATAAACCATTTTGCTAATACAGTGTAAAGTACCCTTAGTTCCAGTCCCCCCAACTGCAAAAACTCATTTCTCAGTTGGTCAAAAAATCGGAGGATTGCTCAAGGATAGAAATTTGTTTTAGCAAAATGGTATATTACCTGGTAGATGAAATATAATATCTCCTTGATCGAAACAATAAATTATTTTGATCATAAGTAAATATTCAAATAAACCACTGTTGATTTTTAAATTATAGGATGATACTCAAACACATAATGACAACAACACTGATGAAGATCAGGAAAGATATTCTGAAGCAATAAATCAACTGGCTGAACTTTATCCTGATAAACAACATTCAGAATTTAAAAATTAAAGAGACTTACCTGTAAGTTGAAGTTTGATTGTAATTCTATGAGTCATTGGACACGGAAACTAAGGAGTCATGTGAGATATGCGCGCGCAGATCGAGTATTCAATATTTAAAGCAACGAGTGATTACAAGTAATAAACCATTGGGAGGGTCAGTGACAAAATGAAAGTCACATATAATGAGGGTGGGAGACTCCTTAGTTTCCGTGTCCAATGACTCATAGAATTACAATCAAACTTCAACTTACAGGTAAGTCTCGTTTAATTTTTAAATTCTATTTCGCCATTGGACCACGTCACTAAGAAGTCATGTGAGACTTTAAAGCCTTGTAATCACGAGTGTCGTGACGAATAATAGTAACCATTTCATAAAGAGTGGAAACAAGTTTCAGCAAATATCATCAGTATAACTCTGTATAAGAAACTGATAATTATAATGAAACATAATGTCATTGACATTATTCGGCTTTTTATCTCAATTTTCACAAGATAAGAACCTGTTTATCTCTTGATATATGATGGTTTATGC
Organism: Trachythela sp. YZ-2020; assembly: GCA_016169945.1. Lineage (NCBI taxonomy): Eukaryota > Metazoa > Cnidaria > Anthozoa > Malacalcyonacea > Clavulariidae > Trachythela > Trachythela sp. YZ-2020. The sequence goes on from JADLSH010000389.1 coordinate 4,686,370, forward strand.
ATTGATATTCTTGCATGGCTCCAAGAGAATAACATGTGTATAGTCATAGAGTTCCATACTGTGGAGCATTATCTATGTAATACTACCTCCAAAATTCCATGATTGCCATAAATCATAATATTGGAACTTGGTATCAGTTAAACATAGTGGATAGTTCGTGATATAGATCCATAAAAGGAAAAATATATTAACACTAACCCAAATTATACAATTTTACCAGTAAATTCATCATGTTTTACAGCACATCTATAAAACTTGCGCAAACTAGCAATCTGATTCATACATGAAATGAGAGCATGGCAATGTCAGTATTTGTCGAGTTTTTATAATCAGATAAAACTTTTGGCTGAATACGCCCACTGGGCACTGGTTTTGCCAATGACAATGGTTAACAATGATCACGATCTACAATTAACATTGTGTTAATGAAGTTTAATATGTTGAAATATATCGTAAAGTACTTTGGGCAACTGGCAAATTCAGCAGACAACACACACAACAGACGCATTTTGTGGCATATATTTTGGGCAAGGAAGTGCTCGAACAGTCTAGAGGCTCTGGCGAACCTACGTTTTTACCTAGAGGAGACGGAGGTCCTCTAGATGGCAGAGGGTTGAGCCAGCTCTGGCATGTTGTTCAGCGAGTTGAGGCCTGATGGTCTAGAGACCACCCTTAGTTATACTGAGACAGTAAGGGCACTCAAGACCTGACAGAGCATGCAAAAACTGTAGGTTATTCTAGAGGAGACGGTGGGCCTCTAGATAACGGGGGGGACGGCGGCCCCCCGTTCAGGTCAGTCAGCTCGTTGAAATTGAGTCCTAGTTGGACTTGGTGACCAACCATTGGTGCAGGGTACTCAACTATGTATGACTGACCCATCGAGTCTCTAGGTCAGGTAATTAGGTCGCATTTAAGACCTGAATGACCTGTAAAATGCACTTCACGTGGCGAAGTGTTGCCCCAAAGGACAGCACTTCCCTGCCATTATTTATTTAATTCAATTCTTTGAACAATTTATAGTTACAAATTTACAAGTTACATATACATAATCTTGGAATATATTTGAGCATGTAAATTTAATTGATAGATCAGTACTCGGCTCTGCCTATGGGGAGGTGGGTGGGTATTTTTGTGGTACAAGGTTTGATACCTTGAAACAAACTTTGAAAAATTTTACCAGCACTGTTTACACACTGAAGGAAATCTTGCGAATGAGCAGCGGACGCATAAACTGTACCCAAATGCCTTTAGTACAAAGAGCGTCATTGTATGCACGATGGTGACAGCTATCTTTGGGAGAACTCTTTGATTGGTTAGACCCAAGTTTGCATCAGTTGTTCACATGCTAAGTTTCCAAAGTTCAAGTTCTTATCATATTTTATATTTATTAACAGGACACGATAATAAACGCCTTGTTCTATCAAGGTACTTGAGCTTTCCCTGAGCTATAATTGTTAGCGCATGCACTAATTGTGCTGACAGACTGGCAAGGCCTTAGGGCAAATGTAATCTTCTTGAACATATTACTTCATTAACCGCAATTTTTTGCTTTGCATAAATTGAATATGTTAAATGAATTAACCTATGTTTTTAATGAAGATGTAATGTAGATTCCACAGACTATGGTCTAATAACAACATAACTCATTTAAAATCGGTAAAAGATTAGATACCGTTTTGGTGCAACCCATATTAGGTATGTCATACTGAGCACAGTCAGAACAAATCAGAACTGTAATTCGTTGTAATAAGTTGTAATCCCGATAAACAACCTGGCTATTGCCTATCGCCAACAACCCACTGGTCACTAAATATATCTAGAGCATTCAGTTAGAATATGCCAAGCTACAAATATTTTGCTCATCAGTCATTACAAAATCCACTCAGACATTTCAATTACACCGGAGATATACCCAATCCATAGCATGTATTATCAAGGGTACTCAGTGTTATTACTGTACATTGTTAATTGTATACTTTTGAGCCACAATCCTATAACAGGACTGGCAGAATATTGCACAGCCATATTGGTATTCACACTATATTATTATGTACGTGACATGTCTCAAGATGAAATACCACTGATCTAGCTGTACGAGTAAAATAGCTAAATGGCCATGATCTCAGCTTTCGATGAAAAGCTAAGTTGTTATAACAGATTTCTGGTGCAGAAATATACCGGAATGAAGAGTAACATTCATTCAGTGTCATTAATGATAAACTGAATTACAGTAGGACAGAATGGAAACGCCACCACAGTTGACAAAATATCAAGATTAAGAGGCTTTCTTATCTCATTGATAGTGGAATATTGCAGACAATCAAGATGCGTATGCATGTACAGCAAATTGTTCCTGTCAGCTCTGCCTATGGCTTATTGACAAAATATCAAGATTAAGAGGCTTTCTTATCTCATTGATAGTGGAATATTGCTGACAATCAAGACACGTATGCATGTACAGCAAATTGTTCCTGTCAGCTCTGCCTATGGCTTATTGACAAAATATCAAGATTAAGAGACTTTCTTATCTCATTGATAGTCAATCAAGATGCGTATGCATGTACAACAAATTGTTCCTGTCAGCTCTGCCCATGGCCTATTGTTAGGTATGGAGAGTAAAAGACAATAATTAAGTAGCTCATGAAAAGTTTTTCATAATACAATTGCTTTTTGAGCATGTTGACATAATTTTATTGCAATCCAATTTCTTACAACAAAAGACATTGTTTCCATACGGAAATGAGGCTAGAGTTTCTCTACAATTCTTTGTCCAGTAACTCCTGTTTGCAGGCGTGTTGTTTAAGCCTTGTCGGCATTGACATTGTCATTGTCGCCTTTTGGTTGTTCAAGGCATATTAGGAGTTAAGCTCAAATTGTTTGAGCATTGTAACCAGGCAGCGATTAATATCAAATTTCTCCAATAAATATCTATAGTAGCATTAAACTACCATACTGGACATAAAGTCATTAGTGTTCAGCTCTGGCATCAGAACTATGTCCATGGTTTGCCCATATTTCCATCTCGTGGCCCCAGAGAGGGCTAAGCCTAAGGAAATAGCACTGGTTGAAAGGTGCATACTCTGCCGGCAGCCAAATCAAAGACATGATATTGTTTTACCATGACCTGCACGTCTTTCCGCCGCCCGATTTTCCATCTCGTGGCCCCAGAGAGGACTCTTCTTCGGCGGAACTTTATCTCCCAATACTGGGATTTTAGTGCGTCATACTTCAACATGTTCAGCATATTAATTATACTGTTGTGGCAGTTTGGCTTGGCACTAATTAACAATTAGTCGCCGAAGGCGAGGTGATTACAAGCCTATAGTCACTGAGCCGAAGGCGAAGTGACTATAGGCTTGTAATCACCGAGCCTGAGGCGACTAATTGTTTTAGTAGAAATTTCAAAGAGAAAAACAAACACAGAAAGTTATGAGGTCAGTTGAAAAGGCTATAGGACAAAATTCAGCGCTTTTCTCAGAGGCCGGTTATTAAAAACATGCCAGCAAAAGACGAGTGTCAAAAACATATCGAAGCGAAACAAAAACAAACAATTTCGTGAGAAAAATACTTTGGAAAGGCTCAAATACAAAGTAGAATGGTTTTAAAAAATATCACAGCTAGGTTTTTGCTGAATATAACGATATAAATGAGGATAAAACGAATAATTTTCAAAATAAACACTTGTGGTTGAGCCGTACGGAAAAAGTTTTATGCATGTTCATTTCAACAGCGAGAAAACGCTGCCTTTCATGGAAGAAAAATAGTGTATTTGTTATCGCTTACCTTTAAAAATGTCAAAAATATATCCTCCTTGAATTTAGCAATTTGTACACGATCTGTAAAGGGTGTGTAGAGAAAGCTGCACAACTATTGTTAGATGTTGATGAGCCTGAGGTTAAACATATTCAGTCGTCCTTTTCATCTTCAGCAGTAGCTATTGATGAGATTGGTGCTAGAAGTGGACCATCAACTTCTTCATATTCATCAACAGGTGTTGAAGGGACCAGAAGTTGTATCTTTCCACCTGTTTTCCGATCGTCTTCATTAGATTCAGATCAGGACCTCATCTGTATTTCAAGTCAAAATGAATCACCACATATTATCTTGCAGAATTTTTCTGCTTTTGCTATTGATTCTAATGATGATTTATGGCTAGATGTGAAGAGGAAGATCTGTGGTGCATATGTTTTTTTGCATTCTATAAGTTGGCCCTAAAGCATCCAGATAGACTGAAAAAAATATCTTTGCGTGAAGTTTATTGGATCTGGAGAATCGGGTATTGATGCAGATGCTCTACGCAATGATTTTTTTTCATTGTGTTTTGAGGAGGTTGTGAAAAGATTGTTTGAAGGAGATACAGCTTTGATTCCACGAAGGGGTATAGGGAGTAAATCTATTCAATGCCGTGTTGTTGGGGAATTGATAGCTCATTCTGTCTTGCAAGGTGGTCCAGGTTTTCAGTTGCTTGCAAAATGGGTGGTTAACTACATTCTTGGTGAGGAACCTTCCACTTTGCCAATTTCCAAAGAATTTATTACTTTAAGTGAAATGACATCCACTCTGTTAGAGTTGATTGTGGAGTTGGATGAGGCTGAAACTCAAGAGATGTTACATTATATCTTGGAAACTCATCCAAAATCAGCTTCTTTCTGGGAAGTTATTAATTCTTCTGAGTGGTCGTGTACTGAGGTAATTAATCTTGAAAATAAAGGATGTTTGGTTCACGAGTTAATTTACAATGAGCTAGTAAGGCGTAGAAAAGATCAACTTGATTCATTATGCAAGGGTTTAGAGTCATTTGGGTTTCTTGGCATGTTGAAAATGCATCACAATGTTGCTGTTCATGTTCTTTCCTATCATGTGCTTGAGCTTACAGCAGTAATATTCTCATCATTTCTACAAAGCCATCCAACAACAAATGCTGAAAAGCAGGCATACCAGTGGCTTCTTGATTACATTGCATCCTCAGATTGTGCGAGTTCGGATGATTTCCCCCAGGGTAAACTAAATACATTATTGAAGTTCTCAACTGGTTTGTAGAATATTCCGCCAATACAAAAATATATCAATATACAGGTGAAATTTCTTGACGATGATGATGAGGAAAAGTTGCCTAAAGCTACTGCATGCATCGATATCCTTTACATACCCACAGTCCACTCATCAGAACAAGCTTTTGTCAAGAATATGGATATTGCATTGATGTTTGGACATTCTGGTTTTACAGAACATTAAAAGATACAATACAGAAGAACCATCAATAACTCTGTTTCAAATTTAAAAAAAAGTTCGGTTCACGTTCTGTTAGAATAAAAAAAACAATTCTTAACAAAAAAACATAATTATATATGTTATTGCTGCCGCAGGCAGCACTCCTAATTTTGACATGCTCCAGAGTTCACTCGACCCAGTCTTTCGAGCCGAGTTATGTATTGTCGAGATTTCGATCTCGCGTCTGTCCGCCAAGATGTCAGAATTCCGGGGGGGCACCGGGGGGAGTGTAAAAAATATTGAATAGGCAATTCAGCTATCGCATCTGACTTGATGCAAAATATACGAATTTTACGAACACTTCCCGAAGAAACCAGGTTAGTATGGCTTTATTTCTTTCTGCTAATATCCACCAAGGCGATGAACTGTTTAGCGTTCATTCTAGAGGCAAACAGTGTGCTTTTATGAGTTTATCGGCGCTTCTTACAGCCCGAAATATCCCATTGTCCGCATGGTCGTTTACGACATTTAATAGTGTCTTAATACAAGGAGACAAGATGTACTTAAGAGCTCTGAATAATGGCCTATTAGTCCTAGCTAGACACTGGTGTAGAATTTTTGTCTATAGATAACTTACCAGCAATTGTTACTGTTAATAATTAATGTACGAATACATGTAGTACGATGACAAGTAGTGGTATAAATCTACCCGTGGAGGTGGCACAAAATATAAACAATCTACACGTGGAGGTAGTTTAAAATATAAACAATCTACCCGTGGAGGTAGCACAAAATATAAACAATCTATCCGTGGAGGTAGCACAAAATATAAACAATCTACCCGTGGACGTAGCTCAAAATATAAACAATCTACCCATGGAGGTTGCTCAAAATATAAACAATCTACGCATGGAGGTAGGTCAAAATATAAGCAATCTACTCGTGGAGGTAGGTCAAAATATAAACAATCTACCCGTGGAGGTAGGTCAAAATATAAACAATCTACCCGTGGAGGTAGCTCAAAATATAAACAATCTACCTGTGGAGGTAGCTCAAAATATGGAGCCCATTGAGGCACAAAATAACATTGATCTACCCATTATGTTAGAAGAACAAATTGGCAAAAATGAAAACCAAATTTGGTTTATGACTTATGGAAAGGAGCTTCAAGGGCTTGTTATAACTGATCGGGAAATTGAATTTCCTTACTATGATATTCATACAGCACTTTTGAATATTTTTTTCTTGAATGACAGTCATGCTATTTTAATATTAGAGGGCTATATGATGGCCTTAATAAAGCAAATGAATGATTTCTTTCTCTTTGACTCGCATGCCCGACACTCTAGTGGCATGCCTGATCGTCGCGCATAATTTGACAATTACATGCCGCTGATCGATAGGCGCAAGTAGCTCAAATTACTAATATCCCTCAACATCCCTCATGCCTATAAAATTATTGCGAGTGCAGCCACAATTCTAGCCCTCCGGTTGTGTGAAGTACTTCATATAAATTAAAGATTATTTCTATTCTTTCTCGTACAGTATATTTACTTATGCACTAATAGTTAACTATGATCACTATGCTATGATTTACTGTTCACAGACATAAACCTTTGTGGCTTTGTTGGGCCCCTGTGTTGTTATATGACTGTCTTTTTCCCATGACTTCCACCTAAATCCTTTTCCCCGTTAGGAAAAAATTCTAGGAAATTTTTTTCATTAGATTTTTTCACGCCGGAGTTTTGTCTACATTTATACAGTGATAATATATACGTAGCAATTGCCAAAATTTGTTATTGCGCCACGCGAACATAACATAATTATTTAGTACGTTTAATACTACAAAACATGCTTAGGCAGCACTTTCCTTGCGATAGTAACTACTAGTATTATTAGTAAATTATGTACAGTGGAAACTTTACTATATATCAACTTCAACAAATTCCAATGTCAAAGGGTTTTAAAAAATGTGTAGTGTCATTTTTTTGAAGTAACTTTCAATGCTAAAACATATTTATAAACCTGCTTCAAATGTTTAACTTTTTGTCTGACACATTTCCTTCTAAGCCACTACCTTCACTGTAAGTTAAATTATTATTATACAGTGGACCAGTATATGGGTTAAAGCTGAATTTGAATAGCATTAGGTAATTTAAGTATGTACTGAGTGTGAAATACATATGGACATTATGAAGAAGAAATTGTGAATTACTCCTGCAACAGGTTAATTAATAGACCTACAGTTTGTTGATATACATCTATACCTTCATTGCTGTCTTCCATTAAAGGGTTTACCTGCTGCTGTAGGACTGATTGCTGATTTTCATTTAACTGAACAAGAGATGAAGGAATAACTACATTGTTGTCTGTTTCAACTTCTGGAAATTGGGCCTCTTCATCAATTCCATAACCATTCCAACTATTAACAAGTGCATCCTCAACCGATTGGGGATCAACATTTGATAAATGATGCATTCTTGAATACCATAACTGAAATGGTGATCGATTATTAGCACTAGAGATAGGATGGCAAGGCCAGACCGCACTCTTGAAGGTTGACCATGAGCAGCAATAGCCGCCTCAAATAGTTCAAGAACTGTCTGTGCTTTGTTGTTGGTGCTACAACGTAGGTAAACTATCAATTGGCTGTGCTCATCAATCCCTCCATGAATGACGAATCGCCATCTGATAAGCTTGTGGTGGCCATCAATGTGCCTAATTATGAAATGTAACTAAATTATTGAAAATTAAAAATTATTTACTAGTTTTGTAAAAAAATATCGAATGAGGCCTGAGAGAATTTTACTACAAATACAGCATTAAGGGAGTGGTCATTATTTATGGGGAGGGGGGCTGGAAAATGGGGAAATGCTGGTTGAAAACTTTTTAAACCCCCCCCTTCAAGTTGAAGACAAATTTTTTGAATCCCCCCCAGATTACGTGGAAATGTTTTTGTCCCCCCGCCCCAAATCTGAAAGAAAACATACTGTATAGAGAGATTCAGCTATTTAAGTTTTCAGTACAAAATATTACTTGTAGATTAAATTATGTCAAGAGACATAGGCCTACTTTCCACAACTAAATACTCTTAATATAAACATATTTTAATTCAAAGCATATCAATAAGTGCCATTATTATTCATTTAACCACACCCTACGGAGTGAAATGGATACACTGCAGGGTGCAAAATCTGACAATTTCAAGTCTCAACATACCACAATGAGTTTGGTCCACGTACATTGTAACGCCTTCTTACAATACTTATCGTTCTACGTAATGCTCGGCTCACAGGGTCAACAATATTTATTGCATCTCTCAAACGTCTACGTTGTACGTGTATTCCACGTGATCGACATGCCCCAGAAATGTAACTCTCTCCGGCGTCTGGAAGAATACTTAAAATTTCTCTGATGACGGTACATAAATCATCTTCGTATATATCTGAATACGTACCACGAGGTCCAGATCTACCAGACGTTGACATACCTAATTCGGTCCTTCGTCGTTGAATTGTTCTTTCGCTTACGCCCAAAGATGACGCGACCTCTTTCCACGACTTGTAAATATCAAAATAATGTTGTAGTTCTTCTTTCGTAATTTGTAATTTTGGTCTACCTAATGTACCTTCAGAAGGAAGATAATTGGGGTAAGCAACTCTTTCTTTTTTATATGTCAGCGTGTGTAGAAATGACACCCTCAAATCTTGCGTAAAGATCATGTATTTCAGCAACAAGGTTGTTTAAAGAAGCAATCAATTCACCATCGCTTTGACTTTCTTCGAAACGCTGCCACAAGACGTTGAGTACATTCAAAAAGTCTCCAATCCGTCGATGTCAGAACTCCAAGGCATTTAAATTTCCGCTGAACAGTTGTCGCTTGGCTTGTTCTATTTTATTCGATAAATCAGAAATGAACTGCTCCATATCTGCTTCGAAATTCATTTCATTTTATATATATCCCTTTCATAATTCTTGTTATTTTTATATTTTGATTTCTTTACAAAGGCACAGATTATATTATTTTGTTAAATACTAGTTCAACTAAGCATAAACAGAGTAAGATATCCGCGCACAGGCGGCCCATTCTTGGGTAGAGTTGTATTTATAGTATTGCTCGTTTGCAATCGACGCCATCTTGGTTGATTTTCGTGGCAACTAAAAATCTATATTCTTCATTCTTTGTCGTATTGTGCCAGAAATCGTATACTATTCATAATACAGTGAGATGTTTTCAAAACAAACCAAAAATATTAAAGTAACTCAACTATTTCGATGTAAACGGCTGGACAAAACTTTAAAATCAACCAAGATGACGCCTAATGACACGTAGTGACGTCATGTGCAAGCAAAGAATACTATATAAAGATTGTATTATGGTAAAAATATGTGATGAAAATATATATTTTAAATAAAATTTACTTGCCTAACTTGTTGTTTGTGTTCTCCTTTTATCCCTACTTTGTTGAGCTATGAATTAATCGAAAGTTTTTGCTTGATGCCTGCTGCGGTCGACGCCGAATACTTAATAGGAGTTAAAGGCTAATTATTCGCAGACCCGGATCCGTCGAGACATGCCAATACTAATATTCTCCCTCTTAAATTGCTTTATTCTCCAAGAAAATTCGCCAGCATGTAGATCTTTTCATATATAACGATACTTTAACATCTCGGGCAATTTTTAAACCAATTTTTGATCAATAGAAATCAAAATCGCCACTCTGTTGAACTGACAACGACCGAAAATGGACACATCGGCAGCTTGGCCACCTGGCCTCCTCTACTGTTGATATCTGCAAGGGGGTGCGACGACAACATCTTGATATATAGTCTTTTTGAATATCAGATTTTGAAAAATTTGAACAATTGCAAGTGCGGTCGTGATTGGCTGGCTGTAACCGGAAATATCTGTTTGGTATTTGCATGCTGTGCGCTGATTGGCATAGCACCCCCCTGGAAATCTCACCGGTAGAGGAGGCCAGGTGGCCAAGCTGCAGATGTGTCCATTTTCGGTCGTTGTCAGTTCAACAGAGTGGGGATTTTGATTTCTATTGATCAAAATTTGGTTTAAAAATTGCCCGAGATGTTAAAGTATCGTTATATATGAAGAGCGGTGTTTGTTCTGCATGCTGGCCAATTTTCTTGGAGAATAATGCAATTTAAGAGGGAGAATATTCGTATTGGCATGTTTGTCTCGACGGATCCGGGGCTGCGAATAATTTGCCTTTAACTCCTATTATTAAGTATTCGATTCTGCGTCGACCGCAGACATCAAGCAGAAACTTTCGATGAATTCATAGCTCAACAAAGTAGGGATAAAAGGAGAACACAAACAACAAGTTAGGCAAGTAAATTTTATTTAAAATATATATTTTCATCACACATTTTTACCATAATACAATCTTTTTATAATACTATAAATACAACTCTACCCAAGATCGGGCCGCCTGTGATCCGCGCAGTGAGCTCGACTTGTTCCCTGGGTAGACCTTATAATTTAGAATTAAAAACAGACCATATATATGATGATGAAAACAGGCCATATATAATGACTGAAAACAGACCTTATATAATGAAAAATACCTTATATAATGGAACAAGCCATGCATAGTGGAATCAGACTATAAATAATGAAAAGAGACCATATATAACGAAAACAGACTTTATATACTGCAAGCAGGCTTTATATAAAGATCATCAAAGTATAACCATATAAAGAAACACACATTGTATGACAAAATTACACCATAATGTATATTTTAGACTTTTGTCCACTATATGGCGCCTCATAGAAAAGAGATCCTGTTAAAGCTATCCGCAATACTTTATCGTGATTGGATAAATTAAAAAAAACGATCGATAGCACTCTTGTATTCTTCTTGTCCAATACCAAAATTTTGACTATTTTCAAGAAATTTATGAATTTTTGAAAAACCAAAAAATACATACTTCAAACCCTTCTGAATCACCTGCATGGGTTTTTAGAGCATGAAAATAGCTTGAAATGTAAGAAATAGGGCTCTTGCTATTTTAGCCCAGGTAACGCCCATAGCAACGAGTGTTTATGGTTGAAAATTTAGATATAACGGCGCTTTGTTGGAGCGAATGTAGATCCCTTGATGTCCCTAACATGAGGTAGACCCTTGTTAACGTCTCTGGTTAAATGTCAAACTTTCACCATTTTTGTTGTCAAAGCAGTATAAAATTTGGTTGCGATTTCTATCTCGGTTCTACTTAGCTGCTGTTCTCGTTTTAAATAAATTATTTATTTACTATGCCATGCAAGAGAAGGTTCAAAGCCAAAAAAGCGGAAATTTCACGGCAATAAATTTGTAGGCAATGCTAAGAAAGCTTGTGTTGTTGAGACTACCACTGATGCTGGGCAATCAAGTTCGACCGAAACTGGCGAAAACCTTTCCGCTTCAGCTCGAGGGTACCGTTTTGTTGATACTATGGAATTGCTAAGTGAATTTTCCAACAAATGTAACATTGTTTTCAACAAATGTTTGTAAGGAATGTTGGGATTGTAAGATTGTTCTAGTGTCTTGTGTACGAGATAAAGCATGTGAAATATGTGGTTGGGTTTACGCATTCTACACCTCAAAGAAAGTTCAACACTCTCTTGACATTAACAGAAGGTTTGTTTATGCCATGAGAAGTATTGGTCAAGGTTTTGTACCCGCATGAATATGCCACCTTCACTACTGTTTAAAGCTTACAGAGCGCGTAATGTTGCCCTATCAAAAGCAGCTAAGACTGTGGCTACAAAATCTATATATGAAGGATGCTGCGAGTGAAATACGCCAATATAATGCTGACCAGATACCCAAGTGTGGTGTTTCATGTGATGGAACTTTGCAGCGATGCGGGCATTTTTCATTAAACGGCTGTGTGACAACCTTGTCAATAGCACGGGTAAGTGCTTGGGTGTTGAAATCCTAACAAGGAGTAAAAAGAATATTTGCAAGAAGCGAAGAAACATGGAAGCTGCAAAAAACTGAGTACTTTGGTGACGGGGACAGCAAAGCGTATAGTGACGTTGAACATTGTTACCAACATGTTCATGTGGAGAAAAAAGAATGTGTCGGCCACAGTGGCGTGCTGGCAGGGGGGGTTTTGAGATTGTTACAAGCACTGTTCAAAGTGCTAGTACGCGCGCTTAATTTGAGTTCTGTTAGTCGGAATACGACTTATACGAGGATTAAAAATTCGCCAGCCTACCTAAAACTGCAAGGCATTACCGTCCAGTCTGTAATATCTCAAAGGATGTAAATTGTTAATTGTGAAATGTGAAGTGATTTGGCTTACGATCACTGGTAAGTTCACCGTCTACTTCATGAATGTTCGCCGTCTACTTTTCTTTGTTTAAGAAAAAAACTATCGCCCGTATTCTAAAAGCTCACTCACACTCAATGAGTGGAGGTTCAATCTGAGCTTCTCTTGAGTGTTAATTCTGTTTTTGAATAGCTGGAGGGTTAGTGCCGTACCTTACTATGTGACTACTCACCCTCCAGTTATTAAAAAACAGCATTGACACTCATGAAAAGCTCAGATTGAACCTCCACTCATTGAGTGTGAGTGTGAGTGAGCTTTTAGAATACGGGCGTAAGTCCTCTATGAATTATATATTTATTACTCCTGAATGTGTTGTTTCTTGCGCCTTTTTAATTTATACGATGTTTATAATTCTCAGAATTCCGTCAAATCGCCACCCAAAACGCAAGAAATAGCATTTCAGGGACTCTAAATTTCAAAATTTTCCCGGGGGGGCATGCCCCCGGACCCCCCTAGAGGTCTCGCGTCTACGACGCTCAACCATACACATATTACAAGGGGGCGCAAAATTTCCAGCTGGCCTCCCCTGGCGAACACAAGCCAGCACGCCACTGGTCGGCCATGTTCAAAAGCGAGTAGGGACTGCACTCTGAAAGTTAAAGAAAGAAAACAAAGGAATTGGTGGTAACGGGAAGCTAACTGATTCCCTGATTGATAAACTTCAAAACTATTATGGGATTGTCATAAGACGTAATTGTGGAGAATTATGTGGTATGAAGTCTTCAATTCATGCCAGCTTTTTGCATTGTGTTTCCTTCCCAGGCGAAAATCTTCACGAGCCGAAGACGAAATCTTCACGAGCACTGTCCAGATGGTCCTGACAGCTGGTGTCGTTACAAGCAAGACAAAGCGAACAATACAAATTTCTATAAAGCAGGTCTTCCTGACGAAATTTATTGGTTTAATTAAACCAATTTATTTTAGACTTAGTAATGATAGTCTGCTGAAAAAATGTCGACTGGATGGAAAAACACAAAATCAGAACGAGTCCCTGAATGGGATGATTTGGAATAAGCTACCAAAAAGTATTTTTGTTGGAGCTGACGTACTAGAATTTGGTGTGTATGATGCAGTTGCACATTTTAATATTGGTTCTCAGGCTGGAATAGATATTTTTATTGAAGTAGGTTTGGTACCAGGACAATTTTTTGAGGAAGGGATTAGAAAGACTGACAAGAAACGGATTAATAAAGCTAGACGCAAAGCGGAGAATAAAAAAAGAAGAAAAGTGCTCCGTGTGCAGAAAAAAAAGAAAGAAGACAAAACAACAGAGAAAGAGGGCATCACATATGAGGCAGGAGCAATGGCGTAGCCAGCTTGAATTGACTTGTCATGCTTTTATGAACATGGTTAGCTTAACCCGTACAACTTCCGAGTGCCAAAAGCGCGAGGCTCCTGGGGGGTTTGGGGGCATGCCCCCCAGAAAATGTTTTGGTTTTTTAAAGCTCGGAAACGCTATTTCTGCATTCTGAGGGACGTTTCAACGCAAAATTAACCTCATAAAAACACCAAAATTATGACAATTTTTAGCATCACCGACTCTTGCAAGGTTCTTCCTGAAATATTACATAAACCATTTTTGGATGATTCAAACAACTGCAGCTCTGGACTATAAATAAATTGCGCCCACAGGTCCACAATAAAAACATTGTCTTGCTTCCAACACATGGTCAAACAGTGAAACTCTTATTTTTTCAACTTCGCAGCTTATTTAGGGACTGTTGTTACAATTATAAATTATATACCACCATTATGGTTCTCATTACGTATATCTAAACTTAAAAATCAGCTAATCACTTATAATATCCGCTTCAATAGAAGCAGGATTCGTCGCACTTGCTGAAGCCATTGTATAAACGCGCAAAGACAATATAAATATGACTAGTAATTTCTAATAGAAAGATAATTGCTGCGAGGGGTCAGATCAGTCCTGATTAAATTTAAAACTCTTGAAATATTACCAGTTGACACAGTTACACATAAGATCACACAACTATTTAATGGACAGTTTGTTGACCTGATAAATTGTTCGTGAACGTTTAGAAACAGAAACGGAGAAACCTTTGTAATAACATAAATTAAACCAAACATATTTGTTTATTTGATGTAGTGTATATTTTGGATAAGCCATAACAATGCATTATGCACTTTTTGTCGCCTCACAACACAATCTTTAAAAGTGTTATCTCTACCTTTGACTTTTACAATAATAACAGATATTAAGTCTTTTGGATATCTAGGTAGTGATGTTGCAAGTTCCTCAGTGCACATTTTGTGGCAGATTAATTCAATGACCAGAGTAACCTCTTTGTCCCCTTGGTTTAAATAATCCTGCTGACTGATACTTTCCTGACTTGCTTTTTTGCAAGTTTCAGTTCTATTTACATTTTCTGTCTTTGGTAATTTTTAGATTTCTCCAACCTAGATTTCTTCTGAAGTTCAGTTTCAAATACAATTTCATTTTGTGATAATCATTATTTTTTCTTAATCTTTCATGTCTTTGAACTTCAGACTCTACCAAAATTTTACGTTTATGGCCATTATTGTCTTTTCCTAACTTTTTTTATTTTTCAGTGTCAGTTTCTAGTAACAATTTTTTTTTGTATTCTCTTGCTTTCTGAAGCAAGTTGGATTTATGAGCTTCAGTTTCAATTTGCTCCGAAGACATTCTACTTTGGGTATTACAATAGTGATTCTCATTTTTGTCTGCATAAAATTCAACCGGCACAATTTCAAATGTTTCGCAGTTTAGTGTAAGTGCTAGTCGATATATATATTGCACAAGATTGCTGACATCAACACATTTCATGACAGCAGCAGTACCATTAGGATCAGGCATGCCAAAACAATTACGAGCATGGGAGTCAAATATATAAACAGCATGTGTAGCGGACTGAACTATGGCCATTGTATATGGATCTAATATTATAAATACATAATTGCTGACACTAAAAGCATTTATCAAGGCTGAACGTAAAGTGAAGTAATTGGAGTCTCAGTCACATCAAGGCCAATTCGTCCCTGATAAAACTCATTATAGTTGATCAACCATGATTGATTTGAATTGTTTGCCTCGATGGTCGATTTATTTGAATTGTGTGCCTCTATGGGCGCTTTATTTAAATTGTTTGCTAAAATGGGCAATTGGTTTGAATTGCATGCCTCGATGGGCGATTGATTTAAATTGTTTGCCTCGATGGGCAATTGATTTAAATTGTTTGCCTCGATGGGCGATTGATTTGATAATCATCATCCAAAGATAATGTCTCTGTATCTGGAATAGTTTGATTTTCAAGTGCATCTAAATATAACATGTCGCCGTGTGTTAATATTTTATCGACTGTGTCGCAAGTCCAAAGCTCGACTGGACACAACTCTGAATATAACAAGGCCGAAAAACTCATAAACGAACACTGCCTTCCCCTCGAACGTTCACTAAAACGTCCGTCGCCTTGATCAACACTTCCAGAGATATATAACGTTGAATTAAACCTAATTTTTAAGTTAATTTCTGCGCTCAATCGCCGTTGGGTTGAAAAGGACGTGCGAACATTGCGAACACGTGTGTCTGGTTAAAAAAACTCTGAAAATCAATGAAAATCACTATCGCTGTCCAATACATCGCAGGCTCAGAAGATCATCTCGAATGAAAAATACCAAAATCGACTATATCCACGATTAGTAAGCCGCTCGCTTCGCTCGCAGCAATAATTACTCACCTTACACAAGTGTGTTCAGTCGCGAGGAAAGCTCGCTAGGAAAGGCAGTACAAGCTATAGTCATGCCTTCTCCAAATAGCATGAGTTCGGCTCAATAAACAGCCGTTTTGAGCATGCGCAAGGCCAGTTATCCAATCAGAAGCCAGTATTATTTGTATTAAATATTATAGCAACTCATGCTTTCTGAAAAGAGCATGAGTGAATACAAGTCGCGCGTGAATCGATATATTACCGGAAATGAGTCCTGTAGAGCTGCAGTTGCTAGGAAACAGACAAGGCAACAGTCGGCAAGGCTGTAAAATTTCGTAAATGTAAGAGAAAGCGGAAAAAATTTAAAAAACAATAATGAAAAATCCAGAAAAATGACAATGTTGAATTTTAAAGCTTTGGGATAAACAAAGCAATGTTTTATACGGAACTTGGAAAAAAATTATCAATTTTGTGAAAATTTTTAGTCATGCTATATGACCGGTAGCTACGCCACTGGGCAGGAGGTTTTGAAATGGTAACGATTATTATTCAACTGTATATTGCCATTTTACAGTGATGATCTTGTTAATAAACTAAATATTTAACTTTAAAGGTATTTTTCTCAAATTAACGAAAATGCTCAATTTCTGTTATTGCGCGCAGGATATCTCAAGAAGTATTAAAGCTACCTTAGTCAGGGCAAACATTGTATAGCTTGGTCTAGGAGATGAACTAAAAGAATTAGCTTAACTTTAATATTTTTGAAATAGTAACTGTTTAAGTGAGAACAATCGTATGAGCCTATGAGTTTCCCATATTCATGCCGCAAAACATTTATTATGGCAGCTATGTCAATGGTTCTAGTTCACCTCCCACATAATGTTGTTAGTTAATAAAAAAAAGTTATTCCAGGTTTTTGTCATGTTTAGAAAAGTGCACGTATTTCACCGTAGGGGGTACTTTATCTTGGTAACCATGGTAACAATGACTTCCAACAACATTTTTTTTAGTCAAACCACCCAGCCCATTAACATAGTAAAAGTACAGTCGCATACTATTAATTTTGGTATTGGACCCCCTCAGGCTGCCACTCGTAGGGATTTCCCCTACGGTAGGGGATTATTCAGTTTTGTAGGGGGTAGGGGATACCTACGGGAAAACAAGTAATTTGTAGGGGAGCGTAGGGGCTTACTTACATCACGGTTTGGCACACGCAAAATATTCTGTTTTTGCGCAAGGACATAAATAACTTTGGAACATTTAGACTTCTGAACAATCTAGACTCGGCTAGATTTAATCTTTCATACCGCAATACTAGATTAACTTTAAATTATCCTATAATTATATTACTTCTGTACAATTACCTTAACACGCCCACTGGACTATATACGAACACGCCTTAATTATCTTGACAGACTTATGACAGTTGACACTCTAATCTTAATTGTTTTTCCGCCTCGTAACGGCAAAACAATTACAGTGGAACCCCGTTAATACGGTCACCAACGGGCCGAAATAATATGGCCGTATTATCGAGGTGACCGTATTAACTGGTGGCCGTAAGGCGAGGTTCCACTGTATGTCGTCTTACTAGACATGAAATTATAACAGAAAAAATTGCATTAGCAAAATGAGATATTTAGGGAATTATGGGGGAATATGATATTTGTAAGGGAACGTAGGGAAAATTGCATTTGAGACGTAGGGGAGACGTAGGGGTTTTTAGCATTCGTATTAGGTGAAAATGGGATATTGAGAGTGCATGACAGCCTCGATTTTCAAAGATTTTCATATTCGTTTTTCTTGATTTTTCTTCATCAGTTTGGTTAGGGTTAGGTTTAGGGTTAGGTTTTGGGTTAGGGGTTAGGGTAGGTTTTAGCACTAGGGTCAGTAACAAAGTTTTTAACTTTACTTCAAAAAGTTGAAAAAATGACGTAACGTCAGTTTGGTAGATGGAAACAAGTGGCAACCTGTCCAAACAGCCAGCCAATTTGAGACTTTCAAAGAGATATTATTTACTCTATATACATACTAGAAATACATGCTTGCAGTAACCCCTCACCCCATGCACCCGAACATTGACAGACACTACATTCCAAAACATTACTATTACTAAGCTTTTTCAACACAAAATCTGCTATGCAAAGGTGGTAGACGAGTCAGATATCTGGGTTCAAAGCAAAATTTTGGCTTGGAAAACTGAATTGGATCTCTGGGCCTCTGGCTTACACCCCTCTTCACGACGCACTCAAAGGCTATATAGCCATATGAAATGGTTTACTTGACGTAATCATTGTGTTTCCCTTCATTTTAAATGTGCCATTAAAATTTTGATCATTACTGTAATAGTTTGGAAAGAAGAGTGGAGGGAAACAATAATATTTTGGGAAATCTATTTTGGATTGAGAATTTTTGAAAGAATAAAAAATGGAAATTTTGTTTCAAGAAGAGGAAGCACAGTAGCCAAGGCAACTCGATTAAGAGGAGATTTTTTAGAAAATCGAGCAATTGGCGCTCAAAAATACCGTCATGCTTTGCGCGAAAACGAAGCAATTGTTGTTTTTGCGAAAATGGCAGAGTGAATATTCAGTTCGATGACTTACTGGCTAAATATTCGAGTGGGACGCTGCTGGATTTCAAGATAAATACTAGAAATGGATTCGTCATAACAATTTTAGTTAGCTAAAGGCTACAACAAGCTTTATACAGCAATTTTTGAATGAAACGGCTATTTTCAATTTGTGGAAGGGCCGACCAAGGGTGATGTTTGGCGACAGAAGTTACCAAGGTATGACAACTTTACGTACTTTATTTTCACGTTGGATATTGTTAATATGGGCAGAAATTTATCTATTAAGAACGGTATTTGACCACACTTTGCAGCTACGCTAAACTGGTTTGACCTTTGCTACTGAATGTTTTATCATTGGTCATTTATTTTCTGAATATAATTTGTTTTGCTTCTTGCCATGGACTTTTACTTTCCTTTCTGTATTTTAACCTGTTACTGATTCAATCGTGCTTTAATCTCAAGGATATTTATATAACTACATAGCTGGGTAATTGCATTTTTAATTACGTAATTTGTGCCTTTGCAAAGTATTATTAAATTAATTATTGTCACTTTTGATTGATGCATTTAAATAAGATTTGCCCCATTCTTACAAAAATTTCTAAAGCATAAAAATTGTGTAAAAATCTGATTTTCTACTAATCCATATTTCTGCGCAGCAAAAGGCGCTAATGTCCCTTTACCTAACTTACTGAAGGGTAAAATAACTGTTTTTAAAGGAAATCGAAGGTGAAGGTCGTTGGAATATTTTTTATGTTTTAACTCCAACCCTGCCATTTTGTTGGCATTTTACCAAAAATGATATACCTTTATATTTTGTAAAAAAAACCTCCTAAATTCATTGTCAGTTTTTAAAATTCATTAAAATTACCATTGATAGATTCTAGTAGTCATAACAAGATAAGTAAACAAACTACAAACAAACATGAAAAGAAATGGTTGGACTTTTATCATAACCTCTTCGTTGAAAGTTGTAAAATAGACCCAAGCATTTGGGGCTTCATTGCTTAAATTTGAAAAATATCCCTTATATTAAGTTTGCGCAGCCAAATTTCATGGTGTACTCTAAGTTTAAACACAAAGCTTCAAAATTATTGTATTTAAAAAAAAATCAAAGCCAAGGTCGTCATGAGAATTTAGCCATTTTGTAAGGTTTGTCAATTTTTATTACCTGCTATTTTATTAAGGTGGCTCCATGCAGTTTTAGAAAAATGTTTGTTTCAGCTTGGAAAGTCAGTTAATATCAGCACAATGTATTAATTAAATTTTTAACAGTAAATGTTGTGCCGATATTGAATAAGTTGTGTCATAACTGTCATTCATACTTATTTCCGAACCAAAACAACTTTCCTTGCCACTTCAGAAAAAAATTTGTACACGGCTTGAAGAGCACTGAATAATTCATTGCTTTTCTCGCCCTAAATCTGTCGTTAAGATTTGGACAATGGATATCAGTCCATAATATCCAATCCATAATACAATCAGGTCGGACAAACAATAAACCTCAGTTTCACTTGGGTCGGACAGAATGTCCGGTGCTTTCCGCTCTATGTCGGACAATTTCACGAATGGGTCGGACAATGTCTGTGACCGACCGATATTTTAAGGCCTGCATGCATGCCATGAGTATAGTCCTGAAAGTCTCAGTAATCATTATAGATGAACTTGCTTTTCTTCTTTAGGTCAATTAAATCAGCTTACCCCACACAGTCCAGATTATATTTTGCAGTGCAAATTCACCAATGTGATTCCAACAGAATTGATTTAAACTGTATTCCGGGTTGAACCTGCAAGTTGTCTTGTATATTTATCATACTATTATTCTCTTTAGGTGTTTGAAATTTCATCCTACAAGCAGAAGTGATGTGTGAAGAGCTTTATCTATCAACAGTGGTACCACAACTTCTAAGCTGCTGCAAATTACTCTCTGTTTATATAAAAAATCAGATTGGTAGTTAAGAGATCATGTTTAGCCAGTACTTGATTTTGTTAATTGAAATAAACATACAAATATTTGTAAGCATTGTTTACTTTGTTGGCATTCTATGAAAAGTAGCATCAGAACTCAGCAAGAAGGGAGGCATGGGAGTACATGCCCACCCATAATTTTCTTCAAAGTGGCCTTTTCTATAGTAAAGAACAAGATCGAACTTCGTCAAAAGTCAAAACTAAGTAAAATTTTACAAAGTATTTAAACGTTAAACACTAAGTAGTTAAACGAAATTTCCCACATTTCTATTCACTACTTTCATGATATGCAACGTAAACCAAATTTCCATACATTGGCAGCACTTTTAGAGCCATATCATTACCCACATTATTTCAATGTTTGCCCACAACGAACAGCACTAGAAATACGCATGAATGCGTGATCGCCATTCTTTTGGAACTAACCGATTAAAAACAACACAGAATATATCCAGTGTCCCTATATTGTAATACTCTTTCTTGCTGACATCCTCAAATTGTATTTACATCAATATTTGCAGTCTTTTACAACTATAAGGCAAACACAGAAACACTCATCCCATGAACTATCTTATGATTTTCACATTGTTTCCATAGCAACCGGGCAATTACGTAATGTAAAAACAAAAGCCTGGTTACTAAGTTTTGAGCGTTTTTGACAAAAAATACGCGAGTTTCTAAAAAATCTCCTCTTAATAATATAAATATATTTTCTGGAGTACAAAACAGTTTACAAAAGCTGCAAAAATAATTAAAATATTAGTTGTTTTAGCCATAGAAATATGAGATATATGCGGTAGGTATGTTCTTATGCATTCTATAAGCTTCAAATTAATGTTTTAATGCAACCTTGCGTTCACTAAAACGTTTCGAAAAGTTTGTAAAACTAAACTGCCTTTTACTCTATATTTCTTTTCTTTTCTGTACAAACTGTGATAATATTTTTACTTTTAACAATAAAATTACCAATTGCCCAACTATATAAAGTAGGTATGTTATTTTGTTCTTTTTTGGCTTTGATTTACTGTACAAAACGTTTCGAAATTGTCATAAAACTTCAACTGTTTTTTGAACAGTATTTTTATACTATGAAGTTTTTTAGATAAAATATGTTTTTCTTTTCTATATAACTCATTTGAATTAACACTAAAACAATGTTGTATTGACCACACAGGATGAACTATGCAATTTCAAATCCACAAACTATAGTTGCATGCCAATTGACGACAAAACTGCAAAAACAAGTATGCAAAATAAACACTTACCCGTTTAATTTAAAACGCTTTAAAACTCGAAAATTCTGTCCTTTCTCGCCTTTTCGACTGCTTTATTTTCTTATTGACTTTAGTAAATAAAAGTCCTCTAAAAAATTTTCACTTCTCTTGATTTGGAGTCTTAATATTTGTCTGAATTAATATGTCCCGACTCCAGAGTACAATTTTGAAAAAAGTTTTCATATAAATGCATTATAAATTAAATGCCAAAAATAAAATGCCAAAATGGCAGTTATTTTTCTGACGTTTGCATATAAAAACAAAATCGTTGTCCTAGCCAATCATGATGTAGCTAGTTACCAGTTTTCTCTCGGCTTTAACTCGCGCATGCGCATAACTTAAAAAACCGTCCATGACAAAAAAAAATGGTGGACGACTTTGCATTCCACAATGTTTTCACATACCCGGGTGTAAATATCCGAGCGGAATTAGTACCCTCGCACGGCGCTTCGCGCCGGCTCGGGGATAATTTTAAGCGTGTAATTCTACCATAATATCCAAATATGTCGGCCAAAAAGCTTTCAGCTAAACAAGAAGGCAAGAAGGAAAGAAAGCAACTCAATATTCCATGCAAACTCGACGATGCTCATCGAGCGGTTCAAGCCTTGAAAAGCACGATGGACGAAGAAGCCTCAGTCCTGCTGGAAGAGAGAGCGACTTTCGAAGTTATGAGAAAGAAATTAGACAGCGTACATTTCAAGAAACATGTCAAGTTGAACGTTGGCGGTCAGATATTTAAAACATCGATTGAAACTTTAGTAAAAGATCCTGATTCCATGTTGGCGGCCATGTTTTCTGAGAGATTTGATGTGAAGCCTGATGAAGAAGATGGCGCATATTTTATTGACAGAGATGGAACACATTTCAGGTAAGCAGTGGCTAAGCTAGCTGATCATGTTATGTATATGTACTGTAGAAACGCATTGCACCTACTAACCCATAGCAAACATTTGCTTACATTATATAAATGAAAGGGACTGGAGTTCATTTTGCTTATACAGAGTAGCGTTTGCTACCAAGTTGCCCTGACCTGATGTCATAGTTGAGCTAATTTGAAGGTGCTGTTACACCATGTAACTCGTCCAACACAAGTTGCATGGGAAATTGCAAGGTATGTGTAACATGCCTCAGAGTAGAATCATGTTCTACTTTTAGCAAATCTGCAACATATTTTTAAAGCATTGCAACTTTAGTGTAACATAACTTGTCTCGCAATATGTTCACTCACTTTAAATCATGGCTTCCTATTGGTGCTTGCCTGCTTGGCTTATATTTTGGTGCGAAATGCTAGCACTTGAAATTATTATGCTATTCTTAACCATGATCCTTGAAAGTGCTATTGTTCCATGATTATTGCTCAGTGCAGCAATTAGCTTGCAATGCAATTTTGGAATGATTTTTCATTGCCTTATAAATGCTAAATATATATATTGCAAATAAATCAATAAACATTATGCCCAGCATATATACTTAAACCATGCAATCGATCATGATGGAAAATTATTTACATGCCATATTTATCCATATCAAATAGTTGATTGATATTGGAAATTAATTACCAATTCATGGCTGGTATTGCATGTTAATGTCACAGCAATTGATTACCAATTGAAAATGGGGTGTATAATTTTTACACTTGACTGACCTTCCCATTAGTCTCAGTCAAAAAACCTGAACCTTGAAGAATTTTGACAAATTTTTCTCACCCTTCATGATATCTGTGGGGAAATATGATGCCTTATTGTGGAAGAATTCCTAGCTTCCTATAAGACTAGTGGTCAGTTAAGGACCTGAGTTGTTGTCCAGTGTGGATTATAACCATTTCGCCTGTGTCTGACAAATGTCCGATCAACTAGACAGTTGATCGGACATTGTCTAAGAATGGGCAGCCATTGTTTCACCACGTGCAAGCAATTGGCACGAAATATGAAAGGCCTGGGCTCGATAATTTTAATTATACCGTAAAATATTCAAAATGGCAACCTCTACAAAAGAAAGCCCACTCTGCAAAAAGAAAAGCCCAACGTTTTTCCATCCAAATATTTATTGATAATTAGTAAATTATTTATTCTGTGTTTCTGTTCGGCGATTAGCCGATCGCCGACTGTTATAATCTGGACACTGATTGTTGTCCCCAGTGGTCTGGGTATATACCCCCAACCATTTCATGGGGCTATTGACTTATTGCACACACTATGAAACTTTGGTCTCTGGTAGTGGTCTTCAACATTTATTTGTCTGCATTTAGTAGGGCTTACAGCATACTGTCAATTGCATCAACAGGTAGACAGCATTAAAGTGGAAATGCATTAATGCATTTCTCACTCACTAGTTAATAATTCACTATGCAGTCCCAATACTGTATGGTCATTAACAGTGATGTAGATAAGAAATGGGGAACCGGGCTAATCTGAAATCTAGGGGGTGGGGACATAGTATCAATTCGCGGAGCTGTGTATCCGGGGCATACTAGTTGTTGCATAAGAGCATACTGTCGCCAGGGAAATTTTGAAATGTCTGCCTGTAAATATAAGCTCAGAAGCATTTCTTGGATAATTGTAGGTTAATAGTTTCAAGTATTATAATGTGTCCAGCTCTTCTATGTCATCCACTAAATTGGGAATAACTGTTTGCTAAAGCTATAATGTCACATCGTGACCTAAATCAATAACTTTTAATGACAGTCGAGAAGTATGTGGATGCAGGGTGTTGGACGTCGTTATTCAGTAACTATGTAGTCTAATTCGAATTCTTATGGAGACGATTACTCCGATTTCCACACAGACTTTTACAGTACTATTACACCTGTACCTTCTACATTTTTAGCACAGTTTAAAGCCGGTCCAAGAGCGTGACATAATCAGACCAGTGGTACATTAGGTGAAAAAGATTAAATTATTATTCCCTTTCACTATACTAACAAAGTCTTTCAATAGCATGCATGAAATACAGTACATACCAGTGCCAGGGCTCCCAAGATGAGCAAGCAACAACGGTGCCAGGCAACTTGTAGTAGTGGGCCCAATAATATAAGGACCCACTAATTTGGAAGGGGAGTATGGGCATTCAGAATTACCCAAAAATTTGTGCATACCGAAAATTGCTTCCGTTATGATGGAACAAGGCGGCAATATGGATTAACTGAGGATGAAAACGAACTTATGTATTCAATTATAAAGAATGCTCAGTGTGCAACCTCTTTTCTTTTCGTAAGAAGAGCAAACATGATAACTGCGTTTGTAATCTGGTACAGGAAGAAGCAAAAAATCCGTATCAAAATCTTAATCAGTCATTAAAATATCAGTGGTGCAAATGTTTTTATAAAGTTCACTTCAGCTGGGGCATTATTATTTTTCATGGTGTATAAAAAACAGCGTCCTCTATATATTCTAATGTAAATTTTGATGACTAAAAGTAGTAATGCGTGTAAAACGTTTATGTTTACATTCATTTTAAAACTGTGGGTTTCTTAAAGTTTTTAAACGATTGGTTCGTCATTACAATAATACTATTTTAAGTTACTGTCGGATTGGAAAATCTAAAATTTGAGATGGATTTAAATTGGTACTAAGTAAACTTTCTTATCAACAAAACGCCAAAATTGAACATTTTGGCAATTAATCATCAAAAGCAAGCAACTACAGCTTTTCATGCACTACTTTCAGTTCATTTACTATTCACAATACTCGTAATGATATGCAAAACGGAAATAAGGTAGAAAAGTCAACAAAATGCAAATGTAGCCACATGAGAGTGAGGCAGAGTGTAGGTGGATATGTATAAATGAGTTAGCATACTAGAATACTCACTTCTTGCGCGGTTGCACGGTCTGGCGTATTGGCCCGAGGACCCTTTTTTCAAAAACCGAAGCCTCCGCACTCACCCACGCGAATCTATGGACGACGATACCCGTTGAGGCTAGAGCATAGAACAAGGAGAACTTGTAGATGAGGTGGTGCCACCCGAAGTAGCAGTAGAAAATGAAGAACTCGTTGGCTAGCAACCTGCACAGGAACTAGGCAAACGTGGAGTGCGGGATTATCTGTATTAGTCCTATTTCTTTTATGATAGGTGGCCATAATGTCGGCCTCTGTAGACGTTTACGCGATATCCTCGTCATGGTCTATAGTTTTAGCATGGGTTAGTTCCAGCATGACGTTCATCATTTATATTTTACTAATTCATTTTGCTAAACATTTGCGATATATTTGTCTTCACATCGCAAGTATGAGCATTCGACGCTTCCTAACGGCATACTGTAAGCGAGTGCCATTTATAGAATGACTTTCAGTACATTTATACTACAGTACTTCAAGAAGTGCCTGATTTTGGTGATTTGGTCAATAAATTATGTCTGTCTACACTATAATATTCTAGTTCCGGTCTGGTATATATTTCTTATATACTTGCATGTACAAATTTCGTAAGGAAATATCCAAGTATGAGATGGATTTCCAAGTTTAAACCTATAACTGAAGGGTCCTTACTGAAAGGTGAAAGGTGTGAGCTGTTCTCAGTTTGGTATTTAGAAATAAAAAATCTTTGCTTATGAAATATGATAGCCCGAAGTCTTACAATAAATTATTTCCTTAGAAATTCAAATTCACTAAGTGAATACAACGCATGAGATTTTGTAGTTGAATGTTTATGATTGAGAACTTACCAATGATGTGAAAGCAGGAAATTTCACAGTCGTATATTTGTTGCTCGAAGTGCACGAATGAGATGTGAAAGCATGAGATTTCACAGTTGAATGTTTATGATTGAGAAATTACCAATGATGTAAAAGCGTTGAGATTTTACAGTAAAAAGCTTGTGATCGAAAAGTGATCAGATGGATGTGAAAGCATGAGATGTTCACAGTAGAAGTTTCTGATTGCACTGTCGTCAGGGAGATGTGGAAATATCAATTTTTGCAGTTTTGCAACTTATGCTGGGAAAGTTATCAAAGAAAATGTAAAAGCATGTGATTTTACAGTAACAGGGTTTCTCTTATTGCGATCGAATATGACAGCAGAACTGGCAAGACTGCACACGGCTGTGGTTGAATTGTCTCGCCCCTCTGTTGACATCATGTTGAAAAAGGTACTCGATTATGTCTCGCACCCGCTCACGGCATTAAAAAGATAATATTATAAAGCGTTTTAAACGGTCGACGCACTGCAGAACACGGCTCGTGATCACTAGCATTAAAAATGTGATTTCTACCGGCTGCCGTACCAGACCGCTCGCAGTAAGATCGACTTGACTAATGAATACTTCAAGTCATTAATTTTGCAACTGTTGGGAGACAGGGATCATCCACAGGTCTTTGATGCGGTAGCGAAGGTAGAGGAATTCTTGTGAATGTTTCTATAGTCGCAGATTTGGTCATATTGCAGTCCACTCTATGCTAGGGAGGTCCAAACAACCATCAGCACTATTGCCTGCTCCTATCCCATCCTCGTACCCAAGGACTTTTTTAAAATACCCTGGTGTCCGCTTGTCACGTGTAGCCAATATAATTTTCATCCCGTGGGAGGGTAGGTGAAATTTGCATATGTAATTAGCTCTCATTTCAAGACGCCATGTTGATGAGTTCGAAGTGCGGGATTTTCCTTTCGTGTGTAGGGTTTGGTATACTAAATAGTTTGTATAGCGAGGTTATTTTAAAACCTAAACAAGTGATTTGCTTTGAAAAGATCTTTTTGAATTTGGATATTCTTGCTATCCTACCGACTGGATAGGGAAATCTTTGATTTTTTGCTTGCTTCCTGCTTTGTTATTTGTCAAGAAGAAAGGGACCAAATTCACAAAAAATACATAGTTATCGTTGTATCGCCTTTAAATGCGCTGATAGCAAACCAGATTTTACGGCTGAACTCTGGTGGAATTCGAGCATCTGCCCTGGATGTAAATAGTTCTTGAAAAAAAGAATTTGAACATACTGAAAATGATGACAGTGAACCCGAGCTGGTTTGTGATTTCAATCTCAGCGACAAAGCAAAGTTAGAAATCGGATACTACAACATTCTGTTCGCGCATCCAGAGTAGTTAGTCTCCTGTACGTATGTTAGGAAAGTGATGCATGCAAAACAGTATCAAGAAAACGTTTACGCCATTGTGATAGATGAAGCTCACTGTATTTTAGACTGGTGAGTATATATAATGAGTGAACTTGTTATATTTTTTGTAAATTACATCAAAGTTAGTACACAGACAATTCTATTATTTCCCAATTTTACTTTCGGTTTTGTATGATCCACCTCACGTTTACTGATCATTTATACGTTAATTTCACTGGTCAAGTTTCCCATAAAGGTAGTTTATATTTAGAAGAAAACTAGAGTAGATGGCCATGACTGCCACGGCTGCAACCTGCAACCGCAGTTCTGTATTACAATATTCGGGGCATTGCAACAAACAAACCTGGGATGCAAGAAGCTCTGAGAAATTTTTGTCAGAATAAGGGTGAATGTCTCAGAAACCTATTGCTGACGGCACTAGATACGGACGCAAAATATCTGAAACCTTTTTCCCCAAACACCTTTGCTGTGGTGTTTGTAAACTAGAATGTACTTGCTTTAGGTGCACTGAATAGGTTAACATTTAAATGATGAAAACTAATCCTCACCATTCAGGACATAGCAGGGCATTACCACATGTGATAATTAATAACTGCATGTCATTTTACAATCAGTCGGGATACATGATAATAATTGAATAATGGACAACTTCTATTACTCGGGCATTTGATTATTATAAAAGACAGTAATGTTTTTTGAAAAACGGGGCCGCACAGCAATGCAGCGTATGAAGTAGGAACAGGCAAAATTTCCTGCTATGTCTCAGGAAAGAAATACTGGGGATTGTGTCCACTGCATGATTAGAAAATACAAAACAGTGGGTACTCTATATTGTTTTATATTTTCTAAAATTACTTGGTGGACGCCATTACTTTCCTTGCAAGTATATCAATGTATTTTCTGTCATGTTCTTTATCCCATTTGTTAAAATTTGAAAATATTTTTCAACACTAACATTTAGCAAATATTTGTAATTAACTTGTGCTGGTAATATGACAATGTTTACATAGGATAGACATTTCACTATATACAGTACATTATACAATGTGAGGCTTCTACCTATTATAATAAACGTAGTTACAAGATAATATATCTAAGGAGGCAACTACAGTATTAATTTTGTTTTCATTTGCAATTACTTAAACGAGAAAAGTACTTCGTTAAAAACCCTACAGTTATGTGAAGCCCCCTATTATGATGGGGATAGAGATCATTATATATGTTTGTAATATATTTTCATGTAAATAACATGCATGCTTTACATACTGTATATTACAGTTCTTAACCCATTAGCTGGCAATGTGCCCAGATGCGCCCTGCTTTAGTATTTTAATCTGTCTAATGCCAGACAAATTTTACTCGTTAGGCATAGGGTACCTACCACTGACGAGTAAAATCGTCTGGCGTTAGACAGAGTTAAATACGAAAGTAGGGCGAATCTGGGCTCATTGCCAGCTAATGGGTTGATTTATAAAGCTTTGTATCATGCAGTAACGAGCAATGCACCCCAATATGCTGCAATAGTTACTAAATTATGTTTAAATGCCAGTTAAAAAAGTTTTTGAAATTTACCCAGTTACAGTAAACTGTCAAACATACTGTACCGACCCTTAACAAATACAATAGGGCAATCTTAATCTGTTTAACAGAACAGTTTAGAAACGGAACAGTCTCCATCATGACAGCTAAATGTGTGAATAAATCAGACAACAGGCTAAGGAAATAACTATTTTATCGAATCTATTTTATTAATGATTGTCATTTTTAGTGCAAAGTTTTTAACTTTGCAGTATTGTGATGAGGGGCGAAAATTCACACGAGCGATACATAGATACATCATAGTGTAAACTTTCCGGGGGGTGTTTGCGAAGATTCTCTATTAGTACCGTATCTGTTAAACTTTGGGGTTGAAACTTTTTTAAGCACTTTCAAGTTATCTTATAGCTCAATTCGGTTGTATTCATGCAGTGTTTAATTAGATTTACGAACAACATTTGGGTTGTGGTATTAAACGTCTACATCATAACAATCGTTTTATATATAATATTGGGTTGCTAACTCCCCCGGTAGCTATGAACACGTGCGTTCAAGTCCACTGATCTAATAATATCACGGAAAGAAAATACGAAATTTCGAAATATTTTATACCGCAACAATGGTGGCAGCTGGGAGTGGGAATGTGATGGAAATACGATCAAATTTATAAATAAACGTTTCATTTTGGCCTTTTGGATTAGTAGTGCGTTTTGTCATTTATATATTCAATAGACAATACTGAATGGGTCGAATATTCATTGCAATATTTTTATAAATTCCGAAGCGTAAGTTTCGCCTCAAACATGTCACATATACAAGATTCAAGAGTCAAGACCCGATGAGATGATTGAGATCCCTTTGGCCTTTAATACCGTAAATATCGAATATGTTAGTTATAGTATACAGCATTGGTTTTACCAGCGATCTAAGGTAAGTCGACTTGCGTACAATTTATACACATTAATACGGCTACTGTGTTGTTTCTGGCGAATTTTATAGATAGTAGAATTTGCTATACTCTGTCCGTAGACTCGTAGAGTGTAATTTGTAGAGTCGCCAGAGTGTAATATGAACTGCATAATTTTGAAATATGACATTTGTTATGCAATATTAATAGAACAAACAAATTATATTTATTTTATAATTCTTCGTTCTGAACTTCTGGTATAGGTATTGGGCAATTTGCATTTTAAAATTCTTCACATCTCTGTTGACGGGGCAGTTGTTTACAAATGCGAATGACATTTTGGTGAGGATGCGTCTGTATATTATATAACTATGACGTATGATGCATTCTATATACTTTCTAGTTTCGCTTAGCCTTTATTTTAGTAGTCTGTGTACAACCGTGCTCTCGAAATTTTATATACACAATGAAATAATAATTAAATAAAATTCGAAATAATCGAGTTTGAGTTGACATATTTGTTTTATTATAACATATCGTTTAAACTATTAAATAAAAGTAAAACTAATCAAATATTGCAACCGTAAACAAAAGACAATTTTATCTGGCTTACTATATAATATATTGGCAAAAACATAAATCACTCATCGCGAATTTAGAATTACAAATGATGAAATGTGACAAATTTTTCATTGACAAGTGTACTTGTTGAAAAACTGGCATGCTAGCTTTTCAAAAGCTTGTCACATTTCATCAATTTTCAAGGGCAAATAAAAATAGTAAAGGTATAAATAATTGCCAAATAAAATTGCTCGTGTAAATACGTAATATGCAAATATCAACACAACACAACAACATGGATGCACAACAATTACGTACGCACTATAAACCATGTAACATAGCGTTTGTCTTTTAAAACTTTGCACTATCCTTGGATCACTAGTTTTAGTCGTTGTAAACCAAGTCAAGAAAAGTTGTTGTAAACCAAGTCACGACTGTTTAGTGAAAACAACCCGAGTATTAAGTGTCCTTGTTATATTGTATTCTACAGATCATCACTGCTGTCATCGTCACTACCTGCATCATCGAGTGTAGGGAAGTGTACTGCAATGTTCTTTCTGATACCTTTGCATCAATTCACGGAACGTCTCGTCTAAATTTTGTGGTGGGTCAGATGATATTCCCAAACTAGCTGTGGGATCTTCCGGGCGTTTCGGTAAAGGGCTTCAACTTTCGCAAATCTGCGAGAATCTTTCTCATCTTTTGAAGAAGACCTGTGCGAGTGAGCAGATGACTTAGGTTTAATGCCTGACGGGTCTTTAAACACATCAACAATCTTGCGCACTCCTCCTGCTGCTTTACTCGTCCTTTGAATTGGTTTCTCAGTTTTATTTGGTTGTTTGGAGGACATGGATTATTGCTTTTCGGTGACTCGTTGACGATTTCGGTGATTCGTTTCCATTTTGGAGAATTAAACCGAAGCTGCAATGAGGTAGCAATGACCAACACTCATAAAACGATACTCCCAATCTTCAAAATGTTTAACGTCAATGGTCACATTTCTTCTGTTGAGCACTTCCCGGAAGTATCACAGAGTACCACTATCTCTACCAGAGTTCTAGTAGAGTCTTTTAAAGACTGATTTAAAGACATTCTGCGCACAATAATCTTTGAAGCTTTGATACTAGGGCATGTATATGTGCTTGCTATTGTAATTTAATATCTACTTTGATACTATTCACGGAGAAAATACAGAGACATTTTTCTGCATGATTGTTGGCTTACTCCTCAACAACAAATCCGTAACATGCGAGATAGTGCGTGGAGGGCTCTAGAGTCGTCACTCAAAACGATTGGACCTCAATTCTCAGTGCCAACACGTGCGAAGATAAATTCAAGCTTTTTATGTCAGATGTTAATCAAGCTATTGACACATTTCTTCCGCAGAAAGTCGTCAAAAAACAAACAACGGACCGACCGTGGATCCGCAAACGCCAAATTGCATTTACTCAGAAAGGAAAGCACTCAATGACATACCGATTTTGGAGGAATAAGGTGCAATGTGGTATCCAGGCAGCAAAATATAACTACTATAAAAATAAGGTGGTTGAAGTGGAAAAAACAAATCCTGCAAAGTGGTGGAGAGAAATAAAAAAGCTAACAGGCCAAGATGTCCAACAGGAGTGGCACCATCAGTTTCTCGATAATGGTATGAATACCAAGTCACTAGCTAATGAGATCAATAACTTTTTTGTGGGTCTTACGGATCACTTTCCACCGTTGCTTTCACAAACCCCACCTATTGAAGTTCCACATGATCTTCTGGTCACTGAGAACGAGGTCTTTAGAGCATTATCATCGCTCCAAGTTAGTAAGGCGGTCGGACCTGACAACATCCCAAACAGGCTTCTGAAAGAGTTTGCACCAGAGCTACCACCTATCATCCAGGACATCTACAATCAATCAATGAGGGAAGGGTATATTCCATCACTGCTCAAGTCTTCTATTGTCACAACAATTTCAAAGTTGACCCCTCCTAAGGCCATAGAAACTGACCTCCGACCAATTTCTCTGACCTGTTCAGTAACAAAGATTATGGAAGACTTTGCGTGCACCAGACTTTTAGCGCAATTACACGAGAAGCTTGATCCCCGCCAATACGCTCGGAAGGGACATTCTACAACAGACGTCCTCCTATATATGTTACAAGCAGTTTATGAAGCGATGGATAGCGGCGAGGCTGGTGCCCGGATTTTCTTCGCAGATTTTAGTAAAGGGTTCGATCTCATTGATCACACCATCTAGATTCGAGAATTGGATAAATTAAACGTCCAACCTGTGCTTATGAGCTTGATATCAGACTGGAAGACCCTGAAAGGTGGAGTGCCCCAAGGGACCAAACTGGGAGTTGTACTTTTTATAGTCATGACCAACAATCTGCTCTCCGAATGGAACCTTCGTACCAAATTTGTTCACGATACGTCTGCTTTGGAGATTATCCCAAGAAACTCCATTAGTCTTGTCAACTATGCTGCATCTCATATATATAATTTTGTAATGGATCATAACATGAAGTTAAATCCCCTTACATGCAAAGAGATGCTTGTAAACTTTCTACACAGTCCTTCCTACACAGTCCTGTTATTGAGCGAGTCAAGACTTATAAGATCTTAGGTGTTATTATGAGCAGTGACCTAAAGTGGAATAGCCACGTCGAGAACTTTGTTAAAAAAGCCAGTAAGAAGTTGTATTCTCTAAGGATTTTGCGAAGAGCTGGAGTCAACCAAAGTAATATGCTAAAAGTATATCTAAGTACAGTACGACCGGTGCTGGAATATGCTGTTCCTGTGTGGCATGGTATACCGGATTATTTGTCTGATGCAATTGAAGTAGTGCAAAAAAGGGCACTTAAAATAATTTACCAAAAGACTGAATCGTATTCAGAGGTTCTTAATCGATCACAACTTCCAACTTAAAGACAAGAAGAGAGCTACTATGTGTAACATATATGAACAAGATGAAGTGTAAGAACCATCCACTATTTAATCTATTACCTAAGGCCGTTGTTTGTGATCACAATTTTAACTTAAGGAGGTTTTCTGAACAATACTATTTATTTAATAACACTATTGCTTGTATAACTACATTATCAATATGAGTATTTATATTGTGTAAATACCTAGATTTGATTAGTTTTATTGTAATGTATTAAGCTCGCTAATTCAGTTATTGTAACTGCAAGAGAGTTTTTTAATAAACTACTTAATAATAAACCCTGACAAAACATACTTAGCTACCCACCCTAATTGATTTTTTGCTATCTCCCAGATTCTGGGAGACAAGTGACCAGCCGACACCAAGATAATTTTCTAGCGGGTGGGATTGCTCCAGAGCGTGTGAGAGAAAATGCCATGGGTACGAGATTGCTCTTATCCGAGGTGATGACAGCAAACAATAACGTGCCGTCGAACTGTGTGTAGTATAGTGTTCTGTGTTGATGCTCCAACAACGTGGAGTACAATTTTCTTGCATGGCAACACATAGACTTGCTCCAAGTCTGTCTCTTATAGGGGTTTTTGTTGGGGAGTGCGGAAATGCGGGCGGGAGGAAATTAAGGCGGACGGCGGGCGGGCGGGACGCGATAAAATTGGAAGAGGAGAGACCACTGATCTGAATATGGAGAGACAGACTTGTTTCCCTTGCAGCGCGCCAAATTTATCGGTTGATTTTTCCACCGGAGGCGGGGCCAGTAGCCTGCTGCTCATTCAAAATTAATTAAATAAAAGCTGTCATCAATCATCATCTGTAGGCTTGCTGACATAGCTGTAGCTTCGGAAGTGAGAGAAAATAATCACAGCTTGTGGCGATTGACTGAGAAATTTGACTATTTGAGATTGAGATTGACTATAAAGGATGCTCTACGGCATGAAGTTATTTAACTATATTTTACCTATCTATATGTTTAACTTTATTCTTTGTCATTTCAATGACAACATTTTTCGTTTTGAGATGTGATTATGTGTTTCAAGATTTTTCGCTTTACAACTTTATAGATTTCATTATTAAAACTTTTGTCTAGCGTTCTAGATACTCACTAAATTTAGTAAATAGATCAAGAGAGAAGCTCTAAATTTAAACAAGCTTTTGTTTTTTTGGATGCTGTACTAAATAATTTTCGTCTCACGTCGGCTTTCACGATAACGGTACAACACAGAACGCAAGTTTTATTCTTTGAATTTGGCGATATATCTACACGAGTGTAAGCTTTCGTTGGAGTGATATTACAATTAATCTCTTGCATAACCACACATCATTTGCGGTTGATAACGGCGGTTAACATGCAGATTTGGAAGTTAAAAAAAGTTAAAGTGTTCAAGTGTAAACAATGTGCGAACTCAGCTGTCGAATAAATTAAAGCACCGCAAGGCACAAACTTGTCAATCAACTTTCCCGCCGAATTTATAATCGGATTCAAATTCCTGCAAGGGAAACAAGTCTGTCTCTCCTCTCCCAATTCTCTCGCCGCCCGCCTCCCGACCGTATTTTCGCGCGCCCTAATATACTCCCCCCTATAAGACAGACTTGGAGCAAGTCTCGATTTGGAGCAAGTCTCGATTTGGAGGTAAGCTCCCTCGATTTGGAGGCAAGCTTCCTCGATTTGGAGGTAGTCTCCCTCGATTTGGAGGTAGTCTCCCTCGATTTGGAGGTAGACTCCCTCGATTTGGAGCTGAGCTCACTCGATTTGGTGCAGGATATCTTACAGTATCTTAGGATATCTTACAGTATCTTAGGATATCATAGAGTATCTTAGGATATCATGCAATATTTTAGGATATCATGCAATATCTTAGGATATCACGCATTGTCTTAGGATATCGTACAGTATCTTAGGATATCGTACAGTATCTTAGGATATCATGCAATATCTTAGGATATCACGCATTGTCTTAGGATATTGTACAGTATCTTAGGATATCGTACAGTATCTTAGGATATCATGCAATATCTTAGGATATCTTAGTATCTTTTTATCCATTATTCTCCCGTTTTATCCACCTAGTATATAAATTGTATAACATTACCCCGTTCTAGCATTAAATATTAACACTTTTCAATTTTTTCAGCTAGATAATCTTAATCACCGTTAATGACTTACTAATGAATTACATATGTTTATATACGATGTTTGTATGAAAACTATGCTTCTAAAACTTTATTCGATATTAAAAACTCGCTTAAAAATCGCTGCTTTTCACATTTGGAACGCTTGAAACTTTGTAAGGTTTAAATCCCTGTAAGAACTGTGTATATTCTTTGTAAACTTATTAGGTTAAGCGTCGCTATATTGGTCAACTCAAAAAGCCGTTTGTTATTACTTTGCATAAGGCAGTAATAGTTTACTAGATACGAGAATATATTTATTACTAATAACGAATTTATAATTCGAAATGTTTACGACAACAAAGCCATATTTCTGCACACAAAATATGCTGAACTCAACAAAATTCGACAGATCTATAATTAATGTGCGCACCCCATATTATGGTAATGTAATGCTCACCACCTCGTATGCTAATCCTGATTGAATAATTAATGTACTAACTCCCAGCTCACATTGCCCCAATTTTCGATTTCAATACCAGTTTTCTGAGTCATTAATCTCACAAATCCTACAATATTCCCAGCAGCAAAATTGCTGGTGCAAATCACATCTGTATTCGAATTGCTACTGTATTCTCCTTGTGAAGAAGTAGGCATATCCTAGCTCTTATTTTATCCTGTACCCTGCCCCTGTACCCTGTCTACACAGTCATGCACGGTCATTATGAAATTGATCCATGTAACCCGTTACTAAATACATGGTTTATTATTTAAAATATTTCAGTGTATACTGCACGTGAAATATATCTTTAAATATCTATACTTTGATTTTATAGACCAGTTATGATCTTCAATAAGTTTCAATTATATTTTTGTATATGTCTGTAGATACATATTAAACTACATGCGCACAGGAAAGTTGATCTACCCAAAAGAAAACAAAGTATTGGCGAGAGAGCTTTACATTGAAGCCGAGTTTTATCAAATAGATGGCATTCATAATGAAATTTGGCCTGGATCAACATTTCAAAATTCACATTACATTATTAACAGCTTAAATGGTGAGCAAAGAAACGCGTTGTTGTCATGGCTACCACCACAAGACATTTTCGTCAACTGGGTGCAGCTTTACAGTGGGGCAAACAATGGATATAACTCATCCTATTTTCATCAAAATTGTGACAACAAGGGTCCCACAATCATCATTGCAAAAGCTGGTAATAATATTTTTGGAGGATATGCTGAAGTTTCATGGAATTCAGGTAATAACTGTAGACTTATTTCCATATTTCCTTATTTTTTTAT
The DNA here is from genome assembly GCA_016169945.1 of Trachythela sp. YZ-2020. Lineage (NCBI taxonomy): Eukaryota > Metazoa > Cnidaria > Anthozoa > Malacalcyonacea > Clavulariidae > Trachythela > Trachythela sp. YZ-2020. Next base: position 4,723,833 of record JADLSH010000389.1, read on the forward strand.
TTCAAAGGTACATGTTCGCGGCGGAACTTTCTTAAGACATCTTACGACTACTATATAATTCTAACCATGGTTCATTCTCCTGTTTGCGTATCCTGGCACGTCAGCATCCAATCAAATTTCTCGATTCGCCAAAACAAATGCTTAGATAGATAGATAGATAGATCAACTTTATTTAGGCACACTAATCTCATTCAACATTATGCTGATTTCCATGAGAGGTGTGCTGATTAAATATTACAAATTTAAGACTAATTTACTAATACATACAAACTATTATTATATAAATGCTATTAAATATTCACTTAACTAAACTACTCAACTTAATAATTGGGAGGCCGAGGAGAAAAGATTTTTACAAAACGAGTCATAAGATATCGAATTTCGAATATTTTCTGGTATTTTATTCCATAATTTAGCCCCACTGTAACTGAAACTTTTTTTAAAAAATTCTGTCCTGGGCCTTGGAATAAAAAGCCCAGTTGAAGAACCTCTTAGATTATAACTATTAACAGTATTAGAAAATTGAAAAATGTTACACAGTCTTTGTGGAGCTAATTGATTTACTGTTTTGTACATGAGTTTGGCCTTCATTAATGCTCTACGTTCTTCCCATCTAATAACTAATAAGTATCCATACTTATCAAAACCCACCGTTTCCAAAGCAATTTTGTCTCCTCTCGTGAACAATTTCCTCACTATTTATGCAAATTAGATAAATTTGGACCATTGACATATTTATTAAATTTTGAATATTTTCTTGTCTAATTTTAACTATGACGTCACATATTGCCCTTGCTTACACATGGTGTTTTGAAACTATTAAACAGGGTGTACCACATTATACTGTATAGTGGATGAACTAAATACGTGGTATCATATTGTTTTAGTTAATTGATTGATTGATTGAAAAAAATAACCAACCGTTTGCTTTCAAGAATCATTTAGTAAGGTAACGACACCAATATTCTATCCTGACCAAATCTACAAATTCAAGAAAGTCATCAGTGAATTAATTGTTTATGAATTAGAACCAAAATTATTCAGATTATTTTAGGCAAAGTTGTCAGGAAATCTTATAAATTAAATATACATAATATGCATTGTATCAATTTTTATGCTTTAGGACCTGTTGTACGAAGGGCGTTCAGTCGCTCTATTCACCGTTTAACTCGCTATCCGCCGGATAAAATTTAAACGCTCCATAAATAGTGTTGTACGAAGCCCGTTTAGCGCTATCCACCTGTTTCATGGTGCCAATGTAGGTAGAGTCTTTGCGAAGAGATGGTATTTAGCCAACTTGGGTTATTTAGCCTGAATTGCCTGTTTTTTCGGGCATGAAGAACGGCGGATAATGGGGAAAATCGATTGACAGAAAAAACGAAAAAGGCTAAAAACAAAAATAAAACGAATTTTTGAAGGCGTAATATGTTCAAAAACGAAAAGCGATTAAAGACTTTAAGCTCGCGTAGCAAAGAATGGCTAAATGTTATAATGAATCAACCGGCATTGGTAATCTGTCCTGATGACGAAGATTACTGTGTGTCAGTCTATGATCAGTTTTCTGTCACGATTAAATATTATAAACAATTGAGTGACAGTACAAAAATTAAAAGAGCAGAGAAAAAATCGTTAAATTGTGCGAGTTATTCAGTAGTGGACTTGGTCTTGGAAAATGTAAAAGACAAGAGAACTGAAATCTTCTCAAAGTACCAGCACTAAAGAAAATTAAATGCACTCGCGCCAAAACCGCGCGACAATCGAATATGACGGACATGACAATCCACTTAACTTCGAGCTTAAATTGGTGTACTAGGTTGGAACAATCCTTTTGGATCAATCTACCTGAAAAATACAATGAGAACATCAACGTTTTGAGCAAAGGGCCTTCGCTAGTAACTAGCTTCCAGACAAAGGGCCTAATTCGCTCTTTGTTTTTTTTCAGGTAGATTGATCCAAAAGACCAGCTTTAGTGTGCAAAATTCCAACTTTTAGTTGTTAAAACAAATAATGAACTGGCATGATTTTGAAACCAAACTTTGAAAAGGCAAACTTTGAAAAGGCAAACAAGCATGCAAATATACAGACAACCAAACACCGAAAGTCGCATACTGAAAAGTTTATCGCTTGCTCAATCGCTTAGATTAGCCGATCAAAACTTGGAGGGAAAATGTTTTCAAAACTATTTTGAACAGAGTGCAACGTCAAGGAACAAAATATTCAGTCACAGTTTCTGTGTGTATAAAAATGAATCAACTAAAACAAGACAACACAACTCACAGTATGTGCTATTCAATTAATTAGCAAAAACGAGCCCAAAATCGTTGACTTGTCTCAAAATGGTACGAAACTCGTCACTGCAATGACCGTACGAGAACATTCCATAACCGTGATTAATATTTTAAAGGTTTGTGGATTCCACAAGTTATATAAAGCTACAAAGATGAAACGTTCACAAATATACCTAGTAGCAAAATCCCCTTTTTCTTCGGTTAAATACTTATGCGACGGACGGTTATAAACGCGCTATTAAACGGGCTTCATGCTACACAATCAAGATCTTAGTTGCTAAACTATAACTAAGAAATTTATCCGCTGGATATTGTCTAAACACCGTTTAAGTTAAACGCTTTTTGTGTCCAGACCCCAATTCATACGACTCTTTATCCATCTTTTTCCATTATGTAACCAGCAATACTATTAGGATTCAGCCTCATTTTTACTAAATCTTGATGTTAAGCATTAACGCATAGGTAGTTTGATCAATCAAATTTCAGTGGGACGATAGGATAGTTATTTCATCCATTAAGAATCTGACAGTTCTTTCAAAAGTTAACGTTATTGCAATTATTTTCGCTCTGCATAAAATTTTATTTATCGTATAATTTTTCATTACGCTACATTATTCCTTTAACAATGCGAATATGTTATGTTTACTGTACATTAAACTAGAAACCTCAAGCAGCTACCTATTCCATCCATTTAGGTTCATCTTTTGTGAAAGATGAAAATGCCTTCCTCTTTACGCTTGCAAATCCAACTGGAGCTCGTCCGACAAAACTTCCTCAATCTGATGGCAACGGCGGAATTTGGTGCAACCCGTCGTTGGGTCCTGGATTTGGCTCCGCCAGTGGCTACTGTATATACTTCATGAATAGTAACCAGACATCCAGCTGTGGTATCAACAACAACTATGTTAGTTTTGAAACTGCACCAGGTCAATCGTTTACCAATTTTATTTATGGAAATACTACAAGCTTTGCCATGAATTATTTAGAAGTTTTTGGCTTAAAACAGAGTTGAATTAGAGCAGTTTCAATCTGGACCACTGAATAGCTTGCTAAAATATTTGAACAGAATAACGTGAGCGGACAATCAGTCACGCGGCCATTTTAGTCTATAAGAAAACTAGTTTTTGGTACTTTAACTTAAATACTACAATAAGTTTTAAACTACTTGTCCGTCGTTCATAAAGATACGGTAGTTTTCCTATGTGTTTTAAATGCCTAGAACACTCTTTATATGTGAATGAAATATAGATCTGTTTCTAGTTGTTGACTACGTCAGCCCTTGAAATTCAGATTTTTTCACCGCGGCAAAAAACTGCCGTCGTGAATCCGTCATTAGAGACCTTACGATGTAGGACGGCAACGCGAACGACGACGGCCAAAAGAAACTGCTTCAAATAAATCAAGTAAATAAAACTTGTCGTGTATTATCAATCGTGTGAATTCACTTCAGTTTGTGGAAGTTGAGATAAGCGCTTTTTGGTTTAGAAGATTTCTACTTCAGTACTGAGCCAATTTGCTGAATACCACTTCTCGCGTCTTGAAATGCAGACGTTGAACACAAGACATAAAATCTGTAGTTTACCGTTGTAAACAGAGCGAGGATGACGTCTAAAACTCCCGTGGGATTTTAATTATTCATTTCTATTCTAAAATACTATAAAAGTATTTGTTGCCGTCTTGAAATCGTAAGGTCTCTATTTTCTGTTTCACGACGGCAATAGCGGAATTCACGGCGGCAAATTTTTGAAAGCCGTTGATGTTTAGTTTTAGCCTTTAATTGGGTTAATTTCGCCAAAAAAACGCCCGATGGTACTGCTTAATTATAGTTATTTCATTTTTTCATTCTTCTCGCAGCAAAATACAGCGGCATTTTCAATTATGAACTAAAATTTATTTAAAAATGCTACTCATGCAGTACTCACCTTTTAGCCTGTGGCAAAACAAAAACGTTCGTGATCAGAGGTTCGGATTGCAGACTGTTGAAGAGACGAAAATACTTCATGCAAACTTGCTTTATAGTGTTTTTGGGACAATGGTCAAAATATATTTCTTGCCGATCAAGATGATAAGCAACCTTGCTTCTCCGTCGATTATAAACAATTCCTTGCCGATATCGTAAAATTTATTCACGTCGGCAAAAAAGTGCCATCGTGATAGGCTATTTTCGCTATTCACGTCGGCAATTGCCGAATGCCGCCGCAAATTTCAAGGGCTGTACGTAAAATAACATTTGTGAAATAACAGCTTGTCTCCGGTTGACGACGTTAGTACAAACAGTCTGGCTTCGGGATGGCACGAAGCAATACCAAGGCGACTCGCATGACTCCCGAACCACCCCCCCCCCCCCATACACACGTACACTATTTACCCTTCCTGCCTCGTTTTCATGCATTTACTCTCGCTTTGGTGTATATAAGAGCAAGACGTCATCAGACAAGGACTGTTACGAAAGTAAGTGATTTGGTCAAATTCAATGCGCTGATTTCAAAAATTGATGTTATATGGAGAGTAAACGAGGTCCCCTGCTTTGTTTTCATGGCTTAGCCTCGTTTTTGTAAAAATATGAGATGACTCATCGGACGAGGTAGGTGATGAAAGTTTTCAATTTTGGTCAAGTTTGGTGCACTGATTCCAGAAATCGATGCTGTTTTTTAGACTAAGAGGGCATTAGGCCTCGTTTCCATGCATTTAGCCTAATTTTGGCCAGATGTGGGGGTATCATCACACAACGAGAGGCGCTATAGAAGTTAGATTTTTTGGTCAATTTGGGTGCTTGGCAGAGGAGGTGTGAGGACTATACCGGCATACAACGGGTCAGACTCGGCATATTACATATTATCGATTTCTCGCCACGCTTTGTTCACTCTTCGGCTGGCCTTCGTTCTAAACACAACTCAAAAATATTTAGAAACAATTTGAAATGGCGAATTTTCACACTATTTATCGGAATATACCTTTCGGTTTTGGACGAATATAAGCTTTTAATTGTTCGTTGTTTTTCGAAACAACGTTTTTGTTTTAGTTCCAGAGCTATCGGGGTACGTACAGTTTAAATACCGTGATATGTTTAAAGATATTTGTCAGAAGAAAATGTGCCGAATGTTATAAATACTGGACTACGTTGATCGGAAATGCATTCTAATTGTGTTCTTAAGGTAAGATGATTTAAAATATATTCTAAAATTCTGTAACATATTTACGAATTATGTCATTATGTGACAACCAAAATGAAAGGGTCATACAAATGGATGTGATTAATTAGATTATTTGTTCATATGATTTGTTTGACTCTGTACAAATATACATGAGGATTTCTACAGGTACGCAATTTTGAAATAGAAATATCAAAATAATTCTCTATACTTGTCAGCGACTACTAACAATATTAAATAACAACAGTTGATCCAAAGATTAACATTTTATAAAGTAAACCCTGTTTGTGGTTATGTAATTTTTCTTGATAACCTGAATTCATTGACTGACTGTACATGGTTTCTCATGAACATAGTCCTTAACCCCGATGATCACTGCCATGGAGATGTATCATGTATTATGTTATAATACCACCACCTACATCCAGACTAGCTGGAAAGTGTACAACCACCACTAAACTAGCCAACTGATTGTCAATGCTTCCAACAACCAATGTATCCTGATTGGTAAATATTCTTCCACATTGAATTATATAATGTAGTTTTAATTGGGGATGTTGAACTTGAACAACAACCGGATATGGAAGATGTTCCTGCTGGTGGTTCTGGTAAAAATGTGGATATTCTTTGCTCTGGGGAAGAGAAGAATGTTGACAAGACCTAAAAGTGGGAGGCTATTAATCGTGCTTGCCAAAGAACACTACTGACTGTGTGCACATATGATTGAGTGCACATCTGACTGTATGCAGGTTGTGCAGTATAAAACACATGAAGGAAGATGAATTTTCTTGCACTAAGGATTTATAACTGTGTTGGCCATGAACAAAGCTATTTTGAGATTATGCCTTCTAGTTATTATATTAATTATAAAGTTAAATGTATGTTGCTCATCTCAAAAAGTTTGTTTGAGAGTAGGTAGTACTACCTGAAACATATTGAAAATTTTAGTGAGTTTGGATTAATAAATTGGGAAAATGTCGAAATGGTAGCAACAATTGGTCATGTTATAGAATATATTTTATATTTCTAAATATATAAAATGTTCCAAGAAATGTCACATCACTTTCATCCACTCAAGTGCTTTAGAAAAATGGGTTTACTACATAGCAAATTGTGACAAATCACAATCCACTAAAAGCAAGGAAAATACTGTAATGAAAAAGTCATTGCAGTACTCTTAAAATCATGAAATATTCGTGCTGCATAAAGTTATTTTGTTTGCGCCATGTTGATTTCCATCAGTCCTTGAATTCCCGCCACTCGGGACAACGAAAAAAATAATTATAGTAAATCACCCCATGTTCAAATCGCGATCACTCGTCGGTTTGAGGGGGTTATTTGGGTTTTAAAGTATCAAAAGATAGAACAACTCCTCTGAATTCGATGCTGTGATTTATGTTGACTTTCCGTATCGAAAAATATAATAACCCCGGGCGTATATCAAAGTCACTTTAGTTATTTTATTCTCTGACCCGAAAATAAGGGCAATACCATCGGGGATTAGTGCAATTAAAACTCGATAGAGAAATTAGGAAAAATAAGAATAATAAAATTCGATACACGATTATTACATGTATAATCACAACGCAGTAAAATTACCTCATGTTCAAATCGCGATTACTCGTCGGTTTGAGAGGGTTATTTGGGTTTTAAAGTATCATAAGATAGAACAACTCTTCTGAATTCAATGGTGTGATTTATTTTGAAATTCTGAAATTATGTTTGAGTGTACAGGGTGTCCCAAAAAAAAGGCTACCTTTTCAAATTCAAATTAGCATGTTAATTCAAGCAACCTATTGTATTCAATATCCCATGTGTATAAAACTGTGTGTTTTCACGCATTCGTAGTTCAAAAGCGATAATGAATTTCAAAGAACTACAATAGGTTGCTTGAATTAACATACTAATTTGAATTTGAAAAGGTAGCCTTTTTTGGGGGACACCCTGTATAGCTCTGAAAAAGCACGGCATGATGTTCCTCTTTAAATCTTAATTGTTTATCCACACTACAGGGTGTATAAAAAAAAGGAGACCTTTAGAAATCGGTCCTATTGTTATAATTTGTATGCCTAAGTATGATGTTAAACCCATGTGCTTTTCACAGGCGGGTTCCGATCGGAAAACCTTTCTCTGAAAGCGTTCTGTACTGCGCCTATGCTATGAGTTTGTGTGTAAGTTACCACAATAAAGACTCCTTGTTCTGTGGTCAGTTGAACCATTTTATTTGAACTGATCGAAAAAAATAATTCCTGCATGGTAAGTTAACATTTTGTGTAGTTGTTAATATTTTAAATACCCATGGGCGCATATGATATGAAATAATATTTTAATTTCTAAAAGTCTGCTTTTAGTATACGCACCCTGCCAATATTCAACGCGTCAGTGGGCTCGGTAGCGCTCAACCATTCAAATTATAACAATGGGACCGATTTCTAAAGGTCTCCTTTTTTTATACACCCTGTATATCTAATGAAACTTGATGGCGGTAATTTATTCAGAAATTTATTGTTGAGCGCGTTGCTAACATCGGCATGTATGCTATATATTAAACCAGTGGCAAAATCTCAGTCTCAAAGAAACAAAAACAATCTCAGTCGTTTTAGTTAGACTTTTAAAATAACTGTATGACAAATATGTGACCATAGTTTATAAAGCTGGCACATGTTTGTTTAGTGCAAATCTGTAAACGACCCATTTCAAAGACATCAATCGCGACGAACAAATATGTAAGCAACTAAGCATAGAATACACTTGTGATTTCGCTCCTTGATAGTAAAACTTCACAATAACTCAGTTAACTATGGATGGATTTCGTTCAAAAAGCTACCAAAAGCAAGAGCGTGATTAGGAGAACAATTTGATATATACTTTATACCCTAAAGAAGACTTAAAGTCGTAAAAAAAACATTAAATAATTTTGGTAACAGATGACGTAACCATGCATAAAAATGACGTAATTTTACATTTTGTGACCATCCACGATCCGTGATTGGAGAAAACACGCGAGGGAAATTTATAAGTCGCCGGGCTTCTGCCCCAGTACTAATCCGCGAAACACCGTGCGAGGGTACTAATTCCGCTCGGATATTTACACGCGGGTATGTGACAACATAGCGGAATGCAAAGTCGTCCGCCATGTGTCATGGACCCTACGTCATGGACGGTTTTCTACTTTATGCGCATGCGCGAGTTTAGTCCGAGAGAAAACTTTTTTCAAAAATAGTTTTGTACATTGTATTGTACTCAGGAGTCGGCAAATAATACAGACAAATAAAGTCTTCAAAACAAGATAAATGAAAATTTTGTAGAGGACTTTCACCTACTAAAGTCAACAGGGAAAGAAATCAGTCAAAAGACCGAGAAAGGACAAGGTTAGTTTCTGGTTTTCAAAATGCGTAGTTCATCCTGTGTCGTGAATACAACATTGATTAATCTTAAAAAGTGTTTTAATATTAATTCAAATGCGTTATAGATTAAGAAACAACATATTTAATCTCAAAAACTTCATTTGAAGTTGAAGTTTTATGACAATTTCGAAACGTTTTGTGAGACATCTCAGATTGAATTTTAGAGTAAATCAAAGCTAAAGGAGTACGTAATAACATAACTAGCGGCAATACAACCAAAGAATCGTCGAGGTTGAGCATGGCTCCTTCACACCAATTGTCTTCAGCGCGAACGGTGGATGTGGAAGAGAAACGCAACATTTTCTTTCGTCTTTGGCAGAGAAAATCGCCAGTAAGAAACATTTCCCACCCTCCATCGTCATGAGCTGGCTACGAAAAAAGATCGCGTTTTCTCTCCTGCGTTCCCAAGTCGTATGTATGCGTGGCAGCCGTACTTGGAAACAACCCAAGACACCAACCATGTCGGACATAGAACTATCTGAGAGGAACTCAAACAATTTTTGAACATATAGAAACAATTATCTATTATACACTTGTCTAACATTTGAACTTTTACAGGTTCTATAACCAATATTTGTATATAACCAATAATTTAAGGCTTTTATAATAAAATTTTACATTATAAAAAAATAACATAACTACTTTATATAATTGGGCAATTGATAATTTTACAGTTAAAAGTACAAACCTTATCACTATTTTACCATTTTGTACAAAAAATAAAAGAAATATACGGCCGATTGCGTGTTACCATGGTTACAGTGATCAACTCAGTACTTCTTGTTACAATAACTTTTGGGGAGTTGCATGGATGTATTTCTAGTAAATATTTGCATGCACAAATCAAGCTACAAACTGTATTTTATTGATTGCTTGTTAGTGCAAAGATCATTGAAAATGCAGCTTGTTGTTTTATTTGGGAAAGTTGCAGTTTGTGAAATTCTGACACATCTGTTCAACTGGATTCTATTCTTGAAAATATAACATGCTTCTTTGACTTTGTTTACAATAAACAATTTTTGATACATTCATAATTTTAAGTCACTTCATATGCAATATTTCCGCATAAGCCACACTACCCATTGATTCTCTTACGTATTTTGTAATTCTATATATTTTGTTGATAGATTTTTTTAATCATGAATTATAAGTAATGTCATGGTCTACAGTCAGATACGTTATATTATAAAATGAAATTTAACATTTAATACACTAAATCTATAGTTCCGCATTAGCCTGCTCGCCCAAGCTAGTTCAACTTCATGATAAAGGATAAATTAAATCTATTTGACTATTTCAAGTAATGCATACGTGCATCGAATAACCGGGCCTTTTTTAAGAATTCGTCAGTGTGGGGGCCATTAACGAAAAGGGATCAAACAAGGATGCGGTGAAGTTGAGGTGTGTGAGGCTGTAGGGGTGGACGGGTCTGGGGTTCTCCCCCATTAAAATTCACAAGATGTACTAACTTCCTTATTTTTGTAATCCTACCCATGGGATTAGGGAAAGGCGTTTATTAGAGAAAGGGTTTATTAGAGGAAGGCGTTTATTAAGGGATAAAAGGCGTTTAGTAGAAGAAAGCATTTATTGGAGGAGGCGTTTATTAAGGAAAGGCGTTTATTAGAGGAAGGAGTTAATTAGAGGAAGGCGTTTATTGGAAAAAAGCATTTATTGGAGGAAGGCGTTTATTAGAGAATACTGCTGTTGTGTTGGATCAAACTACTGTACCTGAAAAATACAATAACAACTTCGACGTTTCGAGCGAAGGGCCGAAGGCCCTTCGTCTGGAAGTTAGTAGAGGAAGGCGTTAATTAGAGGAAAGAATGTATTGGAGGAAGGTGTTTATAAGGGAAGGCGGTTATTAAGGGAAAACGTTTATTAGAGGTAGACGCAGAGAGGTAGACGGTTTATTAGTGGAAGGCGTTTATTAGAGGAAGGCGTTTATTACAGGTAGACGGTTTTTAGATAAAGGCGTTTATTTGAGGAAGGCGTTTATTAGAGGAAAGCGTTAATTAGAGGAAGGCGTTTATTAGAGGAAAGCGTTAATTAGAGGAAGGCGTTTATTAAATGAAGGCGTTCCTTAGAGGGAAATGTTCATTGGCACTCATGTTGCACTATCCAGTGTCTTTTGACTTTTGAGATCAGTGATATCCCTATTCCAGGAAACGGAGAAGAGTTCCAAGAAAAGCCACCGCGTTCTTCCGCGATACTTCATTGTGATTGGATAATCAGAAAATGAAAGCACTCTTGTGTTCTCTACTTCTCCTGATTATAGACCACATGTTATAGACGTTGATATTCTCGAAGAGATATTATCTTTACAAATCATTTTACGCTTGTATTAGCATCCAAACATGTCAACCAAGAAGCTTTCAGCTAAACAAGGAAGCAAGAAGGAAAGAAAGCAACTCCATATTCCATCGAAGCTAGACGACGCTCAACGAGCGGTTGAAGACTTGAAAAGCACGATGGACGAAGAAGCCTCTGTCCTGCTGGAAGAGAGAGAGAGTTTTGAAATTATGAGAAAGAAATTAGACAGCGTACATTTCATGAAACACATCAAGTTGAACGTTGGCGGTCAGATATTTAAAACATCGATTGAAACTTTGGTAAAAGATCCTGATTCCATGTTGGCGGCCATGTTTTCTGAGAGATTTGATGTAAAGCCTGAGGAAGAAGATGGCGCATATTTTATTGACAGAGATGGAACACATTTCAGGTAAGCAGGGACGAAGTTAGCTCCATGGTAATTGCTCATGCTAGGCATAGTTACAGTGTAGACCCATAAAAATGATGAAAGAAACTGCAGTTCATTATTCCATCTACTGAGTGATATTAATAGTACTTGGTGGTATATACTCTATATTAGAAAGTTCGAAACTTTGCTAACTCTGCTGTCAAATTGCCGGCTGGGAGGAGTCTGGCTTCCCAAGCCGAGTATGGAATCTCCAGGCCCTGCTGCATGCCCAAATCCGCCACATGTTTGGTTCAAAAAGTTCCCATTAATTACAGTATATCATTTGTCAAATGCAGGGAAAATTGCATGCTGCATGGTCCAATTGTTGTTAAATATTTTAGTTATCCTTATCCCCTTAATTGCCGTATGGACTTTACCATATCGAATATTTCCTCCCTGACTGGCTAAGTCACTGTCTGCATATAAACAGTCTCAACTGTATACACAGATGAAATTTGTCTTTAGTTGTAAAAGTCCAAGTACATGACTTGTATTGTTTTACACTCTTAGCTGTGGTATATACCACCAGATGGAAACTGTGTTTATCCCTGACAACTATTGTATTACCTGGCTATTGAAGGGGTTTTGTAGCTGGAAATTTTGAGCAAAAACTATATACATATCTTAGGGTCTGTTCATATGAGCCCGGCTGGCCCACTTTACCAGGCGAGATCCTGCCTCGTATATTTTTTAAATGTGTTTGTGAGATTTGAGCGAGCGAGCTAGGTGAGATCCCACCTTCCCATGCTCATATGAATGCACTTAGTGGGCCATCCCGGTTAACCAGACTGGGAATTGTGTCAAAGCACATGTTTTATTCAGCCTAAAAATCGTCTAAAAAGTCAAAACAAGTAAGGAATTAACAAAATTAAGTCTCCTGAAACATTTACAGGCAATAATAATTATAGTGTTTTTCGGAAAAAATATATAATTCACTTTCCCGCAAAAATCATGCAGGAATTTCTTGCTAGTGCTCGCCAGTGTCCAGGAAATTTCCCCTCCCCTAAATATGCAGCCCCGGGTTATGTTTGCTAGGAAATTTGATCCCCCTGGGGGGGCATATACCCTTGGAAAATTTGCCCCCTCTTCGTAAATTTGCCCCCCCCCCCCCCCCTTTTAAGGTGGTCTTATACATTAATTTAATACTTTTTCCTCCTTTTTTACTCAAATATTACAGCTAGAATATGGGTGGCTGACTCAAAATCACTAACTTATACATTTGTTGTTGCCATAGTTACCAAGATAGGACCCCCTATAAAGTAAAATATGGCGTTTGCGCCAAAAATGATAGGAGCCAAAGTAAACTACCCATGATCTCCCAAACAGCTTTAATGTATGCAGAAGAGACCTATCTATGATGTGAACCTAAAAAAATATTTAGCTGGAGGCAGAGAGTGTATAAATTTTATGCTTCTTTACAGATGAATGAAAATATGGGGGTGCGGAGTTCAATAGGGTTGTCCCTGTGGTGAGTATAACTCACATATGGTATTTTTTAGGTTCACATCACAGATTTAGTAGTAATGAGTACATGCTGAAAAGTTTACCTTGATTGGATAAATAGCAAATCCAGGAGAGTTTTTGACAACTCGTGAATTGACAATTTGAGAAAATTAAGTTTAAAATATTCATAGATATGTTCCCGAGAAACAATCCTAATTCAAAGGCTTGAATAGGCATCTGAACAGTTTAAAATTTAACCCCTAAGGAACTCAGATATGACAAAAATATAATGCTAGCATGGAAGTATATATAATAAAGGCCCAAAATTTATAAATTTCAAAAAAGTCATTTTTTGGAAGATGCAATGTATAAGACCACCTTAAGACTGAACAATTGTAAACATATATTCTATAAACCCAGCTGAATCACAACAAATAACCAATTTTATGGCACAATTTCAACATTCACTTGTGTGTGATTGATAACTGATAACATTATACCATATATATTGATAACATTATACCATTGATTGCATCTACATCTTGACAACATTTACAATTGACATGTTTAGCCCATGTTTCACTTGGCAGATCGTAATTAATTGCATGATTTAGCAGCTGATTCTGTCCTATTTTGTTATTTCACTTTGCTTATGCAGGAGAGTGCTTGGGGCATTGATGGGTTAACCAAACCTATTTATCATTATGGGGTCTGTTCACGTGATGCCCCTTGTTATCCCATTGAGCTGGCTACCTAATTTTGTTTTGGTTATTCACTCTACCTATTTCGCCGACAGATAAGTATAGGTAATAGTATGGCATATAACATGCACGAGTGAGTTTTTCAAAGACTTCAAAATTGCGCGAGTCCGAAGGACAAGAGCAATTTGAGGTCTTTGAAAAAATCACGAGTGCATGTTTTATCCAAATTGGGTGAAATTGCACGAGAAACCATGTTGTTACTTATTTATAATATGCAAGCAAATATTTGAGACAATTAATGGCATGACAAACATCCGGTTATGATAAAACATTGAACTTCCGTTAGCTTTTATTGGTTGAAACAAACATTGTCATTGACAATTTAACAAACAATCTTAAAATTATTTAACTGTCCGTTGCTGTTCGAACTTTTTGAAATACAGTGTAAATTTAGAAATATTTAACAATTTATAACGTTTATAAGAAGAAATATTAAAGCATTAGCTTGGCATGGAAGGAAAATTCAACAGTTAATCGGAATCGCTGTCGATCATGTAAGCGCGACGGCGCTTTTGTCCTTGTGCTTGAACATCGTCAGCTTGCTTCGAGGGCATGATAGAAAAGGTGACTTGACAGGCATGGAAAGTGTTAGAATTAAGGCCGCCAAAGCATAAAGTGATTTTAGACAGAACTCGGATCCAACGATAATGCATTATATTCACAACAACGAATAAAACAATCGCTGATCGCTGGTTACGCATCGATTTCAATGCTGAGTTTAAATGTTTTGGTTTCAAGGTTTATAAATGTGCGCAAAATTTCAAGATTCTGTAACCAGAATGATTTCAAATATCCAGTCTTTACTATTTATTAATGAACATATCCAGATTTGTTGCTGAAAGGTCGACCACTTTGACCTTTACATGAAACCTGATACACGCGCTAACGAACTACAGTACTATTACCGGTATATATGTTTTGCTCTGTTGCTATTCCTATAGCACTTGGCCTAAATTTGTACAAATAAAGCTGTAAAAGTAAATCATGCACCGGGCTGACACTCTACCTATTGAGCTATTAAGACGACATCCCTGCTATCTTTTTCCACGTATGTGATCGTCTTTTATTCGTGTAAATTATTTATGAATGGCGAAGCTAGTAAAATTTAATAAAACCCTAAAATTAAATGTTGTTTTCGACCACGCGGACAATGGAATATTTCGTGCTGAAAGAAGCGCCGATAAACTCATAAAAGCACATTGCTTCCTCTAGAATGAACAGGTACACTAAACAGTTCATCACCAGATCACTTGCGACTCGAACCCAGTCCTCAAGTGATAAGAGTAAAGTCAACGCTCTGCCGAAAGTCGTGGGTTTTCTCCGGGTACTCCGGTTTCCTCCCACAGGGAAAGTTGACAGGGTGGGTTAGGTAAAAGGGCCCACAGTAATTGGCATATGCTGTTGTGGTGACCCTGCCCTAGTTGGCGAAGCTAAATAAATAAAATAAATAAATAAACTTGATGAATATCGGCAGAAAGAAATAAAGCCATACTTACCTGTGCTTCTTCGGGAAATGTTTATATTTTACATCTAGTCAGATCCAGAATAAAAAAACTTGTAAAATCTTGAGAGTTGAGAACTTGCAGAGCACATGGAACAAAACATGCGCGCGCAATTCAATATTTTTTTCTTGCTCCCCCCATTTTAAAAATTCACCTTGAGCTCGACTTTTTGCCGGAATTACGACAACTGACAGACGCAAGATCCAGATCTCGACAGTACATAGGTGGCGCAAAAGACTGGGTCGAGTGAACTCTGGAGAAACCTTGCCATGTCATGCATAGTGAGCTGCCTCGCTGACGCTCGGCAGCAATAATTAGATGATGTTATGGTTATAGGGTTGGAAGGTTGGAATTAGGGTCAGGGGTTGTGTTAGGGTAAGCGCCACCTAGAATAACTACGTGACATATCGTATATCCGCCGGTATTTGTTAGGGTAAGCGCCACCTAGAATAACTACGTGACATATCGTATATCCGCCGGTATATTGATTCAAACTGTTTTGTGTTCCTTACATTAAGTAGTAACCAAAATTTTGAATGAAACATTGTCAAAATGTCAACAAAAACAAGTTTCATTTGAGCATGCAACAGCCAAAACTGAACACAAAGCTACAAGGTATTAAAATATGGAATAATCGCGATCGTAGTCTCGATGTTTGAATGCACAAAACCACAAGAAACGTTTATCAATTAACATATGAGACATGTAAAGTCTACGATATATTTAAACTTACTTTTGCGTTCTCTATTTCTATAAATCCACGGACACTTTGCTTGTTATACTGAGTCTTTGTGTCAAATTTGTCAAATTACAATTCATGTTGTTGCTATGCTACGCCTACGGCATTTCAGGGAGCATCGTGAGTGTGTCAATTGTACTGATATATACTAAGACTGGATAGAGCATCGTAATACAAAGGCCTAATTAGAATTGAAGCCGGAAGTGAGACGCGTTTTCAGAGCGGCGGCCATGTTGTATGGCCTCACTTGAGGAGTGAGTACTTATACTTTCCTATTGTGAAATTCACATTTTTCCGGATATTTGCCTTATACTGGCGAAGTATGAGAAGAAATCAAGTCAAATCTGGTATTTTAAGAACAAGTACACATCAGAGAAGTATGAAGAACATTTGAATGTTGAAAGAAACTAAATCGTAAGTAAATAATTTGTTATTTTGACCACTGGCACTGATTTTGACGAAATGTCAGAGCCCGGCGACCGATCGTCCGAACACAGCACTATACTCTACAGATTACAATTATTTTTGTATAATGAAACAATCAGTTACTACTTACAGTATTACAGCACTAATTGTTTAATTTAACGTTTTTGAGCGAGTATGTAAGTTTAATAATATAATAATATATAAAGATTTATACAGCGCTTAAATTATATAAAATATTCCAAAGCGCTTTACAACAATGAAGTTCTACTATATACAAGCAGCTAAAATATTAAGAATTAAGGTATAAGTGTCTATAAATCTAAAAGTTAGAATCGAAAGCTTTCTTAAAAAGAAAAGTCTTTAATTGAGATTTAAAACAGTCAATTGTTTTACTATTTCTAATATCATAAGGTAGCATGTTCCAAATTGACGGAGCTGCATGCACAAATGCTCGATCACCAAGAGTCTTGGCTCTAGTTTTTGGGATAAAAAGTAGTCCCTGATCATCAGATCTCAGTTGGTAACAGCAGTTCGGTTTTTCTAACAACAGTTCCATAATGTAGCCTGGCGCCATCCCATGGAGAGCTTTATATACCAGGAGTGCAATTTTAAAATCAACACGAAACTTAACAGGCAGCCAGTGAAGGTGCATCAGGACAGGGGTAATATGAGCGCATCTTGGTATAAGACACGTCACTCTAGCAGCGGCATTGAGAACTCGTTGAAGACGCTGAAGTTGGTATTGGGGAATGCCGACCAGGAGAGAATTGCAGTAGTCCAAGTGTGACGTCACAAAGGCATGTACGAGCGTTTTAGTTGATTCGATGGAGAGGAACTTCCTTATTTGTCGAATGTTGTACAAGCCCCTAAATGCTTTGCTGCAAACCTTGCCCACATGGACATTCATAGACATATGTTCGTCAAACCACGAACCTAAATTTCGGACTTCTTGTACAGGTTTTATATCAGCATCACCAACTTCAATCGAGTCGATTGTAACCTTAGACAGCTGCTGGCGAGTTCCAATTATCAAGAATTCCGTTTTAGTGTCATTAAACATTAATTTATGTGAAACTAACCAAGCACGAACTTCGACGATGCAATTATTAATAGTTTGAATAGCTTGATCTTGGACAACGGGTGACTCAGGACGGAAAGATAAATAAAGTTGAGTGTCATCTGCATACCCATGGGAAGAAGGTAGATGCCTGTTAATAATCTGGAACAGTTGAGACACGTATAATAGGAAAGGACCGGTCCAAGACAGCTTCCTTGTGGAACTCCACAGTTCAGCGGAAAATTGGCGGAAAACTTTTGCTTAATATTAATACGCTGCTTTCTACAGGAGAGAAACGACTTAATCCACTTTAAGGCATTTCCGATCACACCAAATTCTAACTTCAATATATCCGTCAGAATTTCATGATCAATGGTGTCAAAGGCGGCACTCAAATCCAAGAGCACTAAAAGAGTTACTTTCTGTTGGTCCATGTTCATAAGGATATCATTGTGGACTCTTAGGAGAGCCGTTTCGGTAGAGTGGAATTGACGATATGACGATTGGTTGTTAGGAAGAGGAGCATTATCAGCACAATGCTCAAATAACTGGCTAACAACTGCTTTTTCCGTAGCTTTAGAAACGAATGACAGGTTACTGACGGGCCTGAAGTTCTCAAAGACTAGATCAAGACCGTATTTTTTAGAATTGGAATAAGAATGGCAACTTTCCATGCTTCTGGGACGTGACCTTCACTTAACGACAAGTTGATCATTTTCATAATGACAGGTGTTAACTCACTGGCACATAATTTCAGCAACCATGTTGGAATAGGATCAAGGTTACATGTTGCATTCGACGACTTCATGATTATGTTATGGACTTCTTCTTCTGACAGGAGCTTAAATGAATCTAATTTGATATCAGGTAAACGATAATCTACTAATGGTGGGTCTACTACAACGTTTTCAATGTCATTTCTAATTAGCTCAATCTTTCGACAGAAATATTTTCCGAACTCATCAGCCAGTTTACGTGAATCATCATGTGGAGGCAAGGAGTTTTCTTGAGGTGTGTTGCAAAGTGAAGACACAACCTTAAAAGTTTTCTTGAGTCTCCCGAACATTGATCGATAAGATCAGAATAGTATTTGTGTCTAGCATTTTTCAAACTGGCAGCATACTTGTTACGCGCTTGGCGATAAGCGTCTTTATCATTTTGGCAATTTGATCGTAGCATTACTTTCTCCAGTTTTCTGCGTTTGGCCTTAATACGTTTAAGTTCTTCACTGAACCATGGCACTCTTGGTCTGACAACCACTACCTTTCTTTGTAAAGGGGCATGTTTCTCCAAAATATGTGATAGCGTATTATCATAATGTTTCACCAGATCATCTAGATTGGAGCATGGGTCATTACACAGTTTGGAATCAGTGATGTCAGCTTTGAAGGCCTGAAGATTCAAGTGATTTGTCTTACGAAACTGAATTTCCTTTGTCACAAAATTCGGGCGAGGAAAAGAGAGGTTGCATTCAACAAAACAATGATCTGACAAAAAGAAAGTAGTCTTGACTAGGTGGATATTAATGTCATTGGACGATCTCGAAATTAGAAGATCCAGGGTATGCCCAGACGAGTGAGTTGGTACAGTAACATGTTGTAATAAGCCAAAAGTTTCCAATAAATCAGTAAATGTTTTCGCGTCAGTATCAGACGGATCATCGAGATGAAAGTCACCGGAGATTACTAATACTTCTGTACACATAACAATGCTCTCAAGTAAGTTGGAGAATTCTTCGAAGAAAATATAATAATAATACGCTTGCGCGTATATAATACGCTTGCGCGCGACCGATCTCGGCGATTTAAAATGCATAAATATTAATACTACTGTCAGATTTTAAACATGAGACGTTCTTGGGCTGGCAAATTTATTTGTTTATAGCTAAGACTTTAGTTTGAAAGTACAACGCTAGCTGAGTTGTGCTTACAACAGCTTAAGAATGAAACTAAAAAAGGGAGGCAATGTCATTGACATTATCTGATGTGCTGTATTTGAAATGAAATGCGAGATGAAATGTACTGTATACCATATGTTTTGGAGATAGTCTAATTGGCGCGCCTCGCGAGTCGCGACAAACAGGCGCGAGTCGCGACTAAAAGGCGCGAGTCGCGACTAAAAGGCGCGACTCGTGAAAAAGGCGCGACTCATGAAAAAAGGCGCGACTCGTGAAAAAGGCGCGACTCGTGAAAAAAGGCGCGACTCGTGAAAAAGGCGCGACTCGTGAAAAAAGGCGCGACTCGTGAAAAAGGCGCGACTCGTGAAAAAAGGCGCGACTCGTGAAAAAGGCGCGACTCGTGAAAAAAGGCGCGACTCGTGAAAAAAGGCGCGACTCGTGAAAAAAGGCGCGACTCGTGAAAAAAGGCGCGACTCGTGAAAAAGAGGCGCGACTCGTGAAAAACTGCCGTTGGTGTATATTAGGAAATTTCGTTCATTGCAAAGCTTGTGCAAGGCTGGGTCTAATACACCCTTTCAATAATTACGTCACAAATACTTCTTTGACCTGGGATCCTCGCTCTCGTGAGTCAAGAAGAAATGCAATTCGTTAACATTTACTTGAGAATTAGGCTCCCAGGCCAAGGAAACGTCCAATGCTTACAATCCACCGATTTCATTGGAGATACATTGTAAATTACTTTTATGTATATATTAAACATTTAGAGAAGTACAAGTTCCTTTTCAAAAATAACATCAAAACAACTAGCAATTTCAACAAAACTATTTACAACTGTATAAAAACACAAGGCGCTTAGTGCTCAGATATATTCAGCCCTTGCAAATGATGTCATACCTCGCATTTGTTTAGCTTCCAACATTTTGGGTGGGAAATTCAAAGCACTGATTCAAGCTAGTTAAAATGAAATGCAACTAATGTTCCTTTTTCCACAATGCAACTTATTTACAATTGCTTAGTCCAACCCCATTTCGACTATTGTTCCGTTATCTGGGATAGCTGCGGTAGTACTCTAGCGGATAAATTACAAAAACTGCAAAATCGTGCTGCCAGAGTACTGACATCATCTAGTTACGATACAAATGCCGATTAAAAAGCTTTCATCGCAGCGTAGAATTGCTAAGGCTATCATGGTGTATAAATCCTTGAATGGTCTTGCACCAGATTACCTTTCCGAAATGTTTGTTGATCGCAGTAGCATCACAAATTATGCGTTGAGACACACCAGTGGCAAATTAGCTTTGCCACAACCGCATACAAACTACTTGAAAAATAGTTTTGGTTATAGTGGTGCGGTACTGTGGAACTCCCTTCCTGCCGAGTTACGACAGGCTAGTACTTTACATAAATTCAAGTTTGACT
Organism: Trachythela sp. YZ-2020; assembly: GCA_016169945.1. NCBI lineage: Eukaryota > Metazoa > Cnidaria > Anthozoa > Malacalcyonacea > Clavulariidae > Trachythela > Trachythela sp. YZ-2020. The sequence continues at coordinate 4,744,661 of JADLSH010000389.1, forward strand.
GCAGCAATATTTTATCCAATATTATTAATTACACGGCACTCATGGAAAACAGGTACCTATGTAAATATGTATATGTATCATTTGTAATATGTAACTTTCCTTTGTTTATTTTATTAATTGCGTGTAAATCCTGATGAGTCTACCGTGGCTAAATAAAGTTCACTTACTTACTTACTTACTTACTTACTTTCTGATACGCTGCAAGCCAGTTTATATTCAGCCGGTTCAAAGATTTCTTTTCGAGATTTTTTCGCTTCGTACCTGCACATTCTTTATAATTTTCCCACTTTTCAGATACAACTTCGCTATAAAGCCGTTTTGACATGATTTCCTACTCGCTTCTTGCTAAAAAACCTCTTGCTAAAAAACTTTATTACTTTTCTTTATACACACATGTCATGTCACGAGTCGCGCCTTTTTTCACGAGTCGCGCCTTTTTTAATGAGTCGCGCCCTTTTTCACGAGTCGCGCCTTTTTTCACGAGTCGCGCCTTTTAGTCGCGACTCGCGCCTTTTAGTCGCGACTCGCGCCTGTTTGTCGCGACTCGCGAGGCGCGCCAATTAGATTATCTCTATGTTTTGTGGCCAAAGTTGCTTTGAAAATATCTGTACATAAATGTTCAAAATAGTTTTGTATGTTGTATTTCAGGTGTATTTAAGACAATACAAATTAGAAATAAGTTTTGATGTTTTGAAGCCTCGTGCATCACTGAATCAAGAGGACAATAGTCAATAATCAATAAGCAAGTTTAGACATTGCTCTTTACAATACAGTTGTTCTGTTAAATTATTAAATTAAGGATCATTAACAACTCAAATGTCGTTGTGTTGTATATATTCATTATATATCAAACCATAGTTGATCAACCACACTGTATTAAATACCAATCAAGCCCAATGTTGAGGATCTCAATGACTCAATCCTTGAGGTTTACTTGCATGTGTACTACATTTAAGAATGTTTCACCACACTTTACTTGTGTGTTACATTTAAGAATGTTTCACCACATGTCAATTCCAAGGGCTGGGTGCTATACTATGGCTGCGCAAAGCGAAGAAAATTGGGAGAATAAGGCTGCAAGGCAGTGACGGGGCAAAATATAGATAGATTCAGAACACGAGCATCATTTATTAAGAAAGTGGATATGATATTCCAAAAAATAAGCACCAATTGTAGCAATTATGAAGTCTTGCAGCTTTAATCTGATCAGTATCAATATTTACAAGACAATGTATTTCTCAAATTTAGAAGTAACTAATTAGAAGAGTCCAGATGAAACTCCCCTGCCATAAGTGCTGCAATGTTCCTGGCTCAGGTTCTGGCTTCCCAATGCCTGCAATTAAAAAATACGGATAATTTATATAGGGCTGCTTCCCACAGCATCAATGGTTGTGAGAAAAGTGATGTGCTTTTGATGTGTCATCATTAATGACTATGTACGTTTATGGCCTGATTAAAGAAATTATCAATTGCTATTGCAAAATGCAGCTGTGCCATCATCATGGCAAGGAAACCACAGCAAAGTTATCCAATAAATAATCCAAAACAAGTTTAAAAAGTTGGTTCTTTTCAACCAGCAATACATGTATAATGTCTGATATTCTGATTGATCATTGAGCTCTTCAGACAGTGCCCTAAATATGCAACAAAAGCATGAAACTGCTAACAATGATAAGATACAATTCCTTATCATCGACGTATAAACAGATTAAGGGCATGTTCATATGATCCCACTTGCCGAGACGTCTCGCCTAGCGGGACGAATATTTTCGTGTGTTCATATGGAGTTTTTCATCCCGCTTACCGAGATGAAATTACAATGTTGTTCTATAATTAGCGTTGCAAAACATGTACATTTCATGCACGCAACACAAATATTTTAACGATTTTGGTGTTGATTTTTATTTTTTTGCAATAAAAAGCATTGGTTTAGCAACATATTTCATGCTTGATTCTAAAACAAACATAAAACTACGTAAAAATCGGCAAATTAAGCGGCAAAATCGTAAATTTGGTTTCTTGATTTCATCCTGGTAGGCGGGCTGGCGTGTTCATATGGAATATTTTTCATCCCGCTTACCTGAGGCGAGATCTCGCCAAGCGGGCCAGTCCGCTTTCTCATATGAATACGACGTAAATTTTTATAGTAAAAGTAAGTAGGTAACCCCCCCCATCCAGCGTCCAAAGGGATGCCGACAATGACGTCATACCGCCAATGACGTAATGACCGGAAACACCCGCCCACATTTGGAATTAATGATGTACGTTCATGAATTAATTACCCTCCCACATTCGGAATTAATGATGTACGTTCATGAATTAATTACCCGCCCACATTTGGAATTAATGATGTACGTTCATGAATTAATTACCTCCCACATGAATTACTAAGTATGCACGTTCAACTACGTGTATCCGGTTTTAATCAAGATGACGTAATGACATGTTTAGTTATATTTAGTGTGCGTTTCAAATGTACTATACATGCCTATAAAAAATTGATACCCCCACATGAAATACTTTGATAATCACGCATTTATCAAGCCAATAGTGATTTCCCACTGCCTAAGTTTTATAAAACATCGAGCTGGTTGAGAAGCGTACAATACACAAACAACGGCTCTTTTAAGAGCTACCAAATATACTAAAAGAATTAAACGAAACATTCGTTTCATGTTTACACAGTGTATAGTATGCACTGATCACATTTCGCTTAGAGTCAATACCCCCAACACATGGACAGATCAAACATTTATAATACGCATTGATCGCATTTCGCTGAATATCAATACCTGTCGTATGAAATTCTTCGATAATCACGCATTTATCAAGCCAATAGTGATTTCCCACTGACTAAGTTTTATTACTAGCTTACTAGCTTACTAGCTTAGCTGTGAGATACAAAGGATTTGAATAATTTTTGACAGCTAATTGGAATATAAAATAATGATTTCCGACTTAGCAGCATGAGTCTAAGTAAACATTTTGTTAGTCAGAAACTCATCCTCAAAATATACACCTTGTTAGCACTGATAAGACCTTTTTATTATGACATTACAAAATCGTCTCTCTCTCTCCTTTTGCGATAAAAATGTGGACATGTTTGTGAGGCACTTATTGCTGATTTTTGACGCGCTATAGCGATGTTCACTATAGATGCTTACTGATTTTTACTCTGGCATGCTGTGTTCAATGAGCCGTGCGCGCATATATTTAGGTTTATCTATGCACACATATTTTGTTAGTCATTGACAATACTAAGTTCACGAATCCTTTAAGGGTGATATCGCCACATTGTACAAGTTTTTTCTAGCTGTACCATTCCTTTTGCATAGCAGTGATAGCACACACATCCTTCTTGAATTCCATCGCCTTCGTATTTTTCTCATGCGTCTTCGCATTAAGTTCTCATTTTTCTCATGCGTCCTCGCATTAAGGCCTTTGTGGCCCTATGGCTATGCGCCTTCACATTTTGCTTCGCATTCTGTTCATGCGTCTTCGCATTCTGCTCATGCGCCTTCGCATTAAGGCCCTTTGTGGCTCGAAGGCCCGGAATATCTCAGCCTAGCTGACACTTATAGTTTTAAGTTCCCATTCTCTTTATGCGTGTTCGCATTAAGGCCTTTGTGGCCCTATGCGCCTTCGCATTTTGCTTCGCATTCTTCGCATTTTGCTCATGCGTCTTCGCATTAAGGCCCTTCGTAGCTCGATGGCCCGGAATATCTCAGCCTAGCTGAAACTTATAGTTTTATGTTCCCATTCTGTTTATGCGTCTTCGCATTAAGGCCTTTGTGGCCCTATGCACATTCGCATTTTGCTCATGCGTCCTCGCATTAAGTTCGCATTTTGCTCATGCGTCTTCGCATTAAGTTCGCATTTTGCTCATGCGTCTTCGCATTAAGTTCGCATTTTGCTCATGCGTCTTCGCATTTACTTCGCATTCTGTTCATGCGTCTTCGCATTCTGCTCATGCGCCTTCGCATTCAGCCCATGCGCCTTCGCATTAAGGCCCTTTGTGTCCCGAAAGCCCGATTGATAGCAAGGCTTTCGTCCTTCCTACGGGAGAAGCAACTTTGTGAGCGTATCCGTGTGTAATGTTCGCACACCTCAATAACAAACAAATTTTAATACAAAATAATACAATTTTTTTTTTCTCAATACAAAAGTGGTTTAACATTAGTTTAGGCAAAAAAAAAAAATAAAATATATATACAAAAAATGTTCAATTGGAATCTTCGTCGTTGTTAGAGCAGCGTCTTTCACTCACCAGCTTTTCAAAAAGAAATTTCCTCTTTTCAATAGCAGCAGCCAAAGCTTCGTCAGGATCGAAATCGTCGTCGTCAATGAGTGCATCTCTGGTTTTCATTATTTTCCGCTGTATTGGATCCCTTTTTAACGCCCTCATCCAAACCATTCGTTCTAAATAGGCTTTTTGAAGTTCTTCTCGTAGTCTCAATAAATACAGTGGGCTAGCTTTCGCTAGAGCATCTTCCTCATTAAAACCTTTGTCTCCGAATTCTTGCAATAATTCTTCGCACTCCGGAATCAACTTTTCTTGTGCGATACCTATTAGTGTCCCCCATGGATCCAATTCATCTTCATCAACTGTCTCGTCATTCTCACTGCTTTCCTCGGCGTTCTCACTGCTTTCATCGTCACCTGTTTCGGCATTCTCACTACTTTCATCATCATGTGATGAGGTTGATACATATTCATCCGATTCTGTATAGCGGGATCTCTTTCGGGGAATTTCATCATCTGTGATCACTTTATCATATACTGGCTTATTTTCGTATTCCATCACGGAGTCTTCGTTAAAACTATGAGTGTTTGCGTATGCGCAAAGGCTCGCTTTGTGTCGCCTGACATTATAATTAGATGAAAACCGTTTTAGACATCTATCACACTGATAAGAACCCATAGTCTACTACACCCAAGGAATGAAACGAAAGTCAAGAGTGGCTAGTTATATAGTCGATAAACGCATGGTTCGCTTGTGGGACAATTCAGGCGAACTAGTTTGAACGCGATTCAGACAGTATGCATGTGCATTCTGTTCATGCGTCTTCGTATTCTGCTCATGCGTCTTCGCATTCTGCTCATGCGTCTTCGCATTCTGCTCATGCGTCTTCGCATTCTGCTCATGCGTCTTCGCATTCTGCTCATGCGTCTTCGCACTCTGCTCATGCGTCTTCGCACTCTGCTCATGCGTCTTCAGCCTTGTTATCAATCGGGCTTCCGGGACGCAAAGGGCCTTAATGCGAAGGCGCATGAGCAGAATGCGAAGGCGCATGAGCAGAATGCGAAGACGCATGAGCAGAATGCGAAGACGCATGAGCAGAATGCGAAGACGCATGAGCAGAATGCGAAGACGCATGAGCAGAATACGAAGACGCATGAACAGAATGCACATGCATACTGTCTGAATCGCGTTCAAACTAGTTCGCCTGAATTGTCCCACAAGCGAACCATGCGTTTATCGACTATATAACTAGCCACTCTTGACTTTCGTTTCATTCCTTGGGTGTAGTAGACTATGGGTTCTTATGATGATGATGATAACTTTATTTAACCACGCTAACATTGTCAGCTAAAGCTGGTTTCCACAATGGGCGTGTAAAATATTAACAAATAGTTACAAGTAATTAAAAAATTAAAAAATATCATGCAGTTACAAATATACAAATATTAAGTATCTATTTACATTAAGAATCATGTGATTTTATAAGTTAAGAGTAGCGATTTTTCTTTTAAAACTTGAGATTGATTTAATTTCTCTTATATTTTCTGGTAGGGAGTTCCATATGGAAGCTCCATCGTACATGAAACTTTTCTTCATGTTGTTCGTATTTGGCTTTGGCAAGCGTATTGAACTTGAGCTGTCACGAAGACTGTGATCTAATATTTCCGTTTTGAAAGTAAATAATTCTCTTAGCGAGTTTGGCCCCATGTTATTGAGCGTTTTAAACATTATTTTTGCCTTGGCTTTCACTCTTTGTTCTTTGAGTGGTTCCCATCCTAATATATTCAGTACAGTTTGTTGACCTACCTCATTTGGCACATGTGCTATAATACGAGCAGCTCTGTTGTGAAGTTTTTGCAGACGTGTTGATTGAGTTTCACCAAATACATTCCAAACTTCACAACAGTAGCTGAAATAGGGTTGAATTATAGCATTGTACACAGAAATGAGTGTTTTTATCAACATACTCTTTAATGCGTTTGAGAGCATAAATGCCAGATGAAATCTTTTACAAATAGTGTCTGTATTACTTTTCCAACACAGATTTTCATCAAGAGTCACACCTAGCGTTTTGCATTGAAAAACTTGCTTTATTGGTTTGTTTTGAATATGAATTCTAAGCTGTTGAGCAGAAGCTTTTTTAGCATTGGTTTAGTACCAATAATTTGATATTCAGTTTTCGCTACGTTCAAGCTCAGCTTGTTTGCCATGAGCCATTTCCGAAGGTTTTCTAAATCCAAATTTACTGCATCTTCAATATCACTTAAACACCCACCAGCTGCTGTGATATTTGTGTCATCAGCAAACAGCCGGGGTTTTGTTTTATTCAGGCATGCAGGTAAATCATTAATATACAGTAAAAGAATAGTGGTCCTAATATAGACCCTTGGGGCACACCACATTTTACACCATTTTCACTTGAAATAGAGCCATTGACTTCACATCTTTGGGTACGGTCAGTTAAATAAGATTTAAGCAGTAGAAATGCATTTCCTGTGATTCCAACTTGCATTAGTTTTGCAATAAGATTTCATGGTTAACAGTATCAAAGGCTTTTTAAGTCTATAAATACAACCAAATTGAACAATTTCCTGTCCATGTTTATGTACCAATCATTCGTACAATCAAGTAAAGCTGAAGCAGTTGAATGAAATTTTCTGAAACCAAATTGATGCTCAGAAAGTATGTTGTTTACGGACAAATATTCATAAAGTTGAGTATATAAGATACGTTCCATAACTTTACTAATGGCAGGCAAGACAGAAATTGGTCGATAATTTCCTGGCAAGTTGCGTTTGCCATTCTTAAAAAGGAATTACTCTTGCAATCTTCCACTCGTGTGGAAAAGTACATAGGTAATTGCTTGATTAAAAATGTAAGTCAATGAATCAGAAATCAATGGTGCTGCAATTTTAATTATCTTGCTTGATATTTTATCTAGGCCAGTAGCTTTGCTACCAGATAGTTCACGTAGTAAAAGACAAACATGGTTTACAGTAACTGATTTGAATGCAGTAAATTCAGAATTAGTTTTGTCAAGGTAGTCTTTGAAATGGTATTCTGTTGTACCAATTTCTTCAGCTAAATTTGGTCCAATATTTGAGAAGAAGGTATTGAAACCCTCAGCAATATCATTGGGGCTGGTCAATTTCATATCATTTACGTTTAATTCATTTACTCTAGTTGGTTGGTTATGTTTGCCAAGCAAAGTATTAATTGTCTTCCAAGCAGCTTTGGGATTTTGCTTTTCTGCAGAGATTTTTGGAGTAATAGTCTCTTTTGCTTGTCTTAGTAGAATATTTGTTTCATTTCTGACTTTTTTATAGTTTTCCCAATCTGTTTCAAGTTTAGTAATGATTGCTTTTCTTTTCAAGTTATCTCTTGAAATCATTAAATGTCTTATATGACTACTAATCCAAGGAGATATTTTAGATTTGATTTTTTTGCTTTGAAGAGGGGCATGTTTATCTAGGACTTGTAAGAATAGATCTTTCCAAATTTCCCACATAGTGCTAGGATTGTCTGCAAAAAAGTAGACATGCTCCCACGATTGAGTTCCTAAATCATGCAAAAACTTTTCTTCACTGAATTTTTTCATGTTCCTAATTTCAATAATATTTTCATTATCTTTATGGCTTATATTAATCTTTCTTATGCCATAAATAAGACTGTGATCACTGATTCCAGTGTGAATTACACCATATTTGGAAATTTTCCCTGGTTCATTGGTAATAAAATGGTCAATAAGAGTAGAGGAAGAGATAGTTATCCTTGTTGCTTCATCTATTAATTGGGATAATTGATAAATTTCGAGTAAGGACTTAAGTTTCTTTGTTGGATGTTCAGGATTTGGCTTAATGAGATCACAGTTAAGATCACCCAGAATATAGATCTCCTTATTTTCATTATCAATCTTTTTAAATAAATTTTCAAGATGGATAAAAAAATCAGGTGATGCATCAGTGTGATAGATGTCTAAAACGGTTTTCATCTAATTATAATGTCAGGCGACACAAAGCGAGCCTTTGCGCATACGCAAACACTCATAGTTTTAACGAAGACTCCGTGATGGAATACGAAAATAAGCCAGTATATGATAAAGTGATCACAGATGATGAAATTCCCCGAAAGAGATCCCGCTATACAGAATCGGATGAATATGTATCAACCTCATCACATGATGATGAAAGTAGTGAGAATGCCGAAACAGGTGACGATGAAAGCAGTGAGAACGCCGAGGAAAGCAGTGAGAATGACGAGACAGTTGATGAAGATGAATTGGATCCATGGGGGACACTAATAGGTATCGCACAAGAAAAGTTGATTCCGGAGTGCGAAGAATTATTGCAAGAATTCGGAGACAAAGGTTTTAATGAGGAAGATGCTCTAGCGAAAGCTAGCCCACTGTATTTATTGAGACTACGAGAAGAACTTCAAAAAGCCTATTTAGAACGAATGGTTTGGATGAGGGCGTTAAAAAGGGATCCAATACAGCGGAAAATAATGAAAACCAGAGATGCACTCATTGACGACGACGATTTCGATCCTGACGAAGCTTTGGCTGCTGCTATTGAAAAGAGGAAATTTCTTTTTGAAAAGCTGGTGAGTGAAAGACGCTGCTCTAACAACGACGAAGATTCCAATTGAACATTTTTTGTATATATATTTTATTTTTATTTTTTTTGCCTAAACTAATGTTAAACCACTTTTGTATTGAGAAAAAAAAAATTGTATTATTTTGTATTAAAATTTGTTTGTTATTGAGGTGTGCGAACATTACACACGGATACGCTCACAAAGTTGCTTCTCCCGTAGGAAGGACGAAAGCCTTGCTATCAATCGGGCTTTCGGGACACAAAGGGCCTTAATGCGAAGGCGCATGGGCTGAATGCGAAGGCGCATGAGCAGAATGCGAAGACGCATGAACAGAATGCGAAGTAAATGCGAAGACGCATGAGCAAAATGCGAACTTAATGCGAAGACGCATGAGCAAAATGCGAACTTAATGCGAAGACGCATGAGCAAAATGGGAACATAAAACTATAAGTTTCAGCTAGGCTGAGATATTCCGGGCCATCGAGCTACGAAGGGCCTTAATGCGAAGACGCATGAGCAAAATGCGAAGAATGCGAAGCAAAATGCGAAGGCGCATAGGGCCACAAAGGCCTTAATGCGAACACGCATAAAGAGAATGGGAACTTAAAACTATAAGTGTCAGCTAGGCTGAGATATTCCGGGCCTTCGAGCCACAAAGGGCCTTAATGCGAAGGCGCATGAGCAGAATGCGAAGACGCATGAACAGAATGCGAAGCAAAATGTGAAGGCGCATAGCCATAGGGCCACAAAGGCCTTAATGCGAGGACGCATGAGAAAAATGAGAACTTAATGCGAAGACGCATGAGAAAAATACGAAGGCGATGGAATTCAAGAAGGATGTGTGTGCTATCACTGCTATGCAAAAGGAATGGTACAGCTAGAAAAAACTTGTACAATGTGGCGATATCACCCTTAAAGGATTCGTGAACTTAGTATTGTCAATGACTAACAAAATATGTGTGCATAGATAAACCTAAATATATGCGCGCACGGCTCATTGAACACAGCATGCCAGAGTAAAAATCAGTAAGCATCTATAGTGAACATCGCTATAGCGCGTCAAAAATCAGCAATAAGTGCCTCACAAACATGTCCACATTTTTATCGCAAAAGGAGAGAGAGAGACGATTTTGTAATGTCATAATAAAAAGGTCTTATCAGTGCTAACAAGGTGTATATTTTGAGGATGAGTTTCTGACTAACAAAATGTTTACTTAGACTCATGCTGCTAAGTCGGAAATCATTATTTTATATTCCAATTAGCTGTCAAAAATTATTCAAATCCTTTGTATCTCACAGCTAAGCTAGTAAGCTAGTAAGCTAGTAATAAAACTTAGTCAGTGGGAAATCACTATTGGCTTGATAAATGCGTGATTATCGAAGAATTTCATACGACAGGTATTGATATTCAGCGAAATGCGATCAATGCGTATTATAAATGTTTGATCTGTCCATGTGTTGGGGGTATTGACTCTAAGCGAAATGTGATCAGTGCATACTATACACTGTGTAAACATGAAACGAATGTTTCGTTTAATTCTTTTAGTATATTTGGTAGCTCTTAAAAGAGCCGTTGTTTGTGTATTGTACGCTTCTCAACCAGCTCGATGTTTTATAAAACTTAGGCAGTGAAATCACTATTGGCTTGATAAATGCGTGATTATCAAAGTATTTCATGTGGGGGTATCAATTTTTTATAGGCATGTATAGTACATTTGAAACGCACACTAAATATAACTAAACATGTCATTACGTCATCTTGATTAAAACCGGATACACGTAGTTGAACGTGCAACTTAGTAATTCATGTGGGAGGTAATTAATTCATGAACGTACATCATTAATTCCAAATGTGGGCGGGTAATTAATTCATGAACGTACATCATTAATTCCGAATGTGGGAGGGTAATTAATTCATGAACGTACATCATTAATTCCAAATGTGGGCGGGTGTTTCCGGTCATTACGTCATTGGCGGTATGACGTCATTGTCGGCATCCCTTTGGACGCTGGATGGGGGGGGGGGTTACCTACTAAAGTACTAGGAGGCGAGATAATAGGTAAGCGAGACGTCTCGGTAAGCGGGATCATATGAACAGGCCCTAATCAAAGTGTCATACGATTCAAACATAACATCATCAAAACAAATAAGATATTAAAAACTTACCACAGCAACTGATGTCACTGATCGGTGTGATCGCCGTTGTGGGCCTGTTTAGTTAGTCAAGCTAGCGAAATAGATGTTCAGATTTGTCGCTGGACGTTTGTAATCTCAGTCAGTATTCCTAACTAATTGGTCCAACGTTTACATATCTTATCATTGCCATTTTGGCCTCCACGGACGAGTCGACGAGTCTGGTTCATATCACTCCTGGCACTCGTTAACACGACGCAAAACATTCGTTTACTCCTCGATCCTGAGTTAAAAGTCTTCAAATTTACTTCTCGAAGCATTCATGTTATATATTCGTTTCCTGGGATAAGGTTTGTTTCGGTCCAATATGAGAAACAAGCGTTTTAAAACGAAAACTACAGATTCTGTAATAGAAATATATAGAAATCTGCTGCCAAGTGAAACATGGCCGCCGCATCCTTACTTCCGGCTTCAACTCTGAACAATAGATGCACTATCCAGTCTAATTTAAGATCAGTGGTCAATTGTAAACAAAGAGTAATTAAATACCGCTTCCGGTTTAAAAAAATATTTCGATTAATAAATTTCAGAATTAATATAATAAAGTGGAAATTGAACATCGTGTCGTGCAATTTTGGTCTGAAATCAAACTTGTGCTTTCAAATCGATTTTGTAATCACGCGTATGATTTCAGACCAAATTGTACTCCAGTTCAATTACCATTATAAATCATGATCTACAGTCAAACACGTTATACAGTATACAATGTCAGTGTATAAATAACATGCAATTTGATTCGGCATTTATATAGTCAACCTCGTTATATAGTTCGCTTTTTGTTCGCTTGGCTAACTAATTCATTTTCAAGTTTTATTTCAACTCTGGAGTATACATTGAAAAGACGAATTTTGTGAAAATTTATGTTCCTCTATAAAGGCATATAGATATTTTTCCGATGTAAAAATATAATTTGCGTGCAACATATGGCCTGCATATTGAAATATACGAGGAAATATATTTCGTTCGCTTTCTAATAAGTCCGTGACCGTGAATAAAATGATAAATAGTAAAGCGCCCATGTGCTGAAATTGACGGAATCACAGGCTGCGTGCTAACGAAAAGAATTGAATTTGTTGGAATAAAACAATAAAGTAAACGTCTTTATCTTTATCTTCGCCAGTCATGAGCTTGATAGCTACCAGTCGACGCATGGCATTAATTTAATTTGCACATTCCCATAACGTACAAAATCGTGCAACATCCATCACGTAAGGTATGTTCACTTCGCCATGCTCTCCTTAATGCAACCAGGTGTAAATACCCGACAGAATTAGTTTCTCGCCCGGAACTGCGATTACGCGTCGTTTGCTTCGTCATGGACCCTTGCGATACATTGTTACCAGAAACATAGTGTATAATATTTCAGCATATCCTCCATGTAAAAATATTTTCTATGTATGTCCATAGACCAGAGCTAAAAATTTGTAATTTTACTTCCGTTTGGTTGAATACTAATATGTAAATATTTACGTTTAACCTTTTGCTGTAGATTCATCTTAAATTACCTGCGCACAGGAAAGCTCATCTACCCAACAGAAAACAAAGTTCTGGCGAAAGAACTTTACATTGAGGCAGAGTTCTATCAAATAGATGGCATTCAGAAAGAAATTTGGCGTGGAGCAACATTTCTAAATTCAAGTTACATTATTAGCAACTTCAATGATGAGCAAAGAAACACGTTGTTGTCATGGCTACCACCGCAAGACGTGATGGTGAACTGGGTGCAGCTTTTCAGTAGTCAAACAAGTGGATGGAATTCATCAATTTTTCATCAAAATTGCAACAACAAAGGTCCAACAGTCGTCATTGCAAGAACTGGCAATTACATTTTTGGAGGATATGCTGAAGTTTCCTGGAACTCAGGTAATCACCGTAGAGTAACTTGAATCTTCCTGATTTTAAGGACGAACATTCCCGGCGGAATAGAAGGCATTTTAACGTTTTCACTAATTGTCTATTAATCCTATATTGTCTAATTAAACTGCTATATTTATATCTCTAAACGTCCTATGAATTCAAATTCCTTTTCAACATTCTCCCCTCCTTCACAGCCATTAGGCTGTCAAACTTTATTCTTCGTGGCAACGTCGTTATTGGACTGGCCATCGTACCATTTCCAACCTGCACCATGGCCACTCGCACGTGAGTATCTTTGCCAGGGAATAGTTCAACAATCTGTCCGTAATGGTCAATGCCTAATGGCTGATCGAGAGAAATAGCCAGCACGAGGTCTCCGACTTGTAAATCACGGCACTTTGACCGTACGTTCAACATAGGTATGCACTATTTTATCCATCTCTTTCAGAAATGCGAATTAACTCTTGTACGCGTCTCCACCTTTGCCTTGGGTCATACGCAGTTGCGTCAACTGATTCAGGTGCACTTTTACCACCGGAGTATCCTTGGAGAAAGTGGTTGGATGTAAGGGGTGTAAAGTCTTTTGGATTCGAGTGTCTTTTTTGGCCAGAAAACAGTGAATTTATCAGCATTAAAATGTATTTGTGAAGTATTGTTTCCATAAGTACCTTTGAAAATCCTGCTAGAAATTCCATGTTTATACTATTATTGCTTGTTAAAGCCTATCAATTGAAAGATTAAAGCCCTTGATTCCAGAAAAATGTGCAGTTTTGAAATTATATGAATATTTTGCCATTTTACTCTAATATAGTAAATAGTAATTCAAGGTGTGAAATTCAGCACAGTAAAATGATAAAGAAATAATTAAAATATTTCAAAATTTTGTCGAGAGCCTCAAAACCAAATACGGTTTAAAACACCCCTAACAGCATATACATTATATTGAGGAAGAATTCGTTTACATCAAAATTCGCGCTAGTACGAATTTTGGGGATTTTCTGGGATTTTCCGTCGAATTCCGAGAGTCTCCGATCTTTTCCGATACGTATAAAGATGTTTTTTTACGCAAATTTGGAAATTTTTAAATGTTATTCATTTGCTTGCACTCTCAGTCAATTAATCAATAATTTCGGTTGGTAGAAAAAACTAGGTCAAAATTTGTAAGAATCGCTCGGAAATTCAATAGCCGAGTTTACTCACCCCAGGTCTCATTTCTAACAACCGCGCCAAATCCAACGCATGCTCAAACAAAATTCCCACCTGTTGTGCACACCTCGAAAGTGAGGGGCCAGCGGAGGATTGAACACTTCAACTGCCATTTGATCCCTTTATCAACTGTTTGCTCCTGAATCTTGGTTTTCTCTACTTGATCAACCAACTGTCGTAGCTCTCGATCTGCGCCAACGAAATTTGTAACACAATCACTGGCAATTTCGTTTTGGCATCTTCGACGGCTCGCCATCACTCGGTGTCTATAATCCATATTCCATCTCGAGATGCACGGCCCGACTAAGCATACACGTGAATAGGCATTACCACCTCTTCTCTCGTCGTTCACCTCTTTTCTCGTCGTCGACCACCAAATAGATTAAAACACGACTAAATGCTCGGAGGGGCAGCCATCACTTGACAGGTTGCTTTTTCTCGTCTTCGCTTGCACTCATTACATTCGTTTTCCCATTAACGAATTTCTTCACGAGCGGCGATGATCCAGAATTTGGTTGAAAAGTTTGCGAGCGTGTAGTTAGTTCCTGTAATATGCTTGACGATGTTCGTGGTAATGTTTGACGATTAACTTCGACCGACGACCGTCACATCTTAGAAGCCCATCATCATCAATCTTGGGCATCAACTTCAATAGTCGACTCTTTCTTGGAAGTGATCCGTTGTTCCTGTTTGCGGTATATTCTTCGTTGAATTCCTTCCTTTGAGTATCTCGAATAAAATCTCGCTCAGCTTCTTCCACTTCTTCGAATTTCACCATGAGGTAGCCAAGCGAAGTCCTAGAATCGCTGCTAGTAGCTATAGACGAGGGATACTTGTTGGTACCAGAGGAGAGACTCGCGTTTTTGATGCTATGATCGTTATCTTGACAATATTATCTTCGTGGACAATTTTAATTGTCCATATGTCTGCTCCATATGCATCTTTCGACGCATCAACAAAGGTGAGGATCATCGTTGACTTCACTTCACTTCACTTCACTTCACTTCACTTGAATCTTGCAGACATCGAGGTACTGTAATGGTATGAATTAACGCGAGTTCGCCGAACCATGACCTAATTCGGCTGTAGACGTCTCCATCGATTGCATCATCCCAACTCAATCCTTTGGAGCACAATTCCTGGAAGATAATCTTTGCACGAACGATGAAAGGGGAAAGGAATCCCTAGGATCGAAAATCGTTACCACCTTACCCAGAATCGTTCTTTTCGTTAACTGAGTGGTAGTGGCCTGGTCTGTTACTCAGAAGGATAATACGTCAGTCGACGCCAACCACAGCAAACCCAACGTCTTAGTCGCAGGGAAACTATTTCGATCCAGATCGATTTGAGCGGCACGATGATCTTTTGGAATAACTTCAAGCACGGTTGGAGAATTAGATAACCACTTTCGTGGTTGCATTCCTGCCTTTTCCCCAAGACTGCCAGTTGTCGGTACAACTCAATGGCAATATCGTTAGTCTTGACAGAGTCCAAAGATTCGTCCACGTAAGTAGATTTCTTGACGGTTTCAGCAGCTAGTGGAAGCTCCGCCGTTGTGGATCTCTGCGTTCTCTTGAGATACAAACTGGGCTCGGAACGGAGCAGATGCGTCAGCAAAGACTATTCTTTCAAATTCGTATACATTTAGTTTTCTTTGTAGATCTAAGTCTCTCCAAAGAAATCGAAAAAACGAGCGAGGTTGAACTGAAATACGGATTTTTATATACATTTCTTTTATGTCTGCACAACAGCTACAGGATACCGGCGAAAACGCATGAGGACATGAAACAAATCGTTCTGCAACTTGAGACCAGGTAGGATTTGATCGTTCAGCGACGTTTCTTGATATTTTGCACTGGCGTCAAAAACAATCCGTGTTTTTGTCGTGGCTTTGTCAGGTCGGATCACTGGAAAGTGAGGATGGCACCACACTTTTTCTTCTCGCATCATTTCTTTCGACGAATCCACTTTATGGATATATCCTTTCCTTTGATAAGCTGAGATAATCTTTCAACAATCTTCTGACGTATATAACAACAATCTTCTGACAACAATAACTGACGAATCAGTATTCTCGAGCCGTTTGACCGCCATTTCATAGTTGCTTTTAACGTACGATGATCATATTTCTCAATTCAGCTAAGTAATTTTAGATCTGTCGACGATCGCCTCCAAATTGAGTCTTTTTCGCTTCCTCGTACGCCTCGCTCGAATATCCTAGTCTTGCTATAGCTTATTCTGCCTTGCCTTCGAGAAACGATTTCAATCGAATCATCTCGTATTTTGGAGGCTCGTCGGAATCATAAACTATCGTTGAAAAGGCTGACCAGAAATATTCGAATTTAGTTTTGTCCCCATCGAATTTCGGTATATGTATCCGCTCTGTTTTCCGATCAATTCCACCGCACGCTTCCGAATGAGTTGTCTTATGAGTTGTCTTACTGGTAATCGCCATGCGGGTGTAGATGACGTTTGTCTCTTCGCAAAAATGTTTGATAAGGGACATCATCGAAAAACATGCTCACCGAGAGTATTTACACGCGTCTGATCTCTACGAGTCCCTTCGACTTTGTCTTGATTTTTTTCTGAATCTTTTCGCTACAAAGTTCTTCTGCTTCGATTTTTTTTGAACTCGCTGTTCTTTACTTCGTTTAATCGTGTCCGATAATCGTGTTTTATTTGTTCGCTTTTGCTGCGTTAGACATTCTATTTGAATTCCATACTGTTACATTACTGTATCTGGTCACGGCCGCTTGCTCTTCTCCTGTTTGTGAAACAGAGTCAGATTCCAACCCATGTTCCTTCTGTAGTCTTTGACATCTTCAACGTAAAATAACCATTTCCTACTACCAAACCTTGTTCACGAGAACAAATTTTAGAACGACTTGTACGACGAAAAAATCTATATTATCTACGAAACGTTGACACGCCTTTCTATAAAAGATGGATCAATAAAGATTATTATTATTATTATATGGCCTAATTTGAATAAATAATTAAATATTAAACCCTAATTGTTCGCTATTCTACAGGGTATCTCAAAAATAGGAGACCTTTAAAAAGTATCCTATTGTTAAAACCAAAAACTTTTAAATAACTTCTCCATGCATGATAACATTCGATTCAATTGCGTTTATGCGCCTATGGGTTCAGTATAGTACTCTGGCATTCAAATTATAACAATAAGGTGAATTTCTAGGTATCCTTTTTTTTAGACAACCCTGTATAATTACTAATTGTCTATAATCCTATATTGTCTAATTAAACTAATATATTTATATCTCAAATTCCTTTTGAACACATACCTTTTTGTTTTGATAAATATTTTTAGTGATGACAGATATAGAATTTAATCTGCTCATTGTTGAAAGGCAAACGATTACCATGCAATTGGCTTAAGAAAATGGAAGTATAAGAAATTGAAATTTATTATTCAATTCAGAATCTACAAGGTGTCCCAAAAAAAAGTAAACCTTTGAAATTGAAATTAGCATTGCTATCAAACAACCTATTGTATTCAATTCACACATGGGTATAATTAAGAAAAACTTGAACTGTGTGTTAAGAAAGGATTCAGAAACTTTTTGTCTTCGTTTGAGGCATCTTTTACATGTCGAATTTCCGTTGAATTTACCTCGTCAATTTTCATATGAAATATCGTTGTGGACGGCAATTCGTCATCTAAAACAGGCCTCAAACGAAGACAAAAAGCTTTTGAATCCTTTTTTAACACACAGTTCAAGTTTTTCTTAATTATACCCATGTGTGAATTGAATACAATAGGTTGTTTGACAGCAATGCTAATTTCAATTTCAAAGGGTTTACTTTTTGGGGGACACCCTGTATATCTACGGAAATCAATTTCATAATTATTGGCAGCTAAATATCCTTTCTATGAAAACTTCACACGATGACCATGATGATCGAATTTTCGAATTATAAATGTATTACAAAATTTCCTGAAATGACATCATTAATGGCTATGCTAATTCCCTGACTATGACATGGGCAATTTAGAGGTTCGTTTTGGATAGTTAAACGCCTTTATCTCACGATAAAAAAATATTATTTTTATCTGCATACTTTAAAGGCCCTTGAATATTCACGTTAACAATGCAAATATTTAAAGTTCAATTGCATTAAAAGAAGCAACTTCAAACACGTAGTCATTTAACTACTTTAGGCTCGTCTTTTGTGAAAGATGAAAATGCCTTCCTTTTTACCCTTGTAAATGCAACTGGAGCTCGTCCAACAAAGCTTCCTCAATCTGACGGCAAAGGTGGAATTTGGTGCAACCCGTCCTGCGGTCCTGGCTTTGGCTCGGCAAATGGCTATAATATATATTTTATGAATACCACAAGCACAAACAACTGTGGTATAGACAACGGCAATGTTGGTTTTGCAACTCCGGGAGGCGAACCATTGAGCAACTTTATTTATACGACAAGCTTTGCCATGAATTATTTAGAAGTCTTTGGCTTGGAACAAAGTTGAATTATAGAAGTTTAAGCTTGAAATCAAAGCGAACTAAATCTTAAATCTGCAAACTTCAACGACAGAACAGCCTCCTAGTTCTACAGTATTTAACAGGATTAAGAACGGCCAATCCGGAAACGTTTGTGTTTTTGAAGTTAAAAGCTACAATATGTAAGTACTGTAATGTTAATAAAGGCTTTGAATAAGTGGTATGTCGTTGATAAAGTAAAGTTTCGTACTTTTTATTACATGCCTACCACATTTTGTTCTAATTGATTGAAATGTATAGCTGTATATGATATGACTATTAACGACTATCTTCTCTTTCGATTTTTGTATCTGCGTAGCAGATATAATGCTATCGACTTGTGATGTTAGTGTTAATGTAATGTTAGTGTTGGCTTGTAGCCATTCAGCGACAAGCTTATATCAGCCAATCAGCGATTAGTTTACACCTCGTTTGACCAATCATTGACAGCTAGCTTAAAATGACGTAACTAGAAATACATGCATGCAGAACCCTCTCGCCATTAGAACCAAGCAATTAAACTCCCCAAAAGTTATTGTAACATGAAGTACTGAGTTGATCACTATAACCATGGTAACACGCAACCGGCGCCCGTATATTTCTTTTATTTTTTGCACAAAATGGCAAAATAGTGATAAGGTTTGTACTTTTAACTGTAAAATTATCAATTGCCCAACTATATAAAGTAGCTATGTTATTACGTACTCTTTTAGCTTTGATTTACTCGCAAAACGTTTCAAAAATGTCATGAAACTTCAACTGTTTTTTGAACAGTATTTTTATACTATGAAGTTTTTGAGATTAAATATGTTGTTTCTTATTCTATAACGCATTTGAATTCATATTAACACTTTTTAAGATTAATCAATGTTGTATTGACCACACAGGATGAACTACGCATTCTGAAAACCACAAACTATAGTGCATGCCAATTGACGGCAAAACTGAAAAAGCAAGTATGCAAAATAGACACTTACGCGTTTAACACGGTTTAAAACTCGAAAACCTTGTCCTTTCTCGGTTTTTGACTGATTTCTTTTCCTCTACAAAATATTCATTTATCTTGTTTTGAAGACTTCCCGACTCCTGAGTGCAAAACAATGTACAAAACTATATTTGAAAAAAGTTTTCTCTCGGCCTAAACTCGCGCATGCGCATAAAGTAGAAAACCATGTTCGTCCATGACATAATGGCGGACAACTTTGGAATCCGCTATGTTCTCACATACCCGGGTGTAAATATCCGAGCGGAATTAGTACCCTCGCACGGCGCTTCGCGCCGGCTCGTGGATTATATTGTTACTCTTTGATCTTGATGTACAACTGGATTGATATTGATTATTTCAAGATGGCGCTATGGCGGACTACAGAAGTGCGAGAATTGTAAAAACGAGTAAATATATTAATTTTATGAAGAAAATTATACATCAAACCAACGATATTTTTATTTTCTGTACTCTTTTGAGCATGACAAAGGTCGAGGGAGTATTTTTGTAAGTATTGGAAGTCTTTTCATAACATTTTAAACTGTGGAAATGAATCGCCAATTTACACAAAGTATTGACATTGACTTGACTGGGCCTGCTATATATTAATGTCATTTGAATCCGGAAACAAGGAAAGCCTTTTTAAATATTGTACGAATATTCTGCATTATTCGAGCTTCTATTTCGATAAAATCCACTCATAAAAGTGTTAAAATATTATTATATGTCTCAACACTATTTGGGTCAAATCGACAATAGTTCATGGTCGTTGTTTGTCATTTCCATAGTCAACATCGCCTCATACTAAGTTTACTTTTGATATTTGATTGGTAAAAAGATATAGGCACAATTTGGCATTTCTCTCCCAAACTGTTGTGGCTATAGGGGGACTAGGTGGTATGTAATATTTATATGTGGTGTGTAAATACTGCTGTTTACCAAAACCTTTATTCCCAAGTATAAAAGATTAAATCTGAAGGCTGCACAATTGTTTCATTAAAAATTGCTCCGATGGGCTATAGGCCCTCATCCCTCTATGCACAATTGTTTAGGAGCAATATTAAAGTTCATACACTATTAGACCTCTTGTATTAATTGACCCATGAGTTACTCTTTCAGGGGCGTGGCGAACAAATCATGAAAGAATTTATAAAAAGGGATTCTCCAAGCCAGGGCCGTTTTTAAGAAATGGTTAGGGGGGGCATCGACGAAAATGGACCTAACAAACCTGGTATATTGAAGATTTGAAAACATTTTCGTATTCTTGGGTCTCTGTGACTTGATTTCCTGCATTTTCAGAGACAATGTTTTATATATCCTATCTAAACGGACCAAGCTTTACAAGGGGAGTTTAAAAAGGGACTACACAAATATCACTTCCAGTCTTCCACAAGAATGTTTAGCAATTTTAATTTAACTATGAAATTTATTTGTAACTGGCCCAAACAGCCTTCAATTGCCTTTATTGTCCTTGTTTTTAGTAAATTTTTCAAATGCAAGCATTTTTTAGAAGGGATCAAATAATGATGTCGAGGCAATGCGTGTATGCTACACTCCAGTAATTCTGCACTAGTCTATCGACCAACTGCTTACGTACGTACTCAGGAGCACATAATATTTGAAAATTAGAACGTATTCTTATACACGACAACAACAAATGTTCTGACCAACTCTTTAATATTTAGAATTATTGTATTTGTGTTGCACGTTTTATAATTTCAGCACATATTATACAAATATTTTTTACCAACAACAAACCATTTTTGGCCAACTTTTTAATATTTAGAATTATTGGGGGGCGTCACACCCCCCATGCCTCCCCCCCGCGGTTGCCACGCCCCTGTACTCTTTAATTACTTTATTAAATTATACAATTATGCAAATACGCATGAGCAGATACATGTACGCTTAGCGTACCTATTTTTCAATTTGTTATGCAAAATAAAATCTTGTTTCAGCGAGAGTTTTAAAATCTGATGAATTTATAACAACACAGGTCTGGCTTCGGGACTGCCGAACAAAATGCCCAGTCGGCTACTTGACGGTTATTATGTAAAGTCAAAGTTAGTTGAGTGGGATGGCTTTCAAACTGGCTTACTTCGGTTGACAAAGGAGTCTAATTTCAAATTAACATTCGAGTTCAACGTTGAAAAATCAGTGAAAGTGCAACGCCGTTTTTGAGTATTGAGTATGAAAGATGTTGAGAATATGTTTACGAAAGCTACAGCCGAAATAACCGAGGAACTTTACGGGAAACGGCGAGCATCTATAAGAACCTAAAACTTCGATGAACTTGGATGTTTCCAAAGCCATTCCAGTTTGTGAATTAAGCAACAAAATATACCAAAAGTAAAAAGCCTTTAGAATATCATTGTAGAAGCATGTCGATACCCAGTTTCTCACAATTGCTCAAAAGTATGCTTGTGAAAATATTATCACGAGAGTATGATTAATATGACAAAGGTTAGAAGAGCAAGGTTTTTTGTCGGAACAGTTGAAAGTAAGTTAGTTTTACAGGCTATATTACAGTAAATTAGGGATTTTTCTGTTAAAACGAATATTCGACACGTCGTTTCATCGCATTAATTTCTGTAAATCAAAGGCTGTTTCGTAGAGAAAACAATAAAAATGCCCTTAGCTTTATCAAGCGATTTTGAACGTTACAACGACATAAACATCGAAAATACATATTTAAATTAAAAATATAGATGCTTATTATAATTTGATGTTATTACATGTATGTACACAGGCATGAAATATAATTTTTCAGGCTCATGCAAGAATATTGTAAACAAAGAAATTCGATATGTTGATTAGATGAATTGCTATAATATTTATATTAAATTCAAATCATGTTAGATTTTAGTGAATATGACATACAAGGTATAAATGTGCGATTGGTTTCCGTCAAGTTTAACCAGTACCCGATCTAATCACAACACAAAGAGCAAGTCAAGGTTAACTCTAGGCCAACTGAGGACTTTCTGAAAATGCTGACGAGGATTCGCTTTGCCTTATGCAGTAAAAGTCTCCTCTTGTAGAATTTGTTAAATACAGATTCATTTATATATCGAAGGCAAACACGTGAATTCAATCCTGGAGACAAAGTTATTCTCGTCAAAAGTTTTGTTGGCATGCGTTCCCTCATACTCGTGTAATAATAAATAAGTAGTAAGTAAACAAAAACAGAAGTGAAATTGATATAAATGGAATTGACCAATCGCACACGTCAATTTTCCCCCGCGGAATTTATAATACGATTCCCGCCGAGTTTATCAAGTCTCTCCTCTTTTTTCCTCTCCTCTCTTTTTCCCAGCTCTCCTGCTTAGAAAATTCCTTACTGGAAAACACAAAGAGAGAGATTTGGAGCAAGTCTAGTCTGAAATGTATTTCCATAATAGAAATTGACCATTGTTTAACATTAATCTTAAATTAAGACCAGAGCCAGGATTAAACAAAAAGTTTCTAGACGTTTTAAGTAAATGTGGAGCATCAGCAACAGACCAAATCCATCTGCCTGGGGAAAATAGTTATTTTGTTGCGTATACAATATTTGTGTCACTCACGTTTCCACCAAAACTATTGTGAAGTTGGTAAAATCTTCGGTTCGGAAACCACGCCAAAATATGCGAAATTACAGTTGTATAAAATGTGGCGTTCGTCAAGGATCAGTCCTAGGGCCCATATTATTTATTTTGTACTTAATGATATCTTGAATAGTTCCACTATTCTAAAGTTCATCTTTTTAATTTGCTGTTGACACCAACATATTCCTTTCTGATAGGTCACTAATTACATTACTTAACTAAGCAAATTTGGAATTAGAAAAAATTGCAACATGGTTTAAGTCTAATAAGTTAGTCACAAATCCAACGGAAACCAACTATACCATTTTTGCAACAACAAAAACAAACGAATTTTCATGCCAGATAACATGAAAAGATACATGGACGGTCTAGAAATTAATCAAGTTAATACTCAAAAGTTTCTAGGTGTAATCATTGACTCTAAATTAGATTGGAGAGACCATATTAATCATATTTGCACGAATATATCTAAATCTGTTGGAGGTATAAGCAAAGTGAAATATTTCGTTGATGCTGATGCTAAGAAAACTCTGTCTTACCCTATATCAATTACTGTAATGTAGTCTGGGGTTGCACGGCATAGCCAAGAAATTTGACAAAGTATTTAAATTGCAAAAACGCGCTATCAGGATTATTGACAATGCTAGTTATCTGAGCCACACTCAACCACTTTTCTGTAAATACAAGATACTTGACATTTTTTTATATAAATAAATTACAATTTGGTGTCCTTATGTTAAAGTGCATAAAGGATAAATCTACTTTACCCGACAAAACATATTTTATTCTTAACAATGAAACTCATAATTATAGCACTAGAATTGCTTGCAGGATTCATGTCATTCAAACTAGTGTTTACTAGGCAATTTTCGTTTCGTTATTCCGGCCCTCATCTTTGGAATTCTCTACCATTGTTTCAATTAAAAAGAAAATTAAAAATGTATCTGATAGATTAGAAATCAAGTTCGATTCCAGTTAACATACACTGATTTAAGAAAAACACGATATACTTCATTATATATATATTAATATATATTTCTAAAATCATTAATTATTCATAAGCAAAATACAAAGGAAACCCGTAGCGGATCTATATATTTGATATGGACTTGCTCAAATTTTCTCCTTCAATTTTTACAGCGTAGATAACATCAATCTTCAAAATTCCAACGCCAGTGAGCGTACAAAACGAGTAATTTTAGAAGTCATATACAAACCTTACAGTTCGGCCTTTATCAGATCTAAAACACTCGGCTGCGCCTCGATGTTTTAAATCTGATAAAGACCTCTTGTGCGGTTTGTATATATTACATCTACATTATAAATGTTTTTACCGCAGTCTATATCAGTATATTTTTAACAGTCATATAATCTAATTGGGAAGCATTCTTGACAAGCTTTTAAGCTTAATAATGGTCTCCATTTACCAAAATATATCTCTGCTATCTTTCTTATTATTCTTGTAAATATGAATTATCTGCTATAATATGTAAGGCAGAATGCGGTAATGAATAAATGTTATATTAATGTTAGCTAATTAAGGGGCTATCGGGTGGGATATGTTTGTGGGAAAAATTTCAGGCCGTACAGTACTTCAGTCAAGTTTGCCCTTTTCAGTAACCGTGAAACAATTACCAATGTTTATGACGCTATTGTCGCTGGTTTGTAGCCGCAAGTACAACTTCGGCGGTTCATTTCCAAGTTAATATCGCAATGTACAAAACATCTCTAAAAATTATTCCTTATACCAGAAATACATGTATGCAGAACCCCTCGCCCATCCGAACCAGAGCATCCGAACCAAGCAATTATACTCCCAAAAAGTTATTGTAACATGAAGTACTGAGTCGATCACTGTAACCATGGTAACACGCCACACTGTTATTTCTTATCTTTTTTGTACAAAATGATAAAATAGTGCATGATAAGATTTGTACTTTTAACTGTAAAAATAATTATCAATTGCCCAACTATATAAAATAGGTATGTTATTACAGTATGTACTCTTTTTGCTTTAATTTACTGTGCTAGAAATACATGCAGGCAGCAACCCCTCGCATTTTTAAACCGAACGACAATAGTATACTATTTCCCAACACTTTGATTCATGCTCAGTGGAATTAAGATATGGATAAAATAGTGATCCAGCGGTCTAAGCCGAGCTGTAACAGCTTGGCTTAGGTTAAGTGGTGTACGACCGCATAACATTTTGTGGGAGGAAGGTGGGTCGTTCTTACCACTTCACCCGCTGGAAAGAACTGAGCAAAAACCAACGTGTTTGTTCCATATTTATAGTCTACAACCCACGCTGTATCATTTCTCGTAGTTACTCAAGCATACGACCTATTATTGTTACTTATTTTCACTTCGCATATAATTATAGTATTGTGAATAGTATACTATTTCCCAACACTTTGATTCATGCTCAGTGGAATTAAGATATGGATAAAATAGTGATCCACGTTACGCACACTTCCACTGCGAACCTACTTCCTATCAAATATCCATCTACCAATTCTCCTTCATCCCTTACCAAATTCCCAATTCTCAAACCCAAACCTCAACCACAAAGCTCAACTCAAACTTAACATTCTTTTAAAACTTAACTGTTTTACACCTTTCCATATCGGTGACAATATCTATATTGTTAGCTAACTAACTATATGGAAAGTACATTCAATGTTCCAAAGACGGACGGATCAGGTAAAACTCGCTTCTGTGGGTTTTCAACAGGAAACGCACTGACAAACTTCCTAAGTTGGTTAAGGTCTTGCCATGAGTCGGTGGCGTCCCCTGGTTGTGCACTTGCAAGTCGAGCCGAAGCACCGGATGAATTAAGGACTTTAGCCAATTAGAGGTGCGACTTGCGTCAGTGAGAAGAATGTGATCATAACCGGACTTATCATCAAGTATCGTTTGGTAAGAGTCCTTGGCCACATAGCGCGGCAAATCAGTTAATTTATCCAGCTTGAAAGGTTTATCGCACATCCATAAATTAAGCTATCGTGCGTCATGGCACAAACGAGGTTTTGTCGGTTCGACCGTAAGGGGAAGAACAATATATGAGGAGCGGTTACTGCAGCCACTCTCCCCAGTAATGAAATAGCTCCAGACTTAACCCGATCGATGCTGCCGAATGAATTCCGTAAACGGTTGGCATGAAATGTTATTCTGAAATATTTTGTGAGGAGGACGGTCGGAATCATACGCTTCACCTCGGAATTTACCCTTATAATGCTGAAAATAATCTGATACGGAGACTTTATTGCTAAGCCAATGTAAAACCTCCTGCTGTTTGGAAGATGAAGAACCTTCTCCAACAATGGTGTGCCAGTGATCTACATGATCATGTAATGAGCCAGCGTGAAAAAACTTTGGATCGCGCACAACAAAGTCATCACTCCGCCGACATCGACGGGCCTTCCCTCGGGAGTTATCCATTGTACCACGTTCATTTCGCATGTAGCTTAAATAATACTTTGTATCAAATTGCTCATCGCGTTCCCAAGGCAGTGTTACCTGGAAGGTAACAGGAACACTATGAAATCAGAAAGCCCGTCAAGTCAGCAGAGAGATGACAACTTTGACCCAGTAAACCAGGAGGGTTGATTTAATAGTTACCCCATTTCAAGGTCATCAAAACTCCGTGACAAAACAGACGATCCACTCTCGAAGTTATGCTATGTAAATTAGTACACCTTTAAATGAGTACTGCATTCTATGGCAAACACGTGAAAAATTGACCTTGCATAGATATTATATATATATATGCGCATGTGTCCGAGTATTGTACCACATGCGCTTGGTGAGGGCAAGAGTATGGTGTATAAATACGAAGTCACTCGCATCTAGACTGCGTTATAAGCTGCACTGACGAGCCGTTGAACGGCGAAACATGCATGTCTGCAGATTTGACTATATATATGCTCCTTCACTTGTGTTGTTGAGCACTCTGTGAGGTTAATTGGTGGCAATAAGCTATAATGCAAAAGCTCACTTCCCTTGTGGTCGTTTGAGCACTCTGGCCCCAAGACACTTCACGCATGTCTGGATGCGCATGTGTCCAAGTATTGTACCACATGCGGTTGGTGAGGGCAAGAGTATGGTGTATAAATACGAAGTCACTCGCATCTAGACTGCGTTACAAGCTGCACTGACGAGCCGTTGAACGGCGAAACATGCATGTCTGCAGATTTGACTATATATATATATATATAGTAAAACCAAATAAAGTACAAACCCGAACTACTTCATTAAAACTTTAATTCACTACAAATCTGTTTCGTATGGCAAGCCGAGCCTACCACACTCATCAGGTGAATATTGCAACTGATTTTTTAATGCTAAGAAATTTGAATTAGGATTAATCTATAAAACGGATGACTCATATTACAAATACGTACACATAGCTAACTGTGATAAGTGTCTGTTAATTGTTTGTTAGTGATTGCTTAGTAAATGTTTCTTCCTGTGTCTGCAAGTGGAGACAAGTTCATTTCTGCGGTTAAGTGAGCTTAGTTTCGGGTGACAAATAATGATGTATTTTTCGTGCAGGCATAGATTACATCTCTTCGTTATATTCGAGTATGGTTTGCATTGTTTTAATATTTTCCAATTGATGGCGTAGTGAACATCTGATTCTTTCAATGTCCAGACATATTTGCTAAGCTCGGTGGCAGATTTATATTTTAGGTTTCTAAATGAGCTAGAGTGGTTTAGATATCGGGTTTTAAAAGTGCTTTCAGTCAGTCCTACGTAGGTTTCGGATTTCATGTTATCTCGAAAGGTTTCATTTCCGGAATTGAAGGAGGTGTTTTGTTGGACGCAAGGCCGAAATGGTTGTTTTGGTTTTCACATTTTTTGTTTTTAAGAAAGAAATTAGCTTTCCATCTCATACGTTTTATTACACTTCCCACTTTTTCAATCAAATTTTTCAAATAAGCGTCCTGTGATGGAATAGGGATATTCTTTAGTGAATAGTCAAATCGAAATTGCCGCATTTTGAAGTTATATAGAAATGAATAACGTAAACAAGAGTGCACAACCGATATACGGGTGCAAATATACGTGTAGGTTTAGGTCTACGAAACGCAAAGAGTGCTCGACAACGAATCAAATTTACGTATAGTAAACTTTTTAGATGTAACTTTCGACCTTAACAATGGAAAATATAAGCCCTATAGGAAGCCCAATGACGATCCACTATACATAAATATGCACTCTAATCACCCACCGAGCATCACAAGGCAACTACTGTACCTGCATCAATTAACAAGCGCATCGCACTTCTTTCATCAGATGAGCAAACTTTTCAGGAATCTGCACCCATATATCAGAACGCACTTAGGCATAGCAACTTTAATCATGAACTTAGCTACACTCAGCACACACCGCAAAAACAACGCAGGAATAGGCAACGCAACATCATTTGGTTCAACCCACCATTCAGCAAGAGTGTTAACACAAACATAGGACGTAATTTCCTTAGTCTAATTGACAAACATTTTCCACCGCACCACAAGCTACACTTAAAATTTTTAACAGAAATACAGTTAAAGTAAGTTATAGCTGCATGAACAATATTAAGTCAGTAATCACTAAACACAATGCACGCATATCTAGAAATAACAAGCCACAGGAGAGGGACACTACCAATTGTAGTTGTAGAGAAAACACCATTTGCCCGCTTCAAAAACAATGCATGACTAGGGACATAGTATACAAAGCAACAGTCACAGTAAGCAACTGACAAACACGATCAAAAATTACATTGGCATGACTGCAACCACATTCAAAGAGCGATTGGCCAACCACACTAAATCTTTTCAGCATAAAAAGCATGCAAATGACACGGAACTTTCGAAATATATTTGGACATTGAAAGAAAACAATAAGGATTTCAGTATTAATTGGCAAATTTTAAAACATTCTATTTCGTATACGGGAGGATCAAAACGATGCAATTTATGTTTAGAAGAAAAATTTTGTATTTTGAAAGAAAAAAACAAGGATTGTTTACTCAACAAAAGAGCTGAAATAATTTCACGATGTCGTCATCGTAACAAATTTCGCGTAAACAACGCAAACAAAGCCATGCATGCACACACTGTCTCCCACACACACCCCCACGCACCAGCAGGAAGCATATAAGCGGTCATTTCTTTCGATACTTGTAAACTGCCTGATGATTCTTTTACAGATGAAACAGCCTGTTGCAGACAAGTTTTGAGGTAAGCGAAAATCTATAATTTGCTCTAACTATATGTTGTCGAGCACTCTTTGCGTTTCGTAGACCTAAATTTGCTTATATTTTTGGTCTAAACTTATATGTAATTTTGTTCTCGATACATCCCCGTATAAACAAACGATTTTTTATTTAATTTTTATTTATTTTTATACGATAGATGTTAGAGGATTAATGATTAAGGTCTGGTCTATCCGTCTTCCTATTTTTTTTTTGTTTTACTTATTTTGAACGTGTACATGACCATGTTTTTGTTTTGGCGAAGTTGTAAATTAACTTTTATCGCCATTTTTTAGTTCGCGCGCATGCGCATACATTTTCTGCGGTGTTGACGTTGGGTCCATGACATAATGGCGGACAACTTTGCATTCCGCTATGTTCGATCACATACTCGGGTGTAAATATCCGAGCGGAATTAATATCCTCGCACGGCGCTTCGCGCCGTTAGCTCGGGGATATAAAGTTTTTTTAAAAATATTTTTACTTTGTCTGAGGCATGTTTCAATCTTTATGTGCTCTATATCATAATAAATAATTGATGTATACCCGAGACAGATAAGGCGTTTGGTTGTTGTCTGGTTGTAGGGTACGGCTTTGCAGACATGTTGATAAATTATATAAGGAAGCTAAAATTGCCTGAAAATAACGGTAAATAACAATCTAAAATGACCAAATCACGGCTAATTAATGATACGTTCAAATAATATTTGGTCTTATATATCTTTCTATAATATAAGTGATATATAACGCGCAATTTGATTGGCTAATGCGGTGTTTTTTACGACGCAATACATTATTTTGATGTAAGCCGCGAGCAACATGAAAACGAGGCCTGTGGTCCTTATGGACATATCATAAAAGTGTGAAATACGATATAGCGGAGTTAGCGGGCATAAAACTTTTGCCTGAAGATATTTCTGGTTCAAATATCGAAGATGAAAGTACAGTGGCTAAGTGGACTGTCGATAAGCTCAAATTCTGACTAAAATGTAGGCGACTAGATCAGCAAGGTCTTGCATGAAAGATCTTGTTGCAAAGTGACAGATTATGTTGCATAAATACGCGCTACGCCGTGCGGAAATTTTAATTCCTGGCTCTTTACAATCTAATTTTCTTTTCGTAGATTTTAGCCTTTCAAGCCGTGATGTCCGAACCACACTTCCAAAAATGTTTGCAATCGACGGAACAGAAGAAGATCCCTTACCGTCTATAATTTTTTCTCTTAAAAGAGGCCTCGAGAAATGAATAATGATGATACATCTTTCTATTTGGTAGTTAACAATTTTAAAGCTGCCGATTCGCTCGAAACAAAACCCTGATTCAAATGTGGTGCCGTTGGCGTGAACAAACTAAACAGTTTGGAAAACAACACATTACGAAACCACAGTGGCAGAAAGACGATGATCCAAACGCTAAGTGAACGTGATGTTCTACCAACACATATTGCCCAGCTCTCTGGCCACAAGAACTTAAAAAGCATTAAAAACGAGAGCAGTGTCTCCACGAAGCAATACGGCTGAGCGGATTAGTGACAGGGACCTCGTCTTCGACTGAAGCGTCTTCATCATCAACCTCAAGCGACTCTCAAACCTCTGCCTCTGGTAAGCAGACTATGGCTTTATTTTGTGGGGCAGTCATCCAAGGTAGTACTTTTTCAATCAACAAAAATGCCATTAATCTGTCTCCGACTCTTTCAACAAAATCATCGAGTCCCGCGAAAAAGCAAGCATGCATTGAAGCGACTTAACAAACCTTTGGACAGCGAGTCTGAAGATGAGTAATAATAAGATGACTTTAACGTTCTTACTTAATAATTGAATAAATCGTGTTATAAATATGTCTATGTCTATGAGACGTTTGACTGCCTCAGTTGGATTTTACTATTTGCAGACGTTACTTCATAATTATGTTGTTGACTTTGCCTTTGGCTTGGCGTATTATATCTTGTTGTTTATTTTGTATTATCATGAATTTTCCAAGAATCGAATAAATCTTAATAATAAAAAACAATTCTAGCAACACTTATCGAGTATCGTTATACTTACGTAATCTGTATTATGTTAATTGTTGGCTAGAAAAAGTCGTCTAAGTGGCTTCCCACGTCCGAGCTGAAAATCTGTAAGGTTTTTTCACTCTAGAAATCTCAGTATTTATAGAATAAACATGCAACATCATGGTAAATGCGTGCGTACGATGTTTATTCACTCGTAGCCTGCGTGGCCGGCCCTCATTGGAGGGGAAAAGAAGAACAGGGAAAGAGGGCCTGCAAGAAAACCATGCAGCTTTCATGACTAAACGCCGTTCAATTTTTGAACGTAGAATTTGATTGGTCAACACCAAGAATTAATTGACATGTTTACGCACACAGGAATATATTATTACATTTCTTCGTCTTGATTGACATGTTTATGCACAAGCGAATACATTTCCTTCGGTTTGGGGTTTCCCCTATAGTCCAGCTGCATTTGTATTGGTCAATTTTAATGAGCCTTTATTAGGGCGTTTAGTCATGAAAGCTGGGTTTTCTTGCAGGCCCTCTTTCCCTGTTCTTCTTTTCCCCTCCAACGAGGGCCGGCCACGCAGGCTAATTCACTCGTTGTGAAGTGTTGAAAAAATGGCGATAGATATAGAGAGTGAACAAAAGCTCAAACTTTTCTCAGAACTTCAACTGGTTTCCAATTCTCAGGTCAATATATAATTGCATGCTTCAAATCGATTTCCAGGGGGAATTTTTGTGTATTGTTTTACAAAATTTCCGTATAGAGAAAAAATTATCAAATTTGAGAATGGCGGTTTGGAAAAATATAAATTTTCAATGAAAACGATAATATGGGAAAAATTAGCTATTGCTCGAAACAATATACGATGCATGGTAATGAAATAAAACCACGGAAAACGTCTGCGCATGCGCATAAACTAAAATATGGGTTATATGGCGCGAACTGATTGAATTTTCAACTTTTCAAGATAAGTGAAACAAACAAGAGAATGTAGCAAACAAGTAGCTTAGAACTTAATCATAACTTGTTTGAACGGCCGGGGCCGCGAAACCGGGGAGGCACTGGGGGCATGTGCCCAGCAGTGTAGAAAGTATTTGTCTTTGTGTGTTGGAGATAAACGATATAGTTCTAATTACGAACCTTAGGCATAAACATACAGTTAATTAACATTCGCTAGAAACCGGAAGTTTGTTGGTATAGTGCACTTCCGGTGAAATGAACACATGTTTTTGGGAAAAACGGCGTGCGGGTGAACATGGGTTGAAAGCGAGCGAGATTGGTTTTTGTACTTTAAAATGTTTAAATAAAATAATTCTTTCGAACATATATAACTTGTGACTTGTCGTAGATACTTGATCGAGGAGCCAATTTACGACATGTGTATTGAGTATTGCCTTTGCGTTTAAGGTAACTGCTACTACTTTCAATGATGACCCGTTTGACCAAGAAAACCAAGGTACATCCCATGATAGTTCAAAAAATTTCTCTCCCATTGTGGACGAAACTACCAATACCAGCCAGCTTACTGGCACATCGGATGAAAGAACCACCTTTTTCAAAGAACTTGAAGACGAAGTGCGAAGATCCGAAGCTGCAGACCAAGTGAGGAATTAAACTTCGTTTGTCCCATGAGGTAAGAGTTTTTCCCGAGGTAGAAATAGACGATCCAAGTCACATATTAGTTAATGTACGCCATGTTTCTCTTGGTGTTGTTGCAAGATCCTCTTAATAAGAGGGTCTGAATGGGGTTAACTGACAACTGACAAATAGCCTTAAAAATAACTGACTACTGACAAATAACGATTTTCTTAACTGACTACTGATAAATAAAACTTAACTGACAACTGACAAATCGAGGTAACAACAAGTGGGATTGGGGTTTTCCCACTTTGATCACAGCATAACTGTTTAACTAAATTAATGAAGGTATTCAATGCGAGAAAGTGTTGTTTTTTAAGTATTTTATGACGTGTTCTGAGTTTTAGAATTCTGCAAATTCTTTTCCTAAAATGCAGAAAATGGCATTTAATTTCCCAAACTTTCTCGGACCCCCCTCCCCCAAAATTTAGCGCTGTTGCCCTGACTGGCGTTGAGTATAAAAAATTCGAGAAACAGATGCCAACAAATGGGATCAGTAGTATCCTCTTGGCTCTGGGGGCATGTGCTCCCCTACTTTTTTCAAAATGGAAAAAGTGCTCCTTTTTTGAAATGAAAGTGCTCTTTTTTCTGGTTTGAAAGTGCACCTTTCCAATCAGTGGGCAAAATCCACGCGCTTATAACCGTTTAGATTAGGTAAAAAGTTGCCTCAGAATGGAGGAAATGGTGTTGCAGAGACCTTAAAAATTCATTTTTTTCCGAGGGAAATCCCGTCGGACCCATCAACAATGCTTGTTCCTTACATTCTACCATCAGGATTATTTTGATCCACCCCAAAAAAATGACGCTGGGTATACCACTGATAGGTGTCCCTTTTTGGCGGTGCCCTCTACTTTTGAGATGCTTCCGCGGCCTTTGTAACCATGTCAATTGTAACCATATCCTCACAGAATATGGCCAGTTAATTATTAACTAACATTTAACTGACAAGCCAAATATTTAACTGACAACTGACAAAAGACCAAAATGTTTGCTGACAACTGACATGCAGAACCCCCCATTCAGACCCTCTAATAAGCTTTGTACTTTTAAGGACAAGTACGATATCATTATACTTCACACTATCCCGCCGATAACTTACGTTATCGACATAGCCATGTCACTAATAATAATAGTCACTGCTGTATTATGTTATGAAATGGATGCAATATGAGCTAGTAGACTGACATATATACTTATTTGGCTCAAACAGTGATGTTTACCTATGATAAGTCGAAACTGCTTTTAATGGCTTTGTTTTTAATAAAAGCATACGGACCGCTCAGCTAAATAGACCTTGCGTATGACACTGTGTCTCTGACTAGGCACGAAAGATTTTAAAAAAACTTTCCCACTCCGTTCGGTATAAATGAAACAGTTTAGCTTTTAAAGTGCGAATATTTGTCGACTTAAAAATGCTTCGCCCGCAAAGGAAAAGTTGACATACTTTTCAAAAAATGAATGCCAATTTTATACTTTTAAATGGCATAAACAACTATAAAATCTACATGCAGAAAACTCACCAGGATATTCACTCCGAGTAGTTTTTTCTTTTGCAAGTCCTATATAGTTGCATTTAGGAAAGCCGCTGATGTCAAACTGATCGAGCCTTGCCAGCTTGGATATTTTGTCTTTAGCATACAAATTTTCACATTTAAGAATCCAAAACGACGAAGTGTATAGTGAAGTTTATAACCGAGTTTCAAAACTGGCGATTGGAAAGCTTCTTTGTTCACGTATCACATCGTATTAAAAACAAACAATACCAACGGGAAAACCACTTGCTCAGCAAACTATATAATTCAAAAAAGAACGAAGTCGAAAAAGAACTGACGACAACGTGCTGGCAATTTCTCACAGCAAAAAAAACACGATTTTGCAAGTCAATGAATACCTTTCAACCTTAGCTTTTTCTCCCGTTTTGTTCTTCACAGTAAAGATTATCACGTTAAAAAGCAACCTCGAACCCAGGGTCTTTCGAGGGGGAGGGGAAAGGCCCTGGCGTCGGCCGGTCACGTGACATAAAAACACCCAGATATAGTGGGTGTTTTAAAATTTTAATTATATTAAATTTTGCATAAATTTCCTAATTTGCATAATTATACTTAAATTTTGCATAATATTGTTTTTAGTTCGTTCCAGATTTCTTGAAGTTGAAGTCTTGTAAGCTCTCATAATCTTTTCCAAATAAAATTGATCCTTGTGAACGCCTGCATAATTTCTCGCAAGACTTCCTTATATCATTACAGAATCAGCTTTTTAATTGAATTGACGACAGTCAGACAGTGTTCTGCAAGAATACCTGCCAGGACAGTAGCATATCTAGTGTTAGATGCTCGTGTTATGAGAGTTGTTGTTGCCTTTCGCTTAAAGTGCTTATGAACGCAAAATGGGTTTTTATTGATTCGGATAAGGCGTGAAAAGTTAGTTAGTAAGTTCTAGATTAGTTTTTGGCTTAGACTTTTAGTTTCGGAGATATAAAGGCTCAAACAGGCAAATTTTGCCATTTTCTGAAAAAAAGTAGCGCGACCAAAATATCACCAAGGGGCCTGGATCCCAGGAACCCAACTTTGATCAACAACTAAGAAATATATGGCGAAGATATCGATATCTTGTGTTTTTTTGCATATTTTGTCTAAACGATGTTTCGTTTGTGCGTGATCTTACACTGAAAGTACCAACAGTAATATATCTAGCTATCTGACACCTTTTTTGGATGATAAATCACCTATTGCGGCTTTAAACCGATAGAAAAGAGGGCACTGAAACTTATCGATCTGAGACATTTTGTGGCAAAACAGGCCATAGTTATCGACCTATAAACAAAGACAAATGTACCCAGTTGTCCCAACATAGGACAGGAATCAACATACAGGTAAGCTGTGATTTTAACAAATGCAATGTCTATTCGCGCGTATGAACTTTGGATATTTAACGTTGAATCATGTCACCTAAATGTGCATATATTTGCTTAGTATACAATGTCATTGAAGCCAGTATGGATGAAAGGTTCTGCGCCGGACATGTCCGGTGTACAACGGTGTTTGTTGACGCACAAATCGATCGAAGTGCTTCTACCTCTGAGAGATTACTGATTACATACTGCTGTTATAGAATAATATATCATATATGTTTCAATGTGGAAATTATCACAACTTTAATGCCTTTATGGTATTTAACTAATATAAATTAATAGGCCATTCTACTTTTAGACTTCAACCTACTTTATATGTGGACTTTCAGTGTCTTGTATTATCCTACACATGTGGTCAATGTCACATGTTTTATATGACAGTGAGATACTGATGATATATGTTTAATTGATACATGTATTTGGCACAAAGTTGATCACCAAGTGCTGCACTGTCCCACTAGTGGAACCACCTTAACCTGAGTATCAGGCATTTCTGCGGTTAGGCCTTGGTCCCTAAGCCACCTATGTTGAAGAACCTTAGGGAGGCTAACAGAAAATTCCCTAAATAGAGAGATACACTTCAACATTGTATAGCCCATTAAACTATTTGTTTGTGATTTCATCTAGATTATCAGTGAAGTAAACTGGAACCATCAGTAAAAGATGAATTAACATTTTTAATTAAATATTTATTAAACATCTTTATCAATATATGTTGCAGTGTGACTCTATTGTCTCTTGAGGCAAGTTCACTTTTAATAGCTCAGCCCCTTGATCGATTGGATTGGCTTAACCCATTAATTGGCAAATTTTACTCATCAGTGGTAGAGTACTGCCAATTAATGGGTTAACTGCGCTTGATTGGATCGGCTAAACTTTAGCTGCTTTTTGGGTAATGGGTTACCTAGAAAAGAGCCAGACTCCCACTATGGAAGAACTTTACCCATCTGGAAGGAGAGATTCCACTTCTAAAATGTGCAAGGACATCTGGTAGGGGAGGGGGTCAACATCCATTTTCCTCCATGGGGAGGAAGTCGGTTTACCTGCACAGAGAAGCACCTTTCCGAGTTACTTAAATCAGCTATATGGGCATGCCAAGAAAGTTGGATGTGTGTACACTATGAGTAAAGCATACATCACTCTCACACCACACATCTTACATCTAATGTGAAAGTTGAAGCATGTTTGCTCTGCCCACACAGGCAAAGCTACTGTAATAGAAAGTATGAAGTTTTACAGAACACATACTGGCCTTATGGCAAATTAAATTAGATATGTTTCCCCCACTAAAACATTCTCAAAAGATGAATATTATTCTAAGCCTATTTATGTGGCAATTAATGTTTAGTGTTGTCATAATAATTCCATATATATATCCAGTTTATGATATCCGTGTATTGATCATCTTTCAGTTACATGGACAAAGATGACAATCTGTCAACCAATCTTTCTATGAAAGGTTCTGTGAGAATATACATGGGGGCCAATTTCATTAGATTGTGGGTTGGCCAGTTGCAGTTAACCAGTTACTATTCTTGAAAATGTCCAAATTTTGGGCAAATTTGAATGTAAAATTTGTAGGGAAACAAGCTTCCTTGCTAAAGTGAGAACCAACTTTAAAGCAGGTGTAGAAATGAAATGCAACCGATTCCCATGTCCATGAAGGCATGAAGACTATAAAATGCAGTAAAAGGTTTAAGTTCCATTCCAACAAACTTTTAACCCTTGCATTCGTTCATTTATTTCTTCTTTCGAAATAATTTTATAAGCAAGAGGCATCTATGTCCCAGAATTTATAGACATAAGTTACTGTCATCAAGTGTCATGGTCGTCTCCACGATCGACTTTGAAATCGCATTTAAATCCATTCCTTCGTCTATATTCCACGATTGACGATGCAAACCACTAGAAGGGTTACTTTACACACTCAAAAATGTGTGTTGAGTTCAAAAATGTGTTTTTTTCCTCAAGAAATAGCCGACTTTTCAAGATGATTTATCCAAATGTAATTGTTTTTATAGTAAAATTAAATACACACGTTCCTGGGACCCAGTCCTCCGGAAGACGCTACTTTTTTTCCAAAATAGCGACTTTGAGCCTTTATATCTCCGAAACTAAAAGTCTAAGCCAAAAACTAATCTAGAACTTATTAACTAACTTTTTATGTTCTATCCGAATCAATAAAAACCCATTTTGCGTTCATAAGCACTTTAAAAGAGATTGAGCCGCTTCCAGCGTATTATTAAACGAACACCCAGCTTCTGAAGATTGCTTAGGCAAAATATTAACAGCTTGCCTATTTCCACTTTGACTTTGTGTGTTTGAGGATGCTTCAGTTTCGACGGTCACGTCAGCCTCGGTTGTTGTTATTGTTGTAAACAATTGCTTTGCCGAACTTAATTGTGACTGATTTATTTGATGAGCGCGCTTCGAAGGCTGTTGTGTTGGCGACTGTAACATGCATCTTTTAACAGAGAATTCATCGGGAGGTTTTTCCTGCAAAGATTGAGCTTTAACAATGAAATCGTCCATCTTATTTATGAACGCGAAGCACTGCCTACATAGCACTTTCGAGTAGCCATCGTCTTCAGAAATTTCTACACCGCACAGTTTCTTTATCTTCACACAAAGATTTATTGATGTATCAGCTTTGCTAAATAAGCGTACCATATGACGCATGTCTTGACAACCACCACAGGTTGTCGGTGTGACTTTGTCACCCCTTTGTCCGCCATCATGAATATGCATATTAAATAAAATTCAAATTTGGATAAATTAATCTCAAAGTTGCATAAATTTTAAAAATTCACAAGCCAATCATAAGACAGAATTCACCAGCCGACGCCAGGGCCTTTTCCCCTCCACCCCCCTCGAAAAGCCCTGGAATCGAGGTTGGTTAAAAAGACGAAAACAAGTAGAAAAATATTCCATTGTCGAACATTTCGCTGCACCGAAAGCGTGCTTACCTTGTGATTGCCTGTTTTACTGATCATGTGACCCAATCATGTGACCCAGTCATGTGACCCAATAAGGGGGGAGGAATGGAGATAATTTTAATATAACTAATTTATTCTAAAATATGTATTCTTATTTTGTTCGATGTTAACCAACCTTTCAATAAAAAAACCCTCACATAATTCACTGTAAAATATTGTTCCTAGCTGAGTCCACTTGTCCAGGTCAGCTAGCTGTGCCACCTCGATCTCGTTTTATCAGCATAGTTTGGAGGTGGGGTGTCAAATAAATGCCAGTTCTAATTTCGCTACAATGAAGAGGCAAAATTTTGGGGATCTACATTTTGTTTTTATTAAAATTATCAAACTGAATGCAAAGTTATAATCTATAATTTAGTTTCAGATTTTGGGCTTAATTGAAGATGAGTGGAGCTGAACATGGTCCAATTCAACTTACAATTAAAACAACAGCAAGACGTAGTTAATTTGGCAGAATGTGGTCACAACATATGTGTATTTGGGAGAGCTGGCGTTGGAAAGACAAAAGTGCATGGTGAAAGAGATCAGACGAATGCTAAACAAGGAAGGGAAAGAATGTCAAATTGTGTCGTCAAGTGGTATTTCATGCAATGCTTATGATGGTATCGCCAAGACTGTCCATTCTTACCACGGCTTGCAAACCGCAGAGCTTCCAGATCACCTAGTAATTGAACGATCGCTTAGTCGACAAAACGTTGTTGATAATGTTGCTAATACTCATGCTGTTATATGGAACGAAATTTCCATGTCAAGTGAACGTATTCTCCATTTAGTGAATCTTATTCAACATTTGGTTTCAAACAACACCCATCCTTTTGGAGGCGTGCAAATGATTTTAGTCGGGGACTTTTGGCAGCTAAAGCCAATTCCGGGTCCGTTCGACGAAGGAAAATTAATTTATTCGTCAGAGTTGTTCAATAAAGCATTCCCACATCGTTTTGAGTTGAAGACAATCATGCGGCAAGGTGAGGAGGAAACCAACTTGAAAAACGCTCTTGATGAAGTAAGAACGGGGAATTGTAAAGACGAGACAGAAGAGTACCTCCAAAGCTTGTCAAGAGAATGTACCTCCAACGACGATACTGAGGACTTACCAATACATATATTTTTCAAGAAATTGCCTGTTTCCCTACATAATTTAAACGTCCTTGCACAGCTTCCTGGGCAGTTCTTAAAGTTCGAAAGCCAAGATACAGGTTACGGCCAATGTCTTGAAAATACCATCAGCAAGGTTTTGGCCTTAAGAAAGGGGTGCAATGTGATGCTGCTGTATAACATCAACGATAATCTGAAGAATGGTTCTCAAGGAAAGTTCGTTGGAGAAGACCCAGAAAACAAGGGAAACCTCATCGTAAATTTTCCTAAAGTCGGAAATGTTGCCATAGCTCGAAAAACATGGTACAAGTACGACGAGAATAGAAGAGTAAAAGCCAGTCGCACCCAATTCCCTATCATTTCCAGTTATTCCATTACCGTACATAAAGCACAAAGCCTTACTCTACGAAAAGTCGTCGTGCATTATTCGCAAGAGCTGGTGGCTGGCCAGACGTACGTCGCACTGTCAAGAGTGACTAAAGAATCATCTCTCCAAGTTATTGGTTTTCAGCGTCGATTTTTACTTCCATCACCTAACGAACTGACGAGCTTTATAACCCACGAGTATGGAGATCCCCAATGCGACTTTAGTTGCTGCACAAATGTTGATTTGGATAAAGAATTATTCGAATCTGTACACAGCCAAGTCCAAGAAGATAACACCAGTTTGAGCGACGTAGTGGAGGTTGACTTTGTGGACAACGCACGGAAATACTTCGGCTCAAGTAAGGAGAGCCCTGTAGATATCGAGGACGTTTGGTTGGGTTTGTTAGATTTCAGCCATGATCCGTTCCTCCTGATGACTTTCGCGTCAAATCGCTTCTGGAAAAGATTGCCAATGACCCCGCAGAAGATTCGTATAGCCAATCCCTGAAGTGTGCAGCAAAGTTTGGTATTTATAATTTAGATCTGTTTCAACTATTAAGCGACATACATTGGTGTCGAATATCTAACTTGTTTCATAATTACTTATCCGAAGACCCTGACGAGCTGCATATAACCAACAAGGAATTTACTCGGGTAACGACCAGACTCCATCAAATGTTCCTAACGCAAGAGTACAGGAGTGACATCATTATCGCATTTGGTGTTCGGAAGTGGATCGAGATCGATAATGGGCAAAGTAGCTTGGGCGCAACTCTTCTTCTCCACCTCTACCAGTTGTTTGTAGCTAAGCTGGGAAAGCTAATCCATGATCGAGAACAAGCAGTAGAGCCTGACCAATTTGATGTACATGAAATGGGTGCAGAGGGACGAGGGAAAATTCGGTATGTTGGTGGTTGGGCAATCAAGAAAAGTCTGGATAAATCTAGAAGATATGTGATGGAGAATAAGTTTTCAGAATCAAAGAAGTGCGAAGCAAGTTAAATGTTGAATGAAGAAGATTGATCTTCTGGAAAATCATGTTATCGTTCCCCATGAAATTTTGCAAAGATCTTCGAACAACCCCGAAACACTCAACATAATCGAATCACGGCAGTATAGAGAGCGAGGATTGTTGCATATTACGGACAACGCATATTAATTGTTTTTGTCATTGGAGCAGAAAAGAATAGATGAAATTAGTAACAACAAGCTGTTATCCCTTAAGAACGACCTCGTAGATAATGCATTAAAGCAGGTACACAAGAACACATCCCTTGAAAGAAAGTTTACATCAATTTTCGAATCACGCAATGGCATTGACAAGGTAAGACTATATTAATAAGTGTTATTTAATAATTATTCGCCGATGGCGAAGTGAATTAACTGCGGTGAATAACGATATTAATAGAGCATGGCATGACTATATGGTGACTATCCCCAATTGTTTCTCAAAGAAGCTGGGTCATCATGTCTGCGCATCTCGTCTGCGCATTGCCAACTTGAACAACTACGGTCTTCGATCAAGTATGCCTTATGAGTATCGTTTTGTATAATAAACCTTATTTATTAGCGTTTTCGCCTTATATTATAGAACTTGGTGCGGGCAATTTACAAAGAAGTTACGGAAAGATACATGAAGATGGGAGCGGTTCAATTTCTAAGAGATTTCCGTAAAGATTATCAAATCAAAAAGTCTCTCGCTCATTGTAAAGCTGTTATGGCAAGGCTCGGGATCAGCAGATGAAAGTGCAGCTGCCAGAGATTGAACAAGATCGAAGTCCTGGGAAACAAGTGTCGCATACACGTTTATTAGCCCTGATAAATCAACTGCGACACAAAGGCATGGTTAGGCTGTACAAGAAAAGAGAGTTGCAGAAGTTATGTGGTGCTTATGGTTGTCGCTACTTGGCAAAATGGAATAAAGTCAAATTAGCAAATGAACTTTGTCAAGCTATCCCACGATATAAGATTATTCCCGGCCACCAAATTACGTCAGTGTACGCTGTCGAACCAATAGAAGAATTTGAACATGACACGACGCGAATTCCAGTGTTAAGGCTACGCCGCTTGTAGTTTTAGGAATTTTGGTGTTTTATATTAATTAACCTGAAGTGAGTGCTCGAATTACTTTTACTTGGATTTGCAGCACAGGGAAGCACGGGTGGCCGAGTGGTTAGTGCACTGCCTCTTACCACTGAGTTAAGCCTGTAACTGCAGGTCTGAAGACGGTAGTTACCTCAGTAGGGGTGCTTCCGGTGGGCTTTATCAACTCATGTAAGTAGAGTTTGGTTAGTTCTCTCCTGTGCTTCGAGGTTTTTCTCAGGGTACTCCGGTTTCCTCCCTCACGAAAAACTAACTTAGGCATTTCGAACTAAGCCTCTGGAACCTTTGTAATTGGGTTGTAAGTAAAACCTGTTAAGGCTCTCCGTCCACCTCAGAGTTGTAAAACGTAAATAAAAAAAAGATTCGACAGAAAAATAGGCACCAGGTCTTGATATTCAAAGCACTCAGTCTGCAGACTGCAGAGTTGATTAATATAATATAGACTATTATAGTATACCTAGTATTACATGTAATATATAGTAGTATATACTGTAGTAGATAATATATATATGGACGGGAGACCTTTAAAAGTCTACTTTTTATAATATTTTATAATACCTCATTGTAATATAATGATTAATGTAATGATAAATTGTTTACTTGTTTTGCTCTAACATCATGTTAGAAAACTAAACATTTGTCCTTCGTTCTGATCAGATAATATATATATGGACGGGAGACCTTTAAAAGTCCACTTTTTATAATATTTTATAATACCTCATTGTAATATAATGTAATAATAAATTGTTTACTTGTTTTGCTCTAACATCATGTTAGAAAACTAAACATTTGTCCTTCCTTCTGATCATTGTTAGCACGGGCAGAAAATAGGTGCTGTTTTGGCAAGTCCGCAAATGAACTATTTTTGGTTACCCCTGTGTTGCTTTTCTTGCTGATCGACGTTTGACCAAAAATAATCGAATTCTGCGTACCTTGCACCGCTTAGTAAGTTGGGTTGTCGTTATTCCCATTGACGCTTCTTAACTGCGAGAAATGATTCTCCACAACATCTTGATTAGCTATGGCAGGCTTTATTGTGGACCAGGAAACCGTGATAATTTGGTTTGAACAATGGCAATAAAACCGTGTACCATTGACTGGAGATCGAACCATGACTTTTCGGAGAAAAATTGATTTCCTTTTTTCACTTGCTGCTTCCACTCAGAAAAAAATCGTGGGGCATCTTCTAGATCTTTCAATCTAGGATCATTCACATGGTAAATCGCATGTTTGTCCGAAAACAATTCGACCATTAAACTTGTATGCTTCAAAAAATCCACGGTGAGATCAAGTTTTCCTGGATTTCCTCCGATACTTGCCAAGTGATTTCTATACGCCTCATCGTAAAGATAAGTGCAATCCAGAATGTACCTCCATTAGATAAAGCATTTTTTTATCAAGCACGTCTTCTGCCAAACCGTTGGGCATTCTTGAGCTGGGGGTTAAATTGAAATGGCCTCTTTTAACTTCTCATGAATAGGGCAGGAGTTGTTGGCTTGATCCCATTCATAAGCTCTCCAATGCGACCAAAATATGTTCTTCCCATCTTTTGTCAGACATCTTGCTGATGCATGTGTTGAACTTTTTGCGACGTTGTTGCGAAGTTTCTTGAAATTGTGCTAAAATTAACGTTTAAAAGTATAAAGGAGAAATAGGGTGCACGCAAAAAATAAAAGTTTGTACTGAAGTTCAAATGCGTAATGCATAT
Source organism: Trachythela sp. YZ-2020 (assembly GCA_016169945.1). NCBI lineage: Eukaryota > Metazoa > Cnidaria > Anthozoa > Malacalcyonacea > Clavulariidae > Trachythela > Trachythela sp. YZ-2020. Next base: position 4,788,891 of record JADLSH010000389.1, read on the forward strand.
GCCACATTGATACCTTGCAATCCATCATAAAAATCATGCGCACTTCCGTCAACATATTGTATCCGATAAAGTGCAAGTGAGCAGGATGGCATGAATGGGCCTTATGCGCTAAAGCAAAGCATCACGGTAGTTTAGTTAACTCGCTCGAATTTTTCATCATGGCGGCTGTTTACTTTGCGTATGAGTGTGTGAAAATATGTGGAAAGTACTCGAGAAATATTTTAGCGAAGAATTGGAAAAAAGCTTTTAAAGATAAAGAGTATTTTAATGATCCAAGCACATTATATACTAAAATTCACCGGTAATTAAATTAAACACACGCCAAATTTGTGGGAGAACGGGTTCGGGGTGAAGACTGAAGTGAACCAATATTTATACTCTGGTCAACCCAAAGACTCATTCTAGCCTTATGTTTTCATCCCGCGGGTGTATACATGAGACCCGCTAGGAGAGACTAAATGCCCTAGGGGTAAAAACCCCGATAGAGCCCTGCCATCAAGGTTGCGACCCTCTCCGACATTACCTGAACCAATGGGTGATAATCCCCTTGGACAGTCCTTACGATTCGACTGATTATATTTCCATGAAATAATCTGAGTCTATGGGCAATGAAGTTGACCATTTGGAACACTTCAACCCCGAACCAAAGCTTTATTCAACATCAACAAGTTTAGATATATACAACATGATCATTGATTCACAGCAATAAAATTGTTCGTGTTTTCCTCTTGGATTTATTATCCAGCATAACTAAAGCAAGACCACATCCAGCATAACGACACAGCAAGAACATTTCCAGCGATACGATAGAATTGATCGTTTGTTCCTCTTGGATTACCCTGCATGAAAATAACTATATAATGAGATAGATAAATATATCGTCCATTAGATTAGTTCCTCCAACATGTAAAATAGAAGGGTGGGTGGGTGGAAATTTTTATTCTTGCAGAATTTCGTGTTTATTCAGTTGAAACATTCGGCAAAGTGACACGCTTGACGTTATATAGCGCGCTTTACATATGTGATCCATAAATTGGCTTATCTACTTCAGACATCCAAACATTAGTTCATGCTTTTATTACATCGAAATTAGATCATTGTAACTCTCTATTGTATGGATAGCCTAAAGTTCTTATTGATCGGCTACAGAACGTACAAAACTGTGCTGCTCGCTTGGTGACAGGGAGCAGAAAATATGATCACATCACTCCTTTAATGAAACAACTACATTGGCTCCCCGTTAATCAGCGTGTTATCTATAAAATTGTCCTTATTACATACAAATCTCTGAATGGTATGGCTCCACATTACATTAGAAATATGTTAAAACCTTATACACCATCGGTAAATTTACGTTCTTCGTCCAAAGGACTTCTTACTGTACCCTCAGCAAGACTGGTGAACTATGGTGAACGATCGTTCTCATATATTGCACCGAAACTATGGAATGAAGTGCCAGAGTACATTAGGAAAAGTGAATCGTTAAACATTTTCAAGACAAGGCTAAAGACATATCTTTTTAAACAGTATTATGACTAGCATACACAGTATTAGTAACTTTACAACATTTTAAATATTCATTGTTTTATATTCATAATATATTATGCAAAACTATTTTATGATCTTAAAAAACATATATAGTGATTTAAATGTTTGTAGTTAATATATGTTATATATATATTTATATATATCCTAACTTTTTGTATATATTTAACTTTTAATGTTAAGCGCTATTGAGCTTTGGGAAATAGCGCTATAAAAATGAATTATATTATTATTATTATTATTATAAATTCCTTGAGGTTTACTTTAAGCCAGTTAGTCTTACGGAATTTCTACAAGCCATAGATTTTGAGATATTTAACATGGCGAACACCGAGTGTAAAGTGAAGCACACCTTCGATCGGACATGGACAAGTACAAATTTTAACATCTCGCACATGCAAAGGTGAGTTCGTAGCTAAAATGTATGTAAAATAAGTAAGACACCCATATCTATTGCCTGCAAAAAAGGTTCGGCGATCGCACTGTTTTTACAAGCTCTAGGGGCGAAAATGTCCCCACACGTAGCCAGCTCAAACCAAACATGCTTTGATCAAGTGTTCCATTTGCAAACCAAAACATTGAGGTTGTTTGGCGCGAAAACTATATGTTCAATGTATCGGCTTTTTGTAGTTTTTCATGGTCAAAGATCTACTTACTATTGTAAGAGTACTTTTAAGTACTATTCACTGCTATTACTATACACTGTTTGAAGAGTTCAAAAAGGATATTTTGTTCGTGCATTTCTGTTTGTATTCCGTTGTTGTTTTACGCGTTTTGGTGCTTTCGTTTGGGAAAAAGAAATGGATGAAACGGATAATATATCTGTTGAACAACGTTCAGAGTGGACTAAGAATCTCAGAGGCATTCCTCCTTTTACACACGAGCTTCTTTTAAACAGCATTTAATTACTGATACTTCGAGGAGACAAGGAAAAACACCTAATGCACATAAACATAAGAAATATGGCTACCAACTTTTTAAAGAGAAAATGGTCACGAAACTACAAGTTAAGCCCGATATTTTAAAAGGAACTGAGCGGTTTTTTCTTGTTAAATGCAATGTACATGCTTCAACGAAAAAGGTGCAATACACTGTATATGTCCACTTTCACCAGGACACAGGAAAAGTGTCATATGCAAGTTGTACATGTGTAGCTGGACAAGGTGGTTTATGCAAGCATGTAGCTGCCTTACTTTTCCAAATTCTTGACTTCATTCAGCTTGAACTAACTGAAGTCCCAGACGACTTAACATGTACCCAGTTACTACAACAGTGGCATGTGCCAGCAAGTGAGGACCTTAAGACTGCTGTCCTGTTTGATAATGTGAAATTTACAAAGGCAACTTCGACCAGGACATGCTCTAACACTCGGAAAATCACCAACCCAGCTCCTCCTTTTGCAAAAAATGTGACTGGAAATGAAATTAAAAAACTTAAGGATGGATTAAAAACTGTAGGTACATGCAGCTATCTTGAAACCCTTTTAGAATCAAATGATTGTCAGCCCTTTGACCATAATGAATTTCTGGTAGAAATACCATCCAAAAAGAAATTTACAGAAGCTCAGGAGAGTGCCAATCAATTATTTAATGTGGAAATAAGGGATTCAGTTCTAAAAGACATAAACACTCCAAATCTTTCCCAAATTTCTAAGCATTTACCAAGCCAAGAATACAAACAATTTGTTCAAGAAAGATTGATCAAAACAAAGGAACAACTACTTGACATTGAGTGCAACACAAGGGGGCAGTCAAATAACACCCTGTGGTTTGAAGAAAGGCAATTTCGGCTAACAGCGTCAAATTTTGGGTGTGTATTAAAGCGCAGGGAAAGTATATTTCCAAAATCAAACACATCTTGCCAAACAGTTTACATATATAAATAATAAAACAAAAACACCACAACCATGTATATGGGGACAGACAAACGAACAAAATGCAATAGCGAAATACTTAGAAAAGTGTGGTCATGATGGACACAATATCAAAGCATGTGTTGAGTGTGGCTTGGTAATTAATGCAGAAGTTCCATGGCTAGATGGGAGTCCAGACTGTCTCCTGCATGACCGCAGTGAGGAGGAACCATTTGGTATTGGCGAGGTCAAATGTCCATTTTCAAAGAAGGATATGACAATTGAAGATGCATGTTGTGACCCTGCATTTTTTCTTCTGCCTGCAAGTAAACTTAACCCTCACAACTATTATTACCAGATACAAGGACTAATGGCTACCTGTAATCTAGAATGGGCAGATCTCATAGTTTTTACCAATGAAGATGTGTTTACAGAAAGGATTTATTTTGACAATGAGTTATGGAGAAAAACAATGTTACCTACACTGACTTCGTTCTACTTTTCATACATTTATCCAGAACTATTCAAAAGAAATTGAACTATTAGTTATAACTATGATAGTCATGTCTTTAATTTAAATAAATCTAATTTTCTCCTGAATCTGAATCAGACTTTTCACATATCAGTGGTGGGTGGAAAAGAGTTAGATAAGTACAAATAACCCAAACTTTGTTTAGTTCTGATGCCATGGTCAATGGAAACAAATTCTTTAAAATTCTGAAGTATTTAACGCGTTGAATTGCCCTTTCAACATGAACTCTCACTGCTGCAATTTTCCTTGTGTCATTTTCATCCGAAACTGACAGCTGAGGGGCTCCATTTAAAAATGGTGGGATATTAAGTTTAACCCCATCTGGCATATCATCGCCAATATCAAAACCTCTATCTGCCATCACATCATCGCCTGGCTCTAACATCTTCAAAATGCCACAGTCGTTTGTGACTTGCTTATCGCTTGATCGCCCAGCATACAACTCAGATACAAATGTTGGATATCCTGCAGGGGATATTCCAATTAGCGCTTTGGCAGTATTATGGTTTTTATATGAAGAGTAAGTTGCTGACTGGCTCCTAAATGATGTTGGCATTTCAATGCATATTTCGGTGCAGTCGATAATGACACGTGTTTTTGGGTAGGCATTCCTGAAAGCTTGTGGCATTGTTTGTTGAATATGCTCACGTGATGCCCATATGGGAAGAGCTCGTAGTCTATGGTAAAGAAATCCTAACCAGGTAGTCTCGATTCGTGAATACTGAGGTTGTGAAATTCCGAATCGGTGTGCAATATCTTGGCCCAATAGTCCACATCTAAGTCGAACTAAGACCATGAGCAACTCTTGTTCTGGTGATAAAGACCTAGCTCGGCCATGCTTTGATTGTGCTGCAGATGCATGTTCAATGTCAGAGGAGGTTGGGTGAGTATACCGACATGCAACGCGCCCAGGGGCGTTAATTATATATTATCGATTTCTCGGCCTGCGCCGTCACTGTTCGACTGTTTCTCGCTGCGTTCACATCTCCAAGTATTTTTAAATGGCGAATTTTCACCGGTTGTTAATGGCATAAAAATCGAAGAAATGTTCGCTGAATGCAGTAGCCCTGCTTTGATAGAAGTGCATACTAGTTGTGTTTTCAAGGTAAGATGATTTAAACACATACAGGCTCCAGTACTTTCAAAGTATTTCATATTTAAACGGCACTGATTATTCAAGTACATATTTTAATGATTATTTTCATATTTAAGAAACTATATAGCATCTACAAATCAAGGCTTTGAAAGCTCTTAACTAAATTTGATATTATATTTCAGTGCGTAAAATTTGATTTGTTTTTATATTACTATTAAACACAGCAGTGTTTAATAGACTGATAGTAAAGTCATTTTACTTCTAGTTCGTTTACATATTCTTCCTGAACCTGTTTCTTAAATTCATGCAGTTTGTTGACCCCATTGATCATCGAGACGGAGGTGGCCGACTATATAGGAAATTCGACAGTTAACTGAAATGTTGGATGTGGAAGACACTGCTGGTGGTGACCAAATGTCTGATGACGAGGAGAATAGTGTGGATGTTATGTATCCTGAAAAGTTTGTTGTCGTTGGATCTTGGCAAGAAAAAAGATACCAAGCCGGTCTTGCAATGTGCATGTGGAGAAGATCATCAAACCTAGAATTGATATTCAAAGTGGAGCATGAACCAGACAATGTTCGAGACACAAATATCTTTATCTGGCGAGTTGGTTCCTGCCATCGACCATCGATCTGGATTACTGCTACATACATTAATTCTAGGAAAGAATCTTAATTTATTTAAAGAGAACATTTGAAACTTTCATCCATTTGTTGCTGGCAAGAAAAAATTATGCCAGGTATAGCTTTAATTAACCACCATGGTTATCTAAGGGACTGTTCATTATTTATGAGGGGGTATGCCAGAATTTTAAAAATGGTTTCTGGGGGTGAGCCAACATAATTATAAATTAGGAAAGGGGTAGACCAACCCAAATTTTAAATCTCACTTGTCTTGCAATTTATCAGTACATCAAAATGGCTGAAAATACCATTTCAGAGGGACTAGATTTCAAAATGGGGGAATGCCCCCAGACTTCCTTGTTGGGTGGTACCTTATGCACAACATACACTGATTACCTTCTGTTTTGGTCACCCTGCATCCTATGCCTCTGGTATCATAGCAATAGTTTTATCATTTATAATATTATCTCAATATAGTATTTAAATGGTTTACTTAATTAATGCAGCTGCAACTGTAACAGGGGGGGGCATGAATTTGTGTCCAATGACAAGGGATGGGCTGCAAAAATTAAACCATTGTTGTTGGGTGGGTCAAGATAATAGTTTAGTTTTATGTTTATTGTGTTTACTACTCTGAGGTGGACAGAAAAGCCTTAACAGGTTTTGCAACCCAATTGACAAAGGTTCCGAGGGTGAGTTAGTCAAGGTTAATCCCTAAGGGTTAGTTTTTAGTGAGGGAGGAAAACCGGAATACCTGGAGAAAAACCCTTGAAGCACAGAATAGAACCAACCAATCTCAACTTACAGGAGTTTATCAAGGACACTGGCATTACCTGAGTAAATCTGTGCCCTCGACATGCTATATAGCCGGTTTAACCCAGAGGAAAGGGGGAGTGTGCTAATCGCATCTGCAACCCATACTTCCCAAAATAGATACTATCAATCAATTACTGGCCCACCCCCCTTCTAAATAATGAACGGTCCTTCGTCGTTGCAGTACTTAATCCATACTTATATAATCGATACTAGACTGTATCTATGTAGTCTTTTTCATACTGTACAACTGACAAGTAAAATCAATAGACTATTATGCCAATGTAACTATGTTCTAAATTAACTACACCCAGGGCAAAAGGTTGAACAAACTTTTTATATCCTAAGATGTATTAAGGAGAATGTTAGCTACATAAATGTTTGAAGTGGTTTTCTCTAATTCGTTTGCCTAACTAATCATTAAATAATGCATTTCCAATAAATATACACAGACAATTGGTTTAAAAAATGATTTATTTAAATTCAAACCATACTAAAAAACTGTTGCATCATTTCATTCCACCAATACACATGGATAACATAAGGTGGCTTAAGGGGGAAAGTTACCTTGATTTATACCCTTGTGAAAGATGCAGCCTTTTGAATGATGTTAGTAATGATGGCAATGTGATCAAGTACCCCTGTTACTTGCAGTATGTGTTAAGAGACAAAGTTGTAACTGCATGGGGCTGGAAAAGCCCAAATGAACAGGACTTTACCTGGTTAATGATTGTGTGGTAAGTGTGTAATAATAATAATTACAGCATTTAGTATGCATTTTGCACAGCCTCAATGCGTTTACAATGTTAAGAACATTACAGTCTACCTAAAAATTAAATATATTTACAACAAGCTTCAAACATTGGTGGTGTTGAAGCCTGAAGGAGGTGGTGGTATTGATGTTCCCTGAATTCTGATTCCATAATTGTTTTACCAGAATTGGCTTGTCTTCTATTTATCACAAGTTCTGCTAAACTGTCAGACAATGTCAGACTATAATGGGTTTTTTCTGCATCTTCAAATGTTGCAAACTTTTTTCTGTATACAATATTTACCTGCGACCTCAGACGGGAATCTATATTGAGGGCATAAAACAACAGAATAAATGAAGGATACAAAGAGTATGTTTAATTTTTTATGATAACATAATTATCCTAAATCTCATTTCAATTTATAATGCCTAGTCTTATTTTAATTTCTTTATACATAAAAAGGGCATAATATAGACATGCATATAAATATGGCAGCACATCCAACACCCATATTTCTTCCTATAAATAAATCAATACTGTATGTACATTATACAGTATGTTGCCATATTGATACGCTGTATAAAGCATATACTGTACTTTCAAATGCTGTACTGTCTGTATTACAGTACATACAACTATGATGAGCATTTTTTAAATATATTGAATAACAAAAATCAGGTGGGAATAGATATAAGAATATAGGACACAAAACACAAAATATTGCAACCTATTGCAACAAGTACAAATTTTAACCCATTAGAAGCATTCTGCAAGCTCTAAAATTTTGATCCCTATCCAACCAAATCTCAAAGGTAACGTTTAACTTAAAACACATAGTTAATATATATGTACATGTTCCACAATTATAAAAAAAATAGTGTTTCATACAGCGATTTTCGGCGCGCCATTCTGATTACAATGCGGTCTATTCCCGCCATCTGACAGCGGCAAAATATAGCAAAAGTAGCCCATTTTCAAACCGCGATTACTCGTCGATTTGAGGAGGTAATCTTTGTTTTAAAGTATCAATAGAAAGAGCAACTCTTCCTCAATTCAATGCTGTGGTTTGTATTACTTTTCCTTGTAACAGAAATTATTACCTCATGCAGATTTCAAAGCTATATGTGCCGTGACCACTGATCTGAATATAGGCTGGATAACGCATCTCTTGTCAAAAGTGAAGCCGGAAGTCAAGCGGCCGATCAGTGCCGCCACCCGATTCTGAGGCCCTACTTTATTATAGATAGTATTACAGAATCCTAGTTTTTTTGCTTTTTTTGCCTTTTAAACGTTTCTGGCCGGGCCAGTTTTACTATCACAAAGATAGAAGCACACGAGAAGAAATTTGAGCAAAAAATTTGGAGTATTATGGTTTTATAACGCCGTGAAACTGGATTTACAAGTTCGAAGGAGTGAACAGCCGCATGTTCGCGATGTTTTGTTTATGATATTTAAATTCAAAATCCACTCAAAATATAGAATTACTGCTACTGGACGGAGGCACTCGAGGAATTTGATGAAATGAACCAGCTCAGCTGCAGTATGAACAAAAGCGTGAATGTGGTAAGTTTTTAAAACAGGAATTAAATAGGTTATTAACTTAATATGTGTTCATTTCAGTACGTGAATATTGAACCAGTGTTCCTAATTCCTGTTTTAAAAGCTTACCACATTCACGCTTTTGTTCATACTGCAGCTGAGCTGGTTCATTTCAGAGTGCCTTCGTCCAGTAGCAGTAATTCTAATATTTTGAGTGGATTTTGAATTGAAATATCATAAACAAAACATCGCTATAAACATGTGGCTGTTCACTCGTTCGAACTTGTAAATCCAGTTTCACGGCGTTATAAAGCCATAATACTCCAAATTTTTTGCTCAAATTTCTTCTCGTGTGCTTCTATCTTTGTGATAGTAAAACTGGCCCGGCCAGAAACGTTTAAAAGGCAAAAAAAGCGAAAAAACTAGGATTCTGTAATACAATCTATAATAAAGTAGGGCCTCAGAATCGGGTGGCGGCACTGATCGCCGCTTGACTTCCGGCTTCACTTTTTTCCATCAAATTATTAAGAGATGCGTTATCCAGCCTATATTCAGATCAGTGGCCGTGACCCGTACGTAACAAGGGTTAATACAATGCGTGATTAGCATAACTAAAACAAGCTAAATAAATCAAACAAGACAAAAATCGTTAAATTAGATTCATTGATAAAACAATTATTGAAACATACCTTCAAAAATACGACAAATTCCAAGCTAAAACTCGCAATATTTCTGAACAATTTTTCACCAAACTTTCGTCGAAAATTTTTATTTTGAATAATAATCAACGCAATGCATTCTGGTATACTCACCATTCCTCCTCTGGTTCAATGTTATTAGAGCCAGCATACATTAGAAAATTACAAGCCGGTTGTAAATAGTCAAAGAATACTTTGAATGTTGCATAGTTGGGAAAACTGGTGTAAAATTTAAAGTTTGAATCACTTGCAATAACATGTTCAATTCTAAGTACACACTGTTGATATTTCTTTGATAGGTCCTCATAGTTTTGTTTAAGTTCAGCATGTTCACTTTTTACTTTCTGCAGCTCCTCATTCATTTTATCTTTTGGTTCTGCAACTAGACTACTAGTGCTACTGTGTGCTGGCTTAGAACATGAGCTTTTTCTTCCTGCACTACTATTTTTTGTCTCTCTACATGACATGGGGCCAGTTGGTAATGAGTTTAATACTTTCTTGCCATCAGGAAAATGCACTGAGCAAACTTTGTGGCTTTTTAGCGTTTGTTTTTTTATTCCTAATAAATGTAGCCATGTTTCTTTTAAGTTCGTCTCTCGAGGAAATTGATGGAAGGATAATTCCGGATTTTTTAGACTGTTGCTTTTACAAAGCGGCACACAACAAGTAGTTCCTCCTTTCTTTTTGGCAAGTTTACAGCCGGTTTCATCCATTTCTTTTTCCCAAACGAAAGCACCAAAACGCGTAAAACAACAACCGAATACAAACAGAAATGCACGAACAAAATATCCTTTTTGAACTCTTCAAACAGTGTACAGTAATAGCAGTGAATAGTACTTAAAATTACTCTTACAATAGTAAGTAAATCTTTGACCATGAAAAACTACAAAAAGCCGATACATTGAACATATAGTTTTCGCGCCAAACAACCTCAATGTTTTGGTTTGCAAATGGAACACTTGATCAAAGCATGTTTTTTTGGTTTGAGCTGGCTACGTGTGGGGACATTTTCGCCCCTAGAGCTTGTAAAAACAGTGCGATCGCCGAACTTTTTTTGCAGGCAATAGATATGGGTGTCTTACTTATTTTACATACATTTTAGCTACGAACTCACCTTTGCATGTGCGAGATGTTAAAATTTGTACTTGTCCATGTCCGATCGAAGGTGTGCTTCACTTTACACTCGTTGTTCGCCATGTTAAATATCTCAAAATCTATGGCTTGTAGAAATTTCGTAAGACTAACTGGCTTAAAGTAAACCTCGAGGAATTTATAAAGCTTTTTTCCAATTCTTCGCTAAAATATTTCTCGAGTACTTTCCATATATTTTCACACACTCATACGCAAAGTAAACAGCCGCCATGATGAAAAATTCGAGCGAGTTAACTAAACTACCGTGATACTTTGCTTTAGCGCATACGGCCCATTGAAATGAATATTAATAAACTGTCGGTTAGAATCTCCTCCATCGCAAATGGAATAATAAATGCGGAAAAAAGAAATGCAAAAAATATATAATAAAATATAAAACAACGGTAATTCCAAAAATGAATTTTTTAATGAATCTAGATTTCGATTACGTTTTGGTCATAATCAGGAATGATGCTAAGTTACATTCATTCCTGATAATCACTTTTAAGCATTTAGTAATAGTATTGCGCGCTACAAGCGCTATCCAAAATATAGAAATTTGGTCACGTGACAGCAAACAGAGACATTTATAAGCACCAGTCAACCTACTTGAATCCAAATCTTTTTAATTGCAGGACACCTTCCCAAAATTGTAAATACAATACCGAAGATGGACACTGCGCGGTAGGAAAGTGGGCCAAAGGAAATCTAAATCCACCATCACCCAATAATGCAAATTGCATGAGATGCGTAGCGGTCTCCACTGTAGATGTTCCTAATTAAGTTAAAAATTAATGTCAGTTTGGTGAAAATGAACTCAAAGATCAAGCTGCATCGCAAGGATAGTATTTGAATGTTATAATATGTGGTCTTAACGTATTATCGTCGTTGTTATTGTTTCAACCTCTTCCCCAGAGCGCTTCCTCCTGCAAATGACCCCTAACGAAGTGCTGTTTGTCAGCAAGATAGTTTTCTAACTATTTTAATTTACCATAATCAATCTTCTTCATGTCGTCGTGAAATTCTCCTAATGATACCATTCCAGTTAATTGGTGGCGCCCGCCTCTGACAGTCATTTGCAAATCTTCCTACAGTTAAACAAATAACTTGCTCTTTTCAGCATATTATATATATAGGGCTGCTATTCATGGATTTACTAAATTAATTTTAGTGAATCTAACATACCTGCAGCTTCATTTCATCCATTACTAAACCACCCCAGTACTCGTGTTCTTTCAATTCCTGCCGTTCTGCCTCTCTTTTGCACCATTGCATGATTTCTTTATTCCAACCAGGTTTTTGATCGACAGAGTTTTTGTAATATCTATTAAAAATGTTAAAGAAAAACTTTGCATTGCACTTGTGTCCTCAAATGAGTCCTATATGATAATAGTTAAACGCAAGTGTAAAGTTTAAAACTATACATAAATGATTTATTAGCGTATAAGACACGGATTGCTTGGAAGAATAATGAATTGACGCACCGAGTCTAAAGCTCTTGGATTTTTACAGTACATGTCCAACGCAAATCTTACAACTCTAAAAAAAATGAATTTGTTTATTTGGGTACATACTAGCCTACATTAATCATTATTATATAAATGGATCATTATACAGTATTTATCATAAACGAAAGGGTCAGGGTTCAAAGTAAAGTAGGAAAGAGTAAATGGACACGATTTTGCGAAGAGGGTTGCCCCGTGAATGATAGTTAGGAAAAATAGGTTTGTCAGTGAACTACCTGAAAAATAAAGCAAAACTTTCTTCCACGTTTCGAGCGAACGCTATTTGTCAAATAATTTATCACAAACTTACATCAGAACCATGGATAATTATATTATACAGTACATTCTACTAATCAAACCTTGGGTTCCACCTATATGCTTTGGTTGATTTACAGGAAAACTGTTTAATTTGTCGCATTCCCGTTAGCCTGAAAACAGACCTACGTTTCGCCCGCCCTAAAATTCACGGGTCAAGGAATGGCGAAACGTAGGTCTGATGAAAATGTTGTCAAAACGCTGTGGAATCCGACCGCCTGGCGGTCGGAATAGCTGATTGGATAATTCTCGCCGATAAGGTGTTTGATTGGTCGGTCGCTTACATGAAAGGTTTAGAATTAGTTTGGAAAGGTCAGCAATTTTCAGCAAGAAGGTCAAGTTGACAAAATTATGCTACGAGTTTATGAATCAAAATTTGAATATAAATCTACATAACAATAGCTGTTGCGTGTGGACATGTCGAAGGACGAGTTGTTTAAGAAGGCATTGGATTTAACTGTAGCACAATTTAACTACCGTTCGTTAAAAACCGAACAAGAAACGTGTATTAAAAAGCTTGTGGTGGATCGTGAGGATGTATTTGCTGTGTTGCCAACTGGCTACGGAAAGAGTCTAATTTATCAGATATTACCATTAGTGTTCACCGAAATGGATGTGCTTGAATACGGCCAGTGTAACGATACTCACACTGTTATTGTTGTTATTGTTAGTGTTATTGATGACGACGGAGACGTTCCGACTTGAGAGGAAAGTGAGTCATTCTTTTTTACTGCTTCACATATTTCCATAAATGTATTATACATACTTGTAACTTTCCGCGCACATTTCTTGCACACGGATCTGCGGTTGAACTTATCTTTTTGAAGTTTTATGCCGATATGTGACAAAAGAACACTCAATGTAACTGTATCTACATTTAACCCTTTTATTAGAGCGACAATTTCTTTATTATTAGTGCCAGTGAATAGCGGAACACTTGTGTGTTTATTGCCGCGAATTTTAAAATTGCCAAAACAAAAGGCACACTCGGCCGACATATTCGATATTGTTTACAAAAAACTATTCTAAACTTCTATTTTTAGGTGTTAAATGTGTCAATCTCATTGTTAATTATTACAAAATGTAAAGTGGGCGGAATGCACTTTTGACAACATTTTCATCAGACCTACGTTTCGCCATTCCTTGACCCGTGAATTTTAGGGCGGGCGAAACGTAGGTCTGTTTTCAGGCTACATTCCCGTCTTTTTCTCTCGCCCGTCATTTTGTCTTCCAAACCTATTCTTTCCAAATACCCTACGTTGCATTTCTTGTGTGGCTTGTCCGGGTTACTAACAGCTGCTTTTCTCTTATACTCTCTATTGCGGAACAACTTGTACACGTACAAACAATTCTTGCAAGACGTTTTATCGTGACAAGTGATCATAGAGCATGAAAAAGAATCAATCGGTTTTGGGTGTCGACACAAGAAGACGATGTAATACACAGGATTTTTGAACCAACGACGTTCGCAACAAGACATCCAAAATGATCTTTCGAAATTGGTTGACCTAAGCATGGTGTAGTACATTCAACAAGATGAATGGCACTTTCAATAGTAAGACTAGAGAAACTATTACATTATCTATACGCTCTACAACTTTAAGGGGCACATCATGACCATACGTACACAAGGTGATGTTCGGTGGACACAACGCGAGCCCAATTTCTAAGACTATACGGCGACAGTCAACTGCCACGTCGTCTTCTCTCCTCGCAGATCTTCTCAATCGCAGTGAATGCTTTTCTTTGGACGGTTCGTCGACGACCACCCATTATTCTTCACGCATAATGACCTGATTTGTTCCACAATACTTTTGTACGTCAAACTCTGCTATTATTGCGCAATCGTACTTGTTCTTGAACGCTTGCTCAGGTGTTTGTATTCAGCGATTTCTTTGAAATTACGTACATTTCCATTTTCCCTATCCAAATATAATTTAGGATCCTCGAAAATGTGGCCAAAGATCTCTCAAAATTGGCATTTAATACAGCCTCGTAAGTCGACTTAACTGGAAGAATAGAATCTTGATAATACTCATAGTTACCAATGATCCTAAAAATAATTATGATTATAATTAAAGTTGTGTCGTTGTGCGATCAAACCATAGTCATATAGACATTCAGTTTGATAATTTTAATAAAAACAAAATGTAGACCCCCAAAATGTTGCCTCTTCATTGTAGCGAAATTAGAACTGGCATTTATTTGACACCCCACCTCCAAACTATGCTGATAAAACGAGATCGGGATGGCACAGCTAGCTGACCTGGACAAGTGGACACAGCTAGGAACAATATTTTACAGTGAATTATGTGAGGGTTTTTTTCTTGAAAGGTTGGTTAATAAATTGAGTTCTAAATTATATCGAACAAAATAAGAATACATATTTTAGAATAAATTAATTATATTAAAATTATCTCCCTTCCTCCCCCCCCCCTTATTGGGTCACATGATTGGGTCACATGATTGGGTCACATGATTGGGTCACATGATTGGGTCACATGATTGGGTCACATGATTGGGTCACATGATTGGGTCACATGATTGGGTCACATGATTGGGTCACATGATTGGGTCACATGATTGGGTCACATGATTGGGTCACATGATTGGGTCACATGATTGGGTCACATGATTGGGTCACATGATTGGGTCACATGATTGGGTCACATGATTGGGTCACATGATTGGGTCACATGATTGGGTCACATGATCAGTAAAACTGGCAATCACAAGGCAAGCACGCTTTCGGTGCAGCGAAATGTTCGACAATGGAATATTTTTCTACTTGTTTTCGTCTTTTTAACGTGATAATATTTACTGTGAAGAACAAAACTGGAGAAAAGGCTAAGGTTGATAAGGTATCCATTGACTTGCAAAATCGTGTTTTTTTGCTGTGAGAAATTGCCTTTTTTGTTTTTTTTGTCAAGCACAGTCGTCAGTTCTTTTTCGACTTCGTTCTTTTTTGAATTATATAGTTTGCTGAGCAAGTGGTTTTTCCGTTGGTATTTTTTTCCTTTGCGGGGGAAGCATTTTTAAGTCGACAAATATTCGCACTTTAAAAGCTATATTGTTTTAAACTCATTTTTTTCTAAACTGTTTCATTTATACCGAACGGCAGTGGGAAAGTTTTTTTAAAAACTTTCGTGCCTAGTCAGAGACAAAGTGGTCAGTGTCATACGCAAGGTCTATTTAGCTGAGCGGTCCGTATGCTTGTATTAAAAACAAAGCCATTAAAAGCAGTTTCGACTTACCATAGGTAAACATCACTGTTTGAGCCAAATAAGTTGTCATGTTCCATATTTCAGGCTTCGAGCCTTTATTCTGTCCCTGCTGGCACAACATGTAATTTGAATATTAAAACAATTCACATTTGCTTTCAAAAATGGCAAAGCGATAAACATTACGTTTACAAATAAAGTTCAATGTCTATACTTACTATGCCTATGGCTGGGCAACTATGAAGAATTCCTTGTATTTTCTTTATCTCGTTTCTACATTTTGCCGTGATTTGATAAATAATAAACTAGTACTTTGTTTATTAATTGGTTTTTAAAATTTTAAAATTTTTTTGAGTTTTTCCAGCGCTAGCAAATTTTAGCAAATTCCCCCCCGTAAGCTGTTTTGTTGTTTTTTCGACAGCCAATAGGATCGCGTTTTAGTTCGCTTCTATGTAAGCAACAGCATCCTGCATCTGGACACGGCAAATTTCGGAAACGTTCGTATTTTTTTCGTTTTATGAACTAGTTTTGCTGCAAAAAATGTTGTACAAATTTAGTAAAACTATCCATGATTTAAGGGCTACTATTTTTTTACGTGTTTCTCAAAACAAGTTGATTATTTTTGCATGTTTAAAACACCGGCTAGCGAAAATTCAATTAGCTTGCCAACCTTAGATACTGAATCTTTAACCGTGAATACGTCGCCATGCGATGTAGCGCGCGACCAATTTATATAAATTTTACTAATTTATATAAATTTTTACCAATTTATTTATGTTTTACCAAGCATTACATTGGGCTGCCTATGCTAAAAACTGTAAAAGAAATTTTCTTACTGAACGTGTTGCCATGACTACAGTGCTTCCACAGTTTGAAACAAATTTCCATTGTTTATCCTTGCAAAAATCTTTAAAATTCCTTTATATAATTCCTTTATATATATTTAAATTTTCTTCCAGTTTTCCTTTGTTTTCCATCCAAACTATTACAGTAATAAGACTAAAATTGTCATCGCACATTTGAGATGAACGGAAACACTTAGTATTTACGTCAAGTACTACATTTAAATGGTAATAGCCTTTGGAGGAGGAGGAGGGGGGGTTCATTATCGTTTTCCCCGCCAAAATTTTGTCTGAAACCCAGATAACAGACTCGGTCAGTAGGCCACTAATTTACCGAGTGCCATTTCCAGCAGTAAAAATTCTGGTGCAACTGCCATATTTTCCAGTTAAGCAATTAAAAAACCCTAGCTCTCGTAGCCTCTTTTTACCCCTTCACGATCCCATTCTGACTAAGTCTATTCTGGTTTTGAACAAATCATCCTTTGCATGCAGATTTTGCGACGAAAAGCTTCGAAATGTTTAGGAACTGTCGTTGTTTAGCTGTGGCGAGGGGTTACTGCATGCATGTATTTCTAGTAGTATAATACTCAAGTTTTGAAATTTATAGTTTTTCCATAAAAAGTAGAACACGTTACCTGAGTGAAAAAATGTTTTCTTTAACAGTGATTTGTACCATTGTTGCATCCGTAAGCAGAGCAAAACCTCACTTTTCTCTCCACGTTGTAAAACAAATAAGACAGGCGAAAAAATTAGAGTTTGAGCTTTTAAAACAAAATATTTCGCAAAAATAAAAAAAAAATTAAAAAAACCAGGGGGTAATAATCCCGTTTTAAATTTGGATCGCGGTTTATAAAATAACTGAAGTAAATAGAGCGCGCTGATTGGTCAATACCCATGCAGGATGAGAGAATCATGCACGGGAAATTTTCCCGCGCCTGAAATTTTAAAAATGTCGGGCGATAATAGTTCAACTTTTGACTTTGACAAAGAAAATATGGCGAAAAAAGTAAACAGAGGTTCGTCTTAAAGTCGGATAAACAAGTTGACGAGTTGGTGGATAGCGTACAAGCAGAAAGCAGAAAGAATAAAACAGTATGGCGCTGTTGTTGACGTTTTTTGGGAGAATTGCAATGTACATCAAATATATTAATAAACCTTTTTTTATATTTCTGTGTGGTTATTTTATAAAACAAATACCGCATTGATTTCCGTGCATGATTCTCTGTTTCTTACACTTGGGATGTTGCTCGACTTTCGTAAAGCTAAAAAAAACTCGCCTATCGGCTCGGTTTTTTTTACGCTTTTCGAAAGTCTCGCAACAACCCGCGTGTAAGAAACAGAGAATCATGCACGGAAATCAATACGGTATTCCTTTATGGTCAGTGGTAATTACAATTTCCAACTAGAACCAGTGGCGTCATTATGGCGTCAGAAAATGCCCAAATCCGCCATGTTTTTGGTTTCACTTTTTTCTGTCGAGCACTTCCTCCAGGTATTATATAGCCTGCGTGGCCGGCCCTCGTTGGAGCACAAGCGGCCCAATTTCAGGGTGAATGATCATAGTAGTAGTAGTAAAACTTTATTTCAAGAGGGAAACGTATGAATGAGTTGCGGGTTTTTAACGGCTTTTTATAAACAAATTTTATACTCCACCAAAACTATTCTAAAAACATTCTTAAATTAGTCAAATAACTACCGACTTTAACAATAAAATATAGTTGACATGATAGTATAATGCCTTTGCATTATTTTAATTATGCCATGGGCTCATTTAGAGCGGTTTATGCAACCTTTTCTGTGGCCTATATGTTGTGTCAAATTGTGTGTTGCTCGTCATATGTACACTAGAAATTCCGCCGTGTTGTAAGAACACGCCATTTTGTCCGCGTATACGACACGGTAAAAGCGTGTTGAACACGTTTTTGGTGTGTTCTGTTCAAGGCGTGTTGTAGATTTGGTGTGTTGTAGGAACACGCCTGCCGTATTGTAGGAACACGACAGCCGTGTTGTAGGAACACGCCTGCCGTGTTTTATAGAACACACTTTCGGTGTGTAATCGTAAATCCAAAGAACACACCATTTTGTCCGCGTATACGACATCGTAAAAGCGTGTTGTGTGTTCCAAGAACACATCGGTGTGTTCTTAGAACACATGGTGTGTTCTTTCATCACATCAAGCATAAAACATATCAGGCATACAACACAGCTATCAAACAACACACCAAGTATAGAACACACCAAGCATACAACACGGCTGTCGGACACTGAGAACACATCAAGTATAAAACACATAAATCATACAACACGTTAAGCGGATATCTGCAAAGACTTGCAGGTTAAGATTTTATTTAAAGAAAACGCTCTTCGACTTCAACTTCAACAAAACTAAATATTAATTGACATATCAAATCCTGTCTCTTTAAGTCTCTCGTAAACTGTCTGTACTTTGCTCGATAAGAACACTTTTAGCGCTTTGTTCTTTCTATTGTATGCGCCCAATGGCAATGTGTTTTCGTTGGCCTGTTTTACTTCAATAAGCGTTGAAACGGTCCTGTAGCATCAATCTATTTGGAATATAAATAACAAAAAAGAAATGGATGTATTTAAAACATTGTTCTAACTATCTCCATATTTGTGACCGAATGGAAACCACACGGCGTGAATGCTATTTCAAAACTTGGGAATGAGATTGTAAAAAGTTAAAAAGTGTGTTACAAAATCTTGAATTCTGAGGTGCAAAAACCTCACAACTACGATAAAAATTCCTCTCAGCAAACACGGAAAATGCACATCTGAGACTTCGAAAATGCGAAATTTTCTCCAACGAACCCTAGGTTGCTCCTCCCTCCAATAACAATTTACTTCCGACGGCAACGATCCAAGCGCAAAACCTATTCTTACTTATCGCTGTAAAACTGCTTCGGGAAAATTACTATTAAAACACTAAAGCCCCGTACAGACGAGCACGTTTTCCTTGACAAGTTTCTTGGCGTTTGTGTGTACAGCAAGAAAATTTTTTCGATCAATTATTCCTTGTCAGGTATAATTAGCTTTTAAACAAGGCTCCTTGTAAAGGAAAACTTGTAATTTTTTGGTCATACACACGAGTAAATAAAACATGTCAGGGAAAACATTCAAGAAAAACTTGCTAGTCTGTATGGAGCTTAATTTTTTTGGGCACGTTATTACTGCGATTTGCGACAACTACCCCTCCCCCCCCCCCCCCTTAGCTTACCTTAGAGTATCTTAGCATACCTTAGCCTACTTTACACTACCTTAGCTTACCTTAGCCTACCTTAGACTACTATAAACTACCTTAGGGAATCTAAGGTACTCAATAGTCTAAGGTACTCTAAGGTAGGCTAAGATAGTATAAGGCACAACTAAGGTAGTCTAAAGCAGGCTAAGGTAGTGTTAGGTATACTAAGGCATTCTAAAATAAGCTAAGGTAGTCTAAAGTAGTCTTAGACTACCTTAGCCTACCTTATGGTACCTTAGACTACCTTAGCATAACCTAGCCTATATTTGACTACCGTAGCCTACCCTAGCATACCTTAGCCTACTTTAGACTACCTTCGACTACCTAAAATTTAGCCTGGCTTTGACTACCTTAGGGTCTGTTTATATGGAAGCCGGGCTAGCTCGCTGACCGGGCCAGTCCGGTAAGCGGGATGAATTTGTCTTGTGATTATATGAGAAAATTTCATCCCGGCAAGCGGGATGATTTTGTTGTTTTGACAGTTCTTAAAAATAGCTCGCAGACAAATTGGCGGCGGCGTCTCTTTGAACTTTCATCCCGGCAACCGGGCTGGCCCGCTTAGTGAGTGTTTATATGGGGAAATTTTCGTCCCGGTAAGGGAGATCTCGCCTTTTTCAAGCGAGATCTCGGGAACCGGCCAGCCCGCTTGTCCATATAAACGCACAGTAGTTTTTACTATAAAATCAATTACACGGCAAGATCTCGCTAAGCGTGTCTATGTAGTCCACAGAGGTGTAATAATTATAAAAGGCAGAAAAGGTAGTCTAAGGTATGCTAATGTCAACGATGGTCTAAGGTAAGCTTAGGTAGTCTCAAGTAGTTCAAGGTATGCTAAGATAGTCTAATGTAGGCTGAAGTAGTCTAAGGTAGTCTTAACAATTGCAGGGTTTTGTAGATGGAAAATTATTGAGTGTAAATTATATACATTTATTAGACCTAACCAGGAACAGCTATGAAAAATGCGAAAAATGCCACAGGTCCCTGGCAGGAATCGAATCTGCGGCCCTGCGATTCCGGCGCAGCGCTCTAACCAACTGAGCTACAGAGTCCTGCAGTTGTCGAGTTCTAACCACAAGTTCATGTATATATTAGATACTGCCATGTTAAGTTGTGGGTAAATATCTAGATTTTGTTGGCATCTCACTCGATTGAATAACAGTAATTGGAGGGTTTTGTAGATGGAAAATTATTGAGTGCAAATTATATACATTTATTAGACCTAACCAGGAACAGCTGCGAAAAATGCAACTACAGGTCCCTGGCAGGAATCGAATCTGCGGCCCTGCGATTCCGGTGCAGCGCTCTAACCAACTGAGCTACAGAGTCCAGTTGTCGAGTTCTAACCACAAGTTCATGTATATATACTAGGGTACTGCCATGTTAAGTTGTGGGTAAATATCTAGATTTTGTTGGCATCTCACTCCATTGAATAACAATTGGAGGGTTTTGTAGATGGAAAATTATTGAGTGTTAATTATATACATTTATTAGACAACCAGGACTGCGAAAAATGCAGCCATACAGGTCCCTGCAGGCAGAATCGACAAAGCCCTGCAGGGTGCAGCGCTCTCAACCAACTGAGCCAGAGAGCCATGATCAGTTGTCGAGTTCTAACCACAAGTCATCATGCAGAGTATATGTTGCCATGTTAAGTTGTGGGTAAATATCTAGATTTGGTCTAATAAATGTATATAATTTACACTCAATAATTTCCCATCTACAAAACCCTCCAATTGTTATTCAATCGAGTGAGATGCCAACAAAATATAGATATTTACCCACAACTTAACATGGCAGTACCCTAGTATATATACATGAACTTGTGGTTAGAACTCGACAACTGGACTCTGTAGCTCAGTTGTTTCGAGCACTGCACCGGAATCGCAGGGCTGCAGATTCGATTCCTGCCAGGGACCTGTAGTTGCATTTTTCGCAGCTGTTCCTGGTTAGGTCTAATAAATGTATATAATTTACACTCAATAATTTTCCATCTACAAAACCATCCAATTGTTATTCAATCGAGTGAGATGCCAACAAAATCTAGATATTTACCCACAACTTAACATGGCAGTACCCTAGTATATATACATGAACTTGTGGTTAGAACTCGACAACTGGGCTCTTTAGCTCAGTTGGTTAGAGCGCTGCACCGGAATTGCACGGCCGCAGATTCGATTCCTGCCAGGGACCTGTAGTTGCATTTTTCGCAGCTGTTCCTGGTTAGGTCTAATAAATGTATATAATTTACACTCAATAATTTTCCATCTACAAAACCCTGAGATGCCAACAAAATCTACATAAGGTAGTCTTAGCCTGCCTTAGACTACCTTAGACTTCATCAGGGTACCTTAGACTACCTTAGCTCAAGTTTAGACTAGTTTATAATACCTTCGATTACCTTAGGGTACCTTAGACCAGAGGTGGAAAAGTTTTTTTCTTCTGGGAGCCTGGGTTTCAGATTCAAAATTAATAATTAATGAGATTCAATTGATTGATTTTGACATTGGACTGACTGAAGTGTTGTTTCATGATATTTAGTGATGTTCAATTTGATATAGTGAATACAAAATGCATTACAATTACTTGTCTAAACTAGAGCATACTCTAGTTTTGTTATTACTCATCAGTTCGTTATGAACTTAAGGTATTTCTGTGAAAAATGTTCTGCAAAAGCTCAAATCCAAAAATATTTCTGGTAACTAGGTTCCCAGGATCCGATACTTTTTCCATCTCTGCCTTAGTTAGATTACCTTAGAGTGCCTTAGCATTCACACCTTAGATAGTCTAAGGTACCCTAAGGTAGGCTAAGGTAATCTAAGGTGGCCTAAGGTAGGCTAAGGTATGCTAAGATAGTTTAAGGTAGGTTAATGTACTCTAATGTAGACTTAGCCTGCCTTAGACTACCTTCGACTACCTTACGGTACCTTAGCCTAACTTAGAGTTCCCTAGCATATTTTAGACTACCTTATACTACTTTAGACTACCTTAGCCTACTTTAGGGAATCTAAGGTACTTAATAGTCCAAGGTACCCTAAGGTAGGCTAAGGTAGTCTAATCAAATGTACCCTAGGGTAGTCTAAGTCAGGCTATGGTACGGTACGATATGCTAAGGCACTCTAAGGTAGGCTAAGGTAACCTAAGTTAGTCAAAAGAACGCTAAGGTGGGCTAAAGTAGTCTAAGGTAGTCTAACGTACGCTAAGGTATCTCGAACGTAAGGTGCCAATGTCGGTAGAGTAAAGCAAATATGGCGGTTGACTGTTGTGTAAAACTACCTGAAAAATACAATAAGAACTTCGACGTTTCGAGGCCCTTCGTCTGGAAGTTAGTAGAATGGGAATGAAAATTCGATCTCTGTGTCCCATTTCTGGTAGTAACTATAGCCGCAAAAGCCAAGAAATGCGTCTCATTTCTCAACTTGTCACCATTCATCCTCTCGGCATTAATGAGCGCCTCTCTTACATTTAACTCCTATCTGTTTATGTCTGCCATCAGCAGATACTCTACATCTCACCTTATCTAATATTTCATTCCTTATTTTCTGTCTTTCTTGCTTTGTTATTTTTGTTCGCTGCTCCTTATATGCTACTATATTTTGTGATGTGATTTCCATATTTTGTTTATAGTTTGTTTAGATTAAATCCATCTGATTGGTGTATTTTTTATCACGTGATCGCTTTTGTATTCACTATAAAAGCACATGTTTTTCCCCGACCCATTCTACTAAGGGCCTGTTTATATGATCCCGTCTAGGCTGGACAGGACGTTTCCATCCCGCCTAGCCGAGAAACTCGCTTAGGCGGGATGGTGTGTTTATATGGAGAAAATACATTGCCGGGATGAAGCCAGTTCGGTGCTTGACGTCATATTTCCTTGCAGAAAAGGGATTTACACATTCTCAGAAGAAAAGTTCATCCCGCCTGGCCAGGATAGAGTGTTTATATGGGAATTTTTCGTCCCGGCTAGGCGGGATCCCGGCAACAGATGTCGGGATTCCGTCTAGGCGGGATAGAAGCGGGATCATATCAACACTCAATAGAATTTATATTACAAGCGGGATCTCGGCAACTGTCCCGTCCCGCCTTAAGCCGGGATCATATAAACAGGCCCTAACTTCCAGACGAAGGGCCTTCGCTCGAAACATCGAAGTCAGTTCTTATTGTATTTTTCAGGTAGTTTTACACAACAGTCAACAGCCGTACCCTATAAAGGTAGTCTAAGGTAGTCTAAAGTATGCTAAGATAGTCTTAGGTAGGCAAAGGTAGTCTAAGACAGTCTAAGGTAGTCTAAGGCAGGGTAAGGTAGTCTATTTTAGGCTTAAAAACCGACTGCTGAGCAACAAATTTTACAATCCATAACTTGAAAATACGATTATTTAAAAGAAAAAATATGCATTTTTATTATAACATTAAAATATAATATGTCAGTACTAACCTTTATTGTCAATTTCTGAGTTATCCCTGAAACTCGCCGCTCTGACTTTCCAAATTAAGTTTTTCCTTTGCCTTCGTAAATACGGACTAAAATCATATTTGTCCTTTTTATTTTTTATACCGAGTTTATTTCGACTATTTCAAGTCCAAATTTTGAGCTAAATGGACAAAAACCTTCTAACATCGTCGAACTATTGTTTCAAATTCTCTGACAAAATCTTTTCATTGCTTTTGATATCAGAAGATAACAAATCTTCCCGCTAAAGAGTATTTAGCTTCAACTTTGTAGAGTTATGGCGGTTGTGTTTCTTGCCCAAACTCGTCAGCAAAACTCACGACGTGATTGCTCAACTTTCCCGCCACGTTTACAACACGTTGACGTGTTCTTTCAGCACATTAATTTCTTATTAAACAACAACACACTGTTGTGCTGTTAAGCACGCACGCTGCGTGTTTTACGGCCTTAAAAACACACTTTTGCCGTGTTGTAGTGAATTTTTGACGTGCTGTTGCTTTCTGACGATGTGTTGTTAAATCTGGCGTGCTGTTCAAACACGCCTGCCGCCATACTGGTGTGTTGTTCTGTAATGAAAAACACACCATCGTGTTCATATTCAAATTTTGCAGCACGTCAACGTGTTATATAAGCACGCCACCGTGTTCTTAAAACACACCGACAGCACGGCAGAATTTCTAGTGTATATAAAAGGTAAAGGCTAATTACTCGCGGCACGACCGCATCGCCTTCAAAGTCAAATATCTCCGCTCAAACTTGTCGTAGGGCAAAAAAAATTAGATCAGATCTTTTCACAAAGGCTTGTCTTTCTAACGAATATGGTTTGATCATAACTCGGGCAAATTTAGCGACGAACGGAGCCAAAATCTCCCTCAATTTCGGCTATGTTCATAATATTTAACAACTTTATTGGTGCCATAAATTACATTAAAATAAAGTACAATATCAACATTAAAATAAAGTACAATATCAACTGGCCCAAAAGGGAGGTGCGAACGAGACTATATAGAAGTCCCATGCAAAGCACCTCCCTTCTCTAATAAGTAGTAACATTTATATGAAAATATGAAAAATATAAATATGAAAACAATGAAATAAGCAAAATGATCAAACAGGAGCGAATGATGATTTAGAGATAGAGCTAGTCAACTCTCTAGGAGTGATTTAGTAAAAGTTGACGCACGAAACATCATCCGTTCCTATTTGAACGTTTTACTTCTAAATAATCCGTTTACTCTATGACCTATGACAAGAGCAGTCCCGCACTAGACTCCATGTGCACGTCATGTCTACGTTATTGACGAGTAGCGACGAATTTGACTGCTGTCCCACCCCGCGTAAGACGGTATTGTTTACCAGTTGTTTACGTCACGTCCACGATCATGCCCGAACAGATCGAAGTATTATGAACATAGCTGAAATTGAGAGAGATTTTGGCTCCGTTCGTCGCTAAATTTGCCCGAGTTATGATCAAACCATATTCGTTAGAAAGACAAACCTTTGTGAAAAGATCTGATCTATTTTTTTTGCCGTACGACAAGTTTGAGCGGAGATATTTGACTTTGAAGGCGATGCGGTCGGGCCGCGAGTAATTAGCCTTTACCTTTTATATACATATGACGAGCAACACACAAGTTGACACAACATATAGGCCACAGAAAAGGTTGCATAAACCGCTCTAAATGAGCCCATGGCATAATTAAAATAATGCAAAGGCATTATACTATAATGTCAACTATATTTTATTGTTAAAGTGTAGTTATTTGACTAATTTAAGAATGTTTTTAGAATAGTTTTGGTGGAGTATAAAATTTGTTTATAAAAAGCTGTTAAAACCCGCAACTCCTGATCATTCACCCTGAAATTGGGCCGCTTGTGGTTGGAGGGGAAAAGCACTGAGCTAAATATATCTGGAGGACGTGCTGCTAATGTTGCTAGGCAGAAAAGTGAAGCCAAAAACATGGCGGATTTTGACGTCATTTGACGCCATTACCATGACGACTGGTCCGAAATGCTCATGGTAATTACCACTGACCAGGCTCAATTCTGAGCCCGCTACAGCCTTCACACCCCCCTGGTTTTTGCCAAAATAATTTAGCTTTTTGCCGTGAAGTCTTGTTGTTTTGGAGTTTTCGACATATCTTTTCGACTTTCAATAGTTTCAAATATTTATTTAAAGATGTCCAAGTCGTACACGTTATTGTCGTATGTGAAAGGCAACAAAGAAATATCAAACCGCCGAGAAATTTGGGCAAAGACGATATTTGAAGCCAGAGTGTATTAAACTGCACAGATATTTTTAAATAGGATTGAAACTCCATATTTTTACAGCGATCATACTATATTATTGTGTCTGAGTAAGTTGTACACTTGTATGTATTTTTAGCATTTGAGAAATTATGTCTGTGAGTCTCTGTGGGTGGTATGAACTATGAAGCCATGTTTTTTGTACTAATATCATATAATATCTTGACTCTGAAGAAATGTCAGGAGTGAGGAGTGGTTAAGATGATTATGATGTGCCACTATTTTTAAGAGGGAATTAGGATAGAAAAGAGTAATGGTTTTGTGTCTACTGTATAACAACTTATTCATATAAACTAGGGTGCCGGGGGAAAGCCGGGAAAGGCAATGTCTACCTAGCTTTGTGGCCAACAACATCTTACATTGGAGATACTGTCTTTTTAATATATATTTGAACCACTAGTAAGGGTTGAATATCACTTTGAATAAGATATGTATCCTTGTAAATACAGTGCTCAGCTTGTTAACCCTCCATCCTCGCTGAGTGAAAGGTATCTTGGGCGATTACTCCCAGTAATGTGCTGCACTATGTCTGCCCCACCTTCCCCCTTGGTCAAGGTATGTGCAGGGACTGTTGAATGCCATTATGTTTTGTTTCTAGTATTATTTAACATTTTTTGCCTGGCTACATTAAAAAATACCCATCCAAAAGACTGGCAGATGGGTCTCCGCCCTCTGGCTAAGCCCATGCCCATAGTTCTGGTGTCCCTGAAGTTAGGTCACATTCTTTTGTTTTCCTATCGACTCACCCTATTTTTTATTTGTTATGCCTTTGTCTCCACTGAAACCTGTATAGCATTGTTTGTGTAACAGATATAATCTACTCTTGTTTATTGCAGAATATATCCCACAATAACACAGTCCTTCTTTATATAATTGGTGAAACACAGCACCAAGCAACATGTTTGGAAATTATTAAAAATACAAAAGCTTGATCAATTTTTGTTTCATTTTAATTGACATTTTTCAAATAATTATTATTAATTAGCAGTAAATATTACTTTCAACAACCAAACTGTATAATCAAGTTATGGCATTATAATTATAACTTTGCAGCCCTAGTTGGCCTGTGACTTTATTCTGCCTGCTCGACCAGCATTTTGATGCCTTGTGCCATTTCTTGTGGTACCTATAAACTTCCAGATGAAGGGCCTTCGCTCGAAACGTCGAAGTTCTTATTGTATTTTTCAGGTAGTTTTACACAACTCAGCAAAAGAACAGTCATACTGTATGTCTGTATTATTATCCTTACACCACAATACTTTAATAAATATACATAGATCTATGTTAACTCTATGTATGATACAATACAATTCTTACAAGTTCTTTGTATATCACAGTTGAAGTCTGTAATGGAAATGAGAAATAAAGTTACCTTGGTTGTTTTTATACAGTGGTGTGCAAATAATTACTTACTATGGGTGAACTAGAACTCGGTTCTGGCCAAACTTAAAATATTAGTGGTGCACCACTACTCAGTGGCGTAACTACTATGGGTTCGGACCGGGCAAACCTGGGGGCCCCCAACCCCAATGGCCCAAAGGGGGCCCCCCAGGCAGCCAGGCTCAGACTGTAGAGCAAAAACAAATTGACAGGGAAGACTCTGAGAAACGAGAAATGCATGAACGCAACAACAAAATATCAAAAAGCACAATTCGTCTATATATAAATGTAAATTAAAGATTTATGGTAACAACCGTACTAATTTCCAAACAAATTGTAAATTTTTATATGTTAAAATGTCGTTTTCTGACCTTCAGAATTCTGTAAAATCTTCCCCCGAAGTCCAGGAAATGGCATTTCAGAGACTCTAGATTTAAACATTTTCCGGGGGCATGCCCCCAGACCCCCATGTGCCTTCAGCACTCGTACCAGCACTCGGACCGGGGGCCCCCTGGTATAACGTTACGCCACTGCCACTACTCCTGAACTTTGAAGATATAATGGCCAGGTCATTCCCGGGAATTATCCAAACCCCAACTATTGAGGAAATTTCTGCCATCCAAAGGCACAAGTGGGTAAATCAATTTCTATATAGTAGTAGGATGTCTGTTTAATAGGACATTAATTACAGTCGAACCTCTACTTACGGACACCTCCCGGAAGCGGACACCTCTTGTAGGCGGACACTGTTTTTGGGTCCCGGCCAATACGCTATTATATTACTATATTTACAACCTCTCCTAGGCGAACACCTCCCGTAAGCGGACGCGGACACCAAAACAACCTTCCCAAACAACATAATAACCTCTTGTAAGCGGACACACTTGATTTATTTTCTGTTAAATTAATAATTATGCCGCCTAGTTGACTTACTACAGTATTAGAATACGTCCCTTTGAAAGAACCCGACATTAAAACAACGGCCAAAGCTGCAAATATGACATTCTTACAGACATACGTTTAGCAGGACAAAAGCAAGCGCACATAACAGATTTTTTCAAGCCATCTTAGCTGAACTATAGTCTCATTTACAACGGCAATATAGACATTAAATTGGTAATGTTTGTATATAATCTAGGGACACAAATGTTTTACGGTGGGGTTTTTAGAGTAAATTTGCAATAATAGCTGTCAATAATATAGTCATATTAACATCATTATTAAAATAATCATGTTTCAACAATTACGTAATCAGTTAAGGGGGTACACTACAAAATTTTAAAGGAAAATCCTATTTTTAAATTAGCCATATTATGCATCGTTAATGATCCATTTTTCGTTTTCTGGTGTTAATTTTTCTATTTGTTTGGCGGAAAATGGGTAAATAGGGGAAAATAGCAGCTTGTTTGAAATTTTGTCCCGTAGTAACCACCATAGCAACCACATCCACCTACCCCCCCCCCTAGCTATATAGTGATTTTAAACGATTTTATTTCAAATTACACGAAGTGCAAGTAGGTTATATTTAGGCGGGAGAGGCGTTATAATGGCGTGAAAGTAAATTGTGTTCACGCTATATAATTATTTTGTATAATTACGGTTCCACTTCAAGGCTTTGACTGATTGAGGACATCCTGTAAAGTCCGACGAAAGTCGATCTGCCATAACCTTTCAAAGAACCGAAGGGTTAAACATTGGTATCTTTTTAAAGACGGCAACGGCGGAGGTCACAGCTGGGAACCAAACTTAGATGTAGAAATAGTATACGTGTTAAACATTTTTGAAAAAATCTAGCATGGCATTTTCATGATATATATGCCTACCTCTCCCGTTTAGGATATGTTTGGCTATGTGACTTCGACCCCGAATTAGTCTTAGTATATTTTGTGAGCATTTGAAAATATAGGTGAGCTCCATGTCGAATTTTTCATTTGTGCTTATAATATAAGTAAATAAAGCTTTTCTTCAGTTTTCAATTTTGACCTAATTAGCAGTACGCTAAAGACGATATCCCCTAAAGTAATGAACCAAATGACTTCAAATTTTCAGTGAAGCTTTGTATATACCTTATCTATGCTGTAAACTAGGATTTTTGAAATTAGCTAAATCTGTGATGTACAATCATTATTTTTCTGACCGAAACGACATAAAAATATATGCGACATCAACTCCTTCAGAAAAAAATAACTAAAACTCAATATTTTTTAAAGATCCTAGTTCACAGCATACACGTCATATATTGGTTCCTATTTTTACCATTTTTGAAGATTTGTCATGTTTGGTTGTCTTGTAATCGTTTTTATCGAGACACCATTTTTTTACTGCTGGGGGTAATTATATCGGTAACCATGGTAACAATAATTTAGAAAACTGTGTCTTTGGTCATCATTTGATCAGAGGAATAGTTCTGGGCGAAAAAAATTTGTTGTGGTGTACCACCTTAAATATTAACCAACCTCTCATAAGCGGACACCTCCCGTAAGCGGACACCAGGTCGTGGTCCCGAGGGTGTCTGCTTACGGGAGGTTTTTTTTTTATTTTTATTTAGCTTCGCCTATAATTACTTAACAATCAACACGTAAAACACAAACCATTCCTGTTCAACCCCAAAACGCGCAAACTTTAACGCCCCCTTGACATGCACCCTTGACCGTTAAAACTAGGACGGTTTAAATTTTACAATCATATATCTTCATTTTAAAATAGTTTGAAATTTATGAGCACAATATTGGAAAATACGGAAAATTGCTTAAAAGCTTGGCCTAGAGCTAGACAATACTTATCGAAACACAGCAAAAGCGCCAGGCCTCCACGTTTCAAGGTTGAACAAGAAGGTAACAACAACAAAAAGGCGGGGACACCACAACAGTTTAAAACCAATTACTGTGGGCCCTTGAATATAGAAAACACATAACTAATATTTAAATTATAACTGATAATGTACATGTACTAATAGCAGCACGTTAATGGCTGCATGAGTCTGCGTGATGTGTTGCATTTCAAGCAGACTGTTCTCCACGTTCTGGCGTCGTCCACATCATAAAATGTCTTGGCAGCGTTGTGATAATAGCCAGCAACAATGTTCTAAATCGTACCAGCGATAGATCCTTTTGCCTTAGACCTTCTGGCAGAGAGTTGTAAGTTCTTATTACTCTGATGAAGAAAGAGCGTTGGTATGTCAGCGTCTTACATTTGCGAGGACGGAAAGAGAGCACGTTGGTGTCAGCCGAGGTTCTAGTGAGCCTTGATGGGATAATTGGCTGCGGAAGGACTTCATTCGAGACAGTTATAATGTTTTATAAGGTTCGACTGTAACTGACTTTTATGAGGGTGCTGAAAGGATTGGTTGTGCACAACCCCTACATCCCCATCAATAAATACTACAATACCCGACTGCACAGTAGGTGACTGCCACTACCAAAAGCCTAGAAGAATTAGCAACTTTGCCAAGGGCAACTTGCAAGCCAGTAGACGGCTGTGGTATTAGTGTAAAGACTCTGACAGACTGTTACCATAATCTGTATATAATATGAAAGGATTGTAAAAGACCACCAAGTATAAATTCAATATATATAAACTTTTAAAACTCAGTTAATGCAATAAAAACACAAAGGCCCAAGCATGGCCAGTGCTGGAATAAAACAACAAAATTTATGTACACAATTGTCGGCCATTCAAAACGATTTTGATTGTATAATTTCTTGATATATTTGGCATATTTAATATTGTTTATAATAACATACGTTTTAGATATAGTATATAATTCACACATTTACAAGCTATAAATATTTCTTACCGTAATTAACAAAAAGCCAATCTTTCCTCGACGCTGTAAAACAAGCCAAATTAATATTTGTGCAAAAACCAGGAGGGTGAAGGACTTTGTTTAAAGCTTAGGATCGCGGTTGGTCAGTGGCAAATACCATGGGGATTTCGGACCAGTTGTCATGGAAATGGCGTCAAATCCGCCATGTTTTTGGCTTCACTTTTCATTGCCGTGCACTCCCTCCAGTAATATAGTATAGCTCAGTGGGGAAAAGCTAGTCAGAGGCTAGGTATTATCACTGAGCTATACTATATTACTGGAGGAAGTGCTCGGCATATATTTGGCTTGCTGACGCCACATATGGTCCTAAATGCTCATGGTAATTACCACTGACAGGCTCAAGTTTGAGCCCGCTACAACTTTTACACCCCCCTGGATTTGGAAAAAATATTTTAGCTCTTTGCAAAGTTTGCAGTATTAAAATTCTCGTTGTTTAGGACTTTTCAACATATTTTTTTTACCTTTGACCATTTGTTCAAAGATTTGCAAGTCGTACACCGGTACACGTTATTCTCATCCTTTAAAGACGACAAACAAATACTAAAACTTCAAAACTGATGTGGGCAAAGATGATATTTGAAACCAGAGCGAACAGGTTACTGTAAAAATTCCGTAAATATTTCAGTTTACATACTATTTATATTATATTTCACGAGATACATGATAGAATATACTTTATTCAGGTTTAAAGGAGGGTCTTGTATGGTACAAGAGTATGGGCAGTGTATTTTTTTAGCCACAAGTATTTTAATACCTGTAGTGTCAGTTTCTTCCCTCAAAGCAATGGAAACTTTGTAATTCCACATTTTAGTTTCATACTATTTTGTGATGTTCTGAATAAGTTGTATGTATTTTTAGCATTTGGAAAATTATCTCTGTGGTGCCAGAAGAAGGTCAGGGTGGTGGGGGCAGCTGATCTTGGAAAGGCAATTTATATCTAGATTTCTGGTCAGATGTCGTAGGCTGGGCTGGGGATACTTTCCATATTTGAAACACTAGAATTGTAGTTCCTGTGTCTGATAGGTTTTGACTATCACTTTGAATGAGCAACATATCCTTAAAAGGCCACTACAGTAGCTTATAAACCCTACACTACCCCAATAAAAAAGTATTGGCCAGAGGTAACTTCATCCATAATTCTGGTGTTCATTAAGCTTAAAGCATAGGAGTTAGGTTGCATTCTTTTGTTTTTCTCTTGTCCCCCCTGTCTTTTTTATGCTTTTGCCATAGAATAGGAAATGACTAGAAGGGCCACTTGAGACCGAACCTTTGAAGTTTTTGACGCTGCGCATGTCGCATGTTCATTACCATTATTCTAGCCAGTCAATTGCATTTTCTGACCAATAAACACGCCGAACTGGCTGGTCCGCCATTATTCTGGCCAGACAACTGCATAAAAATAGGGGGTCACGTTGCACTGCTGAGTGGCCTTTCTGGTCATTTCCTATTCTGTGCTTTTGTCTTTACTGAAAACTTTACAACAACATTTGCATATTACTTATATACATGATTGCAGAATTTATCCCAAAATAAGGGACCGGGTCATTAATAATGGGAGGGGGCGGTGGATTAGAAATTCCGAACATTTCACTTTTTTTCAAGACTGCCCCCAACAGCAAGACGCCCCAAATCGATATCGAATATTTCAGACCGCCCCCCTCCTAGACGATTTTACCAATACCAGCTTAAAAGAAATTAATGTAGTTTCAAAGAAATCTATCTACCTCAGATATGACAGTTTAAAGCCCTATAACATGAAATTTAATAGAAAATAATTAAATAGGAAAGGTGGGAACTCGCCAAAACCGGACCAGCTCGGGTATACCCGAGCTATCTCGCCCCATATAAATAGCCCCAATATAAACACTTAAATATGCCCAGATCTAGAAGGCAACAAAGATGCAGCATTTGTGTGGTTATTTGCACGTAATTTGAATGAAGAAATGAACCGCCCCCCATGCTAGACGATTTTACTCTATATTATAACACAAGACAATTTTACAGTACTTGTCAAATAGCCATCCCTCAGGGATAAACAGCAGTTACGTCTCTTCTTAACCCACCAAGCGAAAAGCAGTCCTTTTATTAGTTTATTCTGTTTTATAACGCCATATTATTTTAAGCTATATATTAAAGCTGGATGATTTTACTTGAGGGGAAACCCCTTGGGGTTAAATGACCAGCTTGTAGGCATATACAATTTTGTTGGGAATATTGCAGATTGATATTCCTGGTATTAAACTTGTTGCTTTCTAAGGTGCTCTTCCTGTATCCTAAACTTTAGTGCTAAAATAGCTTGAAACAGGAACATGTGATGTCACATCCACATGAATTGTGAACAGTGTAAAATTTTTAATGTAATTATAAAACTTGTATGAAGTCATTTATATTACATCTATTGATTTATACTACATGGTCAATGTTTTGTTGTATGGTCTCATCAAAACACTTCAAGTGAGTAGCACATATTTTTAGAATTGAGGCTGCCCCCATTCAGGGTAAAAATAATTGAGACCGCCCCCCTTTTCTCACCCACCACCCTCCCCTCCCATTATTAATGACTGGTCCCTAACACAGTCCTTTATGTAATTGGTGAAACATGCAACATGTTTGGAAATTGAAGATACAAAAGCATAATAACTTTTGTTTTATTTTAATTTGACATTTTCAAAGAATAATTACTAATTAGCAGTACTGTATATAATTTTAAGAACCAAACTGTATAATCAAGTTATGGTATTATCAGTGACATACCGAGCGGGGAAGATAGGGGGTGTTACACCCACTTTTTAAAGAATCTGTCAGTAAGTCGACCTTCGTCTCTTGAAACATAAAATCTTAAAGTAACTTGGTGAAACAACCAAACTGAGCAACAGAATTGTGCACTCACTAGCAACCAACACTACATCAGTTTTTCTTCTTTTTGGCTGTGTCATTGGTAAATTTTGGAATGGGCACCCCCCTAGTGGAAATGTTAGAACACAGTATGCCACTGGATATTACTATAACTTTGTATCCCAATGGTCTATGACTTTGCTCTGCAAAAGAGAAGAGAATAGTCATACCATATTATTATACATCCTTATACAACAATAATATCATATACATATATGTTAACTATGCATGATACAATACATGACCTGTTAAGAATACTTTTTGCTCAAATTATAGTTATTTGTATATCACAGTTGTAGTCTGTAATGGAAATGAGAAACAATAAAAGTTACTTTGGTTGTTTATAGACAATGGTGTGAGAAAAAATTGCTTACTAGGGGTGCACCAGAACTTATTCCGGGGCAAAAAATGAAGTCCAATGTCCCCACTACTGTCCCGACCTAGACATTCCCCATATATCGGGGAACAACAAACTCGTAATACTAGGCATTTGTCCCTGCTTTCCCCACTATTTCCTGGGTTGGGGGAGCCAGGATTTACAATGACTGGTGCATTAGTTCCAAGTTCTGGCCAGAACTTAGTTCCAAGTTCTGGCCAGAGCCCCATTTTTGATAGTTTCATTTCTGGCCAGGTCAAAATTTTCTCTGGTGCACAACTATACACCATTATTTCTGCTATTTGAACATAATATTTTATATGGTTTTGATGCAGTACAACCATTCACACGTCTCAGATTTTTTTACATTTTTGTATCCAAATAATAACCATTTGCTTACAATGCATTACAATACAACCAGATTTAGCATTTTACTCTGTCTAATGCCAGAGGGCTACTTGTCAGTGGTAGGGTACGGCCAGTCAATGGGTTAATGAACTTGTAATTATGAGGGCACTTTGAAGATATATTGGGTCATTCCAGAAAAGATCCAGACTCCCGCTATGGAGGAATTTCTGCCATCCTAAGGGGAAAGTGGGTAAATCTATTTTTATATATTAACTAATATAAACTATAGTAAAATGTTTACTAGGGCACCTGTTTAATAGGACATCAATTAGCTGACTTTTTTGAGGGTGCTGAAATGGTTGATATCCTAGCTCATAGGCCATATTAATAAATATTACAAAACTTAACTATGCAGCAGGTAACTGCTGCTACAAAGAAAACCCTGGAAGAACTAGCAAGTTTGCCAAGGACAACTTGCTTGTCTTTTATATAATCTGGGTTACAAAGCCTATGTATGTATGGCAAGTGTAAGGATTTTGACAATTGACACCATATATTAACTGTATTACTATTTATGAAAGGACTGCACGTATAGAAAAGGCCAGAAAACCAACAAGCATAAAATTAATTATACTATAAAACTTTTAAAACTAATTAAAAAGCAACATGGCCAGCTCTGAATCAAAACAACAAGATTCTATGTACATTACAAGTTTTTTATGTCTGTTTTTAAAATATTTCTATCCAAGTCGACCGCTGAGTATATAGAAAGCCGGGTAGAAAGCTGGAAAGTAAATGCAAATCTTACCGGTGAGAAGCAATATTCTTCCTTTATAGTGAAATGTTGCATCCGCAAGCGGAACAAAAAGGTAATCGTTTAATATAGGGAGTTTTGGCAAATTTTTGTTATAAAAAAAACGTTTGAGTAAAAGTTAACTGGTGTATTATCAAGGTATATCTTCAAGCTGCATACAGAAGGAGTTTTAGTGTATATTTTTAAAAAGTGATGGAAAAATAACTGGTTCAAGTGCGATGTAGTGTCGCGAAGCCGGCAAGGTGAGGAGTAATTTCCTTTTTTAGTACAATAAGTTTCACCTCGAAATAAACTTGTTCTTTTTAAATTGAAAAACTTTACATCATAAAAATGTAATCATAAGCTATTACTTAAACTAAAATTACAGTTAAAAGGTTACTTTAGTAGATTTTAAAAGGTTTTTTATTGTGTTTTTTAGACCAATGGTCGCCACATAACTGCTATGCCTGGACGCGTTAAATGTTTCGTCTCAGGCTGCAGTAATTCGTGGTACAACAAAGATAATGTAAAGTAAAATGAAAGTCTAACATGTCGGATAACACTAACGTAGAAAAATGGACTAAAGAAGAATGTGTTAGGTTTTTAAGAACTGTTAAGGGTGCAAAATTAACTGGAAACAAGTGCGAATTAATATCTCGGGTTAAAGGCTACTGTACATTGAACATCCTGACATTTTAAGCAGCATTCAAACTAGTCCCGAAATAACACTAGTAACAGCCCTTGACATTGATAGCTTAAATGAAAGTTGCCTGCAGTGGAACAGTGCAAGAGAAAATCTACCTTTTGTTAGTTTTGAGACAGTAGAGAAATATGTTAAGACACGAGAACAAGCCGCACAAGCATTGCAGGAGAAAGGTTATCGTATGTTCGCATCCAGAAAAATTGTTAACATTCAGACAGCAACAGTAAATGGGAATGCGTTGCTGCTTAAGGCTTTTGTAAGGCCAAGCATGGAAAACAAACCTGCTAGGCCTCTGTGGGTTTTGTTTACTGAAAATAAGCCAAGCAAAGCATTTTGTAGATGCCCTGCTGGGAAGTCTGGGTTATGTTGCCACGTTTCTGCAACGCTTTATGCATTGGAGGAACATAGCCGCACAAGCAATCTAACACTAGAATTAGCATGCACCTCAAAATTGCAAACATGGCATAAGAACAAACCGTGGCGAGGAAAGCTCACTGAAATTGACAACATAAAGGTCGAGTCAGCAAAAAAGAAAGTTAAACCTCAACAGCGTGAAGCAAGATCAATTGCAAAAAAGGTTAAACAAAAGTGTTTGGTAAAGTCAAACCCATCAAGTGCATCTGATATGCAAAGGGAACTTAAATTTCTCCATTGTTTAAACTCCACCGGCACAAAATCCTCTGTTTACAATGTTTTAAGCCACAGGTATGCCTCAATTGTAAAGCATGATCATGATTATTGTAAAGATGGTGAGCCTGATTATGATAGTGAACAACTACAGAAGAACACAGATGGAAGTTGTACTCAGCCGGCAGATGAAACCTCCTCAACAATGTTAAACATTGAACAAGCAACTCGGGGACAGAGAAACAATCCATTATCGCATGCATACCGCCAGTATCGAATAACTTCATCCATAGCCAGAAAATTGTTGCATTCGACAGAGCGTGGGAGACCCAGCCTCCTTAACCGGATCATGAATATACAAGCTGTTCAAAATGAAGAAAACATCCCCCCTTCCCTGCTATATGGGATACAGAATGAAGCCAGAGCTCGAGCAAGATATACCCAAATAACTGGAAGAGTGGTCGAGGAGTGTGGTTGTTATATTGATGGCATTCTGTTGGCATCTCCAGATGGTTATATCCCTGAATTGGACCACCTGCTTGAAATCAAGGGTCTAGCCGGTCAAAGAAATCAGCCAGTCATTCAAGCTGTCAAGGAAAGACAGTCGGAGAAATCATATCCATATGCCATTGATGTTCATGGGAAGCTGCATCTGAAAAATGATAATGCAAGGGGCTATTATGAGCAAGTGCAGATGCAGATGGCCCTTTCAGGAAAGCAAGTTGTGGAATTTGTTGTTTTTTCAGACATCGACCAAGAGCATTTTCAAATTGAATTTAATGAGGCTTTCTTTCTTGATCTAAAGAGCAAATTACAGGAATGGTATAAGGATTACATTCAGCCTCTTCTAACATCTGGGAAGTGCCCAAAATTATTGTAAAAAGTAAAACCACATTGTTTATAAAATTATGCAATATTAATGGTTAAGAAATCCATCTGGTCTAAGCCATAATAATAACATGTACTGAAATTCATTCATTATTTATTATATATGTAATACATTGAATGATAATATAATTATGTAAATAAATACTGCATGTATAATGTATATAAATTTGAGCAATATAGTACACTTTTAACATTGAACATGTTATATTTAAATTTTTTAAATGTTCATTCAAATTGAATTAATGTTAAATTTTAATTAATATAAATTGATTATAAATTTTTGAATGTAATATTAATTAATTCAATTCCAACCTAAAATATAGTATACTATATTATCATATATGTGCAAGAATTATGTGTAACAGTATTACAGGTTTTTTATACCACATTATTCCTCATTCTGGCATGTTTTTGGTCCAATAGGGGGACTCATATTCACAAGAAACCCAATAAACTTCCATGTTGGATTGATTAAATCATATTGATTCATTGGCCACACTTGTGATAATATATGCCAATTTCTCATTCTTCCAATGAATCGCTCAACATGTATGCGAAGATGAGCTATGTCAAATGTTTTGGCACATTCGGTGACTGACATCTGCTCTCCCTGTAACATTGGTGCTGCATAGTGATATAGCCCTTTCTCAGCACATATATCTTGGATTGTAAATCCTCTATCTGTCATTACACCCTTGCCTGACTCAACCATATCTAACATGCCAGATTTAATTGTTATTTCATTATCAGATGTAGACCCAGGCATCAAGTCACTAAAAAAACAACCGACTCCATCTGGTGTTATCCCAACTAATCCTTTAACAGTTGCACAATTTTTGTACGATGAAAAGTTCATAGACTGAAGATCGCAATTGGAAGCTCTTTGGACTTTAAACTCAGTGCAGTCCAGAATTATTCTAGTCTTAGCATACTCAGGCTTGAAATTCTTGGGCATATGAGCTTCTATATAACTAGCACTTGGCCATAGGTCAATTTTGCAAACTATGCAGCTTAGGAATGTTATCCAACCCTCAAAAATTCTAGACACTGTCTGTCGCGATAACCCTAATCTGCCAGCCAAATCTTCAAACTCTAATCCCAATCTACACTTAACGAGCACAGCAAAAAGTTCATTTTTTCGGCTGATATCTTTTCGTATTGGTGTAGATAGTTCTGGCTCAATAAATTCCCAAAGTGCATTAAACTGTTTGCTGCTCAAACCAGTGTAGAATATCATCTTACTCTCATCACTTATGAATTTCTCATAGCCAAACTGCTGTTGATTAAGTTTATTTTGCAAAACTTCACTTTCATGTACATATTTTTTTAATTTTTCATTCATGTCTTTTTCTTTGACTTTCCCACTGGCTAATTTTTCTTCCAGGACATATAATTGCTCTTTCAAATTATCAAATTCAGCTTGCTTTTTTTCCAACCTCTTTTTCAATAATCTTTCTTTATATGTTTTAAAATATTCTGTTCTTGGCTTAGGCTTTGGAACAGGCCCTCGAACTGTAGGAGCTTTCCTCTTTTTACAGTGTTTTGCTGGCGGGAACTGCCATAGAGGCAATTCACTTGGAAACTCACATCTACCATTCTTAAAATGCTCTCCGCAAATTCTCGCATTTTGTGCCTTCGGAAGCTTAGTTTTTAAAGATATTTCGTACTGTTCGATTAGACTTAGATTTTTAGGTAAACGATGGAAACTAACATTGTCATTATCTTTGTTGTACCACGAATTACTGCAGCCTGAGACGAAACATTTAACTCGTCCAGGCATAGCAGTTATGTGGCGACCATTGGTCTAAAAAACACAATAAAAAACCTTTTAAAATCTACTAAAGTAACCTTTTAACTGTAATTTTAGTTTAAGTAATAGCTTATGATTACATTTTTATGATGTAAAGTTTTTCAATTTAAAAAGAACAAGTTTATTTCGAGGTGAAACTTAGTGTAAGTACTAAAAAAGGAAATTACTCCTCACCTTGCCGGCTTCGCGACACTACATCGCACTTGAACCAGTTATTTTTCCATCACTTTTTAAAAATATACACTAAAACTCCTTCTGTATGCAGCTTGAAGATATACCTTGATAATACACCAGTTAACTTTTACTCAAACGTTTTTTTTATAACAAAAATTTGCCAAAACTCTCTATATTATTTTTCAAAACTCGCTCTTTAAATTTGTTGTCATTCTCTGGCCCGGCCGCGCGGTTTGCCACCCAAAAATGGCGGATAAGGCCTGGTCGCATAGCGTGAGAAAGGCTAATTGCGTAACGTCAGTTTGATAGATGGAAACAAGTGAAAACCACAAAATAGTTCAACACATTATCAACTGCTATATGATTAAATTAATAAATTTAGCTTTGAAAACGTAAAATTAGAAACAATATTTTGTAGTTAAGATGTAATATCCAGTGGTGTTGGCTTTTTAAAGGTGTTTTATTACAGTTTATTTAAAATGAACTCCGATACTGTCACTGGCGAAAGACTTCGATTGCAACCATGGCTAGAAAAGCAAATTAATAGCGGCCGTATACCGGGTTTGGTATGGGAAGACAAGGCTACAGGAATTTGGAAAGTGCCCTGGAAACATGCCAGAAGGCCAGGGTTTGTGCTCGAACGGGATACAATGTTGTTTAGAGAGTGGGCTAGACATACGGGAAAATATAAAGACGGCGAACAGCCCGATCCCAAGACTTGGAAAACAAGATTTCGCATTGCTTTAAAGAGTCTGCCCAATGTGAAAGAATTGATGGATCCAAGTTACTTTAAAGGCGATGAACTTTGTAGAGTCTTTCAATTTTTACCAAAAGGTAAGATTATTAAGTTTTCTAGTACAAGATTTGACGTATTTATACCAGGGTCGGATCCAGGCTCATCGGACAGAGGGGTGCAGATTTTTCCGGGGGTGCACCCTTCCGCCACCAGCACAAATTATGTCAAAAATGCCATAGATCGTGAAAATTTCAGTATGAACTTGTTGATTCTGACTTTTTGTGGGGGGTGCGCACCCCACTGCACCCCCAGTAGATCCGCGATCATCCGCCTATGATTTATACAATGTGATATGCCAAACAGGAAGCCAGGGATGCCTAATTGTTACAATACAAAGTCTTGCAATTTTTTAAAGTTAATTAATAATAGTTTATTAATATACCACCTTTAGGGGCTGTTCATATGAACTGGGCAGGCCCGCGCGTTACCAGGCTGACTTGCAAGAGGCGAGATCCTGTCTCGTATATTTTTTAAACCTGTTTTTAAGATTTGATTCACATGGGAACTGGGGCCAGCCCGGTTTGCTGGGCTCTCGCTTGAGCGAGGCAAGATCCCACCTTCCTTGGCTAATATGAATATGTACACTTAGCGGGCTAGCCCGGTAAACAAGGTTGGAAATCGTATCACAGTGCATGCTATATTCTGCCTAAAACTGTCTAACAAGTCAAAACAAGTGCTGGAATTCACAAAATTATGTCTCCTGAAGCAGTTGCTGGCAATAAAAATAGTGTTTTTCAAAACAAAAATATATATTGCTTTCCCGCCAAAATCACATGGGAATTTCTTTTGCTCACGCTTGCTGAGCTAGCCTGCCTCATGTGAAGCATATAACAAACTGGCCCGGCAAAGCAGGCCATTAATTATATATATTTTCAAATTTGGCACACTAATTAGTTCTAATTAATGTGTAATTGGATACACTTAGTAGAGCTTTGCAGTCTATTCTCATATTTCCATACTCCAATGTCAATATGTAACAGAAGCTCTTCTTATCTGGACATGCTGTTAGTACAGTATGTGTGAATCTAGTATGTGGATCAGTCCTGCCAAGTATGTTTGTCCATAGCGAACAAAACTGACATAATTGTTCAAATATTAATCCAAATCTTAAAACGAAGTTGAATTTCATAAACCATCAAGTTCATAACTGAAATAGTGATGTCCATTTCGAAAATTCCAAGTCCAATGTATTAAAATCGAAGTCTATCGCATT
Source organism: Trachythela sp. YZ-2020 (assembly GCA_016169945.1). Classification (NCBI taxonomy): domain Eukaryota; kingdom Metazoa; phylum Cnidaria; class Anthozoa; order Malacalcyonacea; family Clavulariidae; genus Trachythela; species Trachythela sp. YZ-2020. Next base: position 4,831,200 of record JADLSH010000389.1, read on the forward strand.
TGAATCGAAGTCGAATGCATTTGAATTGAAGTCGAATTCATTCCAATCGAAGTTGAAATAAATTATATTTTGACTATTTAAAAAAATAGCATGCATAAACTAACATAATCAGCATAATCTATTTTCTTCAAAATGGCAGAGAGGAGCATGTTTGTGGCCAACTGGCCACTGCCAGCCGAGTCAGTAAAACTCTAGCAAACTACAGTATACTTAGCTACCAGAGATTTCAATAATGTTTGGCATTCAAGTCCGGTTACCAGCCGAGAAAAGCTGCAGAAAACTATACAGATAACATTCTAAATTCTGGCATCTCGCTGGACAAAATTGCATGTTGAAGGGTTTTTGTAGATGGGAATTTGGAGCGAAAATTATATACATATTTTTAGACATAACCAAGAGTCTTCAACTATAAGTCTTCTGGTGGGAATTGAACCTGCTGTCCTGCGATTCCTGTGCATTACTCTGACCACTTAGCTACAGAGTCCACTTGCCAAGAGCTAACCTCATGTGTATAGTTCTGTCTGTACAGTATAAAAATATGTATTTAATTTTCGCTCCAAATTTCCAACTGCAAAAACCATTCAACATATGCAGATAACAGCTGAGGAGAAGCTGTACTATACTATGTACAGAATATGGCTCCAGTAGTCCAGTTTCATTTCAGTTCCAGCTGGCAATAGTAACAGTGCACTACAGCTTTTACCTGCTGGATGCCCCATATACTGTTGTATAGCACAGTTTCACTCCACTGGCAGCTGTACTGTAGTATAGTACAGATTTCAATGGCTGGCAGCCGTATACAGATTATGCATATATATGGATATATACAGTATACTGTATATGGATTTAGCCATCTACTGGTATAGTACAATTCTTCGAGGATTTCCTCGGCTGGTAGTCCTTGCATTTTTTGCAGCCGTTCCCGTTCAGGTCTAAAATATTGTATATAATATTTCAGTGGCGTAACGTTATATCAGGGGCCCCCCTGTTCAAAAATTTTGAAGGCCCCCCCTAGTACGAGTGCCAAAGGCACAAGCTCGCTCCGAAGTAACGAGCATTCTATGAGGGTCCGGAGGCATGCCCCACCAGAAAATTTTTAAATCTAGAGTCTCTGAAATGCCATTTCCTGGACTTTGGGGGAAGATTTTACAGAATTCTGACGGTCAGAAAACGACATTTTAATATATCAAGAAAGAACATATATTTTGTTGTTGCGTTCATGCATTTTTCGTTTCTCAGAGTCTTCCATGTCAATTTGTTTTTGCTCTACAGTCTGAGCTTGGCTGCCTGGGGGCCCCCCTTTGGACCATTTGGGTTGGGGCCCCCGGGTTCACCCGGTCTGAAGTCATGGTAGTTACGCCACTGTAATATTTCACTCGAAATATCCATCCACCTAAACCTTCTACATCAATTTCAATCGAGTGAGATGCAGAAAAAAACATCTTGTAATTTACCTTATCACAACCCGCAGTACCCGCATCTATATATATACATGAACTTGTGGTTAACGCTTGGCAACTGGACTCTGTAGCTCAGTGGTCAGAGCGCTGCACCGGAATCGCAGGGCCGCAAGTTCAATTCCTGTCGGAGGACTTAGAGTTGCATTTTTCGCAGCCGTTCCCGTTCAGGTCTAAAATATTGTATATAATATTTCACTCGAAATATCCATCCACCTAAACCTTCTACATCTATTCTGTAGTTAGTATCAATAATGCCGTTTTTCCCGGCTGGTAGCTGTGTACTGTACTGTAATTTACTACAGCTTTCCTTGGCTGGTATAATAGCTGAATACTATAGTATACTACAGTACATCTTTCCTCGGCTGGTAGCCGTATACTGTAGTTTACTAGAGTTTTATTTGGCTGGCAGGCGGGAGCAGATCACAAGCGTGCTAATTGGGGGCCATTTTGATGAAAATAGCTCCCGCCTAAAAGCTCCAACCAAAATCAATTGATGACGATTTGGCAAATTTATGCGTTCCAGCTTTTTTGGACTTTGAATAATGTATTTGGACTTTGAATTCAACTTCGATTCAAATGCATTTGACGGAATAAAGCCATACACCACCTTTGTAATTTACTATATGATTATTAGGCTAAGAGGAAGCACAAAAGCAGTTGACATTAAATTGATTCTATTACTAACAGAAACATTCTCAGGGATATGAAAATTAATTATGACACTGCATAGAACAAGGAAATATATGTTTTGTTTTAACTGGGTTTAAATCCCACTTTAAACAAATTTGTTGTTACAGTTCTTTGCAGTGTCAGAGTCAATATTAATGAAATAGTTATGCAGTCATGTATAACAAATAGCATCATAGCCAAATAATGACATCCAGTGCTAACTGAAATTTGAAATTGCATTCCTCTCGGTGTTGGTTTAAAATCATGTTAATTTATAAATTTATAAATAATTCAAGTAGGATGGTTAGAGTGCATTGCAGTTGCTTGATATGTTAAAATCAAGCATAAAGGATATATCTGATCATTTTGTAGGCACTCACAATGAACAACTTGAAATTACTCCTTCACCTGCATTTACAGATGTCTCAGCTTCTTCGAGTGTTGGTGAGACATCTCATGTCTCAGCTTCTTCAACTATTGGTGAGACATCTGTCTCAGATTCTTCAACTATTGATGCGGTGAGTATATATGGTTTGTTTTCAGTTTAACTGATGAAAGACTACGTGCTTAACAAATATGACAATTCTAATTTGATTGTGATTTTCATGGCCAAATTTATTTTAGAAAATACAAGCTTGGGTATACAAATTTTGTCATGATTGAAAATGTAAACTATGTCAGTGTTTTCACTTTTCACAAATCCCTGTGCTCTGTCAGGGGTGGAAAAAATAGTTTGCTTGAATTCCTGTGGCCGTGAGCACAACCTGAAGATAATCTTGCAGGTTCCATCTTTGGGAAACGATCTGTAAAGGGCATCAGTACTACAGTAGGTAAAAGTTGGAAGCTACATTTTCCAGTGTAACTTATCTATGCTGAACACGAATATTGCGGTTCCCACTCCGATTTCCCCAAAATTAACAACTATTTGCATTTAGTGTGTCTCAAAATGACATTTGCAGTTTAAGTAAAATAATGTACTTTAACTTCTTTCTTACAAGCAGATACCAATAGTTTCTACTGGATATCTATTTACGTCTACTGTTCACTGTTTGTGTTCATACAGTACTCTTCGTCATTATCACCCACTTTGCGTCCGCATAGTGTGGTACACAACAGTTTTGCCTTTCTTCATTTGCATCGCTGAGTTCTGCTATGGGTACGACAATTACAATAAATCATCTCTAGCAGAGCAGAAGTTGGAATTGCGTCTCTGGTCATGACAATTCGTTTCAGACCAACCTTGGCCATTTCTCATCCAGAATGCCTTCTTCCATACCAACATAGTCAATAGAATACAAGGTTAGGAAGCTCAGTGAAAGTACATTATTGAACTCATTATCCATGTTTTTGTCTAGCTTTATGGAAAAAATGGTCGTTTCATCGTCACGTGTGTATTGTATTTTCCCCCAACCAACCAATAGCAATGTTTTAAATTGACCATTGTGTGACATCACAGATGGGCAATTAAACCAAAATTGGTTGATTAGGCAGAAATACAATACACACGTGACGATGAAACGACCATTTTTTGCAAAAAGCTAGACAAGAACATGGATAATGAGTTCTACTGTATTTTCATTGAGCTTCCCAACCTTGTATTCTATTGACTATGATACCAACGACTGGTAATGAGCACGCTTGATATGGCAATGAAGTGCGTCACTCGTGGGTGGCAGTGCCTCAGGTTTTCCTTTCTTGAAAAACAGATGACGTCTTGCTTCGTTAACTGTGCTTACGTTGCGAATGTTATACAAATAGCAGATGAATTTCTCTGCACTTTTGAAGTCTTCTTCATCAAAATGGTCTTCGCCTAAGTTTTTCAGCAGAGAGTTATGTTCTCTGAATACATTCCACACAGAAGCCGTTGTATGACCGGATATGTACGAAGCCAGTAAGCCGTGAAATGGTATAAGAACTTGCTCAGAATTTGCAGGTAATTGACTGGCAACTTGATGTACCGGAATATATTTCTGCTTCCTAGACGTTACTGACTTCATCTACAACTGATTACACTGCATTCGGTGAAAACGTGCTAATAGCATAACCAGGACGTCTGTATCTCTTGCGAAAATTACGACGATGTCGCTAGTAACATTAATGGCATGAAGAGCTATTCTAGTATCGGCTTCCTCATAGGTTGCACTTAAGGATAAAATGTCAGTCGTTGCTCTTGACGAACGAACTTCCAACTCCAGCCCTCGCAATTTTAATAAATCATCGTTGACAAAAAATTGCCGTCGATATTTTAGAGTTCGGCGGCAGTTCGACGGCAATTTTGTTGTTCCATAATGACAATTTGAAGATGCACGTTGATAACAAACGGATTATTTGAAACCTGAACTATTATTGTATTATATGTATATTCACTTTTTGTTAATATCTTTGATAGTTTCTTTTACAGTATATAGTAGGTAATAAGTGTTTGATAACCATTGGCAAAAAATTGCCGCCGAAAATTCCGAGGATTGCAACTCATCTTTGAATTCACTCGCAGTAACAGTTTCTTTGTTTTCCGGTGCTTGGATAGTAAGCTGCTCCGATAAGAACCTCTCAAGATCGACTTTATTCTCTGGTAATGCCATAAAATTCGACCAATTCTTTGGCAAAGGAACATCACGGCTTGTGTGTCTTACTCCGTCGCTGTCGAGTGATATCTTTTATCAAATATTCCCGATACCAATCGAAAACAACATTGATTCTTTGTGGTCCAATGCTTGCCTGTCAATAACCGTACATGATGACTTTCCTTGAGGATCAATGTTTTGTGGGATATTAAGTACTTCGGTCAGCTTTTCTACCATAACTGATTTACTTCCAGTTCGCATTGATCCATTTATTTGAAATAGTGAAAGTGGAACAGGGAACAACTCATGAGACATTATCGATGGCATGTCGACCTATATTTCTGTCAGTTTTTATCACAGCGTTCTTCTCTTTTGCGTGACCTCCTTTTGGGATTTCGTAGAGGCTTGCGAATGTTTGTGCATCTTTACTCGTTGGTGTGGCGACTTTGTTTTGTACAAATTTTAGCATCTCTTGTTTGCCGAGGTCACTTGCATGAAATAAAGACTCTTGGATTTTGTCATTTGCCAAATCTTTTGTTTCATGGCCCGTTCGTCAGCATTGTCTTGTTTAGATTGACTTGGAGTAGTCTCTTTAGCAATTGATTTGTCTGGCAACAACCCGTACATTTCATGGGTCTTGTTGGCAATATGAGATCGTGCATTGAAAGAGAGGCTCTATCTCATTAGCGCCGAATCCGTTCTTGTTATTCCAACAATACGCCGGCCCGTTTCGCAGTTCCATTAAGCCATTCTTGTGCGTGATCCGGGTCTACTTGGTATTTGCTGAGCATTTCACAACAAATTCTCCTTTCATAAACTTTTCCTTTACTTCTTCTGGCAGTTGATGCATTTCTGCGACGTAGATAATACCCCAACGTGTATAGTTATGTTGGTCATAACGCATGAAGAAAGGAATCATCCTTGTAAAGACGTGAGGTGCAAATCCCAAATCCCTTCTCTCTGAGCACGTGTAACTTGAAGCAAAATTGAAAACATCTCGATATACTGCTACCGGAATTTTAAATTTACATTCTTCTCGGTCTCCTTTGCAACGAATTCTGCTATAGTTTCGCAGTATTGATTTTCTTGTAGGATGGACACAACATCGGTGATCTCTTCCGTATCTTCTTTTCCAGAGCAGATCTTGTTGTAAAGTTCCTTGTTTTGGTCGGCTAAGAATTCAATTAGTTTTGGAATCAAAATTCTCCACAAAGCTTGAATAGTACTCTTATGAGTTCTCATTGCTTTACTATAAGCTTTGCCAGTCAGTACCAGCTCTGCTGCTCCTTCTCCAAGCAACCCACGTTCGATCCACGCTGCATACGAAACACTTCCTGCCATATGTTTTCCAATCGTTTTAAGAAAACTCATTGAGATATGTAAGCTTCCTAATCTTGGAATCAATTTTATACTATATTCCGGAATTTTCCATTTAAGCTTTATCAAATTGCAATAAAGCGCTTGGTCTACGGTAATCACAGTGTGTGTCAAACTCATGTGCCGGTGCACGAATTATTGGCATGTATCTAATATATGTTTCATTCGGCTCAACAGGGGAGTATCCTTGATTGAAACTTGTCCGTTCACGTTTTTGTGACGATTCTTGACCATAGACAAAAATTTATGCCTGATCTTTAGTTTCTGCATTTTTCTACGATTCTGATTTGTTGTCGATCAGCATTCTCGAAACAAGTTATCGAAACATGCTTTGGGAAGAAAGGCTCTGTTTTTCCGTCGGTGATTTCGATATGAGCAAGCTTTTGTAGTATTTCTGGAGTTTGAACAACTTGAGTAGAAGACTTCTCAATTTCCGCAAGTACCTCTGGTTGTATTTTGTCTTCCCGTTGATACGCCGTCACTTGTGTGGAATGAAAGGTGTTTTTCCCATGTAATGACTTATCCAGAATATCGATATTGTCTGCACATAAAAATTATTGAGAACATGCTTGTAATAGTTATACAATTTGTTCTTAAATGAACTCGGTGATAATGACTTTTGCCTGAGGGAGACTGGTAAGGTGTTCCATACTCTGCATACACGTATAAAAAAAGAACGTTGATGTGTTAGGGTCTTGCATTTCTTTGGAATGAATAATGTAGCATCTTGACTATAAGAAGATCTTGTTACTCTACCAGTTTGCTTTGGACGCGGTAGTATGTTGCAGTCAATATCAACTAAGCCATGATTGGCCTTGTAAAAGAATATCAAGTCCACAAACTCATGCCAATAGGTAAGTGGCAGAAGGTTGCATTTGTTGAGCCTTTTTATATCGGATATTTCCGTTAGGAAGGATAACTTTAAAATGAACTTAGTAGCTCGTCTCTGTACTTGTTCCATGCATTTTATTAGTTCAATAGATTGCGAGGCCCAAACCTGGGTTGCATAACTCAGGTGCGACCGGACCAGGGATAGATATAGGGTTCGACGTGTACGAATGTTCTTAATGTGCCGCGATGATCTGCGGACAAAGCCTAATAGCTTGTTTGCCGTGCAACATTGCTGGTGGACTTGCTTTGACCATTTCAGATCACTGGACTACATTTTTAACGGCTTTCGATATGCTCGCTATGCCTGCTCGATATGCCTGGATGGATGCATCTACGAAAGTGACGACTCTTTTTGTTAGAACATTCTTCGATTCTCACAAACGTCTTGGAACACGCAGATTGGCCAAGCTTCCTAACTGCTGAAACCAATACAGAAATTTGTCATCAATCTCATCCAGAATGACGTCATCCAAATCATAACCTCTCGTCCACAATTCTTGGAGAAGAATCTTTGCAACAACAACGAAAGGACTTACAAAACCAAGGGGATCGAACACAGCAGCAATCGTTCTCAACACATTTTGTTTAGTCGACGTTATGTCTGGGGGACTTCAGCCGTCGAAATAGATAGCACATCCTCTTTACTTTCCCATGAAAGTTCTAATATTTTAACAACAGGGTCTCTATTGTCATTTAAGCTTAGTTGAGATGCACGGTCTTCCTCTGCTGCTGCAGGGAATACTTTAGGAGAATTCGAGATCCACCTTCGTGCTTCCATGCCGGCCATGCCCCACAAGCTATCTAGTTGTCAATACGATTCGATTCCTTCTGCTTCTGTTTCAACACTATCAATCGAGTCATCCATGTATGTTGATTTTAACACGGTCTCGGCTGCCATTCGATATGTACTTTGGTGTCTTCTGGCATTCTCTTGGGTGACGAACTGACATTCCATTGCCGCGGCATTCTTTCTGAAAACTACCCCATTGAACTCAGGCTCACTGTCATTGTCACAATCTCTCCATAGAATCCGAAACATGGGGCGGTCTTTCTCGTCAATTTCAACTTGTAAGTAGATTTCCTTAATGTCACATGCAATTGCTGTCACATGCAAGTGCGACTGGGTCTCGACGGAAACGGACCAACACGTCAAAGAGCTCCTGCTGTAATTTTGGCCCGGCATAAATAACATCATTTAACGAAACACCTTCCATCTTTGCAGAACAGTAGAACACAATTCTGACTTTCGTTAAACTTCAAAGATTTTTTTGCACTTCACTTGGTTGAACTAGAATACTGGGTTTGGTGGATAATCCAAGTGAGTAGATATATACACAATTTAAGACCTAACCAGGAACGGTTGCGGAAAATTCAACGCTAGGTCCTCTGGCAGGAATTGAACCCACGGCCCTGCGATTCCGGTGCAGCGCTCTAACCAACTGAGCTACAGAGGCCAGTTGCTGAGCTGTAACTGTAAGTTCTGTATATATAGGTTATCGGGTGTGCGGGTTGTGATAAGGTAAACTTCAAATATTTTTTTGCACTTCACTTGGTTGAACTAGAATACTGGGTTTGGTGGATAATCCAAGTGAGTAGATATATACACAATTTAAGACCTAACCAGGAACGGTTGCGAAAAATGCAACGCTAGGTCCTCTGGCAGGAATTGAACCCACGGCCCTGCGATTCCGGTGCAGCGCTCTAACCAACTGAGCTACAGAGGCCAGTTGCTGAGCTGTAACTGTAAGTTCTGTATATATAGGTTATCGGGTGTGCGGGTGGCCGTGGGTTAAATTCCTGCCAGAGGACCTAGTGTTGCATTTTTCGCAACCATTCCTGGTTAGGTCTTAAATTGTGTATATATCTGACGTTCGTTGATGTTTTATCCATTCGTACAACTGGAAAGTGCGGTAGGTACCATACCTCCGGTGGTCGTGTTTCCTCTTCAGCAACTCGTCTCAGGTATCCCTTCTCGATATAACTTCCTTTCTGTGTTGCACAAATGAGACACTACCCGTTTACGATTATCTGGCAATTTTGGATGGTTGGCTTCCCATGGGACTCCAACTCTATACAGATGGGTGATGGTATCATAACTTAACTATTCCTTAACACGTGTCAGTGCCACATTCTCCTCCTCTGTATACCCCTTATGCTCTGGTCGACATCCCAACAAACACCTCCGCTTTCACCCTTCAACGAATACCGTGAAAAAAGTGTTCGTATTACATGAGTTCTAGCTTCAGCCCCATCTGGCGCACCAATACACGTCCACACAAGTGGACCCAATCTCGTTAGCAATTTGGACCCCCAGCTTCACCACAGATATCTGCTCTAGAATAATGTAGTTCCGCATTATCTACACCGATCAGCAAATCTACTAATCCATCCTTGGCTGGTCCGACAAACTCACAATTCTTTAAGTGCTCCCAATTTTCTTTGCTTTGGCTCCAAACTCCCACTGTATAAGTACCAGTTACCTTCTGTGGACAAGTTTTGACATTTATGTCCTTGCTGAAATGCCCATCAACACTCTCGATTGTCAGTTTTATTGGCATTGACTGAAATGTCTCCACGTCATTATTCAAAACATGTATATAGACAGTTTCAAAAGCTTCGCATAATCCCAGGGCTCCAGCTACCTCCTCATTTAAGAATGTCTCATTTGACGCATCGTCCAATATCGTATTTACTTTGATCTTCCGCTTTTTTGCCTTGAACAATACCGGAACTGTTCGCAATGAAAATGCCTCCGTTTTTTCTTGCTTGTATACCGATGTATGGGTGTATTTGGAGGTTGCCCCCTCCCCTGGAGACATACAGGTCTGATTTTCTGGTTGTTTTTACTGGACGTGCGTCAGGTAAGAGGATGTGGTGATTCCTCTTGCAACCGTCAATGCTACACACTCTTGATGTCGGACACAGTTTTCCTTTGTGGTAACCACCCAAACACCTGAAGCACGAATGCTTTTCTTTCGCAACATTCCACCGAGCTTCAGTATTTAACCCTTGAAACTTCTTACATGGCCACACTCCATGATTTCCCGCACATAGTGCACATGCCGGCTTGACATCGTCCACTCTACTCCCCATACCACCACTAAAATATGAACGACCATTGCTCCTCCCACCATGCTTAGCTCTACCTCCACTCCTCATCCCTATCTACAAAATATTTGCCCATCAAAAGAGGGTATTTTTGCGATGAAAAAGATGAGACTTGCCTTTCCGATTTCTCTTTAAAAACTTGTTGACCAAAGTCAATTTGACTCTAGACATTTGACATCAACTGTATTCTTTTCCATTCGGGGAGTGAAAACGTCTGGACCATTGATATCTGGAAATCACGTCGCCTCAACATGAAAACTGGGATGCAGAAATTGTTCAATTTTTCGTTTTTATTTAGAGATCTTTTCGATACACAGCAAGTGTTCACACGTTGTAAGGTTTAAACATTTTCTTGGTAATTTTCTGCTTTTGTTGACATCAAATAAAGCCGTGTTTTTGAATTGTAACGGCGTCTTTTCTGGCTTTGAAAGTGGCACGCTACAATTTTGAAAATCGAACATTTGAGCACCACAAGATGGCGGCCGCCGGCTTCAATTCTTCCATAGGCATGCGCAGTCCATATTATTTAAGTCAGTATCAAAACCCAACACATGTTCTACCGGTATAATCCGGATATTTCCGACAAGTTTGTCCCGCGAGACACGAAATCACGCGATGTCTCCTGAACAAGAGCCTTTCCTAGAATTAGAACATGTCTAATACCGTAGTCCCCATACCTAAGGTCTACTGAGCATTGTCTTAAATTAAGGAATGATGCCTGTCAACTGATGAGTTGTTGGGTCCATAGTGGGGCACATGTTTTAGGTTTTTATTTAAATTTGCATCTTCATGTCATATTCCTTCAATCTAGTGTAATAAATTTAATGCAGCTATCAGTTTAAATTTTCCTGCGAGGAGCGCTCGCGTGTTTGACAATTTTTTCTACTACTGCCTTCTATATTGCTGGATGTTCGTATATACGAACATATACCATATTAAAATTTGGCCCAAATTCTATAGAATCCAACAGGAATTCTTATAGTCTAAGAATGCAATTAATGTCCTACATGATTTCCTATTAGAATTCCTAGTATATGAATGGCAGCCCATTATTTCGAGCCCTGGAGTTCCATGCAGGCAACTTGTAACACATTGTTTCACTAGCTATTATATTCGAAAAGGGAACCACATGATGGTTATTAACAGCATCTCTAAGTACAAAATCTGACCTGTTTTTTTTTTTCTTCTTTCTGTAGACTCCAGACTTTGTGTTCTCAGCACCTCCTCTAGCTTTTGGTAAGTTTGTTCTTGTCTCCTTAACCAAACTTAGTTTTTGTTGCTGTCAGTACCTCTCTAAAGAATGTTATTTTGTTCAAAACACTCCTAGCATTCTACAATGTCTTATTCCTAAAATGATTATTGCAGGCAGATATCAAATTTCAGAAAATGATGAAAGTGATGTAGTCCAGCTACCAGCAGGAATTGTCAATAAATATGGAGAGGTAGGCAATTTTTAAGTTAAGCCCTTTTCGTGTTAAGCCCCCGACTTAACTCGATGAACATAAGGAAGCTTTCGCGATTCGAGTTAAGCCCCAAAGAAAATAAGCGGCTTGTGGATTAAGCGACGGCATTTAGACGATATAAACAAGTGACATGATTGTTGTATGTTATAGGAGGTGATTGAATACACAGCAACGTTGCGATTATAATAATAATAATAACTTTATTTCAGTGTCTTAGTTTCTTTAGCATTATCTGCTAATTGGGGATTAACTGCGATTCTTATTTTACGTACCAGTTACCTTCTGTGGACAAGTTTTGACATTTATGTCCTTGCTGAAATGCCCATCAACACTCTCGATTGTCAGTTTTATTGGCATTGACTGAAATGTCTCCACGTCATTATTCAAAACATGTATATAGACAGTTTCAAAAGCTTCGCATAATCCCAGGGCTCCAGCTACCTCCTCATTTAAGAATGTCTCATTTGACGCATCGTCCAATATCGCATTTACTTTGATCTTCCGCTTTTTTGCCTTGAACAATACCGGAACTGTTCGCAATGAAAATGCCTCCGTTTTTTCTTGCTTGTATACCGATGTATGGGTGTATTTGGAGGTTGCCCCCTCCCCTGGAGCCGGCTTCCGGCTTCAATTCTTCCATAGGCATGCGCAGTCCATATTATTTAAGTCAGTATCAAAACCCAACACATGTTCTACCGGTATAATCCGGATATTTCCGACAAGTTTGTCCCGCGAGACACGAAATCACGCGGTGTCTCCTGAACAAGAGCCTTTCCTAGAATTAGAACATGTCTAATACCGTAGTCCCCATACCTAAGGTCTACTGAGCATTGTCTTAAATTAAGGAATGATGCCTGTCAACTGATGAGTTGTTGGGTCCATAGTGGGGCACATGTTTTAGGTTTTTATTTAAATTTGCATCTTCATGTCATATTCCTTCAATCTAGTGTAATAAATTTAATGCAGCTATCAGTTTAAATTTTCCTGCGAGGAGCGCTCGCGTGTTTGACAATTTTTTCTACTACTGCCTTCTATATTGCTGGATGTTCGTATATACGAACATATACCATATTAGAATTTGGCCCAAATTCTATAGAATCCAACAGGAATTCTTATAGTCTAAGAATGCAATTAATGTCCTACATGATTTCCTATTAGAATTCCTAGTATATGAATGGCAGCCCATTATTTCGAGCCCTGGAGTTCCATGCAGGCAACTTGTAACACATTGTTTCACTAGCTATTATATTCGAAAAGGGAACCACATGATGGTTATTAACAGCATCTCTAAGTACAAAATCTGACCCGTTATTTTTCTTCTTTGTGTAGATGCCGCGCTTTTTTCAACTGTTAGATTGGTTTGGTAAGTTTATTCTTGTCTCCTTAACCAAACTTAGTTTTTGTTGCTGTCACTAAAGAATGTTATTTTGTTCAAAACACTCCTAGCATTCTACAATGTCTTATCCCTAAAATGATTATTGCATGCGATTATCAAATTTCAGAAGATGATGAAAGTGATGTAGTCCAGCTACCAGCAGGAATTGTCAATAAATATGGAGAGGTAGGCAATTTTTAAGTGAAGTCCTTTTCGTGTTAAGCCCCCGACTTAACTCGATGAATATAAGGAAGCTTTCACGATTCGAGTTAAGCCCCAAAGAAAATAAGGGGCTTGTGGATTAAGCGACGGCATTTAGACGATGTAAACAAGTGACATGATTGTTGTATGTTATAGGAAGTGATTGAATACACAGCAAAGTTGCGATTATAATAATAATAATAATAACTTTATTTCAGTGTCTTAGTTTCTTTAGCATTATCTGCTAATTGGGGATTAACTGCGATTCTTATTTTAAGAAAAAAAATACTTGTTTTGAGTAGGACTACTGCATGTCTTAAACATTTAATACATCTTAATTGTAGAATTATACTATGCATGTATATAAACATTTTCATATATCATCCTCAAAACATATGTATATACCATAATCTCTCTAATATACCCCCGGAGGCCTATTTTTAGGCACCATAGGTGGAGGCTTATTGGGGACTTGGGCTTATATATTTTTTCTGTGAAATAATGTGGTAACCTCTTTAATAAGCCCCCCTGTCAAATAAGCCTCTCCCCCCTATTCACACAAAAACACAAGTTTTGATCAGATTTTTAATTATTTTCTTTACACAATGTACCATGCTTGAACAAAATTGTGACATCAATTTAAAAAAAATATATACCCCCTCTCCAGTAAGCCTCCTCCCCTCCTGCAAAGGTGCCCCTGGGGGCTTACTAGAGAGACTACGGTGTGAAAATATTGTTCAAGCACGGTGCAACGTGTAAATAAAATAAAAACCTTTTCAAAACACTTTACTTGTACGGTGTTTTGTATGAATGGGGATGGGGCTTGTATGAATGGGGATAGAGATGGAAACACTTTGCTGTTTTGAGCGAATTTATCTGGAAATTAGGGTCTTTGCTTGAAAAGTCGAAGGTTGAATTTTTCATATAAATCTTGCCTGCTATGTTTATAATGTAAATTGACCAGATAATTTGAATGTGCGCAAAATTATTTGATTATTATAAAAAAAATTTATCAGCATCTCGTTCGAGAGGACTAATATAGTAGAAGGTGTTATATTCGAACGAAAATTTATATACATTATTAGGGTCTATCCCTGACACAGGGCCTAAAGTAGCATTTTTCGCAACTCTTCCTGGTTAGGTCTAAAAATGTGTATAAATTTTCGTTCGAATATTCCATCTACAAACACCTTCTACTATTATCATAAAAACCTTTTATTATCTCGCCATGTAAGAACGTACTAGAATCCTAACGTTTACCCAAGAGCGAAAACGCTCATCGAGAGGCTCACATTACATTCAACAATACAGATAATTACATAAATAAACAACAGGAGAAGACGAACATTAAACGGAAAGAACAACAACAACAGCAGCTACAGCAACAAATGATCAAAGTTGGTTCAATTGAAGGAACCAAACTGAAATATATTAATTTTGAGAAAAACGTTTAGTTTGCTGTACTCAGATCAACTGAACCAAATATGTTTAATTTTTGTGAATACGACAAGAGATACCAGCCATCACTATAAACTTGAGCAGCAGCTGAGAGTAACGTTCGAGTTCGGATTTCAACTGTACTGACTGTGTTGTCCAAATGACGCGTTCTGCGTCGGGATAAAATTGCAGTTTAATCGTAACATGTAGCTGCGACTGGAAGAATTGGAATATGCATATCAAAGTATTGAATTGTTCAATCATCATTTGTGTTTCCATATAGCCACAATAGAACTGTCATTAAATAGTTTCTTTATTCTAGCATATTTTATCTTCTTCGTAAAGCAACTTTTTGCACATTCAAATGATGATTCAACAGTTGAATACTTCGCTAGCATTTTTAGTGCAAAGTTTCACTTTGCAACTATTGTGATTACAGGGCAAAAATTCACATAAGTGACTCAGATAGGGTTAGATGGATAGATGTATAGAGTAAATAATCCGGGCGGAGCTTACACTTTATGTTCTCTATTTGGTTATATATAATTCAAGGGCTTATTATTACTTTTTCAAACATTGAAAAATTATTATTTTTAGCTACAGTTGCGCGTTTCATATTGTTTTTCTATCTGTTTAATGGAAACGTTGGGAAAGGTTGATAAATTACCCGCCTAATCGACCCTATAATATATTTCATATCGTAATGAATTTTCCTTTCGCCAATGAGGATTCGGCCTCTTTCACCCCCCGTAACACGAATTTTGTGAGAACTGCAATTAATCAATGCGCATATATTAAAATAAACATGGCGACGTATGAGTGTGTGCCGAAAATTGAATTTTTGGTCAAGAGAGTTAGGATTGGCATATATTATTTGGGTTGCAGTTGTAACGATATTCTATTTCAGTGTACAACTATGGTATATGGCTATGCTCAATTATTCTGAGGCACGAGTTTCGCCATAAACATGTCCCAATTAATGTTGATGTTGACGATTTCAAAATATACAACAAGACCTATCGAAAATGTTGTGCGTGATTTTGTCCGCGGTCCCTGTACTACTGGCAGTTTATGAAACTCTGACACATCTGTTCATGCGAATGCGATAGCAATGTTATAAAATAATGGTATTTTTATTCTTGAAGATTTAAACACTTCCTTGTTTATAATACAAGTAATGTAAACTTTTGATACATTCTTTTAAATGTGTCCTGAAGTGTAGTCTTGCGGTCTTGTCGCTTCATACGCAAATTTATCCGCATGAACCGCACTTATACTCATTAATTCTCTAGATAAAACATTTTGTATTAATTCTATCTATTTTCTTTAGAGAGATATTTTACTGTAATAGTTATTAAAATCATGTAGCTATAAATCATGATCTACAGTCAGACACGTTTAATATACAGTATACAGTATACAGTGTCAGTGTATAAATAACATGCAATTTGATTCGGCATTTATATAGTCAACCTCGTTGTTATATAGTTCGCTTTTTGTTCGCTTGTCTAACTAATTCATCTTCAAGTTTTACTTCAACTCTGGAGTATACATTGAAAGACAAATTTTGTGAAAATTTATCTACCTCTATAAAGGCATATAGAAATTTTCCAATATAAATATATAATTTGCGTGCAGCATAGCTGCTGAACAGACGTGCTCTCTCGATCGCACGAGAGTTGATTTATAGTCAGCATATTGAAATATACGAGGAAATATATTTCGTTCGCTTTCTAATAAGACCGTGGCCGTGAATAAATAATAAATAGTAAAATAATTAAATTTACTGGAATAAAACAATAATAGTAACTGCTATTTATAGAGAGAGACAGACTCTTGCAAATGCTTCCGCTTTAAAGGAAATGTCCTTTCGAATGAAATTTTGAAAAAATCAAGGATCGAAGTCATCGAATTAAGTTTTGGAAGAAAGTCATTAATATTTTGGTACAGTTACACACTGAACAATGAGTTACAAGCGCGAATAATTCAGTCATTCAAATAATTTATATTTAAGAGTTGCAAGAAATTACAGCTGTGTTACCTCTGTTAAGCTCTTAATAACTATAAATATTTTGCATTTAAATTCGAGTATAAAAATGACTCTGATCAGATCTTCTGTGCTAAACGTGCATATTGCCAAATCCATACCGTATTCATTTGCCTATATGATCAGTACTTTACCCCATGAACTTTGCACTATCCTTGGGATCTCTGAGTTTAGATCTTGGATGCGCAGTGGAAACTCCGAACTGCATGGCTTATTGTCAGTGAGGATTTTTATTTTTAACAAGTATCAACCAATTATTCATCCCAGTTATATCCGTTCTCTTTATAGTTGGATGACATTTCTGCTGAGGAAATAGGTAAGTATTGATGACTTTCTTGTTATTTAAATTTAATTACCTGATTATACCGATTGACAAAGCAAAAAACTGGACAAAAAGATGACTATGCACACTTTTAATGTGGTCAAAATCCCATATTTTAACAAAATATTATTTTTTAAACTCAGATTTTTATTAATTTAAATCTCTTATTCCAGGATTATATACAAAAGTATAAATTATATATATATTATTATTAAATTATATGTATAAATACTTTTGTATAATCCTGGAATAAGAGATTTAAATTAAAAAAATTATGTGTTTAATATTATGAACAAGGATGAAAGTTTTAGAAAAAGGATATTATTTTCATACGCCAGCTTTCTCACAACAGCCGCTTACGTAAAATAATTCTGAAAGCCCTGCATTAGGAAGAACTGAATGAATTCTATGTAATATAATTTTTCTAGATTTCTCTTGTTCGGTGGACAATGACGATTTTTTTAATGAATTTCCGAACATGCCGAGTTTCTCTGATGCAGGTCAGACGGATGCACTGGTAATTCCTCATATCATTGGAATGAATCCACGAGGTAATAAAACGCGTGGTCGTCCATGGCTATACAATGAGGGAAGTTATGATTATTAGGCTAAGAGGAAGCACAAAGAAGTTGATATTAAATTGATTCTATTACTAACAGAAACATTCTCAGCGATATGAAAATAAAATTATGACACGGCGTAGAACAAGGAAATATGTTTTGTTTTAACTGGGTTTAAATCCCACTTTAAAAAAAATTGTTGTTACAGTTCTGTGCAGTGTCAGAGTCAATATTAATGAAATAGTTATGCAGTCATGTATAACAAATAGCATCATAGCCAAATAATGACATCCAGTGCTAACTGACATTTGACATTGCATTCCCCTAGGTGTTGGTTTAAAATCATGTTGATTTCTAAATTTATAAATAATTCAAGTAGGTTGATTAGAGTGCATTGGCAGTTGCTTGATGGGTTAAAATCAAGTATGAAGGATATATCTGATCATTTTGTAGGCACTCAAAATGAACAACTTGAAATTACTCCTTCACCTGCATTTACAGATGTCTCAGCTTCTTCAACCATTGATGAGACATCTGACTCAGACTATTCAACTATTAGTGAGGCATCTGTCTCAGATTGTTCAGATATTGATGCGGTGAGTATCTATGGTTTGTTTTCAGTTTAACTCTTGAAAGACTATACATGCTTAACAAATTTAACAATTTATTCTAATTTGGTTAGTGATCTTCATGGCCAAGTTTATTTTAGAAAATACAAGCTTGGGTATACAAATGTTGTCATGATTGAAAATGTTACAGTAACTATCTATGACAGGGTTTTCACTTTCAGATACTGTACCCCCGTGTTCTTTCAGGGGTGGAAAAAATAGTTTGCTTGATTTCCTGTGGCCGTGAGCACGACCTGAAGATAGGAATTTCTTGTAGAGTTTTCTTGTGCTAAATCTAGCCATATAGACGGGTTCCATCTTTGGGAAAACGATCTGTAAAGGACATCTGTAGGTAAAAGTTGCGAACCACATTTTTCAGTATAACTTATCTATGCTGAACACGAATATTAACAACAAATTATTTTAATTCAAATGTGTTGCATTTAGTATGCCTCAAAGTGGCATTTGCAGTTTAAGTAAAATTAATATACTTTAACTTTTTCTTACAATACCATAGTTTCTGCTAGATATTAAGTTTAATATCAATAATAAGTCCAGCAAAATAGCAAAAAGTATCTATTTACGTCTACTGTTCAGTGTTTATGTTCATATAGCACTCTTCGTCATTATCACCCACTTTGCGTCCGCATAGCGTGGTACACAACAGTTTTGCCTTTCTGCATTTGCTTCGCTGCGTTCTGCAATGGGTACGACAATTACCATAAATCTCTCTAGCAGAGAAGAAGTTGGAATTGCGTCTCTGGTCATGACAATTGGTTCCAGACCAACCTTGGTCATTTCTCATCCAGAATCAGAGGACGAAGGCAACTCAGGCATGGCAACATGCGCCTTCTTCCATACCAACATAGTCAATAGAATACAACGTTAGGAAGCCCAATGAAAATACATTATAGAACTCATTACCCATGTTTTTGTCTAGCTTTATGCAAAAAAATGGTCGTTTCATCGTCACGTGTGTTTTGTATTTTCCCCAACCAACCAATAGCAATGTTTTAAATTGACCATTGTGTGACATCACAGATGGGTAGTTAAACCAAAACATTGCTATTGGTTGATTAGGCAGAAATACAATACACACGTGACGATGAAACGACCATTTTTGCATAAACTAGACAAAAACATGGATAATGAGTTCTACTGTATTTTCGTTGATTTTTCCAACCTTGTATTCTATTGACTATGATACCAACGACTGGTAATGAGCACGCTTGATATGGCAATGAAGTGCGTCACTCGTGGGTGGCAGTGCCTCAGGTTTTCCTTTCTTGAAAAGCAGATGACGTCTTGCTTCGTTAACTGTGCTTACGTTGCGAATGTTATACAAATAGCAGATGAATTTCTCTGCACTTTTGAAGTCTTCTTCATCAATATGGTCTTCGCTTAAGTTTTTCAGCAGAGAGTTATGTTCTCTGAATACATTCCACACAGAAGCCTTTGTATGACCGGATATGTACGAAGTCGTATCACAGCCAGTAAGGGCTTGAAATGGTATAAGACCTTGCTCAGAATGTGCATGTAATTGGCTGGCAACTTGCTGTACCGGAATATATTTCTGCTTCCTAGACGTTACTGACTTTATCTACAACTGATTACACTGCATTCGTTGAAAACGTGCTAATAGAATAACCAGTACGTCTGTATCTCTTGCGGAAACTACGACGATGTCGCTAGTAACATTAATGGCATGAGGAGCTATTCTAGTATCGACTTCCTCAAATTCAAATGATGATTGAACAGTTGAATACTTCGATAGCATTTTTTAGATCTTCCATTTTTTAACAAATATCAACCAAATATTCATCCCAGTTATATCCGTTCTTTTTATAGTTGGATGACATTTCTGATCCGCCAATGAGTGAGTACTGATGACTTTCGTGTTATTTAAATTTAATTACCTGTTCCAGACCAGTGCACCATCCTCACTATTCACGACCTGCAATTCAACTGTATAATAGCAGAGCTTTAAAAATAAACCGACGGCCACCTGAGTTCAAGCGGATGTTAGAGGTTCAACGCCGGCTACTTTCTTTATATAAAACATTACTCTACATTGTAAATTTGTATTTTTTGTTACCTTTTCAACATTTAACCATTGGCAAGAGAATAACTAGAACAAACACATAAAGGAGATTTCTAATTTAACTATTATCTAAAAACCAATAATCGCTACCAATACATCAAGACGAAAGAACAATTTTATTAGAATTTGTTTTTACTGCCATTTTCATATAACCCGCTTTCATCAAAATCTTGTCGTTTTAGCGTCTTTTAATGACCCTTTTCAACAAGAAGTTCATCCATTCTTATACTGCATGCAGTAAACTACTGTAGCTTAGCTGATTATACCAACTGACAAACAAAAGCTGGACAAAAAATGACTATGCACACTTTTAATGTTGTCAAAACGTATCCCAAATTTTAATAAAATATTATTTTTTAAACTCAGATTTTTATAAATTTAAATCTCTTATTCCAGGATTTATACTTTTGTATAAAAATTTGAGTTTAATATCAATTATGAACAAGGGTGAAAGTTTTAGAAAAAGTATATTATTTTTTATACCCCAGGTTTCGGAATGGTCAATTTGAATGAATTTCCAAACATGCCGAGTTTCTCTGAAGCAGGTCAGACAGATGCACTGGTAATTCCTCCTTTGAATGAAATCAGTGATATCATTGGAATGAATCCACAAGGTAATCAAACACGTGGTCGTGCATGACTATAAATTGAGGGATGGTGTTACTATGTGTGTGTTTCATGTATTATTTATTACTTTACTATTATTAAAAAACATCTTTTTATACGGTAATTAATCGACCATAAAATATTTACAAAGTTAGAAACTAAGGTTGTTTTTTATTAGGCCGTGTTACAAACAATCTAAAAGTTACCCCCATCCCACCAAAATTTTATTTCTATTATTTGGTTCCGCACTTTAGCAGCAGCATATCCGAAAGTCCATTTCATTGAATTTGTTTTTGGTTGCGACAACATCAGCATGTTTCTATTTCCGCTTAAGGGGGTCTTATACAAAATTTTAAAAGAAAATCCAATTTTGAAATTAGCCATATTATGCATCATTAATGATCCCTTTTTCGTTTTCTGGTGTTAATTTTTCTATTTGTTTGGCGGAAAATGGATAAATATGGGAAAATAGCAGCTTGTTTGAAATTTTGTCCCGTAGTAACCACCATAGCAACGACATCCACCTACCCCCACCCCACCCCTAGCTATATAGTGATTTTAAACGATTTTATTTCAAACAAGACGATCTACGGATCGTTAAGTCGCTGGGGCTATGAAAATAGAGACCTTTTCTGGCTGATTATAGATATACCCATGACTCATGAGAATGTACAACAATTATGTCTTAATGAAAAGGAGAAAGGTGAACAACTATTTGACAAAAAACCCTTAGTTTAAAAATACTCAATTTTTCTAAAGAATTCGTGTTTCGCTTTCATTGAGCATGCGTAAAGTTGCCATGTAGGCGGAGCGTTCTATTAATACCATAATTATGATTAAATATAAACCACTTTCATAATTCAGATGAGTTTAAATATTCTTTTATGTGCATCTTAATAAGCCTCATTGACCTCGTTCAGGTTAATAAATTCTATTCAATTTCAGTCACAGAAGCGAGGCTGATAAGGCTTATTAAGATGCACATAAGGCTGATAAGGCTTATTAATTATGAAAGTGGTCTATATGACTATATAGTCACATGAAATTCACGTGCAGGTGAAAATACTTAACTGTCAACACAAAGGTCATTGCAACAAAATGCAATTAAATCAACACTCATTAAACTTTATTTCAAAATTGCATGCCATATTTGTGTATATTGTCCTATCAAAGACAGTATAAAATAATTCTACCGTGTGAATTTTATGAATCAAAATAATAAATACAAGTCTTAAATAAATACAAATACGTATTTAAATTTTACTAATTTATTACAGTCGATTTCATCAAACTTTTGCCAAAATATTCCGAAGTTCGTTCCGAACTTCGCAAATTCATTGCGAAGTTCAAAAGTTCATAATCAATTCACAAACATTGAGCATTTAATTGGCTACCTTTTTTTAGTAGCCAATCAGAGAGTTTGTTTACAAATCTGCTTGTGAATCGTTATGAACTTTTGAACTTCGCAACGAATTTGCCAAAATATTTTGTCAAAATTAAAGTTTGATGAAATCGACTGTAATTATTATTTTTATACAACGTGGACTCAAGAATTTACTAGCGCGCATTTCAACAGATCAGTGGCGCATATGCATAAGGGTAAATACAAACGTGGTGGGTTCAGGATTAGTAGGGGTACACACGTAAAAATCTCACATCTTGTCAACAAGTTGTGTTCGCAACAAGCTTGTAGCAAGCTTGTCAACAAGTTGTATCAATGCTGTTATTTTGTCAAGTTGTAACAAGTTTGTTACTCACAACTTGCTGACAAGTTGTTGACGTGCAGGAAGATAGCAAGTTGTTGGAACAACTTGTAACAAGGCTGTTGATCAGTTGAAGTCTGCAGAGCCTATATTTTCCTCCTACCCCTGCTCACAGCGGTACCTTAGTCGCTGTGTATCCGAAGGCTGGCATTATAAAATCAATTCGTTTGCATGAAACCATCGATCGATTTTAATAGCGAATTAAATTGATTCCTCAGAGTTATATTCGACGTATGAACTAGGCTTACATTGATTGACATTGCCGGAAGAATTTGCATCAATCCATATAGTCAATTTGACATTAATATAGACATTATATTGTCTGACAAGGGCTATTTTTCATCAAATTTAATCAAAATTCCAGCTGTGAAAAAGGATTTTAAAGGCTAATCGATTGAGGAAAAGCAAAAGGATGTATCCTACATGTTTTTGAAGCGATACACTCAAATGCAGGAATATATTACTGAATATATAATAACTACGTCTGTATTTTTTATATGCATTTGTCAACAAACGAATGACTTAAAGTATAAACCATTTCTATAGCATGGTATATCAACAAAATGTACTTTTATAAAGATATCTTGCAACGCTGAATCAAACGGTGATATTTTCATTTACATAGCTTGCATAGGATCAGAGCTACACGTACAGTCCTCCAAAGTTATCGTCAGATTTCTGATGTTATTTTAAATTTTAATTCGGTAGATTCGGTGCTATTGTTCCACGCGCCCAGCGCGCGCCACGAAGTAATTCGGGATTATGACGTAGGTCATTTTGTGGCTTACAAACATCTGCGATCGGAGAAAAATGCGTGCCGAAACCTATAGTCGCTGTGGGCACAGGTGCCCCAGCGACTAATTACACCAAGTACAAGTAGGTTATATTTAGGCGGGAGAGGCGTTATAATGGCGTGAAAGTAAATTGTGTTCACGCTATATATTTTGTATAAGTACGGTTCCACTTCAAGGCTTTGACTGATTGAGGACATCCTGTAAAGTCCGACGAAAGTCGATCTGCCATAACCTTTCAAAGAACCGAAGGGTTAAACATTGGTGTCTTTTTAAAGACGGCAACGGCGGAGGTCACAGCTGGGAACCAAACTTAGATGTTGAAATAGTACGTGTTAAAATTTTTCAAAAAATCTAGCATGGCATTTTCATGATATATATGCCTACCTCTCCCGTTTAGGATATGTTTGGGTATGTGATTTCGACCCCGAATTAGTGAACGTATATTTGGTTAGCATATGAAAATATAGGGGAGCTCCATGTCCAATTTTTCCTTTGTGAATATCAAGGAAACGAAGGACAAACGTATTCAAATGGGTCATTCTAGCTGCTGTTTTCCTTTCTTTGGTTAGTAATGTGTACTCAATATTATTGCAAAACGCTATTCGAAACTATAAACTTGATTTTATCAAAACAGCTCAAAACGTAGGAGTAAGAAAGAATAAGCAAAAGCAAGGAGAAACATATGCAGCTGGATCATTTTAAACTTTCCAGATGCCTATTAAAGTCTTCAAATTAGGATAGTTTGTCGAAAACATACCTAAGAATATTTTAAACTTAATTTTCCCAAATTGTCAATTCACGAGACGTTAAAAACTCTCCTGGGTTTACTATTTATGCAATCATGGTGAAATTTTCAGCATTTACTCATTATTATTAAACCTTTGACGTGAACCTAAAAAATACTATGTGTGAGTTATACACGCCCCAGGCCAACCCTATTAATGAACTGAACATGCCCATATTTTCATTCAACTATAAACAAAAGTAAAATTTATACACTGTATGCCTTTAGCTGAGTATTTTTTTAGGTTCACGACATAGATAGGTCTATTTTGTAGCCATTAAAGCTGTTTGGGAGATCATTCGTAGTTTACTTTGGCTCCTGTCATTTGTGGCACAAACACCATATTTTACTCCATAGGGCGTCATATCTTGGTTACTGTGGCAACAACAAATGTATAAGCGAGTGATTTTGTGTCAGCTACCCATATTCTATAATATTAGAGTAAAAAATGAGGGAAAAGTATTAAATTAGAGAAAAAAGTTTTCAACGTATAAGACCACCTTAACCCGTATCGTTCAGAATTGGACATTCTAGGCACATATTTTGGGCATTAAGAGAATCTACAAGATAAAAACCGTATCAAAACGAAGTCCGTTTGACAAGCGTTGTTCACCAATGATACCTACATAAATTCGTGCGAGATGCTGCCTTGTATCGATTAATATGATTTTATGATGCGTATTTTACGCACGACTCGCTGTTGTAACATAAGCCCCATATAGAATGTCCATTTCAACTATTTGATATTGTAATATTTCTTGCAAATACAGCAACCAAACAGAAACAGGAAAAAAACGATGAAGACGAAAAGTACACCTGGTTTAAAGATACTTTCCTTGACTCTAGACGCAAGCTGAAAAGAGAAATTGACGACGAACTACTGAGGTATTATTATATTCCTCTTTTTGGCAATTTTTATACAACATCGTAATGTGGGAGCAAACTTCTGTTCTAACATATTATTCGAGTCGTCGGTAAAACTAAACCATTGCGATTTCAATATATTTTGGAACGGTTTTGTTTTGTCGTGACATTCGAAAGTTTTAACCTGTGTTTTAGCGAAATAATTTTACGTCTTCTGGGGCATGTTGACAAGTAGTTGAGTCCTGTGAAATCTTGGCCAACACTATCGTATATACCTGTTTCTCGGCTTGTAACATGTGATAACTCGCATACAACATGCCTGGTTACTGTTATCCTAGATAACGAAAGTCTAAAATAATGGTGATTATGCGCCAGTTATTCATTGATGAATTTTTATACTCCCTTGAGTCAATAACAATATATAAACTTTTGCACTTCCCTAAACGTACTTACCTTTGTGAAAAATCGTCGAAAACACTGAAGGAACGCGTTAGAGAGTAATTACCGAATCGTTGTTGAAAGCCACTCTGTTAAGCCTGGTTTTCACTACAACGCAAGCATAAGCGTAAGCATAAGAGATCAAACGTTCCGACATTGACGTAAGATTATCAAAACCTTCCGTTCTGTTGCGCTTACGCTTATGTCAGATAGTCTAGGACCTGTAAAGGAGTTTGTATGCATTTCATTTAGGACAGATTATCTCAACTGTTTTAGGGTAAAATGACCATGGCGGTCAACATGGCATATGTGCCAAAACCCGAATCCGGGGCGAAAGTACTGAAAATGACCACGCCCAGAAACGGCACTGTCGACATAGCTCTAAATCCTGAACCGCCAAAGCTACAGCCTTTCTGAATTGCTTATAGTGTTTAGAATGGTTGCTTTTAGGGGTGGCCACTGGAGGGTGAAATTTGTCTAGGTATCATATTTTACAAGAAAATGACTTATTTCCTACAAATTTTTGTCATAGGATGAAAAAATATGCTTATTTTAATATAATTATTATAAATTTCATAAGGAATGATATTGTTTTGTTGAGATATAACACATTTCATTTCACTTACCCCCCGCCAGAACACGATTTCGGCCATATTTTGCCGATTTGTTTGCTTTTTATCGCAATAATAATCCAAATGTTGTACAATGCTAGTTGACTAAATAATATTTCAACCAAGTTTCGTCGGGTTTTGGAGTAGTGCCATATATTTTATCTTCGATTTTGTGTCCTTCGACATTTCCTCAATTATGTCGCTATTGCAATGTCTCGCCGCTTCTCTGCCCGATAAATGCCACTTCTTCGTCCACATCTGTATTTATATTACAGTATCCAAAAATAAGTGATTGTAGAATAGTCCCAATCGAAAAATTGAAAGCATTAGTCCCACTTGGGAGTGAAAAACCCCCCCTCGTTGATCAAGAATGAGAATAAAAAACAAGAGGTTCAAAATAATTTGAAAGTCTCGCGCAATCTTTACCGGGGGGTGAACATTTTCACGAATACGTTTGTTCGCGACCACAGCAACCCAAGTAAAGTTCGTGTGTTTAACTGTTTATATATTTATGACAAAATAAACAAATATTCGCGTAATTTTGTATTTTTCTGGTTCCCTTTAGCTATAAAAAAGAAACCAGAGACTTACGCAATCTTTTTGCACCATCCTTTTAAGGCTATTCTGTGTAGACGCCTGTACGTTTCAGCCCTCAGACCTCAGTTTTATTTACTCTTAATTAAAGTAAAACATAATCTATCGCACTTGGCAGATGTAAAAATACTATTTTACTTTTTGCATTTTTGCTTGCTAAGGTGTGACTGACGTGTTTCCCGTGCCTTAAGACCAGTCGGCCTCCTAAAAGCTGTTTTGCCGGGATCACGTAGTTGTCAAAACATGTGTAATGTGGAATTTATAACATGTGCTTTCTATGCATGGTTTTTGTAATAAGAAAGACAAGATCCATCAGGTTTTTAATTAAGAGTAAATAAAACTGAGGTCTGAGGGCTGAAGCGTACAGACGTCTACACAGAATAGCCTTAAAAGGATGGATTTCTTTTTTATAGCTAAAGGGAACCAGAAAAATACAAAATTACGCGAATATTTGTTTATTTTGTCATAAACATATAAACAGTTAAACACACGAACTTTACTTGGGTTGCTGTGGTCGCGAACAAACGTATTCGTGAAAATGTTCACCCCCCCTGTAATGTTGTCCACGAGGAGTTTTCGTGAAGACTGCGCAAGACTTTCAAATTATTTTGAACCTTTTGTTTTTGATTCTCGTTCTTGATGAACGAGGGGAGGTTTTTCACTCCCAAGTGGGACTAATGCTTTTAATTTTTCGATTGGGACTATTCTACAATAAATTATTTTTGGATACTGTAATATAAATACAGATGTGGTATTATCTTGGGAGACGTTAATTCTGATATTCTAAGTATAAACCCTGCACCCATTGTCTCAGAGATGGATTTTATTACTGAATTATTTCAATATGAGCAATTAATAAAAGACCCCACCAGAGTTACAAAAGACAATGCGTCTTTAATTGATCACTTTTATACAAACAAACGAGAATGTATTATTTCTAGTGGGGTAAAAATCATTACTATTAGTGATCATTACTTAATGTATGGTATACGCAAAATTCATACAACTAAAGAGGCACCTCGAATTGTTGAATACCGTGAACTTAAGCATTTTAATAGAACAAATTTCCTCCTTGAATTAGAATCCCTCTCAAACCTTAACTTAGACTATTTGGACCCAACAGGTCATGGAAAATCTGGAAAAATGCAAGTCTTGATATTTTAAATAAACATGCACCCCTAAAAAAACGTAGGGTGTCTGGCAAACGCGTGCCATGACTCAGGACCTAATTGTTAAAAAAAGGCATAATGCATATTTAAAGCAAAAAGCAGTATCATCTGGATTAGATGCTGACTGGAGTGCTTACAAAAACCATTATAATAGACTAATTAAGGATACCGTTCGTCGGCACTATCAAGGGGAATCTTAAAAAACTTGGAAGATAATTAATGACCGAACGCAATATTGCCGAACAGACCGAACGCAATATTGCCAAGTAGGGGGCCATTTATCTGGACCACTACGTGTAAAAACAGGTATTCCGCAAGGCTCTGCTCTAGGGCCGCTTCTATTTCTAATATACATTAATGATCTGCCTCAAAGTTTAGAGCGAACTAGTGCTAGTATGTTTGCCGATGACACCCAAATTGATACATCTAGTGAAAATATTAATATAATTGTAGAAAATCTTAACCATGACTTGGAAAATGTATCAACTTGGATGTCAGCTAACCAACTTACTTTAAACCATTCTAAAACGGAATACATGATAGTAGGTAGTAATAGAATAATCAACCAAATAGACATACAACCCCACATACATATTGGAGGTAGGAAAATAGACCGAGTTAAAGTAACCAAATCACTTGGCGTAAAGATGGACGAAACTTTGTCATGGAATGCCCAAGTGAACCAAGTTACTAAAAAGGTCAATGCAGGCCTCAGCATCCTAAGACGGGTTCGAGAAATAGTGGATTATAGAACACTAATTACAATATATCAATCAATTATTCAACCTCACTTTGATTACTGCTCGCAAGTATGGGGTTGTCTAGGAAAAGGTTTATCAGACAAATTACAGAAGCTCCAAAACCGAGCATTTCGAATAGTAACACGTGAAAATTACGAGATTCGATCTGTTGACATTTTGGAAAACGTAGGAGTTTCTAACTTACAAACCAGAAGAGAGCATCAATTAGCGATTCTAATGTACAAAGTCAAAAAAAAAATGCTACCAAATGATTTAACTGAAATTTTCACCAACACGAATTCAATACATGATCATAATACGAGAAATAGCGAATTTAATTTCGCATTACCTAAGCCAAAAACATATAATATGAAAAAGGCTTTTGCCTACAGGGGGGCTGAGGCTTGGAATAACCTTTCCACTGCAATAAAATCATCGAAAAGCATCTCTAGCTTTAAAACCAACATAAAGCGAATATACTAATACTGGAAATTCATTGTCACCTAATTTTTTGTAGACCATTGATATTTTATATAATATATTTGTAGTGCATACACACGGCCTATTGGAAGATCACCTTTTTCTTTCTTTCTTTCTTTTTTTTTATTAACATAATTGTAAATAATTAATCAGGTGAAATAGTACCGTTTTTAATAAAGTCAATGTGGACGAAGAAGTGGCATTTATCGGGCAGAGAAGCGGCGAGACATTGCAATAGCGACATAATTGACGAAATGTCGAAGGACACAAAATACATGGCACTACTCCAAAACCCGACGAAACTTGGTTGAATTATTCTTTAGTACAACATTTGGATGATACTTGCGAGGCTCGGCGATAAAAAGCAAACAAATCGGCAAAATATGGCCGAAATCGTGTTCTGGCGGGGGGTAAGTGAAATGAAATGTGTTATATCTCAACAAAACAATATCATTCCTTATGAAATTTATAATAATTATATTAAAATAAGCATATTTTTTCATCCTATGACAAAAATATTTAGGAAATAAGAAAACATAGACTTTGCCAGGTGAATGAGTAATTTGATGCATAATTAGCAGTTGACCTGGGATGGTGCATAGTCATTTTCTTGTAAAATATGATACCTAGACAAATTTCACCCTCCAGTGACCACCCCTAAAAGCAACCATTCTAAACACTATAAGCAATTCAGAAAGGCTGTAGCTTTGGCGGTTCAGGATTTAGAGCTATGTCGACAGTGCCGTTTCTGGGCGTGGTCATTTTCAGGACTTTCGCCCCGGATTCGGGTTTTGGCACATATGCCATGTTGACCGCCATGGTCATTTTACCCCAAAACAGTTGAGATAATCTGTCCTAAATGAAATGCATACAAACTCCTTTACAGGTCCTAGACTAAGTAAACAAGACTTACGTCGCAGTGAGAACAACGGAGCATAAGCACATCAAAGCGTTCCGCTCTTACACTTATGCTTACGTTTGCTGCTTACGCTTATGTCACAGTGAAAACCAGGCTTTATGATGTTTTGGTGGTTGTTCAGTAGCATTAATAAAGTGTTTATGAAACGAAATTTTGTCCTAGTTTTTTATTACATAACTTGAAACTATTTTCAAAATAATGAAGAATGGCCGTTACAGTTTATTCATATCTTATCTCATTCCCAAGTTATCACACTTTTTGTATTGTGAGTTATCACTACGTCGCACTCTGGTTTTACTAGGTAGAAAATGAGGAAAGTCTGATATCTATAGAGGCTGTTCAAGAAAATGAAATGAAATTTGGTACAATTGGCAAGTGCACCTAGACAAACATTTTGGATCGTATATATGGTTGTCACGGCAACACACTAGTTACCAGATCCCTCTCTATCTCGTTAAGTAATGACTCGTTTAGGCCTTTTCCAGCGAACGTTTACTTAACTCAAATAGTTTATACGCACCAAAACGCCAATACAAACAATAACAATAAGTGGGAATCGCACAAAGGAGACTAGGGACTAGTGCGTTTCCATGACAACCGTATATACGTACCAAAATGTTGGTCTAGGTGGTACTTGCTAATTGTACCAAATTTCATTTAATTTCGTTGAATAGCCTCTGAGATATCAGACTTTTGTCTTTGTACAACCTCAAGTAAAACCAGTGACGTGTGATAACTTGGGAATGAGATGAGATATGAATAAACTGTAACGGCCATTCTTCATTATTTTGAAAATACTTTCAACTGATCCAATAAAAAATTGGGGGCAAAATTTCGTTTCTTTAAATTTGGTGGCTGTTTTCGCTTACTAATATACAACAATTCTCATATACAGTTTTCCCTGGTTGTGTGGAGCATATGGGATGACTGGTCCAAACAATGTAATTAGCCGTCCACATCTCTTCCTAACAGTTAAAGGAGGAATGAACAATTTGGATTTACTACTTGAACTTAAGGAAAGATTTAGCTGTGATGACCCGAATGAATATTTTGAGCTCCTTCAAGAACCTGAAAGAAAACCGAATTTCAGATACTTGGGTCGACATCGAAATAGATCGTCTGTTGAATCGCAGTCATCGACGTCTGTCTCATCAGTCAAAGCCGTACCTGGTGGCGGTATATTAGCTTGCAATAGTCGTAGTCATAGCATACCAAACCCTATGCGAGTGCCTGAGGAAAATGAAAGAGATGACTTCCCCGATGTACAAGGAACTGGGACTTTAACCATGTTTTGCTTCAAAAATGGACAACATTATGCACTTACCTGTTTTCATGTTGGTTGTGCAAGTGATGAAAACCGTTTAAACGCCGCATTTAATAAAGGAGAAGATATTCGAAAGATCCGGAAATCGCTTTCAACTTATAGTCAGCATGCCAAGAAACAGGAATATTATTTCGCAGAAAACATCGTACCAGACGGCAATGAGCCCATCTCGTTTGGTGACGATGGAAGCAACTACCAGCGCCTTGGTGATTTTGAAAAATGTGTTTTTGATGACGAATGTGACATTCTGTCTGTTAAAATTCTTGATGGCATTGAAATTGATTGCCAAGTAGCGGATGTAACTTGCCCGGATTGGGATCAAATATGGAATGAATTGTACGAGAGGGTTATTGAAAAACCCGATCAAGATCCAGTAAAAGTGGAGAAAATCGGTTTTTCTTCGGCCTTAACTAAAGGGCATATTGTCACAAGCGAATTTCGTTACAAAGACGGAGATGGTCTCTTATATCATGATGTAACCGTTGTAAAGGGAGATTCTGGTGTGTTCTTGAAAGATGGTGACTCAGGTTCTCTGGTTTTCTTTCTTGACGAGAACAATCAGAAACAAGTGTTTGCCTATGGTGTTTGCGAAGTAGATAAGCTTACTCTACCAGAACAGCACGAGTCAACGACTTCAGCAGGGCCATACTATATTTGTTTAAGTTTAGAAACTGCTTTGGCGAGACTGGAACTTGAGAAAGCAGCATGTTTTACCGTTTGTGGGAAAAACAGAAAACGGTTTCGTTCTTGGTAATGGTTACAATTTTGGCTGTCATATATTGGGACTCTCTTTACAAGCAATTGATGTGCTTTGAGCAAACGTAACAAAAAGTGGCATCGAAAGACGTAAATCTACAAATTGCACTAAGTTGAATCAGCTGGAAAACTCAATAAATGTGGTGTTCTCAGGGATCGAACTTAACTTCTCTTCTTTCCGATTATGCATGATGAGATCTATACCACATTGTCTGGACTATCCATCAATGTCACTACATTCGCGGAATCTTTTCAAGAATTTGAAGTGCAATTAAACGGACAAAACCAGTATTCACCAATGATTGGTAGCTAAAAACTAATTAATATATTTAATTAGAATCGATATTGATTATTTTTGCCCCAGTATTGATTGGTAGCTGAAAACTAATTAATATCTCAAAACTAAATATTTGATTAATAGCCGTCAAAGCAAGTGCACGGAAGACCCATTAAGCCTGGTTCACACTAGTTATTTTGTCGGCGATTTTTCTCCTCCTGGCTCATGTGAATGAGTGGACTCGTGAACAAAAGTATGTGCCCATTTTTGGATCGGTTTTACAAAGGCATGCGTAGATATGTCATTCGCTCGATCACATCGATCAGGAAGAGAAAAATCGCCGACAAATTTCGATCTAGTGTGAATCAGACTTTAATTTAGAATCGGTATTGATTATTTTAACAGTATTCATGATACGTTACGATGGGAGGATGAATTAACTTGTCAGAAAAGCAGTCTCACCTGGAATAGGTTCAATAAAAATAAATGCACTAATTACGCACTCATGCAGTTCTGTTCAGCCGAGAAAAGCAAGACAAATTGTAAATTTGTCATCCAATTTTTGTCCAGTTTGAACGAAAATTTAATCGATTTGTCGTTAGCCTTTGAGTTGTCGTGTTGACAGGCAAACATACAAATACACATACACAAATAAACCCGGGTGAAAATCTAATCTCCTGTTAATAATTCTGACGCTGCAGTAGTGCAGAGAAAGGAAAAAAATCGTTGTGTTCGATCTGAAGTAGTTTGATCATGTGAAATGAAACATTTCATGTTCCCCGAGATAAGCGATGAATGTTTTAAAAAAGTTAAAATATTTCGTGCACTTAACTTTGATAAAATCAGCGAGTTCCAAATTTCGAATTCCCCTCGAGACAACGCCGATTTTAAATCTAATTTAATCTACTAGATGGTAAATCTTTTACCATCTAGTAGTGAACATCAATATATCGCCTTCCGTCTATTAAAGCCAAAACTGAGCGTTTTAGAAATAGTTTTATTCCATATGCAATTAGAACATATTCGTAGTTTTAGATTAAAATTTTAATAATTTTTATACTTCTGGGGCTTCGGTGGCGAAGTGGTTAGCGCACTTGCCTTTCACTTCTAATGTCGCGGGTTCAAGTCTCAGTGAGAACTTTCTCAATGCGACTCGAACCCAGTCCTCAAGTGAAAAGAGTAAAGTCAACGCTCTGCCGAAAGTGGGTTTTCTCCGGGTACTCCGGTTTCCTCCCACAGGGAAAGTTGACTGGGTGGGTTAGGTAAAAGGGCCCACAGTAATTGGCATATGCTGTTGTGGTGACCCTGCCCTAGTTGGCGAAGCTAAATAAATAAAAATAAATACTCTTCTTATAGCTTAATTTTAACAATGTTTTATATATATGATTATGTAGCTATGTATAATGTAAGAACGTGTAATTCAATCCTTGATTGCTAAACGTTTAATTATTATTAAAAATCGAAATTAAATTGTATTATTTTATAAACTACAAAAAAATTCATCATGGAATTCTAAAGACATCCAAACCAAGCATTATTTCCTTGCTTTATTTCTTGTGTACATCCAGGGGTAATTCGGACCTCATATCAGTGTAGTTGTGTTTTGTTGTGGATAAATTTAGGGTTATTGGCTGTTTAATATGTTTTGTTTATCATTATAACAAGTATTCATAACAAATTTCAAGTTGATGCAATTATTGCGTCGCGAGTTAAGAAGGTTTGAATAATTCTTATTGCTGACGTAAGCACTATTTTCAAATGACGTTGAAAGCCACCGTTTTTCCAAACCTGACTCGAAAAACTTAGTTTAGTTTTTTTAAAGGGGGCAATGTCACGACGCTGATTGGCTGCTCCTTAATTGGCTGAAAAAAACTTTTCACCTGCGAAATGCGAATGGGCGCGGCGAAAACGCTTATTTAAACTGACAAGCTATATATACTATGATCTGTGAACGCTTACTAAATTGCATAACAAAGTTGATTTCCTCATACCGAAATTAATTGTTTGCATGTAAGGAGCGAAAGAATGCAAAGTATAAAATGTTTCTGTGGGCGTGTGGTTCGGTATATTGTGTAAGGATATATAACATATTATAGAAGATTAAAACATGAAACATGGATAAATTGTACATATTCATAATTATCACACTGAAAACAAGTTAAGACTAATTGAATATACATGCAATATTAGCTGTATGTTAAACCGCGCTCGAGTACCTTTAGTTTCGTTCAATATTCGAGGATAATATAATATAGACTTATAGTACAAATTGCCCTATATAGCATGGGCATGTTTTCATGTTTATGTAGGCGCAATGAAAACTTAGCAACATGCATGGCATCATGCAGTGTATAGCGCCTCGTACTTCACTTCAAAACAATTATAATCCAAACTACTATGAGTCCATGTGAAAATAAGAGATTCTATACATTTTTAAAAAGCTGAGGTCTGCTTTTTTAAAAATAATGCGGTTTCATGAGGTAAAGAAATTTAGAATACGAAACCGACCTCATGCAATATGCCATTATATTCCCCATTCTTTCGCTCCGTTCTCGTAAACTGTATTCGGCAAACCGTACGCTATTGATATAGATATATTTAAATTGCTACGCCTATGGTTATCAAGTTTATGAATATATAAATTCTTCTTTGCCATGAGCACGCCATGCAGTATAGGTTTGAGGTTTCTAAAGTTAAGTCAACCATTTCTGTCATTCACCGCTATGGCCCATGACCATGTTTAGATATTGGGCGTGTGCGATCGATGGTAATTGATGATCGGAAAATCAATCGATATCAATTGATATAATTGATTGATTAATATCGATTGATTTTGGTCAATCGATAACCTTTCAATAATCACAATTTTTTGGTGAAATCGTCATCGATTGTTATCGATTTTTGTCGAATCTAGCGATTGTTATTGACACTCGCGATAAAGCATTTGAGAATATAGCATCAAAAACTGCTTATATTATATTCATTAAAGGCAAAACTAAGAAATCTTTCAATTAGCTGGCTACCGTTACTAAATATGTCGATTTAATTGAGTCTATCGTTTCAATCAATCATCGATTAATATTGAAAATCAATACCAATCGATAATCACAAACATCAGGGTTATCGATTGGTTATTGATTTCCAATATCAATCAATAAATTGTCTCATCGATTGCATTTCGCCTGGTGCTGAAGGACTGGATAATGTTGCTCGATATTCACTTTTGGCTGTATTTACACCCGTTTTCAAAATTACGCGACCTGCCCTAAAATAAGTTGAGTTGAAATGTCAGTTTTATGTCACGCGAACTAAAAATAGCAAACGTAAACAAAACACATTTTTAACCATATTTAATACCAGAGATTTAATACCTGAAGGAGATTTTGGGTTTTGGTCGAGGGACAGAGGTCGAGGGTGGAAGTTCGAGGTCGAGGGTGGGAGGTCGAGGGTCGAAAGTCGAGGTCGAATGTCGAGGTCGAATGTCGAGGTCGAAAGTCGAGGTCGAAAAATTGATTTCATTGGTACTGTTGAATTTGAGTAGAATGCTGAGTGGTGTAAAAACTTTTAAAAACTAACATTTGTCAATTTACAGAACTTCTTTTCGTAAATATTAACACGAAATATTGATTAGTAAGTTAAATTAATGATACTAAATTTAGATTTTATAATTGTTGTTAAATTGGCAAGGCCGCGGTCATAACTATTTTTCAATCTACATGAAAGTGAAAGTTGAGTTCTATCCGAAAATAAGGCTTCTATTTTTATTCGAAATTAACAAGACTTTAACTTAAACAACTTTAACTTAAACTTGCTTGGTTACGCGAAACTTTCAAGTCATTGCTGATTCATAAAAATGAAATACGAAGCGACGACAATCTTATCGGTGGACGACTCGACGAAACTTGTAAGTTGAAAGTATAGTTGTCTTGAACGTTTTATATATATATATTAGTAATAAGTAATAGTAAGTTTTCTCGTGAAATTTGGATAAAACATGCACTCGTGAGTTTTTCAAAGACCTCAAATAGCACTCGCCCTTCGGACTCGTGCTATTTTGAGGTCTTTCGAAAACTCACTCGGCGTGTTATATCCATGTATGCAAATTGCCCTCGAAACCATGCATACTATTACCTATACAAACACAACTCGTAAATAGATATCGTACATACTCACCAACCAGAAAGTATGATTTCTATCTATTTATCGTTGAGTTAGACATCATATAGACAAGCAAACTACCAAGCCCGCGAACAGGCTTTCACGACTTAGTTTGGTACAAGTCTAGCTACTGACCGTATACGACTATAGCCATTAAAGGCATCGTCAGATGCATTACGTATGCCGGTACGTATACTACTGTGCGTACTACCTCCTACACAGGCGTTGTATTAATTGGAGCAGGCTTGGAAAATTAGGGAGGGCCGGGTATCATCAAAATACGCTCGAAAATAAGGGCTGTTTTGGAAGTGTCTTTTTTAAATGCGTTTGCCGTCGAACAGTGCAAATAAGCGTGATATAATATAGGCAGTAAATTTTGTTAACATAGCGAACATAAAGTAGTTAGATTTTTAAAGCACACGCGAGTAGTCTTCGTTCCAAGACACTGTTTAAATTAGGCGCGTTTCAACTGGGTCAATTGCTTTTGTATGCATGTGTTATATAAAACAGCCATTCGTCCCAAGAGCGAGGTGACAGGCATGTTTGTTACTTCCCGAATAGGTAAAAAGAAATAAACGTAAACGGGGAGTGAGAAGTTAAGGCAATTTCCCTTTATAAATAATTTTATAGATAATAATTCATAAAATAAGTAGTAAAAATAATTTGTTTATTATATCAGATTTTTAATTTCATGCTGCTCCGTGTTCCGTGTTCCGTGCTCCGTGCTCTGTCTGTTACTAATAGCCCGATAAACTGGACGTAAATGATAAAACTAGGGCACGTAAAACCCATGACATATTACAATCGGTAAACAGTGGCATTAAGAGTCAAAATGTACGTTGTAAATATAAATAATACTTGAATCACTTTCATTATTTACGACATTTAATTTTCTATAACAAACGCATAGAAGACATTTATTTTGGTTTTCCAACTTGTTTGACCAAGTCCCCGAAGTTACTTTGTTGTACTGTCCAGATACCTTCACGTATTGCTAACAATACATCTCCTCCACGTTTGTCGGATGGGCGATCTTTTCTGATAATGTTGTAGCCAGAAGACAATATTTCAACGTCATTCACACTATCATTAAATAAGGTCTTTAAATGATTTTAAGTTGCTTGTTAATGTACCATTATTTCGCTTATTCATTAAAAGGCACGAGTAGCGTTTTTTATACCATATCCGCGTCCTGTCCAAAAGGATAAAACACGGATATGACTTTAAAAGGCACGAGAAGCGTTTTTATACCATATCGGCGTTTTGTCCAAAAGAATAAAACGCGGATATGACTTTTAAGCAGCGTTTGTGACAATACTAGAAGAATCCGTCCGTCCGCCACTCATCCGTCCGTCCGTAATAATCGTGACGTTCCGGAAAGCGGGACCATATTATGACCTCATTGCATACGTAATAAGTGACGTCGTTGCATACATAATGATGCGCCGCCACATACCACCCCACGTCACCACAAGATTCAAGCTCGAAAACTACCTATCATACTACTGCCGTCGTCGTCGGTTGCCCTCCCTACTGTCGTTCTTGCTTAAGGTCCCTGTTATCTGCAGCACGAGCGGCGATGTTGTATCTATAAGATATACAAGGTTTACTCTATATATATTTAACTATAGCTACTAAAACGTAGTTGTTTTATTAATTTATAGCTTCGTTCTTTGTGAAAGATGAAAATGCTGTTCACCCTTATCAATTATTGAAAACAATCTTCTGCAACAAAACTTTCTTAATTTGCAGATGGGAACGGTGGAATTTGGTGCAACTGGTCTTACGACCCTACATTTGGTTCCATCAGGAGCCTTATATATGTAACAACTGTCCTACTTGTGTAACTCCAGCTGGTCAGACACTGTCAAATTTTATTTACGGATGAAAAGCAATGGCCTGAATTATTTAGAAGTTTTTGACTTGAAGCAGAAACGTTGATAGTTAACAATATCGGAAAGATCGAACAGGTTCTTGTAAATTTGTATTACAAGTTAGTTTTTGCTAACCGTAATAATGGTATTATTGTTAAGAATGAAGTGTCTAACCATGCATGCACTGAAAGTTCCTTTCTATATCTTAAATAGAATGGTTTTAGAACTACATCGCTGAAAACTCGATATTGAATTGGTAGGTGTAAAACTTCACACTTTTGATCAAAGATTCTCTTTGGAAGCACGGAAAATGCACTCTGAGGCTTAAAAATGACCCCAGGCTCCCCTAGTTTGGCCCCCCAATAACAAGTTGCTGCCAACGGTACTGTGCCAAAATGCTCGACGGACTAGTATCTTTGTGCGCTTGCTGAGGCTTAGGAACTAACATTGCTTATTTTTTCCCCTTGGTCGCTGTGTCGTCGGTAAATTTTAGAATGACGACCCCCCCCAGTGAAATGACGCTATTGATTGAATATCATTTGTTTTTGTTGGCTTACCCGCAAACAATTCCTTGGAGTTATATCGGTGACTGTATAGTATAACAACTTGCTAGCTGTCTTTTCGTTAACAAAAACCCGCCGTAGTTGTGTCGCCATTATTTGTATTTTTACCTACTGCATGATGAGCTGATTTTCGACCCAGAAGGTCAAGCAATCATACAGATTGCAGAATAGCTCATATACGGTTGACAGCTATATTTATTGTATGTTTTTATGTAGTACCGTATATGATCTAATTAACTCAGAAATCCGATGTCAGCCAATATCTAGCCTCAGAATATTGTATAAGTAATATATAAAAATATCAGTAAATTATTGTATTAGTCATCACTATTTAACCAACTCTTGCCTCCTGGCATGCCAAGTAAATTTGCATTGTAGGATTTGCGAATGACAGTTGGTCACGTGTAAAAATCGAGTAAATTCATTTGGTAATAGAGTAAAAT
Organism: Trachythela sp. YZ-2020; assembly: GCA_016169945.1. Lineage (NCBI taxonomy): Eukaryota > Metazoa > Cnidaria > Anthozoa > Malacalcyonacea > Clavulariidae > Trachythela > Trachythela sp. YZ-2020. The sequence goes on from JADLSH010000389.1 coordinate 4,870,540, forward strand.
ATCATAGCATCACCAGTACATGCATGAATACAACAGGCATATTTGTGTGGTACGATTTTGCTAAGTGTGCCAAATTTTTGACCATGTTGGATTGTAACGCAGGCTTGGATAAGCACATCAGTAATACAAAAAGAAAACATGATGATTGATGAATGTTGTTTTATACTACAGTCTATAGTCATGACAAAATATTTGCACACTTGACACTTATAGAGTTTTGAATTTGACTGTTTCTGCGATTACAAGGTGCATATCGAGCCTCCCGTAGATAACGTGATGCGACGTTTTGCTGCATGTGTTGGACATCACATTTGTTGTCACTCGACATTGAATGGGGGCGTGGATGTCTAAACAAGGAATTTAGAGTGCAATGCGCTTATAGGTGCGTAATTCCTATTGGGACGAAACAATGAACCGGACGTTCTAACAAATCTAAATTTGTTAACAATTATCCAAGAAATTAGACAATAAACATTGCTTTGTTGAAAAAATTAAGTGAATGTCGCAGTTCGAATCGGAAACTTTTCGCTAAACCGACCGATACTATACTGCACGCTAAGTTGTGAATTTCTGTACGCGTTGTCGGGGACAAATTTTAATTAAAAAATGCAAACCCAGAAAAGTATGCATGTCTGCCTCTGCAGGGAATTGCCAAAACAAAAAGGAGCTATAGTCATAGGCTACTTTATAGGATACTATTATATAAGCAGCTAAATATATTAAAATTAGGTATACACATCTATTGTGATAATCTTAATTGGCATAGCTGTATATATGAGATATGATTGGATCTGGGAAGATGGCAAGAAAATCAGCTATATAAATACATATATAGGTCCGTCAGAAATGAAGAAGGCTGAGAGCGGTAACTCCTTCATGACGAACACGGTACTTCGAAAAAAACGCACAAACAAACCAACAAGACCTCTGTAATAGGCCTACAACCTGTTTTTAAGACTTGTTTTAATTATTTAGAACCTGGATTCCCGTTTTTAGATGCTTTGGCCCCTTATCAACCTCTTGCAATGAAGGTATTAAACGTGCATATATCCTTGCCCATGTAGTTTATATTACGCTGTATACAATCATCGTTAAGGCATTCGAAACTGACCGCTCAATACAGATGGACGTTTTTATGCGTACTATCTAGAGGGCATCATTCCATAGGGATGAGAGGCATTCTAGCTTTTCAAAGCGGTAATCGTTTTCGAAATGTAAACACATGCAATACAGGGAAAACAAAATCCACAATTACTTCCTTGTTGGTTGGCATGGTGTGGAGTAAATTCGATGCATTCTTGTTGAAAACCTCATGATATTATAGAATATAGTCAAGACGTAGGATTACCTTTATGTAGGATGGCGAATCCAAAGGTGTCCAAGATTACAGATAACGAAATTAGCTTTTCAATTCTAATAAAATTTATGATTTGTTTATAATACCAACTCATATATAGTCATTCTGTTTGGTATAGGTTGGGATCTTTATGGTGAAACCGACGATCGTGGTGATTTTGAGCTAGACCAGCAATTTGAGTATCTAGAATGTTGTGCTATAGCCTATATAAAGTGTATATAACTAGGAGTTACTATCGCAAGGAAAGCGCTACCTCAAACAAGGATGTTCCGAGGGGGCTACTCAAGATGTTTTAAAATTCGAAATGGAAAATCTATAATTACTTCCTTGTTGGTTGGCATGGTGTTGAGTAAAATCGATACATTCTTGTAGAAAACCTGAACTATATCATCAGTTCCGCCCTATATTGGATCTTTAGGGTGAAACCGACGATAGTGAAGATTTTGAAGTAAACCAGCGTATACTATAATTTCTCTATCTTTATGGTATTAATCAGGAGTTTCCGACATTTCGTGAACACACTCACCATTCTTCACAGACTGATATGCACAATTTCACATCATTATGAACAAATGTTAAATAAAACTGGCATGTATATATATTCTAACAGTATGGTTGTTTCGAATTTGCAACAGAAACCCTGTTTCTAGTGAGAAAATCTATTAATTTGATATGTGGTTGATAAAATTTAGTTCAAACCAGTAACAACTAGTTTGATAACTTACTTTATTATTAGCATGACAAAATTATTGGATGATGATTGGTGATGTTGTGAAATAAGGATTATATAAGCTGTGATGTTTGAAAAATGTAATGTTGCCAAGTGGACTGCGGCGGCCTCGTCCAATGCAAAAAATTCAAACATCACTCATTACTGTATAATTAATTAATCATATCATGATGCATGATACTTATCATTAATTTGAATATCTTGGATGTTGAGCTATTGGCTATATTGTAATGTAGAGATAAGTAATAATTGGATATGCCCAGACGATGAGTATAATTGATATGATGTATCCTTTAAGTACAGCACGTAGTTTATGGGATTCTTCAGTAGGTTTGCAGTATTGATAGGTTCCTAAAAGTAGACCGTGCTGTGAAATAATTAGAAAGCATGTCATATGTGTAACATATCCATTCATTTATATGCAGATCCACGAGACTAGATTGTGTATGGTTAGCCTTATTACATAATTTCTGAAGGAAATATATGTATAACTGAGATGTATTGTATCACGTGGTTTTCATGATATAGTGACTCTTTGTATCTGTGGCGATCAATAATATATTTACGAGCTTTGGCCGGTGAAAAATGTAGAAGGCAGTACTTAGGGGTACGTAAGGCACTTCATCTGCACGTAAGGCCCTTCTTAAGGTTTGTTAGAAAGAAGAGCGAAATGACTTCTTTTCTATATTTGTAAGGTTGTTAGATCCATTAAGACTCATGAATATTAATATTAATATGAATATCGTGAACTTGCTGAAACGGAATATATAAATATAGACATAATTACAAGGTGTGCAAACATCTGACATGAGGGCAGCTAGGGGGTCGATTATAGATAGCCGTTTACAATAGACTGTCGCGGCAGTCCTTTGTCAAATAGCATCCCCTTCAGCAATGAAAAATTCCGCACATAAGAGATATTTAGGTTGAATACGAGAGAAATGATATTCATAAAACGTTGTCAGCTTGTGTGATAAAAAGATCAGAAACTTCGACCAGCAGTTTGAGCAGGAAAGGAAGTATGGTGAAGAAATTAACATGGATCTGTCTTAGTGTTACTTTGCTTTCTTTAGCAATGTACTCGGTATGTTTATACTAATCATGATATAGCTTATATTTCTGAAACATGCTTTTAGAACTCTGCTGTTACCCGCAAGATAAGATAACGCTAGTTTAGGCAATTTATGGTATGTTTAGTCGATTCAGTTGTGCGTTAAGGCTATATATAGGAGAGATTGGGCAATTTTTAGTTGCGATTTAAGGTGATTTAGGACGAGCTAAGGCACCAAGATTAGGCGTAAATGCAGAACCATGCACGACTTAAAGTAACTATTTCGTGACAATAGCTAAATCAGTTGTGCAAGATTATTTCTTACCAGGTGAATTAACGCTCATGCAAAGTCAGAGAGTTCTCTCTTTTATAATGCAGATCGACATTCATTCAATTCTTAATTACTACAAAGACGCTTTAACTTTTTAGAATTTTTAAGTTTATCATATTATTGTGGACCATAGAACACGGAAGATATTAACTTGTATAAAATATAAATCAGCGCGATTTTAGCGTGAAAAGCCACAGCCCCAACTTTCTAATTTCTTTTTAACTTTTCTATTCCAATTCTAACGTTTAAACTATTTAAGGTTACTCCACATGATGAAATGGCGTTTTACAAAAATGCTCACCGCGCGCTCAATTTTTACACTTTTGCCGTCAAATTTTGTGTACGTGATGATAAATCATTGTTGTAACCAGCAATTTAACGAAAATGCTATATTTTAAAACACTGTGCTTGCTACGGGCTACTTTTGAAAATCTGACCTCCTTCGCGTCACGAGATTTGCACGCCGCCGATTTAACCCTAGGACCTGCAAAACGTCATATTTCCACTCTCCTCCGCAGAGGCTTGCGAACGCTAAGTATAGTCGAATACACGGAGAAACTTTAATATTTAGTATAACATAAAATACACGGAGAGAGCGAGCTTTAATATTTAGTATAACATGAAGTTTTGAAGGTGCATCACGATCGGGCAGGAAGACTCGCAGGTTAGGTCAGGATAAAAGAGGGTTTTCCGGAACACTTAGAGATAATGCTTCAAAACTTCATGTTATACTAAATATTGAAGCTCGCTCTCTCCGTGTATTTTATGTTATACTAAATATTAAAGTTTCTCCGTGTATTCGACTATACTTAGCGTTCGCAAGCCTCTGCGGAGGAGAGTGTCATATTTCCCATCTCAGACAATCAAAGAACAAAAGTGTGTTCGCATTTCTTGACAGTTATTGTATTTGCTTTGATATAAAGCAGACAAGTTGACTGACACAAATTTTGTATACACGGTAGAACGGATGCATATAACTCGAAAGGTATGGCGTTAATCGAAAAACGCGAACACTCTTTTGCTCCTTCACTATTGTTCTACATTGTGGCAAAGTTTGGAAGGAATCGGATGAAGCGTGCACGGTGCATTTCTCTTTTTGTGAGGACAATCTGAGAATATTTCATTCTGTGTAAAAGGCCAAAAGAGATTTCGCGGGGGCTTTTCCGCTCCCTGTTGTGTTTCTCCGCCCTCTGTTCTCACTTCAAACTGTAAGCCAATCAGATCGAACCTCATCAAAGTACTTTTGGCAAGGTGCTCTGGGCAAGGTGGTTCTGCGTCATTTATTGATTATCTAGTTTGTTATACGTGAGTTTGACTAATAGTCGAGGGTCGAGGTGCGTAACAGGCAAAACAAAAACATTAAAATATGCCGGCAAAACGCAAATGTAGGGATAGCAAAGCGAATAAGGAGCAAGCTAAATCAGCAAAACGAAAATGTAGGAGATCTGTGGTGCGCGACCAAGAGCCAAGTGAGGAATCACCTGGAGCTGAAAACAAAGACACTCTTCTTCAGGACATGAGAGCTATTGGGCATGTGCGTTATTGAGTGAACACCAACTGAGCAGAATGTCAATTACAATTACTATTTTCGCGGCAAAATTATTCGAATTTAAAACATTTTCAGTTATATCTCGGTCGCATTTTAATATTTTTGAAAATAATCTGTGAGGATCGAAAGATTTTCAGCCCCTCAATTCAAATATATAAAAATGTAAAAAATGATGGAATCAGTGTTTTCATCATATGGAGTAAAAGTACTATAGTGTCTAATTTTAGAGCATAGATTTTTGGTGTACACTAATCGGAGTAGCCTGTTATACCTACCACTTTTACCATATTCAATTTGTCTCAACTTTAATGAAGGGATCTGACTAGATGTCATTTGGCATGAGGTAGTTTGGTTGAAGTAACTTATAATTGCAGTAATAAATATGAAATCGCCAGTTTCGATAGATTAGATCTCAGTCTCGAATACATAGGAATCCTCTAACTTTTGTTTCTTCAGAATAATGGTAGGTTTTGCGTATAAACCATTAGTAAAGGCTCAGGTCACCTACTGAATATAGAAGGGATTAAAGGGAAAGCCTCTCAGTATTCTATCTAGCATGAAGATAGTTTAGGAACCCTGTAAATGGAGCAATAAGCTCTGTAGGGTTAAATGCTTAATGGCTAAGTTTGTAAAAAAAAAAAAAAGATATAATGCTATCGTCATGTTAAGAGGAGATTCTTTACAAATTCGCGTATTGGTCGCCAGGCTATTGACCCTATTCAAACCAATCTCGTTTTTCGCTACACGGACAAATTAACACAGACAAACACTCAGCCAAAGACATTCGGCTGACAAGACATTTTAGCGACAGCCATCTTTGACTGACAAGACAGTACATTTGACCCAGCCATGCACGGCCCAGGTTAACGATTTTCGCCTTCTGTCAACAATAAATGCTTAAATTTTAAAGCGTCTTCTACTATAGGGTCGCCTGATGTGGTCTGAACGAAATCGACCTACAGTTTATGAACAATGACATACTGAAACCACTTACCCTTAGATATATGGGTCACCAAAAATATGGAACAGTTTGCCCGATCATTTAAAAGCGGCTGGCTATATTAATATATTTAGGAAACTTATTTGCAAGCATAACATTAATCTTTAAAACTTTATACTGCTACTTATTTTTTTATTTGTATGCAGGTATTGATATTTTACAGATATTGATTTGGTATTGCTATACAATGAAAACCATTAAATTTTAAATTATAATTTTTTATGAATCACATATTAATTATATAGTTTGTGCCATATCTATTAAAAATTCTACTCTGTCAGTCTGTCTACTCTGATTGCTTCATATACATAGAAACCAATTCAAACCAAAAGGGGAATTTTCTATTTTTCTTTCTTTCTATTTGCATGGCAGGCACAATTTCGTAATATAGTATAATTTGCTATGTACAGTTTTTGGTTTCTAGGAAGATGGAAAGTGCGTTAAATGGTTAATTCATTATTAAAATGAAGTATCATAAACGTGCCGTGCCAGTGTCGGTAGAGTATAGCAAACACGGCGGTTGACTGTTGTGTAAAACTACCTGAAAAATACAATAAGAACTTCGACGAAGGACGAAGGGCCTTCGCTCGAGACGTCGACTAGTTCTCATCGTATTTTTCAGGTAGTTTCACACAACAGTCAACCGCCGTGTTTGAAAGTATCATAGTACAACTGTACAACTCAATATAATGTATGCCTGACTTAGCATTAGAGGACAGTTTCCAAATGTCAGAAATGAGGACAAAATTGTGCTATCTAGCATGTCAATTTTAATAACAAGAAATCGATTCAAATAAAAAAATTTTTTAACAACAAATAAGGCAAGAGCCACAACACCAGCAGAGAAAAACCTTGTCTGGTATTTGTTGCCAAAATAACTAAATCTGGCAAGTACTGAAGCAAGATCCTAGCTGTAGTATTTACGTCGCTTCCGGTAAGCCTCGTGCTTTCGTGCAAGGCATTAGTTCTAGAGCGGTAGCGAAAGAGAATTGTTGTAAACACTTGACTTGAAATTAAACTAATAAAACGTTAAACAGAACATTGGCGACGAGGATGGCGACGATGCCCATAGTAAATCCGATGCCTCCATTTGATCCTGACTCGGACATTGGAGCAAATATTGGCCCCAAATGGCAAATATGGCTGGAAGACTTTGAAATGTATATTACCGCTAACGGCATTACAGACACAACCAAGAAGCGAGCGCTGATTTTATACCAGGCAGGTGCTCGAGTTCGAGAAATATTTCGGCAAATTCCCGATAATGGAGAGGCCAAACACTATACAATAAGGCGGTTGAGAAACTAAACGAATATTTTGAACCACAAAACATCGATTGTACGTGGTGTACAAATTTCGCGAGGCACGGCAAGATGCCAGTGAAACATTAGACCAATATTACATGCGTGTGCGGAGCTTATCTACCCGTTGCGAGTTTGTTGATCCAGACTTTGAAATAATGGTTCAAATTGTATTATGCGGTCGCTCGAGCCGACTCCGAAAGCAAGCTCTACGTGATCCCAAGTTGACATTGAAAGACTTGCTAGTTCTGGGCCGCCAATTTGAACGAAGTTGTCAACAAGTTGCATGCAGAGATCGAGGAAAATACAAAAAACAATCCAACTTTTATAACCGATGACGCTGTTGTGGATGCATTTCGCAATTCCTCGGCTGAAAACACAGCGCAGAAAGGGGTTTGCAGAAATTGCGGCGGCGAATGGCCACATAACACTGGAATATGTCCAGCGAAGGGCAAAGAATGCCGTAAATGCTCCAAATTAAACCATTTTGCGAGAGTGTGTCGATCTGCGCCGGCGTTCGCCCGAGGTCAGCGGCAAGATCGTGGACGATGGCCAGGACGTCATGAAAGCAAAGATATTCGGCCGCTGATGTCTCGAACGATAACAATGACAATGAATCAAGTGACTCGGACAATTATTGTTATGCAGTCAGTCAACAATACAAAGATGCAAAATCCCTGCACAAAGCTGAAGATCGCCACGTAAAGTTTACTGTTGATACTGGATCCAGTATAAACATAATTGACCAACAAACCTTCGAGCAATTGGGACATTATACATTGTCCAAAACCAACATCAAAACTTATGCATTCAATTCAAAGGTCCCTGTAAACATGAAGGGGAAATTTACTACCATTGTGGAATCAAGGCGCAAAATTACTGTGGCAACTATCTATGTTACGAAAGAAAATGGTGGTTGTCTCTTGAGGGGGTCAACTGCAGAAGAGCTAGGACTAATCAGCTTGCATCTGAATGCGGTACAGACAACAAACCCATCGCAAACACCACCAGCATATGTATCAATTAAAGATAACGAAGTACAACATGTAGCACAGAAGTATCCAAACGTTTTTTTGTGGCCTAGGGAAATTACAACATCAAACCGTTCAACTGCTTGTTGACAAAGACATAAAACCAGTTACCCAACGCCTACGTCGTATTCCATTTCATTTGAGGGCTAAAGTCGATGCTGAGCTAAGTCGGTTACAAGAGGAAGACATCATTGAACGCGTACCAGATACAGAAGCAACCGAATGGATCCCGCCAATTGTCATTGCGCCAAAAAAAGATGACAACATTCGCCTATGTATTGACATGCGCGCTGCAAACAGCCCCTATAAAACGAATTCGGCATCCCATACCAACAGTACATGACATTTCACATGAACTAAATGGTGCAAAATTCTTCACAAAATTAGACCTTACACAGGCATACCTCCAACTCGAGCTAGCCCCCTCAAGCCGACAAATCACTACATTTATCACACATGCGGGACTGTTTCGTTTTAAGCGTTTAAACTACGGCACAAATTCGGCGGCATAGATTTTCCAACATGCGTTGCAACAAGTCTTGCATACGGTGGCCCATAGGGGACATGCTCAATTTGAAATAGCCTTGCTGCAAGTTTAAATAGCCCTGCTGCAAGTTTAAATAGCCTTGCTGCAAGTTTAAATAGCCCTGCTGCAAGTTTAAATAGCCTTGCTGCAAGTTTAAATAGCCTTGCTGCAAGTTTAAATAGCCTTGCTGCAAGTTTAAATAGCCCTGCTGCAAGTTTAAATAGCCTTGCTGCAAGTTTAAATAGCCCTGCTGCAAGTTTAAATAGCCTTGCTGCAAGTTTAAATAGCCTTGCTGCAAGTTTAAATAGCCTTGCTGCAAGTTTAAATAGCCCTGCTGCAAGATTAAATAGCCTTGCTGCAAGTTTAAATATCCTTGCTGCAAGTTTAATTATCCTTTCTGCAAGTTTAAATAGCGCTGCTGCAAGTTTAAATATCCTTGCTGCAAGTTTAAATAGCCCTGCTGCAAGTTTAAATAGCCCTGCTGCAAGTTTAAATAGCCCTGCTGCAAGTTTAAATAGCCTTGCTGCAAGTTTAAATATCCTTGCTGCAAGTTTAATTATCCTTTCTGCAAGTTTAAATAGCGCTGCTGCAAGTTTAAATATCCTTGCTGCAAGTTTAAATAGCCCTGCTGCAAGTTTAAATAGCCCTGCTGCAAGTTTAAATAGCCCTGCTGCAAGTTTAAATAGCCCTGCTGCAAGTTTAAATAGCCCTGCTGCAAGTTTAAATATCCTTGCTGCCAGGGGCGGATCTAGGAATTTTCGTACGTGAGTCAAAAAGTCTGAAATGTTATCTTGGGCGTGGTCTTGATTTTCGATCGGCAAAAAAGACCCCCCGTGACACGATCGTTCGCGGTATTTAATTTCGCGATAGACAAAACTTCGAAGGAATTTTAAAAAAGCCGTTTCGCCCTATATCAGGGCTCATCAGCATGCCTAGGAAACACAAATTGCAATATATCAACAGTATATAGAGCAAAGTGGTGATTCCGACATGGACAGCCTTTAGACGGCTGTTCAAAGAGCAGACTGGTTTTAAGGCGCCAGAGACTCGCCTAGAAGGAGTTTGGTTAGAAAGGGTTGACTGTAAGGGACATTTCATGGACATGAAATTGCTCAATTTTCATGCCATCCCAGTCAATATGCACACACAAACATACAGGGATGAAAGGAGGTGATTAGATATAAATAACTAAAATAAGGACAATTTATCTTTCAAAGAGCAGACTGGTTTTAAGGCGCCAGAGACTCGCCTAGAGGAGTTTGGTTAGAAAAGGTTGACTGTATGGGACATTTCATGGACATGAAATTGCTCAATTTTCATGCCATCCCAGTCAATATGCACACACACAAACATACACATACAGGGATGAAAGTAGATTATTAAAGTTATTAAGAACAAATTAAAAAGACATGTTAGCCAGGTTTTATAATTAGTAGACAACATTTAATAATACTTTTAGAAATATTTTGTTAATTGCAAAAGGTTAAGAAAGAATGAAAGATGTCATAGTATCACCGTGTTTTATTATGTTTATGTTGCGTTGTGCCCAGTTACTGCATACTGTACACTTTGTGTTTACTGTACGCGTTGTGCCCAGTTTATACTGTACACTTATAGTGTTTGACGGTTATGACGTCAACATCAAGGTAGACAAGCTACTGTATTTGCCTTTGGTCTACTATACTGTACACTTATAGTGTTTGACGGTTATGACGTCAACATCAAGGTAGACAAGCTACTGTATTTGCCTTTGGTCTACTACTATTTGCCCTACCAATTTTCGGAGCAACATTATGTTTTATTACTTTTATAGTTTTGAGTTACACATAAGCTCACGGCAAAGATAACCACAGTATGCAATATTTTGTTGCATTGCAAAATGTAAGAAAGATAGAATTATGTAACAATGGCACAATATATTACAGTGTGCAGCAAGTTAAGAAAGCATATAATGCTCACAATATAACGGTAATGATACTGACATACTGTGTATTACGGAAATACGATAACAGAAATACTACAGAGGATTCCGTGTTACGCTGTGTTAGATAGAGATACATGTAGATATGAATTGAGTTGAATATAACTACGAGTTTAGGCAAATGCTTAGATAGACTAAAATAGTGCTAACAAACAGAACTACACTCTTAACTAAATTTCAACCTTGTGTTTCCAACGGAAAACTTATCTATAACTTTTCCGATATCTGGAACAATCTCCTGGTGAATCTTCATCAAAGCGAGACCATTCAGGCGTTCTTCAACCATGGTACTGCGCTTGTAGTCTTTGAGTATTCTAAGGGCAGAAATGGACCGTTCACATTCACAAGAAGTGATGGGAAGAGTTCCTAGAATTCGAAGTAAAACTTTAATATTCTCAAAACCATCAAAACTGATAGCTTTCAACGTCAATACAATATTAGACGGGAGAGGTCCTCAAACGTCTCCCAATAGGTGTTCCACAACGAAAGCTCAGCATCTAAAGCTAAGGGGTTGGGTAGATCATCACTGTAAAAGCAGAAACGGTCTTAAACTCCTCTTTCCAATCAATTCCTTGTTAATTAAAGACATCATCTTTGTGGGCACAATACTTAATCCTTTATAGACATTAACACTATCAATGTCAAAACGTGTCTGTAAAGATAAATTAAAATGGTCAATCAAAGGAATGGTAATAGTACGTTTATAATATTCTGAAATAGACGTAAAAGGGTGATTAGCTCTCTTAGTCTGTCTGCCCACAGTCCTTGGCTTTGACTCATCAATGTCAAGCTCAGTTGCTAAAGTAAGAGCTTCTTGATACCAGGAATCATGATAGGTATCTACAGAATCCTCATTAGAATCATGTTGTCTTTCAAGCTGTTAATTAAATGAATGCCATCCATGATGTCTAGGCTCTTCCCTTGCAACAATTGTGTGACAGCAAGAGTTGCATCTAGTACATGTCTGGTTATAATAAATACTACAATAAAATCAAAAGTAGAAATATGTTTAAAGTGAGATAGAGCATCACTGGAAAGAGAGGGTTATACTCACCCTCTGCATTATCAACCATATCTTCAAATAAACGATATAAAGGGATAAAAGCTCCTGAAAAGTATCCATACCCTGAATACGTTCAACCCACCTGGTTCTACAAACATCAGCTAGCTTGGTCTTCTTTGTATCTGATGCAGAACAATGGGTTTTAATACTTTCCTCAAAAGGCATGTTACGTGTTTGAGAAATATTAATAAAGTGAGAAACCTCATTAACATGCTTCAGCATGTTTTTCACTTCAACAATGGCTAACGAATCACAAACAGATAAATTTAATCTATGGCTATAGCAGTGAGTGTAAAGGGCTTTACTGTTTAGCCTTAAAATATGTGCAGATAACCCATTTATGTGCCCAGCCACTGCACCAGCACCATCATACCCTTGACCACGACAATCTTCAATAGACAAGGTTAAATCTTTAAGCGCATCTAGAATTAATTTCGCAAGTTGGGCACCACTCAACCCCACTTGCAGTGCAAAATGCAATGAAATCTTCTCTGATATTCATGTCACTATCAACAAAACGTAATACAAGGGACATTTGCTCCTTGCGAGAAGTGTCTGAAGCCTCATCAGCAATAATACAAAAAACTTACTTTTCTTTATATCGTTGATGATCTGCTCACTAATAACCTGGCCACAACATTCAATTATCTTATTCTGGCTGGTCTTAGAGATATAGCTTTGGTTCTTTCCACAAGTCTTTAAATGCTCTTCTAAGACTTTATCTCCAGCCCGAACTCTAAAATTGAGAGACTCCACAAAATTGCCCACTCCCCCCGTAGAGTAATTACCCACTTCTGGATGGTACTTGGCATCATCACGATGCCCACGAAGTGGCAAACCAAGACGCCCACAAAAACCACAGAGTCAACAATGGGAGTTAGTTTTTTCCTATTATCCTCAATTTCCTTTTGAGGTTGGCATCTATCATAACCTCAATAGGCTGTGCTGCCCTGACATTTGCAAAAGTAAAGAAGTTAAAATTGGGAAAGTACAAGCATGCAGGCCCATTTCCTCCTGTACCATGCCCAGCATGGCGTTTCAAATTTTGTGCGGTATCGTTCCAGCGAGAAAGTGGTTGAGAAAATAATTTCTGGATTTTCCTAGCCTTACCCGGAAAACGATCTCCAAAAAGTACACACGACAAACAGTATGCACCATCTTCAGAGGGTGAATAACAAAGCCAGGGATATAATTTTAACCAATCATACCTAAAACTTCTACCATTAGTCCTGGGAAAAGAGTGCTGTTTATCAGGTTTATAAACATTTTTAATTAAATTACAAATTTGAGATGTATCCATACCTTTAACCTTGTCTCTAAAGAATGCAACATCAAAATTATTAGTTAAATCATGTTTCACCTCTTCAATTTTAACCTTACTAGTTGATTGAAGAGAAGTAGTTGAGGTGCTAGGTGTTGAGTCCCCAGCTAACTTATGAGCAGCAAGTCTTTTGGAAGAAGAAAAAGTCTCATTATTGGCTTTCTTTGAACATGTTGGATCTATAATATTAACCTTTGTCTTTGACACTATACCGGTAGTAAAAATTAGAAATTGTAGAAACTTTTTGCTTCTTAGTTATTCTGCCAGATGCCTGTGAATTAACTGCCGGCTTTCGTTTCTCCTGGTGTTGATGAAAAGAAGAGGTACAAAGTGGTTAGGTTTAAAGGTTTCTCCGGGTTTAATATTACCTTCATAACAAAATAGAACATGAAGATCATCTACACCTTTCTTAACATGTTGACGTGGCTCAACTAGGCGGTTAAATAGCAGTTTATACCTTAATTCACCACAATCTGGGTAGTAGGAAAAATATTTCTACTTAAAACAGAAGAGAGACCTAAAATACAAAGAAATGATGACCATTTTGTATCTGTACAATTTAAAATGGCCTCCTGTTTTACCAAGTCATCCTTGGTCAAACCTGTGTCAAGGCATGCGAGAGAGACAGACAAAGGTAAAGATTATTAATACTTTTACCAAAGCATTCATTATGATCATTCACAGCCGACAAAAAGCATGGGTGTTGAGAATAAAAATTAGCATTAATGAAAAGCTCAAGTGAGGTTAACATTCTCAAATCATTCACAAACTTGTTGCTGCCTACCAGTGCCAATGATGCAGAGCTATATAAGCAATTGCCAGAAATTTCAGATCTATACAAAATAAAGATATTTACTATTAATATAGTTAATATAGTTCATCCGATCAGAACTATAAATCATTAATACACCAGGCCATGTCACAGAATAAATCTTTATTCTATGGCCATGTGACCATGTGGTGACAACAAATAAAACAACATGCAGGGCCAGCTAGCAGCTATGAACACGGTTCATATATATAGTATTATTTTACACCGCAACAAAGCTTTAATACATACTTTATATAGAAAATAGAAATAAATGTCTTGATTGAAGACGACGCGACGACAGAGTATAAACAATATGCTAATATCATTAATATATCAATAGGATTAAAATATGAATGCATAAGTAACCTTTATTTGACAAAGAAACACACGCAACATTATGCAAATGTTAGGAATATATCTTTACCTTATTGCCGTACAACACTTTCGTCTGCCATCAATTGTTCCTTCACGTGCATGCTGCGGGATAAACTTCTCAGCACCGAAATTTCTAGCGAGGCTAGAATTTGTGCTGTTTATCGCATCCAATAGATGAGCCGCAGACATCGTTGTTATGCTATTCAAAGCGTCGATTCGCTTGATCAGATGCCCGTAAATCTCGTTAAGACTTTCGAGATCGTTCTTCCGAAATCCTGCGATGATATTCTCGCGCATTGTCGATACACTGTATTATAATCGCTTGAAAATTGAAGCTAGCAATACAGAATATCGAGCAGAAGGCTAGTCAGCTCGAAACCTGACGTATTTATACCCCACGCTGCGACTGGTCAAAAATTGCGTCATGACCGGTCAAAAAATCTAGCAATGGATAAGGATGTATAATTTTTTTTGAATCATCCAATCGAATGCTCGCATTCGAGCTCCTGAACTGCACAAACCGGTCAGGCCGCCCCACAGATCGGTCAAAATGGCGAATCTCCATGGAGATGACCCCAAATAGGCATATTGACCAATCAGATTGCTAGAATTTGACCGGAGACCGGTCAAAACTCATGGGTAAGACAGCTGATCGGTCATTGGATTGGATTGCTTTACCAAAACTGCGCCACTGAACGAATTTAATTAACTGGACTAGAATTCCAATATTAATAACTATTATATTTATATATGCCGCTGCACGAAAGGTATTTAACTGGATTAACTTAGAATATTAATTATCTGCGCAATTTTTACATGAGTCGCGTGACCGGTTTGACCACCCCTAGATCCGCCCCTGCTTGCTGCAAGTTTAAATATCCTTGCTGCAAGTTTAAATAGCCCTGCTGCAAGTTTAAATATCCTTGCTGCAAGTTTATTTAAACTGCAAGTTTATTTAGCCTTGCTGCAAGTTTATATTTAAACTCATGCGAGCGCAACATATGGTCATTCTCACAGCGCATGCGCTAATTAAGCGCGAGACTGAAGAAATGTCAATAACTTGTGAAATATAGTGAAAAAGAGAAATGTTTTGTTCAAACTGCGGTACCCAGTGTCCTGTAGATGCCCATTATTGCCATTCCTGTGGAAAGAATCTTCAGCAAGAACGTGATAGTTTGCCCTGTGAAAACGAGAACGTAATAGATGACAGTATTGCAGACTATTTTCACCGCGGTTATCCATATGCTACTATCGTAGAACTTTTGAAGAAACAAGACATAGTTATGCACCTGCGGACACTTAAGCGAAAGCTGAAAAACTTGGGTTTGTCGAGGAGGGGAAACGATATAGACGAGGACATGGTAAGGAACGTAATAGCAGAAGAAATGATTGGTGCTGGAAGGCTCGCAGGTTACAGAAGTATATGGCATGCACTTCGTTTGCGACATCAAATCCACGCACCCAGAAGTTTAGTTGCTCGTTTGGTAAGAGAGTTAGATCCAGATGGTGTTGAAGAAAGAAGGTCTCGGCGTTTAACCAGGCGCCAATATTCTTCGCTTGGACCAAATTTCTGTTGGCACATCGATGGTAATTGTAATATATAAATGTCCTTTTATCAGAAATATTTACTGCTACATAATTTCCAAATTTTTGGAATTTCCAAAGTGTGCTGTGGTCAAACTCCCCAACAAATACTGTAACAGCTCTGGTGTGTTTATAAGTAAGAGAAAGCATTAATATGAGATGTACAAACATGAGTTGAAGATGAGTGCTGTAATTCTCATGAAGATTGAACACTATTTATTGACAACTTCAAAGATATAAACTGGTTTAGCCTTTTGTCCAAAGTATAAGGTCCCTTTTGTCCAAAGTATAAGCAAAAAAGGGGGAAAACAAAACCTGGCTCCGTTTAGATGGGATATATCAAAAATTGTCTCTGAAAATGCAGGAAATCAAGCCACAGCGACTCAAGAATACAAAAATTTTCGGGGGGACAATAATACAAAATTCCCCCCCCCCCCAGACCCCCCTTCACCTTCCCACACCTGTAATACACCACCTACTTGTTACGTCCCCTTTCGATGATGGCCCCCCCACTAACGATTTCTTAAAAAAGGCCCTGCTTCAAGCAAAATGCGTAACCGCGGCCGCTATTTAATTGCCTGATGATGACTTTAAAATAGAGTCGAAAATTTACAGTCTCTCAAACTCGTCTTGTTTTATTCATATTTTGAATTTAAAAATGACAATATTCTTCGGAATTTGTTTTTTCCCTCTATCTTCTTTTAAATTGTTGGCCGGCCGCCATGTTCCCTTGTTATTTTCTTTATAACAGTTTACCTTGGCTGAAGTTGTGATTAACAACATTAAATAGTTAACTTGAATTTTTGCGTATTTTTACGTCTAAGAATGCCCGCCATTTTGAATGTTTTCGGGGGGGTGACAGCCTCTACTTAGCGCACTGGCTAGGAATTAGTGGTGGGCGATACTGCGAATATCGATTTCGATACGATACCGGGTACTTTTTTATCGATACCACTGTTTCGATACTTTTTTCGATACCGATACTGGTCAGTAGACAAAGTACTTCATACACTAGTTAAATATGTTCGTACCACAACGATTAATAGTCTTTATATTTAATTTAACATTTCTGCCATTTTCCAGCATGAAAAAGAAAAACCTGGAAAAAAACCCGCTGTGAAAAGCTGTTACTGCATGCTCGTTTGGCAAAGAACTAAACGAAGAACTTCATGTAACATTAAATATTAAACATAATTTCGGTCACATGACAAGTATCGAAAACATCGATATTTAAAAAAAGTATCGATACCATCTTTTGAATTAATATATTGTGAATATCGAAAGTATCGATACTTTAGTAGTGGTATCGCCCACCACTACTAGGAATCGGTTACGCTCACTAGTCTAGGACCTGTATAGGAGTTTGTATGCGTTTCATTTAGCACAGGCAATCTCAACTGTTTTAGGGTAAAATGACCATGGCGGTCAACATGGCATATGTGCCAAAACCTGAATCCGGGACGAAAGTCCTGAAAATGACCCCGCCCTGAAACGGCAGTGCCGACATAGCTCTACCTTCGGCCACGCCACAGCGACAGCCTTTCTGAAGTGCTTATAGTGTTTAGAAGGGTTGCTTTTAGGGGTGTTATTGGAAGGAAAAATTTGTCCAAGTATAATATTTTACAAGAAAATGACCATGCACCACCCCAGGCCAACTGCTAATTATGCATGAAATAACTCATATACCTGGCAGAGATTAAATTTTCTTATTTCCTAAAAATTTTTATCATGGGATGAAAAACTATGCTTAATTTAATATAATTATTGTAGATTTCATAAGGATTGACATTGTTTTGTTTAAATATAATACATTTTATTTCACTTACCAAAACACGATTTCAGCCATATTTTGCCGTCTTGTTTGCTTTTTATCGCCGAGTCTTGCAAGTATCATCCAATTGTTGTACTTTTACATATTGATAGATGGCTAAAGAAGATTTCAACCAAGTTTCGTCAAGTTTTGAAGCAGTGCAGTGTATTTTATCTTCGATGTTGTGTCCTTCGATATTTCGTCAAATATGCCGCCATTGCAAGCCTCGCAGCTTCTCTGCCCGATAAATGCCACTTCTTCGTCTTCATATGTATTTAGATTACAGTATCCAAGAGTGCTTCATTGTAGAATAGTCCCAATTGAAAAATTGAAAACATTAGTTGCACTTGAAAGGCAAAAACCTCCCATAACACATTTAGGACCAGAATCAAGAACACAAGTTTAAAAATAATTTGAAAGTCACGCGCAATCTTCGCGAAAACTCCTCGTGGGTACTTAACAGGGGGGGGAGATATTTTCACGAAACGTTTGTTCGCCACCACAGAATGACAGAACCCAAGTAAATATATTATATTTATTGTATTTTTATGATAAAAACAATAGAAAATACGGCAAAAATTTATTGTTTTTATCATAAATCATAAAAATATAATATATTTACTTGGGTTCTGTGGTGGCGAACAAACGTTTTGTGAAAATATTCCCCCCCTGTTAAGTAGCCCACGAGGAGTTTTCGCGAAGATTGCGCGTGACTTTCAAATTATTTTTAAACTTGTGTTCTTGATTCTGGTCCTAAATGTGTTATGGGGGGTTTTTGCCTTTCAAGTGCAACTAATGTTTTCAATTTTTCAATTGGGACTATTCTACAATGAAGCACTCTTGGATACTGTAATCTAAATACATATGAAGACGAAGAAGTGGCATTTATCGGGCAGAGAAGCTGCGAGGCTTGCAATGGCGGCATATTTGACGAAATATCGAAGGACACAACATCGAAGATAAAATACACTGCACTGCTTCAAAACTTGACGAAACTTGGTTGAAATCTTCTTTAGCCATCTATCAATATGTAAAAGTACAACAATTGGATGATACTTGCAAGACTCGGCGATAAAAAGCAAACAAGACGGCAAAATATGGCTGAAATCGTGTTTTGGTGGGGGGTAAGTGAAATAAAATGTATCATATTTAAACAAAACAATGTCAATCCTTATGAAATCTACAATAATTATATTAAATTAAGCATAGTTTTTCATCCCATGATAAAAACTTAGGAAATAAGAAAATTTAATCTCTGCCAGGTATATGAGTTATTTCATGCATAATTAGCAGTTGACCTGGGGTGGTGCATGGTCATTTTCTTGTAAAATATTATACTTAGACAAATTTTTCCTTCCAATAACACCCCTAAAAGCAACCCTTCTAAACACTATAAGCACTTCAGAAAGGCTGTCGCTTTTGCTTTTTGGAAGGTAGAGCTATGTCGGCACTGCCGTTTCAGGGCGGGGTCATTTTCAGGACTTTCGTCCCGGATTCAGGTTTTGGCACATATGCCATGTTGACCGCCATGGTCATTTTACCCTAAAACAGTTGAGATTGCCTGTGCTAAATGAAATGCATACAAACTCCTATGCAGGTCCTAGACTACACTGGTTACGCTCAAACATTAGCGTTTTACATGAAGTGAGACCTCTGTCTGTATCTACTCTGTGTCTATAGTTATAGATCCAACGTTAGGGAGCTTTAGCATACTTGGATAAAGTAAAAGAACAGTGGAATAGTCACTACATCCGAAAATCAAGGTTTGACACTATTGCGGGTATTCCAGACATCTTGTACTTTTTACCTGAGAACTTTGGGAAAAGTGAGTGTCTGTTTCCAGTAAATAACCAACAAATAGAAGCAATGGAGGTTCACTGTCAGCTGGATGAGCCAGCTGAAAACCTATATTTAGAATATTTTGAGCATGTTCTAACTGAAATGGACTTACAATCACCAAGCAACGAAGGAGAAGCTTCACATTTATTCCAATTATTGATGAACCTTCAGGAGTAAATCATTAGAAGATCTCTGAACAACAATCAACAACAATTAATTTTTATAGTGTTATAAATATTAATCCATGATACTTTTGAATAGGTTCCACATTCAAAGCAACAAAATTTCAATTAATTCAGCGAAACTGAAATTAACAACAAACAAGTATACATAATTGGCTTATTAGTTAGTTTTTTTCCTTATATACAGTAATTTCAATTAAGGCCGTCCCCAAATGTGAAAGCAAATACATAAGCATGTGAGAGTGAATAAATGAAATATACATGCAGATGGGGAACAAAAAAGTGGTTCCCGATAGAAAGTACGTGACATACAGTACCGAATTATTATTCACTACACAGGTAAACGGAGAAAGTGTAAATAAAAACGGAGAAAATGTACTTTATTTTCAGCTTTGTATGTGTAAATGAATATGCTTCTAGGTCACAGATTAGAAGTTGAATGAATTCAAGATGGATGTTTTGAACCAGAAATATGCCAAAATAATTAAATTTGTGACAAAAAATGTTTTAATATCCAGAATTTACTCAGAAAAGTGGGTTGCAAAATTATATAAAATATCTAACAACTATATAAAATAACTATTTCATGAGTACAATCATGGTATTGTAAAATACTACATCATGGCCACAACGCACTAACTAGCAAAATTCATTGCTGAACAAGCTATGCCATACAAATTATTCAACAATGTTGTTGACTATAGGTACATTTTCCATAAATGCTCCCGATTAAATTTAGAAATGTTCATTTTAAACCTTTCACTCATTTTCATCATCATCCAGATGTTACTTTCCACAAAAATTGGAAATTCTCGTACCAGACTGAATAAAATTGTTAATTTTCTTGATAATTTTGCAAAATAACCTATAATTTTCATGGAGAAACTTAATGAATTGGCTGCATACATAATTCATAAAGAAAATAAACACTGTGTGTAGCAATCATAGTAGCAGCCTCAAGGTAAGATGTGGCATGTGTATTTTATGGCAATGTAAAGAGACACAACTTTAAACATATCTTTGCAATGTAGTCTCAAAATGTCATGATATGCGCACTAACAAGATAACAAGAACATCCTATTCGTACCATGCTAACAAGAACAAATTTGAACAAAAATTGTACGCTCAAACAATCTATAGATTTCCAAATCCGTGTGAATCTCTAATGGCGGAGAACAACAATTCTTTCATGATATCTTCATTGTTGATGTGGACAGGAATATTGATTGATAAATCAAAGGTCGATACAGTAGGTCTGCACTTACACCCATTCTTACATCCATGAACAAACTTTATACCAAATTTCTTGGGAAAACCCAGTGGTGGTAACTGACTTGCTCCAGTAAGCCACTTAAGGAAATCTGCTAGCTGCAGATCTTCTATTGCTGTAGAAAAATAATGAAAGAAATAATAGAACTACTATATAGTACCCATCTTTCCATACTATCCAGTGCTACTATTTTACACAATACACATACAGTTCATGACATGTTACATTATGTACAAATGATATATGCATATGAAAGAATAATAGTGCAACAACAGGGGCCGGTTGTATAAAAGTCTTAACTACATTTTAACTACCCATTTTGTAGTTAAATAGTAGTTAACTGTAAAATTGCCGATTCTGATTGGCACTAACTATAGTTAACTTTAACTACTTTTTTATACAACCGGCCCCAGTACAATAAATTGTTACCTCCACTATCAATAGCTTCCAACATATCACAAAAATATTTGTAAGTGTCAATCTCGAATTCTTTTAACAGTTGTGACTCACTGAATTCAACTACGCTCTGGTCTAGGATTTCTCCTGATGATACCTTAAACATATTCCCAATCTCAAACACTGGCTGCCAAATCTTTGGATTGTTTCTAATGGGAGAAAGTAAATCACATTCAGCCAGTCCACTTTCAATCTGCAGTAGCTGTGACAGGTATTCGCCAAGTTGGTCTTTGATGCATAAGGACCTGATGAAACAAATTCAAATATACATTTTTATTGAAATAGATTGAAGAAGTTCTTATACATGTATATAAAAAATTGAAAATGCCAAGTGGATCTGTTTTTAAAAACAGGTTCCAAAATACACTGCTAAAAACCTACACGACGCTACACTCACACAATTTCATTAATTAAATAAAATCATTGTTTGCATGACTAGAAAGTACATAGTTTGTCTTATGTAAACGCAAACATTTGCTTCTCTAGCAACGAACGTCTTATAACTATAATGTCTATAAGTTTGATTTCATTGACTTTGAAAGACCGGGTTTTTCTTTGGTTTTCCGTTATTTTTGCAAAAGCAACACCCGTTAATCGGATTTTCAATCGGTGATTTTTCTGTTTACCGACTAACCGCCTCATCCCAATATGAAACCACTACCTTGAAAATAAAATATGTTAATCTTTATCACTGCTGTCGAGGATAGTCCAATTCAAGAATTAGAGTTGTCCTGAAGAACGATAGCAGTCTAATACAGCGCTAACTTACTGCGAGTTGTATACTTCAAAGCAGCATCACTTTGAAATTGTTTATTCAAAAGAAGTGTTTCATATTTGCGTTGTATGGTGCTGATGATATCATTGATCCTATGATGCACCACATGACCAAGGTCACTACTCACTGTGAGTAACTTTATATGAGCACTTTGGATTTATATTTGTCTCCGTCGCACTTAAAATCTCTTGATTGTGTGTAAAACATCCAGCATAAAAAAAACACGAAAAAAGGCGACATATCTGACAATTTTAGGTGTAATTGTGTCATCGTAAAAAAGAGATGAGTACTTGTGCATGCGCACAAAAAGTCAAGGCTTTGCGATTTTTTGTTAGTCCTCATGTTTCAACATTAAAATGCATGCAAAGTATCCAAAAATGCACCCTAAAGTATTATATTTTAAACATTGCTACGTTTACATTTAAATATTAAGGTTGTAAGTTGCTTTTCAAGATAAAACAACGATCATCTATAGAGTCACTTGAACATCAAGAAACAAAACCAGTATTCGAATTTGTCCAGATATATACAGTAAATTAGGTTACAGTAAGATCTGGAAAATACTGAAATGGTTTATAAAATTAATGGCTTAAAGTTTATTGGTTTAGACTAAATATTTTGTAAGGTAGATCTTATAAATTCAATACTCCTAAGCATGCCTTATACCAATTAATGGACTAAAATTATATGATTGATACATCTAACAATTGACCCCTTACTGGATGATGCCTTTAGCAGTCTGTAGTGTCTCCCTCTGTGGAATACCAGAATAGCCAAGTTCTCCCAATACATCTAGAGTTTCTTCATTAGAGAGAATGGTCTGAATTTCCATATCACTTGTTGCATTCAACAACTGTACAAAAGATATATTCCATTAACAAGTAATGATCACAAAAATGACACAATATCTTGTTTTGGAATGTTCGCTAGTGTTTTAGCCCAGTGGTAACTATTTCAACTGAATATTTTAATTTCTGAACGAAGTATAATCATCAAAACCAATTGCAACAGGAGCATGCATCTTGACATGAAGGTCAATGCATGCATAAGCTGCCAAATGGGCTCATAATTAGGGGTGTTATTTTGGAATGGCCACACTTTTAGTGAAGGCTTGGCTTATACTATAAATCCTGTATTTTGTAATTAGGCACCTTGGTGGTTATCATCTGATTTATTTCAACAAATATGATTGACCATTTTTGTGAATGGCAAAATGAAAACATAATAACATGAGCAAGAAAATCCAATTAATTGCTATCTGTACACATGCATTTCTTATGACACACAAGCGACAAGTTGCAGGGACACAATTTTTTCGCTGCAACAAGTTGCACAAACTCAAATCAATATAATTACAATGCAACTTTTCACAGGAACAAAAATCTATATCCCTACCAAAAAATTTGTTTGTCAGACCTTGAAACAATTACTCAAGGGAACATTTACAAATTAAAACTCCAGTAACATTAGATACTTACACTTTCACCAAGTGTTTGATAATGTTTGTTTTTATTATCTTGAGGCAGAAGAATGCCACCAACCAGGTAAGTAGCAATGCTAGTTTCCATGAAGTTAGGAGCTGGTCCACCTTGCAGAATGGACATACCCATTATTGCACCGCATAGCTTGAAATTTCCATTGGTAAGTGCTAATGTGGACTGAATTGGTTTTCCATTCCAGAAGAATCTACTTTCCATGAATGACATCAATTCTGTAAATAAATCAACTATTGAACTTAACCCATTAACTGGCAGAACCTTACCACTGAAGAGTAAAATCATCTGCCTGTAGACAGATTAAAATAATAAAGTAGGGCACATCTGGGCGCATTACAAGCTAATGGGTTAATCACAATTTTGAAAAGGTGTAAATCCCTTGTAGCCTTATCCAGGGGTGAGTCACCCCCCTCCCCCCAATGTTTAACAATTGTAACTGTGTAGGGCAAATTTTGCCATGTTGGTTGGGCAAAAATACATTCAAGGCATGTTGAGTAAGAACAGAAAGCCTTGAAGACCAGTTTGGGTAATTTGAAAAATTTGCTAATCTAATATACAACATTTTCTGACCATCAGAATTCTATAAAATCGTCCCCCAAAGTGCATAAAATGATATTTCAGAGATTCTACATTTCAATTTTTTCTGGGGGAGCATGCCCCCACACTAGCCTTGTGCCCATAGGCATAGGAGCAACTTCAAGTAGGGGGGCCACTTTGTGTTAAGGCCACCTCTTCTATTAGAAAAGGGCACTTTTTCCATTGTTTTAGCTGGAGAAAAGAAAACTTGGAGGGGGGGGGCATGTGCCCCCTGTGCCCACCTGGTTCCTATGGCACTGCTTGTTCCTTCAGCACTCGATACCTGTGCATTCCCTCTAGCGGCATGAGCACCCCCATAAACCATTTTGGCTTTTGCCGACCCCTTGACATTATGTCTTGACCACGCCCTTTTGTTGGGCAAAATGATCCACAGCCCCCCCCCCACGTTAAGACCCAAGTTACGCCCCTGCCTTTATCTTTATTCATCTGTCATACCAGTATACTGGCCTTGCTATATACTGTATCAGATAAAAACAATTAGATCAGATGTAAATTCAGTATTTTTGTACTTAGGGACACAGACATAATTATACAACTTTCTGTATAACCTAATTTTTGGAAGGGAAGTATATTGATTGTACACGAAAAATATGCTTAAAAATTCCTTTCCATTTTTTTGAACTGATATCAAGATATAATATAACCCATTAGCTTGCAATGTGCCAAATACCAGATGATTTTACTCATCATTGGTAGGGTACTGCCAGTTAATGGGTTAACAAAACTATCTGCCAGTGTCTCTTGTTAACCCATTAGCTTGCAGTTAATGCACCCAGATGCACCCTTAAATACTCTGTCTTACACCAGACAATTGTACTCGTAAGTTGTAGTGTACTGCCAGTTAATGGGTTAAATATTCATCGATGAAACAATTGAATAACAGAGTATATCAGTATTTTCGGGCTTCAGTTCTATTTTTTCTTCACCTAACATTGTTTAATACCTGAAAACAGCTCTCTTCTAGGCCCACCATCATCAACAGCAGGTTCACCAGAAAAGACAACCTTCACTCTATCTTTTGAGGTGATCTTTTTCTGATGTGCATTTTTGAAATCCTGCCATATAAATTTCCTTCGGACTGTTAATCGCTTTGGTTCATCACTCAGCACTGTTGAAGCAACGCATGAAATTTCTTGTATCAGAACCTGTTTTGTTCCTACTGATGGTGGATTTTCTTTTTCTACTGTTGAGGTCTCATTTGGTTCAGAAAAATCAACTGAAAGGTCATCTTCCTCCAAAAGCCACATAGAGCAGGCGTCAGCATGAGTTACAATCTCAGACAATGGGAAGCTTTCCAGGCATATTGGACATTGGACATGCTGTGGCTCTTGTACCAAACCCAAAACATCATCTTTCTTATCTGCACCAAAGTCCTGTGCTGCACCAGCACCTGACGTAGATGCACCAGAGGTATCATGTGCACATTCTTCTTCAACATCTATAACATTTACATCTTGTCGATCTTGAGCAGAGTGACCACTCAGTTCTGCACTTCTGTTAGAATAATTTTGGGTAGTGTACATGGTACCATTGGTACATGCCTGATCTTCATCAGAAAAATCACTATGGTCACTGTCCAATTTGCTAGCACAATAATCGACTGAGGAAACCAGAAAAAAATGTATTCGGGAGTATGGTTTGTCAATCTCATCTTTGTATTTCTTCATTGTAAAAGGCTCTTCTGAACCAGGAATTGTTGTTACTTCTTTATAATCTGCATAGAGAAGTCGGTAAGATTTATAACGCTTGAATAATTGTTTGTTAAATCTTGTGTGTTTCTCAAGGGCTTTTGTCAACAATTCTTCGGATCCAATGGAGGGAGCGACGGTCAAAGGAAGTGTTGCACCTCTCTTTAGTGAAAGTCTCCCATCTTTCAGTATTAGTACGCCAATGTTTACCTTCACTTCCTTGGGTTGTTTCTCTTCAAGTTTAGCCTTCTTTGCTTTTATGCCACACTTCTTGAAAAACTTGGATCGCTCTCCTTCTTTTCGGGCACGATAGGACTGGAATGATTTCACACCTGTGCTTCCAGTTGTGTTTTCAGTCACAGTACTATTAGCAGGAGTACCAGAAGAAGTGCTATTAGTATTTGAAACAGAAGATTCTTGTTTATTGGAAACTTCTTTTCCACACTGATGGCAAAATTTTGCATTTGGTACGCATGGAATACCACAGCCAGAACAAAACATTTCCAATATATCTATTTGCATAAAACCACGCACCCAGGTGACCCAGCACTCAGCAGAAATACATTTTTCGACTTTGCTTTGTAACCAAACCTGATTCAAGATGGCGGCCATCAGTTGCTAAGCAACATACCCACTGATCTGAAAAGTACACTGGATACCGCAAATTCGTTGCAAAGTACATGCAAATTCGTTGCAAAGTACATGTACATCTCATAGATAGTACATCTGATGTGTCTGAGAGGGTCTGAATGGGGTTAACTGACAACTGACAAATGGCCTTAAAAATAACCGACTACTGACAAGTAATGAGTACTGACAAATAAACTTAACTGACAACTGACAAATCGAGGTAAAACAACAAGTGGGATTGGGTTTTTCCCACTTTGATCACAGCATAACTGTCTAACTAAATGTTGTTTGTCTTGTTTTTTAAGTATTTTATGACGTGTTTGAGCATAAGCGTACGGCAGAGCGTACGGACAAAAAAAATTCGGGTGGGGGGAGGGGCGGCGGACACTACTTCGCCCGACGAAAACAGAAATTGCCCGACATTAAATGTTTAACAAAAATAGAAGAAACAACACGCTCTTTATAGTTGTATTTCATAGGGTCAATTATGAAATTCACAAACCAGTTTGTCAACTGAGCATTTACGGGTTTAAAAGCCTCTGTGGAGAGAGAGTTTGGAACATTTTAGTGAAAAGTTAGTTGAAATCGACTGCAAACATTGCTAAACAAAAGAAATCCTCCATTACTAAGGATCAAATATACAGGAAAATTATCTCTATTATTTTAAAGCGTTTTCCAACTTTTAAAATACCAGATTACTACAGGAAACTACACGGATTAACAGTTTTCTACTTTTATACAAATAATAGCAACCTGCGCCCCTCGCCACCACAGGGATTGCGCGCTTAACTAACGCATGCGCTGTGAGAATGACCATATGTTGCGCGCACATGTGTTTTTCTTAATATGGAGGCAAGGATATTTAAACTTGCAGCAAGGCTATTTAAACTTGCAGCAAGGCTATTTAAACTTGCAGCAAGGCTATTTAAACTTGCAGCAAGGCTATTTAAACTTGCAGCAAGGCTATTTAAACTTGCAGCAAGGCTATTTAAACTTGCAGCAAGGCTATTTAGACTTGCAGCAAGGATATTTAAACTTGCAGCAAGGCTATTTAAACTTGCAGCAAGGCTATTTAAACTTGCAGCAAGGCTATTTAAACTTGCAGCAAGGCTATTTTAACTTGCAGCAAGGCTATTTAAACTTGCAGCATGGCTATTTAAACTTGCAGCAAGGCTATTTAAACTTGCAGCAAGGCTATTTAAACTTGCAGCAAGGCTATTTAAACTTGCAGCAGGGCTATTTAAACTTGCAGCAAGGCTATTTAAACTTGCAGCAAGGCTATTTAAACTTGCAGCAAGGCTATTTAAACTTGCACCAAGGCTATTTAAACTTGCACCAAGGCTATTTAAACTTGCAGCAAGGCTATTTAAACTTGCAGCAAGGCTATTTAAACTTGCAGCAAGGCTATTTAAACTTGCAGCAAGGCTATTTCAAATTGAGCATGTCCCCTATGGGCCACCGTACTTGCATGACATTCCAGGAGTTCGCAACATTGCCGATGACATTTTAGTCTTTGGATCGTCTTATGAAGCGCATAACAAAGCCTTGGACGAGTGTCTACATCGCCTTGACACCCATGGTTTAACTCTCAACTTCGACAAGTGTCAGTTTCTGCAACCTAAACTGGAATTTTTTGGACTCAACTTTTCAAGGGATGGAGTCCGTCCCGACCCTAAGAAGGTCTCTGCTTTGGCTAATGCTGCTATGCCCACCACAGTAAGTGAGGTCAGAAGTCTCCTAGGCATGGCTAATTATAGCTCACAATTCATTCCCAACTTTGCCACAATAACGGAACCCTAACGTCAGCTCACCCACAAGGGAACACATTTTGTATGGATTCAGGAACATGACAATGCTTATAATACCCTTCGCGAGGCTCTAATTAATACTCCGGTGATGAGTTACTTCGATGTCAACAAAGACACTGAAGTGTCAGTGGATGCTAGTCCGGTGGGGCTGTCAGCGATCCTGGCTCAGTGTGATTCAATTTCATCTTCGCCACAGATTGTCGCGTATGCTAGTCGTGCTCTTACCCCTACTGAGAGACGCTCGACGACATGCGCAAACAAGTAAACTACGTGTTGGAGATCGTGTTCTTGTGCGGCAAAAGAAACAGAATAAATTTTCAACCAATTTCAGTCCTACACCATACACCATTGTGGCCATAAAAGGGTCAAAAGTAGTCGCGAGAAACCAAAAACAGGACATCACACGAAATGTATCGTTCTTCAAGAAGCTAGCGGAGCAAGCAGTTGGTGAAGAAGAGGTTGACGAGGACGTTGTAAACATGAGAGAAGAGGAAGATGGAGAGCAAGTACAGGAGCCGAGAAGATCTATGCGAAATACACGTCAGACAACTTTTTATGGACACCCAATAAGTTCGGGATTGAGACTTTAAAACAAACAAATATGGGAACAGTAATTTCATAGAGTAATTTATTTTGATGTTTGAGTTCACAGTTTTGAAACATTTAACATTGTTTGTTCTGTTAGGAAAAGGGGGTGATGTAGTATTTACGTCACTTCCGGTAAGCCTCGTGCTTTCGTGCAAGGCATTAGTTCTAGAGCGGTATTTATAGTTATGGAATATTTTAGCAGTCATTATGTGTATGGCAAACCATAGACGGATTTTCAGATTTTGCTCTGGGGGGTGCCAAAAATTTATGGGGGAGGAGAGCGACAGGGTGCGTAGCGCAGCCGAGCAAGCTACAGCAGGGGTCTGGGGACGCAGTTGCCAATGGTTTTTAAGGGGGCAAAGCCCACAGATAGGTGGGGTGGGAAAACCTTTTGGGGCGGTGGAAAAACTTTTTGGGTGGGTGAAAAATATTTTTGGGGGGTGCATACCCCCCCCCACGCCCCACCCAGAAAATCCGTCTATGTCAGGCAAACTTGTTGCTGCCTGAATAGTTTCAATTTTCTGTTCAGCATATAGCCTGCACCATATTTTAACACATGGGCATGCAACCATTGAAATTGAAAACATTGATCTAGCTATTATAAACAGCCAGCTGGGTATAAAAGTTGTATGACCTACCTTAAACAGGCAGTACTAAATTAATAGTAAGCTTTGATTGGGTCTTTAGGATTAAACTACCAATTTTGAGCCATTTATCTGGAAGTTAGTGAAATTCATCTAGAAGTTAATAGTCACTAACTTCCATGCAAACAGCCTTCCCTTGCAATGTTGAATTTCTTGTTGCATTTTTCAGGTAGTTTGATCATAAACACTTAATTGCACCATATGTCCAGAGTTCAATAATAGATTATAGAAGACTATTTGCTATTTTCTGAAAGTAGACACATCCAGTCCAAACATGCATTTGATTATACATGCCATAGAATAATTTTAATTGTAGCATTCTAATATATTACAGTGGCTTTCTTTATAATCATTGAACTGAACACTTCCCAAAATTTGGCTAACATACACCATAGTTGCTTGCAAATTTTGTATCACAACACCACATGGCGGCAGAAGTTAGGGAGCCATGGAGTCGTCAACCACCACACTCCATAATCTATAGGGCTAACTCCAAACTGAAAATGTGCCCTTCAAAACTTAGGTGAATTATTAGGAATTCTGGAGTTTCAAGCCAATTTGCCAAAAAATTAGATTCACCTGCTAACAACTAGAATTTGACCCAGTTGAAGAGGAATCTGCCCTCTGAGCCGCACCATTCTCATCCTCAGCCCCACAGCTGTGCCGGCATAAGCCTAGCTCCATTTGGAGATTGGCCATATACAGTCTGCCGGCATGGCCGAGCACTGAGCGCTCAAGCAGTACACAGTCATGCATAAGTACTCAAGCACAGCATAAAAACATAGCATAGTAAATTTTGAGTTTGTTCTTGGCTGAAATATCTAAAAAAAAATTGTAAACAAACTAAACCAGTTACAAATTATCTTTTGTCTCATCAAGTAAAATGAGTATTATATTCCACCAGCTTGTACTTTCTAACCTCCTAGAGTACATTGTTTCCCAAAACAATTTATACTGTTCCAGTTCAACGCTATTTGTGTGTTAGCTATACTCTTATATATTAAGTTATATTATCCCTTCCATTCGAGCTCGGCGCTCACAACTCTTCATACTTTAAACAGTTTCTAAGTGGT
The DNA here is from genome assembly GCA_016169945.1 of Trachythela sp. YZ-2020. NCBI lineage: Eukaryota > Metazoa > Cnidaria > Anthozoa > Malacalcyonacea > Clavulariidae > Trachythela > Trachythela sp. YZ-2020. Next base: position 4,901,407 of record JADLSH010000389.1, read on the forward strand.
TTGAACAGGTTTACTCCGTCGAACTAAGACCATTAGGGAAACTCCGTTTATTAAACAAGCAGCTTTAGCAGCACCAAACGACGTCTGTCGAAACTCGATTCAAACCATTCGACTTCTATTTTCATGACTTCGATCCACATGCTTTATCTTTAAATATGTCCGCAACGATTCTGTAGCTTTTAAAGCGCAAGATACTAAATACTTTTTTAATATTTGTTACATAAAATGTTACAGTATTCTGGCGAAGGTTTATCAGTATAATTTTGCAGTTGTTTTTATAAGAACAAATAATTATCCCGTGGGAGTGAGGGTAACACAGCTTTTGACATTTCTCTTTAGTTTTAATATATGAACAAAAAGTCCGCGAGGGTGAGGGTAACATGACCGGTCCAAAGTCTTCGGCTTTTGGCAGGCAAATAATTTTTCCAGCAAATAGTTTCTACCCGCCAATTTTAAGGCGATGCCTGCGGAGGAGGCTAGTGTAACATGCAATTCATTTATATGCAGATCCACGAGGCTAGATTGTGTATTGTTAGCCATATTACTACGTCATAATTTCTGAAGGAAATATGTGTATAACTGAGATGTATTGTATCACGTGGTTTACATGATATAGTAACTCTTTGTATCTATGGAGATCAATAATATATTTACGAGCTTGGCCGGTGAAAAATGTAGAAGGCAGTACTTAGGAGTACGTAAGTCCCTTCATCTGTACGTAAGGCCCTTCGTAAGGTTTGTTAATTAGAAAGAAGCTAGAGCGAATTGACTTCTTTTCTATATTTTTAAGGTTGTTAGATCCATTAAGATTCGTGAATATTAATATTAATATCGCGAACTTGCTGCATCGGAATATCAAAATATAGACATAATTACAAGGTATGCAAACATCTGACATGAGGGGGTCGATTACAGATATCAGTTTACAATAGACTGTCGCGGCAGTCCTTTGTCAAATAGCATCCGCTTCAGCAATGATGAATTCCGCACATAATAGATATTTATGTTGAATACAAGAGAAATGATATTCATAAAACGTTGTCAGCTTGTGACAAAAAGATCAGAAACTTCGACCTGCAGTTTCAGCAGGAAAGAAAGAATTATGAAGAAATCGACATTGATCTGTCTTGGTGTTACTTTGCTTTCTTTAGCAATGTACTCGGTATGTTTATACTAATCATGATATAGCTTATATTTCTGAAACATGCTTTTAGAACTCTGCTGTTACCCGCGAGATAATGCAAGTTTAGGCAATTTATGGTACGTTTAGTTGATTCAGTTGTGCGTTTAGGCTATTAAAAGGAGACATTGGGCAATTTTTAGTTGCGATTTAAGGCGATTTAGGACGAGCTAAGGCACCAAGATTAGGCGTAAATGCAGAACCATGCACGACTAGTTAAAGTAACTATTTTGTGACAATAGCTAAATCAGTTGTGCAAGATTATTTCTTACCAGGTGAATTAACGCTCGATGCAAAGTCAGACACTTCTCTCTTTTATAATGCAGATCGACATTCATGCAATTCTTAATTACTACAAAGACGCTTTAACTTTTTAAAATTTTTAAGTTTATCATATTATTGAGCTCGAGGACCATAGAACACGGAAGATATTAACTTGTATAAAATAAAAATCAGCGCGCTTTTAGCGTGAAAAGCCACGGCCCCAACTTTCTAATTTCTTCTTAACTTTTCTATTCCAATTCTAACGTTTAAACTATTTAAGGTTACTCCACATGATGAAATGGCGTTTTACAAAAATGCTCACCGCGCGCTCAATTTTTACACTTTTGCCGTCAAATTTTGTGTACGTGATGATAAATCATTGTTGTAACCAGCAATTTAACGAAAATCTGACCTCCTTCGCGTCACGAGATTTGCACGCCGCCGATTTGCACGCGCACGAACCCTAGGACCTGCAAAACATCATATTTCCCATGTCAGACAATCAAAGAACAAAAGTGTGTTCGCATTTCTTGACAGTTATTGTATTTGCTTTGATATAAAGCAGAGAAGTTGACTCACACAAATTTTGTATACACGGTAGAACGGATGCCTATAACTCGAAAAGTATGGCGTTAATCGAAAAACGCGAACACACTTTTGCTCCTTAACTATTGTTCTACATTGTGGCAAAGTTTGGAAGGAATCGGATGAAGCATGCACGGTGCGTCATTTATTGATTATCTAGTTTGTTACACGTGCGTAACAGGCAAAACAAAAACATTAAAATATGCCGGCAAAACACAAATGTAGGGAGAGCAAAGCGAATAAGGAGCAAGCTAAATCAGCAAAACGAAAATGTAGGAGATCTACGGTGGCCCATAAGGGCCAACGCTTCTCCGTAGAAACACGCAGCTTCTCCGTACAAACCCGTTGTTATTCCATGGAAATCCAACTTCTCCGTGGAATATTGCCGTTGTTCTGTCACGGGAAGCCTTTTCTCCGTACAAATATGCAGCTTCTTCGTGGAAACACGCAGTTTCTCCGTGGAAAAACGTCGCTTTTCTGTGGAAGCACATAGCATTTCCGTGGAAGCACGTCGCATTTCTGTGGAAGCACATAGCATTTCCGTGGAAGCACGTCATATTTCTGTGAAACACGGATACGTTGGCCCGAACGGGGCACCTCTTCTCCGTAGAAACACACAGCTTCTCCGCACAAACACGCGCCTTCTCCGCACAAACACGTGCCTTCTCCGTGGATTAAGGCTTTCCTTGTGAATTTAAAAACTACACACCCCCCCGATTAATCCTGAATATTTTTTGGGTTTATACGACGGGGGGGGAGCAGAAAATCAAGTCACAACGTCAACGCAACCTCGAGTTAAAAACTTAAAATTATACCTTCTATTTGGTCATGGACACAGATATCCAGCATGTAAACTGTGAGAATTGCCAGACAGAGATTTTGATCAATTATAGTTTTTGTAACAATTGTGGAAATAGAGTTGATACTGGTAAGTTTACTTGTTTTTTTTAATATATTAATCATTTTGCCCAATATATCAGATTTACTTAACATTTTCATATAAATTTGAAATTTGAATATATGTAGTTATATTTTAAAGAATTCCTTTGAATTTCCTCAGTTCCATGTGTTGATCTGCTAGTGTAGATTGTATATTCATTCATAAATATTTAAAATCTACACAAAATATTGTTTTAAAAGCTTTGCTGTATCAGTTCAAGGGGGTTGTTATATACAGTAGTGGCCACCTGCCTAAAGAATAAAACCTGAACATTTCCCTCAGACTGTCACAAATACTCATGAGACATCAATGGGTAATTTCTTCTATATTTCAAGCCACTTATACTGCCCAAGTAAAGTTGTTAAATATATGGTGTTGAATGGAGTAAAATATTACAGGTGTGTGCATGTGTACCACAGAATACCATGCTACCACAGAATACCAGTCAAATCCTGGTACAATTTGATAAACCGTTGCTTATGTATCTCTGCATTGGTATTCTGTGGTACATTCAGTGGCGCCGCCAGGATTTATTTTTGGGGGGGCAAACAAATTCTAGGGGTGTCCGGGGGCATGCTCCCCCGGGAAAATTTTGAATTTTGGGTGTCTAAAATGGCATTTCCTGCGTTTTGGAGGCACTTGGAGAGAAACTTACGCAGCACAGTTCATTCTCTATACACCCCGTCACCCCACCCCCCCTTTGTCACCAGATTTGGACGAATCTAGAAACCCATTCTGTAAAATATTGGGGGGCAGCCGCCCCCCCTTGCCGGCGCCACTGGGTACATTAGGGTTTTATCCATAGAATTAAAAAAAAATCTACCAAATCTAGCCTTAAGACCCCTCAGGAAAAAAAATACATTTAACCAGGATTCATGATTAAAGTTTCAGACGTTCTCTGGTTTAAAATATTTATTATTTACGTGCTTTCGGCTGCCAGTCTGCAGTCTTCAACGGGTTGATTAAAATGAATAATAACAAATAACAGTGGTTTACAATTACACAAAACAAATACACTGACAAAAGACACAGTGACAGTTCCGCCTACGTGAAAATATGAATAATTATTTACATTGATGTAGTATATATAGATATAGTTTTAAATGTTTTTAAGTAAGAACCTATATTGTTCTGGTAAGTGTTTTGCATTATTGTCTGCGTTTTTGTGACAGTCTGAGGGAAATGTTCAGGTTTTATTCTTTAGGCAGGTGGCCACTACTGTATATAACAACCCCCTTCAACTGATACAGCAAAGCTTTTAAAACAATATTTTGTGTAGATTTTAAATATTTATGAATGAATATACAATCTACACTAGCAGATCAACACATGGAACTGAGGAAATTCAAAGGAATTCTTTAAAATATAACTACATATATTCAAAGTAAATCTGATATATTGGGTAAAATGATTAATATATTAAAAAAAACAAGTAAACTTACCAGTATCAACTCTATTTCCACAATTGTTACAAAAACTATTATTGATCATTATCTCTGTCTGGCAATTCTCACAGTTTACATGCTGGATATCTGTGTCCATGACCAAATAGAAGGTATAATTTTAAGTTTTTAAGTCGAGGTTGCGTTGACTTTGTGACTTGATTTTCTGCCCCCCCCCCGTCGTATAAAACCAAAAAATATTCAGGATTAATCGGGGGGGGGTGTGTATTTTTTAAATTCACAAGGAAAGCCTTAATCCAAGGAGAAGGCACGTGTTTGTGCGGAGAAGGCGCGTGTTTGTGCGGAGAAGGCGCGTGTTTCTACGGAGAAGCTGTGTGTTTCTACGGAGAAGAGGTGCCCCGTTCGGGCCAACGTATTGTGTTTCACAGAAATGTGACGTGCTTCCACAGAAATGCGACGTGCTTCCACGGAAATGCTATGTGCTTCCACAGAAATGCGACGTGTTTCCACGGAGAAACGGCGTGTTTCCACGAAGAAGCTGCATATTTGTACGGAGAAAAGGCTTCCCGTGACAGAACAACGGCAATATTCCAGGGAGAAGTTGGATTTCCATGGAATAACAACGCGTTTGTACGGAGAAGCTGCGTGTTTCTACGGAGAAGCGTTGGCCCTTATGGGCCACCGTAGAGATCTGTGGTGCGCGACCAAGAGCCAAGTGAGGAATCACCTGGAGCTGAAAACAAAGACACTCTTCTTCAGGACATGAGAGCTATTGGGTATGTGCGTTATTGAGTTAACACCAATTAGCAGAATGTCAATTACAATTACTATTTTCGCGGCAAAATTATTCGAATTTAAAACATTTTCAGTTATATCTCGGTCACATTTTAATATTTTTGAAAATAATCTGTGAGGATCGAAAGATTTTCAGCCCCTCAATTCAAATATATAAAAATGTAAAAAATGATGGAATCAGTATTTTCATCATATGGAGTAAAAGTACTATAGTGTCTAATTTTAGAGCATAGATTTTTGGGGTACACTAATCGGAGTAGCCTGTTATACCTACCACTTTTACCATATTCAATTTGTCTCAACTTTAATGAAGGGATCTGACTAGATGTCATTTGGCATGAGGTAGTTTGGTTGAAGTAACTTATAATTGCAGTAATAAATATGAAATGGCCAGTTTCGATAGATTAGATCTCAGTCTCGAATACATAGGAGCTCTCTAACTTTTGTTTCTTCAGAATAATGGTAGGTTTTGCGTATAAAACATTAGTAAAGGCTCAGGTCACCTACTGAATAAAGAAGGGATTAAAGGAAACGCCTTTCAGTTTTCTATCTAGCATGAAGATAGTTTAGGAACCCCGAAATGGAGCAATAAGCTCTGTAGGGTTAACCTGCTTAATGGCTAAGTTTGTAAAAAAAAAAAAAAATAAAATATAATGCTATCGTCATGTTAAGAGGAGATTCTTTACAAATTCGCGTATTGGTCGCCAGGCTATTGACCCTATTCAAACCAATCTCGTTTTTCGCTACACGGACAAATTAACACAGACAAACACTCAGCCAAAGACATTCGGCTGACAAGACATTTTAGCGACAGCCATCTTTGACTGACAAGACAGTACATTTGACCCAGCCATGCACGGCCCAGGTTAACGATTTTCGCTTTCTGTCAACAATAAATGCTTAAATTTTAAAGCGTCATCTACTATAGGGTCGCCTGATGTGGTCTGAACGAAATCGACCTACAGTTTATGAACAATGACATACTGAAACCACTTACCCTTAGATATATGGGTCACCAAAAATATGGAACAGTTTGCCCGATCATTTAAAAGCGGCTGGCTATATTAATATATTTAAGAAACTTATTTGCAGGCATAACATTAATCTTTATCTTTATATTGTTACTTATATCTTTATTTGTGTACAGATATTGATATTTTTTGTATTCTTGCAATCTGATTGGCCGCGTGAGCGGGCAGCTTTTTACGATATTTGACCGTGGTCCAAATAGTTATTTTTTTGAACATTTTTGTTAATGAAAAGGAGTAAAAATTCCCCCAAAATATGCTAGGATTATATTAAACTTATAGTCAGTTACTCCCGAAACGATGTCAAATGTTTTTGTTAAAACAATGTAAAGCTATCATACCTTTTGATAAATTGCTGTTATTTGGTTTCTAAAATTTATAAAAAATAACCATAACAAAAAGTTCAATTGAAAACAAGATATTTCCTCCAAGAAAACAAGATAAACGGCAGTGTGAACATGTTTTTCATCTTAAACAGCGTTTCAAACTGTTTTCGACAGAGTAAAGTCGAAGCCCTGCTCAAAACGGGCAGTTTTAGCAAATTTAAACGATGAAAAACAACAGTCACATAAACAAAAACTGAATAAACAGGCATACCTTTTGTTTCGTGTCTTGAAATATTTGGAAAATTATGATTCAAAACAATGCAAATTCCTATGCTTGTGCAAATTCCGAGTTGACTGCTGGCTTTCAAATTTAGCAACATGTTTTGATCAGACAACCCAACTGATCTCGAACAACACTGGAAAAAGATATTTTCTCTCGGCCTCAGAAGCGTCGCTCGATCTTCGGTCTTCCTCCCATCCAGTAAATAACATATATATATACATATATTAACTATAGTTACTAACACCGTATCTTGTAATTACTCAGGCAAACTAGCATTCAATGTGATATATTCTCAACTTAGAATAAAAATGGAGAAAAATTTTCAATATATAGTGTTGATCATGACATGTACTATATTAGTATCAAAACATTCCTTACTCGGCATAGTGGGAACTAGTCATGAATTGTTAATGTCTTCTGCTCAACATAGAAAAAGCATATTTTCAGCTAATGGTAAGATGTCTGCACATGCAAGCTGGAACTAACCTGGAGTAGTTCCGAAAAATGCAACGATAGTATAGACCCTCGAACCTGAGGTCCTGCGATATCGGTGCAGCGCTTTGACCTCTGGGCAACAGAGTTATGTTGCTAAGAGCTATAATCACAAGTATAACTATGCATGTAAACCTGGGCGATTCCAGTGATTCCAGTATTGGTTAACATTCTAAATTGTAGGCATATTGCTCGATTGACCTGTCGCATCGCCTGGTTTTATAGGTTTTTATAAGCATGCTTTTACTGTAAATATTTTGAACATATCCATGGATAAAATGTCTAAAATTTCTGATCCATTTTCAGGATGCAACAAGCACATGTAGTTGTTCCAGTGGCAAGGATGAGAGTTCCTGTCAGAAAGATGAGAAGCGTACCATCAGACAATGCACTTACACCAATCTGTCTGATGGTAAGGACGTCGGACAAATCATGGTTAGTCTTACTTTTTTCCGTATTGCCTGCATTTTTATGCACCGAAGTAATGTTAAAATCTGATAGCATAAATTATAGTCTTCATTTGGGGATTTTAAGATTATCAGTTCAATCAAATTCATGCCAATTCGATCGGTTGTTAGGAATAGATTTTGTTAAAAGTCAGTTTATTTCAAATAGCGCTAGAATTATTGTTTCATCGTTTAGACAAAATATTTTTTCTTGTCACCCAAACATAAAAAATAGGTACGCAAAGCGTACATGAATGATTGTGCAATGACGAAATTACACTTAGCATTACTATATATATGAGCAGTTCATATGAGCCTGGCTGGCTAGTTTTGTCGGATAAGTTTGTCATTTGCTTTACATGAGACAGGCTAGCCCGGCAAGTGCTAACAATAAATTTCCAAAAGCTTTTTGCCAACAGAAGCTGCATATTTTCTTACTTTTTTAGAATTGTTATAGATGGTTTATGGGCGGAATAATGAATGAGCTTTAACACGAGTTCCATGCCCGCTTAGTGGCTGATTACAGGAAGACTTTTCAGCCCGCGCTGAATTTCAACCCGGTTAATCGTGCTGAAATTTGTTTACAATTACATGGCAAGTTTCAGCCCGTGCTGAATTTAAAATTTCATCACATCTATTTTAAACCGGGATGAAATCTCAGCCCGGGCTGAAATGAAATAGAGCTGTTCCGTCTATTTCAATAATTTTAAATGCTGATTTTGTCTACTATTTGACTTGTGTGATACTCTGCTTGCCTTTGGAGATTGAGAACACAAAAATAAAGCTATTTAAGCGATTGTTTTTCAAACCGGGCTGAGATTTCTCGTTGATTATATGACGAATTATTCAGGCCGGGCTCCGCTTCAGCCAGGACTGAGTTTTCAGCCCGGGTAGCTCAAACCGGGCTGAAATTTCAGCCTGGGCTGAAATTCATCTCATGTAATCGCGCGCAGTATTTTATTGGATTTTATCGTATAGCCGGGATGAAATTTCAGGCCGGAAACCGGGCTGAAACTCAGACCGGGCTGAAAATGCGCCATGTAATCAGCCCCTTGGTGTATTCATACACGGGCTCGAGGAGCTGAGGCCTCGCCTTGCTCAAGCGGAAAGTCCGCAACCAGGCTGGCTCGAATTCAATGTCAAAAACATGAGACGGGATCTCAGCACTTGCAAGCCAGCCCTGTTTACCGGGCCAGCTCAGCTCATATAAACAGGTGCCCGCCGAACAATAGCGTCTACCAGTCTCAACATTTTACCCGTGACTTCTAAATAGTTGAAAGTGGATCTTTAAAATATATATATATTTTTATGATTGCTAACACAAATAACCATTCATTACAGTTCATTACAGTTTCCTAAATGTTGTGATGTTATCAGGCTCCACGCTATTTGAGATATCTACATGTGTAAATACAGAGTTTCTGTAAATATAGCTACAACCCTATATAACTATTGTAGGCGACGAGTTCTATTTAGTACATTCAGAAAAACGTGCTTATAGTGCGGCTTGTTCTCTCTAATGTAACATTTTTATTCTTTGTTATCCTCTTGTAGACATGTGATTTCCGAAAGACTCATTCCGATACAGCCCTACGAGTCACTTATCATGGAGATATGAGAGTGATAAGCGGCTCTAATGTTTGTCGCCGCTGGTTCATTACAATCAATGGCAATGAATGCACATCACCTGCTACCATTGACGCGGCAGTTCACCCTATTGGCGTGACAGGCTTAAATAACCATCGCCACGGGACATTGGATGGATTTTGTGAAAACGTATCCAAGGGTCGCGTTATCGTTGGCCTGTCTGTTGGTAACTGTAAATATGGCTACGAAAGCCGGCCAGGTGACGCGGCTACTTGCTGGGGTGCAGTTTGTCGTCTTATCATTGAGGAAGTGCCTTCATTGCAATAAAATGATTGAACTCAATGAATCATAAATTTGCACGAGAAGTTAAGAATATACAGTTAAGGTGGCTCGATACACTTTTCTTTAGGAAGACTAAGTTCGAGAAAGCGATGTACTCGCGCGTGTTAAGCTTGCGTGTAATTTGCGTGGACTTGCAACGCGCGGGTTTTAAATGGCTGGCCGCGGGGAATTTAAAAAACAAACAAAATTCAAAATGAATCGCGTTTTACGACTTTTACGTCCTATTTCTGTAAGTGTTGATGCTCTTTGTAATGTTAAATATCGTACAAACATTGGTTACAAACACTTTTTAAGTCGGCTTTTAAAGTTTCCGTATGTCAAATATCTTCGGTAAACAACATCGGCGAAAATGATCGCGATATACTTGACGATAGTTTTTGGACATTGGGATTACTTGCACCTGTCTTAGCTTTTTCATTTACGAAGTTAATTGCGGGAGAAAATGACGAGGATGAGGATGATTCAAAAGCCGATAAAGAGGATTTCAAACGCGGTAAAACCGGGAAGTTTAGTCGGACAAACTTGGTGTCAAAATTTCAAAAAATGGAGTGCATACGGTCGGCGAAAAGAAAGCTGGAGTTTTTAGACGAAACAGATGAAGAAAGCAATAATACATGTGTGACACGGAAAAGGACTGTGAGTAAAACAATTTTAGTTTGTATACCAAGAAGTAAAGCACAAAACACTGAAGTTTAAGTAAAAAATACACTCTATCAGAGCATCTCTAATATAATAATATATGATTTATCTTAAAAATTATAGAAAGAAAACTCTGAAATTACATGTAATACTCAGTCACTTCATGGTTGTCGTATTTTTGACCTGGAGATTTTAAGAAATACTCTTTCCAATTGCAGTCACTGCCTAAAAGGTTTGTTGCCAAAAATTAAGTATTTTATGATCAAGTGTGTTAAAATAAAATACATGAAAAGTGAAGGGGCAAGTTAGTCAGGTATATTAGTTACTAATTTAGCTATTAGTAAACAAAAATATTTAATAATATGATTATTTTCTTTCAGGCCCATTATCACTGAGCAACATAGTTAAGGAAGATACTGTTGGTCTTGCAAGTGTGTTCAAAATCAAATGCCATGTTTGTGGTGCCATAAATCATCTGGAAACATCTCCAAACCATAGATCAGGCAAACGTGGAAAACCAACATACAACATTAATTCCCAAGCTGCACTTGGTTGTCTTCACACTGGAATTGGTAACACACACTTGAACAATCTGCTGTCAACGATGAACATTCCAACCATGAACCACTCCACATTTAAAGCACGAGAACGAGAAGCTGGAAACGCTGTCGAACATGTTGCCCAAACAAGCTGCAAAGAGAATATGAGCATGGAAATGAATGATGCTGTGTTAGTTGGGGCAGAACCTGACAATAATGGTTTAATTGGCATACCAGTGTCTTATGACATGGGCTGGCAAAAGAGGGGGAAGGGACATAATTCACTTACAGGGCAAGGGATGGCTATGGGACTGGGAACTGGAAAGGTGTTGGCTTATGCCACAAGATGCAAATACTGCCGAATATGTCTATATGCAAAGAAAAAGGAAAAGTCCACGACATCATGACTGCAGAAAAACCACACTGGTTCATCAAAAGCAATGGAACCTGATGTGGCATGCGAACTTTGAATGCTGCGCCAAAACAAAACTTGAAGTTTTCAACCTATGTTGGGGATGACGATACTACCACACTTAGCCACCTACATCAGAATGTGCCATATGGGGTTGAGAAATGGTCTGACATTGTGCATGCTAAACGCTCATTAACAACAAGGTTATATAATCTTTCTAGCCGTTGTAAATTCTCAAGTTCATCTACTCTAAGTCAGAAAGTGATCAACTACCTGGGAAAATGCTTTACATACTGCATAGCCCAAAATAGAGATGTGGAAAGTTTACAGAAGGCCTTAAAATGCATAGTTCCACATGCATTTGGTGACCACAAAAATTGCAAAGAAACATGGTGTGGTTTCAAGAAGGAACCCTTGACATATAAACACAAGGATCTCCCACATCATAAAGATTTGCAAGGTGAACAGCTAAAAAGTGCACTTACTTCTTTATTTGATGAATATGCAACTGAAACTGTGATGAAAAAACTTGTACCATTTGCAAATTCCCAACGCAATGAAGCACTCAATAGTGTTGTAGGAAGCAAAACCCCAAAATAAGGTTTTATGGTGGCAGCGAGAGCAGTGACTTTCAGGTTGCTTGTGCTGTAGCACAAAGGAACATGGGATATGGTTATGTCAACAGTACACTAAGCCATCTTGGTATGGAGCCAGGCAATATCTGCATCACACACAACGCTAAACTAGACAAAAAAAGAGAAAACGATAATAAGCGCAAATCATTAAAAACCTGCAAAGTAAGACGTCATCTCCTTCAAAATCAACGGATAACAAAAAATATCAAAAAAGAAGTTAAAGAAGGCAAAACATATGAAACTGGTATTGGTCTTAATTTGTCATCAGAAAGCACGTCTGGTCTTGCAAATATCCAAACAAGCACAAATGACCACAAGATAGAAAACTTATTCAAAACAATTACAAAAAAACAGTGTGAGGAATTTGAGAAGCTTGTTCCACATTGTATCGAAAGGCCGCAGATATTACATAAAACTTACAGCCCAACAATGCCTTACCAGATTACACAGGTACAAAGGCAGAAATATGTCAACTATCAGCGATAACTCAAAGTGGTTCAATGTACTCTTCTTACATTATACCTAGAAGTAACATAAGTCTTAGGGCATCAAGAGTGAATAATCTTACCATTGAGAATATAAATGGAACAAGATCATTATGTAAAAACTCTCTTCCTGTTGTGGCAATGTCCCTTGAGAACGCCTTGTCAAGCTTCAGCGAATTTGTACAACAAAATTGTTGCCTCAATTCCAGTGGTACTAAATCCATACCAATCCTTGTTGGCCATAATGCAGCTGTCTTTGACGTTCCAGTACTTTTACGAAATGCCGGTAAATCATACGACGAACAACTTGATCAGAGCAATGTCCATTTTGGTGACAGTTTACCACTCATCAAGTCTTTAATTCAAAGCCAACATGCCCCACTGAAGTTGTCAAATGGAAATTACTGCCGTGCAAATATAAGTAGTGTTTACCAGTGCTTGTTTAACGATGATTTCAACGCCCACGATGCCTTAGAGGATGTTAAAGCTCTTCGAAAGATTTTGTTCAGTCCTGAACTAGCAATCGACATCAAAACTATAGTCAACGGCAGCCAAATAAAAACAGTTCGTGATGCTGTCGTGGACTTGGAATACCTTTACAAACGACTCGATATATTTCAAACTTTTGTAGGAAGTCTGCATTGTTCAGAAGCAAGTGAAAGTCCAGTCACACGCGGCATGGCTTTAAATTGCTGGTTCTGGCTTGTGTTACGAAGATCTTTGTTCTTTGTACCAAACATTCGGCGATGCTGGCGTCGTTGGAATATTATCAAGAGTGCATTATTGTCAACAACAACCAAAGTGTTTGCAATCTGGTGACAAGAAACCACGAGTAACAAACAATAAAAGGATTCTCAAAAGCATTTTAATGCACTTTCAATCGAAGTACGGATCTAAAACTCACGATCAAAACCCTGATCAAAACATATAAATTTCCAAATCGCCATGCCGTTTCTTCACAGAATGCTGCGTGTTTTGTTCGTGTCGCGTGAACTTGCGCCTGCGAATACATGTACGCGCATGTCAATTCATTGATCTTGCAGAAGGCAAAAACTTTGGCCGCGCCGAATATAGACATATAAAACCTTGATTATTTAAAAAACGAGTTCGGTAAGCTACCCTGAAAATTTGCACAGAATTAGATAAATACGTGCTAAGTGTAATATTACAATATCTCAAAAATCTGTAATGCGAAATTTTATTAAAAAGCATTTTTCAATTCTGCAAATTTGGCATTACAGATTTTTTTAAAACTTTCACACAAGATTCATTGAAGGAAGTAAAAACGATTGGCCATTTAAAAAATGGGGGTCACCGACTTCATTTCTGAAATAAACGCTCAAACGTCCGTTATTTCCCGATGTTTCCACACGTATTGTTGCCATGGCGACCGTAATAACTCGCATATTAATATTGATTTTTAATAAATTCGATGTTCTTTTGTAATTGGTACACTTAACACGCTAATAATCTGTAGAGAACACAAAATTTCGCATCTTCAAACTTTTGCCTAGAAAGTGTATCGAGCCACCTTAATCAATATCTTATATGGTAGTAAATATGAACAGCAAACATAACCAGTTTAGGGCATCGAGCACTGTAGATTTAGAGCAAATATAAAAGATCGGCCTTCGCATTTTCTGTGTGTTGTAGATTTTTTTATACTTTATGGATTTGGCAAGGCTACTCAATGACCAACCACTAATAGATATATAACTAATTGTCAATGCGTTTATATCTCCGTGAAAGGTACCCCTGAAACCCCCTTCCCTAATATGGAAGATAACGATTTCACTAGTTGGGCATTGGAATGCAGTATATCCGAGGTGTATTCAAAGGTTGCTGTTTGGAATTTTTTATCTAAAGGCTGTGTACATTGAGGCATATACAGTTCGCAATTACTTGGAATATTGAAGATATCAAATTTTTCGATAAGAGCGGTTTTAATTCGCACACTATCAGCATACCTCGGTCAAGTAATGTCTAGTTATGTCAGTCATGCCTATATACTTGAGTTATGTTTAGTTATTTCTAGTTATGTCAAGACTCAAGTTATGCCCGTCCTGTTATATCTAGTTATGTTAAGTTATGTCTAGTTATGTCAAATTATGTCTAGTTATGCTAAATGATGTCTAGTTATGTGAAGTTATATCCAGTTATGCTAAGTTATGTCAAATGATGTATATTTATTTCAAGTTATGTCAAGTTATGTCAAGTTATGTCAAGTTATGTCAAGTTATGTCAAGTTATGTCAAGTTATGTCAAGTTATGTCAAGTTATGTCAAGTTATGTCAAGTTATGTCAAGTTATGTCAAGTTATGTCAAGTTATGTCAAGTTATGTTTATTTATGTCAAGTTATGTCAAGTTATGTCAAGTTATGTCAAGTTATGTCAAGTTATGTCAAGTTATGTCTATTTATGTCAAGTTATGTCTTGTTATATCAAGTTATGTCTAGTTATGTCAAGTTATGTCAAGTTATGTCAAGTATGTCAATTATGTCAAGTATGTCAAGTATGTCAAGTATGTCAAGTATGTCAAGTATGTCAAGTATGTCAAGTATGTCAAGTATGTTTATTTATGTCAAGTTATGTCTTGTTATGTCAAGTTATGTCTAGTTATGTCTAGTTATGTCTAGTTATGTCTAGTTATGTCAAGTTATGTCCAGTTATGTCAAGTTATGTCAAGTTATGTTTATTTATGTCAAGTTATGTCTTGTTATGTCAAGTTATGTCTAGTTATGTCTAGTTATGTCTAGTTATGTCTAGTTATGTCAAGTTATGTCCAGTTATGTCAAGTTATGTCAAATTATGTCAAGTTATGTCAAGTTATGTCAAGTTATGTCCAGTTATGTCAAGTTATGTCAAATTATGTCAAGTTATGTCAAGTTATGTCAAGTTATGTTTATTTATGTCAAGTTATGTCTTGTTATGTCAAGTTATGTCTAGTTATGTCTAGTTATGTCTAGTTATGTCTAGTTATGTCAAGTTATGTCAAGTTATGTCAAGTTATGTCAAGTTATGTTTATTTATGTCAAGTTATGTCTTGTTATGTCAAGTTATGTCTAGTTATGTCTAGTTATGTCTAGTTATGTCTAGTTATGTCTAGTTATGTCAAGTTATGTCCAGTTATGTCAAGTTATGTCAAGTTATGTCAAGTTATGTCAAGTTATGTCAAGTTATGTCTAGTTATGTCAAGTTATGTCTAGTTATGTCCAGTTATGTTAAGTGATGTCTAGTTATATCTAGTTATGTCAAGTTATGCAGTTAAGTTATGTGAACCCTTATGTGAAAATGCACATTTCACATGCGAAATTCAGAATTTTCACATGTGAAATTCGAATTTTGCATATAGCTATTTTCACATGTGAAAATAAAGATTCAAATGTGAAAAATTTTTCACGTCTGAAATATATATTTCACATGTGAAATTATATGTGAAATTTTCGTAAGGAAAGTTATGTCAAGTTATGTTAAATGATGTCTAGTTATGTCTAGTTATGCCCAGTTATATTAAATGATATCTAGTGATGTCAAGTTATGTCCAGTTATGTCTAATTATGTCTTGTTGTGTCAAGATATGTCTAGTTATGTCAAGTTATGTCCAGTTATGTAAATAGGCCTACATACATACATACATACATACATACATTATTCAGTTCACTCCCCATTGGGGCTTTTCAGTGACCGATTACATCAAGTATCTCGCTTACCTATATTACGTACTTAGCCTACACTATCTATTTTACAACAATTGTAATATTACTTTCCTAATCTGTATATCCTAACCCACCCAGTCAACTTTCCCTGTGGTAGGAAACCGGAGTGCCTGGAGAAAACCCACGACTTTTGGCAGAGCGTTGACTTACTCTTTTCACATGAGTGTGATGAGTAAAGTCCCCAGCGAGAATCGAACTCAAGACTCAGAGGTGAAAGAGGCGCTTGCTCTGACGACTGCGGCACCGAAGCCCCACCTTGTGGGGGTGATGTCTAGTTATGTCTAATAATGTCTAGTCATGTAAAATCATGTAAAATAGTTGAAAGTCGATCTTTAAAAATATATATTTTTATGACTGCTAACACAAATAACAATTCATTCATCACAGTTCAATCATGTTGGACAGTAAATTGATTGAATAAAATAGTCTAGGACCTGTACATGAGTTTGTATCCATTTCATTTAGGACAAATAATCTCAACTGTTTTAGGGTAAAATAATCATAACGGACAACATGGCATATGTGCCAAAACCCGTATCCGGGACGAAATACTTGAAAATGACAACACCCAGAAACGACACTATCGACATAGCTCTATCTCCTGAACCATCAAAGCTACAGACTTTCTGAAGTGCTTGTGGTGTTTAGAGTGGTCAGTTTTAGGGGTGGTCATTGGAGAGTGAAATGTGTCTAGGTATAATATTTTACAAGAAAATGATTATGCACCATCCCAGATCAACTGCTAATTATACATCACATAACTTCATACACATTAGAATGCTATATTTTCTTATTTCCTAAATCTTTTTGTCACAGGATTAAAAACTATACTTATTCCAATATAATAATAATAGATTTCATCAGGGTTGATATTGTTAAGTTGAGATACAACACAGTTTCTTTCACTTACCCCACGCCAAAACACGAGTTCAGCCATATTTTGCCGTTTTATTCCCTTTTTATCACCGAGGCTCGCACATATTATCCACAAAGTATACTTGAACATAATGATAGTTGACTAAAGAATAATTCGACTTTGTTTCGTCAGGTTTTGAAGTAGTGCAGTATATTTTATCTTCGATATCATAGAAGCGATGTTTTCCCAATTATTGCGCCAGTGCAAAGTCCTGTGACTTTCAAATTACTTTGAACATTATATTTTTTATTCATGTTTATAAAATACTTGGGGTCGTTTATTGCCACGGATTGGTTGTTAGGTTATCAATTTTTCGATTCGAACTTTCTACAATCAAGTATTTCTGTATACTGTAATCTAAATACATTTGACGACGAAAAAGTGTGATAATTAAATCTGGCAGAGAAGCGGCGAGACATTGCACTGACGCGATAATTGGGCAAAACATGCATCGCTTATGGATTTGGCAAGACTATACTCAATGACCAACCACTAATAGATATATAAAAAATTGTCAATACGTTCATCTCCGTGGAAAGACACCCCTTTAATAAATTGGCATTGGAATGAATATCCGAGGTGTATTCAGAAGGTTATAAAAGGTTGATCTTTCGAATTTGTGTGTCTAAAGGTTGTGTAAAGTGAGGCATAATTATACAGTTCGCAGTTATACTTGAAATTAATATTTGCGAAAAATATTAAGATATCAAATTTTTTTAAAAGGGCGGTTTCAATTCGCACACTATCAGCATTTCTCGGCCACTTGCACTGTTGCAACAAAATTATTTATGGTGCTCTCATTATAGTACACTCTAAAATATCTTTATTATGCTTATGGGTCTGAGAGTTTCATTTTTGGATTGAGTGTCAAGGTTCTGTAGGTATATCGCTGTAGACATAACATAAAACACGGCAGGCCTGCATCTTTGAACCACCGTGTAATGTTTTGTTTATTATTTCTCCCCGTTTGTGAATGCCCAAGGTATCCTGCAGGGTTAAGAGAACGCTTCTAATCTTAGATCCATGGCACACAAATATACTAAATATATCTAAATATTAAGAGGCAAAAACACCACAAGTGTTTCAAAAAACTTGATGAGCTCAAACTCTTTTGTTTCATCAGCAACGTGAATGGAAGTCCTCCAACACAAATTTATGTGTGGAATAACCAGGTTTTATACCGTTGCCATAGGAACAAAAATATTAGCCAAACTGAGTTATAATTACTCAACACAAGTTTAGTAACACCACTGAGGGAAAAGGATTTCGCAGTAAAAGCGTTAATATTACTTAAATTATACAGCATGTTACGGGCGCACTAAAAAGAGTTCCATTTAGAACCAAATATCAATTTCTTATAATAAGGGAGACTCAAAGTAATATGCTTCTCATTTTTATTATTTTAAAGTGCATACATTCTTGTTCCGAAGATGGCTAATATAAGATGGCTATTATTCTTAAAGTCAAAACATTTAAAAATCAAAACGTTCATTCCCAGTCTACTTCTTCTCGGCATTCTTCAAGGATACGCCTGACCATGCGGGTTTCTTGGCGCCCGCAGGTTTCGCCTCCTTCTTGGCACGTGGATCAATGACGGCCTTGTGAAGTTTGGGTTGATTTTGCCATGCTGCTTTTTCTTTTTTCTTCTCGGGGTCTTCACGTTTCATTACAGTTGTTCCAATGATATTGTCGCTCTTTCGTAAGTTATTCACCCATGCTGGTTGGTTCTAGCAAACGGAAAGCGAAAATGTTGTTAATTTCTGTAAAAACCAACTTGAATACAACGATTTCTCTAAACTACAGTAAAACAAGACTCTCAGGTTCTGATATATACAGTATATGGCGTT
The DNA here is from genome assembly GCA_016169945.1 of Trachythela sp. YZ-2020. Taxonomy (NCBI): domain Eukaryota; kingdom Metazoa; phylum Cnidaria; class Anthozoa; order Malacalcyonacea; family Clavulariidae; genus Trachythela; species Trachythela sp. YZ-2020. The sequence continues at coordinate 4,920,267 of JADLSH010000389.1, forward strand.
TACTGGGAAATTGGGCTATTTATGTTCTTAAAGATCATATTTTCTTAAGAAAATGGCCATTTGACCCTGGTAGGTGTCGTCTGTTATTTATCTGCAAACAAATACAGTCGAAAGCTACTGTATATTCTTTAGTTCCTTTTTGTATTATTAGTTTTTTGCAAAATGAGTATCAAGAATATCTAAACACAACCTTCCCCTTTGAAAATATTTTTCAAAACTTAAATTTGATTTTGTTCAAAATGAAATCCATCATGAGTTTAAGATTAAGGTACAACATATGGCACAGCATATAATTGTACTTTGCCAAATCTCTTTTTTTAAGTTTTTCAGAAGCCATTTGTTGGGCCTATTTTGATAGTGAAGATGTAATGATTGTTGTTCTGTGCTTTTTTTTGGCTATGCAACTAGCCATTTCCATATCTTTATTAAAATTATTAACCACTACTGTGTATGATCAAAAAAGTTAAAATCAAACTACATGAAGGTAATACTAGCCAAACTGGGTGTGTTGAAAAAACTTATGAAATGGATTGACCTTACATAAAGATTAATAATTTTAATCATGGCTAAAAAAACATTAATGCACAAGACTTCCTTTCATGAGTAAAATTTCCAGCAACAGAGAAAAAGGTACACAATTACAATGGGCACCTTGCTACTTAGATAAGCTTGTTTCCAGATCTAAAATCTGCACTCCTTTGTCCAATTCTAGGTGGGACGTGTAGCCTCCCCCCAGTAATTAAATCAATCCCTGGTTGAAGGCTTTTTTCTGTATGATTCAATGGGAAAGAATATCCTCACGTTATTTCAGCTAGTCAGTAGTCAAGAGGTAACCTTAACTAGTTTGTCATACAGCACAATATGGGAGAGTCTTGTGCATTAGTGGGCTAATTACTGTATTAGACTAAGTTAACCGTTCAAATGCCTGAAGTGCTGTGAGATAAGTTGTAATTTCATTTTCACCAGGGGGGACTGCACCAATTGCTTGTTGAATTGCTGTCTCTTGTTCATATGACATTTCTACAGTAGACTGTGGAACACTTACTGAATCAGGATGCAAAGTGGGAACTGGCCCTTCTTCTTCGATCCCCAATTCTTCTATGTTACTGTGAACACCATCTACAATGTCTCGCACAGCTGTTAAGTTCGAATGCCTCAATTGTAACATACCTTGTGTCCACATTTGCCGCGGGCTAAAATTGGTTTCAGTGGTTACTGGATGGTCATTCCACTGAGCCACTAATTCTGTTAATGCTGCATTGATTAATGGCAGGTAAACAATATGAAGACAATAAAGGTGTACTTCATCAGTTGGGATAAATAATCTGTTGTTTTCTAAGAACAGGAATATGTTCAAAAACCTACTCACAACAATACGATTAACCTCCCGCCATAGTCGTTCTATTCGCTGATTATGAACAGAGTTCCCGGTAATTATGCTTCCTCTATTGCATCCTCTTGTCTGCAACATGAACCTCCCTACATCTATGTTTTCTAAACCCATATCACTTCTGACTCTTGAAGGAATGTTATATATTGTTGTGGCTTCTCTAAACAGTTGAAAAACAGTATCTGCTCGATTATTTGTGGATGCATGCAGGAAGACAATTAATCTTGAATACCCGTCAATTCTCACCTAGACAACAAAATTTGTCTGACATTAGGGAAAGTAAACTAGAAATACCTACAGTAGAATGCATTGTGGCTTAGTGGTTAACAAGAGATAACATCTGAGTTAGAGGTATAGGGGTGGACCATTTGAAAATTAAGGGGAGATATTTGGAAATTCCCCAAGTTTAGTTCTCTTTGAACATTTAAGAGTGCACACATGGAAGAAGAGAAATAGTTTTGAGTGATAAAGTAGCGTTTCTAAGCAGACTTTGAATAATGTAGTAGGGTGGCTATTTTTACTTCCAAGCATGTTCTCAAGATAATTTGTCATTTTCAAAAATACACCCTTTTTGATAATTAACCCATTAGCTGGCAATGCCCCCACTTTAGTATTTTACTCTGCCTAACGCCAGATGATTTTACTCGTCAGTGGAAGAGTACTGCGGTACTACTGCCTGCCATTGTCTCTTGTTAACGTCGCAAATCTCTCTTTGGCCAGGAAGCCGTATTCTCATGAATCGTGAGCGAATTGCATTTCTTCTTGATTCATGAAAGCGAGGCTCCCAGGCCAAGGAAGTGTTAACGTGTTAATGCACAGGTTTATGTCAGTACAACTCACCACAAAGAATTTGGTCCTGGTACATGGTATGTTCGACGAATAATTGTCCTGGACTGTCGGAGAGCAGAAGTCACTGGATCAAGACGCCTTAAACTTGCTAAAACTCGACGCCGCTGTATTCTGAGACCTCTTGATCTTATTGCGCCTTGAACCAAACCAAGACCTGACTGTGGTGTGATTGACAGAATTTCCCTTACAATAGTATCTAGTTCGTCATCTGTCAAGTAGGAAAAGTTATGCTCTTGTCCTAAAGGCATGCCAAATTCTTGCCGACGACGATTTAATGTCCTAGTAGATACGCCAAACATTCTTGCGATATCAGCCCATCTGAAATTAAGTCTGTTCCTAAGAACCTCGATTTGCTCTTGTGTGATTTCTATGCGAGGTCTACCAACATAACCCATTCTGACTTCTTCTCCTAGCACATTAAATTGTTGGTTGCTTTCATTTACTGTCACATTTTCGTCATTAAAAAACGTTTCAAGCTTTTCAATTCTGTTGCCAATGAAGTCAATAAGCTGTGCGATGTCTTCAATCAGCTGTCTCGAAGTGTTTCTTCTATATTCTTCTAGTCTGCTGTAAATTACCCGTAATGTTCTTTGGTATTCTTCCAATCGTCTGCTACAAAATTCTGCTGTGCCTCCACTTATACAGTATCAGAACTTTGGTTAAGAAGATCAAGCAAAGTATTGAAAAATTCGGTCGCATTCGGCGTAAACAACCGGTTGTTTAGAGCCGCCATTTTAAATTAATGTTAAAGACCTACGCTTCTACAATCTACAAGAACCTCCCCCGTCATTAGACAATTGCTAAGCGAACTCTCCTCCCGGTGCAGAAAACACGTGGTTTACCCCCCGTCTGAACAACTCTGATCAAAACACGTCCTCTCCCTTCTTGAATTATAAAAACGTGTAATACTTGATGTAATACGCAATTTACTTGATATAAAAATATGCGATGTAGCTTGATATAAAACATGACAGTCTTGATTGTAAAATATCGACACTTGATATAAAAACGAACGTCTTGATTGTAAAATAGCGACACTTGATATAACACGAACGACTTGATGTAAAAATATTATACTTGATATTAAACACGAACGACTTGATGTAAAAATATTATACTTGATATTTTGTCACATTTGGCCTAGCATAATTACAAGGTAAACATCTGACATGAGGGAGTCGATTACAGATATCAGTTTACAATAGACTGTCACGGCAGCCCTTCGTCAAATAGCATCCGCTTCAGCAATGATGAATTCCGCACATAAGAGATATTTATGTTGAATACAAGAGAAATGATATTCATAAAACGTTGTCAGCTTGTGACAAAAAGATCACAAACTTCGACCTGCAGTTTAAGCAGGAAAGGAAGAATTATGAAGAAATCGACATTGATCTGTCTTGGTGTTACTTTGCTTTCTTTAGCAATGTACTCGGTATGTTTGTACTAATCATGATATAGCTTATATTTCTGAAACATGCTTTTAGAACTCTGCTGTTACCCGCAAGATAATGCAAGTTTAGGCAATTTATGGTACGTTTAGTTGATTCAGTTGTGCGTTTAGGCTATATAAAGGAGACATTGGGCAATTTTTAGTTGCGATTTAAGGCGATTTAGGACGAGCTAAGGCACCAAGATTAGGCGTAAAGGCAGAACCATGCACGACTTAAAGTAACTATTTTGTGACAATAGCTAAATCAGTTGTGCAAGATTATTTCTTACCAGGTGAATTAACGCTCGATGCAAAGTCAGACACTTCTCTCTTTTATAATGCAGATCGACATTCATGCAATTCTTACTACAAAGACGCTTTAACTTTTTAAAATTTTTAAGTTTATCATATTATTGAGGACCATAGAACACGGAAGATATTAACTTGTATAAAATATAAATCAGCGCGCTTTTAGCGTGAAAAGCCACAGCCCCAACTTTCTAATTCCTTTTTAACTTTTCTATTCCAATTCCAACGTTTAAACTATTTAAGGTTACTCCACAGTATGAAATGGCGTTTTACAGAAATGCTCACATGCTTACACTTTTGCCGTCAAATTTTGTGTACGTGATGATAAATCATTGTTGTAACCAGCAATTTAACAAAAATTCTATATTTTAAAACACTGTGCTTGCTACGGGCTACTTTTGAAAATCTGACCTCCTTCGCGTCACGAGATTTGCACGCCGCCGATTTAACCCTAGGACCTGCAAAACATCATATTTCCCATCTCAGACAATCAAAGAACAAAAGTGTGTTCGCATTTTTTGACAGTTATTGTATTTGCTTTGATATAAAGCAGACAAGTTGACTCACACAAATTTTGTATACACGGTAGAACGGATGCCTATAACTCGAAAAGTATGGCGTTAATCGAAAAACGCGAACACACTTTTGCTCCTTAACTATTGTTCTACATGGTGGCAAAGTTTGGGGCTTTTCCGCTCCCTGTTGTGTTTCTCCGCCCTCTGTTCTCACTTCAAACTGTAAGTCAATCAGATCGAACCTCGTCAAAGTACTTTTGGCAAGGTGCTCTGGGCAAGGTGGTTCTGCGTCATTTATTGATTATCTAGTTTGTTATAAGTGCGTAACAGGCAAAACAAAAACATTAAAATATGCCGGCAAAACGCAAATGTAGGGAGAGCAAAGCGAATAAGGAGCAAGCTAAATCAGCAAAACGAAAATGTAGGAGATCTGTGGTGCGCGACCAAGAGCCAAGTGAGGAATCACCTGGAGCTGAAAACAAAGACACTCTTCTTCAGGACATGAGAGCTATTGGGTATGTGCGTTATTGAGTTAACACCAATTAGCAGAATGTCAATTACAATTACTATTTTCGCGGCAAAATTATTCGGCGAATTTAAAACATTTTCAGTTATATCTCGGTCGCTTTTTAATATTTTTGAAAATAATCTGTGAGGATCGAAAGATTTTCAGCCCCTCAATTCAAATATATAAAAATGTAAAAAATGATGGAATCAGTGTTTTCATCATATGGAGTAAAAGTACTATAGTGTCTAATTTTAGAGCATAGATTTTTGGGGTACACTAATCGGAGTAGCCTGTTATACCTACCACTTTTACCATATTCAATTTGTCTCAACTTTAATGAAGGGATCTGACTAGATGTCATTTGGCATGAGGTAGTTTGGTTGAAGTAACTTATATTGCAGTAATCAATATGAAATCGCCAGTTTCGGTAGATTAGATCTCAGTCTTGAATACATAGGAATCCTCTAAATTTTGTTTCTTCAGAATAATGGTAGGTTTTGCGTATAAACCGTTAGTAAAGGCTCAGGTCACCTACTGAATATAAAAGGGATTAAGGGGAAAGCCTTTCAGTTTTCTATCTAGCATGAAGATATACTATGCTATCGTCATGTTAAGAGGAGATTCTTTACAAATTCGCGTATTGGTCGCCAGGCTATTGACCCTATTCAAACCAATCTCGTTTTTCGCTACACGGACAAATTAACACAGACAAACATTCAGCCAAAGACATTCGGCTGACAAGACATTTTAGCGACAGCCATCTTTGACTGACAAGACAGTACATTTGACCCAGCCATGCACGGCCCATGCAGGTTAACGATTTTCGCTTTCTGTCAACAATAAATGCTTAAATTTTAAAGCGTCTTCTACTATAGGGTCGCCTGATGTGGTCTGAACGAAATCGACCTACAGTTTATGAACAATGACATACTGAAACCACTTACCCTTAGATGTATGGGTCACCAAAAATATGGAACAGTTTGCCCGATCATTTAAAAGCGGCTGGCTATATTAATATATTTAAGAAACTTATTTGCAAGCATAACATTAATCTTTAACTTTATATTGTTACTTATTTTTTTATTTGTGTACAGATATTGATATTTTTTATTTCTTGCAATCTGATTGGCCGCGTGAGCGAGCAGCTTTTTACGATATTTGACCGTGGTCCAAAGAGTTATTTTTTTGAACATTTTTGTTAATGAAAAGGAGTAAAAATTTCCCCCAAAATATGCTAGGATTATATTAAACTTAGTCAGTTACTCCCGAAACGATGTCAAATATTTTTGTTAAAACAATGTAAAGCTATCATATCTTTTGATAAATTGCTGTGATTTGGTTTCTAAAATATATAAAAAATAACCATAAAAAAAGATATTTCCTCCAAGAAAACAAGATAAACGGCAGTGTGAACATGTTTTTCATCTTAAACGTTTCAAACTGTTTTCGACAGAGTAAAGTCGAAGCCCTGCTCAAAACGGGCAGTTTTAGCAAATTTAAACGATGAAAAACAACAGTCACATAAACAAAAACTGAATAAACAGGCATACCTTTTTTTTTTGTGGCTTGAAATATTTGGAAAATTATGATTCAAAACAATGCAAATTCCTATTCTTGTGCAAATTCCGAGGCAAATTCAGTTGAAGGCGAATCACTACCTAGACTAATACCGGGTTAACAAGGCGGTTTGAACACTTCAACAGCAACACAAAAACAATTGAACAGCCAAAAAGTTTGAAAAATGTCACAGCTGCCATATAATCTTGGGTAAAATATAATGTAAAAAGATATGTTTCTTTCAAGATTTTTGACTGCTGGCTTTCAAATTTAGCAACATGTTTTGATCAGACAACCCAACTGATCTCGAACAACACTGGAAAAATATTTTCTCTCGGCCTCAGAAGCGTCGCTCGATCTTCGGTCTTCCTCCCATCCAGTAAATAACATATATATTTTTTATCTATAGTTACTAACGCCGTATCTTGTAATTACTCAGTCAAACTAGCGTTCAATGTGATATATTCTCAACTTAGAATAAAAATAGGGAAAAATTTTCAATAGCGTTGATCATGACATGCACTATATTAGTATCAAAACATTCCTTACTCGGCATACTGGGAACTAGTCATGAATTGTTAATCTCTTCTGCTCAACATAGAAAAAGCATATTTTCAGCTAATGGTAAGATGTCTGCACCTGCCATAACCTGGAGTAGTTCCGAAAAATGCAACGATAGTATAGGCCCTCGAACCTGAGGTCCTGCGATTTCCGTGCAGCGCTTTGACCTCTGAGCTACAGAGTTATGTTGCTAAGATAAATAATCACATGTTCAACAGTTCAACTATGTAAACCAGGATGATTCCAGTGAGTGTTGTACTGGTAAATACTCTAAATTCTAGGCATATTGCTCGATTGTCCTGTCGCATCTCCTGGTGTAAATGGAAAAATGAATATCCATAGGTTTCTATAAGCATGGTTTTACTGTAAATATTTTAAACATATCCATGGATAAAATTTCTAAAATTTCTGGTGCATTTTCAGGATGCAACAAGCAAGTGTAGTTGTTCCAGTGGCAAGGATGAGAGTTCCTGTCAGAAAGATGAGAAGCGTACGATCAGACAATGCACTTACACGAATCTGGCTGATGGCAAGGACGTCGGACAAATCATGGTCAGTCTTACTTTTTTCCGTATTGCCTGCATTTTTATGCACCGAAATAATGTTAAAATCTGATAGCATAATTATAGAGTCTTCATTTGGGGATTTTTCGATTATCATTTCAATCAAATTCATGCCAATTCGATCGGTTCGGTTAGGAATAGATTTTGTTAAAAGTCAGTTTATTTCAAATAGCGCTAGAATTATTGTTTCATCGTTTAGACGATGTCACCCAAACATAAAAAATAGGTACGCAAAGCGTACATTAATGATTGTGCAACGACGAAATCACACTTACCTGTAGCATAACTATGAGCAGTTCATAATTATGAGCCGGGCTGGCTAGTTTTGTCGGATAAATTTGTCATTTGAACCGAGCTGAAATTTGTTTACAATTATATTACATGGCAAGTTTCATCCCGGGCTGAGTTTAAAATTTCATCACATCTATTTTAAACAGGGATGAAATCTCAGCCCGGGCTGAAACGAAATAGAGCTGTTCCGTCTATTTCAATAATTTTAAATGCTGATTTTGTCTAATATTTGACTTGTGCGAGACTCTGCTTGCATTTGAAGATTGAAAACACAAAAATATAGCTATTTAAGCGATTGTTTTTCAAACCGGGCTGAGATTTCTCGTCGATTATATGACGAATTATTCAGCCCGGGATAAGGGTCCAAATCTCAATTCCCTGTTGGAGACTTCTGTGACTGTGTTGTATATTTTAATATTCATTTCTCTTGGTCAAGTCACAAATTGTGCATAGATATAGTCAAACTGTGTATAATCCCTTAAAATATCGGTGTATAGGTTTCCATAATTATGTGACTTTAACTGTAGTTCCCTGTTAATATTGAAATTACTTATTAAACAGTACTGTCTGTAATACACCTTTATATGACTAGTATACCTTGCAGCTGGATGAACGCACGACAAAGATCAAATTCGGCCAAAAGTATTTAGAAATAACATTTTTTATGAACTTGCCCGTTAGCTACTGTTGTTAAAAGTTCTTGGAAGTTGAATGTTTGACGAATTCTGCTTTATTAAACTCTGTGAAATTCACTGATATTATAGTATTTACGATCGAGTACAATCTCAGCACGATAACAAACTCAGACCGCTGTAACGCGTGCTAAGATTGCAGGCGCCATTTCGAGCATGCGCAGTAGTCCGATTACAATCTCAGCACGATAACAATTTCAGACCGCCACACCGGGCTAAGTTTAGCCCGGGCTGAAATTTTTCTCATGTAATCGCGTGCAGTATTTTATTGGATTTTATCGTAAAGCTGGGATGAAATTTCAGGCCGGGAAACCGCGCTTCAATGTAAAAAACATGAGACGGGATCTCAGCACTTGCAAGCCAGTCCGGTTTACCGGGCCAGCCCAGCTCATATAAACAGGTGCCTCAATAGTGTCTACCAGTCACAACATTTTACCAGTGACTTCTAAATAGATGAAAGCGGATCTTTAAAAATATATATTTTTATGATTGCTAACACAAAAAAAACAATTCATTCATTGCAGTTCATTACTGTTTCCTAAATTTTGTGATGTTATCAGGCTCCACGCTATTTGAGATATCTACATAGTTTCTGTGAGATACAGAGTTTCTAGTGAGATAGCCTACAGAGTTTCTGTAAATATACAACCCTATATATAACTGTTGGCGACGAGTTCTATTTAGTACTTTCAGAAAAACATGCTGATATAGTGCGGCTTGTTCTCTCCAATGTAACATTTTTATTCTTTGTTATATTCTTGTAGACATGTGATTTCCGAAAGGCTCACTCTGACACAGCCCTACGAGTCACTTATCATGGAGATATGAGAGTGATAAGCGGCTCTAGTGTTTGTCGTCGCTGGTTCATTACAATCAATGGCAATGAATGCACATCACCTGCTACCATTGAAGCGGCAGTTCACCCTGTTGGCGTGACAGGCTTAAACAACCATCGCCACGGGACATTGGATGGATTTTGTGAAAACATATCCAAGGGTCGCGTTATCGTTGGCCTGTCTGTTGGTAACTGTAAATATGGCTACGAAAAACTCCCAGGTGATGCGTACACTTGCTGGGGTGCAGTTTGTCGTCTTATCATTGAGGAAGTGCCTTCATTGCAATAAAGTGATTGAACTCAATGAATCATAAATTTGCACGAGAAGTTAAGAATATACAGTTAATCAATATCTTATATGGTAGTAAATATGATCAGCAAACATAACCAGTTTAGGGCATCGAGCACTGTAGATTTAGAGCAAATATAGAAGATCGGCCTTCGCATTTTCTGTGTGTTGTAAATTTTTTTTATACTTTATGGACTTGGCAAGGCTACTCAATGCCCAACCACTAATAGATATATAACTAATTGTCAATGCGTTTATATCTCCGTGAAAGGTACCCCTGAAACCCCCTTCCCAGAGGAGGAATGAAGGTCTTCCCGAAATGCAACGCGCCTCAATGCGGCTCATTATTATTCAAAATCTTTATTCTCAACGTGCCGTTCGATTAAAAACTGTTGAAATGTTTGCGATTTTTGCTATGAAGATCTCGTTTTCTCAAAGGTATGTTTTGATAACTTTTTTGTTCAGTAATTTAATAAAATTATTTTGGAATAATTTTGTATATATATCGCATTTTAGTTATGTTAAATTCCCATTGTATTTATGCATGTTTCGGGTCAGTGAACATGACCTTAAAGTGGCATTGAAATATTCATGAGTAAATTATACTTTTTTACAAGGAAACTAAAATAAAATCATATCAGTGAATTCAGGGATGTTTACTCTTTATAGTGATACTTTAAAACATGAATTTACTCCATAAAACCGAAGAGTTATCGCGGTTTGAAAATGAGCTATTTTTGCTGTATTCTAACCCTGATGGCATTGAAATATTGATGAGTAAATTATACTTTTTTACAAGGAAACTAAAATAAAATCATATCAGTGAATTCAGGAGTGTTTATTCTTTATAGTGATACTTTAAAACATGAATTTACTCCATAAAACCGAAGAGTAATCGCGGTTTGAAAATGAGCTATTTTTGCTATATTCTAACCCTTGGCATTGAAATATTCATGAGTAAATTATACTTTTTTACAAGGAAACTAAAATAAAATCATATCAGTGAATTCAGAAATGCTTACTCTTTATAGTGATACTTTAAAACATGAATTTACTCCATAAAACCGAAGAGTTATCGCGGTTTGAAAATGAGCTATTTTTTGCTATATTCTAACCTGATGGCGGAATATGCCCCGTGGAGGTGGGTGTGGCGCGACGAAATTACTACTGCAATGGATCGCTATTTTCTATGATAACTTTGACATGTGTTGCTACCTATGTTATTTCATTGTTACCTTTCTGGGTGGGGTTCGTTATATGTGAGTACATTTTATTGTATTTTTTCATTTATAGAGTAAACTTTGCAGTATTATAATAATGGCAACTAATAATAGCGATGCTGTCATTAGTGAGGAAGAAAATGAAAGTGCTAAGCGTGTATATACTTCTATTGGTGATACACCAGGGAAACCAGATCGAAAAACAAGAAGACTTCAACAACCAGTCGATCTTTGTTTAAGAGTTACACAACATCACCAAAGACAAAGGTATAAATTGTAATTTGTATATTCAATTATATGCAAGTATCATAACAGATCTCTCTGAGCATGTAATAATCAAGAAAATTACATCAATAGCTGCACAGTACTTGCAGTCATGGTTCATATTCTGACGTTTTCTGTCTTGTCAAATACAATTATGCACTGGTCAGTCAATGTAAACCCCCAATATCCCAAAACCAGGACTAATATGGGATTGGCAGAGAATTACAAGAATTTTTACTTGTACCCCAGTGCCACTCTGTCAGCAGCAATGTCTTACCTGTACATAATAATCGTTTGAAAGCAATTGCTCAGAGCAATCTTCTCCCAGTCAAAATTGCAATATTGTGCGACAATGTTGCTCCCAAGCTAGAGAACATCTGGTTTGACTGTAATAATTATGCCGAGTGGTTCTAAGAACTATTTAAGCATTTAATATTTTTTTGTTTTATAAAGTTTCCTGGCAGAAAGATTAGGCTGACTCCTACAAAGAAGTCCCCAGTAAAACATCATAAGTGGACCTTTGAGGAAAACAAAGCATTTATTGAATTCATATCAATTGCGAAAACAGATCGAAAATATGGACAACGTTCTGCAGTCCAAGAGTGGCCATCATTTAGTTATAACAACAATTTCTGGAATGATGCTGCCCGACATATTCAATGCAGCATTTCTTCTAACATCCTCCTGTCAATTAAGTTACTAAACTTCTACTTAAAACTATATGTAACTCCCTGAGAAGTTGCCTACTTAAGTATTATTCTGTCCTTAACACCAGACAATTGAACTTGTCAGTGGAGCAGTACTCAGTAAATGGGTTATTAGTAATCTATAGAAAGATTTATGACGTTCGAATGTTGAATGAATGTCCATCTGACCATCTTTAAGCACCATTTATTTCTTTACAAATATGATTGTTTTTTTATTGTTCTGTTATAAATTAAAATTAAAAATTAAAATTATACTTCTACCTTATAGAGAATAGTTTTTGTGACTTGTGAATCAGTTTTCTTTATGTTTCAACTTCACATCTTTGTAATACTGGAAAAATTAATGCTTTATTCCATTATTTCATAGTTAAACCGTCCACTAAGAATACCACCCCCACCACCACCACCAAGAATACCACCCAATATAATATAATATAATAGCCAATTATATGCCAGTTGTCATTCTGAAACACTAAAAATTTCAATGCATTTGTGTCTCGAACATTGTCTGGTTCATGTTCCACTTTGAATGTCAACTCTAGGTTTGATGACCTTCTCCACATGCACCTTGTGAGCACGCTTGGTATCTGTTTTCTTGCCAAGATCCAACAACAACAAACTTTTCAAAATACATAGATATAACATCCAAACTATTGTCCTCATCATCAGACATTTCATCATCCACATTCTCACCAAAGGCAGTATTTCCACATCCAAAATTTCTGTCAATTGTTGAATTTTCTCAACTTCATCTACATTCACTGCCTCAGTTTCACTAGCACCACTTGACAGGTCTTCGTTCTCTACCACTCGGTGTGTATCAATATTTGCCAAACAAATAGGATTTAGTAGTTGTTTAAAACAATTACATTCAGTTGGATTGTCTAAAGGTATTGTGGAAGTACATTATCCAGCTCGTCATTTTGAATATCCAGGTCACCTGGAGGGACTGCTTGGGATGTTGGTGATGGTAAAATATCAAACTCCCACATGACAATATTACATAGGCCACATCCATCCCTGATTTCAATGCGGTCGTGGAACTACACATGGAAGTAAGAAACACATTGAGTAGGAACAAAGTCAAGGTAAGGACTTAAATATCAGTCTAACAATGGCGTGTTTAATATTAATATAAAAAAACAAATAAAAAATATATTTTATGTCCTGAATTATATCAAATATATTTATATATTATAATCAATTTTCACTACATTTTTACTGATTAAATAATTTCTTATTCAAAGATATTTATGTACGTACTGTAAACATATTGTGTGTATTTCTTTATATCTATCTTATCTGTTTTTAAAGTTTCTATTTTTTTGAAATATACAAAATGTATTTCAATCAAAATTATGTATATACAGTACTAAAACTTAAAAGCATGCGTTTAAATCATCTCACCTTGAAAACGCAACTGGTATGCACTTCTATCAATGCAGGGCTACTACAATCGGCGAACATTTCTTCGATTTTTATGCCTTTAACAACTGATGGAATAAGGGCTGTTCCACTTCCATGTCCAAACTATCCGTAAAACCTTTGTGAACCTCGCAGCATTCTAGTTGAACGCACATATTCACATGGTTTTTCGACACACAATAAAGAAGTCCATGCCCATCTAATTCAGAAGCTTTCATCCCACTAATACTGCGAAAACTCGCCATTTTAAAATATTTTACTATAATCTCTGAGTTGTGATATGTGAACGCAGCAGCGAGCAACAATCGAACAACAACGGAGCAGGCCGAGAAATTGAGTATATATGATAAACCGCCCCGGCGCGCGTTGCATTTCGGGAAGACCCTCATTCCTCCTCTGCCCCCTTCCCTAATATGGAAGATAACGATTTCACTAATTGGGCATTGGAATGCAGTATATCCGAGGTGTATTCAAAGGTTGCTGTTTGGAATTTTTTATCTAAAGGCTGTGTACATTGAGGCATATACAGTTCGCAATTACTTGGAATATTGAAGATATCAAATTTTTCGATAAGGGCGGTTTTAATTCGCACACTATCAGCATACTTCGGTCAAGTAATGTCTAGTTATGTCAGTCATGCCTATATACTTGAGTTATGTTTAGTTATTTCTAGTTATGTCAAGACTCAAGTAATGCCCGTCCTGTTATATCTAGTTATGTTAAGTTATGTCTAGTTATGTCAAATTATGTCTAGTTATGCTAAATGATGTCTAGTTATGTGAAGTTATATCCAGTTATGCTAAGTTATGTCAAATGATGCATGTATATTTATTTCAAGTTATGTCAAGTTATGTCAAGTTATGTCAAGTTATGTCAAGTTATGTCAAGTTATGTCAAGTTATGTCAAGTTATGTCAAGTTATGTCAAAGTTATGTCAAGTTATTATGTCAAAGTTATGTCAAGTTATGTCAAGTTATGTCAAGTTATGTCCAGTTATGTCAGTTATGTTATGTCCAATTATGTTATATCAAGTTATGTCAAGTTATGTCAAGTTATGTCAAGTTATGTCAAGTTATGTCAAGTTGTTATATCAAGTTATGTCTAGTTATGTCCAGTTATGTCCAGTTCTGTCAAGTTATGTCAAGTTATGTCAAATTATGTCAAGTTATTATGTCAAGTTATGTCAAGTTATGTCAAGTTATGTCAAGTTATGTCAAGTTATGTCAAGTTATGTCAAGTTATGTCAAGTTATGTCAAGTTATGTCAAGTTATGTCAAGTTATGTCAAGTTATGTCAAGTTATGTCAAGTTATGTCAAGTTATGTTTATTTATGTCAAGTTATGTCTTGTTATGTCAAGTTATGTCTAGTTATGTCTAGTTATGTCTAGTTATGTCTAGTTATGTCAAGTTATGTCAAGTTATGTCAAGTTATGTCAAGTTATGTCAAGTTATGTCAAGTTATGTCAAGTTATGTCAAGTTATGTCAAGTTATGTCAAGTTATGTTAAATGATGTGAAATGATGTCTATTTATGTCTAGTTATGTCTAGTTATGTCTAGTTATGTCTAGTTATGTCTAGTTATGTCTAGTTATGTCAAGTTATGTCAAGTTATGTCAAGTTATGTCAAGTTATGTCAAGTTATGTCTAGTTATGTCAAGTTATGTCTAGTTATGTCAAGTTATGTCAAGTTATGCAGTTAAGTTATGTGAACCCTTATGTGAAAATGCACATTTCACATGTGAAATTCGAATTTTGCATATAGCTATTTTCACATGTGAAAATAAAGATTCAAATGTGAAAAATTTTTCACGTCTGAAATATATGTTTCACATGTGAAATTATATGTGAAATTTTCGTAAGGAAAGTTATGTCAAGTTATGTTAAATGATGTCTAGTTATGTCTAGTTATGCCCAGTTATATTAAATGATATCTAGTGATGTCAAGTTATGTCCAGTTATGTCTAATTATGTCTTGTTGTGTCAAGATATGTCTAGTTATGTCAAGTTATGTCCAGTTATGTAAATAGGCCTACATACATACATACATACATGCATACATTATTCAGTTCACTCCCCATTGGGGCTTTTCAGTGACCGATTACATCAAGTATCTCGCTTACCTATATTACGTACTTAGCCTACACTATCTATTTTACAACAATTGTAATATTACTTTCCTAATCTGTATATCCTAACCCACCCAGTCAACTTTCCCTGTGGTAGGAAACCGGAGTGCCTGGAGAAAACCCACGACTTTTGGCAGAGCGTTGACTTACTCTTTTCACATGAGTGTGATGAGTAAAGTCCCCAGCGAGAATCGAACTCAAGACTCAGAGGTGAAAGAGGCGCTTGCTCTGACGACTGCGGCACCGAAGCCCCACCTTGTGGGGGTGATGTCTAGTTATGTCTAATAATGTCTAGTCATGTAAAATCATGTAAAATAGTTGAAAGTCGATCTTTAAAAATATATATTTTTATGACTGCTAACACAAATAACAATTCATTCATCACAGTTCAATCATGTTGGACAGTAAATTGATTGAATAAAATAGTCTAGGACCTGTACATGAGTTTGTATCCATTTCATTTAGGACAAATAATCTCAACTGTTTTAGGGTAAAATAATCATAACGGACAACATGGCATATGTGCCAAAACCCGTATCCGGGACGAAATACTTGAAAATGACAACACCCAGAAACGACACTATCGACATAGCTCTATCTCCTGAACCATCAAAGCTACAGACTTTCTGAAGTGCTTGTGGTGTTTAGAGTGGTCAGTTTTAGGGGTGGTCATTGGAGAGTGAAATGTGTCTAGGTATAATATTTTACAAGAAAATGATTATGCACCATCCCAGATCAACTGCTAATTATACATCACATAACTTCATACACATTAGAATGCTATATTTTCTTATTTCCTAAATCTTTTTGTCATAGGATTAAAAACTATACTTATTCCAATATAATAATAATATATTTCATCAGGGTTGATATTGTTAGTTGAGATACAACACAGTTTCTTTCACTTACCCCACGCCAAAACACGAGTTCAGCCATATTTTGCCGTTTTATTCCCTTGTATCACCGAGGCTCGCCCATATTATCCACAAAGTATACTTGAACATCATGATAGTTGACTAAAGAATAATTCAACTTTGTTTCGTCAGGTTTTGAAGTAGTGCAGTATATTTTATCTTCGATATCATAGAAGCGATGTTTTCCCAATTATTGCGCCAGTGCAAAGTCCTGTGACTTTCAAATTACTTTGAACATTATATTTTTATTCATGTTTATAAAATACTTGGGGTCGTTTATTGCCACGGATTGGTTGTTAGGTTATCAATTTTTCGATTCGAACTTTCTACAATCAAGTATTTCTGTATACTGTAATCTAAATACATTTGACGACGAAAAAGTGTGATAATTAAATCTGGCAGAGAAGCGGCGAGACATTGCAATGGCGCGATAATTGGACAAAACATCGCCAACCACTAATAGATATATAACTAATTGTCAATGCGTTCATCTCCGTGGAAAGACACCCTTTAATAAATTGGCATTGGAATGAATATCCGAGGTGTATTCAGAAGGTTATAAAGGTTGATCTTTCGAATTTGTGTGTCTAAAGGTTGTGTAAAGTGAGGCATAATTATACAGTTCAGTTATACTTGAAATTAATATTTGCGAAAAATAGTAAGATATCAAATTTTTTTAAAAGGGCGGTTTCAATTACTATCAGCATGCCTCGGCCACTTGCACTGTTGCAACAAAATTATTTATGGTGCTCTCATTATAGTACACTCTAAAATATCTTTATTATGCTTATGGGTCTGGGAGTTTCATTTTTGGATTGAGTGAGGTTCTGTACGTATATCCTGTAGACATAACATAAAACACGGCAGATCTGTATCTTTGAACCACCGTGTAATGTTTTGTTTATTATTTCTCCACGTTTGTGAATGCCCCCCAAGGTATCCTGCAGGGTTAAGAGAGAACACTTCTAATCTTAGATCCATGGCACACAAATATACTAAATATATCTAAATATTAAGAGAAAAAAACAACACTGACACTTGATTTGCTGGATGAAACTTATCATGCCCATGACAAAAAATTATATACTTGCCAGCGACCTTTTTTTAAAAAGGAGTTTTCCACGAGTGTTTCAAAAACTTGATGAGCTCAAACTCTTTTGTTTCATCAGCAACGTGAATGGAAGTCCTCCAACACAAATTTATGTGTGGAGTAACCAGGTTTTATACCGTTGCCATAGGAACAAAATATTAGCCAAACTGAGTTATAATTACTCAACACAAGTTTAGTAACACCACTGAGGGAAAAGGATTTCGCAGTAAAAGCGTTAATATTACTTAAATTATACAGTATGTTACGGGCGCACTAAAAAGAGTTCCATTTCGAACAAAATATCAATTTCTTATAATAAGGGAGACTCAAAGTAATATGCTTCTCATTTTTATTATTTTAAAGTGCATACATTCTTGTTCCGAAGATGGCTAATATAAGATGGCTATTATTCTTAAAGTCAAAACATTTAAAAATCAAAACGTTCATTCCCAGTCTACTTCTTCTCGGCATTCTTCAAGGATACACCTGACCATGCGGGTTTCTTGGCGCCCGCAGGTTTCGCCTCCTTCTTGGCACGTGGATCAATGACGGCCTTGTGAAGTTTGGGTTGATTTTGCCATGCTGCTTTTTCTTTTTTCTTCTCGGGGTCTTCACGTTTCATTACAGTTGTTCCAATGATATTGTCGCTCTTTCGTAAGTTATTCACCCATGCTGGTTGGTTCTAGCAAACGGAAAGCGAAAATGTTGTTAATTTCTGTAAAAACCGCCACAACTTGAATACAACGATTTCTCTAAACTACAGTAAAACAAGACTCTCAGGTTCTGATATATACAGTATATGGCGTTTACTGGGAAATTGGGCTATTTATGTTCTTAAAGATCATATTTTCTTAAGAAAATGGTCATTTGACCCTGGTAGGTGTCGTCTGTTATTTATCTGCAAACAAATACAGTCGAAAGCTAGTGGGCGTATGTACATATTGAGAGTGTGTAGATGCTATGGTTACTCTGCAGATCAGCTAAGCAAATTATTCGACTCGCTAATCATGTCACTCTTTTACTATTGCATTGAAGTGTGGGGCTCTGCACTCCAAAATAAATATTTGGATCATATAGACAAGTTTTTCCGGCGGGCTTATCGTTATGGATATACGACAAAGAGTATTAATTAAGATATCTGAAGTGATCGAGGAGAGAGACAGAAAATTATTTAGCAAAATCGTATCAAATCCAGAACATGCCCTACATGAATTGCTTCCTGTGTGTAAACAAAGGATTTTAAGACAAAGGGAACATAACTTTATTTTACCTCAAATTAAAACGGAACGATTCAAACGATCCTTCATAAATAGATGTCTTTTTAACTACTTTTAACTTTCATATAATTAATTAGGATAGATCAATTTTTTAACTGTAATAAATAGGAATTTGACATTTGTAAAGTTGCACGTCTGTTGTGACTCTAGACAATAAAGACTTTAATAATAATAATAATAATAATAATAATAATATTAAGCGGCCACCCTGTTTTGAACGGCCAGTTAGTGATGTCCCGGCTGTTTACTCAGTAATATTCTGTAAATATGACTTCTGTTAAACGGCCACTTCTATTAAGTGACCGCGGCCAATAGTGCATAGTCCCATTGTACGGATTAACCTGTATTAAACGCCACACTGAATTAACATGGTGCTTTTTAATGTTTCAATTGGTTGTTTTGACAAGGAAAATTCCAGATTTTCAAATGTAATTGCAGATCAATATGAAAGAGTAATATTTCCAATCATATAAGTAATATATAAGACATAAATATAAGTCTGTGACGTGTTATACAGAACGTTTTACAGAGAAGGATCCTGTAATTAATTTTGTTGTTACATTGTTTCTGTTCTTCGCTTATCTCAATACATGTAATTTAACATCTAATTTATGTTTTTAACAACAATAAGCTATTTCTTGTGCCTATACGCTGCATTTAAATACTATTTCATTTAAAAAATGTTAACTTGACCACACCCACTGCCCAGAGCCTATTCTTAGTGAACCTGCATTAAGCGACCACCTTGTATTAAACGGCCGGCGACACATTTCCCAAGGGTGGTCGCTTAACACAGGTTCCACTGTAGAATTCAAATCCCTTACGCATTTTGAAGCTATACTATATGTACTTTGAAGCTTATTGGATATTTTGTTACCGCGAATTTAAGCCTAGAACAGGTGCTTTTGTAAAGGGGACTAAAATAAATTAACAATCTAACGGCCTGTTTATATGAAAGGCGTAACGGGACGTTTGCCGGGATAAATAAATAAATATTTTACAGTAAGAGAGGCTAGAGAGCGCCTGAAGCATAACATTCTAGATCTCATTGTTTTAAAACAAGATAATAAACGATTCCTCGTGTATTTATAGTACTTACCGCTGCAGATTCTCGTTGTTTTTCTTTGAAAGCGCGGAATTTGTCTTCCCAAAGCGATGACTGAGCTTTCTTGACGACATCAAAGAAGCCTGAGCCTTTTCCAGCGCCCGCACCTCGCCCGCGTTTAGGTGCCTCAGGCACCACTGCACCATTCTTAATGGCTTCGTTGTACTCTGACTCAGCCGCAGCGTAATCCTTGCGAAGTCGTTCCACCTATAAATAGATAGGATTATAGTACACTGGCTGATTAATGCAGTTCACATATTTTATGATACCAAAGCCACCTTTATATAATTATATAAAAGCTGAATATTCTGATCGTCAAAAATGTTGAATAGAAAAACAAGTGCAAATATAATCAATTTAAAAGTTTGAAACTAATGCGAATGTGGAATGATAAACTTAAGTTATGTTTCCCTTATGTTTCCATCTTAGCAGATAACTACAGTTTGTTCGAGATAACTAATATAATTTGCATATTATATTAAAATTCTAACTTTTTAGGCCTAGTTCACAATATGAATTATAATATAACATTTATAGTACGCGTGTGCTGATTGGTCGAGAAGCGTGTTTCTATAACTGTATAGAAACACGGAAATTTTCCCGCCAAAATTTAAAATCATAAAACAAATTTAATGCGAATTATAAAACTTTGAATACTATTTAAAAACAATTTTAATGCTTTTACACATTTTTGACTGTTAACATTTTTGACTTGTTTTCTTGCAGCGAAATTGACGAGCAAATGTCAGCATGCGTACGTAATGAGAATTTGTAAATTAATCGAGTTTAAAAAATGTCTTTTGAGTTATATTATAAAAGAAATAGAAAACATTTTTTCCCGTGTTTCTATACACTTATAGAAACACTTGTGGGAGTTTGGGAGAACTCGAAATAACGTGGAAAAACTCGCCCTACGGGCTCGTTTTCCCACTGATTATTTCTCGTTCTTCCAAACTTCCACGGAAAATGTTTTCTATTTCTTAAATAAACATCAGCACAATCACAACATGAGGAAAAGCAGGTTCAAACGCACAAAACAGGTGTTCAAGACGTTATTTCGCAGTGGCTCATACGTATCAGATAAACATAAGACAGGGATTATTTTTAGGAAATTTTATCATTGCACAGAGAACAAAAAAGGGATAGCATCTGAACGTAGAGACATGTTAAACAGCATGGAGCTAAGGAACTTGCTAACAGGAATTGATCGAACTTAATGAGGGGTCTTGGAGTCCTCCCCCAGAAAATGTTCCTATTTTTGAGCCTCTTGTGCTCAAAAATCTTTATTTTCAGAGACAAATGTTGATATATTCCATAGCGAGAGACCGTGAAATATTAGATACAAAAGCACTTTTTGGTTATGAGAATCTGTACTCTTCCTTGCTTATAATATAACACCTATTTTATATATTAAAGAAAAATGTATTACTGAATAAAATCTCATTTATTACTGCATAAATTGGTTATCACTGCACCTTAATTTAAGATAATCCCTGGCATAAGAAGCATTTCTTTTTCTCTGTGTTGATGATTGTGCCTATTTGGCGCTGGTTCGCACGTAAATTAATGTTGTGCTTATGCTTGTAAGCATAAAAGTGTGCTGTTTGAGACACAAAAAATATGAGTCAGTGAATGTTTGCCAGCAGTTATTTTGAAGCTTGAGTTATTATTACTACTAACCTCTTGATGGTTCATTTTAATTTTCATTTCCACATCTTTCTGTTGTTTCGCCAAGTTATCCGTTGCATTTTCGGCATTGCGCAGACGCGTTCGCAATGAGCGTACTTTGAGATCCAGAGAGCTGATGTCAGCAGTTGATGCCCCGGATGTAGCAGTTTTGGGAGCGGGTTTGTTCTTGGCATCCCTCTCCTCAGCAAGCTCGTACAGACGGTCAATCAGAGAGTCAATGATTCGACCTGTTACAGTTGCAATATTAATATTAGTTTTGATTATATATAGCGTTCACCAGATTAATGCTAGGAACGGCTGCAAACCGTCTTGACGAGTTTGGGCACAGAAAAGATAGTTCATCTGACAATTCCTCTTTGTTGAAATGCAGGAAACGAACTATGAACTCATCTAAACTTTACACAATTCACTTAAAGTTTCCTTATTAAGATTTCAACGTTAGAGCGATTCGCCTAGAGGATACCATTGGATGATTGCTTCATTATGCTAAAAGTTCATTGTCTTCGCAGTTCGCAAAACGACCAAAAGATAGGACAATGATTTTCGTGGTCGTGTTTCCAGACTATACTGTTTGATTGACTAATGACTAGGATGAAACGTAACTTACGTTTTCTATCATCATCAATCTTATCAAATGCAGTCTTGGAACCATCAGTCTTGTCACTGCCCTGGAAATGTAACAGAAAAACTTTGTTAAGCTGGTCTAACAAAGAGTTTCAAAGCTCGAGGTAGGGAATGTTTTACCCAGTACACAAAATACGTATGCAATTATTGTATCATACTGTATAGTATTGCATTGCATTGCATTGTATCGTATCAAATTTACCGTATCGTATTGTATTGTATATTGTACTATCAAAGTGCAATGTTTGTATTGTATTGTATTGTATTGTATTGTAGTGCAATGTATTTTATTATAGTACTTTGCATATTGCGTTGCATATTGCGTTGCATATTGCGTTGCATATTGCGTTGCATATTGCGTTGCATATTGCGTTGCATATTGCGTTGCATATTGCGTTGCATATTGCGTTTCATATTGCGTATTTGCGTTGCATATTACGTTGCGTTGTGCTGTGCTGTGTTGTGTTGTGTTGTGTTGTGTTGTGGTGTGTGTTGCGTGGCATTATATTGTATCTTACGGTTTGTTCAGCTATATTTTGTTTAAGAACACTGTAATGAGGACATGCTATTAAAGTCATTATTACATTCATTATTGCAAAAAGTATAAAGTATTACCTTGGCAGATGGCGGAGCTTCTTCCTCTTCATCCCCTTCTTCCTCCTCCTAACAACGTCAATAAGCAATGTATTTGCATCAACATAGTACATAATTTATAGATACCTCAATTTCTTCACCTAACTTTTGGTGCAGGTTTTCTTAAATAACTTTAGGTTAACCAAGTTATATCACCTCCTGTTGTCGTTTTCTTGCTTCTTCCTCCTGTTGTTGTTTCTTTCTGCGTTCTTGTTCCTCTTTCGCCTTCTTATCTTCTTCTTCTTGGCTAAACACAAACAAGGGCACGTATTAAGGGTAGCTACAAGGTTGTATACATTCACTAGTTTCCAGTTCTCCACGGTACCTGCCTGTAATTTTTTACACTATCCCTAGTAAAAGGTCATTCACATTTAATTTATCAAATCTAGAATTTTACAGCTGGTAAAATTTTGTTTCCTCTCTGCTTCCTATCTTTTTAATCTGTCTAAACAGCAGCAATATTTGGGTGTTAGGGGAGATTTGTGGTTCACAACTCTCATTGGTCCTTTTTCTAGTTCACCTTGCCCTCACCACTCAGATTTTTTATCTGTATCTCTATAGGAATTTTTCATTATCCCACGTGAGAGGTCAGCTAGATCAAAGTTAAAATTTACACGTAAAATACAAGAAAAGCACAATCAAAGTTTTACTCAACTCAACGTCTCACTCCTCAGCGAATAATTCTAATCTTGTCGTCGTTTCGCTGACATAATTTTTTTTGACTTTTAGCGTCCCTTAGACTTTCGTTATTTCACAGCACCTTACACCGTCACGTGATATGCAGGCGCAAATCGTTGGCCTTCGTCTCATATTATGAGTAGAAATGCACAGTTTGGGAAATATTAGGCTTCTTTTCAATTCTTTCTTATTTTAACTTCTATCTAGGAATTTTAGATTCTAAGCGGTTTACTTACCGGCGTGATTTTCCAGCACTTGCGTCGTCCCCTGTAAATAATATGGTAAATTGTAGCAATAGATACTGTCATAAAATATATCAATAATGATTTTCATGCAGGCCCAGCATGTAATATATGAAAATTATTTGAAGTAATTCAAGTTCTTTGAAACCGAATTATTTCAATAATATGTAGCTGTAAACCTATTTTTTATTCTAAATTGTAATTTCATTCGTTCCAACTATATAATTTTTCATTTTTAATAGAAAACTAAAACTTAATTCGTAGAATTATTAGAATTCACTTAGGAGTTTAATCTTCCCTGAAATCATGTACGTACTCCCGGTCTGGGAGTGAGCTATACCTTCATTACGAGCGATACCTTGACTTTTTAAAAATTGAAATTGTAATTTTTCATGAACAGGGACTGTAATGAATTGTAATTCATTTCGATTTTTTTAGGAGTATTGAAAGTTAAAAAAGTGCTCTATAACTATAACTATATGTATAGAACACGCAAATTTGGGTGCAAATATCTAATAGGATTTTAGAATAGTGACTAAAACAGGAAAACTGGCAAAAGTAAATAAAGTAAATAACAAAGCTAAATAATATAAGGCACTTCGGTTACTGATGAACTTGATTTATACTTGGTGTTGTTGAAGGAAAGCATAGGAGACGGAGAAGGGTGGATGGCCTCAAAAGTAGAAGTGAGCTCGAGGGCGCTAGATGAAGATGTCAGATTCTTTGCTGTCTTAAATGCACAATGAATAAAATGGACTAATTTTTAAAAATCCCCCCCTCCCCCTCCTAGGAGTTTGCCTAGCTCCCGCGATCGAACCAATCTTCCGTGGCCTATGCAAGAAAGTGTATATTTTAATAAGAGTATCGTATGCTTCTACTCTTCTAACAATGAAACAGCTTTAGCTTCAATCTCTTTAGCATGACTAGGCCACAATGCAGCACAACATCAGGGACCGTCTCTATTCGTGAAACAGTCAATAATTTAACATTCGACGAAGAAATCAAAGGTAAAAACTAAATAGAAATACACTAAAATTTCTATTTTAGAGGAAACCGGAACGTTGCAACTGTTCCGTTGAATAGAGGTAATAGCAGCTAGGAAGAGATCTGCGGTATAATGATATGATACTATTCGGAGTATTGTTTTTCTTATATTCCCTGTATATTGGGAGGTCGTTTGGATACTCTAATAAGCGTTTGTTAATTAATAGACGAATCATCGGGAGAGAGTGCTTGTTAATTAGAGGCAAGACTGTAGTATCGTACCAGATTCTCTCTTCTTGCGCCTGTCCTCTCTGGATTTTTGCCTCTCGGCTTCAGCGTCATTGGTTTCAGATTCACGCTGCTTTCTTCTATCTTCACGTTCTAGTCTACGCTTTTCACGTTGTTCGGCCAAGTCATCCTGGGAAATTTAAAATAGGACAAACAAAGAGTGAATACAGATGACAAAAGATATAAAGCCAGAAACGGACAGCCCCATTGACCGTTATCTCACTATGTATGGAGTAAACGGGGGCGTCCGGTTAGCCTAGCAGAAAATTTCGCATGTAAAATCACCACGACATGTCTAACCGGGCTAGCAATTAATTATCCCAATCAATTTTTGCTACAAATTTCGTCAGCGCAGCAACGCAGCACACTATTCTTGACACTGCTTGCGATTCTTCAGTGTTACTCCTCCCCAGTCTTTTGCGCGATCTATATATGCTTGCGCATGCTGGAATTGGAACATCAGTTTGGATGATCCGTCGGTTTGGATGTCTGGATCTTTTGCGCTATAGATTGCGCGAATTCCAATTAGCGAACGTACAAACGGATGTCCTCTCCAATTAGTGAATTCCTATTAGCGAACGTATTAAACAAAAAATAGACGGAAATTGTACGGCGCCTGTAATGCGTTACCTACAGTATGACTATTTTATCTCTCTTGACTGAATTGTATTATTTTCGAAACAATACATGTCAATGTATTTGTTTATTCTTCAAGGCCACGAGAAGAAATATCAGCACTCATTCCAGTGGTACTGTAACGAATTTTCACTGGGGAGGTAAGGAGGTTGGGAAAAAGCAAACATTTTTCGTCAAAACGGGGAAAATGCGGCCCGTCAATGTTTGACCGCAAGTGCGAGATGGAAGGGAGAGATTTTTATAACTGTGAGGTCTTGTTTTCCCTGTACATATTCATAATCAGGGCGGTAGCCACGATGTTAACATTGGTGTGACTAATCCGTTCGAGGCCAAAGGCCGAGAATCTCTAGCTAGGGGTCCAAGAGCTCCCGCGGAACATTTTGAAAATCTGAGGGTTCTGATCCCCAGATAATATACATTCAAAATCGCGTACACTCGTCTGAGGGGGGAGGGGGGTACCTATAAATAATGAGAGGTCCCTATCTAGAGTTATGTGAATGAAATATTATGTATTCTTCTTTGATTATATCTGAAAAACATACACTACAATGTGTACGATGTTAATTCTACCAAATTGTAAAACAGATAAGCATCCAGGCACCTCGTTAACATTCCTTTTTTGGGAATGGATTGAATGTAGCAATTAAAAATTGTCTGTTGAAATAATATTTACAAATGGATATAAATATAACCAAATTGAATTGGGTAATGTTTATTGTCCAGATCTGCGGACCAGACTATCGGAAAAAAGATACAGGCAAGTGTGCCTTTCATTTATAACTCATCATACACTTCAGCTTTACTCAATAATTAAATTGCAATTGTCAATTGGGACGTCGGAACTGAGACCAGAAGTGCCAGCTGCTTCTTTTGCCCGTTACCAAAAGGGTCAACCACGGGCAAAAGTGCTCTTTCAATAATCATCTTAGAAATTTTATAATTTTTATTAAGAATTATCAATATTGTTGCAGTACAAATTGCAATTTCGTTCCTGGGGACGAGGTTGTATAAACTGAAAAGAAAATGCATTTACTTTAATGATTTAAAGCATGTTTCTCTACGCGAGTGCTTGTTCCCAAAACTATAAGAATGAGTGTTGCTTGAGTAGATTCTGGTCGTCATAGCAACAGAATCCCAATTTCAAGATTTATGAACGAATTTGATTCTCTGTTTTGAAGATTAATCAATTTTCATCTACTTGTATAACTTATGAAATATGTTGGAATTGTTTTTTTCATATAAAATCTGAGCTTAGATCATTGTTTCCTGATACAGGTGTACTGCTATAGTAACAACAGGTATAAACGAAACTATATTTATCGCTTCCCATGGTGATCGCTATAATCTCTTGCTATGTTTGCTATCCTGTGTTCAGTGCGTTGTATTATTATTTAACACAAAAATGCCGCACAAGGTATTAATTGGCATTAATCTCTGCATTAATGCTGGGCAATTGCATTTGTCTGTTTCTTGTTTTATTCGAGCCAAGTGACCATATAAATTTCTGCTCAATTCTATGTCTATGTCTAGAGTGTTTACCTATAAATCTACTGCATGTATGTATATTCACCAGAGTAGATGTAATAATGGCAAGAAAGTCATAAAGACTGAAGTAATGAAACGTGTGTAAACAGCTGTGACAATCTTATGACGTCAGTCTGTGCAGTTAATCACTCTGTTCAATATGCAAATTGCACACATCATATCGGGTATATGTTATACTTTACTGTAGCTATAGAAGCGAATGAAACTAGTTCAATAACACAAGCCGCAGTAGAGATTCTCAGTTTAATTTATATAGTCATAAAAAACTATGACAAATAGGACTAAGACTTAAATATACCGCTTTTCCGAAACATGTAGCCCGTTTATATCTTCGACAAGTTAATTCATTGACAAATATCTTTGCATTAACATACAGAAGTTTGTTTGCATACAAACCCAAACAAATACTTCAGAACATAAATAGGTTATTTGATAGCACTATACAAAACGGGGACAGACAAAATAATTCAAAATAATTGGATTTCCGCATTCTCATGAACCGCCCGGCGGGTTGGCCATATGTGACATACAGCATGACCAGGGGATTCTGGCCGTATCTAAGAAGTCTTAGGCTTAGGCTGAAAATATACTTAATCTGGAGAATAGCCACAACATTTATCAATGTTAGGTCAGATAAATAACAACTGAACAGCAACGGGCAAATATTTTTGAATGCATATATGATTTTTGGCCGGCAGACATCCAGCCGTTACAAGTCATATCTTCATCGGTCTATTGCATGCATCAGTGTTTTGTGACATTGAATAAGAAACGTCTGTGTCTCTGTTTTACCGGTTATAACTAGTAAGTAATACTCCATGCTATATTTCTCTGGCAGTCATGTTTTGAAACAATGTGTTATTCTTCCTTGAATAATGTGGGAAAACATGTTACAAATACGATACTGAGACTTAACATTTCGCTATTGCCAATTACTGGGAAACACGCGTATGCACAGGGCATATGCATAGACTGATAGACGTTGTCATGAATGATATTTGAATTGAGCGTTTCTGCGGTTTACTTATCACGAACTATATGCATTCAATACAGCACTAAACCATAACTAGATGTTTAAAATCAAGGAAAAAACTATGGATTCTGAGATTGAACATCAGTCAAAACGAGTTTAGTACTATACACAACTAGCTATTAACTGATATAGCTACACATTTTAAACTTGAATATAATTATGGCATTTCCTTCGAAATTCTACACTAAACATTTGTTTTATTAAAGAACTAGCCTAAACAAATGTTTACATGTAAAGAATACGAATGGAATTCTTTGAGTGAACAACATATTTTGAAGTAGGGCTTGGACCATAATAATGTATCATATGTCAAAACTAGCGTTTATAGCTAACTTCTAAAATAGTAAAACTGCGTCGCTGACTTGCGCATGCCAGCGTTCGTTGTAATTGTAATTGTTGTAGAGAGCAAAGACACTTAGTTTCCAGAGAGACAGTAGAGTTATATGCTATATGATCCGAACCAACAACATTTGTATAGGCTGTGGTCTCGTAACAGTGAGGTAACACTCAACACTGTACATATTCATACATTCATACTCTGTACTCACAAGTCACAACACTGTCATAATAATGCAGTATTCAAATACAAAACTATGAGACGATGTACTTTTAGCATGATACAAGGCAGTACTAAATAGTCTAATATTTCAAGCAAAGGCTCTTAATTGCCAGAGACCTAGCCAAGTTTAAAAATAGACGCTACAGACTATACTAGCAACCATGCATATAATCTGTGGTCTAAAATTAAAAAACTATGTCATGCACAAGATACTGTAATGTAGTGTTCAAGTTCAAAACTGTGACTATTTTTTGTAAGCTCTTGCTTCAAACATTACAACAGTGCAATGTTTCAAGCGAAGCATTTTCCCAGTCAGTGGCGATGACATTGATTTCATAGTAGATGTTCTGTTCCTAATATTAACACTTGTATTTAAGCCTTTGGATCTAAAATGCCGGACAAAAATACTGTACAGTTCTCAAATGCAAGATCTTTGATAAATTTGTATACGATCTAGCCTATTAAACACAAGAAATCAATGCCATCCGATGTTCTGAGCAACAGCACTTTGACAGACAGCTGTGTATTATAGTCTGGAAGCTGTGGTCCCATATAGCAACATTTGTATAATAATCGACACATTAGCTACACTTATGTACCAAAATACTGTTCATAATATAGCACTTACATCACCATCGCCACCGCGTTTTGATCGTCGGTCTACAAGCAAGAAAAATATGTGTCAATATACGGTCTTAAAATATTTCCTTCATACTATAAAAGTCGCGAAATTTTAGACCTACCACTCATCTTTTAACAGTGTAAATGTCAAATATCTTTAACGCGGTGTTTATTAAGGCAACTGTTTCGAGTTTGTCAACGCAGAAATGACTGAAACTCCAAGCGCTGGTTAGTGTAGCAATTCTAACGATGAACAGCTAAAGGCAAGGCCCAACCTTCGGAGTAGAAGCAAGGAAATGACAAATAGCTTACGTTCCGACCCTTCAGATCCTGCTGTGGATTCAAGATTACTGTTTAATTTTCAACTCAATGTGTTTAGCACCGCCTACTGTGACAATAACATTACAATCGATTCTGTTGCTAACTTATAACCCCATGCATGCCTACATACTGAAAAATTTAATACATGCACACACTGTTTTAACAAACAAACCGTTTCTGATACTTTATTTTAAGGTTTTAATGCGAGAATATGGAAAAATTTATAACATATAGACTTGGGTTGTTTGGTTTAGGCATCAAACACAATGACACTGTAGACAATGCTTACCGTAGAGCTATTCGCTGATTGGTTCATTTTCACAATGTATTTCATAACATGTTGATATGGTCTGTCGCTCGCAAGCAAAATGTTTGAATAATCTTGATTAGATAATTCCTGTTATGGATTACTACAATAAATTAACACTAAAATAGCCCTAGTGTACCATATATGTATAGTTTTTGTCAATATGAAGAGCTTTGTAATGATTTCTGCCACAAAGAGTGCTAAATAAAGACCAGTTTCGAATCAGCTGGTCGTGGCAATTGAGCTTGATAGCTTGACTCTTAGGAAATTATCAGATATGCAACATCGACAGACATGATTTGGTTATTTGGTAATATAATTATCATTCAGATCGATTTCTTTCTGTTGAGCAGAATGTATAAGATAAACTGAATATACTTATTTCAGAACGAATTCATAATAAGACCTATATGTTGGTATATGGTATATAATATATAGTATATAAAACATTTCAGATCGATTTCCTTAGCCATACGATAATCAAAAAATCGATTTCATTCTGTGCCATACGATATACATAACCAAAATCTGAACACTGTCAAACATATACTATATATTTACTCTATTTGAGAACCATATCAGACAATATAATACTAGTATATATTCATGCCTCGACTCACCCTCGCCTCAAACCCCATGCAACCGCGGCCCTGGCTACCGCGGCCCTGGCTACCGCGGCCCTGGCTACCGCGGCCCTGGCTACCGCGGCCCTGGCTACCGCGGCCCTGGCTACCGCGGCCCTTAAAGGCGCCAGCTACGCAGGCTATGACATGAAGAATATATTGCTTTGATAATATGACTCACGTCACTCACCGAATGACTCACAAAAATTTCTATAAGATATACTATTTATACTTTGATTGAAAGTTACCATCAGGAATATTCGTATAGTGAAAAATATACATATTCTTTCATCTTATCGACCTAACCGAGCATCAGTTTCAAAAAATGCAACAATAGGCCTCTGGCAGGAATCGAACATGGTGGCCAACAATTCCGGTACAGCGCTTTGCCAGTTAATGGTACATGTCAAGAGATATACCAGCGTTTGGTATAAAGTTCAAAAATCTAAATTTTGGGCATCTCACTCGATATAACTGAACGTTGATAGTTTTTTAGTATAAGGAATTTTTGAGCGCAAGTATACATACAGCAGTATAGAATTATATAACCATGAGCAGTTGCGAAAAAAGCAACCATGGCCCGAGCGGTATTACTCCAAAAACCATCGTACGCTTCCTCAAAAATAAAAAAAATTCTTGCAAAATATCCCGAATTCCTTCCAAATTTGTCGAAAATTTTTAATAATATCTCTAAAATTCCCATAAAATCCCAAAAATTCCTCGTACGCATTCAGTCAGAGTGATACACCACATATAGCTTCTTTTTAAATATATACTATGTCATCCCAGCAAGAATAATGCCAGTTGCCGTAAGCACCGATTTAAATCAGTGCTCTCACTAGCATGAGTAGCTGGCGGTTTCAAGGGGTTGAGGGTTGAGGGGAAGGCAGTATAGGGGAGGGCAGTTGAAGCGCAGGCTTCGCCTCCCTAATTTTTCTTTGCCTGCGCCTCAACTGCGCTCGCCTAAACTGCTGTCGCTTCAACCCCCAACCCCTTAAAACCACCAGCTACGCAGGGTGCGCTCTCCCCAGTTGACCTAGACTTGCTCAAAGTTGGCGTTGTGTATCGATCCGCTATAGTGCAAATAACATGACGTAGCGCGTGGTGGCGGAGCGCGGAGAAAGAGAGACTTGCCAACTTCGGAAAATCTCTGTTCAAAACTGAGACGAAGTGGGCCAAGTGGCTATACTTGCTTCAACATTCTCTTTCGTTGTCTTTCTGTATTGATCTAGTATAGTATAAACTAGAAATATATGCATGCTGAATCCCCTCACCCATTCGAACTAAGAAATTATACTTCCCAAAAATATTGTAACATGAGTCAATCATTGTAACCATGGTAACACGAAACACTGTGTATTTCTTTTACTTTTTTGTACAAAATTATAAAATAGTCGTAAGATTTGTATAAGTTTTAACAATAAAATTATGAATTGCTCAACTATATAAAGTAGGTGTGATATTATGTACTCTTTTATCTTTGATTTACTGTCACAAAACGTGAAAATATTTAAAGTTTTCATAAAACGCCAACTGTTTACCTTTCAAACGAATACTTTTTTCAGATTATGTTATTTCTTCAAAATTCAAATTTAAACTAGCTAAATGCCTGATAATCGCACAGATTAAAGTGTCCATGAAGTGAAAAATCACTACCCATTTTTTTCTTCGCAAACAAAACATTGACATATAAAAACACACTATGCAAAATTTGAACTCAATCGGTACAATACTTTTTAAACTACAAGCCATCAAACATAGAAAATTGCGCGATTTTGGGGGAAAATTATCGCGCGGTCAGACGGTGACCTAGGGTCAGCGATGACGTATGCAAATGGAATTTACACACAACTGAAACGATATATACCATTCTCAAACTCATTAATAATTCATGAGCAAAACACAAAGGAAATCGCCACAGTATCGTTGTCTTGATACCACGGTAATAAACACCCATAAATTAACTCAACTTTCGCGTTGAATTTCTCTTTAAATACTGGTTTGTTTGAGAAGCTATATCATACACTCGAAGTCGTTTATTATAGTGATTTAAAAACACCTCAAAGTATGATAAATAACTCGGCTAGCGCCTTGTTTTTCAACACACTTTTCGGTGTTTCAAATCACTATAATAAACTCCTTCTCGTGTATGATATATTACTTACGAAATGATATTGGTGAATGATTAGTATATTATAGAGATACTTGCATCACAATAGTCCGACGGGAAGTATCTCGTATTATTGCGCTCTTGCCTCCGTCGCATGCGCAAAGCATGATTTTGACCTCATTTAGGAGACATTATTATCCAGAAATTACATTTTTTGCACTCGCTTTATCTCTTTTATTCAAAATAGATCTATTCGTTGATTATTCTTGAAAAATTTCCTATGATATGCGGCCCAGTGGCAAACTACGCGTTAACTAGTTACACTCACTGGCCTACACAGAGTTGGTCTTTGCTTAGATGTCACATATTTCATGGAATAACGTTGAGACACAACTTTCCTTTCGATATTACTTCTTGTCCAATAAATTCGTCCTTGCTGCAACTTTGTTTTAAATATGGAAGTGAAGAACATTGGCTTTCTCCTTTATAAGCCATATTGTTGAATGCTATCGTGTCCATTTGGATACGTCATCATCGCATTAAACTCGTACCCAGTTCCCGTGATTCTTTTCCCTTAAAATTAAAACTTTCAGCCGTTATTTCTCCCCCAATATTTTACAAAATTGCGTCAAACTACTTTTTAGCTATTTCTCATGCCCCAAGCTATCATTATA
The DNA here is from genome assembly GCA_016169945.1 of Trachythela sp. YZ-2020. NCBI lineage: Eukaryota > Metazoa > Cnidaria > Anthozoa > Malacalcyonacea > Clavulariidae > Trachythela > Trachythela sp. YZ-2020. The sequence goes on from JADLSH010000389.1 coordinate 4,953,753, forward strand.
GCCCAAAAAATCGAAAACCATTTTTTCACTTCATAGACACTTCCATACGGCCTTTGCCATCACAAGTTCAAATGCATGCTAATAGCAAATATGCAAGTGCTGAAGTGCCGAATAGACACTTACCAGTTTAAAACACTTCAAAACTTCAAAATTGTGTCCCTTTTTCGGTCATTCGACTGTTTTTTCTCCTGCTGACTTTCACTAATTGAAAGTCCTCTTCAAAATTTTCGTTTATCTTAATTGTTTTGCCAGACTCTTGAATATTTTTGAATAATCCCCGAGCCAACGGCGCGAAGCGCCTTTCCTGGCGATAGCCCGGGGCGAGGGTACTAATTCCGCTCGGCTATTTATTACACCCGGGAAAAAAGGAAAGCTATGCGAAACCAAAGTTCCTGGCGTGTGGCTATGTTTCATGGGTGTCATGGGTGAACGTTTTCGCGAATTTCGTGAACTTTTCGTGGACATCGCGTGGCCTGTTATTGTCAGGAGCGGAATGAGCGAAGATTTTAAACATGAGAAATTCTGAATATTTCAAAATCGCTTTTAAGGACTTTATAAATAGGAGCTGTGAGGCGAATTTTATCGCTTTTGCTTCATATAAAAGGATAAGAAGAGATATATGAGCGAGTTTGTTATAATTGTTGATGTATTTCTTCATGGCATATTATCATTGTTGTTTTAAAAACTGTTGCTTTATATAAATAGTCAGTCTCGTTTAATTCTAGTTTAAGTATCCTATATTTTATGTTACAAAAAGCTATCAATTAAAAGGAAAGCGGAACCATTTTTACGAGAGAATTGTATACTTTCAACCGCAAGATTTCATTTCAAAAAGGAATTTATAGGTAAATGCAGTGAATATGAAGAGCTATGTAATGATTTCTCCAACAAAGAGGCTAAATAAAGACCAGTTTCGAATCAGCTGGTCGTTGCAATTGAGCTTCATAGCTTGACTCCTACGAAATTATCAGATATGCAACATCGACAGACATGATTTGGTAATATAATTATCAATCCAAACATTTCAGATCCATTTATTTCTGTTGAGCAGCATAAAATAAAATGAAATATTAACACTATGAAAGATACTCTTTATATACCGCCATCTACGCAGGCTAGGAAATAATTATGATAGTAGAAGGTGTTTGTAGATGGATATATATTCGAACGAAAATTTATATACATACTATAGACAGCTTATCTGTAAAACAAGAAACGGGGAATCAAGGAACGGAACGAGGAAAGCAATCTGTAAAAGTCGGAATCTGTAAAACCCGGAATTGTAAAAGCTGGAATCTGTAAAACCCGGAATTGTAAAAGCCGGAATCTGTAAAACCCCAAATTGTAAAAGCCGGAATATCTTTCCGTATCTATTTCGCGTAAGCCTGAGAAATAAGCAGAAGCAGACTATGTCAACTTTTCAAGCCAAATCCCTTCTTGTCAGTGAGTTAAGGTGGTTACAAACTGCAACTTGTCTGATCGCATTGAAATTTGAAAGGGCGGAATCTTCTGCTTATATTTTTTTCAAGCTGATGAGATATTAAACCCAAAGTTGAAAGACATGGTTGGAGCTGAATCTAAGCTGCCGCCAACGCTGAACTATCAAATTTAAGGTGGCTCCCTACAAGTTAGTACAGTTGGAAACACGATCTTTATAGATCAGACGTCATCCTTTGCGTCTCACGCGTGGAATCTTCGTGACCAGGTAAAATTTTGAAACAAGCCGCGGGAAGTTATTTTCGAGACTTATCTGCGAAGAAACCACAACTTTTTCATTATATCATAAATCTTTGAAATTCAAACGGTACGTATGTTGTTAACCAGTTTCTAAGCTTCCTTTTAGTATGTTTTTTTTTACGTATTATTACGTTCAGTATCATCTTGTATAATGTTCAAAATCTTCGACTTGTTGCAGATTAAACATTCTAAAATGATATTTTATACTCTCCTCAAGGCAGTCTAGAACTGTCAAAGCAATATAATTCTTTAAAGCAATCAAAAGTTTAAAAACTACTGCATAACTCTACAGTACAGACAATTACGACTTACGAGTTGTCTTATGAAAATTTGGAATTGTTTGAATGTTTTCAAAAGTTTTCATACCGATTTTAACAATAAAAACAAATTTAAAAGACGTTGGATTAATTCAATACGCCAGAATCACCGACAAACCAGACCAGAAAAAAGACCACCAACAAACAATCTTGGGTCCAACAAGCCAAGGGTAACGAAAACGAAGAGAATTTTCCTCGCAATTGTACACCATTTAGAAAAAACAGCCTGTTTTACAGCCAGCGAGTGACTCGAAGAAGTGATGTGCGCGCGAGACCATCACGCGAAAGCACGGACATGCGCAGTAACGATTAGTTTTGGGCGTGGTTTAATATTTAGTTTTAATTTCCTTCGGTGATTTTTTTTAATTTTTGTGTAGTGAACTTACAAGTCGCCATTTTTAATATATCCAAAATTTTAGAAAAATTTACAGGACTGTTTTCTCAGAACAGAAATTTGCAAATATCTAAAAAACCAATCCTACAACCTACCTTAATATTTTTATATCATGTTTCGCTTAGTATTCCAAATTTACTTGCAATTTTTAGAATAATTCACCGAAGGAAATTCAAGTAATTTTATTTTTTGGGCCAATTATCTGATATGACCACAGGAGGCCCAGGCTCTATTTGCCCGCGCCCGCCTGTGACTTCCTTATAACGAGGGAAGGAAGGAAACATTGAGACCAAAATAGCCCAGACTTGGCATATGTTACACGAAACTATCCTCGATTTTTCGCCTTTAAATGCATTTCTTTCGAGATTAATCGATATCCCCTGCAAGAATGATACCGTACAACTCTCAAAACAACGATGATTTAATCAAAAAGCTTAAATTCGCTCTAAAATCCGTGAGGGAATGACAAAATTTGGCAAAAATATATCCGCGTGCCTGGTTTGCTGTTAAAAAACCGGAAGTCGTTGAACAACTCAAAATACACTCAAACCTGATTGGACGACGAATATCAACAAAAATTTAAAATTTCAAAGTTGTCCAATCAGGGTTGAGTGTGTTTTGAGTGTAGTTCATACGCTTTTGTTGCCATAGCAACGCGACTGTGGTATATTTAGAACCCATAGGTTGAACACATAACCGTTTTATTAATAGTTATTACCAAAAACGTAACTACATATTTCACAAACATGAAGATATGTGTTGCAATAGAGAAAGCACATTTTCACCCCTTGTTTTAATATTAAGTGCAGGGAGCCACCTTAAAGATTTTACTAAAATATCACTAACTCTGGCATTTAGGAGGGGCAAATTTCTCCCCAAAGCCTCGTATATACTTGCACGAAAAGCAGGTGCTTTTAAGCTATATAACTATTTGCGGTACGAGAGAAAACTCCCCCAGTAAACTATATGTTGGCCCAACAGTGAAATCCCTTTCGTCTAAAATATACGCAAAAAAGTGGTGAATAACTTAGTCCTGTTACTAGCTGTTGCTAAGTGGTTGTCAGGGAGATTTAGGTATCGTGCGCCATTGGAAGTATAATTTTTCATTCTGCACACTTATACGAACTTAAGTCCCCTTACGCCCACCAACCACAAATTTTTGGGGTGGATCACTTTTGCAGACCGACATTCAAACCTTTATTCAACATTCAGAGTAGCGACAACAACATTCAAACCTTTATTGTTTTATATAATAAAACTGAAGACTCGATGGAAAATTTTTCGAAATGAAGGTGCACTAAAGTGTGCGGACCGGTTCATTTAACACCCATTTTCGTTGAAAACTACCAAAACTCATATTTCTGTCTCTCGTACTGCTGTGGAGTAAAAGTAAAAACAAGATAGTAGACTCAAGCGTTGACGAAAAAGCGTCCATGCAAGATCACAACTACTTTTCGCAATGCCATAAAATGGAGTTTATACTCAAATGTGTGTACAAATGTGTGTACAGCAAAATATGCAAGCCGTCGTTTCAATGTTTACAAAAGTGAAGCTAATGCGCACGAGCAAATCGATATTTGCAGCTGAGGCTGAGCAACGGATTTGGCCAATGCGCATGCTCAAACCATCATTTGCACCAGTTATTTGCAGCTGACGTGTTATTCGCATCTGTTTTTTCCCCAATCAGAATTGGTAAAAATAATTATGTGAATGATAAATAGGAGTTAAAAGAAAGACAAGCGCTCATTAATGCCGTGAGGATGAATAGTGCAAAGTTGGGAAATGAGACGCATTTCTTGCCTTTTACGGTTATCATTGCTGCCAGAAATGGGACACAGAGCTCGAATTTTCATATCTGAAACACTGTGATTGCCAGTGTTATCATGCTTGACAACAGGTTGTTTAGCATCATTGTCTGCGACAGCAAAACGATGCTCACCAAACCTTGTCATTAAATATCTACCAGTTTCACCAATAAAGAGCATGTCATATTTACTGCATTAAATACAGTAGGGTGAGATGAGAGGAGGTGCACGTGAAATGGTGCTTAATACTGTACTTAGATTTTGGTGCCGAAATTGTAGTGGAAGAATCTATAAACTTACAGGTTTTACACAGCTTCACACCACAAGGAAACGTGCCACTAGGTGACGACGAGTCCTGTGGTAGAGAGCTATGGACTAGGGTTTTACGGATGTCGAAACGAGACTAGGGGGGGGGGGGTTATCGGAGAAAATGTAAGATGTTTCAGGGTCGTTTTTCAAGATATGAAAACTTCCTGATGATATCCCTTACTTTAAAATTGATGGAATGATAAGTGAGAACTAGGGGTATTTTGTTGTTAGGAACATTAGACACAGGGTCTCTAAGAATTTCAGATTGGGAAATGTGCGAGGTCTTCGAAAAGGCAGTATCTAAGAGAGGAGTGGGATAGTCGCGTTGGACAGGAAAGTTTCTGATTTCCTGACTTTTGGTATGGAAGTCCTCATCTTCACTGCAAATGCGGCGAAGACGAAGGAACTGAGAGAAGGGAATAGACCTTTTAGTGTGGTTGGTGTGGGAAGAGGTAAAGAGAAAATAGCTATGGGAGTCAGTCGACTTGTAGAACACAGAAGTAACAAGTCTATTGCCATTGACAGATACAAATATATCTAAGAACGATACACTGGTCTCACTGATATCCCACGTTAACTGGAGTGCTGGGTGGAAGTTACTAACGAAATTAATAAACTGCTCCAACTCTCCACGGGAACATGATGTTGTACATACTGAGTTGTCGTCAATGTACCTACCAAGGTAATCAGGTATGAGATCAGCGTATTGCTCGAAGATCTGTTTTTCGACATATATGAGTGCCATTTGAATATATGAGTGCCATAAAAATTGGATGTTCTGAAAGATTTGGAAAGCGTGTTTGGTGTCCTTGATATAGGATGGTAAGTCCTTAACCAAGGGTGCCATAACACGGTCGAAGTAGCTGGAGATGTGCTCGGTGGGACAACCGGAAGCAGAGACAATGGGTCCACCTGGGTTGTTGGTAAAATTATTTCCCGCTTCTTCACACTTGCTTCGCTACGTCCCTGGTCACACGACAAAAAGCATTAAACATTCGTATATAATTTACGTAATTGAATTATCGTTATGTATACAACATACATGTTGATTTAAATTTCTATTTAGACATGAGGTACCAGAATCCTTTAAAAAGGTTCTAAACAAGAAAAAGTACAAAAAAATAATGTTCAATATAATGCTCCTGGTGCAATTACACCGTATTTTACTGTTCTGCATGTACTGTCCAATTGATATTGTCTCTCTGACTTCTTGCAGCCCAAACAGCTCTTTTTATGTTCTGCTGCATGCAGCATGCCATCTTTTCCTGTCCGTTGACAAATCATCGTTGAGGGAACGTCGTTTTTCCGTACGACGAGTGGTTCCAAGTAGATCTTGTCGGGTCGCTGGCTTTTTCACGCTCGGATCCAAATGACTATATCGAGTAAACCTCTAGATGAGTGTCTTCGCTCTGTGGGGCAAACATCTTGGGCCATATGTTTAAAAAATAACTAAATCTACTTTCTGTATTATATTTCTGTCAAATATTTGTAACTGTTCATTCTAAACACTAGAAAGGCTAAGGAATTATAATTATCCTGTTGATTAAAATACTATTTATATATTTTTGAGAAAAAACTGAATATAAAAGTGAGGTATTAATTTGAACACCTACAGTTTGGCATTTAAAACTTCCTGTTTATAATTTGCATTAACCTTAACTTTGCAAAAACTTTTACACTTTAACTTTGGAAACAACCTTTTTATATCCTGTCATTACTCAAAATGTCTGTCTATTTTCACTCTTTTTTCGGTGTTTCGTCACCAGAATGGTGATCCGGGATGGGAAATTGATTCTTCTCACACCACTCCCTGAAACACTTCACAATTGTTGCCTCTTTATCTGGATTTTTCGCATAGACTCTAACGTACTGCTCGGAAAATTTCTGCGGGAGCATTGAGCTTACGCCATTCTTACTAATTTGAAGAATATTGAAGGTTTTGTCGTAGAACGGGACAGATTTCACTGGGTCATTGTCCTTCATGCCAAAATTGATATTAACGATGCAAACAGATAGATCGTCCGAACTGAGCTGTTCGTCTAATGACGAGATTTCGTCTGCAACTGTAAAGACATTACAATCTAACTTTTGAGACGGCTGAATCTGGCGGCATAACTTGTACAAATTTCGCTCTTGAATTCTTCTCAGAATATCTTGCGCTTTCTTCATTCGTTTGGTGTCTTCACTGGATTGATCCTGATTTCCACCGAGTTTACCCTGCTCTCCACTGACTTGACCCTGATCTCCACCGGACTGACCCTGGAGTCCACCTGGTAGCAATTGAGCCTGATCTCCACTGGGTTGACCATGATCTCCACCGGGTTGCCATTGAGCCTGATCTCCACTGGGTTGACCATGATCTCCACCGGGTTGCAATTGAGCCTGATCTCCACTGGGTTGACCATGATCTCTATCGGGTTGCAATTGAGCCTGATCTCCACTGGGTTGACCATGATCTCCACCGGGTTGCAATTGAGCCTGATCTCCACTGGGTTGACCATGATCTCCACTGGGTTGACCCTGATCTCCATCGGTCTGAGCGTGATCTATTCTGCCATGGATGATTTCATAAAATATGCTATCCGTCAGCTTGACATATTCTTCCATATTGAAGAGAGCTTCCGAGAACTTGTACTTGACGTTTTCTAACTGTATAAAAGCATCTGTGATCATATCTTCGATAGCCTTGGTTGTTTTGTGCTGATAAACGCGATGATGGAGTGACCATCGAGTGTGGAACAGTTCGTAGATATTAAACACCAGCTTATCGCGTACACACAACCGATACACGCCATCAACGAGCAATATGCGAATATTGTGGATGTAGCGCAGATGATCGAAATTGCTCTTCACTCCAAGGTTAAGACAATCACGGGCAAAATAATCGAATTTATCACAATCAATTTCGTTGCTTTTATTAGCAACAATTTCGAACAGAAACCCTTTTTGGTGGCCTTTTACAGCAGGAATTTGCGGGACATTGTTGATTTGATGTGGTTTACCTTTGATGAGGTCTTTGATAAGTTGTCTATTTTCACCAATTTTGGTCCCTATGTTGGCATTATTGTCCAACATGTAATCAAACATGTCACAAGAAGCATCTTCATGTTCCCACGTTTTCAATTTCTCCATATCCACCTGCGCTGATCCTCTGTCTTGATGGTACTTGATTAATTTCGTTTTCATTTGTTTGTCAAACACATGGGAAAATGGACCATGTCCCAAGTCCTAGAAAACGATAATGCAACTTTAAGGTGGCTCGATATCATTAATTTTCCTCAAAGAAAATTCTCGTACTAATTTAACCTTTAAATTGAATTGCTAGTCTTTTTACAAGATGTTTTAAGCTGAAATAAGCAATGTTTAAAGTTTAAAGTTGAAACTCTATGAAAACCGCGGCTATCGGTTTTCGGCTTTCAACCGGCTTTCACATGCCATTTATAATTCTATTTCATGGGTGTTTTTTTTCATTTACAAAAGTAAATATATTACAAGGTGTTAGTAACAGCAAAAAGTTTAGCGAAACAGCATTTCTCGCTTCGTCGAACTGTTTTTTAAGTCAACAACAGCATGAAAACAAAACTGCCGTTACGAACAAAACAGTCAAAAGTTCAAAATATTCATACATGTCATACATATCTTATGTCAAACGATGAATAAAGCGATGGTCTGAGATAGTTTCGTTCGTCTGTTTTCTTTGAGTTACCCCATTAGTTAGCAGGAAAATAGTAAAATTATTTGCATTTCTAGCCAAGTAAACACCATATCTAAACAATTTTTATTACGTGGAATGTGCGTGATTTTCTGGAGCTGCGCCTGCAACATTTTGTACGCGCGTGTCAATTCATTGATCTTGCACAAGTCGAGAAACGTTGGGCGCGCCGGATGTGGACATAGAAAACCTTAAATATTTAAGAAACGAGTTCGGTAAGGTACTGGAAATTTGCATGTAAAATAGTGAAATATCTCGAAAATCTGTCATGCGAATTTTTAAAAAAAAGCTATTTTTCAATTCCCAAAGTTTGGCATGACATATTTTTTAAAACTTTCACACTAGATTCGTTGAAGTAAATAATAACGATCAGCAATTAAAAAAATGGGTATCACCGACCTCGTTTCTGAAATAAACGCTCATGTTTCCCATATTTTCCGATGTTTCCATGCGTATTGTTGCCATGGCAACAATACAAACTCGCACGTTAATATTGATTTTTATTCAATTTGATGTTCTGTTTTGGTCTGGAGGTTTGATGACCATGTAATCAGCAGAAAAAACGAAATTTTGAGTGTTTCAACCTTTACTTAAAAAGTGTATCGAGCCACCTTAAATCAGTTACGGAAGCAAATGCTTTATCGTACTTATTAAACACATACTAGACTTGCCACAACTCCGCCTCCGAAATGGTTCCCTAACTTCTAGCGAGCGAGTAAAGTTGAAGGCGGTTCGAAGAGGTGCACTTGTTTCACATGCACTGTTTTCAATCTACTTAATTATTTTCTGGTGGGATATGTAATATATATATTATGTAATTGTGGCCGGTAGCTGGTGAAGTTATGATTTTTCGCACGCGTATCATGCTGATATCTAAGAAAGCCTCTGAGCCCTAACAGGAATCGAAGTACGTAACCCCCTGATAACCGGACAGACGCCCTAGCATTGAGCTACAAAATCTCGGATGGAAGAGGCAAGGTGACGCTTTGAACTATGTACTAGGATTATCGAGGCTTGCAGATAGCAGTACGCATGTTGCACGAACTCGTACATAGCGTAATTTATTTAAGACCTTGTAGCTCAAATTAAGGTGACGCAGTGTAAGTCATATTTAGAAAATATAGGTCGGGACATGCGTATTTGGGAAGCCGTATTTAATTTTTTAATTTTTAGGAAACTATATATTTTACCTGAATCTGTCGAATTCAATCCAAAAAATTAAAATCCTAACCCTCTCCCCCTCCCTCAATAGCATTATTTGTGACCCTGTTTTTGTATTTAATTGTATAATTCTAATACCCATATTGTTAGTCCAGAATAATCCTTATTCGAACACAGAATACGAATTAAATATTCATCTCTTTTGCACATTTGTTATGAATTATTTATGAGTTCGATAAAATTTTGCAACATTTTAGATTGGGGATAGCAATCACTGGATAAGCAGTTCAAGATAGCAGACACAAAATGCTGTATATACAAACAATTAACTAAAAAGTAGCACTTAGAAACGTTTCTTGCCTCTCTTAACTGAATAGTTTAAATATTTTGTAATTTTAAGGCATATATACAAAATTAAGGCATACATACATGACAGAGTGCAGCAATTTTGACACACAAAACTTCCTCATCAGTAATAATGTTTTTATCTTCGTGATTATCTCTTAGCGCCTCGATCATTTTCCCTGCTAGGTACGCAGTGCCAAGGGAGTGTTCAAAGCGATTGTGTGAAGCACCAGGGTAGACCCAGTATGCAGCTCCCAGCTGCTTAATGTCTTTCATTCGTTGAAATTGTGGAGTGTGAATGATGTCCACCAACAGAGGTTCAAATTCCATGTAGCCATGAATTGGATCGTTGAACCCTATCATTTGTTTAGCCATTGTGGGTTATAATACGTTGCTCTAACCTAAACGAAGTAAGAGCATCAGTAACTTAAATTTAAACCTGAATATTTGATATTCGAGCGTTCCTATTATGCACTATACCCTGATTATAGCGGAAATATAATTGAAACACGGTCGACGTCACCATAAGATTATACCGTTTCTTTGGAGAATGTACCACCTGGCTGTTGCTACTAGGAAATGGGCTGTGTATTTGCTCTCCACTGATAATAGCCGAAAACAAACAACGCGAAATGTTTTTCGCCCTCGTTTCTGCGTGATGAATTTTAGCCGAAGTGCTATTTAGGTATGAAAACTTTTGTTAAGCTCGGGTTTTGTCCAATTTTCATCAAATTTCCACCGAGACGACGCATGAAAATAAGAGCTACAAAAGTGTGTGTGTGGTAGTGCGCAACATGAATTTTTTTTTGTTTTCTATTTATTGTCTTTTGAACACAGAACAATTAATGTAGTAAGAACAAAGGTTTAGAATGAAAATTACACATAACGAAAAGAAAAGTGAAAACCTATAGCTACCGCACACATTTTGTACAGATATCATATCGGATTCGGAGGGCTGTGATTAAATACCGTTGCTTAACAAAACTAGTTTGGCGTGAAATGAGTGTCAGTCTTGCTTCCGTACGCAAAATATAGCAAACCTTCATAAATAATGACATTCTATAGGCCTATGTATCAGCTGATTTAGCATTCACTGTACGGCAACTGGACAAAGGTAGAAGCTAAACAAAGAATTTGTTTTGAGACGCAGTTTGTATTGGCAAATTTACATTGCAGGCGAAAGTTCTCTATTTGTTAAAAACACTGGCCGCATTTTCAATTCTAATAAATAGCGCATGTAGCTTGTCTCGTAACCTTAACTGTTATTAACTGCTAACATGCAGTTCTGTACAGATATGATTTAGGCAAGTTCTGGGACGATGCTTCAAAATTATTCAGGTCAACCAGATTTCAAACCTCAAAACTGACTTCGAAACATCATTTTTTGATAAATGTTTAATAGTTTATGTCGCCGGTTTATCATTCCCCCCCAAAAAATTAGATTGAATGGTATATATTTCCTCATATGCATGTATATATAGATATACCGGGTGGCGCAAAGGGATATGCTCTTTTATTCTAACATTTGGCCTTCTAACTTCAATTTCACTTCATTGAAACGAATACTTAAGTAAAATGCTAATGGTTGTCGTATTATTTAATAGGCCATTTTAGCTAATTCTGGACACTTCCAAAAAGTTTACTCATGCAAGTTTAAACGCAGCTGTTTTGGTCAATATTGCATGCAAATGCACAAGACGTATATCAACTCATTTCAATCAACTATATTTAGAGAGGGTAAAAACTTTACAGTCAAGGTTAATAAACTAGTGACCCTCTAGAATATAAAACCACTCAAGCTGATTATGAAGCAAATTTTTCCATCATTTTTGTTGTCCAAGTTTTTCATTCGGGTACCAGAAAGTGCAGAAAAGCGCATTTCCGACCCTTAATTTTTCATAATTTTCGTGGGAGGGCATGCCCCCCGGATTCCCTAGATTTCGTCACCCAACATTAAATTAGTTATAAATATCTTTCTGTTATACTGAATCAAAAGTATACAACAAGCGCATAGTGCTAATACTATATAGAATACAAGTATCTTGCATTACGAATTATATTGAGTCATGCGTTTAGATAGTTGGTCAAAAAATTTTCAAAAGTTGGTCAGTCAAAGATCCTGTACACTCCCCTCCCCCCCCCCCAAACACACTATCAATGACTCGGTGACGTATATTTACGCATGTAAATTCTGCCATCCCTTGCCTTACAAACTACCCGCCAAAAGTGCCAGGTTTTAAAACTTTGGTTAAGCTATGTTTTTTTCCAATTTCCTTCAAACTACCACATAAGACGCACGAAAACAAGAGATCGAAAGTGTGTGGGGTAGCTAGTACATGATTTCTTTCTTGTTCTATATTTATTGCCCTTTCAAAACACACAACAATGTAGTAAGAACGAAAGTCTATATATGATGAAAGATATATATCACGAAGAGAAAAGTCTTAGAACTGACCTATATCACATGACTTGTAAAATTATTACTTTGGAGAGGTTGGATTATTTAATCATAGCTTCACAAAACTTTTGGCGTGAAATGATTGCGTTTTTCTTCCGTACGCAAAATATAGCAGAGCTTTATAAGTAATGACATTCTATATGTATCAGCTGATTTATCATTTATTGTATTACAACTGATCAAAGATTGAGCTAAATTGGTTAAAAACACAGGCCACAATCCGATACGCGGGATATGTAAATCGGAACACCTGGGTGTTTCTGCCTTAACAAGCAAAGAGAGCAGAAATCCCACACTCACAAGCATTCTTTGGCACGTCAATACCACAGGCCACACTGCTTCCATTGCTCACTTCAAAATTCTCTCTTCCTGAACCAACTCGGATGAACTTCTAACTCGCGAAAGTCTTTTAATTTCCAAATTCAAGCCTTCCTTAAAGAAACAAGGCAGTTCTGTCCCTCTTTTCCTACTCTGATTCTCGCCCCCAATCTCATGTTACTGTATATAGTCAAATATAGTCAAATCTGCAGACATGCATGTTTCGCCGTTCAACGGCTCGTCAGTGCAGCTTGTAACGCAGTCTAGATGCGAGTGACTTCGTATTTATACACCATACTCTTGCTCTCCCAAGCGCATGTGGTACAATACTCAGACACATGCGCATCCAGACATGCGTGAAGTGTCTTGGGGCCAGAGTGCTCAAACGACCACAAGGCAGAAAAATTATTTATTTTATGTAGACCGGGAGCTGCGACTTTGAACAAACGGAACGAACTAATTATAGCAAGTGTAGGCATAAAGATAAATTTTTGTTAAGAAACGTGAAATAGAACTTTTTAGATTTTTAAATTTTTAAATAGGAAATCAAGCAAGAATTTTTACATTAAAAGCAATAACAAACACTCTATTGAAATAATTTTATGCAAATTAGCTTTAAATATATGTAAATTAGGCTAGATCATAAATGCGACGGTTTTAATGCTGTAAAGATTTCTTTGTAATTACTTTCGGTTATAAACTGTCGAGTGCAGGATTGCCCTGTACGAAACAGAGCTGTAATAAACCAAAGTCAAAAGTCTAACCGCTAGTTACTGCAGTTAGATATTTAGAGGCATCCAAGTCTGGGCTTGTTTCAGTTATATACGCAGTTTAAATCCTTCTTAAATAAATATTGTCTGGTGAATATTCATTAAGCAAACATTTAAATGTTCAGTTCGGAATCTTGACCTTCCTATCTGAGGTGTACACAAGGAAAGTACTCCAATTTTGAAATCAATGCACAAATTTACTATCGTACGTTCTATAAGACATAATTATGTTTGTCGTCCGATATTTTCAGTCACATCGCTCTGTTTTACTTGTAGTTATAAGATTAATGATTTAAACGTTAACAGCAGGTGGCTATGCCTTATTTTCAGACAAGTCTGAGCACGTTTTATTCCTCGTTCAGAAAATACATTAAATTTTGTGCTATAATAAATATAGCATTGATAAGATTAATGCAAAATCTCATTGATTCCATCATAACTACATGAACTGCGATATTTTGGATACCATCGAAAAGAAAATAGTAAAATTTTCGAAAACAAACTTCTTTCTTGTACATGAATTCAGCAACTCAGGGAACCATGAATTTACCAGAGTCTTTCATGGAAATAATACAGCATTCTGTCGATTTGTTTTTGAGTATGAGAATTTTCCGGCAATTTTTATGCGGGGGATTTGTTCCTGCTTCACTTCACCATATATTTAGCCTTCGACTGATCATAAAACCAAAATTTGATAATAACATCACTCTGATAGCAAGCACACGTCATTAACTACTGTTAGAAGCTTTGAGATAAGTATGGGCTAGCTTGTCTCAGTTATATACGCAGTTTAAAATCCTTCTTAGATAAATAATGTATGGTGAATATTCATCAGGCAAACACTTAAATGTTCAGTTCGGAATCTTGACCTTCCTATCTGAGGTGTACACAAGGAAAGTACTCCAATTTTGAAATCGATGCATAAATTTCAGGCTACCGTTCTATATGACATAATTCTGTTTGTCGTCCGATATTTTCAGCCATGCACATCGTCCTGTTTTACTTGTAGTTATAAGATTAATGATTTAAATGTCAAGAGCAGGTGGCTATGACTGATGTTTAGACAAGTCAGAGCACGTTTTATTCCTCGTTCAGAAAATACATTAAATTTTGTGCTATAATAAATATAGTATTGTTAAGATTAATCCAAAATCTCATTGATTCCATCACAACTACATGAACTGCGATAGTTTGGATAACATCGAAAAGAAAATAGTAAAATTTTCGAAAACAAACCTTCTTTCTTGTACATGAATCCAGCAACTCAGGGAATCATGAATTTACCAAAGTCTTTCATGGAAATAATACAGCATTCTGTCGACTTGTTTTTGAGTATAAGAATTTTCCGGCAATTTTTATGCGGACGATTTGTTCCTGCTTCACTTCACCATATATATATAAAACCAGAATTAGGTAATAACTTAATTGGCTTTGATAGCAAGCACACGTCACTAACTGCTGTTAGACGCTTTGAGGCAAGTATGGGCTTGTCTCAGTTATATACGCAGTTTAAAATCCTTCTTAGATAAATAATGTCTTGTGAATATTCATAAGGCAAACATTTAAATGTTCAGTTCAGAATCTTGACCTTCCTATCTGAGGTGTACACAAGGAAAGTACTCCAATTTTGAAATCAATGCACAAATTTACTATCGTACGTTCTATAAGACATAATTATGTTTGTCGTCCGATATTTTCAGTCACATCGCTCTGTTTTACTTGTAGTTATAAGATTAATGATTTAAACGTTAACAGCAGGTGGCTATGCCTTATTTTCAGACAAGTCTGAGCACGTTTTATTCCTCGTTCAGAAAATACATTAAATTTTGTGCTATAATAAATATAGCATTGATAAGATTAATGCAAAATCTCATTGATTCCATCATAACTACATGAACTGCGATAGTTTGGATACCATCGAAAAGAAAATAGTAAAATTTTCGAAAACAAACTTCTTTCTTGTACATGAATTCAGCAACTCAGGGAACCATGAATTTACCAGAGTCTTTCATGGAAATAATACAGCATGCTGTCGACTTGTTTATGAGTGTGAGAATTTTCCGGCAATTTTTATGCGGGGGATTTGTTCCTGCTTCACTTCACCATATATTTAGCCTTCGACTGATCATAAAACCAAAATTTGATAATAACATGACTCTGATAGCAAGCACACGTCATTAACTACTGTTAGAAGCTTTGAGACAAGTATGGGCTAGCTTGTCTCAGTTATATACGCAGTTTAAAATCCTTCTTAGATAAATAATGTTTGATGAATATTCATCAGGCAAACACTTAAATGTTCAGTTCGGAATCTTGACCTTCCTATCTGAGGTGTACACAAGGAAAGTACTCCAATTTTGAAATCGATGAATAAATTTCAGGCTACCGTTCTATATGACATAATTCTGTTTGTCGTCCGATATTTTCAGTCACATCGTCCTGTTTTACTTGTAGTTATAAGATTAATGATTTAAATGTCAAGAGCAGGTGGCTATGACTGATGTTTAGACAAGTCAGAGCACGTTTTATTCCTCGTTCAGAAAATACATTAAATTTTGTGCTATAATAAATATAGTATTGTTAAGATTAATCCAAAATCTCATTGATTCCATCACACAACTACATGAACTGCGATAGTTTGGATACCATCGAAAAGAAAATAGTAAAATTTTCGAAAACAAACCTTCTTTCTTGTACATGAATCCAGCAACTCAGGGAATCATGAATTTACCAAAGTCTTTCATGGAAATAATACAGCATTCTGTCGACTTGTTTTTGAGTATGAGAATTTTCCGGCAATTTTTATGCGGACGATTTGTTCCTGCTTCACTTCACCATATATATATAAAACCAGAATTTGGTAATAACTTAATTGGTTTTGATAGCAAGCACACGTCACTAACTGCTGTTAGACGCTTTGAGGCAAGTGTGGGCTTGTCTCAGTTATATACGCAGTTTAAAATCCTTCTTAGATAAATAATGTCTTGTGAATATTCATAAGGCAAACATTTAAATGTTCAGTTCAGAATCTTGACCTTCCTATCTGAGGTGTACACAAGCAAAGTACTCCAATTTTGAAATCAATGCACAAATTTACTATCGTACGTTCTATAAGACAAAATTATGTTTGTCGTCCGATATTTTCAGTCACATCGCTCTGTTTTACTTGTAGTTATAAGATTAATGATTTAAACGTTAACAGCAGGTGGCTATGCCTTATTTTCAGACAAGTCTGAGCACGTTTTATTCCTCGTTCAGAAAATACATTAAATTTTGTGCTATAATAAATATAGCATTGATAAGATTAATGCAAAATCTCATTGATTCCATCACAACTACATGAACTGCGATAGTTTGGATACCATCGAAAAGAAAATAGTAAAATTTTCGAAAACAAACTTCTTTCTTGTACATGAATTCAGCAACTCAGGGAACCATGAATTTACCAGAGTCTTTCATGGAAATAATACAGCATTCTGTCGACTTGTTTTTGAGTGTGAGAATTTTCCGGCAATTTTTATGCGGGGGATTTGTTCCTGCTTCACTTCACCATATATTTAGCCTTCGACTGATCATAAAACCAAAATTTGATAATAACTTGACTCTGATAGCAAGCACACGTCATTAACTACTGTTAGAAGCTTTGAGACAAGTATGGGCTAGCTTGTCTCAGTTATATACGCAGTTTAAAATCCTTCTTAGATAAATAATGTATGATGAATATTCATCAGGCAAACACTTAAATGTTCAGTTCGGAATCTTGACCTTCCTATCTGAGGTGTACACAAGGAAAGTACTCCAATTTTGAAATCGATGAATAAATTTCAGGCTACCGTTCTATATGACATAATTCTGTTTGTCGTCCGATATTTTCAGTCACATCGTCCTGTTTTACTTGTAGTTATAAGATTAATGATTTAAATGTCAAGAGCAGGTGGCTATGACTGATGTTTAGACAAGTCAGAGCACGTTTTATTCCTCGTTCAGAAAATACATTAAATTTTGTGCTATAATAAATATAGTATTGTTAAGATTAATCCAAAATCTCATTGATTCCATCACACAACTACATGAACTGCGATAGTCTGGATACCATCGAAAAGAAAATAGTAAAATTTTCGAAAACAAACCTTCTTTCTTGTACATGAATCCAGCAACTCAGGGAATCATGAATTTACCAAAGTCTTTCATGGAAATAATACAGCATTCTGTCGACTTGTTTTTGAGTATGAGAATTTTCCGGCAATTTTTATGCGGACGATTTGTTCCTGCTTCACTTCACCATATATATATAAAACCAGAATTTGGTAATAACTTAATTGGCTTTGATAGCAAGCACACGTCACTAACTGCTGTTAGACGCTTTGAGGCAAGTATGGGCTTGTCTCAGTTATATACGCAGTTTAAAATCCTTCTTAGATAAATAATGTCTGGTGAATATTCATAAGGCAAACATTTAACTGTTAAATTCTGAATCTAGACCTTCAATATCTGAGGTGTACACAAGGTAAGTACTCCAATTTTGAAATCGATGCATCAATTTAGCACCGTTCTCTACGACATAATTATGTTTCTCGTCCGATATTTTCAGTCCACTTCGTTCTGTTTTACTTGTAGTTAAGATTAATGATTTAAACGATAACAGCAGGTGGCTGTGCCTTATTGTTAGACAAGTCTAAGCATGTTTTAAACGTCGTTCAGCAAATACATTCAATTTTGTGCTACAATAAATATAGTAGGCCTATTGATAAGATTAATCCAAAATCTCATTGCCTCCATCACAACTACATCAACGCTTCTTCCGCCTGCGAAGTACTTGAAAGTAGTTTCAATTTTAATTTTATATCAGTTATTACAACTACACTACAGAAGTGAGAGTTCAACGAAGCGGTGAGTTGTTTGTGTTCTATAAGGTTAGGCGTTAAGGAGTACCTATTTGAAGTTTTGTAAACATGGTTTTCCCCAATGAAGCTTTTTGTTTCAGCGTCCAAACAATACGTTCGTCGTTTCGCACCTTTATCTCTTTGCCGCTGGCTCTTGCATTCCGTTTTCTGTCTACTTTTCCTTGTTTATATTCAAAAATTTAAGACCGTTTTATTTTGCTTTTTGCGAACCCGCCATGCAATCTCAGAACAAAGTGAGAATAGACTACCAAAATGATCGAATTTTATTTAATTACTAAAGAATAGATCTGGTTTCAAATTACCATATACCCTAGCCAAATTCTTTTTTCATAGATATACAACAGACGATATTTTAGTCTATGAATAGTTCAAAAGTATTCAGAATAAAATTTATAGTGCTGATGGAGCATGATCATAGTTATAGATATATAGTTATCGATATCTGACATGTTTCAAGATGTTAAATGATCTTATTAATTTACTCTGCTAAATCATCACTTATATCAAGGCAGGAAGCTCTTAGAAGCTCAGAATTTCTTGTAAAATTAATAATAGGCAGTGTTTACGTGTATAATATATGTAAAAACAATTATAATCGGGGGCGTTGGAATATTCTATATACGAACCATCTTGCTCACTTACACAGGAAACAGTTTATTTCAAAAGTACTTTATTACTACTGATTTTTACGAATACATTTGTATACGAATACTATGTCAGATATTCCATTTGGCAAGTACGTGAAATCAGCTACGAAATGGTTTAGCAGTAATTAAAGTTGTGTTTTTAAATATGGTAATACTTAGATAACCATTCTAGTAGGTATTTGAAATTGGCATTTGTTTTATTGCAGCCATACACCAATTAGTTTCTTGATAAAATAATCAGCCATCAGTGCTAGTATAATCAAAATATAGCAGAGTGACGAATAGGATAAAACTGAATGTAAATATTTTTGTTACGTGGCCAATCACACATTTCAAAAGCTATAATTTAGATACGCCATTGTACAATATATTTCTCTCGTACTTCGATCAAAAACTCACGATGCGGCATCTGCTAGCCAGTGCAGAAAAGGGATAGTTAATTCAACTGCGATATTTTAGATACCAACGAAAACAAACTAGTAAACATTTTCGAAAACAAACCTTTATTGTACATGAATTCAGCGACTAAGCGAACCATCAATTTACCAAAGTCTTTCATGGAAAGGATACAGCATTATGCCGTCTTGTTTTTGTGTATGAGAAGTTTCAATTTTTGTGCGGACGATTTGTTCCTACTTGACTTTAACATATATTTTGGATTCGACTTATCATAAGACCAGAATTTCTACTAACATGACTCTGATAAAAAGCACACGTCACGGACTGCTGTTAGATGATTTGAGGCAAATATAGGCTTGTCTCATGTAGTTATAGCCTACGCAGTTTAAAATCCTTGTTGGATAAATAATGTCTTGTGAATATTCAATAGGCAAACATTTAAATGTTCAGTTCTGAATCTTGATGTTCTTATCTGAGGTGTACACAAGGTAAGAACTTCAATTTTGAAATCGATGCATCAATTTGCCACCGTTCTATAAGACATAATTCTGTTTTTGGTCCTATATTTTCAGTCCACTTCGTTCTGTTTCACTTGTAGTTAAGATTAATGATTTAAACGATAACAGCAGGTGGCTATGCCTTATTGTTGGACAAGTCTAAGCATGTTTCAAACGTCGTTCAGCAAATACATTCAATTTTGTGCTACAATAAATATATAGTATTGATAAGATTAATCCAAAATCTCATTCATTCCATCACAGCTATATACATGAACGCTTCTTCCATAAGCGAAGCACTTGAAAGTATATTAAATTGATATTAATTATTAAAATTATATACTACAGAAGTGAGAGTTCAGCGAAGCGGTGAGTTGTTTGCGTGCTAATGTTAAGCGTTAAGGAGTTAGTGTTTCAAGTTTTGTAATCATGTTTTCCCCCAATAAAACTTATTGTATCAACATCCAAACAATACAGGTACAGTAATTTCAGCTTCGTCGTTTTCGCACCTTCATCTTTTTGGCTGGCTCTTGCTTTCGGTTTTCGGTCTACTTTTTCTTGATTTATATTAAAAAATTTCAATCCGTTATATTTTGCAGGTAATTTTTTATTGCGAACCCGCCATGCAATCTCAGAAAAAGCAGCATGCATGAGAATAGACTACCAAAAAGATCTAATTTAATTTAATTGCCAAAAAGAACAGATCTGGCTTCAATTTACACTACCCTACCTTTTTTTGCTTTATATATGTAGTTAAATCTGCAGACATATATACATGTTTCGCCGTTTAATGGCTCGTCAGTGCAGCTTGTAACGCAGTCTAGATGTGAGTGACTTCGTATTTATGCACCATACTCTTGCTCTCGCCAAGCGCTTGTGGTACAATACTCAGACACCTGCGCATCCATTCATGCGTGAAGTGTCTTGGAACCAGAGTGCTCAAACGACCACAAGGGAGTGAGCTTTGCATTACATGAGATTTGCGTTACATATATATATATATATGAAAATCGAATAATATGTATTTTAAAAATGTCAGATATTTTAAATTAAAACCATATGATTATTAAGCGAAACTCTGACCAAATTCTGTCAATTATTTTCGATTGGTATATCTAAAATATTCCAAAGAAAGCGTGAAATGGTGGGACTGATGCAGCAACCAGTATGATGATTTATAGAATACATTTTCATTACCGTATAGTTTAAAATTATATTTCAATTATGTAAAACCAACGCTGATGCAGTCCCCCAACCGCTAAGTAGTTCTAGATATAGCTAAAACGCAATTGTCAGGTTTTTGTGGAAAGTTTTAAACACGGTCTGCAGGTACCTAGGGTTACCTGGGGGTAGGGACACTCTGTTTACGAAAGAGAGTTGACCCTATAGAGGGAGGGACAACTTTTGTGCATGTAAACGGTTTGTCTCGCCCTTCGGAATCAACTTTTCAGATCTGAGCATACATTATGTTGAAATATACAAGTCAAAACTGTAAGCTCCATGAACAAGCACCAGGAAATAGAAACAGGAAGTGATAATGTGGTGCAGGGTATCATCTATAAATATGGACATGGTGTTTAACATACTTAAGTATGGTTTCCTCCCATAGGGAATGTTGACTGGGTGGGTTAGGATATACAGATTAGGAAAGTAATATCACAATTGTTGTAAAAATAGATAATGCAGGCTAAATACATAATATAGGTAAGCGAGATACTTGATGTAATCGGTCACTGAAAAGCCCCAACGGGGAGTGAGCTGAATAATGTATGTATGTATGTATGTATGTATAATAAGTAATATACTTAAAAATTGGGATGAAATGTACATGCAAATCACTAATATAATATGTTGTGAAATTTAAAGTATTTTTGAAAATAAAATGTTCAAGGTGGTTGTCAAATGCAGTGTTTTTTGTAAGTTTGTTGGATTGGCCCTCTATAACTTAACCCATTAGTAAAATAACAAAGTATATCGCATTCCGGTGTCACAGGATTTTCGCCCGCCCAGGAGATTCGACCCCCCTCTCAAAAGGGGGGCGAATATCCTAGGATATTCGCCCCCCGGGGCACAATCCGGGGAATATCGCCCCCCCCCTTAGGAAATTCGCCCCCCCCCCATATAAATTTTGAACTAAAAACAAAACGATTGCAAGTTGAAATAGCGTTGAAATGCGATTTATTTCTTACAATGAGAAGACAAAATTACACAGATGTTTTAGGCTTCTTAGCAACTGGTGGTGTGCACAGTCGGCAGAACCATTCATTTGGTACATTTAGGCAAGAGTCATAAGTCTCATATTCTACACATTTCAAATGAAAACATTGCCCACAGAGATCGCATGAAATCATATTGTCATATAATACTCTTCTGGCAGTTTGCATTCGCATAAGGTCGCGATTGTGACGTTGTTGTGTTGCCTTGGCTTGGCTGGACGATTCGTCGACGTGCTTGGGGGAAGTGGGTCAGTTCTCTATTCTCAAAACAGGAGAGAAGATGGCTCCTCATTCTCTTTTGGTCAAAGCGTACATCGTGCACTGGCTGTTTTCCAACTGCTAATTCGTACACGAAGTCAACTGATCCTGTCTGGGTCTGAACAGGTGGAATATCAATTTCCAGACGTCCCAACTCGTCAAATAAGGTTTGGTAACATTGTGCCAGTTGAACTTTTGTTGATCCCGCCAGGTCATCGTAGAGCCGGTGTGACGCGAAATCTCTGACCTGCGAAATCTCTGACTTTTGTATTTCTGCTCATGCGCAAAGATATGCATGATTGATTTTTGCTCATAAATTTCGCAAGTGTTCAAGCTACAGAGAAGCGTGCGTCTTAAAAGCTTTCTAATTACAAGTTTAATCGTTGTTAAATGGCTAATTTCACAACTGAGACTGATACTGCCTGTGTCAACATTGCATCGACAAAGCCTACAACAAAGATGAATAAACACAAGGTATGTAGAACTTTGAATTTTATAGCGATGAGATTGTTGGTATTTATATATCAGTTGTGTCGAACAGATGACAGTTAGGACACTTCGCATTTTATTTTCTCTCATATTTTGAATGCCAAGGAGAAAGATCATTTACTAGCAGTGTTAACATGGTTAGTTAGTAAAAAATGTTCTTGGTATGTCATAAAAATAGGTTTCTTTGCAAGATGTTCTCGAGTTCCTGAAGTCAGGACGCCAGATGCCTGCACACTTAGCAAATTTGGAGAAGACCACGAGGAGAAAAACCTTCCATGCGCTTTCTGAATTCTCAAGAAACTTTGTGCATGAAGGTATGTTATTGGCAAGGCATTACCTTATTAATTGTACATTATTTTTTGTGCTTCTTAAATAATAATATGATTAGTAAAATTTAAAATCAATTTTTCATCAATATAGCTGTTATTATTTACTTGGCTTTGGGTGGATCTGCAATTTATTTTATTCTTACTATATTGGATTTACTGGAAATATATTGCTTGGTATCATTGTGACCAGATTGGTCATATTGACCTGATTGGTCCATTTAAAGAAACATCAACAGGTTTTAAATATGTCCTGTCAGGGACATGTCTGTTTTCGAAGTGGGTTGAGGCTGAGCCTGTAAAGTCAAAATCAGCAGAATCTGTTTATCAAGGCTTGGTGAAGTGGATTCACCGCTGGGGTGCACCACTTAAGATTCTGAGTGACCAAGGGAAAGAGTTCAACAATAAAGTATGCACACTTGTCTGAAATTGCTATGTAGTAGGACTTATGTTCACTTTATGTGACAAAGCTTCTCATTAAACATTATGATTATAAGTAATAGTAGAAATTGGGGGTTGCTTAGTGATTAAATGTATCCATAAACCTTACTATTTAAAATATTTCTTTCAGATGCTGAACGATTTGATATTCCAAAAGTTTAGTATTCGTCATCTTGTCACTGCTGCATATCATCCCCAAACAAATGGTCAAGATGAGCGCACCAATGGTACCCTAAAACGTCATCTATCAAAAGTATATTCCAGATTAATGTATATTTTATATTGTAGTATGTTTAAATGCTTTTATATCATCAGGATGGATTTTGTACCTCCCCCCAATTCTTGCAATATGTGAAGCTATGTATATTTTTCAGTGTGGGTTGTGATGTGTATTATTTAAGAAATGGTGTACATGTGCCAGGAAATGTTACACAAATGTCACAATAAAGTTACTTCCTCTTTAACATTGTTATTATGTAATATTTCAATACTGTGTGTAACTACTGAATAGTTATCTCTTAAATAAACACTTTTTACTTATAGTCTAAATTGTTCTGTTGTCAGAGCACGCTAATAACACACTGGTCAAAGAAAAAATGAAAGTAAATATTACAAGCCACAGGATGAGGTTGTCAAATCTCTGTCTGCTGAAACACCTGTTATTGGCTAACAGAGGTATACAACTGTCTTGAGCCTTACCTTTGATTTTTTGGGCTAGCTAACTACAAGAGAGAGACATATAACTTTACTGAAACCACTGACATTATTACATAATCTAAGTACAGATGCCTGTCTATGTGGCTACATACTGTTTTAATTAGTATATACAAACATAACCAGAATATTCATCAAACTTGATTTTGCATAGGTGTTGGACAAAGATTTACAACAACGAATCTACATTGACCCCTCTGGAAGAGGAAAACCATCAAAACCACTCAAGTTGGATCATATTAACAAATTACAGACAGAATAAGGTATTTACATCAAAATGAAAACCATTACCAAAATTCTCAGTTCTCATAGTTGATTTATTATTCAATCAACACATTGTCATCAATATGGGTCAGTGCTACAATGATGTTAACAGGTAATCAGATGTCTGTATTTGTTTCAGTGTACCAAACTACCAATGTGAGCAAAATTAACTTTAGTAGGTGGCATAGTCAAATAATGTGTAAATTTTTCTTATAGTGGATTTAAATGCAGGTGTCTGCAAATCTGCAGGAAAGATGATGGGGATGATCATTAAGCCAGGGACCGATGTGGTCATAATTTTTCCACAAACTGCAGTACATAAGGAGCAGCGAACAAAGATATTGTGCTGTAAGAAATGACAGAAAACAAGGAACGAAATATTAGATAACATGAGATGTAGAGCATTCAAGTTATACAGGCATGCCAAACAGACATAGTTACAAAGAGAGGTATTTTCCTCATCTGGTTATGTGGGACTAATATCTTCAATATATCATTTTTATGACTTATGAGTCAAATGCCGATACAGGGTACAAGCCAAGGTTCCGTTGGTCGATAACTGATAGAGCATGCATATGTACCAATAAGGTTGTCCAATAATATACTTATCAAAACTTGTATGTGGACAATGATATAGGTTATTTAGGGTATAGTATGTCACATATTAATGTGAAGAAAACACATGACCTGTCATATAGGTGTGGCCATACTTTGTTACTGACAGTAACATTGGGTTTGCAATTTCAAACATAAATTTGTCAATGTCAACAACAAGTTGATTAAATTTATCTAGTCGAATCATCAGAATCATAAGAAATATAAACAAACATCGTTGTCTACGATCTATAAATAGAGGAAACAGACTGTGTGTCTTTTTGAGGGTAAAACTATATGTGCTCTGTCTATATGGTATTGAGCACACTTTGTGTTTCCCGTAAACCAAAACCTACATTTATATATTAATATACACTTCATATATTAATTTGGCAGTTATGACGCATCTGTGGCATGTCTGGATAAGTGAAGGTGTTCAGTGCTTACCACAATCATGCGGTGAGAGCGTATGCAATGTTCAAATACGTAAGAGAAAAAATAGCTGTAAATCCAACTTTAAAATACATAGCACAGTAATGACCAAACGAAAGGCTGAGACTGAAAATGAAACACTTTGACTTTAACTTTAATAATAACATGATTTTATTTTCCGAAATGTCATCGCAAAGTCGCAGCAAAAATAATCTCGTACAATATTGTCCGACTAATGTCAATGTGCTTCAGGCTTTCCTATTGTCTTGAAGGGTCATTTAATAATCACTAATACAATGTGATTTAACTAACATTTAATATAATGATATTAAATATCTAATGCTCCTACCTTCCATGATATTGCTTATACTCATGCATTAGCCGTCACCTTAAATGCTGGTCTAGCAGGAACTCTCTGCGGTTGGGTCTGCTTTGTCTGCTGGACATTACCTTCCAACACTGGTTTGGCAGGAACTTTCTGCATACCTGTCCCAAGCCGACATCACCCACCACCGGCTCTGGCGAACCGCTTCCGCGGTCATCCATCACCCAACAACACTATGGTCAGCACTGCCAGCGTTAATCCTCTTCTTGTTTGTGATGGTTGTTGAAAGTTCTACTAAAGAAAAATTCCTTTTAATTTCTCAACATCAATTTTAGTCCTGGTATAGAATCACATGTTTTAACTGTTAAGGACAAACCTTAATGTTGTAAATGATTTTCCCCTAAACAACAGATCACTCTGATAGGGCCCTAGCTACTTGGCATCCAATTTGCCACCTTTACAATGGAATCGTTTCGAACTGTTTTTGCATAATAAGTGATCTGCTTAAATTCCTACAAATGGAAAATCCAACATTGTAAAATGCAAGAATAACAGCTTATTCTTTTGAACTGCTACCGGACCACCTGTATGGTATATGCGTGCTGGTGGGAAAACACCCAACCCTCAAATTTCTGTTGTGTTTACCTGCTTCATATGTTTGGTCTCTAGTTTGCCTTTATGTTATCTGCCACTTCACTGCATGACTTGCGAACTGCTAGTTCTTTCCTAATTCTTTCTTCCAACGTCCGTTCTCTTGCCTTATGCAATGAATTGTATTAAAGATGCCTGTGTCCAAACATCGAGTAGAAGGGGTGTGGCGCTTTGCCGTCGCTTGACCGGGATGGGCGAGAAGAACAAGATATCGACGCGACGCTTCTCGTCCTGTAATACCAACCTAAAAACAAACTGATAGTAAAAACGTGCTTAGCCACAGTTAAAATTTTAAGTTACCAACATTAGGTTTAGAGTTCGCTTCCTTTAGTAGCAATACACGAACGGCGACATGCAACATGCGAGAGTGGGGATGCCAGTGCAGGTAGCGACGTGAGAGCAGTCATTAGTAGGTTAAATAATCCACTCAATTATTAGGAAGCCTTCGACGTTCGTGACAAATGATTTCCTGCTTCGGGAAACGTCGTAAAGAAACGAAGCTTACCTGTGAGCTGGAACAACCCCAATTTTTCGCAAATCCATATGGTAATATATCTTCCAGGCATTAGTATGCTGCACAAATTCCCAGGCAATCACATGGTCTTCCAGGAATATAAAACTGACTAGGAGTGATAATTTTTGTTTGCATTAACTTATCAAGGCAGAAACCAGCATTACACATGAAACATATACTATATTAATAATTGAATGTACAAATTTGAATCTAATTATAATGTACAATAAATACTACATCAACTTGTTTCCATGTTCTAAGGAACAGAAACTGATGAAGAGAAGGCAATTGGTCTTCTTAATTTTGGTTTGTATTTGGCACTGATGACAGGATTCAAGGAAATCCTTGATATCTTCACCATCCTGTTATAATAATATCAATAACTATAAAACAATCGCTGGCAAATTTTATCAATAGCAATGTTAACAATAGCCGCCACGGTAATCACTTGTTAACAATAAACTAAGATTAATAAAAAATTCATGGAATGTGTTGCGAAGCGTAATTAGTCCTTCACTTTACTCTTTAGTCAGTTTTAATAGAGTCATCATCTTTTAGTGTCAGTGACGTAATCTTGATTCTTGGCTTTCACAAAAAAGTGTTGCATGTGGTTTTATTCAAATAATTTCATGATAGTTTGATTTATTACTTATTACTATTAGTGCCTTACAGGCTTGAGAGTGTAACTCTGTAAAACTTTTTTGAAATGTTTTATTGGAAAGTTTTACAATTCAGAGAGTTGTAAACTAACAAGTAAAAAACAGTTTCATACGCGCATTCACTAATGACAATTATAAGCAATATATTTATCGATAACGACAAAACGTGGATGCAAAACAATTTTAATAATACACATCTTTTATAAAGCATTTTGAAAATATTTAATCCCCGAGCCGGCGCGAAGCGCCGTGCGAGGGTACTAATTCCGCTCGGATATTTACACCTGGTATGTGAAAACATTGTGGAATGCAAAGTCGTCCACCATTTTTTTTGTCATGGACGGTTTTTGCTATGAATATGAGCAAAGCCGAGAGAAAACTGCAACTAGCTACATCATGATTGGCTAAGACAACGATTTTGTTTTTATATGCAACGTCAGAAAAACTCTGCCATTTTAGCATTTTATTTTTTGCATTTAATTTATAATGGCATTTATATGAAAAACTTTTTCAAAATTGTACTTCGAGTCGGGACATATTAATTCAGAAAATATTAAGTCTCCAAAACAAGAGAGAAGTGAAAATTGTTTAGAGGACTTTATTTACTAAAGTCAACAAGAAATAAAATAAAGCAGTCGAAAAGCCGAGAAAGGACAGAATTGAGTTTTTAAAGCGCTTTAAATTAAAACGGTAAGTGTTTATTTTGCATGTCGGATGATTTTTAGTTATTGCTGTCAATTGGCATGCGCGAGTTAAACCGAGGAAAACTGGTAACTAGCTACATCATGGTTATTAAACAACGATTTTGTTTTTATATGCAACGTCAGAAAAAACCTGCATTTAGCATTTTATTTTGTACATTTTAATTTATAATGCATTTATGTAAAACTTTTTTCAAAATTGTATAGGTCAGGACATATTAATTCAAAATATTAAGTCTCCAAAACAGAGAAGTGAAAATTGTTTAGAGGACTTTTATTTACTAAAGTCAACAAGAAATAAAATAAAGCAGTGTTGAAAAAACCGAGAAAGGACAGAATTTTCGAGTTTTAAAGCGCTAAATTAAGCAGGTAGTGTTTATTTTGCATACTAGCTTGTTTTTGCAGTTTGCCGTCAATTGGCGTAACTATAGTTTGTGGTTTTTAGTTGCATAGTTCATCTGTGTGGTCAATACAACATTGTTTTAGTGTTAATTCAAATGCGTTATATAGAAAAAAACTCAACATATTTTATCTAAAACTCTTCTTAGTATAAATATACTGTTCAAAAAACAGTTGAAGTTTTATGACAATTTCGAGACGTTTTGTACGGTTAATCAAAGCCAAGAACAAAAAATAACATACCTACTTTATATAGTTGGGCAATTGGTAATTTATAGTTGGGCAATTGGTAATTTTATTGTTTGTGGTTTGAATTTGCATAGTTCATCCTGTGTGTCAATACAACATTGTTTTTAGTGTTAATTCAAAATGTGTTATATAGAAAAGAAAAACATATTTTGGCCTAACAAACTTCATAGTATAAAAATATACTGTTCAAACAGTTGAAGTTTTATGACAATTTCAGAAACGTTTTTGTACAGCAAATCAAAGCCAAAAAAGAAATTGTAAAATAACATAAATTACTTTATATAGTTGGGCAATTGGTAATTTTTAATAAAAGTAAAAATATTATCACAGTTTGTACAGAAAAGAAAAGAAATATAGAGTAAAAGGCAGTTTAGTTTTACAAACTTTTCGAAACGTTTTAGTGAACGGAAGTTTGCATTAAAACATTAATTTGAAGCTTATAGAATGCATAAGAACATACCTACCGCATATATCTCATATTTCTATGGCTAAAATAACTAATATTTTAATTATTTTTGCAGCTTTTGTAAACTGTTTTGTACTCCAGAAAAGAAATTTATATTATTAATCGAGTTGCCATGGCTACTGTGCTTCCTCTTCTTCAAACAAAATTTCCATTTTTTACTCTTTCAAAAATTCTCAACCCAAAATAGATTTCCCAAAATATTATTGTTTCCTTCCACTCTTCTTTCCAAACTATTACAGTAATGATCAAAATTTTAACGGCACATTTAAAATGAAAGGAAACACAATGATTACGTCAAGTAAAACATTTCATATGGCGATAGCCTTTGAGTGCGTCGTGAAGAGGGGTGTAAGCCAGAGGCCCAGAGATCCAATTCAGTTTTCCAAGCCAAAATTTTGCTTTGAACCCAGATATCTGACTCGTCTACCACCTTTGCATAGCAGATTTTGTGATGAAAAAGCTTAGTAACAGTAATGTTTTGGAATGTAGTGCATGTCTGTCAATGTTCGGGTGCATGGGGCGAGGGGTTACTGCAAGCATGTATTTCTAGTATATCGAATAATCAATTACGACGAAATGTTTCTGGGCCTTGCATAGGTATGACACTTTGTACATACTAAGACCGTCTATTTAATTTAGTTTATATATCGAAATTCGATCAATTCCATCATATCTGTCAACCGTATGCCTTACAGGCAAAAGCTAATATTTTCACTCAATCTATTTTATCACCCTCAAATAAAAGTTATGCTACGCTGTCGACACTTGGTGAAATATTCAATCACAAAAGAGCACCAAGCAATGTCTTTCCGAAGTACACAAAGTGTTGAAATTTTATATGCCTGTTCCAATGAGTTCTGTTACTACAGAAAGAAGTTTTAGTGTCATGCGTAATTGCATCAAGTTCACGGCTCAGTTCTACATTGTCTGAAAACAACCTAAATAGTAGAAAGTTTGCTTCTATCCATAAGTTATATAATTTTTGTACTGATAGCATAGCAAAAGAGTTTGTATAACTAAACGAACAGCGGCGCAATTACTTCGGAAGAAATATAGGACAGTTGTCATTGGCACAGAAGTGCAATGGCGCAAAATTATATATTTTCTGAACATTATGAATTATACTTATGTAAAGTATTCTGCTAATAGGCCCTTTACAGGACACTAAAAATAAGACGAATGTAGACCAATGGGGTTTTCAAAACAACGAAAAGACAATGGAACAATTACGCCCACTGGATCCCGCTATTGTTATGCTAAGTGTCCTACAAAGGGCCTATTGTATTCAGTAAACGCAGTTAGGACCCAATACCAGAACGATTTTATAACATTTAAATATTCAGTCCCGTCCGAGCCAATTCAATTCAATTCAATTCAATTCAATTCAATTTAATTTTGCCATTAGAATATTTACAAGATATATTATATGTGTATTAGAAAAGAAAAAAGAAGATAATAATGGCAAGGAGACATCCTGAAACCACAAGGCTTATAAGGGGATGTCACCCAGAGCATGAAGGAATACTATGAACGTTCACGGGAGAATAACCTTGATTCACGCACTGACTCTAAAGATAAGTGCACATGGCAATAAATTTATTTCTCATGCAAATACCGCAACATTCCTTTCCTGAAGCAATTTATCGTCTCGACATTTCTAACAGTGTCTGGGAGAGAACACCAAAGTTTGGGACCTTGATAAAGTATGGTGAACTGTTTGATATTAGTTCTACAAGCATGAGATCGATATAGGCTTGCGTTTCTTGTATTGTACTGATGAATTTGATTACTGGTAGTGAATAAGTCATGGAAGACAGAAGGTAGTAACTTGTTGTGATAAGAAAACATAAATTTTCCAATGTATAAGGAGTTAATCTTATAGATGTCAAGCAACTTCAGCTTGGTGAAAAGTGGAGCAGTATGCTCACAGAAATCAGAATTAGTCAATAGTCTGACAATTCGCTTTTGTAATAGTAATACACGCCTTAAATTCGAAGCATAGGTAGACGACCAAACAGTATTGCAATAGGTAAGATATGGGTAAATTAAGGTATAATATAAAGTTAATTTAGTACTCCCAGACAAATTGAAACGAGTTCGATAAATAACACCAATGGCCTTGGAAATCTTTTTACAAACATAACTGATATGTGATTTCCAAGAGAGATTTTCATCTAGGAGGACTCCAAGGAGTTTAACCTGTTTCTTCCGAGTAATCAGTTCATCATCAACTAAGAGAGGTATATCATCTGTAGTTTTCTTTTGCTTAGGTTGAAAAATAACATAATCAGTTTTATCGATGTTAAGAGACAATTTATTAGCCCTCATCCATAAACTAATATTTTGTAAAGCTTCATTTAGTACAGTAGTTAGTATTGCGGGATCCGAGTGAGAGTAACATATACAGGTATCATCTGCAAACAATAAGGGTTCAGTTAATCGCGATGCGTTTGGTAGGTCATTTATGTAGAGAATAAAAAAGAGTGGGCCTAAAATTGAACCTTGGGGCACACCGGCCACACTGAATGAGTTGTTCGTTGGAAGAGACATTATTATAACTGACAAATTGTTTTCGATTTTTAAAGTAACTTCTTATCCAATGCAGTGCCATTCCTCGTATGCCATAGCGCTCAAGCTTGGCAAATAATATGTCATGATTAAGAGTATCAAATGCCTTGGAAATGTCTAGGAAAACACCTGCAGCAATTTTGTGCTGATCAATGGCAGTTGCAATTTTATTAGTTAGGTGAATGAGTGCAAGATTTGTTGAATGATTAGAACGAAAGCCAAACTGATGACTATACAAGATTTCAAGTTTGTTTATAAATTCTAACAATCGACTGTACATGACTCTCTCAAAGATTTTGGAGAAACTTGTCAAAATTGAAATGGGTCGGTAGTTATTGAATATGTCGGCATCACCAGCTTTGAAAATTGGAATTATTTTGGCAGTTTTGAGTTTGTCAGGATATATCCCATTTTCCAAAGACACATTGATCACATGCGCCAGGGGTTCCGATATGAGTTCAAAGGAATTTTTAATCAGATGCATCGGTATATGATCACACCCAGGTGCTTTTCCATTTTTGAAAGACATACAAATCTCTCTTAGTTCATGCCTAGTAGTAGGTTTAAGAAATATTGTTTCTCCAACCCTAGGTCCTAGGAAGTCATGAAATGTAGAATTAGTTGTGGGTATTTTGCTTGCTAGGGATAGACCAATGCCAGTAAAGTATTTGCAAAATCCATTTGCGATTTCGGTGGGATCTGTAATTGTCGCGCCATTTAATTTAAATAAAGACGGCAATGAGGACTTTTTGTTTCTTACATTGATAACTTCATTTATAAGTTTCCAAGTTTTCTTTAGATTATTTTTAGCAGATTCGAATTTGTTATCATAATAAGTTTTCTTAGTTATTCTCAGTAAATGATTCAACTTATTTTTGTATTTCTTGTATTGGGAATCGCGAAGTGGAGTAGGGTTTGCGAGATATCTTTTATACAATTTACTCTTTTTTTTTACGGAAGCCAGTAACCCTTTAGTAATCCAAGGCGTTCTCAGTAGCCTAGATGAATTCTGCTTAGATCGTTTTAATGGGAAACAATCCTCAAAATGTCTATGATATTCGATTGCAAACGCATCGAAAAGTTCATTCGGGTCTTCTCCCAATAATATACTATTCCAGTCCACCTAAAAACAAATAGGTTTGAAATTTGTTCAGATTCGATTCATTGTAGTCACGTATGTAACATATGTTTTCATTTTTACGTGGTATAAGTTCCGTATTGGAAAAAGCAAACACTGGTAAATGATCTGATAAGTAATTGATGATAATTCCATTTACGGTATTTTGTGAAGAAAAGTTTGTAAATATGTTATCGATCAGTGTGGCCGAATGAGACGTTAGCCTTGTAGGCCTATTAATAAGAGGAATAAACATGTGTGAGAACAATAAGTCCATAAATTCCTGTGTAAATGCATGTTGGTCGTAACGAAATAAATCTAGATTAAAATCCCCCATGACATAGCATTGTTTATTGTCTTTGGAAATAATAGAAATAATTTTGTTGAAATATTCAATAAAAGAGGTAAGGTTTTGGTTGGGTGGTCGGTAAACAGTTCCAACAATGATGTTCCTCCCGTGAGGATTAAAGATTTCGACAAACAGAGACTCAATTACTTCAGGATTAGAAATTTTGCAGTCTTGGATTAGTTTATACTGTAAATGATCACTCAAATAAAGACCCACTCCACCGCCTGCTTTATCTTGGCGATGATGTGAGATAAAATTATAACCAGGGAGATTTACTTGATCAAGTGTATCATCACCCAGCCAGGTTTCAGTCACTCCGATTGCAGAAAAGATATGAGCTAAATTTGCATTTAAGACTCTTAACTTGTCAAAATTGGCAAGCAAACTATCGATCACATGGAATTATAATAGTTGCTGAAGTTCCAGGATTCCCACCTTTTACATATGCTACAAATTAAGACGAAAATGCCATCACATATACTAAATAGTCTCAAAGATAAGAAAAATCAGTTTCATATTAATCATATACTGTAAAGAACAACGACAAATTTGTTGTCTTGAGCGGGATTCGAACTCGCATCTTTAGGTTTCTACCAGTGCGACCAGTGCTCAAATGTGCAGTTCCGGTGTGGCAAGGTATTCCGGATTACTTATCTGATGCAATTGAGGTAGTGCAAAAAAGGGCTCTTAAGATCATTTATCCACAGACTGAGTCGTATACAGAGGCCCTAAGTCTGGACAGTAACCAACTATGAAGACAAGAAGAGGCCTGTTGTGTGTTAAATATATGGACAAGATGAAGTGTAAGGACCACCCTTTGTTTAATTTATTACCAAAGCCAATTGTTGGTGATCGCAATTTTAACTTAAGGAGGAACTCAGAACAATTTTATCTGTTTAATGACGCTACTGCTTGTAGAACAAAGAGAGCACAGCCTTATTAGTTTTGTACTCTTAATTTTATATTGTAATGTATTAAACTTGTTAAATCAGTCACTGTAAGTGCAATTATTACTATTATTATACATTATTATTATACATTCTGATTGGTCAGAAAGCCCAGGATAATTCTCAATATCCGGTAGTTCTCACGTTACTTCTACTGGTGACGTGATCAGCGTCGAATAATAGTTTTTTTGGATTGAACTTCCATCCAAGAAAACTATTATTTGACGCTGTCGAGCCCAAGCCCCCAGCGCGTTCGGCAGCTTATATAAAAGCTCGCGAAATTTTGAAAGCCAAAACAAAATGGCTTCTTGTAAATTTGCCTTTACGAACGAAGAGAAAATGTCCAAATTATCGTCAGAAAAAGACAGTGACTGCACCAAAAAGACCAGGAAACTATACAAAACCATCTTCAAGAAGTATTTGTTGTTTTATTAAATGTTAACTTATGTGTTTTTGCATCTTTCCCACCGGCCGCAAGTGTTGGCTTACTTGTCTGGTTTTTGTTTTTTAATGTATAATAAAGCAATTATTGGATTCGACTTACGCATGATATCAAGAATTATTCAGACCTCGGTCAATGTTATCCGCCTCAGCTTCGCTTCGGCAGATAACATTGACCTCGGTCTGAATAATTCTTGATATCATGCTCAGCCTCATCCAATAATTGTTTATTTTTATACCATTATTATTATTATTCAATATTAAATATATATTAAATAGTCTCCATATATAAATTTGAACGGAAAAATGAAAGCATTCTAAAGCAATTTTAATCTCTTATTTAATCGCACGTACTGCTTTAAAGAAAGCGCAGATATCAAAACTGACACTCAGTTCTTTTTGGCCAATAGGCAGTGACAATTAAACTTTGCACACGTATTAATTTTTATTATTGTACAAGCTAACATATTGCCATCATTATTTTATACTTTGTCCAAATTTCTAGGTGATATAGCTTGGCGAATATTTCGAGTTTGAAAATGAGTTTTTGTATACTGCTTG
This sequence comes from Trachythela sp. YZ-2020, assembly GCA_016169945.1. NCBI lineage: Eukaryota > Metazoa > Cnidaria > Anthozoa > Malacalcyonacea > Clavulariidae > Trachythela > Trachythela sp. YZ-2020. Next base: position 4,989,207 of record JADLSH010000389.1, read on the forward strand.
CACTAGCGTTATGTATTAATTTTATCTCTTTATCACTAAATTACACTAGCATTAATGGTCGTGCATGTTGATATCGACTGTGGGTTTAGCCCAGAACAAAATAACAAATATATTGATAACTATTCAAATAATATTCAGTATTCATTATTCAAATAGAACAAGGTTTCACACACTTGTGCGATGTCAGTAATACTACAAATTTCAAACACGTGAAACCAAAAGCTAAAGATGTTTGTGAAAAGAAGCTCACAGAAAAAAATCTGAGAAATGAACAACTACAATCTTGGACATAACTGGTTGAGACTACTTTTCCCTCTATGCAAAATTCGCATACCCCTTGTGATAAATTACCTGTAAAATCATGTTGCGCTTCTTAAGCCCCCACTCCCCCAACTCAATGTTGAACTTGTGTCATGGTAAATTCTCAAAAGTTGTTTCGGGGTTGTTCACAACATTGAACTGGGGGACAGGGAATCACAAAATTTGCTTTGTCAGTGTACATTAAATTTGAAATATTGTGAGTAATAGTCTCAAGGGTTATGTCCAAGATTGTAGATTGTTTTTTCACTGTTACATATGCATGCTTTCAAATGGGAATGTACTGTTAACAACAAATACCTTTTAGTGATAACATAATAGGGGCGGCGCTAGAGGGGGGGGGTGGGGAGGTGGAACACCCCCCACTCGTCAGTGACTCGGCAAATTGTTTTCCCAGTCGGCAAAATGTGAATTGGATAGGAAGAAACGAGAAACCAAAATAAAATATTTGAATTCTAACCATGGTTACCGAACATCACGGACGAAACATCTGTGCGCTATTGGCATGTTGAATAATGTCAGAATGTGCAGTAAATCCCGATATTGAACAGATCATAGGCAAATGTTTTAATGAAGAATGAATAAGATAATGAAAATTTATCGTAAAAGACATATTTACATCCGTCATTTTGTTTGCATTTAAAAATGCAATCCGCCTCATTCTGAAATTAGGATTAAAAAGGCTACGAACACGATACGATTAGGAATTTGACGGATGGAATTTAATAAAAACGATACCGTGGCAATAGCTCTTTTAATTTCAACGTCACGTGGTCATAATCAACCAATTAAATGACGAGAATCTACTAAGGTGTTACATAATAAATACTAAATAGTACTGATTGATATTTGATAGAATGTTTCAACTACGAAAACTCATTAGCATTACAAGGATATAAATAATTCATTGAACTTCATACACAATTGTTGTGTTTAAGAGATGGAACAATCACAAAGCGAGCCGAATAAATCTCGAAAACGCAAGAAAGTTAAATTAGAATGCCTAATATGTCAGAGTCGGCAAAACTACAAAATGACTCGGCAAAATTTCATTTACACCCCCCCAATAAAACAGGGCTAGCGATTAACATTAGATACATTCTAATTAGTATAATATACAGTAACATTCTAGAAAGTAGTAAACTAACAGCCAGGGGCATTCAAAAGGTTTTAGCTTGTAAAGTTTTAATTAATTATAAAAATAAGTCACCTATTGAGTTGCACCCTATTATCAATTGCATGACCATTGCTGTCAACCAGTGCCCTGAAAACATATTATAGAAAATATATTATTTTATCTGTTTGTCTAGTCTTGTTGATCGTCAAACATTGTTTTAGATGTTATTTTATACGACAATATTTGACAGGGTCCAAGGCCTGGTCTATATGGCTAACCACATGTACGCAATGCGTACCTATTTTTAAATGCTATTTCAGTAAATTCTATTTCGTATGAACCGTTTCAAAATGTTTTGCAACAGTGACTATTAAACTTGTCACGTGTACGTGGAAAAACAAAATTTCTATCTTAACCAATCATCAGCTTGATAGATACCAGTCCACGTTTAGCGCGCTATTCGCGCATGCTCTTTACAAACAAACTATAAAAATACCTGAGCGGAATTTGCTACCCTCGCCCCGGGCTTTCTCCCGGAACGGCGCTATGGCGCCACTAGCCGACTCGCTACCTCAGGGGTTAAGGGTTTGTCATTCAGCAGCCTAATCCTAGAAATATAAGAAAGCTACAACACACAGATAATGCGAAGACAGATGTATTTTTGTATATTCTAAAATATACGGTGCTTTATTGAGTATATGGAATATATATAATCTTATCCACTAAATTGGGATGTCTAGTTTTCTATTTTATTCATCGACTATTCGCGCTCAGTGAAAATTGAGGATTCATTAAGTTCAACGAGGCGGTTTTCATTGCAGGGAATGGACCTCTTCAATGATAAGGCGACAAACTGAACCCCTCAGTGGCGTAGGAACCGGGGGCACAGGAGGCACGTACCCCCCTAGTTTTCTTCAAAGTGCCCTTATCTCCAGCTAAAACAATGAAAAAGTGCCCTTTTCTAATAGAAGAGGTGCCCTTAAGACCGGCCAAGTGCTCCCCCAACTTGAAGTTGCTTCCTACGCCTATGGAACCCCTGCAAGTGCCCGCATCTCCTGGAACATGTTCGTAGCCATATATACATTTACCAACAGACATGCCAACAATAACGCGACCCTTCGGAATGTTTTCACAAAATCCATCCAATGTACCAGGATGATGGTTGTTTCAAATCAAATCAAATCAAATCAAATCAAATCAAATCAAATCTTTATTTAAACACGGTGGTTTCATCAGGCTTTACAATAAGTTAATCTACATTAATACAACGCATGCAATAATAAATATACCTAATTATGTTGGAAATCTATTTTACGTTATACCTGTTTTCCATGAATGCCGTGCCTATCGAATATGATCTTTCAACATTTGTCGAAATTCATTCAGAGATTCCGCTTGTCTTACATTGCTGGGTAAGCTGTTCCATAAAGCCGCACCACTATAGCTAAAGCTATTTTTAAGATAATTGGTGCGGGGAAAAGGAACAGCAAATTTGTTCACAGAGTCTCGAAGCAAGTAAGAAGTTACATCGTTGCGATATGTAAATTTAGAACATAGATATTCGGGAACGAGGTTGTTTAAAGATTTAAAAACCATCAACACTTTTTGAATTTGACATTGTATGTTTAGATTATCCCACCCTAGCTTTTCCAATAAGCTATTGGCATCGGTGTCAAAATTAGAAAAGGTCAACACTCGTTTATTTGATAAAGTTTTATCACAATTTCCCCACACGATATTACAATAGTCAAAATGTGGCTGTATAAGAGCTTGATAAATAATGTGCAATGTTTTCAATGAAACAAATGACCTTATTCGCTTGATGGCACCGATACCTGAAGCAATTCGTTTTATCAATTTATCGATATGACTACTCCAAGTAAGATTTTCGTCAATTAGACACCAAGTGACTTTGTTGTGGAAACTCGATCTAATGGTATTCCATTTATTTCAAAAGTAGGATTTTCAGGAAAAGTACTTAAACGTTGCCTCGACCCAATTAACATGTATTCAGTTTTAGTCATATTTAGAGTAATTTTATTAACCATTTATTAACGTTTTCCAAATCTTCATTAAGATGGAACTCAATGGTACTCATATCGTTAACAGCGTATGTAAAATGAGTATCATCTGCATACATTCTGGGATACGTGTTAGACAAACAATTTGGTAAATCATTAATAAATACCAGAAACAGGAGCGGACCTAAAATCGTTCCATGAGGAATTCTGCACTTAAGAGTACATTTCTTAGAAAGTGAACCATTAACAAAACATTTCTGCGTGCGGTCTTCCAAACCATTTGAAGGCAACTCCATGAATTCCATAATTTTTGAGCTTAGACAACAAAATCTCATGGTTGACCGTATCGAAAGCCTTTTTCAAATCTAGGAATACTACGGCATTGACATTGACATTGATAGTTGTAGGCCCAACTATCAGTAGCCTCAAGTAAGGCCGTCACCGTTGAATGCAAAGAACGAAAGTCCGACTGGTGTTTTGTTAGTAAATTATGTTCAAACATGTATACATAAAGTTGATTATATATTATTCTTTCGAAGGCCTTGGCCATTACTGAAACCACTGAAATTGGGCGGCAGTTATTCATTTCATTCCGTGTACCTTGTTTAAAGATTGGAGTAACTTTGGCACATTTCCAATCTTGGGGAAATATGCCCAATGTTAATGAGATGTTAAAAATATTGGTAATAGAATTAGAAATAAGATCAGCACATTCTCGAATAAGTCTGGCAGAAATCTTATCAAGACCAGTTGCTTTTGATTTGCATAATTGGCTTAACAATGAAAAAATTTGATCATTGTTTGTCTGGGTGAATTGAAACCTTTTATCGGTATTAATGAGATAATCAGTGTAACTCGTATCGCTACTGCTCACTGGAATCTCACTAGCAAGTTTAGGTCCTATTGTTGAAAAGACGTAAGGTCATTGATAATCTGCCATGTCTTTCGAGAATTGCCATTGTGTTGCATAAAAGCATTCTTATAATAAGACTCTTTAGCAAGTTTAATTTCCTTATTAACAATATTTCGCAATCTTTTAAAATTGTCCCAATCGCGGGGGACAGTGGAGCGTATGGCTTTTATTTTGGCTATGTTACGATCATGCATGCGTTTCTTTAATTCAGATGTTATCCACGGAGAGTTCTTAGATCGAACACGCTTAGTTCATATTGTAGCATGTTTATCAGCTATAGTTAAAAATTTACCTTTCCATTCAGCCCACATTATATTCAAGGGTCTTGAATGTTGGACAGATTATAATCCCAGTCTTGAGAGGAAATATCATTTCGTAAATTTTCTTGATTAAACTTCTTAAAGCTTCTATAGGTAATGTAGTTACTTCCCTTACTAGATATAGTGTTTATAGATAATTTGCGGTGGACATAGATTAGGCTATGATCACTAATACCACAATGTGAGCCTCCTGAACAAACTACCCTTTCCGGATAGTTAGTAAAAATTAGATCGATCAAGGTGGAGGTAGTTTTCGTGATACGAGTATGCTCATTAATTAGTTGCTGAAGACCATATGTGTCGGTAATGTTCGACAGCAGATGAGAATTGTTGTCATACTGAGTACTATTTTTAGCCAAATTACAGTTAAAATCTCCCATTAAATAAAATTCGACATTTTCAGCATCAAGTCATAATATTTTCAGCATAAGGGACTCAAAAGAAGTAAATAATTCAACAGGAGTATTGGGCGGCCTATACCATTTCTTATGCCTGTCACGCCAATAGGGTGAACTGCAGCTTCAATGGTAGCAGGTGACCTGCATGCATTCATTGCCGTTGATTGTAATGAACCAACGTCGACAAACACTAGACGCGCTTATCAATCTTAGGTCCCCTTGATAAGTCACTCCCAGGGCTGTGTCTGAATGAGTCTTTCGAAAGTCGCATGTCTATATAGGAGAACATGAAAACAGCATCTGGAATTATAATACACTCGTCAGTTTAAAGAATATCCCGCAAGTCTACAAATAATAAATGTCAGGGGCGGATCTAGGGGTCGTCAAACCGGTCACGCGACTAACGTCATAATTGCAAACTTAAAGTCTTAAATATTCGAACAATAGTCCAGTTATCTTTTATCATGCAGCGGCACCTTATAACAGTCCAGTATCTATTATCATGCAGCGCTAGTAATTAATATTCCAAACGAAGTGTAGTCCAGTGATCAAATTTCATACAGTGGCTGAGCCGACGAGCTTAGTCAAATCAATGAGCAGCTGACATACGCAAAGTCGGTCAGTCAAAAAGTCAAAATCCAGTGTTCTGATTGGTCTAGACGCTTATTTCCATGGAAACAAGCGATTTTTTGCGATTTTGACTGATCTGTGGGGAGTTCTGACCGATTTACAAAAGTCAGGGGCGCTCCATTAGTCGGAATACATTTTAATGATACTAATATTCCAAATATTTGACGCGCGCTAAAGTCTTTCTGAGCGCTCGCTCATTCGAAGTGTCACGTTGGAGCTTTGTCGAAAGATTTCAATTCAAACATTTCTACGAAAATTCGGAAATGTCTGCTACTCCTTGTAGTATTTACGAAACGGTTCAATCCGCATTTGCGGTGAATGATTTAGCTGTCTTACAAGACTGTTGGGCTGATCTTGGGAGGAAAATCGACGCTATATCGGAGAGTTTGGTTGAGCAGTTGCTAGGCGCCATGAGTCGGGCGAACTACAGTTTGAGTAGAAGTATTGGCGCCGAGATCTTTATTCCAAGGAGTGTGCGAGATCAAAAGGACAAGTCATGTACTGCAATAAGGTAAATTTAATGTGATATGTCGAATTTATTTCGTTTTAGGCAGTATAACAATATTTATAAGCGAACAAGATGCGCGCCAATGTAAATACACGTATCTCGATTGAGATTTAGCTATGAATTTTGATTTACACAACAAATTTGCATATTTTTGCGGTTGAAGGACCGTCAGAACTCAGAAGGCTATTAATATCGAGGATAACCGATGTAAATGCACTATACTGTATACATAAGATATAAAGGTCAGGTTTTATCAATGAATGAATAAGGCTTCTACCAATTTCTTATACTGGATAAATCTACCAATATTTTTAATTTTAGTATATGTCTATTTGAGTAATATGACACTGTAGTGATTACTAGTCTAGGTTAATTTTTTGTTGAAGCTGCTCTCAGAGTGCTGCAAATGGCGTTTCTGAGGTTCAAAAATCAAAAATTTCCTGGGGGAGCATGCCCCCAGACCCCCCTAGGTGCCTCGCGCCTTCGCCCCTCGCACGAGAGTATATCCGTTATCTTTGACTAACGTACGAAAAATCCTGGATCCGCCCCTGATAAATGTATACGATAATCACTTGTGACTGATGTTTCGCTAATAGCCAAAGGTGAAGACGTCATATCAACTCAATGGCTGCGAAATATGGAGTTGTAACATCAAATCGCACGATTTGACGTCATAGCGTGTACAACGACGAAAGTTTCTGAAAACCTTTTTTTCGTATATTTGAAGGAAAAGAGCACTCATTTCCAGAAAATGGCAAGAGGAACTCCTCAAATTTACCCTACTGGTGCGCATTAATTTATATATATATTTTTGAATTAAATAAGTAATGAGGCAATTCTTGAATTCGGGTTTCACTTGACATGAAGAATTATCAAGATCTATCAAGGAAATGTCGTTTCCCAACAAGGGTTAAATGTAAGTCCTCAAAAGGCCAGTGGAGAGGGCGATAACGAATTTTTGCTCTTTGCATAAGCAAGGCTGTCATTTGAAACCATACTAGCTGACATAGGACCTTCTTACACCTCACCCACCCCTTTATTGTCTCCGTTACAACTCAAGCTACAGGATTGCCCTGCGACAAAGTAGGACCTCAGTAGGCGTCTTGTTGACTGAATACTGACAAAATATCTTATCTAATAGCTGATAGAAATTGAAAAAACAATTGAACAGCTATTTGAAACTGACTTCAGTCTTACAAAATATATTCATAACAGCTAACAATTGGCAACCACAAAGGAAGACTCTTTCAGCGCTCAAATTTATATTCTTTTTTTCGAGCGTACCAGACTTATCAAAATTTCTCCTTCATTTCTGCTATCGGCAAGATTCTTGTAAGTGCATTGTCTGATGGTACGTTTCTCATCATCCATGAAACAAGTAAATGTACTCGTTGCTATCTAGAAAATAATCGGAAATTTTGACGTTAAATGGATTGATTGAAGAGCATACAGTACATGGCCTATTCTTAGAAAGTTTCAATAGTGCACACTTCAGAGAATTGGTATGCCCCTTTAGGAAATATAGAAGTGAAATCTGGGGATTCTAAAATACTATTTCCTCTATTTTGGGGAGAGATTTTATAAGAATTCTAAATGTGACACATACAGTATCAAAAAGTCAAGAAGACAACTCCCAACTCAAGGCCTAACCGCAACCGCTCACCCCCTCCTTCGTTCGTGCCTTTGTGGCCTAAGCCATTGTTCAACATGTTATAAAACTTGCAATACAAAGTTGAAACTGAAAATTTCAAATTTTCCATAAACACGTTCTAATCAATACTGCACAAAGTGTGCAATACTGCACACTAAAATAGGTCGTAATACTTAATAATTATTGGATGAGGTTGAGCGTGATATCGAGAATTATCAAGGCCGAGGTTGTCTTATCTGCCTAAGCCGTAGGCAGATAACAAAAACGAGGCCATGATAATTCTCGATATAACGCGAAACCGAATTCAATAATTATTTTATTACGCGTTTTCAAGTTTTGTATAAAACAAACTGTTTTTAATGACGTCGGGAATATTTTCTGTTGATATGACGTCACATCTACATGCAGAAAACTATTATTTGCAGATGTGACGTCATAATTACAAATATCAAGATTTATTTGTAGGCCAGCAGTAATGCGTAATAAAGTACAATATAAGTAGCACTGACTCAAAACTAGGACTGGATAGAGATGTGGTATTTAATGAACTATTTTTGAACCCGAAGTATCTATCAATAGAGAGAAGAAATCTTAATCAACTTCGTAATAAAAATTGGATGTTAAATTCGTTTTAGGTTCACGAAAATACATTTTTTATACAACGCGAGCAATAAAAATTTCCTAACCTCTCTTTATATATTTTGGAATGTTTCTAACCTGTTGCAAACCTGTTCACCCATGCTTGTGTTCTAGAATATTTCTATAGACTGTTTAGTACCCAATTATTATTATTCCATTTAGGTATTTCCAAATTAGTGATAATTCGAAGCATACATTTTTTGAAATATTTATTCATTTTTTAGTCAATTTCGTGATTCTTTATTCCTTCCCGTCATCAATTCGTTACTCCTTGTTCCGGATTTTAAAACTCCATTAATTCCTCATTTACTGTGTGAACTTCCAAATCAATGTGTCGATTTCAGCTGGCTCAACATGAGTTGTCAATGTAGCCCCAATATAAGGCCGATTTCAGCTGGCTCAACATGAGTTGTCAATGTAGCCCCAATATAAGACCGGTCCATAACTAATACTGTACATGAGTTACATGAAATGCTGAATTAAACAAGTAGCCAATACTGGGCATTGGTACTCAGCGATAGTATTCGCTTAGGGACCGGTTATTAAGTATAGGGGTAGTGGGCCGGAGCATTCTTAAAAGCTGTGGCCCAAAACCCGATCACCCACCCCCTTCCATGGGGATGAAATTGACTGGTCCACTCCCTCTTTTTGGCTGGAAATAACATGACCCACCCCAGGCAAACATATCACGGTATATATCACCATCACAAATTTGTTGTTAGTCTAAACCATTTTTGTTTAGAATAACGTTTTTGTGCACAGCCCGGCTTATATATTACTAGATACTGCTCGATATACGGCTGTGTTGTATCATATCTACAAGAACAAGGCAAAAATCTTGTATATCTCATGCCATATTCACATTTATAAGAGCTATTGTCGTTGGAAACAGCATATAGAATTTTTTCAATTTTAACAAAAGTCATTGCGTGCACGCGGAACTGATACTCTCACCTCAACGATATAGTCTAGGATCTGTAAAGGAGTTTGTATGCCTTTTATTTAGGACAGATTATCTCAACTGTTTTAGGGTAAAATGACCATGGCGGTCAACATGGCATATGTGCCAAAACTCGAATCCGGGGCGAAAGTCCTGAAAATGACCACATCCAGAAACGGCACTGTCGACATAGCTCTAAATCCTGAACCGCCAAAGCTACAGCCTTTCTGAATTGCCTACAGTGTTTAGAATGGTTGCTTTTAGGGGTGGTCACTGGAGGGTGAAATTTGTCTAGGTACAATATTTTACAAGAAAATGACTATACACCATCCCAGGTCAACTGCTAATTATGCATCAAATTACTCATTCACCTGGCAAAGTCTATGTTTTCCTATTTCCTAAAAATTTTTGTCATAGGATGAAAAAATATGCTTATTTTAATATAATTATTATAAATTTCATAACGAATGTTGAGATATTTGTTGAGATATAACACATTTCATTTCACTTACCCCATGCCAGAACACGATTTCAGCCATATTTTGCCGATTTGTTTGCTTTTTATCGCCGAACCTCGCAAGTATCATCCAAGTGTTGTACTTTAACACAATGCTAGTTACTAAAGAATAATTCAACCAAGTTTCGTCGGGTTTTGGAGTAGGGCCATGTATTTTATCTTCGATTTTGTGGCCTTCGACATTTCCTCAATTATGTCGCCATTGCAATTTCTCGCCACTTCTCTGCCCGATAAATGCCACTTCTTCGTTCACATCTGTATTTATATTACATTATCCAAAAATAATTGATTGTAGAATAGTCCCAATGGAAAAATTGAAAGCATTAGTCCCACTTGGGAGTGAAAAACCTCTCCTCAATCATCAAGAATGAGAATTAAAACAAAAGGTTCAAAATAATTTGAAAGTCTCGCGCAATCTTCACGAAAACTCCTCGTGGGCAACATTACAGGGGGGGGTGAACATTTTCACGAATACGTTTGTTCGCGACCACAGCAACCCAAGTAAAGTTCGTGTGTTTAACTGTTTATATGTTTTATGCCAAAATAAACAAATATTCGCGTAATTTTGTACTTTTCTGGTTTCCTTTAGCTATAAAAAAGAAACCAGAGACTTATGCAATATTTTTGCACCATCCATTTAAGGCTATTCTGTGTAGACGCCTGTACGTTTCAGACCTCAGTTTTATTTACTCTTAATTAAAAACCTGATGGATCTTGTCTTCCTTATTACAAAAACCATGCACAGAAAGCACATGTTATAAATTCCACATTACACATGTTTTGACAACTACGTGAGCCGACTTATCACCTAAATATGTAAGTTTTTTTTCGGTCAAGGACAAAGTGGTTAATAAATATGAAGTCTAATTTAGTAAATATAAAGCTTATATGACCGTACTAATCGTGCTACTACTACACGTGCTTTTTATCACGCGACACAAATAATTTGTAAGCATAATTATAAAACATTTGTTTACCATTTTACTTTATTTCAGCTTCCTCTTTGCCTCTACATTGAAACACCTCTCTCGCAAAAAAATAATCTTGTCAAAAGACAAAACCAGAAGTAAAATAGTATTTTTACATCTGTCAAAAGTATATTTTGAGCTAGTTCGATATATTATGTTTTACTTTAATTAAGAGTAAATAAAACTGAGGTCTGAGGGCTGAAACGTACAGGCGTCTACACAGATTAGCCTTTAAAGGATGGTGCAAAAAGATTGCGTAAGTCTCTGGTTTCTTTTTTATTAGCTAAAGGAAACCAGAAAAATACAAAATTACGAGAATATTTGTTTATTTTCGCATAAAACATATAAACAGTTAAACACACGAACTTTACTTGGGTTGCTGTGGTCGCGAACAAACGTATTCGTGAAAATGTTACCCCCCCCTGTAATGTTGCCCACGAGGAGTTTTCGTGAAGATTGCGCGAGACTTTCGAATTATTTTGAACGTTTTGTTTCTGATTCTCATTCTTGATGAGCGAGGGGAGGTTTTTCACTCCCAAGTGGGACTAATGCTTTCAATTTTTCGATTGGGACTATTCTACAATCAATTATTATTGGATACTGTAATATAAATACAGGTGTGGACGAAGAAGTGGCATTTATCGGGCAGAGAAGCGGCAAGACATTGCAATGGCGACATAATTGAGGAAATGTCGAAGGACACAAAATCGAAGATAAAATAGATGGCACTACTCCAAAACCCGACGAAACTTGGTTGAATTATTCTTTAGTCAACTAGCATTGTGTTAAAATACAACATTTGGATGATACTTGCGAGGCTCGGCGATAAAAAGCAAACAAATCGGCAAAATATGGCTGAAATCGTGTTTTGGCGGGGGGTAAGTAAAAAGAAATGTGTTATATCTCAACAAAACAATAACATTCCTTATGAAATTTATAATAATTATATTAAAATAAGCATATTTTTTCATCCTATGACAAAAATTTTTAGGAAATAAGAAAACATAGACTTTGCCAGGTGAATGAGTGATTTGATGCATAATTAGCAGTTGACCTGGGATGGTGCATAGTCATTTTCTTGTAAAATATGATACCTAGGCAAATTTTACTTCTGTAGGTTGTTTATTTGAATCTGCTTTTGTGTCTGCATGTTGAAACTATTTCCGATCTTTTGTTCAGGAAAAATTGTTTGTCTTCTTTCCTGATACATAGTTTTTCTTCCAAACATAAATTGCATCTTTTTATCCTCCCGTATACGAAACTGCGTGCTTTATGATTGACTACGTTATGGTGAAATCTTGTTTGTTTGTTTTCTTTCAATTTCCAAATATATTTCGAAAAAAGTTCGGTGTCATTTGAGTATTTTTGGTTTTGAAAAGATTTAATGATTTGAAGTTAACAAACACATGTAATGGCCTATACTATAGTTATATTTTATCAGACTCTCACAAAAGCTGCTGCCAGTATACACAAAGCAAGAAATATTACTCATTTATTTTGACTGCACTGCCACAGAAAGTGTGTTGCGAAGTGGAGTCAAAACACAAATGAACAATTTGAATATAAATATAAACAAAGTCAGCTAAAATCAAGCAATGAATCATTATACTTATATGGTGGTAAACTACAGAATAATTTTTTTTAAATCAAGGTTCGTACCAAACTTGAAAGTCCTTGAGTTTGAAAACAAAATTCAAGGCCTTGATTCTTGGAAGTTCTTGAATTTAAAAAGAGGTTCTTGAAAGTCATTGAAATCTTCTTGCTACAGTTTTTGGATACTGTATTTTCTGGTTGAACTGTATATTGTACTTTTTACAGACTTCTAACACCTGCTTTTCAGCCCTAAATAGTCGTTGAATTTGCTGAAGCATAGCCTGGAAAGTCTGTAAAAAGTCCTTAAAATTTATTCTTCTGGAACTGTATGAACCCTGTTAAATATAACTCTGCTGAACTTGCAGTCCTCAAACTACTAGAATATTTAGCCGAACATTCACTTAATCAGTTTTGCCATATTCGGCTAGACCATTTAGAATGACTTACGAGACTTGCCTATTTATCCATGACAGTAATAATTTGGGCAATGTAAGCTTGTTGCCATGTTTAGGACTGCATGAAGGAATTTATAACTACAGCTGTTAATGAATAAGGTCTCTGAGGTATAGCTAATAACCACTTTCACACAAGGAATGATTGACTTTCTTCGCATATGTTGTATTATGTAGAAGATGATTTTGAAGACATTCTCGTGACCGAACCAGAACATGGAAAACATTTTGTGTGAAATGCAGCTCGAACAATATCAATTGTTGCTCAGGTTGTCTTGTGTAGTCTTTGTTCTTACATGTTTTGTCTGTTGTGTATAAGTAGAGTAATATGTTGTGTATTTTGTGTTGTTATTGACTATATTGGTGTTAAATGGATGGACTTAAAACGGGATCTCAGGCCTGTTGTCCAATCCTTCAATTATATATTTTTATGTTTTTTTTATTAATGTAATATGATTGCTAAGCTAAGAAATATAAAAAATAATTTCCGCATTTTGACCCCCTACCTTTCACCAAGATATTTTACTAAATTCATTGCATGATTTTAATACTTTGATTCATATAGGTTATCGAAAAGGCATATATTGGTACAAGAAATTAGGCAAAATCAGTAAACAAGACCAGGTCATTGGATGATGGTACTTCAGCAAACTGCTGAATACTACACTCAGTGACATGATGAAATTATATATTCAATTGGCATATCATATAAATATGTATGCATGAAAAACCTTCGTATCAAAGAACCATTGCAATGGATTATACCAGTATGCAAAGCATGCCAGTCAATCAAATGAATAATTGTCAATTTTTATTTAATATTATCAATAAATATACTAGTAGCTTTTGATAATACATATTTTAACAGTGTCATTTACACTAGTCACTTCAATTCAGGAGTACATATGCATAGTTCTTGTTGACTGTCTTTAACACAGCTTTTGCAGTTGGAGGTCCAGTTCTTGGGTTTCCGTCTATCAAAATAACAGAAAACTATATCAGCTCATGGTTTTTGCTGTATAAACAATATTTATCACACTTCTCTCTTATAGTGGTTATTTATATGTAACCAGGCTGGCCTAGTAAGCAAGACAGCCTGGCAAGAAAGATTAACGGCTTGCTGGGCTGATTTGATTGGTTGAACAGTTTATAACATCTCTTTCAAGGTGATTTCATTCACATTTCATGTCTGTCGACAGTGTTAAAAATAAAAACAATAACACAATAACGTACGTGTACATACAGACGTAACATAACCAATCTGGGCAGTAAAAATCAAAATGAATAAATGTACACATTGTTCTTGGGAATTTCTTATTCCATTCATCCATTGCTTCGAGTAAAATATAAACAGTACAAATCCGTACAACGAACGATATATCAATGTGTTATGAACGTCGCATAGGAACAAATATTACTCGATTTTATAGACATGAAGTTCTGATCTGTCTAATCGATCGCCATAATTTTAGAAAAGCTTGAAACGCACTTGCAATCTTGTGGATTACAAGGAAAATCCAAGATTTCGAAGAAAATTTATCAACAGCTTGTGTATGAGTAGCCTGCGAACAGGCTTGCTGCGAGTTTACTTCTAGCGTTCACCCCCGGATTAGAAATCTAATAATTACATAATGTCCAAAATTCTTGAATTCACGTGACCAGGTACGAAGGTTGTCTTTTATCTCTTGAACTTTCTAGATGTTGCTGAGACTAGTATTTGTATTTTTGTCTGTATATAGTTTTTATCTGAATTTTGTTTTTAAGGGCTTCTTTTATTGGGGTTCGTCCCTGTGGGCTAGGTCCCTGGCATATTTGTTGGATTTTCCCTTTTTTTTAATGTTGCCAAATTCAAATAAATAATAAGAAAAATGTTCTTAAATCGAATGATTGTGGTAAATTAATTTTAGATCATGCTACTCTGAGTTGCTCCACCACCTGGCCAAGCTGAAAAATTGCTTGACCGCTGTGGAATTCGAATCCGCGACCTTGGGTTGCTAGTCCAATGCTCTACCAACTAAACTGCTGATTAATTTTAATCTTTGTACTGTACGCTGCTAACTTGCGTTTAATTTGTTATCATTTATTAAACCGACAGTTTAGACATTCATATATATATTATTTGAATTTTTATTCATACCAGAGGAATGTGAATCTATTAGAAAAGATTGTATATGAAAAAAAATGGGAAAATTGGTTTAATGTTTAATATAATTCTCAAAGTGCAACTGCAAAGTTTACTATTCTAGGGCACCCACTGCATGTCCATTTGCATGTTGTTCTGAGTTCTTGAGGCCCAAAAAGTTCTTTTTATTTTCCTATTTTCTCTGAAGGACGAGGGGATAAATAGAGGGTATATACTTCATAGTAAGAATACATATAGTCGCCCTATTATATGAACACGTAACATACATATATGCATATGCATATATAGTCGCCCTGCATATTGTCGCCATGCGGTCGTAGGTATTTCGGTCTTTCCTTCTGGCGATGCAGTATACGACGGGCACAGTTCTGGAACCATCGGCGATCACGTCTAGAGTGTACAGCTGGTATCCATTCGGCGCCCTATCGAAAGTTCCGTCGCATAACCAATGTCTTTGGCGTGCAAGAACGTCCAAGTTCTTATCAGTTGCGAAGATGTAAATCTCTAGGTTGTCATCGTGAAGAGCCAGGAACTCTTCCCCACGTGTAGTTTGGCAAATGTCGTCAGGGCTATCATCACCATCTGGGGCTTTTCGCTTTCTTCTAATCATTCTTGCCAGCGTTTCTCTTTTAGGAAGACTGCCTGCGGCGGCAAGTGGAAAATCTTGGGTGTAGTTCTGGATGATGTTGCTGGTAGATTCTTCAGAGTTCTCAGCACGATGTTTCATTGCTGACACTGCACGTTCGACAGCCACGCGAGATGGATCCGGAGGATGCGAATGCTCTGATGGTTCCTGCCATAGTGTCGAGAGTCTGCCAGAGCATTCCTTACGTCGTTCACATCTCCAGTAAGATGTTTCTTCTTTCTTCTTATCCAAAACATAAACAAAACCTTCGTAAAGCAATTGCGATTTCCCCGAGAACTGTGACTGTATTCCATGATTCACGAAGTGAAATTTGCTTACGTCGTTGTCTTTATATACGCTTGTTTGTTTACGACCTGACGTCAAAACACGTTCCTAACAAATGAGTCATCCGCTGCACAAACAAGCTACCAATAATCAATATGGTTATGCACTGCTAACGACCATTATGCACTGCTAATGACCATTATGCACTGCTAATGAACCATTATGCACTGCTAATGACCATATAATGGTTATTTTACACAATGGTTGAAAATTACACAGTTGAGAAATGAGTCACAGTCGCAAACATTTTGACGAAATAACATCTCTATTTTCGGCAAGTTGTTCTTTTGGCAAAATGTCTTTTCGGCGAAAAGTCCGTTCGTCAAATTGTCCGTTCATCAAAGTGTCCGTTCGACAAAAATGTCCGTCGGCAAACTGTCCGTTCGGCAAAATGTCTTTCGGCAAAATGTCTTTCGGCAAAGTGTCTTTCGACAAAATGTCCGGGTACCGTTTCTATATATATAGTACTATAATATATGTACTTGAATGGATATCTTCGTGTACTTATATAACTTCATGCATCTTTATAACTTGGTACACTTATATAACTTCATGCACTTCTATAACTTGGTACACTTCAATAACTTGATGCACTTCTATAACTTGATGCACTTCAATAACTTGGTGCACTTCGATAACTTCATGAAGTTATCGAAGTGCATGAAGTTATAGAAGTGCATTTAGTTATCGAAGTGCACAAAGTTATCGAAGTGCATGAAGCTATCCAAGTGTACCAGCTTGTAGAAGTACATGAAGTTATATATATAAGTACACGAAGATACATAGGCGTACGGGCTCAACTTCAATTGGGGGGACAGGCAAAAATTTGCCCGAATTTTGAAGTTGACCCAAAATGCCCGAATTTGGATAATAACATGTTATAACAATAGTAACATTTTTTAATTGCATTTTACAAACTAATAGTAGTATGCTGAATTTTCGCATGTGCGTTTAGAAAAAATAGCTATCTCGTCCATGTCGTCTACCAAATGTGTCAATTGTTTTAGTCATGTCATTCTTAATAATGTCAGCTCATGTTAATCAAAGCGATTGAATCCAGGCGTTCTTGGCCCATTGTTGAACGCAGATAAGTTTTCACGCGCCGTAATCCGCTAAAAGACCTTTCGGCAGAACACGACGTAGCAGGAATCGATGGCAGAATGGTTGCTATCTCGTATAGCACAGGTAATAAGTCGCATAGTTCATCCTGGAACATCTTGTCCACGACCTGTGCTGCAGTTTTCGGCGCAGGGTTGGAGTCGTCCGTAATAATGAAGTTTTTATACATACTCTTCTCGACTTCAAGAAGGTCCTGTCCACATTGTAAAATTTTGCAACCACTTTAAAGCTGTTATCCGACGGTGAGTCGTTTAGCACAACATCTCCCAAAGCACACAAAATTTCTTGTTCGTTACCTCAAATCGCGATTACATTTCGCAAAGCACTTTGTCGAGGGATCGGTAAAATGTATTAATGCGATGATGGGTTTTGGGCGATGTCACGCGCGCCGTATTCGTAAACGTCGATTCGCCGATAAGTGCTTGCAGAGGCGACGGGATGGTTTGTTTCGTGGTGCCCTTGCCTCTTTGAATATGAAGCGAGATTCTTTGATGTCCTTTTTATCTTATCGGACATGATTTGTGCTCTTTTCCACAAGAGCTCAAAATTATCTTCGTTGCGACAGTCACGGAGTGTTTTGATTGTGAGATTAGCATTTCTCTTGGCAGTGAAAACATCGATGTATTTGATAATATCACCTTCAGAAGAATCAAACCAAATACGAATTCAAAATCACATATAGCATTCAAAAGGGCACCGCTGTCTCTATATGTCTTAGTATCCTTTCCTTTGCTAATATGAGAAGAGCTCTAATAATTTTTGGCATTTGTTCCGTGACGGCTTTTACTGCCTCCCATCTGCAGGACCATCTCGTTTGACTCAAAGACTTCAATGTGAGAACAAGGTGGTCTCCATCTACCAGCATTGGACACAGCATGGCGTTTTGGACTTGCCTCCAAGAAGTTATACAGACTTTGTAATGTCCCGAGTGCATTTCTGAGTGGTTCCACTTCACTCATGGTGTCTTCCAGTGCCAAATTGAGATAGGCGCGTAATAATGTACATACACTCCTCGCGGTGAGCATTCTTTCATTCGTGCTGCTACGCCTTTTCGTACGCCATATTATACGCGCCATCAAAGCACTCGCCGACCAGTGGCGCGGTGGCTCCAAACTTTCAAGGGGGCCAGTGTTAAATTTCGCGCCCCTGAATTTGAAGTGCACAAAAACGATGTTAGTTGCTAAGCGTCAGCGGCCGCACAACGTTACTAGTCCGTCACGCATTTTGGTTCAGCAAATTGTTAACCTAGGGGGGTCTGGGGGCATGCTCCACCAGGAAAATTTTGCATTTTTGAAGCCAAAGAAGTGCATTTTCCGTGCTTCCTGAGAGGATATTTAATAAAAAAATGTGAAGTTTTTACACCTAAGAATTCAAGATTTTTAACACACTTTTTAACTTTTTACAACCTCATCTCCAAGTTTTGAAATAATATTTACTCCGTATACAATTACAAGCGTCAGTGGTAAGAATATTTGTTTTGTTCCTTTTTATATATACACAATGTGAAAGTAACGACAAACTATTGGGGATGAGATGATTGTAGTTCGATCTGCAAGAAATAGCTAGAGTATGAACAAAAGTACAATCCTGGATTCAATACAGACGGCCCTGTGGTTGTTTGAAATTTTATAATTTACCGATCCGCCGCTTCCCACTTTGGTTTCAAAAACCGACCACTATCAATCTGATACCAAACTACCGACCATTTTCAGAAAAGTGGGAGGGGGGGGTGTCACACTTCCACATAAATCCACCCGCTCGGTACGCCCCTGGATAAAATTGTCGTTAACATCTCAAAAACAGCTTTAATTTGTTTTCATCCCGTCTCTGTCATTGTTTACAACGGTAGTTTTTGCAGTCGCAGCTAAAACTGTTAAGTTATAGAGGCTCTTTCTTCGCCAGGTAGATTGTTGTAACAACAGGAACTACATAAAAAATATGTTGTTGTGCCGCAATAGTATCGCGCCTTATTGTTTGAGAATTTTAACTTAAAAATTTAAATTTTACAATTAAATTATAATCCCTTCTTGGTGATTTTGGCGCCCCGCCTGGCCATGCCCCCCCCCCCCCAGCCACCACGCCGCTGTCGCCGACAATATCCTCTAACTTCAGGCCATGTTCAACGATGACCCTCTTTACGAGTTCAAATTAATAAAACTTCGCCTTTAGTTGATGCTGTCGAGAAAAATCGGATGAATGTCTCTAGCTATTTTTTTGCCAGCCAAAACATACCTTAAACAGATTGATACCTGTTCAATATGGTTGATATCTGAGGTTTCGTCCATGATTAGAGCAAAGTTTCGGCTTAACAGGACATCCTGGTTGATTCGCTCCAAAACAAAGCCAGATATAATTTATATTATTATTTATTGAAAATAATTCAAGAGTTTTGATTGGCTAAGAGCTGTCGGTGAAATCGTCATATCCGCTCGGTAGCTGCCCAAATGTGGAGTTATGACATCACCGTGGAATATTGAATCTTCGCGACCTAAAAAAAGACGACTTCGATATTAAAACGAGCCCATAAGGACAGCGATGTGTTGTCAAAAAAACGCACGAACTCACGAAAAACCACCGGGTAAACGACGCTCAAGCCGAGGAAGGGGGAATGATGGTCACCAATCGTAGTCCCTTCTGCCCTGCGTATTCGTTCGAGAAATATTTGAGTCATCTTAATCCCCTCAACGAGTTTCTTTTCCAAAGGCCGAAGTATCATTGTCCTTCTGACGGGATAATTTGTTATGACAATATGGTCGTCGGGCAAAACACACTTGGCAAGAAGATGAAAGTGCTAACAAAAGAAGCAAAGCTTTCTGTTGAATATACCAACCACTCGATTCGAGCAACCACAATTACTATCCTCGACAGAAATGGCCATGAAGCAAGACACATCATGTCCGTGAGCGGTCACAGGAGTGAAAGCGGTTTAAAGAGCTACACTAAAACCGACGATTCAACGAAGAGCAAAATGGCCGGTTGTTTGTCTTCTGTAATTAATTCCAGCGAAGATTACGTAGCTGAAACTCGTAATGCTAGAAACCCTAGCATGTCTGCCCTGGCTACTGTGAGCGAAGTTAATGAAATTGAGTCTCTGTTAACAAACTCACAAGAGCAATTAATTTTTGCGGGATTTCAGCTTCCAAACGAGTTAATTTTTACAACTGTCAAGTTCAGTTTAACGAGTAAAATGTTTATAAATACGAAAGTTTTATTTGAACTTGTGTGAGAACAATTTGAGAACGCTAGTTTTCTCGATCATTTGTATTTTTATTTAAATATTCTGTATATTTGAAGTGTAAATGGGGTTAACCTGTAAATCTGTAATAATATTATATACACTATATTATTGTTGCTCCATTTTCTGCAGCTTGGCGTCTTCTTGTCGACAATGCAAGCGTTTAATTAAACTGAGTCCGAAATATTTACAAATAAATAATAAAACAATTATTGAATTCGGTTCTCGCAGGATATGAGGAATTATTAAGGCCTCGGTTTGTGTTATCTGCCTCAGCCTTCGGCTTCGGCAGATAACACAAACCTCGGCCTTAATAATTCCTCATATCCTACTCGACCTCATTCAATAATTGTTTAATATCTCATTTTGGATGGATGGCGATTTCCACCGAGCGTGATGCTTAATTTGACTTTGTAGTTTCTCTTTGAGCCACGGGATATCGTCGCATCTGAGGTTTAACAATTACAATAGATTTCCTCTATTTATGTCGGAAATTTCGCCGATGTCATTTCTGTTCTCCTCATGTCCTCGCAAAGCCACGTTTTGCTGTGCATTATAGAATATGCTCGTAATGATAATACGCAAGTACTCGCTGTTGCCTACGCTATCTTGTTGATGAGCCTCTTTTAACTGTTTCGTGACAGACGTTTGATGCTTGGCATTGATTTTTGAGCTGATCCACTTCACCATTGCGTCTTTGTGAACACCACTTTTTGCATGCTTTTTCAGTTTGTCACTCCTTTTCCAATTATCGAAAGTGAATGTATTATCTTCCATGAATTCTCGGCAGGCAAAGCATAAACACTGACGGCTTTCAACGTGAAAGCTAATCCAAGGATATGTTTTATACCACTGTAGATTGAAATCTCTACTCTTTCGATTGTACTCCTTTAATATTGGTTGTTTTGGTGCACTTGAGGAGGTGTTAGAAGACTGATTGGGATTGAACTCGACCGTTGAGTCCTGGCTGTGGCTGAAGATTTCTCTCGAGTCCTGCGCCTTGGAGGAAGTGGTCGACCAGTGATTAATAGTGAAGTGTTCTCTTGAATCTTGCACATTCAAGGCGGAGGTTGAAGGATGAGTGATAGTGAAATCGTCCTTTGAATACTGACCATTGAAGGAGGCGTTTGAAGACTGATTAGGAGTAAAATCGTCCGTTGACTCTTGAACATTGAAGGAGGCGTTTGAAGACTGATTAGGAGTAAAATCGTCAGTTGACTACTGCACTTTGAGGTAGGTGGTTGAAGACTGAGTGAAAGTGAGGCTTACCATCGAATCATGTACGTTGAAGGAGGTGTTTGGAGACTCATTGCGGGTTACGTTTCCCCATAGATCCTGTACTTCGGTGGTAATGGCAGATGACTGACTGAGGGTCAAATTTTCAGTGTAAGAGGAGGTGCTTGACGACTGTTAAGTAGTGGTGATGTCGCTCGATTCGTCGTATGATACAACTGAAGGAAGTTTATCGATTGAACCAGGAGCAGTTAAGGATGTTCGGTTTACATCTTCATCCAGTTGATGTGGAAAACAACAGGAAATATCATCTTTACTAGAAACACTTTTGCTGCTTTCTTTATCGGGCATTGGACGCTTGGGGGATTTTGCACCCTTAACGAAGAAGTTACTAAGTTGTAACTGATGCGAGTCGACCACCGCACTGGATCTCACTTTCTCACCCTTGTGCACCTTTTTAACATGGCCATCTTTATGGTCCGAGTCAATTTCTTTTTTGCATATTTCGCAAATGACGCGGTGCCGATACTGTCGTACGCGTTTGCGCGACTTTTCAGGATTAACCGAAGTTGACATGGTTACTAAGAATCTAAAAATAGCATGTTTCGTAATTTAAATATAAGTTGAAGCCCCCTATCATTAATTCATTATGACAATTCCTTTCAATCTTTTCCGATAGCAGCAATTGGGCTTGTGTGAGATTACAACAGTCGGGACGATCTGGTTACGCACAAAGATGCGAGTGGGTTTAAGAATTATACTAATCGACAAACGGCAAAAACAAATCAAAACTAAAATAACAAACGGGAACGAGAGATACTGGTGCAACAAAAATACAAATACCTAAGTTAAGTAGCTATAATGACGTAATTGGCTAATAGTAACAACATACGACGCCTACATAGTCCTGACGTAAATATCAAATAACAACAATAGAAAACTATAGGCTAAAAGGTCAATGTTAGGTCGCGCAAAATATATATAAACAGAAAGTGCAAAACAATATTATGTCGAGTCTATATATGATATATCAAGCAAGAATGTATAGTATACTATAAAATAACTAAATCCGTGATATGTAAGCATAAATTAAATGAATTATGAATATACAATATCTATAGCCTGTCAGTCAATGGTCATTACCTAATGTTATCCGAGACTTGTGTTGAACAAAACACGATGAATATTGAATATATAATATGCGCTGTAATAATTTGAACTATAATTCTGTAAGCAACTGACTATCTCTGACATGATATACATATACTTCATGTTACATAATATTTGGTGACGTGCAACTGACTTACAGAAACGTTCAAATTATAATGTCGTTTTCCAACAATACACAAACAGGATAAATATATGGTGTAAATTTTCAAATTCTGTTGTTGTTTGAGATGTTCAGACTACACAATTCTATTTTGCCCGAATATTCGTGACCCATTTGCCCGAATGGCTTGATTCTCCAATTTATTTGGGGGGGCAGGTGCCCCCCTGCCCCCCACGGCCAGTACGCCTATGCGAAGATATCAGAGTACATATATTATAGTACTGTACTATAGAAACTGTGTAGAAATTACTATAGTATGGTGTCTATATGCAGGGCGACTATATGCATAATTATGTAATGTATATATGCATATATGTATGTTACGTAATAATATAATACCTGGCGGCTATATGTATCGGGCTATTCCATTTAAAATCCGTACCCCCTCCTCCCCCCCTATCGAGGACAGGGGTTTTCTAACCCTGAAGAATTCCTGACTTTCAACAGCCCCTGAGGAATTTGGTATTTACAAACCTACCCCTCCAGGATTCCTGTCTTACAGCTATTACCCTGAAGAAATTGACTGCTACCCCGCTACCCCTGAAGAATGCAATTTTATTACTCAACCCCTTAAGAATTCCAAGCTTAAATAGTCCCACCCCTGAAGAATTCCAAAGCAAAATAGTCCCTTACCCCTAAAGAATTCCAGGGTCCTCGATAGGGGGGTTACAGATTTTAAATGGAATAGCCCATTCTTACTATGAAATATATACCAAATAGAGACGGGCTAATACGTTTACTCTTCTGGATTTGGATCTCTTGAGCTTGGTAAATATAAACAGTTGAAAGTCCAAGTAAAATTGAAGATCTTGGATAGTAGCATTTGCTAAAGTAATTTTAAATGGCAACTGTATTATTTTCAGCGTTTTAATTCAAATATTGTCGCGGCAAATTCAAATTTTAAGCGGGGACAACATGCTTAAAATTCACGATCGAAGATTGCAAATATTTCCTAAAAAAATCGCTCTATTATACATAAAACATAACAATAATCTTACCTGAATAATATTTAGTAGTCGCTGATGTATTACTTCTGAAAATCCAGTTCATCTTAGGTAAAAAAAAGTCCAAGAACACAAAGACAACAAAGAAAAATATAATTTTTGAAAATATGGCCGGTGTGATGATTCTATCCCGTGGACTTTTGCGCGCGTAGGACGAAGATTAGACACCAGTCTGTCAGTCCAAGCGCATTACGGAAATTATTCATTTCTCGTTCATTTCTTTGATACAATAACAAAACTCCAACCACCAGTAAATGTTTCAGATTTTGTGCTATATATAAAGCTCTTAAATAAATAGATAGTCGTTGAAAAGCTCTTCTGAAATGGCCAGGAATAAAATGATACACAAAAACATGAAATCGGAAATAGACCGCATAAAACTTGAAATATGTCAATATATCTCCCGAAATATGTCAATATATTCGTAGTTTCTGTGTAATTTCTATATCATGTGTATAGAGTATCGGTTTTTTGGATCCTACCGTTACTATGTTCCGTCTCCAGGACAGTATGAACTTCATGAAATTCATTCCTGCAATCTGACTTGTAAACATTTGAGATCATGTGTTGACATTCATTGGTAATATGATCAATGTGCTATTTATGATAATGTATTACATGAAGTAACAAATATATGAAAGTGTTGATGTTATGACGTGTGTAGTGTATCACATGATATGCTTTGATCTAACGTCTTTGAGCGGGAGAGACTGTGATGGCGTGAATATGGCAATTTGTGTCGTCTTCATGTCATTGTTTTTACGCGGTTCCATCCTCCGTAGGTGGCTGTGACTGACTTAGGACATCATGTAAAGTCCCATGATAGTCGATCTGCCGTAATCCCTCAAAGAACCGAGGGGTTAATCATGAAAATAGCAGAGGTCACGGCTGGGAACCAGTTTAGGTTTATCAACGTGAGTAGGACCTTGTGAACATTTTTCAAAAAATCTAGACAGGCATTTTCATGAATTGCATGCCTAAGTCTCCCGCCTAGGATACGTTTGGCTGTGTGATTTCGACCCCGAATTAGTCTTAGTATAATTTCTAAACATTTGAAGGGCGTGGGAGATCCATGTCGGATTTTACTGTGGTGTTTCCACTTTAAGGAAATTCCAAATTTCCCAGACAGAAATAGGAAATGATTTTGATAGGAAAGTTGGTGTTTTGTGCAATTGTTTCATGTTCAAATGCAGTGTAATCATCTGTTAGGAACCACCCTCGTTCTCTCTTGCCGTCGTTTGTGTAAAAATGACCAGTGCCGGGGAATGTTGGAAAGTTGTATCTTTGTGTCAGTGCCACATGCTAGGTCCATGCATGATAACAACCTCACTCACCCTGAACCAACATATATTTTTCGCATGCACGATGTGATCCGGCGACAAGAAAGTCACGGAATCGAAAGAAAGATCCCATTGACCACATGCATGTTGAAAGCCAATAACAAAAGCACAAACCCTTTCCCATCAAAAAGTCTTTTGCATATATTTTGGGTGCAGTGCAGTGAACATGTGTCTGTGTGAAGAACACAGGGTTGGACAATTGCTCATTTTAATAAGCTTTGTCCTTAGGGTGGTGTTGCACAGTGTACTGTATCGTGAGCGCTTTGTGTGGTGTGCAAAGGGGTATGCCCATGGATGGGCGTGGCAATGGGGGGGGGGATGGGGGTGGACTGATGATGTGGGTTAGGTTTCCGCCGAGTCTCCAATTCATTGTGTAATTTCTATATCCTGTGTGTAAAATGCGCTTGGAGCTGGGCTAGGCATGTGGATCATGGCCCTTGACACTCCCGTCTAGCTACTTGGAAGGTGAAAGAAGAAAGAGAGAAAGGTGTGTTGAGAGAATTGCAAAACCCGGGTGTTATAAAAGTTACGAAGACAACTAGAATGCATACATTTGCAGAAGTTATAACTGCATGCATTCTACCCGTGTGATCGTGATTCATCAGGCTCCAAGCACGATCAGGGGGGCGCGTTTCTAGCTCACCGGCGAGCCTTGGAACGACGCGCCCGTTGTATACGAAAGCTAGGTTGGAGTGTTGCAGTAAAGGAGGAAGAAATATGTCCTGATCACTAAATATATTATTTTGTATGTTTGAAACCCGAGAGGCCGCTGTGTCGTACGCGTGGCGTCAGCGTTGACGGGATTTGCGATAAACTAAGTTTAACGGAGGTGGATTTTGAAATTGTGTTTTGTGGCCGTACCCAATGTGGACTGTGTACCATGTGGATATTATTAGATTTATAAAAGGATTGTTTATATAGTATATCATGTAGGAAAACGCTCAGAAATAAATGGGATGTCGTCAGCAAAATATTTTCTGTGTAATTACTGGCAGCGATTATCATGAAAATCATTGCCTTAGATCGTGTAAAAATTGCGTGCATCTATTCACGATATTAATACGAGCTAAAACTATGTGTCAAATTAATAAATTGATAGAAAATATGTAAACAAACTTACGACGTGCAACTGACTTACAGAAACGTTCAAATTATAATGTCGTTTTCCAACAATACACAAACAGGATAAATATATGGTGTAAATTTTCAAATTCTGTTGTTGTTTGAGATGTTCAGACTACACAATTCTATTTTGCCCGAATATTCGTGACCCATTTGCCCGAATGGCTTGATTCTCCAATTTATTTGGGGGGGCAGGTGCCCCCCTGCCCCCCACGGCCAGTACGCCTATGCGAAGATATCAGAGTACATATATTATAGTACTGTACTATAGAAACTGTGTAGAAATTACTATAGTATGGTGTCTATATGCAGGGCGACTATATGCATAATTATGTAATGTGTATATGCATATATGTATGTTACGTAATAATATAATACCGGGCGGCTATATGTATTGGGCTATTCCATTTAAAATCCGTACCCCCTCCTCCCCCCCTATCGAGGACAGGGGTTTTTCTAACCCCTGAAGAATTCCTGACTTTCAACAGCCCCCCTGAGGAATTTGGTATTTACAACACCTACCCCTCCAGGATTCCTGTCTTACAGCTATTACCCCTGAAGAAATTGACTGCTACCCCCGCTACCCCTGAAGAATGCAATTTTATTACTCAACCCCTTAAGAATTCCAAGCTTAAATAGTCCCACCCCTGAAGAATTCCAAAGCAAAATAGTCCCTTACCCCTGAAGAATTCCAGGGTCCTCGATAGGGGGGTTACAGATTTTAAATGGAATAGCCCATTCTTACTATGAAATATATACCAAATAGAGACGGGCTAATACGTTTACTCTTCTGGATCTGGATCTCTTGAGCTTGGTAAATATAAACAGTTGAAAGTCCAAGTAAAATTGAAGATCTTGTATAGTAGCATTTGCTAAAGTAATTTTAAATGGCAACTGTATTATTTTCAGCGTTTTAATTCAAATATTGTCGCGGCAAATTCAAATTTTAAGCGGGGACAACATGCTTAAAATTCACGATCGAAGATTGCAAATATTTCCTAAAAAAATCGCTCTATTATACATAAAACATAACAATAATCTTACCTGAATAATATTTAGTAGTCGCTGATGTTTACTTCTGAAAATCCAGTTCATCTTAGGAAAAAAAAAGTCCAAGAACACAAAGACAACAAAGAAAAATATAATTTTTGAAAATATGACCGGTGTGATGATTCTATCCCGTGGACTTTTGCCCGCGTAGGACGAAGATTAGACACCAGTCTGTCAGTCCAAGCGCATTACGGAAATTATTCATTTCTCGTTCATTTCTTTGATACAATAACAAAACTCCAACCACCAGTAAATGTTTCAGATTTTGTGCTATATATAAAGCTCTTAAATAAATAGATAGTCGTTGAAAAGCTCTTCTGAAATGGCGAGGAATAAAATGATACACAAAAACATGAAATCGGAAATAGACCGCATAAAACTTGAAATATGTCAATATATCTCCCGAAATATTATCGTGGTTTATGATGGGATTTATTGTATATATAAGATCAATAACACATGTTATTAAGGTGGCTCTCTGCAGGGTTTTTTTAAACAGGGAAGTTTTCCGTCTTCGATCCGAAATCGAAATTTCCGATTATTATTTGTATAAAAAACCAAAAAGACTCTGACTTATTACTACCGTTGCTATGGTAGCAATGACGCTTCAAGTTTGCAGTTTGGTTTAAAATGGTTTAACCAGGGACTGTGGAGCAGGCGACAGCTAGATGATGTGCGGGGGGCATCAATAGACAATAATTTGTCATATATATTGTGACTTCTAGTTAAATACAGGTAAGTTTAAGCATGTTATAGTATTTCACATCTATAAACAAGTAAGCTAAGAAACTATAAAGGGCTTTTGTTAACAACCAGGTGATGCTTGTTCCAAATCTGGATTGAAAGGTTTGATAAGCTACAAAACGCAGTTAGATATTTTATATGATAGACGGGTCTCGAAAACGAAGCCATTTCATGATAATTTCGTGATTTATATATCGAGTTCAGGAGTTCAGGCTTTTCGTTATATACAAATATTTACAAAAAATTATTGTGACAACGCTCCTAAATCTTCACCTAAAAGTGCTTTTTTTTTCATTTCCGAGGTCATGATCTTCCGATTCTAATGCCACTGTGCTCTCTTAGATTTATCCCCCCCTATAGAAAGGTGTGTATATAATCACAAGGTGTGTAATGTCCGAGGTGTGTAAAATTGGGCAAGGTGTATATGGTTGAAAGGTCTGTAATTAGCAAAGGTGTGTATTTGCCAAAAAGGTGTGTATAAATACACAACTTTAGTAAATATAAGATGTGTAAAAAAAGGTGCGTATTTGCGTAAATACAAGGTGTGTAATCGTGCACACCTAAGGTGTGTATTTTTGTAAACAATACACCTAAGGTCTGTATTTTTTCATCAATATTGCAAAAGATGTGTAATTATACACACTTTTTTGTCAAAAGATGTGTATTTGTACACACATTAGGTGTGTAAATACACACTAGTTTCTAGAGTGTGGGTTTAAAGTAAGGTATTGCAACAAATTGTCGTTCTCTTCCCGCTCAAATCAAGATGAAAAAACTACTTTATTCATATCTAAAAATTTTAACTTTCCATCTGAAATACTACAAAGTTTAAGCAAATTATCATTTGGCGAGGTCATCGACACAGACTAATTTCCTGTTCATTATACTTTATTTCAACTTTACAAAACTGCAGGAAAGCAAATTACAACGAAAGTTGCATGCAAATGACAATAACATTTTAATAAGCAGGAACATTAACCTCGAAATTGCTCTACAACTCAGTTACTTATAGGAATGGAAAAGATTATTTTTGACCCGACAAATTGCGTAATTAAACAGCATCTAAAACTAACTAAAATGTTTCTTTGTGCAGTGATTACTTCCGCTAAAGACACAAATGACAAATTGTTCAAAAGAGAAAAGAACAAGCCTCCTTAAAGTGAGATTAAAATAATATAACTAATTATTCTAGTTTATTTTTTAAGAGCCCAGCCAATAACTCCTACCACTCCTACCAAAATCCCGACTAGAGGGTGAAAGAGTCGATTTTGCTGCCAAAATTTCTTGTCACCAGGAATCTCATCTGAGTTGGGAAAACCACGTTTTTTACACCACTTCTTAAAACATTCCTCGATTTTTTCTTTCTCATAAGTTTGATCTTTTTTTAGTTTCTTTCCATAGACTCGAACATGCTGCTCGGAAAAGTTCTGCGGGAGTATGTTGCTTACGACATTTTTACAAATTTTAAATTTACTGTCTACGTTTTTGTTGTAAAACATGACATCGTCAACTGGATTTTTCTCCTTTTTGCCGTAATCAATGTCAACAATGTGGACAAATAGATCATTTGGACTTACATGGCCATCGGAGAATAAGGCTATTTCTTTTGCAACTTTCAAGGCATCAATTTCCAACTTTGGGGACGACTGAGTCTCGCCGCAAAACATATACAAGTGTCGCATTTGAATTCTATTCAGAATTATTTGAGCTCTCCTGATGTTGTCATCATCATCTTTGCTGGGAATGATTTCGTAAACTGTACTGTTTTCACCGTGATCTCGAACGGGCTGACGGATGATTTCGTAAAATATGCTATCAGTCAGCTTGGCGTATTTCTTCATATTCAAGATAGCCTCGGAGAATTTGTACTTGTCTTCCAACAGTACAAGAGCATCTGTGATCATATCCTCGATAACCTTGACAGCTTTATGTTGACAAACTCGATGATGGAGTGACCATCGAGTGTGGAATAGCTGGTAGATATCAAACACCAGCTTATCGCGTACACACAACTGCAACTCACCCTCAACGGGCAATACTCGAATATTCTGGATGTAGCGAAGATGATCGAAATTGCTCTTCACTCCAAGGTTAATGCAATCACGGGCGAAATAATCGAATTTATCACAATCAATTGCGTTTCTCTTGTTAGCAACAATTTCGAACAAAAACCACTTCGGGTACTCAACACCATCGACCATAGCGACTTGCTTAACCTTGTCGTGTCCTGGTTCTTTACCTTTAATGATGTCTTTTATAAGATCTCGATGATGATCACGGATGTTGTTCATCCATAAGGCAAGATCTAATTCAGGGTTTACCTTCACCATGTAATCAAACATTTCACACGAGGCATCTTCATGCTTCCATTTATTCAAGTTCTCTGCTTGTTTTCGGTGGTACTTCTCCATATCAGCATTTCTATGTTCCTGCTTCGAAAATCTTTCTGCTTCACTTTGATGGTAATTGATCAGTTTCGTTTTCATTTGTGTGTCAAACACATGGGAAAATGGACCATGGCCCAAGTCCTATAAAATTGGAATATGCAACGTTAAACCTCATACAGGTCAAACACAAATGCATTAGTATACGTAATAGTAAGGTTTCGAGTGCAATTTGGATATAACATGCACGAGTAAGTTTTTCAAAGACTTCAAATAGCACGAGTCCGAAGGATGAGTGCTAATTGAGGTCTTTAAAAAACTTACGAGTGCATGCTATATCCAAATTTTACAAGAAATCATGCTATTTCTTGTCAATAATATACATAAAATTGTTCGAGACAACTGTACTTACAACTTACCAGCATCGGCGAATTTACCACCACAACTAAATCCCCCCCCCCCCCCCTTTTTTTCATTTTCGCTCAAAACTCAAGTTTTAGTTTAGACAAGTGCCATGTTGTTTTGTTTTTGAGCGATCTGCCCAGAACTTAGCTCAAGTTTGATTGGATCACAGTGATTACATATTTTTGCACTGTGATTACAAAAAATTACACTGTGATTGCAGAAAATTTCACTGTGATTACAAAAAATTGCACAGTGATTGCAAATTTTTGCACTGTTGTTTCCGATTAACTGTATTGAAATCAACCTGTCAAATTCGAGAAATGTCTATCACTATCGTACTTATCAAACTGGTACATATCAATATTCATTTTAATCATCTATTTAACAATAGTACTTTACATAACAAATAACGACAACATAAAATATATAACGTTTACAAAAATGTGACTATAGGTAATATAATCACAACAGCTTTTGACCAATTACTGTAATCCCAATCTGACACAAATTTCCTCTTGATTAACATAACCTTTTCATTCGGTTGTCTCATTTAAATCCGCTCATATCTTCGAAGTGACAAAGCTTATATATAAATTAAAAAATTAATTTATAAGATTTTCTCTTGATTAACATATTTCACATGTAGATATTTACGTAGTAAATTCCATAAAAATCGACATTCCACGCTTTATCTATTAGTTATTAATGTCATAAATAATTCATGAAGAAAATTGATAAATCGATGCGATGTCTGTAAATTTGTATCCGATTTACAGACACTGATTAAACATTAATGTCTTTAAAGCCAGTGTTCTCTGGCTCAAAAAAGAAAAACATGCTAAGGTCTGCCTCGTCCCCAGTCGCTTGCTAACAAATAATTAATGAGGAAAAAACGAATAATTAACGAGGAAAACGAATAATTAGAATAATTAATGAGGGCGCTCGGACGTGCACCTAAGGAGTGCGCCTTTATCGGGCTTGCAGTGCCCGCGCACTCCGAACCACTGATCTATATAATTATATACTATATTAACATAATATTATGTAGAAGAGCCTGCGGAGGAGGCAGTGCTAAGGTAACAATTTTCGTTGGACATCTCAGGGTACTGCGTCATATATATATAGATTGCAGTTTTTAGTAATTTGCGTTGAAATTTCAAAAACTTCCACTACTTTAAATCCGAAATTCGCCATTTTTCTTCAGTAACTTCATGTAACATAACTTATAGGACCCAGTTCAAGGTTCTTTGCAAGTGGAGCAGTAATGAACTAAAGCGCTAAATTTTTAACTCAGATTTACTGAATTTTCTACGTCATACGAACGAAAATTAATGACGATTCTATAACCCAATGGATAATAATATGCAGGAGCTGTTTGCATGTTTCTTCTGTAGTGAATAATAAATAGCTACCTCGATCCCAGGGCCTTTCGAAGGAGGGGGAGGGAAAAGGTCCTGGCGTCGGTCGATGAATTCTGTCTGATGATTGGCTTGTGAATTTTGAAAATTTATGCAACTTTGAGATTAATTTATCCAATTTTGAATTTTATTTAATATGCATATTTATGATGGCGGACAAAGGGGTAACAAAGGTCACACTGACTAAAATTACAACTAGTCAAAGTTGTACTACGGATCAAACAGGCGTTTCAGGTCCTTATTCAAACATAAAAGGCTGAAATAGCTGGTATACCATCTCTGAAAAATTGTTTCTCATATGCTGCTACCAAATATAATCATCTCTTAAATTCCAATTTTTTCTTCGCTTTCAAAGAGGGTAGTACAGATCCAACCCTGCTATATCACACTTGCAACCCACACCCAACTATTCCCGAAATCACAATCACAGAACCTGGAATAGAAAAACTTTTGGCAAATTGAATTCCTAATAAAGCTACAGGGGCTAACAACATCCAATCCGTGATCCTAAAACAGTTGGCAACTATAATTGCAGCCGTACTGTTAGCCTGCGTGGTTAACGGTCCCGCGGCGGAACACCCGAAAAGCGTGTAAGGCGAGGAGGTGAAACACTGTCTGCCGGGTTTGGCAGTATATTTCAAATACCCGTCCACCAGGGGACGGGAATTGATGATCGGCTGCGAGTATGTGCCGCTGTCACTCAAACGTAAATATGCTGCGAATATGTAACATGATAGTGTCAAATTAACTATCAAAGGATTATAAAGTGTTTATAATATTCTTATTTACTTCGTTCGAAGGCGGAATTCAATGATGAATGCGTAAGTTCGGCTGTTGGAAAATTGAACGCTTCTCGGCAGTCGAGACGCGAACTAATTCTAAAACGTGAACAAGAGATAGCAGTTAAAGAATTACGCCTTGGGAGGCATGTTTTAGCCGTTCTACCGACAGGTTATGGAAAAAGCTTGATTTTCACGTTGTTCTTGTTGACGCGAGAACAAAATATGTCAAGAATATTTACAGCCTCCCGTAAAGAGTATTTTCTACCTCACGGCGAGCTTAAAACTGTCGTTGGCGTCGCTCTTCTATCCGACATATTTATTTACAAATATCACATTGTTTTGCAGCGATTGTGTCAACTGTCAAGCTATCCAAACTTTCATAAATAAATAAACGGAACAGCTAACTTAATACATGATAAACCATTAACACGGTTTGATTTTTAATTTATTTACAGTTTACTTATTGGCTAATTGGCCACATACCAAAAGTAGCAAAAGTGGCCGGTTGTTGAAAATACACTGCCAAACCCGGCAGACGGTCTTTCGCCGCCTCGCCTTACTCGCTTTTTGGGTGTTCCGCAGCGGGATCGCCTGCCACGCAGGCTACCGTACTGTAGGAAAATTTGGTCACGTCACTGAACGTCCACCAAGTCCCAGATGACGGGCAGTTGGCTAGGATCACTCCTATGTCCAAGAATGGCCCTAAATGTGCCAGTTTGCCAGTTTGTGCAAATAGGTAATGCAAAGTCAGATGAACTAATGGTCAAATGTGGTTTTCGACAAGGATGAACACTGGGACCACTTTCATTCCTCCTCTACATATATAATGTCCCCAATTGTAGAGATTCATTTAAATTTAGAATATTTGCTAAAGCCGGTTTTCCACTTGCGATTTTTTTCGCGCGAAGCGAATTTTTCTTTTGTCTTTAACCAATTAGTTCCACATGGTTCCAGTTGAGAGACCAAAGACAAATGAAAAATTCGCTTCGCGCGAAAAAAATCGCAAGTGGAAAACCGGCTTAACGACGCTAAGCTCCCAAATGCACTTCAAAACGTGGTAAACAATGAACTGAGTAAAGTATATCAATATTGTATGGCAAATAAACTCTCAATGATAATTACTTCAATACCAGGGGAAAATATGTTCATTAACATACCTAGAATTACTCAAAAACGATATATTAAATACTTATATATCGATGAACATTTGCAATGACATAATCAAATAACACATGTTAATAATAAGATAGTAAAAAACTTAGCAATTCTATTTAGGCTAAGGCGCCATCTTAAGATTAGTATGCTGATTAATTTGTATTATACTCTAGTTTACCCATACCTGCATGCATTATGGCTTAATGAGCTGAGGAATCACATATAAATCTAAAATCAGTAAAACTCACTAAGTTTATAAGATGTATATTTTATAGCTACAAGTAAGCATGAGGATCTTAATCTATATTGTAGATTGGTCGGGATTTTAAAACTTGACAATTTAATTCAATTTAAAACAGCAACGTTTTCAAAACAACTAAGGAATAATGACAACAATGTACCAGATCTGTTTTCAGAATATTTAGTATCCACCACTGATATGCATTCTTACGCCACCAGACATGCATTTCAGGATAATTATTATCGGTCTAGTGTAAGAACTAATTATGGCAAATTTTCGTTTAAATATTTTGCCTCATGTTTGTGGGAATCAGTCCCCTTTTCCTTTAAATCATTATCTCTCAACCTACTGTAAAAACTTTCTATTATTCATCAGGAATAAATTCATTAGCTATTCTCGCGATGGTGTAACATGACTAGTTATTAATAGCTAATTAATTTACTCAATTTAACATTGCGTAAACCAGCTCGAAAGCTAAATATGCTCCTCTGGTTTCTTTTCACTAATTTTTTATTTGCCTATATATACTCGCTATAGTATATATATTATTTATGTACTATTTACAAAACGAAGTTGGAGGGCTTTATCGGCGAGCGGCTTTATACACCGATAAAGCCCGACAACGAGTTATGTAAATGGCTTCAAAAATTTCCATTAATTAGTATTTATCTATAGTGTGAAATTATTTAGCAACGCAAACGAGGGACACGCTGCACTGCGTTTGGACTGCTGCTTGTGCCGCAGCATAGTTTTGGTGTAATTGTGAGATGAAACGCTTCAGGTCGGCTAAAACCGTTCACGAAGAACGAGATAGTGTAGAAGCGGCTGTTCCATCTACCACAAGATATTGCACAAAATGGGCTTACAAGATTTTTGAAGACTGGCAATTGAGCAGAAAAAATAAAGTTGCAATTGAAGAGGCAACGGCTTTGAGATTTGATAATCTATCGAGCGCGCAAGACCTAGACTCGGTGAAACTTGAAGAGTTGTCTGGCGAGTCATTGAACTTTTGGCTAAGTAAATTTGTACGTTCGCTATTTGAACGCATCTAGACATGCGCAAAGTGTCATGGAGCCAGAGTGCTCAAACGACCACAAGGGAAGTGAGCTTTGCATTATCGCTAGTAGACAACCATTAGCTTTGCCAGAGTGCTCAACAACACTAAAGTGAAGGAGCGTAAATAGTACATAAATATATATATATAGATTTTCGCTTACCTCAAAACTTGTCTGCAACAGGCTGTTTCATCTGTAAAAGAATCATCAGGCAGTGACAAGTATCGAAAGAAATGACAGCTTATATGCTCCCTGCCGGAACGTGGGGGTGTATGTGGGAGACAATGTGTGCATGCATGGCTTTGTTTGCGTTGTTTACGCGAAATTTATTTCGATGACGACACCGTGAAATTATTTTTCAGCTCTTTTGTTGAGTAAACAATTCTTGTTTTTTTCTTTCAAAATACAAAATGTTTCTTCTAAAGAAACGCAAACAAAGCCATGCATGCACACATTGTCTCCCACATACACCCTCACGTTCCGGCAGGAAGCATATAAGCGGTCATTTCATTCGATACTTGTCACTGCCTGATGATTCTTTTACAGATGAAACAGCCTGTTGCAGACAAGTTTTGAGGTAAGCGAAAATCTATAATTTGGATGTGTATAACGTTTGAAGGTTATTCTTGAATGCAGGAAGGGAATTTGAAGCTTTGATTGTAGAAGGTAGAGCGTTCCATAGTTTAACTGATCTAATAAAGAATGAATTTCTAAAGTAATCTTGTTTATGTTTGACTAAGAGATTATAGTTGTTGTCATCATAATTGCGTGATCTATATCCAGGTTCGAAAGTATTTAAAAAATTGTTCACATCAGTAGCGATTAGACCAGTTCTAGATTTAAAAAGAAAAGTTAAATCTGAGATGTTTCTTCTGAACTCAAGTGGGAGAAGGTTAGTTGCAACGAGTCTTTCTGCATATGTCAGCTGCTGTGGATAGTTGAGGATAAATTTTGTTGCCCTTCGCTCGATATTCTCGATTAGTGCCCGATGCTTTACCGTATAAGGTGACCATAGGTTACTAGCATATTCTAATTTGGGCCTTACGAGAGCGCAGTACAACATTTTCCTGATTCGTACATCAGTCAACTCCTTAGACAGTCTCTTTATCATTCCTAGTGTTTTGTTGGCTTTGGCCACAGTCAGTTCTATATGTTTTGACCAGGATAAATCATGTGATATGGTCACACCAAGGTCTTTAACAGTCGAGACACATTCTTGTTCTTTACCTTCCAAATTGTAATGTACGTCACTTTCTGTTTTCTTTTTCGATATTCGAAGAACTTGGCATTTGATTTCGTTAAATTTCATTGCCCAGTCAAGACTCCATTTATGCAATCTGTCTAGGTCGTTTTGTAGATCGTTTCTTGAATCTGAAAGATCAATAGACTTGTATAGCTTTTGGAGTCATCAGCAAAAAGAGCGATTGTTGATTGGGACTGGATGTAGTTAGGGGCGTCGTTGACATAAATAAGAAACAACAGAGGACCCAGTATGGATCCTTGGGGAACACCAGATGTAATAGGAGGCCAGTCAGAGAAAACACCATCGAGGGAAACTCTTTGATGTCTGTTCGTGAGATAGCTGCGAAATCACGAGAGTAGAGATCCAGATATACCATAACCGTTTAGTTTAAGCAGTAATAAGTTGTGCGGAACTTTATCAAAAGCTTTTGATAAGTCTAGATAGATCACGTCAACTTCTCTACCCGATGCGACAGATTCTAAAATGTTATGGTAAACCTCTAGTAGTTGCGTTGTGGTTGATCGTCCCCGTAAAAAAACGTGTTGAAGATGGTATATGCAACGTTCTAACACTTTAGACAGGACACATAGTAGGGAAATTGGTCGATAGTTGGATTTTACCGTTGAATCATCTTTCTTAAACACAGGGGTAATATTAGCGCATTTCCATTCGATTGGCACCACACCAAGAGAAAGGGATAGATTGAATAGTCTGCACAGGGAGGGAGCGATCTCATAAGCGACCTCTTTCAACAATCTACATGGGATACCATCTGGTCCGCTAGCCTTGTTAGGATCTAGATAACGAAGTACTCTCGCAACTTCCTCTTGAGTCACCTCGATTTCAGCGAGCTGATTATTAATTGGTGGTGATGAAGTTGGAGTCAAATTAGGAGGTTCAATGTCACTGGGATTGAAGACAGAGTGGGTAAACTATCACTATAACCATAGTTAATAGAAATACTAAACATGGTTAGGAAGGCCGGGTCATGTGACCAATTATGTTATTGTTTCGCCGCTAATTTATTCCGAGTGCACAATGGCTCATTCATCAATAGGAATTTATTTAGGGCCGCCTTAGTTTTTTTTGCATTTTCCGCCGTTATGTGCCATGGTTGGGGCAAATTGTAGTATTTTTGGCTGTGGCTCGAACAGAAGACACACTGGTACTAGTATATTCTCTCTTCCAAGGGGGAAAGATGATTTATCGGCCAGAACTCGCGATGAGTGGGTGCGAGTTATAACCAGAAATCGAGAAATCGATAAGGATTTACGGCGTCACATAAACGATAGAAATCTGCATGTCTGCGAGAAACATTTTGAGGAGAATTGTTTGAATAAACGTACGTATTACAACGTTTATCTTTTATCTAAATCATGAATATTCAAGCACTTATTAAAATATTTTGCGAGGCTTTCGGCCTCGTCAATGCTTCGCTGAACTTCGCATTTCTTGAACAATGTAAACCATGATACATTGTAATTACAGTGACACATTGTAATTGTAGAAAATCTTTTTATCTAGATCGTCTTTGCAAAACATTGAAACCGAGATATATTCCAACCTTAAATCTCCCGAAGAAATCGCACGAAGAATCGAAGCCTTCAACATCAAGACGAGTGATAGAAAAGAAAGACTTGGTGCCTTCGAAAGTGTACAAGGACATCAATGATTTGAAACTAAAGGTCTCCAAGCTTGGTTTGAAAGGTTGGTGTCGAAAATCTGATGAAAACGCATTCACTTTAGACTATTTCGACGACAAGCATGCGTTGCCACTGTACTCTGTGAAAATAGATTCTGGTCTGGGGTTTACTGTCGCAGCCTTTGGTTGGTTTTTGCCAGAAAATCACCACATTTACCTGGAACATAAACATTCGGTGTCTTATGTTACAGTTTCATCGCTAATATCCGAGATAAGAAGTTTTACTGTTTACCCCGGCCTACCACCATCTCAAGAGTTACCTGCAACCGACCCTGTTGAAGGGATATCTGAAGTGACAAGGCACACTGTTCCGCTTTGTCCTGAGGTATACTACGATAAAGGTATCCAATACCAGGTTTCACTTTACCTGAGATCAGCTGATTGTATTATGCTGCAAAGTTCTGGTGAGGATGCTTGTGACAGCTGTTCCAAGGTCCTTACTTCAGAAGTTAAAAGGCAAAAGCAGTCAGCCACCAAGAAAGCAACATCAGTTAAAGAAAAAGCTCCTTTGGCGAATTGTAGCAGAGAACGCCTAATTGAAACCATACAGCAACAGCGTATTGAATCAAAGGCACTAAAATATAGACTTTCAGGCTTGGAAAAGGAGATTGAATCAAACAGCATCACTGTAAATGAAGCTCTGGAAGGTGACATCCATACTATTTTGGGCAACATTGACTTGAAGAAAACACCACATATGGACTTTTTCTGGCAGCAGCAAAAGAAATTTGCTTTCTTCCCCAAAGTGTGGAAGAAGATACCATCCCCACCTGATTCGCTTTTGTCTCTCCGTTCATGCCAAGTCGCCATCTGCATACAGAGAGCTTGCCTCATCCGGTGTCTTGGTTTTACCAAGTGAAAGAGTCCTTCGCGATTATAGGAACTTTTTCAAACCTAAACCTGGATTTCGTAAGGAAAATATCCAGAAATTATCTGATGACACCAATAAGCTCTTTGATTGTCAACGTTATGTGGTTTTATCTTTTGATGAACTGAAAATACAGTCAAACTTGGTGTTTGATAAACACACCAATGAGCTGCTTGGGTTTGTAGATCTGGGTGTTGAAGATGTAAATGATGCTGTTTTTGATAACCCCACCACCTTGGCGAGTCATGTTCTAGCATTTATGGTAAGAGGTGTCGCTAGTGATCTCAAGTATGTCCTTGGATGTTTTAGTACACAAAGCCTCACCTCTTTCCAGATAATGCCACTATACTGGAAAGCTGTTTCCATCCTGGAGGTATGTTGTAACCTATGGGTGTGTGCAGCTGTAAGGGATGGTGTTTCTTCCAACCGGAAGTTCTTCTACTGCATGCAGCTCTTGTTGGTGAAGACTTCTCTGTGGATGTTGTGAACCGAACTATCAACCTCTTTGCCCCATCAAGGTTCATTTACTTTTTCTCAGATGCCCCACATCTTCTCAAGACTTCCCGAAATTGCTTGTTCAATTCTGGAACAGGGAAGCATTCCAGGTTAATGTGGAATGGTTGTGATATGATTTGGAAGCATATTTCTGCCCTCTATTTTGCAGATTTAGACCATGGTTTAGACCAACTTCCAAAACTAACACTCAACTTGGCTGCTCAGGTGTTAAGCAAAACCATGGCTCTCGCATTGCGACGCTTCTACTCTGATAGAGAAGCTGAGGAGACTGTAAGATTCTGTGAGATGATTAACAGATTCTTTGACTGCCTCGATGTCCGGTCAACCACGGAGCACACCAGAAAAAGAAATGATTTCTTGGCTCCATATCGTAATCCCGATGATGAGCGATTCAACTGGCTTCGAAAGTTACTTAAATTTACTTGAAAGTAAATCTAAGTAGAATCTAAATATTAAAGAGATGAGTGAGGATAATCAAAGGATTACAAAGGTAGAGAAGGAAAAGGATCCAAGAAGGGTGGAGACTGGAAGAAGAATCGGTATGCTTTCAAGAGCTGCTAAGGAAAAGAAGGCACGAGAGCAACAGAGATATGAGGATCAGGATGAGGATGAGGAGACAACGAACTATGCACTGCATGTTACTGGAGTAGAAGTCTTTGCCGGATTGGTATGTCTATACTACTCATACAAGCAAGATAAGAGAGCCTCATCTAACGATCAAAAATCTGAACAACCAAGCAACAGCGAGAGCGTCAGCAAACAAGGTCAATCATCGGTATAAAAAAACCTACTTAGTTTCGATGACTAAAGAATTTTCACCTATAATAAAGTATGACTACACAGAAAGAAGTAATGAAGGAACTCTATGATGCAGCACTCCTTACGACAGGAGCTGTTGGAGTTTCATTCCTAAGTGAGAAGATAATTGGTGAACAACTAGGTCTGCCAACAACACTAAATGGAGCGGCAAAACTTGCCGTCGCCTTTGGAGTAAGTGCGTTCGTTGTAAAGATTCTTCAAGACAAAAAGGTCTTATCCGGAAACCCCTTCAAAGAAGCATCATAAATAATTGGCAAGTTTGGTAGCTGGTGGACTATTTAACGAAGTAGCCTTCGCAGGCGCTGGGTTTCTATTCAGTAGGTTAAACCGTGGGGAATACGATAGTGAGATAAGAAGACATAACCTAGCGCCAGAGAAACTTGCTGATGCAAAGGAAAAATGGTATGAAAACCAAGTGAAAAAGAAGAACAGAATAGAAGAGCTACGACAACAATTGTCTGATGCAAATGCGGATATAAACGCGACAAACAAAGCATTAGACGCGTTACAGAGGATTAACGACAACGGGAGAACATTCACGAGAGAACCTATTTATAAACCATCTGACGAGATGGAGGAGTACCAACACCTTGCAATAGGATTAATCGGACTCGGTGGAGGATGGAGTGGTTACAAGTTGAAAACGAGAATCGCTACGTAAAGTGTTACAAATGTTAACATAAAGAGAGAAACATTTCTATTAACAATGATAACATTAATTGAATTACAAGTAATCGCAAAATCTCAAAAGAGGACTTGTGTCTCAAAAGAGGACTATCAAGCCGGTAAATGCATCGCCACCCCAGTCGTCCTTACAAACATATCGTCCGAGGAGACACTAAGTTTTCCAAGTATTAACAAGGCGGCAATAAACCTTAACAGAAACACTAGATCAATCGCCTACTACATAAAAACCAAGGAACCAATGGATGTTAATGGACAACGCTATTTGCTGAGTCGATGATTTTATTTTTTTGGTAAATGATCTAAAAGGAACTGTATTAATAAAGAAAGGATGTGGAATAAAACTATTGGTGTGTACATTCAAAAACTCAAAGAGCAAAAGAAGCGAGCAAAGCAACGCGAAGAGAGGATTAAAGAAGCGGCAAAGAGACGCGAGGAAAAAATTAAAGAAGCGCAAAGAGACGTGAAGAGAGGATTAGAAAAGCGGTAAAGAGACGTGAGGAGAGACTCAAGCAAAAATTAAAAAAAAGTTAATTAAAGAAAGTTAGAGAAAGGGAGAGAAAGAAGTGGGAGCGAAAGGTTGCAAGGGAGGAGAGGAAGCGGCAACAAAAGATTCAAAAGGAGGTAGAAAAATTAAGGGAAGCCCAGAGGTGGAAGGGATCAGAGAAGTTGAGGAAGATAAGAAACAAGTTGAATAACAAGTTACGAAAAAATTTTAGGGGTGAGGAGAGAAGGCAAAAAATCTTTAAAAACGTAGAACCAAGACTAGTTTCTAGCGCCATTAAGAAGAATACCAGCAATTGGAGTATAGACGGTAGCGGTCTCAAAGATCCAAGAGTGTTTTTAAACGGTACCATAGAGGTGGTTGAGACATTTATTAACTCTGTAGATAGTGTTGGAAAAAGGTGAACACAGTTCTTGTTTGTAAGATGATTAGATCAGACCCAAAAACCGGTGAAGATGTAATCACCATAGCACATTTCCGAAGCAACACACACAGCATAATAACAGCAGAGGATTGTACTACAGAGTATGAAAAGATGCGTAATAAGATGTTGGAATCACTCGCAGAGTATCAGAAACTTGGTAACGGATGGAGAATGATGTCCGTAGAGGAGTTAGAGGTTTTCATTACAAAGTATAAACCATTGAAGGGAAAAGGATATACAGAATTACCAAAAAAGATTGCAGATAAGAAGGTCATCATTAATATGCAAAACAATGATAATCAGTGCTTCAAGTGGGCCGTTACCAGAGCGCTAAACCCTGTGGAGAGGAATGGTGAGAGAGTTACTAAAATTCTAAAAAAACAGGCGGAAAAGTTAAACTGGGATGAAATAGAGTTTCCTATGAAGGTGAAGGATATTAGTAAGTTCGAGAAGGTGAACGAGATTAATGTTAACGTGTTCAGTTACGACGATGAGGTTAAAAAAATATACAACCTGAGACTTAGTAAGATGATTAACACAGAGTGTGTAAACCTATTTCTCTGGGATACACACTACAGCGTTATCAAAGATCTAAACAGACTTGTTGGTGCTCAGGATAGCAAAAAGAAGAACAAAAAAACATGCTTGTGTACGATGTCTAAATGTCTTTGGTACTCCAAAGCTGTTAACGGAGCATATGGAGTTATATGAAAACCACGAACATCAAAGACATGTATACCCGCCTGAGGGAAGTAAGATAAGCTTTGATGGTTATCATAAAAAAACAGATATCCCATTCGTAATTTACGCCGATTTTGAAAGCTTCATAGTCCCTATTAACACCGTGGAGCGTAACCCAGAAAAGAGCTACACAACAGCGTATATACCAAAAACACGAACCAAGTGGATTCTGCTACACAATTATAAATGCTTTGACGAGTCCTTCTATGAGCGAAAAACGGTGTTGCACACAATAGAACAAACTTGTGAAGACATTGGAAGAAATTTGTGGAGAGTATATTGAGGAGGACATGAGGGATATCTACTCCATATTCGAAAACAAAAAACCTATTAACATGAGTAGAGCTGACGATGAAAACTTTAAGAGTGCTAAAGATTGTCACGCATGTGATAAAGATTTAGGTGATGATCGTGTTAGAGATCACTGTCACTACACCGGAAAATATAGAGGTGCTGCCCACAACAAGTGTAACCTTAAGATGAGTAATCTTAAATTCATCCCCGTGTTGTTTCATAATCTTGAGGGATATGACTCAGATTTGTTTGTAAAAGGTCTTGGACTTTCGGAGGGAAAGATTGGATGTATTCCTAGGACGGATGAGAAGTATATCTCATTCAGTAAGGAGGTGGTTATGGAGACCGTGACAACAATGAGAGGAAGAAAATAGAAATTAAATATGGATTAAGATTCCTCGACTCGCTAAAGTTCACCTTAAGCTCATTAGATAGTTTGGTTGGTAACCTTGGTGATGACCAGTTCAACACCTTGGAGAAGGAAATGGGAAAAACCTGTACTCAAAAACAAATAGGGTTGTTGAAAAGAAAGGGTGTTTTTCCATATGAGTTTATGACTGACTTCACCAAACTTCAGGTTAATAGTCTACCGAGAAAAGAGGATTTCCATAACAGGTTAAATAATAGTGAAATAAGTGATAGCGACTACGAGCATGCGAAAAATGTGTGGAACACATTTGGTTGTAAACCAATGAGGGATTACCACGATATATACCTGAAAACAGATGTGCTACTGCTGGCGGACATGATGGAAGGTTTATGGAAAGTCTGTAAGAACAACTACGGTTTGGATCCCCTGTGGTATTACACAGCACCGGGGTTGGCGAGGGATGCCGCGCTAAAAATAACAAAGGTGGAGCTGGAGTTGTTGACGGATCCTAACATGTATCTTATGGTGGAGAAGGGGATCAGGGGAGGAGTCAGCACAATAACAAAAAGATACGCGAAGGCAAATAATCCATACATGACAAACTATAACCCTGAAAAGGAAAGTGTCTACATCCCATACTTAGACGCAAATGATCTATCTGTATGGTTACGCAATGAGCGAGCTATTACCCGTGAATGAATTCACGTGGATGACTGAGGAAGAACTAACACAGTGGGATAAGCTGGAGAAAGGAAAGGGACGTATCCTGGAGGTGGATCTGGAGTATCCTGATGAGTTGCGTGACAAGC
This sequence comes from Trachythela sp. YZ-2020, assembly GCA_016169945.1. NCBI lineage: Eukaryota > Metazoa > Cnidaria > Anthozoa > Malacalcyonacea > Clavulariidae > Trachythela > Trachythela sp. YZ-2020. The sequence goes on from JADLSH010000389.1 coordinate 5,033,897, forward strand.
ATAATGAGTACCCTCTCGCAGCGGAAAGGGTGAAAGTGGGGAACGTGGAAAAACTAATTCCAAATCTAAACAATAAGGAAAAGTATGTCATTCACCACAAAAATCTCAAACAATACCTTTCACTAGGATTATAAAATTTAAGGGTATAAAATTTAATGAAAGTCCGTGGTTGAAGGATTACATCCAACTAAACACAGATCTAAGAACTAAGGGAACGACAGACTTTGAGAAAAACTTCTTCAAATTAATGAATAACAGTTTGTTTGGGAAAACCATGGAAAATATTAGAAATAGGGTAGATGTTAGACTAGTTACTAGTGAGGAACAGTTAGAAAAGTTAGTTAAGAAAGTAAACTTTAAGGGTGTAAATACTTTTACAGAAAACCTAGTTGCGGTACATATGGAGAAGACAACCATAAATCTAAACAAACCAATATACCTTGGAATGAGTATCCTAGACACCAGCAAGACACCAATGTGCGACTTTGACTACAACTACATTAAGAAAAACTATGGAGACAATGCACAGTTGTTGTTCACAGATACCGATAGCCTGTGTTACGAGATTAAGATAAGGGACTTCTATAAGGACATCTCTAAAGACGTTCACACACACTTCGATACTAGTAACTTTGATAAAAACCATCCATCAGGAATTCCCACTGGGGTCAACAAAAAGGTGATAGGGATGATGAAGGACGAGGACGGTGGAAAGCAAATAGCGGAGTTTGTAGGGTTAAGAAATAAGCTATACGCGTACAAAATGAGTACAAAACAACAGAGCGCAGAATTATCGTACAAAACAACAGAGCTCAAGTTGTCTAATTGTGCGTAGTCAACTCGTGTGGACAAACGCTTGGTCGCCGCCATCTTTAATTTTAACGCGGTCAACCGCTGGCTCAATGTCGCGAATTTCTGGCCATGTGAGAGTAGTGAGTGAGTTCAGTGACTTCAGATTTTAAAACTTTCCGGGGGATCACGCCCCCGGACCCCCGTGGCAATTTGTCGAGTCTCCAGCGCTACGTGACGCTTACCTGTTCAGACATCTTTTTTTACTTTCCCCGCTTACAACTGTGGAGAACCCTGATAAAGACCACAATGGTAAGTTCAAGCATATCGTATATTTTACAAGTAATTTGATAAACGTTGTCTGTGATTAAGTGCATTCAAACATCGACATTACGATTGATCATTCCATTTTAATACCTTGTGTTGAGTTTTGGCTGTTGCTCAAATTATAAAACTTGTTTTTGTTGAGATTTTGAAAATGTTTTATCCAAAATTTTGTTGATAATTTGCCCAGTATTATTTGTGAAAAATTCTTTAATCCCTGAGCTGGCGCGAAGCGCCGTGCGAGGGTACTAATTCCGCTCGGATATTTACACCCGGGTATGTGAAAACATTGTGGAATGCAAAGTCGTCCACCATTTTTTTTTGTCATGGACGGTTTTTCAAATTATGCGCATGCGCGAGTTAAAGCCGAGAGAAAACTGGTAACTAGCTACATCGTGATTGGCTAAGACAACGATTTTGTTTTTATATGCAAACGTCAGAAAAATAACTGCCATTTTGGCATTTTATTTTTGGCATTTAATTTATAATGCATCAAAATTGTACTCTGGAGTCGGCGGACATATTATAATAATTCAGACAAATATTAAGTCTCCAAAACAAGAGAAGTGAAAATATTTTAGAGGACTTTTATTTGCAAAAGTCAATAAGAAAATAAAGCAGTCGAAAAGCTGAGAAAGGACAGAATTTTCGAGTTTTAAAGCGTTTTAAATTAAACGGGTAAGTGTTTATTTTGTATTTGTATTTAAAATAGATCCCCAGTTAGCTATAATGCTAGTTTACACGAGGTCTACGCTATGGTATATTAAGTTATAAGTATATATAAATATAAATTTATTATAAGTATATATAAATATATTTTGCATACTTGTTTTTGCAGTTTTGCCGTCAATTGGCATGCAACTATAGTTTGTGGTTTTGAAATTGCATAGTTCATCCTGTGTGGTCAATACAACATTGTTTTAGTGTTAATTCAAATGCGTTATATAGAAAAGAAAAACATATTTTATCTAAAAAACTTCATAGTATAAAAATACTGTTCAAAAAACAGTTGAAGTTTTATGACAATTTCGAAACGTTTTGTACAGTAAATCAAAGCCAAAAAAGAACAAAATAACATACCTACTTTATATAGTTGGGCAATTGGTAATTTTATTGTTAAAAGTAAAAATATTATCACAGTTTGTACAGAAAAGAAAAGAAATATAGAGTAAAAGGCAGTTTAGTTTTACAAACTTTTCGAAACGTTTTAGTGAACGGAAGGTTGCATTAAAACATTAATTTGAAGCTTATAGAATGCATAAGAACATACCTACCGCATATATCTCATATTTCGATGGCTAAAACAACTAATATTTTAATTATTTTTGCAGCTTTTGTAAACTGTTTTGTTCTCCAGAAAAGAAATTTATATTATTAATCGAGTTACCATGGCTACTGTGCTTCCTCTTCTTGAAACAAAATTTCAATTTTATATTCTTTCAAAAATTCTCAACCCAAAATAGATTTCCCAAAATATTATTGTTTCCTTCCACTCTTCTTTCCAAACTATTACAGTAATGATCAAAATTTTAATGGCACATTTAAAATGAAGGGAAACACAATGACTACGTCAAGTAAAACATTTCATATGGCGATTGCCTTTGAGTGCGTCGTGAAGAGGGGTGTAAGCCAGAGGCCCAGAGATCCAATTCAGTTGCTTTGAACCCAGATATCTGACTCGTCTACCACCTTTGCATAGCAGATTTTGTGATGAAAAAGCTTAGTAACAGTAATGTTTTGGAATGTAATGTCTGTCAATGTTCGGGTGCATGGGGCGAGGGGTTACTGCAAGCATGTATTTCTAGTATTATTTAAAGTTTGACTCGCCTTTAGGTTGATTTTTATGCCAAAAAACTGCAGTGATGCAGTCTAGAGTATTGGCAATTTATGGTGATCAGATTTCGTCATTTGCCAGGTCACATTTTTATTAAAATTGATTAGCTAGTTGAATTCTATCATTCAATTTGATTCGTTGTTGTGGTACAGAACTTCAATCTGACTGGCTAAAAAATGATGAGATTAATGCTCAAGATGATGCGAGCAAAACTCAAAATAGTGCGATTTGGGAATTAATTGCACTATTCTCGATCAATCAGATTATAATAATATTTATTTTCCTGAATAAATATTATTATCATTCATTCATTCAAACGTCATTGATTTCAAAATGAATTTATAATATAACATTTATAGTACGCGCGTGCTGATTGGTCGAGAAGCGTGTTTCTATAACTGTATAGAAACACGGAAATTTTCCCGCCAAAATTTAAAATCATAAAAACAAATTTAATGCGAATTATAAAACATTGAATACTATTTAAAAACAATTTTAATGCTTTTACACATTTTTGACTGTTAATTTTCAAACAGAATTGTTTTTTTTGCAGCGAAATTGACGAGCAAAGGTCAGCATGCCTACGTAATGAGAATTTGTAAATTAGTCGAGTTTAAAAAATGTCTTTTGAGTTATATTATAAAAGAAATAGAAAACGTTTTTTCCTGTGTTTCTATACACTTTTAGTAGAAATTTCCAGGTGACTATCGATTTTCCTGCATGCTGATTGGTCCAAATTGAGCCTCTAAAAAGTGATAGTCACTGGTCAGTGACTATCACTTTTTTTTTCAAAATGGCTTCTTCGCAAGCTGCCGAATTTAAAACAAAAATCGTTTTTTTGAGCATGATTCAAAGTTTTAAATGAAAAAAACTGCCGCTAAATTAAAGGAGGATATATTTTTGACATTTTTAAAGGTAAGCGATAACAAATACACTATTTTTCTTCCATGAAAGGCAGAGTTTTCTCGCTGTTGAAATGAACATGTATAAAACTTTTTCCGTACGGCTCAACCACAAGTGTTTATTTTGAAAATTATTCGTTTTATCCTCATTTATATCGTTATATTCAGCAAAAACCTAGCTGTGATATATTTTTAAAACCATTCTACTTTGTATTTGAGCCTTTCCAAAGTATTTTTCTCATGAAATTGTTTGTTTTTGTTTCGCTTCGATATGTTTTTGACACTCGTCTTTTGCCGGCATGTTTTTAATAACCGGCCTCTGAGAAAAGCGCTGAATTTTGTCCTATAGCCTTTTCAACTGACCTCATAACTTTCTGTGTTTGTTTTTCTCTTTGAAATTTCTACTAAAACAATTAGTCGCCTCAGGCTCGGTGATTACAAGCCTATAGTCACTTCGCCTTCGGCTCAGTGACTATAGGCTTGTAATCACCTCGCCTTCGGCGACTAATTGTTAAATAGAAACACTTGTGGGAGTTTGGGAGAACTCGAAATAACGTGGAAAAACTCGCCCTACGGGCTCGTTTTCCCACTGATTATTTCTCGTTCTCCCAAACTCCCACGCGTGTTTCTATAAGTGTATAGAAACACGGAAAATGTTTTCTATTTCTTAAATAATAAATATAATAATATATGTAAAAATATTACTCGACTGTGATTGGCTGATTTCAGTGCAGTTAATCCCAAACAGCAGTGCATAAATGATAAATCTGTAACAACAGTGCAAAATTCTGTAACGACCGTGCAAACGTCTGTAACAAGAGTTGAAAAATTTGTAACAAACTTATCCGATTGCTCGAAAAACAAACATGCTAATGTCAGTAAATGACGGCCACAGATTGCTCCAAAACAAAACAAATATGGCAGCCGAGCTACATAAAGTGAAAGTTGAGTTTTGTCGGAAAATATGGCTTCTATTGTTAATCGAGGTTTTTGAAAAATTTACTCGTGCATGTTATATCCACATTTTACCCGAAACCATACTATTTCCTATACTAATAACTGATGACGAACTAACTATAAGCAAAGGAGATGAAAATTAAGTAAATACGTACATGACAGAGCGCAGCAATTTTGACACACAAAACTTCCTCATCAGTAATTTCTATTTCACCTTTGTGAATATCTCTTAACCTCTCAATTATCTTTCCAGCTAGGTAAGCAGTGCCAAGGGAGTGTTCAAAGCGATTGTGTGAAGCACCAGGGTAGACCCAGTATCCAGCTCCTAGCTGTTTAATGTCCTTCATTCTCTGAAATTGTGGAGTGTGAATGATGCGCACCAAAAGAGGCTCAAATTCCATGTAGCCATGAACTGGATCGTTGAACCCTATCATTTGTTTAGCCATTGTGTGTTATAATACGGTGCTCTAACCTAAACGAAATAAGAGCATAAGTAACTTAAATTTTAAATCTGGAAATGAGCACTGCACGAGATTTGAAATCGGAGCGTTCCTATTATGCACCATAACCTGATTATAGCCGAAATATAATTGAAACACGGTCACCATAAGATTAAAACGTTTCTTTGGAGAATGTGCCACCTGGCTGTCGCTACTAGGAAATGGGCTGTGTATTTGCTCTCCACTGATAATAGAAAACAAACACCGCGAAATATTTTTCGCCCTCGTTTCTGCGTGATGAATTTCAGCCGAAGTGCTAGGTATGAAAACTTTTGTTAAGCTCGGGTTTTGTCCAATTTTCATCAAATTTCCACCGAGACGACGCATGAAAATAAGAGCTACAAAATTGTGTGTGGTAGTGCGCAACATGATTTTTTCTTGTTTTCTATTTATTGTCTTTTGAACACAGAACAATTAATGTAGTAAGAACAAAGGTTTAGAATGAAAATTATATATAACGAAAAGAAAAGTGAAAACCTATAGCTAACGCGCACATTTTGTACAGATATCATATGACTATCTAAAAGGTTACTTCGGAGAGCTGTGATTAAAACCGTAGCTTAACAAAACTAGTTTGGCGTGAAATGAGTGCGTCTTGCTTCCGTACGCAAAATATAGCAAAGCTTCATAAATAATGACATTCTATATGTATCAGCTGATTTAGCATTCACTGTAGGGCAACTGGATAAAGATAGAAGCTAAACAAAGAATTTGTTTTGAGACGCAGTTTATATTGGCAAATTTACATTGAAGGCGAAAGTTCTCTATTTGTTAAAAACACAGGCCGCATTTTCAATTCTTGTAAATAGCGCATGTCTCGTAACCTTAACTGTTATTAACTGCTAATATGCAGTTCTGTACAGATATGATTTAGGCAAGTTCTGGGGCGTCGCTATTGGGGCGGTGTGGTGGTGTAACAGCCCCCCCCCCCAATAATATTTGAGTTAAAGAGTCGGTCAAAATAGCGTTAAAAGGTTGTTCAAAGTAGATAGCCTAATAGTTAGTCATTGTTCAATATAAGTGTAACCCGATGAATGCTTCAAAATTATTCAGGTTAACCAGATTTCAAACCTGAAAACTGACAGTTTAACAGTTTATGTCGCCGGTTTATCATTCATAGGGGGCTAAGTAGCTTATCCCCCCTATACAGCGTATAATTAGTATTCAAAATGGCGTCGCGTGCGCACGGAAGTGATTAGTATTCATACGCCTGGAAGTAAGAATAATACGTAACGTAAAGCGTTGCGTGACGTAACGTAAAGCGTTGCGTAACGTTTAAATATTAATAGCGTTGCGTAACATAAAGCGTTGCGTAACGTTTAGGTTTGTTTAAAAGGGGATGTAGATAATAACATTAGGTAACGTAACCCTAGGTGACGCAACCCTAGTAAGAGGTGTGAAAAAGTTTCGCACGACGCTGTACGGAATGTTTGTTGTCGAGAAATAAATAACAGCAGAGAGTTTTGTGTTTTGATTTTATTTAAATTACACACAACAATTTAAGCCGATGTCCTCGCCCATGTCTTAAAACAGTCACAGTGAACGAGGTGCCCACAGCATGATGTTTTGGTAGTGAAGAGTTCGTTATCCTTGACAATTTCGAAACAAAAGTGACAGACCTCTTTCTCGGTGTTATCTTGCCCTCGTTCTTCTTCCTCCCACTCTCGAACTGTGGAAAGTATTCCAAACAGAGATAGTATTTCTGATGAGAGTGCGTAGTTCGGTTCCGGCAGAACTCCGATAGATTCCATCGTGTAGTTAGTGATACATTACCATAGGTGTCGATATTTATGGGGGTAGGTGTCGAGCGCAAGAGGGCACGCACACTGGAGAAAGACCCTATGAATGTGATATCTGTCACAAACGATTTTCTTAAGCCCATCGTCTAACAGAACATAAATGCACACATACGCGTTCATAACAAGAATATTGCCCATTGAAAAACAGTATCTTTTTTATATGTTCTGACATTTTAGAACAGAATACTGTTTTTAAGAACAAAATGTTATTGCTATGATTACGCCAGTGATTGAAAGGCATAGATTAATGACACATATAGTAAACAGATAAAGGAGGCTCTTTTCAGAGATAAAACATTAATAACACACATAGTAGACTGATAAAGGAAGCTCTTTTCAGATATAAAACATTTATTAAAAGAATATTTATGCACAACAATTTATGTACAGAAACTTTTATATACAACGAAAAGATATTGTCATTGACAAGTTGTGCGCATATAGCATGCGAAAAATGTATGTTAAATAAACATTTTTAAATGTGTGAATAATAAAGTGTGAGTGTTACTAGAGTGAAATGCCCAAATAATCGTCTAACCATGTTAGCGAGTCTGTAGCCGTAGGTGTGTCCTCTCGACCCAAATCTATAGAGATGTCTTGTAGATCTAAGTCAGTGTACAGCGTTTCCAGTAGTGAGGGTTCAGCAGGAGGTAGGGTTTGAAACGTAGCTGGAGATGTGGTTTGGGAGGTGGAGACAACTTGGAGATGGCTATACTGTGATGGTGGTGTGTTTTTATGGAAAGGTTCGGGCACTGTCCGAGGGACTGTGTCTTGACTGACTTGACTGGCTTTGAATTCAGCAACTACGTCTTTGTGGTGCTCGGACACAAATGTATAGAAGGCCCTCAACTCCGCAAGCTCTTTTTTCCTTCTTTCTCTAAATCTTTTCTGCCGGTTGGATGCCTTTTTCAAATCCATTTTGACCTGCTTGCTTGTGTGAACAAAAATTCGCGCTCTTTTATGATCAAGGTCAAGGTCACTGACCAAAGTCAAGGTGAAGATCGCACGTGATACCGCACGTGATTTTGTTTCACCATACATCACGTAAGCATGAACCGCTGTACATAAGGTTTATCATCACTAAAAAAGGAATAACAACATGGCGTGCGCACTGTGGAGTATAAAACAGATCGGTAAATATTGCGGTGTCAACAAGGATCGTATGTTTTTCTGTTGTCCTAACGACAAGGAAAACTCATGTCGATATTTTGAATGGGCTCCCGAAGAAGAAGGTTTGCTGCAGCCTGTAAACTTCACTATGCCTGGACCAGTACAAGGCCGAGAAGAAGAGAACTATTTTAAAAATTGCTTTGATGATTTAACACGTAGTTTTCAGAACATGAACATTAATTAGAACATTAATTAACTTCAGAACATTATTCTGTCTAGATTTACATCTATTTGTATTTTATGGTTATAAATAAACACGTTGTTTACTTTCTGTATTCATTCTGTCTTTGACTGTGCAGTATGGAAGTGATTTTGGATGAGCTTCAGAAAAATAACGTTGACATTGACATGAAAACGTTATCGCATCATATAAATATTTGTCTTGAACATCACAAAACAATGTATGAACAAATGGCAACGCGTGTTTATTCCTGTGATCTAACTACGCTTTTTCACGAAACGAATGTTATCAATTTTGGTCGTGCCATAGCTTACCTAACAATGGTTTATGTGATGAATGACTCTTGCTCCGAACACGTTACGCGTAGAGCTGTACGACTAGTTGCATCAGTTTTAAAAACCATTGATTTCACAAAGTTCAAGACCGAAGAAAGTTTTTTCCGCAAAATGATTTCTTTCGTCAAACGCATATTTTCGCTATAAAGTACAGAGACATGTGAAATAAACTTATTATGTTGTTTGCTTGTGGACACGATGGATGTGAGATTTAAAACACCTGCAAATTTTTATATTTGTGGACAAAGCCAGAGTGGGAAATCGTATTTGGTTCGTTCTATGCTACATCATATGGATGAATTGTTTTATCCTGTTCCAGCCAAAGTGATATATTGTTATGGAGAATATCAAAAAGAATTTGATGATTTATCGAGAACCCTACCAAACGTTGAATTGATGGAAGGTTTTCCGAGCGATTTATACGATATGACCGATGGGTGTGAAAACTCTCTAGTCATACTGGATGATTTGATGTCTCAATGCTCTAATGATCAACGCATGTCGGATCTATTTACTCGCGGTTCCCATCATCGAGGCATATCTGTGTTGTACCTTACGCAAAACCTATTTCCACCCGGTAAATTGTCACGAACGATCAGTCTGAATTCCCATTACATGTTGATATTCCGAAACCCGCGCGACTCGCTTGGTATTTCAACACTTGCCAAACAAATGTTTCCTAAACACACCAACTACCTTTTGGAATCGTTTCGTGATGCTACAAGTAAACCATATGGATATTTAATGATTGACTGTCATCAGCTGACACCAGAAAACATGCGCTTGAGAACCAACATTCTGCCCGGGGAAAGACAAATTGTCTACGTGAAGCGTACTTAAACTGCGTGTGTCACCTAAAACCGTCATTTCCATCATGTCAAAGCGTATGAAAGGAAGTCTTCCATATCTTCAGGTTATGACGAAATGTAAACCTAAATTGCGGAAACTGCTTATTGAACATTGTCCCGCGGATGTCATTACGGCTATTTGTGAGTGTTCATTGAATTTACTTAAAGGCGTTATCCCACTAACACCTCGTCAAAAGCGACGTTTGGTGCGCTACAAGACACATCTCCGTGCGTTAGCAAATAAAAAAGTGTCACAAAAACGGAAGAAGCTGTACCTAAATCAAAAAGGTGGAAATTTATTGACAGCTCTCTTGCCACCGGTTCTAAGTGTACTTGGAAGTTTGTTGGTATAAAATGAAGCACGCAAGACGCATGGTTTTGGTCCCGGAGGATGCGGTGCATAGATATGAACAAAGACAAAGACTTGGCCGATTTTGGCCAACATGATGCATAAAGATACGGAAATGTCGAATATTCTCCAACGTACGGATATGGATGATGCTGAAAAGCAAAAACTGTACTATGCGAACATGGAACGTTATCTAGACTTAAGGCGTCAAAAAGATAGTCAAATACCAACCGTTCGGATAGCACCTAATGCCGAAAATAAAGAACCCAAAGAAAAGGCACAGTTGCCTGATGCGACCATTGTCGACCATATACCTAAAACAATGCGCCCACGAGCAACGGCGCTTTTAAACCGTTTGAAAGCAAGACCTGACGTTATTTCTTGGGACGAGTCTGGACAAGTCAGTCTGGACGGTAAAGAAATTTCAGATTCAAACATATCTGATTTGGTCAGCGATGCCATAAGAGCAAGAAAAAATTTCAATCCTACGGGCTCAAAAGAATTTTTTCGTGTTTTATCAAAGATTAACATGCCACGAGATCTTGTAAGAAATGAGGAACGATGGAGGGAGACCCAGAGGAGCTCCTTATCAAGGGATGAAAAATATGTTCGTAGCCCACGACGTGCAAGCCCGTATTTCCAAACCCTTCTGAATAGACATGAAGAGAAACCAGAACAATGGCTTAATTATTAATTTAAACAACTGTGTTCAAGTTATTAAATAAAATGTTTCACTTCTGTGTACTCGTTTGTTGTTTTATTTAAGTAAATGTGACGACTCTGTGGTACGTGCGGTTCGTATGTGAGACAGGTACTTTTATACGCATGCGTTGCGGGGATCAAAACACACACACACACAATGATTTTACAACAGTTTTATTGAAACATCTTTTTACTAAATTGATTAAGGCCAACATTTGGCTGTTTTAACATAACTTTATAATGAGTTTTAACAAACTGAGACACTTTCGCATCATTTAACATAGTATCGTTATTGAATAAATGTACGATTTTATTCATGCTTTGTCCTCGTGCTCTATGGCTAAGGTAAAATATGCAATACTGTCCACACACATCTGACCATGCACTTTGTAGTTTACGAGTGCTAAATTCCCATTCATAAGACTCTAAAAAGTCTCCAAACGAATTCCTGTAGTAATATGGTGGTTGTCCATAACTGTCGAAGAATTCTCCTTTCTCTTCCGATGGAAAGTAAAAGGCCACCCAATGCGTTCCAGGTTTACTGCTCGGATCGGTGTTCGCGATAAATCCACATGGATATTTATCGATCGTCTGAGGTAGCTTATCACTAGGAAACACGCCGCAAAACCTCTTGCTTGTTATAGGATCTTGTTCCAGTGCACGAGTTATCTGTAATGTATTCATCTATCCAGAGTAATCGTAAACGACGTTTCTCTCAGCATCAATTTGAATCAGGTTTTCAAATTCCCCGTAACAGACGAGACTCACAGCTGCTGCCGGTGCGGCAGAGAACTTGATGTCAACTGCTAGATTTCCTCGTTGAACGGCATTAAAATGAGGTGACGACCCACACATATCTGGAGTCAGATCGAAAGCATAAACTGCATATCCTTTTGGAAATTCTTCTCGTGTTATATCGTTCCCTGTGTTGTAATACATTTTTCCCGTACCAGAAAACAATGTACTGAATGCTTCAAAAAATCTGGGGTTTGCACCAAAGGAAAGCTGCATCGGTTTAAACGGCATATCTTCTCCATTCACGGTTATTCCAATAGAGGACACGTTAAAATGTTGAAAGTTGTACGGATTCTTCTTGTATGCGCCATTAAACGCTGCGCTATCGACCAATCCAAAGACAAACGATTTCGGTACAAGTCCATTAAAGATGTTATCTTTCCTCAGCGAGGGATTTCCTGGGAAACAATGAAACTCTTGCACTCCACGCGACGAACAGGATAGATAGCCGGTCCTTTTTTCAATGCAATTTCATGAGCCACGGAAATGCTTGGACTAACTTTCACCTTACGTATCTTGAGATAGGCATCGATTAGCTTTACTCTGTAATCCACATCGTCCTCAGACGCCATCAGACAAAACTCTTTGCTACTTCGATTCAGAATAACTTTCAAGTCAACAAAACTTAGCAGGAGACGTTCGGTGAAAAATACGTCGCTGAATATAGGTCCGGTCATTTCAATAGTTCCACTTGTCTTGCTGAGTTCATATCTTGCTTTAAGACCAAGGTTGGCGTTGGCACCTGCCAGTGTAGGGTCGGCAACGTCCATTTTCCCTCCCGTGTCTTTATAAAACATTGAGCTGCTAATTTGGGACTCTTTCGCTGACGGATTATAATTGAGGAGGGTTTCCAGATATGCACGGTACGCGTAAGTTCCAGTGGCTTGTGTCACTTGCTTTTCTTTCAAAAACACGTCGACTTGTTTGAACAGACTGTGTAGGAAATTGTTCACAACTCCGACCTTTTCGTCTGCGGCAAGATTTGCACCGTCTGCTTTAGTCACTTTTGCTCTCACCACAAGAATCGTTTTTGATAAATCGACATAATCTTCAGTGCCTGGAGACAGGAACGTGATTGGACCACCGTCTGATACACTGGAAACAGGTTGATGATCTATCCAATGTCCTTTTTCCAAACTGACTTGTGTTGGAGGTATAGAGAACAGATCGAGTTCTGTCTTTGTGCATTCTTGCGATTTGGAATGTACGAGATACATGTTTATCCGAATATGTCAGGAGCTGTTTTCCGCTTCTTGGTCTGACTGCTTATGGTAATAGATGTCGATGCCTTTCTCTTTTTAACTGTTTTTCGCTTCTTGGTCTGGTTGCTTCTGGTAGTGGATGCCTTTCTCTTTTTAGCTTGCTTTGTACGTTTTCCACTTCCTGTTTGAGCATAAGTTTGAAGTCGATTGATGGCTTTTCCCTTTGCGACGTTTACAGCTTCTTTCCCTCTGGTTTTTACTGCTTCTTTTAGATTTCTTCCAGAAGCAACGTCTCCTAGCACATTAGCGCCAGCATTCAAAGCAATTTTACCAATAGCTTTTGCTCCAGTTTTAATCATGGGCATGACTGCTCTTGCAACGCTACGAAACAGGCCACCGAGTCCATAGCCCATTTGTCCATGACCCACTTGCCATGGACTGCCTCTGAAAACAGGCATTCCACGTCCTTGCTGTTGATCAAGATAGTAACGTACGTATGGATTATTCATCTTTAGGTAAAATAAGTATGCTGTCTGAAGTGCAGTGTTGTCACCACCTTCCCGTGTTCAAATGGCACAGGATCGCCTGTGTCGTTCCTTAAAAGAATTTCCATGTCTTCGAATGATTTGGTTTGGACAGGTACGTATTGTATGTTTGGGAAAGTTTTAGTAATGACGTCACCAGACTTTCCCTCAACAGGAATGCTTCTGAGTAATTGGGCGCTCGTATCTCCGACGATCTGCGGTTGAACAATATCACAATAAACGTAAATGGTCGTCATCCCAAACAAGTCTGCCACATAAGGACTTTCGGTCGTCTTTTTGAGTATTTTTACGTCTCCTCCAAACCCCAAGATAATCGACATTTTTTTATATACGGCTAGTTCGTATGGAGTTTTCAATTGAACTGTCACTTTTCCAGTGCGAGCATTAAACGTTAACCTAATGTTATCGTTAACATCTTTTGCCAGTGCTTTATTGGTGGCTTTGATAAGATCTTGCATTGTTTCGTAGTAACCGTAATCAATTTCTGTCGTCAAAAAATATCCACCTCTGTCCGCGTAATAGATATGACTGTCGAATCCCCTTGTTAAAGTATACCACGAGTTAGGGAATACAAACCAACTTCCCAATCGCCATTCAAATCAATGGTTTGTGGTAATTTTACACGATAACTAGTCGTTTTGTTATCGGGAAAGACATCCAGGGATGCATTGCTAGGAAGCGTAAGATAAAAATGTGTTCCACTCATTGTCACTACTAAAGTATGAATAAAAGACACACAACACAGACGCTGGTTTAAATCTTGTTTATTTGAGAAGCAGGTACCCACGAATTAAACTTGTTCGGGTACCCTAGCCATTTTACAAGATATTGTACATTGTTGCCTCTACCACGTTTCTTCAAAACTTTTTCAACTTCGTAGACGTCATCCTGCTTGATAACCTTTTGCAACTCTTTATCGTAAAACGTTCCTTTCAGTTCTTCGCCATCATAATCTTTCAACTTATACACGGGAGGATCACGAGGTACTTGTTTGCTTACGGTAAAGATTTCTTTTGAGAAATTTGGCAAGTAACCTTTTTCAAATTTACGTTTGATTTTACTAATTCTAACTTGATCATCAATCTTAAACTTATACTTTTTCTTGCTTATTGCACTGTGATCATCATACAAAGTGTGCCACACTTTCTTTTCGTTTTCAACAGTTACATCTGCTGGATTTGTTTTAATACTGCGATGAACACTATGATTGTAAGAATACACTAAATCAGGCAGCATGTCAATGTATCTCATTGTTTTCTTCGCTGTAAAGTATCGCCACATCTTCGTCTTCAGAGTACGAATCAAACGTTCTACGATAGAGGCTTTCGTTTCGTTGTACGTGTTATACAGTTCTATGTCTTCTTCTTTCATCAACGCTCGAAAATGTTTGTTTAAAAACTCAGTTCCTTGATCAGTCATGATCTTTTCAGGCTTGCGTCCAGAAGACAAAATGATTTTGAAAGCTTCAACCAGAGAAGAACCTGTTTTATTTTTCAGTGGAACTACCCAGGCATACTTTGAAAACACGTCAATGCAAACGAGCAGATATCGATACCCATCGTTAAACTTTTGCATGGACTGTGTGTCCGCTAAATCCATCTGCCATTGCTGGTCGATGCCACCCACGATCACACGATTCCTTTTAAAATTGAGACGAATAGGTTTATGTAAAGTGTATGCATCTTGTTTCATCAACCATTCTTTAATTTTCTTACGACTTATATCAAATTTCCCCTCTTTTTTCACGTCATTGTACAATCGATCCACTCCACCATATCCTCCTGAACGTTTTGGATCGTAATAGACACTAGACAAGTACTCGTCCATGTCCGAGCATAGAATGAGAGAAATCTTTTATTCTTCGACGTTTTGAATGGTGTGTTCGACATTTTGAATATTGTTGGTGGGTTCGTCATTTGTCAAAGCATCGTTTTCAACAGGTTTGTAATTTTTGATAGTTTTACTGTTGTAGCCCATCTGTAAATGTCCTTCGAGATTGAGATCATTGCGACCAACACTTATACCTACTCTAAACATTTTCTGTTTGTTATGATTTTTATTAATCTTTGGATTTTTGCTAGCAGAGTGACCCATGTTTACGCGATGGCTTCTACTATACTCTGAAGATACCAGACTTGTACGGGTGGTATAAAACCTTTTCAACTTACGAAAAACTGTCAAACATTCTCTGATAGTCGGGAAGTAAAGAGCTAATCATGTATCGTTCGTCTAAACATTTCGACATTGACAATAAAGAATTAGTTCTTCATCATCGTCAGAAACGTATTGAAAAGAAACTGTTGAAAAGTTACGCTGCAGAAATCGCGTCAATTATATCTCGCCTTGTTGTTGAAAACTGCAATGGTTGCATCATTGATCATCCGTCTCAAACACAACATGACTGTCTCATGATGGAAAGGGATGAACAGTTATGTTTGTACTTTGACCATGCTTTGGAAAAGATTTCAGAAGCAAATGTCATGGAGGCTTTTACGGAAAGTTTGAATGATATTAAACCTAGAGTGAATGGTCTTGAAATGCTCAAGTATACATGTAATGATTGTAGAACTGTCTATTGTGCAGATCAGAGACGGGTGCTAAAACAAGAGACCTTTAAGTTATTGTAACTGAACAGGAAGTGTAACATTCATGATTGTATAAAGTAACACGGTTTTAAAATGTGTCCTCAGTTTGCAATATGTCTGGGAAGAGTAAACACAGTTCCCGTAAGAGATCGTCAAAGAGAAACGTTTTTGGTTCGGTACGCAGTAAATCAGTTAAGAGAAACAATCGAAAAAGAGTCATTTTGGGCCAAAGGAAAAGCATAAAAAATGTTACGCGTCAGAATAAAACCACATCACACAGAATGGTGGAGTCCTTGCGTAAACGAACAGACAACTATTCTACGATGTTCAAACGATCCAAAGTGGTGATTAAAAAAGCAGGAAAGACATGTAAAAGAATCGAAAAAGAACTTCATATGCTAAAACATGAACATTGTAAAGCTGTGTAATTAAAATAAAATCAGAAACAATAATGTTGTTATTTATTTCTCTGTAAGGTTATAAACATCTAAAATCAAGTGGAGGCATTCAAATGTAGCAATCTTTACCAATTTCCCTATAAAAACACTGCGTCACCTCTGATTTTGATCATAATCGCTCGACAGTGTCATAGCACACAACATGACTATCGACATACTGTTCATGGCTAAGAATCAACTTGTGCTTCGTGTCAATATGTGTGCTTCTAGTTTTGAAAATAAAATCTTAAATGATTTGACAGATGAAGAGTTTGAGAAAGGGGTTCCCGTTTATGATGATGACGAAGATATATATGTATATACTAATGAAGAGTTTATCGAAAAGGTTTGGTATGCATGTGTCAAGCATGGATATATTTCTGAAGATTACGATATCATGGGAAAGTTTCTTGACGAAATGAAAGTCACTCCATAAGCAAAAAATGTAACAATTCGAAAAATCTATAAAAACCTTGCACCGTTCCTGATTTTCATCAGATCAAACAAACATTTTAAAGAAGCAACATGGTTTGGAGAAACATTGTAACGCATTGGCTATCGGATAAAATTATAACGCAAGAGGGAAATTTGGCAACTCTGGATTTGATGCGACTATTGATAGAGAAGAATATAATACCTGCAACGCTTGTCGATAATGCGACGTTGCACTCCATTATGTTGACGCAAATCATATTGGAAACATTAACAGGTGTATCGGTACCCCGAGCCCCCCAGGGACCGAACTTTACCTATCGTATGAACGCTAAGGAAACGATGATGTGGGACTTGGCTAGAAAAAACGAAAAGCAAGTGGCGGCGCTAGAAGAAGAAACGGGGGTGAATTTGGATCATTACCACAAACTTAACATTGGAAATTAACAAGCTTCGATTTTGTAACATTTATTTCAAACTGTATGAACAACTTTTTTTAATTATATAAATAGCCATAAAATGGCGTAAACGTCATATAATTTTAAAATCCATAAGGTAATGTTTTGTAATCATCAATAATTACACGTTTGTTATAAACGATTCGATAGTCTTTTTTCATGCGTTTTGTTTCGATGTTTTTGGTCTTCACATTCCGAGTAATCTTGTACGGAATGTCTACAGTAACTTGACGGGTCTCGTTACACACTGCGTGACGATACACCAGTTCACGTATAACGTCAAAGTTCACCGTTTGTCTTGCAGTACAATCCAGGGTGATGCCTCGTATCTTGGTCTCGATTTTATCCGTATTGGTCCGGTAGCAATAATTCTTTGGACCGCCCGAGATGAAGGTGGTAATGTGATCCCCTCCTAACTCGTCGGTTAAATCGCCAAGATAAGGACCTATCGGGGGCTCTGGATCACCGGGTTTGCTAACGAAGATCACCGAATCCGTATCGTAATACAATACTCTTTCCTGCAATTGGTCCAACACATCATAGAGTTTGAGACGAGCATAAGCGGTGGTGAAAGCGGCGATGATTACATTGGTTTTGGCGTTTGGTTCGATAAAATTTTCGGTATACTCATAACGAATCTCTATCATCTCGTCGCTCACCAAACTAACATCAAGCACGTTAATTTCGTCGGAGGAAAGGTAATCAAAATACACTTCGGGATCTCGAATCTGTAACGTTTTCACCATGTTGGGTCGTTGCGCGAATTTACCCCAAAACGAATTCAGCATCAATTTTGCTAGGGCGCGCAATCCAGGATTATGCTCAATTTTGCTTCGATCCAACTGTATTCCTTCGTGTTCGTAGTACTCGTCCACATATCGCTGTTTTTGTTCTTCGGTGATGCAGTCCTTCGGGTACCCGCTCGCCTCCTGCTTGATTTTCATGAAGGTGTTCATGTAGTCTTTAAACAGCTCATCAGAGGTTTCAGGAAAATGCCACACTTCGTGGAGTTGTAGGATTTGATAACCTTTCTCTAGGGCTTTCTCCAACTCTACGTGGCACCAGGTTCCTTGGATAGCTCTTTCGTTATCGGAATGGGTACAGGGGGTCTGGTTACATGTATCTGCGCAGGTTTTGCACAGAGGGAACATCAACTTGCCCTGGGTACGATAGGGAAGGACAGGATGGAAAAGACCTCGAGGTGGTAATACCGTGCACTTGATCATACCAAAATAAGTGGAAATGTCGTCGAAATTCTCGGTGATAATACGAGGACAACCAACGACTGTCTTTGTCATCTTATAGAGGCTAGCGAAATCTAGGTAGTTTATTTTTTCACCATCCTCGCACTCATAGTAAAGTTTGGCGGCGTTGGTTCGACCCCCATAAAAACCATCTCGAGGCTCCAAAGGATCCACCAAATCATAGTTGTCAAAGTATGTTTTCATGTCCTCATCACGTTCCAGCTCTTTCTTTATATCGCATTCCCATACTTCAACGAGATTGAAACCGCGTTCTTCAAGGTAAAGAGCTTTTTGCACTGTGGCTTCGTAAAGATCATGCATTGTTTTTTCACTTACTGGGTTGACTGTATCACGGGCATAGCAATTCAAACATCCATGCCAAAAACATCCATGGAACTCATAAGCCGTGTTAGTCTCTTCGTGATATCCATCCAAGAAATATCGATGCACGCTCTTTTCTCCACCATTTCGCTTATGTTGAATATGGATATCATTCTTTTCTGCCGTATAGGAAAGCCATTTCAAGGCGATATTGGATTGTTTGGTTTTCGGATGGTAGCCGTGTGGTGGAATGATAGCGATGGTGTTTTCTTTTAGGTAATTGGTTCGGTATACCAAATTACAAGCCGAGGCGATGGTCAGGCATTTTTCAAAGGGATCGATATCAGTAACGTCAAGGAACAACTCGCGGAAATCAAGACAACAGCGGCGGAGAATATCGACGTCAGAGCGACAGTAGGCGAGGATTTCTTGCTGGAAGTCGAACACATAATCGTTCTCTTTCAATTCAGTGTGCCATTCTAAAAACTTTTCCTTCTCGGCAGGACTCATTCCGTCAGGATTGTAGGATAAACTGGGAGGTATGGGTCCGACATAATTCTCGTTCTCCTTCTTGTTAAACAGATGAGGGAAATAACCTTTTGCAAGTTCGTCGATACCAAAGGTTTTAGGAAAATCAGCTAATCTCATCGGGATAAAACTCAAGGAGTCGATAAACTTGATTTTGAACATAGGTACATATAGTGTAAGGACCTTGGCACCGCGCATAATCACGTCGTACTTGACATCGTTCTCGCGTAGGTATTGTAAGATGAAATAACTATCATACCCTTGGAAGTTATGCGCCATCACAACACATCCTTCATGTTCCTCGGTAAACAACCATTCGCAGAATTCGTTTCGTGTATTATCCCCTTGAAACGACCATTCATCACCGGCTTCGTTCTGAATCACGCATAAATTGGGCTCGTGGTTCCCGTTTTCTTGCCGACATTCAAAATCAACGAAAAGCAATTGATCGTATCCGCATCGGGATGTGTCTTCGTCCGATGCATCACTGTCCGACACGTTGTCGTCTCGTTTCTTTTCAGGCTGGATGTAACAGTAGTGGTCACCGGGTCGAGTATACTCTTTACATATACGACATTTTGTCATGCCACAATGATGCTTGTCCGGATTCTTCTGGGTTCGTCTGACAGTAGTGTTGCAATCAGGGCATTTGACCAAATCAGAACAAATCGGTTTTGATTTTCCCATCGATTGTTTATGTCTATCGAAACATTCTTGGCTTTTAAAACATCGATTACATTTGTCACAATACATCCAGGATACGATAGGACAGTCGGGAAAACGACAACATTTACACGCGTTGGGACATAAATGATCCCTTTCGTGATCGTAAGCTTTCTTACATACGTGACAATATAGACTCCGCGCCATAAAGCCGGGCATGGTGGTAATAACGTCGTAATGGTTATCATGTAAATAAAGGTAAATCTTTTTCTCTTTCTCAGGACCGGTATAGATGAGACTACTTTGGTGCTCTTTAGATACGATATTGATTTGGTACTCGGTTAGATACGTCTGGAACCGTTTAACTTCATCCATGCCACAGGGTCCAAGGGGAACGTCCGCTTTTTCGTGTAATTCTCGCGCTAGACGGGTTTGTAGTGGCCCTCGATGATCAGCTATACTTTTATACTGTTTATCGTTTTCAATTTTGGCTTTGGCAACGACCAGAGCTCTTGCTAAACATAGTTCATCTTTGTTTTGAATCCTAACAATCGATCTCTTCTTGATCAAATGCTTCTCCAAATTAATCTCGCTTCGTTTCGTACTTCCACCACCATGAGGCATTTCTACATGAATCATATTAACACTAACCGTATCGTTCAATCGAAATTTCTTATTAGATTGGATGACACGTTCAATTTCAGCTAACACACGTTCGGTCGTCAAACGTTGACGAGGCATGAAAGGAAGAGAAATGGGGGGATCGAGCACAGGTGATCGTAATACAAAACGGACTTGATCATGGGGAGGAATATCTTGGGCGATGGTATTCAACAAATTCTCGAATATTTCATGAAGCCGATTATGGAATTGGGAAAGTTCCAAATGTGCAAACGTGTCCGTAAATTGAATAGCATAATCCGTACCGGTAGTCTTAAACTTCTTCACTTTTACTTGTTTAACATCTTTGACAGTAAAAAAGTTATCGCTAACCTCGTCAGATGTACTTGCGCCGTCGTTCGCTTCATCAAAAGATATTTTCTGGCCACGACCATTTTGTACGAAAGGCTCGTCCGATGTCCCTCCGTTCATATCATCATAAGCTCTCTTCTGGCCTTTCTGTAACACGGGTTCGTCATTCTGCCAATCATACATAAACGCTTCGCGCTGTTCCGGGGTCCAGGTATCCGTAAAATCAGCCACAAGCCCTAGCCGCTCGTTTTCCATTCGCCACTCCCTTATACGATGAAAAATATCCATTTTCTTCTCAAACATAAGCCGTTGTTCAAGCTCATTCAACACATGTTGGTTTTCCAGCTCAGCGAGTTCCGCAATCGTTTGGCACTCGGATATTTTCGTATCCATGTCTAAACAAAAAGTGTTTTAAGTTCATTTACTGTCTACCACGACCAAGAAAGTTTACATAAATTAACAGACGTATAGGTATTTACCTTTAAAATCAGGTCTTTTAAAATTCAAAGCAGTCCAGTAAAGTTTTCTCTGTGAATAATATATTAAAGCTAGTCTTTTCATAAGAAATATATCCAACAATGTTCTCTCTGTGAAAGCCGTCAACAATATACCGAGTAGCATCTATATCCTCAGTTTATACTCTCGGTATGGATGTTACGCAACGCTTTATGTTACGTAACGCTATTAATATTTAAACGTTACGCAACGTTTTATGTTACGCAACGCTTTATGTTACGCAACGCTTTATGTTACGCAACGCTTTATGTTACGCAACGCTATTAATATTTAAACGTTACGCAACGTTTTATGTTACGCAACGCTTTATGTTACGCAACGCTTTACGTTACGCAACGCTTTATGTTACGCAACGCTATTAATATTTAAACGTTACGCAACGCTTTATGTTACGCAACGCTATTAATATTTAAACGTTACGCAACGCTTTACGTTACGTCACCTCATTATTATTCTTACTTCCAGGCGTATGAATACTAATCACTTCCGTGCGCACGCGACGCCATTTTGAATACTAATTATACGCTGTATAGGGGGGATAAGCTACTGGGCTAACCCCCCGAAAAAAATTAGATTGAATGGTATATATTTCCTGATAGCATGTATATATAGATATACCGGGTGGCGTAAAAAAGTTCGCCTGTTTGATTTAGTATAACTTAAAAACTAAAAGAGCTATTACACTTGAACAAGGTTCTTTGCATTCAGCGATGTCTAACGCCATGTGCATTTTCATGTACACGCACGACGGTTTCAATCCATTTAAATGTTACTTATGAAATAACCAAATGAATAAATGTACAGAATTTAGTGTTCCGTAAATTTTAGGATTTAAACTTTTCCGTGCTTGTACGTACGCATACGAAACGCGTGACTGGAAAGCAGCCTTTATTGACCAATATAGCTGTGTTTAAACTTGAGTAAACATTTTTGGAAGTGCTGAGAATTAGCTACAAATGGCCTATTAAATAATTTGATAACATTTAGCATTTTACATAATTTATGTATTCCTTTCAATGAAGTGAAGTTGAAGTTCCAAATGTTTCTTGAAGGGATATGCTCTTTTATTGCTGCCGAAGGCAGCACACTATTCTTGACATGGCAAGGTTTCTCCAGAGTTCACTCAACCCAGTCTTTTGCGCCGACCGAGATCTCGATCTTGATAGTCGAGATCTCGATCTAGCGTCTGTGAGTTGTCGTAATTCCGGGCAGAAAGTCGAGCTCAAGGAGAATTTTTAAAATGGGGGGAGAGGGCGAGAAAATATTGTATTGCGCGCGCATGTTTTGTTCCATGTGATCTGCAAGTCAACAACTCTCAAGATTTTACAAGCTTTTTATTCTGCCAATTCTACAAACATTTCCCGAAGAAACACAGGTAAGTATGGCTTTATTTCTTTCTGCCGCTATTCATCAAGATGATGAACTGTTTAGTGTTCATTCTAGAGGAAAGCAATGTGCTTTTATGAGTTTATCGGCGCTTCTTTCAGCACGAAATATTCCATTGTCCGCGTGGTCTAAAACAACATTTAATAATGTCTTAATACAAGGAGACAAAATGTATTTAAAAGCTCTGAGTAATGGCTTATTAGTCCTAGACCCTGGTGTAGAATATTTGTCTATAGATAACTTTATACCAACAATAGTTAGTGTTTATTATTCATGTACGATGACAAATAATATGAATCTGCCCGTGGAGGTTAAGTAATTCATGTACGATGACAATTCCATCCCATTGGGCCATTACAGATGATGTAATATATCCATATTTTTTGTAAGTTTGTCACAGCCATTTTTTTCAAGTAAATATACCATAATTTATCAACCAAATTTGGTTTTCATTTTCTGCCTCAACAGGCGCATCAATGTTACTTTGTGCCATAACTGGCAGATCAATAATATTTTGTGCCTCAACTGGCTCAAACATGCTTTCTTACAAGATATGTCATATGTCGGTCTGTGATCGACATAGTTAATATATCGCCTGTGCAGGCAAAAACAACCCCACCTATGACAGTGACAAATAGTGATCTAGCTGTAGTCATAGAGCCCGCACCTGTGATCGTAGCACAAAATATCAATGAATCGCCATTGAGGCACAAAAAATTGATCCGCCCATTGTGGCAGAAAGAAACATTGACCTACCATTGGTTACCGTATCCCCCCCCCCCCCATTGAGGACCTTGGAATTCTTCAGGGGTAAGGGGCCATTTTGCGTTGGAATTATTCAGGGGTGTGACTATTTAGGCTTGGAATTCTTCAGGGGGTTGCAGTCAAATTATTCAGGGGGTAATAGCTGTAAGACAGGAATTCTTCAGGGGTAGGTGTTGTAAATACAAAATTCCTCCGGTGGGCTGTTGAAAGTCAGGAATTCGTCAGGTTTATAGAAAAAACCCTGTCCTCGATAGGGGGGGAGGGGGGGGGTTACGGATTTTAAATGGAATAGCTCATTGTGATAGAGCCTGTTGAGGCACAAAATAGAACTGATCTGCCCATTGTGGTGGAGCCTGTTGAGGCACAAAATATTATTGATCTGCCCATTGTGGCAGAGCCAGTTGTGGCACAAAGTAACATTGACAGCCTATTGAGGCAGAAAATGAAAACCAAATTCCAAATTGGTTGATAAATTATGGTATATTTACTTGAAAAAAATGGTTGTTACAAACTTACAAAATAATATGGATATATTACATCATCTGTAATGGGATGGAATCTGCGATATAAAGAATTAAATATTTCCAACATATGTCATGTGGATCCCTGCTCACAGTTGTTTTGGAGAGATATATTATTATGTTGGTTTGCTGTATAATCATGTATTTTGACAATTCACTGGACAGTACAGATGAACACTGATGGAAGCTAAATGCTAAATAAATATGAAATGAAATATCTACAGATTGTAAACAAAGACTGTTGTGACATGTTTGTTTAGCACATGGCAAGTGCAGTATCAATATCTTATGAACACAGACAACATGCAAACTATTATTGTACCACAAAGATATTAAAAGACATTGTCTCTACTCTTCCAAGATGCAATTGACAGCTGCAAGATGCAATTGATAGCTTTGAAGTAAAGAATGATTTCTAATAACAGGAACAATAATGTTGGTACCAAGAATTCCATTGACAATAGTCTGAACACTCTGATATGGGGCTTTGAAAACCACTTGTGTACTTCTTATATATTATTATTTACAATTACAGTGTTGTAATCACAGTGTTGTAATCTCATCGTTTGGACAAGAAAATAAATCTATACATACAGTGTTCCATTAGCAATATAAATACGTTCAATATTACTAATTGGTAGAGGAATTTTGCATGCAGTTTGGGCGTCAAGGCAGCACTTTCCTTGCGATAGTAACTCCTAGTTTTAACATTTGGCCTTCTAACTTCAATTTCACTTCATTGAAACGAATACTTACGTAAAATGCTAATGGTTGTCGTATTATTTAATAGGCCATTTTAGCTAATTCTGGACACTTCCAAAAATGTTTACTCAAGTTTAAACGCAGCTATTTTGGTCAATATTGCATGAAAATGCACAAGACGTATATCAACTCAATTCAATCAACTATATTTAGAGAGGGTAAAAACTTTACGGTCAAGGTTAATAAACTAGTGACCCTCTAAAATATAAAATCACTCAAGCTGATTATGAAACAAATTTTTCCATCATTTTTGTTTTCCAAGTTTTTCATTCGGGTGCCAGAAAGTGCAGAAAAGCGCATTTCCGAGCCTTAATTTTTCAAAATTTTCGTGGGAGGGCATGCCCCCGCATTCCCTAGATTTCGTCACCAAACATTAAATTAGTTATAAATATCTTTCTGTGATACTGAATCAAAAGTATACAACAAGGCGTAGTGCTAATACTATATAGAATACAAGTATCTTGCATTACGAATTATATTGAGTCATGCGTTTAGATAGTTGGTCAAAAAATTTTCAAAAGTTGGTCAAAGATCCTGTACACTCCCCCTCCCCCCCAACTATCAATGACTCGGTGACGTATATTTACGCATGTAAATTCTGCCATCCCTTGCCTTACAAACTACCCAAAAGTGCCAGGTTTTAAAACTTTGGTTAAGCTCGGGTTTTTTCCAATTTCATTCAAACTACCACATAAGACGCACGAAAACAAGAGATCGAAAGTGTGTGGGGTAGCTAGTACATGATTTCTTTCTTGTTCTATATTTATTGCCCTTTCAAAACACACAACAATGTAGTAAGAACAAAAGTCTATATATGATGAAAGATATATATCACGAAGAGAAAAGTCTTAGAACTGACCTATATCACATGACTTGTAAAATTATTACTTTGGAGAGGTTGGATTATTTAATCATAGCTTCACAAAACTTTTGGCGTGAAATGATTGCGTTTTTCTTCCGTACGCAAAATATATAGCAGAGCTTTATAAGTAATGACATTCTATATGTATCAGCTGATTTATCATTTATTGTATTACAACTGATCAAAGATTGAGCTAAATTGGTTAAAAACACAGGCCACAATCCGATACGCGGGATATGTAAATCGGAACACCTGGGTGTTTCTGCCTTAACAAGCAAAGAGAGCAGCAATCCCACACTCACAAGCATTCTTTGGCACGTCAATACCACAGGCCACACTGCTTCCATTGCTCACTTCAAAATTCTCTCTTCCTGAACCAAATCGGATGAACTTCTAACTCGCGAAAGTCTTTTCATTTCCAAATTCAAGCCTTCCTTAAACAAACAAGGCAGTTCTGTCCCTCTTTTCCTACTCTGATTCCCGCCCCCACTCTCATGTCACTGTATTAAAACTTTTATATATATATATATATATACGTGTAGGTTTAGGTCTACGAAACGCAAAGAGTGCTCGACAACATATAGTTAGAGGAAATTATAGATTTTCGCTTACCTCAAAACTTGTCTGCAACAGGCTGTTTCATCTGTAAAAGAATCATCTGTAAAAGAGTCATCAGGCATCATCAAACTGCCTGATGATTCTTTTACAGATGAAACAGCCTGTTGCAGACAAGTTTTGAGGTAAGCGAAAATCTATATAGCTATATATATATATAGCAGAATAATTATTTATTTTAAGTAGACCGGGAGGTGCGACTTTGAACAAACGGAACGAACTAATTAGCAAGTGTAGGCATAAATAATAATAATAATAATAATAATAATAGTCTTTATTAATCAATACTCGAAACACACGTCCGAGTTTACATGGAATTGTAAAATAAGGTATATAGTCTATTTTTCATTAGTTATTTACATCAATAATTTAATAAAACTAGTAAAAATCCTACAATATTGTTAATAATTGTTAAAATGTCATACACTAGATAAAATTGAAAAGACATCTATTTACAAAAGATTTTTTAAATCTTTCAGTTTTCACTAAAGGCAGCTCAAAGAATAGATAAAGTTAAGTTGATAAAGTTTGTGAAATAGAACTTTTAAATTTTTAAATAGGAAATCAAGCAAGAATTTTTACATTGAAAGCAATAACAAACACTCTATTGAAATAATTTTATGCAAATTAGGTTTAAATGTAAATTAGGCTAGATCATAAATGCGACGGTTTTAATGCTGTAAACATTTCTTTGTAATTACTTTCGGTTATGAACTGTCGAGTGCAGGATTGCCCTGTACGAAACAGAGCTGTATGTAATAAACCAAAGTCAAAAGTCTCACCGCTAGTTACTGCAGTTAGATACTTAGAGGCATCCAAGTCTGGGCTTGTCTCAGTTACATACGCAGTTTAAAATCCTTCTTAGATAAATAATGTCTGGTGAATATTCATTAGGCAAACACTTAAATGTTCAGTTCGGAATCTTGACCTTCCTATCTGAGGTGTACACAAGGAAAGTACTCCAATTTTGAAATCAATGCACAAATTTACTATCGTACGTTCTATAAGACATAATTCTGTTTGTCGTCCGATATTTTCAGTCACATCGTCCTGTTTTACTTGCAGTTATAAGATTAATGATTTAAACGTCAAGAGCAGGTGGCTATGCCTTATTTTCAGACAAGTCTGAGCACGTTTTATTCCTCGTTCAGAATACATTAAATTTTGTGCTATAATAAATATAGCATTGATAAGATTAATGCAAAATCTCATTGATTCCATCACAACTACATGAACTGCGATATTTTGGATACCATCGAAAAGAAAATAGTAAAATTTTCGAAAACAAACTTCGTTCGTGTACATGAATTCAGCAACTCAGGGAACCATGAATTTACCAGAGTCTTTCATGGAAATAATACAGCATTCTGTCGACTTGTTTTTGAGTATGAGAATTTTCCGGCAATTTTTATGCCGACGATTTGTTCCTGCTTCACTTCGCCATATATTTAGCCTTCGACTGATCATAAAACCAAAATTTGATAATAACATGACTCTGATAGCAAGCACACGTCATTAACTACTGTTAGAAGCTTTGAGACAAGTATGGGCTAGCTTGTCTCCGTTATATACGCAGTTTAAAATCCTTCTTAGATAAATAATGTATGGTGAATATTCATTAGGCAAACACTTAAATGTTCAGTTCGGAATCTTGACCTTCCTATCTGAGGTGTACACAAGGAAAGTACTCCAATTTTGAAATCGATGCATAAATTTCAGGCTACCGTTCTATATGACATAATTCTGTTTGTCGTCCGATATTTTCAGTCACATCGTCCTGTTTTACTTGTAGTTAAAATATTAATGATTTAAACGTTAACAGCAGGTGGCTATGCCTTATTTTTAGACACTCTGAGCACTTTTTATTCCTCGTTCAGAAAATACATTAAATTTTGTGCTAAAATAAAATATATAGTATTGATAAGATTAATCCAAAATCTCATTGATTCCATCACAACTACATGAACTGCGATAGTTTGGATACCATCGAAAAGAAAATAGTAAAATTTTCGAAAACAAACCTTCTTTCTTTGTACATGAATTGAGCAACTCAGGGAACCATGAATTTACCAAAGTCTTCCATCGAAATAATACAGCATTCTGTCCACTTGTTTTTGAGTATGAGAATTTTCCGGCAATTGTTATGCCGACGATTTGTTCCTGCTTGACTTCACCATATATTTATAAAACCAGAATTAGGTAATAACTTAAGTGGCTTTGATAGCAAGCACACGTCACTAACTGCTGTTAGACGCTTTGAGACAAGTATGGGCTTGTCTCAGTTATATACGCAGTTTAAAATCCTTCTTAGATAAATAATGTCTGGTGAATATTCATAAGGCAAACATTTAACTGTTCAATTCTGAATCTAGACCTTCAATATCTGAGGTGTACACAAGGTAAGAACTCCAATTTTGAAATCGATGCATCAATTTAGCACCGTTCTCTACGACATAATTATGTTTCTCGTCCGATATTTTCAGTCCACTTCGTTCTGTTTTACTTGTAGTTAATATTAATGATTTAAACGATAACAGCAGGTGGCTGTGCCTTATTCTTAGACAAGTCTAAGAATGTTTTAAACGTCGTTCAGCAAATACATTCAATTTTGTGCTACAATAAATATAGTATTGATAAGATTAATCCAAAATCTCATTGATTCCATCACAACTACATCAACGCTTCTTCCGCAAGCGAAGTACTTGAAAGTAGTTTCAATTTTAAATTTATATCAGTTATTACAACTACACTACAGAAGTGAGAGTTCAACGAAGCGGTGAATTGTTTGTGTTCTAAGGTTAGGCGTTAAGGAGTTAGTGTTTCAAGTTTTGTAAACATGGTTTTCCCCAATGAAGCTTATTGTTTCAGCGTCCAAACAATACGTTCGTCGTTTCGCACCTTTATCTCTTTGCCGCTGGCTCTTGCATTCCGTTTTCTGTCTACTTTTCCTTGTTTATATTCAAAAATTTAAGACCGTTTTATTTTGCTTTTTGCGAACCCGCCATGCAATCTCAGAACAAAGTGAGAATAGACTACCAAAATGATCGAATTTTATTTAATTACTAAAGAATAGATCTGGTTTCAAATTACCATATACCCTAGCCAAATTCCTTTTTCATAGATATACAACAGACGATATTTTAGTCTATGAATAGTTCAAAAGTATTCAGAATAAAATTTATAGTGCTGATGGAGCATGATCATAGTTATAGATATATAGTTATCGATATCTGACATGTTTCAAGATGTTAAATGATCTTATTAATTTACTCTGCTAAATCATCACTTATATCAAGGCAGGAAGCTCTTAGAAGCTCAGAATTTCTTGTAAAATTAATAATAGGCAGTGTTTACGTGTATAATATATGTAAAAACAATTATAATCGGGGGCGTTGGAATATTCTATATACGAACCATCTTGCTCACTTACACAGGAAACAGTTTATTTCAAAAGTATTTTATTACTACTGATTTTTACGAATACATTTGTATACGAATACTATGTCAGATATTCCATTTGGCAAGTACGTGAAATCAGCTACGAAATGGTTTAGCAGTAATTAAAGTTGTGTTTTTAAATATGGTAATACTTAGATAACCATTCTAGTAGGTATTTGAAATTGGCATTTGTTTTATTGCAGCCATACACCAATTAGTTTCTTGATAAAATAATCAGCCATCAGTGCTAGTATAATCAAAATATAGCAGAGTGACGAATAGGATAAAACTGAATGTAAATATTTTTGTTACGCGGCCAATCACACATTTCAAAAGCTATATAATTTAGATACGCCAATGTACAATATATTTCTCTCGTACTTCGATCAAAAACTCACGATGCGGCATCTGCTAGCCAGTGCAGAAAAGGGATAGTTAATTCAACTGCGATATTTTAGATACCAACGAAAACAAACTAGTAAACATTTTCGAAAACAAACCTTTATTGTACATGAATTCAGCGACTAAGCGAACCATCAATTTACCAAAGTCTTTCATGGAAAGGATACAGCATTATACCGACTTGTTCAGTTTGTGTATGAGAAGTTTCAATTTTTGTGCGGACGATTTGTTCCTGCTTGACTTTAACATATATTTTGGATTCGACTTATCATAAGACCAGAACTTGCTACTATTACTAACATGACTCTGATAAAAAGCACACGTCACGAACTGCTGTTAGATGATTTGAGGCAAATATGGGCTTCTCTCATGCAGTTATAGCCTACGCAGTTTAAATTCCTTGTTGGATAAATAATGTCTTGTGAATATTCAATAGGCAAACATTTAAATGTTCAGTTCTGAATCTTGATGTTCCTATCTGAGGTAAGGTAAGAACTTCAATTTTGAAATCGATGCATCAATTTGCCATGCACCGTTCTATAAGACATAATTCTGTTTTTGGTCCGATATTTTCAGTCCACTTCGTTCTGTTTCACTTGTAGTTAAGATTAATGATTTAAACGATAACAGCAGGTGGCTATGCCTTATTGTTGGACAAGTCTAAGCATGTTTCAAACGTCGTTCAGCAAATACATTCAATTTTGTGCTACAATAAATATATAGTATTGATAAGATTAATCCAAAATCTCATTCATTCCATCACAGCTATACATGAACGCTTCTTCCATAAGCGAAGCACTTGAAAGTAGTTTCAATTTTAAATTGTATTAATTATTAAAATTATATACTACAGAAGTGAGAGTTCAGCGAAGCGGTGAGTTGTTTGCGATCTAATGTTAAGCGTTAAGGAGTTAGTGTTTCAAGTTTTGTAATCATGTTTTCCCCCAATAAAACTTATTGTATCAGCATCCAAAAAATACAGGTACAGTAATTTCAGCTTCGTCGTTTTCCCACCTTCATCTTTTTGGCTGGCTCTTGCTTTCGGTTTTCGGTCTACTTTTTCTTGCTTTATATTAAAAAATTTCAATCCGTTATATTTTGCAGGTAATCTTTTATTGCGAACCCGCCATGCAATCTCAGAAAAAGCAGCATGCATGAGAATACACTACCAAAAAGATCTAATTTAAATTAATTACCAAAAAGAACAGATCTGGCTTCAATTTACACTACCCTACCTTTTTTTGCTTTATATATGTAGTTAAATCTGCAGACATATATATACATGTTTCGCCATTTAATGGCTCGTCAGTGCAGCTTGTAACGCAGTCTAGATGTGAGTGACTTCGTATTTATACACCATACTCTTGCTCTCACCAAGCACTTGTAGTACAATACTCAGACACCTGCGCATCGGCCATTCATGCGTGAAGTGTCTTGGAACCAGAGTGCTCAAACGACCACAAGGGAAGTGAGCTTTGCATTACATGAGATTTGCATCACATATATATATATATATATATATGAGAATCGAATAATATGTATTTTAAAAATGTAAGATATTTTAAATTAAAACCATATGATTATTAAGTGAAACTCTGACCAAATTCTGTCAATTATTTTCGACTGGTATATCTAAAATATTCCAAAGAAAGCGTGAAATGGTGGGACTGATGCAGCAACCAGTATGATGATTTATAGAATAAATTTTCACTACCGTATAGTTTAAAATTATATTTCAATTATGTAAAACCAACGCTGATGCAGTCCCCCAACCGCTAAGTAGTTCTAGATATAGCTAAAACGCAATTGTCAGATTTTTATGGAAAGTTTTAAACACGGTCTGCAGGTACCTAGGGTTACCTGGGGGTAGGGACACTCTGTTTACGAAAGAGAGTTGACCCTATAGTGGGAGGGACAACTTTTGTGCATGTAAACGGTTTGTCTCGCCCTTCGGAATCCACTTTTCAAATCTGAGCATTAGTCTAGGACCTGTATAGGAGTTTGTATGCGTTTCATTTAGCACAGGCAATCTCAACTGTTTTAGGGTAAAATGACCATGGCGGTCAACATGGCATATGTGCCAAAACCTGAATCCGGGACGAAAGTCCTGAAAATGACCCCGCCCTGAAACGGCAGTGCCGACATAGCTCTACCTTCCGAAAAGCAAAAGCGACAGCCTTTCTGAAGTGCTTATAGTGTGTAGAAGGGTTGCTTTTAGGGGTGTTATTGGAAGGAAAAATTTGTCTAAGTATAATATTTTACAAGAAAATGACCATGTACCACCCCAGGTCAACTGCTAATTATGCATGAAATAACTCATATACCTGGCAGAGATTAAATTTTCTTATTTCCTAAAATTTTTTATCATGGTATGAAAAACTATGCTCAATTTAATATAATTATTGTAGATTTCATAAGGATTGACATTGTTTTGTTTAAATATAATACATTTTATTTCACTTACCCCCAACAAAACACGATTTCAGCCATATTTTGCCGTCTTGTTTGCTTTTTATCGCCGAGTCTCGCAAGTATCACCCAATTGTTGTACTTTTACATAATGATAGATGGCTAAAGAAGATTTCAACCAAGTTTCGTCAAGTTTTGAAGCAGTGCAGTGTATTTTATCTTCGATGTTGTGTCCTTCGATATTTCGTCAAATATGCCGCCATTGCAAGCCTCGCAGCTTCTCTGCCCGATAAATGCCACTTCTTCGTCTTCATATGTATTTAGATCACAGTATCCAAGAGTACTTCATTGTAGAATAGTCCCAATCGAAAAATTGAAAACATTAGTTGCACTGGAACGGAAAAAATCTCCCATAACAAATTTAGGATCAGAATCAAAGACACAAGTTTAAAAATAATTTGAAAGTCACGCGCAATCTTCGCGAAAACTTCTCGTGGGCTACTTGACAGGGGGGGGTTCACGAAACGTTTGTTCGCCACCACAGAACCCAAGTAAATATATTATATTTATTGTATTTTTATGATTTATGATAAAAACAATAAATTTTTGCCGTATTTTCTATTGTTTTTATCATAAATCATAAAAATACAATAAATATAATATATTTACTTGGGTTCTGTGGTGGCGAACAAACGTTTCGTGAACCTCCCCCCCTGTTAAGTAGCCCACGAGGAGTTTTCGCGAAGATTGCGCGTGACTTTCAAAATATTTTTAAACTTGTGTTCTTGATTCTGATCCTAAATGTGTCATGGGAGGTTTTTTCCTTTCAAGTGCAACTAATATGTTTTCAATTTTTCGATTGGGACTATTCTACAATGAAGTACTCTTGCATACTGTGATCTAAATACATATGAAGACGAAGAAGTGGCATTTATCGGGCTGCAGAGAAGCTGCGAGGCTTGCAATGGCGACATATTTGACGAAATATCGAAGGACACAACATCGAAGATAAAATACACTGCACTGCTTCAAAACTTGACGAAACTTGGTTGAAATCTTCTTTAGCCATCTATCATTATGTAAAAGTACAACAATTGGATGATACTTGCAAGACTCGGCGATAAAAAGCAAACAAGACGGCAAAATATGGCTGAAATCGTGTTTTGGTGGGGGGTAAGTGAAATAGAATGTATTATATTTAAACAAAACAATGTCAATCCTTATGAAATCTACAATAATTATATTAAATTAAGCATAGTTTTTCATCCCATGATAAAATTTTTTAGGAAATAAGAAAATTTAATCTCTGCCAGGTATATGAGTTATTTCATGCATAATTAGCAGTTGACCTGGGGTGGTGCATGGTCATTTTCTTGTAAAATATTATACTTAGACAAATTTTTCCTTCCAATAACACCCCTAAAAGCAACCCTTCTACACACTATAAGCACTTCAGAAAGGCTGTCGCTTTTGCTTTTCGGAAGGTAGAGCTATGTTGGCACTGCCGTTTCAGGGCGGGGTCATTTTCAGGACTTTCGTCCCGGATTCAGGTTTTGGCACATATGCCATGTTGACCGCCATGGTCATTTACCCTAAAACAGTTGAGATTGCCTGTGCTAAATGAAAATATACAAGTCAAAACTGTAAGCTCCATAAACAAGCACCAGAAAATAGAAACAGGAAGTGATAATGTGGTGCAGGGTATCATCTATAAATATGGACATGGTGTTTAACATACTGTAAGTATGGTTTCCTCCCATAGGGAATGTTGACTGGGTGGGTTAGGATATACAGATTGGGAAAGTAATATCACAATTGTTGTAAAAATAGATAATGCAGGCTAAATACATAATATAGGTAAGCGATATACTTGATGTAATCGGTCACTGAAAAGCCCCAACGGGGAGTGAGCTGAATAATGTATGTATGTATGTATAATAAGTAATATACTTAAAAATTGGGATGAAATGTACATGCAAGTCACTAATATAATATGTTGTGAAATATAAAGTATTTTTGAAAATATAATGTTCAAGGTGGTTGTCAAATGCAGTGTTTTTTGTAAGTTTGTTGGATTGGCCCTCTATAACTTAACCATTAGTAAAATAGCAAAGTATATCGCATTCCGGTGTCACAGGATTTTCGCCCGCCCAGGAGATTCGACCCCCCCTATTCGCCCCCCGGGGCACAATCCGGGGAATATCGCCCCCCCCCTTAGGAAATTGCCCCCCCCCCCATATAAATTTTAATCTAAAAACAAAACGATTGCAAGTTGAAAATATCGTTGAAATGCGATTTATTTCTTACAATGAGGATACAAAATTACACAGATGTTTTAGGCTTCTTAGCAACTGGTGGTGTGCACAGTCGCCAGAACCATCCATTTGGTACATTTAGGCAAGAGTCATAAGTCTCATATTCTACACATTTAAAATGAAACCATTGCCCACAGAGATCGCATGAAATCATATTGTCACATACTCTTCTGGCAGTTTGCATTCGCATAAGGTCGCGATTGTGACGTTGTTGTGTTGCCTTGGCTTGGCTGGACGATTCGTCGACGTGCTTGGGGAAGTGGGTCAGTTCTCTATTCTCAAAACAGGAGAGAAGATGGCTCCTCATTCTCTTTTGGTCAAAGCGTACATCGTGCACTGGCTGTTTTCCAACTGCTAATTCGTACACGAAGGTGATAGCAAACAATCCACAGTCAACTGATCCTGTCTGGGTCTGAACAGGTGGAATATCAACTTCCAGACGTCCCAACTCGTCAAATAAGGTTTGGTAGCATTGTGCCAGTTGAACTTTTGTTGATCCCGCCAGGTCATCGTAGAGCCGGTAGAGGCTATCGTAGACGTTAACGTAACCGCCTGTCAATGTCAACAACAAGTTTAGATTAAGTTTATCTAGTCGAATCATCAGAATCATAAGAATCATAAAAAAATGTTGGTTCATGATTCTTAACAGATGAAACAGACTGTAGTGGTCTTTTGAGGTAAAATATATATGTGCTCTGTCTATATGGTATTGAGCACACTTTGTGTTTCGTAAACCAAAACCTACACGTATATATATTAATATACACGTATATATTAATTTGGCCTTATGACGCATCAGGTATGTCTGGATATGAAGGTGTCTCAGTGTTTACCACAATCATGCGGTGAGAGCGTATGTACGTGTTCAAATACTGTGGCATTTCATATCTAGACAGCATTCCATATCTAGACAGCATTCCAAACTCAACTGACGTGCCTATAGCCTCCTTCGCAGGCGACTCTTTGGCAAAATAGATTTTTAAAACACCAAATTTTATTAAAAGGAGAATTATAAATGAGTTTAAAGTTAGGGATTAATAGAGATCACTGGGGATAAAGGGTAAAAAATATTAATAATATTTTTGCCAAAGAGTTGCCTGCGGAGGAGGCTATGACGAGCCATTAAACGGCGAAACATGTCTGCAGATTAAACTATAATTTATATATACCTATCGATGACGATGTAATCCAATGGTATGCTCCAGTGTTATGGATCTGTTGGGTCTGCTTTGTCTGCTTCGTCTGCTGGACATTACCTTCCAATACTGGTTTGGCAGGAACTTTCTGCGGTTGGGTCTGCTTCGTCTGCTGGACATCACCCACCAATACTGGTTTCGCAGGAACGGCTTTCTGCGGTTGGGTCTGCTGGGCGCTTGGTACATATGGCTTCAGCACTGCTGCGTTAACTTTCTTCTTGTTTGTGATGCCTGTTGAAAAGTTCTAATAAAGAAAAATTCCTTTAATTTCAACATCAATTTTAGTCCCGGTATAGAATCACATGTTTTAACCGTTAAGGACAAACCTTAATGTTGTAAACATTTTCCCCTAAACAATTGACCACTTCATAGGGCCCTAGGCACTTGGCATCCAACTTGCCACCTTTACACGAATCGTTTCAACTGTTTCTTAGCAGCACAAGTGATCCTTGTTTAAATTCCTACAAATGTAAAAAAATCCAACATTGTAAATTATAATAAATAACCGCTTATTCTTTTGAACTGCTACCGATCACCTGTACGGTATATGCTGGCAGGGGAAAATTACCCAACCTCAAATTTCTCTGTTGTGTTTTACCTGCTTATATGCACCATGCTTTGCGTCGTATAGCTTTTTCTGTTTGTCTTGGCTTGCCTTTATGTTATCTGCCACTTTACTGTATGACTTGCGAAGGTCTACAAGTTCTTCTAATCTTTCTTCCAACGTACGTCCTTGCCTTCGGGCGCAACTTCCATCTGTATTGGAAGAAGTGCCTCGTGTCCAAACGTCGAGTAGAAGGGTGTATGCTTCGTCGTCGCTTGGACCGATGTGCGATAGGCGAACAAGATATCACCGATGGTCTCTTCCCAGTTGTCTTGTTTCTCATTGACCGCCTTACGAAGTGCACGCTGGATGGTCTGATTAAAACGTTCATCCAGGCCATTACTTTGAGGATGGTACGCAGATGTTTTCCGATGCTCTGTGCCTGTAAATATTAGTCGGATTAAACGTCGATATTAAAACACATGAAAAAAGATAGTGTCCTATACCTCCTGATGCATGAATGCTAATTCCAATAGACAAACACGATTTATATTTCCAACGTCCCAGAATACTGATGGTGTACATAAATAGAAAATATACTGTATAAGCTACTGTACCATACCTGTTTTTGATGCAGCTCTTCACTAACTTGTTTGACAAATTCACGGCCTTGGTCAGATATCTGGCCGGATCTCTCCGCATCCATTTCTTGTCATCGTCCAATATATAAAATCAGCAACGCAACGAGCTGTCTTGTTAGGTATTGCACTAGCTTCGGGCCATTTGGTGAAGTAATCGCACATGGTAATAATATATTTATTCCCCTTCTTTGTCTCTGGTAGAGGGCCGATCAGATCAACACCAACCTAAACAAATTCGATAGTAAAAACGTGTAATGCAGTCATTAAAGCTAAAATTTTAAGTTACCAACATTAGGTTTATATCTGCTTCTTTAGTAGCAATACACGAAATCCTATATGTAACATGCGAGAGTGGGGGGGGGGATGCCAGTGTAGGTAGCGACGTGAGAAGTAGTTGCGAATAGTAGGTTGTTCAACTACCTGAAAATTAAGAAAACAATTTCTTCGACGTTTCGTGACAAAGGGATTTCGCTCGAAACGTCGAAGAAATTGTTTTCTTATTTTTCAGGAGTTGAACAACCTACTCTTCGCAACTATATGTAACATGGTCTTCCAGGTATTTTAGTATGTCAGTACAAATTCTATATGTAACTAATATGGTCTTCCAGGAATATAAAACTGACTAGGAGTGATACTTTGTTTGCATTAACTTATCAATATGCAGGTAAACCTGAAAGAGACATGGGCGATGAAACATATACTATATTAACAATTCGAATGGCCAAATTTGAAATCTAATGAGTAATGTACAATAAATACTACATCAACTTGTTTCCATGCTCCTGAAGGAACAGAAATCGGATGAAGAGAAGGCACCGTCTTTCTTAATTTTGGGTTTGTATTTTGGCACTGATGACAGGATTCAAGGAAATCCTTGATATCTTTCACCATCCCGTTCCAGTAAAATCGCTCCTCCATTTTCTGCACTGTTTTGTCTCGTCCAAAATGTGCATTACCAGGACCTTCATGGCATTGGCTATGGAGTATGGGTAATAGACGTTAAATTAAGAATTCAGTCTATTATGAAATGTTGATAACAAAATAGCATGTAAAAGAAAATAATGAACTATTATCTTACCGAATAATTCGTTGCTGTGTTTCTTTGTCGAAAATAACTTGACGTGGAGCTTTTCCGAAATTGTTTCTGATTCCCCGATAATACAATATGCCATCATTTAAGATAAGATCTGCGGCTCTTTTTCTGAGATCTCGCTTCTGCTGCTTCGTGTAATTCTCTGGATAGTTTTGCTGATCAAGATAAGTCAAATATCTTCCATTGTTACTACTTGTAGTTTGGTGGTAGTGGCCGAGCAATTTTTCCGATACGTCTTTCAGTAATGACTAAAGGCAAGTGATTTCTGTTCATATCTTTGGCACTTTTATAGCTAGTGCATGTATACGTCACTTATTATAATAATATCAATAACTATAAAAACAATCGCTGGCAAATTTTATCAATAGCAATGTTAACAATAGCCGCCACGGTAATCACTTGTTAACAATAAATTAAGATTAATAAAAAATTCATGGAATGTGTTGCGAAGCGTAATTAGTCCTTCACTTTACTCTTTAGTCAGTTTTCATCATCTTTTAGTGTCAGTGACGTAATCTTGATTCTTGGCTTTCACAAAAAATGTTGCATGTGGTTTTATTCAAATAATTTCATGATACTTTGATTTATTACTTATTACTATTAGTGCCTTACAGGCTTGAGAGTGTAACTCTGTAAAACTTTTTTGAAATGTTTTATTGGAAAGTTTTACAATTCAGAGATTTGTAAACTAACAAGTAAAAAACAGTTTCATACGCGCAACACTAATGACAATTATAAGCAATATATTTATCGATAACGACAAAACGTGGACGCAAAACAATTTTAATAATACACATCTTTTATAAAGCAT
The DNA here is from genome assembly GCA_016169945.1 of Trachythela sp. YZ-2020. Lineage (NCBI taxonomy): Eukaryota > Metazoa > Cnidaria > Anthozoa > Malacalcyonacea > Clavulariidae > Trachythela > Trachythela sp. YZ-2020. The sequence continues at coordinate 5,073,045 of JADLSH010000389.1, forward strand.
TTTGAAAATATTTAATATATCGAATAATCAATTACGACGAAATGTTTCTGGGCCTTGCATGGGTATGACACTTTGTACATACTAAGACCGTCTATTTAATTTAGTTTATATATCGAAATTCGATCAATTCCATCATATCTGTCAACCGTATGCCTTACAGGCAAAAGCTAATATTTTCACTCAATCTATTTTATCACCCTCAAATAAAAGTTATGCTACGCTGTCGACACTTGGTGAAATATTCAATCACAAAAGAGCACCAAGTAATGTCTTTCCGAAGTACACAAAGTGTTGAAATTTTATATGCCTGTTCCAATGAGTTCTGTTACTACAGAAAGAAGTTTTAGTGTCATGCGTAATTGTATCAAGTCACGGCTCAGTTCTACATCGTCTGAAAACAACCTAAATAGTAGAAAGTTTGCTTCTATCCATAAGTTATATAATTTTTGTACTGATAGCATAGCAAAAGAGTTTGTATAACTAAACGAACAGCGGCGCAATTACTTCGGAAGAAATATAGGACAGTTGTTATTGGCACAGAAGTGCAATGGCGCAAACATTATATATTTTCTGATCATTATGAATTACACTTATGTAAAGTATTCTGCTAATAGGCCCTTTGCAGGACACTAAAAATAAGACGAATGTAGACCAATGGGGTTTTCAAAACAACGAAAAGACAATGGAACAATTACGCCCACTGGATCCTGCTATTGTTATGCTAAGTGTCCTACAAAGGGCCTATTGTATTCAGTAAACGCAGTTAGGACCCAATACCAGAACGATTTTATAACATTTAAATATTCAGTCCCGTCCGAGCCAATCAATATCGATCACATGGAATTATAATAGTTGCTGAAGTTCCAGGATTCCCACCTTTTACATATGCTACAAATTAAGACGAAAATGCCATCACATAATTATACTAAATAGTCTCAAAGATAAGAAAAACCAGTTTCATACTAATCATATACTGTAAAGAACAATGACAAATTTGTTGTCTTGAGCGGGATTCGAACTCGCATCTTTAGGTTTCTACCAGTGCGACCAGTGCTCAAATGTGCAGTTCCGGTGTGGCAAGGTATTATTATTATTGATGTTTATTAAAACTCTCTTGCAGTTATACAACTGAATTAACATGATTTTACAGGTAATTTTATCACAAGGGGTATGCGAATTTTGCATAGAGGGAAAAGTAGTCTCAACCAGTTATGTCCAAGATTGTAGTTGTTCATTTCTCAGATTTTTTCTGTGAGCTTCTTTTCACAAATTCAGTTTGTAAAATTTTAATTAATTATAAAAATAAGTCACCTATTGAGTTGCACCCTATTATCAATTGCATGACCATTGCTGTCAACCAGTGCCCTGAAAACATATTATAGAAAATATATTATTTTATCTGTTTGTCTTCTTGTTGATCGTCAAACATTGTTTTAGATGTTATTTTATACGACAATATTTGACAGGGTCCAAGGCCTGGTCTATATGGCTAACCACATGTACGCAATGCGTACCTATTTTTAAATGCTATTTCAGTAAATTCTATTTCGTATGAACCGTTTCAAAATGTTTTGCAACAGTGACTATTAAACTTGTCACGTGTACGTGGAAAAACAAAATTTCTATCTTAACCAATCATCAGCTTGATAGATACCAGTCCACGTTTGGCGCGCTATTTGCGCATGCTCTTTACAAACAAACTATAAAAATTCCTGAGCGGAATTTGCTACCCTCGCCCAGGGCTTTCTCCCGGAACGGCGCTATGGCGCCACTAGCCGACTCGCTACCTCAGGGGTTAAGGGTTTGTCATTCAGCAGCCTAATCCTAGAAATATAAGAAAGCTACAACACACAGATAATGCGAAGACAGATGTATTTTTGTATATTCTAAAATATACGGTGCTTTATTGAGTATATGGAAGATATATAATCTTATCCACTAAATTGGGATGTCTAGTTTTTCTATTTTATTTATCGACTATTTGTGCTCAGTGAAAATTGAGGATTCATTAAGTTCGACGAGGCGGTTTTCATTGCAGGGAATGGACCTCTTCAATGATAAGGCGACTAACTGAACCCCTCAGTGGCGTAGGAACCGGAGGCACAGGAGGCACGTACCCCCCCTAGTTCTCTCCAAAGTGCCCTTATCTCCAGCTAAAACAATGAAAAAGTGCCCTTTTCTAATAGAAGAGGTGCCCTTAAGACCGGCCAAGTGCTCCCCCAACTTGAAGTTGCTTCCTACGCCTATGGAACCCCTGCAAGTGCCCGCATCTCCTGGAACATGTTCGTAGCCATATATACATTTACCAACAGACATGCCAACAATAACGCGACCCTTCGGAATGTTTTCACAAAATCCATCCAATGTACCAGGACGATGGTTGTTTCAAATCAAATCAAATCAAATCTTTATTTAAACACGGTGGTTTCATCAGGCTTTACAATAAGTTAATATAGCATGCAATAATAAATATACCTAATTATGTTGGAAATCTATTTTACATTATACCTGTTTTCCATGAATGCCGTGCCTATCGAATATGATCTTTCAACATTTGTCGAAATTCATTCAGAGATTCCGCTTGTCTTATATTGCTGGGTAAGCTGTTCCATAAAGCCGCACCACTATAGCTAAAGCTATTTTTAAGATAATTGGTGCGGGGTAAAGGAACAGCAAGTTTGTTCACAGAGTCTCGAAGCAAGTAAGAAGTTACATCGTTGCGATATGTAAATTTAGAACATAGATATTCGGGAACGAGGTTATTTAAAGATTTAAACACCATCAACGCTTTTTGAATTTGACATTGTATGTTTAGATTATCCCACCCTAGCTTTTCCAATAAGCTATTGGCATCGGCGTCAAAATTAGAAAAGGTCAACACTAGTTTATTTGATAAAGTTTTACCACAATTTCCCCACACGATATTACAATAGTCAAAATGTGGCTGTATAAGAGCTTGATAAATAATGTGCAATGTTTTCAATGAAACAAATGACCTTAATCGCTTGATGGCACCGATACCTGAAGCAATTCGTTTTGTCAATTTATCGGTATGAATACTCCAAGTAAGATTTTCGTCAATTAGACACCAAGTGACTTTGTTGTGGAAACTCGATCTAATGGTATTCCATTTATTTCAAAAGTAGGATTTTCAGGAAAAGTACTTAAACGTTGCCTCGACCAAATTAACATGTATTCAGTTTTAGTCATATTTAGAGTAATTTTATTAACCATTTATTAACGTTTTCCAAATCTTCATTAAGATGGAACTCAATGGTACTCATATCGTTAACAGCGTATGTAAGATGAGTATCATCTGCATACATTCTGGGATACGTGTTAGACAAACAACTTGGTAAATCATTAATAAATACCAGAAACAGGAGCGGGCCTAAAATCGTTCCCTGAGGAATTCGCACTTAAGAGTATATTTCATAGAAAGTGAACCACTAACAAAACATTTCTGCGTGCGGTCTTCCAAATATGACTTGAACCATTAGAAGGCAACTCCATGAATTCCATAATTTTTGAGCTTAGACAACAAAATCTCATGGTTGACCGTATCGAAAGCCTTTTTCAAATCTAGGAATACTACGGCATTGACGTTGCCACGGTCAATATTGTAGGCCCAACTATCAGTAGCCTCAAGTAAGCCCGTAACCGTTGAATGCAAAGAACGAAAGCCCGACTTGTGTTTTGTTAGTAAATTATGTTCAAACATGTATACATAAAGTTGATTATAGATTATTCTTTCGAAGGCCTTGGCCATTACTGAAACCACTGAAATTGGGCGGTAGTTATTCATTTCATTCCGTGTACCTTGTTTAAAGATTGGAGTAACTTTGGCACATTTCCAATATTCGGGAAATATACCCAATGTTAATGAGATGTTAAAAATATTGGTAATAGAATTAGAAATAAGATCAGCACATTCTCGAATAAGTCTGGCAGAAATCTTGTCAAGACCAGTTGCTTTTGATTTGCATAGTTGGCTTAACAATGAAAAAACTTGATAATTGTTTGTCTGGGTGAATTGAAACCTTTTATCGTTATTAATGAGATAATCAGTGTAACTCGTATCGCTACTGCTCACTGGAATCTCACTAGCAAGTTTAGGTCCTACCTGTATTGTTGAAAATACGTAAGGTCATTGATAATCTGCCATGTCTTTCGAGAATTGCCATTGTGTTGCATAAAAGCATTCTTATAATAAGACTCTTTAGCAAGTTTAATTTCCTTATTAACAATATTTCGCAATCTTTTAAAATTGTCCCAATCGCGGGGGACAGTGGAGCGTATGGCTTTTATTTTGGCTATGTTACGATCAGTGTTGTAGAAGTTACTTTTTTTTGGTAACTAGTTACAGTTACAGTTACTCTTCCAGAAATGTAACTAGTTACAGTTACAAGTTACAATAATTAAAAAGTAACTAGTTACAGTTACAAAGTTACTTTTCAAAATTTGTAACTGGTTACTTTTAGTACAAAGTTACTTTTATTTCGTCATAGAATGAACTGGAGTGTCAGCGTATGCAGCAGTATAAAATACCCAAATGTTGTCGAGTCTCTCGCAAAGGCCTTTGCTCGAAACTTCAATGTTTTATCCTACCGTAACATGCTTGCGAGAGACTCAACAAAATATGGTTATAAAGTAATATATATATATACATGTCATATAAAGTTCCCATAACAACTATATAGCAAGTTAGTTAGGTAAAACCGTTGTTTAATTTAACAAGAATAGAGTTTTCAAAGTTATTGTCAGTCATCGAGGAACGATGTGGTCTGAAAATTAATCCTGCACAGCTGAACAGCCTTTCACATGCTGCACTTGCAGGGACAGGTGTGTTCAGTTCAATGAACAACTGACGAAGTTTCGGCCACCTTGTATATGCAGAAACTTCATCACTGGGGCTTCCGAGGAACAACTGCAGCTCATCTGCAGATGCACTTGTCGACTTTCGAGTAAAGAAAAAATCGCCCTTATCTTCCTCAACAGAAGAAATTGAGGTTTCAGCTTTTCAACGAATTTCGGAGTTAAAATGATCGGAATGTTTGAGAAAATTGAAAAAGTAACGGCGCTCTCAACGGCATTTGTAACTCGTTACAGTTACTTTTTATCTCCAATTTTTGTAACTAGTTACAGTTACAGTTACTTTACTGAAAAAGTAACTAGTTACAGTTACAGTTACTTAAAAAAGTAACGATTACAAGTAACTAGTTACTTGTAACGAAGTTACTCACAGCACTGGTTACGATCATGCATGGGTTTCTTTAATTCAGATGTTATCCACGGAGAGTTCTTAGATCGAACACGCTTAGTTCGCATTGGAGCATGTTTATCAGCTATAGTTAAAAATGTACTTTTCCATTCAGCCCACATTATATTAGGGTCTTGAATGTTGGACAGATTATAATCCCAGTCTTGAGAGGAAATATCATTTCGGAAATTTTCTTGATTAAACTTCTTAAAGCTTCTATAGGTAATGTAGTTACTTCCCTTACTAGATATAGTGTTTATAGATAATTTGCGGTAGACATAGATTAGGCTATGATCACTAATACCACAATGTGAGCCTCCTGAACAAACTACCCTTTCCGGATAGTTAGTGAAAATTAGATCGATCAAGGTGGAGGTAGTTTTCGTGATACGAGTATGCTCATTAATTAGTTGCTGAAGACCATATGTGTCGGTAATGTTCGACAGCAGATGAGAATTGTTGTCATACTGAGTACTATTTTTAGCCAAATTACAGTTAAAATCTCCCTTTAAATAAAATTCGACATTTTCAGCATCAAGTCGCCCAATAAGGGACTCAAAAGAAGTAAATAATTCAACAGGAGAATTGGGCGGCCTATACCATTTTTTATGCCTGTCACGCCAATAGGGTGAACTGCAGCTTCAATGGTAGCAGGTGACCTGCATGCATTCATTGCCGTTGATTGTAATGAACCAACGTCGACAAACACTAGACGCGCTTATCAATCTTAGGTCCCCTTGATAAGTCACTCCCAGGGCTGTGTCTGAATGAGTCTTTCGAAAGTCGCATGTCTATATAGGAGAACATGAAAACAGCATCTGGAATTATAATACACTGGTCAGTTTAAAGAATATCCCGCAAGTCTACAAATAATAAATGTATACGATAATCACTTGTGACTGATGTTTCGCTAATAGCCAACGGTGAAGACGTCATATCAACTCAATGGCTGCGAAATATGGAGTTGTAACATCAAATCGCACGATTTGACGTCATAGCGTGTACAACGACGAAAGTTTCTGAAATCCTTTTTTTCGTATATTTGAAGGAAAAGAGCATTCATTTCCAGAAAATGGCAAGAGGAACTCCTCAAATTTACCCTACTGGTGCGCATTAATTTATATTTATATTTGTAAATTAAATAAGAAATGAGGCAATTCTTGAATTCGGGTTTCACTTGACATGAGGAATTATCAAGATCTATCAAGGAAATGTCGTTTCCCAACAAGGGTTAAATGTAAGTCCTCAAAAGGCCAGTGGAGAGGGCGATAACGAATTTTTGCTCTTTGCATAAGCAAGGCTGTCATTTGAAACCATACTAGCTGACATAGGAGCTTCTTACACCTCACCCACCCCTTTATTGTCTCCATTACAACTCAAGCTACAGGATTGCCCTGCGACAAAGTAGGACCTCAGTAGGCGTCTTGTTGACTGAATACTGACAAAATATCTTATCTAATAGCTGATAGAAATTGAAAAAGCAATTGAACAGCTATTTGAAACTGACTTCAGTCTTACAAAATATATTCATAACAGCTAACAATTGGCAACCACAAAGGAAGACTCTTTCAGCGCTCAAATTTATATTCTTTTTTTCGAGCATACCAGACTTACCAAAATTTCTCCTTCATTTCTGCTATCGGCAAGATTCTTGTAAGTGCATTGTCTGATGGTACGTTTCTCATCATCCATGAAACAAGTAAATGTACTCGTTGCTATCGAGAAAATAATCGGAAATTTTGACGTTAAATGGATTGATTGAAGAGCATACAGTACATGGCCTATTCTTAGAAAGTTTCAATAGTGCACACTTCAGAGAATTGGTATGCCCCTTTAAGAAATATAGAAGTGCTCATTTTTAGTGATAGTTAAAGAAACTGTGACCAGTTTTTACGGGGTTGCAGGAATCATCCTCTGGGAAATTTTGAAATCTGGGGATTCTAAAATACCATTTCCTCTATTTTGGGGAGAGATTTTATAAGAATTCTAAATGTGACACATATCAAAAAGTCAAGAAGACAACTCCCAACTCAAGGCCGAACCGCAACCGCTCACCCCCTCCTTCGTTCGTGCCTTTGTGGCCTAAGCCATTGTTCAACATGTTATAAAACTTGCAATACAAAGTTGAAACTGAAAATTTCAAATTTTCAATAAACACGTTCTAATCAATACTGCACAAAGTGTGCAATACTGCACACTAAAATAGGCCGTAGTACTTAATAATTATTGGATGAGGTTGAGCGTGATATCGAGAATTATCAAGGCCGAGGTTGTGTTATCTGCCTAAGCCGTAGGCAGATAACAAAAACGAGGCCATGATAATTCTCGATATAACGCGAAACCGAATTCAATAATTATTTTATTACGCGTTTTCAAGTTTTGTATAAAACAAACTGTTTTTAATGACGTCGGGAATATTTTCTGTTGATATGACGTCACATCTACATGCAGAAAACTATTATTTGCAGATGTGACGTCATAATTACAAATATCAAGATTTATTTGTAGGCCAGCAGTAATGCGTAATAAAGTACAATATAAGAAGAACTGACTCAAAACTAGGACTGGATAGAGATGTGGTATTTAATGAACTATTTTTGAACCCGAAGTATCTATCAATAGAGAGAAGAAATCTTAATCAACTTCGTAACAAAATTGTTTCGTAACAAAGTTTGTCAACTTCGTAACAAAACTTGGATGTTAAATTCGTTTTAGGTTCACGAAAATACATTTTTTATACAACGCGAGCAATAAAAATTTCCTAACCTCTCTTTATATATTTTGGAATGTTTCTAACCTGTTGCAAACCTGTTCACCCATGCTTGTGTTCTAGAATATTTCTATAGACTGTTTAGTACCCAATTATTATTATTCCGTTTAGGTATTTCCAAATTAGTGATAATTCGATGCATACATTTTTTGAAATATTTATTCATTTTTTAGTCAATTTCGTGTATTATTCCTTCCCGTCATCAATTCGTTACTCCTTGTTCCGGATTTTAAAACTCCATTAATTCCTCATTTACTGTGTGAACTTCCAAATCAATGTGTCGATTTCAGCTGGCTCAACATGAGTTGTCAATGTAGCCCCAAGATAAGACCGGTCCATAACTAATACTGTACATGAGTTACATGAAATGCTGAATAAAACAAGTAGCCAATACTGGGCATTGGTACTCAGCGATAGTATTCGCTTAGGGACCGGTTATTAAGTATAGGGGGAGTGGGCCGGAGCATTCTGAAAAGCTGTGGCCCAAAACCCGATCGCCCACCCCCTTCCATGGGGATGAAATTGACTGGTCCACTCCCTCTTGTTGGCTGGAAATAACATGACCCACCCCAGTCAAACATATCACGGTATATATCACCATCACAAATTTGTTGTTAGTCTAAACCATTTTTGTATAGAATAACGTTTTTGTGCACAGCCCGGCTTATATATTACTAGATACTGCTCGATATGCGGCTGTGTAACCTGTGTTGTATCATATCTACAAGAACAAGGCAAAAATCTTGTATATCTCATGCCATATTCACATTTATAAGAGCTGTTGTCGTTGGAAACAGCATATAGAATTTTTTCAATTTTAACAAAAGTCATTGCGTGCACGCGGAACTGATACTGTCACCTCAACCATATAGTCTAGGACCTGTAAAGGAGTTTGTATGCCTTTTATTTAGGACAGATTATCTCAACTGTTTTAGGGTAAAATGACCATGGCGGTCAACATGGCAGATGTGCCAAAACCCGAATCCGGGGCGAAAGTTCTGAAAATGACCACACCCAGAAACGGCACTGTCGACATAGCTCTAAATCCTGAACCGCCAAAGCTACAGCCTTTCTGAATTGCCTACAGTGTTTAGAATGGTTGCATTTAGGGGTGGTCACTGGAGGGTGAAATTTGTCTAGGTACAATATTTTACAAGAAAATGACTATGCACCATCCCAGGTCAACTGCTAATTATGCATCAAATTACTCATTCACCTGGCAAAGTCTATGTTTTCCTATTTCCTAAAATTTTTTGTCATAGGAAGAAAAAATATGCTTATGTTAATATAATTATTATAAATTTCATAACGAATGTTGAGATATTTGTTGAGATATAACACATTTCATTTCACTTACCCCACGCCAGAACACGATTTCAGCCATATTTTGCCGATTTGTTTGCTTTTTATCGCCTCGCAAGTATCATCCAAGTGGAGGTGCTTTGGGTGGCGGAAGCAGTTGGCGCCGCTCCTCTTCCGACCGAGCCTGTCCTGTCAGGGTCAGGAGTGGAGGTCATATTGAGCCACTCAGATAGGATCAGTGTGCTCAAGATAACTCATGCTAAGTTGAGATTCTCTCCACGCAATGGCGAGGTTTTCCCCGGGTACTCCGGTTTCCTCCCTCCTAATACTAACCATGACATGGGGGTGGGGTAACAGTAATGGGCTGCTTTATTTGTGGACTCCCTGCCATTGAGGCAGTTGAATAAAAAAAAAGTGTGTACAAGTGGGTAGCACGGGTGGCGGAGCAGTTTAGCGCGCGCTGCCACTGCCGAGTTGAAGCTGTTTGTTTCACAACAGGGGTCAGTGTTGTTGGTACTCGAGATCAGCAGGTGTGGCTGTGCTCTCATATGGCAGGGTTCTCTTGAGATTCTCTCTTTCCCGGGTACTCCCCTTCTCCCTCCCCTACCTCTCTTCTAACTAACAATGATAAAGACCGTGGCGGCGCAGTGGTGGGCTGCTAATTGGCTGACAAGTTGAATAAAAAAGTGGTATTGAAGTAAAATGAAAAAAAAAAAAAAACATAATGCTAGTTGACTAAAGAATAATTCAACCAAGTTTCGTCGGGTTTTGGAGTAGTGCCATGTATTTTATCTTCGATTTTGTGGCCTTCGACATTTCCTCAATTATGTCGCCATTGCAATGTCTCCCCGCTTCTCTGCCGATAAATGCCACTTCTTCGTCCACATCTGTATTTATATTACAGTATCCAAAAATAATTGATTGTAGAATAGTCCCACTTGAAAAATTGAAAGCATTAGTCCGACTTGGGAGTGAAAAACCTCCCCTCGTTCATCAAGAATGAGAATCAAAAACAAAACGTTCAAAATAATTCGAAATTCTCGCGCAATTTTCACGAATACGTTTGTTCGCGACCACAGCAACCCAAGTAAAGTTCGTGTGTTTAACTGTTTATATGTTTTATGCCAAAATAAACAAATATTGGCGTAATTTTGTATTTTTCTGGTTTCCTTTAGCTATAAAAAAGAAACCAGAGACTTACGCAATCTTTTTGCACCATCCATTTAAGGCTATTCTGTGTAGACGCCTGTTAAATAAACAGTTAAACTTCACGAACACAGTTTTATTTGGTCGAGAACAAAGACTCTTCAAATTATTTGAACGTTTTGTTTTTGATTCTCATTCTTGATGAACGAGGGGAGGTTTTTCACTCCCAAGTGGGACTAATGCTTTCAATTTTTCGATTGGGACTATTCTACAATCAATTATTATTGGATACTGTAATATAAATACAGGTGTGGACGAAGAAGTAGCATTTATCAGGCAGAGAAGCGGCGAGACATTGCAATGGCGACATAATTGAGGAAATGTCGAAGGACACAAAATCGAAGATAAAATACATGGCACTACTCCAAAACCCGACGAAACTTGGTTGAATTATTCTTTAGTCAACTAGCATTGTGTTAAAGTACAACATTTGGATGATACTTGCGAGGCTCGGCGATAAAAAGCAAACAAATCGTTAAAATATGGCTGAAATCGTGTTCTGGCGGGGGGTAAGTAAAATGAAATGTGTTATATCTCAACAAAACAATAACATTCCTTATGAAATTTATAATAATTATATTAAAATAAGCATATTTTTTCATCCTATGACAAAAATATTTAGGAAATAAGAAAACATAAACTTTGCCAGGTTTGATGCATAATTAGCAGTTGACCTGGGATGGTGCATAGTCATTTTCTTGTAAAATATGATACCTACACTGTAGGCAAATTTCACCCTCCAGTGACCACCCCTAAAAGCAACCATTCTAAACACCATAAGCAATTCAGAAAGGCTGTAGCTTTGGCAGTTCAGGATTTAGAGCTATGTCGACAGTGCCATTTCTGGGTGTGGTCATTTTCAGAACTTTCGCCCCGGATTCGGGTTTTGGCACATATGCCATGTTGACCGCCATGGTCATTTTACCTTAAAACAGTTGAGATAATCTGTCCTAAATGAAATGCATACAAACTCCTTTACAGGTCCTAGACTAATAGCAATTTGATAACAATTTCTAAACGGTGCGAGATGAAACAGAACGCTCAGCGGTGTCAGTGCCGTCTGAAGCAAATTGTTATTGGGGGGGGGGGGACTTTGAGCGTCTGGGGCCATGCTCCCCCAGGAAAATGTTGCATTTTCGAAGTCTCAGAAATGCATTTTCCGTGTTTCCTGAGCGGAATTTTTATTATAGTTGTGATGCATTTACTCCTCAGAATTCAAGATTTTGCAACACACTTTTTAAAGAAGTTCTTTAAAAAACAAATTAATGACCGGTCCCTTAGGTACTTTAATTAGTAATTACATTTAAGTAAGTTGTTAAAATTGGGGATGAATTTAAGACTTTAAAATAGATTAAACGACCCAATATAAGAAAGGGGATTTTGATGGTTTGAGAAACGCTTTCCGCCTTGAACACCAATGCAGCGTCTTGCACAGGAAAGCATGCCATCAAATGAGTTTCACACGACCTTTCTTGTTTGCACTCGCGAATTCCCAAAGGATTCAAATGTGCTTTCGACTAAATATCTTTGTCGAAGTGCATTACTGTTTCCTAATTGTTCCATTTCCCAAGGGTTACAAAAGACTAACAAAATTATAAATCTACTAGGAAATAACCTAAATTAAACTTAACTAACTTAACGTCGTTGAAATTGACAATAAACTCGTGACAAAATGACAACTGTTTTCAAATCAATTTCATAATCCGTTTTTTCACGATTTTTCACTAATTTTAAAAACGAACCGTAACTTCAAACATCTGTATCTCAGTGGATATCGCATCACAATTCAGGTGTTATATACCAAAATTTAAGTTAGCTTTTCCTTAATACAATAAAGTATATTTGAATGCCGTAGCTGTTCTATGTTTTGCGAAATATTAAATCAAGCACCGGTACTTTTTTGGGGGACACCCGATATATATAGAGTTTTTGGCTTACCTTAAGGTATTCACTACAGCTTGTCTCACGCAATAAGCGATCATCAAATGGCGAGGGATTTAGAAAAGATTTTCCATGCTTAAATAGTATTGGTCGAAACGTGGGCCTGTCAGCGTTCAAACATTTCATGCATTCCTTTACTTCTGTAGGTTGTTTATTTGAATCTGCTTTTGTGTCTGCATGTTGAAACTATTTCCGATCTTTTGTTCAGGAAAAATTATTTGTCTTCTTTCCTGATACATAGTTTTTCTTCCAAACATAATTCGGTGTCATTTGAGTATTTTTTGTTTTGAAAAGATTTAATGATTTGAAGTTAACAAACACATGTAATGGCCTATATTATAGTTATATTTTATCAGACTCTCACAAAAGCTGCTGCCAGTATACACAAAGCAAGAAATATTACTCATTTATTTTGACTGCACTGCCACAGAAAGTGTGTTGCGAAGTGGAGTCAAAACACAAATGAACAATTTGAATATAAATATAAACAAAGTCAGGCCTTGATTCTTGGAAGTTCTTGAATTTAAAAAGAGGTTCTTGAAAGTCATTGAACTCTTCTTGCTATGGTTTTTGGATACTGTATTTTCTGGTTGAACTGTATATTGTACTTTTTACAGACTTCTAACACCTGCTTTTCAGCCCTAAATAGTCGTTGAATTTGCTGAAGCATAGCCTGGAAAGTCTGTAAAAAGTCTTTAAAATTTATTCTTCTGGAACTGTATGAACCCTGTTAAATATAAATCTGCTGAACTTGCAGTCCTCAAACTGCTAGAATATTTAGCCGAACATTCACTTAATCAGTTTTGCCATATTCGGCTAGACCATTTAGAATGACTTACGAGACTTGCCTATTTATCCATGACAGTAATAATTTGGGCCATGTAAGCTTGTTGCCATATTTAGGACTGCATGAAGGAATTTATAACTACAGCTGTTAATGAATAAGGTCTCTGAGGTATAGCTAATAACCACTTTCACACAAGGAATGATTGACTTTCTTTGCATATGTTGTATTATGTAGAAGATGATTTTGAAGACATTCTCTTGACCGAACCAGAACATGGAAAACATTTTGTGTGAAATGCAGCTCGAACAATATCAATTGCTGTTCAGGTTGTCTTGTGTAGTCTTTGTTCTTACATGTTTTGTCTGTTGTGTATAAGTAGAGTAATATGTTGTGTATTTTGTGTTGTTATTGACTATATTGGTGTTAAATGGATGGACTTAAAACGGGATCTCAGGCCTGTTGTCCAATCCTTCAATTATATATTTTTATGTTTTTTTTATTAATGTAATATGATTGCTAAGCTAAGAAATATAAAAAAATAATTTCCGCATTTTTACCCCCTACCTTTCACCAAGATATTTTACTAAATTCATTGCATGATTTTAATACTTTGATTCATATAGGTTATCGAAAAGGCATATATTGGTACAAGACATGAGGCAAAATCAGTAAACAAGACCAGGTCATTGGATGATGGTACTTCAGCAAACTGCTGAAAACTACACTCAGTGACATGATGAAATTATATATTCAATTGGCATATCATATAAATATGTATGCATGAAAAACCTTCGTATCAAAGAACCATTGCAATGGATTATACCAGTATGCAAAGTATGCCAGTCAATCAAATGAATAATTGTCAATTTTTATTTAATATTATCAATAAATATACTAGTAGCTTTTGATAATACATATTTTAACAGTGTCATTTACACTAGTCACTTCAATTCAGGAGTACATATGCATAGTTCTTGTTGACTGTCTTTAACACAGCTTTTGCAGTTGGAGGTCCAGTTCTTGGGTTTCCGTCTATCAAAATAACAGAAAACTATATAGCTCATGGTTTTTGCTGTATAAACAATAATTATCACACTTCTCTCTTATAGTGGTTATTTATATGTAACCAGGCTGGCCTAGTAAGCAAGACAGCCTGGCAAGAAAGATGAACGGCTTGCTGGGCTGATTTGATTGGTTGAACAGTTTATAACATCTCTTTCAAGGTGATTTCATTCACATTTCATGTCTGTCGACAGTGTTAAAAATAAAAACAATAACACAATAACGTGTACATACAGAAGTAACATAACCAATCTGGGCAGTAAAAATCAAAATAAATAAATGTACACATTGTTCTTGGGAATTTTTTATTCCATTCATCCATTGCTTCGAGTAAAATATAAACAGTACAAATCCGTACAACGAAGGATATATCAATGTGTTATGAACGTCGCATAGGAACAAATATTACTCGATTTTATAGACATGAAGTTCTGATCTGTCTAATCGATCGCCATAATTTTAGAAAAGCTTGAAACGCACTTGCAATCTTGTGGATTACAAGGAAAATCCAAGATTTCGAAGAAAATTTATCAACAGCTTGTGTATGAGTAGCCTGCGAACAGGCTTGCTGCGAGTTTACTTCTAGCGTTCACCCCCGGATTAGAAATCTAATAATTACGTAATGTCCAAAATTCTTGAATTCACGTGACCAGCCTTTACCAGGGCGGGCGGGCTCTTGGTACGAAGGTTGTCTTTTATCTCTTGAACTTTCTAGATGTTGCTGAGACTAGTATTTGTATTTTTGTCTGTATGTAGTTTTCCCTGGCATATTTGTTGGGTTTTCCCTTTTTAATGTTGCCAAATTCAAATAAATAATAAGAAAAATGTTCTTAAATCGAATGATTGTGGTAAATTAATTTTAGATCATGCTATTCTGAGTTGCTCCACCACCTGGCCAAGCTGAAAAATTGCTTGACCGCTGTGGAATTCGAATCCGCGACCTTGGGTTGCTAGTCCAATGCTCTACCAACTAAACTGCTGATTAATTTTAATCTTTGTACTGTACGCTGCTAACTTGCGTTTAATTTGTTATCATTTATTAAACCGACAGTTTAGACATTCATATATATATTATTTGAATTTTTATTCATACAAGAGGAATGTGAATCTATTAGAAAAGATTGTATATGAAAAAAAATGGGAAAATTGGTTTAATGTTTAATATAATTCACAAAGTGCAACTGCAAAGTTTACTATTCTAGGGCACCCACTGCATGTCCATTTGCATGTTGTTCTGAGTTCTTGAGGCCCAAAAAGTTCTTTTTATTTTCCTATTTTCTCTGAAGGACGAGGGGATAAATAGAGGGTATGTCCGTTCGTCAAAGTGTCCGTTCGACAAAATGTCCGTCGGCAAACTGTCCGTTCGGCAAAATGTCTTTCGGCAAAATGTCTTTCGGCAAAGTGTCTATCTTCGTGTACTTATATAACTTCATGCACCTTTATAACTTGGTACACTTATATAACTTCATGCACTTCTATAACTTGGTACACTTCAATAACTTGGTGCACTGCAGTAACTTGGTGCACTTCGACAACTTGATGCACTTCTGCACTTCTTAGCGATCTTCCAATCGGCGCTTTCGATAAGTATCAGTGCTAACCAAGTTCCAAGGTCGCAGGAAGTTATCGAAGTTATCACCATAACCAATGTAAATTATAAGTGGTAACATCATGCGGGCTTATAAATTTGCCCATTTTGAAGACTGCCAAATGCGGCTCCTAACTTCAATTGGGGGGCAGAATTTGCCCGAATTTTGCCAGAAGTTATGACAAAAAAAAAATTTGGATTGGATAATAACATAACTAATAGTGCTGTATTTTGATTTTCGCATGTGCGTTTAGAAAAAATAGCTATCTCGTCCATGTCGTCTACCAAATGTGTCAATTGTTTTAGTCATGTCATTCTTAATAACTCTGTCAGCTCGTTCCATGTTAATCAAAGCGATTGAATCCAAGCGTTCTTGGCCCATTGTTGAACGCAGATAAGTTTTCACGCGCCGTAATCCGCTAAAAGACCTTTCGGCAGAACACGACGTAGCAGGAATCGATGGCAGAATGGTTGCTATCTCGTATAGCACAGGTAATAAGTCGCATAGTTCATCCTGGAACATCTTGTCCACGATCTGTGCTGCAGTTTTCGGCGCAGGGTTGGAGTCGTCCGTAATAATGAAGTTTTTATACATACTCTTCTCGACTTCAAGAAGGTCCTGTCCACATTGTAAAATTTTGCAACCACTTTAAAGCTGTTATCCGACGGTGAGTCGTTTAGCACAACATCTCCCAAAGCACACAAAATTTCTTGTTCGTTACCTCAAATCGCGATTACATTTCGCAAAGCACTTTGTCGAGGGATCGGTAAAATGTGTTAATGCGATGATGGGTTTTGGGCGATGTCACGCGCGACGTATTCGTAAACGTCGATTCGCCGATAAGTGCTTGCAGGGGGCGACGGGATAGTTTGTTTCGTGGTGCCCTTGCCTCTTTGAATATGAAGCGAGATCCTTTGATGTCCTTTTTATCTCATCGGACATGATTTGTGCTCTTTTCCACAAGAGCTCAAAATTCTTTTCGTTGCGACAGTCACGGAATGTCTTGATTGTGAGATCAGCATTTCTCTTGGCAGTGAAAACATCGATGTATTTGATAATATCACCTTCAGAAGAATCAAACCAAATACGAATTCAAAATCACATATTGCATTCAAAAGGGCACCGCTGTCTCTATATGTCTTAGATAGATAGTTTATTAGATAGATAGTTTATTAAACATAATTACATAGCAGCCCTGGGGCTGAATTGCGTAATTAATTTACAATATGAATATAATTTAATAACAATATAATAGTTAAAAAATGTATGCTATAAAAACTAAAGTGTATATCTAAGAATTATTAAAAAGATTACACATCGTAGGAATAAAAGTTTTCTGGTAACGAAGAGTTTTACATTTAACGTTAAATTTTCTTTTATGCCTAAGGTCATAATTTGATTGGTGTTCTGGCGGAAGTAATTTATACAACTTGTGTGACTCATCACATATTATCTTACTAAATAAGTTGTCACACAAGTCTTTTCTTCGACTTTGTAACGTTGGAAGTTGGAATTTTTCCAGATTGTCTTGGTATGAATTCCCAGGAGATAAGATTGAAAGCACACGTTTTTGAATCCTTTCCAAATCATCAGATAAATACTTTGGAAGCGAGTGATGAAAGACCGGAGCACAATACTCAAGAACTGATCTAATACAGGTAGAGTAAAACAGTATAATATCTTGATCCGGAACTCGAGCTCGTTTGAGTAGGACAATAAAATATAAGTGTTTATTAGACTTTTTTATAACTTCGTTAATATGTTCGATCCAAAGAAGATTATTGGACACAGTTAATCCTAGAATCTTAGCATGGTTGACAACGTCAAACTCCCTCCCCTCTATGGAAATGGCGTCAAACGAATGTTTTTGTTTCTTAAAATCAATGATCATTTCCTTGCACTTTTCAATATTTAATTGGAGCTTGTTTTCGCATGACCAATTCTGAACAAGTTCGGCATCACTCTGGATCGTACTACAATCCCCTTTATTTACAATTTCTGCAACATTAGTGTCGTCCACATATTTCCATTTATTTGCACTGGGAAACGTGAGATCGTTTATCATCAACAGAAAAAGCCACGGTCCAAGTTTAGTACCTTGGGGGACACCTGACAGTATATTACCCCATTCGGAAACACAATCATTGGCCAGTTTAACACGCTGTTTCCGATCTTTCAGAAAATCAACAACCCAGCGAGCAATTCCTGGGGGGATGGGTAGGTCACAGATTTTTTTTGCTAAAATGGCATGATCAATAAGGTCAAAGGCCTTCCTATAATCTAGGAGCATGATCCTTACAGCAGCACCAGTGGCATCTGTGGCTTCAGCCCACTTATGTATCATTGAAATTAGAGCATATTGGGTAGAGGACTTTGGGATAGCTCCAAACTGGTCGGGGTCGATAATTGAAAGGATGGCAGGACTGATATATGTAACTACAATAAACTCCTCTGCGACCTTTGAAAGTGCAGGTGTGAGTGATATTGGTCTAAGGTGCTTACTGACGTTTGTCACAGGTTTTGTTTTAACTAGGGGAGAAATGTTCGCTAATTTCCAAGCTGACGGGAATTTTTGTTCGGCAAAGGTACAGTTCAGTACGGTGCGGACAGGTTGGGCAAGGATTTCTGCAAATTCGTTTAGCAGCCAGTTTGGCAAATCATCGGGACCTGACGCTTTTCGGGGATTTAGTTTCTTAGTATCCTTTCCTTTGCTAATATGAGAAGAGCTCTAATAATTTTTGGCATTTGTTCCGTGACGGCTTTTACTGCCTCCCATCTGCAGGACCATCTCGTTTGACTCAAAGACTTCAATGTGAGAACAAGGTGGTCTCCATCTACCAGCATTGGACACAGCATGGCGTTTTGGACTTGCCTCCAAGAAGTTATACAGACTTTGTAATGTCCCGAGTGCATTTCTGAGTGGTTCCACTTCACTCATGGTGTCTTCCAGTGCCAAATTGAGATAGGCGCGTAACAATGTACATACACTCCTCGCGGTGAGCATTCTTTCATTCGTGCTGCTACGCCTTTTCGTACGCCACTCATATTATACGCGCCATCAAAGCACTCGCCGACCAGTGGCGCGGTGGCTCCAAACTTTCAAGGGGTGCCAGTGTTAAATTTCGCGCCCCTGAATTTGAAGTGCACAAAAACGATGTTAGTTGCTAAGCGTCAGCGGCCGCACAACGTTACTAGTCCGTCACGCATTTTGGTTCAGCAAATTGTTAACCTAGGGGGGTCTGGGGGCATGCTCCACCAGGAAAATTTTGCACTTTTGAAGCCAAAGAAGTGCATTTTCCGTGCTTCCTGAGAGGATATTTAATAAAAAAATGTGAAGTTTTTACACCTAAGAATTCAAGATTTTTAACGCACTTTTTAACTTTTTACAACCTCATCTCCAAGTTTTGAAATAATATTTACTCCGTATACAATTACAAGCGTCAGTGGTAAGAATATTGGTTTTGTTCCTTTTTATATATACACAATGTGAAAGTAACGACAAACTATTGGGGATGAGATGATTGTAGTTGGATCTGCAAGAAATAGCTAGAGTATGAACAAAAGTACAATCCTGGATTCAATACAGACGGCCCTGTGGTTGTTTGAAATTTTATAATTTACCGATCCGCCGCTTCCCACTTTGGTTTCAAAAACCGACCACTATCAATCTGATACCAAACTACCGACCATTTTCAGAAAAGTGGGAGGGGGGGGTGTCACACTTCCACATACATCCACCCGCTCGGTACGCCCCTGGATAAAATTGTCGTTAACATCTCAAAAACAGTTTTAATTTGTTTTCATCCCGTCTCTGTCATTGTTTACAACGGTAGTTTTTGCAGTCGCAGCTAAAACTGTTAAGTTATAGAGGCTCTTTCTTCGCCAGGTAGATTGTTGTAACAACAGGAACTACATAAAAAATATGTTGTTGTGCCGCAATAGTATCGCGCTTTATTGTTTGATAATTTTAATTTAAAAATTTAAATTTTACAATTAAATTATAATCCCTTCTTGGTGATTTTGGCGCCCCGCCTGCATTTCGCCGCCCCCCTTGAAACCATCGCTGGGGTGGCCATGCCCCCCCCCCCCGGCCCCCCAGCCACCACGCCGCTGTCGCCGACAATATCCTCTAACTTCAGGCCATGTTCAACGATGACCCTCTTTACGAGTTCAAATTAATAAAACTTCGCCTTCAGTTGATGCTGTCGAGAAAAATCCGATGAATGTCTCTATTTTTTTACCAGCCAAAACATACCTTAAACAGATTGATACCTGTTCAATATACGGTTGATTCGCTCCAAAACAAAGCCAGATATAATTTCTATTATTATTTATTGAAAATAATTCAAGAATTTTGATTGGCTAAGAGCTGTCGGTGAAATCGTCATATCCGCTCGGTAGCTGCCCAAATTTGGAGTTATGACATCACCGTGGAATATTGAATCTTCGCGACCTAAAGAAAGACGACTTCGATATTAAAACGAGCCCACAAGGACAGCGATGTGTTGTCAAAAAAACGCACGAACTCACGAAAAACCACCGGGTAAACGACGCTCAAGCCGAGGAAGGGGGAATGATGGTCACCAACGGTAGTCCCTTCTGCCCTGCGTATTCGTTCGAGAAATATTTGAGTCATCTTAATCCCCTCAACGAGTTTCTTTTCCAAAGGCCGAAGTATCATTGTCCTTCTGACGGGATAATTTGTTATGACAATATGATCGTCGGGCAAAACACACTTGGCAAGAAGATGAAAGTGCTATCAAAAGAAGCAAAGCTTTCTGTTGAATATACCAACCACTCGATTTGAGCAACCACAATTACTATCCTCGACAGAAATGGCTATGAAGCAAGACACATCATGTCCGTGAGTGGTCACAGGAGTGAAAGCGGTTTAAAGAGCTACACTAAAACCGACGATTCAACGAAGAGCAAAATGGCCGGTTGTTTGTCTTCTGTAATTGATTCCAGGGAAGATTACGTAGCTGAAACTCGTAATGCAAAAAACCCTAGCATGTCTGCCCTGACTACTGTGAGCGAAGTTAATGAAATCGAGTCTCTTTTAACAAACTCACAAGAGGAATTAATTTTTGCGGGATTTCAGCTTCCAAACGACTACACAAACGTCAAAACAGTTTAATTTTTACAACTGTCAAGTTCAGTTTAACGAGTAAAATGTTTATAAATACGAAAGTTTTATTTGAACTTGTGTGAGAACAATTTGAGAACACTAGTTTTCTCGATCATTTGTATTTTTATTTAAATATTCTGTATATTTGAAGTGTAAATGGAGTTAACCTGTAAATCTGTAATAATATTATATACACTATATTATTGTTGTTCCATTTTCTGCAGCTTGGCGTCTTCTTGTCTACAATGCAAGCGTTTAAACTGAGTCCGAAATATTTACAAATAAATAATAAAACAATTATTGAATTCGGTTCTCGCAGGATATGAGGAATTATTAAGGCCTCGGTTTGTGTTATCAGCCTCAGCCTTCGGCTTCGGCCGATAACACAAACCTCTGCCTTAATAATTCCTCATATCCTACTCGACCTCATTCAATAATTGTTTAATATCTCATTTTGGATGGATGGCGATTTCCACCGAGCGTGATGCTTAATTTGACTTTGTAGTTTCTCTTCGAGCCACGGGATATCGTCGCATCTGAGGTTTAACAATTACAATAGATTTCCTCTATTTATGTCGGAAATTTCGCCGATGTCATTTCTGTTCTCCTCATGTCCTCGCAAAGCCACGTTTTGCTGTGCATTATAGAATATGCTCGTAATGATAATACGCAAGTACTCGCTGTTGCCTACGCTATCTTGTTGATGAGCCTCTTTTAACTGTTTCGTGACAGACGTTTGATGCTTGGCATTGATTTTTGAGCTGATCCACTTCACCATTGTATTGCGTCTTTGTGAACACCACTTTTTCCATGCTTTTTCAGTTTGTCACTCCTTTTCCAATTATCGAAAGTGAATGTATTATCTTCCATGAATTCTCGGCAGGCAAAGCATAAACACTGACGGCTTTCAACGTCAAAGCTAATCCAAGGATATGTTTTATACCACTGTAGATTGAAATCTCTACTCTTTCGATTGTACTCCTTCAATATTGGTTGTTTTGGTGCACTTGAGGAGGGGTTAGAAGACTGATTGGGATTGAACTCAACCGTTGAGTCCTGGCTGTGGCTGAAGATTTCTCTCGAGTCCTACGCCTTGGGGGAAGTGGTCGACCAGTGATTAATAGTGAAGTGTTCTCTTGAATCTTGCACATTGAAGGCGGGAGTTGAAGGGTGAGTGATAGTGAAATCGTCCGTTGAATGCTGACCGTTGAAGGAGGCGTTTGAAGACTGATTAGGAGTAAAATCGTCAGTTGACTCCTGCACTTTGAAGTAGGTGGTGGAAAACTGAGTGGAAGTGAGGCTTACCATGAAATCATGTACGTTGAAGGAGGTGTTTGGAGACTCATTGGGGGTTACGTTTCCCCTTAGATCCTGCACTTCGGTGGTAATGGCAGATGACTGACTGGGGGTCAAATCTTCAGTGTAAGAGGAAGTGCTTGACCACCGTCTAGTAGTGGTGAATTAGATCGATTCGCCGTATGATGCAACTGAAGGAAGTTTATTGGTTGAACCAGGAACAGTTAAGGATGTTCGGTTTACATCTTCATCCAGTTGATGTGGAAAACAACAGGAAATATCATCTTTACTAGAAACACTTTTGCTGCTTTCTTTATCGGGCATTGGACGCTTGGGGGATTTTGCACCCTTAACGAAGACGTTACTAAGTTGTAACTGATGCGCGTCGACCACCGCACTGGATCTCACTTTCTCACCCTTGTGCACTTTTTAACATGGCCATCTTTATGGTCCGAGTCAATTTCTTTTTTGCCTATTTCGCAAATGACGCGGTGCCGATACTGTCGTACGCGTTTGCGCGACTTTTCAGGATTAACCGAAGTTGACATGGTTACTAAGAATCTAAAAATAGCATGTTTCGTAATTTAAATATAAGTTGAAGCCCCCTATCATTAATTCATTATGACAATTCCTTTCAATCTTTTCCGATAGCAGCAATTGGGCTTGTGTGAGATTACAACAGTCGGGACGATCTGGTTACGCACAAAGATGCGAGTGGGTTTAAGAATTATACTAATCGACAAACGGCAAAAACAAATCAAAACTAAAATAACAAACGGGAACGAGAGATACTGGTGCAACAAAAATACAAATACCTAAGTTAAGTAGCTATAATGACGTAATTGGCTAATAGTAACAATATACGACGCCTACATAGTCCTGACGTAAATATCAAATAACAACAATAGAAAACTATAGGCTAAAAGGTCAATGTTAGGTCGCGCAAAATATATATAAACAGAAAGTGCAAAACAATATTATGTCGAGTCTATATATGATATATCAAGCAAGAATGTATAGTATACTATAAGATAACTAAATCCGTGATATGTAAGCATAAATTAAATGAATTATGAATATACAATAGGAAGCATATATCTAATATCTATAGCCTGTCAGTCAATGGTCATTACCTAATGTTATCCGAGACTTGTGTTGAACAAAACACGATGAATATTGAATATATAATATGCGCTGTAATAATTTGAACTATAATTCTGTAAGCAACTATCTCTGACATGATATACATATACTTCATGTTACATAATATTTGGTGACGTGCAACTGAATTACAGAAACGTTCAAATTATTATGTCGTTTTCCAACAATACGCAAACAGGATAAATATATGGTGTAAATTTTCAAATTCTGTTGTTGTTTGAGATGTTCAGACTACACAATTCTATTTTGCCCGAATATTCGTGACCCATTTGCCCGAATGGCTTGATTCTCCAATTTATTTGGGGGGGCAGGTGCCCCCCTGCCACCCACGGCCCGTACGCCTATGCGAAGATATCAGAGTACATATATTATAGTACTGTACTATAGAAACTGTGTAGAAATTACTATAGTATGGTGTCTATATGCCGGGCGACTATATGCATAATTATGTAATGTATATATGCATATATGTATGTTACGTAATAATATAATACCGAGCGGCTATATGTATTGGGCTATTCCATTTAAAATCCGTACCCCCTCCTCCCCCCCTATCGAGGACAGGGGCTTTCCTAACCCCTGAAGAATTCCTGACTTTCAACAATCCCCCTGAGGAATTTGGTGTTTACAACACCTACCTCTCCAGGATTCCTGTCTTACAGCTATTACCCCTGAAGAAATTGACTGCTACTCCCGCTACCCCTGAAGAATGCAATTTTATTACTCAACCCCTTAAGAATTCCAAGCTTAAATAGTCCCACCCCTGAAGAATTCCAAAGCAAAATAGTCCCTTACCCCTGAAGAATTCCAGGATCCTCGATAGGGGGGTTACAGATTTTAAATGGAATAGCCCATTCTTACTATGAAATATATACCAAATAGAGACGGGCTAATACGTTTACTCTTCTGGATTTCGATCTCTTGAGCTTGGTAAATATAAACAGTTGAAAGTCCAAGTAAAATTGAAGATCTTGTATAGTAGCATTTGCTAAAGTAATTTTAAATGGCAACTGTATTATTTTCAGCGTTTTAATTCAAATATTGTCGCGGCAAATTCAAATTTTAAGCGGGGACAACATGCTAAAATTCACGATCGAAGATTGCAAATATTTCCTAAAAAAATCGCTCTATTATACATAAAACATAACAATAATCTTACCTGAATAATATTTAGTAGTCGCTGATGTATTACTTCTGAAAATCCAGTTCATCTTAGGTAAAAAAAAGTCCAAGAACGCAAAGACAACAAAGAAAAATATAATTTTTGAAAATATGGCCGGTGTGATGATTCTATCCCGTGGACTTTTGCGCGCGTAGGACGAAGATTAGACACCAGTCTGTCAGTCCAAGCGCATTACGGAAATTATTCATTTCTCGTTCATTTCTTTGATACAATAACAAAACTCCAATCACCAGTAAATGTTTCAGATTTTGTGCTATATATAAAGCTCTTAAATAAATAGATAGTCGTTGAAAAGCTCTTCTAAAATGGCGAGGAATAAAATGATACACAAAAGCATGAAATCGGAAATAGACCGCATAAAACTTGAAATATGTCAATATATCTCCCGAAATATGTCAATATATTCGTAGAAATATTATAGCATACATTACATTATCGTGGTTTATGATGGGATTTATTGTATATATAAGATCAATAACACATGTTATTAAGGTGGCTCTCTGCAGGGTTTTTTTAAACAGGGAAGTTTTCCGTCTTCGATCCGAAATCGAAATTTCCGATTATTATTTGTATAAAAAAGCAAAAAGACTCTGACTTATTACTACCGTTGCTATGGTAGCAATGACGCTTCAAGTTTGCAGTTTGGTTTGAAATGGTTTAACCAGGGACTGTGGAGCAGGCGACAGCTAGATGATGTGCGGGGGCATCAATAGACAATAATTTGTCATATATATTGTGACTTCTAGTTAAATACACGTAAGTTTAAGCATGTTATAGTATTTCACATCTATAAACAAGTAAGCTAAGAAACTATAAAGGGCTTTTGTTAACAACCAGGTGATGCTTGTTCCAAATCTGGATTGAAAGGTTTGATAAGCTACAAAACGCAGTTAGATATTTTATATGATAGACGGATCTCGAAAACGAAGCCATTTCATGATAATTTCGTGATTTATATATCGAGTTCAGGTACGATCGGTATATTTGATAGTCCGCTGCTTTTCGTTATATACAAATATTTACAAAAAATTATTGTGACAACGCTCCTAAATCTTCACCTAAAAGTGCATTTTTTTTTCATTTCCGAGGTCATGATCTCCCGATTCTAATGCCACTGTGCTCTCTTAGATTTATCCCCCCCCCCGATGGAAAAGTGTGTATATAATCACAAGGTGTGTAATGTCCGAGGTGTGTAAAATTGGGCAAGGTGTATATGGTTGAAAGGTTTGTAATTAGCAAAGGTGTGTATTTGCCAAAAAGGTGTGTATAAATACACAACTTTAGTAAATATAAGATGTGTAAAAAAAGGTGCGTATTTGCGTAATTACAAGGTGTGTAATCGTGCAATATTGATGAAAAAATACAGACCTTAGGTGTATTGTTTACAAAAATACACACCTTAGGTGTGCACCTAAGGTGTGTATTTTAATTTTGTAAACAATACACCTAAGGTCTGTATTTTTTCATCAATATTGCAAAAGATGTGTAATTATACACACCTTTTTGTCAAAAGATGTGTATTTGTACACACCTTAGGTGTGTAAATACACACTAGTTTCTAGAGTGTGGGTTTAAAGTAAGGTATTGCAACAAATTGTCGTTCTCTTCCCGCTCAAATCAAGATGAAAAAACTACTTTATTCATATCTAAAAATTTTAACTTTCCATCTGAAATACTACAAAGTTTAAGCAAATGATCATTTGGCGAGGTCATCGACACAGACTAATTTCCTGTTCATTATACTTTATTTCAACTTTACAAAACTGCAGGAAAGCAAATTACAACGAAAGTTGCATGCAAATGACAATAACATTTTAATAAGCAGGAACATTAACCTCGAAATTGCTCTACAACTCAGTTACTTATAGGAATGGAAAAGATTATTTTTGACCCGACAAATTGCGTAATTAAACAGCATCTAAAACTATTTAAAATTTTTCTTTGTGCAGTGATTACTTCCACTAAAGACACAAATGACAACTTGTTCGAAAGAGAAAAGAACAAGCCTCCTTAAAGTGAGATTAAAATAATATGACTAATTATTCTAGTTTATTTTTTAAGAGCCCAGCCAATAACTCCTACCACTCCTACCAAAATCCCGACTAGAGGGTGAAAGAGTCGATTTTGCTGCCAAAATTTCTTGTCACCAGGAATCTCATCTGAGTTGGGAAAACCACGTTTTTTACACCACTTCTTAAAACATTCCTCGATTTTTTCTTTCTCATAAGTTTGATCTTTTTTTAGTTTCTTTCCATAGACTCGAACATGCTGCTCGGAAAATTTCTGCGGGAGTATGCTGCTTACGACATTTTTACAAATTTTAAATTTACTGTCTACGTTTTTGTTGTAAAACATGACATCGTCAACTGGATTTTTCTCCTTTTTGCCGTAATCAATGTCAACAATGTGGACAAATAGATCATTTGGACTTACATGGCCATCGGAGAATAAGGCTATTTCTTTTGCAACTTTCAAGGCATCAATTTCCAACTTTGGGGACGACTGAGTCTCGCCGCAAAACATATACAAGTGTCGCATTTGAATTCTATTCAGAATTATTTGAGCTCTCCTGATGTTGTCATCATCATCTTTGCTGGGAATGATTTCGTAAACTGTACTGTTTTCACCATGATCTCGAACGGGCTGACGGATGATTTCGTAAAATATGCTATCAGTCAGCTTGGCGTATTTCTTCATATTCAAGATAGCCTCGGAGAATTTGTACTTGTCTTCCAACAGTACAAGAGCATCTGTGATCATATCCTCGATAACCTTGACAGCTTTATGTTGACAAACTCGATGATGGAGTGACCATCGAGTGTGGAATAGCTGGTAGATATCAAACACCAGCTTATCGCGTACACACAACTGCAACTCACCCTCAACGGGCAATACTCGAATGTTCTGGATGTAGCGAAGATGATCGAAATTGCTCTTCACTCCAAGGTTAATGCAATCACGGGCGAAATAATCGAATTTATCACAATCAATTGCGTTTCTCTTGTTAGCAACAATTTCGAACAAAAACCACTTCGGGTACTCAACACCATCGACCATAGCCACTTGCGTAACCTTGTCGCGTCCAGGTTGTTTACCTTTAATGAGGTCTTTTATAAGATCTCGTTGATCTTCACGGATGTTGTTCCTCCGTAAGGCAGCATCTAATTCAGGGTTTGCCTTCACCATGTAGTCAAACATTTCACACGAGGCATCTTCATGCTCCCATTTTTTCAAGTTCTCTGCTTGTTTTCGGTGGTACTCTTCCATATCAGCATTTCTATGTTCCTGCTTCGAAAATCTTTCTGCTTCACTTTCATGGTAATTGATCAGTTTCGTTTTCATTTGTGTGTCAAACACATGGGAAAATGGACCATGGCCCAAGTCCTATAAAATTGGAATATGCAACGTTAAACCTCATACAGGTCAAACACAAATGTATTCAGTATAATTATCTAATAGTAAGGTTTCGAGTGCAATTTGGATATAACATGCATGCACCAGTAAGTTTTTCAAAGACTTCAAATGGCACAAGTCCGAAGAATGAGTGCTATTTGAGGTCTTTAAAAAACTTACGAGTTCATGCTATATCCAAATTTTACAAGAAATCATGCCATTAAATGTCAATAACATACATAAAAATGTCTGAGACAACTGTACTTTCAACTTACCAGCATCGGCGAATTTACCACCACAACTAAATCCCCCCCCCCTTTTTCATTTTCGCTCAAAACTCAAGTTTTAGTTTAGACAAGTGCCACGTTGTTTTGTTTTTGAGCAATCTGCCCAGAACTTAGCTCAAGTTTGATGGGAACACAGTAATTACATATTTTTGTACTGTGATTACAAAAAATTACACTGTGATTGCAGAAAATTTCACTGTGATTACAAAAAATTACACAGTGATTGCAAATTTTGGCACTGTTGTTTCCGATTAACTGCACTGAAATCAACCTGTCAAATTAGAGAAATGTCTATTACTATCGTACTTATCAAACTGATACATATCAATATTCATTTTTATCATCTATTTAAAAGATGTGAGCGGATTTAAATGAGACAACCGAATGAAAAGGTTATGTTAATCAAGACGAAATTTCTGTCAGATTGGGATTACAGTAATTGGTCAAAAGCTGTTGTGGTGACCTATAGTCACATTTTTGTAAACGTTATATATTTTATGTTGTCGTTATTTGTTATGTAAAGTACTAATGTGAAAGAAGTGACAAAGCTTATATATAAATTCAAAAATTAATTTATAAGATTTTCTCTTGATTAACATATTTCACATGTAGATATTTACGTAGTAAATTCCATAAAAATCGACATTCCATGCTTTATCTATTAGTTATTAATGTCATAAATAATTCATGAAGAAAATTAATAAATCGATGCAATGTCTGTAAATCTGTATCCGATTTACAGACACTGATTAAACATTAATGTCTTTGAGGCCAGTGTTCTCTGGTCCAAAAAAGAAAAACATGCTAAAATAACAATTTTCGTTGGACACCTCAGGGCACTACGTCAATATATATATATATATTTTTATAATCAATGAAAAACCTGCAGTTTTTAGTAATTTGCGTTTAAATTTCAAAAACTTCCATTACTTAAATCCGAAATTCGCCATTTTTCTTCCGTAACTTCATGTAACATAACTTATAGGAACCAGTTCAAGGTTCTTTGCAAGTGGAGCAGTAATGAACTAAAGCGCTACCAACTAATCTGGATCGGAATTGAGTAGGAACAGTTGGAAATTTTTAACTCAGATTTACTGCATTTTTTACGTCATACGAACTAAAATTAATGACGATTCTATAACCCAATGGATAATAATATGCAGGTGCGTTAACGTAAAAAGAATACGTTTAGGAGCTGTTTGCATGTTTCTTCTGTAGTGAATAATAAATAGATCCTAATCAAACAATATTTTTTCTTCCTATGACCTGTATACTTCTATTACCTATTACTGATATTTTGGCCAAGCTTTAGAATACCTGGCCAATGCTGATAATGATAAGATAATTTGGAATGCGCTTCAGCACGCAGCAGCTGTGAAAAGTGAATTGAAGGAAGTTATCACGCAGTCCCATAGTGTCCTTAATAGGCATAGGGGAAAGGGTTCAACGGTTTGGACCGGGATTGGATGAGGGTCAGGTGACATTCGGCTGCAAAAATCAAAAATAATGTCCAAGGCCGTGCACATATTAAAATAATTAGGTAAGTTAGGGTTTGAGAGCTAGAGGATTTGGACTAGGGTTGTATTCCGGTCAGAAGATAAATCCGTTGAAATGCATGCTCTTTACCACAGAACATTGTCCAAGGCAGTGCACACGTTAAAAAGATTTGGAAAATTAGAGTTCGGGTTAAGGTTTGGGATTAGTGTTAGCTTCAGTGGGATGGGATTAGTAATACATTCACAGTGGTTTTCTCGTCAAACAATGCCCTTGGTGGGAATCGGTCTTTTAAGCAATAGCCTTTACTACGTCATATGCAAATGTTCACGCTTGATAAAGCTTAACGAATCCCTGCCATTCGGGCACAGAGTGGGAATAATCCCACTGTGAATAGTTTGTTAGGTATAGGGCATTAAGGTGTTTGGAAATTACAGTTACAATATCAGGGTTAGGGGTTAGGCCGCGCTGGGGTAGGATTTCGGTCAGTTGACAAATATTTCAGTTTAAATTTATCTTGTGATTTTGTGCATTCAAACATCGACACTACGATCGATCATTCCATATTTTAATACCTTGTGGCTTTGTGTTCAGTTTTGGCTGTTGCTTAAATGAAACTTGTTTTTATTGACATTTTCACAATGTTTCATTCAAAATTTTGTTGATAATTTTGCCAGTATTATTTGTGAAAAATTATTTGGTATTCTTTTAAGTTTGACTCGCCTTTATGTTGATTTTTATGAAAAATACTGCAGTAATGCAGTCTAAGAGTATTGACAATTTATGGTGAACAGATTTGGTCATTTGCCAGATCGCATTTTTCTTTAAATTGATTGGCTAGTTGAATTCTATCATTCAATTTGATTGGTTGTTGTGATGCAGAGCTTCCATCTGATTGGTTTAAAAATGATGCGATTAATACTCAAGATGGTGCGAGCAAACTCGAAATAGTGCGATTTGTGAATTAAGGTGGCTCGATACAGTTTTCAAAAATTCAGGTGTTCAACACTTTGAAATGATTAAACTCCATATTTTTAGGTTTTATTCATCAGGTATCAGGGTTTTCATATATTTTTATGTTTCTACTTTCAAATTATGTTAGTTTTAGTAACACATAGTTCGTTACTATGGCAACATACGCGTACGAAATTCACTCTAAAATAGCCTATCGCCTCGTGTAGTTGGAAAAGAAGCGCGGTGTGCCCCAATTTTTTTTCATGCATTATTTTACTTGCAAGACAGGCTAACAATAATCATGCTCCAATGAAAAAATCCCGAATACGAGGTATATCTACACCATGGATGACCGCTGATCTATCAGCATTAATGCAAAAGCGTGACGTTATTCATAGGAAAGCAATTAAGTCAAAATTATCAAATTACTGGTCTCAGTACAAAGTCCTCAGAAATAGAGTAAACAGCGAAATAAGGAAATGTAAAGCCGTCTATTATTCCAAATTGATCGAGGATAATAAAAACAATTGTTGTGCACTCTGGAAAACTCTAAATACGATTCTTTCACGTAAAGAAACAAGTCCAGTCACCTGTATTGAAGCTGATAGAGTCATATATACTGAACCGAAATCCATTGCTGAGATACTAAATCAACATTTCTCAACCATCGGTACTAAAATTACTAACGGTTTAAGGTCTCTTTCATCTACAATATTTAACAACAATGTCAACGGAACAATAAGTTTATCTACTACATTTGAAATACAACCGATTACTACACAGTTTGTCCAGAAGGAATTATTAAAATTGAAACCAAATAAGGCAGTGGGTATGGACAAGATCAACGCCCGTTTTCTTAAAGACGCTGCCTATGTGATAGCTGAAAGCCTGACGAACTTGTTTAACCGGTCCATTGAGTCATCGAATTTCCCATTATCATGGAAATTAGGAAAAGTAACAGCATTGTTTAAATCAGGGAACCGTTCAGATGCCAACAACTATAGACCTATTACTGTATTACCTGCTGTATCCAAGGTCCTTGAAAGGGCAGTTCATTGTCAACTGTACAATTATCTAAGTGTTAATAAGATCTTAACACCAAATCAGTTTGGTTTCAGACCAAGGTTGTCAACATCTATAGCATTGGCCCATTTCACAGATAACGTCCTTGATAATATGGACAATGGCTATTTCACCGGGGCTCTGTTTTTAGACCTGTCAAAAGCTTTTGACACCATCGACCACTCACTCTTATT
Source organism: Trachythela sp. YZ-2020 (assembly GCA_016169945.1). Lineage (NCBI taxonomy): Eukaryota > Metazoa > Cnidaria > Anthozoa > Malacalcyonacea > Clavulariidae > Trachythela > Trachythela sp. YZ-2020. Next base: position 5,105,114 of record JADLSH010000389.1, read on the forward strand.
AAAGAAATTGGACGCTATTGGTCTAAAAGGTAATACTGCAGATTGGTTTCGATCCTATTTGGGCAGTAGAACCCAAGTTACTAGTATCAATTCAGAAATTTCTCAAGTTGCTTCTATTGAAGTCGGGGTGCCGCAGGGAAGTATATTAGGACCATTACTTTTTTTGATTTATGTGAATGATCTTTCATTATGTCAACTTTCAAGCAAGATTATTTTCTATGCGAACGATACTGTGATCCACCATTCGGCTAGAACGCTAGACGATATTAGCGACATCTTAAATTCAGACCTGGATATTGTAACCAATTGGTTTAATCAACATTTATTATCTTTGAACACCTCTAAGAGTAAATTTTTACTATTTGGGAGTCCGCAAAAGTTTCCAGTTTCAAAATTAGGACAGGAAATGATGAAATTGAAAAAGTGGGATCTGTCAAATACCTTGGTTTAACCCTACATCAGTATATGACTTGGGATGAGCATATTGACAATGTTATTAAGAAGATAAACCAAAGACTTGGTGTTGTCTATAGGATCAAACATTTAATACCTCTCACTACAAGACTAGTCCTATATAACTCCTTGGTCTTACCTCTGTTTGAATATGGAGATACTATATGGGGTGACAAGAACAATTCTACCTTGATGGAACGTTTGCAAATTTTACAAAATAAATCGGCCAGAATTATTCTGGATTTACCCCCCGGGAGTTCAGCTACTGAAGCACTCAAATGTCTAAACATGAAACCATTAAGTGAAAGACGTTTTTTTCACCGCTGCTGCTTGGCGTATAGGGGAATAAATCAAGAAATTGATTACGATTTCAATTTTACGTCCAATGTTATGTTTCACTCCTATGATACCCGGACAAAAAACAATCTTCATCTGCCTCGTGTTCGGACTAATTGGGGGAAACAGAGGCTTGTTTACCATGCTGCTAGTGATTGGAACTCATTGAACACAGATATAAGAAATAGTAACTCCTTTTCTGTATTTAAATCACATTTTAGTGTTTCTAGTTACTATTGACATAGTTTTGAACTTTCGTATGTAGTTCAGGTTTTTGAAGTTTTAATCAATTTGTAATATACTTACCATATTTTGTGTACTAACTCTTAACTTATAATCTTAATTTAGACATTTTATATATTTTATTGTATAATATTGTATGATATTGTGCAGGTCCCTACTGAAAATCGCGTTTCGCGAGTAGGTTACCTGTTGAAATATTTATTAAACAAAAACAAACAATAAGCAAAATATAAAAAAATTCTGTAATGCCATTTTTTTGAAAAAGGCAAAAATGGCGTTTTCTTCGATAATTGGTACAATGAAAGATTTTTGCGGTGCAATACAGCATGCAAAATTTGAACATAGGTTACCGGACAAAATAATGAGATATAGCGCATTGTTTTTCAAAAATGGAATTTTTTAATGACGTCAGCAATTGACATGAAACGGTATATAACACGCGCAATGACGCGAGATGGCGCGAGCAACTGCTCACGTCAGATTATTTTGTAAGTTTTTTCGTTAATATTCCCGCGTGAACAAATGTCACACGGATTTGTTCAAATAGTACGACGTTTTGTTTTCGCGATTCTTGAATAAGGTTTTTGTGATTACTATATCGAGCCACCTTAATCGCACTCTTTTTGACCAATCAGATTGCAAGAAATGCCATTGATTTCAAAATGAATATAATAAATAACTTAATTAAACCTTCATCAACGGCACTGCACTCTTTTGTGATGATAGCTGGGAAATTTGTAATCATAAGTTAAGCAATTAGATGTTGAATGTATAACATTAAAATGGTTTCGGTCTATTTTAAAATTTTTAATTATTGTTACTGATTCTGTAATTTATTGCCGTTTTGTCTATATGATATAATTGTATTTATGCAGCACCCAGCAAATAAAATATATAAGTAATAGATAAAATACGAGCGGCAGATCTGTATGGGGATTTACAATGGCGAGGGCGCAGCGCGAGCCATTGTAAATCCCCATACAGATCTGACGCGAGTATTTTATCGTACTTGTGAAATGAAACAATAGGTAATGAATGTGGAAAGTCATTAGCTTAATATTATGCAGTACTCGGCCACTTAATGGATCAGTTGTTTTATTGTGCTTCTGCCTTGGCATTGTTTCATGGCTGTTGGTTTTATAATATGACATCGCTAATAGGTGGTTTTCAAACAATCTTATGGGATTTTAACACAATGCTGGCAGATGGGGCGGAAATAATAAGATTCTAATGAGAATATTTTGTATAGATGCTCTCTATGTGCGCTGAACGAGAACATAATGAAAATAAACAGGGTGTGTTCTGCTTGTGTGTGTAATACAGGGTGTATCAAAAAAACTGCAAATACCATAATTTGTATGCACGAGATCATACATTAGAATTTCAATGGCTGTGCAAATAATTACGCTTCTGGGATTTGAAAATACGTTTCCACGTGCAGTACTATCAAAATAAGCACACAAAGTGAATTAAAATTCACTTTGTGTGCTTGTTTTGATACCCCTGGGAAACGTATTTTCAAATCCCAGAAGCGTAATTATTTGCACAGCCATTGAAATTCTAATGTATGATCTCGTGCATACAAATTATGGTATTTGCAGTTTTTTTTATACACCCTGTATAGCTTTTCCTTGGCGTATAGTTTGTTATCCGCTTAGTGAACAATATCTCGTCGTTTTCGCCAACCAAAATCTAACGAAGAGGAGTGGTCGTTCCTTGAAGAATCTGATCCAAAAAATACTAGGTATAACACGAAATGGGCGATTAAAATATTCGAAGAATGGCAAGCAAGCCGCAGTAACAAAAAAGGCACTGACGATAAAGGCGGAGATGGTCAGGATGATGAATTTGAATATGAAATTGTTGATGATCTAACGGTACCTTTGGGCCATATGTCCCCGAATAGCGTTAGCTTTTTGCTCAGCAAATTTATTTGCGAGATTTTCAATTTGATGTGGCAGATAGTGTTTTAGCTGAAATGCCTTTACCAGAGTTTGAAACGACTCGTAGCAACAGAAATGCTGATAGCATTTGCACGCATTCTGTCTTCAATAATTGTACGATAAATTTTGTGGTGAATGACAAAAAGTGAGAAATAATACTTAATCTAAAGTGTGCTTTTTAGCAAATATGTGTGTTATGGAAGAAATAAATGCTTGTTTGTTTCGTGCGTGTCCAATATATGAATATTAATCAGGAGCATTTTTAACAAAGTTAATAAATGCATGCTAATTAGGATACAGCTGTATCAAAAGTTAAGAATACTAATTAGGACATAGCTTTATCAGATTGTTGACCTGTATTGGGGTTTACAAAGATGTCATGTGACATAAATATGGTTCATTTATTGGGTAGTTAGCTCATGAATTATTCATGAATTTTACAAGGAAAAATACAATGAAAAAACATCGTATTTTTATAATACAGTCTCCAGTGCACATAATTGTTCATACATGCATGTTTACATGTGTTTACTGTCAATGAATCATATGAAAATACATCTTTCGCCAGAATTATTACGAATGAAAATATGATATATTTTTACATATATACAGTCTGCAATCTTCGACGGGTATATAGTAGTCGAAACCGGCAGTCGAAAGCTCGTATAATATTTTACCAGAAAGCATCCAAAAATATGAATCAACCTGGTTTCGCCTCAAACATGTCTATAAGAAAATATATATGATAAGAAATAAAACAAATATACCAGAGATAGCTGCCAAAGTCACCTAACGCTCGCCTACGCGTAGTTAATTTAACAGGTGTAAAAAGAAAACTTATTGTCCTTTCAAGCGCCATAGATAATCCACAAAAAGAACGTATCCCGCTTGTTTCCTTCGACACGCTGGAGTTCCGCTGCTGATTATATCCGCAATCCGCGCTACTTATCATCCGTAATCCGCGCAACATAACTGCTTCGAATTACTCGGCATGCAAAGCTTTCTCCATAATCGAGATAAACAAAAAATTGAGATTGAGAAGTCATGGTTAAATAGAGCTTATTTTAAAGCAAGAAAATTTAAAAAGAAAAATTGAAGAAAATAAAGGTATGTTATTAATGTACAGCCAATTCTATTTAAGGACTGGTCCTCTATCAAAAAAAATATTTTCCTACGTTTTAATAGTATGAAACTCATCTGTTACTATCTTGTTTGGCTCGATACTCTGACCAAAACAATATTTTGGTCCAGGACACTGTTGCCATGGTTACCGAGATAAAGCACCCCCTGTGGTGAAATTCATGCAATTTTATAAACACAATAACTAAATAAGCATTAATGATAAAATTCTGGAATAACTTTTATTTACTAACAAATAACATTGTCTAGGAGTTGAACTAAAACAATCAACATTGAAACATTATCACCAGTTTTATAGGTCAAAAACTGGAAAGGCATTTGACGACTCGCATGGAAACTGTCACCACTTCAAAACTATTCAACATAACTCAATTATTTTAGTTCAACTCCTAGAGCTTGATATGATGAGTCTATGCTGAAAATTTCATCAAGATAGCTTCAATGCCTCTTCAGATATCCTGCGCGCAATAATGGAAATCGCTAGTTTTGCTAATTCGAGAAAAATGCATTTAAAGTTCAATGTTCGGTTTATCAACATGATGGTCACATTAAGGTGGTCTTATACATTGAAAAGTATTTTTCCTAATTTAATACTTTTTCCTCATTTTTACTCTAATATTATAGAATAATTATGGGTGACTGTTACAATTTTTAGTGATAAATAGTTGATTATAGTTTATATATTCGGTATATAAATGTGCCCATATAGATATTTGGAAATTATGTAAAAGTTATATTTGTATATGCCAGTTTAAATAAACAACATATTTGCAAGTGTATGCGCCTTATATTGGGAAACCTTTTATTTACTTACATTATACGCACAAATGAAAAATTCGACATGGAGCTCCCCTATATTTTCATATGGCACAAATGAAAAATTCGACATGGAGCTCCCTACATTTTCATATGCTCACAAAATATACTAAGACTAATTCGGGGTCGAAATCACATAGCCAAATATATCCTAAACGGGAGAGGTAGGCATATATATCATAAAAATGCCATGCTAGAATTTTTCAAAAATCTTTAACACGCAGGGCCGTATCTACGGGGGGGTTTGGGGGGGTGTCACAACCCCCCATAAATTGTATTTGAAGATTTAGTCGGCAGAAGCGAGATTTGAGTCGGCACAAAACAGTACAAGTCGGCACAAAACAAGTCGGCACAAAACAAGTCGGCACAAAACAAGTAGGCACAAATAATAGAAAAAGGAAATTTTTGGTTTTAAGAAGTAAATTTTTTGGTAGGAACGAACTTATTTATTGTTGAAATAGTAATATAACAACGTTAGTAGTCCGGAAAATTTTTTTTAACCCTCCTACCTTTTTAACCCTCCTACTTTTTCGTAAATGCTCCAATGCTCGCGATTTTCCAATAACATATCGTTGCTATGGTGGTTGCTACGGGAAAAATTTCACACAAGCTGCTATTTTCCCCTATTTATCCATTTTACGCCAAATAAATAGAAAAATTAACACCAGAAAACGAAAAAGGGATCATTAATGATGCATAATATGTCTAATTTCAAAATAGGATTTTCTTTTAAAATTTGGTATAGGACCACCTTAAGCGAGATTTGTAATTGTATACATGTCATTCACCTCGTATTCATCAGCTGTTTGAAAATGTTGTGTCTGCAGTATCTCAAATATCTAGGTTAATATCGTGTTATTCGGCCCATTCTCTTTGTTGGTAAATCACGACTATTGTCGTGATTTACCAACAAAATTATTTAAAATTTGTCGGGTAAATTCGACTTACTTGCTATTATTTCTTCATTAGCAGTGGTTTTAGCGAAAGATGTATTTTCATTTTACGACTCATTGAAATTTATAAAGTAAAAACATGTAAAGTGAACTGAAGATTGTATTATAACAATACGCTCACATATTCCATTTGCCTACATAAATACAATTATCTCTTTAAGCTAGGTTGAAATAGACAGAAGCCATATAATGTTTTACATTGAATTCCAAGCACACTTCCCCCTCTCAGACTCAGTTTATCATCAGAAATCATATCTTAACTGAAGGTTTAAATAAACTACTAAAAAGCCATACTATTATTCTAACCATCGCTCGTTGTAACCCCATCCCCCCTGTTACACGATACTCTTGCGGCAAATAATAAATATAAAAATTAAACATAACATTAAGTTTAAAGTAGCATCTTAACCTTAGCTTTCTCCTTATCTGTTCTGGACGCGGACAGGACGGGATGCGGACGTTAGACTGTTGCAATAGCTCTATTGCACTAAAGTGCAGGCGAGCTAAAAATGCAAACACGGCATTTTCAACAAGCTGATAAATACGGGACATTTGCATATGTGCGTACATTGTTCAAATAAATGACCTACTGTATATACAATCTCGCTTAAATAAATCAGGCTGTTCATTAATAGCATACATTTATTTCTGTTCTATAATTCTCTAGTTTCTGTGATTACACTATTTAAAATCTTCTGCAATATGTCTTTTTTTATCTCAATAGTCGAGCCAGCTTTCCCTGCCGAGTAATCGGCGCGGCTAATGTGGGGCGGAATAGCGGGTAAGTAGCGCAGGTTGCGGATATAATCAGTAGCGGAGGTTACGGCGGATCGCAGAAAAGCAACAGGAAACTTTCTCTTCGTGGATTATCTGGGGCACTAAAAAATTATTTTCTACACCTGCTAAAGTAACTATGTGCAGGGACTACTGGTTACTACTAAAGTTAAAGCGGTTGGACGTACAACACAAACTGAGGGACCGTGGTGGCAGGTTTTTCCCTCTCAATAATGACATTAACTGCGTGACCGTGTGCGACTGTCAGCGGTCGTCAGTAATGGTGGCCATGAAATTTGTGGGAGCGATATTTATCGCTTTTTTTCGTTTTATGTACGTGATAAGATCCAGAAAACCTTCATTTTAAACCAGGGACTAATTACATCATGTCAAATATTTCCAGTACATTTCACGAGAAAAATTATGCTTTTCTGCATTTGGTCCATCGAGTTAAATCCACACGGCCGACAATTACAAGTTAATATTTGATCATCAATTCAATCTGGTTTTGCTACTCTTGTGTGGAGAGTGGAGACATCTCAAGAAACCCGGGACTAACTCGAGGGAACTTTGAAAGTCCTATGCGACACAGAATTAAATGTGACTTTTGTCCGCTAACAATTACACAACACCAAAAAGGTCTGTGTTGTGATGATTGCGGCAAACGGATCCATATCTTGTACCAAGTTCCTGAGGGCTCATTTCCCATGCGTGATCCAAACGGCAAGTGCAGCCTTTTGGGTATGTCAATTGTGCGACTGTTCAAATTATTTTACGCTCCTTTCATATCACGCCATAGAAACATCAAATTTATTTTTCCATGTTGATGATAGCCCAAATATGAATGATCGTAGTACTTCATGTAATCCTGGCAAACCTGTGGGATCATCTGCTCCCAAAGAAACCATCAATCCCCAATATAGCGGACTCGCAGTGGCATAAAGCCTAACCAAAATGCCAAGTTTCCTTAGTTCGGTTGCAAAACACGAACGCTCAGTCAATACGAAACAAAAAGCCTGAGGTTTGGAATTTAATTTAAACAACTGTGCCTGACATAATAGTATGTACCGAATCCTGGCTTGATGACTCTGTTACAAACTGGAAAAATCCACACCTCAGGAGGTGGAGTTTTCATTCCTGTCTCCAGTGAACTGGTTTCTACCCGGAACCGCAACGGTAAACTCACTGCGAAATTTATATGGGTTGAGATATGTATCAAAGAGTGTTAAAACCTCAAAGCTCATAGGAAGGGGATGAAAAAAACTATATAAATTTTAACAATTACCAGTTACTAATCTACAAACATAGAGTCCCATATCGAAGTTACTGGGGATTTTAAACTACATGGCTATGATTCAGAAAGAATTGTATAAAGCTGAAATGCCACCACCCAGACCAACAACCAAATATACAGATTTGTTCTGTGATCACACGTTAACACAAATTTTCAAGGAACCAACCAACAGAGAAAACATTTTTGATCTGTTTCCAACAAACAAACGCCAACAGTGATCCATAGAATAGTGATCAGGATCAGTAACCAGTAACAGTGATCCATAGAATAAGTGATCATGACATTGTTCATATTGAGAGACATATAAGCCCTATTCGTTATAAGTAACAGAGGCGAAAGATCTTCCTCTACAAGAGAGCTGACGGGAAGGTCTGGGGAGACATATGCCTTCTTTTTGTCCCAACTTTGTGAGGTCCACTAACGAAGACGTCTCTACATCTGTGAACACGACGTCGATATTATTTAAGAACAAGTTCCAAAATGCTATTGAGAAGTTCATCCCCAATAACAAGCTAAAAGTAAAAACAAACTCCCCTATGTTGACTGCAATCTTAGACGATTAATGGGAAGCTTTAACAAGCACAACGCGACGTCAATCAGGACGTGAAATGACGTCATGCACCTCGCGTTTACTTCCTGTTTGGTTCTGGAACTTCATGTTTTGTCTTTTCGAAAGGATTTGCTTTTTTTTCGCCGCCTGCTTAATTATTTCGGTGTTATTCTGAATTGTTTGTCAAGGTATGCGCAAGAAAATTTTTTATAACTTTGACCAAGTTTTTCCTGATGATTTTCTAATAATATTCAAAATATTGCTTTGAACAAGGGAAGTTTGTCACATCATTGCGAATGAAACACAAAAGCTGCAGGTATCGTTCACGACTTAAATGTTTTGGTTTCTATCTCATAATACTGTTTACTACTGTTTTTAATGTCGAAAAGTGTTTTTTGAAATGTTGTGTATTTTTGAACTATTGTGACAAAGCAACTAAACCTCGTTTCCTTTTTACTGATTTATGTGCTTGGGTTTTTGTGCATTAATGTGCAAGTATTGAAATGGCAGCTTACGGATCAAACAGACGTTTCAAGTCCTTATTCAAACATTCAAGGCTGAAATAGCTGGTATACTATCACTGAAAATTGTTTCTGATGCTGCTACCAAATCATCTGTTAATCATCTCATTTCTCCGCTTTCACAGACGGTAGTACAGATCCAACCCTGCCATCTCACACTTGCAACCCACGCCCAACTTTTCCCGAAATCACAATCACAGAACCTGGAATAGAGAAACTTTTGGAAAATTGAAATCCTTACAAAGCTACAGGGGCTGACAACATCCAATCCGTGGTCTTAAAACAGTTGGCAACTATAATTGCAGCCGTACTGTTAGCCTGCGTGGTTAACGGTCCCGCGGCGGAACACCCGAAAAGCGGGTAAGGCGAGGAGGTGAAACACCGTCTTCCGGGTTTGGCAGTATATTTTAAATACACGTCCACCAGGGGACGGGAATTGATGATCGGCTGCGAGTCTGTGCCGCTGTCACTCAAACGTAAATATGCGTTAATATGTAACATGATAGTGTCAAATTAACTATCAAAGGATTATAAAGTGTTTATAATATTCTTATTTACTTCGTTCGAAGGCGGAATTCAATGATGAATGCGTAAGTTCGGCTGTTGGAAAATTGAACGCTTCTCGGCAGTCGAAACGCGAACTAATTCTAAAACGTGAACAAGAGATAGCAGTTAAAGAATTACTCCTTGGGAAGCATGTTTTAGCCGTTCTACCGACAGGTTTTGGAAAATACTTGATTTTCACGTTGTTCTTGTTGACGCGAGAACAAAATATGTCAAGAATATTTACAGCCTCCCGTAAAGAATATTTTCTACCTCTCGGCCTGTTTAAAACTTTCGTTGGCGTCGCTCTTCTATCCGACATATTTATTTGCAAATATTACATTGTTTTGCAGCGATTGTGTCAACTATCAAGCTATCCGAACTTTAATAAATAAATAACCGGAACAGCTAACTTAATACATGATAAACCATTAACACAGTTTGATTATTAATTTATTTAGTGTTTGCTTATTGGCTAATTGGCCACATACCAAAAGCATAGAATAGGAAATGACTAGAAGGGCCACTTGAGGCGGAACCTTTGAAATTTTTGACGCTGCGCATGTCGCATTACGCATGTTCATTACCATTATTCTAGCCAGTCAATTGCATTTTCTGGCCAATAAACACGCTGAATTGGCTGGTCCGCCATTATTCTGGCCAGAAAACTGCATAAAAATAGGGGGTCACGTTGCACTGCTGAGTGGCCCTTCTGGTCATTTCCTATTCTGTGCCAAAAGGTAGCAATAGTGGGCGGTTGTTAAAATACACTGCCAAACCCGGCAGACGGTCTTTCGCCGCCTCGCCTTACCCGCTCTTTGGGTGTTCCGCAGTGGGACCGCCTGCCTCGCAGGCTACCGTACTGTAGGAAAATTTAGTCACGTCCCTTAACGTCCACCAAGTCCCAGTTGACTGGAGTTGGCTAGGATCGCTCCTGTGTCCAAGAATGGCGCTAAAGGTGCCAGTTTGCCAGTTTGTGCAAATAGGTAATGCAAATGAGTCAGTTGAACTAATAGTCAAATGTGGTTTTCCACAAGGATCAACACTGGGACCACTTTTATTACATAAATTTAAAGGATCTCCCCAATTGTAGTGATATATTTAAATTTAGAATATTTGCTGACGACACAAACTTTTTTATTTTTCTAAACTCCCAAATGCACTTCAAAACGTGGTAAACAATGAACTGAGTAAAGTATATCAATATTGTATGGCAAATAAACTCTCAATGATAATTACTTCAATACCAAAGAAAAATATGTCCATTAACATACCTAACATTACTCAAAAACGATATATTAAATACTTGGAAATTTATATTGATGAACCTTTGCAATGGCATAATCAAATCATACATGTTAATAATAAGATAGCAATTTAGGCTAATTAATTTACTCAATTTAACATTGCGGAAACCAGCTCGAAAGCTCAATATTCTCCTCTGGTTTCTGTTCACTATTTTTTTATTTCCCTATATATACTCGCTATAGTATATATACTAATGCAAAGCTGATGGTCCCTTGTGGTCGTATATGAGCACTCTGGCCCCAAGACACTTCACACATGTCTGGATGCGCATGTGCATGTCTAAGTATTGTACCACATGCGCTTGGTGAGAGCAAGAGTATGGTGTATAAATACGAAGTCACTCGCATCTAAACTGCGTTACAAGCTGCACTGACAAGCTGAACGGCAAGTTGAACGGCGAAACATGCATGTCTGCTGATCAGAGGAGGAATGAGGGTCTTCCCGAAATTTGCGATTTTCAACAAAGTTAGGTGAATAATTGTTGAAATATATTGCGATTTTTATCCCTAAAGATCTGATTTTTTGGAAGGTATGTTTTAACAAGCGCGATCGTGCTATAATGGACCAGGTACTGCATGCGTGGCCGAGTTCTGATCTTACGTCAAATTTTGCCGTGCCGTCCGTGCCATTCCAAAACATTGCAGCTACAGTATAGTGTATACGTACCGTGTAAACTAGGCTTAAGCTAAAAAAAACAAATTATCTGAATTGTTACTAGGTTAATTTTGCAGCTTCATCTCGCTTAGTCATGGTTTTATAACTACACGCTTGTGCTAAAAACAAATTAACATGTCTTTGTTTTTACAGTTCGCGATTTTCTATGACTATGTCTATTCCTATGGGCATTATATGTGCCAAAAAGGAGTATTAGCCCTCTAGGCTCTACGCTTTGAGAAACTAAGCGAGCGTGTTAAATTTAGTCAAACTAAAACTCGAACTAAACGCTTATTATTATAATTGTTAATGTTATAATTAGTCGTTCACATTCTTCAAAAACTTTAGACTCAATGAAGCACAGACTAGGGATAAACAGACAGGCAGGTTCTTTGATCTTCGCGGGGCCACCGACAGCAGCTTTGTAATTATACATTCTGGCCAGCCTCTTCCGCTCTGCCCAGGCGTAATATAAATTATATCGAAAATGCGTAGATCGTAGCTATTAAATCGCACATTTTAGCGAAATTATTTGGCGAATTCAACTTTTGACCTCGGAAACACAAATTAGAAAGATAAGAGGGTGTTTTTGAAATGCCTGCATGTAGGTTGTATAGTATAGTATAGGTAAATTATCACAGAAATTCTTTCTTTGCCATGCATTAGTCATTACTGGGAGTATTGGAGAAACCTGCTTCAATTGAATACAAACTTTCTTCACCTCATTGTGTAATCACTCTCCCTTTGCAGTGGAAGCTACACTTTAAATTCCCAGAAGTAGAAAATCTTGTTCTTAATATGCACAAGAATGGAACTTTCGTGTTCTCAAAATAAGGCTGTATTTTACGCTTCCATGGATTAAGATTCAAGCGTTGCGCTAAGGCTTTGAAGCATTGTTTGAATGTGTTTCGTAACCCAAAATTCTTTCTCTCTCTCCCTCTATACACGCGCACACACATATATATATATATTATTATGTATTACACGCAAAAATTAGCCGCGGGCATTGGTTTACTAGTTTTCTTTCGAACTGGTCTCTGCCTTGATGTCCTCCAGGGAATCGTTAAAAACGTTTTCTAACGGACTGTTCGACTGGTTTAACTGTTGTTCCAACTTTCGTTTTTGTCCCCTCGTTGTGCGAAGTTGTTCGGACAATGTAACATTACTTTATTTTTCTGCCTTAAGTTCTTTCTCTAAAACTTCTATTTTAAATTTCATTGACTTGCATCGAGCCTTGCATTGTTTTGCCACCTTCCCATGTTCCATTCTTTTCCTTCTCACGCATTTGATCTTCAAAATTTTGATCCAAGAAGTTATTCCCTTGCGGTTCCCTTATTATATAATGCTTAGTATTGTTTTTATGTTGTCGCATATACGCAACAAGCCTACGGCGAATCATCATATGATGTTCTTCATCACCAGTTACCACAAACGCCAACGCCCTAAATAGACAATTCCCATCACCTCTCACATCGCGAATTACAAAATCATTCCCAGTTAGTCTGTTCTGTTGTTGAACATATCGAACAGCTATCGGTTCAACACGACATGTCAAACGTCAACACAGTTCCTGCTGCCGTTGGAGGGTTGGTGGACAGAATTCTAGTGAATCAAGTACTTGGTGATGTGATCCCGTTATCACTACGCTCGCATATGAAGGAGTTGTGGCACCAGTCAGAGGATAGGAGCCGTGGCCATCGCTTTTTTGTTCACCGCGTTGATCCGACGTTTCAGACCTCGTAGGTATTCGCAATTTGCAATCGTTGAATTGTTTCAAACCCTTAATTTTGTTTCGTCGAGGCATTTTTTTTAAACATGTAAAAATAATATAACTAGACACTTGTGAAACTAATGATTCCCAAAGTGTTCTTATCAGGCGGTAACCGGTAAAATTTACCGTTTCCACGACTACTGCACATCACCGCCTGGAGGCTGGAGATTTCTAGAGTTTGTGTAAAGGCATTTTGTTAGAAACACAGTTTTGTGTAAAACAGTGGTGTTCTATAATTGATATGACGTTTTACTGTTATAATCTTTAGAATTCTATAAAAGCTTAAATATTCCTTCAAAATGCAGGAAATGGCATTTCAGAAACTTCAGATTTTAAAACTTTCCGGGGGATCATACCCCGGACCCCCATGGAAGTTTGTCGAGCCTCCGGCGCTACGTGACGCTTACCTGTTCAGACACCTTTTTTTACCTTACAACTGTGGAGACCCTGATCAAGACCACAAAAGTAAGTTCAAACATATCGTATATTTTATAATTAATTTGATAAAAGTTACCTGCGATTATGTGCATTCAAACATCGACATTACGATTGATCATTCCATTATAATAGAGTTTTGGCTATTGCTCAAATTATAAAACTTGTTTTTGTTGACATGTTGAAAATGTTTTATCCAAAATTTTGTTGATAATTTGCCCAGTATTATTTTTGAAAAATTCTTTCATATTATTTAAAGTTTGACTCGCCTTTATGTTGATTTTTATGCAAAAAAACTGCAGTGATGCAGTCTAGAGTATTGGCAATTTATGCGGGTGGTCAGATTTCGTCATTTGCCAGATCAGATTTTTCTTAAAATTGATTAGCTAGTTGAATTTTATCATTCAATCTGATTGGTTGTTGTGGTACAGAGCTTCAATCTGACTGGCTAAAAAATCATGCGATTAAAGCTCAAGATGAGCGAGCAAAACTCAAAATAGTGCGATTTGGGAATTAATTGCACTATTTTTGGTCAATCAGATTACAAGAAACGCCATTGATTTCAAAATGAATAATTATAATAAATATAATAATATTCTTACTGGGAGTCCTGCAATACAATGCCTAAAGAGCGCGATTTTTCAGCCGGAAGTTAATTAATATGGATATAGAAACACGTATGGCAATAGCAACATTATAAAAACCCAGGGAAATGTGAGTTTTCTGTCATTTGCCACGAAGACACATATGGACAGCGGGATTGGCAACAGATTTTTTACAAACAAGATTTTCTGTGTCGCAGCCGAGCGAAAAGAGTTATGGCAGAAGCTGTTCAACCACAACCTATTCAGATTGATGATCTAAATAATGCTCAGCAACTACCTCATGTACCGCAACCAGCTGCGGTGGAACAACAAGTACAGCCCGATCGCGATTTGCAAAATGCAGCGATCGTCCAACAACCACTAGTCGAGCCTCAGCCTCGGATTAGTTTCTTTCTTGCCTTACGGAGACGCCATGGGCCCTTTTGCTGGGTTTGCAGTACATTTGCTCGTATCGGACTATATGCCTTCGCATGGTTGTTTCCGTGACGACCTCGTTATGTTTTCATATAATTGTTTAAGATTCTTCATGCAGCACATTTCCTCATCTATAATTGTCGTACTTGCCGATATCGCCTGCTTGTACTGTTTTTCGAGAGGGGCAAACTTAGTACGCCTTATACACTGTCTTCGACGGAGTTCTCGTTTGTCAGTTACTTGTAGTGGGATGGTTTAGTGCGCTTAACAAGTCTCTAGTATTCGTACTTGCCGATATCGCCTGCTTGTACTGTTTCTCGAGAGGGGCCAACTTAGTAAGCCTTATACACTGTCTACGACGGCGTTCTCGTTTATCAGTTACTCGTAGTGGGATGGTTTAGTGTGCGTACCACTTCTCTAGTATCTTTACATTCACAACATATTGTCTCAACATAAGGCCTTTACACACAATCACAGAGGCCATCGCGACGGTTTTTTTACTCTTGTTACATACCTACCCAATTGTCTTAATCAATTTGCACAGCTTTAAGCGACCTAACGAGGCACCCGAGCATAACGAGGCACCCGATACTTGGCATCGAGCATACTTTTTCTTAAGTTATTTTCTTATTATATTTATACTGCCGGTCACTTATAAATAGTGGGATGTATGTCTAATGACTAATATTTATTTTTCGCGCTTCAGTGCCGGCATAATTTTCCGATTCATCTATGCTATACAAACAGCTAGTGAATATACTTTGGTGCACGAGGTAGTTTCGACTCGAAGGTATAAATGAATATACGATATTATACGCCTTTGGTGCATGAGGCTGCGTGCTTGAACTTGAGTATAAACGAACTCGCTGTAGGGGCAGCGGATCTTATTGATTTCAAGGCCAATGGTGCATGAGGTCACCTGGAAATATGCACGAACTCACTGTAGGTGCAGTGAGCTATATTAATTTTAATATGCCTTTGGTGCATGAGGCTATGTGGAAATATGTACGAACTCGCTGTACGTGCAGTTAATTTTACCAAGTATAGTACGCGCCTTTGGTGCATGAGGCGGTGTTTGCCAAATTTGAAAGTATAAACGAATTCGCTGTTGGTGCAGCAAAACTTTACTAATCTCCATGTGCCTGTGGTGCTTGAGGCCAATTGGAAATATATACGAACTCGCTGGAGGCGCAGTGAACTTTATTAACTTTAATACGCCTTTGGTGCATGAGGCCAGTTGAACATAAAAGAACTCGCTGTGGGTGTAGTGAACTGTAAAATTTTAATACGCCTTTGGGCATGAGGCCGTTTGAAAGTATAAACGCATTCGCTAGGAGCAGTGGCTTTTATTCTTTATACTAGAAATACATTCATGCAGAACCCCCTCGCCATTAGAACCAAGCAATTAAACTCCCCTAAAGCTATTGTAACATGAAGTACTGAGTTGATCACTGTAACCATGGTAACACGCAACCGGTCGTATATTTATTTTATTTTTTTGTACAAAATGGAAAAATAGTGATAAGGTTTGTACTTTTCACTGTAAAATTATCAATTGCCCAACTATATAAAGTAGCTATGTCATTACGTACTCTTTTAGCTTTGATTTACTCTAAAATTTAATCTGAGACGTCTCAGAAAACCTTTCAAAATTGCCATAAAACTTCAACTGTTTTTTGAACAGTATTTTTATACCATGAAGTTTTTGAGATTAAATATGTTGTTTCTTATTCTATAACGCATTAGAATTAATATTAAAACACTTTTTAAGATTAATCAATGTTGTATTGACCACACAGAATGAACCACGCATTTTGAAAACCACAAACTATAGTGCATGCCAATTGACGGCAAAACTGCAAAAGCAAGTATGCAAAATCGACACTTACGCGTTTTAAAACTCGAAAACCTTGTCCTTTCTCGGTCTTTTGACTGATTTCTTTTCCTGTTGACTTTAGTAAGTGAAAGTCCTGTACAAAATTTTCGTTTATCTTTGTTTTGTCTCATGAGCACAAAAGAATGAACAAAACTATATTTGAAAAAAGTTTTTTCTCGGCCTAAACTCGCGCATAAAGTAGAAAACCATGTTCGTCCATGACATAATGGCGGACAACTTTGGAATCAGCTATGTTCTCACATACCGGGTGTAAATATCCGAGCGGAATTAGTACCCTCGCACGGCGCTTCGCACCGGCTCGGGGATAATAATATGCCATTGGGACATGAGGCGGCATGCTTGAGGGTATTAACGGACTCACTGTAGGTGCAGCGAACTTGATTAATAATATATACGCCTTCGGTATATGAAGCTATTCGTCTTTATAAGGGCTTTTCCTTAACTTAGTTTTCTGAGAATTGGAGAGATAATCCTTATTTATCTGTATAACCTTTAAAGTACTTAACATGGACACGAGACCTTAGCATGCCGGTAGTCACGGGGGACTGAGCTGGAAACTTTTACTCCCCATACTTAGCTATAATCGGCTCAGGGCATTGTGTGGCGGGGCGACCAGTGAAAATATATTACTATTCTTACTGGGAGTCCTGCAATACAATGCCTAAAGAGCGCGATTTTTCAGCCGGAAGTTAATTAATATGGATATAGAAACACGTATGGCAATAGCAACATTATAAAAACCCAGGGAAATGTGAGTTTTCTGTCATTTGCCACGAAGACACACATGGACAGCGGGATTGGCAACAGATTTTTTCACCCGCCCACCTCCCCTCGGCTGCGACACGGCGGTTGCTCCGCCACGTCTTGCCTTGGGCTGAAAAATTTTACTCCCCATACTTAGCTATAATCGGCTCAGGGCATTGTGTGGCGGGGCGACCAGTGAAAATATATTACTATATGTAAAAATATTACTCGACTGTGATTGGTTGATTTCAGTGCAGTTAATCCCAATCAGCAGTGCATAAATCTGTAACAACAGTGCAAAATTCTGTAACAACCGTGCAAAAATCTGTAACAACAGTGCAAAATTCTGTAACAAACTCATCTGATTGGTCGAAAAAACAAACATGCCTAATGTCAGCAAATGATGGCCACAGATTGCTCCAAAACAAAACAAATATGGCAGCCGAGCTACATAAAGTGAAAGTTGAGTTTTGTCCGAAAATATGGCTTCTATTTTTATTCGAGGTTTTTGAAAAATTCACTCGTGCATGTTATATCCAAATTGTACCCGAAACCATACTATTTCCTATACTAATAATTCATGATAAACTAACTATAAGCAAAAGAGATGAAAATTAAGTAAATACATACATGACAGAGCGCAGCAATTTTGACACACAAGACTTCCTCATCAGTAATTTCTATTTCACCTTTGTGAATATCTCTTAACCTCTCAATTATCTTTCCAGCTAGGTAAGCAGTGCCAAGGGAGTGTTCAAAGCGATTGTGTGAAGCACCAGGGTAGACCCAGTATCCAGCTCCTAGCTGTTTAATGTCCTTCATTCTTTGAAATTGTGGAGTGTGAATAATGTCCACCAACAGATGTTCAAATTCCATGTAGCCATGAACTGGATCGTTGAACCCTATAATTTGTTTAGCCATTGTGTGTTATATAATACGGTGCTCTATCCTAAACGAAATAATAGCATGGGTTACGTAATATTTCAAATGGACGGAATTTCAAGTCCGAGCAGTTTGTTTCCAGGGCATTTTTAACTAATGATATAACTACTGGAGCATTTTTCCCAGTAGGCCTTTTGCTTGTCCTAGTAGTGAAGGATGATTTTCAGATACACCGGGCCTTTTTGGTCAGTAATTACTATAAGGAAGCTTCTCATTATAACTGCCCCTCTATCTTTGATAGGCACTGATTGGGTTACCCTGACGCCCAGAGCTAGTTGGCAGGTTTTAAGATGGTAATCTAACTCTCCCAAAGGTCCTGGAACACAAGGTAAAATTAACTATACGCAGATGTGAAACTCTTGTCTGAACCTGCAGTGATATTTTGTGTCACATCTTTTCGCCAACAAAATCATTTCCACGTTTGCGCCACGCATATTGTTCTGGCGAGTGTCACTTCTGTAATTTCAGTACAAAAGGAAAGGCAATATGAAAGGCAAAACCCCGTTTGAATGAACTGGCGCTTTTAATTTTTGGTTCTCTGCATTTTCAAACAAACATTTTCAACCGAATAACAACGAGTTAGTGATTTCTATTAACTGCTTCTTTAAGAAGTACAGTCGAGATTTTATGCATACTATGTCAGATATTCTATTTGGCAAGTACGTGAAATCGGCTATACGAAATGGTTTAAGCAGTAATTACAAATTTGTAATTGTATGTATTAATGCAGTAATTATATTTATTATATGACTATGACGTAATTCTTCCATATAAGGGCAAGAGAACAGAACAAATACCAGGCCGTATTGCATGGTAAAATCCGTATTTCTCCTCTTCTATACCAGTTAAACCGGTTTAAACAGAACAAAAATACGGATTTTTGTCATATAATAAAAACCTCATTGAATGGTTTGCCATATAACACGGCCGGGTATTTTACTCGTTTCTCGCATTTTCCCTCGCCCGCGGTGGGCTCGGAAAAATAGTTGAGAAACTCGTAAAATACCCGGCCGTATTATATGCCAAACCATTCAATAAGATATAAGTATTTGTAAATATGGTAAAACGCCATTTGTTTTATTGTAGCCATACACTAATTAGTTTGTTGATATATTTCATTAGCTAAGAGTGCTATTGTTATCAAAATACAGCAGAGTGCTGAATATAGAATAAAACAAAATGTAAATATTTTGTTACACGGCCAATCACACATTTTGAAAGCTATGGCTTATATACGCCAATGTAGAGTATTTTTATGAGAATCTGCCCTCTGCCCTCCCATTGTCGTCCTCAGCCCCACAGCTGTGCCGGCATAAGCCTAGCTCCATTTGGAGATTGGCTACATATCTGCCGGCATGGAGCACTGAGCGCTCAAGCAGTACACAGTCATGCATAAGTACTCAAGTACAGCAATTTCGTTTCAGCTATATCTAGAACTACTTAGTTGTTGGGGGACTGCATCAGCGTTGGTTTTACATAATTGAAATATAATTTACAAGTACAGTAGTGAAAATATATTAAATAAATCATCATACTGGTTGCTGCACCAGTCGCACCATAATTTAATAACTTGCTGACAGCTTAGAAGAATATTCTTCACGCCTTCCTTGGAATATTTTAGAGTATACCAATCGAAAATAATTGACAACATTTGGTCAGAGTTTCGCTTCATAATCACATGGTTTTAATGTAGAAGATTTAACATTTTTAAAATACATTTTATTCTATTTTGACGGGAAAATATCAGGGTCTACGATAAACGTACCCCCGCCCGGAACTAGTTACCCGCGCTTTCGCAAGTTTTACACGCGGCTGTTTTGTCGAACCCGCGCCACTTTTGTTGTACACGCGCCTGTCTAAAGCCCGTTTTCCACTAGACCAATTAGTTCGCGCAAAGCGAAGCGAAAAGCAAATTTCGGCAACGTGATTGGCAAGCGGAAAAAATCGCCGCAAAAGAGTAGAAAGCGATCCTACTTTTTCGCGGCGAATTTTTCCGCTAGGGAATCACACTGCCGGATTTATATTTCGCCTCGCTTCGCGCGAATAAATTCGCCTAGTGGAAAACGGGCTTAAGATGACCCGCGCCAAATAGATCATTCCCAGATTATATTTATAGTTTATAAATAGTGCCAAAGAATTCACTATACAATTTTTAGTGCTGTTGCTACATGTTCATATTTACATATAGTAATCGATACCTGACATGTCTCAAGAGATTAAAAATGACCTTATTAATTTACTGTGCTAAGTCATCACTTATATATATCAAAGCAGGAAGCTCTTAGAATCTCAGAAATTCTTGTAAAATTAATTACTTGGCAGTGTTCTACTATAGAATATATGTAAAAACAATTAAAGTTGTGGGCGTTGGAATATGCTATATACGGGCTCTCTTCCTCACTTACACAGGAACGAGTTTATTTCAAAAGTATTTTATTAATATTGATTTAGGAATATATTTGTATATGCATACTATGTCAGATGCTCTATTTGGCAAGTACGTGAAATCAGCAACTGTATTTGTAGATGCGGTAATCAGCATAAAAATTATAGTGCTGTTGCAGTTCATACTTATACATATATAGTAATCGATACTTGACATGTTTTAAGAGATTAAATGACCTTATTAATATACTAAATTTATTGCCATTACTTATAGCTTTGAAGCTCTTAGAAGCTCAGAAATTCTTGTAAAATTAATTAGGCAGTGTTCTCGTATATTATATGTAAAAACAGTTATAATCGGGGGCGTCGAAATATTTTATAAACGAACTCTCTTCCTCACTTAGACAGGAATGCGTTTATTACGAATAAATTACTCTATGCATACTATGTCAGATATTCTATTTGGCAAGTGCGTGAAATCGGCTATACGAAATGGTTTAGCAGTAATAAAAGTTGTATTTGTAAATATGGTAAAACGCAGGAAACCATTCTATAGCAGTTATTTGAAATTGGCACTTGTTTTATTGTGGCCATACACTAATTGGTTTCTTGATATATTTTATTAGCTATAAGTGCTATTATTATCAAAATACAGCGGAGTGCTGCTTTTATCATGATTTGTTACACGGTCAATCACACATTTTGCAAGCTATGGTTTCGATACGCCAATGTACAATATTTTTATTTCGTACTTTAAAATCCCGCGATGCATGCGATTTCTGCTAGCCAGTGCAACAAAGGTATTAGTAATTCAACTGCGATATTTTAAATACCAAAGACAACAAACTAGTAAAAATTTTCGAAAACAAACCTTTCTTTCCTTTACATGAATTCAGCAATTCAGGGAACGATCAAATTACCAAAACCTTTCATGGAAAGAATACAACATTATGTCGACTTGTTTTAGTGTACGAGAATTCTTAATTTTTATGCGGACGATTTGTTCCTGCTTGACTTCACCATATATTTAGGCTGATCATAAGACCAGAATTTGCTACTAACATGACTCTGATAGAAAGCACACGCCACTAACTGCTGTTAGATGCTTTGAGGCAAGTATGCGCTTGTCTTGGTTATACGCTGTTTAAGATTAATGTTTTAAACGAAAACAGCAGGCGGCTATGCCTTATTGTTAGGCGGCTATGCCTTATTGTTAGACAAGTCTAAGCACGTTTAAAACGTCGTTCAGCAAATACATTCAAATTTGTGCTACAACAAATATAGTATTGATAAGATTAATCCAAAATCTCATTGATTCCATCACAACTACATGAACGCTTCTTTCAGAAGCTAGCGAAGTACTTGAAAGTAGTTTCAATTTTAAATTCATATCAATTATTAAAATTACGCAACAGAGTTCAACGATGCGGTGAGTTGTTTGCGTTGAAAGATTAGGCGTTAATGCGTTAGTGTTTAAATTGTTTAAACAATGGTTTTGCCAATGAAACTTATTAGCGTTTTAGCGTCCAAACAATACTGGCATTACAGTTATTTCAGCTTCGTCGTTTTCGCACCTTTATCTCTTTGGTTGACTTTTGCATTCCTTTTCGGTCTACTTTTTCTTGCTTTATATTCAAAAATTTCAGTCTGTTATATTTTGCAGGTAATTTTTTATTGCGAACCCGCCATTATTATTTATATGCAACAGGTTATATTTTAGTCTATTTAACAATTAGATTATGAGCTCAAGATTTCTATGAGGTGATAGTTGATGAGGGCGAAGCCGGAATGAACTATCATCTCATAGAAATCGAGAGCGAATAATCTAATTGTTTTAGTAGAAACCAGCAAGAAAACAGTATTTCAAAACGTTTTTCATAATTTATTGAAATAAATTCGTTAAAAATCGCGCCGAGGAGATGGCTGTTTCGCTACTCGCTATATATCGACAATTAGATAGCGAGTAGCGTAGCCAATCAAATTACAGCATTTGCAATAGTATACTAGTGTGAACTCTCTTCCTCACTAAGACAGGAAGGCGTTTATTACGAATAAATTACTTTATGCATACTATGTCAGATATTCTATTTGGCAAGTACGTGAAATCGGCTATACGAAATGGTTTAAGCAGTAATTACAAATTTGTAATTGTATGTATTAATGCAGTAATTATATTTATTATATGACTATGACGTAATTCTTCCATATAAGGGCACGAGAACAGAACAAATACCAGGCCGTATTGCATGGTAAAATCCGTATTTCTCCTCTTCTATACCAGTTAAACCGGTTTAAACAGAACAAAAATACGGATTTTTGTCATATAATAAAAACCTCATTGAATGGTTTGGCATATAATACGGCCGGGTATTTTACTCGTTTCTCGCATTTTCCCTCGCCCGCGGCGGGCTCGGAAAAATACTTGAGAAACTCGTAAAATACCCGGCCGTATTATATGCCAAACCATTCAATAAGATATAAGTATTTGTAAATATGGTTAAACGCCATTTGTTTTATTGTAGCCATACACTAATTAGTTTCTTGATATATTTCATTAGCTAAGAGTGCTATTGTTATCAAAATACAGCAGAGTGCTGAATATAGAATAAAACAAAATGTAAATATTTTGTTACACGGCCAATCACACATTTTGAAAGCTATGGCTTATATACGCCAATGTAGAGTATTTTTATCTCGTACTTCAAAATCCCGCGATGCACGCGGCATCTGATAGCCAGTGCAGCAAATATATTATTAATTCAACTGCGATATTTTCGATACCATCGAAAATGAAAATAAGTAAAATTTTCGAAAACAAACCTTCTTTCTTTTACATCAATTCAGCAACTCAGGGAACCATGAATTTACTAAAGTCTTTCATGGAAAGAATACAGCATTCCGTCGACTTGTTTTTGAGTATGAGAATCTGCCCTCTGAGCCGCACCCATTGTCGTCCTCAGCCCCACAGCTGTGCCGGCATAAGCCTAGCTCCATTTGGAGATTGGCTACATATCTGCCGGCATGGAGCACTGAGCGCTCAAGCAGTACACAGTCATGCATAAGTACTCAAGTACAGCATAAAAGCATAGCATAGTAAATTTTAAGTTTGTTCTTGGCTGAAACATCAAGTAAAATGAGTATTATATTCCACCAGCATCAATTATATCTTGCACTTGAAACTTCGACATTTTACTATGCGGTACCTTCTAACCTTCTAGAGTACATTGTTTCCCAAAACAATTTATACTGTTCCAGTTCAACGCTATTTGTGTGTTTAGCTATACTCATATATTAAGTTATTTTCCATTCGAGCTCGGCGCTCACGACTCTTCATACTTTATACAGTTTCTAAGTAGTTTGAACATGACGTTTACTCCGTCGAACTAGCACCATTAGGGAATCCGTTTAATACACATTCTCCGTTTATTAAACAAGCAGTTTAGCAGCATCAAACGACGTAGTCTAGAAGCCAAGTCAGAAGTTTGTTTGCTGTCGAAACTCTATTAAAGCCATTCGACTTCTATTTTCATGACTTCGATCCACATGCTTTATCTTTAAATATGTCCGCAAATACTAAATACTTTTTTAATATTTGTAACATAAAATGTTACAGTATTCTGGCGAACTTTTATCAGTATAATTTTGCAGTTGTTTTTATGAACAAATAATTATCCCGTGGGAGTGAGGGTAACACAGTTTTTGACATTTCTCTTTAGTTTTAATATATGAACAAAATATCCCGCGGGGGTGGGGGTAACATGACCTGTCCATAATGGTAACATGACCGGTGCAAAGTCTTCGGGTTGCCACTAAATTTTTTTTCCAGCAAATAATTTCTACCCGCCAATTTTAAGGCGATGCCTGCGGAGGAAGCTATCTTCACCATATATTTAGCATTCGACTGATTCATAAGACCAGAATTTGCTACTAACATGACTCCGATAGAAAGCACACGTGACTAACTGCTGTTAGATGCTTTGAGGCAATTATGGGCTTGTCTCATGCAGTTATACGCAGTTTAAATTCCTTGTTAGATAAATAATGTCTGGTGAATATTCATTATGCAAACATTTAAATGTTCAGTTCTGAATTTTGACCTTCCTATCTGAGGTGTACACAAGGTAGGAACTCCAATTTTGAAATCGATGCATCAATCTACCACCGTTCTTTAAGACATAATTCTGTTTGTCGTAACATATTTTCAGTCCACTTCGTCCTGTTTTACTTGTAGTTAATATTAATGATTTAAACGACGGATAACAGCAGGCGTCTATGCCTTACTGTTAGACAAGTCTAAGCAGGGGCGGATCTAGGAATTTTCGTACGTGAGTCAAAAAGTCTGAAATGTTATCTTGGGCGTGGTCTTGATTTTCGATCGGCAAAAAAGACCCCCCGTGACACGATCGTTCGCGGTATTTAATTTCGCGATAGACAAAACTTCGAAGGAATTTTAAAAAAGCCGTTTCGCCCTATATCAGGGCTCATCAGCATGCCTAGGAAACACAAATTGCAATATATCAACAGTATATAGAGCAAAGTGGTGATTCCGACATGGACAGCCTTTAGACGGCTGTTCAAAGAGCAGACTGGTTTTAAGGCGCCAGAGACTCGCCTAGAAGGAGTTTGGTTAGAAAGGGTTGACTGTAAGGGACATTTCATGGACATGAAATTGCTCAATTTTCATGCCATCCCAGTCAATATGCACACACACACACACACACAAACATACAGGGATGAAAGGAGGTGATTAGATATAAATAACTATTAAAATAAGGACAATTTATCTTTCAAAGAGCAGACTGGTTTTAAGGCGCCAGAGACTCGCCTAGAGGAGTTTGATTAGAAAGGGTTGACTATATGGGACATTTCATGGACATGAAATTGCTCAATTTTCATGCCATCCCAGTCAATATGCACACACAAACATACAGGGATGAAAGGAGGTGATTAGATATAAATAACTAAAATAAGGACAATTTATCTTTCAAAGAGCAGACTGGTTTTAAGACGCCAGAGACTCGCCTAGAGGAGTTTGGTTAGAAAAGGTTGACTGTATGGGACATTTCATGGACATGAAATTGCTCAATTTTCATGCCATCCCAGTCAATATGCACACACACAAACATACACATACAGGGATGAAAGTAGATTATTAAAGTTATTAAGAACAAATTAAAAAGACATGTTAGCCAGGTTTTATAATTAGTAGACAACATTTAATAATACTTTTAGAAATATTTTGTTAATTGCAAAGGTTAAGAAAGAATGAAAGATGTCATAGTATCACCGTGTTTTATTATGTTTATGTTGCGTTGTGCCCAGTTACTGCATACTGTACACTTTGTGTTTACTGTACGCGTTGTGCCCAGTTTATACTGTACACTTATAGTGTTTGACGGTTATGACGTCAACATCAAGGTAGACAAGCTACTGTATTTGCCTTTGGTCTACTATACTGTACACTTATAGTGTTTGACGGTTATGACGTCAACATCAAGGTAGACAAGCTACTGTATTTGCCTTTGGTCTACTACTATTTGCCCTACCAATTTTCGGAGCAACATTATGTTTTATTACTTTTATAGTTTTGAGTTACACATAAGCTCACGGCAAAGATAACCACAGTATGCAATATTTTGTTGCATTGCAAAATGTAAGAAAGATAGAATTATGTAACAATGGCACAATATATTACAGTGTGCAGCAAGTTAAGAAAGCATATAATGCTCACAATATAACAGTAATGATACTGACATACTGTGTATTACGGAAATACGATAACAGAAATACTACAGAGGATTCCGTGTTACGCTGTGTTAGATAGAGATACATGTAGATTGTAGATATGAATTGAGTTGAATATAACTACGAGTTTAGGCAAATGCTTAGATAGACTAAAATAGTGCTAACAAACAGAACTACACTCTTAACTAAATTTCAACCTTAGGTTTCCAACGGAAAACTTATCTATAACTTTTCCGATATCTGGAACAATCTCCTGGTGAATCTTCATCAAAGCGAGACCATTCAGGCGTTCTTCAACCATGGTACTGCGCTTGTAGTCTTTGAGTATTCTAAGGGCAGAAATGGACCGTTCACATTCACAAGAAGTGATGGGAAGAGTTCCTAGAATTCAGTAAAACTTTAATATTCTCAAAACCATCAAAACTGATAGCTTTCAACGTCAATACAATATTAGACGGAGAGGTCCTCAAACGTCTCCCAATAGGTGTTCCACAACGAAAGCTCAGCATCTAAAGCTAAGGGTTGGGTAGATCATCACTGTAAAAAGCAGAAACGGTCTTAAACTCCTCTTTCCAATCAATTCCTTGTTAATTAAAGACATCATCTTTGTGGGCACAATACTTAATCCTTTATAGACATTAACACTATCAATGTCAAAACGTGTCTGTAAAGATAAATTAAAATGGTCAATCAAAGGAATGGTAATAGTACGTTTATAATATTCTGAAATAGACGTAAAAGGGTGATTAGCTCTCTTAGTCTGTCTGCCCACAGTCCTTGGCTTTGACTCATCAATGTCAAGCTCATTTGCTAAAGTAAGAGCTTCTTGATACCAGGAATCATGATAGGTATCTACAGAATCCCTCATTAGAATCATGTTGTCTTTCAAGCTGTTAATTAAATGAATGCCATCCATGATGTCTAGGCTCTTCCCTTGCAACAATTGTGTGACAGCAAGAGTTGCATCTAGTACATGTCTGGTTATAATAAATACTACAATAAAATCAAAAGTAGAAATATGTTTAAAGTGAGATAGAGCATCACTGGAAAGAGAGGGGTTATACTCACCCTCTGCATTATCAACCATATCTTCAAATAAACGATATAAAGGATAAAAGCTCCTGAAAAGTATCCATACCCTGAATACGTTCAACCCACCTGGTTCTACAAACATCAGCTAGCTTGGTCTTCTTTGTATCTGATGCAGAACAATGGGTTTTAATACTTTCCTCAAAAGGCATGTTACGTGTTTGAGAAATATTAATAAAGTGAGAAACCTCATTAACATGCTTCAGCATGTTTTTCACTTGAACAATGGCTAACGAATCACAAACAGATAAATTTAATCTATGGCTATAGCAGTGAGTGTAAAGGGCTTTACTGTTTAGCCTTAAAATATGTGCAGATAACCCATTTATGTGCCCAGCCACTGCACCAGCACCATCATACCCTTGACCACGACAATCTTCAATAGACAAGGTTAAATCTTTAAGCGCATCTAGATTAATTTCGCGTTGGGCACCACTCAACCCCACTTGCAGTGCAAAATGCAATGAAATCTTCTCTGATATTCATGTCACTATCAACAAAACGTAATACAAGGACATTTGCTCCTTGCGAGAAGTGTCTGAAGCCTCATCAGCAATAATACAAAAACTTACTTTCTTTATATCGTTGATGATCTGCTCACTAATAACCTGGCCACAACATTCAATTATCTTATTCTGGCTGGTCTTAGAGATATAGCTTTGGTTCTTTCCACAAGTCTTTAAATGCTCTTCTAAGACTTTATCTCCAGCCCGAACTCTAAAATTGAGAGACTCCACAAAATTGCCCACTCCCGGGTAGAGTAATTACCCACTTCTGGATGGTACTTGGCATCATCACGATGCCCACGAAGTGGCAAACCAAGACGCCCACAAAAACCACAGAGTCAACAATGGAGTTAGTTTTTTCCTATTATCCTCAATTTCCTTTTTGAGGTTGGCATCTATCATAACCTCAATAGGCTGTGCTGCTCTGACATTTGCAAAAGTAAAGAAGTTAAAATTGGGAAAGTACAAGCATGCAGGCCCATTTCCTCCTGTACCATGCCCAGCATGGCGTTTCAAATTTTGTGCAGTATCGTTCCAGCGAGAAAGTGGTTGAGAAAATAATTTCTGGATTTTCCTAGCCTTACCCGGAAAACGATCTCCAAAAAGTACACACGACAAACAGTATGCACCATCTTCAGAGGGTGAATAACAAAGCCAGGGATATAATTTTAACCAATCATACCTAAAACTTCTACCATTAGTCCTGGGAAAAGAGTGCTGTTTATCAGGTTTATAAACATTTTTAATTAAATTACAAATTTGAGATGTATCCATACCTTTAACCTTGTCTCTAAAGAATGCAACATCAAAATTATTAGTTAAATCATGTTTCACCTCTTCAATTTTAACCTTACTAGTTGATTGAAGAGAAGTAGTTGAGGTGCTAGGTGTTGAGTCCCCAGCTAACTTATGAGCAGCAAGTCTTTTGGAAGAAGAAAAAGTCTCATTATTGGCTTTCTTTGAACATGTTGGATCTATAATATTAACCTTTGTCTTTGACACTATACCGGTAGTAAAAATTAGAAATTGTAGAAACTTTTTGCTTCTTAGTTATTCTGCCAGATGCCTGTGAATTAACTGCCGGCTTTCGTTTCTCCTGGTGTTGATGAAAAGAAGAGGTACAAAGTGGTTAGGTTTAAAGGTTTCTCCGGGTTTAATATTACCTTCATAACAAAATAGAACATGAAGATCATCTACACCTTTCTTAACATGTTGACGTGGCTCAACTAGGCGGTTAAATAGCAGTTTATACCTTAATTCACCACAATCTGGGTAGTAGGAAAAATATTTCTACTTAAAACAGAAGAGAGACCTAAAATACAAAGAAATGATGACCATTTTGTATCTGTACAATTTAAATGGCCTCCTGTTTTACTCAAGTCATCCTTGGTCAAACCTGTGTCAAGGCATGCAGAGAGACAGACAAAGGTAAACGATTATTAATACTTTTACCAAAGCATTCATTATGATCATTCACAGCCGACAAAAGCATGGGTGTTGAGAATAAAAATTAGCATTAATGAAAAGCTCAAGTGAGGTTAACATTCTCAAATCATTCACAAACTTGTTGCTGCCTACCAGTGCCAATGATGCAGAGCTATATAAGCAATTGCCAGAAATTTCAGATCTATACAAAATAAAGATATTTACTATTAATATAGTTAATATAGTTCATCCGATCAGAACTATAAATCATTAATACACCAGGCCATGTCACAGAATAAATCTTTATTCTATGGCCATGTGGACCATGTGGTGACAACAAATAAAACAACATGCAGGGCCAGCTAGCAGCTATGAACACGGTTCATATATATAGTATTATTTACACCGCAACAAAGCTTTAATACATACTTTATATAGAAAATAGAAATAAATGTCTTGATTGAAGACGACGCGACGACAGAGTATAAACAATATGCTAATATCATTAATATATCAATAGGATTAAAATATGAATGCATAAGTAACCTTTATTTGACAAAGAAACACACGCAACATTATGCAAATGTTAGGAATATATCTTTACCTTATTGCCGTACAACACTTTCGTCTGCCATCAATTGTTCCTTCACGTGCACTAGCGAGGCTAGAATTTGTGCTGTTTATCGCATCCAATAGATGAGCCGCAGACATCGTTGTTATGCTATTCAAAGCGTCGATTCGCTTGATCAGATGCCCGTAAATCTCGTTAAGACTTTCGAGATCGTTCTTCCGAAATCCTGCGATGATATTCTCGCGCATTGTCGATACACTGTATTATAATCGCTTGAAAATTGAAGCTAGCAATACAGAATATCGAGCAGAAGGCTAGTCAGCTCGAAACCTGACGTATTTATACCCCACGCTGCGACTGGTCAAAAATTGCGTCATGACCGGTCAAAAAATCTAGCCATGGATAAGGATGGATAATTTTTTTTGAATCATCCAATCGAATGCTCGCATTCGAGCTCCTGAACTGCACAAACCGGTCAGGCCGCCCCACAGATCGGTCAAAATGGCGAATCTCCATGGAGATGACCCCAAATAGGCATATTGACCAATCAGATTGCTAGAATTTGACCGGAGACCGGTCAAAACTCATGGGTAAGACAGCTGATCGGTCATTGGATTGGATTGCTTTACCAAAACTGCGCCACTGAACGAATTTAATTAACTGGACTAGAATTCCAATATTAATAACTATTATATTTATATATGCCGCTGCACGAAAGGTATTTAACTGGATTAACTTAGAATATTAATTATCTGCGCAATTTTTACATGAGTCGCGTGACCGGTTTGACCACCCCTAGATCCGCCCCTGAGTCTAAGCATGTTTTAAACGTCGTTCAGCAAATATATTCAATTTTGTGCTACAATAAATATAGTATAATTGATAAGATTAATCCAAAATCTCATTGATCTCATCACAATTACATGAACGTTTCTTCCACAAGCGAAGTACTTCAAAGTAGTTTCTATTTAAATCTATATATCAATTATTATAATTACACTACAGAATTCAACCATGAGCGGTAAGTTGTTTGCATACAAACGTTAGGCGTTAAGGCGTTAGTGTTTAAAGTTTTGTAAACATAGTTTTGCCCAATGAAACTTATTGGTGTTTCAGCGTCCAAACAATACAGGTAGAGTAATTTCAGCTTCGCCGTTTTTGCACCTTCATCATTTGGGCTGGCTTTTTCATTCCGTTTTCGGTGTACTTTTTCTTGCTTTATATTCACAAACTTAAGTCCGTTGTATGTTGCAGATAAATTTTTATTGTGAACCAGCCATTCATGCCATCTCAGAAATAACTGGAAATAGACTACGAAAAAGATCGAATTTAATTGAATTACCAAAAGAATAGATCTGGTTTTAATTTAATCCCACCCGAGCCGAATTCCTATTATATATATATACAGTTCACTTGTGTTGTTGAGCACTCTGTGAGGTTAATTGGTGGCTATAAGCGATAATGCCAAAGCTCACTTCCCTTGTGGTCGTTTGAGCACTCTGGCCCCAAGACACTTCACGCATGTCTGGATGCGCATGTGTCTGAGTATTGTACCACATGCGCTTGGTGAGAGCAAGAGTATGGTGTATAAATACGAAGTCACTCGCATCTAGACTGCGTTACAAGCTGCACTGACGAGCCGTTGAACGGCGAAACATGCATGTCTGCAGATTTGACTACATATATGTATATATATATATATTATGTATATTAAGGAAAGATTGTTCTCAAGCTTTTAGTATTCAGAAAAATAATCTGAACTCCCAACGGGAATCGAATCCGTGTCTCCCGATTGCCGGTTCGGTTGTTTTACCACTAGACAAAAGGGTTTCAGACGGCAATCTGATGTTATACAGAGACCTGGTTCCTACTAATTAATAACATCACATTGCCGTCTGAATCCGCGCGAGAGGTCTTTATCTGATTTAAAACATCGAGGCACAGCCGAGATGCAAACGAAAACAAACCTTCTTTCTTGTACATGAATTCAGCAACTCAGGGAACCATGAATTTACCAGAGTCTTTCATGGAAATAATACAGCATTCTGTCGACTTGTTTTTGAGTATGAGAATTTTCCGGCAATTTTTATGCGGACGATTTATTCAGCCTTCGACTGATCATAAAACCAGAATTTGGTAATAACTTGACTCTGATTGCAAGCACACGTCACTAACTGCTGTTAGAAGCTTTGAGGCAAGTATGGGCTTGTCTCAGTTATACGCAGTTTAAATTCTTTCTTAGATAAATAATGTCTGGTAAATGTTCATTATAGGCAAGCATTTAAATGTTTCTGAATCTTGACCTTCCTATCTGAAGTGTACACAATGAAAGTACTCCAATTTTGAAACCGATGCTTAAATTTTCCACCGTTCTATAAGACATAATTATTTTTGTCGCCAATATTTTCAGTCACTTTGTCCTGTTTTACTTCTAGTGTTGGTTCGCCAACTACATAAAACAAATACCTCTACCCTTGGCTGTGAATATTTACAACAATCATTACCGAATAAAAAAGATAATATACATTTACCTAACATAAACTCGGATCAGTTTGGTAAAAGACCTATTCAATTTATTGGTGAGATATATTGGAATGAAATACCACCCGATGTGAAAGAAGGTAATTCGCTCTCTGTATTCAACAAAAAGTTAAAACAATATTTAATTGCTTGTTATGCCTCAAACAAAATTTAATTACGTTTATTGCCTTTAATTATCATGCCTATGAGCAGAGGAGTGTTCGCCTATAAAGAGCGCTCGCTGGCCTTAGATCTGCTGCCGTTAATCTTTGACACGGAAATCAGAGATGTGGTGTTTCTATACAAAGCCCTATTTGGGTATTTGAACGTGACCATGCATTAATAACTATGCGTCGTTTGTCAGTCACGGTAGTGCTCGCCTTCACACCTAAGGTATATATTGTCCAAAGTCAACTGTGTAGAACTAACACCTTCCAATTATCATATTACATTCGGCTGTTGACTGTTGTGTAAAATTATACCTGAAAATATAATGGGTCGGGGAAAAACATCTGCTTTAATTTATCCCTTTATTGTTCGCAGTTGCCATATGGCAACCACGTGTTTGGCGAACGACCTGGAGACGAAATTTCAAGCTAGTTCCAATTTATTGTGTTTAACATGAAGTACTACCATCATATAACTAGAAATACATGCATGCAGGATCCCCTCGCCCATTCGAACCACACAATTTACTCCCCCAAAAGTTATTGTAACATGAAGTTCTGAGTCGATCAATGTAACCATGGTAACACGCACTGTATATTTCTATTATTTTGTACAAAATATTGATAAGATGTGTTAATGTTAACTATAGAATTATAAATTGCCCAACTATATAAAGTAGGTATGTTATTATGTACTCTTTTAGCTTTGATTTACTGTAAAATTCAACCTTAGAAGTCTTCACAAAACAGTATTTTTATACTTCTTTTCGCACTTGTTTTTGAGATTTAATATGTTGTTTCTTATTCTATAACGTATTTGAATTGATACTAAAATACCTTTTAACATTAATCAAATTAAATCAATGTTGTATTGACCACACAGGATGACCTACGCATTTTCAAATCCACAAACTATAATATACTGCATGCCAATACGGCAAAAGCAAGTATACAAAATAGACACTTACGCGTTTAAAACTCTTTAAAACTCGAAAATCTTGTTTTTCTTCCGTCTTTTGACTGTTTTTTCCTCCTGTTCCTCTAAATAATTTTCATTTAGTTCGTTCTAGAGACTTTGTTTGTCTGTTTATGCCCCGACTCCCGAGTACAAAACAGTTTTCTCTCGGCCTGAACTCGCGCATGCGCATAACGTAGAAAACCGTCCATTGCATAATGGCGGACAACTTTGCATTCCGCTATGTTGTCACATACCCGGGTGTAAATATCCGAGCGGAATTAGTACCCTCGCACGGCACTTCGCGCCGGCTCGGGGATTACACCACAGCGCATTTTGGAGTTTTTGTTTTTTGGGCAAAATTTAGCATTGAATATGGTATGTATTGACCATTTCATTTTTCTAAGCTAGACATCCACTGTTAGAAAAATTATGTTTATTGAGAATTCTCATCTGATAAATGTGTAATTTAAACCTGATATAATTCGCCTTGTTCCAATGGGTATAATTCAGTAAATTTTTCCTTTGAAAACGTGGTTGCCATATGGCAACTATGAACAGTGGGGATAAGATTTTGATATATAATAAGTATTCTGTAACTTAGTTTCTTTGCTAGAAAGAGTTACTTTTACTGTAGAACTATAGAAGGTAAAACAGTACAGTAGAAACCAAGCTGCCTTGAAAGTTGTGTATCAGTCAAATCAACTTCATGTTAACATTTGTTTTACTGGTTTATAAAATCTGAAATAAACATTCAGTTAGTAACAATTCTATGGGTTATTTATACTGAAGCGAAGCAGTCCATGTACATACCGATAGATATAGCGAAATGGTTTTCTGCATATATAAGCATATCCCCTTGAAAATATCAACAACCAGGGCTAATAAATCTGTAAATTTTCAGAAATTATTGGAAATGGAAAGACGTAGAAGAACAAGATATGATGTGGGAGAGGCTCTTCAATATATTATTGAACCAGGTGAGAATTCTGACTTGTCAGAATTAGAATCTGAGAATGATGATGATATTGAAATACCGGTACCACATGAATCAGTGCAAGATGAGCCACCTCCTGAACATGACGCTCAGGTGATGAGGAAAGTGAATCTGAAGACGAAACAACCAAGCCGGAACACGTTTTCAAGTGGAAGAAGAGAATATTGGGAAAAGTCGACACGACATTCACTGGTGAACAATTCCCTCCACCGCCTGAAGATGCAGACGATATGACTCCTCTGCAATATTTCAAGCAGTTTTGGAACGATGACCTAACATCTTTGTTGTCTAAACAGACAAATTTGTATAGTGTTCAAAAGTCTGGCAAGAGCATCACAACAAGCAAAGATGAAATTGAGAAGGTTTTGGGCATGCAAATGTATATGTCCATAGTCAGGTTACCATCATATGTGATGTACTGGTCTACGGAGACTCGGTATGCACCTATAGCTGACATTATGCCCATCAATCGCTACAAGAAGTTCAGGCAATTCCTACATGTCAGCGACAACACCTATGCAGATAGTGAAGAAAACAAAGGCAGCCGATTGTACAAGATCCAACCCGTACTTGATCATGTCCGGAATAACTGCCTGAAGTTCGTCCCCGAAGTTGAGAATTCTATCGACGAACAGATCATTCCGGCCAAAACGAGATATAGTGGCATTAGGCAGTACAATCCCAAGAAGCCTGTGAAATGGGGATTTGAGAACTTTGTACGAGCTGGCAAATCAGGGATGATGTACGATTTTCTTCTCTATGCAGGAGCTAGTACAAGTACAGAGAAATGCACAGGGGAATATGTTGTCCTCCGTCTTTGCAAAACTCTCCCAAACCACAAGAACTATAAAGTGTTCTACGATAATTGGTTTTCTACCTTGCTTCTTTGTATAAAGATGAAGGAATTGGGAATATTGGCGACATCGACCCTGAGATCCGATCGCTTGAAGAAATGCCCATTGCCACAGACAAGGAACTGAAGAAGGAGGGAAGAGGGAGCAGTGGATTTAGATGTGATGGTAACTCTGGTGTCACGGTCTTGAATTGGTTTGACAACAAGTGTGTTCAGGTATGCTCAACATATTCATCCCCGACTACTTCATCAACTGTGAAAAGGTAGGATAGAAATAAGAAGAAGTATGTTGATGTAACATGTCCTACAACCATCAAAGAGTACAACCAATCGATGGGCGGTGTTTATCTTGCGGATATGCTAATCTCCCTTTACCGTACCCGCATCAAGTCAAGAAGATGGTACCTGAAGGTCATATTCCACTGCCTGGATATCGCGAAAGTCAATGCCTGGCTTTTGTATCGCCGGTACGCTGAGCAGATGAATGTGCCAAATAAGCAACAGGTGACGTTGTTGAAGTTCATTACCCAGATTGCAGATAGTCTGGTCAAAGGTGGTAAGTCTGGTAAAACTCCAACTTGGGCTGGCAGACCTAGAAAAAGAAGATCAACCGACTCACCATCACCCATTGCAAGAAAGCAACCAGCTGCTGTTCCGAGCGAAGATGTTCGCTACGACAATGTTGCCAACTGCCCAGAATTTCGAACAAACAAACACAAATGTCGCCTATGCAAGACCAACCATAGTCGCGCCTATTGCAAGAAATGCAATTTATGTCTCTGCCTGAACAACACACGTAACTTCTTCTATGATTTTCACGTAAAGTAAATCAATTATATCAGGAGGATGTATAATATAATTATGGATGTGTTTACATGTATAATTATAGTGCATTTTCAGTTCTTTCCGAGATGCAGAAATCCTGATATTCAATTTACTTTGATTTCTCGATGTATATACAGGGGTTACAGGAAGGAATATTTTAATGATAATTACAGATTTTATATAAGCATTTATACCTATACTTAATAGATACATATAATACATACAATTTGTCATATATTGAAATATAATATTTTATGGTTTGTTCCACCATTGTTCAAAGTTGCCATATGGCAACATTGGGAAATCCCATATTGCAGATGTCAGCAAAAATATTTTTTTCATAAATTGCCTTTTTAGTACCAAATTAGTATAAAAACACAAGGAAAATTTTTTTGAACCGTAATTTATAATTGCGTCCAATAAAGAGATTATAGTGAATACAAAAGCGATCACGTGATAAAAAATAAACCAATCGATGGATTTAATCAAAACAAACTATAAACAAAATATGGAAATCACATCACAAAATATATTAGCATATAAAGAGCTGCGAACAAAGCAAGAAAGACGGAAATAAGGAACTATATATTAGAGAAGGTGAGATGTAGAGTATCTGCTGATGGCAGGCATAAACAGATAGAAGTTAAATGTAAGAGAGGCGCTCATTAATGCCGGGAGGATGAATGATGACAAGTTTGGAAATGAGACGCATTTCTTGGCCTTTGCGGCTATCATTACTATCAGAAATGGAACACAGAGCTCGAAATTTCATATCTGAAACACTGTGATTGCCAGTGTTGAAATGTCTGGCAACAGGTTGTTTAGCATCATTGTTTACGACAGCACGACGATGCTCACCAAACGCTATCCTTAAATATCTACCACTTTCACCAATATAGACCATGCCACATTTACTGCATGAAATACAGTACATGAGATGAGAGGAGGTGCAAGTGAAATGGTGCTTAATATTGTACTTAGATTTCGGTGCCGAAATTGTAGTGGAAGAATCTATATATTTGCAGCTTTTACACAGCCTCACACAACAAGAAAACGTGCCATTAGGTGACGACGAGTCCTGTGGTAGACAGCTGTGGACTAGTGTTTTACGGATATTTTTACTATGTCGAAATGAGACTAAGGGATTAGCGGTGAAAATGGAAGATGTTTCAGGGTCGTTTTTCAAGATATGAAAATTCTTTCTAATGACATCCCTTTCTTTGAAATTATAGGGATGGTAACTGAGAACTAGGAGTATTTTGGTGTTGGGAACATTAAACACAGGGTCTCTCAGGGTTTCGGATCAGGGAATATTGGAAGAGAGATGTTGGATAACCGCGTTGAACAAAAAAGTTTCTCATTTCCCGACTTTTGGTATGGAAGTCCTCATCTTCACTGCAAATGCGGCAAATGGCGATGGAATTGAGAGGAGGGAATAGACCATTTAGTGTGGTTGAGGTGGGAAGAGATAAAGAGAAGATAGCTATGGGAGTCAGTCGGCTTGTAGAACACAGAAGTAACAAGTCTATTGACATTGATAGATGCAAGTATATGTAAGAACGATACACTGGTCTAAATGATCTCCCACGTACTCCGAAGTTTGATTGATTGATTGATTGACTTTATTTAATTAAAGAGGATAACACATGACTTTAGTAAATAATTGAATTACATATTTGGAAGGATTTCAATGAGTATCGGTGATAAACAGCGGAGTAAAGTGGCGAATTTGGCCAAATACGTCCATTTGCAGGAGGTAGGTACATTTCAATTTATTATTTCGGTCACAAAATATTAACTATTTTACACCAAAACAGTGATAATATACTTAAATAAGTACCAATTATGTTTCTATAAAAAATATTTAGGAAAAAAGGTAATGTAGGTCCACTGCTGTTTTTCTGAAGTTGTAAACCACAAATTGACGTTTGACCATGAGTATTGCATGGTCATTTTCTTGTGAAATATCAGTGCTAGGCATTTCACACTTACCAATAATCACCCCTAAAAGCACTATCTCTGAACCATATAAGCACCTCAGAATGACCAAAGCTTTTATGGTTTGGTAGATAGCACTATGGCGAAAGCGGCGTTTTTGGGTGTGGTCTGTTTCGGACGTTTCGTCCCGGATTGCGGTTCGGGCAGCGTTACCATTTTGACCGTCATGGTCAACTTGCCCTAAAACAGTTGAGATTATCTGTCCTAAATGAAATGCATACAAACTCATATACAGGACTACGCCTCGGCATTGGTATTAGGACGATTGTTTTTGGGTAAGCAATCAGTAAAGCTTGAGCTCTCAGTTAAGCTTGAGCTCTTGGTAGAAGGCTGCGGAAATATTAAAACACTTGCTTCATTAACTTCTTCATTAACTAAAACACTTGCTTCATTACTTCTCTCATTAGGTTGCTGCACACATTCTGTATTGTTTTCATCACAATAATAGTTTTTATTTACGGCAATTGGCTCCAATAAACAAGAGTAGTCATCCGTAGTAAATAGTTATATTTTAGACAATTGTTCACAGTCAATTGTAACTTCATTAGAATTACAAATTTCATCATGATTTTGACTTTGACTTTGACCATTATTATTACTCAACTTAATTGAATCCTTGTTAAAGCCCCCTTCATAATTTGCCACAAAATTATTAAAGTCCAACAACATAGCATTGACATATAGTAAGGAGTCAGAAATTGATCGAATTACCTCACAATTAGTTTGCTGTCCGAGTTTGAGATCATCAATGTCAGAGATGATTTCAGACAAAGCATTCGAATCATTGCCACCTCGATTGATTTCAGACAAAACATTCGTTTCATTACCACCTTGATGATATTCACACATCCATTTGCCTAACTAACGCTATCTTTAAGTCCTTAGCTTTATTACCTTCAAAAGACAGCGAGCTTTCATTCTTCCTCCATATTATTGATAGACCATCGGCAGTAAGAACCTTTCTATCTCCACCAGGCTGCATCCAGCTACCGTCAAGTTTGAGTGATTCTTCAGATAAAAAAAGCTTTAGATTGTCAAAGTCTCCGGTCTATGCGAAGCTTAGATAGTCAGATAGATTTGCCATATCGCCAGGCTTTGTGATGGCAGTATAAAACCTCAAGAAAGTGTAATTTTTAACTAACCTTCAGATATTCGCTATTTTTATAAGACATAATATGAGACTTATATTTAACAAAATATTCACTTATATGTCCTTAGTATGAATTTAGTAGTAAACTTTAGAAAGAATTAATACAATTGTTATATCATTTACTTTGTTATAGGTGTACTTTGTTTCATTACGTAATTCAAGTTTAAACACTAAAACTACGCTTATTTGGGTGTGTTATGTTTGTTTTTCTAAAGTTACTAAAAATAGCGCTGGGAAAAATGTAATGCAAATTTTTGACCTTGAAAGCCCTGTGAATAAATTCCTCTTAGCAAAACGAGATAGGCTAGTCCTGGTAGCTAGGGTTCCACACCCTCTAACCATCCCCAACATAAACAATCATTAATGCCATACCAGGTTCTCGACAGAAATGATATTATTATAGCACAATACACTGTTTTATTACAAAGAAAGGATTGTTCTCCTCTCATAGAAAGCTAAAGATTTTGCTTTGGTGATTGCATTAACATCTTTTAATATGCTTTTAAAAGTACCAATTCATGATCATCAACAATATAATTTTCATACCTTGTGTTTCGCCTCCACGATAATGGGAGGCTACTTTAATTTCGATAAACTCAAAGGCGTTTTAATATATAGATACTTCTTTAATGTTCTTGTACTATATATATGGAATTCAGTGATAGTCAACTAGATAAACAACATAAACAACATTAATTAAACTATTAGCTATAAGCCTATAGCTGAATAAGGAAAATGACCAAAACTTTCTATATATACTCACAATTCTGTGAAGGAAGTTTCTTATTATATTTATTAAAACTACGTTCTGTTCGTCCAAAAACCCATTCCATGTGCTCTCGTTTCTCCCCAGTCTCTCGACCCAGACCGGAAATAGACAATGTTCAGAACACATTGTAGCAGACAAGTGTAGTTTGTAGTCCTTTGTATTGTTTTAGACAGTACGACTCGCTTCGACCACATATTATTTCAGTATTTATCGCTTGAAATGTTTCGCGTGAAAAGTTTTTAATGTCTATTTTAAAATAACATATTCTTGAAGCCAAAATATGCGACCAGCGTCGGCTAAAATTATACGTGAAAACATTCGATTATATACCTATATTTACAACCAAAATCTAAAAATATTTATATAGTTTAATACTTACTTTTCAAATTATTGTTTGAATATTCAAATACTGGAATATTTCTTCCTATTTTCGTTAAAATTGCGGAAGATTTGGATGTATAAAGTTTTAATTCAACAAGATTTTTTAAAGGACGCGCTTTGAGAGTACGCTCGCTAAGCATCCTGGGTGCCCCATATATGGCACTTGTCTGCATACCGCTGAAGGCACTGATCTCAATTATCTGAACAGTCCAGCATATAAGCAACAATAATCAGCAACGATGCTGTCTGTCTTTCTGACGAAAACTCTTCATTCTATCTTCAAAATAATACTCTTCATTATATTCCCAAAATAATTCATTAATCTTTATTTGTATGACTACAGAGTTCCAATGTGTTTCACCATTGTATTTGAATCTCGCGTACGAGGCCACAACTCAACTGAAACAAAGTCCTTTCAACGCAATCATATATGTCGAAAGCCAGATAGATTTTTACTTTTAATTTGTTTAAATATGGCTACGGGTGAAAAAACTCTCTTGGCAATTGAAGAAAAACGGGAGGATTTTTAAAAATACATGTTCTTTGATACGACGCAAAACATATTAAAAATGCAACGTTCGCGATCGATTGAATTGACGTAATCAATCGAATTACTTGACGAGCTGCCGGGCGTGTCAATAACGTTACATTGAAACTAAGAAAAATCAACGCGAAAATATCATTGTCTACCGAATTTATAGATTTTTTGTTCAACAAGAATAATTAGCTACATAAATATTTTAACAGAAATACAGTTAAAGTAAGTTATAGCTGCATGAACAATATCAAGCCAGTAATCACTAAACAAAATGCACGCATATCTAGGAATAACAAGCCACAGGAGAGGGACACTACCAATTGCAGTTGTAGAGAAAACACCATTTGCCCGCTTCAACAACAATGCATGACTAGGGACATAGTATACAAAGCAACAGTCACAGTAAGCAACACAAACACGATCAAAAATTACATTGGCATGACTGCAACCACATTCAAAGAGCGATTGGCCAACCACACTAAATCTTTTCAGCATAAAAAGCATGCAAATGACACGGAATTTTCGAAATATATTTGGACATTGAAAGAAAACAATAAGGATTTCAGTATTAATTGGCAAATTTTAAAACATTCTATTTCGTACACGGGAGGATCAAAACGATGCAATTTATGTTTAGAAGAAAAATTTTGTATTTTGAAAGAAAAAAACAAGGATTGTTTACTCAACAAAAGAGCTGAAATAATTTCACGATGTCGTCATCGTAACAAATTTCGCGTAAACAACGCAAACAAAGCCATGCATGCACACATTGTCTCCCACACACACTCCCACGCCCAGGCAGGAAGCATATAAGCGGTCATTTCTTTTCGATA
Organism: Trachythela sp. YZ-2020; assembly: GCA_016169945.1. Classification (NCBI taxonomy): domain Eukaryota; kingdom Metazoa; phylum Cnidaria; class Anthozoa; order Malacalcyonacea; family Clavulariidae; genus Trachythela; species Trachythela sp. YZ-2020. Next base: position 5,147,157 of record JADLSH010000389.1, read on the forward strand.
CTTGTAAACTGCCTGATGATTCTTTTACAGATGAAACAGCCTGTTGCAGACAAGTTTTGAGGTAAGCGAAAAACTATAATTTGCTCTAACTATATGTTGTCGAGCACTCTTTGCGTTTCGTAGACCTAAACCTACACGTATATTCGCACCCGTATATCGGTTGTGCACTCTTGTTTACGTTATTCATTTCTATTTAACTTCAAAATGCGGCAATTTAAAAAGGTAAACTGCCTGATGATTCTTTTACAGATGAAACAGCCTGTTGCAGACAAGTTTTGAGGTAAGCGAAAAACTATAATTTGCTCTAACTATATGTTGTCGAGCACTCTTTGCGTTTCGTAGACATAAACCTACACGTATATATATATATATATATATATATATATATATATATATATGAATATAAGTGTCAAGTTCAAAATCATATAGACTATAGAGTGCTCAATACCAAGGCAGAGCGAAATAGTAAAACAAAATAAAGTACAAACCCGAACTACTTCATTAAAACTTTAATTCACTACAAATCTGTTTCGTATGGCAAGCCGAGCCTACCACACTCATCAGGTGAAAATTGCAACTGATTTTTTAGCGCTAAGAAATTTGAATTAGGATTAATCTATAAAACGGATGACTCATATTACAAATACGTACACATATAGCTAACTGTGATAAGTGTCTGTTAATTGTTTGTTAGTGATTGCTTAGTAAATGTTTCTTCCTGTGTCTACAAGTGGAGACAAGTTCATTTCTGCGGTTAAGTGAGCTTAGTTTCGGGTGACAAATAATGATGTATTTTTCATGCAGGCATAGATTACATCTCTTCGTTATATTCGAGTATGGTTTGCATTGTTTTAGTATTTTCCAATTGATGGCGTAGTGGACATCTGATTCTTTCAATGTCCAGACATATTTGCTAAGCTCGGTGGCAGATTTATATTTTAGATTTCTAAATGAGCTAGTGTGGTTTAGATATCGGGTTTTAAAAGTGCTTTCAGTCAGTCCTACGTAGGTTTCGGATTTCATGTTATCTTGTCTGGTGACTGTGGCTTGATAGACTATTCCTTTCGTTTGGCATTTTTGGTCGAGCGGGCAAGTATTCTTCTGGCGACAATTACATGTGGTAGTTGGGTTTGGGTTGGATTCAGTTTCATTCTTAATTACGGATTTGTTGTGCGAAGAGATGATGCTTTTCATGTTAGGCATGCAACTATAGCTCAAGTTCAGAGTGTTCCAATTGAATATTTTACGGAGCGGGTGACCCTTCGGAAAACATTCATCGATCGTCTGCAGGAATAATCGGCCGATGTTGGTGGCTACGTTTGAACTGTAAGGTGGGTTAAACCATATAATATTCCTGCTTCTCGATCTCTTTGTTACCGGTGGGTTTGGGTTGAAGTTTAGGTTAGGACTATTTAAGTTTAGGTTAGGACTATTTTGGGTTGAAGTTTAGGTTAGGAAGTTTAGGACTCGAACTGCGAATTTCAAAACCAACTTTTGCGAGATTCGAAAAAAATCAAGAACGACAACAATCTACTCATCGCTGCTGACAAAACGACAAACTTCTACCGTCTGGACTCTCCTACCTACAACCAACTACTAAAAACATCCATAACAAAATCTTACAAGAAAGCCCCAACCAACACTACTAACAAAATAATAACCGAAGAGAAAAAAATCGCAAAGAGCTTCGGCCTTGACATCAAAATCGACGCACTTGCTGAGAAAGATTCCTTCGTAACATTGAAAGACCACAAACCCAACTTTAATAACAATCCTACGTGTAGACTAATCAACCCATCTAAGTCAGAAATTGGCATCATAAGTCAGAAACTTCTACGAAGAATCAACTCCAAAATAACAACTTCCACTGGTCTAAATCAATGGAAAAATACCGATTCGGTACTTAAATGGTTTGCGGACATTCCTAATAAGTCGGCACATTCATTTATCTGCTTCGATGTAGTTGAGTTCTACCCATCGATATCCGAAGACCTACTGACAAAAGCTCTAGAATTTGCTTGCAAATATGACGAAATAACCGATCAAGAGATAAAAACCATCATACAAGCTAAGAAATCTCTTCTCTTCAATGAAGGCGTGGCGTGGTGCAAGAAATCTTCCAACTCCCTCTTCGATGTGACCATGGGTAGTTTTGACGGAGCTGAAACATGCGAACTGGTTGGCTCCTACCTGCTATCAAAGCTATCTCCAAAGTATGGCAACAACATTGGTCTATACAGAGACGATGGGCTAGCCGCTTTCAATGAATCACCCAGAGAAATAGAGAATATCAAGAAGGATATTTGCAAAATTTTCAACGACCACAGCTTAAAGCTCACCATCGAAGCGAACAAGAAGTGTGTCGACTACCTAGATATCACCCTAGATCTGAGAACTGGAAAGTTCAAACCATATAGTAAGCCAGGCAATATCCACAATACGTCAATCACCGCAGCAACCATCCGCCAGCAATTATTCGCACAATACCAGATGCAATCAACAGGAGGTTATCCAACATCTCTTCTGATAAGCAAGTATTTGACTCGGCCGTCCCTCCTTACCAAGAAGCACTAAGAAAAAGTGGCTATGACTATAACCTAAACTTCAACCCAAACCCACCGGTAACAAAGAGATCGAGAAGCAGGAATATTATATGGTTTAACCCACCTTACAGTTCAAACGTAGCCACCAACATCGGCCGATTATTCCTGCAGACGATCGATGAATGTTTTCCGAAGGGTCACCCGCTCCGTAAAATATTCAATAGGAACACTCTGAAGTTGAGCTATAGTTGCATGCCTAACATGAAAAGCATCATCTCTTCGCACAACAAATCCGTAATTAAGAATGAAACTGAATCCAACCCAAACCCAACTACCACATGTAATTGTCGCCAGAAGAATACTTGCCCGCTCGACCAAAAATGCCAAACGAAAGGAATAGTCTATCAAGCCACAGTCACCAGACAAGATAACATGAAATCCGAAAGCTACGTAGGACTGACTGAAAGCACTTTTAAAACCCGATATCTAAACCACACTAGCTCACTAGAAATCTAAAATATAAATCTGCCACCGAGCTTAGCAAATATGTCTGGACATTGAAAGAATCAGATGTCCACTACGCCATCAATTGGAAAATACTAAAACAATGCAAACCATACTCGAATATAACGAAGAGATGTAATCTATGCCTGCATGAAAAATACATCATTATTTGTCACCCGAAACTAAGCTCACTTAACCGCAGAAATGAACTTGTCTCCACTTGTAGACACAGGAAGAAACATTTACTAAGCAATCACTAACAAACAATTAACAGACACTTATCACAGTTAGCTATATGTGTACGTATTTGTAATATGAGTCATCCGTTTTATAGATTAATCCTAATTCAAATTTCTTAGCGCTAAAAAATCAGTTGCAATTTTCACCTGATGAGTGTGGTAGGCTCGGCTTGCCATACGAAACAGATTTGTAGTGAATTAAAGTTTTAATGAAGTAGTTCGGGTTTGTACTTTATTTTGTTTTACTATTTCGCTCTGCCTTGGTATTGAGCACTCTATAGTCTATATGATTTTGAACTTGACACTTATATTCATATATATATATATATATATATACGTGTAGGTTTAGGTCTACGAAACGCAAAGAGTGCTCGACAACATATAGTTAGAGCAAATTATAGTTTTTCGCTTACCTCAAAACTTGTCTGCAACAGGCTGTTTCATCTGTAAAAGAATCATCAGGCAGTTTACCTTTTTAAATTGCCGCATTTTGAAGTTAAATAGAAATGAATAACGTAAACAAGAGTGCACAACCGATATACGGGTGCGAATATACGTGTAGGTTTAGGTCTACGAAACGCAAAGAGTGCTCGACAACATATAGTTAGAGCAAATTATAGTTTTTCGCTTACCTCAAAACTTGTCTGCAACAGGCTGTTTCATCTGTAAAAGAATCATCAGGCAGTTTACAAGTATCGAAAAGAAATGACCGCTTATATCCTTCCTGCCTGGGCGTGGGAGTGTGTGTGGGAGACAATGTGTGCATGCATGGCTTTGTTTGCGTTGTTTACGCGAAATTTGTTACGATGACGACATCGTGAAATTATTTCAGCTCTTTTGTTGAGTAAACAATCCTTGTTTTTTTCTTTCAAAATACAAAATTTTTCTTCTAAACATAAATTGCATCGTTTTGATCCTCCCGTATACGAAATAGAATGTTTTAAAATTTGCCAATTAATACTGAAATCCTTATTGTTTTCTTTCAATGTCCAAATATATTTCGAAAGTTCCGTGTCATTTGCATGCTTTTTATGCTGAAAAGATTTAGTGTGGTTGGCCAATCGCTCTTTGAATGTGGTTGCAGTCATGCCAATGTAATTTTTGATCGTGTTTGTGTTGCTTACTGTGACTGTTGCTTTGTATACTATGTCCCTAGTCATGCATTGTTTTGAAGCGGGCAAATGGTGTTTTTCTACAACTGCAATTGGTAGTGTCCTCTCCTGTGGCTTGTTATTTCTAGATATGCGTGCATTGTGTTTAGTGATTACTGACTTGATATTGTTCATGCAGCTATAGCTTACTTTAACTGTATTTCTGTTAAAAATTTTATGTAGCTTGTGGTGCGGTGGAAAATGCTTGTCAATTAGACTAAGGAAATTACGTCCCATGTTTGTGCTAACACTCTTGCTAAATGGTGGGTTGAACCAAATGATGTTGCGTTGCCTATTCCTGCGTTGTTTTTGCGGTGTGTGCTGAGTGTAGCTAAGTTCATGATTAAAGTTGCTATGCCTAAGTGCGTTCTGATATATGGGTGCAGATTCCTGAAAAGTTTGCTCATCTGATGAAAGAAGTGCGATGCGCTTGTTAATTGATGCAGGTAGTTGCCTTGTGATGCTCGGTGGGTGATTAGAGTGCATATTTATGTATAGTGGATCGTCATTGGGCTTCCTATAGGGCCTATGTTTTCCATTGTTAAGGTCGAAAGTTACATCTAAAAAGTTTACAATGCGTAAATTTGATTCGGCGGTAATTTTTAGGTCGAACTGCTCGAAAATTTTGTGGAGATCTTTTCTTGTTTTGTCTGCTAAACGTGCTGATTTACTTTTTATAATAGCCAAACCGTCATCTCTATATAGGCCGATGCTTTCTTTGCCAAATTTCTTACTCAGGTGGTTTAAAATGAAAAGGCCTACTAACTCACAAATTTCCGCGCAGTCGAAACTGCCCATGCTAACGTCAAACAAACTATGGCTATCTTTTTTTATCCATGAAATTCCGGTATTGAAAAGGAGAGATTTTCTAGCGTGTTTTATTAGTGAAATATCGTTTTCAGGTATAGTAGCCAAATTTGAAGCCCAAGATAAAGCTTGGTCCAATAGTTTTTCAGAAATAGATGGGTAGAAATCCACAATGTCAAACGAAATAAAACTGTGTCCGCACTGTAAAAACTGATAGGTTAAAATAACCTATTTTTATAGGTTATAACTAATATCAATAGGTTGTTTTAACCTTTTGAATAGGTTAGAACCAATATAAATAGGTTAAAATAACCAATTATTATTTGGTCAATTGTGAGCGATTGAATTTAACTAATAAAAATATGTTAATTCAACCAATTTTTTTGGTTATGCAAGCCAACTTAATTTAATAGGTTGTTATAACCTATTATTATTAGTCAAATAGACTAATTGTTTATAACAAATAACAATAGGTTGTTTTAACTATTGACGAAAGAGGCCCTTCTCTGACATATTTTTATCTGCAAAAATCGTTCAGGGTGACATTTTATCCTAATTTTTTTATATTGCTCTTGCTTCGTTATAATTTTTAAATATAATAATTAGGTACGCCTTAGGGAGCTCTATATGGGCATAGGAGAGTCAAGGTGAAATAAAAGTAAAGTAATGAATTAAATAAAATAAATTGATTGTTCGCTGGTTTTTCGTGCTATGGAAAAATGCCATCCATGGCACTAAAGAACGCCCAATCCTTTATACGCATACATGAATAATTTTCATTGACAGCCTCGATTTCATGAGATATAAGGAATAAACACCTTTTTATTAATAACTAATCGAGAATTCAACCGTTTGTATTCAAGCTTGGCCAGCAGTATACCCGTGGTAATAGCTATTAACTACCTTATTTGCATCTAAAAATATTCAAAATTACCCCCAGCAGCGTAACTCGCCCTAGTCTCCCAATACTCGGTCACGAATAACTTTTTCCCCAACGCAGGAAAAATAACCAAACTTGACGTGGTGATAGACCGTCGTTAGTAGATGCCTGCCATATAGGTGGTTATGTAGGTTAAGGTGGCTATGATACTTTTTTAGCGTTAAAACATATATCTCTTTAAACAGGCCAATGAGGTGTCATATGAAAGCTCTTCAAATGGGCATTCCAACTATCTATGTTCTAAAGAGAAAAAATTAAATTCTACCCAGAAATCTTTGCGAGAAGAAAAAAAATAAAATTTCTGGGCCAGGTTTGGATGCCTGTATTACAGTTGACTTTTATTGAAAATGTACTAAATTTACCATAAGTGATAAGAACTAGTCAGCCTTTATTACTGTTGCACCCGTTTGGTTTATACCTTTAAGGTGGCTCTGCAATGTTTTACTAAATTTAAAAAAGTTTACCCTAAGATATATTTTTGAATTTCTAATCAAATCATACAACTATCACATAGTTATTATTAACATCCAATAATAAAGACTCGATCCATGAAAATGAATGAACGAGCCTCGATTTCATGAGTTATATGATATATAGCCTTTTTGTATCTTGTAAGGCGGTTATTTGAGTACAACGTCTGAAACTCGGTCAGTATCACACAAATATAAATCCTAACCACCTAGCCAAGTTTCAAAGAATTTCATTGAAATTTGATTGGTTTATTGAAATTTAACTAAATTTGAAATCGCGCGGTTTCTAATAAGTAACAGGAAAAAATCGGTAAAAGCACCAAAATTTGTGTGTGGGTAGAGAATAGGATTCTACATACGAATTTATGGTCAAAAAAATGTCATACTCTGAACCCCATACCGGGGGGTTGGGTAAATGGCATTTTGTGTTATGGGGCCTGGTACCGAGTTGTTGGTCTATCACGTGATATCATTTTCCAATACCATAGTACCCTTGGTGCGCAACATAACCCCGCCAACATCTAGTCGGCATCTCTAATACCCAGGTCCCAAGCGCTAAAATAACAAAAATGGAAAAATCATCATAACTTTTGACCACGCCCATGAATTGTTATGAATGTCATACTGTTATATAGAGCATGTAATGGTACATAAAATCCTTAAGTATAAATAAATTCTGGCGAGCGGAAGTACTAAGAAAACGCACTAACGTATGCGCATGCGCAAATAATGCGCCATTGCCCCGGAAGTTCAACTTTTTTCAGAAAACAAACGCCGGAATCGGAAAGGCCATTCAATTGAGCCCTACTGTGCAAAGTTTCAAAGCAAGAGCTTAAATCTAAAAGGGTAAAACATACAAAAATATAATGGGAAAAAAATATGAAAAAATATGAAAAAAGTTAGCCTGATGACTGGGTGTCTCATTCTCAGCTCTACCCCATTCGCTCGCTAAATTTGAGAAAATCTCTAACTTTGGTTGCTTTTAACCTTATCGCTCCAAACTTGGTACACACGTTTATTATGCCATGCAGTATGTTCATACAAAGTTTGGGTTCAAACCCTCTAAACCGCTGACCTCTAGAGCGCCGCAAAGTTGGTAAAAAGTGCCTTTTTCAAAAAACCCGTGATGGTAAAAATTTCTTTTCCCTATAACTTTTGTCGATTTGAACCGATAACGATCATACTTAGGACTTAAGCTTAGAGGCATAGAAGGTATCTGCTTGGCAAATTTGGAACCGAACAGTCAAAACTGCTGACCGCTAGGCACGAATAAAGTGAGAAAAAAAAAGCGTTTTTTTGACAAGTTTGTTAGGATATAACTCCTGTTGGTTTTAACCAACTATGTTCATACTCGGACACAATGATAGTGACCTAAAGGCACACCAAATACCAGGACCAAGCAGTCCCTAGGGGGCTTCGGTGGCGAAGTGGTTAGCGCACTTGCCTTTCACCTCTAAGGCCGCGGGTTCAAGTCTCAGTGAGGACTTTCTCAATGCGACTCGAACCCAGTCCTCAAGTGAAAAAAGTAAAGTCAACGCTCTGCCGAAAGTCGTGGGTTTTCTCCGGGTACTCCGGTTTCCTCCCACAGGGAAAGTTGACAGGGTGGGTTAGGTAATCATAATGTAAATAGTGTCCCCAATTAGCTGTTAAAGCTAAACACATTGACACTTAAATAAAGTCATTCCCATGCCCCAAACAAGCCAGAAAAAATGTTTATTACTTTGACCAAAAAATTGTATTACCTTAGTAAAATTATCTAATGGTTGAACGTATGTTTTTCTCCAAAAGATACACTTGCATATGTAAATTAATACGGGGAATAATATTGCAATATATCTTGCATACAAAATATTTTTTCTTCTATTTTTAATTAATTTATTTATATTTTTCACAAATCAAAGTCCGAAGAGCGGACAAAGATAACTCTTGTTGGTTTTAACCAAAACGGTTCATACTTGGTAACGATGATGCCCTAGTGGGTCTACACGAAATATCAGCACCTCTGCCGGTCACGCCCAAAATAAATATTTCCTATTTTTTGGTTGAAAAATGGTTTAGAGCCGAAAGAAGACAATTTTTTTCATATTTGTTTCGGGGCTGACTGGCCATTGTGATGATATTTGGTGTAAAACCACTAGGGGACTGCCTTTACCAAGTATGAAAGGTTTTGGTTAAAACCAACAACAGTTATCTTTGTCCGCACTTTGGACTTTGATGCGTGAAAAATACAAAAAAAATAATTAAAAATAGAAGAAAAAATATTTTGTATGCAAGATGTATTGCAATATTATTCCCCGAATTAATTACATATGTTGGTGCATTTTATTAGGGGGAAAACAGATATTTGTGAAAAAATTATGAAAGCGTCATTACTGCGAGTAAAATCTGGTTTTTCGGCTCTAGCGGTCAGCGGTTGAGAGGGTTCACTCTCATACTTGGCTTATATATGTAATTTGGATTAGCGAACAATATTGTAATACATTGACAACCACATACTTCACATATGATATGCAGATTAGGATCACTTTTGTGTACCAGTGTGAGATGTTTTATCATTAAAACAATCGTGGACGCAAAAAACGTCGAACGCAATTGACAGCAGAAGTTCGCCATCACATTTATATTATTTCACAAACAGGACGACTTGATCAATAATCATATGCTAACTGTGATGGTAACTGAGACTGACGTCACTGCAGGCACTGCTAATCTGCTTGTTTCCTGTTTCTCAGCGTCTCCCAAAATGATTGGTTAAATGCGCGAGTTATCGCTTCCTTATTGGTCAATTTGGTCAAGCGGTTAATCACTTGTCAAACAAAATTTGCATATGCTTTGCTCTAAGTCTCCAATTTCAATTTAACACAACTTGGTAGTCTTTAATAGTCAATTGCTATTGCTTGCAGACCTGAAAATCTATTATATATTTTGAAAAAACTTGTCAAAATGTCTAAATTGACCATTTCGAAAGTATCTCAACCATCTGATGTTGTGGCCTGGCTGAAGGAAACAGGATTGGACGAAGCAGTGTCGGAATTTCAAGGTAAGATATGGGTCTCACTTCTATACGGCCGCGGGCCGCGCGATATTCTAGTTTGCGCACTATAGCCTTCCTTGAGTTTAATTTCAGTTTGACTTCATTGTTCACAATGGTGCTAACAGCTCACAACCGCCAACTATATAACTCATGTAGATCGCATATAAAGATTCGATTCGCAAAATATTCAATTCGAGATTCAATTCACAAAAACACCAAAGTTTATACGCGGCGCGTGCGGCTTCTGTGCACTCGAATGTCTTCTTATTTATAACTATTCTTTCATTTAGAAACATTTAGACCGTGGATTTTACTATTTTAATGAGAAAATGATCGTATTAGACTATATATTTATATGTTGGGATTGTGCGTTTCGTCTTGCTTTACAGATGGCCAAGCCATGGCCTGGCAGTTAAGCGCCTCGAGCCATGATTGCACCACGCGGACCACGCATGGCAAGCTTGTATTAATTGCTCCCTCAATAGTCCTATCTATCCCTTATTCCCTTGTTTACCCCGTTGTGTGTCACCTTGTTCACAGCGTTGCCACTCGTAGTGAAATTTCACTATTTGTAGTGAAATCGGTCCGAGCGTAGTGATGTAGTGAAGGAAATTTGAAATTGCCGAAATGTAGTGAAATGTTGAATTGCTGATGAAAATTTTAAAAAACCTTGCTGAAAAGTTTAAGGAAAATATTAAATTGGTTAGCCTGCGAACAGGCTCTTGAATTGAATTATAGCCTGCCGGTTTAGTCAATAAAAATACGTCTGTGCCCATCACTATTTTTAGTGTTGTCAATCAAATGTAAAATACAATGTGACAAATTAATACAGACACGCCTTATAGTAGCCTGCGAATATATGTAAACAAAACGCATATCTCGATTTCTACACATGATTGTTTACAACATTAAAAGCATTTGAAATTCCCTGAAGTAGCAATAGTGAGTGAATTCACATAATTGGGAGTTAAGTGAGTTTTATACAACCGGCCCAGCCTCCAGGTCAAAAACAAAATTGTAAAATTGTTTATTTTTTGTTGCTCTGTTACATTATCTGTTATTCTGTTAATAAAAAGACACTCTTACTGGCTTGTTATCATTTAGCGATCGGTATCAGGTCGATATCCAACAAAAACCTGCCATGTAGTGAAATGTGCGGCAAAATAGTGAAATTTAGTCACCGATATAGTGAAATGTGAAAAATCCGAGTGGCAACACTGTTCATTTATAATAGTATATTCATTCACCGGTATGGTTTTGCGTTTTTATAGCAAACGAAATTGATGGGGAAGACTTTTTTGGCTTCAGTTTGCCAGATATTAGTCAACTGCTGCCACGCTTTAAGTTAAGAAAGCGATTTATTTCTGCTTGGAGCGAAGTTACTGGAGAGGTATTCTATAAATAGTATTTTATACATACATTTAATATAAATAATACATACGGATACTAGCACCAATAGAAGTAGATTGCCTATACAGTATGTCTATATATATTTTTGCACCTATATGGCGGTTTAACCGTTGAAATAAATGACAGAGACAACAGATTTATGATTTTAAAATATACATTTTTATACAACATTGTGATGCCATCTTTCAAGACACAATGTTAAATGCTGTACATTGACTAACTTTATGGAATTTCGAGAATAAAATGAAATAAAATACATCTGTTGGTGCTACCCTATGTATGTAAATCTATGTACTACATATCTACATTCATTTTCTTGGACAGTAGGATAACAGTGAGGGTATAGAGATTATTAAGGGTTAACTATGTTACCTCTGTTCTAAATTCTACAAGTAATGTTTTAGCTTCACCCTGCACTGCAGGACAAATTTGGAGAATGATAATTGCGCCTATGGTTACATGATGGTTACATAAGATTATACGCTTACAGTATGTTATGGTCACAAGAGGACGCGGGTATTTAAAGGGTTCTGACTGGGTCAAGATCAAAGAGAAATGTATTTGTGCACAAAAACACAAATAATTAACCCGTTAACTGGCAGTACTCTACCACTAACAAGTACAATCATCTGGCGTAAGACAGAGTAAAACACTAAATAGACAATGGCAGATAGTTTTGCTAACACATTAACTGGCCAGCAGTACTTTACCACTGATAAGTAAAATCGTCTGGCGTTAGACAGTTGAGAGTAAAATACTTTGGCGTTAGACAGAGTAAATAACCAAAGTAGGGCGCACTTGGGTGCATTGCCAGCTAATGTGTTAAGAATACTTTTAGTGGAAACTCTTGTGCTAGAAAGATGTGCCATCTTTGGCTGGCAGGTTATGAAGATGTTCCATCTTTTCTTAACCAGTGGAAGCTTAAAAAGAGCTTATATTATTCTCTCATGACAGCGCAATGCAAAATATATAAACACAACATACATTTGGAATAATCATTTAGAATAGTTTTAGTGGACACTCTTTTGCCAGAAAGATGTGCCATCTTTGGCTGGCAGGTTATGAAGATGTTCCATCTTTTCTTAACCAGTGGAAGCTTAAAAGGAGTCTTATATTATTCTCTCATGACAGCACAATGCAAAATATATAAACACAACATGACAACATACATTTTGAATAATAATTAAAAATACTTTTAGTGGCCGACACTCCTTTGCCAGAAAGATGTGCCATTTTTGGCTGGCAGGTTATGAAGGTGTTCCATCTTTTCTTAACTAGTGGAAGCTTAAAAAGAGCTTATATTATTCTCTCATGACAGCGCAATGCAAAATATATAAACACAACATACATTTGGAATAATCGTTTAGAATACTTTTAGTGGACACTCTTGTGCCAGAAAGATGTGCCATCTTTGGCTGGCAGGTTATGAAGATGTTCCATCTTTTCTTAACCAGTGGAAGCTTAAAAAGAGTCTTATACCGCCCTACTTTAGTATTTTACTCTGTCAAACGCCAGACAATTATACTTGTCAGTGGTTGGGTACTGCCAGTTAATGGGTTAACAGAACTATCTTCCAGTGTTTCTTGTCAACCCATTAGCTGGCAATGCACCCAGATGCTCCTTACTTTAGCATTTTACTTTGTGTAACAATATTTTTTTCTTGATTTAATGCTAGTGGGAGCCAGATGTTGAAAAAGGACTTGAAAATGGCAGTTTGACTCCACTGCAAAGAAGTGCCTTAATTAGGCAGCTTTGCACTTCAATAATGGCACACACGTCATATCCAACTGTGGAGGAGAGAACCCACATTGCCCTGCAGCTTGTGATGAAGTACCCTTTCCTAAAAGGCTCATTTGGTGCTGGCCATGTAAGTTTCACTAATATTTGCTATCATATTTTCAATGCTATTTTCAAGTCTATTTTAGTATTACTGTGATAAGTAGTAACTAACTGATGTTAGGACTGGAATCATCCAGTTCTAACATTAATAATTCATAAATCAGAGTGTGTTGCCTTTGTTACAGGTATATATTCTTTAGCGTTTGCATGTATTATACTGGAAAAATTTAACCTCTTCTACACTATGGAAACTTGGAAAATTCTTATATATAACTCCATCACTCGTCATACGAGGAAGACTCTTATCAACTCTCATCAAAATTTGAACCAGCTCAAAGTTGATGAGAGTGTGTGAGAGTTAGTGGTCAAATGTGACCGAAAGTTGCAACTCTCATTGACTTTCATCAACTCTCATTCTCATTTGACCATAGGCAGCCCAATGACTATGGTGGTTTATTAAATAATGTGACTAAAACATTCAAATTTTCAATAAAACTATTGTTACAGTACCTTGTTGAAAATGACGAAAATATGATAAATTTACTTGACAATAACACAATTCTTTAGTTCTCGTTTATGCAGTGACGTACGTCGCCCGTCGCAGGCAACGAGAACTAAAGAATTGTATTATTGACATAAATTTATCATATTTTCGTCATTTTCAACAAGGTAACAATAGTTTTATTGAAAATTTGAATGTTTTAGTCACATTATTTAATAAACCACCATAGTCATTGGGCTGCCTATGGTTTGACTGGACTTTATGTGATTGCGTTAACCACCTAACCCAATTGCGGAGCTGTCAGTGTGTCAAGATTACTGTAAAGTCAGTAATCTTGTAAAATTACAGATTCTTCTTACCCCCCTTCCCCATTGTGGAAGAAGTCAGTGATTGTGAGACCAAATCTATTTGTTGACATTGTTATTATTTATTTATTTGCTCATTAGCTGACAATGCACCCAGACACACCCTACTTTAGTGTTGCATTCGATGTCTAACGCCAGATGATTTTACTTGCCAGACTAAACCTGACCTTTTATTAATGTTTTCTTAACCACCTGCTTTGAAATTTTAATCTGTCTAATGGTGTGAATATTTTCTGGAATTATCTATTACTAATATTAACTCATAAAAAAGAGTGTGTTGGCTTTGTTATTTAAGCACTTACACATACATACATGTATTATATATAACACCGAGAAAAATGTGTTTGCAAAGTTGAAATTTTGATATCACATCTTCGTTTTATCCCCTCCTCTATTGTCCAACAAATCTGTAATTGTGAGACCAAATCTAATTATACTTTAGAATTGATACGCATTTCATAAAAGGTAGTGGTACTGTAGCTTTTATAGTGCAAAAATAAATTTAAATATCACATTTTTATTAGTTTTTAATGATATATCATTTCCAATATAGCAAATATGGGAGAAAAAGATACAAGCACGCTTTGCCAATTTCAAGAAGATGGTGGCTAAGGTTGAGAAAAAACAACTAGAGGCGGAGGGCATTGTGGTCCTTAAGGCAAAGCCAGGGAGGAAGAAGAAGCATTCCAAGAATTCCGTGATTCCGCCCATTCCTTCTGGGGAAACAGAAGAAACAATGGATGCACACCAGAAAAGGTTGGTCGACCTGTATCGGAAAGGGAATCCCGACTTTGCACAGGTGAAACTCTTGATGGACAACACTTATCCAAAGCGCAGAAGGGCAGTGCTTATTGACAATGTCCGTGTGTGGAAACTAGTGCAAGATTATCCTTTCCTCAAAGATGATAAAGGGGTTCAGGTAAACATCAATATTTAGTAGCCTTGGAGCACTACTTTTTCTGCAACAATGTTTCTCAGTGGTAACTCTTCGTCGAATTTAGAGATTTACCCTTTGCTTGTGTTGCATGTTTCCATCCTAAACAATAGTGAGTGTACATGTATATGGTATAGTGAGGGGGTGTCAGTGTAGGTAGCGATGTGAGAAGTATTTCCAAAAGTAGGTTGTTCAACTACCTGAAAAATAAGAAAACCATATTCAAAGAAGTTGTTTTCTTTTTTTTCAGCTAGTTGAACAACCTACTGTTTGCAACTACTAGTGTATAGTCTACTTTGTTTGCTGACTTCGCTAATTATTTAAAACTCATTCTTTAGATGAAGGCAGAGTTAGGGCGAATCCTCGACATGGAAAACATTGGGAAAGAGATCAGAGAGTTGTGGCAACTAAAGAAGCCACAGATTTTGGCAGCATTGAAGAAGAATAATTGTCGTGCTGTCAACAATATATTGGTCAAGTTGGATGATTGCGAAGTGACAGATGAAAGAGGTAATTTAATACAGGTACCACAAATTCCAGAAAATGTGAGATTTCACCGCAACTCGTGTGAGAAATGTGTGGTAAAATCTCGTATTTTTGGGGATTTGTGGTACCTGTATGATTGATTACAGTGATTACAGGTACAGGTTTGAAGAAACAATTGTATAGTATGCAAACGTTTATATTATGGACATGGATTAAACGATTAATATAGATTAAGATACTTAATCTATATAGAAGTTAATCTATATGTGTATATATACTGTACAGAAATTTATTCTATGTTTAATTTTTTGTAGAGTTAGAAAACCGTTGTATCATGGCAGCTTTGCCGTATGTCCTTGGGGAGAAGAGTACCCACAAACATACCTCAGGAGAACATTTCTTTGAAGTTGTTCTTGTAAGTGAATTTTATATATTTTATAGCATCTAGGTAGAAATTATTAAGTGATGTATATTTTTGTAATGTAACTACAGGAGAAGAAGTACAATATTTAGATAAAAGTGTAAGTTGTGCATGAAATGCTTAAAATGTCGTCACTCATTTATATTCCTTGTTGCAGGATGATTCTGAAGTTGCTCCTAAAATATCAGGATGTTCAACCCCTCGTCTATTGGCCACCGGACCTCTGGAAGAGATAAGTTCAATTTCATTGATTGCAGAGGGAATGGTGGTAAACAAGTTCAGATCGTGCAATATAGCCAACGCAGTGACATGTTTGCTTGCAGCGTACTACGTTTTTAACGCGCAGTACCCAAAGGGGCCAACAGGTCATAGCAAAAACATTTACATGTTTTTAGAACATGTTCTTTTGGGCAATAGTTGCCAAACTTTACCAATTGGCGTAGAGAACTTCCTAAGCCAAATGTAAACGAACACATTAAATGGAACAATTTTTGATGATACAATTTATAATGGGACAATTTATGATAATGATGATATTGTATCATTAATGTAATGCATGTATTGTACATGCAGGATACATTGTCTTTATCTTTAATGATTAGAGTGTACGAGGAGAGTTATGACCGTCACAATCATGGGCTATTTCTGTGAATGTTTCTATATAGTATAACTCAAAACTATATATAGCTTACAAGCTAGTGAATTGTGTGAGATAACCATTGTTTCTTCTATATGGAGAGCTTTTTTCTTTCACAATATAATATCGTGACTGCATGCTAACAAACTCTCCTCCACTTCCACTTTACTGTTTTGCAATGTCGCACACTGGCACTAAATTATTTCGTAGATTATGTTATTTATATCTTATATAAGACTTATGTATTCCTTAAGAAAATACATGATTTTTACCATATTACTGAAATTGTTTAATATTTACTAATTTGATTTTGAGTCGAATCTTGATTTTAAAATATTTGATTTTAAAATATTTGATTTTAACCTATTTGATTTTAACCTATTTGATTTTAACCTATTTTTTTTAGGTTGAATCAACCGCATGTAACCTATTTTAAAGGGCTGGTTTAGACTCATGGCCTTCACCATTATTTATGGGTTGTTTCAACTATAAAGAATAGGTTATATTTGTATCAACCAAATCTTATAGGTTAAATTGACCAAATATTATTGGTTAAAATGACCAAATATTTATAAGTAAAAACAACCTATATTTATATGGCAAAAACAACCTATATCTCTTGAGTAGATTTAACGGTTTAAATTTAGGTTGTTTTAACTTAAAAATAAATGTTATAATAACATATTTTAAATAGGTACAATTAACTATTTGTATTCGGTTAAATTGACCAATTAATTATTGGTTAAAATAGCCTTTATATTATAGGTTAAAATAACCCACTAGAAATGGTTTGTTTTAACCTATTTAGTTTTAGTTATTTCTACCTATTTAAATAACCTATTTTAAACCGGTTGTCCTAGACCAACCCAAATAACCTATTTTTTTTGGTTATTTTAACCTATCAGTTTTTACAGTGTGTCCTTATCCACAATGTCAAACGAAATAAAACTGTGTCTGTCCTGTGTCTGTCCTTATCATCAAACTGCCTGATGATTCTTTTACATATGAAACAGCCTG
This sequence comes from Trachythela sp. YZ-2020, assembly GCA_016169945.1. NCBI lineage: Eukaryota > Metazoa > Cnidaria > Anthozoa > Malacalcyonacea > Clavulariidae > Trachythela > Trachythela sp. YZ-2020. The sequence goes on from JADLSH010000389.1 coordinate 5,164,456, forward strand.
TTGCAGACAAGTTTTGAGGTAAGCGAAAACTATATATATATATATATATACGTGTAGGTTTAGGTCTACGAAACGCAAAGAGTGCTCGACAACATATAGTTAGAGCAAATTATATATTTTCGCTTACCTCAAAACTGGTCTGCAACAGGCTGTTTCATCTGTAAAAGAAGATGAAACAGCCTTATATAAATATATGAAATATATATATATACATATATACTGCTTGCCGTGGCTGGAATTCGAACCCGCGACCTTCGAAATGCTAGCTCGATGCTCTACCTACTGAGCTACACAGTCAAGTCCGATAATAGCCTGTTATATAGATATATAGATATGTATATTAGTACCACAAACCAGACAAACCAATAAGTTAGGTCAATTGCCTCATATTACTGTTTCAATTGAATCACAGTAATAAGTTAATATTGCCATATGCATGATGATAGTTTTCAGTATAGAAGGAAAGAAAAGAATATGAACATTCAGAAAAGCTTGGGCGGATTATGAGCTTAGATATAAGTGACAGGAAATTAAGAACGATAATATTAGGAAGGAGCTGAAAGCGCTATACTTATAACACTATAATGACAGGACTCAATGCAAAGAGACATATATTTTGTATATTCTAAAATCCATACATTGCTATATAGGTATTTTATATATATAATATATATATTCATTAACTATATGTGCTCATTTAATTCAAGCGTTTGCAATCATAGCAAGGCAGGAACCTCCTCAATAATAAGTCGACAAACTGAAGCCCAGCAAGTGAATGCATCACCTGCATCGTGCGCGTACCCATAATTACATTTACCGACAGACAGGCCAACTATAACGCGACCTTTTGGAATGTTTTCGCAAAATCCGTCTACTGTACCAGATCGATGATAGTTTAGCCCTGTCACGCCAACAGGGTGGTTCATCGCTTCGATAGTGGCAGGTGATGTGCATTCATTGCCATTGATTGTAATGAACCAACGGCGACAAGCTGTAGAACTGCTAATGACTCTCATGTCTCCGTGATAAGTGACACGTAGGGCAGTGTCGGAAAGAGTCTTTCGAAAGTCACATGTCTATATAGAAGAATAGGAAAAACTATATATATATATATTACATAGAGGCATGCGCGTTCTCCAATACCACTAAATAGAGGATCTGGGAAGCATTTATGCTCATTATTGTAAAGAAAAATTAGAGTACCATTAAATTTTGATAATTAATATACAAATGATAAAGGCTCAATTTCCATATTAACAACCTGAATTTTAATACAATCTTAATCCTAACTCTAATCCTAACCCTAATACTAACTCTAATCCTAACCATAACTCTAATCCTAACCCTAATCCTATCCCTAATCCTAACCCTTAATCCTAACACTAATCCTGTGACGTAATTTCGGGAAAGTAATATTTAAAGTCACCCCAAATAGTGAATGTTTGTGTGTGTAATTTTGACAATATTTCCATTAGGTGAAAGCTGCTACAATTGAATGACTTATTCACTTCATTATAAAATGAGTGCATACTAAAAACAAGCCAACAAACAAGATTGAATTTTTTGCAATCCGCAGGGCCGTGCAATAAAATGAAACATATATAGGAACTTCAAAACTCCTTTGAAACGTTCTATTGCATACGGTGAAAATAATAGAATCTTCTTTTCAATATCACGTGATCATAATCAGTTAATTTCTAAATTATGATAATTTGCAAAATTGTTTAATAGGTATATAAGAATTGTTCATTTTTCTATATATTGCATGTTGCAGCTAACAACTTACAATGAAAACTCCCTAAATTCAACGTTCAGTGCTCAGATTTCTATCCTTTATAGTTTCCACTAGAAATACATGCTTGCAGTAACCCCTCACCCCAGCTGAACATTGCCAGACACTACATTCCAAAACATTACTATTACTAAGCTTTTTCATCACAAAATCTGCTATGCAAAGGTTAACGTTGTAGGCGAGTCGGATATCTGTGTCCAAAACAATTCCCTGGCTCGCACCCCTCTTCACGACGCACTCAAAGGCCATCGCCATATGAAATGTTTTACTTGACGTAATCACTGCGTTTCCTTCATTTTCAATGTGCCATTAAAATTTTGATCATTACTCTAATAGTTTGGAAAGAATAATGGAAGGAAACAATATTATTTTAGGAAATTTATTTTGAAAGAATAAAAAATGGTAATTTTGTTTCAAGAAGAGGAAGCACAGTAGTCATGGCAACACGATTAATAATATAAATTTCTTTCTGGAGTACAAAACAGTTAAATAGGTTACAAAACTACAAAAATAATTAAAATATTAGTTGTTTTAGCCATACAAATCTGAGATATATGGTGTGGGTATGTTCTTATGCATTCTATGAGCTTCAAATTAATGTTTAAATGCAACCTTCCGTTCGCTAAAACGTTTCCAAAACTTTATAAAACTAAACTGCATTTTACTGATAAATTAGTTTTTGAAATGAAATCAGATGAATATATACAAATTCTCTCGTGAAATGATTTCGCTTTCCTTTTAAGTTGGAACTTTTTGATAACATAAAATATAGGATACTATAAATGAAAATCTATGTAAATAAAACAACATTTTTACGGCTATATTAAAATAAATCAACAATTATAAGAAACTTGCCATTTTTCGACCATCTATCTCTATTTACCTTTTTTATAAAGTATAAACGATAAATTTGTTCCGCCGCTTTTCCTGAAGTCCCAAAAAGCGATTTATAAGTTATAATTCAGACTAACTGATACTCATGTTTTTTTTTTATAATTCGCTCATTCCACTCCTAATTAACAATTCGCCATACTCAAAAATCAGTGAGATGACCACCCATCACACCCATGAAAGATAGTCATGCGCCCGCAAAACTTGATGAACTTTAGATTTCCCATAGCTTTCCTTTTTCCCCGGATGTAATAAATAGCCGAGCGGAATTAGTACCCTCGCCCCGGGCTATCGCCCGGAACTGCGCTTCGCGCCGTTGGCTCGGGGATAATATAAATATGATACTACTCTTATCCAAGCGTGCAAAACTGACCAAAATTTCTCCTTTATCTCTGTTATCGGCCAGATTCTTGTAAGTGCATTGTCGGATGGTACGTTTCTCGTCTTGTTGACAAGCATTGGAACAACAACATGTACTTGTTAATGTCGCATCCTGAAAAAATAGACATTGGAATGTTAGACATCTAATTGGTTTATTTATACGCATAGAGTAAAGTTATGTGACAGGAACTCGCATCCTTGCTACTGGAACAATTACATGTACTTGTTGCTATCTAGAAAATAGTCGTAAATCATAACCTCTAACAGAACGATTGAAGACAATATACAGAACTACCAATAGCTATATGACGCTGCAATAACGTATTAATCAATATAATCAACTTGAATCGATTGTCTCAGAAGCACTTATTAGATCAGATCAATATCTTATTGATCAAAACAACCAAAAATTTGGTTATTTTAACCAATATTTCGGTTGTTTTGATAGAATAACATTGGTGGAAAAGAAAATTGCATCTAACACAACCATTTCAAATTGGATATTTCAAGCAAACCGTATTTACAGTGAAACACTTATGTTAAAATTACGACTGGATGCAGCTATGTGGAATTATTAAATAATTTTTGAACAAGAATATATCTATCTATATACAAAGAAGAGATTGTTTCGGGGAGGGAGGAAGGGTGTCAAACGAACACAATTTGACTTTTCAAACCTCTCTTAATGTCTCAAACTTCCCCAACACACGCGAAAATGAGATACAATTTCGGCGTTCATATAGGAGAAATCACGAATATATTATTTATTTATTAGCTTCGACAAAAGGGAAAAAACACACACACACAACAGCAATAACGACATGCATGGCAGGGCAACCACTACAGCATAGGCCATAGCCAATTACTGTGGACCCGTAAAATATTCTACATCCATACTTACTTAAATATCACTTTTAATATGGCTATAACTATAACTGCATGTAAAATAAAAATTGCAGTATAACGCGATGTTGAATATCTCAAAATCTGAGAGGGTAGTTCGCTTGCAACTTGTTGAAATTCTTGCATGGTTGGAAAATAAAGCTATATACCGAAGTAGTATAAAGTACAATTTAGGGTTGCGCTTCCCGCCTTATGAACTACCTCTGTTTAAAATATAGAGAAAGCAGGCTATGGGCAATAACGTAAACCAAGGCAATATTACACTATAAATTTGACACTGAATATACTTCAATAAAATCTTGAATTCATGGTTCAGTGTAGATAGCAATAAACCATGCATATACCTATAAAGAAGGACCTTCGCGCAATATGTCGAAGTTCTTGTTAGTGATATTTTTGGGAGCTACAGTTTGATCCTGATAATATATAGACTTTGTTTTGTAACCCGCGATTTTGGAACTACTTTATTCTCAGATTTGGCGATTTACAACAAGTCTCGTTATACAATACAATGAGGTAAGCGAAAATCTTTTAGGCATTTTCGCTTAGCTCAAAACTTGTCTGCAACAGGCTGTTTCATCTGTAAAAGAATCATCAGCTGATGATTCTTTTACAGATGAAACAGCCTGTTGCAGATCAATTTTGAGGTAAACGAAAATATATATATATATATTTTAAACTTTTATTCACTACGAAATTGTTTCCACACTCATCAGGTGAATGTCGCGTTTGTTGTTATGCTTAGGAATACTATATACATGTTTGACGTCATTAAAAGGATAGGATTACAGTGTTATATATATACAACCTTGTTAATTATTACTAAGTAGAAATTTATTTCGGTGTCTACAGGTCGACAATAGTTCGTTTCTAGAGTTCAATGAACTTAACTCTGGGTAGTATATAACTAGAAATACATGCATGCAGAATCCCCTCGCCCATTTGAACCAAACAATTTACTCCCCAAAAGTTATTGTAACATGAAGTACTGAATAGACCACTGTAACCCATTGCTGTAACCATAGTAACCCGCAACACTGTACATTTCTTTTATTTTAATTTGTAAAAAATATTGATATTTTGTACTTTTAACTATAAAATTATCATTATCAATTGCCCAACTATATAAAGTGGATATGCGATTATGTACAATTTTAGCTTTGATTTACTGTAACATGCATTCAACCTTAGACGTTCATAAAACGTTTCGAAATTTTCATAATACTTCAACTGCTTTTCAAGCAGTATTTTTATACTTCGGCACTTGCTTTTGAGATTTAATATGTTTTTTATTTTTCTATAACGTATTTGAATCAATACTAAAATACTTTTAATATCAATCATTGTTATATTGACCACACAGAATGATCTACGCATTTTCAAATTAACAAACTATACTGTATACTCTGTATGCTATAAATCGGCAAAGCAAGTATGCAAAATAGACACTTACCCGTTTAAAACGCTCCTTTTTCGGTCTTTCGACTGTTTTTCTTCTTGTGGATTTGTCCTCTAAATACTTTATCTTGTTTTGGATATTTTTTTATTTGTTATAATATGTCCTGACTCCAGAGTATTATAAAATGAGTGCAAAAAATTATGAAAAAAGTTTGCATAATGGCTGCAGTCTTCTGTCGGTCTGAACTCACGCATGCGCATAACTTAAAAAACCGTCCATGACAAAAACAAATGGCGGACAACTTTGCATTCCGCTATGTTTTCACATACCCGGGTGTAAATATCCGAGCGGAATTAGTACCCTCGCACGGCGCTTCGCGCCGGCTCGGGGATTATGAATTTTTCATGTAAGCATAGGTTGCATCTTTTGGTTTTATTCGAGTAACTGTTACATTTCTTCATGATTTTCCACTTAATTGAATAGGGAGTGTCAGATTCTTTCAAATTCCAGACGTACTGCATGGCTAAGTTCAGTAGCGCGTTTGTGTTTTACGTTTCGGAATGAATTTGTATGATTGTTGTATCTCGTCTTAAATTCGCCCCCGGTTTGTCCGACATAAGTCTTTATCTCGTTTGTGTCTTCTCTCGTTACAGTAGCTTGGTATACTACGCTTTCTGTTGGGCATTTACCAGAGAGGGGACAGGAATTTTTCTGGCGGCAATTGCACTCTTTGCTGGTTTCAGTGTTCGTTTGGGCTGGTGGTTTAATGAGCACGGCTTTATTGTTGGCTGAAATGACGTTGCATGTGTACGTTAGGCATGCAGCTGTAGCTTAACTTTACGGTGTTGCTGTTGATTAGCTTGTGCAAGGGGTGATTTTGGAGAAATTTTTGCCCAAATGAATGTTGGTCACAACATTGGCGCTGTAGGGTGGGTTGAACCATGTGACGTTTCTGGTCCTAGTGCGCTTTGGTTTTGGTGGTTGAGGGTTAAAATTGAGCGTTTAATTGTAACCACTTCTTTGTAAGGCTTCTTGATATGGTGGAGTTGCTGAGTCAAACGATCGCTTGTCTGACGATATGTTTGATAATCTCCTATTAACCAACATTGGGCAAAAATTTCTCCAAGCTGTCGACCAATGCTTTCCGCAAAATCACCCCTTGTACAAGCTATTCAACCGCAACACCGTAAAGTTAAGCTACAGCTGCATGCCTAACGTACACAACGAACAAACGCGACATTCACCTGATGAGTGTGGTAAGTGAATAAAAGTTTAAATGAAGTAACCTAGGTGGATGGATGCAAATGAAATATATGCCTGTGGAAGATGACTCTGAGGGAGACGAAGGTCAGTAATCAGACACTGCCATGGCTTTGTGGATTTATATACTACAAATTAATCGTGAGTGCTAACTCGAGAATCTTATCATGGTACCAGTGACGCTAAATAGAAACGTTGAGCTTTAAACTTGAATTCAACTTTGTGCATGGCCCTGTTAGCTAGCCGAATATCACCACAATGGCAGCCAATGACAAATGCTTCAGTAAAATCCTACAAGGAAACGCTGTGCATTAAAATTTTAACACGTATTTAAATAGTTTTATGAACAGTTATATAATCTTTAGTATGAACAAGCTTCTTTGGTCTCAATTCCGAATTCATTATGGACACATGTACAATATCTAAATTTTATTTAAATTCCCTTGGTACCGAAATTTTTGCTCAGCGGTAAATGTGATATTTTCGCGTGGCTATAATTTTGCGCATCTTGAAATGTAACAAAACTAGAAAATCACATTTATATGATCCAGTTTTCTTGATAGTATTAGATATTGATATCCTACGAAAGTGTTTGTTAGCTACCTGAACTCGAAAAATTCCAGGAGGAAACTGAGCAGTTTTTGTTGTTTTGTTGTGGGTTTTTTTGGTTGTTTTTTTTTATTCACTTAACAATCCTATGACTGATGGTAAGGACAACACAACTATTAGTTCCTTATTAAGTCCCACCAAAAATTTGCAAATACTACACTAAACATAACAATACATAAAATTGCAAATTACAATATATCACGAACTATGCATTCCTACATATTTACGAACAGTTTGTTTGTAATGAACGACACTTGCTACACAGAGTTTTCCAAGTTCTAGGTCTGTCTATATCGAAGATAGTGTTCAGTTTATTGGTATAATATATATATATAGTTTATTTTTAAGGATAGCAACTGAAGAGGACGATTTTATATCAGAAGGTAAATTATCAATTAAAAAAAAATTCTATTAAAGTATGAGTTTCTAAAGTGAGAAGTTTTACACAGATTTGGACGAAGAAAATCACCAGAGCTGGAACGGGTTGAATGATGCATGGAGAGGCTGGTTGATAAATTGATCAATGTCCAGTTCGTACAACCCGGATTTGCATTTGTAGAAGAAGACGATGTCTTTAATTTCATGCCAGTAAGATAGAGGAATTAGATTGAGTTTTTTCAAACGATCAGGGTAGGAAGATTCATATTCTTGGAAAATGAATTTCGTAGCTCTACGTTGAATACCCTCGAGGCGAAGCAGATCAGCAGAAGGTCGATCCTTGAGGGGCCCAGATTTCACATCCAAATGACAAGTGAGAACGAACCAGAGACAGATACAGAAGGCGACGAGCATTCACGTCAGTGAGGTGGAAACAATTTCGTCGTGGAAACCCAAGCATTCTGTTAGCTTTAGCGACCATATCAGAGCGCTAATATATAGGGCGGTGCAACGAGCGCGCGCGCGCTGATCGACGTGTGATGCGGAAGTAGCCTGGGGCGAGTACGATTTTTGTGAAAATTGAAGAAAAAACAGATTTTGATATGTCTAGTTCTTGCGTTCATATTTCGCATCGTTTTAAGTGTGAATACAAACTAACGGAATATTTACGTGTAATATCACTCTGAGTACATAGTCAATTTGAATTTAGCAAAGATTTTGCTGTCAGAGAGAATTTATTATCGATAATGCGCGTGTGTTTGGTCACTTCGAATGGAGACAAAATTTCAAATGAGAATATCTTTTTTCAATATGTTGCCTCCCTCTTAAAAACCCAGGCATGTTGAAGTTTCTTATCTCAAGTTTATATTCGGAGTTGATTCCTAGGAGATATCATGGCCGAAATTTGACCCCTTTTAAAGCTTCTTTTTAGGACGTTTAACCATAATTTTTTTCTAAAAAAATAGCGAAGATGTCATAGTTTTGCAAGCCGGTGATTTTGTTGAAACCACTTAACGTTTGGCTTAAGTTTTACGACTGTTGAAACAGGATATTACCAAACCGACCTCTTTGTAGCTCAATTTATGAAAAATCTAATTTTGCAAATGTACTGAGCGCATTTTAAAAGTTTGCCCCTTCCGTATATAAAATATAACATTTTGAGGTTGATTCCTTCGCGCTATCCTTTCTGCAATCTGGGATACGCTGTGGAAGCTAAATGTTTCTTCTATCGAACGCTAACAAAGGCAAATGGTTGTTGGTTAAGCGTGTTAGTTTTCAAAATAAACACATGTTTTTGACAACAAAACCCCAGTCCTTTGCTGTGAATGCCATAAGCAAGTCATTAAAAAGTTTAATCGATCAGTTTGGCTAATATTTTATCAAAAAACACATCTATATACTGCTGAACATTGTGTTCTCAGACTAATGTGGTCTACTGGACAATATTTCGCATTAAAAACAATCGTGTTCAGCCTTGATATGTCCTAAGAATAAATTTCGATTTGGAACAAACTCTTAAGATATAAGCATGAGATATTAAGCAAATAAACTTCGACATACCCGCATTCTAAGGTGCTGTTATTATCGTCGTTGTAAAAATATATTTTCGCCGCCATGGAAATCGGGAAAGCCAAAGAGCTATCAAGGACAATATTCCACATTACACAACGGTTTATACACCAAAAATATATTTAATCCATAGGAAAACCAATATTTTACTTTTAAACTTGAATAATTTTCTTCTCATAAGTAAAGAAATGAGGGGCCAAATACGAGGCCCACCAAGGGGGTAACCCATGTCACTTGTCACTCGTTTTGTAGCTGCTTTGTCGCTTGCTTTATTGTAATAAATGTCGCCGTTACTTTTAAGCCATAACAAAATGTTGCTGTCGATTTTTTTATGTATTATAAACAAGCTTTTTTAATGATTTCCATTCATTTTTCGATCGATTCGATGTCTGCACCACTTATATATCCGTCTAATAATAGTCGAACTTAGTGTAACGAGAATATGACGGGATTGTCAACGTTTTGGGCGTGAAACATGATGCGTTTTTTTCAACGATGGAGTCACTCTTGTAGTAGAAACTCTCGTATAGTCACGTCTGTTTTGTTTGTCGCCGTCGAAATCATAGCAAAACTGTATGTCGCCGTCTAAATTAAATGGGTGTTCTGTCGTTGTCGGAATTTTTCGCTTTATTTTTCCTGTAAGAAGCTGTCGCTTGTCGCTCTTTTTCAGATAGTTTTCGCCTCTTTTTAAGGAATGTCGCATGTCTGTCATTACCCCTTGGTGGGCCTCAAATACTGTCAAGAAATGAAAATCTGCAACCTCGTCCCCAGGGTCTTCATGGTGACGGCGCGGTGAAGGGACAAGACCCTGGAAAACTTGGCAAAAATGTCCACGATTCTTGGACATTTATCGCATGCGCAATAGCGGCAACACATATGTTGCTGACTGGAATCAGCGCGGGCACTTACGATTTTCTTGGGATTGTTCTTTTATGTTTTGTTATATTATTTATCTATTTTTCAAAGCTAAGTTTGAACAAATTTTACGAAAACATATTTAATAAGTCGGTTGAATATACATGTCCACCTTCGATTCTTCACCATTTATCATCATATATAATCAATTTTTCGAAGAATGGCGCTCATACTTGTTCTGTTGGCTATCGACTGTCGAGGTGAATAATACAAGTAGTACACTGTACATGAAGACGACCAATTTTGGCGGAACATTTTATCATTTTGGGCAAAAATGCTTTGGTTTTTAAACTTTATTGATAGTATTTGTTCACATGTTAAGACGATGAACGATGTGCGATATTTATTTGGGCTTCAAACAACACCGACAGTATTCTGTATTCAAGTGTTGCAATCATGATATGATTGGAAACAGCTACTGAATTCTAATGGAGCCCAGTAATAATGCATTCCCAAGCCGGTATTTATTTTATAAAGGTAAGATGACTTCAGTTCAGTTCTATTTTCACATGCTACTCTAAATTTGCTCCAGCTGTCTCAGAGTGTTTCAGTCCTTCATAAAGATTATAATATAGAGCAAGACTCGATCAGTGGTGTGTTCTATATTTTCTTAGCAAAATTTTATTCTGTTTTCCATATGCAGCACAATTGCTATTTTCATTCTCTGTTTTGATGCATGCTTTGGAGTGATATCTGTTTCTGTTATTCAAAATACTGTAGTCACCACTCATCAAGTTAAATATGTTGCAACAACAACTCTTGATAATTATATTTTTGAGGAATCAATGTGTAATGGAAGTTGACATGCTGATCATCACAACCTCGATGCCCACACTGAGCTAACGACCTATGTCATGTACTCTTATCATAGATTTGCCATTATTCGTATACAGTCCAACCTCTCTAATATGGACAATATAGGAACACAGCAAAGTGTTTGCATTAGGTATCCTTTCTATAGAGGGTTTTTGAAATTTAATATATTTTACTTCTGGATCATTGAAAACTATCCATATTATAGAGAGGTGTCCATATTGGAGAGGTGCCCATAAGAATAGGCTAAGCTGTGTTCTTTCCTCCTGACTGCACATTGTGGGTATTTGAATACTAGTAACCGCATTATATGTTCCAAGAGCCATCAACAATTGAAAATAGTATGTAACTATATTATATATCTATTTAGAACAATTACAAGACTTACAATATACAGAATAATACTCATTTTAACATGACAATGAAAGTAACAGGGATATATATGTGATGTAAATACCAAACTATATTATCGTTAGAAATATACAATATGAATCTTGAACTATAATTTTTACCATAAATTGTAAATATTTTATTGAAAAAACAAATAAATGAAACTCAAAACATCCATAATGAAAGAGAGGCGTGCCAAGTTGGGCACTTGGCTGGTTAGCTAACTGAATGCAGAGATAAAAAAATCCCAACATTTTCCAAAATTATAAGAAAAGCAAAATTATGCTGTGATTTATCTGTCTTGCACCTTAGCTCTGAAACAAGAAAGGGTGTATTGGTGAACAAACGCATATACTGTAGCATTAGCAAACTAGGATACTTGTGTCAGCTATTGACTTTTAATACTAGTTAGCTAACCAGTATTAGCCATAAATAATTGGGTTGACCAGAGTATCTGCTCAGGTTCTTGGTGATCCATTAATCTCAATGTTCCCTACTTTGTTATTTCACTCGGTCTGAACCCAGATATTTTTTCTTGTCAAGGGGAAATTGTTGGACAATAATGATTAATGGTTAGTGAGGTTTTGTTTGGTTTACTTGTAGAATATATCTAGGTTGGAGGCCTACATGGTACTGATGGTAGAACGTTACATGTCAAAAAAGCTAGATAGTCACACTAAACATGAGCTTGTACATTACACACAAACAATATTATTAGATTAGTAGTGCTTGAACAGAACAATAACTAAGGAAAACACGCTATTAAAAATCTATAATTTGTTACATCTTGACCTTCAGAACTTGTTTACAAATTCAATCAAACAACAGATTGTAAATATAACATACAAGAGTATATACTATTTATATTATTTACAATCTGTTGATTGTACATGTAAACAAGATCAAGATGTACATTTCCTAACATCAAGATGTTGATTTTATACTTGATTATTATACGAGATATTATCTCCGCTATTATGCATCAGTCAATTCTAGCATTGCCCATCCCCCTCCGGGCATTTGCAAACTTTCTTCGCCCAGGGGCCGGGCATTAGTACTTACAAAATATCCCCGAGGCCGGGCATTTGTTCACCGGCCGGACATTTCTCTCTTTATCCAGAAATGACTGTGGTTTCTGCAGCAGGTGCAACGAACATGTGAAGCAAAACTTGCATAGCTCGTCTTTACAAGGCTTAAAACGTCATTTAATTAAGAATGTAAAACTTTATCTCATGATATTCTGACGAATTCTATGTGTTGGTGTGCCCGGGGCAGGGCATTTGTAATAATTTATTTGCCCAGGGGTGGGGCATTGTTGCCCTTTTTCTGCCCAGTCCCAGGGAATTGTACACTTAGAGAAAAAATAAGTGAAAATGTCTGGGGGTGGCCCGGGGGGCCATGGGCAATGATCACTTATAGGTTTGCCGGATTGACTATAGGCATATATAAATTATTTAATTGTGAACGTTTGCTTTCATTGCAAAATGTTGTCGATATTTTTATTGACTTTTCTCAAGCAGTGACTCAAAAATCCGGTCAATATATACGTAAATTACGATAACTAAACAGCAAATTAGAAGTCACATAACCTAAACAATCAAATTCGATGCACATGTTACATAATTATCGATACATATATATCGATAAATATCGCGACTTTCCATGAGAAAATCAGAAAATACGAATTGAACTTCAACAATTATCACTTATGCATCAGTCAATTCCAGCTGCGACCATCCCCCCCGGGACAGTGAAGGGCATTCGCAAGCTAACTTGTCCCCAGGCCTGGGCAATTGCAGGCGCGCATTTACCCGTGGGCCGGGCATTTGTCAACATCGGGTAATGACCCCCGGGCATTTGCCTTAACGGAGAAAAGACGGCGGCCACGCGTTTTGGAGTATCCTCTGTGTAGCTTTCCATGTAGACGGCAACCACGTTTTGATAAAAATTCTAGGGAATAAGTTTTATTGTGTAACGCAACGTACTTGCTTAAGCTCTCTAACTATAGAAATGGAATTAACCTTTGATGCATTCCTGTCTTTTATAACATGTGTACCATACATTATTTTTCTTAATTTAATACTGTTTTAAAACAAAAATGGCCTAGTATAAAAAATAAACGGTAGATAGCGGGTAGAAAGTGTGCCATAGCCTTTCATATGCATCGTTGTTTTCATCTGAACACGATGGTTTTCTTTCTTTTATCAAAAAATCCAAAAAAGTACAAGGAACTGAGGTAATAATTGGTTAAACGCATGTGATTTAGTATAGTGTCAAAGCATATTTAACGTTTCCAGTGTAAAATCTTGACTGATTTGTCAGCCCGGGGGTGGGACATTTGTTTTACTCTTTTGTCCCAGGGGTGGGGCATTGTTCCTTCTTTTTTGCCCTACCCAATGCCTGGGGGTTAGTCCGGGGGGATAGTCGCAGCTGGAATTGACTGATGCATTATTTACTGAGACCGAGGGAAACAGCGTGTTTTGTAACAACGTAACAACGGCGGTCGAGGGGCCACAAAACACGCTGTTTTCCCGAGGTCTCAGTAAATAAGTGTTTTATTATATAGCAAGTGTCAAAGTCTCAATAATTCACTTGGTATTCCGTCTTTATCTCTTAATAATAGATTATTGTCTTCTTTTGAACGAATTGCAAACCGACCGGTAGACGCGAACAGCTCGCGTCTCACTTCCGGTTTTATTATTGACCGGTCAATAATTGTTTCGTTGTGGACCGGTTGCAAGCATGCAGTGCACATGACGTTTTGTGGACCGGTACGTGATACGGTTTTGTGACTTTTGTCCAATCGACAAACAGGAAAATTGAACTTTGACACTTTCTATATAATAATTATAATTATCCTGTCGGCGAAAAATTCCATTTCCGGAAGTCTGCAGCGCATTTCAAGATTGCAACCAATCACCGTGCTCTAGAAGATTAGCCAATGAGATGGCCGATCTTTTGCCAAGTTTTCCAGGGTCTTGTCCGTTCATCCCGCCGTCACCATGAAGACCGTATTAATAAATACTTTTATATGTATTCGCGCATATTTTATCAAGAGTTTGGTATATCCAAAATGCACAGTTTGCTTTTGCCAAAAGCGGTTCCTACCATGCTGCAAGGACGAGTTTCACAATTGTGCTCCGGCTGAGTCATGCATGTAAATGTGCACAGCAACATGCTTTGGAATATAATCCAATTATCCAACTGTATAGGCAATATACTGGTTATTTTTTAGACGAACGAATAATTATTACTAAGAAAACAGCATTAATGTATATATCCATCATTCTGACCACCAAAGTGGCAACACTCTAAAAATTTAGGTTAAGGGCGGGCACGCCATCCAGCTGTATATTAAGGTCAGTGAAGTTGCAATCGGAATTTCTCGAAAATCTTCGTCGTATCTTCGGCGTTCGTTTTCAATCGAACGTTTTCAATTTTCAATTTCAATTTCGTTTTCAATTTTCAATTTCAATTTCGTTTTCAATTTTCAGTGTCATTGATACAATATGCTCACGAAGAAAGCTATTTGCAGTTTACTCCCTCATCTAGCCTTTGTTTAGAAGCAAAAATATACAAATCGCAGAGAGATTCAATCAGAATAGAATGTCTGAACTAGATCAAGTGCTACAGATAGATCCAGCTCATGAATTACATTTTAAAGGTACGTTGAACTTTAAATGTAAATTTATGTCAAGTCCAAATTGGTTCTGTATTTATCGTCCATTCTTTCGTCCATCGAAAGATTGGATCCACGCATTGTGTCATTAATTTACTGTAGTCTAGGTTTGGCCAATAGTCAGAATCGGGCTGGTTATTTCATGATCACGTTATGATCCGAATCATTATATTCTAATTGTATATTCTATACCTTGGATTCTGTTAACTAAGGATCATCTGTGGGGGTGCAAGGTTTGTGCAGTGTACTGAAATAATTGAATAATTAGGCATTCAGACTTTCATTGTTGAAAACAACATTGCTATAGCCAAGTTACTCAGTTAATCTACTATCAGTTGAAACAAAGTCTGAAAACAACATCCTGAGAAATCCAAGATATGGTTTAAAATAAGACTAGAGATACTAGTGTGCAGACAAACTCGTTCCTATTGGCAAACACATGTCCACAGAGAAACTTGTGTCTTTAATATTCTTGTTTTAATTGGTATCTTGAATTTCTCAAGATGTTGTTTTTTTACTTTCATTGTTCCTAAAGTTCATTTTATATTATTTAATACTGCTGGCTGGTACTGATTTGCTGGTACTGATTTGTCATGTAGTAGGATAAAGCTACCTCGAAGTAGCCTGTGCACAGACGTTACTCTCGATCGCCCAAGAGAACGTCTGACTGTAATTCGGATGAAAATACCTTGTGCAAGTTGCGTGGATTTTCCACAGATTTGTTTAAAGACATCTGATTGGACAGCCCTCAACTGGTCTAATTTATGACAAATCAAAACATTTCATTGGTTATTAACTTTCGCATATTATAATTAGACAGCATTAAATTATTGTCACCTGACTACCGAAATCATTTTCCTAATTTAAAAAGCCAATAAGATACAAGAATGGCAGCATGCTATTTAAAGAACCAATCACACTGAGTTATAACTACATGCTGTCCACGTATACCGTACATGCTGTACAATTCCAACAAAAACAATATTTCTAAATCTATTAATAAATCTAATGTGTGTGAGATGGCTTTATTATATTTTTACAAACCGTAGATCTATTTTTCAGTACATGAGCGCTCACTATCTATTATTTTAAACACGGTGCTTATTTAAATATGCTTGTTTCAATATTGCAGCCTGAATGTATTGTTTAAATTATATTTTACAAGTTAGACTAGTTATAAAGGCTGCCCAATCAGATGTCTTTCCACAAATCCATGGAAAATCCATGTGACCTGCACTTGTAAGGTATTTTCATCCAAATCACAGACGTTCTCTTGTGCGGGTGAGAGTGACGTCTGTGCACAGGCTACCTCAAATGGCCTTCGCTCTAAATGTTGAAATTCTTTATTGATTTATCAGACTACTCATGCATTAGATGGCTATGTCTGCTATATGTAAGGCTGCAAAAACTGTGCTCATATTTTATGCAACATGGTCATGGTTTATATTATACAGAACTTTTAGAACTTCTTCTATCAGGTTATAAATCTTACCATGTTACGGAGGCATCTTAGATTGATAATTAACCCATTAACTGGCAGTACCCTACCACTGACGAGTAAAATCATCTGGCGATAGACAGAGTAAAATAATAAAGTAGGGCGCATCTGTGTGCATTGCCAGCTAATATATGGGACAAAGAGTATTCTCTAATGCTTCAAGAAATGGCAGGAAACTTTTATTCTCATGCTGGGATGCCGAGATGTCCACACTGCAGTGTAGCAGTGGTTTTATTATATCAACCATAACTAACTGAACTTACGGAACTTAACTAACAACTAAAACTAATATCAACTATATCCAAAAATATACACACTACCCATGTGGACGGGTGGGAGTGGGACGGAGGGAGAACTTGCACTTTAGGCGGCAAAAAGACAAAAGATGTAAAACACTGCATGCTCATGTCTATAAGGACATGCGCCTCTCCCCAGGCTCCCCAACGTGAGAAATCTGTTTCTCGCTTCTTTCATACTTCAGCCAGGGAGAAACTCTAATTACTGTATATCACTTTGCTTCTGTTAATGTACAGAATAGTCTTTATGGTATACCGTACTTAACATTTATGTAAGCTACAGTAAGTTTTTAGACTATAGTGACTTGCATATACGTACTTTGGTTGGTACAGTATGCTGTTTAAGTTTTGGTAAAATATTTTTTGAACTGCAAACACGATAATTTCTGCTCACTTTTCCGAAATTTCCACCTGCAAGGTATTTTTATTAACATGATGGAAAATATGTTAAAAGTCAATTTGGCTGGACAATGTCCGATTACCAGCAGTAGCTAATTTGCAGGCCTGATGTTGAATATCTTGTTATCATCGTATGAATGTTATTGATTTTGCACTTTAATGTTTAGGCCCATTTACTGAAGTGGTTTCATCGACAATAAAACTTCACAATCCAACAGACAAGAAAGTATGTTTTAGAGTAAAAACCACAGCACCAAAAAAATACTGTGTGCGACCAAACAGTGGAATGGTACAACCTCAAAGTACAGTTTCTATAGCTGGTATGTTTTTCAATTTAAGTAATATTAATTGTTATTAATTTATTCTCGACGAGAGTTTTGTTGATACACTTGCCATTACAAATCCTGTCTACAAGAAAACATCCTGTCTACCAGTTTTGGCCGTACTTAAGGTATATTTTCATCCCCCATATATTCTATGCCACTCGTGTCTCAATCATTTGCAAGCACAATGACTCCTCAGAATTTATTATTTATTCAATATTCAGGGTTAAGCCTCACATATGCCACACTATGGGGTGAGCATTGGGTGTTGGAAAATTCCTCAACCATAGAAAGAAAATAGGCATTTTCTTGGTAGAACAACTGAGATTTATGTTTGTTATTATTTTGTCGGTTTTCAGACAGGTTCAGATACTCTGTGCTGCCATGTGCGCTATAGTGTTCCCTTTTATATATTTTTCATCTCTTATGTCTGACTTCAGATTTGTCCATATTCGGTAATCGTGACCTGCATGATTGCCAACTTAACCTCATTTTTAACTGGTAGAAAATTGCTCACTTATGAGTGTAATGATGCGACGCCGGGCGAAAGAGAAAAGGAGACGAAGCAATAATAACATCTTTCAACTAAGTACATGTAGTTAGGAAACACGTTGCGCCCTTTATTCGCAAGAATTGAAATTGTGGGCTGTTTTAAACCGATTTTGTTGAAATTTTGACCAGTTGTAGCACAATGAATACGAAATCAGCTAATAGACAAAATTCCACTAATCACTATTTACAAACTTCTGCTTTATTTTGGTCATGGACTGAAAACGCACTCACTTTACGTGAGACGATTTGTTGGATTTTGGCTTAATCAAATCTCTCGGGTTTTCGAATATCATAGCAAATACGAAAAAATATGAAAAGCTTTGTACACCTGAGAGAAAAGCTTCTTGCGTAGTAACCGTAGTTCAACTATAGTCATGTTATGGTCAAAGTATAGCAATAATAGTTAGACGATTCGTTTTCCTATTCGGTTACATTTCCAAATGTTTTTATTTTCTTAGCAAACATGAGATCTTCACTCCAGAGAATTATAACGTTACGAAAAATACATCTGCGCCGGTCACAAATACTATAGGTCTTGCCTTTATTTGTTATTATGCCAGTGGATATGCATTTACTTTCAATCATCGAGTGAGTGGTTGAATACAGTAAAGGCATGTTTATATACATTATATAAAAATCTCGAGTCTTTCATTTATTGGCTGAAGTTGGCCGCTATCAACGCTTCGCTGTAGTGATAACCAGGAAATATTGTTCGCAACGCTCGTTTTTGTATCATTTCTATTTTTACACTGAGATATTCAGGGATGCTGTTGGACCACAAAACACAGCAATATTCCAAAGTAGACCGTACAAGTGAAGAATAAATACATGTCAGGTCATTGCTTGCACACCAGCCTTTTAAGCACTCTAATTATATGTAGACGTTTTGATGCTTTACTAATTATTTCGTCAATGTTCTTGTTCCACTTTAAGTTATCCATTATGGTCATGTCCAATACTTTATGAGATGCCACTTTCTCTAAAGGAACTCCGTTAAGCAGTGGAGGTACCAGGTCAGGCGTTCGCTTTAGTGGGCAAGCCAGCATCTCTTTACATTTCTTAGGGTTGAGGTTCATGTTGTTATCTTTTGACCATGCGGAATGGTATCTAGGTCAGTTTGTAAGACGGAAGTTGATTCGATCTTAACTACCTCTGACAATGTCACATCATCAACAAACTTCCAATGGTCTGCTGTACGAGGAGATTTAACTACAGTATTCTTGAGGGATTGTAGGATCAAACTAACTGAGGCTGTCATTGGTTATGCTAGTATTTCCAACTCTGATTCCCTATCAATAATGACGACGCGTAACTATTTTTGTTAATTGTTCCTCTAGTTTTGCTGCAGCCTCATGATTTTGATGTTAAAGAGAATTCCCAACACAAGTTCATGGTACAGTCGATGGTTGCCGTTGGAAATACTGAAAACCTTGAAAACATAGTAAGAACTATCAGTATTTCATTTAATCCCCGAGCCGGCGCGAAGCTCCGTGCGAGGGTACTAATTCCGCTCGGATATTTACACCCGGGTATGTGAAAACATTGGGAATGCAAAGTCGTCCGCCATTTTTTGTTGTCATGGACTGGACGTTTTTTTAAGTTATGCGCATGCGCGAGTTTTGGCATGGGTCCGGGAAAAACATGTGCTTTTATAGTGAATACAAAAGCGATGACGTGATAAAAAATAAACCCATCAGATGGATTTAATCAAAACAAACTATAAACAAAAGATGGAAATCACATCACAAAATATATTAGCATATAAGCAGAAGCGAACAAAGCAAGAAAGACAGAAATTAAGGAACTATATATGAGAGGAGGTGAGAAGTAGAGTATCTGCTGACGGCAGGCATAAACAGATAGGAGTTAAATGTAAGAGAGGCGCTCATTAATGCCGAGAGGATGAATGGTGCCAAGTTGGGAAATGAGACGCATTTCTTGGCTTTTGCGGCTATCATTACTACCAGAAATGGGGCACAGAGCTCGAATTTTCATATCTGAAACACTGTGATTGCCAGTATTGAAATGTCTGGCAACAGGTTTTTAGCATCATTCTTTACGACAGCACGACGATGCTCACCAAAACTTATCCTTAAATATCTCCCAGTTTCGCCAATATAGAGCATCCCACATTTACTGCATGAAATACAGTAGATGAGATGAGACAAGGTGCACGTAAATGGTGCTTAATAGTGTACTTAGATTTTGGTGCCGAAATTGTAGTGGAACAATCTATATATTTGCAGGTTTTACACAGCTTCACACTACAAGGAAACGTGCCATTAGGTGACGACGAGTCCTGTGGTAGAGAGCTGTGGACTAGGGTTTCACAGATATTTTTACTATGTGGAAACGAGACTAAGGGATTATCGGTGAAAATGGAAGATGTTTCAGGATCGTTTTTCAAGATATGAAAACTCTTCCTAATGTCATCCTTTACTTTGAAATTGAAGGGATGGTAACCGAGAACTAGGGGTATTTTATTGTTGGGAACATTAGACATAGGGTCTCTAAGGGTTTCGGATCGGGGAATTGAATTTGGAGGCCTTCGAAAGGAAAAGTATGTAAGAGAGGGGGTTGGATAACCGCGTTGGACAAAAAGTTTCTCATTTCCTGACTTTTGGTATGGAAGTCCTCATCTTCACTGCAAATGCGGCGAAGGCGAAGGAACTGAGAGAAGGGAATAGACCTTTAGTGTGGTTGGGGTGGGAAGAAGTAAAGAGAAGATGAGTCAGTCGTCAGTCCTGTAGAACACAGAAGTAACAAGTCTATGAACATTGATAGATACAAGTATATTGATAGATAAGTATATCTAAGAACGATACACTGGTCTCACTGATCTCCCACGTAAACTGGAGTGCTGGGTGGAAGTCAGTGAACTCTAAATAAACTGACGTCTAACTCCTATGATCAAGTCCTATGATTCGTTGAAGCCAAGCTAGTTTTGCTGAAGTTTTGAGTTGAAAGAAACGTATATGATATTGAATTGATATTATAAATTGAATTAATGAAAAAAATCAAGATTTATAGCAAAATGGAAATACTTAAAAAAATACAAAAACTACAAAAAAATTAAATAACTTTTTTTTTCAAAGTTTATTTAAAGTTTTTTTCCTTACCTAAAGTCTTGAAGCTTTTATAAAAAGTCTTGATTTATATTATATTTCATATAGCTTTGTGTAATCATTTTTCAATAAACAATGTTCGGCATTAAGAATTAATTTCAACGTTTTTGAAAGCTGTCTTTATAGTTCATTACTTATTTTTCAATTCCAGTTATTATGGTGGAAGTTATTAACAAAGTTAATAAACTTCTCCAACTCTCCGCGGGAACAGGATGCTGTGCCGAGACAGTCATCAATGTACCTACCAAGTTAATCAGGTATGGGATCAGTGTATTGCTCAAAGATCTGCTTTTCCACAAAACCAACGAATAAATTGGCATAGATGGGACCCATTTTGGTTCCCATGGCTGTACCACTTACTTGATGGTAATGCTCATCATCAAATGAAAAATTGTTGAGGGTGAGCACTAATTCAGCCAAACGGATCAAAACAGTTGTAGACGGTTCCTGGTTAGGGCGCTTATCGAAGAAAAATTTGAGTGCTCTCAAACCATCATGATGGGGAATGACAGTGTACAAGGATTGGACATCCATTGTGAAAATGAATCGCCAATAGCCAACTCGGCCTCGTCTAATTGTTAGTCAAAGAAATATATACAGCGATTTAAGCAATATAGTCAAATTATAATCCAAGCGCGAAGACAATAATGGGAATTGGATATTTATTGGGTAACATGTATTATATATCGCCTCGTGGGATTAGCAAGTGGTGAGTTTTATCATATTTGCGAATAATACACCTATCAATCACTTGGTAATCACAAGGGTAAATAATACTCGAGAGGTTATATACGGCGATGGGCTGGTCGCAGGCGTAACTTTGATGCCCCGAATGAACGAAAGGCTGTTATGAAAACGTTTCAAAAGTTTGTTCGAGAGGAGATTTGCCATAATTTCAATAAAGGACGAAGTGGTCGACCGAGAACGGCAAGGACAGCGGAAATCATCGAATTGGTTCGACAATCTCTTACGGAAAATGACCTTTTAACTTCAACTTGACTTAATCGAAACGAATTCTTGACTTGCAACCAATCCCTTGAGAATTAAAATACAGTCAAGTGGCGGCCATGTTGGTGCCAAATTCAATAAAAGATATTGAGATTCTTTTGTTGAAATACCACCAACATGGCCGACGTGCAAGTAGTTGCAAGTCAAGAATACTGACGATAAAATGGTTATCAAATTTGTTTAATAGGCCGTTTTTACCTAATTCACGACACTTCAAAAAAGGTTTACACAAGGTCCTAGACTAATATCAAAATTTAAGTTAGACATTACTGATTTTTAAGTTATACTAAATCAAACAGGAGAACACCTGGTATTAAAGATTGTTAATTATTTAATTACAAAAATCATTATTAATATGTATGACTAATCTGTTTTATATTATTCATAGAAGTATTTAGGCTAGATGCATGTATTAAACATTTATTAAGTATTATGTATTAAACATTTAGATGCATGTATTAAGTATTTGACAATGCCTGTTACACTCACATAAATAGATAATAAGAACAATAAAAGATATCTTTGTACCCATATTATAGCAGTGATGTATTTAATAGCCGGGCAACGAGCCACTGTTATGTTACGCTCTTGGAGCGGCTTTAAACTGTGCTAAAAAATGAAATCTAGAAGATACAGGTGTAATAATAGTACTGTAAATGTTTGTGTGGAAATCGGAGTACATGTAATTGTCTCCATAAGAATTCGGATTAGATCAGTTGCTGAAAGTAAAGTGAAAGGATAAATAACGACGTCCAACACCCTGCATCCCCATACTTCTCAGAAGTTATTGATTTAGGTCACGATGTGACATTATATAGCTTTAGCGAACAGTTATTCCTAATTTAGTGGATGACATAGAGGAGCTGGAACAAATTATAATACCTGAAAGTAACCTACTCAATTATCCAAGAAATGCTTCATTTCCAGGCAGACATTTCCAAATTTCCCTGGGGATTGAAGTATACTGCAGTAAGCTCTTATGTAATCACTCGGTATGCCCCGGATCCCCAGCTCCGCGAATTGATACTATGGCCCCTCTAGATTTCAGATCAGCCTACTGGCCTGGCTACCCTATTTCTTATCTACATCACTGATTATAAGGATAGATCAGGCTGCGAAATACCAACTGATTTTTCAAATTAGTATAAATCAAATATTCTGTTCCTCGCAATCAAATAAAAGTTTCTAATAGAGTACACGTATATTTACGATTTTCAAAACCGAGGATATTTTCAAAATAGAGCATGTAGAAATTTAGTAGCACTTTTAGCCTTTACGGCACTAATTTGAATAAAGTTTTCAGCTGCATTTAACCTTTGTTACATTCTTTGAATAGTACAAGTTTAATAGTACCTTTCTTTGTCATTTATAGGAGATAATGCACCTTACCATTGCTAATATTGGTCTGAAATTAAAATCAATATTCGCACACTCCTAAACGGCAGCCATCTTGTATATAAAATTACACGGTTAATAATTAATTGTTGCTATGCTATGTTGTAACATTCCGTTGTGTATTAGCGACCAATCAGATTCACTTCCTGTTTGGTTTGACTCTGGAGAATGCGATTGGCTAGAGTGATTGCTCCATGCATAGGATATATTAACTACGGACATCCATCTGAAATATTTAATGTACGTATGCCCTCTGTGTGATTTGGTTGGGCTTTTTCAGAATCACTTGAATTTTTATAAAAATACGCGCTTAACGTCATTTTGTGACGGAACGAATTGAAAATATTTGTTTGGCATTCAGGAAATCGTGAAATTGGCTCGAAAAATCACAGTGTACAATTGACTTTAAAATACCTTACTTGTATTTAAATTCGCGTGCTACTTATTTTCGCTGAGTAGAAAATTCGCGCAATTTAATATTGCGCGCAGTTTTACGGAGTGGCTATTGTTTTTTGTGTAATTAACATACTTTATGGCAGCCGCAATTTTTAAACCGAATAGAACTAGAAATTCACACTCGACGAATCAAATACATATTATACACATTATGCCATTTGCCACTTTCTAATTATTTGTATTCTATATCCAAGTGGCGAAAATTTACACAGAATATTTTTCGCTCATTTTGAAAATGCCTATGTGAAGGTCAGGGAATTAGCTTATTTTGAAAATTTAGGTCTTTTTAAGAACTTTTGTATTATATTAACTTGATCTTCATAGTCTTTTTGGTGCTCAAAGTTGGCGATTTTCCATTTTCGTGAGCGTGAAGTAACTGGGGCGAGAATGCCTTCAGTGCTGGACGTGACATCACGGGAACACAGAAGGCAACGCATCTATATTTATATAAGAGTTTTGTGCTAAAATCGAGTTAAAATTGAACTTTTTTCCAAAATTTCTCCGTGTTTTGCTTGAATTTTCAATGGCAGTATTACCTTCAGTTTCAATGATCAAATTGATAGTCAGAATGTGTCAGGAAATAAATTAGGAACAGTAACATAATAAATTAGGAATTTGTGAACTGCTTTTGAAGGCTGTTCTAAAACCTTACGACGGCGAACATATTCGCATTATCGATGGAGAATAGATTCCAAATTATTTGGAGCAAAGACGTCTCGAACAAGATGAGTTACTGGTATATATATAGACATGGATTATTGGACTAATACGGATTTTATATACGATTTTCAAGTTTTTGAAAGGGTTGATGACCCTCAAGAAAAACTATATTGAATTATTGTGCTCCATTTTTATCGAGTTTTCGTACTGGCAAAATGTATACAAAACACGGATTCTATATTTTACTATGTAATAGAATAATATCGACGATACATAATTTTGAATTGATTTCTTACATTTGAAATAATGAGTGGGGATGAAGTGGAAATGAAAAGAGTATACCATGTTGGCCAGTAGGCGGAGTTGACGCTCAAGCTATTTTTATAGAGATTTTGCCTTGCATGCAAGAGGCGATCAATGTTTGAATTTTTCTGAAGTTCATCCAGGTTTCATCTGTATATATATATATAGGCCATTTGGACATTGCATCTGTCTGGGTAACATGTAGACTTGCTCCAAGTCGATCTCTACTAACTTTGGTTCAGCGACAAAGTCGTCAGCAAGTTTGGTCATTACATATATATGTTGAGAAGGTTTTGCCCCCACCACCGGAGAAACCAAATGTTTGTGTTACCTGAGACTTCGGTGGCGCAGTCGTCAGAGCAAGCGGCTTTCACCTCTGAGTCTTGAGTTCGATTCTCGCTGGGGACTCTACTCATCACACTCATGTGAAAAGAGTAAGTCAACGCTATGCCGAAAGTCGTCGGTTTTCTCCGGGCACTCCGGTTTCCTCCCACAGGGAAAGTTGAGTGGGTTGATTACGATATACAGATTAGGAAAGTAATATCACAATTGTTGTAAGAAATAAATCATGTAGGCTAAGTACGTAATATAGGTGGGCGAGATACTTGATGTAATCGGTTACTGAAAAGCCCCAACGGGGAGTCAGCTGAATAATTTATGTATGTATATGTGTGCATATGTGTGTGTGTATGTATGTATGTATTAAGCACCTATTTGTGTACAATATGAAAATTGTATATATTAGTTTATTTAGTTAGAAAATATCTCTTAAATTGTGCATTTTTATATTTAAGTGGAAAGAGGCAAGTCAAGATCAAATAATGGTCTCAAAACTAATATGCGTTTTTCATTTGGCTGATGAACAGATTTCAGAGGTAATATAACATTAGTATACATAAAGATATGGTATTAAAATGGTGCATTTTCAAAGTGTCTGCATGCAGTGGAAGTAAATTTCTCTGTTGAAGTTTCATATCCTGTACTGCAATTCTTTGGTCAACAGCTCATTGGAAATTTAGCGTGGAACTTATTATACAATTTCGTTTTGTTATAGACATTTCGTAAATCTACAGTATTGTCTATTTTTGGATTTTGCTTTCATCAGAATTTTTGCTATCAAAATTAATGTATTGTTTAGCAGTTACGGATATATTTATGTATTTTGGCAACATATTTATTTTCATTGAATTAATCTGTAGATTGAATTCGCTGAAGGAGAAAATGGAAAGTTAAAGGTATATATCTTTGTTCATTCGCGTAAATTATTTTGATTTACGGTTGATGAATCACTGATTTTTTGTTGTAGCAGTCAGGTTTATCAAAGTTGATTGATAATAACTTGCGATTCCGTTGTCTTAAATCTAGAGTTAGACTATAAAGTTTTCCATCATCCCTTGCGCTCTCAATGTTTAAGGTTTAAGATTTTTGAAGGACAACCTTTTTCAATTGGCTGTATATATATATATATATATATATATGGGTGAGGTGATATCAGTTTTATCGCTCGAGGGACGATATCATAATTGTCACGAGTGAGCGCTGCGAACGAGGGACAATTGTAATATCGTCACGAGAGTGATAAAACTGATACTAGAAATACATGCATGCAGAATATATATATATATATATAATTGTACCACATGTGCTTGGTGAGGGAAAGAGTATGGTGTATAAATACGAAGTCACTCGCATCTAGACTGCGTTACAAGCTGCACTGACGAGCCGTTGAACGGCGAAACATGATGTCTGCAGATTTGACTATATATATATATATATATATATATATATATATATATATATATATATATATATATATATACGTGTAGGTTTAGGTCTACGAAACGCAAAGAGTGCTCGACAACATATAGTTAGAGCAAATTATAGATTTTCGCTTACCTCAAAACTTGTCTGCAACAGGCTGTTTCATCTGTAAAAGAATCATCAGGCAGTTTACAAGTATCGAAAGAAATGACCGCTTATATGCTTCCTGCCGGGGCGTGGGTGTGTGTGTAGGAGACAATGTGTGCATGCATGGCTTTGTTTGCGTTGTTTACGCGAAATTTGTTACGATGACGACATCGTGAAATTATTTCAGCTCTTTTGTTGAGTAAACAATCCTTGTTTTTTTCTTTCAAAATACAAAATTTTTCTTCTAAACATAAATTGCATCGTTTTGATCCTCCCGTATACGAAATAGAATGTTTTAAAATTTGCCAATTAATACTGAAATCCTTATTGTTTTCTTTCAATGTCCAAATATATTTCGAAAGTTCCGTGTCATTTGCATGCTTTTTATGCTGAAAAGATTTAGTGTGGTTGGCCAATCGCTCTTTGAATGTGGTTGCAGTCATGCCAATGTAATTTTTGATCGTGTTTGTGTTGCTTACTGTGACTGTTGCTTTGTATACTATGTCCCTAGTCATGCATTGTTTTTGAAGCGGGCAAATGGTGTTTTTTCTACAACTGCAATTGGTAGTGTCCCTCTCTGTGGCTTGTTATTTCTAGATATGCGTGCATTGTGTTTAGTGATTACTGACTTAATATTGTTCATGCAGCTATAGCTTACTTTAACTGTATTTCTGTTAAAAATTTTATGTAGCTTGTGGTGCGGTGGAAAATGCTTGTCAATTAGACTAAGGAAATTACGTCCCATGTTTGTGCTAACACTCTTGCTAAATGGTGGGTTGAACCAAATGATGTTGCGTTGCCTATTCCTGCGTTGTTTTTGCGGTGTGTGCTGAGTGTAGCTAAGTTCATGATTAAAGTTGCTATGCCTAAGTGCGTTCTGATATATGGGTGCAGATTCCTGAAAAGTTTGCTCATCTGATGAAAGAAGTGCGATGCGCTTGTTAATTGATGCAGGTAGTTGCCTTGTGATGCTCGGTGGGTGATTAGAGTGCATATTTATGTATAGTGGATCGTCATTGGGCTTCCTATAGGGCCTATTCAGAAAAACTGAATTTAAATCAATGGAGGAATACAAAACAAGTTATTCAGTGGTTTGGCAATATAAAAGATAAGGACAGACACAGTTTTATTTCGTTTGACATTGTGGATTTCTACCCATCTATTTCTGAAAAACTATTGGACCAAGCTTTATCTTGGGCTTCAAATTTGGCTACTATACCTGAAAACGATATTTCAATAATAAAACACGCTAGAAAATCTCTCCTTTTCAATACCGGAATTTCATGGATAAAAAAAGATAGCCATAGTTTGTTTGACGTTAGCATGGGCAGTTTCGACGGCGCGGAAATTTGTGAGTTAGTAGGCCTTTTCATTTTAAACCACCTGAGTAAGAAATTTGGCAAAGAAAGCATCGGCCTATATAGAGATGACGGTTTGGCTATTATAAAAAGTAAATCAGCACGTTTAGCAGACAAAACAAGAAA
The DNA here is from genome assembly GCA_016169945.1 of Trachythela sp. YZ-2020. Lineage (NCBI taxonomy): Eukaryota > Metazoa > Cnidaria > Anthozoa > Malacalcyonacea > Clavulariidae > Trachythela > Trachythela sp. YZ-2020. The sequence continues at coordinate 5,192,842 of JADLSH010000389.1, forward strand.
AGATCTCCACAAAATGTTCGAGCAGTTTGACCTAAAAATTACCGCCGAATCAAATTTACGCATTGTAAACTTTTTAGATGTAACTTTCGACCTTAACAATGGAAAACATAGGCCCTATAGGAAGCCCAATGACGATCCACTATACATAAATATGCACTCTAATCACCCACCGAGCATCACAAGGCAACTACCTGCATCAATTAACAAGCGCATCGCACTTCTTTCATCAGATGAGCAAACTTTTCAGGAATCTGCACCCATATATCAGAACGCACTTAGGCATAGCAACTTTAATCATGAACTTAGCTACACTCAGCACACACCGCAAAAACAACGCAGGAATAGGCAACGCAACATCATTTGGTTCAACCCACCATTTAGCAAGAGTGTTAGCACAAACATGGGACGTAATTTCCTTAGTCTAATTGACAAGCATTTTCCACCGCACCACAAGCTACATAAAATTTTTAACAGAAATACAGTTAAAGTAAGCTATAGCTGCATGAACAATATTAAGTCAGTAATCACTAAACACAATGCACGCATATCTAGAAATAACAAGCCACAGGAGAGGGACACTACCAATTGCAGTTGTAGAAAAACACCATTTGCCCGCTTCAAAAACAATGCATGACTAGGGACATAGTATACAAAGCAACAGTCACAGTAAGCAACACAAACACGATCAAAAATTACATTGGCATGACTGCAACCACATTCAAAGAGCGATTGGCCAACCACACTAAATCTTTTCAGCATAAAAAGCATGCAAATGACACGGAACTTTCGAAATATATTTGGACATTGAAAGAAAACAATAAGGATTTCAGTATTAATTGGCAAATTTTAAAACATTCTATTTCGTACACGGGAGGATCAAAACGATGCAATTTATGTTTAGAAGAAAAAAACAAGGATTGTTTACTCAACAAAAGAGCTGAAATAATTTCACGATGTCGTCATCGTAACAAATTTCGCGTAAACAACGCAAACAAAGCCATGCATGCACACATTGTCTCCCACACACACTCCCACGCCCCGGCAGGAAGCATATAAGCGGTCATTTCTTTTCGATACTTGTAAACTGCCTGATGATTCTTTTACAGATGAAACAGCCTGTTGCAGACAAGTTTTGAGGTAAGCGAAAAACTATATATATATATATATATATATATATATATATATATAGTCAAATCTGCAGACATGCATGTTTCGCCGTTCAACGGCTCGTCAGTGCAGCTTGTAACGCAGTCTAGATGCGAGTGACTTCGTATTTATACACCATACTCTTGCCCTCACCAAGCGCATGTGGTACAATACTCAGACACATGCGCATCCAGACATGCGTGAATGCATATATATATATATATATATATTCGCTTACCTCAAGGTATCCACTACAGCCTGTTTCACGCAATAAGCGATTATCAAGTGGCGAGGGATTTCGAAAAGATTTTCCATTCTTAAATAGTATTGGTCGAAACGTGGGCGTGTGAGCGTTCCATGCATTCCTTTACTTCTGTAGGTTTTTATTTTAAATTTTTGGTTGAATTTTTGTCGCCTTTTAGGAAAAAGGAAGCCTTCTATCTCATGCGCTTTATTACACTTTCCACTTTTTCAATCAAATTTTTCAAATATGCATCCTGTGATGGTATAGGGATGTTTTTAAATGAACAGTCAAATCGAAATTGTCTCATTTTAAGGTAAAAAAGGTTACGTAAACAAGAGTGCACAACCGGTATACGGGTGCATATATATATATATGAGCGTGTTTTGGTTTACGAAATGCCAAAGAGTGCTCGATATCATATAGATAGAGCAAATATATATTTTTTAATTAAGATATAGATTAATTACGGTTGGATAAGAACGTCCTAAGATTCTTTTTAGACAAATAAAGAGATGATACATCACAAATGTCTGAACTAAGTGTATTATAGAACAATGGACCTTGATAATTAATTGAAAACTGGCGCATTTTTGTTCTACATGTAGGTACGTAAAATTGTGCTGTCCGTCGCGTATTATATTCATGTATCTCGTTAACCCGAGGAAATATGTCGACCAAACTTTGAGGAAGGAAATTGTTGGTGTATTTGAACATAAATGTTCCTAACTGTTCGAAGTAAATATCTTCAAGTTTCAAGAGTCGTAATTCCTTTAAATTGGATCAGTATGTGCACCATATGCCACTTTGCTAATGACTCAGGTGATACGTTTCTGAAGGAGTACAAGACGGTTAAGGTTAGAAGGATAGGTTGATCTCCAGACAGCTACACAGTATTGAAGATAAGGATAAACAAGAGCATAGTAAAGTATACGTAAAGCTGATTTAAAAAGGAAAAAGCTAGATCTATATATTATACCGACTGACTTTGAAATTTTATTTGCTACATGCGAAATATGGGGTTTCCAGGACAAATGTTCATCCAATATCACAACCAGGAACATAACTTCCTTTACTTGGTCGAGTTTAGACAGTTCACTTCTACAGATAAATCAACCTTTTTAGTGCAAAGTTTTTAACTTTGCAGTATTGTGATGAAGGGCGAAAATTCACACGAGCGATACATAGATACATCATAGTGTAAACTTTCCGGGGGGTGTTTGCGAAGATTCTCTATTAATACCGTATCTGTTAAACTTTGGGGTTGAAACTTTTTTAAGCACTTTCAAGTTATCTTATAGCTCAATTCGGTTGTATTCATGCAGTGTGAAATTAGATTTACGAACAACATTTGAGTTGTGGTATTAAACGTCTACATCATAACAATCGTTTTATATATAAAATTGGGTCGCTAACTCCCCCGGTAGCTATGAACACGTGCGTTCAAGTCCACTGATCTAATAATATCACGGAACGAAAATACGAAATTTCGCAATATTTACCGCAACAATGGTGGCAGCTGGGAGTGGGAATGTGATGGAAATACGATCAAATTTATAAATAAACGTTTCATTTTGGCCTTTTGGATTAGTAGTGCGTTTTGTCATTTATATATTCAATAGACAATACTGAATGGGTCGAATATTCATTATTGCAATATTTTTATAAATTCCGAAGCGTAAGTTTCGCCTCAAACATGTCACATATACAAGATTCAAGAGTCAAGACCCGATGAGATGATTGAGATCCCTTTGGCCTTTAATACCGTAAATATCGAATATGTTAGTTATAGTATACAGCATTGGTTTTACCAGCGATCTAAGGTAAGTCGACTTGCGTACAATTTATACACATTAATACGGCTACTGCATTGTTTCTGGCGAATTTTATAGATAGTAGAATTGGCTATAGCCTATACTCTGTCCGTAGACTCGAAGAGTGTAATTTGTAGACTCACCAGAGTGTAGTATGAACTGCATAATTTTGAAATGACATTTGTTATGCAATATTAATAGAACAAACAAATTATATTTCTTTTATAATTCTTCGTTCTGAACCTCTGGTATAAAGGTATTGGGCAATTTGCATTTTAAAATTCTTCACATCTCTGTTGACGGGCCAGTTGTTTACAAATGCGAATGGCATTTTGGTGAGGAGCGTCTGTATATTATATAACTATGACGTATGATGCATTCTATATACTTTCTAGTTTCGCTTAGCCTTTATTTTAGTAATCTGTGTACAACCGTACTCTCGAAATTTTATATATACAATGAAATTATAAATAAATAAAATTTGAAATAATCGAGGTTGAGTTGACATATTTGTTTTATTATAACATATCGTTTGAACTATTAAATAAAAGTAAAACTAATCAAATATTGCAACCGTAAACAAAAGACAATTTTATCTGCTTACTATATAATATATTGGCAAAAACATAAATCACTCATCGCGAATTTAGAATTACAAATGATGAAATGTGACAAGCTTTTCATTGACAAGTGTACTTGTTGAAAAACTGGCATGCTAGCTTTTCAAAAGCTTGTCACATTTCATCAATTTTCAATGGCAAATAAAAATAGTAAAGGTATAAATAATTGCCAAATAAAATTGCGCGTGTAAATACGTAATATGCAAATATCAACACAACACAACACAACAACATGGATGCACAACAATTGCGCACTATAAACCATGTAACATAGCGTTTGTCTTTTAAAACTTTGCACTATCCTTGGATCACTAGTTTGTCTTGGTTTAAAGATGATATATTTGGATTTAGCAACATTGATTGATAACATATTTGCCTTAAACCATTCTGATAACTTTTCCAATTCAGCGTTTATCGTATTCATTAGTACAGGCAAATCATTATGGGAAAAGAAAGCATATGTATCATCTGCAAATAGAATCAACTCCAAAACATCTGAAGCATTACATATATCATTGAGATAAATTAGGAAAAATAGTGGTCCAAGAATTGATCTTTGAGGAACACCGCACCTTATATTATTATTTTGGGAGCAAATACCATTGTATTCTACGTACTGTTGTCTGTTTGTAAAATAACTTCTCATCCACTCAAGAGCTAACCGGCGAACTCCAATAAAAACACAATTCAAACACAACATATTTTGTGGGAGAAGGTGTTCTGGGGTGTGAAGACTCATATTATGACAAACATCATCCCTACACACGTCACACCCTCAGCTGCTGCTAATCTGATTCTGAACTGATCTGATTCTGAACTGAATGCTCTGTGCCATGCCGCAGAGCCTTGCCATGGGTGGCCAGTCCCTGACGAACCTGAACCAAGAGACACTTGGACAGTCCTTAACCTGACCAAGGAGCATTAAACCGCTATGGACAGTCGTTCACCTGACCAAGGAGCACTAAACCCCTACGGACAGTCCTTAACCTGACCAAGGAGCACTAAACCCGTATGGACAGTCCTTAACTTGAAAAAGGAGCACTAAACCCCTATGGATAGTCCTTAACCTGGCCAAGGGCACCAGACCCATATGGCCACTCCTTAACCTTAAACATCTGTGGAGAGCTCTTAGATTTACTGTTGGCATGGTATATGTGTGAGGTATATTGAGTCTATGGACCTGAAGTTGACATTTTGGAGACTTCAACCCTAAATACACAGAATGTGTATTCCCCATAGACGAAAACAACCTCTCCCCATTTTTAAAATATAGAATTTCTATGTATTTAACCTCATTGTTACAGTGGCTGAATTGAGCATTACCATCACTCATACTACAGCTGAAATGTCAGGGAGGCCAGGAAAAACCTGCAATACAGGAAACCTGGATGGGGCCAAGACAATTAACCAGCAGCATCCCCAGAAAGCTTCTATCTCACAATTTCTCAATTGGAGTGTTGGTAACACGACAAACAGAGCTGATTGTCAAGGCATACGTATTTTTGTATATTCGTTGATTTGAGTATTTTAAATTGTTCGGTTTTCTTGTTTTGTTGGTTCACTTGATGAAATACTAAAAATATAGTATGATGTTGTAATGCAGGCATTGATATTGGAAAATAGCGTTAAATATTTGGTTTCGTGCAACTCAAGCAAATATAACCCCAATCATACATAAAATGTGCTGAAATTGCAAGACTACAAATTTTGTAGACATATAGATCATATGTGTAGTCGAACTAGAACTGATATGTAGTGGAACTCCAAGCCGAAATGTCTGGGAAGCAAGTTGTCCAAACAACAGATTTAAACCGGTATATTATTGCTGAGCTAAAAATCTCATGGTCAAGCGACTACGAGTCGCTTAAACAATTTGTTAAAGAGAAACTAAATATTCTCGGGACATGGTCATCGCCTGGTGGAGAGAGGAAATTATTCTCGAGCAACGAAGTCAATATACAGTGGTGGAAAAACAAGAAGTATTTGGCTGTTGAAGGACGAGAGGCAAGTAAAGTCAAACGTTCGCTTTTAATGTTTATGGATGATGCCTTCCCCGAACAATGCCCTGATGTCGACAATGAACATTCGTATAATAAACTATGCCAGTGTGCTGGGGTCTCAACTGAAAAGTTGAAGGTGTTAAGTTAGATATTCTAGAAGCCAAACGTAACCAACAATCGAACGCCTTAAGGCGGATTTCCAGTCCTCGCACGAAGCTCCTCGCAGCTCGCTGCGAGTACTCGCAGACGTTCTGCAAGTGTTTTGCCGTTCGCAGGAAATAGTTCAAAATTTTGAACTATTTTTTACTCGCTGCGAGAGCTCGCAATAATAAACCAATCATAAAACGGCGTGTGGTGGCAACGGAATGACATTCGTGCGAGGACTGGAAATCCGCCTTTAGCAGAATGAAATAACCTTCCTACAGAATGAAATAACAAGTCTAAACACAAAGGCTCACCCAAGCGAATCGAAAAGCTTGGATAACCAAAACTGCCCCCTTCCACCCAGAATAGACAGGGTATTCTGAAATAAGTTATTGATAAGGACATGGATTGCAGTATGGAACAAAACCAATATAAATTGAATGCTGTAGTTATCACTTTTATAGAAAATTCGGTTTTAAATGATTCCGATCTTATCATCACAAACACAAATTCAAATAATAAAACTAACTCTAATTTGCATTGTACCTCTGATGCAAACCCTGACGCAAACGCAGTAGCCCATAGCAGCCAAAACAATTATCTATTTAGTGAGGTATTAAATCTAACACGTACACGTACCACGTACAGTCAAATGCCGAGCCCCGACAAGGCAGCTTTGATACTAACAAGACTGCTCAGTTCGAAAAGCCTGTTCCTGGCAGAAAAGGCCAACCGAGTACGAGTCGTTGCAATGCAGTCAACCAAAATGGTAAATTAAATCAGCCCAATCCAAATGAAAGATATCGGATCCCTGTCCGAATTAGCCATCGTCCAGTCCGAATTAACCATCATCGGTGAAGAAAGGGATATACTCATAGCCACAAGGGGGAAATCGGAGAGCGTTTTTTACAACAGTTTGGGAATCACAACCGCTCCCCAGAATGGCAAGACTACCCAGGTCTTGTGACCAGAATCACAAATCTCTATAACTCGGGAAGAATCTAAAGTCACGTTTCAAATTCATTCATTTAAATATTCGATCTTTGCGTAACTCAGCTCATTGGGTTCAGCTCAATGAATTAGCTTCAGAGAAGGTTATTGAAGTAATTACAACATCAGAAACATGGCTAAATTCTACTGTAACAAATGCTGAAGTCAGTATAGAGGGTTATACACTGTATAGACAGGACCGTCTTTATAAACGTGGAGGTGGGGTTGCTGCATATATTCGGAATGATATTAAGGTTTCTGTACTTAAGGAAATTTCGCTGGTTTCTGTAGACCATTTCCACCAGCTTTGGTTGAAACTACAATGCAGGAAATTAAGATCAGTCGTAATCTGTGTATCTTATAGACCTCCCGAATGTCCTTTGTCTTGCCTTGAAAACACTCTGAAACCAAGTTACATCCAAGCCCTAGAGTTGAACAAGCCTGTACTTATCCTTGGAAACCTCAACTGCAATGTTCTGAAGGTTTGTCCTGAGGGCACAGCGTTAGAAAGTTTCATGTTTGAGATTAATTTGAAGCAACTGATTACAACACCAACTAGGTAACAGACACTTGCGAATCGTTAATAGATGTGATTAGAACCTCATCTCCTGACCTTGTCCACGTAAGCGGAGTTATTGATACCCCCATAAGTGATCACCTACCGGTTTATACTGTGCTTAAGATGAAACTTCCCAAGCCTCCACCCCAATTTATTGTCACACGAAGTTATAAGAACTACGACTCCACAAGCTTTACCGCTCACCTTGCATCTAGATCAGATGAACTCATTCCTATCTTTTTCGATCATAATATAAATTCTAAGCTTAAGAAATTTAACAATGTTCTTCATTCTACCTTGGATATTCATGCTCCAGTAAAGTCAATTAAGGTTCGACGTCGTCCTTGCCCCTTTGTTACTGCTGACATGAAAGATCACATGATTCTCAGAGACCAACTCCATCGTCGTTACAAACAGACGCGAAATATCGAGGACTGGAAAATATTTAAGAACGCCCAGAGAATTAAATCTATTCTAAAAATGGCTGAGAAAGACTGTGCAGTTAATCTGCACAAAGATAATCCTGGATCTCTATGGAAAGTAATCAACTGCCGTATCCCAACTAAATATAAAGGAACTTTGCTGTACACAAAAAAACCAGCACTGATTGCCAATGATTTCAACCAGTTCTTCCAATCGGTGGGGAAACAGCTGCCGAAACAGCCACACAACTTGCTTTAGAGAACAATATTAATATATCAACTGCAACGGAGTATCTAACAAGTCCGACATGGTGTTTGTCTGAGGAATTATTTGATTTTGCTCCAGTCACCTGCTCTGAAGGTTGAAGCATAATAACATCTATGCCTTCAAACAAATCTCCAGGAACTGATAAAATTAGTATACGTAGTATCAAAGATTACCTTCCCGTCATCCTAGGCCCGAAATAGACATTATCAACAGTTCTTTCGCTACCTCGACGTTTCCAGACACTCGGAAAACAGCAGAAGTTATTCCAGTATTGAAAGATGGAGACCACGAAGTAGCCTCAAATAATCGCCCTCTCTCACTAGCTATTGTCGCTTCTAAGATTTGTGAGAGATTAGCACTCAATCTGCCAATCTGGTCGCCTCCTCTCATCAAAGTGGAAAGAAGAAGCATCATTCTACTGAAACTCTCAACATTTTGGTGAGTGATTTTCTGTTGAATGCAATGGATGACCAAAATCTTTCTGCACTTGTTCTCTTGGATCTATCAAAAGCCTTCGACAGCATCAACCATTCATTACTACTACGAAAATTAAGCCACCTTGGCGTTTCTCGTCAAACCCTTAATTGGTTTAGAAGTTACATTTCTGGCAGAAAACAGTTTGTTCGTATCAGTTCCTCTGTATCTGAAACACTTCAAGTTCAAGCCAAGAATAATATTGAAAAGGATCTTAACCTTGTTGCAGCCTGATGTTTTAAAAACCAACTGTCAATTAATCCAGAGAAAACGAGGTTTCTCTTAATAGTCACTCGTCAAATACTCGGTAGCTTCTTGATGGAATGACTATATCATTTCTTGGAAAAGAGATTACACCAGTTTCAAACGCAAGGGATCTAGGGGTAATTTTTGACAATCATCTCACTTATGACCATCACGTTAGTTATGTTATATCATCTTGTATGGCGAAACTCTGCCAAATAAACAGGGTAAAAGACGGCTTTGACAGCGACACCCTTCATACAATCGGATATCACTGCCCTAGTTTGAGCAAATTATACTATTCCTCTACCGTATGGTCTGACACATCCGCAACAAACGTTAAGAAACTCCAAACAGTTCAAAACTTCGCTTGTAGAAAATATGACCTTATAACACCTGCGCTTCGCGGGCGATTGGTTGGCTTCCAGTTAGAGATCATCTCAAATACAAAGATTCATTGATGTCTTACAAATGTATGAATGGTCTAGCGCCATCATATTTATGTGAATTATTTCTTAAACGCACTGAAATTCACGATATAAATACTAGGAACAAGGAAGAACTTAATATCCCACCACACAAAACGATGTCCGGTCAAAGGAGTTTTCAGTACAGCTGTGAAGATTTGGAATGACTTGGATAATGACCTGAAGAAGTTACCCTTAAGAACTTTTAAGTCAGAGTTAAAGAAGAAAATGTTAGAAAGCAATCAATCTTCTATATAGATCAAACATTTTAATTCTAACTTTTAAAACTATACTTTAGTAATAATATACGGTTTTAATATATTTTTTAATTAACGCTAGTTTTTTTAATATAGAAACATTAAATGTTGCAATTGTAAATAGGTATTGAAAAGCCCTGTTCAGGAATACTATACATTAATAATAATATCTATATTCTATATATGAAACAATATATTGTAGAAATGTACCCACATTCAAGCAACGTCAGAGCGTACAGAATGTGATTTAATCTTATGTTATAACAAACAACATATTTGTTTTGGCATGCTTTCAAAGGATCAACAACTGTCGTCAATTGGTTTTCTATTATGCCTGACTAACATTGAATTGGCGTAACACTATATATTGCCTTGATCGATGGTATTGGTGTATATTCCATTTAATTTAAAATATGTGCTATGCCTATGTCCCTAACCAAATAAAGTCGAACTGAAAACAAATCAAATCGATGATAATTTTCAACTGCAGGTAATAAAATGAAAAATATATAGTTTATAAAGCCTGAAGGCAAGCGGTGAAACCCCGATATGATTAACACTTCAGTGCTTCCGCCCAACTCATTTCGTGGGCCGGGAAATGCAAGTTTCTGTAGTGATAAATAGTAAATAAATTACAATAATTATAAACATATATAACTGCCAAATTGTCGAAATCCATCAATAACTTTGAGCTCTGTAGTATGTGATGCTGTAGTATGTGATCAAGCTGCACAGATTTTCTGGCCTCAAAACAATGATCAACCTTTGGACTCAAATAAGTCAAATATATCACCAGCTGCGCAATAGGAGACATATTAAATAAATCTAGACATCTTATTTCGGAATCTTTGTTTTTATCCGGATGGCAATATTAAAATAAATTGTATTTATGAATTTTATGTTTGTTTAAAGAAACGAAATATAACGCAATCAATTGAATTACACTGCACAATTTCCTTGCCTTACAATGCTGCCGATGAATCCCCTTTATAAACTAAACCTTTTAGTATTATCTACCATGCAAAGTGCAAGAACATATCAATTATGTTTATCCCAGTGTTATATCCAGATCTGTGTTCGTCTTTAGCGTTTCTTTCTTGTTATAATGCGCTGCCAACGCTGTTTCGTTGCGTAGGATATCTTTATCTACACGTATTTGAGCGGACATATTGCTGTCTTTGTCCATGAGAGGAGTACAGTGAGATGCCACAAACAAAATAATAACACAAAAAAAGCAAAACAAAAAAAAGTGCGCGCGTATTGGCTTGCTCTGCGACTTTGTCATTTGAGTTCGCCATGTTTGACTATGCACAAATCGTCTGCGTCATACTGCCTGTTGCTGTCTATACACGATAATATCCATGCCAAACACTCTTTATTGTCAATTTGCATTAGAATCCTTTTTGCGCCACTGTCACCTTCTAACATCCTGATCTTGCTAGTTCTTTTAAATCAGTAGTCTGTATAATCAGTGAATTGATTTTCTTTCTTGATGAAGCGAAGAGAAAACAAAGCGTAAACGATACTCTGATTTTTGTTTGGGCGGACCATTAGAAAAGTAGTGGGGTGGAAAGCAAAAGATTCAGCACAAGGGGAAAATGAAAGGAAAAATACAAAGTCAAATTTGTAAAAGTGAAATTCATACTGCGTCGTCACGCGAAATAAATTCTGCCTCGATAGGATATGCTAAGCTGTATACACGATAATATGTCCATGCCAAACACTGAGGCTTTATTGTCAATTTAAAACATTTCTGATCGCGCACCGTGCCGACATCATAGTGCCTTCCTGAGATCTTTAGTTTTCGTACGTCCAAAAAGTATGTTTCATATCCTAAATATAACTCGGTAGAAAACAATTCATTACCTGGATGAGAGGTAAATTCGACAAGAGCTCAGCGTGTCGATATATGATCTGTGTTTAGCGTCCTGCAAGTTATGCGCTAATTAACTTTGTATTGCGCCTTATGATTGGTCAATTTGTTAGTAGGAAGTGTTTGTAAGTATTCTATTAGTTCACTATGAAATATCATGGGCTGTCCACGTGAAAGCATGCCCAATGATAAAAATGATCTTTGAACTATCTGTCAATAAGTAAAACTAAACAATGTGTTCCTTGAGGCCTGGACGAAAGGAAGCGCCTGTTTTGAAACAGAACGCTTATCTGATGCCTTGTTATAGCATACTAGCTTCAACGCGTTGTCTCATTAACTTAAATTTATATTGTCTATAAATTTGCTAAAAGTGTATTTGATCAAATCTTAATCAAGGATGTTTTTCCTTTGGGGATGCCGGGATTCTGCTCCATTTTGGACAGTGGGCAAACATACATAACCGTTGCACTTATTCGCTGTTTCTATCCCCAGTGCAGCCGAGATGAGGGGGGCTGCTCAGGGTGCAACTAGCCCTAGGTACCCAATCTGATACGTATTCCCAATTTGGGAGGAAGAAAAAAGAATTGAGCAGGACCTTTCACAAGTTGTGGCTCAAGTTGGGTGCATTTGTAGGGTCATTTTGTGTTCAGGAAATCTGTGGAGATTGACTACCAAATATGCCAGTGTTTCTGGTGATCTAAAATTACGAGATCATAGAGGCCCAAGGGAAAATTTTATCCACGGGCTCCACCAAACAACCTCTCACACTCCGGAAAGGACTTTCGCTCATGAAACTAATAGCAATGATGATTTACTAGATCATATGAAACAGACCATGTTTGACTATTTTCATTAGCCACACTCATATCTTATCAAACATTGCAGTGTCATTGATACAATATGCCCATGAAGAAAGCTATTTACAGTCTATTCCCTCATCTAGCCTTTGTTTAGAACCAAGTACAAATTGCAGAGAGATTCAATAAGAGTATAGGATGTTTAAACTATATCAAGTGCTTTTTTACAGGTAGATTCCGCTCATGAATTACATTTTAAAGGTATGTTGAACTTTAAATGTAAATTTATGTCAAGACTTGTCCAAATTAGTGCAGTATTTATCGTCCACCCTTTCGTCCATCCATCCAAGGATTATAATTAGATTTATTTACAGTATGTTGGGTTCAGGGTTTGAATTTAAGTAAACAAAGGCGACCAGTTTGTCCTTGCATGTTACTGTACTCTTTAATTAATCACAGATAGTTTTGAAGCTTTCACCTTACAATAGGTCATAGGATGATAGGACCAGGGAGCTAAGATAGGGCTGGACTTGTGAAACATGGACGTGAGTTCAATTTGGAGGCGTTGACAAATCCATTTCTTACCAGATTAGGGATTTTTTCCATAAAGGTGGGGAGGGAATGAGCTAAGAATCTGCGGTTACTGGATGTAAAAGGGGAAGTCATGAAAACTAACTTTTCTGTGTGCAAACTCGACATTGACTGCATGGGATGAAAAAGGGGTAGAGGCAGGGCTGGCAGGGGAGGAGGGCAAAGCAAATGATGAACAAGTCCGCAATCCCAGATAAAATCTGTTTCCTGAGGATCCCTACTAAGCATATTATGCTAGATTCAATTAGTTAAATACATATTCCAGTCTGTTTTATAATACTATTTGGATCCACGCATTGTGTCATTAATTTACTGTAGTCTAGGCTACTGATTGGCCGATAGTCAGAATCGGACTGATTATTACATGATCACGTTATGATCTGAATCATTATATTCTGGTTATACAATCAGATTGTATAACCAGTCAGGGAACCTTGGATTCGTCTGGTGGGGTGGAAGGTTTTTCATTGCACTGAAATAATTGAATTATTAAGCATTCAGAATTTCATTGTTAAAAATAACATTACAAAAGCTAAGTTAATCAGACGAAATAAAATCTGAAAACAACATCCTGAGAAATCCAAGATATGGTTTAAAATAAGACTAGAGATACTAATGTGCAGACAAACTCATTCCTATAGTCAAACACGTGTGTACAGAGAAACTTGTGTCTTTAATATTCTTGTTTTAATCTGTATCTTGAATTTTTCAAGATGTTTTTTGGACTTTGTTCCCTTCATTTCATACTTTTAATACTGGTGGCTGGTATTGATTTACTATCATTACAAATTATTGTGCCAGCATCCCCCCTTTATATACATTTTTTGAACTAGCCAGGAACAGTTGCGATTTGTTGAATTACCAGCAGTAATTTGTAATTTTTCGCAACTGCTCCTGGTTAGGTCTACAAATGTATATACATTTTTTTCGAATATTCCATCCACAAACACCATCAACTATTGTTCCCATCGAACGAGATGCCGAGAAAAATCTTAGTATTTACCCATATACCATATACTGGCATCCCCCCATATATATACACGAACTTGCGGTTAATGCTCAGCAACTGGACTCTGTAACTCAGTTGGTTTGAGCGTTGCACTCGAATCGCAGGGCCGCAGGTTCGATTCCTGCCAGAGGGCCTATAAGGTTGCATTTTTCGCAACTGCTGGCTAGGTCTAAAATTGTATATAAATTTTCGTTAGAATATTCTATCCACAAACACTATCAACTATTAGATGGCTATATGTCTGCTATATCTAAGGCCGCAAAAACTGTGCTCATATTTTATGCAACATGGTCATGGTTTATATTATACAGAACTTTTAGAACTTCTTCTATCAGGTTATAAATCTTACCATGTTACGGAGATTTATAATTAAAGAGTATTCTTTAATGCATCAAGAAATGGCAGGAAACTGTTATTTGCTGTATATTACTTTGCTTCTGTTAATGTGCAGAATTGTCAACAAATAGTCTTTGTGATATACTGTACTTAAGATGATGGAAAATATGTTAAAAGTCAATTTGAGATTGGGCAGTTAGACCAGCTTAAATCAATGGGTCACATCTCTGGTCATTAAATGGTTTGAATCGTTTGATTGGACGAAATGTAAAATTTGGCTTGACAATGTCCGATTACCAGCAGTAGTTTGCAGGCCTGATGTTGAATATCTTGTCATCATCTTATGAATGTTGTTGATTTTGCGCTTTCATTTTTAGGCCCATTTACTGAAGTGGTTTCATCGACAATAAAACTTCACAATCCAACAGACAAGAAATTATGTTTTAAAGTAAAAACCACAGCACCAACAAAATACTGTGTGCGACCAAACAGTGGAATTGTACAACCTCAAAGTACAGTGTCTCTATGTGGTATGTTTTTCAATTTAAGTAATACTAATTGTTATTAATTTATTCTTGATGAGAGTTTTGTTGATACACTTGTCATTATAAATCCTGTCTACAGGAAAACATCGTATTTAGCTACCAGTTTTGGCCATACTAAAGGTATATTTTCATCCCCCATATATTCTAAGCTACTCATGTCTCAATTATTTTGCAAGCACAGTGACTCCTCAGAATTTGTTGTTAATTCAATATTCAGGATTAAGCCTCACATATGCCACACTATGGGGTGAGCATTGGATGTTCGAAAATTCCTCAACCATACAACGAAAATAGGCATTTTCTTGGTTGAACAACTTTATTTATATATTAGATTTATGTTTGCTATTCTTGTGGGCTGTTTTAAACCGATTTAGTTGAAATTTTGACCAGTTGTAGTACAATGAATACGAAATCAGTTAATAGACAAAATTCCACTACTTACAAACTTCTGCTTTATTTTGTTCATGGACTGAAAACGCACTCACTTTACGTGAGACGATTTGTTAGATTTTGGCTTAATCAAATCTCTCGGGTTTTCGAATATCGTAGCAAATACGAAAAAATATGAAAAGCTTTGTACACCTGAGAGAAAAGCTTCTTGCGTAGTAACCGTAGTTCAACTATAGTCATGTTATGGTCAAAGTATAGCAATGATAGTTAGACGATTCGTTTTCCTATTCGGTTACATTTCCAAATGTTTTTATTTTCTTAGCAAACATTAGATCTTCACTCCAGAGAATTATAACGTTACGAAAAATACATCTGCGCCGGTCACAAATACTATAGGTCTTGCCTTTATTTGTTATTATGCCAGTGGGTGTGGCCAAGGCCATTTACTTCCAACCATCGAGTGAGTGGTTGAATACAGCTGTAAATCCAAAGTATAGACATGTTTACATCATAAAGGTTTCTGCGATCATAGTAGCCTTTGTATTGATTATTGGGGAAATATCGAAATACATGTAGCAGTTGGTTCCAGTGGCAGTGTGGATGAAACTACAAGCATAACAAATGTAACATTAATTTCGACATACATGAATTTCTACATTTCCAGCAAGGCCCATTCATCCGGAAGTTAGTTGCCTGGGTCGGGAAAGCACTGCACGTGGATTTAATTCCTGAGATCGCCGCAGAATTTCTTAAGATTTACCATCGTAGTCACTGGGTTTCTTCTGTGATGAAATATTCAGGGGATTGTAGGATCAAACTAACTGAGGCTGTCATTGGTTATGCTATACTATTTTCAACTCTGATTCCCTATCAATAATGACGACGCGTAACTATTTTTGTTAATTGTTCCTCCAGTTTTGCTGCAGCCTCATGATTTTGATGTTAAAGAGAAGTCCAAAGATATGCTCATGGTACAGTCGATGGTTGCCGTTGGAAATACTGAAAACCTTGAAAACATAGTAAGAACTTTCCTATCAGTATTTATAAGGT
Organism: Trachythela sp. YZ-2020; assembly: GCA_016169945.1. Taxonomy (NCBI): domain Eukaryota; kingdom Metazoa; phylum Cnidaria; class Anthozoa; order Malacalcyonacea; family Clavulariidae; genus Trachythela; species Trachythela sp. YZ-2020. Next base: position 5,209,078 of record JADLSH010000389.1, read on the forward strand.
CAAAAACAATCTTTCGGATTCTAGGATGGACTCCAATTGAGTCTACTCTTATGAAAAGGGAAATTTTAATGACATTCAAGGCTATCCGTTGTATTGCGCCGGAGTACGTCTCTAACATGTTCTCTCAAAATAACAATTACGTTCTTCGCCAAAATAACAATTACGAAATGCGGAGCAACATGCGCAAGCTAGTATTAGGTAAACCTAAAACTAATTTTATGAAAAGATCCTTTTCACACCGAGGAGCTTGTGCCTCGAACAACTTACCCATTGACATTGTCAACGGGTATATGAGCAACTTTCAACAATTCATTTTAAAAGTTTAATCGACAATTATTTTTCCACAGATTAAATGACTGTTGAAGATGCTCATAAATATTGCAACATGAGTAATCAATATTGTTTCATCTAACATGACTTATTTGTGTAAATAGTTATTAATATTTTATAGTTTTATATAAAACGATCCCTTGAAAAGCAGCAATAGCTGAAGGGCTATCGTTTTTAAATAACTTTTATAAATAAATATAGGAATATACTGTAGTGGTCGTGCGTAAGATGGAAAGCTCGATTAACACGCATACTGTAGCTAATCCCCGATAAATTCAATGCATGTTTTCTGCCCAGTGAACGGAGATAGGTTGAGGTAAATTTGAACACTAAGCTTTATGTCTAGCATTAAATTTGAACGGCGCTTTAGTGCTGTTTCATAAATTGTCAGTATATATATAGTCGTGAAACCATTTTTTCCGTGGCGAGACGATTCGTGTTCGATTGTATACAAATCAATTTGCAAACAACTTTCAACTTTTCATAAACAGTCTCTGTATTTTTAACTATGTCAGTGGTCCAGTAGGCAGGCTCACTTAAAGGCTTAGTGTCAGGGTCGTGCATTGTGGGCTTTTGTTATTGTTTTTATCTAATACCTTGTTTGGTGCAGTTCCAATAAAAATCACATAAAAGGAGCAAGGATTATCAAAGGATGGTTAATATACCGGGTGGCGCAAAAAAAGTACGACAGTTTGATTTAGTATATATAACTTCAAAACTATAAAAGAGCTATTACACTTAAACAAGTTTCTTTGCATTCAGCGATGTGCATTTTCATGCAATACGGCGATGGTCGCAGGCGTAACTTTGATGCCCCGAATGAACGAAAGGCTGTTATGAAAACGTTTAAAAAGTTTGTTCGAGAGGAGATTTGCCACAATTTCAATAAAGGACGGAGTGATCGACCGAGAACGGCAAGGACAGCGGAAATCATCGAATTGGTTCGACAATCTCTTACGGAAAATGACCTTTTAACTTCAACTTGATTTCATCGAAACGAACACTGACGATAAAATGGTTATCAAATTTGTTTAATGCTAATTCTCGACACTTCAAAAAAGGTTTACACAAGGTCCTAGACTAATATCAAAATTTAAATTAGACATTACTGATTGCAAAAAAACGTTTTAAGTGTAATAGCCCTTTTAGTTTTTAGTGCAAAGTTTCACTTTGCAACTATTGTGATTACAGGGCAAAATTCACATGCATAAGTGACTCAGATAGGCATAGATGGATAGATGTATAGAGTAAACAATCCGGGGGGGGGAGCTTGCACTTGATGTTCTCTATTGCGTTATATATAATTCAAGGGCTTCTTACTTTTTCAAACATTGAAAAATTATTATTTTTAGCTACAGTTGCGCGTTTCATATTGTTTTTCTGTCTGTTTAATGGAAACGTTGGAAAAGGTTTGATAAATCACCGGCCTAATAGGCCCTACATAATATATTTGATATCGCAATGAATTTTCCTTCGCCAATGAGGATTCGTGCTATGGCACCCCCTCCCGTAACACGAATTTTTGTGAGAACTGCAAATCAATGCGCATAAAAAATTGAGAACAATTTTTGGACAGGAGATTTAGGTTGGCATATATTATTTGGGTTGCAGTTGTAACGATATTCTATTTCAGTGTACGACTATGGTCTATGGCTATGCTCAGTTTATCTGAAGCACGAGTTTCGCCATAAACATGTCTTAATATTGATGTTGACGATTTCAAAATATACAACAAGACCTGTCGAAAATGTTGTGTGTGATTTTGTTGGCACAATTAGACTTGGTACGTTTTCTACAATTTATAAACATCTATATTACTGACGTGTTCCTGGCGTACATTTATAGAGACTACTCTATAAACTGTATGAAATATATTGAATATTTGCATGCACAAATCAAGCTATAAGCTGCATGTATTTCATTTGGTTCGCTACAGAGGTTACTTGTTGTACTACTACTGGCAGTTTATATGAAACTTTGACACATCTGTTCATGCGAATGCGATAGAAATGTTATAAAATAATGGTATTTTTATTCTTGAAGATTTAAACACTTCCTTGTTAATAATAAAAACTTTTTTGACACATTCTTTTAAATGTGTCGTGAAGTGCAGTCTTGCGGTCTTGTCGCTTCTTACCCAAATTTATCCGCATGGACCGCTTCATTAATTCTCTTGATAAAACATTTTGTATTAATTCTATCTATTTTCAGTAGAGAGATGTTTTACTGTAATAGTTATTAAAATCATTTATAGCTATAAATCATGATCTACAGTCAGACACGTTATACAGTATACAGTGTCAGTGTATAAATGCATGACAGGCAATATATAGTCAACCTCGCTTTTTGTTCGCTTGTCTAATAATTCATATTCAAGTGTAACTTCAACTCAGGAGTATACATTGAAAAGACTCGGTATTAAAGATTGTTAATTATATACACAAATCATTATTAATATGTCTGACTAATCTGTTTTATATTCTTCATAGAAGTATTCAGGCTAGATGCATGCTAAGTATTTAACAATGCCTGTTGCACTCACATAAATAGATAATAACAACAACAAAAGATATCTTTGTATACCCATGCATATTATAGCAGTGATGTATTTAATAGCCGGGCAACGGGCCACTGCCCCGGTTATGTTACGCTCTTGCCCCGGCTTTAAACTGTGCAATAGTACTGTAAATGTTTGTGTGGAAATCGGACAAATACATGTAATTGTCTCCATAAGAATTCGGATTAGATCAGTTGCTGAAAGTAAAGTCAAAGGATGAATAACGACGTCCAACACCCTGCATCCCCACGCATACATCTCAACTGCCATTAGAAGTTATTGATTTAATTCACGCTGTGACATTATAGCTGTAGCGAACAGTTATTCCTAATTTAGTGGATGACATAGAAGATCGAGCTGGAACAAATTATAATACCTGCAACTAACCTACTCAATTATCCAAGAAATGCTTCATTTACATGCAGACATTTCCAAATTTCCCTGGGGATTGAAGTATACTGCAGTAAGCTCTTATATAACCACTAGTATGCCCCGGTCCCCAGCTCTGCGAATTGATACTATGGCCCCTCTAGATTTCATATCAGCCTACTGGCCTGGCTACCCTATTTCTTATCTACATCACTGATTATAGATTATAAGGATAGATCAGGCTGCGAAATACCAACTGATTTTTCAAATTAGTATAAATCAAATATTCTGTTCCTTACAATCAAATAAAAGTTTCTAATAGAGTACACGTATATTTACGATTTTCAAAACCGAGGATATTTTCAAAATAGAGCATGTAGAAATTTTAGTAGCACATTTAGCCTTTACGCACTAATTTGAATAAAGTTTTCATGCTGTATTTAACCTTTGTTACATTCATTGAATAGTACAAGTTTAATAGTACCTTTCTTTGTAATTTATAGGAGATAATGCACCTTACCATTGCTAAGATTGATCTGAAATTAAAATCAATATTCGCACACTCCTAAACGGCTTCCATCTTGTATATAAAATTACACGGTTAATAATTAATTGTTGCTATATTGTAGCATTCCGTTGTATATTAGCGACCAATCAGATTCACTTCCTGTTTGGTTTATCTCTGGGGAACGCGATTGGCTAGAGTGATTGCTCCAGGCATAGTATATATTAACTATAGGGACATCCATCTGAAATATTTAATGTACGTTTACCCTCTGTGGTTTGGTTGGGCTTTTTTCAGAATTACTTGAATGTTTTTATAAAAATACGCGCTTGACGTCATTTCGTGACGGAACGAATTGAAAATATTTTTTTGGCATTCAGGAAATCGTGAAATTGGCTCCGAAAAATCACAGTGTACTTGTATTTAAATTCGCGTGCTACTTATTTTCGCTCAGTAGTAAATTCGCGCAATTTAATATTGCGCGCAGTTTTACGGGGTGGCTATTGTTTTGTGTGTAATTAACATACTTTATTATATTCATTTTGAAATCAATGGCATTTCTTGCAATCTGATTGGTCAAAAATAGTGCGATTAATTCCCAAATCGCATCATCTTGAGTATTAATCGCATCATTTTTAAACCAATCAGATTGAAGCTCTGCACCACAACAACCAATCAGATTGAATGACAGAATTTAACTAGCCAATCAATTTAAAGAAAAATGTGCTCTGGCAAATGACCAAATCTGTTCACCATAAATTGTTAATACTCTAGACTGCATTTACTGCAGGTTTTTTTCCATAAAAGCGAGTCAAACATAAAGGCGAGTCAAACTTAAAAGAATATCAAAGAATTTTTCACAAATAAAACTGGCCAAATTATCAACAAAATTTTGAATGAAACATTGACAAAATGTCAAGAAAAACAAGTTTCATTTGAGCAACAACCAAAACTGAATACAAAGTCACAAGGTATTAAAATATGGAATGATCGATCGTAGTGTCGATGTTTGAACAGACAAAATCACAAGAAACGCTTATCAATTTACATGTAAAGTCTACGAAATCTTTAAACTAATTACTTTTGCGGTCTTTATTTCTAAATATCCACTGACATTTTCCTTGTTTATACTGAGTCTTTTTTAATTTTTGTCAAATTACAATTCATGTTGTTGCTATGCTACGGCACTTCAGGAAGTATCGTGGGTGTGTCAATTGTAAACAAAGACTAATAAATACCGCTTCCGGTTTAAAAAATTATTTAGATTTCAAAATGAATATAATAAAGTGGAAATTGAACTTCGTGTCTTGCAATTTTGGTCTGAAATCAAACTTGTGATTACAAATCGCACTCCCGTTTGATTTCAGACCAAATTGCACTCCACTCAGTTCAATTACCATTATTTATGGCAGCCGCAATTTTAAACCGAATAGAACTAGAAATTCACACTCAACGAATCAAGTACATATTACACATTATGCCATTTGCCACTTTCTAATTATTTGTATTCTTTCTAATTATCTATATCCAAGTGGCGAAAATTTACACACAGAATATTTTTCGCTCAGTTTGAAAATGCCAATGTGAAAGTCAGGGAATTAGCTTATTTTGATAATTTAGGTCTTTTTAAGAACTTTTCTATTATATTAACTTGATCTTCATAGTCTTTTTGGTGCTCAAAGTTGGCGATTTTTGATGATTTTCCATTTTCGTGAGCGTGAAATAACTGGGGCGAGAATGCCTTCAATGCTGGACGTGATGTCACATCGGGAACACAGAAGGCAACGCATCTATATTTATATAAGAGTTTTGTGCTAAAATCGAGTTAAATTTCTTCCAAATTTTCTGCGTGTTTTGCTTCAATTTTCAATGGCAGTATTTCCTTCAGTTTCAGAATGTGTTGTCAGAATGTGTCAGGAAGTAAATTAGGAACTGCAACTTAATAAATTAGGAATTTGTGAACTGCTTTTGAAGGCTGTTCTAAAACCTTACGACGGCGAACATATTCGCATTATCGATGGAGAATAGATTCCAAATTATTTGAGTTACAGGTATATAGACATGGATTATTGGACTAATACGGATTTTATACGATTTTAAAGTTTTTGAAGGGGTTGATGACCCTCAAGAAAAACCATATTGAATTATTGTCTCCATTTTTATCGAGTTTTCGTACGGAGTCTATATTTTACTATGTAATAGAATAATATCGATGATACATAATTTTGAATTGATTTCTTACATTTGAAATAAGGGGTGGGGATGAAGTGGAAATGAAAAGTGTACCATGTTGGCCAGTAGGAGTTGACGCTGAAGCTATTTTAACAGAGATTTTGCCTTGCATGCAAGAGGCGATCAATGTTTGAATTTTTCTGAAGTTCATCCAGATTTCATCTGTATATATATAGGCCATCTCGAAATTGCATCTGTCTGGGTAGCATGTAGACTTGCTCCAAGTCGATCTCTACTAACTTTGGTTCAGCAACAAAGTCGTGAGCAAGTTTGGTCATTACATATCTCTTGATCTTGATAATTATTCTTTAATTATTTCCCTCTTAATTTTCTTTGTGTGGCATCATAACGACACACACGCGGAAATTCGGTGGGGTGCATGGGGGGACCTATACAATTTGTTGGAAATTTTGACCTAAAAGTATAAAAAAGACGATTTTTAGTGTGAAAAGGGGGGTTTGTCGGAACTTTAGAAGGTTTGTCGGAACTTTAGAAGATTTGTCGGAAATTGAGAAGGTTTTGCCCCCACCACCGGAGAAACCAAATGTTTGTGTTACCTGAGACTTCGGTGGCGCAGTCGTCAGAGCAAGCGGTTTTCACATCTGAGTCTTGAGTTCGATTCTCGCTGGGGACTTTACTCATCACACTCATGTGAAAAGAGTAAGTCAACGCTATGCCGAAATCGTGGGTATTCTCCGGGCACTCCGGTTTCCTCCCACAGGGAAAGTTGACTGGGTGGGTTAGGATATACGGATTAGGAAGGTAATATCACAATTGTTGTAAGAAATAAATCATGTAGGCTAAGTACGTAATATAGGTAGGCGAGATACTTGATGTAATCGGTCACTGAAAAGCCCCAACGGGGAGTGAGCTGAATAATGTATGTGTGTATGTATGCGTGTGTGTGTGTGTGTATGTATTAAGCACCTATTTGTGTACAATATGAAAATTGTATATATTAGTTTATTTAGTTAGAAAAAATCTCTTAAATTGTGCATTTTTATATTTAAGTGGAAAGAGGCAAGTCAAGATCAAATAATGGTCTCGAAACTAAAGTGCGTTTTTGATTTGGCTGATGAACAGATTTCAAAGGTAATATAACATTAGAAATACATAAAGATATGGTATTAGAAATGGTACATTTACAAAGTGTCTGCAGCTGAAGTTAATTTCTCTGTTGAAGTTTTATTTAAGAATTAAAAAACGAGTCGCGTGCCGTTATGGTGTAATAATGCACGAGGGGGGAATGTTGGGAGAATACGAGAGAAGCTTGTGCATTATTACACCATAACGGCACAAGACGAGTTTTTTTAATTCTTTTATATTATAAGTGGTAGATAAGCACAGTAAACAATTTTGTTCAAAGATCAACATTGATATTCTTCTAACATGTAATCACTGACGTCACTCGCAAGCTTTTTAATGTTTTCATTGCTTGGCAACAACTACTATACAAGCTTGAAATCTGGCCGGCGAAGGAGCGAAAAACTTGCAACTCAACAAAAATTTAGGGATTAAAAAGGCACAAAAACTGTTGAAAATGTTTCAAATATAGTGTACAAAGATAGACAGATTGGTTTTTCGTTGTTCTGCTTCACTTTTGTCCTGGATTCGGTATGAAAGCGAAGGCTTTTTGTCAAGCTGCTTTGACGACATTGGCTGCCAAGTTGATTTTTCATCTTGAACCAAATATATCACGCAGTTTTTGTTTGAAGGTACTGTTTGAATATTTTTTGTGGTTTTTGCTAATTATTCAGAGGTTGGTGGTTAAAAATTTTCTCAGACAAACTGTCAAGAAATGCATAAACATGTATTTGTGTAGGTTTTTGTCGTTGCATCTTGACAGCTTAAAAACTGTACACATAGTGTTATCTAAAATCAATGCCAAAATGGTTAATTTTAATTTTTAGCACCTAGAACTGTGGATAAATTTGGTTTGGTTTGTGTTTAAATACAGTTTTTGTACCTTTAAATGTCAAAATAGCACAGATTTTCGCGTTTCTTGTCGCCGTTGAATGCGAACTTTCAAGCAAAAAAGTATATTTCAAACTCAGAAACAGCTACGAATCTTTATTCGCCGTTTATGCCCCGTTGTTATTTGTTGGCTGGCTTTTCCATCTCGTTTAGGTCTACTTTTTATTGCTTTCTGACAGACTTTGGATTTAAAACTATTATAATTTTGTTCATATTGTATTGACAATTCCGAGGAAAATTTAACTAGCGGGGACGAAGGGAGAAAAATCAAAACGGTGGGGAGACAGCCCCTTCATACATTTATAAGTCTGGAGAGTATCTTTATATGTCAAGAACTTGTCAACTGTTATCCACTTCAACTCTTGGAGCACGGGCGTAATATGGTCAAACTTGTGGGTGTTTGTTAAGATCCTTGCAGCAAAGTTTTGGATAAGTTGTAGTTCATTCACGTTTTTGATCGATGTACTTGACCATACAACGGAGCAGTAGAATAATTTACTGAGTAACAGAGACTGAATGATAGAGGATAGAGTATCCTGGTCCAGAAGATGTCGGATTCTGTTGATTTGGCAAAGTTTTGACAAGCATGATGAAATTAGCTCGCTAATGTGGGTGTCGAATTTCAGATACGAGTCTAGGATCATTCCTAGATGGTCTTGTGATTGCAACGCCTACGCCTTGATCTAATAGTTCCTCAACAATATACATTCTCTCTTTCTACAATATTATGCATTTATACATTGCCTCATAACTGTAAACAAGATTCTTGTGTTTACAAATCGATAGCGTCCCAGGCTTACGTATGAAAAGTTGTAAAATATGTATACAATTCTAAACATGTATACACAATTTTTTATCAGTTCTCTGCCTCTGAAGCACGCTGTTACATATACCGTTACCATATACACCCAATACCAAGTACACAAAAAATTACTACCATAATATGCCATGTAATTCCACTTATATGGACACTAACAACACCCTCAGAGCAGCTATATAAATATAATGCGACATGCAATTTATTGCAAAAATATTTGATGATTATAATAGTAACAAACATTATAAATTTAAGTGATCTCTGTCAACTCGGACAACGTTTCTATAAGCCGGCCTGTATTGGCCATAAAGAGACCCTTTAATTCCTAACCAATTTCAAGTTTCATAACAAGTAAATTAAAGTCAGCATGCAGCTATGCAGTACATGGTGGCCTATATATACCGGCCACGATTAGCTATATATTTAACAATTACTGTATACCATGAGCTCGAGTCATATATGAGCTGATAGCTGACGAGGTGCATAGCACCGAGTCGGCTATCAGCCATATACGACGAGAGCGAATGGTATAATTGTAACATTAACTGCAGCAATAATATACTCATTTCTGTTGTAATATTTTTACAGTTCGTTCATCCACAAACCTTGTCGCGATTCGGATTAACTTAAAGTGAAATAATCGGATTTAGTACAGGCTCTTCCTGACAATGACTTGTGTTCGATGAAACACCACACATGGTGTCTTTATCTTGTACTGTACTGTACTGTACAGTGCATTCCCTCCCCCCCAAAGAAACAACCCAAAACACAAATACAAACATTACCTTTCAACTCAGTCATTTTAAATTGCACAATACACTAAAAACGAGAAAAAATTAAACAAAATAAATATCGGTACTACATACTGTACTACCAACCTTGACAACAAGAAATTCACCAACTAATTTATGTCTGAGATTGTACAGAAATTAATTCTAAGCGTTTTTCTTCATTCAATCTATAACGAAGCATTTCCTTTTTCTTAATTTCCAAGAGTCTTTGAAATGTTATTGGTTCAATGACCAGTGATGAAAGATTTCGAACCCTACTTATTGCTACATAGGTTAACCCAAGAGTAGTTTCTTTTTCCCCAATATCAATCCATGCCTTTTCTAATGTTAAACCTTGACTTTTATGAATTGTTAGGGCCCAGGCAAGTCTAAGAGGTATTTGTTGTCTTTCATGTACTGAATTACATGCATTTATACTGGCTATTATCTGTGGAATTGGAACACAATTTGGTATAGTAGAGATCGAAGGACCAGTATAGTCATCAAATTTAACAATTACAGCAATAGGTAAATCTGGAGGTTGATGATTAGTGGCGTAAATTATATCCATAACAACTCCTGTTGTTCCATTACAAAGACCAACTGGTGGCCATAGATTCATTGTTAACATAACACGAACACCTTTACAAATATACAGTACTAGCTGCCTGTAAACCAAGCATATCTTGAGAGCTAATACGCCTTGTTACTTGAATGTCTGGCATGTATTATCGCAACTGTTTTTTGTAAATTGACTAAGTGTTTATAATTGTACTTTGCTACTTGCTCATTACTGTAATATAACCTTGTGGCCTTTTTTCAAAATCATCAAGATTTTTAACACGACTCGGCTGTCTAGTCAACAGAAGGTTCCAATCATCACAAGTGGAATCTCCATTTCGAAGTCGTGATAAAAGTTCTCTAAATATGGCCTGATCAGATTGAGAACCATTTACTCTCTGATTACGTTTAAGAATTACAACTTTTTCAAACATCATATAAGCATAATATCCTTGTTGTCCTAAACTGTTCGATGGTTTGGAGTGGTACAATGGTTTGTCACAAACCGGAGGCAATTGACCAGAATCACCAATCAAAATAATTGATTTACCACCAAACAACTGATCTTTGACTCCCGTGGCTTGTCTACAACGCCTATCTATCCAACCCATTGAGGTTTGACCAAGCATGGAGTATTCATCGATGAGTATATAATCAATAGTTGACATTTTATCTTGCAACTTGCAAAGACGTTGGCCTGACAAATGGGCATACAAGCAACTGGAAGTTTTAAAAAGGAAGGTAGGCTGCTTTACCAGTTGTTGCGGTTAGAACACATCTATTTTTCAAGAAGCTATGAATTGCATGTATGAGGTAGCTTTTCCCAGTCCCTCCAAAATCAATTATTATTAGCAATAGAAGTTGCTTAGATCCAATAGCTTTTGAATGCTCAACAATCATGTCATATGCATTCTTTTGCTCCTCATTTAAACTATTTGTGTCAATTTGATAATCTAATTTATTAACTGGAACGGGCTGGTCCTTTTTCATTTTAATCCAATTCGGCATTTCCCCTATTTGCTGTTCAGTATACTTTGTACTATCTAATTGCCAATTGCATGAGTTTTGGGCCAGGTTTTATGAATTGAAATGACTATTGGAATTATGGTAATCTGAAAGTATCAAACATTCCTCCTGAATATGTTGTTCATTTTCTACATGTTGATCGTTAGAAAGTTCAATGTTATGTAAAACATTTTGAAGCCTTTCTGCCCATTGCGGAACATGTTCTTTGGCAAATGAAGTATTCAAGTAGTCATGCCATGCTATAATAAAAGTACTGTCACTTGTTTCATCACTTCCCCATGCATCATGTTGAGAATCTTTCCATGGTTTGTATTTAAGTAATTGGTATTTGCAAAACAGAGCATGATTGTCACCTTTCGAATTCGAAGAATAGTTTGGGAATATTCTAGGGACCACGTTGCAGGTTTGTTTTACAAGGGAATTCTTCTTAAGTGTATATTTAGTAGCAAAATCAACAAGATTGACACTCATTATATCAGGAAAAACATTTTTGAATTTAATACGATTTGCATATACATCTAATAATGAATTCTTTGTGCAAAGTTCTGTGTCTACAACATTAACTTCTACCATACGTGAGCCGTTTAAGTTCACTGGCAACATTTGAAATGATGTGCTATGTAATTTTAATGACAGTAATAGATGCATTGTTTCCTGGGCACTGAAATCTCTATCACCAAATGTTCTAATTAAATCTTTTTTCATAGCTTTTTGGGGATCAGAATCTGGCTTCACATTTTTCATGAATGCATTGAAGGTGTCTTTTAACATTGGTGATCTAGGTTCACCTTTGGCAGCATACTTACCGAGATACTCTATGCATGCATGATAATCAATGATAACTTGGATATCACAATTACCTCTCCACCCCTGAAGTTGAATTATTTGATGGTTATTCAATCTAGGATCATTCCGTTTGGTTACTATATTAGCTTTATATTGAACAGGTTTGTCTTTAGTGTGAATTTGTTCAAAATTTAGACTTGTTTTTGAACAGAGATTTAAAGCGACAGTGGAGATTTTCGTTATCTTTGCTGTGCTTCAGACAATATTTTGTGCTACAGTGTGTGTGACGCTGAACTGTGTTTAGAAGATCTGCATAATCACTATCAATATCACTAACATCCTGGTAGCGTTTTTTACTGGATGTATATCAGGCTTTGTCCATGCATTGTTCTGAGGTGGAAGTGGGTTCCAAGTTTTGATACACCCTGTAGAACTAGGACTATTTTTCAATTAGGTAAATTTTTAATTAGGAAAATTTAGACAATTGTATAATAGACATATACAGGGTGTCTCAAAAAAACTGCAAACACTACAATTTGCACAACATCCACTGCAATTAGCATTGCAATGCCTGTGCAACTTATATGATGCTCCTGGGATTTGAAAATACGTTCGAATATTCCTTGAAATTAGAATAACCACACAAAGTGAGTTAAAATCGTATTGTTTGTTTGATGTACACAATTTACTTTGCTCATGGGTTCGTGTTTACGTTAATAACACTAACCCTAAAATTACGAATTTCGACATCCCCAAGCATGAATTGTGCTTACGCACCATTGGGATCACTTACTACTGAATTATGCAATTTTCATAAATATCAGATTCCAGATTCCATGTTTTACAGTTTACCCAATTAACATGTTAGCTGAAAAATTGACAGGACGCGGAAATATTATCTTATCTACACTAAGCCTGACGCCAAGGTATCGACACGGCGCGCGGTATATTTAAAATAGCTATAAAGTGTTTAGTGGTCTTAAATGTTCATTAACATTTTTTTGCATGTCTGCATGAATGTCCATCGATTGTTTGCTTTATATAAAGACATGCAACTGTAGCTTATTTTGACGGTGTTGCGGTTGAAAATTTTGTGTAAGGCATGTCCTGGGGGGAACTCATCGTCAACAATTTTCAAAAATGTTTGTCCAATATTTGTCGAAACCTTTTTACTAAAAGGAGGATTATACCATATAATATTTCGTCTACGCCGATTTCTGGTTTGAGTTTGAGTGGCTGTTTGATTTAGAGGGTGCTTATACTTTAATTGATGTTTGTGACCACTCAGTTCTGAAGGGCTTGCTGGTATTGCTGTGAGGCGCGTTGAAACGATTCTTCGTCTGATGATATTTCAGTGAGGCGTTTGTTAATAGATAGTGGGATGTTGCACAGGATACTAGGTGGGTGGTTAGACTTATTATGTACGTAGAGAGGAATGTTGTTAGGATTGGAATATGGCTGGTACTTTCCGGTAGATAAATTCAGGGTCCCCGTCAAGAAAATTAACAATTTTCTTGTTAGCTTCAATTGTGATTTTGAGTCCGTATCTGTTAAATATTGAACAAAAATCTTTCTTAATATTTTCGGTGTCACGCGCTGTCGCTTTAATAATACCAGGGCGAGAGGGGCGATGAAACCGTAATGACGCCCCTGATCTATGTGTGATGCGGGACCCCCCGGAATTCGAAGACTTTATAGAAGCCACATTTTATGCTTATCGGTTTTTTGCAAAACTGTTTCTGTTGTTAGCCTCTCATAAAGATTGAAACAGAAAATGTGCATAGCAATAAGGTATGTTTGATCACATTTATATAGGAAATACTTTACTGGATAGATCCGATGGCGGTGATTTTATATAAAAAATATTGTTTTCAACTTCCAGCTCAGTTGTGCTGGTCAAAGCATGTCCAAAAAAAGTCCAAAAATACAGTGTAAAAACAAAAAAGCAGATTTTCATTGCAAGTATTTCTGATAGTCTAATACATAAAATATATGTATATGTAAAAACTAAACGTTTTTAGTGGGAGATGCATGAAATATTTTGAAAAATCTAAATTTCCGCGCTTTGTAAACTATGATAACTGATCGTTTTCGATACAAAGCATGTCCAAAAAAAGTCCAAAAATACAGTGTAAAAACAAAAAAGCAGATTTTCATTCCAAGTATTTCTGATAGTCTAGTACATGAAATATATGTATATGTAAAAACTAGACGTTTTTACGGCGAGATGCATGAAATTTTTTGAAAAATCTAAATTTCCGCGCTTTGTAAACTATGACAACCTCGACGACAACATCGTTTTCGATACACAAAGCATGTCTAAAAAGAGTCCAAAAATACAGTGTAAAAACAAAAAAGCAGATTTTCATTGCAAGTATTTCTTATAGTCTAGTACATGAAATATATGTATATGTAAAAACTAGATCTTTTTAGTGCAAGATGCATGAGATATTTTGAAAAATCTAAATTTGCGCGCTTCGCAAACACGACATTTTGCTATGCTAATGTCGGCATTTTATATATTTACATTGCAGAACAAGCTTGGAGTATATCATTTTATATTTTAGTCTTGTCAAAAAAAGTGTTTAAAACAATAGAGCAGGTTTTCATTGCAACTATTTTGATATTTCATAATACACGAATTTATGTTTATATGAAAACTAAACGATTTTAGTGAATACATGCAAGGTGCATAAAGTATTTTAACAATATAATTTTTCCGTGTTTAGTAAACAATGACAACAATATACAAATGTGATTATTTTCGACACAAAGTATGTTCAAAAGATTTAAAAAAAGGGTTTAAAGACTGAAAAGCAGGTTTTTATTGCAAGTATTTTTTGTGGTCCGATATTTGAAACATATGGCACACTGCTAACTTGACGTTTTTAGTGCAAGGTGCATGAAATATTTAAAAAATGAATAATGTCCGTGCTTGTGAATATATTTTGATAACTGCGACAACACAACTTAATCTGTTCAGCGTTTTCTCAGTGAATAGGCTGGTCAAATAGGGTAAATAGGCCTTTGATTTGGTAAAAAAAAGCCGAGTTTATTTTTATGGCCATATCATAATACTGTTTTCCGTCAATTGTAGTAATAGCTGAGCATATACGGTGCATTCATTGGTTGAACTTTTTGTTTGTAAATTTCTTATTTCGCCAGCGGACAGACAGATGTCAATTTCAATAATTTGCACAAGTATAGCTAATTATATTGCGCCGGCTTCCCGTGTGAAAACGGTAAATAATAAAAAAGGCAGACAAAAGCAGATTTTTTGACATAATCATTTGAAAAGTAAAGTATTGAAGAATAATTTAGAAGATTTAAATTAACTTTTTTTCCGGTAGGAACAACAGAAAATCCAAATTTAATATGCCTATCAGTGCTAAAAGTAGTAAATTATGAGACAAATTTTACATAGAGTACTTTGTAATTTTGCAGTTTGTAGGTGTTTTAGCACGTTATTTTGCAAAATGTATAATGCTAATCTGTTGTCAGGTTCCTTTTGCATTTAAATTTAGCACAATTTAAATATTTAGGTCAAACTTACCTTTTAAATTGGTCTGTTTCTTTCACAGTTTGAAGAATTTTTTTTTCCAAATTTTTGTCCTACTTCTTTTACAAATCGCGCACTTTTCTCGCAAATCGCGCGCTAGCGCCAGTCTCCCCCTGCATCACACATAGATCAGCGCGCTATCAGCACGTTTCCCCGCCCGTGTTTTATTCCGCCCTGATAATACCCAGTCCGTCATCTCTGTATAATCCGAAATCGTTCCCATGCTTTCTCGTGATAATATGTAGTAAATATGACCCCACTAGCTCGCACGATTCTGCGCCATCAAAACTGCCCATTGTTACATCAAAGAGGTTGGATGAAGACTTCTTACCCCAATAGTGTCCCGAGTTGTGTAAACATGATTTCTTAGCGTGTATAATAATTTGTCGTTCCTCGTCCGTTATAGTGTCGTATAAACAGCAACCAGCCATGTTATCAGAAAAGCTTCTATGAAATAGTGAGGTTTTGCACAAGTATAAAATGTTTATATTTCGTATACAATAATTCGTGTCCATCGCCGCCTTTGTTTTGCCGTTTTGTCGCGCTATAAGATGTTCTTTTGGCCGCCAAAGAGCTCATTTTAGGCATAAATGTATCTCCACATTTATCATTCTTGTCTTTAAATTCCAAAAGCCATACGAGAAGCAGTTTAAAACGTCTTTACAAGTCCAAATTAATCATAATTGCAACAATTTTAGCATTTATACGAGGTTGGGGGAATAGTCCAAAATTACAATATTCGGTAGCACGTGAGCGTCAACTGCATCGTAAGTTATTATCAATCAACTTTGATACACCTGACTGCTACAACAAAAATTCAGTGATTAACCAACCGTAAATCAAAATAATTTACACGAATGAACAAAGACATATACCTTTACCTTTTCATTTTCTCCTTTAGCGGATTCAATCTACAGATTCAATGAAAATAAATATGTTGCCAAAATACATATAAATATATCAGTAACTGCTAAACAATACATTAATTAAATAAATAATAAAATAAATAAAAATATTTTGATAACAAAAATTCTGATGAAAGCAAAATCCAAAAATAGACACTACTGTAGATGTCTAAAACAAAAAATTTTCATTGTGTAATAAGTTCCACGCTAAATTTCCAATGAGCTGTTGACCAAAGAATTGCAGTATAAAGGTTTATATTATAAGTAGTATCTAACGAGCAATTTGATTGGCTAATTGCGCGTGCTTTATGACGCAATAAAGCACGGCCATACTTAAGCCAACAGTTTTATCAACGAGCAAGCATTCACGAATATCGAACCAGACACAATAATGAGTTAGACATTCCAAAATTTCAAACAGGTACCGGTCAGAAGACTTTCCATTTCCGCGCAGTTAAATTATGGAACAATTTGGACGATGATATGAAGTCAATAGGGAATTTAAAAAAATTAAAGTCAGAACTTTTTAGAAGATACTTACTAAACCAATAGGAATTTTAAACTTAAGTCTGAGTCTGATAGAAGATTCTATTTTACTACGATTAGGGTATATATATTTCTTATAATTATCTAACTTTGTGATATTGTAACATAACTGTAATTAGTTAATGAAATAACTAGTTGTAAGTACTTTCTGCATGAAAAACCCTATTGGGAGAATGTACATATATTTAAACATTAAACATTAAACATTAAACATTAAACATTAAACATTAAACATTAAACATTAAACATTAAACATTAAATATTAAATATTAAATATTAAATATTAAACATTAAACATTAAACCATGGGTCAGTAATTCCCGAGCCGGCGCGAAGCGCCATGCGAGGGTACTAATTCCGCTCGGATATTTACACCCGGGTATTGGAAAACATAGTGGAATCCAAAGTCGTCCGCCGCGATGCCATGGACGGTTTTCAGTTTTCTACGTTATACGCATGCGCGAGTTCAGTCGAGAATCGAGATTTTGTTTTTTAATTTATGCTAAACTGCCATTTTGAAAACCTTTTTCAAAAATGATTTTTAATACTCGGGCTATTGGGAAAATATGCGGATAAATAGAGTCTTCAAAACAAAATAAATGAAAATTTAAAGTCAACAAAAGAAGAAACAGTCGAATGACTGAACAACTCAAAAAGGGACACGATTTTGAAGTTTTGAAGTGTTTTAAACGGGTAAGTGTCTATTTTGCATATTTTAGTTTGTGGATCAGTTGCAAAAGCGTATTTCATTCTGTGAGGTTATTACAATATCGATTAAACCTAAAAGGTATTTTAGCAAGTTTAAATTTTAATTTTGAAGAAACAACGTAATGTCAAAAACTTCATTTTAAAGATAAATTTAAAAAGATATACTGTCAAAAAACGATTGAAGTTTTCTGAAATTTTTTGACGTTTTTGTGAAATGTCTAAGGTTGAATTTTACAGCAAACCAAAGTTAAAAGAGTAGGTAATAACACATCTACTTTATATAGTGGGGCGATTCATAATTTTATAGTTAAAAGTACAAATATTTATATCACTATTTTACCATTTTGTACAAAAGTAAAAAGTTGCGTGTTGCTATGGTTACAGTGATTGACTAAATACTTCATGTTACAATAAATTTTGGGAAGTATAATTCCTGAGTTCGAATAGGCGAGGGGATTCTGCATGAGTGTATTTCTAGTATTTTTATAATTTGCGTAAACAGGATATATGTTATAATGTGGTTGTAGCACGTTTACGAAAACCCCTGCAAAAAAGGCGTGTTGGGGCTTAACTCAAAGAGTTACCTATCCCGAAAATTACCCAGTCCTAACCACCGAGTACTAAGTACAGATTTAAAACGAAAATTCCAAGGCCATATTGCTCTCTAAACGTGGAAACGAGAGTTTATTATGTTTACCACTCTGAGGTGGACGGAAAGCCTTATCAGGTTTTGCAACCCAATTGATAAAGGTTCCGAGGGTTAGTTAGTTAAAGTTAGTACCTAAAAGTTAGTATTTAGAGGGAAGATTGGTCCCAAAAAGGAAAGGAAGAAGGTGGATGGATGCAAATGAAATACTGATATGCCTGTGGAAGATGACTCTGAGGGAGACGAAGGTCAGTAATCAGACACTGCCATGGCTTTGGGGATTTATATACAGCAAATCGTGAGTGCTAACTCGAGAATCTTATCATGGTACCAGTGACGCTAAATAGAAACGTTGACCTTTAAACTTGAATTCAACTTTGTGCATGGCCCTGTTAGCTAGCCGAATATCACCACAATGGCAGCCAATGACAAATGCTTCAGTAAAAGCCTACTTTAGACACTTTAGACACTTTATTTGGGTGACACAAATTACTGGTTTCAGTAGTTTACATTGTGGCCCTAATTAATAAATACTATATTTACATAAGAAATATGAGCTAGTAATGTTAAACTACAAATTATTACTATCCGATTATTATTATTACTAAATACTATTGAATAATTTATGCTAAATACATACATAAATATTAACATAAAACTAAAGTGATTAAGCTAATATGTTTTTGAAACGTCAAATAATAGTGTTTAAGCAGAATTCTTGAAAAGATCGGTAATTAGTGTTACTCCTATGATCACTGTCAAGTAAGTTCCAGAGGCGAATGCCACTGCCCACTGGCTAGACTTGCTCCAAATCTGTCTCTTAGGGGTTTTTATTGGGGAGTGCGAAAATGCGGGCGGAAGGAAAATAAGGCGGACGGCGGGCGGGCGGGACGCGATAAATTGGAAGAGGAGAGACACTCCTCTCCCAATTTTCTCGCCGCCCGTCTCCCGCCCGCATTTTCGCGCGCCCTAATATACTCCCCCTGTAAGAGACAGACTTGGAGCAAGTCTACCCACTGGCATGAAATGATCGGAGGCCAGATTTTGTGAGACATTTAGGCACGCCCAATTGAATTTTTCAGGATGCCTAGCTAGTTCTATGCCAACTCGTCACATGAGTTGAGTTAATTAGAAAATATCGGAAAAATCCGGTATTTTGTGACCTGCGCAAAATTTCCTGAAAAAAATGAATAAATTTGGAATTTTTCAAGTCGAAAGCGTTAAAATATGTTCTTCGCAGTTAGTGTGATACTGAGGACATCGAGTGTATGTGATATTTCGGTTTTACATGTAATTAGAGATGATTGAAACACCAGCTTGTACACATGTCAACACTCACCAATCAAATATTTTGTCTCAAGTGGCTACAATTTCCTTCCAAACCCTCCGATGTGTCTATAAAGTAAGTATCTTTAATATTTTTGTATGTATGAATAATTTAATAGTATTCAGCTCTATTGAATTTGACCATTCTTTAATGAAAACATTGCTTGTTACTTGTTGCACAACCCTGGTTGTATCAATGTATCAGATACATTTTGTTACATTTGTTCAAATATCATATATTACAGCAGATTGCTATAAAGTCTATAAATATACTGGCCCACTAATTTGATGTTTGGTAAGTATCATACCTGATGACTATCATACCTAGAACTATAAATATACTGGTCCACTAATTTGATGTTTGGTATCATACCTGATGACTATCATACCTAGAAATAACATTGCTCTAGCTTAACCCCATTAATGTGCAAGACCCTTCCCTTGACAAGTAAAATCGTCTTGCATTAGACAGAGTAAAATGACATTGCAGCTCATTAATGGGTTAAATTATTACTTCCCCTTGGTAAAATAGAGGGATTTCTTCAATAAAGTTATGGCCAAAGCTACTATACCAATGTGTGTGTGTGTTCATGGTTGAATTTATAACCTTAATTTAAAATGCCTTGGACTGTCTATATTAAACAATAGTTTTATGATGCTGATGAGTGATGAGAAACCTTACCACTATAAACAATGGAAATATAAGTCTGGAGTTAAAATGATAGATTTGTGTATTCTGGACGGACTGTCCAATAAATAGCCTGGCATTTTACATATGAAATAATAAAGGAATTGGAACATTGGAGTCAAGCGGCATTGGTGATTGAGCCATTAGCTGGCAATGTGCCCAGATGCGCCCTACTTTAGTATTTTACTCTGCCTCATACCAGACAATTTTACTAATTGTCAGCAGTAGGGTACTTCCAGTTAATGGGTTAATAAGGGGTTAAAATATATGTGGGCAATAGGTAGTTAGGTTAAAGCACAGTTCAAACTAGAAATTGTGTTGGCAATTTTTTCTTCCTCGTCAAACAAATGGCCAAGAACACATAGAAGTGTAGATGCAAATTCCATCCCATATTTGATCATAGTCGGCCGGCCAAGAGTTCAAAATATGCTCCTAAAAGATTTTGATGGCAATTTTATGTTAGAAGCTGGCAAGAACCATATTCATACTCAGGTAGATGTAGGGAATAAGGTTTGAGGTGTTGCCAAGTCGAAATCTTAAATTTTGAGTGAAAAAATATGATATTTCTAAGCCTCCTTCCCGCGAAATCGCGGTAGTTTAACTTCAAACGATTACCGACAATTCTGCTGCTATGAGACAGACTTCTTTGCTCTGATTGGCTATCGGAATTGTTCTTAAATTGGTCAGCCAATGGGCGAACGTCGAAAAGTCCTGACGCTTCCGGTTTTTGCAACATACGAGGTAAACAACATCAAAGATATTCAAAGTACAAGAAAGAAATATGCTATTTTAAAGATGTTTCGTGGTAATGCGATCAATATTATCTATACCCAATTGTTCTTTACTTAGTTATACTGATTTAGACCCCTTTGCCCGCATTTGCTTGATTATCGCCGCTGCCTATGGCTATGTCGTGTGAAGTCAAATATAGTTTTAATAATACAGCCAGTACAATAATAATTTATAGTGCACAAAATATTGTACTGTCTGACCGGAAAAAGTATGACTATTTTATTCAATCGATACTATCTCATTTCTCGACTTATTGAATACTATCAGAGAGTATTCTTATAATTTCAACAAGATTTTACCGCACTGTTCAGTTCAATTCTTTAGCCTTTGGTTTAGCGTAGCAGCAAGTTGCAGCTGTTTGTGTCGGACTGATATCAAATTCCTGTGTTCGATATTTATTAAAAATAACATATCATTCCCAATGATAACAGGTCTCGTAAGCCATTCTAGAAGTCAGAACTTTAAAAATTTCCGTGCTTGAGTTTGTTCACGAACATTATTTAGAACTTGACAAATTGCAAAGTACATTTTTATTGTTAGTTCCATTCAAAAGCCGAATATGTTTCTAACAGTTATCACTAAAATATAAAAATATATATACAATAGTTTCTTAATGAATAAAGTCATTTTAGTCAAATGCGTTTGTGTTTATAATTACAGGCTACAGCGATAGACATTGAATAATACAGGCTAGCCTTGATATAGGTCAGTGCAAACATATGCAAATGAATATACAACAATCAAAACAGACGCGAGTCCTACTGTAGTTCGTTAGACAATCAGGTAAATCGTTAAATACACTTCCATTGGTAGACTGATATACAATGTGAGAGTATGGTTTCAAACATTGACTGAACAAAATTCAACAAAGATTGGATACAGTATAAAATATTTAAAATATTTTAGCTCGACACAATTCAGCACCGGACAAAATACAAAACATTTTGGCACGATACTTAGTAATTAAGCAAATGTTGGAGAAACGGGGGCTGTATCAGTATAGATAATATTGATCGCATTAACACGAAAAATCTTACCTAAATATCATTAAAATCGTATAAATAGCATATTTCTTTCTTGTACTTTGATGTTGTTTACCTCGTATGTTGCAAAAACCGGAAGCGTCAGGACTTTTCGACGTTCGCCCATTGGCTGACCAATTTAGGAACAATTCCGATAGCCAATCAGAGCAAAGAAGTCTGTCTCATAGCAGCAGAATTGTCGGTAATCGTTTGAAGTTAAACTACCGCGATTTCGCGGGAAGGTGGCTTAGAAATATCATATTTTTTCATTCAAAATATAAGATTTCGACTTGGCAACACCTCAAACCTTGTTCCTTACATCTATCTGAGTATGAATATGGTTGTTGCCAGCTTCTAACATAGAATTGCCATCAAGTTGCAAGATACGATGACTTGGCCGGCCGTCTATCACACACTTTTGTTTGTAAATCCACTATTTGCATACATCAGGAGAAAAATTGCCGACAAAATTGCTAGTATTATAACCAGGCTTAACCCATACACAAGAATCTCGCCTTACATATTATTAAAAATGTCTGGTGCTATACAAAGTAAAATAATAATACAAGGCTCATTTATAGAGTATATTGATGGTTAATGTGTAAAATGAATAAATTAAACTGTTATGCATGTAGACGTGGTTGAAATAAATAAAGGTGTTTAAAATTGCATGTATGAGCTTTACAGCTTGCCATTTAACATAAAGGTTTAGTTAGTCTTGCTTCCAAAAAGTCTACAAGGCTTGAGCGCACCTAGAACCAGAGACCTAGTCATAGCTGGTTACCAGTTGTAGACACTAGCAGAGGGGGCAATGGGACTACCCCTCCCCTCAATGTTTTCTAACAACCTGAAATTTTATTAATTGTGTCAAATATATTTAAGATTGAAATTGGGAGCAACAGCAGGTTGGGTACCCCCACTGTACGTATAAGACATTTAATTACCTCCATGAAGCTCAATTTTCAAATGGCACTATTGATTATCATGATTATAATATATACCATTTCGTCTAGACTCTAGAGTATTAAACTGCAAATACAAATTTTGTCACATATTTAATTATCCATATTCGTTGCATAACGTTGTCAAACACCATAATTCATAATGTATAATATGTATTTACAGTTCAATAAATAAATCCCACATCTTGTACAAAAATCTCAGTACACTTGTGAATCTTGTACACATGAATTTCCTCTCTCTTCTTAATAACATAACTAGAAATACATGCATGCAGAATCCCCTCGCCATTTGAACCAAACAATTTACTCCCCAAAAGTTATTGTAACATGAAGTACTGTGTATATCATTAAACTGTGACTGTGTCGACGAATATGTAACCATGGTAACACGCAACATTGTATATTTTTTATATTTTAATTTGTACAAAATATTATTTCGTTTTTAACTATAAAATTATCAATTGCCCAACTATATAAAGTGGGTATATGCTATTATGTACTCTTTTAGCTTTGATTTACTGTAACATTCAACCTTAGACTTGCACAAAACGTTTCGAAATTTTCAAAAAACTTCAACTGCTTTTCGAGGAGTATTTTTATACTTCGCACTTGAGATTTAATGTTTCTTTTATTTTTTTATATATCATATTTGAATCAATACTAAAATCAACTCTTAAATATCAATCAATGTTGTATTGACCACACAGAATGATCTACACATTTTCAAATTCACAAACTATACTGCATGCTATGTTAAAAATCAAAAGCATGAAAGCAAACATGCAAAAAAACAGCAAAATAGACACTTGCCTGTTTAAAACGCTCCTTTTTCGGTCTTTCGACTGTTTCTCCTCTTGTTAATTTTTCCTTTTGTTTTGTAGAGTTAACATATAAGCTTACTTACATAGAGACTTACTTATAAAATGAGTGCAAAACTATTTTTGAAAAAAGTTTGCAAAATGGAAGTCTTCTCTCGGCTTGAACTTGCGCATGCGCATAACTTACGAAAAGGTCGAGTCCCGTCCGGTCCCGTCCATGACAAAACAAAATGGCGGACGACTTTGCATTCCACAATGTTTTCACATACCCGGGTGTAAATCTCCGAGCGGAATTAGTACCCTCGCACGGCGCTTCGCGCCGGCTCGGGGATTACATTTAAAACATACAAATACAGTCAAAACTCCATTGAAATCAGAGAAAGGTCACATATCAAACTCAGAGTCAAAAATAATTTCCAATTATTGCCATAAAGAAGTCCATTCTTTTCCTCACATGACACGAAGTGTGTCATAAACAACTTCTTAATTCTATCACAACTATTCACGACGAATATCAACAAAAAATCGTCAAAAGAAACAAAATTTTTAGGCAAAAATATCGTGTTCACTCCTATACAAAATATATTGGCCGTGCTAAGGATAGCCACAGGGGGCACAGAATAGGAAATGACCAGAAAGGCCACTCAGCAGTGCAACGTGACCCCCTATTTTTATGCAGTTATCTGGCCAGAATAATGGCGGACCAGCCAGTTCAGCGTGTTTATTGGCCAGAAAATGCAATTGACTGGCTAGAATAATGGTAATGAACATGCGTAATGCGACATGCGCAGCGTCAAAAACTTCAAAGGTTCGGCCTCAAGTGGCCCTTCTAGTCATTTCCTATTATATGCAGGGGGTATGGATCCCATAGCTCTTAGATTGACCAATCAGATTCATTTCTCCAACTCATGTGGCCAGAGCCATTATACTCATGGCTCTGGGTACGAGATTGGTTCTATGCCGACCTGCCAGTTTCCCAGGGTTTCACCTCCGCCACGCGGGTGGCGAAGGTGGGACCCTGGGAAACAGGTTGGTTCTATGCTTATGTTTACCTTTGACAAAACTAACATATTTATCAAAATATTCTGGACATACTCCACTGACATTTTGTGCATCATGCATAATTTCCGGTCCCGAATAGTGTCATAGATAGGGAGCCAATTTAGCGTAATTAATAGTTTTACAGAAATATCACGTTGTTCTGCTTCTAAAATCAAACGAGCAGCGTTTTTGAAACCTTACTAGCCTTAACAACTGTTCATTCGAGCAATTTCCCCACACTACACAGCAATACTCTAATATAGATTTTATGAGTGTATTGTACAACAATTTCCTGCAAGAGATGTTGAGGTATCCTTTAGCTCGCCTCAACAGAAAAATCTGGAGTTAAGCTTACGAAGCAGGTAGTCAATATGGTTGTGCCAACACAAATGTTGGTCCAACATTACTCCTAAAAGTTTTTCATCAATAGCTTGCTAAATCAAATTTCCGCCCATGTAAATTCCAGTGAAGATATATTTATATGGCGTAGCTTTTGGTGCGTGCCAATAAGTAGTTGTTTAGTCTTTTGGCATTAGGCACCATGTCATTTAACACAAACCAGGCTTCTGCCCTATTGAGGCTACTTTGTAGATCATCCTGAATTTGAATATAACTACTGCAAGACTTCCACAATGTAGAGTCATCCGCGCAGATATCCACATTTGCATGACACACGGTGAGAGGTAGGTCGTTTATAAAAAGAGAGAATAAAATATAGGTCCAAGAATTGATCCTTGTGGGACTCCTCTAGACAGTTGTAATGGTTCGGATAATGATTCAGAAATAGAGCAATTTAAATTTGTGATCGATCAGACGATCAGACAGATAGGAACTGAACCATTTCATAGATGTGTCAGTGGCTCTATATAAGTTGATATTTTCGACAGCAGGATCTCATGGTTTACCATGATCAAGTAGGACAACACCAACTAAATAACTGTTACCAAGGGCTTTAAGCCAATTATCTGTCAGGCTAATTAAAGCTGTCTCACATGAATAATTCGAACGTGTAGAATAGATTGAATGATGACGTATTATAAACGTCAATCAAACTTGTTACAAATGAACTTATTGCTATATACCAATACTACATTACTCCCCCTTTTATTTTGAACGGAATGTCAATCACCTAGCTAAATGTCTTTTCGTAGCGTTCTAACTTAAATCAATATCAAGGTTTATATAATTTAAAAGTTTGTGTACTTTCACTGTTCATAGGATCAAGTCTCATACTGATATCGTGTTACTGGTTTTCTAGTTCTTGTTGATCTTCGTAAACTTGTTTCAGGCTTTAATGGTTGCTCTGTTCCCGATTGTCTCATTTCTTCATATTCATCTTCGCTTTCGTCAACTCGTACTTTCTTAAAGTGTGATACGTTTCTAGTCACCGTCTTACCGTCTCTTTCAGCTGTTATGGTATTGTACTTGCGTTGTACTACCGTATAATGTTGTAATTTATTGTTTTTCTTCTGCTTGCAAATGACAATATCGCCCTTTTTGATCTCTGATTCCTTTGTTCTTTTATTCTTGTCATAATACTCTTTATTCTCTTCCTTCTTCTTCTCCAAGTTTGTTTTTGCCATCTGGTGTTTGTTAACGACTTTCTTTCTCGCAATGCTGGTAAATATCCATGTATTTGTCTGTTAAAAAGTAGTTCGCATGGAGCCACTTTTGTGGTTTGATGAGGAGTTGAACGGTATTGAAGTAGGAATCTTTGCAATTCCTGCCTCCAATTCTTTCCTTCAATTTCTGCTGTTTTCAGTAGTTTTCCAATTGGTTTCATAAATCGTTCTACCACCGCATTACCTTGTGGCCATAGTGGTGTAATAGTTTTCCATTCAATGCCGAATATATCTTTCAAATTTAGTATATCTTTCAAATTCTTTCCCATTGAATGGGGGTCCATTGTCCGTTTTTATCTTTAATGGTATTCCATATCTCGCAAAAATTGTATCCAGCTTTGGTATACATGATTTTGCGTCGGTTGAATTAACGATTTCGACCTCTGGGAATTTTGAGTAGGTTTCAATAACCACTAGCAGGTATTGACCAGTTCGGGGTATTGGACCAGAAGTCAATTGCTACACTGGTCCATGGTTTGTCTTCTGTCGTCGGGGTTATTTTCATTGGTTCCGGGTTATTACTGTGCCCTACTGATTGGCAAGCAATGCATTTATCTACCATTTCTTTCACTAGTTTGTCCATATTCGGATACCAGATATTTTCCCGTAGCAAACGTTTGGTTTTCTCTATTCCCAATATGACCTAACTGTGTTACCCTTTCTTGTAGTGTTTTTGGGATCACTATTCTTGTGTTCTTCAACAATATATTTTCTGATGCATTGTAAGTAAGTTCATCAGCGCAAAGTCTAAATGGTTTAAGATCCTTGTCATTCTGATCCCATTTTCCCTCTTTCAGACATTCCTTCACTTTACACAATACTGGATCATTACGGGTCGCTTCTTTAATCTCGTCAAGTGTCATCGACTTTGGAACTGAACAGTTAGTGACATAGTTTACGTATTCGTCAGCTGATGTACTAGCTATTTGCTCTCTCTCTATAACAACTGGGTGTCTGCTTAAGTAATCCGCTTCATTCAGTGAGCCTTTTCGGTATATTACTTTGAAATTAAATGGTTGTAGTCGCATCATCCACCGCTCAATGCGGGCGGGTGGTCTGGATCTCGGATTATTAAATATTGATTCTAATGCTTTATGATCCGTTATTACATCAAATTCTGATCCAATCAAGAACATTCGGAAATGTTCAAGTCCCCATACTAAACTCAGTCCTTCGATGTCTGTTTGAGAGTATCGTTTCTCTACTGGGCTAAGGGCTCTACTTGCATATGAAAGAATTTTGTACTGCTGGCTGTGCTGTTCTTTCTGGGCTAGTATGGCACAAATTCCATAAGGGGATCCGTCTACTATTACCAATCTTCGTTTCTTGGTATCGAAGTATGCCATTACTGGTGAACTTGTTAGTCTCTTTTTTAGTTGTTCGAATGCTTTCTGATGTGCATGTTCCTTTTTAAACACAGTGTTTTTCTTTGTCAGTTCTCTAAGCGGTGTTGTAATAGTTGCATAATCTGGAATATACTCATGGCATGTGTTTGCCATTCCAAGAAAACTCCTAACTTCCGCTGCCGTTTTAGGAGCTGGTACTTTAACCATGTTTGCGATTCTCTCCGGATCGGGTTTGGTTCCTTCTGCTGTAAAATTTAATCCGAAGAATGTAATTTTTTCTTGTAGAAATTCACATTTTTCTCCTTTGACTTTCAAGTTTAGCTCTGCCAGACGCTTTAGACAGTTCTCTATTTGGCTCCATTTACTTCTGCTTTAAAATCTTGTAAAGTTGGTATTGTATGTCGTCGTTCTCTTTCGATTGCCTGGTTTGCTTCTCTCATGTCCACGCATAGTCTAATACCTCCATCTTTCTTTGGAGTAGCGACTATGGGAGATATCCATGGAGTTGGTTGATTTGCGACTTTCGCAATAATATCTTGCTCTTCTAATTTCTTTAGTTCTTTCGAAATGTCTTTTCTCGTATGATATGGTATCCGTCTTTGTGGCTGAACATCCTCTCGAACATGAAGTTTAATTTGTTGATTGTTCAATTTCCCTTGTCCGTTAAAAACTGTACTATATTTGGATTTTTGGGTCTTTTGATTGAGGAACATTTTTGTTCATTTCAAGATTAATATGGCGTGCAGTGTTATGTGTTTTGTTTTGATTTGCATTTGTTTGTTTTTCTTGTTTAGGAAAACCGGAAATTGTGTTAAGGAGTTGGACTAAGGCCAAATCTTGAGCTGTTTTAGCACTTAATAAATTTCCTCCTGCACCGTCTATAACATATATTTGTGACACTGTATAACGCTTTTTCGATTCAAGTGTTGCTTGGAATCGTCCTTTTAATGGCAGGGGTGTTTGAAATCCGTATGCATAAATTTTAGTTGAACTTTTCCGTAACGAAACCTTCCTCTTTAATTTCTCGAATGTCGTAGAATCTATAATATCGACCGTCGCGCCAGTATCAACTAAAAATAAAACGTCCTGTCCATTTATTTTAACGGTCGTATGTGTTTTCTCAGCACTCTTAGCTTGCGATACGGCGTAAACATAATCGTCATCCGAGCTTTCAGTATTTGATTCGGTCTGCGATACTTCGACGGTTTTGGCTTGTTGTTTTCCTCGATAATTCTCGTCACGTCGTGGACGGCGCCTTTTGTCTGGCGAAGTAAAACCTTTCGTTTGTGATCTCTCTTGTAGTAATAACACTTTTTCTCTGAGGGCGTTGTCGTAGTCGTTGCATTTATATTTGCCTTTGTTTTGAATTGTTCTTCGATTCCCTCGGCTTGGGCTGAACTAGTTTCGTATTTTCGTCCATCGATTAGCATATTTGCCAAACTATATTTTGGATCTTGTAGTGCTTTCTTTCTTAATCTTGATGAAGTGCCATTCGTAACAATCTGCATGCATCTTAATTTCGAACTCTGGGCTTGCAAATTCGCATTTTTTTGCCAAGCCTCGCAGACGCGTATGAAATCCGTCGATCGATTCCTCTTTGCCTTGCGACGCTTGTCTAAAAACATAGGTTTGATATATCACGTTTTTCTCGGGTTCAAAATACTCTGTTAACACTTTAACTGCTGACTTGTAATCTTTTGTTTCGCCTTCGTCTAAAGTTTTAAAGATTTCGTTTTCTTCGGGCCCCGCTTGGTACAATAATAAAGCTCGTTGTCTCGCGTCTTCTTTTATGTCTGCCGCCAGTAAATATGTGTTAAATCTCTCTCGCCATCAAGTCCATCTCGCACTCGTACTTGTAGGATCACTACGTGGTTCAAAAGCAGGCATAGGTTGTATATTTTGTGCCGCCATTTTAGTTTTCGCTTATATTTTCACGCTGCCTAATTTTTACATCCTCGTCGCCATTGTAGAATAGATTGAATGATGATGTATTATAAACGTCAATCAAACTTGTTACAAATTAACTTATTGCTATATACCAATACTACAGAACGATATGCAGATTGATAGCGATAGAGAAGACTGTGAGTGTTTATATAAGTAGCTAACGTATGCTAAACGTAGCAAACACTGTGCATTAAAATTTTAACACGTATTTAGATAGTTTTATAAACAGCTATATACGTCTCTTTAGTATGAACAAGCTTCTTTGATCTCAATTCCGAATTCATTATACGGCACAATATCTAAATTTTGTTTAAATTCCCTTGGTACCCAAATTTTTGCTCAGCCGTAAATGTGACATTTTCGCGCGGCTATAATTTTGCGCATCTTGAAATGGAACAAAACTAGAAAATCACATTAATATGATGGTTTTTTCCTGATAGTATTAGATATTGATATCCTACGAAAGTGTTTGTTAGCTACCTGAACTCGAAAAATTCCAGAAGGAAACTGAGCAGTTGAGTTTCTTTATTTCGCTGTAATAATTACGAATCAAATTGCAAATGCATATTATACATAATGCCATATAGAACAATTGCTACTTTGTTTATTTATATAACAATCAGGGGGGAATTATTTTTCAATTATTTTTCGCACTGTATCAATTTCGCACATGTACACCCATGGTTAGACTTGCTCCAAGTCTGTCTCTTGCGAAAATGCGGGCGGAAGGAAATTAAGGCGGACGGCGGGCGGGCGGGACGCGATAAAATTGGAAGAGGAGAGACACCTCTCCCAATTTTCTCGCCGCCCGTCTCCCGCCCGCATTTTCGCGCGCCCTAATATACTCCCCCTATAAGAGACAGACTTGGAGCAAGTCTAACCCATGGTCTGCGCGAATCTAAATACAAGCATAGTTGCCCATATAAATGCACATGTATATAAATAATGGTAGTTTAACTGAGTGGGTGCAATTTTGTCTGAAACGCGTGGTATTTCATGATATAATCGAAATATAATGGTTGGGCCGCGTGGTTTTTGTTCGGATAATATTTAATACAAATTTAAATATGTTTAGCAAATTTCCGAATTTTTACTCAAATAGACTCCTCGAAACAATATAATTAAAAACCAACCTTTTACTTTGTCATTCTATCAAATAAAAACGATGATCGGCGTACTTAAATTTGAAAAAAGAGTGTTTCTGTGTTGGAGACGCAACCGGAAGTTGGCTAAAATCCAGACAATACGTTTTCGCGCCAATTACACAAGTGCCTTTTAATAATTTAAAGTGCTGTGAAGTATCCAAGTCCCTCTCTCCTATTTGCTTTCTAGTCTTGGACCCCTCGTGATCCCAGAATCTTACTTGAGACTTCATTCACTTCAAGCAAGTCTCCATATCGATCCACTGGTCGACCCAGCTTGCCATATGCACGCAATGAGTACCTATTATTGTTCGAATTCTTTGAAATTTTTGACGTTATTGCTGCCGCAGCGAGCGAGCCTTCAGCGAGCGAGCGAGGCAGCAGATCCTAATTGCTGCGGAGCGAGCGAGCCTGAAGCGAGCGAGCGTAGCAGCAGCCTAATATGTGCAGAGAGGGGGTTTTGAAGTAAATTTTATTTAGCGCATGGAATTGTGGTCGTGCGCGCTTGCTATGCGCAGAACACAAATTTTAAACTCGCTCAGTTCCTGTGCTTTTCGATTTTGACGGACGGAGTCTTCGAATTGTTATCGAATTTCTAAAGCTTTTTCAAGTCTATTTTGACCATTCAAGGTAGGATATTTTGTCTTTTGTTTATATGTTACATTTACATTTGTTTACTCCTTTTTGGAAAGTTGGCAATCTCAATTTATATATCTATGAAACGCTGAAAGCACACAATCGATCGCAGCTAGATTCAGTGTCTGTTTATATATAAACTATATATTCTGCTAATGTGCTATCGACTTTGCTTGAGCTGTTAGTGCTGTAAAGCATGGAAGTATTACATAGAGATGTCTTTAATCTATCCATTCGCGTTTGCTTTCTCTTGCTGATTTCCATATTTTGCATCAAGTGATGTTTCGTGTGAACGTGTGAACTTGTCACAGATATGCAATTGTCACAGATATGCAATTGATCGTCTAAATTGCCTGACTGAATCATTCTGTTTGACCTATTAAATAGGCTACTGTAGGCATATAAATATATGTTTTTATTCCTATTTTACAATGGACTTAACATTTTTGTCTAGCCGCGGGCCTTCACATATTATTGTCAGAAAAGACAGGGTCTCAGTTGTGCGCGCACTAAGACAAATATTCGAATGGCAATGAGTTGAAATGAGTTGTGCTTTACATATAGGTGACTCGCATTTCCAAATGCAAAATTATTTTGCGCACATGTATATATTTTTAACGCTTTTATACACTACAAAAATATGCAAATTTCCTTGCGTGGCAGTGTCCAATTACTCATCGCAGTAAACATGGGTTTCATGTGGGAATTCCATGTGGTAGAACAATACATGGAAAATATTGATATTTTGAAATAGATGTTACAAAATTTGATGTCTTTCATGTTTCGTGATATATTTAGCTTGTCTCATCCTGCAAACTATGCTAGGGTATGCATCTACTGACAGCGCGCAAGCCACTGGGTCAATGCCAATAATTACCGTCTACTGAATATAATTTGTGTTGCATATTTGTTTGCATGTTTGTTTCAAGAAGCTAAAGAATAATAACAGTCCCGCAGCATTCCCTACCTTGCAGGTACCCTAGTTTATGTAGCTGGCAAAATTCTCAATTTTTGACAGGTAGACCCACAATGCAATTTCACAGGACCCACAATGCAATTTCACAGGACCCAAAATGCAATGCGCGAGATTAATATAAAATAAGGCGACTGCACTTCCTGCATTCTTTCACGATTGCTCTCTGGACTGACTTTGTTGCTGTTTTCTCTGGTGAAGATATTCGAAAATTACAAACGTGAGTATTAAATATATGGTTTTGGTTTTTTAGTTTATCTTGCTTTGAAAGAGTTTTATAGTAGAAATCGTCCCATTTGCAAAATTATTTGTGTCTGTTTATATAGGTATAAATTTCCGCGTGGTTGGAAGGCCCTCAATAGACTTGTGAGTTTATATCATTTATATATATAGTTTTGGTTTCTTAGTTTATCTCATAGTGCTTTAAGAGTGTTTTGTAGGTCTTGCAGATATGGCTATTTTTTTACAATTATTTGTGTCTGTTGTATATTTAGGTAATTTTTAGGTGGTCGAATTTTGGAAACCGGTTTTGCGGCTCTAAAGACAGCAGTTGAATAGACTTTGGCCACTGTGAGTTGATATATATTATATAGTTTTGGTTTCTTAGTTCGATCATCTTGCTTTAACAGTGTTTAGTAGAGCTTGCAGATATCTTTTTTTTTACAATTATTTGTGTCTCTTGTATATTTAGGTAATTTGAATCATGCCTGCGGCATGCTTCGTTGATTCCTTGTGAAGGCAAACATCTTAGCCGCAGATTTTTCCTCGTTATTTTTTCTCACGTCAGATTTTGATGTTCAAGCACAATTTATCCGACCTAAAGTTACCGCACTTTTATTTTTTATATAAATAACGGTATGATTAAACTGCTTTTTGGTTTTTCTTACAGTGTTTGCGCTTGTGAAGAACCGGCTCTCCTGTAATCCTGTTGCGTTTCCTGTCAGCATGAAAGGTCTGTTGTTTATCAATTTCTTTTCTAATTAAGTAATTGTCAATCAGATTTTTATGTTTCAAGCACAATTTATCCGACCTAAAGTTACCGCACTTTTTTTATATAAATAACGGTATGATTAAATTGCTTTTGGTTTTTCTTATAGTGTTCGCGTTTGTAAAGAACCGGCTTGCGTTTCCTGTCAGCAAGAAAGATCTGTTGTTTAAGTAATTCAATACGCTTAATTATTAAAATACCTTGATTATTATATATGTTTGCCCCTCTTCGATTGGATTGTTCAATATCATTTTGTCGTTTATCGCGTCGATTGACTTAATTGTTCAATATCACTCTCCTCCGCAGAGGCTGTGAGCTATTAAAAATAATTAGTCGTTTTTAATAGTGAGTTCTCGAGCATTTTCATTAGTCTTACACGAAGTTTTGACGAGGGTGGGGGAGCGCAAAGAATGAAGGGAAGGAGGAAACCGGTGTAAGGCTAATGAAAATGCTCGAGAACTCACTATTAAAAACGACTAATTATTTTAATAGCTCACAGCCTCTGCGGAGGAGAGTGGTTCAATATTATTTTGCTCTGTTATTTTGTCGTTTATTGCGCCGTTGACTTGATTGTTCGATAGAATTTCGTAGTTCATTGCGACGCATTTACATTTGCGTCTTTTATTATATATTATTGACAATTTCGTAGTTCATTGCGCCCACGTTTACATTTGCGCCTTATATAATTTATATATTATATATTAGTAAATTATATATATGTATATTTGACTTGATTCTTCCACAGTATTTCGTAGTTCATTGCGCCTTATATAGTATATTGATATATTTTTCAACTATTTTATTCTTTTTGGTGTAATATTTTGCGCCCAAATGACTAATATTTGTCATCCAAACATGCACATCGGCCACGGCAAATGACGCGCTTAGGACCACATTACTTAAAGGCAGCACTGACTACCTTTTGGGTAAACTAGTCTTAGGAAATATTTGTCTTGAAAGTGGAAGCACCTCATTCTGGAAAATGTACGTCTAACCCAGTGAGCTCCATATATATCTGGAGTAAGATCTTCTAATGTTCGGCCAATAGGCCAAGTGAAGCCAAAGATGGCGGCAATTGACGTCCAAACTCATGAAGGTCATAAACAGTTTTCATACCATTTTTCTAGCTAATTCCAGTTTTTTCTAACAGATCGTATCGCTAATCAAGTTATTAGTTCATAAAATCATGATGTTATTGTTTACATCGGAGTAAAAACACGAAATTTCGGCACACTCCTTGCCGGCTTGTGCAAACCGTGCGGTCGAAAACAATAGAAAGGGATTGGCACTGGACGTCAATTTCCGCCATCTTTGGCTTCACTTTTTGGACATAAGTTCTCACTCCAGATATATATATATAGAGCTCACTGGTCTAACCACAGTGGTCTAACTGTCTAAGCAATTTGAGCAACAATCATCAAAATAGAGCAATTGTTTAAAGACAGGAAAACGCATTTACAGAAAAACTGGTAAGTATTTAGATTTCTATTTGTTGTTTAAAACGAATTGATATGATAGCTAAGTATTGTTGTTATCGACAAATATTTCTGAACACTAGGCCCATTGGCAGTCTGACAATTTGTGACTTCACATCACTCGACCATTTACTCACGATGGCTTTAAGACACAAACATGGTTAGATCTCCCCATACTTGTCTATCTGGTTTGTTTTTAGAGTAGTTAAGTGTATTGTATGCTTATTCTCCTTTTAGTGGCATCCAGCATTCCAGCCAACATGGCCCGATTTATACTAGAAACGATCATCTGTCAAAACACATCATCCGTCTGATGGATCATCTGTCTTAGTATAAACACAAGACAGATTACTAGAGACAGATGATCGGTCTGGATGAACCTGGGCGGAAACAATCATTTGTCTGTGTATAAACACAGGCAAACAGACGGATCATCTGTCTAGACGAACTACGCATGCAAATTTTTCTATGTAGACGAACTGCAGATCATTTGTCTGAATGGATGATATGTCTGTTTGCCTGTGTTTATACACAGACAAAATATCAGACAATAACTATATTTTTTCATTCTGACTGAACATCTGTGTCTAGTATAAATTGAGCCAATACTGCATACAAGTTTTATTTGCATCTGTATTAAATGTTTAACCCATTAACTGGCAGTACGCTACCACTGACAAGTAACATTGTCTGGCGTTAGAGTAAAATACTAAAGTAGGGCATATCTGGGCACATTGCCAGCTAATGTTTTGACAAGAGACACTGACAGATAGTTTTGTCAACCCATTAACTGGCAATACCCTACCACTGACGAGTAAAATCGTCTGGCACTACACAGAGTAAAATACTAAAGTAGGGCGTATCTAGGCGCATTGCCAGCTAATGTGTTAAATTATTTTTTTTTTTTTATTATTATTTTTTTTTTATTTAGCTTCGTCAACTAGGGCAGGGTCACCACAACAGCATATGCCAATTACTGTGGGCCCTTTTACCTAACCCACCCTTTCAACTTTCCCTGTGGGAGGAAACCGGAGTACCCGGAGAAAACCCACGACTTTCAGGAAAAAGCGTTGACTTTACTCTTTTCACTCTTTTGACAACGTTGACTTTATTCTTTTCAAATCGATGCTTTTGCTTCAATTTTAATTCAATATACCATATACAGTATATTGTATTATTGTGTACATAGCACATCAGCGTTTCAGATTTAGGTCGGTCAACTGCAAATTTTGCCAGTGCTTGAGAGCATTTTGTAGCAAACTCGCTGTGTCTTCATCTCATTTTGCCGTAACTGGATAAATAAATAACTTGAATAATTAACTGGCAGTACACTACCACTGACAAGTAAAATTGTCTGGCATTAGAGTAAAATCTGTCATTCAAGTAAAATTGTCTGGCGTTAGAGTAAGGCATATCTGGGCACATTGCCAGATAATTTTTGACAACAGACACTGGCAGATAGTTTTGTTATCCCATTAACTGGCAGTACCCTCCCACTGACGAGTAAAATCGTCTGGCGCTAGACAGAGTAAAATACTAAGGTAGGGCGTATCTGAGCGGATTGCCAGCTAATGGCTTAAATACTAAATAGATGCTTTCGCTTCAATTTTAATTCAATATATAGTATATTGTATTATTGTGTACATAGCACATCAGCATTTCAGATTTAGGTTGGTGACTGGCGAATTTCGCCGGTATGCATGCTCATACTTGCGTTATGGTGAAAACCAGGCTAAGTTTTGAGAGCACTTTTTTGCAGACCCCGCGTTTTCCACTATATTCCCAGTATAGTCCATATGGACCTTTATGTTAATTTGTTTCTCTAATTTGCTATTATGTTGGTATTTTAGACAATTATTTTTGACCAATAAACAGATGGGCAACCAACTCACCATTATAAATTGCCTTACGGCAAAATTCTGTGCGTTGTGGATAGCGCAATCAAAAGATATCTTCCTGCACCAATACATGTATAATTTGTGTAAATTATACATGCAAACGCCAAAAGAGGAGATCAAATGGTATAAACCAGTTGAGGTATGATATATAGATGTCAAAAGCACATTCACTCATCAAAGACCAATGAATCAACTCTGTTTTTTTAATGTTAGCAAAAAATGATAATATTAATCATTGGCGTTCTTCTAAAATTAAGGGAAAAGTTCATTTCTAGTATACACTTTTCACTTTAGCTTACCAATTTGATATATTAAGGCCAAGAAAAAATATTCTGTTTCTCATGGTGAGCTGTCAACGTGTTTTTGCAAATACGGCCCATCAATATTATTGCAAAATGAAGTAGCTACGTACTCCCAAATAGAAATCTCTGATCAGTTTATTCTATTAAACCTGCAAATTTGGTGACAGTTTAGCATTGCATGAAAGCATAAAAAATCACCCATTTCTCAAAAAAATCACCTTTGCACAAACCCACTGGCCGAAACAGAATTTTTTTGGCCTTAGATTAAATAATGCATTATCCCCGAGCCGGTGCGAAGCGCCGTGCGAGGGTACTAATTCCGCTCGGATATTTACACCCGGGTATGTGAAAACACAGCGGAATCCAAAGTCGTCCGCCGCAATGCCATGGACGGTTCAGGGTTTTCTACGTTATACGCATGCGCGAGTTCAGGTCGAGAGAAACATACGGGTAAACATCTCTGGATAAACATTTAAAGATTTACGGATAAAGATTTTGTTATGCATCAAAAATTATTTTCATTACTCGGGCTATTGGAAAAACATACCGATAAATAGAGTTTAAAAAAAAAGATAAACGGGAAGCAGTCGAATGGCTGAAAAAAGGACACTTTTGAAGTGTTTTAAACGGGTAATATCTGGATCAATTCCATGAGTGCCCATCCCCCCCCCGGGCATTTGTCGGGCATTTGACATTTAGGCGAAAAAAACTTACAAATGCCCCACCTCAAAAAAGTGGCACAAAATCCCCACCTAGGGGACTTGAAATTGATGCAAATGCTCCGCCCTTGGGGACAAAATAATAGTTTTCGGGCTAGCAAATTTTTATAATATAGGAAAATCAATTTCCGAACCATAAAATCTGAATGCACGCTGCATTTCATCCTGTGTGTCAATTGTCCCCAATTTGACCTCAAAGTGCTGTATATAAATAACAAAAGATCTATTAAGCCTTGCAGAATTAAGTATTTTGTGAAAATTGAGAAATAGAGCTGTTCCAAAAACTTAACAATTAACACGTTGTAATCATGTGAACAATAACAAGATAAAATGCTCCAAAGTCAAGGTCTCAATCTGAATTGTAATGCACTTGGTCAACAGTGTTATAATGCAGTGTGCAGTAGTACAATGCAGTGTGAAACATAGTGTAAAACCATCTGTTATAATCGCACACTAAAATGTGGTTAAAATGGCGAAAAAAAGCAACAAACCTGCGACTTTTTAGCGCGTGCCTACGTTATATATTATACAGTGGATATTGAACGCCTCGACAAATCCCCACCCCCGGGACGACCTGAAGGGAGCAAATGCCCGACCCTAGGATCAGGTGTAGCTGTATAATGCCCGACAAATGCCCGGGGGGGAGGGGATGGGCACACATGGAATTGATCGAGACATAAGTGTCTATTTTGCATATTTTAGTTTGTGGATTTGCAAAAACGAATGTCACTCTGTGAGGTTATTATAATATCGATTAAACCTAAAAGGTATTTTAGCAAGTTTAAATTTGAACTTTGAAGAAACAACGTAATCTCAAAAACAGTTGAAGTTTTCTGAAAATTTTTGACGTTTTTGTGAAATGTCTAACGTTAAATTTTACAGCAAACCAAAGCTAAAAGAGTACGTAATAACATATCTACTTTATATAGCGGGGCAATTTCATAATTTTATACTTAAAAGTACAAATATTTATATTACTATTATCATTTTGGACCAAAACTAAAAAAATGTGTGTTGCTATGGTTACAATGATTGACTGAATACTTCATGTTACAATTGGGAAGTATAATTCCTGAGTTTGAATAGGCGAGGGGATTCTGCATGAGTGTATTTCTAGTTACTCATGAGATTGAATGCATGACACACACGGTATTGACTGTTGTTGAGGTTGACTCAGCTTTAACTAAAACTAATTTTATAGCTAATTGAGCATGTTAAAAGGTAGAGCAAATCGCATAAATTGTACACAACTCATATGAAACAATAGCAACACCCAGTTGCACGTCTCATTTTGGAAGCGGTTCAAATACGTGCATGCATCCATGCAACAAAATGTATAAACTACTTCGGATTTTAAACTAGTTTGAACTCTAAGATCTTACATTATATACAAGACGTATAACTGATCCGATCGATGCATAAGAAATTGATATCGGTCAAAAAATAACTCAAATATGTTTTCATATTAACTGATCAGTTTAGTAAAAAATGTCGGTTGTTATTTAGTTTAAAAAAGACAGTGATTTTAACATTTGGAGAAAAATAAAACGAACATGTACGGAATATGAATGAAAGGCAATGGAATATGGGACTTAACCAACTAAAGGAAAACACTACATGGGAAAATTTAGGAAAAGTTTGGTGCACTGAAAAATCCAGCAGCTGTCCACATATTGTTGACAATTAATTCGATTGCAATGATCAATTCGATTGCATTGTATATTGCAAGATCCAGCAATGTACACTGGGGAATGTTCCAGATGTTGTACCGTGTACACTAACGTAATAACGCATGTATTGTTATACTGTAGAGCGACTGATGCAGAGCGGAGTATGCTATGGTACTGGTTTTCTGATAAACTGTGGTGCATAAATATATATAGAGCACTGGTGTGTATTTTGCTAGTGCCGTTTTGTTATTGCCTTGGACTGGTGTTAAATGGATGGACTTAAAACTATACATGGATCTCGCAATCAATAATTTCTTTAGCGATTGTTAAACGTTAGCTAATAAAAATCCTAATATATATTCATATTGCCGTATAAATGCGCAAGTATATTAGTTATACTTTTTAATTCCAATAATCAATATATTACCTTCAATAAGTATTTGTAAATCGAAATATATCGATGTTGAGTTTTATCTTTTTTACATTCTATTAAATAGGTCGTAGGAAAACAACCTGATGATTGTGTGTGGGTGTTTAACCCAAAAATCCAAATTGGAGAAGAAGGAATGGTGATTCCTGAGGAAGAACGCGAATATGTTTGTATGGAAGCAAGCGGATTGCTACGCTTGCTCAATATGAAAGATGGTAAATACCATTTATTAAAATTTTCACATTTTGATGTCGGATAACCTTAAACAAGATAGGTTTTCTTCAATTAACTGAGTGTTAAAGTCATACAACCATCCATCAGTTCATGTTGCTTGTGTTGGAAGATCGAGTTAGTCCACTCAACTTATCTATGCTAAACATACACAAATTCCTAAATTTGGACCTGCCACTATACAATACAAAATTATATATAGGATATTAACCTCGCCCCCACCCCCCTTGTTACCAACCAATTTGGTACCATGCGGTAGACATTGTTATACCGTCAATTATTTGAAAACGAGCTAATCAAACCTAATATTAATTAACGAACTGCAGCCTTTGACTGGTATATGTTGATAGTATAAATATTGAGAGTGTAAATATTTTGCAAATCGCAAACATTTCCTGCATTTCTGAACGGTTAAGGCTGTCTAACAAGTACATAAATCAGTCTAAATGCTCAACTATTAGGTCAATCATAGCCTCCTCCGCAGGCGTTGCCTTAAAATTGGCGGCAGAAATTATTTGCTGGAAACTAAGAGATGCCTACGGAGGAGGCTAGGTCAATCACTTAAATTGTATAAATTCCTAAAGAAATCCCTAAATTAAACTATGCAAAATCATGATTTGAAAAAAAATCAAAGTGAGCTAAATTCATCAGATATCGTCATTATCGACAAACCGCTATCTAACTCATGAAAAAGCGGAAAATAAACGACAAAACAATGCGGAAAAATACCAAGCTCCTCAGTGCAGTTAAAACCCCCGTAAATTACTCAGATTAAAATTTGTGTGTTATTATTTATATGACATGATGTAAATAATGACCGACCAAATTGCCCAACTTTCGAGTAGAAATTGCCCGACTCTATACCATTTCTGTCAAAATTGGGGGGCTCCCGAAATGTAATTCGGGGCGCCCTTCGTCAGAAACGAAAAATGTTCAAATCTACGTCCTTAAAGTAAATTCCAGTCCTATCAAATTTATATACATCAGATTTGGATGATGGGGAAGCTTTAAAGAAACTGCTTTTAGCTGAAAAGAGTTTGTTTCAAAATAATTATCCCCAGGTGGTTTTGACACATGCTGTCAGCAGTATGGCAGCCAATTATACCACCATCATTGAAAGGTTTGAAGGCTGCTCATCGCCTTTTATTAAATGACAACCAGTGTCTGGTAAAACCACAGCACTTTAAGCAGCACTGGGCGTATTTGGAATCCATCGATTCAGCAGTGGTAAGTGTATGCTGTACATTATCGATCTTATATCGATATATTTGAAATTATCAAAAAATAACAACAAGCGAATATACCAATAAACCCTTGGTGAGAAATTTACAAGGTATACGCCAGCATCATATACATTCGAGTCGTCTCCTGCTATTCACAAAATACGATGAAAACAACGTTAATATATGGGCAAAATTTCCTCTGGGCCCCTAATGACGTTTTTATTTTCAAGCAGCAGGAATAAACTAAAAATTGTGCTAAGGCATATCAGGGTCCCTAACTAGAA
The DNA here is from genome assembly GCA_016169945.1 of Trachythela sp. YZ-2020. NCBI lineage: Eukaryota > Metazoa > Cnidaria > Anthozoa > Malacalcyonacea > Clavulariidae > Trachythela > Trachythela sp. YZ-2020. The sequence goes on from JADLSH010000389.1 coordinate 5,250,903, forward strand.
TCAGGGACGTAGGAAAGTTGTTAAACTTAAAGTGGGGACGGTGACCTCCACTAGCCCGGTGCCACCATGGTTGGCCCCGAGCGGAAAGCATGCCCCAAGCATGGTTGGAGTCTCTAGATCGTCGGAAATTGCATTGTCAGATTCTGCTTTACTTCTTTTGTTAGGTCCTTTCATTAATTATTTAATTATGATTTGTGAGTCTGTTATTTGCTGCAATTTTTTTTAAATTCAATTGGCGGCCCTGCCGCGATATGCCAGGAGCATACGCTGGATTGATTACAAATCACCACAAGCGCGCGCGCACGAATACGCAAAAGGACACGCGCAAGCCATTTTGCCACTGATGCTAGTTGAATTAATTAAAATTCTTTGAGGATGGTTTCCGTATAGGAAACAGAAACGTTACACAAAATAAAACCATTTAAATTTAATCTGGATGAACCCAAAACAAATTAGATGTTACCTTATTAAAAAATTTAACGAATGCTGTTTTATAAAATAAAATAGGTTACATGAATGTTCCTAATAAAAATTTAATGTTAAACGTTTTTGAATTTTGGTTAAAATATCGAGATTCGTTTTTTCTTAATATAGTCTTCTCAACGGTACGTTGAAAACAAACAATCGGAATCAACGATACCATTTGGCTGGGATGATGCGTCTATCATCAAAACGTTAGGGAGTGTCGTCGTGAATTCGTTTAATGGAGTATGTATAATATTTAAGTTGGCAAATTTATTAGTATAGATTTATTTCGGTACTATCATATGAAATGCAAAAAATAGGAAACTGTATACCCATGAACATGCACATTTGATAACCCCATAATTCAGTTGTTTGTATAATATTGAACCCATGCGGAAAAAGGCCCATGAATTAGTTCGTCAGAGACCTATAATATTTGTTGAATGATACCTATTTGTCCTTTCTCTTTATTTTATTACCGATTTCCACGCTCTTTATACTCTAGCTTCCGCGTGCTTCAGTGCAGTTGCCTTTTCGGTTTCCTTTTATATTCGATTTCCAAAACACCCTGACGACGGGGACACGTTGTTGATGGCAATATATAATATATTGATTTTTTTACTTTTAGGGCGGTAGCGCATCGATGAAAACATGCCTCCTTTAACGATTCCGATAACAACAACAAACCTAGAAACGTTTGAAAAAAGGTTAGTCGGCAAAATCATTAGCCATGGTATGGGGCCGTTCAGATAATGTATTTTAATCACTCTGATACAGCCTTTGACTGAATAGCTTGCAAAGATTATTACGTTAAATTCTATAGAATCAATACAAGATTGATCCGTATTTCGTTCGAGAAAATGGAGCCACGTCTAATCGGAAAAGAGAAGATAATGGATGAGACTGATCTTCCCCATGAACGAAAAACGCGTACAAGAGTATAGGCATTGTTACGGCCTACATCAGCAAGTGTTTAAAAACTACATGGATGATCCAGGTTATTTCAACATTGTGAACGACGTGGAAGAAGTTTGCCGAGGTCTGGACGGCGGTAAAGGGATATTGGAGCAACGAGTGAGCGACATGATAAGCTTACAGCTCTTTTGCGCCGAGAAGGTAATAATAATTATAGGATAAATATACATAAACTGCATGTCAGTTTGCCGAAAAAGTCACAAATAGACTTGCGGCGAATAGCAGATGTTTGAAAACCGGACAATTTTTGACCTCTTACTCAGAAGTTTAGCTTATACTTCTCGAATGCTTTATCAGTGATTTTACTTATACACTGCATGGTAATTATAAAAAATTGGAGGTATAATATTCTCTCCATCAAGGTCCAAGCAATGAATCGTTTCAGAAGAGAGTTATTCTCACAACAAAACCTCGCTCCGTTTAGATGGAATATATAAAAAAATGTCTCCTAAAACTCTGAAAAATGTCTCTAAATATCTCACACTCAAAGAGTGGATGTTCAATCTGAGCTTCCATTGAGTGTCAGTGCTATATTTGAATAGCTGGAGGGTGAGTACTCACATAGCATGGTACGGCACTAACCCTCCAGCTATTCAAAAACAGCACTGACACTCAAGGGAAGCTCAGATTGAATCAGTGTGAGTGAGGTTTTAAAACACAGGCGTAAAAATACAACATTTTCTAGGAGAGGATCCCACACAGATTGTTCGCACACAATATACCATATTCTTGTTAGGTCCCATTTCATCGATGTACCGCACTAACGATTTCTTAAAAAAAGGACCTGTCTCTATCTTTATGGCATCGAGCACTCCCGTGCACTTCGTTCATATAAATAAAACAATAAAACATACAATAGGTAGGGAATGTTTTGCTTTCATGCGCTATTGTGTCTTTAGGAGTTTCACGCCGTTAACGATCATCAGGCGATTGCCAGACTGTATAAAACTATAAATATTCCCTTCTCTCAATATCCAATGTTAGTATACTACCAAAAAAGCAATAATCCAATATCATATACTATTTATACGCCATTTAAAATCAGTCATAACCTTTTTCGGCTTCTCCTTTCAAACTTCAAAAGACCTATGTATATCTGCATATTTATACATGTTCAGACTTCGCATATATGGACTATGGAGCATTTTATTGATTTTGGGAAAAGTTGGTCTGGCAGAATATTTTGACGACGTTTGGCAAAATATAAAGAGTGTAAACCTCCCAAGTTACCTGCCACCGGACAACTGTCAAGCAAACGTGAAGACAACTGGAGTGAAAAACATGGAGAAAAACATCAGAGATTTACTGCATGGACATCTCATTCCGGCGGTACTAGCAGACGAACCACAAAAAGTAAGTTTAAATGTCTATAAGTATTTTTCAATGTTTAGTTATTTACTTTTATTGGATCATCGCTCTGGATTATCTTGTTTCCAATTGTTTTTCAGCCATCGCCGTGTGACCTGCTGAGCGATGTGATTTAATACGTTCAAACTGAAAACGTTCACGAACATTGGCGAGAAACTACATATTCACCGCTTATTTACACCAAATTCTCAATCTAAATATATCACTGGGTTTATATGAACCTTAATCCACTCAAGGCGAATTAAATGACATCACTCAGAAGGCGATACTTTAGTTTATTGTGTTTACCACTCTGAGGTGGACGGAAAGCCTTAACAGGTTTTGCAACCCAATTGACAAAGGTCTCCGAGGGTTAGTTAGTGGTTAGTGCCTAAGGTTAGTTTTTAGTGAGGGAGGAAAACCGGAGTACCCGGAGAAAAACCCTCAAAGCACAGGAGAGAACCAACCAATCTCAACTTACAAGAGTTTACTAGCGCACTGACGTTACCAAACCTGAGTAAATCCCTGCCCTCGACGCTCGACAAGCTGTATAGCCGGCTTAACTCAGAGGTAGGGGCAGCGCGCTAACCGCATCTGCCACCCGTGCTTCCCTCTATGTAGTATACCTTAAGTAACGTTTCATCACAACTAAGAAGTTGGTATTTTTGCCATAACTGATAAGTTTTTCATGACATTTAATGGGATTCAGTTGACTTGATCATATATGCAACATTTGAGTGTAAATTATTTTAGGTTCCTGAGTTTTTCTGCCACACTTTTAATCCAACGAAATGTATGTGCGGTGCCTCAGTCGTTTTTCACGTCAAATCAACGAGAGAGTGCCTAATGTGACATGTAGACAGTAATACCATCGGATCAATAACAGAAAGCTCGATCAGGAGCTTTATTAAGGAAACACAAATCGGGTGTGTTGGAGTGCAGACACTATTTAAAGCTGTGGGGAAACAATTAAACTCGGTCCATATCCAGAGGTCGTGGTTTCAAGGAGAACATATTGCTGCATTAGACGAAAGTAGGTTGCGTATGTTTAAACACGTTTATCACACGACACTGGAGCTGCATCTTTGAATAACCACCAAGATGTTTCTTGCTCCACTACAATGACTGCAGTACCATTATACACGCATAGTCTCAAATTGATTGTTTTCAAATATACACGCATAGATTCAAATTGATTGTGAAGTCGATAAGTGAAGTTGAGGCAATGCGTATATTATGCTACGCTCCAGATCTAAGAATGAAGTGATTTTAGAAGTCTTGAATATTGAATTCCTTATAAAATTATATGTTGACCTCCTTACCTTGGCATGCAAATTCCCCACATCAAACACTATACTTTTGAGAGATGAAATACATTCAGAGTATATATAAAGCTAATTAAACCGAAACTCGTTCAAACTGAATAAAAACAATTGAACGTATTCATTGTTCTGTACACCTTTTTTACATGTAAAATTCTAATGCCTGTATTGCAAAACCATAAAAAATTGCAGATTATCCATCAATTGGTTTCTGGAATACACTAGTCAAAGTTCGTTGAATGATACTATTCAATGTATCATGTATTTTATAGAATTTGGAAAGAGAAAGGAGAGAAAACAACAGAGAACAATAAAAAATGTTCTTTCAGGCTTGGAAAAAACACGGAGTGGAGATTCTTCAGCAATCCTTATCACCGAAGAAGACCCACCAGATGTTCTTCCATCCACAACGTTAGTCCTGTCAGATGTTCCTCCATCAACAACGGCAGATCCGTCGGATGTTCCTCCCTCAACAACGGCAGGTCAGTCGGATGTTCCTCCATCCACAACGTTAGTCCTGTCAGACGTTCCTCCCTCAACAACGTTTGGCCTGTCATATGTTCCTCCATCCAAAACGTTAGGTCCGTCAGGTGTTCCTCCCTCAACAACGGCAGGTCCGTCGGATGTTCCCCCCTCCACAACGTTTGGTCCGTCGGATGTTCCTCCCTCAACAACGTTTGGCCTGTCAGATGTTGCTCCATCCACAACGTTAGTTCCGTCAGATGTTCCTCCCTCAACAACGGCAGGTCCGTCGGATGTTCCTCCCTCAATAACGTTTGGCCTGTCAGATGTTCCTCCATCCACAATGTTTGGCCCGTCGGATGTTCCTCCTTCAACAACGGCAGGTCCGTCAGATGTTCCTCCCTCAACAATGGTAGACACGTCAGATATTCCTCTTGTAATAACGGTAGACCCGTCTGATGCCGAGGGTAAGTTCAAATTGGTCTACATAATTATTTCATCTTGACATGTCCTCAACTTCATAAATCTATATACATTTTTAAATCAATGGAATATATTTCATGCAATCTCATTTCCAACTCGCACTATTTTGAGCTTTGTACGTATCATCGTGAGCTTTAAAATCGTTTCTGAATCAGATGAAACCTTAGTACCACAATAACCAATCAAATTACCAAATCCTATCATCGTGGATTATATAAATTGTCGACGTCAGTATACTCTAGACTGCATCATGCACTAAGGATTTTTGCCGATGAGAAGGCAACATGAAGCCAAACCTGATCAACAACCAATCAGATATTAAAAATGAAACAAAAAGGCTAAATTCCTTGTCAATTGCATTGGAAAACGAATTTTTTTTGCAAACGGCCGCTTTCAACATCCGAGGATAATATATAAACAATCATATATCACTTAATTAATTTTACCACGCCTATATACTTGATGATGGAAGAAGCAACTTCCGAAACGTTGCGAAAACAAAACTCATCCAGTTTAAAACTATATAAATCCAAGACTATTGATCACACCGAACCGACAAAGAAAGAAACTTCACAATCAAGGACTTATTCTGATGCATTATTTTCATCATGTGAGAAAAGCACTTTCAAACCAATGTCACCATTTTCTTATTTTAACTATTAATTAATATAGTCCAAAGGAAAAAGAAATCAACGAAGCTGCCGCGAAAGAGAAAAACAGGTGCAACTGTGCTACAAGACGAATTATCAGGATACTTTAAGCCCGCTACAGGAAGAAAAAAGAAGAAATGTTAAAGTCCATAATTATTATATGCTTGAGGACTCTACGTTTATTACTTTATATATTGTAATATTTTATAAATCATTATTAGTTTAGTTTCATTATTGACTTGCAACTACTTGCACGTCGGCCATTGTTGGTGGTATTTTAACGAAAGAGTTTCATTCTCTTTCATTGAATTTGGCACCAATTTAGTATTGGTTGCGAGTCAATAATTGTTTTTGGTGTTGTTCGTTTGATGGAGGTAATATCGTATCAGTATACTAGAAATACATGCATGCAGTAACCCCTCGCCCATTTGAACCATAGTTAAGTTTGAACCAAACAATTTACTCCCAAAAGTTATTGTAACATGAAGTACTGAGTCGACGAATGTAACCATGGTAACACGCAACATTGTATATTTTTTATATTTTAATTTGTACAAAATTTTATTTTGTTTTTAACTATAAAATTATCAATTGTCCAACTATATAAAGTGAGTATGCTATTGTGCACTCTTTTAGCTTTGATTTACTGTAACATTCAACCTTAGACGTTCACAAAACGTTTCGAAATTTTCAAAGAACTTCAACTGCTTTTGGAGGAGTATTTCTATACTTCGCACTTGCTTTTGCAATGAAGTTTTTGAGATTTAATGTTTTTTTTATTTTTCTATAACATATTTGAATCAATACTAAAATACTCTTAAAGATCAATCAATGTTGTATTGACCACACAGAATGATCTACACATTTTCAAATTCACAAACTATACTGCATGCTATGTTAAAAAATCGGCAAAGCAAGCATGGAAAATAGACACTTGCCTGTTTAAAACGCTCCTTTTTCGGTCTTTCGACTTTTTCTCCTCTTGTTAATTTGTCCTCTAAATAATTTTCATTTATCTTGTTTTGGAGACATAGAGACTTACTTATAAAATGAGTGCAAAACTAATTTTGAAAAAAGTTTGCAAAATATAATGCAAGTCTTCTCTCGGCTTGAACTTGCGCATGCGCATAACTTACGAAAAGGTCCTGTCCAGTCCAGTCCATGACAAAAAAAAATGGCGGACGACTTTGCATTCCACAATGTTTTCACATACCCGGGTGTAAATCTCCGAGCGGAATTAGTACCCTCGCACGGCGCTTCGCGCCGGCTCGGGGATAAAACATACAGTGCATACTTGTGGATATATAGCCTTTTTAATAGTAGAAATTTCCAGGTGACTATCGATTTTCCTGCATGCTGCTTGGTCCAAATTGAGCCTCTAAAAAGTGATAGTCACTGGTCAGTGACTATCACTTTTTTTTTCAAAATGGCTTCTTCGCAAGCTGCCGAATTTAAAACAAAAATCGTTTTTTTGAGCCTGATTCAAAGTTTTAAATGAAAAAAACTGCCGCTAAATTAAAGGAGGATATATTTTTGACATTTTTAAAGGTAAGCGATAACAAATACACTATTTTTCTTCCATGAAAGGCAGCGTTTTCTCGCTGTTGAAATGAACATGTATAAAACTTTTTCCGTACGGCTCAACCACAAGTGTTTATTTTGAAAATTATTCGTTTTATCCTCATTTATATCGTTATATTCAGCAAAAACCTAGCTGTGATATATTTTTAAAACCATTCTACTTTGTATTTGAGCCTTTCCAAAGTATTTTTCTCATGAAATTGTTTGTTTTTGTTTCGCTTCGATATGTTTTTGACACTCGTCTTTTGCCGGCATGTTTTTAATAACCGGCCTCTGAGAAAAGCGCTGAATTTTGTCCTATAGCCTTTCAACTGACCTCATAACTTTCTGTGTTTGTTTTTCTCTTTGAAATTTCTACTAAAACAATTAGTCGCCTCAGGCTCGGTGATTACAAGCCTATAGTCACTTCGCCTTCGGCTCAGTGACTATAGGCTTGTAATCACCTCGCCTTCGGCGACTAATTGTTAAATAGGGTCTTAGAAACTTATATTAGTTTTGTATTATATATAACATATTGGAAACAGTTTATATATTGGTTTATTTTAATTGTTAACACAAATATCGGTTTAATAACAATAAAAGTTTTTGCATTGATAACTATTAATATAAATAATAATAATATAATTCATTTTTATAGCGCTATTTCCCAAAGCTCAATAGCGCTTAACATTAAAAGTTAAATATATACAAAAAGTTAAGATATATATAAATATATATATAACATATATTAACTACAAACATTTAAATCACTATATATGTTTTTTAAGATCATAAAATAGTTTTGCATATTATATTACGAATATAAAACAATGAATATTTAAAATGTTGTAAAGTTACTAATACTGTGTATGGCTGTATGCTAGTCATAATACTGTTTAAAAAGATATGTCTTTAGCCTTGTCTTGAAAATGTTTAACGATTCACTTTTCCTAATGTACTCTGGCACTTCATTCCATAGTTTCGGTGCAATGTATGAGAACGATCGTTCACCATAGTTCACCAGTCTTGCTGAGGGTACAGTAAGAAGTCCTTTGGACGAAGAACGTAAATTTACCGATGGTGTATAAGGTTTTAACATATTTCTAATGTAATGTGGAGCCATACCATTCAGAGATTTGTATGTAATAAGGACAATTTTATAGATAACACGCTGATGAACGGGGGGCCAATGTAGTTGTTTCATTAAAGGAGTGATGTGATCATATTTTCTGCTCCCTGTCACCAAGCGAGCAGCACAGTTTTGTACCTTCTGTAGCCGATCAATAAGAACTTTAGGCAATCCGTACAATAGAGAGTTACAATGATCTAATTTCGATGTAATAAAAGCATGAACTAATGTTTGGATGTCTGAAGTAGATAAATACTCTTTTATTCTTGCTATTTTCCTCAGATGGTAAAAACAAGTCTTGCAAATGTTGGTAATATGTTTATCCATAGACATGTATTGATCAAAAGTTACACCAATGTTGCATACTGAAGTACTTGGTTGAATTCTTGAATTAGATGCTTCTATATGTTCAATAGCAGGACATAAACAATTTCGTGCCCTAATTACCAGTAGTTCAGTTTTTTCACCATTCAGTTTCAATTTATTTTTAACCATCCAGAGATCAATGTCTTTGACACACATTTCAATTTGTGCTAATGCACCAGATGTTTCCTCCGTGGTTGATTCAAAGGCAAGATATAATTGTGAGTCATGTGCATAAAAATGAAAATCAAGACCATGTCCTCTGATGATATCACCAAGAGGTGAAGTGTATAATAGATACAATATTGGGCCAAGAACCGATCCTTGTGGAACCCCACAGCGCAAATCCCTAGGGGTGGACTTAACACCATCAATTTCCACACTATAAGTTCTATTCTGAAGATAAGACCGAAACCATTTCAACACTTGCCCATCTATCCCAAATTTGTTAAACATTCGCTGTAATAAAAGTTCGTGATCAACAGTGTCAAATGCTGCTGACATAACGCATTTGTGATTATCAACGGCCACAAGAATATCATTTTGTACTTTTAATAAAGCTGTTTCCGTACTATGTAGGCGTTTGTAAGCTGATTGTAAAGGTTCTTCTAGATTGTTATTAACCAAATGTTCCAGAAGTTGACCAGCAGCAGCCTTCTCAATAACGTTTGATAAAAATTTTAGATTTGAAATGGGTCGAAAACTTCCATATTCTTCACACTCCAGCGAGTCTTTCTTTAACTTTGGTTTCAACACGGCTTCTTTTAATTTCTCAGGCATGTGACCTAACTGGAGTGATTTATTAGTGATCTTAATAATTACAGGTAGAAGGGTATTCTTACAGCCTAGGAGAATCGTTGCGGGAACTGGATCAAGTCCACAGGATTTTTTGCCAATTTTTCCAATAAAATCCTTAATCTCTTGTTCCGTAACTTCTTGAAAGTTACTAAATTTAGTGCACGGCACATATTGTTCTTCTTGATCTTGCTGATTGTAACAGGAAGAACCAATGACTAGTTTTTCCTTTATAATAGTTATCTTATTGCTGAAAAAATCTGCGAACCTATTCACAAGTTCCGTCGTTGAAGGCGCAGTTGGATAGCGCTTTTCTGGCTTCCGGTGAAGTAATTTATCAACCGTATTAAACAGCACTTTTTGATCATGTGCATTATTAGAGATGACCGATGAATAATACGTTGTCTTAGCATTCTTTATCATGGCGTTTACTGTTTCACATTGTTTAACATATAATTGTCTATCAATGCATAGTCTAGACGTGCGCCAACGGCGCTCTAATTTCCTACGTGTTCTTTTCTCTTTAGCAATCTCTTCATTATACCATGGTGATATAGGACGAAGGGTTTTAATTCTTCGTCTTAGCGGGGCATGTTGCTGTAATGTACTTTCCAACACACTTTCATACTTCTCAACAAGGGCTGGGAGATCATAATTGTCACCTAAATCAAGTATTTTTAGATCTTCATTAAAACTGTCCATATTGTCCATAAAACTGTTCAACTATTCAACTTGTCTCGCACTTTCGAACCCCCCTAATTGCCTCATACGCCCCTTGAACCTGACTCTATAAGGTTGCTTTTCAGCCATGCGTTTTTATTCTTATACGTGCACGCACGGAAAGTTTTTAATATTTCATAAATAAGTAGCTACAGGGTGTGTCAAAAACGGTCATCAACTAACTTTGTTCTTTGGCATGCTTATCTACCTTTTTCGCACAAAAATAGATCACAGATCACGCAGGCTTTTATCAGTTAAATTACATCTTTTTAGTATCACTGCAACCAATAATGGCCCAATACGATCCGTCGAGAAAAGAGTACTTGAAATTAATGAACCCTTTTTGTCGTGAAACGTTCAGCAGGAGCAGTTCAGTCGTTATTATGAAATGGCGATTTGAACCTTCTTTAAGCTGACAAAGAAATATAAATAATAAATTGCCTGTGGCCGTGTGGGTTACGCCATTTTATGAAGATTCTGGAGTTTGATCAAACGCTCGCTCAACTCAAATTGGCAGCGGTTGAAAATAATAATTTAATGTTAAAAAAATGACAAATGTTCGAAAACGACGAAAATCTCAAGATGTAAACTATGTAAATTATGGTAACAGCAAATGATATAGTAGGAAAACTTCTAAAGGCTAAATATATAAAAAAGAAATGCCAGGAAATTTGTCAGGAAATTTTGCATTTTCTGGCAGGAAATATTGCAATAAATAAGGATCAAAACAGGAAATCCAGTTTTATGAAAGTGGAAGCACTGGTTGATATATGATGCTATGTGGGAATTTCAGCAATTGACGTCATTACACAAAACTTTCTAGAGCATTCTGTGCGCCTGTCCAAAGCCAAATCATTCGAAGAAATGGAAATTCTTTCAAGGAACGACACAGGCGATCCTGTGCCATTTGAACACGGGAAGGTGGTGACAACACTGCACTTCAGACAGCATACTTATTTTACCTAAAGATGAATAATCCATACGTACGTTACTATCTTGATCAACAGCAAGGACGTGGAATGCCTGTTTTCAGAGGCAGTCCATGGCAAGTGGAGTCATGGACAAATGGGCTATGGACTCGGTGGTCTGTTTCGTAGCGTTGCAAGAGCAGTCATGCCTATGGTAAAAAGTGGAGCAAAAGCTATTGGTAAAATTGCTTTGAATGCTGGAGCTAATGTGCTAGGAGACGTTGCTTCTGGAAGAAATCTAAAAGAAGCAGTAAAAACCAGAGGGAAAGAAGCTGTAAACGTCGCAAAGGGAAAAGCCGTTAATCGACTTCAAACTTATGCTCAAACAGGAAGTGGAAAACGTACAAAGCAAGCTAAAAGAGAAAGACATCCACTACCAGAAGCAATCAGACCAAGAAGCGAAAAACAGTTAAAAGAAAGGCATCGGCATCTATTACCATAAGCAGTCAGACCAAGAAGCGGAAAACAGCTCCTGACATATTCGGATAAACATGTATCTCGTACATTCCAAGTCACAAGAATGCACAAAGACAGAACTCGATCTGTTCTCTATACCTCAACACAAGTCAGTTTGAAAAAGGACATTGGATAGATCATCAACCTGTTTCCAGTGTATCAGACGGTGGTCCAATCACGTTCCTGTCTCCAGGCACTGAAGATTATGTCGATTTATCAAAAACGATTCTTGTGGTGAGAGCAAAGTGACTAAAGCAGACGGTGCAAATCTTGACGCAGACGAAAGGTCGGAGTTAGTGAACAATTTCCTACACAGTCTGTTCAAACAAGTCGACGTGTTTTTGAAAGAAAAGCAAGTGACACAAGCCACTGGAACTTACGCGTACCGTGCATATCTGGAAACCCTCCTCAATTATAATCCGTCAGCGAAAGAGTCACAAATTACCAGCTCTATGTTTTATAAAGACACGGGAGGGAAAATGGACGTTGCCGACCCAACATTAGCAGGTGCCGCAGCCAACCTTGGTCTTAAAGCAAGATATGAATTCAGCAAGACAAGTGGAACTATTGAAATGACCGGACCTATATTCAGCGATATATTTTTCACCGAACGTCTCCTGCTAAGTTTTGTTGACTTGAAAGTTATTCTGAATCAAGTAGTAAAGAGTTTTGTCTGATGGCGTCTGAGGACGATGTTGATTACAGAATAAAGCTAATCGATGCCTATCTCAAGATACGTAAGGTGAAAGTTAGTCAAGCATTTCCGTGGCTCATGAAATTGCATTGAAAAAGGACCGGCTATCTATCCTATTCGTCGCGTGGAGTGCAAGAGTTTCATTGTTCCCGCAGGAAATCCCTCCCTGAGGAAAGATAACATCTTTAATGGACTTGTACCGAAGTCGTTTGTCTTTGGATTGGTCGATAGCGCGGCGTTTAATGGCGCATACAAGAAGAATCCGTACAACTTTCAACATTTTAACGTGTCCTCTATTGGAATAACCGTGAATGGAGAAGATATGCCGTTTAAACCGATGCAGCTTTCCTTTGGTGCAAACCCCAGATTTGTTGAAGCATTCAGTACATTGTTTTCTGGTACGGGAAAAATGTATTACAACACAGGGAACGATATAACACGAGAAGAATTTCCAAAAGGATATGCAGTTTATGCTTTCGATCTGACTCCAGATATGTGTGGGTCGTCACCCCATTTTAATGCTGTTCAACGAGGAAATCTAGCAGTTGACATCAAGTTCTCTGCCGCACCGGCAGCAGCTGTGAGTCTCGTCTGTTACGGGGAATTTGAAAACCTGATTCAAATTGATGCTGAGAGAAACGTCGTTTACGATTACTCTGGATAGATGAATACAGTACAGATAACTCGTGCACTGGAACAAGATCCTATAACAAGCAAAAAGTTTTGCGGCGTGTTTCCTAGTGATAAATTACCTCAGACGATCGATAAATATCCCTGTGGATTTGTCGCAAACACCGATCCGAGCAGTGAACCTGGAACGCATTGGGTGGCCTTTTACTTTCCATCGGAAGAGAAAGGAGAATTCTTCGACAGTTATGGGCAACCACCAGATTACTACAGGAATTCGTTTGGAGACTTTTTAGAGTCTTATGAATGGGAATTTAACACTCGTAAACTACAAAGTGCTTGGTCAGATGTGTGTGGACAGTATTGCATATTTTACCTTAGCCACAGAGCACGAGGACAAAGCATGAATAAAATCGTACATTTATTCAATAACGATACTATGTTAAATGACGCGAAAGTGTCTCGGTTTGTTAAAACTCGCTTTAGAGTAATGTTAAAACAGCCCTATGTTGGCCTTAATCAGTTTAGTAAAAAACTGTTTGAAAAAATAATGTTATAATAAATGTTAAAAACCCAAATGTATGTGTGTTTTGATTTCTAGTCCCACAATGCCTTTAGCGCTTTAAAAAACAAAAATGACAAGAAGAGTCTTATTACCGTGCCAAAAATGACAGGAAAAGACTTTATTAACTTCAAAACAATTACATGTTGTTTATTTAATATCTAAGTCATCGTTTTTGAGGTTGTTCCGGTTTTTCTTCACGTTTCTTTAGAAAGGTTTGCAAATACTTTAAGGGGGTTGTTACGCTGTGAGCTTGTACCCCGCTGGCTTGCACGTTGCGGACTGCTGTAATGGACCTCTTCCTCGCCAGACGAACTGTCCATTTGGGCTTGTCTCCATCTTTCCTCATTCCTTACAAGATCTGTAGGCATATTCATCTTTGATAAAGCACGGAAAAATTCCTTCGAACCTGTAGGATTAAAATTCTTTCTCCCTCTCATGGCATCGCTGATGAGATCTGATATGTTTGACTGTGGAATTTTCCTACCGTCCAGGTTGACTTGTCCAGATTCATCCCAAGAAATAACGTCCGGTCTTGTTTTCAAACGGTTTAAAAGTGCCGTAGCTCTTGGACGCATTGTTTTAGGTATATGGTCGACAATGGTCGCATCAGATAAACGAGCTCTCTCTCCAGGCAAAATCCCTTCTTTGTTTTCAATGTGAGGTGCTATCCGAACGGTTGGTATTTGACTGTCCTTTTGACGTCTTAGATCTAGATAACGTTCCATGTTCGCATAGTATAGTTTTTGCTTTTCGGCATCAGCCATATCCGTACGTTGGAGAATATTTGACATTTCCGTATCTTTATGCATCATGTTGGCCATAAGCGGTGACGTTTCAAGCCTTTGTTTCTGTTCGTATCTATGCAACACATCCTCAGGGACCAATACCATTCGTTTGGTATGCTTCATTTTATAAGTAAGCTACTGAGCACGCTTAACACAGGCGGCAGTAAGGCAGCTAATAGGTTCCCACCTTTCTGATTAAGGTGTTTCTTCTTTTGTTTTCTTGAGACCTTTTTATTGGCTAAGGCACGGAGATGTGTCTTGTAGCGCACCAAACCTCGCTTTTGAGGAGGTGTTAGTGGGATAACCCCTTTAAGTAAATTCAGTGAACACTCGCAAATAGCCGTGATCACATCCGCGGGAACATTATCGATAAGCAATTTTCGCAATTTAGGTTTACATTTCACTATGACTTGAAGATAGGGAAGACTTCCTCTCATGTGCTTCGACATCTCGCAAATGATGGGTTTAGGTGACACACGCAACTTAAGTACGTTTCATGTAAACAACTTGTCTTTCCCCTGGAAGAATGTTTGTTCTAAGACGTACGTTTTCTGGTGTCAGCTGATGACAATCAATCATTAAATATCCATATGGTCTTGTTGTAGCATCGTTAAATGATTCTAATAGGTAATTCGTGTCTCTTGGATACATTTGACGTGCCAAGGTTGCAATACCAAGCGAATCGCGCGGGTTTCGGAATATCATCATATAGTGGGAATTTAAACTGATCGTTCGTGACAATTTACCAGGTGGAAATAGGTTTTGGGTAAGGAATAAAACTGAAATTCCACGGTGATGAGAACCACGAGTAAATAGATCCGACATGCGTTGATCATTAGAGCATTGAGACATCAAATCATCCAGTATGACTAGAGAGTTTTCACACCCATCGGTCATATCGTATAAATCGCTCGGAAAACCTTCCATCAATTCAACGTTTGGTAGGGTTCTCGATAACTCGTCAAATTCTTTTTGATATTCTCCATAACAGTAAATCACTTTGGTCGGAACAGGATAAAACAATTCTTCCATATGATGTAGCATAGAACGAACTATATGTGATTTCCCACTCTGGCTTTGTCCACAAATATAAAAGTTTGCAAGTGTTTTAAATCTCACATCCATCGTGTCCACAAGCAAACAACATAATAAGTTTTATTTCATAGGCCCCTGTACTTTATAGCGAAAATATGCGTTTAGCGAAAGAAATCATTTTGCGGAAAAAACTTTCTTCGATCTTGAACTTTGTGAAATCAATGGTTTTTAAAACTGATGCAACTAGTCGTACAGCTCTACGCGTAACGTGTTCGGAGCAAGAGTCATTCATCACATAAACCATTGTTAGGTAAGCTATGGCACGACCAAAATTGATAACATTCGTTTCGTGAAAAAGCGTAGTTAGATCACAGGAATAAACACGCGTTGCCATTTGTTCATACAGTGTTTTGTGATGTTCAAGACAAATATTTATATGATGCGATAACGTTTTCATGTCAATGTCAACGTTATTTTCTGAAACTCATCAAAATCAAATCCATCTTTCCCAACACAACAACAGTAAATGAGCACACACTGTGAAACATTTCAATTATATATTTTGAAAACAGAAACAATGCAAATTTACTATACGTTAAATGTTTACAAAATAATTTTCACACAAAATTTATTGTGACCAAACAATCACTCTTTAATATTTATAAGAAATTGTTACACAATGCAAAAACATATTAATTAGCTCGTTAACAATTTGTCTGGAAGTTCAACTGCTGTTCAAAACGGGTGCAAATGCCCTCTAGGGTCTCCATCACATGTCCCATCTGGATTTCTTGTACAATATCCTGTGGAAAGAGACACCTCTTGATCCCCTTCATTCTGGACTTCAACACTTGCTAGGTACTGTTCCTCTGGCTCCCTTAACGATGATTTCACAAAGTTCACACTCTGATAAGGTACATGGTTCGGTTCGTCAGGTACCCACTCGAAAAACCGACACGAACTCTCCTTGTCGTTTGGACAGCAAAAGAACATACGATCCTTGTTGAGACCTTCCTTCTTCACCTTCCGAAACGAACATCGAGATCCATGATGACAAACTGGTCCCGTTATTGTTTGCATATCACCCCACGTCCAAAAGGAACAAGGACTGTTCTTATCAGAACACACGAAAAATGGTCTCCCATAACTTCCTTTCATCAGATCTTTGACTACACGCATCTTCGTAAGCTTTTGATGTTCGTGACATCGAGAATGAGGCTGACCCGTAGATCTCCAGGCAGTTATGGCTTTCTCAAACAAATAACCATCGTCTTCAGAACAGAAGAAATTACAACTCGGGTTTTGACCACAGAACCAAAACGATCCATTTTTAGTTGTCGAACAAGCAGCTGGCTCACCATGTAAACACTTCATCTCTCTATGCAAACTGAACAAACTATACATTCACTCACCCAAAGATCTCATTTTATACTCTCAGATAATTTTAAAAAGCCAATCAGATCTCACAACCAATCATGTCTTCGCAGACGTCCGCCCCTATTAGTATTCCAATTTTAATCCATGTAGATACATGTAGATACGCGTATCTACGCAAATGACGTCATATGGCGAGATCCTCAAAATGCTGACGTCATATGGCGGGAAAATTCACCCTGGATGGGGGGTCATATCTACTCATGGGATACAGGGAACGATAACTAAAGCTAATGATTGTATAAATATAAGAGTTAGTGTTATCAAAATCTACTTTTTCTTTGTAGTATGTCCCTTGTTGCTGGTGCTGGTTTGTGTGCAATAGTGGGAGCAATGTTGCCTGGGTCGCTAACATTGAGGGGGACATTGCGTGTTACATTCTCTACATCATGCAGTCTCCGGTTGATTATCTTTGACATAAGAATTGGAATGTAGTCATATCCTTTGTCGACTTTGACTTTTTTTACATCCCACTGTCTGGTCCTTCGGTTATATCTTTTGGTGATCATATCAACACCGGATTTACTTCTGGCATTTGGAAGATTGGCATGGTAATTCCAATCTATTGCTGTCAATTGCTTCCGGGCTTTATACACTCTATAACTAATGGAATGATATATACATTACAACAGGAATTTTCACAATATATGAGCATATAATAATTCGCCAGAATATACATTAAAATTCATAAAGCAATTGCTACCTCACCTGAATGGCACTCTCTTTGGTGCGTACATCAGACTGAGGCTATTGGCACATTCTATTTCTCCAGTGTGTCTGCCAAATAGATGAAAAGCTTGTATATATATATATATAACTTCTATTTATTTATATTATACATGTGTCAGTGATGGATTTGGGGGGGGTGCTAATTTGATTAATTTCCCTATCAAATACAAGACTTTAGTCTTTAGAATAATATAATCTATCAAGACTAAGTTCCCCCTGTCCATACAACGAGCTACTCAGTTGTGCCACATGGAGGCGGTTTTACCAGAACACTGATGTATGTGGATGGTTGTGTGCTGCTCATGACCGACACCCACAAAGCACCGACCGACACTCGCTCAGCACTAGAGCACCCCCTACCAGATCATACTGGATCCATCATTAACATGTGTATGTTTTGGTCTAAGAAATGCAAAATAGTTCTCAATACAATATAGATAGAGCAAATATAGATTTTTGCTTACTCCAAAAAGCCACTACAGTCTGTATGATTCTTCACACATGAAACAGACTGTATAGTGGCTTTTTGACGTAAGCAAATATTTATTTTATATATCTTAGAAAGAGTCTATACCTAAATCTTGTATAATATTTGAAGCTGTCTAGAAGTTCTGTATTGAGGATAACCTTCTGCAGCTCAATGAAATCATTGTCACGCCTATCAAACCAAGGAAGGCTCTCATCATGATCTCCTTCAGGATGCTTGCATTTACCACCAAGCCACTCATGGGTATTGCACACATGATGTAATAACCCTATCCACATGTCCTGTAGGTTTGTAATGAAAAGTGATCATTTGTAGGATTTACATGCATGATTGAAGAATAAATTTTTATCATGATCAAAAAACTAACCTTCATCAGTTTCAATGCCTCGGCATCTGACGTGGATTCATCCGTTTTGCATTCGCTGGAACAATACCAAAAATGACGGACTATATGGCTTGACCAGTCTTTTATTTTGTTCATTGCCTTAGGTTTGCCAAGCTAAAATCAAATAAAATATTTTTTAGCATGTGAAAAATAATTAATAGAGATGAAAACTCTGAACAAGACAGAACGAACATGAGTTCATTAATACAATCACTTTAACAGGAAAATTTGTCTCTGCAACCAACTTGAGAACTGACTAACCTTGTCAAGACACTTTTTTATAGATTTTGCCTTGTGCCAAACATCTAGACTGTGTTTCACTTCTTTGAAGTCATTTTCTGAAATGATAACAATTATTTTTATACATTACTACCCCCTGCATGAGTAAATAGAGGGAGGTTCCCTCTATTGACTATCTTTTACATCACCTCTAATCACTTAAATGCAGTTTCTAAACTTAAACTTACCCATTAATTTCTTGACAGAAGTTGAGGCATCAGTGACCAACTCAA
Source organism: Trachythela sp. YZ-2020 (assembly GCA_016169945.1). NCBI lineage: Eukaryota > Metazoa > Cnidaria > Anthozoa > Malacalcyonacea > Clavulariidae > Trachythela > Trachythela sp. YZ-2020. Next base: position 5,269,851 of record JADLSH010000389.1, read on the forward strand.
CCACATTTAAGTCTGCTTGAACTTTTTTAAAAGATTTCTTCAACCCTTCTATCTCCATGTTATTAGAAACCAAGCCAACATGTCGTTTATCCACAATTTCAACATTTAGGATGTACTTGGACCTAATTTCTATTATAAAGTAGCATAGATTCTTTGCGTTGAAGCCAGGGGAATCACACTGGCCATCACCACCAACAATTATATCTTGGCCTCGAAATTCATCCACTAGTTGGTTTCTCATCCGTCCCCACCACTCATCCACTGCTGGCAGAAGATACAGTCTCTGTATTCTAAAGTATGACGATTTTGATATCAAGGCCAAATTCATACTTGCAGTCAAACGCTTCACTTTGCCAAAGTTATTTCCCGACAGTAACACAGCTGCAGCAATTTGGATGTTATTCACATACATAAGATTGACTTCATGAGAGGAACAAAACCTAAATATGTGTCCAGACTGACATGAAATGTTTACAATTAAGGTTGTACCAACAAGATGATGTGTAACATGTGGAAGGTTAGTGCAACCTGGAGTCTGACAACGTTTCGCAAATACATCCAACAGCAAATCCAGTGAGCAAATGAAGCGTTGCTCAGTAACTGAAGAAATGACCTTCTCGAATATGTGATATATTTTAATAACACAGACGATGAAAGAGTCCTAAGTAAATACAATGAATAAAAATATAACTACATACATACTATACGCATATCGGACTATGCCAATGAATAGGACGATTACAAAGTTAAATATAAATACAACGAGAAGGTAAGACTTACAATAAAGTAGAAAAGTGCCTTGCTGTAAAGTAAACAAGAAAGATCGATATTGAAATGTCAAAACACTAACAGTCAGCGGTTACGCTACACAGTCCTCTACAGGTACTTCGTGTAAACTCTTCATCCCCCCCAGTGCGGAACTCTATGGCGCTACATAGGTGGACGCACTCAATGTGTTAGCCATTTGCCTGTTTCAGGTTCGAATCGTTTAGGGGGTCGACGTTCCCGGCTGGGGCGTGAGGACTGGCCCGATGACGGTGGATGCGAGGTTGGTGCTAGAAGTGTGTTCGGCACAGTGGGTGGTAAATCGTTTGTGAGTCCTGGAGCAGGTGGGTCTGGACTGTCAATCGGTGTTGGACTCACTATAGGTGTATCGCGACTTGGTGTCTGTTCTGGTGTATCCGTCGGTTGTGGCAAAGTCACTGTGGGGCGAAGGTGTGGTGTGGAGTCCTGCTTTTCAGTGCTGCTGGTGGGTAGGGGTGGTGCTGTCAGTGACTGCTTGGTGGATGGAGTCGTTGGTGTATATGCACGGAGGAAGCGGCGGTTGCGTAGGGTGAGTCGTCCGGAACCATCCACTTTTACCCTGTATTGGTCGTGGCCTTGTGCTTCGACAACTGTTCCCGATCGATCCCACTTGGTCCGGCTGGCACCTGTTTGGTTCTGGAGGAATACTCTCTCGCCTAAGGTTAATGGGCGGAGTGGCCGCGAATGGGCTTTCAGGGATTCAGTGGTGCGAGTAATCCGTGTTCGAAGGGCGTCTTCCCTTGCTGCCCATGCCTGACGCCAAAGAGGGCGGACGTTTGGGTTCGAGAATTTCTCCAGTCGGTTAACAAAAGATAGTGAGTCCCGTAAGGGGCGGCCAAAAATTATCTGTGCTGGTGAAAGGTTGCAGTCGGGATCAGGGGTGTTGCGCAATTGCAGGATGGCAGTCAGGAAACGGTCATGGTCAAGGCTGCCGGTTGGCCCTGTGTTGGACATTAGGAGACGCTTGGCTGTTTTCACTGCAACCTCTGCTCTACCATTGGATTGAGGAAACGCGACGGAAGACACACGGTGCCTGACGCCCCACAGGCGGAGGAAGTCCTCAGTATGGCTTGCCATAAACTCCGGGCCGCCGTCGCTTGAGAGCTCCTCTGGTACACCAAACGTTGCGAAGAACGAGCGCAGGTGTTGCACGAGGCCCACCGAGCCGCCAAGGTTGGTTCCTGCTGTTGAACTCAGCACCTCTACCCAGCCAGACAGGCGGTCTCCTACTACGAGGTAATGGTGTCCTCCATAATCAAAGAAATCAGAGACAATCGCTTCAAAGGGAGTTGACGGTGGTGGAGTGGGGAGAGGTGGTGTGGCTGCCTGTGAAGGGGCATTCCGGTTGCAGTCTGCACATCCGTCTCTGGTTGCGCGAATGTCCTTTGACATCCCTGGCCAGTAGACTATAGCGCGGGCACGTTGTTCCATGGTTGACGCTCCTTGGTGGGCTGCGTGTAGATGCTGTAAAACGCGGCGGCGGAGGGACGGAGGGACTACAACACGGTCTTGGTATAGCAGGACGCCATCTTGTGCATATGCAGATTCGCAGATGGGCCAGAGGCTGGCTAGTGTGGGATCGTTGCAGTCGAAGCTCTGTGTGCCTTGCTCTATCAGCTTGAGTAGGTGGTTCAGGGACGTGTCGGCCGCTGTTTCTTGCGCGAGAATAGGCCATGAGATCGTACCGAGCTCTTGAGCATCGTGTCGGATGGAAGCCATGAGCGCCGACTCAATGAAGTCAGGGCAACTGGACAATCCGAGTGAAACAGTGTTCGCCGAACCTGATGGTGAGGGGTGTCTCGACGTTGCGTCAGCGGCGAAGTTGGTCTTGCCGGGTAAGTGCTTGATGTCGAAACGCCACGGGAGGGTGCGTTGTTTAAGCCGGAATAGTCGCGAGTTGGGTATCTCGTCCAACGTGCGGTCGCCGAAGATCTTCACAAGTGGTTTGTGGTCGGTGATTACGACAAGGTTGTCGCAACCTTGTGTGAAGTAGCGTGTCTGTTCAAGACCCCATGCCACGGCAAGTGCTTCCCCTTCAATCGCGGCGTAGCGTTCCTCGGCTGATGAGAGGAATCGTGAGCCAGCCAGGGTGATGTGCCATCCTCCAGGGCAGCAGTCTGGTATACCGGAAGGGCAGCTGCAGTGCTGTTGAAGAAGGAAGTAACCAATACCGCGTCGTGACCAGTCTGGGCGGAGGCAGGTCCGCTTGTGTATATCAAAGATCTCAACATCCTTGCGGATGGCTTCCACGATGGCCTCTTTCGATGTTATGAAGGCAGCCTCCAACTCGGGCGTCCAGTGGAATGGGCAGCGAGGACTGAGGAAAGGCTTGAAGGGGGCCATTATATCGCGTAGTTGTGCGTAGTTGGTTACCTGGTTGACAAGGCCGAACCAGCTCCGGATATCGGTTGTGGAGGTGGGTGGGGGGAACTCTCTAATGGCGTCTAGGTACTTCGGAAGTGGTTCGATGGTCGAGGATGACACTCTGAAGCCGGCAAAGTCTACGCTCCGTTTGGCAAATTGGAATTTGTCTGGGTTTAACACAATTCCGGCTTGTCCAACACGTGTGAGCACGTCGATGGTCCTCCACCAATGCTGCTCCAAGTCGGTGTCATAGTGGATTGTGTCGTCCACGCAGCGTTCCTTGCGCACAAGAGCCGACAGGATGGCGTCAAAACGACGATTGTATCCATCCCCTGATGATAGGAAGCCTTGGGGTGCTCTCAAGTAGCGCCAACGGCCAAAGGGCGTGAAGTAGGTGGTAAGAGGGCGGTCAGATTATAGAAGCGGGACGCTGTGGTAGCCGTTCCAGGCATCCGTGACTGTTTTCCACGTGTCCTTGGGGATGCGACGTGCGAGGTGGAAGGGTGACTCCATGGCGAATGTTTCCCGCTTACAAAATTTGTTTAGTGGCGAGAGATCGACCGTGCGACGTGGAGACCCGTCGTGCTTCCGTGTTACCACCATCCGATGGCACCAGGACACAGGTTCTCCGTAAGGCACACGTTCAATGACACCAAGTGCTTCGTCACGGAGGAGGTCGTTGTATACTTGCTGCTGCCAGTGTAGGGGTATGTTGGCTGGTGTGTGGCAGGCCTTCGGTGTGGCGGCCATGTCAACGTGCATCTCGATCGGTGGGCCCTCCATGCATGGTAATGCCCGATGTGGGCATGTGTTGAATGTGGACGAGGAGTATCTAGCAAGGAGCCATGCTTTCATACGTTCGTTATTCTCTGGTGTACAGGGGAAAGGCAGGGCCGATGGGCGTGGTGGGGTAACCTCACGCTGGGGGCACGAGCATGTGTCTTGTGGGGTATTCGGCGTATGACAACCACCATTGAGTGACCGCGTGACGTTGATGGATGGAGGTGCGGATGATGCATCAGAGTCGGTGATGTGGATCCTTTCTTTGGGGCTGCCTGCATTGTCCGTAGATGGGAAGGCATTTGCGAGCAGGCCGAGGTTTAGCAATGTCTCGTATGACAAATACATGGCTTGGACAGAGCTGCTAACATAAACCATAGAGTGGCACGACGCCACTTTGGCACTGCTGCGTTGCGTTGTGATCTTTGCAAAGAACGCTCCGTCAATGGAGATAGGAGAGCGGTTGGCAGCTGACAAGCTAAGACTAACCGGCCGTAAATCGTCGCGGGAGAATCCACAGGCAAGGAAATCAGTCAGGGACCACAAGTCAGATTGTGCACCTGTATCGGCAACTGCTGAGACCTCTGTGTTGTGGCCCGGGGCATGGGTGGGGCTGGTGACTCTAGGTGCGGCTGACTTGGCAACGGAGATCGTGACTTTGACTCTAGGGTGGTCTAACAGGCGAGCTCGTTTCCATTCACCTTTTGAGAATATGTGGTGGTCAAGTCTTGTGGTTGAAGCTCTGTTGACGTTGCCATGGGTGGTGGAGGCATGTTTACGGCGTCTACCTGTCTGAGAAGGTCGGTCGCTATGAAATGCGGCCACCTGGGATATGGGATCTTGCTCTATGGTCTGGAGGCTGGACTGATTGTCGTGGGGCGGGCGGGGTTGACGTTTTTTCCTGCGACGAGCTCGGTAGCAGTCAATGCACAATTGGTGAGGTTTGGTGTTCCACCCACGGGCTCCCTCTGTAAAGACCTTGAAGGTATGCTTGCAGTCCGGGCAGGTTGCCTCTTTCGTTTGATCTGCTGGGGGCGGGGTGGTAGCAGTGGTTGTCCTTGGATTCTTCTGGCACTGGAAAGATGACACAGCAGACAGGGTTGATGACGGAAGGGCATTGCGGGCCATTTCCTTGTTCTCAACAAGGGCAATCACGTCATTGACTGGTTTCTTGAGGATGTCGGGCGTCCCCAGTACTTCACGGCGGATGTCTGGATCAGATAAGCCATTGAGGAGAACGTCGCGGATGACGTGATCTGTGTAGTCCACGCCCTTGCCACACTCAAATTCGGCTGTAAAGGCGCAAGTTTCGGCTTTCCCTCTCACCCTGGCCGTAAATGCTCGGAAAGTCTCATCCCTTTCTTGACGTAGTTGGAGGAGCTCAGTCCGCAGGACGCAAGTAGCAACGGGGATGACTGCAAGGGACCGCATGGCGGCAAGCAGTTCGTCGAGGGTACTGGAGGCTGCATTGGGGTTTGCTTTTAGGAGGCTATCACCGAGCTCGGTCCCAGCACACTGGAATAATTGGTATGGGGCCGAAGTGTCATTGATCCCAGATCCGGCTCGGAAGACTGCCCATCGCCGGACAAACACGTTCCAGTCTTCAGTAGACACACCGACATCTATTTTGGGCCGCTCAAGTTTTGGGCCTTGAAGTGTGGGTGCTGGTTGTTGTGAGACTGTAGGTGCTGTATTCTGATGGGCCAGACCATGGTTTGTTAGCAGAGCGATGGCAAGTGCCTCTGAGACGTCATTAGTTTGAAAATCGCATTGCGGGACAGAACATTCTACGATAACCATGACTCTTTCATGAAGAAATGACCTTCTCGAATATGTGATATATTTTAATAACACAGACGATGAAAGAGTCCTAAGTAAATACAATGAATAAAAATATAACTACATACATACTATACGCATATCGGACTATGCCAATGAATAGGACGATTACAAAGTTAAATATAAATACAACGAGAAGGTAAGACTTACAATAAAGTAGAAAAGTGCCTTGCTGTAAAGTAAACAAGAAAGATCGATATTGAAATGTCAAAACACTAACAGTCAGCGGTTACGCTACACAGTCCTCTACAGGTACTTCGTGTAAACTCTTCAGTAACCATATTGAACTCTCTATCAAGTGTATACTTCTCATCTCCTCGACTGAATTTAGGGTGTGGTCCAAACTCAAAACTGCTTTTGTTCTCAGCATCACCATCCAAATCATCTTCAGGAACAGAATCATCAATATGCTCGAATTGTTCCTCATCAGAGTCAAAAAGGTCAAACGCATCATAATAGACCGCATCATCATCGTCGCCTCTGTCAAAAAAAATTACTAGATTCTTTAAAATGCTCTTTTCATGCCACCCAAATGCATGAATATCTAAAAATCTTATAATTACACAAAATGACTAATGCATGAATAAATTCTTCCTGTTAACACCCCCCGGGCTACCCCGGGACAATGCATAAAATCAAATCCCTGGAGTGTTGCCCGGGGGAATGGTAACACAAAGAATTTATTCATGAATAATCATTAACTAAAGTAACATATTAAGTTTCACCAATTAAGGATACCACTAAGAACATTTACAATACATAAAAAAATACTTACTCATTTTCATCAAGATCTTCTTCATCGTTTAGTACTTGAATCGCTGAGCTAGTACGGTCGTGCTGCCTGTTAGGAAACATTACAAAAAGCATTTTATTGGAAGACCAGTTCACCAATTAAATCAGGTATAGACTTTGCTCTTACAGCTAAACAAGCATTTGTCTCAAATTTAAAATTGTAACCTATGAACGGGCATACCCATAATGGGCTGTATGGCCTATGTAGGAGGTAGTTATTATCATAGTGTTTGATTATGATAACTTTTACAATATTAGAAGTCTACTAGCATGATTATAACATAGTATTTACCCAAGACTTTCATCAGAAATAGTTTCTTCAGAATCATAATCTTCTTCATCATCTGAAAAGATTGAAGTATTTCCCTCCTTCCTTACAGTGGAATCTTGCTCACCAACAAAACTACAATACATAAAGAATGAATACCTTATAAACATGTAATTTGAAATAAACTGAAAAACAAAAATTAATCTTCAGGGGAAAACATTATTTAGTATGAACACATCATGTAAAATGAACACATCGATTGCTTACCTCTCCTGAAATGAGGTATCAGAAACAGCATTATCTACGTCCACTTCCACATTGTCATCATCATGAATACATCCAAGAACCAGTTGAGAAGATATAGGTGACTCAACATGAGAAAGGGTTTCACCATAAGACCTTTTCAATGGTGTAGATGTTAGTGCTTCTAAAAGCATGAAATATTATATAAATATACTAGTACCTGTGGTCAATTCTATAAATATAAACCAATTGTTTTAAAAAATTTGATACTCTCAACTAGTTTTCATTTTGGCTTGCAAATGGTGAACCTTTATACAAAATCGTATTTTAAAGATGAAATTTAGAAGGGCCCATCCTATATGGTATAAATGATAAAGTAATTATCTTCACACCTTGACAGATCATGTTTGCCTGTTCTTCGACCATGTCACTCCCATTGTCTTCGGTAAAATATTCAGTTACCAGAGTTGATGTACCGACTGTATTTCGTCGCCGTTTTGGCTGTATAGTTTTAGCAGAAGATGATTCCCTAAATACCCACACGCAATAAATTACATATAAGTAGAGTTCATTCTCCAAACTGAATTGAAAAACAAATTGAAACTTACCTTCGACGAAATTCCAAAGACAACAAGTGCGCAGCAAAATCGCTGTCACTTGATTTCTCGTAGCCAGCCGCAATTTTGGCCTGTTTCCACGCATTAAATAAATTAAGATTTAAATATATCCTTTTATGATCTCCCTCCCATGATCTCCTGTAATCTTTTCGGCTCAAAAACACCTTTTTTCGACCAGAATTTTGCCTTGTGCCTCCGTGCATGGCGCCAGGATTAGACGCCATATTGGATTTCAAAACTTGAAAAAGTTCACCCAACCTTTTCAAGTTAACTCATGCGCAGAACAGGATGCGCAGCGGGTGACACTGCTGCTTTAAAGGTGCTGAAAATGATATCACTACAATTATGTATACATAGCCATCAATGGCTTAAGTAGATTAAAATTGTAACTGTAGGAACGCGACAATAAGTTTCTCAAAAATTATTGATTATTTTTACTTTATACAAGTCATACATTGTTCAAAGGCAAAAACAACTAGCCTTCGATTGATTGGTTGAGACTGGAATTAATTTAACCATGCATGGCCAGAAAATAAATCTTTTTTCCAATATTCGTATATGTGCGCCTCTATACATTTAATTATGATATTCGTTATCAGCATCATACATGTGGGATTGTTAATTATATGTCACTTAAAAAAGCTTCTCTCACGAGCGTACTGTACAATTCAAGGAAATGGCACCGTAGCGAGTTTTGCCCTCTATCAGTTGATAATTGACTAAACTCTCAATTGATTTCTGTGTTTCTTAATATAGACCAGAATAAGGCTTTAAATTTTTATTTAGCAAAAACGACGTTTCGGAGTTTACTCCATCATCAGGTTAAAGATTGTATACAATTTTGAATAAACTGCGTAAGCATAAAATGATACATCTCAAGCCAATTCACCAATGACATCAGAAGAGCGGTCCAGGGTTCAAACCTCATTGTCCGAATAGTTGAACGACCGAAAAGCTCACTCAAGAACCTTCTCGTAGAGTCACGACCTTACGATAAAGCATGCACAGTCCCTTCGAAATGCCCAGTATGCAGTACTTCGTCACTTCCCATTCGGTGCTCGCAGAAAGATGTAGTTTACCAAATAAGCCGTGACCTTTGCGGAGCAGCATATGTAGGAGAAAGAAGTAGACCATTGGTCGTTAGATACCAAGAACATTATCGCTCAGCAGCAAATCCCGTGGCGAAATCCTACAAAAACATGGCTTTCGCAAAGCATTATCAAGAGCAACATCAGGGATCAAGATATTAAAGAAAACGAAGGGATCCGTAGAACGTAAGATTACGGAAGCTTTATTCATTCAAAAGTTGAAACCGGACTTGAATGGGAAATACGAACAGTTAAACATTTTAGATTTCGTAGTTTAAAGACAGCATGCAGTAATATTATACTATTACATTCCTAATTTTATTAGAACTACTTTTTCTCGGACACGTCATTTATATGCTTATGATGGAGTAAACTCCGAAACGTCGTTTTTGTTAAATAAAAATTTAAAGCCTTATTCTGGTCTATATTAAGAAACACATAAGTCAATTATAAAATGAGGCTCAGAGAAAGTTCGTTTCTAAACCTTTTAAACTCTCAATCTCTCACTTCACAATAGAATATATACATATAAACATCATATCCGCGATACCATTAACTCGTACTGAGTAGAAATTCGTTCTAAGTTGAGTGGCGCAGTTACTGTATCGCTTTTGGGTAGGAAAATTGCCTGACTGCTCTATCCAATTTAATATTTGGCAATTGTGCATATTCTAATCATCGCATGCGTGTAAGACAGTTCGGAGTTTCGACTGCGTATCCAAATGACGCCGGCGTTCTGCGTTGGGATAAAATTTCAGTTGAATCATAACATGCAGCTGAGACTGGAAGAATTTATTATATGCATACCGAAGTGTTCAACTGCTCAATCATCATTTGAATAATGCAAAATTGCTCGAAGAACAATCAGTTTCCGCACTGTTGACTCGCTATATATTACAAATTTATTCCCTCAAGTGTAGCTCAATTGTTGCAGAAAATGCAAGAAATCAAGCCCCTGAGGCTAAAGAATACGAATTTTCTGGGGAAGGGAGGACCCCCAGACTCCATAACAGTTTCGCACACCTCCAGTTCACCATCTCCTTATTAGGTCCGTTTTTCTTGATGCCCCTCCCCCACCCTCTGGCGATTTATTTAAAAAGGTCCTCTTTTCTTTACTTTGCTTCACACAGTGCCAGTAAAAAAACTATTTAATGGACAGTTCTATTGTGGCTATATGTAAAACACAAATAAATTATTGACCAGTTGAATACTTGATATGAATATTTTAATTCTTCCAGTCTCAGCTACATGTTATGATTGAACTGAAATTTTATCCCGACGCAGAACGCGTCCTTTGGATGCGCAGTCGAAACTCCGAACCGGATGTTAGATTACAGACGAGCTATGAAGATAAGCTAGGGAAGACTTGATAATCGCGTCACTTTACCAAATACTGCCAATTTGGCTGAAGACTAAGAACCTGTACATAATGCTTACAAACAAATACCAGCCTATGGTCTTACTTGTATACTTTCGGTACGAGCTAAAAAATCTGTTAAAATGCTTAATAACCTTAATCTATTTCTTCCAACCCAATTTCGTCACCCGTGTTTATGTCTTTTATAACAGTAGTTAAATTGTGAGTTTCACGCATTGATCCAGCGATGCAAAAAAATAGCTGGTATAAACTTTATAGCACTCTCTCATCAACCCATGCAATTTCACTACGTTAAAACTTTAAGCGTTATGTATCTACGATAAATAGAATAGATTGAAATATAAGCTTTGACGGTGAGTCAATTTCTCCTTTCAGTCTTGTCCATACCTGCCGAGCTGTCCATCTTCTCTTCCATCACCTAAATTGGTACAAAAATTACTCTAAGAATGAGATCAAACCGTACACATGATATTAGCCAGCGTGGCCGGCCCTCGTTGGAGCGGAAAAGAAGAACGGGGAGTGAGGGCCTGCAAGAAAACCCGGTTTTCGTGACTAAACGCCGTTATAAAATTTGTGGTAGTTGTTCGAAAATATAACGTCTCTGCTGAATGTGAAATTTTCGCTAAAAATGAAAATTTTAGATTGTGTAAAACATAAAGGAAAAACAACAAAAACTACATTTAATGAAACTAGTTTACAATAGTTTCAGTCAATACGTCCAAACAATGATACACCCGATTCCGAAATTTTGGGTCAACAAGGCCAAATCCGCACTCGTGCTGGGAGTCTTGCCAACGCGGGGGGGTTGTACAATTTTAAATATTTTTCTTAGGGAGGGGTTTCATTTTTAAAAGCGTCAACAAGGGGGCGGCTCCATGAGATTTTTATATATGATCGAGAACGTCCAACTGGCTCCTAGGGTATAAATAATGAACGGTCCCTTAATGGACAACCACTAGAAATTTCAGGAATTTCAAAATTTTTAAAGTTTTTAAAGGACTTGCCAGGCCGGTATTTTTTGGATATTTTTCACGCCCAGACAAAAACTACATATTCTTTATTACTGGCAGTAAATCAACTTAGGGTCTGTTCATCTGAGCCAGGTTTGTGGATAAACCGGGGAAGTGGGTTGAATTATTTCTGTATTCATATGACTATTATTATCCCATCTAATGTCGGTGGTACGAAATTACGAAAACATGGCGCCTTCGAAATATCTTTTGTTGTAATTGAACAAACTTTACGTTGCATTACCACTTTTAATAATGGTCATTGCTTAGGTCTATTAATGATTATTTTTCTTGTTTATCTTTTCTAACTACGCCGCTCAATAATAGGTCAAAATCGGCCAAGCGGGATGAAGCATTCATATGGAAAATTTTATCCCACTTGACAGAGATCCCACTTGGAACAAAGTGTGATCTCACCTAATCGGACTGGTTTGTCTCATATGACATCATCCTCGTATGCAGTTTTTAAAGATAAACTTTATGAATATTATTTTACAAAACTAATTTCGGATTTTGACGTTGACCGAACAAGAACATGTTTTGTCTGTTGTGTATAAGTAGAGTAATACGTTGTGTATTTTGTGTTGTTATTGACTATATTGGTGTACATGGATGGACTTAATATGGGATCTCAGTCCTGTTGTCCAATCCTTCAATCATATCTTTTTATGTTTTTCTTTGTTTGTTTATTTTTCTTGTTGTTTTTTTATTAATGTAATATGATTGTTAAGCTAATAAATAAATAAATAAATAAATAAATAATGAGACTTAGTGACGTCATTTTCAAACGAAGAATACTTATACTTTTGCTTGAACACTTACTTTGTTTAGCGGGTTCTCCACAGGATAGACAGGCATATATCCCTGCATGCGAACATTGTGTATACTGCCAGGCTCGATGGGGTACGGGACAAAGTTAGGAAATTGTCTGGGAAGTGACGGAGTATTATATTGCTGAGGACTGCCATTCATCGACACCTGACCTTGTTTGGACTGATGCATCGCGTGTTGTTCCGAGCCGTTGTAACCCGGAAGCTTGAAAAATGCCAGTTGAGAATTTTGATGTGCGAAGTGTTGGTTGAATTGCTGGTTACCTTGCTGAAGCTAATGAATGAAATATAAGTAGGAAGAAAAGTTAGCCTAGTTCTTGGGCTTTCACTTCCGCAATGCTTGGTGTGCTGGAGTGAGAAGGATGGAGAGTGGCTGGAACGCCTGAAAGCGAGATAGACTTGCCCCAAGTCTTTCTTTCATTGTCTTTCTGTATCGATCCACTATAGTGTAAATAACAGGGGTTGAAATTGGGAGAATATATTAGTCGCCCAAGTGGCTACCAGGGAATAAAATCCGGTCGCCAAATTTAATACCACGTCGCCCTATATTAATGAAGGCTTATTGATCAATAAATTGATTTATCATTTGAGATTTACCTAATAATTACCTCATGCCGTGAGACGAGACATTACTTTACGTTTCTGACATAGACAGTATTAGGAAAGCCTTTGGGAAATTTAAGTTTCTTAACTATGCACTTCTGTCACAGGTATATTTTAACTTTATTTGCTCAATCGCCACGAGGGCGACCTTTGGAAAAAATCTGGTCGCCAGAGGGAAAATTTGGTCGCAATTGGCGACCTGGCGCCCGGTTATTTCAACCCCTGAATAACAAGACGTAGCAAGGGATGGCGGAGCGGGAAAGAGAGACTTGTCAACTTCGGAAAATCTCGGTTCAAAACTGAACCGAAGCAGCTAGTCTTGCTCCAAGTTTCTCTTTCATTGTCTTTCTGTATCGATCTACTATATTGTAAATAACATGCGTGAACTCTCCGTATTTCACAAGATACAAGCGAAAACGGCACTTAAGTGAAATCCACGATAAGCCGCCCAAAATGGCGAATTATTTAGCATGACGTAATATCCTCGCGTGACTCCACGAGCCAAATATTCAGGTACGGTTGCCACTATGCTCTATAATGAACTTCATCACCAAGCCTCAAACTGGCATAGCTGAACATCCTTGGAGTGGAAAAGATGGTATCAATGAGGGGGTGGCTCTGATATAATGGCAAATAAATATACGACGGTTAGCTGCAGGGCAATCAGTGTCGGAAACGGGGAGTATATTGTTACACTAAGACGATATGGAGTAAGATTCTATAAAAACAATCGTGAAAACCTACCGGTAGTAGATGAGATTGTTGAAACTTTTGACGGTTTAGTTGCTGTTGTTTCAACTGTTGATGCTGTTGTTGTAAGATTTTCTGATGTTCTTGCTGATACAACTGTTCTTGAGCTTTCACTTTTGTATTCTTGGCTCCGCTAGCTTGCGGAGATTTTCGACTCTTCGGCGACTGTCGGCTAGGTGGTCGTTCTCCAGCGATGCTAGATACCGAGACGGCCGACAACTTTCCTTCTGCTGTAGTTTTGGTTCCTCTTGGTGGACTTGATGCCGCTTCACGTAATCTCTCCTCCACGTTCGGTGGCGTGTCTACTTTAACAGGACTTTTCTTTTCAAGCATTTGTTGTGAATCCTTTCCTGTTTGCGGAAGCTGAACTTCTGAATGTGCTCGTTGGCGTTGTTGTTCTTTCTTCGTCGCCAATTGTTCTTTCGTTTGTGTTTGAATCTTCGGATCTTGTTGTTTTGGAGTTTGTTCCTGTCCATTATTTGTCAACATATCCATCTCAGAAGGGCCGCTCTCAGGGGATTTGCCAGAAAATGCTTGGTTATTTCTGTCCGAACTTGTGTTTCTTGCATTTTCAACATCGTTCGGTGAAGCGATATCAGCTCTCTTAACATCTTGAGTCAAAGAGGGAGAATTCACCAGGGGCAGATTTGATGGTTTGGATAAGCGGGAATTTACCAACAACAAATGATCACGACGTTTGACTAGTTCGGAAAGCCGTGTTTCCAGCTTGACATTTTCGTGTTTCAGTTGGTGAAGACAAGATAACAGCGAGGCCACTAAGGAAGAAAGAAAATAGTAAATAATACTGGTATGTAGTTGATTTTGGAAGTTTCATTTTACTTAAGGTGGCTCCTTACAGTTTCAAAGAATGTAACATTTCCGATTTAGATCCAAATTTTTCGACAATTATTTTTGGTTGAAAATCAAAGTAAAGAGTATAAGTAAAAAACTATAAGTAAAGAGTTGAAATTTTTCAAAAAACACCCATAACTGCCGTTGCTATGGCAACAATTAGGCATTGTAGGGAGCCACAATTAGGCATTGGAATTTTTTAAAAATTCTTACTGGGGAAATGGTATGGATCGATTGGATCCTAACACGTGCGTCAGCACTTCTCAATATTGACCACTTCGAAATTGATGAGAAGACTTGGAAAAGTAATGCCCGCCAATGTAAGGGCGATGTCTGCGGCGGAGGTTAGAAAAGTAACAAATTAAAGAAATATGCATAGGAACTGAAAAAAGCACCGCATAATGAGTAGCTAAGCTATACAATGTTCGAACGCCATTGGACAAGTACGGTATGAAATGTATAAGCATTTAAGAATTGGAAAACTTAGTATTGAATATTTTGTTTCGAGGGATGCGTCAAAAGACAGCAGCCGCATGTTCGCAATGCGAATCTAATTTTATTTCTAGTGTTGGTACTAGAACTATGTTCTATAAAATACGTTCTCGATGCTGTATATTGATTTGAATCTAGTTTAGCAATAAAATAATCTACTGATGAAACACATATTATAGCCAATCTTGGTTTGAAGTGCTTGAGAATACATACACTTCACTTCCCCAATGCCGATTTCAAAGACGTCACTGTATATTAGTGTTATAGTGTACGTGTGTTAGACTTCAATAAATAAGCAAATCAATTTTTCTTGCGTTAATAAAATCGTTATTGGGTAACTTCAGTATTTAATGTCATGACAGCTGAAAACGTTATATTAAAATAAATTCGTATGATATATTCAAGAGTTTAATCTTAGTTAAGTTGTTTTGTATGCATTAAATTCATCTTCACGTATCCTGTTATATACTTTCCAAACCATGCAAAACAAAAAAGCATGCATTTTTTGACTGACAGGAAATCACATCAATTTCATCAGCGCGATTCAGCACAGGACTCGAAAGGCCGTCACATTTGATGTCTCTTAAGCATATAGTGAACAGATGTTTTCGTTTGATGAAAATATTGATCTTGCATGTTTTACTGACATAAGGGACCGTTCATTTTTTATCGGAGGGGC
This sequence comes from Trachythela sp. YZ-2020, assembly GCA_016169945.1. Classification (NCBI taxonomy): domain Eukaryota; kingdom Metazoa; phylum Cnidaria; class Anthozoa; order Malacalcyonacea; family Clavulariidae; genus Trachythela; species Trachythela sp. YZ-2020. The sequence continues at coordinate 5,285,240 of JADLSH010000389.1, forward strand.
GGGGGTGGGTTTGGTGGAGTTTAGTGTGCCCTCTTAAATCTTTTGCATGGCCCACCACTTTATACTCAACCTTTTCTCAGTGGCCCACCCCTAAATAATGATATTTTTCAGATGACCGCCCCCCACTTTCTCTCCTACAAAATCCAAAGTACATGTAACCTTAAAAAAACTCGTTTTTGTCTGAAAAAAGCTTTGTGTTCATTGGCTGACTTTTAATACTGTTAATATATTTTCAAGGTACACTTATAAACAGATAGAAGTTGTAATTATGTTATAAATATCTTGCTCAAGATTGGTTAGGATTTATTAAAGCATTCATTCTATTGGGTTTTGCATCGGTGAGGCGGTTCGGGGGCATACTCTTCCGAAAAATTTTGAATTTTGACAGCGCACGAATTAAAAGTACGTTTTAATTTCTGGCAGTAATAACTGTTTGTTTTTCAAGAAATTAATTTCAGCCATATCAATATGTTTGCAGTCTATATATCTATGACATTCAAAAAGTAATGAAATGAATACTAATGAAATTTGCAACTTTATATGCGTTAAACATCGAGCGATATCTGAGTATTGTTTATCCGATTTTCCATCGTACAAAGATGACAAGGCAAAGATTACTGAGTCTAACAGCAGTTCTGTGGTCGATAAGTTATGTAGTAACGCTTTCTTATCCACTTCTTGGTCAAGCTGCACGGCCATTAACAAGTTTCATAATATCTTTCGCCATTGTAAATACCGTGTATATACACTGTTAATTTTAGAGTGTTAAAATAGCACCTCGACTGGTGTTAGATTGACACCTAAGGGTGGTGGTAAATAGAAAGTGTCATTTTAGCACCTAATTCAGTGCTAATTTAACACCAAAGAAATACAAAGGGTCAATTTAACCCTCGATTTGTTTAACACCACTTTAGAAGTGTTAAAATAGCACCTACAAGAGGAGTGCAAGTGTTACAATAACACCGATTTCTGGTGCTAATTTTTGGGTCTTAAAATAACACCTCTACGGGTGTTAAACATTTGTTATTCATAGTGCTAAATTAGCACCGTTTCTGGAGGTAGAACATGGGTGTTAAGGTAACACCTATATTGGTATTGCTAAATTAACTCCGTTTCTTGGGGTGAAAATATAAATGTTTGAATATTTTCGCGCAACCCTCTTGATACCACAAACGACATGGAAATTCGGTTCATTTCGATGAATCCTGCCAATATACTTTACTAATGTTTGAATAGATTCTGACACAAATTCGAGGCAAATGCTGCAACGAAAGCGAGCCATTAGGCCATATTTTTGTCAGAAACACAAAAATATTCTCAGTGGATGTGCTATACGAGACGTGACGCACAATACTGGGTTCCGAGGCCCCACGCGCTCCAACAACTCCGGTAACTCTCTATATGGCATGGAATACCATATTAGGCATAACATGAGATCAAATTTCGTGCGGCAAGATTGAAATTATTCTAGGAATAGAAAATTTGACACCCTTCATGCAGAGGGGAAGTGTTGGGCATAGATGAGTTAACTATATATTTACAGTATATGCCTCTTGTTAAATCATTACTTGACCCTTTCGATAATTACGTCATACAGTAAACACTTTTTTGGCCTGGAGGCCTGATTCTAGATCCGATTGCCTTATGTCTTTATTAATGAGAGCAAAGCTTCCTGGTAAAAAATATTTATGACATAATTATTTAAAGATGCACCAATGTGACTTAGGCTCAGTGTTAAGGGGTGAGGTTAAGGGCCTAAGGTTAGTCGATATTGAACTTATAAGCTAAAATCAAAATGAATATTTTCAGGATGATGATTCCATTGACGAAGAAGTAGAGAAATCCACCTATCCACGGATTATAGCTTGGATCCTTTTTACATCGCTGCTGATGGACAAATCTGTTTAAACTTCTCAGGCAAAAACATTCCAGTGGCTATGGTGGTGACCATGCTTATCGCCTTCCTGGAAGCGGTTTTGATGGACAAGCGCGCATATGCTAAAGAAAGAATTTCTGTCCAGAAATTTGTCAATGAGCTGGGACTCCAATGGAAATAGTATATATACAACATTTACATTAAACTTCATTTAATGCATGCATAATGGTTAGTTAAAAGTTTTGTGAAAGGATATTTCAAGTGGAAGAATATTAACAATTGTTAAACTTAATCATGAACAGCTAAGGAAAATGAACCCAAAAATTTTTAACTTAATTTAATAATAATCAGGAAACTATTTTCTTGTTTGTGTCTAATATTATGAGGCCATTTGGGTGCACTAAATCACTTTAGTGCAGTGTAAACTAATAACAAAATTAAGTTTTATTTTCACCAGGGTTAACAGTTAAACTTAAAAACTGGTGTGACTTTAGCACTGAAAAGGCGTGTTACTTTAACACCAAAACAAAGTGTTATTTTAGCACTACACAACAAGTGTTAAATTAACTCTAAAAACCAGTGCTAATATCACACTAGGAAAGGTGTTGTTTTAGCACCGTAACTAGTGTTAAATCAACACCATCAAAGGCGGTGTTAAAATAGCACCCAAAAAAGGTGTCATTTTTTACCTAATTTTTTTGCACCACTTTTTGGTGTTAATTGACACCCTAAAATTAACAGTGTATACATCTCAATATGTCTTGCAATCCGAAGGACAGCGAGCAATCCTATGCTCGCGAATGGCGATCAAGCAAAAAAGTTTCAGAGTCTAAGAATGACAAAATCTTGCGTAATAGTAGTTGCTTGTATGGTGATATGTTATCTGCCCTTCGCAGTGATACGTTCGCTAGAAGCAAGTGTTTTTGTGACGAAGTTTATGGAATTATGGAGTAAAACGTTCAGTCTAATTGCCTTTTCAGTAGATTCACTCGTGTTCTTTTGGCGAAATCCAATCCTACGGAACGAGGCTAAAGTAGTCTTTCGAAAATCTTACTAAGTGATAGCTAGTAATTATAAGGAACGAGGCTAAAGTAGTCTTTCGAAAATCTTACTAAGTGTTAGTAGTAATTATAACGAACGAGGCTAAAGTAGTCTTTCGAAAATCTTACGATGCTAAAGTAGTCTTTGAAAAATCTTAATAAATGTTAGCCAATCATAAGGGACGAAACCAAAGTATAGTCTTTCAAAAATCTTACTAAATGATACGAGAAAATTGTCAGCATAGGATGCGATCTCCGTTCTGAATTCTATTAAGCCGTCGGGTAAGTTCTCTCTTTGGACTAAAAAATACAATAGTATTGAATTCTGAGGTTTCGATCAGGTGCGATCACATGATCTAGTCTTGTCCAAGAATACAGAGACGAAACTGCAAGGAAGTTTGAAGTTTGTAAGTTAGCAAACAGCCCTATAGTACCCAAACAATTTATGGTGAACTCGAGAACAGAAGTTTAAGCATCTCGGAGACATCATCCAAGGAGAACGATGTTGAATAAACTGAACGGATACGAGAACAAAGCTACTGAACTTCACAAGGATGGACTTCTCAAATGTGAATGTTATTTATATTTAGTTAAGTTGAAGACCAAAATATGACGAAACTGCAAACGAAGTTTGCAAGTTAGCAAAAAGCTATAGTATCCAAAATATTATGGTGAACTTGAGGAAGAGCCAGGCATGATACACCAAGCCAAAGAGTTGGTCATCTCGAAAACGTGATCTAAGGAAAACGTAGTTGCGAGTAAGGTGTGGTAAGCTACTGTACTTGACAAGAATGAACTTCTAAAATGCGATTCATGACATAAAGATACCAGTTAAATTGAACTGAGATAAAAATATATAGAATACAGTGATAAACCGGTACTAATGTATGGAGCAAAAACCTGGCCCCTGAGACGAAAGAACTAGAACTGTACTTATAAGAACAAATATGAGAATGCTACGTCATGGGCGTAGGGAATCTGCTTATTATAAAAGAAAGAGCAAAATGAAACAGTTAAAGAGATGGCCGAGATAGAATGTCATGAAGAGAAGTTGCGAGTTACCTATATATTGCGGACACGTATCTAGCAGAGGAAAATGATCCTTTGAGAAGAGCAGTGAACAAAGCAATTCCAGAAAAAAGAGGAAGGCCACACACGAGATGTTAAAATGGAGTGAATGAGGATATAAAAGTGAGGATGGTGACATGTCAAGATGTTAAAGATACTAAGATTGAAGATGTCAATGTCCTAAGCGGCCTCAGAAATATAAAATTCAATTCATACAAACGAGGATGAGAGTTGATGAGAGTCAATGAGAGTTGCAGCTCTCGCTCGCGCTTACCGCCAACACGCATCGATCTCTCATGCACTCTCATCAACTTTGAGCTGGTTCAAATTTTGATGAGAGTTGATGAGAGTTATTGCTACGCGTGCTAATATCCATTCAGTCAATTGTCATCAATTTTCATGAAATCTTGTTCTCGTTTGACCCGGGCACAAGAGTTGACCCCACTCCACTTTCACAACAAAGAAACACAGTGTGTACTGATTAGATTCAATAATCGATCTGAAATTTCACGTTAGTTTACTGTGCTTCTGCTGTATTTTGGTAAAATCAATCAGCCTCCTGTCTCCAAGAAGCACTGGTCTCTAATCTCGCACATTGCATCGTTTCATGTTTTCGCGCGAAAATTGCGTGTAAAAATCACGCAAACATAACTACAGTTTTCAAAGCCAAAAATCAACTGAAAATCAAGTTTATTTCGATATTTTAATTTGCTTCTAGGTTTCATTATCCTAAAAAACAAGTTTCTACTGCATTTACGTAAAAAACAAAAAATACATATCTTATGTCAAACAATGCAATAAAGTGAATAAAGCGATGGTTTGAGATAGTTCTTTCCGTTTTCTTGGAGTTTCCCATTATTTGTTAGTGTGTAAAATGTTTGCATTTCTAGTCACTGCACGTACAAAACACGAAAGCTATATTAAAACAAGTAAACAACTTTTATCGATTGCGTGGGATGTGCGTGTTTATCTGGAACTGCGCCTGCGAAATTTTGTACGCGCATGTCAAATCATTGATCTTGCAGAGGAAGAAAAACAGCTTGGCCGAGCGAGAAATTACCATAGGCATAGTATCATAAATATCTCCTAAACGAGTTCGATAAGTCACCCTGAAAATTTGTACATAAAGAGATATGTACTTGTAGCGTTCACGAAGAGAAAATCTAAAAAAATCTGTAGACTGAAGCTTTCAAAAAGAGCTGAAATTATTGAATTTTTTTAAACTTGCAGAACATATTTCTTAGTACTAAACTCTAAAGTTAATGATTTATCATTTAAAAAATGGGGGTCATCGAACTAGTTTTTAAAAAAAATTGAGAAAACTACAATATTATCGCCATTTTTGGTAACATTCTTTTCGTCATAGTCGCCATGGAAACGCCATATTTTTTAAAATTTCTTTTTAATTGTAACAAGCCTTTAATGTGCTATAATTGTATGGAAGTTTAAACCATGTACGTATAGGTTAAAAAGGAAATTATCAAATTTTAGCCTCTTAGGCAGATAAGTGTATATGGAGCCACCTTAACAGAGGATTTACGACAGAAGCAGTTATATATTAACTCACCGTCTAAGTACCCAGGTTGGTGACTGAGAAATTCCACTCCTTGCTTCCATTGGAATTCGAGAAAATCGTCCAGTTTTGTAGGGATTTCCCTGAAATAATAATTAGACCACCACATGTTAAAGAGCGAAATGAGATAAGCGATCAAACAAATGTTTACACACAATTAAAGAAATCAACAACCAAATTAATCTATAACATTTTTTCAACAATGTAAAATTAGAATATCAGAGTGAATACATGGGAAAATTTCTTTTTCAGCCAGTGGCGAAGCTACACGTAGCAACTGACCATGCTATGCATGCACATTTTTAGTTTTTTAATTATTCAAAATTAACCTTTAGAAGTGTATTGTCTGTCGATTATCTAAGCAGTGGCGTATGTGAAATTAATCGAACTTTTATCTAAAAGTCTTTGGAAGTTAGGCAAGAGACCTATTAAATTACTTTTCCAAGAGTTACTGAAGTGTTTCTGTTCAATAATTGTAAGTGAAATGTTAACTGATATCATATCAATTTGTAATTTGTTTCACAAATTATTGGCTACAGTGGCTACGGCCCTGCTAAGTGAACGTGAATTGGCATAGCATGAGCAGTTACCATGGTTAGCTTTGACGCTGTTTTCAGCTAATAACCTGTGGTTTTTGAAGCGTTCTTGAACTTAATATCCGAAACCAATCGTGTTCTATTTTGGGTATATATGCTAAATCAAGTATCTCAATATTGTCAAGTATACAGTATTGCATCGACGCCCCCGCCTCTCATAGCAAATACGCTTTCGCGCATTCTGATTGGCTTTAAAATCAATATATAGTATCATAGTAAACAGAATATAAACATGTCTAATAAAACACGTCTTTCGTTAAGCATTTGTTTTTTGGCGGCCATGTTGGATAGCATCCACCTGCCATCCAACATGGCGACCAAAACAAAAATGCTCAAGAAATGACGTGTTTTATAACCTAATTCTATAGTCTATTTGCTATTATACTATAGATTGTTTTAAAAGCTAACCTAAGTTTTTCGCATCAGGTTTGGAAAAAACGTAGCTTTTACCGGCATTTGAAAATAATGCTGACGTCAGCAATACGATGTATTCAACCCTTTTAAACTCGCGAGGGAATAATTATATCGACTTGAAATTTGTTATGAATACTTGTTATAATGACATACAAAACATGTTTAACAGCCAGCTTTACAGGTTGCACGAGATTAAAGATTTTAGAATTTGGTCACGGGATGGTGCAACACCTCTATAGCAATTCGTGGCTCATCACATAATGATTTTGCATTTTTAAAGAGATATTTTGCAGGCAAGTTTTCAAATAGGTTTCGTGGTCCCATGAGGCACTCAAAAAACTTATCGAGCCCTGAATAATGAGATGATGCTACTCTGAGTGACTCCGCACCGGGCAAGCTCGAAAAATTTCCCAATTACGGCGGTGAGAATCGAACCCGCGGCCATTGGTTTGCTTGTCCAACAGGTTCAACTTACATTTCTCGGATACTTGAACTGGAGCTGGACTTGGAAATAAAAGGAGACGGAGGTAATATTGGCATTTTCCCTTTCCCAACAGCACTAAGGGAATATGAACTTTTCTTATCGTGGCTGGCGTTCGTCTTTTGTTTCTTCTTACCGTCCTCGTCTGTACTGCCAGCCTTGTTTTTCTTTCGTTTCTTCGTTACACTAGTACAGCTTTTGTTACTACTCTTTGTCTGACTGCTAGATGCAGTCTTAGTGCTGTTGACTGTTTCTTCACTTTTATCACTTTTCTTCGCAGTTGATGGGGTTAAGGGCGACTTCCAGATCTCTTTGGAAGATTGCGCTGGTGTAACAGTTGCACTACTTTTGGGTAACACTGGATTTGGAATACCGTTACTCACTGGTTGCGCGATAACTGCAATGATGTAGAAAAAAAATGGGGTAGCAGGGCCAGTCATAAATATAGAGGGGGCCATTGGTCCATAGTATCAACATGCACACGTAAGCGGTCCGGGGACATTCAGTGAGCCCCATTTATATCCGCACACACATAGAGTTCACTGGGGCGTACAACCCCAAAGGTATCTCTGAAAAAATCAGCCATTTACAGCCATTTGAGAAGCTTCATTAAACATGTTAAAAATGACAATTTACAAAACAAAAAATGTTATGGTTTGATAAAGAAATGATATGTCCAACCAGAGAATCGTTTGACACTATAGTCTGTCTGGAACAACACATATACGGCGACTAAGAATTAAAATATTTGAGAGAAAACAATATTGGCTGGTCTACTGACTGTAAATGCATTGGAATAATTTACGAAATGGCGTCCTTATCATCATTGCACTCTGACGACTATTGTGGGTAACTGTTCCTATACCTATATTTATAAAGTCACATTGTAGCCTAAATTAACAATTCTTAGGATGTTGAGATATTTGGAAGCTAGCAGCTTAGTTTCTTCTCTTATTCAGTTGCTTTAAGCAACAGGACTGATCAGATTTCTTACAGAGACATTACTCCGATTTCTACACAGATGTTACATTACTATTACACCTAAATTTCCTACATTTTGGCGCAGTTTAAAGCCGGTCCAGGAACGTAACACGACCGGGCCAGTGGACCGTTGCTCGTCTCGGCTAGTAAATACATCTTACCTGGATCAGGTTTGGGGATGGTGTGTTGAAAAGGAAAATGAGTGGAAACAACACTTGGGTAGTTAGACAGAAGATGATCTCGGACTGATGGCGTGTTCAATGGGGATGTAATTTTTTGAGTTTTCAAGAGGTGTTGAGAACCGGGTAAATGAGAACTGTCAGTGGCTGACAATGGCTCCGGAAAGTCATCCGATGCTTTGGACGACGGTTTTCGGATCTTCGGTTTTGTTGAGCTGGGTGGCGACGTGGCTTCAGTAGGTTTCGTTGTCCCTATCACTGAGGGTCGTTTACTAATGTCTGGTTTCTGAACTTGTGTTCTTCCCTCTGCTTTTGATCTTGCTCTGTCGTTAGGTCTAGGGATCACTATGCCTTTTCCCTGTGTAAAACATACAAAATTCTGCATGAATTATATCAGCTATATTAGGCTGAGGCGGTTAATAGGTTGACCGAAATGAATCAGTTACTCTTAAGCCTGGTTTCCATTGGGTCGTACAGTAACTGTCGTGAACAGGTCATGTTCGACGATGTGAAATAGTCTGGATCTATCTGGTCTTTTACGTGTTATATGCAAATCAGTCTTTGCCGACTGTATAGAGATACCTGTATATATCGACACTCTATTACGTCGGTTACCTTGATACATTCACGACAGTTAACTTTTCAATTTCCGGCTATTTTATTTCCAGACAATCGACTAAATAAATCCACCAAAAATCTGATTCAAAATTTGACGAAAAACCACTTCTGTGTGCGCTGGCATCGAAATGAATGAAGAGCAAGTTTCATGCCCTAAGCATTTGATATGTACATGAATATTTAAATGAAACTTATTAATGTATTCAGATAAAAGACAATCACATTGCGCATTGTTTTTGTATCAGTTATGCCACGATTTGGAGGTGAACCGCAATTGATCCCGAGCGAAGCGAGGTAGACATCAAAGCCATTGGACATCGATTTTCCATTGGAGATCAACTGCACGTTCACCGTAAGGTTTTGTCCCGTAAACAAATTTTAACATATGTAATATCGAACGTCTATTAAAATACCAAAAACAAGGCCTAAAATATATACCGAATTCAAATATCAAATTCAGGGCTATTGGATATCAAATTCAGAGCTATTCGATATCAAATTCAGAGGTGGACATCAAATTCGGAAGTAAAAAACAAAGTTTTCGACCAATCAAAATGCCGTTTTCGGAGGTGAAAAGTAAACTCAGCAGGTTGAAAGAATGCATGGCAGCGGCCAGGCGACCAATCAGAATAGTATATGCGGAACACATTCATGGGACAATATATTATCCATGGTGAAACATGCTGTAAATTACAGTAAAACATGCAAAAAAGGCTACTCAAAAGAGGAATGATTGTGCCGAGTTCGTACGATCTTGACTCTAAGATGGTTTTCGGTTTCCGTTGACGAGGAATGCACAGTCCTGTACTCTACAGTCGAAAATTTACAGTCTCAAAAACTCGTCTTGTTTTTATTCATATATTCAATTTCAAGATGACCTTATCCTTCGAAATCTGTTTCTTCTGGTAGTCTACTGTATACATCAAATTCGGGGCTTGGGCTGTTGAAGATGACGCTGAAAGGGTACCCTTTCCAGTATAGTGGACATCTTGCGAAAAATTAGGGGCACGAAATTATGTCGCCAATATATTCACGCTCTTTTGTTGCTGCAAATCTCAGTGTTTAAAATTTCTTGGCTTGGATTTAATGCAAATTTGTTGAATAAACTTTTCTACTGCAGGTAATTAACGGTAGTAAATACTACATACTCAATTTAGTTTTGAAACTCCATCTTTCTCCGCAATTTGTTTTTCACAATTTATTCAAAAGAATTTGTGGCAAATGGGAATATTTATTTGTAATCTTTATTCCTAAAATCAATGTGATCGCTGGAAATGTTGTCTTCTGGAATCTGGGGCTTGTGAAAGTCAAACATTCTCCCAAGACGGAATGATTGGAAAGCTATAATTACCTCATCATTATTGCTACGTCACAAGTAAAACATAAAACCCATTTTGTAAGTCATGGTAACCCGTTAAAGTTGGATTTCCATATTTATACACATAATATTAATTGTATATGTCATACCTTCTTATTCCAATGATAAGAACAATATCCAACATATTTCACTTGGTTTGCTGATACAACTTGTTGCTCTTCGCACATAAGTTTAGCAGCCTGGGCACTAAATAGCAAGATACAATCAACATGACAGGGTTTCCACCCTTCAGTGAAGATGAAATACAAGGATTTTTCCAGGACTTTCACGGGCCTTTTTCAGTAAATTCTGGGAAAATCTTTGAAAAAAGCACGGATTTTCCCTTTTTTCAGATGATCAATGACACATCAGTTCTAATAATTTAATAGAAATATGAAGTTTTTTATTTTTGTTGTTTTAAGGAGATTAACTCCAGGATTTTCAAGGACCTCTACTGATTTTCAAATACTTTCCAGGATTTCCAAGGTCCGTGGACACCCTGACATGAAACAAGTAAGTACCGTATTATTTAATATCCTAAATACAAACTAAAGGTCAGTGACTCAGTGCGGTGTTTTTTCTTATATTACCATAAATATTACGGATAGAAGCTTTAATATTGACACAGCGTATTTCTAATAATTACAGGTCCGTTTACATTGCGCTCGAATTTTGGCACGCATTAATTGCGCGTTGACAACATATTGAATAGAAATTGACGGAAAAGATATAGAAACGAATAAAATATACTGTACAAGAATAAAATATTTTCGTTCTTCTATGAGTAAATTAGTAAATATGGAGGTATATTTTACGATGGTACCGTATACCGGTAATGGAAAAGTGCTTGTAGGCCTATATATTTATTATATAAACATAAGTGTTATATAGAGTTTTATGCCACTGAGAAAAATCGTATTTAAACACACGTAAAAAATACGATATTTTTAAGTTTAGATATAGGTAATGAGAACCATAATGATGGTATATAATTTATAATTGTAACAACAGTCCCTAGGTAAGCTGCGAAGTTGAAAAAATAAGTGTGAAATATGATCGTGTATTGACCATGTGTTGGTAGCAAGACAAAGTTTTTATTGTTATACGAAATGTAAAAAAATATAAAAGTAAAATGTTTATATGAATGTAAACCTAAAAAATGAGAGTATGTGAGTTCTAAATAAAACATAAAGGTTGAATTTGTAGTGTATGTAACGTTTAAGTGTGTTTTAATGTAGTGTAAATGTGGTGTATAAAAATGTGCCCCAGGCTCATACGATGATACGAGACTGGTCACGCTGTACTGAAAATCTTGTATAGAGGCATGTAAAAGTTAGTTAAAGAGAAGAAGGAAATATATGTATGTATTTCAGAATCCCCGTACGCGTTTCGTCCCTCATGGACTCATCAGCGGGGATCAGGGTTGGCACATGTGTATAAAGAAGAAAGGGAGAAGGCTACTATTGTTGGATAAAACAAAATATAGGAATGTAGAGAATAAATGTACATTGACAAATCTTACCGAAATCATTTTGGTCGTTTTTACTTAAACCAACACGTTTGGCCATCTTGAGTGCGCGTGACGTGTAGATGTAATTGTTGATTTGCTGTAGAAGTGTAGTTGTTTGTCCTCTGATTAGCTGTAGTAGAAGGGCCGAGGATGGTTTGTGCAGTTGTATAAATTGCGTGCGTTTGGTCACGCGCAGCAGATTGGTTGTAATGTTGTAATATGGATAATTAGAGTAAACAAGGGGTAGGGGTTTGTACGTATAGTGATGTACTGTATTATACTTCATGTAGCATGTGTAATTAGGGTGTCGTGTGGTAATGTTTGTATGATTAATTTGATGAATATTGAAAGGGTTGTTCCTAAGTTATGTGGTGTGGAATTTTATTGCAAAAATGTCATCTATAAATCTTATCCATTCAATTGGTATAAGACCATCCGGAGCTTTTTGAAAGAGCTTCCGTTCGAGCATTGCTATAATTATGTTGGCTGATTGTTCTAATTCAGGAGTTATAGTGTTATTTTCGATTATTATTATTTATGATTTGGGTTATTCAATTGTCTATATGTCTCAGACAGATAAGCATTATTGGGTCAGATTACAATAGCTTTCCCCATTTTTTAATTATCTGCTGGTTTGACTATTAAATCATTATCAGTCTTAAGTTTATGGATGGACATGGACTGTAGTAGTTTATGGATGGACATGGACTGTAGTAGTTCATGTATGGAAATGTTTCATGTTTAATTAAGGCTGTTTGTATTGAGAAACTACAGTGGGTAGTTATTATTGTGGACTTTGAGTTTAATAGGGTACAACATGGGTTCTGCTGTTAAATGTAGTTAGCCTTCACAATATGTACGTATAATTATAGGAATAAGAACCACACTTGTTTTATATCCATATAAAATCAATAACTGAAGTATCAGTCCTGTGAAGGTTTTAAGTTCAGGTCACTGGGGATAGTATGATAAAAAATAGATAGTTCCTATTGTGGACTTTGGGTTTAGTGCACAGCATGGGTTCTGCAGTTACATGTAACCTTCGCATTATGGCGAGCTTGGATGCGCTCTCTCCGTTCCCTACGGAATATTCACAGATTTTTAAGTTTAGATATAGGTAATGAGAACCATAATGGTGGTTAATCTATAAACACAAGTAAAATTTATACACTCTATGCCTTTAGCTGAGTATGTTTTTAAGTTCACGACATAGATAGGTCTATTTTGTATCATTAAAGCTGCTTGGGAGATCATTCGTAGTTTACTTTGGCTCCTATCATTTGTGGCACAAACACCATATTTTACTCCATAGGGGGTCATATCTTGGTTACTGTGGCAAAAACAAACGTATAAGCGAGTGATTTTGTGTCAGCTACCCACATTCTATAATATTAGAGTAAAAAATGAGGAAAAAGTATTAAATTAGGGAAAAAAGTTTTCAAAGTATAAGACCACCTTAATTAAAAGTGTTTCAAATGTTCTTCCCAGTATATGCTATGGTAAAATATACCAGTAAAAATATTTTGTCCACGAAGGTCCCTTATAGGAAAATGCCCCCCCCCCCCATGAATAATGTTCCATATTCTAGCTATTTGGAGAAATCGGCCATCTCCCGAGCACATTCCAAAGATATAACACAAATTATTAACAATCCGATAGGCGCGATAAATGAAGCAAATGCCCTCATATCTATGTAACAAAACTAAACGTTGACAACGTAAAAAAAAGCTTTGAACAAATATGCCCGAGATTCGATTTCATAATAGGAATAATATAGTGTTGTAAACTAAGCTGCTGTGTTATTGAGAGAAGTAAATAGAGCACAACAATTCGTTTTAGCAGTATTTAGATTTTTCAACAGACAGCACAGTCATTATTTTCATACCACGCAAATCTTGGCCTTTCCCACTGTAAGTATAACCTACTTAAAATATTTAAACAAACAGCTTTCTGAAACCTGCTTTAGATGGTGTAGTTTCATGTACCGAATATGAAAAATCTCAAAACTATTCATTTCATTTGAATCGATAATACAGCAGTCAGCAACAAGTAATATGAGCGAAACTGTTGGCGAGTTCTTTAATAATTCGCTTTGTATCTGAAACATTACATGTTGGTATTAACGGAATGTATCAATAGTAATAATTTCGTTTTGGAAGGTAGTTTTGTATCGATTTAACTCATTTACTCTTTACTTCCAAGTGGATAATATGAAAGTGAATATGCCATATGTAATACAGATATAAAGGCGTGTTGTGGCGTAAAACTGTGCTCTTTACCAAATTTTGCTCACAAAATTAGAACCCAACCAAAAAATTAACATAACCGTACTTTAATTTCTACTTACACAGAAATTTGGCAAATTCTAGGTACTCTGATCGCAAACACATGCACTTCCGTTTCCGGTTGAATTATAAATACCAGAATTAATTTTCGTGGCACGATCATCCGCTAGCCTTGATCTTCATCACTGCAAATAATGTGATACGCAATAAACAAATGCGATATTTTCCAAAAACACAAATCAATTCTAATTACCGCCTTCCCAAGTTAGACAGGAACTTACTATTATTACAAGTTATCGTAAAATGCTTTAATTAATGAATACTGCTGAAAACGGATATTCCACTTTGTTTATTTAGTCCATCAAGAATATGAAAGGCAGTTAAAGCTGCACTTTATGCAAACATTTCAACGTAAAATACTATTTCAACTCCTGGAATATAATCATCTCTACGCACGCAAGCTATTGCCAAATCTATTTTTTCGATTCGCTTAGCGGAAAACGGGCTTTAGAGCAGGTGCCCTTCTCCGAAGGCATCACTAGCGTCCCTCGTAATGAAAATTTTGCTATCAATAGAATGTAATAATGCAGAAATGGCGCATTATTCTCTGATATAGAAGCAAGGCTGAATGTACTGTTAATTAAATATATAAATTTTTTCTTCACATATAACCGAATTTTAAAGGTTGAAAAACGAATTTTCACTTTGGTTTTGAAAAATTTGCAGATGTTAATCGAGTATAACTGTTTTTGCGTCCTTATTGCACATTTGAATATTGCTTCGAACTATTTATTAATGTAAATTGTCGTTTGTATGTAATAAATAATGCATAATAATAAATATTTCCAACTTGCTGATTGGCCTACCTCCACAGACGTTTCATTATTTCCCAGCAGACGGGAAAATAAATGAGCGTAGGCACGGGCGGCGAGATCTGATTGGCTGTTGCTACTCTACAGAATGCACAATAAACATGACATTTTTAAAAGCCTTTGGAAAACGCTTGGAAACTTTGTATTAAATGTACTGGCAAGGTCTTTGTAAAAGGTTCTTGCATAGGAACTCATGGAGAAGACTGCGCTCAACATTGGTAAAACACGCTGAAAAGTACAACACAAAACTATACTATTAAATTTTAAAGATTTCTGGAACTCCAAAGGTGACAATAGATTCCAATCTTTCTTGGAAACCAGTAAATATAATCTTAGAGTTACAACTACATATAGATCGAATTATAACTATAAAGTAACGAAACTCGTCTGCGAGGCAACATGGCTTCAGAAGACTTGGGCATTGACAGTAATTACAAGTACGCGAAAGAAAAAATGCTGAATTTATTATATAAAATAGAAGCCAAAATTGACAAGCTTAAGGGCCTGTTTATATGATCCCGTCTAGGCGGGAGGGGACGTTTTCATCTCGTCTAATCGGGAAACTCGCCTAGGCGGGATAGAGTGTTTATATGGGAATTTTTCGTCCCGTCTAGGCAGGATAGAAGCGGGATCATATAAACACTCACTAAAGTTTATATTACCAAAATATACAAATTCTCGTCCAGAACCTTTCTATTTACTTTATAGGATTACAGAAGATCGAAGGAACTCTTTGGAAAAAGTGATGCGAAACGGTGGACAAGCGATGCATATGCCTGAATAATACAATTCATTTTCCTATTCCCACTATCGTTAAGGTAAGTGTTTAACTTGTTGGGAAGCTTGGCGAGCTAATCAGGTTGTTTTATTTTCATGGAGAAAATATTTATCACTTGTTAGCAGATCAATGTGAAGTTAACATAGCTTACACAATATATAAATTAGAATGTGATACGATATATATATATATGCGCATGTGTCTGAGTATTGTACCACATGCGCTTGGTGAGGGCAAGAGTATGGTGTATAAATACGAAGTCACTCGCATCTAGACTGCGTTACAAGCTGCACTGACGAGCCGTTGAATGGCGAAACATGCATGTCTGCAGATTTGACTATATATATATATATATATATATATATATATGAACTTGTTGTATTGATTTCTTCAGACATAAAATTAACTATTTATTTGTTAATATCCAAACGTTTCGCCGGTCAAGGCTTCTTCAGTGGAATGGTTAGTAGCAATATTAAGATCCTAGTGTATATACAGGCGTGTCTAATTACAAATTCTAGCTTAGTTCTATTGTAAACGGAAGTAATAAAATACTAATCATGCATTAGTAATAAGTTGTTTTAGGATATAATTCTACTTTAGGGAACATTATAAATTCTATAGGTTAAACACAGTTTCTATATAAAATACTAGGTTAAAATCTATCTATATACAAATTGTTCTCCCAACACAACCGTTCATAATGTCTTCAGGTTGGTTCTGTATTTCAAAAGCCTCTATATATCTTCGTTCCTCGTCATTTCGGATATTTGAATGCAAAATCCTCCAAGTGATCTTATTTCCTTTACGATTCTTATGTGATGATAAATGTTTAAACACAGTTTGCTTCTCCATTGTTAAATGTTCTTTAATTCGTGTTCCTATTGTTCTGCTAGTCTCTCCTATGTAGATGGTTCCGCATGTTACACACTTAATTTCGTAAATGACATTCTTCTTCAAGCAGCGATTCGGTTGTGAAGAAGAATGTCATTTACGAAATTAAGTGTGTAACATGCGGAACCATCTACATAGGAGAGACTAGCAGAACAATAGGAACACGAATTAAAGAACATTTAACAATGGAGAAGCAAACTGTGTTTAAACATTTATCATCACATAAGAATCGTAAAGGAAATAAGATCACTTGGAGGATTTTGCATTCAAATATCCGAAATGACGAGGAACGAAGATATATAGAGGCTTTTGAAATACAGAACCAACCTGAAGACATTATGAACGGTTGTGTTGGGAGAACAATTTGTATATAGATAGATTTTAACCTAGTATTTTATATAGAAACTGTGTTTAACCTATAGAATTTATAATGTTCCCTAAAGTAGAATTATATCCTAAAACAACTTATTACTAATGCATGATTAGTATTTTATTACTTCCGTTTACAATAGAACTAAGCTAGAATTTGTAATTAGACACGCCTGTATATACACTAGGATCTTAATATTGCTACTAACCATTCCACTGAAGAAGCCTTGACCGGCGAAACGTTTGGATATTAACAAATAAATAGTTAATTTTATGTCTGAAGAAATCAATACAACAAGTTCATAATATACCAGACATGTTTCCACAAGCACATTCATAAATATATATATATATATTAAAGCAAGAAGTAAGGGGAAAATGTAGGTATATCATGTTCAAGAAAGAAATGTTATGAAAACATTATATCACACTGTGACAGAGTGACACATGATTTTACAATGCATGCAGGTGGCCGCGCACCTGCGCCGTGGTATAATTGATCTAGCATTCTCCATATTATTGATTATTCTTGTTAGGTCACATTTGAAATAGTGTTAATTTATTTCAAAAAATGTTGAGAAACTTTATGGGAACGATAATACACATTTTTATATCTATACATGAATGTATTATCTTGTACTTTCGTTTTAAATGCTCTACAGCATACATGGTATGTAGTCATGTTGTGCAAACACAAAAACGCCAAACGAACTAAATTGCTTTTTGTGGGTAACCTAGCAACGCTGTAAGTATATCAGCAAACGAAATATTAGTTATAACCACTTTAGGGAAGTTCGAAACCTTGTGAATATATCAACTCCAAGACTTGGATTTCCACAGAAGTTGGTTGAATCAATCGTTTCTTTACTGATTAAGCTGCACAAATAGTATTCTTTTGACTATATAAGCAGGGCCGGATTAACGTCGCGCGAGGCCCGTGGCAGATTTTAAGCGCGAGCCCCCCAACACCCCCCCCCCCCCTCTCGTTTTGAAAACCTTTGAATTCAAAGAAACACAAAATTGTTAAATAATTGTTCTCAATTTTATCCGCAAATGGTAATGGTAATGGTTTATTGACACATGCACGAGGATCGAAAGGGTTTTCAGTTTTTCCGCTTTTTGTCTTTTCGCGAGTAAATATGTTACTCTTCCAGTGAACCAAAACATTTAACATTTCCAAACATTTATATATAGCACATAATAGTACTGTTTTAGTTGAGTCGAATTTATTCAAGTTTTAAAAGTAAACATATACACATTTCATGTACAATATAGAGAGTATCGTTATCGAACATCGTATCGAAACAATGGTATCGAGGAAAAAGTAACCGGTATTGTATCGAAATCGATATCCCCAATATCGTCCACCACTACCGAACAAGGCGAACATTGCAAACTGCGCATGCTCATTTTGTGCTCTATCGTATGCGAGTTAAACACCTTCTACGGTTTCTTTAGTCCAAGATCAGAACATAAATGTTACTGTTTAACAATACAATTACAAGAACTCAAACTTTTACCATTAAACTGCCAAATATGACTTTTTAGTGTTATAGTGCTCAAAATTAAAGTGTTATAGAGCTAAAACATCATTGTAATTAATGTTATTAGGGTTCCAACATCCAAATTATATGTCCAGAACTCCTAGATTCTAGAGCTCTGGGGCCGGTTGTACGAAGGTCGTTTAGCTTAAACGGTCGATAAGCCAAAATTAAAATATTTTAGTTTGGTTGTTCGATGAATGTATAGACTTGATCGATATTTTCGATTTATCCACCGGACAGGCTAAACGGGCTCCGTACAATCGGTCCCTGCTAAATATTGCGCAATTTCTGCCGAATTCTGCCGTTTACCACCGAGTTGCCGGCCTGCGAGCTTTGTTCTGCGAGCAATAAGATAGAGCTGAAAATATACATTCAGAATATTTATTTTCGCATGCCTGATAGGCATAGGCTGCTTAGCTAGCGGAATTACAATCGCTAGCTCGCTTATAAAATAGTAAATATATGTTTAAAACATTCCTTTATTTAAGGTAAATTGATGTTTGCCTCAATTTGACAAACAACCAAGAACGTCCGAATCTACAGTATATTTTTGGCACAGATTGTAACTGATTTTTAGGGAAATATAGCGATTTTTAAGTTTAGATTTTGGTAATGAGAACCATAATGGTGGTATATAATTTATAATTGTAACAACAGTCCCTAGGTAAGCTGCGAAGTTGAAAAAATAAGTGTGAAATATGATCGTGTATTGACCATGTGTTGGTAGCAAGACAATGTTTTTATTGTTATACGAAATGTAAAAAATTATAAATTTTAAAGTAAAATGTTTATATGAATGTAAACCTAAAAAGTGAGAGTATGTGAGTTCTAAATAAAACATAAAGGTTGAATTTGCAGTGTATGTAAGTAATGTAACGTTTAAGTGTGTTTTAATGTAGTGTAAATGTGGTGTATAAAAATGTGCCCCAGCTGGCTCATACGATGATACGAGACTGGTCACGCTGTACTGAAAATCTTGTATAGAGGCATGTAAAAATTAGTTAAAGAGAAGAAGGAAATATATGTATGTATTTCAGAATCCCCGTACGCGTTTCGTCCCTCATGGACTCATCAGCGGGGATCAGGGTTGGCACATGTGTATAAAGAAGAAAGGGAGAAGGCTACTATTGTTAGATAAAACAAAATATAGAAATGTAGAGAATAAATGTACATTGACAAATCTTACCGAAATCATTTTGGTCGTTTTTAGTTAAACCAACACGTTTGGCCATCTTGAGTGCGCGAGATGTGTAGATGTAATTGTTGATTTGCTGTAGAAGTGTAGTTGTTTGTCCTCTGATTAGCTGTAGTAGAAGGGCCGAGGATGGTTTGTGCAGTTGTATAAATTGCGTGCGTTTGGTCATGCGCAGCAGATTGGTTGTAATGTTGTAATATGGATAATTAGAGTAAACAAGGGGTAGGGGTTTGTACGTATAGTGATGTACTGTATTATACTTCATGTAGTATGTGTAATTAGGGTGTCGTGTGGTAATGTTTGTATGATTAATTTGATGAATATTGAAAGGGTTGTTCCTAAGTTATGTGGTGTGGAATTATATTGCAAAAATGTCATCTATAAATCTTATCCATTCAATTGGTATAAGACCATCCGGAGCTTTTTGAAAGAGCTTCCGTTCGAGCATTGCTATAATTATGTTGGCTGATTGTTCTAATTCAGGAGTTATAGTGTTATTTTCGATAATGATTTGGATTATTCAATTGTCTATATGTCTCAGACAGATAAGCATTATTGGGTCAGATTACAATAGCTTTCCCCATTTTTTAATTATCTGCTGGTTGGACTATTAAATCATTATCAGTCTTAAGTTTATGGATGGACATGGACTGTAGTAGTTCATGCATGTATGGAAATGTTTCATGTTTAATTAAGGCTGTTTGTATTGAGAAACTACAGTGGGTAGTTATTATTGTGGACTTTGGGTTTAATAGGGTACAACATGGGTTCTGCTGTTAAATGTAGTTAGCCTTCACAATATGTACGTATAATTATAGGAATAAGAACCACACTGGTTTTATATCCATATAAAATCAATAACTGAAGTATCACTCCTGTGAAGGTTTTAAGTTCAGGTCAATGGGGATAGTATGATAAAAATAGATAGTTCCTCTTGTGGACTTTGGGTTTAGTGCACAGCATGGGTTCTGCAGTTACATGTAACCTTCACATTATGGCGAGCTTGGATGCGCTCTCTCCGTTCCCTACGGAATATTCACAGATTTTTAAGTTTAGATATAGGTAATGAGAACAATAATCAGGGCCGGATTAACCACGTGGCAGATGCGGCATATGCCGCGGGCCTCGCGCTTATGGGGGCCTCGCGCTTTACTGTGCCACGCCCGTTTTTGGTTTGGGACACGCCC
Source organism: Trachythela sp. YZ-2020 (assembly GCA_016169945.1). NCBI lineage: Eukaryota > Metazoa > Cnidaria > Anthozoa > Malacalcyonacea > Clavulariidae > Trachythela > Trachythela sp. YZ-2020. The sequence goes on from JADLSH010000389.1 coordinate 5,306,057, forward strand.
ATTTTAGGTGCCTCGCGAATTTAGACGCCTCGCAAATTTAGGGGCCCTGGCAGATTTAGGGACCTCGCGCATTGGGAAATTGCGGTGATTTGGCAATGGATAGCCCAGGAAAGATTGCTCGTATTATGTTTCTTGATTTTAGGAAAGCCTTCGATCTAATCGATCATAACATGTTGCTAGATAACTTTATTGAAATTGGGGTTCGTCCGGCTGTAGTTGGTTGGCTTGCATCATACTTTCCAATAGATCGCAAGTAACGTCTTTTCAAGGAGAACAATTTAATTTTAAAAGAATCAAGGGTGGCGTTCCCCAGGGGAGTAAGCTGGGTCCAATTGCTTTCATAATTAAAATAAATCAATTACCAATGTCTATCGTACCCAAAGACCAAAATCAAATAAGTAATGCTGTTGAAGATCAAGATACAGTTATGTTTATGGATGACACAACATTGCATGAAGTAATTAATATCGCTAATCATTTAGATGGTAACCCCATTGGTAATACTCAAATGAATGTAGATAAAGTGATACAGTTTGCAAAGGATGAAGGAATGGAATTGAACGGTAAAGAGTGTATGGAGATGATTATTGATTTTAGGAAAAATAGATCGACGATACCCCCAATTCATATTGACGGTTGCAATGTATCTCGTACAAAATCATATAAATTATTGGGAATATGGTTAGACGATGATCTAAAATGGAAATCTAATACTGAATATGTCACAAAGAAAGCGGCAAAGCGTCTGTATTTACTAAAGATTTTGAAGAGTTATGGCGCCCCCACGGCTGATTTGTTATCATTCTACTGTACAGTAATTCGTCCCATTCTAGAATATGGTGCAGAGATTTGGAGCGGAGGTCTAACACAAGAACAGAAGAAGAGTATTGAACGAATTCAAAAACGATCACTTAAAATAATTTGCCCAAAGCAAGATTATGAGCAAGCATTAATCGAGACCAAATTACAAACTTTGGAGGAACATAGGGATGATTTATGCGTATCCTTAATTAAGAAAATGCTAGAGCCAAATCATAAACTTCATAGCCTATTACCAATGAAACTAGAATATGTTAGACAAAAGAAAACAAGAGCTAATACTCAAAGGATATATAATTTCTCTTGTAAAACTGAACGTTTTAAACATAGTACATTGGTTTATTCTATAGACTTGTATAATTCTAAATTAGTTGATTAGAATGACCTTTTTTATTTAAATTTTTAATGCACGATGTAAATAGATAGAATGGGTATAGATTAGTAAGTTTTCATATATTTAATGGACGATGTAAATAGATAAAATAGATATAGATTAGTAAGGTTTTTACATTTGTATTGCAAACACATTGTACATTAGCGTAACTGCTACTAAATGTGTCAATAAGCCATTACCATTACCATTTGCGGATAAAATTGAGAACAATTATTTAACAATTTTGTGTTTCTTTGAATTCTAAGGTTTTCATAACGAGTGGGGGGGAGGTGTTGGGGGGCTCGCGCTTAAAATCTGCCACGGGCCTCGCGCGACGTTAATCCGACCCTGACCATAATTGTGGTTAATCTATAAACACAAATAAAATTTATACACTCTATGCCTTCAGCTGAGTATGTTTTTAAGCTCACGACATAGATAGGTCTACTTTGTATCCATTAAAGCTGCTTGGGAGATCATTCGTTGTTTACCTTGGCTCCTATCATTTGTGGCACAAACACCATATTTTACTCCATAGGGGGTCATATCTTGGTTACTGTGGCAAAAACAAACGTATAAGCGAGTGATTTTGTGTCAGCTACCCATATTCTATAATATTAGAGTAAAAAATGAGGAAAAAGTATTAAATTAGGGAAAGAAGTTTTCAACGTATAAGACCACCTTAATGAAAAGTGTTTCAAATGTTCTTCCCAGTATATGCTATGGTAAAATATACCAGGAAAAATATTTTGTCCACGAAGGTCCCGTATAGGAAAATGCCCCCCCCCCCATGAATAATGTTCCATATTCTAGCTATTTGGAGAAATTGGCCATCTCCCGAGCACATTCCAAAGATATAACACAAATTATTAACAATCCGTATATCGCCCTCATATCTATGTAACAAAACTAAACGTTGACAACGTAAAAAAAGCTTTGAACAAATATGCCTGAGATTCGATTTCATAAATATTGAGTACTTTTAGGAATAATATAGTGTTGTAAACTAAGCTGCTGTGTTATTGAGAGAAGTAAATAGAGCACAACAATGCGTTTTAGCAGTATTTAGATTATTTAGATTTTTAAACAGACAGCACAGTCATTATTTTCATATCACGCAAATCTTGGCCTTTCCCACTGTAAGTATAACCTACTTAAAATATTTAAACAAACAGCTTTCTGAAACCTGCTTTAGACGGTGTAGTTTCATGTACCGAATATGAAAAATCTCAAAACTATTCATTTCATTTGAATCGATAATACAGCAGTCAGCAACAAGTAATATGAGCGAAACTGTTAGCGAGTTCTTTAATAATTCGCTTTGCATCTGAAACATTACATGTTGGTATTAACGGAATGTATCAATAGTAATAATTTCGTTTTGGAAGGTAGTTTTGTATCGATTTAACTCATTTACTCTTTACTTCCAAGTGGATAATATGAAAGTGAATATGCCATATGTAATACAGATATAAAAGCGTGTTGTGGCGTAAAACTGTGCTCTTTACCAAATTTTGCTCACAAAATTAGAACCCAACCAAAAAATTAACATAACGGTACTTTAATTTCTACTTACACAGAAATTTTGCAAATTCTAGGTACTCTGATCGCAAACACATGCACTTCCATTTCCGGTTGAATTATAAATACCAGAATTAATTTTCGTGGCCATGGCACGATCATCCGCTAGCCTCAGTTGATCTTCATCACTGCAAATAATGTGATACGCAATAAACAAATGCGATATTTTCCAAAAACACAAATCAATTCTAATTACCGCCTTCCCAAGTTAGAAAGGAACTTACTATTATTACAAAGTGAAAACGGATATTCCACTTTGCTTATTTAGTCCATTAAGAATATGAAAGGCAGTTAAAGCTGCACTTTATGCAAACATTTCAACGTAAAATACTATTTCAACTCCTGGAATATAATCATCTCTACGCACGCAAGCTATTGCCAAATCTATTTTTTTTTATTGGCTTAGCGGAAAACGGGCTTTAGAGCAGGTGCCCTTCTTCGAAGGCATCACTAGCGTCCCTCGTAATGAAAATTTTGCTATCAATAGAATGTAATAATGCAGAAATGGCGCATTATTCTCTGATATAGAAGCAAGGCTGAATGCATGTACTGTTATTTATATATATAAATTTTTTCTTCACATATAACCGAATTTTAAAGGTTGAATAACGAATTTTCACTTTGGTTTTGAAAAATTTGCAGATGTTAATCGAGTATAACTGTTTTTGCGTCCTTATTGCACATTTGAATATTGCTTCGAACTATTTATTAATGTAAATTGTCGTTTGTATGTAATAAATAATGTATAATAATAAATATTTCCAACTTGCTGATTGGCCTACCTCCACAGACGTTTCATTATTTCCCAGCAGGCGGGAAAATAAGGGAGCGTAGGCACGGGCGGTGAGATCTGATTGGCTGTTGCTACTCTACAGAATGCACAATAAACATGACATTTTTAAAAGCCTTTGGAAAACGCTTGGAAACTTTGTATTAAATGTACTGGCAAGGTCTTTGTAAAAGGTTCTTGCATAGGAACTCATGGAGAAGACTGCGCTCAACATTGGTAAAAAACGCTGAAAAGTACAACACAAAACTATACTATTAAATTTTAAAGATTTCTGGAACTCCAAAGGTGACAATAGATTCCAATCTTTCTTCGAAACCAGTAAATATAATCTTAGAGTTACAACTACATATAGATCGAATTATAACTATAAAGTAACGAAACTCGTCTGCGAGGCAACATGGCTTCAGAAGACTTGGGCATTGACAGTAATTACAAGTACGCGAAAGAAAAAATGCTGAATTTATTATGTAAAATGAAAGCCAAAATTGACAAGCTTAAGGGCCTGTTTATTTGATCCCGTCTAGGCGGGAGGGGACGTTTTCATCTCGTCTAATCGGGAAACTCGCCTAGGCGGGATAGAGTGTTTATATGGGAATTTTTCGTCCCGGCTAGGCGGGATCCCGGCAACAGACGCCGGGATCCCGTCTAGGCAGGATAGAAGCGGGATCATATAAACACTCACTAAAGTTTATATTACCAAAATATACAAATTCTCGTCCATAACCTTTCTATTTACTTTATAGGATAACAGAAGATCGAAGGAACTCATTGGAAAAAGTGATGCGAAACGGTGGACAAGCGATGCATATGCCTGAATAATACAATTCATTTTCCTATTCCTACTATCGTTAAGGTAAGTGTTTAACTTGTTGGGAAGCTTGGCGAGCTAATCAGGTTGTTTTATTTTCATGGAAAAAATATTTATCACTTGTTAGCAGATCAATGTGAAGTTAAAATAGCTTACACAATATATAAATTAGAATGTGATAAGCTATAATGCAAAAGCTCACTTCCCTTGTGGTCGTTTGAGCACTCTGGCCCCAAGACACTTCACGCATGTCTGGATGCGCATGTGTCTGAGTATTGTACCACATGCGCTTGGTGAGGGGAAGAGTATGGTGTATAAATACGAAGTCACTCGCATCTAGACTGCGTTACAAGCTGCACTGACGGGCCGTTGAACGGCGAAACATGCATGTCTGCAGATTTGACTATATATGCTCCTTCACTTGTGTTGTTGAGCACTCTGTGAGGTTAATTGGTGGCTATAAGCTATAATGCAAAAGCTCACTTCCCTTGTGGTCGTTTGAGCACTCTGGCCCCAAGACACTTCACGCATGTCTGGATGCGCATGTGTCTGAGTATTGTACCACATGCGCTTGGTGAGGGCAAGAGTATGGTGTATAAATACGAAGTCACTCGCATCTAGACTGCGTTACAAGCTGCACTGACGAGCCTTTGAACGGCGAAACATGCATGTCTGCAGATTTGACTATATATGCTCCTTCACTTGTGTTGTTGAGCACTCTGTGAGGTTAATTGGTGGTTATAAGCTATAATGCAAAAGCTCACTTCCCTTGTGGTCGTTTGAGCACTCTGACCCCAAGACACTTCACGCATGTCTGGATGCGCATGTGTCTGAGTATTGTACCACATGCGCTTGGTGAGGGCAAGAGTATGGTGTATAAATACGAAGTCACTCGCATCTAGACTGCGTTACAAGCTGCACTGACTTTTGCATTATATATATATATATATATTAAAGCAAGAAATAAGGAAAAAATGTAGGTATATCATGTTCAAGGAAGAAATGTTATGAAAACATTATATCACACTGTGACAGAGTGACACATGATTTTACAATGCATGCAGGTGGCCGCGCACCTGCACCGTGGTATAATTGATCTAGCATTCTCCATAATATTGATTATTCTTGTTAGGCCACATTTGAAATAGTGTTAATTTATTTCAAAAAATGTTGAGAAACTTTATGGGAACGACAATACACATTTTTATATCTATACATGAATGTATTATCTTGTACTTTCGTTTTAAATGCTCTACAGCATACATGGTATGTAGTCATGTTGTGCAAACACAAAAACGCCAAACGAACTAAATTGCTTTTTGTGGGTAACCTAGCAACGCTGTAAGTATATCAGCAAACGAAATATTAGTTATAACCACTATAGGGAAGTTCAAAACCTTGTGAATATATCAACTGCAAGACTTGGATTTCCACAGAAGTTGGTTGAATCAATCGTTTCTTTACTGATTAAGCTACACAAATAGTATTCTTTTGACTATATAAGGCTATTTCTAAAATCGGGAAATGGAGAATGGAAAAACCCGGAATACTTAAACGAATGAAACAGAATCTCTTAAACCCGGAATAATAAACACGGAATCTCTAAATTTACTAAAACCCGGAATAATAAGAGCTGGCCATGGAATCTCCGGCTTTTACTACTCCAAGTTGTAAAGATTCCGGCTTTTAGTATTCCGTGTTTTAGAAATTTCGGCTTTTAGTATCCGGGTTTAAGAGGTTCGGACTTTTAGTATTCCGGGTTTTTAGAGATTCCGGCTTTTAGTATTCGGTTATATTCGGTGTTTTAAAAATTGCTCGCTTTTAAAAGCATGTTGATAATTGCCAAACTGGCGTTGCATTTACATATTTGTATATATAGTCGTCTTACAGGGGTTCTGACCTGACGCTCTGGCGCACAGTGATTTTACTAAAGTTTAGATTTGAGTATAAAGTACTGTCAACGCGAACACTTTATTGCGAGTTCGTTGTAAAGAAGCTAATTTATATTATGTGCTTCCTTTCTGGGCCGAGATTTATTCTCTGTTGTCCATATGAGAGAGAGTTGCCCGTATTAGAGAGGAGTCCGTAGGGAGAGTTTCGACTGTACAAATGTTTGCCCAAATTATACTGTGAAACTTCTAGAAGCAGCACAGTTTTTTAGAATGTTTTTAAATTGATTTGAGGCAAAAGGGAAACCCAGAAACTTGCTTGGAGAAGCAAATTCCTTAACTCTAAAACGCTGAAAATATTTGAATAAGAATTGAAGTCGTTTAGTTTACATAGGCCTGCTCTGGGATCTTAACTCGCCTTAACTCGCCCTAACCCGCCTTAAATCGCGGATAAAAATTGGCAACGATTCTCTTAAATCGCTTAAACTCGCACTAAATCACCTTATCCGAGGGGGCTCGCTGGAGAGAGGGGGCTTAGCCGAAACAAGGGAAGTTACATGCTTATTGATAAAAGCCGTAACACAGTAATGCACTAGTAATTGGAAAGCCACGCACCCCCCTACCCAGGGAACAGCGGACATTAGATAAAGGTTGTGTCCTAAATCATTCTAATCCCCAACCTATACATGGCCTTCTTACCGCTACCCGGGCACCAAAAATGAAGGCAACCATAATAATTGCTTTTAAAATTCAACAAACTATTCTAAAATTTCCCCAATTTTGATTGGAGGCCAAACATGCAATCCAGAGTTTGTCAAAACTTTGCCAAAGTAGGTAAATATTTTGCATTTTGTCTGTTAGCTGTATCTTGCAATTTACACAAAGTCAAATACTACATTATCCTGTAAAAGCTATTTTTAGTAAAACAATGTCTATAGCGTATAGGGTAAATGTCGATGAACAAGGCTTAATAATACATCTCGAACAGACGAATTCCCACTGATTCCCAGCCCATAATCCCTGGCCATCATGACACATATCTAACGTACGCTGTCTAATGCCCTGAGTACCCAGGCATAACAGATAGGCTAATCTGCAAATAAATCCCCGCTATTTCCCAACATGTCCCGGATAGGGAGGTGCGAGGCATTCCATGACTGGTGCATAAGTTACATACTATCAAGCTTATAGGTATATAATATGACATAGGAACCCTTATATTCAAACAGAAAAAAGTCAGGATGGCAAGAATCAGTCTGTTTTCAACATTTTATCTATTTCGATAAGTATAATTAATATGCCAATATTGTGATATGAACTTCAAGAACAATTCATAAATTGTTTCGTTTTCCTTTATTGAAAATAGTGCGGGGCCTATAAATTACAGGGTAGAGGGCATATATACCTTAATAATTCCGACGGCCTTATATACAAGTGCTGAATTGCAGTGCCTGTAAAACTTACATAAATTGATAAACCACAGCATGATCCTGGTCAACTTTTATAGTCAGCATTGTCCGGTTCATATCGTCTTATATAAAGATCCGTGATCGTTTTAATAACCGAGGTTTAACATTTTTAGCGTACGATCTTGGGTCGATAACAAAACCTGGCATTTTCATTAATTCAGTTAAATACTTCATGTTAGCCACTGTCATAGAGTAAATATTATATAGAGGGTTCACTCTCTTGGGAACCTTTGAATATTTTGGGGTCGCGCATATCGCATTGCACGTTGTACGCCATTTCTGGCTGTCGTTGCTTTCTGTGTTTTTCTGCTGAACTGGCTGATCGCCGTGGCTCCTGGCCGATTTTCTGCATATTTTATAAAAACTTTTGACGCAAACCTAGGTAGCCTTCTGAAAATCGAATTCGCCAAGAGTGCGCCACTGCGGGGAGGGAGCCTTCTCTCAGGCTATCCAGCGGAAATTTATTATTCAAGTCGGGGAAACTTTATATAAACTAAATTTTAACAGTGAATTTTTATAAATACTGCACTTTATATATTGAGGGGAATTAAAATAAATACCAATCAATACACACAGTGTATTTTGATTCGTCTTAACACTGTTCATATTGTTTCTGACTTTACTAAAGTTTATGTTTGAGTATAAAGTTCCGTAATTGCTGTAGTCAGCCTATACTACCCCTTGGTGATCTCTACAGTTCATTATCAGAATACAAATTGCTGGTATTTGCTTGCTTGCCATGCGTGGCTTTGTGATTCTAGATAATTGTTAGTATCTGCCTGCAGGTAAGTGCTTATTTTATAATATACTGTAAATCGCTAACCAAAACAGTAATAGACTAAACAGAAATGACTGAAATTTCGACATATCCGAATATAATTGTGAAGATTATTCCGGATCATCCTATCGAAGGTGGGAACTTGACATTCTATTGAGAGACATTAATATGTCGTAATTGCTGCGGAGCGAGCGAGCCTGAAGCGAGCGAGCGTAGCAGCAGCCTAATATGTGCAGAGAGGGAGTTTTGAAGTAAATTTTATTTAGGGCGTGGAATTATGGTCGTGCGCGCTTGCTATGCGCAGAGCACAAATTTTAAACTCGCTCAGTTCCATGTGCTTTTCGATTTTGACGGACGGAGTCAATTTCTAAAGCATTTTCAAGTCTATTTTGACCATTCAAGGTAGGATATTTTGTCTTTTGTTTATATGTTACGTTTACATTTGTTTACTCCTTTTTGGAAAGTTGGCAATCTCAATTTATATGTCTATGAAACGCTGAAAGTACACAATCGATCGCAGCTAGATTCAGTGTCTGTTTATATATAAAAACTATATATTCTGCTAATGTGCTATCGACTTTGCTTGAGCTGTTAGTGCTGTAAAGCATGGAAGTCTTACGTAGAGATGTCTTTACAGTAAAAGGTTTTTCTATCCATTTGCGTTTGCTTTCTCTTGCTGATTTCCATATTTTGCATCAAGTGATGTTTCGTGTATGCCGCTTGAGGATTGTGACTCCGTGTGAACTTGACCCAAAGTCACAGATATGCAATTGATCGTCTAAATTGCCTGACTGAATCATTCTGATTTGTGCAAGGTTTGACCTATTAAATAGGCTACTGTAGGCATAGAAATATGTTTTTATTCCTATTTTACAATGGACTTAATATTTTTGTCTAGTCGCGTTCACATATTATTGTCAGAACAGACAGGGTCTCAGTACTGCGCGCACTAAGACAAATATTCGAATGGCAATGAGTTGAAATGAGTTGTGCTTTACATGCAAGTGACTCGCATATCCAGCAAAGTAAGAACAGAATGATGGAACAACGCTTTCGTTTACAGCTTTCCAAATGCAAAATTATTTTGCGCACATGTATATATTTTTAACGCTTTTATACACTACAAAAATATACAAATTTCCTTGCGTGGCAGTGTCAAATTACTCATCGCAGTAAACATGGGTTTCATGTGGGACTCCATGTGGAAGAACAATACATATGGAAAATATTGATATTTTGATGTCTTTCATGTTTTGTGATATATTTAGCTTGTCTCATCCTGCAAACTATGCTAGGGTATGCATCTACTGACAGCGCGCACTCCCAATAATTACCGTCTACTGAATATTGTAATGAAGTCGTCCCGAATAGTGATATAAATTTAATAGACTCACATAATTACAATGATAAAATAAATTAAACTTGTAGCAGTTCACTGCAGTTGTTGTTGTTCTACTCGTAAAATTCCCCATAAGACTCTCGCACATGTTCAATCTAAAAGTACTACGTCATACATAAAACCGGAAGTTCGTTACACTCCCGAGGATATCATTCTTCAAATGAAATGATATGAACCTAACAAATACAAAATATATAAAGACAGTCCAAAATGTCAACAATACTTCAGTACTTCCTTTCTAGCAGCATCACAATTTACCGCTGCCTTTCGCCTTGATCTCTCTTCGTTCGTAGAGCGCTCGCTCACCCCGACTTGATCTTCCGTCACTGCATGAACCTTCGCCACAGCTGGCTCACCCTGATCCTCTTGATCATCTTCCTTTCGCGATGTAGAATGTAATTCTAACGGAATCAAATGTTGGATTGGGCGTCTCAAACACGATTGTTTTCCACCATTCTCGTTGACCACACAAATCTTTGCAGCTCTGACAACATTATCTCGACTTGGGATAAGTTCTTCTACCTTTGTTACCTTCCAAAAGGCGCGCGAAGTCCGATATGATTTCAAAATCACCAAATCTCCTACGCTGACAACAATCTTGTTAGCTCCCGAGGTTGCTCTAGCTGTTTCCAACAGACTTAAAAGATACTCAGCTCTCCACTGGTTCGCAAAATGTCTCAATAGTGTTCGATGGTACTTTTCTCTACGCGTGAGTGCTTCATTCGTACTAATGATTTCATAATGCTTATCGCTTGCGGTTGTGGCAATCGTACGACCGTAAATGAGTGAAGAAGGTGTCAATGGATATGATATACCCTGTTCATCATCGTAAACGTACGTTAATGGGCGGTTATTAAGAGTTCCTTCGATCTCGATCAATAAGGTTCTCATTTCCTCAAAAGACAAACTTGCACGTCCAACCACTTTCTTTAAACAACGCTTGACGCACTTAACCATTCTTTCCCAAAACCCCCCATGCCAAGGGGCTTTCTCGATAATATACTCCCATGTAACTCCCTTGTCTGTCATGTAGCGTTGCACCTCTATAGATCTCGTAATCCTTTTGATCTCCTTTTCAGCTCCTTTAAATGTTTTTGCATTATCCGACAACATTCTAGAGGGTAGCCCTCTGCGTGCCACAAATCGTCGAAATGCTTGTAAAAATGCTGCTACCGATAAATTTGGCACCAGTTCTAAATGCAAAGCTCTGGTCGATGCACAGGTCAAAAGACATACGTATGCCTTTTCCGTCGCTCCTTTCAACTGGTTTGGCACTTTCGAACTGACGTATAATGGTCCTGCGAAGTCGATACCTGTGTTCGCAAAGGGTGGTTCATCGCTGACTCGACTTGGCGGTAGTTGAGGAACTTTCGGCGTTCCGAATGGCTTACCTTCGAATCTTCTGCACACAACACATCATCTCGTTACCCGTTTGGTTACATCGCGACCTCGTACAATCCAATATTTTTCTCGTATACTATTCAAAGTCTCCCTAATGCCGTTATGATGCACCAAATCATGATGCTCAACGATTACAAGGTCGGTGAAATAATGTTTACTTGGAAGAAGAATGGGTCGTTTGGAAGTGTCTAACACTGATGATTGATCGAGCCTAGCTTGGCAACGAATTAAATCTTCCTCATCACGAAACAGCCCTAATTGTTTCACTAGTTGCGGTGTTTTCGTCTTCGATTCAAACAAGCTACTCGTTTCTTCCGCGAAACAAGAATGCTGTATCGAACGTATCCATAATCTTTCTGCTGCTTTCACTTCTTCCGCCGTTACTTCAATCGACGAAGGTCGCACCCTTCGTGTTTTGTCAACGAATCTCTTCACGTACGCCGTAACTCGTAATAACTTCGCTTTCGTGCTAAAACGTCGACAGTCTATAATGTTATCGAGATTTAAACTTGACTTCGTACTCATATTCGCCAACGACCGCGTTACTTCGGGTTTCGATTTCGACTTTGCTAATTCTTCGTTGGTTCGTTGATCGTCTCTATCGCTGTGGCCTGGATCGAGTGGCCAATGTTCTTCGGTTAGGTTAAGAAAATCTGCACCATTCCACCACATTTCATTCTCTAGAAGCTCCGACGCATTACATCCCCGAGAGGGTAAATCTGCCGGGTTGAATTCTCCGGGACAAAATTTCCATTCTTCGATTTGAGTAAGTTTCCGTATTTCGTTCGCACGATTTTGAAGATACGTTTTCCAGGTCTTCGAGTTCCGAATCCAGCATAAAACCGTATATGAATCCGTCCACAACACAACTCTAGGAACAACTGGCATTCAGGTAATTGCCTCTCGTACACAATTAACTAGTCTAGCGAGTATAACCGTACCTAACAGTTCGAGTCTTGGTATCGATTGTTTCTTTACTGGTGCTACTCTAGTTTTGGCAGCTACGAGTCTGACATCAATTCCGCCATACATGTACACAGTTCGCAAATATATCACCGCAGCGTATGCTTTACATGATGCGTCCGAAAAACCATGAAGCTCGAAAATAAGTGGGTTATTGGTAATGTCAAAATAACAGCGTGGTATTCTGAATGGGTTTAAGCTCGACAAGTCGTTCATGATCACGTTCCATGCTTTCAACGCCTCCCCTGTTAAAGGGTCGTCCCAAACAACGTTCTCGATACAAAGAGAAATGAAATAACATTTTCATAACAATCGTAAATGGTGAGAGAAATCCCAAAGGATCGAAAAAAGTTTGTTCTTTAAAGAGTCAGTTGTATATGTGCGCTGACTCCCACTATCCATTAAAATTCGTACCTGTACTTGGTTTCCTTGTGCATAAGCTTCTGTTGTCGCCGTTTGTAGAAAAATCTTACGTTTATTCGTTCTCGAAGTTCCAGTTGCTGCCACAGTCTGGTTGGCAGTGATGACATGATCCTCACTTGTTGTAGTTGCTGTGATTAATGGTGCATTTCCCGATTGATTTGATTTTCCATCCCCTGTTGGTGAATTTGAACACCCTGCCTTGGCCAAATTCGAATTCCTGTCACAAATCGATTGATGGTGTTTTCCGCTACATTGTCTACATTTCCGTAAACATTGGTTACCCCGGTGTCCGAATTGTAAACAAACAAAACATCTACCGTCCTTCCGCAAGATTTCCTTTCGATCGCTTAACTTAGTTACTGTCTCACACGAGGCTGAATAATGGTGCTTTCCATTTAATTGTGAATGTGTTCTTGTCTTGGGTACCCTGTGCTACTAATGATGCAGTCGAACCGGTATTCCTTGGGTATTGCACTCTCTCGGGTTCAGTATTAGCCTTAACATGCTCGGTCAGTTCTCTCGCATCCACTTCCTTTCGAATAATGTCTAACAAATCCTTTATCACCCACACATCCTTGTTGGTGTTTCTCGCTATTTGTAGGCGGACATCACTAGGCAGTTTTGACATTATAACAGGTATTAATAAACTTCCATATTGTTCACTTTGAACCCCCAACGCTTCCAACGCTCGTACATTCACACTGACTTTATCATAAATGTACCGTAATTGACTTGACTTTTCCCCACTACATGGTTGTATCTTAAGTAACTCATCCATGTGAGCCGAAATTATTTGTTGTGAATTGCCATATCGTTCTTTCAAAATATCTATGGCAGCCTGGTAATTATCTTCGGTTATAGCAAGTCCCTTAATAGAACGAAGGGCTTGCCCCTCAAGCAGAGAAACCAAATAATTAAACTTGTCGATACTTGATAACTGTGTATTCTTGTCCACAGCGCTTTCGAATATTTCCCAAAATGCTTTATAATTTGTCACCTCACCTTTAAACTTAGGTAATGTTAGCTTTGGTAGCTTCGATCTAACATAATTATGTGTGTTCGTGCTCGATATTTGCGTGTTCGTGTTTTGCGTTGAATTCGTGTTCGTGCTCTGAGGTGAACTCGGTATAAAAATGGCTTGCTCACTAACCTGAGTTGCATTTTGTTCCGTATTAATATTGCTTGTTTCCGTTGTTTGCTCGGTATTTTTGCTCGTCGTATTGATAGGTTCGCTCGTAAACTTCGTTATTTTGGCTCGTACATCACATGCCCGTGAATATACTTCCTCCGTTTCGTCGATTTCTTGCACGATGTCGTCCACGTTGCATAGCTCTAGAATTTGACTATCTAGTTCCTTTAATCGGTCGATTTTCTCGTTTAATAAGTTCCCAATCGTATTCAATCTTTCGCTCGTATTCGTCGATTTTTCCCCGCTGTTTAATAACTCGATTGATTGCTTCATATACTTCGTAACTACGCCTCGATTACCCGATCGTATCGCCTTTAATCGCTTCAATTTCTCGTCGTTTTCCGCCATATTTTGCTCTCGATTCCGTGTATATTTTCGGTTAAAATACCGAAAATACTCGTCGATTTCGCCAGTTAACAACACTGCAGTGCCCCACGTTGGGCGCCATGTAATGAAGTCGTCCCGTATAGTGATATAAATTTAATAGACTCACATAATTACAATGATAAAATAAACTAAAACTTGTAGCAGTTCACTGCAGTTGTTGTTGTTCTACTCGTAAAATTCCCCATAAGACTCTCGCACATGTTCAGTCTAAAAGTACTACGTCATACATAAAACCGGAAGTTCGTTACAAATATAATTTGTGTTGCATATTTGTTTGCATGTTTGTTTCAAGAAGCTAAAGAATGATAACAATCCCGCAGCATTCCCTACCTTGCAGGTACCCTAGTTGTAATTACTATATCATGTTGTTCCTCTGCAATACATCTGTTTTGTGTTCAGTACTAAACCATAGTTGTAGAAAAGTGATTTAATTTTTTCCTAAACAGATAATGGACTAGAAAATTGGGGAAAAGGATTGGCGTCGAACGTTGATATATCGTCACCGCATGTTGTAATGAGGTTGGTACGGTGTGCTTTCGTTTTGTAAAACAATGCGAAATATGGGAGAAACTTGGATTTCTAAGGACTCTACAATCACTTTCAAAAGTTGTTGGGACACCTGCAGTTTTAGAGCATAGGTCAATCTGTACACTTGTGATACACATTGGTCTCCCTTCCCTCCCCCCCCCCATCCCCAATCAATGTTAGTTTCCAAATTGTAAGACCATACCCGTCAAATATGATAATATTTTGGACACAACATTGAATAGGGGGCGGGGGGATCGACGTTTGTCAATATAATAGGTATTTGGGACATCTGTCCCAACACATTTGAAAAGGATTGTCTGAACACTATACCCCAAATTTTTATTGTATATTTCAAAATAACTGGCAAAGAATGCTTTAATGGCGATGTATTTATTTCTATATTGTGCATAGCAGATGTAATACAACATTTCTAACAACTCTAGTTCGTGTGAAATTGGAAAAGTTAATAATTAACAGAATATATGGGCGTTTGGGTATAGCATCTTTAATTCCCTAAGGTTTATTGTGTTTTTAGCTTTTATCAATTACGCCCAAAACTATTGAATTATTTAATGTGGTGTGGTAGTTAAACCAAACTATTTTGGTTTCATTATCTTACATTTAGGGATAGTTTATCGCATAGCAATAGTCTTCCGGTTATTATTCGCATACGAGCAATGGATCAGCCAACTGCTAAATTGGGTGCTCAAACCAATCAAGCGCTTAGTTGAACACGAGTAGTTAATGTGACAGTGTACATCTATCTAGAGCAGAATTCTCAGATAGAATTGTCTCCCCATGGCTCTCGTACCGCCCATGAAGGATCACTCAGATGGTAGTAAATTTGGAGGTACGTACGAAAAGAGGTGGTCACTTGGACCATAGTTAATAGAAAGATAAACATGGTTAGGAAGGCCGGCAAACTTCAAAGGACTCCTGCTGTGATGTTGACATGTATTTTATACCCTGTCACGTGACAAACGAAGGTGCACGAATGCCAAACATAGGAGCGATACTCACAGGGAACACTATAGAAGGTTGACTTTTCTTTAAGTTTGTTTGACAAATATGGCTGAATGTAGCTCGGAAAGTGACTCTAATGTTGATTTTGATGTCGAAAATATATATTCAGAAGAAGAAAATATTCGTGACGCGTTTATAGAGTCCTTAGAAGTGCTTGAAGAAAACGGTGAGGAATTTGATCTCCAGCTGTCTGACGCCATTGCTGAGGTAAATAACTTTTTTAAATCAAATTTTCTAGATGTTTGCCTTAACGTATATGAAATATATAGGTATATTTGACTTTTTGATTGTTTTCTAATAGTTAGAAGGCGTTAAAAGTTTCCCATGTGACAAATGCGAGAAAATATGCAAGTCTAAAGGCGGGTTAACTAGACATCGGCGTAGTAAACACGAGGAACAGGAAACAACGCCAACTGCGTCTAAGAAAAAAAAATCAAAGAACAAAATTCCAGCAATTGAAATGAATACCATAAAAGAAATGTGCAAGGAAATCGGGGACAAGATACGGGAGGAAAAGCTTTATCCTGAAGCGATCGTAAAAATTGTGTCCAGCTTGACTCCAAGTAAGGAATTTGTAAAGTTTATCAATGATGTGTTCTCCAAGTTTCATCGAAAGCGTAACCAAGATTCCCTACTAGCCAGCTTCTACGGAGAGATTTTAAAGAATTGGAAAAAATTCTTTCCCGGCTGTGATAACCAAAGTGCCGTCAATGTTTTGTTGATCCACTTTCCGCAGAAAGTTATCAATCACTTAAAATAGTCAAGTGATTTATCTTGTGAACAGGTAGGGTTTATATCTCATATAAATGTTTTCTTTCTACATCCATATCTGATACATACCGTGTATCAGAAAATATACCTTCATGGTAGTTAGATAGTATACGAAGTATAACCCTTTCGAGCATCAACATCTAGAGTCCGATTCTGATTTAAAGAAAAATTTACTTTGTCTTTACCTACTTTAGTCAGTGGTTGGTTATTGCCAGTTAATGGATTAACAAATCTGCCAGTGTCTTTTTAACCCATTAGCTGGTAATGCGCCCATTTTAGTCAGTGGTTGGTTATTGCCAGTTAATGGATTAACGAATCTGCCAGTGTCTCTTGTTAACCCATTAGCTGGTAATGCACCCATTTTAGTCAGTGGTTGGTTATTGCCAGTTAATGGGTTAACAAATCTGCCAGTCTCTCTTGTTAACCCATTAGCTGGTAATGCACAGGTATATGTGCCCTGCTTTAGTGTTTTACTCTAATGCCATTCGATTATACTTATCTGTCCTCAGTGATACCGTAGGGCCAGTTAACACTGTTAATCTGTAATATACATTCTTTCAGGAAAGTGAGGAAATCAAGTTAAATCCTGAAGAGCTGGGTCCACTTTCATATGTTGCTGGGTACGTGCTGCATTCAATGCATAAAAAGAGTAAGAACTCTCCACATTGGAACTCACAACGGAGCATAGAGCTGCAATCCTTACTCACATCAGTCAAGTTAGAGGATGTGAAGAAAGATGAATATATTAATTCAATTTCAAGAGGAGGCTTGTGGGCACCAAATGATAACATCAAAGGCATAGCAAAGGAAACAGAGATTGTCTTTCGGAAACATATCCGCAGTAGTAAAGCTGTAGTTACAACTTCCATTCCAACAGAAAAGATAGTGGATGAGATCCTAATGCAACCTGTGATAATAAGCTTATGGGAAAACATCACTACAGGATTGGATTTTGACATTTCAAACGAGTGCAGCAAGTTAGCCCTAGAAAATTTTGTAAAACTATTTATCCAAGTAAGAAGCTTTTCGCATGCAAAGGGCATTGTCAATCGCTACAAATTAAAGAGTAAAAAGCAAAAAACAAAAGCATTAAGAACGGAACTCAAGAAAATGGCTGAAGAAAAGTGACAATTGTATTTAACAACATGTATATATTGCCCAGTGCATTAATTAACACAAATTATTGGTTGATTTTCCAAATTATTAACTGTTATAATACCATACAGTTCATTTTTTTATTTATCATACAATTTTAATGCACCAATATCAATGTTAAGCCCAGTGGGGTAGGGAGGTCAAGCATATGCAGGGCTTTCAAAATAAGTCGGAGTTCCGCCGGCTACTTTACGTTTTACCACCGGCTACTTTTCATCTGGTCAGAGAAAAATAATACAAATCGATGTTCCACACAGAATTTAGCGAAACACGGCCTATTCACGAAGATTAATTAGGTTTAACCGTCTAGAAGTTTTACTTTTTTTTACTCTCGATCACCATTACTGTATTAGTCACAGACGGCTACTTTTTTGGGGCAGCCAGCTACTTCAAATTATTCTGAAAGCCCTGTATATGTGGGGCATTTGATCGAATTTTGTCTTCAAATTTGATCCTAATCCTGCCTGCAGTTGAGGATATTTGAACTGAAAAACCTGTAATGTTTTGCAAAAAAAGTCAAATGTTCCACACCATCTTTGAAAATGTCTTGACAATATTTTCAGCCCAACAGTAGGATACTGTATTTGATGATAAATTTGCATGGAAGTACAAACGCCCCACCCAGCCTTTACATTGATAGGTGCATAGTTAATAGAAAGTATGTTGTCAGTGGTGAGCCAGAATGAATTGAGTTATGTTTGGGCCAATTCCCTCAAAAAGTGTGCCAATTTTGATTGCTGAAACCTCATATAACTGATATAAGCAACCCCTAAAATACATTGTATACCGTAAATATAATCATCTAATATAGAAAAGCTGCTCTCAACCTTTATCTCCCTGAGTACCATAGAATTTAATGATTCCAAGCCACAGGCCATTGCATATACTGGTTATACCCCAAGAATTTTAAAACCACATAGTAGTACTGGCATAATGCTAACATATGTATATAACCAGTATTTCATCTTCACAATACCGGTACGATACTTGATAGAATATTTATGGCATTTCAGGAAATCTAGGAATTGTTTTACTGTAATCTCTCTAATAAGCCCCCTGGGGTAGAGGGGGCTTATTTTCTTTTCCATAAAATCATGACAATTTTGTTCAAACACAGAACAATGTGTAAAGAAAACCATGAGATCTTATCAAAACACTTGTGTTTTTGTGTGAATGGGGGCTTAGTGGGAGGGGGGTTATTAGAGGGGAAAGGGGGTTATTATAGAGGGGGGATGCTTAATAAATTTATTCATCCAAAAGGGGGTGGGTTATTAGAGATGTGGGGGGGGGGGGCTTATTTAAGAGGCAGATTTATTAGAGAGATTACGGTACCAAAGGTGCTGTAATACGAGCAACAGAATTACTGCAACTTGCAACAAAAACTAATTTCAATGCATGTTAATTGAAAATGTTTATGAATGTTGTTGCACATTTTGTAACTTATATGTGTAGCATTTTTTTAATTAACATGCGAATGAAATCAGCTTTTGTTGCAAGTTGCAGCAATTTTGTTGCTCATACTGTATTACAGCACCTTTAGTATATTCTAATTCTTCTAATGTTCTCATTGAGATATATGTTAATTGGGAAGACCTAATTCCTTTTTCTTTTTTCGTTTTGGCAGTGGTTCTTCAGACACAACATACCATTTAGAATGTTCACCCTTGTGTCTTCCAGCAACATTACCTCTAACAATGGGTGCAATATTTCGTTGTGCTGCAAGTGTGAGATCATTGTACCCAAATGCTTGGATGGTTGGGTTATCACTGTGACGACCCCTCTCTCTCTGACGCCCAAAATACTCTTCTAAGAGGTCCTGGCAGAATCTTTCTGACATGACAAATTCCAGTCCTTCTGATAGCAAGAACTTTGCCACTTCAACAAGAGAATTAATTGTTATCTTCAGTCCTTTAAATGTTTGCTGTGAGATAAACATTCTGCCTCTTGCATCACCGGAGAAGTCGCCAGGTCGTTCTTGTGTAGCCCTATACCATGCCTCAAGATAGCCAAGGAAGACTTTCTGTAGCCATTCAAATCGACTATCATTGGGGTCGGTGTATGGAGCCAGAAATTCGTTCCGTCGTCTTGTGTGTTCACTTGTAGAACGAACATTGAGACAGTCAAAGAACATATTCACCATCTCGCAG
Source organism: Trachythela sp. YZ-2020 (assembly GCA_016169945.1). Lineage (NCBI taxonomy): Eukaryota > Metazoa > Cnidaria > Anthozoa > Malacalcyonacea > Clavulariidae > Trachythela > Trachythela sp. YZ-2020. The sequence goes on from JADLSH010000389.1 coordinate 5,325,950, forward strand.
AACTTTGCTGTCTCCTCTGCTTCTCCACCAGGGAAATGTCGCCGGAGTGCCTGTGCGACAAAGTTGCTCAACACCTGGGTAGCAAGATTCACCTTCATCTTTGAGAAGGACGTAAGGTTGATATGGTCGGGGGTTAATTTGGGAAATTGATGCAAGTCCTGTTCAAGGTTCGAATGGTAAAGCTGAGCAATGTGTTGCCACATTAACTCCTTACCATTCCACATCAGCCTGGTATGAGTAGGTGGGGAGCATCGGAAAAGAAGAAGATAAATCTTTCTGGAGCAAAAAGGTTGACGGTCTTGTGCACAACATCAACTTTGTACTCTTCTCCCACGAGACCAACATGCAGCTCGTAAAACTTCCGGTTTGGCGATGCACCATCACTCACTGCGGCACAAACCCATAAGTTGCAGGTCAATTCCAATATGGAGACAGCCTTCCAGAAGATTGGCATTAATTGAAAGGATGTTACATTCTCAGTGCTGAAATATCCTAGTATGTATTTCAGATAACTTGCAACACCTCTCACCATGAACGCCAAGACATGACTTGCAATTGCAGTTGGTGTGTCAAATGCTGCAGTATTCAGGTCATCATCGAGATTGACAAAGCCAATTAGTTCATTACTGTGTTTGTCAAAAACTAGATTTGATTGAATTTTCATTTCATCAAATCACACAACAACATATCTCTGAACATCAAACAAATTCTTTGTAATGTCATTCAGTCTAGATATATTCTCTTCATGAAAACCAGGTTTGGGTTTGAAAAAATTGCGGTAGTCCCTTAGCACACGCTCACTTGGTAACACCAGCACACCAGATGATGCTAATTCTCGGTACACAGATGGGGACTTGGAATGTATCGACAAGCAGAACCTGATTAGGTGGGGATGGTATCGCCTACCAAAGTTGGGTGATGCCAGACAGAAAATCCAAGTCCTGAATCCACTGTCACTGAATAAACAGGCAATGCATGTTTTCCGTCAAAATATTCTAAAACAAAATCGTGTTCACGTTCGTTTCTTGACCAGCCAGATAATTTGACGGTTGTTATTTTACTCTTGAAGTCATCCAGATGTTTGTACACACGATTTCACACAGTCTCGACAGTCTCGGATGTGGAACTAGAAGAGCCTTCGTCTGGAGTATTGCGTTCAAGTGTCCTTCTCGATGTTGCTTCGCTTTGAAACGACTTCTTAGGAAGATTCAATGATGGTATAGCTCCAGGTGTTAGTTTTTTACGAGAAGTATCTGCAAATTATTGAAGCAAAATGAAATATTTAACAAAGCGCCATATTTCATACCGTGAACAATAACAAAGAACCTCTCAACCTCAAAATTGCAACATTCGCTACGCAGAAATATGCAAATAAAATGATAATTCATTCAAATTTCACCAGGGGCGGATCCAGGATTTTTCGTACGTTAGTCAAAATATCTGACAATCCAAAATTGGCCGAGCGCCGAAGGCGCGAGCAACCTAGAGGGGTCTGGGGGCATGCCCCCCAGAAAATTTTTGATTTTTGAACCTCGGAAACACCATTTGCGGCACTCTGGGAGCAGCTTCAGCCAAAAATTAACCTCATAAGATGGGACCCATATAGCAATTTTCAGTCTCACTGACTCCAACAAATCACTCCTTAGGGATTTCACTTCACTTGATCAGACAATTTAAATATTTGAATCATTGAATACGTCTGTGGCTGTGGATTAAAAACATGAATTTCACAAAATAACACATGATCGTATTACACATTTACACCAAGCTATGCCATGTGGTATTGCCTTTGTATATTGCTCCGTATACATTATATAAATCCAGTATACAGTACTGCCTAGAAGTAACTTAACACTGCGGTTCGGTTGCGGTTCGTGCGGTTAGCGGGTGCGGTGCGTGCGGTTAGCGGGTGCTTTGCGTGCGGTTAGCGGGTGCTGTGCGTGCGGTTAGCGGGTGCCATGCGTGCGGTTTGCGGTTGCGGTTCGTGCGGTAATCACACGTCAAACAGAAAAACCACTGCGTTGTGTTCCGACGGTTTCCGATACAACTGTTATTATGCGGCAAACGGACTTGTTCCTATATGGATTAATTTGTTTACTAAATTACTACCTTCTCTAATAAACTGTATAACATACAGTACACAACTAATATGAATTTATATTATGAATATAAACAGAATGAGGTGTTAAAGAAAAATATAAACTCAGATAAACAAATGTGTCACCAATACAAACCCTACGGGTTTGCCGCATGATATTTGCGTGTTAGTAAACAAGAAACCGTAATGTGATAAGCGACACTTTTATAAATCTATTCAATCGCTCTACTATATTAATTCTACTTTGCTTTAAAATATGACGCAACGGTTGATAAAATGACAAGCTTGTTAGACGTTGTCGACAGGCTTGCTACCGAGTATACGAGCTTGTTAAGCCAACAACTTGTGAATAATTTTACATGCGTAAATAAACCTAGTAACTTTTTGTCATACGCGTATCAGTTTAAAAGCCTGTAGAAAAGGGTTTATATAGCATAGATAATATTAAACTAACATTAGTCCACAAAAATCATAAACAAACTTCCGATTCGCCTGGGTATTAAACTTGGTTCGCTGTAAATCTTATCTATAAAGTATATTATTATAAAGCGTCGAGTCTAAGTCTTGACCGCAATATTATGTAAATCAGTTCACCTCATCACCTACGCGGGTCAATAATTTGCGCACAAATAAACAGTATAGGACCTTACCTTAGGGCCGTACAACAGTTGCTCTTTCGATCTCGAACGTACTTCGGGATGTATATGATTCGGCACCAAAATTTCTCCCAAGGCAAAAGCTTGTGTTGTTGATGGCGCTCACTAGCTCTTCAACAGAACTCTTCGGTGAAGCGTCTATTCGCTTCTTTAGTTCAACTTCATTATCTTGAAGATATCGCCGATCGTTTTTCGCAAAAACGGACTGTACGGTCTCGTATTAAATACTAGCAGACATTGGGATTTCTGGCTGTGCTACTTTGTTGAACCTGCTCTGCAGTTCTATAAATATATTCAGGTTGATCAGGCTGACCAGGCTGACTCGCTCTGATCGGACAAAATTATGCAGCCAATGAGAACTCAGATATTTTTTAAGATTGGCCAATGGCAGAGCTTATATTTGTGCCCCTGATGAGTTGCCCGGTCAGAACTCCCCGGAAAGTGGTCAACATCGCTGCTAACCAATCAAATGACCAGATTTGCCACCAAGTCGGTCAAGATTCAAGCGGAAGAACGCTGTTTTGACTGATCATCATATTGCTTTACATAAACCTTTACCGCTTAACGCAATGTAATTACTGGACTACAAACTTAAATATGCTGACGCCACTGAACCAATTTGATAACTGGACCGCGATTTGAATTCGAATTAATTAACTTCGCAATTTTTTACCCTAGTCGCGTGACCGGGTTGACTACCCCTGGATCCGCCCCTGAATTTCACAGCATTGTGAATATACTTACGTCTTTCAATAAACTTTTCCTCAAAATGCCTTTTACATATATGCAATTTGCCTTCGTTTATTTGGCGTCTCAAATTCGCATCCACAACCCGATTTTTTGTGATTATATTCACCCACTCGTAGCGCGTTTTCCTCGATAATTCGTCTTCTCCTTTAGGTAAACTAAAAATACTTACTCCAGAGTGTCTTCGAGAAGTACCGCAACCAAAAATACTGCAGTTGGCACCTGGCATAGCCGTATACGGCGTAAGCGAAGCGAAAATGTTTCGAATATCGAAAGACCCCATGCTGTTTTTAATAACAAGGAGCCATTGTGTGCACCTTCGTAGTGACGTCACACGCCATAAAACAGAACAATAACATATCCAGTCATGTGACCCGGCCTTCCTAACCATGTTTATCTTTCTATTAACTATGCTTCGACATAGCTATAACTTCAAACACTACGTTTATGTTGCAAGTTATCAGAAAGTTATAGGATTGTATGCAACAATTATACATTGCTTTGGGCATCAAACAACGCGCCACGGGTGGTTGAACTGATATGGTCATCACCATGGTGATGCAAGTCAGCTGGGGCCTTTCGGATATATTTTATGTACAATTTATTCGAATCCCAGAAAATCAACAGAAAGAAGTGAGAGCATGTAATTCATGTTTTTCTAAACTTATTATCAACAATTCTACCTCCGCTCTTAGGTCAAACCAATGTTAATTGTATGCGCAAGCTATCCTAATAAGCTTTTCCGGAATAGACGATTGCCATCAAAATAGCATCGATTGACACATCGCTTGACACTATGTAGAAATGAAATAACGAGCAACTGAAATGCTTTTAAAACAGAACAAGGCTGAGAATAATATGTTGAGAATATCTAACAATGTGTTTGCTAGTCATTAAAGAGTTTAAATGCGATTAAGCCAAATTTTGTAGCGGTTGACACTTTTTTATATAAATATATCTGATATACTATAGTGATTTTTAGAGTTGAGTGTCAATCGATACACTTCACACAATTTTACATACTTTTTGGGCAAGAACAACCAGTAATATATCAATACAGGCTCCCTAAACACTTTCTTTTAGTAGTTACTGTGGAAAAATTGAATATGCCGTATCAACTCAAAGCTAAATTGAGGAAAATGTTGTACGATTTACAGTGTCAACCGTGTGTCAACCGAACACGTGTTTCAAGCGTCTTATATTACATACATGTTTCACGTCCTAAATAATAGATCTATATTTAATCACAGCCTCAGTGCGCCTCGGCATACATAGTAAATGATCATAATAAATAAAAATATCTTCTGCTGGTATTTGGAGTATGGATTTACGCGATTGTCCTTTACACTCCAGCCACGTTTCTTGATATATTTCCTATTAGCAATTGCTTGATGGACTATACATAGTTGCTATTTTAGTCTGTGGGAAATTCCCGATGGGATTCCTAGCCACTTTAGCAATTTTGCGAATATAATACTTGTTCCCATACTTAAGAAGGTAACATGTGCCTGCGTTTCGTCAGATATATGTTTTCGTCAAAGACCATGTTAGTATACAGTGTAACAAAACAACGGCAGACGCTACAAAGTTATAACACAGGCACATTGTACAATCAGTCGTCAAATATGCACGCCTCATACGCAATGTGCATCAATTTTCCCGTGCATTTTACTGAGCAATAATCGACGTTGCTAATTTTTCAGATAAATTTGCATATCACGCTTGCATAGACCAGTTTGAATAATATATCTCTTGAATCAGCTCCCCTCCCAATACATCGCATTTTATAACTCCATATTGTATAATATACTATTCTATCGCGTTATATTTCAAATATATTGACCAATGAACGCATAGGAAACGAGATATTATATGCCAATGCAATTCGCTAAATATGTTACGCTAAATGCTATTGGAATTTCATGAAAATAAATTTGAAAAATACTCTTTAACTGAAGGACGTTATAGACGCCTTTCAGACAATCACTTTCAAAAGTTGTTGGGACACCTGCAGTTTTAGAGCATAGGTCAATCTGTACACTTGTAATACACATTGTTCTCCCTTCCCTCGCCCCCCCCCCTCCCCAATCAATGTTGGTTTCCCAATTGTAAGACCATACCCGTCAAATATGATAATATTTTGGACACAACATTGAATAGGGGGCGGGGGGATCGACGTTTGTCAATATAATAGGTATTTGGGACATCTGTCCCAACACATTTGAAAAGGATTGTAGCTGTGATACCATTTCAAGCATTCTGAGGCAATTTTTACCTTACCTAAAATCTATAAGCAGATGGATTTTACCCATTTATTGAAAGAGGGCACTTTTTTTAACCAGAAAAAGGGAACACATTTTCCATTCCCGCTCCCCGATTTCGCGGCCCCTGCTGATGGGAATATTGCCGTTATCAACCGTGCGAAATCGCCTCTCCCTTCGCTTTTTCACCTCCCCCCCTAACTTCTCCCTTAGCGCGCGCTCTCAACAAAACTCCCTCCCCCAGAATAGAACGCCTGCCACGCAGGCTAACTGAATATGTGCAGAGAGGGAGTTTTGAAGTAAATTTTATTTAGCGCATGGAATTGTGGTCGTGCGCGCTTGCTATGCGCAGAACACAAATTTTAAACTCGCTCAGTTCCATGTGCTTTTCGATTTTGACGGACGGAGTTTTCGAATTTTTATCGAATTTCTAAAGCTTTTTCAAGTCTATTTTGACCATTCAAGGTAGGATATTTTGTCTTTTGTTTATATGTTACGTTTACATTTGTTTACTCCTTTTTGGAAAGTTGGCAATCTCAATTTATATATCTATGAAACAGCGAAAGCACACAATCGATCGCAGCTAGATTTAGTGTCTGTTTTAATATATATAAACTATATATTCTGCTAATGTGCTATCGACTTTGCTTGAGCTGTTAGTGCTGTAAAGGATGGAAGACTTACATAGAGATGTCTTTAAAAGGTTTTTCTATCCATTCGCGTTTGCTTTCTCTTGCTGATTTACATATTTTGCATCAAGTGATGTTTCGTGTATGCCGCTTGACGATTGTGACTCCGTGTGAACTTGACACAAAGTCACAGATATGCAATTGATCGTCTAAATTGCCTGACTGAATCATTCTGATTTGTGCAAAGTTTGACCTAATAAATAGGCTACTGTAGGCATATATAAATATGTTTTTATTCCTATTTTACAATGGACTTAATATTTTTGTCTAGTCGCGTTCACATATTATTGTCAGAACAGACAGGGTCTCAGTTCTGCGCGCACTAAGACAAATATTCGAATGGCAATGAGTTGAAATGAATTGTGCTAAACATGTAGGTGACTCGCATATCCAGCAAAGTAAGAACAGGATGATGGAACAACGCTTTCGTTTATAGCTTTCCAAATGCAAAATTATTTTGCGCACATGTATATATTTTTAACGCTTTTATACACTACAAAAATATGCAAATTTCCTTGCGTGGCAGTGTCAAATTACTCATCGCAGTAAACATGGATTTCATGTGGGAATTCCATGTGGAAGAACAATACATGGAAAATATTGATATTTTGAAATAGATGTTACAAAATTTGATGTCTTTCATGTTTCGTGATATATTTAGCTTGTCTCATCCTGCAAACTATGCCAGGGTATGCATCTACGCGCATCAGGCGCGCAAGCCACTGGGTCAATGCCAATAATTACCGTCTACTGAATATAATTTGCGTTGCATGTTTGTTTCAAGAAGCTGAATAATAATAACAGTCCCCGCAGCATTCCCTACGTTGCAGGTACCCTAGTTATAAGATATATATTTTTCTGAAGCCAGGGCCGTAGCTAGTGATCTACTTGTGATCTACCTTGGAGATATGACCCGAGCAAAACTATCACAGCTGGTCTAACACCAATTTTCTCAAAGGTATGCAATAACTTATCATGGTCGATCAGGTCGAATGACTATTACCATATTCCTCCATGGCAGAAAATCACTTGTGTACGATTCTCACAAGAGCCAAAACTGCCGAAGATCCTGGAAATCCTTCACTAACTTTCTCGTTTATGTCATCATATACCCACTCAACAACGTATGACTCTTGTACCTTTGATAAGGACGCTAATGAGAGAAATTGGACGCAGTTCTTCAACATTCGAACAAGGGGTGACTTTTAGAATCCCACATACAGTATAAAATATCCAAATTTTGGGAAAGGTTTTTGACATGAATGATTCATTAAATATATTAGCCAAAGGGATAGCGAAAAAGTTTGGAAACAACTTGATCAATTTCATAAATGGGTCATACGGGCCCGCTGCTTTCCCGACGTTAAGATTTCTTAGATTTTTGGCAACATTTTCTTCTGTAATTGGAGGTGGGAATTCTAATTCACCATGTGCTAGCCACTCACCCGTACTCTTCAGGGAAATCACTTGTAATGCTGTGTATAGTTCCATGGGTATAGTTCCGTGTCAGGGTCAAGTAACGATAACACGATATTGTTCTCTTTCTTTTCCCAAGAATATCGTTTATGTTTTTCCACCACACCTTAGGATTTTGACTATAAGTTGGACTAATTTTGTACCCGTAAAACTTTCTTTTCGCGACGCGAATCTCCGATACAATTTGGTTTCTAACAGTCTTGAAAGGTAGACATTTACCACTCTTATGTAGGCTTTGTTTCGCTTACCAACTATTTTTTTATTTTCCCAGTTAATTAATTAAAAAAGGTTTGTCATCATCATGTATTTTAACTATCTTTGTCGGAAAGAAGGAGTCTATGATGTTATAAGTTGACTCCAAAAATACCTTGACCTAAATGTCCACATGATTTCCAGAAAGAACCATCCGAATCAAACATGGATATACGCGCTATGAGCGCGTTTCGCCTCACGTGTTTTACAGCGCCATGATTACAAAGGCAATGGCAATATATCTCCGCCAGTGACCTGTGCAAAAGCCAGATACGCTAAACGTACATGTATCTGTGCATATAGTTTTGCAAAACAGTTACTTGTAAAGAATAGGAGACGGATACCTTATGTACAACAGAACATGGTCTTCATAATAGCTGTGGCGAGGGGTATTAAGTCATCCGTGTATTAAATATGTATTTGAAGAATATAAAACGAGAAAAAAAAAGGACGTTGAATTTGCCAGGACGACCAAAAAGGCGGTCTCACATTGAAGAGAGGCATATGTGCGCAAGACTAACGCGACGCATCGCCGTAATAGTGAATATCTTTGGCTTTACAATTATTACAGATGCAGGGATTAGCCGTTTGAAACACGACGGCCCGGTGGGTGTCAAATCGGTGCGGTTCCCAATTGAAAAAATAATGTGCATCAGCATAGCAAAGCCATTATAAATGGATAAACTCCGCTTATTTGTTGCGCGATATTGCACGCATGTCAACTACATCCATTGTACAAATAAAATAGGGTTCAATATTAAATACAGTCACATTATACTTTTTATCAAAATTTTCCTCGCAATATGTCCAAATCACTATAACAAGCAAAATTTTAATATAAAGAGCTTTCCGACAGGAAAACATATAACCAGATTTGACCAAATCGTAGGTAATTAATTACGTATTCTGGCAAACGATTTACGGTTTACACCGGGAATAAACAATTTCTTCCATAATTATCCTTTTGTTTGTATGTGTAAATCGTAAACTGTGAAGTGCATAGTTTAATTTTTGCAAATAATGCTTTGTTGCGGTCGGAAATTTCTCAAGATTTTCCAGTGATTTCAAGTTATTAGATGAACCTAAGCAAAGTGTTGTTCTCGTTTTAATTCTTGACAATCGTGGTCAGATTCTTGGCCCACACGCCGAATATTTCTTTTTTTATTTCAAACCTTAACTAGTGAGCACTAAGAAACGCTACTTTATGGAACATTCTCTATAATAAACAGAGAACGACTATGGAAACCCTTAAAAGAAGCTTCCTATCAATAATCTTAGCAATTCTTGGCATATTGTGGTTGCGTAAATTGTCAAAAATGTCAAAAATATTGTCAAAAATATTTTGCGCATTGGCAAAGACATAGATTATTTTAGAAAAAAGGGGGATTAGAAATTGAGTTTTTGCAACATTTTTGAGGGAAACCCAACTTTTTAAAGTTGTCCCAAGTCATTTTGCCCGCGATTGTAGTTACTTGTTAAAGCATGACTTCATTTTAGCGTAATGATAGTAATATAAAATTTTCGGGGTCGAGCAACATTGATGTGCTATTATAAGAACATATAGTAGCAAAGAGGTCGTATGATGGAGGCCACTCATGAATAGAAAATGTTTTGAAGGTTGAGAGTCAGGTGCATAATCCAATTCCATTTATATAGTTAATGCTTAGATCACATTGTGCGGTATATAACACATCATACCAGATCAATATAATGTAATTGTGTCATTGGAGAAAATTCATATCCATAGATGATATCATAGGTTCAGTTTTAATTTGTACAGATACATTGTATGCCGCTGATTAGACCCATCCATACAACATACGGTTACTGTGGATATTAAGATCTTTTTTTATTTACTAATTCACCTAAAATATTACAAATAAAAGAAAGAAAGTATATATTTACAAGAAGTGGGCTAGGAGCCTATACTAGAAACCAGGTGGCTTTTACTAAGGCCCCTAGATTATAAATTTAAATTATGAATATGCTGTCAGTTGGAGTGTTTGAAGAGAAAGGAAAAGTAGCGATAAAAATAGTTCTAGATATATGAGAGTAAGATACATTATTAATTATACCATTTCTGATATGGAACGCTAGGCATTTACAGCTGAATTTTTGCCCAAGGTCAAATAATGCTATTTTCTAAACTATTGAAGATGTATGAAGTACTTTTTAATTATTGCTTTGGAAATGCTATAAGACCTACAGTATAGGTTCTTTATATTGTGCGGGAAGATTATTGCACACCTCTGCACCTTGACTATAGCAAGAGTGTTTTTTTATAATTGGTTGAATAGACCAGCGAACAGTAGTACACGGCCCCCAACCCTAAATTAAAGCTGTTCAGTTATTTGAGTTATATTTTAGCATTATTTGCAAACTCACGACAACTATGGCTATGAACTTTTTTTATATTGGGAAATTTTAAAACAAACATACATATAGCGCCTATAATTACTCTTTGTAGTTTTATCATATTATGCTCTAGATAAGCATTTCTACACCAATTACAAAACATCCCAAGAACAGTAAAAAACGCTGCAGTAGTAAATAGGCAACATAAGAAAATTGTGAGAATCTTCCTTGGTTTTTGTACTATATATACCTCATACCTGAAAGACCCACTCGATCGTACACGATTTTGGGTCGGTAGCAACGTATCTATATGAACAGGCTTTGAGATTGGTTGGTCATGAATCATAGAATATTTGCTTGCTAATAGGAATTTTATGCCTTCCGTCTGAGACATTAGATAGATAAGTTGGTTATTATAATTGATAAGCCGGTAGTGGAAAGATAAGTGCTGTCGTACAAAGGAAATACCTAAAATATCTTGAGGCCAGGATGATTAGGCAAATAATTGCAAAAGGAGTTATAACTACCTTGTCTGCGGTTCAAATCACTCGCATTCAGTCTACTGTCAAGTCAACACCACGGGTTGAATACATTAATAATTGTTCTCCGTACTATATAGGAATACTCGTGGTTTTAACATACTTGTGACGTTATGCAAAGGCCTGTTGCACTCGAAAACATCCCATCACCTTCACGAAGTTTTTCCTTCGGCAGCGCAATTTGAACACAACTTGTAAGGCAATGTAAACATTATTAAAGGCGAAAATGATACATTAGCCCACGTGTCCTCATACGATGACTTCACCATGCATAACATACCGTTTAAAAAGCCCTCGTTTAACATGGCTTTAAAAATCATATATAAACGAATCTCTCGAATATGGACGCCTCAGGAAAAAATCCTGTATATTAGAGATGTATTCGATTTACAAAGCTCACATCGACAATGTCACACTTAAGACTCTACTCAAAGTTGTAAACTTTCAATAACTAACCATATCTAACAATCAATATAGTGCTGCATTTGGACTGAAACGAATTACGACACAGGTCGCAGCGTTGCACATGCGAATAAAGTGTTTCATCACCTGATTACTAGACTTTCCCTAATAAAGATGTTAAATAAATTCATCTGTTTTTACCCTTGGGAGCCGAGACTTACTGTCCGTTGTGCGTATTGACATATGAGGATTTTGTCGGGACATAGAGGTGTCCGTATAAGAGAAGCGTCCGCAGTAAAGACGCGTTCGTGGGGCCCAAATAAGGAAGGTGTTTGTATTAAAGAGGTGTCCGTATTAGAGAGGTGTCCATATTAGGGATGTGTCCGTATTAGAGAAGTGTTCCGTAATACGAACACCTCTCTAATATGAATACGCCTCGATCCAACATCTGTCCAATACAGACTGTCACACACCTCTCTAACACTCTAAATCTTGGACAGAGTTATCCGTATTCTGAGGTTTCCATATTTGAGAGATAAGTCTGTACTAGCAAAGTATTAGTCGTAATGCGCCAAGTATTAGTTTAATCAAAAACGCCAAGTAGAGGCTAGGGAAAAAAGTTCATTGTTTGAACGGAAGCTTTGTTTGAGAACAAATAACCGAGCTTCATATTAAACTGTTTAAAAAGGAGATGCTTTTAATGCTAAATTATAAAGTACTTATTTTTATACCTTCAGCTATCAAAGATCAACAGTACTAGAATTGATAAGCGTTAAGAATGGAGGAAAAAGGTACAAACAGACTAAAACTAGACGCGTGGCTTAATTCCGGACGCTCTTATTTAGAAAGCGGTCACCTGGGAAGCCTTGCAAATCGGCGACGAAACTGGAAGACAAAAACCAAATAACGGAAGCAAACAGTGAGTTAGGACATGCTTTTACATGAACAATCAGTTTCAAACGGCAATTGAGAACTTTGAGAAATCCTTGAAAATGGCAAAGGAAACAGGAGAGAAAATGGATGAAACAAGTGCATATCTTGGGTTAGGAGAGGCTTATAGATTGAACAATCAGATTCAAACATCAATTGATTACTACGAGAAATCTTTGAAAATGGCAAAAGAACGAGGATATAAAATGGATGAAACAATGGCATATCTTGGGTTAGGAAAGGCTTATACATTGAACAATCAGATTCAAACATCAATTGAGTACTATGAGAAATCTTTGAAAATGGCAAAAGAACGAGGAGATAAAATGGATGAAACAATGGCATATCTTGGGTTAGGAGAGGCTTATGCATTCAACAATCAGATTGAAACGGCAATTGAATACTTTGAGAAAGCCTTGAAAATGGCAAAGGAACGAGGAGATAAAGTGTGTGGAACAATGGCATATCTTGTGTTAGGAAATTCTTATAGGCTACATTGAACAATCAGTTTCAAACGGCAATTGAATACTACGAGAAAGCTTTGAAAATGGCAAATGAACAAGGAGATAAAAAGAGTGAAACACTTGCATATCTTGGGATTGGAAAGGCTTGATTGAACAATCAGATTCAGACGGCAATAGACAATTTGCATTATAGACTAATTTTTGATCTAGGCAAAAAAAAGTATATTGCCGGAAAGAAAATACTAAAATTAGTAAAATTGCAAAGTTTGGTTGCGAAATGTTCTAAAATGCGGAAAATATAGCCTTGTAAAGTTTGCAAATTTGGTAACTTTTGTATTACGTGCGGAAATTCCTACCACATTTCGGCCAAATGTGGTAGGAATTTCCACACGTAATACAAAAGTTACCAAATTTGGAAACTTTGTAAGGCTATAATTATTTTCCGCATTTTACAACATTTCGCAACCAAACTTTGCAATTTTACTAATCTTATTATGTTCTTTGTAGCTGTTGTGATTGTTTCCCTTTTCCTTGCCTAGAACAAAATTTAGTCTATAATGCAAATTGTCTATTGAATACTTTGAGAAAGTCTTGAAAATGGCAAAGGAACGAGGAGATAAAGAGCGTGAAACAATGGCATATCTTGGGTTAGGAGAGGCTTATATATTGAACAATCAGTTTCAAACGACAATTGAATACTACGAGAAATCCTTGAAAATGGCAAAGGAACAAGGAGATAAAAAGAGTGAAACAAGTGCAGATCTTGGGTTTGGAAAGGCTTATATATTGAACAATCAGTTTCAAACGGCAATTGAATACTTTGAGAAATCCTTGAAAATGGCAAGGGAACAAGGAGATAAAAAGAGTGAAACAAATGCATATCTCGGTTTAGGAAATGCTTATAGATTGAACAATCAGATTCAAACGGCAATTGAATACTACGAAAATTCCTTGAAAATGGCAAAGGAACGAGGAAATATAGATCAGGCAAAAAAAGCAATTGAGAATTTGTCAAAAATTGCCGGTATGTTAGCCCATATTGATTTAAATCTAGCCTTTGTCATTGCAATTTTCATGTTTTCTTCAAATTTTACAAAAAAATGAAATATTTGTGTTCAATTCTGTGAAACGCAATTTTTGGATTTTATTAGATTTAGTAAAATAAGTCATTGGGGGAGCGCTAAGGGGGTAGGTAAATGATTTCAAAGGAAAGCCGACCATAAATTGTCGATCGTAAGGCAAAATGTTTAAAGTTTAGAAGTTCCATTATCAAGCGATTAAATTCTAAAATCATTAACGTGGAACTTGCAAAACTGGGTTTAACATGTTTTGTATATCATTACCACAAGTATCCTTAACAAATTTCAAGTTGATACAATCATTCTCTCGCAAGTTAAGAAGGTTTGAATCAATCTTTTTTGCTGATGTCAGCATTATTTAAAATGCCGTTAATGAACGTCGCTTGCGCCGTAATTACGATCAGTTGTTTCAAATGTAAATATCTCCAGACGTGTTTATTCTCTGGCAACAGGACACGCGTCATTCGATAGCTTTAAAATGATATTTAGTTTGTCCCGGTTAATATTACATATCCAAATTAATTTGCAAATTATCTAAAACATTTACAATTATTGTTGAAATAATTCGAAATTTCCAGAGCAAGATTTATTATTTTTGAGCAAGTGTTAATACACAAATTGTAGCTCATGTAAAAAGGAATATTATTGGAAAGTTTCATTGCATTTGAAGAAGTAGAACTATTTTTATTTTTTTTTGAAAGTCGCATACAAAATGCCGAGATCGTTGAAATTTGATTCCCACACGCGAAATCAATTACGAAATGCCATATGACTGATATGAGGTCAGTGTTGATTGCTATATACCAATGAACATCCCCCATCTAGGCAATGACATCACGAGGAATCGATTGCCGGCACCTTCGATACGCTAGGGTGCAAAGTCGCGGAGATTTTAGGTTCCGAAGTTGTCCGAGCGTGCGCCGACAAAACCGGCTTTCGGAACAAATAATATATTTTCACGAGAATTGCCGTAAAAGGGGCAAGATTATGCACAGGCGGACCAATCTTGGGTTGTATTATGGTAAAAATATGTGATGAAAATATATATTTTAAATAAAATTTACTTGCCTAACTTGTTGTTTGTGTTCTCCTTTTATCCCTACTTTTTTGAGCTATGAATTCATCGAAAGTTTTGGCTTGATGCCTGCGGTCCACGCCGATTATATTCTCCCTCTTGAATTGCTTTATTCTCCAAGAAAATTCGCCAGCATGTAGAACAAACACCGATCTTTCCATATATAACGATACTTTAACTGATCTCGGGCAATTTTTAAACCAATTTTTGATTCATTGAAATCAAAATCCCAACTCTATTGAACTGACAACGACCGAAAATGGGCACATCGGCAGCTTGGCCACATGGCCTCCTCTACAGTTGAGATTTTCCGGGCGGTGCGTGCCAATCAGCGCACAGCATGCAAATACCAAACAGATATTTCCGGTTACAGCCAGCCAATCACGTTGTCGCGCACCCCCCTGCAAATCTCAACGGTAGAGAAGGCCATGTGGCCAAGCTGCCGGATGTGTCCATTTTCGGTCGCGTCAGTTCAATAGAGTGGGGATTTTGATTTCTATTGATCAAAAATTGGTTTAAAAATTACCCGAGATGTTAAAGTATCGTTATATATCGTTTTCATCACATATGTTTATCATAATACTGTAATCTTTATATAGTATACTATAAATACAACTCTACCCAAGATTGGGCCGCTTGTGGATTCACAGGCAGCCCAAGCTCACATTGTTGCTATATTAATATTTTTATTTATTAATAATTTTTTATTATTGCTGTTTGTATGTTATGGTATATTATGTGTATGTGTTATGTTTGTTATGCTACTTGCCAGAAATGGTATGATGGAATTAAATATATATTTATTATTGATGGTTAGAAGAAATAAAGTTACTTACTTCTACTACAAGTTGTTGATTATGTAATATTAAGGAGAAGGCAGATAAATTAACAGTAATAATGCATCGAATCGCCAAAACTTCTCGCGTCACATACTAATCCTTATCACGTCAATGATCCATAAATCACAAGAGATTTTCCCATCATAATCATAAAAAGTTTTATCGGTGAAAATCCATAATTTGTTCGATTTTCTGACAATCTCAAAGCGTGTTTAACCGGGATATTCAGAGCTTGCGAGTTCCTCGCTTGTTCGAATTACACTCTCTATTGTTATTGGTTGATTCGAATCGCGTTCACGCGACAACAATGTAATGAACCAATAACAGTAGAGAGTGTAATTCGAACTCGCGAGCTCTCAACTGAATATCCCCGGGTATCGACAGCCACGCTTCCTGAGATTGTCAGAAAATCGAACAAATTATGGATTTTCACCGACAAAAAATCTCTTGTGTTTGCTGAAGACGATGAATGTGATGGGAAATGTAATGTGCTTTATGGATCTGTTGTTTTTTGGCGATTCGATGCATTAGTATACATTATACATTATTCAGCTCATGCGATGCGAGTATGCGACGCGAGAAGGATTTGTGAAGCCGATGCGAGTTCGTTGGAGCTGTATTTACCTGCCTTCTCCTTAATATTACATATAATACCATGAGTGACTTTCCCCTCAAAGTGGATTTAAAATCACACCAAGTCAACACCGAAAAGTCGATTGCAACTTGTAGTAGAAGTAAGTAACTTTATTTCTTCATTTGACACAATATTTTAGCAATTTTTTGACAATATATATTTGACTTATTTATTTATTTACTTATTTATTTATAAACTTTACAACCATACATAAATGTGAAAGAACTAAAACTATTACATTAGAGAAAAAACAACTTTGAATAACTAAATATATGTTTGAAGGTAAGGTCAACAGGACACGAGTAGTCCCATGTGAAGACCAACCTTAATGAAAACAAACATAACATACACAAAAAAAAGACGAGAACAAATATACAATTTACAGAAGACATGACGAATTAGGAACAACATCTTAAGTTGAAAGAGCGGCACTTAGAACAGAAGGGTTTCCAAGTGCGCATTCTGTTTACATCGAAAGATGAGTGTAGTAGAGAAGAGTAATAAACAGTTAGCCTGTGTTTGAAGGAGGAAACGGATGAACTATTACGAATGGTGGGAGAGAGATTGTTCCAGAGAAGGACAATTCGGTTGAAAAAAGAGTTCCTATAGAGAGACGTCCTGCAATGGTTAACTTGAAGCAAGTTGTCCTTGCTTGAACGGGTGCGAGACGTGCTGTGAGAAGAAAAAGTGACGAAAGAGGAGATGTCTAGGTCGAAGAGACCTTGTTTACATTTAAAAAAGAAGACGAGATCCTTTAGTTCAAGCCAGTAGGATATCGGAAGTAAATTAAGCTTCTTAAGACGTTCAGGATATGACAACTCATAATCCTGAAGGATGAATTTGCTAGCACGTCTTTGAACACCCTCGAGGATCGCAAGATCGCGTGACGATCCTTGAGGTGCCCAGATCTCACTACCATAAGACAGATGAGATCGGACGAGAGCAAGATAAAGAAGCCTACGGCAACGAATATCAGTCATTTGGGTACAATTCCTATTAAGGAAACCAAGCATACGATTGGCTTTTGCAGTGCAGCTGGCTATGTGTGGGGACCACTTTAGGTCGTTGCTAATAACCAAACCCAAGTCTACTTCGCTAGATATGCTCTTGACTGGTT
Organism: Trachythela sp. YZ-2020; assembly: GCA_016169945.1. Lineage (NCBI taxonomy): Eukaryota > Metazoa > Cnidaria > Anthozoa > Malacalcyonacea > Clavulariidae > Trachythela > Trachythela sp. YZ-2020. The sequence continues at coordinate 5,343,563 of JADLSH010000389.1, forward strand.
CGTTGTTAAGAAAGTAGAAATGAGTTGGAGGGGAGCGTTTGCGGGATATCCTGAGCAAAAGCGTCCTTGAGATATTAAATTTCAATTGCCAGGACAGCGACCAGTTGGACATAGCGTCCAGGTCAAGCTGGAGGAGATCTCGATCATCTGGTGATTGCATAGCACGATAACCTTTGCTGTCATCAGCAAAAAGTGCAACAGTACTATTCTTGGTTACCTCTGGAAGGTCGTTCACATAAAGTATGAATAGGAGAGGACCTATTACACTACCTTGTGGCACACCAGAGGTAACACTAAGAAAGGAAGAGGAAACTCCTTCAATGACAACACACTGTTTGCGATCACGAAGGTAATCGGCAAGCCAGTTAAGAAGTGGACCAGAGATTCCAAACGATTTAAGTTTAAACAAGAGTTTGCTATGGGACACAGAGTCAAACGCTTTAGCAAAGTCAAGATAAACCATGTCAATTTCCTTACCAGAGTCAAGAGTATGACCAAGGTCGTGTAGCACATTGAAAAGTTGAGTCACACATGACCTATGGCGACGAAAGCCGTGTTGAAGATCATGCAAAGAGTTCATAACAAAAGAATAAACCTGACTGAAAATTAGACGTTCAAGAACTTTGGAGACTTGAGAGAGTAATGAAATTGGTCTGTAGTTAGTGGTCTCATGAGCGTCGCCTTTCTTGGGTATGGGAACGACATTAGCAGATTTCCATTCAGAAGGGAAAACACCCTGCTGAAGTGATAGCTCAAAGAGAGCAGTCAAAGACGGGGCGATTACTTCAGAACATCGCTTTAGAATATAAGCTGGTATACCGTCAGGACCAGTAGCCTTAGAGGGTGACAAATTGAACAACAAAGACTGAACGTCGGATTCAGATATAGTTAATGAGTCAAGAGAGTTAGATGTTGAGTTAGGAGAGATGAGAGGTGAAGAACTAGTGTCGGAGTCGGAGATAAAGACTGACGCAAAATATTGGTTAAAGCCATCCGCTTTTTCCTCCGCAGAAAAACGTTTCTGCCATTCAATTTAATCACGTCAGGGATAGAGGGTTTTGAGGATTTACTCTTAAAGAATCTCCAAAATGATTTAGGATCATTGAAAACATTTTCGGACAGTCCAGAGAGATATTCTCTCTTCTTGGAATTAATCCAACACTTGACGTGTTGCCGAGTTCTGCGGAATTTCTCCCAAAGTTGAGGTGAGTTCTTAGCCTTAGCCTTTCTCCTTAGTGACTCTTTCATTTTGATGACGCGGAGTAAGTCCTTGGTGATGTACGGAGGGGTGAATGAACGCTTGAGTTTTGTTTTAGGAATGAAATAGTCTACAGCGGCAAGGAAAGCGTTTTTCCACTTTGACCAGGCAAGATTAACGTCGTGACTTTCGTTGAGGACTATATCTACTAGTGGAGTGTTCCTAAGACAGTTAACGAGGCCAACGAAATCACCCTTAGAGTAATCATATGCTATACGTTCAGAGGATTGTTTAGGTTGATGATGGAGTTTTAAGTTGAAAAATATTGCTTTGTGATCAGAGTGCAGAGAGATGGAGTCGTCATCAGTAACTTCGAAGTTGTTGGTCAAATGTTCGTTTGTAGTTAAAACCAGGTCGATAAGATTGTTACCGCGGGTAGGAGAGTTGATCAATTGTAGGTAACTAAACTCAGAGACAATGTCAATGAAACCAATTTCAGAACTTAAGGTAGAGAAACCTGAACCATTAGACCATTGGATGTTAGGGTAGTTAACATCACCAATTAGAACAACATCTCTAAATTGTGAATCTTGTACAAATTTTAGAAATCGAGATAGATCATGGATAAAATCAATGGTGGAGTCAGGTGGACGGTAACAGACAGCAACTAGTACTTTACTGGACGAGGAGTTAATCACAACAGATGCAAGTTCTAATGTGTCGGAAATGAAATCAGAAGGTTCAGTTTTGACTGAATCTCTCACGGCAAGTAGAACACCACCTCCCCGTTTACCAGTTTGACGATCTCTACGAATTATGTTGTACCCAACCGGTAAGATTTCATCATCACGCACATGACTAGAGAGCCAAGTCTCCACCAAAGCAATCACATCTATACTGTTGCCATAGACAACATCATGTAGACAGGAAAGCTTATTCACGACGCAATTAGTTCCAGAGTTATGATAATTTGCCTTCAGACTTCTGACTATTAAGTCTACTATAATTTGCTAATATGAAGTACCCTAACCATCAATAATAAATATATATTTAAATCCATCATACCATTTCTGGCAAATAGCATAACAGACATAACACATACACATCATATACCATAATATACAAACAGCAATAATAAAAAAATATTAATAAAAAAAAATATTAATATAGCAACAATGTGAGCTTGGGCTGCCTGTGGTGGATTATGTCCTATGATAAACAATGGTATCAAACTAAAGGGATCGGAAATCCGCGTCGAATGGTGGTATTAGCAACCTTAAGCAAGCGCTTTTTTACGACGGGAACGTGAATAAAACGGCGCGAAAGTACTGGGGCGAGGAAAGATTTTCCCGTCGTAAAATAATGTAAACAAACATTAAGCAAGTATTTGTTTTTACGACGGGAACGTAATGGCAGCCTAAATTTCACCCAAAACTTGATGACGAATATAAAGGCAGCGTCTGAAATTTAGACTGTCTTTACCAAATTTTCGGAGTATTGCTGAGAAAATATTTCTAGGAGAAATGGCCTCATTTAGAGAAGCCAGACTAATGTTGTTAGACAGTTACGACGATGTTTTAATCGAGGAAGAGGAGTTTCTCATGTTGTACGATGTAAATACGTCAAAAAATCCTGTACTTCCCTACCAAAACTACGAAAGGTTTGAGCTGACCGACATGGATGAAGCCGAGTGCAAAGCAGAATTTCGTGTTGAGAAAAGCGACTTGCCTCAGTTAGCAGAAGCCTTACGGATTCCACAAGAGTTCAAGTGTGAACAGAGAAGTGTTTGTGATGGTATGGAGGGTCTGTGTATGCTTTTGAGAAGAATGGCCTACCCTTGCAGATACAGCGATCTTATCGCAAGATTTGGCAGACCAGTCCCCGAAATATCGATGATAACAACGACAGTGGCAGACTCCATCTACGATAACCATGCTCATGGGTTCGTTGATGGCACTGTGTGACCAATATGCCGGCCAAACGTCAATCAAAGACAAGTCTACAACGGCCACAAAAGAGTCCATGCTTTGAAGTTTCAATCTGTTGCGATTCCAAATGGTCTAATTGCTAACTTGTATGGTCCTGTGGGTAAGTTAAAGTATTCAGTAAAATATGTTTACACTTTTGCCTAATTGACCTTTTTTCGTGTTTGCCTGCTTTACCAGATTACCCCGGACCCATTGGGAGGGCCCCCAAAAGGGAATTCTAAGGAGTCAGGAGAGGAAGGGGTTAGATTCTGGTTAGCTGTGCTAAAAGGCGAGAGAAGGCGGGGGGGGAGGTCAGCCAGTAAATATGTATTTACATGGGCCTCCAAAATGAGAATTTTTGCCGGCCCTCCATGATAAACGCTTATTTATCGAGTTGCTTATTTATAGGCATGGCATAAATCCATGATCAATGAATTAGTTAGTTGTATGCTTGAAGGTTGCTAAATCTGTTAAAATCAATCTCATTATTGACATACTTTTTTGTAGAGGGAAAAATACATGATGCAGCTATGCTGGTGGAGTCCAGTCTCCTGGATAGTTTGCAACAGCATGCTTTCTCACACATAGGTCAACCATTATGCATCTATGGAGATCCTGCATATCCTCTCCGAGTACATTTACAAGCCCTTTACAGAGTTGCTGTGCTGACACCACAAATGCAGGAATTCAACAGGTCTATGATTTCTGTGCGAACATCAGTGGAATGGCTTTTTAGGGATATCATCAACTACTTTAAGTTTGTGAACAAGAATTTAAAAATTGGGCTGTCATCAGTTGGCAAGATGTATGCAGTCTGTGCAATTTTAAGAAATGCCCTAACCTGTCTTTATCAGAATCAAACCTCCTACTTTTTTAATTTGGAGCCACCAGCCCACCAACCTTGCAAGAATATTTTTGATAGTGGGTTTAAGGTGTGGTTTGATATATTATAATGAGTGTTAGAAGAAGTGTATGCAATATTAACTATAATGAAAATAATGAGACCCCCAAAAAACTATTTTACTAATTTTTGCCTTACACTGTTCGGCAGCAATAAAAATTCCTGCATATCTGTCACTGCAGTGATTACTTATAATTTAAATACCAACACTTCAACAGGTAAAGGGTCATGAGATAGACAACATTTTACTATGATTGGGTTACAATTAAGTTAACCCAATTTAATTAAGGGGGTCTTATACAAAATTTTAAAAGAAAATCCTATTTTGAAATTAGCCATATTATGCATCATTAATGATCCCTTTTTCGTTTTCTGGTGTTAATTTTTCTATTTGTTTGGCGGAAAATGGGTAAATAGGGGGAAATAGCAGCTTGTTTGAAATTTTGTCCCGTAGTAACCACCATAGCAACGACATGTTATTGGAAAATCGCGAGCATTGGAGCATTTACCAAAACGTTTTTTCTCCAAATGAGTACCCACCTACCCCCCACCCCTAGCTATATAGTGATTTTAAACGATTTTATTTCAAATTACACCAAGTACAAGTAGGTTATATTTAGGCGGGAGAGGCGTTATAATGGCGTGAAAGCAAATTGTGTTCACGCTATATATTTTGTATAATTACGGTTCCACTTCAAGGCTTTGACTGATTGAGGACATCCTGTAAAGTCCGACGAAAGTCGATCTGCCATAACCTTTCAAAGAACCGAAGGGTTAAACATTGGTGTCTTTTTAAAGACGGCAACGGCGGAGGTCACAGCTCGGAACCAAACTTAGATGTTGAAATAGTACGTGTTAAACATTTTTCAAAAAATCTAGCATGGCATTTTCATGATATATATGCCTACCTCTCCCGTTTAGGATATGTTTGGGTATGTGATTTCGACCCCGAATTAGTCAACGTATATTTGGTTAGCATATGAAAATATAGGGGAGCTCCATGTCCAATTTTTCCTTTGTGAATATGAAGGAAACGAAGGACAAACGTATTCAAATGGGGCATTCTAGCTGCTGTTTGCCTTTCTTTGGTTAGTAATGTGTACTCAATATTATTGCAAAACGCTATTCGAAACTATAAACTTGATTTTATCAAAACAGCTCAAAACGTAGGAGTAAGAAAGAATAAGCAAAAGCAAGGAGAACATATGCAGCTGGATCTTTTAAATTTTCGAGATGCCTATTTGTAGTTTTCACACCTAGTCATAATCACGTGTGTAACACGTGATAAGAACGTGATGACCATGAGGGAACGAGGTTCCTTGGTCTTGTAATTTAGTAATGCAGGAGTGAATAAAACAGCTCAAGATAAAACACAACATTGGCGACGAGGAAATGAGATTTAAGTCCCCACAATAAATTGTAGTGATTGAACAAGAACAATTGCTAAATAAAATCGAGAAAACCCGAAGAAAATGGCAGTAGCTCTACCGCAGTTTGCTGAATTTGATGTTCATTCGTACGGTGCAGTCGGTATTCGTTGGAAGAAATGGCTCACTCGATTTAAAAATCTTCTGCTTGCATTAGATGTAGACGACAATAAAAGACAAAGAGCTCTTTTACTACACTATGCTGGAGAAAACGTGAATGAAATCTTCGAAACATTACCCAACACCGAGCCTGGAGAAGACGAAAACCCGTTCGAAAAGGCGACTACGGCGTTAACAAACTATTTCACCCCCAAGAAGAACCTAGAGTACGAGGTATATGTGTTCCGTAAAGCCAAGCAAGAGAATGAAGAAAATATTTCCACGTTTCACACTCGCCTACGACAGCTAACGACGACTTGTAAGTTTACAGACAACGACAGGGAATTAAAACCCAAATTGTGCAGAACTGCCTATCGCATAAACTTCGCATGAAAGCTCTACAAAACTCGGAACTTACCTTAACTCAGCTACTGGACGCCGGAAAAGCCAAGGAAATGTCAAAATCCCAAGCAGACAGTATCGAAGAGAAGCAAAATGTCAACAAACTGTCGAAGAAATACACGCGAAGACTTTCGAAGCAAAACCAAGATGGCGGACATGTTGACGGCGCGAAAATCAGCGGCCGGAGTTCTGTACCCGGAGAAAGTAACAAGTGCAGGAACTGCGGTAAAGGGTATCCACATCCGGGCGGCAAAACATCGTGTCCTGCGTATGGGAAAAGTTGTCGAAGCTGCGGAAAGCAACACCACTACGAAGCCGTATGTAGATCAAAGAACCCCAACAAGAAAAACGCGTTGAAGAGTCGAAAGCAGGTCAACGTTCAAAGCCTTGCTGATGAAAGCTCCAGTTCAGAAGAAGATGCCTATGCGTTTTCCGTTAATAGCACAGGTAAAGAGCAATCCCAGCCCATGTTCAGGATCATAATTCATGACACTCCAGTGACAATCATGGCTGACTCTGGTGCTAGTGTAAACGTGTTAGATGAGAGTGACTACCAAGCGTTGTCAAACCGTCCGGAGCTCCAGCAAACAAATGTGAAGATTCATCCCTACAAGTCCAATAAGTCGTTAAACGTTTTGGGAAAATTCAAGATCGTTTTGAAAAATAAAACGAAGTGGGTGGAAGATAAACTCTGCGTAGTCCAGGGATCAGGTGGCTCGCTGCTCAGCTGGAAAACATCACAAGAACTCGGACTCTTGAAAGCAGTGCACAAAGTCAATGAAGAAAATTCCCCAAAGACCGAACAGCTGATCAAGGAATATGACGAACTATTCCATGGACTCGGGAAATTAAAAGGGTACCAGATTAAACTCCATATCGACGAGAGTGTCCCACCAGTCGCACAACCTCACCGAAGGGTTCCATTTCACGTACGTCAGCAGTTAGAAGAGCAACTAAAGCGAGACGAAGCACTCGGAGTTGTCGAGCGTATCGAAGGTCCAACGCCATGGGTATCGCCTATAGTCGTAGCCCCCAAGCCCAAGTCTCCTTGAAAAGTCTGTGTGTGTGTAGACATGCGTCAAGCGAATCAAGCCATCAAACGGGAACGCCATGTAACGCCTACAATCAAAGAAATCATCGGTGACTTGAATGGTGCTAAAGTATTCAGCAAATTGGATCTAAACCAAGGTTACAACCAGCTCGAGTTAGCACCAGAATCACGGTACATCACCACTTTTGGTACGCAACTGGGTCTAATGCGATATAAGAGACTGAACTTTGGCATTTCAAGCGCAGCAGAAGTTTTTCAGAATGTCATTAGTGAAACTCTCGAAGGCATCCCCGGGGCTCTCAACATTAGTGACGACATCCTAGTGTTCGGAAAGACGCAAAGCGCCCACGATCAAAGCCCAGAGGCTGTCTTCAAAAGGCTCAAAGAACGTGGTCTAACACTGAACAAGAACAAGTGCGAGTATGGCAAACGCAAGCTCGAGTTCTATGGTTATGTCTTTTCTGGAGATGGTATCACACCAGATCCCAAGAAGATTGAAGACATCGTCAACCTACAGACACCAACGTCTGCATCCGAAGTACGAAGCCTGTTGGGAATGACCAATTACTGTTCGAGGTTCATCCCCGACTATGCAACCAAGATTGAACCACTACGCAAGCTGACCCACAAAGATCAACCTTGGGAGTGGACGTCACAGCACGACAGAGCAGTGGACCAACTAAAGGAAGCCTTGGTGAATGCACCGGTAACGGCTTACTTTGATCCAGCCAAATAAACCGAAATCTCGGTCGACGCCAGTCCAGTGGGAGTAGCTGCCATCCTCTCACAAGTAGATGGAGAAACTGGAACTAACCACGTTGTCACCTATGCTAGTCGTTCTTTGTCCGAGACGGAGCAGCGCTACAGTCAGACAGAACGCCAGGCCCTTGCCATCGTCTGGGCCTGCGAACACCTTCATCTGTACATCTATGGAAAGCCTGTGACAATCTACACTGATCACAAGCCTCTAGTGTCTATCTATGGCAACCCAAGTTAGAAACCTCCCGCAAGAATAGAGAGATGGGCTCTTCCACTTCAGCCTTACCAACTAACCGTGCGTTATCGAAAAGGAGAAGGAAACCCCGCAGACTACTTGTCACGCCATCCCTCCAAACAACAAACCACAGCTAGCCGAGAACAGAAGATCGCAGAAGAGTATGTTAACTACATCACCATGACCTCAACGCCAAAGGCACTAATGGTCCAGGAAATCGAAGAAGCTACCAAAGCCGACGCGACATTACAAGCGGTGTCGAAGGCAATTGCGACAAATAACTGGCAGGAAGTAACTAAGCAATCAGATGTGGACAGCGTAGCTTATAACTCGTTGCAGAAGGTAAAAGATGAGCTTACAGTAGGCACGGCAGTACAGATCATTCTTCGAGGAACAAGAATAATCATCCCCAGAAAACTACAAGAGCACGTGGTAAGCTTAGCACACGAGGGCCATCAAGGGGTCGTGAAAACAAAGTCACTCATACGCGAAAAGGTGTGGTTCCCTGGCATCGACAAGATGGTGGAGAAGAAAGTCCAGTCATGCAGTGCGTGTTTGATCTCAACGCCTGAGTCCAAACGTGAACCACTCAACATGTCTCCACTACCGAAAGCCCCATGGTCGGAAGTCAGCATGGACTTTGCAGAGCTTCCGAACAGCGAGTATCTCCTGATAATCACGGATGACTACTCCAGATATCCGGTCGTCGAAACGGTTAAGTCCACGTCAGCTAACACAGTGATTCCAAGGGTAGACAAAGTGTTCTCTAAATTTGGAATACCTGACGTAGTAAAGACGGACAACGGACCGCCTTTCAACAGCCACGAGTTTCAGTCATTTGCGCAAGTCCTCGGTTTCAAGCATCGAAAGATAACGCCAAGGTGGCCAAGAGCAAATGGCGAATTCGAGCGATTCGTAAGAACGATAAAGAAAGTGATAAAAACGGCGACAGTGGAGCACAAGAATTGGAAACAAGAAATGTATCGTTTCCTCAGAAACTTCAGAGCAACTCCTCACACTACGACGAAAGTTCCCCCAGCGACTGCGTTGTTTGGTCGAGCACTAAAGACAAAGCTACCCGAAATGGAAAAGAATCTACAAGACCCGGCAGTTGAGGAGAACGATCGCAAAGCGAAGTCGAAGATGAAGAAATATGCGGATGCGAAAGCATATGTTCGACCTTCAACCATTCATGAGGGCGATACAGTGTTCGTGAAACGTGATGATACGAAGAGAAAGACAGATACACACTATCGACAAGAGTCATACGTCGTTGTACAGAAAAAGGGATCTATGTTGACAGCAACCAACAGCAACGGAACAGTTACCAGAAATTCGTCGTGTTTTAAGAAAGCACCCAGAGACAATGACGATGAAGAAGAGACGAACGACGAAGAAGATACTGATAATCCTGTGCATGAATCCGATGCAAGGGCAGTCGAAGCCCCTGAGTTTCCGCGCTATCCCAGAAGAGCGAGAAAGCGTCCGACTAGGTATGTAGAACAATGACAGCCGACAGCGATGAAATGGAGAACATTAAAACTTTATTCATATTTCGTTAACATTAAAAATGCCAGACGTTTATTCTGAAGTTACTTTAAGATCGGACACGAAGCAGCCTTAGTTATAAGTTTCAGATGTTTATTCTGAAGTGACTTTAATATCGGACACGAATCAACTTTAGTTAGCATCGAACTGTTTGTCTTTTTGTTGTGAACACTTATGTTTTCATAGGTATTCTTTTAAAAGTTGGGAGAGATGTAGTGTTCACACCTAGTCATAATCACGTGTGTAACACGTGATAAGAACGTGATGACCATGAGGGAACGAGGTTGCTTGGTCTTGTAATTTAGTAATGCAGGAGTGAATAAAACAGCTCAAGATAAAACACCACACTATTCAAGTCTTCAAATTAGGATAGTTTGACGAAAACATACCTAAGAATATTTTAAACTTAATTTTCCCAAATTGTCAATTCACGAGACGTTAAAAACTCTCCTGGGTTTACTATTTATGCAATCATGGTGAAATTTTCAGCATTTACTCATTATTATTAAACCTTTGACGTGAATCTAAAATATACTATGTGTGAGTTATACACGCTACAGGCCAACCCTATTAATGAACTGAACGTGCCCATATTTTCATTCAACTATAAACACAAGTAAAATTTATACACTCTATGCCTTTAGCTGAGTATTTTTTTAGGTTCACGACATAGGTATATTTTGTATCCATTAAAGCTGTTTGGGAGATCATTCGTAGTTTACTTTGGCTCCTATCATTTGTGGCACAAACACCATATTTTACTCCATAGGGGGTCATATCTTGGTTACCGTGGCAACAACAAATGTATAAGCAAGTGATTTTGTGTCAGCTACCCATATTCTATAATATTAGAGTAAAAAATGAGGGGAAAGTATTAAATTAGAGAAAAAAGTTTTCAACGTATAAGACCACCTTAATATCAATTGATGACTAAAATCATCTGGCTTTACTAGTAATAGACGTTGCATTAGGTGCTTCTTTATAATATTTATTAGTATAATAAAATAATTACAAAATAATTTAATGTTGATATTTATTACATTTGCAATGTATGTAAATAATTAAAAAAATTTATTAGAAAATATTAAAAGGGAGGTCAGGTCCATTCTGCATATATGTGCTATGTGAGGATGTGAACAATACCCAAATTTCACATGGTTTGACATTCTAAAGTGAGTGTCTAAATTGATTAATTTAAAAGCACAGCAAACCGGACCCATTTTTATGGACATTATTTAACTACATACTATACATCCTATTTCTTTAAATGCAGTGTACTCAAAATGTAAACAAACAGCACATCTGCTGACCGGACTAGACCGCCTCTTTAAATATTTTTATTTATTAATAACACTCAATTTTTGATAATTTCATTAAACAGAAAACAATATAAGTTAACTTTATAATGTCAATGTTATTAAATAATTTATTGTTTAATAACGTTCAATAAAAATATTTATTGTTCATCATACCAAACAATTTGATCATCATCTCATTTTGTTGTTGTTGCTGCATTTGAATTTGTTGTTGTTGCTGCAACATAATCACCTGGAAGGTGTCCATTTGCTGCTGTTGTTGTTGTTGCAAAGTCGTCATCAGCTCGTCGTGTCTTTGACTTGCTGCCTCTATTTTCCTTTCTTCCAATTCAATCCTTTTCTTCTCCACATCCATCATCTTCTCATGTTTCTCCTTCAAATAGTTGACAGTGTCACTCCCGTTGCTTCTTTTTTTCTTTGTTGGTGTTATTCCACTTTCAGCCATCTTTCTCTTTTGTGTTCCACCAAGGTTTCCATAGCTTTCTTCCTGATATCTGCTGCTTTATCTTTCTCTGCTTCATCGGCAACCTTCTTTAACTTCCCCTCATCTCTACGTCTATCCCACTCGCTTTTTCCTCCATCTTCAATTTTCTCCTTAGTCCACTTGCCAACAGGTTGTATCGATCTCTCACTGCCCGCTTGTCAACCTTGAAATACAAAGCTTGCACTCAAGATAGGTTTTCCACCACTTCAGCCCATTTATCACTCCTCTTTACAGTCCCATTCTTCGTTCCTGTGAAAACATCAACCCCGATTATCTCCCTGCACAACATCTCGTCATGCAGATCCGTCCATACCATCTGCTCACTTCGGGCTTTTGCCAGGCTTTTGCTACGACGGCAAAAAGTATAAACTCCCGTTGTAGGCTGCGACGGCGACGGGGAAAATGCAACCAAAACCACGTGTCCAGACTCCTTGCTGCTTCCGGTCGAGCGTTCCCGTCGTAAAACAGCGCGTGCTTAAGGTCGCTATTTACGAGTTTGTAGCAGCCTCGTACCCAGGCGCTTTTAAGAAAAAGAAAAAATATTCGCGTTCAGCTAATTTCAGTGGCTGAGATTATCGAGCGCGCTGGGGTGCTTGGGGAGGACGCGACGAGAGGGGGAAGCGCCTGGCAGAAAATGCAGATAAGTGAAGAATTTTGACCGAAATGATTGTGAAGAATCCTTTCCATCGCTTGATTAGAGGTGCCTTTTCGTCAGTATTTCTCCCTGGTGTGTTATCATTGATATCTGTATGGATGAAACAAACCATTCTTTTCCAGAAGCTCTAACTACAGGTATTTTGTACAACGAAGAAATGTACTAGATAAACAGCCAGCCGTACACATATAATATGCATATGTATTTAAATACTCCAGAAAAATATATAAAAAATATATCAACATATACAAATAAGTTAAAATATAATTGCAACAACTATAATAATACGTTTTAATAACTTGTGGCGTTTTTGAGAGCTATAATAAATATATTACCGAACAAAATACATTTGAACCCGCTGAATTTGAACGCGACGAGTGGCTTAAAACTATGCTGAAAAACTAAACAAAAAGAAAAGTTCTAATTCTTCGAGCTAAATGTGAATCAGATACAGTAAATAGGGACTTAATTGGAGCACGTTTAGAAAAATGACCAGGAACTATATTCGAAATCACGGGAATGCAAGTCTGCCGTACTATTATTGCCTATTGGCTTGCATAGATAGCTCCAACCACAATGAAATAAATACAAGTTTGTTTTTATTAAACGAATCCAAATTGTAGAAATAGTTCTGAAAACAGTTAAATATAATGTGAAGAAACACTAGCAGGATGGCGATGTTTTTGACACATTTTAACCGTCGTCTCGGCCGCTCGGGTTAAAATATAAAGTCTAAAACGGACCAAGAACATATTTATGCCCGCGAACATCAACTCTATATTGACTATATTTGTAAATATTCGGTGTTCATTCTCAAGGTGTCTTTGAGAATTTGTAGCCCTTCGCTTGCTCTAAAAACAAAGTACTTCAGAACAATCTCTAGAAATTATTTTAAAACAATAATACAAATATACAAAACAAATATACAATCTTTCCATAAGTACGACTACCTCCAGCGAAGCCAATCCCAGTAATACTTCAATCATTAACACTTAAGTTAAGCCGATCAGAAGACTGCGTTTCTATACGAACGCCACTACGAAGAAACTATAGGGATCCGTGCAGGCCCTCCTTTTCTAACGAAGAGGGCCTGTTCGCAGGCTAGCAAAATCGTAGCTCACCAGTGGCCTAAAGCAATCAGCAGCCAACGATAAAGAGAGCTTTTAGCTCATTTTGGCTTTAAAAGACTACCCATCGAACATGGCCGCCAAGAAAACAAACGCTCGAGGCAAGAAGTGCTTTATTACTCATATCTATGTTCTGTTATTATGATACTATATACTGCATGCTTTAATTTAAACAAAGTGAATTTTTCTCATTAAATTTTGAAAAAACGTAGCTTTTAACGGCGTTTGACATTATGCTGACGTCAGCAAAAAGAACTATTCAAACCTTAACTCGCGAGGGAATAGTTGTATTGACTTGAAATTTGTTACTGTCGTTCCAATTGAAGTATTCCTAAAATATTGCATCAATTCTTTACATAAGTTGATCAATACATTTGCTCAAAAATTGCTCAACTTCCTGTTTACTAGCATACTTGTTCCCAATTGGTCAATCAGTCACTGAAATGAGACGCCATTGGTCGATTCACACACACAGGAAGTTGATCAATTTTTCAACGAATGAATTGATAAACTTAGGCAATGAATTGATGCAAGATTTTAGGAACACTTCAATTGGAACGACAGTAAGAATACTTGTTATAATGACATACAAACATGACCTGTTAAGCAGGCAGCTTTATAAGTTCCATGTTAAAGATTTTGGAATTTATAGTCACGTGATGGTGCAAATCTCTATACAAAAATTTAATATTTGTCTCGGGCATTTGTCGGTCTACCATCTCAACCAGTAAGAGCAAGACTAGTTGAATGGACTGACTGCGCTTATTAAAGCTTCTTAAATGGTGCTGACGAACATTAAAGTCTTAAGTAAGCATTAAATATGTTTTAGCTTTAGTGTACCCAAGTATATGAAGATGTTTGACCATGGAGAATTTTTAAAATCTAGACAAGCACTGGTTTGTTAGAGATACCAATAATTAGAAAAGTATATGTAAAAGACATAAAAGTGTAGAAACTATGTCAGTAGTGTATTTGGGGCCGTTCGATCCGGATTTTTAAGGGGCGCAAGTGGAGCGCGCTTATTAGTATGCAAGAAAGGGAGGAGGGGAGGGGATGATGGGCGAAATTTGGCGCAGGACGCCGCAATAGGGGCGAGCGCATCAAGTATGGAATATCGTCACTCGTTAACGTATGTAAGACTTCACAAAACCCAAAACGGGTAAGTTTGAGGAAGCAGACAATAGTTTTTGCCGGCTTAGCAATTTCGTAGTCACGTACGAAAATGAGTAGTCGGAATGGCTGTGTGGTTAAATGGTTGAACTTAAGGTTTGATTCCTGCTTCTGGCAAATTTTAATATTAGTGAACTAAATCGAAACTCGGTTTTGCATACATAGAACCCTAACTCTTTTGCCTACTCTATTTCTAACACCAAGGTTTGAAAGGGGCTAAGGCTTGGATTTAGAACGAGACTTACCTTTACGGTAGTGTTAGGGTTAGCGATGGGCCAAGGATTGAACCTTAGGGTTAATATTCGGGCAATAATTCAATATTTGCATTCAAAGATTCACTGATTTGATATTTGGATTCAGTGATTAAATTATTAGCATTCAATGATTCAATCTTAGGATTCAGTGATTCAGTCTTAGAATTCAAAGCTTCAATCTATTTTTCAATATTTCAATCTTAGGATTCAATTATTCAATCTTAGGATTTAATGATTCAATTTTAGGATTGAATTATTCAATTTAAGAATTCAATGATTCGATCTTTGAATTCAATCTAAGATTCACTGATTCAATCCTAGGATTAATTTATTCAATCTTTGGATTTAATGATTCGATCTTAGGATTTAATGATTCGATCTTAGGATTGAATAATTCAATTTAAGGATTCAATGATTCAGTCCTATGATTCAACAATTCAATCTTAGGATTCAATAACTCAATCTTAGGATTCAATTATTCAATTTAAGGATCCAATAATAATTCAACCTTGGGATTGAATTACTCAATCTTAGGACTCAGCGATTCGATCTTAGGATTCATTTATTCAATTTTAGCATTCAATGATTCAATCTTAGGATTCAAGAATTCAATCTCAGAATTAAATTATTCAATGCCGGGATTCAATTATTATATCTTAGGATTCAATTATTCTATCTTAGCATTCAATTATTCAATCTTAGAATTCAATGATTCAGTTCTACTATTCAATCATTAAATTTTAGGATTCCAGGATTCAATGATGCTCACGTCTATTACGGACCTTCTCGGTGCCCTGCGCCCCTCATGCGGATCGACCGGCACCTATTACACTATTTTATAATTATGTCCTCTTAAAGCTATTGTACTCTTTCCTTTCTTCCGTGGCAAAACCTCTGGAGGCATATGCTAATATAACTGTATTCATTTCTTCAGAATCATTACTGATCTTAGGACGTTCTTGCCAAAATAAAGGCCGAAATGAAGAGGCCATCAAAAGCTACGAACAAGCAGTTCGAATTGCGGATGGAACAAGTCAGAATGACGTCAAAGCGAATGGCTATCAGCTCTTGGGAAACTTGTTTACTGGAAAGTCCGACTATCAGAAAGCAATTGGGTATTATCACAAAGCACGTGAGATATCTCCACACCTCGAGTGTAGTGAGGTGGAAGTAGTAGCATATCAATGGTTGGGTTACACCATCTGCAAGCTGGTCAGTATGAACAATCCATGGAATATTAAAACGAAGCAGTAAAACTTGCAACAAAGCTGGGATTCAAAACGAGAGAAATCAATGCTTTTCTTGGACTAGGAAGCGCATTTAGCTATAGTGGCGACTTTAAGTCCTCGCAATGGCAGAAAAGCTCAATATCAAAAGTCTCCAAAGACAAACTCATGCAAACTTGGGAGCTGTGTACTACAAGAGTTGCAAACTTGATGCGGCTGTCGAATCATATCTCAAAGTTCAAGCTAAATATGATTACAGGATTTACAGCAAGATACAATGTTTCGTGTAAATTTCTATTCATGGCTTATGTATTTTTCTATAATAGATTCTCGTACAGAAAAGACGAATTCAGAAAATTTTGGAACATTTCAAGAAGCAGAGCCAGTTACAGGTAAAATCCAGGAATCGCCTATTGATTTCACACTTGCAAGTATGCATGTCTTTTCGAATTTGTGTCACAATGTGCCACGTTGGGTGATAAACAATTTGCGCACACGTACAATCAAGTTTTAAAACAATTCAAATTTTGAGAATACTGACACTCGAAATTGTGTTCAATTTTTTGCAATGGTCTACTGAAATAGCATGTGCCACAATTGACATTGTTGTTGTTATGTTAAAGTTACATGAAGTAGGTCACACCATATAGACAATGATGTATTTTGACTGTCATTCTTATCGTCAGGAAGTACGTCACACTAAAATGACGTATTATGATTGACAGTCGAACGGTGTTTACATTTGAGAATATATTAATCCCGCTCGAGTGCATAACCTCGGCGATTTCTCGTTTTGTAATAAATCCTTTATATTGTGTCGTTCGTCTCGAGTTTTATCTTATTACTGGCGATGGAGCCAGTATGGTGCCAAGTTGACGAAGAATACCGATATATACACAATGAATTAACAAAACGATTCAAAATATAATGATAAAAACCGCTATCTATGACTAAGTGTATTGTGTTGGCACGAGGTACTTACTCACTAAAACTTTTAATTTTTAGAAGAATGGGTAAATTCGATGATTGAAGAAACATGCAACCCAAGCAGAACAGAAAGATTACCAAATGAAGACTTGGTGGTTCGTCTTGAAAAGTACATCAAAGAATTTTCTGATTCGTACGTGTATAGCCATCGAGCATCAAGTAAGGAACCTCTAACCGAGAAAGTTCGTAAGTCGATGACAGCAAATGTTAAATCGTCAGCTCACAAAAATCTGTTGAGCCGAAATAATAATGAATTTGGTAGAAACGACGGAAAATTTGTAGATGAAGATGAACAAATTTTCAACTTTGCAAAAGATGACATCAATAAAAATGTTTCAACTAAAAAGCCTGCCAGACTTTACGAACCTTTGGCATCATACATCAAGTCTATTGCTAAAATTTCATGTGGACGAAAACAAGGAACATGTTGGCTTGTGATGGACACGCTGGTAATAACTAACTTTCATGTTTATATGATGATAAATACGGAAAGAAACGAGGTTCAAAATTCCAACTTGCCAATCCTTGTTTCATTTGATTACTTCTATCCTGGACAAACAGAACATTTTGTCACTGTAGAAGTTGATGAAGAACATGATCCTGAGCTTGAGAATCCACACTTGGATTATAAATTCTTGCGTTTGAAAGAAAACGAAGGTCTTAGGGATCGTGTTCGTCTTGGTCCATTTGTTCGAAGTCGTCCATTACAAGAAGGACGAGTTATTATCGTTGGTCATCCGGATGGTAAGGAAATGCATGAAGAAACATGCGTTGTTGTCAGTTATCACTCGTGGCGTGAGAAATTAAATCAAAGGCATAAAGTTTGTACTGGAGTACACATGACCAACGCAGAACTACTGCAATCAACTGAAAGATATCAGGAATGTCTGCCGTATGATACAAGTCTATTTTCTGGTGCTAGTGGTTCTCCTGTTTTCGATCTGAACGCAAACATCGTCGCAATGCACACGCAGGGACACACACTAAACGTGGAGGGAGATAAACGTTCGTTGATGGAATTTGGTGTGCAGTTCAATGCAATATGTGAAGACATGGGGGGACGGGGTGACGTTGTCGAAGAATTATTTCCAAACTATAATTTGGGTACTGATGAGCAGCCAATGAATGAACAGCCAATGAATGAACAGCCAATGGACGAAGACTAATTGTAATGGACTTCTTTAGCCCTTAAGACAATTATAACCCAACATAATTAGTATAACTAATTCGGGAAAAATAAGAACATAATTAAACAGAGTTGGAAGAGCGAAGGTGTGGAATTCTACGTCTTGTGAAAATGTACGCGTGCTTGTTTTGTGAAATGAACAAGAAATCTTGCTATTTTATAGTCTCTACAAGGTGAATAAAAAAAGGCAATCCAACTTCAGCATGTCTGCATGCGTTTGATATTGTGTTTTTCGATTATACCATTTTTATACTGCAAAAACAATCAGGATTTTAGATGTCCAATGATACCCTTTTTGTATCATTATATACGAGAATGACCAAGTATTAATCGAATAAAAACTGTTAGTGGAAATCGTATTTTTCCACTGTTGGGAATTGAGTGCAAAACTATTGAAAACAAATCCCACTTCGATCTCAAATTCATGGTCCCAATTTAAAAGGCATAACATATGGAAAACAATTAAACGATTTCTTTATCTGGTTTTTTATAAATTTTGTTAATATGTGCACAGAGGTGGAAAAATATATTTTCGACCGGCAATTTTAACCGGGTTGTCATTTCTGCTTGGAATGATACAAGAAAGCTGTCAGCGAGTCAGTCAAAAGCTAAAACCTTGTAAAAGCAATATTGAACGCACAAGAGTGGATTACATTTTTGATACACCCTGTATTAAAATATTATACATGACCAAAATACACACTTTGATAATACCTTCGCACTTTCATTGCTTGTCAGTAAGAATTTTCACTCCAAGTGTTCCTTGTATTGAATTCGATGTATTCACACATAATTGGCGCTTCAAAGTGTAGAGAATAAGTCGTTGGAAATTGAAAAATTTACATCGCCGTCGTGGCCACGCCTTCGAAGAGTACTTGTTAGTATTATTCCAGAATTAAAAGTAGGACATTTTATGAAGTGCTTTTTATTTAAAAAAGCAACTTATTAACAACACTATTAATAGTGTTAAGTATAGATAACAAAATACATTATGGAATACGTATTTCTGGGTACTAACTAATCGATCTCTGATAATGTAAATCTGGGATTCTGAATACGAACTGTTTTTATTACTGTTGTAATTTTGTACATTCATATCACATTGTACACGATTTGAATGTATTATTAAAATGTGTATAATATAGTGTTATATAAATTGCCAAACGATGGTATGTCGTTCCTGAATGCCTTCGAAACTATAAATTATGTTCAGCAGCCAATGCAAGCCTGAAAACTAATCAGGAAATGCACTATACTGGCAGAATAAGAATGCAACTGAATCAAACTGCTTACATGTGGCTCGAGAATCCTTCCAATTCTTTTTTAAAAATACAAAATTTTCAGATTTAAATCTGAATTTCTGGACAATTATCTATTTGTTGACAAAAGACAAAGTACGTGAGATATATAAAACTATGAGGTTTGAAATTGCCTTTACGTAACTGCCTTTGCTGTGGCAACAATGACGTCCTGGAGGTTCATGTTTTCAATATATTCACAAAAAAAGGTAAATCGTATTAATACTGGTTGAAATAAATCAAATGTTGAAAACACAATTTATTGTAATTTGAATCCTGAGTTTACCACGTGTTAATAAAGTTATCATCCCATTTAATTTCTAATAGGCTAGAACTTACTGCGTTAAGGTTGATGTTTGATCTTCCGGTTGATCCTTGATCTACTTTAAGTTGATCCTTGATCTTGCAGTTGATCCTTGATCTTCAGGTTGATCCTTGATTTTCAAGTTGATCCTTGACCTTCAGGTTGATATTCAAGTTTATGCTTGATCTGAATGTTGATCCTTGACCTTCAAGTTGATCCTTGATCTGCATGTTGATGCTTGATCTTCAAGTTGATCCTTGATCTTCAAGATGATCCTTGATCTTCAAGTTGATCCTTGATCTTCAAGTTGATCCTTGATCTTCAAGTTGATCCTTGATCTTCAAGTTGATCCTTGATCTTCAAGTTGATTCTTGATCTTCAAGTTCATCCTTGATTTCAGGTTGATCCTTGATCTTCAATTGGTCCTTGATGTTCAAGTTGATCCTTGATCTTCAAGTTGATCCTTGATCTTCATGTTGATCCTTGATCTTCAAATTAATCCTTGATCTTCAGGTTGATCCTTGATCGTCAAGTTTATCCTTGATCTTCAGGTTGATCCTTGATCTTTAAGTTAGTCCTTGATCTTCAAGTTGATCCTTGATCTTCAAGTTAATCCTTGATCTTCAAGTTGATCCTTGATCTTCAAGTTAATCCTTGATCTTCAAGTTGATCCTTGTTCTTTAAGTTGATCCTTGATCTTCAAGTTGATCCTTGATCTTCAAGTTGATCCTTCATCTTCAAGTTGATCCTTGATCTTCAAGTTAATCCTTGATCTTCAAGTTGATCCTTGATCTGCATGTTGATCCTTGATGTTTAAGTTGATCCCTGATCTTCAAGATGATCCTTGATCTTCAAGTTAATCCTCAACCTCGTACCCAGGGCCTTTTTTAGGGAGGGAAAAGGCCCTGGCACCGGCTGATTTTTAAAACCACGAATCGTGGTTTTGAATAAATTAGCGCGATAATTACATATGCTAAATATTTTTCCAAGATGGCCGACACATCGAAGTGTTTAGAAAAAATTCACGTACTGCAGCGACTTCATAAGGCGTTAAATGTTGGAAGTTTCCCTTCGTTTTGCTTAAAACCACTCCAAATTAAATGTTTTGAGCACATACTAAACGGATTTGATGTCGTTGCTGTTCTACCAACTGGTTTTGGGAAATCTTTTTTATTTCAACTTCTGCCAAATTTCTTGCCGACCAAGGCTGACAAAAATATCGTTATCGTAGTATGTCCTTTAAATGCAATCATCGAGGATCAGTTAAAGGTTGCTAAGAGTATTGGTATCAAGGCAGAAGTTCTCCAGTTGGTTGATCATCGCAGGGAAGTAGCGGAAAGTTTGTTTGGATCACATGAAAGAACAGCAGAAAGCGATGATGTATGTCTATTAAACGACAAGCTGTTAAATGGCGATGTTCAACTTGTTTTTACCCATCCGGAAGCCTTACTGAGTGTTAAAGGAAGAAATCTTATGAAAAGTACAGTGTTTCAAAGAAATGTTGTTGCATGTGTTGTGGACGAAGCGCATTGCGTAGAAATGTGGTGAGTTAAGTGTTTAATACATAATACATACTGCATGTTGCCATGTTTACACACTGTATCAGTGTATGATACACCGTGCATGCATGTATAGTGTATAAATATTATAATATATTGTATACCTTTATTGAACATTGATCCATGGAAAGTAACTTGTATACATGCTTCTGGCGGGCAAAAGGTTTTAAAAGTTAACAAGAGAGCAGTAAAAACTGCTATGTGGGCAGCTAGTGTACGTGAGACGACTGTAATTGTTGTCAACAGTATATGCAGTTATAGTGTGCTAGTTGTAGTAGTTGATGTACACTGATATGGTTACACATATTTGGCATGTAATTTACCAAACATTTGCCCCCACCGATAGTTTTCCTTGTATGTTTCTCTGTTGGGCAGGAAATATCAGGAACTGGTAAATATTTCTTGTGACATTAAATCAAACATGTAGTCTGCTTATTCCACTGATTAACACAGTATTCTTTGCATTCAAGTTAACATGCAAGATTTTGTGTGTACTAGCTAGTAGCTATATGTTTTCATGTTTTGTTTTTCCACGTTATATTTATAAAATCTCATACACTGTACTTATCGAGCATGCCTGTTTGTGGGTTGTTGCTTGAGATAGCATTGGAAAGTGGAATGAAATATTTTCACAAATGTAAAAATGTATTGGTGGCATTAGCAATTAAATTTGTGAAGTCATATTAATATTACAAATGTCATTGAGTGGCAAGATAGATGACATACTCAGAGAGATTGTATTGCAATTGCATTGAGTGATATAACATTGACCTTATTCAAACCCAGATGTTAACCACATGAGTCGAGTCCTGATTGAGAATCAATCTTCCAATCTCAGAGGTAAAACATTCTTGCCCTGATTCAGACTGTGCAACAGTTATCTGTGAAACAATTGATTATTGATAAAGTTATCAAGTGAAATATTTTTCTATTTTCAAGGGGTAAAGAATTCAGAAAAGATTATAAAAGTTTGTCCACTGTACGTGCCTTCTTCCCAAATATTCCAATTCTTGCACTCACAGCCACAGCACCACCCCATTTGTTGAACAACCTAAAAAATAGCATGAATTTGGACAGCTCCTGTAAAGTTGTATCAGCTAACCCAAATAGAAAGAATATATTTCTTGCAAAGAAGATGCGAATGAGTAATCACCATATATACGAAAGCTACAGTGATATCCTTCTACCTATTGCTAATGAATTGTCTGTTAAACTTGAAAAGTACCCCATGACAGTAATATACATGAAGCTAAAGTACTGTGGATATGCATATGGGTTGTTTGAAAGAGTGTTAAAGGAGAAACAATATGTGGGGGAAACTAATGATCCAGCTGCAAGGTTGTTTGCACAGTTTCATGCGCCCCAAACAAATGAAATGAAGAAGAGTATCATATCAGAAATTAAGAAACGAAACTCGCGAATAAGGGTTATATTTGCTACATCTGCTCTTGGAATGGGAGTTGATGCACCAGATATAATGCATGTTATACACATTACACCTCCAAGTAGTATTGAATCCTATGTCCAAGAAATTGGCCGTGCTGGTCGTACAGGTCAATTGTCAAGTGCAACATTATGTTATAACAACTCGGACATATCAGACAACCTGAAACATATAGATAAATCTATGAAGGAATACTGCCAATCGCGAGAGACCTGCCTTCGACAACTCCTCCTGAATTACTTGGGATTTCCATGTGTTAAGCAAGAGAGATGCTGTTGTGTTTGTGAAGAATCCAATCCAACTGCTGTCTGCAATGAACCTATGGAAAGTAGAGAAAAGGTGAGATTTTTAACAACTGCTAATACTATCATTTTGCAGAAACTTATTCTAAAGGAAGTCCATCAACTCGAGGTTTACAACAGCAACAGTCCAAGTTTGATGCTGATGAAATCTCCAATTCCATGTCAAAACAGTCTCAAAAAGATCATGACCGAAATTGAGTACATCAGAGTAGAGTCGGATCTGCTAGATATCTGTGGTATCTGGGATGAAGAGTGCTATTCCAAAATTTTTTCTCTCATATCAACATATGCCCCTTTGCGTTAGATACATAATACAGTGCCACGTTTGCAGGCATTAAATTTGTTCTCAAGGGGCCATTAAAAACTAATTAACCTATATCTCACTTACTGCATGTACATGTATAGCTAAATTTAAAGTATTTATTTTGCTAATTTTACCACCATTGACATCAACCCAGGTAGAATTATAACTATAATATGACATCAACAGAGATAAAATTCGAAAAGGATAACATGGTTTTGCTAGAGAAACATAAAATGTACTGAATAAAAATTGACTGTAATTATTGGCCCGGCCTGCAAGAAAAAATGGAATACCCACAAACATGGAATGATGGAATAGCAAAACGTAATACCATAAAAAGAGGTGAACTATCTATTTACATTTAGTCCAGCTCGATTCAGGTTATTTAACAGAATGCGTTTGGCCATCAGGCATTTCACTAAATAGCCCTTGCCGATTTCGGCATTTAATAGCTAATTCACCTTCTTTTATGGTATTTAATGAAATAAACATGATTGAATGTTTCAGCAAAGATCATTGATCAATTGATTAGCAAGAGTCTCCCTTAAAACATGAATAAGAATTGCATTAGACAAATTAAGATAAAGAAGCACATTGGCAGGCACGTACCATTATCTCTTTAGTTCCTTCTTGTGTTTTTCGATCCACTGATGGAATTCAACAACATCTAAATACAGCATAGGGCACCTTTTTATAGCAGGAAAGCTTGTGTGTGATCTACCAGGTACTTTATTGAAAGGGTCGAGTTTAACTAAATCAGCAACCATCTCTTTTTCATCTGCCATTGAGTCTCGTGTTGTGTGTTGCGCAGAAACCTTGTGGATGCCAACAGTGCCATCAAATTGTTCTACAACCTGTTTAATGCCATTTGTTGCCTTGCAAACTTTACTGATTGAGCTTAATGTTTTGTTTGGGCCCATTCTCTGAACAATGTTTTTGCTGAGTCTGTTGCTTATCTCTTGTGCCATGTCATCTTCGATATTTTTGCCCTTTCCACCTCTCCAGTTGACAAAAAATCCCCATTTGAACTCTTCAGCTAAACGAGGAGTTAACAAACACTCTATTTGAGCAATGCTGACAAACATTTCCAAAGCATATTTGCTATAGGACCCCAAGGATTTGAAAACCATTAACAATAGTTTCTGATTAATTAGATTTCTTTCACCGTCTGCCTCTGCTGCTGTATCCTTCAGTTGTAATATGAGGATGGTGAGAAAAATATGGCACAATGCATAGTTTTGAACATAATCCTCATCTTCATTGGCTCCAGAGTTGGTATTCTTCTGGAAAACAAACTCGTCAATGAACTTTCCAAACACGTTATTGAAATATGTTTCCTTCTCTGCAGATGTTGCATTGGATGTATTCCCTGGAAACTTATTTTCTGTTGGAACATCATTAGTAGTGGACATGCCAAAGAAATGCATTGCTGCAGTTGTGATGTACGCTCTTCCGACGCTGACAAATAGCTCCTCGCTTCCTTCGAATGAATCAAGTACTTTTGATGGAGTGGCATTGCATCTGTTGTATTTTTCCTAAAGAACTTCAGAGTGCCAACAGATTAACCGATTCAGCCTTGTGGAGAAATGAATAGGAATACTGCAACAACGATGCTCTTGTATGAAACATGACTGGCTTGGATGGCGAGCAATGTTCAAAACGGTCAGATGGTGTATGGGATCCTGCAAGTAAGTCTTTCGCACCAGCAAATCTCACTCTGGTCAGCTGGTCACCTCCAAAAGGTATCTTCATTTCTCTCATAGGATCATCAGCAGTATCTTCTCTGTGGGCATTTGTTTGACCAGGAGCTGCTGGCCCTTCTGGGATTACTGGATCATTAGCTTGAGGCATTTCGTCAATTAGCCCAGCTTTCACATAAACTTCAGCAATCCAGCTCTCATATGTTCTTAGAATGTTTACACAATCCTCATATTTTGCTTCATTTGCGTTGATGATTGGTAAGCTAGCAAGATATGACTTTTGAGCCATTTGATTGGAATAGATGTGGTCAATGTGCTTTGGAATGACAGACTTTAAAAAATTGAATTTGGGGAAAAAAACGATGAGGATTATTGCTATGAGTACCTATACAGTAAGAATAATAAATAATTATTATAATAATTATATTTATCCAGGATACCCACATCACTCAGAACATATTTTTCAGTGGGGTCCTGCGTCAAATTTACAATACTAAATAGTATTTGTCTATTTACAAATATATAGCAATAAAGACTATATATGGTATACAATGCCTATTATTCCTATTAATAAGCATCGACACTAACCCGACATGAAGAACTAATGACTAATCACTACTAAGCATTTTAGCTTAGTTATTAAAACACAAAGTCTATAGTATTCTCTATACAAACCAAATTTAACTTCAAAATAAATATATTTTGTATAAAGAATATTTACGAGCCATTGTTGAAACTGTTAAATAATCTCGAAGCATGCGTTTTATCAGATTACGAATGGTATTAACTATAATCTGATAAAACACCGCTTCTTGCAAACAATAGTCAATATAATATTATAATAGCAAAAATGTAGGTTTCATTCATTTGATAAATGTGCAAAATACCTTAGCTGATTCAGCATACTTCTTCCATTCCAATCCATTTAAACTGAATTTTGATCGTGGAAGGGTCAGAATGTTATCCTTGGGAGAATCATTTGGTAGGTGGAAAAAGGTAACCCTGTTCTCAATGAGATTTGATGCAAATAAATGCAAGTCTTCATTTTGGATTTCCTTCCTCATATGCCCTCTCAGGACCTTTAGGTCCCAATTGTCACCTGTGCCACGAAAGACTCTGTGATTCTTTACCTTCTCAATCACTTGGTCCATGAAGTGCCCTCCAAGTAGTTTTAGAAGATCATCTCTTCTGCTAGGGGATAGACACACACCAAGCTTGTTAAGCCTTTCTTGAAGCTGCAAAATGAAAGTAGGATATAAATTATTTTAGTAACTTACAATTTACAAACAGTAATAATTAGTTAATGCATCACTCGCAATGGGAAAGCATGTCAAATAAAAAATTGTACTTTATTTATGTACCAGTCATTTCAAAGCTGTCTGTGGTGAATGGTGGTTTAGTTAATTTTAGTATTCATATCATAATGTAATTTGTGTCATGACTCATGTTATTATAACTTTAATTTATTGCTGCGGTATCGAGCGAGCCTGAAGCGAGCGAGCGGACGCAGCAGATCCAATTTGTGTATATAGGGGATTTTTATCTCAAAACATCAAGCGCATGGAATTGCGCACAATTAAGCGACTGCATATTTCGTACAACTTCTGTAGCGTGATCTTCGAAAAAAATACACTTGCGCGAAATAGAAACGCTAAAATTTCAAATATAAGTAGAGAAGAATCCTATTATTTTTTAATATGGGAAGTAATTTACGTTATTATCAGTGTCATTAAGCGAATGAAATAATGCATGGTCGTATTCGCAAGGGCATATAAGCATGCATATTATTGTCAGAACAGACAGGGTCTCAGTTCTGCGCGCACTAAGACAAATATTCGAATGGCAATGAGTTGAAATGAGTTGTGCTTTACATGTAGGTGACTCACATATCCAGCAAAGTAAGAACAGAATGATGGAATAAGGCTTTCGTTTTATAGCTTTCCAAATGCAAAATTATTTTGTGCACATATATACAAAAATATGCAAATTTCCTTGCTTGGCAGTGTGAAATTACTCATCGCAGTAAACATGGGTTTCATGTGGGAATTCCATGTGGAAGAACAATACATGGAAAATATTGATATTTTGAAATAGATATTACAAAATTTGATGTCTTTCATGTTTCGTGATATATTTAGCTTGTCTCATCCTGCAAACTAGGGTATGCATCTACTGACAGCGCGCAAGCCACTGGGTCAATGCCAATAATTACCGTCTACTGAATATAATTTGTGTTGCATATTTGTTTGCATGTTTGTTTCAAGAAGCTAAGAATAATAACAGTCCACGCAGCATTCCCTACCTTGCAGGTACCTTAGTTAATTATATAACCAAATGTCTGGTTTTGTAAGACCTGTTTTAGATGTTTATTCAATTTACAGTATAACATTACATAATTAATAATTAAAGATAGCTTCTAGGTGTATGCACACGAAACGAAATTCCTGATTTCTAAATCCAAAGTTCACTTTTAGTGTTTACTACTAGTGTTTACTGTATAAAACAAGCAGTATAGGCTAGATAACGCATGTCATATCTGGAACTTCATTGTTGTCTTTATACTATAGAAACTAAATTTATACTGAAGTTGAAGAGTTAATATGAACTTGTTTCAAACGTCGCTTTTGCATGCCTCGAAATTAATTCATGAACTGATGAACGCATGCAAAATGCGACAATTAAAACAGAAATTATCCCCAAAATTTAAAATCTACTCATTTTTGAGTTGTTTTGTCTTATGATTTTGGCCGTAACATTGCAATTGATGTAACGTTGATTTACAAATTGGCCATAACATTGATGAAATCGACAAGTTCTTAAAATATGAAATCGACATGTTTTTTGTTGCATGCATATAACATTGATTGTTGTTTATATATAAAGTTGTGATAACACGTTTAATAATTGTTATTCTGACGAAATTATTGCTATAATTTCAAGTTTTGACAGTAATTTTTTTACAATTATGTGTATTTCTTGTACATAGCAATGTTTCAGTGGGAAAATCAAAATAGTAGAATATTTTCCCGTCATTAGTTTGGCTATATAAATCATATTAATAATGAATTCCCGCACAAATGCCTGACTTCACAAATGTGTATTGAAAATAACCTATTTCCATACCTGTTTAGTACAACCTCCTTCGATCACCAGAACTGTGTTAACACGTTTCATCAGGCTTAGCTCATGCCACCGTTCATTCATGAGTACGGAATAAGCAAAACCGTATTTCACCCGTGTAGCGCATTCAATGAGGCCATTCTTGCCAGACACTGCGTTGAAAATGTCTACGAGAAACGGAATATTTGTTGCCATTTCATTCCACACTAAGTCGAAATCAAATTCTTTCAGACTCTCGTATGTCGTGCCAAAAGTACAGAACCATCAGAGCGCTTGCAAAGATTTTTGCACGATGAACTGACATCATCCGTTATTGACTTTTTCAATGACGCTAGCACTACTGGACAGTGTTCCTTTATAATTTGCGCCAAAACCACTGGTTGTTTTGACTCTGCTGCACGAATGATTTTCTGCTTTTGGCCCTCGTTTAGCATAGGTTCATATGATTCCTGTATAAAGGGTTGCGTAGTTTCGGAAGGCGTTGATGTTGTTTCGCAGTTAAAAAGCATTTTCTTTACTAAACGTGATCCTTCTTGATCAGCCGAAACCGAAAGTCGCTTCGATGGCGGTATCACAGAAGGCGAGAGCTCTACACATCTCTTCACTGAACAGAACTGCTCCATTCCGACCTGCATATTTTGGCACTTTTCTACGAAAGCAATCATCTTATTAATGAACTTTTTGCAATTTCTGCACATCATCTTCGAAAGATTATCGTCTTCGGTTACATTAATTTTGCAAGTTTCTTTTATTTTCACGCACATATTTTCAGTTTTATTCAGTATACGACACATACGGTGACTTTCGTAACAACTACCGCAAAGCCGACAAACTGAACTCCGAGCAGTGATCTTTTTGCGAGTTTCTTGAGTTTCTGCCATCATGTGGTATTTTAAAACACAACTTCTTAAATATTTCACTCATACTTTTTACTCGACGTAATTATGCATATATACCGTTTTGAATAAATTAACTGTGTGAGGCAGTTGACCAATGAAATTGCAGAAGGTGCCAGCCGGTGCCAGGGCCTTTCCCTCCCTAAAAAAGGCCCTGGGTACGAGGTTGGTTAATCCTTTATCTTCAGGTTCATCCTCGATCTTCAAGTTGATCCTTGATCTTCAATTTGATCCTTGATCTTCAAGTTGATCTTTGAACCTCAAGTTGATCCTTGATCTTCAAGTTGATCCTTGATCTTCAAATTAGTCCTTGATCTTCAGGTTGATCCTTGATCTTCAAGTTTATCCATGATCTTCAGGTTGATCCTTGATCTTTAAGATAATCCTTGATCTTCAAGTTGATCCTTGATCTTCAAGTTAATCCTTGATCTTCAAGTTGATCCTTGATCTTCAAGTTGGTCCTTGATCTTCAATGTAATCCTTGATCTTCAAGTTGATCCTTGTTCTTCTAGTTGATCCTTGATCTAGAAATTGAACCTTGATCTGCAAGTTGATCCTTCATCTTCAAGTTGATCCTTGATCTTCAAGTTGATCCTTGATCTGCATGTTGATCCTTGCTCTTCAGGTTGATGCTTGATCTTCAAGATGATCCTTGATCTTCAAGTTAATCCTTGATCTTCAGGTTGATCCTCGATCTTCAAGTTGATCCTTGATCTTCAAGTTGATCCTTGATCTTCAAGTTGATTCTTGATCCTCAAGTTGATCCTTGATCTTCAAGTTGATCCTTGATCTTCAAATTAGTCCTTGATCTTCAGGTTGATCCTTGATCTTCTAGTTTATCCTTGATCTTCAGGTTGATCCTTGATCTTCAAGTTAATCCTTGATCTTCAGGTTGATCCTCGATCTTCAAGTTGATCCTTGATTTTCAAGTTGATCCTTGATCCTCAAGTTGATCCTTGATCTTCAAGTTTATCCTTGATCTTCAGGTTGATCCTTGATCTTCAAGTTAATCCTTGATCTTCAGGTTGATCCTTGATCGTCAAGTTGATCCTTGATCTTCAAGTTGATCCTTGATCTTCAAGTTGATCCTTGATCTTCAAGTTGATCCTTGATCTTCAAGTTGATCCTTGATCTTCAAGTTGATCCTTGTTCTTCAAGTTGATCCTTGATCTTCAAGTTGATCCTTGATCTTCAAGTTGATCCTTGATCTTCAAGTTAATCCTTGATCTTCAAGTTGATCCTTGATCTTCAAGTTGATCCTTGATCTTCAAGTTAATCCTTGATATTCAAGTTGATCCTTGTTCTTCAAGTTGATCCTTGATCTTCAAGTTGATCCTTGATCTTCAAGTTGATCCTTAATCTTCAAGTTGATCCTCGATCTTCAAGTTAATCCTTGATCTTCAAATTAGTCCTTGATCTTCAGGTTGATCCTTGATCTTCAAGTTAATCCTTGATCTTCAGGTTGATCCTTGATCTTCAAGTTAATCCTTGATCTTGAGGTTGATCCTCGATCTTCAAGTTGATCCTTGATCTTCAAGTTGATCCTTGATCTTCAAGTTGATCCTTGATCTCAAGTTGATCCTTGATCTTCAAGTTGATCCTTGATCTTCAAATTAGTCCTTGATCTTCAGGTTGATCCTTGAACTTCAAGTTAATCCCTGATCTTCAGGTTGATCCTTGATCTTCAAGTTTATCCTTGACCTTCAGGATGATCTTTGATCTTTAAGTTAATCCTTGATCTTCAAGTTGATCCTTGGTCTTCAAGTTAATCCTTGATCTTCAAGTTGATCCTTGATCTTCAAGTTGATCCTTGATCTTCAAGTTAATCCTTGATCTTCAAGTTGATCCTTGTTCTTCAAGTTGATCCTTGATCTTCAAGTTGATCCTTGATCTTCAAGTTGATCCTTCATCTTCAAGTTGATCCTCGATCTTCAAGTTAATCCTTGATCTTCAAGTTGATCCTTGATCTGCATGTTGATCCTTGATCTTCAAGTTGATCCTTGATCTTCAAGATGATCCTTGATCTTCAAGTTGATCCTTGATCTTCAAGTTAATCCTTGATCTTCAAGTTGATCCTTGATCTTCAAGTTGATCCTTGATCTTCAAGTTGATCCTTGAACTTCAAATTGATCCTTGATCTGCAAGTTGATCCTTCATCTTCATCTTCAAGTTGATCCTTGATCTTCCAGTTGATCTTTGATCTTCAGGTTGATCCTTGATCTTAACTACGTTTTGGCTTGATTAATTAGTAACACCCCCCCCCCCCCTTTATTGGCTGGCGATAACAAACTTGATATGATGATATGACCTATATGGCTGAACTACTTGCTGTATATCAGCTCAGTTTCGGCTTGTGCAAGTGACGTCACAACTCGAAATTGTGTGGCTTCCGGTATTTTGGGGGCCAAATTCCACCATTTTCATTGGATAAATTCAAACCAGTGAACTCTAAAATCAAATTCAAGATGGCGGACAATTTTTGACATCAATACTTGCGTCAACTTTCCTGAATAACTCGAGTTCTAGACATGGTAAAGCAACAAACTATACACCAAAATACTCATCGTTGTTCCAGGATTCTAGAAACGTATAGATTATATTATAACTCTCAGTATTTCGCAAGATATAAACGAAAACGGCACTTCGTGAAATCCACGATTTGACCCCCAAAATTGCCGGTTTTATAGCATGACGTAATTGATTCTCGCGTGACTGCACAAGCCGAATACAGTGAGTAGCGAAAACAATATGGCGGCACAAAAACTACAAGAGTTTTGAAAAAAAACAGAAACAGTGAAATGTTCGCTTTGAAAGAGATAAAAAAGACAGAAAAGACTCCAAAATCATTGAAGGGTAGGAAATACATTTATAAAATATAACATGTTTTTACTACGCGAGCTGATTACTACGCGAGCTGTGATTGGTCAATACCCGTGCAGGATGAGAAATCATGCAGGGAAAATTTTAGGCACTTCGCGGTGGTTTTAAAATATCCGTTGTTTCTTTGTCGTTATTTTATAAAATAATTACCAAATGGTTTTCCGTGCAGGATTGTGTGATCCTAACACTTGGGATGCTGCTCGACTTTCTAAAAGCTAAAAAATACTCGCCTATGGCTCGTAATTTTTTACGCTTTCAGAAAGTCTCGCAACATCCCGCGTGTTAGGATCACACAATTCTGCACGGAAAACCAATCGTTAATCCTTTATTAATATATAGAAATTAGTTTTAAAAAGTTTTCTACAGAATTAATAACGAAAAAGCAGCAAAAAAACATGTTCATGAGAATATAAATTTTTCGAAAATCCGCGTTAAGAACAAATTAAATAAATTTGCAGTTAGTACGCACTTGCTTTGCTACACAAAAGTTATATAAAATATCGATTATTAAACATAACAAAAACATTTAAAATATTCAATCGGGGTCGCGATAAGGTTTGTGGGTGAACGAACTGTACAAATATTACAACAGAGAAGAGTATATTATTGCTGTAGTTAATGTCTATAGGACTATATTATAAAACAATTATATCATTCGCTCTCGTCGTAAATGGCTGATAGCCGACTCGGTGCTAAGCAGGCCGTCGGCTATCAGCTCATATACGACTCGAGCTCATGGTATAATTGTTAATTATATGATTATCACCGTTTCACTAATAAATATTCAATCTATCTCATAAAATTATTCTTCGTCAGCTTTACTCCTTTAGTTGTTTCAAAACAAAGTTTTTCATGTCTTAGCAAAAACTATAGTATATATATATATTATTATTAATCTATATCTATATATTAGTTTATCACATACTTGTGTCTTTATCAGGGCGATAACAGGGTGATACAAAAACGATATGTCCCTATAGGGACGATATCGTTTTTATTTCCCGCCGCTTATCACCCCGATAAAGGCACTAGATGTGATAAAAAGGTTATCACACTCATGATTCGGTGATATCAGTTTATCCCTCTCGGTACGATATCATAATTGTCCCTCGTTCGCTGCGCTCACTCATGACGATAATGATATCGTACTAGCTCGCGTGATAAAACTGATATAACTTCATCCCTCATATGATAAGCTATACATATATCAAGCAACTCAAAATTTCGGTCTTGTTATCAGTAAGATGAAGACGAAAGTATTATTTCAACCATGTTTTGGCGAAACGGATTTGTATAGATTGTGGTACTGGAGAACGTGTCCAAATTCGAGTTTTTGGGTGGTATAGTCCAGAACGATGCAATTAGAAAGTTGGATAAAGACGTGATCAATCGTATTCGTAAATTAGCCAGCAACGCATACGGACGATTGACCGAACGTGTCGGGAAAAGCCTTCACATTTCGGTTAAAGCCAAGTTATCCGTTTAGAAATCTGTCGTGTTAAGCACATTGCTTTATGGCACAGAAACGTGGGCGCTATATAGATCACATAAGGCAGCTGGATAAATTCCATCAGAGATGCCCTCCGACGGATTCTGCATGCATGTAAAATGGCAAGATAGAGTTAGCAACAACACGTTTTTGAACAAGGTAAACGTGGAGGAAATGGACGTTATTTTAAAAGAGTGACAGCTAGCATTTAGTTAGGATGGAAAATGATAGACTGCCAAAGAAAATTTTGCACGTTTGGAGAGCTAGAGTTGGGGAAACGATTGCAGAGAAGACCGAAACTAAAATTTAAAGATAGCGTGAAAAGAAGTTTATTTAAAAGATTTTGGTTTAAGTACAGAAATTGAGACAGAAGCACAGGATAAGTTGGTACGGCGAACGAAACTGAGAGACGGTGCGATATCGCGAGCAGAATACCTAAAAGCGAAGGACAAGTATGAGGCGAAAAAAATATGAAAGAGCTAATAAAGAAGGGTGTTTTGAGTGCAGCACATGTGGTAGACTATGTAAAGGGAAAGTTGGTCTCACAGCACCTCAACAGAAACATTGATGAGATGCAATGGGCGAAGTCGCCTTAATAATAATTATTAGTCTATATAGTTGTTAATGAAATAATCGTTGAAAGCTGTTGTTCCAAAAGCATTGCCTCAAGCGATATAGAGTCGAGTTTAGAAAGATTATTGAACTCCAGATATATGTTATATACCTTTTGACTTTGTCTTTTTTCGTTGAGTTTTTGTTTTGGTTTTCACAGCAACCCCGAAATTATATTTTTAAACAACAATTTCGATAGATCTTCAGTTCAGGACTAATCTTTTTCATAAAAAAGACACTCCATAAGAATGTTTATCCTCTGCTCTACTTTTTTCATTTGTTTGAAAAACAATAACGCACTCCTCGCAAAATTCCCTGTCACAGAACACTGGAACGATTCAAAATGCCCTTATAAAACGGCCATTTTATGGAGACGACATTTTGACTGAGAAGAGATAGCAGTACGTATTCCATTTTTAATAGTTCTATGGTACACATCCACGATCTTGAAGTTTTTCAGTAAGTCATTATGATGTCACAATGATGATTATTTGCAGAACAAACATTGTGAAATATTTACAGAACGAAATATTTCATACCTGACAGGGTAGAACTTACTGCATTAAACGTTTTGGCTAAATTAATGAATTAGCCCCCTCCACCCCTCTTTTCTATTGGCTTTATGATTTGATGGTAAATATCCATGATCTTGAAGTAAATTAACAAATTTGTCAAAACGTTTGTGAGTGACAACCTTGAAGCAACTTGCTAAAATGACAACATTGTTATAACTTGTTGAGAAGCTTGCTACAAGTCTGTTGCATACAAAACACATTACATCTGACAAGATGTCGGATTTTAACGCGTGTAAACTATATTTAAAATCACGTAAATATTCACGTGACATTGGAAAATTTTTATCTATAGCAGTAAAAATACCGATTCAACAGAAAAAAGTCGCAACAATTCGCTAATAAAATAACTGAAAATAGACAGCAAATATTTAAATCAAATTTAATAAATAATAGATAAACAAAATAAGCTACCAAAGATTACTTTTAAACAAATTACAAAACATTTAAGTAAAGACGAGAGTGCGTTCAGGATCCGAAAATAGCTCATGTTGAAAAAGAAACGTCTTGGGCTTAGCAAGTATCCTTCGTTCAACTTCTAAATGCTAGACACGCTCTCATGATAGGTAATTAATAATCCAACATGAGCCAGTTTGTTACGTATCACTTTAAACCTTAAAGGTGCTGAAAATGATATCACTACAATTATGTATACATAGCCATGAATGGAAAAATTGTAACTGTAGGAACGCGACACTAAGTTTCTCAAAAATCATTGATTATTTTACTTTATAGAAGTCATACATTGTTAAACGCAAAAACAAGTAGCCTTCGATTGATTAGTTGAGACTGGAATTAATTTAACCATGCATGGCCAGAAAATACTTTTTTTCCCAATATTCGTATAATTATTTAATTATGACATTCGTAATCAGCATCATAGAAGATTAGAAATGATATATAACAGGATGACACATGTGGGATTGTTAATTATTTATCATTTAGGAAAGCTTCTCTCACGAGCGTACTGTCCAATTCAAAGAATTGTCACCGTAGCGAGTTTTGCACGTTTGTCAGTTGATAATTGATTAAACTCTCAATCTTTCACTTAAAATTAGAATACATATATAAACATATAAATTAAACGTCACACGCGCAATACCATTAACTCGTACTGAGTTGAAACTCGTTCTAAGTTGGGTGGCGCAGTTACTGTATCTCTTTTGGGAAGAAAAATTGCCTGACTGCTCTATCCCATTTAATATTTGGCAATTGTGCATATTCTAATAATCGCAAGTAGTAGTGTAGGTACCGTTCGAGCTTTATTTTTAGGGGGCCGTAGGGGGCCACACTAATTAGTATGCAAGGGGGCCGCAGGGGGCCACACTAATTAGTATGCAAGGGGGCCGCAGGGGGCCACACTAATTAGTATGCAAGGGGGCCGCATGGGGCCACACTAATTAGTATGCAAGGGGGCCGCAGGGGGCCACACTAATTAGTATGCAAGGGGGCCGCATGGGGCCACACTAATTAGTATGCAAGGGGGCCGCAAACACTACATATAGGGGGGCGCAGGGGGCCGCGAACGCAACTCATCATTAACCCTCATTAATTATGTATTGACGTCATGATGATATGCAAGGCAAGTTTGGACAAAACAGTCATTAAGCTGAGCTCAACATTTTCATCACAAAAAGAGTTAATCCTGACGCTTTTTATCACAATAGCTAGACGTTTCTCTATATTTTGCTAAGCGTTGTGTTCCAAACACAGTCCGTTTCGACAACGAGTAAATATATTCTCGTATCTAATATCACCTTACACGAAACGGCTTAGACAACTAATATAGCGACGCTTAACCTAGTAAAATATTATTACCTTATACGAAATAATAACAAGCAGAGATATAGCTTTCTAAAACGAGAAGATCTTAAGGTTTAATTGGCATAGCTAAGGTCTTATAGAGCAATACAAATATATGTTTGCCAAGCAATTGTATAAACATAGTTCTTACAGGGATTTAAACCTTACAAAGTTTCAGGCGTTTTAGATGTAGCAGAGTGGGAAAAGCAGTGACTTTTAAGCGAGATTTACAAGCATATACAAACATTGTATATAAACATTTAGCGTTTGTTAGGTAATTACGGGCAATTAAGATT
Source organism: Trachythela sp. YZ-2020 (assembly GCA_016169945.1). NCBI lineage: Eukaryota > Metazoa > Cnidaria > Anthozoa > Malacalcyonacea > Clavulariidae > Trachythela > Trachythela sp. YZ-2020. The sequence goes on from JADLSH010000389.1 coordinate 5,380,134, forward strand.
TTCTAGCTTAAAAATTTGAATAAATTTAGAATATTTTTATTATAGGACGGGGAAATATTGTACAAAGTACATACAACACACACAGAATTAATTTTTAAAACACATTTATTGATAATAATTTCTCTTACAGCGTTAGTAAGGTCTCCAATCTGAAATCTACCCAATATTAAATATATTTTTAACAAAGCAAATAAGGTCTGCTCTGGATCTGTTTCTAAGAACGTATTATTGTTAAACTCCAAATCCTAAGAGTGAATCATTGAATCCTAAAATTGAATAATTGAATATCGAGCAATGTTAGCTTCATATCGAACGAGCCAACCTCCATATAGAGCGAGCCTAGCTTCGAGCCGAGCTCTAAGACGTAAGGATAGGCCCGAGCAGCGCTCTAACATATAAGAGCCTTTTGGACTTGTTAACTAATGACTTATGACTTATGACTTATGACTTATGACTTATATGACTAATGACTGATGACTATAGTCATATATGACTATAGTCCATAGTCATGGACTATAGTCTATGACTATAGTCATAGTCATAAGTCATAAGTCATAAGTCATAAGTCATAAGTCATAAGTCATAAGTCATAAGTCATAAGTCATAAATCATAAGTCATAAGTCATAAGTCATAAGTCATAAGTCATAAGTCATAAGTCATAAGTCATAAGTCATAAGTCATAAGTCATAAGTCATAAGTCATAAGTCATAAGTCATAAGTCATAAGTCATAAGTCATAAGTCATAAGTCATAAGTCATAAGTCATAAGTCATAAGTCATTAGTCATAAGTCATTAGTCATAAGTCATTATTCATAAGTTATAAGTCATTGGTCATAAGTCATTAGTCATAAGTCATAAGTCATAAGTTATAGAAATTGGATTAGTTAACAAGTATATCCGCCTAGTCTATAACTATGACGATAATCGCTCGATTTGGAGCTAAGCTCGCTTTGATTTGGAGCTAAGCTCGCTCGATTTGGAGCTAAGCTCGCTCGATATGGAGCTAAGCTCGCTCGATTTGGAGCAAAGCTCGCTCGATATGGAGCAAAGCTCGCTCGATTTGGAGCAAAGCTCGCTCGATATGGAGCAAAGCTCGCTCGATTTGGAGCTAAGCTCGCTCGATGATAAAGATAAGGAAGATAAAGATAAGGAAGATAAAGATAAGGAAGATAAAGATAAGGAAGATAAAGATAAGGAAGATAAAGATAAGGAAGATAAAGATAAGGAAGATAAAGATAAGGAAGATAAAGATAAGGAAGATAAAGATAAGGAAGATAAAGATAAGGAAGATAAAGATAAGGAAGATAAAGATAAGGAAGATAAAGATAAGGAAGATAAGGAAGATAAAGATAAGGAAGATAAAGATAAGGAAGATAAAGATAAGGAAGATAAGTCGGCTCGAAGGTATATATACTAGGCTCAGAGATATATGCTAAGCTTGGCGCGGGCCTATCCTTATATGTTAGAGCGCTGCTCGGGCCTATCCTTACGTCTTAGAGCTCGGCTCGAAGCTAAGCTCGCTCTATATGGAGGTTGGCTCGTTCGATATGAAGCTAACATCGCTCGATATTCAATTATTCAATTTTAGGATTCAATGATTCACTCTTAGGATTTGGAGTTTAAGAATAATACGTTCTTAGAAGCAGATCCAGAGCAGACCTTATTTACTTTGTTAAAAATATATTTAATATTGGGTAGATTTCAGATTGGAGACCTTACTAACGCTGTAAGAGAAATTATTATCAATAAATGTGTTTCAAAAATTAATTCTGTGTGTGTTGTATGTACATTATACAATATTTCTCCGTCCTATAATAAAAATATTCTAAATTTATTCAAATTTTAAGTTAGAAAATCTTAATTGCCCGTAATTACCTAACAAACGCTAAATGTTTATATACAATGTTTGTATATGCTTGTAAATCTCGCTTAAAAATCACTGCTTTTCCCACTCTGCTACATCTAAAACGCCTGAAACTTTGTAAGCTTTAAATCCCTGTAAGAACTATGTTTATACAATTGCTTGGCAAACATATATTTGTATTGCTCTATAAGACCTTAGCGATGCCAATTAAACCTTAAGATCTTCTCGTTTTAGAAAGCTATATCTCTGCTTGTTATTATTTCGTATAAGGTAATAATATTTTACTAGGTTAAGCGTCGCTATATTAGTTGTCTAAGCCGTTTCGTGTAAGGTGATATTAGATACGAGAATATATTTACTCGTTGTCGAAACGGACTGTGTTTGGAACACAACGCTTAGCAAAATATAGAGAAACGTCTAGCTATTGTGATAAAAAGCGTCAGGATTAACTCTTTTTGTGATGAAAATGTTGAGCTCAGCTTAATGACTGTTTTGCCCAAACTTGCCTTGCATATCATCATGACGTCAATACATAATTAATGAGGGTTAATGATGAGTTGCGTTCGCGGCCCCCTGCGCCCCCCTATATGTAGTGTTTGCGGCCCCCTTGCATACTAATTAGTGTGGCCCCATGCGGCCCCCTTGCATACTAATTAGTGTGCCCCCCTGCGGCCCCCTAAAAATAAGGCTCGAACGGTACCTACACTACCACTATGGCATGCGTATAAGCCAGTTCGGACTTTCAACTGCGCATCTAATTGACGCGTTCTGCGTTGGGATAAAATTTCAGTCGAAGCATAACATGCAGCTGAGACTGGAAGAATTATTATATGCATACCGAAGTCTTCTACTGTTCAATCATTTGAATATGCTAAAGTTGCTCGAAGAACAATTAGTTTCCGCACTGTTGACTCGTTATACAGGGTGTCCCAAAAAAAAGGCTACCTTTTCAAATTAAAATTAGCATGTTAATTCAAGCAACCTATTGTAGTTCTTTGAAATTCATTATCGCTTTTGAACTAAGAATGCGTAAAAACACACAGTTTTATACACGGGGGATATTGAATACAATAGGTTGCTTGAATTAACATGCTAATTTGAATTGGAAAAGTAGCCTTTTTTTTGGGACACCCTGTATATTACAAAAGGTATTCCCTTAAGTGTTCCCCCTCGCTTTGCCCCCCCCCCCAAAGTGAAAGTTCCTTTTACTAAAACATAAGCAAAAAGGGAAGAATGACTTAGTTCAGAAGAGTCTTATGATGTTCCCATAACAATATCGATCTTTTATACTGAAAGCTCTATCTAGACGGAATACATCTACAAATTGTTGCTGAAAAGGCAACAAATCAAGCCACGGAGGATGAAGAATACGAATTTTCTGGGGGAGGGGAGGACTCCCAGACTCCACTACAGGTTCGCATACCTCCAGTTCACCATCTCCTTATTAGGTCCGTTTTCCTTGATGCCCCCTCTGGCGATTTCTTAAAAAAGGCCCTGCTTAAGTGCACTTTTCTTTACTTTGCTTCACGCAGAAGACAAAATATACCAGGACAAAAACTATTTAATGGACAGTTCTATTATGGCTATTTGTAAAACACAAATGAATGATTGAACAGTTGAATACTTTGATATGCATATTTAAATTCTTCCAGCTACATGTTATGATTGAGCTGCAATTTTATCCCGGCGCAGAACACGTTATTTGGATGCGCAGTCGAAACTCCGAACTGGATGTTACATTACAGACAAGCTATGAAGATAAGCTAGGGAAGACCTGATAATCGCGTCACTTTACCAAAATAATACTGCCAACTTCGCTGAAGACGAAGAACCTGTACACAATGCTTACAAACAACTACCAGCCTATGGTCTTACTTGTATACTTTCGGTACGAGCTAAAAAATCTGATAAAATGCTTAATAACCTTAATCTATTTTTTCAAACCCAATTTCGTCACCCGTGTTTCTGTCTTTTATAACTGTAGTTAAGTTGTGAGTTTCACGCATTGATCCAGCGATGCAAAAAAAACAGCTGGTATAAACTTTATAGCACTCTCTCATCAACCCATGCAATTTCACTACGTTAAAACTTTAAGCGTTTTGTATCTACGATAAATAGAATAGATTGAAATATAAGCTTTGACGGTGAGTCAGATTTGAGTCAATTTCTCCTTTCGGTCTTGTCCATATCTGCCGAGCTGTCCATCTTCTCTTCCATCACCTAAATTGGAACAAAAATTACTCTAAAATGAGATCAAACCGTAGACATGATATTAGCCAGCTGTGGCCCCTCGGAGGAGAAGAAAGAACGGTGTTTAGTCAAAGCCAGGTTTTTTCTTGCAGGCCCTCACTCCCGTTCTGCTTTTCGCATATCTGCCGAGCTGTCCATCTTCTCTTCATCACCTAAATTGGAACAAAAAACTCAAAATGAGATCAAACCGTAGACATGATATTATATTAGTGGCCGTGGCTCCTCTCGTTGGAGCGGAAAGAACGGTGTTTAGTCACAGGAGTTTTTTTTGCATGCTCTCCCCCACTCTTGCTTTTTACCTCCAACGAGGGGGCCACGTATAGGCTAACATGGTATCAAAACAAAATCTTTAGGAATTGTTGCCACCTACACTATAGGTGAGGCCAATATATATGATCGAGAATGTCCCACCCTACCCTAGGGTATAAATACTGGCCCTTAATCAGTGAACTCTAATAAGACTGGAACGCTAACTCCTATGAGTAAGCCCTATGATTGGGTGAAGCCAAATTGATGCATAATTTGAAGCAAAAGGCGGGAACCGCGCGACTAAAATGCACTTTCAAAAGGACTAAGGCGAGTTTTGAGGAGTGAGAAATTCAGTCAAAAGAATATTTTTTAGCGAAAATGAGAAGGAAAAATAGCTTTTTCATCCGAATTTTTCAATTTCAAAGATTCAAACCTGGTTTTCAGGATAGTTCTAAGTAGTCTACATCCACCAACTGCAAAAACTTCAGGGGTGTCAGCTTTATTCGAAATATTGCACAAGTTTGAACGTGCCGATGAAAACTTCGCTCTTCAACTTTAAAAAAAATAAGGTTAAAATCTTTCTACGGTCTTGAAACTTGTTTTTTACTAAAGTTCAAGTATCAAATGAGGATGTTTTGTGTAAGAAAATCGACGCTTTTTAGGCGGTGTATTTTCGGCTTCGGACCCTCAATGGCGGCCTTCAATTTGGCTTCAAAGATGGCGGCCGAGTTATCGTTCCAGTCTACTTAGAGTTCACTGCCCTTAATGGACAACCACAAGAAATTTCAGGAATTTCAAAAGTTTTTAAAGTTTTTAAAGGACTTTCCAGGCCGGTATTTTTTGTTAAGTTTCACCCCCATGAAAACCAGACAAAAACTATATATTCCTCATTCCTGGCAGTAAATAAACGAGTTTCCCGGTTATCTGAGCCAGGTTTGTGGGTAAACCGGGAAAGTGGGATGAATTATTTCTGTGTTCATATGACTATTGTTATCCACCCATTTAATATCGGTGGTACGAAATTACGAACACATGACGCCTTCGAACGTTTACGTTGCATTACCACTTTTAATAATGGTCTTTGCTTAGATCTATTAACGATTAATTTTCTCGTTTACGCCGCTCAATAATAGGTCAAAATCGGCAAAAATGTCTATCTCGGCCAGGTGGGATGAAGCATTCACATGGAAAATGTTATCCCACTTGACTGAGATCCCACCTAGCGCAAGGTGTGATCTCACCTAATCGGGCTGCTTTGTCTCATATGAACACACAATGATTTTTATAATAATTTTTGAATGACATGCGATTTTCACTTAAACGAGTTTCCCGGTTAGCTGGGCTCATATGAACAGACCCTTAACAACGGCATTGTAACGGAGAAGGTAAACTTTAAAATCAACCAACATGGCAGCTAATGAGACGTAGTGACGTCATTTGCAAACGAAGAATATTTATACTTTTACTTGAACACTTACTTTGTTTAGCGGGTTCTCCACAGGATATACAGGCATATATCCCTGCATGCGAACATTGTGTATACTGCCAGGCTCGATGGGGTACGGGACAAAGTTAGGAAATTGTCTGGGAAGTGACGGAGTATTATATTGCTGAGGACTGCCATTCATCGACACCTGACCTTGTTTGGACTGATGCATCGCGTGTTGTTCCGAGCCGTTGTAACCCGGAAGCTTGAAAAATGCCAGTTGAGAATTTTGATGTGCGAAGTGTTGGTTGAATTGCTGTTACCTTGCTGAAGCTAATGAATGAAATATAAGTAGGAAGAAAAGTTAGCCTAGTTCTTGGGCTTTCACTTTCGCAATGTTTGGTGTGCTGGAGTGAGAAGCATGGAGAGTGAAAGTTTCTCTTTCATTGTCTTTCTGTATCGATCTACAGAATACGAGATGTACTACAGAATACCACAGTACCACAGAATACCAGTTTTTTTATTTCTCTTATAAAATTTGATGGAAACACGCTATATACTTTTTGTGAATATATATTTAAGAATTAAAAAACGAGTCGCGTGCCGTTATGGTGTAATAATGCACGAGGGGTGAATGTTGGGAGAATACGAAAGAAGCTTGTAAAACATGAGGCGTAGCCGAGTGTTTTACACGCTTCTCGAGTATTCTCCCAACATTCCCAGTCTTGCTTTATAAATAACAACATTCCCAATCCCAGTCCCGCTATTACTATAACAACTTTAAGTGGGCAGTTTTTAATTCTTTTATATTATAAGTGGTAGATAAGCACAGTAAACAATTTTGTTCAAAGATCAACATTGATATTCTCCTAACATGTAATCACTGACGTCACTCGCAAGCTTTTTAATGTTTTCATTGCTTGGCAAAAACTACGCTTGAATTCTGGCCGGCGAAGGAGCGAAAAACTTGCAACTCAACAAAAATTAGGGATTAAAAAGGCACAAAAACTGTTGAAAATTTTTCAAATATAGTGCACAATGATAGACAGATTGGTTTTTCGTTGTTCTGCTTCACTATTGTCCTGGATTCGTATAAAAGCGAAGGGTTTTTGTCAAGCTGCTTTGACGACATTGGCTGTCAAGTTGATTTTTCATCTTGAAACAAATATATCAGGCAGTTTTTGTTTGAAGGTACTGTTTGAATATTTTTTGTGTTTTTTGCTAGTTCAGTGGTTAGTGGTTAAAATTTTCTCAGACAAACTGTCAAGAAATGCATAAACATGTCGTATTTGTGTAGGTTTTTGTCGTTGCATCTTGACAGCTTAAAAACTGTACACATATTGTTTATATCTAAATCAATGCCAAAATGGTTAATTTTAATTTTTTGCACCTAAAACTGTGGATAAATTTGGTTTGGTTTGTGTTTAAAAACAGTTTTTGTACCTTTAAATGTCAAAATAGTACAGATTTTCGCGTTTCTTGTCGCCCATGAATGCCAACTTTCAAGCAAAACAGTATATTTCAAACTCAGAAACAGCTACGAATCTTTATTCGCCGTTTATGTTCCGTTGTTATTTGTTGGCTGGCTTTTTTCCATCTCGTTTAGGTCTATTTTTTCATGCTTTTTGACAGACTTTGGATTTAAAACTATTATAATTTTGTTCATATTGTATTGACAATTCCGAGGAAAATTTAACAAGCGGGGACGAAGTGAGAAAAATGAAAACGGTGGCCGTGCTTTATTGCGTCATAAAGCACGCGCATTAGCCAATCAAATTGCTCGTTAGATACTACTTATAATATAAATTAGTATAATGTCTTAAAGAACATATAAAAATAAAAAAAGAATATTTTCATAAAATTTCTCAAAAATAAGCTGGATTAACAAGAAATTAAATTAAATTGTTTTGATACTTTTTTCCTCTTAATGTCCGTAAAATCTGAAAGTTTGAAAATAAATTTGCACCATAATTTTTGTTGATCAATATGTTGTGAATCCTTTCCTGTTTGCGGAAGCTGAACTTCCGAATGTGCTCGTTGGCGTTGTTGATCTTTCTTCGTCGCCAATTGTTCTTTCGTTTGTGCTTGAATCTTCGGATCTTGTTGTTTTGCAGTTTGTTCCTGTCCATTATTTGTCAACATATCCATCTCAAAAGGGCCGCTCTCAGGGGATTTGCCAGAAAATGCTTGGTTATTTCTGTCCGAACTTGTGTTTCTTGCATTTTCAACAACGTTCGGTGAAGCGATATCAGCTCTCTTAACATCTTGAGTCAAAGAGGGAGAATTCACCAGGGGCAGATTTGATGGTTTGGATAAGCGGGAATTTACCAACAACAAATGATCACGACGTTTGACTAGTTCGGAAAGCCGTGTTTCCAGCTTGATATTTTCGTGTTTCAGTTGGTGAAGACAAGATAACAGCGAGGCCACTAAGGAAGAAATAAAATAGTAAATAATACTGGTATGCAGTTGATTTTGGAAGTTTCATTTTACTTAAGGTGGCTCCTTACAGTTTCAAAGAATGGAAGATTTCCGATTTAGATCCAAATTTTTCGACAATTATTTTTGGTTGAAAATCAAAGAGAGTCTGAGTTGAAATTTTTCAAAAAAGACCCATCACTGCCGTTGCTATGGCAACAATGACGTTTCAATATGGCGGATATTTTGGCTTTATATTTTATATTTCATAAAATGCTGTCTTTTGGTATGTTGAATTATTTGAAAGATTTAAAAGAAATTATATTTTGAAACAATTTCATGAAATAGAAAATGAGAGTCACCGCAATGTCATTTTGGAGTTAAATTACTGTAAAGCCAAAATATACGCCATATAGAAACGTCATTGTTGCCATAGGAACGGCAGTTATGGATGTTTTTTGAAAAATTTCTAACTCTAATAGTTATTGTTTTATACAAGTCAGACTCTCTATGGAAATGGAAATGGCATGGATCGATTGGATCCTAACAGGTGCGTCAGCACATCTCAATACCGACCACTTCGAAATTGATGAGAAGACTTGGAAAAGTAATGCCCGCCAATCTAAGGGCGATGTCTGAAAATGATGATGTTAGAAAAGTAACAAATTAAAGAAATATGCATATGAACTGAAAAAAGCACCGCATAATGAGTGGCTATACAATGTTCGAACACCGTTGGGCAAGTACGGTATGAAATGTATAAGCATTTAAGAATTGGAAAACTTACTATTGAATATTTTGTTTTGAGAGATGCGTCAAAAGATAGCAGCCGCATGTTCGCATTGCGGATCTATTTTTATTTCTAGTGTTAGTACCAGAACTATGTTCTATAAAATAAGTTCTCGATGCTGTATATTGATTTGAATCTAGTTTAGCAATAAAATAATCTGCTGATGTAACATATACTATAGCCAATCTTGGTTTGAAGTGCTTGGGAATACATACACTTCACTTTCCCAATGCCGATTTAAAGACGTCACTGTATATTAGTGTACGTGTATTATAGACTTCAATAAATAAGCAAATCAATTTTTCTGGCGTTAATAAAATCGTTATTGGGTAACTTCAGTATTTAATGTCATGACAGCTGAAAACGTTATATTAAAATAAATTCGTATGATATATTCCGGAGTTAATCTTAGTTAAGTTTTTTCGTACGCATGATATTCATCTTCACGTATCCTGTTATATACTTTCCACACCATGCAAAACAAAAAAGCATGCACTTTTTGACTGACAGAAAAAAAATATCAATTTCATGAGCGCGATTCAGCACAGGACTCCAAAGGCCGTCACATTTGATGTCTCTTAAGCATAGTGAACAGATGTTTGGGTTATACCCATTTATAAGTCAGAAGATAGGAAAAAATGTGAGAATTATCGCCCAATATCAATCTTACCAATTATTAGTAAAATTTTTGAGAGATCCGTTTTTAATCAATTATATGAATTTCTGAACGCCAATTCTCTACTCTCTAAACATCAATTTGGGTTCCGCCCTAAAAATTCTACTCTGGCAGCTCTCATTCAGATGTGTGATGCATGGTATGAGAGCATGGACAATGGTGAATTGAATGGTGTTGTTTTTGTTGATATCCGAAAAGCTTTTGACTCTATTAATCATAACATTCTACTGCGCAAAATGAAAGAACAATTTGGGATTTCAAATATTGAATTAAATCTGTTCGAGTCCTATCTTTCTGACAGGGAACAGATGTCATTTGTTAATGGCGAAATGTCAGCTCCAAAAAGGATTGTATGTGGGGTTCCTCAAGGATCCATATTGGGCCCCCTATTGTTCTTACTTTATATAAATGATTTGCCTGATTGTCTTGAGAAGACAACCCTTGTTTATATGCTGATGATTCACAGATATTTTCTTCTGCAAAAGACTGTACAGAACTGAATGCTAATTTAAATCATGACTTAAACAATGTTAGTCAATGGCTCGTCAAAACAAACTGCAACATCATTCAACAAAAACTAAATTAATGTATGTCGGATCCTATCACAACCTTGCTAAAATTGACAATGATCTTCCCGTAATGATTAATGACCAACTGATTCCTAGAGTGCTTTCAATCCCGTGTTTGGGAGTTAAACTTGATGAAACATTGAGTTGGGACGACCATATTGAAATGGTTTGCAAAAAAGCCGGGGCTGGCATTGGGGTTCTGAGGCGTATTAAGCCCTATGTTCCTGCAAACACCTTGATATCAATTTATAATGCTCTCGTACAGCCTTATTTCGATTACTGCTCTCCTCTTTGGGGCACCTGTAACAAAACCCTGAGAGATAAATTACAAAAGTTCCAAAATCGGGCCGCCAGAATAATAACTGGCGCCAGTTATGAGATTAGATCTGCTGACGTTCTCCGATCTCTTGACTGGGAAAATTTGGAAACACGATGGTACTTATCTAAGGCTACATTCGTATATAAAGTCTTGAGCAATAGTGCTGCACCGACCCTGAAAGATTCATTCTTAAGTAGGAATACTTTACAAAATAATTATAATCTTAGAAATTCCCAAACCGATCTGGCCCTTCCAAAGCCAAAAAGAGAATTTCTTAAAAGAAGCTTTAAATACAGCGGGGCTTTTATGTGGAATGACCTCCCGCTTGAAGCTAAGCTAGCTCAATCAGTTTTCTCGTTTAAAAATTGTATCAAACAAAATATTCGATGTTAATAACCAAGTCATATCTCTACCTGGGACACACCGTAATCTTCAGTAGCCTTCATTTCTCAGTTTTGATAATGTATATAATTTATGTATATAGTTGCATGTCCTCTTTATATCCTTCCTTTTTTTTACTATGTAATATTTTTATATTGACGCCTCCCGTGGAAATCAACTTTTACATAGTTGTCGGGGCTAGCGTCTTTAAATAAAGTGTGTAATAATAATAATAATAATGTTGTCCTATGATTAAAATATTGATATTGCATTTTTTATAGACATGAGGGAATGTTCATTTTAATCGGAGGGGCGGAGGTGGGTTTGGTGGAGTTTAGTGTGCCCTCTTAAATCTTTAGTATGGCCCACCACTTTATACTCAACCTTTTCTCACTGGCCCGCCCCTAAATAATGATATTTTTCAGATGATCGCCCCCCACTTTCTCTCCTCAAAAATGCAAAGTAACCTTAAAAAACTCGTTTTTGTGAGCAAAAAGATTTGTGTTCATTGGCTGACTTTTAGTGCTGTCAATATATTTTCAAGGTAATTGCGTTAAAATATCTTTCTCAAGATTTGTTAGGATTTGTTAAAGCATTCATTCTATTGGGTCTCGCATAGGTAAGGGGGTCCGGGGGATACTCTTCCGAAAATTTTTGAATTTTGACAGCGCACGAATTAAAACTACGTTTTAATTTGCGGCAGTCATAACTGTTTGTTTTTCAAGAAATTAATTTCAGCCATATCAATATGTTTGCAGTCTATGTGTCCATGACATTCAAAAAGTAATGAAATCAATACTATTTAGTAATAAATATTGTTAAAACACAAGGTAAAACCTCTACTCTTAAAGATGACAGAAATGAATGACACTAGTCCCAACAAGAAATTATGGCGAAGTTGCTCACTCTATAACGCTGAATATGTAATGGTCCTTAGTTTGCCATCGCAAACGTATTACATCAACTATATTATTGGCTTGATATGTAATATCTTCCTGATTATACTGGCAATAGTTCTGAATTCAATAACAATCCTTGCTTACTGGAGATCTGCTCGACTTAGAAAGAAGACTTCGTATTTTCTAATAATGTTGTTATCTATAATTGATCTTACTGCAGCAGTCATTGGTCTTACCATCTTCGTCTTAGGCCTGGCTTTAACAATAAACGGGAATCCAAATTGCACAATTTATGTCTTACATGAAATGCTGACGTTTTGTACAGGCGGTATGTCATTTGCAACTTTATATGCGTTAAACATCGAGCGCTATCTGAGTATTGTTTATCCGATTTTCCATCGTACAAAGATGACAAAGCAAAGATTACTGAGTCTAACAGTAGTTCTGTGGTCGATAAGTTATGTAGTAACGCTTTCTTATCCACTTCTTGGTCAAGCTGCACGGCCATTAACAAGTTTCATAATATCTTTCGCCATTGTAATTACCGTGTATATATACATCTCAATATATCTTGCAATCCGAAAGACAGCGAGCAATCCCATGCTCGCGAATGGATGTCGAGCAAAAAAGTGTCAGAGTCTAAGAATGACAAAGTCTTGCACAATGGTAGTTGCTTGTATGGTAATATGTTACCTGCCCTACGCAGTGATACTTTCGCTAGAAGCCAGTGTTTTTGTGACGATGTTTATGGAATTATGGAGTAAAACGTTCACTATAATCGCTTTTTCAATAGATTCACTCGTGTTCTTTTGGCAAAATCCAATCTTACGGAACGAGGCTAAAGTAGTCGTACTAAGTATTAGCTAGTAATTATAAGGAACGAGGCTAAAGTAGTCTTTCGAAAATCTTACGTGGCTAAAGTAGTTTTTGAAAAATCTTACAAAATGTTAGCCAATCATGAGGGACGAAGACCAAAATATATAGGATAGTGATAAAACCGGTACTAATGCATGAAGCAAAAACCTGACCCCTGAGACGAAAGAGCTAGTACTTATAAGAACAAATATGAGAATGCTGTTGGGCGCAGGGAATCTGCTTAAATAAAAAAGACAAAAATGAAACAGTGAGTGATATAGCCGAGGTAGAATGTCGTGAACAGAAGTTGCAAGATACCCATTTCGATGGTGCGGACACGTATCTAGAAAAGAATAAAATAATCCCTTGGCTTCAAGAAGAGCGGCCGCGAAGCAATTCCAGGAAAAAGAAGGCCACACAAAAGATGTTAAAATGGAGTGAATGAGTTTATAAAAGTGATGATGGTAACATGTCAGGATGTTAAAAATCCTAAAATTGAAGATATCAATGGCGACGGTATCCCCTCCCTGAGATCCTGACCATGCAAGGGAAACGGTCACGAAGAAGCAGACCGGCATTTGCCACCCGTATATAGGGTTGGGGCAGGTTTAAACTTAGAGGAGTTGATATAACTTATTATTTTTGTTCTCGCACTTTCTCTTGGTGTTGGCGTGTCGATTTATTGGACTTATGTTCAAAACGTTCTATGTTCTAAGCGGCATCAGAATACAGAAATTAATTTCATACGTCCGAATGTCGTAAAGTTCACGCTGATACAAATATATGTAGGCGTATATATCTTGAATATATATTCAAAGTTCTTCTTTTAATTTGAACATAGATTTAAGGGACATTTTAAGGACTATATTCATGCTGTAAATATGTAATTTTAAAGACTAATTCCCAGGAAATACATGCAAGAACAGATACTACTACAAATAGAGGTGGGTAGCTTAGCGTGATTTATTCTCTTATCCTTAAAAGCGCCTGAGTACGAGGCCAAGAATTGTGACCGTAGTGAGTTTGCTCAACTAACAGTAAGTTGTTGCACTCTTCATTTCACATTTCACATTCATACTTGTATATACATATAAAGATTACACGCGCGATACCATTCATTGGTAGACGAGAATTGTCGGTCAAGCGTGAGCGAAAGAGAAGAAACTCTCATTAACTTTTATCAACTATTATTCTCGTTTGACCAGGGCTTTAGTCAAGATTATCGTATCGAAGATCGTGATTGTAATGACCTAATTATATCGTACTGTTTCTCTCCAATTCATCTGTCTTGAGTTGGGTACAAAATGCTTATCATAGAAAAATGATTCCCTTCTTGAAGTTGAGGCAAAAAGATTGATATTAAATGTTGATAAGTCGTTATTTTCGTTTTGTAATGCAATAACGGTGATGCGAAATAGACCCCCCCCCCCCCACTCTCCAATAAATTTTCTATTTTTAAGGAATAAGTTTGAGAAGCTCCCTATATAATAATAATGATAATAATGGAAACTTTATTGCCATATATAGTAAAAATGTCTTATGTCTATACTAATATGATAATATATACAGTAAATGGGCAGTCCACAGAGATTTCATGCATCACTAATAATACAAAATTAAGGAATTAATAAAACTTTAAAATAGGTGGAATGTACATTGGTTATTACGACGTATATATATATAAAATGATGCACGGATAGCTACTTCCATGCACTTTTCGATCATCCTCTTATAATTAATGTCTGTGTTTTTAAAAATGTTATGTAAGTCTTCTATATGTAGTCTTCTACTAGTCCAGTGTTTAAAAGGTTTCTTGCAATCATGCTTATAGTGTCTTTATATTTACTAATCTTAAAGTTTCTGCTCTTTTCGGAGTTTGTTTCGAAACAGCACGTTAATTACAAGATGAAGACTGTGTCCTCTTTTATCAAGATGATGTCAGGACGAAATGAATGAAGGAGGCCTTTAGGATTATCATAGTTTTCCAAATCAGCATAAATTTGAAATCCGCATTTTCTTAATTGGCACATATAATGGAGCAATGTGTAAAGAATGGAATCATGCCGCCAGGTATATCGACCTTCTTCTGCAGAAACCGAGCAAGCAGAGAGCATATGGAGCTGTGTTTGTTTGTTGGATAAACACAAATCGAACAATGGGCAATCTATTTTACCCCATCGAAATAAGTTGGATTTATTTGGCAAAGAAAATATTAAGGCTCGTCTCACAAATACGTATATGTTCTTTGGCATTTGACCGCAGATGTTGTCCCACATCACTACAGGTTTAGGTGATGCTACTTGTGTAGTATGCTTCATAATCGTATTCTGTTCCTTAAGAGTCGAGAGGTGTTCCAGCACGTTATTTTCAATTTGTCGCGTAAGAAGTGATCGAGGATTATCATTATTGTAAATCAGGGAGTCGGTTTGCACGTTATTATATTTGGTTAGATTGAAAAGGCATCTGACGTCTTGTTGATGGGTTTAGAGAGACTTTCTGATAGAGAGCTTACAGTATCTATAAACGTCAGAAGCCAGTTGAAGACCAAAACCAAATTTACTGGTAGCCAATTTCAGGTGTGTCAGATTTTCACTCTGGTGGAAGTGCAACCAACGCACTTTAATTCTTAAATTTATTTCTAGGGTGCAGAGGTAGTCTATTAATTTTTTCTAAATATTCAGTTAGTGCCAGTTCTAGTTCTTTTTCAACTTCGACCGTTTCCATTTTATAATTGAATTTCTTTCCCAAATATGTAAACGATTCATTTATATCAACGGGTGGAATCATTTGATTCTTTACTTTCGAGGTAAGGCTGAAATGTGCTGCATTTTTCTCGTTGTGCTTAATGCCGAATGTGGAACATTTATCGACTCTAACGTGGAAACCTGACCATCGGCACCACTTAGTGAATACGTCCAGGAGAGCTTGATTATCTTCTTCCGATGTTGTGACTAGCGCCGTATCATCCGCGAATTGGAACCAGGGTCTAGGACGTAGGTATGACGTGGGAAGTCCAAGATTTGTAAACCCTGGATTTCTAAGGGTCTTTTATATTCAGTTAAGAAAAAAAATCGTTTATATAAGCGATATTTGAGCTCTCCAAATATTGCCATGGAAACTAAGTACAAAAGGTATAGAAATAAATTAAATCATTCTTTGCGATTAGCCAAGCGTTTATATTATGAGCAGCAATTAGAGCGTAATAAGTCAAATTGTAAAAAAACGTGGAATATCTTGAATGAAATTATCAATAAACGTAAACAAACAAGTAAACTCCCATCTACATTTATAATTAATAATGTAATTGTTCAGATCCAATTTTAATAGCCAATAATTTTTCCAAATATTTTTCAACTTTAGGGTCTAATCTAGCTAGTAAGATTCCACAGGTTCCTGTTTCCCCAAATTCGTTTCTTTCTGGCGAGTTTGTAGATAGTATGTTTTTTTATATAACGACCGAGCAAGAGATAACGGAAATTGAAAATTCTTTTAGGAACGGTGTGGCTTCTGGCTACGACAATTTACCTGTGTCTGTTATTAAAGAATCTATTGATCTAATTGCTAAACCTTTAGCTCACATTGTTAATTTATCTATATCGTCTGGCATTTTTCCTGATTTTTTAAAAATTGCGAGAGTAATACCTGTATTTATATCAGGCGATCGTAGACTTATGTCAAACTACAGACCAGTTTCAGTCCTTCCAATTTTCTCTAAGGTCTTTGAAAGAGTTGTTTACAATCGTTTGATAAGCTATGTGAATAGACTCAGTATTCTTACTGATAATCAATATGGATTTAGAAAGGATCATTCGACTTCTTTAGCCTTATTGGATCTATATAACAAAATTTCTTCAGGAATTGATATAAAGGAGTTCACAGTTGGTATTTTTTTGGATCTATCCAAGGCATTTGACACTATTGATCATTGTATTTTGTTTGATAAACTTCAACATTACGGAATTCGGGGTGTTCCTCTAGACTGGTTTAAAAGTTATTTTAATGAAAGGCAACAATTTGTTGTATATAATGGCATAAGTTCACAAAAAATACCAATCAATTGTGGTGTACCGCAGGGATCAATACTTGGTCCCTTACTCTTTTTACTATATATCAATGATATTTGTAATGCTTCAGATATCCTTCACTATGTGTTATTTGCTGATGATACAAATTTATTCCACTCACATAAAAACCTGTCATTTCTAATTGACCAAGTCAATCATGAGTTACTTAAACTATCTGATTGGTTTGCTGCTAATAGATTATCAATTAATTTTGAAAAAACTAGGTTCATGATTTTTAGACCGAAACAAAAATCATGTAGTGTTGATGTTAATATAGCCCTAAGTAGTCATCAAATTTCCTTAATTAATGAGGTTAGTTTTCTCGGAGTGATTTTGGATGAGCATCTCTCTTGGAAATCTCATATTTCGCATGTAACGAGGAAAATGTCTAAATCGATTGGCATTATTAAAAAGGCTAGTTTTTACCTCTCTAAATAATCATTGTTAACGCTATATTATTCTCTTGTTTATCCATACATGCAATATTGTATTTTAGTCTGGGGATCAACGTATCCATCAAATCTAAGATGTATTGTGTTATTACAGAAGCGTGTTGTTAGGATTATAAATAAGGCCGTATACGATGCTCATACTGAGCCCATGTTTAATGATCTTGGACTTCTCCCATTTCAGAAGATATATTTATTCCACTTAGGTAAATTTATGTTTTTATTCCACAAAAGAATGCTACCGGCTAATTTTGATAATTTTTTTTGTTGTGTTAATCAAGTTCATAATTATAATACACGTAATTCGAAATTGTATTATGTCCCTTTCTGTAGAACTAATATTAAGCAGTTCTCCGTTATTTATCAAGGTGTGAAGTTTTCTAATTCTATTAGTCAGAATATTTATGATGCTCCATCTGTTTCCTGTTTTAAGAAAAAATTAAAAGTTTATCTTTTCGATATGTAAGCGTAAAAACCACATTGTTGTAAATAAATTCATACTTAAAACTTCCTGATTCCGGTTTTATCGGATTATAATAAGGTAGCCCAAAACTCATAAGCCTCTTGGTTTCATTTGGGCTTCCTTACCTTAATACTATAATTATTATATTTATATTTTTTGTATTTACTCTATGTGTGGCAAAATAAATTGACTTGATTTGACGTAGTCACAATAGGAATAACCAATACACCGAACACGTTCATCTTCTATGCATTTTATGAGAGTATTTATGCACATATTGAAGAAAAGTGGAGAAAGGCAGTCACCCTGGAGAACACCTTTGCCAACTAGGATTGGATCTGTATTATAGTTATCTGTACCCACTGAGATAGTGTAGTTGTGGTTAACAGTTCTGTATGTTCTATCGTACCAGAGACATCATCCCAGAAACCCTTTTGAATTTTTGTCTCTATGTATTTGTTGTCCATCGGAAATGAGTAAGTTCGACTACGGAATATGGATGTAAATATTTTGCCAAAATCCGTCGAAAATTTTATGGATCTTGGGTGCAATCTTTCTTATACATTAAAATTGTGAAACCGCACTTCCAAATTCTGGGTACAAATGTTCTTTCCAGCAGAGTACTATACTACGGTGTAGAATGGTTCGAAAAAATGGACATCGTTTAAGTATAGTTATACTGATTTGGTCGAAAGGGCAAGCAGAGATCCAGACTTCATTTTTTTAATTATGTTTGAGATTTCTTGGTACGATGGAACCGATCGAAGTATTGAAAGAGTGTGTGGGTTCATGCAGTTTTTTCATCCACTGTGGGGTTTCAAAATTTCCGTTCCTACCATTTGCTTTAAAAAGGACCTGGAAAATGTTTGAACAAACTTCCTTATCGAAATCAGGAATGATTGTGTTTTCGTCCTCAAAAATTTCCTTACACTACTTCCAGAAATTTTCTTGAACACGATCATCATGACTTCTCTCAGACAGTATGCGGTGAGTCCTTTTGCTGTATTTTAATCGCAATAACTTACTAATATATCGGATCTCTTGCGTTGCATCGTTACACTGTAGTTTATTTAATTCGTTTAAATGGTATTTAAGTTGCCGACGAGAGAGGTGATTGTACTTATGTTGGAACACTGACCATTCGTTTCTATTGTCTTCCTCTTTATTACATACACGTTCCGAAATTTGACTTAAAATATGTATAGATCAGTCCTTGTAATGAACTAATTTCAATGTTGACGTCGGTTATTTCGTTATTGATATTCAAATTTGCTCTGAAATATTCATTGGCATTGTACCATTCGGTCGGTGTTTTAGGTAGTTTTATTCCTGGTTTAACGTGTATTTTCTGAAATAGATTATCTTGGCTTTGCGATTGGGCGTTCTCAGTTAGAGCTTCCCTACCCGTTTGCCCTAGTGGCGGCAATGGATCAGAATCTTGAGTAAACAGTGAATTTGAATCGAGATTTGAGTTAACAGGACAGTGTCTTCTATGCGCTTGAAACCTTTGAAGCTTTTGCATTTTTTACCGCAATGGCATTCGTGTAAAAATTATTGATCGTTAATTTCTAGATCGAAAGCATCCGAAAGATTAGGATCATGTTCGTTATTTAAGTTAACTGACGATAATTCGGGAAAGGCAGCAGCATTCGGTCTTTTCCGGCCAGTATCTAAGGTATTTCTAGGTGAGGCAATGAACGGATCATAACTTGATATTGATATAAACACCATTAGAACATTTTCCTTGAGGGTTTCAAGCAAATTATAGTTGTTCATAGTTGAAACATGACTCAATGCTGCCGGTGTAACGGAAATGGACGGTGTAGAGGATGTATTTGTGCTAAGAACAACCGGGTTTGTACAAACTGTAAGCCAGGAAAAGACAAACGATGTGAAAATCAAACAACAGTTCTGCCAAGTTTAACTCAAGATGGATCCCCAACTGCTCAAGCACATAAGCCAAGCCTAAATCAATAGCAAGTTCTTGTTGAAGAAACAACGACTATAGATGATCAAAATCCGAGTGTACGACTATTAGAAACAGAACAGTTGCCCGCTTTTGCTCCTGTACAGCCTGCAACGTTTAAATGGGGAGAACTCGAAGGAGAAGCGTTTGTTCATGATATTCAAGAAAGTTATAACGAAATAGCCGGTCCATTGGAGGCGTAATTTGTTTAAAATTCCATCTGGACAAGCGGGTAAATAGTTTGTGCGTGAGCTTACTCGAATGTTTCAATCTTACGCTGATGCATCCGCACTTGAGAGCGTGGATTTACAGGCTGATATGGTTATGCCAGCCCTCTTACTCCAGAAACCACATCTTAAATCCAAGGCAAAAGAGCATAGTGTTCATTTAAATCGTAGAGTTAAGCAATGGATGAATGGGGACATTAATGGCCTCCTAGATGAGGGTTGTGCTGTTCAACAACGATTAGGAAGACAACATAAGCAACGATCATGTGAGCATACTGCCAGAGTTTTTGCGAAGCTGATGATGGAGGGTAAAGAAGAGCAGCGCTTCGGCTGATTTCAAAAGACAACAATGGAGGAATTCAATCCTTAGATAGCCGTGCTCTTCCCGACAACCTTGAGACTGTCAGAGAATCCTTTTTGAAAAAGCATCCACCTGGTAGACTCCCCATACCATCAGCCATGGTTAGTGGAGATGTCAACGTAGAACCACATCCAGTCATTTTTTATGGAATTGATGAAGATTTAATACGGAATACAGCCATTTAAACAGAAGGAAGTGCAGGGCCATCTGGTCTTGATGCAGCGGCTTGGCGACGTCTCTGTACATCATTTAAATCATGCTCTACTGATTTATGTCACGCTTTATCTATGGTTGCAAGAAGGAGTCTCTACCACTTTTGTTGATCCATCAGGTTTAGAAGCACTTGTTGCCTGCCGTCTTATCGCGCTCGATAAATGCCCTGGAGTACGCCCAATTGGGATTGGAGAGGTGGCTCGTCAAATCATAGGTAAAGCAATTGCTAAAGTCCTTGGTCATGATATCCAGGAAGCTACAGGTCCATTACAGACATGTACTGGACATTTGTCAGGCTGTGAAGCAGCAGTGCATGCGATGCACCAAGGGTTTGAAGGTGGTGACGCCGAAGGTGTTATTTTAGTGGATGCTACCAATGCTTTTAATAGTGTAAATCGTCAAGCTGCACTGATCAACATCAAGAATCTTTGCCCTGCATTATCGAAAGTATTGATCAATACCTATAGACAGCATATTCCACTGTTCATAGATGGAGAATCAATTCTGTCAAAAGCCCTTCAAGGAGATCCCCTGGCAATGGCAATGTATGCTGTTGCCATTACACCACTGATTTATCGCCTTGCCGAAGAGAAGCTGAAGCTAGTCTGGTTTGTCGATGATGCTTCTACTGCTGGGAAACTAACTGGCATTAGAAATTGGTGGAATAACATGACAAAAATTGGTCCGGAATATGGATATTTTCCTAATGTAAGCAAAACATGGCTTATTGTGAAGGAAGAGCACCTTGAAGAAGCAAAGCAGTTATTTCAGGACACTGGAGTAAATATTTCTCATGATGGAAAAAGACATTTTGGATCAGCAATTGGATCGTATCCCTTTGTAGAAAGCTTTGTTGAAGAGAAAGTGTCTAAATGGAAGAAGGAGCTTGAGCATCTCTCCGTCATTGCAACGACACAACCACAGGCAGCATATACCGCATTCACTCATGGCATCAAGAGTAAATGGATATACCTGGCTCGGACAACCCCGAATATCGACCATTTGCTATCACCACTTGAAGAAGTTATACGTCGCAAGTTCTTACCCGCCATCACAGGGCAAATGTATTCAACGATAATACAATACGATGGGATTACCAGCACGCCTCGGGGGACTAGGTGTTATTGATCCTTCTCAAAAAGGCTCCATCTACAATGAAAATTCTAAATCAATTACAACGCCACTTGTTGATGTCATTCTAGATCAGGCGAGAGTATGCCCTACAGAGATTACCAAAGCTCAAATCAACGCGAAAAATCATCTGCGCAATTCAAGAAGACAGCACGAGAAAGTTGATGCAAGTCAGATAATCGACAAATTGTCCCCAAATTTACAGAGATCGATAGAAATATCTTCCGAGAAAGGAGCATCTACATGACTTACTACGCTCCCGTTGTCTGACCATGGATTCACCCTTCACAAAGGCGCATTCCGGGATGCTCTGTGTCTGAGATATGGATGGATTCCTCAGCAACTTCCTTCTCGTTTTGTTTGTGATCAGAAATGTTCACTAGAACATGCTATAAGCTGCTCACGAGGTGGTTTTCCCTCAATTCGACACAATGAGATAAGAGATATAACTGCTCAATTCTTGACTGAGGTTTGTCACGGAGTTGGTACTGAGCCATACCTACAGCCTATAACCGATGAAGTGTTTTCATATAGAACAGCAAATAAAGAGGATGGTGCTCGACTTGATGTTGTAGCTGAAAGTTTCTGGGGACGTGATCGGCAACGTGCATTTTTTGACGTTAGGGTTTTTAACCCTTTGGCACCAAGCTATCGCAATACATCTCTCTCCCAGTGCTATCGTAGAAATGAGCTTGAAAAAAGAGGAGCGTACGACGAACGAATCAGAGAAGTAGAGCATGGGTTCTCTCCCCTTGTCTTTTCAACCGCGGGTGGTATGGGTACCACTGCAAACGTGGTGTATGAGAGAATTGCATCTTTGATTGCTGATAAACATGGCAAACCGTACAGTAAGACAATCAACTGGATGAGATGCAGACTCAGTTTTTCACTGTTACGATCAGCAATAATGTGTCTACGCGGAGCTAGATCTTCTCTTTATCGCCCAATTTGCTCCTCTGAAGGAGAGATTGACCTGGCTTTGGTGGAAGGACGGGCTTCTTATTGAGAAACTCTTTGGTACAATATACTTATAACATGAATTTTTTTTTATTCAGTGTAGATACAGACTATTTATGCAAACATAACTGGTGGTTTTAGACGTTTTATTGAAGATATATCATAATGTACATAATGTAATTTTGCGTTACACGAGCCTTGCAGCGGCAAACATGTCCGCAATACCTGCAAACAGTACCTTTCGTTTGAGTAATCATGGACAAAAACATTAGCCCAGTACAAAGAAACAAATATAATGAATAATTGCTTAGAGAACTGGCAAATTCCTCAATCCAAGAAGCTAATTGATCGCTTTTAGTCGTCTTAGAGCGGTTCTGACTTGACGCTCTGGCCCTCAGTCATTTTACGAAAGTTTATATTTGAGTATAAAGTACTATGAAAGCGAACACTTTATGGAGGGTCCGTTGTAAAGAGGACAAATTTGTATGTGCTTGCTCTCTAGGGCCGAGGTTTACTCTCTGTTGTCAATACGAGAGAGGGTCCGCTTCTAAAAATATTTTATAGAATTTCGTCAGAACCGTAGGGAGACTTTCCATTGTACAAATGCATGTTTGCCCAAATTATACTAACACCTGCAAAACTTCTAAAAGCATCATGGCTTTTTTTAAATATTTTTGAATTGATTTGTGGCAAAAAGGAAACTCCGCAATTTCCTTAACTCTAAAACGCTGAAAATATTTGAATAAGAATTGAAGTCCTTTTTATATGACACCATCTATTCCACTGAGCTTTAGAAATTTTCGTCTCGCTTCATGTATGTTGATAATTGCTAAACGCCGCATACAGTGTATTTTCATTCGTCTTAACACTGTCCAGATTACTTCTGACTTTACTAAATTTATGTTTGAGTACAGTTCTGTGATTGCTGTAGTCAGCCATACAACTGCTTGGTGATCTTTGCAGTTCATTATCAGATCACAAACTGCTGGTATTTGCTTACTTGCCATGCGTGGAACTGTGATTTTAGATAATTGTTAGTATCTGCCAGGTAAGTGCTTATTTTATAATATAATGTAAAACGCCAGCCAAAACAGTAATAGACTGAACAGAAATGAGTGAAATTTAGACATATCCGAATATAATTGCAAAGATTATTCCGGATCATCCTATCGAAGGTGGGAACTCGACATTATATTGGGCGACATTATGTCGTAATTGTAATTACTATGTCATGTTGTTCTTCTGCAATACATCTGTTTTGTGTTTAGTACTAAACCATAGTTGTAGAAAAGTAATTTAATTTTTTCCTAAACAGATAATGGACTAGAAATTAGAGAAAAAGGATTGGCGTCGAACGTTGATATATCGTATGCATTTGTGATGAGGTTGGTGTGCTTTCGTTTTATAAAACAATGTACAGTCCGTATCCGAAATAGGGGAGAAAATTGATTTCTAAGGACTCTAGCTGTGACATAATTTCAATCATTCTGAGGCAATTTTTACCCTACCTAAAAGCTGTAAGCAGATGGATTTTACCCATTTATTGAAAGAAGGCATTTTTTTAAACCAGAAAGAGCCGCGGGGAATTTTCATTTCAGAAAAATGGCACTTTTCCATTTTAAAAAAGTAGGGGGGCACTGCCCCCCAGTGCCTCCCCTCCCCGGTTTCTCGGCCCTTGCTGATGGGAATATATTACCGTTATCAACCGTGCGAAAATTAATTGATCTTCGAGCAACATTTTACATGACATCGTGATGACTTGAACAGTTTAATCTGAATATTTCAAATCTTTCGGTCGCAGGTGAATGTTATTATTCAACTTTAATTTTATGATTTTGCCATTCACAACATCGATAAACCATATTAATACTTATTGAAACATTTTGGACTATTGTCTAAATGAATAACCCCCCAAGCCCTCTTTCTGTTGGCTTTCTGTTGGCTGTGACGAGCATGCTTATTTTAATTTGATGGTGTAAATATCCGAGATTTTAAAGTTTTTTCATTAAGCCGTTATGATGTCAGTGATCATTTGCTGAGTATCAAGCGTTGTTGAATATTTACAAAATATATAGGGCAAGCTATATATACATAAAACTAGAAGTTACTTTCGCAAGGAGACTGCTGCCGCAGCCCGGCAACAACACCATGCGCTGTTCTTCGTGACACGCGTCTTTGCAAGTTAACGCATAAAAATAACTTCGGAAATAATTCTCGCAAAGGGCAGCCATATGATTGCTTAACAATTCGACTATGTTGTGCAGGGGCCGGTTGTATAAAAGTCTTAACCACATTTTAACTACCGGTTTTGTAGTTAAATAGTAGTTAACTGTAAAATTCGCGATTCTGATTGGTTAACTTTCGCACTAACTATAGTTAACTTTAACTACTTTTTTATACAACCGGCCTCAGACGTTTACGCTCTTTTAGCGATATAAAGCATAATGGCAAAAGCCTGGAAA
This sequence comes from Trachythela sp. YZ-2020, assembly GCA_016169945.1. Taxonomy (NCBI): domain Eukaryota; kingdom Metazoa; phylum Cnidaria; class Anthozoa; order Malacalcyonacea; family Clavulariidae; genus Trachythela; species Trachythela sp. YZ-2020. The sequence continues at coordinate 5,405,124 of JADLSH010000389.1, forward strand.
ACACAATTAAAACTGATATATTCAAGATACGATTGTGCATTTTTACAACATGCCAAACTATCGGAATTACATTTGCCGTTTTGGCGTATAACATTCATAAAACATTTGCGCAATATCAATTTAGAAATTGCTTGGATTACTTAGAAACTCGACTAGGCAGTACAGATATTTATACCAGTTTTAGCGATATAAAGCATTATAGTTAGCAGCACAAGCCTAGAAAACGTGACATTTTATGATATATTCAAAGAATAATTTTGCGTCTGTTCAACATCACTTCATCTTGTCACACTTAGAATTACACCGCTGCTTTAAAGTATTGTATTCATGAAATAATTTGCACAAAATTTAGTTGTACGATTGCTTAAAATTAGACTACTTTGTGCAGATCTTGACACTCTTTTAGCTGTATAAAGTCTATAAAGAGGTTTTAGTGACAATACGCGTCTTGTAAATTGATATTATTACGAATATCAAATCATGCCATATAAACACAGCGCTTAATCGTCATCAATTGCTCCTTCCCTTTATATTTGAAATAAGCTATTTGTAATAGATATTAATTCATAAAAATCAGTAATAATAAACAATTTAGTTTATATTATATTAAATCTGAATTTTTTGCCTCTCCGGTGCTCCATGCTCCGTGCCGCGGATTTCACTAATGGCCACTCGAAACGCCATTGTCCTTATCACAATTTCACCTTAATATGTCGTTGGTCGTTTGCAAATTGCCGAACAAAGTTATCGCTAATAATCGGATTGGCATCGTAAACTTCCGGGGTATGTTAATCGAATGATGTAAATTCCTTACTGCACGTCATAGTTTCACGTCACAACTGAAACGCATGCACGACACAAAATAGAGATACGCTTCAGTATATATAAGTGATGGTGGAAAATTCAAACGTGTTACAAGAATAGAGTGCTGCCTCGCTCACGCTCGGCAGCAATAAAGTTTGCAAATTATCCCAGCCTCGTACCCAGACGCTTTGACTTGCTACACGGTTACGTGAAGAGCGCGCGGTACAACACGCGAGGGGAGAAATGGACAAGTTGGCGGGAAGCGCCTGGGAGAAAATGCTTTCAAGATGGCGGTCAAAATTTGTAATCAAAATCATTGGACCGACTGGGAAGGATTTTCGCGAATCACTGAAAAATTAAAAATCTCAGTGACTACACGTTTATATATCAACTTTTAATGTTGTTTCATCTGTACATAATAGCATACCCACTTTATATAGTTGGGCAATTGATAAATGATAATTTATAGTTACGTAAAAGTACAAAATATCAATATTTTTTACAAATTAAAATAAAATAAAATATACCGTGTTGCGTGTTACCATGGTTACAGTGGTCGATTCAGTACTCCATGTTACCATAACTTTTGGGGAGTAAATTGTTTGGTTCAAATGGGCGAGGGGATTCTGCATGCATGTATTTCTAGTATATTATTTTACTATTTGAACATTTTACAATGCAATGATATAGAAAGTCGTTTGAAATTTCCTTGCGCGCGTAAGTATAGTTTAACTAAGATAAAAATATTCAAGAATAGGTTAGTCGACTATCAGTCAAATATTTCGATGACATTATAAACCCATTACACATATTTTCCGTATTGTTCTCAAGTGGACGTTTGTGATAACCTTCCTAAATATATAACTAATATAATAATACACAAATTTAACTAATTCATTACTTTATGGACATATGTGATGTTAAATGCAAATATAATACGCATCTAAAAATGGGATAGGAATAAGAGAATAAATGTACCTATTAATTTAAGAGACCAAATGGATAGGAAAATTACAGGTACCGTTTCATCAATGTGGGACGCTGCAAATTGCAAATATCCCTGACTGACACAGTATCTCCTGAAAATAATTGGAACCATGATGCAGAATTCATTAGAAAGTCTACCAGTTGACCTCTTAGGTGTAACTGAGTTTCGGCTACATTTTTATTGCTCTATTTCATATATTATATATTTTTTATAAAGCGACTTATTGCAAGACGGCACCAATCTAGTCCACTCTCTCTACTCCCCTATTCTGCAAAAAACCTCGGTCACAACAGTTTGGGAAAGAAATATCAAGCTGTTCCCCGTTTATAGTGCTAATCAAATATCAAATAGGCTCAATATGAAGTGACGTTGACTATAGAAAGTCAAACGATGACCCTATACTGCATGAATGTCGATTTCTTCTAAAATCCAAACAGTGTTGACAATGCAAGTGGCGTGATTTTAATACGTTTACTAGAGATACATGCATGCAGAATCCCCTCTCCCTTTTGAACCAAACAATTTACTCCCCAAAAGTTATTGTAACATGAAGTACTGAGTCCACGAATGTAACCATGGTAACATGCAACATTGTATATTTTTTATATTTTAATTTGTTCAAAATATTGTTATTTTGTTTTTAACTATGAAATTATCAATTGCCCAACTATATAAAGTGGCTATGCTATTATGTACTCTTTTAGCGTTGACTTACTGTAACATTCAACCTTAGACGTTCACAAAACATTTCGAAATTTGCAAAAAACTTCAACTGCTTTTCTAGGAGTATTTTCATACTTCGCGCTTGCTTTGGAAATGAAGTTTTTGAGATTTTGTAAGTTTTTTATTTTTCTATAACGTATTTGAATCAATACTAAAATACTCTTAAGATCAATCAATGTTGTATTGACTACACAGAATGATCTACACATTTTCAAATTCACAACATGCTATAAATCTGCAAAGCAAGCATGCAAAATAGACACTTGCCTGTTTAAAACGCCCCTTTTTCCTCTTGTTAATTTGTCCTCTAAATAATTTTCATTTATCTCGTCTTGGAGACTTAACATATAAAGTTACTTATAAAATGAGTGCAAAACTATTCTTGAAAAAAAGTTTGCAAAATGGAAGTCTTCTCTCGATTTTGTGCCTCTGTCTCCTTTGTTCTGCTCAGGATTCAACCGAAAGCTCTTTTACAAAATTATATACGGATAATTTCGTTGGCTATTACCATCTTACGACCAAAATATTTAAGCGTAATTGTCGTTGTCAAATCGCTTTTTCACATGCTACAAGAAGGCGCTACTTTTTTTCAAGAGTCAGATACTATAGTAATTCAACATCCTCTTATCTCGAATAATATGTTCTGGAGATATCGAATTAAACCCTGGTCCAGTAACGGCAAAGTCAACGAACAAGAAAACAGCAAAGACGAAATATCCTTGTGGCGCAATAGTATATGGTTTCATTCTAACTGTGCTGGGATATATATGTTGACAGTATAACAAGAATATATCCACCGATGACTTTGTTAGATCAGTTGAGCAAATACACTTGAGTGTTGTATCAATTTTTGATGACCCCAATAACAGATTATATTGTAGTAAAGTTATATAGGTAACCTGATTTCTTCGCATAAATTTGCAACTCCTATTCCACCAATTACGATTCCCGCACTGTCTCTTCAAAATATCAAATATTAGATTTCAACCTGTAACTGTGAATGAAATTTTAAATCAGCTTAAATCTCTTAACTAAGTTTCGACAGCTACGGGCCACGAAAACATCTCTGCTAAGGTTCTAAAGAAAGCTGCTGAAGAAATCTCCCACTGCGTTGTATCACTCATGAATATTTCTCTCTCAACTAGTATTTTCCCTGACAAATGGAAAATAGACAAAGCAACGCCTATCTATACTATATCTTCGTAATCTTATTATCGTACACGCCCTTGTGGAAATCAGCCTAGATTGACAATGGTTAGCGTGTTTAAATAAATTTTTCTATCTATCGGATTTGTACGTACTAATGGTGTTTTTTTTTATTTCCAACCGCTAACGCATGGAGTTTCTTCAACTCTATTGCAGGCGTTTCAAATTATTCAATACCGAATCTTTATGCAGATGACACCGAAGTTCACTGTCAGAAATCGATAATTGGCTATACGCAAACCGATCGAATGTTAGCAAATGCTTAAGAGACCAAAGCTATGATCATTGGCAGTCGTCAAGCTTTAAATAAAGCTTATTGTTTGTAGTTACGTCTAAATGATCAAAATATCCAGGAAGTGACATCGAATATTCATCTCGGCTTTCTTGCCACGAGATACTTTACTCAGGGTTTATAAACAAACAATTTTATCAGTCCATGAATATTGTTGCGTTGTTTCGCCTGACTGCGGATCCACTCTCACCAAGAAAGTCAGAAATTTCAAAAACGCGCTATGAGGAGAATCCTCAATAAGGAAAGAGTGACTTGTTGTCAAGGTATGCGCACTGAACTAAGTTTATTATCGCTTTTTAATCGTAGAAGATTTTTAGATTTTACTAGTTTTTAAAATTATATAATTAGATGTCCTTCTCAATTATTAAATGAGTTACAATTCCGTACTCAGTGCGACAGCGAGTTCTTCGTGATAGAACATTATTGCGCTCTAAAAAATAGGTGTGTAGATATTACACACGTTTCTTGTCGCGAAATTAGCACACCTTTTACCTTGTATTTCTACATACCTTAAGGTGTGTATTTTCCAGGAAAAGGTGTGTATTTATACTAGCTTGCTTCTCGCCAAATTCGCACACCTTAAGGCGTGTTTTTAAAAATGTGTGTAATTATACACACCTTAAGCTGTGCATATTTCTTGTCCCTAAATTACACACCTTTTCGCGGGATTAGGATAAAACGCGGATACGGACGGACGGATGAATGGCGGACGGACGGACGGATGGGTGGCGGACGGACGGGTAAAGCGCGGATATGCTATAGAATATGCTTCTCGGGCCTATTAAAGTCATATCCGCGTTTTACCCTTTCGGGTAAATGGTATAGAAAATCCTTTTAACGCGGATATGGTATAGAAAATGCTTCTCGGGCCTTTTAAAGTCATATCCGCGTTTTACCCTTTCGGGTAAAACGCGGATATGCTATAGAAAATGCTTCTCGTGCCTTTTAAAGTCATATCCGCGTTTTACCCTTTCGGGTAAAACGCGGATATGGTATAGAAAATGCTTCTCGGGCCTTTTAAAGTCATATCCGCGTTTTACCCTTTCGGGTAAAACGCAGATATGCTATAGAAAATGCTTCTCGGGCCTTTTAAAGTCATATCCGCGTTTTACCCTTTCGGGTAAAACGCGGATATGGTATAGAAAATGCTTCTCGTTTTCACCAAGGTCTGTCAGCTTATAGATGAGTGGTTTCACAGAAGCCATAGGGTCTACTATTTCTGCGTCTGTCAGTCGATTGTAATGGTGGTTAGACACCAAAACATTTTCAGGTTTCAGATCACGCTAGGTAATACTGTTTTCGTGTAGGTATTTCAAACCCGACGCGATGTCCAAAGACGAATGAATAAATACAGAGCAATGTATTTCCGTCGCAACTAGATTCTTCGGAACCGCTAAGAAGTTTGCTAGGCTATGTACCCTGATATCATTTCCAATTGGATTAAAATCAAAATATACATATTCTAGCAGTACAGCATATTTGTCAAGACAAACTCCTTTAAATTCCACAATGTTTGGATGCTGTAATTTTTTTGCCTCGTTGTCAGAAGCTAACATCTTTTTTACCACAATTTTTGAGCCATTTTCTGGCAGCATCGCCGTAAACACAACCGCAAAACCACCTTCGCCAATTTCATCTTTATCAATGAGGCATCGATATGTGTATTGGGTCAATCTAGAGGTATCTACCGTTTCACCAGTGGGCTCGCGAATTTTGCCCAAGCTACCAAAAAATGACATTTTGAACTTTGATGTATCTCACATCATGCTCGCATGCGGCATGTGGCGGTCGGCGAATTAAGAAAGGAAGTTCAACGCGTTTCTCTGGACTGTTGCTTCAGTATGTGTGAGTGTGATGAAATTGTATCCATCTATGTGTCTCCACCTGAAATATGAAACCTTTGATATACCGATACCCACCTATACGCGTTTTATCATGTCTGCGAAAAGTCTAAAAGGCACGAAGCATTTTCTATACCATATCCGCGTTTTACCCGAAAGGATAAAACGCGGATATGACTTTAAAAAGCCCGAGAAGCATTTTCTATACCACATGACTTTAAAAGGCACGAGAAGTATTTTCTATAGCATATCCGCGTTTTACCCGAAAGGGTAAAACGCGGATATGACCTTAAAAGGCACGAGGAGCATTTTCTATAGCATATCCGCGTTTTACCTGAAAGCGTAAAACGCCGATATGACTTTAAAAGGCACGAGAAGCATTTTCTAAAGCATATCCGCGTTTTACCCCTTCGGGTAAAACGCGGATATGACTTTAAAAGGCACGAGAAGCATTTTCTATAGCATATCCGCGTTTTACCCTTTGGGGTAAAACTCGGATATGACTTTAAAAGGCCCGAGAAGCATTTTCTAAAGCATATCCGCGTTTTACCCGAAAGGGTAAAACGTGGATATGACTGTAAAAGGCACGAGAAGCATTTTCTATAGCATATCCGCGTTTTACCCGAAAGGGTAAAACGCGGATATGACTTTAAAATAGCGTTGCATGACAATTGAAGTCATCCGTCCGTCCGTCCGTCCGTCCGTCCGTCCGTCCGTCCGTCCGTCCGTCCGTCCGTCCGTCCGTCCGTCCGTGCGTCCGTCCGTCCGTATCCGCGTTTTATCCTAACCCCCTTTTCGCGTGCTTTTATACACACGTTAGAAGGTGCGAAAAATTACACATCTTTTTCTCGATACACATCTTGCAAATACACAGGTTAGGGTGCGTAATGTCCTATTCTCTTTATATCATATAGCTTAGTGGAGCTGCGCTGCTGAATCTATTGAACAGCAGAAAGCTAAAATCACGATCATACGATTCACAACTTCAAATTATTTAATGTAGCCCAATAAACATACACTCGCATAGATACGCTATTTAAAATGAACAAAACTGATTACAACGCATTTTTAAACTTCAGCCAAAAGGGCTCTATATTTACAACTCTGATAGACATCATCTATATATAATTACTGTCGTTCCAATTGAAGTGTTCCTAAAATATTGATTCGATACATCGCCTCGTGCAGACCAATTCATTTTTCAAATCCTCGAGATATTCATACACTTCCTGTGAAAGTTGACCAATCACAATCCGTATGTGATTTGAATACGAATCAACTGACCAATGAGGAACTGATCCTGCATTGCAGGAAGTAAACAATATTCAAAAATCAAGAATCGGTGTTTTGTGTTTTCATCATTCATGTAACTGATATTCTTCAAATGTGTTTACATTTGTGCTTTCAGAAAAACGTTTAATTGAAATATGGCTTCTCAAGAAAAATGTCAAAGTGTTGAAGATTTTCTATGGTTTAGAAAACGGGTTAGAACCAGAATTGAATAAATATGCAAAGCCGTAGCAAGATCAAGGTTTTATTTCAACAAATATAACAAATATTCATTTTATTGTTAGAAACTAAGCAATCAAACGTGGGGGTTTTCTAATCTTTTCTTTACATTATATATTTTTTCCCGTTAACTCTTTTAGTACAGTAAAAATAATGCAATTTATATGTCATTTTATAGTGCAATGAATGTCAGTGGCAAATTTTGGTTTATAGACGAAATAATTTATTATTATTATTATTATTATTATTTACAAATATTTTACAACGGTAGCCCTTCAGAACACCTATGATCTGTTTTTCAAGAGGCCGTTTGAAACTGCTATTACATAATATTATTAGAAAACAAGAATGAAACCTAGTCAAATGCACACCCTAAGTATAAAATTATCACACTATTAAAAATATTTAAAAAGGAAAATTATTACATGCAGATAGAATATATGTAGCTAGATCTATTTAATGTTACTGTTTTCTCTGAGAGACTTCTTGAATTGACCTGTCGACATTTCATTTGTCTTAACCTTATTTGGCAAGTCATTCCAGCATTTTGCTCCTGTGTAACTAAAGCTTTTTTTCAGGAAATTTGTTCTAGGTTTATTTAGCTGAAAATTAAGCCCGTTACTTCTAAGTTGATACTTTTCATTATTAGATAAACTGAACATATTAGCCATATTTTCCGGCACTTCCTTATTTTTAACATTAAACATAAGTGTAGCTTTCTGAATATCTCTCCTTTCCTTAAGTGTTTGCCAACCAAGTTCTCTCAACAGGTCTCTTGATCGGATCTCGTATGATTTACCCGTAATTATTCTTGCCGCTCTGTTTTGCATTTTCTGCATATTATCAAGCAAGTAGCTACTACAATTATCCCAGACCATGCTACAATAATCAAAGTAAGGAAGAATCAATGACTTATATACTGTGATCAAAATTTCTTTTGGCACAACCTGCTTATTGTAAAGGTACGAAGAAAAAAGTGCTTTCTAACTTTCAAATTTGTTCTTTGTATGAAATTGTAACAAACTTTACTGTAATATAGTAATATTATTATAAACAATATAGATTATAGTATACAATTTTATAGTTTTATAGTTTTAGAACACAGTTTTGGATAATAAATAAGAGAATGCGCTAGATGGTAATAAACAAAACGCGCTAAATGGTAATATAATGAGGAAACCGCTGAAAATCGGAGGACGGGCGGAGGAAGGAAATAGCGGCGTTTTGTTTATTACCATCTAGCGCATTCTTTTATTTATTATCCAATATTAGCGTATCCTTTTATAATTTTTTTTATCCAAGCCTCTGCGAAGACGAGAGGTACCATGCAGTGATAGGCAGCTTGGACACTTATTACACACGTCACCAAATGTCAAGAACACGTCAGAAAATTCCACTTATTTTTCATTCTACCGGTATTTATCAAGAAGACGTCTTAACTGACGACTTGGAATACTCCGTTTGCGATTATCACGACCAAATCATTTGAATGTAATTTGAATGACACGCTGTAATAAGGCGCATGCTCCATTGATGCCTCCGGGCTCTAGCACTGATGACAGATGTGTGCAAGGCTCTCAGAAGTAAAATTCATGATATATTTACAGACTTTACCGTTTCAAAAACCATTCATTTGATAGTTCAATTCAGCAGGTTTGGTTTCCTCGCTTGAACGTCGCCCACATGCACGCAAGGCGACAAACAAGCTAACAAAGCTTATGAATTCAGCCGAAAGCGTTCATCACTGACCTTAAAAATCAGACCAAGTATATATATTATGTCACACCATGTTATTTGCGTTTTGCATGATTTTTTTCAATAGCATGAAAGCAACAAAAACTTAACATTACTCGTACACCTCCCGCAGCATGCCCTACATAAAAATAAAAAAATCGTAATTTAGTTTTAGTCCATCAACACGAAACACCTACGATTAGCCTTGGCTAATACTTGTTATAGAGCTTGGAGTTTTTTTCGTGCACATTTTCATTTCCGACCCACGATCCGGATATTGTTTTTTTAATCTACAGCACTTATTAGAGGTGTGAGGTTTGTTGTATCAGAAAAATAAATAAAGTTTGTTGTGCCGAACGATCAGTGGCGAGGCCACGGGCCTATTTAAATTTGTCCTTTCAGATCATTGCACAACACAGTAGCTTCAAAACTCAGGAAATGGCGTTTCACCCTAGAAATCCAAAATTTTCCAGGACAGCATTCCCCCTAACCCCCCTACGACTCCTCGCGCCTTCGGAGCTTCGCTTCTAATACCGACCACCCCCCCTCCCAATCGTCAGTTTATTCTGGCCTCGCCACTCCGAACCTCGTATATGAAACCAGGGAAAAGTACGGGAATATTATTTTAAAAAACCAACAAAACAAAACAAAACAAACGACAAAATCCCGACATTTCGTCAGTAACTATCCGCCGGGGGAAATACCCCGGTTAAAAATACCCCACAAATAACTACCGGCGATAAAACCCCGGCTAAAAATACCACGAGTCCACCCGCCGTAAAAACTACCGGCGATAAAACCCGGTTAAAAATACCACGAGTCCGTCCGCCGTCCGCCGTCCGCCTTCCGCCATCCGCCGTCCGCCGTCCGCCGTCCGTCGTCCGCCGTCCGCCGTCCGCCGTCCGCCGTCCGCCGTCTGCAGTCCGCAGTCCGCAGTCCGCCGTCCGCAGTCCGCCTTTTATCTACACCCATTTTTGTGGCGCTATTTTGACGTTCGATTCTGATATATACGATAATAAATCATAAATGTCCATTAAGCAAGTACATAAATACATATTTGTGTTCTAAAACTATAAAACTATAAAATTGTATGCTATAATCTATATTGCGTATAATAATATTACTATATTACAGTAAAGTTTGTTACAATTTCATACAGAGAACAAATTTGAAATTTAGAAAAAACTCTTCTTCGTACCTTTACAATAAATTATTTGGTCTATAAAGTATAAACGAAAATTTGCAACTGACATTTATTGCACTATAAAATGACACCTGTCATTTTTGTCATACACTTCCAATATTTTTACTGTACTAAAAGAGTTAACGGGAAAAAATAGATGAAAGTGACATTTTCCTTTGAAATATAGATTAGAAACCCCCACGTTTGATCGCTTAGTTTCTAACAATAAAATGAATATTTGTTATATTTGTTGAAGTAAAACCTTGACCTCTCCCGAGACGTAATAAACGATCAGTCCCAAACTGTTTAACAAAGCTGTATATATGATTTTATAACCACGAAAGTCCTGATAGACTATATTTTAAGTAAATTTTAAGCAACATGGTTTCGAAACCTCACATTTGCAACAACAACGGGTGGTTACTCTGTTAGTTGGCAACCTAAGTTTGCACCACTGCCTAACGGTCTATCATAATATAATTGGTAAACATACATGTTTGCTAAAGCTTGTTAACCCATTAATTGGCAATACCCTATCACTGATGTAGGGTGCATTTCAAGCTAATGGGTTAATATAGTACATAGCTAGCCAAATTCACATTTTGGCCAATGCAGCAAAGTATGTTAACCTATGTTGCGTCCTTCCCAACTAACTAATATTGAGCCATATGAACCTTAAACCTTGCACAAACAATATCTAGTAAATGTGGTATTACTTACAATACATTATATTTTCCTTGCATGGTTATCCTTGGTACAAAGTACCAGTATACGGATAAATAATAAGAATGCTGCATTGTAGGGACAAAAATCAGCAAGGTCTTTACCCTTGCCCATCCTCATAAAAAGCCTCAGCGACGAATTGGCAACGAGAGACGACCCTAAAACTTTAGAGCATGGAAATTAGATAAGACCGTCTACGAATTAAAATTTTGACAGATATATGCACCGGATGAATCAAAATGTTTAAGCATTTACAACATTTCTATTTATCAGGCGTTATTTTTCTTGCTAAAAACACGAAATTTCACAATGTTTTTGAGTTCTGTATTAGAATATATTTGTTATTACAAAACAAAGGCTTTCATCATAGATAAAACATTTTACTATACCAGATTCAGGAAACACGGCAATTTACAACCTTGTAAATATGAAGTAAAAAACGTTAGTCTTTGGCTTTATAATAATATATAGTCTGTGTTTGTTATAGAAAGCCCATAAAAGTATCAAATGACTGATAACTTCAAATTCACATATTTGCTGCAAAGGAACACATTAATTATTTTTCAAAAACTTTCACCTTTGTTTATAACATTCATTTCGAAATATAAATTCAATCCAGGATACTTCAAAAAGGTTTATTACAATTTTTATTGTAACAGTCTTCAGGTTGTCAAACTACAAATTTAAGACGCTGACGCGTATCACCAACCGTCATTTTCGCTGGCGTAATTCGTTTTCCCGCGCGCGCGCTTTCGCTTGTCTGTCACTTCTTTATCGAAATAGCTGTTTCGGTTGATGATACGCGTCAGCGTCTTAAATTTGTTTTTTGTAAACAGCCTGAAAACGGACAGTTAAACTGTCCGAAACGTTGCAAAAATAAAAATTGTAATAAACCTTTTTGAAATATTCTGGATTGAATTTATATTTAGAAATGAAGGAACACATTGTTTTTAAATGATAAGCGCTCGAAAAATTGTTAATATGAGTTGTGAAAAATTTCGAAAATCGCTTGCCAATTTCTGTCACATCAAGGCGCTTTACAGCGCCCTGCATGGTCACTGATCGATTTATTAAAGTCAAACGCTTTGTTCAGAGTCAGAGATGGGAACAAACATGACTGTTTTTATATTTCTTTTTTAAATACATATTTCTAACATGCATGTGGTAGTCAGATAAATTATATTTTCTTCTTACTTGTTTCCCCATGGCATGATGGCAAATTGTCAGTAAAATTGTGTTCAGTATTAAATAGCTTTTTACTCTTAATGTTTTTTCCGGCCGAAGCCGAAGGAAGAACAGTTGTAATTCAACGCTAGTTCAAAGTAGTTTGCAGAAAACCTTAAATATAAAAAATTGTCAGAAAGCACATTAAATAACGAAAAAATTGTGATTTCAAAATAACTTTTGCCAACTTACCAACGCGAAAGGTCAATTTCAAAATAAAATGCATCCAAAACACTTTAGTGTCCACATTTGACAGTTGCATCAAAAGAAATAAGAATAAATCTTGACCTATTCATTTTTAATCATAATTAATACAAGACATGAATTGTCAATCAATTAAAGATTATGACGTAAATATAGTAATTCCTACCTATAGTATTTGAATTTTTCAAAAACAAGCGCGCTCGTGCCAGGTCTCATCCGTATCACCCATGGATATGCGCGCTATGAGCGCGTTTTGCCGTCCGTGTTTTACAGCGCCCTGATTACAAAGGCAATGACTATATATCTGCGCCATTTATCCGCGCTAGCGCAGATACAAAAGATAGGTATACGCTAAACGTACATGTATCTGCGCGTATAGTAGTGCAAACCAGCTACTTGTAAAGAATAGACGAAGGATATATTATGTACAACAGATAAAGGTCTTCATAATAGCTGTGGCGAGGGGTTGCTGCACTTCATTTTAGGGGAGTGATAGTAAAATTTCCAGTGTTGAGCAACATTGATGTGCTATTCCAAGAACATATAGTGGCAAAGAGGTCATATGATGGAGGCCACTCATGCATGAATAGAAAATGTTTTGAAGGTTGAGAGTCAGGTGCCTAATCCAATTCCATTCATAGTTAATGCATAGACCACACTGTACGGTATATAACACATCATACCATATCAACATAATGTAATTGCGTCATTGGAGAAAATTCATATCCATAGAAGATATCATAGGTTCAGTTTTAATTTGTACACATGCATTGTATACCGCTGATTAGATCCATTCATACAACATATGATTACTGTAGATATTAAGATATTTTTTTTATTTACTAATTCGCCCAAAATATTACGAATAAAAGAAACAAAGTATATATTTACAAGAAGTGGGCTATACGAGCCTACTAGCAACCATGTGGCTTTACTTAAGGCCCCTAGATTATAAAATTAAATTACAAATGTGCTGTCAGTTCGAGTGTTTGAAGAGAAAGGAAAAGTAGCGATAAAAATAGTTCTAGATATGATATGATAATAAGCTACATTATTAATTATACAATTTCTGAGATGGAACGCTAGGCATTTACAGCTACTGATTTTTGCCCAAAGTCAAATAATGCTATTTTCTAAACCATTGTAAATATATGAAGTACTTTTTAATTATTGCTTTGAATGAGCTATAAGACCTAGGTTCTTTATATTGTCCTGGAAGATTATTCCACACTTCTACACCTTTACTAGCAAGAGTGTGTTTTTTTATAATTGGTTGAATAGACCAGCGAACATAGGCTAAGTACACGGCCCCAAACCCTAAATTATAGCTGCTCAGTAGTATTTGAGTTAAGCATTATTTGCAAAGTCACGACATCTATGGCTATGAACCTTTTTTATATTGGGAAAATTAAAAACAAACATACATATAGCGCCTATAATTAATCTTTGTAGTTTTATCATAATAATTATGTTCTAGATAAGATTTTCTCACCAATTACAAAACTACTTGGTGTTTGGTATGAAAAATTGTGAACAACAATTTCTCAAACATCCCAAGAAGATCCCATCGTACTAATAAATCTGGCGGTGGAACGGCTCTTTATTTCCAAAATATGCTCGAATACAAAATTCGTCGTGATTGTAATTACTCTGATCCAGACACTGTACTGTAGAATCTATATTTGTTGAAATCAGCAATCCCCGCGGGAAAAACATAATAGTAGGATCTGTATACCGTCCCCCAAACCAAAATCATTTGTCATTCATGGCTAAATTTTGTGATAGCCTATATTGTCCAAAATCACGAAGCACAATAAGTTTTGCTATGTCGCGGGAGACTATAACATGGACCTATTACGCTATAATGATCACACTCCAACTCAAGAATTCATTGAAAACTTGTTTTCTCATATGCTTTTACCTTTAATAAATAGACCGACGCTCATAACTGCACACTTGGCTACTTTAATTGATAATAGCCTATATTCACAAACAATCTCTCGGACAAAGTCTTCAACAGTATCCTAATCAATGATATATCAGATCACTTACCAATTATAAGTTATTTATTTGATGATTCTATTGCTCTTAAAAATCATTCATACAAACTTTCTAGAAACTATTGTGAAACGAACATCAATAGATTTCAAACTTGCCTCTCCGAGGTAAACTGGTCAGAAATTATTCAAGAACAAAATCCTAATGATGCGTATAATAAATTCCATGCAAAATACACGGAACTTTATGAAAATTGTTTTCCTTGGAAAAAATTGAGCAATAAACATAAACAAAATATAAGCTCATGGATTACCAGTAGTTTGCTAGTTTCTATCAGGAAGAGGAAAAAATTATATAAAAAACTACTTCTTTCCCCAAATCCAGCTCGGAAATCCTACTACAAAAGCAACAGAAATAAGTTAAATGACCTCATCAGAATTGCTAAACGTACCTATTATGACGAACGATTTGACTCCGTGAAAAATAATTTGAAAGAAACCTGGAAACTAATAAACGAAGTAATCAATAAGTCTAAAAGAAAAACCGCTCTCCCTGCAGCTTTCAAGCATGAGAATAAGGTTTTAACCGACCCATCTGAAATTGCACAACGGTTTTGCGATTATTTCACAAATATTGGTCCTAACCTGGCGAGACAAATACCTACAGTAAGCACCCCATTCCATACATTCTTAACTGATCGTATAAACGATACTATGTTTTTATACCCCACCAACATTAATGAGCTATCTAGTGTCTGCCAGTCTTTCAAGTCAGGAAAAGCAGCCGGTTTCGATGATATAACCATGAATATAATACAAAAATCATTTGAACTGATCGCCCATCCACTGACTGAAATTATTAATCTTTCAATTGAAAGTGGAATTTTTCCAGATAAACTAAAAATAGCCAAGGTGATTCCAGTTTACAAAACTGACAATGTTGAAAATTTTAAGAATTATAGACCAATCTCACTTCTATCAAATTTCTCGAAACTTTTTGAGAAGGTCATGCATAATCGCATTATTGATTTCGTTGAAAAATTTGAAATTTTATATCCATTACAATTTGGATTTCGCAAGAATCATTCCAAAGTTTCATCCCTTATACACCTGGTCAACAGAATTGCAACATCTATATCGATCGAAACGAAATTAGCATTGGGATATTCCTTGACTTGTCTAAAGCATTTGATACCCTTGACCATCAAATTATATTTTCTAAGCGGGAACACTATGGCATTCGAGGCTTAGCATTGCAATGGATCAAAAGCTATTTTTCTAATAGGAAACAGTTTGACCAATTCAATGAGACTATTTCGACCGAACGTATTGTTAGCTGCGGAGTTCCACAAAGTTCAATATTAGGCCCGTTATTTTTCCTTCTCTACATAAATGATCTGCCTAAACATACGGGATTGTCAGAATGCTTGTTGCTTTTTGCAGATGATACCAGCATTTTCCTAAGTCATTATGACCTAGGTTATTTAATTTCTGAAATGAATACTGAATTAGAAAAAGTGAATATTTGGATGAAAACCAATAAACTCTCTGTCAACATTAGTAAAAGAAACTACATTATAATAATCAAAACAAAAAAAACAATCTCAACAAATTTGCCAATTTTATTTGATGCTAAACCCCTCAAGAGAGTGAACGTCGTAAAATTTTTAGGCATTTATATTGACGAGAATATTACCTGGAAATATCACATCAATCTGTTTGCAACAAAATTGCTAAGTCCATTGGAATTATCTCGAGATCACGTTATATATTATCTACTAAAACAAAGCTGGCATTATATTATACTCTAATTTATCCATACATTAGTTATTGCAACATAGTCTGGTCTTCAGCATACGTATCTAACTTAAATCGGATTTGGCTACTCTAAAAACGAGCTGTACGTGTCATGACAAATTCAGATTATCGAGCTCATTCCGCCCCATTATTTGAACAATTGAAACTATTAGTTATTTTCAACGTGAACAAGTTTCAGATTGCTAAATTTATGTTTCTTTATCATCATCGGTTACTTTCAACTTCCCTCTCAGATTTATTCTTAAAAAATAATCAAGTCCATAGTTACAATACCAGAAATGCAAACTCTTATCGACCTTACTCTTTTCGAACCAACTTAAAGCAATTCACTATTCTTTATCAAGGCCCTAAAGATTGGAATTCACTACCCCCTTCAATAAAAAGCTCCAACAGTTTGCCTTCATTTAAAAAATCCCTTAATTGTTTTCTATTAATGAAATAAAATATAATAAAAAATTCTGCATTTGTCATGTCCAATCAGTAAACTATTATTATTAAAATATTATTTATACACATATACACGAGGTGTCCTCGTTTACAAGCCTTTGGCTTCCAGATGTCATCTCGCCACTCGTATATTATTGTATCTGTATTTTTATTGTAATTTTTGTATTTGTGGAAATAAAGTTGAATTGAATTGAATTGAATTGAAAGAACAGTAAAAAAGGCTGTAGTAGTAAATAGGCAATATACGAAAATTGTGAGAATAGTTTTTGTACCATAGTCCATACCTGAAAGACCCACTCGATCGTACACGATTGTGGGTCGGTAGCTACGTACCTATATGAACAGGCTTTGTGATTGGTTGGTTGTGACAATAAATAGAATATTTGCTTGTTATTAATAGGAATTTTATGCGTCCGTCTGCGACATTAGGTTGGTTATTATAATTGGCAAGCCGGTTGTGGAAAGATAAGTGCTGTCATACAAAGGAAATACCTGAAATATCTCTGAGGGGCTGGAAGATTAAGCAAATAATTGCAAAAGGGGTTATAAACTACCATTGTTTGCGGTTCAAATCAGTCGCATTCAGTCTACTGTCAAGTCAACACCACCGGTTGAATACATTAATAATTGTTCTCCGTACTATCTCGTTGTTTTGACATACTTGTGACGTCATGCAAAGGCGTAATGCACTCGAAAACATCCCATCACCTTCACGAAGGTTTTCCTTCCAGCGCAATTTTAACACAACTTATAAGGCAATGGTAATGGTTTATTGACACATTTAGTAGCAGTTACGCTAATTTACAAAGTGTTTTCATACATACTTATGTACTTAGCCTATACATTTCTTATTTTTACATTTTTTTTGTGATATTACGTTTCTAATCTGTCTATCCTAGCCGACCCAGTCAACTTTCCCTGTGGGAGGAAACCGGAGTGCCCGGAGAAAACCCACGACTTTCGACAGAGCGTTGACTTACTCTTTTCACATGAGTGTGACGAGTAAAATCCTCAACGAGAATTGAACTCAAGACTCAGAAGTGAAAGGCGCTTACTCTGACGACTGCGCCACCGAAGCCCAATGTCAACATCACTAAAGGGGAAAATGACTCATTGGCCCACGTCTCCTCATACGACGACTTTCCCATGCATAACTTACCGTTTAAAAATTCCCTCGTTTAACATAGCTTTAAAAATCTCTCGAATATGGACGCCTAAGGAAAAAATCCTGTATATTAGATATGTATTCGTTTTACAAAGCTCACCTCGACAATGTCACACAGACTCCACTCAAAGTTCTAAACTTTCAATAACTAACCATATCTAACAATCAACGCAGTGCTGCATTTGGACTGAAACGAATTTAACGCAGGTCGCAGCGTTGCACATGCGAATAAAGTTTTCATCACCAAATCACTAGACTTTCCCTAGTAAAGATGTTAAAAAAATTCATCTGTTTTTACCCTTGGGAGCCGAGATTTACTGTCCGTTGCGCGTAATGACATATGAGGATTTTTTCGGAGAGGTGTCCGTATGAGAGAAGCGTCCGCAGTAAAGACGTGTTCGTGGGGCCTAAATAAGGACGGTGTTTGTATTAAAGAGGTGTCCGTATTATAGAGGTGTCCATATTAGAGATGTGTCCGTATTAGAGAAGTGTTCCGTAACACGAACACCACTCTAATATGAACACCTCTCTTGGCCAGAGGTATCCGTATTCGGACGTTTTAATATTTGAGACATAAGTCTGTATTAGCAAAGTATTAGTCGTAATGCGAGTCATAAGCGTCGTAATGGGAGTTTGAACTCTAATCAGAAACGCCAAGTAGAGGCTGGGGAAGAAAGTTCATTATTTGAATTACGGAAGCTTTCTTTGAGAAAAACATCACATTACATTATTCAGTTCACTCCCCATTGGGGCTTTTCAGTGACCGATTACATCAAGTATCTCGCTTACCTATATTACCACTTAGCCTACACTATCTATTTTACAACAATTGTTATACTACTTTCCTAATCTGTATATCATAACCCACCCAGTCAACTTTCCTTCTGGGAGGAAACCGGAGTGCCGGGCTCTTTCCACATGAGTGTGACGATCAAAATCCCCAGCGAGAATTGAACTCAAGAATCACTAGACTAGAATTGATATGCGTTAAGAATGGAGGGAAAACGTACAAACAACCTAAAACTAGACGCGTTCTTTAATTCCGGACCCTCTTATTTAGCATGCGGGGAAATTCAACTGGGAATTGAAAACTTTCGAAAAGCCTTGAAACTGGCGACGGAACTCGAAGACAAAAACCAAATAACGGAAGCAAACATTGAGTTAGGACATGCTTTTAGATGAACAATCAGTTTCAAACGGCAGTTGAGAACTTTAAGAAATCCTTGAAAATGGCAATGGAAAAAGGAGAGAAAATTGATGAAACAAGTGCATATCTTGGGTTAGGAGATACTTATAGATTGAACAATCAGATTCAAACGGCAATTGAATCCTTGGAAATGGCAAAGGAACGAGGAGAAAAAAAGGATGAAACAAGTGCATATCTTGGGTTAGGAAAGGCTTATAGATTGAACAATCAGATTCAAAAAACAATTGAGTACTACGAGAAATCTTTGAAAATGGCAAAAGAACGAGGATATAAAATGGATGAAACAATGGCATATCTTGGGTTAGGAGAGGCTTATACATTGAACAATCAGATTCAAACGGCATTTGAATACTTTGAGAAAGCCTTGAAAATGGCAAAGGAACGAGGAGATAACGAGTGTGAAACAATGGCATATCTTGGGTTAGCAAATTCTTATACATTGAACAATCAGATTCAAACGGCAATTGAATACTTTGAGAAAGTCTTGAAAATGGCAAAGGAACGAGGAAAAAAAAAGTGTGAAACAATGGCATATCTTGGGTTTGGAAATGCTTATAGATTGAACAATCAGTTTCAAACGGCAATTGAATACTACGAGAAAGTCTTGAAAATGGCAAATGAACAAGGAGATAAAAAGAGTGAAACAAGTGCATATCTTGGGTTAGGAAATGCTTATAGATTGAACAATCAGATTCAAACGCCAATTGAATGCTTTGAGAAAGCCTTGAAAATGGCAAGAAAACGAGGAGATAAAAAGGATGAAACAAGTGCATATCTTGGGTTAGGAGATACTTATGGATTGAACAATCAGATTCAAACCTCAATTGAGTACTACCAGAAATCCTTAAAAATGGCAAAGGAACGAAGAAATAGAATGGCTAAAACAAGTGTATATTTTGGGAAAGGAAAGGCTTATAGATTGAACAATCAGATTCAAACGGCTATTGGATACTATGGGACATCCTTGAAATTGGCAAAGGAACAAGGAGATAAAAAGAGTGAAACAAGTGCATGTCGTGGGTTAGGAAATGCTTATGGATTGAACAATCGGATTCAAACGGAACTTGAATACTGTGAGAAATCCTTGAAAATGGCAAAGGAACAAGGAGATAAAAAGAGTGAAACAAGTGCATATCTTGGGTTAGGAAATGTTTATAGATTGAACAATCAGATTCAAACGGCAATTGAATACTACGAAAAATCCTTGAAAATGGCAAAGGAACGAGGAGATAAAATGGATGAAACACGTGCATATCTTGGGATAAGAGATGCTGATGGATTGAACAATCAGATTCAAACGGCAATTGAATACTATGAGAAATCCTTGAAAATGGCAAAGGAACAAGGAGATAAAAAGAGTGAAACAAGTGCATATCTTGGGTTAGGAAATGCTTATAGATTGAACAATCAGATTCAAACGGCAATTGAATACTACGAAAAATCCTTGAAAATGGCAAAGGAACGAGGAAATATAGATCAGGCAAAAACAGCAATTGAAAATTTGTCGAAAATTGCAGGTATGTTAGCCTATATTGATTTCAATCTAGACTTTGTCATTGCAATTTTCAACTTTTCTTCAAATTTACGCTAAGGGGTACGTAAATGATTTCAAAGAAAGCCGACATAATTTGTCGATCGTAAGGCAAAATGTTTAAAGTTTAGAAGTTTCCATTATCAAGCGAATAAATTCTAAAATCATTAACGTGGAACTTGCAAAACTGGCTTTAACATTTTTGGTTATAATTCCATGACGCGCAATCACGAATATTTCTCTTTGATCTTGACCCCAATCCCGACCCAATCCCTAACCCTAACCCTATTTCGTGCGTGTCATGGAATTGTAACCGCATGTTTTGTATATCATTACCACAAGCATCCTTAACGAATTTCAAATTGATACAATTATTCTCTCGCAAGTTAAGAAGGTTTGAATCAATCTTTTTTGCTGATGTCTGCATTATTTAAAATTCCATTAAAAGCTTTTAGCTCATTTTGGCTTTAAAAGTAATATCCATCGAACATGGCCGCCAAGAAAACAAACGCTCGAGGCAAGAAGTGCTTTATTACTCATATCTATGTTCTGTTATTATGATACTATATACTGCATGCTTTAATTTAAACGAATTGAATTTTTCTCATGAAATTTTGAAAAAACGCCGCTTTTAACGGCATTTGACATTATGCTGACGTCAGCAAAAAGAATGATTCAAACCTTCTTAAATCGCGACATACAAACATGACCTGTAAGCAGGCAGCTTTATAAGTTCCATGTTAAAGATTTTGGAATTTATAGTGCGCTCATTAAAGCTTCTTAAATGGTGCTGACGAAAATTAAAGTCTTAAGTAAGCATTAAATATGTTTTAGCTTTAGTGTACCCAAGTATATGAAGATGTTTGACCATGGAGAATTTTTAAAATCTAGACATGCAATTGGTTGTTAGAGATACCAATAATTAGAAAGTATATGTAAAAGACATAAAAGTGTAGAATCTAAGTCAGTAGTGTATTTGGGCCGTTCGATCCGGATTTTTAATGGGCGCAGGTGGAGCGCGCTTATTAGTATGCAAGGAAAGGAGGGGGGAGGGGATGATGGGCGAAATTTGGCGCAGGACGCAGCAATAGGGGCGAGCACATCAAGTATGGAATGTCGTCACTCGTTAACGTATGTAAGATTTCACAAAACCCAAAACGGGCAGGTTTGAGGAAGCAGACAATAGTTTTTTCCGGGCTTAGCAATTTCGTAGACACGTACGAAAATGAGTAGTCGGAATGGCTGAGCGGTTAAGTGGTTGAACTTAAGGTTTGATTCCTGCTTCTGGCAAATTTTAATTTTAGTGAACTAAATCGAAACTGGGTTTTGCATTTGCATAACCCTAACTCTTTTGCCAACTATATTTCTAACACCAAGGTTATGAAAGAGGCTAAGGTTTGGATTTAGAACGAGACTTGCCTTTACGGTAGTGTTAGGGTTAGTGATGGGCCAAGGATTGAACCTTAGGATTAATGTTCGGGCAATAATTCAATATTTGCATTCAAAGATTCACTGATTTGATATTTGGATTCAGTGATTAAATTATTAGCATTCAATGATTCAATCTTAGGATTCAGTGATTCAGTCTTAGAATTCAAAGCTTCAATCTAATATTCAATATTTCAATCTTAGGATTCAATTATTCAATCTTAGGATTTAATGATTCAATCTTAGGATTGAATTATTCAATTTAAGAATTCAATGATTCGATCTTAGAATTCAATGATTCAATTTAAGATTTAGTGATTCAATCTTAGGATTCACTTATTCAATCTTTGGATTCAATAATTCGATCTTAGGATTGAATTATTCAATTTAAGGATTCAATCATTCAGTCTTATGATCCAACAATTCAATCTTAGGATTCAATAACTCAATCTTAGGATTCAATTGTTCAATTTAAGGATCCAATAATAATTCAACCTTAGGATTTAATTATTCAATCTTAGGATTCAACGATACGATCTTCGGATTCATTTATTCAATTTTAGGATTCAATGATTCAATCTTAGGATTCAAGAATTCAATCTCTTTTAGGATTCAATGATTCAGTTTTACTATGCAAAAATTAAATTTTTGGATTCCAGGATTCAATGATGCTCGCGTCTATCACGGACCTTCACGGTGCGCCCCTCATGCGTCCTCACCTCCCTTGCATAGTAACGAGTGCGCTGCCCTTGCGGATCGAACGGCACCTATTACACTATTTATATAATTATGTCCTCTTAAAGCTATTGTACTCTTTCCTTTCTTCGTTGGCAAAACTTCTGGATCATCTCTGATCGAACGATTATCAGTAAACTGCATGGAGTAGACAATTGAACGAATAGATTATTCTCAATTGACCATGGCGGGTTGGCCACGCTTCTTTGGCTCTGTAGTAATTTATATTCTACTAAGTCAAATATCGATAAATTTCTTCAAGAGAGAAATTTCTTGCCTTTACGAGAGAAACTAATTATTCTATCGGCATCTCAAGATTTAAACCGAGCTGAAATTTTCCCTAAACTTTCCGAGACGAGAACAAGCTCAAGGCCGATGACTCCCACATTAACGATGGCAACTAAACTATCCGCTGTGGTGAAACTTATAAACCTTACGCTCACTGCTAACTTCATATTACTGGCAAACGATGTGTCAACAAATCCCGGACCCAACATGAAAGGCCTTCGGATATTTCACCTAAACATCTGTAGCATGAGAAACAAGATGGACGAACTCAAGCTATTCTGTGATAAAAACAAGCCTCATATATTATCTATAAACGAAACCTGGTTGGATAATACTTTCACGGACGGAGAGTTGTATCTGGATGGCTATCAATTATTTAGAAATGATAGAAACTGCAATGGAGGTGGTGTTGCGATCTACGTGGCGGAAAATCTGAGTTATAAACGTGTTGATCTGCCCTTGGAAAATTATGGTAATATTGAAGCACTTTGGCTAGAAGTATCTCAACCGTGCTCGAAGAAAATTTTGCTTGGGACGATATACACACCACCGGACTTTGATGTTGCAGACTTCACAAGCAACTTCGAGAAAATGGTAGGCACTCTTATAAAGAATGATACTGAGTTAGTCTTGCTTGGTGATTTCAATTTTAATTATATTACACCATCCTCTGCAACAAAACATTTTCAACGCATTACTAAATACTTCGATCTCAAACAATTAATTACGAATCCCACCAGAATCTGTAGAACATTAATCGACTTATTCTTCACCTCAAGACCGGAATATTATGAAGCCGGTGTAATACCGATTGGTTTTTCTGACCATTCTGCGATTTATGGAGTTAGGAAACTTCATAGGATCCCCTTACCACCATCAAGGTTTATTGATGCAAGAAACTATAAGCGATACAATCCCACATTATTTCGTGATGACTTGAATAACATCCCATGGGACATACTAGATAATGAGAATCCTGACGAGGCACTGCAAAATTTTGCGGACTTGTTTTTAATAGCAGCTGATGAACATGCCCCTATTGTGAAACGTCGTATTCGAGGGAAATCTGTGCCGTGGCTAACACAGGAGATAAAAGATCTTATGCATGAACGCGACTACCAGCATAAAAAAGCTATAAAAACAAACAATGAATTGTCCTGGAGTAATTACAAAAGGCTAAGAAATATTGTAAACACAAAAATGCGGAAAGAAAAAAGCAGGTAATATTCATCTGAGTTATCGGGAGATCAAACCCCAACGGAAATGTGGCGAACTTTAACTCAGATCTTACCAAAAAGGAACAAAACGAATACGGGAATTACCCAAAATCTCTCCGCTACGAGGTTCAACGAGTTTTTTTGTATCTATCGCCAACAACTTGTGTCGCGGTTTTACAAATTCTTTCTTACCATATATTTTTACCCCGAGAGTAAACGAAGAATTTATACTGCAGGTAGTTGGCATCGACTTTGTTTTACAAGAACTGTCAAAGTTAAAGACAAAAAAAGCAACTGGACATGATAAAATACCCGCGAGGCTGCTGAAAGACGCAGCTTCTGCTATAGCTAAACCGATCACACATATTATAAATCAAACATTTTTGACCGGCGTAATTCCAGCTCAGTGGAAAGAAATTAAAATAACTCCTCTTTTTAAAGCGGGCAATAAAGGAGATGAAAACAACTACCGCCCAATATCGGTTTTACCTCTTCTTTCAAAGATCATGGAACGCGCTGTGCAGGTACAGTTGCTTCATTTTTTGAGAGAAACTAATGTATTATCTAAACATCAGTCTGGATTCCGAAAGAGGCACTCAACTGAAACGGCGGCTGTTTATTTAGTTGACCAGATATTGGAAGGTATCGATGGAAAAAAACTCACTGGCGCTGTCTTTATCGACTTAAAAAAGGCATTTGACCTCGTAAATCATCAGTATCTACTCCACAAATTAGAACATTACGGAGTTAGAGGTCAAAGCCTGATGTGGTTCAAAGACTGTCTGACCACTCGTTTTCAAAGAGTCCAGTATGGAAATGAATTGTCGTCCAGCCTACATCTTGACTACGGTGTTCCTCAAGGTTCTTTACTGGGCCCCCTCCTTTTTGTGATACACATAAATGATCTACCGCTGTGTTTAAAAAGTTCTTCGATTAGCATGTATGCAGATGACACTGTTATTTACTTCACTGACACGGACATAAATAACATCAATAATACTCTACAAGAAGATCTAAACCGTGTTGAACAATGGATGATAGACAGTCAGATGATGTTAAATCAGAGTAAAACAAAATGTATGCTTTTTGGAACACGACACAAGTTGGAAATTGCTCACGATTTTGTACTGCAACTGCAAAGAAAGACCATTGAAAGAGTTTCAACGTTTTGTTATCTGGGTATTACACTTGATGAACAGGTCACATGGAAAGAACATGTTGAAAGCGTTTGTACTAAAGTTACCAAGCGTCTCGGTCTTTTGTCGCGAATACGGTATTGTCTTACCTTAAAAGCGGCAAAGTGTGTTTATCAAGGTGTGATTGAGCCGGTTATGAATTATGGGGATGTAGCCTGGGGAGAACTTCCTGCTAGTTGTAGTGTCAATTTGCAGCGATTACAGAACCGAGCTGCTCGTATTATATCCAGGAATGATTCTTCTAGAGAGGCTCTAACATTGTTAAATTGGACAGATTTAGAGACAAATCCTAAGGTGCATAAGTGTATTCTTACTTTTAAATGTTTAAAAAATCTAGTTCCAGAGTATTTAATTAAGTGACTATTTTACTAGAAATTCAAATTTCCATAGCTATAATACCAGGAGACGTTCTGATCTACACCTGCCGAAGCCAAAACTTACTCTCGGCAAACGTACGTTCAGATATTCGGGCTCAGTGTTATTCAACACGCTACCCGCTCACATCAAAGGTGCAGAGACACTTTCTTCTTTTAGAAGACTTGTACGAGCCCATTTCTTAGGTTGCTAGTTTTTATAAATTGTGGACATGTTCAATAATTTTACCCATAGTAGAAATTTTTTATGATAGTTTAATTAGGGATATATATGATTTTAGCATATTGTATTTTAAATCTGTAATATAGCTTATAAATGCAGGGCCCCTATGGATACCAGCCACGTGCTGAATGGGCTTCCCTGGTGAAATAAAAGTTATACCATACCATACCATACCATACCATACCATACCATACCATACCATACCATACCAGACATATGCTAATATAACTGTATTCATTTCTTCAGAACCATTACTGATCTTAGGACGTTCTTACCAAAATAAAGGCCGAAATGAAGAGGCCATCAAAAGCTACGAACAAGCAGTTCGAATTGCGGATGGAACAGGTCGGAATGACATCAAAGCGAATGGTTATCAGCTCTTGGGAAACGTGTTTACTGGAAAGTCCGACTATCAGAAAGCAATTGGGTATTATCACAAAGCACGTGCGATATCTCCACACCTCGAGTGTAGTGAGGTGGAAGTAGTAGCATATCAATGGTTGGGTTACAATCATCTGCAAGCTAGTCAGTATCAACAATCGATGGAATATTACAACGAAGCAGTAAGACTTGCATCAAAGCTGGGATGCAAAACGAGAGAAGTGAACGCTTTTCTTGGACTAGGAAGCGCATTTAGCTATAGTGGCGACTTTAAGTCCTCGCAAGAGTATTTCTTAAAAGCCCTCACAATGGTAGAAAAGCTCAATAACAAAAGTCTCCAAAGAGAAACTCATGCAAACTTGGGAGCTATATACTACAAGAGTTGCAAATTTGATGCGGCTGTTGAATCATATCTCAAAGTTCAAGAAATTTCTCATGATATGGGCGATAGAAAAGAAGAAGGCAATGCCTGCCTCATGCTCGGCTACGCCTTCCAACAATTGAAGCAACACGAGAAAGCCGTTGAATCTTGGCAAAAAGCATTAGATATTAGTGAAGAATTGGAAGATAAAGAAGTGCAAGCGAATGCAGTGCATGCATTAGGATCTATTTCTTTTAACATTGGACAATACGAAGAAGCTCTAAAGTACTCGAAGTATTTTGTGGAATTGGCAGATGACCATGGCGACCGCGGATTGAAACAAGCTCTTGCTCAGAAAAGATTAGGAATGTGTTATACTTACCTTGGAAGATTCAAAGAAGGCCTAGCGTGTTTAAAAAAGCTTTGGATATGATTCTTGATTATTCTGAGATAGCTCTGGAAGGAATTATAAATGAATGGTGCGGATATAGCTACCATTTTATCGCAGGACAATATCAAGAGGCAATAACATTTTATGAGAAGGCGAAAAAAATTGCCAAAAAGCTGGAGGAAAGTATCAAGAATATCGTTCAAACCAAGCCATTGGTAATATACTAAGCAACACTGGTAACTATGATAAGGCGAAAGAATATTACCAAGAAGCAATGAAAGTTGCTACGGAACTCGGTGACAAACATCGTGAAGGAATATCATGTTTAAATTATGCATTAGTTTGTAGTAAAGCTCGTGATGATGAAATGGCGATAAAATGGTATGAAAAAGCATTGAGTATTTTTGGAACAGAGCTCAATAATCAGCTGTTGCAAGAGAAAGCCCTTACTGGTTTGGGAGTTGCTTTGTTCAATCTTGGAAACACTCAAAAAGCAACTGAATCAATTGGAAGAGCTCGAAAACTTGCTATTAATGAGGAAATCGAAGCAGGTAATTTTTACTTTAATATTGAAAGCTAGATATATTTAGGTTACTGGGTTTGGTGGATAATCCAAGTGATTAATTTGTGTATATATCTACTCACTTGGAGTATCCACCAAACCCAGTATTCTAGTTCAACCAAGTGAAGTTCAAAAAAATATTTGAAGTTTATATTTAGGTTAGTATTATTGGTTTTAATGCTTTTAGCCAGATATTGTTCTGGGTGTATCAAAACGAAGGTAATCCGTGCTCTTGTGCGTTCAATTAATTTTTTTCATATTTTCAAAGATTACGGTTTTAGCTTTTTACTGACACCTTTGTCGTATCATTCTAAGCAGAAATGACCAAGTATAAACCAGTTGAATAATAAATTGCTGGTCAAAACTACATTTTTCCAGCTCGGTGCCTAATTTAAGCAGTAAATAATAAAAAAGAAAAATGATTTAATATTATTCCATATGTTATGCCTTTTTAAATTAAAACTCATGAATTTGAGATCCAAATGGGGTTTTCAATAGTTTTGCACCCAATTCCAACGGCAGAAAAATGCGATTGCGATCCACAGTTTTATTTCGATTCAAACTTGTCGGTCATTTTCTCTTGGTAATTTTATATATCCATATGGGATTTATTTCTTTATTATGATACAAAAAGGTATCATTTGACAGCTATAAAAGCTTGATTGTTGTTGTTGTTGTTGTTGTTGTCGTTGTTGTTGTTGTTGTTGTTGTTGTTGTTGTTGTTGTTGTTGTTGTTGTTGTTGTTGTTGTTGTTGTTGTTGTTGTTGTTGTTGTTGTTATTTGTTGTTGTTATTTGTTGTTGTTATTTGTTGTTGTTGTTGTTGTTGTTGTTGTTGTTGTTGTTATTTGTTGTTGTTGTTGTTGTTGTTGTTGTTATTTGTTGTTGTTATTTATTTATTTGTTATTTGTTGTTGTTGTTGTTGTTGTTGTTTTTTATTGTTGTTGTTGTTGTTTATTTATTGTTGTTATTTGTTGTTGTTGTTGTTGTTGTTGTTGTTATTGTTGTTATTTGTTTATTGTTGTTGTTGTTATTTATTTGTTATTTGTTGTTGTTGTTGTTGTTATTGTTGTTGTTGTTGTTGTTGTTGTTGTTGTTGTTGTTGTTGTTGTTGTTGTTGTTGTTGTTGTTGTTGTTGTTGTTGTTTAATAATACATGCACCCTGTATGTATTTATTTTAAAATTTTGAAACGTATTTTGTTTGCGTAGATATCCAGGACGTTGATACTACGCATCAGCACAAATATGTAGAGAGAAGATCGTCGTCACCAGTGCCAGGTAATTTCCATTGAAAGGACGCTACAAGTGTCATGTTAAGATTACTGCAATTCATCTCTCCCAATAAGCCAGTTTGGAAATTTGACTGCGCATCCAAATGACGCGTTGTCCGTCGGGAAGAAATTGCAGTTGAATCATAACATGTACCCAAGACTGGAAGAACTATAATATGCATATCTAAGCAATCAACTGTTCAATCATTCATTTGTGTTTCACATAGAGCCGCAATAACTGTCTTCTGTGTAAGCGAATTAATAAAAGACACTTGAGGAAGTCAATCTTGAGGAAAGTGATTATTGTTCGAGCAAATTTTGCACACTGAAATCATGATTGAACATGCAGTTGATTACTTCGATATGCATAATTTAATTCTTTCAGCCTCAGCTACATAGTATGATTCAACCGCAACTTTATCCCGAAACTCCAAACTGGCTTATTGCGCTCTGCTTCAGTAATATCAACGAAAACATTGGACCTGAAAAACACCCCATGCAACATGACTTGTCTAATCTGCTATATGTAATACATAACTCGTATGGTGCATATTACGTTCAAATTTTATTTGAAAATATTTACTTAGGACATTCCTACTCTCTGTGTCCAGCTGCGCCGTTTGCTTCTTTGCCTAACATATGTTTAGAAATATCTTAAGAGACTGCCTGGTGTGGCTGAACAAATGTAATATTCATTGTCAGTAAACAAAATTTAATTATAGTAAGATACAATGTTTCATGTAAAATTCTTTTCATTGCTGATGATTTTCTATGACAGATTCTCGTACAGAAAAAGCGAATTCAGAAAGCTTTGGAACATTTCAAGACGCAGAGTCAGTTACAGGTAGAATCCAAAAATCATATTGATTTCACACTTGCAAGTATGCATGTCTTTTGGAATTTGTGTCACAAAGTGTTACCTTTGATGATAAATTATTTGAGCACATGTACAACCAAGTTTGAACAAAATTCAAATTTTGAGATTACTAGTACAGACTGTCACTGGAAATTGCGTTCAAATTCTTGGTATGGTCTATGGAAATAGCGTGGATCCAGTATGGATATAGAAAGAGCTAAAAAGCCAATTTCTATACAATAAGCCATTTCTATACTATTATATTTATAGTTAAAAATAGCATGAGAATATCATGGAAATCACGATTTTTCTATTGTGAATAAATTCCTGGTAATCATCAATTGGCAAATTGGCAAAGAATAATGATATATACACAATGAATGAAAGATCCAAAATATTGTGCTAAAAATGTTATCTATGACTATATGCATGTTACATAATCTTTTTAGAAGAATGGGTAAATTCGATGATTGAAGAAACATGCAACCCAAGCAGAACAGAAAGATTACCAAATGAAAACTTGGTTCGTCTTGAAAAGTACATCAAATAATTTTCTGCTTCGTACGTGTATACCCATCGAGCGTCAAGTAAGGAACCTCTAACCGAGAAAGTTCGTAAGTCGATGGCAGCAAATGTTAAATCGTCAGCTTACCAAAACCTGTTGAGTCGAAATAATAATAAATTTGATAGAAACGACGGAAAATTTCTAGATGACGATGAACAAATTTTCAACTTTGCAACAGATGACATCTATAAAAATGTTTCAACTAAAAAGCTTGCAAGACTTCACGAACCTTTGGTATCTTACATCAAGTCCATTGCTCAAATTTCATGTGGAAGAATACGAGGAACATGTTGGCTTGTGACGGACATGCTGGTCATAACTAACTTTCATGTTTATATGATGATCAATACGGAAAGAATGGAGACTCAAAATCCCAAACTTGCCAATCCTTGTTTCATTTGATTACTTCTATCCTGGACAAACAGAACATGTTGTCGCTGTACAAGTTGATGAAGGACAGGATCCAAAGCTCGAGAATCCTCACTTGGATTATAAATTCTTGGGTTTGAAAAAAAACGAAGGTCTTATGGATCGTGTTCGTCTTGGTCCAATTGTTCGAAGTCGCCCATTACAAGAAGGACGAGTTATTATCGTTGGTCATCCGGAGGGTAAAGAAATGCAGGAAGAAACATGCGTTGTTGTCAGTTCTTACTCGTGGCGTGAGAAATTAAAACAAAGGCATGAAGTTTGTACTGGTGTACACATGACCAACGCAGAACTACTGCAATCAACTGAAAGATATCAGGCATGTCTGCCGTATGACACAAGTCTATTTTCTGGTGCTAGTGGTTCTCCTGTTTTTGATCTGAACGGAAACATCGTCGCGATGCACACGCAGGGACACACACTAAACGTGGAGAGTAGGTAACCCCCCCATCCAGCGTCCAAAGGGATGCCGACAATTACGTCATACCGCCAATGACGTAATGACCGGAAATACCCGCCCACATTTGGAATTAATGATGTACGTTCATGAATTAATTACCCGCCCACATGAATTATTAAGTATGCACGTTCAACTACGTGTATCCCGTTTTAACCAAGATGACGTAATGACATGTTTAGTTATATTTAGTGTGCATTACGTAATTGTACTATACATGCCTATAAAAAACAAAATAGTTTCTCACAAAATTTCGAGCGGTCGAAATGGGCTGACAGTGTTCATGCAGACGAAGTTTTGTCCGTTGATTATAAAAAACTTTTCAGTTTGTTAGAGGCTATATTTGCAGAGGCTGTTTTTGACGAAGTTTGTAAGCTAAGTAAGGAAAGATGCTGTGGTTGTGAGTACGATCACCCAAGTCAACGCCAGCATGACTGTCTTATGTTATCTGAACAGGAGAGATGGCAATCGTATGGCTTGGAGGCCATAGATCGAGTAATAAATAAACGTATGGTCTGGAGAGAATTTGTCGAAGCTATTAGAGTGATGAAGCTACAGTACCATAAAGATGTTCGTGGGCATTTTGAAAGTCTAGAGAAAAGTTCTGATTCAACGTTTGTTTATTCACTGATGGACCTTCGTGAGAACACTGAGGATCGTGAGTTTGGGTCAATTTTGAGCTATCTTTCGTATTGGAGAGAGGACAGACTTTGAAATAAATTATCTTGGAACAAGTTTGGGCAAGACCATTGACGTCACCGGAAGGGTTCATACTTTAACAACATATAAGGGCGAGATCGTGCGCCAAATTTTTATTACTTCAGTTTATGCCAGCGAGACTGTACGATGGAGTGTTTACACGGAAAACCAGCCGCTTATACAACGACTGCCAAGGGAACCTTTTGGTTTTGTGGACAAAATCCAAGTTGCAATTATTTTTGCCCTGGAGATGACAGTTGCCAATTTGAAAAAGCTATAGCTGCTTGGAGATCTACTGGCGAGCTACAGCCCAAGTGCCACGGTCATGATAAACCAGCGAGAATGCGTATTGTTAAAGACCAAATGAAAGAGAGTTATGGCAGACCTTTTTTATTTGTTCTGAGCGCGTTAGTCCTTGTTCGTTTTGGATGTGGGGAGACGAAGTAACTGGTGCGATGAAGCCAACCTGTCGCCATGGGTTTCCATGCTGCATGAAAAAAGTGAAGAAGGAAGGAGTTAACAAAGATCGTATGTTCTTTTGCTGCCCGAACAAGGGTGATGATTCCTGTGGTTACT
Source organism: Trachythela sp. YZ-2020 (assembly GCA_016169945.1). Taxonomy (NCBI): domain Eukaryota; kingdom Metazoa; phylum Cnidaria; class Anthozoa; order Malacalcyonacea; family Clavulariidae; genus Trachythela; species Trachythela sp. YZ-2020. The sequence continues at coordinate 5,437,724 of JADLSH010000389.1, forward strand.
TTGAATGGACGCCCACTGAGGACGAAGACCCGTTGGAATCATTTTGTACTGTGAACTTTAGCATGCCTCCATCATATAATTATTTTGTGAAAAAGACGGGCGAGGAGTTTCAAAGTCACGAGGCAGATAGACGTAAAGCCGGTCAAGAGTATTTGAGGTCAAAAACCTCTGTGAACGAATTAACAGACATTTTTAAGAACATGAATATTATTTAGTGTTATCAATATGTATGTGTGAACCATTGTAATCTTGTTTATTATACTTAATAAAATGTGTGCACAATATCATTTAGTTTTAATTAGTGGCGGTATAGCGTGAAGAGAACATGATGGATGTGATTTTAGATGAACTTCGAAAAAACAATGTGGACATTGATATGAAAACACTATCATTCTACATTAAAAGCATCCTAGAGCAGCACGCGCCTATGTTTCAGAATATAAATATTATTCCAACACCGCGCAATTTATCAATGCTATTTTACGAGATAAACGTTAAAAACTTTGGTCGTGGTATCGCCTTTTAACCACGATATATATGTTGAGAGATCGATGTCCTGAGGAGGTTATACGCGAAGCTGTTCGTTTAGTTGCTGTGGTCTTTAACAACCTGGATTTTTCTGAGTTTAAGATTAAGGAAAGCGCTATTTGTAGAGTCTTCTTGCTAGTAAAATGTTTGTTAGGACTAAATCGCTAATCTATAAAGTGAGGTGACATAAGCTACCTCGCTCACAAGTTATTTTACCTTTACATATAATGGATGTGAGATTTCGAACTCCTGCGAACTATTACATTTGTGGTCAATCTCAAAGCGGGAAATCACACCTTGTTCGTTCCATACTGGATTATTTGGAGCAGCTATTTCATCCTGTTCCAACAAAGATATTGTACTGTTACGGGGAACATGAAAAATAATTTGATGCCCTGTCCCAGAGACTACCAAATATCGAGTTCGTGGAGGGTTTTCCTAATGACTTGTATGCTTTGGTAGATGGACACGATAACTCGCTAGTAATTTTGGATGATTTGATGTCTCAGTGTTCAAATGATGCATGCGTCTCAGACCTTTTTACCCGTGGCTCGCATCATCGTGGGATCTCAGTTTTTGTCCTAACTCAAAATTTATTTCCGCCTGGTAAACTATCACGAACTATCAGTCTAAATTCGCATTATATGATAGTGTTTAGAAATCCAAGAGATTCACTTGGTATTTCTACACTAGCCAAACAAATGTTTCCACATCATGTTAATTACTTGCTTGACTCATTTCGAGATGCGACAAGTAAGCCTTACGATAACCTCTTAATCGATTGTCATCAACTTACACCTGAGAACATGCGCTTGAGAACAAACATTTTACCTGAGGAGAGACAAATCGTGTATGTAAAACGTACTTAAAGACTGTGACACCGCTTCAAGTTATCATTTACACTATGTCTAAGCGAATGAAGGATAACCTTCCATATCTCCAAATTTTGGCTACATGTCGACCAAAAGTACGAAAGCTGCTTATTGAGCATGGGCCAGCGGATTTGATAACGTCTATCTGCGAGTGTTCGTTCAATGTACTAAAAGGCGTTATCCCACTAACACCTCATCAAAAGCGACGTTTGGTGCGCCACAAGACACATCTCCGTACCTTGGCAAATAAGAAATTGTCACGAAAACAGAAAAAGCAACACCTTAATCAGAAAGGAGGGAACCTACTATCTGCCTTACTCCCGCCCGTGCTAAGCGTACTCAGTAGTTTGCTGACGAAATGAAACATGCAAAACGCATGATCCTGGTTCCCGAAGAAGTTATGAATAGATACGAGCAAAGACAAAAACTTGAGACTTCACCGATTATGGCCAACATGATGCATAAAGATTCGGAGATGTCAAGTATCCTTCAACGTACGGATATGGATGATGCTGAAAAGCAAAAGCTATACTATGCGAACATGGAACATTACCTAAACTTAAGGCGTCAAAAGGACAATCAAATACCAACGGTTCGGATAGCACCTAATGCCGAAAAAGAGCCTATACATAAAGAAAGAGCTCAGTTATCTGACACGGTTATTGTAGAACATATACCAAAAACGATGCGTCCAAGGGCGGCTGCTCTTTTAAACCGACTAAACGCAAGACCTGACGTTATTTCTTGGGACCAATCTGGACAAGTCAACCTGGACGGTGTGAAAATTCCACGTTCAAATATATCAGATCTGATTAGCGATGCCGTGAGAGGAAGAAAAAAATTTAATCCTAAGAGTTCGAAGGAATTTTTTCTTGTTTTATCAAACATTAATATGCCTACAAATCTTGTAAGGAACGAGGAAAGATGGAGACAAGCTCAAGGTGATAGTTCGTCAGGAGAGGAAGAAGTTCTTTGCAGCAGCCCCCAGCGTGCAAGTCCGTCCCAATATTTACCAACTCCCCCAAGAAGACGTGGAGAGACAAGCAAAGCGAAACAAACTCAAAGACGTTGGCTTAATTATTAAATAAACATCATGTAGTTATTTTAAGCGAGTTATTAAATAAATGTTTTTTCAACGACCGGTCTTTTGTTATTAGTGTGGGGGGGGGGGGGGGGGCGGTAAAAAACACAAACGATATTGAATTTTACAACATTTATTAAAACCAACAATACACTATTTTTCAATCATCTTTTTACTAAACTGGTTAAGGCTAACATTTAACTTCTTTGATATTACTTTAAAATGATTTTTGACAAACTGAGACACTTTCGCGTCATTTAACATAGTATCGTTATTGAATAACTGTACGATTTTATTCATGCTTTGTCCTCGTGCTCTATGGCTAAGGTAAAATATGCAATACTGGCCACACACATCTGACCTAACACTTTGCAGTTTACTAGTGTTAAATTCCCATTCATGAGACTCTAAAAAGTCTCGAAACGAGCTCCTGTAGTAATCTGGTGGCTGTCCATAACTGTCGAAGAATTCTCCTTTCTCTTCTGATGGTAAGTAAAAGGCCACCAAATGGATTCCAGGTTTACTGCTAGGATCGGTGTTTGCGACAAATCCACATGGATATTTGTCGATCGTCTGAGGTAATTTATCACTAGGAAACACGCCGCAAAACTTTTTGCTTGTTATAGGATCTTGTTCCAATACGTGAGTTATCTGCGTAGTGTTCATCTAACCGGAATAATCGTAAATGACGTTTCTCTCAGCGTCAATTTGAATCAGGTTTTCAAATTCCCCGTAACAGACGAGACTCACAGCTGCTGCCGGTGCGACAGAGAACTTGATGTCAACTGCTAGATTTCCTCTTTGAACAGTGTTAAAATGAGGTGAGGATCCACACATATCTGGGGTCAGATCAAAAGCGTAAACTGCATATCCGTTTGGGAATTCTTCTCGTGTTATATCGTTCCCTGTGTTGTAATACATTTTTCCCGTACCAGAAAACAATGTACTGAATGCTTCAACAAATCTGGGGTTTGCACCAAAGGAAAGCTGCATCGGTTTAAATGGCATATCTTCTCCATTGACGGTTATTCCAATGGATGACACGTTAAAATGTTGAAAGTTGTACGGATTTTTCTTGTATGAGCCATTAAACGCTGCACTATCGACCAATCCAAAGACAAACGATTTCGGTACCAGTCCATTAAATATGTTATCTTTCCTCAGGGAGGGATTTCCTGCGGGAACGATGAAACTCTTACATTCCACGCGACGAATAGGATAGATAGCCGGCCCTTTTTTCAATGCGATTTCATGAGCCACGGAAATGCTTGGGCTAACTTTAACCTTGCGTGTCTTGAGATAGGCATCGATTAGCTTTACACTGTAATCAACATCGTCCTCAGAGGCCATCAGACAAAACTCTTTGCTACTGCGATTCAGAATAACTTTCAGATCGACAAAACTTAGCAGGAGACGCTCGGTGAAAAATACGTCGCTGAATATAGGTCCAGTCATTTCAATAGTTCCACTTGTCTTGCTGAATTCATACCGTGCCTTGAGACCATGGTTGGCGTTGGCGCCTGCCAAAGTAGGATCGGCAACGTTCATTTTCCCTCCAGTGTCCTTATAGTGGAGTGCCATTGTAAATTGGGATCTCTTCGCTGACGGATTATAATTGAGGAGGGTTTCCAGATACGCTCGGTACGCGTAAGTTCCAGTGGCTTGTGTCACTTGCTTTTCTTTCAGAAACACGTCGACTTGTTTGAGCAGACTATGCAGAAAATTGTTCACAACTCCGACCTTCTCGTCTGCACCAAGATTTGCACCATCAGCTTTAGTCACTTTTGCTCTCACCACAAGAATCGTTTTAGATAAATCGACATAATCTTCAGTTCCAGGAGACAGAAACGTGATTGGACCACCGTCTGATACACTGGAGACAGGTTGATGATCTATCCAATGTCCTTTTTCCAAACTGACTTGTGTTGGAGGTACTGAGAACAGATCGAGTTCACTTTTTGTGCATTCTTGCGATTTGGAATGTACGAGATACATGTTTATCCGAATATGTCTTCGCTTTCAGGAGCTGTTTTCCGCTTCTTGGTCTGCTTGCTTCTGCTAGAAGACGCGGGTGCCTTTCTCTTTTTAGCTGTTTTCTTCGCTGACTGTTTTGCACCACATTTCCCACTTCCTGTTTGAGCATAAGTTTGAAGTCGATTGACGGCTTTTCCCTTTGCGACGTTTACAGCTTCTCTCCCTCTGGTTTTTATTGCTTCTTTTAGATTTCTTCCAGAAGCAACGTCTCCTAGCACATTAGCTCCAGCATTCAAAGCAATTTTACCAATAGCTTTTCCTCCACTTTTTACCAATGGCATGACCGCTCTTGCAACGCTACGAAACAGACCACCGAGTCCATAGCCCATTTGTCCATGACGCACCTGCCATGGACTGCCTTTGAAAACAGGCATTCCACGTCCTTGCTGTTGATCAAGATAGTAACGTACGTATGGATTATTCATCTTTAGGTAAAATAAGTATGCTGTCTGAAGTGCAGTGTTGTCACCACCTTCCCGTGTTCAAATGGCACAGGATCGCCTGTGTCGTTCCTTAAAAGAATTTCCATGTCTTCGAATGATTTGGTTTGCACAGGTACGTATTGTATGTTTGAGAAAGTTTTAGTAACGATATCACCAGACTTTCCCTCAACGGTGATGCTTCTGAGTAATTGGGCGCTCGTATCTCCGACGATCTGCGGTTGAACAATATCACAATAAACATAGATGGTCGTCATCCTAAACAAGTCTACCACGTAAGGACTTTCGGTCGTCTTATTGAGTATTTTTACGTCTCCTCCAAACCCCAAGATAATCGACATTTTTTTATATAAGGCTAGTTCGTATGAAGTTTTCAATTGAACTGTCACTTTGCCGGTACGAGCATTATACGTTAACTTAATGTTGTCCTTAACATATTTTGCCAATGCTTTATTGATGGCTTTGATAAGATCTTGCATGGTTTCGTAGTAACCGTAATCAATTTCTGTCGTCAAAAAATATCCGCTTCTGTCCTTGTGATAAATATGACTGTCCCCTTGTTAAAGTATACCACGGGTTAGGGTAAGAGATGCAATACAAACCAACTTCCCAATCGCCATTCAAATCAATGGTTTGTGGTAATTTTACACGATAACTAGTCGTTTTGTTATTGGGAAAGACATCCAGGGATGCATTGCTAGGAAGCGTAAGATAAAAATGTGTTCCACTCATTGTCACTACTAAAGTATGAATAAAAGACACACAACATAGACGCTGGTTTAAATCTTATTTATTTGAGAAGCGAGTACCCACGAATTAAACTTGTTCGGGTACCCTAACCATTTTACAAGATATTGTACATTGTTGCCTCTACCACGTTTCTTCAAAACTTTTCAACTTCGTAGACGTCATCTTGCTTGATAACCTTTTGCAACTCTTTATCGTAAAACGTTCCTTTCAGTTCTTCGCCATTATAATCTTTCAACTTATACACGGGAGGATCACGAGGCACTTGTTTGCTTACGGTAAAGATTTCTTTTGAGAAGTTTGGCAAGTAACCTTTTTCAAATTTACGTTTTATTTTACTAATTCTAACTTGATCACCAATCTTAAATTTATACTTTTTCTTGCTTATTGCACTATGATCACCATACAAAGTGTGCCACACTTTCTTTTCGTTTTCAACAGTAACATCTGCTGGTTTTGCTTTAATACTACGATGAACACTATGATTGTAAGAATACACTAAATCAGGCAAGATGTCAATGTATCGCATTGTTTTATTCGCTGTGAAGTATCGCCACATCTTTGTCTTCAGAGTACGAATTAGACGTTCTACGATAGAGGCCTTCGTCTCATTATACGTGTTGTACAATTCCATGTCCTCCTCTTTCATAAGTGTTTGAAAATGTTTGTTGAAAAACTCAGTTCCTTGATCTGTCATGATCTTCTCAGGCTTGCGTCCAGAGGACAAAATGACTTTGAAAGCTTCAACCAGAGAAAGACCGGTTTTATTTTTCAAGGGAACTACCCAGGCGTACTTTGAAAATACGTCAATACATACTAGAAGATATCTATAGCCATCGTTAAACTTCTGCATGGACTGCATGTCGACTAAATCCATTTGCCATTGCTGGTCGATGCCACCCACGATCACGCGGTTTCTTTTAAAAAATTTTCGTGCAGGTTTATGTAAAGTGTACGTATCCTGTGACATCAGCCATTCTTTGATTTGTTTACGACTTACTTTAAATTTCCCCTCCTTTTTTACGTCATCATACAAACGATTCACCCCTCCAAAACCTCCAGACCGTTGTGCATTGTAATAAACACTAGACAGGTAATCGTCCATGCTCAACTATCACACATAGAATGAAAGAACATCTCAAATTATAAACTGTTTTATTCTTGGTCTTCGGTGTTTTGAGTACTGTTAACGTCTCCTTCACTTCGAATATTAGTAGTCTCTCTCTCACTTTGAACACAACTAGTCTCCCTGTCATTTTCATTAGGCTCGTAGTTTTTTATAGTTCTACTATTGTATCCCATCTGCAAATGTCCCTCCAGATTAAGATCATTTCGACCAAAACTTATACCTATTCTAAACATTTTCTGTCGGTTATGATTCTTATTGATCTTTGGATGTTGCGCCTTGTTGGGAGAGTTACCCATGTTTTGTATAGCTAGATGTGTATACAATGACTTCTACTTTAGTCTGAAGAAACCAGACTTGAACCGGTGGTTTTTGATAATACGAAAAGGGTGGGAGTGTTTTGTCATAGCACCTTATCGGACCGTATGAAACGTCCTCAACTTACGAGAAACTGTTAAACAGTCTCTGACACTCATCGTGTAAAGACCTACTCAATCTACCTATTGCATTTTTTTAAATGTCTCCTTACAAACATGGACCACAAAGCAAGCCTGATGCTTTTGACATTGACAATAAAGAAATAAATGTTTCTTTATCAACGTCAGCAACTTATTGAAGATAAACTTCTAAAGTACTACGCTGAAGAGATCGCGTCTGTAATATCTCGTCTTGTTGTTCAGAGTTGTCTTGGATGTAGTATTGTCCATATGGATGGTTACGAACAACTATTCGTGTATTTTGACCAAGCATATTCAGAGATTTCTGAAACAAGAGTTATAAAAGTCTTTGTGGAACGCTTAAACGATATTAAACCGAGTGTAAACGCTCTTGAGTTACTAAAGTATACGTGTGATGATTGGAAAACAATATTTTTTGAGGAGAAGAAACAGTTGCTAAAGCAAGAAACTCTTAAGTTCCTGTTACTTACTAATGTGTTCGCAATTATGTGATGTGGGTTTTTTTTATTCTGTACGTGTGTATAATTTGAGAGAAGTAAAACCAATGATAAGACAAGAATTGATGTCTGCTGTTCTTTATCTATATTAAAATTGACTATGTACATGTTTATATATACACTAATATCCATATGGAAGTGTTTTATAGTCATCTATAATTACTCGTTTATTATAAACTATCCGATAGTCCTTCTTCATTCGCTTAGTTAAAATATCTTTAGTTTTTGTATCGCGTGTTATTCTAAATGGAATATCTACTGAAACACATCCGCTCACGTTGCATTTTGCATGGAGAAAAACTAGTGCGCGAATTACGTCAATGTTAACTCTCGTTAAAGCGGAACAGTTCAGGGTAATCCCACGTATTTTGGTCTCCACCTTGCCGGAATTCGTTTCGTAGCAATAATTCTTAGGACCTCCTGAAATGAATGTAGTGATGTGATCCCCTTTCAATTCATCCGTTAATTCGCCCAGATAAGGACCTATCGGAGGCTCTGGATCATCGGGTTTGCTCACAAAGATGATCGAATCAGTGTCATAGTATAGCACTCTCTCTTGCAACTGATCCAACACATCGTACAGTTTAAGACGTGCGTAGGCGGTGGTGAAGGCGGCGATGACCACGTTTGTCTTTCAGTTAGGCGCAATGAAGTTCTCATTGTTTTCATAATGGATCTCGATCACTTCGTCACTTACGAAATTCGCATCGAGAACATTGATTTCATCCGAGGTCAGGTAGTCGAGAAACGTTTGCACATCACTGATCAGCTCCGTTTTGGTCATATTAGGGCGTTGTGCAAATTTACCTAGGGGGGGAAATCAGCCGTAAGTATCTGATCATATCGTACCTAGAAAATTGTTACGGGGGGCACTATGGGTTTAGAATACATACCCCAAAATGAGTTCAGCATCAGCTTAGCCAGTGCACGCAATCCAGGATTGTGTTCAATCTTGCTTCGATCCAACTGTATCCCTTCAACTGCAAGGTACTCGTCCACATACCGCTGTTTTTGTTCCTCGGTGACGCAGTCCTTCGGGTACCCACTTGATTCTTGTTTTATTTTGAGGAAGGTGTTCACATAATCTTTAAACAGCTCGTCAGAGGTTTCGGGAAAATGCCACACTTCGTGGAGTTGTAGGATTTGATAGCTTTCTCTAGGGCTTTCTCCAACTCTACGTGGCACCAGGTTCCCTGAATGGCTCTCTCGTTATCGGAATGGGTACAGGTATTTTGGTTGCACGTATCTGCACAGGTTTTGCAAATAGGGAACATCAACTTACCCTGGGTACGATATGGGAGGACGGGGTGGAAAAGACCTCGAGGCGGAAGAACCGTACATTTGATCAACCCAAAGTAGTTGGTAATGTCTTCGTCAAAATTCTCGGTGATGATATGGGCGTGGCCGACAACTGTCCGCGTCATCTTATTGGCCCAGGGATATAATGACGTGAAATCTACGTATCTGTAAGGAAAAATGACGTCATAATCTAAAATCTATGACGTCATAATCTAAAATTTATGACGTCATAATCTGAAATTTGCATCTAAAATTTATGCTGCGCTATCAACGCATCCTCGTACCCAGGCTTTTCCCTCTTGTGGAGATAAAACCCTGGATGGAGCTGGTCACGTGTCTCTTTAAATTTTTATTGCCTAAGGGGGTGAGGAGAAGTATCATATTACATGCTTCCACTTGAAAATTATACACTTTAATTGCAAGGAGTGGGATATTATTATGTATAATATGTCTCGAGAATCACATATAGTTCAAAACACTTGCAAAATTTGTTTTTTGTTTGCTTTTAAGTTTTAAAAACGTAGTAAACAGTTTTATCAACAGACAAGTCAAGTAACCAACCAAAATTGTATGCTTTTGAGGTGTTGTTTAATGTTCTCTCGAGCACGGTTTCATATCAGACGCCTCTGGATCTAGTCTATATTATTAAATCAATCGTCACTACAAATATAGAAACCTATATTTATAATATTTTTGTAATATGCCAAGCTATAAACATGCGGAGAGCCGGAGATTGATGTCCACTCTAAAATCTGTTGAAGCATTTTACAGTTTAGAAGGTAGTAAGATACAAAAATTCTCAGGGAAATGTGGTAAATTATGATTTATGTTATTCGAGAACTTCCTTCTTGTTGCCGATTCTATAAACATGTACAAGTCTGAAGCCTGAGTGAAGGCAAAAGCCTCGTCCGCAGCTGTGGGGAAATACAAATTACGATATAGTATTGTATTGTAAATATAGGCTATATGCAAAGAAATGATAGCGCATCAGGTTTACAAAATATTTTTCATACATAATTCGAGACATAATTCATAAAAACTGATGCGTAGCCTTTCCACAGATATATATATATATATATATATGTAAAATTTAGTCCTTCAGAGTTAGAGTTCCCATTGAATCAGTTGTAGAGTGTATAGTACAGCAAAATAAAAACATAGTTGTACACTAAATTTTGTCTATACTATAGGACAAAGACTTTAAAATAAGTCGGCTTATTGGACACTGATGTCTCACAGTCACAGACCATATGCACAGACACAATAGCATAGTGATATGATACTTTCAGCAAATACTAAATAACTGTATTCTAAATCCCTTTTGTATATTATATTAGATCAAGCTAGAAAGACGATGAAAACTATTTAGGATTTAAAGTGTGGTGTATACTAACACATATGAAGTATAATTACATATGTTTTATCGTAAATATTCAAGTTGTACCGCACGCACGGAAGAGTCGTTGAATTTGCCTTTATCGGATAATTTTACCGTACATTTGGTAATAGAAAGTTATACTTCGACATACTTCTTGATCGTCGCGTTTAGCGATGCCAAGGCGGGATATTTTACAATCTTGAACGAGATTTAACCTCTGGATAGCATTGTTTACACACAGTAGGATCTCGATATTTTATAGCCATTCCATATGTCAGCATTAAAAAAATCCATTTTGTTTGCAGTTTGAATACCAGACAGGATAAGGTTCAACACTGTTAACAATCATATCAGTCAGTCTATAGAAGATATGTTTTATTGATTGTGTTTTATATTAAAATACCGTGCGACGCTTGCTTTCCTTGGCTTCACAAGCATTGTTGTGTATTGAAATCTGATCCAACTTATCGCTACTTATCGCTTGAAATGTAACTCAACACTCCAGGATACAGTAGGTAGTGACATGATGATGAATGCGACTATTTTATAACAACAGTTTTGTCACAATTTCTTGTTGCAAATTTTCAATTCATCGCCCCAAAATACCTTTTTCCAAACGCAACAATATCACAGAAGACAACACGCTCCTGTACCACCCCTCCCTAAGTGTATTCTCAATTTATCACGCGAAATCCGGGTGACACGTGACCAGCTCCATACAGGGTATTATCTCCCCAAGAGATAAGAGCCTGTGAAAGAGGTTGCTATCAACGTACCTTATTTTCTCGTCCACCTCACATTTGTGGAACAGTTTGGCCGCGTTTGTACGACCTCCAAAGAAAGCATCCCGAGGTTCCAAAGGATCGACCAGGTCGTAAGTATCAAAGTACCGTTTCATGTCTTCGTCTTGTTCCAGTTCTCGCTTTATATCGCATTCCCAGATCTCAACAACATGATAACCATGATCTTCGAGGTACAGGGTCTTTTCAACAGTGCTTTGTTGGAGTTCTTGCATGGTTTTACCATTCACGGTATTCACGGTGTCCCGAGCATAACATTTCATACACCCTATAAAAAATAAACATTAATATTTGTTTTGCTTCTATCTGGGACGTCTATTTAAGAAATGAGAGCTTACCGTGCCAAAAACAGCCATTAATCTCATAGACTGTGTTGGTTTCTTCATGATAACCATCGAGTAAATACCTATCGACACGTTTTTCTCCTGCATTACGAGCATGCTGAATGTAGAGGTCTTCCTTTTCAGCCTTATACGAGAGCCATTTTAAAGCCAAGAGGGATTGCTTGTCTTTGGGACGATAACCGTGCGGGGGAATGATGGCAATGGTATCTTCTTGGAGTAAATTGGTTCGGAATACAAGATTGCAGGCCGATGCAATAGTGAGACATTTCTCAAAAGGGTCGATATCTGTAACGTCACGAAACAGTTCGCGAAATTCCAGACAGCAGCGACGAAGGATATCGACATCAGATCGACAGTAAGATAAACTTTCTTGTTGGAAATCGAACACGTATTCGTTCTGTTTCAACTCGCTATGCCATTCCAAGAACTTTTCTTTCTCCTCAGGATTCATTCCATCAGGATGGTAAAATGGACTTGAAGGTAGGGGTCCAACATAGTTCTCGTTCCCCTTTTTGTTGAACAGATGAGGGAAATAACCTTTTGCAAGTTCGTCCAGTCCAAATGTTTTGGGAAAGTCAGCGAGTCTCATAGGTATGAAGCTTAATGAATCGATGAATTTAATGTTGAACATTGGCACTGATAACGTGAGAACCTTCGCACCGCGCATGATGACTTCGGGGATAACACAGTTCTCGTGTAAATATTGAAGAATAAAGTAACTGTCATAGCCTTGGAAATTATGAGCCAAGACGATACATCCTCTATGTTCCTCTGTAAATAACCATTCGCAAAACTCGTTTCGCGTATTGTCTCCTTCGAACACCCACTCGTCACCGGCTTCGTTTTGCACAACGCACAAATTGGGTTCATGGTTACCGTTCTCCTGGCGACACTCAAAATCGAAAAATAATAGCTGGTTGTACCCGCTTTGAGATATGTAGTCATTGGCTTCATTATCGGACAAGTCTTCGTTGTCGACCTTCACGGGTTGCATGTAACATTGGTGGTTCTCGGGGTGGACGTATTCATCACATGTCGAGCAACGAACAAGTCCGCAGTTATGCAATTCAGGCCTCAATCTCCCCCGCCTAATTACAGTGTGGCATTGATCACACTTCACCAAAGATAAACAAATAGATTTAGCGTTTCCTAAGTTTTGTTTGTGTCTATTGAAACAGGCCTCGCTTTTGAAATTCCGCTTACAATCCGCACAGCCAATCCACGAAACAATTGGACAGTTTGGAGAATAACACAATTTACAGGAGTCAGGGCACGAATGATCAATCATTTTATCATACCCTTTCTTGCACGTATGGCAATACTTTTTTCGAGCAAAAAATGCCGGCATACTGGTTATAACATCGTAATGGTTATCGTGCAGATATAAATAAATATTTTTCTCTTTGTCAGGACCGGAATAAATGATTGAGTTTTGGTGTTCTTTTGAAACAATGTTAATTTGGTACTCAGTCAAATGTGTTTGGAATTGTTTCACTTCATCTAAACCACAGCATGCAACTGGCACCCCACAACGCTCGTGTAGTTCATAAGCTAATCGTTTTTGTAATGGCCGACGGGAGTCCTTTATAGAAATATATTGGCTATCGTTTTCAATTTTTGCGATTGCAACAACTAACGCCCTAGCTAAACATATCTCGTCTGTGTTTTTAATGCGAATAATTGAATTCTTTCTCGCCAAATGTTTCTCCAAATACTCTCACTATACGTTTTGTGCCTGTCCCACCAGTGGGCATTTCGACATGAACCAAATTAACCTTAACAGAATGATTTAAACGAAACTCACGATTAGACTGTATTACACGCTCGAACTCGGCTAAAACTCGTTCAGTTGTCAGTCTCCCCCGGGGCATAATGGTAATGAAATGGGGGTTTCAAGTTGAGGCGAACGCAAAACAAAGCGGATTGATCGTGCAGTGGAACACCTTCGGTCACCGTTTCAATCAAGCTTTCAAATATTTCGTGAAGGCGCGTATGGTATTCCGATAACTCCAAATGGGCAAACGTATTCGCGAACTGAACGGCATAGTCAGTACCAACAGTTTTAAACTTTCTCACTTTCACTTGCTTTACATTTGTAACAGTAAAAAAGTTATTATCTCTAACCTCATCACTAGTACCAGCGTCGTTATCCACCTCCTCGTGGGCTGTCTTCTCTCCTCTACCCGTCTGTAGAAGTCCACTATCGTCATTCCAGTCTTGTTCGAACAGCGCTCTCTGCTCAGCTGTCCAGTTCGTCGTCATGTTCTCAAGTACGGTATCACTACCAAGAGGCATCGACAGTAATGGTTCGTTATCATTCCAAATGTCCACAAAACGCTGTCGTTCCGTCGGAGACCAGTTGTCACAAAGGGATACATCCAAACCCATATATCTGCTCTCCCGTCCCCATTCAAGGACTCGCTGGATGAGTTCCATTCTCGTCTCAAAAATTTGCTGATATTCCAAAAAGGTAATATCAGACCCTAGTTCTGACTCCCACTCAGCGAGTTGGGCCAGCGTTTCACAGTTTTAAATTCGGCTATCCATATCGTTTTGAAGATAATCTTGCTCACTTAACAGTACTACAGCTCGAAATGCAATATGATTGAAACTGCAAAAGCTGCTCTTTTTATAGGCTTCACCAGACATGCGTAGTAAAGTAGAGCTCGCATTACGTAAGCATTAGGTAAGCATTTAACCTTGACAGACACCCCGGATAGTGCACGTTCAGGCTCGCCCACACACACTCATTAACTCATAACTAAATCTATCGCAAAAAGCACACGTTACACGCCGCTAACAATGAGTTCGCATACGTAAGCATCCACCTACAACAATGCACGTGCAGACTCACCCACACACACTCATAACTAAATCTACCGTAATAGATGCACGTTACGGAAATGTTTACTTAGACTCATGCTGCTAAGTCGGAAATCATTATTTTATATTCCAATTAGCTGTCAAAAATTATTCAAATCCTTTGTATCTCACAGATAAGTGCGTTATACTAAAACTCGAGCAGTGAAAAACGACTATTGGCTTGATAAATGCGTGATTATCAAAGTATTTCATGTGGGGGTATCAATTTTCAACTTCGCGAGCAACAGCCTGCGCATATATAGCCTTAGTGCTGTGTTCTCATTAGTGTAAGTAAGATCAGAAATCTTCCTAGCATAGTTACTGTACATATAGCTTCAAGACAACAAGGATAAACGTTTACCCAATGATCGGCAATAAAAAAGACCTGTTTATACTTGGCCAAATAAAATCTCAACTCAGAATAACCAAGCGTGGTCTCGAGCGTGGCTTGAGCGAACAAAGTATTCGCCTATCGCCCTATCGTCATCGAAAAAACAACAAACATTAGCATGGTTAATACTTGGCTGTGAAGCACTTAAAGTCACTACTTCAGTTCGTGCATTACATGCTAGGCTAAAGCCTAAAAGCCTATAATGACTCTCTGAAGAAGAAGGAAAGTATGAACAATTTAACGAACAGTCTGCAGAATATGAACAGTGAATTGAGGGACTATATATTTATGAACAGGGCATGAATAAAAGCGTTGCTTAGGCATGTATAGTACAATTACGTAATGCACACTAAATATAACTAAACATGTCATTACGTCATCTTGGTTAAAACCGGATACACCTAGTTGAACGTGCATACTTAATAATTAATGTGGGCGGGTAATTAATTCATGAACGTACCTCATTAATTCCGAATGTGGGCGGGTAATTAATTCATGAACGTACATCATTAATTCCGAATGTGGGCGGGTATTTCCGGTCATTACGTCATTGGCGGTATGACGTCATTGTCGGCATCCCTTTGGACGCTGGATGGGGGGGGGTTACCTACTGTGGAGGGAGGAAAACGTTCGTTGATGGAATTTGGTGTGCAGTTCAATGCAATATGTGAAGACATGGGGCGACGGGGTGATGTTGTCGAAGAATTCTTTCCAAACTCTAATTTGGGTATTGATGAGCAGCCAATGAATGAACAGCCAATGGACGAAGACTATTTGCAATGAACTTCCTTAGCCCTTAAGACAATTATAACCCAACATAATTGATATAACTAATTCGAAAAAAATGAGAACATAATTAAACATAGTCAACGCATGTCTGGATGCGCTGTCTGGATGCGCATGTGTCTGAGTATTGTACCACATGCGCTTGGTGAGAGCAAGAGTATGGTGTATAAATACGAAGTCACTCGCATCTAGACTGCGTTACAAGCTGCACTGACGAGCCGTTGAACGGCGAAACATGCATGTCTGCAGATTTGACTATATATATATATATATATATAATAGATATGGTTGATTTGGTTGCGTGTAAAACTAAATAACACTATATTAATAGTGTTGAGTATAGATAACAAAATACATTATGGAATACGTATTTCTTGTAATTTTGTACATTCATATCACATTGCAAACAATTTGAATGTTTAAAATGTGTAACATAGTGTTATATAAATTGCCAAGCGATGGTATGTCGTTCCTGAATGCCTTCCAAACTATAAATTATGTTCAGCAGCCAATGTAAGCCTGAAAACTAATCAGGAAATGCACTATACTGGCAGAATAAGAATGCAACTGAATCAAACTGCTTACACTCTAAAAACAATTGCAAAAAAACACATTTTATTAAATTAAAAATTTTCTTCCTTACGGAATTTTTTATATTTTGCGAAACACTTCGTTTTGGTAAGTGAAAACGTTTTATCAAATAAAAATGGGGGTCACCACAATTTTTCGCGAGTTAAATTACTTTAAAGTCATAATATCGGCCATTTTGAAACGTCACGGTCGCCATAGCAACGGTAGTTATGATACTTTTAAATTTTTTTTAGAACCCTTCAAGTATGGTTTTATGTATTTCAGATACATTTTTCCTCCTACAGTTAATAATTGCCCAAAATTTATTTTCTATTTCCTTAATTTTTCATTTTATACGAAATAATGCAAAACTGCATCGAGCCACCTTAAATTGGCTCCTTGCATTTTCTAAAAGAGATAGTAGATTTCCTACTTAGATCCAATTTTTTTGATAATTATTTTTGGTTTGAAAAACAAAGAGACTCGACTGACTTGAATACAACAGTGATCGAGTTAGTTATCATAGTTGGCGTATATAATGTTTTCTTTAGTTTTCTTGTTTATAGATGTGATAAATTATAACATGTTTAACTTATGTGTATGACAAATATGTATGATAAATTATTGGTGCAATCCCTCTAAATATTGAAATATATCGGGCAATATATCGGTATGCTCAAGTTTGAAGGGCATCTCAGCGACTATCTAGCTATTTAAGAGCTCTATATGTAACACAAAATCTTAAACATTTACTGGTGATTGAAGTTTTGTCAGTTTATCAAAGAATGAACGAAAAATGAATATTCCGCAATTCGCGCTGACTGAAAGACTGGATAGAATCACTCGGGATAGAATCATCACACCTCCATGGCTCCATATTTTAAAATTTTTATTTTTGTTCTGTTAGTCTAAATCGAGCTCGAAATTTTATATTTTTGACCCAAGATAAACTGGATTTCAGAAGCAATACATCGGCGAGTACTGAATAATATTCAGGTAAGGTTATTTTTATGTTTTATATGTAATAGAGCGATTTTGTTAGAAAATATTTGAAATCTTCGTTCGTGGATGTCAAGGCAGTCAAGCATGTTGTCCCTGCTTAAAATTTGAATTTGCCGCGACAATATATGAATTAAAACGCTGAAAATAATACAGTTCCAATTTAAAATTACTTCAGCAGATGCTGCTAACAAAATCTTCACTTTTACTTGGGCTTTCAATGTTTATATTTACCAACTGTATATGACAGATTGGCAGTTAAATACTCAGAGCCCATCTTGTCCTCGTATATAGCTTTATTTAAAGATTTAATCACTTCAAATATCAGCTACAACTTTCATATAAGATTTTAATATAATTATGTTGATACATATGCAGTGAAAATGGAGAAAAAAACAAAGTATTGCCTATTCTAAATATATTATTTGAGTTCAAGAGATTGCATCCTTGTCATCACTAACTGGTATACTGTCAATCAGAGTCATGTATCTAAATTCTGCTGTATTTGAGGAGAATTCTGCAGGAGAATTTGATTTAGAAACTCCCAAATGTGACTTGGATGCATTGAATTTAATTGGTTGTATTTAATATCTGTATCTTGTACCCAGAGGAATTTGCTAAGGTTTGACTGGGTAAAAAGACCAATCCCCCTGGGTCCTGGCGGTCGACCCCAGGGGGAAGCCACTGATACATGCATTTCCCAAGGGCAATAATGGCTTCGGTACAACATATCTATTTCTCACTCTACACTATGTGGTATCGACTAGTACTTCCTTCCCACATTCTAATGAAGCCAGACAGAAGCAATGTGTGGATATGGAACTTATTGCCAGTGCCGGACACTTCGCGAAATATTGGTGGTGCGAACTTAGGTTGCCAACATATAACCATCCTTTTGTTGTTGTAAATTCATTGATACAGCTTTGTTACACAGTTAACCAGCTATCATTCAAAGGCTTTGAGAAATTATTGGAGGGGGCGACCGCCCCTCTTGGCCGCCCTAGTGTCTACCACAGCTTATTTCAAAATACTTAAAATTGATTATGATTTTAGATATAACTGTAATTTAATCCAATAATAGTTGACCCTTATAGTATGCGTACCAGGGTTCATTAATTAATGTTTTTGTGTCTGTGAGCAAAATTTATTACCTTTTGAAATGTGCTTGCAAATTGAAATACATCTTATATTTTTAGATTATATGAGTCCCCCTTACTGTCTGCCACTGCTTAATATTACAGAATTCTATAATGTTCCTGCACAAATTGAAAAGGTTTATTATTTGTACATAAGTTAATGATGCCTGACCGTTACCAATGTTGAGCGGTTAACCATTTAGATGTGCCCTAAATCATACGTTAGTTTACTATGTTTAACACCACATGATTGTACTCGTCACAGACTGGTGGATGTTGGTGGGTTAACCGAACTGTTTGCCCATGTCTCTTTTTAACCCAGTAA
Source organism: Trachythela sp. YZ-2020 (assembly GCA_016169945.1). Taxonomy (NCBI): domain Eukaryota; kingdom Metazoa; phylum Cnidaria; class Anthozoa; order Malacalcyonacea; family Clavulariidae; genus Trachythela; species Trachythela sp. YZ-2020. The sequence continues at coordinate 5,456,397 of JADLSH010000389.1, forward strand.
GACAATTTGCTCATTTCACCCTAGTGGCCCTACATTCCTATTTCACTCTGTCTAAATGCCAGACGATTTTACTTGTTAAGGGAAAGAGTGTTCGATATGCATGGCTTAAATAGACATAATTATGAGACCTGTCTATTTGCATTCAATATATACTCTATTTTATGTATTATAAGGTTGTCCTAATATATATGTTTGCTTCTCTTGAGACAGATATTGTATATTTGGAGCTGGCGAAACAAGGTATATTTCTGTATGGTTCACCTTGTCCTCAGGACTCAAAGATTAGAACAATGACATATTACTGGAAGAGACAAAACAAATGATACAAGGATTGAATGAACTGCAGCAAGTTATGTGTGTTTGATATTGGCCAATGTGACAATGTAAAAGGTATTCAGATCATGGAAAACGTAGGGTTGCAGTCTTTTGACAATCACATGTCTACAAACTATGACACGATTAATATCAGTATAGTATTCTAACTCTAATTAACTCCTCACTTATGGTTAACCTATTAAACCGCAATGTGCCTTAATTCGCTATTATTCTCTGTCTAATACAAGGCAGTTTTTCAATCAATATGCAGCGACCTGTTCTAAACCATGCTGTTTTAATCAGTGGGTTGTGTCACAACAAAGTAGATTATAATTATACTCTGTCTCAGTCATGAAGCTAGAGATAGCAACTGGTTGTGCTATGCAAATTGTTGATTCTTTAATTATTGAAACCTTCAGAAATGCATTGTCTTTAGCCTATTTTAATGCATGCTTATTTGAATAGCAAGAGCAGTTTCCATGGCTTGCTTCGCCAATTGATGCTCTTTCTAACTGCAGACAATTGAGTAATCAAAGGGAGAGTAGGAGACTTGGTAGACATTATGTACAGGTAATACCATAAGCTATCTCTCTTGGATGAGAAAAACCTCTGGTCGCAATAGGGACTTACAAAAATAACAATTAGAATTTTTGTATTTTTATGCGGTGCAAAGATTTGATACAGTATGTAGTTAACTAATTCAAGGTTATGGCGGTTGACTGAACATGTGTAAAACTACCTGAAAAATACAATAAGAAGTTTGACGTTTCGAGCGAAGGCCCTTTGTCTGGGCTTCTACTAACTTCCAGATGAAGTTTTACACAACAGTCAACCGCCATATTTGCTATACTCTACCCACACTGGCACCGCACGATCGAGATAATTCAAGGTTAACCGATTAATGTCCAATGCATTTAAAATAGTGTATTAATTTTTATACTCCTAAGATTCTATTGTGGCCAGATGTTTTGCTTAATCCAAGAGAGCTAGCTAATAGCATTACATAATGTCCAGGCAGTCTACAAGTCTTCAGGTCGTTTTACAGAACAGTCAACTGCCGAGTATCCCACTCTCCTTATATAAAATAAAGCTTTCAATAATTGCATAGCATGGCTAGTTGCTAATGTCTAGCTTCACCACTGAGACAAAGTATATAATCTAGCTTGCTTTCTGCAGGACATTTGATGTTTGGCAAGTGCTATTTACTGCGGGATATTTAATGTTGTGCAAGTGCTCTGACCTCAGACCTCATATTCTATGTTGGATGTGTAATCGTATTCTAGCTGAGTAGTTGTCTCTTACACCAATATCTACATTGACGCTCACAATATTTTTTTCCATAGCCCTCGTCAGCAATGGAGAGTATAGTCCGGGACAAAATGGTCCAGTTTTGTGTACTGTGCACTGGGTGACCGGAGGATGTAGACCAGTTAATGATTTTTGGGGAGAACCAAGTGTTTGTTGAATGCCCTGGTACTGATGTGATCAACGCTCTGATAGATGTCATATCCGCGCACTACCGTACGTTTTCAACGTTTCCGACCCAGATGGTATGGTTGTGACCTTATCCTTTCTTCAGGAAATTGTGTTGCGATCAAGCGATAATGCATACAAAGGTACAAAGTACTCAGCATTAATGACTGAACTAAACAGTAGCATGTCAATAGCTGAAAACGAACTGTAAAACTATTCTGTTATGAATTAAGCTAACTGTAATCCTACAAAATAGTCTGTACATTATTTAATAGTCTTAACATTACTTTATAGTCTTAATAAATTATTTAACAATTATTATAGTATTATGCTTTCTTATATAATGGTAAAACTAGATTCAAAAATCATGGTTGCCACAGAGTAACTTTGAAAAAACAAAGCACTGCACAATCTGGGAATGAGTATAACATTTGAATTCTGTGTTTCAACCATCTTGCAATCATTGAAACATAGAATTAAGATGTCAACCATTTTCGATGTGTGCATTGTTTTGTATGTTCTTCAGCCCGATTCAATTTGTGTGTTCTAAGTTGTGTTTTAGGAAAGGTGTGTAATAGAGTACAGGGTCAATACATGTGTTGTCTAGCACAGCTTTAGCTGTGTAATAAAACACACCTTGGTGCGTGTCAAAACACACCTTGGTGTGTTTCAAAACACACCTTGATGTGTTAGAAAACACACCTTGGTGTGTTAGAAAACACACCTTCTTCCAAAACACACCTTTAGGTGTGTCAAAATTTGGACAAGCCGAAAGCACACCTTTAGGTGTGTTTTCTAACACACCTTATGGTGTGTTTAACACATCTTTTGGTGTGTAACTAAACACACCTCAAGCTGTGTTTAACACACCCTATGGTGTGTTTAACACACCTTAGGTGTGTATTAAAACACACCTTAAAGTGTGTTTAACACACCTTATGGTGTGTTACAAAACACACCTAAAGGTGTGTTAAAATTTGGACAGAAAAGTGTGTTTTTAGAGTGTGTACTGTTATTTATATATATAAATTTTTTCTTCACATATAACCGAATTTTAAAGTTTGAATAACAAATTTTCACTTTGGTTTTGAAAAATTTGCAGATGTTAATCAAGTATAACTGTTTTTGCCTCCTTATTGCACATTTGAATATTGCTTCGAACTATTTATTAATGTAAATTGTCGTTTGTATGTAATAAATAATGTATAATAATAAATATTTCCAACTTGCTGATTGGCCTACCTCCAGAGACGTTTCATTATTTCCCAGTAGACGGGAAAATAAGGGAGCGTAGGCACGGGCGGCGAGATCTGATTGGCTGTTGCTACTCTACAGAATGCACAATAAACATGACATTTTTAAAAGCCTTTGGAAAACGCTTGGAAACTTTGTATTAAATGTACTGGCAAGGTCTTTGTAAAAGGTTCTTGCATAGGAACTCATGGAGAAGACTGCGCTCAACATTGGTAAAACACGCTGAAAAGTACAACACAAAACTATACTATTAAATTTTAAAGATTTCTGGAACTCCAATGGTGACAATAGATTCCAATCTTTCTTGGAAACCGGTAAATATAATCTTAGAGTTACAACTACATATAGATCGAATTATAACTATAAAGTAACGAAACTCGCCTGCGAGGCAACATGGCTTCAGAAGACTTGGGCATTGACAGTAATTACAAGTACGCGAAAGAAAAAATGCTGAATTTATTATATAAAATAGAATTCAAAATTGACAAGCTTAAGGGCCTGTTTATATGATCCCGTCTAGGCGGGAGGGGACGTTTTCATCTCGTCTAATCGGGAAACTCGCCTAGGCGGGATAGAGTGTTTATATGGGAATTTTTCGTCCCGGATAGGCGGGATCCCGGCAACAGACGCCGGGATCTCGTCTAGGCAGGATACAAGCGGGATAATATAAACACTCAATAAAGTTTATATTACCAAAATATACAAATTCTCGTGCATAACCTTTCTATTTACTTTATAGGATTACAGAAGATCGAAGGAACTCAGTGGAAAAAGTGATGCGAAACGGTGGACAAGCGATGCATATGCCTGAATAATACAATTCATTTTCCTATTCCTACTATCGTTAAGGTAAGTGTTTAACTTGTTGGGAAGCTTGGCGAGCTAATCAGGTTGTTTTATTTTCATGGAGAAAATATTTATCACTTGTTAGCAGATCAATGTGAAGTTAAAATAGCTTACACAATATATAAATTAGAATGTGATACGATATATATATATATATATATAATAAAGCAAGAAATAAGGAAAAAATGTAGGTATATCATGTTCAAGAAAGAAATGTTATGAAAACATTATATCACACTGTGATAGAGTGACACATGATTTTACAATGCATGCAGATGGCCGCGCACCTGCTCCGTGGTATAATTGATCTAGCATTCTCCATATTATTGATTATTCTTGTTAGGCCACATTTGAAATAGTGTTAATTTATTTCAAAAAATGTTTAGAAACTTTATGGGAACGATAATACACATTTTTATATCTATACATGAATGTATTATCTTGTACTTTCGTTTTAAATACTCTACAGCATACATGGTATGTAGTCATGTTTTGCAAACACAAAAACGCCAAACGAACTAAATTGCTTTTTGTGGGTAACCTAGCAACGCTGTAAGTATATCAGCAAACGAAATATTAGTTATAACCACTTTAGGGAAGTTCAAAACCTTGTAAATATATCAACTCCAAGACTTGGATTTCCACAGAAGTTGGTTGAATCAATCGTTTCTTTACTGATTAAGCTGCACAAATAGTATTCTTTTGACTATACAACTATAAGGCTATTTCTAAAATCGGGAAATGGGGAATGGAAAAACCCGGAATACTTAAACGAATGAAACAGAATCTCTTAAACCCGGAATAATAAACACGGAATCTCTAAATTTACTAAAACCCGGAATAATAAGAGCTGGCCATGGAATCTCCGTCTTTTACTACTCCAAGTTGTAAAGATTCCGGCTTTTAGTATTCCGTGTTTTAGAAATTTCGGCTTTTAGTATTCGGTTTTATTCGGGGTTTTAAAAATTGCTCGCTTTTAAAAGCATGTTGATAATTGCCAAACTGCCGTTGCATTTACATATTTGTATAGTCGTCTTACGGGGGTTCTGACTTGACGCTCTGGCGCAGAGCGATTTTACTAAAGTTTAGATTTGAGTATAAAGTACTGTCAAGGCGAACACTTTATTGCGAGTTCGTTGTAAAGAAGCTTATTTATATGTGCTTCCTTTCTGGGCCGAGATTTATTCTCTGTTGTCCATATGAGAGAGAGTTGCCCGTATTAGAGAGGAGTCCGTAGGGAGAGTTTCGACTGTACAAATGTTTGCCCAAATTATATATACTGTGAAACTTCTAGAAGCAGCATATTTTTTTAAAATGTTTTTAAATTGATTTGAGGCAAAAGGGAAACCCAGAAAACTTGCTTAGAGAAGCAAATTCCTTAACTCTAAAACGCTGAAAATATTTGAATAAGAATTGAAGTCGTTTTTCCATGACAACATCTACCCACTGATCTTTAGAAATTTTCGTCTCGCTTCATGTAATGATAATTGCTAAACGCCACATACAGTAGTAGATGTGCCCCCCCATCCAGCGCCGGAAGTGACGTCAGCATTTTGAGGATCTCGCCATATGACGTCATTTGCGTAGATACGCGTAGATACATGTAGATGCATACGGATATGCGTAGATACGCGTAGATACAGGTAAATATGCATATATGCGTGTTCAGAGTATAAACTGAGGATGTAAACACTGTTTTCGGCATTGTGTTTACAAATTTTACAGATAGAACATTTGGAGAAGAAACTTATAGAACAACTTATAGAACAATTTAAAGAACAATCATAGTGTTGTATGTGTTTAAGAAATAAATCGAATTTCGTTATAATCTTTCGTGAATGTGATGGCTCTGAAAAGAGCCGGGTTTTTTGTCTTTAAGACTGTCGCATCCATAGTGCATAGGCCTCGACCTCTACTTTGGCGCAGTGTTGGTAGGCGTTGTCCTCGATGTGGTTGCCACAGGTTTCCAGCCATATAAGTTGATCAAATAATTCTCCAGCTTTAGGGCAACCAAAGTATTCCAGATTTACGGAGGGGATATTAAGTTTTGCCAACAGATCCTTTTCATAATGGCCTCCTTTGTATACAATTGTAGAGGCTGGCTTTTTACGGGTTTCAATGTAGAAATTCTCTACAATTGCTTCCAATTCTGAAATTTGGAATGCTTGATGCCCCACGGCCCGCCAAGCGGTAATTTATGGATCCGGTTTTGAACATAACTGCATGTCTTTCGATCTTTATGAGTGAGATCGCCCCATCGTAGGTTGATGTCAAAGAAGAAGGACTTCGCTTCGCTGTCACCAACTTTCAACAGACCCATCTCCTTACAAAGGAACTTGTTTTGAATCTAATATCCGTCCATATCAATTACCGCAACAATCTCCGATATTTTGAAAGCCATGGTGATCATATGTGAATGTGTTGTTGACCTGCTTTTATATAGAATGTTAGCATTGCTAAACGTATCTATATGTACTTACATGTATCTACATATCCAGGTGTATCTACGCGTATCTACGCAAACGACACCGTATTGAATACTAATTACTTACGCCGCGGGGAAATTACACGGAGATACATGTATCTACGCGTATTTACGCATATCCAGGTGTATCTACGCACATTATCACGTGCGTTTCACGCGCGATCTTGGCCATTGACCTTAATCATAAAAGCGCGCGAATCTCTTTACATATATAAGGTTGACCTTTCTACATAGTTTGACGTCCGTCATGGACCGAAAACAGCGAGAGACCGCACGGACAAAGAAAAACTATTACAAGAAGAAAGAAGAGGCAGCCAAGGCGAAGGCCCTCAACGAATTTTTACAGCGCGAGACCCCACAATTACTTCTCAAATTCGAGGGGGAGTATAAAGAGGGCAGAGAGGAAGGTGTGACCGGGACGAAGCCCTCAGCCACCCCGGATAAGAACGGTGCACTATCGACTTCATAGAAGACGATACACAGTGGATGGACGATCTCCCGGATCTTGGCCCGTCTCTTCCGGAACTGGATCCGTTTCACCTTAATGCCTTGATGGAGGACGATCTCCCGGACCTTGGGTCATATCTCCCGGAACTGGACTCGTCTCTTCCTTGAGACTAAAAAAAACGGCTCTTTTCAGAGCCACCACAATCACGAAAGATTATAACGAAATTCGATTTATTAATGTTAACATACTCTTTTTTTTTTACACATGAACTTATAATAGTGTCTCTTGCACATTGTCTCAATAATCAAAGTTCCACATAAGAAGAAAAAAAAAGTTTAAAATGGGTTTGTACTCAAACAATTTATTTCTTACGTGAATACCGTATAACTATTACTTCGCTAAATAACTTTATAAATGTTTAGCTGAACAATTATCGTATCGCCGTTCATTGATCGTCAATCCGGTAAGAAAGATACCCCAAGATTGCTTGGTAATCAGAAAAGTCCGAACTCTGTCTCAAGTTCATCAAGAAACTAAAAGTCACTTCATGATCTTTTCCCAAATCTTTAAAAAGCTCTGCAGCGTGTTCGTAGTAGTCCAACTTCAGCACACGGACAGCCTCGATAAACTGTTTCCAAACTATTCCTCTTTCGATTACTCGTTCTATGGCCTCCAACCCGTATGATACAGATCTTTGCTCTTCTGATAACATAATACACTCGTGTCTCCTCTGACTAGGATGATTGACTTCACAACCCCGGCATTTTTCTTTGCAAACTGTTCCAATTTCAAGAACGACAGATTCTGCAAATACTGCATTAATCAAATGACATAAATTCTTCACCTCTGACGGTACAATTTCGTCTACATCTAAACTGTTTGCCCATACCACTTTCGATTGAGAGAAATTCATGTTCTTCTATGTAAACACACTCTCAGACAATTTTATTTTAAACAAATTAGTATTGATTTTTCCCAAAATGGATGTAACTACTTGTAGATACATGTGGATATGCGTAGATACGCGTAGATACATGTAGATGCATGCGGATATGCGTAGATACGCGTAGATACATGTAGATGCATGTAGATATGCGCGTATAGATACGCGCATCTACATGTATCTACTTATGTTTCTGCGTATCTGCGTGTGTTTCCGCGTATCTACGCGTGTATGTCATCATTTTCCTGAGACCTGATTGGTTTAGGATGGCAAGAGAGAGTATAAAATTGAGCCGATGTGGGATATCTGTTATTCTATATACGGCTTTGACAAAGAGAACTTAACAAAATGAATTGTTTACATGGAAAACCTGCTGCCTATTCCACAACAAGTAATGGATCCTTTTGGTTTTGTGGTCAAAACCCTACCTGTAATTTCTTCTGTGCGGAAGATGAAGGCTACATGTATGAAAAAGCCATAACAGCTTGGAGATGTACGGAGCAGCCTCATCCTCGGTGCGATGAACATCATAAGCTTGCAAGAATGCGTGTGGTCAAAGATTTGATGAAAAAGAGTTACGGAAGACCGTTTTTCGTGTGTTCTGACAAAAATAGTGCATGTTCATTATGGGTATGGGGTGATGTGGTACTGGCAACGAGACCAACTTGTCATCACAGACTCCCGTGTGCATCCCGAAAAGTCAAAAAAGAAGGTGTCAACAAGGATCGTATGTTTTTCTGTTGACCAAATGAGAAGGAAAACTCGTGTCGGTTTTTCGAGTGGGCTCCCGAAGAAGAAGGTTTGCTGCAACCTGTAAACTTCACTATGCCTGGACCAGTACAAGGCCGAGAAGAAGAGAACTACTTAAAAAATTGCTGTGATGATTTAACACGTAGTTTTCAGAACATGAACATTAATTAGAACATTAGTTAACTTCAGAACATTATTCTGTCTAGATTTACATCTATTTGTATTTTATGGTTATAAATAAATACGTTGTTTGCTTTCTGTATTCATTCTGTCTTTGACTGTGCAGTATGGAAGTGATTTTGGATGAGCTTCAGAAAAATAACGTTGACATTGACATGAAAACGTTATCGCATCATATAAATATTTGTCTTGAACATCACAAAACACTGTATGAACAAATGGCAACGCGTGTTTATTCCTGTGATCTAACTACGCTTTTTCACGAAACGAATGTTATCAATTTTGCTCGTGCCATAGCTTACCTAACAATGGTTTATGTGATGAATGACTCTTGCTCCGAACACGTTACGCGTAGAGCTGTACGACTAGTTGCATCAGTTTTAAAAACCATTGATTTCACAAAGTTCAAGATCGAAGAAAGTTTTTCCGTAAAATGATTTCTTTCGCTAAACGCATATTTTCGCTATAAAGTACAGGGGCCTATGAAATAAAACTTATTATGTTGTTTGCTTGTGGACACGATGGATGTGAGATTTAAAACACCCGCAAATTTTTATATTTGTGGACAAAGCCAGAATGGGAAATCGTATTTGGTTCGTTCTATGCTACATCATATGGAAGAATTGTTTTTTCCTGTTCCAGCCAAAGTGATATATTGTTATGGAGAATATCAAAAAGAATTTGATGAGTTATCGAGAACCCTACCAAACGTTGAATTGATGGAGGTTTTCCGAGCGATTTATACGATATGACCGATGGGTGTGAAAACTCTCTAGTCATACTGGATGATTTGATGTCTCAATGCTCTAATGATCAACGCATGTCGGATCTATTTACTCGTGGTTCTCATCACCGTGGAATTTCAGTTTTATTCCTTACCCAAAACCTATTTCCACCTGGTAAATTGTCACGAACGATCAGTTTAAATTCCCACTATATGATGATATTCCGAAACCCGCGCGATTCGCTTGGTATTGCAACCTTGGCACGTCAAATGTATCCAAGAGACACGAATTACCTATTAGAATCGTTTAACGATGCTACAAGTAAACCATATGGATATTTAATGATTGATTGTCATCAGTTGACACCAGAAAACGTACGTCTTAGAACAAACATTCTTCCATGGGAAAGACAAGTTGTTTACATGAAACGTACTTAAGTTGCGTGTGTCACCTAAACCCATCATTTGCGAGATGTCGAAGCACATGAAAGGAAGTCTTCCCTATCTTCAAGTGATAGTGAAATGTATACCTAAATTGCGAAAATTTCTTATCGATAATATTCCCGCGGATGTGATCACGGCTATTTGTGAGTGTTCACTGAATTTACTTAAAGGCGTTATCCCTCTAACACCTCGTCAAAAGCGACGTTTGGTGCGCTACAAGACACATCTCCGTGCCTTAGCCAATAAAAAAGTGTCAATAAAAGAAAAGAAGAAACACCTTAATCAGAAAGGAGGGAACCTACTAGCTGCCTTACTGCCGCCTGTGTTAAGCGTGCTCAGTAGCTTACTTATAAAATGAAGCATACCAAACGAATGGTATTGGTCCCTGAGGATGTGTTGCATAGATACGAACAGAAACAAAGGCTTGAAACGTCACCGCTTATGGCCAACATGATGCATAAAGATACGGAAATGTCAAATATTCTCCAACGTACGGATATGGCTGATGCCGAAAAGCAAAAACTATACTATGCGAACATGGAACGTTATCTAGATCTAAGACGTCAAAAGGACAGTCAAATACCAACCGTTCGGATAGCACCTCACATTGAAAACAAAGAAAAGCTTTTGCCTGGAGAGACGGCACAGTTGCCTGATGCGACCATTGTCGATCATATACCTAAAACAATGCGTCCAAGAGCTACAGCACTTTTAAACCGTTTGAAAGCAAGACCGGACGTTATTTCTTGGGATGAATCTGGACAAGTCAACTTGGACGGTAGGAAAATTCCACAGTCAAACATATCAGATCTCATCAGCGATGCCATGAGAGGGAGAAAGAATTTTAATCCTACAGGTTCGAAGGAATGTTTCCGTGCTTTATCAAAGATGAATATGCCTACAGATCTTGTAAGGAATGAGGAAAGATGGAGACAAGCCCAAATGGACAGTTCGTCTGGCGAGGAAGAGGTTCATTACAGCAGTCCGCAACGTGCTTGCCAGCGGGGTACAAGCTCACAGCGTACAACCGTTGTTTTGTATGTTCTTCAGCCCGATTCAATTTGTGTGTTCTAAGTTGTGTTTTAGGAAAGGTGTGTAATAGAGTACAGGGTCAATACATCTGTTGTCTAGCACAGCTTTAGCTGTGTAATAAAACACACCTTGGTGTGTGTCAAAACACACTTTGGTGTGTTTCAAAACACACCTTGATGTGTTAGAAAACACACATTGGTGTGTTAGAAAACACACCTTCTTCCAAAACACACCTTTAGGTGTGTCAAAATTTGGACAAGCCGAAAGCACACCTTTAGGTGTGTTTTCTAACACACCTTATGGTGTGTTTAACACATCTTTTGGTGTGTAACTAAACACACCTCAAGCTGTGTTTAACACACCCTATGGTGTGTTTAACACACCTTAGGTGTGTATTAAAACACACCTTAAAGTGTGTTTAACACACCTTATGGTGTGTTACAAAACACACCTAAAGGTGTGTTAAAATTTGGACAGAAAAGTGTGTTTTTAGAGTGCGTACTGTTATTTATATATATAAATTTTTTCTTCACATATAACCGAATTTTAAAGTTTGAATAACAAATTTTCACTTTGGTTTTGAAAAATTTGCAGATGTTAATCGAGTATAACTGTTTTTGCATCCTTATTGCACATTTGAATATTGCTTCGAACTATTTATTAATGTAAATTGTCGTTTGTATGTAATAAATAATGTATAATAATAAATATTTCCAACTTGCCGATTGGCCTACCTCCACAGACGTTTCATTATTTCCCAGCAGACGGGAAAATAAGGGAGGGTAGGCACGGGCGGCGAGATCTGATTGGCTGTTGCTACTCTACAGAATGCACAATAAACATGACATTTTTAAAAGCCTTTGGAAAACGCTTGGAAACTTTGTATTAAATGTACTGGCAAGGTCTTTGTAAAAGGTTCTTGCATAGGAACTCATGGAGAAGACTGCGCTCAACATTGGTAAAACACGCTGAAAAGTACAACACAAAACTATACTATTAAATTTTAAAGATTTGTGGAACTCCAAAGGTGACAATAGATTCCAATCTTTCTTGGAAACCAGTAAATATAATCTTAGAGTTACAACTACATATAGATCGAATTATAACTATAAAGTAACGAAACTCGTCTGCGAGGCAACATGGCTTCAGAAGACTTGGGCATTGACAGTAATTACAAGAACGCGAAAGAAAAAATGCTGAATTTATTATATAAAATAGAATTCAAAATTGACAGGCTTAAGGGCCTGTTTATATGATCCCGTCTAGGCGGGAGGGGACGTTTTCATCTCGTCTAATCGGGAAACTCGCCTAGGCGGGATAGAGTGTTTATATGGGTATTTTTCGTCCCGGATAGGCGGGATCCCGGCGACAGACGCCGGGATCTCGTCTAGGCAGGATACAAGCGGGATAATATAAACACTCAATAAAGTTTATATTACCAAAATATACAAATTCTCGTCCATAACCTTTCTATTTACTTTATAGGATTACAGAAGATCGAAGGAACTCAGTGGAAAAAGTGATGCGAAACGGTGGACAAGCGATGCATATGCCTGAATAATACAATTCATTTTCCTATTCCCACTATCGTTAAGGTAAGTGTTTAACTTGTTGGGAAGCTTGGTGAGCCAATGTTTATTTTCATGGAGAAAATATTTATCCGGCACTTGTTATAGCAGATCAAATATGAAGTTAAAATAGCTTACACAATATATAAATTAGAATGTGATACGATATATATATATATATATAATAAAGCAAGAAATAAGGAAAAAATGTAGGTATATCATGTTCAAGAAAGAAATGTTATGAAAACATTATATCACACTGTGATAGAGTGACACATGATTTTACAATGCATGCAGGTGGCCGCGCACCTGCTCCGTGGTATAATTGATCTAGCATTCTCCATATTATTGATTATTCTTGTTAGGCCACATTTGAAATAGTGTTAATTTATTTCAAAAAATGTTTAGAAACTTTATGGGAACGATAATACACATTTTTATATCTATACATGAATGTATTATCTTGTACTTTCGTTTTAAATACTCTACAGCATACATGGTATGTAGTCATGTTTTGCAAACACAAAAACGCCAAACGAACTAAATTGCTTTTTGTGGGTAACCTAGCAACTGTAAGTATATCAGCAAACGAAATATTAGTTATAACCACCTTAGGGAAGTTCAAAACCTTGTAAATATATCAACTCCAAGACTTGGATTTCCACAGAAGTTGGTTGAATCAATCGTTTCTTTACTGATTAAGCTGCACAAATAGTATTCTTTGACTATATAACTATAAGGCTGTTTCTAAAATCGGGAAATGGAAAATGGAAAACCTCGGAATACTTAAACGGAATGAAACAGAACCTCTTAAACTCGGAATAATAAACACGGAATCTTTAAATTTACTAAAACCCGGAATAATAAAAGCTGGCCATGGAATCTCCGTCTTTTACTACTCCAAGTTGTAAAGATTCCGGCTTTTAGTATTCCGTGTTTTAGAAATTTCGCTTTTAGTATTCGGTTTTATTCGGGGTTTTAAAAATTGCTCGCTTTTAAAAGCATGTTGATAATTGCCAAACTGCCGTTGCATTTACATATTTGTATAGTCGTCTTACGGGGGTTCTGACTTGACGCTCTGGCGCAGAGCGATTTTACTAAAGTTTAGATTTGAGTATAAAGTACTGTCAAGGCGAACACTTTATTGCGAGTTCGTTGTAAAGAAGCTAATTTATATGTGCTTCCTTTCTGGGCCGAGATTTATTCTCTGTTGTCCATATGAGAGAGAGTTGCCCGTATTAGAGAGGAGTCCGTAGGGAGAGTTTCGACTGTACAAATGTTTGCCCAAATTATATATACTGTGAAACTTCTAGAAGCAGCATATTTTTTTAAAATGTTTTTAAATTGATTTGAGGCAAAAGGGAAACCCAGAAAACTTGCTTAGAGAAGTAAATTCCTTAACTCTAAAACGCTGAAAATATTTGAATAAGAATTGAAGTCGTTTTTCCATGACAACATCTACCCACTGATCTTTAGAAATTTTCGTCTCGCTTCATGTATTGATAATTGCTAAACGCCACATACAGTAGTAGATGTGCCCCCCCCCCCATCCAGCGCCGGAAGTGACGTCAGCATTTTGAGGATCTCGCCATATGACGTCATTTGCGTAGATACGCGTAGATACATGTAGATGCATACGGATATGCGTAGATACGCGTAGATACAGGTAAATATGCATATATGCGTGTTCAGAGTATAAACTGAGGATGTAAACACTGTTTTCGGCATTGTGTTTACAAATTTTACAGAGAGAACATTTGGAGAAGAAACTTATAGAACAACTTATAGAACAATTTAAAGAACAATCATAGTGTTGTATGTGTTTAAGAAATAAATCGAATTTCGTTATAATCTTTCGTGAATGTGATGGCTCTGAAAAGAGCCGGGTTTTTTGTCTTTAAGACTGTCGCATCCATAGTGCATAGGCCTCGACCTCTACTTTGGCGCAGTGTTGGTAGGCGTTGTCCTCGATGTGGTTGCCACAGGTTTCCAGCCATATAAGTTGATCAAATAATTCTCCAGCTTTAGGGCAACCAAAGTATTCCAGATTTACGGAGGGGATATTAAGTTTTGCCAACAGATCCTTTTCATAATGGCCTCCTTTGTATACAATTGTAGAGGCTGGGTTTTTACGGGTTTCAATGTAGAAATTCTCTACAATTGCTTCCAATTCTGAAATTTGGAATGCTTGATGCCCCACGGCCCGCCAAGCGGTAATTTATGGATCCGGTTTTGAACATAACTGCATGTCTTTCGATCTTTATGAGTGAGATCGCCCCATCGTAGGTTGATGTCAAAGAAGAAGGACTTCGCTTCGCTGTCACCAACTTTCAACAGACGCATCTCCTTACAAAGGAACTTGTTTTGAATCTAATATCCGTCCATATCAATTACCGCAACAATCTCCGATATTTTGCAAGCCATGGTGATCATATGTGAATGTGTTGTTGACCTGCTTTTATATAGAATGTTAGCATTGCTAAACGTATCTATATGTACTTACATGTATCTACATATCCAGGTGTATCTACGCGTATCTACGCAAACGACACCGTATTGAATACTAATTACTTACGCCGCGGGGAAATTACACGGAGATACATGTATCTACGCGTATTTACGCATATCCAGGTGTATCTACGCACATTATCACGTGCGTTTCACGCGCGATCTTGGCCATTGACCTTAATCATAAAAGCGCGCGAATCTCTTTACATATATAAGGTTGACCTTTCTACATAGTTTGACGTCCGTCATGGACCGAAAACAGCGAGAGACCGCACGGACAAAGAAAAACTATTACAAGAAGAAAGAAGAGGCAGCCAAGGCGAAGGCCCTCAACGAATTTTTACAGCGCGAGACCCCACAATTACTTCTCAAATTCGAGGGGGAGTATAAAGAGGGCAGAGAGGAAGGTGTGACCGGGACGAAGCCCTCAGCCACCCCGGATAAGAACGGTGCAGGTATCGACTTAATAGAAGACGATACACAGTGGATGGACGATCTCCCGGATCTTGGCCCGTCTCTTCCGGAACTGGATCCGTTTCACCTTAATGCCTTGATGGAGGACGATCTCCCGGACCTTGGGTCATATCTCCCGGAACTGGACTCGTCTCTTCCTTGAGACTAAAAAAACCGGCTCTTTTCAGAGCCACCACAATCACGAAAGATTATAACGAAATTCGATTTATTAATGTTAACATACTCTTTTTTTTTTACACATGAACTTATAATAGTGTCTCTTGCACATTGTCTCAATAATCAAAGTTCCACATAAGAAGAAAAAAAAAGTTTAAAATGGGTTTGTACTCAAACAATTTATTTCTTACGTGAATACCGTATAACTATTACTTCGCTAAATAACTTTATAAATGTTTAGCTGAACAATTATCGTATCGTCGTTAATTGATCGTCAATCCGGTAAGAAAGATACCCCAAGATTGCTTGGTAATCAGAAAAGTCCGAACTCTGTCTCAAGTTCATCAAGAAACTAAAAGTCACTTCATGATCTTTTCCCAAATCTTTAAAAAGCTCTGCAGCGTGTTCGTAGTAGTCCAACTTCAGCACACGGACAGCCTCGATAAACTGTTTCCAAACTATTCCTCTTTCGATTACTCGTTCTATGGCCTCCAACCCGTATGATACACATCTTTGCTCTTCTGATAACATAATACACTCGTGTCTCCTCTGACTAGGATGATTGACTTCACAACCCAGGCATTTTTCTTTGAAAACTGTTCCAATTTCAAGAGCGACAGATTCTGCAAATACTGCATTCATCAAATGACATAAATTCTTCACCTCTGACGGTACAATTTCGTCTACATCTAAACTGTTTGCCCATACCACTTTCGATTGAGAGAAATTCATGTTCTTCTATGTAAACACACTCTCAGACAATTTTATTTTAAACAAATTAGTATTGATAGTTCTTTCCCAAAATGGATGTAACTACTTGTAGATACATGTGGATATGCGTAGATACGCGTAGATACATGTAGATGCATGCGGATATGCGTAGATACGCGTAGATACATGTAGATGCATGTAGATATGCGCATCTACATGTATCTACTTATGTTTCTGCGTATCTACGCGTGTTTCCGCGTATCTACGCGTGTATGTCATCATTTTCCTGAGACCTGATTGGTTTAGGATGGCAAGAGAGAGTATAAAATTGAGCCGATGTGGGATATCTGTTATTCTATATACGGCTTTAACAAAGAGAACTTAACAAAATGAATTGTTTACATGGAAAACCTGCTGCCTATTCCACAACAAGTAATGGATCCTTTTGGTTTTGTGGTCA
The DNA here is from genome assembly GCA_016169945.1 of Trachythela sp. YZ-2020. Classification (NCBI taxonomy): domain Eukaryota; kingdom Metazoa; phylum Cnidaria; class Anthozoa; order Malacalcyonacea; family Clavulariidae; genus Trachythela; species Trachythela sp. YZ-2020. The sequence goes on from JADLSH010000389.1 coordinate 5,473,168, forward strand.
AAACCCTACCTGTAATTTCTTCTGTGCGGAAGATGAAGGCTACATGTATGAAAAAGCCATAACAGCTTGGAGATGTACGGAGCAGCCTCATCCTCGGTGCGATGAACATCATAAGCTTGCAAGAATGCGTGTGGTCAAAGATTTGATGAAAGAGAGTTACGGAAGACCGTTTTTCGTGTGTTCTGACAAAAATAGTGCATGTTCATTATGGGTATGGGGTGATGTGGTACTGGCAACGAGACCAACTTGTCATCACAGACTCCCGTGTGCATCCCGAAAAGTCAAAAAAGAAGGTGTCAACAAGGATCGTATGTTTTTCTGTTGTCCAAATGAGAAGGAAAACTCGTGTCGGTTTTTCGAGTGGGCTCCCGAAGAAGAAGGTTTGCTGCAACCTGTAAACTTCACTATGCCTGGACCAGTACAAGGCCGAGAAGAAGAGAACTACTTAAAAAATTGCTGTGATGCTTTAACACGTAGTTTTCAGAACATGAACATTAATTAGAACATTAGTTAACTTCAGAACATTATTCTGTCTAGATTTACATCTATTTGTATTTTATGGTTATAAATAAATACGTTGTTTGCTTTCTGTATTCATTCTGTCTTTGACTGTGCAGTATGGAAGTGATTTTGGATGAGCTTCAGAAAAATAACGTTGACATTGACATGAAAACGTTATCGCATCATATAAATATTTGTCTTGAACATCACAAAACACTGTATGAACAAATGGCAACGCGTGTTTATTCCTGTGATCTAACTACGCTTTTTCACGAAACGAATGTTATCAATTTTGCTCGTGCCATAGCTTACCTAACAATGGTTTATGTGATGAATGACTCTTGCTCCGAACACGTTACGCGTAGAGCTGTACGACTAGTTGCATCAGTTTTAAAAACCATTGATTTCACAAAGTTCAAGATCGAAGAAAGTTTTTTCCGTAAAATGATTTCTTTCGCTAAACGCATATTTTCGCTATAAAGTACAGGGGCCTATGAAATAAAACTTATTATGTTGTTTGCTTGTGGACACGATGGATGTGAGATTTAAAACACCCGCAAATTTTTATATTTGTGGACAAAGCCAGAGTGGGAAATCGTATTTGGTTCGTTCTATGCTACATCATATGGAAGAATTGTTTTTTCCTGTTCCAGCCAAAGTGATATATTGTTATGGAGAATATCAAAAAGAATTTGATGAGTTATCGAGAACCCTACCAAACGTTGAATTGATGGAGGTTTTCCGAGCGATTTATACGATATGACCGATGGGTGTGAAAACTCTCTAGTCATACTGGATGATTTGATGTCTCAATGCTCTAATGATCAACGCATGTCGGATCTATTTACTCGTGGTTCTCATCACCGTGGAATTTCAGTTTTATTCCTTACCCAAAACCTATTTCCACCTGGTAAATTGTCACGAACGATCAGTTTAAATTCCCACTATATGATGATATTCCGAAACCCGCGCGATTCGCTTGGTATTGCAACCTTGGCACGTCAAATGTATCCAAGAGACACGAATTACCTATTAGAATCGTTTAACGATGCTACAAGTAAACCATATGGATATTTAATGATTGATTGTCATCAGTTGACACCAGAAAACGTACGTCTTAGAACAAACATTCTTCCATGGGAAAGACAAGTTGTTTACATGAAACGTACTTAAGTTGCGTGTGTCACCTAAACCCATCATTTGCGAGATGTCGAAGCACATGAAAGGAAGTCTTCCCTATCTTCAAGTGATAGTGAAATGTATACCTAAATTGCGAAAATTTCTTATCGATAATATTCCCGCGGATGTGATCACGGCTATTTGTGAGTGTTCACTGAATTTACTTAAAGGCGTTATCCCTCTAACACCTCGTCAAAAGCGACGTTTGGTGCGCTACAAGACACATCTCCGTGCCTTAGCCAATAAAAAAGTGTCAATAAAAGAAAAGAAGAAACACCTTAATCAGAAAGGAGGGAACCTACTAGCTGCCTTACTGCCGCCTGTGTTAAGCGTGCTCAGTAGCTTACTTATAAAATGAAGCATACCAAACGAATGGTATTGGTCGCTGAGGATGTGTTGCATAGATACGAACAGAAACAAAGGCTTGAAACGTCACCGCTTATGGCCAACATGATGCATAAAGATACGGAAATGTCAAATATTCTCCAACGTACGGATATGGCTGATGCCGAAAAGCAAAAACTATACTATGCGAACATGGAACGTTATCTAGATCTAAGACGTCAAAAGGACAGTCAAATACCAACCGTTCGGATAGCACCTCACATTGAAAACAAAGAAAAGCTTTTGCCTGGAGAGAGGGCACAGTTGCCTGATGCGACCATTGTCGATCATATACCTAAAACAATGCGTCCAAGAGCTACAGCACTTTTAAACCGTTTGAAAGCAAGACCGGACGTTATTTCTTGGGATGAATCTGGACAAGTCAACTTGGACGGTAGGAAAATTCCACAGTCAAACATATCAGATCTCATCAGCGATGCCATGAGAGGGAGAAAGAATTTTAATCCTACAGGTTCGAAGGAATTTTTCCGTGCTTTATCAAAGATGAATATGCCTACAGATCTTGTAAGGAATGAGGAAAGATGGAGACAAGCCCAAATGGACAGTTCGTCTGGCGAGGAAGAGGTTCATTACAGCAGTCCGCAACGTGCAAGCCAGCGGGGTACAAGCTCACAGCGTACAACCCCCTTAAAGTATTTGCAAACCTTTCTAAAGAAACGTGAAGAAAAACCGGAACAACCTCAAAAACGATGACTTAGATATTAAATAAACAACATGTAATTGTTTTGAAGTTAATACATTTTTAAAGTCTTTTCCTATCATTTTTGGCACGGTAATAAGACTTTTCTTGTCATTTTTTTTTAAAGCGCTAAAGGCATTGTGGGACTAGAAATCAAAACACACATACATTGAATTTTTTAACATTTATTATAACATTATTTTTCAAACAGTTTTTTACTAAACTGATTAAGGCCAACATAGGGCTGTTTTAACATAACTATATAATGAGTTTTAACAAACCGAGACACTTTTGCTTCATTTAACATAGTATCATTACTAAACAACTGCACGATTTTATTCATGCTTTGTTCTCGTGCTCTATGGCTAAGGTAAAATATGCAATACTGGCCGCACACGTCTGACCAAACACTTTGCAGTTTACGAGTGTTAAATTTCCATTCATGAGACTCTAAAAAGTCTCCAAACGAATTCCTGTAGTAATCTGGTGGCTGTCCATAACTGTCGAAGAATTATCCTCTCTCATCCGATGGAAAGTAAAAGGCCACCCAATGCGTTCCAGGTTCACTGCTCGGATCGCTGTTTGTAGTAATATGTCCTTCTTTCAATTCGTTGGTCAATTGGCCGAGGTAAGGACCTAACAGAGGTTCTGGTTCGTCGGGTTTGCTAACAAATATCACCGAGTCCGTATCGTAATATAACACTCTCTCCTGAAGTTGATCCAACACCCCGTAGAGTTTGAGACGGGCATAAGCAGTGGTAAAGGCGGCGATGACTACATTCGTTTTGGCATTGGGTTCGACGAAATTCTCGTTGTACTCGTAACGAAGCTCGACCATTTCGTCGCTTACGAATCTCACGTCGAGAACATTGATTTCATCCGACGATAGATAGTCAAAATATACCTGTGGATCTTTAATCAGTTCCACCTTGGCCATATTGGACCGTTGCGCGAATTTTCCTAAGGGGAAAAAATCAAATGTAAATGTCTGTAAAAGTTTACATCGCAGCCTTAAAAAATACATACCCCAAAACGAATTCAGCATCAGTTTGGACTTCGTGCATTTGTAGGATACGATAACCTTTCTCCAGGACTTTCTCTAATTCCACGCTGCACCAGGTCCCCTGGATAGCTCGTTCACGCTCGGAATGTGTACAGGGGGCTTGATTACACGTATCAGCGCAGGTTTTGCACAGGGGGAACATCAGTTTGCCTTGGGTTCGATAGGGAAGGACAGGATGGAAAAGTCCACGAGGTGGTAATACCGTGCACTTGATCAAACCAAAGTACGTGGAAATGTCATCAAAGTTTTCGGTGATGATATGGGGCCGACCAACGACCGTTTTGGTCATCTTATTGCACCAGGGATAGAGCGAGGTGCAATCTACAATCCTGGCCAAAAGTCCTTGGGACACCTTCACATTTTGGTATATTTTATAGCAATCGCAGCATTTATTGGGCAACTGAGTTTCCTAAACACTTCCCCCCACCCCCCCGAACACTTCCCCCCACCCCCCCGAACAATGTTGGATTTACGGGAATGTTGAAGTGAAATTTGGCAAACTTCCAACATTGAAAAGGGGTAGGGGAGGGGAGGGGAAGGTGACTTTTGAAAATTAAGTCTATAAAATGCTCAGTGTCCCAAGACTTTTGTCCAGGATTGTCTTAAAATAGTAAAAATTTTAATATGCAAAAATTATATATTTTTATGTGACATATCACCGTCATTCTTTTGTATTCATGATCGACGTGAATTAGCAATTAAACCGGATGTTGAATAACTTATAAACTAACAGTTCTCACACACACGGGAGAACACTTCTCGCCTACAATTTCAACGATAAATACAATATTATTCATTTATTACAATAAAGTTTGGTGACATTTGTCTTTATATCGTATTTCCCTTACAAACAAACCTTAATAGTAAGGATTAAAGGATGTAATTTGCGACTTTTAACAGTTCTCGCTCTTGAGTAAATAAATTTAAAATTTATTCCACTTTTTATACTGAAAGCTAGTGAGAACTGTTGAAAATACGTTCAAGCGTCTCTTCCTAAACACAAGAAGTGAGTTTAAAAGTTGTGCAGCAGTAAATTCAATCAGATTAGAGGATCATCTGAAATATATCATAAAAATCAAGTGCGCAATTTTGAATAATAGTACTGAGAACTGTGTGTGAGTATTGTCTGTGCTATGTATTGTTTACATACGATTAAATATTTAAAATATGACCTTCGTCTTGACCTCGCTTTAAAGTAGTTTCAAAGTGACGTCGTTTACATCAGGGCCTTTTTTAAGAAATCATCAGTGGGGGGCATCATCAAAAGGGGACGTAACAAGTAGGTGGTGTATTATATGTGTGGGAAGGCGAAGGGGGGTCTAGAGGTCCTCCCCCAGAAAATTGTTGTATTCTTGAGTCTCTGTGGCTTGATTTCCTGCGTTTTCAGAGACAATTTTTGATATATCCCATCTAAACGGAGCCAGGTTTTGTTGTGAGAATACAATAACTTTCCTCTAAACTCAGTTTTTTCCATTTTTGCCTTATACTTTGGACAAAAGGACCTTCACTGGGGGCCAAAATAGCTTACTGGGGGCGAACATGGGGGCTGGGGGCGAACATGGGGCTGGGAGGCTTTGCCCCTCCAGTAGCTACATTAGTTAAAAAAGGCCCTGGTTTACATCAATCTTTATATTTAGAGCTAACTTCACATATTTTGTAATAGGATTGTGTGCTTTATCGTTATATGTTTAGCTAAAAATAGGATAAAAAGACAAAACAAAATTGCACTGCATATTTTACGAATATTTCGACCGCGAAATTACACTCGCATCTAGAAACATCCAGCTGGCTGCATAACTGCATTTGTCATTGTTTGCATTATATCATATTTCGGAAGTATTGTACAATTACTGTATGTAATGTCAATCAATGTTCCGGAATGTATGAATATTTATCTTAAAAATAATCTACGATCGTTAGAGGAAGGATTCATTAATAATGTTTAACTTTCTATTTCGATCTTTTTCTGACCCATTTTAAGACAATCCTGGCCAAAAGTCCTTGGGACACCTTCACATTTTGGTATATTTTATACCAATCGCAGCATTTATTGGGCAACTGAGTTTCCTAAACACTTCCCCCACCCCCGAACACTTCCCCCCACCCCCCCGAACAATGTTGGATTTACGGGAATGTTGAAGTGAAATTTGACAAACTTCCAACATTGAAAAGGGGTAGGGGAGGGGAGGGGAAGGTGACTTTTGAAAATTAAGTCTATAAAATGCTCAGTGTCCCAAGACTTTTGTCCAGGATTGTAGGTATCTGTAAGAAAATGACGTCATAATTAGACTCTGACATCATCAACCGATTTACTCTGTCGTAAGAATATAACAACGTACCTTATTTTCTCATCCTCTTTGCATTCGTGGAAGAGTTTCGTTGCGTTGGTTTGACCACCATAGAAAGCATGTCGTGGTTCCAAAGGATCCACCACATCGTAATCCATCGTAACCATTTCAACGCGATGTTGGATTGTTTGATTCCTGGATTATAACCGTGTGGAGGTAGGATGGCAATGGTGTTTTCTTTAAGGAAATTTGTTCGAAACACGAGATTGCACGCCGACGCAATGGTTAGCCATTTCTCGAATGGGTCAATGTCGATGACGTCACGGAACAACTCGCGAAATTCAAGGCAACAACGTCGAACGATGTCGACATCGGATCGACAGTAACTCGGGATTTCTTCTTGGAAATTGAAGACATAATTGTTCTCCTTCAATTCATGATGCCATTTCAAAAACGTCTCCTTCTCTGCTGGACTCATTCCATTGGGATGGTAATAAGGACTCGGTGGTAGGGGTCCAATATAATTCTGATTTTCCTTCCTGTTGAAGAGGTGAGGGAAATATCCTTTTGCAAACTCGTTCAAAACAAAGGTTTTGGGAAAATCAGCCAGTCTCATTGGTATGAAACTCAAGGAATCGATGAATTTAATCTTGAGCATAGGTACATACATCGTAAGGATCTTGGCACCACGCATAATGACTTCAGGAATGACACCGTTCTCGTGTAGGTATTGCTGGATGAAATAGCCATCGCAACCTTGGAAATTATAGGCCAACACGATACATCCCTCATGTTCTTTCGTGAACAGCCATTCGCAGAACTCGTTCCTGGTATTATCTCCTTGAAGCATCCACTCGTCACCAGCCTCGTTTTGTATCACGCACAAGTTCGGTTCGTGAGTACCATTCTCTTGAATACACTCGAAATCGAAGAACAGTAGTTCGTTGTATCCGCTTTCTTGGACGTCCTCATCCGCTTCGTCATCACACAAACTAGTCTCGCGTGCAGGTTTTTCTTTGACAGGTTGCATGTAGCACTGGTGATCTTCGACGTCCACGTATTTTTCACAAGTCGCGCAACGTTTCAGTCCGCAGTGATGCAAATCAGGCCTCAGTCGAGTCCGTTCGAAAACAAGATGACAATGAAGACATTTGGCAGAAGAGGAACAGATCGATTTTGCATTTCCTACGTTTTGTTTTTGCCGGTCGAAACATTCCTGACTTTTAAAAAAACGGTTGCAATCACTACATGGAGTCCACGAAACAATAGGACAGTTTTGAAAATGGCACAGTTTACACATATCTCCGCATAAATGATTTCTTTGATGGTCATATCCCTTTTTACAAGTATGGCAATACTTTTTACGAGCAACAAAAGCCGGCATGCTTGTAATCACATCGAAATGATTGTCATGCAAAAACAAATAAATCCTTTCCTCTTTATCAGGTCCGGAAAAAATGACAGAATTTTGATGCTCTTTCGAAATAATGTTGATTTGATAATCGGTCAAATACGCTTGAAATTGTTTGACTTCATCTATACCGCAAGAACCTATAGGAACACCCGCTTTTTCGTGTAAATCATAAGCTAAACGTGTTTGCAAAGGTTTCCGATGGTCGGCTATCATCTTATACCGACTATCCTTTTCAATTTTGGCAATCGAAACAACGAGTGATCGAGCTAAACATAAATCATCCTTGTTTTGAATCCGAACAATTGAGCCTTTTTTGGTCAAATGCTTTTCCAAATTAATTTCAGAACGTTTTGTTCCGGTACCGCCATTGGGCATTTCAACATGGACCAAATTCACTTTGACACTATCGTTTAGACGAAATTCATGGTTGGATTGAATGATGCGCTCAATTTGAGCTAAAACCCGCTCTGTTGTCAAACGAGAAAGAGCCATGAAAGGAAGAGAGATAGGAGTTTCAAGCTGAGGTGAATGCAACACAAAACGTACTTGATCATGCTCTGGAATGTCTCGTGTGATGGTATCCAATAAACTTTCAAATATACCATAGAGACGGTCGTGGAACTGAGAAAGCTCCAAATGAGCAAACGTGTCCGTGAATTGTACCGTATAATCCACACCTGTCGTGCTGAACTTTTTCACTTTAACTTGTTTGACGTTCGTCACAGTAAAGTTGTTTTCAGTCATGCTCGTCTCAGCGCCATCGTCCTCGAACGATATTTTCTCGCCACGGCCCATTTGTAACAGGGGTTCGTCGTCTTGCCAGTCCATCATAAAATTTTCCCGTTGTTCAGGGGTCCAAGAATCCATAAGGTTCACAACAAGCCCTAGCTGTTTATTTTCGATCCCCCATTCAAGCGAACGGCCAATTAATTCCACTTTCCTTTCAAATATTAAAGCTTGTTCTTGCTCGTTCAAGACGTACAGGCTTTCAAGAGCTGATAGTTCAGCTACAGTTTGACATTCAAGCACTTTAGTTGTTAAATCCATATATAAAACGCTCTGATATTTATAAAAAATATATAAATTACCAACTTAGTAAAAAAATTTTGCTAAAAAAGTTCGGGTCACCATGTTAAAACATAAACACTTACCAGAAAAGGTCAAATCCTTTCAAATCAATAAAGCTCTATAAAAACCTGTAATCACTCTCTGGAAATGTTCTCTCTATAAAATTTGTAAATACAATGCCAAAAACAATGTTTACATCCTCAGATTATACTCTGAACACGCATATGTGCGTATTTACATGTATCTACGCGTATCTACACATATCTACATGTGGATATGCGTAGATACTGCATATCTGTGTCTATACGCGTAGATACGCGTATCTACGCATATCCGTATGCATCTACATGTATCTACGCGTAGATACGCGTATCTACGCATATCCGTATGCATCTACATGTATCTACGCGTATCTACGCGTATCTACGCATATCCGTATGCATCTACATGTATCTACGCGTATCTACGCATATCCACATGTAGATATGTGTAGATACGCGTAGATACGCGTATCTACGCATATCCGTGTGCATCTACATGTATCTACGCGTATCTACGCGTATCTACGCATATCCGTATGCATCTACATGTATCTACGCGTATCTACGCATATCCACATGTATCTACATGTATCTACGCGTATCTACGCAAATGACGTCATATGGCGAGATCCTCAAAATGCTGACGTCACTTCCGGCGCTGGATGGGGGGCACATCTACTTACAGTGTATTTTGATCCGTCTTAACACTGTTCATATTGTTTCTGACTTTACTAAAGTTTATGTTTGAGTATAAAGTTCCGTAATTGCTGTAGTCGGCCTATACTACCCCTTGGCGATCTCTACAGTTCATTATCAGAATACAAATTGCTGGTATTTGCTTGCTTGCCATGCGTGGCTTTGTGATTCTAGATAATTGTTAGTATCTGCCTGCAGGTAAGTGCTTATTTTATAATATACTGTAAATCGCTAACCAAAACAGTAATAGACTAAACAGAAATGACTGAAATTTCGACATATCCGAATATAATTGGGAATATTATTCCGGAACATCCTATCGAAGGTGGGAACTTGACATTCTATTGAGAGACATATGTCGTAATTGTAATTACTATATCATGTTGTTCCTCTGCAATACATCTGTTTTGTGTTTAGTACTAAACCATAGTTGTAGAAAAGTGATTTAATTTTTTCCTAAACAGATAATGGACTAGAAAATTGGGAAAAAGGATTGGCGTCTGTAATATAGGACTAATTAATATAATTATATAGTCTATTGATTATGTAAATCCTTATCCTAGAGTATATAAGTAGCTCATATTTGTAGCTAGTTAGCTTATCTTGAAATACATACATATAGTATCTTGCATGGTGGCAGCGGTGGGATTGTAAACGGTGATATGGCCGAAGGATTCGCCAAGCCAAGCCCGCTTATATTTGAAGGAAATGTCGCGGAGAATTGGCGACGTTTCAAACAGAAGCTTGAGATCTATATTATTGCCTCAGGGCACGATAAGAAAAGAAAGAAAGAGAAAACCTGCATCCTGTTGAATTTAGCTGGGGAGCAAGCGATAGAGACTTACAAACACGTTCACATATGCCGAAGGGGAAAGCGAAGAAGACGTCGATGTTGTTATAAAAAAGTTCGAGGAACATTGTAATCCGAAGAGAAACGTAACGTATGAACGACACGTATTTAATACTCGAAGTCAAGGTCCAGTGGAGACGATTGATTCCTTTGTAACGGAACTTCGTTTGCAAGCAAATAACTGCGAATTCGGAGCTTTGCGAGAAGAGCTTATACGAGACAGATTGGTTGTCGGAATTCGGAGCGACTCAGTAAGAAGCAGACTGTTAAGAGAAGCTGATTTAACACTGCACAAAGCTATAGACATTTGTCGGGCCGCAGAAGTGACCGATTCAAGAATGGCATGCATGAAAAACGGCGTTGACAATCAAATTAATGCGTTAGACAAAGACATTAAATATTCAAAGAATAATCAGAGGGATAACAAAACAAAGGGAGTTAACCAAGCAAGTCGGCAATCATTCAAAGTGCTATGTAAATATTGTGGTAACAAACACCTACGAGATAAAAACAAAAGCCCAGCGTATGGAAAGTCGTGTAAGAAATGCGGAAAAAACAATCACTTCGCCAAGATGTGCAAGAGTGAAAACAAGGCAGTTTACGACATGGAATGCGGTGAATTATTTATCGGGGCTTTGACCGAAGTGAATGACGTTACGGCGAGCAATGACGAGTGGCATGCAACCCTGGATATTGAAGAAAAAGCGGTAAAACTAAAATTTGACACGGGGGCTAAGTGTAACGTATTGCCCAAGACTATGTTCAATTCGCTAAAGACGAAAAACAAAATCACACCGTCGAATACTAAACTTATCGCCCATAGTGGAGATATAATTGAAGTACTTGGAGAAGTTTTTGTAAATGCCGTTTACAAGTCGAAGAGTTATCGGCTGCGATTCTACGTGATAGATCGTCCCACGCAAGCAATACTTGGATTGAAAGACTGTGAGCGACTTAACTTGATCAATCGAGTACAAGATTTGAGGAAGAGTTCTAGCACAGAGAACGATTTTTTGAAGGAATATAGTGATGTTTTCACGTCTTCTGAGATTGGTTGTCTACCTGCCTTGTATCATATCGAGATTGATAAGAACGCTAAACCAGTGATCGACAGCCCAAGACGTGTTCCAGTAACACTTCGCCCGAGAATAAAGATAGAACTTGATCGGATGGAAAGTATTGGCGTAGTCAGACAGGTTACGGAACCAACAGAATGGATGTCGTCCATGGTGCCGGTAGTGAAACCGAACAAGTTGAGGATCTGCATAGACCCATTTAATCTCAACCAGGCAATCAAGAGGGAACATCACCCCATGAAAACCATTGAAGAAGTTGTTTCGAGATTGTCCGGTGCAAAAGTCTTCTCTACGTTGGATGCCGCCAACGGATTTTGGCAAATCCAGTTAGACGACGAATCTGCCAACCTCACGTGCTTTAACACACCGTTTGGTCGGTACAAGTTCAACAGGCTACCGTTTGGAATTACGTCAGCTCCAGAAGTTTTCCAACGGACTATGGAAGCACTATTTGATGACATCGAAGGTTGTGAAGTCATAGTTGATGATATTTTAGTCTGGGGAAAAGATGATGACGAACACGATGGTAGATTGGTACAAGTCCTGGAAAGAGCTAGGAAAGTTAACCTAAAGCTTCGTCAAGACAAATGCAAGATCAAGACAGAGAAGCTCTTGTACATTGGTCATCAACTTACCGCTGACGGTCTGCAACCAGAAGCTGAGAAAGTCGCCGCCATCACTGGAATGCCCGAGCCTACCTGCAAGAAAGATATCCAACGATTCATGGGAATGATCCAGTATTTGTCTAAATTTATACCAAATTTATCAGAAAAAGCACATCCTTTGCGAAATCTCGTGAAAAAAGACACAACTTGGCAATGGAACCACATCACCAATCTTTAAGGGTTGCAATCCCTTTGCTGTGGCAATGGAATCCCGTGGCAATGGAACCACGAACAACAAACTGCATTTCGAGAACTACAACAAGCATGTTGCGAGCCTCCTGTTCTCAAATTTTACGACGTGAACAAGCCAGTAACGATTTCAGCCGATAGCAGTCAGTCAGGATTAGGAGCAGTTTGCATGCAGGAAGAACAACCTGTAGCATACGCGTCGAGAGCGTTGACGACGACACAGCAAGCCTATGCCCAGATTGAAAAAGAAATGCTGGCAATCGTGTTCGCATGTGAGAAGTTTCACATGTATATCTATGGAAAAGAAGTAGAAGTCGAGACGGATCACAAGCCATTGATCTACATATTCAAGAAACCACTTGACGAGTGTCCATTACGTCTTCAGCGCATGCTCCTAAGACTACAACAGTATGAACTGAATGTTCATTACAAGAGAGAAAAGGAACTGTACATTGCTGATACCCTCAGCAGAGCATATTTAACCCCCCCAAATTGACGACTACTTGGAGGAAGAATTAGAAGTTCATGTTGTTCTGCCAATGTCAACAGAAAGATTGGAACAGCTGCGTCAAGAAACCGAGAAAGATCCCACGTTACGAATGATGAAAGTTATGATTCAAGATGGTTGGCCTACAAGTAAATCCAAAGTGATTTCTGATCTTCAACATTACTGGGAGTTTAAAGAGGAACTAGCATTTCACGATGGTATTGTATTCAAGGATGACAAAGTGGTGATTCCTACGTCACTCGTGCGTTCATGATGACAGCAGTACACCAACCACACTTAGGAATTGAAGCAAGCAAACGCAGAGCTCGAGAGCTGATGTACTGGCCTGGTATCAATATTGACATTGAAAGAATGGTCAAGACCTGCGGAATTTGTAACAGTAACAAGAAACAACAGCAGAAAGAGCCACTTCATCCTCATCCAGTACCAACCAGACCATTTCAAAGAATAGGAGCAGATCTTTTCGAGTTCGAGCAGCAACAGTACCTGATAACTGCTGATTTCTATTCTGGATGGTTTGAAATAGATTTACTACCAAGTCAGAATACAAGGACAGTTGTTCAGAAATTGAAAGCTCATATGTCTCGTTATGGAATTCCAGATGTGTTGGTTACCGACAATGGACCACAGTTTGACAAGAACGAATTCAGACTGTTCCAGAAGAAATTGGGTTTTCAACACGTCACCAGTTCACCCTACTATCCTCAAAGTAGTGGTGGTATTGAACGTGCGGTACAAAGTGCAAAGTCCTTAATGAAGAAAGCGAAGGAAGCTGGAGAGGACTGCTATTTATCTCTCCTGAATCATCGCAATACACCAAGAGATGAAGTTTTGGGAAGTCCAGCACAATGACTTATGGCACGACGCACCAAAACGAAGTTACCAGTTACGGAAGAACAGCTACAACCTCAATCAATGGAGACAAGAGTTGTCAAAGAACGTTTACACCATTACAGAGAACAACAAGCAAAGTACTACAACCGTACAGCAAAGGGATTGCAACCCTTAAAGATTGGTGATGTGGTCAGAGTTCGAAGTAAGGATGGATTCAAAAAGAAAGGTCTGATTGATCGTGAAGCTGAACGTCCACGATCGTACATCGTCGAGTCTGGTAATCGAGAGTACAGGCGAAACCGTAGACAGATTATTAAAGTTGAAGAACCTCCAGAATCCACAGAGATTGATGAACAAGAAAACTGTGAAGAAACGCAAGGAGAAGAAGAAGAACACACTGGAAGTGATGACAACGTTCCAGCAGAACCAGTTCCAGCAGAACCAGTTGTACAGAAAACCAGATCTGGACGCATAGTAAAAGCACCAAACAGACTTAATTTGTAGATACGTTTATTAGGAACTTTGGAACTAGATTAGGAACTAGAACTGAATAATTATTGTTGGACATTTGAATAAGGAATGACAATTTATTTATTAGTCTTGAAACAGAACACTTAGCTAAAATTATTAGAACTATTAAAGACTTTTAAAATATGACATTATTTGAAAAACTCTGAAAAAAAAGGGAGATGTAATATAGGACTAATTAGTATAATTATATAGTCTATTGATTATGTAAATCCTTATCCTAGAGTATATAAGTAGCTCATATTTGTAGCTAGTTAGCTTATCTTGAAATACATACATATAGTATCTTACAGCGTCGAACGTTGATATATCGTCACCGCATGTTGTAATGAGGTTGGTGTGCATAGGATGAAAAAATATGCCTATTTTAATATAATTATTATAAATTTCATAAGGAATGATATTGTTTTGTTGAGATATAACACATTTCATTTCACCTACCCCCCGCCAAAACACTGTTTCAGCCATATTTGGCCGATTTGTTTGCCTCGCAAGTATCATCCAAATGTTCTACTTTAACACAATGCTAGTTGACTAAAGAATAATTCAACCAAATTTCGTCGGGTTTTGGAGTAGTGCCATGTATTTTATATTCGCTTTTGTGTCCTTCTACATTTCCTCAATTATGTAGCCATTGCAATGTCTCGCCGCTTCTCTGCCCGATAAATGCCACTTCTTCGTACACATCTGTATTTATATTACAGTAGATTTATAGATTGTAGAATAGTCCCAATCGAAAAATTGAAAGCATTAGTCCCACTTGGGAGTGAAAAACCTTCCCTCGTTCATCAAAAAAACTCCTATTACAGCGGGCGTGAACATTTTAACGAATACGTTTGTTCGCGACCGCAGCAACCAAAGCAAAGTTCGTGTGTTTAACTGTTTATTAGTTTATATGTTTTATGACAAAATAAACAAATATTCGCGTAATTTTTTATTTTTCTGGTTTCTTTAGCTATAAAAAAGAAACCAGAGATTTACGCAATCTTTTTGCACCATCCTTCTAAGGATATTCTGTGTAGACGCCAGTACATTTCAGCCCTCAGACCTCTTGTCTTCTTATTACAAAAACCATGCATAAAAAAGCACATGTTATAAATTCCACATTACACATGTTTTAACAACTACGTGATCCCGGCAAAACAGCCTTTAGGAGGCCGACTGGTCTTAAGGCACGGGAAACCCGTCGGTCACATCTTAGCAAGCAAAAATGCAAAAAGTTCGCCATTAGAAAGGAGTGACTATATAGGTAATTATATTTCACATGAAATGTGAAAATTTAGTATAACATAAACATGCCTACCTATCAATTAAAAAAATTTCTTGATAACATACCACTTTCTCTGTACTGTTCTAGCTCACATCCGTTGATCTCTCTACAATAATGAGAAATTTCAAAGATAAATCAAATTGCCAATGGCAACCGCATGTTCATGCTCTTGCATTGTTTCGGTTCCAGATTCTTTTCTTTTTTGCGACACCTTGTAGTGTATTTTAATCACTATATTTAAATCATGCAGTATTATTTATTTTACTTAACTTTGTTGTTGTCTTCTTTTTCTTGAATCTTTTTCTTGAATATTTGTAACTGTCCGCCTCGATTAGCTTTTGCTATTTGCGGACAGAGATTGTCCTTGTAAATATTTAAAAAACATTTATCATTAAACTACTTACATCCCGCAGTTACGTTCATGACCAAAATTAATCCAAGTCCGTAAATCCATAGTGTGACTAACCAAGTGGTTTTGGTGACCCGATATCCATCCCTCCTCCTAATATATGGACTGCCTTGTATATGGAAACAGCTCTCTCGCAAAAAATAATCTTGTCAAAAGACAAAACCAGCGGGTACTTTCTCTTACTCTCAGCTTTTACCGAATATTTCGATTACTTCGATAGTCGAATTTCGAACAGAAGTAAAATAGTATTTTTACATCTGTCAAAAGTATATTTTGAGCTGGTGCGATATGTTGTTTTACTTTAATTAAGAGTAAATAAAACTGAGGTCTGAGGGCTGAAACGTTCAGGCGTCTACACAGAATATCCTTAAAAGGATGGTGCAAAAAGATTGCGTAAATCTCTGGTTTCTTTTTTATTGCTAAAGAAAACCAGAAAAATACAAAATTACGCGAATATTTGTTTATTTTGTCATAAAACATATAAACAGTTAAACACATGAACTTTACTTGGGTTGCTGTGGTCGCGAACAAACGTATTCGTGAAAATGTTCACCCCCCCTGTAATGCTGCCCACGAGGAGTTTTCGTGAAGATTGCGTGAGACTTTCAAATTATTTTGAACCTTTTGTTTTAGATTCTCGTTCTTGATGAACGAGGGAAGGTTTTTCACTCCCAAATGGGACTAATGCTTTCAATTTTTCGATTGGGACTATTCTACAATCAATTATTTTTGGATACTCTAATATAAATACAGATGTGTACGAAGAAGTGGCATTTATCGGGCAGAGAAGCGGCGAGACATTGCAATGGCTACATAATTGAGGAAATGTCGAAGGACACAAAAGCGAATATAAAATACATGGCACTACTCCAAAACCCGACGAAACTTGGTTGAATTATTCTTTAGTCAACTAGCATTGTGTTCAAGTAGAACATTTGGATGATATTTGCGAGGCTCGGCGATAAAAAGCAAACAAATCGGCAAAATATGGCTGAAACCGTGTTCTGGCGGGGGGTAGGTGAAATGAAATGTGTTATATCTCAACAAAACAATATCATTCCTTATGAAATTTTTAATAATTATTTTTTCATCCTATGACTAAATTTTTTAGGAAATAAGAAAACATAGACTTTGCCAGGTGAATGAGTAATTTGATGCATAATTAGCAGTTGACCTGGGATGGTCCATAGTCATTTTCTTGTAAAATATGATGCCTAGACAAATTTCACCCTGCAGTGACGACCCATAAAAGCTACCATTCTAAACACTATGAGCAATTCAAAAAGGCTGTAGCATTGGCGGTTCAGGATTTAGAGCTATGCCGACAGTGCCGTTTCTGGGCGTTTCATTATTCTTACTTATTATAACAATATTAAAATTCAAGCTCCTTATGGTCCTTTATCTCGTTTAACCTCAATTCTCTTTGGAGTGATACTAATTTAGTATCAAATTAATTATAAAGTTCTCGTGACTCTGTGGATATATCTTCCGTGCCGTCTGTTTGTAAATACGAATATATTTGGGATTTTATTACTGTGGTCGTCCGTCCTGTCGCAGTGTCTGTCATTTACAAATCGTGAATTTGGCTTATTGGTCATTTTCTTGTCTTCTGCTTATTGGATTTATTTCAAATTTGTACCTATGATATACATACTTTGTTACTGTTATCGTATCAAGTTTTGGTGTTCTCATGTTGAATATAATTTAAATATAACGTGTTTTAAAATTTTGACGGTTGGGATTTTTTTTGAATTAATTGCGTCTAGCGTCGTTGGTCATGGCAACATCCTTATGAACTTTTAATCGTGCTTCCCTCATTTGAAGTCAAGTCTCTGCATTGGAATTGTGTTTGTCTATTTACTCGTGACATTCGAAGTTACTTATCGCTCTACGTGGCCCAGTTCTTAGTAATTTTTGGCAAGATTAATATAGTATTAATGTACTGCCGCGTATGATATATTAACCATTATATATATCTCAACTTTGACCTTATTATTTTCGGGTTTCCCCTCGTGAACCTTTATAGTCACGAACTGATAACTCGTGTTTACAAGATCTCCTAACTAACTAATCTGCGCTTATCCCAACATCTGATTGGAAATACTTTTTATATACCATGATGGTATATTTATCTCGCGCTCTCACTTTTATCTGTATTTGTCAACTTTATCAATTTCTACTCTCGAATCTCTCAAGTTCAAGTGAAATTTATAATGATACCAATTTATTCTACGTGTCTAACGCGGTTAAGTCGACGCGAGTCTCATACGAAATCCAAGTCATTAAACGACATCGTTATAACCCAACCTCATCACTGCAAACTTCGAGTATTCTAACATCCGGATGTAGACAGTTCAAGCGTCTGACTATAGCCTTGATTTTAATTCAGTTGAATGGCATTGAAATCAATCCCGGTCCATTCTACGATAGTAGTCAAATTACCCCAATTGCAAAACCAGATAATCTATTAAACACAAACATTACTAATAACTTAGAATCATGGACTTATCCATCTTGCCACTCCTGCACTATACCAATTAAATGGGATGACGACTCGGTTTTCTGCTCTGGTTGTGATAGTTGGTATCATGCAATTTGTACTAATGATGAAAATTATAACAACTGGTCTGATCAATGGATTTGCGACGAATGTATTGATAATAATATAAATAATACTAGTGTTTTAAGTGGTGAAGCCACTCACGATTTACCAGATAATGATACATCAAATGACGACTCTGACCTACATCATGACCACGTGCCCGCTAGTGCCAGTTCTTCATTGTACCTCAACCTATCTATGCCGAACAAAGGTCTGAGATTTGGGCAATGGAATGTGAATTACCTAACAAACGCTAAATACGAACAGATAAAGCTTATGCTTACTAGTCAAAGCGAAAAACAATTGGATATATTATTTTTGATTGAAACCTTTCTAAAACCCACAGACTCCAACTCGTGCTTTAATATCCCAGGTTACACCTTGTTTCGAAAAGATCGATTATCTAAACATGGTGGGGGAGTAGGCGCATATTGCTCTAACGATTTAAACTTTCGACGTCGTCTTGATCTTGAGGAAGATTCAGTTGAAATAATGTGGCTAGAAGTCTATCCATTCAGATCTAAGCGGTCTCTTTTGTTGGCAGGCTGTTATCGCCCACCTTCGTCCTCTAAAGACGATGACAGTAAATTTGAATCGGTGTTTGAGCGTATATATTTGAAAAACCCCGAAGTCATCCTAACTGGCGATTTCAACATTGATTTTAAACACTCAAATACTTACAAGAAAAACAAACTCGCGAAAGGTCTGTTGCATATGAACTTCAATCAAATTGTCAATGACGCAACAAGACCAATTAGTGGCTCATGTTTGGATCACATTTATACTAACCAAAGCAAACGTATCTGCAATGTAGTCATTCCAAATTATGCTCTATCCGATCATCTACCAGTCTTCGCTATAAGAAAATACAATTGTCATCCTTCTAGCTCCAGTAAACATCATAAAACTTTTACCTATCGGGACATGCGAAAACTCAACGTAACGTCATTCAGATCGTCTCTTAGTAGTACTCCTTGGGACACTGCTTTCATCTTTGATAACATTGACGACTGCGTAGATTCATGGGAAAAACTATTTATGCAAACTGTCGATTCATTATTACCATTGAAAGAGAAGCGTGTGTCTAATGATAAACAACCTCAATGGATGACAAATGAAATTATTGACGCTATTAAAAAGAGAGACTATCTGATGTCTAAAGCTAGGTCCTCTAACCATCCTGATTGCTGGAAGCTTTATCGCGCCGCAAGAAACTCTGTGGTGAGCAAAATCGAGCAATCAAAGAGAACATTTTTTAAATAATCATTTCGCGAACATAAAGGAAATCCAAAAACCGTTTGGAAGTTTCTAAGGTCTCTTGGCTCCCACAGCACTGATTCAAACAAGTCTCCGATCTCTGTTTCTGACGAAAACAATAACGAAATTAGTGACGCAAAACACATTGCCAATATCTTTAATGGTCATTTCACCACAATCGCATCAAAGTTAAAATCATCGATGAATTTACTAAATACTCCAAATTTATCTAAACTAAAGACATTTATATTGTCTAAAATCCAACCTGATACAACGTTCAGTATTCCAACTATTTAAACGAAAGAGGTCATAACCTACCTATCAAATATCCCCAACAACAAGGCAACAGGCGTGGATGGCATTAGCCCTTTATTATTAAAGATTGGTGTTCACGAAATCGCACCATCAATAGCCAAGTTAATCAATATGTCACTAAACTCTATGGCATTCCCTTCCCGATGGAAAACCGCAAAAGTTACTCCCCTTTTTAAATCAGGGTCGACCGCTGATGTTAATAATTACCGGCCGATTTCAGTTCTACAAGTCATTTGAAAGATAATCGAAAGACACGTGCACGAGTCCCTTTCCAGCTACTTGTCATTCAATGGTCTAATTTATTCTAATCAATCTGGATTTCGAAAGAAATACAGCACAGAAACAGCTCTTGCGTTTATCATCGATACTCTTTTATTTAATATCGACAAGAACGTTAACAAAATCAACGGATTAGTGCTATGGTAGCACTAAAGCTTTCGATATGGTAGACCATGAGATTCTCCAGCGCAAACTTGAACTTTATGGCTTTGACAACAACTCCTTAAAATGGTTCCAATCTTACCTGTTTCAACGTCGGCAGTATGTTGTTATAAATAATGAGGTATCAACAACAACAATCATCACAGATGGTATTCCACAAGGTTCAATTCTGGGTCCTCTCCTGTTTGTCATCTTCATTAATGACCTCCCTCTACACGTCGACTCTCGCCTTGATATTTTTGCAGACGACACTACTATAGTGGAGTCATCGATGTTGACCAGAGTTGGTGAACTTAATGAAAAATTGTCAGCATCTGCTTCACAGGTTGATGACTGGGCCAAAGAAAACAAGCTACCACTTAATGCTGCAAAAACTAAAACTTTGCTGATTTCGGGAAAACGCTTGCACAACATGTTACCTCCACCTGATATGCGCCTTAACGTGAAAGCTAACGGAACTGCACTAGAGCAATGCAACAACGCGAAACTTTTAGGAATAGTTGTTGATGAGAATCTGTCTTTTGATCTGTACGTTGACTCCCTTTGTAGCAAGATCTCTAAACGTCTAGGAATACTGAAAACTATTAAATCGTATCTGCCTATGGACGAACGTTTGCTATTTTACTCAACTATGATCAAACCTCTATTTTTATATGCTGCAATTACTTGGTCAAACTGTAGCAAAAATAACCTATTTAAGCTACTTAAACTCCAGAAAAGAGCTGCACGTATCATCCTAGATGCTCATACACAACATCAATCTGTCGACCTCTTTAACCGTCTAAAATGGATTCCCTTCTATCGCGAAGCTGAAATACGCAAATGTATACTCGCTTATAAACGTTGTCATAACGAATGCCCTGATTATCTAAATGATATATTACCTCTCAACAGTGATCACCATAATAGAAGAACTCGCAATGCACATTGTCTTTTTACAGCACCTCGATATAATAGGGTTACTGAAGGTGGACGTACTTTCTCTGTGAGCACTACGAAATATTGAAATAGTCTCTCGCATGAAATTAGATCTGGAACTTCAGTAAATACGTTTAAGAAAGCATTGTTTGTAAATATTTTTAATCAACAGCAAGACATTGAAACATTTGATCCTTAAATTTACCACTATTATTGTAAATATATTCCAGATTCATATATCTTAATTTTGTAATCTTGTAAATATTTAATATTCTACTGAACGAGGGCCACTAGGTTATTAGTGTTCGCACTATTATGTGTCACCCTCTTAAAATAAAGTTTCTATCTATCTATCTATCTATCTATATATATCTGGGCGTGGTCATTTTCAGGACTTTCGCCCCGGATTCGGGTTTTGGCACATATGCCATGTTGACCGCCATGGTCATTTACCCTAAAACAGTTGAGATAATCTGTCCTAAATGAAATGCATACAAACTCCTTTACAGGTCCTAGACTAAAAGGCAATGGCAATATATCTGCGCCAGTGACCTGCGCAGATACAAAATATTGATATGCTAAACGTACATGTATCTGTGCATATAGTAGGGCAAACCAGCTACTTGTAAAGAATAGGAGAACGATACATTATGTACAACAGATCATGGTCTTCATAATAGCTGTGGCGAGGGGTTGCTGCATGCATGTATTTCCACAATTACGTGCAGTCACTGCCGCTGATTCAATTAAACAAAGACAAAAGTCACAAAATTGAACATCGAACTCCCCCTCCCCTCCAACCACATCCAATGTTGTGTGCTTGTTATAGCTGTTTCATCTTGAAACCTCACCAACATTGTCGTGGGGGAGAGGGGGGTTAGAAATTGAGTTTTTGCAACATTTTTGAGAGAAACCCAACTTTTTAAAGTTGTCTCAAGTCATTTTGCACGCGATGTCCGGACTTTCTGTTTTCTGAATTTCCGGAGAAAGCTAATCTCTTATGTCTTCCGCTTTAAAGGGTAAGAATACTGTTATAATAAAGGCATCGTTGATAGAAAAGACTTGGTTTCTAATCAATATTACAGTAAACGTGTTGTGACATCACGCTATAAATCACTTGAAAAGCAGGAAAATCAGGATGAATCTTCGTATTGAACTATGATTAGATATAGCCTTATGGACATATGTGGTGAAGTTACTGAAACACGCAAAATTGACAGTAAATGCAATTTTTTAAGTCATCCGTGTATTAAATATATGCCAGGACGAATTCAAATTGAAGAGAGGCATATGTGCGCAAGACTAACGCGACGCATCGCCGTAATAGTGAATATCTTTGGCTTTACAATTATTACAGATGCAGAGGTTAGTATTTGAAACACGACGGCCCGGTGGTTGTCAAATCGGTGCGGTTTCCACAAGAAAAAATAATGTGCATCAGCATAGCAAAGCCATTATAATTGGATAGCCTTGTTCATTACAACTAGAGGTTCTTTCAAATGGTTAGGTAGCTTTGAGGAACTTAAAAAGTTTTGTGATAAAATCTTGAAGATCGACTCAAGATGGCTTGTGCCCAGAGGAGGATGTAAATCATTTCAAAACGAAGATATAACGATCAGTTGGTACTCAAAAACTAATTCACTGATAATTAAAGGTCAAGATGGTGAATCGCTTCGAAACGAGCTTAAATTGATTGCAAATCCAATGGACGAAAGTGTTGGGGACTCGCAAGATGACGAGTTGATCTCTGCCGAAGGCGTCGGCGACAGTGTAGTTTCAACTCGAATTCATGGGAAGGAAGACGAAGTTGTTCAATCGGTAGAAAGCCCTCATGTAACCGCCAAGGACTACTCTGAATATGTTTACTTTCAAAATCAGGTAAGCGAAATTAAATCAAATTTGGATCAGCACATTGATAAAACGAGAGCGGAATTTCAACGAATAGAGGAATCTCTTGCATATCAATTTGATCAGCTAAAAGAAGTCCAGTCCAACGAAAGGTCAAATGAACTTGCCAAATATTGCTTGTGACCCAAAACTGTGAGCTCAAACAAGAAAATATTCAGCTTAGGATCGATAACGACACTCTTAAAGATAGACTTAATACTGTCTCCTACGTTGTCTCTGACCTAAACATCAAAATTAAAGATATCGAAAGCGAAAAGCTTAGTCTAGTCACTGCTATAAAGTTGTTACAAGAAGACAACAATTTAGCAATAATAAATAAAAGAGATTCGGCTTGCAGTTCATGGCAAACTTCAAGGTCTAAAGCACAAAGTAATGCACATAATATTTCCTCTAATGATGGGCATAATATAACCGTACGCATGACTGATCAGAATAATCAAGCACCAGAGGCAGAGACAAAAACATCAAATACGTTTGATACCTTGTCTGTGGAAAGTTGTTCTGATAATGAAAGCGACACAAATGTAGATGATAGTACTTTGAAGCTCAACACTGTATTGCCATCGGAATCTAGACTAAATAGCCCAAACGTCGACTCGAGGAAGTATGATAGTGCACAAAAGAAAAATCAATCGACCCAATCTTATGTTCAAAGCAAAAAGTCTAATTCAAAGTCCAATGATAGTAATCGTAGTTATCGTACTGCGAATTCGAAGAGTGCCGCTACATCTCAAAAGGGCACTACAAATCAACCTAGTAAGCTTGTATTTATAGCTGGAGATTCAATAGTCCAACATGTCCACGGCTGGGAGTTATCTGATGCTGTACGGCGAGTAGCGGTAAAATCATTTTCAGGAAGCAAAATCGAAGATATGCGTGACTTCCTTAAACCACTTATCCGCAAAAAACCTGACGAGGTGATACTACACATAGGCACCAACGATGTAAAAGATAATTCGAAGACAGCAGAAGTGGTTGCAGCTGGTATCCTGAATCTGGGTACTCAGGTTAAAGAATCTTTGCCACGTACCAAAGTAAGCTTCTCAAGTATAACTGTCAGGAAAGACAGACTTTCTATTCAAAATAAAATAGAACATGTTAATGCTATATTTAAACGCATGTGCATTAAAAAAAATTGGACCTATATAGATAATAGCAACATTGACTATACCTGTTTAAATAGGCGTGGTTTACACCTAAATAAAAACGGAAGCTCAATTATTAGTAAGAATTATAGCAATCACTTACGTTTAAATTGATATAGTGTACAGCCAGGTGGAAACAGGCATACACCGATTAACCCATACTTACCTAATGTAAAGGGTTTTAAAATGGGTATGCTTAATATAGCTAGTTTACCAAAACATATAGAAGAAATTAGAATAATATTAGCTGAAAAAGGTCTCGATATTCTCGCACTAAATGAGACAAGACTAGATAATAATATTACCAATCAGGATATGTTTATTCACAATTATGATTTAATTAGGGCCGATCGCTCTAGAACAGGGGGAGGCGTCTGTTTATATATAAGAAATACCATTAATTATTTCGAACGAAAAGATCTGACTAGAGATAATCTTGAAGCAGTTTGTATTGAGGTTAACAAACCCTCTTCTGCATCGTTTATTGTTGGTACCATTTATAGACCTCCAGGTGCTTCTGTCGATTCTTTTGCCAATATCGAGCAACTAATTAAACTTATAGATGATGAGAATAAGGAATTTTACATGCTTGGTGATTTAAATGCCAATATGCTTGACGTTTCAAATAATGCCACAAAAAATTTAAATTCAATCATTGAACTATATCAGTTAACACAAACAATAAGCTCACCCACTCGCGTGACCATGACTTCATCTACCCTGTTGGATGTTTGTCTCACCAACTCCAGATAAGTTAGTCTTATCTAAAGTGGTGCAGATTGGTATTAGCGATCACTATATGATTTTAGTTGTTCGTAAAATTAATATTCGTTCTAAACAAAACAACCGCCACAAGAAAGTCGAAATTCGAAACTTTAAGTATTTTAATGCTGAGAATTTCCTAATGGATTTGAGAAATCAGGAATGGGAATTGGTGGACAATAATTTCTGCGTTGACAGGATGGGAAACATGGAAAATTATTTTCTTGTCAGTTCTAGATAAGCATGCACCAATCAGAGAAAAGAGAGTCAAAAATATACCAAATATTCCTTGGCTGACTAATGCAATTAAAAACTAATACGTGAACAGGATCGTCTCAAACTCCTTGCCGTTAAATACAATTCAGAAAATTACTGGACTGCATATAAAACCTCTAGAAACCATATTACTAGTACACTGCGAGAAGCAAAAACAGCATATTATAAAGCACAATTTGAAAGTGTTGAACATGACCCTAAAAGCTTGGAAAACCGTTAATAAAATCCTTAACCGGAAACAAGAATGTCATGAAATAAATTGTATCCATACTCAGAATGGTCAAATTTCTTGTCCAAATGAATTAGCGGAGCGCTTTAATAATTACTTTACTGAGATTGGTCCAAAAATTGCCACAACCATTGGTAATACTGATAGAAATTTCACGGATTACATAACAAAAGCAACAAGTAGTTTTAAGTTTCAAACAGTGTCTGAAACTAAAGTATACAAACTTCTTTCCTCTTTAAATCCTTGTAAATCTACTGGAATTGATAAAATTCCTGCTAAAATTATTCGTATTGCTGCGCCAATAATTGCAAATTCACTGACAAGCATTTTTAATACGGCAATCTATAGTGAAACTGTTCCTTCAGAGTGGAAACTAGCGAGAGTTGTCCCTTTACACAAAAATGGCCCTCGAAACATGTTGAATAACTATCGCCCAATTTCCATTCTGCCTATAGTAAGTAAAGTTTTTGAAAAAGTTCTATATAGCCAACTATATGATTATTTTGCTGTTAATAATTTGTTGTCTCAAAATCAATTTGGTTTTAGGCAGTTCCATTCTACAGCTTCTGCCCTTTTGGACAGTACTAACGAATGGTTCATTAATATGGACCGTGGTCAATTCAATATTGCAGTATTTCTTGACTTGCAGAAAGCATTTGATACTATAAATCATAATATATATTGATTAAGAAACTTGACCTTTATGGTCTACAAAAACCTGCCCTAAATCTTTTAGGATCATACTTAGAAAACAGATTTCAAATGTGTACTGTGAACGGCGTATTGTCTAGAAAAAATCTAGTTACTTGTAGGATCCCCAAGGTTCAATTCTTGGGCCACTCCTGTTTCTAATTTATATAAACGATCTGCCTACAAGTCTTGAACACTCGTCATCAAGAATGTTTGCCGACGATACAACGTTAACTGTATCTGGTAAATCTCTTCATGATGTAGAAGTTGCCATCAATCACGATCTTTCAAACGTTAATCAGTGGCTCTGTGCAAATAAACTATCTTTAAATCTCGTTAAAACTGAGTACATACTAATTGGATCACGGCATAATATTAATAATATATTGGCTACCCCAAAGGTATTTGTTGGTGACATACCAATTAAAAGGGTAAGAGAAACAAAGGCACTTGGAGTCTATATTGATGAATTTCTATCATGGGAAAAGCATATTGATAAAATTGCCAAAAGTTTCATCCGGAATTGGGGCAATCAGAAAGTTAAAATCATGTGTAGACCGTAATACATTAATTTGTGCCTATAATGCACTTGTTTTGCCTCACCTTGATTATTGTTGCGAAGTTTGGGATACCATTGGTACCACACTTTCTGATCGTCTCCAGAAATTACAAAATAGGGCTGCTAGAGCTATCATGGGTCGTAAAAATGAACATGGTCAATCTGAACTTGCTCTAAATGAATTAAACTGGAAGCCTCTGAGCGAACGCAGAACAGTTTGTGGCAAGTCTTATGTATAAAATTACTCATGATCTAGCGCCCTTACGACTTACTGATATTTTCAAAAGACGTCTTCCTCCCAGTATTATAATTTGCAGGGCTCTTCCACTAAACTCCATTTGCCCAAGCCTAAGACTGAATATCTTAAAAAAAGTCTTAGCTATAGAGGGGCCAAATTGTGGAATAGTCTCCCAAATGAATTAAGAGGAAAAGAATCACTAGCTATATTCAATAAAAACGTATGACACCTGGCTACTAATTAGAGTTTTTAAACTCATATTTACCTTGACTATTTAATCTATTAATATTTACTATTATGTATGTATGTATGTACTGTATGTACTATTATCTATCTAATTATGTATGTAATTGTAATAACTGCATGTAAGTAATTGTATTTGTATGTTTAACTTTTCTAAATTTTTAATGTAAATTTAATGCTACGCCCCCCTTGGAAATCAGCTTTCGCTGTTGGGGTTAGCGTAGTAAAATAAAGTTTTACCTACCTACCTACCTTACCTACTCCGCTTATTTGTTGCGCAATATTGCACGCATGTCAACTACATCCATTGTACAAATAAAATAAGGTTCAATATTAAATACAGTCACATTATTCTTTTTATCAAAATTTTCCTCACAACATGTTCAAATCACTATAACAAGCAAAATTTTAAGGAGCTTTCGACAGGAAAACATATAACCAGATTTGACCAAATCGTAGGTAACTAGTTATGTATTCTGGCAAACGGTTTACGGTTTACAGCTGGAATAAATCATTTCTTCCATCATTATCCTTTTGTTTGTATGTGTAAATCGTAAACTGTGAAGTGCATACTTTAATTTTTGCAAATAGTGCTTTGTTGCGGTCGGAAATTTCTCAAGATTTTCTTGTGATTTCAGGTTATTAGATGAACCTTCGCAAAGTGTTGTTCTCGTTTTATTTCTTGACAATCTTTTTTTATTTCAAACCTTAACTAGTGAGCACTAAGAAACGCTACTTTATGGAACATTCTCTATAATAAACAGAGAACGACTATGGAAACCCTTAAAAGACCGTACACTGTTTAGCTTCCTATCAATAATCTTAGCAATTCTTGGCATATTGTGGTTGATTAAATTGTCAAAAATGCATGAAACTCAGCGCATTGGAAAAAACATAGCTTATTTCAGAAAAAAATAATTCATAGATCATGGAATTTACTAAAGTGTCGGGAATTTGAAACTTATGCAAGAGGTCAGGCCAAATCCGTTAACCAAAGCTATTTTACTGCTAATGTTACGCATAATTAATTCAGACAATCCCGTGCATAATGGTTCAGACACTGCCGCTGATTCAATGAAACAAAGACAAAAGTAACAAAATTAAACATCGAACTCCCCCTTCCCTCCACCCCCGTCCAATGTTGTTTGCTCGTTATAGCTGTTTCATTTTGAAACCTCACCAACATTGTCGTGGGGGAGAGGGGGATTAGAAATTGAGTTTTTGCAACATTTTTGAGAGAAACCCAACTTTTTAAAGTTGTCTCAAGTCATTTTGCACGCGATTGTAGTTACTTGTTAATGCATCACTTCATTTTAGTGTAGTGATAGTAAAAATTTCAAGGTTGAGCAACATTGATGTGCTATTATAAGAACATATAGTAGCAAAGAGGTCGTATGATGGAGGCCACTCATGAATAGAAAATGTTTTGAAGGTTGAGAGTCACGTGCATAATCCAATTCCGTTCATATAGTTAATGCATAGACCACATTGTGCGGTATATATAACACATCATACCAGATCAATATAATGTAATTGTGTCATTGGAGAAAATTCATATCCATAGATGATATCATAGGTTCAGTTTTAATTTAGGGTAGCACGGGTGGCGGAAGCGGTTAGCGCGCTGCCTCTTACCACTAAGTTGAGCCTGTTTCACAACAAGTCAAGGTCACTGTTGGTACTCGCATGAGATCGGCAGTGTGCTCAAATAACTCATGTAAGTTGAGATTCTCTCCTGTGCTTCGAGGGTTTTCCCCGGGTACTCCGGTTTCCTCCCTCTAATACTAACCCCTAGGGAACTAACAAGGGCCACAACACATTGTATACCGCTGATTTAGACATCCATACAACATACAGTTACTTACTGATATAAGATCTTTTTTTTTTTACTAATTTACCCAAAAATATTACCAAGAAAAAAAATATATATATATAGTGGTAGTTAGGAGCCCTACTAGAAACCAGGTGGCTTTTACTTAACCCCTAGATTATAAATTTAAATTATAAATATGCTGCATGTCAGTTCGAGTGTTTGAAGAGAAAGGAAAAGTAGCGATAAAAATAGTTCTAGATATGATATGATAGTAAGATACATTATTAATTATACCATTTCTGATATGGAACGCTAGGCATTTACAGCTGATTTGTTTGCCCAAAGTCAAATAATGCTATTTTCTAAACTATTGAAGATGTATGAAGTACTTTTTAATTATTGCTTTGAAAGAGCTATAAGACCTACAGTATAGGTTCTTTATATTGCGCGGGAAGATTATTCCACACCTCTGCACCTTGACTAGCAAGAGTGTTTTTTTATAATTGGTTGAATAGACCAGCGAACAGTAGTACACGGTCCCCAACCCTAAATTAAAGCTGTTAAGTAGTATTTGAGTTATATTTAAGCATTATTTGCAAAGTCACGATATCTATGGCTATGAACTTTTTTTATATTGGGAAATTTTAAAACAAACATACATATAGCGCCAATAATTACTCTTTGTAGTTTTATCATATTATGCTCTAGATAAGATTTCCGCACCAATTACAAAACATCCCAAGAACAGTAAAAAAGGCTGTAGTAGTAAATAGGCAACATAAGAAAATTGTGACAATCTTTCTTGGTTTTTGTACTATAGGTCATACCTGAAAGGTCCACTCGATCGTACACGATTTTGGGTCGGTAGCAACGTATCTATATGAACAGGCTTTGAGATTGGTTGGTTATGAATCATAGAATAGTTGCTTGCTAATAGGAATTTAATGCCTTCCGTCTGAGACATTAGATAGATAAGTTGGTTATTATAATTGATAGGCCAGTAGTGGAAAGATAAGTACTGTCGTACAAAGGAAATACCTAAAATATCTTGGTGCCTGGATGATTAGGCAAATAATTGCAAAAGGAGTTATAACTACCTTGTCTGCGGTTCAAATCACTGGCATTCAGTCTACTGTCAAGTCAACACCACCGGTTGAATACATTAATAATTCACCACTTGCACGGTGGTCGCCACGTGTACTTGGCACGTGGTCAAAAATGTAAACAAACGGAAAAGTTCGGACTATGGGTCACCCACGCAATATAGTATTATATAGTAAAGCAATAATAAAAAAGCTATTTTACATAACCTGCGTCGGTTTCTGATCGTTTTATTGTCTGTGCGGTTTAAGTAAAAATGTCGGGTAAAAATGCAAGTGATAAGTTCAAAGTAATTAGCGTTAGAGAGCTTCAAAACTATTTATCGGATCACGGAGTTACAGTGAGCGGCCATTTAAAACCGGCATTGATCGATATTGCATCTTCTGTCGAAAGAATGGGGTTGCCAAGTTGATCCAAATTTCACAAAGAATGACCATGAGAAAAGTCTGGAACGTCGATTAAATATTCATGATATTCAAATCAACGACCCGTTTACCATGAAAACGGAGAATAACTTCGTGCAGTCACCGCCATTCGGATTATACGACATATTCAATCATTTGATATATCACTCCGCCAAATACGATAAATACTTCATACAAGTCGTATGATGATTACAGATTGTTTAAATTGACAAATAGGAGAAATGGAAATCAACAACTTGAATGTATTTCCTGACTTGTATCCACTATATGTTTGACGTTGGCTGGATAATCTGGAAGGTTTTTTAATGTAGAATTCTGTATAATAAATTATGGCGCTGAGATTTGGATAATGCCTGAAAATCTTTGGTCTTCGCAAACCCTTCATGTCAGAAAGTGTGGAAAAAGGTAACAGGAATTGTAAGTCCTTTTCTAAAAACAACACCCAGGTAGTAACTAGTCTGCAACAGGTGGATTCAGAGATTCCAAAGTTGTTTGCGAGTTTAAGTATTGTTGGGCTATGTTTCAGTCTCACCAATGTCATTACAAACTGTACTTTAATGGCGAGGGTTGTTAGTTCAACTTTTTGCTACATAAACAAAATAGAGAACCACGAATTACGCTTTGTGATTCAATGACCATTCATGTACCAGTTTACCCGAATCTATATAGTGATCACCATAGTCTATCTAACATATACAAGTACATAAATATCTATACCTTAATGTGCCTTTTATCCATCTTGGATTTTGGACCGACAGTAATTTTCCCTTTCCACAACTTTAACTTCTTTCCTTTGGCTTCAAGTGGCCGTACAGCAATTGTATTGCATTTTTCGTTAAACCTTAAATAAAATAGTCTTTAAAATAGTCTTGTGGAAAAGCTATCTATACACTATTAGTACATGATATATATCATATATGTTGACGGCTAAATGCAAAATGGTAGTACAACATATTGTACTTTATTACACACCTGTATACTGTGATGTTTCTCTGTAGTGATCGGCGAAGAACATCCAACTGGAGAAGCGAGTGGAGAAGGGTCTATAATATTCAGTTCATTGATGCTCGAATCGTCACCAGTACAGCAATCAATATTACCGATAGCAGTGCTTTCATTTACATCAATCGCGTCGATTTTTTCTTCGCCCAAACTTAGCAAACTCTCGGCCAGAGATAATTCTTCCAATGACCGTGCTGTGTTTGACTCAAAACAAAAGTACAAAACACAAACTGTTTTAAATATAAAATTTGAACACGCGTGCTGTTGACGTTGAAGTTTTATATTCGCTTTTAAATTACAACAAAATATTTTATTCATATTACCTTTTCATTGCTCGTGACGGCGAACACTGGATCTGGGTTTTCCTTCGTTGGTCCATTACTACCAATAAAATGTAAACTACAAACATAGCTGTCTTTCGAACAAACGAATTCGTCACCTCGACGGCACGCTATTATCCATTTGTTTCTCCTTTCTCTCGACCGTTTAGGACCAGGAAAATGATGAAATTTGACTGGATCATTATTTGTATTTCTCTTATAAAGATGCGGATATCTTGTATCATTTTTACAAGTTCCCCAAGCACATCTTTTAGTGGCGACCATATTGTTTTACTATATAATACTATATTGCGTGCTTGACCCATAGTCCGAACTTTTCCGTTTGTTTACATTTTTGACCACGTGCCAAGTACACGTGGCGACCACCGTGCAAGTGGTGAATTGTTTTCCGTACTATATAGGAATACTCGTTGTTTTGACTTCCTGGGGCGTTATGCAAAGGCCTATTGCACTCGAAGACATCCGCAGTAAAGACGCGTTCGTGGAGCCCAAATAAGGAAGGTGTTTGTATTAAAGAGGTGTCAGTATTAGAGAGGTGTCCATACTCAAGTAGATTAATGCATGTCTCAACTTTCGAACTCGCCCCAGGTGAATACGCGCGGACACGACAATTTTGCGACTTTTTTTGCGTTTGTTAGCTGTTGCATAATTACTTGCATTCCGTGCAGAATACCAGAACCTGCGGCAGAACGGTATGAATGCTTTTATTATTTAAAGACTTTACTGGTATATATAAAAAGGTAAGCATTTGTGATATTGTATTAAATAGTGCTGTTGATTTTGCAAAGTCATAGACTAAAATCGAATAATTATTGTGAATTATTAAACCCTTTTAATAGCGTGTATTTTTCGTGTTTCTGTCTGAATAGTGACTGGCTCAGTTCTTCAGTTTCTTTATACCATTCTGCTTGTGTATATTTGCTAAAATACATGTAACATACATATATATGAAATGTCCTTCCCACCAAAAAGCATCAAACAACACAAGTGGGGATAAAAATCCCCACGTTTAAAATATTTATTCAATGTGATGAGATATTTGTATTCTTTACATTTCTACAGAATCATGAAAGTTGTGTTTCTTTCATTTATATAAAGCAATTATTTGGTAACTGACGACTTTGATTATGGTATCATATTAATGTGATTTAACTATACTGCACAGCTTGAATTGATTGCCGATTAAAGACAAGAATATTTTGCCAATCAGTTGCCCAATTTATAAAGACACAACGTATCTTTCAAGACAACTTATAGAAGTTTTAATTCTGCACATAGATTAAAATGTTAGTTATGGGTTTTATAACTTATAGCTTACTGTAATTGTGTATTTTTCCATGTTACAAAGCTTGAAATGATTGCCGAAAGACAAGAATATCTTGACAATCAGTTGCCCAAAGACACATTGTATCTTGACAACTTAGAAGATCTTGCTCTGCACATAGATTAAATGTTAGTTATGGGTTTATATAGTTAAATCTTATAAGTATAAGTTATAAATTACTGTAATTATGCATTTTTCCTTGTTACAAAGCTTGAACTGATTGCCGAAAGACAAGAATATCTTGACAATCAGTTGCCCAAAGACACACTGTATCTTGACAACTTAGAAGATCTTACTCTGCACATAGATTAAATGTTAGTTATGGGTTTATACTTATAGCTTAATCATTATGGAAAACTTGATCTGATTACCAAGAGGTGTTTTGTTTATAATATGGAATCTTGTCAACTTAGAACATCTTGTTTTCTTATATAACCATTAATGAATTAGTAACTTAACACGCAAGCTGGCAATGTGCCCAGATGTGCCCTGCTTTAGTATTTTACTCTGACTAACAGCAGACGATTTTACTCCTCAGTGGTAGGGTACTGCCTGCTAATGGATTAACAAAACTATCTGCCAGTGTCACTAATGTAATTACCTCAATAGCTGGCAATGTGCTCAGATGTGCCCCACTTTAGTATTTTACTCTGTCCAAATCCAGATGATTTTACTTTTCAGTGGTAGGGGACTGCCAGTAAAATCTTCTGAGGGGGGCCAGGTAGGTAGTAAAGATGTGAGAAGTAGTCGAGTTATCCAACTACCTGAAAAATAGGAATATGATTTCTTCGACGTTTCGAGCAAAGGAATTATTTTCCTATTTTTCAGGTAGTTGTAAGTTGGATAACCATCTCTCTCGATGACTGCCAGTAAATAGGTTAATTGCAATCATTTAGCTTATCCTAGTTTTTTCTGTCCTTTATCAAGTGTGTTTGGTTGTACTGTATATGGATTCAAGGCTGACAGAAGTCGTATCATGCTTGGTCTTTGTGTGGGAATTGCAGATGATGACTGATGTCCAAGTTCAAGTAGTGTGGTATCTCCAATAGTTTCCCCAATGGCCTTAATTATGATTCCAAACGAATACACGTCACTCGCAGGACTTGGTGGACGACCATCCAGGACTTCAGGGGCAATATAATTATTAAATTTTGCATATTTCTTTCCTGGTGCATATGCAATTTGTTTGACCTTCCCAAAGTCAATTAAATACCCAGTTTTGTTATGGGACACAAGAACATTGTTTGATTTTGATATCACAATGGATGTATCCCTTTCCATGGATGAAATGCAATGCTTCAGCAATATCATAGCAGACTGTGAACCAATCTGCCACTGTCATACTTCCCATAATTTTGATGGATTGTTTGTCATACAACAGTTTATGCACTGTCAATGATTGCGACTCTTTTCCAACAAACTCCATAAAAAAAGAACATGGCTTCCTTGTATTGTTTATTCCAAAAACATGAGGCACACATCTATATGCAAACAATTGCTGATAGAGTGCTTCTTTATAAGTGTTGCTCTCATTTGAATCTGGCATAATCTTCTCAACAAAGTTTATGCCAAACCGTGGATAGTACAATGTACGGCACTGCCCAAAGCTTCCAGAGCCAATACATAGTGAAGCATTTTCCAGTTCATCTGGCTCATTTCTTCTGCTGCAGTTGTAACTCGGGAACAGAGACTAACGCTTCAGCCAAAGGAACCTGGCACGTTTTCTCAAATTGCGTGTTTATTCGAGTATACAGTTCCCTTGCTGTGTTGGTCACTTCACGTTTCGTACATTTCACCTTCGGGTGACACACGTCTCTAGCAGTTTGTGTTGCTGTTGCAAAGACATTCTCCTTTTGGCTACTTTTGAATTGGTTGGACTTCACGGGAAATAAAGACTGCTGGTAGCTATAACTGTGACAACATCCGCGACACTCCAGTAAACAATGTTCAGCTTTTTTTGAGGATGGAAGTTTCTTCCACTTCTCCGTGTCAAAAGTAGCAACATATATTGCGCGCTCGTTGATTTTCCGCGAATTCCAGTTAGAAATCTTCGTTTGGAGATTTGGAAACTTACGTTGAAATGTTACGAAATCAACAGAAAAATTCTCTTTACATTCGCTGAAAGTTTGAATAAAATTTTCGTAGTGTAACCTCCATATTCGCGAACGAAATTTTGAAAGTGATTCTCCGTCCAAACGTGTCGCTTTTGACTGCGTCGATTTTGCCAGCTGGTAAGCAATTACTTTGGCAAATCCACAAGTATTAGGATGAATTAGACTTAATACCATCATTAACCACGCGTATTCAAGTAAAATAATATTACATCTTAAAAACATTGAAATAACTTGTTGTACATGCTGCAGAAGCTTCACTTTGTTGCCTAATTGCGCGAAATATTTAAATTCCGCGCCGTGTAATTTGTTTTGCTTTTGACGTATGCCGCTTATAACAACAGTGCAGGCTCAATATCAATATGGCGTCTCTTCGACAATTTTTACGGAAACTTTCGTTTGGCTCGCGGACATGGATTTTTAGCTTTGTTGTTTGAAATAAACATTTAATAACATCGACATTATCATGTAGTTTTCTACATTAACTTGTTTTTTCGCACTTTATTTAAATTGTGGGTGAACGGAAAATATTTCAGGAGCGAAGTTAGCCAGTATTCCAACACGCAAGGGTATTACTGATTTTTGGGTATTAATAACCAATCTTGACCATGATCACAAGTTAGAACCTTAAAGTTAAGACATTAAAGCATCTAAAATTAACAAAAACGGAATTCTTTATTATCATTTTCCCAGTCCGCAAAGCTGTCGAAATGTAGGCATGATATTTTCCTGTTAAATTACTGAAAATGTCACGTGACGTGTTTCCATAGAAACGTTAAATGTTTAAGTGTCAAGCTCTGACCACTCTGGTTAAGCACTGTTAATTTCCTCGCAATATATTGAATCGTTAATATTTTATGACCATTTTAGTTGTTTCAAGGTCATTTTAAGCTGGACCCAGGCATTAATCTACTTGAGATATTAGGGATGTGTCCGTATTAGATAAGTGTTCAGTAATACGAACACCTCTCTAATATGAACACGCCTCGATCCAACATCTGTCCAATATACAGACTGTCACACATATCTCTAACACTCTAAATTTTGGCAGAGTTACCCGTATTCGGAGGTTTCCATATTTGAGAGATAAAGCCTGTTTTCCACTTCAAACGTATCGTAACGTACCGTAGCATTTTCTTTTGTGTCAAAATAATTAGTTCTACCCGAATGCTCAGGAAAAAAAAAATACGCTACGTTTCGGTGCGATACGGTTGAAGTGGAAAACAGGCTTAAGTCTGTATTAGCAAAGTATTAGTCGTAATAATGCGAGTCGTAAGCGTCGTAATGAGAGTTTAAACTTTAATCAGAAACGCCAAGTAAAAGCTGGGGAAAGAAAGTTAATTGTTTGAACGGAAGCTTTGTTTGAGAACAAATAACAAAGCTTCATATTAAACTGTTGAAAAATGAGATGCTCTTAATGCTAAAGTACTTATTTTCATACTTTCAGCTATCAAAGATCAACAGTACTAGAATTGATAAGCGTTAAGAATGGAGGAAAAACGTACAAACAAGCTAAAACTAGACGCGTGCCTTAATTCCGGACGTTCTTATATAGAAAGCGGTAAAATTCAACTGGGAATTGAAAACTTTCAAAAAGCCTTGAAACTGGCGACGGAACTGGAAGACAAAAACCAAATAACGGAAGCAAACAGTGAGTTAGGACATGCTTATAACATGAACAATCAATTTCAAACGTCAATTGAGTACTACGAGAAATCCTTGAAAATGGCAAAGGAACGAGGAGATAAAGAACAAGAAACATCTGCATATCTTGGGTTAGGAACGGCTTATATATTGAACAATCAGATTCAAACGGCAATTGAGTACTACGAGAAAGTCGTGAAAATGGCAAAGGAAGGAGGAGATAGAAAGAAAGAAACACGTGCATATCTTGGGTTAGGAAAAGCTTATACATTGGACAATCAGATTCAAACGGCAATTGAATACTACGAGAAATCCTTGGAAATGGCAAAGGAACGAGGAGATAAAGAACAAGAAACATCTGCATATCTTGGGTTAGGAACGGCTTATATATTGAACAATCAGATTCAAACGGCAATTGAATACTACGAGAAATCCTTGAAAATGGAAAAGGAACGAGGAGATAAAGAACAAGAAACATATGCATATCTTGGGTTAGGAACGGCTTATATATTGAACAATCAGATTCAAACGGCAATTGAATACTACGAGAAATCCTTGAAAATGGCAAAGGAACGAGGAGATAGAAAGAAAGAAACAAGTGCATATCTTGGGTTAGGAAAAGCTTATAGATTGGACAATCAGATTCAAACGGCAATTGAGTACTATGAGAAATCCTTAAAAATAGCAAAGGAACGAGGAGATAAAGAACAAGAAACATATGCATATCTTTGGTTAGGAGAGGCTTATATTGTAAACAATCAGATTGAAACGGCAATTGAATACTACGAGAAATCCTTGAAAATGGCAAAGGAACGAGGAGATAAAGAATAAGAAACATCTGCATATCTTGGGTTAGGAACGGCTTATAGATTGAACAATGGCAAAGGAACGAGGAGATAAAGAACAAGAAACATATGCATATCTTGGGTTAGGAACGGCTTATAGATTGAACAATCAGATTCAAACGGCAATTGAATACTACGAGAAATCCTTGAAAATGGCAAAGGAACAAGGAGATAAAAACAGTGAAACAAGTGCATATATTGGGTTAGGAGAGGCTTATTGATTGAACAATCAGATTCAAACGGCAATTGAATACTACGAGAAATCCTTGAAAATGGCAAAGGAACGAGGAGATAAAGAACAAGAAACATATGCATATCTTGGGTTAGGAACGGCTTATAGATTGAACAATCAGATTCAAACGGCCATTGAATACTACGATAAATCCTTGAAAATGGCAAAGAACGAGGAGATAAAGAACAAGAAACATATGCATATCTTTGGTTAGGAGAGGCTTATATTGTAAACAATCAGATTGAAACGGCAATTGAGTACTACGAGAAATCCTTGAAAATGGCAAAGGAACGAGGAGATAAAGAACAAGAAACATCTGCATATCTTATGTTAGGAAATGCTTATAGATTGAACAATCAGATTCAAACGGCAATTGAATACTACGAGAATTCCTTGAAAATGGCAAAGGAACAAGGAGATAAAAACAGTGAAACAAGTGCATATATTGGGTTAGGAGAGGCTTATAGATTGAACAATCAGATTGAAACGGCAATTGAATACTACGAGAAATCCTTGAAAATGGCAAAGGAACGAGGAGATAAAGAACAAGAAACATATGCATATCTTTGGTTAGGAGAGGCTTATATTGTAAACAATCAGATTGAAACGGCAATTGAATACTACGAGAAATCCTTGAAAATGGCAAAGGAACGAGGAGATAAAGAATAAGAAACATCTGCATATCTTGGGTTAGGAACGGCTTATAGATTGAACAATGGCAAAGGAACGAGGAGATAAAGAACAAGAAACATATGCATATCTTGGGTTAGGAACGGCTTATAGATTGAACAATCAGATTCAAACGGCAATTGAATACTACGAGAAATCCTTGAAAATGGCAAAGGAACAAGGAGATAAAGAACAAGAAACATATGCATATCTTGGGTTAGGAACGGCTTATAGATTGAACAATCAGATTCAAACGGCAATTGAGTACTACGAGAAATCCTTGAAAATGGCAAAGGAACGAGGAGATAAAGAACAAGAAACAAATGCGTATCTTGGGTTAGGAGACGCTTATATATTGAACAATCAGATTGAAACGGCTGTTGAATACTACGTGAAATCCTTGAAAATTGCAAAGGAACGAGGAGATAGAAAGAATGAAACAAGTGCATATCTTGGGCTAGGAAAGGCTTATATATTGAACAATCAGATTCAAACGGCAATTGAATACTACGAGAAATCCTTGAAAATGGCAAAGGAACGAGGAGATAAAGAACAAGAAACATCGGCATATCTTGGGTTAGGAACGGCTTATAGATTGAACAATCAGATTCAAACGGCAATTGAATACTACGAGAAATCCTTGAAAATGGCAAAAGAACGAGGAGATAAAGAACAAGAAACATATGCATATCTTGGGTTAGGAACGGCTTATAGATTGAACAATCAGATTCAAACGGCAATTGAGTACTACGAGAAATCCTTGAAAATGGCAAAGGAACGAGGAGATAAAGAACAAGAAACAAATGCGTATCTTGGGTTAGGAGACGCTTATATATTGAACAATCAGATTGAAACGGCTGTTGAATACTACGTGAAATCCTTGAAAATTGCAAAGGAACGAGGAGATAGAAAGAATGAAACAAGTGCATATCTTGGGCTAGGAAAGGCTTATATATTGAACAATCAGATTCAAACGGCAATTGAATACTACGAGAAATTCTTGAAAATGGCAAAGGAACGAGGAGATAAAGAGAGTGAAACAAGTGCATATCTTAGATTGGGAAAGGCCAATAGATTGAACAATCAGATTCAAATGGCGATTGAATACTATATGAAAACCTTGGAAACTGCAAACGAACTGGGATATACATATCTAGAAGATTTGGCAAGAAACGCATTTGGAGAATTGTCAAGAATTGCAGGTTGGTTAGCCTATAGTTATTTAAATCTAGGTTTTGACAATGCAATTTTCAACTTTCCTGGAAGTGTTGGTGTTCAGTTGAACTGCAATTTTTAGATTATTTTGAATCTAGCAATCTAAGTCATTGGTGAAGGGTTTAAGGTAAATGATTCCAAAATGAAGTCGACCGACCTTAAACCGTCGAATGCAGCTGCGTATGTAAATAGTAAGTCATCACGTGACTAAATCCTAAAATCATTTACGTGGAATCCATAAAACTGGCTGCTTAACATGTTTTGTATATCATTAAAACAAGTATTCGGGACAAATTTCAAGTCGATACAATTATTCTCTCGCGAGTTAAGAAGGTTTGAATAATTCTTTTTTTGGTAAGGTCAGCATTATTTCAAAAGCCGTTAAAAAGCACCGTTTTTCCCACTTTCACTACGTTTTTCCAAACTACGCTTTTTCGAAACGTTTTTAACTACGGAATTTCGAAAAGCATGATAAATTTTTTATAGTTTTCGTTGAAACGTGGGCGTGCGGGCGTTCAAACATTCCATACATTCCTTTATTTCGGTAGGTTGTTTATTTGAAATCTGCTTTTGTGTTTAAATGTTGAAACTATTTCCGAACTTTGTTTAGTACGTTTGGGACGTTCTTACCAAAATGAAGGCCGAAATGAAGAGGCCATCAAAAGCTACGAAGAAGCGGTTCAAATTGCGGATCGAACAGGTCGCAATGACATCAAGACGAATGCTTATCAGCTCTTGGGAAACGTATTTACTGGAACGTCTGAGTATAAGAAAGCAATTGGGTATTATCAAAATGCACGTGAGATATCTCCAGGTCTCGAGGGATGTGAGTTGGAAGTAATAGCATATCAATGGTTGGGTTACAACCACCTGCAAGCTAGTCAGTATCAAGAATTTATAGAATATTACAACGAAGCAGTAAAACTTGCATCACAGCTTGGATGCAAAACGAGAGAATTCAACGCTCGCCTGGGGCTAGGAAGCACATTTACCTATATTGGCGACTTTAAGTCCTCGCGAGAATATTTCGTAAAAGCTCTCATAGTGGCAGAAAAGCTCAATGACAAAAGCCTCCAAAGACAAGCTCATGCAAACTTGGGAGCTGTATACTACAAGAGTTTCAAATTTGATGCGGCTGTTGAATCATATCTCAAAGTTCAAGAAATTTCTCATAATCTGAGTGATAGAACAGAAGAAGCCAATGCCTGTCTCATCCTTGGAAACACCTTCCAACAATTGAAGCAACACGAGAAAGCCGTTGAATCCTGGCAAAAAGCGTTAGATATTAGTGAAGAATTGGAGGATAAAGAAGTGCAAGCGAATGCGATTAATGGATTAGGATCTATTTGTTTTAACATTGGACAATACGAAAAAGCTCTAAAGTACTCGAAATATTTTGTGAAATTGACAGATGACCTCGAGAACCGCGGATCGAAACAAGCTCTTGCTCAGAAAAGATTAGGAATGTGTTATGCTTACCTTGGAAGATTCAAAGAAGGTCTAACGTGTTTTAAGAAAGCTTTGGATATGGTTCTTGATCATTCTGCGATAGCACTGGAAGGAATTATGAATGAATGGTGCGGATATTGCTGCCATTTTATCGCAGGTCAACATCAAGAGGCAATAACATTTTATGAGAAGGCGAAAGAAATTGCCAAACAAGTTGGAGAAAAATTTCAAGAATATCGTTCAAACCAAACCATTGGTAATATACTAAGCAACACTGGTAACTATGATAACGCAAAAGAATATTACAAAGAAGCAATGAAAGCTGCGACGGAACTCGGTGATAAACATCGTGAAGGAATATCATGTTTACATTTTGCATTAGTTTGTACTAAAGCTTGTGATGATGAGATGGCGATAAAATGGTATGAAAAGGCATTGGGTATTCTTGGAACAGAGCTCAATGATCACCTCTTGCAGGAGAAAGCCCTTACAGGTTTGGGAGTTGCTTGGTTCAATCTTGGAAACACTCAAAAAGCAAGTGAATTAATTGGGAGGGCTCGAAAATTTGGCAAGGAGGAAGTCGAAGCAGGTATTTATTTTTCTTCAATGTTGAAAGCTAGATAATTATAAAGAGGTCAGTATGATTGTTTGTGATGCTTCTAGGCAGATATTGTTCCTATTTATTTCAAAATTTTGAAACGTATTTTTCTCTTGTATAGATCTCCCGGACGTTGATACTACGCATCAGCACGAACCTGTGGAGAAAAAATCGTCGTCGCCTGTACCGGGTAAATTCAATTGAAAGCATCCTACAAGTGTCATGTTAGGATTATTGCGATTTATTTGTCCCAATTGAACTCTGCCTCCGTAATATCAACGAAAACATTGGACCTTAAAACAACATCTTGATATATACTTTTGTAGTCTGCTATATGTAATATATAATGAACGTATGGTTCCAATTACATTCCAATTTCATTGGAAAATTCATTACTTAGAACACCCTTACTCTCTATGTCCAGTTGGGCCGTTCGCTTCCTTGCCTGACCTGTATTTAGAGACATTTGGAGAGCCAGCCTTGTGTGGCTGAACGAATGTTATTAAACTAAATATGATTACAGTAAGATACAATGTTTCCTGTAAATTTCTATTCATTGCTTATGTATTTTTCTATAATAGATTCTCGTACAGCAAAGACGAATTCAGAAAATTTTGGAACATTTCAAGAAGCAGAGCCAGTTACAGGTAGAACCCAGAAATCATATTGATTTCACACTTGCAAGTATGCATGTCTTTTCGAATTTGTGTCACAATGTGCCACGCTCGTGATAAACTATTTCGCACATGTACAATCACGTTTTAACACAATTAAAATTTTGAGAATACTGACAATCGATGTTGCAATGGTCTACGGAAATCCAATTTCCATACTAGTTGCCATTTCTATACTATTATATCTATAGTCGGGAAATAGTATGAAAATTTCCTCGTAATTATCAACATGTTTGCTAGACGAAGCAAATATTGTTTATTCAATTACACGAAACTTTACCTGCTAAGTTGGCGAAGAATAACGATATTTATTTTTTATCTATGTAAAATCTGATTGGCTGACATGCTTTTCAGAGCGGTCCGGATTTTTGCATTCAGCCCGCTCTGAAACTCATCCGGCCCGCTGCGAAAAATGTAAACAAACCATAAAAAAATAATATTAAGTAAACTCAAAAGTAAACTATGACAGATTTAGTAAACTATGACAGATGTTACTATCCTGAAGATATACACGACGAGACCGCGAAAGAAAATTACGTGCCCAGCAGTTTTAATGCGTCGTAATCAAATGAGGAACTAAACTTGCGTTTAAATTGTCTCTATATTATCGTATTATCTTTTAAATGGTCGATAAAGAATAAACACGTTATTTACCGGCAGCTTCGGTTCGGATGCAAAAAACTGTGCCCCGGTCTTTCAAGACCTCGGGCACAGTTTCTTGCATCCGGAGCTCGCAACCTGTAAATAACATACATATACACAATGAAATACCCAAAAGATTCAAAATATAGTGCTAAAAACTGCGATCTATGACTAAGTGTAATGTGTTGGTACGAGGTACTTCATTCTTAGAATGGGTAAATTCGGTGATTGAAGAAACATGCAACCCAAGCAGAACAGAAAGATTACCAAATGAAGACTTGGTTCGCCTTGAAAAATACATCAAAGATTTTTCTGCTACGTACGTGTATACCCATCGAGCATCGAGTAAGGAACCTCTAACCGAGAAAATGCGTAAGTCGATGACAGCAAATATTAAATCGTCAGCTTACGAAAACCTGTTGAGTCGAAATCATAATAAATTGGGAAAAAACGATGGAAAATTTGTAAATGACGATCAACAAATTTTCAACTTTGCAAAAGATGACATCTGTAAAAATGCTTCAACTAAAAAGCCTGCAAGACTTTACGAACCTTTGGCATCTTACATTAAGTCTGTCGCTCAAATTTCATGTGGAAGAATACGAGGAACATGTTGGCTTGTGACGGACATGCTGGTAATAACTAACTTTCATGTTTATATGATGATGAATACGGAAAGAATGGAGACTCAAAATCCCAACTTGCCAATCCTTGTTT
Source organism: Trachythela sp. YZ-2020 (assembly GCA_016169945.1). Lineage (NCBI taxonomy): Eukaryota > Metazoa > Cnidaria > Anthozoa > Malacalcyonacea > Clavulariidae > Trachythela > Trachythela sp. YZ-2020. The sequence continues at coordinate 5,517,216 of JADLSH010000389.1, forward strand.
CATTTGATTACCTCTATCCTGGACAAACAGAACATGTTTTCATTGTAGAAATTGATGAAAAACAGGATCCAAAGCTTGAGAATCCTCACTTGGATTATAAATTTTCGCGTTTGAAAAAAAGCGAAGGTCTTATGGATCGTGTTCGTCTTGGTCCAGTTGTTCGAAGTCGTCCATTACAAGAAGGACGAGTTATTATCGTTGGTCATCCGGAGGGTAAAGAAATGTAGGAAGAAACATGCGTTGTTGTCAGTTATCACTCGTGGCGTGAGAAATTAAAACAAAGGCATGAAGTTTGTACTGGTGTACACATGACCAACGCAGAACTACTGCAATCAACTGAAAGATATCAGGCATGTCTGCCGTATGATACAAGTCTATTTTCTGGTGCTAGTGGTTCTCCTGTTTTTGATCTGAACGGAAACATCGTCGCGATGCACACGCAGGGACACACACTAAGCGTGGAGGGAGGAAAACGTTCGTTGATGGAATTTGGTGTGCAGTTCAATGCAATATGTGAAGACATGGGGCGACGGGGTGATTTTGTTGAAGAATTATTTCCAAACTATAATTTGGGTATTGATGAACAGCCAATGCATGAACAACCAATGAATGAACAGCCAATGAATGAACAGCCAATGAATGAACACCCAATGGACGAAGGGTAATTGTAATGACCTTCCTTAGCCCTTAAGACAATTATAACCCACCCAACATAAGAACACAATTAAACATAGTCGGAAGGACGAAGGTGTGCAATTCTACGTTTTTGAAAATCTACGCGTGCTTGTTTTCTGAAATGAACGAGAAATCTTACTATTTTATAGTTTCTACAGGGTGTTTAAAAAACGCAATCCAACTTCAGCATGTCTGTATGCGTTTGATATTGTTTTTCGATAAAACCATTTTTACATTGCAATAGCATTCAGGATTTTAGATGTCCAATGTACCCTTTTTGTATCATTATATACGAGAATGACCAAGTATTAATCGAATAAAAACTGTTAGTGGAAATCGCATTTTTTCACCGTTGGGAATTGAGTGCAAAACTATTGAAAACAAATCCCATTTCGATCTCAAATTCATGGACCCCAATTTAAAAGGCATAACATATGGAATATAATTAAACGATTTTTAAATCTGTTTTTTTATAACTTTTGTTAATATGTGCACAGAGGTGGAAAAATGTATTTTCGAGCGGCAATTTTAACCGGCTTGTCATTTCTGTTTGGAATGATACAAAAAAGCTGTCAGCGAGTTAGTCAAAAGCTAATACCTTGTAAAAGCAATATTGAACGCACAAGAGTGGATTATCTTTTTGATACACCCTGTATTAAAATATTATACATGAACAAAATACACACTTTGATAACACCTTCGCACTTTCATTGCTTGTCAGTAAGAATTTTCACTCCAAGTGTTCCTTGTATTGAATTCGATGTATTCACACATAATTGGCGCTTCAAAGTGTAGAGAATAAGTCGTTGGAAATTGAAAAATTTACATCGCCGTCGTGGCCACGCCTTCGAAGATTACTTGTTTGTTTTATTCCAGAATTAAAAGTAGGACATTTAATTTTATGAAGTGCTTTTTATTTAAAAATGCAACTTATTACCAACACTATTAAATAGTGTTAAGTATAGATAACAAAATACATTATGGAATACGTATTTCTGGGTACTAACTAATCGATCTTTGATAATGTAAATCTGAGATTCTGAATACGAACTGTTTTTATTACTGTTGTAATTTTGTACATTCATATCACATTGTAAACGATTTGAATGTATTATTAAAATGTGTATAATATAGTGTTATATAAATTGCCAAACGATGGTATGTCGTTCCTGAATGCCTTCGAAACTATAAATTATGTTCAGCAGCCAATGCAAGCCTGAAAACTAATCAGGAAATGCACTATACTGGCAGAATAAGAATGCAACTGAATCAAACTGCTTACATGTGGCTCGAGGATCCTTCCAATTCTTTTTTAAAAATACAACATTTTCAGATTTAAATCTGAATTTCTGGACAATTATCTATTTGTTGACAAAATACAAAGTACCTGAGATATATAAAACTATTTCTACGAGGTTTGAAATTGCCTTTACGTAACGGCCTTTGCTGTGGCAACAATGACGTCCTGGAGGTTCATGTTGTCATTATATTCACAAAAAAGGTAAATCGTATTAATACTAGTTGAAATAAATCAAATGTTGAAAACACAATTTATTGTAATTTGAATCCTGAGTTTACCACGTGTTAATAAAGTTATCATCCCATTTAATTTCTAATAAGCTAGAACTTACTGCGTTAAGGTTGATGTTTGATCTTCCGGTTGATCCTTGATCTTCAAGTTGATGCTGGATCTTCAAGTTGATCCTTGATCTACTTGACGTTGGTCCTTGATCTTGCAGTTGATCCTTGATCTTCAGGTTGATCCTTGATCCTCAAGTCGATACTTGATCTTCAGGTTGATCCTTAATCTTCAAATTAGTGCTTGATCTTCAGGTTGATCCTTGATTTTCAAGCTGATCCTTGATCTTCAGGTTGATCTTCAAGTTTATGCTTGATCTGAATGTTGATCCTTGACCTTCAAGTTGATCCTTGATCTGCATGTTGATCCTTGATCTTCAAGTTGATCCTTGATCTTCAAGATGATCCTTGATCATCAAGTTAATCCTTGATCTTCAGGTTGATCCTCGATCTTCAAGTTGATCCTTGATCTTCAAGTTGATCCTTGATCTTCAAGTTTATCCTTGATCTTCAGGTTGATCCTTGATCTTTAAGTTAATCGTTGATCTTCAAGTTGATCCTTGATCTTCAAGTTAATCCTTGATCTTCAAGTTGATCCTTGATCTTCAAGTTGATCCCTGATCTTCAAGTTAATCCTTGATCTTCAAGTTTATCCTTGTTCTTCAAGTTGATCCTTGATCTTCAAGTTGATCCTTGATCTTCCGGTTGATCCTTGATCTTAACTACGTTTTGGCTTGATTAATGAGTAACACCCCCCCCCCCCCTTTATTGGCTGGCGATAACAAACATGCTTGATATGATGATATGACCTATATGGCTGAACTACTTGCTGTATATCAGCTCATTTTCGGCTTGTGCAAGTGACGTCACAACTCGAAATTGTGTGGCTTCCGGTATTTTGGGGGCCAAATTCCACCATTTTCATTGGATAAATTCAAACCAGTGAACTCTAAAATCAAATTCAAGATGGCGGACAATTTTTGACATCAATACGTACGCCAACTTTCCTGAATAACTCGAGTTCTAGACATGGTAAAGCAACGAATTATACACAAAAATATTCATCGTTGTTCAAGGATTCTAGAAAGGTATAGATTATATTATAACTCTCAGTATTTCGCAAGATATAAACGAAAACGGCACTTCGTGAAATCCACGATTTGACCCCCAAAATTGCCGGTTATATAGCATGACGTAATTGATTCTCGCGTGACTGCACAAGCCGAATACAGTGAGTAGCGAAAACAATATGGCGGCACAAAAACTACAGGATTTTTGAAAAAAAACAGAAAAAGTGAGATGTTCGCTTTGAAAGAGATAAGAAAGACAGAAAAGACAGAAAAGATGTTTACTACGCGAGCTGTGATTGGTGAATACCCGTGCAGGATGAGACAATCATGCAGGGAAAATTTTAGGCGCTTCGCGGGGTTTTCTAAAATATCCGTTGTTTCTTTGTCGTTAATATTTTATAAAATAATTACCAAATGGTTTTCCGTGCAGGATTGTGTGATCCTAACACTTGGGATGTTGCTCGACTTTCTAAAAGCTAAAAAATACTCGCCTATCGGCTCGTAATTTTTTACGCTTTCAGAAAGTCTCGCAACATCCCGCGTGTTAGGATCACACAATTCTGCATGGAAAACCAATCGTTAATCCTTTATTAATATATAGAAATTAGTTTTAAAAAGTTTTCTACAGAATTAATAACGATAAAGCAGCAAAAAAACATGTTCATGAGAATATAAATTTTTCGAAAATCCGCGTGAAAAACAAATTAAATAAATTTGCAGTTAGTACGCACTTGCTTTGCTACACAAAAGTTATATAAAATATCGATTATTAAACATAAGAAAAACATTTAAAATATTCAATCGGAGTCGCGACAAGGTTTGTGCATGGGTGAACGAACTGTACAAATATTACAACAGAGAAGAGTATATTATTGCTGTAGTTAATGTCTATAAGACTATATTATAAAACAATTATATCATTCGCTCTCGTCGTATATGGCTGATAGCCGACTTGGTGCTAAGCAGGCCGTCGGCTATCAGCTCATATACGACTCGAGCTCATGGTATAATTGTTCATTATACGATTATCACCGTTTCACTAATAAATATTCAATCTATCTCATAAACTTATTCTTCGTCAGCTTTACTCCTTTAGTTGTTTCAAAACAAAGTTTTTCATGTCTTAGCAAAAACTATAGTATATATATATTATTATTAATCTATAGCTATATATTAGTTTATCACATACTTGTGTCTTTATCAGGGCGATAACAGGGTGATACAAAAACGATATGTCCCTATAGGGACGATATCGTTTTTATTTCCCGCTGCTTATCACCCCGATAAAGGCACTAGATGTGATAAAAAGGTTATCACACTCATGATTCGGTGATATCAGTTATCCCTCTCGGTACGATATCATAAGTTATTGTCCCTCGTTCGCTGCAATCACTCATGACGATAATGATATCGTACTAGCTCGCGTGATAAAACTGATATCACCTCATCCCTTATATGATAAGCTATACATATATCAAGCAACTCAAAATTTAGGTCTTGTTATCAGTAAGATGAAAACGAAAGTATTATTTCAACCATGTTTTGGCGAAACGAATTTGTATAGATTGTGGTACTGGAGAACGTGTCCAAATTCGAATTTTTGGGTGGTATAGGTCCAGAACGATGCAAAGTTGGATAAAGACGTGATCAATCGTATTCGTAAATTAGCCAGCAACGCATACGGACGATTGACCGAACGTGTCGGGAAAAGCATTCACCTTTCGGTTAAAGCCAAGTTATCCGTTTAGAAATCTGTCGTGTTAAGCACACTGCTTTATGGCACATAAACGTGGGCGCTATATGCAGATTACATAAGGCAGCTGGATAAATTCCATCAGAGATGCCCTCCGACGGATTCTGCATGCATGTAAAATGGCAAGATAGAGTTAGCAACAACACGGTTTTGGACAACGTAAACGTGGAGGAAGTGGACGTTATTTTAAAAGAGTGACAGCTAGCTAACATAGTGTGGGAATTTAGTTAGGATGGAAAATGATAGACTGCCAAAGAAAATTTTGCACGTTTGGAGAGCTAGAGTTGGGGAAACGATTGCAGAGAAGACCGAAACTAAAATTTAAAGATAGCGTGAAAAGAAGTTTATTTAAAAGATTTTGGTTTAAGTACAGAAATTGAGACAGAAGCACAGGATAAGTTGGTACGGCGAACGAAACTGAGAGACGGTGCGATATCGCGAGCAGAATACCTAAAAAGCGAACGACAAGTATGAGGCGAAAAAAATATGAAAGAGCCAATAAAGAAGGGTGTTTTGAGTGCAGCACATGTGGTAGACTATGTAAAGGTAAGTTGGTCTCACAGCACCTCAACAGAAACATTTATGAGATGCAATGGGCGAAGTCGCCTTAATAATAATTATTAGTCTATATAGTTGTTAATGAAATAATCGTTGAAAGCTGTTGTTCCAAAAGCATTGCCTCAAGCGATATAGAGTCGAGTTTAGAAAGATTATTGAACTCCAGATATATGTTATATACCTTTTGACTTTGTCTTTTTTCGGTGAGTTTTTGTTTTGGTTTTCACAGCAACCCCGAAATTATATTTTTAAACAACAATTTCGATAGATCTTCAGTTCAGGACTAATCTTTTTCATAAAAAAGGCACTCCATAAGAATGTTTATCCTCTGCTCTACTTTTTTCATTTGCCTTTGAAAAACAATAACGCACTCCTCGCAAAATTCCCTGTCACAGAACACTGGAACGAGTCAAAATGCCCTTATAAATCGGCCATTTTAATAGAGACGACATTTTGACTGAGAAGAGATAGCAGTACGTATTCCATTTTTAATAGTTCTATGGTACACATCCACGATCTTGAAGTTTTTCAGTAAGTCATTATGATGTCACAATGATGATTATTTGCAGAACAAACATTGTGAAATATTTACAGAACGAAATATTTCATACCTGACAGGGTAGAACTTACTGCATTAAACGTTTTGGCTAAATTAATGAATTAGCCCTCTCCATCCCTCTTTTCTATTGGCTTTATGATGATTATAACAAGCATGCAGGATTATATGATTTGATGGTAGGCCTAAATATCCATGATCTTGAAGTAAATTAACAAATTTGTCAAAACGTTTGTGAGTGACAACCTTGAAGCAACTTGCTAAAATGACAACATTGTTATAACTTGTTGAGAAGCTTGCTACAAGTCTGTTGCATACAAAACACATTACATCTGACAAGATGTCGGATTTTAACGCGTGTAAACTATATTTAAAATCACGTAAATATTCACGTGACATTGGAAAAATTTTATCTATAGCAGTAAAAATACCGATTCAACAGAAAAAAGTCGCAACAAGTCGCTAATAAAATAACTGAAAATAGACAGCAAATATTTAAATCAAATTTAATAAATAATAGATAAACAAAATAAGCTCCCAAAGATTACTTTTAAACAAATTACAAAACATCTAAGTAAAGACGAGAGTGCGTACAGGATCCGAAAATAGCTCATATTGAAAAAGAAACGTCTTGGGCTTAGCAAGTATCCTTCGTTCAACTTCTAAATGCTAGACACGCTCTCATGATAGGTAATTAATAATCCAACATGAGCCAGTTTCTTACGTATCACTTTAAACCTTAAAGGTGCTGAAAATGATATCACTACAATTATGTATACATAGCCATGAATGGAAAAATTGTAACTGTAGGAACGCGACACTAAGTTTCTCAAAAATCATTGATTATTTTACTTTATAGAAGTCATACATTGTTAAACGCAAAAACAACTAGCCTTCGATTGATTAGTTGAGACTGGAATTAATTTAACCATGCATGGCCAGAAAATACTTTTTTTCCCAATATTCGTATATTTAATTATGACATTCGTTATCAGCATCATAGAAGATTAGAAATTATATATAACAGGATGACACATGTGGGATTGTTAATTATTTATCATTTAGGAAAGCTTCTCTCACGAGCGATACTGTCCAATTCAAGGAATTGTAACCGTAGCGAGTTTTGCACGTTTGTCAGTTGATAATTGATTAAACTCTCAATCTTTCACTTCAAATTAGAATACATATATAAACATATAAACGTCACACGCGCAATACCATTAACTCGTACTGAGTTGAAACTCGTTCTAAGTTGGGTGGCGCAGTTACTGTATCTCTTTTGGGAAGAAAAATTGCCTGACTGCTCTATCCCATTTAATATTTGGCAACATGCAGCTGAGACTGGAAGAATTATTGTATGCATACCGAAGTCTTCTACTGTTCAATCATTTGAATATGCTAAAGTTGCTCGAAGAACAATTAGTTTCCGCACTGTTGACTCGTTATATATTACAAAATGTATTCCCTTAAGTGTTCCCCCTCGCTTTGCCCCCCCCCCCAAAGTGAAAGTTCCTTTTTCTAAAACATAAGCAAAAAGGGAAGAATGACTTAGTTCAGAAGAGTCTTATGATATTCCCATAACAATATCGATCTTTTATACTGAAAGCTCTATCTAGACGGAATACATCTACAAATTGTTGCTGAAAAGGCAACAAATCAAGCCACGGAGGATGAAGAATACGAATTTTCTGGGGGAGGGGAGGACCCCCAGACTCCACTACAGGTTCGCATACCTCCAGTTCACCATCTCGTTATCAGGTCCCTTTTCCTTGATGCCCCCCCCCCCCCCCTTCTCGCGATTTCTCAAAAAAGGCCCTGCTTACGTGAACCTTTCTTTACTTTGCTTCACACAAAAGACAAACTATGCCAGTACAAAAACTATTTAATGGACAGTTCTATTGTGGCTATATGTAAGACACAAATGAATGATTGAACAGTTGAATACTTTGATTTGAATATTTTAATTATTCCAGTCTCAGCTACATGTTATGATTGAACTGCAATTTTATCCCGGCGCAGAACGCGTCATTTGGATACGCAGTCGAAACTCCGAACTGGATGTTACATTACATACGAGCTATGAAGATAAGCTAGGGAAGACCTGATAATCGCGTGACTTTACCAAATACTGCCAATTTGACTGAAGACTAAGAACCTGTACACAATGCTTACAAACAAATACCAGCCTATGGTCTTACTTGTATATTTTCGGTACGAGCTAAAAAATCTGATAAAATGCTTAATAACCTTAATCTATTTCTTCCAACCCAATTTCGTCACCAGTATTTATATCTTTTATAACAGTAGTTAAATTGTGAGTTTCACGCATTGATCCAGCGATGCAAAAAAATAGCTGGTATAAACTTTATAGCACTCTCTCATCAACCCATGCAATTTCACTACGTTAAAACTTTAAGCGTTTTGCATCTACGATAAATAGAATAGAGAAATATAAGCTTTGACGGTAAGTCAGATTAGGGTCAATTTCTCCTTTCAGTCTTGTCCATAGCTGCCGAGCTGTCCATCTTCTCTTCCATCACCTAAATTGGTACAAAAGTTACTCTAAAATGAGATCAAACCGTACACATGATATTAGCCAGTGTGGCCGGCCCTCGTTGGAGCGGAAAAGAAGAACGGGGAGTGAGGGCCTGCAAGAAAACCCGGCTTTCGTGACTAAACGCCGTTATAAAATTTGTAGTAGTTGTTCGCAAATATAACGTCTCTGCTGAAAGTGAAATTTTCGGTAAAAATGAAAATTTTAGATTGTGTAAAACATAAAGAAAAACAATAAAAACTACATTTAATGAAACTAGTTTACAATAATTTCAGTCAATACGTCCAAACAGTGATACACGAAATTTTGAGTCAAAGGCCAAATCCGCACTCGTGCTGGGAGTCTTGCCAAAAAAGAAATCCTGGAAAAATTATATCGTATACTAGGCAGTGGCGAAGCTAGCAATGGCAACTGGTCATGCGATGCTAATAAACGTGCACCTTCACCGCCGATACTAGGAATTATAGCAAGTGCATTTCGTTTGTTATACTTTACTTTGACACGCAACCTGATAAGTAATCTCGAATGTAAAAAAAATAATTTGGAATTGCGACTTTCGCCAATTAGTATTAAATCACTATAAATAAGAATTTGTGATAATATATTAGCAAGTGATTATGGTAATAATAATTAAGCGTATGCTGTAAAATGTCCGTTTTTCTCCATAGTCAGTCATTCACATAAACAAAGAATATAACAAAAATGTTGCATCATGTATATATGTCTGTTGGGGGGGGGGGGGGGGTTGCATAATTTTAAATATTTTTCTTAGGGGGGATTTCATTTTTAAAAGCGTCAACAAGGGGGCTGCTCCATGAGATTTTTATATATGATCGAGAACGTCCAACGCCACCCTAGGGTATAAATAGTGAACGGTCCCTTAATGGACAACCACAAGAAATTTCAGGAATTTCAAAATTTTTAAAGTTTTTACAGGACTTGCCATACCGGTATCTTTTGGATATTTTTCACGCCCAGACAAAAACTACATATTCTTTATTACTGGCAGTAAATCAACTTAGGGTCTGTTCATCTGAGCCAGGATTGTGGATAAACCGGGGAAGTGGGATGTATTATTTCTGTGTTCATATGACTATTATTATCCCATCTAATGTCGGTGGTACGAAATTACGAGAACATGGCGCCTTCGAAATATCTTTTGTTGTAATTGAACAAACTTTACGTTGCATTACCACTTTTAATAATGGTCATTGCTTAGGTCAATTAATGATTATTTTTCTAACTACGCCGCTCAATAATAGGTCAAAATCGGCCAAGCGGGATGAAGCATTCATATGGACAATTTTATCCCACTCGACAGAGATCCCACCTAGAACAAAGTGTGATCTCACCTGATCGGACTGGTTTGTCTCATATGACATCATCCTCGCTCGTATGCAGTTTTTAAAGATAAACTTTATGAATATTATTTTACAAAACTAATTTCGAATTTTGACGTTGACCGAACAAGAACATGTTTTGTCTGTTGTGTATAAGTAGAGTAATACGTTGTGTATTTTGTGTTGTTATTGACTATATTGGTGTACATGGATGGACTTAATATGGGATCTCAGTCCTGTTTTCTAACCCTTCAATCATATCTTTTCATGTTTTTCTTTGTTTGTTTGTTTTTTTGTTGTTGTTTTTTTATTAATGTAATATGATTGCTCAGCTAATAAATAAATAAATAAATAATGAGACGTAGTGACGTCATTTTCAAACGAAGAATACTTATACTTTTGCTTGAACACTTACTTTGTTTAGCGGGTTCTCCACAGGATAGACAGGCATATATCCCTGCATGCGAACATTGTGTATACTGCCAGGCTCGATGGGGTACGGGACAAAGTTAGGAAATTGTCTGGGAAGTGACGGAGTATTATATTGCTGAGGACTGCCATTCATCGACACCTGACCTTGTTTGGGCTGATGCATCGCGTGTTGTTCCGAGCCGTTGTAACCCGGAAGCTTGAAAAATGCCAGTTGAGAATTTTGATGTGCGAAGTGTTGGTTGAATTGCTAGTTACCTTGCTGAAGCTAGTGAATGAAATATAGGTAGGAAGAAAAGTTAGCCTAGTTCTTGGGCTTTCACTTCCGGAATGCTTGGTGTGCTGGAGTGAGAAGCATGGAGAGTGAAAGTGTCTCTTTCATTGTCTTTCTGTATCGATCTACTACAGGTGTATGTACTATAGAATACCACAGTACCACAGAATACCAGTTTTTTTATTTCTCTTATAAAATTTGGAGGAAACATGCTATATACTTTTTGTGAATATATATTAGTATTAGTCTTAAAGAACATATAAAAATAAAAAAAGGATATTTTCATAAAATTTCTCAAAAATAAGCTGGATTAACAAGAAATTAAATTAAATTGTTTTGATACTTTTTTCCTCTTAATGTACGTAAAATCTGAAAGTTTGAAAATAAGTTTGCAGCATAATTTATGTTGATCAATATGTCATAAATTAACCCTTAACCAACTGATTAGTACTACCGTATATATCTTTGAAAAATGGGAGTTTCTCTTTATTACATTGGATAACCATTTGACTGGTATTCTGTGGTACATGTATGTATATTGTTTGTCAACATCCTGTAGTTGATATATTTTACTTAAGGAACATACAAAAAAACATTATAACAATGATTAATATTAAAATAATTATACAACTATTTAAAAATTATGTACAAAAACTGAACAAAGAGTTTTTAATAAAAATCGTGAAAACCTACCGGTAGTAGATGAGATTGTTGAAACTTTTGACGGTTTAGTTGCTGTTGTTTCAACTGCTGATGCTGTTGTTGTAAGATTTTCTGATGTTCTTGCTGATACAACTGTTCTTGAGCTTTCACTTTTGTATTCTTGGCTCCGCTAGCTTGCGGCGATTTTCGACTCTTTGGCGACTGTCGGCTAGGTGGTCGTTCTCCAGCGATGCTAGATACCGAGACGGCCGACAACTTTCCTTCTGTTGTAGTTTTGGTTCCTCTTGGTGGACTTGATGCTGCTTCACGTAATCTCTCCTCCACGTTCGGTGGCGTGTGTACTTTAACAGGACTTTTCTTTTCAAGCATTTGTTGTGAATCCTTTCCTGTTTGCGGAAGCTGAACTTCTGAATGTGCTCGTTGGCGTTGTTGTTCTTTCTTCGTCGCCACTTGTTCTTTCGTTTGTGCTTGAATCTTCGGATCTTGTTGTTTTGCAGTTTGTTCCTGTCCATTATTTGTCAACATATCCATCTCAGAAGGGCCGCTCTCAGGGGATTTGCCAGAAAATGCTTGGTTATTTCTGTCCGAACTTCATTTCTGTCGGAGGGAGAATTCACCAGGGGCAGATTTGATGGTTTGGATAAGCGGGAATTTACCAACAACAAATGATCACGACGTTTGACTAGTTCGGAAAACCGTGTTTCCAGCCTGACATTTTCGTGTTTCAGTTGGTGAAGACAAGATAACAGCGAGGCCACTAAGGAAGTAAGGAAATAGTAAATAATACTGGTATGTAGTTAATTTTGGAAGTTTCATTTTACTTAAGGTGGCTCCCTACAGTTTCAAAGAATGAAAGATTTCCGATTTAGATCCAAATTTTTCGACAATTATTATTTGTTGGAAATCAAAGAGAGTCTGAGAGTTTGAAATTTTTGAAAAAGCATTTTTCAATATGGCGGATATTTTGGGTTTATATTTTATATTTCATAAAATGCTTTCTTTTGGTATGCTGAATTATTTGAATGATTTCAAAAAAATTATATTTTGAAACAATTTGCAATGACAGAAAATATACAAAAAGAAAGCACTTCATGAAATAGAAAATGAGAGTCACCGCAATGTCATTTTGGAGTTAAATTACTGTAAAGCCAAAATATACGCCATATAGTAACGTCATTGTTGCCATAGGAACGGCAGTTATGCATGTTTTTGGAAGTCAGACTCTCTTTGATTTCCAACAAATAAAATCTTCCATTTTTTAGAAACTGTAGGGATCCACAATTAGGCATTGGAATTTTTCAGAATTCTTACTATGGAAATGGTATGGATCGATTGGATCCTAACACGTGCGTCAGCACTTCTCAATATTGACCACTTCGAAATTGATGAGAAGACTTGGAAAAGTAATGCTCGCCAATCTAAGGGCGATGTCTGCGGCGGAGGTTAGGAACTGAAAAAATACCGCATAATGAGTGGCTATAAAATGTTCGAACACCATTGGACAAGTACGGTATGAAATTTATGAGCATTTAAGAATTGGAGAACTTACTATTGAATATTTTGTTTTGAGGGATGCGTCAAAAGACAGCAGCCGCATGTTCGTAATGCGGATCTATTTTTATTTCTAGTGTTGGTACTGGAACTATGTTCTATAAAATAAGTTTTCGATGCTGTATATTGATTTGAATCTACTTTAGCAATAAAATAATCTACTGATGAAACACGTATTATAGCCAATCTTGGTTTGAAGTGCTTGGGAATACATACACTTCACTTTCCCAATGCCGATTTCAAAGACGTCACCTTATATTAGTGTACGTATATTATAGACTTCAATAAATAAGCAAATCAATTTTTCTGGCGTTAATAAAATCGTTATTGGGTAACTTCAGTATTTAATGTCATGACAGCTGAAAACGTTATATTAAAATAAATTCGTATGATATGTTCAAGAGTTTAATCTTAGTTAACTTGTTTTGTATGCATGATATTCTTCTTCACGTGTCCTATTATATACTTTCCAAACCATGCAAAACAAAAAAGCATGCACTTTTTGACTGACAGGAAAAAACATCAATTTCATCAGCGCGATTCATCACAGGACTCGAAAGGCCGTCAAATTTGATGTCTCTTAAGCATAGTGAACAGATGTTGTCCTATGATTAAAATATTGATAATGCATGTTTTATAGACATGAGGGAATGTTCATTTTAATCGGAGAGGCGGAGGTGGGTTTGGTGGAGTTTAGTGTGCCCTCCTAAATCTTTAGCATGACCCACCACTTTATACTCAACCTTTTCTCACTGGCCCACCCCTAAATAATGATATTTTTCAGATGACCGCCCCCCACTTTCTCTCCTCAAAAATCCAAAGTAACCTTAAAAAACTCGTTTTTGTGAACAAAAAAATTTGTGTTCATTGGCTGACTTTTGATGCTGTCAATATATTTTCAAGGTATACCTATAAACCGATAGAAGAAGTTGTAATTGCGTTAAAATATCTTTCTCAAGATTTGTTAGGATTTATTAAAGCATTCATTCTATTGGGTCTCGCAAGGTAAGGGGGTCCGGGGGGTACTCTTCCGAAAATTTTTGAATTTTGACAGCGCACGAATTAAAACTACGTTTTAATTTCTGGCAGTAATAACTGTTTGTTTTTCAAGAAATTAATTTCAGCCATATCAATATGTTTGCAGTCTATATATCTATGGCATTCAAAAAGTAATGAAATCAATACTCTTTAGTAATAAATATTGTTAACACCCAAGGTAAAAACCTCTACTCTTAAAGATGTCAGAAATGAACGACACTATTCCCAACAAGAAATTATGGCAAAGTTGCTCACTCTATAACGCTGAATATGTAACGGTCCTTAGTTTGCCATCGCAAACGTATTACATCAACTATATTATTGGTTTGATATGTAATATCTTCCTGATTAAACTGGCAATAGTTCTGAATTCAATGACAATGCTTGCTTACTGGAGATCTGCTCGACTTAGAAAGAAGACTTCGTATTTCCTAAAAATGTTGTTATCTATAATTGATCTTACTGCAGCAGTCATTGGTCATCCCATCTTCGTGTTAGGCCTGGCTTTAGCAATAAACGGGAATCCAAATTGCACAATTTATGTCTTACATGAAATGCTGACGTTTTGTACAGGCGGTATGTCATTTGCAACTTTATATGCGTTAAACATCGAGCGCTATCTGAGTATTGTTTATCCGATTTTCCATCGTACAAAGATGACAAAGCAAAGATTACTGAGTCTAACAGTAGTTCTGTGGTCGATAAGTTATGTAGTAACGCTTTCTTATCCACTTCTTGGTCAAGCTGCACGGCCATTAACAAGTTTCATAATATCTTTCGCCATTAATTGTAGGCTAATTACCGTGTATATATACATCTCAATGTATTTTGCAATCCGAAAGACAGCGAACAATCCTATGCTATCGTCGTATGAGTCTAAGAATGACAAAGTCTTGCGCAATAGTAGTTGCTTGTATATGGTAATATGTCATCTGCCCTTCGCAGTGATACGTTCGCTAGAAGCAAGTGTTTTTGTGACGATGTTTATGGAAATATGGAGTAAAACGTTCACTATAATTGCCTTGTCAATAGATTCAATCGTGTTCTTTTGGCGAAATCCAATCTTACGGAACGAGGCTAAAGTAGTCTTTCGAAAATCTTACGAGGCTAAAGTAGACTTTGAAAATGTTACTAAATGTTAGCCAATCATAAGGGACGAAGCCAAAATATAGTCTTTTAAAATTCTTACTAAATGCTATGAGAAAATTGTCAGCATAGGATGCGATCTCCGTTCTGAATTCTATTAAGCCGTCGGGTAAGTTCTCACTTTGGACTAAAAAATACAATAGTATTGAATTTTGGGGGTTCGATCTGGTGCGAACACATGATCTAGACTTGTCCAAGAATACAGAGAAGAAACTGCAAGGAAAGTTTGAAGTTTGTAAGTTAGCAAACAGCCCTAAAGTACCGAAACAATTTATGGTGAACTCGAGAACAGACAAAGTTTAAGCATCCCGGAGACGTCATCCAAGGAGAACGGTGTTGAATATGCTGAACGGATAAGAGAACAAGCTACTGAACTTTAAAAGAATGGAATTCTCAAATGTGATTTATATTTAGTTAAGTCGAAGACCAAAATATATAGAAGGGTTATAATACCGGTACTGATGTATGAAGCAAAAACCTGGCCCCTGAGACGAAAGAACTAGTACTTTATGAACAAATATGACAATGCTATGTTGGGCTCAGGGAATCTGCTTAAATAAGAAAGACAAAAATGAAACAGTGAGTGATATAGCCGAGGTAGAATGTCGTGAAGAGAAGTTGCGAGATACCCAATTCGATGGTACGGACACGCATCTAGAAAAGAGGAAAATGATCCTTTGGCTTCAAGAAGAGAGGTGGCAAAGCAATTCCAGAAAAAAAGAAGAAGGCCACACAAAAGATGTTAAAATGGAGTGAATGAGTTTTTAAAAGTGATGATGGTAACATGTCAGGATGTTAAAAATCCTAAGATTGAAGATATCAATGGCGACGGTATCCCCTCCCTGAGATCCTGACCGTGCAAGGGAAACGGTCACGAAGAAGCAGACTGGCATTTTCCACGCGTATATAGAGTTGGGGCAGGTTTAAACTTAGGGGAGTTCATATAACTTGTTATTTTTATACTCACACTTTCTCTTGATGTTGGCGTGTCGATTTATTGAACTTATGCTCAAAACGTTCTATGTTCTAAGCGGCCTCAGAATACAGAAATTCAGTTCATACGTTCGAATGTCGTAAAGTTCACGCTAATACAAGTATATGTAGGCGTATATATCTTAAATATGTATTCAATTTTCTTCTTTTAATTTGAATATAGATTTAAAGGACATTTTAAGGACTATATTCATGCTGTAATTGCCAGGAAATACATGCAAGAACTGATACTACTACAAAAAGAGGTGGGTGGGCGTTTAATGGAGACGGAAGTGATTTATTGATTGTATGCCTCTTTATGCCTTTATTCGTTTTCAGCATTGTAGAAGACTTAAAATCAGATATAAGGGACCGGTCATTATCTATAGAAGGGGGGGGAGGAGAATTTTCTATTTTGTAATTTTTTACAATTGAGAGACCCCCCTAAAAACACCGAAATTAAATTGTGCCCCCCCCCCTTCATATTAGAAAATTTCTTGTTGACCCCCCCTCTTTTTCATAGATAATTTCTCTTATTCATAAATACTCGCCGATGGAGATATATTCCCAGACACTAAATATACATGGGATTAATCGATAAGATATCAAAGTGAACCAACTCAAATATAACAGCAAAATGACATTGCATTGATATGTATATTATTAAATCAAGGACGCCAAATGCCATCATTGGGACTGGGACGATAACGATGTAAACACAGAATATAAACAAAGTTGGCCCGCCCCAAAACGACTGTAACCCACCTTTAAATTGTTCCTTTAAAATAAAAGAGTAATTCAAAATTCAGATTTCCATTTGTTCTTGACAGTTGTTATAACCATGTCGAATTGGTGGATTAAATCCACTATACAGGCCATTTTAATTCACTGACCATAACTTAGTTGCAATATTTACCACAATAAATGCTAATATGGAAACCAGCTTTAGTGTAATCAAAACCCTTAAAAAATCAATAGCCCCCCCCTTTAGCTATTTATTTATACCTATGGCCCCCCCCTATTTTTTCCCAGCCCCCCCATCCATAAATAATGACCGGATCCTAACACCGTGACACATGTTGTTAATTATCCATTATTCAAAAAAGCTTCCCTCACAAGCGTCCTTAGTAGGTAACCCCCTCCATATAGCACCGGAAGTAATTCAAGCGAATGTATGTATGACGTCACATTTATTTTCAGCCATATGGCATCAACAGGGATGTGCGTGCAAGAGTTCGTACTTAGTGTGCGTGCGAGAATTCGTACTTGGCGTGCGTACAAAGCGTTACGTCATGCCTATATTTTTTGCGTGATTGGTTGGATGCGAGTAATCAGAGAGTATAAATTTGAGGGTTAAGTGATAATTGTTATTCTGTTTACGACTTTCACGGAGAGGACTTCACTATGAAATGTTTACATGGAAAACCTGCTTCTACATCAACAACGAAGAATGGTTCGTTTTGGTTCTGTGGTCAAACCCCAAGTTGTAATTTCTTTTGCTCGGAAGACGAAGGTTACCACTTTGAAAAAGCCATAGCTGCTTGGAGATCTACGAACCAGTCACAACCGCAATGCCACCGGCATCATAAACCTGCAAGAATGCGTATCGTCAAAGATTTGATGAAAAGAAGTTATGGAAGAACATTTTTCGTGTGTTCTGACAAGAAGAATCCGTGTTCCTTTTGGGTATGGGGTGATGTGAAGCCAATGGTGAAATCACTTTGTCATCATGGGTTTTCGTGTGCATTTCGAAAGGTGAAGAAGGAAGGCATTAATAAGGATCGAATGTTCTTTATTTGTCCAAACGACAAGGACGAATCGTGTCGGTTTTTTGAATGGGCACCTGACGAATCAGACGTTGGACCTTTCCATGACGTAGACTTTACCAAGCCACCATTAGATAGTTATGGCTGAATCAGAGACAGCTATTTGACAACTGAATTTATTAATGATTTTGCAAACAAGTTAGATCGGTAAATTATATAGTTTTGTTCGTGTTTATCACGGGTTTTGTAATTTTCTTTAAAAATAGATTTGTTCTCAACGTTACGTCTTCATTTGTTGTTTTGCTTTAACTAGGATGGATTTGATTTTGGATGAACTTAAAACAAATAACGTAGACATTGATAAGAGAACGCTATCACATCATATCGACTATTTACTTGAACGTCATAAATGTTTATTTCAGGCGGTCATTGCGAAATCTTTTGATTTAGCAACTGTATTCTATGAGATTGATGTTAACAATTTCGGTCGCGTTATGACTTACCTAACACTGGTTTATTTGAAAAGAGAATCTGAGGACGTTACCCGTAGAGCTGTACAACTCGTTGCTACGCCTCTTAAGAGCTTTGATTTCACAAAGTTCAACGTCGAGGAAAGTTTTTTCCGTAAAGTGATTTCTCTTATCAGAGGTGTTTTATCGCTATAAAATACGGGAACATGTTGAATAAAAGCTCATTATGTGTTTTGCATGTGTGATGGATGTACGATTTAAAACACCTGCAAACTTCTATGTTTGTGGACAGAATCAGAGCGGAAAATCGCATTTAGTCCTCTCTTTACTACATAATTTTGAAAAACTGTTTAATCCTGTGCCAACAAAAATAATATACTGTTATGGCATATATCAAAATGAGTTCGAAGAAATGTTGTCAACGTTACCCAACATTTTACTAGTGGAAGGATTTCCCGATAATTTATACGATAGCGTTGATGGACACGAAAACTCTTTAATCGTACTAGATGACTTAATGTCTCAGTGTTCTAACGACGAACGTGTCTCAAACCTATTTACACGCGGCTCTCATCATCGTGGTATATCTGTTTTATTCCTTACCCAAAACCTTTTTCCACCTGGTAAATTGTCACGAACGATCAGTCTTAATTCCCACTACATGTTGATATTTCGAAATCCACGCGACTCACTTGGTATCTCAACACTTGCCAGACAAATGTTTCCTAAACATACCAATTACCTTTTGGAATCGTTTGAAGATGCTACGAGTAAACCTTATGGATACTTAATGATTGATTGTCATCAGTTGACACCGAAGAACATGCGATTGAGAACCAACATTTTACCTGAGGAGAGACAAATTGTCTACGTAAAGCGTACTTAAGCTACGTATGTTATGGAAAGTCATCATTTGCAAGATGTCAAAGCGCATGAGAGGAAGTCTTCCCTATCTTCAAGTCATAGTGAAATCTAAACCTAAATTGCGAAAATTACTTATCGATAACGTTAACGTTCCTGCAAATGTCATCACGGCTATTTGCGAGTGTTCACTGAAATTACTTAAAGGCGTTATCCCAGTAACACCACGTCAAAGGCGACGATTCGTGCGCTACAAGACACATCTCCGTGCTTTGCGAGTAAAAAAGTGTCAAGAAAACGGAAGAAGTTGTACCTTAATAAAAAAGATGGGAATTTATTGACGGCTCTCTTACCACCTGTCCTAAGTGTACTTGGGAGTTTGTTAATAAAATGAAGCATACAAAACGAATGGTGCTGGTCCCTGAAGACGTGCTTAAAAGATATGAGCAGAAGCAAAAGCTTCAAACTTCGCCGATTTTGGCCAACATGATGCATAAAAATACGGAAATGTCGAATATTCTCCAACGTACGGATATGGATGATACTGAAAAGCAAAAACTGTACTATGCGAACATGGAACGTTATGAAGGAACGTTATGCGAACATGGAACGTTATGAACGTTATGAACGTTATTAAGGCGTCAAAAGGATAGTCAAATACCAACTGTTCGGATAGCACCTAATGCCGAAAATAAAGAACCCAAAGAAAAGGCACAGTTGCCTGATGCGACCATTGTCGAACACATACCTAGAACAATGCGTTCAAGAGCAACGGCTCTTTTAAACCGTTTGAAAGCAAGACCTGACGTTATTTCTTGGGACGAGTCTGGACAAGTCAGTCTGGACGGTAAAGAGATTTCAGATTCAAATATATCTGATTTGGTCAGTGATGCCATAAGGGCAAGAAAAAATTTCAATCCTACGGGCAAAGATTAACATGCCA
This sequence comes from Trachythela sp. YZ-2020, assembly GCA_016169945.1. Classification (NCBI taxonomy): domain Eukaryota; kingdom Metazoa; phylum Cnidaria; class Anthozoa; order Malacalcyonacea; family Clavulariidae; genus Trachythela; species Trachythela sp. YZ-2020. Next base: position 5,537,413 of record JADLSH010000389.1, read on the forward strand.
CGAGATCTTGCACGAAATGAGGAACGATGGAGAGAAACCCAGAGGAGCTCCTTATCAAGGGATGAAAAAGATGTTCGTAGCCCACGACATGCAAGCCCGTATTTCCAAACCCTTCTGAACAGACATGAAGAAAAACCAGAACAATGGCTTAATTATTAATTTAAACAACTGTGTTCAAGTTATTAAATAAAATGTTTCACTTCTGTGTACTCGTTTGTTGTTTTCTTTAAGTAAATGTGACGGCTCTGTGTGACAGGAGGGAATTCGCGGGGGGACGTGCGGTTCGTATGCGAGACAGGTACTTTTATACGCATGCGTTGCGGGGATCAAAACACACACACACACGATGATTTTACAACAGTTTTATTGAAACATCTTTTTACTAAATTGATTAAGGCCAACATTTGGCTGTTTTAACATTACTCTAACTGAGACACCTTCGCGTCATTTAACATAGTATCGTTAATGAATAACTGTACGATATTATTCATGCTTTGTCCTCGTGCTCTATGGCTAAGGTAAAATATGCAATACTGGCCACACACATCTGACCAAGCACTTTGTAGTTTACGAGTGTTAAATTCCCATTCATAAGACTCTAAAAAGTCTCCAAACGAATTCCTGTAGTAATCTGGTGGCTGTCCATAACTGTCGAAGAATTCTCCTTTCTCTTCTGATGGAAAGTAAAAGGCCACCCAATGCGTTCCAGGTTTACTGCTAGGATCGGTGTTCGCGACAAATCCACACGGATGTTTGTCTATCGTCTGAAAGTTGTACGGATTCTTCTTGTATGCGCCATTAAACGCTGCGCTATCGACCAATCCAAAGACAAACGATTTCGGTACAAGTCCATTAAAGATGTTATCTTTATTGAGAGAGGGGTTTCCTGCGGGAACAATGAAACTCTTGCACTCCACACGACGAATAGGATAGATAGTCGGTCCTTTTTTCAATGCAATTTCATGAGCCGCGTAAATGCTTGAAACAATGTACTGAATGCTTCAACAAATCTGGGGTTTGCACCAAAGGAAAGCTGCATCGGTTTAAACGGCATATCTTCTCCATTCACGGTTATTCCAATGGATGACACGTTAAATTGCTGAAAGTTGTACGGATTCTTCTTGTATGCGCCATTAAACGCTGCGCTATCGACCAATCCAAAGACAAACAATTTCGGTACAAGTCCATTAAAGATGTTATCTTTATTGAGAGAGGGGTTTCCTGCGGGAACAACGAAACTCTTGCACTCCACGCGACGAATAGGATAGATAGCCGGTCCTTTTTTCAATGCAATTTCATGAGCCACGGAAATGCTTGGACTAACTTTCACCTTACGTATCTTGAGATAGGCATCGATTAGCTTTACTCTGTAATCAACATTGTCCGCAGACGCCATCAGACAAAACTCTTTACTACTGCGATTCAGAATAACTTTCAAGTCAACAAAACTTAGCAGGAGACGTTCGGTGAAAAATACGTCGCTGAATATAGGTCCGGTAATTTCAATAGTCTCACTTGTCTTGCTGAATTCATATCTTGCTTTAAGACCATGGTTGGCGTGGGCACCTGCCAGTGTAGGATCGGCAACGTCCATTTCCCTCCCGTGTCCTTATAATGGAGTGCCATTGCGAATTGGGATCTCTTCGCTGACGGATTATAATTTAGCAGGGTTTCCAGATATGCTCGGTACGCGTAAGTTCCAGTGGCTTGTGTGACTTGCTTTTCTTTCAAAAACACGTCGACTTGTTTGAACAGACTATGCAGAAAATTGTTCACAACTGCGACCTTTTCGTCTGCGTCAAGATTTGCACCGTCTGCCTTGGTCACTTTTGCTCTCACCACAAGAATCGTTTTTGATAAATCGACATAATCTTCAGTGCCTGGAGACAGGAACGTGATTGGTCCACCGTCTGATGCACTAGAAACAGGTTGATGATCTATCCAATGTCCTTTTTCCAAACTGACTTGTGTTGGAGGTATAGAGAACAGATCGAGTTCTGTCTTTGTGCATTCTTGTGACTTGGAATGTACGAGATACATGTTTATCCGAATATGTCAGGAGCTGTATTCCGCTTCTTGGTTTGACTTGTTCTGGTAGTGGATGTCGATGCCTTTCTCTTTTTATTTGTTTTCCGTTTCTTGGTCTGACTGCTTCTGGCAGTGGATGCCTTTCTCTTTTTAGCTGTTTTACGTCTTCCACTTCCTGTTTGAAGTCGATTAACGGTTTTATTCTTTGCGACGTTTAGAGCTTCTTTTCCTCGGCTCTTTATCGCTTCTTTCAGATTTCTTCCAGAAGCAACGTCTCCTAACAGATTAGCTCCAGCATGTTATTGAGACTAGACGTGTTATTGAGCGAGCAAGACGTGTTATTTGAGCTCCTTCAAAATGAATTCATCGAGTGTTATTAATACTTTGTATGGCTTTTTCGGCCAAAAGAAAAGCAAAATATTATGGTCAGGAACTCTCGAAGACCTCAAAGCATTCGTACTAACGATAATTGATGAAAGAACAGCCGAAAATACAACATGGCATTCTCCTAGCGGAGGAAAGTGGTGCTTTGATAGTGAACAGCTCGGAGTTACGTGGCACTCGAAGAGTGAAACCATATGTTTTAATGGTACTAAAGCTAAAGTTTTATATGATCAAATACATCGTGTTCTTTTACAATCAGACGAACAGATGAAAGATCAAAATAGCGACCTTAACAAGTCCATCGAAGGCTTTATGGCAGATGCGAGCCTCGAAGTGAGCAATACTAATTCGGACGAAATACCTAGATTATATACTTCTTTATTGCAAGTCCGTAATGTATCCTGCTTAAATACCAGCGAGAATAAATGTGACGAAAGCTCCAGTATTCGTGAGTTCGAAACGACAAATTTTAAACCTTGCGTCGGCGAGAAATCATCAACTTCGCACGACGAACAGCGTGATGTGCTTGGGCAGGAAATGTTTAGCACTGGCCCTGAAGCTGTGACTGGTAACCCCTGCTGTACCGGTTGTATTAAGCAAAGACGGGAAATTGATAAACTAAATGTAGAAATTGCTTGTCTCAAGAAATTTGTTTCTTTCGAAGGGGAAGAGCCTGAGAAGTCAAGCATGAATATGCAAATTACTCGCCTTCAAAGAGATAACTCTACTTTAATTAAAACAGTCGAAATGCTCAGCAAACATCTCTTAATTCAAAGCGAAGGAAACCCCAACAACTCTTCAAATGATTCGGATGTAAACCCGCTGAATATGAATGTAGCGGATAACGCCTCAAAGGAAATGAATAACACCTTAAAGGAAAAGAATGCCTCAAAGGATAACGCCTCAAAGGAAAAGAAAAAGAAACAGAAACAAAAGAAGAATAAAGAAAATAAGTTAACGTCCCAGTTGGATAATCCTTCGTCTCGTGAGGAAGATAAAGACAAAGCTGGTACCAACCCTAAAAGAAATTCAAATGACGTCGTGGGTCAACCATTAACCAGGACTGATAAACAAAAGGAAGTTGTGGTGATTGCTGGTGATTCGTTAGTAAAGAATGTGGTTGGAGCATGCATGAGCAAAACTAATGCTGATCACTACTACGTTGTGAAATCGTTCTCAGGCGCAACTGTTTCCGACATGGAAGATTTCATCAAACCTATTACACGCAAGTCACCGGATAAAATTATCCTTCATGCCGGCACAAATGACTTAAAAAATTCCACACCGAAAGTAATTGCTGATTCAATTGTAAATCTGACGACCCAAATAAAAGAGGATTCTCCTAATTCAATGGTAGGTGTATCAGCGTTGCTAGACAGAAATGATTGCCCGAAACTAGCCACCAAGGTTAAGCAAGTCAACTTTATCTTAGGCAATTATTGTCATATGAACAAAATTCCTTTCCTTAGAAATGCAAATATAAACACTACTCACCTGAACAGTAGAGGTCTACATTTAAACAAACTAGGCAGTTTAACCCTTCAAAATAATTTTATTGAGTTTACAAATAATTTAGATAATTGACATGATACCAATTCGTTTAGAGTTGCTAATTCAGTAAATAATATGCAATCTATGCAAACTATTTCTAATGGTCAAAACTTGCTCTTACCTAAGATGAGTGGTTTTAAACTTGAATCGCTTAATGTAACTAGCTTAGTCAAGCACCTTGAGGAGCTTAGAGTCTTTCTATCCAATAATACCATTGATGTTTTGGCTATTAATGAGACAAGGCTTGATTCTACAATTAGCGATAGCGAAATGCATATACATGGATACGAAATTGTTCGTCGTGATAGAGATTTAAACGGTAGATTTGGCGGAGGTGTTTGTTTCTATATTCGTAGTTGCATTAATTTTTCGGTTCGGCATGATCTATCATTTGAACAATTGGAAAATTTGTGCATTTTAGTTAATAAACCTAGATCCAAGCCTTTTCTCATTACCACTTGGTATAGGCCACCAAATTCTCCCGTAGTAAATTTCAATCACTTTGAAACACTTTTAGGTATACTTGATTCCGAAAATATCGAGTATTATCTAATGGGTGACTTCAATTGTGATTTGAGCCCTACAGTCTTAGATCATAGTTCGAAGTTACTCATGGATATTGCTGATTTATATAATCTTTCTCAGCTTATAAATGAACCTACTCGAATCACAGACTCAACCTCTACATTGATAGATCATATCTTTACAAATACTCCGGATAAAGTTGTTTGCTCTGGTGTCTCTCATGTTAGTATAAGCGATCACCGTCTTATTTATGCTTATCGTAAGCTTGCTGTTGGTATACCGACAAGGGTACATTCGACAATAAACTACAGAAAGTTTAAAAACTTTGATGCTATCAAATTTCGCAATGATATTAGTCTACAGAATTGGAACCATATCAATGAGTATGAAAATCCTAATGATATGTGGTATGCTTGGAAAGCAACATTCAATTTTGTTGTAGATAAGCACGCTCCACTTCGTACAAAGCGTGTCAAGGCTTCTAAATCGCCTTGGATTACATCTCTCTTAAAAGACGAAATGCACAAACGAGATATTCAAAAAATCAAAGCAATTCGTTCTAACGATCCACAAGATTGGCTTTCTTTTAGGAAAATGCGTAATTCTGTAAATCATGCAATCTTTCGCGCAAAAGAAGTCTATTTTAAAAATTCCTTCTGTGAAAACAAAGATAACCCTAAAAAGACTTGGAATATTATCAATGAACTTACATCTAGAAATCGTAAAAATACTCACATTAGTGAAATTGATTTGAATGGTAACTTAATTAATGATTCTAATAAAATTGCTGATGCGTTTAATGAGTATTTTTCAAACATTGGTCCCGACCTTGCAGATATAATAAATTCTAACGATAGTAGCCGGTCTTTTCTCGATTATTTGCCCAATCAAAATAATAACGCTACTTTCCAACTAAGGGAAATAAATTCTTCAACAGTTTTCGCACTTTTGTCCACGCTAAGTAAGTCCAAAGCAACGGGTTTAGACAAAATATCTTCCAGGTTGCTTCGAGAGTGCCCTGATCTAATTACAGAATCCCTTTGTCTCATTTTTAATCGCTCTATTACCTCAGGCATATTCCCACACGAATGGAAATGCGCAAAAGTGGTTCCTATACACAAACAAGGAAAACGTAATTGCGTTGATAATTATCGTCCGATTTCCATTGTCCCTTGTGGCTAAGGTTTTTGAAAGAATAATTTACGATCAGATGCATTCATTTATATCTGAAAATAAATTGTTAACTAATTGTCAGTCAGGATTCCGTGGTTTGCATTCAACTGTCACCGCTCTTCTTGAGGCCACTAATGATTGGGCCAATAATATTGATAGTGGAAATGTAAATGCTGTTATGTTTCTTGACCTCAAGAAAGCGTTTGACACTGTAGATCATGAAATATTGCTAGGCAAACTAAATGCATACGGAATTAAGGGAATTGCGGGTAATTTGTTAAGATCCTATCTCAATGAACGTAATCAAAAATGTTTTGTTAATGGACATTTCTCGACAAGTCGTTTGCTTCGATGTGGAGTTCCTCAAGGAACTATATTAGGCCCGCTCTTATTCTTAATCTACATTAATGATCTTCCTAATTGTCTTACACATTCCCGTGCACGTATGTTTGCTGATGACACTAATTTGACATATGCAAGTAATAATATTCACGACATTAATTATAACCTTAATGAAGATCTTGCCAATGTCAGTGAATGATTGTCTGCAAATAGACTTACCTTAAACCAGACTAAAACTGAGTTTATGCTAATTGGCTCTCGCCAACGAATTAACACTTTTCAAACTACTCCTTCATTAGCAATCAATAACGTTCCAATTAAACAAGTGTCTCATACAAAGTCACTTGGTGCACATATTGATGAGAACTTATCTTGGAATGTTCACATTGAAAAATTGTGTAAAAAAGTTGCTTCTGGTATAGGTGCACTAAAACGCATAAGGCCTTATGTTCCTTTTTCCACAATGCAACTTATTTACAATTGCTTAGTCCAACCCCATTTCGACTATTGTTCCGTTATCTGGGATAGCTGCGGTAGTACTCTGGCGGATAAATTACAAAAACTGCAAAATCGTGCTGCCAGAGTACTGACGTCATCTAGTTACGATACAAATGCCGATTATCTGTTTGAAAGCTCGGTTGGAAAAAGCTTACATCTCAGCGTAGAATTGCTAAGGCTATCATGGTGTATAAATCTTTGAATGGTCTTGCACCAGATTACCTTTCCGAAATGTTTGTCGATCGCAGTAGTATCACAAATTATGCGTTGAGAGACACCAGTGGCAAATTAGCTTTGCCACAACCGCACACAAACTACTTGAAAAATAGTTTTGGTTATAGTGGTGCGGTACTGTGGAACTCCCTTCCTGTCGAGCTACGACAGGCTAGTTCTTTACACAAGTTCAAGTTTGACTGCAGCAACCTCATTCGATAATTTTAAATATTTTATCCAATATTATTAATTGCACGGCACTCATGGAAAACAGGTACCTATGTAAATATGATATTATGTACCATTTGTAATATGTAACTTTCCTTTGTTTATTTTATTAATTTTATAAGCGTGTAAATCCTGATGAGTCTACCGTGGCTAAATAAAGTTCACTTACTTACTTACTTACTTATTCAAGGCAATTTTTCCAAGAGCTTTTGCTTCACTTTTAACCATTGGCATGACTGTTCTAGCGATACTACGAAACAGGCCGCCGAGTCCATATCCCATCTGACCATGGCCCATTTGCCATGGACTACATCTGAAAACAGGCATCCCATAACCTTGCTGTTGGTCAAGGTAGTAACGCACGTATGGGTTATTCATCTTCAGGTAAAGTAGCTACGCTGTCTGAAGTGTAGTGTTGTCACCACCTTCCCGCGTTCAAATGGCACAGGATTGCCTGTGTCGTTCCTTAAAAGAATCTCCACGTCTTCGAATTATTTAGTTTGGACAGGCACGTATTGGATGTTTGTGAACGTTTTAGTAATGACGTCACCAGACTTTCCCTCAACGGGAATGCTTCTGAGTAATTGGGCGCTCGTATCTCCGACGATCTGCGGCTGAACAATATCACAATAAATATAGATTGTCGTCATCCCAAACAAATCTGCCACGTAAGGACTTACGGTCGTTCTTGTCATTTTTACCTCTTTTCCTCCAAACCCAAAGATAATTGACATTCTTCCTGATAAAACTTGCTGGTGTCCATTTTTCAATTGAACTGTCACTTTTCCAGTTAGAGCATTAAACGACAACTTAATGTTGTCGTTAACATCTTTTTCCAAAGCTTTATTGGCGGCTTTGACGAGATCTTGCATTGTTTCGTAATAGCCATAATCGATCAAGGTAGCACTGAAGAGGCCACTATGATCACTGGTGTAAATGTGGGTATCAAAATTATTTTCTAGAGTGTACCACGTGTTAGGATAAGAGATGGAATACAAACCAACTTCCCAATCGCCATTCAAATCAATGGTTTGTGGTAATTTTACACGATAACTAGTTGTTTTGTTATCGGGAAAGACATCCAGGGATGCATTGCTAGGAAGCGTAAGATAAAAATGTGTTCCACTCATTGTCACTACTAAAGTATGAATAAAAGACACACAACACAGACGCTGGTTTAAATCTTATTTATTTGAGAAGCAGGTACCCACGAATTAAACTTGTTCGGGTACCCTAGCCATTTTACAAGATATTGTACATTTTTGCCTCTTTCACGTTTCTTCAAAACTTTTTCAACTTCGAATACGTCATCCTGCTTGATAACCTTTTGCAACTCTTTCTCGTAAAACGTTCCTTTCAGTTCCTCACCATCATAATCTTTCAACTTATACACGGGAGGATCACGAGGTATTTGTTTGCTTACGGTAAAGATTTCTTTTGAGAAGTTTGGCAAGTAACCTTTTTCAAATTTACGTTTGATTTTACTAATTCTAACTTGATCACCAATCTTAAACTTAAACTTATACTTTACATTTTTCACAGCACTGTGATCATCATTCAAAGTGTGCCACACTTTCTTTTCGTTTTCAACAGTTACATCTGCTGGATTTGTTTTAATACTGCGATGAACACTATGATTGGAAGAATACACTAAATCAGGCAGCATGTCAATGTATCTCATTGTTTTCTTCGCTGTGAAGTATCGCCACATCTTCGTCTTCAGAGTACGAATCAAACGTTCCACGATAGAGGCTTTCGTTTCGTTGTACGTGTTATACAGTTCCATGTCTTCTTCTTTCATCAACGCTCGAAAATGTTTGTTTAAAAACTCTGTTCCTTGATCAGTCATGATCTTTTCAGGTTTGCGTCCAGAAGATAAAATGATTTTGAAAGCTTCAACCAGAGAAGGACCTGTTTTATTTTTCAGTGGGACTACCCAAGCATATTTTGAAAACACGTCAATGCATACGAGCAGATATCGATATCCATCGTTAAACTTTTGCATGGACTGTGTGTCCGCTAAATCCATCTGCCACTGCTGGTCGATGCCACCCACGATCACTCGGTTTCTTTTAAAATTGAGACGAATAGGTTTATGTAAAGTGTATGCATCCTGTTTCATCAGCCATTCTTTAATTTTCTTACGGCTAATATCAAATTTCCCCTCCCTTTTCACATCATTGTACAAACGATCCACTCCACCATATCCTCCTGAACGTTTTGGATCGTAATAGACACTAGACAGGTACTCGTCCATGTCCGAGCATAGAATGAGAGAAATATTTTATTCTTCGACGTTTTGAATGGTGTGTTCGACATTTTGAATACTGTTAATGTGTTCGTCATTTGTCAAAGCATCGTTTTCAACAGGTTTGTAGTTTTTGATAGTTTTACTGTTGTAGCCCATCTGTAAATGTCCCTCCAAATTAAGATAATTGCGACCAACACTTATACCTACTCTAAACATTTTCTGTTTGTTATGATTTTTATTAATCTTTGGGTTTTTGCTAGCAGAGTGACCCATGTTTACGCGATGGCTTCTACTATACTCTGAAGATACCAGACTTGTACGGGTGGTATAAAACCTTTTCAACTTACGAAAAACTGTCAAACATTCTCTGATAGTCGTGAAATAAAGAGCTAATCATGTATCGTTCGTCTAAACATTTCGACATTGACAATAAAGAATTAGTTCTTCATCATCGTCAGACACGTATTGAAAAGAAACTGTTGAAAAGTTACGCTGAAGAAATCGCGTCAATTATATCTCGCCTTGTTGTTGAAAATTGCAATGGTTGCATCATTGATCATCCGTCTCCAACACAACATCAGTGCCTCATGATGGAAAAGGATGAGCAGTTATGTTTATACTTTGACCATGCTTTGGAAAAGATTTCAGAAGCAAATGTCATGGAGACTTTTACCAAAAGTTTGAATGATATTAAACCTAGAGTGATTGGTCTTGAAATGCTCAAGTATACATGTAATGATTGGAGAACTGTCTTTTGTGCAGATCAGAGACGGGTGCTAAAACAAGAGACCTTTAAGTTATTGTAACTGAACAGGAAGTGTAACAATCACGATTGTATAAAGTAACACGTTTTTAAAATGTGTCTTCAGTTTGCAATATGTCTGGAAAGAGTAAACATTGTTCTCGTAAGAGATCGTCAAAGAGAAACGTTTTTTGGCTCGTTACGCAATGAACCAGTTAAGAGAAACAATCGAAAAAGAGTCATTTTGGGCCAAAGGAAAAGCATAAAAAATGTTACGCGTCAGAATAAAACCACATCATACAGAATGGTGGACTCCTTACGTAAACGAACAGACAACTATTCTACGATGTTCAAACGATCCAAAGTGGTGATTAAAAAAAAGCAGGAAAGACATGTAAAAGAATCGAAAAAGAACTTCTTATACTAAAACACTAAATGAACATTGTAAAGTTGTGTAATTAAAATCAGAAACAATAATTACTTTCTGCTGTTATTTATTTCTCTGTAAGGTTATAAACATCTAAAATAAAGTGGAAGCATTCAAATGTAGCAATTCCCTATAAAAACACTGCGTCAAGTCTGATTTTGATCATAATCGCTCGACAGCGTCCTAGCACACAACATGACTATCGACATACTGTTCATGGCTAAGAATCAACTTGTGCTTCGTGTCAATATGTGTGCTTCTAGTTTTGAAAATAAAATCTTAAACGATTTGACAGATGAAGAGTTTGAGAAAGGGGTTCCCGTTTATGATGACGACGAAGATAGATATGTATATACTAATGAAGAGTTTATTGAAAAGGTTTGGTATGCATGTGTCAAGCATGGATATATTTCTGAAGATTACGATATCATGGGAAAGTTTCTTGACGAAATGAAAGTCACTCCATAAGCAAAAAATGTAACAATTTGAAAAAATCTATAAAAACCCGGCACCGTTCCTGATTTTCATCAGATCAAACAAACATTTTAAAGAAGCAACATGGTTCGGAGAAACATTGTAACGCATTGGCTTTCAGATAAAATTATAACGCAAGAGGGGAATTTGGCAACTCTGGATTTGATGCGACTTTTGATAGAGAAGAATATAATACCGGCAACGCTTATCGATAATGCAACGTTGCACTCCATTATGTTGACGCAAATCATATTGGAAACATTAACAGGTGTATCGGTACCTCGAGCCCCCCAGGGACCGAACTTTACCTATCATATGAACGCTAAGGAAACGATGATGTGGGACTTGGCTAGAAAAAACGAAAAACAAATCGCAACGCTAGAAGAAGAAACGGGGGTGAATTTGGATCATTATTACTAAACATTGGAAATTAACTTTGAGATCACATGATCCTGTAACATTTATTTCAAACTTTTAACAACTTTTTTTTAATTATATAAATAGCCATAAAATGGCGTGAACGTCATAATATAATTTTAAAATCCATAAGGTAATGTTTTGTAATCATCCACAATTACACGTTTGTTATATACAATACGACAGTCTTTTTTCATGCGTTTTGCTTCAATGTTTTTGGTCCTCGTGTTCCGAGTTATCTTTAACGGTATATCCACGGTAACTTGCCCCGTAACATTACATTTGGCATGAAGATACACGAGCGAACGAATGACATCAAAATTCACTTTTTGCATGGCGGTACAATTCAAGGTAATCCCTCGTATCTTCGTCTCGACCTTGTTGGTACTGGTCTTGTAACAGTAATTCTTCGGTCCGCCCGAAATGAAGGTAGTAATATGTCCTTCTTTCAATTCGTTGGTCAATTGGCCGAGGTAAGGACCTAACGGAGGTTCTGGTTCGTCGGGTTTGCTAACAAATATCACCGAGTCCGTGTCGTAATATAACACTCGCTCCTGAAGTTGATCCAACAACCCGTAGAGTTTGAGACGGGCATAAGCAGTGGTAAAGGCGGCGATGACTACATTCGTTTTGGCATTGGGTTCGACGAAATTCTCATTGTACTCGTAACGAAGCTCGACCATTTCGTCGCTTACGAATCTCACGTCGAGAACATTGATTTCATCCGACGATAGATAGTCAAAATATACCTGTGGATCTTTAATCAGTTCCACCTTGGCCATGTTGGACCGTTGCGCGAATTTTCCTAAGGGGAAAAGCAGCCATAAGTATCTCATCATATCGTACTTAGAAATTTGTTATGGGGGCACTATGGGTTTAGAATACATACCCCAAAACGAGTTCAGCATCAACTTAGCAAGTGCACGCAATCCAGGATTGTGTTCAATTTTGCTTCGATCCAGCTGTATCCCCTCAACCTCTAGGTACTCGTCCACATAACGCTGTTTTTGTTCTTCGGTGACGCAGTCCTTCGGGTACCCGCTCGTCGCCTGCTTGATTTTGAGGAAAGTGTCCACATAATCTTTGAACAGCGCGTCAGAGGTTTCGGGAAAATGCCACACTTCGTGCATTTGTAGGATACGATAACCTTTCTCCAGGGCTTTCTCTAATTCCACGCTGCACCAGGTCCCCTGGATAGCTCTTTCACGCTCGGAATGTGTACAGGGGGCTTGATTACACGTATCAGCGCAGGTTTTGCACAGGGGGAACATCAGTTTGCCTTGGGTTCGATAGGGAAGGACAGGATGGAAAAGTCCACTAGGTGGTAATACCGTGCACTTGATCAAACCAAAGTACGTGGAAATGTCATCAAAGTTTTCGGTGATGATATGGGGCCGACCAACGACCGTTTTGGTCATCTTATTGCACCAGGGATAGAGCGAGGTGTAATCTAGGTATCTGTAAGAAAATGACGTCATAATTAGACTCTGACGTCATCAACCGATTTACTCTGTTGTAAGAATATAACAACGTACCTTATTTTCTCATCCTCTTTGCATTCGTGGAAGAGTTTCGTTGCGTTGGTTCGACCACCATAGAAAGCATGTCGTGGTTCCAAAGGATCCACCACATCGTAATCCTCAAAGTACTGTTTCATGTCTTCATCGTGTTCCAATTCTTTCTTCATGTCGCACTCCCACATTTCGACAACATGAAGGCCACGATATTTAAGGTATTGGGTCTTCTCCATGGTGGCTTGATGGAGATCATGCATGGTCTTTTCGCTGACTTTGTTAACGGTGTCCCTTGCATAACATTTCAAACACCGTGTAAAAAAAAAAATTTAGTTAAAGCACTGTACCTGTGTAAAAAAACTGACCCTCTAAAAAAACTTACCGTGCCAGAAACAGCCATGGAATTCATACGCCGTATGTGTTTCCTCATCATAACCATCCAGGGAATATTGACCAACAGTCTTCTCTCCACCATTCCGTTTATGTTGAATGTACACGTCATTCTTCTCGGCTGTGTAAGATAACCATTTCAACGCGATGTTGGATTGTTTGATTCCTGGATGATAACCGTGTGGAGGTAGGATGGCAGTGGTGTTTTCTTTAAGAAAATTTGTTCGAAACACGAGATTGCACGCCGACGCAATGGTTAGGCATTTCTCGAACGGGTCAATGTCGGTGACGTCACGGAACAACTCGCGAAATTCAAGGCAACAACGTCGAAGGATGTCCACATCGGATCGACAGTAACTCAGGATTTCTTCTTGGAAATTGAAGACATAATTGTTCTCCTTCAATTCCTGATGCCATTTCAAAAACGTCTCCTTCTCTGCTGGACTCATTCCATTGGGGGTGGTAATAAGGACTCGGTGGTAGGGGTCCAACATAATTTTGGTTTTCCTTCCTGTTGAAGAGGTGAGGGAAATATCCTTTTGCCAACTCGTTCAAACCAAAGGTTTTGGGAAAATCAGCCAGTCTCATTGGTATGAAGCTCAAAGAATCGATGAATTTAATCTTGAGCATAGGTACATACATCGTAAGGATCTTGGCACCACGCATAATGACTTCAGGAATAACACCGTTCTCGTGTAGGTATTGCTGGATGAAATAGCCATCGTAGCCTTGGAAATTATGGGCCAACACGATGCATCCTTCATGCTCTTTCGTGAACAGCCATTCGCAGAACTCGTTCCTGGTATTATCTCCTTGAAACATCCACTCGTCACCAGCCTCGTTTTGTATCACACACAAGTTCGGTTCGTGAGTACCGTTCTCTTGAATACACTCGAAATCGAAGAACAGTAGTTCGTTGTATCCGCTTTCGTGGACGTCCTCATCCGCTTCGTCATCACACAAACTAGTCTCGCGTGCAGGTTTTTCTTTGACAGGTTGCATGTAGCACTGGTGATCTTCGACGCCCACGTATTTTTCACAGGTCGAGCAACGTTTCAGTCCGCAGTGATGCAAATCAGGCCTCAGTCGAGTCCGTTCGAAAACAAGATTACAATGTGGACATTTGGCAGAAGAGGAACAGATCGATTTTGCATTTCCTACGTTTTGTTTGTGCCTGTCGAAACATTCTTGACTTTTAAAAAAACGGTTGCAATCACTACATGGAGTCCTCGAAACAATAGGACAGTTTTGAAAATAGCACAGTTTACACGTATCTCCGCATAAATGATTTCTTTGATGGTCATATCCCTTTTTACAAGTATGGCAATACTTTTTACGAGCAACAAAAGCCGGCATGCTTGTAATCACATCGAAATGATTGTCATGCAGAAACAAATAAATCCTTTTCTCTTTTTCAGGTCCGGAAAAAATGACAGAATTTTGATGCTCTTTTGAAATAATGTTGATTTGATAATCGGTCAAATACGCTTGAAATTGTTTGACTTCGTCTATACCGCAAGAACCTATAGGAACACCGGCTTTTTCGTGCAAATCATAAGCTAAACACTCTTGCAAGGAATTGCGATGATTGGCTATCACCTTATATCGGCTATCGTTTTCAATTTTGGCGATCGAAACAACCAAAGCTCGAGCTAAACATAAATCATCCTTGTTCTGAATCCGAACAATTGAGCCTTTTTTGGCCAAATGCTTTTCCAAATTAATTTCAGAACGTTTTGTTCCGGTACCGCCATTGGGCATTTCAACATGGACCAAATTCTCTTTGACACGATCCATGGTTGGATTGAATGACGCGCTCAATTTGAGCTAAAACCCGCTCTGTTGTCAAACGAGAAAGAGCCATGAAAGGAAGAGAGATAGGAGTTTCAAGCTGAGGTGAATGCAACACAAAACGTACTTGATCATGCTCTGGAATGTCTCGTGTGATGGTATCCAATAAACTTTCAAATATACCATGGAGACGGTCGTGGAACTGAGAAAGCTCCAAATGAGCAAACGTGTCCGTGAATTGTACCGTATAATCCACACCTGTCGTGCTGAACTTTTTCACTTTAACTTGTTTGACGTTCGTCACAGTAAAGTTATTTTCAGTCATGCTCGTCTCAGCGCCATCGTCCTCGAACGATCTTTTCTCGCCACGGCCCATTTGTAACAGGGGTTCGTCGTCTTGCCAGTCCATCATAAAATTTTCCCGTTGTTCAGGGGTCCAAGAATCCATAAGGTTCACAACAAGCCCTAGCTGTTCATTTTCGATCCCCCATTCAAGCGAACGGCCAATTAATTCCACTTTCCTTTCAAATATTAAAGCTTGTTCTTGCTCGTTCAAGACGTACAGGCTTTCAAGAGCTGATAGTTCAGCTACAGTTTGACATTCAAGCACTTTAGTTGTTAAATCCATATCTAAACAAACAATAAAACGCTCTGATATTGATGAAAAATATATAAATTACCAACTTAGTAAATAAATTTTGCTAAAAAAGTTCGGGTCATCATGTTAAAACATAAACACTTACCAGAAAAGGTCAAATCCTTTCAAATCAACAAAGCTCTATAAAAACCTGTAATGACTCTCTGGAAATGTTCTCTCTATAAAATTTGTAAACACAATGCCAAAAACAATGTTTACATCCTCAGTTTATACTCTGAACACGCATATCTACATGTATCTACGCGTATCTACGCATATCCGCATGTATATACATGTATCTACGCGTATCTACGCATATCCGCATGCATCTACATGTATCTACGCGTATCTACGCAAATGACGTCATATGGCGAGATCCTCAAAATGCTGACGTCATATGGCGGGAAAATTCTGCTGGATGGGGGGTCACATCTACTAACATTGATATGCTATTATAAGAACATATATAGTAGCAAAGCGGTCGTATATGATGGAGGCCACTCATGAATCGGTAATGTTTTGAAGGTTGAGAGTCAGGTGCATAATCCAATTCCATTCATATAGTTAATGCATAGACCACATTGTGCGGTATATAACACATCATACCAGATCAATATAATTATAATTGTGTCTTTGGAGAAAATTCATATCCATAGATGATATCATAGGTTCAGTTTTAATTTGTACACATACATTGTATACCGCTGATTAGACCCATCCATACAACATACGGTTACTGTGGATATTAAGATCTTTTTTTATTTACTAATTCACCCAAAATATTACAAATAAAAGAAAGAAAGTATATATTTACAAGAAGTGGGCTAGGAGCCTATACTAGAAACCAGGTGGCTTTTACTAAGGCCCCTAGATTATAAATTTAAATTATAAATATGCTGTCAGTTGGAGTGTTTGAAGAGAAAGAAAAAGTAGCGATAAAAATAGTTCTAGATATGATATGATAGTAAGATACATTATTAATTATGCCATTTCTGATATGGAACGCTAGGCATTTACAGCTGATTTTTTGCCCAAAGTCAAATAATGCTATTTTCTAAACTATTGAAGATGTATGAAGTACTTTTTAATTATTGCTTTGAAAGAGCTATAAGACCTACAGTATAGGTTCTTTATATTGCGCGGGAAGATTATTCCACACCTCTGCACCTTGACTAGCAGGAGTTTTTTTTTATAATTGGTTGAATAGACCAGCGAACAGTGTACACAGCCCCCAACCCTAAATTAAAGCTGTATTTGAGTTATATTTAAGCATTATTTGCAAACTCACGACAACTATGGCTATGAACTTTTTTTATATTGGGAAATTTTAAAACAAACATACATATAGCGCCTATAATTACTCTTTGTAGTTTTATCATATTATGCTCTAGATAAGCATTTCCACACCAATTACAAAACATCCCAAGAACAGTAAAAAACGCTGTAGTAGTAAATAGGCAACATAAGAAAATTGTGAGAATCTTCCTTGGTTTTTGTACTATAGGTCATACCTGAAAGACCCACTCGATCGTACACGATTTTGGGTCGGTAGCAACGTATCTATATGAACAGGCTTTGAGATTGGTAGGTCATGAATCATAGAATATTTGCTTGCTAATAGGAATTTTATGCCTTCCGTCTGAGATATTAGATAGATAAGTTGGTTATTATAATTGATTAGCCGGTAGTGGAAAGATAAGTGCTGTCGTACAAAGCAAATACCTAAAATATCTTGAGGCCGAGATGATTAAGCAAATAATTGCAAAAGGAGTTATAACTACTTTGTCTGCGGTTCAAATCACTCGCATACAGTCTACTGTCAAGACAACACCACCGGTTGAATACATTAATAATTGTTCTCCGTACTATCAGGGCGACTATAAGATAGGGCGGCGAAACGGCTAGATAATGTCGTGATCAATGTGTGATGCGCTTTGGGACTGGGGCGACGCGGCCGCTGTGTAATTTAAAAAAAAAAACAAGGAGTGGAAAAACTCCAGGTGGATCGAGTAAATTATTAATTTTTTAAAAAGTATTCAGTCGATTGTTGCTGTATTTTTTCAAGATGTTATTCAAGCCTTTTAGCCTTCATACAACAAGTTTTAAGGCGTTCTGTACTATCTAACATATAAAATTTTGTGTTTTAAATCTCGAAACATTTGTGACTTCCATGTCCAATTTCGCCCCGCTCGCAAAACAATTGACTAATTTCGTACCTTAGAATCGAGCTAGAACGTAGCTTTTTTTAAGACAACACTGCCACGAATTAAACTTTATTCCTGCCCAATTTTGTCGTGTAATTTTTTGAACTTTTTTTGCTATAGCATGTCAACTGCAGCATAAAAATTGGGTTGTAGTGTAAACATTTCTCAGGTTCGACTGTTTTGAAAATTCGCTTATTTCAAAGGTATTCAAACACACTAAGACCACTTTTGCAATTTCAATCTAGACAAAAATATATACGCTTCTTACCATAAGAACATCATTTGCCAAAAACGAGTAGATAGAAAGAAAGAAACACGTGCATATCTTGGATTAGGCAAAGCTTATATATTGAACAATCAGATTCAAACGGCAATTGAGTACTATGAGAAATCCTTGAAAATGGCAAAGGAACGACGAGATAAAGAACAAGAAACATATGCATATCTTAGGTTAGAAGAGGCTTATATATTGAACAATCAGATTCGAACGGGAATTGAGTACTACGAGAAATCCTTCAAAATCGCAAAGGAACGAGGAGATAAAAAGATTGAAACAAGGGCATATCATGGGTTAGGAACGGCTTATAGATTGAACAATCAGATTCAAACGGCAATTGAGTACTACGAGAAAGCCGTGAAAATGGCAAAGGAACGAGGAGATGAAAATATTGAAACAAGTGCATATCATGGGTTAGGAGAGGCTTATATATTGAACAATCAGATTCAAACGGCAATTGAGTACTATGAGAAATCCTTGAAAATGGCAAAGGAACGAGGAGATAAAGAACAAGAAACATATGCATATCTTGGGTTAGGAACGGCTTATAGATTGAACAATCAGATTCAAACGGCAATTGAGTACTACGAGAAAGCCGTGAAAATGGCAAAGGAACGAGGAGATAAAAAGATTGAAACAAGTGCATATCATGGGCTAGGAGAAGCTTATATATTGAACAATCAAATTCAAACGCCAATTGCGTACTATGAGAAATCCTTGAAAATGGCAAAGGAACGAGGAGATAAAGAGGAAGAAACATATGCATATCTTGGGTTAGGAACGGCTTATAGATTGAACAATCAGATTCAAACGGCAATTGAGTACTACGAGAAAGCCGTGGAAATGGCAAAGGAACGAGGAGATAAAAATATTGAAACAAGTGCATATCATGGGTTAGGAACGGCTTATAGATTGAACAATCAGATTCAAATGGCAATTGAGTACTACAAGAAATCCTTGAAAATGGCAAAGGAACGAGGAGATAAAGAGGAAGAAACATATGCATATCTTGGGTTAGGAACGGCTTATAGATTGAACAATCAGATTCAAACGGCAATTGAGTACTACGAGAAAGCCGTGAAAATGGCAAAGGAACTAGGAGATAAAAAGAATGAAACAAGTTCATATCATGGGTTAGGACAGGCTAAAATATTGGACAATCAGATTCAAACGGCAATTGAATGCTATAAGAAATCTTTGAAAATTGCAAAGGAACAAGAAGATAAAGAACAAGAAACAAATGCGTATCTTGGGTTAGGAGACGCTTATAGATTGAAAAATCAGATTGAAACGGCAATTGATTACTACGAGAAATCCTTGAAAATTGCAAAGGAACGAGGAGAAAGAAAGAATGAAACAAGTGCATATCTTGGGCTAGGAAAGGCTTATAGATTGAACAATCAGATTCAAATGGCAATTGAGTACTACAAGAAATCCTTGAAAATGGCAAAGGAACGAGGAGATAAAGAGGAAGAAACATATGCATATCTTGGGTTAGGAACGGCTTATAGATTGAACAATCAGATTCAAACGGCAATTGAGTACTACGAGAAAGCCGTGAAAATGGCAAAGGAACTAGGAGATAAAAAGAATGAAACAAGTTCATATCATGGGTTAGGACAGGCTAAAATATTGGACAATCAGATTCAAACGGCAATTGAATGCTATAAGAAATCCTTGAAAATTGCAAAGGAACAAGAAGATAAAGAACAAGAAACAAATGCGTATCTTGGGTTAGGAGACGCTTATAGATTGAAAAATCAGATTGAAACGGCAATTGATTACTACGAGAAATCCTTGAAAATTGCAAAGAACGAGGAGAAAGAAAGAATGAAACAAGTGCATATCTTGGGCTAGGAAAGGCTTATAGATTGAACAATCAGATTCAAACGGCAATTGAGTACTATGAGAAATCCTTGAAAATAGCAAAGGAACGAGGAGATAAAGAGCAAGAAACATATGCATATCTTGGGTTAGGAAATACTTATAGATTGAACAATCAGATTCAAACGGCAATTGAGTACTACGAGAAAGACGTGAAAATGGCAACGGAACGAGGAGATAAAAAGAGTGAAACAAGTGCATATCGTGGGCTAGGAGAGGCTTGTGTATTGAGTAACAAGATTCAAACGGCAATTGAATACTATGAGAAATACTTGAAAATGGCAAAGGAACGGGGAGATAAAGAGAGTGAAACAAGTGCATATCTTGGATTAGGAAAGGCCTATAGATTGAACAATCAGATTCAAGTGGCGATTGAATACTATAAGAAAACCTTGGAAAATGCAAACGAACTGGAATATACATATCTAGAAGATTTGGCAAGAAACGCATTTGGAAAATTGTCAAGAATTACAGGTTGGTTAGCCTATAGTTATTTAAATCTAGGTTTTGACAATGCAATTTTCAACTTTCCTGCAAGTGTTAGTGTTCAGTTGAACTGCAATTTTTAGATTCTTTTAAATCTACAAACTAAGTCATTGGTCGAGGGTTTAAGGTAAATGATTCCAAACTGAAGGCGACAGACTTTAAACCGTCGAATGCAGCTGCGTATGGAAATAGTAAGTCATCACGTAACTAAATCCTAAAATTATTTACGTGGAATCTATAAAACTGGACAAATTGCAAGTCGATACAATTATGCTCTCGCGAGTTAAGAAGGTTTGAATAATTCTTTTTTGGTAAGGTCAGCATTATTTCAAGAGTTACCGTTAAAAGCTACGTTTTTCCCACTACAGCCTGTTTTTTGCAAGAAGCATGATAAGCAGCATGATAAAATTTTTATAATTTTCGTTGAAACGTGGGCGTGTGGGCGTTCAAACATTCCATACATTCCTTGATTTCGATATAGGCCGTAGGATGAGCATCCAAAAGATGCTTAGAAAACGGATTCCGTTGCACCCCTCGTGGAACTACATAATTTTCACATGAATCAATGGATAAAACTTACTTTATCAGAATCCGTAGCTCCCCAAGCGAAACAGGTGCACAATTGGGAAAAAAATCCCTCCAAACTTTGCTATTTTCGCGCTTCGAAATATTCGAACCGCCATTGTTTTGGTAGCAAACTCGCACTGCGCACGCGCACAAACGCGCACATCCTTCGAAGTGGAAACACGCTTAGATTATTAGATATGCAAAACAATCATGGCTGAAGATATTTACAAAACTTGAATATCCTCGTGTTTTATGCATTTTGATGGCGTTACGGAGCAACTTTGCAAAGTTACACGCCAAAGGCTCAAGAAATTTCTTGAGTGCAGGTCTAAATGGGCCAAACTTAAATGTCAACAAGCTGAAATAGCTAAGAAATCGTACGAGAACATCGATGACGGATCTGCCAATTCGATGTCAATTCATACATGGAGAAGAACCCTGACAGCATTAACTTAGAATGGTACCATCATATGAAATGCTGGATGAGATTTTGTGATGAAGAGAAGATCCGTAGACAACAGAGAAAATGTCAATCAGTCGCAGAAGCTTATAAGACCCTGCCTAAAAGAAACGAGCATGTACTCCCAGAGATATATATTATTTGTGGAAGTGACGCCTCTTGGTTCTCACTAGACAAGGTATGGTCATTTTGATAGGTATAATACTAGCGCAATGTGCACAACATTCTCGGGTTTGGTTTTAAAATATCTTGAATTGTGATATATTAAGTTTATTTAGGGTAAAGTAGTTTCTAATGCTACAAACATCCAACCTTGTTATTAGCAGATTCACACCAGGTAACTAAGAAGAGAAGAAGAACCACACTCATGTTGGCAGAAACAATTGATGCTGGTCTTCTACGTACAGCTGCCGAGAGAAAGAATGATGAACGGATACTCATGCAAATCCGGGGGAAAGACTGTGTAACACTGGAAGTCCGCTATCACAAAGTTTGCTACTGCAATTATACAAAAATATTTCTCACCAGAGAGACGAAGAAGCAATCAGAAACTGAAAGATGTACATCAGTGTACGAGATGTCTTCTGTAAGAAAGTAATCGAGACGGAGGTCATCGGAAATTAACAAATGAAGTATATGAAAAATTTGCTGGAGAAATTTGTTATCATTGCTAAGGACACCGAGAATGTGGATGCATCTAAATATAGAGCTTTTAAACTCAAGCAACGACTGATGAAAAGTTATCCCCAACTTGTGTTCTGTGTACCGAAAATGAGAAATGTTAGTGAGATTGTATATGTGGAAAATTTGGATTCTTCTGAATGGCTTGAGGAACATATGTCAAATAAGTCTGAAAACAACGATGAAGACTTTGATGAAGAGAGCTGTACCATTGATGATCATGATCTGAATTCCAACACAGAAACTGAGGGAAATTCTGAATCGTTCCTTGTTATTCTAGGTAGTGGCTAAATACCAACTTATGTCACAATATAATATAATATGTAAGAAGTAGAACTTTACCAGACGAAAGCCAGGACAGCTTATTGTAGAATACACGCAATCTCGTTTTGAGCGTAGGCCCTTGGCTAGGATCCAATAAGTGGGATTTTATTGCACTGATGAAAATCTGGGCTCAAGGATGAAAACATTTCTTTCAATTATAGATAGTTATGATGAAATTATGGATGCCATATTTCCTCCCAATTTATCTTTTTTATGATGAATTTCGAGTTGGTGCCTGGGACATGTTTCTTTCACAGTTAAAGGTCCTTCACTGGTGCAGTCCGGCTTCGTCGGTTGGAACAGATGGTTGGAACAAATGGAAAAGTTGGTCCACATCCACAGAAAGAGTGTTTCATCAGTTTCAGGAAAGCAAATTTTGTTTCTGCAATAAAAGCCAATGTTTCCAGATGTGGGAGACAGGGAAACATTTGAGCAAACATTGAATATTTCCGCGACAATGTTTCTTACGTTTGGCCAAGGCTTTAGTTTAGCGAAATATTTAATTTGTTCCTTGATCGTGTGAATTGTATTTATATATTCTCCGTCCTGTTTGATACAGGTGGGTTTTTTACCTCACACAAATTTTTGTATTGAATTAGGATGTTAATAAGTAGAATTACACATTAAAACTGTATTTTGAAACAATAGCCAATGAGTTGAATAGCCAAGGAAGTGATTTAGCATACGAGCAAGCAAAATGTACAATGTGTTTTAAACAACATTTAATGTGTGTGTGTTTATTCGTTAATATTACAAGTTTGATCTCTATTCCGTTGATTTTATTTTGTTGTTTTTCCGGGGGAAATTGGGGAAAACCCACAGTGAAAATCCATTTTTCCTGTCTGCGCGTGCGCAGTGCGAGTTTGGCTGTACGCGCATGCGTATATGCTACCAAAACAATGGCGGTTCGAATATTTCGAAGTGCGAAAATAGCAAACTTTGGAGGGATTTTTTCCCCAATTGTGCACCTGTTTTGCTTGGGGAGCAACGGATTCTGATAAAGTAAGTTTTTATCTATTGATTCATGTGAAAATTACGTAGTTCCACGAGGGGTGCAACGGAATTGCATCTTTTGGATGGTCATCCTACGGCCTAGTAGGTTGTTTATTTGAAATCTGCTTTTGTGTTTAAATGTTGAAACTATTTCCGATCTTTGTTTAGTACGTTTGGGACGTTCTTACCAAAATGAAGGTCGAAATGAAGAGGCCATCAAAAGCTACGAAGAAGCGGTTCAAATTGCGGATCGAACAGGTCGCAATGACATCAAAGCGAATGCTTATCAGCTCTTGGGAAACGTATTTACTGGAACGTCTGAGTATAAGAAAGCAATTGGGTATTATCAAAATGCACGTGAGATATCTCCAGGTCTGGAGGGAGATGAGTTGGAAGTATTAGCATATCAATGGTTGGGTTACAACCATCTGCAAGCTAGTCAGTATCAAGAATATATAGAATATTACAACGAAGCAGTAAAGCTTGCATCACAGCTTGGATGCAAAACGAGAGAATTCAACGCTTGCCTGAGGCTAGGAAGCACATTTACCTATATTGGCGACTTTAAGTCCTCGCGAGAATATTTAGTAAAAGCCCTCATAGTGGCAGAAAAGCTCAATGACAAAAGCCTCCAAATACAAGCGCATGCAAACTTGGGAGCTGTATACTACAAGAGTTTCAAATTTGATGCAGCTGTCGAATCATATCTCAAAGTTCAAGAAATTTCTCATAATCTGAGTGATAGAACAGAAGAAGTCAATGCCTGTCTCATCCTTGGAAACACCTTCCAACAATTGAAGCAACACGAGAAAGCCGTTGAATCCTGGCAAAAAGCGTTAGATATTAGTGAAGAATTGGAGGATAAAGAAGTGCAAGCGAATGCGATTAATGGATTAGGATCTATTTTTTTTAACATTGGACAATACGAAAAAGCTCTAAAGTACTCGAAATATTTTGTGAAATTGACAGATGACCTCGAGAACCGCGGATCGAAACAAGCTCTTGCTCAGAAAAGATTAGGAATGTGTTATGCTTACCTTGGAAGATTCAAAGAAGGTCTAACGTGTTTTAAGAAAGCTTTGGATATGGTTCTTGATCATTCTGCGATAGCACTGGAAGGAATTATGAATGAATGGTGCGGATATTGCTGCCATTTTATCGCAGGTCAACATCAAGAGGCAATAACATTTTATGAGAAGGCGAAAGAAATTGCCAAACAAGTGGGAGAAAAGTATCAAGAATTTCGTTCAAACCAAGCCATTGGTAACATACTAAGCAACACTGGTAACTATGATAAGGCGAAGGAATATTACAAAGA
Organism: Trachythela sp. YZ-2020; assembly: GCA_016169945.1. NCBI lineage: Eukaryota > Metazoa > Cnidaria > Anthozoa > Malacalcyonacea > Clavulariidae > Trachythela > Trachythela sp. YZ-2020. Next base: position 5,562,192 of record JADLSH010000389.1, read on the forward strand.
AGCAATGAAAGTTGCTACGGAACTTGGTGATAAACACCGTGAAGGAATATCATGTTTAAATTATGCATTAGTTTGTAGTAAAGCTTGTGATGATGAAACATCGATAAAATGGTATGAAAAGGCATTGGGTATTTTTGGAACAGAGCTCAATGATCACCTCTTGCAGGAGAAAGCTCCTACTGGTTTGGGAGTTGCTTGGTTCAATCTTGGAAACACTCAAAAAGCAACTGAATTAATTGGGAAGGCTCGAAAATTTGCCAAGGAGGAAATCGCAGCAGGTATTTATTTTTACTGCAATGTTGAAAGCTAGATAATTATAAAGAGGTCAGTATGATTGGTTGCGATGCTTCAAGGCAGATATTGTTCCTATTTATTTCAATATTAATTTTGAAACGTATTTTCCTCTTGTATAGATCTCCGGGACGTTGTTACTACGCATCAGCCCGAACATGTGGAGGAAAGATCGTCGTCGCCAGTACCGGGTAAATTCAATTGAAAGCATCCTACAAGTGTCATGTTAAGATTATTGTAATTTATCTGTCCCAATTGAACTCTGCGTCAGTAAAATGAACGAAAACATTGGACCTGAAACTAACATCTTAATATGTACTTTTGTGGTCTGCAATATGTAATACATAATAGTCGTATGGTTCCTATTACATTCAAATTTCATTGGAAAATTCATTACTTAGGACAGTCTCACTCTCTATGTCCAGTGGGGCCGTTCGCTTCCTTGCCTAGCCTGTATTTAGAGTTATTTTGAGAGCCAGCCTGGTGTGGCTGAACGAATGTTAGTAAACTAAATATGATTACAGCAAGATACAATGTTTCATGTAAATTTCTATTCATTGCTTATGTCTTTTACTATAATAGATTCTTGTACAGAAAAGACGAATTCAGAAAATTTTGGAACATTTCAAGAAGCAGAGCCAGTTACAGGTAGAATCCAGGAATCGCCTATTGATTTCACCCTTGCAAGTACGCATGTCTTTTCGAATTTGTGTCACAATGTGCCATGTTGGGTGATAAACAATTTGCGCACATGTACAATCAACTTGTAACACAATTCAAATTTTGAGAATACTGACACTCGAAATTGTGTTCAAATTTTTGCAATGGTCTACCGAAATAGCATGGATACAGTATGGATATAGAAATAGCATGGAAAACCAATTTCCATACTAGTTGCCATTTCTATACTATTATATCTATAGTCGGGAAATAGTATGAAAATATTATGGAAATCACTATTTTCCCATTGTCTGTGAGTAAATTCCTCGTAATTATCAACATGTTTGCTAGACGAAGCAAATATTGTTTGTTCAATTGCACGAAACTTTATCTGCTAAGTTGGCGAAGAATAACGATATATATTTTTTATCTATGTAAAATCTGATTGGCTGACAAACCTTTCAGAGCGGTCCGGATTTTTGCATCCGGCCCGCTCTGAAACTCATCCGGCCCGCTGCGAAAAATGTAAACAAACCATAAAAAAATAATATTAAGTAAACTCAAAAGTAAACTATGACAGATTTAGTAAACTATGACAGATGTTATTATCCTGAAGATATACACGATGAGAACGCGAAAGAAAATTACGTCCCCAGCAGTTTTAATGCGTCGTAATTAAATGACGAACTAAACTTGCGTTTAAATTGTCTCTATAGTATCGCTATTATCTTTTAAATGGTCGATAAAGAATAAACACGTTATTTACCGGCAGCTTCGGTTCGGATGCAAAAAACTGTGGCCTCGGTCTTTCAAGACCTCGGGCACAGTTTCTTGCATCCGGAGCTCGCAACCGGTAAATAACATACATATACACAATGAAATACCCAAAAGATTCATATAGTGCTAAAAATCGCGATCTATGACAGTAGTAATATAGGGGCCGATCGAGCCCCTTTTTTAGGGGGGACCAAGGGTGGAGCACATCATTAAAAATTCAAACATCATTAGCATATGGTACATTAACATACAGGGGGGAGCAGCGTCATTAACAGGGGGGAGCAGAGTCTTTAACAGGGGGGAGCAACGTCATTAACAGGGGGGAGCAGCGTTATTAACAGGGGGGAGCACGTCATTAAAAAATTCATTAACATTAACCTTAATATGTATTGACGTCATAATGATATACAAGGTGAGTTTGGGCGAAACAGTCATTAAGCTGAACTCAGCATGGCACGTGGTCATTAGGGGGCCGCAGGGGGCCACACTAATTAGTATGCAAGGGGGCCGCAAACAACACTAATTAGTATGCAAGGGGGCCGCAAACACTATCATATAGGGGGCCGCAGGGGGCCGCGAACGCAACTCAGCATTAACATAAACATAATTAATAATGTATTGACTCCTTCAATCTCGTATATAGTGAAGTATTTCTTTCTGAGTCGACCAATACTAATAAGTTTTCAAGCGTTTATTTAGTAAAGCCTATACAAGTGAGATTTACAAACATTAAAGCGTTAGAAACATAAATATTTTGATGCTAAGTTAAACTAAAGACACAATAGCTTAACTCATTAAAAGATTAAGTCAAAAGACTTGTTTGGGCGAAACAATCATTAAACTGAACCATCACAATAGCTAGACCTTTCCTATATATTTTGCCAAGCGTTGTGTTCCAAACACAGTCCGTTTCGACAAAGAGTAAATATATTCTCGTATCTAATATCACCTTAAACAAGACGGCTTAGACAACTAATATAGCGACGCTTAACCTTGTAAAATATTATGCGAAATAATAACAAGTAGAAATATAGCGTTCTAAAACGAGAAAAGTCTTATAGTCTAAGAGAGGTCTAAGATCTTATAGAGCAATACAAATATATGTTTGCCAAGCGATTGTATAAACGTAGTTCTTACAGGGATTTAAACCTTACCGAGTTTCAAGCGTTTTAGATGTAGCAGTGATTTTTAAGCGAGATACAAACATTGTATGCAAACACAATTCTATGCGTTTTGTAAGTCATTTGTAAATCGTTAACAGTGATTTGAATAAATTTAGAATATATCATAGGACGGGAAAATATTGTACAATGTACACACACAGAATTCGTTTTAAAACATATTTATAGCTTAAAATTTCTTTTACAAAGTGTCTTAAATGTCATCTTGGGAATATTCACTGTCCGAGTCATTTTCGTCGCTACTTTCATCATTCCTTATCCACCTTGTTGGTCTTCTATCCTCATCGTCTATATTGAAACACAGTCTTTTCCTTTTGGTGGATGGTATATTACTGCGTGAATTTTTTCTTCTCTTATTTCCTCGGCCTGATTGTCGTAGTAACGTCTTTGCTCCCTGTTCGGCAAAGTCTTTGACAACTTCCCGTCCACGAGACTTTATTGATTTTGATACATTTTTCCCATCGAGTACATCTTGACCAACTTCCGTTGCTGCTTGTAACGCTCTTTTACCAACTGTTTTAGCGCCTTGTTTGAATAAAGGTATTGCAAATCTAGCAAGGCTTCTGAAAATACCCCCGATTCCATATCCCCTCTGCATTCTTGCTCCATGAAATCCTTCAATACTACCACCACGCTGATTTCTTGTGTAATGTTCAGTTAGTAGCTTTACGTCAGGGATAAGTACACTCCTCATCTTTTTATGTGTCTTGGTCGGCTTCCAATGTTCAACTGATGGGAGGATGCTTCACTTGTGTATTTTATTTGAATCATAAAAGTGACTTCTATTTGTACGGACGTCTAATATTTCATCACAATAACAATGTGAACAACACGCAATCGTATGTGTGAAATCATCTTTGTTAAGTGTACAATCACAAATCATACAGTGACATCCGGTAAAACTGGAATAAAAATCCGTCCATGTACAGATAGGGCATGTACCCAATTGACATATCTGTAAACAATTTTCACAATTGTTACATTTTATATCTTCAGACGAATCCTCAATATCTTCATCTTGCCGTGACTCCATCCGTGCTAGCATTGCGAGGACCCATCCGTTGGTGATAAGACTTTTATCAATTTCCAATGCCGCAAGACCTTTGAGAAATATACTCAATCCATAAGGTTCTGGAATATATGGATGAAAAGGCCTCGTGCAATATTTTAGAATGTTTACAATATCAGTTCCACGTATATCCTGTCCTCTGTAGACGATCTCTCCTTTTGTATTCCACGTCAAAATGTCCGTAGATGTGAGAATAGAGTGAAGGATTTCTTCGGCGCCATAACTATTTTCATTGTCAAGATAATGAAGAATGTCTTGAAGTCGCCACTGTTCAGGAGATGATCTTTTGGTGCTATCCATGGTTGGAATGATGGATATGAATTTGATTTTGATCATTTTATACCAATTCTGCAAGTCCTTCTAAGATTGGAGCCAGTACCAATCCTAGAAAACCATTTCCATGCTGAACAAGTATCTTCCTTTTTGTTTTAACACTTTTATTTTTGTTAGTCAGATGAATAATATCGTGTTCAAAAGGTCTAAGTTTATCCATTGTGTGTTTAGGAAGTGCGAGGTTCATAAAACTTTTCACACAATTACATAGAAACCGAATCTGTTCATGAGATGTAGATCTCAACAGAGCTTGTTGTTGAGTTGGATAAGAAGTACATAGGAGCTCTATAAACGATCTGTGCTTGGGAAGGTTAGTCATATCTGCTCGAAGGTCAACAACGTAATGAAGACCTGATTGAAAAACGTGCATATATATGAAGATATGGTTCTTACATCTTAGAGCTCGATATGGAGCTAAGCTCGCTCGATTTGGAGCTAAGCTCGCTCGATATGGAGCTAAGCTCGCTCGATTTGGAGCTAAGCTCGCTCGATATGGAGCTAAGCTCGCTCGATATGGAGCTAAGCTCGCTCGATTTGGAGCTAAGCTCGCTCGATTTGGAGCTAAGCTCGATTTGGAGCTAAGCTCGCTCGATATGGAGCTAAGCTCGCTCGATTTGGAGCTAAGCTCGCTCGGCTCGGAGCTAAGCTCGCTCGATATGGAGCTAAGCTCGCTCGATTTGGAGCTAAGCTAGCTCGATATGGAGCTAAGCTCGCTCGATTTGGAGCTAAGCTCACTCGATATGGAGCTAAGCTCGCTCGGCTCGGAGCTAAGCTCGCTCGATATGGAGCTAAGCTCGCTCGATTTGGAGCTAAGCTCACTCGATATGGAGCTAAGCTCGCTCGGCTCGGAGCTAAGCTCGCTCGATATGGAGCTAAGCTCGCTCGATTTGGAGCTAAGCTCGATTTGGAGCTAAGCTCGCTCGATATGGAGCTAAGCTCGCTCGATTTGGAGCTAAGCTCGCTCGATATGGAGCTAAGCTCGCTCGGCTCGGAGATATGTTTATAAGTCATAAAAGTTTAAGTGGGAATTCATTATCTATCAGTCCTTCGTAGAGTAAACATGTCTCATCTGTGTCATATCTGTGGAAAATATTTCTCTAAGTCGTTCAATCTACATCGACATCGAAGGGCGGTCCATGGTCAAAAACCAACAGAGAATGCTCGCATATTAGTTGATGGATCTACAGTTCTGCAACATCCCTTTACTTGTATCGTAGCAGGATGTACTCAAAGTGGCAAAACTGTATGGGTGAAAAGTCTATTGGAGAATGCCCAGAAAACCATAAGTCCACCTCCTCAGCGTATCATCTGGTGTTATGGTCAATGGCAGCCATCCTATTTTGATATGATGAGAACAATGCCTGGAATAGAATTCAATGAAGGAATACCTGAAGATATTGACAAGGTAGATTACCTAGATGTTTCTCAACGCAATTTGATCGTACTAGATGATTTCATGGCACAATCTGGCAAGGATAAACGTATAGCTGATCTTTTCACAAAAGGGAGTCATCACAGAAATTTCTCCGTCATCTACATTGTCCAAAATATATTTCATCAAGGCAAAGAAATGAGAAATATTAGTCTCAACGCTCATTATATCGTGTTGTTTAAGTCACCGAGAGATAAGCAACAAATCTCTATGCTTGCAAGACAAATTAATCCTGGCAAAGTCGGAGAGTTTATGAGAAGTTATGAAGACGCTACGAGCCGTCCTCATGGGTATTTATTGTTGGATTTAAAACCTACAACGGATGATCAACAACGACTCAAAACAAATGTATTGCCAGGCGAGGTCTTAGTCGAATATGTACGGAAACAGTCTTATCGTCAACCACCCCTTCTAAATGCGATGTATAACACCGAGCAGCGAATGAAAGAGATCATTAAAGCACCACAGCTTACCTCGGATGAAAAAAGCAAGCTGTATTCTGACCAACTAAATCGATTTCTAACTTTTAAAAACAAGATGGATATTCCAGTCCATCATCCTCCAATTGTTGTAACCCCAGATATCGTTGAACCACCAACCGCTCCTGAACCTATGGAGATAACACAACCAACCACTCCTAGATCTATCGAGATGACACAACCTGTGCCTGCTACTCCTAAACCTGGCTTTCTCACACCACCACCAACACAAGGCGAACGACCCAAACTCAAACACAGCTTTTTCCACAATTGGGTAGACTCGGCTGATTGGAGACCTAAAGATTTAGCAATGATGACTCCAGAGCAACGAGAAGGTTACGAACAAAGACTGCTTCACGAGAGACCAAAATATATTCCTATGAAAGCTGAGGATATAGTAAGATTATCACCCGAAGACAGACAAGAATATGAGAATTCTTTACAGACACAAAAGACGCCTAAACGATATGCTCTTAGGAGCAGACCTTACTAACGTTGTAAAAGAAATTGTAAGCAATAAATATGTTTTAAAACGAATTCTGTGTGTGTACATTGTACAATATTTTCCCGTCCTATGATATATTCTAAATTTATTCAAATCACTGTTAACGATTTACAAATGACTTACAAACCGCATAGAATTGTGTTTGCATACAATGTTTGTATCTCGCTTAAAAATCACTGCTACATCTAAAACGCTTGAAACTCGGTAAGGTTTAAATCCCTGTAAGAACTACGTTTATACAATCGCTTGGCAAACATATATTTGTATTGCTCTATAAGATCTTAGACGTCTCTTAGACTATAAGACTTTTCTCGTTTTAGAACGCTATATTTCTACTTGTTATTATTTCGCATAATATTTTACAAGGTTAAGCGTCGCTATATTAGTTGTCTAAGCCGTCTTGTTTAAGGTGATATTAGATACGAGAATATATTTACTCTTTGTCGAAACGGACTGTGTTTGGAACACAACGCTTGGCAAAATATATAGGAAAGGTCTAGCTTTTGTGATGGTTCAGTTTAATGATTGTTTCGCCCAAACAAGTCTTTTGACTTAATCTTTTAATGAGTTAAGCTATTGTGTCTTTAGTTTAACTTAGCATCAAAATATTTATGTTTCTAACGCTTTAATGTTTGTAAATCTCACTTGTATAGGCTTTACTAAATAAACGCTTGAAAACTTATTAGTATTGGTCGACTCAGAAAGAAATACTTCACTATATACGAGATTGAAGGAGTCAATACATTATTAATTATGTTTATGTTAATGCTGAGTTGCGTTCGCGGCCCCCTGCGGCCCCCTATATGATAGTGTTTGCGGCCCCCTTGCATACTAATTAGTGTTGTTTGCGGCCCCCTTGCATGCTAATTAGTGTGGCCCCCTGCGGCCACCTAATCACCACGTGCCATGCTGAGTTCAGCTTAATGACAGTTTCGCCCAAACTCACCTTGTATATCATTATGACGTCAATACATAATTATGTTAATGTTAATGAATTTTTTAATGACGTGCTCCCCCCTGTTAATAACGCTGCTCCCCCCTGTTAATGACGTTGCTCCCCCCTGTTAATGACGCTGCTCCCCCCTGTTAATGACGCTGCTCCCCCCTGTATGTTAATGTACCATATGCTAATGATGTTTGAATTTTTAATGATATGCTCCCCCCTTGCTCCCCCCTAAAAAAGGGGCTCGATCGGCCCCTATATTACTACTTATGACTAAGTGTAATGTGTTGGTACGAGGTACTTAATTCTTAGATGAAATGTTTTACTAAAACTTTTTAGAAGAATGGGTAAATTCGGTGATTGAAGAAACATGCAACCCAAGCAGAACAGAAAGATTACCAAATGAAGACTTGGTTCGTCTTGAAAAATACATCAAAGATTTTTCTGCTACGTACGTGTATACCCATCGAGCATCGAGTAAGGAACCTCTAACCGAGAAAGTGCGTAAGTCGATGACAGCAAATGTTAAATCATCAGCTTACGAAAACCTGTTGAGTCGAAATAATAATAAATTGGGTAGAAACGGTGGAAAATTTGTAAGTGACGATCAACAAATTTTCAACTTTGCAAAAGATGACATCTGTAAAAATTCTTCAACTAGAAAGCCTGCAAGACTTTACGAACCTTTGGGATCTTGCATCAAGTCCATTGCTCAAATTTCATGCGGAAGAATACGAGGAACATGTTGGCTTGTGATGGGCACTCTGATAATAACTAACCTTCATGTTTATATGATGTTCAATACGGAAAGAACGGAGACTCAAAATCCCAACTTGCCAATCCAAGTTTCATTTGATTACCTCTATCCTGGACAAAAAGAACATGTTGTCACTGTAGAAGTTGATGAAGGACAGGATCCAAAGCTCGAAAATCCTCACTTGGATTATAAATTCTTGCGTTTGAAACAAAACGAAGGTCTTATGGATCGTGTTCGTCTTGGTCCAATTGTTCGAAGTCGTCCATTACAAGAAGGACGAGTTATTATCGTTGGTCATCCGGAGGGTAACGAAATGCAGGAAGAAACATGCGTTGTTGTCAGTTATCACTCGTGGCGTGAGAAATTAAATCAAAGGCATAAAGTTTGTACTGGAGTACACATGACCAACGCAGAACTACTGCAATTAACTGAAAGATATCAGGAATGTCTGCCGTATGATACAAGTCTATTTTCTGGTGCTAGTGGTTCTCCTGTTTTTGATCTGAACGGAAACATCGTCGCGATGCACACGCAGGGACACACACTAAACGTGGAGGGAGGAAAACGTTCGTTGATGGAATTTGGTGTGCAGTTCAATGCAATATTTGAAGACATGGGGCGACGGGGTGATGTTGTCGAAGAATTCTTTCCAAACTATAATTTGGGTATGGATGAGCAGCCAATGCATGACCAGCCAATGAATGAACAGCCAATGAATGAACAGCCAATGAATGAACAGCCAATGAATGAACAGCCAATGAATGAACAGCCAATGAATGAACAGCCAATGAATGAACAGCCAATGAATGAACAGCCAATGGATGAAGACTAATTCTAATGAACTTCCTTAACCCATAAGATAATTATAACCCAACATAATTAGTAACTAATTCGAGAAAAATAAGAACATAATTAAACATAGTCGGAAGGGCGAAGGTGTGCAATTCTACGTCTTATGAAAATTTACGCGTGCTTTTTTTCTGAAATGAACAAGAAATCTTGCTATTTTATAGTCTCTACAAGGTGTTTAAAAAAAGGCAATCCAACTTCAGCATGTCTGTATGCGTTTGATATTGTGTTTTCGATTATACCATTTTTACACTGCAAAAGCAATCAGGATTTTAGATGTCCAATGTACCCTTTTTGTATCATTATATACGAGAATGACCAAGTATTAATCGAATAAAAACTGTTGGTGGAAATCGAATTTTTCCACCGTTGGGAATTGAGTGCAAAACTATTCAAAACAAGTCCCATTTCGATCTCAAATTCATGGATCCCAATTTAAAAGGCATAACATATGAAATACAATTAAACGATTTTTATATCTGCTTTTTTATAACTTTTGTTAATTTGTGCACAGAGGTGGAAAAATGTATTTTCGACCAACAATTTTAACCGGGTTGTCATTTCTGCTTGGAATGATACAAAAAAGCTGTCAGCGAGTCAGTCAAAAGCTAAGACCTAACGCACAAGAGTGGATTACCTATTGAACGCACAAGAGTGGATTACCTTTTTTATACACACTGTATTAAAATATTATACATGAACAAAATACACGCTTCGATAACACCTTCGCCCTTTCATTGCTTGTCAGTAAGAATTTTCACTCCAAGTGTTCCTTGTATTGAATTCGATGTATTCACGCAGAATTGGCGCTTCAAAGTGTAGAGAATAAGTCGTTGGAAATGGAAAAGTTTACATCGCCGTCGTGGCGACGCCTTCGAAGATTACTTGTTAGTTTTATTCCAGAATTAAAAGTAGGACATTTTATGAAGTGTTTTTTCTTAAAAAAGCAACTTATTAACAAGTTTTTCTCTCGCTCTTCGCTAGTAGTAGGCTAATGCCTGGTGACCCTCTAGTAGAGTAGGCAATCAGAACGCTGGATTTGCATTAGCCTACTAGTAGGTTTATACTAATAATTAATAGACGTAGGCTGTAGAATAAGAATTGGACGACATGTTGTTTACAAGGCTCCTTCCAATGAAGCAAGAGGACAGCCGGAAGAGGCAGGCATTGCTCATTGACAATTAAAATATTCAATTTTTCATGTAAATTTTTATACTTTTAGTAGTAATAATAATAATTATTCATAGCACATATAGTGTTAGACAGCATGCAGCAATTATATATATATATCATAGATATGGTTGATTTGGTCGCGTGTAAAACTAAATTAATAACACTATTAATAGTGTTAACTGTTAAGTATAGATAACAAAATACATTATGGAATACGTATTTCTGGGCACTAACATGCACTATTAACTAATCTTTGATAATGTAAATCTGGGATTCTGAATACGAACTATTTTTATTATTGATGTAATTTTGTACATTCATATCACATTGTAAACAATTTGAATGTATTATTAAAATGTGTAACATAGTGTTATATAAATTGCCAAACGATGGTATGTCGTTCCTGAATGCCTTCCAAACTATAAATTATGTTCAGCAGCCAATGCAAGCCTGAAAACTAATCATGAAATGCACTATACTGGCAGAATAAGAATGCAACTGAATCAAACTGTTTACATGTGGCTCGAGGGTCCTTCCAATTCTTTTTTAAAAATGGAAAATTTTCTGATTTAAATCTGAATTTCTGGACAATTATCTATTTGTTGACAAAAGACAAAGTACCTGAGATATATAAAACTATTTCTATGAGGGTTTGAAATTGCCTTTACGTAACTGCCTTTGCTGTGGCAACAATGACGTCCAGGAGGTTCATGTTGTCATGTTTTCAATCTGATATTATATTCACAAAAAAAGGTAAATCGTATTAATACTGGTTAAAATATATCAAATGTTGAAAACACAATTTATTGTAATTTGAATCCTGAGTTTACCATGTGTAAATAAAGTTATCATCCCATTTAATTTCTAATAGGCTAGAACTTACTGCGTTAACTACGTTTTGGCTTGATTAATGAGTAACACTTCCACCCCCTTTTTGGCTGGCGATAACAAACATGCTTGATATGATGGTAAACACCATAGGAATAATAGATATAACATAGTCATCCACCGTATATGACCTATATGGCTGAGCAACTTGCTGTATATCAGCTCATTTTCGGCTTGTGCAAGTGACGTCACAACTCGAAATTGTGTGGCTTCCGGTATTTTGGGGTGCAAATTCCACCATTTTCATTGGATAAATTCAAACTAATTAAAATCAAATTCAAGATGGCTGACAATTTATGATATAAATACGTACGCCAACTTTCATTTAAAATATTCAATCAGAGTCGCGACAAGGTTTGTGGGTGAACGAACTGTACAAATATTACAACAGAGAAGAGTATATTATTTCTGTAGTTAATGTCTATAAGACTATATTATGAAACAATTATATCATTCGCTCTCGTCGTATATGGCTGATAGCCGACTCGGTGCTAAGCAAGTCGTCGGCTATCGCCTCATATACGACTCGAGCTCATGGTATAATTGTTAATTATATGATTATCACCGTTTCACTAATAAATATTCAATCTATCTCATAAAATTACGAAATTATTCTTCGTCAGCTTTACTCCTTTAGTTGTTTCAAAACAAAGTTTTTCATATCTTAGCAAAAACTATAGTATATATATATTATTATTAATCTATATCTATATGTTAGTTTATCACATACTTGTGTCTTTATCAGGGCGATAACAGGGTGATATTAAAACGATATGTCCCTAGGGAAGATATCGTTTTTATTTCCTGCTGCTTATCACCCCGATAAAGGCACTAGATGTGATAAAAAGGTTATCACACTCATGACTCGGTGATATCAGTTTATCCCTCTCGGTACGATATCATAATTGTACCTCTTTCGCTGCGCTCACTCATGACGATAATGATATCGTACTAGCTCGCGTGATAAAACTGATATCACCTCATCCCTCATATGATAACCTATACATATATCAAGCAACTCAAAATTTCGGTCTTGTTATCAGTAAGATGAAGAACGAAAGTATCATATCCACCTTTTTTGGCGAAACGGAGCAACAAATTTGTATAGATGGTGTGGCACTGGAGAACATGTCCAAATTTAAGTTTTTGGGTGGTATAGTCCAGAACGATGCAAAGTTGGATAAAGACGCGATCAATCGTATTCGTAAATTAGCCTGCCAAGCATACGGAAGATTGACCGAACGTGTCGGGAAGAGCCTTCACCTTTTGGTTAAAGCCAAATTATCCGTGTACAAATCTGTTGTGTTAAGCACACTGCTTTACGGCACATGCGGAAACATGGGCGTTATATGCAGATCACATAAGGCAGCTGGATAAATTCCATCAGAGATGCCCTCCGACGAATTCTGCATGTAAAATGGCAAGACAGAGTTAGCAACAACACGGTTTTGAACAAGGCAAACGTGGAGGAAATGGACGTTATTTTAAAAGAGTGACAGCTAACATGGTGCGGGCATGTAGTTAGGATGGAAATGATTGACTGCCAAAGAAAATTTTGCAGGTTTGGAGAGCTAGATTTGGGGAAACGATTGCAGAGAAGACCGAAACTAAGATTTAAAGATAGCGTGAATAGAAGTTTATTTAAAAGATTTTGGCTTAAGTACAGAAATTGAGACTGGAGAACAGGATAAGTTGGTACGTCGAACGAAACTGAGAGACGCTGCGATATCGCGAGCAGAATACCTAAAAAGCGAACGACAAGTATGAGGCGAAAAAGATATGAAAGAGCCAATAAAGAAGGGTGTTTTGAGTGCAGCACATGTGGTAGACTATGTAAAGGAAAGTTGGTCTCACAGCACCTCAACAGAAACATCGATGAGATGCAATGGGCGAAGTCGTCTTTAAGCTTTAATAATAATAATTATTAGTCTATATAGTTGTTAATGAAATAATCGTTGAAAGCTGTTGTTTCAAAAGCATTGCCTCAAGCAAGGCGGAAAAAAAGATATGAAGAGGCGAGTTTAGTAAGATTATTGAACTCCAGATATGTTATAATACGATTGAAATATTTTTAAAAAATATGTACCTATTGACTTTGACTTTGCCTTTTTTCTTTGAGTTTTGTTTTGGTTTTCACAGCAACCCCGAAATTATATTTTTAAACAACAATTTTCGGTAGATCTTCAATTCAGGACCAATCTTCTTCATAAAAAAGACACTCCATAAGAATATGTTTATCTTCTACTCTACTTTTTTCTTTTGTTTGAAAAACAATAACGCACTCCTCGCAAAATTCCATGTCACAGAACACTGGAACGAGTCAAAATGCACTTATAAATCGGCCATTTAATGGAGACGACATTTTGACTGAGAAGAGATAGGAGTACGTATTCCATTTTTAATAGTTCTATGGTAGACATCCACGATCTTGAAGTTTTTCAGTAAGTCATTATGATGTCACAATGATGATTATTTGCAGAACAAACATTGTGAAATATTTACAGAAAGAAATACTTCATACCTGACAGGGTAGAACTTACTGCATTAAACGTTTTGGCTAAATTAATGAATTAGCCCTCTCCAGCCCTCTTTTCTATTGGATTTATGATGACTATAACAAGCATGCAGGATTTTATGATTTGATGGTAAATATCCATGATCTTGAAGTAAATTAACAAATTTGTCAAAAAGTTTGTGAGTGACAACTGACAACCTTGAAGCAACTTGCTAAAATGACAACATTGTTATAACTTGTTGAGAAGCTTGCTACAAGTCTGTTGCATACAAAACACATTACATCTGCAAGATGTCGGATTTTTACGCGTGTAAACTATATTTGAACCCACGTAAATATTCAAGTGACATTGGAAATCAAATTTTGTGTGTGCGAAAATTATCTAGCCGTAAAAATACAGATTCAACAGAAAAAAGTCGCAACAAGATCGCTAAATGAAATAACTGAAAATAGATAGCAAATGTTTAAATCAAATTTAATAAATAATAGATAAACAAAATAGGCTACCAAAGTTTACTTCTAAACAAGTTACAAAACATCTAAGTATATAACGACGAGAGTGCGCTCAGGATCCGAAAATAGCTCATATTGAAAAAGAAACGTCTTGGGCTTAGCAAGTATTCTTCGTTCAACTTCTAAATGCTAGACACGCTCTCATGATAGGTAATTAACAATCCAACATGAACCAGTTTGTTACTTATAATTTTAAACCTTAAAGGTGCTGAAAATGATAATTATCGCTACAGCTATGTATACATAGCCATCAATGGCTTAAGTACATTAAAATTGTAACTGTAGGAACGCGACACTAAGTTTCTCAAAAATCATTGATTATTTTACTTTATAGAAGTCATACATTGTTCAAAGGCAAAAACAACTAGCCTTCGATTGATTGGTTGAGACTGGAATTAATTTAACCATGCATGGCCAGAAAATAAATATTTTTTTCCAATATTCGTATATGTGTGCCTATATACATTTAATTATGATATTCGTTATCAGCATGATAGAAGATTAGAAATTATATATAACAGGATGACACATTTGGGATTGTTAATTATCTATCCTTTAAAAAAGCTTCTCTCACGAGCGTACTGTACAATTCAAGGAATTGTCATCGTAGCGAGTTTTGCAACCTATCAGTTGATAATTGATTAAACTCTCAATCTCTCACTTCACATTAGAATATATATACATACATATAAACATCACATGCGCGATACCATTAACTCGTACTGAGTTGAAACTCGTTCTAAGTTGAGTGGCGTAGTTACTGTATATCTGTTGGGAAGGAAAATTGCCTGATTGCTCTACCCCATTGAATATTTGGCAATTGTTCATATTCTAATCATCGCACGCGTATAAGCCAGTTCCGAGTTTCGACTGCGCATCCAATTGACTCGTTTTGCGTTGGGATAAAATTTAATCCCTTAAGTGCGAATTTTCTGGGGAAGGGAGGACCCCCAGACTCCACTACAGGTTCGCACACCTCCAGTTCACCATCTCATTATTAGGTCAGTTTTTCTTGATGCCCCCCCCAGCCTCAGGCGATTTATTTAAAAAGGCCCTGCTTAAGTGCACTTTTCTTTACTTTGCTTCACACAGAAGACAAAATATACAAGTACAAAAACTATTTAATGGACAGTTCTATTGTGGCTATATGTAAAACACAAATGAATGATTGAACAGTTAAGTACTTTGATATGAATATTTTAATTCTTCCAGCAACATGTTATGATTGAACTGCAACTTTATCGCGGCGCAGAACACGTTATTTTGATGAGCAGTCGAAACTCCGAACTGGATGTTACATTAAAGACGAGCTATGAAGATAAGCTAGGGAAGACCTGATAATCGCGTCACTTTACCAAATACTGCCAATTTGGCTGAAGACTAAGAACCTGTACACAATGCTTACAAACAAATACCAGCCTATGGTCTTACTTGTATACTTTCGGTACGAGCTAAAAAATCTGTTAAAATGCTTAATAACCTTAATCTATTTCTTCCAACCCAATTTCGTCACCCGTGTTTATGTCGTTTATAACAGTAGTTAAATTGTGAGTTTCACGCATTGATCCAGCGATGCAAAAAAATAGCTGGTATAAACTTCATAGCACTCTCTCATCAACCCATGCAATTTCACTACGTTAAAACTTTAAGCGTTTTGCATCTACGATAAATAGAATAGATTGAAATATAAGCTTTGACGGTAAGTCAGATTAGAGTCAATTTCTCCTTTCAGTCTTGTCCATAGCTGCCGAGCTGTCCATCTTCTCTTCCATCACCTAAATTGGTACAAAAATTACTCTAAAATGAGATCAAACCGTACACATGATATTAACCAGCGTGGCCGGCCCTCGTTCGAGCGGAAAAGAAGAACCGGGAGTGAGGGCCTGCAAGAAAACCCGGTTTTCGTGACTAAACGCCGTTATAAAATTTGTAGTAGTTGTTCGCAAATATAACGTCAGTAGTAATGGTGGGGATATACGTCACTTTTGCTTACTCATTTTCTAAAAATATTGCGCAACAATTTATCGAACATCCATCGAACACGTGACGAACACGTGACGAACAGGGTTTCGCATGTCCCGAACACGTGACAACCACACAACACAACCATTGCGTAATATAATTCTGACTTCGTGTAAACATACCACGAACTCCATTTGTATGGGAGACAACGGGACACTAATACACAACCCGGGGAGACATTACAACAACAACGGGAGACCTATGTACAACCTCGGGAGAGTAATACACAACCTCGGGAGACCCAGGACAACAATGTTGCTACGCGGGTTAAAAATAGGTTTTAAAAATAGGTTTTAAAAATAGGTTTTAAAAATGTTTTTAAAAATGAAAAAAATTGATGTACAAGTAACATTAAAACACAGTAATAATAAAAATGAACAATATAGAGGTAGTAAGTAAAAATGATGAGTGTATGTGTGGGTGGTGTTCAACTTGTGACCTAGGTCATGAAAAAAGTGATAAGAATGAGTGCTGTTGTGATTGTAATGTATGTGAGGCAATGTATAAAGATAATAAGTGTGAATGTGAATGTGATGGATCTGACATGTGTATGGGTGAATGTAAGTGTTTTAAGTGTGATGAGAAGTGTGGTGGTATATGTTATTGTAAAGGTGATAAATCTTGTAAGGGTGAATGTGATTGTGAATGGTGTGATGAGTGCCATATAAATTGTGAGTATTGTGATGCGTGTGAGGATAGCGACTGCGAATGTGATTATTGTGTCCATCGTAACAAAGGTGGGTGTAATTTTAGTGACTGTGAGTATGAGTGTTGTAATTATAACTAGGTAAGACATAATTTTCTAATCCTAAAAAACAAGGATTAGAAAACAAAATCAAATTATTTTTTAAAGTTTTTAAATATTAATAAAATGCCTTTTAAAGTTAAAAAGCGTAATTTAACTATTGTTGAAAAATATGAAAAATCTTGTAATATTGAAAATTGTGAGTGGAATGGAAGTTCTACCGGACTTAAACTACATTTAAAAACATCGCACAAAAATAATAATTTAAAAAAAAAATACATTACCAAAAGAACACTTTTGTCATGCTTGTGGTAAAATTTTTAAAACACACAGAGAAACTAAAAATCATATAACACAAACAAAACATTATTAATATACATAATTTTTCTAATCCTAAAACAATGATTAGAAAACAAAACTACCCTCTTAGTACCCATAAGGTAATGTATCATAATTCTCTAAAACAACCAGCTTGTTGTAAACTAGTGAGAATTTCTTTTCTTGGTACTTATTAACTACCTTCTTGGTTTTAAAGTCCCTAGTGATAGCGTTTTTGTTGACTGTTGTCAATATGGAGGATTCGGCCATAAGAACGCTTAAAACTATCGAAAAACATACCACTTTACCGTTTTTTCGATAGTTTTAGACATGGGGGTAAAATGTGGTCTTTTTGCATTTTTGGTATTAGGGGAGTTTTTACGTAAAGTACCCTGTTACAAGCAAGTAAGTACAAGTACAAGTACATTTACCACCCAAAAAACATCTTACCACCCAAAAAACATTTTACTTACCAAACATTTTGGAAATTTTAAATTACATAAAATATAATTTAAAACCATAAAATATGTTTTGTTTTTTTTCGATAGTTTTTAAAAACCTTTTATAGAATTAACCCATTACAATACAATAAAGTAAGAGAATATGGATGATTTTAGTAAATTTCGAACAACTAGTTTAACTTTTTGGCAAGCCATACAAGAGGCAGAGAGGTTAAAACAAATATTTAAAAATTTGGACATCGTAAAGAAACAACACAACAAAAAGCTAACTAAATCCAACGCGGAACTTAAAAAACTACAAAACAAGAAGAAGACCACGAAACTTTTATTAAACAATGTAAAACAAGACAACAACATTGCAAAGGCAAAGTACCGTTTGGAAACCCAAAAACCAAAATCCACTAACCAAGAGACATTGGAACACACCCTGGCACAACGACTTTTGGTAAAAACTACTAAAAAACATACTACAAACGCCAGACAACAACATGCCATAATTAATAAGGAATTAAATATAACAAGTAAAAACAGGAATAAAAATAACAAAATCCATTCCACCATTAGTAAACACTACAACCAAATTAAACAAAGATTTAATAAGGTGGAGAATAGGATTAAGTTTTTAAATGCAAAAGAACTATCCCTACCAAAAGAACAACCCCCACAGCCAGTAAATATTACACAGGAAACCACCGATAACATGGCATGGTTTAAAAATGTTCCTAAACACAAAGTTACAATTACAAAAAAGGTAACCAAGGACTTTTTAACGGAACTTGCATCCAGTAACTGTAAAAACTTATGTGGTTATTTAAATTATAACGAGAACGCTCCATTGTCCAAATCTGGTTTGGTACCTGTCTCGGAAAAGTTTTACGATGGGTTTTTACTGTATGTACTTGCAGCAAAAGAACACATAGTGGGTAAAAACAGTGAGAAAGCTAAGTACTCCCATGTTGGTTCCGGTAATAGTAGCATTAGAGAACTTTTAAAAAAATACAATCTTAACGCAAGCAAAGTGGAAGCAAAGTACATTTCCGTACGACACGAACACAAAACCAACAAAGCTTACATGTGTAACGATAACAAGGTAAGAGATTGCCGAAGGCAATTATATATGGTTACTACAAATAACGAGGAGCCGCAAAATGTAGAGAACTTTTTGTTAAAGTCCAAAGAGTATCGTATGTCTATCGGTGTTTACTTACAGGATGTGGATATAACACAAGACTTTGCAGGAACGACAGATACGGAAAAATTTAAAAACCACCTATTCCAAAACAAAAATTACAGGTTACAAGGTACCTCTGAGAGAGGTACCAGTTACAATTCCGATAATTACAACGGAACAATCGTAGATAACGAAAAGGATGTTGGTCTTAACTGTGTTACATTTTTTATACATAATAATAATTACCCTTATTCCGTTAGACACAAAGCTTACATTAAGATGGTCCAAATGTTGGAGTCCAAAAGCGTCCGATCCAAAGAGGGTAACCATCTGCGAGAGTGGGTAACCCAGGAAAACACCCGCCTTGCAGATGTAAGAAACCAATGCCAACAAAGAGGTATTACAAGGATAGAGACAACACATTATTGTGGAGACAACCCAGATTTTAATTTACTACACGAAAGTATAGATAATGTATTGGATTTAATACCCGACTGGCTTGTTTACGATACTCCATACGCAACCACTTGGACTAACTGGACGAGTTGTTTTAAACACAGTTTAGTCGTACATAACGAGACCACAGACGAAGCATTTGTATGTTATGCATATAACGAAATTACGCGTAAACTTAGTGGCGAACGTTTTGGAGCCAGACCTGTTAATAAGTTCTCCAGAAGACCTACATGGGTTTTAACAAAGTTTACATTAGATCCTAGCTTACCCATAGATTTTATAACTTACACAACCAAGGACATTCCCGTGGAGTACACAAACAACAAAAATAAACCTGCTACAAGAACGGAAACACATTTGGACACGATAGGTCGTTGCATTTTACGGAAGACATCCAACAAAGAACAACGCACCGCATTAACTAAGAGTGGTTACTTATATGCCGATAAGTTAGGTAAAAACACCGACGAACTATTAGCAAACGCAGGGTTTGTTTCGACACCAACAGTTACCCCATATATCCCTAATACCAAAAGTAATAACAAAACAAAGTTACATTGGTTGTTACACCTGGAACAAACTTTAGATCCAAGTACTATTATAATTCCCAATAAATATAAAAATACAAAACTTCTTCCAGAGGAATTAAAAGCTTGTAACAGAGATACATTTAACAAAATTTTAGAACAAGCAAGGGAAAAAATACAGGAACAAATTAAACTTAAAATAGATAAAAATAACCAGGACATAAGAAACAAAGCTGCTGCAATAAATCTATCCCGAGGACAAGCCATAAAAATTAGTGGAGTACTTTGTGGATGGTTATAAGTACATTAATACAAGGTTTGGGGAAAAAATGGTTGTTTGTATAACACCTGTTTTAGATAGCACTAACCCACAACTTGTATTTTCCAACCAACGCTTGGAGAAGTATATTTTAAGTGACGAGGAGGTTAATAGTATTAAAACTACACAAGGAACCAATACCATGTTTTGGGAGGAAAGACCAACAATATTTACACTAGGAAGATCTCCAACAATATATGGACCACTAACAACCTACTTGGATTGTAAAACATTAAATGACAAAACTCCAGAACCACAAATAGACCCAGACATTTACATAGTACCTGTGGAACAACGCGTAGAACTTAAAAATTTACCAAACATTAGTAGTTTAAAAACAGGTACTATCTTGGATATCGAGGGTTATTACATTACGCAAAAACACAAAGTTGACCATATAGTAATTAAAACTAAAAATGGTATGTTCGTAGGTGGTAACTTCCTGTTAAAACAAAAACCAAAATTAAAACAAGGTTGTGTAGTGCGGTTGGACAAAGTAAAATACGATAGTGTGGGTTCCACTAAACACATGGACTGTCTTGTGTTCCAATCCAACGAGTGGTGGCATCGTGTTAATCCTAAAAACATTAAGAAACAAAAACCGGAAACCCCCAAACCAAAGGAGCCAGGTGTGTGGTATAAACTAGACGACCAGATTGTGTTCTTACAGGATAGCGATGTTGGTGTCCAAAAAATGTCCAAAAGTTGTAATAATTACAAGGAAATAAAAAATATAAACACTACGGATGGAATATTTAATGGTACCGAACCAACCACAAAAAAGAAAGACGATGGCCCTAAAACAGATTACGAAAAACAAATATGTGCTGTCGTACGAAAAGGCCCTACATTAGTAGAAGACCTCATTAAAATAGGGGTCCTTATCCCAGTAGAACTGGAGGAAGGAGTGTATGACATTAAGGAACTTCCTCTAAGTTGTTTTGCATCCGTAAAAGGAATTAGTATAAAAAATGGCATTATTAAAAATGTAGGTTGTTTTGCACATATATTAGAAAACAGTCTTGCTAGCGGGTTACTAAAACCCAGGGGTAAAAGTGGTACAAGTTTTAAAAAAGCCTAGGAAAGTACAATGTTAATTTTTGTAAGCTAATAACTTACAAAAACTATACTATTAAAATTAAACACACAACACACTAGTTTTAATGTAATTTCTCCTAAAAGGACTTGCTTTTATATTTGTTACTGTTATATTACATTCCTTTTGTGGACCATAAATTTCCGGAGTTGTTTTACACAAATAATTACCATTTAAATGTGTGTATTCGAACAGTTTATGCTTCTTCTCGTACTTAATGCTTGGATACTTATCTATTATGTATTCCAACACAAGACTTTCCAAGTATTTAATTGCACAACACACATCCTCTGGAATACATACTAGTTTCCTGGTGTGTGTATTGCGTTTGGTTTGTTGGATCCAAAGACAATCTTCCCCTGTGTTTACTAGCGTTTGGAAAGTAATCTTCTTCCCGTTTAATAGGGGTGTAAACACAAACAGAGGAACTTTAATAAATCCCGGTTGTGGATCCCAACACACATATTGTTCGAAACTAATTACCCCCTGTAAACAGGATTGGTTTTTAATGTTAGTTTGTGTCGTCTGCTGTAATTTGTTACCAGCCTCGAAAAGGATGTTGTGTTGTACAGTTTGTGTATCCATTTTATTAAATTAAAATTATTTCTGTTTTAAAACTAATTTAATAACATTACATAAAGGGGTAACAACTTCCCCATAAAAATTTATTTTTTCAAATGTTTTAATACCTTTCAAACATTTTCTTTGCGTGTTCTCATAATCCTTTAACATTTAATTTTCCACGCGGAAAATTAAATTTTGCATGGCTGTTTGTGTGTATCGTATATTAGTACTACTGCTGCTGTATAATTAATATTGGTTACAAATTATAACCTAAGTCGACACACTCCACACATAAACTAAACCTGTACAAATGGAAGTGTTAATGGAAACTTTAAATAACTCTGTTAATGGAAGTGTAAACTTGTTGTTAAATTCGATAGCGGAAAGATATAATTTATACCAACCCGAACTTTTAGAGATGTGGACTTTCCAACAAAGAAAACCTAAAGTTAAAAAAGTTCCTTGTTCCTTTGTAATGGTAAAAGGAGCAAAAGTTGGGGAGAAGTGTGGTAGGTTGTGTTTGGACCCTAACACCAACTGTTACAAACATCGTAAAGCCACACAAAAAGACTTGTACATAAAAAATCCAAAAACTGGGGAGCAAAAAAGACTCGAGGGTGTAATCCAAACAATCCTGGATATTCCTCTTCTTAAAAATGTTACGGTGGAGGAAGATAGCGAGGAAGATAGCGAGAAAAATAGCGAGAAAAAACCATTGTTAAAATGTAGACACTGTAGTTTACAATTTGCCATGGAAAAATACTTAGATCTCCATATTTACGAGGAACACTGTTATGTTAAATTAAAATTAAAATTATTTCTAAAAACTTTTGTAATGTAAAACCTTTAATTTGTAACCAAAATATTAGTTACAAATTAGTTACAAATTACAATACACACACACCGCTTGCGCAACAACACTTTTTACCTAATGGTCCACAACTTTATGGCTTTCCATGTGGTAGTAACTGGAGAATATAATGTTACATATGGGGCAGGTATGTTTGTTGGATCCATACACCACACAATTTGCTTTATGGCCATTACCTACATTGCTAAGAGCAAGTGGTCTGTTACAACTTGTACAAACAATTTGTTTATTATGTTTTACCATTGGTTCCCCTGGAATAAGATACTATCCACAAGTTCGAGTTTGGTTGTTTTTTATACTTTCTTACATTCCGAAATCCAACATTTGTTGCGTGTGTTTTTAATGTTTGTAAAGGAAGTTGCATTAGTTCCTTTTGTTGTGGGTTTAATACAGCCCACTCCCGTATTGCGCACAACATTTCCCTTTTTTTCACCTTAGGGTTATCTGGGTTACCAGTCCGTTGTAAAATATTAGATATTGCTTTTCTTGTAATATACTTTTCCATCTTATGTTTTAAGTTGCAAGTTAGTTTTGTTATCTTGCGATTACACTTCCAATGTTTGTTTGTGTACATTATTTTCCCACCATTAAACATTATTCTTCCACTAAGGAAGCAAACAATCCCACTAAGAAGCAAACACTCCCTTTGGCTTCGTGTGGCTTCGTGTGTGTAAACAAACACTCCCACCATTAAACATTATTCTTCCACTAAGTTGCCAAACACTCCCACCATTAAACATTATTCTCCCACCATTAAACATTATTTTCCCTCTGTGTAAACAAACACTTCCACTAAGTTACCAAACACTCCCTCTGGCTTCCCATGTGTAAACAAACACTCCCACCATTAAACATTATTCTCCCACTAAGTTACCAAACACTTCCACTAAGTTACCAAACACACCCACTAAGTTACCAAACACTTCCACCATTAAACATTATTCTTCCACTAAGTTGCCAAACACTTTCAGTATTTTACCACAAAGAAGTTTAAACCATTGTGCACAACACACACAATATGCACACAATACACGCAATACACACACAATACACACACAATAGACACACAATACACACAATAAAGTAAAGTATGGAATCCTTAATGCAAAAACCAATCCTAGAACTTCGTAATATTGGTAAAACACTTGGTTTTACAAACACAAGGTGTTATGGAAAACATAACAAAAAGGCATTGGTGGAAAGAATATGCGAAGCGAAGCGAAGCTAAGCGACTCGAAGCAAAGCGGTGCGAAGCGGAGGGGCACATGGAAACTCCTAAAACCATAAAACCAACAAACATTCCAGAAGACATTACACATGTACAAACAGAGTTTGATAGTTTAAAACAGGAACTAAAAGATTTAAAACATACAGCGGAGCAAAGCAAATGGGTAAATTCCTTGTTACAAGCCGAGGTGGAATCCCTAAAACAGGAAGTCCTGGAAATAAAATCTTTTAACCATACAAAGGATATAAAAAAGTTACAAACAAGTCTAATGGAAATTAATAGGTGTAATAAGATCCAAACATCGGAAGTTCAAAAGTTAAAGGAGGAACTTAAAGCACACCAAAAACAATCCCTAAAGGAAAGACTTAAATTGGAGGATGGGGTTATCGATAATTTACATGCTTTGGAGTTAAATAGGAGTAAGAAAAAGAAAGAGGAATCCTGGTGGTAATTTAAACTTGTGTGGCTTCGCGTGGCTTCGCGTGGCTTCGCGTGGCTTCGCGTGGCTTCGCGTGGCTTCGCGTGGCTTCGCGTGGCTTCGCGTGGCTTCGCGTGGCTTCGCGTGGCTTCGCGTGGCTTCGCGTGGCTTCGCGTGGCTTCGCGTGGCTTCGCGTGGCTTCGCGTGGCTTCGCGTGGCTTCGCGTGGCTTCGCGTGGCTTCGCGTGGCTTCGCGTGGCTTCGCGTGGCTTCGCGTGGCTTCGCGTGGCTTCGCGTGGCTTCGTGGCTTCGCGTGGCTTCGCGTGGCTTCGCGTGGCTTCGCGTGGCTTCGCGTGGCTTCGCGTGGCTTCGCGTGGCTTCGCGTGGCTTCGCGTCGCTTCGCGTGGCTTCGCGTGGCTTCGCGTGGCTTCGCGTGGCTTCGCGTGGCTTCGCGTGGCTTCGCGTGGCTTCGCGTGGCTTCGCGTGGCTTCGCGTGGCTTCGCGTGGCTTCGCGTGGCTTCGCGTGGCTTCGCGTGGCTTCGCGTGGCTTCGCGTGGCTTCGCGTGGCTTCGCGTGGCTTCGCGTGGCTTCGCGTGGCTTCGCGTGGCTTCGCGTGGCTTCGCGTGGCTTCGCGTGGCTTCGCGTGGCTTCGCATGTATTTGTAACTAAAAATAGTTACAAATAACCGACATTAGTTTTTTCGTAAGTAAAAACAGTAAAATAATTACCTTGCCAATAATACTACCCTAACACCACTGTTTTGGATCTCCTTTACTCTTCCCCGCTCGCTCTTCCAACCAGTCCTGGTAATTCCATCGTCCCACAAATGTCTTATACACATTGTACTCTCGTAACCGAAACCACATTTAGCAATGGAACCACCTTTTTTAACTAGTTTACTTATTGTGCTTGCACTTATTGTCCAAGGGGAACTTGGGTAGTGTTTGGACCCTCGTTGCTCCTGTAATTTTGTACTGTTGGAGTAAAGTTCGTAATGGGACAGTTGGTTGTTTTTCCATATAGTACATAGTAAGGTTTTGCTGTTAGTCCTACATGCCCCATGGTAGTAGGCTGGAATGTATTTAAAAACATGTTCCAAACAATTAGCCAACGCAGGTGTAAGTATTGGTTTTATGGCTTTTATAAAATTTAAGGAGTCCTTAATACCTTGTAGGTTCCAAGCACCATAAGTAGGTGCTAGTTTACGATGGACCTCGTCCATTGGGTCTGGTTTACACTTCCTATCCACTCTCCAATCTTCCCATTTTCCACGATCCACAAGTTCTATTTTTGGATTATTTCTTAGTTGTTCCAATGCGTCCTGTGTGTCCAGTGGTATCTCGTAAAATTTCTTTTGTTTAAAATGATCCCTTATTTTACAAGTGTATTTTGGTTTATCCCAACGAGTTTTTATATCCTCCATTAGACCTAGCATTGTCTGTGTAAGCACCCTAACGTTACCGTCCGGTTGTGTGTCCAACAGTTGGTTGGATAACGCTATCGTTGCATTTAATTTTTCTGTGTAAATTAAATCCTCCTTGGTTTTTGGTTCCTCGGACAGCTTATACTGCTGTTGTTGTTGTAAAAAAAAAACTTTCTTTCCATTGTTTTGTGCAAAACTTGGCTCCAATATTTGTTCCATCTGTTTTGCATTTGTTTGTTTTGGTTTTTGTTATTATCCATATTCTAATTATCGTTCCCACAGGTTAGTTGTGGATAACAATTTAAAAACTACTTTTAATTTTGTGCCGGGTCTAAATTTTGTACTCGTACTTGTACTTGTTCCAGGCTTATTGTACTTGTAAACTATAATTGTACAAGGGCATGCATTAATGTACTCGTTAAAAACACAACAGTTTGTTATGTCCTTACAAAAATTTGGATTATACATTTTATTTTTACAAATTAACTTTGGTATGTTTTTGTTTGTAATTTAACAAACAAAAAAACAAAAAAAACTAATATTTACAATGTATTAAACCTCTTGTCCATTAACAACCTCTTGTCCATTAACAACCTCTTGTCCATTAACAGCCTCTTGTCCATTAACAACCTCTTGTCCATTAACCTTTTTTATATGTTCTCCATTAAAACTAACTTTTTTGTAGTGGTCGAGACTACCAGACCATGGATAATGAAATATTAACCATGTTTTACAATTGTTACAATTAAAATTTACAGTATCTGTATAATTTTCACATCGAGCGCACTTACCAAAACAAAATGACGAGTTACACAAATTATCATAGTTTTCGTGTTTAATAGTTATTTCTTTACATATTTTACAAATAATGTTGTTAGTACTTATTTTAAATAACATTTTAACACCTATTTTTTTGGAGATGTTTTTACACAATTGTAAATTGTAAACATAATAGTTTTTAGTTAACTCGTTAAACTTTTGTCTAACAGTTTTTTCTAACAAAGTAGTGTACTCTTGTTTTATAAAATCATATACATACGACATGTAATTATTGTAAGTTTGTAGACATCTATAGTAAGTAACCCCATTTTTTTTAATAGTTCTTTTTGTATCTGGATTTTTTCCACCGGTGCTTGTTAAGTTTTCCTTCCAGTACTTACAATATGTTTTTTCTCCCATTGTTAACTCTCTATCTTTTTCTGGTGGGTCTTTGTTTACTATATTCCTAGCCTCCTCCATTGTAGGTTTTGGCGTTTGGTTATTACAGTACTTACAATTTGTGTGGTCTCCTAACTTTGGTATGTTTTGTTCTTGGTCTTGCATTTTTTATTTATGTTTTTTAAATTAAAAAATAATGTTCGATTAGGTTGTTTTTACAGGGAAGTTGGTAGATAACAATTTTACAAATTAACTTTGGGTATGTTTTTGTTTGTACTTTAAACACACAAAAACTAATTATTAACGCTTACAAACCTAATACTTACTTGTTTTTACCTTCTTCTACCACAACCACCACCCAACCAGTTCTCGCATGTACTACATTCGCAGTTACCATCCGGTAAGTTTGTTTCTCCTAAACCTAACATTAACTTGGTTTTTTCGGAAATGTTCTGGCACAGTTGTAAATTGTAAGAATAATCCCTTGTTAACTTTTTAAACTTTTGGTTAACATTATAATAGTCCCATCTATTTTCCTTGTAATTGTTATAAGTTAGTAAACACAGGTTGTAATTACCTCCATCTTTTTTAATAGTTCTTTTTGTATCCGGATCTTTTGCACTAGTTTTTGTTAAGTTTTTTTCCCAGTACTTACAATATGTTTTTTCCAAGTCCTTATAATATTTTCTCTCCTCGTTTTTTTCTTCTGGTAGGTCTTTGTTTACTATATTCCTAGCATCCTCCATTGTAGGTCGTGTTGGGTTATTACAACAGTGCTTACAATTTGTGTGGTCTCCTAACTTTGGTATGTTTTGTTCTTGGTCTTGCATTTTTTAATTTATGTTTTTTAAAACCATTTTTAATTTGTAGATTTAAAATTATACAACATGTTTTTGTTTGTACTTTAAACAAACAAAAAACTAATATGGTGTGGATGTTCCCCAAGGGGGAGCCAAATTGGCGGCCCCTTTACAATACCACTTATTAATTACCACAACCACCCCAGTTCTCGCATGTACTACATTCGCAGGTACAATTACCACTTTTTATTTTAAAAATAAATATTTTACAAACCACCCATTAACCTTCTTCTTCGATAGAGACACACTTAACAAGATTCCCAATATAAACATCGAACAACTCTCCATGCTTTTGTTTAACAGTATGGTCGAACAAACTAATGTACTTATTTTTTACATCGCACCATACATTGGATTTGTAAGAGTTGTAAGTTTGCAGGCATATGGAAAAAGACTTTTTATCTTTTTTAATAGTTCTTTTTGTAACCGGATTTTTTCCACAGGTATCCGTTAAGTTTTCCTCCCAATAATTACAAAATTCCTTCTCCTGGTCCGTTAACTTGTGTAATTTTGGTGGGTTTTTGTTTACCAAACGCCAAGCCTCCATAAATGTGGGTTGTTCTGGAAAGTTACAGTGGTTACAATTTGTGTGGTCTCCAGATTTTTGGTTTTGCATTTCCTCTTTATGTTTTTAACTATTTTTTAATTTGTAAATTTAAATTATACAACATGTTTTTGTTTGTATTTTAAACAAACAAAAACTAATTATTAACGCTTACAAATCTAATACTTGTTTTTACCTTCTACCACAACCACCACCCAACCAGTTCTCGCATGTACTACATTCGCAGTTACCACTTTTTATTCCCCCTAACATTAACTTACCCTCCTTGGATATATCCTTACACTTTTGTAAATTAAAATAATAGTTTTTAGTTAACTCGTTAAACTTTTGTTTAACAGCATTCTCTATGTACAAATTATTGTACTTCCAATTTACAGATTTGTAATTATCGTAAGTTTGTAGACACCGGTTGTATGTACCACCAGGATTTTTAACGGGTCTTTTTGTAACAGGATTTTTTCCACCGGTGTTTGTTAAGTTCTCCTCCCAGTACTTACAATATGTTTTTTCTTCCTCCACTGTTAAATCTTGGTCTTTGTTTACTATATTCCTAGCCTCCTCCATTGTAGGTTTTGGAGTTGGAATATTACAGTGCTTACAATTTGTGTGGTCTCCAAACTGTATTGTAGGTTGGTTTGTAGGTTTTGTGTCTTGTTCTTGGTTTTGGTATTGTTCTTGCATTTTCTTTATGTTTTTAAAATATAAAAATAATATTCGATTATACCAAATTGTGTTGTTATTTTAAAAAGGTAGTACGGTAAAAATTAAAATGGACTTGGAGTTATTTGAAACTAAATTACAAAAGTTTATCTGTGCGTACCAAAATGTATGGGTTAGTTTGGAGGACAGTGGACCTAACCCACAAGCGGATAACGCGATAGATAACTTAAATATGGTGTGTAGAAGTTTTTGTAAGGAGTTGGAACAAAAATATGGTGTGGATATCGACTGGGATAGTTTGGAGTAAGTGGAACGGGGGGTGTGTGTAAACTAAAATTATGGACCAAAATAATTTATACTGTCTGTCTGTCTGTCTGTCTGTCTGTCTGTCTGTCTGTCTGTCTGTACAATATTTGTATTTGTAACTTATAATAGTTACAAATACTTGCCAAGCCTTGCGAAGCCATATTTTTTTAAAACCAACCCAACAGCTTGTTAAAATTTACTTTATTTTTACCCACATATCTATTTTTTATAGGATATACAAAATGTGTTATGTTTTTTACCATAGTAGCATGTGTTACATTTGCGTGTAATTTAAAACCGGTAGTACATCCAGCCCAAGTGCACTCCCCACATTGTATCTTTGCATTGTAATTGTAAGGCATTTTAATTTTTTATGTTTAACAGTGTTTAGGTTAACGATTTCTTTTTTGTAAACAAAAATTAAGGTATTTTTTTAAAAAAACTAATTTTAAACATGGATAAAAATGGATGGTGTAACATATGGAGACTTGGAGTATTTAATGGAGGATATGGATATGTGCGAGGAGGAAGTAATGGAGTTTTTACAGGAAAAACAAAACTTAAAGGACAGTGTGGATATGGATGAGAAGGATATGGATGTGGAGGACAGGGACAGTGTGGAGGAACAAAATTTTAAATTAATGGATAACTTGGACTTGGATAACTTAGACTTAGATCTGAAGGACTTGGAGGAGGATTTTGAGGATTCGGAGTCCTCGGAGGAGTCCTCGGAGGAGGAAGAACTGGAGAACTGGAGAATTTAGAAGACCCTTACAACAACTTGCACCATGTAATGCGTAATCCTACGCTTGGTGGGTAAAAAACATTATTTTTATTTGTAACTTACATTGGTTACAAATACACAAACACACGAAGCCACCAAACACACATTCTTGTTAAAAACCCTGTGTAAAATTAATTTAACTACTTATTACACAACGCTAACTCTTTTGGATTTAGCACTTTCCCTTAAATCCGAAAGATCTTTTGTTGTGGAATCCAGTTCCAATACGAGGGTTCCAAGTATTGCACTCCTAACTCCATTAGTTTCCAAATCCATTTTTAAGATTTGGTTGTTAGTCTCCAGAATTTCAACTTTGGACTCCAAGTCCAATGCGTCCATGGATTGCTGCGTTATTTTTGCTAAAAGCTCCTGCACGCGGGGTTTTACTTTGTTGTACTTTTCCATATACTCCAAGGCAATGTCCAGTTCCATTTGTAGTTTGTTAGCTCTTCTGTATTGGTCCTCCGCAAAGCGCACCCAATGTTCCAGGGTGTGTAAGTTCTTGCTTGTAGTCTTTTTCTTTTTGGTAACTTGTTTGTGGATGTAAGAAATTATTCCCATTTTGTAATATATATATTGTAATATATTATTTTGTACTGTAAAAAATTATACGATTTTAAAAAGTACTGTTGTAATTAACACTAACTCCCCAAACAAAAATTAATAAAAGTTTTTTAATAATGTTTTTTAAAAAACAAAAACAAAACAAAACATATTTTATGGTTTTAAATTATATTTTATGTAATTTAAAATTTCCAAAATGTTTGGTAAGTAAAATGTTTTTTGGGTGGTAAGATGTTTTTTGGGTGGTAAATGTACTTGTACTTGTACTTGTACTTACTTGCTTGTAACAGGGTACTTTACGTAAAAACTCCCCTAATACCAAAAATGCAAAAAGACCACATTTTACCCCCATGTCTAAAACTATCGAAAAAACGGTAAAGTGGTATGTTTTTCGATAGTTTTAAGCGTTCTTATGGCCGAATCCTCCATATTGACAACAGTCAACAAAAACGCTATCACTAGGGACTTTAAAACCAAGAAGGTAGTTAATAAGTACCAAGAAAAGAAATTCTCACTAGTTTACAACAAGCGGGTTGTTTTAGAGAATTATGATACATTACCTTATGGGTACTAAGAGGGTAGTTTTGTTTTCTAATCCTTGTTTTAGGATTAGAAAAATTATGTATATTAATAATGTTTTGTTTGTGTTATATGATTTTTAGTTTCTCTGTGTTTTAAAAATTTTACCACAAGCATGACAAAAGTGTTCTTTTGGTAAAGTATTTTTTTTAAAATTATTATTTTTGTGCGATGTTTTTAAATGTAGTTTAAGTCCGGTAGAACTTCCATTCCACTCACAATTTTCAATATTACAAGATTTTTCATATTTTTCAACAATAGTTAAATTACGCTTTTTATCTTTAAAAGGCATTTTATTAATATTTAAAAACTTTAAAAAATAATTTGATTTTGTTTTCTAATCCTTGTTTTTTAGGATTAGAAAATTATGTCTTACCTAGTTATAATTACAACACTCATACTCACAGTCACTAAAATTACACCCACCTTTGTTACGATGGACACAATAATCACATTCGCAGTCGCTATCCTCACACGCATCACAATACTCACAATTTATATGACACTCATCACACCATTCACAATCACATTCACCCTTACAAGATTTATCACCTTTACAATAACATATACCACCACACTTCTCATCACACATAAAACACTTACATTCACCCATACACATGTCAGATCCATCACATTCACATTCACACTTATTATCTTATACATTGCCTCACATACATTACAATCACAACAGCACTCATTCTTATCACTTTTTTCATGACCTAGGTCACAAGTTTAACACCACCCACACATACACTCATTTTTACTCACTACCTTTATAATGCTCATTTTTTATTATTACTGTGTTTTAATGTTACTTGTACATCAATTTTTTTCATTTTTAAAAACATTTTTAAAACCTATTTTTAAAACCTATTTTTAAAACCTATTTTTAACCCGCGTAGCAACATTGTTGTCCTGGGTCTCCCGAGGTTGTGTATTACTCTCCCGAGGTTGTACATAGGTCTCCCGTTGTTGTTGTAATGTCTCCCCGGGTTGTGTATTAGTGTCCCGTTGTCTCCCATACAAATGGAGTTCGTGGTATGTTTACACGAAGTCAGAATTATATTACGCAATGGTTGTGTTGTGTGGTTGTCACGTGTTCGGGACATGCGAAACCCTGTTCGTCACGTGTTCGTCACGTGTTCGATGGATGTTCGATAAATTGTTGCGCAATATTTTTAGAAAATGAGTAAGCAAAAGTGACGTATATCCCCACCATTACTACTAACGTCTCTGCTGAATGTGAAATTTTCGGTAAAAAGAAAAAATTTAGATTGTGTAAAACATAAAGGAAAAACAATAAAAACTACATTTAATGAAACTAGTTTACAATAGTTTCAGTCCAAACAGTGATACACGAAATTTTGGGTCAAAGGCCAAATCCGCACTCGTGCTGGGAGTCTTGCCAAAAAAGAAATCCTGGAAAAATTATATCGTATGCTAGGCAGTGGCCATAGGCGTATGGGCACAACTTTCTTTGGGGGGGCAGCCGAAATTTTGCCCGAATTTTAAAGCTTAAACAAATTGCCCGAATTTCGCTAACCACTTCGTGATAACAATAATAACCACTTTTAATTGTATTTCACATATTAAGTATCTATTTAGTTGTCGGGGGGGGGGGGGGTTTGCGTAAAAAAAAAATTTCCGAAACTCCTACATTTTTAATCTGTTTTTAAGTCCAAAACCCGGATATTAATCTTACAAATTAATAATATATTTCTATTTTGCCCGAATATTCGCGAACCATTTGCCCGAATAACTTTAATCTCCAAATTTTTGGGGGAGCAGGTGCCCCCCCTGCCCCCACGTCCCGTACGCCTATGGCAGTGGCGAAGCTAGCAATGGCAACTGGTCATGCGATGCTAATAAACGTGCACCTTCACCGCCGATACTAGGAATTATAGCAAGTGCATTTCGTTTGTTATACTTTACTTTGACACGCAACCTGATAATTTTAATCTCGAATGTAAAAAACAAATTTGGAATTACGACATTCGCCAAGTAAGTTAGTATTAAATCACTATAAATAAGAATTTGTGATAATACATTAGCAAGTGATTATCGTAATAATAATTAGGCGTATGCTGTAAAATGTCCTTTTTTCTCCATAGTTAGTCATTCACATAAACAAAGAATATGTTTGGCGGGGATTGTATAATTTTAAATATTTTTCTTAGGGGGGATTTCATTTTTAAAAGCGTCAACAAGGGGGCGGCTCCATGAGATTTTTATATATGATCGAGAATGTCCAACTGAACGCCACCCTAGGGTATAAATAATGAACGGTCCCTTAATGGACAACCACTAGAAATTTCAGGAATTTCAAAAATTTTAAAGTTTTTAAAGGACTTGCCAGGCCGGTATTTTTTGGATATTTTTCACGCCCAGACAAAAACTACATATTCTTTATTACTGGCATTAAATCAACTTAGGGTCTGTTCATCTGAGCCAGGTTTGTGGATAAACCGGGGAAGTGGGATGAATTATTTCTGTGTTCATATGACTATTATTATCCCATCTAATGTCGGTGGTACGAAATTACGAAAACATGGCGCCTTCGAAATATCTTTTGTTGTAATTGAACAAACTTTACGTTGCATTACCACTTTTAATAATAGTTATTGCTTAGGTCTATTAATGATTATTTTTCTTGTTTATCTTTTCTAACTACGCCGCTCAATAATAGGTCAAAATCGGCCAAGCGGGATGAAGCATTCATATGGAAAATTTTATCCCACTTGACAGAGATCCCACTTGGAACAAAGTGTGATCTCACCTAATCGGACTGGTTTGTCTCATATGACATCATCCTCGTATGCAGTTTTTAAAGATAAACTTTATGAATATTATTTTACAAAACTAATTTCGGATTTTGACGTTGACCGAACAAGAACATGTTTTGCCTGTTGTGTATAAGTAGGGTAATACGTTGGGTATTTTGTGTTGTTATTGACTATATTGGTGTACATGGATGGACTTAATATGGGATCTCAGTCCTGTTGTCTAACCCTTCAATCATATCTTTTCATGTTTTTCTTTGTTCGTTTGTTTTTTTGTTGTTGTTTTTTTATTAATGTAATATGATTGCTCAGCTAATAAATAAATAAATAAATAATGAGACGTAGTGACGTCATTCGCAAACGAAGAAAACTTATACTTTTGCTTGAACACTTACTTTGTTAAGCGGGTTCTCCACAGGATAGACAGGCATATATCCCTGCATGCGAACATGGTGTATACTGCCAGGCTCGATGGGGTACGGGACAAAGTTAGGGAATTGTCTGGGAAGTGACGGAGTATTATATTGCTGAGGACTGCCATTCATCGACACCTGACCTTGTTTGGACTGATGCATCGCGTGTTGTTCCGAGCCGTTGTAACCCGGAAGCTTGAAAAATGCCAGTTGAGAATTTTGATGTGCGAAGTGTTGGTTGAATTGCTGGTTACCTTGCTGAAGCTAATGAATGAAATATAAGTAGGAAGAAAAGTTAGCCTAGTTCTTGGGCTTTCACTTCCGCAATGCTTGGTGTGCTGGAGTGAGAAGCACGGAGAGTGGCTGGAACGCCTGAAAGCGAGATAGACTTGCCCCAAGTCTTTCTTTCATTGTCTTTCTGTATCGATCCACTATAGTGTAAATAACATGGGTTGAAATTGGGAGAATATATTAGTCGCCCAAGTGGCTACCAGGGAATAAAATCCGGTCGCCAAATTTAATACCAGGTCGCCCTATATTAATGAAGGCTTATTGATCAATAAATTGATTTATTATTTGAGATTTACCTAATAATTACCTAATGCCGTGAGACGAGACATTACTTTACGTTTCTGACATAGACAGTATTAGGAAAGCCTTTGGGAAATTTAAGTTTCTTAACTATGCACTTCTGTCACAGGTATATTTTAACTTTATTTGCTCAATCGCCACGAGGTCGCCAGATGAAAATTTGGTCGCAATTGGCGACCTGGCACCCGGTTATTTCAACCCCTGAATAACATGACGTAGCAAGGGATGGCGGAGCGGGAAAGAGAGACTTGTCAAGCAGCTAGTCTTGCTCAAAGTTTCTCTTTCATTGTCTTTCTGTATCGATCTACTATATTGTAAATAACATGCGTGAACTCTCCGTATTTCGCAAGATACAAGCGAAAACGGCACTTAAGTGAAATCCACGATAAGCCGCCCAAAATGGCGAATTATTGTGCATGACGTAATATCCTCGCGTGACTCCACGAGCCAAATATGCAGGTACGTTACCACTATGCTCTATAATGAACTTCATCACCAAGCCTCAAACTGGCATAGCTGAACATCCTTGGAGTGGAAAAGATGGTATCAATGAGGGGGTGGCTCTGATATAATGGCAATTAAATATACGACGGTTAGCTGCAGGGTAATCAGTGTCGGAAACGGGGAGTATATTGTTACACTAAGATGATATGGAGTAAGATTCCATAAAAACAATCGTGAAAACCTACCGGTAGTAGATGAGATTGTTGAAACTTTTGACGGTTTAGTTGCTGTTGTTTCAACTGTTGATGTTGTTGTTGTAAGATTTTCTGATGTTCCTGCTGGTACAACTGTTCTTGAGCTTTCACTTTTGTATTCTTGGCTCCGCTAGCTTGCGGAGATTTTCGACTTTTCGGCGACTGCCGGCTAGGTGGTCGTTCTCCAGCGATGCTAGATACCGAGACGGCCGACAACTTTCCTTCTGTTGTAGTTTTGGTTCCTCTTGGTGGACTTGATGCCGCTTCACGTAATCTCTCCTCCACGTTCGGTGGCGTGTCTACTTTAACAGGACTTTTCTTTTCAAGCATTTGTTGTGAATCCTTTCCTGTTTGCGGAAGCTGAACTTCTGAATGTGCTCGTTGGCGTTGTTGTTCTTTCTTCGTCGCCAATTGTTCTTTCGTTTGTGTTTGAATCTTCGGATCTTGTTGTTTTTGAGTTTGTTCCTGTCCATTATTTGTCAACATATCCATCTCAGAAGGGCCGCTCTCAGGGGATTTGCCAGAAAATGCTTGGTTATTTCTGTCCGAACTTGTGTTTCTTGCATTTTCAACAACGTTCGGTGAAGCGATATCAGCTCTCTTAATTTGATGGTTTGGATAAGCGGGAATTTACCAACAACAAATGATCACGACGTTTGACTAGTTCGGAAAACCGTGTTTCCAGCTTGACATTTTCGTGTTTCAGTTGGTGAAGACAAGATAACAGCGAGGCAACTAAGGAAGAAAGAAAATAGTAAATAATACTGGTATGTAGTTGATTTTGGAAGTTTCATTTTACTTAAGGTGGCTCCTTACAGTTTCAAAGAATGGAAGATTTCCAATTTATATCAAAATTTTTCGACAATTATTTTTGGTTGGAAATCAAAGTGAGTCTGATTTGTATAAGACCTCTCTCCTTCGCAGAGGCTTGGATAAAAAAATTATAAAAGGATACGCTAATATTGGATAATAAATAAAAGAATGCGCTAGATGGTAACAAATAAAACGCGCTAAATGTGCTTCTGAATCATAAAAAAATTAAATAAATAGCCTCTGCGGAGGAGAGAGGTATAAGACTATAACTATGGCAAGACTATGGCAACAATGACTAAGCTAAGACAATACTAAGACTATGGCAACAATGACGTTTCAATATGGCGGATATTTTGGCTTTATATTTTATATTTCATAAAATGCTTTCTTTTGGTATGTTGAATTATTTGAAAGATTTAAAAGAAATTATATTTTGAAACAATTTGCAATGACAGAAAATATACAAAAAGAAAGCATTTCATGAAATAGAAAATGAGGGTCACCGCGATGTCATTTTGGAGTTAAATTACTGTAAAGCCAAAATATCCGCCATATAGAAACGTCATTGTTGCCATAGGAACGGCAGTTATGGACAGTGAACTCTAAGTAAACTGGAATGATAACTCAATTGATGAAGTCCTATGATTGGTTGAAGCCGTCGCGCGGGAAAATCAGCTTTCAAAAAGACTAAGGACAGTTTCCAGGAGTGAGAAAAATTCAGTCGAAAGTTTGTTTATGAGCAAAAATTTGCAAGAAAAACACTTTTTCCATGGAAAGACTGCAATGATTGGGATTCAAACCCGGTTTTCCAATTAGTTCTGACTGTTTTGCATCTATCTGCAGCAAAAACTTCGCTCTTCAACTAAATAACAATATACTATAAAACAGTTTGACAGTCCCAAAACTTATTTTTTACTAAACCCCAGGTATTGTTATTGATCCTCAGCTTTTAGTCCTTGATTTATTCCTTCTAATACGTGAGTAAATTGACGTTTTTCAAGTGTTATTATTTTCGGCAATTCGGCATCGCATCTTCTTGTTGGCCACTAATAATAATAATTAATTTTTTTACTTATTAAATTACGTTTCTGCATGCTTGAATGTACATTATAAAAAGCGCTAATGCTTTTTCTATATAAAGGATGGTATAATATCCCCGAACTCTTTCTAGGAAGCCCCAAACCACAAAAAAAACAAAAACAATTTTTTGCGCGGTTTTTTGCTCGATTTTCGTTTTGTTTGCGCTATATTCTGCTGTAAAACAATTTTTGCATATTTTATGTGCCTGGTTTGAAAGTACTGTTGTCCTACTATGCTCTTAGATAAAAATTAAAGCATCAAAAGAAGGAAAAGTGATGAAAATTATCGATTTTCAACCTGTATTTTTCGACAAAATTTTGTAAAAAGGGACTGGGGCTACCTACAAAAATCACTCATGAGTGGCTTCAAACATGGCGGCCAAGTTATCATTCCAGTTCACTGGATATGGATGTTTTTTGAAAAATATCAAAGTCTTTAGTGATTGTTTTATACAAGTCAGACTCTCTTTGATTTCCAACAAATAACAATTGTCGAAAAATTCGGACCTAAATCGAAACTCTTCCATTTTTTAGAAACTGTAGGGAGCCACAATTCGCCGTAATAAAAAAGATGGCGCCGCGCGTTGAATTCTGGGTAGATCGACATGTTTAAAATATTTTGTCATTTCTGTGATTTAACGAGTGAGCTAAGTTTTCACAAAATACTTTGATAAAAACACACCGAAAGCAAAACTAACGATAAATGATGAAGGCACGATATCTTAGCTGTCTTCTGACAACTTCTTGTGTGCTATAATATTTAAAAACAACTAAAAATAGCCGAAGTTTTCCAACTAAAACATAAAAAAATGACACGCATGCATTAACACTTTTGCTTAAAACATGAAAACTATTATGAATTGCACAAAAAACGTAACACAAACAAAGAACAATAGCTTTGCTATGTCTTGACATACTTTTGTGTGTTAAAACGTTTAAGAAACAACTGAAATAACGAAAAGTTTCCTAACTTTAGACAACAGCTAGTAACACGCATGAATCAAACTTTCGCTTAAAACAGGGAAAGCTTTTGCGAATTACACAGAAAAACTCAACACAAAGAAAGAACACTAGTTTTACTATACTTTCAAGATTTTTTTTGGACAGAAATACTTTCGAAGTAGTTCACACCGTTGAATAAATATTTTGTTTGTCAAAAATATTCGCTATTTACATCCGCGATTCCTGGCCCGTTATTCGGAATGTCTTCGTGTATATTCGGATTTCTTTCGGATTCATTACCAATTCAAAGTAAAAGAAATGCAAAATCCGAAAGTAATCCGAATATCCGAAGACATTCCGAATAAACCACAGCGAATAAACCACGGCGAAAATTTTGACAAACAAAGTATTTATTCAACGATTTGATCTACATTTCATCCAAAATGTACTTGAAAGTATAGTGAAACTATTGTTCTTTGTTTGTGTTAGGTTTTTTTGTGCAATTCGCAATAGTTTTCATGTTTTAAGCAAAAGTGTTAATGTTGCGTGTTATTTTTTATGTTTTAGTTAGAAAACTTTGGCTATTTTTATCAAGCATTAATATATCGTGCCTTCATCATTTATCGTTAGTTTTGCTTTCGGTGTGTTTTTATCAAAGTATTTTGTGAAAACTTAACTCACTCGTAAAATCACAGAATATCTGAAACATGTCGATCTACCCATAATGCAACTCTCGGCGCAATCTTTTTTATTATGGCAAATTAGGCATTGGAATTTTTTCACAATTCTTACTATGGAAATAGTATGGATCGATTGGATCCTAACACGTGCGTCAGCACATCTCAATATTGACCACTTCGAAATTGATGAGAAGACTTGGAAAAGTAATGCCCGCCAATCTAAGAGCGATGTCTGAAAATAATGATGTTAGAAAAGTAACAATTAAAGAAATATGCATAGGAACTGAAAAAAGCACCGCATAATGAGTAGCTATACAACGTTCGAACACCATTGGACAAGTACGGTATGAAATGTACAAGCATTTAAGGCTTGGAAAACTTAGTATTGAATATTTTGTTTTGAGGGATGCGTCAAGACAGCAGCCGCATGTTCGCAATGCGGATCTATTTATTTCTAGTGTTGGTACTTGGTACTAGAACTACGTTCTATAAAATAAGTTCTCGATGCTGTATATTGATTTGAATCTAGTTTAACAATAAAATAATCTACTGATGTAACACATATTATAGCCAATCTTGGTTGAAGTGCTTGCGAATACATACACTTCACTTTCCCAATGCCGATATCAAATATTAGTGTTATAGTGTACGTGTATTAGACTTCAATAAATAAGCAAATCAATTTTTCTTGCGTTAATAAAATCGTTATTGGGTAACTTCAGTATTTAATGTCATGACAGCTGAAAACGTTATATTAAAATAAATTCGTATGATATATTCAAGAGTTTAATCTTAGTTAAGTTGTTTTGTATGCATTAAATTCATCCTCACGTATCCTGTTATATACTTTCCAAACCATGCAAAACAAAAAAGCATGCACTTTTTGACTGACAGGAAATAACATCAATTTCATCAGCGCGATTCAGCACAGGACTCGAAAGGCCGTCACATTTGATGTCTCTTAAGCATATAGTGAACAGATGTTTTCGTTTGATGAAAATATTGATCTTGCATGTTTTACTGACATAAGGGACCGTTCATTTTTTATCGGAGGGGCGGGGGTGGGTTTGGTGGAGTTTAGTGTGCCCTCTTAAATCTTTAGCATGGCCCACCACTTTATACTCAACCTTTTCTCAGTGGCCCACCCCTAAATAATGATATTTTTCAGATGACCGCCCCCCACTTTCTCTCCTACAAAATCCAAAGTACACGTAACCTTAAAAAAACTCGTTTTTGTGTGAAAAAAGCTTTGTGTTCATTGGCTGACTTTTAATACTGTTAATATATTTTCAAGGTACACTTATAAACAGATAGAAGTTGTAATTATGTTATAAATATCTTGCTCAAGATTGGTTAGGATTTATTAAGGCATTCATTCTATTGGGTTTTGCATCGGTGAGGCGGCTCGGGGGCATACTCTTCCGAAAAATTTTGAATTTTGACAGCGCACGAATTAAAACTACGTTTTAATTTCTGGCAGTAATAACTGTTTGTTTTTCAAGAAATTAATTTCAGCCATATCAATATGTTTGCAGTCTATATATCTATGACATTCAAAAAGTAATGAAATCAATACTCTTTAGTAATAAATATTGTTAACACCCAAGGTAAAAACCTCTACTCTTAAAGATGTCAGATATGAATGACACTAGTCCATACAAGAGATTATGGCAAAGTTGCTCACTTTATAACGCTGAATATGTAATGGTCCTTAGTTTGCCATCGCAAATGTATTACATCAACTATAATATTGGCTTGATATGTAATATCTTCTTGATTATACTGGCAATAGTTCTGAATTCAATGACAATGCTTGCTTACTGGAGATCTGCTCGACTTACAAAGAAGACTTCGTATTTTCTAATAATGTTGTTATCGATAATTGATCTTACTGCAGCAGTCATTTGTCATCCCATCTTCGTGTTAGGCCAGGCTTTAACAATAAACGGGAATCCAAATTGCACAATTTATGTCTTACATGAAATGCTGACGTTTTGTACAGGCGGTATGTCATTTGCAACTTTATATGCGTTAAACATCGAGCGATATCTGAGTATTGTTTATCCGATTTTCCATCGTACAAAGATGACAAGGCAAAGATTACTGAGTCTAACAGCAGTTCTGTGGCCGATAAGTTATGTAGTAACGCTTTCTTATCCACTTCTTGGTCAAGCTGCACGGCCATTAACAAGTTTCATAATATCTTTCGCCATTGTAAATACCGTGTATATACACTGTTAATTTTAGAGTGTTAAAATAGCACCTCGACTGGTGTTAGATTGACACCTAAGGGTGGTGCTAAATAGAAAGTGTCATTTTAGCACCTAATTCAGTGCTAATTTAACACCAAAGAAATACAAAGGGTCAATTTAACACTCGATTTGTTTAACACCACTTTAGAAGTGTTAAATTAGCACCTACAAGAGAAGTGCAAGTGTTACAATAACACCGGTTTCTGGTGCTAATTTTTGGGTCTTAAAATAACACCTCTACGGGTGTTAAACATTTGTTATTCATAGTGCTAAATTAGCACCGTTTCTGGAGGTAGAACATGGGTGTTAAGGTAACACCTATATTGGTATTGCTAAATTAACTCCGTTTCTTGGGGTGAAAATATAAATGTTTGAATATTTTCGCGCAACCCTCTTGATACCACAAACGACATGGAAATTCGGTTCATTTCGATGAATCCTGCCAATATACTTTGCTAATGTTTGAATAGATTCTGACACAAATTGGAGGCAAATGCTGCAACGAAAGCGAGCCATTAGGCCATATTTTTGTCAGAAACACAAAAATATTCTCAGTGGATGTGCTATACGAGACGTGACGCACAATACTGGGTTCCGAGGCCCCACGCGCTCCAACAACTCCGGTAACTCTCTATATGGCATGGAATACCATATTAGGCATAACATGAGATCAAATTTCGTGCGGCAAGATTGAAATTATTCATTCATCGCTGGCGACTTAATCGTTTGGTTATATTCCGCTTCGAGTTGTTTGTTTTTTTATACTTTCTGGTGTTGTCGCGGCTGTTAGTTCGTATGTTAAACTGCACATTGGCATTCTTACGAAGAGCAAAAAGGAATCGACTTTGTTGTTAAATTGGTATGTTCCACACGAGTTGATAAAACGCGATTTATGTATGATATTCTCAAAGTATTTTTATATCAAACATCATCAAATATTTAATTGTGATTTCCTTTCGTTTCAGAAGATAGATTCTTCTTTACGCGAAACTCTAATAAATGCGGGTTTGAAGGAGATTACCATCTCTATTCTTGAGGATGAAGAGGTACTGTATTTATGCCATTTATATTGTTGAAATATATTTAGGATATCGTGATCGTGCCAGCGCTTGAATCATAATATTAAGTATGGAGTTGCGTTCATCAGTCGGAAAAAACATTGAATATTTGCTAGTCGAAGGCCATATTTTATACAATAACACAACATGATTCACGAACTCATTTTATTTTAACTCAATAAAGTGCGAGATCAAAACAATGTCGTAGGTCGTATAAAAACTATAAATTTCGTGTCAAAAAAATTCTTCCATATTTGCGTCCTAGCAAAGGCCACAAAACATGCTGGTAATTCATGGTAATATTTATGTTTGAATCACAGATATATTAAAATACAAACGACATAACGACATGGATTTAGATTTCTCCAAAAATAACCTCAAAAAGCAGGTAATTAAAATTAAATTATAATTTGAGATTTCAATTTATAATAGGATTGAGTATAAAGACTTAGATAAAATATTATTTTAAAATATGGATGCCAGGCCCCACACCCATATCTCTGTCAGAAAAATATAAATATTTTGAAAATGTTTTCATGGTAAAGTATTATGAAATGTTATTATATAATTTAGCAGAGTATAGGCCTCTTGAATAGTTCTGTTTTAGTACTGTAAATATCAGGCTTATAGAGAGAGCCAACACTCCAACAGGCTTGGCCTCAATAAGCCTGGGCCGGGTATACATGTAGTGATGTACTGAGTTGGCTTGGCCGTGGGATTGTATTGAGGGGCTGATTGCATGAGGTGACTGGTGAGTTGACCCGGTGAATAGGGGCAACTCGGAAAGCTAGACTGGCTCAGCTTCTAAATGTAAATGACATTATTTTTCCACGTTGGGTTTTATACATGGCAAGCAAGCAATTTTGCCATGTCTGGTATCCTGCTAGAACAAATATAGCTGTCTACTACTGTAAGGGGCTGATTACATGGAGATTTTTCAACCCCGGGGCCAAATTCATCCCCGGGGCTGAAATGCCCGTAGTTGGTGCATAAACGATTGGAAACTTCTGGGTCATATATATACAAATCCTATGGTGAGAATCTTTCGTACTGTCTAGTCGTATAATAAAAATATTAAAATGGGTTTAACACTCTAAGCGGCATTTCACCCAAAAGAACCCCACCTTGGTACAGGTTATAGCAAATACAATATTTTGTACTCATGATGATGACATAAAGATTAATTAAGATTTTAAATGAATTCTTATGTCATCGTCACAAGCGCCTGCGATACACGCTGTATACCACTTTATATTCAAATGGCAGTCGAACAAAATAAATTTAATATACAGATATCGCTGTGAATTGAATAAAAGGTTAGTGATTCAAACAACTCTGACGTGCTCCCTTGCTTGACA
The DNA here is from genome assembly GCA_016169945.1 of Trachythela sp. YZ-2020. Classification (NCBI taxonomy): domain Eukaryota; kingdom Metazoa; phylum Cnidaria; class Anthozoa; order Malacalcyonacea; family Clavulariidae; genus Trachythela; species Trachythela sp. YZ-2020. The sequence goes on from JADLSH010000389.1 coordinate 5,606,315, forward strand.
TTGTTGTTTCAGTTGCACTATCTCAGGTGTAACTCTTGACTTATGTTTTACTAATTATAGTTATCCTTTATTTTTTTCCAGAAATTGAGAGCACTGTTACGGCATTGGTTCTCCAATCCTGTTTGAAAGAGAAGGCCATAATAAGGCCATAATCCAAAAATAACTTTTTCATGATTTGCACAGTAAGTATATTTTAATAGAAAATTTGACACCCTTCATGCAGAGGGGAAGTGTTGGGCATAGATGAGTTAACTATATATTTACAGTATATGCCTCTTGTTAAATCATTACTTGACCCTTTCGATAATTACGTCATACAGTAAACACTTTTTTGGCCTGGAGGCCTGATTCTAGATCCGATTGCCTTATGTCTTTATTAATGAGAGCAAAGCTTCCTGGTAAAAATATTTATGACATAATTATTTAAAGATGCACCAATGTGACTTAGGCTCAGTGTTAAGGGGTGAGGTTAAGGGCCTAAGGTTAGTCGATATTGAACTTATAAGCTAAAATCAAAATGAATATTTTCAGGATGATGATTCCATTGACGAAGAAGTAGAGAAATCCACCTATCCACGGATTATAGCTTGGATCCTTTTTACATCGCTGCTGATGGACAAATCTGTTTAAACTTCTCAGGCAAAAACATTCCAGTGGCTATGGTGGTGACCATGCTTATCGCCACTTTTTATGTGCTGAATATGGAGTACACTCCAGGAGTTTGGAATATCTACGCCTTCCTGGAAGCGGTTTTGATGGACAAGCGCGCATATGCTAAGGAAAGAATTTCTGTCCAGAAATTTGTCAATGAGCTGGGACTCCAATGGAAATAGTATATATACAACATTTACATTAAACTTCATTTAATGCATGCATAATGGTTAGTTAAAAGTTTTGTGAAAGGATATTTCAAGTGGAAGAATATTAACAATTGTTAAACTTAATCATGAACAGCTAAGGAAAATGAACCCAAAATTTTTAACTTAATTTAATAATAATCATGAAACTATTTTCTTGTTTGTGTGTAATATTATGAGGCCATTTGGGTGCACTAAATCACTTTAGTGCAGTGTAAACTAATAACAAAATTAAGTTTTATTTTCACCAGGGTTAACAGTTAAACTTAAAAACTGGTGTGACTTTAGCACTGAAAAGACGTGTTACTTTAACACCAAAACAAAGTGTTATTTTAGCACTACACAACAAGTGTTAAATTAACTCTAAAAACCAGTGCTAATATCACACTAGGAAAGGTGTTGTTTTAGCACCGTAACTAGTGTTAAATCAACACCATCAAAGGCGGTGTTAAAATAGCACCCAAAAAAGGTGTCATTTTTTACCTAATTTTTTAGCACCACTTTTTGGTGTTAAATTGACACCCTAAAATTAACAGTGTATACATCTCAATATGTCTTGCAATCCGAAGGACAGCGAACAATCCTATGCTCGCGAATGGCGATCGAGCAAAAAAGTTTCAGAGTCTAAGAATGACAAAATCTTGCGTAATAGTAGTTGCTTGTATGGTGATATGTTATCTGCCCTTCGCAGTGATACGTTCGCTAGAAGCAAGTGTTTTTGTGACGATGTTTATGGAATTATGGAGTAAAACGTTCAGTCTAATTGCCTTTTCAGTAGATTCACTCGTGTTCTTTTGGCGAAATCCAATCCTACGGAACGAGGCTAAAGTAGTCTTTCGAAAATCTTACTAAGTGATAGCTAGTAATTATAAGGAACGAGGCTAAAGTAGTCTTTCGAAAATCTTACTAAGTGTTAGTAGTAATTATAACGAACGAGGCTAAAGTAGTCTTTCGAAAATCTTACGATGCTAAAGTAGTCTTTGAAAAATCTTAATAAATGTTAGCCAATCATAAGGGACGAAACCAAAGTATCATGGCTAGAAATCCAATACAGTATGGCGGAAAAGCATGCGTGCAGAGCGCAAAATAAATTAATTCAAAATGGCGGCTCTGTATAGAACTAATAGAGGAAAAATGATGTTTCACATTTTTTGTTTCATACCCTTAGAAATTCTCATATGTGCACGTCTAAAACGTCAGTATATAACACAAATATTAGCTAGAACAAATTTCGTGACAAATCGATAAGGCTAAATGAGTTCCCTAGCGCGATAGATTTTTACCTCTTATTCCCCATACAAGTGTCTATTAATTAGTGTTAAATCCCAATAATTGGCCAAAGTAAGCCTTTATTTTGGCAATAATCAGTTGGTTTAGCTGTGATGTGCACGTCTGAATACACTCGACAATATTCATTATTTGTTTTGCGAAGCTTTTTAGAACGTATCTACGTCTTTAAGTAGGTTCCCAAACGCCATAAAAAAGTACGATTTAAGTGCTGCCGAGTAGTTGTAATTCGATCGGCCAAGCGCCGACATAAACACTGAACACGACATGAAAATCGAAGCAATACGTTGCTTCTTGTCTTCGTTCATGTCGCCATTTTAGAACTGTTGTTATGGTTTCCATAGTGTTTACCGCTGTAATGTTTATTTGATCGTGGATGCAGAAATTAAGGCGCAAATACTCAGTCAAAATAGCCAAATACGCGTTAAATTTGAGATTTGGCTTGGTGAATACACACTTTCTGTGGGAATCAACTTTAGCGCTTTGCGAAATTCATCAATACAGAGGCAATTTACATATAAATTGTTTCTTATATATTTTTATAATCTTTACGCTTAGTTGTTGTATTAAAAATGTCTCATATTCCGCCATTGGATTGCTATTTGCAAAGGAAATTAGCAATTGCAAGCCCTTCATTAATAGCATATATATGCTAATAACGTACACAGGATATAGTTTTGGCTTTAGATATTCCTTATCCAATGCTGAAAGCTTTGTACGTGCATTGTAGAACTAAGAAACCTCTACATCCAACGTGTGAATATCCTATGATGCCTAGTACCTAAGTGAACTAACATTTGTGGACTTGCTTAAATCTACCATTTATGTAATTTGAGCCTGCAGGTCAAACCGCATACTGTATTGGATTTCTAGCCATGTAGTCTTTCAAAAATCTTACTAAATGATACGAGAAAATTGTCAGCATAGGATGCGATCTCCGTTCTGAATTCTATTAAGCCGTCGGGTAAGTTCTCTCTTTGGACTAAAAAATACAATAGTATTGAATTCTGAGGTTTCGATCTGGTGCGATCACATGATCTAGTCTTGTCCAAGAATACAGAGACGAAACTGCAAGGAAAGTTTGAAGTTTGTAAGTTAGCAAACAGCCCTATAGTACCCAAACAATTTATGGTGAACTCGAGAACAGAAGTTTAAGCATCTCGGAGACATCATCCAAGGAGAACGATGTTGAATAAACTGAACGGATACGAGAACAAAGCTACTGAACTTCACAAGGATGGACTTCTCAAATGTGAATGTTATTTATATTTAGTTAAGTTGAAGACCAAAATATGACGAAACTGCAAACGAAGTTTGCAAGTTAGCAAAAAGCTATAGTATCCAAAATATTATGGTGAACTTGAGGAAGAGCCAGGCATGATACACCAAGCCGCTTTACTGATGTTGTATTATTCATTAGTTTATCCTTATCTTCAATATTGTATCTTAGTGTGGGGATCAACATATCCGACCAATCTTAACCGTATATTTTTATTACAAAAACGTGTAGTGCGAATAATTTCTAAGGTGTCTTATCATGAACATACAAGTTCTTTATTTAAGAATTTAAAACTATTGAAATTTGAGGATATTTATTTTTTTAGTTTAGGTAAATTCATGCATTCCTTTACCAGAGGTTTGCTTCCCATCGCATTTCATGATTTTTTTATTCCAGTTAACGAAATTCACCTCTATAACACTCGTAGTTCAAAGTTATTTCATATTCCATACTGTCGCACAAAATCCAGGCAGTTCACAGTGAGTTATCAAGGACCTACCTTTTATAATTCATTGAGCTCAAACCTGCGTGATATTACTTCAGCTTTCGGATTTCAGCTTAAACAATATTTATTTTCAAAATACTAGTTTTACAAATTTTATATATTCATCTTTTTTTATATATAATATTTTTTTTTATTATTATTGTATAATTCTACGCTCCATTCCTGTAATTAATTAATTTTATATACCATTATTGAGGTGGCCAACGTTTCATAAGCTTTGCTTCTTGTTGGTCTCCTCGCCACATACATATATTTATTTAATTTTGTTTATTCTTGTATATTTTTGTGTGTGATTAATAAATTGATTGATACTTGATACTAGCCAAAGAGTTGGTCATCTCGAAAACGTGATCTAAGGAAAACGTAGTTGCGAGTAAGTAAGCTGTGTGGTAAGCTACTGTACTTGACAAGAATGAACTTCTAAAATGCGATTCATGACATAAAGATACCAGTTAAATTGAACTGAGATAAAAAATATATAGAATATAGTGATAAACCGGTACTAATGTATGAAGCAAAAACCTGGCCCCTGAGACGAAAGAACTAGAACTGTACTTATAAGAACAAATATGACAATGCTACGTCATGGGCGTAGGGAATCTGCTTATTATAAAAGAAAGGGCAAAATGAAACAGTTAGAGAGATGGCCGAGATAGAATGTCATGAAGAGAAGTTGCGAGTTACCTATATATTGCGGACACGTATCTAGCAGAGGAAAATGATCCTTTGAGAAGAGCAGTGAACAAAGCAATTCCAGGAAAAAGAGGAAGGCCACACACGAGATGTTAAAATGGAGTGAATGAGGATATAAAAGTGAGGATGGTGACATGTCAAGATGTTAAAGATACTAAGATTGAAGATGTCAATGTCCTAAGCGGCCTCAGAAATATAAAATTCAATTCATACAAACGAGGATGAGAGTTGATGAGAGTCAATGAGAGTTGCAGCTCTCGCTCGCGTTTACCGCCAACACGCATCGATCTCTCATGCACTCTCATCAACTTTGAGCTGGTTCAAATTTTGATGAGAGTTATTGCTACGCGTGCTAATATCCAGTCAGTCAATTGTCATCAATTTTCATGAAATCTTGTTCTCGTTTGACCAGGGCACGAGAGTTGACCCCCAGAAACACAGTGTGTATGATTAGATTCAATAATCGATCTGAAATTTCACGTTAGTTTACTGTGCTTCTGCTGTATTTTGGTAAAATCAATCAGCCTCCTGTCTCCAAGAAGCACTGGTCTCTAATCTCGCACATTGCATCGTTCCATGTTTTCGCGCGAAAATTGCGTGTAAAAATCACGCAAAAATAACTACAGTTTTCAAAGCCAAAAATCAACTGAAAATCAAGTTTATTTCGATATTTTAATTTGCTTCTAGGTTTCATTATCCTAAAAAACAAGTTTCTACTGCATTTACGTAAAAAACAAAAAATACATATCTTATGTCAAACAATGCAATAAAGTGAATAAAGCGATGGTTTGAGATAGTTCTTTCCGTTTTCTTGGAGTTTCCCATTATTTGTTAGTGTGTAAAATGTTTGCATTTCTAGCCACTGCACGTACAAAACACGAAAGCTATATTAAAACAAGTAAACAACTTTTATCGATTGCGTGGGATGTGCGTGTTTATCTGGAACTGCGCCTGCGAAATTTTGTACGCGCATGTCAAATCATTGATCTTGCAGAGGAAGAAAAACAGCTTGGCCGAGCGAGAAATTACCATAGGCAGAGTATCATAAATATCTCCTAAACGAGTTCGATAAGGCACCCTGAAAATTTGTACATAAATATATATGTACTTGTAGCGTTCACGAAGAGAAAATCTAAAAAAATCTGTAGACTGAAGCTTTCAAAAAAAGCTGAAATTATAGAATTTTTTTAAACTTGCAGAAAATATTTCTTAGTACTAAACTCTAAAGTTAATGATTTATCATTTAAAAAATGGGGGTCATCGAACTAGTTTTTAAAAAAAATTGAGAAAACTACAATATTATCGCCATTTTTGGTAACATTATTTTCGTCATAGTCGCCATGGAAACGCCATATTTTTAAAAATTTCTTTTTAATTGTAACAAGCCTTTAATGTGCTATAATTGTATGGAAATTTAAACCATGTACGTATAGGTTAAAAAGGAAATTATCAAATTTTAGCCTCTTAGGCAGATAAGTGTATATGGAGCCACCTTAACAGAGGATTTACGACAGAAGCAGTTATATATTAACTCACCGTCTAAGTACCCAGGTTGGTGACTGAGAAATTCCACTCCTTGCTTCCATTGGAATTCGAGAAAATCGTCCAATTTTGTAGGGATTTCCCTGAAATAATAATTAGACCACCACATGTTAAAGACCGAAATGAGGTAAGCGATGAAACAAATGTTTACACACATTTAAAGAAAATCAACAACCAAATTAATCTATAACATTTTTTCAACAATGTATAATTAGAATATCGGAGTGAATACATGGGAAAGTTTTCTTTTTCAGCCAGTGGCGAAGCTACACATAGCAACTGACCATGCTATGCACATTGTTAGTTTTTTAATTATTCAAAATTAATCTTTAGAAGTGTATTGTCTGTCGATTATCTAAGCAGTGGCGTATGTGAAATTAATCGAACTTTTATCTAAAAGTCTTTGGAAGTTAGGCAAGAGACCTATTAAAATACTTTTCCAAGAGTTACTGAAGTGTTTCTGTTCAATAATTGTAAGTGAAATGTTAACTGATATCATATCAATTTGTAATTTGTTTCACAAATTATTGGCTACAGTGGCTACGGCCCTGCTAAGTGAACGTGTATTGGCATAGCATGAGCAGTTACCATGGTTAGCTTTGACGCTGTTTTCAGCTAATACCCTGTGGTTTTTGAAGCGTTCTTGAACTTAATATCCGAAACCAATCGTGTTCTATTTTGGGTATATATGCTAAATCAAGTATCTCAATATTGTCAAGTATACAGTATTACATCGACGCCCCCGCCTCTCATAGCAAATACGCTTTCGCGCATTCTGATTGGCTTTAAAATCAATATATAGTATCATAGTAAACAGAATATAAACATGTCTAATAACACGTCTTTCCTTAAGCATTTGTTTTTTGGCGGCCATGTTGGATGGCATCCACCTGCCATCCAACATGGCGACCAAAACAAAAATGCTCAAGAATGATGTGTTTTATAACCAAATTCTATATTCTATTTACTATCATACTATAGATTGTTTCAAAAGCTAACCTAAGTTTTTCGCATTAGGTTTGGAAAAAACGTAGCTTTTAGCGGCATTTGAAAATAATGCTGACGTCAACAATACGGATTATTCAACCCTTTTAAACTCGCGAGGGAATAATTATATCGACTTGAAATTTGCTATAGAATACTTGTTATAATGACATACAAAACATGTTTAACAGCCAGCTTTACAGGTTGCACGTTAAAGATTTTAGAATTTGGTCACGGGATGGTGCAACACCTCTATAGCAATTCGTGGCTCATCACATAATTTGCATTTTTATAGAGATATTTTGAAGGCAAGTTTTTAAATAGTTCTTGCGGTCTCATGAGGCACTCAAAAAACTTATCGAGTCCTGGATAATGAGATGATGCTACTCTGAGTGACTCCGCACCGGGCAAGATGAAAAATTGCCCATTTTACGGCGGTGAGAATCGAACCAGCGACCCGCATTGGTTTGCTTGTCCAACAGGTTCAACTTACATTTCTCGGATACTTGAACTTGAGCTGGACTTGGAAATAAAAGGAGACGGAGGTAATATTGGCATTTTCCCTTTCCCAACAGCACCAAGGGAATATGAACTTTTCTTATCGTGGCTGGCGTTCGTCTTTTGTTTCTTCTTACCGTCCTCGTCTGTACTGCCAGCCTTGTTATTCTTTCGTTTCTTCGTTACACTAGTACTGCTTTTGTTACTACTCTTTGTCTGACTGCTAGATGCAGTCTTAGTGCTGTTGATGGGGTTAAGGGCGACTTCCAGATCTCTTTGGAAGATTGCGCTGGTGTAACAGTTGCACTACTTTTGGGTAACACGGGATTTGGAATACCGTTACTCACTGGTTGCGCGATAACTGCAATGATGTAGGAAAAAAGGGGTAGCAGGGCCAGTCATAAATATAGAGGGGCCATTGGTCCATAGTATCAACGTGCACACCTAAGCGTCAGGGGACATTCAGTGAGCCTCATTTATATCCGCACACACATAGAATTCACTGGGGCTTACTTCAATTCCGAAATGTATCGCTGAAAAAATCCGCCATTTACAGCCATTTGGGAAGCTGTTAAAAATGACAATTTTCACGAACAAAAAATGTTATAGTTTGATAAAGAAATGATATGTCCAACCAGAGCATCGTTTGACACTAGTCTGTCTGGAACAACACATATACAGCATTGGCTACTGACTGTAAATGCATTGGAATAATTCACGAAATGGCGTCCTTGTCATCATTGCACTCTAACGACTATTGTGGATAACTGTTCCTATAGCTATATTTATAAAGTCACACTGTAGCCTAAATTAACAACTTTTAGGATGTCGAGATATTTGGAAGCTAGTAGCTTAGTTTCTTCTCTTATTCAGTAGCTTTAAGCAACAGGACTGATCAGATTTCTTACAGAGACATTACTCCGATTTCTACACAGATATTTTACATTATTATTACACCTAAATTTCCTACATTTTGGCGCAGTTTAAAGCCGGTCCAGGAACGTAACACAACCGGCCAGTGGCCCGTTGCTCGGCTAGTAAATACATCTTACCTGTATCAGGTTTGGGGATGGTGTGTTGAAAAGGAAAATGAGTGGAAACAACACTTGGGTAGTTAGACAGAAGATGATCTCGGACTGATGGCGTGTTCAATGGGGATGTAATTTTTTGAGTTTTCAAGAGGTGTTGAGAACCGGGTAAATAAGAACTGTCAGTGGCTGACAATGGCTCCGGAAAGTCATCCGATGCTTTGGACGACGGTTTTCGGATCTTTGGTTTTGTTGAGCTGGGTGGCGACGTGGCTTCAGTAGGTTTCGTCGTCCCTATCACTGAGGGTCGTTTACTAATGTCCGGTTTCTGAACTTGTGTTCTTCCCTCTGCTTTTGATCTTGCTCTGTCGTTAGGTCTAGGGATCACTATGCCTTTGTCCTGTGTAAAACATACAAAATTCTGCATGAATTATATCAGATATATTAGGCTGAGGCGGTTAATAGGTTGACCGAAATGAATCGGTTACTCTTAGGCCTGGTTTCCATTGGGTCGTACAGTAACTGTCGTGAACAGGTCATGTTCGACGATGTGAAATAGTCTGGATCTATCTGGTCTTTTACGTGTTATATGCAAATCAATCTTTGCTGACTGTATAGAGATACCTGTATATATCGACACTCTATTACGTCGGTTACCTTGATACATTCACGACAGTTAACTTTTCCGGCTATTTTATTTCCAAACAATCGACTAAATAAATCCACCAAAAATCTGATTCAGAATTTGACGAAAAACCACTTGTGTGTGCGCTGGCATCGAAATGAATGAAGAGCAAGTTTCATGCCCTAAGCATTTGATATGAACATGATTGAATATTTAAATGAAACTTATTAACGTATTCAGATAAATGACAATCACATTACGCGTTGTTCTTCCCGGTTTTTCAGGCGATTTCGTTTCAGAGTATCGGCTACAGTTAGTTATTTTTCAAAAACGCCTCAGCGTGAAGTATCAGTTATGCCATGATTTGGAGGTGAACCGCAATTGATCTCCATTGGACATCGATTTTCCATTGGAGATCAACTGCGCGTTCACCGACAAATCATGGCATTACGGTTTTGTCCCATAAAAAAACTTTTAACATATGTAAAATCGAACATCTATTAAAATACCAAAAACAAGGCAAAAAGTAGGAAATATATACCGAATTCAAATATCAAATTCAGGGCTATTGGATATCAAATTCAGAGCTATTGGATATCAAATTCAGAGCTATTGGATATCAAATTCAGAGGTGGACATCAAATTCGGAAGTAAAAAACAAAGTTTTCGACCAATCAAAATGCCGTTTTCAGAGGTGAAAAGTAAACTCAGCAGGTTGAAAGAATACATGGCAGCGGCCAGGCGACCAATCAGAATAGTATATGCGGAACACATTCATGGCACAATATATTATCCATGGCGAAACATGCTGTAAATTACAGTAAAACATGCAAAAAAGGCTACTCAAAAGAGGAATGATTGTGCCGAGTTCGTACGATCTTGACTCTAAGATGGTTTTCGGTTTCCGTTGACGAGGAATGCACAGTCCTGTACTCTACAGTCGAAAATTTACAGTTTCAAAAACTCGTCTTGTTTTTATTCATATATTCAATTTCAAGATGACCTTATCCTTCGAAATCTGTTTCTTCTGGTAGTCTACTGTATACATCAAATTCGGGGCTTGGGCTGTTGAAGATGACTCTGAAAGGGTACCCTTTCCAGTATAGTGGACATCTTGCGAAAAATTAGGGGCACGAAATTATGTCGCCAATATATTCACGCTCTTTTGTTGCTGCAAATCTCAGTGTTTAAAATTTCTTGGCTTGGATTTAATGCAAATTTGTTGAATAAACTTTTCTACTGCAGGTAATTAACGGTAGTAAATACTACATACTCAATTTAGTTTTGAAACTCCATCTTTCTCCGCAATTTGTTTTTCACAATTTATTCGAAAGAATTTGTGGCAAATGTGAATATTTATTTGTAATCTTTATTCCTAAAATCAATGTGATCGCTGGAAATGTTGTCTTCTGGAATCTGGGGCTTGTGAAAGTCAAACATTCTCCCAAGACGGAATGATTGGAAAGCTATAATTACCTGATAATTATTGCCATGTCACAAGTAAAACATAAAACACATTTTGTAAGTCATGGTAACCCGTTAAAGTTGGATTTCCATATTTATACACATAATATTAATTGTATACGTTATACCTTCTTATTCCAATGATAAGAACAATATCCAACATATTTCACTTGGTTTTCTGATACACCTTGTTGCTCTTCGCACAGAAGTTTAGCAGCCTGGGCACTAAATAGCAAGATACAATCAACATGACAGCGTCTCCACCCTTCTGTGAAGATGAAATACAAGGATTTTTCCAGGACTTTCACGAGCCTTTTCCAGTAAATTCTGGGAAAATCTTTGAAAAAAGCACGGATTTTCCCTTTTTTCAGATGATCAATGACACATCAGTTCTAATAATTTAATAGAAATATGAAGTTTTTTATTTTTGTTGTTTTAAGGAGATTAACTCCAGGATTTTCAAGGACCTCTACTGATTTTCAAGGACTTTCCAGGATTTCCAAGGTCCGTGGACACCCTGACATGAAACAAGTAAATACCGTACTATTTAATATCCTAAATACAAACTAAAGGTCAGTGACTCAGTGCGGTGTTTTTTCTTATATTACCATAAATATTACGGATAGAAGCTTACATATTGACACAGCGTATTTCTAATAATTACAGGTCCGTTTACATTGCGCTCGAATTTTGGCACGTATTAATTGCGCGTTGACAACATATTGAATAGAAATTGACGGAAAAGATATAGAAACGAATAAAATATACTGTACAAGAATAAAATATTTTCGTTCTTCTATGAGTAAATTAGTAAATATAGAGGTATATTTTACTATGGTACCGTATACCGGTAATAGAAAAGTGCTTGTATATATTTATTATATAAACATAAGTGTTATATAGAGTTTTATGCCACTGAGAAAAATCGTATTTAAACACACGTAAAAAATACGATATTTTTAAGTTTAGATATAGGTAATGAGAACCATAATGGTGGTATATAATTTATAATTGTAACAACAGTCCCTAGGTAAGCTGCGAAGTTGAAAAAATAATTGTGAAATATGATCGTGTATTGACCATGTGTTGGTAGCAAGACAAAGTTTTTATTGTTATACGAAATGTAAAAAATTATAAAAGTAAAATGTTTATATGAATGTAAACCTAAAAAATGAGAGTATGTGAGTTCTAAATAAAACATAAAGGTTGAATTTGCAGTGTATGTAACGTTTAAGTGTGTTTTAATGTAGTGTAAATGTGGTGTATAAAAATGTGCCCCAGGCTCATACGATGATACGAGACTGGTCACGCTGTACTGAAAATCTTGTATAGAGGCATGTAAAAATTAGTTAAAGAGAAGAAGGAAATATATGTATGTATTTCAGAATCCCCGTACGCGTTTCGTCCCTCATGGACTCATCAGCGGGGATCAGGGTTTGGCACATGTGTATAAAGAAGAAAGGGAGAAGGCTACTATTGTTAGATAAAACAAAATATAGAAATGTAGAGAATAAATGTACATTGACAAATCTTACCGAAATCATTTTGGTCGTTTTTACTTAAACCAACACGTTTGACCATCTTGAGTCTGCGAGATGTGTAGATGTAATTGTTGATTTGCTGTATAGAAGTGTAGTTGTTTGTCCTCTGATTAGCTGTAGTGGAAGGGCCGAGGATGGTTTGTGCAGTTGTATAAATTGCGTGCGTTTGGTCATGCTGAGCAGATTGGTTGTAATGTTGTAATATGGATAATTAGAGTAAACAAGGGATAGGGGTTTGTACGTATAGTGATGTACTGTATTATACTTCATGTAGTATGTGTAATTAGGGTGTCGTGTGGTAATGTTTGTTTGATTAATATTGAAAGGGTTGTTCCTATGAATGAATGAATGAATTTAATTGTCACCAAATTGTTATATACAGCATTAAATTATAGAGTAAATTACAATAGTATATAAGATAAGTTATAATAAAGTATAATTTACAAATAGTATCATGTGACGAGGTTTGATTTGAAACCATTAGGCTTATTTAATATCAAACCTCCTCTTATTTCTAATTTTTAATTACGAAAAAAATAATATGTATTATCAAAGTTATGAATACAGATATGTTAATTAATTGATATACAGTGAGCAAAAGTGAGTTTTTAATTTCTTTGCAAAACAAGAAAGCGATTTACTATTTACAATGTACTTATCCAAACTGTTGTAAAGGAATGGACCTTGATACTTTATTGAAAATTGTCGTATATTTGTTCTAGGTGTTATAATGTGAAATTCATTGGCTCTCCTAGTGTCATAATTATGTACTTGCTTATTAATGTAAAACATACTTCCGAAATGCCCTGGCAACAGGTTATGTTCATACGAAAACATAAACTGTCCTGTTTGTAATTTATGGATATCATTAAATTTTAATAGCTGAAAATTCTTAAAGATCAAACCTGTAGGGGAGTCAAATCTACTATTATTTATAATTCTAACAACACGTTTTTGAAGAATCACCAAACGAGATAAATTAGACGAATATGTGGACGCCCAAACAATATTACAATATTGTAAGTATGGGTACACCATTGAGTAGTACAATGTTAACAAGGAATGCTTTAAAAGAAAGAAACTAGATTTACGCATGATTCCTATTGATTTGGAAATCTTATTTGACACATGGTTAATGTGAGATTTCCAGGAAAGGTGTTCATCTAAAACAATCCCCAGGAAAACAACTTCTTCAACTTGACTAATTTCTCTATCATTTAATACCACCCTGAAGTCCGATTGCAGCCTTTTTTGTCTAGGACTGAAAATCATAAATTTGGTTTTATCTACATTTAAAGATAATTTGTTCACTCGAAGCCAAATCGAAATTTTTTCCAGCTCTTGGTTGATAACATTAATCAAGTGCACCGGATTTGCATGGGAAAAGAATAAATTTGTGTCATCAGCAAATAAAATTTTGCCAAACTTGAAACATTGCATATGTCATTAATATATATCAAAAACAACAACGGACCTAGGATTGATCCCTGGGGTACTCCACATGTTATAGACTTCATGGTAGAAGACGAGTCATCAACCTGAACAAATTGCTTCCGGTCAGAAAAATAGCTTTTGATCCAGTTCAGCGCTATGCCACGAACACCATACCATTCCAGTTTTGCAAACAGAATGCTATGGTCCACCGTATCGAAAGCCTTAGATAATTCCAGGAAAATTCCAACAGCGAATTCTTTTTTATCGATTGCCTCAGAAATTTTATCGTACAAATCAACAAGAGCCAACAACGTTGAGTGGCCCTTTCTAAAACCATATTGGTTAGCACATAAAATGTTATGTTTATTTAAATATTTTAATAACCTATTATAAAATACTTTCTCTAAAATTTTTGAAAATGCAGGTAAAATGGAAACAGGTCTATAGTTACTAAAAATAGATTTGTCCTCAGCCTTATACAAAGGAATAAATATTTTCATTTTATCCGGAACAATCCCTCTCGACAGAGACAAGTTCAAGATGTGTGTTAAAGGTCTTGAAATTAAGTCAATAGATAATTTAATGACAGACATTGAAATGTTATCATAACCTGCAGCTTTTCCAGATGGAAAGGCTTTGACAATAAGTCTGATTTCATTTTCTAATACAGGCTGGAGAAAAATAGAATTTGGGAATTCCCCGGAAAGGAATGATTCAGTAGGAACCGGGGATGTTGGAATTTTCCTAGCTAGCGAGGGTCCTACATTACTAAAATAGTCACAAAAATTATTGGCAATTTCAATAGGATTCGATATTTCCCTTCCATCTCGTTTAAAGACAGCGTTCAATCTAGGTCTTGAAGATTTCCTATTAATAATGCTGTTTAATATTTTCCATGTTTCTTTCATATTTGCTTTATTATCAGTGAGTTTCTTATCAAAATAAATGCGTTTTGCGATTCTAATAGAATGTGTTAATTTATTTTTATAAATCTTATATTTACTTTCAGTTATTCGATTTTGTAAGAATTGCTTATATAATTTGTTTTTCTTATTTATGGACTTCCTAAGGCCCTTAGAAATCCAAGGCTTACAGATTTTAGAGTTACTTTTTACTGTTCTTATTGGGAAACAATTATTATAAATGTTCGAATAGGTATCATGAAACTCCGTGTACGCTTGAACTGGATCAAAATTGTCTTCTATCAAGGTCCAGTTTACACTTAGTAAATTTTCTTTAAATTTTTGTATGTTCCTTGAATTTTTATCTCGAAAAGTTATAGTGTCGTTTTTTATTTGGTTGTTGTTTTCAAATATTATGGAAAAAATAGGAAGATGATCCGAAATGTCAGAAAAAAAGAGACCGTTTTTTATATGACAATCAAAGTGATTGGAAAGAATATTGTCAATTAATGTGGTGGTGTGAGCTGTGATTCTAGTTGGACGTGTGATACGGGGATACAGCATGTTAGAAAAAATGCTATCTACAAATTCACCGGTTTTGTTATGACGTTGATAATTCATAAAGTTTATGTTAAAATCACCCATTATAAAACAGCATTTGTGTTCTCTCGATATTTTTTCAGCTAAACTATTGAATTCATGAACAAAAGTATTGAGATTTTGATCTGGTGGTCTGTAAACAACTCCAACAATAGCATTTTTCCCTTGAGAACTAAGTTATGTGGTGTGGAATTATATTGCAAAAATGTCATCTATAAATCTTATCCATTCAATTGGTATAAGACCATCCGGAGCTTTTTGAAAGAGCTTCCGTTCGAGCATTGCTATAATTATGTTGGCTGATTGTTCTAATTCAGGAGTTATAGTGTTATTTTCGATAATGATTTGGATTATTCAATTGTCTATATGTCTCAGACAGATAAGCATTATTGGGTCAGATTACAATAGCTTTCCCCATTTTTTAATTATCTGCTGGTTTGACTATTAAATCATTATCAGTCTTAAGTTTATGGATGGACTGTAGTAGTTCATGTATGGAAATGTTTCATGTTTATTTAAGGCTGTTTGTATTGAGAAACTACAGAGGTAGTTATTATTGTGGACTTTGGGTTTAATAGGGTAAAACATGGGTTCTGCTGTTAAATGTAGTTAGCCTTCACAATATGTACGTATAATTATAGGAATAAGAACCACACTGGTTTTATATCCATATAAAATCAATAACTGAAGTATCAGTCCTGTGAAGGTTTTAAGTTCAGGTCAATGGGGATAGTATGATAAAAAATAGATAGTTCCTATTTTGGACTTTGGGTTTAGTGCACAGCATGGGTTCGGCAGTTACATGTAACTTTCGCATTATGGCGAGCTTGGATGCGCTCTCTCCGTTCCCTACGGAATATTCACAGATTTTTAAGTTTAGATATAGGTAATGAGAACCATAATGGTGGTTAATCTATAAACACAAGTAAAATTTATACACTCTATGCCTTTAGCTGAGTATGTTTTTAAGTTCACGACATAGATAGGTCTATTTTGTATCATTAAAGCTGCTTGGGAGATCATTCGTAGTTTACTTTGGCTCCTATCATTTGTGGCACAAACACCATATTTTACTCCACAGGGGGTCATATATTGGTTACTGTGGCAAAAACAAACGTATAAGCGAGTGATTTTGTGTCAGCTACCCATATTCTATAATATTAGAGTAAAAAATGAGGAAAAAGTATTAAATTAGGGAAAAACGTTTTCAACGTATAAGACCACCTTAACTAAAAGTGTTTCAAATGTTCTTCCCAGTATATGCTATGGTAAAATATACCAGTAAAAATATTTTGTCCACGATTACGAAGGTCCCTTCTAGAAAAATGCCCCCCCCCCATGAATAATGTTCCATATTCTAGCTATTTGGAGAAATCGGCCATCTCCCGAGCACATTCCAAAGATATAACACAAATTATTAACAATCCGATAGGCGCGATAAATGAAGCAAATGCCCTCATATCTATTTAACAAAACTAAAGTTGACAACGTAAAAATAGCTTTGAACAAATATGCCCGAGATTCGATTTCATAATAGGAATAATATAGTGTTGTAAACTAAGCTGCTGTGTTATTGAGAGAAGTAAATAGAGCACAACAATTCGTTTTAGTAGTATTTAGATTTTTCAACAGACAGCACAGTCATTATTTTCATATCACGCAAATCTTGGCCTTTCCCACTGTAAGTATAACCTACTTAAAATATTTAAACAAACAGCTTTCTGAAACCTGCTTTAGACGGTGTAGTTTCATGTACCGAATATGAAAAATCTCAAAACTATTCATTTCATTTGAATCGATAATACAGCAGTCAGCAACAAGTAATATGAGCGAAACTGTTGGCGAGTTCTTTAATAATTCGCTTTGTATCTGAAACATTACATGTTGGTATTAACGGAATGTATCAATAGTAATAATTTCGTTTTGAAAGGTAGTTTTGTATCGATTTAACTCATTTACTCTTTACTTCCAAGTGGATAATATGAAAGTGAATATGCCATATGTAATACAGATATAAAAGCGTGTTGTGGCGTAAAACTGTGCTCTTTACCAAATTTTGCTCACAAAATTAGAACCCAACCAAAAAATTAACATAACCGTACTTTAATTTCTACTTACACAGACATTTTGCAAATTCTAGGTACTCTGATCGCAAACACATGCACTTCCGTTTCCGGTTGAATTATAAATACAAGAATTAATTTTCGTGGCACGATCATCCGCTAGCCTTGATCTTCATCACTGCAAATAATGTGATACGCAATAAACAAATGCGATATTTTCCAAAAACACAAATCAATTCTAATTACCGCCTTCCCAAGTTAGACAGGAACTTACTATTATTACAAGTTATCGTAAAATGCTTTAATTAATGAATACAGCTGAAAACGGATATTCCACTTTGTTTATTTAGTCCATCAAGAATATGAAAGGCAGTTAAAGCTGCACTTTATGCAAACATTTCAACGTAAAATACTATTTCAACTCCTCGAATATAATCATCTCTACGCACGCAAGCTATTGCAGCCAAATCTATTTTTTCGATTCGCTTAGCGGAAAACGGGCTTTAGAGCAGGTGCCCTTCTCCGAAGGCATCACTAGCGTCCCTCGTAATGAAAATTTTGCTATCAATAGAATGTAATAATGCAGAAATGGCGCATTATTCTCTGATATAGAAGCAAGGCTGAATGTACTGTTATTTATATATATAAATTTTTTCTTCACATATAACCGAATTTTAAAGGTTGAATAACGAATTTTCACTTTGGTTTTGAAAAATTTGCAGATGTTAATCGAGTTTAACTGTTTTTGCGTCCTTATTGCACATTTGAATATTGCTTCGAACTATTTATTAATGTAAATTGTCGTTTGTATGTAATAAATAATGTATAATAATAAATATTTCCAACTTGGCCTACCTCCACAGACGTTTCATTATTTCCCAGCAGACGGGAAAATAAGGGAGCGTAGGCACGGGCGGCGAGATCTGATTGGCTGTTGCTACTCTACAGAATGCACAATAAACATGACATTTTTAAAAGCCTTTGGAAAACGCTTGGAAACTTTGTATTAAATGTACTGGCAAGGTCTTTGTAAAAGGTTCTTGCATAGGAACTCATGGAGAAGACTGCGCTCAACATTGGTAAAACACGCTGAAAAGTACAACACAAAACTATACTATTAAATTTTAAAGATTTCTGGAACTCCAAAGGTGACAATAGATTCCAATCTTTCTTGGAAACAAGTAAATATAATCTTAGAGTTACAACTACATATAGATCGAATTATAACTATAAAGTAACGAAACTCGTCTGCGAGCCAACATGGGTTCAGAAGACTTGGGCATTGACAGTAATTACAAGTACGCGAAAGAAAAAATGCCGAATTTATTATATAAAATAGAAGCCAAAATTGACAAGCTTAAGGGCCTGTTTATATGATCCCGTCTAGGCGGGAGGGGACGTTTTCATCTCGTCCAATCGGGAAACTCGCCTAGGCGGGATAGAGTGTTTATATGGGAATTTTTCGTCCCGGCTAGGCGGGATCCCGGCAACAGACGCCGGGATCCCGTCTAGGCAGGATAGAAGCGGGATCATATAAACACTCACTAAAGTTTATATTACCAAAATATACAAATTCTCGTCCATAACCTTTCTATTTACTTTATAGGATTACAGAAGATCGAAGGAACTCAGTGGAAAAAGTTATGCGAAACGGTGGACAAGCGATGCATATGCCTGAATAATACAATTCATTTTCCTATTCCTACTATCGTTAAGGTAAGTGTTTAACTTGTTGGGAAGCTTGGCGAGCTAATCAGGTTGTTTTATTTTCATGAAGAAAATCTTTATCACTTGTTCGCAGATCAATGTGACGTTAAAATAGCTTACACAATATATAAATTAGAATGTGATACGATGATTTTACAATGCATGCAGGTGGCCGCGCACCTGCGCCGTGGTATAATTGATCTAGGATTCTCCATATTATTGATTATTCTTGTTAGGCCACATTTGAAATAGTGTTAATTTATTTCAAAAAATGTTGAAAACTTTATTAGGAACGATAATACATTTTATATCTATACATGAATGTATTATATTGTACTTTCATTTTAAATGCTCTACTACATACATGGTATGTAGTCATGTTGTCTGCCAAACACAAAAACGCCAAACGAACTAAATTGCTTTTTGTGTAACCTGAGCAACGCTGTAAGTATATCAGCAAACGAAATATTAGTTATAACCACTTTAGGATTGGTTGAATCAATCGTTTCTTTACTGATTAAGCTGCACAAATAGTATTCTTGACTATATAAGGCTATTTCTAAAATCGGAAATAGAATGGAAAACCCGGAATACTTAAAAAATGTTGAGAAACTGTTATGGGAACGATAATACACATTTTTATATCTAAACCCGGAATAATAAGAGCTGGCCATTATCTCCGGCTTTACTACTCCAGTTTTAAATATTCCGGCTTTAGTATTCCGTGCATACATGGCTTTTAGTATGTTTAAGAGGTTCACAGTATTCCGGGTTTTAGAGATTCCGGCTTTTAGTATTCGGTTTTTGTGGGTAAAATTGCAACGCTTTGTAAAAGTATATCAGCAAACGAAATATTAGTTATAGTCACTTTAGGAAGTTCCTTGTGAATATATCAACTCCAAGACTTGTTGACTAATTTAAAATACTGAATGGGAAAAACACGGAATCACTAAAACATGTATTCAGTTTTATTCAGGGTTTTAAAATTGCTCGCTTTTAAAAGCATGTTGATAATTGCCAAACTGGCGTTGCATTTACATATTTGTATAGTCGTCCTGACGCTTTTACTAAAGTTTACATTTGAGTATAAAGTACTGTCAACGCGAATACTTTATTGCGAGTTCTTTGTAAAGAAGCTAATTTATATATGCTTCCTTTCTGGGCCGAGATTTATTCTCTGTTGTCCATATGAGAGAGAGGGAGTCCGTAGTTTCGACTGTACAAATGTTTGCCCAAATTAGAAATTTCTAGAAAGAATGTTTTAAATTGATTTGAAGGAACCCAGAAAACTTGCTTGGAGAAGCAAATTCCTTAACTCTAAAACGCCGAAAAAAAAACAGAAAAAGGGAACACTTTTTCCATTTCGCGGCCCCTGCTGCATGATGGGAATATTGCCGTTATCAACCGTGCGAAAACTAATTGATCTCCGAGCAACATTTACATCAGATCGTGATGACTTGAACAGTTTCATATGAATATTTCAGCTAACCTTTCGGTCTCAGCTGAATGTTATTATTCAACTATAATTTCATGATTTTGCCATTCACAACATTGGTAAACCATACTACTTGTTAGCCGAAAGTGAGGTCTTTACAGTAATATATTAAATTTAGGAGCACGTTCGGTATGTTATTTAATTCCGAACAACTAAATGCACATTTCAAAAATATTTTAATTGAATATTTACGATAAAAGCGGCTTAAAACGGTTTAGGTGATTATCGCGTATTAATCCGAGGTAGCGCAACCAATCAGCGTTGAGACTTTTCAATAATCACCTATGTAATTTTACTAATAATACTTATTGAAACATTTTGGACTCCTGGCTGAATGAATAACCCGCCCTCTATCTATTGGCTTTATCTTGACTGTGACAAGCATACTTATTTTGATCAGTAAATACCCGACATCTTCAAGTTTTTTTATTAAGTCCTTATGATGTCAGTGTTCAATCATTGTAGAATATTTACCAAATAGGTCAAGCTATATAGAACTAGAAGTTACTCTCGCAAGAAAACTGCTGCCAAAGCCCGACATCAACACCATGCGCTGTTCCTCGTCAAATTAACGCATAACAATCACTTCAGAAACAATTTGCGCAAACGGCAGCTATACCTTTCCCGTTTTGGCGTATAACATTCAGAAAACATTTGCGCAAAATCAATATAGAAATTGCTCGGATTACTTAGAAACTCGACTATGCAGTACAAATGTTTATGTTAGTTTTAGCGGTACAAAGGCATTATAGTTAGCAGTGACATTTTAAGATATATTCAAAGTACAATTTTGCGCCTGTTCAACATCACTTTATCTTGTCAGACTATCGAATTCACCGCCGCTGTAAAGTTTTGCCATTCAGAAAATAATTTGCGCAAAATTAGTTATACGATTGCTTAAAATTAGACTACTTTGTAATGTACAGATCTTGACGCTCTTTTAGCTGTATAAAGTCTATAAAGAGGTTTTAGGCCTGCCTGTTTCAAACGTCGCATTTTTCATGTG
Source organism: Trachythela sp. YZ-2020 (assembly GCA_016169945.1). Classification (NCBI taxonomy): domain Eukaryota; kingdom Metazoa; phylum Cnidaria; class Anthozoa; order Malacalcyonacea; family Clavulariidae; genus Trachythela; species Trachythela sp. YZ-2020. Next base: position 5,627,825 of record JADLSH010000389.1, read on the forward strand.
TCGAATACAATTCGTATTAGATTCGGGCGAATTACTTAAGTTCGACGTCCGTTTCAAACGTCGAATGTTGCATGTGTCGAATTAAATTTTATTATTATTATTATTATCTTTATAATCAACGAGGATACCCACATCACCGTAGTGTTTTTCAGTGGGGTCCTGCAACTACAAATTACATCAACACTTAACAATATTTAAATACTTATAACATACACTGTATACAATAAATATACATATAGACATGATACAATAATTAATCTAATTAAGTGAGATAAGAGAGAAATTGAGAAATAGAGCGAAAATAAGATACCGAACGTGCTCCAAAAATAAACACAGTATATGGCGCAATATGGCGCCAAATTCAAACAATTCAAACAATTTAAACAAATTAGCATTATTAAATTGTATATATGTATGGTAAAGGAGACAGCAGTTACTTAAATTCTCCTTTGTGTACGTATTTCGTATACATATTTCGTAAAACGTATTATAATTCGTATATACTTCCCAAGTTATGCAGTAAAATAGGTCATTTAATTCTTTGTTATAAGATATATATTTTTCTGAATTATTAGGCTAGGCTAGTGACTAGACACACGATAATTTCATATATTCATATTCATGTTTACATACCGTAAAAACAATCGCTTTCAAAAGAAATCCGTCGGGCAGAACACGAATATATGAATATACACCCCCCAATTACCGGTCTAGCTACGGCTGAAGCTACGGCTGAAGCTACGGCGCCGCCGCCGCATCCGAATTACGGCGTTACGCGCAAATGCGAATTTGGCAACATGTTTCCTGCGCCACGCCCATCATTATGACGTCATGAATGCGAATCTGAAACCACGTTGTTCTTAGCTCGCATTATATGCGGTCGAAGTCGAATTGGTGAAGTTACGATCGACCGCAAATTTTGTAACTTGTGATCTACTTTGGAGATATGACCCAATGCTTAGGTCGAAGCTGACTCTAACCATTACCATTCTTAAAGGTCCATGCAATAACTTATCATGGTCGATCAGGTCGAATGACTATTACCATATTCTCACATGGCAGAAAATCACTTGTGTACGATTCTCAGCAAGAGCAGACTGCCGAAGATCCTGGAAATCCTTCACTAACTTTCTCGTTTATGTCATCATATACCCACTTAACAACGCATGACTCTTGTACCTTTGATAAGGACGCTAATGAGAGAAATTGGACGCAGTTCTTCAACATTCGAACAAGGGGTGACTTTTAGAATCCCACATACAGTATAAAATATCCAAATTTTGGGATAGGTTTTTGACATGAATGATTCATTAAATATATTAGCCAAAGGGATAGCGAAAAAAGTTTGGAAACAACTTGATCAATTTCATAAATGGGTCATACGGGCGGGCCTGCTTTCCCGACGTTAAGATTTCTTAGATTTTTGGCAACATTTTCTTCTGTAATTGGAGGTGGGAATTCTAATTCACCATGTGCTAGCCACTCACCCGTACTCTTCGGGGAAATCACTTGTAATGCTGTGTATAGTTCCATGGGTATAGTTCCGTGTCAGGGTCAAGTAACGATAACACGATATTTTTCTCTTTCTTTTCCCAAGAATATCGTTTATGTTTTTCCACCACACCTTAGGATTTTGACTATAAGTTGGACTAATTTTGTACCCGTAAAACTTTCTTTTCGCGACGCGAATCTCCGATACAATTTGGTTTCTAACAGTCTTGAAAGGTAGACAGTTACCACTCTTATGTAGGCTTTGTTTCGCTTACCAACTATTTTTTTATTTTCCCAGTTAATTAATTAAAAAAGGTTTGTCATCATCATGATGTATTTTAACTATCTTTGCCGGAAAGAAGGAGTCCATGATGTTATAAGTTGACTCCAAAAATACCTTGACCTAAATGTCCACATGATTTCCAGAAAGAACAATCCGAATCAAACATGGATATACGCGCTATGAGCGCGTTTCGCCTCACGTGTTTTACAGCGCCATGATTACAAATAGTCTAGGACCTGTAAATGAGTTTGTATGCATTTCATTTAGGACAGATTATCTCAACTGTTTTAAGGTAAAATTACCATGGCGGTCAACATGGCATATGTGCCAAAACCCGAATCCGGGGCGAAAGTCCTGAAAATAACCACGCCCAGAAACTGCACTGTCGGCATAGCTCTAAATCCTGAAATGCCAATACTACAGCCTTTTTGAAGTGCTCATCCCCGAGCCGGCGCGAAGCGCCGTGCGAGGGTACTAATTCCGCTCGGATATTTACACCCGGGTATGTGAAAACACAGTGGAATCCAAAGTCGTCCGCCGCGATGTCATGGACGGTTCAGGGTTTTGTACGTTATACGCATGCGCGAATTCAGGTCGAGAGAAACCATAGATATAGAGAAACATACGGATAACATTTTTAAAAGATTTACGCATAAAGATTTTGTTATTTCATCAAAAATGATTTTTAATACTCGGGCTATTGGAAAAACATACCGATAAACAGAGTCTTCAAAACAAGATAAACGAAAAGGAGTCGAATGGCTGAAAAAAAGGACACTTTAGAAGTGTTTTAAATGGGTAAGTGTCTATTTTTCATATTTTAGTTTGTGGATTTACAAAAGCGTATGTCACTCTATGAGGTTATTATAATATCGATTAAACATATTAAACCTAAAAGGTATTTTAGCAAGTTTAAATTTGAATTTTGAAGAAACAACGTAATGTCAAAAACTTCATTTTAAGATAAATTTAAAAAATATACTGTCAAAAAACAGTTGAAGTTTTCTGAATATTTTTTGACGTTTTTGTGAAATGTCTAAGGTTAAATTTTACAACAGCCAAAGCTAAAAGAGTACGTAATAACATATCTACTTTATATAGTGGGGCAATTCATAATTTTATAGTTAAAAGTACAAATATTTATATTACTCTTTTATCATTTTGTACCAAAAGTAAAAAAAATGTGTGTTGCTATGGTTACAATGATTGACCGAATACTTCATGTTACAATAAGAGTTCGAATAGGCGAGGGGATTCTGCATGAGTGTATTTCTAGTAGTGTTTAGAATGGTTGCTTTTATGGGTGGTCACTGGAGGGTGAAATTTGTCTCGGCATCATATTTTACAAGAAAATGACTATGCACCATCCCAGGTCAACTGCTAATTATGCATCAAATTACTCATTCACCTGGCAAAGTCTATGTTTTCTTATTTCCTAAAATTTTTTGTCATACGATGAAAAATATGCCTATTTTAATATAATTATTATAAATTTCATAAGGAATGATATTGTTTTGTTGAGATATAACACATTTCTGCCATATTTGGCCGATTTGTTTGCTTTTTATCGCCGAACCTCGCAAGTATCATCCAAATGTTCTACTTGAACACAATGCTAGTTGACTAAAGAATAATTCAACCAAGTTTCGTCGGGTTTTGGAGTAGTGCCATGTATTTTATATTCGCTTTTGTGTCCTTCGACATTTCCTCAATTATGTAGCCATTGCAATGTCTCGCCGCTTCTCTGCCCGATAAATGCCACTTCTTCGTACACATCTGTATTTATATTACAGTATCCAAAAATAATTGATTGTAGAATAGTCCCAATCGAAAAATTGAAAGCCCCACTCGGGAGTGAAAAACCTTCCCTCGTTCATCAAGAACGAGAATCTAAAACAAAAGGTTCAAACTAATTTGAAAGTCTCGCGCAATCTTCACGGAAACTCCTCGTGGGCAGCATTACAGGGGGGGTGCACATTTTCACGAATACGTTTGTTCGCGACCACAGCAACCCAAGCAAAGTTCGTGTGTTTAACTGATTATTAGTTTATATGTTTTATGATAAAATAAACAAATATTCGCGTAATTTTGTATTTTTCTGGTTTTCTTTAGCTATAAAAAAGAAACCAGAGATTTACGCAATATTTTTGCACCATCCTTTTAAGGATTTCTGTGTAGACGCCTGTACGTTTCAGCCCTCAGACCTCCACATTACACATGTTTTAACAACTACGTGATCCCGGCAAAACAGCCTTTAGGAGGCCGACTGGTCTTAAGGCACGGGAAACCCGTCGGTCACACCTTAGCAAGCAAAAATGCAAAAAGTTCGCCATTAGAAATGAGTGACTATATAGGTAATTATATTTCACATGAAATGTGAAAATTTAGTACAACATAAACATGCCTACCTATCAATTAAAAAAAATTCTTGACAACATACCACTTTCTCTGTACTGTTCTAGCTCACATCCGTTGATCTCTCTACAATAATGAGAAATTTCAAAGATAAATCAAATTGCCAATGGTAACCGCATGTTCATGCTCTTGCATTGTTTCGGTTCCAGATTCTTTTCTTTTTTGCGACACCTTGTAGTGTATTTTAATCACTATATTTAAATCATGCAGTATTATTTATTTTATTTAACTTTGTTGTTGTCTTCTTTTTCTTGAATCTTTTTCTTGAATATTTGTAACTGTCCGCCTCGATTAGCTTTTGCTATTTGCGGACAGAGATTGTCCTTCTAAATATTTAAAAAAAAATTATCATTAAACTACTTACATCCCCCAGTTACGTTCATGACCAAAATTAATCCAAGTCCGTAAGTCCATAGTGTGACTAACCAAGTGGTTTTGGTGACCCCATATCCATCCCTCCTCCTAATATATGGACTGCCTTGTATATGGAAACAGCTCTCTCGCAAAAAATAATCTTGTCAAAAGACAAAACCAGCGGGTACTTTCTCTTACTCTCAGCTTTTACCGAATATTTCGATTACTTCGATAGTCGAATTTCGAACAGAAGTAAAATAGTATTTTTACATCTGTCAAAAGTATATTTTGAGCTGGTGCGATATGTTGTTTTACTTTAATTAAGAGTAAATAAAACTGAGGTCTGAGGGCTGAAACGTACAGGCGTCTACACAGAATATCCTTAAAAGGATGGTGCAAAAAGATTGCGTAAATCTCTGGTTTCTTTTTTATTGCTAAAGAAAACCAGAAAAATACAAAATTACGCGAATATTTGTTTATTTTGTCATAAAACATATAAACAGTTAAACAGATGAACTTTACTTGGGTTGCTGTGGTCGCGAACAAACGTATTCGTGAAAATGTTCACCCCCCCTGTAATGTTGCCCATGAGGAGTTTTCGTGAAGATTGCGCGAGACTTTCAAATTATTTTGAACCTTTCGTTTTAGATTCTCGTTCTTGATGAACGAGGGAAGGTTTTTCACTCCCAAATGGGACTAATGCTTTCAATTTTTCGATTGGGACTATTCTACAATCAATTATTTTTGGATATTCTAATATAAATACAGATGTGTATCTGTGAAGAAGTGGCATTTATCGGGCAGAGAATCGGCGAGACATTGCAATGGCTACATAATTGAGGAAATGTCGAAGGACACAAAAGCGAATATAAAATACATGGCACTACTCCAAAACCCGACGAAACTTGGTTGAATTATTCTTTAGTCAACTAGCATTGTGTTCAAGTAGAACATTTGGATGATACTTGCGAGGCTCGGCGATAAAAAGCAAACAAATCGGCAAAATAAGGCTGAAACCGTGTTCTGGCGGGGGGTAGATGAAATGAAATGTGTTATATCTCAACAAAACAATATCATTCCTTATGAAATTTATAATAATTATATTAAAATAAGCATATTTTTTCATCCTATGACAAAAATTTTTAGGAAATAAGAAAACATAGACTTTGCCAGGTGAATGAGTAATTTGATGCAAAATTAGCAGTTGACCTGGGATGGTCCATAGTCATTTTCTTGTAAAATATGATGCCTAGACAAATTTCACCCTCCAGTGACCACCCATAAAAGCAACCATTCTAAACACTATGAGCAATTCAAAAAGGCTGTAGCATTGGCGGTTCAGGATTTAGAGCTATGCCGACAGTGCCGTTTCTGGGCGTGGTCATTTTCAGGACTTTCGCCCCGGATTCGGGTTTTGGCACATATGCCATGTTGACCGCCATGGTCATTTTACCCTAAAAGAGATGAGAGAATCTGTCCTAAATGAAATGCATACAAACTCCTTTACAGGTCCTAGACTAAAAGGCAATGGCAATATATCTGCGCCAGTGACCTGCGCAGATACAAAATATTGGTATGCTAAACGTACATGTATCTGTGCATATAGTTGGGCAAACCAGCTACTTGTAAAGAATAGGAGAACGATACATTATGTACAACAGATCATGGTCTTCATAATAGCTGTGGCGAGGGGTTGCTGCATGCCGTATTTCCACAATTACGTGCATAATGGTCGAGACACTGCCGCTGATTCAATTAAACAAAGACAAAAGTCACAAAATTGAACATCGAACTCCCCCTCCCCTCCAACCACATCCAATGTTGTGTGCTTGTTATAGCTGTTTCATTTTGAAACCTCACCAACATTGTCGTGGGGGAGAGGGGGATTAGAAATTGAGTTTTTGGAACATTTTTGAGAGAAACCCAACTTTTTAAAGTTGTCTCAAGTCATTTCGCACGCGATGTCCGGACTTTCTGTTTTCTGAATTTCCGGAGAAAGCTAATCTCTTATGTCTTCCGCATTAAAGGGTAACAATACTGTTATAATAAAGGCATCGTTGATAGAAAAGACTTGGTTTCTAATCAATATTACAGTAAAACGTGTTGTGGCATCACGCTATAAATCACTTGAAAAGCAGGAAAATCAGGATGAATCTTCGTATTGAACTATGATTAGATATAGCCTTATGGGCATATGTGATGAAGTTACTGAAACACGAAAAATTGACAGTAAATGCAATTTTTAAAGTCATCCGTGTATTAAATATATGCCAGGACGAATTCAAATTGAAGAGAGGCATATGTGCGCAAGACTAACGCGACGCATCGCCGTAATAGTGAATATCTTTGGCTTTACAATTATTACAGATGTAGAGGTTAGTATTTGAAACACGACGGCCCGGTGGTTGTCAAATCGGTGCGGTTTCCAATTGAAAAAATAATGTGCATCAGCATAGCAAAGCCATTATAAATGGATAGACTCCGCTTATTTGTTGCGCGATATTGCGCGCATGTCAACTACATCCATTGTACAAATAAAATAGGGTTCAATATTAAATACAGTCACATTATTCTTTTTATCCAAATTTTCCTCACAATATGTTCAAATCACTATAATAAGCAAAATTTTAAAGAGCTTTCGACAGGAAAACATATAACCAGATTTGACCAAATCGTAGGTAACTAATTATGTATTCTGGCAAACGGTTTACGGTTTACACCTGGAATAAATCATTTCTTCCATAATTATCCTTTTGTTTGTATGCGTAAATCGTACACTGTGAAGTGCATACTTTAATTTTTGCAAATAATGCTTTGTTGCGGTCGGAAATTTCTCAAGATTTTCTTGTGATTTCAGGTTATTAGATGAACCTTCGCAAAGTGTTGTTCTCGTTTTAATTCTTGACAATCGTGGTCAGATTCTTGGCCCACACGCCGAATTCTTTTTTTATTTCAAACCTTAACTAGTGAGCACTAAGAAACGCTACTTTATGGAACATTCTCTATAATAAACAGATAACGACTATGGTAACCCTTAAAAGACCGTACACTGTTTAGCTTCCTATCAATAATCTTAGCAATTCTTGGCATATTGTGGTTGATTAAATTGTCAAAAATGCATGAAACTCAGCGCATTGGAAAAAACATAGATTATTTCAGAAAAAAATAATTTATAGATCATGGAATTTACTAAAGTGTCGGGAATTTGAAACTTATGCAAGAGGTCAGGTCAAATCCGTTAACCAAAGCTATTTTACTGCTAATGTTGCGCATAATTAATTCAGACAATCCCGTGCATAATGGTTGAGATACTGCCGCTGATTCAATGAAACAAAGACAAAAGTAACAAAATTAAACATCGAACTCCCCCTCCCCTCCACCCCGTCCAATGTTGTTTGCTCGTTATAGCTGTTTCATTTTGAAACCTCACCAACATTGTCGTGGGGGAGAGGGGGATTAGAAATTGAGTTTTTGCAACATTTTTGAGAGAAACCCAACTTTTTAAAGTTGTCTCAAGTCATTTTGCACGCGATTGTAGTTACTTGTTAATGCATCACTTCATTTTAGTGTAGTGATAGCAAAATTTTCAAGGTTGAGCAACATTGATGTGCTATAATAAGAACATATAGTAGCAAAGAGGTCGTATGATGGAGGCCACTCATGAATAGAAAATGTTTTGAAGGTTGAGAGTCACGTGCATAATCCAATTCCGTTCATATAGTTAATGCATAGACCACATTGTGCGGTATATATAACACATCATACCAGATCAATATAATGTAATTGTGTCATTGGAGAAAATTCATATCCATAGATGATATCATAGGTTCAGTTTTAATTTGTACACATACATTGTATACCGCTGATTAGACCCATCCATACAACATACGGTTACTGTGGATATTAAGATTTTTTTTATTTACTAATTCACCCAAAATATTACCAATAAAAGAAAGAAAGTATATATTTACAAGAAGTGGGCTAGGAGCCTACTAGAAACCATGTGGCTTTTACTTAAGACCCCTAGATTATAAATTTAAATTATAAATATGCTGCGAGTTCGAGTGTTTGAAGAGAAAGGAAAAGTAGCGATAAAAATAATTCTAGATATGAAATGATAGTAAGATACATTATTAATTATACCATTTCTGATATGGAACGCTAGGCATTTACAGCTGATTTTTTGCCCAAAGTCAAATAATGCTATTTTCTAAACTATTGAAGATGTATGAAGTACTTTTCAATTATTGCTTTGAAAGAGCTATAAGACCTACAGTATAGGTTCTTTATATTGTGCGGGAAGATTATTCCACACCTCTGCACCTTGACTAGCAAGAGTGTTTTTTTATAATTGGTTGAATAGACCAGCGAACAGTAGTACACGGCCCCCAACCCTAAATTAAAGCTGTTCAGTAGTATTTGAGTTATATTTAAGCATTATTTGCAAAGTCACGATATCTACGGCTATGAACTTTTTTTATATTGGGAAATTTTAAAACAAACATACATATAGCGCCAATAATTACTCTTTGTAGTTTTATCATATTATGCTCTAGATAAGATTTCCGCACCAATTACAAAACATCCCAAAACAGTAAAAAAGGCTGTAGTAGTAAATAGGCAACATAAGAAAATTGTGACAATCTTTCTTGGTTTTTGTACTATAGGTCATACCTGAAAGGTCCACTCGATCGTACACGATTTTGGGTCGGTAGCAACGTATCTATATGAACAGGCTTTGAGATTGGTTGGTTATGAATCATAGAATAGTTGCTTGCTAATAGGAATTTAATGCCTTCCGTCTGAGACATTAGATAGATAAGTTGGTTATTATAATTGATAAGCCAGTAGTGGAAAGATAAGTACTGTCGTACAAAGGAAATACCTAAAATATCTTGGTGCCTGGATGATTAGGCAAATAATTGCAAAAGGAGTTATAACTACCTTGTCTGCGGTTCAAATCACTGGCATTCAGTCTACTGTCAAGTCAACACCACCGGTTGAATACATTAATAATTCACCACTTGCACGGTGGTCGCCACGTGTACTTGGCACGTGGTCAAAAATGTAAACAAACGGAAAAGTTCGGACTATGGGTCACGCACGCAATATAGTATTATATAGTAAAGCAATAATAAAAAAGCTATTTTACATAACCTGCGTCGGTTTCTGATCGTTTTATTGTCTGTGCGGTTTAAGTAAAAATGTCGGGTAAAAATGCAAGTGATAAGTTCAAAGTAATTAGCGTTAGAGAGCTTCAAAACTATTTATCGGATCACGGAGTTACAGTGAGCGGCCATTTAAAACCTGCATTGATCGATATTGCATCTTCTGTCGAAAGAATGGGGTTGCCAGTTGATCCAAATTTCATAAAGGATGACCATGAGAAAAGTCTGGAACGTCGATTAAATATTCATGATATTCAAATCAACGACCCGTTTACCATGAAAACGGAGAATAACTTCGTGCAGTCACCGCCATTCGGATACGACATATTCAATCATTTGATATATCACTCCGCCGAATACGATAAACAAGGGCTGGCTTCATACAAGTCGTATGATGATTACAGATTGTTTAAAATGACAAATAGGAGAAATGGAAATCAACAACTTGAATGTATTTCCTGACTTGTATCCACTATATGTTTGACGTTGGCTGGATAATCTGGAATGTTTTTCAATGTAGAATTCTGTATAATAAATTATGGCCCTGAGATTTGGATAATGCCTGAAAATCTTTGGTCTTCGCAAACCCTCCATGTCAGAAAGTGTGGAAAAAGGTAACAGGAATTGTAACTCCTTTTCTAAAAACAACACCCAGGTAGTAACTAGTCTGCTACAGGTGGATTCAGAGATTCCAAAGTTGTTTGCGAGCATAAGTATTGTTGGGCTATGTTTCAGTCTCACCAATGTCATTACAAACTGTTCTTTAATGGCGAGGGTTGTTAGCTCAACTTTTTGCTACATAAACAAAATAGAGAACCACGAATTACGCTTTGTGATTCAATGACCATTCATGTACCAGTCTACCCGAATCTATATAGTGATCACCATAGTCTATCTAACATATACAAGTACATAAATATCTATACCTTAATGTGCCTTTTATCCATCTTGGATTTTGGACCGACAGTAATTTTCCCTTTCCACAACTTTAACTTCTTTCCTTTGGCTTCAAATGGCCGTACAGCAATTGTATTGCATTTTTCGTTAAACCTTAAATAAAATAGTCTTTAAAATAGTCTTGTGCAAAAGCTATCTATACACTATTAGTACATGATATATATCATATATGTTGACGGCTAAATGCAAAATGGTAGTACAACATATTGTACTTTATTACACACCTGTATACTGTGATGTTTCTCTGTAGTGATCGGCGAAGAACATCCAACTGGAGAAGCGAGTGGAGAAGGGTCTATAATATTCAGTTCATTGATGTTCGAATCGTCACCAGTACAGCAATCAATATTACCGATAGCAGTGCTTTCATTTACATCAATCGCGTCGATTTTTTCCTCGCCCAAACTTAGCAAACTCTCGGCCAGAGATAATTCTTCCAATGACCGTGCTGTGTTTGACGAAAAAATCAAGAAGGGCCTCAGCAACTTAGGGCTACGCCGCTTCCTTTCAAATCGTTTAGACTCAAAACAAAAGTACAAAACACAAACTGTTTTAAATATAAAATTTGAACACGCGTGCAGTTGACGTTGAAGTTTTATATTCGCTTTTAAATTACAACAAAATATTTTATTCATATTACCTTTTCATTGCTCGTGACGGCGGACACTGGATCTGGGTTTTCCTTCGTTGGTCCATTACTACCAATAAAATGTAAACTACATAGCTGTCTTTCGAACAAACGAATTCGTCACCTCGACGGCACCCTATTATCCATTTGTTTCACCTTTCTCTCGACCGTTTAGGACCAGGAAAATGATGAAATTTGACTGGATCATTATTTGTATTTCTCTTATAAAGATGCGGATATCTTGTATCATTTTTACAAGTTCCCCAAGCACATCTTTTAGTCGCGACCATATTGCTTTACTATATAATACTATATTGCGTGCTTGACCCATAGTCCGAACTTTTCCGTTTGTTTACATTTTTGACCACTGCCAAGTACACGTGGCGACCACCGTGCAAGTGGTGAATTGTTTTCCGTACTATATAGGAATACTCGTTGTTTTGACTTCCTGGGGCGTTATGCAAAGGCCTATTGCACTCGAAAACATCCGCAGTAAAGACGCGTTCGTGGAGCCCAAATAAGGAAGGTGTTTGTATTAAAGAGGTGTCAGTATTAGAGAGGTGTCCATATTAGGGATGTGTCCGTATTAGATAAGTGTTCAGTAATACGAACACCTCTCTAATATGAACACGCCTCGATCCAACATCTGTCCAATATACAGACTGTCACACACCTCTCTAACACTCTAAATTTTGGCAGAGTTACCCGTATTCGGAGGTTTCCATATTTGAGAGATAAAGCCTGTTTTCCACTTCAAACGTATCGTAACGTACCGTAGCATTTTCTTTTGTGTCAAAATAATTAGTTCTACCCGAATGCTCAGGAAAAAAAAAATACGCTACGTTTCGGTGCGATACGGTTGAAGTGGAAAACAGGCTTAAGTCTGCATTAGCAAAGTATTAGTCGTAATAATGCGAGTCGTAAGCGTCGTAATGAGAGTTTAAACTTTAATCAGAAACACCAAGTAAAAGCTGGGGAAAGAAAGTTAATTGTTTGAACGGAAGCTTTGTTTGAGAACAAATAACAAAGCTTCATATTAAACTGTTGAAAAAGGAGATGCTCTTAATGCTAAAGTACTTATTTTCATACTTTCAGCTATCAAAGATCAACAGTACTAGACTAGAATTGATAAGCGTTAAGAATGGAGGAAAAACGTACAAATAAGCTAAAACTAGACGCGTGCCATAATTCCGGACGCTCTTATTTAGAAAGCGGTAAAATTCAACTGGGAATTGAAAACTTTCAAAAAGCCTTGAAACTGGCGACGGAACTGGAAGACAAAAACCAAATAACGGAAGCAAACAGTGAGTTAGGACATGCTTATAACATGAACAATCAGTTTGAAACGTCAATTGAGTACTACGAGAAATCCTTGAAAATGGCAAAGGAACGAGGAGATAGAAAGAAAGAAACAAGTGCATATCTTGGGTTAGGAAAAGCTTATAGATTGGACAATCAGATTCAAACGGCAATTGAGTACTATGAGAAATCCTTGAAAATAGCAAAGTCACGAGGAGATAAAGAACAAGAAACATATGCATATCTTTGGTTAGGAGAGGCTTATATTGTAAACAATCAGATTGAAACGGCAATTCAATACTACGAGAAATCCTTGAAAATGGCAAAGGAACGAGGAGATAAAGAACAAGAAACACCTGCATATCTTGGGTTAGGAACGGCTTATATATTGAACAATCAGATTCAAACGGCAATTGAATACTACGAGAAATCCTTGAAAATGGAAAAGGAACGAGGAGATAAAGAACAAGAAACATATGCATATCTTGGGTTAGGAACGGCTTATATATTGAACAATCAGATTCAAACGGCAATTGAATACTACGAGAAATCCTTGAAAATGGCAAAGGAACGAGGAGATAGAAAGAAAGAAACAAGTGCATATCTTGGGTTAGGAAAAGCTTATAGATTGGACAATCAGATTCAAACGGCAATTGAGTACTATGAGAAATCCTTGAAAATAGCAAAGGAACGAGGAGATAAAGAACAAGAAACATCTGCATATCTTGGGTTAGGAACGGCTTATAGATTGAACAATCAGATTCAAACGGCAATTGAATACTACGAGAAATCCTTGAAAATGGCAAAGGAACAAGGAGATAAAAACACTGAAACAAGTGCATATATTGGGTTAGGAGAGGCTTATAGATTGAACAATCAGATTGAAACGGCAATTGAATACTACGAGAAATCCTTGAAAATGGCAAAGGAACGAGGAGATAGAAAGAAAGAAACAAGTGCATATCTTGGGTTAGGAAAAGCTTATAGATTGGACAATCAGATTCAAACGGCAATTGAGTACTATGAGAAATCCTTGAAAATAGCAAAGGAACGAGGAGATAAAGAACAAGAAACATCTGCATATCTTGGGTTAGGAACGGCTTATAGATTGAACAATCAGATTCAAACGGCAATTGAATACTACGAGAAATCCTTGAAAATGGCAAAGGAACGAGGAGATAAAGAACAAGAAACATATGCATATCTTGGGTTAGGAACGGCTTATAGATTGAACAATCAGATTCAAACGGCAATTGAATACTACGAGAAATCCTTGAAAATGGCAAAGGAACAAGGAGATAAAAACAGTGAAACAAGTGCATATATTGGGTTAGGAGAGGCTTATAGATTGAACAATCAGATTGAAACGGCAATTGAATACTACGAGAAAGCCTTGAAAATGGCAAAGGAGCGAGGAGATAAAGAACAAGAAAAATCTGCATATCTTGGGTTAGGAACAGCTTATAGATTGAACAATCAGATTCAAACGGCAATTGAATACTACGAGAAATCCTTGAAAATGGCTAAGGAACGAGGAGATAAAGAACAAGAAACATCTGCATATCTTGGGCTAGGAACGGCTCATAGATTGAACAATCAGATTCAAACTGCAATTGAATACTACGAGGAATCCTTGAAAATGGCAAAGGAACAAGGAGATAAAAACAGTGAAACAAGTGCATATATTGGGTTAGGAGAGGCTTATAGATTGAACAATCAGTTTAAAACGGCAATTGAGTACTACGAGAAATCCTTGAAAATGGCAAAGGAACGAGGAGATAAAGAACAAGAAACATATGCATATCTTGGGTTAGGAACGGCTTATATATTGAACAATCAGATTCAAACGGCAATTGAATACTACGAGAAATCCTTGAAAATGGCAAAGGAACGAGGAGATAGAAAGAAAGAAACAAGTGCATATCTTGGGTTAGGAAAAGCTTATAGATTGGACAATCAGATTCAAACGGCAATTGAGTACTATGAGAAATCCTTGAAAATAGCAAAGGAACGAGGAGATAAAGAACAAGAAACATCTGCATATCTTGGGTTAGAAACGGCTTATAGATTGAACAATCAGATTCAAACGGCAATTGAATACTACGAGAAATCCTTGAAAATGGCAAAGGAACAAGGAGATAAAAACAGTGAAACAAGTGCATATATTGGGTTAGGAGAGGCTTATAGATTGAACAATCAGATTGAAACGGCAATTGAATACTACGAGAAATCCTTGAAAATGGCAAAGGAACGAGGAGATAGAAAGAAAGAAACAAGTGCATATCTTGGGTTAGGAAAAGCTTATAGATTGGACAATCAGATTCAAACGGCAATTGAGTACTATGAGAAATCCTTGAAAATAGCAAAGGAACGAGGAGATAAAGAACAAGAAACATCTGCATATCTTGGGTTAGGAACGGCTTATAGATTGAACAATCAGATTCAAACGGCAATTGAATACTACGAGAAATCCTTGAAAATGGCAAAGGAACGAGGAGATAAAGAACAAGAAACATATGCATATCTTGGGTTAGGAACGGCTTATAGATTGAACAATCAGATTCAAACGGCAATTGAATACTACGAGAAATCCTTGAAAATGGCAAAGGAACAAGGAGATAAAAACAGTGAAACAAGTGCATATATTGGGTTAGGAGAGGCTTATAGATTGAACAATCAGATTGAAACGGCAATTGAATACTACGAGAAAGCCTTGAAAATGGCAAAGGAGCGAGGAGATAAAGAACAAGAAAAATCTGCATATCTTGGGTTAGGAACGGCTTATAGATTGAACAATCAGATTCAAACGGCAATTGAATACTACGAGAAATCCTTGAAAATGGCTAAGGAACGAGGAGATAAAGAACAAGAAACATCTGCATATCTTGGGCTAGGAACGGCTCATAGATTGAACAATCAGATTCAAACTGCAATTGAATACTACGAGGAATCCTTGAAAATGGCAAAGGAACAAGGAGATAAAAACAGTGAAACAAGTGCATATATTGGGTTAGGAGAGGCTTATAGATTGAACAATCAGTTTAAAACGGCAATTGAGTACTACGAGAAATCCTTGAAAATGGCAAAGGAACGAGGAGATAAAGAACAAGAAAAATCGGCATATCTTGGGTTAGGAACGGCTTATAGATTGAACAATCAGATTCAAGCGGCAATTGAATACTACGAGAAATCCTTGAAAATGGCAAAGGAACGAGGAGATAAAGAACAAGAAACATCTGCATATCTTGGACTAGGAACGGCTTATAGATTGAACAATCAGATTCAAGCGGCAATTGAATACTACGAGAAATCCTTGAAAATGGCAAAGGAACGAGGAGATAAAGAACAAGAAACATATGCATATCTTGGGTTAGGAACGGCTTATAGATTGAACAATCAGATTCAAACGACAATTGAATACTACGAGAAATCCTTGAAAATGGCAAAGGAACAAGGAGATAAAAACAGTGAAACAAGTGCATATATTGGGTTAGGAGAGGCTTATAGATTGAACAATCAGATTCAAACGGCAATTGAATACTACGAGAAATCCTTGAAAATGGCAAAGGAACGAGGAGATAAAGAACAAGAAACATCTGCATATCTTGGGCTAGGAACGGCTTATAGATTGAACAATCAGATTCAAACGGCAATTGAATACTACGAGAAATCCTTGAAAATGGCAAAGGAACAAGGAGATAAAAACAGTGAAACAAGTGCATATATTGGGTTAGGAGAGGCTTATAGATTGAACAATCAGATTGAAACGGCAATTGAATACTACGAGAAATCCTTGAAAATGACAAAGGAACGAGGAGATAAAGAACAAGAAACATATGCATATCGCGGGTTAGGAGAGGCTTGTATATTGAACAATCAGATTCAAACGGCAATTGAATACTACGAGAAATCCTTGAAAATGGCAAAGGAACGAGGAGATAAAGAACAAGAAACATATGCATATCTTGGGTTAGGAACGGCTTATAGATTGAACAATCAGATTCAAACGGCAATTGAGTACTACGAGAAATCCTTGAAAATGGCAAAGGAACGAGGAGATAAAGAACAAGAAACAAATGCGTATCTTGGGTTAGGAGACGCTTATATATTGAACAATCAGATTGAAACGGCTATTGAATACTACGAGAAATCCTTGAAAATTGCAAAGGAACGAGGAGATAGAAAGAATGAAACAAGTGCATATCTCGGGCTAGGAAAGGCTTATATATTGAACAATCAGATTCAAACGGCAATTGAATACTATGAGAAATTCTTGAAAATGGCAAAGGAACGAGGAGATAAAGAGAGTGAAACAAGTGCGTATCTTAGATTGGGAAAGGCCTATGGATTGAACAATCAGATTCAAGTGGCAATTGAATACTATAAGAAAACCTTGGAAACTGCAAACGAACTGGGATATACATTTCTAGAAGATTTGGCAAGAAACGCATTTGGAGAATTGTCAAGAATTGCAGGTTGGTTAGCATAGAGTTATTTAAATCTAGGTTTTGACAATGCAATTTTCAACTTTCCTGCAAGTGTTGGTGTTCAGTTGAACTGCAATTTTTAGATTCTTTTGAATCTAGCAATCTAAGTCATTGGTGAAGGGTTTAAGGTAAATGATTCCAAAATGAAGTCGACCGACCTTAAACCGTCGAATGCAGCTGCGTATGTAAATAGTAAGTCATCACGTGACTAAATCCTAAAATCATTTACGTGGAATCCATAAAACTGGCTGTTTAACATGTTTTGTATATCATTAAAACAAGTATTCGGGTCAAATTTCAAGTCGATACAATTATTCCCTCGCGAGTTAAGAAGGTTTGAATAATTCTTTTTTTGGTAAGGTCAGCATTATTTCAAAAGCCGTTAAAAAGCTACGTTTTTCCCACTTTCACTACGTTTTTCCAAACTACGGAATTTCGAAAAGCATGATAAATTTTTTATAGTTTTCGTTGAAACGTGGGCGTGTGGGCGTTCAAACATTCCATACATTCCTTTATTTCGGTAGGTTGTTTATTTGAAATCTGCTTTTGTGTTTAAATGTTGAAACTATTTCCGAACTTTGTTTAGTACGTTTGGGACGTTCTTACCAAAATGAAGGCCGAAATGAAGAGGCCATCAAAAGCTACGAAGAAGCGGTTCAAATTGCGGATCGAACAGGTCGCAATGACATCAAGGCGAATGCTTATCAGCTCTTGGGAAACGTATTTACTGGAACGTCTGAGTATAAGAAAGCAATTGGGTATTATCAAAATGCACGTGAGATATCTCCAGGTCTCGAGGGAGGTGAGTTGGAAGTAGTAGCATATCAATGGTTGGGTTACAACCATCTGCAAGCTAGTCAGTATCAAGAATCTATAGAATATTACAACGAAGCAGTAAAACTTGCATCACAGCTTGGATGCAAAACGAGAGAATTCAACGCTTGCCTGGGGCTAGGAAGCACATTTACCTATATTGGCGACTTTAAGTCCTCGCGAGAATATTTCGTAAAAGCTCTCATAGTGGCAGAAAAGCTCAATGACAAAAGCCTCCAAAGACAAGCTCATGCAAACTTGGGAGCAGTATACTACAAGAGTTTCAAATTTGATGCAGCTGTCGAATCATATCTCAAAGTTCAAGAAATTTCTCATAATCTGAGTGATAGAACAGAAGAAGCCAATGCCTGTCTCATCCTTGGAAACACCTTCCAACAATTGAAGCAACACGAGAAAGCCGTTGAATCCTGGCAAAAAGCGTTAGATATTAGTGAAGAATTGGAGGATAAAGAAGTGCAAGCGAGTGCGATTAATGGATTAGGGTCTATTTTTTTTAACATTGGACAATACGAAAAAGCTCTAAAGTACTCGAAATATTTTGTGAAATTGACAGATAACCTCGAGAACCGCGGATCGAAACAAGCTCTTGCTCAGAAAACATTAGGAATGTGTTATGCTTACCTTGGAAGATTCAAAGAAGGTCTAACGTGTTTTAAGAAAGCTTTGGATATGGTTCTTGATCATTCTGCGATAGCACTGGAAGGAATTATGAATGAATGGTGCGGATATTGCTGCCATTTTATCGCAGGTCAACATCAAGAGGCAATAACATTTTATGAGAAGGCGAAAGAAATTGCCAAACAAGTTGGAGAAAAATGTCAAGAATATCGTTCAAACCAAACCATTGGTAATATATTAAGCAACACTGGTAACTATGATAACGCAAAAGAATATTACAAAGAAGCAATGAAAGCTGCGACGGAACTCGGTGATAAACATCGTGAAGGAATATCATGTTTCCATTTTGCATTAGTTTGTACTAAAGCTTGTGATGATGAGATGGCGATAAAATGGTATGAAAAGGCATTGGGTATTCTTGGAACAGAGCTCAATGATCACCTCTTGCAGGAGAAAGCCCTTACTGGTTTGGGAGTTGCTTGGTTCAATCTTGGAAACATTCAAAAAGCAACTGAATTAATTGGGAGGGCTCGAAAATTTGGCAAGGAGGAAGTCGAAGCAGGTATTTATTTTTCTTCAATGTTGAAAGCTAGATAATTATAAAGAAGTCAGTATGATTGTTTGTGATGCTTCTAGGCAGATATTGTTCCTATTTATTTCAAAATTTTGAAACGTATTTTTCTCTTGTATAGATCTCCCGGACGTTGATACTACGCATCAGCACGAACCTGTGGAGAAAAAATCGTCGTCGCCTGTACCGGGTAAATTCAATTGAAAGCATCCTACCAGTGTCATGTTAGGATTATTGCGATTTATTTGTCCCAATTGAACTCTGCCTCCGTAATATCAACGAAAACATTGGACCTGAAAACAACATCTTGATATATACTTTTGTAGTCTGCTATATGTAATATATAATAAACGTATGGTTCCAATTACATTCCAATTTCATTGGAAAATTCATTTCTTAGAACACCCTTACTCTCTATGTCCAGTTGGGCCGTTCGCTTCCTTCCCTGACCTGTATTTAGAGACATTTGGAGAGCCAGCCTTGTGTGGCTGAACGAATGTTATTAAACTAATTATGATTACAGTAAGATACAATGTTTCCTGTGAATTTCTATTCATTGCTTATGTATTTTTCTATAATAGATTCTCGTACAGCAAAGACGAATTCAGAAAATTTTGGAACATTTCAAGAAGCAGAGCCAGTTACAGGTAGAACCCAGAAATCATATTGATTTCACACTTGCAAGTATGCATGTCTTTTCGAATTTGTGTCACAATGTGCCACGCTCGTGATAAACTATTTCGCACATGTAAAATCACGTTTTAGCACAATTTAAATTTTGAGAATACTGACAATCGAAATTGTGTTCAAATTTTTGCAATGGTCTACGGAAATCCAATTTCCATACTAGTTGCCATTTCTATACTATTATATCTATAGTCGGGAAATAGTATGAAAATTTCCTCGTAATTATCAACATGTTTGCTAGACGAAGCAAATATTGTTTATTCAATTACACGAAACTTTACCTGCTAAGTTGGCGAAGAATAACGATATTTATTTTTTATCTATGTAAAATCTGATTGGCTGACAAGCCTTTCAGAGCGGTCCGGATTTTTGCTTTCGGCCCGCTCTGAAACTCATCCGGCCCGCTGCGAAAAATGTAAACAAACCATAAAAAAATAATATTAAGTAAACTCAAAAGTAAACTATGACAGATTTAGTAAACTATGACAGATGTTATTATCCTGAAGATATACACGACGAGACCGCGAAAGAAAATTACGTGCCCAGCAGTTTTAATGCGTCGTAATTAAATGACGAACTAAACTTGCGTTTAAATTGTCTCTATAGTATCGCTATTATCTTTTAAATGGTAGATAAAGAATAAACACGTTATTTACCGGCAGCTTCGGTTCGGATGCAAAAAACTGTGCCCCTGTCTTTCAAGACCTCGGGCACAGTTTCTTGCATCCGGAGCTCGCAACCTGTAAATAACATACATATACACAATGAAATACCCAAAAGATTCAAAATATAGTGCTAAAAACTGCGATCTATGACTAAGTGTAATGTGTTGGTACGAGGTACTAAATTCTTAGATGAAATTTTTTACTAAAACTTTTTAGAAGAATGGGTAAATTCGGTGATTGAAGAAACATGCAACCCAAGCAGAACATAAAGATTACCAAATGAAGACTTGGTTCGTCTTGAAAAATACATCAAAGATTTTTCTGCTACGTACGTGTATACCCATCGAGCATCGAGTAAGGAACCTCTAACCGAGAAAGTGCGTAAGTCGATGACAGCAAATGTTAAATCGTCAGCTTACGAAAACCTGTTGAGTCGAAATAATAATAAATTGGGTAGAAACGGTGGAAAATTTGTAACTGACGATCAACAAATTTTCAACTTTGCAAAAGATGACATCTGTAAAAATGCTTCACCTAAAAAGCCTGCAAGACTTCACGAACCTTTGGCAACTTACATCAAGTCCATTGCTCAAATTTCATGTGGAAGAACACGAGGAACATGTTGGCTTGTGACGGACATGCTGGTAATAACTAACTTTCATGTTTATATGATGATCAATACGGAAAGAATGGAGACGCAAAATCCCAACTTGCCAATCCTTGTTTCATTTGATTACTTCTATCCTGCACAAACAGAACATGTTGTCACTGTAGAAGTTGATGAAGGACAGGATCCAAAGCTCGAGAATCCTCTCTTGGATTATAAATTCTTGCGTTTGAAAAAAAACGAAGGTCTTATAGATCGTGTTCGTCTTGGTCCAGTTGTTCGAAGTCGTCCATTACAAGAAGGACGAGTTATTATCGTTGGTCATCCGGAGGGTAACGAAATGCAGGAAGAAACATGCGTTGTTGTCAGTTATCACTCGTGGCGTGAGAAATTAAATCAAAGGCATAAAGTTTGTACTGGTGTACACATGACCAACGCAAAACTACTGCAATCAACTGAAAGATATCAGGCATGTCTGCCGTATGATACAAGTCTATTTTCTGGTGCTAGTGGTTCTCCTGTTTTTGATCTGAACGGAAACATCGTCGCGATGCACACGCAGGTACGCACACTAAACGTGGAGGGAGGAAAACGTTCGTTGATGGAATTTGGTGTGCAGTTCAATGCAATATGTGAAGACATGGGGCGATGGGGTGATGTTGTCGAAGAATTATTTCCAAACTATAATTTGGGTATTGATGAGCAGCCAATGAATGAACAGCCAATGAATGAACAGCCAATGGACGAATACTAATTGTAATGAACTTCTTTAGCCCTTAAGACAATTATAACCCAACATAATTAGTATAACTAATTCTAGAAAAATAAGAACATAATTAAACAGAGTTGGAAGGGCGAAGGTGTGGAATTCTACGTCTTATGAAAATGTACGCGTGCTTGTTTTCTGAAATGAACAAGAAATCTTGCTATTTTATAGTCTCTACAAGGTGAATAAAAAAAGGCAATCCAACTTCAGCATGTCTGTATGCGTTTGATATTGTGTTTTTCGATTATACCATTTTTACACTGCAAAAACAATCAGGATTTTAGATGTCCAATGTACCCTTTTTGTATCATTATATACGAGAATGACCAAGTATTAATCGAATAAAAACTGTGAGTCGAAATCGCATTTCTCCACCGTTGGGAATTGAGTGCAAAACTATTGAAAACAAATCCCATTTCGATCTAAAATACATGGATCTCAATTTAAAAGGCATAACATATGGAATACAATTAAACGATTTTTATATCTGCTTTTTTATACCTTTTGTTAATATGTGCACATTGGTGGAAAAATGTATTTTCGACCTGCAATTTTAACCGGCTTGTCATTTCTGCTTGGAATGATACAAAAAAGTTGTCAGCGAGTCAGTCAAAAGCTAAAACCTAACTTTGTAATATGAAAAAATAAAATTTTGAAATATTGAACGCACAAGAGTGGATTATCATTTTCATACACCCTGTATTAAAATATTATACATGAACAAATAACACCTTCGCACTTTCATTGCTTGTCAGTAAGAATTTTCACTCCAAGTGTTCCTTGTATTGAATTCGATGTATTTACACAGAATTGGCGCTTCAAAGTGTAGAGAATAAGTCGTTGGAAATTGAAAAATTTACATCGCTGTCGTGGCGACGCCTTCGAAGATTACTTGTTAGTTTTATTCCAGAATTAAAAGTAAGACATTTTATGAGGTGTTTTTTTCTTAATTAAAAAAGCAAGAAATGCACTATACTGGCAGAATAAGAATGCAACTGAATCAAACTGCTTACATGTGGCTCGAGGGTCCTTCCAATTCTTTTTTATAAATAGAAAATTTTCAGATTTAAATCTGAATTTCACTGGACAATTATCTATTTGTTGACAAAAGACAAAGTACCTGAGATAAATAAAACTATTTCTATGAAGTTTGAAATTGCCTTTACGTAACTGCCTTTGCTGTGGCAACAATGACGTCCTGGAGATTCATTATATGTTGTCATGTTTTCATTCTGATATTATATTCACAAAAAAGGTAAATCGTATTAATACTGGTTGAAATAAATCAAATGTTGAAAACACAATTTATTGTAATTTGAACCCTGAGTTTCCCATGTGTTAATAAAGTTATCATCCCATTTAATTTCTAATTGGCTAGAACTTACTGCGTTAACTACGTTTTGGCTTGATTAATGAGTACACCCCCCCGCCCCCCCACCTTTTATTGGCTGGCGATAACAAACATGCTTGATGTGATGGTAAACACCATAGAAATAATAGATATAATATAGTCATCCACCGTATAACAGAATATTTGCGAAGAAAATAAGGAATTTATGTAATGTGGTTTATCAGAACGAAATCTACTTTATCTAATAGTTTAATAACCAGGAAATTAGAACTGGTAAGAAGGTGCTAAGAAGCTTAGGTAAATTTCCTAAGTCGATAAGCTCGGCGCCGCCATATCTAAAATAGAGCACGCAAATTGGCACGCAACGCGGCAACGTGGGTGAGAGGTGTGGTGCGAGCACTATATAAAGGACAGGTACAGCAAACAAATGCAGCATGTATACCACAACTGTGCTGATATAAAGACATCATCGTCAAAGTTGGATATTTGTGTTAGGTAAGAAAACTTTGTATACTATTGTATTAAAATTTATTTTTATTCTCCTTATCTACATGGCGCCCCCGAAAGTTTTAGTTTTAGGTCATTCATTTGTACGTCGACTTAAGTCCGATATGCATTTTCAGTCAGACTCACGAATGTCCCCAACATTTAAACTTAACGGGACAGTCCAAGTTTATATGCATGGTATTGGTGGTCGCACGGTTTGTAAGGTGCGGAAACATGATGTTGGGGTTGTAGCACGCCTCTACCCAGAGATCGTCATCTTGGAGATTGGTACAAATGATTTGTCCTTTTACCACCCGAAGTGCATAGTGGGTTCTGAAATTGAGGAATTGGTGTCTTTGTTGCAAAATACTTATTCCGTCAAAGTTGTGTGTGTTTGCCTGCTAACTCAGCGCAATCGTATTCAAGTTTTCAACGAGAAACGAGTCATTGTTAATCAATACTTAAGCGTTGTGTTAGAACATATGCCGAAAGTTTTTACTTGGTTTCATCGGGGTTTTGCACGGCCATCGGTAACACCGTTTCTTCGAGATGGGGTTCATTTCAACAAAATCGGTCAATACCACTTGTATGGAAGTTATAGGGGCGAGTAGCTTATCCTGGTCGTTTGGCGTCGGAAGTAATTAGTATTCATACGTCACGCCTGGAAGTAAGAATAATAATGAGGTGACGTAACATAAAGCGTTGCGTAACTTAAAGCGTTGCGTAACATAAAGCGTTGCGTAACATAAAACGTTGCGTAACATAAAGCGCTGCGTAACATAAAGCGTTGCGTAACATCCATACCGAGAGTATAAAGCGGTGAGGATATAGATGCTACTCGGTATATTGTTCACGGCTTTCACGGAGAGAACATTGTTGGATATATCTGTTGTGAGATTTAGGTTGAACGATGAAGTGTTTGCACGGAGAACCAGCTGCTCATTCAACAACGAAAAATGGTTCGTTTTGGTTCTGTGGTCAAAATCCAAGTTGTAATTTCTTTTGCTCGGAAGACGATGGTTATCTATTTGAAAAAGCCATAGCTGCCTGGAGATCTACGAATCAGCCACAGCCACAATGTGACGAACATCATAAGCTTGCAAAAAATGCGTGTGGTCAAAGATTTGATGAAAAAGAGTTACGGAAGACCGTTTTTCGTTTGTTCTGACAAAAAGAGTCCATGTTCATTTTGGGTATGGGGTGATGTGGTACCGGCAACGAGACCGACTTGTCATCACAGACTCCCGTGTGCATCCCGAAAAGTCAAAAAAGAAGGTGTCAACAAGGATCGTATGTTTTTCTGTTGTCCTAACGACAAGGAAAACTCGTGTCGCTATTTTGAATGGGCTCCCTAAGAAGAAGGTTTGCTGCAGCCTGTAAACTTCACTATGCCTGGACCAGTACAAGGCCGAGAAGAAGATAACTAATTAAAAAATTGATTTGATGATTTAACACGTAGTTTTCAGAACATGAACATTAATTAGAACGTTAATTAACTTCAGAACATTAATTAACTTGTTTAGATTTACAACTCTTTGTATTTTATATTTCAAATAAACACGTTTTTGCCGTTATGCCTTCATTTGTTGTTGGTGTTGGTTTGCAATGGAAGTGGTTTTTGATGAGCTTCAGAAAAATAACGTTGACATTGACATGAAAACGTTATCGCATCATATAAATGTTTGTCTTGAACATCACAAAACACTGTATGAACAAATGGCAACGCGTGTTAATGCCTGCGATCTAACTACGCTTTTTCACGAAACGAATGTTATCAATTTTGGTCGCGCCATAGCTTACCTAACAATGGTTTATGTGATGAATGACTCTTGCTCCGAGCACGTTACGCGTAGAACTGTACGACTAGTTGCAGCAGTTTTAAAAACCATTGATTTCACAAAGTTCAAGATCGAAGAAAGTTTTTTCCGCAAAATGATTTCTTTCGCTAAACGCATATCTTCGCTATAAAGTATACGAGCATGTGAAATAAAACTTATTACGTATTCTCCACCATTTCGTTTATGTTGAATATGGATATCATTCTTTTCTGCCGCATAGGATCTCAAGCCATTTCAAGGCGATATTGGATTGTTTGGTTTTCGGATGGTAACCGTGTGGAGGAATGATGGCAATGGTATTTTTTGGAGGTAATTGGTTCGGTATACCAAATTACAAGCCGAGGCGATGGTCAAGCATTTTTCAAAGGGATCGATATCAGTAACGTCACGGAACAACTCGCGGAAATCAAGACAACAGCGGCGGAGAATATCGACGTCAGAGCGACAGTAGGCGAGGATTTCTTGCTGGAAGTCGAACACGTAATCGCTCTCTTTCAATTCAGTGTGCCATTCTAAAAACTTTTCCTTCTCGGCAGGACTCATTCCATCAGGATTATAGGATAAACTGAGAGGTATGGGTCCGACATAATTCTCGTTCTCTTTCTTTTTGAACAGATGAGGGAAATAACCTTTCGCAAATTCGTCGATTCCAAAGGTTTTAGGAAAATCAGCCAATCTCATCGGGATAAAACTCAAGGAGTCGATAAACTTGATTTTGAACATTGGTACATATAGTGTAAGTGTCTTCGTCCGATACGTCGTCCGATACGTTGTCGTCTCGTTTCTTTTCAGGCTGTATATAACAGTAGTGGCTACCGGGTCGAGTATACTCTTTACATATACGACATTTTGTCATGCCACAATGATGCTTGTCCGGATTCTTCTGGGTTCGTCTGACAGTAGTGTTGCAATCAGGGCATTTGACTAGATCAGAACAAATCGATTTTGATTTTCCCATCGATTGTTTATGTCTATCGAAACATTCTTGGCTTTTAAAACATCGATTACATTTGTCACAGTGAATCCAGGATACAATGGACAGTTTAGAAAACGACAACATTTACACGCATTGGGACATAAATGATCTCTCTGGTTATTGTAAGCTTTCTTACAGGTGTGACAACATAGACTCCGAGCCATAAAGGCAGGCATGGTGGTAATAACGTCGTAATGGTTATCAGGTAATAAAGGTAAATTATTTTCTCTTTCTCAGGACCGGTATAGATGAGACTGCTTTGGTGCTCTTTAGACACGATGTTGATCTGGTAATCGGAAAGGTACGTCTGAAACTGTTTGACTTCGTCCAAACCACAGGGACCTTGGGGAACGTTAGCATTCTGATGCAATTATTGAGCCAAACGGGTTTGTAGTGGTCTCCGATGATCTCGTATAAGACGATCCCGACTATCATTTTCAATCTTAACCTTGGCCATGGTAACGACCAGAGCTCTAGCTAAACATAGTTCGTCCTTGTTTTGAGTTCTAATAATTGATTTCTTCATTACCAGATGCTTTTCCAAATTAATCTCGCTTCGTTTCGCACCCTTGCCACCATGAGGCATTTCTACATGAACCATATTAACACAAACCGTATCATTCAATCGAAATTTCTTATTAGATTGGATGACACGTTGAATCTCAGCTAACACGCATTCGGTCGTCAAACGTTGACGAGGCATGAAAGGAAGAGAAATGGGGGGATCGAGCACAGGTGATCGTAATACAAAACGGACTTGATCGTGTTCAGGAATATCTTGGGCGATGATATTCAACAAATTCTCGAATATTTCATGAAGCCGATTATGGAATTGGGAAAGCTCCAAATGTGCGAACATGTCCGTAAATTGAATAGCATAATCCGTACCGGTTGTCTTAAACTTTTTCACTTTTACTTGTTTAACATTGGTCACAGTAAAAAAGTTATCGCTAACCTCATCAGATGTCCCGGCGCCATCGTTCGCTTCATCAAAATATCTTTTCTGGCCACAACCGACTTGTACCAGAGGCTCATCGTTTATCTCTTCGTTCATATAATCATAAGCTCTCTTCTGGCCTTTCTGTAACACGGGTTCGTCGTTCTGCCAATCATACAGAAATCTCTTTCGTTGTTCGGGTGTCCAGGTACCGTAAAATCAGGCACAAGCTCTAGCCGCTCGTTTTCCATTCGCCATTCCATTATACGTTGAAAAATTTCCATTTTCTTCTCAAACATAAGCCGTTGTTCCATTTCACTAAAAACATACTGACTTTCCAAAGCCGTAATTTTCGCTATCGTTTGGCACTCGGATATTTTCGTATCCATGTCTAAACAAAAAGTGTTTTAAGGAGGCTCCCTACAGTTTTAATTCTGTAGCACGCAAACGTGCTCTAAGGTCCATTATTTGCTCATTTTGCAAGGTATGGTCACGAGACTTGGCCATCAGATTGCCACAATATTGCGGATTACGAAGAACAAAATATGTTTCTAAATATTTACGTTGCCATGGTAACAACGCGATTTAGAGATTGTCGTATTTGTATCTTCTTTATTAATTTTTTGGATTTTTCTTCGGTAAAGCTTTTTTATTTTTTGCACACGAGCACAGAAATCACAAAATGCATAAAATATGCGATTTTAAAAAAATTCCTCGGAGCCGAATTTTTTTAAATCTCAAAAAAACTTTTTTTGCAATAAAAAAAATTCGGCTGCGAGGAATTTGTTTAAAATCGCATATTTTATGCATTTTGTGATTTCTGTATCGTATGCAAATTTAAAAAAAAATTACCGAAGGAAACAGGAGAGAAATGTATTTATAGTTTGTGTGTGACGTCAGAAAAATCAGGATTTCATTTTTCACGCGAGACAAGCCTTCGAATACCCACGCGTGTGGACAACGAAATTTTGGCGCAATCGTGATTCGTGATATAAAATCTATAAAAGGTTTGTTTATAATACACAATCTTCGTTTGTACTTTGTACAACTTTGTACAACTGCAGATCCCGCGACACAGAATTAAAACTGTAGGGAGCCTCCTCAAGTTCATTTACTGTCTACCACGACCAAGAAAGTTAACATAAATTAACAGACGTATAGGTATTTACCTTTAAAATCAGGTCTTTTAAAATTCAAAGCAGTCCAGTAAAGTTTTATCTGTGAAGAATATATCAAAGCCAGTCTTTTCACAAGAAATATATCCAACAATGTTCTCTCCGTGAAAGCCGTGAACAATATACCGAGTAGCATCTATATCCTCACCGCTTTACACTCTCGGTATGGTTGTTACGCAACGCTTTATGTTACGCAGCGCTTTATGTTACGCAACGCTATTAGTATTTAGACGTTACGCAACGTTTTATGTTACGCAACGCTTTATGTTACGTCAACTCATTATAAACAAAGGTTTTGAAAAAAAACAGAAACAGCCAAATGTTCGCTTTGAAAGAGATAAAAAAGACAGAAAACACTCCAAAAATCATTGAAGGGTAGGAAATACATTATAAAATAACATGAATAACATAAAATAACAGGATGAGACAATCATGCACGAAAAATTTTGTCCGTTGTTTCTTTGTCGTTATTTTATAAAATAATTACCAAATGGTTTTCCGTGCAGATTGTGTGATCCAAACACTTGGGATGTTGCTCGACTTTCTGAAAGCTAAAAAATACTCGCCTATCGGCTAGTATTTTTTTACGAAAGTCTCGCAACATCCCGTGTGTTAGGATCACACAATTCTGTATGGAAAACCATTCTGTAATCCTTTATTAATATATAGAAATTAGTTAAAAAGAAAGTTTTCAACAGAATTAATAACGAAAAAGCAGCAAGAAAACATGTTCATGAGGATATAAATCTTTCGAAAATCCGCGTGAGAAAACAAATTAAATAAATTTGCAGTTAGTACGCACTTGCTTTGCTACACAAAAGTTATATAAAATATCGATTATTTCACTTTAAGTTATGAAAAAACCCATAACAAAAACATTTATAATATTCAATCGGAGTCGCGACAAGGTTTGTGGGTGAACGAACTGTACAAATAGAGTATATTATTGGTGTAGTTAATGTCTATAAGACTATATTATAAAACGATTATATCATTCGCTCTCGTCGTATATGGCTGATAGCCGACTCGGTGCTAAGCAGGTCATCGGCTATCAGCTCATATACGACTCGAGCTCATGGTATAATTGTTAATTATATGACTATCACCGTTTCACTAATAAATATTCAATCTATCTTATAAAATTACGAAATTATTCTTCGTCAGCTTTACTCTTTTAGTTGTTTCAAAACAAAGTTTTTCATGTCTTAGGGACCGGTCATTATTTATGGCAGGGGTGGGCAAAATTTTTTCCCACCCCACCTTTTTTGTACCAAAAAAAATTTTACCCCATATTTTATAGAAGGTTAAAAAATAAATTACCCCACCAAATCATCAACCTTTTCATAACAACCAATATTAAAAATTCGATTTTCCGTTATTAAATTAAACATTCAGTTTATTGCACTAAGCACTCGGTCAGCATTTTAACAGTTTTGTGCGATGGATACATATTTTTATTTTACCCCACCCCAGACCTGCCTAATTTTTTAGTTACCCCACCATTTTCTCTTCGGCCCCCACCCCAGCCATAAATAATGACCGGTCCCTTAGCAAAAACTATAGTATATATATATTATTATTAGTATTTATTTTTTATCTATGAAAATAAAGCAATCTGATTGGCTAGCGAGCGTTTCAGAGCGGTCCGGATTTTTGCATCCGGCCCGCTCTGGATTACGCGACAAAACACAGGAGTGTTTAAAAAATCTACCCAAAAAGTTCAAAAAGCTAGCCTAACGATAGTTAGAGTACAAAAATGAATTGCATCAACTCCAAAGGCTTCATATACTAAGCACGATGCGTCGAGAAAACTAAAACATTTGTTTTAAATGCTCGTGTATTAAAACTACTACATTTGTTTTATTGCTCATGTATTTCAGTATTTGGCCACATTAAAGTTAAAAAAATACAGTTTAAACAGATATCATAGAAGAAAAAACTTTTCTCCATACATAAAACTTAAAAATATGGACCAAACTGTAGTGAAAACATGATTTTTCTGCCCATTTGTTAAAGTACTTTTCGCATACATATTGTAAACAAAAAAAATTAAAGCCGTGGCCCTTGGCAAACAAAGTTGAGGCTATATGTTTTTTTACCGTGAAATGACCAGAAAAGAATTACAACATACCTTGTTCATTCTCCAGTTTTAGTGGAAAGCGTGATCGAAGTCAAAACACATGCATTCACTGCATGATTCACTTTATGAGTTTTATATGGCCAAAGCAAGTAAACACGAAGATATCCTTGTCGAAGAGACACGGAATACCGGAAAACCAGGCCAAAACCTTTCATTCCTATTCATTTCACTGCTATATTTAAAAATATCGTGCACATTTTTACAGAAACCATGGTTTTTTGTGAGTTTCTTGCCAGTTTTCTTGAGTTTTCGTCTTCGTGTTTTCTTTTAACGTTCAAGTTTTGTCAGCCTCGCTTTGAATTCACAATTGCACTGATCTCAAATTATTTCGCTACACTGGAATTTTCAATTTTAATAAATTCTTAAATTTTACCTATGCTAAAAAATAAACACGTTATTTACCGGCAGCGTCGGTCCGGATGAGAAAAACTGTGCCCTCGGTCTTGAAAACGTCCATCGCCCTCCGGACTCGGGCCGTTTTCAAGACCTCGGGCACAGTTTTTCTCATCCGGACCTCGCAACCGGTAAATAACATCTATATATCTATATATTAGTTTATCACATACTTGTGTCTTTACCAGGACGATAACAGGGTGCATAATATAAAAACGATATGTCCCTAGCGACGATATCGTTTTTATTTCCCGCTGCTTATCACCCCGATAAAGGCACTAAATGTGATAAAAAGTTTATCACACTCATGACTAGGTGATATCAGTTTATCCCTCTCGGTACGATATCATAATTGTCCCTCTTTCGCTGCGCTCACTCATGACGATGATATCGTACTCGCGTTATAAAACTGGTATCACCTCATCCCTCATATGATAACCTATACATATATCAAGCAACTCAAAATTTCGGTCTTGTTATCAGTAAGATGAAGACGAAAGTATTATTTCAACCATTTTTTGGCGAAACGGAGCAACAAATTTGTATAGATGGCGTGGCACTGGAGAACATGTCCAAATTTAAATTTTTGGGTGGTATAGTCCAGAACGATGCAAAGTTGGATAAAGACGCGATCAATCGTATTCGTAAATTAGCCAGCCAAGCATACGGAAGATTGACCGAACGTGTCGGGAAGAGCCTTCACCTTTTGGTTAAAGCCAAATTATCCCTGTACAAATCTGTTGTGTTAAGCACACTGCTTTATGGCACATGCGGAAACATGGGCGCTATATGCAGATCACATAAGGCAGCTGGATAAATTCCATCAGAGATGCCCTCCGACGAATTCTGCATGTAAAATGGCAAGACAGAGTTAGCAACAACACGGTTTTGAACAAGGCAAACGTGGAGGAAATGGACGTTATTTTAAAAGAGTGACAGCTAACATAGTGTGGGCATGTAGTTAGGATGGAAAATGATAGACTGCCAAAGAAAATTTTGCACGTTTGGAGAGCTAGAGTTGGGGAAACGATTGCAGAGAAGACCGAAACTAAGATTTAAAGATAGCGTGAATAGAAGTTAATTTAAAAAAATTTGGTTTAAGTACAGACATTGAGACAGGAGAACAGGATAAGTTGGTACGTTGAACGAAACTGAGAGACGGTGCGATATCGCTAGCAGAATACCTAAAAAGGGAACGAGAAGTATGAGGCAAAAGAGATATGAAAGAGCCAATAAAGAAGGGTGTTTTGAGTGCAGCACATGTGGTAGACTATGTAAAGGGAAAGTTGGTCTCACAACACCTCAACAGAAACATCGATGAGATGCAATGGGCGAAGTCGTCTTTAAGCTTTAATAATAATAATTATTAGTCTATATAGTTGTCAATGAAATAATCGCTGAAAGCTGTTCTTTCAAAAGCATTGCCTCAAGCAACGCGGAAAAAAGATATAAAGAGGCTAGTTTAGTAAGATTATTGAACTCCAGATATGTTATAAAACGATAGAAATATTATTTAAAAAAATATACCTATTGACTTTGACTTTTTTATTTGAGTTTTGTTTTGGTTTTCACAGCAACCCCGAAATTATATTTTTAAAAAAAATTTCGGTAGATCCTCAGTTAACGTTCAGGACTAATCTTTTTCATAAAAGACACTCCATAAGAATATGTTTATCTTCTACTCTACTTTTTTCTTTTGCTTGAAAAACAATAACGCAAAATTCCCTGTCACAGAACACTGGAACGAGTCAAAATACTCTTATAAATTGGCCATTTTATGGAGACGACATTTTGACTGAGAAGAGATAGGGGTACGTATTCCATTTTTAATAGTTCTATGGTAGACATCCACGATCTTGAAGTTTTTCAGTAAGTCATTATGATGTCACAATGATGATTATTTGCAGAACAAACATTGTGAAATATTTACAGAAAGAAATATTTCATACCTGATAGGGTAGAACTTACTGCATTAAACGTTTTGGCTAAATTAATGAATTAGCCCTCTCCAGCCCTCTTTTCTATTGGCTTTATGATGACTATAACAAGCATGCAGGATTTTATGATTTGATGTTAAATATCCATTTGTCAACAAGTTTGTGAGTGACAACCTTGAAGCAACTTGCTAAAATGAGAACATTGTTATAACTTGTTGACAAGCTTGCTACAAGTCTGTTGCATACAAAACACATTACATCTGCAAGATTTTTACGCGTGTAAACTATATTTGAACCCACGTAAATATTCACGTGACATTGGAAATCAAATTTTGTGTGTGCGAAAATTATCAACAGAAAAAACTCGCAACAAGATCGCTAAATGAAATAACTGAAAATAGGCAGCAAATGTTTAAATCAAATTTAATAAATAATAGATAAACAAAATAGGCTACCAAAGTTTACTTCTAAACAAATTACAAAACATCTAAGTAACGACGAGAGTGCGCTCAGGATCCGAAAATAGCTCATATTGAAAAAGAAACGTCTTGGGCTTAGCAGGTATCCTTCGTTCAACTTCTAAATGCTAGACACGCTCTCATGATAGGTAATTAATAATCCAACATGAGCCAGTTTGTTACGTATCACTTTAAACCTTAAAGGTGCTGAAAATGATATCACTACAGCTATGTATACATATAGCCATCAATGGACTAAGGCTAAGTGGATTAAAATTGTAACTGTAGGAATGCGTCACTAACTTTCTAAAAAATAATTAATTATTTTTACTTTATAGAAGTCATACATTGTTGAAAGGCAAAAACAAGTGGCCTTCGATTGATTGGTAGAGATTGGAATTAATTTAACCATGCATGGCCAGAAAAAAATTTTTCCCCAATATTCGTATATGTGCGCCTATATACATTTAATTATGATATTCGTTATCAGCATCATATAGAACATTAGAAATTATATATAACAAGATGACACATGTGGGATTGTTAATTATCTATCATTTAGAAAAGCTTCTCTCTTTCAATTCAAAGAATTGTCACCGTAGCGAGTTTTGCACGTTTATCAGTTGATAATTGATTAAACTCTCAATCTTTCACTTCAAATTAGAATATATACATATACATATAAACATCACATGCGCAATACCATTAACTCGTACTGAGTGGAAACTCGTTCTAAGTTGGGCGGTGCAGTTATCTCTTTTATCTCTTTTGGGAAGGAAAATTCCCTGACAGCTCTATCCCATTTAATATTTGGCAATTGTGCATATTCTAATCATCGCGTTCTGCGTTGGGATAAAATTTCAGTCGAATCATAACATGCAGCTGAGACTGGAAGAATTATTATATGCATACCGAAGTCTTCAACTGTTCAATCATCATTTGAACATGCAAAAGTTGCTCGAAGAACAATTAGTTTCCGCTCTGTTGACTCGGTATATGGCAAAAAATTTAATCCCTTATTAAGTGTAGCTCCCCCTCGCTTTGCCCCCCCCCCAAAGTGAAGGTCCCTTTTTCTAAAATATAAGCAAAAAGGGAAGAATGACTTAGTTCAGAAGAGTCTTATGATATCCATGACAATATCTATCTTTTATACTGAAAGCTCTATCTAGACGGGATATATCTACACATTGTTGCTGAAAATGCAACAAATCAAGCCCCGCAGGATGAAGAATACGAATTTTCAGGGGGAGGGGAGGACCCCCAGACTCCACTACAGGTTCACATACCTCCAGTTCACCATCTCCTTATTAGGTCCGTTTTCCCTGATGCCCCCTCTGGCGATTTCTTAAAAAAGGCCCTGCTTAAGTGCACTTTTCTTTACTTTGCTTCACGCAGAAGACAAAATATACAAGGACAAAAACTATGTAATGGACAGTTCTATTATGGCTATTTGTAAAACACAAATGAATGATTGAACAGTTGAATACTTTGATATGAATATTTAAATTCTTCCAGCTACATGTTATGATTCAACTTCAATTTTATCCCGGCGCAGAACACGTTATTTGGATGCGCAGTCGAAACTCCGAACTGGATGTTACATTACAGACGAGCTATGAAGATAAGCTAGGGAAGACCTGATAATCGCGTCACTTTACCAAAATAATACTGCCAATTTGGCTGAAGACGAAGAACCTGTACACAATGCTTACAAACAACTACCAGCATATGGTCTTACTTGTATACTTTCGGTACGAGCTAAAAAATCTGATAAAATGCTTAATAACCTTAATCTATTACTTCCAACCCAATTTCGTCACCCGTGTTTATGTCTTTTATAACAGTAGTTAAATTGTGAGTTTCACGCATTGATCCAGCGATGCAAAAAAATAGCTGGTATAAACTTTATGGCACTCTCTCATCAACCCATGCAATTTCACTATGTTAAAACTTTAAGCGCTATGTATCTACGATAAATAAAATAGATTGAAATATAAGCTTTGACGGTGAGTCAGATTTGAGTCAATTTCTCCTTTCGGTCTTGTCCATACCTGCCGAGCTGTCCATCTTCTCTTCCATCACCTAAATTGGTACAAAAATTACTTTAAAATGAGATCAAACCGTACACATGATATTAGCCAGCGTGGCCGGCCCTCGTTGGAGCGGAAAAGAAGAACCGGGAGTGAGGGCCTGCAAGAAAACCCGGCTTTCGTGACTAAACGCCGTTATAAAATTTGTGGTAGTTGTTCGAAAATATAACGTCTCTGCTGAATGTGAAATTTTCTCAAAAAATGAAAATTTTAGATTGTGTAAAACATAAAGGAAAAACAACAAAAACTACATTTAATGAAACTAGTTTACAATAGTTTCAGTCAATACGTCCAAACAGTGATACACGAAATTTTGGGTCAAAGGCCAAATCCGCACTCGTGCTGGGAGTCTTGCCAAAAAAGAAATCCAGGAAAAGAAAAACCCAGGAAAATTATATCGCATATGAGGCAGTGGCGAAGCTTAGCAATGCAACTGGTCGAATGGGATGCTAATACGATGCACGCTCTACGATCGCCGATACCAGGAATTATAGCATTTCATTTTTTTACGTTATACTTTTTACACCAACCTGATAATTTGAATATCAATGTAAAACGTATTAATAAATTTGGAATCACGATAAGTAAATTAACAGTTATCATTAAATCACTATAATTAAGCGATTGTGATAATATTAATAGCGCGATTATAATAATAATAATGCTGTAAATGTCCAATTTTCTTTTCTCCATAGTTAGTTCACATAATAAACAAAGAATATGTATTATATCGTATATACTAGGCGGTAGCCTAGCATGCAAAATGGTGGTCAGCTGCAGCTAAACAATAAGCAACCCCTTCACCGCCGATACTAGGAATTATAGCAAGTGCGTTTTTCGTTTGTTATACTTTACTTTGACACGCTGTTTTAAATAATAAAAAAAATAAAAAAAAAATTGAATTTTACGACATTCCAAGTGTAAGTTAAGTAAGTAAATATATAAATAAAATAATAATATATTAATGATAAGTGATTAAATAAATAAATAATTAATGTATGTAAATAAATGTTTTTTTTCTCCATAGTTCATTATTCATATAAAAGAATATTATGTATGGATGGGATTGTATAATTTTAAATATTTTTCTTAGGGGGGATTTCATTTTTAAAAGCGTCAACAAGGGGGCGGCTCCATGAGATTTTTATATATGATCGAGAATGTCCAACGCCACCCTAGGGTATAAATAATGAACGGTCCCTTAATGGACAACCACTAGAAATTTCAGGAATTTCAAAATTTTTAAAATTTTTAAAGGACTTGCCAGGCCGGTATTTTTTGGATATTTTTCACGCCCAGACAAAAACTACATATTCTTTATTACTGGCAGTAAATCAACTTAGGGTCTGTACATCTGAGCCAGGTTTGTGGATAAACCGGGGAAGTGGGATGAATTATTTCTGTGTTCATGACTATTATTATCCCACTATTATTATCCTAATGGTGGTACGAAATTACGAAAACATGGCGCCTTCGAAATATCTTTTGTTGTAATTGAACAAACTTTACGTTGCATTACCACTTTTAATAATGGTCATTGCTTAGGTCTATTAATGATTATTTTTCTTGTTTATCTTTTCTAACTACGCCGCTCAATAATAGGTCTCAATATGAAAAGTGTATCCCACTTGAAGCATGAAACATTCTAGAAAAAGTGTGGATCACTTGACAGAGATCCGCAAAGATCTCACCTAATCGGACTGGTTTGTCTCATATGACATCATCCTCGTATGCAGTTTTTAAAGATAAACTTTATGAATATTATTTTACAAAACTAATTTCGGATTTTGACGTTGACCGAACAAGAACATGTTTTGTCTGTTGTGTTTAAGTAGAGTAATACGTTGTGTATTTTGTGTTGTTATTGACTATATTGGTGTACATGGATGGACTTAATATGGGATCTCAGTCCTGTTGTCCAATCAATCAATAATATCTTTTTGTGTTTTTTTTTTTTTGTTTTTTCTTGGATGGAATGGATGGATTCAGTCAGTCCTGTTGTCCAATCCTTCAATCATATCTTTTTATGTTTTTCTTTGTTTTTGTTTTTTTCTTGTTGTTTTTTTATTAATGTAATATGATTGTTAAGCTAATAAATAAATAAATAAATAAATAAATAAATAATGTGACTTAGTGACGTCATTTTCAAACGAAGAATACTTATACTTTTGCTTGAACACTTACTTTGTTTAGCGGGTTCTCCACAGGATAGACAGGCATATATCCCTGCATGCGAACATTGTGTATACTGCCAGGCTCGATGGGGTACGGGACAAAGTTAGGAAATTGTCTGGGAAGTGACTGACTATTATATTGCTGAGGACTGCCATTCATCGACACCTGACCTTGTTTGGACTGATGCATCGCGTGTTGTTCCGAGCCGTTGTAACCCGGAAGCTTGAAAAATGCCAGTTGAGAATTTTGATGTGCGAAGTGTTGGTTGAATTGCTGGTTACCTTGCTGAATCTAATGAATGAAATATAAGTAGGAAGAAAAGTTAGCCTAGTTCTTGGGCTTTCACTTCCGCAATGCTTGGTGTGCTGGAGTGAGAAGCATGGAGAGTGGCTGGAACGCCTGAAAGCGAGATAGATTTGCCCCAAGTCTCTCTTTCATTGTCTTTCTGTATCGATTCACTATAGTGTAAGTAACAGGGGTTGAAATTGGGAGAATATATTAGTCGCCCAAGTGGCTACCAGGGAATAAAATCCGGTCGCCAAATTTAATATCAGGTCGCCCTATATTAATGAAGGCTTATTGATCAATAAATTGATTTATTATTTGAGATTTACCTAATAATTACCTCATGCCGTGAGACGAGACATTACTTTACGTTTCTGACATAGACAGTATTAGGAAAGCCTTTGGTAAATTTAAGTTTCTTAACTATGCACTTCTGTGACAGGTATATTTTAACTTTATTTGTTCAATCGCCACGAGGGCGACCTTTGGAAAAAATTTGGTCGCCAGATAGAAAATTTGGTCGCAATTGGCGACCTGGTGCCCGGTTATTTCAACCCCTGAATAACAAGATGTAGCAAGGGATGGCGGAGCGGGAAAGAGAGACTCGGAAAATCTCGGTTCAAAACTGAACCGAAGCAGCTAGTCTTGCTCCAAGTTTCTCTTTCATTGTCTTTCTGTATCGATCTACTATATTGTAACTAACATGCGTGAACTCTCCGTATTTCACAAGATACAAGCGAAAACGGCACTTAAGTGAAATCCACGATAAGCCGCCCAAAATGGCGAATTATTGTGCATGACGTAATATCCTCGCGTGATTCCACGAGCCAAATATGCAGGTAAGTTACCACTATGCTCTATAATGAACTTCATCACCAAGCCTCAAACTGGAATAGCTGAACATCCTTGGAGTGGAAAAGATCGTATCAATGAGGGGGTGGCTCTGATATAATGGCAAATAAATATACGACGGTTAGCTGCACGGCAATCAGTGTCGGAAACGGGGAGTATATTGTTACACTAAGACGATATGGAGTAAGATTCCATAAAAACAATCGTGAAAACCTACCGGTAGTAGATGAGATTGTTGAAACTTTTGACGGTTTAGTCGCTGTTGTTTCAACTGTTGATGCTGTTGTTGTAAAATATTCTGATGTTCCTGCTGATACAACTGTTCTTGAGCTTTCACTTTTGTATTCTTGGCTCCGCCAGCTTGCGGAGATTTTCGACTTTTCGGCGACTGTCGGCTAGATGGTCGTTCTCCAGCGATGCTAGATACCGAGACGGCCGACAACTTTCCTTCTGTTGTAGTTTTGGTTCCTCTTGGTGGACTTGATGCCGCTTCACGTAATCTCTCCTCCACGTTCGGTGGCGTGTCTACTTTAACAGGACTTTTCTTTTCAATCATTTGTTGTGAATCCTTTCCTGTTTGCGGAAGCTGAACTTCTGAATGTGCTCGTTGGCGTTGTTGTTCTTTCTTCGTCGCCAATTGTTCTTTCGTTTGCGCTTGAATCTTCGGATCTTGTTGTTTTGCAGTTTGTTCCTGTCCATTATTTGTCAACATATCCATCTCAGAAGGGCCGCTCTCAGGGGATTTGCCAGAAAATGCTTGGTTATTTCTGTCCGAACTTGTGTTTCTATCAGCTCTCTTAACATCTTGAGTCAAAAAGGGAGAATTCACAACGGGCAGATTTGATGGTTTGGAAAAGCGGGAATTTACCAACAACAAATGATCACGACGTTTGACAAGTTCGGAAAGCCGTGATTCCAGCTTGACATTTTCGTGTTTCAGTTGGTGAAGACAAGATAACAGCGAGGCAACTAAGGAAGAAAGAAAATAATAAATTTCATTTGGGAAGTTTCATTTTACTTAAGGTGGCTCCCTACAGTTTCAAAGAATGGAAGATTTCCGATTTAGATCCAAATTTTTCGACAATTATTTTCGGTTGGAAATCAAAGAGAGTCTGATTTGTATTAAACTATAAGTAAAGAGTTTGAAATTTTTCAAAAAAACATCCATCACTGCCGTTGCTATGGCAACAATGACGTTTCAATATGGGGATATTTTGGCTTTATATTTTATATTTCATAAAATGCTTTCTTTTGGTATGTTGAATTATTTGAAAGATTTAAAAAAAATTATATTTTGAAACAATTTGCAACGAGAGAAAATATACAAAAAGAAAGCATTTCATGAAATAGAAAATGAGGGTCACCGCGATGTCATTTTGGAGTTAAATTACTGTAAAGCCAAAATATCCGCCATATAGAAACGTCATTGTTGCCATAGGAACGGCAGTTATGGAGGTTTTTTGAAAAATTTCAAACTCTATAGTTATTGTTTTATACAAGTCAGACTCTCTTTGATTTCCAACATAACAATTGTCGAAGAATTCGGACCTAAATCGAAAATGTTCTATTTTTTAGAAACTGTAGGGTGCCACAATTAGGCATTGGAATTTTTTAAAAATTCCTACTGTGGAAATGGTATGGATCGATTGGATCCTAACAGGTGCGTCAGCACTTCTCAATATTGACCACTTCGAAATTGATGAGAAGACTTGGAAAAGTAATGCCCGCCAATCTAAGGGCGATGTCTGAAAATGATGATGTTAGAAAAGTAACAAATTAAAGAAATATGCATAGGAACTGAAAAAAGCACCGCATAATGAGTAGCAATACAATGTTCGAACACCATTGGGCAAGTACGGTATGAAATGTATAAGCATTTAAGAATTGGAAAACTTAGTATTGAATATTTTGTTTTGAGGGATGCGTCAAGACAGCAGCCGCATGTTCGCAATGCGGATCTATTTTTATTTCTAGTGTTGGTACTAGGACTATGTTCTATAAAATAAGTTATCGATGCTGTATATTGATTTGAATCTAGTTTAGCAATAACATAATCTACTGATGTAACACATATTATAGCCAATCTTGGTTGAAGTGCTTGGGAATACATACACTTCACTTTCCCAATGCCGATATCAAAGACGTCACTGTATATTAGTGTTATAGTGTACGTGTATTAGACTTCAATAAATAAGCAAATCAATTTTTCTTGCGTTAATAAAATCGTTATTGGGTAACTTCAGTATTTAATGTCATGACAGCTGAAAACGTTGTATTAAAATAAATTCGTATGATATATTCAGGAGTTTAATCTTAGTTAAGTTGTTTTGTATGCATTAAATTCATCTTCACGTATCCTGTTATATACTTTCCACACCATGCAAAACAAAAAAGCATGCACTTTTTGACTGACAGGAAAAAACATCAATTTCATCAGCGCGGTTCAGCACAGGACTCGAAAGGCCGTCACATTTGATGTGTCCTAAGCATAGTGAACAGATGTTTTCGTATGATGAAAATATTGATATTGCATGTTTTATAGACATAAGGGAATGTTCATTTTAATCGGAGGGGCAGAGGTGGGTTTGGTGGAGCTTAGTGTGCCCTCTTAAATCTTTAGCATGGCCCACCACTTTATACTCAACATTTTCTCAGTGGCCCACCACTAAATTATATTTTTCAGATGACCGCCCCCCACTTTCTCTCCAACAAAATCCAAAGTACATGTAACCTTAAAAAACTCGTTTTTGTGTGAAAAAACTGTGTTCATTGGCTGACTTTTAATACTGTTAATATATTTTCAAGGTATACCTATAAACAGATAGAAGAAGTTGTAATTATGTTATAAATATCTTGCTGAAGATTTGTTAGGATTTATTAAAGCATTCATTCCATTGGGTTTTGCATAGGTATAAGGCGGTTCGGGGGTATACTCTTCCGAAAAATTTTGACACCGCACGAATTAAACTACGTTTTAATTTCTGGCAGTAATAACTGTTTGTTTTTCAAGAAATTAATTTCAGCCATATCAATATGTTTGCAGTCTATATATCTATGACATTCAAAAAGTAATGAAATCAATACTCTTTAGTAATAAATATTGTTAACACCCAAGGTAAAAATCTCTACTCTTAAAGATGTCAGATATGAATGACACTAGTCCCAACAAGAGATTATGGCAAAGTTGCTCACTCTATAACGCTGAATATGTAATGGTTCTTAGTTTGCCATCGCAAATGTATTACATCAACTATATTATTGGCTTGATATGTAATATCTTCCTGATTATACTGGCAATAGTTCTGAATTCAATGACAATGCTTGCTTACTGGAGATCTGCTCGACTTAGAAAGAAGACTTCGTATTTTCTAATAATGTTGTTATCTATAATTGATCTTACTGCAGCAGTCATTAGTCATCCCATCTTCGTGTTAGGCCAGGCTTTAACAATAAACGGGAATCCAAATTGCACAATTTATGTCTTACATGAAATGATGACGTTTTGTACAGGCGGTATGTCATTTGCAACTTTATATGCGTTAAACATCGAGCGATATCTGAGTATTGTTTATCCGATTTTCCATCGTACAAAGATGACAAAGAAAAGATTACTGAGTCTAACAGTAGTTCTGTGGTCGATAAGTTATGTAGTAACGCTTTCCTATCCACTTCTTGGTCAAGCTGCCCGGCCATTAACAAGTTTCATAATATCTTTCGCCATTGTAAATACCGTGTATATATACATCTCAATATGTCTTGCAATCCGAAGGACAGCAAGCAATCCTCTGCTCGCGAATGGCGATCGAGCAAAAAAGTTTCAGAGTCTAAGAATGACAAAATCTTGCGCAATAGTAGTTTCTTGTATGGTGATATGTTATCTGCCCTTCGCAGTGATACGTTCGCTAGAAGCAAGTGTTTTTGTGACGATGTTTATGGAATTATGGAGTAAAACGTTCAGTCTAATTGCCTTTTCAGTAGATTCACTCGTGTTCTTTTGGCGAAATCCAATCCTACGGAACGAGGCTAAAGTAGTCTTTCGAAAATCTTACTAAGTGATAGCTAGTAATTATAAGGAACGAGGCTAAAGTAGTCTTTCGAAAATCTTACTAAGTGATAGCTAGTAATTATAACGAACGAGGCTAAAGTAGTCTTAATAAATGTTAGCCAATCATAAGGGACGAAGCCAAAGTATAGTCTTTCAAAAATCTTACTAAATGATACGAGAAAATTGTCAGCATAGGATGCGATCTCCGTTCTGAATTCTATTAAGCCGTTGGGTAAGTTCTCTCTTTGGACTAAAAAATACAATAGTATTAAATTCTGAGGTTTCGATCTGGTGCGATCACATGATCTAGTCTTGTCCAAGAATACAGAGACGAAACTGCAAGGAAAGTTTGAAGTTTGTAAGTCAGCAAACAGCCCTATAGTACCCAAACAATTTATGGTGAACTCGAGAACAGAAGTTTAAGCATCTCGGAGACGTCATCCAAGGAGAACGGTGTTGAATATGCTGAACGGATACGAGAACAAAGCTACTGAACTTCACAAGAATGGATTTCTCAAATGTGAATGTTATTTATATTTAGTTAAGTTGAAGACCAAAATATGACGAAACTGCAAACGAAGTTTGTAAGTTAGAAAAAAGCTATAGTATCCAAAAAATTATGGTGAACTCGAGGAAGATCCAGGCATGATACACCAAGCTAAAGAGTTGGTCATCTCGAAAACGTGATCTAAGGAAAACGTAGTTGCGAGTAAGCTGTGTGGTAAGCTACTGTACTTGACAAGAATGAACTTCTAAAATGCGA
Organism: Trachythela sp. YZ-2020; assembly: GCA_016169945.1. Lineage (NCBI taxonomy): Eukaryota > Metazoa > Cnidaria > Anthozoa > Malacalcyonacea > Clavulariidae > Trachythela > Trachythela sp. YZ-2020. Next base: position 5,671,556 of record JADLSH010000389.1, read on the forward strand.
TTCATGACATAAAGATACCAGTTAAATTGAACTGAGATCAAAATATATAGAATAGTGATAAAACCGGTACTAATGTATGCAGCAAAAACCTGGCCCCTGAGACGAAATAACTAGTACTGTACTTATAAGAACAAATATGAGAATGCTACGTCATGGGCGTAGGGAATCTAGTGCTTATTATAAAAGAAAGAGCAAAATGAAACAGTTAGAGAGATGGCCGAGATAGAATGTCATGAAGAGAAGTTGCGAGATACCTATATATTGCGGACATGTATCTAGAAGAGGAAAATAATCCTTTGAGAAGAGCAGTGAACAAAGCAATTCCAGGAAAAAGAGGAAGGCCACACACGAGATGTTAAAATGGAGTGAATGAGGATATAAAAGTGAGGATGGTGACATGTCAAGATGTTAAAGATACTAAGATTGAAGATGTCAATGTCCTAAGCGGCCTCAGAAATATAAAATTCAATTCATATAAACGAGGACGAGAGTTGATGAGAGTCAATGAGAGTTGCAGCTCTCGCTCGCGTTTACCGCCAACACGTATCGACCTCTCATGCACTCTCATCAACTTGGAGCTGGTTCAAATTTTGATGAGAGTTGATGAGAGTTATTGCTACGCGTGCTAATATCCATTCAGTCAATTGTCATCAATTTTCATGAAATCTTGTTCTCGTTTGACCCGGGCACGAGAGTTGACCCCACTCCCCTTTCACAACAAAGAAACACAGTGTGTACTGATTAGATTTAATAATCGACCTGAAATTTCACGTTAGTTTACTGTGCTTCTGCTGTATTTTGGTAAAATCAATCAGCCTCCGGTCTCCAAGAAGTCCCCGCGCAAACGGAACTGAAAAAGATAAGGTGACTCGATACCTATTCGTCATAGGGAACTGGTCTCTAATCTCGCACATTGCATGGTTCATGTTTTCGCGCGAAAATTGCGTGTAAAAATCACGCAAAAATAACTACAGTTTTCAAAGCCAAAAATCAACTGAAAATCAAGTTTATTTCGATATTTTCATTTGTTTCCAGGTCTCATCATCCTAAAAAACAAGTTTCTACTAAGTTAACGTTTAAATTTAATTGTCAGTCATTATTTAAGACAAAGTTCTAACTCCAAAATCTACCAAGTTCAACGGCAAATACTTTTTTACTTGTAATCAATATTAAATATCTCCATATCTTGGATCTTCGGATTTGTTTTTGCATGTAGAAGAGTAAGCTTAGTCAGTAACAAAATACTTTAGTGAAACACCATTTCTCGCTTTCATTTAAACAACTTTTCATGGCGACAACAATATGAAAACAATTTAGACAAAGAAGTCACGAAAGCCGAAGTCGAAAACTGCATTTACGTAAAAAACAAAAAATACATATCTTATGTCAAACAATGCAATAAAGTGAATAAAGCGATGGTTTGAGATAGTTATTTCCGTTTTCTTTGAGTTTCCCATTATTTGTTAGTGTGTAAATCGTAAAAATGTTTGCATTCTAGCCACTGCACGTACAAAACACAAAAGCTATATTAAAACAAGTAAACAACTTTTATCGATTGCGTGGGATGTGCGTGTTTATCTGGAACTGCGCCTGCGAAATTTTGTACGCGCATGTCAAATCATTGATCTTGCAGAGGAAGAAAAACAGCTTCGCCGAGCGAGAAATTACCATAGTAACATAAAATATCTCCCAAACGAGTTCGATAAGGCACCCTGAAAATTTGTACATAAATAGATATGCACTTGTAGCGTTCACGAAGAGAAAATTTTAAAAATCTGTGGACTGAAACTTTAAAAAAAAAGCTGAAATTACAGAATTTTTTTAAACTTGCAGAAAATATTTCTTAGTACTAAAGTTAATGATCTATCATTTATAAAATGGGGGTCACCGAACAAGTTTTTAAAAAAAATTGAGAAAACTACAATATTATCTCCATTTTTGGTAACATTCTTTTCGTCATGGAAACGCCATATCTTTAAAAATGTATTTTTAATTGTAACAAGCCTTTAATGTGCCATAATTGTATGGAAGTTTAAACCATGTACGTAGGTTAAAAAGGAAATTATCAAATTTTAGCCTCTTAGGCAGATAAGTGTATATGGAGTCACTTTAATAGAGGATTTACGACAGAAGCAGTTATATATTAACTCACCGTCTAAGTACCCAGGTTGGTGACTGAGAAATTCCACTCCTTGCTTCCATTGAAATTCGAGAAAATCGTCCAATTTTGTAGGGATTTCCCTGAAATAATTAGACCATGCACTGCATGTTAAAGAGCGAAATGAGGTAAGCGATCAAACAAATGTTTACACACAATTAAAGAAATCAACAACCAAATTAATCTATAGCATTTTTTCAACAATGTATAATTAGAATATCAGAGTGAATACATGGGAAAGTTTTCTTTTTCAGCCAGTGGCGAAGCTACACATAGCAACTGACCATGCTATGCACATTGTTAGTTTTTTAATTATTCAAAATTAATCTTTAGAAGTGTATTGTCTGTAGATTATCCAAGCAGTGCCGTAGGAAGCTTTTTCGGATTGGGCCGGGAAGGGGAGGGGGGGGAGGGTGTGAAATTCATCGAAAGCGTACCTTTATCTAAAAGTCTTTGGAAGTTAGGCAAGAGACCTATTAAATTACTTTTCCAAGAGTTACTGAAGTGTTTCTGTTCAATAATTGTAAGTGAAATGTTAACTGCATGTTATCATATCAATTTGTAATTTGTTTCACAAATTATTGGCTACAGTGGCTACGGCCCTGCTAAGTCAACGTTTATTGGCATAGTATGAGCAGTTACCATGGTTAGCTTTGACGCTGTTTTCAGCTAATAATCTGTGGTTTTTGAAGCGTTCTTGAACTTAATATCCGAAACCAATCGTGTTCTATTTTGGGTATATATGCTAAATCAAGTATCTCAATATTGTTGGATACTATTGGATATTTACATCGACGCCCCGCGTCGATAGTAATTTACATTTACTATCATACTATAGATTGTTTTAAAAGCTAACCTAAGCTTATAACGGCATTTGAAAATAATGCTGACGTCAGCAATACGAATTATTCAACCCTTTTAAACTCGCGAGGGAATAATTATATCGACTTGAAATTTGTTATGAATACTTGTTATAATGACATACAAAACATGTTTAACAGCCAGCTTTACAGGTTGCACGTTAAAGATTTTAGAATTTGGTCACGTGATGGTGCAACACCTCTATGGCAATTCGTGGCTCATCACATAATGATTTTGCATTTTTATAGAGATATTGTGCAGGCAGCTTTTCGAATAGTTTTGTATCCCATAAGGCACTCAAAAACTTATCGACCCCTTCGGATAACGAGATGAGTGACTCTGAGTGACCGCACACCCCGGGCAAGCTTGATTGCCCATTTACGGCGGTGAGAATCGAACCCGCGACCATTGGTTTGTTTGCTCCAACAGGTTCAACTTATTTCTCGGATACGGATACTGGGCTGACTTGGAAAAAAGAGATGGAGGAGGACGGAGGTATATTCCCCCTTTCCCACAGCCAACAAAAAGAAATATGAACTTTCTTATCGTGGCTGGCGTTCGTCTTTTGTTTCTTCTTACCGTCCTCGTCTGTACTGCCAGCCTTGTTATTCTTTCGTTTCTTCGTTACACTAGTACTGCTTTTGTTACTACTCTTTGTCTGACTGCTAGATGCAGTCTTAGTGCTGTTGACTGTTTCTTCACTTTTATCACTTTTCTTCGCAGTTGATGGGGTTAAGGGCGACTTCCAGATCTCTTTGGAAGATTGCGCTGGTGTAACAGTTGCACTACTTTTGGGTAACACGGGATTTGGAATACCTTTACTCACTGGTTGCTCGATAACTGCAATGATGTAGAAAAAAAATGGGGTAGCAGGGCCAGTCATAAATATAGAGGGGGCCATTTGTCCATAGTATCAACGTGCACACGTAAGCGGTCCGGGGACATTCAGTGAGCCCCATTTATATCCGCACACACATAGAGTTCACTGGGGCGTACTCCAATTCCCAAATGTATCTCTGTAAATATCTGCCATTTACAGCCATTTGGGTAGTTCATTAAACATGTTAAAAATGACAATTTTCACAAACAAAAAATTCTATAGTTTGATAAAGAAATGATGTCCAACCAGAGCATCGTTTGACACTAGTCTGTCTGGAACGTTTGACACTAGTCTGTCTGAATATACATAGACTGAGAATTAAAATATTTGAGAGAAAACAATAGTGGCTGGTCTACTGACAGTAAATGCATTGGAATAATTCACGAAATGGCATCCTTGTCATCATTGCACTCTGACGACTATTGTGGATAACCAGGGCCCAAAATATCGGTCGGTCACGACATTGTCCGACCCATTCGTGAAATTGTCCGACCAAGAAAGAAAAACGCCGACATTCTGTCCGACCGAAGGAAATTGGAGTGGGTTTACTGACCTAACTGCATTGGATGTCTGACCAAACTTTAACTTTGTCCGGACGCAAATTTACTCCAAATGTTTATCAGAGCTGTGTGGTCCGCCTAAGCGCTGACAGCGCGGAGCCGTGGGTAATTGTCTGACCAGTCGTATCGTAAGTCAACGTTTACTTGCGATGACTTGCGTTCTCGGACGATGCTTCACTCGGGCCTAGCATCAATTGGCGCATAACTGCCCAACATTTAGCGTCAGTATACGATTTTAAAAGAACACATTTTCGCGCCAACTAGAAAACATAAGGCCATATAATAATTATAAAAATGTCCGACCCATTCTGAAAGACACCGGACATTTTGACCGACGGCACTGCTGACAGATATTTTAAGGCCTGGATAACTGTTCCTATAGCTATATTTATAAAGTCACATTGTAGCCTAAATTAACAACTTTTAGGATGTGGAGATATTTGGGAGCTAGTAGCTTAGTTTCGTTTCTTATTCAGTTGCTTTAAGCAACAGGACTGATCAGATTTCTTACAGAGACATTACTCCGATTTCTACACAGATATTTTACATTGCTATTACACCTAAATTTCTTACATTTTGGCGCAGTTTAAAGCCGGTCCAGGAACGTAACACAAACGGGCCAGTGGCCCGTTGCTCGGCTGGTAAATACATCTTACCTGTATCAGGTTTGGGGATGGTGTGTTGAAAAGGAAAATGAGTGGAAACAACACTTGGGTAGTTAGACAGAAGATGATCTCGGACTGATGGCGTGTTCAATGGGGATGTAATTTTTTGAGTTTTCAAGAGGTGTTGAGAACCGGGTAAATGAGAACTGTCAGTGGCTGACAATGGCTCCGGAAAGTCATCCGATGCTTTGGACGACGGTTTTCGGATCTTCGGTTTTGTTGAGCTGGGTGGCGACGTGGCTTCAGTAGGTTTCGTCGTCCCTATCACTGAGGGTCGTTTACTAATGTCCGGTTTCTGAACTTGTGTTCTTCCCTTCTGCTTTTGATCTTGCTCTGTCGTTAGGTCTAGGGATCACTATGCCTTTGCCCTGTGTAAAACATACAAAATTCTGCATGAATTATATCAGCTATATTAGGCTGAGGCGGTTAATAGGTTGACCGAAATGAATCGGTTACTCTTAAGCCTGGTTTCCATTGGGTCGTACAGTAACTGTCGTGAACAGGTCATGTTCGACGATGTGAAATAGTCTGGATCTATCTGGTCTTTTACGTGTTATATGCAAATCAGTCTTTGCTGACTGTATAGAGATACCTGTATATATCGACACTCTATTACATCGGTTACCTTGATACGTTCACGACAGTTAACTTTTCCGGCTATTTTATTTCCAAACAATTGACTAAATAAATCCACCAAAAATCTGATTAAAATTTGACGAAAAATCACTTCTGTGTGCGCTGGCATCGAAATGAATGAAGAGCAAGTTTCATGCCCTAAGCATTTGATATGTACATGAATATTTAAATGAAACTTATTAATGTATTCAGATAAAAGACAATCGCATTGCGCATTGTTTTTGTATCAGTTATGCCACGGTTTTGGAGGTGAACCGCAATTGATCCCGAGCGAAGCGAGGTAGACATCAAAGCCATTGGACATCGATTTTCCATTGGAGATCAACTGCGCGTTCACCGTAAGGTTTTGTCCCGTAAACAACTTTTAACATATGTAAAATCGAACGTCTATTAAAATACCAAAAACAAGGCCTAAAATATATACCGAATTCAAATATCAAATTCAGGGCTATTGTATATCAAATTCAGAGCTATTCGATATCAAATTCAGAGGTGGATATCAAATTCGGAAGTAAAAAACAAAATTTTCGACCAATCAAAATGCCGTTTTCAGAGGTGAAAAGCAAACTCAGCAGGTTGAAAGAATGCATGGCAGCGGCCAGGCGACCAATCAGAATAGTATATGCGGAACACATTCATGGGACAATATATTATCCATGGCGAAACATGCTGTAAATTACAGTAAAACATGCAAAAAAAGGCTACTCAAAAGAGGAATGATTGTGCCGAGTTCGTACGATCTTGACTTTAAGATGGTTTTCGGTTTCCGTTGACGAGGAATGCACAGTCCTGTACTCTACAGTCGAAAATTTACAGTTTCAAAAACTCGACTTGTTTTGATTCAAATATTCAATTTCAAGATGGCCTTATCCTTCGAAATATGTTTCTTCTGGTAGTCTACTGTATACATCAAATTCGGGGCTTGGGCTGTTGAAGATGACGCTGAAAGGGTACCCTTTCCAGTAGTGGACATCTTGCCAAAAATTAGGGGCACGAAATTATGTCGCCAATATATTCACGCTCTTTTGTTGCTGCAAATCTCAGTGTTTAAAATTTCTTGGCTTGGATTTAATGCAAATTTGTTGAATAAACTTTTCTACGGCAGGTAATTAACGGTAGTAAATACTACATACTCAATTTAGTTTTGAAACTCCATCTTTCTCCGCAATTTGTTTTTCACAATTTATCCGAAAGAAATTGTGGCAAATGTGAATATTTATTTGTAATCTTTATTCCTAAAATCAATGTGATCGCTGGAAATGTATGCTGTCTTCTGGAATCTGGGGCTTGTGAAAGTCAAACATTCTCCCAAGACGGAATGATTGGAAAGCTATAATTACCTCGTCATTATTGCCATGTCACAAGTAAAACATAAAACACATTTTGTAAGTCATGGTAACCCGTTAAAGTTGGATTTCCATATTTATACACAAAATATTAAGTGTATACGTTATACCTTCTTATTCCAATGATAAGAACAATATCCAACATATTTCACTTGGTTTGCTGATACACCTTGTTGCTCTTCGCACAGAAGTTTGGCAGCCTGGGCACTAAATAGCAAGATACAATCAACATGACAGGGTTTCCACCCTTCAGTGAAGATGAAATTCAAGCATTTTTCCAGGGCTTTCACGGGCCTTTTTCAGTAAATTCAAGGACCTAGAACTGGGAAAATATTTGAAAAAAGCACGGATTTTCCCTTTTTTAAGATGATCAATGACACATCAGTTCTAATCATTTAATAGAAATATGAAGTTTTATATTTTTGTTGTTTTAAAGAGATTAACTCCAGGACTTTCAAGGACCTCTACTGATTTTCAAGGACTTTCCAGGCCTGGAATTGTTTTTTTCAATTTCAAGTACTTTCCAGGATTTTCAAGGTCCGTGGATACCAGTGGCGAAGCCAGCGGTCATGCAGGTCATGCAGTGCATGACTAAAACATTCCCCAAAAATGTTTAAAAATCAGTTCCGTAAAATTGTCTAAAATAGAATTACGCTTTGTCTTTGCCTTTCTACGTTCAGCTGCTTTATGCTATATTTTTTGACATAAATCAATGGTCTTTACGCGATATTTTCGCTGAATATTCTCGTATGTTTTTGATTTCGGCTTTGTTGCCTTGGCAACTGAGTAGGGCATGCATATTTTCACATGCATGACCGGTTGCGTAATACGAGTGAAAAACGAGTGCGTGGAATTGCTGCGTGGTTACCCGCTGCGTGTTTTGGTCATGCATTTTCAGAATTGCATGACTAGCTAATATTATTTTATATTAGGTTTCTTGTTTTCTGATTGGCTTACGATGTTTGCGCACGCGCAATGCGGTTGTTTTTGACGCGATGGTCATGCAATTTTCGATTTGCATGACTAACGGCAGCCCAACCTGATCACGGCCTCTTTGCTTGAAGCTTTCCGCCTGAATGAGTTCTTCTTCACTCGAAGTTAACAATATTGTTTCGGAGTTGGTGAGAAAATCCTTTTCTGCTTGGGCTACTGCAGTACTGCTGAACAGAATATTATTGTTAAGCAGCGACCAACGCCAGATCTCTCGTCAAGAAAATACTATTTGACCGGCGGGGGACAACTTCGGTTCGGTGCATGCTATGTAGATGGCAATACCACCGTTCGATTCAGCGTTTTACGATCTCTTTAGAGAAGTAAATTGTGTTTGTTTACAACGCTATGCGGCCAATTTAGCCGCTTTTAAACACTCTAAATTTTGTTTTGTTTACAAATTAACAATAATATAAACTAATTAAATATTCATTTCGCTTTCCTACCTTTGGTTTACACGGTACAAACTCGTAAATACCACCATTCGACGGGTCTTTGTGATATCTTTGAAATGAATCCACGACATAATCTAGCCCTTTTATGGCAATTCTCGTGAAAATGCTTTCTTTGTTGCGAAGCCGGTATTGTCGGCTGAGCGAAACAGTCAAAATTTATATATTATTCTAAATAGGAATGGGTTTTCCTATTTTTGTGTTAACCTTCATTATTGTTCTCTGAAATAGGCAAAATTCTCAACATTTTTTCCTTTATTAGGCCAAGCTATTCGTAGAAGTTGATGCCCAGATTGCTGCATATGGCAATTCTGGGAGTCAATATTTCAAAATTTTCCCCCGGACCCCCCTAGCAGATCTCGCGCCTTTGGCGCTCGTTGCATGACCACTCGCATCGGGCTGGCTTCGTCACTGCCTCTAAAGCCTTCAAATAATAAATTGTTAATGAAAACTTTGTGCATTTTAAATTTATTCAATTTCGCTCGGGGGTTTCTCGGTTATATTCTCACAGTTTGTTCATGTCCAACCATCTCATACGTCCCGCTACGTAAAGGTGTAACCACACCGAGACTGTACACGTAGTGGATAGGGGCCTTGTGAGCAGATGAGCGTATGCTCATAGTACTCATAGGTTTATGCTCATAAAAGTGCGAGTGTTCAGAGCACATGATAAACATTGCTAAGTAAGCCATATCACGACCGAAATTGTTCACATTCACGTCTTTAAAAATTATAGTTAGATCGCGGGGATTAACACGCGTTGTCACTTGGTCATATACAATGTTTTATGATGCTCAAGTAAAAATAATTTATATGATGTGATAACGTTTTCATTAGGCATTATTAGGATTTAGGATAAGCGAAATATCAAATGATAAAAAAACCACCGCTGCGCATGCGTATACATGTGTACGATTTGCGTTATCGATGCACCACGTGCGGCCATAGCATTTTCGTTACATATAAACTGAAAATGTTATCAAAATTGGAAAAGTTTACAGTAATTACGTTGTGTATTGCTAGAAGTTACTATCGCAGGTGAACTGCTGCCTACAGAACCTATATGGCATTTAATTTTATCAAACTTCGCAGTCACGATCACAAGTAGTCTTACTTGCAGAGTATAAAATAAGCCAAGGAGTGATCTAATTTGTATTTTATCATAGAAGATTAATCAAAATACACAGCAGCTAATGATCCTGAGTTGCATCCCAATATCGGCCCCCATTTTGGGAGTACTGTCTTCCGATATCAGATAATCTAAACACTATACGATGTGAAAAGCGACGTTTTAAAGTTGTAACTGTTAAGGCTGATTTCCATTCAGTGCACTGGATCCGTTCCAGTCGAGGGCTCATAATTCAAAAGAAAACGTTTGCAAAAAGTCGATCGCGCGATATTTTGCACTGAGTGGGAATCAGCCTTTAGGTACAGAACTACAGTGATGTGTAGCCGGTCTCAAGCACATGACCTAGAGGTTAGAGTTCACTGGGCCTATAAAAATAGCTGGCTGAGAGAGTTCCTTTGAACTTAAAGCTGGAACGCTATGTCCAGCTGAAAGCCAAATTTAACTTCACACGAATGTGATACAAATGTAGAATAAATACGCGTGTCTGGGGGTCAGAGTACACGTGGCTGGGGTTAAATTTGGCTGCAAGCAAACATGTGCGTTTATCTGAACGCCCCCATTCCAGTTATATTGAGTTCAGAGTTCTTGATCTGTTAATTATAATAGGTCAGTAGTTAACTGGAGTCTGGTTTCACCTGAAAGCCTGCACGGGGCACCCCGAACCGTTGCAAACAACGTGGTCAGAACGTTGTGCCGTTTACGAAGCTTGTAGTACTCGTTGCTATAAATTATTCATGAGCTTTTGGTAGTGATAGGGGTAGTCCGTTTATAGCGGGTAGTGTCAATCTATTTTTTCTATTTCTGGCACTCGCAAATTTTCACATAAAAACTGAAAAAGAATGGTTGTAAGCACAAAAGAAAGAAATGCAGGAAGCATGTACAGAAATCGGGATAGTCAAGAGTAAGAGAGGATTAAGTTGGATTGTATTAAAATAACATCTTAATAATTGACAAATTGTACTTGGCAGTCCGGCAGACACTTTCAAGTTTAGCTTTTAGCACATGTCTTTACATCTTGGAGATGAACTTGTTCATTGTCTGTTCTTGTTCACAAGATATTGACATTTGCCTTTTGGCAAACAAATATGCCATAACTGTTGTTGTCCCATATACAGAAGTTTCATACAGTAAATCATATCCAGGAATTGTCAAAATCCATAATACAGCAAACCAACATAATAAAATGGTATCTTTCCCAAACAAATGTGAGCACAATACACAGGATTCCCCATGACATGTTAGAAATATATCATTTCTTATATAGATTTCATTACAGATGATGTAATATATCCATATTATTCATTTTGGTAACAAACATTTTGTTGAAGTTAAATTAATATTCATTTCCATATAATCCAGCTGTTTATAAGGTACCAGTTGGTGTAAATGATCAGAATTGTTTTCAGTCAGAGTTTCAAAGCTATATAACAAAAATTAAATTCTAAGTATGTCGAATTTACCTTCAATTTCTACACCATCTTGTTTGTGACTTTGTGTAACAACCAATATTTCAACCAATAGTATTCATAAATCAATGTCAATATTAAGATGTGGTTAATAGCGTTAGTTATTAAATGTCAACAAATGTGTTAGTACTTCCGGTTAGTATATTAAGATATTACAACATTTATCACAGGGGGAGTTATACAAGGGAATTAATATTATAAAAACTTACCTTTTTATGTTGCCAATGATCATATTTTCATACATGCAGTGATAATAAAGGGTAAATGGAATAAGTTAAGTTTTTAAAGAAGGTTTTTAAAGAATATTGACAGTACAGCACATACCATACTATGACTGGGATCCATATTTGTAATCCTATCTCTTATTCAAACTCAATGGTTTGTTTATCTAAATGCATTGCTGTTTGTAGTTGTGCTAACTGATCTAGCCTGTTTTCCACTGCAAGCCTATATTGTAAATTAGCTGATGATTTCAAGCTTGTTAAGCGTTCATGCGTCATTGGTTCAATGTCACAAGATGCAAGTGATTTTACTCTGTTAATAGCAACATAAGAAACTCCAGCAGTTCTTTCATATTTGCCAATATCTATCCATGCTTTTGGAAGTGTGAGTCCCTCGCTCTTGTGTATTGTTAGAGCCCAAGCAAGCCTAAGAGGTAACTGTTGCCTCTCATGGAAACCTATTTCTGTCGCGATGCGACAGTGATTGGATATATTGGGATACATAATGGTTGGTTTTCATTAAAAACAGGTTCTCTATAGTTTTCAAATTCTACTATTACTGCAATAGGTAAGTGAGGTGGTTGATGGTTGTTCTGATAAATAATATCAACAACTGTTCCAGTAGCCCCATTGCAGAGGCCAACACTTGACCACAAATTCATGGTTAACATGACCCTAGCACCTTTCGCTAGAAACACAACAGGTTCTAACCCAGACATATCATCTGATGAATGGCGCGCATTAATATGAGCAATTGGATGCTCAAGTTTTGTTAGCTGGTCATGGTTGTAATTAGCAACTTGTTCATTACTATAAAAGAGTCTAGTAGAATCTTCAAAGTCACATCAATTAGTGACATTCGATGGTTGACGTGTCAGAAGTAATTTCCAGTCATCGACTGTTGAGTCACCTTTGCGAAGTCGTAATAACAAATCTTTGAACTGTACTTGTTCAGATGTCATACCTTGCACACGTTGATTTACAGTGAGTTTAACAACTTTTTCAAACATATGATATGCTTGATAACCTTGTTCACCAATGGCATTTGATGGTTTAGCATGGTAAAGAGGCTTATCTGCTACTGGTGGCAATTGGCCTGGATCACCAGTTAAAATCAATGATTTTCCTCCAAATAATTTGTCATTATAACCAGTTGCTTGTTTGCAACGCTTGTCTATCCAACCATAGACTATCCAGAAGATAGGGACTGGAAACGCTGGGCAAAGCGCTAATGTTGCTGACGCGACATCCGTGATGCGCTTTTATCACGTAGCAGTTATCAGTTGCCACGGCAACCAGCCTTAATCAGAACAAAAAAAAAGTGAATCCTTTGGTAATTTGGCTTATTTAAATCCAAGTACATCTCATTAATATTGATTTTCTTTATGGGCCCTTTATTGCCAAGGTAAGTGCGTTTTTATTTTTCCATTTTGACTATAAATATTAATCATAATTCCAGTTTTGTCGTAGCATGTACATCAAAATGGCGCACGTAAAAAGCATCCGTACATAAGTAGTTCCTTTCAAACCCTGGAACTTGACGAGAAGGCTATCACTTGTCTTTTACAACATATATTTGTCATCTCATATGCAATGTTAATGCAAATAAGGTAGTTACAACTTTGTGCGATATGCCAATCTTGTACAAACTCTTCAATCTTGACTCTTCTGTTTACACGACTACGAGAGGATCGCAATTTATGTTGTCCTCACTTCAAACCCTGTAACTTCACTTTATATATATTTCAGGACTTCACATTTACATATTTTAAACAAGAATAAAGCTGTCGATGCAACTATCGACTTTTCAAACTTTTTGATGGTTTAACAAAGCTAAAAAACACTATTGAATGCGTGCGTTCCCTTTTTGACTACAAAAATGTCGCCATTGTTGTTGTTAGTGTATGCACCTACTTCAAACCCTGTAACTTCACTTCAAATAAATTTCAAGACTTCTCATTTACATATTTTAAACAAGAATAGAAATGACGATGCAACTATCGCTTTTTCAAAGTTCTCTTTGATTTAATAAAGCAAAAAATCACCTTTGAATGCATGCGTATTATTTTGAACTACAAAATAGGCGCCTTCGTTGTTGTTTCTGTACACACTTACTTCAAACCCTGTAACTTAATTTTAAATATATTTCAGGGTTTCTCATCTATATATATTGAACAAAAATAGAAATGTGAATGCAGCTATCGCTATTTCAAACTTCTCCTGGGTCTAACAAAACAAAAAATCACTTTCGAGTGCATGCGTATTATTTTGAAATACACAAAAAGCTCGCCATTGTTGTTCTTTCTGTACACACCTACTTCAAACCCTGTAACTTCACTTTAAGTATATTTCAGGGTTTCTTATCTATATATAATGAACAAAAATATAAATGTCAATGCAGTTATCGCTTTTTTAAACTTCTATTGGCTTTAACAAAGCAAAAAATCACCTTTGTGTGCATGCGTATTATTTTGAACTAAAAAAAATAGCCATTGTTGTTGTCGCTGTACACACCTACTTCAAACCCTGTAACTTTACTTTGAATATATTTCAGGGTTTTCCATTTATATATATTGACCAAAAATATAAATGCCAATGCAGCTATCGCCTTTTCAAAGTTCTATTGGGATTACCAAAGCCAAAAATCACCTTTGAATGCATGCGTATTATTTCGAACTACAAAAACACTCGCCATTGACATTGTTGTTCTACATGCCGTATCACGGACAGCACGCGCAAGACAATGGCGTTTCCAGTCCCTGTCTTCTGGATAGTCTATGATCCAACCAAAAGTAACTTGGCCAAGCATAGAGTGTTCATCAATAATGATGTATCCAATGTTATTAACACTCTCTTGTAACCTACACAAGCTTTGTCCTGTTAGGTCTTTATTACCTCTTGATCCTATAGGTAACTTTAATAGAGAATGCACAGTTACACCTCTAATGTTATAAGCTGCTTTACCTGTGGTAGCAGTAACAGCACATTTACTTTGCAAAGCTTTCTAATGGCATTAATAAGGTAACTTTTACCAGTGCCTGCAACGCCATTTATAACAAGACATAATGGCTCTTTCTCGGATGATGTATCATCAAAATGAGACTTAACAATGTCATAAGCAAGTTTTTGCATTTCACTAAAACTGTTGAGGTCAACAACGTCATATTGCTCATCAATAGTGTATTCCTCTTTGTTTGTTTTGATCTATGTTGGCATTTCATGGATTTGTTGTTCTGAATAATTGGCTCTGTCAAGATGCCAGTCATATGTGGACTCTGGTGTTTGCTCAGAGTTGTCAAAAGGAGTGTGAAGGTCTGATAATATCATCCACTCTTCTCGAGTTCTTTCCTGTTCTTCAGAAGGTTCATCCTCTGGTTCTTGACTTTGAATGACAGCTTGTAATTTGTAAACCAGTCTGGGACATTAGATTGTCCGTAAGGTGTTCGCAAGAATTCTTGCCAATAATTAATAAATATATCGTCAGTTGGTTCTTGGTCACCCCATGCATTGTTTTGGGTTGTTCTCCAGTTCAATATTAAGGTGTGGTTAATAGCGTTAGTTATTAAATGTCAACAAATGTGTTAGTACTTCCAGTTAGTATATTAAGATATTACAACATTTATCACAGGGGAGTTATACAAGATAATTAATATTATAAAACTTACCTTTTATGTTGCCAATGATCATATTTTCATACATGCAGTGCAGGATAATAAAGGGTTAATGGAATAAGTTAAGTTTTTAAAGAAGGGTATATATTGACAGTAAAGCACATACCATACTATGACTGGGATCCATATTTGTAATCCTATCTCTTATTCAAACTCAATGGTTTGTTTATCTAAATGCATTGCTGTTTGTAGTCTGTGCTAACTGATCTAGCCTGTTTTCCTCTGCAAGCCTATATTGTAAATTAGCTGATGATTTCAAGCTTGTTAAGCGTTCATACGTCATTGGTTCAATGACACAAGATGCAAGTAATTTTACTCTGTTAATAGCAACATAAGAAACTCCAGCAGTTCTTTCAGATTTGCCAATATCTATCCATGCTTTTGGAAGTGTGAGTCCCTAGCTCTTGTGTTTTGTTAGAGCCCAAGCAAGCCTAAGAGGTAACTGTTCCCTCTCATGGAAACCTATTTCTGTCGCGATGCGACAGTGATTGGATATATTGGGATACACAATGGTTGGTTTTCATTAAAAACAGGTCCTCTATAGTTTTCAAATTCTACTATTACTGCAATAGGTAAGTGAGGTGGTTGATGGTTGTTCTGATAAATAATATCAACAACTGTTCCAGTAGCCCCATTGCAGAGGCCAACACTTGACCACAAATTCATGGTTAACATGACCCTAGCACCTTTTGCTAGAAACACAACAGGTTCTAACCCAGACATATCATCTGATGAATGGCGCGCATTAATATGAGCAATTGGATGCTCAAGTTTTGTTAGCTGGTCATGGTTGTAATTAGCAACTTGTTCATTACTATAAAAGAGTCTAGTAGAATCTTCAAAGTCACATAAATTAGTGACATTCGATGGTTGACGTGTCAGAAGTAATTTCCAGTCATCGACTGTTGAGTCACCTTTGCGAAGTCGTAATAACAAATCTTTGAACTGTACTTGTTCAGATGTCATACCTTGCACACGTTGATTTACAGTGAGTTTAACAACTTTTTCAAACATATGATATGCTTGATAACCTTGTTCACCAATGGCATTTGATGGTTTAGCATGGTAAAGAGGCTTATCTGCTACTGGTGGCAATTGACCTGGATCACCAGTTAAAATCAATGATTTTCCTCCAAATAATTTGTCATTATAACCAGTTGCTTGTTTGCAACGCTTGTCTATCCAACCATAGACTATCCAGAAGATAGGGACTGAAACGCTGGGCAAAGCGCTAATGTTGCTGACGCGACATCCGTGATGCGCTTTTATCACGTAGCAGTTATCAGTTGCCACGGCAACCAGCCTTAATCAGAACAAAAAAAAAGTGAATCCTTTGGTAATTTGGCTTATTTAAATCCAAGTACATCTCATTAATATATGATTTTCTTTTATGGGCCCTAAGCACAGAGTTATTGCCAAGGTAAGTGCGTTTTTATTTTTCCATTTTGACTATAAATATTAATCATAATTCCAGTTTTGTCGTAGCATGTACATCAAAATGGCGCACGTAAAAAGCATCCGTACATAAGTAGTTCCTTTCAAACCCTGGAACTTGACGAGAAGGCTATCACTTGTCTTTTACAACATATATTTGTCATCTCATATGCAATGTTAATGCAAATAAGGTAGTTACAACTTTGTGCGATATGCCAATCTTGTACAAACTCTTCAATCTTGACTCTTCTGTTTACACGACTACGAGAGGATCGCAATTTATGTTGTCCTCACTTCAAACCCTGTAACTTCACTTTATATATATTTCAGGACTTCACATTTACATATTTTAAACAAGAATAAAGCTGTCGATGCAACTATCGACTTTTCAAACTTTTTGATGGTTTAACAAAGCTAAAAAACACTATTGAATGCGTGCGTTCCCTTTTTGACTACAAAATGTCCCCATTGTTGTTGTTAGTTTATGCACCTACTTCAAACCCTGTAACTTCACTTCAAATAAATTTCAAGACTTCTCATTTACATATTTTAAACAAGAATAGAAATGACGATGCAACTATCGCTTTTTCAAAGTTCTCTTTGATTTAATAAAGCAAAAAATCACCTTTGAATGCATGCGTATTATTTTGAACTACAAAATAGGCGCCTTCGTTGTTGTTTCTGTACACTTACTTCAAACCCTGTAACTTAATTTTAAATATATTTCAGGGTTTCTCATCTATATATATTGAACAAAAATAGAAATGTGAATGCAGCTATCGCTATTTCAAACTTCTCCTGGGTCTAACAAAACAAAAAATCACTTTCGAGTGCATGCGTATTATTTTGAAATACAAAAAGCTCGCCATTGTTGTTCTTTCTGTACACACCTACTTCAAACCCTGTAACTTCACTTTAAGTATATTTCAGGGTTTCTTATCTATATATAATGAACAAAAATATAAATGTCAATGCAGTTATCGCTTTTTTAAACTTCTATTGGCTTTAACAAAGCAAAAAATCACCTTTGTGTGCATGCGTATTATTTTGAACTAAAAAAAATAGCCATTGTTGTTGTCGCTGTACACACCTACTTCAAACCCTGTAACTTTACTTTGAATATATTTCAGGGTTTTCCATTTATATATATTGACCAAAAATATAAATGCCAATGCAGCTATCGCCTTTTCAAAGTTCTATTGGGATTACCAAAGCCAAAAATCACCTTTGAATGCATGCGTATTATTTCGAACTACAAAAACACTCGCCATTGACATTGTTGTTCTACATGCCGTATCACGGACAGCACGCGCAAGACAATGGCGTTTCCAGTCCCTGTCTTCTGGATAGTCTATGATCCAACCAAAAGTAACTTGGCCAAGCATAGAGTGTTCATCAATAATGATGTATCCAATGTTATTAACACTCTCTTGTAACCTACACAAGCTTTGTCCTGTTAGGTCTTTATTACCTCTTGATCCTATAGGTAACTTTAATAGAGAATGCACAGTTACACCTCTAATGTTATAAGCTGCTTTACCTGTGGTAGCAGTAACAGCACATTTACTTTGCAAAAGCTTTCTAATGGCATTAATAAGGTAACTTTTACCAGTGCCTGCAACGCCATTTATAACAAGACATAATGGCTCTTTCTCGGATGATGTATCATCAAAATGAGACTTAACAATGTCATAAGCAAGTTTTTGCATTTCACTAAAACTGTTGAGGTCAACAACGTCATATTGCTCATCAATAGTGTATTCCTCTTTGTTTGTTTTGATCTATGTTGGCATTTCATGGATTTGTTGTTCTGAATAATTGGCTCTGTCAAGATGCCAGTCATATGTGGACTCTGGTGTTTGCTCAGAGTTGTCAAAAGGAGTGTGAAGGTCTGATAATATCATCCACTCTTCTCGAGTTCTTTCCTGTTCTTCAGAAGGTTCATCCTCTGGTTCTTGACTTTGAATGACAGCTTGTAATTTGTAAAACCAGTCTGGGACATTAGATTGTCCGTAAGGTGTTCGCAAGAATTCTTGCCAATAATTAATAAATATATCGTCAGTTGGTTCTTGGTCACCCCATGCATTGTTTTGGGTTGTTCTCCAGTTCAATATTAAGGTGTGGTTAATAGCGTTAGTTATTAAATGTCAACAAATGTGTTAGTACTTCCGGTTAGTATATTAAGATATTACAACATTTATCACAGGGGGAGTTATACAAGATAATTAATATTATAAAAACTTACCTTTTTATGTTGCCAATGATCATATTTTCATACATGCAGTGATAATAAAGGGTTAATGGAATAAGTTAAGTTTTTAAAGAAGGGTATATATTGACAGTAAAGCACATACCATACTATGACTGGGATCCATATTTGTAATCCTATCTCTTATTCAAACTCAATGGTTTGTTTATCTAAATGCATTGCTGTTTGTAGTCTGTGCTAACTGATCTAGCCTGTTTTCCTCTGCAAGCCTATATTGTAAATTAGCTGATGATTTCAAGCTTGTTAAGCGTTCATACGTCATTGGTTCAATGACACAAGATGCAAGTAATTTTACTCTGTTAATAGCAACATAAGAAACTCCAGCAGTTCTTTCAGATTTGCCAATATCTATCCATGCTTTTGGAAGTGTGAGTCCCTAGCTCTTGTGTTTTGTTAGAGCCCAAGCAAGCCTAAGAGGTAACTGTTCCCTCTCATGGAAACCTATTTCTGTCGCGATGCGACAGTGATTGGATATATTGGGATACACAATGGTTGGTTTTCATTAAAAACAGGTCCTCTATAGTTTTCAAATTCTACTATTACTGCAATAGGTAAGTGAGGTGGTTGATGGTTGTTCTGATAAATAATATCAACAACTGTTCCAGTAGCCCCATTGCAGAGGCCAACACTTGACCACAAATTCATGGTTAACATGACCCTAGCACCTTTCGCTAGAAACACAACAGGTTCTAACCCAGACATATCATCTGATGAATGGCGCGCATTAATATGAGCAATTGGATGCTCAAGTTTTGTTAGCTGGTCATGGTTGTAATTAGCAACTTGTTCATTACTATAAAAGAGTCTAGTAGAATCTTCAAAGTCACATAAATTAGTGACATTCGATGGTTGACGTGTCAGAAGTAATTTCCAGTCATCGACTGTTGAGTCACCTTTGCGAAGTCGTAATAACAAATCTTTGAACTGTACTTGTTCAGATGTCATACCTTGCACACGTTGATTTACAGTGAGTTTAACAACTTTTTCAAACATATGATATGCTTGATAACCTTGTTCACCAATGGCATTTGATGGTTTAGCATGGTAAAGAGGCTTATCTGCTACTGGTGGCAATTGACCTGGATCACCAGTTAAAATCAATGATTTTCCTCCAAATAATTTGTCATTATAACCAGTTGCTTGTTTGCAACGCTTGTCTATCCAACCATAGACTATCCAGAAGATAGGGACTGGAAACGCTGGGCAAAGCGCTAATGTTGCTGACGCGACATCCGTGATGCGCTTTTATCACGTAGCAGTTATCAGTTGCCACGGCAACCAGCCTTAATCAGAACAAAAAAAAAGTGAATCCTTTGGTAATTTGGCTTATTTAAATCCAAGTACATCTCATTAATATATGATTTTCTTTATGGGCCCTTAAGCACAGAGTTATTGCCAAGGTAAGTGCGTTTTTATTTTTCCATTTTGACTATAAATATTAATCATAATTCCAGTTTTGTCGTAGCATGTACATCAAAATGGCGCACGTAAAAAGCATCCGTACATAAGTAGTTCCTTTCAAACCCTGGAACTTGACGAGAAGGCTATCACTTGTCTTTTACAACATATATTTGTCATCTCATATGCAATGTTAATGCAAATAAGGTAGTTACAACTTTGTGCGATATGCCAATCTTGTACAAACTCTTCAATCTTGACTCTTCTGTTTACACGACTACGAGAGGATCGCAATTTATGTTGTCCTCACTTCAAACCCTGTAACTTCACTTTATATATATTTCAGGACTTCACATTTACATATTTTAAACAAGAATAAAGCTGTCGATGCAACTATCGACTTTTCAAACTTTTTGATGGTTTAACAAAGCTAAAAAACACTATTGAATGCGTGCGTTCCCTTTTTGACTACAAAAATGTCGCCATTGTTGTTGTTAGTGTATGCACCTACTTCAAACCCTGTAACTTCACTTCAAATAAATTTCAAGACTTCTCATTTACATATTTTAAACAAGAATAGAAATGACGATGCAACTATCGCTTTTTCAAAGTTCTCTTTGATTTAATAAAGCAAAAAATCACCTTTGAATGCATGCGTATTATTTTGAACTACAAAATAGGCGCCTTCGTTGTTGTTTCTGTACACACTTACTTCAAACCCTGTAACTTAATTTTAAATATATTTCAGGGTTTCTCATCTATATATATTGAACAAAAATAGAAATGTGAATGCAGCTATCGCTATTTCAAACTTCTCCTGGGTCTAACAAAACAAAAAATCACTTTCGAGTGCATGCGTATTATTTTGAAATACAAAAAGCTCGCCATTGTTGTTCTTTCTGTACACACCTACTTCAAACCCTGTAACTTCACTTTAAGTATATTTCAGGGTTTCTTATCTATATATAATGAACAAAAATATAAATGTCAATGCAGTTATCGCTTTTTTAAACTTCTATTGGCTTTAACAAAGCAAAAAATCACCTTTGTGTGCATGCGTATTATTTTGAACTAAAAAAAATAGCCATTGTTGTTGTCGCTGTACACACCTACTTCAAACCCTGTAACTTTACTTTGAATATATTTCAGGGTTTTCCATTTATATATATTGACCAAAAATATAAATGCCAATGCAGCTATCGCCTTTTCAAAGTTCTATTGGGATTACCAAAGCCAAAAATCAACTTTGAATGCATGCGTATTATTTCGAACTACAAAAAACTCGCCATTGACATTATTGTTCTACATGCCGTATCACAGACAGCACGCGCAAGACAATGGCGTTTCCAGTCCCTGTCTTCTGGATAGTCTATGATCCAACCAAAAGTAACTTGGCCAAGCATAGAGTGTTCATCAATAATGATGTATCCAATGTTATTAACACTCTCTTGTAACCTACACAAGCTTTGTCCTGTTAGGTCTTTATTACCTCTTGATCCTATAGGTAACTTTAATAGAGAATGCACAGTTACACCTCTAATGTTATAAGCTGCTTTACCTGTGGTAGCAGTAACAGCACATTTACTTTGCAAAAGCTTTCTAATGGCATTAATAAGGTAACTTTTACCAGTGCCTGCAACGCCATTTATAACAAGACATAATGGCTCTTTCTCGGATGATGTATCATCAAAATGAGACTTAACAATGTCATAAGCAAGTTTTTGCATTTCACTAAAACTGTTGAGGTCAACAACGTCATATTGCTCATCAATAGTGTATTCCTCTTTGTTTGTTTTGATCTATGTTGGCATTTCATGGATTTGTTGTTCTGAATAATTGGCTCTGTCAAGATGCCAGTCATATGTGGACTCTGGTGTTTGCTCAGAGTTGTCAAAAGGAGTGTGAAGGTCTGATAATATCATCCACTCTTCTCGAGTTCTTTCCTGTTCTTCAGAAGGTTCATCCTCTGGTTCTTGACTTTGAATGACAGCTTGTAATTTGTAAAACCAGTCTGGGACATTAGATTGTCCGTAAGGTGTTCGCAAGAATTCTTGCCAATAATTAATAAATATATCGTCAGTTGGTTCTTGGTCACCCCATGCATTGTTTTGGGTTGTTCTCCAGTTCAATATTAAGGTGTGGTTAATAGCGTTAGTTATTAAATGTCAACAAATGTGTTAGTACTTCCGGTTAGTATATTAAGATATTACAACATTTATCACAGGGGGAGTTATACAAGATAATTAATATTATAAAAACTTACCTTTTTATGTTGCCAATGATCATATTTTCATACATGCAGTGATAATAAAGGGTTAATGGAATAAGTTAAGTTTTTAAAGAAGGGTATATATTGACAGTACAGCACATACCATACTATGACTGGGATCCATATTTGTAATCCTATCTCTTATTCAAACTCAATGGTTTGTTTATCTAAATGCATTGCTGTTTGTAGTCTGTGCTAACTGATCTAGCCTGTTTTCCTCTGCAAGCCTATATTGTAAATTAGCTGATGATTTCAAGCTTGTTAAGCGTTCATACGTCATTGGTTCAATGACACAAGATGCAAGTAATTTTACTCTGTTAATAGCAACATAAGAAACTCCAGCAGTTCTTTCAGATTTGCCAATATCTATCCATGCTTTTGGAAGTGTGAGTCCCTAGCTCTTGTGTTTTGTTAGAGCCCAAGCAAGCCTAAGAGGTAACTGTTCCCTCTCATGGAAACCTATTTCTGTCGCGATGCGACAGTGATTGGATATATTGGGATACACAATGGTTGGTTTTCATTAAAAACAGGTCCTCTATAGTTTTCAAATTCTACTATTACTGCAATAGGTAAGTGAGGTGGTTGATGGTTGTTCTGATAAATAATATCAACAACTGTTCCAGTAGCCCCATTGCAGAGGCCAACACTTGACCACAAATTCATGGTTAACATGACCCTAGCACCTTTTGCTAGAAACACAACAGGTTCTAACCCAGACATATCATCTGATGAATGGCGCGCATTAATATGAGCAATTGGATGCTCAAGTTTTGTTAGCTGGTCATGGTTGTAATTAGCAACTTGTTCATTACTATAAAAGAGTCTAGTAGAATCTTCAAAGACACATAAATTAGTGACATTCGATGGTTGACGTGTCAGAAGTAATTTCCAGTCATCGACTGTTGAGTCACCTTTGCGAAGTCGTAATAACAAATCTTTGAACTGTACTTGTTCAGATGTCATACCTTGCACACGTTGATTTACAGTGAGTTTAACAACTTTTTCAAACATATGATATACTTGATAACCTTGTTCACCAATGGCATTTGATGGTTTAGCATGGTAAAGAGGCTTATCTGCTACTGGTGGCAATTGACCTGGATCACCAGTTAAAATTAATGATTTTCCTCCAAATACTTTGTCATTATAACCAGTTGCTTGTTTGCAACGCTTGTCTATCCAACCAAAAGTAACTTGGCCATGCATAGAGTGTTCATCAATAATGATGTATCCAATGTTATTAACACTCTCTTGTAACCTACACAAGCTTTGTCCTGTTAGGTCTTTATTACCTCTTGATCCTATAGGTAACTTTAATAGAGAATGCACAGTTACACCTCTAATGTTATAAGCTGCTTTACCTGTGGTAGCAGTAACAGCACATTTACTTTGCAAAAGCTTTCTAATGGCATTAATAAGGTAACTTTTACCAGTGCCTGCAACGCCATTTATAACAAGACATGATGGCTCTTTCTCGGATGATGTATCATCAAAATGAGACTTAACAATGTCATAAGCAAGTTTTTGCATTTCACTAAAACTGTTGAGGTCAACAACGTCATATTGCTCATCAATAGTGTATTCCTCTTTGTTTGTTTTGATCCATGTTGGCATTTCATGGATTTGTTGTTCTGAATAATTGGCTCTGTCAAGATGCCAGTCATATGTGGACTCTGGTGTTTGCTCAGAGTTGTCAAAAGGAGTGTGAAGGTCTGATAATATCATCCACTCTTCTCGAGTTCTCTCCTGTTCTTCAGAAGGTTCATCCTCTGGTTCTTGACTTTGAATGACAGCTTGTAATTTGTAAAACCAGTCTGGGACATTAGATTGTCCGTAAGGTGTTCACAAGAATTCTTGCCAATAATTAATAAATATATCGTCAGTTGGTTCTTGGTCACCCCATGCATTGTTTTGGGTTGTTCTCCAGGGTTTATACCTCAAAAGTTGATATTTACAATATAGGCCAAAATTTGGACCTTTGGGATTAGGAGAATATGTTGGAAATATTCGTGGTATAACATTCTCTGGCAATTTTGTCAGTTCATTGTTAACAACTTTGTATATTGTAGCAAATTGAACAAAGTTCATATTTATTATATTTTGTGAACTCTCATATTGTTCACGATTAGCATACACATCAAGAAGTGAATAATCAGTGCATGATTCACCCTCTTCAATATTTGCAGTATCACGCACTCTACGTGAACCATTTAGACTTACTAGCATCACTTTAAATGATGAGCTATGGAGTTTTAAAGACAACAAATGATGCATTGTTTCTTGAGCTGCGTAGTCTCTTTCACCAAGAGATTTCATAACTACCTTCTTAATAGCTCTACGAGGGTCAGTATTACTGTCAACATTTTTCACAATAGAGTTAAATGCTTGTTTCAATATAGGTGACCTTGGTTCACCTTTAGCTGCATATTTTGTGAGATATTCAACACAAGCATAGTGATCAATAACAACTTGCATATCACAGTTAGCTCTCCATCCTTGGAGTTGAAGATGTTGATGGTTATTTAACCTAGAGTCATTTCGTTTAGTCACAATCTTAGCTCTATAGTGTTCATTATCACCTGAAGTGTGAATTTTTTCAAATTCCAATTTTGTCTGAGAACAATGATCAAAAGGGAAATGAAATCTACATTTCAATTCTGTTTCATTTGACTTTTTTCTAAGACAATAGCTTGTACTACAACGAGTGTGTCGTTGTACCATGTTTAACAGATCTACATATGTAGTCTGATTGTTTTTCATGTTCAGGAATATCATGATGATTTCTTTGACATGGATGAGTTTCAGGTCTTATCCACATGTCCTCATCTGGTGGATTTGGGTAACAGTTGATAATAACCAATCAACATACCGACATACTGTGTCAGCAGCTCTCTGGCCAGCTTCAATATCCTGGTCTAGTTCTGTTGTAACAGGACAATCATTTTCATCTTTAAGTTTTTGAGCTAAGAAGCCTTTCAAAGCAGTCTGAGTAAGTTGACACAAGCCTGGGTCATTATTTAGTTTAGCAGTACCATGACAATGGATACTACCTCTACCTTGGTATTCATATCGAAACCAGTGCCATTTTGCACTAAGATTATCATAAAGCCAGTGTTTCACGAAGCTTTCTAATCTTTGGGTAAAAAAACAATCTACGACATGGGGATTGTTAATAACATTTTGTCGTCTTACCTCACTGGTAGAATTACCAGTTTCACAATCACTATCAGCTTTAAATAAAGCATGTAATTCAGGCCAATGCATAGCTGCCGAGGAAAAAGTGAAAAATAATGTTGGTGCTCCAACACTAGTTATAATAGCTTTGAGTTCCTCTCTTACTCTATTCCAATAAGCATTAGTACCAGCAATATTGCCGACATATCTAGACACTTTAGACATAAATACATTTGCAGTGTTACTGGCAACCATTTCTCGCAGTTCATCAATGGTGAGATGTGCTTCGCCTGGATTTTGTTTTAAAAATATTCCACTTTGCTGTAAGATTCGCTTTCTTTGAATCATGTTAAAAGCCCAATATGAAAATCGGGGATGGTTGGCAAGCGGTATACCCATTTACCATCAATAACTTCAGCAAATTTAAGAAGATGCTTTATTCGTTCTTGAAGAGGGACAACTCTTAGCAGTCCTTGGTTGGTGGGATCACCTTTCCCATCAGGAAATAATGTTGGAAAAGCCATTGTGGCCAGATGCGATATCTGATACTCATTTAATGGTTCATTCCAAACAGAATGGCCATTGCATTGGCTCATTTTCAGAAAGCTGATTTCTAACAGCTTCAATTTCCTGTTGTTGTTGTTCACCAACAGGTAGAAAACTACTCATTTCAGTAGAATCATTGTAAACAATATCCTCTTAGGGATTGTCAGTAGGAGGGCCTGCATCAGGTGAACAATTGTCATCTGAGACTATATCATCATCAGTCTCAACAGTGATAATATCTGGTGGTACACCATTCTCAGGTAATGAATTTAGTGCATTATCATTAATCGTTAACCCAGAATAATGTGGATTATTGTTTATAAGCCAAACTAAGGCATTGTGCACATTTTGTTTTCGCACTATCATATCTTTAAAGGTATCGTCTCTACGTTTAACTTTGACAATAATAACTGCCAAGTCTTTAGGGTATCTTGGCAAAGATGTCGCAAGTTCTTTGACATTTTGTGGCAAGTTAATACAATGCCCTGAATAACCTCGTTGGCCACCAGGCTTAATATAAACTCTCATGATAGGAAGAGCACGAGCAATTAACATTTCTTCAATCTGAGTTAAATTTTGCAATTCATGCGGCACAGATGAAGGTATCATTGAGTTTTCAGATTTATCTCTAGAGCATCGTGAACACACATAAGGTGATCTTGGTTTGGATTTCAAAGGCCATGCCTCTTGACATACTGTACACTGACTGACAATATATTGCACAGACTTATGAAACTTATTCATATTAGAATTTGCCCAACATTGCCCTTCAATACCACCATTATTGGCGATGTCAAACATATTTAAATAATCCTGTTGGTTTATTTCATTGTGGGGCTGTGACACCCTTCTTGTACGCCTTTGTTTTTGTTAAAGTCTATTTTTCTCTTGTCTTATTTGTCTCTCACTCTCAGTTTCCTCTGACAGCTTTCTTTTTTTAGACTCTCTATCATTTTGCAGTCTGCTTTGTTTCTCATTGTCAGTTTCCTCTGACCGCGTTCTTTTTTTATATTCACTAGCTTTTTCAAGCCTAGATTGTTTAGTGCTTTCAGTTTCTACTGAGCGTCTCTTGTTCTGATATTCTATATCTTTTACACATTTAGCTCTTCCTTTCGAAGCTATACATTTATTTAATTGCACAGGCACAATTTCAAATAAATTGGTATGTAGTTCCATTGACAAAGAATACAAATATTGCTCTAAGTCTAGAATATCTCTAAATTTCATGACAACAGCTGTGCCATTGGGATCAGGCATACCACTAAAGTCTCTGGCATGTGAGTCAAATAAATAGAAATAATTCATTTGCTTTATTAAGGCCATCATATAACCTTCTAATATTAAAATAGCATAACTATCATTCAAAAAAGTATTCACAAGTCCTGTATGAATATTATAGTAGTGAGACTCAATTTCCCGGTCAATAATAACAATACCTTGAAGTTCTTTTCCATAATTTATAAACCAATATTGGCTTTCATTTTCTGCATCATCAGGCATATCAATAATAGTTTGTGCCTCAATGGGCTCCACCACAATGGGCGGATCACTGATAGTTGGTGCCTCAATGGGCTCCACCACAATGGGCGGATCACTGATAGTTGGTGCCTCAACGGGCTCCATCACAATGGGCGGATCACTGATAGTTGGTGCCTCAACGGGCTCCACCGCAATGGGAGGATCACTGATAGTTGGTGCCTCAATGGGCTCCACCACAATGGGCGGATCACTGATTTCTGTCACAATGGTTTGAAAGAGTGGTTTAATGATATTTTCAGCCCCAATGGGCTCGACCACAATGGGTAGATCAATATTAGTCAACATCAAAGATGATTTAGTTGTTGCCTGTACAGGCAATATATTAATATTATTAAATGTGTCGATCGCAGATTGCCATATCTCGTAAGAAAAGCTATTCGACATGTTCATACAACATGAAACACAAACAACTGTTGGTAAGTTATCTATAGACAAATGTTCTACACCTGAATCTGGGACTATTAAGCCATTTCTTAGAGCTTCTAAATACATTTTATCTCCTTGTAAAACCACATTATTTAAGGTTGTATTTGACCACTCGATTAGCGGTTTATTTTGTGCTGTAAGAAGCGCCGATAAACTCATAAAAGCACATTGTTTGCCTCTAGAATGAACACTGAAAATTTCAGTGCCTTGATGTATATTACCAGAAAGAAATAAAGTCATACTTGCCTTTATATTTCAGAGAGTTTTCGTGATTTTCATTCAGAATTTGAGAAATTATATATCGATCTTGAGTCGTGATCAGAGGAGTCGTGAATAATATATCGTGATCACATGGAATTCGAAGGGAAGATGCGTGCGCATTATACAATATATTTTCTACAACCCCCTCACTTTACAAACGAACTTGAATGCTTAATTAACCCCCGGAAAACCGACATCCAGAATGACAGAAGTTGAGATTCTCGCAAATACATAAGTCGCGCGGAAGACTGGGTCGAGTGGACTCTGGGACAACAATCAGACGTCAAGAATAGTGTGCTGCCTCGCTTCGCTCGGCAGCAATAACAAGATTGGTTGAGGTGAATCTTGTGTGGATTATCAGCAAAATTTCTGGAGGTAAGTTAGTTATTCAAAACCTTTAGACAAGAATAAACATCTTGTAAAATGGATGGTTCGAGTCTTAACCAACTGCAAACGGGAATTTATCTTCACGGGTTGGAAAGGTTTAAATTTTTAATATTCTTTTAGGGCAAACTTAAGTGAATATATACCGAGCGCTACAACATTCCTGTTCGTAATAAACTAAAAACTGTAGATAACAAACGGCGGCGGTTCAAAAATGTTAAGAAAAGCCATTGGTACTGTAGTAAGCTAAAATAAATTAACGTGAGTTTGAATAAATTAAAATACTTAAGTGATGACGTCATGGGCGGTGCTTTGTGCACCGCCTGCACCGCCCGTTCCAGAACCCCGCTTCCCCTACTACTCGCGCTTTAATCATATTCGAAAAATACGTGGCAAACGTCATCTGACGAAAAAAATTATATTTATCTTCATGCCAATTATTGTACGACTACGAGAAAATATAGATGTATGCGGTAACCACGGCTAGATCATGAAGAGATAATAGATGCCATTGAATGTGTGCTATTTTAAAGTGATCTTGAATGTTGTACAGAACTAATTCCTGAGTTAGGCATGGTTAGATCATGCATATAAGTATTATCACTGTAAGCGACTTGCACTAAGAGGTCGCGTGATCTTAACCTTCGTAAAACAGAAGATATGGAATTTATAACTTGTAAAATAGATAGAGGGTGATAGTTGCCGGTCACGTGATTAAACTAAAATTTTTAATATATGTATAAAACTACGTCAACGTAAATTTTACACCAAACTTCACGAAACATGCAAGATAACGGCTTCATATCGCGTCTGCCAAGTTTTAGCAGAAACGAAACTATAAGTACACACTTTTGTTTTTTCGGCCATTTTGATGACTCTAACTTGTCATTCAACATGGCTGCCAAAAACAAAATCCATTTAAATACTGTGAGAAGTCATCATTCTTCCTAAATCTTGACGTAAACAATATCAAACCATTTGCTTACGTACGTATTTCGTAAGATATAAGGGTAAAATATTGCGTTTGAGAAACATTTCTCACTAAACTTCTATATTAGTCACGTGACCAGCTAGAATATTGCCATTTTCTCTTCATCATTAAGAGTTTTGTAAACCTAAATTTCGAGATTGAAATAGAACACCACTCAGTGTGCTTTCTCTAGTGTTATATATCCATAACTCCTATTTTAAGAGGATTAAGGTCGCGTGACCTCTTAGTACAAGTCGTCTATATATTAGGGCCATTTGTACGGGAGAAAATAAGTCGCGACTTACATAAGACGCGTCTTATGTAAGACGCGAACATACTTGTATATAAATGGTCAAATTCTAGTAACTCGCGACTTAAATAAGAACAGGGGTTCAGACTGTACCACAATAAGTCGCGACTTATTAGAATTTGACCATTTATGCGAGTATATTCCCATCTTATATATAAGACGCGTCATACTGATGTGAGTCGCGACTTATTTTCTCTCGTATAAATGGCCTTATTGTCGATCTAAGTTTAGTTCTCATGTAGTCTGTGACAGCAAAAGCCAAAGAGTTCAGGAAAAAGCTTGGATACAAGATTAAGAAAAGTCCTGCTTTACGAGTTGTTGAATATGTTGAATAATGTATACCTAGGTTTGTGCATGATAAAAATTTAACATGTTATGACCAACCATTGATTGATCTTTTGATCTTCACATTCAATCAGTTAATTAAAGCTTTAATTACTAATTGTAGGGCGAAAGCTACATTTGATAAAATTTATTATTATTATTATTATTTTATTCGCCCAATCAAATATACACTTTCCATTAATAGCATTATATTTACATAAAAACGATATAGGGCTAAGAGCCTACTACAAACCTGCTGGCTTTTCACTTTAGGCCCCCAGAAATTAGAAATCTATATTTATTTAATTAACCATCATAATCAGTTTAAAGCTAATCAAAATGAAAAGAAGAACTATGTAATAAAAGGTGGTAACAACACTATTGAATTACTGTTAAGCGTACATATATGTACTAGGACACCAAAAGGTAGCGAAGTGCTGCCTGTTAACTTCTTCATAGGCATATAAACACACATGCGGTGTGTTACGAAAACTGGGCTTTGCGAAATTTTAATACCTTTAGAGTTTAGACTGACTACTATTCGCAGCGAGTTTGCAATTCGATTGTTGCTTAGATAGTCGTGGGTGGTAAGAACATGAATAACAAATATATTTCAAATAGAACTAAGTGTATAAATTACGCAATATAATTCGATTGTTTTTCGTAATAGATAATCGCACAGGAGCAAGAACTGAACTTAATACAAGTACTGAACAGAAGTGAATAGTAATAATAGTATAAAATAGAACTAAAGTGTAGATTGTGCCATATAGTTCGATTGTTTTTCGTAATGGACAAACACGCAGGAACAAGAACTGAACTTAATACAAGAACTGAACTTAATAGTAATAATAGTATAAAATATAAATAAAGTGTAGATTGTGCCATATAGTTCGATTGTTTTTTTGTGATGGACAATCACACAGGAACAAGCACTCAACTTAATAGTAATAACTATATATGCATGCTAGTATACTTTCATGCACGTTTTGCAACAGCGTTGCATTGTACACAATGGACGCCTCGACCGTTGATATCATTTCCATTATATCATCATCACTCATGACATCAAACTCTTGTGCCAAGTCGGTTTGTTCTTGGAAAAGTTTATGAAGTTGGCGTAACTTATCGTCGAATACAAGTATACTAACATTGTTAGAGAACAGTTCACTTGCAAACAGTCTTTCTTTACATTTGGATATCAGCTGGGTCAATCCGCACTCGGTGTATTTAACAATGTTTTTGTTCGGTAGGGCCACGATCTTTGTCTGGCATTTATTGGAAGACAGAAATATTTTTATTGATTGCACTCCCTCAGCAAGGCAATCAACTTTTCTTTGGCTGTTTTGCATAACGTCATCAGCACGTTCAGTTTCTACGTCTCTACCCGTTACAGTAGAATTCTTGTTTAGGGTCAGGTATTTCTTCTTCTCATATTCCCGAACAAAGACGTTGGACAATTTATACGTTATTCCAGACGTTGCTCGGTTCGTGTCATTTTTCCAAAGTACGACTCTAATTGAGCCAGTCTCATCTGTTAGAGCAGCCTCTTGCATTAGCATTGTTTCCTCGTGCTTCAGAATTGTTTGTCTGAGGCCGTGTAAAGTAAGCCCGCCACAGACATTTACCTGTTGGTTGATGTCACCTTCGACAACCGATTCTACACTTGACGATCCAGGCTTTGTATTTCTTTCAGAATTCTCCTCAGTCGTCACTTGTTTTATGTCGAATGCCGACACTTCTTTGCTATCTGCAACCTCCAGTCGCGATCTTTTATTTATATGGATCTCTTCTTCTTCGGTCCAGTTTTTCTTTTTCATATGATAGTTTTCAATTTTTATCGGTGAATATGAGTCTGTAATTGCTTTACATTTATGATGCTTTTTAGTGAGAAATACACCGACCTTAATGTCTTTTTTTCTGTCTGCAGTTGCACGTGGAAGTAAGAATTTTTCCTTTGACTTGTATTTATTGGTGATAAAGAATGCACATATGCTATTAATTCACCACCTAGAATGTAAACATAAGTTGTTTCAATTATATTGTCGTTTATCCGAATTTATTGAGCACTTATTCACATAAACATTATATATATATAGGCCCTACATGACATATTACAGTTACAGATCAGACAACTGAATTACGTTACTCAAGTGTCTCAAAAGGACGAGGCACGAACGGGAAATTAAGACCCTTGCAAGGTGCTCCTCCATTACAACTTCAAATACAAGAATCTCTCCAGCCATGAAGCTGAATTATTTGATGATTGTTTAACCTTAGATCATACCTTTTAGTTACCACCTTAGCTTTGTATTGGATGCTTTTGTTTTTTGTGTGAATTGGTTCAAACTGTAGTTTTGTTTTAGTACAGCAATCAAAATGGAATTGAAAGCGGCATTGGAGTTGTTTCTCATCATTTTTGCGCTTTAAACAATACTTAGTACTACACAGTGTGTGTCGCTGAATAGTGTTGAGCAAGTCAACATAGTCACTCTCAAAATCAACAATATCTTCATGATGCTTTTTGCAAGGATGAACATGAGGTTTCGTCCATACTTCACTGTCTGGTGGAAACGGATTCCAAGTACTAACAAGATAGTCTACATAATTACAAACTTGCTCAGAAGCCCATTTGCCTTGTTCAATATCAAACAAAATGTTAGCATCTCTGCAATCATTTGGGCTTTTCTCAGCAAGAAAACTCTTTATACTATCTCAGTAAGGTTACAAAGCCCAGGGTCACTTTTCAATTTTGCTGTCCCACGGCAATGAATACTTCCTCTTGCTTGAAATTCATATCCATACCAATGCCACTCAGCATTTAAAGTATCATGTAACCAGTGTTTGAGGAAACTTTCTAAACGTTTAGTAAAAAACCAATCAACTAAATGTGGGTTGTCGATGACATTTTTTCGTCGGCCATCTGCGGTCAGATTCTGACAATTTGGATCCAAAAGTGAGTGCAGCTCAGGCCAGTGCGTGTCTGCTGACGAAAATTTAAAAAAGAGTGCAGGAGCACCTTACAAGCAATTATAGCCTGTGTCATAAGAATCATAAATTTCATCTAAATTTCCGTCTGGATCTTTAATTGTTTCAATAACTTGGAGATCAGCTGGGACACCATCGACTGGCAAAGTGTTAAGTATAGTACTATTTACCTCTACACTATGGTATTGAGGGTGTAAAGTACTCACTTCGACGTACTACATATGTACTAGATATTTAGAGATTTTTACAATAACTTTTAATAAAAAACAATACCAAGCTAGTACACATAAAACGACCCCCCAACGTGGCGCTTGTCACGTGATTCTTCAACTACGTCATATCAATATTGGAAATATAAATAGATGTTCCTTTCCAGTCAATTAAGTGTTCAAAACAAAACTAGCATAAACTCAACAAACTATATTGTTCATAATGTCTCGCTAATGTCCTAGTAGCCTTATATATTTACATCTATATTTCCAAGTCAAGTATTTCCAAGATAGTAGAACCTCTTGTTAATGTTATAAATCTCTCTTTATCCAAAGGGGTCTTTCCAAGTAAACTAAAGATCGCTAAAATTATACCAATTTTTAAAACTGGAAATCAAAGTTTCTTTACAAACTATAGACCTATATCAGTCCTGACAAACTTTTCAAAATTATTTGAAAAAGTTATGCAAATCAGGTTAACATCATTCATTGAGCAATGTGAAATTTTGTATAGATTTCAGTTTGGTTTTCGCAGTAACCATTCTACTATGCATTCACTTGTTTCTCTAATAAATAACGTTGCCACGGCCATTGATCAGAACCAGATAGCTGCTGGAGTGTTCATTGATCTTTCAAAGGCTTTTGATACCTTAGATCATGAAATATTATTTACTAAATTACAACATTATGGTATAAGAGGCTTTGCACTCCAATGGATCAAGAGCTATTTCTGCAATCGTGAACAATTTGTTCAATATAATGAAACCTGTTCCTCCATGGAAAGATTAAAATGTGGAGTTCCGCAAGGTTCTATTTTAGGCCCATTATTCTTTATTTTATATATCAATGATCTACCGAATGCATTAGAACTGTCAAAATCTTATCTTTTGCTGATGACACTAGTATATATTATTCAAATTCCGATATCAAGCAACTTGAACTTGTTTTGAACAGTGAACTTCGAAAGCTGGATATCTGGATGAAGTCAAATAAATTGTCTGTGAACATCAGTAAAACAAATTATATCATTTTTCGGCCGAGACAAAAGAAAATTAATTTAAATCTAGTTATCCAATATAACAATCAAATGATCACCCAAAAACAATATATAAAATTTTTAGGAGTATATATAGACGAACATTTGTCATGGAAGGAACATATTAATTATATTTGCAATAAAATCGCCAAGTCTGTTGGAATTATTTACCGATCACGATATCTACTGTCATCCGCAACAAGATTATCCTTGTACTACACACTTATTTATCCCTATCTTACTTATTGTAATATTGTATGGTCTTCCACTTATGTAACCAACCTCAATAGAATTCTCCTTTTACAAAAACGAGCTGTACGTATTCTTACAAATTCCGAATACCGTGCACACTCTGATCCACTTTTAAACAACTCAAAATATTGGATATATTTAAGTTAAATACATTTCACATTGGCAAGTTTATGTTTTTATATCAACATTGCATGTTGCCAACCTGCTTTGATAATCTGTTTACAACAAACAATCAAATACATGGTTATAACACCAGATTTGCCGGTAACTATAGATCTCATGCTTGTCGAACTAATATCAAGCAGTTCACAATCTTATACTCAGGACCAAATATTTGGAATTCTTTACCTACAAATATAACTGTGATAAACACAATCTCGTCTTTCAAGATGCAACTTCGTAATTTTCTGCTTAACGAATAAGGAACAGCTAACTCTGATATGCTATGACCATGTTTATCGAATATTCAGTAACAATATAAAAAATTATTGGAAAATCTATTTTATATTTTCGTAAATTTTCTCTCTTAACTTTATTATGTTTCAATTTCATTATATGTGTCTGTAACTTAATTCAATTTCATATTATATATGTCTGTAACCCTAAATTATACTGATTAATTAAATATTTAACTTTGAATTTTTGAGATGAGGTGGCCTCTTTACACAAGCTCTAAGCTTCTTGAGGTCTCCTCGCCGACTTTATTTTATTAATATCTTGTAAATAGCTAATCTTTCTTTTTTTTGGCAAATAAACCAATAACAACAATAACAACAAGTCAGTTTGGTTTATCCATGATAAAATCATTGAATCGCTCTGGCAACCTAATTGCTCGTGCAGGTCTAGTTGATGTAATCGTCTCACTATCAAGTTGAGGTTGTTGTTGGGCCTCAGTTTCTTTAACTGACTCTAATGGTGTCTTATATGGCTTAACAAACGAACCTTCTCTCCTGTAGATTGTTCCATCATCAGACTCTTTCATGATTTCGTTCCCCTCCTTTGTGATCACTGTATATGGCTCACTTTCATAGTTTGCAGCTAACTTTCCTGATGTTTTAGTGTTCCGTAACAGTACTTGATCTCCTGGTACGATAGCACTACCAGTTACTCCACGTTTATCATCTGCATAAGCTTTCTGTGTTAGCTTATTTCTCCAATCCCGCTCTCTCGTGTTCTCGTCAAAACCGTCTATATCTCCCCTTAGTTCTGAGAGCTTACTTCTCAATTCCCGTTTAAACATAAGAAATGCTGGCGTTTCCCCAGTTGTCGTTTGTGGTGTTGACCGATATGCAAGAAGAAATTGAGTTAACTCCTTTCTTCAAACTTTGCCTTCAACTTGAGCGACCTTCAGTGCTTTGAGCAGCGTGCGATTCTGACCTTTCACTTCGCCATTAGCCTGTGGCCAAAGTGGTGGTGACGTTCTATGTTCAATGTTCGCTTCTTGCAAGAACTTCTTAAACTCCTCACTAATAAACTGTCTTCCGTTATCCGATTTCAAGGAGTGAGAAAAACCAAATCGGGCAAAAATCTCGTTAAGCATGTTGATGATCTTCTCTGAAGTTGTCGAGTGCATAATAACAACTTCATAATAGCGATTATAATAGTCTACAACCACTAATAAACTTTCTCCAGTTGACATCGGCCCCATCAAATCCACTGCGACATCTTGCCATGGCCCTGTAGGCATCCCTGTAGGTGTTTCATAGGTTCCGGCACATTAAATTGACTAACTACCTGGCATCCATGATATGATTTGCAAACCTGCTCGGCATCCGTGTCCATCTTGCGCCACCATACTTTCGTCCTGAATCTGATTTTTGTATTGACTATTCCCTGGTGCCCTGCGTGTGCTGCTTCCAAGACTTTCCTCCTTAACGTCTGAGGGATGACAATCCTTTACAAAACAAGCTTCCCAACCGTGCAAAGCTTGTTATTTACACACGTATATGCCGACAACTTACACTTAGCCCAATCTCCCGATTCGATGTAATGTCACACGCTCTGCAATTCTGGGTCAGTTTCCGATTCCCTCTCTATTTCTCTGGTTGTCAAGGAAACTGGTGTTGCTTAAATAAATATATTGTTTAATAAATCAATTTTCACAGTCATAAAACTGAATTACAATTGAATTTACAATCTTTTTACAACTAATTACGTATTATGTAGAGTAATTACTATATTTACAATCGTATTTCATTAATATTAAAGAATATTTAAATAACTACTATATGTTCTACAATAAATAACATTAATTATATGTATGTGCTGCTTATAACTAGATGCCACTTTAAGATAATGACTAAGACATCAAGGATAAAATATTTTCTATTGAAAATTTAGCTTGTCTCGCATAGTTTCAGATAAAAGAGTTATTTAATCTGTTCGTATTGGTAACAGGAAGATTATATCTTCTTAGCTCTCTAAAATTATGGGTTGGCGAATTCTCCTTCGGTATCGTAGTAAGTGATAAAGTTTATGTTCTTTATTAGTTTCGATGGAGGTAAATAGTTTTTGTGATCATTTTTCTCTTCTGTCCTTCAGTGATGCCAATTTTGCTTTTTCCGATGCGTCTTCCGAACTTAATTGCGGATAAATAATCCGCAAGGCTCGTCTTTGAACTCGTTCAATATCCACTGACAAATAGTCAGGAAGGCTTGAGTGAAAAACTTGGCAGACGTATTCTAAGATAAACCTAATGCATGCACAGTAAAATAGAATCAGGGAAGAATCATCTACTTCTGCACGTTTTAACTGCCTTAATAGGTACAGCCGTTTTGATGCCTTTAATACAGTGTTCTCAATATGCCTGTTCCACTTTAGGTCCTCAGTGATTGTCATACCCAGTAGTTTTGCAAATTTAACAAGTTCAAAGCATTGACCATTTAAAACCACACGATCATCAGTTATAGGTCTCCTAGTAAAGTCTATTCGGAGTTCCTTCCACTTTATAGGATTTAATTGAAATTTGTTTTCATTGGACCAGTCCGCAACTTGATTAAAGGTCGGCCTCCACTTGCACGTACGTACGCACAATTGGACGCACGTATGTGTTTATACTTTCGTGAAATGTGATTGGTTAAAAACTTGACGGCCGCACAGAAAGTAGAATACAGTTCTACTGTCATACGTACAAAAAGTTAGCCGCGACGGTCAAGATTAGCGATCATTTTCGAGTCACAGAGCATGCGCAAATTCGGGCGCGCTGGCCGTACGTGCAAGTGCTCTGTGACTCGAAAATGATCGCTAATCTTGACCGTCGCGGCTAACTTTTTGTACGTATGACAGTAGATCTGTATTCTACTTTCTGTGCGGCCGTCAAGTGTTTAACCAATCAAATTTCACGAAACTATAAACACGTACGTCCGTGCAATTGTGCGTACGTACGTGCAACTGGAGCCCGGCCTTTACTGAGTCTTGTAGGCTGCTTTCCGTATTTCTTGGGATGACTTCAGAAATTGTCGTGTCGTCTGCGAACTTCCACATATTATTTTTATTATTATCATAATTATAATAATACTATTAGATGGTGGTCCTTTGATTCCTAGATCGTTAATTATGGTTAAGAATAGCCATGGTCCAATCCTGGTTCCTTGCAGAACCCCCACTGGGACTTGTAAGAATTCGGATACACCCTCAGTTGATATCTTTACTCGTTGTGATCGATTTCGCAAGAAGTCCGTAATCCAATTACGCCGATGGTTTTCCAAAGAGCCGATTACAGGCCGATGGTTTTCCAAAGAGCCGCATAGCTGTTTAATTTCGTGCCACCATTTATGCGGTTTAGTTTCTTTTAGGTCACGTACTTTAGTTTGGTAATAAATCGTGCGGCATCGTTTCCTTTCGCGGTTTACTTTATTTCTTAAGCGCCTAAATAAGCAAACATTTCCTCGTGAAAAC
Source organism: Trachythela sp. YZ-2020 (assembly GCA_016169945.1). NCBI lineage: Eukaryota > Metazoa > Cnidaria > Anthozoa > Malacalcyonacea > Clavulariidae > Trachythela > Trachythela sp. YZ-2020. The sequence goes on from JADLSH010000389.1 coordinate 5,710,277, forward strand.
GCCTTTTGTCTTTGATTAATAAGCCTTTTTAGTTGATTAGTCATCCATGGACGATCAGACGCGTGAACTCTGACAGATCGTTCTGGCATAATAATATCCAACCCGCAGTGTATTAGTTCGGTAAAAATTTCCAATTTCCTATCTACGGTCGGAGCTGTAGACAACACGTCTTCCCAAGATATATTTGACAAGAATCGTCCAAGACTTGCAACTTTACTTGACCTTTTATCCCGCGCTTTGATTATTCTCCTTTGGAACTTAGTTCTTGGTCGTATTTTTGGAAATATTAAGATAGTTATGTGATCGGCTAAACCAAATGGGGGACCGGACTTTAGCAGACATTGTACCTTTCCTTTTGCTTGGAAAAACTGAGATATATGTAGGTATTGCATTTCGTTGTTTTAGGTAGAAAAGGATTTGACTTTCCTTTACGTTATCAGCTATCCCGCTTAGGTGAACTTTCTTTACTTTGTTACCTTTCCGATCTACACCAACAAAACCATCAGCAAAATCACTAGATGGCTCGATGATTCCATGCTGAGAATTGTTCCGGGATGGATTGCTAGGAGATTTTTCAAGTGCGTTGCAGGTATTATTAGATGCAAAGCTTCATGCCACTACCTCCGCATAAGTTGCTTGATTATTGATTGTTACTTGTTTATTGTCATGTTCAGTAAATTCAGAAGAGGTTGCCGCTTCTACAGACGCAATGGGGTTAATAACATCGTCATTATGTTTTAAATCTTCGTCCTCGATCTCCGAAAGGTTTAATGGGTTTACCGAGTTAATAGGTTCATTAAGCTCGTCTTCGTTTATATTGCGGACGCTAGCTTGTTCGCCTATCATTTGTCGACGCGCCATCATCCATAACATCTCCTGTACAAATAGTTGATTGTTCGATAACAATTGGTTTATTAATTCCTTCCTCATTAACATCGCAAACATGTGCCTGATTTACATACTCAGGGTATTGACTTAGATTTTCTGTGGTATTTCCCAGTTTAGTTTGACTAAGAAATTCTTTATTATTGTCAATAAAGTTTTGAAAATTCCGCATGCCAGTGGTTACATATAAAATCGAATCCGATAATAATCGAATAGCTTCAGTATTGATCAACTGACCTTCTTTAAGCTCCTTTACATCAGCTAAGTTATCAGACAACTCAGTCGAGCACTCGCAGATATGTCCACAGATCTTCCTCTCTCCCTCGATAATCAGGATGTTTTTATTCTTTCTCCAAGAAATCACTGCTCAGGTTCCGCTATGAAAAACCTTCTTATCCCCTCCAGGATGAGACCAATGTCCATCAAGTTTTAGATCATCGCCCACAAATTGCTTTAACGATTCAAAGTCTCCCGACCATGCTAGACATGCTAGACACCGCTTTATTTGACATTTTACAAACCTAAGATTGGCATAAATGTTTCAAAAATGTTAATATTTTAAAATTTTGCATCCGCCATCGTAGACAGTCGTGTCTACCCGGTGTCAAACCGCACAGTGTCTTCTTTCTCGCTACTGCGGTCTTTTTAATTTTTATTTCAGTAATTGCGCAAAATTACATTATGTACATTGAAAAAAAATAAATTATGATATATCTTCAATAAAACGTCTAAAACCATCAGTTAAGTTTGTATAAATAGTCTGTATCTACAATAAAAAAAATTCATGTTATAAGTATATTGTACCAAAGAGTTTCTCAATAAGAAGCCCGTCCTTCCACCAAAGCCAGGTCAATCTCTCCTTCAAAGGAGCAAATTGGACGACGAAGAGAAGATCTAGCTCCGCATAGACACATAATTGCTGATCGTAATAGTGAAAAACTGAGTCTGCATCTCATCCAGTTGATTGCCTTACTGTACGGTTTGCCATGTTTATCAGCAATCGAAGATGCAATTCTCTTATACACTACGTTTGCAGTGGTACCCATACCACCCGCGGTTGAAAAGACAAGGGGAGAGAATGACCAATGCTCTACTTCTCTGATTCGTTCGTCGTACGCTCTTCTCTTTTCAAGCTCATTTCTACGATAGCAATGGGAGAGAGATGTGTTGCGATAGCTAGGTGCCAACATAGTTAATAGAAAGATAAACATGGTTAGGAAGGCCGGGTCACATGACTGGATATGTTATTGGTCTGTTTTATGGCGCGTGACGTCACTACGAAGGTGCACACAATGGCTCCTTGTTATTAAAAACAGCATGGGGTCTTTCGATATTCGAAACATTTCGCTTCGCTTACGCCGTATACGGCTATGCCAGGTGCCAACTGCAGTATTTTTGGTTGAAGACACTATTGACATTATTTTTGGTTGGAATAAGTATTTTTAGTTTACCTAAAGGAGAAGACGAATTATCGACGAAAACGCGCGACGAGTGGGTGAATATAATCACAAAAAATCGGGTTGTGGATGCGAATTTGAGACGCCAAATAAACGAAGGCAAATTGCATATATGTGAAAGGCATTTTGAGGAAAAGTTTATTGAAAGACGTAAGTATATTCACAATACTGTGAAATTTGAATGAATTATCATTTGATTTGCATATTTCTGCGTAGCGAATGTTGCAATTTTGAGGTTGAGAGGTTCTTTGTTATTGTTCTTTGAAATATAATGGCGCTTTGTTAAATATTTCATTTTGCTTCAATAATTTGCAGATACTACACCTGGAGCTATACCATCATTGAATCTTCCTAAGAAGTCGTTTCAAAGCGAAGCAACATCGAGAAGGACACTTGAACGCAATACTCCAGACGAAGGCTCTTCTAGTTCCACATCCGAGACTGTGTCAAATCGTGTGTACAAACATCTGGACGACTTCAAGAGTAAAGTAACAACCGTCAAATTATCTGGCTGGTCAAGAAACGAACGTGAACACGATTTTGTTTTAGAATATTTTGACGGAAAACATGCATTGCCTGTTTATTCAGTGACAGTGGATTCAGGACTTGGATTTTCTGTCGCAGTATTTGGGTGGTTTTTGCCTGATGATCACCATGTTTATCTTGAACACAAGCGGTCTTTGTTCAGAATTTCAATTTCTTCACTTTGTGGCATTATTAAATCGAAGTGTATTTGTCCTGGTTTGCCTGAAGAGTCACCTACAACTGACCATGTAAATGTCCCCAAGCATTCTATTCCCCTACTCACTGATGTGTATAATGAGGATGGGCCACCATTCCAAGTCGACATGTTTACCAGGTCTGAGAATTGTCTGGTGTTATGTGGTTCTAAAGAACCGTGTGCTGGTTGTTCAAGCTTTCTAACTGCAAAAACCAAACTAAGTTCAGTTAAACCAGCATTGGCTATAAAGGACAAAGCTCCTCTCACCAGCTGCAGTAAAGAAAGGTTAATTGCAACAGTTCAGAAGCAACGTATTGCTTGCAAAGAACTTCAAGGGAGGCTTAATACAATGGAGAAAGATATTTTGGCCAACAGTGTTAAGGTTGACCAAACTCTTGAAAGCGACCTTCAAGAGATTTTAAAGGGAGTAGATTTGGAAAGTTCACCACATATGAACCTGTTTTGGCAGCAGCAAAAGAAGCTTCTGGCTTCACCCAACTTTGGTAGGCGATACCATCCCCACCTAATCAGGTTCTGCTTGTCGATACATTCCAAGTCCCCATCTGTGTACCGAGAATTAGCATCATCTGGTGTGCTGGTGTTATCAAGTGAGCGTGTGCTAAGGGACTACCGCAATTTTTTCAAACCCAAACCTAGTTTTCATGAAGAGAATATATCTAGATTGAATGACATTACAAAGAATTTGTTTGATGTTCAGAGATATGTTGTTGTGTCATTTGATGAAATGAAAATGCAATCAAATCTAGTTTTTGACAAACATACTAATGAACTAATTGGCTGAATACTGCTGCATTTGACACACCAACTGCAATTGCAAGTCATGTCTTGGCATTCATGGTGAGAGGTGTTGCAAGTGATCTGAAATACATACTGGGATATTTCAGCACTGAGAATGTAACATCCTTTCATATTGTCTCCATATTGGAATTGACCTGCAACTTATGGGTTTGTGCCACAGTGAGTGATGGTGCATCGCCAAACCGGAAGTTTTACGAGCTGCATGTTGGTCTCGTGGGAGAAGAGTACAAAGTTGATGTTGTGCACAAGACCGTCAACCTCTTTGCTCCAGAAAGATTTATCTTCTTTTCTGATGCTCCCCACCTACTCAAGACAGCCAGAAATTGTCTTTTCAACTCTGGTACAGGATGGTAAGGAGTTAATGTGGCAACACATTGCTCAGCTTTACCATTCAGACCTTGAACAGGACTTGCATCAACTTCCCAAATTAACCCCCGACCATATCAACCTTACGTCCTTCTCAAAGATGAAGGTGAATTTTGCTGCCCAGGTGTTGAGCAACTCTGTCGCACAGGCACTCCGGCGACATTTCCCTGGTGGAGAAGCAGAGGAGACAGCAAAGTTCTGCGAGATGGTGAATAGGTTCTTTGACTGTCTCAATGTTCGTTCTACAAGTGAACACACAAGACGACGGAACGAATTTCTGGCTCCATACACCGACCCCAATGATAGTCGATTTGAATGGCTACAGAAAGTCTTCCTTGGCTATCTTGAGGCATGGTATAGGGCTACACAAGAACGACCTGGCGACTTCTCCGGTGATGCAAGAGGCAGAATGTTTATCTCACAGCAAACATTTAAAGTATTGAAGATAACAATTAATTCTCTTGTTGAAGTGGCAAAGTTCTTGCTATCAGAAGGACTGGAATTTTTCATTTCAGAAAGATTCTGCCAGGACCTCTTAGAAGAGTATTTTGGGCGTCAGAGAGAGAGGGGTCGTCACAGTGATAACCCGACCATCCAAGCATTTGGGTACAATGATCTAACACTTGCAGCACAACGAAATATTGCACCCATTGTTAGAGGTAATGTTGCTGGAAGACACAAGGGTGAACATTCTAGATGGTATGTTGTGTCTGAAGAACCACTGGTCTTCCCAATTAACATATATCTCAATGAGAACATTAGAAGAATTAGAATATACTAAAGGTGCCGTAATACAGTATGAGCAACAAAATTGCTAAAACTTGCAACAAAAGCGGATTTCATTCGCATGTTAATTAAAAAAATGCCACACATATAAGTTACAAAATGTGCAACAACATTCATAAACATTTTCAATTAACATGCATTGAATCAGTTTTTGTTGCAAGTTGCAATAATTCTGTTGCTCGTATTACAGCATCTTTGGTACCGTAATCTCTCTAATAAGCCTTCCTCTTAAATAAGCCCCCCCCTCCCACATCTCTAATAACTCCCCCCCCCTCTTGGATGAAGAAATTTATTAAGCATTCCCCCTCTATAATAACCCCCTTTCCCCTCTAATAACCCCCCTCCCACTAAGCCCCAATTCACACAAAAACACAAGTGTTTTGATAAGATCTCATGGTTTTCTTTACACGTTGTTCTGTGTTTGAACAAAATTGTCACGATTTTATGGAAAAGAAAATAAGCCCCCCCCCCCTCCTCTGCCCCATTGGGCTTATTAGAGAGATTAGAGTAAAACAATTCCTGTATTTCCTGAAATGCCATAAATATTCTATCAAGTATCGTACCGGTATTGTGAAGATGAAACAGTGGTAATATACATATGTTAGCATTATGCCAGTACTGAACAAGTAAATGTGGTTTTAAAATTCTTGGGGTATATGCAATGGCCTGGAATCAATAAAATAAAATGGTACTCAGGGAGATAAAGGTTGAGAGCAGCTTTTCTATATTAGAGGATTATATTTACAGTATACAATGTATTTTAGGGGTTGCTTATATCAGTTATATGAGGTTTCAGCAATCAAAATTGGCACACTTTTTGAGGGCATTGGCCCAAACATAACTCAATTCATTCTGGCTCACCACTGACAACAAATTTTCTATTAACTATGGTAATAATGCACCTATCAATGTAAAGGCCAGGGGGGGTTTGTACTTCCATGCAAATTTATCATCAAATACAGTATCCTACTGTTGGGCTGAAAATATTGTCAAACACATAGACATTATTTTCAAAGATGGTGTGGAATATTTAACAAACATTACATGTTTTTCAGTTCAAATATCCTCAACTGCAGGCAGGATTAGGATCAAATTTGAAGACAAAATTCGATCAAATGCCCCACATATACAGGGCTTTCAGAATAATTCGAAGTAGGTGGCTGCCTCCAAAAAAGTAGCCGCCTGTGACTAATACAATAATAGTGATCAAGAGTAAAAAAAAGTAAAACTTCTAGACAGTTAAACCTAACTCCTCTATTTTTACTTTAAGTTTGAATTAATCTTTGTGTTTCGCTAAATTCTGTGTGGAACATCGATTTGTATTATTTTTTCTCTGACCAGATGAAAAGTAGCCGGTGGTAAAACGTAAAGTAGCCTAGCCGGCAGAATTCCGGCGTCCGCCGGCTTATTTTGAAAGCCGTGCATATGCTTGAACTCCCTCCCCCACTGGGCTTAACATTGATATTGGTGCATTAAAATTGTATGATAAATAAAAAAATGAACTGTATGGTATTATAATAGTTAATAATTTGGAACATCAACCAATAATTTGTGTTAATTAATGCACTGGGCAATATATACATGTTGTTAAATACAATTGTCAGTTTCTTGAGTTCCGTTCTTAATGCTTTTGTTTTTTGTTTTTTACTCTTTAATTTGTCGCGATTGACAATGCCCTTTGCATGCGAAAAGCTTCTTACTTGGATAAATAGTTTTACAAAATTTTCCAGGACTAACTTGCTGCACTCGCTTGAAATGTCAAAATCCAATCCTGTAGTGATGTTTTCCCATAAGCTTATTATCACAGGTTGCATTAGGATCTCATCCACTATCTTTTCTGTTGGAATGGAGGTTGTAACTACAGCTTTACAACTGCGGATATGTTTCCGAAAGACAATCTATTTCCTTTGCTATGCCTTTGATATTATCATTTGGTGCCCACAAGCCTCCTCTTGAAATTGAATTAATATATTCATCTTTCTTCACATCCTCTAACTTGACTGATGTGAGTAAGGATTGCAGCTCTATGCTCCGTTGTGAGTTCCAATGTGGAGAGTTCTTACTCTTTTTATGCATTGAATGCAGCATATACCCAGCAACATATGAAAGTGGACCCAGCTCTTCAGGATTTAACTTGATTTCCTCACTTTCCTGAAAGAATGTATATTACAGATTAACAGTGTTAACTGGCCCTACAGTATCACTGAGGACAGATGAGTATAATCGAATGGCATTAGAGTAAAACACTAAACAGGGCACATATACCTGTTCATTACCAGCTAATGGGTTAACAAGAGAGACTGGCAGATTTGTTAACCCATTAACTGGCAATAACCAACCACTGACTAAAATGGGTGCATTACCAGCTAATGGGTTAACAAGAGACACTGGCAGATTCGTTAACCCATTAATTGACAATAACCAACCACTGACTATTAAAGTAGGTAAAGACAAAGAAAATTATCAGAATCGGACTCTAGATGCTCGCTCGAAAGGATTATACTTCGTATACTATCTAGGTATGTATCAGAAATGGATGTAGAAAGAAAACATTTATGAGATTTAAACCCTACCTGTTCACAAGATAAATCGCTTGACTGTTTTAAGTGACTGATAACTTTCTGCGGAAAGTGGATCAACAAAACATTGGCGGCACTTTGGTTATCACAGCCTGGAAAGAATTTTTTCCAATTCTTTAAAATCTCTCCGTAGAAGCTGGCTAGTAGGGAATCTTGGTTACGCTTTCGATTAAACTTGGAGAACACATCATTGATAAACTTTACAAATTCCTTACTTGGAGTCAAGCTGGACACAATTTTTACGATAGCTTCAGGATAAAGCTTTTCCTCCCGTATCTTGTCCCCGATTTCCTTGCACATTTCTTTTATGGTATTCATTTCAATTGCTGGCATTTTGTTCTTTGATTTTTTTTTCTGAGACGCAGTTGGCGTTGTTTCCTGTTCCTCGTGTATACTACGCCGATGTCTAGTTAACCCGCCTTTAGACTTGCATATTTTCTCGCATTTGTCACATGGGAAACTTTTAACGCCTTCTACCTATTAGAAAACAATCAAAAAGTCAAATATACCTATATCTTTCACATACGTTAAGGCAAACATCTTGAAATTTGATTTTAAAATTTATTTACCTCAGCAATGGCGTCAGACAGCTGGAGATCAAATTCCTCACCGTTTTCTTCAAGCACTTCTAAGGACTCTATAAACGCGTCACGAATATTTTCTTCTTCTGAATATATATTTTCGACATCAAAATCAACATTAGAGTCACTTTCCGAGCTACATTCAGCCATATTTGTCAAACAAAGGTAAAGAAAAGTCAACCTTCTATAGTGTTCCCTGTGAGTATCGCTCCTATGTTTGGCATTCGTGCACCTTCGTTTGTCACGTGACATGCGATAAAATACATGTCAACATCACAGCAGGAGTCCTTTGAAGTTTGCCGGCCTCCCTAACCATTTATTTGTTTATATTTACATACGGGAAATTTCCGTGTCACGTGCACATTCACTTTACAATTTGCATAATATTGCGTCTTTTGCGTTCATATTACACGTATTTGTGTCCCTTGAAAGAATATTTTAGTGCTTTTTTTTTATAAAATTTCTGAATCAGTGTCTGATCCAGATTTGAACGCGTCGCAGTACGATTTAGAGGACGATCTAAAATTCTAAGTGCGTACGGATCACCGGTATGCAGGACGCCAGAAGTTAGTGAACCTACTTTACAAGCTGACCAGGATAGAACGCAAGTGAGTATAAGTACTCTTTGTTTCGTCGTTGTTTGATTTATGATATATGAAATAGTTTGATAGAGTATATGCACGTGTATTCATAGATTAAATTTCGTTTCATTTCAGTTTTGTAGTTGCAAAAATACATGTAGCAGACGCAGCGGTAGAAAACAACGTGGATGTCCATGTCGAGACGAAGAGCTCAAGATGGCTGTTCATGTGGAACGAAGAAGGCAGGTTTTACAAAAACAAGGTTCAACAGGGAACAGTAGCAGCTACAAATGCCGGAAGAAATGCTTTTGAGCGTCATCAGATCGCGTTAGGGGAAGCAAAACACCAGATCACGGTAAGTTCACACTTCATGTTTGTGATTCTGTTGGTATATAAATGGAATTCATAATGTCATTCAAATTATTTCGGTTTTGGAAATATTTTACACTTTTATAAAGCAAATGTTAAATTACCGTTTATATCGCCTTTCCTTGTCACCAAAATCACATAATTTATGGACCATGCTCGTATTAATACTTTTCCTGTTGTATAGCTGAAGAAGCTCTTGGTTTGTTCATTTGGTACTGACACACACCGAAATATATAATTATAGAATCTTAGAAAGCATTATTTACAGGAACTTAATATTCTTAGGAATTCATTGGAACTTTTACAGTTGGCCAAAAGGATAAGGTACTGCTTGAACTTCTGTCGAATGGTAAAGGTAGCCTTGATTATGCCAAAAATCTAGTGTAATTTGGTGGAAACCCCCCAGTTCTTCCAGAGACAAGACCGTCATGGTGTACATGTGGAGTATGTCAACCTATGCCGACTGAGGAGGAAAACAAGTGTTGCAAGAAGATCACATAATTTGTGACATTCCAAAACACATGCACAGACAGAGATGTATTTATTGGTCATGGCTATCCGAGCGAGGTGTGACATCAGGGCAGAGAAGCCAGACTATTCAACGAACAGTTTAGAAAGGCAGCATATTGTCAGTACATTTTATGGCGGTATAAGAAATTAGGGAGAGGGAACCAAAAGGTGTGCCCATCGTGCGTCTTGTTGGCAATAAGAGAGCATGATGTACTTTACATAAACCTATATAAAATATATTTGCAACTAAAATTATTCTTACTATTATATTACAGTATTATAAAGGTTTTCAAGTATTAAATATTCTGTAAAGCCCTGTCTGGTAAACGCAACCCCTATCTTTCACATTTACCAAATTTACAGTAATGCTTTATTGATAACCCCCCAGCCCTTTAAGTTACCATCTCATGACGTGAAGACATATAAAGTGCATAATTACATCTTCACATCATGAGAATTTTTGATAATTATTAATTCCATATTTACAAACAATCAAATTATTTCAACTCTGTCCAACACCATACAATTTTACTTGTCAGTGGAACTGTGGAAGAGTATTCCAGGATTAACAAATCTGCCATTATCTCTTGTTAACCCATTAGCTGATGATTTGACTTGTCAGTGATAGAGTACTTCCACTTAATGGGTTCAAATAGTTTGTCTTGTATCACACTAACTTTGTCTATTGTATTGTAATACATAAAAAATGAAATACTACATGTATATCCCTTAGAGACCCTGCGTCTAATGTTCCCAACAACAAAATACCCCCAGTTCTCGTTTACCATCCTTCAATTTCAAAGTAAGGGATGTCATTAGGAAGAATTTTCATATCTTGAAAAACGACCCTGAAACATCTTCCATTTTCACCAATAATCCCAATAGTCTCATTTCGACATAGTAAATATATCCGTGAAACCCTAGTAATATCCTTTTGTAATATCAACAGTTGTCATATCATCTTCTGCAGCACAAAGTTGCCTCACGATCACATTCTTCATCTTCTATGGCACTTAATGTTGCTTCAGGATCATCATTTTCTACTGTATATGGTGATACTTGAAGAACATAGTACTCTTCTGCAAATCTAAAAAACAGACAATATTTGAACATCTAACAAACCCATTGTTTATTAGGGCACTGTACCAAATGGAGACGTACTCCTTGTCACTATGAATATGGGAAATTGGCCATGTTTACAATCAGTATAGTAGAAAGTGAACTGTTATGAAGATTTTACAATTAATACTGATAGTTGTTTCTTACCCTTGAACATCATAAATGTACTGGTCATCTTCAGATCCACTTTCACATTCACTTGAAGAACTGGGACTATTAATAAAAAAGGTGTTGAAGTGAATATATATTTGGAAAAAGGTAAGAGGGAATTTGTAGCATCCAGTATGGGAGGAATCTCTTTTTTTGGATAATAAAATGTACTATGATATCCCCAAAGGGGAAAGAGGAATTGTGGATTTTTTATCAAATGACTCATTGCATACTATTTAATTTGCCATCAAAACTCAAAAGGTGCTGCATTAAAAAGTGTGTTATGAATGCTGTGCTTTGAGAATGGTCATCAAAAACAGTACATGCTTATTAATTTATGTTGAACCATTACTTTTACACTAATTGTAGATAATACCAGTAACAATTTTTCAATTATGTTAAAAGCTTAACCATATATAGGGAGAAATCAGGTCCTTTGGTTCTGGGTTGTTTGACAAATATCCATAACAAATATTATAATACAGCATCAATGGCATAGAAATACAAAATATAATTACCTTGCATCATTATCTGATTCGGAACTTGTGGTATCACTCTCAAATGATGAGTCTTCACGGTATAATCCAAATTCAGGATTGACAGAAATGGAAAGACTCTCAATTCTGCTGACGTCAAGATTATCAGATGTGGGTGCAACATCCATGGCTCTGTTGAGGAAAGTAATTTAAATAAACCCTGATTTCCAGTAAACCTGGTTTCATTTTGGTACTAACTATCCTGATGGGGACATGTGAAACGATGTGAAATAGCCAAGTGAAGGGCCAAGGGACGGGCGTTCATTTATGATATATTATTATGGTTGAGAAATGTTGTTGTTGAGGATATATGTAATAGCATGTGAATTTAACAATAAAATAGATACAATATATACCACTTGCTACATAACTCAAGACGTAGAACACATTATATTTGGCAACAAAGCACTAGTATTAAAACATTTAAACAGAGTTAAAGGATAATATCTACCGTATTTCTTACGTTCTATCATTTTAACACTGACATGTCATTGTCAGCCTCATGGACAATGGGTGACAAACACAAATTTTGGTCAGGTTTGTATTTACCAAATGGTGTTGAAGAGATAACATATAGCAAAGGTCGATCTGAGGTGTAATAAACAAAACACATGATTACATGGGACGAGTAGATAACGAATCATTTTAAAATAGAAAGAAATTAAAAACATTGATAAAAAATATATAGTATTTACCATCGCCTGGAGATTCCATTGTTGCAAAGGTTCATCTTCACAAAAATTCAGAGGCAAGTGCTGTGCAAAATCACTATGTGTCTTCGTAGAAAATCCAACAGAATCTTTTCTGGCAATCCACATCTCGTGTACGTCCTTCTTTGGCTTTATACGCACAAATTCTATCTCATCTCTCGGCCTTCCACGCTTTGGCGGCGATGCGCCGGTCGCAGGCATGATTCGGAATTTACATAAACACCGTCACAGTAGACTTGAATTTGTCGTTTATTACAAATAAATATTACGAAAGAAGTAACCACAGTGTAAGCTATGTATTCACAGCCCAGAAATTCAGAAATAATTCATGATGATTGTTCGGATATTCACGGATTTATAAACGCACACAGCTCCTCTATACGAACGTCGCCATTTTCCGTGCACCCCAAAATGGCCGAACAATGCAACCAAGCGCGCAAAGCATTACCCTGAGACTCATTCTTTAACTATGGTGCCAAAGGGTTAAAAACCCTAACGTCAAAAAATGCACGTTCACAGAAACTGGATTTTTCTGATTCATCCAGGACAGAGCATCGGCAATGTTCGTCTTTCCAGGTAGGCCGTGGGATGAGGGTCGAAAATGTTCAATTCCGTAGCACCCCTCGTGTAACTACATAATTTTTACATGAATCCATAGATTAGAACTTACTTAGTTAGAATCCGCTTCCCCCAAGCGAAATAGTTGCACAAATTGAAGTACAACCTTCCAAAGTTCGGGCTTTCTCGTGTTTCGAAATCCACGAACGGCCATTGTTGTGTTGCAAAACTACGCATGCGCTTGACCACAAAACACTTAATGCGCACGCGCAGATAGGAAACTGATCTCAACGCAGGACTGGACAAGAAAAAATTATGAAATGTAAGAAAGTAGCACAAAAATTATGAAATGTTACTTTTCAGGGCTGAAGTAAAACAAGATGATATCGGGGTGTTTTAAAAATATATGATATTTTATGTTCTGTGGATTTTAATGGAGTTCGCCAAACATTCTGAGCAATGTACCGTGTCAAGCCCTCGCCAGGAACACTTCCAAGCCAACATTACAATAATAACTTATTAAAAATATGATGTTATTTTTATACTACAGCAATTGCATGACGTTTTGCAAGCAAATCTGTTTTCAGGCTTTAAATATTATCACAATCCTAAACATTATAGAACACGCATACCGTAATTTCTCTATTAATTTCGGGGCGGGGGGGGGCTTATTTCTAATATATAAAAAGAGTCTGTTTGCACGTTTGATTCTCTTTAATATAAATATGCAACATCGGGTACAGTGATGTTACGTACCAAAGTATCAGTAAAATATCATAATTATCTTTAAAATACAATACTTTCACGCTTCACGATTTTATAAATTAATTGCTTACAGGAGGGGGGGGGGTGCTTAATAGATAAATTACGATATACCATAAATAAGTATTACTCGGTGTTCACAATCTTATTTATTTTCTAACTCTCTTCCCATCAATTTTATTAGTCCAGGTTCCTTGTTTATTTATGCAGTCGCCTTCATCAAATTCTTCATCACTATTTTCAGCTTTACTCAACATATGTTCCTCAACTAAATCAGGAGCATCCAAGTTCTCAGCATACACAATTTCACTAACATTTCTAGATTTAGGCAAATAGAATACCAGCTGGGGATAACTGTTAATTAGCCGTTGCTTGAGCTCGGAAGACCTGTATTTCGATGCATCCACATTCTCAGTTTCCTTAGCAATGACAACAAATTTCTCAAGTAAGTCCATCACGTACTTTATTGCTTTTCCCTTGATGATTTCAGTTTCAATGACTTCTTCACAGAATATGTTGTAAGATATTTCATACACTGGTGGTGCACATGTTGTGGTCGTCTTTGCCTCCCTTGCAAGGAATATGGTATAGTTGCTATAATTAATAGCAAACTTTGTGGTAGCAGACCTCCAATGCAACACAGTCTTTATCTCTAATCTGCACATTAGCATCCGCTCATCATTTTTCCTCTCAGCAGCTGTACGTAATAAGCCAGCATCAATTGTACTTGCCAACACTAGTGGTGTTCCTCTTCTCTTTTGTGTTTTCTACACAAAACATACAAGTTTAGAATGCCTTTTTAAAAATGGCATTTACCAACTAAGGACCTGTTTATAGGGAACCCGGTTGGCTCGCTGACTGGGCCAGCCTGGGCTTAGCGAGATCTCGCCATGTAATTGATTTTATAGTAAAAACTACTGTGCGTTTATATGGACAAGCGGGCTGGTCCGGATCCAGAGATCTCGCTTGAAAAAGGCGAGATCTCGGTTACCAGGATGAAAATTTCCCCATATAAACACTCACTAACTGGCCAGCCTGGTTACCGGGATGAAAGTTGAAAGACGGACGCCACCACCAATTTGTCTGCGAGCTATTTTTAAGAACTGTCAAAACAATGTCAAAGGTCAAAACAACAAAATCATCTCATATAAACACAAGACAAATTCATCCCGCTTACCGGGCTGGCCCGGTCAGCGAGCCAGCCCAGGTTTCATATAAACAGCCCCTAAAGCAGGGTGAATTTGACAAATTAACCAGGTATTAAAATAAAGCTACTCTGGTTTGTAAAGTTTATGAACATTGTGTTCATAAACTTTACAATCCAGAGTAGCTTATATTATGCCTGTTTAAATAGACTTATTATCTGGATAATTAACCCATTAAGATCCAACGCATTCAATAGGTACTCTAAAATATCATATAGCCATATAGGTATATGCACAAGACAGTATTTACCTGTAAGGCACAATATGACAACTTTTCCACCAAAAGGTGGTCCATAGAATATAAAGATACTGTACACAAGAAATTGTACATAATCATACCTTGTCTCTTGAAAACCAAGACGAATCTCTTCCACAAATAATGCAGCATTCTGGTAGTACATGCTTGTTTCTTTGAGGCAAGGTCTTACTTGGATCCACTGAATTGCGTGTAATCTTTCTTCTGGGTTCCATGTGGCACGTGTGGACGGTGTGGTCTTCGGTATTAGCGACCTTTTCCGTGCTTGTACTAGCTCCGTTTTCCTCTTTTCTCTGTTGTCTACGGATATTTTCTTCATCGCTAAATTTCTTGTAGCATTTCATGTGGTGGTACCATTCTAAATCAAAACTTTCGTTTGTGTTCTCTGCCAACATACGAATATCATACGAATCCTTCGCTATCTCAGCTTGCAGGCAATTAAGTTTCGCCCATTTATTTCTGCAATCGACAAATTTCTTAAGCCTTTGACGAGTAACTTTAGAAAGTTGCTCGGTTACGCCTTCAAAATGCATAAAACATGAGGATATTCGAATTTTCGACATATCGTCAATAGCTATCTTGAATATGCGTGTTTTATTGAGATCAGTTTTCCTATCTGCGCGTGCGCATTAAGTGTTTTGTGGTCACGCGCATGCGTAGTTGCAACACAACAATGGCCGTTCATGGATTTCGAAACACGAGAAGCCCGAACTTTGGAGAGGTTGTACTTCAATTTGTGCAACTATTTCGCTTGGGGGGAAGTGGATTCTAACTAAGTACGTTCTAATCTATCGATTCATGTAAAAATTATCTAGTTACACGAGGGTTGCTACGGAATCTGTTTTCTAAGCATATTTTCGACCCCCATCCTACGGCCTAAGGGTGATAAACAACTTTGAAGTTTTGGAACTGTAGCCGCAGTACCCACCTTTTGTTTCTCGCAGAGGGTTTCGATGTTTTGCCGAAAATACACTCGAGTGGTTTGTAGTCAGTCTCCAGCTCGAACTCACGACCAGTAGCGTAGCCAGCCCGCCGATTTAGTCCCGCTATGCAAATTTGTTCGTGTTCATTGACGGTGAAAACAATCAATTTCTAAAGAAATGAATAATGATAATGATTTGAAATTTGCATAGCGGGACCAAATCGGCGGGCTGGCTACGCCACTGCTCACGCAGGGAAAGCTGACTGGGTGGGTTAGGATATATAGATTAGGAAAGTAATATCACAATTGTTGTAAAAATATATAGTGTGGGCTAAGTCCGTAATATAGGTAAGCGAAATACTTGATGTAATCGGTCGCGGAAAAGCCCCGACGGGGAGTGAGCTGAATAATATATGTATGTATGTACCATACACATATATATTAAAACGTTTACAAGCCCATACAAGTGCAAGTGCTTCCTTCTCCGTTTGAGCGTAGCGCCGCTACACATCCGAAAGATTCCTGGAAGTATAGACACCGCTTTCCACTGATCTCCTTGCAGTTGCACCAACACAGCTCCTATGCCTTCCGGTCTAGCATCCGCAACAATTCTCGTTTTGCAATCGTTCCTAAAATAAGTAAGTCACTAGTCATTATCATATTCAGCTTGTCAAACGCTTCCTGCTGCTTCGACACTTAGCTTGCGTCCACAGAAAGTCAACTTCGGAAGACTAAATTGACATTTGTCTCCCTTTACGGTGAGACCTTTCTCTCGCAGACGTGTTAGCACTTTAGGCAAATTTGCGTTCAGCTCCATAAACAATGAGATCATCCGCGATATTTGCAACTCCGTTGCATCCAGCCAAAACATCACAGTCTATCTTCTGATATTTTTCTGGAGCCGATGTGATTCCGAACATTAATCGACGATATCTGTATAACCCCCAGTGGGTCACAAACGTCGTTGTCTCTTGAATCTTCCTCAAGTTCAATTTGATGAAAGCCCCACTTGAGCTCAATCTTGCTAAACGCAGTTGCTCCGTTTAAATCATACAACACTTCTTCTATGGTCGGGATTGGTTGTCTTTCTCTCACAATTCATTCGTTCGTCTTTCTCATATCGACACACACTCGTATATCCTTTCCATCTGCCTTTGGGACAACGACTACTGGTGAAACCCATCTTGTAGGTGTTGCTTCTGGCAACTCTTCAATGATACCCATGTCAAGTAACTCATCTAACTTATTGTAAACTTTGTCCCTTAACCCAAATGGTAGCCTACGTCCAGGCTGTACAACCGGCATAACGTTCGAGTCAATATGTAATTTCAGCTTGTAATCCTTAAGCAACCTGACTCCAGTAAAAATATTGGCAATTTCCTCACGAATGTCCGAATCACTTCCCTCCTCTGTGACAGTGTTAACAGTTCCTTTTGATATTTCCTCGGGTCCGACCCTAAGGACTTTCAACTGTTCTGCCGTCTTCTTTCCAAGTATAGATTTTCCGTTTCCTTTAATCACGGTGAACTCGTCTACACATTTTGCTCCATTCGTCTCACACACGACCTCTGCCGTAAACATCCCCACAACGTCGATTGGCTCTTTCTGTCCATACGCGAACAGTTTCTTATCGGATATCTTTGACTCACACTTAACACGATTTTGCTTGAGATAATTGCAGATCTTGTAATCAATTAAATTGCAATTTCACTCCTCCAATTGTTAACTTAACTTCACCTGCATCTTTTTGTCCATGTTGATCAATACCAAAAGCATAGTTATCTTTAGGTAATTTGTCCTCGTCCTCAGCAACTTGATATGCCTTTTCTTTCTTCTTGTCCTTCTCCCCTGACTGTTTCCCCTACAGCATGCTGAGAAATGGCTCTTTGCCCCGCATTTATTGCAGCTTTTGGTCTTTGCTGGACAACTTGGATCTCGAGCGAAATGTCCAATCATATTACAGTTGTAACATCGCTGTTTGTTGTCCTAGTTGTCATACCCAGTCTCCTTGGCTGGTGATCTGCGCTCATTCTGATTTGCATCATACCCCTTTCTTCGTTGTCCATTCGAACGCAGTTTCTGACTTAGAGCGTTTACCGTATTTGAGCCTTCCATTGACTTCAACTGCTCTTCTACAGCCTCATTTGCTCGCGCAATATCTTGTAAATCCTTGAGCGTTGCATTAACTTTCAATGAATCACCCAGAGAAATAGAGAATATCAAGAAGGATATTTGCAAAATTTTCAACGACCACAGCTTAAAGCTCACCATCGAAGCGAACTAGAAGTGCGTCGACTACCTAGATATCACCCTAGATCTGAGAACTGGAAAGTTCAAACCATACAGTAAACCAGGCAACATCCCACAATACGTCAATCACCGCAGCAACCATCCGCCAGCAATTATTCGCACAATACCAGATGCAATCAACAGGAGGTTATCCAACATCTCTTCTGATAAGCAAGTATTTGACTCGGCAGTCCCTCCTTACCAAGAAGCACTAAGAAATATTGGCTATGAATATAACCTAAACTTCAACCCAAACCCACCGGTAACAAAGAGATCGAGAAGCAGGAATATTATATGGTTTAACCCACCTTACAGTTCAAACGTAGCCACCAACATCGGCCGATTATTCCTGCAGACGATCGATGAATGTTTTCCGAAGGGTCACCCGCTCCGTAAAATATTCAATAGGAACACTCTGAAGTTGAGCTATAGTTGCATGCCTAACATGAAAATCATCATCTCTTCGCACAACAAATCCGTAATTAAGAATTAAACTGAATTTAACCCAAACCCAACTACCACTTGTAATTGTCGCCAGAAGAATACTTGCCCGCTCGACCAAAAATGCCAAACGAAAGGAATAGTCTATCAAGCCACAGTCACCAGACAAGATAACATGAAATCCGAAACCTATGTAGGACTGACTGAAAGCACTTTTAAAACCCGATATTTAAACCACTCTAGCTCATTTAGAAACCTAAAATATAAATCTGCCACCGAGCTTAGCAAATATGTCTGGACATTGAAAGAATCAGATGTCCACTACGCCATCAATTGGAAAATATTAAAACAATGCAAACCATACTCGAATATAACGAAGAGATGTAATCTATGCCTGCACGAAAAAGACATCATTATTTGTCACCCGAAACTAAGCTCACCGCAGAAATGAACTTGTCTCCACTTGCAGACACAGGAAGAAACATTTACTAAGCAATCACTAACAAACAATTAACAGACACTTATCACAGTTAGCTATGTGTACGTATTTGTAATATGAGTCATCCGTTTTATATATTAATCCTAATTCAAATTTCTTAGCGTTAAAAAATCAGTTGCAATATTCACCTGATGAGTGTGGTAGGCTCGGCTTGCCATACGAAACAGATTTGTACTGAATTAAAGTTTTAATGAAGTAGTTCGGGTTTGTACTTTATTTTGTTTTACTATATAGTACAATATAGTGCGTTACAAGCTGCACTGACGAGCCGTTGAACGGCGAAACATGCATGTCTGCAGATTTGACTATATATATATATATATATATATATATATATACTGTCATTACCAGATGATATCTATAAATATATATAAATATCGATCACGTGATAATTAATATGCGTCAACTCGCGCGTGATTTTACAGTGCGTGTCAGTTGCGCGTTCGATTAGCGCTTTCTTTAATGCGTATTCGGACGATTTACGATGGAGAATTATATATATATCAGCGATTATTTTACCAAAGCAGTTATGATGAAATAGCATCACAGTTATTTGTTTGTCCTAAAACTGTTTACCGGACTGTTACACATTTTTGAACACGGGTGATGTTGAAGCCTTGCCGTCTTGGTCGCCCAACTGGAAGCGTGACCTTATTTAATCATGAAGAGTATATTATGACAGACCATTTACTTCAAACACCCCAAATACAGCTACATGAAATAGCAAACCACATTATCAATGCTAGTGGATCTGCATTTGGCCCCCAAAAGACGCTGTGGCGAGCTCTATAAAGCCTTTATACACCACGTATATTTACCATTTAACCCATGAATGATGGATTGCCATGCCTGTAAGTCAATGGTCCACTCTTGCCCACTCATTAGGAATTGAAATAGGTCAAGTTTGGTATAGAGAATATTCAAAACGAATACTCATAAGTCATAACTATTCATTTCTTAAGAAGGACCTTGGCCAATTCCTGGAGAAACAGTCCCTTGAAATTTTTATCCCCCATTTACACGAACCCGGGTTGGAAGACCACATCTTCAACCCGGGTTGGTAGACCCCGTGGGGCTTCTTTTTATTGCATTCACATTATAACCCGGGTTGGCTGCAACACTGGAGTCTGGATATTTGTTTTCAACCCAGACCAGCTTGAACCAACCCTGGTTGACATTCAATTGAGGTTGTGTTATTTTTCTGTTCACAACTCTTTCATTACACACTATTTTTCTGATACACATGTGTCGAACCTTTCTACCATCCACCTTGTCAGCCTCGTGTCCATGATCAGTTGTGCTGTTTTGACATTGTCAAGAAGGGAGCTGATATAACACGGTGTCAGTACATCTTTGCGATCAGTAAACTGATTTGCATACATACAGCACCCAAACTGACAAAACACATGAAGAAAGATCCAGACTATTTTGCATCAGTGACCATGACTTGGTCATGACAGCTGGACCAAATGGAAACAAGGCTCAAGTGTATAAATGGGGCATTAAACAGTAGTGTTTCCTTTGCAAACTGCAGGCAAATGCTGGGAGTTGGTGGAAATAACTGGAAAAATGGTTATTTTTACAATAACAAATGTTTAGATAACAATATCTTTTTTAAGCAAATTTTTATATTAAAAAAATAATGAACAACACACTCTGCATTTAAGATCAATTTCATGGTTGCAAGTTCAAAATTCGGCTGCATTATAAACATAGATTCACTCCGCAAAGGCTATATTTGGGCAGGCTTCCAGTTTTATAGTATAAATCAAAACAAGTACTATTAAACGTGTCAAATATCTATACAGGCTTGGTCATTTGAGGGAATTGTAAACCTCTTGTTGATCAAGATTAAACATATATGATAAAACAAAATTACTTACTTTCCTTTCAAAGTATTTTTGAGTAGAGTGGATCTTATTCTGCCTCCATATTTGGAAAGCGAACTAGAAATTGTCTTCTCATATGATCGTGGCGATAAAATATTATTCCCGCAAGGACAACTTTGAACGAACACAAATGCCGATATTTTAGAGCAATCTAGATAATTTTAGTTTTAAAAGCATTAACATAACATCTTTTATCCGTGGTAGAACGATGAGGTTAGTACAAGATCGCGAAGTGTCTTAAATTTGCGAAAATTCACGTTCGTTCACGTTGTCCGCCATACATTTCTATACAAATTTGTATCACTCCGTGGTCCCCGGAAGTGATTTTCGCATATATAATGT
This sequence comes from Trachythela sp. YZ-2020, assembly GCA_016169945.1. Taxonomy (NCBI): domain Eukaryota; kingdom Metazoa; phylum Cnidaria; class Anthozoa; order Malacalcyonacea; family Clavulariidae; genus Trachythela; species Trachythela sp. YZ-2020. The sequence continues at coordinate 5,731,609 of JADLSH010000389.1, forward strand.
GGCTTCACTTTTGCCACCTATAGAAGCTATATCCATTCTATTGTTAGATCAGTGCCTACAACCAACTACTAAAAACATCCATAACAAAATCTTACAAGAAAGCCCCAACCAACACTACTAACAAAATAATAACCGAAGAGAAAAAATGACACCTTGACATCAAAATCGACCCACTTGCTGAGAAATATTCCTTCGTAACATTGAAAGACCACAAACCCAACTTTAATAACAATCCTACGTGTAGACTAATCAACCCATCTAAGTCAGAAATTGGCATCATAAGTCAGAAACTTCTACGAAGAATCAACTCCAAAATAACAACTTCCACTGGTCTAAATCAATGGAAAAATACCGATTCGGTACTTAAATGGTTTGCGGACATTCCTAATAAGTCGGCACATTCATTTATCTGCTTCGATGTAGTTGAGTTCTACCCATCGATATCCGAAGACCTACTGACAAAAGCTCTAGAATTTGCTTGCAAATATGACGAAATAACCAATCAAGAGATAAAAACCATCATACAAGCTAAGAAATCTCTTCTCTTCAATGAAGGCGTGGCGTGGTGCAAGAAATCTTCCAACTCCCTCTTCGATGTGACCATGGGTAGTTTTGACGGAGCTGAAACATGCGAACTGGTAGGCTCCTACCTGCTATCAAAGCTATCTCCAAAGTATGGCAACGACATTGGTCTATACAGAGACGACGGGCTAGCCGCTTTCAATGAATCACCCAGAGAAATAGAGAATATCAAGAAGGATATTTGCAAAATTTTCAACGACCACAGCTTAAAGCTCACCATCGAGGCGAACAAGAAGTGTATCGACTACCTAGATATCACCCAAGATCTGAGAACTTGAAAGTTCAAACCATACAGTAAACCAGGCAACATCCCACAATACGTCAATCACCGCAGCAACCATCCGCCAGCAACTATTCGCACAATACCAGATACAATCAACAGGAGGTTATCCAACATCTCTTCTGATAAGCAAGTATTTGACTCGGCCGTCCCTCCTTACCAAGAAGCATTAAGAAATAGTGGCTATGAATATAACCTAAACTTCAACCCAAACCCACCGGTAAAAAAGAGATCGAGAAGCAGGAATATTATATGGTTTAACCCACCTTACAGTTCAAACGTAGCCACCAACATCGGCCGATTATTCCTGCAGACGATCGATGATTGTTTTCCGAAGAGTCACCCGCTCCGCAAAATATTCAATAGGAACACTCTGAAGTTGAGCTATAGTTGCATGCCTAACATGAAAAGCATCATCTCTTCGCACAACAAATCCGTAATTAAGAATGAAACTGAATCAAACCCAAACCCAACTACCACATGTAATTGTCGCCGGAAGAATACTTGCCCGCTCGACCAAAAATGCCAAACGAAAGGAATAGTCTATCAAGCCACAGTCACCAGACAAGATAACATGAAATCCGAAACCTGGTAGGACTGACTGAAAGCACTTTTAAAACCCGATATTTAAACCACTCTAGCTCATTTAGAAACCTAAAATATAAATCTGCCACCGAGCTTAGCAAATATGTCTGGACATTGAAAGAATCAGATGTCCACTACGCCATCAATTGGAAAATATTAAAACAATGCAAACCATACTCGAATATAACGAAGAGATGTAATCTATGCCTGCATGAAAAATACATCATTATTTGTCACCCGAAACTAAGCTGACTTAACCGCAGAAATGAACTTGCCTCCACTTGCAGACACAGGAAGAAACATTTACTAAGCAATCACTAACAAACAATTAACAGACACTTATCACAGTTAACTATGTGTACGTATTTGTAATATGAGTCATCCGTTTTATAGATTAATCCTAATTCAAATTTCTTAGCGTTAAAAAATCAGTTGCAATATTCACCTGATGAGTGTGGTAGGCTCGGCTTGCCATACGAAACAGATTTGTAGTGAATTAAAGTTTTAATGAAGTAGTTCGGGTTTGCACTTTATTTTGTTTTACTATTTCGCTCTGCCTTGGTATTGAGCACTTAATCTTGCCCTCACCAAGCGCATGTGGTACAATACTCAGACACATGCGCATCCAGACATGCGTGAAGTGTCTTGGGGCCAGAGTGCTCAAACGACCACAAGGGAAGCGAGCTTTTGCATTATAGCTTATTAGCCACCAATTAACCTCACAGAGTGCTCAACAACACAAGTGAAGGAGCATATATAGTCAAATCTGCAGACATGCATGTTTCGCCGTTCAACGGCTCGTCAGTGCAGCTTGTAACGCAGTCTAGATGCGAGTGACTTCGCATTTATACACCATACTCTTGCCCTCACCAAGCGCATGTGGTACAATACTCAGACACATGCGCATCCAGACATGCGTGAAGTGACTTGGGCCAGATTGCTCAAACGACCACAAGGGAAGTGAGCTTTTGCATTATAGCTTATTAGCCACCAATTAACCTCACAGAGTGCTCAACAACACCAGTGAAGGAGCATATATAGTCAAATCTGCAGACATGCATGTTTCGCCGTTCAACGGCTCGTCAGTGCAGCTTGTAACGCAGTCTAGATGCGAGTGACTTCGTATTTATACACCATACTCTTGCCCTCACCAAGCGCATGTGGTACAATACTCAGACACATGCGCATCCAGACATGCGTGAAGTGTCTTGGGGCCAGAGTGCTCAAACGACCACAAGGGAAGTGAGCTTTTGCATGATAGCTCATTAGCCACCAATTAACCTCACAGAGTGCTCAACAACACAAGTGAAGGAGCATATATAGTCAAATCTGCAGACATGCATGTTTCGCAGTTCAACGGCTCGTCAGTGCAGCTTGTAACGCAGTCTAGATGCGAGTGACTTCGTATTTATACACCATACTCTTGCCCTCACCAAGCGCATGTGGTACAATGCTCAGACACATGCGCATCCAGACATGCGTGAAGTGTCTTGGGGCCCACGGTGGCCGTAGTAAATCGAAAATTACGCACGCAAACCCATCGTTCTAAATATTGTTACAATTTTTCCTTGTAAGGGAGGGTGACTGAGGCATTGTTTTGTCACCGTTAAATTATGACATATACCGGCATTCTAAGCGGTCACACTTCAATGGAAATGGCGGCAATGTCTGCAGAAGAGTTAGTGCTTTCTTTTGATATCAAATACTCCCAACCAAGTTTAGGGAGAATTCCTTGTTAAACATAACTTGTGAGTGGAAATAATGTCGCTTTTAACGCAGGCGGATATTTGAAGTAAACTATTCTTCAAAAGGATCCTGATCTGTTAGTCGGTGGACTATGCTTGTGAGTTTGTGTGAAAGAGTGTTTATCAGGTAAAAGTCCTATGTTTTTGTTTCTTGAAATTGCTCTTGTGTGCCGAGTTTATGAATGTTTTATGAGCTGTGACGAACTGTCATTTGTAGGATGCCACTCAGCAAAGCAAAACGGTATTCTCGGTTTAATGTTGGGCACATAATGAAGGCGAAAAAAGAGTGCCAACAAGAGGCAGCCATTGCACACATTTCTGTCGTGGAATGCAAAAATACTGTAAATGCCTTATATGCCAAACGTAGAAGGCTTGAAAATAAGGTAAATGCAGTTTACTTTAACTTCTGATAGTATGTATGGTAGTTTATTTGGGCAAGTAAACATGTTCAAATTGCAATTATATAATGAATGAACACTAGAAGTTTTAAGAATATTAAAGGATGTTGGAAGTGCCTGAATCCCTCCTGGACCAGCTATGATTGTCGCATGCTGTTATCTTGGTTTGTCTATTGCCGGCCAGACAATGATCACTCACCAAGGTGTATTTCATCAAGGACTATTGTGTGATTTTGTTTCTCGTTTTAGATTGCTTCTCTAAATGAGAACATAAACAGCTTAGAGAATGATAAACAGACACTTGTACAACATCCAACTGCGATACTTAATAGGAAGCTGAAACCTACTACAAATAAAGGTATATTTTCTTGAATAATTCATGGTGGATCCGGCCTGACCTGACAAGGTGGGAGGGGGCAGTACTAAGTGGGGCTGGTGAGAAAACAGGATGTAGTTATATTGATCAACCCAGAGTGTATCATCACTGAGGACCACTGAAAGGGCTGTTATTAGAATATTTTTGAAAAATAGAATTGTCTAGATGGTCAAAGAGGCCGCCAAATAAACCATTATTTTTATTATTAAGATGGCCAGTCGATGAACGCTGAAAGGACAAATATAAAAAGACGCAGTGAGACATTTAAAGCAGTGACTAGGATTCATGGTGGCTCACTTTCCAATGTAATGACTACACTTTCAGGTTTAGTTGATACAGTTACAACAAAATTTTCAGAGAAGGATTTAGTTAAGGTTATTTCTAAAAAACCCAAGTTGTGTGAGAAGGTTTTTCCTAAGATTTACAATCACAAGCTTAAGGAATTTGAAGTGTCAGACCAAAACATGTTACGCAGTATCTCAACCTATTTTTGCAGGGGTGTGATGGGTAAGCGGAAATACAGGTCTGTGTATAAATCAATATCTTCAATGACATATAGCAGTAAGTCAACAATGCATAGTGTTAAAAGCAGGAAGCGAATTAAGGTTATGTCTTGCAATGTTGTTTGTTTAGTGCCATATGATACAATGATGGCACATGTTAGGTCTTTGGAGATTGGTAAAGTGTGTTGTGTGAAGGAGGATTTTTGTTATGGGTTAGATGATTGTCAAAAAGTAGAAGGCTGTTACCGACATTTGACTGACTATTTACCTCTGTTAGCAAACTTTATCTTAAACTGGCTGAGGTTTCAGGAGAAACTCTCTTGTGGTTTGATGACGATATTAACAATTTTCATGTAGTTTTGGGTGGGGATGGGGCCCCATTCGGAAAAGACAGCACTGCCTGTACCTGGCTCATTAGTTTTATCAATCGGGGCAAAAGCATATTGAGTAATACAGAAAATTTCATGATTTTCGGAGCTAACTGTGAAGAAAACTCAGTTGTTATTGTACGCTACGTAAAATTTCTTCTACATGAAATAACTGAAATTGAGAAAAAAGTGTTTAATATACATGGAACAAATGTTAGGTTCACTTTTTCTGAATTTCCAAATGATTTGAAGATGATGGCATTTTTAGCCGGTGAATTGTCAGTTAGTGCAAAATATTTTTCAACCTATGCCAATGTCAACATCGACAATTGTGTTGAAACAAATGGGACATTTGGCTCAGAACCTGGTTGTACATGGCAACCATGGTCATATAACAAGAGAGTTCAAGTTCCGAAGAAGGTTAAAAAGCTTAAAGAAAAGGTTGAAAAACAAAAATGTTCTTCCAAAACAAAGAGGGGTAAAATAACTAGATTTATTGCCGACGAAAAAAGCCGACAGGAATTTGAGCCCTTACTCGGACATTTTCTAGACCGAGCCCACATAGACCCATTACATGTCAAGAATAATGCTTGCCAGCAGATTTTTAAGCTAATCCTATATCATAGCATTGGTAAGTCAAATATAGCTTCCAATGTAGCTCATTTTAATGATGTATCAAACTCAACAGCTTTCTGTCGACTTGTAAATTGTCTCTCGAAGACTGCAAAGTTAGTTCGTCTTGCCAAGAAGGTGAAGCGATGGTTTAATGACACCAAAGCGACTGGTCAAGATTTCCAAAATAGATTTACGGGGCAAGATTCTAGACTGTTTTTACATAATTTCATGTTTATCATTGACTCCCTCAAAGAAGTGAGTGATACTGAGAGACAAGAATTTGCTCTTCATACTTTTGCATATATTTGTTTGCAGTTAAGGAAAGCGTCTCAGTTTTTTGTAGAGTGGTAAATGTTTCAGTATCAGACATAGAGTTGTTGAAGCAATACTGTACAAATTTCTTTCGAGCGTGTTGTCTATTTACACGATCAGTTTCTCCTACAATTTGGAATGTTGGTCACCTTATCTCTGCTCATGCTTTGCAGGTCTTTGAGAAGTACCAGTTGGGTTTAAATGCTGTCTCAATGGAGGGTCGTGAATCAAAACATGTAGCTATTGCTAGGTACAGCCGAAACACTACCTTTTCAGGTAGGTGGTGGCAGATTTTCCGTTATGAGTTTGTTCAGTTAGTCTGGTTGAGAGAGAGGGGCTATTATTTGGCTGATAACATTGCATACAAGCAAACATACATTCCATCAAGAGTTACATTAGGTGAATCCTGTCACTGTGGATTTCATAAGAGTTCCCAAGAGAAGTGTTACTATTGCTCACACAAGTACAGAAAAGGTATTGAAGACAGTGTTCTTGCTGGTAAACTGCTTGTGGACAAGAAACTCGTTGGTAAATCACAGAAGTGAAGGACATGTTACATATTAAATTTGTTCATTATATCAGGATTTGCAATGTTTAATAGTTGATGCTATTCATATACCTGCAAGTCAGGTTTTTATTCAAAACATTGCCTATACTGTACTTGAAATTCAAACTTGTATAAGAAATTATCTGCAATGTTAATAGATAATGCTATTTATATACCTGCAAAGCAGGCTTCTATTTAAAACATTGAACATTACATACCTGAAATTCAGGCTTTAAAATTACAAATATCCTTATTTTAATGGATTTTTTATAATTTAACAAAATATTTATATCTATGTTGTATAACGTTACCTGTTTTTTGAAGAGTTTGTGTTTGTTTTAATCATATATGCCTAAGAAATTGACCCTAGTGATGATTAATATTGCATATTCCTAGACAGAGTAAAATAAAATAGATTAACCCTTTCAAGTGGGAATGTGTGCCAATGCACCCTACTTGGCTATTTTACTCTGTCTAGTATCACACAATTTTATTCATAAAGGGGAGAGGTCTGACAATAAATAAGTTAATCGAATTAATGCATAATACTTTACCCTTCACCAGTAACATCTGGCAATAGGCAGAGTAAAATTTAAGGCAGATTAACTATCTGTTAAGCTTCTAAAGGTGCAACATGACCTCTCTCCCTAGCTAGCCACTCTCTGATTCTGCTCGACAGGGCTGCATAATATAGCGGACCACAGGACCATTGATCCCATAAAATTTAGAGGTAAAGCAATTTCCTCCAGGCCCCAGGCTTTGGGGGGGGGGGGTAAAATATTTATGTTTTTTGGGGAAAGCACTGTTTGTAGCCTGAAATAAAGTGGGAAAAGTCCCACAAAACAATGAACATGTCCTTGTACTGAATTTTTTGACGGGGAGGCAATGGAGGGCCCCAAATTGCAGAAATTCTTTTCGTTGGCCTTGCGGTCCCAGAAAATAAAATATATTATGCAGCCCTGCTGCTCGACCAGGGGAGAGTGACCGACTCTTGTGGCTTACTCTGTTTTAACAGTGGTGCTGGTAAGTGTAAGTAAATTGATGATCAGTTTATTTCCTGACTTCGAGGAGTTCCTTTAAATAATTCCTCAAAAAATATGAAAAGGTTCAAAACTTCCTGTTTCATTGACCAATAAAATTTGATATTCCATTTTTGTGCAATCTTACAGGTCAATGAAACAGAAAGTTATGATAGTGTCAAGGTACTTTTCAAATTCTTGCTTGTTTATAGGAATTCCTCAAAGTGATTCCCATGAACTGATCAACATTCTTCAAAAACTTCAGTCAAGGCGACTGCAATAAGCAACAAATGTTTGCACAAAATTTACCAATTGTCAACCAAGTACGTTATAGGTGCTTCTTGCTGATTATATAACAAATAACAGATAACACAAGTTTGGTCTATTCCAAATGGCAGCAAGTCTGTAATATACAAGTTTTGTTCCCATCAGAAGTTATGGAGAGGGAAACCTGCCTTGTTCCATACTCCATAATGAAAAGAGACACAAAATTGCCCAGTCTTTATGTTGTAGGTAAAAGAAAACTCTTTGCTGCAGCTTACAATTACACGGGCTTTACCATGCGTTCTTCCAGCCAGAATTTTTTTAAAGAAGCCTTTCACATTTGTTTCAGAGTAGCCACTCAACAATGATAAAAATACAATAACAGCTGTCCTTGATGAAAAGGACATAACATTCCGATTCTTGTTATCGTTGTAAAAAACATTATTAGTAATTTCCTCTTTTCGGGAGTGCTGCACTGAAGTTTTAAGTGCAAAGAACATCTCAGAAGGAAAATTTCTAACGATTTCACCTTGATATGGATGCCTGATGCTAATTTTCCCAGACAATCGGTTGCTTATCTTTTTTAGCCATTGTTTGCTTTCGGCATTAAATATAGTTGCACAATTAACGGTTCTGTTCAACAGTATCTTCATGGGGTCACTTGGAGGTTGAAATGCAAAGAATGATGTTTCAATAAATTTTTCGACACACTTTTTAAATCCTGCTGTGTTTGTTCCCAAGTCAAGGCCATCCAACGCTTCTAAACACCGGTTGATGGTCGTAGCAAGATTTGCATTATTATTAGCAGAATCGTTGTCTTCGGAATCGCTCGTTTCACCTGAAGTTTCAGCCAGAAATTCAGAAAGAACTTCTTCCGCACTCATATGATAAAGAACTGACGCCATTTTGAATTTATAAATATAAGTTTGCAAAGGAATCCGCTGCGCATATAGCATCGCAGACCATTGCTGGATTTTGATGTCAGCACGGCCACCGTGGCCAGAGTGCTCAAACGACCACAAGGGAAGTGAGCTTTTGCATTATAGCTTATTAGCCACCAATTAACCTCACAGAGTGCTCAACAACACAAGTGAAGGAGCATATATAGTCAAATCTGCAGACATGCATGTTTCGCCGTTCAACGGCTCGTCAGTGCAGCTTGTAACGCAGTCTAGATGCGAGTGACTTCGTATTTATACACCATACTCTTGCTCTCACCAAGCGCATGTGGTACAATACTCAGACACATGCGCATCCAGACATGCGTGAAGTGTCTTGGGGCCAGAGTGCTCAAACGACCACAAGGGAAGCGAGCTTTTGCATTATAGCTTATTAGCCACCAATTAACCTCACAGAGTGCTCAACAACACAAGTGAAGGAGCATATATAGTCAAATCTGCAGAAATGCATGTTTCGCCGTTCAACGGCTCGTCAGTGCAGCTTGTAACGCAGTCTAGATGCGAGTGACTTCGTATTTATACACCATACTCTTGCCCTCACCAAGCGCATGTGGTACAATACTCAGACACATGCGCATCCAGACATGCGTGAAGTGACTTGGGCCAGATTGCTCAAACGACCACAAGGGAAGTGAGCTTTTGCATTATAGCTTATTAGCCACCAATTAACCTCACAGAGTTCTCAACTACACAAGTGAAGGAGCATATATAGTCATATCTGCAGACATGCATGTTTCGCCGTTCAACGGCTCGTCAGTGCAGCTTGTAACGCAGTCTAGATGCGAGTGACTTCGTATTTATACACCATACTCTTGCCCTCACCAAGCGCATGTGGTACAATACTCAGACACATGCGCATCCAGACATGCGTGAAGTGTCTTGGGGCCAGAGTGCTCAAACGACCACAAGGGAAGCGAGCTTTTGCATTATAGCTTATTAGCCACCAATTAACCTCACGTTATATGTAAACAACGAGTTTGAGTGTTTCATCAGGGGATCCAAACACGAGAAAACGGTATGAAACACGAGCGCGAAGCGCGAGTGTTTTATTGTTTTCGAGTGTTTGGTCCCCTGATGAAACACGAGAAACGAGTTGTTTACACAACATCTCAAACAAACCAGTATTTAAAGAGAAATTCAACGCGAAAGTCGAGTTAATTTATGGGTGTTTATTACCGTGGTATCAAGACAACGATACGGTGGTGATTTCCTTTGTGTTTTGCTTATGAATTTTTAATGAGTTTTAGATAGAGTGCTCAACAACACCAGTGAAGGAGCATATATAGTCAAATCTGCAGACATGCATGTTTCGCCGTTCAACGGCTCGTCAGTGCAGCTTGTAACGCAGTCTAGATGCGAGTGACTTCGTATTTATACACCATACTCTTGCCCTCACCAAGCGCATGTGGTACAATACTCAGACACATGCGCATCCAGACATGCGTGAAGTGTCTTGGGGCCAGAGTGCTCAAACGACCACAAGGGAAGTGAGCTTTTGCATGATAGCTCATTAGCCACCAATTAACCTCACAGAGTGCTCAACAACACAAGTGAAGGAGCATATATAGTCAAATCTGCAGACATGCATGTTTCGCAGTTGAGCTTTTGCATTATAGCTTATTAGCCACCATATATATATATATATATTGGACTATATATATGCTCCTTCACTTTGTGTTGTTGAGCACTCTGTGAGGTTAATTGGTGGCTATAAGCTATAATGCAAAAGCTCACTTCCCTTGTGGTCGTTTGAGCACTCTGGCCCCAAGACACTTCATGCATGTCTCGATGCGCATGTGTCTGAGTATTGTACCACATGCGCTTGGTGAGGGCAAGAGTACAGTACTGCCTAGAAGTAAGTTAACACTGCGGTTCGGTTGCGGTTCGTGCGGTTAGCGGGTGCGGTGCGTGCAGTTAGCGGGTGCTATGCGTGCGGTTAGCGGGTGCTGTGCGTGCGGTTAGCGGGTGCCGTGCGTGCGGTTAGCGGGTGCGTGCGGTTTGCGGTTGCGGTTCGTGCGTAATCACACATCAAACAGAAAAACCACTGCGTCGTGTTCCGACGGTTTCCGATACAACTGTTATTATGCGGCAAACGGACTTGTTCCTATATGGATTAATTTGTTTACTAAATTACTATTTTCTCTAATAATCTGTATAACATGCACAACTGATATGAATTTATATTATGAATATAAAGAGAATGAGGTATTAAGGCAAAGTATAAACTCAGATCAACAAACGTGTCACCAATACAAACCCTACGGGTTTGCCGCGTGATATTTGCGTGTTAGTAAACAAGAAACCGTAATGTGATAAGCGACACTTTTATAAATCTATTCAATCGCTCTACTATATTAATTCTACTTTCCTATAAAATATGACGCAACGTTTGATAAAATGACAAGCTTGTTACACGTTGTCGACAGGCTTGCTGTAGTACGAGCTTGTTAAGCCAACAACTTGTGAACAAGATGTGAGAATAAATAAACCATGCGTAAATAAACCTAGTAACTTTTTGTCATACGCGTATCAGTTTAAAAGCCTATGGAAAAGGGTTGGTATAGCATGCAGCAAATTCCGAAGTCAACAACGCATTAATTTATAAAAAAATATTTAACTATTATTGTAAGCGCATACCTTTACGTTTGCACGCCAGATGTTGTCGCATCTTTCCATGTATTGTAGTTACGTGTATATGTAACAGAGAGCTGGGCTTATACGGCACAAAACTCCCAAAGTTATAAACATACGATAATAAAGAATCGTAGGATGAGACAGCTCAAACATTACAGTCAAACAAGTCAGACCTAGTTTTCTTACTCTACTGTACGTATAAAGGAGTTGTAAAAAGCAATTAAACTTTTGATAATTTAAGTCAAGTTAAGCTTTAATAGTTAAATAATGGATTTAGCTAAGATTATTTGACCTCACACAATTATTATGGTAGTCAAATATATAAATATTTCTATTTACTTACTCTGGTGTGTCCAATGTGTATCAAATCCATCAATAATCTTTCTTGTATTAAGAAAAGCCTGTATCAAACTCTGGTCTCAATCTCAGATCTCTCACTTCGCTTATATAAAGCTTTCCCGCACAATGTTTGCTTTGATTTTGCTAGCAAATCCCGTTGAAAAATACACCGTGCATCTTCTTTCAAGTATACTGACAATTTTTTGTTTCGTAATCTGCATACTGTTTACAAGTTCTCATCCCACGTCCCGGAAATACCAAAATACTCATTAGCGCGCCGGGCAACGCCGGTGAATAGATAGCTTTAAGTTTGTATTTATTCTGAACGCATCAGTATATCACTGAGAGATTTATGGATTGAATATCTCTTCATTGGGGACTACAATTTCTTCAACGAGTTTTTCCCATTGGGGACCAGCCTCCGGAAAAGATATGTGTTATTGTATATGACATCTTCGCTTCAATAGTTAAAAGCAAGTCTAGAGGTATGAATATTTGCCATATATATTATCGTTGATTACTCTGAATTGTAACTCGCAGTGATATATAGAACATATCATATGGAGATAGACAATACTCACAATTATATATCCTTACGCTACGTATACGCTAACCCGAATAACAACTTCCGTATTTGTATTACGTGCGGCAGCCATTCTTAGCAGTGTTTATTGAACTACCATATGTCATCGTCTGCAATACCATATACAGTATCTACCTCGCATTTTCAAGCTATACAAATTACAGTAAGCGGCGGAGATACGTACTCAATCATATATATATATATACGCCGCTACTACGCTTGCTCACTCAAACAAACATAATATTGTCTGTCAGTCTATTAACAAATATTTTAATTGACTGTCTACATAACAGGTATATGTCAATATTGTAAGAATTATTGCTTCAAGAGTCAGCTTACATTGCATTGCCAAACAAGCTGCAATACTTTTGCATGTCCGTCTATATCAGAACTTTGCCGAACAGTATTCTATTGACCCAGACAGCATTCCAGAAAAAAATTTACCAAATTTACAGACTAATTATTGGGAGATTTGCTTTGAATTTTTGTGTTACGTTCAATAAGCGATTTGTGCGGTAAAATTGTGCAATACTAATGCTACGTTAAAAGACTTGCTTCGTCAAAACACACTATTAAGCTTTATAAACAAATACGACCACTAAATTTTTAGGCTGGTTGCAATATACATGAAATGGTAATGCTAATGCCAATGACAAAGTTGGAAATTAAACTGCCAAATTATATCGTGTGATATTCTGATTTCTAAATACTAATTTGCCCACGTAAAATTCCGAGTTCGCAAGTCGTACTGTTTTCGTGTTCCGCCGTGAGTTACGGTCAAACCTCAACACGCCCACACAACCGCGGGCGGTCCGCGTGCAGCCCCCGGGGTAACCGCGGGCAACCTCCGGGCAGACCGCAGGCGGCCTCCGGGCAGACCGCGGGGCGCCTGCGGTCAAACCGCGTGTGGCCCGCAGTTAACCGCGTATTTGTGTTAAGTTACTTCTAGGCAGTACTGTATGGTGTATAAACACGAAGTCACTCGCATCTAGACTGAGTTACAAGCTGCACCGACGAGCCGTTGAACGGCGAAACATGCATGTCTGCAGATTTGACTCTATATATATATATATATATATATATATATATGAAACAGCCTGTTGCAGACAAGTTTTGAGGTAAGCGAAAATCTATAATTTGCTCTAACTATATGTTGTCGAGCACTCTTTGCGTTTCGTAGACCAAAACCTACACGTATATATATATATATATATATATATATATATGTACAACATCTTCCCCCATTGGGACGTTCTGACCACCAGTGCTTATTACTAACACCACCGAAGGCAAAAAAACATACCAAAGCGTTTACAAGACGAGTTAGAGATTTCAACCCAGATAATTTGAGAACTCTTGGACTAAAATTAAACTTGGTAAATTGGGACTTGGTTTTGAATCTGCATGATGTTGACGCAAAAGTGTTGGGTTTTAACAATATAATTACGAATCTACTTGATACTTACACTCCGTTGAGATCAGTGCGCATGCACCCGAATGATAAAGAATGGATGACTCCATATATCAAAAAGCAAATACGAGCTAAACAAAAAGCATATGTGAAGAATGATATGGCGAAGTACCAAAAGCTACACACCAAAGTAGTTGATTTGATTGCTAAAGCCAAACATAAATTTTATAAAGATAAAGCACAGAAACTCCGCTACACAAATTCGAATAAATGGTATAAGAGTATTTATGCCCTGGCTGGTGCCAGGGAACATAAAGCAACTCCCACGGCGCCAAATAAAACTGAATTAATAAGAGTGGCCAACGAGCTTCTTGAGGCTTTTACTGCCCCTTGGGAGAATCGTGAGTCAAATTCATTGTTAGTAAGTGATTTAGCAGATGATCTGGAGGATCACCCACCACCTACTCCGAATATTGGACAGGTAAAAGCTGCGTTAAAACACCTTAATACAAAAAAGCTACTGGGTCAGATGGTGTGCCGGCGTGGCTCTTACATCGTTTCTGTGAAGAACTGGCACCTGTAATCCATGATATTATCTGTGCCAGTATTCTACAATGCAAGTATCCGACAGAATACAAACACGCCTTAATAAGTCCAGTCCCGAAAGTGAAAAACCCCGAAGATGTGAAGAATGATTTTAGACAAATATCTGTGTTGCCACAAATCGCGAAAGTGCTAGAGAAAATTCAACTCGGTCTTAACAAGGTAGATTTAAAGATAAATAATACGCAATATGCCTTTACCCAAGGTAAATCAACGGTCACAGCACTTGCCAATTTCACCCAATATCTTTACGACGCCACCGATTCTAATACATTAAATGACGGAGTTCACGTTGTTTTTGTGGATTTACGCGAAGCATTCGATCTCGTTGACCATGCTATATTACTGGCTAAACTTACTGCTATGGGGGTTCGTAAAAGTTTTTGGTTGTGGATACAAAGTTACCTTACAAATAGAACTCTGCAAGTGAAGCTTCCTGGAGTACTATCTACAATAAGCCATATTCCTGCTGGGGTGCCCCAAGGCGGCGTAGTTTCTCCAACATTGTTTAACGTGTATGTAAATGACATAGAAGACTATGCTGATCAGAATGTAATTCCTGAAACGTGTAAGTACGCTGATGATTGTACACGTTATCAGTCGGTTCCTACAGGGTCTAGTAGCTCTATCCAGAGTGCTATAAATGCAATGGAAATCTGGGCACAGAGGAATAAAATGGAAATTAATGGGAAAAAACTAAGGATATGTGGATAACTTTTAAGAAATCGGGTCCAATTCCACCCCCGCTGTGTGTGGGTGTTACTGAAATAGAAAGGGTAAATTATTTTAAACTCCTGGGTACCTATATGCAGAACGATCTAAAATGGAATACCCAAGTATCAAGTATTATTGGCAAGGCAAGCAAGAGGATTTACCAATTAAGAACGTGTAGAAAGGCTAACCTGCCGTCCGAGATTGGTCTCTGCATCTATACAACAAATATCCGACCTTTGCTTGAATATGCAAGTCCAATTTGGGGTGGATTACCTCGGTATCTTGAAGATGAACTCCAACGAGTACAGGATCGTTGTATGAGCGTAATTGGTCTTCCTAAACACACCTTGGAATCACTTGCACAGAGACGTGATAAGCAAACTCAGAAAGAATTTATGAGAATTCAGGATAATGGTGACCTCAACCAACTTATTACTGATAATATACTGGTTCATAATCATAATCTTAGATCGAAAATAAATTGCAGGAATTTTAGAATTCCTCTGTCACAAACTGAGAGGCACAAACAGTCTTTTATACCGAGAGCCATTCGACTTTTGCATAAGAAATAGGCGATGTTCTAATTGTAAATAATTTTTTAAAATTTAATCTTACATATTTAATATTTATATATGGAAACGATTGTAATTCTTATTGTACATAAGCTTAATTCATATATTGTAATACCATTATACTTTTTCACCAAGGATGGTAAATAAAGACTATTACTATATATAGATTTTCGCTTACCTCAAAACTTGTCTGCAACAGGCTGTTTCATCTGTAAAAGAATCATCAGGCAGTTTACAAGTATCGAAAGAAATGACCGCTTATATGCTTCCTGCCGGGGCGTGGGGGTGTGTGTGGGAGACAATGTGTGCATGCATGGCTTTGTTTGCGTTGTTTACGCGAAATTTGTTACGATGACGACATCGTGAAATTATTTCAGCTCTTTTGTTGAGTAAACAATCCTTGTTTTTTTCTTTCAAAATACAAAATTTTTCTTCTAAACATAAATTGCATCGTTTGATCCTCCCGTATACGAAATAGAATGTTTTAAAATTTGCCAATTAATACTGAAATCCTTATTGTTTTCTTTCAATGTCCAAATATATTTCGAAAGTTCCGTGTCATTTGCATGCTTTTTATGCTGAAAAGATTTAGTGTGGTTGGCCAATCGCTCTTTGAATGTGGTTGCAGTCATGCCAATGTAATTTTTGATCGTGTTTGTGTTGCTTACTGTGACTGTTGCTTTGTATACTATGTCCCTAGTCATGCATTGTTTTTGAAGCGGGCAAATGGTGTTTTTCTACAACTGCAATTGGTAGTGTCCCTCTCCTGTGGCTTGTTATTTCTAGATATGCGTGCATTGTGTTTAGTGATTACTGACTTAATATTGTTCATGCAGCTATAGCTTACTTTAACTGTATTTCTGTTAAAAATTTTATGTAGCTTGTGGTGCGGTGGATAATGCTTGTCAATTAGACTAAGGAAATTACGTCCCATGTTTGTGCTAACACTCTTGCTAAATGGTGGGTTGAACCAAATGATGTTGCGTTGCCTATTCCTGCGTTGTTTTTGCGGTGTGTGCTGAGTGTAGCTAAGTTCATGATTAAAGTTGCTATGCCTAAGTGCGTTCTGATATATGGGTGCAAATTCCTGAAAAGTTTGCTCATCTGATGAAAGAAGTGCGATGCGCTTGTTAATTGATGCAGGTAGTTGCCTTGTGATGCTCGGTGGGTGATTAGGGTGCATATTTATGTATAGTGGATCGTCATTGGGCTTCCTATAGGGCCTATGTTTTCCATTGTTAAAGAAAGCATCGGCCTATATAGAGATGACGGTTTGGCTATTATAAAAAGTAAATCAGCACGTTTAGCAGACAAAACAAGAAAAGATCTCCACAAAATTTTCGAGCAGTTTGACCTAAAAATTACCGCCGAATCAAATTTACGCATTGTAAACTTTTTAGATGTAACTTTCGACCTTAACAATGGAAAACATTGGCCCTATAGGAAGCCCAATGACGATCCACTATACATAAATATGCACTCTAATCACACACCGAGCATCACAAGGCAACTACCTGCATCAATTAACAAGCGCATCGCACTTCTTTCATCAGATGAGCAAACTTTTCAGGAATTTGCACCCATATATCAGAACGCACTTAGGCATAGCAACTTTAATCATGAACTTAGCTACACTCAGCACACACCGCAGAAACAACGCAGGAATAGGCAACGCAATATCATTTGGTTCAACCCACCATTTAGCAAGACTGTTAGCACAAACATTGGACGTAATTTCCTTAGTCTAATTGACAAGCATTTTCCACCGCACCACAAGCTACATAAAAGTTTTTAACAGAAATACAGTTAAAGTAAGCTATAGCTGCATGAACAATATTAAGTCAGTAATCACTAAACACAATGCACGCATATCTAGAAATAACAAGCCACAGGAGAGGGACACTACCAATTGCAGTTGTAGAAAAAACACCATTTGCCCGCTTCAAAAACAATGCATGACTAGGGACATAATATACAAAGCAACAGTCACAGTAAGCAACACAAACACGATCAAAAATTACATTGGCACGACTGCAACCACATTCAAAGAGCGATTGGCCAACCACACTAAATCTTTTCAGCATAAAAAGCATGCAAATGACACGGAACTTTCGAAATATATTTGGACATTGAAAGAAAACAATAAGGATTTCAGTATTAATTGGCAAATTTTAAAACATTCTATTTCGTATACGGGAGGATCAAAACGATGCAATTTATGTTTAGAAGAAAAATTTTGTATTTTGAAAGAAAAAAACAAGGATTGTTTACTCAACAAAAGAGCTGAAATAATTTCACGATGTCGTCATCGTAACAAATTTCGCGTAAACAACGCAAACAAAGCCATGCATGCACACATTGTCTCCCACACACACCCCCACGCCCCGGCAGGAAGCATATAAGCGGTCATTTATTTCGATACTTGTAAACTGCCTGATGATTCTTTTACAGATGAAACAGCCTGTTGCAGACAAGTTTTGAGGTGAGCGAAAATCTATAATTTGCTCCAACTATATGTTGTCGAGCACTCTTTGCGTTTCGTAGACCTAAACCTACACGTATATATATATATATATATATATATATATATACATATACGTGTAGGTTTAGGTCTACGAAAGGCAAAGAGTGCTCGACAACATATAGTTAGAGCAAATTATAGATTTTCGCTTATCTCAAAACTGGATTGTGATAGATGGTCCACGAAACGCAAAGAATGCTCGACAACATATAGTAAGAGCAAATTATAGATTTTCGCTTATCTCAAAACTGGATTGTGATATAGATTGTGAATGGACTTAGTGTTTAAATAAAGATGTCTAAAAGTAATTTGATTCTACATCTCTCAAAACACAAAATTTTGTTGGCCTTATGAACATATGAATAACATGAACAACCTCTCATTATCAAATTGATTTAAATGTTCGGTCAACAAAGCGAAGGGTGTAAACCCAGACATCGCAGGGGAGTAGGAAGCATTTTCGGATTTGGGGGGGGGGTGAAATTCACCGAAAATCAACCGATGACGCATGGCAAAAAAAAGCGTTGTATAGGTACTAAACCTACTAAACCATGCAGCAAGCGCATAAGGTTACTAGTCCGTCGCGCAAATTGCTATTGGGGGCCGAACCTAGGAATCTTCCGTGCTTCCTGAGAGGACTTTTCAAAGTTGCGTAGTTTCTAAAACCTAAACATTCAAGGCTTTTAACGCACTTTTTAACTTTTTAGAACCTCATGTGGTCCGTATACAATTACAAGCGTCGGTGAATTAGTTTTGTTCCTTCTGATGTATATACACGATGTAAAAGTAACGCCAAACTATTACAGATGAGCGGATTGCAGTTGGCTCTGCAAGAAATAGATAGAGTATGAAAAGAAGTACAATCCTGGGTGAGCAAATTATTGCCGACGGCCCTGTGGCTGCGGTTGTTTAAAATTTTCCGAGCAAGTTACTTTCCACTGTCCAAACGTCTTTGCTAGTTAGGCTAGTGACTTAAATCTGTTTTACATGAGTTACTGAAGTGTTTCTGTTTAATAATTGTAAATGAAACGGTTAACTGAAATCAATTCCAAATTTTCCCACAAATTATTGGGGAGGGGGGGGGGCTGCAGCCTTCCTCAGTTGCTGCGGCCCTGCATCGAGGGACTGCAGTGATGTTAGATATTATCCGTTGAAAACTTCGTACAAGATAAAGTGACTGTAAACGAATTTGATTTAAATCCGCGAATAATTGCCAATGGCTTTTGTTTGACAAAATCATTCCTAGTTTAACTTTACCCAACTTTTTACGCAAACATTAAAATCAATGTTGCTATGTTATGAGATCTACACGTTCTGAAGCGATTTTATATTATATATAACTATTTCCAATAATGGTTATACTAATAATTAATGTGCTAAGGATTGTTAATGGTTGCTAATTACTTGTTCTTGTTAAATATATATCTTTGTAGCTCAGTTAAGAAGTTTAGACGATGACAACATGTTATCAGTTTCTCAGACAAAATTATTTGAAATTTCTTCTACTACACATGCATTGGAGAAAATCTTTCAAAATTAAGTTATCCTGCATCATAATAAAATACATAGCTTCTTGCGAGAACCAGCAACTTTAATGATAATCGTTGATGATAATCTTTAGCTTCTCCCAGTTCACCTTTACCTTTACGCACTAAACCTAGGTTGTTGTAAGAAGCAGCAACGTCAGTATGGTTTGGTCCTAACTGTTTTATTCGAATTTCAAGTGCCCGTCGATGATAATCTTTAGCTTCTCCCAGTTCACCTTTCTCCTGGAACACATTACCTAGGTTGTTGTAAGAAGTAGCAACGGCAGTATGATTTGGTCCTAACTGTTTTATTTGAATTTCAAGTGCCCGTTGATGATAATCTTTAGCTTCTCCCAGTTCACCTTTCTCCTGCCACACATTACCTAGGTTGTTGTAAGAAGTAGCAACGTCAGTATGGTTTGGTCCTAACTGTTTTATTCGAATTTCAAGTGCCCGTTGATGATAATCTTTAGCTTTATCCAGTTCACCTTTACCCTTACACACTAAACCTAGGTTGTTGTAAGAAGTAGCAACGTCAGTTTGGTGTGGTCCTAACTGTTTTATTCGAATTTCAAGTGCCTGTTGATGATAATCTTTAGCTTTTTCAAGTTCACCTTCATCCTTGCACACATTACCTAGGTTGTTGTAAGAACAAGCAACGTCAGTATGGTTTGGTCCTAACTGTTTTATTTGAATTTCAAGTGCCCGTCGATGATAATCTTTAGCTTCTCCCAGTTCACCTTTCTCCTGGAACACATTACCTAGGTTGTTGTAAGAAGTAGCAACGGCAGTATGATTTGGTCCTAACTGTTTTATTTGAATTACAAGTGCCCGTTGATGATAATCTTTAGCTTCTCCCAGTTCACCTTTCTCCTGCCACACATTACCTAGGTTGTTGTAAGAAGTAGCAACGTCAGTATGGTTTGGTCCTAACTGTTTTATTCGAATTTCAAGTGCCCGTTGATGGTAATCTTTAGCTTTATCCAGTTCACCTTTACCCTTACACACTAAACCTAGGTTGTTGTAAGAAGTAGCAACGTCAGTATGGTGTGGTCCTAACTGTTTTATTCGAATTTCAAGTGCCTGTTGCTGATAATCTTTAGCTTTTTCAAGTTCACCTTCATCCTTGCACACATTACCTAGGTTGTTGTAAGAACAAGCAACGTCAGTATGGTTTGGTCCTAACTGTTTTATTTGAATTTCAAGTGCCCGTTGATGATAATCTTTAGCTTTATCCAGTTCACCTTTACCCTTACACACACTAAACCTAGGTTGTTGTAAGAAAAAGCAACGGCAGTATGGTTTGGTCCTAACTGTTTTATTTTAATTTCAAGTGCCCGTTGATGATAATCTTTAGCTTTATCCAGTTCACCTTTACCATTACACACTAAACCTAGGTTGTTGTAGGAAGCAGCAACGTCAGTATGGTTTGGTCCTAACTGTTTTATTCCAATTTCAAGTGCCCGTTGATGATAATCTTTAGCTTTATCCAGTTCACCTTCATCATGGCACACATTACCTAGGTTGTTGTAAGAACGAGCAACGTCAGTATGGTTTGGTCCTAACTGTTTTATTCGAATTTCAAGTGCCCGTTGATGATAATCTTTAGCTTTATCCAGTTCACCTTTACCATTACACACTAAACCTAGGTTGTTGTAGGAAGCAGCAACGTCAGTATGGTTTGGTCCTAACTGTTTTATTCGAATTTCAAGTGCCCGTTGATGATAATCTTTAGCTTTTTCAAGTTCACCTTTCTCCTGGCACACATTACCTAGGTTGTTGTAAGAAGTAGCAACGGCAGTATGGTTTGGTCCTAACTGTTTTATTCGAATTTCAAGTGCCCGTTGATGATAATCTTTAGCTTTATCCAGTTCACCTTTACCCTTACACACTAAACCTAGGTTGTTGTAAGAAGCAGCAACGGCAGTATGGTTTGGTCCTAACTGTTTTATTTTAATTTCAAGTGCCCGTTGATGATAATCTTTAGCTTCTCCCAGTTCACCTTTCTCCTGCCACACATTACCTAGGTTGTTGTAAGAAGTAGCAACGTCAGTATGGTTTGGTCCTAACTGTTTTATTCGAATTTCAAGTGCCCGTTGATGATAATCTTTAGCTTTATCCAGTTCACCTTTACCCTTACAGACTAAACCTAGGTTGTTGTAAGAAGTAGCAACGTCAGTATGGTGGGGTCCTAACTGTTTTATTCGAATTTCAAGTGCCCGTTGATGATAATCTTTAGCTTTTTCAAGTTCACCTTCATCCTTGCACACATTACCTAGGTTGTTGTAAGAACAAGCAACGTCAGTATGGTTTGGTCCTAACTGTTTTATTTGAATTTCAAGTGCCCGTTGATGATAATCTTTAGCTTTATCCAGTTCACCTTTACCCTTACACACTAAACCTAGGTTGTTGTAAGAAAAAGCAACGGCAGTATGGTTTGGTCCTAACTGTTTTATTTTAATTTCAAGTGCCCGTTGGTGATAATCTTTAGCTTTTTCAAGTTCACCTTGATCCTGGCACACTAAACCTAGGTTGTTGTAAGAACGCGCAACGGCAGTATGGTTTGGTCCTAACATTTTTTTGCGAATTTCAAGTGCCTTATGTAAGTGGTTTTCTGCTTCTTGGAGTTCGCCTAATTTTGAATGTAATATACCGAGTTCTTGGTAAATATCAGACATATGAATGTTTTCTTTCCAGCCTTTCCAAATTTGAAGATTTGATTTTAGAAATTCCGTAGACAGCTCAAACTCGCAATAGTCATGTAAAATCTTCCCAAAAAACAGGTATACTTCAGAAATTCTAGTTTTCTCAAAGTCTAAACTAACTGAATTTAATGCATGCTGTGGAAATAATTTGTTAATCTCTGTGTGGAATGTTTTCAAATGTGGAATCAATTTGATTTTATCTTCTCTATCTTTGAAGTAATAAAGTATTTTTACAACTTGGTGAACTATACATTTCCCATTAACATGTGTTCCTACATTGGGAGTTTTTCTCTGCCCAAAATTGTCCATTTCAGATCGTTTGCAATAACAAAATGACTTAACGGCTTCATGAACAACACGATGTAGATGGATATCGCGATCTTCATTTCCAGCAGGAACGAACAACGAACAATGATTTATTGCAAGACAGATATCGTCTGCATCTAGCTCTTCATCTTGCTGCTGAATGTATTTGACAATAAGATCAAGTGGTAGTGGCTCAAAAGATATCAGGGAAAAAAGTTGGAATGTGTGTTTCAAAATTATATTACTTTCTGCACATTTTTTAACAGCTAAAAACACAGCAGCAGACATGGTGGACGAATATGCTGAATTAATCTTGCGAAGACGTTCTTCTGTTAATTCTCTTTTACCTTTTTGTAACTTGCCTAAATAGTCTTGCCACGAAAAATCAGGACAACAATTTGGCTCGATGACTTGTTTCATGTACACGGCAGCTGCGGCCATTGCCAGGGGTTGCCTATCTAACGTCTCTGCAACTTCATCTAGCAACGGGTCACTGGCGTCAATTCTTGATAATAGGGCAAGAAGCTGGCGACATTCTCGCTTATTCATACCGAGACTGAGTGAAACATGTTTAGTGAACAAACTATCAGGTGGGACAGAAGTTCTGTTTTGTGTTGTTAAAATAATTTGGCCATTATTCCAAACTTCGTCGCCCATCTGAGGCAGTAGAGGGGAAATATTGGCCAGATTTTCCACATTGTCTACTATAATCCACCACCTCTTCCAATTCTTAATTCTAGTGCTTATTTGTGATCTTAAATCTTTGATCTTCTTATCTTTTGGTTTGGATGAATTCACAATATGTTCCAATGTACTTTCATTGCAGTTTAGACGTCGACAAAAATCTTGATATGAGTATAGAAGAGAATCTAAATCTTTTCCGTCTATTGTCATCACAAATGTTGTTTCGGTTTGCCAATTTACACCTTTGTAAATATCATCGCAAACTTGTCTGGCGAGTTGAGATTTTCCACTTCCAGGATTTCCAGAAATATAGAGATATGTAAGTTTACCGTCGTTATCGCTGTACAACTTTTGAAGGTCTTGACCTATTTCGTGTACTTTATCAGAACGGTAAACGACTTCGTGTGCTGGCTTGGGAGGTAGAACTTGAAACGATTTGTAATGGTTTCTCTCAACTTTAATTCGAACGACTTCATTGGTTGGAAGTCCCAAGGCTTTTAATGCATTTTCAACGCGAGTTGTCATGGTTTGAAAGTCTCTATCGGTGAGTTTCCCTTCAGAATGCATAATATCATTTCGTATTTTTCTAAGATCATCGACTTGGCTCTTTATTGTTGGATTAAGGCTTTTTTGACCAATCGAAAAAGAGTAAAGAATTGCATCAAAAAGCACTGAACAATCCCACTGATTTGTATCTCCACGTTGAAATTTTGCCTGGTAGACATTCTTGTTTGGTCTTTTTCGTGTTTGTTCCAGATGAAAGAGCAGCTGACCACTTACGTTGGTGTCATCCCATGCCCCAAAGGAAGGCTGGTAACGATTGTCCCACTCTTGTTTAAAAATTGTTCTCAATCCTTTACTTACAACATCATTCACAATTTTTCCCATACAAATATAATTTTGTTCCTGCTCGTTTTCCCATGGTAGTATGGTTGACATTCCAGCTATATGGCTCTTGAAATTTCTAAATTTAGCGAAAGAAATTTGTTAGAGTATCGTCAATAAATTAATTATATATCAATGAAAATCTTAAATTAATCACGTTTCCCCGAGTCAGCGAGGGTACTAATTCCGCTCGGATATTCACACACTGGTATGTGATTGAACATAGCGGACTGCGAAGTCGTCACATAGGCGACTTGCACTAAAGGCTAGTTCTCATATGTCGCTGATGGTCGGCGATCTATTGTATTCTCGGCCGACAGACAAAGCATTTTACACACCAATGACCACCGACAATGGATATCGCCGATTCTTGCGACATATGAGAACTAGCCTTAAGGGATCACGCGACCTTAATCTGCTTAAAATAGTAGGTATGGATTTATAATACTAGATAAAGTATACTGAGTTGTGTTCTATTTCAATTCCGAAATTTTGGGTTTTAAAACTCATATTGATTAAGACAAAATGGCAATGTTCTAATTTGTCACGTGACTAATATAGAAGTTTTAAGCATGTGCGAAATCATTTACATTTACATGATTAAAGGCGGAAAAATCCTATCAAGATATCACCTCAACTACTAATAAAAGTTCATATATTAAAAAGTAGAACCAAGTATATTATAGTGAATATATAGATTAGAATATGTTCAACTACGGTTCAATTACGGTAGGCTATTTTCCCCGAGCCGGCCCGAAGCGCCGTCGGAGAGTATTAATTCCGTTCGGATATTTACACCCCGGTATGTGACAACATAGCGGAATGCAAAGTTGTCCGCCATTATGCAATTGACGGTTTTCTACGTTATGCGCATGCGCGAGTTGAGGCCGAGAGAAAACTGGTAACTAGAAAACTCATGATTGGCTGAGAATACTATGCGTCAGAAACTTAACTGCCATTTTGCAAACTTTTTAAAAAATTAAAATAAACCGACAAGCAAAGTCCCTAAAACGAGATAAGATTGAAGAAAGATAAGATTTTCGAGTTTTAAAGCGATTCCTGCCAGATGGTCTAAGGTTTCATTTTTCCCAACTGCACCTGGCTATGCCTAAAAAATGTACGTAAATTTTCGTTCTAATATTCCATCCGCAAACACCATGAACTATTATTCCCACGGAACGAGATGCCGAGAAAAATCTTAGTATTTACCCATATACCATATACTGGCATCCCTCCCATATATATATACACGAACTTGCGGTTAATGTTGAGCAACTGGATTCTGTAGCTGAGTTGCGTAGAGCACTGCACCGGAATCGCAGTGCCGCAGGTTTGAATCCTGCCAGAGTGCCTAAGGTTGCATTTTTCGCAACTGCTCCTGGCTAGGTCTAAAAATGTATATAAATTTTCGTTCGAATATTCCATCCAGAAACACCATCAACTATTATTCCCATCGAACGAGATGTCGAGAAAAATCTTAGTATTTTTAAAAACGTCAACAGATTTGGTAGTTACAGTACCTGATGGAAGTTTATTCCACTCACTAATTGTGCTAGGAAAAAAAGAATATTTAAAAATATTTATTCTTGCTCAGGGGATTCTAAATTTAAACTGGCGACTACCCCGTGTTCTCATCTCATTATTTCGGATTAAATATTCTCCCCAGTTGCCACCTAGATAACCATGGCACATCTTAAACATAGTGACAAGTTTTGCTCGTTTTCTCATATTTTCGAGGGTGTCCCAATTCAAACTTTGTAGCATATTTGACATGCTTGTTGTTTGGTCATACTGTCCACGACATAAACTTAACGGACTGCCTTTCTTTGAACTCTTTCAATCGCTTCTATATCCTTCTTGAGATATGGATCCCATGCGGTACAGGCATATCAAAGTTTTGGTCTCACAAGAGTCGTATACGCAATTTCCTTCACATTTTGTGGACAATTTCAAAGTTTGCGTTTGATCACTTACCCAGTTTGCTTTAGATGTGATGTTTATAGTAAGGGGTGACCATTTAATTTTTTGATCAAGAGTGACTCCAATATATGAATGCGATTCAACTTCTTCCAATACTTCACCACAGAACACGTATTGACGCCTAGGTGGTGTTGGCTTGGTCGTAATTCATATAATTTTACATTTCGTTGGGTTAAATTCCATTTGCCATTTTTGTTGCCAAATTTCTAGACGATACAGGTCATCTTGAAGGTCGATGGTGTCTTCTACGCATGTGATTGTAGCGTACTGCAGCGTATCATCAGCAAATAATCTCACAGAAGAACCAAGATCATCGGGAATATCATCTACATAGAGCAAAAACAGCAATGGGCAAAACACTGTTCCTTGAGGGACACAAAAATTTGTACATACGGAAGAAGTAGACACCCCCTCGTAAACCACTGACTACGTACGTCCTATTAGAAATGATTCAAACCAAGGAAGTAGCGAGTCATGTATAACATTTATCAAAAGCCATTGAAAAATCAAGAATTGCTGCATGGACTATTTTATTGGCTTGAATGATACTTGCTATGTCATGAAAAGTACATATGAGTTGTGTTTTAGTTGATCGTTTTGCTCTAAATCCACGCTG
Source organism: Trachythela sp. YZ-2020 (assembly GCA_016169945.1). NCBI lineage: Eukaryota > Metazoa > Cnidaria > Anthozoa > Malacalcyonacea > Clavulariidae > Trachythela > Trachythela sp. YZ-2020. The sequence goes on from JADLSH010000389.1 coordinate 5,758,241, forward strand.
ATAATCAGTGAGGACCTCGCATTTGGCAAGATGCTGCACAACCTGGCTACGGATAATGTGGTCAAGCACTTTGGATGCAATGCAGGTGAGCGATATGGACCTAAAATTGGATGGATCCGATCTTTTCTCTTTCTTATGACTTGCACATACGTTAGCTTTCCTCCATTCACTCGGTATGGTTCCATTATTGATTGATTGTTGGTATATATTGCTACGAATTCTCTTTAGGAACCAGGGCGGAATTCTATCTGGACCATATGCTTTGTCAGACTTCAACATACTTAATTGTTTCACGTACCGACACCTATGGTTGAAATAATTTTTTCTCCAATTGGTGCTAATGGATTTCCCTTAACATCTGGAATCATATTTGTTTCTTCTGTGCTAAAGACACTAGCAAACTGATTATTTAGCACATCAGCCTTTGATAAGTGCTGAGATATCACATGATTGTCGACTGTAAAATCTGGTATTTCAGTACCTTCATTTTCCAACTTTTTAATATGAGACCAGAAAGCCTTGGGGTTTTCTTCGATAGAGTTACCCAAGAAATCAGAAAAATAATTATTCCTCGAGTTTTTCAAGTTCCGATGTAATTGTTTCTTAGCAGCTGTGACGATACGCTTGAATTAATTCTGTGACCTTACGCTCGATTGAGTTACATTGGTGCAAATATTGTAATTTGTATAGTTTGTATATAAAAAGGCTGCATGTTGTTGAAATAAATATAGTCAATGGATACTCCTTTAACGAACGACGAGAATACAGAAAATATAAACTCGTACTTGCTCATGTACAGCAAGTTGAAATATTGATCGAACAAAAGGAATTACAACAGCAGTTATTCGAGCGACAGTCTAAAATGGCCAGTAAGTTTGATCTGAAAGTAAACGAGGTATTACAACGGCAATCGCGTATCGAAGAACGGTTAGTTGATCGTTTTGTCGTGCTACACGAAAGAATGTCAGAGATCGAGAAGCGTGCGGTGCACTGGGATTCTCAAGGAGCGATTAATCAAAGTTAATGCCCAATTGGTTAAAGACATGTATGCAACCTTAAGAAAGGAACTAATCGAGGATATAAAACGCTAGGTCAAAGCAACAAAAATTCAGCAATTTACGATGGCAAAACGTCATGGGAGTCGTATTTAGCTCAATTCAACATGATAGCTGAAATGAATGGTTGGCAAGAGCAACAGAAGGCTGTATTTTTGGCCTCGAATTTTATCGGCACTGCCCTAAACGTTCTTGCGAATCTGCCGTTTTGGTACAGCTCATCGTACAGAAATGGCAAGAGCGCAATTTAGAAACAAAATTTGCCTGCGTTGAGAGTTTGCGTGCGTTGGCTGAGGAGATCGAACGTTTTGCCCGATTGTCCTACCCTGACGCACCATCTAGCACTGTGAACATATTGACAAGGGATCAGTTCATCGATAGTTTTGCAGATGGCGATATGAGATTGCATTTGAAGCAAGAACGACACCAGTCCTTGCAGAGAGCCGTGGCGTTGGCGATTGAGCTCGAGTCGTTCCAGCTGGCTAGCCGACATCTCAGAGGACAAACACCAAGAGTAACACAGCTGTATTCAGCCGAAACCGAAGTTGAAGACGAAAAACACAAGCGTTAGAATGAACGTAAGGCTGCAGAAACAGATGACCAGAACCTCAGTACAGCCTTGTTCAAGCGTCTAGAAAAAACGCCGCACGGATTCCTCCTCGGTCCTATGAAGGCTGCTGGAAATGTGGTGCACTTGATCATTTACAAAGAAGTTGTACACAATTTGAGGTTCCTAAATCAAGTTCCCCATCCACGTCCAACAGAAAAACCCTTGGAGACCAAAACACGTTAGAACGAAAAGCACAAAATTCGGCGGGAAACGCCTCGTAGCTGCGGGGCAAGAATTGGCTACGTCTAAAGACAAAGCCCCCACAGTATGTGTTAAAAACATGGAGAGTTAAGGCTATGGCGAACAGTATTACTGTTGCTCTAGAACTTGAAAGAGTTGCTTGTCAGATGGTTGTGGACACTGGGTCAAACATTACCATTGTTCGTCCCGATTGGAGAAAGCGAAGAAAGTTGATTGATTGATTTATTAAATTAAGATCACATGGCAGTAGGAACTGAATTGCGTGACTTATTACATAGGTAATTTACTCTAAGATCTTAAAGGTTCTACTAATCTTAAAATACCCATAAATTATTTTATTTACAAAATTTCCTTATAAAAAAACGTTTAAAAGTTTCGTCAACCTAAAATGTACATTTCTTATTTAATTGATTATATGCCTTGCTACCAGCAATTATAAATGAGTTAGAAAAACGTTTAGTTTTAGTTCTTGGCACTACTAAGGGGTATTGTACCCGCAGGTCATAAGTTTTAGATTCGTGTCTTTCCCGTAGCAGGTGTTTCAGCTTGCTATAGGGACTTTCCTTTATGTTCTGGAATAATTTGTTAGTGAGGGCTTCGTGATGATCGTCAATGGATGGTATGTTAGCTAACTCCAGGGCGGTAGAGTACGGAAAATCTGGAACGATGCACCTCAACGCTCTTTTCTGGATGCGCTCTAAATGTAAAACAGGACAGGCGTAATCCAATGTTGAGCGTATGCATGCACAATAGTATTGCACTATTTCAGCGGTATCTACCCCGGACCGTTGGAAGGCACCCTTCATGATTGGTGGTCATGAAGCTGTGCATGATGTTTGGATTGCCGTAATAACCGACCAGTGTATCTTGAGACTAGTTTTCTGGGTTGCTAATGACTGTCATATTAGTGTGGACGGTGCGTATATCAGTATTCCAATCAAGATCCATTAAGTAGCTCTACCGAGTCGGGAGAAGCATTGCAATTTCGAAGAGTAATTTTAGATGAGAAGGTAGTAGTGCCACCCCGAAGCGATGCAATCATTGCAGAGAGATTGAAAGCAGCTGCACCCAAATTGTGGGACACCGTAGGACTAGTTCGAGGAACTTTACAGTATTTGATAGTAGCTAGGACATTAGTAGACCTACAGTCCAATATTCTTCCTGTTCGTGTCTTCAACCCAACAGACCAATATCAGAGTATTAAAGCTGGAACTTGTGTAGCGAGCTGCGAACCCATTGTTTACGTAACGAACGTGGAACAAGCTGAAACGTTAAATAGGAAATTGTTCCCAGCAAAATCTGTGGTTCCTGCACACCTCCAAGAGCTGTACGAGAGAAGTAAAAGAGGGCTGAAGCATGAAACAAAACGAAGAGTTAAAGCAGTTGCTTAATGAATTCGAAGACATACTGTATTTAATTTACGAAGTACTACTAGCTGTCGTCTCAAAATATCCACTACGTACCATCTTTACGGACGTGAATTTAGGGTTCGAACGGGCCACTCGACAACTTAGTGGTTAACAAGCTTCAGAAGTCCGGAGGGACAACTTGCAAGATGGATCGAGAAATCACAAGTTGATGACTTTAAGATTGTTCATCGTTCGGGGAAGGCACACCAAAGCGCGGATTCCCTCTTCCGTTGGCCGTGCTTAATGATAGAATGGAAGTCTTGAGATCGTTTAGAAGAGAGAGAGGAGTTTCAATGTTGACAATATGAACTGTGAATGTGAAAACGCTGGATGTACAAACCAAGGTATGGCATTCCATTGTGAGGCAGTTTTCGGCCCGAGGAAATAATGCTAAGGCAGCTATATATTTCGTTAGCAAGTTTCTTAGTACGAAAAATTGTGCTTGATTTATTTAAATTGAACCTTTCACCCCTTGTAGCTGGCAAGAGAAAATTATGCCAGACATAGCTTTAACCACCATGATTAGTTCTTAAAAACCTTTCGTATATGGATATCAAACTACCAATAACCAATACCAAGTAAAATGTTGTCAATATTATCCAGTACACAACTATACATGTTAAAAATAGTTACGTTAGGTATACGATGAAATTTATTTGAATTTATTTCCATTGTCGGAAATCGCCTTAAGATAGTGTTACCTAATGTTTTATCTAGATCTAATTATATACGAACTACGTCACTAGTTAATACGTTATTGAACTCATATAATATTGTTGTGTTAAAAGATAAGGAGTCTGCATGATCTAATCATGAGTAGGTGAGCTATGTGAGCGAGAGCTGTATCTTGTGAAATATAAGATTTTTACATTACTGTTAACTGTGAGTGAATTTTGTGATCTTGTGGGATCGTACTGAACGCGACCGAACCTGCCGTTCCCCACATTATTGGCACCTCCGACGGGATTGTGTGTGTGTGATTTAACGTTTCGGACATGAAGAAACAACAAACAGAATTGGATGCGAAGCTCAAGGCGTTGAACTTCAGAATCAAACGCAGCGACGAAGTACTCGGGCATGGCGATAGAACAGCCGTAGACAGACACCGTGAGTCAATTACAACAATTGTAAGTACAATTATTATTCTAAAGGGTTCCATTGAAGAAGCCAAATTCGCGCAGAGCGAATCTGTTGAATCAATAGAACAATGGTCTACAGATATAGACAATCAAATTGCACTGGCTGACAATTGTACGCAGAAACTTGCCAATTTCGTGAAGGAAATTGATCGAAACGCAAAAGAGATTGAGTTGAAGCATACACAAGAACAGACAATGCAATTTGAAAAGCAATTACTAGAGCAAAAGCTAGAAGCCGCACTGAAACAGAAAAAATGGCTGAGAAAGGCGTGCGATTACCTAAACTTAGCATAGCTAAATTTAATGGGAAACCGCATGATTGGGTGCGTTTCAAAGGGTAGTTTGAGGCGATGGTCGACTCGCAAAACGTTCCACCGATAACAAAGTTTTCCCACCTTAAAGAGCTCGTTGACCCAAGCATTAGAAGCGCGATTGATTGTCTCCCATTTACTGACGAAGGTTATTCTCGTGCCTTGAAATATTTAGAAGATAGATATGGACACCCTAGCGAAGTAGCTGGTTCATACGTAGTTAGTCTCTTAGAATCACCAACCATTAGTGAAAGGGACGTATCCAAAATCCATCGATTTTACGAACAGCTATTGTTTAACATTGAGAGTTTGGAAACACTGGGGAAACTTGATAGTATTGAAGGCACGGCCTATTACGTGTTGCGCAAACTTGAAGTCATTAAAGCAGAGCTTATAACTCATGTTAAGACCGATTGGAGGGATTGGACATTCAAGGATTTGCTTGAATCCTTGAAAAAATGGACGGAGACAAACATAGTTAATACTAAAGTTACCAAGCGCAGTAGATTTGGAAGGGATTTCAACAATCAGTCCGCGGGTGGCGAGCATTTGGGTCACGCGATCATGGGATAAATTGCGTGTATTGCGAAAGTACAGACCATAGAGCCAAAACGTGTGACAAGGTGTTGACACCACTCGAAAGAAAGAAAATCCTCGCCAAAAAGCGTTTATGTTTCAATTGCGCAAGTGGTCAGCATCATGCGAATTCGGGTAAGAGTAAGATTTGTTGGACGACATCATTCCTCAATATGCGAGAGTAAAAGCCCTGGTGAAACAAACGACGGAATAGGTTGCACAGCCAGCTGTAAAACATCTGTAATTCATCCTGTAGTGTTAATTAACATAAACGGACAGACATTCCGCGCATTGCTCGACAGTGGCGCCAGTCACTCATATGTTTCCTCAACCTTAATCGAACAGATTAAAGCGCGCTCTGTTAAAACTAGTACACGCCGAATAGCTACCTTAATGAGCACAACTACGTCTAAAGTTGAAGAATACGATTTGTCTCTAGAAGCAATAAAACGGAAATTTGTTATCAACGCCAGAGTTACAAAAATAAACAAACGTGAATTATTAACTTTGGATAATCCTAAGTACGAACAGCTTTTAACTAAATACCAGCACTTGAGAGGTGTTACCATTGACAACATGACCGATGACAGACGATTACCTGTACATCTTATAATTGGCGCTAATGAATATGCAAAAATTCGCACGCAAACCCAACCGCGCGTTGGTAGACAAGGCGAACCTGTCGCTGAATTAACCCGTTTTGGCTGGGCTATCATGGCACCTGGAGACGAAGTCAATCTTACAAACTGGTTTCTCGCATTTAACTCCACCAGCGATTATGACCGTTTGTGCACTCTTGACGTTCTTGGTCTAGAGGATTCACCCACCGGCGACCAGGGGGAGGTCTACAAAGAATTTCGCGAGCAGCTGACCCGCCATCCAGTCGAAGGTTGGTACGAGACCAACCTAACGTGGAAAGGAAATCACCCATCACTACCACCCAATCTCTCTGGTAGCCTCACTCGCATGAAGACCCAAGTGAATAAATTGAGACGAGACGGGAACCTCGAAGTGTATGATGCGATCATTCGAGAACAACTTGCCGAAGGGGTTGTTGAAAAGGCACCCGAGAAGGTCGTGGGAAGAGAATGCTACGTGCCACATCGAGCCGTGATCCGCGACGAAGCCGAAAGTACCAAGATGCGAATCGTTTACGATTGCTCTGCGAAAGCCGACCGAAATTCCCCTTCGCTCAACGACTGCCTAGACCCAGGCCCCCCTCTACAAAACAAATTATGGAATGTGCTAGTTCGTGGGAGATTTCACCGTGTATGTTTAACTGGAGACTTACGCAAAGCCTTTCTTCAAGTTCGAATTAGAAACGGTGACCGTGATGCTCTTCGGTTCCACTGGTTAAAAAGTCTCGATTCGAATGAAGTAGAGATATTTCGATTTACTCGTGCGTTGTTTGGTCTGACACCTTCACCCTTTTTACTTGGTGGTGTTATCGAGCAACATCTCATTGGTTGGGAATCAAGACATCCTGAAAGTGTAGAAGAAATCCGACGCAGTTTATACGTAGATGATCTCATCTCAGGTGGCACAACTGTTAACGAAGTACAAGAGCTTAAACAAGACGCAATTGAGATCTTCGACGACGCCAGTTTTCACCTTCATAAATTGCACTCCAATGTTCCAGAATTAGAGACTACGGAGCCGAATACCGGAAGTCCTGCTGATATGGAACCCTCATTTGTTGACCAACAGTTGAACACTGCTCAGTCTAATCAGTGTAACAAAGCAAACATTCTTGGCTTGCCTTGGGATTGCAAGCAAGATACTTTGAGCGTGACGTTTCCAGAGAAGATCATTGAAGAACCAACGAAATGAGGGATTCCTGGAAAATTGGCGAAGATCTATGACCCTCTTGGTTTGGTTTCTCCGGTCACTCTCGAAGGCAAGTTAATTTATCGGAACGCCTGCGAGTTGAAGATGAGTTGGGATACACCAATACGCGAGCCACTGTTAAAGGAATGGCTGAAGTGGGAAGGTTGCTTACCCGAGCGAATAACCACCGACCGTGCTTTGGTCCCGCATTAAGAGCCCATTGAAGCAGTGGAGCTACACTCGTTTGGTGATGCCAGTGGCCGTGGTGTTTGTGCTGCAGTATACGCAGTTGTTCGACAGCAATCTGGAGTTAGTCAAGGTCTTGTCGCCGCTAAATCGAGACTAGCGAAACATGGTTTAACTATTCCTAGATTGGAATTGGTTGCTGGGCATATGGCGGTCAACCTCGTCCAAAACGTGCGAGAAGCAATCGTGGGCTTTCCTGTAACCGGAGTGTACTGTTGGCTTGATAGTACAGTCGCTCTCCACTGGATCTGTGGGAATGGGGAGTACCGCCAATTTGTTGCCAACCGAATTCGGAAGATACAAACACATGATGTTGATGCTTGGAGACATGTACCCACAGCCCAGAATCCTGCAGATCTCGGTAGTCGTGGTGGACCTGTCAATGATGTGCAACACTGGTGGCACGGCCCTGTGTGGTTACCTTCTACCGAATCATGGCCTGAGAATCTAGTGACCAATGAGACCGCAGAATCTGCTGCCGAATCTAAGATTATCCAATCTGCTCTTGCCACCGTTGAAGATGAAAATGATGTATTCGATGCGTTGCTAGAAAAATATGATCTACCCACTACGTTGCGCGTTTGTGCATGGATGACGAGGTTTGTGCAGAATTCCCTGCGAAAGTCAGAGATCTACGTCTCACCGCGGAAGAAATGGAGCAACGAAGAACCTGGTGGATACTAAGAGAACAAATCCGTGCGAAGGCTCATCCCAAGTTTGTTGTCGACAGCGCCCAACTGAATCTACAAAGGAATTCAGCAGGAATTCTCGAGTGCCGTGGTCGTATTCAAGGAGTTTATCCAATGTATCTCTCACATATTGGAACATTTGCAGAGAAATTAGTAGCACAAGCCCATATCGACACCTTACACGGTGGTATGCTGCTTACCATGGCGAAAATCCGCGTGCGATTTTGGATTCCGCGTCTGCGAAGCTTAGTGAGACGAGTCATTGGACGGTGCAACAGATGTAAACGATTTCAAGCCCAAGCCCTTTCGAATCCACCACCTGGTTTGTTACCCACTACGCGTACTGAAGGTTCGAGAGCGTTTGAATCGGTTGGCGTGGACTTTGCAGGTCCTATTCGCTATCGTCGTAAAGTGAAAGTGGAGTCGAAAGCTTATCTTGTCCTCTATGCCTGTTGCTTGACTCGAGCCTTGTTCTTAGAAGTGTTGCCTAGCCTCGAAACGACCGAGTTCATCGGAAGTTTGAAAAGATTTATTGCACGGCGTGGTCGTCCTAAACGAATCTACTCAGATAATGGGAAAACCTTTGTTGCGGCAGCTCGATGGATTAGAAGGGTTCAGCGAAACGAGAAGCTGAACAAATTTCTGTCTGAGCACTCCATTGCCTGGTCCTTTAACCTCAGCAGAGCTCCATGGTGGGGCGGACAGTTTGAACGGTTAATAGGGGTGTTCAAGTCCTCGTTTTACAAGTCTATTGGTAATGGTTTACTTACATGGCCAGAATTGTCCGAAGTTGTGTTGGATGTCGAAGTGGCTCTCAACAACCGTCCCCTAAGTTACCTGGAAGAAGACATGCAACTACCAGTGTTGACGCCGGCCTCATTTTTGTTCCAGGGGCCCCTCTTGCTACCAGAGCAAGATCCAGATGTCCTGGAAAACAAAGATTTACGAAAGCGCGGGAAATACCTAAGAAAGTGTAAGGATCACTTGTGGTCTCGTTGGACCGCAGAATACCTTCGCGCATTGAGAGAACGAGACTGTATGAAAAATGGTAAAACGGAATCGAAGTTGCAAGTTGGAGACGTTGTAGTTATCAAGGCTCAAGAAAGAAATCGTGGGAAGTGGCCTTTGGGGATTGTCGTAAGCCTATTCAATGGAAAAGACGGTATCGTGCGAGCTGTGAAGTTACGGGCAGGTAAAGATCATTTAGAACGTCCAATTCAGCATCTCTACCCGCGTTCCGAGAAGGAAGTCTTACGCGCTGATGCACCGGTGTTCCGACCTAAACGTGTGGCTGCTGTACAAGCGAACGAGAAAATCAAGAGACAAGTTGCTATGGAAGACAGCTAAGTGACTGAACTTATATACCTTTATTCTTATATATTATTTATTAATATTTTTATATTGACATTGTTGTGTTATTTGACGAGACGTTCCTCCTTTTATGTGTCTTCCTTCGGAATACACATTGGGGAGTGTGTCGGAAATCGCCTTAAGACAGTGTTACCTAATGTTTTATCTAGATCTAATTATATACGAACTACGGATAAGGAGTCTGCATGATCTAATCATGAGTAGGTGAGCTATGTGAGCGAGAGCTGTATCTTGTGAAATATAAGACTTTTACATTACTGTTAACTGTGAGTGAATTTTGTGATCTTGCGGGATCGTACTGAACGGACCGAACCTGCCGTTCCCCACACCATATTTGTGTCATCGAAGTCTTTACTGGGCCCCAAATAGATATTTCAATCCACTCTCCTTCGATAATGTTGGAACATTATTCGGTATAACTATACATTTTAACAATGCAACAAAATTTAGATCAACTCACCTTCAAGGGATTCACAAATACTTTGAACCAACCACAATAACTTTATCGAATCAGGCCAAATAATATTTCCCAATTATCCTGAAAAGAAAATTTTTTCTCAGGTTCATATGAGGCTAATAACTTAATATAGCATATTGCAAAGCACTGAGATATACGAAGCAACATTTTTTATTGAGTATGGGAAAATCCCGGCATACTTTAAGTCTGTGGGTTGACAAAAGTGTCCTAGGTAGTTCACAGTGGCCTAAGTAGCGGTCCTTCTCGTCCTGCCCAGCAGGACTAAAAATTTCTACAAAATAAGGAAATAATTTTTCAAAATCCAACTAAAACATTTCTTTGTTTATCTAAAGCTTTAAAAATGTATCATTGTCATTTTTCTGGACTTTTTTATTATTTTTTATTAAATTTTCCGCCTTTTATTATATTTACGCAATTTTACAGCCTGCCGTGTCTGTTACCTAGCAACTGCAACTCTACAAGAGCTCATTTCCGGGCAATATATTGATTCACACGCGACTCGTGTTTCACTCCTGCTATTTTCAAGGAGTTGCTATAATATTTAATGCAAGAACTCCTGGTTTCTGATTGGATAATTAGCCCTGCGCATGCTCAAAATGGCTGCACACAAAGTCGAACTCCTGCTATCTCGAGGACTAGTCAAACTTGTGTAAGGTGAGTAATTATCATATTTGATATTGTCTTTGAGTGTTTATACAATGGCTTCAGCAGGTGTGGCGAATCCAGCTTCTGTTGAAGCCGATATCATAAGCGATTTGTTGAAAAAATCATTTTCTGTTCGACCAACTGCCGAACGAAATTATATTGTTAAGCAGCGACCAATTCCGAATTTAACAGTATTAAATAACGAAGGGGAGAGCCTTTCAGAAGAATTGGTATGCACTGAATTTTGATTAATATGTATGATCAGTCTTTTATAGACTAGTCCTTAGTGCGCTCTTGCATTAGAAAACATGTAATATTCAGATATATTCTAGGCTCTATGGAAAATATTCACATAGATGTGGATACACAACAGTCAACAAACACAACAGTCAACAAATACAACAGTCAACAAATACAACAGTCAACAAATACAACAGTCAACAAATGCAACAGTCAACAAATGCAACAGTCAACAAATACAACAGTCAACAAATACAACAGTCAACAAATACAACAGTCAACAAACACAACAGTCAACAAATACATCTGAAATTAATTAACTCCATATTCAGTATTTGTGTGAACGACGTGATCAGCTTCCTTCATTTCTGTTAACTCCTATTCTGACTTATTTTTGGGCCGTGATGAGTGTTCTCTTAGTGCAACAGTGCCAGGCTTTTTAGCTTCGCACCATTCTATCAGCCATTTGTGTTCTTGAATACCAAAAAATAATTGCGGCTATTTTTGCCTAATAATTCTGGACTCCGAAAAAGGCATTATATGAAATTTCAGGAAGAACCTCTCCTTTAGTTTTCCTAAGGAGTGAGTTGTGAGAGTCAGTGAGACTGAAAATTGTTTGATTGTGTCACTTTATATGAGGAATATGGAATCTTATACACTGTTTTTGTATCTGCGTAGCAGATATAATGCCATCGCCTCTGTAATGTAAGAGTGTGTAATGTGTGTTAACTTGTAGCCATTCAGCGACGAGCTTATATCAGCCAATCAGCGATTAGCTTACACCCGTTTGACCAATCGGTGACAGTATAACGGGATTGATGTTGAATATTTCAAGATGGCGGACTACTGAAGGGCGAGCATTGTAAACATGAGCATATGTTTTTATAATTTTACGATGAAAATTATACGTCAACCAAAAAAAATTTTATTTGCTGTGCTATTCCGAATATGGCAAATGTTGAGGGAGTATTTTCAATAAGTAATGGAAGTGTTTCGAAAATATCTTTCTCTGTGGAAATGATTTGCCGATTTAGAAAAAGTCAAAATGGACTGACTTGACTTGACCTGCTATATCAATGTCATTTGAATAAGGAAACGAGGTAAGCCTTTTTAAATATTGTACGAATATCCTGCATTATTTGAGCTTTTCTTTAGATGAAGTTCACTCTCATAAAAGTATTAAAATCATGCCATATTGCCAATTGTATTCTCAACACTATTTCAGGGGGCAAACCGACATTCGACAATAGCACATGGCCTATGTATTGTTGCATGTTCTAGCTTGCCCTGCTAAATATTAATGACATTTGAATCAGGAAGCATGGTAAGAACTAGCAGGTAGCAAATTGTCCTAAAACCTAGCGTTTAAATTTTGCTACTCGTTACTCTGCTCATTTGAATGTGTCTGCCAACATTTGACCATTATGTGCGCGCGATTAAATGTCTTGCGTATTCCACTGTATACATTTTTATTCCACATTCTTTTGTATTCTACTGAACACTTATATCGAGGGTGTTCAAGCTTTTGGGTCAATCGAAGTATAATAATTAGGAGCGATAGGATTATCTTAAAATATTGCAAGACGTAGAGAGAACTTACTAAACCGTCTTCGGTTCAGTGGCGAAGCCAGTCAGGTGAGTGGTCATGCAACGAGCGCCGAAGGCGGGAGACCTGCTAGGGGGGTCCGGGGGCATGAACCCCGGGAAAATTTTGAAATATTGACTCCCAGAATTGCCATATGCAGCAATCTGGGCATCAACTTCTACGAATAGCTTGACCTAATAAAGGTAAAAATGTTGAGAATTTTGCATATTTCAGAGAACAATAATGAAGGTAAACACAAAAATAGGAAAACCCATTCAGAATAATATCTAAATTTTGCATGTTTTGCTAACTCGACAATACCGGCTTCGCAACAAAGAAAGCATTTTCACGAGAATTGCCATAAAAGGGCTAGATTATGTCGTATTGTAATAAAATTACGAGTTTGTACCGTGTAAACGAAAGGTAGGAAAGCGAAATGAATATTTAATTAGTTTATATTATTGCTAATTTGTAAATAAAACAAAATTCAGAGTGTTTAAAAGCGGCTAAATTGGCCGCATAGCGTTGTAAACAAACATAATTTACTTCTCTAAAGAGATCGTAAAACGCTGAATCGAACGGTGGTATTGCGTCACTATTGCCATCTACAGAGCATGCACCGAACCGGCCGAAGATATGTCTCCTGCCGAAGTATTTTCTTGACGAAAATCTGGCGTTGGTCGCTGCTTAACAATAACATTCTGTTCAGTGTTCAGCAGTACTGCAGTAGCCCAAGCGGAAAGAAAAGGATTTTCTCACCAACTCCGAAACAATATCGTTAACTTCGAGTGAAGAAGAACTCGAAATGCCTGAATGACTTGAAGCCATGTTCATTCAGGCGGAAAGCTTCGAGCAAAGAGGCTGTGATCAGGTTGGGCTGCCCGTTAGTCATGCAAATCGAAAATTGCATGACCATTGCTTCAAAAACAACCGCTTTGCGCGTGCGCAAACATCGTAAGCCAATCAGAAAACAAGAAACCTAATATAAAATAATATTAGCTAGTCATGCAATTCTGAAAATGCATGACCAAAACACGCAGCGGGTAACCACGCAGCAATTCCACGCACTCGTTTTCCATTCGTATTACGCAACCGGTCATGCATGTGAAAATATGCATGCCCTACACAGTTGCCAAGGCAACAAAGCCAAAATAAAAACATACGAGAATATTCAGCGAAAATATCGCGTAAAGACCATTGATTTATGTTTAAAAATATAGCATAAAGCAGCTGAACGTATAAAGGCAAAGATAAAGCGTAATTCTATTTTAGACAATTTTATTGAACTGATTTTTAAACATTTTTGGGGAAAGTTTTAGTCATGCACTGCATGACCTGCATGACCGCTGGCTTCGCCACAGTTCGGTTTTCTTAGTAAAAATTACCCGTTTACAGTGTAAAAATTATCAAGAATATGTGACGGCTGACCCTTGAACTCTAATAAATAGTTCGTTATTGCGCGTTTATGTCTGAATTATATTCAACACTGATTTCTATAGTTTCTCTTTAGTCTTTAGTTTCCCACAAATACAAATAAATACCCACGTATGGTTCGCTCAAACTATCGTAGAGTGTAGATGTTTTAGAGCGATGCACTTTACGATCTTCAAGTCTTGAAGGCGCAATGTTTGTTGTTGGAAATATAATACCCTCATATAGGCTGAAGTATTGTCGAACATTTTACATAGTGCGTTTCTCGTTCGTATTGCACTTGTATTTATAGTATTGTTTCCTTGATACGTTATTGATCTGGTTAAAACACAAGTACAATTATTCTAAGATGCACACACGAAAATTGAATGCGTTTTGAGTGACTTGGGTGACTGTGGAAGCGCAAGTTTGTGACACCCCAAACAAGCCACGACGACTTGGGGCTGCCAGTCGTAGTAACTATATACAGGGTGTATCAAAAAAACTGCAAATACCATAATTTGTATGCACGAGATCATACATTAGAATTTCAATGGCTGTGCAAATAATTACGCTTCTGGGATTTGAAAATACGTTTCCACGTGCAGTACTATCAAAATAAGCACACAAAGTGAATTAAAATTAGTTCGATTACGAATGGCTCAGCTAACAACAGAGCAAAGAGTATTTCTTGTTTTAAAGTACGCCCAAACTCAAAACTCGACCGCAGTCATTCGTAAACTGAGCCATTCGTAATCGAACTCATAAGTTTAATTCACTTTGTGTGCTTGTTTTGATACCCCTGGGAAACGTATTTTCAAATCCCAGAAGCATAATTATTTGCACAGCCATTGAAAGTCTAATGTATGATCTCGTGCATACAAATTATGGTATTTGCAGTTTTTTTGATACACCCTGTACACCTCGTCCCAATGGGAATACTTGTCCCTAGAGTCATCCTATTGTTGCTTTATTGTGTTTGTCCCCTTTGACACTTTGCAAAGTGGCGTCCGTAACCGCGAAATTGCCTTTTGTTGAATTATTCAATATTACTCCTTCGTGGGCAACTGTGGACTGTGGCTCGCCATGAGCAGATACATGTACGCTTACTTAGCGTACCTATTTTCGTTAAAAGTTGACCAAATGGAAAGGCCCTTCAAGGCCGCCTACGCTACGCGTGATTAAATTTAAATTTGATAAATATCCAACCTAGATGGTTAAGTGAACACCAATTTACCATTACCATGCAATTTATGCGCTATTTATCAAATTTATTTTTACAATTAAATTTCATTGGATGCCTTTCACAGGTTTGCTTAGCAATTGATTTCGTTTATAATCAGATACAAAGAGTGAGATATTTTTGGTGAGGCCACAGTTTGATAGCATGTTTACAAAAGGCTATGACCACAAGTCAATCCATTGTATTTCACAAAAAGCAGCACAGGAATCAGTGAATCACTCATTCATATTTTCTCTTGCATGAAAATCAATCCGGATTCAAATTTAAAAGCATGAGGTAATTTCACGGTCAGCCAGACGATATGAACTAACATAAAATGTAAATTTAATTCGGTAAATATTGCTGAATATCAGGGAGACATCTTGATAGAAAATGAAATAGCAAGCTATTCATATAGTGTATAATATATATTAAAGAAGCGTATAAATAATATTTTGCTACGCATGGTAAAACAGTAATAACTGGGCTTCGTTATTCATGTTCATTTCAAGATCGTTGTTTCACATAATCTAGCCTTAAATACAACAGCTAAATAGTGTATATGTGTGTACTTACAGATATCGAGATGTTGTATACAACCACATCAAAGAAGAGTTATGTTGCCTTCGTCAATGTTGTCGATATAGCGAAACTATTTTAATGACGTGTTTTCAAGAACCTTCTAACACTTTCATTATCATTTTTTCTAGACGTACAATGCGATAGACACGGAAATCAACACCTCAAAGTTTGTTTTGAATTCCGGAAATACCTTGTCATAACAAAACAGGGTTGGACAATCAGGTTCTTTCTGACAATTAAATTATATGCACCTATCAATGTAGGGGGGAGGGGTGCGCGTAAGGGGTGTGGATTTGCCTTGAACACTCATCCCAGCCCTTGGGAATTTGAACATCAATGTGATCCCCACCCCTGGCCCGCACCCCCCTCCCCCGGGATTTACATTGATAGGTGTATTACTTGGAAATGCAATCGATTTTCATACAATCAACATTTTATACTTATTAAGAATCGATAAAATTTTCGCAAATTTCTCGTAAACTGTGAAGGGGCCAAAAAGAAGCCAAAAGGCCATACTTTTATATCGCGGCCAAAAGAAAAATAAAGAAGCCAAATTCGAGTTATTTGGTTTAAACAACGAAGGGGAGAGCCTTTCAGAAAAATTGGTATGCACTGAATTTTGATTCATATGTATGATCAGTTCTTTATAGACTAGTCCTTAGTGTGCTCTTGCTTTAGAAAACATGTAATATTCAGATATATTCTAGGGTCTATGGAAAATATTCACATAGGCTAGATGTGGATACACAACAGTCAACAAATACAACAGTCAACAAATACAACAGGCAACAAACACATCTGAAATTAATTACCTCCCTATTCAGTATTTGTGTGAACGACGTGATCAGCTTCCTTCATTTCTGTTAACTGCTATTCTGACTTATTTTTGGGCCGTGATGAGTGTTCTCTTAGTGCAACAGTGCCAGGCTTTTTAGCTTCGCACCATTCTATCAGCCATTTGTGTTCTTGAATATCAAAAAATAATTGCGGCTATTTTTGCCTAATAATTCTGGACTCCGAAAAAGGCATTATATGAAATTTCAGGAAGAACCTCTCCTTTAGTTTTCCTAAGGAGTGAGTTGTGAGAGTCAGTGAGACTGAAAATTGTTATGATTGTGTCACTTTATATGAGGAATATGGAATCTTATACACTGTTTTTGTATCTGCGTAGCAGATATAATGCCATCGCCTCTGTAATGTAAGAGTGTGTAATGTGTGTTAACTTGTAGCCATTCAGCGACGAGCTTATATCAGCCAATCAGCGATTAGGGGATTGACCAATTGGTGACAGTATAACGGGATTGATGTTGATTATTTCAAGATGGCGGACTACTGAAGGGCGAGCATTGTAAACATGAGCATATGTTTTTATAATTTTACGATGAAAATTATACGTCAAACCAAAAAAAATTTTATTTGCTGTGCTATTCCGAATATGGCAAATGTTGAGGGAGTATTTTCAGTAAATAATGGAAGTATTTTCAGTAAATAATGGAAGGGTTGACCAGATGGAAAGGCCCTTCAAGGCCGCCTACGCTACGCGTGATTAAATTTAAATTTGATAAATATCCAACCTAGATGGTTAAGTGAACACCAATTTACCATTACCATGCAATTTATGCGCTATTTTATCGAATTTATTTTTACAATAAAATTTCATTGGATGCCTTTCCCTGCCGGTGCCAAAAAATCTGGTTTGCTTAGCAATTGATTCCGTTTATAATCAGATACAAAGAGTGAGATATTTTTGGCGAGGCCACAGTTTGATAGCATGTTTACAAAAGGTTGTGACCACAAGTCAATCCATTGTATTTCGCACAAAGCAGCACAGGAATCACCCATTCATATTTTCTCTTACGTGAAAATCAATCCGGATTCAAATTTAAAAGCATGAGATAATTTCACGGTTAGCCAGACGATATGAACTAACACAAAATGTAAATTAAATTCGGTAAATATTGCTGAATATCAGGGAGACATCTTGATAGAAAATGAAACAGCAAGCTGTTCATATAGTGCCACTTATAAGATGTATTAAAGAAGCGTATAAATAATCTTTTGGTACGCATGGTAAAACAGTAATAACTGGGCTTCGTTATTCATGTTCATTTCAAGATCGTTGTTTCACACAATCTAGCCTTAAATACAACAGCTAAATTGTGTATATGTGTGTACTTACAGATATCGAGATGTTGTATCCAATCACATCAAAGAAGAGTTGTGTTGCCTTCGTCAATGTTGTCGATATATATAGCGAAACTATTTTAATGACGTGTTTTCAAGAACCTTCTAACACTTTAATGAGATTCAAGGAATCATTATCATTTTTTTCTAGACGTACAATGCGATAGACACGGACATCAACACCTCAAAGCTTGTTTTGAATTCCGGAAATACCTTGTCATAACAAAAAAGTGTTGGTAGGGCTTCAGCGTATGTTCGGAGCCAAATACCATTCAAAAAGTAGCCAAATCTACCAAAAGAGGAAAAACATCTTTCCGCCGAAAAGAAGCCAAAAACAAGCCAAATTCAGACCTCTGCGGCTCTGCGAGTATCAAACTTACAATTGGTCGAATTTCATCAATCCTGATTGGCTAGAATTACAATCAGGTTCTTTCTGACAATGACATTATGCACCTATCAATGTAAATCCCCGGGGGGAGTGGGTGCGCACAAGGGGTGTGGTTTGCCTTGAACGCTCATCCCAGCCCTTGGGAATTTGAACATCAATGTTATCCCACGGGTTTGACCGAAATTCAAAGTTTTCTCAAAGTAGTCAGCTGAAGAAGAGTTGTACTGCTGGCGCAAGCCATATTGCACAATACACATTTGCATGTTGTCAATGTTAACGTTAACACTGATATTTTCTAATAAAAGAAAACTTAACCAAAGCTGTTTTTAGTATATTTCAATTTAATCTGGCCCCTGATGGGGGCTTACATTTGACTTATATTTGTCTCCCTACCTACGGGAATTTTACTTCAAATTTCATTTTTTTGTCAAATCTTCACCCCTGGCCCGCACCCCCAACCCCCGGGATTTACATTGATTTTCATACAATCAACATTTTATACTTATTAAGAATCGATAACATTTACGCAAATTTCTTGTAAACTGTGAAGGGGCCAAAAAGAAGCCAAAAGGCCATACTTTTATATCGCGGCCAAAAGAAAAATAAAGAAGCCAAATTCGAGTTATTTGGTTACCATGAGGCCAATCTACCATCAAAGTAACGTGGGTTTTGTTACAGGGTTAAGGTTCTAAGGTTCAAGAACAAATTGAATTCTGGAAATACCTTGTCATAACAAAACCCACGTTACTTTGATAAGGTTCAAGGACACAGCGTGATAGTGTTTTTTTGTCAAACCAGCTCAATAATGCAGTGTACGACAATTTATTATACTGTATATTTATGTTCTGTACCGTATTGAATTTACTGTGTGAATTGAATAACTAGGTTTTGTTTTAAGTAGATTGTACTACCTTGTAATATACAACACAACACGATGAAATTCAAGTATGATAAGACAAGACAAAAGGACAAGACAAGGCATTATGGCAAGACACAACACAATGCAATATAATACAGTTCAGCAATCAGCACTGTACAGTACAGCGTTCCACAATACAGTACTCTACAGCACAGTATGCTAGTGTACAGCAAAGAGCAGCACAGTACACAGGGGCAGATCCAGGGGGTGGCAAATGTTTCCAACATTTTAAAATACTTCTATTGCATTTTCTACGGAAATTCTTCACCCGAGTCAAAAGTTCACGAAATATTTACTATAAAATTGCTGTATACCTATTTACGAGAATGGGGAAAACCCGCAATGAAGAGTTTGCTTTATTTTGCATATTAAATTTCTTGTTCGTAACATGAGACTGCGATTTTGAGCCATTTTTAGCCACTCTGGATGGTTGCAAACCAATCACAGCGCGAGTTTTCGTGACGTGGCCACCCCAAGCTAATTTTGCAATGGCATGCAAGATGATCTAAGACAATGGTACTGCGAGAGCATCGCCGATATATGAAAACCAGAAGCCAAACCTTGGACGGAACAGTTTACTGACGAGCGTAAGCATTTTGTTTCCTCATGCCAGACGAAATAGCCAAGCAAATTTTTTCCGCCACAAACTTATAAACATGGACACAGATTTACTGCCAGAATATATAATATCAACTGTAAATGAGTTATCTTTATGGAGTTGTGTTGTGAGAAACTAGCACGTTTATGATACTAACGCATTTATGTGGGTAGAGTATAGCAAATACGGCGGTTGACTGTTGTGTAAAACTGCCTGAAAAATACAATGAGAACTTCGACGTTTCGAGCGAAGGCCCTTCGTCTGGAAGTTAGTAGAATGGGTCGGGGGAAAACATGTGCTTTTATAGTGAATACAAAAGCGATCGGCCTTCGCTCGAAAGGAAGGGCCTAAGGGCCTTCGCTCGAAACGTCGAAGTTCTCATTGTATTTTTCAGGTAGTTTTACACAACAGTCAACCGCCGTATTTATGATAGTAGCCTAAAACAGCCGTACCACATTAATCTCAATGAATTCAGTATGCGAACTATGCGCATTAATCGTATAATGAGGTACTATTTGACATTCTATAAAGGCTGCACATTATTATTTAATATTCAGTTGGGACATTCACCGATAATAAGTGTTAACTACTTCATCAGTCGTATTGAATGAATCCCTGTCTATTATGAGACACATATTTCTGAGGTATATCACTGTATATGAACGAATTTACTTTTGCTTTCGATTGCTAATTCATAAACACTTCCCAACAACAGAGGGCATCGAATGACCACATGAAGTAGAAATCGCGAATCTATATATTTTCAAAAAAAGACATAAACCCTACTTCGATAATGTTGTCAATATTATTCAGTACACAACTATACATGTTCAAAATAGGTACGCTTACGAAATTTATTTGAATTGTTTTTGAACTCATCAAGAGTAATTTCATCCAGTAACATAGTATAACACAGGGATGCCGACATGTACATGTACAAGTTTAGGTACCAGCCAGATTTTTGTCATCAAAGTCTTTACTGAGACAGAGAGATTTTCGATCAGCTCTCCTTCGATAATGCTGTGAACATTATTCAGTATAACTATACATGTTAACTATGGAACAAAATATAGATCAACTCACCTTCAAGGGATTCACAAATACTTTGAACCAACCACAATAACTTTTTATAACTTTATTGAATCAGGCCAAATAATATTTCCCAATTATTTTGCGTCACAGCATAGCGGATTAACTACTGAAACAAAAATCTTTTCTCAGGTTCATCTGAAGTTAATAATTTAATATGACATATTGCAAAGCACTGAGATATATGAAGCAAATTATTTTCTTGAGTTTAGGTATGGGAAAATCCCTGCATACTTTAAGTCTGTGGGATGACAAAACGTTGCTGACTAATCCATAGCTTTGGCGTCAAAACTAACGGGGGGTATGCGTGGGTGTTAAAGGTTGTACAAACAAACCTTCTGCGCATGTTCCATGGGGGGTCCCGCGATGTAAACAATGCCCAAATTTCGCGTTGTTTCGACTAAAATTCGACATCTTCTAAATCAGAAACTCGAATCTGTATTTATGTAAAGCATAGCAAACCAGAACACATCATATTTTGTTAAATATAGCATGTTTATAATGTAAACAAACGGACGTTGCCGGTTTGTTTACATCGGGACTTTACATGCACCTTTAATAAATATATGGTAAAATAACAAAAGTAAACGGCATTTTTCGCCGAAATTGGGTTTTTCCCAAGTGCCAAATTTGTGTTCAGATTTTGCGAGATTTTTTAAAATGCATTTGGGAGAGTACAAAGTATAAACGGGTATGGCGAGCCGTATGGCTGTTATATAGTTAGCTTCAATCTTTGACAGAAACTATATACAAAGCTATAGATTATAGAAATACGAAATAAATGCGTGTACTTATATCTAAAGAACATAATTCTTGTGATTGCGTGGCTAAGCTTGTTGCGCAAATAGGTTCTAGTGTTAGAATTAGTAAGAATTATTCTATAAGTGTATTTTAAACTAAAATTATGATTTTATTCTCTATACAAAAGTGTGTTTAGTGTTTTGATGCAGCGCAGTATTAGAGAGCGGTGCTCTTTTAGAAAATATTCTATTTGTATCTGCCTTCACAACGGAATTGCGCATTTCCAAAATTCTGAATAGAGAGAGAGTTAAATGGCAGAGCATTGAAATATACTCACTTTGAACTTAAAAACAATGTAGTAGAAGATAATAAATGTCCGATGCCGGATTAAAGATTGAAATGTACTGTAGTTGTTTTCATCTCTAACAATTGTTGTTCTGAATAAGTGCGGCGTTTATCAGGGATGTCGCTACTGGGGGGTGTGGGGTGTGTTACACCCCCAATGATTTTAAGCAGGAAAAGTTGGTCAAACTGGAAAAATTTTGGTCAAAATAATCGGTCACTTATAAGCTGAAAGTGCGAAAGTATATAGTCAAAAACCAAAATACTTATTGACCAACAGGGAGCGAATTAGCAGCGAACTGACATCCGGTTTAACAATCTACATTTTTTGTTTCGTTTTGCGCATAAATACGAAAATATCCGGTGACTATAAAAGGCGGAATGACTCTGCGGAATGGCATGCGGAATGAGTTGCGGAATGAAAAATTACATCAAGTACAGTGTAAATAAACAGCTTTTTCTAATAACGCGGGCTCAATTTTTCTTGTTTTGTTATTGTATGTAATGTTCAAATCACAGAATAGACATGGGTATTCTGTGGTTCAAATATTCATGTTGAATCACTTGAATGTGATATTAAAATCGTTTGAATGTGATATTAAAATCGCAAGTACTTTAGTATATTAATCTTAATATCTAATTATAAAGGTGAATTTATTTTAAACAATACTAAAATAGGCCTCATAACATCATATCATAACAATATATACTTTGTTTTGCATCACATTTTTTAATTGTAGCTAATTTGAATTAGAATTTGCCTTGTAACAATGTCAATAGCTAGTGCATATATAGAAGACTTCGATAGAAAACGTACCTGCTACAAAGGCAAATTCTCCAAGTGTAAGGGTCTACATTATCAATAAGCCATTATCCTTTGTTTGCTCAGAGTTGATCCTACTTGAATTTGCTGTATATACCGTGTTAACCAACTGTCTTAAACAGACTATTCATATCCTCATCTCTATCCTCAAAACAAATTATATATTATCATGATATGATGTTTATATATTTCTTTTAAACAACAAAATATAGTTCTAAAACAGCACACCAGAGGCCTATTTTAGTATTGTTTAAAGTTCACCTTTATAAGATTAATATACTAATGACTTACGATTTTAATATCACATTCAACATTAAAGGTGATGTAAAGTCCCGATGTAAACAAACCGGCAACGTCCGTTTGTTTACATTTTAAACACGCTATATTTAAAAAATTATGATGTGTTCTGGTCCGCTATGCTTTAAATAAATACAGATTCGAGTTTCTGATTTAGAAGATGTCAAATTTTAGTCGAAACAACGCGAAATTTGGGCATTGTTTACATCACGGGACCCCCCATAGCACAGTCACAGTATAGAGACGACCAGTAGGGCCACTCCTTTGAAATTTTGTGTGGCTTTCTCATTATTGCCAGCCAGTCAATTGCAGCTTTTTTCTACAAGCTAAGCAAGGAACTCTAACTTTCCTGGCCAGTAATTTTCATATTTTTGCCAAAACACTGCATCATGCATCATCGCCGAGTGGCCCTCTTCTACTGGTACTAACAGTGCGCAGAATGGACTTTACATGGTCTTTAATATTGGGCTATTCCATTTAAAAACCATACCCCCCTGTCGAGGACCTCTGCTTTTCAGGATTTTCACCCTCTGCATGTGTCCTTGACCCCCCTTGGAAGAGTTCTCAACCCCTTCTGGAAGTGTATTTTTACACTTTAACCCCTCTGGAAACAGCAATTCTCTCACATTTTCTTCAATTACCCTTCTGGAAAAATTGGGTAATTAACCGCCTTGGAAATGGAGGTCCTCGACAGGGGGGGTTCGGGTATTAAATGTAATAGCCCATTGGAACATACAATAACAAAACAACAAAAAATTGAGCCCGCGTTATTAGAAAAGGCGGTTTATTTACACTGTACTTGATGTAATTTTTCATTCCGCAACTCATTCCGCATGGCATTCCGCATGCCATTCCGCAGAGTAATTCCGCCTTTTATAGTCACCGGAAAATATCTAGCTAAACCAGTAAGCCTCACCTTGATTACTCTTGATCCACTATATCCTCGCAAGATGAAGTGCTTATCAGTCAATTATAAACTGACTTATGGCCTAGCGCTGATTTTATATTCAATCATAGTTTTTTTTGGTGATTGTTAAAACTGAAACGGGAAAGTCACGTTCTTGGAAGACCAGATAAATTTATATTATTTGTAACTTGCAAGGTGAGTACATTTTTTCTATATTATATTTTTAATTAATTAATCTATTCGTTTGTTTGTTTTGTTTATCATTATAAATAAAATAAATATCAGTAAAAGACAGGATAATTGTTTACCAATTTATGTCGAGTAGTGGTTTATTATTTTCTATATATATACATTTTATTTATTAAATTAAATTATTTTCGCTGGAGGGGGGAGTTTGCATTATCAATAATTTAATATTAATGCAGAGATGGGGAAAGAAAAGCAAGAAATGCGAGCTCGCAAAAGTCGACGGAAAGTATCATGCGTAAATTGTGACAAGACCATGAGCTGGGAGTATTTTCGCAATCAACACGTACCCACAGTTCACAATGGCAAAAAAGTACACGTTAAAATTATTTCTAAAGCAAAAGCCCCAGGATCTTCTTCACAAAGTGTTGATATCAGAAACCTTTTGGCGTCGTCTCTAACTGCTGTGAGTATACAAATTTGATTTTGTTTTTAATTGAACTATCAACTATCAGTAGCCAGTAAACAGTTTACCAAGGGGTGCATACATTTAATTTACTTAGGGAGGTGCCGTACAGGATCAAATGGATAAAATCCGTACAGATGATGAAGCAGGAAATATAAAAGACGCTACTGTAGTTGAGCCAGAAGTAAATGTAAGTTGTGTGAGAGTTTAAGTCTTTATCGAGGCCCCAATGTCATTATGGCACATTACTTATGAATTTATGAATTATATTTATTATATACAGTGTACAGTAGCTACGCATTATTATGTTGCTTCTATTATTTTTTTTCAGGAAAATTTAGACATTTCGTTTATGAATGAGGATGAGGAACTAGGAGATAGTTGTGATAACAACCAACCTCAAGATAGTGCTGAACTATGTTTCGAATTAAAGACTAATATTACATAATTACGTACAGTATGGTATTTTGTACTATGAAATATTAAAAAGACTTAATTTCAAACGTCTATATGCTGTACCATTACATCATTGAATTAAGAAACATTGTTCGTTGTTATTTAGATTGCACAGGAAACACATTTGCTAGCCTTAACTACCGTATCAGATGAAGAAGACGTTGAAGATGGTCAACACGTTAACACCATATCAGACGAAGAATGTCCAAACCATTAACACCGTATCAGATGAAGATGACGTAGACGATGGGGAAAACGTTAACCAACCCGCTGAGGATGTTCAAAAATATTCCCCGGAATTTTTATTGTGCGCTGCTGGCAATCTAGAGCATGTAGCTGTACAGGTTGCAAACCTTGGGACACGCTAGCGACAGGCTCCTTTTCTTGAGGTAGATGCGTGTTTGAGTGAGATAATATCTTCCTGCAAAAGTATTGTTGATTCTGTTCAACATGTACAAAAAGTAGCTGAGAAATATACCTTACAACGTAGTAACCACAACGACAGTTTGGACCAAATACATATTTTTGAAAACCCTTCCACACAGCATGATCCTGGAAAGCGACCAATAATACTTTCTGATGCCAACAAAAGGTATCTTATCAATCTTGGTCCTTGTCAACCGAAGTTAAGTAACCTTCCAAATAATTCTGACATCAGAAAGTCAGTACAAAATCGGTTTTCGACATCTTGGTACAGAGAGTATCCGTTCTTGGAGTATAGCATCTCGAACGACTCTTCTCATTGTTTTGTGTGTTCTCTATTTCCATCTGGCATTGATCGTCCCGAAGCTGAAGATGCCTGGATAAAAGGTACAAGAAGTTGGAATAAAATGAAGGGCAGTCAAGGAAAGACAAACAAAGAAAATTGAACAAGCACTTTAGCAGTAAATCCCATAAGGCTTCATTGCCAAGGAGACCGTCATATTGAAGTGTTATGGGACCAGATGGTCGACGATGAGAAGCTCCTGCAAGACCAGAGAGAAGTGATATCTATTTTACTAGACATTTCAAGAACACTTGCCCAACAAGGACTTGCGTTACGGGGAAATGAAATGAAGACGATGGAAACTTTTGCCAAATAGTTGGATTGATGAGTCGGCACGTTCCCTCGCCTAAAGGATGGATAGACTCGCGAGCAAAGCGAAAGTATAAAACAACTTACATGGGTCCTGAGAGCCAGAATGAATTATCAAGATGTTAGCCGATGAATGCAGAGAAATGATAGATGCAGAGATAGGCAAGGCTCCTTTTACAACTGTAATTGCAGATACCACCCAGATGTGTCAAATGATGACCAAATGGCTTTCGCTGTTCGATTTGTTAATGAAGAGAGAAAACCACTGATGCGAACGTTTACTCGAGACCAAGATAGTAATCGATAAGACGGGCGCAGGCCTTACTAAAGCTATTTTGCAAGCAGCACAAGAAATAAATGTAGACACCACCACCATCAGGTATCAAACGTACGACAGCGCTTCATCGATGTCTGGAAAATACAAAGGGGCACAACAGATTTTTTCAGAATTATTAGAGCGACCAGTTATTTATACGGCTAGTCTACCTCATGGCTCGAATTTAGTTATTGAATAAGCGTCCGATGCAAGCCCTATCATCAGTAATATGTATGACAAATTAGAAGCACTGTATGTTTTCTTTGCTGCAAGCACGAAACGTACTTTCAACCTAAATGAAGTGATGAAAACGTCTTCAAATTGTCTGAAATTAACTAACTTGTCGAAGACAAGATGGAGTGCGCGGCCAGATGCGATAAAAGCAGTTTGGGTAGATTGCGACGAGATCTGCCGAAGTTTGCAAGAGATATCTCAAGATAGGAAATTTTACCAAGAGAGCAGAACCAAAGCATTTGGGTTTCTGAGCAAAATAAAAAACTTTGACTTTATTTTTGCTATTATGTTAATGAAGAACATAATGTTTAATAATAATAATAATATTTAATATTTATATTGCGCAAATTAACATGCTATAGTATATGATCAAATGCGCATCACAAACATAATTACACTAAAATTGTTCTATGATGAATGGTTATATAGGTATATAAACTAACTAAAAGTAAACGAGATTATATAGATTATATGTTACATGAAGTATTTACATTAAAGGCTTCCTTAAAATAGTAAGTCTTAACTAATTGCTTAAAAATACTAAAGTTAGCCAGATTTCTTATATACATAGGTAATTCGTTCCAGATTTTTGGAGCAGAGGTTGCGAATGCTCTGTCGCCGAGTGTTTTCTTTGTTTTTGTGCTATAGTCTTCAAGCAATGTGCCTTCGTTAGATCTTAGACTATAGCACGACGTCTTTCTTACTTTTAAAAGATTGACAAGATAGATAGGTGCATACTGATGGATACATTTAAAAGCAAGCGTGGCAATTTTGAACTTGATCCTGAATCGCACAGGAAGCCAGTGTAGTTTGAAGAGAGTCGGAGTGATGTGATCATGCTTAGGGATAGAACAGATAAGACGTGCTGCTGTATTTTGTAGCCGTTGTAGCTTAGACAGATGTACATCTGTGATACCAAATAGAAGACTGTTACAATAGTCTATCCTTGACATTATTAGTGCTTGTACCACAGACTTTGTATCTTCATAGCTTAAAAACTTTCGAATGCGTCTAATGTTATGAAGATGATATACTACGGATTGACAAGTTTTATTTATATGATGTGACATATTAAGGTTGTCATCAAACCATACTCCAAGATTTCTGGCACAGGATACTACTGGAACATTATCTTGACCAATGACAATACTAGAGATGTTAACCTTTTTGAGCTGAGCAGCGGTTCCAATTATTAAAAACTCTGTCTTCCCATCGTTTAGCTTAAGCCTATCAACTGTCATCCAAGTCCTGATATCCTTGATACAATTCTGTATAGCAGATATTGCATCAAGCTCACTAGTAGCACCGCCTGGCTTAAAAGAAAGGTATAATTGAGTATCATCTGCATACGCGTGTACGTCTGGCAGGTGACACTTAACTATTTCGAATAACTTGCTTGCGTAGATCGTGAAAAGCAACGGACCGAGACAAGAGCATTGAGGAACACCATGAGGGAGAGAGAAACTTTCAGAGTAGTTACCATTTATTAGCACGCGTTGAGATCTGTTAGTTAAGTAGGATGACTTAAACCATTTAAGGGCAGTACTGTTATTCCAAAGCTGACCTCGAGACGACGTAATAACACTTGATGATCTACAGTGTCAAATGCAGCACCAGCACAAAGTACTAGTAGTGAGATTCTCTGTTGGTCCATAGAGGTAAACATATATTTGTATTGCTCTATAAGACCTTAGCTATGCCGATTACACCTTAATATCTTCTCGTTTTAGAAAGTTATATCTCTGCTTGTTATTATTTCGCATAAGGTAATAATACTTTACTAGGTTAAGCGTCGCTATATTAGTTATCTAAGCCGTTTCGTATAAGGTGATATTAGATACGAGAATATATTATTTACTCGTTGTCGAAACGGACTGTGTTTGGAACACAAAGCTTGGCAAAATATATAGAAACGTCTAGCTATTGTGATAAAAAGCGTCAGGATTAACTCTTTTTGTGACGAAAATGCTGAGCTCAGCTTAATGACTGTTTTGCCCAAACGCACCTTGTATATCATTATGACGTCAATATACAGGGTGTATCAAAAAAACTGCAAATACCATAATTTGTATGCACGAGATCATACATTAGAATTTCAATGGCTGTGCAAATAATTACGCTTCTGGGATTTGAAAATACGTTGTACTTCAATTTGTTTGTTAGACACAATTTGCTTTGCCTACGGTCGATCATGTTTACTAACGCTCCCTAACCATTGTGTTTTGCGTACCCTAGGGTTATGTGCTTTTCCAATAAACACGATTTTAGACGGAAGTTGAGTTTGCTCGTATACGTTTAAAACAAGAAATTCTCTTAGTTCTGTTCTTAACAGTTAACATGCACCGAAGCACGTAAACGAACGTATATTCAGTTATGTAAATTTGCATACGTAATAATCTGAATTCTGATTGGCTACACATATAATATGTGCAAATGAGACCATATATGCATATTGCTTGTTATTAAAATGGTGAATTAATTGACTATATCAACTTGCCATTGTCTTTATGCATGCTATCACTATTCTTAACACTCATAATAATATGCGAAGACAATTAAAGACGAAAACAACAGTTATTTGGGATGTTTGGAATATATTATGCGCATGGGTGATTAGCAGAGCTATAAATTACAAGGACAACACCCAGAAACTCCATTCTTGTTCAGTTCCAGTTGAGAAGCTTGTGGCAAACGATGAATTAGCACGACTCACCCGAATTTATTTTTCGCAAATGGCCGAGGACAACGAACAGTTTCCAGTGGAAATACTAGCCCCTCCAGAACAGATGAATGTCGAAGCGCCGCCAGAACCGGTGGCAGATGACCCATTGAATCAAAATATACAAGGCAATGACTTGGCGGTATATATATAATTATTTACTTGTTCATTTTATGTGTGGTTCTATAGTTCGTAGTCATTTATGTCCCGGTTCAGGCCTAGACCAGTATTACGATGCGTGGACCGACTGAACAAGTGTATGGTGTATATCCTAAGGAACTATAACTGTGTTATATTGTGCTAAACGTGCCCGGCCTACATCGACTACATCGAGATGAGAGTTCGCTATACAGTTCTGAACGTTACTCATCAGCTCGCAATATTGCGAGGATTTTTAAATGTGTGAGTTCGATAACAATATAGAATATCTAAATTGATCGTCGATCCACTTGTTTTGGGTCTTGGCTAATTTGTTTGTTTAAAATACAACTACAAGCTAGGTCATAGTTTGGGGATGGGTTTTTATCGCTACACTTGAGCTAGTTCTATTCAAATATAGATATATTTAGGCTCTGATTATGGATGAATTTTGTCTATCGGTATATCATTATGTATGGTACACTCGTTAACATATTTAGAATGGGGGCGAGGTTTTTTCGCCAGGACGACATTTCGTCAACTGCATATTGGGTGAGAGTATATAGCGAGGTTTCGCCAGGGACGAGATTTTCGTCACTGGCGGAATGAAGTTTCACTAACTGAAACAGATATAAAGCGAGGGCGAGGTTTCGCCAGGGACGAGATTTCGTCAGTTGTTGAGTGAGGTTTCACTAACTGAAATAGTTATAAAGCGAGGGCGAGGTTTCGCCAGGGACGAGATTTCGTCAGTTGTTGAGTGAGGTTTTTCACTAACTGAAATAGTTATAAAGCAAGGGCGAGGTTTCGCCAGGGACGAGATTTCGTCAGTTCTTGAGTGAGGTTTCACTAACTGAAATAGTTATAAAGCAAGGGCGAGGTTTCGCCAGGGACGAGATTTCGTCAGTTCTTGAGTGAGGTTTCACTAACTGAAATAGTTATAAAGCAAGGGCGAGGTTTCGCCAGGGACGAGATTTCGTCAGTTCTTGAGTGAGATTTCACTAACTGAAGTGGATATAAAATGTAGAGCACTGCACTGCATCGCCAGGGACGATCGAGAATTCGTCAACAGGGTGAGTACAGCAAGGGCGAGGTGTCGCAAGGGACGAGTTCGTCAACAGTAGAGCGCCGAGTTGGCACTGTTGAACTGAAAAATATCTAACACATGCATAATATTATAATACATACGCAGTCATGTATATATGACAGGCATGCAGTGTTGATTAATGAGGTATTAATGACTGCAGGGAAATGGGCATTTAATAATTGCCTATGTCATATGATTATTAATTCACATATCGATATGGTATTGAAATCACCAGTATAATAGTCTTGAACGGTTGTGTGGGTTTGAGCTTCGTGGCTAAGCTATATTCTATTTTTCTATTTAATTTCATTCGAATTTGAAAGCAGAATTAAAGACTTTGCGACAGAGTGTCGACCTACTCACTACAGCTTCGGTAGAGAGTGTCATTACCAAAATTATGAACTATGCTGCTCGTCCAGTCTCCGAATTTAATAAATACGAAGCGTTAGAAATGGTTGAGAATTTAAGCAATGTGTCACAGGAACAAAAGCACCCCAAACTCTCGTATCATCGCATGGTGTACCAAACTTTACGAGGAAAGATGTCCGTCTCGTCTGACCAGTTTTGTTGTTTGCTTTTGCGTCTGCTGGGCGACAAAAACCATGAGCGAGTATTTGATATAGTAACAAAGGTGGAAAAGAGATATCAGCGCCGCACTCAGGATTTTGGTCAGAGTGCTAGTGGACGTATTGGAAATAGAAATTTTCCATATCGTCGTAATGTCGGTGGATGCTTTTATTGTCAGCAGTTTGGACACATCCAAGCGCAGTGCATACAAAAGAAAAGGGACGATGGACAGCAAAGAATGGAAACTTCTACTATTACACAAGAAAAGGACCAATAGATTAATTATTGTATTATTAGCGTAAAATGTGTGTTGAAAAACATTTCTCATGATATTAACAATTATGTCATGATATCATATTGTGGACCGTAACATTATGTGACTATATAATTATATTAACTATAAAATAAAAAAAATTTGGCAATATTGTGGCTAATTTGTCTACATGAGTATCATGTTTCTAATCTCGGTTAAGTCGTCAGGTATGATAGCTTTGAAAAAGGGTATCTAAATCAACCCTCCCTGCGTTCGCGGGGTCATGGCGATCATATTCTTGCCGACTTAGCGGGGTTGCTTATACGCACGTTTTCCGTTTTAGATAATTATACTTAAAAAAGCTGTGAATAGTGTAGAATTTGACAGACAACTTGTTCAAGCCGCCAAAACGGAAAATATCATTGCTTGGGTCAATTCTTCAGGGCACCCCGTTAAGGTCGGTGAGGATATGACGCCGAATATTGGTCTTGTGGATTATGTTGAAAACGTGGAGTGCGGAGTAGCTATTGGTGATGTTGATAATCTAATTTTTCGGGACCCAGCAACGTTTCATGCTGGCGAACTTCATCATCATAGTCGGTTTTGGGAAGAACTGGCCGCACGAAATCCTTCCAACGATCAGCACGAAGTTCTGAAGTGGATAACTCAGAAAGTTTCGGTTTTCCCGTATTTCCAACATTTCACTGGGATTTTTAACCAACAGGCTTATGATTCCGACCGGCCACCTCGCAAAGTGTTCCCAAACAATAAAGACTTGCGATCAATTTCATGATTTTATTGAGCAGACCATATTGGTGCGTCTTAGGACGGGCGACTAATGTAATGCGATGTGTGTTTGAATCAATTTCAGGGTTGTATATCCGTATTTTCATGCGTTTGCGTGGATATTGACTTGAATTTTGACATGATATCGATCGTTGCGCGGATTAATCCGGGCGAATTGGATGGGTATACATTGGGAAGTAGGAGGATGGAAATTAAGGGATGAGGGTTGGGAACAATGAGTTATGAGTGTTGGGAACAATGAGTTATGAGTGTTGGGCTTGTTATTAGGAGAGAATAGGATGGTAGTAGGAAAAGCCTGAGAGATCAGATTAAGCGGTGACGCTGATCAATATTTCCATACCTTAATTCAACTGAGCATGAATGCGAGTGTTAAGAAATAGTATACTATTCTTAACACTCATAATAATATGCGAAGACAATTAAAGACGAAAACAACAGTTATTTGGGATGTTTGGAATATATTATGCGCATGGGTGATTAGCAGAGCTATAAATTACAAGGACAACACCCAGAAACTCCATTCTTGTTCAGTTCCAGTTGAGAAGCTTGTGGCAAACGAACCACCCACCCACCCCAAATTCGGGTGAGCCGTGCGCCACAACTCTAAGCCAAGCTGTATCAGCTTGGCTTAGGACGCTGATCAATATTTCCATACCTTAATTCAACTGAGCATGAATGCGAGTGTTAAGAAATAGTATACTAATCACAATTTCGATTTGCAGTTATATCGTTATGTGTAGAGACGACTTGACAGTATCGCATCGTGCAAAACATGTTTGCTGATAGAGATAATTTTATTTGCATGACATGTCACATGTATTAAATCATTTGCACATAAAACGTCTGCATTTTAATATAAGACCAGACTTCTCCTGACACAAGAGTCCCAAGGGAATTTATTCTCTTTCAATCATCAGGCCCAAATACAGTACCGAATAAAAAATTGTTTGTGCTCTGTTGATGTAAAACTATGAATATCATTATATGGAAGAATAACCAATATATTTCCCCGATTTATATTAAAATCGTTTTACTCTATGGATGCCCGTGTTAAGCTGCAAATGCTGAAATAATGTAGATATATCCTAACTATTAATCTCGTAATATAAATTGATTCGCAAGCAGATTTTAATATATTTCACTATACCTTTGGGAATTTAAATATTTTCTTTATATTAATACAAATGCCTAAAACCCTTCCTCCGCACCGCACAGCCTTGGAAAAGTCTTAAGAGAGTATAAGCTAGATACGCGTATAAAAAACACTAAATTAGTGAATTATGCCACCACGACGTGCACGAAGAGTAGTCCGTGAAGTTGAGAGAAATTTACTGCACGATATGTACAGAAGGAATGGCGCTCTTTGGGACGTTGTAGTAAACGACGTCAGAAGAGATGCCCGCTTTCAGCAGCTACCGGAAAACGTGCAGGATTTATACCAAAATGTCGGACAACGAAACGCAGTTCGAAGAAGAGTTCGGGAATTTATAGGCAGAGAACAACGAGAGTAAGTTTAGCAATAATTAGTTATTAGCTGTCGATTTTTGCATTGGAATTATTAAAAGACATAAAATTGAAATTCTAATTGAAATTCTATTTTAAATTTGTATAGAGGTTTGTTGGATAGAGCGAATGAAATGCGTTACGCCAACCACGCTAATCCGTTAGAGAGAGAAGCTGCTCGGGGAGCTGTTCAACAGCGAATTGTTGCTGGAGCTATGCCAGGCCCTAACCAACCTAACGTGGCGAACATGATGGTGACGGCCGTGTTGGAGGTGGTATTTTAGTTGCCATAAAAGCTGATATTAAATCAATCCGTCGTTTAGACCTCGAAAGGGAAAATGTTGAACTTGTAGCTGTTGAACTTGGCAGACCTAACAGTAAATCATTTCTACTTTACACGTTTTACCGACCTCCTGATTCTACGTCTGATGTTCTTCAACAACTTAACTATTCATTACAAAGTATTCAAGAATCCGATTGTTGTGTTGTTGTTGGAGACTTTAATTTGCCTATGTTAGACTGGTCGATTGATCAAGCTGCGCCTATAAATAACCGGGGGAACGCAATTAGCAATGAATTATGCGAATTAGTTGGAGACAATTTTCTTCGACAGTTCATAGAAGGCCCGACCCACGAAGCAGGTAATAAACTAGATTTATTGCTGTGTAATTGTCCTGAAGTTATTGAGAATGTAAACACTACACCGCCTGGTGAATGCAGTTTTCCATCAGATCATTATATCATTGATTTTGAAATCAGACTTAAGTTTGAACGTATTAAGCCTGTAAAACGCCGAGTGTTCAATTATAATGAAGCAGATTTTGAAGGGCTACGTTGCTCTTTGTCCCGTACTCCGTTTGAAAACGTTTCTTCTTATGATAACATTGACGATCGTTGGTCTCAGTGGAAAGAATTGTTTATGACTGCAGTGAGTGAACATGTCCCTAACAAATGTATCAAAGACATTAATTCTCCGCCGTGGATAGATAACGAAGTCCGTCATCTTATTAGAAAGAAATATTCAGTTTTAAAACAATACAGAAATAATAAATCTGATGCCCTCAAACCGAAATTACGGAATATTAGTCAAGCTGTTAAATGTTTAATAAAGAGAAAACACCGTGAATACCTGGTCAAAATTGAGGCATCTCTGAGTACTAACCCCAAAGCCTTCTGGGGTTATCATAAGGCTGTGTTACATCAAAGAACAAATCAGATTTCTACGATTACTTATAATGGTGCTACAGCAACAAATTCAGTTGAAAAAGCAGAACTTCTCAATGCCTATTTTACCTCTGTGTTTTCAAAACCAACCGCAAACACGGATTATGCTAATTTCCTAAACCAGATCGAGCTTGATTCTGAACTTGCTGAATTTCAATTGACTACGGACGAGGTCGCTGCTTATCTGAATACTTTGGATACATCTAAAGCCTGTGGCCCTGGTGGGATTTCAGCGCGTCTACTTAAAGAGTGCAGTCCCAGATAGCACCCAGTTTGTGTGAATTGTTCAATTATTCATTACGTATAGACGTCTTCCTTCAGAGTGGAAAGCGGCTGACATTACTCCGATACATAAAAAAGAATCAAAAGTCCATGCTAAAAACTATAGACCCATATCTCTTCTGCCTGTTATTGCCAAAGTATTGGAACGTTGTGTAGGTAGGAGGCTATATGATCACGTAATAAGTACTATTTCACCGCTGCAACATGGATTTGTAAGGAATCGTTCGTGCGTTACTCAACTCTTGCAAGTGCTTCACTTAATCGGACAAAACTTAGACAAAAACATCCAAACTGATATACTGTACTTAGATTTTGCCAAAGCCTTTGACTCTGTCGATCATAATTTAATTATAGAAAAACTTAAGTTTTACGGCGTGAAAGGGAGTATCCTTAATTGGTTTCGAGACTATCTCAATAATCGGACTCAAAGAGTAGTTATGGAAGGAGTTGCCTCTGGCTGGACACATGTCACTTCTGGTGTACCTCAGGGCAGCATACTAGGACCAATGCTGTTTGTTCTTTTATAAATGATCTACCAAATGCTGTGCCACAGAGAACAAAGGTTGCCTTATTTGCTGATGACACCAAAGCTTTTAGAGGAATAACTACTGCATATGATTCTCATGACCTACAGCAAGCTTTGTCTAATCTGTCGAACTGGAGTTGTGATAACAACATTTCTTTTAACGAGTCTAAATGCAAGGTGATGTCAGTTACTCGGAAGAAACAACCTGTTTCCTTTAGCTACCATCTTGACCTGTTTCCCATCCTAAATGTTGAAGAAGAAAAAGATCTCGGTGTGATGGTAACCAGTAATCTGTCCTGGGACTCTCACATTCACAGTATAACTGCCAAAGGAAATAGGATGCTTGGGTTACTGAAAAGAACCTGCCCCCTCCTGTTACAAATCAAAGTCAGGCGAACACTGTATTTGGCACTCGTCAAATCACAACTCTGCTACGCTAGCGAGGTCTGGTCACCACACTATAGTACCCTGAAGATCAAACTAGAACAGGTACAAAGACGCGCCACTAGATGGATCCTGAAAGTAAAGGTAGGCGATGTTACGTATAGAGACAGGCTATCCAGTCTAAATATGCTACCTTTATGTTATGATCGAGAAGTAAGAGACTTGATGTTCTTCTATAAAGCTCTCCATGGTCTGTATGATTTAAATGTGCAAGATTATGTCTCCTTTGTCAATCATGGCCGAACGCGTCTTAGTAGTAATTCCACTCTTGTTTTAAAAACTCCATTTTGTAAAACAAGTACTTTTAAGGCTTCATATTTTAACCGGATTGTTAAGTTATGGAATTCTATATGTAAAACTGCTACATGTAGCAGCTTCAATAGTGTCACATCATTTAAAACGTTCCTGAACAAACATTATAATGTACTTTTACTTACTGTTTTTGATGTAAATTTGACCTGTACTTGGTCAATTGTTAGAGATTGTGCATGTCATAGGAGTTAGGGCGCGTTTATACACTGTGATTGGTCGGGCTTAAATTATATTATATTCTTGATGTTAAAAGAATGAAATTCTGAGTTGAAATTACTTATTAATTTTATATATATTTTGGCTAGTATTTAGGTCCTGCCACTCGCTGTGTATAACGTACCCAGTTTATGATTTTAGTCATTTATAAATTTCGTTAAAGGGAGGTAGCCTCGCATGGGTACTTACGACCCGTTCGTTACTTGCCCGTTTGGGAACTGTTTGTTATTATCTGTATATGGATATATTGTTAAGTAATCAGTTCCTAATAAAGCTGTCAAATCAAAAAAAAAATCAAATCAGAACATGACCGCGAGGATGGCAACGAAAATGCACCGCAGTATTGGTAAAAGGGGGATTCTACCCCATTTTTCAATTCATCACCCCAACTAATTCCCAATGCTCGCCTAGCGGCTCGCAACTTACTAACCAACATGCTACACAAATCTTACTGTCACGAACACGCAAACCTTTACTAAGTCAGCACGTGTTTTAAAGGATCGTATAAAAATTATACTAATAAAGAGGAAACATGTCATTCAAAGAATTAAGTGAAGTTAAATTTGAACTCAATGAAGCATTTACGTGGGGGGTAAAGGAAGACAAGTTTAGTGGTTATGTCATTCCAGTAGTCATCCCTGAAGATGTCATAGACAAAATCAAAAGTCTAGCATATGAACATGGCACGAAAAACCAACTATATGGTAACGTGTTATATTTAAAGTCAAAGGGTTTATCAGTTAAGCAACAAAGTGAGCTGTTAAATAAAAAACAAATGAATATCGCAATACACTTTAAAATCACAGGTGTATTCACAAAAGACGTTGATGAAGGTCTTAGTAAATACCTTGTCTTCAAGGTTACCAAGCTATGTAAGTTAAACAAACAAGAGGACGAGCCTGAGGACTAAAAAAACTTACTTACAATTCAAAGGCTTTTTAGTCTTTAAATTGTTTTAAAGGATCGCATACAAAAACATGCTAATAAAGGGATGATGAATACTTTAAGTTATAAAATGCATGTTTGTTCGCAAAGCTGTATTGGAAAGTGTAATATGACTTGTTCTAAATGTTCTAGGGCAAAGGTTATTACCATTAAATCTGATGGAACATTAAACATTTTCAAAGATGTCAAAAAATTTAAAAAAAACTATAACATAGTGTCGAGGAAAGATTTTGAGTTAGTTAAAAAACAACTTGTTGCCACATTTTATAATAATGTTATTGAAATACCAGAGCACCGATTTGCTGAATTATTTAATTTATATGATGAGGAATTGGATGAACAGTTGGAAAATGAAATACTTAACCAACCAGAACAAGGACAAGAACAACACAAGGTTATACTTAAAATACCTATATGTGATATGTGTAAAAGCATCAATATAATATTTCGCGATCGTTGGTTAAAATATTGGGAAAAGGTAATAAGACTACCAGAATTACCATCTGTAAAATATTCCTTAAATCAGCTTAGGATGGGTGTGAAAAAAAGAAAAAATATTGAGAGACTGTTAGTTTTTATTGAGTGCATTCAACATAATTTTCAAAACGGAGCAATGTATGATGCATTAAGCACACTTTTTGTACAAGCTTATGATTGGGAGAATATATAAAATATTTTTAGTTTAAAGGATGGTATACAAATACATACTAATAAAGGATGTGTTTCTGTGATGACAAATACTTTAAAGTTACTAACATAAGAACTCAAAAGGAGAAGCTATACAAACGCGCTGCAAGCATATACAAAAGGTTTTTTCCACGTGAATCTGTTTTACAGGGCTACATCTTTAACTGTATCAGATATAATTTAAAGTTAAAAGAAGAGGGTGAGTTTTATAAAGTTACTGTAAACAAACACCTAGAGTGTGAACAAGTTAGAAAAGACATTATACAAAAGTATGGTGTTGGAATAAGTAAAATACCAGACAGCCTTCGTTACCTACTTCCAGAGCATCGTAGGTAGGATGATTGATTGTATTTGTAACCCAAAACGGGTTACGAATTTATTTTTAACTAACTAAAAAGTTAAAGGATCGTGTACTAATCACTATAATAAAGAGACAAATGTCAGTTAAAAAGTTTTCATTAAAAGTTAAAAGGTCTACATTAGACCAGTTAAAACAAATTGGATATCTAAAGGAAGACTGTAGTGTAAGTGAAATGGAAAAACAGTGTAACCTCGATGGACACTCTCTCGGTAATAGTAAACACAATTGTCCAACTTGTAATTATATAAATCTCTATAATAACAAAGAGAAGGTAAAGACACCCAAACGACTTAAAGAAATTAATAATGTAACGAACAAGTACGATGACTGCAATCACCTTAATAAGTGTATGGGTGATAATGGAATAATGTTCTGTACAAGTTGTGGGATTGAGTTCGATGATGAAGCCACATTCAGAAACGAGTTTGACCAACTCCACTCTAAAAGTGAAAAAAAAAACAGAGAAAAGCGAAAACAAAACATGTTGTGAGGCTTGTGCACGGTGTGTAAGTTGTGACCGCTCACTTGTTACGAATAAAGTTATTAAACGAATAAGGGATTGGAACCATAGATGTACAACATCAGATGAAAACAAATGTAATCATGATGATCATAAAAGATTAGAGATGAATAACTGTGTGTGGTGCTTTGGTTGTGGATACCTTTTTATGGATAAAATTTGTAAAGGTAGAAACACCATGCTCACCATTGATAGTGAAGAGGAAGATAAGTACAGTAGTAGCAGTGATGAGGATAGCGAAGCAAAACCTATAATCACAAGCGTTATAGAGTTAAAAGCCTTAGCAAAAAAACGAAATGTTAAATACTTCACAAGAATGAGCGCGGAGGATCTTTGTAAAAGACTAAAGGTTAAGATCACAAAATTTAATAAGTATGTCTTCACAGATATAAAGACAGGAAAGCAATACAGATTCCCAACCATCTTCCTAGCGGCAAAAAAAATGAATGTCAACCCAGGTCTAATATCTTACTACCTAGGAAAGGAGATAACAATAGATGAAATAACCTATTCATTACAAGAGATGAAAAAAACTTAAAGTAAACCTGCGCGAGCGTGTTAGCAAGTAAGTCAATCAATTTCAAAGGCTTTTTTGTCTTTGAAATTTTCTTTCATACATTTTTTTAAAATATCAATTTGTAAACACCCCATCCACCAATCAGTCCAGTGACTCCAATAACAACGTTTTGATACTCTTTCATCTCGTCAGATGGTTCATAGTAATCTGAGATATGCGGGGGTCTTGTGAATGTCCTTTCTTGATATGTTATTTTTCTTAGGTTGTCCAAAGCTTTGTTCGTTGTGTTGATATCCGCGTTTGCGTCAGACAGTTGTTGACGAAGTAATTCTGTCTTGTTTTTAATTTTTACCTCTTCTTCATACCACTTTTCTTTATCGGCTGATAATTTTTCCATTGCTAGGTTGTGTCTTTTAGTTTCTTTCTCATAACCATCTTTATCGAGTGACTTAAATAGAAACCCGGCACCTGCGAATGCCATTGCATTAAATAATCCTGATGCTACAACACTTGCCATTTATTTATACTTTGATTTACTTCGTTCATTCTTTGAACGGATTGTCTGGAAGATACTTTTTATCTTGAAGCATTTTCACTCCAACAGCACTTACTCCAAAAACCACGGAGAGTTTAGCGGCTCCGACTAATGTTGCCGGAAGACCAAGTGAGTCTTTTGCAAACTTTTTACCAAGATATGAAATTCCCATCGCACCAGCGGTAATTACGGCCGCAGTGTATAATTCGTTTAATATGTCCTTCTGTTTAGTAGCCATTTATTATACATAAAAAAAATTTCTTAAACATTAAAGTTTAAGGAATCTTAGTTTAGAATCCTACCACTCTTGTATCAGTTGTTTTAGTTCCTCTGTATACTCCTTAATAATTTTATTTTTGTAATTCTCGTTGTCTTGTAGTATTTCACCACAACCACCATCCATTCTAATGGTTAGTTTAATAATACTTGTGATAAACAATAGATCTAGGTCTGAGGTTTTTTCATCAGTAAGTTCATTGAATATTGGTTTTAACACTTTTTCAGAACTACCACGCCAATTATGACATATGCCATTATTATATTTGTTATTTTCATCGGCAGTGTTAAATATTTCAATGTGTTTATCGTGTAACCTCTCGCCCCTTTTTCTTTTGAGGTAAGACATGACATTAGTACCTACGACACTTACGACAAATCCTACCACACCTAAGGTTAAGTATGAAGTTAAATTAAGTTCCTTAACATCCTTATTCATTTATTATAACTAAAAAAATTTCTTAAACATTTAAGTTTAAGGAATCTTACGCTATGTCTATTTTACCAATCGTCAGGAATGGAAACAACATAGTCAGTACCTTTTGATAAAATAAATTTAGCATCCTCCTCCACTCTATGTTCTATATAATTATTAATGTTAGGTGTTACATACACACAGTGCGGACACTTAATTTTACCATTGATATGTAAGTGACACTCTTCAACATGCGTTGTTATTTCATAAAAGTCTCCAATATAGTCACAAATAGCACACAAATACAGGCCTGAGAAAGTATAATTAAAATCACACTGCTCGACTATTATATTAATTTTCACACACATCTCCTTTATTATAATGATTAGTATTCAACCCTTTAAACTAACTTCTCGATTTAATTCTTTAAAATGTGCTCATCCACTTGTCTAACCACGTATCGATAACTGGTGGTGTTTTTCCTAACAGCGGGTTTGTGATTTCTGTGACATGATCCTCCTCATAGTAATACAAATTACTTAAGGTCTCCTCTCCCTTAGAATACATTTCACGTAACAAAACATTATGTTCATACCATGCTTTAAACAACACACCGTTATCCATCTTGTGATACACAGCAGCCTTACCATTATCTCGGTGAACGCTTCCGTTTTTGTACCATATTGAGTATTTTTTTTTAACCATAACTGCAGGCTTATCGTCAGCTCTATGAAGCTCACCGTTAATATCACACCATTTTTTAATGTCGTCCATTTATTATAATGATTAGTATACGACTCTTTAAACTAACTTCTCGATTTTCGGTAATCTTTATACTCGGTGTAAACAAAATACGTTAATGCTAAGGCTAACACCCATAAATTTGAACCCAACCACTTAAGTCCACCAGCTGTTAATTTTATAATACCAGCAATTATATTTCCAACCGCGCCTATTATAGGACCAAACTTTTCGGCTATTTTTTTAACAGCGTTTGCAAACTTTTTAACAGCGTTCGCTCCCTTGTTTACTATAGTTCTTCCTCCCCTAATGATTGATGTTATTATACCTGCGATACCTATTGACACCGCGGATAGTCCCACGATATTCTTCCTCGCCCATTTTTTAAATTTTTCAAGCCTACCCAAGTCGTTAACGTCAGCCTCCTCATTAACCATGTTTATCACTTCCTCACTTTCTGGTCTCAGATTAAGTCTTAGTCTAATGTCGTCCATCTTTAGCTCGGCTACGCCAGCGATAGCATCACATAACTTCGATCTCGCCTCGTTACCCTTTGCCTTCTCCTTTTCCGCCTCCTTCCTCCAGTGGTCTCTCTCCACTTTTAATGCCTCAAGCTTCTCTTCACCTGAGTTACCTCTCACGTTAAGAATACCCCTTAGCTCTCTCAGCTCATTTTGTGTTATCTCCGTGTTGGCTGTGATCTCATCAATCCTATCACTAACCATAGACTCTATCTTCTCACTTACATTGCTCACAATGTCATCCATAACGTCTTGAGGAAGGTCAACGTTAACACGTTTTTCCACCATCGCGGCAGGGGTTCTTTGATGCTCTTTGTCAGCCTTTTTTAGTAACTCCTTAAACTCGTTGATGTATGGTGTTTTAGTTTTGTCTACGGAGTACATCATTTTCCCACCTTTTAGATATATTATTTTTTTACCCTTATATCTCGCTCCGTTAATTTTGTTAGTTTTCTCAGAGAGGGTGGTTCTTAGCTCATCGTACAACGTCGTAGAGCTTGGTCCGTCTCCCTTGTTCACAGTGATACCAAGTCCAGTCTTTAGGAACTGTTTTTTATCGTGAATGATATAACGTTTTATAACACCTTCATCACGACGTTGATCTTTTCCTCTAATTTTATTAATTCTAGATTCTATATTTAAGTCTTCTTCTTCAACTCTTGTAAACACAGGGTTTGATCCATCAAAAATAAGAACACTTTCCTCATGTTGGTTATTAAAGCTTGTTTCACCCTCTTCAGCGTCTTCTGCTTCTTGAGCGCGATCACGTTCCTTCATTTCCATGTCATCCCCTCCAATATCTTCAGTATCCATTTTGTTTATTTATTAATACTTACGCTATGCTTGGCTTACGCTTTTCTCAGACACCCACGAGTTGTGTTTGTTATCATACCCCAACCACTTTACCAACACTTGACCCTTTCTTTTCTTTAAAATTTTTTCTATCTTGTATACGTGAGGATCTTCACTCACGGGGCTTATTTCCTCTTCGTAAAACTTACCTATGATTGGCTCTGCTTCGTCATCCACTATCTCATACATGTTTGGGTCACCTCTAAAGACACCGCTAACCTTAAATTTCTCTTCTGTAAAGTTTGCCTCGTACCCCTTTTTGAAAATATTTTTATACTTACTTATTCTAACGACATCACCAACTTTAAACTTTGGTAATGGAAACTCTCCTAATCCATAACCAAACAACGTGATCCATACCTGGTCCTTATTAGACTTATTCA
Source organism: Trachythela sp. YZ-2020 (assembly GCA_016169945.1). Taxonomy (NCBI): domain Eukaryota; kingdom Metazoa; phylum Cnidaria; class Anthozoa; order Malacalcyonacea; family Clavulariidae; genus Trachythela; species Trachythela sp. YZ-2020. Next base: position 5,801,686 of record JADLSH010000389.1, read on the forward strand.
CATCGGCTGGTTTCATTTGTATACTACTATGTTTGGTGTGGTTATAGTTGAGCGTAAGTTTATCTAACACGTTAATCCAGTTGAAGGTGTCCTCTTTGTGAAAATACTTCCACATGGGTGTTTTTAAAGTGCGGTTAAATCTTTCAACTATGGCAGCCTTTCTGTCTGAGTTTGTAGAAAAGTAGTTTACATCATGCTCTTTTAACAAATTTTTTACACCAACGTTGTAGAACTCTTTTCCATCGTCAAACTGAGCGGTCTTTGGATACTGTCCAAACCTTTTCTTAAACTCTTTTAGTAGCTTACCCACAGCGTCTGTCATGTTTTTGGTATCCTTTCTGTAAACCGGTATTGTGAATGCGTAACGGCTTAGGATCTCAACAGCTGTTAGTATCCAATAATAACCCTTGTTTTTGTTTTTATACTTCCCCATGTCAACCAAGTCCATCTGTACTTGGTCGGCTAAGTCTTTAACGAACGTTCTTTGAAATTTATGTTTTCTTACGATGGGTTTGTGTATTGTGTAGGTGTCTTGAGTTTTTAACCAGTCTTTTACAATTCTACGACTAACACCGTCTAACCCAGAGTCTTTTGCCTTTTGATACAGCCTTTCTATAGACTGAAAACCCGTGCTTGGGTTGTAGTAAATGTCTCGAAGTTTTTGTTCAATAATGAACTCCTTATCGTTTATGCTTCGCTCACTTCGTTCGCTATTCATTTATTTTTACTCTATATACAACTCAAGTAGTAAGTCCATATCTACCTTCTTTTCAATGTTTGTGCTAACACTAAAAAACAGCCTGTTAAAACAACCGTTGTTAATTATTGCTTTGCTATTAATGTTTTTGAAAAATGTTACCGAGGAGTTTAAAATTTGCTCTGATGTTATTGGTAGCGTGGAGAGTGTGATACTTCTTTCACCACGTGTGTTAAAGTTCATTGACCCGTCCACGATGTCACAGTCGATGCTGATGTGTGAGAGACCCTGGTTGATGTTTACGACGTTAGGGGAGTTCACCCAAATGACGGTGTCTCCAGTGGTATCATTAATAATTTGCTTCTTTGGAAAGCCTAGTAGCGGTGCGAAGTTGTCAAGATCTAACAAATGATTTTTTGATGACATTTTACACGTGTTGTTGTATGGAATTTTTACCAACGTTACGTCGTATTCTTTTAGCTTGTCTTTAATCATATTGAACGTCCAATACCCCTCTCCAAACATAATCTTTTGGCTGCGCGTACCAACGCTAACCGCAGTCCCGTATAGGATGAAGTCGTTAACACCGGAGATAACGTTTTTAAACTTCCAAAAGACTGCCGCGTTTTTTAAAATCATCGTTGACTTGTTGTGCTTGTTTGAGATGTTGGCATCAAGATAGAGCTCCTTCTCATTATCCTTTATAAATACTGTTACCTTCTTCATTTATTTTAATTAAAATAAATGGCTGGTGACGAAGATAAAATAATAATAGCCTTCTACGGCGAACAAAACCTCGACAAGGTTAAAAGAAATATGAAAGAAGGTCCTGAGGAAACTAAGAAAAAATTTTTACTTAAGTACCCGTACGCTGTCGTTGACAAGTTTAAGTTTGACGTTGAGTTAAAAAAGAACGGGGACATAGACAAGTACGTCACATATTATAAAATTACTGACGACACCTCGTACGACATCACCTCCAGCACCTTTTTAAACAATAAGGTATGGATAAAGAATTTGTACTGGCAAGAACCATGGGGTGCTAATGGAGTCGTACAACCATTTGCTCGTAATGATACAACAATTAAACCAAACGATCTTAAGATCTACGTTACAGACGACTTGTTTTTTGACATCACTCTTCCAGACCTCGACATCAAAGATAGTGGTACGAATAGTCTTTTAGATAACCCATACTTAGCGTCTTTGTATGCCGCATACATTACAACATACTCCTGTGGGATTAGTGAAGAGCATTTTAAGTATGACACAGGATCAAAAATTATAACAAGCTTAGCAAGGTACCATTTATACTTTCATATGAGTAGGTTCCTTAGACAACCAAACAAGATGACAAAGTATATAACAAGCGACATAAGAAAAATTATTGTGTACCACAAAAATCCTACATACCATTGGACTAAGGAGTTTTACCCTGGGAAAGCAGCGACTAGTTGGTTGATTAGTCAACACCCAAGAGGGACAATTCGACGTGTTACACATCGAATGAGTAATAGAGGTTTTGGTCAACTTGGTCTTAACTATGAGAAGAGGGGTGCTCAAATTCTTCCTAAGATGAACTATGAGATGACTATTGCGGCTAAGTCAAATGGGTTAACAAAAACAGGTCAGCTGTTATTTCAACAAAGCGTAGAAAGTTACGTTTACTGCGTATTAGGTGCGCAAGCAAAAACTCGATGGCCAATTGTTGGTAAAGGAGCTATGTCATTACAAACACAGGAGGTGTTTAAAAAAATAATTAGCGACACAAGCATTCAGGATGATAATACCATTGCCGTATCAAACATGAGGAAAGCTATAAAGGACACAAACGTTGTGTTAAACATGGCCATCACACCAGGAATTATACTTGTCCCGTCAAACATGATCATACTTGACGAGATGATGACTGGTTACAACAACATTCTAAAACTTGCTGGTAAGGGGATGAGTTTTGGTAAGAATGACAGAGTTAACTACGATGCAAGTGAACCTGAACGCAGTGAACCTGAACGAAGTGAACCCGTAGCGAGCGTAAGTGAACCCGTATCGAGCGCAAGTAAACCCGTGGCAAAACCAACTGCGCTTGTTGTGCGTAAGCCTAGCACTCAAAGCAGCCCAAGCATGTATGGGGAGGAACTAACTCTTCTCGCTGTTACATTAATTGGCGGTGTGTTAGTCGCAAGGTTTGTAATTTAATCACCAACAAAAACTTAACAAACTTTCAACAAAAACATAACAAAACTTTTTTACTGTAGTTTTGCTATAAACTTGCTAAAATCTGTTGACAACAAAAACTTAACAAACTATCAACAAAAACATAACAAAACTTTTTTACTGTAGTTTTGCTATAAACTTGCTAAAATCTGTTGACAACAAAAACACAGCAAAATTTAACAGACTTTCAACAAAAACATAACAAAACTTTTTTACTGTAGTTTTGCTATGAACTTGCTAAAAACTGTTGACAACAGAACATAACAAAAGGGTATAATAAATGAGTGAACAAAGCACAAGTCAAATTACGATGGTAAAAAAGGAGAAAAACCCTGCAAGAGTAAATGCAGGTAAAAGACTTGCCGACTATAACAAATCAGCAAAGGCAGGTCGAACAACGCAGAAGCTTGCTCCAAAAGATGAGTATAGTGAGGACGGCGGTATCGAAGCGGAAGATAGTTCTAGCGGAATTAGTATTATGTCGATCCTAACGGGGGTTGGTATGATCACAGGTGTGGTTTGTCTTTACTTCACATACAAACAAGACAAAAGAGCAGAGGCACTTATACCTACTAAAGACACTATCAACAACAACAACACCCCTCAAGACGTTAAAGAACCAAACACAAAAATGCGAAGCTTTAACAACAACAACAACTAAAACACACTAATAAAGAGAAAGTATAATGACTACTTATAAAATGGAACAACTACTCCCTGATTACGAAAGAATTAAGGACGCTCAAATTATGGGAAAAAGAACGTTTAATAGCGTTACATTTAATCCAACCAAGGCGAGCCCTGGGGATGAGTTTTACATCCCTCTTCCAAGTTTAGGAGCTAACGTGTGTTTAGTTCCAAACTCGCTCTTCTTAGTTGCAAAATTTAAAAGCAATAGTACAAAGTCGTGGTTTTTAAACAACTTAGGTAAACTCTTAGCAAGCAGTCAAGAGATAACAGTAGATGGCTCAGTTGTTTACGACAACATCAACGAAAGCATTTACACCGTTTACAAAGACTTATGGCTTCCAAAAAAGCAAAGAGCAAACATGATTGATGAAGGTGTTATGAACGAGAACTCTCGAAAGCTTGTGTCAAAAGATGACACAGGTGATAGCTCTATAACAAACGATGAGTTCATGGTGAAAGTGTTCAACGACCGTGTGAGAATTAAGCTTGGTAAAATTCTTAACGATCACGGATTGTATGCTCCATATGGAATGAAAAGTAAAATTCGTTATAGAATAAGGTTTCCGTTTGCGCGTGAAATTATGGTTGCACAAAGTGGTTCAAGTGTTGTTGATTACAGCTTGGAGGACATTAAACTAGAGTATGTAACGATAGAAGACACCAATACATACAACTCAGCCTTGTCTAGTTACCAGGCTGGTAGATCTCTAATCTATGAGCACATAACTATGATGAAAAAATGTATTTGGGACAAAGGATCAACACTTATCAACGAAAATGTTAACCTCCCAAGACAAAGCATGAAGTACATCGTCATGTTATTCAAAAACAAAATACTAACAAACAGTGAGGAGTATGTGTACCCAAACATCAAAAACGTGCAAGTTACGATAGAAGGTATTCCAAACTCTGTATATAGTCAAGGTATGGATAGATCAAGACTTTTTATAGAGGCAAAGAAGGTATTCCTAAACCGAAAAAGCGACACTATGCCGGTCTCGGAGTTCTTCCCTGACAGCAAGTTTGCATTATGCATCGATCTTAGAACTTTTAACGATAACAACGTCTCGGGTAACGGAAGAAAAATTCTAAACACACAGTCTGGTGTGTTGTTAGAGATAACAAAAGAAGTAACCGCAAAAGATCTCACATGTTACATCTTTGTGGTGTCAGATGGTATTGTAAACATCGCAAACAACTCTCTACAAGGTGTTGAGTACTAAATAGCGAAGCGTCGAGTACTAATTTCCTAATCCAAAACAAGTTTAGGAAATTAAATTAAACTAAAATAAATGACGTTAGAAACACCATTTAACATGATAATAGTTGGAATGACGGGGTGTGGTAAGACATACTACCTCCTTAAGATGTTAGAGAACGAGTACAAAGGTCACTTCGAGTACATCTTTTTAATTTGTCCAACCTATTTGTATAATCAAACGTATCAAAATTGGGAGTACAAGGACAATGACAAGTTTTTCCCCATACCGTGTGACCAAGACGATGTGGAAAGTTTTCTAAAGTATATTACTAAAATTTACAGCGGAACAAATAGTCTTATTATTCTAGATGACTGTGCTAGTAGTCAGTCAGTTAAAAATAGAACGAGTGAGATGGTAAGACTCGCCTTCTCCGCAAGGCATTATAACCTAAGCACAATTGTTATTACACAGCAGCTAACAAGTATAACAAAACCTTATAGAGACAACACATCTAAGATGGTTACGTTTTACAACCCAACTAAAAAAGATATGCAGTTATTCTTAGAAGAGTCTCTTAACGTTATTAAGGACCAAGAGCGTGACATTATAGAAAAGTTAAAGATAAATAAATATGCCAGACTTGAAGTACTACGTCGACACCCTTTCACACATAGCGTTGTATATTCAACGTAAACCGCTTCAGTTCGCAATTTGTTTCACCTTGCTCGCAATAGGGTTTGTCTTGTTCGCAATAGGGTTTGTCTTGTTCGCAATTGGTGGTGCTTTGTTTGTTGTTTATACGCAGCCTGTTATAATAAATGAGCGAAGAAGAGACATTTTTCAAAGCTAACGCAAGCGATCCCGAACGTAGTGAGCCGGACACAGCGTCTAACGTGCGTGAGGAGCTACTTACATTATCCTTAAGAGGTGAAATAAAACAGACAGAGAAGTATCTTAAAAAGGCTAACCAAGAGACCTTAGAGAAAATAAAAAAAGAATACGATAGGAAGCAACTGGATGAGACTAACGAGTTCATTTCAGAAAATTTAATATCAAAGTTTTCAGGTCTAATGGAAAGTCTAAATATGATTGATGACAAAGACAATATGGTAGATGAGCTAAAGAACAACCATATGATAAAAAAAGACTTAAAAAGCATCCTAAGTCATATAACACCATACCTACCATACATTGGATTGCTTTGTGGTGGGTTAGTCGTTGGAAAGCATATGATGTCTAAACGTAAAGACATACCTAAACAGGAGGACCCACAAGTTTAACAACCAAACCGTATTTTTTCATTTACTAGGTGTAAATGAAAAATTTAAACACTTTACAATCCCGGATAAAGTGGTGGTGCTGATGGTTGAAAACTTTCAACAAGCTCTCTTGTCATCTTTCGCTTTAAAAGCTCAGTCTCCACTTCTTTTAGATCACCCTTACCAGTCTTCCTTTTTTTGTTCTCATGTTTAACTTTTTTCATAGTTTTAACTGTTCCTCTACCACCATCTATTATCGCAACCGCTCCGCCAAGAGCGGCTACTACGATAGCAGAAGGAAATATAATAGCCACCGCGACACCACCAACCACAAGAACTATTTTAAGTAGTGACTTTCCTACCAGTTTGATCTTCTTTTTAAAGATTAGTTTTTTCATTTGAGATAGTTTGGTTGCTACCTCATCTCTTACTTCTGTAAGTTCACTTTCAGAAAAGTTTATAACCTGTTCCATTTATTATAATAAAAGAATGACACACATGTTAATATTTGGAGCTGGATTATATGTAATTGACAGACTTATTAATCCAAAATGTTTGTGTAATCTGTGCGGGGTGCAGGGTCCACAAGGACTACAAGGTCCGCAAGGACCACAAGGTTTGCAAGGCGATCAGGGTGATCAGGGTCTTACTGGTGTTAAAGGTCGACAAGGTGATGTAGGACCACAAGGTTTACATACCCAACATAATACAAAACTTGAGAAAAAAATGATACTAGCAAAACTTGGTAAACAAAAAGAAAATAGTGTCTTACAAAATGCTCTTGAAAAAAATTAAAGGATGACATGTTAAAGGAATAGGTTGCGTATGTTTTAAGACATACGCAAACTCATCAAGTCTTCGAGGGTCTTCGAGGATTAAAAGTCAACCAAGATATTTAAACAAGACTCGTTACCATAGGATGTTCCAATTTGTTGAAGGTAAAGTTTAAAACCTGCAAGCAACGTGTGGTCAGAAGTTACATCTTTAAATTTAAACTCTCTACCTAAAAAGAACACGTTACCAACTATTATTGGTGAGTCTGAGTATTTAATAACCGCAAGGTCTATGTCCTGCTCTGTTCCATCAAGTTTGTACGCGTGAAAAACAAACTTAATTTTTAACGTTGATATCACCTCATCTTTGTCAAACGTGTGGTTAGTTATTACAAATCTGGCATCATCGTTAGAACTTATACAAAACATAACGGGGGATGGCCATCCAGAATTTAAGCTAAATGGAACACTCACCGCAGAATTAGATAACGCGGCGTAATATATTTGATAATCCATCGTTCTTAGACTTGGTTTAGGGCTTTTTGGTGAAGTGGGTTCAATCCTTTTATTTTTCTCATTTGAATAACCAAAGTTTAGACTCATTTATTTAAGAGCTTTAAGAGCAAGTGAGAACAACGTGTTTGCCTTTGGGGGTGCTAATGTTTTTGATAGCACGACTCCACTTTTTGGTAACACTCTCCAATGTCCAATTGCCATCGTATTTACTTCACCCTTACAGATTATCCTTTTGTCATCATTTGCACTTAGAGCTACCTTGTTAATAGTCTCTGTATAAATTACATGCTTTCGACTTCTAAACGTGTTCATACTTCTGTGCTGTTCCTTCCTGCTGAACAGACAGTTCTTATAATCATTAAACGTGATGTTGTTTTTAACAACCGCCTTTTTAACACCCTTACACTTTTTTTCTTCCACTTTGGTTCGATCCATCTTGTATGCATACAGCTTGCTACGTAGTCCTACAAACTCAGATATAATTCTTCCACCACACTCGTCTTTCATCTTTCCAACTACCTTTTTGTTGACTCCAGTATGTATCCCACTAGGATGGTTTTTATCAAAGTTACTTGTGTCAAAGTGTGTTTGAACATCCTTAGAGATGTCTTTGTAAAAGTCGTCTGTCTTAATCTCGTAACATAAGCTGTCTGTGTCTGTGAATAGTAGCTGTGCTTTATCACCATACTTAGCTTTAATATACTCGTAATGAAACTCATACATTAAGGTTTTACTTATATCAAGAATGCTCATCCCTAAGTAGATGGGTTTGTTTAATTTTATGGTGGTTCTATTCATGTGAACCGCTACTAGGTTTTCTGTAAAGGTATTTACTCCTTGAAAGTTAGGCTTCTTAGCTAGCTTTTGAATTTGATCAGGTCTAGTAACTAGCCTAACATCCACCCGGTTACGAACGTTCTCCATTGTTTTCCCAAAGACGGAGTTGTTCATTAATTTAAAAAAGTCTTTTTCGAAGTCTGTGGTGCCTTTTGTCCTAAGGTCTGTGTTAAGCTGGATGTACTCCTTTAACCAAGCTCTTTCGTTAAATTTAATGCCTCTGTGGATTTTTGTTAACTTCATACCAAGCTTAATGTACTGCTTTAAGCTCTCATAGTGTAGTACGTACTTGGTCTTATTGTTAAGGTTTGGAATGAGCTTATCCACCTTGTTTACCGTTAGACTTTCAGGGGCTAGCGGGTACTCATTGTGAAGGTTGTGTAACGAAGTGGGGTACTCTAAGTCTACTTCTAATATACACCTTCCCTTCTTCATTACATATATCATCCCAGTTTTCAAGCTCCTCTTCACTCATCCACTCAAACCCATCCACAGGTAATGGCTTGCTCATTGCCCACCCATATAAATTGTTCGCATCTAAGTAGATTATAAATACTTGTTCCAATTCAGGATCATAAACTTTCATATACTTGTTGTTAGCTTTTGCATGTCTTTTAGTAATTGTGCTAACCCCACCCCTAATACCTTGTTCTACCATCAGGTACATGTCTGGGTCTGTTAGTAACTCTAACTTAACTTTAGAAATCTTTAATGCAGCATCCCAAGCTAGTCCTGGTGCTGTGTAGTACCAAAGAGGATCTAATCCATAGTTTTTAATGCAGACGTCTCTGTAGTTTTCCATGACGTCAGCAAGTAGTAGGGTGTCTGTTTTTAGATAGATATTGTGGTAGTCTCTCATCGTCTCACATTTAAACTCTGACCACACATTTAGTGCGTGTTTGAAGTCCTTGTCTGTTATGTTCGTATTATTAAGCTTGCTATGGAAGGATGACATTGATGGTAGTTTGGTTTCACTTAGCTTGTTAAAACCAGTCATGTACTCGTACGGATACACACCTTTCTTCTTTAACAACTTAGACGTTCCCATCTCTTCCTCTAGTGATTTAAACTGGTCTTTTCCGAGACCCTTCACAAGACCATCTAACGACTTAAGGGTAAACTTAAGTGAATCTAAAAACCTAACCTCTAGTGTTTTTTGTTTTTTATTCCCCTCCTTATCTGTGTAAGCCTTCATTACTATGTTCTTACTAAATGAGATGTACTTCTCATCAGTCTTTGGAATGCATTTTAAATTACCCTCAGTAAATCCTAAACTCTTAACAAACAGGTGCGAGTCGTACCCTTCCAAATTGTGAAATATAACTGGTACAAACCTTGGAGCTCTCATTTTTAAATTACACGCACTATGAACGACTCCACGATACTTCCCAGTAAGATGGCAGTGATCTCTGACACGATCACTGTTTAGACTTAATCCACATGCATAGCAGTCTCTCACGCGAGAAAAGTCATAGTCTTCTTGTTGAGTCATGATAATAGGTTTAGTCTTACTCATTATTTTGTAAACCTCTTTCAAAGACTCCTCTAACGAGTCTACAAACTTTTGCCCAATATCTTCACCCTCCTCTTGGATGGTGTATCTCACCGTCTTTGTGGGATATATTTCCTCATCAATACACTTAATAGTGTAACAATAACCGCTTGGGTCGTGTCTATTAGTTTTTGTTGTAAAACTTATGTTAGGATTGTTTTTAACAGTGTCTATGGGAAGTAGGAATGACTCAAAGTCTGCATAAACCGTGAAGGGAACCTTATGCATTTTGTGGTACTGCTTAAAAAATGTATGACTTCCCTCGTCCGGGTAAACATGTCTTTGGTGGTCATGATTCTCACATATCTCTTTGTGTAAAAGTAGTAGTTCTGACGTACCAAAGCTGTTCAAACATCTAAAACAGATGTGTTTTTTACATCGGTGTTTATTTAGCTGAAATGATACCAGCCTACTGATATCTTTCACAACACTATAATGTTCATCAAGAAAAAACAAGTTAATATACTTCGTGTTATGTCCCTTACTTAGTCTAAGAGTGTACACACTTTTTGTCTCATCATCATAGCTAAATACATTAACATTAACATCATTGTTACACTCAAATTTTGAAATATCTTTGACCTCCATTGGGAACTTAAGATCCAACCAGTTAATTTTCTCCGCCTGCATCTTAAGAATTTTTGAAATACGTCCAGGGTTTTTGTTGTTTATATCGGTAGGATTTAGTGCTCTGGTAACTGCCCACTTAAAACACTGGTCGTCATCGTTCTCCATGTTAATGACGGCTTTTTTGTTTTTAATTACCTCAGGTAATGGTTTGTAACTTTTACCTTCTAAGGGTGTAAACTTAGTAATGAAGATCTCAAGCTCCTCTACAGATAAAAACATCCAGCCGCTCTTCCCCTTTTGAAACACGGCAAGTGATGCTAACATCTTTTCCTTCATCGTCTTATACTCTGTTGTGGTATCCTCTTCACTAATGATGTTGTGTGTGTTACTTCTTAAGTGAGAGATGGTTATTTCAACCTTTTCCACATTATTTAAATTCATCATCCTACATAGTAAAACTGTGTTCACCTTTTTACCTACACTGTTGATGCTGTTAATTAAATTTTCAACCTCACGTGTGGTAACCTCAAGAAACACTTTTGGATCTTTAAAGTTCCCACCAGGAATAGACCACTTGCTGGTGTTTTTCTTAATAGCCTCTGAGACTAATCTTGGTTTTAGGTTTTTCCCTTTCTCGTAAATTTTTTGCAGTTTGTTTCTAAGTATGTTTCTATTTTTAATTAACCTTTTGTTTGAACCCTTCCATCTAATGTCATCAATCACTTTGGTTTGTCTTTTCACCTCTTGTTTAATTTCGAGATCCCACTGCTTTTGATCTCTAGTGCTTTGTCTTTCAAACTCTTTAGTCTTTAATAGATCAAATCGATCCTCTGCTTTCTTTCTTGTTTTCATCTCAGCCCGTATCTCACGATCCCACTTAGCAGTCTCCTTCTTTAATATTTGTTGTTGCCGCTTCGCTTCCTTCACGTTCGCTTTTTGAACCTCACGATTCCACTGCTGTCTCTTGATGGTGCTCTCTTTTTCAAAATGTTTTTTAAACATCTCGCTCACATGTCTATCAGTTTTTTGTCTAACCACATCCCTTCGCATCTTTTCATTTTGCTTAAATAATTTAAGCTCTTCACGATCACCGTCGGCGTTTTTTCCAAGTCGCTCCTTTTGCTGTATCTTTTGCTCGCGCTTTAAAGTCTCAGCCCAAACTTTGTCGATGGCGTTATACTCCTTCCTCATCGTGTTGTCTTGATAAGTTTTCACGTTCTTGTTTAAAACAGTCTCGCGTTTAGTTCGTTGAAAGTTTAATTTGTTTGAACTTAAAGTATTCATCATCCCTTTATTAGCATGTTTTTGTATGCGATCCTTTAAAACAATTTAAAGACTAAAAAGCCTTTGAATTGTAAGTAAGTTTTTTTAGTCCTCAGGCTCGTCCTCTTGTTTGTTTAACTTACATAGCTTGGTAACCTTGAAGACAAGGTATTTAGGGCCTTCATCAACGTCTTTTGTGAATACACCTGTGATTTTAAAGTGTATTGCGATATTCATTTGTTTTTTATTTAACAGCTCACTTTGTTGCTTAACTGATAAACCCTTTGACTTTAAATATAACACGTTACCATATAGTTGGTTTTTCGTGCCATGTTCATATGCTAGACTTTTGATTTTGTCTATGACATCTTCAGGGATGACTACTGGAATGACATAACCACTAAACTTGTCTTCCTTTACCCCCCACGTAAATGCTTCATTGAGTTCAAATTTAACTTCACTTAATTCTTTGAATGACATGTTTCCTCTTTATTAGTATAATTTTTATACGATCCTTTAAAACACGTGCTGACTTAGTAAAGGTTTGCGTGTTCGTGACAGTAAGATTTGTGTAGCATGTTGGTTAGTAAGTTGCGAGCCGCTAGGCGAGCATTGGGAATTAGTTGGGGTGATGAATTGAAAAATGGGGTAGAATCCCCCTTTTACCAATACTCACCGCCTCCGGTAAATAATCTGATCAATTTTGTTCCCCCACAAGACCCGCCTCAGCAGTTTCACAACGAAATGGATCCGCATAATGGGTATGATGAAAATGATGCGCATTTGGATGGTCTTGATCCTGCAGAAGCAGACGAACAGCGGCAAATTCCAGTGCCAAATGAACGAGTTGGGAGAAGACCATATCACGCACTTGCACGGGAAAACGCTGAAGCGTTGAATGTCTTCTTAACAAGAGAACTTCCCGTGGTAACAAACCAGCTCCAACAGACAATGGAGCTCATGAACCAACTGATTCGGCGTCAGTTAGACAATTAAACTATGGTAGAAAATGAATATTGTTGTAATGTTGAGTTTTACAAAACAGCAACTTTAATTAACATACTGTATAGTACCTATGACAAACCGAGGGACCGGTTTATACCAAGGCAGGATCACGCGCTGCATACACTGCATGGCGATTGTTTTGATATTCGTAAAAACGGCGTAAAACGTTAAAACTATGGAGCAGGACCAAAAACACATTTCAATAGTTTTAATCTGAAATTTTTACCAATTTCATGAATGTAGAAAAACATCGCTATCAGCAGTGAATGGTGCTATCCGGCCTTCGTACTGAACAGGTCACTTGCATGAAACAGAAAACCATTGCAAATGATCAACCATAATTTATATTACAGAATAAAACAAGATTACAAAGAAAATGTAATATTATCAATGCATGATGTACAAATGTACAATATATGTCAATAGTAAAGTTTCTCACGCAACTTTGATTTACTATAATATGTAAAATGCACTATAAATTATGCTCTTAAGCCAAGGTCGAGATCGATTCACCCGACGCGATACACTAACGATAATTATATGTTAACCAGATTATATTCGCGTGTTTTAGCACTTGGTATTGATTATCAAGTTGCATTGACTTTATACTTCATTATATATAGGGATAGTTGTAAATGGTATGTAGTTTGTGAAGACAGAAAAAAACACATCGCGTTGCTGTATCGCGCCTGGTGAATCTGAATCTTTACTGCGTGCATCTATAACTTTTATCATTATAAAGACATATTCTGTAATATAATTTGTAAAGAATTACTGCTATTAATAAATATATAGCGAAACATGTTTCGTGTCCAGTGCTGCGGTTGCACATTTTTGGGGTACTAAAGCACACGAGAGAGATTAATGTGTCTTTGTGCTAGGAATGCGCAAAGCTCATTTACCATAGGGAACATCCACCGTTCATGCCTCCAGAGCTGGTTAACAGCTCCATATTCTTTCACTCTTCTTATGCAATGTTCCACCCTTACTCTCACTCTCCGCAGTTCGAGGTTGAACAGTTGTCTTCGTTGGTCTCCAGCCACATCTCCTACTCTCCAGGGTGTAAGTAAGGGGTACTCGCACGGATATCCTTTGTCAGCTAAAATATATAAGCCTGCTGGCAAGTGCAATTCCTCGCCGGTTCCAATTCTTGGCATCATTTGCAGCTGAGCACTGTCATTGTTATGACCCAAGAAACCCGACTGGATATAAACAATATTTCCTCGGTTATCCATGATTATTTGAGTGGAGAAATTATGGTAACGGCAGTGTCCGCTGTAGAATTGTTGTTGTGGTTCTGTCTGCGGTCTTTGTATTTCGTGCCGTGTTCCATCTATCACCGCTACAGCTCCAGGAAACATCTCCCAATCATGAGCCATATCCAGCCATTGCTCAACGTTAGGCCACCGAACCAGCTCTCGAAAGTATGTCCACAACATCGGTAGAAGGTAACGGATTTCTCTCTGTACGGTCGTTGGACTAACCATGAACATAGCACTTAACATAGTGACTTCTGGATACATTCGAAGCCAAATAAGTACCACAAGTACCCGATTACAAGCATCCAGTCTGAAAGGGCAGTTTCGCATTCTAGGCTGTCTTGCTCTGGTGTACAATGCCATGACAGGTGCAACGCCTTGAATTATGCGTCTAAAAGACTCGACACTTTCCCCGGTTAAACTCCAAAAAAGATGTTCACATCTTTCCAGATCGCCGAAAACATCTCTTCCGGGAAATTCTGAGGCAACAGCGTCAGGAAACAAGACGTTTTCGATACGAGCTCTAGGAAGCGAAGCGTGGGTGCATGTTGCAGCGAGAGCAATTAATTTATGGTACGCTCGGAAAATATTACACACCGTTGAAACAAGCATGTTTAATTCGCGTTCAACGGAGGTTTGATCCATTGATTCTTCAATTGCCGCATTGATGATAGGTATATAAATAAAAAACAAGACGTTGACAATATTTGAAAGATTTATAAATACGAGGTTTAAAACCTCGTCATTCTCCATTGCTATATTGTCTTGTATTGAGTAGCGCAATGTCTAGACACCTTTTGCAGTTTTGCCTTTTGGGAATTATTAGCATTCACCTTCATGCATGCATGCATGGCATGAAACTGTCAAGTCATCAAATTCCGTGAGAGTGAGAATGATTTATATTTTTGTAATGACGGTCAGGTCACTTCTAAAGTAAACTCCGAATTTACATCTGCTGAGATTCTCGCAATTACTGACTTTTAGTTTACTAGGTAAAGGGTGTTATGCATCGTGCGTGCTTTTTAAATTTATTGAGGCAAGAATGAGCGACACATGTCGAGTTATAACATATTCATGCAAATTTTACGACTACGTTCACCGACGTGACCGTACGTAAGAAATCACAAGTAAATCACGAGTACACGACCAACTTTCGTGCGAATAAATTATGCCAAACGTTTAACCAATAAAAGCTCGCTATTCTACGGTTGAGAACGAATTGAGTAGCGACAGCCAATAGGGAACTGTAGCTGTAACGACTTGTTTCGTTCAGTAATAAGGGTATTCGTTCGTTTACGTGCTTCGGTGCATGTTAACTAACTGAGCCATTCGTAATCGAAATCATAAGTTTAATTCACTTTGTGTGCTTGTTTTGATACCCCTGGGAAACGTATTTTCAAATCCCAGAAGCGTAATTATTTGCACAGCCATTGAAATTCTAATGTATGATCTCGTGCATACAAATTATGGTATTTGCAGTTTTTTTGATACACCCTGTATAATTAATGTCTATGTTAATGATGAGTTGAGTTCGCGGCCCCCTATATGCTAGTGTTTGCGGCCCCCTTGCATGTTATTTTTTTAATGACGTGCTCCCCCCTGTTAATGAGGCTGCTCCCCCCTGTTAATGACGCTGCTCCCCCCTGTTAATGACGCTGCTACCCCCTGTATGTTAATGTACCATATGCTAATGTTTGAATTTTTAATGATGTGCTCCCCCCTACAAAAGGGGGTTGATCGGCCCCTATATTACTACTAATATCAAACGACTATGTACCATTCCCTTGACCGAAAATGTGTTAGAAATAAATTTGAAGCGTTACGTATTGAGCTTTTATAGATCTTTTGTACAGGGTCAAAAAGAGAAATATGTTGGCAAAATCTTGAAAAAACCTAGGGAGGGTGGGTCGGTGTAATCTTCTTTTTCTAAACTTACTTTAATGTTCATAGGATCGGCCGCGAAATTTTTTAGTGCGTGTTTCCACAGGCCAGAGAATTTCCTGTCAGATTCATATCAGATTCATGCAGTGTTATTGCAAGAGTCGTAGTCATTCAATCACAGTTTCTACAACCAGGGTGAATAAAAAAGACACCAATTTGACACATTTCATCTAAGTAAGTCTTTAATAAGGGTTTATATACATTTACACAAGTTATGAATTTGGTTAATTGGTGTGACAAGAATGCTCTCCATACTTTATAATATAGTTATAGTGCCAATTTATGGAAAATACATAAATTGGGGTTAATAAGGAGCAACATCCTTATCTAAAACCTGTCGACAGAAACGGAAAACATATGCAAAGAAAACAGCAAATTGGCAACAACTCCCAACTTCTGTCAATTCGTTGGGATTAGATTATCAGTGTTTGCGTAGTTCCTTAAGCTGACATTCTTTAGCTATCAGCAAAAAGCTAGCCAAAACTTCAACTCAGTTCATTCTGGTTTCAACTGCCTGTGAGAAAACACAAAAAGAAAAACCCACCCACCCACACCTTTAGTTAAGGAAAACGCCTATTAATCGCAAGTTTTAATTAGGAACTTAAAAAGCGAAATTCAATTGTAATGATATCTATGTATATATAAACATACTATATATTGTTCGAATCAACCTTGTAAATAATTTTACCTATTTGAAGAAACTAATAAAGTACAGCGGGGCGGGAAGTGGTGTCCACACATGCCACACTTCGCCCACGGTGAAGCACACACCGGCGAAGGAGAGCAAGGTCCATAACGGCGGGGGCACTTACCCTCGTCCTGATCTTCGCATCTCTCGGTCACTTCACCACGGGGAAGCCCGGCTCGGACATGGGATTCAGTGTCCATAACGGTGAGGGCCCTTACTCTCACCCTGATGCTGTTTCTCCAGCTTTTCTGGGGGCCCTTACCTCCAAAAAAACCGCACTTTCCGCCACCCAGATTAGACCACAAAAGATTTGCGTGATTTATTAAGTTGCTTTTAACGCCACGAAATTGCACACTAGTTGACGGCATTATTTGGTTACTGCCATTATATTAGTCTTCATTAAAGAGCCAACTTCGCAATCTTCCGTATAACGACGGTGGACAATTTGTAAGCGGCGAACTTTCGGGCGTTAACATCTCAAGGCGTTTCTTTTCTATAAACGAATGTAAACACGATATATACGTCATCATATGCTAAAATAAATTTATCCTCATACCCTTAAATCCTCATACCCACATAATCGTGCATACGTACACTGTAAAAAAATTCCTGTTAAAACTACCAATTTCTTTTTCGCCTACCAATTAATATTGGTTTAATAATCCAATCAATTTTCATTGGTCAAACCCAATTCGTAGCTTCAACCAATATTTTTGGGTCATTTTAACTAAATGTTTATTGTTAAAGTGCCACTAACCCCAAAAATTATTTTTCTATATGTGAATATTTGTATCATTCTGATAAGAAATGCAATATATCTTTATAGTAAAAATCATCAACTTGATCAACTTCTTCACTGTCAAAGGTACCGGATATGATGTCATTAGGTGAATTGTAAATTAGCTTTCCTTTGCTTTTAATGCTAAAATTCATCTAATGACATCATATCCGGAAACTTTGACAGTGAAAAAGTTGATCAAGATTAGGATTTTTACTATAAAGATATATTGCATTTCTTCTCAGAATGATACAAGTATTACACATATACAAAATTAATTTTTGGGGTTAGTGGCACTTTAAGCTATTTTTAACCAATTTAAAATTGGTTGCTGTAATTGGCAGCGCGCGGGAAAATAGAAGGTATAAAATTTATAAATTCTGAAACTGCAAAAGCTTTAGGTCGGTCATAGTCAGTCGGTGCCACTATACAGGGTGTATCAAAAACGAGGAATCCAACTTTGGCATGCTATCGCGCGCGTGGTATTTAGTTTATAGATTTACCTTTTCCACACAGATGAAGATCGGGCTTGTAGCTGTCAAATGACACCTTTTTTGTATCTCTACGATCAACAATGCCCCAATACGATCCGAGGTCGAAAATGGTCGAAATCACATTTTTCCACCTTTGGGAATTAAACGTCCTTCGATGTTTCGACCATTTTCCCAAATAATGTTTGCCTATTTGTGAAACGTTCAGTATAGCCAGTTCAGTCTGCAAACTTCCTGTCTCGTAAAATGTTTCAACTGTTAAATGGCGATTCTAACCTTCTTTAAAGTGCTTATGAACGCAAAATGGGTTTTTATTGATTCGGATAAGGCGTGAAAAGTTAGTTAGTAAGTTCTAGATTAGTTTTTGGCTTAGACTTTTAGTTTCGGAGATATAAAGGCTCAAACAGGCAAATTTTGCCATTTTCTGAAAAAAAGTAGCGCGACCAAAATATCACCAAGGGGCCTGGATCCCAGGAACCCAACTTTGATAAACAACTAAGAAATATATGGCGAAGATATCGATATCTTGTGTTTTTTTGCATATTTTGTCTAAACGATGTTTCGTTTGTGCGTGATCTTACACAGAAAGTACCAACAGTAATATATCTAGCTATCTGACACCTTTTTTGGATGATAAATCACCCATTGCGGCTTTAAACCGATAGAAAAGAGGGCACCGAAACTCATCGATCTGAGACATTTGGTGGCAAATACAGGCCATAGTTATCGACCTATAAACAAAGACAAATGTACCCAGTTGTCCCAACATAGGACAGGAATCAACATACAGGTAAGCTGTGATTTTAACAAATGCAATGATGTCTATTCGCGCGTATGAACTTTGGATATTTAACGTTGAATCATGCCACCTAAATGTGCATATTATTTGCTTAGTATACAATGTCAATGAAGGATGAAAGGTTCTGCGCCGGACATGTCCGGTGTACAACGGTGTTTGTTGACGCACAAATCGATCGAAGTGCTTCTACCTCTGAGAGATTACATACTGCTGTTATAGAATAATATATCATATATGTTTCAATGTGGTATTTAACTAATATAAATTAATAGGCCATTCTACTTTTAGACTTCAACCTACTTTATATGTGGACTTTCAGTGTCTTGTATTATCCTACACATGTGGTCAATGTCACATGTTTTATATGACAGTGAGATACTGATGATATATGTTTAATTGATACATGTATTTGGCACAAAGTTGATCACCAGGTGCTGCACTGTCCCACTAGTGGAACCACCTTAACCTGAGTATCAGGCATTTCTGCGGTTAGGCCTTGGTCCCTAAGCCACATGTGTTGAAGAACCTTAGGGAGGCTAACAGAAAATTCCCTAAATAGAGAGACACACTTCAACATTGTATAGCCCATTAAACTATTTGTTTGTGATTTCATCTAGATTATCAGTGAAGTAAACTGGAACCATCAGTGAAAGATTAATTAACATTTTTAATTAAATATTTATTAAACATCTTTATCAATATATGTTGCAGTGTGACTCTATTGTCTCTTGGGGGCAAGTTCACTTTTAATAGCTCAGCCCCTTGATCGATTGGATTGGCTTAACCCATTAATTGGCAAATTTTACTCATCAGTGGTAGAGTACTGCCAATTAATGGGTTAACTGCGCTTGATTGGATCGGCTAAACTTTAGCTGCTTTTTGGGTAATGCGTTACCTAGAATAGAGCCAGACTCCCACTATGGAAGAACTTTACCCATCTGGAAGGGGAGATTCCACTTCTAAAATGTGCAAGGACATCTGGTAGGGGAGGGGGTCAACATCCATTTTCCTCCATGGGGAGGAAGTCAGTTTACCTGCACAGAGAAGCACCTTTCCGAGTTACTTAAATCAGCTATGTGGGCATGCCAAGAAAGTTGGATGTGTGTACACTATGAGTAAAGCAAACATCACTCTCACACCACACATCTTACATCTAATGTGAAAGTTGAAGCATGTTTGCTCTGCCCACACAGGCAAAGCTACTGTAATAGAAAGTATGAAGTTTTACAGATCACATACTGGCCTTATGGCTTATTAAATTAGATATGTTTCCCCCACTAAAACATTCTCAAAAGATGAATATTATTCTAAGCCTATTTATGTGGCAATTAATGTTTAGTGTCGTCACAATAATTCCATATATATCTATATATCCAGTTTATGATATCCGTGTATTGATCATCTTTCAGTTGCATGGACAAAGATGACAATCTGCCAACCAATCTTTCTATGATATCCGTGTATTGATCATCTTTCAGTTACATGGACAAAGATGACAATCTGCCAACCAATCTTTCTATGAAAGGTTCTGTGAGAATATACATGGGGGCCAATTTCATTAGATTGTGGGTTGGCCAGTTGCAGTTAACCAGTTACTATTCTTGAAAATGTCCAAATTTTGGGCAAATTTGAATGTAAAATTTGTAGGGAAACAAGCTTCCTTGCTAAAGTGAGAACCAACTTTAAAGCAGGTGTAGAAATGAAATGCAACCGATTCCCATGTCCATGAAGGCATGAAGACTATAAAATGCAGTAAAAGGTTTAAGTTCCATTCCAACCCTTGCATTCGTTCATTTATTTCTTCTTTCGAAATAATTTTATAAGCAAGAGGCATCTATGTCCCAGAATTTATAGACATAAGTTACTGTCATCAAGTGTCATGGTCGTCTCCACGATCGACTTTTAAATCGCATTTAAATCCATTCCTTCGTCTATATTCCACGATTGACGATGCAAACCACTAGAAGGGTTACTTTACACACTCAAAAATGTGTTTGAGTTCAAAAATGTGTTTTTTTCCTCAAGAAATAGCCGACTTTTCAAGATGATTTATCCAAATGTAATTGTTTTTATAGTAAAATTAAATACACACGTTCCTGGGACCCAGTCCCCCGGAAGACGCTACTTTTTTTCCAAAATAGCGACTTTGAGCCTTTATATCTCCGAAACTAAAAGTCTAAGCCAAAAACTAATCCAGAACTTATTAACTAACTTTTTATGTTCTATCCGAATCAATAAAAACCCATTTTGCGTTCATAAGCACTTTAAGACTTGATAAATAGCCCCTGGGTTACGTCGTCTTATTAAAATTATTAAATTTGAATCCAAAATGAAAATAATTTCTATAGGCAGACAATATATAGCTTTGCACTGAACTCCCAATGGCGGAAAAATGCGTTTTCGACTGCCAATTTTTAATCCTATTGTATTTGGCCATTTTTGATCGCAATGATACAAAAAAGGCATTATTTGGCAGCATAAAGGTTACTTTTTATTGGTATAACAAAAGTTAATCTATAAACTAAAAAATAAACGCACGACAATACGGTAAAGATAACCTTTTTTGATACACTCTGTACATCAGTGGTCGGTGCAAAGGTCACGTGTCTTCCGGTTTTATTGTTGCCGGTTCACTATTATTGCCTGTGGACCATTCCCCTATTAAACTAACTTTTGAACTGGGAAATTTTATCAGTACAGCTGGAAAGAGCATCCTAAGTTTAGTAAAATTGCAAGGTTTGGTTGCGAAATGTCGTAAAATGTGGAAAATATAGCGCTGTGAAGTTGGTAAATTTTCTATATTTTTGTATTACGCGCGGAAAACGGTTACCACTTTTAAAAAAGTGGTAACCGTTTTGCGTGCGTAATACAAAAATATACAAAATTTACCAACTTCGCAGGGCTATATTTTCCACATTTTACAACATTTCGCAACCAAACTTTGCAATTTTACTAAACTTAGGATGCTCTTTCCAGCTGTACTGATGATACAATTTCCTAGTTCAAAAGTTAGTTTAATAGGGGAATGGTCCATTAACACCAGTTTAATGCTCCATTGCGCTAGAAGGCACGTGGTATGAACGGCTGAAGAGGCTCGGAGTTGTGGGCGGTAAACAATCAAATACGTGTCTGCCACGTGATAAACGTTCAACCACTGAGGAAAGAGCAAAGTGCCAAAGAGTGAATCCTAAAACTTGGTATAATACGCTGTGATACTTCAGTTGTACTTATAGCCACCCTGTAGAAAATATTTAGTTGAAACCCTCATTTTATCCCGATTCGATTTCAGCGATATTGTATATTTCATCCTGTCACTGACAACCTGCTCAAACGGTTCCAACGTATTCAATAAGCCAGTTCGGAGTTTCGACTGCGCATTCAAATGACGCGTTCTGCGTCGGAATAGAATAAAGGAATACCGTATTGATTTCCGTGCATGATTCTGTTTCTTACACGCGGGTTGTTGCGAGACTTTCGAAAAGCGTAAAAAAAAACGAGCCGATAGGCGAGTTTTTTTTAGCTTTACGAAAGTCGAGCAACATCCCAAGTGTAAGAAACAGAGAATCATGCACGGAAATCAATGCGGTATTTGTTTTATAAAATAACCACACAGAAATATAAAAAAAGGTTTATTAATATATTTGATGTACATTGCAATTCTCCCAAAAAACGTCAACAACAGCGTATACTGTTTTATGCTTTGTGCTTTCTGCTTGTACGCTATCCACCAACTCGTCAACTTGTTTATCCGACTTTAAGACGAACCTCTGTTTACTTTTTTCGCCATTATTTTCTTTGTCAAAGTCAAAAGTTGAACTATTATCGCCCGACATTTTTAAAATTTCAGGCGCGGGAAAATTTCCCGTGCATGATTCTCTCATCCTGCATGGGTATTGACCAATCAGCTCGCTCTATTTACTTCAGTTATTTTATAATTGCAGTTGAATCATAACATGTAGCTGAGACTGGAAGAATTAAAATGTGCATATCAAAGTATTCATTCAACCATTCGATCATCCATTTGTGTTTTCATATGGCCCAATAGAACTGTCGTTAAATAACTTATATATTATATTTTTCTATTGTCTGAAGTCTGATTGATCGTCTCAATACCTGTCTCTAGCTCGACGATATTTTCTTTCGTTTGTTTGTTTCCGTGTTCATCTGTTTTGTGCGTTATTGTATACTCTTTACCATCAATTCTTCGTGTGATTGTAACCTAAAACATTTAATATATACATTATTGGCCGTGGCAACATCCTTCTAAACGCTAAAATAAAAGTACAATTTCCGTAGAGGACCATGCAGTAGGTAGGTAGGTAAGGTAGGTAGGTAGGTAGATAACCTTTGATCCGAAGACAATAAAATAAATCGAGTAAATAAATCGAGTAAAGCACGTACTCGACAAGAAAACACTCATTACCGTAATTAATGCACTTGTTTTCAGTAAGTTATTTTACTGTTCGAACGTTTGGGCACAGAGTAATCACATACAGAGGCGTCTCTTCATGTCGGCCCTTTGACGTTGGCGTAAGGGCTTTTTCGGCAAAATCCGCCATGTTCTTAGCCAGTCCAGTGAAGAGAGTCCGTTAGCATACGTAAACTGCGCATGTGCAGGTACTGGCTAAGAACATGGCGGCCGGTAAAAAACACCTTACGGTTTTTCCGCGAAGATGCACCTCTGTATGTGATTACTCTGTGGTTTGGGCCAACATAACTACCAAAAATTTGAACAAGCTACAATCAGTTCAAAACTTTGCTCGCCGTATTGTTAGTGGTGCCAGAAAATACGACCATGTTACACCAATCCTAAAAGATCTAAAATGGCTTCCTGTGACTGACCAACTGTATTATCGCAGTGCAACGATGACATTTAAGTGTATGACAGGCAGTATCCCTACATATCTATCCTCGCAATTTAGAAGACGTCAGTATGTATCGAATCGGGACACTAGGAATTCTCAACAACTTGATATTCTCCTGTTTAAAACAGCCGCCGGTCAACGAACCTTTCTCTACCGAACTGTGAACATATGGAACTCTTTAGAGCCCTCCTTAAAACATTGCGAGTCAGTTGAGTCTTTCAAACGACTCCTAAATAATTGATAATATTGTTGATATCAGTGGTAGATTTTTGTTATTATACATTATGCATTAATCTAGATTTAGTGAATTTTGAACTTTAGATTTTTACCTTATTTATATATATATGTAACTATAACCATGTTAGTATGTAATTATCTTCGAAAAGCCTCTTTTGGGGAAAGATAATAAATTATGTATGTATGTAAGACGGCCAACAGCGTCGAGGAAGAAAGCATACCGCTTCCCCGAGATCCCAGTAAATAGATGTTTTTTGTTGAAATTAAAAAGAATAGATTAGATATGTATTACATTAGTTCGAGCCGAAAGCTCATTACATTATACAAAAGAATATGGTCAGTTCGCGGCTTCGCGCGACATTAGAGGAAACGGAGCAAGCACTGGATTGGGGCAAGCACTGGATTGTATACTCTTCTCGTATGAGCAGTGTTGAGCAGAATCGCTGCTTGAAAATTTTTGACATTTCGATGCAGGAAATCGCAACAAATATGTCTATGAACAATCTATTTTTTGGTATACATTTGTATTGCTGGTTTGACAGTTGTAGCAGTGTGCCATTTTCGACCTTTCTGCTAAGAGGTGAAAAATAGGAATATATCAAATCAAAGCAAGCTACTCTATAAACAGTAACCTAGACACAATTTCGCCGGAGTTTTGGTTTTATAAATGTTGTTTAATCCATTTAGTAGAATATAGCATTCAATTTGACACACAATTCGACGCCGCACAGAAAAAAGTTTATGTTCTTTTGTGGTCCAGAAAATAAAATAACTTTTTCACTCTTGGGTACAACTGTCTAATATATATTTATTTATATCACCTTCTCATTCCCCTTGGAATCTCTTACTGTTTTCTTGCTTTCAACAACCTAAATAAGACAACACACTTATGTCATCTTGTCACTAGAAAATATAATCTTCTTCGAAATTAGGATATGCATATATCTGCTGTAATTATAGCCAACGTTTATAGTGTCTTTCTGATACAGGAAAACAAATCCTGAAAATGAAATCGCCAATTCGGCGATTACAAAGCCTGTCTATTCAAAAGATAACGGATTGAACTGGATATGGTCAGAGCTGAGAGAAAGTTCGGGCACCGGAACAAACGCTATATAAATGTAAATCTAGTCAATAAGCCAGTTCGTATTATATAACACCTTAGTAGATTCTCATCATTTAATTGGTTGATTATGATCACGTGACGTTGAAATAAAAGTTTCGTATAGTACAAAAATCCACGGTTGGGTTTTCATAAATTCCATACGTCGAAATCATAATCGTATCGTGTTCGTAGCTTTTTTAATCCTAGTTTCACAATGAGGTGGATGGACTTTTTAAATTAAATACAAACAAAATTGCAGATGTAAAATATGTCCTACGATAAATTTTCGTTAAATGAATGCCATTATCGTATTCATTCTTCATTAAAACATTTTTGGGACTTGTGTATTTGATTGGTATATCAATTTTGAACTTCATACATGTAACTCTGGTATGTATTTGTTTTTGTTTTGTATTTATTCCAATAATTCTTTCATAACATTGATATATTTTGGTGTCATATAAAACAAATAATGAACTTTTCATTCGTGCAATGGTAAAAATATTTTCATTCAGTGAAAGATGGAATTTCCCATTCCACTCGGTTGTCGCCTCGCCTTCCACCTCATGAAAATATTTTTAACATTGCACTCATAAACATTCATTATTTGTATAATGTCGACTGCGCGTCCGAATGACGCGTTTGCGTTGGGATAAATCATAACATGAGGCTGAGACTACAGAAAGAATGGAGATATTCATATCAAAGTATTAAACTGTTAAATCATCCAATTGTGTTTTCATATAGCCAAAATAGAACTGTCCATCAAAGACCTTTTATACTATATTTTTTACAATTTGAAGCGAGTCAACCGTGCGAAAACTAATAGTTCTATATAGTTCTTCGAGCAACTTTTTGCATATTGAAATCAGACGGCAGTTGAATCCCACTGACCGAACAGTTGAATAAACTGTATTGTATTGTATTGTACTGTACTGTACTGTACTGTACTGTACTGTACTGTACTGTACTATACTGTACTGTACTGTACTGTACTGTACTGTACTGTACTGTATTAACTTTATTTAAACAGGATTTACATAAACCTTTTCAGTGAAATACACTGCTATCAATAAGGGTCCTGTATCTAGCAATACTTAACAAATTATTAATTTAGTAGTATGATGAGTAATATGTTCAATAGAACTATAGTTCCAAAAATTTCCTCAAGGCAGATCGGAAAGACAAGAATGTGTTCTTCTGTCGAACTGGTAAAGGTATTTGCTGAACACTGCATTACTTCCGGCAGAAATCGAAAATTGAGTGTACCGCGAGCTCCGATGTGTGGCGAAAAAGCCTGGAAACACGAAACAATGTATTGTTTCACGGGGGTTACTGTATAATTGGCCAATGCTGTAAATTTCTTCTTTAAAAAGATAATAAACGTTTACAATTCATTATCCTGGACAAAAACAACTGCGACACTCCATTAAAAGTATTACAGTTCTTCACAAGTTTTGTTACTATTAGATAAGTTAAATCATACATGTCTCGATAAACTTACGCCATTGCTATCGCGAGTTACAGATGATGAAGTGAACGAACCGAAGGAACTTAGAGGTGACGGGTTAAGTTGAACATTGCCACGGGGGAGAATATCATCAAGACTTTTTCCTCCAGCTTTCAAGTCTTCGTCGAGATCTAGAAGAATACGTCACATTGAGATAATTCTGGTTATAAAAATCTGAAGAATGGGTGGGAAATAGGATCGAAAATTACGGGTTCTATATGGGTCAGTTCTATCTGTTGTCCTATCTTTTTGTTCACGCATCTTTGTGCTGTTGAAATATTGATAAGAATACTTTCAGTGAAAATATTTGTGCAGGTCAAGGTCGTCTCAAAACAAAACTTTAACTCATTAAAGACGCTTCACAGATTGCCGAGTTTCCAGACAAGTCAAGTCTAAGCTACTGTAAGTCATTCACTCGAAGGAGCAAGTCAAGTCACAAGCTATTTTGTCTGTTACCGATATACGCAAAAAGATGGCGTCGCTATTTTATGTGCCAACTTTTACCACGAAGTCGCGAAAAAGGACAGTTTGGTAAGAAAAGCCCCGGAAAGAATCTTTCCATGCGCCAAATACTGCAACACGCGTCACACGCCGATCCGGCTACACTATTCAATGTACATCGATGATCGATGAATTTCCAGTGCCAAGTCAAGCTAAGTCAAACCAGAAGTTATTTTGTCTGAGTCCAAGTCAAGCCACAAGTCGTCAGTCTGAGTAACAAGTTAAGTCACAACTCCAAGTCGCACGACTCAAGTCTACAACTTTGCGGCATGCACTCACGATAGAGTGATAAGAATGCTCCATTGTAGTTTCATTGTTTTGAAAATCCCACGATAGAAACAAAACAAATCCAGTGTGTTGCAAGGCATATTTTAACATATATACTGGGGGCCCCTTGGCCCACAAAATTGGCCCCCCACTCCCTGGGCCCTTTATACATTGGGTCGTTTACAAAGTAAATGATTTGTCTGTGTTTAACGAAATATTGTTTTTATGGCTTATGTAGTTAGACATTTTTAAAGTTTTAGTTAAAACATTGAAATACTATTGGCTTGGTAATTTCAGAGCTCCAGATTTCAAAAATTTCCCGGGGAAAAACTCCCCCGGACCCCTACAGGGCTCGCGCCTTCAGCACTCAGATTAAGGGCCCTTTTTCACAAATGGCCCCCCACTTAGAAATCCTTAAAATATGCCCTGGTGTGTTGGAGTTAGTTATCCTTTAGTGTGTTATAGTGAATGAAGTAGGGCTCTGGAGCTCGACCTTTGTGGATGCTTGACCATTCGTCTTAAAACACACGAATGAAGAAGAGAAATATTGGCGGTAAGGTTACTCGCACCGCAATGCTATTATTGATCATGCGATCGAAATGGCAGTTTATTGAACACGACACACGCATGTCAATGAATTTCATTTCTAATTTTACTTACTCTTATCTTCTCTTTTAACA
Source organism: Trachythela sp. YZ-2020 (assembly GCA_016169945.1). Lineage (NCBI taxonomy): Eukaryota > Metazoa > Cnidaria > Anthozoa > Malacalcyonacea > Clavulariidae > Trachythela > Trachythela sp. YZ-2020. The sequence goes on from JADLSH010000389.1 coordinate 5,829,388, forward strand.
GGCTCAGTAAAACGACTGTACGTTTCCGGTCTTCTTAACCCATCAACCGGAAATGGAAACTGGGAGAATAAAATACAGTCACAATTTTGTTACAACAAAATATTAAGTCTCAAGCATGGTCTTAGCCAGAATCTATTATTATTATTATTATTATATTTATCCAGGATACCCACATCACTAGTGTGTTTTTCAGTGAGGTCCTGCATGATACAATCATTAACAAAATGTACTTCTGTATACATATACAATTAATAATATACAACGTCACGTCATATAGCAACAAATAATGAAAACGAATAATTAGCAATATCTAATAAGTACATACATACATACATACATACAAACATACATACATACATACATAAACATATATACATATATTATCTATACTGTATATAAAATATATCTGTTATAAACTTAATTCAATCATTAAGTACGAAACAAGCCTCGAAGGTAATGGATAAAATAAAAAGCATGAACACAATATGAAAGCTTATCAAAACGTAAATGGCACATTGCACACGTAGGAACTGAAATGTAGGAGTATGATATACAGCATGCGACTAATATAGCATGTGGCCTTAGTGATGACTTAAATTGACTCAGAGAATCAATGTTTCTAACGGAATCGTCCAAGTTATTAAAGTCTTTCGAAGCGAGGTAGGTTGGTTTATGTTTACCCCAGTTCGTGTTGACTTTCGGGAGATGCAAGTTGTTAAAGGATCTTGTGCTGTGGGAATGGATAAAATATAAATAAATTGGATATAAATTGGATGTGCATACCATTTGGCATTTAGCTTATACGGCTTGGTATTTACGTCACGGTAAATGTCCTGCATGTATGGGTAGGGTAAAGACATGTTCTTCTGGCAATGTTGTTTGTGATATACAAAAAAGCATGACCCTTATATATAAATGCATTTGGTCTGTGAATTTCTGCGTGAAAACAAGACATATACAGTATACGACAAGCTCCAGTAAAATAGACTGAGCACATAGCCCAAGAAAGGTCCAAGTAAATTAGCATATATAGGTCATGGGTAAGAAATCATGAATATATACAGTACGATATTCCCAACATGTAGAAATTACTTTCACGCTTATCTAACCTAGGCAAAAACTGATGTAAACGCACTTTGACGAATAATATCGTCTGGCCTAATACAGAATTGAAAAAAAGGCGTATGTGCTAACTATATTCATCACAACCTGCTGTGATTTTTGCATGGAGTTGGTCTTTAACTCCAGAATTATTTATTGAATAAAATTTTCAAGTTTTGAAGAGCAGATGTTGAGTTTGGAGTTAGCCCCTTAAGGCAATTTTCCATTACAGCCGCTTTGCCCGCGCGGGCGGAGCGACCATGTTTCAACTTTCGCTGTAGGTGTCTAGCATGACATTTTTTTGTCCGCTTTACACCTCGCGGACACGCCTCAAAGTTAAACTACATTAAACTTTCTTGGCGTGCCCGCGCGACTAATTATTCACGTGATTCGAATCGGTCGCTTCGCCCGCGCGGGCAAAACGACCGTAATGGAAAATGGCCTTAAGACTATGGTCGTATGGAGCTAGCGTCGCTCCATGGCTCCCTAGCGTCTGCAGCCGTGCATTCACATACCTGTGAAGTGGATGGACGGTTTTGTTTTTCAGGGGTCTTATCATTTAACATTATTTTCTGTAGCGTGGAGTTACTGTCATACGTCGCCTCATTTTTAGGGAGTGATGGAATTTCGTTTTCTTAAAAAAACAAACGCTATAATAGTCAGTGGCAGACACATTGAGAAATGTTGAGGGTGTAAAACTTGGCAGTCAATACAGGGTGTATAAAAACTTAAAAACGGAATCCTCAATTCAAATGTAGATTTTGAAAAGAATATAGCAGTAAAGCCTATAGGTTTACATTCAATTCAAAGCTTAGTCATTCAGCTTTCCAACGATGGGTTGCTTTTTTAAATTTGAACTATTGGTTCGCGACAAATAGTACTTTAAGCGACTGAGATTGAAAAATTGAAAATTCGTGATGCAATAATAAATTGGGCGGTTGACTGTTGTGTAAAACTACCTGAAAAATACAATAAGAACTTCGACGTTTCGAGCGAAGGCCCCTCGTCTGGAAGTTAGTAGAATGGGTCAGGGAAAAACATGTGCTTTTATAGTGAATACAAAAGCGATCACGTGATAAAAAATAAACCAATCAGATGGATTTAATCAAAACAAACTATAGACAAAATATGGAATCACATCGAAATTTCATGTGATTAAATTACTAAATTTGTACTTGAGTTATAGTAGGAGTAATGAACTTTAAAACGACTCAAGTAAAAGCACTGGGAGGGAAACGTACTTGAGTATAAAATACAAAGTATTTTTCAAAGTACTTGAAGTAGAAGCAGTGAACAAATACAAAGTACTTGAAGTAGAAGCAGTGAACTCTAAGTAAACTGGAACGCTAACTCCTATGATCAAGTCCTATGATTCGTTGAAGCCAAGCTAGTTTTTCTGAGTTTTGAGTTGAAATACTTAACGCCGAACATTGGGCTGTATATGAAATTGAAGCTATTAAAAAGTTCTATTTGATATAAAAACTTCAAGACTTTAGGCAAAATGCTAATACTTAAAACATACAAAAACAACCGCAATTTTGTAAATACGGCAAATTTTCCCTCAAAGTTTTAAGTATTTCCCTTTTAGCTAAAGTCTTGAAGTTTTTATATCAAATAGAACTTTTTAATAGCTTCGATTTCATATACAGCCCAATGTTCGGCGTTAAGTATTTCAACTCAAAACTCAGAAAAACTGAATTAAGTTGGCTTCAATTTCCCCCCCTGCGTTAGCAGAAGTAAAAAGTAAACGTACAATTGCCTAGTAAATGGGGGGAGGGTTAATACTCAGTCATCAATGGTCACATAAATCTGATCTGACCTCACATAAACTACCTCTGACTCTGCAGAAATGTACCTTTTGTACAATATGTAGTATGAATTTCAAAATCTTTTACATTGGCTTTCCGCCTTTAAATGCATGCCATTATATATGTATACTGTAGTTCACATTATACCTTATACAAAGAAAACAATCTTGTATATGAAAATAGACGATCACTGAGCATTTATCATTTATATGACATGACAAATGCTTATCTAACAGGCCATTCCAAAGTTGCGGTTGAATGTGCGTGACTTTGCCAACTGCGGTGCTGTTATAACGTACTCTAGCGAAAAGCTCGAATACTAATAGTAATACAGTAATGAAGTACATTTACTTCGTTACTCGTCACCACTGGGGGCAGTATTTAAGCAATGGGTTCGTTTCGTCAATTTATGTTCACTTGTAAAATCTTTTTTTTTGCCAGTGTTTGTAGCTGAGCTTCAATTTCAGCTCATTTTGTTCATAGAATATTTGATGAAAGTGTGAAATACTGTACCATTGGGTAGTGGGAAAGCCATAACAGGAAATTCCTTGAAAAAATTATTGAACATTTCCTCAAATTCAGACATGAAGTCCATTGGGTTATCAAAGAAAGTGCCATGTCTGCCAGAATACTCTGATTCTTTTCTCTGACTTTCATCCAAATTATCATTATAAAGATCGTTCAAGATATCCCTGATAAAAAAGAAATCATATTATTTGGGCTTGGAACAGGATTCGGCTCCTGCTCCTGAGTATGGTTGGCGATTTGTTTCAAAATTCAACAGAAAATATTTGTTCAACTTCAAGAGTTTACATTCATATTCAACAAATATATTCATTCAACTTCAACAAATCGATTCAACTTCAACAAAAATATTCATTCAACTTCAACAAAAATATTCATTCAACTTCAACAAAAATATTCATTCAACTTCAACAAAATATTCATTCAACTTCAACAAAAATATTCGTTCAACTTCAACAAAAATATTCATTCAACTTCAACAAAAATAATAACAGAAATTAAATTTTTATTCAAGCTCAAAAAAATATATATTCAAGGTTCGGCGTGCTCGCGGGCATGGTAACGCGAGGATCACGCGAGAAGCCGTGCGTGGTAAGGTCGTGATATCATGATTAAAGATGGCGTCTTCCCCAGGTGAGGGGGAAACAAGAAGTGACTCGGATCGCAATGAAATAGCTGGTATTATTCGTCAATGTGTACGCGAAGAGATTGAATTTCAACGGAGTGGAAGACAAGGAACGTCCAACATCCTGCATCGAACGAGAGATCTCATTGCAAATGCCACAACATCAGTATCTCGTGAGTTCGAAAGCAGACGTAGTTCTTTGCTATCGTCATCTACTTTACCTTCAAGTAGACCGACACCCGACCGGTGGCAACAATCCACCCACGCCAAAGAGAGCTTCAACGAGTGGGAATTCGTTTCATCCGTGGCGTTTCAAAAAAAAGAAGGAGGAGTCTAAAAAACCAAAACAAGGGAGGGTCGTGACAAAATCCATTTGTTTGATTGATGAGCCGCCTGATCATGATGATAACGAGTACGTACCTGACTATACATTGGGATGTGATATGATTTTAGTTAAAGGCTATTGTGATCTTTCCACAAGCTACACCGAGGCTGAGATACGGAGGGAAATTTCTGAAACGTTTGAACAAAGGTTTCCATTGATGACTCCCACCTTTTTTGATTTTGTAAAGAGAGAGAGAAATACGATCATCACACCGGTCGTCAAACTTAGTCATAAATGGGATTTTCAACAAGTGAAGGAGTTGTGTGGTCAGGGAAAGCTATACCTCCGCTTAAATGTGAGCAGAGAAGCACTGGAAATGACTGAAGATCCAATACAAGATGAGAATGTGGAGAGACCAGTGACGGTGAATGAACGTCAACATTCATCATCTAGTGCAGTGGCCACAAACCCAGCCTTTTCGAGAGAAAGTTCCTGCAATTCAGTACCTGTTGCTAGTACCTCCTGTTCCTCTCAAAGAAATAGCCCAGAAGTACACAATGTTATCAAAATAAGCAGAGAACTGCCAACTTCAAATGATTCATTGCAAGAAATGCTTCCCACTTCATCTGCACAAACAATTGCCGAGACCCTTTCCAGATGTAGAGGTGACATAAACTCTACTCTAGATAGTTTGCTCAACAAAGAAGAGTGTGGCCAAGAAGAGGACTTGGGTGAGGTGAAGTCTCTGTCTGAAGTACTGCAAAAACTCAAAGACAAGATGAAAAGCAGACCAGCAAAATTAACGATCGACCATGATGACCTCTTCAATGATGCGGTTGCTTTTTATAAGAATGTGGCTTTTGATCCAGAAACACCTTTGCGCATTACTTTCATTGATCAACCTGCAATTGATGGAGGTGGTCTTCTCAGGCAGTTCTTTACTGATCTGTTTTCATGTCTTATTGAAGGGAAACATATGTCATTGTTTCTGGGAGAGTGTGGCCGGAAGTGCCCTACCCATAGTCCACAAGTTGTGTTTTCAGGCATAATTGAAATTGTTGGAAAAATCATTGCACACTCTTTGGTTCAGGGTGGACCTGGATTTCCATTTTTATCTCTCCCATGTTATTATTATCTGGCAAGTGGTGATATGATTGGTGCGATGGCTTATTGCGATCCATGGGATATACCAGATGTAATCACCAGACAATGGATTCTAAAGGTATTAAACTGAACTGTTATACTGTAGCCCTAAATATAGAAGACGTCAGCAATATTGGATTATTTTGAAAATATAGACTTGATTTATGCATTATCATCATTAGCCATAACTGCTTCTATCATGCTTTTCTATATTGTTATAAGGCTGAAGCTTATTTTCAAACATTTACGGCTTAGAAATGATCCAATCATCCATTCAAAGCATAATGTTATGAGTTAATGTTATAGTTAAAACAATGTCATTTCCTTATCTTTTCTATTATGCACATGGTGTATGTGCATGATAGTGATGGTTATAATCAGTACAATTGATATTTATGGATTTCTGCCAACCATCCCACTTTACTGAGAAGCACTTCATAGATAGATAATCTATTCTGAAACAATTTGATATATTTACACCCTACACTCACACAAACAGGAATAATATGTACCAAAGAATAAAGTTCAGTTATTTTAATTATAGCTAATAGATGCTAGCAGTGAATTTGATATGGCAGACATAGCTACAAATGATCAGTTTCTTGATGTGTTGTCTTCATGTGGAGACACTAGTGTACTAAAGGTGAATATACTTGTTTAACAAAACTATCTGTCAATGCCTCCATTTAGGCAAAAGCGCCCTATTCTTTGTTATTTTACTCTAATGCCAGGAGATTTTGCTAATTGTCAAGGGGAGACTCTTGCACTTCAATGAGTTGACACTCCCTTGACACTTTGATGAGTAAAATCATCCAGTATTAGACAGAATAAAAGAATAAAGTAGGGCACAATGGAACGCTTTTATCAGGCACTGTTGCCATATGCTAACTTACAATTCATCTCTGTCTAACTCCAGATAATTTTAATTTTTTTTAACATTGAAAAATCACACTTCTTGATAAGGTGATGCATGTGTCAAGGCATTCGCGTGTGATCACACACCTTCCCAGGACAACCTGATTTGTAACTTCTAGTATAGTTATATTTATCATTGTGACGTTTGAAAGCTTGCTAGAGTCAAAACCTACTTATCGAAACATAACTCTTTCCAGTTAACATTAAGGGTAGGAAGACTTGCAGCATGACATGTTAGTAACAAAGTTTTTTCAATTTTTCATTGGCCTTCTATGATCGACTATTTAGTCACACCTCAAACAGCATCAGTTAGATTATTAATGGATTTTTATTTTAGATATCAAATAAGAGAAAAATAATTCAGTCGATAGCAAGTTTTGAAGTCATTGGTAAGCGCAAAATGGCACTTGATCAGCTTCGTAAAGGGATGAAAACCCTTGGCCTCCTGGATGAGATGGAAAAACATGCAGGTTTATTTGAAAGTATCTTTAATCGAGGACAAGAGAAGTTAACACCGGAATCAGTGAAAGACCACCTACTGTTTCCTCAACCACAAGAAGCAATACAGCACATGCTTGTAAGATTTGTAGACGAGTCGCCACTGCAAAGGTTGGAAAACTTTCTAAAGTTTTGTACGGGGAGCAACGATATCTTGCCATTACAGGATAAGAAGATAGAGGTGGAGTTCCACGATGAGAGCTATGTTTTCTCTTCTACTTGTTTATTAAAGCTACAGCTCCCTAAAAACATTTGTACATACGATGTGTTCGAAGTGGCACTGTTAGTAGTTATGCATGATTGTGGTAAGGCTTTCACTACCACATAGAATCTGGAACCTGATTAATTTTAAAACATTCATATTGGGAAAACATCTTTTCGAGTTGTAGTTCCTTTAAAGCATTTTTCATATTTCTGAAAATGCATGTCAGACTATGTTATTCTTAATATTTTTATAAGCATTTTATAGGCTTATTGAATTGTTAAAGTTGAAGGCAGTGGTCTACATTCGATAGATTTTATTTTCACGTTACAGTACTTGTTATAATTGTCTTAGAGAATGGTTGTACCTTCCCAAACCAATCCCACAGTGTTTTAATTCATCAAGACTGGGGAACTCAATTGCAAAGAGCCTTTCTTTTCATTTGCAGTGGACCCTATAATAATTATTATAGTCACTAAAAAATTAAATAATATCACTAGACTAGAGACTAGAGTTGATTCTCTGGTGAATGTGCAAGAAAAAACAAAGTAATTGTAGTTTAAACTCATTGATCTATGACCATTCTCTAAGACAGTAAAGGATGGTCACTTGTGGTCTAAATCCCATAGAGCACACATGCCCATTCTCCAACCTTACATAATTTGTAACCATATTGATATTATACGAAAACAAAGCTTTACTGAAATAATCTGAAAATGAATGAAATGGACAACATTTTTCAACCAGGCAACCAGAGCCCAATCAACCTACAATTCATTATTTTTAACTTATGGGATTACTTATTTCACAAAAATTAATAGAGCACTTTCACATGATGTCACAGGAGCCATATTAGTGTTACAAAAGAATTGAACATTATATACATTGGTGTGTGGGGAATTTATTCTATTCTTATTTGAATTTTTCCCAGCAGTCCAAAATGACTGCTTATTACATCAGTGAAATGCCCTATAGGCCTAAGTTTATAGCTTCAAAATCAAAAGTATACCATGAGCAATCAAAATTTAAGGGGAAAGCATGTTTTCAACAAGATCCAAAGCTACTTGATAGCAATCAATACCAAACGTTGCAGATTCCAAGCATGGGTTGACTTCCTGATACAACACCTGGATTATTTCTTCAGGTAGGTCAACTTGAATTTCATTGACCTCTACAGTTGACAGTCCATCATCAGGAGGAAGGGGTGCATGAGGATCCTGGCCAAACCAATCCAAATCTTGGACATCATTGTTTTCATCTCTGACATCAGCTACAGCTGATAGATTTCGGTTAGTAACGTCTATCATCCCATTTGTCCACATTCTCTCAGGTGACCAGTTCCTTTCCGTCCTCATGGGATGTCTGTTCCATGCCCTAGTAAAGCTCTCAATTGCAACATTTATTCTTGGCAAGTATATGTAGTGGAGAATAAACAGATGCAAGGTGTTGTTGCGATCAAGTATGCCTGCTTCCTCCATTGCAATAAAGGTGTAGTAAAATGTGCTGCAGACGCATCGAAATAAATCTCGCCACAAGCGTTCAATTCGTTGGTTTCTCACCACGTCTCACAAGCATGTGTTGCCTTACTAAAGTGTTCTCACCACCATAGTCTGTTCTTACACGTGATGGCCAAGAATACTTCTCAGTTGCTTCAATAAACAAAGCTTCAACAGTTTCTTTCTTATTGTTTGTAGAACACTTTAAGAAACAAATAAGCCGTGAAAATCCATCAATGGCACCATGAACTACGAATCCCCAATTAATGATGCTGTGGTGACCATCTATGTGCCAAAGACTATTGCGGCCAGGTACAGAATAGGTTCGTCTAGTAATTACTGTGGCCCATCTTAAGCCAGAGTTTTCTGGATCAACTCTTCTCAAGCTAGCACGAACACGATCTCTCTGCACTTTCAAACCAGTGGAACGAAGATGACCATAGACCATAGAAAATCCAACATGGGAACCATGGGTATCAACAAATGATTCACCAAATTGGTCAAGTTGTTCATCAGCTATGTTAGAAAAACCTGTTTCCTCTCTTATTCCAAGCTCTGCAACTCTTCGCCACAAAGTCGTTCGCGAAACAAGAAGAAGAGACGATATTTCTTTCCAGGAGTAACCCAGGGCTCTAAGATTAAGTAATACTTCCTCTGAAATATTGTACTTCGGTCTTCCAGGTCCTTCTGAGGCCGTCACTTGTGGTGGATAAAGCGAGTATACAGCTAAATGGGTACAGTTAGGTGGACGTCGTAACTCCAATTCCTGAATTTTCCGACACCAATCACGATGGATAATCTGAAGGTTTGTGCCAATTTCGTTAACGACGCTTCTACTCTCAATTAGCAATGGAATAATTTGCAGTATTACCTCTATACTCAGTTCTAACTTGCTTATTATTCTCTCGATCAAGGGTCGGAATATCGTATTTCTTTCTTGGTCGCACATACTGAGCAGGTTATCGACATCTTGGAAAAATTGCTCTAGCTGCTGCGAAACGTTTATATCTTCGTATTCTTCCAAGTTGTCCGCCATGATGAATTGTGATTTATAGCCTGCGAGCAGGCCGACTTGAGGGTTGAGGCCTTGAAATCCTTGAATATATATTTTTTGAGCTTGAATAAAAATATATTTCTGTTGAATGAATATTTTTGTTGAAGTTGAATGAATATTTTTGTTGAAGTTGAACGAATATTTTTGTTGAAGTTGAATGAATATTTTTGTTGAAGTTGAATGAATATTTTTGTTGAAGTTGAATGAATATTTTTGTTGAAGTTGAATGAATATTTTTGTTGAAGTTGAATCGATTTGTTGAAGTTGAATGAATATATTTGTTGAATATGAATGTAAACTCTTGAAGTTGAACAAATATTTTCTGTTGAATTTTGAAACAAATCGCCAACCATACCTGAGCTACCCTGACTCGTATGAATTTGTAGTTGCATATCTTAGCCACTTAGTATCGCTGAAAACTTCAGCAAAAATACTTTCTATATTAATAAACTCAAAGCTGGTCATTCAGTTGTTTTTAAACTGTAACAGGGCTCAAGATTTGCGGTATCCCAATATCCACGGGATACCAGAATTCAATTTTGGATGTTGGATATCATAACTTAGTATCCCGACTGGATACAAGTTGTATACAGAAGAGGGGGTTCTGGAACGGGTGGAGCGGGTGGATCATTAAGCTCCACCCAGACGTCATAGGGATCGTATTTCATACTATTAACGACGGATCGTTTATCGACGGATCCTAGCAACCAGCGGGTAAGAATAATCATGTTCATGCTTGGCAAAAGGTTTTGAGCAAAGTGAAATAGTACAAGAATATTAAAAAATTTAAACCTTTCCAACCCGTGAAGATAATTTCCCGTTTCCTGTTGGTTAAGACTCGAACCATAGAGTAAATATTATATAGAGGGTTCACTCTCTTGGGAACCTTTGAATTTTTTGGGGTCGCGCATATCGCATTACGCATGTTGGCCGCCATTTCTCTGGCCAGTCAATTGCTTTTTCTGGCCAATAAGCACGCCGAACTGGCTGATCCGCCATTTCTCTGGCCAGTAAACTGCATATTTTTGCGTAAAAAACCGAGGACACGTTGCACCGCTGAGTGGCCCTGTATACATCTTTATTCCGTGACTCGAACCATCCATTTTACAAAATGTTTATTCTTGTCCAAACGTTTTCTCACCTCGAGAAATTTGCTGATAATAATCCACACAAGATTCACCTCAACCAAGCTTGTTATAGTCCACAACGTAATTACCACTGATGGTAATTACTGTAAACTTTTCCAATTTTGATAAAAATTCCAGCTTATATGCAACTAAAATGCACACCCGAATATGTATAATAATATATTTTATTTTTTTATTTACCACCTTTGGCAGAAGAATTACAGTGGTATTACAATTAAAGTATTTAAAAAATTTTTACAACAATTTTTAAGATATGTAAAAGCTTCATCGATAATAATGTACATTTTACTAGAATAGAGGAGAGCTATTATCTATGTATAGTGTTTAAGATATGTAAAAACTACATCGACAATAATGTACATTTTACTAGAATAAAAGGAGCTATTCCTATGTATACAAATAGTTTTGTTTAGTTAGCCATGTTCATTAAAATATTTCAACCAGGCAGCTCTAGGTATGAAAGATTGTTTATGTCTATCTGTGGATGATATTGGTGCCAGTAGTGGGTTATAACCTGTCCTTAAGTTATGTTCATGCGCGTTAGTTCTGCGAATCAGTCTTTTACATGGGTGATTTTCTGAATTTAGTATGTTATTGTATTCGTTACTTGTTAAATAGTTTCTTCTTGACGCAAGCGATTCAATTTTGTTTCTTGATAAGCCAATGATGTCTAAAGCGATTTTGTACCCTTTCAATATCCTCCTTTAGGTAATATGGTAAGCCAGCCCAGATTGGTGCCGCATATTCCAGTATGGGTCTTATCTTTGTGCAGTAGGTTGTTAGCCCTATATTGCTTGGGAGATTTGCTTTCCTGCAGACTCTCACGAAGTAGATTTTTTTACTTGCCTTCTTAACGATATCTTGTACATGTGACTTCCATTTAAGGTCGTACATGTGACTTCCATGGGGCGCCGTTTGTAAAAAAATTATTTAGCGTTTATTCTACATATTTTTACGTTATTTAGCATCTCTTGGTTTACATTTCCAAACTAAATTTGTTATTTATTAAATAGCTTTGCGATATAATAAATCGCAAATGCGATATAATAAATCGCAAGTGCGATATAATAAATCGCAAGTGCGATATAATAAATCGCAAGTGCGATATAATAAATCGCAATTGCAATATAATAAATCGCAAGTGTAATATAATAAATCGCAAGTGCAATATGATAAATCACAAGTGCGATATAATAAATCGCAAGTGCGATATAATAAATCGCAAGTGCGATTTATTAAATAGCATTTTACGTACAATATTTTGTTATTTAAGCGGCTCAAGACCAGTATATTGACCAGCGGATGTAGAGTCTAATTTTTGGCGGGAAATCGGGAATATTATTGGCGCAATATATGTAAAATGGCGGACACGGGTGACTTAGCGAAGCTCATTTCTGATGCTGTACGGCAAAGCTCTAAATGAGAGTGGAATAGGTCAGAACGTTCCGGGGAACAATCAAGGCGAACAAACAGCACACCAACGCAACAAACACGACAGGTAATTGTATTGAAATTTCTCTAACCGTCTATAACGTTTTATATACTGATCTGTGACTGTGGGTGCGACTATTTACATGAGTTATAAAACGTCTGGGGCCGGTTGTACGAACGCCGTTTAGCTTAAACGGTGGATAAGGCAAAATTAAATAACTCTAGCTTTCACACATTTTGTGAATGACTGAACTTATTGTGTAGTTGCGAACATAATTGCTTTATTCAAGTTGGAAGATTTTAGCTTGGTTGTTCGATGAATGGGCCATTCCATTTAATATAGGACCGCCCCCCTATTGAGGGGTCTGGATATCCAATGGGGGAGGAGGGGTGTCTATATTAAATGGATGGCCCAATGCATAGACTTAACTGATATTTTCAATCTATCCACTGGATTGGCTTAACGGGTTATGTGTGAGTCGGTTGCTTAGAGGCTGATTACATGGAGCGATTTCAGTCCAGGCCGAGTTCCAGTCCGGTTTCACGGGCTGAAATTTCAGCCTGGCTTTACGATAAAATCCAATAAAATACTGCGCGTGATTACATGAGAAGAATTTCAGCCGGTTTGAGCTACATGGGCTGAAAAAGTCATATAATTCGTCATATAAGCAACCGACTCACACATAACCTCTGGGGCCGGTTGTACCAAACCTGTTAAGCCAATCCAGTGGATAGATTGAAAATATCAGTTAAGTCTATGCATTGGGCCATCCATTTAATATAGACACCCCTCCTCCCCCATTGGATATCCAGACCCCTCAATAGGGGGGCGGTCCTATATTAAATGGAATGGCCCATTCATCGAACAACCAAGCTAAAATCTTCCAACTTGAATAGAACAATTATGTTCGTAACTACACAATAAGTTCAGTCATTCACAAAATGTGTGAAAGCTAGAGTTATTTAATTTTGCCTTATCCACCGTTTAAGCTAAACGGCGTTCGTACAACCGGCCCCAGACGTTTTATAACTCATGTAAATAGTCGCACCCACAGTCACAGATCAGTATATAAAACGTTATAGACGGTTAGAGAAATTTCAATACAATTACCTGTCGTGTTTGTTGCGTTGGTGTGCTGTTTGTTCGCCTTGATTGTTCCCCGGAACGTTCTGACCTATTCACATTCAGATTCAACCGCCCACTCTCATTTAGAGCATTGGCTACAGCATCAGAAATGAGCTTCGCTAAGTCACCCGTGTCCGCATTTTACATATATTGCGCCAATAATATTCCCGATTTCCCGCCAAAAATTATATTCTATATCCGCTGGTCAATGTACTGGTCTTGAGCCGCTTAAATAACAAAATATTGTAAAATGCTATTTAATAAATCGCACTTGCGATTTATTATATCGCACTTGCGATTTATTATATCGCACTTGCGATTTATTATATCGCACTTGTGATTTATTATATTGCACTTGCGATGTATTATATTACACTTGCGATTTATTATATCGCAATTGCGATTTATTATATCGCACTTGCGATTTATTATATCGCAATTTCGATTTATTATATCGCACTTGCGATTTATTATATCGCACTTGTGATTTATTATATTGCACTTGCGATGTATTATATTACACTTGCGATTTATTATATCGCAATTGCGATTTATTATATCGCACTTGCGATTTATTATATCGCAATTGCGATTTATTATATCGCACTTGCGATTTATTATATCGCAATTGCGACTTATTATATCGCAAAGCTATTTAATAAATAACGAATTTAGTTTGGAAATGTAAACCAAGAGATGCTAAATAACGTAAAAATATGTAGAATAAACGCTAAATATTTTTTTTACAAACGGCGCCCCATAAATATGTGGTGCATCGATAAGTCGATAACGCAAATCGTACACATGTATACGCATGCGCAGTGGTAATAACATTTGACATTTACAAAAAATTTCAGCTTATATGCAACTAAAATGCACAACCGAATGTGGTGCATTGATAACGCAAATCATACACATACACACGCATGCGCAGTGGTAATAACATTTGAATTTACAAAATTCAGATTATATGCAACTAAAATTCATTGGCCGCATGTGGTGCATCAATAACGCAAGTCATACACGTGCATACGCATACGCAGTGGTAATAACATTTAAAATTTGCTAAAATTTTGACATTTTACAACAAAGTACTTCTTTGTTTGAGTCGGTGAGCAAACGCTCAAAGCAGTAAGTTAATGCTCTGAGTTTTTTGAGCATGTGCTCTGAGTAAAATTAGTGAATGAGCAAGTACTCAACGAGTCCCTTAGAGCAGGTGCTCATCTGCTCATAAGTCCCGCTTGCATCACCGGGATTTCACGTTTCTGGAACCATAAAAAGTCATGAATCATACAAGTACACGTTTGGACAAAATGTCTATTTATTAAAAACATCAAATTCCGTAATACAAAAGTATAATATTCTATAGCTCATTATGAAGCAGTTTAATCATCGCTTTCAGTGTTTTCCTCATTAAAACTGTAGCCTTTTAAAAGTCTTTTTATTAGAAACTTTCTCTTATCAACAGCTGCTTCTAGAGCTTCTTCTGGATCAAAGTCATCATTCTCGACAAATGTACGTATCCTTTGTCTGCATTATTTTCCTATGTACTGGATCTTTCTTTAGTTGTTTCATCCACAAAAGGCGTTCCTAGTTCCTTTTGCAGCTTAGGCAGAATATTGGAGTAAGCTATGTCTCTAGCAGATTGCTCATCAAGACCACTGGCTATCAAATCATTCTTCATTTCCTCATAAATCGTGTAATTTCTCTGTTTTGCCTCCTCTATCAGTGGTATCCAAGGATCCTTTTCTTCCTCCTCAGTTTCTGACTCATTTTCTGCTGTCATTGAACTTTCAGACTTTTCAGTTGAAGTTGTCGAAACATTGTCTTCGGAATCCATTGTCTGACTATTCGTGTCTGTTTCTGACATGTTTCTCTCTTGATCCCGTAGTGGACAGTACTCCTTTTCGTGTCTACGTAGATTGAAACCACGATTAAATTGCTTTCCGCAAAATTGACAGCTCATTCCGCTAGCACTGACTGTCCAGAAATAACTTGTTATTGAGCAGCACGGTACTTTTATGAGCACATGCTTCCTTGCGCTCAAAGGGAACTCAGAGTCGGTACTTATATGCTCAATGAGCGCTCGGTTACTGCTCAGAGCACCTGCTCATCTGCTCATCTCACAAAATAAGTGCTTCAAAATACTGTCTATGTACGCTCACAAAAGAGTTCTTAACCTTCACTTCTGCTTTATGACCTGGACAAAATTATAAATGCAGTGTGGAGCATACTTCATGTCATTCGTGTGATGCTCAGAGAAATTATAAAGATTTGCTTATCATTCCGTAATGCATTTAATCTTGCTTGAGTAAGGTATTGCTGCCTATCTTCGCGGGAAAGTTGATGAACGTCGGCCAAATGGTTGGATAATTTTAGCAAACTCTTCTTTCCACACAGAGGACAGTCTTTACCTCTACGCGGCATAATGTAAACTGATAAGTATCGTTCATTTCAGCAACATAAAAAGAGTCCCTTCAGATGTTTGCTGAACACTCAGTCTTGTGGTCATCGGGCCTTATGCTCATTTGCTCATATTGCTCAGAGCACATGCTCAAAAAACTCAGAGCACATGCTCATCTGCTCATAAGGTCCGATGGCCCGAAGACTGGGTGTTCAACAAACATCTCAAGGGACTCTTTTTATGTTGTTGAAATGACCGATACTTATCAGTTTACATTATGCCGCGAAGACGTAAAGACTGTCCTCTATGTGGAAAGAAGGGTTTGCTAAAATTATCCAACCATTTAGCCGACGTTCATCAACTTTCCCGCGAAGATAGGCAACAATACCTTACTCAAGCAAGATTAAATGCATTACGGAATGATAAGCAAATCTTTATAATTTCTCTGAGCATCACACGAATGACATGAACTATGCGCCACACTATATTTATAATTTTGTGCAGGTCATAAAGCAGAAGTGAATGTTAAGAACTCTTTTTGAGCGTACATAGACAGTATTTTGAAGCACTTATTTTGTGAGATGAGCGGATGAGCAGGTACTCTGAGTAGTAACCGAGCGCTCATTGAGCATATAAGTACCGACTCTGAGTTCCCTTTGAGCGCAAGGAAGCATGTGCTCATAAAAGTACCGTGCTGCTCAAAACAAATTATTTCTGGACAGTCAGTGCTAGCGGAATGAACTGTCAATTTTGCGGGAAAGCAACTTAATCGTGGTTTCAATCTACGTAGACGCGAAAAGGAGTACTGTTCACTACGGGATCAAGAGAGAAACATGTCAGAAACAGACACGAATAGTCAGACAATGGATTCCGAAGACAATGTTTCGACAACTTCAACTGAAAAGTCTGAAAGTTCGATGACAGCAGAAAATGAGTCAGAAACTGAGGAGGAAGAAAAGGATCCTTGGATACTACGGATAGAGGAGGCAAAACAGAGAAATTACACGATTTATGAGGAAATGAAGAATGATTTGATAGCCAGTGGTCTTGATGAGCAATCTGCTAGAGCTTACTCCAATATTCTTCCTAAGCTGCAAAAGGAACTAGAAAGTATTTATATGGAACGCCTTTTGTGGATGAAACAACTAAAGAAAGTCCAGTACATAGGAAAATAATGCAGACAAAGGATACGTACATTTGTCGAAAATGATGACTTTGATCCAGAAGAAGCTCTAGAAGCAGCTGTTGATAAGAGAAAGTTTCTAATAAAAAGACTTTTAAAAGGCTACAGTTTTAATGAGGAAAACACTGAAAGCGATGATTAAACTGCTTCATAATGAGCTATAGAATATTATACTTTTGTATTACGGAATTTGATGTTTTTAATAAATAGACATTTTGTCCAAACGTGTACTTGTATGATTCATGACTTTTTATGGTTCCAGAAACGTGAAATCCCGGTGATGCAAGCGGGACTTATGAGCAGATGAGCACCTGCTCTAAGGGACTCGTTGAGTACTTGCTCATTCACTCATTTTACTCAGAGCACATGCTCAAAAAACTCAGGGCATTAACTTACTGCTTTGACCGTTTGCTCACCGACTCAAACAAAGAAGTACTTTGTTGTAAAATGTCAAAATGTTAGTAAATTCAAATGTTATTACCACTGCGCATGCGTATGTATGTGTATGATTTGCGTTATCAATGCACCACATTCGGCAGGAGCATTTTAGTTGGATATAAGCTGAAATGTTTAGTAAATTTCAAATGTTATTACCACTGCGCATACGTATACATGTGTACGATTTGCGTTATCGATGCACCACATTCAGTTGTACATTTTAGTTGCATATAAGCTGAATTTTTTTATCAAAATTGGAAAAGTTTACAGTAATTACGTTGTGGACTATAACAAGCTTGGTTGAGGCACAGTATAGAGACGAGTAGTGGCCCTACTGGTCGTCTGAGACGACCAGTAGGTAGTGGTGGGCGATACTGCGAATATCGATTTCGATACGATACCGAGTACTTTTTTATCGATACCACTGTTTCGATACTTTTTTTCGATACCGATACTGGTCAGTAGACAAAGTACTTCATACACTAGTTAAATATGTTCGTACCACAACGATTAATAGTCTTTATATTTAATTTAACATTTCTGCCATTTTCCAGCATGAAAAGGAAAAACCTGGAAAAAAACCCGCTGTGAAAAGCTGTTACTACATGCTCGTTTGGCAAAGAACTAAACGAAGAACTTCATGTAACATTAAATATTAAACATAATCCGGTCACATGACAAGTATCGAAAACATCGATATTTTAAAAAAGTATCGATACCATCTTTTGAATTGTGAATATCGAAAGTATCGATACTTTAGTAGTGGTATCGCCCACCACTACCAGTAGGGCCACTCGGCCACAGTATAAAGACCACTCGTAGGGCCACTCGGCGATGCAACATGTAGCCGGCTTTTTATGCAAAAATATGCAGTTTACTGGCCAGGAAAGTTAGTCCAGCTTGCTTATTGGCCAGAAAAAGCAATTGACTGGCTGCCAATGCGTAATGAGCGGCCACACAAAATTTCGAATGAGTGGCCCTACTGGTCGTCTCTATACTGTGGTTGAGGTGAATCTTGTGTGGATTATTATCAGCAAAATTTCTCGAGGTAAGTTAGTTATTCAAAACGTTTGGACAAGAATAAACATCTTGTAAAATGGATGGTTCGAGTCTTAACCAACTGGAAACGGAAAATTATCTTCACGGGTTGGAAGGTTTAAATTTTTAATGCTGGTATCCGTCGATAAACATAATTAATAGTATGAAATACGATCCCTATGACGTCTGGGTCCACCCGCTCCACCCATCTCAGAACCCCCCTTCTGTATACTACTTCTATTGTTCATCCTCCGCTATCTCCTCGACACGCAATTGGGCCGCCACTGCAGCATCCCGTTTCGGTCTAAATGTCTCTGCTTCTGGGTTGAGGGTTGCTGGAACTGGTTCTTTCTTGTCACACGAGAGCTCTAGTGGGTAAAGATGCTGCACGGCACGTTCAACGTTGTGACTTTTCTGTGCGTACTTTGGCTCCCCTTATTTTTCCATCTTTTCCTTCAATCCATTCTTCGACACTTCCTAGCGGCGATCGTCCACGCTTTTAATCACGTCCACGTCAAGTAATTCCTTTAAGTAGGAAAACTTTGTTAAGGTTGGTATTTTCATTGAGTCAATCTCTGATGTAAATTTTCCCCAAAACGGTAGCCATGATTCGAACTTACCGTTGAATTTCGTTATTGGTAACTAATTTGGCGGCAGAAGTTTGTTTACATTGTTCGCTAATTTCTGCTTCGCTTGCTTTTTCTTTCTCGCGTTCTTTCTCAAATTCAGCCTTTTGCTCGAGTAATTCTCGTTTAAACGCAAGGTTTTTCTTGTGCACTTGTGCTGCCTTTTCATCTTGCTCTCGGCGATCGATTTCTTGAATTTGTTGAGCCAATGTTTGTACATTTTTGTCAGCTATAGCTAGTCAGTTCGTCTTCGTATTCTTTGGCCCGTTTATCGCTGTGGCGACATTCACGATAGATTCTCGCTGGCGTTCAGAGGCTTGACGGTCTTGTGAATGTTGATCATTAACCATTTATTGGCAATCTCCAACAGTCTATAGCTGATTTGTGTCTTTTGTAAATATATATAACTTATAACATACCATGTAAATTTGTTTATATGCTCTGAAAATGTTGTACTTTACTGTAAACAACGAAACGTCAGCTAATAAAATTTTCTTATATATTACGTGTGGCTTAAAACTAATTTGCTGGGCTCTTATTCATTGGGCGTAAATGACAAATCTGCCTGTGCGGTTGTGGCTAATAAGGCAAATTTGGTAATGTCAATCTCATCCACGCAAACAGTGTGCACTATTATAATGTTCCGTTTGTATCTATCTTTATGTCAATTGAAAAAGGAAAAACCAACATCAAATTAACAAACGACTTAGAGAACTTAAGAATTTATAGAAGAACTGGCAACAAAAAGATAAAGGTTTATAATATAAGCTTCACCGGAAAGTGAGTACGGCCAAAGACGACGAGACAATAGTGGTGACAGCTAATATCCTGTTATATTTATCGCGGTCAATATCACCACAGTGATATCACACAGTTTGCAATCTTAAACTTTTAAGGGAGATACACAATCTTCGATCAATTTTTTGGCATGGTCGAGAATACCAATCGAACACTGTTAGTTCATCAATTGTTATTGATAATCAATTGTTCATCTATTTTCAATATCAATCGATTAATTGATATCGATTTTATAAATTATCGATTTCATCGATTGCACCATAGACAATCCATGAGACAATGTCTTCTGGATTGTCTGATTGCACATGCCGGGTGTCACTCTGTTCTTTATATAATCATACTATTACTCAAATGTAATATTTCTTTATTCAACATAATGCCCACAGCCATGTATGATGTACAAGGAAGAACAACACTTCCTAATACACATTTATAGTTGCTAACAGCTCAGGGCCGGATTAACCATATGGCAGAAGCGGCATATGCCACGGGCCCCGCGCCTTCAAGGGGCCCCGCGCTTTAGGCTGGAAAGAAAAATAGAAAAACAACCCTGTAACAGCTATTACTAAACTATAAATTTCAGCAAATGTTCAAGCAAATTATATAGTGTGACGTCACTTATAGGTTGATAATTGATTTTAAAAGCGAAACAAAATCGAAATCTTGTAACATAGAAGACAATTTATCATAAAAGACTTACTGTGGTATATCCATTGGAACACGATGTTCGGAACGGCTCCGAAACTGTTCAAAGAAATCTCCAAAAATACTCATTTCCGATGGTTTTTGATGAGACAAAACAGCACGCTATATTTTCCAAAAGTTCTCGCCATATTTACCAGGATCTTAAATTAGATACACCAGAAGCCTTGTGTGTTTACCTATCAACCTCTGCCTATCAGCTACGGTTTTCTCTATATCATTTTCATGAGATATGAACAAGACAAAAATTTAGCCAGTCAAAGCATCTTGAAGAATCTTCCACACGAAAAGTGTAAATTCTAAACCAAATTCCCTCCGAATTTCAAAGTCAACTGCCCGATACCAATACCATTCGCGAATTTGTCCCCGGTCGCCACTTGTTTCCATCTACCAAACTGACGTTATTTGTTACGTCAAATGATGTTACGTCATTTTTTCAACTTTGAAGTAACAGTTAAAAACTTTGTAACCAGGGGCGCAGTTTAGGGGGTGAGGGGTGTGACACCCTCCATCATTTGTGAATTTTCCATAAAAGTCGGTCCCAAATTGTAAAATTACACACTTAATTCGGTCCGAGTTGGTCCAAAACATCCTGTCTAAAAAACGTATAATAAACGATACAAAAATTGTCAATAAAAGAAATCAACATTGCAAAACCCAGAGATATATTTCCTCTTAAGGGGGTCCTCTACCAAATTTTTTTTTTACTGTTAATCTAATGATATGAAACACTTCTTTTAGTATGTTGTTGGGCTAGATACCCTGACCAAAAAAAGGTATAGTTGGAAGAAGTGGTTGCCATGGTTACCAAGATAAAAGACCCCATATGGTGAAATATGGGGTCTTTTATAAGCATGATAACTAAAAAAGTATTAATGTTAAAGACATAGAATAACTTTTATTTATTAACTAACGACATTATCTAGGAGATGAAGTAAAATTGTTAGCATATGTGTTATAATAAATGTTTTACGCCATGAATACTAAAAATGAACATCACTATCCTCACTTAAGATATTTTACTATGTCTCCTAGAGCAGGTTATATAGAGTAAGCCCTGAAAATTTCAGCAAGATAGCTTTAATTCTTCTTAAGATATCCTGCGCGCAATATTGTTAATTACACGTTTTCGGTAATTTGAGAAAAACAGCTTTAAAGTCAAATATTTAGTTTATTTACAAGATAATCACTTAGGAATGTGCTCTTTTTCTCCGATTTAAAGCAATTTTCATGAACTAAAAACCCATGGAGGTTATTGAGAAGGCTTTAAAGTATATAATTATTGGTTTTCTAAAATTTCATAAATATTTTGAAAACCGTAAAAAATTTGGTATAGGACCCCCTTAAAGCAATATACTCAAATGTAAGATGACATAACCATACACGACTGCGCAAAACCTCCTAACTTTTGCTCTGCCGCATTTGTGCATTCTATTTTCACTCACGTCATGCAGTATTCTCGAGTGAAATTAAGTCAACTCTGTTGTAAAACTGCAGTTTCTAATTGGGTCTTTATGATGTTGAAGGTTACGTTTTGGGGGGCGTTTTCTTTAAATAACTGCGTTTAAAGAAAATTGCAGCGAAATATTTGAATTCGAAACGAGAGTGTTTGAAATCTTATATATATTAATGAAAGGGCCTATAACGAAAGAGGTAGAGTAGACTCTGAAAATGCCATTTCCGACGATCTACAGGCAACCATAGTAGCGCCTCGTGGATGTCGGCCCCCTATTTCTTAACGAATCCTTCTACACCCCTGGCACTATACATATTTTTACATTAACTCGTAATACTTGTTTTGATGTGGTCAAACAAAGATCAAAAGTCGATCCCTGAACAATGGACATCCCCCCAAACTTTCTTGGAATGTGCGCCCCTGTTTGTAACTGACCCTAAGTCCCTAACCCAAAACCTACCCTAACTCCTAACCCTAACCCTAACCGTAACCAAATTGATGAAGAAAAATCAAGAAAAACGAATATGAAAATCTTTGAAAATCGGGAAAATTGCGTAACGTCAGTTTGATAGATGGAAACAAGTGAAAACCTTTGTCGCCCCTCCGGATGTCTCCCTGACGTATCTATTTTAGTCTGGCGTTATAGACGCTTTGGCGCTTTTCTGCCTGGCATGTTTTGTGCCAATATGATATTATGATTGTATTTCAGTGCATACGTTCTGTAACTTCTGTTTTAAATTGGGGTTATTTGTCAAACGAGAGCTGAAGATCTGACAATTATACGGTTTATTATTTTGTTTCTTTGTATGCTTAGTTTTAATATTTGTAAATGTTTATATAAACGTTCTTGAAAACTATTAAATCATGGTAAAGGAAATGGTCGGTGGTTGTTGTGTCTGTTCAGATGAACGAGGATGGGATGAAAATCCACTTGTATATTGCGACGGACACGGATGTAACGTCGCAGTACATCAAGGTGAATTATATATAAATATCATTCATTTTTGGGTTTATATGTATATCAAAGAATAGGGTACCTGTAGGCTGTAGAGCAGTAAACATTTATGGCATGTTTAACTGTATATACTATATACTCACTTGTTGACATTAAATATATAAAATTATTTTCCTCTTTGACATTGAAAGCTTGCTATGGAATTGTGCAAGTACCAAAAGGACCTTGGTTCTGTCGCAAGTGTGAATCACAAGAGAGAATTGCTCGAGTGGTAAGTTAGCCATACAAACATGAGCATGATTAGGAGTTGATTCTGTCCGGATGATTGCTTTGATCCTACATCCTACTACAGACCATTTATTGTCTAGTTTGCACCAAAAAGTTCATTTCGTCCCAATTATTTAGTAATCCCCTCCCCCTCTTCTCCAAACAAGTCCGCAAAGCAGGACAAATCTGTTTACATTTGTTGACGGTCCCTTCCTACATTTGCTGTAAAATGCTGAATATTTTAATGTCCCTGTGAAGGCTGGATACAGCATGATCAGGGGGGGGGGGTGCTGAGCAGGCACTAGTCATAGAATCGGCCATGGCTGTTGGCTGAGGTACTACTGCTTTGGCTGTGTTCTGAAGGAACAAGTGGCTGGGTTAGTCGAGGTTTGTTGTAGTGTAGCTAGATGTTGAGCGTCGTCTTCACAAGTAATTTTTCTGTCAGTTTTCCATTTTTCTGGGATAATGTTGAATAAATCATTTAAATCATTATAAATAAAACAAACAACATTGGAGCAAGTATGCTACCATGTGGTACACCACATGTAATATAGCTGACACAATACCATCCACAAGAACTAGATGTGTGTCGGCCAGTTTAGCAATCAGTAAACAATTTAAATGCTTGTTGTACATCATATTGTCTACGTTTTGCCCAGATTAGCCAGAGTGAAAAGCTTTGACGAAATCTAAATACTATATATTATATCTGTCTCGATATAATTGTCAAGGTTTTCCAATCCTGTGCAGATTTAATTTAATTTAAAAAATGATTAGAAACTCCCAAAGGGTTTTTCAGGTCTAATTTGCAATAAACAATATCTAGTTAAAAGTAGTTATGTCTATATACATTTCTTAACTAAAGTAGGAATAAAAAGGGTTTTCATCGGTCCTCTCTTGAAAGTATGTAAACAGCTGGTATCGATAATGTCTCGCGGAAGTGAGTTCCATAGACTGATAGCGCAGTATAGAAATGTGCGCTGCCCCGAAGCTGATCTGTAAGCTGGGATATCTAAACTGTGTACTAAAGACTGTGTACTAAAGACTGCTCCACTCATGCGCCAAACTTAATTGTATTAGGTGCGACTCTGGAGCGACACAAGAGCGGCAGTGATTCAAACAGTGTACAAAATATAATGTTGTTGACGAGAGAGCATGTTCGCGCGGGAATTCTAAATTCGCGGGAATTCTGCCGTACCTAATTGATTAATATACGTCGCTCTTCTGTCGCACCTAATTCGTTATTTAAGTTTGGCGCATGAGTGGAGCGGCATCTGAAACGGGCCTTATAAACCGATCACTAAGGTATTAACTAGGAACTAATCCCTTAACACACTTGAATGCCAGAATACCATCTTTATACTTCAGAGTACTGTCTACAGGGAGCCAGTTCAGTTCTTTAAGAGCCGGTGTTATATGGTCAAATTTGTTTGCCCCAGTAATATGATCCTTGCAGTGAAATTCTCTACTTTTTGCAACTTAACGATATTTTTCTTCGCTGTATTGGACCATACGGATGGGCAATAACATAATCGGCTAAAAACTAGAGCATTCGCAATGTTTGCTAATGTGTTGGTGTCCAAAAGATGTTTTACTCTAATTATTTGACATAAGCTACAGGTGCAAGAACTGCAGCATTTGTGTTATGCATGATTGATTTTGTAAGAAGCCATGTTGTCTCAGAATGATAAAGTTTATGATTGTAAAGTCATCTACAAACACAACCAGGGGTGGAAAAAGAAAGTTCCCAGAAAATTCCTAGAATGCCAACCTGTACAACAGTCAACAATCTAGTATTTGATATTAGAGTGTATACTCTAGAAGCAGATGACCATCAGATATATTTTAGATACGTAGACAGATAGATCTAGATATTTGCTGATTTGCATTGCAGTTGTGAGATCAACAGGGGTTGGAGGGAAAGGGCGGACACGTTTGGCTAAGCTTTTCGTTCTTTGCTAATTAGAGAATTGCTCTAATATTCATTATTGACAGAAATTTTTTGTTTGATCACATTGGTCCCAGAAAGAAAAATTTTTCCAGGCCTGAACACAACGTTCCAAAATTTTTGCAATGATTGTCAAAAGAGATATTGGTTAACACTGCAGGGTTAAGGGGGTTGTCAGAAAAGCTTTGAAAAATAAGATTGCCTGGATGGTCAAAAGGCCCATTAATTTCATTTTTGTATAGAGTGCAATTTGGAAAAAACATGCACGAGTGAGTTTTTCAAAGACTATCAAAATTGCACGAGTCCGAAGGACGAGTGCTATTTGAGGTCTTTGAAAAACTCACGAGTGCATGTTTTATCAAATTGCACGAGAAATCATGCTATTACTTATTAATAATATACATGAAAAAATTTAACACGAAGAGAATCTTTCCAATCGGAATACTTTATGCAAAATAATATGAAAAAAAATGTAACAGGAAGAGGTTTTTTCTAGTCAAAAATGATTTTTGTGCAAATTAAAAAAAAATTAAAAATTTGCACTATATTTCCTTTTTTCTGCACTGTATTTCCTCAAAACTGCACTGCTCTCAGCCAATCAGAATTGAGAAATATTTTCATGTATATTATTAATTTAATAATTGGCCTGTCAAAACCAAAATTTGGATTTGATATGGGAATTGGCACCCCTCCTGCACCCTTCCTGGCCAAGCATAGGAGGGGTGCGCACCCCGCCTGAAATAACGGTCGGACATTTTCCGGACAACTTTTGACCGTTATTTCAGGCTCTGCCAGACTGCCACACACCCCCCCCCCTGCACCTCCCAGTTAATCCATCCCTGTTATATGCTTGTAGAATTATTAGGATCAAACTACCAGAAATATCTTCAAGAGCAAAGGTCCTTCGCGAGGGGCAAATCACTGATTTAAATCTCGTACATCTTCAGAAAAATCACAAAAATAGAAAATCACCAAAAATAGACAAATCACAAAAATATGGAAAATGACAAAAATAATCGAACCTCGCACTTTTTAGGAGTGATTTGCCCCTCCGCCCTTCGTCTGGTAGTTAGTCGCTAACCTACAGTACAGTAGTAACCTTATCCTACTAACTCCCGAGCATATCGTTTATCGCTACCTACAGTACACTGGAACCACACATGATTCAAGATTTTTGCATTGTACCAAATGTTTCAAGACGCTCTTCAAGTATTCACCAAAGTTCAGAATGCAAGCTCTGTCCATAGTAATTAAAGTAATAAATATGTCAAGGGACAAAATATGTAGTAAAACCTAGTATGCTGACGTATTTACGAAAAACACTCGAATGGCGTCAACAGAGTGAGCAGACACGTCATTTTTGCGTCTCGTTTACCATCACGCGATTATTTTAGCGATAATTCGCAATGGAAATTATGAAAACAGATCACACAAGTATGTGTGATCTGTTTTATGACATCATACTTATTGGCCTGGATACAATTATTCCTGCAAAAGCAGTCAGACTCCACTGTAAAGATAAAGCGTGGATTACGCCTGAAATAAAGTCGCTTATTTCCCAAAGACGAAAAGCTCTTAGCTTGGGAAATAAGACTGAATACAATAAACTAAGAAACAAAATAATCCGTGTCATCAAACAAGCGAAATTTAATTTTTATGAATCTCAAGTGAGCCATTTAAAAAATTCAAAGCCAAAAAATGGTGGAGTGCAATAAACAATTTAGCTGGCTCTTCTTCGAAAACAGTTTTCAATTCTGCTGAGGTCAATGGAACCATCTTACAAGGAAAAGCACTAGCGTCCGCAGTTAACAATGTATCAGAGTATGAAAAATTCATATTGAAGAATCCAGGGACCCCTACACTATCTCTGACTTTGCTATTGAATTCCATCTAAAGAAAGTTAAATCCAACAAAGCACCTGGTCCAGATGGCATACCGAATTGGATTCTCAGTACGTTTTCTATGGAGCTCTCTGAACCTGTGACAATTATATTTAACACCTCTATTAAACAGGCACAGGTCCCAAGGCAGTGGAAAGAAGCAAATGTTATTCCAGTCCCAAAGTTCGACCTATATCACTAACTGCTACATTATCAAAAATTACTGAATCGTTCCAATTTCGAAGGATCATGGATGGCATTCATCCGATATTGGATCAAAGACAATTTGGTTCATTAAAAGGATGTTCTTCTGTGGATGCGTTAATTAGCATGTCCCACTGTTGGTTTTCAGAGACAGGTGGCAATGGCGAAACTGTACGCGTTTTCCTATTAGATTTCAGTAAGGCATTTGATAGAATCAATTATCAAATCCTCATAAATAAGATGCGATTACTCGGCATTGATAATTCTTTAATTAATTGGGTGATTGACTTTCTCGTACAAAGAAGACAAAGGGTGAAGTTGGGCCCCATGTTATCGAATTGGTCATTTGTAAATGGTGGCGTACCGCAGAGTACAATTCTTGGCCCGCTTCTTCTCATTATGGTCAACG
Organism: Trachythela sp. YZ-2020; assembly: GCA_016169945.1. Classification (NCBI taxonomy): domain Eukaryota; kingdom Metazoa; phylum Cnidaria; class Anthozoa; order Malacalcyonacea; family Clavulariidae; genus Trachythela; species Trachythela sp. YZ-2020. Next base: position 5,857,093 of record JADLSH010000389.1, read on the forward strand.
ATTTAGCCATCACTCATAACAACCGATGGAAATATGTTGACGACACTAGTCTCTCGGAAACAATCATTAAAGGTAAACAAAGTCATTTACAAACTGTTATTGACGATATAGAGAAATGGTGTACAGAGAACGATATGGTACTTAACCACGCCAAATGTAAAGAGCTGATCATTTCGTTTGCTAAAGATACACCGAACCTTCGTCCACTGTTCGTTGGAAAGCGTTGTATTTCCCGGGTTTCATCGGCAAAAGTCCTTGGTCTTTTTTCTCGTCTGATCTCCCCTGGATCTTGCATATCGAATATATTGTAGCAAAAGCATCAAAGAGACTTTACTTTCTCCGAGTAGTTAAACGAAGCGAAGTTGGAGAGAATTCTCTGATCCAAGTGTTTTTTACATGTATACGGCCGTCCTTGAATATGCATGTCAGATTTGGAATTACGGTGCTCCAGATTATTTAAAAGAAGAGGTTGAAAGAATCTAAAAACGCGCTTTACGAATAATATATCCTGGTCTATCATATCGGGAAGCCTTGAAATTTAAAGAAATCCAATCACTTAGTCAAAGAAGAAATGATATATGCGTGTCATATTTCAAAAAACATCTTTACCCCGAACACAAGTTACACGAACTCGTTCCTGACAGACGTGAGAACTTAGTCAATTATACCCTTCGTAACAATAATCATGTCAATCAAATTGACTGTAAAACTAATAGATTTCGAAATTCATTTTTACCTTCAAGCATTATAGCTTATAATGACTCATTAAATTAAATTTGACTTTTTAGCGATTTCTATAATTCGGATAGTATTAACATTCATTGTTTTTAACATTCCTAAATAGTTTCTTTACTATGTAATTTAAAACTTTTCATGTAGTATATATTATTAAGAGTTTCTCATTATTTGTACTTAAAATTTGTAATTAATCCTGTATATTTCAGCTTTTAGCTGCTATTCAGATTAATATTTGTTAAATATTATTATAATATTATTAACACATCGAAAATCAAGCATCACGTATCAAGAAATATTGAATTTCACGTTCACACAGAAACGGAAAATAAAACATGTTCAAGAATGTATGCATGGAATACGCCGATTATACGTCGAACACAAACAATATCGCATTAATGACGCTCTTTCTGAAACTAAATTCGCCGAAACTAAAACATTTTTAATGCGTTTCCTGTTATAAACAATGCGCAGCAATTAAGATTTCGTCAATGTCCATTCTTATTCTGATTCGCCAAATCACTTTGTCTTGTATGAAATCACGAAATCCACCTATTCCCGACTCTCGCCGGTGTTCCATTTCACGATTTCACGCATAAAAAATATCTCAATTCCGCGTCACGCAAAAATCATGGGGCCCCCTTTGGGCCCCCTTTTAACCCCAATGCACCTTCTTAGTTGTATTACTCTGTGTCACTCCAGGCGATTTTACTCTTTGAGTGAAGATCTATCAATGATCTGTTATATGATCTTGAATATTTCGGAAGGGGATCAACTAGCTCTCTGAGTACTGGCGTGTACAAGCGAAACAGTAAAGTAACGTCAACACATCAGGCGTTTTCAGCTCTTGTTTGTTGTTCAAAATCCCTACATACGTCTATAGCGAGATGAATTTTTGCGCAGGACTGCTTGCAGTGCCTTCACTTGCCTAAAAGCATATAAGTATATATATGTCCGTTTAGCTTATCCATTAGGCAAGCCCAGGCAAAATAGTTGTTCTATTCACTTGTCTTAACACACACGTGTAAAGGAGAATGTCTCGTAAATTTCACGACCTTTGGGTCCAATATGTGTTAAGAGAAAGGGGTTCTGATTTTATCACTCTTTGAAACTGATTCAGTGTTTTTCCCATATTTTCCATCCGTGAGATGGGTTTCCTTCGAAGGAAAATGGCGGCGACAGTCGAAGGCTATCCATAAATGACGGTAAATTTCAAGAAAAATTCCACCAAGTTTTACAATAAAACGAGATACAATACCAGTGAAAGTCGCACAATTGACATGTATGCAATGTTAGAACTTTGTTATAAACGATTTTAATAGCGAAAAATCCCACTTTTTGACACCATGTCTTAAAATAGATACGTCAAAATAACATTTGACAATTATGTAACACAGGTCTTTTACAGAAAAAGGATAAATACTCGGCATCTCGCTCGATATAGCTAATTGAAATGGTCTTTGTAGTTGGAAATTTTGAGCGAAAATAGTATACATGTTTGAGCGGACCTGACCAGGAGCCGTTGCGAAAAATGTAACTTACCATGGGCGGCAATTGCTCCTGCATGGTTAGGTCTCAAGTATATGTATATAATTTGCGCTCATATTTTAACCTGACTAAGCCAATTACAATAATTAAAAAGCAACGGCCAGTTTTGTCCTTGGACGCTATGCCGGCTCGGATGACATCATTAAGTTGAAATGGTTACCCGTAAAAGAACAATGGTCAAACTCGGGCATCTCCCTCGAGATTCCCATGATCTCACATACATTTCAAGACCAAGCTGCTAAGCTTTTTAATAACTTACCATTAGAAACACGTAACTGTCCGGATTTTAATGTGTTTCGCAGAGATACTTTTAATAATTTGTTGAATAAAGCCAAATCTCGCTTAGACAATATATTAAGATACTGTTTTTCTTACAATCGATATTAATTACCTGTTTATTATAGAAATTATATAGCTATTATATTTATTGTAGATAGATATTTCAGGTGAAGAGCCACCTTGTGGATATACTGAAATAAAGTCATTATTATTATTATTACTTGAATGTCATGTTGTGACAGTGTAGGTAAGCTTCGGGTTTTAGTGTCAAACTACCTGAATATTCAACAAGAATTTCCACGTTTCAAGCACGTTACGAAGGCCTTTCGCCTGGAAGGTAGTACACAACACAGTCTTTTAACTACTAACTTCCAGACGAAGGGCCTTTGCTCAATACGTCGAAGTTCTTGTTGCTTTTTTCAGCTAGTTTGATCCTAAAGACCCGAAGCCAATTATTTAAACAACTACATGTAAAAATGCATGGAAGGTAAATTCACTTTTTCGGAAAACGAATAATGGAATGTTTTATTTAATTTTAGCTTATCCACTGTTAAGGCTAAACGGATTTCATACAACCTGCCCCATCAGAGTTCTGCTACAATTTTGTTCGCCTATTATTAACAATCAGATTTTTCCACGTAATTAAATAGTTTTCTTTTTTTCGTAGAAATGTGAACTCTGTCCAATGAAAGAGGGAGCTTTAAAACGAACTGACACTGGAGGTAACGTGTAACTAATGATATTATACAATCAAATTTCCTTATTTAACATAGTCAGCAATGCCCGTCTTATTCTCAGTGTCCGGCAGCCTTCACAACATTCTCATCAAATAATGGGCGTCTGATGAGCCATATTGGACGTGGTGACGTCAGCTTATGGTAAATTTAAAATAAAGGCAAAACCTGCGAAATTTGCAAGACGTTAAGCGAAATCACTTGTACTGTGGTTGATTCGAAGTTCGGTCTCGCCAAATATGTAAAGTCTCGACCTCCCGCACTAATTAAAAGGGATCCAAAATGCATTCCTCATTTCGAATGGCTGCTGGCCTACAAATGCTTTCGATTGGCTGCTGGCCTACATGAATAAAAACACAGTTATCACATTTAACATTTTGCGGTTGGTTTTTAGGATGGGCTCATGTTCTCTGCGCTCTATATATTCCTGAAGTGAGATTTGGCAATGTGAGCACAATGGAACCTATCATACTGTCATCTGTACCTCATGAAAAGTTTCAAAAGGTCTGCCTTATGATGTATTGTACTTTATTGTATATAATAATCTGAGTTTTATGCAATATGCATTTTTATTGGTCAAGAGCTATGATCTGTTAGAGGACAGACGCACGGATTACGCCATTTCACTGACGTAATATCTTTAAGCCAATCACAGCTCGTTCAGAAGCATCACGAACCAATGACGTGCGTTGTTTTGTATAGGTCATGGATCACGTCAAATGGCGTGTAAATCTCTTGCCGTCGCGCTTAAAAGCCCCGAAAACGTTTCGACACGAGCTGAGCTTAGCTAATTTTTCAACTTTTATTATATAGAACAACTACAATCTTGGACATAACCCTTGACACCATTGCTCGCAATATTGCAAAGTAAATGTACACCGACAAAACAATTTTTGTGACCCCCTCTCCCTCAGTTCAATGTTGTGAACAACCCAGAAACAACTTTTTCCAATTTATCAAGACGCAAGCTCAACATTGAGTTGGGCGAGTGGGCGTTTAGGAATTTATCAAAAGGGGTATGCGAATACAGCGAAATACAGCTTTGCATACAGCGAAAGGTAGTCTCAACCAGTTATGTAGGTCTCGCCCTGGCGGCTCGTAGACCACTTTGTCGTTCTTACCACGTTATGATGTCATAATGTGTATAAATAGCTGAACAGAGAACGGAAAAATGTTATCTATTTGTTAAATACCTCGCGTTGACAAGAGGAGACTGATTGGATTCAGTCTAAGATTCGTGTCACAGTATCGGATATTTTGTTTCAGGGTTAACGGACAATGACTGGCCAAAATGCCTCTTGCCCCGGTCACTCTTTTTGCCCCACCAGTGATTTTGACCGGTCATTATTAAAACGATGTCTCGAACTAAATTTGTTATTATTTGTTTCACTGTAAGTATATTGAGTACAGTAATAGAATCATATCTCGCTCATTAATAGTGATCTCTTTGAGTTTTGGCTGTATTTAACTAAGTTTAAAAATGACCGGTCAAAAACAGATTTTTTGCCCTGTGTTTTCTTTTCAAATTGAATTTTGTAGGTAATATCGAATCTAATTAGGTTGGTTTACTCACCCTCTTAATTTTATCAAATTTACTTCACATTTGGAGTTATATTAGGCGCGAACTAAATCCAACGGAGTTAGTGTCAACTCCTTGAAAGTAACAATCTATATACCATTCAAATTTTGACACGGCGAATGTTTGGATCAGATTTCACAATTTCGTTTCGTGTCGGCGTGTTGTTTCTTTGACTTTGACTTTATTGACACTCCCCTGAAGGGGCTTTTCAGTGACAAAAATGCATATACATATCAATTAATTACTATAATTATACATTAGATCCTAAGTTTATATAATAAGATCACGCAATTACTTTATACACAAACACGACATTAATTATTGACAACAACATCAACAACAGCAACATAGGCATCAACATCATCAACAACGACAGCAAAAACAACAACAACAACATCAAGGACAATAACAATGACAATGACAACAATACTTACTGATTAACAAAAGAAAACACGCCCTTAACTATCTAGAAATTGCTGAATTGCTTTAATTTTAAAGCTTGGAATAGATTTGCAAAGTTTTAAGTCAGGGTTAATGTTGTTCCAGAGAGTGACAGTTCTGTAATGGAATGTTCTTTGTCCTGCAGTTGATCTGTATAACGGAACGTCCAGCTGTTTAACATTTCTTGTATCGCGACCACTCACTTCACCTCTCGTTTTGAACAGGGACGATAAGTAGGCAGGTGCGCAATCGTTCATGCATTTGAAAGCTAATAGAGCATCGCGACTGTACAGATGTGACTTCACGGGAAACCAGCGCAGTTCCTTCAGTATCGGGGTGATGTGGTCGAATTTCCTTCTGTTGCTCACAACTCGTGCTGCGAAGTTCTGGACTCCTTGAAGTCGGGATAGGTTGCTGCAGGAAGGATTTGACCAAAGCGAGGAACAGTAGTACAGCTTGCTAAATACCAAGGCGTTGATGACAGTTATTAAAAGGTTTTTACTGAAGATATACTTGAGAGTTTGTAGGATCGACCTACCTGAAAATATAACAAGAACTTTTTGAGAACGTTTTGAGGCCCTTCGTTTGGAAGTTATAGTATCCTGTTTTATTTTTTATCTATGTAAATAAAGCAATCTGATTGGCTGACAAGCCTTTAGAGCGGTCCGGATTTTTGCATCCGGCCAGCTCTGAAACTCCTCCGGCCCGCTGCGAAAAATGTAAACAAACCATAAAAAATTAGTTTTAAGTAAACTCAAAAGTAAACTATGACTGATTTTTACGATGATAGTGGGAGCGAAAGTGCATGGATGTTATTATCCTGAAGATATTACACGATGAGAACGAGAAAGAAAATTACGTGCCTAGCTGTTTTAATGCGTAATTAAATGACGAACTAAACTTGCGTTTAAATTGTCTCTATAGTATCGCTATTATCTTTTAAATGGCCGATAAAAAATAAACACGTTATTTACCGGCAGCTTCGGTCCGGATGCAAAAAACTGTGCCCTCGGTCTTGAAATAACATATATGTATCTTGAACCGGATCGGATTTATAATTATTTCCGCATAACATCGAATAAAACTACATTTTGAACATATTTGATTGGAAATTATTCTTAAAGATTAATCTATAGTGCCCTGTCTCAACTCTCAAACCTCTAAACTTGTAAATATTTACTAAATTGTAGATGTATTAATTACTAATTAGCTAACTCTAATTAACATTTTCTCACATGTAAATAATAGTAATATCATTCTGTTATGTTTGTAAATATTGTAATATTGTGAGGGCCGTATGTTAGATAACTATTATGGTTAATACGTTTCCCTCTTGAAATAAAGTTTTACTACTACTACCACTACCACCACTACCAACCCCACCACCACCACCACCACTACTACTACTAAACCAAGTGTGAACACAGAATGCAAGTGGAGATCAGTAATATTGAATTGAATAGCTGTTGATAGTATTTCCATTCTACTACAGAATAATCCTCAGAGATATGAAAAACTAGTTTCATATTAAGAAACTTAGTGTAGTTTTTCATGGATTTCCGATTGTCCTCTTTATGTGACTGAATTTGTGTTTGTTTTGTTACAGACATGTTATCTATGTGAAGAACATGGCCGGGAAAGCAAGACCTCAGCTGGAGCTTGTATGCAATGTAATAAAATTGGTTGTAGGCAAGCATTTCATGTCACATGGTAAGCTTTCATTTTACATTTGACTTTAGTTACTATACCAGGGATACATAGAGAATATTACATGGTTACGCGGAAATATGGAATTTATTTCGAGTGAGCAATATTCTGTTCAACACGAAAAATAAATTCCATATTTCCAAGCAACCATGTACTATTCTGTTTATTTTATAAACAAATTATAAACAAACGACAATTCATATAGAAACTCAAAACAAATATGTAAATAGTACACAAATAGTAATAGGTTTTGATTGGCTTGCAAAAATGATATTTTCACACGTAAAATATCGTATTTTTTACGTGTGTTTAAATACGATTTTTCTCAGTGGCATAAAACTCTATATAACACTTATGTTTATATAATAAATATATACAAGCACTTTTCTATTACCGGTATACGGTACGATAGTAAAATATACCTCCATATTTACTAATTTACTCATAAAAGAACGAAAATATTTTATTCTTGTACAGTATATTTTATTCGTTTCTATATCTTTTCCGTCAATTTCTATTCAATATGTTGTCAACGCGCAATTAATGCGTGCCAAAATTCGAGCGCAATGTAAACGGACCTCTAATTATTAGAAATACGCTGTGTCAATATTTAAGCTTCTATCCGTAATATTTATGGTAATATAAGAAAAAACACCGCACTGAGTCACTGACCTTTAGTTTGTATTTAGGATATTAAATAATACGGTACTTACTTGTTTCATGTCAGGGTGTCCACGGACCTTGGGAATCCTGGAAAGTCCTTGAAAATCAGTAGAGGTCCTTGAAAGTCCTGGAGTTAATCTCCTTAAAACAACAAAAATAAAAAACTTCATATTTCTATTAAATTATTAGAACTGATGTGTCATTGATCATCTTAAAAAAGGGAAAATCCGTGCTTTTTTCAAATATTTTCCCAGTTCTAGGTCCTTGAATTTACTGAAAAAGGCCGTGAAAGTCCTGGAAAAATGCTTGTATTTCATCTTCACTGAAGGGTGGAGACGCTGTCATGTTGATTGTATCTTGCTATTTAGTGCCCAGGCTGCCAAACTTCTGTGCGAAGAGCAACAAGGTGTATCAGCAAACCAAGTGAAATATGTTGGATATTGTTCTTATCATTGGAATAAGAAGGTATAACGACGTCGTATACAATTAATATTATGGGATAAGTATAGGAAATAGCACGGTTCGAGAAGTATTAATGAAAAATTGCACGCGTGTTTGGCGAAATATTCGTAATACCGCGAGTGCGAAGCACGAGCGGTATTACGAATATTTCGCCAAACACAAGTGCAATTTTTCATTAATACTTCGAGAACAAGTGCTATTTCGTATTAATATTATTATTTAACAATTTTTACTCAATTTTTACCCAATTTTACTCAATTGACGTTGCTCAATTTTTACTAGGGGTATTTGGGAGAAAATACCACATGTGGTATTTTCTCCCAAATACCCATAGTAAAAAGAATTAAGAGAAAATTTTGATGTTCTTAGCCAATCAGAAACGAGGAAAATTGTTAATAATGATATTAGTATAGGAAATAGCACGGTTCGAGAAGTATTAATGAAAAATTGCACGCGTGTTTGGCGAAATATTCGTAAAAATACGAATATTTCGCCAAACACAAGTGCAATTTTTCATTAATACTTCGAGAACAAGTGCTATTTCGTATTAATATTATTATTTAACAATTTTTACTCAATTTTTACTCAGTTTTACTCAATTGACGTTGCTCAATTTTTACTAGGGGTATTTGGGAGAAAATACCACATGTGCATGGTATTTTCTCCCAAATACCCATAGTAAAAAGAATTAAGAGAAAATTTCGATGTTCTTAGCCAATCAGAAACGAGGAAAATTGTTAATAATGATATTAGTATAGGAAATAGCACAGTTCGAGAAGTATTAATGAAAAATTGCACGCGTGTTTGGCGAAATATTCGTAATACCGCGAGTGCGAAGCACGAGCGGTATTACGAATATTTCGCCAAACACAAGTGCAATTTTTCATTAATACTTCGAGAACAAGTGCTATTTCGTATTAATATTATTATTAACAATTTTTACTCAATTTTTACTCAATTTTACTCAATTTTACTCAATTGACGTTGCTCAATTTTTACTAGGGGTATTTGGGAGAAAATACCACATGTGGTATTTTCTCCCAAATCCCATAGTAAAAAGAATTAAGAGAAAATTTTGATGTTCTTAGCCAATCAGAAACGAGGAAAATTGTTAATAATGATATTAGTATAGGAAATAGCACGGTTCGAGAAGTATTAATGAAAAATTGCACGCGTGTTGGCGAAATATTCGTAATACCGCGAGTGCGAAGCACGAGCGGTATTACGAATATTTCGCCAAACACAAGTGCAATTTTTCATTAATACTTCGAGAACAAGTGCTATTTCGTATTAATATTATTATTAACAAGGAAAATACTATAAAAATAAAATTATACTAATAAAATTTTTACTAGGGGTATTTGGGAGAAAATACCACATGTGGTATTTTCTCCCAAATACCCCTAGTAAAAAGAATTAAGAGAAAATTTCGATGTTCTTAGCCAATCAGAAACGAGGAAAATTGTTAATAATGATATTAATATGGAAATCCAACTTTAACGGGTTACCATGATTTACAAAATGGGTTTTATGTTTTACTTGTGACATAGCAATAATGATGAGGTAATTATAGCTTTCCAATCATTCCGTCTTGGGAGAATGTTTCACTTTCACAAGCCCCAGATTCCAGAAGACAACATTTCCAGCGATCACATTGATTTTAGGAATAAAGATTACAAATAAATATTCACATTTGCCACAATTTCTTTCGGATAAATTGTGAAAAACAAATTGCGAAGAAAGATGGAGTTTCAAAACTAAATTGAGTATTTAGTATTTACTACCGATAATTACCTGCAGTAGAAAAGTTTATTCAAGCAAATGTGCATTAAATCCAAGCCAAGAAATTTTAAACACTGAGATTTGCAGCAACAAAACAGCGTGCATGAATATGTATGTTGGCGACATAATTTCGTGCCCTAATTTTTCGCAAGATGTCCACTATACTGGAAAGGTACCCTTTCAGCGTCATCTTCAACAGCCCAAGTCTCGAATTTGATTGAATATATGAATCAAAACAAGACGAGTTTTGAAAAATGAAACTGTAAATTTTCGACTGTGGAGTCGAGATCAACGTTCATCGTCAACGGAAACCGAAAACCATCTAAGAGTCGAGATCGTACGAACTCGGCAACATCATTCCTCTTTTGAGCAGCCTTTTTTGCATGCTTTGCTGTAATTTACAGCATGTTAGCCATATTTCGCCATGGATAATATATTGTCCCACGAATGTGTTCCGTATACTACTCTGATTGGTCGCCTGGCCGCTGCCATGCATTCTTTCAACCTCCTGAGTTTGCTTTTCACCTCTGAAAACAGCATTTTGATTGGTCGAAAACTTTGTTTTTTACTTCCGAATTTGATGTCCACCTCTGAATTTGATATTTGAATTCGGTATATATTTCCTACTTTTTGCCTTGTTTTTGGTATTTTAATAGATGTTCGATTTTACATATGTTAAAAGTTTTTTTATGGGACAAAACCGTAATGCCATGATTTGTCGATGAACGCGCAGTTGATCTCCAATGGAAAATCGATGTCCAATGGAGATCAATTGCGGTTCACCTCCACATCATGGCATAACTGATACTTCACGCTGAGGCGTTTTTGAAAAATAACTAACTGTAGCCGATACTCTGAAACGAAATCGCCTGAAAAACCGGCAAAAACAACGCGTAATGTGATTGTCATTTATCTGAATACGTTAATAAGTTTCATTTAAATATTCAATCATGTTCATATCAAATGCTTAGGGCATGAAACTTGCTCTTCATTCATTTCGGTGCCAGCGCACACAGAAGTGATTTTTCGTCAAATTTTGAATCAGATTTTTGGTGGATTTATTTAGTCGATTGTTTGGAAATAAAATAGCCGGAAAAGTTGACTGTCGTGAACGTATCAAGGTAACCGATGTAATAGAGTGTCGATATATACAGGTATCTCTATACAGTCAGCAAAGACTGATTTGCATATAACACGTAAAAGACCAGATAGATCCAGACTATTTCACATCGTCGAACATGACCTGTTCACGACAGTTACTGTACGACCCAATGGAAACCAGGCTTAAGAGTAACCGATTCATTTCGGTCAACCTATTAACCGCCTCAGCCTAATATAGCTGATATAATTCATGCAGAATTTTGTATGTTTTACACAGGGCAAAGGCATAGTGATCCCTAGACCTAACGACAGAGCAAGATCAAAAGCAGAGGGAAGAACCCAAGTTCAGAAACCAGACATTAGTAAACGACCCTCAGTGATAGGGACGACGAAACCTACTGAAGCCACGTCGCCACCCAGCTCAACAAAACCGAAGATCCGAAAACCGTCGTCCAAAGCATCGGATGACTTTCCGGAGCCATTGTCAGCCACTGACAGTTCTCATTTACCCGGTTCTCAACACCTCTTGAAAACTCAAAAAATTACATCCCCATTGAACACGCCATCAGTCCGAGATCATCTTCTGTCTAACTACCCAAGTGTTGTTTCCACTCATTTTCCTTTTCAACACACCATCCCCAAACCTGATACAGGTAAGATGTATTTACTAGCCGAGCAACGGGCCACTGGCCCGGTTGTGTTACGTTCCTGGACCGGCTTTAAACTGCGCCAAAATGTAGGAAATTTAGGTGTAATAGTAATGTAAAATATCTGTGTAGAAATCGGAGTAATGTCTCTGTAAGAAATCTGATCAGTCCTGTTGCTTAAAGCTACTGAATAAGAGAAGAAACTAAGCTACTAGCTTCCAAATATCTCGACATCCTAAAAGTTGTTAATTTAGGCTACAGTGTGACTTTATAAATATAGCTATAGGAACAGTTATCCACAATAGTCGTCAGAGTGCAATGATGACAAGGACGCCATTTCGTGAATTATTCCAATGCATTTACAGTCAGTAGCCAATGCTGTATATGTGTTGTTCCAGACAGACTAGTGTCAAACGATGCTCTGGTTGGACATATCATTTCTTTATCAAACTATAACATTTTTTGTTTGTGAAAATTGTCATTTTTAACAGCTTCCCAAATGGCTGTAAATGGCGGATTTTTTCAGCGATACATTTGGGAATTGAAGTACGCCCCAGTGAATTCTATGTGTGTGCGGATATAAATGGGGCTCACTGAATGTCCCCTGACGCTTAGGTGTGCACGTTGATACTATGGACCAATGGCCCCTCTATATTTATGACTGGCGCTGCTACCCCTTTTTTTTCTACATCATTGCAGTTATCGCGCAACCAGTGAGTAACGGTATTCCAAATCCCGTGTTACCCAAAAGTAGTGCAACTGTTACACCAGCGCAATCTTCCAAAGAGATCTGGAAGTCGCCCTTAACCCCATCAACTGCGAAGAAAAGTGATAAAAGTGAAGAAACAGTCAACAGCACTAAGACTGCATCTAGCAGTCAGACAAAGAGTGGTAACAAAAGCAGTACTAGTGTAACGAAGAAACGAAAGAATAACAAGGCTGGCAGTACAGACGAGGACGGTAAGAAGAAACAAAAGACGAACGCCAGCCACGATAAGAAAAGTTCATATTCCCTTGGTGCTGTTGGGAAAGGGAAAATGCCAATATTACCTCCGTCTCCTTTTATTTCGAAGTCCAGCTCAAGTTCAAGTATCCGAGAAATGTAAGTTGAACCTGTTGGACAAGCAAACCAATGGTCGCGGGTTCGATTCTCACCGCCGTAAATGGGCAATTTTTCAGCTTGCCCGGTGCGGAGTCACTCAGAGTAGCGTCATCTCGTTAGCCAGGGGTCGATACGTTTTTTGAGTGCCTTATGGGACCACAAAAACTATTCGAAAACTTGCCTGCACAATATCTCTATAAAAATGCAAAATCATTATGTGATGAGCCACGAATTGCTATAGAGGTGTTGCACCATCACGTGACCAAATTCTAAAATCTTTAACGTGCAACCTGTAAAGCTGGCTGTTAAACATGTTTTGTATGTCATTATAACATGTATTCATAACAAATTTCAAGTCGATATAATTATTCCCTCGCGAGTTTAAAAGGGTTGAATAATTCGTATTGCTGACGTCAGCATTATTTTCAAATGCCGGTAAAAGCTACGTTTTTTCCAAACCTGATGCGAAAAACTTAGGTTAGCTTTTAAAACAATCTATAGTATGATAGTAAATAGAATATAGAATTTGGTTTTAAAACACATCATTTCTTGAGCATTTTTGTTTTGGTCGCCATGTTGGATGGCAAGTGGATGCCATCCAACATGGCCGCTAAAAAACAAATGCTTAAGGAAATACGTGTTTTATTAGACATGTTTATATTCTGTTTACTATGATACTATATATTGATTTTAAAGCCAATCAGAATGCGCGAAAGCGTATTTGCTATGAGAGGCGGGGGCGTCGATGTAATACTGTATACTTGACAATATTGAGATACTTGATTTAGCATATATACCCAAAATAGAACACGATTGGTTTCGGATATTGAGTTCAAGAACGCTTCAAAAACCACAGGTTATTAGCTGAAAACAGCGTCAAAGCTAACCATGGTAACCGCTCATACTATGCCAATAAACGTTCACTTAGCAGGGCCGTAGCCACGGTAGCCAATAATTTGTGAAAAAATTACAAATTTATATGATAACATGCAGTTAACATTTCACTTACAATTATTGAACAGAAACACTTCAGTAACTCTTGGAAAAGTAAGGTACGCATTCGATGAATTTCACACCCTCCCCCTTCCCGGCCCAATCTGAAAAAGCTTCCTACGGCACTGCTTAGATAATCTACAGACAATACACTTCTAAAGGTCAATTTTGAATAATTAAAAAACTAAAGATGTGCATGCATAGCATGGTCAGTTGCCACATGTAGCTTCGCCACTGGCTGAAAAAGAAAACTTTCCCATGTATTCACTCTGATATTCTAATTATACATTGTTGAAAATATGTTATAGATTAATTTGGTTGTTGATTTTCTTTTAATGTGTGTAAACATTTGTTTGATCGCTTATCTCATTTCCCTCTTTAACATGTGGTGGTCGAATTATTATTTCAGGGAAATCCCTACAAAATTGGACGATTTTCTCGAATTCCAATGGAAGCAAGGAGTGGAATTTCTCAGTCACCAACCTGGGTACTTAGACGGTGAGTTAATATATAACTGCTTCTGTCGTAAATCCTCTATTAAGGTGGCTCCATATACACTTATCTGCCTAAGAGGCTAAAATTTGATAATTTCCTTTTTAACCTACGTACATGGTTTAAACTTCCATACAATTATAGCACATGGCTTGTTAATACAATTAAGGCTTGTTACAATTAAAAATAAATTTTTAAAAATATGGCGTTTCCATGACGACTATGACGAAAAGAATATTACCAAAAATGGCGATAATATTGTAGTTTTCTCAATTTTTTTTAAAAACTTGTTCGATGACCCCCATTTTTTAAATGATAAATCATTAACTTTAGTACTAAGAAATATTTTCTGCAAGTTTAAAAAAATTCTGTAATTTCAGCTTCTTTTTTAAAGTTTCAGTCTACAGATTTTTAAAATTTTCTCTTCGTGAACGCTACAAGTGCATATCTATTTATGTACAAATTTTCAGGGTGCCTTACCGAACTCGTTTAGGAGATATTTTATGTTACTATGGTAATTTCTCACTCGGCGAAGCTGTTTTTCTTCCTCTGCAAGATTTGACATGCGCGTACAAAATTTCGCAGGCGCAGTTCCAGATAAACACGCACATCCCACGCAATCGATAAAAGTTGTTTACTTGTTTTAATATAGCTTTTGTGTTTTGTACGTGCAGTGGCTAGAATGCAAACATTTTTACGAATACATTTACACACTGACAAATAATGGGGAAACTCGAAGAAAACGGAAAACTATCTCAAACTATCGCTTTATTGCATTGTTTGACATAAGACATGTATGACAAGTATGAGTATTTTTTTGTTTTTTACGTAAATGCAGTTTTCGACTTCGGCTTTCGTGACTTCTTTGTCTAAATTGTTTTCATGTTGTTGTCGCCATGAAAAGTTGTTTAATGAAAGCGAGAAATGGTGTTTCACTAAAGTATTTTGTTACTGACTAAGCTTACTCTTCTATATGCAAAAACTAATCCGAAGATCCAAGATATGGAGATATTTAATATTGATTACAAGTAAAAAAGTATTTGCCGTTGAACTTGGTAGATTTTGGAGTTAGAACTTTGTCTTAAATAATGACTGACAATTAAATTTAAACGTTAACTTAGTTGAAACTTGTTTTTTAGGATGATGAGACCTAGAAACAAATGAAAATATCGAAATAAACTTGATTTTCAGTTGATTTTTGGCTTTGAAAACTGTAGTTATTTTTGCGTGATTTTTACACGCAATTTTCGCGCGAAAACATGAACCATGCAATGTGCGAGATTAGAGACCAGTTCCCTATGACGAAAAGGTATCGAGCCACCTTATCTTTTTCAGTTCCGTTTGCGCGGGGGGGGGGACTTCTTGGAGACCGGAGGCTGATTGATTTTACCAAAATACAGCAGAAGCACAGTAAACTAACGTGAAATTTCAGGTCGATTATTAAATCTAATCAGTACACACTGTGTTTCTTTGTTGTGAAAGGGGAGTGGGGTCAACTCTCGTGCCCGGGTCAAACGAGAACAAGATTTCATGAAAATTTATGACAATTGACGGAATGGATATTAGCACGCGTAGCAATAACTCTCATCAACTCTCATCAAAATTTGAACCAGCTCAAAGTTGATGAGAGTGCATGAGAGATCGATGCGTGTTGGCGGTAAACGCGAGCGAGAGCTGCAACTCTCATAGACTCTCATCAACTCTCGTCCTTGTTTATATGAATTGAATTTTATATTTCTGAGGCCGCTTAGGACATTGACATCTTCAATCTTAGTATCTTTAACATCTTGACATGTCACCATCCTCACTTTTATATCCTCATTCACTCCATTTTAACATCTCGTGTGTGGCCTTCCTCTTTATCCTGGAATTGCTTTGTTCACTGCTCTTCTCAAAGGATTATTTTCCTCTTCTAGATACATGTCCGCAATATATAGGTATCTCGCAACTTCTCTTCATGACATTCTATCTCGGCCATCTCTCTAACTGTTTCATTTTGCTCTTTCTTTTATAATAAGCATGAGATTCCCTACGCCCATGACGTAGCATTCTCATATTTGTTCTTATAAGTACAGTACTAGTTATTTCGTCTCAGGGGCCAGGTTTTTGCTCCATACATTAGTACCGGTTTTATCACTATTCTATATATTTTTATCTCAGTTCAATTTAACTGGTATCTTTATGTCATGAATCGCATTTTAGAAGTTCATTCTTGTCAAGTACAGTAGCTTACCACACAGCTTACTCGCAACTACGTTTTCCTTAGATCACGTTTTCGAGATGACCAACTCTTTAGCTTGGTGTATCATGCCTGGCTCTTCCTCAAGTTCACCATAATATTTTGGATACTATAGCTTTTTTGCTAACTTGCAAACTTCGTTTGCAGTTTCGTCATATTTTGGTCTTCAACTTAACTAAATATAAATAACATTCACATTTGAGAAGTCCGTCCTTGTGAAGTTCAGTAGCTTTGTTCTCGTATCCGTTCAGTTTATTCAACACCGTTCTCCTTGGATGACGTCTCCGAGATGCTTAAACTTCTGTTCTCGAGTTCACCATAAATTGCTTGCGTACTATAGGGCTGTTTGCTAACTTACAAACTTCAAACTTTCCTTGCAGTTTCTTCTCTGTATTCTTGGACAAGACTAGATCATGTGATCGCACCAGATCGAAATCTCAGAATTCAATACTATTGTATATTTCGGTTCAAAGAGAGAACTTACGCGACGGCTTAATAGAATTCACATCCTATGCTGACAATTTTCTCGTATCATTTAGTAAGATTTTTGAAAGACTATACTTTGGCTTCGTCCCTTATGATTGGCTAACATTTATTAAGATTTTTCAAAGACTACTTTAGCATCGTAAGATTTTCGAAAGACTACTTTAGCCTCGTTCGTTATAATTACTATTAACACTTAGTAAGATTTTCGAAAGACTACTTTAGCCTCGTTCCGTAAGATTGGATTTCGCCAAAAGAACACGAGTGAGTTTATTGAAAAGGCAATTTGACTGAACGTTTTACTCCATAATTCCATAAACATCGTCACAAAAACACTTGCTTCTAGCGAACGTATCACTGCGTAGGGCAGATAACATATTACCATACAAGCAACTACTATTGTGCAAGACTTTGTCATTCTTAGACTCTGACACTTTTTTGCTCGATCGCCATTCGCGAGCAGAAGATTGCTCGCTGTCCTTCGGATTTCAAGACATATTGAGATATATATATACACGGTAATTACAATGGCGAAAGATATTATGAAACTTGTTAATGGTCGTGCAGCTTGACCAAGAAGTGGATAAGAAAGCGTTACTACATAACTTATCGACCACAGAACTGCTGTTAGACTCAGTAATCTTTGCTTTGTTATCTTTGTACGATGGAAAATCGGATAAACAATACTCAGATATCGCTCGATGTTTAACGCATATAAAGTTGCAAATGACATACCGCCTGTACAAAACGTCAGCATTTCATGTAAGACATGAATTGTGCAATTTGGATTCCCGTTTATTGTTAAAGCCTGGTCTAACACGAAGATGGGATGACCAATGACTGCTGCAGTAAGATCAATTATAGATAACAACATTATTAGAAAATACGAAATCTTCTTTCTAAGTCGAGCAGATCTCCAGTAAGCAAGGATTGTCATTGAATTCAGAACTATTGCCAATATAATCAGGAAGATATTACATATCAAGCCAATAATATAGTTGATGTAATACGTTTGCGATGGCAAACTAAGGGCCATTACATATTCAGCGTTATAAAGTGAGCAACTTTGCCATAATTTCTTGTTGGGACTAGTGTCATTCATATCTGACATCTTTAAGAGTAGAGGTTTTTACCTTGGGTGTTAACAATATTTATTACTAAAGAGTATTGATTTCATTACTTTTTGAATGTCATGGACATATAGACTGCAAACATATTGATATGGCTGAAATTAATTTCTTGAAAAACAAACAGTTATTACTGCCAGAAATTAAAACGTACTTTTAATTCGTGCGCTGTCAAAACTCAAAAATTTTCAACGAGAGTATGCCCCGGACCACCTTACCTATGCACAACCCAATGGAATGAATGCTTTAATAAATCCTAACAAATCTTCAGCAAGATATTTATAACATAATTACAACTTCTTCTATCTGTTTATAGGTATACCTTTAAAATATATTAACAGTATTAATAGTCAGCAAATGAACACAAAGATTAACTCCGGAATATATCATACGAATTTATTTAAATATAACGTTTTCAGCTGGCATGACATTAAATACTGAAGTTACCCAATAACGATTTTATTAACGCAAGAAAAATTGATCTGCTTATTTATTGAAGTCTAATACACGTACACTATAACACTAATATACAGTGACGTCTTTGAAACCGGCATTGGGAAAGTTAAGTGTATGTATTCCCAAGCACTTCAAACCAAGATTGGCTATAATATGTGTTTCATCAGTAGATTATTTTATTGCTAAACTAGATTCAAATCAATATACAGCATCGAGAACGTATTTTATAGAACATAGTTCTAGTACCAACACTAGAAATAAAAATAGATCCACATTGCGAACATGCGGCTGCTGTCTTGACGCATCCCTCAAAACAAAATATTCAATACTAAGTTTTCCAATTCTTAAATGCTTATACATTTCATACCGTACTTGTCCAATGGCGTTCGAACATTGTATAGCTACTCATTATGCGGTGCTTTTTTCAGTTCCTATGCATATTTCTTTAATTGTTGCTTTTCTAACCTCCGCCGCAGACATCGCCCTTAGATTGGCGGGCATTACTTTTCCAAGTCTTCTCATCAATTTCGAAGTGGTCAATATTGAGAAGTGCTGACGCACGTGTTAGGATCCAATCGATCCAAAAATTCCAATGCCTAATTGTGGATCCCTACAGTTTCTAAAAAATGGAGGATTTCCGATTTAGGTCCGATTTCCTCGACAATTGTTATTTGTTGGAAATCAAAGAGAGTCTGACTTGTTTAAAACAATCACTAAAGACTTTGATATTTTTCAAAAAAAACATCCATAACTGCCGTTCCTATGGCAACAATGATGTTTCTATATATGGCGGATATTTTGGCTTTACAGTAATTTAACTCGAAAATGACGTCGCGGTGACCCTCATTTTCTATTTCATGAAATGCTTTCTTTTTGTATATTTTCTGTCATTGCAAATTGTTTCAAAATAGAATTTCTTTTAAATCTATCAAATAATTCAACATACCAAAAGAAAGCATTTTATGAAATATAAAATATAAAGCCAAAATATCCGCCATATTGAAACGTTATTGTTGCCATAGCAACGGCAATTATGGGTGTTTTTTGAAAAATTATATAGTCTTATAGTCTTATACCACTCTCCTCCGCAGAGGCTATTTAGGCTATTTGTTCAAAAGCCGGTTAACTGAACCCAGGATTAGCGGTAACCCAGGGTTAAATATCCTTAACCCTCGGTTAGCTAATCCTGGGTTAATTTGGCGTTGCTCAAAGGTCGGTTAGCGGTGCGATTAGTTAACCCTGGGTTAAGACATTTAACCCAAGAATAAATCTACGTTAAAATATATATCTAATGTAAGAACGTTTTTGATTGGCTGAAAAGCGTACGTCAAAACATGAAGCAACTGAAATTGAACTATTCAGACATGAATTTGAGCATTTTAGAAAGTTCCGAGATAAAATAATACTTGATCAAAACCGTTCATATAGACCAAACAAATGAGAAATAGAACATATAAAATTAAATTTACTCATTATAAGCCATAAATTTTGGAATTTTAGGCAGTGCTTGAATAATTAAATTTGAGAACAAAATTAGACTTATGGCAGCCAATCAAATGAAATTCCATTTTTTTTGAAGTTGAAAAACAATTGTCAACGCATGCGTGTTGCAGAAGATCTTAACAAAACATGAAAATAGAAAAAAGAAGCCAAAGAAAAGTTGTTTTACAGCTTTCAAAAACAATGTTTGTTAGTATTAAATACACTGAGTCTGCAGGCATTGGATGTGCAAAAACCTGTGATGTTCAAGAAAAGCAAATGGGAACTTGTAAATTAAAACTGCTGGCAACCGAATTGTTTGGCAAAAGAAAAAGGGTTCTGAGTAAATATATTTTTCGAACAAACCCGAAGGCGTACAAACAGCAAGTTGTTTTTGGTGGCAATATTGAAAGATGGCATTTCAAAGCTTTCGTGAGGTAATTCGTTTAACTTCATTATACAATATCATGTTTACGGCTTTATGCCAAACAGAAAACTGTATTTGAAAACCATTTTAATAGCTATAGGCGTAGTACTTCTATAGTAAAATTGGCCGAAGACCGACGTAGTCTACAGTATTAGCTATGATGTCCATGCTTAGACCAAGGGGCTACAGGACGAATAAGAATCTCAATAATATTCAAAGACTTAGAATTTACTGTTTGAGGTTGGTTTTCATCCATAAAATCTTTGTACACTCTTTGTCTCACCGAGATTTTTGTGTGTTTACGTGTTTTCCACTCCTTTCGACGTCCATTTTTACGAGTTAATCGGCCGATTAGCAAGTTAACCCACCTAGCGAGGTGGGTTAAATTTAACCCACTGTTTAACCCTGGGTTACGGTTAATCTAGCTTTGAACAACGCAAACAAACCTAAGGTTATAATTTAACCCTAGGTTAGGCAAATTTAACCCTGGGTTAGCGTTAACCGGCTTTTGAACAACCGGCCCCTGAAGCACATTTAGCGCGTTTTATTTATTACCATCTAGCGCATTCTTTTATTTATTATCCAATATTAGCGTATCCTTTTATAATTTTTTTATCCAAGCCTCTGTCGAAAACGTACGATCTGGAGTCGCTACGTCTCCTAAGAAAGTCACTGTCACAGACAAAGTTTAAGTCTTTAATAAATAAACGTGAATCACAGTTAAATCACAGTCGTTTATAGTATACTCCTCGCAAGTGTCAAGTTCACGTGTTCTCTTAACAAAAACTATATTATGTATTACATGAAGTTTCAACACACTCCCCCATACGAATCGGGATCGATTCGTATGTTAATAACAAACTGAATGTTTCACTACAAACACTTAAACATCAGGCCTACAGTATTTACTCTTTATGTTCATCTTCCAAGATTTCCTTAATCTGTTTAGCCGCGTCCATGGCCGCCTTTCTTTTTGGAACAAATGTCTTTACCTCCACATTTAGTTTAGGTTGAGAAACGTTTTCTCCGTCTTGTCCATTTGCCGCTACACCATCACAGCTCAATTCCAGAGGATACAACTGTTGAATGGCTCTTTCCAACCGGTCTCGACCGCTTTTCAATCGCACCGCTCGAACTACTCCATCTTTACCTTCGAATAACTTTTCGACTATCCCCATAGGCCAATTATTTCGAATGCGATCTTCCGAACGGATCAACACGACGTCTCCAATTGCGATGTGATTGACCTTCTTTGGGTGTTTCATTCGATGTCGCTCGCGCAACGCCCGAAGATACTCTGTCGTCCAACGTCGCCACATCTGTTCTTTCGTACGTAGCAAGAACTTGGCTCTCTTTCGTAGACAGACGTCTTGTAAATGATAGGGTCTCATTTCAGGCAAGTAATTGGTGTTCAAAAACAGCATCGAGTTTGGGGTTAAGAGAGGGAGTTGCACGTCCTCTTCTAGATAGCACAATGGCCGGTTATTTAAGGTAATCTCGATATCAAGCAGAATATCGCTTAACTCCTCCCAGGTTAGGAGACCACCACCAACCATTTTGTAGAACATTGCTTTCATCAGACCAATTAGTCGCTCGAATTGTCCCCCCCACCAGGGGGCTCGACTCAGGTTGAAACGCCACGAGATGGTGTTTGTCCGGAGAAAGTTATTGAACTCCTCATCTCTACGCACACATTTCAACCACTTTGAGGCAGCCAAAAACGTGGAACCATTATCCGAGTAGATAATTGAGGGTCTTCCTCGTCTTGCGATAAACCCTTTCAAACTCTTCAAGAATTCGGTCATTTCGAGGCTCGGTAGCAGGTCAAGGAACACACCCCGCGTTAGACTGCAAGAGTACAGCACGATGTACGACTTAGCTTCTTTGTTTTTCTTACGATATTTCACGGGTCCTGCGAAATCAACCCCAATGACATCGAAAGGGTTAGATTGCGTAGTTCGACACTTTGGAAGAAGGCCAGGAGCTGGAGGGTTCGCTGGCTGGGCACGAAAACGTTTACATCCCCAACAGTTCGAAATAATCTTCTTCACAAGTTTGCGTAACCTGGGGATCCAGTATCTTTCACGGACTTTGGCCATTACTATGCCGACGCCGCTGTGCAAAGTGGATATATGGGACCGATGCACGACTTTCGCTGTGAACAATTCCGTATCCGGTAAATAGATAGGATATTCCCCTTGAATACGCCCGTGGCATTCCCAGATCTCGTCTTCATTTAACTCGAGCCGTAACTCTTCTTTATCCTCGAAGAACATCGGAAGACTTTGCACTCGCTGTTGTGCTTGTTTCACCATGAGCGTTTCTTGCTTCACGTATTCTTCCGTGGAGATTTCACTCGTCAGTTTTTCTGCTGAAGGTCGACAATTGTTGATGAACCGTGTCACGTAACACATCACTCTTAACGCCTTACACAGAGCGAACTTCTCCAGTACTCTATCGACAAGACCGTTTGCCTTTTCGACCCCAACTGCAAACAACTCGCGTTGGACTTTCCTTTCGGACTCACTCGATTCGCTTGGTTTCGTCACAAGATTAGGTGGCCACTGGCATTCGTCCGACAACCAATCTGGACCATTCCACCACAATTTGTTACCATCGACATTACGCCCCCTGCTCCCCAAATCTGCTGGATTAGCATCTGTAGGCACGTGTCGCCAGACCACGTCTTCATGGCTTCGCATTTTCTTGACCCGATTTTCAACGAACTGCCGATACTCCCCGTCATGGTTCAACCAATGCAACGCCACCGTGCTATCGAGCCAACAGTAGAGTTTATCTGCTAACTTGAAACCTTGAAGGGCCTTTCTGACATTGACGGCGAGGTTCACAGCCATGTGCCCTGCGATGAGTTCAAGTCTTGGGATCGTTAGGTTTGTTTTGGCTAGTCGGGATTTGGCTGTCACCAAAGCTTGTGCAGTGCCGGATTCTTGCTGGATCACCGCGTAAACAGCTGCGCAGACTCCCTTCTTGCTTGCGTCCCCGAAGGAATGTAATCGAATCTCTGTCAGCGTTTCACGATAGATTGGGATGCAACGAGGAAACGACACGACTTTCGGTAAACCACTCTCCCATTTGGACCAATGCTTTCTCAGTTCGTCTGGAAGAGCTCCGTCCCATCCAACCTTGGATTCACAAATTTCTCGGAAGATTAACTTTCCTTCAAGTAACATTGGTGAGATTACCCCCAGAGGGTCGTAGACTTTGGCAAGGTAAGCTAACACACCACGTTTCGTTAGGACAGCAGGTACGCTAGGAAGATCAACTTGAAGAACATCCTTTCGTTTATTCCACTTCATTCCGAGGAGTTTACACTGGTTATCTGTGTGGTCAGCATTCAGTTGATGTTTTGCAAAGGTGGGTTCATCATCGTTCAAGTCAGACTCAAGTTCGGGAGCATTAGAATGCCATTTGTGCAAATAAAACTGGGACTCTTCGAATATCTCAACAGCATCACGTTTAAGGTCCGCGGCTTTCTCGGTCGTAGGTCCACCAGATATGAGGTCGTCGACGTACAGATTTTTACGAATTTCTGCTACGCTCTCGGGATATCGGGGCTCTATAGCTTCTAGATGTTGAGCAATGACTCCGTTCAATAGGAAGGGCGACGATGTCAGGCCAAAAACGACCCGAGTAAAGCGAAGCACTTCCATCTCGGTGGACTGTAGATCACGGATCCAATGAAAGCGCAGGGCGTCCCGATCAGGTTCACGAATTACGATTTGGAGGAAGGCCTTTCGAAGATCACCTGTGAGTGCCACTGGGTTCAAACGATTTCTGACAAGGACTGACCAAAGTTGGTTATGAAGTGGAGGACCAGTGAGCAGACAGTCATTCAAGGAGGGAGAGGTTTCATTAGGCCGGGCCGACGCATCATACACGACACGAATCTTGGTGGATTCGGCGTTTTCTCTAATAACCGCTCGGTGGGGCAGATAAAATTCCTTTCCGGTAACCTCTTGTGGGGCCCTTTCGACAATGCCTTCACTGAGTTGATCTCGAATCACTGCGTCGTACTTATTAAGCATGTTCGTTCGCTTCAGCTTTCGTACAAGTGCGTTTGTTCTTCGTAAACTTCCTTCGCAGTTGTTGTGTAGTAGTTGGTGATTAGGCTTCCAGGGCAAAGAGGTCTCAAATCGCCCATCATCACTCCTTGTCAGCTGTTCTTTAAACTCGTCCATAAAATGCTCCTTGTGATCAAGAGTATCAGCTAGTCCAAGTATGTCCAATGAACAGAGGTTATCGTAGTCAGTTGTCGAATTAACAGCCAAGCAACCAAGTGTTGTCTCTTGTTCCGTGCCTGGTGACATCATAGCCCAACCGAATCTTGTACATTCTGCCACAGGTTCCCCCATACGACCCACGAGTAGTTTCTCTCCGGTACGTATCTTCGCGTAGTCGTTTGCGCCGAATATGAGATGAATTGGAAGAAGATCTTTGGGATCATCGTCATCCATATGTACTTCTTTAAGATGCTCGCATTCTTGAATGAGTGTGCTGTAACGAGGGTTCTCCAATGACAAAAGTTCCTTGTTCTCAATCTTCGTGAGATTCACATTCAAGCTAAAATCGTTGGCCAAGGAACTGACTTGAACGCTATACACTTGCATCGTTCTGGTTGTGATTCCCGTTAGCATAGCAATTTGACGAAGACTAGTCGATTTCACCTTAGCACTACTAAGATCAATAGCTGTTGTCGACGCGTAGGAATGGCTGGCACCGCTGTCCAGTAAGGCTCGAAATTTGTAACCGTTGATGCGCACGACTACCACTGGATGTACCACTTCACTTCGGCCGATGTGAAGTGGTACATTATTATCGCAGAAAATGCAAGCAAAGGATCGTCCCGTTTCCCTTGGAATCTTCTTGGTAGAGCTGTTGATAACAGGATTGTGACGAGTCCACTGGTCGAGTGCTGCCACAAACTCGAGAAAGTTCCACTCGCTCCACTTGTCGTTCATCATTGCCAGCTTGCTCTTGATCAACGCTAACTTTTCCACAGTGAAACGAACTGCTGCATCGAGCTTATCAAGTTTTCCCAATGTTTGCAAAGACTCGACATTGTATTGGAGTGTTTCGTAAAATTTATGAATCTTTGTCACATCACGCTCAGTTATGGTGGGTAGCTCCAATATGCCTTTCACATAAGCATTAACTACTTCGCTAGTGTCTCCATACTTCTTCTCTAGCATTTCCTTCGCTCTTTCGTAGCCTTCCTTTGTGAATGGTAGACCATCAATTGACTTTCGCACCTTCATTTCTACCAGCTCTTTTAAGTACGAGAATTTGGTGACAGGATCCACGCTTGACTCCTCAATTTGTGCTCGAAATTGTCCCCAAAATCTGATCCAATCTTTGGGGGTACCATTGAACTTGGTAATAACTAACTTTGGCATCTTTACTGATACATTTGTAGAAGAGGTTTGTTGCACATCTTTCATCTTTTCGTGGTACTCCAGGTCTAGTTTCTTCCGTTCTATTGCAGCTTCCTGTTCCTGGTGTAGCCGTTGTTCTGTTAGTTCCTTTTCGAATTGGAGTTTCGTTTGTTGTTCTTGCATCATAACAGTTTCCTGTGCTGCCAACTCTAAATTTCTCAGTTCTTTACTAAGCTGACGAGTACAGTTATCTGCTTCCGCTAACAGACCTTCAACGTCATTTGACCAGACTTGCACTTCTTCACCCGTCTTTCCATCAGTCAGCATCTGATCTTCAATCCTCTCTTTGAGATTGTTGACTGCCGTAGAAGTAGTGGCCACTGATAACCGTTGTCGTTCCATAGCCTCTTTGTCACATTTGCTTACAACATCTGTGGTTTTGCTCATTCTAAATTGTAATGTTTTCATCTTACCCTTTAACTCCTTTAATATCTCCTCCATGTCAACGTTAATTTTCCAATTATACGATAATAAATGAAGTAAGATCCTATTCGATTAGCTTAGATGAAGTATACGCAGTTCGTTACCAGGTCCCAAAATGTCTAAGTTGCGCGGTCACGTTCAAAATATGTTCACTTGATTTCACAAACAATCCCCCAAAATATCAGTGAAGATTAAATGTTAATCCGATTGAAAATAAAGTAAAATTCAACAATAGTACAAGTTCCTAGCACTGTTCGCAAATTTAACGTTCATGAACTTACGAATATTGCTGTAAAATACTGTCTTCTTTCACCGTCTATAATACACCGTTCACATCTCGACCAAGTTCGGCAAATTTTTCTCAAGTTTATCGATGTTTTAGTCCTGGCAGGATCGCCACTGTGTCGAAAACGTACGATCTGGAGTCGCTACGTCTCCTAAGAAAGTCACTGTCACAGACAAAGTTTAAGTCTTTAATAAATAAACGTGAATCACAGTTAAATCACAGTCGTTTATAGTATACTCCTCGCAAGTGTCAAGTTCACGTGTTCTCTTAACAAAAACTATATTATGTATTACATGAAGTTTCAACACCTCTGCGAAGGAGAGAGGTCTTATACAAATCAGACTCACTTTGATTTCCAACCAAAAATAATTGTCGAAAAATTTTGATCTAAATTGGAAATCTTCCATTCTTTGAAACTGTAAGGAGCCACCTTAAGTAAAATGAAACTTCCAAAATCAACTACATACCAGTATTATTTACTATTTTCTTTCTTCCTTAGTTGCCTCGCTGTTATCTTGTCTTCACCAACTGAAGCACGAAAATGTCAAGCTGGAAACACGGTTTTCCGAACTAGTCAAACGTCGTGATCATTTGTTGTTGGTAAATTCTCGCTTATCCAAACCATCAAATCTTCCCGTGGTGAATTCTCCCTCTTTGACTCAAGATGTTAAGAGAGCTGATATCGCTTCACCGAACGTTGTTGAAAATGCAAGAAACACAAGTTCGGACAGAAATAACCAAGCATTTTCTGGCAAATCCCCTGAGAGCGGCCCTTCTGAGATGGATATGTTGACAAATAATGGACAGGAACAAACTCCAAAACAACAAGATCCGAAGATTCAAACACAAACGAAAGAACAATTGGCGACGAAGAAAGAACAACAACGCCAACGAGCACATTCAGAAGTTCAGCTTCCACAAACAGGAAAGGATTCACAACAAATGCTTGAAAAGAAAAGTCCTGTTAAAGTAGACACGCCACCGAACGTGGAGGAGAGATTACGTGAAGCGGCATCAAGTCCACCAAGAGGAACCAAAACTACAACAGAAGGAAAGTTGTCGGCCGTCTCGGTATCTAGCATCGCTGGAGAACGACCACCTAGCCGACAGTCGCCGAAAAGTCGAAAATCTCCGCAAGCTAGCGGAGCCAAGAATACAAAAGTGAAAGCTCAAGAACAGTTGTATCAGCAGGAACATCAGAAAATCTTACAACAACAGCATCAACAGTTGAAACAACAGCAACTAAACCGTCAAAAGTTTCAACAATCTCATCTACTACCGGTAGGTTTTCACGATTGTTTTTATGGAATCTTACTCCATATCGTCTTAGTGTAACAATATAGTCCCCGTTTCCGACACTGATTGCCATGCAGCTAACCGTCGTATATTTATATGCCATTATATCAGAGCCACCCCCTCATTGATACCATCTTTTCCACTCCAAGGATGTTCAGCTACGCCAGTTTGAGGCTTGGTGATGAAGTTCATTATAGAGCATAGCGGTAACGTACCTGCATATTTGGCTCGTGGAGTCGCGCGAGAATATCACGTCATGCTAAATAATTCGCCATTTTGGGCGGCTTATCGTGGATTTCACTTAAGTGCCGTTTTCGCTTGTATCTTGCGAAATACGGAGAGTTCACACATGTTATTTACAATACAGTAGATCGATACAGAAAGACAATGAAAGAGAAACTTTGAGCAAGACTAGCTGCTTGACAAGTCTCTCTTTCCCGCTCCGCCATCCCTTGCTACGTCATGTTATTCAGGGGTTGAAATAACCGGGCGCCAGGTCGCCAATTGCGACCAAATTTTCCATCTGGCGACCAAGGCATATTTTAACATATATACTGGGGGGCCACTTGGCCCCCCAGGCCCTCTTGATGGCCCCCCACTCACACAAAATGGGCCCCCCACTCCCTGGGCCCTCTATACATTGGGTCGTTTACAGAGTAAATGATTTGTCTGTGTTTAACGAAATATTGTTTTTATGGCTTATATAGTTGGACATTTTTAAAGTTTTAGTTAAAACATTGAAATACTATTGGCTTGGCAATTTCAGAGCTCCAGATTTCAAAATTTTCCCGGGAAAAAACTCCCCTGGACCCCTACAGGGCTCGCGCCTTCAGCACTCAGATTAAGGGCCCTTTTTAGTGCAAAATTTTTAACTTTGCAGTATTGTGATGAGGGGCGAAAATTCACACGAGCTATCATCATACATACATACATACATACATATACATTCATAGATACATACATCATAGTGTAAACTTTCTGGGGGTGCATACAATTTATGTTTATTTTTAAATTTCATTAACATTTAGTGATTTAGTGCTTCAAGACAGGGCTTCACATTTTTCTTTAAATATTCTTTTGATCTTATGGCGATTTTACACAAACTATGCTGAATTAGAGTCTTTATATTGAACTTGAAACATTTGCTGAAGACGTTGAATTGATATTAAATTGGCGATCTTTCCCCCGGAACACCCGATTTTTTGTGCAATCTCAAATGCACGTGCGCTATCAAGTGCGTGGCCGCGAGGTGATTGCGAGATTCGTACACGTGCCGTGTAGCGAGTCTAGCGACAAGAACATCATTTATATTATTTGACATTTGCTTTCGAGAATATGATTATGACTGTATCTCAAATGACTGTATCTCAGAGAATATGATTAAGACTGTATCTCAAATGCGAGTTTGCAGATTATATAAATGATAAGGAAGGTAAATGTGGTAGCAGTTTAAAGGCTATATAAATGCAACTATAGCCTTATGAACTATAGGGGCAATGCCAATGTGGCAATGTCAATAAACTTGTGCAAGTCGATGGCTGGATATATATAGTATACTGCGTGTATTCGATCTGTAATCTGTATTATGAACTATCAAAACAGTGTAGACTATAGTATCCGATTTATATTATAACCTCCAAGGTATAAAACGGAATCATATAAACGTGCTGCAAAGCCTGCAGTCCCAATAGTCGTGTTAATTTAAACTTTACAGTATACCTTGAATTGATGGGATATAATTGTATTGGGATGTATAATATTTTAAAATAAATGTAAATTCTGATTTTCTGTGATATAAATAATTACGTTTGAAGTGTGAACGTAAACAACAGTACTGTTTATATATGCATTGTCATTGACATTGTTAGGAAAACGAAAGTTACACAGTATTTCCGCTTTGAAAAAAATCCCCTTAAAAATTGTGTCGGTGTTCTAGTTGAAGGATGTGGCCGACTATACACCCTTAGTTTTTATACTATTTCACCAAACAATTCAGATTTCCGACTTGGACTTACTTAACTTGGGCTAATATATAATAGCCGCCCATGTGCAAAATTTGAAGTGACAGTCCGGAATTATAGAGTACAAACATATACAGTAGTCATATTACTGTAAACAAAGTTTTCAACGCAACATTTAATAATAATATGAACCCTGTAATATTTACAAAACTAAACTATATCATACATGTAACTACTCTTTACTCTTTGTCCTTCTATAACTTAATACTGAGTATAAGTCATAAACATAACGATTAACGAATGTTTTTCTTTCAACACAACGACAACGTAATATTTACTGTAACTATTCATCCACAACATTCATTGCCTTGATAACTTTAGCCTTGAAGCAAAGTTTCAATGATCATTTTCTTGGAAAGCTTGGTAATGGTAGGGTCCGTCTCTTGTTACAAGTAATTATAAATGGGGCATAATTTGCCTGCGTATGTTTACGCTTGGCGTTAAAAACACGATTTTCAAAAGCGAAGTTAAAAATAGGCCTTCGAAAACAAATGTCATGAGAACTTGACAATCTTGACATATAAATACTGCTACTAGCTATAATTCCATGCATGACTCATCTATTTACGTCAGCAATAAATACGCATACACTTCCCACGGCGAATTGTGAAATATTCTTTATCTGCAGAACAAGGAGAGATTTTCCTGAAACATTACTTGCATTTACTTGTAAATTATGGTGTTACAGGATCCAAAATTCAACAAAAATATGTCTTCGCCGTAGAGTACTTCAGTGTTCCATATTAATCTTTCGTTTTTCTTACTGAATTTCCCCCCATTTTCACTCCCATTTTCACTCCCATTTTCACTCCCATTTTCCTCAAAACTTATGGCTCTTTGAAACTTTGCACAATCCTTGGATCCCTAGTTCACAAATGGCCACCCACTTAGAAATCCTTAAAATATGCCCTGCTGGCGACCAAATGTTTTCCAAAGGTCGCCCTCGTGGCGATTGAGCAAATAAAGTTAAAATATACCTGTGACAGAAGTGCATAGTTAAGAAACTTAAATTTCCCAAAGGCTTTCCTAATACTGTCTATGTCAGAAACGTAAAGTAATGTCTCGTCTCACGGCATGAGGTAATTATTAGGTAAATCTCAAATAATAAATCAATTTATTGATCAATAAGCCTTCATTAATATAGGGCGACCTGGTATTAAATTTGGCGACCGGATTTTATTCCCTGGTAGGCCACTTGGGCGACTAATATATTCTCCCAATTTCAACCCCTGTTATTTACACTATAGTGGATCGATACAGAAAGACGATGAAAGAAAGACTTGGAGCAAGTCTATCTCGCTTTCAGGCGTTCCAGCCACTCTCCATGCTTCTCACTCCAGCACACCAAGCATTGCGGAAGTGAAAGCCCAAGAACTAGGCTAACTTTTCTTCCTACTTATATTTCATTCATTAGCTTCAGCAAGGTAACCAGCAATTCAACCAACACTTCGCACATCAAAATTCTCAACTGGCATTTTTCAAGCTTCCGGGTTACAACGGCTCGGAACAACACGCGATGCATCAGTCCAAACAAGGTCAGGTGTCGATGAATGGCAGTCCTCAGCAATATAATACTCCGTCACTTCCCAGACAATTTCCTAACTTTGTCCCGTACCCCATCGAGCCTGGCAGTATACACAATGTTCGCATGCAGGGATATATGCCTGTCTATCCTGTGGAGAACCCGCTAAACAAAGTAAGTGTTCAAGCAAAAGTATAAGTATTCTTCGTTTGAAAATGACGTCACTACGTCATTATTTATTTATTTGTTTATTTATTAGCTTAACAATCATATTACATTAATAAAAAAACAACAAGAAAAAAAACAAAACAAAGAAAAATATAAAAAGATATGATTGAAGGATTGGACAACAGGACTGAGATCCCATATTAAGTCCATCCATGTACACCAATATAGTCAATAACAACACAAAATACACAACGTATTACTCTACTTATACACAACAGACAAAACATGTTCTTGTTCGGTCAACGTCAAAATCCGAAATTAGTTTTGTAAAATAATATTCATAAAGTTTATCTTTAAAAACTGCATACGAGGATGATGTCATATGAGACAAACCAGTCCGATTAGGTGAGATCACACTTTGTTCCAAGTGGGATCTCCGATTTTTACCTATTGTTGAGCGGCGTAGTTAGAAAAGATAAACAAGAAAATAATCATTAATAGACCTAAGCAATGACCATTATTAAAAGTGGTAATGCAACGTAAAGTTTGTTCAATTACAACAAAAGATATTTCGAAGGCGCCATGTTTTCGTAATTTCGTACCACCGACATTAGATGGGATAATAATAGTCATATGAACACAGAAATAATTCATCCCACTTCCCCGGTTTATCCACAAACCTGGCTCAGATGAACAGACCCTAAGTTGATTTACTGCCAGTAATAAAGAATATGTAGTTTTTGTCTGGGCGTGAAAAATATCCAAAAAATACCGGCCTGGCAAGTCCTTTAAAAACTTTAAAAATTTTGAAATTCCTGAAATTTCTAGTGGTTGTCCATTAAGGGACCGTTCATTATTTATACCCTAGGGGCCAGTTGGACGTTCTCGATGATATATAAAAATCTCATGGAGCCGCCCCCTTGTTGACGCTTTTAAAAATGAACCACCCCCCCCTAAGAAAAATATTTAAAATTGTACAACCCCCCCGCGTTGGCAAGACTCCCAGCACGAGTGCGGATTTGGCCTTGTTGACCCAAAATTTCGGAATCGGGTGTATCATTGTTTGGACGTATTGACTGAAACTATTGTAAACTAGTTTCATTAAATGTAGTTTTTATTGTTTTTCCTTTATGTTTTACACAATCTAAAATTTTCATTTTTACCGAAAATTTCACATTCAGCAGAGACGTTATATTTTCGAACAACTACCACAAATTTTATAACGGCATTTAGTCACGAAAACCGGGTTTTCTTGCAGGCCCTCACGCCCCCGTTCTTCTTTTCCGCTCCAACGAGGGCCGGCCACGCTGGCTAATATCATGTGTACGGTTTGATCTCATTCTTAGAGTAATTTTTGTACCAATTTAGGTGATGGAAGAGAAGATGGACAGCTCGGCAGGTATGGACAAGACTGAAAGGAGAAATTGACTCAAATCTGATTCACCGTCAAAGCTTATATTTCAATCTATTTTATTTAACGTAGATACATAACGCTTAAAGTTTTAACATAGTGAAATTGCATGGGTTGATGAGAGAGTGCAATAAAGTTTATACCAGCTATTTTTTTGCATCGCTGGATCAATGGGTGAAACTCACAATTTAACTACTGTTATAAAAGACATAAACACGGGTGACGAAATTGGGTTGGAAGAAATAGATTAAGGTTATTAAGCATTTTAACAGATTTTTTAGCTCGTACCGAAAGTATACAAGTAAGACCATAGGCTGGTAGTTGTTTGTAAGCATTGTGTACAGGTTCTTCGTCTTCAGCCAAGTTGGCAGTATTATTTTGGTAAAGTGACGCGATTATCAAGTCTTCCCTAGCTTATCTTCATAGCTCGTCTATAATGTAACATCCAGTTCGGAGTTTCGACTGCGCATCCAAATAACGTGTTCTGCGCCGCGATAAAATTGAAGTTGAATCATAACATGTAGCTGGAAGAATTTAAATATTCATATCAAAGTATTCAACTGTTCAATCATTCATTTGTGTTTTACAAATAGCCATAATAGAACTGTCCATTACATAGTTTTTGTCCTGGTATATTTTGTCTTCTGTGTGAAGCAAAGTAAAGAAAAGTGCACTTAAGCAGGGCCTTTTTTAAGAAATCGCCAGAGGGGGCATCAAGGAAAACGGACCTAATAAGGAGATGGCGAACTGGAGGTATGCGAACCTGTAGTGGAGTCTGGGGGTCCTCCCCTCCCCCAGAAAATTCGTATTCTTCATCCTCCTGGGCTTGATTTGTTGCATTTTCAGCAACAATGTGTAGATATATCCCGTCTAGATAGAGCTTTCAGTATAAAAGATAGATATTGTTATGGATATCATAAGACTCTTCTGAACTAAGTCATTCTTCCCTTTTTGCTTATAGTTTAGAAAAAGGGACCTTCACTTTGGGGGGGGGGGCGCAAAGCGGGGGGGGGCTATACTTAAGGGAATAAATTTTGTCATATACCGAGTCAACAGATCGGAAACTAATTGTTCTTCGAGCAACTTTTGCATATTCAAATGACGATTGAACAGTTGAAGACTTCGGTATGCATATAATAATTCTTCCAGTCTCAGCTGCATGTTATGATTCGACTGAAATTTTATCCCAACGCAGAACGCGATGATTAGAATATGCACAATTGCCAAATATTAAATGGGATAGAGCAGTCAGGCAATTTTCCTTCCCAAAAGAGATACAGTAACTGCGCCACCCAACTTAGAACGAGTTTTAACTCAGTACGAGTTAATGGTATTGCGCATGTGGTGTTTATATGTATGTATATATATTCTAATTTGAAGTGAAAGATTGAGAGTTTAATTAATTATCAACTGATAAACGTGCAAAACTTGCTATACGGTGACAATTATTTGAATTGTACAGTACGCTCGTGAGAGAAGATTTCCTAAATGATAGATAATTAACAATCCCACATGTGTCATCCTGTTATATATAATTTCTAATCTTCTATGATGCTGATAACGAATATCATAATTAAATGTATATAGGCGTACATATACGAATATTGGAAAAAGATTTATTTTCTGGCCATGCATGGTTAAATTAATTCCAGTCTCAACCAATCAATCGAAGGCTATTTGTTTTTGCCTTTGAACAATGTATGACTTCTATAAAGTAAAAATAATCAATGATTTTTTAGAAACTTAGTGTCGCGTTCCTACAGTTACAATTTTAATCCACTTAGCCTTATGCCATTGATGGCTATGTATACATAGCTGTAGTGATATCATTTTCAGCACCTTTAAGGTTTAAAATTATAAGTAACAAACTGGTTCATGTTGGATTGTTAATTACCTATCATGAGGGCGTGTCTAGTATTTAGAAGTTGAACGAAGGATACTTGCTAAGCCCAAGACGTTTCTTTTTCAATATGAGCTATTTTCGGATCCTGAACGCACTCTCGTCTTTAGTTAGATGTTTTGTAACTTGTTTAAAAGTAATCTTTGGTAGCTTATTTTGTTTATCTATTATTTATTAAATTTGATTTAAATATTTGCTGTCTATTTTCAGTTATTTCATTAGCGATCTTGTTGCGACTTTTTTCTGTTGAATCGGTATTTTTACTGCTATAGATAAAAAAATTTCCAATGTCACGTGAATATTTACGTGATTTTAAATATAGTTTACAATCGTTAAAATCCGACATCTTGTCAGATGTAATGTGTTTTGTATGCAACAGACTTGTAGCAACTTATAACAATGTTGTGATTTTAGCAAGTTGCTTCAAAGTTGTCACTCACAAACTTGTTGACAAATTTGTTAATTTACTTCAAGATCATGGATATTTACCATCAAATCATAAAATCCTGCATGCTTGTTATAGTCATCATAAAGCCAATAGAAAAGAGGGATGGAGGGGCCTTAGCGAAAGGATTTAGCGAAAACGTTTAATGCAGTAAGTTCTACCCTGTCAGGTATGCAATATTTCGTTCTGTAAATATTTCACAATGTTTGTTCTGCAAATAATCATCATTGTGACATCATAATGACTTACTGAAAAACTTCAAGATCGTGGATGTGTACCATAGAACTATTAAAAATGGAATACGTACTCCTATCTCTTCTCGGTCAAAATGTCGTCTCCATAAAATGGCCGATTTATAAGTGCATTTTGACTCGTTCCAGTGTTCTGTGACAGGGAATTCTTATGGAGTGTCTTTTTTATGAAAAAGATTAGTCCTGAACTGAAGATCTACCGAAATTGTTGTTTAAAAATATAATTTCGGGGTTGCTGTGAAAACCAAAACAAAACTCAAAGAAAAAAGGCAAAGTCAAAGTCAATAGGTATATATTTTTTAAAAATATTTCAAATATTTCGTATTATAACATATCTGGAGTTCAATAATCTTACTAAACTCGCCTCTTTATATATTTTTTTCCGCCTTGCTTGAGGCAATGCTTTTGAAACAACAGCTTTCAACGATTATTTCATTAACAACTACATAGACTAATAATTATTATTATTAAAGCTTTTAAAGACGACTTCGCCCATTGCATCTCATCGATGTTTCTTTTGAGGTGCTGTGAGACCAACTTTCCCTTTACATAGTCTACCACATGTGCTGCACTCAAAACACCCTTCTTTATTGGCTCTTTCATATCTCTTTTGCCTCATACTTGTCGTTCCCTTTTTAGGTATTCTGCTCGGGATATCGCACCGTCTCTCAGTTTCGTTCGCCGTACCAACTTATCCTGTGCTTCTGTCCTGTACTTAAACCAAAATCCTTTAATTAAACTTCTCTTTACGCTATCTTTAAATCTTAGTTTCAGTCTTCTCTGCAATCGTTTCCCAAACTCTATCTCTCCAAACGTGCAAAATTTTCTTTGGCAGTCTATCATTTTCCATCCTAACTACATGCCCACACTATGTTAGCTGTCACTCTTTTAAAATAACGTCCATTTCCTCCACGTTTGCCTTGTTCAAAACCGTGTTGTTGCTAACTCTGTCTTGCCATTTTACATTCAGAATTCGTCGGAGGGCATCTCTGATGGAATTTATCCAGCTGCCTTATGTGATCTGCATATAGCGCCCATGTTTCCGCATGTGCCATAAAGCAGTGTGCTTAACACAACAGATTTGTACACGGATAACTTGGCTTTAACCAAAAGGTGAAGGCTTTTCCCGACACGTTTGGTCAATCTTCCGTATGCTTTGCTGGCTAATTTACGAATATCGCGTCTTTATCCAACTTTGCATCGTTCTGGACTATACCACCCAAAAACTTAAATTTGGACATGTTCTCCAGTGCCACACCATCTATACAAATTTGTTGCTCCGTTTCGCCAAAAAATGGTTGAAATAATACTTTCGTCTTCATCTTACTGATAACAAGACCGAAATTTTGAGTTGCTTGATATATGTATAGGTTATCATATGAGGGATGACGTGATATCAGTTTTATCACGAGAGTACGATGTCATTATCGTCATGAGAACGACCTAGAACGACCATGGGTCTTTGGGCTCCGCTTTTAGTTCTGCTTCTTGCCTGTCAATTGAAGCTGAAATGGAGCAAGTTTGTACAAAACTACGACTTAGATATATGTGAAGATCTACAAACGACTTGTACTCAAATAATCTCGAAAAATACTACCGAACTACTGAGAAATGAAAGTGGGTATCGAGAGTTCAGTCGGGCAAAGAAATCGTGTGTAATTTTCCGACTTGGCCGCTTGAACGGCCCTTCACAACTTCCTATGTTGTTATTACTGCTTGGTGGAGATATCGAAGTAAACCCTGGACATAACTGGAAGTTCCCTTGTGGCATTTGTCTTAAACCTGTTAAGAAGAACCAGGCGGGAATTCAGTGCGGCGAATGTAGTAACTGGTTTCATGTAAATACAAAATGTATTGACATATCCCCGGCTGTGTATAGCACCTAGTAAACAGCTCATGCATGTGGATTTGCCCGACGTGTGGTCTCCCAAACTTTCAGATTCATTCTTTGACAGCTCAATAGACTCATTTAATTCATCAAACGTCTTTGAACCGCTAAACCAAACTACCTTAGTAGAATCGCTATCACCAGGCAGAGTTCCTGTACACAATAGAAACAAAGAGAAGCTACCTAGACGAAGCAATTTAACATGCTTGGTCGTCAACTGCCGGAGCGTTAAGAACAAAATAGCGGATCTCGCTGTTGTCATAAACGAATATAAACCTGATATTGTTCTTGGGAATGAATCTTGGCTCAAGTCTGATATAAACAGCAGCGAAATCTTCCCCGAGAATTATAAGGTCTACAGAAAAGACAGGGACAATAACAGCAGGGGCGGTGGAGTTTTTCAAGCAGTAAAGAATGACCTGATAATGACCCATCGCTCTGAGTGGGACTCTGATTGTGAAATTATATGGACACAGTGTCGGTTGGCTGGAATAAGAACTGCAAAATCTATCTACTTCGGGTCTTACTATCGACCAAATATATCTGATATGAAAAGTCTTGAAGAGCTAAATACATCGTTATTGAAAATGGGAACTGCTTTACATAAGAACAATGTAATCCTCACTGGCGATTTCAATGCACCAGACGTTAATTGGGATAATCCACTCGACCAAGACGATTTAACTACAGCGTCTAAAAGGCTCCTGGAGGTACTTGATGACAATGACTTAATCCAGTTTGTCAAAGAGCCGACTAGGCGACAAGGGACCACTCAAAATATCTTGGACCTCGTCTTATCGAATAATAAAGATATTATCGGCGGAGTCAAAGTCATTGATGGTATAAGTGACCATGATATTGTCCTATTTACTGTCAAGACATCTTGCCAGCGGAAACGAAATGTTAAACGTAAAGTTTACATTAAGAAGAAAGCTGATTCTGCTCGTATCAAGCAAGAGCTGCAATCATTAATTACGACTCAGCATCAGGAACCTAATTCAAGCGATGTGTCAGTTGACAAGATGTGGGCGGACTTTGAAGGAAATATCCGACGTATAATGGATACTTGTATACCTCACAAAATGTCCAGCTCAAGATACAACCTCCCCTGGTTCAACCGCTTACTTAGAAGGAAAACAAGAATTAAACAACGTCTTTACAATAAGGCAAAGAAATCAGGAAACCCTGCACATTGGAATGAATTTCGGACTGCTAGGAAACGACTGCAAAAGGACTTGAAGTCTACAAGAGAAACGTATATTTCAGATTTCCTGGGAACCGCAATAGAAGAAAATCCAAAGCGCTTTTGGTCGTATATTAAACAATTAAAAAATGAGGATCCTGGCGTAGCTGACTTCAAAGTTGATGGCAGAATTATAAGTGACGGGAATTTGAAATCGAAACTCCTGAGTAAACAGTTTTCTAGTGTGTTTACAGACGAAAATCCTAATAATATTCCTCCCGTCGGTCTAGACCCGAAACCGAGCATTGGCACCATTATTATTACAATTCCAGGTGTCATTAAACAGTTACAGTCCTTGAAACCACATAAAGCAAGTGGCACAGATGAGATACCCCCGTGGTTCCTTAAAGAATATGCAACGGAAATTGGCCCTATGTTGGCAGCAATTTTTCAAACCTCCATCGATAGTGGATGTACACCATCTAAATGGAAACATGCTAATGTGTGTGGTGTGCATAAGAATGGTCCCAAATCAGATCCCGCAAATTACAGACCTATTTCACTAACCTGCATATCATCAAAGGTCCTCGAACATATTATTCATAGCCATGTGATGAAACACCTAGAACAACACGCGATTCTCACAGATGTACAACATGGATTCAGAGCAAGACGATCCACAGTAACGCAATTAATCCTGACGATTCATGATATGGCCAAGGCGATCCAAGACAATAAGTCTATTCATGCCGCAGTATTAGACTTTAGCAAGGCCTTCGATAAAGTTCCTCACAAACGTCTTATTATTAAGTTATGGAATCCATGGATCCCTGCTTCGTTGGTTTGAGTCATTCTTAACTAACCGTTCTCAAACAGTGGTGTGTGAAGGCAAGCATTCCCACCCTACCCAGGTAACATCTGGAGTGCCGCAGGGAACTGTGTTGGGACCACTTTTATTTTTATTATACGTCAGTAAACGATCTGCCGGACAATCTGAAGTCCCAAATCAGACTTTTCGCCGATGATGCGTTACTATATGGCGTAATGTCAAATGAGGAAGATGGTGACCAACTCCAGGAAGATTTACAACAACTCGAAGAGTGGCAAAATAAGTGGCAAATGTCATTTAATCCTTCTAAGTGTAAAACGATCTGTATTTCTACCAAGAAAACTCCACCCCAGAGGGTATATTCCTTCTGTGGGGTCAAACTGGAACAAGTTGAATCGATGTCATACTTGGGAGTCACTCTTAATGATGATTTGAAGTGGTCCAACCATGTCTCTACTATCTCTAGTAAAGCAAGCAGAGTCTTAGGAATGATGAAAAGAAATCTTTGGAACTGCCCTAAAAAAGTGAAAGAAATTGCATACACGGCAATTGTACGTCCAAAACTTGAATACGCGTGTGCTGCTTGGGATCCCTATCTTCAAAAGGACATCGCTTCTCTTGAGAGAGTTCAGAGAAAAGCAGCACGGTTTTGTAGTAACAATTATCATCCCACAGCCAGTGTCACAGACATGCTACACGAGTTAGGATGGACCACCTTGGAGCTAAGAAGAACAATGACTCGGCTAGCCTTGTTATATATATAAGATGAGCCGAGGGCAAATCGATGTCGACACCCAGACTCATCTGAATCCAAACACCGAACTTAGAACTCGCGCAAGCCATCAATATAGATATATACAAGACAAAGCCACAAAGAACACGTACTTTTATTCTTTTTTCCCTAGAACTATAAGGCATTGGAATAGTCTACCAGCAGAGATTGCTGAGTTAAATTCCTTTGAACTTTTTAAGTCTGAACTATTAGAATACCTATAGTTGACAATCAGGACTAATGTATTTTATCCTATGTATTTGAACTTTTTTTTAGAATTTTATATACCGTACATCATAGATATTTTAGTTTTAAATAGTTGGTGTGATATCATTTGTAGATTTTACCGACTTAATTATATGTAGATGTAGATGAGTGAGCGCAGCGAACGAGGGACAATTATGATATCGTACCGAGAGGGATAAACTGATATCACCGAGTCATGAGTGTGATAACCTTTTTATCACATCTAGTGCCTTTATCGGGGTGATAAGCAGCGGGAAATAAAAACGATATCGTCCCTAGGGACATATCGTTTTTATATCGCCCTGATAAAGACACAAGTATGTGATAATTAAGGATTAAAAAGCACTCTGTGAGTGCATTATCGGAATTTACAAGCACGAGTTCACGAACAAGGAACGAGAGTTTCATACTGCACGAGACGCAGTCGAGTGCAGTATTAAACGTCGAGTTCCTTGTTCGTGAACGAGTGCTCGTAAATCACGATAATGTACGAACAAAGAGTGCTTTAAACGTTTTAATATTCAATTTGAGTAAACGCTTTGGCGGTATTTTTTTATTTATGAATTATGAGCAAAAACATTCTATAAACTTTGTTGAACTAACTGTTTACTAGTTCCTTGTTTAGTTTTGATAATATTCAAAAGTGTTTTTAGAATATTTTAAAACGACAAATAGCTTTTATATAAGAAACAACCTTGTTGTTGTTTTGAATCTGTCTGCCGAATTACGAAATCAATATATTTTCAACCGGCTTCGCCACTCATTCACAACTCTCTGTTCACAACTTATATTCCGTAAATTCGTAAATAAACAACACATGTTTAGGTTTAAATACGGAATTATTTTAGAAAGTTGGCCACTTCGTGGTTTTGGGATTGTCTTCGGTTTAAAATAAACGAAATCTTATAAACTTTTCCATTCGTGAATTCGGGCGCCATCTTGCCGTGCTGATATAAACTATAACGGCACGGCCGTGCGTTGTTGCTATATAAAATGCACACATGTGGTACAAATTGACCAATAAGAACGCGAGTTTACGAAAATTGAATATTAAACTAATTTATAATATAATATTTATAGTACGCGCGTGCTGATTGCTCGAGAAGCGTGTTTCTATACTGTATATAGAAACACGGAAATTTTCCCGCAAAAATTTAAAATCATAAAAAAACCAAATTTAATGCGAATTCTAAAACTTTGAATACTATTTAAAAACAATTTTAATGCTTTTACACATTTTTGACTGTTAATTTTCAAACAGAGTTGTTTTCTTGCAGCGAAATTAACAATTATACCATGAGCTCGAGTCATATATGAGCTGATAGCCGACGACCTGCTTAGCACCGAGTCGGCTATCAGCCATATACGACGAGAGCGAAAGATATAATTGTTTTATAATATAGTCTTACAGACATTAACTACAGCAATAATATACTCTTCTCTGTTGTAATATTTGTACAGTTCGTTCACCCACAAACCTTGTCGCGACTCCGATTGAATATTTTAAATGTTTTTGTTATGTTTTTTTCATAACTTAAAGTGAAATAATCGATATTTTATATAACTTTTGTGTAGCAAAGCAAGTGCGTACTAACTGCAAATTTATTTAATTTGTTTTTTCACGCGGATTTTCGAAAAATTTATATTCTCATGAACATGTTTTTTTGCTGCTTTTTCGTTATTAATTCTGTAGAAAACTTTTTTTTAAACTAATTTCTATATATTAATAAAGGATTACCGAATGGTTTTCCGTGCAGAATTATGTGATCCTAACACGCGGGATGTTGCGAGAATTTCTGAAAGCGTAAAAAAATATGAGCCGATAGGCGAGTATTTTTCAGCTTTCAGAAAGTCGAGCAACATCCCAAGTGTTAGCATCACACAATCCTGCAAGGAAAAGCATTTGGTAATTATTTTATAAAATTACAACAAAGAAACAACGGACATTTTAAAAAACCCGCGAAGCGCCTAAAATTTTCCCTGCATGATTGTCTCATCCTGCATGGGTATTGACCAATCACAGCTCGCGTAGTAAACATGTTATTTTATAAATGTATTTCCTACCCTTCAATGATTTTTGGAGTCTTTTCTGTCTTTTTTATCTCTTTCAAAGCGAACATTTCGCTGTTTTCTATTTTTTTTCAAAACTCTTGTAGTTTTTGTGCCGCCATATTGTTTTCGCTACTCACTGTATTCGGCCAGTGAACTCCATAAATTTCTAATATCTGGAACGATAACATTCAATCATTCAGGCGGAAAAAAGTGAAGCCTAAATCCCAGTCCTTTTACGCGGTCCGTACGTCAGTTTCAGTCCCTCAAAAGTCAATTTCACGCGGTCCGTACGTCAGTTTCAGTCCCCCACAACTTATTTACTGCGCGGTCCGTACGTAAACTCTATTTTTGTGTTATTTTTTGGAAAAAAAACAACAGTTTTTTTGCAAATCGAAGTAGTTTCTACTTTGTAACTGGCTAAAAAAGATTACAGAAGGAAAACTAGGAGGAAAACATATCTTTGTCACTGAGTGACTGAAGTAAGTTAGTTTTCTCAGTGTTTTTGTTCAAACAGCGAAAATATTTTGTTTTTTGTCAGTCGTATAAGCCGTATAAGCTAGTTTGTGCAAAAAGTTTATGAAAGCCATAAAAATATGGGATAAAATAAGTTATCGTGCAGGTTTTAACAGCTTTTCAAGTTTTTTTTCTGTTTTCGTAACTTATTTTGAACTTTGGCCGTTGTGAAATCAATCACGTTTGATGGCGTAGGCACTGTTATTTTGGCTTCACTTTTCACCGCCTGTTATCGTTCCAGGTAACCAAATTGAGTTCACTGTATTCGGCTTGTGCAGTCACGCGAGAATCAATTACGTCATGCTATATAACCGGCAATTTTGGGGTCAAGTCGTGGATTTCACGAAGTGCCGTTTTCGTTTATATCTTGCGAAATACTGAGAGTTATAAGATAATCTATACCTTTCTAGAATCCTTGAACAACGATGAGTATTTTGGTGTATAGTTTGTTGCTTTACCATGTCTAGAACCCGAGTTATTCAGGAAAGTTGGCGTACGTATTGATGTCAAAAATTGTCCGCCATCTTGAATTTGATTTTAGAGTTCACTGGTTTGAATTTATCCAATGAAAATGGTGGAATTTGGCCCCCAAAATACCGGAAGCCACACAATTTCGAGTTGTGACGTCACTTGCACCAGCCGAAAATGAGCTGATATACAGCAAGTAGTACAGCCATATAGGTCATATCAAGCATGTTTGTTATCGCCAGCCAATAAAAAGGGGGGGGGGTGTTACTCATTAATCAAGCCAAAACGTAGTTAAGATAAAGGATCAACCTGAAGATCAAAGATCAACTTGAAGATCAATGTTCAGCTTGAAGATGAAGGATCAACTTGAAGATCAAGGATCAACTTGAAGATCAAGGTTCAACCTGAAGATCAAGGACTAATTTGAAGATCAAGGATCAACTTGAAGATCAAGGATCAACTTGAAGATCAAGGATCAACTTGAAGATCAAGGATCAACTTGAAGATCAAGGATCAACTTGAAGATCGAGGATCAACCTGAAGATCAAGGATTAACTTGAAGATCAAGGATCATCTTGAAGATCAAGGATCAATTTGAAGATCAAGGATCAACCTGAAGATCAAGTATCGACTTGAGGATCAAGGATCAACCTGAAGATCAAGTATCGACTGCAAGATCAAGGATCAACTTAAAGTAGATCAAGGATCAACTTGAAGATCCAGCATCAACTTGAAGATCAAGGATCAACCGGAAGATCAAACATCAACCTTAACGCAGTAAGTTCTAGCCTATTAGAAATTAAATGGGATGATAACTTTATTAACACGTGGTAAACTCAGGATTCAAATTGTGTTTTCAACATTTGATTTATTTCAACCAGTATTAATACGATTTACCTTTTTTTGTGAATATAATGACAACATGAACCTCCAGGACGTCATTGTTGCCACAGCAAAGGCAGTTACGTAAAGGCAATTTCAAACCTCGTAGAAATAGTTTTATATATCTCAGGTACTATTTGTCAACAAATAGATAATTGTCCAGAAAATCTGAAAATGTTGTATTTTTAAAAAAGAATTGGAAGGATCCTCGAGCCACATGTAAGCAGTTTGATTCAGTTGCATTCTTATTCTGCCAGTATAGTGCATTTCCTGATTAGTTTTCAGGCTTGCATTGGCTGCTGAACATACTTTATAGTTTGGAAGGCATT
The DNA here is from genome assembly GCA_016169945.1 of Trachythela sp. YZ-2020. Classification (NCBI taxonomy): domain Eukaryota; kingdom Metazoa; phylum Cnidaria; class Anthozoa; order Malacalcyonacea; family Clavulariidae; genus Trachythela; species Trachythela sp. YZ-2020. The sequence goes on from JADLSH010000389.1 coordinate 5,901,907, forward strand.
CAGGAACGACATACCATCGTTTGGCAATTTATATAACACTATGTTACACATTTTAATAATACATTCAAATCGTTTACAATGTGATATGAATGTACGAAATTACAACAGTAATAAAAACAGTTCGTATTCAGAATCCCAGATTTACGTTATCAAAGATCGATTAGTTAGTACCCAGAAATACGTATTCCATAATGTATTTTGTTATCTATACTTAACACTATTAATAGTGTTGTTAATAAGTTGCTTTTTTAAATAAAAAGCACTTCATAAAATGTCCTACTTTTAATTCTGGAATAAAACTAACAAGTAATCTTCGAAGGCGTCGCCATGACGGCGATGTAAATTTTTCAATTTCCAACGACTTATTCTCTACATTTTGAAGCGCCAATTATGTGTGAATACATCGAATTCAATACAAGGAACACTTGGAGTGAAAATTCTTACTGACAAGCAATGAAAGTGCGAAGGTGTTATCAAAGTGTGTATTTTGTTCATGTATAATATTTTAATACAGGGTGTATCAAAAAGATAATCCACTCTTGTGCGTTCAATATTGCTTTTACAAGATATTAGCTTTTGACTGACCCGCTGACAGCTTTTTTGTATCATTCCAAGCAGAAATGACAAACCGGTTAAAATTGCCGGTCGAAAATATATTTTTCCACCTCTGTGCACATATTAACAAAATTTATAAAAAACCAGATAAAGAAATCGTTTAATTGTTTTCCATATCTTATGCCTTTTAAATTGGGACCATGAATTTGAGATCGAAGTGGGATTTGTTTTCAATAGTTTTGCACTCAATTCCCAACGGTGGAAAAATACGATTTCCACCAACAGTTTTTATTCGATTAATACTTGGTCATTCTCGTATATAATGATACAAAAAGGGTATCATTGGATATCTAAAATCCTGATTGTTTTTGCAGTATAAAAATGGTATAATCGAAAAACACAATATCAAACGGATACAGACATGCTGAAGTTGGATTGCCTTTTTTTATTCACCTTGTAGAGACTATAAAATAGCAAGATTTCTTGTTCATTTCAGAAAACAAGCACGCGTAAATTTTCATAAGACGTAGAATTCCACACCTTCGCCCTTCCAACCCTGTTTAATTATGTTCTTATTTTTCTCGAATTAGTTATACTAATTATGTTGGGTTATAATTATCTTAAGGGCTAAGGAAGTTCATTACAATTAGTCTTCGTCCATTGGCTGTTCATTCATTGGCTGTTCATTCATTGGCTGCTCATCAATACCCAAATTATAGTTTGGAAAGAATTCTTCGACAACATCACCCCGTCGCCCCATGTCTTCACATATTGCATTGAACTGCACACCAAATTCCATCAACGAACGTTTTTCTCCCTCCACGTTTAGTGTGTGTCCTTGCGTGTGCATCGCGACGATGTTTCCGTTCAGATCAAAAACAGGAGAACCACTAGCACCAGAAAATAGACTTGTATCATACGGCAGACATTCCTGATATCTTTCAGTTGATTGCAGTAGTTCTGCGTTGGTCATGTGTACACCAGTACAAACTTCATGCCTTTGATTTAATTTCTCACGCCACTAGTGATAACTGACAACAACGCATGTTTCTTCCTGCATTTCGTTACCCTCCGGATGACCAACGATAATAACTAGTCCTTCTTGTATTGGACGACTTCGCACAATTGGACCAAGACGAACACGATCCCTAAGACCTTCGTTTTTTTTCAAACGCAAGAATTTATAATCCAAGCGTGGATTCTCAAGCTCAGGATCATGTTCTTCATCAACTTCTACAGTGACAACATGTTCTGTTTGTACAGGATAGAAGTAATCAAATGAAACAAGGATTGGCAAGTTGGGATTTTGAGTCTCCATTCTTTCCGTATTGATCATCATATAAACATGAAAGTTAGTTATTACCAGCATGTCCGTCACAAGCCAACATGTTCCTCGTTTTCTTCCACATGAAATTTGAGCAATGGACTTGATGTAAGATGCCAAAGGTTCGTGAAGTCTTGCAGGCTTTTTAGTTGAAGGATTTTTAAAGATGTCATCTGTTGCAAAGTTGAAAATTTGTTGATCGCCATTTACAAATTTTCCATCGTTTCTACCCAATTTATTATTATTTCGACTCAACAGGTTTTCGTAAGCTGACGATTTAACATTTGCTGTCATCGACTTACGCACTTTCTCGGTTAGAGGTTCCTTACTCGATGCTCGATGGGTATACACGTACGAAGCAGAAAAATATTTGATGTATTTTTCAAGACGAACCAAGCCGTCTTCATTTGGTAATCTTTTTGTTCTGCTTGGGTTGCATGTTTCCTCAATCACCGAATTTATCCATTCTTCTAAAAAGTTTTAGTAAAAAATTTCATCTAAGAATTAAGTACCTCGTACCAACACATTACACTTACACTTAGTCATAGATAGCGGTTTTTAGCACTATATTTTGAATCTTTTCGTTATTTCATTGTGTATTAAAGGCTCATTGACCGAGCGTGAGGCCTGTACTCTGAAATATCAGACCGAGGTTTTTTAGTATGGACCAAGCGACGAAGGAGCGAGGTCCATGCAACAAAAACAGAGGTCTGATATTTCACAGTACAAACCGAACAAGCGAGGTCAATAATCGGTTTATTATATGGCTGAACTGAGTCTGTGAGCATATGCTTTTCGCGCGAATTAAATCGGCTATCGTCAGTTTCACTGGGTAACAATATACGGTAGGCATGCATGCTCAATCAAAAACAATTTGGTTGTTTGAAACTTTTTATCTGTAAATTTTAATGACGCACAAGTTTGCAAGGGTGAAATATCTAAAAAACCCATTATGCACAACTTATGATAAACGACATCCGGGACACCGGTCCAGATACGGAAAATACGGACCACGGTCCGGATATGGGTTTTTACGGACCGCTTGTCAACCAATCAGAATAGAGAATTTTGAAAAGCCATATAATAAATATATGTTATTTACCGGTTGCGAGGTCCGGATGCAAAAACTGTGCCCGAGGTCTTGAAAACGGCCCGAGCCCGAAGACCGAGGCGAGGGACGTTTTCAAGACCGAGGGCACAGTTTTTTGCATCCGGACCGAAGCTGCCGGTAAATAATGTGTTTATTTTTTATCGACCATTTAAAAGATAATAGCGATACTATAGAGACAATTTAAACGCAAGTTTAGTTCGTCATTTAATTACGACGCATTAAAACTGCTAGGCACGTAATTTTCTTTCTCGTTCTCGTCGTGTATATCTTTCGCTTTTTTATGGTTTGTTTACATTTTTGCAGCGGGCCGGATGAGTTTCAGAGCGGGCCGGATGCAAAAATCCGGACCGCTCTGAAAGGCTTGTCAGCCAATCAGATTGCTTTATTTACATAGAAAAAAAATAAATATATGTTATTTACCGGCTGGGAGGTCCGTACTGGAAAAATATTTTCCCGAAGTCTCAGAAGCGGCCCGAGACCGACGGTCGAGGGCCGCGTCTGAGACTGAGGGAAAATATTTTTCCAGTACGGACCGACCAGAACGGTAAATAACGTGTTTTTTTCGAGCAAATAAACACTCCTTTGTTTGTTTTGGCGCGAAAAGTTGCGAGAGGTCCGTACTGGTGTGATACGGACCTCGTACTCAGCCAATCAAAAGGCTCTATTTTAGTTACGGACCTGAGTTACGGACCTCAAAAAAAATAAATATCGTTATTCTTCGCCAACTTAGCAGGTAAAGTTTCGTGTAATTGAACAAACAATATTTGCTTCGTCTAGCAAACATGTTGATAATTACGAGGAATTTACTCACAGACAATGGGAAAATAGTGATTTCATAATATTTTCATACTATTTCCCAACTATAGATATAATAGTATAGAAATGGCAACTAGTATGGAAATTGGATTTCCATGCTCTTTCTATATCCATACTGGATCCATGCTATTTCCGTAGACCATTGCAAAAATTTTAACACAATTTCGAGTGTCAGTATTCTGAAAATTTGAATTGTGTTAAAACTTGATTGTACATGTGCGAAATAGTTTATCACGAGCGTGGCACATTGTAACACAAATTCGAAAAGACATGCATACTTGCAAGTGTGAAATCAATATGATTTCTGGGTTCTACCTGTAACTGGCTCTGCTTCTTGAAATGTTCCAAAAGTTTCTGAATTCGTCTTTTCTGTACGAGAATCTATTATAGAAAAATACATCAGTAATGAATGTAATTTACATGAAACATTGTATCTTACTACCATCATATTTAGTTTACTAACATTCGTTCAGCCACACCAGGCTGGCTCACAAAATGTCTCTAAATACAGGTCAGGCAAGGAAGCGAACGGCCCAACTGGACATAGAGAGTAAGACTGTCCTAAGGAATGAATTTTCCAATGAAATTTGAATGTAATAAGAACCATACGAGTATTAAGTATTACATATAGCAGACTACAAAAGTACATATATTAAGATGTTAGTTTCAGGTCCAATGTTTTCGTTGATATTACTGACGCAGAGTTCAATTGGGACAGATAAATTACAATAATCTTAACATGACACTTTTATGATGCCTTACCCGGTACTGGTGACGAGGATCTTTTCTCCATAGGTTCGTGCTGATGCGTAGTATCAACGTCCGGCAGATCTATACAAGAGAAAAATGCGTTCCATAATTTTGAAATAAATAGGTACAATATCTGCCTAGAAGCATCACAACCAATCATACTAACTTGTATATATCTAGCTTTCAACATTGAAGTAAAAACAATTACCTGCTTCGAATTCCTCCTTCGCGGAAAATATTCGAGCCCTCCCAATGAATTCAGTTGCTTTTTGAGTGTTTCCAAGATTGAACCAAGCAACTCCTAAACCAGTAAGGGCTTTCTCTTGCAAGATGTGATCATTGAGCTCTGTTCCAAAAATATCCACTGCCTTTTCATACCATTTTATCGCCATCTCATCATCACAAGCTTTAGTACAAACTAATGCAAAATTTAAACATGATATTCCTTCACGATGTTTATCACCAAGTTCCGTAGCAACATTCATCGCTTCTTTGTAGTATTCCTTCGCCTTATCATAGTTACCAGTGTTGCTTAGTATGTTACCAATGGCTTGGTTTGAACGATATTCTTGATACTTTCTTCCAACTTGTTTGGCAATTTCTTTTGCCTTCTCATAAAATGTTATTGCTTCTTGATGTTGACCTGCGATAAAATGGCAGCAATATCCGCACCATTCATTCATAGTTCCTTCCAGTGCTATCGCAGAATGATCAAGAACCATATCCAAAGCTTTCTTAAAACACGTTAGACCTTCTTTGAATCTTCCAAGGTAAGCATAACACATTCCTAATCTTTTCTGAGCAAGAGCTTGTTTCAATCCGCGGTCGCCAGGGTCATCTGCCAATTCCACAAAATATTTCGAGTACCTTAGAGCTTCTTCGTATTGTCCAATGTTAAAAGAAATAGATCCTAATGCATGGACTGCATTCGCTTGCACTTCTTTATCTTCCAATTTTTCACTAATGTCTAAGGCTTTTTTCCAAGATTCAACGGCTTTCTCGTGTTGCTTCATTTGTTGGAAGGTGTTGCCGAGCATGAGGCAGGCATTGGCTTCTTCTTTTCTATCGCCCATATAATGAGAAATTTCTTGAACTTTGAGATATGATTTGACAGCCGCATCAAATTTGCAACTTTTGTAGTATACAGCTCCCAAGTTTGCATGAGTTTCTCTTTGGAGACTTTTGTTATTGAGATTTTCTGCCATTGTGAGGGCTTTTAAGAAATACTCTCGCGAGGACTTAAAGTCGCCACTATAGCTAAATGCGCTTCCTAGTCCAAGGCAAGCGTTGACTTCTCTCGTTTTGCATCCAAGCTTTGATGCAAGTTTTACTGCTTCGTTGTAATATTCCATGGATTGTTGATACTGACTAGCTTGCAGATGGTTGTAACCCAACCATTGATATGCTACTACTTCCACCTCACTACACTCGAGGTGTGGAGAAATCTCACGTGCATTGTGATAATACCCAATTGCTTTCTTATACTCGGACTTTCCAATAAATACGGTTCCCAAGAGTTGATAAGCTTTTGCTTTGATGTCATTGCTACCTGCTTTATCAGCAGTTTGAATTGCTTCTTCGTAGTTTTTGATGGCTTCTTCATTTTGGCCTGCATTTTGGCAAGAACGTCCTAAGATCAATAATTGTTCTGAAGAAATTAATACAGTTATATTAAAACATGTCTCCAGACGTTTTGCGAACGAAACAAGGAAAGAGTTCAATAGCTTTAAGAAGACACAAGGGAGGTGATGGAGGGTGATGACGAGCGCGCATCAAGGACGCAGGATGGCGCAGGGCGCCGCGATAGACGTGAGCACCATTGAATCCTGGAATCCTAAATTTTAATGATTGAATGCCAGAATTGAATCATTGAATCCTAAGATACAATAATTGAATAATCATTAAATCCTAAGATTGAATAATTGAATCCTAAGATTGAATCATTGAATCCTAAGATTGAGTCATTGAATGCTAAAATTGAATCATTGAATCCAAAGATCGAATCAGTGAATTTGTGAATGCAAATATTGAATTATTGCCCTAACATTACCCTAAGGTTCAATCCATAGCTCATCACTAACCCTAACACTACCCTAAAGCCAACTCTCGTTCTAAATCCAAACCATAACCCATTTCATAACCTTGGTGTTAGAAATAGAGTTGGCATTAGAGTTAGGGTTCTATGTATGCAAATCCGAGTTTCTGAAGTCTATTGTCTGCTTCCTCAAACTATTGTCTGCTTCCTCAAACTTACCCGGTTTGGTGTTTGTGAAGTCTTACATACGTTAGCGAGTGACGCCATTCTATACTTAATGTGCTCACCCCTATTGCGGCGCCCTGCGCCACATTGCGCCCTTCATCCCCCCCCCCTCCCTTTCTTGCATACCAATAAGCGCGCTCCACTTGCGGCCCCCTAAGAATCCGGATCGAACGGCCCCAAATACACTACTGACATAGTTTCTTCACTTTTATGTCTTTTTACATATACTTTCTAATTTTGAAAATTCTCCATTGTGAAACATCTTCAGAAAATTGGGTACATTAAAGCTAAAATATTTTTAATACTTACTTAAGATTTTAATGTTTGTCAGCACTATTTCAGAAGCTTTAATGAGCGCAGTCGTTTTTGTATAGAGGTTTTGCACCATCACGTGATTATAAATTCCAAAATCTTTAAACGTGGAACATATAAAGCTGGCTGCTTAGCAAGTCATGTTTTGTATGTCATTATAACAAGTAATCATAACAATTTCAAGTCAAACAACTATTCCCTCACGAGTTAAGAAGGTTTGAATAATCTTTTTTGCTGACGTCAGCATAATTTCAAATACCGTTAATTCAATTTAACGGTGGTCTTATACGTTGAAAACTTTTTTTTCCTAATTTAATACTTTTTCCACATTTTTTACTCTAATATTATAGAATATGGGTAGCTGACACAAAATCACTCGCTTATACATTTGTTGTTGCCACAGTAACCAAGATATGATCCCCTATGGAGTAAAATATGGTGTTTGCGCCACAAATGATAGGAGCCAAAGTAAACTACGAATGATCTCCCAAGTAGCTTAATCTCCCAACTCACGATATAATTTAATCGCTTGATAATGGAATCCTCTATACATTAAACATTTTGCCTTACGATTTACAGGGGTAGCTGCATTCGACGGTTTATGGTCGGCTTTCCTTTGGGATCATTTTCCTACCCCTTAGCGCTCCCCAATGACTTACTCTACTAAATTTAATAAAATCTAAAAATTGCGTTTCAACAGAATTGAACACTAACATTTCAATTTTTTGTAAATTTGAAGAAAAGTTAAAAACTGCAATGAGAAAGGCTAGGATTAAATCAATATAGGCTAACCTACCTGCAATTCTTGACAAATTTTCAATTGCTTTTTTTGTCAATTTTTCTAGATGTATATTTCCTCGTTCGTTTGCGATTTTCAAGGATTTCTCGTAGTACTCAATTGCCGTTTGAATTCGATTGTTCAATCTATAAGCCTCTCCTAACCCAAGATATGCACTTATTTCATCCATTTTATCTCCTAGTTCCTTTGCCATTTTCAAGGATTTCTCGTAGTACTCAATTGCCGTTTGAATCTGATTGTTCAATATATAAGTCTTTCCCAACTCACGATATGCACTTGTTTCATCCATTTTATCTCCTCGTTCCTTTGCAATTTTCAAGTATTTCGTAGTACTCAATTGCCGTTTGAATCTGATTGTTCAATCTATAAGCCTCTCCCAACTCACGATATACACTTGTTTCATTCTTTCTATCTCCTCGTTCCTTTGCAATTTTCAAGGATTTCTCGTAGTATTCAATTGCCGTTTGAATCTGATTGTTCAATATATAAGCCTTTCCCAACTCACGATATGCACTTGTTTCATCCTTTTTATCTCCTCGTTCCTTTGCAATTTTCAAGAATTTCTCGTAGTACTCAATTGCCGTTTGAATCTGATTGTTCAATATATAAGCCTCTCCTAACCCACGATATGCGCGTGTTTCATTCATTCTATCTCCTCGTTCCTTTGCAATTTTCAAGTATTTCTCGTAGTATTCAATTGACGTTTGAATCTGATTGTTCAATCTATAAGCCTTTCCCAACTCACGATATGCACTTGTTTCATCCATTTTATCTCCTCGTTCCTTTGCAATTTTCAAGTATTTCTCGTAGTATTCAATTGACGTTTGAATCTGATTGTTCAATCTATAAGCCTTTCCCAACTCACGATATGCACTTGTTTCATCCATTTTATCTCCTCGTTCCTTTGCAATTTTCAAGGATTTCTCGTAGTACTCAATTGCCGTTTGAATCTGATTGTTCAATCTATAAGCCTTTCCCAACTCACGATATGCACGTGTTTCATTCATTCTATCTCCTCGTTCCTTTGCAATTTTCAAGTATTTCTCGTAGTACTCAATTGCCGTTTGAATCTGATTGTTCAATATATAAGCCTCTCCTAACCCACGATATGCACGTGTTTCATTCATTCTATCTCCTCGTTCCTTTGCAATTTTCAAGTATTTCTCGTAGTACTCAATTGCCGTTTGAATCTGATTGTTCAATATATAAGCCTTTCCTAACCCACGATATGCACGTGTTTCATTCATTCTATCTCCTCGTTCCTTTGCAATTTTCAAGTATTTCTCGTAGTATTCAATTGCCGTTTGAATCTGATTGTTCAATATATAAGCCTTTCCCAACTCACGATATGCACTTGTTTCATCCTTTTTATCTCCTCGTTCCTTTGCAATTTTCAAGGATTTCTCGTAGTACTCAATTGCCGTTTGAATCTGATTGTTCAATCTATAAGCCTCTCCCAACTCACGATATACACTTGTTTCATTCTTTCTATCTCCTCGTTCCTTTGCAATTTTCAAGGATTTCTCGTATTCAATTGCCGTTTCAATCTGATTGTTCAATATATAAGCCTTTCCCAACGCGATATGCACTTGTTTCATCCATTTTATCTCCTCGTTCCGTTGCAATTTTCAAGGATTTCTCGTAGTACTCAATTGCCGTTTGAATCTGATTGTTCGATCTATAAGTCTCCCAACTCACGATATGCACTTGTTTCATTCTTTCTATCTCCTCGTTCCTTTGCAATTTTCAAGGATTTCTCGTAGTACTCGATTGACGTTTGAATCTGATTGTTCAATCTATAAGCCTCTCCTAACCCACGATATGCGCGTGTTTCATTCATTCTATCTCCTCGTTCCTTTGCAATTTTCAAGTATTTCTCGTAGTACTCAATTGCCGTTTGAATCTGATTGTTCAATATATAAGCCTCTCCTAACCCACGATATGCACGTGTTTCATTCATTCTATCTCCTCGTTCCTTTGCAATTTTCAAGTATTTCTCGTAGTATTCAATTGACGTTTGAATCTGATTGTTCAATCTATAAGCCTTTCCCAACTCACGATATGCACTTGTTTCATCCATTTTATCTCCTCGTTCCTTTGCAATTTTCAAGGATTTCTCGTAGTACTCAATTGCCATTTCAATCTGATTGTTCAATATATAAGCCTCTCCTAACCCACGATATGCACGTGTTTCATTCTTTCTATCTCCTCGTTCCTTTGCAATTTTCAAGGATTTCTCGTAGTACTCAATTGCAGTTTGAATCTGATTGTTCAATCTATAAGCCTCTCCCAACTCACGATATACACTTGTTTCATTCTTTCTATCTCCTCGTTCCTTTGCAATTTTCAAGGATTTCTCGTAGTATTCAATTGCCGTTTGAATCTGATTGTTCAATATATAAGCCTTTCCCAACTCACGATATGCACTTGTTTCATCCTTTTTATCTCCTCGTTCCTTTGCAATTTTCAAGGATTTCTCGTAGTACTCAATTGCCGTTTGAATCTGATTGTTCGATCTATAAGTCTCTCCCAACTCACGATATACACTTGTTTCATTCTTTCTATCTCCTCGTTCCTTTGCAATTTTCAAAGATTTCTCGTAGTACTCGATTGACGTTTGAATCTGATTGTTCAATCTATAAGCCTCTCCTAACCCACGATATGCACGTGTTTCATGCTTTTTATCTCCTCGTTCTTTTGCAATTTTCAAGGATTTCTCATAGTATTCAATTGCCGTTTGAATCTGATTGTTCAATATATAAGCCTTTCCTAACCCACGATATGCACGTGTTTCATCCACTTTATCTCCTCGTTCCTTTGCAATTTTCAAGGATTTCTCGTAGTACTCGATTGCCGCTTGAATCTGATTGTTCAATCTATAAGCCTCTCCTAACCCAAGATATGCACCTGCTTCATTCATTTTATCTCCTCGTTCCTTTGCAATTTTCAAGGATTTCTCGTAGTACTCAATTGCCGTTTGAATCTGATTGTTCAATCTATAAGCGTCTCCTAACCCTAGATATGCACTTGTTTCATTCATTTTATCTCCTCGTTCCTTTGCAATTTTCAAGGATTTCTCGTAGCACTCAATTGACGTTTGAATCTGATTGTTCAATCTATAAGCCTCTCCTAACCCAAGATATGCACTTGTTTCATTCTTTCTATCTCCTCGTTCCTTTGCAATTTTCAATGATTTCTCGTAGTATTCAATTGCCGTTTGAATCTGATTGTTCAATATATAAGCCTTTCCCAACGCACGATATGCACTTGTTTCACCCATTTTATCTCCTCGTTCCTTTGCAATTTTCAAGTATTTCTCGTAGTACTCAATTGCCGTTTGAATCTGATTGTTCAGTCTATAAGCCTCTCCTAACCCAAAATATGCAATTGTTTCATTCTTTCTATTTCCTTGTTTCTTTGCAATTTTCAAGGATTTCTCATAGTACTCAATTGACGTTTGAAACTGATTGTTAATGTTATAAACATGTCCTAACCCAATGTTTGCTACCGTTATTTGGTTTTTGTCTTCCAGTTCCGTCGCCAGTTTCAAGGCTTGTTGAAAGTTTTCAATTCCCAGTTGAATTTCACCGCTTTCTAAATATAAGAGCGTCCGGAATTAAGGCACGCGTCTAGTTTTAGCTTGTTTGTACGTTCTTCCTCCATTCTTAACGCTTATTAATTCTAGTCTAGTACTGTTGATCTTTGATAGCTGAAAGTATAAAAATAAGTACTTTAGCATTAAAAGCATCTCCTTTTTAAGGAGTTTAATATGAAGCTTGGTTATTTGTTCTCAAACAAAGCTTCCGTTCAAACAATGAACTTTCTTTCCCTAGCCTCTTCTTGGCGTTTCTGATTAAAGTTTAAACTCTCATTACGACGCTTATGACTCGCATTACGACTAATACTCTCAAATATGGAAACCTCCGAATACGGATACTCTACCCAAGATTTAGAGTGTCAGAGAGGTTTGTGACAGTCTGTATTGGAGAGATGTTGGATCGAGGCGTGTTCATATTAGAGAGGTGTTCGTATTACGGAACACTTCTCTAATACGGACACATCCCTAATATGGACACCTCTCTAATACGGACACCTCTTTAATACAAACATCTTCCTTATTTGGGCCCCACGAACGCGTCTTTACTGCGGACGCTTCTCTTAATGTACGTTCACACTTTGCGATTTGTCGGGCCGATTTCAGATGCACGTTAATGATATCTACAATCGGCCCGACAAATTGCTGTGTGTGAACGTACCTTTATACGGACACCTCTATGTTCCGACAAAATCCTCAACGGACAGTAAATCTCGGCTCCCAAGGGTAAAAACTGATGAATTTATTTAACATCTTTATTAGGGAAAGTCTAGTAATCAGGTGATGAAACATTTTATTCGCATGTTCAACGCTGCGACCTGTGTTGCAATTCGTTTCAGTCCATATGCAGCACTATGTTGATTGTCAGAGATGGTTAGTTATTGAAAGTTTAGAACTTTGAGTAGAGTCTTAAGTGTGACATTGTCGATGTGAGCTTTGGAAATCGAATACATCTCAGATACATCTCTAATATACAGGATTTTTTCCTTAGGCGTCCATATTCGAGAGATTCGTCTATATACGATTTTTAAAGCCATGTTAAACGAGGGAATTTTTAAACGGTATGTTATGCATGGTGACGTCATCGTATGAGGACACATGGGCTAATGTGTCATTTTCGCCTTTAATAATATTGACATTGCCTTATAAGTTGTGTTCAAATTGCGCTGAAAGGAAAACCTTCGTGAAGGTGATGGGATGTTTTCGAGTGCAATAGGCCTTTGCATAACGTCACAAGTATATGTCAAAACAACGAGTAACTATATATAGTACAAAGAACAATTATTAATGTATTCAGCCGGTGGTGTTGACTTGACAGTAGACTGAATGCGATTATTTGAACAGCAAACAATGGTAATTTATAACCCCTTTTGCAACTATTTGCTTAATTTTCCAGTCCCCCAGAGATATTTTAGGTATTTCCTTTGTATGACAGCAGTTATCTTTCCACTACCGGCTTATCAATTATAATAACCAACTTATCTGTCTAATGTCTCAGACGGAAGGCATAAAATTCCTATTGGCAGCAAATATTCTATGATTCATAACCAACCAATCTCAACGCCTGTTCATATAGATACGTAGCTACCGACCCAAAATCGTGTACGATCGAGTGGGTCTTTCAGGTATGACCTATAGTACAAAAACCAAGAAAGATTGTCACAATTTTCTTATGTTGCCTATTTACTACTACAGCCTTATTTACTGTTCTTGGGATCGTTTTGTAATTGGTGTGGAAATGCTTATCTAGAGCATAATATGATAAAACTACAAAGAGTAATTATTGGCGCTATATGTATGTTTGTTTTAAAATTTCCCAATATAAAAAAGTTCATAGCCATAGATTAGGGTTGGGGGCCGTGTACTACCGTTCGCTGGTCTATTCAACCAATTATAAAAAACACTCTTGCTAGTCAAGGTGCAGAGGTGTGGAATAATCTTCCCGCGCAATATAAAGAACCTATACTGTAGTACTTCATACATCTTCAATAGTTTAGAAAATAGCATTATTTGACTTTGGGCAAACAAATGCCTAGCGTTCCATATCAGAAATGGTATAATTAGTAATGTATCTTACTATCATATCATATCTAGAACTATTTTTATCGCTACTTTTCCTTTCTCTTCAAACACTCCAACTGACAGCATATTTATAATATAAATTTATAATCTAGGGGTCTTAGTACTGTATATGTGTACAAATTACAACTGAACCTATGATATCATCTATGGATATGATATCATTTTCTCCAATGACACAATTACATTATATTGATCTGGTATGATGTGTTATATACCGCACAATGTGGTCTATGCATTAACTATATGAATGGAATTGGATTATGCACCTGACTCTCAACCTTCAAAACATTTTATATTCATGAGTGGCCTCCATCATACGACCTCTTTGCTACTATATGTTCTTATAATAGCACATCAATGTTGCTCAACCCCGAAAATTTTAATATCACTACACTAAAATGAAGTCATGCATTAACAAGTAACTACAATCGCGCTATAACAAGCAAACAACATTGGACGGGGGTGGAGGAGAGGGGGATTTCGATGTTTAATTTTGTGACTTTTGTCTTTGTTTCATTCAATCAGCGGCAGTGTTGCACGGGATTGTCGGCTGAATTAATTATGCGCAACATTAGCAGTAAAATAGCTTTGGTTAACGGATTTGACCTGACCTCTTGCATAAGTTTTTCAAATTCCCGACCCTTCTTTAATAAATTCCATGATCTATAACTTATTTGTTTCTGAAATAATCTATGTTTTTCCAATCCGCTGAGTCTCATGCATTTTTGACAATTTACGCAACCACAATATGCCAAGAATTCCTAAGATTATTGATAGGAAGCTAAATGTACGGAAGTGTTTCCATAGTCGTTCTCTGTTTAAAATAGAGAATGTGCAATAAAGTAGCGTTTCTTAGTGCTCACTAGTTAAGGTTTGAAATAAAAAAAATTTCGGCCTGTGGGCCAAAAATCTGACCACGATTGTCAAGAATTAAAACGAGAACAACACTTTGCGAAGGTTCATCTAATAACCTGAATTCACTAGAAAATCTTGAGAAATTTCCGACTGCAACAAAGCATTATTTGCAAAAATTAAAGTATGCACTTCACAGTTTACGATTTACACATACAAACAAAAGGATAATTATAAAGAAATGATTTATTCCAGGTGTAAACCGTAAATCGTTTGCCAGAATACATAATTAGTCTACGATTTGGTCAAATCTGGTTATATATTTTCCTGTCGAAAGCTCTTTAAAATTTTTCTTATTATGATGACTTGCACATATTGTGAGGAAAATTTTGATAAAAAGTATAATGTGACTGTATTTAATATTGAACCCTATTTTATTTGTACAATGGATGTAGTTGACATGCGCGCAATATCGCGCAACAAATAAGCGGAGTTTATCCATTTATAATGGCTTTGCTATGCTGATGCACATTATTTTTTCAATTGGGAACCGCACCGATTTGACACCCACCGGGCCGTCGTGTTTCAAATACTAATCCCTGCATCTGTAATAATTGTAAAGCCAAAGATATTCACTATACCGCGATGCGTCGCGTTAGTCTTGCGCACATATGCCTCTCTTCAATTTGAGACAGTCCTGGCAAATTCAATGTCCTTTTTTTTTCTCGTTTTATGTTCTTCAAATACATATTTAATACACGGATGACTTAATACCCCTCGCCACAACTATTATGAAGACCATGATCTGTTGTACATAAGGTATCCTTCTCCTATTCTTTACAAGTAACTGTTTTGCCCAACTATATGCACAGATACATGTACGTTTAGCGTATCTGGCTTTTGTATCTGCGCTAGCACAGGTCACTGGCGGAGATATATTGCCATTGCCTTTGTAATCATGGCGCTGTAAAACACGTGAGGCGAAACGCGCTCATAGCGCGTATATCCATGTTTGATTCGGATGGTTCTTTCTGGAAATCATGTGGACATTTAGGTCAAGGTATTTTTGGAGTCAACTTATAACATCATAGACTCCTTCTTTCCGACAAAGATAGTTAAAATACATGATGATGACAAACCTTTTTTAATTAATTAACTGGGAAAATAAAAAAATAGTTGGTAAGCGAAACAAAGCCTATACATAAGAGTGGCAAATGTCTACCTTTCAAGACTGTTAGAAACCAAATTGTATCGGAGATTCGCGTCGCGAAAAGAAAGTTTTACGGGTACAAAATTAGTCCAACTTATAGTCAAAATCCTAAGGTAAACGATATTCTTGGGAAAAGAAAGAGAACAATATCGTGTTATCGTTACTTGACCCTGACACGGAACTATACCCATGCATGGAACTATATACAGCATTACAAGTGATTTCTCTGAAGAGTACGGGGTGAGTGGCTAGCACATGGTGAATTAGAATTCCCACCTCCAATTACAGAAGAAAATGTTGCCAAAAATCTAAGAAATCTTTAACGTCGGGAAAGCAGCGGGCCCGTATGACCCATTTATGAAATTGATCAAGTTGTTTCCAAACTTTCCCGCTATCCCTTTGGCTAATATATTTAATGAATCATTCATGTCAAAAACCTTTCCCAAAATTTGGATATTTTATACTGTATGTGGGATTCTAAAAGTCACCCCTTGTTGAGTCATACGTTGTTGAGTGGGTATATGATGACATAAACGAGAAAGTTAGTGAAGGATTTCCAGGATCTTCGGCAGTTTTGGCTCTTGTGAGAATCGTACACAAGTGATTTTCTGCCATGGAGGAATATGGTAATAGTCATTCGACCTGATCGACCATAATAAGTTATTGCATACCTTTGAGAAAATTGGTGTTAGACCAGCTGTGATAGCTTGGCTCGGGTCATATCTCCAAGGTAGATCACAAGTAGATCACTAGCTACGGCCCTGGCTTCAGAAAAATATATATCTTATAACAAAGAATTAAATGACTTATTTTACTGCATAACTTGGGAAGTATATACGAATTATAATACGTTTTACAAAATATGTATACGAATACGTACACAAAGGAGAATTTAGGTAACTGCTGTCTCCTTTATCATACATATACACAATTTAATAATGCTAATTTGTTTAAATTGTTTGAATTGTTTTAATTTGGCGCCATATTGCGCCATATACTGTGTTTATTTTTGGAGCAAATGTTTTCTGAATGTTATACGCCAAAACGGGAAAGGTATAGCTGCCGTTTGCGCAAATTGTTTCTGAAGTGATTGTTATGCGTTGATTTGTCGAGGAACAGCGCAAGGTGTTGATGCTGGGCTTTGGCAGCAGTTTTCTTGCGATAGTAACTTCTAGTTTTATATAGCTTGACCTATTTGGTAAATATTCTACAATGCTTGATATGCAAATGAACACTGACATCATAAGGACTTAATAAAAAAACTTGAAGATCTCGGGTATTTACTGATCAAAATAAGTATGCTTGTCACAGCCAACATAAAGCCAATAGATAGAGGGAGGGTTATTCATTCAGCCAGGAGTCCAAAATTTTTCAACAAGTATTATTAGTAGAATTACATAGGTGATTATTGAAAATTCTCAACGCTGATTGGTTGCGCTACCTCGGATTAATACGCGATAATCACCTAAAGCGTTTTTAAGCCGCTTTTATCGTAAATATTAAATTAAAATATTTTTGAAATGTGCATTTAATTGTTGAATTAAATAACATACCGAACGTGCTTCTAAATTTAATATATTACTGTAAAGACCTCACTTTCGGTTAATAAGTAGTTAATATGGTTTACCAATGTTGTGAATGGCCAAATCGTGAAATTGAAGTTGAATAATAACATTCAGCTGAGACCGAAAGGTTGAAATATTCATATGAAACTGTTCAAGTCATCACGATGTCATGTAAGATGTTGATCGAAGATCAATTAGTTTTCACACGGTTGATAACGGCAATATATTCCCTTCGACAGGGACCGCGAAACCGGGGAGTGGGAATGGAAAAAGTGCCATTTCTGAAATGAAAGTTCCCTTTTTCTGGTTTAAAATGTGCCCTCTTTCAATAAATGGGTAAAATCCATCTGCTTATAGCTTTTAGGTAAGTAAAAATTGCCTCAGAACGATTGAAATGGTGCCACAGCTAGAGAGTAGAGTCCTTAGAAATCCAAGTTTCTCCCATATTTCCCATTGTTTTATTATAAAACGAAAGCACACCAACCTCATTACAAATGCATGGGGTGACGATATATCAACGTTCGACGCCAATCCTTTTTCTCAATTTTCTAGTCCATTATCTGTTTAGGAAAAAATTAAATCACTTTTCTACAACTATGGTTTAGTACTGAACACAAAACAGATGTATTGCAGAGGAACAATATGATATAGTAATTACAATTACGACATATGTCTCTCAATAGAATGTCGAGTTCCCACCTTCGATAGCATGATCCGGAATAATATTCGCAATTATATTCGGATATGTCGAAATTTCAGTCATTTCTGTTCAGTCTATTACTGTTTTGGTCGTTAGCGATTTAGAGTATATTATAAAATAAGCACTTACCTGCAGGCAGAAACAATTATTTAGAATCACAAAGCCACGCATGGCAAGCAAGCAAATACATGCATCAATTTGTATTCTGATAATGAACTGTACAGATCACGAAGGAGTAGTATAGGCTGACAACAGCAATTACGGAACTTTATACTCAAACATAAACTTTAGTAAAGTCAGAAACAATATGAACAGTGTTAAGACGAATGAAAATACACTGTATGTGGCGTTTAGCAATTATCAACATACATGAAGCGAGACGAATATTTCTAAAGCTCAGTGGGATAGATGTTGTCATATAAAAACGTCTTCAATTCTTATTCAAATATTTTCAGCGTTCTAGAGTTAAGGAATTTGCTTCTCTAAGCAAGTTTCCTGGGTTTCCCTTTTGCCACAAATCAATTCAAAAACATTTACAGGTGTTAGTATAATTTGAGCAAGATTTGTACAGTCGAAACTCTCCCTGCGGACTCCTCTCTAATACGGGTTCTGACGAAATTCTGGTATTGTATATTTTAGAAACGGACTCTCTCTCATATGGACAACAGAGAATAAATCTCGGCCTAGAAAGCAAGTCAGGGCCTTTTTTAACTAATATACTGGAGGGGCCAAACCCCCCCTCACCAGCCCCCATGTTGCCCCTCCCCCAGTAAGCTATTTTGGGCCCCCCAGTGAAGGTCCCTTTTTTCCAAAGTATAAGCAAAAAAAGGGGAAAGTTTAGAGGAAAGTTATTGTATTCTCACAACTAAACCTTGCTCCGTTTAGATGGGATATAGGCAAAAATGTTCTCTGAAAATGCAGGAAATCAAGCCACAGAGACTCAAGAATACAAAAATGTTCTGGAGGAGGACCCCAGGCCCCCCTTCACCTTCCCACACATGTAATACGCCACCTACTTGTTACGTCCTTTCGATGATGCCCCCCCCACTAGCGATTTCTTAAAAAAGGCCCTGAAGCAAGCACATATAAATTAGCTTCTTTAAAACAAACTCCCAATATTGTGTTCGCGTTGACAGTACTTTATAGTCAAATCTAAACTTAGCAAAATCACTATGCGCCAGAGCGTCAAGTCAGAACCCCACTAAGACGACTAAAAATATGTAAATGCAACGCCAGTTTGGCAATTATCAACATGCTTTCAAAAGCGATCAATTTCTAAAGCTCAGTTGGAAAATTACAGTGTTAGTGTTTTACCATAGTTAATAGAAATACTGGTTTTACTGATAAGCAAGTTTCGCTATATTCCTTTTGCTAAAAACCAGTTACAATCTGTGCCAAAAAAATACTGTAGATTGTAATTCCGATAGCTAAGCAGCCTATGCCTATGGCATGCGAAAATAGATATTCTGAATGTATATTTTCAGCTCTATCTTATTGCTCGCAGAACAAAGCTCGCAGGCAACTCGGTGGTAAACGGCAAAATTCGGCAGAAATTACGCAATATTTAGCTCCAGAATCTAGGAGTTCTTGACATATAATTTAGATGGGGGAACCCTAATAACTTTAATTACAATAATGTTTTAGCTCTATAACACTTTAATTTTGAGCTCTATAACACTAAAAGTCATATTTGACAGTTTAATGGCAAAAGTTTGAGTTCTTGTAATTGTATTGTTAAACAGTAAAATTTATGTTCTGATCTTGGACCCATCTCGTACCCAGAGCCATAGAAGGAAATGGCTCTGGCCACATGAGTTGAGTTAGTTAGAAAATATGAATGATCTCGGACTAAAAAACCGTAGAAGGTACGTATACGTGTTTATACCTGCAAAGAAATTTCCCTGCAAAAGGAAATTTTTGCCTTTATGAGGAAGAATGCAATGAAATAAAATTTACAAGGAAATGGCAAGGAAATTTAGCCTCAAGGCTCAAGCAAGGAAATTGAAAGGAAATTTTAAGATGTCAGATTCTTTGCTGCCTGAAATGCGAAATGAACAAAATAACCTGGTTTCTGCATGTCAAATCTTCCCCAGAACGCAGAAAATGCCATATCAGAGACTCCAGAATTTTCCGGGGGAGCATGCACCCGGACCACCCTACAGTTTTCGTATCCCCCATGGCCTCCAACCATACTAATGTTCCGCCGCCACTGTGACTGTGAGACACAACCCAACCTCGTACCCAGAGCTTCTCGGCTGATGAGGCATTCATGCGCTCAACCCAGTGAAGTTCACTGGCTCAACCTCGTACCCAGGGCTTTGTGCCACAAGCGCAGAAACCCTGGGTACGAGGTTGTGATGGGCTTCATAGTCTCCGAGAATTCTCCGAGAAATCTCCGAGTATAAGAAATTTGATAATTTTAATAAGAACTGCAAGGAAATTTGAAGGAAAATTTCGTGATTTTTGCAAGGAATTTAACGGAAAAAAAGGAAATTTAACGCTCGAAGAAGGACATTTCCAGTGCTTCCACAACCGCCTGTTCAAAAATCCTTTCACAATCTCCAAAATTCCTTTTTTCCCACAAAATTTCCCTGCCACCCAAACGCTAGAAAAAATCAAGAAAATTCAGGCAAATTTGAGGCAAATGTATCACAAAATGTTGTACGCTCACAATTCTAGGCATTTCCAACTTAGAAGTGTTTGGTTTGTAATAAGAACGTGAAATTTATGTTCATCCAGGAGCATAGGCCCCGTAGGGTGCTTGATAATGGTGGAGGGGTCGACGAATGGCACAAGGCGCTGAACGACAAATTTTGAAATTTATAGTCTCTAGATCGCCGGAAATGGCATTTTCAGAATCTTCTGTACCTCTTTTGTTAGGCCTATACTATTTATAGGTTCATTTTTACTGGTTTAAGTGGTTTTAGACTTGTAACTGGTATACGTTACAGACGTCCTTGCAATTTCCTTTAATTTTTTTATTTTCCTTGCCATTTCCTTGTAAAACTCATTTCCTTGCATTTTCCTTGCAAAGACCAATATTTCCTTGCTGCAGGGAAAAATCCTTGCAAGTGGAAGCACTGGACATTTCACTTACGACTTGTGGAAGCACTGAATGTTCGCCTTTGTTCGGAAAATTCAAGATGGAGGACGAATTGAAGAAAGCAGAACATCTTTCACATAAAGATCCTGAGAGGGCAATGGAACTTTTGTCTGCTATAGGTGTGTATTTGCTTTCATATCAAGTAAATTTATTGTCTAAAACACTAACAAGTAAATGTTATATCATATCACTGATAGAGATGAGCCGATATTAAAAAGAGCTGATTTCCGATACCGTTTGTTCAAGAGCCGATACATGCCCACCATCGGCCGATAAATCGGGAAAACCGGTGATTGGTTTACCTGATGCTCACGTTTTGTCAAATTGTCATTTTAGTGTTTTACTCGACTTAACTCGCAAATTTCGCAATGATCTATTTTTGAGCACAACACAAGTACAATACAAACAGAAAATAGGCAAGTATTAGCAAGACTGCGAATGCTTCCTATCACCCGAAATAATGTGTCACGTTTTCGCGTAAAAAATTCAGGGATGCAACATGGATTGGTCCGCGGGAAATTATGCTGAGACTGACCGTTCCGATAGTGGATGGCCGATTGTGACAAAAAGTAGCTGTTAATTGGTTTTGCCGTTGATTGGCTCATCTCTAGTCACTGAGTATTTTGTCATTAATAAAAATCACCATCAAATCTTGACTGTAAAATAGCCGGCAGTTTTAGTCACTTCAATAAATGTTAGGAAATTCCAAGGACCCAAAAAAATTGTGACATTTTTTCCAGGGGGATATTTTTCATTTTTGCGCGATATTTTTCATACCCAGGGAGGGTATGCTATTCCAAGATATTTTCCACGGGGTTCTGGCAGCGGAAGCTTAGAAATTCCGGAGGGGGGTATAAATAAGCCAAATTCCAGGGGTAACAATCACTGGTAAAGGATGTCTCCAACCCACCCAGTGCGGAAAATAAATCCAATCTGCCAATTGGATTATAGAAGAATCTTGAGAATGCTAAAGAAAACAGTCTCAATGGTATTACTATTATTAATAGTAGACGTTTAATTTTTTACCAGCTTTGTGCGTACTATTAAAAAACAATATTTGT
Source organism: Trachythela sp. YZ-2020 (assembly GCA_016169945.1). NCBI lineage: Eukaryota > Metazoa > Cnidaria > Anthozoa > Malacalcyonacea > Clavulariidae > Trachythela > Trachythela sp. YZ-2020. Next base: position 5,924,002 of record JADLSH010000389.1, read on the forward strand.
TTTTATGCTCAAATGCTCAAATTTTCCTGGCAAAAATTACACGCTTGAAATATTTACACCAGTATTGGGCCCACGACAAAATTGTGAGCGCGCGAATTAGCAATCTGGCTGAACGCATTATTTCTGTTGTACAACTGACGATTATGCCATTATGGGGTCAGGACATTTTTACCATTTAAAATTGTCTGGCAAGTAAAATTGTCTGGCATATAAAGCGATTATACAGAGTAGTTATATATTCACTGTGGTTATAGATCCGACACTGGACCTTTTAGTTCTATGGTTATAGATCCAACATTTCACTGACTTGCTTACTTACTTACTGTCCGGTTGTCACAATCAAAATTTAGGAATGCCTTACCAAACACACAACCAAAACCTAAAACACAAAATATCAGTTCCTCATCACAAAACATGGAGAAAAATGATTACTGAAACCTGAAAATATTAATAGTGAAGAAAAGGTGCTCTTGCAGGGATTCGAACCCTGGCATTTGCATTGGCAATTGTCAATGTTTTCCTGCTAGACTATGAGCGACAGTTGAAAACAAATTTTGCATTTTGGTTCAGTGCCATCGGCAGCAAATTGTTATTGGGGGCCGGACCTAGGGGGTCTGGGGGCATGCTCCCCCAGGAAAATTTTGCATTTTTGAAGCCTTTTCTGTGCTTTCTGAGAGGATTTTTAATCAAAATTGTGAAGTTTGTAAAACCTAAGAATTTGAGGTTTTTAACACACTTTTTAACTTTTTACAACCTCGTGTGCCTGTATACAATTACAAGCGTTGGTGAATTAGTTTTGTTCCTTCTGATATATATACACGATGTGAAAGTATTACGACAAACTGTTACAGATGAGTTGATTGTAGTTGGCTATGAAAAGAAGTACAATTTTGGATGAGCAAATTACGGCCAAAGGCCCTGTGGCTGTGGTTGTTTAAAAATTTATTTTCAAATTATACGTTTTAACAGACAAAGGTCAATTTACTGACATTGTTTTAAAAAGTTTGGCTTGTAATACCCTCTACACCCCAGCTCGGTATGCCACTGTCTAAAAGTTTTTGGACGTTAGGCTAGTGACTTATTAAATCTGTTTTCCAAGAGTTACTGAAGTGAAACGGTTAACTGAAATCAATTTGAAATTTATTTCACAAATTATTGGGGGATGGGGCTGTAGCCCCACTCACTTCAGACAACCAGGGGTCGGGACCGCTGTTCGGGAGCACATTTATTCCATTTAAAAGTCTTTGCGGAGAATAGAGTATTTATAACAAAGTAGAGCACATTGCAAGTAATACTGCTGATTATTTTGGCTGCATCCCATTTTATAGAAATAAGTCATGATACAGGTAATTTTCTTGTTTCTTTAAGTCAAAAGAGAAGTTGATGTCGTTAATGAAGATGATCTAAGAACAAAAGAACAAGCTATTTTGGATCTAGGTTCACTGCTAGCGAAGAATGGTCGTGCGGCAGGTAATCAGTTTGCATTTAGAAATCCAGATGAATAGTTTGCCACACCAATTGTACCTGTCACAGGCTTTAGCTTTTGATTGTAGTGCATACTTGTTATACTATTAATAGAGAGGATTTTAGATGCACACAAATATTTTCTTTTTAAAAATCGCAAGATTTTTAAAATACCGGTAGCCATAGGACGTATAAAAAATGAAAGGGTCAACAAATTGGGCAAATTTTCATCCCAAATCAGGCAAAAATATGCTTTTTGTTAATCAACACAACGAAATCGTTCACTCAAAATTCATTCATGTACCTGTTTTTACCTGTGTGTGTTCGAGAGGGGGGAGGTGCAGTAAGGTTGAATTAAAGTCGGGCATTGTCATTGTCAGTTGGGAAAAATGTTTCTGCACCCCTAAAATATTGGCCCTTATGCCTACAGTATGTGCCAGTAGCATTGTTAGACAAAGTGAATGAGGCAATGGTCTCTACAAATTTTGTCAGATTAGGTAAAGAGTATACTAGGTAGCAGCTTGCAGAATTCCAAAAGACTCAAATGTGACTAAGTTAAAGCTAAATAAGGCGACTTTGACTGCCACCATATGGTCCATGTATGATCACAGTGCTCAGCACAGTTAAGATGGAAGGGTTAGTTTTTGACAAAGCACAGGAATGAACAAACCACAAATCTACTTAATAAAACATATGAGTTTTCAAGCAAGTCAATGGCAGGTGGTTACATATCTAATATTAACGAATCTGGATGAAAATTACCATTACATTTTAGTTATTACTTCAGGTGACGTGCCCAAATTTATTGTTAAATCTGGCACATGAAAAGTGCACTGTCTGAATCTATGTAGCACCAAATTTAATAATTATGCATTTCATAAAAGTTTTTAAGCACACACCCTGAAGTAAAACATGTTAGTAAAACCGTTTTATTTAAATTTGATAGAGTAAACATGCATTAAAAGTGGCTAAGCAACCTTGATACTTACTGTATAACACAGCACTGTATTGTAGAATGGTTATTGACAAAAGTAAATCTGCAAGGTTACAGCGGAACTGAACAAGATATTGTCAAGCAGAAAAGTCCTTTTGATAGATAAAACACGATGCAATCACATATGACTGTATGATTTCTTATGTATATATTTGGATTTTGTTAATAATGTTGTTGAATTTTGCAGAACTAGAAGGTCTAGTGAAGTTTATCCAACCATTCATGCTGCTTATTTCCAAAGCAAAGGCTGCTAAAATGGTCCGTGAACTACTGGATCTTCTCCTCGATATGGAAGTATCTACTGGTACAGAGGTATATATTGGCCTGCAAAGGGAATATATTGTCTATATACAGTAGTAATTAGTCTTCAATTACAATAGACCTCTCTAATTCATCACACCAATGTGGTTGCCCCAAGTCCTATTATCCAGCGCTTAAAACATTCTTAAAACTCATTAAAATGTTTGAGAAGCTACAGTACATGTACATCTCTTAAGTTATGTATTACAGACATTTGCTTGATAGCAAAACTATTTTTAAGTTAAACATTCATAAATATTTGATTTGTAAAGATGTGTAAAAAGTAAAAACTTTAATATTCTTTTCTCTTTCAAAATATTCTGGCTTAATATGAGAGTAGAATTGTTACATCGTTAATTTTTGCGTTCGCCAGATGATTGTATTTTTACACTGAGGAACTGCCCCACACACTTTAAACAGTAATTCTGTTGGTATGTTGAGCAAACGTAATACCAGTACCTAACCTGGTAGATAAATTTTCTAAATTATAAATACTGTAATCTTAGGTCGAGTTGTGCCTTGAATGCATCGAGTGGGCAAAAAGTGAGAAGCGAGTCTTTTTACGACAAGCTTTAGAGGTATGGCTAATGCGTATCATATTTTTACTAGCTTGCATATGTTATCTTTTACGTGAATAGCATTACATGGTAGTACTGTACATGTACTGTATTACGCAATGAATGCATGGTTCTAATATAGGTAGGGATAAACGGAATAATGAGGGTTGTGGGATCATATACTATCGAGAGGAATGGAATGGAAACGCTAATGCAAAAAGCTGTCGTCATTTGCGACATCCGTGATATGGGCTAAAACCCTATCAAAGCGAACCCTGGAAATTAAGAGGCATAATCTGTTACGCTTTTTCAATGAAATGTTTATAACCTCAAAGAAAATATTTACGAAACGGAAACATAAATTGTAGCTGTTTATTTATCTGTTTGACATGCAAGAAAACCCGTTTCTGAAAAACAAGATTCAATACGTTAAATTGTTTTTCGTTTTAGTAGTCTGATAATAGATATACAGTACGAAACTATCATTATATGTCAGGCGGTGTGCGCTATACGATCGCAAAGCATTGTGGTAGGCAAATTTCTCACCTTTTAGAAAACATGGCGAACGAAGCCTTGAAATTAGGTAAGTTCAACGCTTTGTTTTTAGCATTAAATTGTGTTCTCTGTTAAAAATTTATACATAATTGGAAACATTATATATCGTTTATTAGTATAATGTTATCTAGTTTCAAGATACGTTGTATAAACCTTGAACTTATAGCTTCTGAATTTATTCAGTACTTTTGTGAGTGTCTAGATGTAATTTGAGTATGGTTGAGTTTTTATATTTTCTTGGCTAAATTCGAAGTCGAACTATAGTTTTTAATCCACAATTGTGATGTTAGAACCCCAATATATATAGGACTTTCATCGCACCCCAACGCACCCCTTCGGAACACGATCAATTTTTGACTTGAAAACGTGCATTTTTTTACAGCTGCACAGTTGTGAAATGGCAAGCAAGAGACCTTTTGACTTCTCGGTAGGAGACAGTCCAGGTAAGCCGAAGAGTAAGATACCGGCCTGCCATGAAGAAAGATCGAGGAAAAGTCTTTTCTCAGAAGAAATATCATGTAGTTCAAGCAAAAAACCTGCACCATGGTCTGACAAAGAAACGAGCTCTCTTGTCCAGTACATATGTCTATATTGGAAAGATGCTTGGAATAATAAATGGCCAACAACAAAAGAACAAGGTTTCTGGAATGGATGTGCAGAGGCAGTCAACAACATTTGTAATTCCAATAGAACAGGTAATTCAAAATGAAAACTGTGTGTTACTTGTGAGTTGTGAAGTATATTCATTGATTTTAATGTTGCCATATAGATGTACATAGCATAAACATTTTATAAACCCATTTAATACGCGGCAATGTGCCCCAATGTTCATTACTTTATTTTTTAAATTTGTCTATTAAATGCCAGCCCATTTTACTTGTCAGAGGCAGAGTGCTATGGCTCAAGGGGTTTATAATTTACAGTTTCCATGCAAATAACAAGCATTAAATATAATGCTATATATATTTGCCTAAATGTTTAGGTGCTTCGTGCAGAACAAGGACTTTAAAATATTTGGCAAAGCAATATCCAACCCTGGCTGATGCTGAAGAAGCACTAAACATTGATTATGTACTTGGCAGTAATAACAGCACACAGTTGGATGACCAAGAACCTGGGACACCAGTACGTAATTTCACTGTACCCGATGGACTCTCCCCCATCTTTGGTTCATCACCGTTAAAAAAGTCATCTTTATATTCGCAAACTGTTGGTGACGTCATTAAGGATTTTATTCAGATGTTCCAAAATATGAGATCATCACGATTACAGAATCAGTTGGTGCAATATATCTACAAGCTGCATGTCGTACAACTTGGTGGTTATGCTTTTTATGATTTTGTCCAAGCTGACTTCATTTCCATTAGTTTGAACTCAATGAAAACATTGTTTGACGAAGAAAAGAACAATCTTATCCATACCATTTCGAAGTGTTTTGAAAGACAGGAATGTGGACTTGAAACAAGAATGCCACTCAATCGAATGCCATTCGGATTAATCGATTACAATTTACGTTTCTTTGCTGCCAACCGCACACAGAAATTGGGTATAGAGGAGCACTATGTCCAGTGGCTGGAGACCATGTTCGCACATTTTGGTCATAAGTGGGCATGTTTGCATCGAGGACCGTGCTGGCAGTACGAAGAAGAGACACAAGAAGAGACAGCTGGACGGCCAACAAGTAGCATTCTTGAGGAAGCATTGGAGTTTAGTGGGATAAGCCTTGGCTCTGATGAAATTGGAAGCCAGGATGTGCAATTGCAAGAAGGTAATTATATAAGTTATTAAAAATTTTGCTACTTGTTTGGGGTTAGGATGGAAAAATACCTGTGTATTCACTTGAATGTTGTAACGACCTGGAAACAATATTTTAAACTGATTTACACACTGCAATGGCTTTTAGAAAATTAGTGCTAGGGAACTATTTGAAACCTTTTAGGCCCTCAAAAATAGTGCTTTAGTAATACATATAGAACTGTACTGTTAACTCCATGCTGTCCATCTTTTCGCTGAGTCAAGTCAGTATCAATAAGCATGGTGATTTTTACTCCTCAAAATTCCTCAAATTTGGGGAAATTTAGAGTTTTAGAGTTACAGAAAATATCTATAATCACTGCACTCACTGCATGGAAGACTCGTAAAATGATTCTATATCCATTTACGAATTAATATATGGAAGCTTTGGGGCACCAGACATGCAATATTGACTTTGATGGGAGGGGTTTGGATGTTTTCCAGAAGAATCATACAAAGCGGCTTTATCTTATGTTTGTTATTCTGCTAATGTTAAAATTCCTTTCCCACTTTAGGGATGACATTGAGGTTGAAATACCAGACCTCGGTCAGCTCTTGGCTGACAGTCCAGTTATTAACCAGAACAGTATGTTTGGTATCCATGACACTGGTGGCGAGGTTCCTGCATTACATGAAGATGACAGAAGTCATTCACACATTTGTTCCAAGCCTCATTTATGGACCCATGTACGGGCTACAGATGGGTTTGGAATGTTTTCAAGTGAGATATCACATAGAGAGATTGAAGCCCTTCATGGTATACAACCAACTGCCAAGCCAAAGTATCAAAATCCTTGGAAGTTTGATCCTTTGAAGGTAATGTTACTAATGTTGGACATGGTATTGCCTGTCATGACATACATGTGACCCATACATGATACCTTTAATATGCATCAAATGATACGTATGACACAGACAGTATGCACGTATCTTGGACATGTTTCAAAATTGTTGTCCATTTCTGGTGCCTCTTATAGGTTCCTTGTTGACTTATTGTTTGAGTTTGTTTTTATCATTCAAAGACATTTTACACTATGATGAGGTTTAAAATATTTTTAATATGATGTCAATGTTAAGTTATGGGCCTTCAGGTTGTTGCTTGGAAATGTGTGTGACAGATAGATTTTAAAATCAAATTATTTATATGTTTAGAGTAAAACAAACATAGCCAGTTTGGGAGTACGGCAGATTCAGCGGCGTATTGTTCAATCAGGATTTAGCAGGACTGTGGATGTTCAGGTACGCATTGAATAATATAATATTAGAATGTCATGATGTTTGAGATCGAGAGAGCCAAGCTTCATGTAAATGTTGGATATTTGACAATTTCCCATCACACTTTTCCCCTTACAAATTGAAAAAAATGCAAAATACTAATTTCCTGTGTTACACCACATGGAACAAGTTCACACCAAAATTATATCCACCATGTTTTATCTTGAGTAAATGAAAAGTTAATTATATGGATTCCAAAGTTATTAAATGCCAAAAATTCCAATAAATTCTGGGCACTGTCTGACTTTTTCCAACACGACAATCATCAAATTATTTTTTCCTAGCTTCAAGCATTGAAGAAAGCAAAACAAAGCAACCCGAAAGGACGATGGTGGATCAAGGCAGATGCCTGTGATGTTCGTATTGGATTAAGAGAGAGTATGCGCGGAGAATGGTCAGGTGACGAAGATTTTGGTACTGGCGCTTTACAACAATTGTATGAAGAGTACAAGTCAAGGTGTGCATCTGTACGGAATCTGGGCACTCGAGAGTAACTTTATTCAACTAAGTTCTGCCTTGGATGCTGACCTTACATTCCTGACCAAAGGTGACAGAGATAGCCCAGAAGGAATATGAGAATGCACTTAAAGTCCCTGGCAGAAGAGAAGCAAAATTGATGGAGTTGGCTTGGAATGCTACTGGTTTTACAGAACTGGTGAAACAGGCAAATGTGTTTAGGACAGAAGTTGACTTATGCATAACGTACTTACAGAGAGGAACACAGTCAAGTTATGAAGCTTGTACCTGCCTTGACCAAAAAGCTTCTTGCCTACCTACATGGATTATTCACAAAGAGAAGACATCCAGCCAGTCATCTCCTCATATTTATGATTTCAGATGAGTTAAGGAACCGTAAGCCATATGCTGTTCCAGTGCGATTCCTTCCCTACAAGTCTCTTACAGATAAGAAGCTTAGAGATCTGCAGTTGGAGGTTGAAAACAAAATGAGAAGTGCGGACATGGATGTGGTTGGTAAGTATTGTCCACATGTATATTTAGACTGAACAATGTGCTGCAGGAGGGGGGGGGGTGTACAGTAGTTGTCAGCAAGTTGTTGTGTGTGAGGCCTGTTAGGGAGTCTTTGTAGTAAGCATGTTATCCCATATCTCTAAAAAAACATTAATTAACCTAAATCCAATTAATTCTGTAATATGTTATGAACTCATTGTAAAATTGGATATTTTTTTTTCTTTTTTCAAGGATTTTCAACTGATGGGGAATTTAACTCTCTAAGAACTAATGGAAAACATCGTCCAATATCTGTCATCGAACTTGCAAAGAACGCCAAGAATATGGCAAAAAGCATGAAGGCTGCTGTTGTTTCAAAATGTTTTGAATTAAATGAGCATGGTACATGTAATGTATTATTTTGTAGCTATTTATGAAATTCGACTAGAACAATGTCTGACCAGGGTCGAGGGTATGACATTTACCGTTTTATCAGTATTCAAGAGGTGCTCAAAAGGTTGACAACAGTATAGGATCGACTTGGTCAAACTGTAAAAAGAAAAAAGGCTCATAAATTAGAGTAAAAGTAAACCTCGTACCCAGGGGCATACCCTCGCTCCCACGTGCACCGACCCCCAGGTGGAGTCAAATGTGATATATATATATAATCATTATTTATTTCATGTGCTTATTGTTTAGGAAATCCATTGCATACCAATGAAGCTGTTCCCATTACAGACATACAGTGGTTACATGACCATATGAAAAGTGGAAGTCAGCCCATTCCACTAATAAGTGCTTTGTTAGTTTTGCGAAGGAGTTTCTTTCCCTTTTTCTATGATCCACACCCATGGATAAAAGGACGAGAGGAAACACCTATTGAGGTGATGAAATCCATAATGGCAATCTACATTTTTAAGATGGAATTGAGAAAGCTGAAGAGCCTATCCCATGACCATGCTGACTTTTCCAAGTATCTTTATCAGCCAGAAATGGGTGAAAGTATGTAATTTTTAAGTTAGTATGTAAATATGTCTCAGTTATAACTTACAGTTTACACAACTATACACTCAGGTGAGGCAAAGATGTGGAAAAAGCAGCAGAATTTGTTGAAGCTTCCAAATTTTCATAAATTGTTATTGATTCTTCAACCCCCTAGGTTTCTAGGAAGAGGAAAAAAAAAATCCCATCTCTGGCAAAGCTGTCACTGTTTTACACTCCAAGACTGATGCATAAACTTATTTTTTGGTTTTTATCTAGATTCACTCGAACGCATCCATCACCGTGAAGACCACAATCATCTACTGAAAAGAATTGTCGCATGTCTCCGGGAAGGCCTGATCCCTGGAATTGATCTCCGTTACATGAGAGAAGCATTGCACGACCCCACAACGGGTCTGACATATGAAGCTCTCACTGGAAAGAATAAACAATCAGTTCCAGATTGTGAACGTCTGATCTCAACAGGAGTGATAAATTTCCTGAACCAAAAGGGGCACAAGTCTGGTGCAGATGTACTGACGATACTTCGGAATTGGCACAGGGCGGTTGATGGTAGGGGTTTAAGTGAATCCGAGCGATCTCAATACTGCCAAGATATGAAGTACTGGCTTCTTGATGACTGGATACCTTGGCATCGAGAAATCCCCGATTACAGCATGATTGATGTAAATAGGTGAGCCAATGTTTTGAAATAGTACTTCTTGGCTTGTGAAAAGCATACATAATTTTATTAAACACAGCAATGGCTTGTCTTGTCAGTGATGACAAATCCGTGCACTTAACTATATGTATGGGGGAAAACGAAAGAAAACAAACAGTATACTTTATTTAGTAGACAAAGTCCCCTTTTTTTAAAGTATTTTCATCAAGTTTTTCCTGTCTTAGTATAACTCAAATAACAGAGAATTTGGTCTTGGAATATTAGGCAATCTCTTATCCCACAAAATGATGAAATACTGTGATGACAAACAAAACTAATTATTTCATTAATTTGATACAGGCCGTTGAAAGGAATATGTGGGTTGACACGAGAGGTTATTGTTGGGCTGGTGGCAAATTTGGAAAGTCGACATGTGCGTGAAATTGAATACAAGTCAAGGCACCTGCAGCCAGAGCATCCAAGGTCATCTTCGACAGATGATGTTGAAAGTTTCATTGCTCTCTTGCATGAAATGCTTGGGCCAATTTTTGACCCAAAAGAATTCTACAGTGAGTTGCCGAAAATCCTTAACGAGTTTACGAAAAGGATGGACACAGAATTACAATTCTTTTACTGGACTGGGTCGAAAGTACGGTATCAAGATTTTGAGCTGCCCTCATTCAATGAACCTTCGGGACCTGGAGTCACTGAAAGGCTAGACAAAGTGCAACTGTCAAGAAGAGGAGACCCTGGCGTTTTTGTGGCCAACAGGGCATCGCTTCCACAAAGAGGGCAACTGACAGCCCGAGCTAATTTTCATCGTGCCCCGGTTGCACTACCACCACTACAGCCTCTTTGACCGTGTGTTTGCAGCAGTGGCTTAGGAAAAGAACATACACTGTACAAACCTGTGTGCATAAATATAATAGCCTTTATTTGCAGAGGAAAACAAAATTAGATTTGCTTCTCATGAAATTGAAAAAGAATACATTCCACCATGTTGCCATGCTTTAAAATTATTTATAGATTGGATCTTATGTGCAAATATATCTCTGTGTCAGTTGAACTTATATTTCGTTAGTTAAAACATAGTTAGTGGAGGGGGATGGTTTGGAAGCTCAATTGTTATGCAATGCTCATGTTATTGTATTCGTGTTGGAAGAACGCAATTGGTTGAGGAATGGAAATTCACTGGACACGTGACGACGAAGGACTACACTAATTAAACCCAAACGTTTTTTTTGGATGATTGCTTCATTATACAGAAAAAATAATAAGTTCAGCAACCGTGAAATTAGACAAACTGAAAAAAAACATGAACAATTCACTTTTGCCAAGTTTCCAAACCATCCCCCTCCACTAACTATGGTTAAAACATATTGCATAGGCACAAGGCATTATTATATTTACGTATTAAAAACTATTAAGTTAATGTTCAATGCATTCTCTCTTTAACTGCCATTATGAAATGAAATCAAAAATATGTACTAACAAACGAACAACATTTTTGGTGTTACTCTAATACACCCTTTTCATAATTATGTCACCTGTTGCGCATGAACAATTAGGCACACAGATCAAGGGAATGTGCATGATGGAATTATCAAAAGGTTGTATTACCAAGTTGAATATACTCTTGTCAGTGGCGGACACTTAGCGAAATATTGGGGGTGCGAATTTAGGTCACCAACAAATTCCCCGACTTTCTGTTGCTGCAAATTTCATTCCTTAAAACTTTTTTGCCTCAAATTTAATGCAGATTTGCTTAAATAATATGCTATCAGGCATTCAAGGTTGAAAGAACAATTGTACAGTTTAGTGACACTGCTTCTTAGCTGTGAATCAGACTTAAAAAATTATTGAGGGGCGGGTCGCCCCGCTCCCCCCCCCCCCTAGTGTCCGCCACTGACTCTTGTACAGTTAGTCTTCTATTTACATCACATGTCTACTTGCTTTTACAACGTTGTTGTTCCATAGTCCTTTTCTTGTTAGATCAACTGTTAAATAGTATCCCATAAGCATGTAAGTTGTGCGGAACCGTATACTTTTCAACGTGGCATGAAAGTCTGGACTATTCAAGCATGGTTGAACATATTTCGTCAATTCTCTGGCTAAATAGCCAACTAACTCAAAGTCATTGTCTGTTTGCAAGAAAACTGCGATTGCATTTGGATCATGTGGGTTGTCTGGTTCTGGTTCAAGACTAACAAACACGGGCCTGTTGCCTTGAATTAGATCATCAGCTCGCTCCAGTATTCTCTGTCTATCTTTCGAGTGACATGTCCCTAAAACCTTGAATGGCAAGCTGTGCATGGTCTCCAGATCGACTGGTTCAATGGCTGAATCTAAAGGTGTTGGTGGGTTAGGTGTTACTGTTGATTCAACTTGTGGGTAAGGAACAAATTCCCAAAGCACCATATGCAAGATGTTTTCAATCAGAATTTGACAGTGAGAGGTGCATCTCACTTTTCCAAGTGAAACTGTTGCCCCCTTTTTAACCAATGCAACAATTTCTTTCCCATTTTCTTCAGCTGTTACCTTGACAAAATCCACCGAAATCACAGGAAAGTTAGGTATTGTCCAAGAAAATGAAGTGTCTGCAATGCTTGTAATGGTCAGTTCCATCACTGTAGCTTCGCTTGGGTTGAAAACATTCTCATCTTGTTTCGGTAAAGGTATCTGAAATTACAGTATAATTATAAACAATTTTTAAAGATTGTGGCACATTCAATAAGATGGATCCTGCTAGTTTCACACAAGGCAATCTTTTGGAGGCTCTTATCTGAAGGTTTTTATTGGCATGGAGCTGCCAATTGCAGTACTTTCTATCTCAACCTGGTGTGATAAATTATTACAATAGACATTATGGTAACTTGGGTAACTTACCATTTTCAGAATAGGGAAACTGATTAGTTTCTCACCACTCTTCATATTGATATTCCCTGCAGCTAATTCATTTGCCAAGTCACTGTCCAAAATTCTGAGATTGGGAGTTAAAGAATCTAAAATATATATTTGTATGTAGAAAAGGGACATAATGCAAAGTTAGGGCAGCTCCCCAAAAACATAGTCGATTAAATGTTGTATATATAAACTCTTATTGTTTAATCATATTGATTAAAATATCAGAACAATGGGAATGGTGACTAAATTTTTAAAAATCTTGGATATCTTAAAAAAGTCTCATTGAAATTAGAAACATTGATAATGCATTATATTATATGGTAAATAAATAATTCTAGGAAAGGATACGCCCCACAATACTCTTGCAGTTCTTCATCTGGATCTTCAGGCCATGATTGTAGTGGTTGTACCTGTAGTTGACTCAGATTGAACACTGTTTGGTGCTTAAATACAGCTTCAGCCTTTTTGAAAAGGCTTTCGTAATTCTCAGAAGCACCCTTCTTTCTCAGCTCTGTAAAAAGTGTGCCAGCCTGTACATAACCAAAAGCTTTGTGTATGCCAACCCCACGTACGTTGGGCAAGTAGTCGCAGCCAGCAGCAATACAACCATGCACAAATTGAGTCATGGTGACCTTAAGCCCATCAAGAATTTGGTAGAGCTTCAAATTCTCTCCATGCCCATTTAATTTGAGTTTTACAACAACCTGACAAATAAAATATATGAACAAGGAACAATTATAATTTGTTAGAATGATTGCTGGCATGATTGTTACACCATGAATTAGGGCACAGCCATTATTTAGAGGGGGGATGGTGCAAAATGGGGGAGGGCCAGCGATTTTTAACGCAAAGGAAAAGGGGGTCATAAATTTATGCAAGAAAAATAAATACAAAATTTGTATTTCAATGATTATACATAATGCATATTTAACAACCCTTGCAGGAAATGCTATTTCAGAGACCCAAAATTCAAAATTTTTCTGGGAATACATATATTATACCACCGACTCACCATAGATCATTCAGCCTTTAAATCAAAATTGTGATATGCCAGGCCCACCTACATCAAAAGTTCATAATTATAACTTCCCCCTTTACTTAATGACCAGTCCCTTAATACTTACATCCTTACAACCATATACCAGTAAATCAGAATCTTCTGTGATTACAAAATCTGCATAGCCTTGTTTCACCAAGAATGCAAGTTGTGCATCCGACTCATATGGAGAGACGACATAACGAATTCCCTGACTCAGACATACCTGTAATGAAATTGCCAGGACCAGGTTTATTACAATATACACCAATTTATTTTTTGTCCACATTTAAGAAAGATATTCGGCCATTACTGAAAATGAGATTATATTAAAAATATACAGGCCTGATTAAAATATAAATACCTGAATACACTCGACAACATCGTTGTATGTCATCTCCACACTCTGACTTAAGAGTTTATTTTCCATCCCAGTATTCTGTTCGTTTGCTTTTCTCAACTGTTCCTCTCTCCGTCTAAAGTTTTTAGAAAAGAATAGCGTATTCAACACTGTTTCTATAGCGAAAATGAAGTAAAATTTGTGCATTCATTTAGCCTATATTTATTAATTTATACCTTTGCCGACGACAGTTTTCGTCTGCTTTGGCTACGAGCGGTTTTCCGTCGAATACAACAATTGGAGTAACACCTGAATCACTCAGAAGTTGTAAAAAGTTCTTGAAGATCCTTGAAAACCTAGATAGAAATAATCAGATTCAAAGCTTAGAGAAATTTCAACTATAATATATATAATATATACAACTCGTAGCTTACCTTTCTCGATTTCCATTCTGTTTCATTGATATTGCCAAACCTTTGTGAATCCAACAAGATCCATCGACTGCCGCTACTTTGCCCGAAAAGTTACTAAGGTGAACGGTTGTTGAATAATTTTTCAAAAAGGGAAAAAGATTATTTATGCCCATATTTACATAAAGGCATCAATATTCATATATATAGCAGTCCTGTCTTGTTTACTCGGTCGCGTCCGGATGCAAATGAGCGGCAAAAATTGTTTTTGCATGAAATGACCAGCATGCTTTGCGATCGTATAGCGCACACCGCCTGATTATATGTGTTTGTCTTTGATTTTATATATGGCAAAAATAGCTGGCAGGCTCAGACATCAGTAATTGCGCGTACTGTACAAGTTAGCCATTGTTATTGTTCAAGGAAGAATCGCAAAATTAACTCTGTAACTCGAAAGCAAATGTTTCTTCTTCCATAAGAATTTTATAAACCGATTGCTAGTGACAATTCTTCCTCTACGGTTCTGCGCAGGACCATGTCAGTGCCAAGTATCTGTAGCCCTGAAGGCATGACCCTCGCCCACCCTGCCGACAATCCTTTTAAAACTTGATGGACTGGTCTCAGCCATGATAGTATAACGTAACTTGAAGCACGAGTGCAAAGTAATTAGAGCCGTTCATCAGACGTCTCTCTGGCTTTGGGGGATAGAGTATTTCTCCAAATCACCCGTAACTAATAATGTGCACATTGTAGTGCTAAATTTGATCTAATGCTACAGTTTAAAACAAAAGATTCCCCCCCAAGAAATACAAAATTACTTGTATAAAATATCTGTTACAAAGTTGATCATTTGGCGAGAGTGCCAGGCGGCACTGATGAGTGCTGGCGCTACCGCCCGGCGCCGCCCACCGTGGGCAGAACCCTGTTCCTCTCGATTGTCTATGGCGGGATCAAATTAACCACCTGGAAAATATCACAAGAACTTGGACGTTTCAAACGAAGGGTCTTCGCTCGAAATATGGAAGTTCTGGTTGTATTTTTCAGGTAGTTTGTTCCTACAAACCTTCAAGCATACAGTACTACAGAATGGATGGAATTGAAGGAAAACTATTAATATACGTATTCTTGATGTTAATATTTTAGTCGAGATTGGTTGGTTTATACTATGGTGTGAAGGAATACTCAAAGGCTCTGTCACTGGGTATGCGAAATATGTCATTTTTTCTCTACATACTAACAATGTTGAAAACAGTGTCATATCGTATATGGCCCTAATATGTTGGACACGTATAAAACTTAAAATGTGACTGTAGCTTATTACTTAACGCCGTTTTTAATTTAATAGGACAAGAACGTTATCTACTGAATTATTTTTTTAGGTTCTAAATTATTAAAAGAGTTGAAGAAACTAGATGATAAGATGTTACTTGTCGAAGTACAGTTATTGGAAAGCAAAATATATCACTCATTAAAGAATATTCAAAAATCAAGGTACATGTAGGCTTTAGGTTGTAGGTTTGCTTGTAACGAGGTAGTCTAGCGGTTAAGACAACTTTTTGAAATTTGTTTAATCTCGTCACACCTTAATCCCACCCACAATAATTTTAAGCCCACTCCTGTTCATCGAGGTCACCTAATGACAAAGGCATGGAATCATAATAATCATGCATTTAGTAATTTACAAGCGCGAGCTACAATCCTGGCAAAATGTGGCTCGCGCTTCTATCGAGTTACGTATATAGGCCCCTGGGGAGTTGACAGTAGACAAGAATCTTGCACATACGACGACATCAAGCGCTAGACTAGACAAGAGACAGAGTTTCAACAGACAGCAGACATATAGATTACTTCATTGTTTGTGAGTGCGTACAGGTGTACGATTTTTACTCACGAGTTGTGAAGAATCGCTAAACAAACGAGTGAGTAGAGCACCGAACGAGTGTGTTTAGCGATCCTTCACAACAAGTAAACAAAAAGTACATCTACTATGCACATAATATGCTACTGTACGTCATGCCCACACGCAATTAATGCTAATTCATTGATTAAACTATTTACGTAATCGTTTCACTATACTTGCTACAAGTCGACTCCGTTGACGCGCGGTAAAGCCCAGACGCGCAGTTAAGCCCAATTCAACGAAAGCGCGAATCGGAAATTGGCCACTTGATACGGGCCGCTAGCCTAGTCCGTATTAACCCAGTAATTGTAAACTCAGTCCGTATTGACTCAGTCCGCATTAACTCAGTCATTATGCGGGTCGACTTGTAGCAAGTCTATCGTTTCACCAGCTAGTTGTAGTAGTTGTCGACAGAGGAGCGTAGTTGTTGCTCTCGACTGTCGAAGTCGACTGTCAAAACACAACGTATATATCTACTCACTTGGATTATCCACCAAACCCAGTATTCTAGTTCAACCAAGTGAAGTGCAAAAAAATCTTTGAAGTTTACCTTATCACAACCCGCACACCCGATCACCTATATATACAGAACTTACGGTTACAGCTCAGCAACTGGCCTCTGTAGCTCAGTTGGTTAGAGCGCTGCACCGGAATCGCAGGGCCGTTGGTTCAATTCCTGCCAGAGGACCTAGTGTTGCATTTTTCGCAACCGTTCCTGGTTAGGTCTTAAATTGTGTATATATCTACTCACTTGGATTATCCACCAAACCCAGTATTCTAGTTCAACCAAGTGAAGTGCAAAAAAATCTTTGAAGTTTACCTTAATACTGTCTTGTAATTTTTCATGATTTCTTTACAGGGCTGCTCTCACATCAGCACGGACGACCGCCAATGCAATCTACTGTCCACCGAAGTTACAGGTAGTGTACCGCTATTCCCACACTTTGTTTATACTTTGTTTTGACTAAATCCATCTGATTGGTTTATTTTTTATCACGTGCATGGTCGCTTTTGTATACACTATAAAAGTGTATTCCCCGACCAACTTTACTAACTTCCAGACGAGGGGCCTTCGCTCGAAACGTCGACATTCTTGTTGAAATTTTCAGGTAATTTGATCCTAAAGACCCGAAGCTTACCGTTATATATTGATAACAATAACGCATGCTTGTGATTTATTGAATGCTTCAATTATATACTAATTGTGTTTTATTCTGATTATTATATACTGTATAACATTATGTCGATTCTGAATGAATGATTTTCTAACATTATGAAACTTTCTAAACAGTATATGCAATAGTGATTTGTCATTGCAACAAACTTTAATAATGCTTTAAGAGGAGATGTTTTTCTATGTTACGTAACAAGCGCTCAAAACTAATGAGTATATAATGTTACCTGCATGGTTATGACTGCATTCGCAATTTTACATCTTTTGTACGTTTTAATCGTCAAACAAACCTAAATGATATGTTTGTTTCATTGTCTGTAAAATAATGCCGAAATAAGAAGATTTTAGATGGTACGCCAAAGAGAAAACGACGTTTGAAGTTCCGTAGGCTTTGCTAATATTGCTGTAAATATGGCCGATCAATTTAATCGCATCTGTCATAGTTGTATTTTATTTTTCAATTTTTCATTATTGTTTTATTTTTCTCAACCACCAGATGCATTTAAAAAGGTAGCTAGCTGTATAAACTAGATAATAGAGCTAAAACAAAGTAATTTTGGGAGGTACGCCAAAAAGATATTATCATAGGTTTTGAATACATTTCATCGCAAATGCGCGACGTAGGAAAAAATCGCCTCTTAAAGATATTTACTTGTATGCAATTGATATCTATATTTACATTTTTAAATTTGTTTTACAGGCCGCCTTAGATATGCAGTCAGGTTTGTACTTCACATTGTTTTTACAGTATGTTTGCGCTCTATCAGTATTCACGCAGACCTTAGGTGTTCCACAACTTGTATTGCCTGTTAAAGCACTTTCGCTCGTCTGATAAACAGTACATAAAACACTGATAAAAACGACATTCGTTCACAATTGTTTTACACATTAGTTTATCAATACACAGCGAAAGCGTTTCAAAACTCGTTAATATACATGTAGCATGTTCGAATATGAGACGCATTTCCTGCTTTTTGCAGATATCATTTCCACCAGCGACGGGATGGTGGTTTGCATTACCATCCCAACAGGTTTCAAAGAACAAACTAATAGATTTTCGTCATGTTGTGTGAAATTTAAATTACATGGAAATAAAAAAAATCGTACGATGACGTGCGTAGCAGGAAATGGGTCTCATATTCAAGCTTGGTACCACTTACCAACATGATGTCAATGAAGGATTCTCTTTCATCTATAGCTTATGGTCTGTCATTCATGCCTGCACATTGAAGATATAAACAGTATTTAGTTGCCAGTAATGATTTTTCCTTTTTTTTAGGAATTCTTCACGCGGAAGAAAAAGACTTTAAAACGGCCTATTCATACTTTTATGAGGCTTTCGAGGTCTGTGGTAATATTTATTGCACCCACATATAGTTAATTTCAACTGTATTCATCGTATGCCGGTTGGAGGGAGAATTAGTATTAGGAGTCTCGCCCCGGGGATGATTTTCTGGGGTAATCATCCCCCCGAAAATGGTACTGGAACGAAATTTTGACCCCTTTTTGGTTACCTAAAAAAAGAGGTCTTAATCTCATGATTTGTTTGCTACAGTACATTTCGATTCAAAATCGATACATTTTTTGAGCAAATTTGTAAACGAACATATGCGGCTCTTTTTCTAATATTTCAACCCTACTGCTATTTATTAAGATACGTAAACCATAGCTTCTATATTAGCACAATACTGCATCAGCCGTCGTTACTTTTACAATACAGTGATTCACGCAGTGAGTTACAGGGCAGCAGATGGTGGTCAACTTCAAAAATGTTGACACTTACAGCAGCAAGAAAATTACAACTCTCAAGTCTCAATTCTATTTATTAGCCTTCAAATACGAGACTGCTAGAGTATGTATAATGAAAAGAATTATCATTATTCTCCGTCACTTTGATAACTGCAGGTTGACCACCATTTGCTGCATGATAGTGCTTAGTGAGACCCACCTATAGGGGAAGCAATTTTAGCCCGACCAATTCTATTATTCTAAGAA
The DNA here is from genome assembly GCA_016169945.1 of Trachythela sp. YZ-2020. NCBI lineage: Eukaryota > Metazoa > Cnidaria > Anthozoa > Malacalcyonacea > Clavulariidae > Trachythela > Trachythela sp. YZ-2020. The sequence continues at coordinate 5,943,290 of JADLSH010000389.1, forward strand.
TGCAGCATGTGCTGACCTCTTGATTTTACAAAGAGAAAAAACAACGTTTCTCGGGCTTAACATCTAAACAAAACTGATATTAATAATGGCCTTCATATTTTAAATCCTCTTCTTTACTTTACTTCATCATATAATTGTCTTTTGCAATTAAAACATGTAAAAAAGGCGCGGTAAACAATAAGAAAACGACTCTATTGCTGCTGCCCAATAGACACCAGTCCGATATCGTAAATTCTTACAGATACGAGGCCTTAGTAAAGCCCTCGTCAAATTAGGATGAGAGTTCATCACAGTCAATGAGAGTCGCTCGCGTTTGAATGCTAACTCTCGCCGACTCTAATGCACTCTCATCAAGTTTGAGCCGGTTCAAATTTTGACACGAATTTTTCCTCGTAGATCAATGCACTACAACCACCATCATGATGTCTCGCTTTTGCGTACTTGTGCTCATTCTTGTTTTGTTGTTTTTATAGGGCTATGACTCTCTAGAAAATCCTAAAGCTCAAGCTGCATTAAAATACATGTTGCTTTGTAAGATTATGTTGAACAGGTAAGAAATATGCACAGTTATAATTTTTGAAACTTTTTTAATGGGAGGTTAGGCCAAGAAAAAATATGTGGGTTTTCGGTTTCCCGACCCTACCTAGCCTGGTGCCTCTGAAATTCCCGACCCTAAACTTTTGATTGAATAAATTTATCGTGCTGATAAGTGTTTCTACTTTGAAGAAAATGTACAGGTAGTTGCCTGAAGAAGGAAATCTCGCTTGTTTGTGGAAACACGCACTGAAAAACGTGGCAGCCGATCCTATGAACATTAAAATAGTTAAGAAGAAAGATCAAACCGACTTACCCTACCAAGGTTTTTTCAAGAGGAAATAAGAATCCATATTTTTTTCTTATTACAAAAATCGGATAGCCTTAGCTTAGCCTTCGATACATTAACCTTTGCTAGTCTACCTAGTCCTAATCTTCACATTTGCCTTAGCAACACGATTGAGGAACATTTTGAATTTTTCACGCGTAATACACTGTCACACTGATGGCAGAAGACAGGTTTCTCAGAGAATATTTCAGCTGAGGAGGTACTTCAGATGAAATATTGAGGAACAATATTCCTCTCGCTTTTCACAAGAAGAACACTTCCCAATCTCAAAATAGGCTCAAATGGCAGATTGATTCCTTAAAATTTTCCTTTAATACATAAATAACATGTAATCGTACAGAGCCTGACTTATGCTGTGAGGAACATATTTTTTGTTTGGAACCTCCTTATGTTGTGAAGAAGCTCAATTATGCAGTCAACAACCTGGAAATTCAGCGCATAACTTCACATGTGTTGTTTGGAAAGTGCTTCTTGGAGAGGATTGAGGAATGTCCAGTTTCTCATTATACAATGGACTTTCCTGGCTTTCTTCTGTGTATAATTGTGCATATTAAAAATAATTAAAGATGGGTCTCAATATAGATTGAATGGGGAAACTATCACAACTTTATTGTTGCACGCGCAACGCACGCTCAACTTTTTCATTGTTCTTACGCACTTTTGAACCGAATTTGAGGAACATTTGAAAAAGGCAAATTTAGGATCCGAGGAACATTGAACACTTTTTCCAGTCTGCGGTTAGCGCGTTGCGGCCTTATCGCTGAGTAAGTTAAGCCTGAGTAGGATTTAGTCCAGAGTATAGGATTTTACTTAGTAGGTGGGGGTGTGCTAATCATCCTGACTTGCAGCTGAGAGCTGAGCTGAATTGCGAAGGACGGAGCTCGACTTAATCGAGTCGAAAGCTTATTAAAGGCGCCACTGACAGCCACCGTATGACTCATGTCTGATCAGGGGAGCACAGCTACGATGGAAGGGTTAGTTTGAGGCTAATCCAAACCCACCCTGTCAACATTCCCTGTGGGAGGAAACCGGAGTACCCGGAGAAAACCCACGACTTTCGGTAGAGCGTTGACGGACTCTTTTCGCATAAGTGTCATGAGTCCTCAGCGAGAATCGAACCCACGATCTCAGGGGTGAAAGGCGCTTGCTCTGACGACTGCGCCACCGAAGCCCCTCCGATGGATGACTATCCGTCTCAGACTTGACTATCTCAGATAACTCATGTATTATTGTGGTTGGTTCTCTCCTGTGCTTCGAGGGTCTTTTTCCCGGTCCCCAGTTTTTCTCTCACCAAAAACTGACCCTTCCACCTTGAGCTGTGTTACGTGATCAGACATGGATCGTATCGTGGCAGCCACATAATTATGTTGTGTAAGCTATCGACACGTTCACGTTTGAATTACACCCGTTTTCAAAATTACGCGACCTTCCCTAAAATAATTTGAGTTGAAATGACAGTTCTGTCACGCGAACTAAAAATAGCAAACGTAAACAAAAGACATTTTAAGCTATATATTTAATACCTAAAGGATCATATTGAACCGAAATAAAGCTAGATATACAAACTAAGAGAAATATCAAAGCATCACACCAGAAATCTATCCCGTGAATGACCTTAAAAGTTTGAAAAAGCATAATTTAACTGTGTGTCAAACCCGCTTGCGCTAGACTATAGCGTCATATTATAATTTGTATTTTAGAATAACTACACTAAAATATCTTGAGAATAATTCCAAACTCTATACATGAAGGCTGCAAAATTAATAATCTTGATAAGGAAACACACATTTGAAGGCTTCACAGTAAACACTTTGAATTTCGAATTGACATAAAACCTGCATGTAAATTTAGAGTATTTTCGGGCTAGTCGCGTATTTTGAAAACGGGTGTAAGCCCCTTGAAATAGAGGATAATTGGCATCCCTTCAGTAATAGCAGGTTGCATTTCAAAAATAGGCGTCTGTGCACAAAATTTCTAGACGAAAGGCAAGTATAGGGATATCACGCATTGGCAATGCTACCTTCCGTCCCTTCCAAATCTTCTACATAATTTTAGGATACGATTGAAAATTTTTCCTTTTTTTAGTCCGGAAGATGTGCAGTCACTTATCAGCGGCAAGCTTGGCCTCAAATATTCAGGACCCTCGGTAAGTACTCGATGGAAATTTTGCACCGGTGACTATAACTCCATTTATGTTCCGTAGATCCCTAAAGTCCAGTAAGTGCGAACTTTAATGCAGTGTAATACTGGCATGAAATAGCTTAATACTACGTCAAGGTTCTCCACAGTTGTGAGCGGGACAAGTGAAAGAGGTGTCTGAACAGGTAAGCGTACCGTAGCGCCGGAGCAATTTTCCCTTTCGTAAACGGTCAGCTCGTCCCACCTCTCACAGAATACTGGGGAAAGATAATCTTCACATTCTCGCGCACGTGTTAATTTTAAAACATTGTCGCAAACATGACGAATTTAGCTGCTACTTTTACGAGTCTAGACAAGTTGATTACATTTTCTAACGAATTGCTTCCACGTTAGTGTTACTAGGCACTCCGTCGAAATTAGATGGACGTGATTTAATAATTGGCTCAATATAATAACTTGCGTTGCCATATATTTCATAGCAATTTGTGAAAATTATAGTCTCACACCGCAATATTTACCTCATACTATTCGACATACTATACACAGAATTGTGTTCGCGGTAGATGAAAAATTTACTAAGAACTATGTATTTACAAACCCCTATTGGAGTATTGCCGTATTAGTATTTGTATCAATTTCGAGTTTTTTTGCCGTGGAAATTTAACCTGCGATCAAAAACAGAGATTCGAAAATCTTTGACTCGGATTCAGTCCCGCCACGCGCAATAGGTCTGATGAGTCCTATCTGAAATATTATCACAATTCATGTTATTTTGGTCAATCTATTTTAAATCCAAAAACCCGTATTTACTAGGTAGTTAGCAGACAAATATGATAAATTACTTATCTTAATGGAATATCTTAGCCTGTTCAGTTTACGCAACTACAATTTACGCAACTCAGATCTCAAGGTGGCTCCCTACAGTTAGAAACACGATCTATATAGATCAGACGTCACCCTCGCGTATCACGCGTGGAATCTTCGTGACCCGGTAAAATTTTGAAACAAGCCGTGGGAAGTTATTTTCGAGACTTATCTGCGAAGAAACCACAACTTTTTCATTATAATCGTACATCTTTGAAATTCAAACAGTACGTATGTTCTGAACCAGTTTCTAAGCTTTCTTTTAGTATGTTTTTTTACGTATTTACGTTCAGTATTATCTTTTATAATGTCCAAAATCGTCGACTTGTTGCAGACTAAAAATTCTAAAATGATATTTTATACTCTCCTCAAGGGAGTCTAAAACTGTCAAAGTAATGTAATTTTTAAAGCAATCAAAAGTTTAAGTTACGACTTACGAGTTGTCTTGTGAAATTTGGAATTGTTTGAATGTTTTGAAAAGTTTTCATACCGATTTCAACAATAAAAACAAATTTAAGAGACGTTGGATTAATTCAATGCGTAAACCACCAGACCAGAAGAAAAGACCACCAACCCACAATCATAGGTCCAACAAGCCAAGCGTAACGGAAACAAAGAGAATTTTGCTCGCAATTGTAAACCATTTAAAAAAAACAGCCTGTTTTACAGTCAGCGAGTGACTCGAACAATCGCCCGCAAACACTATATCGTGATCGATCAGTGTTTTTCGCGAGCAGAAAATGGCATTTTGAGGTTCTTTTTTCTCGTTCGTTTCTCCGCAATCTCCGGTGACCATATCTCAAAATTTGACTATGTATTCAACGTACCTTATTCTATTAAATTCTTAAATTAAAAAAAAATCGCCAGTGTAGTTTTTGTGAAATAAAATTTTGGCATTTAAGAAAAACTACACTGGCGATTTTCCAAAACAAATCTGAGAAATCTCATAATCATACCTTCTTTGGCTAAAACTGCCAAGATAAATGATGACGTCATGTCGCGATGGCAACGTCAAGAGTAAAAAACTTGTGTTGAAATTATTGCTTGATATACGAGGAATAAAGGGCTTACGCAAAAATTTGAGTTTTCTAATCTTATAACCTTTCAAAGAGCTTTCAATTCAAAACACTGATATCTAATGGAAACTGTAGGGAGCCTCCTTAGGCTATATTTGCCAACGCCAAAACCTATAACTGCAGAGTATATGAAAAAAAGTATTGCTTATAGTGGAGCAAAACTTTGGAATGGCCCACAACGCGAGCTTAGGATTTCTGCTTCATTTGTGTAGTTACACACGAGTGCAGTAAATACGAAATACCGAAGTGTTACGGAACAACTGCGATTTATACTGCAACTTTGAAACTCAGGTGATGACTCACTCTCATTTAAACACAAAAGCAGTTTATTTATTTTTTCATAAACTATCTTTATCCACGCTAACCCCTTCAGCTAATACTGATTTCCAAGGGGGGCGTGACAACAACATAAAAACAGTATACAAGCATTAAATTGTTAACAAATATACTAGAAATATAAAGAACATAAATATCAAGAAGAATGAATATTAGGATAGTGTGAGAAATTAACGCATTAAAAAAATTTAATGAAGCAGAAATCCTAAGCTCGTGCACTAACTACTGCACTAACTACATGTGTTTGCTTTCCCAATAGAAGCATGCGCCCGTCGAATTTCGCCGCTTATAGTGTATACAATTACCGGTTGTCCCGAAATTTCAACCCAAAATATTTTCTCCTTACCACAGAAATATCAAGGGAAAGTTTTCTTGCTTACAGTAGAATTACGGGGTTTGCAGGAGGACGCGCACGCAGTTGCCCGTAGACACACAGTGGACGCACGGCGCCCGCAGGAGAGACGCACCCGCAGACGCACAGTGGACGCACGGCGCCCACAGGAGGGACACAGTCACCCGCAGACGCACAGTGGACGCACGGCGCCCGCTGGAGGGACGCACTCACAGTCGCCCGCAGACGCACAGTGGACGCACGGCGCCCGCTGGAGGGACGCACTCACAGTCGCCCGCAGACGCACAGTGGACGCACGGCGCCCACAGGAGGGACGCAGTCACCCGCAGACGCACAGTGGACGCACGGCGCCCGCGGACGCACGCCCGCAGACGCACAGTGGACGCACGGCGCCCGCTGGAGGGACGCACTCACAGTCGCCCGCAGACGCACAGTGGACGCACGGCGCCCGCTGGAGGGACGCACTCACAGTCGCCCGCAGACGCACAGTGGACGCACGGCGCCCGCTGGAGGGACGCATCCGCATGTGGAAGTTGGATGAGAATGATTCAATCAGAATTAGGAAGCACGGTTACAGCCCCTAAAAGTAACGGCCGGACAACAACCGTCCAAGAATGACTCTTGACTGGTCACTCCTTTTGCCTGATCGGTCATTTTGACCGGTCAGATTTGTCACTAACGGCAACATATTTTGAGAAAATGAAAATATATAACATATTAAATGGACTCGGTCCATTCATTTACTTATCAACTGTTTGTTTATTTAGCTTCAAGCGATGAAAAAGATTGCCGACGCCAGCCATCAGCGCTCACTTCTTGAGTTTAAAAAGGTAACTTCACGTGGAAATTTACATAAAACTATATTATGATATAAACATACCGTACGTCCTCTATTAAGCCCTCTGTGGGGATAATTTACTGCATTTAATTCTAATCTGGATGAAGGCAGAAACACTTATGACTTAACCCGGATTCAAACCGTTCAGAGAATATTTGATAGTTATTAACTTCAATATTGCAACCACATTGGCGTCTGTGTCAGTCAGTTATATCACATACAATATTAGGTTGCTGACGACAGATCTGCATTTACAATCATTCTGGAGTAGATTTTAAATGGGATTTAAATTTCAATATTTTTATTGATTAGATAGTAGCAACTTACAAAGAAGAATTGCAAGGCGATCCAATAATCCAGGTAAGTAAATAATTAGTTTCATTTCGTTTATTTTATTGTGTTTACCACTCTGACGTGGACGGAAATCCTTAACAGGTTGTACAACCCAATTGACACAGGTATTGGAGTGCTATTAGTCAGTTGGTTAGTTTGTTAGTTACTGTAGTTAGTTAGTTATAGTTAGTTAGTTAGTTATTGTTAGGTAGGTAGTTAGTTAGTTATAGTTAGTTATAGTTAGTTATAGTTAGTTATAGTTAGTTATAGTTAGTTATAGTTAGTTATAGTTAGTCATAGTTAGTCATAGTTAGTTATAGTTAGTTGTAGTTAGTTATAGTTAGTTATAGTTAGTTAGTTATAGTTAGTTATAGTTAGTTATAGTTAGTTATAGTTAGTTATAGTTAGTTATAGTTAGTTATAGTTAGTTGTAGTTAGTTATAGTTAGTTATAGTTAGTTAGTTCTAGTTAGTTATAGTTAGTTCTAGTTAGTTCTAGTTAGTTCTAGTTAGTTATAGTTAGTTATAGTTAGTTATAGTTAGTTCTAGTTAGTTATAGTTAGTTAGTTCTAGTTAGTTCTAGTTAGTTCTAGTTAGTTATAGTTAGTTATAGTTAGTTATAGTTAGTTATAGTTAGTTATAGTTAGTTATAGTTAGTTATAGTTAGTTATAGTTAGTTCTAGTTAGTTATAGTTAGTTATAGTTAGTTATAGTTAGTTATAGTTAGTTCTAGTTAGTTCTAGTTAGTTCTAGTTAGTTCTAGTTAGTTATAGTTAGTTATAATTGAATTATAGTTGAGTTATAATTGAATTTCTAGTTAGTTATAGTTAGTTCTAGTTAGTTATAGTTAGTTATAGTTAGTTATAGTTAGTTCTAGTTAGTTATAGTTAGTTCTAGTTAGTTATAGTTAGTTCTAGTTAGTTATAGTTAGTTCTAGTTAGTTATAGTTAGTTCTATAGTTAGTTAATTAGTTATAGTTAGTTATAGTTATTTATAATTGAGATATAGTTAGTTATAGTTAGTTATAGTTAGTTATAGTTAATTATAGTTGAATTAAGTTAGTTATAGTTAGTTATAGTTAGTTATAATTAGTTATAATTAGTTATAATTGAAGTTATAGTTAGTTATAGTTAGTCATATAGTTAGTTATAGTTGAATTATAGTTAGTTATAATTAGTTATAATTAGTTATTCTAATTGAATTATAGTTAGTTATAATTAGTTATAGTTAGTTATAGTTAGTTATAGTTAGTTATAGTTAGTTATAGTTGAAGTTATAATTGAATTATAGTTAGTTGAATTCTATAATTGAATTATAATTAGTTATAGTTAGTTATAATTGAATTTATAATTAGTTATAGTTGAATTATAATTGAATTATAGTTAGTTATAATTAGTCATAATTAGTTATAGTTAGTTATAATTGAAGTTATAGTTGAATTATAATTAGTTATAATTAATTATAATTGAGTTATAATTGAATTATAGTTAGTATTAGTTATAATTAGTTATAATTGAATTTATAATTAATTATAATTAGTCATAGTTAGTCATAATTAGTTATAGTTAGTTATAATTGAGTTATAATTGAATTATAATTGAATTATAATTTAGTTCTAATTAAGTTATAATTAGTTATAATTGAATTATAATTAATTATAATTAGTTATAATTAGTTATAGTTAGTTATAATTGAATTATAGTTAGTTATAATTGAGTTATAATTGAATTTATAATTAGTCATAGTTAGTCATAGTTAGTTATAGTTAATTTATAATTGAATTATAGTTGAAGTTATAGTTGAATTTAGTTCTAGTTAGTTATAATTAGTTATAATTGAATTATAAGTTAGTTATAATTAATTATAATTAGTTATAGTTAGTTATAATTAATTATAGTTAGTTATAATTGAATTATAGTTAGTTATAGTTAGTTATAGTTAGTTATAATTAATTTATAGTTAGTTCTAGTTAGTTATAATTGAATTATAGTTAGTTATAATTAGTTATAATTGAATTATAGTTAGTTATAATTAGTTCTAGTTAGTTATAATTAGTTCTAGTTAGTTATAGTTAATTATAGTTGAATTATAGTTAGTTATAAGTTAGTTATAATTAATTATAATTAATTATAATTGAATTATAATTATAGTTAGTCATAGTTAGTTATAATTGAATTATAATTGAATTATAGTTAGTTATAATTAGTTATAATTAGTTATAGTTAGTTATAGTTAGTTATAATTAATTATAATTAGTTATAGTTAGTTATAGTTGAATTATAGTTAGTTATAGTTAGTTATAGTTAGTTCTAGTTAGTTATAATTAGTTATAGTTAGAATTATAGTTAGTTATAGTTAGTCATAGTTAGTCATAATTGAAGTTATAGTTAGTGTAATTAGTTATAATTGAATTATAATTAGTTATAATTGTTAGTTATAATTGAATTATAGTTAGTTATAGTTAGTTAATTTAGTTATAGTTAGTTATAATTAGTTATAATTAATTATAGTTAGTTATAATTAGTTATAGTTAGTCATAGTTAGTCATAATTGAATTATAATTAGTTGTAGTTAGTTATAATTGAATTATAGTTAGTTATAGTTAGTTATAATTAGTTATAATTAGTTATAGTTAGTTATAATTAGTTATAATTAGTTATAATTAGTTATAATTAGTCATAATTAGTTATAGTTGAATTAGTTATAAGTTAGTTATAGTTATAGTTAGTTATAATTAGTTATAGTTAGTTATAATTGAATTATAGTTAGTTCTAATTAGTTATAATTAGTTATAATTAGTTATAGTTAGTTATAGTTGAATTATAGTTAGTTATAATTGAATTATAATTAGTTATAGTTGAATTATAGTTAGTCATAGTTAGTTATAGTTAGTTATAATTGAATTATAGTTGGGTATAGTTAGTTATAATTAGTTATAGTTAGTTATAATTAGTTATAATTAGTTATAGTTAGTTATAGTTAGTTATAGTTAGTTATAGTTAATTATAGTTAATTATAGTTAGTTATAGTTAGTTATAGTTAGTTATAGTTAGTGTAATTAGTTATAGTTAGTTATAGTTAGTTGAATTATAATTAGTTATAGTTAGTTATAGTTAGTCATAGTTAGTTATAGTTAGTTATGTTAGTTATAATTGAAGTTATAGTTAGTTATAGTTAGTTATAATTGTTAGTTATAGTTAGTTATAATTGAATTATAGTTGAATTATAGTTGAATTATCTAATTAATTATAGTTAGTTATAGTTAGTTATAATTAGTTATAGTTAGTTATAGTTAATTATAGTTGAGTTATAGTTAGTTATAGTTAGTCATAGTTAGTTATAGTTAGTTATAGTTAGTTCTAGTTAATTATAATTAATTATAGTTAGTTATAATTAATTATAGTTAGTTAATTTATAGTATAGTTAGTTATAGTTAATTATAGTTAGTTATAGTTAGTTATAGTTAGTTCTAGTTAGTTCTAGTTAGTTATAGTTAGTTCTAGTTAGTTATAGTTAGTTCTAGTTAGTTATAGTTAGTTCTAGTTAGTTCTAGTTAGTTCTAGTTAGTTCTAGTTAGTTCTAGTTAGTTATAGTTAGTTATAGTTAGTTATAGTTAGTCATAGTTAGTTATAGTTAGTTATAGTTGAATTATAGTTAGTTATAGTTAGTTATAGTTAGTTATAGTTAGTTCTAATTAGTTATAATTGAATTATAGTTAAGTTATAATTAGTTATAGTTAGTTATAATTAATTATAATTGAATTTATAATTGAATTCTAGTTAGTTATAATTGAATTTCTAGTTAGTTCTAATTAGTTATAATTGAATTATAATTAGTTATAATTGAATTGTAATTAGTTATAATTAGTTATAGTTGTAATTAGTCATAGTTAGTCATAGTTAGTTATAATTGAATTATAATTAGTTATAATTAGTTATAATTGGTGCAATTGAATTCTAGTTAGTTATAGTTAGTTCTAGTTGAGTTCTAATTAGTTCTAATTAATTATAATTGAATTATAATTGAATTATAATTGAATTCTAATTAGTTCTAATTAGTTATAAGTTAGTTATAATTGAATTATAGTTATAATTGAATTATAGTTAGTTATAATTAGTTATAATTGAATTATAGTTGAATTATAAGTTAGTTATAGTTAGTCATAGTTGAATTATAATTTAGTTATAATTAGTTATAGTTAATTATAATTAATTATAGTTAGTCATAATTAGTCATAATTGAATTATAATTTAGTTATAGTTAGTTATAATTAGTTATAATTAGAATTATAATTAGTTATAATTAGTTATAATTAGTTCTAGTTAGTTATAATTAGTTATAATTAGTTATAATTGAATTATAAGTTAGTTCTAATTATAGTTAGTTATAATTAGTTATAGTTAGTTATAATTAGTTATAATTGAATAGTTAGTTATAGTTAGTTAGTTATAATTGAATTATAATTAGTTATAATTGAATTATAGTTAGAATTATAATTAGTTATAGTTAGTCATAGTTAGTCATAATTGAATTATAATTGGTTAGTTCTAATTAGTTATAATTGAAGTTCTAATTAGTTCTAATTGAGTTCTAATTAATTATAGTTGAATTCTAATTGAATTATAATTGAATTATAGTTGAATTATAATTGAGTTATAATTAGTTATAATTAGTTATAGTTAGTTATAATTGAATTATAATTTAGTTATAATTGTAGTTAATTGAATTAGTTATAATTGAATTGAATTCTAATTAGTTATAGTTAGTTCTAGTTAATTATAATTGAATTTATAGTTAGTTATAATTGAATTTATAGTTGAATTCTAATTAGTTCTAATTAGTTATAATTAGTTATAATTGAATTATAATTGTTATAATTAGTTATAATTAGTTATAGTTAGTTATAATTAGTTATAATTAGTTATAATTAGAATTAGTTCTAATTAGTTATAATTGAATTATAATTAATTATAATTAGTTATAATTAATTATAATTAGTTATAATTATAGTTAGTTATAATTGAATTGAATTCTAGTTAGTTATAATTAGTTCTAATTAGTTCTAGTTAGTTCTAGTTAGTTATAATTAGTTATAGTTAGTTCTAATTGAATTTCTAGTTAGTTATAATTAATTATAATTATAGTTATAATTTATAATTAGAATTATAATTGAAGTTATAGTTAGTTATAATTGGTTATAGTTAGTTATAATTGAATTATAATTAATTCTAATTAGTTCTAATTAGTTATAATTAGTTCTAGTTAATTCTAATTAGTTCTAGTTAGTTATAATTGAAGTTATAATTAATTATAATTGAATTATAGTTAGTTATAGTTAGTTATAGTTAGTTAATTAGTTATAATTGAATTATAGTTAGTCATAGTTAGTCATAGTTAGTTATAATTGAATTATAGTTGAAGTTATAATTGAATTATAATTGAATTGGTTATAGTTGAATTTCTAATTAGTTATAGTTAATTATAATTAGTTATAGTTAGTTCTAGTTAGTTATAGTTAGAATTCTAGTTAGTTCTAATTAGTTATAATTAGTCATAATTTAGTTATAGTTGAATTATAATTAGTTATAATTAGTTATAGTTAGTTATAGTTAGTTATAGTTAGTTATAATTAATTATAGTTAGTTATAATTTAGTTATAATTGAATTAGTTATAATTGAATTATAATTAGTTATAATTAGTTATAGTTGAATTATAGTTAGTTATAGTTAGTTATAATTAGTTATAAGTTAGTTATAGTTGGTAGTAATTAGTTATAATTAGTTATAGTTAGTTAGTTATAATTAGTTATAGTTAGTCATAGTTAGTCATAGTTAGTTATAGTTAATTTGTAGTTAGTTATAATTAGTTATAATTAGTTAGTTATAATTAGTTCTAGTTGAATTCTAATTGAATTCTAATTAGTTATAGTTAGTTATAATTAGTTAATTATAATTAGTTATAATTAGTTATAATTAGTTATAATTGAATTATAATTAGTTAATTATAGTTAATTATAATTAATTATAGTTAGTTATAAAAGTTATAATTGAATTGTAATTAATTATAATTAGTTATAGTTAATTAATTATAATTAGTTATAGTTAGTCATAATTAGTCATAATTAGTTATAGTTGAATTTGTAATTGAATTATAATTAGTTATAATTGAATTATAGATAATTAGTTCTAATTGAATTCTAGTTAGTTCTAATTGAATTTATAATTAATTATAATTGAATTAGTTATAGTTAGTTATAGTTAGTTATAGTTAGTTATAATTTGTTATAATTGAATTAGTTATAATTAGTTATAGTTATAATTGAATTATAATTGAATTATAATTAGTTATAATTAATTATAATTAGTTATAATTAGTTATAATTAATTATAATTAGTTATAGTTAGTTATAATTAGTTATAGTTTAGTTATAGTTAGTTATAATTAGTTATAATTGAATTATAATTAGTTATAATTGAATTATAATTGAATTATAATTAGTTATAGTTAGTTGTAGTTAGTTATAGTTAGTTATAGTTAGTTATAGTTAGTTAGAGTTAGTTATGGTTAGTTATAGTTAGTTATAGTTAGTTTTAGTTAGTTATAGTTAGTTATAGTTAGTTATAGTTAGTTATAGTTAGTTATAGTTAGTTATAGTTAGTTATAGTTAGTTATAGTTAGTTATGGTTAGTTATGGTTAGTTATAGTTAGTTATGGTTATTAATCCCTAAGGGTTAGTTTTGGTGAGTGCCCGCACAAAAACCCTCGAGACACAGGAGAGAACCAACCAATCTCAACTTACATGAGCTTATGAAGCACAGGGACGTTACCAACCAAGTAGATCTCTACCCTCGACCTGCAGTATAGCCGGCTTAACTCAGATATAAGGGGCAGCGCGCTAACCACATCTGCCACCCTTGCTTCGCTTTTGTAAATAGTTTGGAGTGGAAAATAACTCGTATTTATAACGAGCAAATTTTGCAAGAAATTTTATACCTCCGCCCGCCCCGTAACAATGGTGTTACTTAATGAGTTCAACCTTTGGATTATCTTCAAACGTGGGCCCGTTGATCCTTTTGTTTTTCTCAATTTTCAATTGCACATTGTTTAGAATCATCTTGACACCTTATATGACAATCTTCTCGAACAAAACTTGTGCCGTATTGTGGAACCTTTCTCGAAAGTAGAGGTAAGGTGTTGTTAGGTCTAGTGTCGTCGCAATAACGAACAGGTTGGGGTGGGCTTGCTAGATCCACTGATCTGAAAACAAGGACTGGATAGTGCATCTCCATGCATAAATGAAGCCAATGGCGGGCATATCGGTGTGACCACAACAAATCTACTGTGGTGTTGGGGACATGTTTAAAGAGGTTCTAACATGTTCTAGTTATTGGTGGGAAAGGAAAAATATTGTCTCGATAAGAATTTGTCATCAGTGGCCTCTCTTTCTTCCTAAATTTGCCGGTGAATAACTAATGAGGGCACACCGATGTGGCCGCCATAAGCCTCATTATGTGGTGTTTAAAACGTTCTAAAACTCATTAGAAGAGATGTTGGAAGCTATATTTTTCACGTTGCATAGAAAAATATATTTGCTTCATAACATAACTAATTTAAACAGCTAACGATTTGACTAGTCAAGAATTTGACAGATTTAAAAATCTGATCTCATTAAAAATATTCTGGCTTCAAAATTGGCTCATTGAATTCAATAGGATGCTCTAACCAGTTCTAGTTTCAGATCAGTGGCTAGATCATCTCCTAAAGCACTGGTCAAACGAGGATGAGTGTTGCAACTCTCATGCGTTGGTTGAAATTTTGATGGTAGTTCATGAGAGTTTCTCTCGTTTGACCGATACGGACACGCGCGGTAATATCCAGTCAACCTTCGTGCAACTCTGTTTCTCGTTTGACCGAGCCATGAGAGTTGATTAAACTCTCATGTAAATTCTCGCTTTCCAACTCTCATTCTCGTTTGACCAAGGCTTAACACTAAAAAACAGCCCAACAAAATGTTTCCCATAACATCCATACCTTCGTGTAGCCTTTGTGTAGTACAACTATATCAAGCTGCTACAACATTTTGCCTCACAACCAACCTCGTCTCCAGGGCCATTTGTTGAGGGAGGCGAGGGCTGAAAGAATGCCCTGGAAAAGGCCGGATGTGACATTGAATTGAATTGAATTGAATTTTATTACAAAATCTGAATGGCAGCTAAGAGCTGAATTGTACAGAGTTGACATTTAAATTACATGATAAAAACTAATACATATAGTAATATATACGGTATATTAAAACTAAAATTTATATTACAATTAAAATGAATCATTATATGATACGATACTAGAAGGAATAAAACTTTTACTAAATCTTGTAGTCTTACAATTAATTAAGTCAATATGCTGATCGTTACGTAGATTGTAAGTACGTAAGTCCTCGCGTTTATTAGGGATAAGTTCATTCAACTTATTTTCCGGGTTGAGAAGTTTCTTAAAATAGGATTTACATAAATTATTTCGTCTTTGAGAGAGCAAGGATATTTCATAAACTTCCAAGGCTTTGCGGTATGACAGGTCAGGACATATTATTCGTAGGGCTCGCTTCTGAATTCTTTCGATTTCTTCCTTTAAGTAGTCAGGGGAGTTTAAGTTCCAAACCTGGCATGCATATTCAAGCACAGGTCGTATACATGTGGTATAGACTTGAATTAGAGAACTCCCTCCAAGACCGCTGCGTTTAAGCACTCGGAGAAAAAAAAGTCTCTTTGATGCCTTGCATACTATGTGTTCAACATGTAAGTTCCAACTAAGATCAGAAGAAAAGTACAGACCAAGAACCTTTGCTGATAAAACTGGGGACATACAGTGATCTTTAATAAACAATGGTCGAAGATTAGGGACGTCCTTAGCGAACGAGATAATTAGCTCTTTGCATTTAGAACGATTAAGCATCATATCATTTTCCGTGCACCATTGATCGATATTATTAATAACGGATTGCAGGTTACTTTGACAACCTTTACCGATTGTTTCTGAGAGACTAGTGTCGTCAACATATTTCCATCTATCTTTGTGGTTAATAGCCAAATCGTTGACCATGATGAGAAAAAGTAATGGGCCAAAGATTGTACCTTGCGGACGCCTCCATTTACCAAGGACCAATCAGAGAACGAAGAACCCAATTTCACCCTCTGTCTTCTTTGCATCAGGAAATCAATAACCCAGTTTATTAAGGATTTATCAATATTTAGTAATTGCATCTTTTTATCAGGATTTTGTGGTTGATTCTGTCGAATGCTTTACTAAAGTCAAGCAGAAAAACACGAACAGTCTCGCCATTGCCGTCTGTGTTAGAATACCAACAGTGGAGCATGCTAATTAATGCGTCTATCGTAGAAGAGCCTTTTAACGATCCAAATTGCTTTGGGTCCAACTGAGACTTAATGGTATCCATAATCCATTGAAATGGAAATGATTCAAGAACTTTTGAGAGCGTGGCGGTCAGAGATATAGGTCGCAGGTCTGAAGATATATCCGTGACCGGGGATGTCTTAGGGACGGGAACGACATTTGCATCTTTCCACTGCGTTGGAACTTGTGCTTGTTTAATGGAGGCATTAAAAATCATTGTCACAGGTTCTGAAATCTCCATTGAAAAGTTATTGAGAATCCAATTTGGCAGAGAGTCTGGACCAGGAGCTTTATTCGATTTAACTGCTTTTAAACGCGATTCGACATCAACAACGGAGATAGGGTACAAAACGGTAGGTTCTTCCACAGATAATTTATCAGTAATTGAAAGCGGCGGTAACGATTTAGTGGCGGCTAAAAACCCGTTATTAACAGCGAGTGCTAAGTCTCGTCCCTGCAAGATAGTTCCATTCACCTCTGCAGAATGGAAGGCAGGCTTTAAAGAAAAGCCAGCTAGGTTTTTAATAGCACTCCACCATTTCCTTGGCTTTGAATTTTTTAAATGATTCACTTGAGACTCGAAGTATTTAGACTTTGCCTGTTTCACGACGTGAATTACTTTATTTCGCAATTTATTGTATTCAATTGTATTTCCCAAGGCAAAGGCCTTTTGTCTTTGGGAGATGAGGAGTTTGATTTCAGGAGTAATCCACGCTTTGTCTCTACAGTGAAGTTTAACAGCTTTTTGGGGAAAAATTGTGTCCAAACCCATGAGAATAATGTCATAAAACAGGTCACACATTTTTTGACATGACCAAACGTTCCAATATATTTGAAAACTCTTCGCGCCCGATTCTGGTGCTGACTAATAAATATTCAATGTTTGCTCGAACAACAAGATGAGTGCAGTTTTGTCGATCGCGTATTACCGAAACCGCGGATGCTTCCTCTCACTCGAAAACACATGTCATGCTTCGTGTCATGCTTCGTGTCATGCTTCGTGTCATGATTCCTAACGTTGTGAAATCGACATTTCGAGAATATCGACATCTGATTGGTCGTCACTGTGGACATCGTTTATCTTCATTCCATCAGAAAAAGTCACTAATATTTAATGCAGAAAGTCTAATAAACTGCTCGCTCCTTCGGCTGTTCGGCATACTTTAATATTATTCCGTTTGCTTTCCCGCGTTCTCAAAATATTAACCAATTGAAACGTCTCTAACAACGTAATTAAATTAAATTATTTTGCCAATCAACGGCCATGTTAGTCCAGCCTTTTCCAGGGCCTTCTTCCAGCCCTCGCTTCTCTCAACAAAAGACCCTGCGAACGAGGTTCCCTCATCACCTGTTATTAAGTAATTACGATTTGTAGGGGAAAATGGTTGGGGAACTACAGTAGTATCTCAGTAGCCTCGTGGGAATACAAATATAGTATCTCAGTAGCCATTTGTATTCCCACGAGGCTACTGATGTGCTAAACTTATTTAAAACTATGATTATTCGCATCATTCATTTAGCGCTCATATTGTACATTTGACTATTGCCTGTGACAACCTTAATTGAAATAGCTGTATCTGTTCGATGACCAATGTTCAATAGATAACCGAATTGTGACAAGTCTGTATCATTGACAGCAAAAACTTGTATGCTATCGTATGCTTGTCTCACTTTTAATGTTAATTCCATGATGGGATGGCGTCAGAGACTCGGAGAATATAGAAAATAATGAATGGAGTTATTGTAGTAGAGAGTAAAGAAATTTTCTACCGACCGGTTTCTATCATAGTTTACAAAATTCTGTTAACTGTGTTCTGTTATTCTGTTAAATTCTCTTATACTGTTTACATTTACAAGTTAAAACAGTTAATTTTCTAAAAAAGTACAGTTCAGTTTCTAATTGTCATTCTTGCTGTCCATCAAGTAAAGAATAACTTAAATTTAATGCTTGGAAAAGAAAGCATTGATACAGAAACTATATGCATGCAAGACCGAAGCCTGGTTTAAACTGCGTTCATTTTTACTTATGGATTTTTTGCAGGTTGATCATGTTTCCCATCTCATTAAATTGGATAAGGTAAATATTCGACAATATATTAAGGTGGAGTAATATTTTACAACTTGTGTGTAAACATTTATCATTTATAGACCCGGAGCGAGGGGAATTCGGCGAAATATTACCCCAAGTGATGATATTTCCCGAGGTGCTTTGCCCCGAGGGAAATATCACTGAGGGTAATATTTTGCCGAATCCCCCGAGCGGAGGGTCAATAAATGATATATTATACCGAAAGTTAAAGAACCCATTAACTTGAGAATAAACTTGCTGAATAACTAAGCGAATACAATGTTTAATTTCTTATTTTTACATGAGTTTCTGACGTTTTCCCTTTAATATATTTGAGCTTGTATCCTTTGGATCATTGAAGGTAACATATATACCTCTTGAAAATCGTCATTTAAATGAATAAATCTTTTACGAGCGTGGTCTACGCGAATAATGTTCCACATTGTCAAACGGAACGCAGGCTCGCTAAGTGATGACGTAAGGCGTGATATCGCGATTAATTTCATGCTCACGTGGCACAAACTGAGCTTTCTGATTGGACAATTTGAAGTTGAGTTATAATATTTTTAATTAACTTGCGCTGAAATCAGCTTTTGTTTCAAGCAGGAATTTTTTTGCTTGTATTACAGCACCTTAAATGTAGTTTGAAATATTTTGTTTTCGTAAGAATGATATTATCTGATCTTCTTGATTTTTTCCATTTTAGATTATCGTTGAAAAAAAGTTATCCCAAATGATATTAGATAAGAAACTACATGGTGAGTGAGTCAAACGACGTTCCCTCGTTTTACGAGTGCAGTTTAAGTATTTTTCCTCGGCAAAATCGGTGTTTTTTAGCCATGTCAGAACGAGGTGAATTATGAGGGCTGAATCCGCGACTGTGACCGCACCTACCCAAGAGAAAGATTTAGCTTCACGACGTTTGCTCAACATGAGCAGCAAACAGATCGTAAAAATGACCTGTCTGCTGACGCTATTTACATGATTACTGTAACTTGCGTATTAGTAGACCGCGTTAATTTCAGGCCTATTTGCTATGTAACTGTCGGCGTTGCCGTAATTCTCCGCATGTCTACCCCCAGTGTTTCAGATTTAGGCTGTCGACATCTGCGGAACGGCAAATCTCGTCATTCGTTGAGTGGGTTTTGTTGTAAATTCGCTGTGTCCCCATCGTATTCAAATACACCCAGAAATTATTTTAAATTCCCTAAAACGTCTCTGATACCCATTTTGGGTTAAAGTGTTCAAGGATGACTGTCATACCAAATTCTATCAGTTGTTATGTACAAGTATACATAATCTTATACGTAATCTTAAAAAGTATACATTAAAATGCATTTGACTAAGTTGTGCAGTATCTCTAAAATGGCTGGCAATGGCATTTAGCATTGGCTTCAAAAATTCGAAAAGTTCCGGGAAGTTTGGCCCTAACCCCCCATCATCATTGGCACAGAATCTCCAGCTCATCAATTCAATTCTCCAGACCGTTTTACGAAAACCTTAAACGCTGTAGCCCGGGACGGAACAATTGTTCATCGAGCTTTAAGCCGGAGCTCACCTTCGTTCATCAATTGCGTCAATTGTGAGAGAGAACAGAAGAAAACCAACTCTCCTAACATGGGTTCTGCATAGTATCAAATAACATTCAACATTATGTACTAATACTGTATGAATTAGCCATTCTTAACTCAGCGGTGTACCTTAGGCCACCATTTATTTCTTAGTCAACGAGTAAAAAAACATGAAATTTCTTTACAGGAATTCTTGACCAAGGTGCTGGCGTTTTGATCATCTTTGATCATTCCCCTGTGGATAAAACGTACGAGAATAGCTTGGAGATTATTCATAGTATGAGTAAAGTGATGGATGCTTTGTATCATAAGAGTAAGAAATTATCATAGACAGCTAACCAGGGACACTTTCATACATATTGCTTATCCTGTAACTACTAATATTTAGACATTCTGTAAGCCGTTGTTTAAGATACTCTTTCAATCTAAATATAAGTATTTCCTCTTCTTTGTTTTAATTCTTCTTCAGCCAAAATGTGCATATAATTATATACAATTATAGATTGAAAACCCCTACCTGTGAAAACGTGGAGTAACAAATTGTTTAATGCCCTGGTCAAACGAGGCTGAAGGTTGATGGGAGTTGGCAAGCGAAAGTTTGCATGAGAGTTTCATTAACTCACATGCCCGGGTCAAACGAAGAGTTCCGTGAGAGTTGACTGGACATTACCACGCGTACCGGTCAAAAACTTTCATCAATTCTCATTCAAAGTTGATGAGATTTGATGAGAATGCATGAGGGGTCGATGAGAGGTCAGTGGCGGTCAAACACGAGCAACTCTCGACTCTCATCAACTCTCATTCTCGTTTGACCAGGGCTTGAGACAGAGAACCTGCTGTCCGAGATTATTTACTTCGTGGATTGTAGTGCAATGTTTCATTGTTCTCTATAAAACAGCACCCAATTCTCCTTGGTGCGGATTTGCTCTTTGGCATTATTTAGACACATCAGTAATGGAAGGGGAGGCAATAACTTGGTCTTCCGTCCGCAAAATTTCTTGGCAAGCTCCAGACTTGAGCAACGTTCTTCGTGTTATTTTGAGGTCTTTGAAAAACTCACTCGTGCATGTTATCCAAATTGCAAAACCATGCTATAACCTATGTTTCTCGAATGTGATTGACTTTTTCCAGTGCAATTAATCCCAAACAGCAGCGCGACAATTTGTAATCACGTGAAATACGAGCCTCTTCATTTAATTTTTAAAAGTCATAAATTATTTTGCCGCCCTTATATAAGATTTCAATGCAGGGTGTATATGCGTGCAAAAATTGATGTTTTTCATATATGCCCTGTGTTGTGTATGTCGATGCCTGTATTGTGTTGTATTGTATTGTGATGTTTAAATATGGCAAAGCAAGTAAAATAAAATAAAATAAACGCACGCAGACATGTTAATGGTTACCTTTTTTTCTGATACACGCACTGTGCACTTCAAAAGAGCGATTGTATCCTTACGTTTCGCGCAAGAAGAACATTCATTTAGTGTTAAGTTATGGACAAGGCCAAGGGTTTGTGATTGACGTCAAGATCAAAGAGAAATATGCTCGTGCCTGAAACATGAGAATGCTACGAGTTTGGGTTTTGGTCGAGTGTCAGAGGTCGAGGGTGGAAGGTGGAAGGTCGAGGTCGAATTTCGAGGTCGAGGGTCGAAAGTCGAGGTCGAAAAATTGATTTCATTGGTACCGTTGAATTTGAGTAGAATGCTGAATGGTGTAAAAACTTTTAAAAACTATACTTTGGTCAATTTACACAACTTCTTTTCGTAAAAATTAACACGAAATATTGATCAGTAAGTTAAATTAATGATATTAAATTTATATTTTATAATTGTTGTTAAATTGGCAAGGCGTGGTCATAACTATTTTTGAACTCTATATTATGCAATACTCAAAGCGCCAACATGGAGTCGTCGGCGTCGCGGTTTTCCCTTTCGTAAACCGCCAGGGTCTTCAGTTACGATCAGGGTCTTCAGTTACGATCAGGGTCTTCAGCTGGACTCACAAATCGTGCGTCATATCCGGTGAATCTGAAATACGATATTAAATATGCGGAACACGCGGATACGATTAAATTAACCCCACACGTTTCGAGACTATAGTTAGATAGATAGATATATTTTATTTATACACGCTAATAACATCAACAAAAGCTGGTTTCCATGAAAGGCGTGTACATCAATAAAGAGAAGTATTAAATATAAACTAGTACAAGTAGAAATAATCGTTCAAGCCGTCTAAAAAAGTATAAAGTATCAACTAAGGTATTAATATACCAATAATCCAATAAGAATAAAGTTACGGTATTTTACAAATTATTTACAACTGGTTATTAGCAGTTGTGAGTAGCGATTTTGTGTTCAAAGATTTGCAGTGATTTGCTTTCTCTTATTTCCTTTGGTAAAGAGTTCCATATGAATGACCCATCAAACATGAAACTCTTTTTCATGTTGTTTGTACGAGGTTGTGGCAAACAAACGGCCGATGAAACGTTCCGAAGATTGTAACTTGTCGTTTCGTTTTTGTTAGTAAAAAGGTTTGTGAGACTCTTTGGTCCCATGTTATTTAAAATTTTAAACATAACCATAATTTTAAACTATGTTGTCACTCTTGTTTTCCAAGCTGAAAATGACGAATGTTGTTCCAAATGTTGTTAATTTCGATGAGCTTTTTAACTTGGCTCTTTCGGAAATTAGGGACGGGAAACTCGTCTTGGACGGGAAACTCGTCTGTGAAAACCCGTCTGAATATGAATTTAGGGACGGATTTAAGAACTTTCCCGTCTGTTTGGACGGGAAAGTTAGACGGGAAACTCGTCTGTTACCGGATTCATATTAGACTAGTTTCCCGTCTAAGACGAGTTCCCGTCCCTAATATGAATTCGGCTAATATATACTGTCACAAGTTTTGTAATGTGTTGTCCGCGTGTTCCGCATATTTAATATCGTATTTCAGATTCACCGGATATGACGCACGATTTGTGAGTCCAACTGAAGACCCTGATCGTAACTGAAGACCCTGGCGGTTTACGAAAGGGAAAATTGCCGCGGTGACATTGGCGCTGCGAAAGTGTGAGTAATATTCCATTTGGATATCGCTTCATAAGTGACATAACTCAGCCAATATCAGACCTACAAGCACGAAACTGTACGTAAAATATTTCTCTTGAACAGATCTTTCGATCTACGCATCTTAGATGTATGGAACATATGTAGTTCTCAAGGAAATGTGCCCGAAAGTCGATGTATGTTTCGCGGGTAAAACGACGAAAATATATCGTGTACTATAATTGTGCGGTTGTAGTAGGGGTGCAGGGGCGTAGGAAGCAAGTTAAAGTTGGGGGGGCACAGGCTTTCAAGGCACTTTTTCATACAAAAAGGGCACCCTCAAGTAAATTCATTTTCGGCTAAACAGCGCAATTCATGCATGTCTTTGAAAATCTGACTTTAGTGGGTGTCTGTATTTCATGTACCTTTTTAATAAGGCAATCCACATTCATTGAGACATTAGCAAATTTTCAGCATTTTCATAAAGCTTTGTTACCTTTTAATATAATAATTTTAATATCAATATAATAAATTTAATTGTCAGTATTACCATTACGTGTCGCATGGTGCCTGTTGTATGCCGTTTTATTTAATTTCAACATAATAAACGAGTTTTAAAATTTAAACATGAACCTTTACCAAAAACTGTTGCAACTTTGAATATGTTATAACTTTGACCATATAAAATCTATATCGGGTGAAGCTTGAAGATTAATGTTTGTAGCAGTTATTTAGTTCAGTGGAATTTGCCAAAAAATCGTATTCTTTTGTCATTTTTTTCTGCAAATGCCTTAGCAAGTTCTCTAAGATCAACGCTATCTATTCTTTCTTTGTGAATATTAAGCATAAGTAGGTTATTGTATCTTTTCTGTGTCATTGTGCTCCTCAGGTACGTTTTGATGCGTCGTTGACCTGAAAAAGACCTTTCAGCAGTTGCGGCACTCATCGGAGCCAGCAGGTATATTTGTAATAGACGAACAATATTCGGTACGATAAATGCACCATTTTGCCCTTGGGTCACTGCTGAAATCACGGTATCCATTGTTGTCACACGTCTAACCTCTGGTAAACATTGCTTGATTATACCAGGAAGAAATCTAAGCTCAGTGGTTACTTGATCAAAATCGATTTCGTTGTCGTATGTTCCCTTGAAATCATCGCTTATATCACATGGCTCCCTGTTAGCGGCATTTAGGATAACATCTTCTATATGCTGAAGAGGTGCATATGACCTTTCATCAAATCGCCTATTCAGTTCTGCAAGAATTGCGTCAATTGCTTCACAGTACTGAGCTCGAAACATTGATTTTACCGAGTCATGCTGATGTTCCTCAGCATCTCCATCCTGTAGGCGTCGAGGAACTTTTCTTGGACGAGGAAGAACTGCCTCTTTTACCATACCAAGGGCATTTCCTTCTCTTGTGTTTGATCAAAAAGACATTATAAGAATCCTCTGAAGCTGCAAGTTGTCCTTTAAAGCACGCACTCCAACCATCACAGTCTGTGCGAGGATTCCTTTGGTTTGCATGGTAGTCGCGAGCTGTTCACAGACACAGAAAAGGTTCATTGCAAAATGCAAACCGAAAAAGGTCTTAAACTCGGTCATTTTCGTTGCAAGTCCCGCTGCTTTGTCACGCTTTTCCCGTTCACTTGCCGTTTTCGAAATACTCAGCAACGTAGAATGTAATGCCTGGTAATTATTCAATACTGCTGCGATTGATTTCGTTCTTACAGTCCATCGAGTTGGGCATAAAAGATGAAGACTATCAACAGATTCATCAGGATCTAGTTCTTTCGCAATACTTTCGTACGTAGCCATTCTCAGCGGTGAGCGTCGAATAAAGACAGCCAAATCCTGCACGAAACTCAAAGAATCATCAATAACTTCACTTTGATGTGTACACGATTTTAACGCTAGGTCTAACCTGTGATTTGCACAGTGAATACGGTGAGCTGCAGGGTTTTCAGCCTGTATTCGAGCCCCAACTCCACTTAGGTGGCCACTCATCGTTGATGCCCCATCATACGCTTGCCATCGACAGTCATTTAACCTGAGATTACATCGCAACAAAATATCTTTCAGTGCGACTTTTATCGTTTCAGCGTCAGGTTTCTCGATCAGATACATTCCGAGAAAGTCTTCATGAGTTGTCAAATCTGGCAAAGACACCCATCGTAATATGCATGTTAATTGCTCTTTGTTACTGATGTCACGGGATTCATCCGCAATCAGTCCGAATAATCCTAAATTTTCTTTAATATCTTGCAAGATTGAACGCAAAACGGCATTGCCCATCATTTCGACGAGTTCATTAATGATATCTGGGCTGATATATCGTCTATCTTCAATCCATTGGTTTAACTCGGGAACATCTTCCGCTCTTGTCTTGAGCATTTGAATTAGGTTACTTTCCATTGATTCATGCCCACGGATAGCAAGGCCTTGACGTACAAGATACTTTAGACTACTCAGCTGTTTTAGAAAAAGGAACCGGTGAAATTCTTTCTCGTCTTTACATTGCTTTTCCAGCTGGACACCAACGTTCATGTTTGCGTTCTTCAAGAACAAACATTTCTCAACACACTCTTGGTGGTAATGGGAATTTTGATGCTTCTCTAGCTTTTCTTGGCATTTCTTCCAATTACTAAAGTTCCTGAAGAGAACGCGTTCTCGCTGTGATAACTGAATAAATTTAGCTGTTTTTCGCCACCTGTTTTGCAGAAAAAACAAGCTATAGTACCTCTCGTCAAACAGTACGTTATCCAGCTATATTTTGAAAAAATGGACGATGGACACTGTCGATTTTTCCATCGCTGCAGATCTGCTTAACGGAAGTTTTCTGTAATTCTTTTGAAGTTGGCTTGTACGGAGAACTTTGTGTGCAGCAAATTGACTCACAACCTAATTGACTACCACTGGTGGAGCTGACTTTTGGATCTGGACTGCAGGTAGACTTGCGGGTTATAGGACTTGCGGATGTGATGACAAATGGAGATTTAGAAATATCAGTCTCAGAATCGTTGTCTACTATAGTTGACTCAGCAGATTGTATCACTTCTTGGGACAAGTTTGATGCTAATTTTTCAGCAGAAGTAGATTGGTGATGTGTAAGTGGTAGGTCAGGTGGTTTTTCAATAATATCGGAGCTGTCTGACTCATGTGAATGTAGACTGGAATCTTGTGCATCAAGATTGCTTGTCAACCTCTCGGTTGCTGCATTTCTCACAGTATCAGGAAGGGCTATTTGATTCGTGTGAATGCGAACTGAAATCTTCTGCATGAAGGTTAGTTGTCGAATAATTCGAATCCTGGGTCTTCGACGAATTGCCCGGAGTTTTCACGAAACCAAATGTACTGAGTTTTGGTATACCGGATGCTGTCTCGTTTAGCTGTTTTGTCCGTAATCTCTTGCAGCGTTCTTTCCGGGGCATTTTCACCTTCAACACTGATATAACAATAACAAATCGCCAATGTGCTATCTTTAGCAGATTAATTTGTATTACATCTCTTCTCGATCAATAAAGTAATTTCGCTGCAGAGTCGTGTTAGTATTATATAAATGTAAATATTATAAATATGAAAGCATGGCGTATAATTATTGATTTATTCTCAAATCAGTTTTGGGTTTGGTAACTTAGCAACAAGAAGACATGATATTTCCGGTTGGGAAAACTTCCGGTATGTGTGCTATTTTTATTAACGTGAATGTCGCAATTCGCAATCGGCAAGCCGGGGCTTCTCGAAAAAACATTTAAAAGCTAGTGAATGCTGGAATCCTACAAAATGTTTTAGTACATTCATTTCGGCACAATCTCATATCTTTCAGAAAGGCATACCAATGTAAGGCATGAAAAAAGGGCACTTTCCTTGTAAAAAGGGCACTTTTTCTTATCACTTTGAAAGTTGGGGGGGCACGTGCCCCCAGTGCCCCCCCCCTTCCTACGCCACTGTAGGGGTGACTTTTTTGACGCGCCTGATATATTCGCCTGATATAATCAAGATATATTCTCGTGCTTCATACCAAAAGATAGCCCAGAAAAAGGCGATTTTTTGGTATATATAGCACTGACCTATATAGTGTAAACAAGTTGTAGTTTTAAATGCCTATAGACGCGTGCGAAGTTGGATTTTCAACGTGCTCGAACTAAATAATACACTTAATGCGGCATATTGTTAGATAGCTCTTCTACAACTGATTCTGTCCATATATACCAATTATATATATCCTGTGTACTAGTCTGTTTCATGGTTAGACATTATAGCCAGAAAAAAACAGTGTAAACTTCGATTGATTCAAGGCAAGCAAAGTCGAAATGGCGAACTGAATACAAGCCGATCAAGGCTAAATGCCGACTACCCAATCTCGTACCCCGAGCCCGCGATCCTTCGGGGGAAGGAACGGAGGCTCTGGGATAATCCGACTCAGAGGTACAGAAAACTGTACCTCGACCAAACTGCGCATGCGTTCGCGAAACTCAAAACAAATTCTATTTGTTTCGTAGGATCAATTGAAGTTAACGACCCCCCTGCCCCAAGGGAGTCGTATACTTCAATGGCCATTGAAGTATACGACCCCCCAAAATAATAGCTTTTTATCATGATTCATGATTTTTATTCATGATTTTTATATCGAGAATTTCGTTTAGCTTCTTTTTATATATTTGGTGGTTTCTAAAGTTCTCTGGCTTGCGACGAGACCGTGTTGCTTCAGGAAATCTATCGTCACTTCCATGTTGTCGCCAAAGATTACTTCTCGCAGTTCGTCGTGGATAGACATTTCGTCGGTGGAATACTGTTGCAGTATGCTCGCCAAACATTTTAAGGCCTTTTATAACGCCTTTCCAGCAATGAGTCATCGAACAGATATTTACAAGATGCAGTTTGCGATCAAAACACGGAGACAAAATTGCAAAACAATTGATCGTGTTGAAAGTCTTTTGAATTTGTTTCCTGGTCAAAAAATCAATGAACTGAGACATAGAGAAATAGAGAATAAAGGGAAGTCATAAAAATTCCTTTGAAACAGACACAAAAACCCGTAAATTTAACGATATAATACAAGGGGGGTCATACACTTCAATCCGAATATTTGTTATTGAAGTATACGACCCCATTGGCATAGGGGGGTCGTTAACTTCAATTGATCCGTATCGTATATAAATCATGAAAATATATCGTTTTTGGCAGCAAATCTAAATGTTCTTCGTACTACGTTGCAAGAGGAGTATAAATACGACAGAGCAAAGAAAATATTGTAATCAAAACAGTCGATATGGAGCGTTGAAGAGTGTTTTATATCGAAGAAAATGTTGCAATTATAAAGTATAAATTAACTATATTGTTCTCCTTTGGGCTTTCGTCACCATGGAAAATCTTGAATTATACGAGTCCTTGTCTTTCTAGCATCAAAATTAAGCCGTTTCGCCCTCGTATTAAAGTTCGTCCAAGCCGAAACAATGCGTGAAATTTTGGATACTATAAAAGTCCAGTCTAAAAACATGGCTGGAACGTACTATACGATTGGACTACAAGAGGAAACGCTAAAGTACTTCCAACTCAGCTATTAACCTTAAACATTTTGTAGATCAAAGGAATATCACACGAAGCTTAAAGTTATGAACTGAAAATTGGTTCCATTACATTATTATGAGCCATATAGTATAGTAATAAACTTCATTTGAAATACAAACACAATTTTTGTCAAAAGTTAGATCAGGCCTGCAGTTCAATCTTTTAATGGACTGTTCTTATGAACCAGATATATCCGGCAAAGTGAGCAAGCCTGGCTTGCCACGTCAGTTTATCATATTCCTCATACAAGGCAAGCACAACCCCTGTCACCTGGGATCTTGTCACTCATGCAGGCACTCTGTGAGCCAGGCTGGCCCCATTCCAATAGGAATACCATCTTGAAAATATACAGAATAAATATATGACAGGATCTTCGTACTAGTAAGCCAGCCTGGTTCGTGAGCTCAGTCAGTCCAGCTTCATCGAACAACCTGTAAGCTTCATACTTGACATACCCCTGTTGATTTCTACCAGTGATTTAAGTACTTTGAAGATGGGGGCATATATAACACCCTTCTTGTAGCTTGCTCAAAATCTTTAGCAATTTTGGACAGTGCATGGCTACAATCTTGGACATAACTGGTTGAGACTAGCTTTACCTATATACAAAATTTTCATACCCTCATAATAATTTCCCTGTTGCACTTCTTAAGCCCCGACTCTCAATATTGAACTTGTTATATGGTAAATTACCAAAAGTTGTTTCAACGACATGGGTATGATGAAGTTTGTTTTGTCAAAAAATACTAACTTTGCAATATTGTGAGAAATGGTCTCAAGCATTATGTCAAAGATTGTACTTACCTTGCATAGGCAGTGGAAGATCTGTATTGTTGGGGGGCTTAGAATGTAGCACACCAATGTAGGGGGTCTGGGGGAATCCTTCCCCAGAAAATTTTGAAATCTAGTATCTCTGAAACCACATTTCCTGCATTCTGTGGGGAGAATTTGATGGAAATTTCAACATTACAAGCTTCCATCTGGAGTACTAAAAACATAGTTCAATAATCTAATATTCAACATTTGTTATATAAACATATTTTAATTGAAAGACTGATACAGAGGGGCTTGGGCCCTCATTTCCCTATTTTTTAAAAGTTGGGGGGCTTTAAGATACTGTATGATATCCTAAGATACTGTATGATATCGTAAGATACTGTATGATATCCTAAGATACTGTATGATATCCTAAAATGATATCCTAAGATACTGTATGATATCCTAAAATGATATCCTAAGATACTGTACGATATCTTAAGATACTGTACGATATATTAAGATACTGTATGATATCCTAAGATACTGTATGATATCTTAAGATACTGTATGATATCCTAAGATACTGTATGATATCCTAAAATGATATCCTAAGATACTGTATGATATCCTAAAATGATATCCTAAGATACTGTATGATATCCTAAAATGATATCCTAAGATACTGTATGATATCCTAAAATGATATCCTAAGATACTGTACGATATCTTAAGATACTGTACGATATATTAAGATACTGTATGATATCCTAAAATGATATACTAAGATACGGGATGATATCCTAAGACATTGCATGATATCCTAAGATATTGCATGATATCCTGAAATAAGGAAGATAAAAATAAGGAAGATAAATTCCATTCCTCCCTCTACCTCTTTCTAATGACTTATGACTTATGACTTATGACTTATGACTAATGACTTATGACTTATGACTAATGACTAATGACTAATGACTAATGACTAATGACTAATGACTAATGACTAATGACTTATGACTTATGACTTATGACTTATGACTTATGACTTATGACTTATGACTTATGACTAATGACTTATGACTTATGACTTATGACTTGTGACTAAAGACAACAGATATGTGGTTTTGAAAATTTCTATTTTTAGCGTAAGTATCAGAGTTAGGGTTAGGGTTAAGATTAGAGGAAGGGTTGGAGTTAATAAATTAGTGTTAGACTTAGGGTTAGAGTCATTAGTCATAAGATATCGGGCGCTCCCCGCCCATGCAAAGACAACAGATATGTGGTTTTGAAAATTTCTATTTTTAGCGTAAGTATCAGAGTTAGGGTTAGGGTTAAGATTAGAGGAAGGGTTGGAGTTAATAAATTAGTGTTAGACTTAGGGTTAGAGAAAGAGGTAGAGGGAGGAATGGAATTTATCTTCCTTATTTTTATCTTCCTTATTTCAGGATATCATGCAATATCTTAGGATATCATGCAATGTCTTAGGATATCATCCCGTATCTTAGGATATCATTTTAGGATATCATACAGTATCTTAGGATATCATACAGTATCTTACGATATCATACAGTATCTTAGGATATCATACAGTATCTTAAGATATCATACAGTATCTTAGGATATCATACAGTATCTTAAGATATCATACAGTATCTTAGGATATCATACAGTATCTTAGGATATCATACAGTATCTTTAAGATATCATACAGTATCTTAGGATATCATACAGTATCTTAGGATATTATACAATATCTTAGGATATCATCGGAGATATACACTAAGCTTGGCTCGGGCCTATCCTTATATGTTAGAGCTCGGCTCGGGCCTATCCTTACGTCTTAGAGGTCGGCTCGAAGCTAAGCTCGCTCTATATGGAGGTTGGCTCGCTCGATATGAAGCTAACATCGCTCGATATTCAATTATTCAATTTTAGGATTCAATGATTCACTCTTAGGATTTGGAGTTTAAGAATAATACGTTCTTAGAAGCAGACCCAGAGCAGACCTTATTTACTTTGTTAAAAATATATTTAATATTGGGTAGATTTCAGATTGGAGACCTTAAGATTTAGCAATTGCAAGATTATCCCCCGAAGACAGACAAAAAATATCTCTTTAAAGATACAAAAGACACCTAAACGATATGCTCTTAGGAGCAGACCTTACTAACGCTGTAAAAGAAATTATTATCAATAAATGTGTTTTAAAAATTAATTCTGTGTGTGTTGTATGTACATTGTACAATATTTCCCCGTCCTATAATAATATATTCTAAACTTATTCAAATTTTCAAGCTAGAAAATCTTAATTGCCCGTAATCACTTAACAAACGCTAAATGTTTATATACAATGTTTGTGTATGCTTGTAAATCTCGCTTAAAAATTACTGCTTTTTCCACTCTGCTACATCTAAAACGCTTGAAACTTTGTAAGGTTTAAATCCCTGTAAGAATTATGTTTATACAATCGCTTGGTAAACATATATTTGTATTGCTCTATAAGACCTTAGCTATGCCGATTACACCTTAATATCTTCTCGTTTTAGAAAGTTATATCTCTGCTTGTTATTATTTCGCATGAGGTAATAATACTTTACTAGGTTAAGCGTCGCTATATTAGTTATCTAAGCCGTTTCGTATAAGGTGATATTAGATACGAGAATATATTATTTACTCGTTGTCGAAACGGACTGTGTTTGGAACACAAAGCTTGGCAAAATATATAGAAACGTCTAGCTATTGTGATAAAAAGCGTCAGGATTAACTCTTTTTGTGACGAAAATGCTGAGCTCAGCTTAATGACTGTTTTGCCCAAACGCACCTTGTATATCATTATGACGTCAATATATAATTAATGTCTATGTTAATGATGAGTTGCGTTCGCGGCCCCCTGCGGCCCCCTATATGCTAGTGTTTGCGGCCCCCTTGCATGTTATTTTTTTAATGACGTGCTCCCCCCTGTTAATGAGGCTGCTCCCCCCTGTTAATGACGCTGCTCCCCCCTGTTAATGACGCTGCTCCCCCCTGTATGTTAATGTACCATATGCTAATGATGTTTGAATTTTTAATGATGTGCTCCCCCCTTGCTCCCCCCTACAAAAGGGGGTTGATCGGCGCCTATATTACTACTGCTATTGCAAGCGATATACAAAAACATCACAATGATACATTTTCGTCAATAGGCAACAAATTGCCTTTTTTGTATTTAATAATCTAAAATGCAGTTATATATATATATATATAACATTTCAATGCGCTGCCACTTACTTAATTTACAAAACTATGTTAAAGAGATATTGTTCGTTTAGTTTAATTAAGTTTATGCCTGCTTCTTCTTTAAGTTACCACTGGCCATCATGTATATCGATGCCAGACAAATACCAATTCCTGCAGCAGAAACAAACATACACGACCTAAAAAACAGACGTTGAGACATTTTTACTGATCTTCAAACCCACTCCCATTGGACTCACCCCCAAATAAAAACTACATTACATACAAAGTACAGAAAGCAAGTCAATAAAAACTATGTGTCACAAGTTTTAGCATTTTGGTTCATGTTGTAACAGCAGCACAACAGCAGTTGAGATTGTAAATAATTTGTTTAACCATATCAAAAATGCCGCATTATAAATTTTCTCCAAAAAGATTTTGTTTGCCGACGGACAGAACACAGCTTCCATATCGCATCTTTATTTGCGGGGAATTTCTTTACTTACTGGAAATATGCATCATTTGATTGCATTTTTGGCGACATTTACAATAAAGAATTTCCCCCTTTAACGTGTCGTTCATTTATGGTGATATTTTTAGTTTGCAGACAAATCCTTCATTTGCCGATAACATTTCATCAGGGGGGGTGTCTCACCCCCCGCAACTTTCGCGACAGCCCTGCCTATGCTGCAATTATATCTCATTAAGTGGAAAGTTCCAATGAATTCTATTGCTCTCATACTCTCATTCCATACTCTCAATGGAATATAAATGAGTTCTCGCTTTTAATGTGCTGAAGTTACTACTTCAGTATTTTACTCCGTCTAACGCCAGACGATTTTACTCGTCAGTGGTAGAGTACTGCTAGTTAATGGATTAACAAAACTATCTGCCAGTGTCTCTTGTTAACCCATTAGCTGGCAATTGAAGCGCCCAGATGTGCCCTACTTTAATAGTATTTTACTCTGTCTAACGCCAGACGTCAGTGGTAGAGTACTTAATGGGTTAACTCATTAGCTGGCAATACGCCCTACTTTAGCATTTTACTCTGTCTAAAGCCAGACGATTTTACTCGTCAGTGGTAGGGGTACTGCCAGTTAATGGATTAACAAAACTATCTGCTAGTGTCTCTTGTCAACCATTAGCCGGCAATTCTCCCTACTGTAGCATTTTACTCTGTCTAACACCAGACGATTTTACTCATCAGTGGTAGGGCACTGCCATTTGACGAGTTAACATTAGCTTTGGCACATGAAAATTTCAATGTCTGAAACAGGCCTGAAGAGCCTTCATAAAAAATATAATATCTCAAACCTGTAGATGAATCTGTCATTTGGGCCTTGTAAAAACACAGGCAAACCAGTTGACCTCTGTAGATAAAATGAAGATAAGCAAGTGTTATTTTCGTCACAACCATAATCAGGACTAGACAAGAGGTATGAACATGTTTGTCTATGTTTTTGTTTTTTTTGCCAAGTAAAATTTGCAGACTGAATCTTGCTGAACTGACTCCCAACTGGACGCATTTTCTTGGGGGTGTCGCACTCCACAGACACACACACCTGCATCCGTAACTGCAACCCTGTCAGCTCTGTACAACGACAGGCAAGTTACAGTTAATTTAGAGTTCAATGGGTCAGACCTAGCCTAGTGTCTGGCCTTGATGTGCTGGAATGAGAAGCCTCTGGAGTGGCTGTAAGCAAGAAGGCCAACCAAAATTTGCCCTGCCAGGAACCATTTTTGCCATTCTATGAGTAAGACATAAACTGGTCAAATACAGTTAAATTAAAACTTATTATAGGCTGAGGCAGTTTTGAAAAACAAAACAGAAACCGATAACCATAACAAAATAAACAATTAAACCAAGTCTTTTGAACAATGTATTAAACTATGACAAAAAACATGCAACCTGTGTTTTATCTGAATATTATTAACAAACACTGGATGCAATATAATGGTGTACATATAATTAAACACTTAAAGAGTTAACTATAGTAAACATTCACTTGTCTATAAGTTCTCCGCTAAAATACCAGCATAATATCAACCCATTCAGGTTTCAGCTAATAATACCGCCAATAACTGGATGTTTAATTAATATAGCCTTCAATTTCAGTGAACAAATGATCGCGTGGTGACTGGGCTGCAGCAAGTACATTCTCTGGCATTTTTAAACTTGTCAATGTTCCAAAGCCCTACTTTCTTTTTTTTGCTGACAATTCTGGACATAGGATTGAATCGTCCACTTCTGTGTGTGACTGAAGAAAAAACAGCTTCTTTGCGAAGTCTCTCTTGAACCACCATGAAATTCCAACATGGTGTAGCTTCATTGTCACCCTATCGCTTAGAACTTTGGATAAAATTTTGAAATACATTCGTTTCAATTTCAACACACACAACACTGGTTTTTCTTCAAATTCTTCATCTCAAAATAAGGTACTGTACTGTAACCGGAGTAACTTGTCTTTAAAAATAACCTATTCATTCCGATTAACTGATTAACCGCCTCTTATGATACAATATAAATGAATTTGCTTTCATTGATATTCAATTTTTCAAATGCCATATTCCTGACTGGAAAGTTTGGAAATTGCACACCCAAGATTTCAAAAATTTAATTTATACTATTTAGATATATAGGACACTTCAAAACTGTGTGCCTGACATCTTGTTGGAATAGCCTGGAATCAGGTGTTAAGGTTTGCAAAATGTGGTGGGCCTAGTCTACTGTAGCGTGCATCAGTTTGTCCTAAATCTCACACTCATGTCTGGAAGGCCAGAAACTAGGCCAGAAACCAGGCCAGGCCAGGTCAATTTTCCTTCTTTCATCAAAACGAAGCATCTCAGGCCAGTGGCAGAAATTTACTTGTTCTGGTGGGGGGGGGGGGGGGCGAAGCTTCCCAAATTTCCGACAAAATTAACCTTCTAAAGCTGACAAACCCCTCAAAACAGCTGCTTTTAGTCTATTTAAGTCAAAATTTCTGACAAATCGTCTTAGGCCGAGGGAATGGAAGTCATAGAATACCGTCCTCCACCCGCATGTCCAAAATGCTGCCGCAAAAAAAATCATTATCTAAATAGCCAATATTTTTGTCTATATTTTGCAATATTGGCTATATAAAGCCTAGTTTTAAAGATTGTTGGTATATTACTGAACGGGTCTATTGACGTTCGACCAATTTTAACACATTTCTAAAAATAATGAGTAATGAATAATGAAAAAAATCATCAGGACGGTATTCTATGACTTCACTTCTCTCGGCCTTATGTAAAGGTGGGCGGGGGGGTAGTTGCCCTCCACCACACTGAAATTTCTGCAACTGTCTCAGGCATAAAATTGTACTTGATAAAATTTTGGGGGTTTTATTCAGTATCAGAGTATAAACTACTATTTTTTGCTTATTTTGATAGGCAGTGATTCACTCGTCGCATGCATCTTACAAGACATGTATTAAACATAAATATATATTCATGTCTTCTATGTGGCCAAGACTTCCATGTCAAATTATCAAAACATATCTACATGTGTACAAATACAGACATTATTTATAAGCAAACATACCTGAAATAATGACTGATAATAAGATACTCTGTTCGGTCGGTTTATCGACAGTCCAGCAGAATTAACATCTTGTTGAACACGACGTTTATACTGCCGTCGAACAGCATCCATTTTAGATTTTTTGAGAGGTGCTTCCACTTTGTCACGACATATTTCTCAAAGTGCACAGAGTAATTACATACAGAGGCGTATCATCATGTCGGCACCTTTGATGTCGGGACGCGAGGCGAAGCCGAGTGTTTTATATCTGATAAAACACGTTGGTTGCCGTAGTAATTTTGAAAAATAACGTTGTCTAAGCCGAGAAAATCGAAGCTAAAGTTTATGTAAATCAGGAGGATTTTCTATCACATATAAAACCACGATACGGTCATGATTTTCTTTGTATTTTCCTCATGAATTTGGTCAATTAAATGAAGAGGAAATTCAAGTTTTACTTGAAAAAAGTATGCCCATAGGCGTACGGGACGTGGGGGCAGGGGGGGCACCTGCCCCCCCAAAAATTTGGAGATTGAGGAAATTCGGGCAAATGGTTCAAGAATATTCGGGCAAAATAGATTTATTTAGTGTGAACTTTATAATTTAAACTACTGATTATTTATCTAGTTTGCATATTGTTAACAAAATTAAGATTTTTAAAATTAAAAATCGGGTTTTGGACTAAGAGACATAAACGTCTTGAGTATTAGGATTATATCTCACTGTGTAGATGTCATCCTGTGGAAAATGGCCAAGAAGAAAGAAGGAATACATCGCGGCAACACGACAGCATTCTGCTTTGTTTTCCCGAAAAATCTCCATCAGGAAAAACAAATGATGTTAGGACACCTCTTTGATATCGAATCTCTGGTATGTATTTGGCATTTGATAAATTAGGGGTGTTGTTTCTCCCCCGCTGTTCCCAAATTGCCGTAACTATATTCGACTCAGGGTAGGGATACACAATGTTTTGTGCATCATATTCTGACAAAAATTCAAACACATGTAACCACTGTTCGGGAAGAAATAGCGAATAATGGCTGGTATCGATATCGATATCCTTTGCCATTTCCCGAGACAACCGGAATAGCAATAACGAATGGACAATGCTTTTTCATACGAATCACTTGCAATATCAAAATTTCGGTCTAATTCTTGTTGCTGTGCCTCTCTAAAGTAATTCAAACATGTCATCTTTAGTAATTCCAATAATTATATCTTGATTTCTAATTTCTCCCTACCCCCATAATTTTTGTGGATTATCAGAAATTAATTCTCTATCAACATTAGGGCCAGTCCATATTTTCCAAATACCCTTGCTATTCGCCACTTCTTTCCACTTGTCTACGGTCACATTTCGTACACATTCCAGTAGATTTTCATCATTGTTGCAATTAACTGTTTCTGGAAACCACTTTAATCCACCTTTGATCTGGAATTCCGTCATAATCCCCCACGGCATAAGCATGTTTCCACTTTGCAAAATAGCTCTATCAAACAACTCCCAGCTACCTTTAGGTAAAGTAGCTCTCGCCTAATATGGTAATTGAGTTTGGATTTTCGCCAAAATTTCGAATGTTCTCTTTAACCCATTTCATCGCCAAACGTCGATCGTACAGACCGAGGTTACCTAAAAATACAGAAAAAAATATATTACTTTCTTTTTTAAAATACTGTGATGAAATTTTACCAACGCCAGTTTAAGTTCATGTTGCAACGTTACAATTACACTGGTAAACATAGCCATACAAGTACATACATGTAAGGTGCCTATCTGTATTATGTAATTTAGTTTTCAAAGCGGTACAGCGAAATACACTACCATGAATACGCAAGGTTTTCTAGGTTGAGGTTGTTCAAATCTTATTTGACCAACTGGAGCTTCAGCGTACGGAATATTCGAAGACTGGATTATGCCTCGTATCAAACCTGATTTGGTCGCGGTCACTCTGGAATATATAAAATTACTTTCAGTGAAGATTAGATTGACATTATACCTCGTATCAAACCTGAATGCATTCCGGTTAGTACTAGTAAGCAAGCAAGCAAGCTAGCTTATAGCTTACTGTGCATACTACTGGACAATTTTGCTCGTAAAGGGGGTATTCTTTGACTTTCATGGGTTAGTACGGACATAAAACTTAACTGTTAGATCAGAGATGTTCGGCAATTACCGTAACTTTAGGGGCCTTAAAGGGATCTTAGGCGATTTAAGGCGATATTTGAAGTAGATAGAATTTGCGATTACGTAAATTTGCTGTTGAAGGTTAAAGCTTAGTAATCCTTAGTACTTATCAAGCTCAGTGATTAGTAACAATGCAACGAGCAATTGTGAAAGCTTACAATAACGCAACGGTAGACAATAATTAAAGTTACACAAACTATGATTTATTGACTTTGGTTATACAAAACAGAATATTTACAAATGTTTTGGTATGATATATATGGTTAATCTTACATAAACTTAGAAACATCTATATAAGAATGTCTACACATACCATTCAAACAACTATGTGTTTCATTAAGCACTATCGTGCGGCAGATGGTGGTCAACTTGCAACAGTTTTAAATAACACATGATATGATTACAGTAAACGATGTACAAAAATGAATAGGTTGTTACATTGTTCACACAACAACAGCAACGTGCAGACATCTTGCTCGAGACATTTCTGGAAGTTCTTCCCAAGTATACCTTTCAAAGTTGAAAGCTTCAACCGACTTTAGGTCACGTCCTAGCTCACCCAGCCCTCCCAGTACTACAATGTTGTTTCCAATAACAACTGCAGTACAACTTCGTCTCTTATATCTCATTGGTGGTAGCATGTGACCTTTTTCTGTCTTGACATTGTAAATGATAACTTTATCTAATTGTTGGCCATGTTTGTTAGCGCCACCTATCACAACAATGTTGTCTCCCCGTCTTACAGTTGCCATATCACTCACTTCATACGGCAGTGGTAACAACTGTTTCATCCCTTTATTTATATCGTACAGTACGACGCTGCTGAGGCTGTCTTGGTAAAACGAAGTCGTACTTCCACCAACAATCAACAAATTATCATCAAATATTTCTGTGCTGTGATATTGTCTTGGTACTGGCATTCTTGATAAGGTCTTCACAGTATAGGGAGGAACAAGCTGGACTTCATGAATACAGTCAGATGTTGCATTTCCATTTTGACCACCAGTAACTATCAAGTGATCGTTATACAGCACACTGCTGTGGTATGCCAACTTAGCAGGTATTTTAACAGGACAGTCACTCCAGTGTGTTGAGAGATCAGGGTTTGGGTCAGTATTGATTCTAATCATACTATCCAAATTATGAGGATAACACCTACCTCCAGCAATTTTCACTTGATTGTTGTAAACAAATGAAGTCGCTCCATAACGCTTCTTTGGCATGAATTGCAATGGCAACCACGTTTTTTGACGCCAGTTAAACATCTCTATACAATCAGTTCTTGCACCTCCAGCAACAATTATGTTTTCCTTATCACCACTTGCTGTATTTCTTACTTTTTTTGACGTGGTTCCTTCTTTCATCTCTTCCATCTTGACAAGAACATCCTTCATTTGATCAAAACCTTCAACTAAAGCTGCTTTCAATCCTCTCACTTCAGTGTTCACTGCTTCGAGTTTTCCTTCCATATCTGCGGTATTTCTCTCTACATTTGTAACATTCGTTTCTATATGCGTCATTTTGGTTCCCATAGTTGCCATATTCTTCTCCACATTCACAATTCGTTCCACCATATCTGCCAACGTTTTTGTCATTTCTCCGCACGAGTGGCACAACTTTCGAAATGGACAGAGTTCACTTTCATGAGGAATAAGATCACGCTTGTTTACAGTTACAACACAGCCTTGGTTTGTACAAACGGCTGGTGTATATCCACATGTATCCTCATGGCGGTCAAGATGTTGCAATTGTACAACTTCTTGACAACCTCTGTTGATGTAAACGCAATTAATTTTTGATTCATATAATCTTTTACCATTCTTGGTGGTTCGGTCAAAGTCTCTACGGTCAGTTCATCGGCACACGTAGGACATCTTTGGTAGTTCTCGAGATGTTTCGTAATACAAGCTCGACAAAAACAATGTTTATTTCTCGGACACAGGACCGGGTCTCTTAAAACATTGAAGCGAATCAAACAAAGGAAATTTCGATTGACTGTGGTCTCGAGCCTTTCGTCGTCGTAACCTTGGATATATGACGCCATATTTCACGCCGTTCGTGTTTCGAATAATAAAGCAAGTTTTGTGTTGATGTCAGTCTCTTTATAGTACAAACCTCGGTATATAGACTGGATATAGATACAGTGTTCGTTCTTGGAGAATGTATGTGTTCGTACTTGCTTGAAATCTTTGACAAAATGATCTGTTTAGAGCAGCAGACAAATATCGCTTCCGTACAAAGTGTTTTAAGCGTCTTTTCCAGACAGGAATTTGTCTGGCATTGAAATATAATCGGATTATCAGATGTCTTGTGTCGAGTAAAATTAAGACAACTCTGTTGTAAAAATGCAGTTTCTAATTGGGTCTTTATGATGTTGAAGGTTACGTTTTGGGGGGCGTTTTCTTTAAATAACTGCATTTAAAGAAAATTGCAGAGAAATATTTGAATTCGAAACTGGAGTGTTTGAAATCTTATATATATTAATGAAAGGGTCTATAACGAAAGAGACTCAAAAATTTTGCCGTCGGCGCCAACCATGGTGGCGCCTCGTGGAGTCTTTTAACAATCCTTCTACACCTCTAGCACTAGATATATTTTTACATTAACTCGTAATACATGTTTTGCTGTGGTCAAACAAATATAAAAAGTCGGTCCCTGAACAATGGACACCCCCCCAAACTTTTTTCAAATGTGCGCCCCTGGTCTTGTGACAAAAGGTCATAGCCTCATATTGATACTGGCTTGCAATTGGTCACGTTTTGTTAACAAGAATTTCGTAATTAATATATTTGAGAAGGGGTGGTTTATTTATTTTTCCGCAAAATGGTATGAATTTCATTATCAAGCCGGACATTTGCCTTGCTGAAGGGCACAGGTGCACTTCCATAAAGTATGAGACGCCGTTTGTGGCTTCTTCGAGAGTCTTTAGTTAGTTATATCTGCCTATGCTTAGCTCGCATTACTTCTAATTTATACACAGACAGTCATTTTCTGGTGCTTTTAATAACGAGGAGTTTCAAAGAAAGCAGCACAAGTGTAATTCCAGTGGCAATGGAAATGACTGGAGGACGAATTCTCATTTTTAATATCCGCATAAATAGCATTCACACGCAGAAAAAATTGCCATCAAAATACTCACCAGTTTCCAGGCTTTCTGAATACGTGTGAACATTTGCATATTGCGCATGAACAATTCGTGAAAATCAACTGTAAACTTTAATCGCTGGCTCAGCACTTAATAATTTATAGACTATAATAGCAATTGACAATGTTTGCGCACTTCAACCCCCTGAGTGCGGATCTAGGTTAAGGATTTATTGTTAAATCATTAAAGTGTTCTATCTAAGGTCACGAAAGTCGTGTGAACATTTCAATAAAGTCAAATTTTCATTGTACTATTCTGCAGTCTGGCACCACCGGGGGCTGACACTTGATATTTAACTGACCAGATGTCTCGGCATTTTTCCCCATGTTTGTTTATGGTTTGTTCAAGCACGGTACAATGTATGTTTAACAGTTAATGTATGCATACCAATAATTAAATGTTTCACAATTATGAGTGTCAAAACGTATGAATGGAGGTACTGATGACAGATACACATGAAGTTGAATGTCATAGAAAATAGAAAGTAAATTGATGTAAAGAAAATCAAAATATCTGATCAAAACCCTTGTGTTTTTGTATGAATGGAGGGGGGGGGCCTTATTAGAAGTGGGCTTACTAGAGAGGTGTGCTTAATAAATTTCTTCACCTAAAAGGGGGGCCTTATTAGAGAGGGGGAACTTATTAGAAAGGGAGAGATGCGTATATGGGAGGGGGATTATTAGAGAGATTACCGTGTTTTTTGGTTAGAATGGGAATGAAATAACCATGTTAAAAAACACAAAAACTTTATTTTATTACGTTACAATATATCTCGTACGACATAAAATGTTGTCCTGCATCAAGTTTTATATGTTTGATATATAGATTTGTGGAAGAGCTAGGTCAAGAGCTAGGTTATCATCAAATCTGTTTTATACATGGTATGTGTCTGAAAAATTTAAAATTAACTGAATTCTAGAACTTTTGTCCCGTTCCTTTCGTATAATTACATATACCCACTCGACAGTCAACACACGTTTACTCTCGTCCGCGGACAATAACTTTCAGTTTATCAAATAAGAAATAGCATAAATTGCAGCCATGGTAAGCCAGGCCTGTAGTATAAGGGAATTTCTTGTCGAACCACTCGTTACTTGTCGTTCAATAAATCCTTCAGGGTCCATCAAAAATTCACAATGTTTTTCACGTAATTTTGTTCCAACGAGCATCTGAGAATAACTTTCCATATCCAGAAA
The DNA here is from genome assembly GCA_016169945.1 of Trachythela sp. YZ-2020. Taxonomy (NCBI): domain Eukaryota; kingdom Metazoa; phylum Cnidaria; class Anthozoa; order Malacalcyonacea; family Clavulariidae; genus Trachythela; species Trachythela sp. YZ-2020. Next base: position 5,985,813 of record JADLSH010000389.1, read on the forward strand.
TTCTTCCTTACTATTGCTATGTCGAGGCCATGTTGGTAAACTGTCGACCTTGTCTACCATAATCGGTAATTTTCTTGTGCCTAAATTTGGATCTCTGTAAAAAAGAAAGGGAATCAGTTCTAGCCTTTAATCTGGGGAACTGTCACAATGGTTGGCGGTGTCGGACCGTTGGTACCACAATGGCTAGTATATATAGTGTGCCTGTTTGTACACCTTTCGACTCTTTCCATTTGCACTTATCAGATTAAAATTCCACTTAAAAATATCTAGAAAAGATCTAATTTTATTATGCCAAAAAATTTTAACAAAGTATAACTAGAAACGAAGTGCAGTCGAAAAATGCACGAAAATGTTGAGGATCTAAATTTGTTAATTGTGCATGCATATCTAGAAATGTGCAATGTTATCTAAAGTCTAGAGAGACATTTGATTTCTAATATATTTCCCAGTTTTATTATCTCAGCATAACTGTGTATCCCTATCCCAAGTCCAGGATAAATGTTTTAATGAGTACCAAATTATTGGGAAATTAAGTCGACACCATTTTCGTTGATAAAAGAAACCTACTCGTGTGTGCTAATCATCCTAACTTGCACTTGAAAGCTGAGTTGAATTACGAAGGACGCAGCCCGACTTTATCGAGTCAAAGGTCTATTAAAGGCGCCTCTGGTCAGGGGGTGTAGTGGGGGGGGCAACGGGGGCTGAGCCATTCCATGTCGACATGATGGGGCTGAGCTACCCCCTGTAATTTTGCAGGTTTCATAATCTTAACCTGGAATATTCTTTGAAACTGTAGTGTTAAAATGATTTAAGTAATCTCTATTTGATCACTTTGATTCTCATGTATGATCAGGGAGCACAGCTACGATGAAAGTGTTATCCCAACCAACCCTGCCTACATTACTTGCGGGAGGAAACCGGAGTACCTGGAGAAAACCCGCGACCTTCGGTAGAGTGTTGACTGACTAATTGTTTCACATAAGTGTCATGAGTCCGCATGGAGAATCGAACCCACGATCTCATTCTCAGTCAGAGGTGACGATTGCTCCACCGAAAGCCCCTATCCCTTGATGTTTTCCCTCGCGTCGTAACCTCTGCAAAAAATAGATATACCCATCGGGATGGACATTGGAACTTACCCGGTTTTAGCAAAATTTGTCCAATATAATATCATTCGCATAGAGAGTGTTTGATCGTCAGGTCGGAACTTCGTATTATTAACTGGCCCACCAAATACTGACTGAAATACAAATGAAAGTAGCTATCAGTTACAGCATGATATTAATTGTAAGGCTGTCAAAAGAGTCGTTTACTATTTAGTAGAGTCTAGTTACGAGGGAGGGATTGGGCTAGTACAAATTTAACGTTACCATGTTGCTTTTGAGGTTTCGCGATTATTTTCTATCCTGTCAGGACCCTTATTTTGAACGCGTAGACTACAAAGCGGTTAAATAGGAAGAATTTCTTACCACAACATCAAGTGCATGAGCTGCAAATCCATATACTCCATAAGGGTACAAGTCGGTAATATATTTTACCAATGGGGCGTGAGAATATTGAAATACATATACATTTGTGGTATTCATCAGTTTTGATCTTAGTTTAGCTTCATGTCTGCTCGCACAAATAAACATTCTATCTGATTCAAATGCAACGCTCGGTTTCAACGCTTCCAAGTAGGAAGGAATGCACGTCGGTTTGTATAATTCTCTCGCTTTCTCGTACACCGCCTTCGATGAATTCTCGAAATGTTTATTTAGTGTTGTCTCGAAATGTTTTAAGTAAAAGCTTATGTTCTTAGATTGTTTCAATAACTCTTGCTGGTACAAAAACATTTCATCTTTAGTTATTCCAATAATTATATCTTGATTTTTAACTTCTCCTTTTCCCCATAATTTTTGCGGATTGTCAGAAATGAATTCTTTATCAACATTTGGGCCAATCCATATATTCGAAATACCCTTGCTATTCGCAACTCCCTTCCACTTGTTTTCGGTCACATTTCGAAGACATTCCAGTAGATTATCATCATTGTTACAATTAACTTTTTCCAGAAACCATTTTAATCCATCTTTGATCTGGGAATCTGTCATAATCCCCCACGGCATAAGCATGTTTCCACTTTGCAAGATAGCTCTATCAAACAAATCCCAGCTACCTTTGAATAAAGTATGCGCCGAGACACTGGCACTCCCAGCGCTCTCACCAAATATGGTGATTGAGTTTGGATTTCCGCCAAAATTTGCAATGTTCTCTTTAACCCATTTCATCGCCAAACGTTGATCAAAAAGACCGAGGTTACCTGCAAATACAGTGAAAAATACATGACTTTCTTTTACGAATGATAATTTAAGCTAAGTGTACACAATGCGATGTGTCGGGGCGGATTTCGCTTCCACATTAACAATATTTGAAAAATACGTGGCGCAAACGTCATTTGACGAAAACATCAACTGAAAAAAATTGTCATTAACATTCGGCAAAACCTAAAATCGGTACGACATATTGAAAAAGTGTAAACGTACAAAATCTTTATCGATAACGTACCTTTAATCCTATCATCTCCAGTGGTGAGAAAGCCGAGAGCTGAAACTCTGTAATTAATCGTAACCAGTATGACGTCACCAACTGCTACGAAATTTGTACCTTGATACTGGCCGGAACACCCATTCCGAAATGCTCCACCATGTATCCAAACCTGATGGAAATATAAACTACATTTTAACTCTCTCACTGTCTGTATTGTATAGTTTAGTTTTCAGAGTAGTTTAGTTCATTGGAGATGTACGGCGGTTGACTGTTGTGTAAGACTACCTGAAAAATACAATAAAAATTTCGACGTTTCGAGCGAAGGCCCTTCGTCTGAAAGTTAGTAGAATGGGTCGGGGGAAAACATGTGCTTGTATAGCGACTACAAAAGCGATCACGTGATAAAATATAAACAAATCAGATGGATTTAATCAAAACAAACTATAAACAAAATATGGAAATCACGTCACAAAATATATTAGCATATATGGAGAAGCGAACAAAGCAATAAAGACAGAAATTCAGGAACTATATATGAGAGGAGGTCGGATGTAGAGTATCTGCTGATGGCAGGCATAAACAGATAGGAGTTAAATGTAAGAGAAGCGCTCATTAATGCCGAGAGGATGGATGGTGCCAAGTTGAGAAATAAGACGCATTTCTTGGCTTTTGCGGCTATCATTACTACCAGAAATGGAACACAGAGCTCGAATTTTCATATCTGAAACATTGCGATTCCAAGTGTTGAAATGTCTGGCAACATGTTGTTTAGCACCATTGTTTGCGACAGCAGGACGATGCTCACCAAATCCTATCCTTAAATATCTACCCGTTTCACCAATATAGAGCATGCCACATTTACTGCATGGAATACAGTAGATGAGATGAAAGGAGGTGCACGTAGAATGGTGCTTAATAGTGTACTTAAATTTTGGTGCCGAAATTGTAGTGGAAGAATCTATATACTTACAGGTTTTACACAGCTTCACACCACAAGGAAACGTGCCATTAGGTGACGACGAGTCCTGTGGTATAGAGCTGTGGATTAGGGTTTCACGGATATTTTACTATGTCGAAACGAGACTAGGGGATTATCGGTGAAAATGGAAGATGTTTCAGTGTCGTTTTACAAGATATGGAAATTCTTCCTAATGACATCCTTTACTTTGAAATTGAAGGAATGGTAACCGAGAACTGGGGGTATTTTGTTGTTGGGAGCATTAGACACATGGTCTCTAAGGGTTTCGGATTGGGGATTATTGGAGGTCTTCGAAAAGGCAGTATCTAAGAGAGGGGTTGGATAACCGCGTTGGACAAAAAAGTTTCTCATTTCCCGACTTTTGGTATGGAAGTCCTCATCTTCACTGCAAATGCGGCGAAGGCGAAGGAACTGAGAGAAGGGAATAGACCTTTTAGTGTAGTTGGGGTGGGAAGAGGTAAAAAGAAGATAGCTATGGGAGTCAGTCGGCCCATTGTCTCTGCTTGCGGTTGTCCCACCGAGCTTATCTCTAGCTACCTCGATCGTGTTATGGCGCCCTTGGTTAAGGACTTACCATCCTATATCAAGGACACCAAACAGGCTTTCCAACAAATCTTTCAGAACATTCAATTTCATAACACTCATAAATTCATTTTCACCATGGATGTCAAATCCTTGTACACTGTCATTGCCCATCATGATGGTTTGAGAGCACTCAAATTCTTCTTAGATAAGCGCCCTAAGCAGGAACCGTCTACCACTGTTTTGATTCGTTTGCATGGCTGAGTTAGTGTTCACCGTCAGCAATTTCTCATTTGACGGTGAGCATTACCAACAAGTAAGTGGTGTAGCCATGGGAACTAAAATGGGTTCCAACTACGCCAATTTATTAGTTGGTTTTGTGGAAAAGCAGATCTTCGAGCAATACACTGATCCCATAGCTGATTACCTTGGTAGGTACATTGATGACTGTCTCGGCACAGCATCCTGTTCCCGCGGAGAGTTGGAGAAATTTATTAACTTTGTTAATAACTTCCACCAAGAACTCCCGTTTACGTGCGAGATCAGTGAGACCAGTGTATCGTTCTTAGATATACTGGTATCTATCAATGGCAATAGCCTTGTTATTTCTGTGTTCTACAAGCCGACTGACTCCCATAGTTATCGTCTCTTTACCTCTTCCCTCCCTAACCACACTAAAAGGTATATTTCCTTCTCTCAGTTACTTCGCCTTCGCCACATTTGCAGTGAATTAAGATGAGGACCTCCATACCAAAAGTAAGGAAATGAGAAATTTTTTTGTCCAACGCGGTTATCCAATCCCTCTCTTAGATACCGCCTTTTCGAAGGCCTACAATATTCCGCCGATCCGAAACCCATAGAGACCCTGAGTCTAATGTTCCCAACAGCGAAATACCCCTATTTCTCGGTTACCATCCCTTCAATTTCAAAGTAAGGGATGTCACTAGGAAGAATTTTCAAATCTTTAAAAACGATCCTGAAACATCTTCCCTTTTCACCGATAATCCCCTAGTCTCGATTCGACATAGCAAAAATATCCGTTAAACCCTAGTCCACAGCTCTTTAGCACAGGACTCGTCGTCCACTAATGGCACGTTTCCTTGTGGTATGAAGCTGTGTAAAACCTGTAGGTATATAGATTTTTTCACTACAATTTCGGCACCAAAATCTAAGTACACTATTAAGCATCATTTCAAGTGCGCCTCCTCTCATCTCATCTATTGTATTTCATGCAGTAAATGTGGCATGCTCTATATTGGTGAAACTGGTAGATATTTAACGATAAAGTTTGGTGAGCTTCGTCGTGCTGTCGCAAACAATGATGCTAAACAACCTGTTGCCAGACATTTCAACACAGGCAATCACAGTGTTTCGGATATCTAAATTCGAGCGCCATGTCCCATTTCTGGTAGTAATGATAGCCGCAAAAGGCAAGAAATGCGTCTCATTTCCCAACTTGGCACCATTCATCCTCTCGGCATTAATGAGCGCTTCTCTTACATTTAACTCCTATCTGTTTATGCCTGCCATCAGCAGATATTCTACATCTCACCTCCTCTCATATATAGTTCCTGAATTTCTGTCTTTCTTGCTTTGTTCGTTTCTCCTTATTTGGTAATATATTTTGTGATGTGTTTCCATATTTTGTTTATAGCTCGTCTTGATTAAACCAGGGTTTTTTAAAGAAAAATTTAGAACTGCACATTTTGTCATGAAATTCAACTCGCCCAAATGGCACAATATTTTTCCTATTAATAAACTTTCATTAACTCATTCTCATGCGTACAAATATGAACGATGTCGATGCTGACTTTAGTATTTCAGTTTGTCTAGTAATGCCATGCAGGTGCTTTAAATACATTTTATAAACGGATTGGTTAAAATAAAGCCAATTTATATGCCCAATATAAATTTAAGTTAATAGGGCAATGCTTACATATTTGGGCAACCTGCGATTTTAACGCACACATTATCAATTCCGGTTATTGTTTTATATAAAAAATATGATCTGCGCAAGGTTCAAAGGTTGCCCACCTATGGCTGAAAGATCAAAGATCACCTTTTATTACTATCAGGTGTGCACGTGAACAGGTAATGATATATAATCTAGCAGCCAATGAGAATGCTAGTTTCTGAGTGGCAGCAAATCTAGCAAATCAAAATTCGCGAAGGTAATACAATAGTTTGAAGCATGCTCCAAAGGGATCACTTTGTTCCTGCTAACGAGATAGTGAAGTATATTTGCAAGCCTAAAAGAAGATTTAAAACCCACCCACCCACCTCGTATGCTCAGATGGTATTCATTGGTTACAAAGAGAACAGATTATGGAACATTTATATCTTGGAAACGGCGAAAACATGGGAGAACACTTTATTAATATGAATTAATGTTGTTATACTTAGTAGATGTTGAAGATTTTTCAAACATTCAAGAGCACTTTAATGTGCAAACATTACTAATAGTAAGAATATTATATATATGGGAAATACTTAGTGATTTTGACGTTATTTGTTGATGGTTCTTATTGAAAATAAAACATGGTTTTGGGGTTGAAGTGCTCCCAATGGTCACATTCATGCCCATAGACTCAGGTATTTGGGTGTAACTATAATCAGTCGAATCGTAAGGACTGTCCAAGGGGATTATCACCCATTGGTTCAGGTAATGTCGGAGAGGGTCGCAACCTTGAGGACAGGGCTCTATCGGGGTTTTTACCCCTAGGGCATTTAGTCTCTCCTAGCGGGTCTCATGTATACCCCCGTGGGATGAAAATTAAGGCTTTAACGAGTCTCTTGGGATGAACACACTTTTATAACAGTTGATGTATGTACATGTATAACCGGAGTACTTCACCTCCCTAAACCCATTCTCCCACATACAATTGTTATCTGTGTTATTATTTTTCATATGTTTGAAGAGCAATTGAACTATTAACCAAGTTAAATTGGTTGTCTCAGATGCATTCTATTTTAACCAATATTATTTGGTCAAAACAACCGAAATATTGGTTAAAATAACCAAAGTGTTGGTTGTTTTGACCAATAAAATATTGCTGAAATATGTGCATTTGAGACAACCAATTTAAATTCATTTGGTTGTTTTAACTAATCAGTTTTTCCAGTGTAGAAAGCTGTTGCAATAATTAAGACAGAATTCGCAGATATTCATATTAAACACCGCTTGTGCAAAAAGGCAAGGAAATCTCCTAATGTTTATCTTTGTGAATAAGGTGGGTCTTTACTTTATAACGTATGGCGGCATGCCGCGATGGTTTCAGAATGTACATTATAAACATGTAATTTCATAGCTTAGAATTTATCGTTTATACAGTCAAGAAATAGTTTATCTTATCCGTTCTTGTAGGAAATAGCGGTATTTCCGAATTCCGATGAACACCAATTAATGTTTCTCTTGTTTGAAATCCCATTCGTTTTACACAGTACAAATATTCTTCACTCGCTTTAAATTTATCAAATATTTGGGATTTGTAATCGTGTATTTCTCGAGCAACAATTAATGGAAGTCAACAAAAACTATATTTGTTAAGTTTGCTATCAGAAAATATATATTCTGGTAATGCTTTTGTTAGTGAAGCTATATGTATTCCATTTATACCATATCCTGAAAGTTCGTTAGAGTTGTACAAATTGATTTAGAACTGCACGTTGGATTAAAATCCCTGGATTAAATCGTCTGATTTGTTTATTTTTTATCACGTGATCGCTTTTGCATTCGCTATGAAAGCACACGTTTTCCCCCCACCCATTCAACTAACTTCCAGACGAAGGGCCTTCGCTCGAAACGTCGAAGTTCTAGTTGTTGTATTTTTCAGGTAGTTTTACACAACAGTCAACCCCCGTATATCAGGTAGTTTTACACAACAGTCAACCGCCGATACGCACACTGGCACCGCACGTTCGAGTCATTAGAACTGCTTATTTCGCACTGCTACATTATTAAAGAAGAAAATCTTACCATAACACTCGCGTTCTTAGTACGTGGAAATGGTGTCCACACATTGAGTATTAAACAGTGTTCAGTGATTGTCAATCCAGGCTGCTTTGGTTGAATACATGCGATTATATCTTCAGTACTATTTAACGTGCCTATAAAGCAAATACGTTTTCTGTTAAAAATATTCTTGCCTTTCTAGTTGGAACCCGAACTCCATCTGGGCAAATGTTCGAGAATTTGAAGAATATTTTATGCATAGGAGTGGAAAAATGTGACTTCGACCGGCAATATTCAATCGTATGGTAGTTCGCCATTGTTGATCGGAATGATGCAAGAAACGGGTGTATCATTTAACAGCTAAAGACCTGGTATTACAATGCAATGTAATGCAATGCGATGCAATACTTTATTGACAACTCCCCAAAGGGGCTTTTCAGTGACAATATAAAAGTTCAACACCTCCGACGGTATTTATTAATAAGAAAATTGCTTTTCGCACGAACTATATTCGCTAGTGTCGAAACGTTGAGTCGTCGATGTGATTCAACAGGGCGGGGTTGCATTAATTTACTAGCGATTAATATCAAAAACTCGTAAATTGAAACATTACCGTTCCAAGGTTTTCTAGGTTGAGGTTTCTCAAATCTTAGTTGACCAACTGGGGCTTCAGCATAAGGAATGTTGAGGAACTTCTGGACACTGATTCCAGATAAACTGGAAGACTGGATTATTCCTCGTATCAAACCTGATTTGGTCCTGATCACTGTCGAATATATAAAATTATTTTCAGTGTAGATTAGATTGACATTATACCTCGTATCAAACGTAAATGCATTCATTCTTGCAAGCAAGCAAGCAAGCAAGCAAGCAAGCAAGCAAGCAAGCAAGCAAGCAAGCAAGCAAGCAAGCAAGCAAGCAAGCAAGCAAGCAAGCAAGCAAGCAAGCAAGCAAGCAAGCAAGCAAGCAAGCAAGCAAGCAAGCAAGCAAGCAAGCAAGGAAGCAAGGAAGGAAGGAAGGAAGGAAGGAAGGAAGGAAGGAAGGAAGGAAGGAAGGAAGGAAGCAAGCAAGCAAGGAAGAAAGGAAGAAAGCGAGCAAGCAAGCAAGCAAGCAAGCAAGCAAGAAAAAAAACAAGCAAGCAAGAAAACAAGCAAGCAAGAAAGCAAGAAAGCAGGTAAGTAAGTAAGTAACAATGAATTCTGATGGTCAGAACACCACAAATAAGGTACGTGTAAATCTGTGTTTGCTACCTAGTTTATATGTGGGACCGAAAGCAATTCTGCTTGAGGCATCCGTTGTATAACAGTGAGGTGGTCTCCCCCGCTTCTATCGCCTGTATTCTAAAAGCTCACTCACACTCACACTTGAGTGGGACTCAAGTGAGATGCACTCAAGTGGAACTGAAGTGTGAGTGAGAGTGTGAGTGTCCACTCAACGAGGGAGCACTCACCCTTGAAAATATTAGGCAGATTTGTATTCAAAGAGCTCGCTCGAGTGTGACTTGCTGGAGTGTTAGTTTAACGTTGAATATTGATGAGGTTTTGAAGTATGTAACATAAACATGTTGTGGAATCATCAATTGCATTCGTACGTCGTTGCCGCAGGGACAAGATGACTGAAAGTAGACAATATTTTTCAACATTGGAAAAGTCGATTATTACAGAATTAGTGCGAAAGCACAAAGATATTTTGGAAAATAAAAGGAATGATTGCAGAACGATACACCAAAAAAACCGTGTGTGGACAGCTCTATCAGAAGAGTTTAATTCCCAGTCAGGTGTGACGAAGAGAGATTCTCGGCAATTAAAAAAGTGTTGGGAAAATATAAAGTCCCGTGCGAAGAAACAAATTGCGAAAGAGAAGAGAGAAAGTAAATTAACTGGCGGCGGTCCTGCATCATCCAAACAAGACGACGAAGCTGCTGCTGTTTCTTCGATTATTCCAGCTCAGATTGACAGCTTGAATAACCCTTTTGATGACGATAATTGTGAAATAGGTACGACAATGGTAGTTGCTAAATACTATTTAGGTGATTTATAATGCAATAATTGGATCAAATAGTTTTCCTATTCTGCACATCAACACAAGTCATGCTAAATCAATATCCCGTACATAACATGTGAATTATTTTATGTGGTGGTTATTGTATAGAAATCGAAGATGATGAAACTGAGTCATTGGCGACAACTACAGACAGTGCACCAAACAAAAGCGAAATGCAGCCATCTGTCGTCGAGGCTGCCTTATCCTCGTCATCACAACTATCCGAGGCCCAAGCACGATGTTTAGATTTACAAACCCAACAGCATGAAGCGGAAATGGAGCTCCTGATTGTAAAGAAAGAAAATACAATAATAGAACACAAAAGGAAAATTGAAGTGCTAGACGCGGAACTTGCATATTGGGAAACAATGAAGAAGTCCATAAAAAACACACAGGAGCAACAACCGAGACCAAACACACGCGCTGGGAAGCGAAACTAATCACATTAATAACCTCTGTCAATAAAATACACAATGAATATACGAGTGTATTTTATTTTGTTTGCATGTTCTTGTCAATATAAAGTTGTTTAATATGAGAATATATATAATATATTTATTGTGTTGTGAAATTGAATAATTATTCATAATTTATGTGAAATGTTGCATTATCAGCGCTTCGCGAACAGCATTTCCCAAAACCCGTTCACCAGCATGAATATCATTCACTTCTTCCTCGTCAGCTGGCAAATGTTCTGCTTCATCCATAGGGTAATTTCGGCTTTTTATAAAGTTGAACAACACAGCTGTAGCGACAATGATAGTTAGCGTCGTTTGCAGTTTTGTGCGAATGGTCGTTGCTAAGCATGGGAACAACCTCTTCCATGTGCCAAACATCCTCTCCACGGTATTTCGTGTTCGTATTTGAGCCACATTATAATTGCGTTGTGGTCGGGTCTGCGGATCACGTATTGGCGTCATGAGATATTGGCGGCATGGGTAACCACTATCACCAAGTAACATGCCAGGGATATCACCACGTTCGAACTGTGCACATAGTCGACTGTTATCGAAAATTCTGGCGTCATGGACGCTACCATGCCACCGAGCAACAATGTTTAAAATTTTTAAATTTGGTCCGCAAACAGCTTGAACGTTTATTGAAAAATATCCTTTCCGATTTGGAAAGAGTTCAGCATTCTCGCCCCCAGGGCTTTGCATTTTGATGTGTGTACAATCAATTGCACCCACAACACTGGGAAATGCACAGATTCTCCAGAAATCCAGTTTGAGTTGCTGCAGCATGTCACCATCAGGAAATGTAATGTAAATATTCTTTAAGCGTGCGATTGCCTCGGATACACGTTTTATAATCCGACTTGCTGATGGCTGCGAAATTTCGCACAGGTCTCCGCATGCAAGCTGAAATGTTCCCGTGGCGTAAAACCGTAGCGTTAATAAAAGTAGAATATCAGCTGGAATGGGTTTTCCTCTGTCGTTGTGTGCAGATATGTCTGGCCTGATTATTTCCATTAACTCGCGAAATGCTGCCTTAGTCAATCGGTATCTGTTCCGAAATTGCTCCTCGTCATATTTCCCATAATCAAAGAGATATGGGTTCCGTCTATTTCTGTTGTTTGGTACAATATTATTCAAACATTCTAACCTATTTAGCCACCTATCCGCCATGTTGGTATGATTATGTAAAGTTGAGTGCTGCTCAAGGGACGTATACCTCTCACTCACACTTCACTCAAAATCTGAGCTTCACTTGAGTGTGAGTGGTGTCTTTGAATAGTTGGAGTGTGAGTGTAGCATTATACTATGTGAGTGTGAGTGGACACTCATTGAGTGGTGAGTTGCACTCATTGAGAATGAGCGTCCACTCATATAGTGTGAGTGTGAGTGAGCTTTTAGAATACGGGCCTATGTCTCTGCCTTTGGGGCTTATTCATTTCAGGCAGTTTTAGGGCAGGATGGCTTATTGAGAAGTGGGTTGATAGCGAGGAGAGTTGTTGATTTTGTCGACACACAATTGTAAGCTATGAAATGGCATCATATGTAATAATATTTGTTTTCTTTTTTTTTTGGGGGGGGGAGGAGCTCTTGAAATGTGCCAATACAGTACCCTTTCTAGTTTACTGTGTCTACTACTGGACAATTCTGCTCATAAAAGTGGGGATTCTTTGATTTTCATGGGTTAGTATGGACATATAACTTAACCGTTAGATTCGAGATATTCGTCGATTAGCGCAATTTTAGGCGATCGATTTAAAGCAACTTTACGCGATTTTTGGTTCCGAAGTAAGCTTGAGTAGAATTTGCGATTACGTAATGTTGTTGAAGGTTAAAGCTTAGTAACCCTTAGTATTTATCAAGCTCAGTGCGTATAGTAACCAAGCTGCCTTAAAGTGACCCCAAAAATTATTCTGCCCGCGCCATCGAAATGTCGAAATGTCCCACCGACCTCTTGAACTATAGTCCTCGACTATGACCAGTGAAATACTATGGCATGAGTAATCATAGTAAAACCTCAACACTATCAGCATAAACTTCTGCAATATACATACCTTCTCCCTGATTGGCTGATATCTCACAAAAAACATTGAGGAGGAGGCAATATGCAATTATGACCAACATTTTTTCTGTGAAACATCGAGAATATAAGATGTACAGTAAACTTTATATACGCTATCATATTATAATTTCAGATGAATCATAGATTAATGACTAGCTCATATAAATATCGAATCTACTGTATGTATCACAAAAAATGCTAAGCTCACTCCCCACTTGAAAATTCCGATCAGAACTTTTCACTAACAGATTGTATAGAGTATACAGGTATTACGCTTACCTATAATATATAATTATATTATACATAAATTTGACTATACAATATAACACAAAACATTCTCCGTCTTGTTCGCTCAAGATTTAAATTACAAACAAGAATACATGACTATATGCAGACGCAGTGTGCATGCATCTTGAGCGCACAAGATGCTTTTATTCGAGTATGTTTTGTGTTATATTTTCTAAAATTGTCGGCTGGATTCCTTCCTAATCAATCCTAACTAGTCATACCTATACTCAGCGGGTTACCATATACGTGCAGGCCACAAGAAAGTTATCCTAACTTATAGCCTGTAAAAATGATCTATGGGAGAAGAGCGGAGTACGAGTAGTTTCGAAAGATCGTTGACTATCTCTTTCTGAAAGGTGCTTGGCACTGCTTGCTCTAACGAGTGCCCGGCCTGCCGGCCCTGCGTGGTTCGGATTTTACCTCTGCGCATAAATTTATAGCGATTAAATTGCGAAAGATCTAGGTTTAGGCGTTAAACGCAAATGTGACTGTAATTCTCAGAGAGGTACTCAGAAATGCATGAAAATTTTCGTCCGTATCTATGAAAGGAAACGTTTAACGGCCTTCAACCTCAATATGTTAAGACTATTAGCAAATGTTGCAACATTCTTGCATTCCGGTTGTATAAACACTCGCGATTTGAAACACAAACATATCATTTTTTACGCTGAACAACTCACCAGCTTGAAATAGATATATACACTTTTCCACTTGATCAATACACTGTCAGGATGTTGTTCCCGCTAAAGATAATCCAATTGCAATATATTCACCAATTCTTGCAGAGCAACCTTATTTTATATACCCCAAAGTGATAATTATTCAATATGACGGTGCAAAAATTATACATAAAATTATGTAATATGATATTGTTAGCTTGACATGACGCCTGTGTGTATTTATATCTCATCAGTATGTGATAAATTTGCAAAGCGCTCAATGGGTATATATTGGCCGTAATACAACTATACATCTAAGACATCTTTGACTTTTACCGGAAAAAGTAAAGAGCACGGATAGCACATGCGTACGCCATACACATACATCCGAGGGGCTAATCACTCCTAAAAAGTCTTTTGGACTTTCGAATGTCCGGGAATTTATCGTCGAACTTTTTGGGAATTTGTCAGACTTTTTCGGACCTTTTGTGCGAAATAGAACAATATTTTATTATTATTTTCAGTGTTCTGGTGAACTACTTCAGTAAAACGCAATTATATCCGCTTTTTCTTTAAATATATTCATAAAAAATACAATAACTACCCGATCAGAGCAGTTGGCAGAATTCATACTTTACTTCAGGATAAAATTGCGTGAATTAGAGTCTATATTTTTGAGACAGAATGTCGATTCCGCCATACTCTTTCAAATTTTAAGGATTTTCGTTCAATTCAGTCGTATATCATTAGATTTTAAGTGTACTTTTTTATGAATTTTAAGAATTGTAAAGTATATTTAGAGCCTGTTCATATGATCCCGCTTGCCGAGACGTCTCGCCTAGCGGGACGAATATTTCCGTGTGTTCATATGCAGTTTTCATCCCGGCGCTTGCCGAGATGAAATTATAATGTTGTTCTATGATTAGGCTGCAAAACATGTGCATGTCATGCACGAAACACAAATATTTTAACGATTTTGTCGTTTTTCTTGATTTTTTTACAATGAAAAGCATTGGTTTAGCGACATATTTGATGCTTGTTTGGAAAACAAACATAAAACTACGCTAAAATCGTCAAATTAAGCGGCAAAATCGAAAATTTGGTTTCTCGATTTCATCCCGGTAAGAGGGCTGGCGTGTTTATACGGAATATTTTTCATCCCGACTACATATGGTCTCGGCTCACACAGGCGAGATTTCGCCAATGAACGCGATGTAATTTTTTATAGTAAAAGAACTACGAGGCGAGATCATAGGTAGGCGAAACGTCTCGGTAAGCGGGATCATATGAACAGGTCCTAACATGGATTTTTGGAACCTTTATACAGACTTTGAACTTTTAGGATTTTTACGGACTTTTTGTCCAAGTGTACGAGTCTTTTGGAATGATATGCCCATCGCATGCGCTACATTACGTAAGACTGAATATAACTCAGGTACTGATCAATTTTAGATGATGCTACTCTGATGATGCTACTATAGTTTGGACTTGCAAAGGAAAGGTCGCGGGTTCGATATATTCCCATCATATCGACCGGTCACTGCCAATGTTTCAGTTTGCCGCACTGTTTGGAGCAACTCAGAGTAACATCATCTAAAAATAACTCATTAGTCGCTGGGGCAACTGTGACTATATAGGTTTCGGCTTGCATTTGTCGGCAATCTGCAATGGGCAATGCGCAATGTGCAATTTCCGTGGATGGTCACAAACGGTAAACTTCATGTAAATCGGAATATAGTTAACACAGATAATTGAACATGCCGACGGGCGAGCGTCAGGAAGTGAAAATTAAATTTTAGGAATGACAATACATCATTCTCTCATCATAGAGACATCGAAAAAACCTTACATCGCTGAGACCTGAAACTATTAAATTGTGAAAATAAGAATTCCCTATGGAGAATCGAACTCGAGCGTTCGCGTTGGCGGATCAATAGAGACCTTACGATGTAGGACGCCAACGCGAACGACGACGGCCAAAACAAACTCCTTCAAATAAATCATTTAAATAAAACTTGTCGTATATTATCAATCGTATGAATTCACTTCAGTTTGAGGAAGTTGAGATAAGGGCTTTTTGGTTTAGAAGATTTCAACTTCAGTACTGAGCCAATTTGCTGAGTACCACTTCTCGCGTCTTGAAATGCAGACGTTGAACACAAGACGTAAAAATCTGTAGTTTACCGTTGTAAACAGAGCGAGGATGACGTCTAAAACTCCAGTGGGATTTTAATTATTCATTTCTATTCTAAAATACTATAAATTTCATTGTATTTATAGCCGTCGTCGTCACGTTGCCGTCTTAAATCGTAAGGTCCCTAATGCATTACCGTTAGACTACGAGCGACGGCTTCACAATTTGTCGTGAATAATCGACATTAAAGTTTTTTTCTATTTCAAACAGTTCCGTGATGATATCCTCGTCATTATTGGAAGAGAGAGATGAATGGACACCGGCATGGGGGCAACAATGACTATAGGTTTCAGCTTGCATTTGTCTGCAATCGGCAATCATGGTCACAAAACAACGTCTTTGTACTACAAAAAGTTTGGACCAAATTCGTTTAGGCATAATCGAGCATGCGCTGATGCGATGCGCAATCAATCTGATATGGTCCCACATTCATGAAAGAAAGGAGGTTTTAATAAATTGAATATTTTATTTGCTACAAGGAATTGCCCCAATGCGGTACTCGGTTTTGATGGCTGTATTGGTCGCTCAGTTTGGCCATATGCGCTATGGGAGTATAAGGGTAGCAGCCTACCTGGTTGCACCGTGCTACTTGCAAATCTGCTGAAATTAAGTGGGATCCTCGATATGCTACGGAACATTTGGCTTGGCAACATGATTGAGGTGCATTGTTTATTGTTAATTTTTTTTACACATTCAAGTTTTATGGGAGTATATGGGTAGCAATTGAGGATCACTTACTTGTTTATCAATTGAGATCGTGAAGAGTTGTTCAATATTCATATTGAAATTACTTTGTTTTTAATTTGTAACTATTGAGGAACATTTTAACGTAATTAAACGAATTAAAATAAACATAGTTTGATGGTCTACAAAAGGTCTTCATCCAACATATCGGTTTTTTGTAAGTCTGCTTGTAGCTCGTCCAAACGTTTTGTAGCAGTCTTGAGCGGTATTAGCTTAATTCGTCAAAGCTGTACTCCGACAGTTCACGATTGTCTACGATGATTTCACGATTGTTTTCCGTACTTTCTGGATAGTCTACGGTTGTTCCATGAGCGTCCACTCCGCGTTTTTCTGAAGTTACCGCACTAGAGTCTCTTAAGCTGTTTTCGGGAGGACCAACGAGTCGTGGTGTATCAGTTTTACCAGGGGTATTCACTTCTTGATCACACCCTTCTGTATTGCATGGTATAGATAGAAATTGGTAAGCACCTTTATGACCTTCCACCTGGAAAATAAAGAATTGACAACCATTAATGAGCTGTAGTGACAATCATTGTTGCGAGTTGTTTTTACTAATGAGATATATTAAAGTATTTTGTCAAGCTTTCTTTGCTTTCTGCATATGTTCCAGAGATATTATAGACCTTACGATTTACGACGACAACGTGACGACGACGGCTATAAATACAATGAAATTTATAGTATTTTAGAATAAAAATGAATAATTAAAATACCACGGGAGTTTTAGGCGTCATCCTCGCTGTGTTTACAATGGTAAACTACAGATTTTTACGTCTTGTGTTCAACGTCTGCATTTCAAGCCGCGAGAAGTGGTACTCAGCAAATTGGCTCAGTCCTGAAGTAGAAATCTTCTAAACCAAAAGGCCGTTATCTCAACTTCCTCAAACTGAAGTGAATTCATACGATTGATAATACACGACAAGTTTTATTTAATTGATTTTTTGAAGGAGTTTGTTTTGGCCGTCGTCATTCGCGTTGCCGTCCTACATCGTAAGGTCTCTAATTTGGGTAATATTTCACCGAATCTCCCTTGAAAAATAAGAACAAAAGAAAAATGTGTTACCTTTTTTAGCATCCCTCTGTCGCAATACGTCCTCATCGCTTTAAACAGTTTGTATTTGTCCATTTTCGGTCTGTTCTTAACAGATCCCCATAGTTTAGCCAGTTCTTCGGTGTTTTTTATAGCAAATATCCTGTCATACATATTTGTCCAAGTGATAACTGAGGCACATTCATCGTCTTCCAGCAAACCAAAGAGAAATTCCCAGAGATGTAGTGACTTCCTTGTTTTAGATCGTGAGCTATTCTTTTTTCTAGAAGCTAGAAAATAAATAAATTTTATGGCGCATGCGCAGCACGTACTGTTATCGAGTACATTTCTATACATATATAAGATAGCTAAAATTGGTCTTGGTGATCTTTAATTTCTAGTGCTTTTTGAACCAAATAAATCATCACTTCGGGTAATATTTCGCCGAATTCCCCTCGCTCCGGAATCGCAGATTCGATTCCTGCCAGGGACCTATAGTTGCATTTTTCGCAGCTGTTCCTGGTTAGGTCTAATAAACGTATATCATTTACACTCAATAATTTTCCATCTACAAAACCCTTAAATTATTATTCAACCGAGTGGGATGCCAACAAAATCTTTATATGATATATATATATGCCCCAAGACACTTCACACATGTCTGGATGCGCATGTGTCTGAGTATTGTACCACATGCCTTGGTGAGGGCAAGAGTATGGTGTATAAATACGAAGTCACTCGCATCTAGACTGCGTTACAAGCTGCACTGACGAGCCGTTGAACGGCGAAACATGCATGTCTGCAGATTTGACTATATATGCTCCTTCACTTGTGTTGTTGAGCACTCTGTGAGGTTAATTGGTGGATAATAAGCTATAATGCAAAAGCTCACTTCCCTTGTGGTCGTTTGAGCACTCTGGCCCCAAGACACTTCACGCATGTCTGGATGCGCATGTGTCTGAGTATTGTACCACATGCCTTGGTGAGGGCAAGAGTATGGTGTATAAATACGAAGTCACTCGCATCTAGACTGCGTTACAAGCTGCACTGACGAGCCGTTGAACGGCGAAACATGCATGTCTGCAGATTTGACTATATATATATATATATAGATTCATGGTTGGTGAGTGCGTACGATTTCTATTTACGAGTTGTGAAGGATCGCTAGAGTTTGAAGCCCGGAAACGCCATTTCCTGCATTCTGAGCGTCGGATCTTGTCCCAAAACTTGTGCTCAACAAGCCCATATCTCAGACAAAAGTTAGCAAAAAGCACACACAAAGTCAACTAAATACTTTGGCTCACAAAGAGGTACGTAGTGGTATTTGTTTGACGGAACAACATCAACGTACACCGAAATATGTGGATCTTTTCATCAGAATTTATGCGTGTTGTTAAACGTGGAAAAATAGTACAATTAAACATTGTGGACAATGAATCTTTCTTCTCTTTGGAGGTGCTTTCTTTTGTTGGTATGGGAAAGTACGCCCCAATTGGAAGTTCCACTGCCCTTGACAATGCAAGAACACAAAGGAATGAACTCCATTCATTGGTGATTCAATGCGTTGTTGTATGCTTTAGCGATCACAGATTTGCAAATATCCTCTTTAGCGAATGAACTGAGAGCAATATCGGTTAAGGACATTGCAAAAGTTTTGCAATGCAAGAAAATGCGCTTTGTTATGCTGCTGCTCTAAAATAGGGTGCTTTGCATAAAATGAAAAATTTAAAAATAGCTCAATGCTTGCAAGACATCGCAAGTAAGGTGCAAGGGACTCATTGCCACACAATGCAATGGAACAAGCATTATACAGGCAATTTTCATATCCTGTTGTCCTAAAAGGAGGTGAATACAAAACATCATGTAAGCCCATGACTGGTACTGCTCAATTCAGACACAAATGAACATGGACATAATGATTAAAATAAAAAATGAATCACAATGCAATGGAACAAGCATTATACAGGCAATTTTCATATCCTGTTGTCCTAAAAGGAGGTGAATACAAAACATCATGTAAGCCCATGACTGGTACTGCTCAATTCAGACACAAATGAACATGGACATAATGATTAAAATAAAAAATGAATGTTGAGTTCCCCTTAAAAGGTAAACTAATTTGTAATCCTAACCCTAACCTAACCCTAAACCTAATAATCCCTAACGCCTATTTCGGTTGCTCATATATCGAGAAAGAGGCAGAAAATGGCACATTAGACTCTAATGAATGCATGTACACATGTAGCACCTTATGAATTAAGTTAGATTGAATTTAATATCAAACATCAAATAACCCCCACCCTACCATCCTTGGACATTCAACAAATGTAGACTACAGTACAAGTGCACATGAGCAATTTTATCATCTTTGTAGTAAGCAGATAAACTTTTCATAAACCGGCATGACTGCAATAATACCCCTAAAGCATTCAAGTTATGGATCTAAAAATTATCCAAGACTAGTACATGAACTAAGGCAAGCTCTGTAAAATTTCATCATTGCTAGTGTATGTGAACCCCTTGCAAAATTGAGCTAACCTGAACATGAAGGTGTAATGGTAATATGGTTATTAAAAAGAAGATGGCACACATGATTAACACAAGTGCAACCTGTGTATCCTTCAAATTTCCAGAGACTACATGACTCAACAGAAGGTGTTGGGAGGACAAACACAAGGGCAGCACATAAAATTAAGAGCCCCACTTACAGTTAATTATAAATATTATAAACAATTCATCCTTTTCATATCCTCACTCTCATGAATCATGAGCAAATTGCCTTTCGCCTTGACTCTTGAGAGCGCCCTGGCCAGGGAAGTTGTGACATAACTATCAAAAGGGTGAATTGGTGTATTAGTGGTGGCTTGTAGCATTGTATCCCAGGAGAAAACCTCAATATCTCTGGGATTCTCTCAACATACTGCATGGGAGTCATATGGCCTTTGGTCATTTCACTCATCGAGGCAGAGTCTTGGGGAGGGATGGCAACAGTGAATAGTAAACAAACATCATATTTCGGTGAAGTGGGCAACATCAGTACCTGGTTTGGTTTGACCAACTCCATACAAACAACCCCACTTGCCTATTCTAATTCTAAACTATATTACTATCACCATATTTATAGCATAATAGTATAGTATGCACAATATACTGTAGATATATATACACTGAAATATAGACTTCTTGTGTTATTAAACAGTAAACATCTATAGAAAACCCACAAAAACACATCTAATAGGCACTATAAATTGTTATGCTGCCATTGTCAAGCCGCCAAGAATATCAATTAAAATATCCTTAAATAACTTATAATTAACCGCTCAAAATACTATTATTAGTATTAATTAATATACATGTATATGGTATACTGTATACACAGCACTCTGGTCTTCGAGAAGCAAATATGCTAATATATTCTAATGAACAGATCGATTCAGCATTTGACATCGTATAAAATATTTATATATTATTCATGAAGCTTACCTGACCGGAAAATGGGTTATAATTCCATGACACGCAATCACGAATATTTCTCTTTGATCTTGACCCCAATCCCGACCCAATTCCTAACCCTAACCCTATTTCGTGCGTGTCATGGAATTGTAACCGGAAAATGACTCGCACAGCCGCCACACAAATACTCTGCGACAGCATAATTCTTCTTCGACCAGCTCCTTCACAATAATTTCCTCACAAATAGTTTTCACAGATGTCAATTTACTGGACTTGTCTGTGAATGAATGCTTTTCTTTCTGAATGCAAAGAAGCTCGTCGAGCCGATCACTCGAAGCCATGCTTGCCTTGAATAGTTGAATGAAAACAGCTTGTTCATAGGCTTGTTGTTCAACGTTCACAGATATCACATCAGCCAGAAGCACTGGCCAAAATTGCTACAGTAGCCTGACCGTAGCAAACCGTAGTTTTTTGTGGTTTTGGGCTTCCTAGAAAGAGTTCGGGGATATTATACCATCCTTTATATAGAAAAAGCATTAGCGCTTTTTATAATGTACATTCAAGCATGCAGAAACGTAATTTAATAAGTAAAAAAAAAGAATTATTATTATTAATGGCCAACAAGAAGATGCGATGCCGAATTGCCGAAAATAACAATACTTAAAAAACGTCAATTTACTCACGTTTTAGAAGGAATAAAACAAGGACTAAAAGCTGAGGATAAATAACAATGCCTGGGGTTTAGTAAAAAATAAGTTTGGGACAGTCAAACTGTTTTATAGTATATTTTCTTTAGTTGAAGAGCGAGGTTTCCTTCGGCACGTCCAAACTTTCATCAATTTTTTCAAAATACAAAAGTAAAACTCCTCACTTTTTGCTGCAGATAGATGTAAAACAGTCAGAGCTAATTGGAAAACCAGGTTTGAATCCCAATCATTGCAGTCTTTCCATGGAAAAAGTGTTTATTTATTTGCTCAAAAACAAACTTTCGACTGAATTTTTCTCACTCCTCGAAAGTGTCCTTACTCTTTCTGAAAGCTGATTTTCCCGCGCGACGGCTTCAACCAATCATAGGACTTCGTCAATTGAGTTATCATTCCAGTTTACTTAGAGTTCACTGAGGGAGCCTCTGCCATATAATGTTTTCAATATGGCGTCAAATTTCCGAGGAAGCCTGGTACGAGTCATGAATATTGATAAAGATGGCCGAGGCTGTGGAAAATGCAAATAAGATGATAAAGAGTGTTTTGTCTTGACAAAGAGACCATGTCAAGAAGCGAACGCAAACGGCAAAGTGACATGTGCGGAGTGCTTTAAGAGTAAAGGGGAAGTTAAGTTCTTTCAGGAAGATACAGGTTTGAAACAGCATTTTAAAGTGAACCATCGTCACTCAGTGGTAGATAACAAAATGCAACTAGATTGTAAAATGGTAATAATATGGTAATAATTGAGACAGTAAGTATATGTTCAATTGCGTTATTGTAAAACATTTCAGCCTAGTATCTGAGATTAAAGCATGTATATATTAAGACGATTTTCCTTCGTCGCCGTTGGCTTGAATAACAACGCTCTCATTGTTGTTTTGTAGAATAGAAGCAACGATAGTCCTTATGAAGAATATGTTGTTACATGCTCTTCAATTCCTGAGAGTGAAAGCCTCAAAATTGCAGCCAAAAGTCGCCGTGAAGCAGCCAAACTATACGGGTTGATGCTTCATCATCGTGGACTGCTAAAGAGCTTGGGAGGTGTTCCTTGTTGTGCTGGAGTTACAAAAACTATCAATTTGAACGATTGCCCAGGCCAATGTTTTAAATTGTGGAGCACAGGAGAGAAAATTTATGCTGAATGCTTTGTCCCACCAAAAAGAGTAAGTTTATTACTTTAAATTTTTAATTGTTTAATATTATTTAATAGTAGAATTAGTTTTCTTTGTAATGATCTCAACTCTTGTGAAGGACTGAGGAATTTAATGAATTTGTAATTGAGATTTACTTCATAATTTTTACATCTGAGGAATATACTGCATTTATGTGTCAATCAATTCTATCATTGCCCTCCTTGGTAACCCCAGGCATTAGCAACTTTTTCTTAAAGTGTATAATACACTGGAACTGTGTGAATTTTCCAATATACTAATTATTTGTATAGGAAATAGCACGGTTCGAGAAGTATTAATGAAAAATTGCACGCGTGTTTGGCGAAATATTCTTAATACCGCGAGTGCGAAGCACGAGCGGTATTACGAATATTTCGCCAAACACAAGTGCAATTTTTCATTAATACTTCGAGAACAAGTGCTATTTCGTATTAATATTATTATTAACAATTTTTACTCAATTTTTACCCAATTTTACTCAATTGACGTTGCTCAATTTTTACTAGGGGTATTTGGGAGAAAATACCACATGTGGTATTTTCTCCCAAATACCCATAGTAAAAAGAATTAAGAGAAAATTTTGATGTTCTTAGCCAATCAGAAACGAGGAAAATTGTTAATAATGATATTAACACTAGAATTCAACACTATATTACTAGAATAGTATTCTACTAGAATACTCAATAAAATTGTACTAGTTTAAGAAGTCTCTCATGTGTAAATGGTGTGACAAACTATGTTTATAGCATAACCTTTAATGTAATCTTGGTATGTAACAAATCCCAGAGATTCAAAAGACAAAGATATTTCGGTTATATTGTTTTGGTACGGTCACAAAATGGTTAGGCCAATAGGGCTAGGGAAAGGTTTGTGATTCAGATCAAGATCAAAGAGAAATATATTCGTGCACGTAACATGACAATATTACCGACATTTGAATTGAATTCATGGGGTCTTCTGCTAAAATGATCTTGAGTAAGGTATGATCCCCCAGAAAATTTTGAAATCAGAAGTATCTGAAATGGTAAATTACAAGATGTTTTTTCAGCATCTCACTCAATTGAAATTGATGTAGAAGGTCTAGTAAAGAGTTGCATTTTTCGCAGCCGTTCCCGTATCTGAAATGCCATTTCCTGCATTTTGAGGAAAGATTTAAGCTTTTATAGAATTCTAAAGATTATAACAATAAAACATCATATCAATTATAAAACACACCACTGTCTCACACAAAACTGTGTTTACAACAAAATGCCTTTACACAAACTCTAGGATTCTCCAGCCAGTAATCCATAGTCGTGGAAACGGTAAATTTTACCGGATACCACCTTATAAGGAGAACCCTACCCTGATATAAATTCACTATTATAATACACCACTTTAATAATTGTAATATTTTTATTTAGCATCTGTTATTCCCAAGCCAGAGTATGCCATTGCTAAGTATGTCAGTTGATCAGGCAGAGAATCGACCAATTTATGGAAGGAACGAAGGAGCACCTCACCTTTGCAGGTCCTTCAATCTGTATTTGGGTACAAGGAATTCACACAGGTCTGGCCAAGAAGATGCAATAGCACATTTGTTGTCTGGGCAAGATAACATTGTTCTGATACCAACTGGAGGTGGAAAAACAGTGACATATGTACTGCCATGTATTATGACCCCTGGTATAGCCATTTTTGTGTCACCACTTATCATGCTTATGTATGACCAAGTCGCAAGGTTGCAAGGGTATGGTATAAATACATGCTATTATAACACTTTACTTAGGGACTGTGAAAGACAAAACATTTTGCACAATTTGAAACAACCAAATTGCCAATACCAGTTTGTGTTTGTGAGCCCAGAGGCAGTTGTGACCAAACAATTTCAAAGTTGTTTGGCAAAACTCAACAATGACAAGAAGTTAAGCTTCTTTGTTATTGATGAAGCACACTGTGTCGACACTTGGGGGAAAGAATTTAGACCAGCATATCAACAGTTGCATAAATTGGGAATGTTGCATAAATTTGACGTTCCAATTGCTGCTCTTACCGGTACAGCAACAAGCCAGACCCTAGATACAATTAAGTCTACACTGCAGATGACAAACCCTCAAACTGTAAAAATGCCAAGCAGAAGAGATAACCTGCAGTATGTGGTAATTGAAAAAAAAAGAAAATAAAGCAAAGCAGCAAGTGTGTGAACTTATTGAAGGAAATCATGCTGATGAATGTGGTTTGGTATACCGTGCAACCCAAGCTGATACAGTTGAAATGGCATTTGTTTTAAAGGAGCATGGTATCTCAGCCACATTTTATCATGCAGGAGTGGAAAGTGGAGAGAGAATGCAAAATGCTTCAATGTGGTTAGATGGCAAGGCCAAAGTGATGTGTTCCACAAATGCATTTGGGATGGGCATGGATAAGAGTGATGTCAGGTTTGTAATCCACCTTACATTTCCTTCGTCACTGGAAGACTATGCCCAGGGGTGGTCGTGATGGTGGAAAATGCTCTTGCATTCTTATGTTCAGGTTTGGCGACAGGATGTTTCATCTTCGCAACATATCTAAAGTTTCGTCTGAGCAAGTGAAAGAAAACAAACTTTCTCTCCTGAATGCAATGACACATTTTTGTATGGAGACAACAGTATGCAGACAAAGAAGCATTGCCAAATACTTTGAAGAAGATCAAGGCAACCCTTGTACGTTGTGTGATGTGTGTCAAAAAGGTATCATCCATGAAGCAAAGGATTGCAGTCAAGAAGCCAGGAATGTGATGGATTGTCTTACCAGCCTGACTACCATCCAGTCCAGAATCAAAGTCACCGAGCTGGTCCAGACATACATGGGCTCAAAGGCAAAGGGCATAATGAATATGGGTTTCAACAGAGTTCCACAATATGGAAAAGGAAAAACTAACTTTAAGAATGTTTCGGTCCTTACACAATTTGTGCAACATTTGATTTTTAAAGGGTTTCTTGTGGAAAACGTACGAGATGTGGAAGAGAGAGTTTCATTAACTTACCTTACATTTGGTAATGTTACAGATTTACATAATAATAAATGTACAGTATTTTTTTAAAATATTTTCCAGTTGCGATACTAGACATAGCAACTGGTCATGCTATGCAAATTTGTAATTATTTAAATTATTCTATATAGAAAATAATGTATTGCCATATGCATAGCATGACCAGTTGCCATGGCTAGTTTCGCCACTGCTATTTTCCTAAATCATATAAATTCTGTGAATAGTTTCATGGTGACTTGATTAGAGATATTGTGGAAAAGCATAAATTTATCTTCTATTCATTGTTTTGTTTTCGACCTATTCACTTCATAGAGTAAAATACTCAAGTAGGGCACATTCTGGCACATTGCAAGCTAATGGGTTAACAAGAGAAACTGGCAGATAGTTTTGTTAACCCATTAACTGACCATACCTTATCACTGACAAGTAAAGTCGTTCCGCATTAGACAGAGTAAAATACTAAAGTAGGGCATATCTGGGTGCATTACAAGCTAATGGGTTAAGCCTAGTCCTCACTAGCGATGCAAACATAGGTACAAGCATGAGCATAACAAGGTCAAGCAAAATCTTGTTAAATGATCATTGATACAATACAATATATGACCATATATTTCTGTTACTGTAAAAACAAGCTAAAAACCTACCTGTTGCAGATGTATCAATTTCAGACGTCTGAAGTCCCTTGGAAATAGGTGCATTTTCCTTCTTAGATTCTGGTGTAAGACTATGCTTCCCAAAAAGTAGCTCTTTCTTTGGAAAGCCGCTACATTCGTCGTCGTCACCTATAAACATGATATAAAATCTAATAAATCCAACGATCATTCCCATTCTATTTATGTTTTATTCAATAATTAATTAAACCATTGCTGCAAATAAAGTTACAAACCCCAACCTGATGAAGAAGTGGGACTTTCGAGATCCTCCTCTGAATTGCTTATCATAGGATACCAGCCAAGTTCGTGGTCTATAAACATGATTGACGAAGTAAATGAAACATTGCCTTTGTATATCGACAAACATGGCTGACATATAAAATAGACAAAATACAAGGCCAAAAAAATTGTTAAATTGGCCATCAATTGGCACCAAATTTTGTACACGTACCTTCGAGACCCATATCATGAACGGAACGTTCAAGTTCTTCAATTTTCTTATCGTTTTCGTCCATAACCATAGAACCGCAAAATGTACCACAGAACCGCACGTTATATGGCAGACGTCGACGCTTCCCTTTTCTTTCTCTCCAGGGTGCCAAATGCCAACTCACCAACTGTAAAAGTGTGAAATTCCCAACTAAGCTTCCCAAATATCCCGAGATTCCCCCAAAAATCCCAATGTTCCACTTTCGTTCCCAGTCCCCAAATATGCGTAATACGAAATATGCGTAATACTTCATGTTGTATAAATGAAACATACTTCGGTTGGATAAACTGATCTGGTATAACATTATTTTGTAACATAACATCAAAAATCCCCCAAAAAATCCCAAGCATGAATTTTTAAAAAAAAATCCCAAAAAGTTCCCAACTGCTTTTTAAAATCCCGATCGCGAGATCTCGGGATAAAATCCCGAACTTGGCAACCCTGTTTCTCTCTCTTCCGTCTTTCCCCGCGCGCGTCCAATATTCGCCCCTTTTACCCCACGCATTCCTACCAATGAATCAATGATCCCTACACATACCCGCTAATCCGCTATATATAATTATATATGGCAAAAGCTAAAATACCCTGGCAAAAGCCTCTGCGGAGGAGAGTGCATAGATATAAGGGGCGGACCATTAGATTTTTGAAGGGTGGGGGGGGGGGGTTGGAAGAATTGCTCTCGGAAGGAAAAATGAAATTCCTGGCCAAGTAGCGCAAGCATTTTCTTTTAACCAAAAGGATGTGCATGGATTTTTTTTCGAATCTTGAATATTGCATGATATTTGTTTTGGTCACATTTAAATTTTTCTCCACAAGTACTTTTATATTAAGAAGATAATTCTTTTGAATCGGGTGGATAATTCGAATGAGACGAATTTTATAATTCACCTGTCGAATTTAATTGAGTTATACGACGCATAAAATTAAATTATGCGTCGTACCAGGAACTTTATGGAGTTTAAACGATCTACGACTACGCGCGACAGCTCGTCAACGCGCCTTCAAAACAAACTTTCATGTATACAGCTCACTGAGCTCAGTAGACAAAAACTTCAACTTGTCAGATTTTTTAACCTCATCATTCCTGCACGATATATTTTTTTCGAACTTTCCGCGTAAAAATGTTTTTTTTCCTTGTTTCTGAGTTTGTAAGATATTTTTTTCCAAATTCTTCCAACCCCCCCCCTCAAAACTCTAATGGTCGGCCCTTAATAAACCTAGATTGCTGACTCGTACCATAGATATAATAAACCTAGATTGCTGACTCATACCACAGATTAAAGATATACAGATATGGAACTCTCGCGGGATCCTGTCCCCGCTTTTTCAATGCGCATGCGCAAGCCTCTGGCAAGTGTCATGAACATTTTTAATCAGTAAATATATAGGAAAACCCCGAATTTTCACAATAAAACAGCGATTTAAAAGAGTATATCTGGATGATTTGTTCGTCGTTCACAATTTTTACAAATGGGCTACGACTAGAGTATTTTAACAAAAAATGGATATATAAAAACGCTTTGGTACGGAAAAAACGGGAAAAACATGCCTCGAGGAGTGCATTTATCAGTGTTTTCAATCAAATTGACTTTGACAAATCGATTTTTGCAAATTCTTCAACTTTGGAAGCTTATATCTACTTGAAATACTAACTTTCCCATTCTTGTCCAATACCCTCGACTCTTAACGATCCGTGAATGCCGTTCCGTTTCGTTCGAATCGTTCGAATGGTAGATAAATTTAATATCCTATCTGTCAAAGATATTCATAGCAATGTAATAAAGATCCAATAAAAATAGAATACAATATTAACATATGATCATTGAAGAGAATAGAAAATGTTATAAAAAAATGTAATACATAG
Organism: Trachythela sp. YZ-2020; assembly: GCA_016169945.1. NCBI lineage: Eukaryota > Metazoa > Cnidaria > Anthozoa > Malacalcyonacea > Clavulariidae > Trachythela > Trachythela sp. YZ-2020. Next base: position 6,014,616 of record JADLSH010000389.1, read on the forward strand.
CAATGTAATACTTCCTGAACTTATTAATGACGTTATTAATATCAAACAAGGATATTCCTGAACTTATTAATGAACGTTATTAATGTCAAACAAGGATATCAACGGACCAAGTTTATTCGTACGAATCGTAGGAACCGTTCGATTCGTGAATATCATCAGATTCGTTAGAATGGGAAGATTCGTAAAAATTATGTTCGCGTGTTAATGACTTGGTATGAAAATCTGAAGTCTTCTGACTATCGTACGATTCGTACGAATCGTAGGAACCGTTCGATTCGTGAATATCATCAGATTCGTTAGAATGGGAAGATTCGTAAAAATTATGTTCGCGTGTTAATGACTTAGTACGAAAATCTTAAGTCTTCTGACTGAATGTTGTATACCTACGACATCTTTCGTGATTCTGATCTCTAAACAGAGACACAGATAAATAAATCCGTCATCTTTCCCTCGTTCTTTAGAAAAGCTACGTATTGCGCAACGTAAACATGCTTACTCCTGTCGAAAATGTTCCCTCCGTAGAACTGTGGTTTTCGACACAATCACTTCTTTTTGGTTATATAGTTTTATTGGGTTAAATTGAATATATATAGGATAAAATAAAAGGTACAAAAGTATTGTTCTCACAAATCACGTTCTCGTATATAGCGCACGGGCTATTTATCTCACTGTCTTCGTATTTGCTCACTGAGTCTCACGGTTGACTCTCACTGTTCGTAGTGTTTTCGCTTCAAAACTCACTCTATACTAGTTCATTTCTCTCTGTTCTATGTGTACATTGTTTTTGCACGCCCTAATCTCAAGTACTTAGCTTGAAATATAATACTCTAATACGTCATGCACTAATTAACTGACTATGAAATATATGGAAATCGCCTTATCTGTTCGGTCAGTCCCGACACTCCGTTCTAGTTCAACAGCAGTAATATCAATATCGAACGAATTAGCCCTGTTTCAGGATGCCCTGTTTCGAACGAATTAGCCCTGTTTCAGTTAATCAATATGTTTCCCTCGTTCATTAGAATAATTTGACCAATGGCATTATGGCAATGCTGACAACGTAATCATACACACTGGGCTAAATGTATAGAAGTATATAAATGTTAGCCTTTTCAATTACGATAGCCTACATCCCCACAAAAGTTTGATAAATTTCTAAATACGTTATTAAGATCGATTGCAACTTCATATTGATGGTTTATATACTACCTATAGTCCACACTATAGAAAACGATCGCAAAAAGTCGATCGCGCGACATTTGGCACTGAATGGAAATCAGCCTACGACGCGTTCAATGATCTATAGTCGGTATAACTAGTAATTTCTAATAGAAAGATAATTGCTGCGAGGGGTCAGATCAGTCCTGATTAAATTTAAAACCCTTGAAATATTACCAGTAGATCTTTGTAGATTACATAAGATCTTTATTTATTATTAACTACCAAACCCTATTATTAAGAACCAAACCCAACAGAATTATTAACTACGAAACCGAACTATTCACTACCAAACACAACTATTTAATGGACAGTTTGTTGACCTGATACTCCTGATAAATTGTTCGTGAACGTTTAGAAACAGATACCTTTGTAATAACATAAATTAAACCAACCATATTTGTTTGTTTGATGTATTGTAATATATCGATTATTGTTCATTGTTGAACAGTAAGTACTTTGAACTGAACAGTATCATAGGACATAGGCATGCTATGTAGATCACAATACCACCGTTCGATTCAGCGTTTTACGATCTCTTTAGCCAAGTAAATTGTGTTTGTTTATAACGCTATGCGGCCGCTTTATCCCCATTCAAACGCCTCTGAACTTTGTATTGTTTACAAATTAACAATAATACAAACTAATTAAATATTCATTTCGCTTTCCTACCTTTGGTTTACACACTACATACTCGTAAATACCACCATTCGACGGGGATTTCCAATCCCTTAGTTTCTCAATCCCTTTAGTTTGATAACTCTGAAAATCACTGTCGCTGTCCAATACATCGCAGGCTCAGAGGATCATCTCGAATGAAAAATACCAAAATCGACTATATCCACGATTAGTAAGCCGCTCGCTTCGCTCGCAGCAATAACATAAACATGTAATCAAACTGCTGCATGTTTGTTGATGACATCAAAGTGTAATGCAACTCGGGGGGGAATAAGGGGTTTTGATGGTAGGTTATAACTACAACATTTCAATATTAACAGCTCGGGAAAGTTGAAAACTTAAATATAAGTTTGCAAGTTAAGTATTTGGTAAAATCTCAAAATATAATATGTGTGTCTTTAACAAAAAGATCTAACTCTAGTCGACATAACCGAGTAACTTAGTGATATAGCCTATATATATAGGAACATATAAAACGTTGTATTTGTATGTTTTGAGGTAATAAAAACAGAAAACTATACAAAGCTTGTTTTTCCCAATGAATCTTGAAACTTCTTTAATATAAAGAACGTTATTCTTTAGAGTAAGCGTTAAAGTACTTTTGAATGAATTTTAGGAGATTTAGGAGTTATTTGCGTGTTGTTTAGAGATTTTATATCTGGGCTAGTGTCTGGCTCTGTCTGCAATTTTGTTGTCTGACGGCCCACTCGACTCGCAAATATCGAATATTTTGTCGTTGTTATTCAATTTTTTTCCTGGAATGCATCCATGCTATTTCAATAACTATTGATCTACCTATGTGAGCAGTATTTTGTATGGTAAACGTTATTTTGATCTTTTATGTAGGCTGTACGTCGTCACATTGTATTAATCCGATGCCATTTCTGTCAACAATCTTTGAAGTTGAACATCTTGAATTTCCACAATTGACGCAGTGATTGCTCGTATTTTTCTGAAGAAGTGGACTTTACTGTTTAAAATAAGTGCTGAGTTTTAGAAGAAAATTTGTTGTTTCTTTACAGATTTGTATTTTGGTTTGAATTCTACATTGTATTGTTAATTTGCCTTCTTGGTGGATATTTACTTTCTTTAATATTTCTTTATATATGTAGAGAATGAGCAGAGATATTATTATATTTTATGCATGTGCTTTGTTATACATCGATACACAAACACTGAACACATCCATAATGATGGCATTGAGTCTCTGGATCAATGCGTCCATTTTCGCAGAATTTGCTATGGCCAGAGATGTTGACGCATAAATGAGGCCGCACGTGGAAACATGCGCTCATTACCCATGATGCTTTGCGGCTTGCTGTCCAACCTATAGCTTCAATAATACCCCAATCAGACAAACGCGTGACAAAATTAAACCACTCAAGTTGTAAAATTCGCCATTCCTTTCCTCTCACACGCTTAATATGGCTTTACCCGATAGTGTAGCATTTCCTTATTTCCCTTGCCTGGTCGTGAGAATTTTTGTTCATTATCACGTGTAAAAACGACATATTTTTAGTTACCAAAAAAATAGTAACATTCTCATAGTTAGGTGGTCCAGTAAGACTAAATAAGCCAATAAAAATTTTCGTTGCCAATGTCCTTTAAGTTTAATGAACAGAATTTATTTTATAGAGGTTTATATTTCACGACCACCATGGAAAGTCTGGCCCATGGATACCATACTTGATATTTTTCAGTACATGAACAGGTTGCACACTGTGACTGTATTGTTAAATGTTAAGTTAAATGTTTTAAAACAATACTGAAAATCAGAAACAACACTCAAATTTGCAGTGCACTTGCCACAATTTTGCACACTACACACTTGAATTTTTCCCTGCTGCATAAATGTTTCCTTGTCGAAATCTGCCATATATTACCCAGTCTGGTCTCATGATCTCCCCGGGAAAAGCCTAATCAATATAATGTTCAGAATTCTTCCCTTCATGAGTAATGCTGTCTGCCATTTCATCCAGTGAGTTCAAATAGGCTGCATTGCATCTTCATAAATGTTTTAAAAACTTTTAATATTTCACCTTGAAATACTGTACCATGTTTGTGTGTCAAATTTCACCTCTAGGTGATATTTGGCATCAGTTCAACTGTGGACTTAACTTTTAAATACTGATTTTATCTTCTAATTAGTAATGTTCCGAATATTCATTAAGTGATGGGTCATTCCATAAAATATCCACACCTCCCTCATGGAGGAAATTAGTAGCTAATTTATACTCCTCTCCTTTAGACATCTGCCTTCACCACCTGAACTGCAGAAATTTTGTATCATGTGTCCCAGTCTAGATCTTTTCTGTATTGACCCACAGTGTATCTCCACAGTGTCCTCACAATTATAAGCTAGTATAGATATAATGGATGAATAATCTGTTATAGGTACAACAAGAAATGGCACAAGTGACCAAAGTGTAGAACAGCCAAAGCAAAGTTGTAGCACATGGAGCATGAAAGTTACAATAATACCATAATAATTTGATTATAAAGTTTAGTTTTTAGAATATTTACTGCTAATTAATAGTTATTCTTTGAAGAAATTAAATAAAAAACACCACTGTGGACTGCATCATTGTTGGATAATTCTGCAATATAAGAATAGATATAGGTTATTCAAAAAAATATTGTAAGCCAGGGACACTGGAACTTTTGGCACACTGGGGGCATTTACACCTGATATGGTCCGTGATACCTTTCACTCATAGAGATGATGCACCAAGGGTGAACAAGTTAGTGACCTTTCAAGATTGTTGCATATTTAAGTGATATTTATTGAAAAACCTATCCTATTTGCAGGCTTGGATGTATGAAACAACAAATGTATGATACAAAATAGGAACAAACTTCCATGTTTTGAGCATAGACCCTTTGTTGGGCAGACTAAAAGGCCTGACCTTTGCTTGAAATGTTGAAGTTTGTTCTAATTTTTTAGGTAGTTGCACAATTTATCTAAGTCTGCGAATCCTACAATCACATAACCCAAACTATAAAAGTATTAAACTTTGCAAGAAATTCCCAGGTGATAATTGGCCAGAACACTACGCATTTTGCTCGAAAAAGACGCCTTGTACTGCCCCCATTTTTAATTCATGAAACGTTTTCCAGTAGTAGGACAATAGATTATATGAACGATATAATATTGTAAAGCTGAAAATTAAATTATTTATAACGAAAAATCATGTTTAAAATTTTGATTAATTTTTGTCTATTGTATTAGATGAAAATGTTTTATGAAATAAAAAATGGGGTTAAATTAAACAGGCGATTTCTCGAGTAAAGTGGGTTAAAAGCTAGAATGTCGCGGCAAGGGTTATGATGTCATTTTTGTGAACAATTTCTGGGATTAGAATTTTGATAAATATTTGCGAATAACAAGTTTAACCATTTTTCAAAAATTGAATGAAGCAACCTTAACTAAACATATTTCGAAACTTAAATATAACTTATTTACTCTATAAATATTAATGAAGAACGAGACAGAGGCCCAAATAGGGAAAGGAAAATGCGCAAAATTTGATGTCATGGGAGAAATTTGAAGGACATAGCAAATTGTTGGCATTTCCATCACTCGCGATGGCTTTTTCCTCCTTTAAAGGCTTTATCCGTAATTTTACATGAACCAAATTTTAATTCATCATAGATGATTAAAATTTAATTATGATAAGTACTAATAGTTAGTATCATTAAAATTCCTTCAAACTGAATATTGCAATACTTTGAACCGTAATCACCATCAAAAAGTCAAGAATTTAAATCCTGACAGAGACAATGAAGCAAAACATTAAAATTGTGCTAAAGCTAGTTGAAGAACAAAAAAGTTTAATTATATAATTGAACTTAATTACTTTAATTATATAATTGAACTTAATTATTAATTGTTTAATTATTCATATGTGATGTCCAGAGTTAGAGTTTGTTAGAATGTACTTTCAAGTTTAACATTATACTCATAGCTAGGTGCATAATTATTGCACACAACGTCACTTCAATAGTTCAATTACACGAGCCACATGTCCATTGTGCACCTTTCTTAGTAAAAACGTCGTCTGGGATGCGACGGCACTGTTTGTGATACCACTTTTTGCACGTATCGCACTGAGCCATGGAATCTTTGGCCTTGTTGTGTATCTGTCTACAGTCGCAGTAGATTTCAATTCTCACAACCTTCGGTTGTTCCGTCGGTGGAACACGTTTGCATGGAAACATTTCAATCATCCCTTGGTTCATGCATTTCCAAAGGTGTGGTCGCATTGTCGGTACATCAAAATGGCAATGACTCACATCATAACCAAAGCAAATTGCTGTAGCAAAGGCAAGTACAAATGCTCCACAATCTGTGAAGTTTGTCTGCTGTTGCACAGGTTGAACGTGTACTGCGATGTTATCCTTATCAGGTTCACATAACAGAGAAGCAATTTGTTCTTTCACAGCCTTTGGAATTGTCCCAGAAAACATACTGTCATGAAGATTAACACAGTCAGAACGGCGAGAAACGTTGTTGACGCACACCCAGTGCAAGCTTCCGTTGTGCAGAATCTGGACAAAATCTCCCCGTATAACGTCAAATTGACCTATAGGGCCCAGGGTTGTTGACATCAGTCCGTTCATGTTAGTATTGATTCTAATCATACCATCCAAATTATGAGGATAACACCTAATTTGTTCTTTCACAGCCTTTGGAATTGTCCCAGAAAACATACTGTCATGAAGATTAACACAGTCAGAACGGCGAGAAACGTTGTTGACGCACACCCAGTGCAAGCTTCCGTTGTGCAGAATCTGGTCTCGAACCTTTCTTCGTCGTAGCCTTGGATGTATGACGCCATATTTCACGCCGTTCGTGTTTCGAACAATAAAGCAAGTTTTGTGTTGATGTCAGTCTCTTACTCTCTTTATAGTACAAACCTCGCTATATAGACTGGATATAGATACAGTGTTCGTTCTTGGAGAATGTCTGTGTTCGTACTTGCTTGAAATCTTTGACAAAATGATCTGTTTGGAGCAGCAGACAAATATCGGTTCCGTACAGAGTGTTTTAAAGGAATTTAATTGCTGGCAGCCTGGCATTGAAATAGATTATCTGATGTCTTGTGACCAAAGGTCATATTACCAAAACCGCGGATGCTTCCTGTCGCCCAAAATAATGTGCGCATGCCTTGTTTTCGTGTCAAAACATTCAGGAATGCGACTACATATTCCTATGCCTTTTACTGTTAAAATGTCAAACTATTATTAGCTAATATCTACGCAATTACCCGGGGACAAATCAGATGTCGATATTCTCTTACAAGAATTTCTTAGTTGGAAATATGGAAATGAGTCCCAGTAAATTCCCAGTAAATGATTTTAACACTGAGAAATGGTTGTTTGAAATAGTATTGAATATATATGATTACTGTTAGTTCTTGGACTTTGTGGATTTGCAATATAATACCAAAGTATGGCACATCTGGGTATTGCCAAATACTAGGCTAACAAGAGACGTTGGCAGATAGTTTTGTTAGCCCATTACTGCAGGCTTACTGCAGGCCGTCTGGCGTTAGACTGAGTAAATTACTTGCTGAAGGGCACACGCGTACGTCCATTAAGTATGATGCGCCGTTTGTGACAAAATTTCAGTGATAAATATGTTAATCAACAATAAATAACCGTATCTACAACTGAAATCCTTATTTAACGACACCGTAATACTGCGTCGGCACACTATTATATACCGCATAATCGCACTTTAGCTTATTCGAGAGTCTTTATATCTGCCTATGCTTATCTCGCATTACTTCTAATTTATACACATACAGTCATTTCTGGTGCTTTTAATAACGAGGAGTTTCAAAGAAAGCAGCACAAGTGTAATTCCAGTGGCAATAGAAATGACTGGAGGACGAATGCTCATTTTTAATATCCGCATAAATAGCATTCACACGCAGTAAGATGGCCGATTCCGAATCAAAGATTGTGCCAAAATTTACAAGTTTGCCGTCAAAACTCTTTCTGGTCGGTCGCATTTTAATTATGCTGCCGCAAGAGCACCTTGAGTACGATTTCCTTTGCAAAATATTTACCCCCTGGCAATGAAATTAACACCTTTGGAATCCTTACAAGACCATTTTACCACAGACTTCTAATGGTCGAAATTTAGCTTTTTATCTGTTCATTTTTTATGTAAAACTTTGTTTCGATACAGCGAGTAGAATTATTTATTTTGAATTTTTTTTTATTTATCGGCTATTTTCCAGCATGCACGCGCTTTCCGTAGTTTCACAATATATATATGGTTTGCCCACACGCTTCAGTCCCGACAAAAAGATCTTATATAGGGTATTGTACCCTGGGGAATTCATTCCGGCCACTTAAAAAACCACAGCAACAGTCTTTGTTTGTCTTTGGGCTTTTTCCGGTTGTTTTTGTCTGAAAGTCCGGTTTAACCCGTACGCTACTTTTCAAATTTCGCCGTAACTTTGTCAGTATGTACTGTATTTAAAGCTCTATAAAACGGTGTATTAGCGAAGATCACACGGTTTTTAAAACAGAAGTTATAATCGACCAAAGGTACTGAATATATAATTAGTTTACGATAATAATAAATATCAGATTACAAAGGTGTTAAAACTCACGGAGATCTGTAAATTAATGTGTTTACGATTTGTTTGGCATTAGCCAAGAACAGGTGTGTTTGCTGAATCGATTGGTGGTATTTTCGTCCGTTTTGTATGAGGGGCGCCAAAGATACAAGCGCTCAAAGTCATCAACCTTTGGCGGTTGATATTCGACGCTGCCGTTCGGAAAGAACCAGGTTCCAGGCTTTCAGAATCCAGGTAAACATTTGCATATTGCGCATGAACAATTCGTGAAAATCAACTATAAACTTTACTCGCTGGCTCAGCGTTTAATAAATTATAAACTTATAGTAGCAATTGACAACGTTCGCGCATTTCAACACCCTGAGTCCGGATCTTAGGATTTATTGTTTGTGAATTAAAGTGTACGTGCAATCATTAAAGGTCCCCATTTTAATAAAGTCAAATTTTCATTGTACAATTCTGCCGTCATTTAACTGACCAGTTGTCACGGCATTTCCAGGGTGGTAATTTGTCGGGGATTTCAGGTTGACCGGGATTCAGCTCAGAAGCATGGGAGACTGGGGAGGGGCAGGAAGCGAGTTCGGATATTTTCCCAAATCGCCCGCGCGTGGAAGGCCAAGGAACTAGGCTGGGTACAATGTGTATGTTTAACAGTTAATGTACGCATACCAATAATTCAATGTTTCTCAATTATGAGTGTCCAAACGTATTTATGGAGGTACTGATGACAGTTACACATGAAGTTGAATGTCATACAACCGAAATGGAAAATAAATTGATGTAAAGAAAATCAAAATATGAATGGATAGATAGATATATAGGTTTATTAACTAAACTTACATCGCAACCAACGGTTGAATTACGTATCATTGACGATTAAAATATTAAATTAGACAATATAAAAATTGTTGCTAAGAATTAACTATTAAATACTATGTACACATAAAGGGTATAAAATAAAAGATGTACTAGCCCTCTTAGTTCGAAAATGTTCAACGTTAAATGAACGTTTCTGATGAAGGTTATATTTCGCATCGTGTCTGGGAGGAAGCAGGTTATGCAACTTATGCAGGGGATCAGTCACTATATCATTAAAAAGATTGTTACATAGTTTCTCATGGTGTTCATCTAAGTAATTAATCTTTGTTATCTCTACAGCTGATTTATAGTCGTTATTTGGAAAAATAATAGCCATTGCTCTCTTTTCTATTCCTACTAGTTCATTCATAAGATATTGAGGTAAAGCGTTGTCCATTGTTGATCTTATGCATGACGTATAAAATAATACTAACTAAAGTCTTCTGCTGGAACTTTCGAACGCTTCAGTTGTACCAGAAAGTGTAGACGTTTGGCTGCTTTCTTAACTACATATTTGATATGTACATTCCACGACAACACGTAAAGGTTCAAATTCCTGTACTCTTTTAGCAAATGATATTCGAAACTCTTTACATTTATCAGAGTTACGTTGAACCCTGTTTTCTTCAGACGAATCTGATACTTGATCGACGATGTGCTGTGCGTTACTCACACTGCCTTTGGGTACCAACTCAGATGTCGTCGTATCGTCGACAAATTTCCAAAAATGAGGTTCGTCGATCACCAAATCGTTGATCATCAAAATAAAGAGCCACGGGCCCAATTTTGCTCCTTGTGGAACACCACAAGGCACTAAGCTCCATCCAGAAAAACATCCATCCGCAAGTTTTGCTCTTTGATATCTGTTACTTAGAAAATCAATAACCCAATTAATTATACTACATGGTAGATCAAGCTTACATAGCATCTCAATCAATATATCGAACTAGGTCGAAAGCTTTACGGTAATCAAATAATATCGTACTTATGGTACTACCGTTTCCATCAGTTCCAAGAGACCAATAATGTAGCATACTTATTAGCGCTTGAGTGGTGGACGACTTCGGAAATATGCTCCGTATTGACTGGACGCGATTATTCTAAGAATTGCGGGTTTCACATAATCGACCACTACAAAATCGTCAGCCATTTTAGAGATGTTTGATGTCAAGGAAATTGGTCTAAGGTCCTTTTTTAAATCCTGAACAAGTTTTAGTTTGGGCAAGGGGGATAATTTTCCAAACACTTGGCAATTGTTGTTCATGATAGGATGCGTTTATGATATGCACTATAGGAAATGTTAACAGTTCGCAATATTCTCTCAGGAACCAATTAGGAATATTATCTGGGCCAGGCGCCTTCGATGGATTAAGTTGGTTTAACGCTTGTGAGACCCTAAGCTCAGAAACTTTAAGAATTTAGGATTTCCCTCTAGCGGAAGGTGTGCAAGTGGAGTAGCTAGACGGTACTCTTGTAATGGTTCCAGTAAAGCTTCGTTAATTTTATTTGCCTTTTCTTGCCTTGGTAAACAACCGAATCCATCGATATAGATTTTACTTTCTAAATTACCAACAAGACCCGTCATTCCATCGGACGTTTAACTTCACTTCTCGGGTTTCCCCCTTTCAATTGCTGCATGTATTTTGGACCAAAAGCCCCCCCCCCCCTATTGTAGATTATTAATAGAGGGAGACTTACTAGAAAGGAGTGCTTAATAAATTTATTAATCTAAAAGGGGTGCCTTATTAGAGAGGGGGATCTTATTAGAAGGGGCAGGGGCTTATTTGAGAGGGCGCTTATTAGAGAGATTACGGTGTTTTTGGTTAGAATGGGAATAAAACGTTACAATGTATCTTGTACGACATAAAATGTTGTCCTGCATCAAGTTTTATATGTTTAATATATAGATTTCTTAAATGAAGCAAGCTGGAACATTTTCTAAATCATGCATCCCTCCGAAGAAGTGAATTTCTAACTTAACATGTGCAAGAGCTATGTCGCTAATGAAGTCAAATCTGTTTTATACGGGTATGTGTGTGAAAAATTAACTGAATTCTAGAACTTTTGTCCCGTTCCATTCGTATAATTACTGAATTACACATACCCACTCCGAAATTCTACACAGGTTTACTCTCGTCCGCGAACAATATAACTAGAAATACACTCATGCAGAATCCCCTCGCATATTCGAACTCAGGAATTATACTTCCCAAAATTTATTGTAACATGTCAATCATTGTAAGTTTTGTAACCATAGCAACACACATTTTTTTACTTTTCGTACAAAATGATAAAATAGTAATATAAATATTTGTACTTTGTGGATATGTTATTACGTACTCTTTTAGCTTTGGTTGCTGTAAAATTTAACCTTAGACATTTCACAAAAACATCAAAAATTTTTAGAACTGTTTTTCGACAGTATATTTTTTTACATTTATCTTTAAAATGAAGTTTTTGACATTACGTTGTTTCTTCAAAATTCAAATTTAACCTTGCGAAAGTACCTTTTAGGTTTAATCGATATTATAATAACCTCACAGAGTGACATACGCTTTTGCAAATCCACAAACTAAAATATGCAAAATAGACACTTACCCGTTCAAAACACTTCAAAAGTGTCCTTTTTTCAGCCATTCGACTCCTTCTCGTTTATCTTGTTTTGAAGACTCTATTTATCGGTATGTTTTTCTAGTAGCCCGAGTATTAAAAATAATTTTTGATGCATAACAAAATCTTTATCCGTAAATCTTTTTAAAAATGTTTATGCGTATGTTTCTCTCGAACTGAACTCGCGCATGCGTATAACTAAGATAACGCTGAACCGTCCATGGCATCGCGGCGGACGACTTTGGATTCCGCTATGTTTTCACATACCCGGGTGTAAATATCCGAGCGGAATTAGTACCCTCGCACGGCGCTTCGCGCCAGCTCAGGGATAACTTTCAGTTTGTCACATAAGAAATAGCATAAATTGCAGCGATGATAAGCCAGGCCTGTAGTGTAAGGGAATTTCTTGTCGAACCACTCGTTACTTGTCGTTCAATAAATCCTTCGGGGTCCATCAAAAATTCACAATGTTTTTCACGTAATTTTGTTCTAACGATCATCTGAGAATAACTTTCCATATCCAGAAATTCTTCCTTACTATTGCTATATCGAGGCCATGTTGGTAAACTGTCGACCTTGTCTACCACAATCGGTAATTTTCTTGTGCCTGAATTTGGATCTCTGTAAAAAAGAAAGGGAATCAGAGACTCTTACAATTGTTGGCGATGTTGACCGTTGTTTCCACAATGGCTAGTATATATAGTGTGTGTGTTTGTACGCCTTCCGACTCTTTCCATTTGCACTTATCTGATTAAAATTTCACATAAAAATATGTAGAAAAAGATATAATTTTCTTATACAAAATTTTAAACAAAGTATAACTAGAAACGAAGGGTAGTTAAAAAACTGAAAATGTTGAGGATCTAAATCTGTTAATTCGTGCATGCATATCTATAAATGTGCAATATTATCTAAAATCTAGAGAGACATTTGATTTCTAATATCTTTCCCAGTTTTGTTATCTTAGCATAACTGTGTATCACTGTCCCAGGTCCAGGATAAATGCTTTGAGTATCAAATTCTTGTGAAAGGCGATGCCATTTTCGTTGATAAATGAAAGTATGAAACCTACTCGTGTGTGCTAATCATCCTAACTTGAAGTTGAGGTGAATTGCGAAGGACACAGCCCGACTTTATCGAGTCGAAAGTCTATTAAAGGCGCCTCTGCCCAGGGATTTAGTGGGGGAGGGGAGGGGGAGGGGACTCAGGGGGCCTGAGCCATTCCATGTCGATATGGGGGGGGGGGACTGAGCCACCCCCTGTAATTTTGCAGGTTTCATAAACTTAACATGGAATATTCTTTGACACTGTAGTGTTAAAAGATTTTAGTGATCTCTAGTTGATCACTTTGATCCTCATGTCTGATCAGGGAGCACAGCTACGGTGGAAGGGTTATCCCAACCCACCCAGCCAACATTCCTTGTGGGAGGAAACCGGAGTACCCGGAGAAAACCCACGACTTTCGGTAGAGCGTTAACTGACTTGTTTCACATAAGTGTCATGAGTCCGCATGGAGAATCGAACCTACGATATCAGTCAGAGGTGAAAGGCGCCTGCCCTGACGACTGCACCACCGAAGTCCCTATCCTTTGATGTTTTCCCTCGCATAGTAACCCCTGAACATTAGAACTTACCCGGTTTTAGCAAAATTTGTCCAATATAATATCATTCTCATAGAGAGTGTTTGATCGTCAGGTCGGAACTTCGTATTATTAACTGGCAAACCAAATACTGACTAAAATACAAATGAAAGTAGCTATCAGTTGCAGCATGATATTAATTGTAAGGCTGTCAAAAGAGTTGTTTACTATTTAGTAGAGTCTAGTTACGAGGGAGGGATTAGGCTAGTACAAATTTAACGTCAAAATGTTGCTTTTGAGGTTTCGCGATTGTTTTCTATCCTGTCAGGACCCTTATTCTACACGCGTAGACTGCAAAGCGGTTAAACTAGGAAGAATTTCTTACCACAATATCAAGTCCATGAGCTGCAAATCCATATACTCCATAAGGGTACAAGTCGGTAATATATGTTACCAATGGGACGTGAGAATATTGAAATACATATACATTTGTGGTATTCATCAGTTTAGATCTTAGTTTAGCTTCGTGTCTGCTCGCACAAATAAACATTCTATCTGATTCAAATGCAACGCTAGGTTTCAACGCTTCCAAGTAGGAAGGAATGCACGTCGGTTTGTATAATTCTCTCGCTTTGTCGTACACCGCCTTCGATGAATTCTGGAAATGTTTATTTAGTGTTGTCTCGAAATGTTTTAAGAAAAAACTTATGTTCTTAGATTGTTTCAATAATTTTTGCTGGGACACAAACATTTCATCTTTAGTTATTCCAATAATTATATCTTGATTTTTAACTTCTCCTTTTCCCCATAATTTTTGCGGATTATCAGAAATGAATTCTTTATCAACATTTGGGCCAGTCCATATATTCCAAATACCCTTGCTATTCGCAACTCCCTTCCACTTGTCTTCGGTCACATTTCGAAGACATTCCAGCAGATTATCATCATTTTTACAATTAACTTTTTCCAGAAACCATTTTAATCCATCTTTGATCTGGGAATCTGTCATAATCCCCCACGGCATAAGCATGTTTCCACTTTGCAAGATAGCTCTATCAAAAAAATCCCAGCTACCTTTGAATAAAGTATGCGCCGAGACACTGGCACTCCCAGCGCTCTCACCAAATATTGTGATTGAGTTTGGATTTCCGCCAAAATTTGCAATGTTCTCTTTAACCCATTTCATCGCCAAACGTTGATCATAGAGACCGAGGTTACCTGAAAATACGGAAAAAAATACATTTTGAATTATATATTAAGCTACGTTTTCATAATGCGATGTGTCGGGCCGATTTCGCTTCCACATTAAAAATATTTGAAAAACACGTGGCGCAAACGTCATCTGCCGATATCACCAACTGGAAAAATTCGTCATTCACATTCGCCAAAACCTTTATCGATATTTATGATTGATAACGTACCTTTAATCCTATCATCTCCAGTGGTGAGAAAGCCGAGAGCTGAAACTCTGTAATTAATCGTAACCAGTATGACGTCACCAACTGCTACGAAATTTGTACCTTGATACTTGCTGGAGGACCATTGCAGAAATCCTCCACCATGTATCCAAACCTGACGGAAATATAAAATACATTTTAAATATTTCACTTGGCCTATCGGTATTGTGCGGTTTAGTTTTCAGAGCGGTACAGCGAAATTCACTACAATGAATATGCCTACTTTTAAGATACGCAGAAATCGGTATAGAACGATAACGACAACAACACAAACAAATCAACCACGAGAACAACAACAACAACAACAACAACAACAACAACAACAACAACAACAACAACAACAACAACAACAACAACAGCACAGGGACCGCGGAACCTGTTTAAAAGTGGGGGGAGGAGGACTCCGTATTTCGTATTTCAATTCCTTATTTGAATTTCAATGAGCGATTTCATCATTATGCAGCGAAAAGAGAGGGGGGGGGGCATGGCCCTCCCAGCTCCCGGCTCCTTGGTCCATGCAGCAACAACAACAGATGCAACGAAAACGACAAGGACGGCAAGAGTTACTCCAATCTAACATGGATAATTATCGCCCTATATCGATTATATCGGTAATTGCCGAAACAATGGAGAAACTTGTCCATAACCAACTCTATTCCTATTTGCAACAGTGGAACATAGACTCCTTCACTCCACTGTCACTGCACTGTTAAAAATGACAAATCAATGGTATCATAACATGGACAAAGGGCTACTCAATGGAGTAGTATTCTTGGACTTAAAAATGCATTTGATACTGTTGATCATGATATATTACTTAAAAAACTGTATCTATATGAAGTGAGTGGTAGAACCCACGACTGGTTTAAGTGGTATCTGTCAAATCGTACCCAGTTTCGTCAAGTTAATGGCAAATTGTCTGAACCATGGACAACAATTACTGGTATTCCGCAGGGCTCAATTATTGATCCATTGCTTTTTCTTATATACATTAACGATCTTCCAAATAGTTTAAAAAATGCGGATTGTGATATGTTTGCAGATGATACTCAAATAGGAATAGCAAGCAATGATATAAAAATAGTTATTGAAACGTTGAATGATGACCTAGCTAACATTTCAGATTAATTGGATTGATTAATTGATAAATTGAGCTTAAACACAAGCAAAACTGAATACATGATTATTGGATCACATCAAAAACTTAAAAAAAGTAACCATGGTTTGCTAATACAAACTGGAAACACGCCTATTGAGCGTGTTAGCGCCTCCATATCACTGGGTGTGATGATAGATGAGACCTTAACCTGCCATTCTCAAGTTGACTTAATAACTAAGAAGGTAAACAAGAGTCTTTATGTCCTTAGACGATTACGAGATTTCGTGGATTTAAAGACTCTTGTAACTGTATATAAAACTTTAATCCAATCACACTTTGACTACTGCTCGGAAGTGTGGGGTTGTCTTGGAATTACTCTACAAAATAATTTGCAACGACGGGAAAACAGGGCAGTACGTATTTTCACAAAGCGTGGATATGACTATAGGCCAGCAGACATACTTAACGAGCTAGGATTATCTAATCTAAGTGCCAGAAGAAACAACCAACTAAATATCATAATAATAACATGGTACCGGACTATCTCATTGACTTATTTATAAAAACAAACACAGTACATGACCATGAAACTAATGCTGAATTCAATTTCGTGCTACCGAAGCCAAACACAAACTTTTGCAAGAGATCATTTTCTTATAGAGCAGCAGTAGCTTGGAATAATTTACAATCTAACTTCAAAAACCTACAGTCTTTGACAACTTTCAAAACTAATATGGGATTAATTAGAGAGTAAACCAGTGGCATCTTCATCATTAATTGGTGTAGGTAGCTTAAGTTTTATGTCTTTTTTTCTCTCTTTGTTATATTGTTGTACTTATACTATATATGTATTTATTTGTAATTACCTAGCACGGCCTATTGGAAGATCACGTTTTGTAAATCTTTTTAAATCTTAGTGAAATAGTACCGTGCGTGGGTAAATAAAGTTATTATTATTATTATTATTATTATTATTAATTAACAAAAACAACGACGACGACAACGACGAGGACAACAACGACATCAACAATAACATGAACGGGCAGTTATAACAGAACTGCTTATTTCGCCCTGTTACAAATTAATAATATTTTCTAACTTATTAAACAAGAAAATCTTACCATAACACTCGCATTCTTAGGACGTTGGAATGGTGTCCACACATTGAGTATTAAACAGTCTTCAGTGATTGTCAGTCCAGGCTGCTTGGGTTGAATACATGCGATTTTATCTTCAGTACTATTTAAGGTGCCTAAACAGAAAATACATTTCCTGTTAAAAATATTCTTGCCTTTCTAGTTGGAACCCGAACTCCATTTGGGCAAATGTTCGAGAATTTGAAAAAATTGATGCATAGAAGTGGAGAAACGTGATTTCGGCTGGCAAAATTTAATCGTATCGTAGTTGGCCATTCTGGTTCCCAATGATGCAAGAAAAGTAACAGCTAAAGACCTGGTCTTTGCAATGTAATGCAATGCAATGAAATGCAATGCAATACAATTCTTTATTGAATACAATACTATACTCAGTTTTTCAGTGACAATATGAAAGTTCAACACCAGCTCCGACAGGATTTATTGATAAGGAAAAAATAAATCTATCGACTCAACATCTAGCGCACGAACTATCTTCGTTCGTTAGTGTCGAAACGTTGAGTCGTTGATGTGGTTCAACAGAGCGGGATTGCATTCATTTACTAGCGAGGTAAAACATGTCAAAACTCATGTAAATTGAGACATTACCGTTCCAAGGTTTTCTGGGTTGAGGTTTTTCAAATCTTAGTTGACCAACTGGAGCCTCAGCATACGGAATATTGAGGAACTTCTGCACACTGATTCCAGATAAACTGGAAGACTGGATTATGCCTCGTATCAAACCTGATTTGGTCCTGATCACTGTGGAACATATAAAATTACTTTCAGTGAAGATTAGATTGACATTATACCTCGTATCAAACCTATAGTAAATGCAGAATACTGGGTTTGGTGGATAATCCAAGTGAGTAAATATATATATACAATTTAAGACCTAACCAGGAACGGTTGCGAAAATTGCAACGCTAGGTCCTCCGGCAGGAATTGAACCCACGGCCCTGCGACTCCGGTGCAGCGCTCTAACCAACTGAGCTACAGAGGCCAGTTGCTGAGCTGTAACCGTAAGTTCTGTATATATAGGTTATCGTGTGTGCGGGTTGTGATAAGGTAAACTTCAAAGATCTTTATGCACTTCACTTGGTTGAACTAGAATACTGGGTTTGGTGGATAATCCAAGTGAGTAGATATATACACAATCAGGAACGGTTGCGAAAATTACAACGCTAGGTCCTCTGGCAGGAATTGAACCCACGGCCCTGCGATTCCAGTGCAGCGCTCTAACCAACTGATCTTTATAGTAAATGCATTCTTGTTAGCAAGCAAGCAAGCAAGAAGCAAGCAAGCTAGCAACCAAGCAATCAACCAAGCAAGCAACCAAGCAACCAAGCAACCAACCAACCAACCAACCAACCAACCAAGCTAGAAACCAAGCAAGCAAGCAACCAAGCAACCAAGCAAGCAACCAAGCAACCAAGCAACCAAGCAACCAAGCAACCAAGCAACCAAGCAACCAAGCAACCAAGCAACCAAGCAACCAAGCAACCAAGCAACCAAGCAACCAAGCAACCAAGCAACCAAGCAACCAAGCAACCAAGCAACCAAGCAACCAAGCAACCAAGCAACCAAGCAACCAAGCAAGCAAGCAACCAAGCAACCAAGCAACCAAGCAACCAAGCAACCAAGCAACCAAGCAACCAAGCAACCAAGCAACCAAGCAACCAAGCAACCAAGCAACCAAGCAACCAAGCAACCAAGCAACCAAGCAACCAAGCAACCAAGCAACCAAGCAACCAAGCAACCAAGCAACCAAGCAACCAAGCAACCAAACAACCAAGCAACCAAGCAACCAAGCAACCAAGCAACCAAGCAACCAAGCAACCAAGCAACCAAGCAACCAAGCAACCAAGCAACCAAGCAACCAAGCAACCAAGCAAGCAAGCAACCAAACAAGCAACCAAACAAGCAACCAAGCAAACCAAGCAACCAAGCAACCAAGCAACCAAGCAACCAAGCAACCAAGCAACCAAGCAACCAAGCAACCAAGCAAGCAAGCAAGCAACCAAACAAGCAACCAAGCAACCAAGCAACCAAGCAACCAAGCAACCAAGCAACCAAGCAACCAAGCAACCAAGCAACCAAGCAAGCAACCAAGCAACCAAGCAACCAAGCAAGCAACCAAGCAAGCAACCAAGCAACCAAGCAACCAAGCAACCAAGCTAGCAACCAAGCAACCAAGCAACCAAGCAACCAAGCAACCAAGCAACCAAGCAACCAAGCAACCAAGCAAGCAACCAAACAAGCAAGCAAGGAACCAAGCAACCAAACAAGCAAGCAACCAAGCAACCAAGCAACCAAGCAACCAAGCAACCAAGCAACCAAGCAACCAAGCAAACAAGCAACCAAGCAACCAAGCAACCAAGCAACCAAGCAACCAAGCAACCAAGCAACCAAGCAACCAAGCAACCAAGCAACCAAGCAACCAAGCAACCAAGCAAGCAAGAAAACAAGCAACCAAGCAAGAAAGAAAGCAAGCGAGAAAGCAAGAAAGCAGGTAAGTAAGTAAGTAACAATGAATTCTGATGGTCAGAACACCACAAATAAGTGTAAATCTGTGTTTGCTACCTAGTTTATATATGGGACCGAAAGCAATTCTGCTTGCGGCATCCGTTGTATAACAGCGAGGTGGTCTCCCTCGCTTCTATGCCTCTGCATTTGGGGCTTATTCATTTCAGGCAGTTTTAGGACAGGATGACTTATTGAGAAGTGGGTTGATAGTTGTTGATTTTTCCGACACACAATTGTAAGCTATGAAATGGCATCATATGTACTAGTATTTGTTTTCCTTTCTGCCCGCGCCATCGAACTAATGCATCAAAGCCCCCAAAATAGCATTCAATTACGTCGAAATGTTCCCCCGCCCCCTGGAACTATAGTCCTCGACTATGACCAGTGAAATACTATGGCATGTAATCATAGTAAAACCTCAACACTATCAGCATAAACTTCTGCAATATACATACCTTCTCCCTGATTGGCTGATATCTCACAAAGAACATTGAGGAGGGAATATGCAATTATGACCAACATTTTTTCTGTGAAACATCGAGAATATAAGATGTACAGTAAACTTTATATACGCTTTCATACTAGGGTACCTGCAAGGTAGGGAATGCCGCAGGGACTGTTATTATTCTTTAGCTTGCATGCAAACAAATATGCAACACAAATTATATTATTCAGTAGACGGTGACTAGTTATTGGCATTGACCCAGTGGCTTGCGCGCTGTCAGTAGATGCATACCCTAGCATAGTTTGCAGGATGAGACACGCTAAATATATCACGAAACATGAAAGACGTAAAATTTTGTAACATCTATTTCAAAATATCAATATTTTCCATGTATTGTTCTTCCACATGGAATTCCCACATGAAACCCATGTTTACTGCGACGAGTAATTTGACACTGCCACGCAAGGAAATTTGCATATTTTTGTAGTGTATAAAAGCATTAAAAATATATACATGTGCGCAAAATAATTTTGCATTTCGAAAGCTATAAAACGAAAGCGTTTTTCCATCATTCTGTTCTTACTTTGCTGGACACGTGAGTCACCTACATGCAAAGCACAACTCATTTCAACTCATTGCCATTCGAATATTTGTCTTAGTGCGCGCAGAACTGAGACCCTGTCTGTTCTGACAATAATATAATATGTGAACGCGACTAGACTAAAATATTAAGTCCATTGTAAAATAGGAATAAAAACATATTTCTACACCTACAGTAGCCTATTTAATAGGTCAAACCTTGCACAAATCAGAATGATTCAGTCAGTGTCAAGTTCACACGAGTCACAAGCGTCAAGCGGCATACATGAAACATCACTTGATGCAAAATATGGAGACCAGCAAGAGAAAGCAAACGCGAATGGATAGAAAAACCTTTTAAAGACATCTCTATGTAAGACTTCCATGCTATACAGCACTAACAGCTCAAGCAAAGTCGATAGCACATTGCAGAATATACAGTTCATAAATAAACAGACACTGAATCTAGCTGCGATCGATTGTGTGCTTTCAGCGTTTCATAGATATATAAATTGAGATTGCCAATTGAGATTTACTTCAAAACTCCCTCTCTGCACACACTAGGCTGCTGCTACGCTCGCTCGCTTCAGGCTCGCTAGCTCCGCAGCAATTATAATTTCAGATGAATCATAGATTAATGACTAGTCATATCCCCCCTTTTAAAGTCTGCCATAGGTTCATCCCCTCGTGATTCGAACCCCTCAAATTTGATACATATTAAAACAGATTCTAAACTTTCCTATAACCCAACGCGTGCATGCATCTGTTCAACGTACTGAAATTTCGTTTATCCTTTCGAACGTAAGATCACTTTTAAACAAAATCGAAGACTTAGAAGTTATTTTAAGATTACATTGTATCAATATGGCTTTCATCACTGAAACATGGTTAAACAATAACATTAACGATGGCGCAATCGAAATTGATGGTTACTCCCTTGTTAGGCGCGATAGAGTTAACAAGGTTGGTGGGGGCGTGTGTGCATTTTTAAAATCGGATATTCCATTTAAACTGTTGCCCGAGTTGCAGCATGATGATTTCGAGACTTTGTGGATGTATTTGAGACCATATAAACTTCCCCGTGGCTATATTCATGCTTGATCGTGTGCGTCATTTATCATCCTCCAACAAACGATAATCAAACTCTTGTCGATCATATTATCAACAACCTTGATCTAGCTCTTGTAAAATACCCAAATGCTGGAATTTTCCTCGTTGGGGATTTTAACAGATGTCCAATTTCATCATTACAAAGGCACTTTAGACTTAAACAAATTGTCAAACAGGCAACAAGAAATTCTGCGGTCCTGGATTTGATTCTAACGAATATGGCTGACCTGTGTCAATCTCCACTTGTAACGTCCCCCATCGGAAAAAGTGACCATAATTCCGTTTTATGTACGTTTAAGAAAAGTCAGGTTAAAAATGAGACGAGTAAAGTAAAACTTAGGCGTATTACTAATGGAAGCAAGATTGCGTTTGGAAAATGGTTATCGGATTATAACTGGTCTAACTTGTCAGTATCGTATTGCTTCGTGCAAAGACAAGCTTGATAACTTTATGAATGTTATGAATACAGGTTTAGATCTTTTCTTCCCTACCAGAATTGTTAAATTTCATGTTAATGATAAGCCTTGGGTAACGTCCGAATTCAAAGAAATTATTGAAAATAGACAAAAAGCATATAATAATGGTGACATCCAAAAGTATCATCGTCTACGTAATCTCGCAAATAGGAAAAGGAAACAGCTTAGATCCAATTATCTCGAAATTATGATAAATCAGCTTAAATCCAATCCTAATCCCAAAAAGTGGTGGGATGATATAAAACAGCTCGCTGGTTACCCAAGGAGGAAGACTGTTTCGACCATGGTTGTAGATGAGAAGATTATTGCGGGACAAATTTTAGCAAATAAGATCAATGACTTTTTTACGTCTATCACCAATGAAATCTCACCGTTACCATCTACACTCGTGGAAAGTTTTCCAGAAGTCTCTGAAGCTAACATCGATCCCCGATTTATCATCGACGAAGAAACTGTGTATAAGAAATTGTCTGAAATTCGTGTTTCGAAATCACCTGGACCAGACGGAATTCCGAATTTGGTCCTCAAGCAGTATGCTTGTATTTTGGCTTCCCCTGTTGCCTCAATTTATAATGCGTCGATACAACAACAATGCGTCCTGGCATTATGGAAGAAAGCAGAAACTATTCCAATACCAAAACATAACAACAGACTTGCGCCCTATTTCATTGACCCCTACTTTATCGAAAATCTGTGAATCTTTCGTGTCCGACTGGTTAGTCAGTTCAATTAGAAATAAAATTGATGTGAGACAATTTGGGTCTATGAAGAATTCCTCGACAACTCTTAATTTAATTAGTTTGGTTCACCACCTTCTAAAAGAAACGGATGTCCTAAAGTGCGCTGTTAGAGTGTTTCTCATTGACTTTTCCAAAGCATTTGATCTTATCGACCATAACATTTTGTTACATAAATTACGGGAATTAGATATTCCTTCAACCATCTTAAATTGGGTCCGAAGTTTTCTAACAGAAAGGATGCAACGGGTAAAATTGGGTAACTATTTATCGTGTTGGAAACATCTTAATGGGGGAGTACCTCAGGGAACTGTCTTAGGACCTGTTCTCTTTTTGGTTTTGATCAACGACCTTCTTAATGAATGGCCCGATAGATGGAAATATGTAGATGACTGTACAGTTACAGAGAGTATAATGATAGACAGTGATAGTAAACTCCAATGCCTTGTTGATTACATTCATAATTGGACCATTCGAAACAACATGAAGTTAAATGTAACTAAATGTAAAGAACTTGTGTTCGATTTCGCGAGGGTTAAACGAAACTTTCCTCCGCTATTAATTGACAACATTGAAATAGATCGTGTAAAATCTGCTCGAATTCTCGGGGTTACGTTTCAAGATAATATGGGCTGGAACGAGCATGTCGGCAAAATTGTTGGGAAGGCAGGAAAAAGATTATATATGCTTCGGCTGCTTAAATGTGCTAAGGCTGATGCAAAACTGTTATGCACTGTATTTATCACCATCATACGACCTGTTTTAGAATATTCCTGTCGAGTCTGGCATTACAATATTCCCGACTATTTGAGCGATGACATTGAAAAAGTGCAAAGAAGAGCTATGAGAATAATTTTACCATCATTAAGTTACAGTGAAGCTCGGCAACTATTGAATATTCCGCTATTAAAGACACGCCGTGAAATTTTATGTGATCGGTTCTTTCTTAGAAAAGAGAACCTTGATAAATTGGACGAATTTCTGCCAAACAAATCATCCTTAGTTTATGATACAAGGGGACAATGTAAATATCAAAACTTTTATTGTAGAACAGAGCGATTTAGAAAATCCTTTTTACCACAAACTATTTCTAAATATAATAGTATATAGCATAATTTCTATAGATAATTCATTTAATGTATTTATTTATTCACTGATGTAATTTAACCTTTGGTTACAAGTCAGCTGATATTTTTATTAAAAACATTAAAACATTAAAACATAAATATCGAATCTACGTATCACTCACAATGGAGTTTGACTAATAGTCGAGGGTCGAAGGTAATAGGCCGAGGGCGTCGAGGGTCGAAGGTAATAGGTCGAGGGCGAGGGTAATAGGTCGAGGGCGAGGGTAATAGGTCGAGGGCGAGGAATAGGTCGAGGGCGAGGGTAGAATGTCGAGGGTTGAAAACCATATGTCGAAGGTCGAAAAATGCATGTCGAGGGTCGAAAATAAAAAAAATATGGCGAAATTAAAGAAATCTCTATATCTTTTTATGAAAGAGGGGGCAAAATTTCTATATCTTTCTAGATCTTTATGAAAGAGGGGGCAAATTTTAGATACTTTTCTTTAGTACATATACGTATAACAATACTGATGCGATATTTTCGCGCAGTTTCAATTTGGACAATGGACATGGACAATGCGAAATAAATATTATACATGCATGTCCTATAGAATAATTTCTAATTAGATTTCTAACTATCAATATTTTGTGTCACCGTGGCAAACATTCACACACGGATTATCTTTCGCGCATGTTACAGCAGTAAACGTTTTTCGCACGGTCTGCGTGAATTCTAATACTGCGCAACGTTTTAAATACAAGTAGCTATATTTTAGCTAATTTATCTATCTGCATTCTATAGAGGGCTGGGTAATATAAACCCAGTTCAAACCTTTATCCAAACATTTTGTCGACAACTATGTGTGATAATCAATACAACAAAATCGAAGCAGAATGATATACCCGTAACACTGAAGTGTCGCGTCCGCGCCCGTTGAGTATGTGTTCTACGCAAGTGAAGTCTGAACAAAAGGAAATATTAATGTTCTATATGTTCTAAACCATACCCTGCATACCAAATTTTGATCGCTGCATGCATCAGCGGAAGTCGCTACTTTGTCATTGACATGGCATTAATGCATTATAAAACAAAACATACTCCGAACAGAAGCGTCATGCATGTGCTCGCAAGATTTGAGTTAACAACGAGAAACACGATAAACGGTAATATGCTATTAAGTATTCAAATTTTGAAATTATTGATAGCTCAAATCTACAAGATGCTTTTAATCTCATTAATCATTAATCATTAGTCTTCGGCTAGCACTGGGAACAGATTTTGACACTCACGTTATCATCCTAGTGACAGATGTGACGTTGTTAGGCTAAATGCGCGTCAACCTATTCCACAATTATAAAAACTAAATAAGTTGAAGCGAAAAAAATACAATGAAAAATAGGCCCTTGGCATTGTAAATAGGTAGTTTTCATTCTCAGCCAGAAAATTCGAGAAGTTCCTCATTAATCATTGAGATACAATATCTTGACAGAATGAACCAAAAAATTGTACAATATAAGTATATATTTAATATTTATAAGTAATATATACAAACCGCGCGAGAGGTCTTTATCTGATTTAAAACATCGAGGCGTAGCCGAGTGTTTTAGATCTGATAAAGGCCGAACTGCAAGGTTTGTATATGACTTCTAAAATGACTCGTTTTGTACGCTCACTGGCGTTGGAATATTGAAGATTGATGTTATCTACGCTGTAAAAATTGAAGGAGAAAATTTGAGCAAGTCTATATCAAATAATTATATAGATCCGCTACGGGTCAGGAGTTTCCTTTGTATTTTGCTTATGAATAATTAATGAATTTTAGAATTATAGAATTATATCTAAAATAAGAGGGTTTAACTAATGAATTATTTACATAATACTGGTACCGATCGATAACAACGTATAAACAAAAATTAGTAAAAACATATAACTGCTTATATAGTTCACTTATGAACAGAACAAATTCCTCTCTATATTTATCTATAGAATAAATTTATTTAATTATATATAACAGAACGTATCCCCTCTAAATTTCTCTATAACAAAACAAATTCTATTTAGGACGCACGGCTTAGGGTTATAATTTCCCTTCGGCTTAGCCCGGCTTAGGGTTATAATTCCATGACACGCAATCACGAATATTTCTCTTTGATCTTGACCCCAATCCCGACCCAATCCCTAACCCTAACCCTATTTCGTGCGTGTCATGGAATTGTAACCCGGCTTAGGTTTAGCATGGCATGTATATACGTATTTCTAAAGGCGATCGGATGTTACACTGTGGTACAGCATTTTAGCGATAACTCGCAATGCTAATCGCAACAGAACCAATCAAATTTCGCATGACCTCATTTGCATTACGAGTTGTCGCTAAAATGTTGTCCCGTGTGACATCGCCTTAATCAGAAAGCGTTTTCAACAAATTTATCAGTGGCAATTCTATTCGTAACTATTTCATGTTCATATATTTTTTTCACGTTCAAATGTTGCAACACAGACTGATCAATTAGCTCTTAAAAATAATCTTAAAATCATAAGTGGCAATACTTGTCTCTGTTTGGTGAATTGAATAGAACATTGTCTATTAACACAACTCCATTAAAGGCGGGATTTTTTCGTTTTATGTGCAGTGAAGATGGGTGGTAGTAGGTGTTGGAGAAGTCGTTACTGTATACAAGTTGGCCATCCGAATTCTTTCCAGTTACTCTTTTGTCCATGTGTCTTACAATGAGATTATACGGTGGATGTCTGAACTTATCCGCAAATTCACACCCACAGCCATAACACTTCTTAACATTGGACTGGAGGAGGACAATCTCATATGCATGTGGTGATCGTCCGGAATGCCACTGCAAGTATTGTTGCTGATTCCAAGCTTGCAATTCAGGCGGACGAGTAACAGGTGTAGGCCAAGGGTAGCTCTGGTTAGCTAAGAAGGAATATAGGGGCGATTGGTGCTGTGGGCGTGGTGGAGAAGGTTGTCCAATGAAAGGTGGCGAATTATGAAGGAAAGGAGTGTGTAATGATGTTGTTGGTTGTGGAAAATAAAAATTTGGAGGGTTATTTGTAGGGAGGTTAATATTTGGGATGGTCGTAACTGGGATGGTCGAACCTGGAGTGGCTGACGTTACACACGGGCGAATAGTTGCAGGATCAGGGCTTTTTCGTTTTCGCTTTGCGCTACCTTTCTTTCGTCGCTTTTGGGCAGGTTTATGAGCAGAATTGGGATCAATCAAAAAGCCATTTTCGCCATCTTCTAACAGTTCTCTACGCATCTGTGTGGCTTTCTCTACCTCACGAACATGCTGTCTTCTTTTCCGCTTCTCATACGTAGGACCGGTTCCGACAGACAACGAACCTCTTTCGTATTCTTTGAGTTCTACGTCCAAAACCACACTATCTCTCACATCTGCTTGACAGGTGTCAAGCAAGCTGAGATTGGGCGCATCTCTGTGTACCCAGCTTGCGTGGACCACCTCTGCTTGGTTCATTTGCGGAGCATTTTTGGGGGCAAAAGCTCGGAATATGAATCCCCGTCTATCATGCCACCAAGATATCCACGTCTTTAAAAAGATTCTATCCTCACTTTCGTCTACAAATGCGTCAATGTTTTTCTTTGCATTATCATACGCTTGCTCTGTGGTGCTTGCAAGTAACTGATCGCACAGCTCCTTAAACTCAAAAGAACTTTCTTCATCCTGCAATTGATTGGCCCTTTTATTTCGATTATCTTTGAAGTGAAATTCGCAACTCTTGATAGCCGATTTCGTTTCATCACCGAAAACGTTTGTGAGGCCAGAGAAATTTGCACCTGCCATATCGGTGCAAAATCCGGTCGGATTGAATTTATAATTTGTTTTTCCGGACACTTTTTGGAGAAGCTCATTAAACAGAGTCCAAAATAACTCTATGTTCTCAGAATTTTCACCAACTGCTTCCATTATTGCAAGAGGTATCTGCTTACGTAGAAGAGGATGGTAAACACTTGCAGTCAGTGTAACAAAACCACGGCATCGCTTGCATTTTCCATCAAAGAAGCAGTACTCGTCTTTAAAGAAATGGTCCCCGTCTTTGTCCATTTCCATTGCCATCTTAGCCTTTGCTTTACTGGACTTGACTGAAACGAAAGAAGGGATGTCTCAATTTCCTCTGTTATCGTTTATTTTGTAAATATAAAATTCGTCCTTCTTGTCGCAGTATTCTTTAAAGGTCACGACAGCTTCAAAGTCATGACCAACAGGCTCCATTTCCTTCTTCATTTTGCGTTTTAAATTTGAAAGCCACTTTCTGTCTATCGTGGCTTCCACGTCTTTTTCTAGTACTTTTCGCCAATCAGCGCCTTCACGAAATGCAGACAGAATGCAAGAGGATTGAATTTCGGAAGGCTTTA
The DNA here is from genome assembly GCA_016169945.1 of Trachythela sp. YZ-2020. NCBI lineage: Eukaryota > Metazoa > Cnidaria > Anthozoa > Malacalcyonacea > Clavulariidae > Trachythela > Trachythela sp. YZ-2020. The sequence goes on from JADLSH010000389.1 coordinate 6,043,173, forward strand.
TGTTTGGATTTCTTTTAAGGAGTTGGGACACCTCTACTTTATTTTTAACCATTGGTTTAACGACTGGGCAAGTATGTTTTCCACAGTGGTATACTTTAGTTCGGTGTTTACTTATGACACTTTTGAGGTAGGCATGCATAACAGAACAAGAACGAAACTTCGCAGATACGGAGTAAAAAGCAATATTTTGGTGGTTAATTAAAACTATTGTTTAGAAACATGGTACAAACGGAATAAAACTTAATAGGAAAGTGGACAATACCATATATTATGTCAAGTCTGCTCATGAAGGCTAACGAAAATATCTTGGTCTTTAAGTATATAGCGAAAACAACAGCGTAAAGTCGGCGATGTGAATGTCAAATATCATCAAACAAAAATTTATCAAAAGTCATTACATGGGTCATTAACTGTTTTTGGTCATTAGCTATTCATATTAATTCTACTACTAGAAAACAAGAAATTATATCGTTGTCTTGGGCAAATTTTGAACTCTCAATAGTGTTGGATTGATACTTCAATTAACTTAAGCGACGGTAAAAGAACCCAACGGCAACGATGCTAAGGGTTAAGCGACGGTAAAGGAACCCAACGCAGTGGCGTAACTCCATTGGCGCCGCCTGGCTCCAGCCAGGGGCCCAGGTCAATTAGGGGCCCTGAGCAAGGATAACAAAGTGGCGAGGTTGAAGTATTTCAGCAAATTTTACATGTTCTTGGCGTAGCCCCCCGTTTCAATGGGCAGGATAAGGGGGCCGTCTTCAAATTAAGCCGGGAGCCATTCAGCACAAAGTTATGCCACTGACCCAACGGCAACGATGCTAGGTATAAAAGCGAGTTTTTCGTTGTTCTCTGTAGTGTCAGAGATAATCTGAAAAATTTCCTCTTTCCCGCACACGTTTTAAAGCATCAATCTAAAATGAAGTTCTAATGTCCTAAGCACCTTAAAAATTTGGGTTTATAAAAAAAGGTTTACACTGTTTTACAGTCTTAAGAGGGGGCAAACCTCCAAGGAAAGATGTCTCCCCCGGTGGGCCAAATTTCCTACGACACCGGCGACGCAACGAGTCAAATTTCGTTGCGTTGCCAACGCGAGAGAAATAGGGACACGTGCAATGATTTTCTTGGCCGCATCGCAAACGCTACTTCGTTATACAGGAAAAGATGAAAATATCAAAGATGCCGCCCGAAAATGCAAATTTTTCGGCATAATTGCGAAACACGGCTAAGTTATCTACAAGATTCCACAGAAAAATTATTCGCAAACGGAAACGCATTGTATCCCATTGTACGCAGTGCTATTTTTATAATGTGGTATATAGTCATATTGCGCTAATGCGCTTGACGTGACCGCGTAGGCAATAAAGATGTGGCTACTCGGTGAAAGTTGACTAAATGGCGGCTATATAATGACGTGAGCCACGAAATATAGAGCTATTCTAAAATCATCGCCTCCTTCAAAAATAAGGAGCCCCAGTCCCCAATCATATCTGCCATAAAACTTGCTTTTTGATATTATGAAAAGCCCCTGCTATTTAGAAAATATGTTATGTGACTTACCCCATTAGCTGTGACGATAAAAAATACTCCTACCAATCACTTCAGCAAATGCCCTCAATATCATGGATGTGGCGTAGTTTTCTTTTAGCATGGCTAAAGCCGTGCTCCAAGAGGAAGGCTTCTTTTTATGACCAATGTCTTCATCGCAAATAAAATCCATTCGGTCATTGCCGTCTTTCTGCGAGAGAAGCCAAATTAAATTAAATTTGATGGTGACTATGTAATTACTATTACTATTATTTCACACTATTAATACTTTTGAAATAACCTCAATTTTGAAAGCTAGAATATTTTAGATAGATTTGATGTTGTAACAGGTATCTTTTAAAACCAACCCTACGGCTACGTTGACAATGCGAACATGAATGATACAGTTTGAACGTGATTTACGCTTGTAAATCAAGGATGAAAATACAAATCTCTCTGGAATACATTTTGTTAGAGGGACACGGGCACACGGCAAGCTTATATACTTTCATGCATGCTACTCATGCTTCATGAGAGTTGATGAGATCATGAGAGTTGCAAACAACTATTGTCAGCACTAGCGTTTTGCACTTTCCTAGAGCTAGCTTAACAAAATATCGCGTTATATATAACAAGAGTTTATAGCAAGAAAAGCTAAGAAGGAAATTAAAACTATACGTATCACTGTATCAGAATATTAAGATAAATTAAATTCTGTTCGTGGCGCCATAGGCATAGGAAGCAAATATAAAATAAAAAATGCTAAACTTACATCATAACGATTACTTTCCAAGTACTCGAATACCATATTCTGCACGGTCATAGGCGACAACCCCAACTGAAAACCAGCAGCCGAATTAAAACATAGCCCATCGCCGGGAGGATTATAGGAAATTCTAAGACCAGCCTCTTCTATTCTGCTTTGAAGTACTTCCATTTTTGCTAGTTTTAATAACTACAAGGATGCGGCAACTGAATATTTTTAAAGAAACTTTGTGCGTATTCACTGTATACTGCGTCAACCAGAACTTGATCGCAAGTAAGGCTCGAATTAAAATTTCGCAAGTTTTAATCCAGGACTAAATATGCAAATCCCGACATCCGGCGCGACACTTCAGTGTTACGGGTATATCATTTTGCTGCGATTTTGTTTTATTGATTATCACACATAGTTGTCGGCAAAATGTCTGGATAAAGGTTTGAACTGGGTTTATATTACCCAGCCCCGTCTATAGAATGCAGATAGATAAATTAGCTAAAATATAGTTACTTGTATTTAAAACGTCGCGCAGTATTAGAATTCACGCAGACCGTGCGAAAAACGTTTACTGCCGTAACATGCGCGAAAGATAATCCGTGTGTGAATGTTTGCCACGGTGACACAAAATATTGATAGTTAGAAATCTAATTAGAAATTATTCTATAGGACATGCATGTATAATATTTATTTCGCATTGTCCATGTCCATTGTCCAAATCGAAACTGCGCGAAAATATCGCATCAGTATTGTTATACGTATATGTACTAAGAAAACTTAATTTGTCCCCTCTTTCATAAAGATCTAGAAAGATATAGAAATTTTGCCCCCTCTTTCATAAAAAGATATAGAGATTTCTTCAATTTCTTGAACTTCTCTTGCCGTATTTTTTTATTTTCGACCCTCGACATGCATTTTTCGACCCTCGACATATGGTTTTCAACGCTTGACATTCCACCCTCGCCCTCGACCTATTACCCTCGCCCTCGACCTATTACCCTCGCCCTCGACCTATTACCCTCGACCCTGGACTATTAGTCAAACTCCAAACAATGCTAAGCTCACTCCCCACCTATAATATATATTGTATTATACATAAATTTGACTATAAAATATAACAAAAAACATACTCCGAATAAAAGCATCTTGTGCGCTAAGGTGTGACGGTTACAAACAAGCCGAATACACGATATCCAGTGTGCATGCAGTATATTCTTGTTTGTAACTCAACTCTTGAGCACACAAGATGCTTTTATTCGGAGTATGTTTTGTGTTATATTTTCTAAAATTGTCGGCTGAATTCCTTCCTAATCAATCCTAACTAGTCATACCTATATTCAGCGGGTTACCATACGTGCAGGCCACAAGAAAGTTATCCTAACCCAGCCTGTAAAAATGATCTATGGGAGAAGAGCGGAGTACGAGTAGTTTCGGAAGATCGTTGACTATCTCTTTCTGAAAGGTGCTTGCTCTAACGAGTGTCCGACCTTGGCGGCCCTGCGTGGTTCAAATTTTACCTCTGCGCATATATTTACAGCGATTAAATTGCGAAAGATCTAGGTTTAGGCCTTAAACGCAAATGTGACTGTAATTCTCAGAGGTACTCAGAAATGCATGAAAATTTTCGTCCGTATATATGAAAGGAAACGTGGCCTTTAACCTCAATATGTTCAGACTATTAGTAAATGTTGCAACATCCTTGCATTCCGGTTGTATAAACACTCGTGATTTGAAACACAAACATATAATTTTTTACGCTGAACAACTCACCAGCTTGAAATAGATATATCCACTTTTCCACTTGATCAACACACTGTCAGGAGGTTGTTCCCGTTAAAGATAATCCAATTGCAATGTGTTCACCAATTCTTACAGAGCAACCTTCTTTTATATACCCCAAATTGATAATTATTCAATACGACGGTGCAAAAATTATACATAATTGTGTAATATGATATTGTTAGCTTGACATGACGCCTGTGTGTATTTTTATCTCATCTGTATGTGATAAATTTGCAAAGCGCTCAGATATTGGCCGTATTAATACAACTATACATCTAAGACATCTTTGACCTTTGCCGGTGTCAAGCGAAATCTCTGACCTCTGCGAAATCTCTGACCTCGCGTGACTGGTCAGAGATTTCGCGCGTGTGGACGCGAAATCTCTGGCCTCCGCGAAATTTCTGACTCGACCGAATTTTAGTATTTTATATTTATAAATAATATTAAAGGTCTTTATAAAAGTATTTCGAAACTGGATTCAATTTGATATCGTTATCGAAGAATAAATGCTTAAAACCTGAAGTTATTTAGGGCATAAACTACAGTAAAAGTCTTCGGCATTTATATTTTAACAATGGCGCACTGGTGACTGGACAGAGCTCAGAAATATTTTTATATAATTTATTTCACATTCTGAAAGATTCCCGTGGGTTTATTGCTTCATTCTTAACACAAATCCACGGTAAGAAACGTTAATTTCTAGCTTTGGTATAGTAAATATAGGAAAACGAGACTTTAGAATGCTTTTTTAGCAAATTTATGTTTGAAATTGCAAATATGTTACTGTCAGTATCAAGTATGGCCACCTATATGACAGGTCATGTGTGCACTGCCACATTGATATGTGACACTATACCTAAATAACCCTATATCATTGTCCACATAGGTTTGTCGATATGTGTGGACAACATGTGTAAGTGATGGTGCATGTACATGCTCTATATCCAGTTATCGACCAACGGAACCTTGGCTTGTTCCCTGTTATCGACAACTTTTGACTCATAAGTCATAAAAATGATATATTGAGATATTAAAGTCCCATAACAGATGGGAAAATACCAAATGCTTGTCTTCACCCTTGTCTCATTAATATTGTTCTTTGGTAACACAGAGAACACCAGGTTGTCTGACAACAACAATCAAGTGCTATGCTATTCAGGGCATTTATGATACAGTACTATGCGGTGCCATGACCTAGTGAGCCATGTCCATTGCCACACTGAAGGAAAAGGGCATTCTGTCCTACAGCCATGGCACTATTTTCTTAACCATGGTATTATGAGAAATTAGTAATTAAATATCACCACATTAAGCCTTGGGTTGGGTTGGGCCTGGCATCACCCTACAGTTTTGCAACTTTCACAAACCTCCATTAGCTTACAGGGGGATTAGAACTCTAATTTCCCAACGTCTGATGGTATTTATTAATACTTTAAAAAATAACAAAGAAGACAAAGCCAATTCAATTCATTAAAGAAATATTTAACCTCATTATTATCTTAATTTCTTGCAACATTTACATAATTATTTACATATATTTACATCCAGAGGTTAGTTATTTACTTTTTTTATTTACAAAAGCCAAGAAATGCGTCTCATTTCCCAACTTGGCACCATTCATCCTCTCGGCATTAATGAGCGCCTCTCTTACATTTAACTCCTATCTGTTTATGCCTGCCATCAGCAGATACTCTACATCTCATGTTATCTAATATTTCGTTCCTTGTTTTTTGTCATTCTTGCTTTATCTTTGTTCGCTGCTCCTTATATGCGCATGCTAATATATTTTGTGATGTGATTTCCATATTTTGTTTATAGTTTGTTTTGATTAAATCCATCTGATTGGTTTATTTTTTATCATGTGATCGCTTTTGTATTCACTATAAAAGCACATGTTTCCCCCCGACCCATTCTACTAACTTCCAGACGAAGGACCTTCCTCGAAACGTCGAAGTTCTCATTGTATTTTTCAGGTAGTTTTACACAACAGTCAACCGCCGTATTTGCTATACCCTACCCACACTGGCACCGCACGTTTGAGATATTTACTTATTTACAATTAAAGGGTATTGTGCATTAGACATAGACTTTGCATTATCTAGGCAAAAAAGACTAATTTTTATTGTCTAGGAAATGTTGTAAAACATATCGGAAGAACATACTAAATTGCAAGTTTGGTAACTTAGAATTTTAAAATGTGAAATAGCTTTTGTATTCAGTATAAAACCACATGTTTTGGCCGAAATTCTAGGAATTTCCATGCACGTAGGAATTTCCTCAAATGTGGAAGTTCCATTGCTATTTTTCCGCATTTTACTGACAACATTTCGCAACCAAACTTTGCAATTTTACTAATCTTTATGTTCTCTGCTGTTGTGTGAAATTTCCTTTTTTACAAAATTTGCAATGCAAATTGTCTATTGTGGTTCACCGAAAATTCGGAGAGTGTTCAATATCATGAAGATAGAGATAAATATAAAATAGAATCTTCAGGCAAACATAACACAGGAAGTTCCTGTAACCTTGTTATATTTGCTCTATCTTTATGATATTTATTTGAGCACTCTCTGACATTTTGTGAACACAATTCACTTTATAATAACTAATATTGTCCATTACAATAAAAGTTTTCTGCCAGGGCAGTTGCAAAGTCCACACCAATGCAGTTTGCATGGAAAAATTGACCACATCGGTCACAACCCAGCCAGTCATCCCCATCATCTTTCCTGCAGATTTTGCAGACACCTGCATTTCGTCCACTATAACAAAAAAAATTACATTATTTGACTATGCTGCACCCTACCCCCAAGGTTAATTTTGCTCATTGGTAGTTTGGTACACTGTGAAACAATACAAACATCTGATTTACCTGTTAACATCATTGTAGCATGACCCACATATTGTTGACAATATGTGTTGACCAATGTAATAAAGACTGTTATTTAATTCTAAAATTAGTATTATAATTAGTGCCTTGATTGTATTTTTCAGTCTCTCACTCTGTTGTGTAACTTACAGCTTTAATATACTGTAGCTTTCAATAAGTTGGAATTCTCTTTCCAATTAATGATACCAAGCAACAATATCCAGTAAGTATAAAATAAATCATAGATAATCCATTGCAAATCTTTGACGAGGAAATTTGGCTCTGGTCACAATGATACCAAGCAATATATTTCCAGTAAATCCAGTATAGTAAGAATAAAATAAATTGCAGATCCACCCAAAGCCAAGTAAATAATAACAGCTATATTGATGAAAAATTGATTTTAAATTTTACTAATCATATTATTATTTAAGAAGCACAAAAAATAATGTACAATTAATAAGGTAATGCCTTGCCAATACCATACCTTCATACACAAAGTTTCTTGAGAATTCAGAAAGCGCATGGAAGGTTTTTCTCCTCGTGGTCTTCTCCAAATTTTCTAAGTGTGCAGGCATCTGGCGTCCTGACTTCAGGAACTCGAGAACATCTTGCAAAGAAACCTATTTTTATGACATACCAAGAACATTTTTTAATAAACTAACCATGTTAACACTGCTAGTAAATGATCTTTCTCCTTGGCATTCAAAATACGAGAGAAAATAAAATGCAAAGTGTCCTGACTGTCATCTGTTCGACACAACTGATATATAAATACCAACAATCTCATCGCTATAAAATTCAAAGTTCTACATACCTTGTGTTTATTCATATTTGTTGTAGGCTTTGTCGATGCAATGTTGACCGACAGGCAGTATCAGTCTCGGTTGTAAAATTAGCCATTTAACGACGATTAAACTTGTAAAGAAAGCTTTTAAGACGCACGCTTCTCTGTAGCTTGAACACTTGCGAAATTTATGAGCAAAAATCAATCATGCATATCTTTGCGCATGAGCAGAAATACAAAAGTCAGAGATTTTGCAGGTCAGAGATTTCGCGTCACACCTGAAAAAGTAAAGAGCACGGATGCGTACGCCATACACATACATCCGGGGGGCTAATCACTCCTAAAAAGTCTTTTGGACTTTCGAATGTCCGGGAATTTATCGTCGAACTTTTTGGGAATTTGTCAGACTTTTTCGGACCTTTTGTGCGAAATAGAACAATATTTTCTTATTATTTTCAGTGTTCTGGTGAACTAATGCAGTAAAACGCAATTATATATCCGCTTTTTCTTTAAATATATTCATAAAAAGTACAAGAACTACCCGATCAGAGCAGTTGGCCGAATCCATACTTTACTTCAGGATAAAATTGCGTGAATTAGAGTCTATATTTATGAGACAGAATGTCGATTCCGTCATACTCTTTCAAATTTTAAGGATTTTCGTTCAATTCAGTCGTATACTGTATCATTAGATTTTTAGTGTACTTTTTTATGAATTTTAAGAATTGTAAAGTATATTTAGAGCCTGTTCATATGATCGCGCTTGCCGAGACGAATATTTGCCTAGCGTGACGAATATTTCCGTGTGTTCATATGCAGTTTTCAGCCCGCTTGCCGAGATGAAATTATAACGATGTTCTATGATTAGGCTGCAAAACATGTACATGGCATGCACGAAACACAAATATTTTAACGATTTTGTTGTTTTTCTTGATTTTTTTACAATGAAAAGCATTGTGCTGTGATGTGATGCTTGTTTGGAAAACAAACATAAACTACGCCAAAATCGTCAAATTAAGCGGCAAAATCGAAAATTCGATTTCATCCCGGTAAGAGGGCTGGCGTGTTTATACAGCATATTTTTCATTCCGCCTACCTACGGTCTCGGCTGACACAGGCGAGATTTCGCCAATGAACGCGATGTAATTTTTTATAGTAAAAGAACAACGACGCGAGATCATAGGTAGGCGAAACGTCTCGGTAAGCGGGATCATATGAACAGGTCCTAACATGGATTTTTGGAACCTTTATACAGACTTTTAGGACTTTTACGGACTTTTTGTCGAAGTGTACGAGTCTTTGGAATGATATGCCCCTCGCATGCGTTACATTACGTAAGACTGAATATAACTCAGGTACTGATCAATTTTAGATGATGCTACTCTGATGATGCTACTATAGTTTGGACTTGCAAAGGAAAGGTCGCGGGTTCGATATATTCCCATCATATCGCGTGGTCAACCAATGTTTCAGTTTGCACTGTTTGGAGCAACTCAGAGTAACATCATCTAAAAATAACTCATTAGTCGCTGGGGCAACTGTGACTATATAGCTAGGTTTCGGCTTGCATTTGTCGGCAATCTGCAATGGGCAATGCGCAATGTGCAATTTCCGTAGATGGTCACAAACGGTAAACTTCATGTAAATCGGAATATAGTTAACACAGATAATTCAACATGCCGACGACGAGCGTCAGGAAGTGAAAATTAAATTTTAGGAATGACAATACATCATTCTCTCATCATAGAGACATCGAAAAAAACCTGACATCGCTGAGACCTGAAACTATTAAATTGTGAAAATAAGAATCCCCTATGGAGAATCGAACCCGAGCGTTTGCGTTGGCGGGTCAATGCATTACCGTTAGACTACGAGAAATGGCTTCACAATTTGTCGTGAATAATCGACATTAAAGTTTTTTTCTATTTCAAACAGTTACGTGATGATATCCTCGTCATTATTTGAAGCGAGAAATGAATGGTCACTGGCATGGGGGCAACAGTGACTATAGGTTTCAGCTTGCATTTGTCTGCAATCGGCAATCATGGTCACAAAACAACGTCTTTGTACTACAAAAAGTTTGGACCAAATTTGTTTAGGCATAATCGAACATGCGCAATCAATCTGATATGCTCCCACATTCATGAGAGAAAGGAGGTTTTAATAAATTGAATATTTGATTTGCTACAAGGAATTGCCCCAATGCGGTACTCGGTTTTGATGGCTGTATTGGTCGCTCAGTTTGGCCTTATGCGCTATGGCAGTATAAGGGTAGCAGCCTACCTGGTCATGCACCGTGCTACTTGCAAATCTGCTGAAATTAAGTGGGATCCTCGATATGCTATGGAACATTTGGCTTGGCAACATGATTGAGGTGCATTGTTAATTTTTTTTGTATATGGGTAGCAATTGAGGATCACTTACTTGTTTATCAATTGAGATCATGAAGAGTTGTTCAATATTCATATTGAAATTACTTTGTTTTTAATTTGTAACTATTGAGGAACATTTTAACGTAATTAAACGAATTAAAATAAACATAGTTTGATGGTCTACAAAAGGTCTTCATCCAACATATCGGTTTTTGTAAGTCTGCTTGTAGCTCGTCCAAACGTTTTGTAGCTCTTGAGCGGTATCAGCTTAATTCCTCAAAGCTGTACTCCGACAGTTCACGATTGTCTACGATGATTTCACGATTGTTTTCCGTACTTTCTGGATAGTCTACGGTTGTTCCATGAGCGTCCACTCCGCGTTTTTCTGAAGTTACCTCACTAGAGTCTCTTAAGCTGTTTTCGGGAGAGCCAACGAGTCGTGGAGTATCAGTTTTACCAGGGGTATTCACTTCTTGATCACATCCTTCTGTCTTGTATGGTATAGATAGAAATTGGTAAGCACCTTTATGACCTTTCACCTGGAAAATAAAGAATTGACAACCATTAATGTGCTGTAGTGACAATCATTGTTGTGAGTTGTTTTTACTAATGAGATATATTAAAGTATTTTATCTAGCTTTCTTTGCTTTCTGCATATGTTCCAGAGATATTATAGACCTTACGATTTACGACGACAGCGTGACGACGACGGCTATAATACAATGAAATTTATAGGAGAAATGAATAATTAAAATCCCACGGCAATTTTAGACGTCATCCTCGCTCTGTTTATAATGGTAAACTACAGATTTTTACGTCTTGCATGTGTTCAACGTCTGCATTTCAAGCCGCGAGAAGTGGTACTCAGCAAATTGGCTCAGTACTGAAGTAGAAATCTTTAAACCAAAAAGCCTTTATCTCAACTTCCTCAAACTGAAGTGAATTCATACGATTGATAATACACGACAAGTTTTATTTAATTGATTTTTTGAAGGAGTTTGTGTTGGCCGTCGTCGTTCGCTTTGCCGTCCTACATCGTAAGGTCTCTATTTAAGGTTTGATAGGCAAATTACCATCACTATTACGTCACATTTCCTAATAGTTTAATGATTTTGGAATATTGTACATCTAATCATAAAACTGCGGGAGTCTCATCTCCATAAAACAGTTGCCGGAAGGCAAATAAGTTAAACGAATGTGCCTATTTATCACGGACAAAACTGTACGAAGAACGCAGTACATGACACTGCTTAAGTCTCCAGTAACTTCTATTTTAAAGCAGGAGATATTGAAAAAATCCAGAGACGTGCTACTCGTTGGATGGTGTGTCGAAAGCCTGGTGAATTGTCGTACAAGGAAATACTTGAAATGTTCAATATGTTCCCGCTTTGTTATAATCGTGAGGTGAAGGATTTGGTGGTCCTCTACAAGGTGTTGAATGGTTACATACAGATCAACATTCAAGGCTATATACACATCATCAATCATGGCAGCTCATCGATCCAGATCTCAATACTTGGAAACTCCATTTTGTCGAACTACCAAATTTAAGTCACCCTACTTCAATCGCGTCTTTAAATTATGAAACATTATTTCTAACTCAGCCCTATCTAGTATTTTCTTTCTGAAGACAAGATATACCAATATGCTAAAAACAACTTTTGACCAGGAAATGAATAAAACTTGGCTACTTAACCGTTATTGCGGTTGTCGTAAAGAGTATAGTAAATAGATTAGTAGACTAATTTGGGTTCACCATATCATCATTAATTTGGGAAATATTTCACCGTATCTCCCTTGAAAAATATGAACAAAAGAAAAATACGTTACCTTTTTTAGCATCCCTCTGTCGTAATACGTCCTCATCGCTCTAAATAGTTTGTATTTGTCCATTTTCGGTCTGTTCTTAACAGCTCCCCATAGTTTAGCCAGTTCTTCGGCGTTTTTTATAGCAAATATTCCGTCACGTTTCTTGGTCCAAGTGATAACTGAGGCACATTCATCGTCTTCCAGCAAACCAAAGAGAAATTCCCAGAGATATAGTGACTCCCTTGTGTTAGATCTCGAGCTACTCCATTTTCTAGAAGCTAGAAAATAGACAAAAGCTTTTGTGGCGCATGCACGGCACGTACTGTTATCGAGTACATTTGTACACATACATAAGATAGCTGAAATTGGTCTTGGTGATCTTTAATTTCTAGTGCTTGTTAAACCAAATATTCTTGACTGCTCAATCAGCAACTAGTTGATAGTTTCATGTGATATTTTGTGGTGTGTTAGGGTACGGTATGGTATGATATGCCATGGTATGGTGTAGTATGGGATGGTATAATATTGTGTGGTTTGGTGTAGTATGGGATCGGATGGGATATAAGAGAATGTTTGGTATAGTATGGTATCATATGGTGTGGATTGGGATATAAAATAATGGTTTGTTATGGTATGGTGTGGTATGCGATGGTATAATAATTATTGTGTGGTATGATGTAGTATGGGATCGGATGGGATAGAAGGGCATTGTGTGGTATGGTGTGGAACAGTATGGTGTGGATTTGGATATAAAAAAATGGTATGGCATGGTATGATGTGATATACTATATAGATTACTTCATGGTTGGTGAGTGCGTACGATTTTTTATTTACGAGTTGTGAAGGATCGCTAAACAAACGAGTGAGGGCAGCGAACAAGTGCGTTTAGCGACCTTCACAACTAGTAAATAATAAAGTAATTTGTTTATAATATAAGTATAGAGATAAATATGTAGCACTGACAGAGTCACAGCGAACAACACCCAAGCGAAGCATATCAAGCTTCAAAAAAGCTTTCGCTAAAACTGGGCGCTATGTTTACAATTTGAGCGCGAAAACACTAGTTAATCAAAACGCTGATACGATAATTCACCACATGTGAATCAAAAGGCTGTCCGACCAATCAAAAGGCTGTCCGACCAATCAAAAGGCTGTCCGACCAATCAAAAGGCTGAGACGATAATTTTCACATGTGAAAATGTCGTCCGCCGTGAGGATACGATTTTTATTTCACCTTTCTACTGCACGGAAATCTCTATACTTATATAATAATGTATGGTATGGTGTGGTATGGTGTGGTATGATATGCTAATTTATTATATATGGATATGAGTGAAATACTGGAAAATACGCCACTGATATTTTCCATATTTCACTAGTGAAATATGAAATAAATATTTAACGCGTGTGTTTTCTCGCGAGACCCACGCTAATTCCCGCCATTTTGTCTTTCTGGTTTGTATCACAATATGGCAACTTTTCGACAGTTTGTCAATGTTTATCCATATAATAAAAAGAACATTTAACGGTGGCTTTGGAAATATGACTTTTATTTTCTCGTGTTAAAAACAATATTTTACTCACTCGCCGCGCTCGTTCGTGAAATATTGTTTTCACCACTCGAAAATAAAAGTCATATTCCGCGCCACCGTTAACTATCCTCTATGTATGGTACGGTATGTTATGGGATGGGTTGGGCGAAGCAGGATGGAATAGAATAAAATGAAATGATATTGATTTGTATGTTATGGTATGGTATGGTATTGTATGGTATTGTATGGTATGGCATAGTATGGTATATCAGTGTATTGTATGATACGATTTACAATAAACTATGGAAATAACACGAAATAGATTATAATTTTATAATGCCTTCAAGAATATCTTGTTAAACAAGCAATACAAACTAGAGACTTCTAAGACCAATTAAATGAAACTGTAAAGCTTACAACTAAGATCAAGTAAAAGGAACGCACAATTATAGGGCAAAATTAGGTAGCCCCTATGCTTTGGTTACACATATATGCTTTCATTAACTTTCCATCGTTTTACCATTGAAAGTGAATCTTCAAGGAGTAAAACACATGCATGGACTGAAATCTTGAATGTTTGAATCGACTGCTGGACTTATTTTAGTCCGTTTTTGTTTGAAAAGCATTCAGAAGATTGTTGAAAATATTGCTCTCTACTTTCACTTTTTCAGTCTGAAAGGAGAGAGTTGTTCAGTTTTTTTGCTTTTGAATTTTTCTATCTCTCTTCGAAATGAAGTTGTGGTTCTCTTTTCTTCATATAGTATGTCTCAAAGGAGAGCCAACAATTGGACGTGGTGTATCAGTTTTACCAAAGGTATTCACTTCTTGATCACATCCTTCTGTCTTGTATGGTGTACATAGAAATTGGTAAGCACCTTTATGTCCTTTAACCTGGAGAATGCAGAATTGACAACCATTAATGCGCTGTAGTGACAAGTATTGTTGCAAGTTGTTTTTACTAATGAGCAGTATTAAGGTATTTTATTAAACTTTCTTTGTTTGGCGCATTCCACAGATAGTTATAACAACGATTAGTATGCAAATGACTATTACTTTGATGTTACATTGCCTAATAATTTACTGAAAAAGATCTTGGAATATTGTACATCAATGTACATCATCAGCCCTATCTAGTACTTCCTCACGTCCATCATTGTTTAAAAAATTCTGAACACAAAATATATCAATATGCATAAAACAAATTAACTTTTCACCAGGCAATGACTTGTACTTGGCTCCTTAACCGTCATTGCGGTTTTCATAAAGAGTAGATAGATTAGTAAAAATGTTTCAGGTTTGTGAATTTCTATCTATATCATAGGAGATCTGATCAAGAAGTGAATATCTTTGGTAATATACTCTGCCTTGTCATTACCAATTTTGGAAACACCATATCATCACTAATTCGGGTAATATTTCCCGAATCTTCCTTGCCCGTGTGTATAAAAGAAGAATATGTTAGCTTTTTTAGCATCCCTCTATCGTAATATGTCCTCATCGCTCTAAACAGTTTGTACTTGTTCATTTTCGGTCTCTTTTTAACAGCTCCCCATAGTTTGGCCAGTTCTTCGCTGTTTTTTACTGCAAATATTCCGTCACGTTTCTTAATCCAAGTTATAACTGAGGCACATTCATCGTCTTCCAGCAAACCAAAGAGAAATTCCCAGAGATAAAGTGACTCCCTTGTGTTAGATCGCGAGCTATTCCTTTTCCTAGAAGCTAGAAAATTAACAAAAGCTTGTATGGCGCACGCACGGCACGTACTGTTATCGAGTACATTTGTACACATACATAATTTATGTAAGATAGTTTAAATCGGCCTTAGTGATTTATATTTGTATGGTATGGTGTGTTATGGTATTGTATATAATTATGGTGTAGTATGGTATACCAGTATGTGGTATGATATTCAGTACATTGGTTTTATTTACCCATGGTAAACTCAATAAGATTTACAATAGACTAAGAAAATAACACGACATAGATTATAATTTATACAGCTTTCAAGAATATATTTTGTCAGTAAACAAGCAATAGAAACTAAAGACTACTAAGACCTATCAAATCAAATTGTTAAGCTTAATATTAAGATAAAATATAAGGAACACCCAATTATAGGGCAAAATTAGGTAGCCCCTTTGCATGCACCTATATATTTTCACAGTTTTACCATTGACAGTGAATCTTGAACGAGTTAAAGTCATTTTCTGGACTGAAATTTGGAATGTTGGAATCAACTGATAGATTTATTTTAGGTTGTTTATTGAAAAGCATTCAGAAGATTATGGAATCAAAATATTAATCTGCTTATGAGTTATTGGGTAGGTAAATTTATCTTGTTCTTCTTGGAAATTAAGTAAGATTTCTATAAGAGTTATTTTCAAATATATGCATGTCAGTCAAAGTCTTCCTATACATTCAACGAAAGGAAGTTCTTTTAAAGCAGCTACTTTACGAGCCCAGCTAGCACACAACGTAATCCGGCACAACGTACGTTGCATGCGGGAATGTTGCAATTTGGTTAGATCTGACGTGCTACTCTACAACTTTAACAGCATGTTTTCGGAGATACAGTTTGTCATTAATTAAAGTGTTATGTGTGCAAAACGTTGTGGGAATGTTTTACTGAACGTTGCAAAATGGTTGATTGCATTTTATGGGATGTCTTTAATATATACAATCAAGAAGAACCTTGGTCTTGCAATAACTTGGCGTTCCATAGACTGAATACGAGAGGAAAGTATACGCATGTTGATATCTATAAACTTGAGACATGGACTGCACAAAAACAAGACACAGAATTCAAGTGAAAATTTGACTGATTGGTTTTATGGAGACCGTGAGACATCACTAAGCCAACCTGCAGATCTTGATAATTTTAACTATATCTCTATAATGATAATAGTATACACACTTTATATATAATATATATACCTCGTTTTGAAATCCATTAGGCAATACTATTTTCAATTTACAGTGTTCGTCTAGTTCCATGGTGTTGCTCGATATCGTGCAAGTTAATTTGGGTCAGCGCAGCCACTTCTTATCATAAACTTAATACTGAATAATTCCCCGGCCCATAGGTATAGTTGATATGCAAGAAGGTGCAGCCTTTGACCACTGCAAATTTTAACCACGTTTTCTCATAAAGTAAATTTTAGTACATTACACTAAAATTATAGCTGATGAATTACAGTTCTTCATTGCACCAGGGTGTTCACGACGTAACAAGTAACTGGGTGTGATTATTATTATACATCTATCCATGCATATAGTAGTTCATTTGTACCGAATATCGTGTAAAGGTATAGTGGCATATTAAGCTAACGTACAAATTTCAGTGGTATATACCATTCATATCATATTACTGTATAATGTACATTACAGTTGAGTGTGAATTACATAATAATGTTACGGCGGTATAAGTTTTGTGAAATTACTATATGAACTTACTATATGCCCAAAAGAATTGTTTTACTTACCCCCAGCCATATTAGAGTATTGTAGTAAAAATTGTTTTCCCTCTTTCGCGTTGTTGATGCAGACTAACCAGTCTGATCTGAACTTCTGTACACTATCAACTGTGTACTGATGAATGAGTTCTCCGCAGGAAAGTGCTAGACTTTATGAACGCGTTTAGCCATGCATAAACACATTATAAATATTCACTTCATTCATACGTCACGAAACCTAGGTAAGCAATCTTAAGATAAAATCTGTCCCGTTTTTCGTTCCATTTTAAATTTCACACTGTGTTTTCAGTTTTTTACTCTCAATGACTTCCATTCCATCGCAATTTGATATTTGGCTCTTGAAATTATTATACAAAAATATTCGCGAAAGGAATGCTTTGACGGAGGTCTCAAGTATTTCACGAATCATAAACGTAATTTTAGATTTTCTTCGTACATGCACATACCAACCAATTGATCGAGGACATCGAGAAGGTGCAAAGTAGAGCAACCAAATACATTTTGAATCTTGGTTTTATTACCAACTTTCCGTATACAAGAAGACTAAATCAACTCGACTTACTATCGTTAACTTATTGGCATGAATACTTGCATTTGGTGTTGCTCTATAAAATTATGAACAACTATACTTACATTGAAGAGAGTGCTCTACCTAAAAAAGCAATTTCCGGATTAACCAGAAGTGAAACAAACGATGACTCCATTAAATTTGTAATACTCTTCGCCAAAACAGTTACATTTCTTATTCTTTTAGAGTGTGTAAAACATGCAACGTTTTAAGTAGTGACCTTCGTAATAGAGACATTGGTTTGCAAACTTTCAAATCTGGACTAAAGTTATATTATAAAAACGCGTTATCGAATATTTATAACTGTGACTATCCGCGCACGTGGAAATCTTGTTTTCTGTGTCTGTCTGTAATTTAATACCTTGTAGTATAGTTACTTATATATTTGTTCATATATGTCATTGTATTTTACTGTTAGTGTGAAGATGTCTTGAGTTAAGAGAAAACGTCACTGTATTAAAACTTATATATATTACATATATAGCTATATTTGTGTATGGCTCTATTAAAAGCATTATTATTAGGATCCAATTAATCGCAAGTTTTATATTTGCCTCACCTGTTATATATGAGATTGAATTGTAACTCAATTATTTCGCCAAACGCAGACTTCATATAAATTCGAAATATAGAATATACATAGCCTCAAACGATATAATATAAAACGTATAATGACATATGGTGACGTTGGACTCTTTTTGCGAAGTTCATTCGGAAATATGTTTTTCTTAAGTAGAATTAACTTCGCTTGCATGCTATTTCCTTACTCTCGGAATCTGAGACTGAGTAGGATTAACAACTTTCCGTTACGGACAGGATCATGACTAAAATTGAATTGTTCCTTTTTGCGCTTTTCTTACTTTTACTTTGTTTCGCCTAAATTGTATCAGAGTTTGGAATATACCTTTCTATTAAAGTATTATACTTAAAATTTCTTATATTGAAAATTTGTATGCGTCCTAATTATACTCAATCTTACAATATTGATATTTTGACCCTTTCTGGAATATTCAGGTTTGCATAATAATGTCTATCTGAAATTTCACTCACGCACAAGTATAATGGATATAAAGACTTTTTATTCACATGTTTACGCGACCTACTCGGTATATACTCTCAATTATGCGACCTAACTGTACTGAATGCTAAGACGTTATTTAAGAGGAATGTGCGATAAACATAAACAATATCTGGTTGTGTTTCCAGCCAGTTTTCATTTTTATGGAAAGGTTGGATAAATCCTTAACCTATGCTGAGCAAAAAGACAAAAATGTATAAAGAAGCTACGAGAAGAGTCAACTTCCTATCACGTATACGGTGTGCTTAACTATAAGTGCCCCTTAATTTAGCTAAGAATAAGAGGGGATTTTTAGCTAAGAGTCCTTTTAACTAAAAGGAGCATGCGCAATCAATCTGATATGGTCCCACATTCATAAGAGAAAGGAGGTTTTAATAAATTGAATATTTGATTTGCTACAAGGAATTGCCCCAATGCAGTACTCGGTTTTGATGGCTGTATTGGTCACTCAGTTTGGCCATATGCGCTATGGGAGTATAAGGGAAGCAGCCTACCTGGTTGCACCGTGCTACTTGCAAATCTGCTGAAATTAAGTGGGATCCTCGATATGCTATGGAACATTGGGCTTGGCAACGTGATTGAGGTGTATTGTTAATTTTTTTTACATATTCAAGTTTTATGGGAGTATATGGGTAGCAGTTGAGGATCACTTACTTGTATATCAATTGAGATCGTGAAGAGTTGTTCAATATTCATATTGGTAACTACAAAAGGTCTTCATCCAACATATCGGTTTTTTGTAAGTCTGCTTGTAGCTCGTCCAAACGTTTTGTAGCAGTCTAGAGCGGTATTAGCTTAATTCGCCAAAGCTGTACTCCGACAGTTCACGATTGTCTACGATGATTTCACGATTGTTTTCCGTACTTTCTGGATAGTCTACAGTTGTTCCATGAGCGTCTGCTCAACGTTTTTCTGAAGTTACCGCACTAGAGTCTCTTAAGCTGTTTTCGGGGGAGCCAACGAAGCGTGGTGTATCAGTTTTACCAGGGGTATTCACTTCTTGATCACATCCTTCTGTCTTGTATGGTATAGATAGAAATTGGTAAGCACCTTTATGACCTTTCACCTGGAAAATAAAGAATTGACAACCATTAATGTGCTGTAGTGACAATCATTGTTGTGAATTGTTTTTACTAATGAAATATATTAAAGTATTTTATCAAGCTTTCTTTGCCGTTTCTGCATATGTTCCAGAGATATTATAGACCTTACGATTTACGACGACAACGTGACGACGACGGCTAGAATACTATGAAATTTATAGTAGAAATGAATAATTAAAATCCCACGGCAATTTTAGACGTCATCCTCGCTCTGTTTATAATGGTAAACTACAGATTTTTACGTCTTGCATGTGTTCAACGTCTGCATTTCAAGCCGCGAGAAGTGGTACTCAGCAAATTGGCTCAGTACTGAAGTAGAAATCTTTAAACCAAAAAGCCTTTATCTCAACTTCCTCAAACGGAAGTGAATTCATACGATTGATAATACACGACAAGTTTTATTTAATTGATTTTTTGAAGGAGTTTGTCTTGGCCGTCGTCGTTCGCTTTGCCGTCCTACCTCGTAAGGTCTCTATTTATGGTTTCACAGGCAAATGACCATCACTATTACGTCACATTTCCTAATAGTTTAATGATTTTGGAATATTGTACATCTAAATAAAGTTTTATGATTACTAATCATAAAACTGCGGGATTCTCATCTCCATAAAACAGTTGCCGGAAGGCAAATAAGTTAAACGAACGTGCCTATTTATCACGGACAAAACTTTACGAAGAACGCAGTACATGACACTGCTTAAGTCTCCAGTAACTTCTATATTAAAGCAGGAGATATTGAAAAATCCAGAAAGGTGCTACTCGTTGGATGGTGTGTCGAAAGCCTGGTGAATTGTCGTACAAGGAAATACTTGAAATGTTCAATATGTTCCCTCTTTGTTATAATCGTGAGGTGAAGCGGGATTTGGTGGTCCTCTACAAGGTGTTGAATGGTTACATACAGATCAACATTCAAGACTATATACACATCATTAATCATGGCAGACTCATCGATCCAGATCTCAATACTTGGAAACTCCATTTTGTCGAACTACCAAATTTAAGTTCATACATTCATACATTATTCAGCTCACTCCCCGTTGGGGCTTTTCAGTGACCGATTACATCAAGTATCTCGCTTACCTATATTATGTACGTAGCCTACATTATCTATTTTTACAACAGTTGTAATACTACTTTCCTAATCTGTATATCCTAACCCACCCAGTCAACTTTCCCTGTGGGAGGAAACCGGAGTGCCCGGAGAAAACCCACGACTTTCGGCAGAGCGTTGACTTACTCTTTTCACATGAGTGCGATGAGTATAGTCCTCAGCGGGAATCGAACTCAAGACTCAGAGGTGAAAGGCGCTTGTCCTGACGACTGCGCCACCGAAGCCCCTGAAGTCACCCTACTTCAATCGCGTCGTTAAATTATGAAACATTATTTCTAACTCAGCCCTATCTAGTATTTTCTTTCTGAAGACAAGATATACCAATATGCTAAAAACAACTTTTGACCAGGAAATGAATAAAACTTGGCTACTTAACCGTTATTGCGGTTGTCGTAAAGAGTATAGTAAATAGATTAGTAGACTAATTTGGGTTCACCTTATCATCATTAATTTGGGTAATATTTCACCGAATCTCCCTTGAAAAATATGAACGAATGAAAAATACGTTACCTTTTATAGCATCCCTCTGTCGTAATACGTCCTCATCGCTCTAAACAGTTTGTATTTGTCCATTTTCGGTCTGTTCTTAACAGCTCCCCATAGTTTAGCCAGTTCTTCGGTGTTTTTTATGGCAAATATCCCGTCACGTTTCTTGGTCCAAGTGATAACTGAGGCACATTCATCGTCTTCCAGCAAACCAAAAAGAAATTCCCATAGATAAAGTGACTCCCTTGTGTTAGATCGCGAGCTACTCCATTTTCTAGAAGCTAGAAAATAAACAAAAGCTTTTATGGCGCATGCACATCACGTACTGTTATCGAGTACATTTGTACACATACATAAGATAGCTAAAATTGGTCTTGGTGATCTTTAATTTCTAGGTATTGTTAAACCAAATATTTTTGACTGGCTTTGAAAATATGACTTTTATTTTCTCGTTTTAAAAACAATATTTAACTCTTATATTGTTTTCACCACTCGAAAATAAAAGTCATATTTCCGCGCCACCGTTAAATATCCTCTAGCTATGTATGGTACGGTATGTTATGGGATGGGTTGGGTGAAACAGGATGGAATAGAATAAAATGAAATGATATTGATTTGTATGTTATGGTATGGTATGGTATTGTATGATATGGCATAGTATGGTATATCAGTGTATTGTATGATACGATTTACAATAAACTATGGAACTAACACGAAATAGATTTAACTTTTATAATGCCTTCAAGAATATCTTGTTAAACAAGCAATACAAACTAAAGACTTCTAAGACCAATTAAATGAAACTGTAAAGCTTACAATTAAGATCAAGTAAAAGGAACGCACAATTATAGGGCAAAATTAGGTAGCCCCTATGCTTTGGTTACACATATATGCTTTCATTAATTTTCCATCGTTTTACCATTGAAAGTGAATCTTCAAGGAGTAAAACACATGCATGGACTGAAATCTTGAATGTTTGAATCGACTGCTTGACTTATTTTAGTCCGTTTTTGTTTGAAAAGTATTCAGAAGATTGTTGAAAATATTGCCCTCTACTTTCACTTTTTCAGTCTGAAAGAGAGAGTTGTTCAGTTTTTTTGCTTTTGAATTTTTCTATCTCTCTTGGAAATGAAGTTATTGTTCTCTTCTCTTCATATAGTATGTCTCAAAGGAGAGCCAACAATTAGACGTGGTATATCAGTTTTACCAAAGGTATTCACTTCTTGATCACATCCTTCTGTCTTGTATGGTATACATAGAAATTGGTAAACACCTTTATGTCCTTTAACCTGGAGAATGCAGAATTGACAACCATTAATGCGCTGTAGTGACAAGTATTGTTGCAAGTTATTTTTACTAATGAGCAATATTAAGCTATTTTATTAAACTTTCTTTGTTTGGCGCATTCCTCAGATAGTTATAATTAACAGTTATTCTACGAACTCGAGTCGTATATGAGCTGATAGCCGACGAGCCGCGATAGCACCGAGTCGCCTATCAGTCATATACGAAGAGAGTGAGTAGAATAACTGTTTTATTATATAGACAAGCTCTGGATATGAACAGAACATTTTGGCGTACTTTTTTCAAGTAAAACTTGAATTCCTCTTCATTTAATTGCCCAAATCTGCCAGCCATTTTTCTACTTTTCTCTACTAGCAGGATATGTAAGAAATATTATATGAGCTCGAGTCGGATATTGGCTGATAGCCAACGAGGCGCTTCGCCGAGTTGGCTATCAGCCAATATCCGACGAGAGCGAATATAATATTTCACTTATAATATAGCCTTGAGCTGGTAAACCATTCTATAATATTAAACGAAAAATAAAAGATGTTTTCATGTTTTGTTTTGTTTTTATGGCCAAATCAGGCAAATGCAAATTAAAAAGCGATTATTTTGCGATACATGTTTACTTTTCGTAATTTCTTTTTAAGTATAAATTTTATACACATTTACATGTCGCTTACCGTCAAAAACCTTCATTCCAAATTTTGTTGCCTTTTTTGTGTTCTTAGGCGTGCTATTTTGAAGCAAAACTCCAATTTCTTCATCATTCATGCTTACAAATCTGGAAGCCATTTTGTTTTTTTCCCTACTAGTAGGATATTGCTCTACTAGTAGGATATCACAAAATATCCTGCTAGTAGACAACCAATCAGATTGCAGCATTGTGGTTGGCTATATTATAAGAGCTAATATCCTGCTAGTAGAGAACCAATCAGATTGCAGAATACCTCATATCCAGAGCTTGTGTATATAATAACAACGATTAGTATGCAAAGGACTATTACTTTGACGTTACATTGCCTAATAATTTGCTGAAAAAGATCTTGGAATATTGTACATCATTGTACATCAGCCATATCTAGTACTTCCTCACGTCCATCATTCTTTAAAAAAATTCTGAACACAAAATATATCAATATGCTTAAAACAAATTAACTTTTCACCAGGCAATGACTTGTACTTGGCTCCTTAACCGTTATTGCGGTTATCATAAAGAGTAGATAGATTATTAAAAATGTTTCAGGTTTGCCAATTTCTATCTATATCATAGGAGATGTGATCAAGAAGTGAACATCTTTGGTAATATACTAAAACTGGTACACCACGCCTTGTCATTACCAATTTTGGAAACACCATCTCATCACTAATTCGGGTAATATTTGCCGAATCTTCCTTGCCCGTGTGTATAAAAGAAGAATATGTTACCTTTTTTAGCATCCCTCTATCGTAATATGTCCTCATCGCTCTAAACAGTTTGTACTTGTTCATTTTCGGTCTGTTTTTAACAGCTCCCCATAGTTTGGCCAGTTCTTCGCTGTTTTTTACTGCAAATATTCCGTCACGTTTCTTAATCCAAGTTATAACTGAGACACATTCATCGTCTTCCAGCAAACCAAAGAGAAATTCCCAGAGATAAAGTGACTCCCTTGTGTTAGATCGCGAGCTATTCCTTTTTGTAGAAGCTAGAAAATAAACGAAAGCTAGTATGGCGCACGCATGGCACGTACTGTTATCGAGTACATTTGTACACAAGCATATATAAGATAGTTTAAATCGGCCTTGGTGATTTATATTTGTATAGTATGGTGTGTTATGGTATTGTATTGTATTGTATATAATTATGGTGTCGTATGGTATATCAGTATGTGGTATGGTATACAGTACATTGGTTTTATTTACCCATGGTAAACTCAATAAAATTTACAGTAGACTAAGAAACATAACACGACATAGACTATAATTTATACAGCTTTCAAGAATATATTTTGTCAGTAAACAAGCAATAGAAACTAAAGACTACTAAGACCTATTAAATCAAATTGTTAAGCTAAATATTAAGATAAAATAGAAGGAACACCCAATTATAGGGCAAAATTAGGTAGCCCCATTGCATGCACCTATATATTTTCACAGAATTACTAAGCACAGTTTTACCATTGACAGTGAATCTTGAACAAGCTAAAGTCATTTTCTGGACTAAAATTTGGAATGTTGGAATCAACTGATGGATTTATTTTAGGTTGTTGATTGAAGAGCATTCAGAAAATTATGGAATCAAAATATTACTCTGCTTATGAGTTCTTGGCCAGGTAAATTTACCTTGTTCTTCTTGGAAATTAAGTAAAATTTCTATAACACTTATTTTCAAATATATGCATGTCACTCAAAGTCTTACTATACATTCAATTAAAGGAGGTACTGATGAAGAAGGTACTTTAGGAGCCCAGCTACCACACAACGTAATCCGGCGCAACGTACGTTGCGGGAATGTTGCAATTTGGTTAGATCTGACATGCTACTCTACAACTTTAACATCGTGTTTTCGGAGATACAGTTTGTGGTTAATTAAAGTGCTATGTAAAGAAAACTGTACGTAAAACAAAATCGTCCGATATAGAGTCACTGGGAAAGTTCATTACATCTCTGGACTGTACTGGAACCACCTTTACCGCCTAACCTCCTGCCAAGATAAATGTGACCTATTTTATAATCTACTCCTGTTGTGTCTTGATACCTTTCTACCTAAGAAAAAGTTAAAATCCATTGTAGAAATAAACCATGGATCACTCCGGAATTGAAAAAACTCATATCTGACAGACAACAAGCACTAGCACGATGTATGTCGTGCGGTGAAATACGAAAAACCTTCCTATTTCCAAACTCAAGTTAAACATCTTAAAACTGCTGATCCAACGAAATGGTGGAGAGCCGTGAAAAACCTGGCGGGTTATACATCAGACAAAAATGTCCATTAACGAAGCATTTGTAGTTGTTAACAAGTCCATGCCTCGCCTTTCCGAATCTGATAAAAATCCAACTGAACCGCCCTGCGAGTACTACATCCCACTCGAGTTAGTCGAGCGTCGCTTAGAAGCGGTTAAAACATCTAAAGCATCTGGGCCTGATAGTATACCAAATTGGCTTCTAAAAAAATTCTCGACAGAACTTGCTACACCTGTAGCATCTATTTTCAATGCTTCGATCGTTCAAGCTCAAGTACCTTTACAATGGAAAGTGACAGATGTTATCCAATACCTAAGCTTTATCCAGTACAAGATATGAACAACGACCTTCGACCAATATCCCTTACTGCCACACTATCTAAAGTCTTGGTGTCATTTAATGCAGAATGGATTCTCGACAGCATCCGACAGAAACCCGACCCTAGTTCAGTTTGATGTAATTCCTGCTTCATTTCTTACATACCGATACTGATGGGAATGGAAAAAAGACTGCACGTATATTCCTGCTCGACTCCATCAAGGCATTTGACCGTATCAATTACAATGTACTAATATCAAAGATGCGCAAACTAGATATAAATAGTTCCGTTATAAACTGGATAATTGACTTTTTGTCCGGAAGGAAGCAGCGTGTCAAAATAGGTGGGTTTTTCTCGGATTGGTTATCAGTAAATGGCGGGGTGTCCCAGGGGACAGTGTTTGGTCCTATACTTTTCTTAATTATGATACACGATCTGATCGATGATGGAAATTTGTTGATGATACAACTGTCTATGAGATCTTTAATAAGGGAGAGCAAGGGAGGATGCAATCCCTTGTTAATGAAATAAACACCTGGTGTATAAAGAACGACATGAAACTTAATCAATCCAAGTGTGAATATATGATCATCTCTTTTGCGAAGGAACATCCAAGACTAGATCCAATCTTTATAGACAACCATGAACTTGTCCCTGTAGTTTCGGCAAAAATTCTTGGCACTTACATCTCTGTAGACCTTAAATGTAATGCACGCATAATCCACATCGTATCCAAGGCTTCAAAGCGCTTTTATTTCTTACGTCTACTAAAACGGGCTGGCCTTGATCAAGCATCACTTTTAACTGTCTACACTACCTGTATAAGATCCGTCCTCGAATACGGCTGCCACTATGGAACTTTGGCGCTGCCCAATATCTTTCTGATGATGTCGAGCGTATCCAAATGCGTGCCTTAAAAATAATTCATCCCGAACTATCCTACAGGAAGGCCTTGGAAACTACCTTGCTTCCGCGTCTATCACAAAGACGAGATGAACTTTGTAGATCCCATTTCAAAAAACTGGCTAACCCAAATCATAAATTACACTCCTTCCCTTCTCCTTCCCGAGAAACGCAATAACAGTCTTAGAAATAATGACAATTTTACGCACGTTCAGTGCTGTACGTATCGTTTTAAAAATAGCTATGTACCAAGTAATGTACAGGCCTTTAATGACTTTTAATAATCTCTAGATTGTAGTCAGCGTTAAACGTTCAACGATAGAGATATTAAAATGACTATTTTTCTCTACATCGATTTCGCTTTGCTGCGAATTTTCCTAGTAAATTCACTAATAATTATTACACATTGAATGAATTTGATTCAAGTGTGTTTTTGTAACACTCGATATATTTAGAACCAGGTTACCTAAAATGTAGTAAATGCAGCCTTTTTACCATAATCTCAAGTGTTTCACGAATAATTGATCGAGGACATCGAGAAGGTGCAAAGAAGAGCAACCAAATACATTTTGACTCTTGTTTTATTACAAACTTTCCGTACACAAGAAGACTAAATCAACTCGACTTACATACCGTTAATTTATTGGCATGAATACTTGGATTTGGTGTTGCTCTATAAAATTATTAACAACTATACTTACATTGATGAGAGTGCAAAATCTGGATTACCCAGAAGTGAAATAAACGATTACTTAATTAAATTTGTAATCCCTTCGCCAAAATAGTTTAAGTAGTGACCTTCGTAATAGAGACATTGGTTTGCAAACTTTCAAATGTGGACTAAAGTTATATTATAAAAACGCGCTATCGTATATTTATAACTGTGACGATCCGCGCACGTGGAAATCTGTGTGTGTTAAATGTTAAATTTTTCACTATTTTAATGGGTTATTTTCAGTTTCTTTAGTGTTTTTCTCTCACATAAAAAACGAAAGTGTAAAATAGAACCAATGATTCACAATTTTAATTAAACGTATATAGAAACATATGATAAAATGGAACTTTAATCAATATTTACAAACTAGTCAGAGACACTCATAAACACAAATGATATTTTTTGCGCCAATTTGGGAGCATCTGTTCCATAGCAGGTATCGGAATTGAAAATGAATAATCAACACTGTCCATCACAACTGACGGGTGGATTGTCGCAACGTAGTTCTCCACAGTGAGATAGCCGCATGTAAACTGTAGTTCCACTGGTCGGAAAACAATCAATGTTTCTCCTTGTGTCTCACCATCCTGACTGTCACTTGGTTTAACTCCGTAACACCAGTTTGCACAGACGCCTATATTACTGGCAGAAGCTTTTTCGAAAATCACACTTCCGTTGAAAATTGCCTTTGTTTTTACTTCCAGATAGGTACGAAAATTGTACCACTCTGCCTATCAAACATTCGGAACAATCTACTCTCTTGCACAAATCTCCCGATGAAATGCTTTTTCTGCTACTGCACACAGCTTGTTGTCTTCCGACATACACATGATCAGGTTGTCTTTCGAATGTATGTCCCACCATAAAATATAAACGGCGACCTCTCTTTGCATGCACCATGCGACTTTGAAATTCTGTAAGATTTACTCTTGGATGATCCAGGGCTGTCAAACTCTCCATAAGACGGAGAAATGTTACTTTTAAAGGATATTTTACGCAATTTGCGATAAATCCTCCCTATCAGTAACAATTTCTTGGATTGTCATATTTCCATTTTCAGAATTTGTGGTAGATGTTGAATTACTGATAGTACTTTCGGTCACAATTTCATCTGTTTCTCCGTCAATTGCCGCAGCTTGATCTACGGCTTCTTGAATACTTATAAGTAGTTATTTGTCGTCAAATGACTCCAAAACAATGTTGCAGGATTTGGCTAAATCAACTGCCTTGGCTTTTGCATAATAAATAGTGCTAGTTATTTCTTCTATCGTTGGTACTGCCAAAGTGTCCTTGGTTTCTTCCTTGGATACGTCTCTGAACAGGTGGAAATAGGATCCGGTCGTCACACTCCGATGTAGCCGGAAACTGTAGCTTGTGTATCCTATTCAGGGTTCCTTTCATTGCAACGTTTACTATGGTGGGAAATGTAGATGCCACTGAGCGCAACAGACGAAATAGTTGTTCACACGCTTGAGATCCAGAACACGAAACTGTTAGTGCTTCAGAGGGGAAGAAATCAAAGACAATGTTGTACACCAAATATTTAGCAGCATGAGTGCATTCAGGTCGGCACATATGTAAGCGTTTTTGGAGACAAAATAGGTGTCCTCTTTACAATCATTTTTCTTAAGCCAACGCCTCCAAATTCGCAAGAAGAACACAGATTTCCACATCTTGAAAAAACGACATAGAGGACCCAGTGACTTGTCGAAGAACGAACCTCTCATGTCGCGCATCATGTTCAAGTATTTATTTATTTTGAGTGTAGACTTGCTCCAAGTCCCTCTTTCTGTGTAGGCCCACTATATTGGTTTTTACATGACGGACGGAGAAATCGAAGGAGCGAAAGAGGGACTTGTAAAATCTGCACGCATAACTACTTTCGGCTGCTCAAATTTGAGCAGCCGGAAATGGCCGGTTTCAAGCTGGCCAAGAGCGGCGTGATGCTATCTGGAAATCTGAAATTACTGTTGATTCAATATGATTTGGGCGCTTATTTCACAAACTATAAGTTGCGACTCGCAACGGGGAACGATGTTTCCCGTAAAATAAACTATTCGTCGAGGTCGACCGTGTAGCTTGTTGTATTTTAAATAAAGCGCGCGAGAAATAATCTACTTACACTATGATACAGCCTGCAGGTAAACACATTATATCCATTTATGTTTTGTAAATCTTCACAGAACTGTTGCCGTTCTAAGCATTGATAATGAAGTCCAAAGGGCTTCGTCTCCTACAGATATTTTCGTTCATTGCTAGGCAGTAGATTAAACTCGACTGTATATATTTTAATAAGTGTTTACGTCAAAGACAAAACTCCTTTAAACCTATCGAAGCGTATTATATTTAAACAGTTTGTACAGTTTATACATGCAATATTTTTTAAATAGATAGCTCGAAAGACATGCGAACTTAAATATTTAGCAGAAAACTGTTTTCAAAAGACAACAAAAAGCTATAAGCCGTATTATTTGAACGATACAGCTATTTCAATTAAGGTTGTCTCCGAGCAAAGCGGAAAAGTCGAATACAAGCGCGAAAGGCTTGCTGGGAATCGCCAAAAAATTAATGGACCAAGAATTTGACAAACCTCAGTGAATTCCTACGAAATTGACTTATTGTTCTTAAGTACAAGACTTTATGCTACTCATACGATTAGAAGGCATTTTAAATTCCCAAGGGTATAAAATCTTATCGTTAAGAAGAATATGTTAATTTCGAAAGGTTTGTTTTTTATACACCCTGTATACCAATTTGCAATTAAAGTGCTGCAAAACTTATGATTATTCGTGACTCCTGTCGTTATAACGTAGTGGAAAATGCCTCGAACTAGTTCGATCACAAAATTGTATGTCAGCCATAAATGCCACCTTGATTCATTCGCGGCTTTGAGCCACTGATGCATAAAAACGTCTCAAAGGAATTACCCACAAAGAACAGCCCACAAAACATTTAATACGTTTCTACTTTGAAATTATTATTGCTACTTTCTTTAGTTTCTTAGGAATCCACTGAGGTTTGTCAAATTCTTGGTTTAGCGATTCCCAGCAAGCCTTTCGCGCTCGTATTCGACTTCTCCGCTTTGCTCGGGGACAACCTTAATTGAAATAGCTGTGTATATGAACTGATTTAGTTTAGTGAATATAATGAACTGAATATAATGCTAGTTTCATTGCACCATAAAAACAACTACATTAACTTCGCCATTGCATGTGTACAATTATACTAATAGCTTCTGGCACTACAAACTTTGTCTTCTCGTCTTTTTGGAATGGATTCTTGCTAATTAGCTTTGAAGATCAACCAATTTTTCTTCGTTTAGTTTTTCAGCCATGCATTTTGTCGTTAACTAAGTGTAAAAAGACCACTAGCCGGCAGCCGGCTAAAAACGTAAGCAATGAATAATGCTAGAATTGAACAAAATGGCAAAGGTAAAGACACTTTAATTTGAATTTAATTGACGAATATTAGCATAGTTGCTTAATATATTTAAAAGCTGCACAATGATTGTTTTCGTCGCCGATAAATAATATGTATACAAGTGTTTGGAAATATAGCGACGTGTGCCGTTGTGCTTTAGCTGTTTACCCGGCTGTTTAACGTCTTTATATCCTACTATGTACTTACAAATATGAAATGGATATATAGAGGATATATTACACGGCGGCGCGAAGATATGAATTTTATCTTCGAGTGGTGAAAACAATATTTTGCGCAGCGAATGAGTAAAATATTGTTTTCAACACGAGAAGATTAAATTCATATCTTCAAGCCACTGTGTAATGTTCTTTTTATTATATAGTCATCGTGAAATTGATAACTTCAAAACACAAAGCCATTGGCATTGGCGGTAAATGATCAAGTGATCGATATCCTCACTAGTGAATTAGATATGGAAAATATGTCACGACATATCTTCGATATCTTACTGTGCAACGATAAGAACATGATAGACAATAGTGGTTCGATAGCGTGTATCAGGTGTTATATTAAGGTCAAGGTGGTCGACCTTTGGGAAATATATTTAGCTAGTTTCACTATAAATAATAATAAATTGCAAAGACTAAATATTGAATTTATTCTGGCTACAAAATCTTAAAATTTGGCAAAGTATTCCTCGAAACAAAAGCTTTTGGGCTCAGATTTGTAACCGATGGACAATCGCCATAATTTCAAGACACAAACCTGCGTTAAATGATCCGAATAACGAAACACAAATATGCGAAATTGTCGAGATATTGCATACAGTATAGTATTAACATTTTTCCACACTAAATATATTGCAAAACGTGAAGTATTTAATGCCGTCTAAACATAAAATGTTAATGTCTACGAAAAATGCGTTCAGTCTAATTCAGAAACATATATTGTTTTGTAATATTTCAAATAAAATGGTTTGATTTCAGTTTCATGTTTTTATCCGCATTCAGCATCTTTCTATGGCTCTGTGTCCTCAAACTACAACCCAGTAGACGCATGTACGCTATGCGTATCTATTTTTCTGAAAGTGAACGTGATTTAAATCAGTGATTTGTCCCTCGGCTAGCCTGCGTAGCTGGAGGTTCTAAGGGGTTGGGGGTTGAAGCGAATGTAACACGTCTGTCAATTTATCGCATGGTTCATCGCATTACTGATGAGATTAATTTTGTAGTGGGCGTAACTCATTTACAGCTAGTTTTGCGGCAGGCGGTTTTTCTCGCCCGCATTTTCTCCTTTCCGCGCCTCGCCTCCCTAATTTTTTGCTGCCCGCGCCTCAACTGCCCTCGCTTCAACCCCCAACCCCTTAAAACCGCCAGCTGCGCAGGCTACTCCTCGGCCGAATCTCATTAAATGATTTGAATCATTCATTAAATCAACCTACACAACTTGTATTAGATCTGTTCTTGAGTATTGTGCTCCGGTCTTTCATCACTCGCTTCCAAAGTATTTATCTGATGATTTGGAAAGGATTCAAAAACGTGTGCTTTCAATCTTATCTCCTGGGAATTCATACCAAGACAATCTGGAAAAATTCCAACTTCCAACGTTACAAAGTCGAAGAAAAGACTTGTGTGACAACTTATTTAGTAAGATAATATGTGATGAGTCACACAAGTTGTATAAATTACTTCCGCCAGAACACTAATCAAATTATGACCTTAGGCATAAAAGAACATTTAACGTTAAATGTAAAACTCTTCGTTACCAGAAAACTTTTATTCCTACGATGTGTAATCTTTTTAATAATTCTTAGATACACTTTAGTTTTTATAGCATACATTTTAAACTATTATATTGTTATTAAATTATATTCATATTGTAAATTAATTACGCAATTCAGCCCCAGGGCTGCTATGTAATTATGTTTAATAAACTATCTATCTTAATAAACTATCTATCTACCGATAGGGGCTTTTATATCAATACAATTACAATTAGATAATAGTAAAGTTCCTCCTTGAATTGCTTATATTGTTCGCATTTCCTGTTATTCACCAATTTTGTAAATGTTCCAGATTACTTATATATATATACTATATCCGATTGTAAGATTACTGAACATGCATATACACAATTATT
The DNA here is from genome assembly GCA_016169945.1 of Trachythela sp. YZ-2020. Classification (NCBI taxonomy): domain Eukaryota; kingdom Metazoa; phylum Cnidaria; class Anthozoa; order Malacalcyonacea; family Clavulariidae; genus Trachythela; species Trachythela sp. YZ-2020. Next base: position 6,076,150 of record JADLSH010000389.1, read on the forward strand.
GATATATACTATATTATTCTATTCTATAACCAGGTTAAATTGTTCTTAGTAGCAAGGAAAAAGCTTGTTATCTGCTTTGTACTAACACTGGAACATAACTGAATTGAACAGTAAATTGTTAGAATAAGAAATATGTCTTCGTAGTCGTAGATATATTATCCTATGTCAGGTTATTCATGCTATTTTTCCCACAGCCAACACATTATTCTTGGCAGCATAGTACACGGTGGCATTATTGTAACACAACACTACCGAATCTACAGGTCAGTAGGTCACATTTGTTAACTCACTGATTTTTCTGCATAGACGATGGACATGGTTTATTTTACTACGAAATTAATCAAACATGCACTATCTTTCCTCTCGCGAAAATGTATTGCTCTTACAGACGATGTAATGCTCCCCAATTAGTAGGAAATTATTCGCCTTCCAGCCTTCGAAGCACTGAGTGCAATTTCAATTTGGCAAACTGCTTTGATACATGATTGTATTTGTAGTAATAAGTATATTCTTTGCGCATTGGTACGAGTTAATCCTGCAACAGGCAGGATCTTGTTTACAATCTATTGAATATAATTTGAGATGCATAAACGTCCTTTCTATAATAAATCGGTACTAATTTTCAACAATTTCTTCCTGGCTGCTTCATCAAGACTCAAGAGACCAAACACAAAAAGAGAATACGCGCCTTGAACACCTGGAACCACAATGCGAGATTTTTCCTAACTGTATCAATTAAATTAAATTAGTCTGTTGCCTTGCTCGCTCGCTAAAGGCTCGCTCGCTGCGGCAGACAATACCCTAGCTAGCACACAATCGCTGCGGCAGCAAACACCCTAGCTAGCACACAACGTAGTCGCATCGTTGCGGGAATGTTGTCATAATTTGTTTATGTCTGACCTGAATATACTGTACAACAGATAACAACACGTTTTCGCAAATATATTTTGAGATTAATTAATTTGTTATGTGTACAAAACGTTGTAGGAATGCTTTACCGAACGTGACACGAAGACTTTGCTTCAACCTTCTGTAATGCCCGTGCAACGTTAAAACCCAACGTTGTTTTTGTCATAATTATCAATCATTTTGCGTCAACAGTATCGAATATCACAAACTTAGACTTTGACCGCAAAATTCAAAATGGACCTTTGACACACATGTGAGGACTCGATTATATATTCTCTATAACTTCATCGATTTAATTAAAGACATCGGTAATGTCTCAAGATAATTATATACTGATGAAAGTAAGTGGATATGCAGTTGTCAGAGCAAGCGCCTTTCATCTCTGAGTCTTGAGTTCGATTCTCGTTGAGGACTTTGCTCATCACACTCATGTGAAAGACTAAGTCAACGCTCTGCCGAAAGTCGTGGGTTTTCTCCGGGCACTCCGGTTTCCTCGCACAGGAAAGTTGACTGGGTAGGTTAGGATAGACAGATTAGTAAAGTAATATCACAATTATAAAAATAAATAATGCAGGCCAAGTGCATTATATAGGTAAGCTAGATACTTGATGTAATCGGTCACTGAAAAGCCCCAATGGGGACTAGTGAGCTGAATAATGTATGTATATAATATGTATATTGCTGTTCTGTACATTCACAATTTTAATCAGTTACTAGCTGTTATAAGCTTTTGAAATGTTTTACACAGCAACTCTTCGAATTTTTTGGCTGTGAAACCATTATCCGTGAGAATGAAAAGCAGCTAGCAACCGTTGGATTCAAGTGAAAGTTGTTTATAAATATGTCATTTTCAAAAATACAGACTAGTTTGTGGCAAATGTAGTAGCTACATGTTCATGCAGTCATTCGGGACACATAAGAATTCTATCACTGAACAAAATGAGCTAAAGGCGGAGTGAAATATATATTTAGCGGGATATTAACACGAATCATGGGAAGATATTTTTGACCGGCACAATTAAATCTCACAGTATATAATTGTCGGAAACAGAGAAAATATTTCGATCCGGCAATTATTGGCAAGTTTTATATTAGCCTCACGTCCTCACCTGAGATTGAATTGTAACTCAAAACTTTCGCGTTCATATAAATTCGAAATATGGAATATATATAGTCTCTTGTAAAGGTATAGTGGCATAAGCAAACAGTGGTATATACCATTCATATAATATTACTGTATAATATACATTACAGTTGAGTGGGAATTACTTATGTTACCGTATAGGTCTTGTGAAGTTACTATATGAACTTAATATATGCCCAAAAGAATTGTTTTACTTACCCCCAGCCATATTAGAGTATTGTAGTAAAAATTGTTTTCCCTCTTTCGTGTTGTTGATGCAAACTAACCAGTCTGATCTGAACTTCTGTACTATCAAGTGTGTACTGAATGAGTTCTCCGCAGGAAAATGCTAGACTTTTATGAATGCGTTTGGCCATGCATAAACACATTATAAATATTCACTTCATTCATACGTCACTACGAAAACTAGGTAAGCAATCTTATGATAAAATCTGTCCCATTTTTCGCTCCCTCACTTGATTTTTTGTTTTTACTCTCAATGACTTGCATCTCATCGCAATTTGATATTCGGCTCTTGAAATTATTATAAAAAATTATTCGCGAAAGGAATGCTTTGACGGACGTCTTCTTGCAGTATATAATCACTTCCTATTCAGCGTTACACGTGCTTATATCACAAAAAATAATTTTTGGTTTTCGAATAGAGGAAAAAAAGTTAGCTAATAAGTTCTTTTATAGTTTTTGGATTTCTCTTTTCTTTTGCTAGATATATGCATTTAAATGGTGATTTTCGTGACAAAAAGGTGTGCAAAATGAGACTGAAGTATGCAATGAAGAATTTTGCGCAGACAAAACTGGCCTGTATATAAGCACGGCAGATAAGACACAATAATATTGCCTTCGTCTATTTGTGCTAAACCCTCGCAGGCGAAGACATATTTACAAATTATAACCAAAATATTACCTGAAATTCTGATCAGAAAAGGCCAACAGAATAACATGGAATATTTGCAACGCCAACTGCGACAAACATCCCAAATACAAGCCGAGTCTTTGTTGCGACGTTTTTAATAGTACGTTACAATGAACGTCATATGAACTGTCTGCTTGTTTGTATATTCTACCTCAGGTCGCCTTAAACCACCTTAAATCGCCGTAAATCACCTTAAATCGCATCGCTTAAAATACCAATTTTTCCTTTAATCGCCTTAACTCACTTAAACGTCCCAATTTTTCCTTAAATTGCCTTAAATCGTCTTAACCCCGCCTTAACTAGCATTATCTCGCGGCGAGTTAAGGCGAGTTACCGTCCAAGAGTAGGCCTTGTTAGATCGTTAGCAATAGTTTGCAGGTCGTACGTACCTACTCAGAAGTCGGTTAGGAAAATAATTAACTTCTAGCTTCTCCTTAGTATAGTGAACGACAAGACGACGAAACGATTGTAGAACATCGCCCCCCGGCCGGTATGGTTCTATAAATGAACTGCGGGAATGTGGTAATTTATTGTACAACAGTTAACAGCACGTTTTCGCAAATATATTTTGTGATTAATCCCCGAGCCGGCGCGAAGCGCCGTGCGAGGGTACTAATTCCGCTCGGATATTTACACCCGTGTGTGTGAGAACATAGCGGATTCCAAAGTTGTCCGCCATTATGTCATGGACGAACATGGTTTTCTACTTGATGCGCATGCGCGAGATTTGGCCGAGAGAAAACTTTTTTCAAATATAGTTTTGTACATATTTTGCACTCAGGAGTCGGGAAATAATACAGACAAATAATTTTACAGTTAAAAGTACAAACCTTATCACTATTTTGCCATTTTGTGCAAAAAATAAAAGAAATATACGGCCGGTTGCGTGTTACCATTGTTACAGTGATCAACTCAGTACTTCATGTTACAATAACTTTTGGGGAGTTTAATTGCTTGGTTCTAATGGGCGAGGGGGTTCTGCATGAATGTATTTCTAGTTAATTTGTTATGTGTACAAAACGTTGTAGCAATGTTTTACCGAACGTCACACGAAGACGTTGCTACAACCTTCTGTAAATGTCCTTGCAACGTTAAAGCCCAACGATGTGAGGACTCGGTTATTCTCTATAACTTCATCGATTTAATTAAGGACAGCGGTGCATGATGTCTCAAGATATATACTGATGAAAGTAAGCGGATATATTGCTGCTCTGTACAGTCACAATTTTAATCAGTTACTAGCTGTTATAAGCTTTTGAAATGTTTTTCATGAACTTTGGGATATTGATGATACCATGTTTTACACAACAACTCTTCAAATTTTTAAACTGTGATAGCTTCACTGTGACAATGAAAAGCAGCTAGTAACAGTCGGATTCAAGTGAAAGTTGTTTATAATTACGTCATTTTCAAAAATACAGACTAGTTGTACGTTTGTGGCAAATATAGTAAATGTTCGTGCAACAAAATGAGTTAAAAGGCGGAGTGAAATATATATTCAGCGACATATTAAACAGGAATATGGCAAGATATTTTTAATTGGCCCAATAAAATTGGGAAGATATTTTTAATCGGAAACGGAGAAAATATTTTGATCCAATTATTATCGAGTGATTTTCCAGACGGGAAACGTATTCTAATAATAAATTTAAGAGCCCAGCATAATGCTTTTGATAGAGCCGTACACAAATAGATACAGAAAAGTTTTAATACAGTGACGTTTCGTCTTAACTCAATAAAATACAATGACATATGAATAATATAAGTAACTATATTACAAGGTATTAAATTACAGACAGACACAGAAAACTAGGAAATGAGAGTGGGGGGAGGGGGGGATCAGAGTAGGAAAAGAGGGACAGAATTACTGCATTGTTTGTTTAAGTTGAATTTGGGGAGTGAGAGAGCGAGACGACTTGTCGCGCTTGCAGGAAATCGCCTCACCTTGGCGCGAAAAATTAAGCGGGGCGGGGCCAAATGGGTTTTCCCTGCAAAACTTGAGTGTTGTTTTGACACAGGAGGCCCAGGCTCTATTTGCCCGCGCCCGCCTGTGCCTTCCTTATAACGAGGGAAGGAAGGAAACATTGAGACCAAAATAGCCCAGATTTGGCATATGTTACACGAAACTATCCTCGATTTTTCGCCTTTAAATGCATTTCTTTCGAGATTAATCGATATCCCCTGCAAGAATGATACCGTACAACTCTCAAAACAACGATGCTTTAATCAAAGAGCTTAAATTCGCTCTAAAATCCGTGAGGGAATGACAAAATTTGGCAAAAATATATCCGCGTGCCTGGTTTGCTGGTCAAAAACCGGAAGTCGTTGACAACTCAAAATACACTCAAACCTGATTGGACAACGAATATCAACAAAAATTTCAAATTTCAAAGTTGTCCAATCAAGTTTGAGTGTATTTTGAGTTGTCAACGACTTCCGGTTTTTGACCAGCAAACCAGGCACGCGGATATATTTTTGCCAAATTTTGTCATTCCCTCACGGATTTTAGAGCGAATTTAAGCTCTTTGATTAAAGCATCGTTGTTTTGAGAGTTGTACGGTATCATTCTTACAGGGAATATCGATTAATCTCGAAAGAAATGCATTTAAAGGCGAAAAATCGAGGATAGTTTCGTGTAACATATGCCAAGTCTGGGCTATTTTGGTCTCAATGTTTCCTTCCTCCCTCGTTATAAGGAAGTCACAGGCGGGCGCGGGCAAATAGAGCCTGGGCTTCCTGTGGTTTTGACAGAATGAACTGACAGGTTTGCCATACGAGATAAGACTCGTGTTACAAACTTGCTACACTTTTCATGCTATTCGACAAATTCGTGAAGGCTATAACTATAACAAGGGATGGGGAGTCGGGGAATGGGGAATGGAAAAACCCGGAATACTAAAAGCCGAATCTCTAAAACCCGGAATACTAAGAGCCGGAATCTCTAAAACCCGGAATACTAAAACCCGGAATACTAAAACCCGGAATATTAAAACCCGGAATCTCTAAAACCCGGAATTATAGACTTTATTTAATGTAAAAACGCGTATAACTGAAACCGAAACCGCCTGTGTTTTAACACATCGATTCATTCTCAGCTGTCAGATTATTACAACAGGCCATGGCAAAGGGTTCACCCTTCCTTGATACACCCCGTATATTATAATATAATATAAAACTACGAAGTATATTGTAAGCAATACTATAAATAGAACGAGATTAGCAAAATGATCAAACAGGAGCGAATGGTGAATCATAATAAGATTGAATCAACTCACTTACACCGATTAAGTTGATGCGCGAAACATCATAATTCACTCCTATTTGAGCGTTTTGCATAAAGTTTACTCTATGTGTTATGACCTATGTCTATGACAAGAACAGTCCCGCACCAGACTCCATGTGCACGTCATATCCAAGTTAAAAGTTGAGTTCAGCTGCAATGTATATAAGTTTTTAAAGAGAGATAAGCTAGAGAAGTTCTTAGCAGGGCCAGTGATTATGATATTGTTCCAGAGCTTGATTATACGATTAACATATGAAGCTTGGAAAGTGCTGGTTCTACAGTATGGAGTTTTTATGTTCCTGCTTGACTTAACCTAGTGCGACCGTGCGAGACAAAGGAAACAAACTTAGAGATGTCCAATTTGATGTAACCATACATGGCTTTGTGAAAGAATACCAGATCCTTAACTTCTCTGTCGTAGCACAGTGGAAGTAACTTCAAAGTTATTAATCTGTCTTTATAGGACTGTTCTCCTCTTCTTTGCTTGAGTATCCACCTGGTGGCTCTTCTTTGGACACCTTCCAACAGCGAGACATGTGCTGGAGATCAGACCTGGGTGGCATAGTTAAGGTGGCACTTCACATATCGAACTCATTGCTGATGGTTCAGGACATTTGGCGCCAGACCCCGTTCTTGCAATTTGACGCGCGCCGCTTGCTGTTTTCAATATAGCGGACAGCAGGCCAAAAAGAGTGAGAAACAGACCAAAGAGACTTGTAGACGAAATATCAGTTGGGAAGCCGGATAAAAAGAAGAAAATGCAAGCTGCAGACAACAATTTGTACGAGATTGAAATAAAAGAGGTCGACATTGATGCTCAAATGCTTAAAATACATTTCAAAGGCTATGATGAAAAATTTGACGAATGGTGACCATATCGCGAAAGCAAAACATCCAACCTCCATTTGCCGGACCTAAATATTTCCAAACTAACAAGTTTTACACATCAAAATGCTCGAAATTTACTCTTCTTTTCAGATTTGGCGGTAAATGCTATCCCGCGCATGCTCAATTTGCATAAAATACCCAAACCCCAGCCAACACCATCGCTGAGCGCAGTCAAAAAAGTTCAAAAATGACCAAAAAAGTCCAAAAATGCCGGATGTAATTTTCCTTTTAATAGTTTTAGTCATACATCAGTAGGCTTCTTATATACTTAATTTTCATAATCTGAAGGTAAATGGTTCATTAATTAAAAGTGAGGACTATAAAACCAGAAAATATTAGAAAAAGGACCTTTTTTAATAAGCGCGCACGCCAAAAAATTGCAACATGTGAAGGTATTAGGCCAATGTCATAGGTGAGTTCGATATGCCAGGGAAAGATAGAGAGAACGACGGGCTTTCGCGTCAGTCAGCAAGGGGCAAGTTCTACGTAAATACCCAAGCATTCGGTTGGCTTTACTGACCACGGCGAGTACTTGCTGATCCCAAGTGAGTCGGTTGGTCATGATGACTCCAAGATCTTTTTCATTTCCGACATGGGACAGTGTTGTATCCCCAAGATCGTAATCAAATCTTAGTGGATTACACTTTCGGGTAACTGTCAATACTTTACACTTTGATGCGTTCAAGTCGATGTTGTTGTTCTGCCACTCCACGTATCCAGACGACTCAGAGATTGTTGGAGACTTTCACAGGTTTGTATACTGGATACATGTTTGTAAAGTTTTGAGGCATCAGCATACAGTGCTGTCTGTGTCTTTTCTGATATAACTTTGGGAAGGTCATTGATAAAAATTACGAACAGTATAGGACCAAGTAAGCTTCCTTGGGGTACACCAGACGTGACAGATGCCCCATCAGAGGCTACACCATCTACCACAACTCTTTGAACACGGCCATGGAGGTAATCAGCAAACCAGTTCAGCAAGTTTCCTTTCACTCCGTACGATTTCAATTTCGCGAGAAGAATGTCATGGTCAACCGAATCGAAGGCTTTCGCGAAGTCTAAATACAGAATAACCGTTTGGGTGTTCTTATCTAAACTAGCACCGATAGCATGAAAAACAGACAGAAGTTGGGTCACACATGAACGATTTCTGATGAAGCCATGCTGTTCATCTGCAATGAGATGGGATATGTGGCAGTATAGGTTATTTCTGACAGAGCGTTCGAGTATCTTGCTAACGATCGACAATAGCGAGATTGGCCGGTATTTCTCAGCGATTTCTTTCGCCTCTTTCTTATGAACAGGTGTGATGTTAGCTGACTTCCATTCCATGGGTACACGACCACAGTTTAAAGAGTGGTTGAATAACGCACATAAACTTGGACCAATTTCCTCACAACATTCCTTTAATAGACGACGATGAATTCCGTCCGGTCCACGTGCCTTGGTTACATCTAAACTGCGCAGATTGTCCACAACTTCTTCTACACTAACAGTAATGTCAGATATCTGTGATTCGGTTTGAGATGGGATCCTGTAATCATCGTTCTTAGTGTCTCCTTTCGGGTTTTAAGTTCGAAACACAGATGTATATAGTGATTATATCAGGTGATTATATCATGTGATTATAATATTAGTACAGCGCGTGGACATGGCAAGACGTGTTAAAAATTGTTCCGACAAAAACATGCAAAAATCAGAATCGAGCTTCGTTCAATACAACAGAGTTAGCCTTTTGCGTGGCATATCAACGAACGAAAAAGGCAACTGATATGGGCCGATTCGCTAGAATCGTTACAGCTGTTTGTAGAAGAAGTGTTGAATATCGCTAACGGCATTTGGACTTGTCCTGGCGGCGAAGCGAAGCAGTTTAAGAATGAAGACTTAGACATTCGCTGGTATCCTACGACACAATCAATCACTGTGAATGGAAAACTAGAGAACGAAATCAAAGAAAAGCTTCATTCGCTAGCTTCTACATATCGAAAATATCGAAAATAACGAAGAAACTCCAGACCATGACGACCATAACGACGAGAATTCAATTCATTCTTTTGTTAAAGACGACCCGGCGCTTTCCTTAGAGTCACTTCAAAAGCAATTAAAAACTCTCACCAAAGAAGTAGACGCAAACTCAGCCGCTAAGCTCGAACTCAAACTAAAACAACAAGTACAAACAACAAGCTCGAAAAACTAAAAGGAAAAAAGGCAACCTCAGTTGAAAAACCTAAACGACAACCTTCAAGAAAGAGTAAAAAATGCAGAAGATGAAAGGGACAGCCTAACTACAGCAATGCGATAACTATTTGAAGAATCTTATCCCAAAGGTTACCCACCAAGCACAAGTCAGAGTGATATGATCACTGTACATAACGACCAACGCGACTCGGTTGACTGTACCCACCAAACAAGCGAAGTTTTAAACCCAGATATTCAAACAAGAAATAGATTCACCGCCCTAAATGTAGAAGAAAACATTTCAAACGGTGCCGATGACCGAGCAGCTACTGATCATGAGACACAAACAGCCAATTGTAACAAAAAGCAACCTATCAAGCGGACGACTAAAGACCAAGACGAGGTCTATGAAAATCATCGCCGCGATGAGCAATCACGGATGCAGACTGACCATCGGAAACCTGTAAACGTGGCCATCCTTGGAGATTCTATGCTGAAGTACGTGAATTCTGCACAGTTGCGAAAAAGCACCAAAGCTAACACCCAGATAAAAACATTCCCAGGGGCCAAAGTAGATGACATGAAATTCTATGTCAAACCAACCTTGGCCCGTGCTCCCGATCATTTAATCTTACACATTGGCACAAACGACCTAAAACATAGCTCACCTCAGAAAATATCAAGTTCTATATCCACACTTGGGCAAGAAATTTAAAAAGAGCTTCCTATGACGAATCTTGTAATATCAGAAGTGATTACAAGAAATGACGATCCTAACTTAAATGTGAAAATCGAAGAACTTAACACAAAGTTATCTCAGGTATGTTCAAATAATAACTGGAAACTCATTACGCATAATAATATATCTACAGTCCATTTAAACCCATATGGCCTTCATTTAAATAGACAAGGAACTGCAAAGTTGGCCAACAACTTTATATAGTTCTTAAATAATTGTAATTGACTGCCTGTACTTCGCATCAATAATGCTCCAATTCAAGACCTGAAAATAAATGTTAATCATAATGTACCTGACTGTGTACACATATCGACGCCAGAACATAATAACAGAGTAGACTATTCAATGAATGTATCACGAGATGACTCCGGCGCAGAATCACCGCATAGCCAAGCTAACCCTTACCCGAAACTGAAAGGTTTTTCTATAGGACAACTAAATATTGCTAGTTTAGTAAAACATATCGAAGAACTCCGAATTTTCATTACCAAAACACCTTTCGATATATTATGCATTAATGAGACGAGGCTAGACAATACAATCAAAAGCTCGGAAGTTGAAATTCAAGGCTACGACCTTGTTAGACACGATAGAAACAGAAACGGAGGGGGAGTTACAATCTACGTACGTACGTAATGTTATACCATTTTCAGAAAGAAAATCTCTAATCCCAGAAAACGTTGAGGCAATCTGTCTTGAAATCAAAAAGCCAAAATCCAAACCAATAATAATTTCGACATGGTACCGACCACCAGGGTCTAGTAACACAGGAATACTTGACTGCTTTGAAACTTTTCTTCAGAACATTGATAACGCGCCGTACGAGAACAAAGAAATTATAATAACAGGTGACTTCAATATAGATCTACTACCCAAAGATAATGAATGCTGCAACACCAGACGATTAAATGAACTATTAAACGCATATCAATTACTGCAACTTATAAATAAACCGACTAGAATAACTGTGTCAACCAAAACGCTGCTTGACTTGATAATTTGCAAAATTGATGATTCAAAAACAATAGCTTCAGGAGTTAGTAGTATTATAGGTACCGATCAACCCTTATTTTTAGGGGGGAGCAAGGGGGAGCACATCATTAAAAATTCAAACATCATTAGCATATGGTACATTAACATACAGGGGGATGCAGCGTCATTAACAGGGGGGAGCAAGGGGGGAGCACATCATTAAAATTCAAACATCATTAGCATATGGTACATTAACATACAGGGGGGGACAGCGTCATTTACAGGGGGAAGCAGCGTCATTAACAGGGGGGAGCAAGGGGGGAGCACATCATTAAAATTCATTAACATAAACATTAATTATATATTGACGTCATAATGATATGCAAGGCGAGTTTGGGCAAAACAGTCATTATGTTGAGTTCAGCATATTTTGTGTGAAAAATAATATGGGTTTGTTGTCGCGAGATTTATAAACTCCTTCAATCTCGTATCTAGTGAAGTATTTTTTCTGAGTCGACCAATACTATTAAGTTTACAAAGTTTCAAGCGTTTATTTAGTAAAGCCTATACAAGTGAGATTTACAAACATTGTCGTTTTGGCGTTAGAAACATAAATATTTTGATGCATTTGTTGCTAATGTAAACTAAAGTCAAAAGGCTTGTTTGGGCGAAACAATCATTACGTTGAACAATCACAATAGCGTCACAACAGATGTTGGAATTACTTTAATCAGTTTGTGGCTAAGAATCAACTTGTGCTTCGTGTCAATATGTGTGCTTCTAGTTTAGTGACAGATGAAGAAATAGAGAAATGGGTTCCCTCTCTTGATGATGGTGACAACGAAGAGATATATACTGACAAAGAGTTTCTTGAGAAGGTTTGGTACATGTGTGTTAAGCATGGATATATTTCTAAAGATTATGATATCATGGGAAAGTTTCTTGACGAGATGAGATTCATTCCATAAGCAAACAATGTAACGGTTGAGGATGCCCTAATGGACCTTGACTTTTTTTTTAAACCGGGGTCAAGATTAAATGGTTTCTTCGAATGGAAGAAGCAAGAAACTCGTGTGATCAATACTGGCATCGAACTTTTCAGTAATCCACTACAATACCGGTACAAGATTGAAGAAACAGGAGACACATTTAATAGTACTAAATCTAACACTAAACCAATATCGTCTATTTTACTCCTGCTCCAGAGAAGATACTTGTGATTTCTTTGAGTGGGTCGAGACTTCACCCGGTATTATCAACACGGGTATCGTGCTTTTCAGTAATCCACTACAATATCAGTACAAGAGTCTTGAAACAGGAGAGATATTTAACAGTAGAAAAGCTGATACTAAGGACGCGAACGAGGAATATCTTTTCCTCAAATCTGCAAACGCTCTTACGAGTGAACTTGATCAAATATTATAAATGTAAATGATTGTTTGTAATAAAACTTATAAATATCATGTAGTTCACTGTTAATTTGCTTTTAACCTTTGCGCGATGGAGAATATAGATATAATTTATGACAAGTTAAGACGAAATGAGATTGATATTGATAAGCAAACCCTATCGTTTCATATAAATACAGTTCTGAACCAACACGAAGATTTATACCGTTCAGTGATTGTTTGTGATATATATTTAACATTAGACTATGTAAAAGCAGCGAGAGATATATACGACAAATTTAAAACAGAAAGCCAACACAATTCTATGCGTTGCCATGTCTTGTTAGGTGAAAGTTATTAAATCTAGTTTGCATAGTATGATCATTAAACCGGTCATTAACACAGCCAAACAATAAAATCCCCAGACATTCATGAGCGAACACAAATCAAATTAATATCAGCAAACAAATTTTACTTTAAAAGTATCGATTTATAAACTCTTTGTTTGTAATAAATATATTCTCGTATCTAGTGAATTTTGAGATTCGACGTTATGGAACAAGGCCAGGCGAGTTTGGGCGAAAAAACAATAAATTTGGTGAGTTCAGCGTATTTTGTAAGTACGTCACAATTGCTAAGCGTTCCTATATATTTTCCCTACATTCGTTTGAGTGTCGTTTACAAGTAATACGATGGAGTGCCTACATGGTAAGTCTGCATCATCTACGACAAAGCAGATTTTCAATTTGTTGGAAGGAGTGTATGCGAGTGCTGTGGCTTCTGAGGTGCAAAAACTTGGATGTGAGGTTGATCATCCAAGTCAAAGACAACACGATTGCCTTATGATGAACCTGTATGAGAGATGGCAAATCTATGGTTTACAAGCGATTGAAAGAGTGGGCGAGAAGCGTATGCTTTGGTATGAATTCGTTAATGTCGCAAGGATACTGAAATTGAAGGTTGAGAGAGATTTATTCGACCATTCGCAGCAATTGGAGAAAGATCCAGATTCCACGTTTATCTATTCTTTAATGGAGTTACATGAGAGTCCTGACAACCACGAGCTACGGTGTGTCTTGAACTATTTGTGTCATAAGAGACGGGCGTTTTACGAAGAGGATCTACTAGAGTCTCTTGCCGAGACGTTAGTAGTAATGATGGACACTTGAGCTCACTTTTCTAGACACCCCTACCCAAATCCCAGACATTGTGGCGGCACCAACACCCGATTCACCTATCACGTGTCACTCACGTGACAAAACTATTGCGTAACAAAGGGTAGACAAAAGGAGACAATAAAAGACACTAAGGAGACAATAAAAGACACTAAGGAGACTATTGTAAAACATTGTTTAAAAACATTGTGTTATAAAATATTTTAATGCATAAAATATTTTGGAGACTATTGTAAAACATTGGTGACATCCAAAAAATATTTTTTATTGTAAAATATTTTTTAAAACATGATCGGGAGACCATAGGGTTTATAAGGACATATTAATATTTAATACCCATATGGTAATGTATCAAAATCTGGTTGTATAACTCGCTTGTTGTAAACTAGTTTAAAATTCTTTTCCTTACGTTCAGTTGTAATGTCCTGTGTAACCTTATTTCTAGTAAACATATTATCGATAATAGTTACTTTGTCTAAACTTCCATCTATAATTTTACCCATACTTTCCCCGTTAAGTTTCTCACTGTTTTCGTAGTTTAAAGTGAACCCTTTAATCTTACAAACCTCCTTACCACTTTCAGTTTTGAAATAATATGACTTTGGACCACTTGCTCTCCACTTTTTTATAGGATCTCCATTTAATTCGTCGGTTAACCCAGCTAACATACTGCTGTTTGGTAACTTATCCTCACCTGGTTTTTTAGTGTACATAACGCTATCGGTATCGCAACCTGAAACTCTATTACCTAATGGTTTTAAACACTCATTATACAACCTTACCCTTGCACTACTTGTTGTAAATGCTGCAATTAAAATGTTGGTTTTATCACTGTTATCTTTAAATTTGTCTTTTACAGTGTAATTTACCAACATAATATCGTCAGTTAAACAATCCATGGTTATGTCATCTATTGTCGGATCCAATATAGTGTCGTAAAACTCTTTTGGTTTTGTTATGTACTTAGTCTCACCATATTGTATTCTTTGACCAAACTTACCCCAAAGATTGGTTAAACACGACTTCGCGACTGTTCGCATACCAGGATTATATTTTATCTCACCAAGTTCCACATCTATACTTTTAAGTACCTCAGATCTAAAATGTTCCTCGTCACGATAATCTGTATCAGGTCCAACTTCTAATTTAGAACATTCTATTTTTAACTTCATGAATTTTCTTACATAATCTTTGAATAGACCTCTATATTTGTATGGATTGTGCCATGTCTCGTAAACACAACCCACTTTATAACCATTGTCTACTGCAACTTTTAATTCGTTAGAACACCATGTCCCCACAAATGACCTTTCCTCATTGTTATGGAAGCACTTTTCTTGTTGTTGTTTTTCTGAGCATGTACGACACAATGAGAATAATAGTTTAAAATTCTTACCTACTTTTGTTCTGACTGGTAACACCGGGTGATATAAACCTTTCGGTGGATACACTTTACATTTAATAAGCCCAAATAAGTTTGGGTCATACTCTTGGAGGTTATTATTTTTAATAGGGTGTCCAATAGGGTACTCATCGTAATATTGGACGGTTGGATACATACTTACAAAGTCATCGTAACATCCAACCTCACCATGGTCAAAATCATATTTAAGCTTTGTTATTTCTGTACGACCACCATAAAATGCATCTCTTGGATTTAACGGTTTTATAATATCCTTCTTTCCCTCATAGTCTTTGAAATTAGGGTCCTTTAAAAGTTCACATTCGTAAATTTCTACAAGATTGTATCCAGCCTCAACAATCTTTTTGTTTTTACTTTCCGTTCGTGCTTGTATATTACCAGTATCTTTTGGGCAACACTTTGTACATTTATGCCAGTAACAACCTTGGAACTCGTACACTGTGTTAGTGTCTTTACAATATCCATCTACCCTTCCTACTCCCTCAATCTTGTACTCACTACCGTTTAATGCATGTTGTATATATACCTTTTCTATCTCACTTATATATTCTAACCACTTAATACTAATTTCACTATAGTTTTCAGACTTTTTAACATCTTTAAGTACTGGTAATGTGTTTGGAATTAAAGACATACTCCTAAATATAGCCATACACACTCCTGCGATGGTAACATATTGTAAGGGGTCTATGTTTGAAGTTTCGATAAAACTTTCCCTAAAAATTACCATTGACCTCCTAAGGATATCGACATCGGATTCACAATAATCTCTAAACTCTTTTTTGAAGTCGAATGTTTCATCTTTTACACCATCGTACCACTTGTCAAATTCCTCTCGTCTTTCTATACTCATTTGGTTTGGTCCATACATTTCCTTACAAGGTATAGGTCCTATATAATTTTGGTTACATGTCTTATTAAATTTGTGCGGGAAGAACCCTTTTTTAAGTTCTGTTAATCCAAATGTTTTTGGAAATTTATACAAAGGGAGTTGTACAAAGTTTAAGCTATCGATGAACTTAAATAAATACTCCTTTCTTATGCCCACCTGCATATACATAATTTTTGTACCATTGTAAATAATGTTGTGTGGTTTGATACAATTTTTGACACACCATTTTAGTATAAAATGTAGGTCATACCCCTTAGAGTTATGAGCGATGAAGGTGTGATTAGTGTTTTCACTCTTAAAAATTTCTTTACAAAAGGTATCTATCTCGATGAACCACTTCTTATTACCAACATAATCTTGTAAACTAGCACCGTTAACAACATGTATACCTGTCTCATCGGTTGTCTCAAAGTCGAAAAATTTATAATTAGTTGTTCTTGTTTTACAACATTTACACCACCAAAACGGGTTTTTCTCATCTACACCACACTTATAACCCTCCTTCTTAGTACACCAACCACCTTTTGTTTCCTGTTTTACCATGTAACATTGATGAGTAGCATCCTCTACATATTTCTCACTGTTTTTACACCGAGAATAACCACACAAGTGATCTCTTAAACTAACATCTTTTACAGTAATTTTACACCTCGGACATTTTTGTACAAGCTCACAAACAATATCAACCGGTTCTTTTTTACTAGACTTTTTAGGTTTTGAAGCCCTATTTCTTAAATGCTCATCAAAACAAGGCTGACCGTAGAATGACCTGTTACACTCACCACAAACCATTACAATATGTTCGTCTTGGTTACATTTATAGGCCTTAAAACATGCCAAACACTTATCTGGACATTTGTGTTTATCGCGGTTACCATATGATACATTACATGTGTAACAGTAATAGTGCTTACCTAAAAATCCAGGCATTTTTGTTATCACATGAAAATGATTATTTATATTGAACAGATATATTTTTTGGAAGGTTGGGTGACCTCCATTTGTCGTAAATTTTACCTCACCAAAATTATTATCCACAACAATAATTTCTATGTCTAAATATTTTGCGAATACAACCAAGTCTTCTAATGTGTTACCATCTTTCTTAATTTCCACACCTGCTTCCTCGTGGAGTTTAATAGCTTCATCCTTTTGTAGTTTTCTACTACCATTAAAACCATTTTTAAGTTGGCTCTTAGTCCATTTACCCTTGTTGATGTTGGCCAGTGCAGTTACAATGGATCGCGCCATACATATTTCATCGTCATTTTTTATTGTTATCACACTTGTTTTCATCGTTACATTATTTGTATTGAGTTTTAATCTACCAGATCCACGAGGTATTTTTACGTTTTGTACATCAATCTGAAGCTCACCCAAAGGAACTTCCTTGTACTCAACAAAATCTATTACCCTTTCCATAAACTCAGATGTAAGACCATCTTGAGGTATACTGACTAGTTTTGTACTTATTGGTTTATGCCATGTTGGGTGGTTAGCTACTAGTCTTATTTTGTCACCAGGTTTAAGGTTACATTCATCGATGGTTTTGTTTAATGCACTGGTAAAGAGATCAACAGGATTAACAACACCCGATATTATGGGTGTATAAACAACAAAATGTGCAGTAAATTTCTTGCTGTGACTTTCCCTGATTTTAACCAGTTTAAATGAATTACTTTGGGTTTTCTTTTCGGAAATACCCTTAGATAAAGTATTGATATTACTCTCCATTTTATTATTACATTTCATTTTCCATGAGGAAAATGAAATTTTTTACGCGCTTACAACATAACACTTAACATCCAACCAAGACCTAATCCAACTAATCCAACTGTCACATGTTTGTACTCATCCATTTTTTCTGATGGTTTATAATAGTCCTCCAAAACAGGCGGTCTTGTAAACACCTTACCATTGTGTGTAATCTTTTGTAGTTCCAACAAGGACTTGTTAACAGAATTCATATCGCTATTTGCGTCTAAAAGTTGTCGTCTCATTGCTGTAATCCTTTCCTTGTTACTTGCTTGCTTCTCGTACCATTTGTTCTTTGCCGCTGTTAATTGTTCCGTTGCAATGTTGTGTCTTTTAATCTCTGTCTGGTATCCTTTGTGATCTAAAAGTCTAAACAGGTAACCGGTTCCTGTAAATGCCACTGCATTAAACAGGCCTGATAACGCAATTGTCGTTGCCATATTTTATTTTCACAACCATTAATTGTTCCATGGCATTGTTGAACCTTTTAATTTCGGCTTGATATTTTAGACCATGACGATGATCTAAAAGTCTAGACAGATAACTAGCGCCTTTGAACGCTACCGCGAACGATGCATTGTAAAGTGCTATCACAGTGAATATCTTTGCTATCATTTTTATTTAATCATCTCCTTTAAAAGGATTCTCGGGTAGCATCTTCTTTGCCTCCAACATCTTAATTACACTCGTACTGATACCGAACGCAGCCGTCAGTTTCAAAAGTCCCTCCATTGTACCTGGGATACTTAATGAATCTTTCATTAATTTTTTACTTACATAGGAGACTGCGACAGCACCTGCCACAATTAACAATGAGTCATATAACTCTTTTGGTAAATTTTTAAATACACCAGCCATTATTTATTACAGTACTAAATAAACAATGTACAAAGTTAAAGAACTTTTACCTACTTATGAGAAGATAACTTACTCTCAAATAAGAGGGCCTAAAAAGCAAAACATCTTTACGCTAACGCCAACGGAAATATCTGAGAACCAGGAGCTTTACGTTAACATTCCAAAACTGTATGAGAATGTATGTTTGGTTCCAGGATCATTGTACATCGTGGGTTCATTTAAATCCAAAAATACCAAGTCGTGGTTTCTTAACAACCTCGCTAGTCTCCTACAAAAAAGTTTAGAGATAACTGTCGATGGGCAAGTTGTGTACGATAACACAGGGGAATCTCACTATGAGGTTTACAAAGCACTATGGGAAACCGAAGAAAAAAGAAAGAACATGGTGTGTCAAGGGGTTGCCAACGAGAACACTCGTAAAATTATGAGTGGTGATGACACTGGTGACAAAACTGTGAAAGCGGATAAGTACTTTGGTGAGCTTTTCAAAACCAAAGTCCACATTCCTCTTGGTAAAATCTTGAGAGATCAAGGGTTATATGCACCCTATGGTATGAAATCAAACATAAGGTACAAGATTACACTACCACCTGCCACAGAAATTATGAAGGCACAATCTGGTCAAATAGTCGCTGGTTACACAATAGAGGACCTCCATCTTGAATATGAGACAATAACATCCCAAGAATTGTACCAACAAGCATTAAATTCCTACAATGTGGGGAGGTCACTACTCCACACTCAAGCGATGTTGATGAAAAAAGAGACATGGGCAAAGGGATCAACATTGGTAAATTTAAACATTAATGTACCACGAAAATCCATGAGAGGTATCGTACTTCTGTTTCGTGATGACACTGAGGACTCCGAACACTTTGTGTATCCTAACATATACTCTGTTAAAGTTGCTATTGAGGGCACTCCAAACTCTCTGTACTCCCAAGGTCTTGAGGAACACAATCTCTTTAAATCCGCAGAAAACTTCTTCTTGAATTACACAACAGACACACTGAGCATAACTGACTTTTACACTGATAACAAGTTTGCACTTGTAATAGACATGAGAACAGTTTGTGACCCAACGGTAGCAGGTATTGGACGAAAAATCCTCAACACACAGGATGGTGTGTTACTAGAAATTAAGAAAAGGGTTACCACAAAGGATCTAACATGTTATGTATACATTATATCTGATGGTGTGATAAACATTGTTGGAAAACAACTACAAAGTATTGAGTTTTAAATTCGTAAACAACTTTTCTAATCCTAAAACAAGGATTAGAAAATTATTTTACTCACAATCTGAACATACTTCTTCGCTATCACACGAACATAAATCTCTACATAAATCTCTGCATACATGTAAATCATATTCGTTATCATCAAGAAGAAACGCTACACATGCTACTGCATTTTAAACAACTCCTCACCAACGTTTGGGGGTATGCTTTTATGATATAGGCAGTAATTACACTTCTTGGGCAAATATACATACATTCATTATGTTAATCATTTATTCCACTTGATCATTAACAACGATATCCTCAGGCTTCCTAATCCTAAAATAAGACCTAGTATTTTTAGTAACAAAAAATAGGGCATATCAGGGCATGGTTTCGCTACTGGTTTTGGTAGCTTCCTCTTCTTTGCTTTTTTAGACAGATCGCTTAGTTTTTCATTGGCATCTTTCCTTTCAGGATCTGTTTCTTTAATAGGATCTGTTATACTTGTTTCACTCATATTTTATTCATGGTAAAAAGAAAAACTTCATAATATAACCAGTCACCATTGAGATTACTAATAGTGCTTGTAATTCTCTTGTGTTTGTAGGTGGTACCTCTCGGGGGTAAACTAAATTTAGATTTAGTGTGTGTGTGTGTCTAGGGGGACCGTTGGTGTCCCCCTAGATTCAGACTTCACATTCACTTCGCTCACTTCACTCACTTCACCCACTTTGCTCGCTTCCTTGTTAATATGTTCGTTGTGGCCAAATGTCATTCCGTTACCAACCACCATTAAAATGTTGTTGTAACCTGGTATTTTTTGTTTTAATATTATCAGATCACTTGGAATAAGAATGACACCTGGACTAATTGCAAAGTTTAAAATTACATTAGTACCTTTTATGGCATTTCTCATGTTAGAAATGGTAACGGTTTGATCGTCCTGTATAATAGTATCCTCCACTAGTTTCTTAAAAACCTCTTGTGTTTGTAAGGACTTAGCACCTTTTCCCACAATGGCCCATCTAGTACTTGCCTGTGCACCAAGTACACAGTACACATAAGATTCTAAACTTTGTTGAAATAACAACTGTCCTGTTTGTGTTAATCCTGTTGACTCTGTCGCAATAAACATTTTATAATCATCCAAACTTTTAATGGTCCTGTCACCACGCTTTTGATATCTAATCCCACTTTGACCTTGGTTACCAACCACTGGTCTGTAATTTCTAACAGTTCCTCGTGGTTGTTTTGCTAACCAAGTACCTATCTGTTCTTGACCGTGATGAAATTCTGTCGTCCACTCATACACGACTGGGATGTTAATATTTATTATATTTTTAATTCTTTGGTTTAAAAACCTATCCATCTTACTAGGATTCCTAATGAACCTTCTCATGTGGTAATACAAGTGATACCTCGCCAAGTTTCCCACAAATGTATTTTTGGACTGAAAATGTTGGGTACTAATACCACAAACATAAGTTGAAACAAACGCAGCCAAACAAGCGGCCAAATATGGATTCTCCTTGTAGTCGTTAAAGTTGGTCATGTTTTTTGTAATCACAAGATCTGGAAGCGTTGGGTCAAAACTCATCGTATTGTTTACAAAAATACTTAGTTTACTAGGGTTTCCTGCAAATAAACCTTTGGTAAAACCCTGTACAACCCCTTTTGTATTCCAAATTCTAGGTTGCCAGTCCAATGCCCATCCAAAAGCGAAACTCTTGGCCTTAATATCGTAAGCTCTGCCATTATGGACAAACATTGTCCTAACAAAAAGTGTGTTTCCGCGGTAGTCCTTTACAGGTTGAAACATAAACTTATCAACATCTGCATAGGGGTATTTTTCTTTGAATTTTTGTTGTGCTGTCATTTTATTAAATAAAATGTCAAAGTTAACAGTATTTGTATCCGAAAACAATTTGGATGTAAATTTAAATGTCTTCCAACATAACAAAAGTAAACTGTATCTCCGATCTGCCACCATATTTTGGGAGTTCCACAATGTTTTACGGTATCAAATTACACATGGGGCTGATAAAATTGTGTTTGACAAAGGATATTGGACATTTGCAAACATCCAAAGTAAACTTAAAGACGAGGGTATCACACTTGTCGCAAACCATCGTAATTCCACATGTTCGATAAAAGCTGAAAAATCTTTAAACCTGGGTAACAACATAGGTCCTATGTTAGGATTCCCACTTGACACAGCGTTGTTAAAAGATATCTGGCACAGTTCCAACCATGTTGATGTTAACCATGGATTAAAATATGTTAACATAGAGTGTAGTATCGTAAATACTTACCAAAACTTTGATAGCAATGGAAAACAAAGTCAAATAATAGCATCGTTACCAGTTACCACAACACAAGGGTTATTAGATAACTCCACATTTTACGATAACATCAACTCAAAAACGCCCATTGTCCAAAGATTTAATGCAATGTCATTTAAACTTACGACTAACATTGACATTCACGTAAACATGAGTGCCTTGTTAGAACTTGAAATAGTTTAAAATAAAACTATGAGTTTTGAAATAGAACAAGGTCTTAGAAATTTGTACCATTCACCGGGAACAGGTTATCAGTCTATCGAAAGATTGTACCAAAAAGCAAAGGAACAAGGATTAGATGTCTCGCGTAAACAAGTTAAAGAGTGGATTTTAACACAAAAAACTTACACGACTACGAAACAAAAAGGTGGCTCACATGTGTATCGTAAAACCATAGTTAGCGATCTTGGGGATCAACTACAATTAGACATGGTCGATATGACAGAAGGTCGTAAGGGTGTTAATAGTGGTTACCGCTGGATTTTAACAAGTATAGAAATATTATCCCGATACGCTTTCACAGAACCTAGCAAAACAAAAGGTGGTCTTGATGTCTCACACGCTATGGAAAAAATACTAGGTGAATTTAAAGTTAGGTTTGGTAAGTACCCTGATGTCGTCCAATACGATGATGGTAACGAGTTTAAAAACAAAAATGTTAACGCACTACTTGACAAACTTTGGATAAAACATTTTACAACACTTATTAAAAAAAATAACAAGGCCTTTTTTAACAGAAAGGCTGCCCTTGTGGAGAGATTAAACAGAACTTTAAAAACAACGATGTGGAAATATTTTACAGAACATCAAACAAACAAGTGGTTACATATTTTAAAGGATGTTACATTTAATTACAACCACAGTGTACATAGAACCATTAAGATGAAACCTAACGATGTCAATGAGAAAAACAAGAATGATGTTTGGATTACTTTGTATGGGAAGACTAATGCACTTAAAGAACCAAGATACAAAGTAGGTGACATCGTTCGTGTGGAAAAATATCACACAGGTACCAGATTTGTTAAGGGTTACACAATTAATTTTACGGAGGAAACATTTAAAATTACAAAAGTACATCGTGGTGATCCTGTTATGTACAGTATCCAGGACATTGCTACTGGTGAGAACATACATGGTAGGTTTTACGAAAGAGAACTTAGCGAAGTTAAATAAATGGCAACAGAAATAGAAATGGGTGATAATATTGAAACTGACCTTGATGATGATGACCAGGACCAAGAAACTCCCATAGACGAATCTACTTTCAACGAACTTATGGAAAAAATAAACGATAGTGGGGTTCTTGATGAGGACCCCCTTGACGGTTCAACTAACAATGCAAAAGGGAGCACACTTGATCAAAAACCCAGTAATAATCCTGACCCCAACATAAAAGGAAAAACTCTCATGGAAGATTACTTATATTACTTACAAAATAGACCAGATAGTGATATTGATCCTGATGATCCTTATCCATCTGTTGAAACACTCGCCGCCAAAGGGATCACACTTGGCCAACCCAGTAATAATCCTGATGAAAAAATATTAGAGGATATAAAGTCTGGACATGACGATCCTTTACCAAATATTAATTACCCAACACCCCTTGATGAGGGTGTTGTCACAATAACAAAGAAAAAAAAACAAGATGATGTGGGTGTTGTCACAATAACAAAGAAAAAAAACCAAGATGATCCATTACAGGAAAAATCACGACTTACTAAAGTCATAGATAGGGCATCAGACTGGCTTGGTGGTGTAGTAGATGATGATGAGCAAAAAACACCTACTACCAAACAAAAAACACCTACTACCAAACAAAAAACACCTACTACCAAACCTCCTGAACAGGAAAAACCATGGCTTACTAGGGTCGTAGATGGGATATCAGATTGGCTTGGTGGTGTAGTAGATGACGATGATGATGACAATAATAAATTAATGGCAACAAAACCACCAGAAACTATTCCAGAAATGAAAGAACGCAACCCACCACCTACAATGGAAGATTTAGATGTGAATGAGCCTGATGACCAAGAAACTAACCTTGATGATCAAGATCAAGATAAAAAAGAAGATCAAAAAATAGATGGTTCAACATCAAAATCACCATTTACAAACCCTGTTAATAATTCTGCACCTAATTTAAACGAAAGTCGTACTGTTTTAACAGGTAACCCATTGAATGTTGAAAGAGAGAAAAAAGAAGTAAGAATAAGGGGTGTATTTAAAGACTACTTAAACACAAACTTGGGTGAGGGTCCGGAGGCGAAGATATTACTCTCAAAATTATCGTTAAGAACAAACAAAAATGGGCGTGTCATTGGGATAAATTACGGGTTAGGAACTGGAAGTAGTATTTATAATATTAATGCTTCAAACGAAATTAAGCCAACAAACCCTAAAAATGGCACACAAGCTTGGAGAGATAGAAAAAGTTATGAGGATGACTTTACAAAGGTAACAATAGAACATAGTAAAACAGCTGACTACTTTGTAGAGAAACAGGCTGGTTTTTATAACCCTGAGTTAAATGAAGATGTGCGCAAAAATGTTGCGACAAAGTTAAATGATGTCGTAGATGATATGATCGATGATGTTAAACAACAGGAGGAGGTCTACGAAATGAAGGAAAGACTAGCACCAGGTGTATCAACATCAAAAGAGGATATTGAAGAGTCCCGGATAAAAGAAAAATTGGAGTGGTTTGAAGAAACAGCAAGAACACTTATAGAACGAGGTATTCGTGAACAAACTGGCCCCTACGATAGTAAACTTGAAAGTTTAGGCATAGATGAGAAATTTTGGCGTGATAAGTCGGACCAAGAACAAAACCCCGAGTTAAAAGCTTTGTACAAAGCAGTCTCAGTCGTTGCAGAAATAGAACAAGATCTCATAAAGGTGGAAAATAACATGAGACCTGAGAGCGAAGTGGGTTCGCAAATTGTAAAAGATGAGACTGATAACAGTCCGTTAAAAAACCTTGAGAAATTTAAAGAGTGGGCTAAAAAGAATCTAGGTATCGTATCAGCCGTAAGTATAAGTATCGCAGGGTTGATAACAACAATTGTCATGGCTGGTAGAAGTACTCTTGCTGCCGGTGCTCGTGGAGTGTCAAAGTTTGGTAAGGGGGTTGCTAAAATACTTAGTGCGTTAGGTCCTGTATTTGGTGCTATCGGAAGTATTATTTCAACTGTTCTAAGTATGGGTGCTAAAGGGTTAATGTGGTTAGGTAACAACATGTGGATTTTAGCGATAGCGTTAGGTTACTTTGCGTACAACGAAATTCAAACTAGACGACTCACAAAATAAGTTAAATCGATTTTAGGTTTATAGGATTTAAAATAACCCTAATAAAGAGATGAGTGGAAGTACAGTGAAACTTGAAAGTCCTATAGTTTTTGAAATCCCAAGTTGTTTAACATGGGGTGTTGAAAAGTCAAAGTTTAAAAATGGTGGTTATAATGTACCACTTGTCATCGATGATGACAAGATAGTACAACAGCTTATGGATCTGGAAAATGAACACAAGACAAAAAAGTTTATGAAGGGGTATAATAGTAACACAATATACCTATCTGTAGGTGGTCTAACTACGAAACAAAAAACAGAACTCTTAGGTGTTGGTAAGGTACTTGTTAATGTTATTTTTGAGTGCCATTCAGTGTTTGAAAAGAACGATGTAAAACACCTAAACTTTTCAATAAAAAGACTTAGAAAAGTAGGTGAGTTTGTCTCTGATGACATTGCTGAGGATTAAATCAATGGAATGTGTAAATTTGTAGCCTTATAGGTTACAAATTTTTTTTTGCGTTATATAAATGGCCAATGAAGTAAATGATCAAGAGTTATTATTTCCTGACATAGGATATGACATTGACAACGATATGGATGGAGTAGCAAGAAGACTAAGAAGAGATCTTACTGCAATTATTGAAGATATGTCACCAGATATTTATTTCCTAAGAGAGTCACAACCTTGTGATTGTGACCAAGATCAACATAGATGTTCATGTAATAGTGAAAGAGTAACCGTAAAAAAGCTTCTTAATGAAAAAGCTAATCTTTTAAAAAGTGACAAGGCTATGGAAAGAGGTAGGAAGGGGGCTAAATCTTTTTGGAATAGTTATCATACAATGAGAGATGATCTAAATGATGTAAAAAGTGAAGTGCTTACTTTAAAAGAAAGAGTCCAAAATTTAGAAGAGGAAGTCCGCATTTTAAAACAGTAAAAAGTAAAATTTGTAGCCTTACTTAGGTTACAAATTTTTTAAATCGTAGGAGTGTGTTGTACTCTCTCAGATTAGGAAATAGTTGAAGATGGAAGTGTTTAATGAGAATTTAAATATAAAACTTGAGATCTTTGTAAAAGACCAAGAGATCTTATTTTTAGGAAAGAAAGTAGCCGAGGGTTTTGGGTACCGTGATACAGACCAGGCTATTCGAATGCATGTTGATGATGAGGATAAAATTGACTGGGGTGCTGTATTTCAACCCCCCGTTGATTTAACGGCCCCTTTACAATATCAACCACATAGAGTTCTGATCAATGAGTCAGGATTTTACTCACTTGCTTTCAGGTCAAAAATGCCGTTAGCAAAACAGTTCAAAAGATGGGTGACATCTGAAGTGTTACCATCTATCAGAAAAACTGGTGCATATACTGATGATACATTCTGTGAAAAGTTAAACAAAATGTTACCAGACTCATATCTTCATAAGTTGCAACATGAAAAAGCATGTACATGTGACAACCAAAATTTCATGTGTTTGTGTAATAACGAAAGAACAACGACACGGAAGGCGTTGGTTGAAAAAGCAAACATATTAAAGAGTAAAAAATGTGTTGAGAATGGAAGGCGTGGCGGTTTAAAAGCCTCTGAGAATTATCAAAAAATGAAAAATAAAACAACACTTAACCTTGATGAGGTTATAAATATGTATCATGGTACCTAAAATCTTATGGTCAAAAACAAAATTTGTAGCCTTATCTTAGGTTACAAATTTGGGTTCGTGAGAGAAAATTAACCATCGAGAAAGAGTGTATTACTGCTAATTTATCTAAATGTGATCAAAGATATTTAACAGAACTTGATGCGTTACACATTGAGAACAAGATGGGTGTTTTGAGACTACGAGGAGGTCGCGTACCGAGTAAAGAGAAAAAACCGTTCGAAAGAGCGAGTTTGATTGGAAGCGCCCATGATGATGCATTTAAGGACTTTGTTATTTATAATAACACAATTCTTTTACCAAGACCACTATTAACTTTAATGAGACCCTTCGTTTTATTCTTGATCAACCACTTCTGTCACTTCGCTTCCAACCACACTTACACTGTTATAACATAATGTACCAAATGCGACACCTGCCAATACATATTTACTGTAATAATCATCTGGTGTATAACTAGGTAATAGATCCTTAATCACAAACATAATGTTTTCATCAGCAAGTATCACTTTTATAAATTCTTGACTGTCATCAATCTTAAAGTAACTACCACAAAAATTATCACTAATAGATACAGCAAGTAACACAAAATTAACAGCCATCTTATGTTTGTTGACATCATCCCTGTGTTTAATGTACTCATCCATTATTTTTTTTAATACAGATGGTGTTCCCCTTCTTTTATTTTTTAGATATGACTTAGTCTGGTTAATGTAACCTTTCTCAGAGAGGTCTATTAATTCCTCACGTAATTTTTCAATGTCATCCATACTTTATTTTTATAACATAATTTGCTAAATTATGTTTTAAAATATTTTCTAAAATATTATTTTATGAGACCTTGGATACCTAAGGTTAATCTCCAATCGCGCGTATTTGTTCTCTTTAAGGGCTTTTCTTAAGGTGTTTTGTTCTTGTTTTGGGATGTCGAGGAACTCATCAGAGATTGTTTTCCATGCAAGCGCACTAGGTGTGTCAAAAATTACTAACTTCGCTATATTCTCGCGATAAGATGATGTGATGGCCGTTAATTTTTGGGTGATGACTATTGTACTTAGGTTGTAATGTCGTGCGGAAAAAGCTAAGTTAACAAGCTCAGATGTTCTGGTTTTAACTGTCCGTGAACTTGCACAGTCGTCTAATATTATTAGGGAATTAGTGCCTTTGTATTTATCGACGATGTATTTTAGGAAACTTTCCACTTGATTTTGGTCGCATTGTATTGCGTAAAAACCAGAAGAGTCCTTGTACTTCCAATCTTGGTATGTTTTGTTGTACTCGAATGTTGGACACACAAGGAATATGTATTGGAAATGATGGAAATAGTCGTTAACTAATGTTTCTAACAGGTAATATGTCTTGCCACACTCCGTTGCGCCAACAATAAGCATGTTAAATGGTGTGTTCATTTTTATTTTACACGGGCTAACTAACTTTGGTAAAAATCATAACTGTGTCATAAACATCGTAAACAAGATAAGAGTAATCATCACCAAAGTAATTTGTGTAAGATTTTAGTTCAACTGTCGATCCTTTTGCAAGAGTAATAATGCCTTCCATGTAAATTTCATGTGGGAAGGTTTTATATACATCGCCCTGGGTTACAACTTTAAAAAAGGGTTTAATAGTATTTTCTACATAGATACAAGTTTCAAGGTCTGCATAGTCAGCATCATCAGACGAGTACCAACTGTCAGTCGTTGTAATAACAGGGCTACCTGATTCAAATTTAGTTGGTTTCAAAGATAGTTTGTATTTAAGTATGTAATCTCCTTGGGTGGCTATTATGGCCGTGAGAATTTTGTTGTCATTTCTAGTACAAAATAAGTTATTTTTTGCTGATTTGTATGTATGTTTACCACTATTATGGAAATAAGATAGCAAAAATACAGTAGAAGACCCCTTTGGACCTCTTTGCCCGACGTCACCTTTTTCACCCTTAGCCCCCTTATCACCTTTTGTCCCCGTGTGACTACCTCGGGGTCCAATAAGTCCACGAGCACCTCTTTGCCCGACGTCACCTTTTTCACCTTTTGGACCTACAATCCCACGAAGTCCAATGTCCCCAACATTACCTCTTTGCCCAACATCCCCCTTAAACCCCTGAAGACCTCTTTGCCCGACGTTACCTCTTTCACCTTGTATCCCGGTCGGTCCTTGCGCCCCTTGCGCACCTTGCGGACCAGATTGACCACCTACCGATGTGTATCTATTATCTTTTGTAAAACCAAATGCAAGTGCCATTATTTTATTTAGTACTCTACAACAAGATCTATATTTGACTCGTTACCGAACACACCATCGTTAAGCTGTTTAAATTTAATGTAGAACACCGATATGTTTGAAAAATCAGGATGGAACTCGCTTATTGTAAATGTCTGGTTTAAAAGAAATATGTTTGTAGACCCGATTTTCTTAGGTGTCATTTCTATATCTTTTAGATCAACAGTGGTACCGATACCGTTAAGGTCTATTATTTGCATTCCATATCTTAATTTAAGGTTGGTCAATACATTATCGTTATCAAAATGGTGCATTAAAAGGGTTATTTTGGTATTCTCAGTAATTTTATGTCCGGAAATATAAGTTACCGGATAACCATAATTCAAATAATGCGGTTCCTTGTATACATTCTTTTCTAACTCATAATATGTAAAGCTGTAATGTAACGATCGGGGTGCTCTTGGTATGCTATGTATGTAGTTTGGTTCATCATTAGAGTATCCAAATGCTAACGCCATTATATTTTATTT
The DNA here is from genome assembly GCA_016169945.1 of Trachythela sp. YZ-2020. Lineage (NCBI taxonomy): Eukaryota > Metazoa > Cnidaria > Anthozoa > Malacalcyonacea > Clavulariidae > Trachythela > Trachythela sp. YZ-2020. Next base: position 6,105,944 of record JADLSH010000389.1, read on the forward strand.
AGACTTAAAAAGATTGTTTGGCTCAACAGTGTAAGTGGTCACATGGAGAGTGGACTCGTTACCACCTGTTTCATCAGAAAGTTGTTTAAATTTTACAACCATAAGTTCCATGGTTTTGTACTCAGGGACAACTTCCGGAATACTAAATTCTTCATCCAATATGAAGTTGTTTGTGCCTGGAATCTGTTTAGTTGCTAAATTTATTTCTTTTAGATCCCTCGTTATTTTTGTACCATCTGACATTGTACAGTATAAAGAATATAATATTCTCATTGGTGTTGTAATATCAGCGTCGTCGTCCATAATGTGAGCTCTAAGAGATATCCCCGAGTTTTCCGTAAACCACTTATGACACCAGATGTACATTGGTCCATAGTTTTTCTTTCTATCTACAGGGTGACGCCATCTATCTTTAACCAATCCATCATAAACCCCTCGGAAATCACTAGTCGTTAGTAAGTACATTGGTTCCGATCTAATAGGTTTTAGGTTGTGTATGTAGTTTGGCTCATCATTTGAGTATCCATATCTAAGTGCCATTATTTTATTTAGTAGTCCACAACAAGATCTAGATTTGACTCGTTACCGTATACACCATCGCTAAGCTGTTTAAATTTAATGTAGATCACCGCTATGTTTGAAAAATCAGGATGGAACTCACTTATTGTAAATGTCTGGTTTAAAAGAAATATGTTTGTAGGTCCTACATGTATTGGGTCCATTTCTATATCTTTTAAAGTAGCCTCGTAACCGACACCATTAAGGTCTATTATTCGCATTCTATATCTTAATTTAAATCCGGTAGCAAATGTGTCATCCTGATCAAATATATGTGTCAAAAGAGTTAGTTGAGAATTTTCAGTAATCCCCGGTCCAAAAATATAAGGTACTGGATAACCTTGTCTAATATTAATTGGTGCCTTGTATGATGTCTTGGAAACCCTATCATATGTAAAGTTGTATTGTAACGATCGGGGTACTTTTGGTGGTTTGTGTATGTAGTTCGGTTCATCATTCGAATATCCAAATCTAAGTGCCATTATTTTATTTATAAATTTGTAACCATTGTAAGTTACAAATTTTTGTTCTCTGGTTTAATGGGTTTTTGTCTCCATGTGTTTTTTTAATATGTCCTTATTTTTAAAAACCTTTTTACATGTATCACATGCCACAGATTCTTTTTTCCAGTCTAAATGTTTACTACCAGTACCATGGGTTACTTTTGCGTGTAATTTATGTCCGGTAGAAGAGCCTTGCCAAGTACAAGACTCGTATGAGCAGACTATTTTACCTGAGGGGTAAGCACAAGTGTAATCTCGAGTTTTAGGCATCTTTATTCTTACTTTGTTTTGTTTAAAAAAATACGATTACCTTATAAAAGGGTGTTCAACTTCGCAGTGTTTTTTAAATGTAAACATGTTTGTAAAAGCCTTTTTACAAGTACCACATTTAAGATGATTGACATCATCTTTAATATTATATTTAAGACCATGACTTACTTTCATATGTAATTTTAAACCGGTAGTACTACCTTCCCATGTACACTCGTCTATGTTACAATCTCTTTTGTTATCTTCTGAAATTATAAATTTATTTCGTCGTGGCATTATTTATTTTTTCTTGGTGTTGTCAGGGTAGAAAGATTACGATTTGTTTTAGTTACAACATTCATACTCACAGTCACTATTATCACATCCACCTATGTTACGACGGATACAAAAGTCGCATACACAATCTGGATTTGTACAAGACTCACAATAGTCACAGATTATATGACACTCATCACACCACTCACACTCACAATCACCCTTACAAGATTTATCACCCTTACAATAACACAATCTACCACATTCTTTGTCACACTCGTTACACTTACATTTTCCTTTACAATAATCATTTCCTGCACACTCACATTTACACTTATTATCTTTGTACATTGCCTCGCATGGACCACAATCACAACAACACTCCTTGTTATCTTTTTCATGACCTAAGTCACAAGTCGAACACCATCCACACATACACTCGTCACTTTCCTCTTGCTCCATGTGATCAGTGTATATGTTAAGATCATATGTCTTATACGAACAGTATGGACAGTAAAACTTAATTTTTTTACCATTGTGTGTAGTTTTTACATGAAGTTGGATTTCATTTAAATTACCATAGTGTTACACTTGTTACACATGTATTTGTTCCCCAAACTTACTATCTCGATATAAGCCATTTTATTTCATGTACTTATACATGTCCTTATATACCCTATGGTCTCCCGGTGTTTGAGAGTCCAACAATTTTTTAAAACATGGTTTCAAACAATGTATACAACAATTTTTTAAAACATGGTTTCAAACAATATTTTATGCAATGTTTTACAATAGTCTCCAAAATATTTTATGCAACAATGTTTTAAAAATATTTTATAACATGTTTTATACCCAATGTTTTTAAACAATGTTTTTAAACAATGTTTTACAATAGTCTCCTTAGTGTCTTTTATTGTCTCCCTGTTGTCTCCTTTTGTCTACCCTTTGTTACGCAATAGTCTTTGTTTGTCACGTGGGTGGCACGTGATAGGCGAATCGGGGGTTGGCGCCGCCACAATGTCTGGGATTTGGGTAGGGGTGTCTAGAAAAGTGAGCTCAAGTGTCCATCATTACTACTGACGTTTTTTTCTTTACCACCTATTTTCATATATACTGTGAAAGCGACTTGTGAATAATTTAAGAGTCATGAGACGAATCATAAGAGAGCTTATCAAGATATTTGGAGAAAAAACTTGTTGAACAATTAAGTGAAAGTTGTAGTTGTCATATTGTAACTGCAAATTATTTTATTTTAAATAAATATTCGATATAAACGAAGCGTAGCTGATTTTAGAGTTTTCATGCAAACATCGTGTATAATTTTGCAGCGTAATACTTAAGCGATCATATAGTGCGACGTGTATAAATACAAAGGGTTTTCATGTTATATTGCCACTGGTGGCGGGCAGTTGGAACGCATTAAAGACGATAGTATGTAAGATTATTTCGCTAACAAGCGTTAGACTGCTATCTATGAGCTTTAAGTTAACGAGAGTTCGAATCTCTCACAGGGGCGCAAAACGTTTTCTATTTAATGATTTATAGACATCGTATACAAACATTTAGTGGTTGCTACGTGCTGTTAGGCAAGAGCATTTTGGTCTAATTTACATGGTACATTTATACTTCTAAAATAACGCAACAGCACGCATTTCCCATGCATCGCTTTTACGATTGGATTTCCGTACGAGAAAGGACACATTAGCTCATTGTTAAATAAATAGTTGTTCCTTTAGATATTTAAGTCTGTGTAAAAATAGATATTTTGAAAACCACGTAAGTAGTAATGATGGACACTATAGGGCACTTTCCACGTGGTTACCACCAACTTAATCAAATTATTGCGCAATAATTTACCAAACACGTGACGAACACGTGCCGAACACGTGCCGAACATATCCCGGTCGCTCCGCTCCGCTTCGCTAACACGTACCGGTCGCTCCGCTCCGCTTCGCTGACATATCCCGAACGTTTGTTATATTAAAAACAAAAACACAAGTGAGGGATTTCTACGACCTTTAAAAAATACGCACGGGAGATCTATTGAATAATAATGGGTACTACGCAGGGTATGAAATTTTTTAACAAAAATTTTTAAAAAAATATTTGATACATTATAAAATTTTTTGTTGCGCAATAATTTACCGAAAAGAAAAATGTTGGGTCCACAGGGGAATAATGGGGCTGTAATGTATAGGTCCTGGGGTGTAATGTATAGGTTGTGGGGATAAGTAAAAATGTTGTGGGTTTTCTGGGGTTATATAACCCAGAAAACACTAATAAAAATGAATCCAACACAGATTAACAAATGTTTAAAAATTGTGGATGATATGGTTTACAACAACAAATTTCTTAAATGTCTAAGTTTTATTGCAAAGATTAAAAAAACGACAGACATTACTTTTAGGTTTCACCACCGCGTATTAGAGAGACTATTAACTATGTTACAAATTATTAGTAATACCAAAGATCCTGTTGGATTAACGCAAGGACTAAAAAGTTTATGGATCATCCTACTACAAGAGTCTGTAATTAAAGAAAAAGAAACATGGATTTGTGTTATACCTCTTACTAATTTAGATGAACCTAAATTTATTCGTAAGGATAGAAAACAGGCCAAGTGGATTAATAATAGATTTAAAGACGCTGAAAAATATAAATTTGGTACTCCATATAAGAAGTTTGGTGGTAGTAATTCAAAAGTGTTAATAAGTTATTTTTCCGATGAAATATCATTATGTACATTTAAAGAGTGGAAACAAATGATAAAAGACTTTGACGATAAAAAACGAAAAAACCTAACCTGTTTAAATAAAAACACAGTGTAATAATAAAATGAGTATTATAGAGTTCGCAAATATTAGTTTTAGTAAAAGTGATGAAGAGAGTGATGAAGAGAGTGATGAAGAAAAAAGTGATAATGAAGAAAGTGATGAAGAAGAAAGTGATGAAGAAGAAAGTGATGAAGAAGAAAGTAATGAAGAAGAAAGTGATAATGAAGAAAGTGATGAAGAAGAAAGTGATGTAGAGGGTATTGGTACCTGTAACTGGAAGGAGGGAGAGTGTGATGAAGAATGTGATTGTGTATGGTGTGAGGAGTTTTGTAATAATTTTTTTAACTGTAACAATGGAGAATGGTAAGACATAATTTTTCTAATCCTAAAACAAGGATTAGAAATCAAAATTATTTTTTAAAGTTTTTTAAATATTAATAAAATGCCTTTAAATGTTAAAAAGTGTAATTTAACTATTGTTGAAAAATATGAAAAATCTTGTAATATTGGAAATTGTGAGTGGAATGGAAGTTCTACCGGACTTAAACTACATTTAAAAACAATAATTTAAAAAAAAATACATTACCAAAAGAATACTTTTGTCATACTTGTGGTAAAATTTTTAAAACACACAGAGAAACTAAAAATCATATAACACAAACAAAACATTATTAATATACATAATTTTTCTAATCCCTAACAAGGATTAGAAAACAAAACTACCATGTTAGTACCCATAAGGTAATGTATCAAAATTTGGTTGTACAACCCGCTTGTTGTAATCCCCGAGCCGGCGCGAAGCGCCGTGCGAGGGTACTAATTCCGCGCGGATATTTACACCCGGAAAAAAAGGAAAGCAATGGGAAATCCAAAGTTCATCAAGTTTTGCGGGCGCATGGGTGTGATGGGTGTGATGGGTGTGATGGGTGGTCATCTCACTAATCTTTGTTAGGAGTGGAATGAGCGAATTATAAAAAAACATGAGTAAGTCATATCAGTAAGTCTTTTTGGGACTTCAGGAAAAGCTGCGGAACAAATTTATCGTTTATACTTTATAAAAAAGGATAAATAGAGATAGATAGTCGAAAAAATATGGCAAGTTTCTTATATTAAATTGTTGATATAGCCGTAAGAATGTTGTTTTATTTACATAGATTTTCATTTTTTTACAATTAAAATATCCTATATTTTATGCTATCAAAAAGTTCCAACTTAAAAGGAAAGCGAAATCGTTTCACACCAGAGAATTTGTATATTTTCAACTGATTTCATTTCAAAAACTAATTTATAAGTAAAAAGCAGTTTAGTTTTATAAACTTTTGGCAACGTTTTAGTAAACGGAAGGTTGCATTTAAACATTAATTTGAAGCTTATAGAATGCATAAGAACATACCTACACCATATATCTCAGATTTGTATGGCTAAAACAACTAATATTTTAATTATTTTTGTAGTATTCTGTGCCTGTTGTTTTGTACTCCAGAAAAGAAGTTTATTTTATCGTGTTGCCATGGCTACTGTGCTTCCTCTTCTTGAAACAAAATTTCCATTTTTTATTCTTCAAAATATATTTCCCAAAATAATATTGTTTCCTTCCACTCTTCTTTCCAAACTATTAGAGTATTGATCAAAATTTTAATGGCAAATTTAAAATGAAGGAAGCCACAGTGATTACGTCAGGTAAAACATTTCATTTGGCGATAGCCTTTGATTGCGTCGTGAAGAGGGGTGTGAGCCAAGGATCCAATTCTGTTTTCTATGCCAAAAATTTGTTTTGAACGCAGATATCCGACTCGCCTACAACCTTTGCATGGCAGATTTTTTGATAAAAAAGATTAGCAATAGTATTGTTTTGGAATGTAATGTCTGGCAATGTTCAGCTGGGGCGAGGGGTTACTGCAAGCATGTATTTCTAGTCTAGTTTAAATTTCTTTTCCTTGCGTTGGGTGGTGATGTCCTGTGTAACCTTATTTCTAGTAAACATATTATCGATAATAGTTACTTTGTCTAACTTCCCATCTATAATTTTACCCATACTATTACCGTTAAGTTTTAAACTGTTTTCGTAGTTTAAAGTGAACCCTTTAATCTTACAAACTTCCTTACCACTTTCGGTTTCGTAATAATATGACTTTGGACCGGTAGCCCTCCACTTTTTTATGGGGTTACCGTTTAATTCATCGGTTAGATCACCTAACATGTTACCGTTTGGCAACTTACTTTCACCAGGTTTTTTAGTGTACATAACGCTATCGGTGTCATAACCTAAAACCCTATTACCTAAGGGTTTTAAACATTGTTTGTACAATCTTACCCTTGCACTACTCGTTGTAAATGCCGCAATTGCAATGTTGGTTTTGTCACTGTTATCTTTAAATTTGTCTTTTACGGTGTAATTTACCAACATCATATCGTCAGTTAAACAATCTATGTTTATATCGTCTACTGTTTGATCCAATATGATATCGTAAAACTCTTTTGGTTTTGTTATGTACTTAGTTTCTGTGTATTGTATTCTTTGACCAAACTTACCCCAAAGACTGACTAAACACATCTTTGCGATCGCCCTCATTCCTGGGTTATATTTTATTTCACCAAGTTCTACCTCTATACTTTTAAACACATCGGATCTAAAATGTTCTTCATCACGATAAGGTGTGCCTGGGCCTACTTCTAATTTGGAACACTCTATTTTTAATTTCATGAACTTTCTTACATATTCTTTGAATAAGTTTGATACTTTGAAATTATAGGCCCATGTCTCATAAACACACCCTACTTTATAGCCCTCTTCTACTGCAAGTTTTAATTCGTTAGAACACCATGTCCCTACGAACGACCTTTCCTCGTTGTTATGAGAACACCTTTCTTGTTGTTGTTTTTCTGCACATGTACTACACAAAGGAGTTAATAGTTTAACATCCTTACTGACTTTTGTTCTGGCCGGTAAGACAGGATGGTATAACTCTCTTGGAGGATACACTTTACATTTAACAAACCCAAATAACTCTGGATCATACTTTTGGGTCTTGTTATTATTTTTAACATGTGGTCCCATAGGGAAGGGATCATAATATTGGACGGTCGAATACATACTTACAAAGTCATCGTTACATCCAACTTCCCCATCTTCAAAGTCATATTTAAGTTTCGTCACATCTGTACGACCACCATAAAATGCATCCCTTGGATCTAACGGTTTCATGTTTTCCCTATTTTGGTTCCACTCTTTGAACTTAGGGTCATTTAAAAGTTCACATTCATAAATTTCTATAAGATTGTAACCAGCATCGACGATCTTTTTGTTTTTACGCACTGTTCGTGTTTGTGTGTTAGTAGATGTGGCGGTGTCTTCTGGGTGACACTTGGTACATTTATGCCAGTAACAGCCCTGAAATTCGTACACTGTGTTATTGTCTTTACAGTAACCATCAACCTTTCCTACATCATTAATTTTGTACTCACCTTCATTTAATGCGTGTCGTACATACAGTTTCTGTGTCTCACTTATATATTCCAACCACTTAATACTAATTTCACTATAATTTTCAGACTTTTTAAGGTCCTTAATTACAGGCAGTGTGCATGCCCGCAGGTATTCATTTCTAAATATAGCCATACACACACTGGCGATGGTAACATATTGTAATGGGTCTATGTTTGAAGTTTCGATAAAACTTTCTCTTAAAATTACCATTGACCTTCTAAGAATATCGACATCGGATTCACAATAAGCTCTAAACTCCTTTTTGAAGTCGAATGTCTCATCTTTTACGGTCTTGTACCATTCATCGAACTCCTTTCGTCTTTCTATGGTCATTTGGTTTGGGCTGTACATTTCCTCACAGGGCATAGGTCCTACATAATCCTGGTTACATTTTTTATTAAATTTGTGAGGGAAGAACCCTTTTTTGAGTTCTGTTAGTCCAAATGTTTTTGGAAATTTATACAAAGGGAGTTGTACAAAGTTTAGACTATCAATGAATTTAAATAAATACCCCTTTTTCGTACCTACCTGCATATACATGATTTTTGTACCACTGTAAATAATACTGTGTGGTTTGATGCCTTGTTTGACACACCATTTTAATATAAAATGCAGGTCATACCCCTTGTTATTATGAGCAATGAAGGTGTGATCAGTGTAATTTTTAAAGATATTATTACAAAACTCATCTATGTTGGTGAACCAAAACTTATTATTACCATAATAATCTTCCATATGACCACCGTTAACAACATGTATACCTGTTTCATCGGTTGTCTCAAAGTCAAAATTTTCATAATTGGTTGTTCTTGTCTTACAACATTTACACCACCAAAACGGGTTATCTATGTCTACACACTTCGTCCCATACTTAGTACACTCACCACCTTTTACTTCCTGTCTCACCATGTAACATTGATGAGTACTTGTCTCAACATGTTTCTCACAGTTTTTACATATGTCATAACCACAAGTGTGATCCATTAAATAGCCACCTTCTATGTTTAAATTACAGTCCAAACATACTTTTACGGCATCACAAACCCGGTCAATCTTACTACCTTTTTTACCTCTGTGTCTCATATGTTCGTCAAAACAGGCCTTCCCATAAAAGTCCCTGTTACATATATTACATCGTATTATCTTACCGTAATCATCATCTTTACATTTATGGGACTTAAAACATGCCAAACACTTCTCTGGACATTTGTGTTTATCCCGGTTACCGTATGATTTTCTACATGAGTGACAATAATATTTTTTACCCAAAAACCCAGGCATACTCGTTATTACACTAAAATGGTTTTCGCTTTTGTACAAGTATATTTTCTGGATGGTTGGTTGGTCTTCGTTCGCTGTAAATGTTATTTCGTTAAAAGCGTCACCATCTACAAGTCTAATTTCCACACCCAAATATTTTGCAAATACAACCAAGTCTTCTAATGTGTTACCGTGTTCCTTAATTTCAACATCGGCTTCTTCATGAAGTTTGTAAGCCTGGTCTTTTTGTAATTTTCTTCCCTTGTTAAAACCATCTTTAACTTGGCTCTTAGTCCATTTGTCTTTGTTAATATTAGCCAATGCAGTTACAATGGCCCTCGCCATACATGTTGTATCGTCGTTAGATATTGATATCATAGATTTTTTCATCTTTACATTATTCTTAGTAAGTCTTGTTCGTCCGGATCCGTAAGGTATCTTTACGGCTTGTACATCAATAACAAGCTCTTCCAAAGGAGTTTCCTTGTATTCCACTAAATCTAAGGGCTTTTTCATAAATCCAGGAGTGAAGCCATCTTTTGGTATTGTAACTAGCTTTGAACTTGCTGGTTTTGACCAGGTTGGATGGCTAGCTATTAACCTTATCTTGTCTCCAGGTTTCATGTCGTAATCGGTGATAGTTTTGTTTAATGCACCAATAAAGAGATCAACCGGATCAACAACCCCCGATATTCTAACGTGATAAACAACAAAATGTGTAGTATATTTTTTACTGTAGTTCACCCTGATCTTAATTAGTTCAAATGAATCATTTTGGGTTTTCTTTTCTTCAGAAATACCCTTAGATAAAGTATCGTTATTACTTTCCATTTATTATAATATCTCTAAACATTTCATTTTCCACGAGGAAAATGAAATTTTTAAACCTAAATTAATTATGTTTTAATTGTTTAATTTTTTCATCGTACCATTTGTTTCTTTCAGCTATTAATTTTTTCATATCAAGGTAATATCTTTTAATATCTGTTTGAGACCTTTTTGTAAATATATTTGTGAACATTTATTAAATAACATAAATAAAGGGAAACAACTTCCCTTATTTTAAAATCTTACCAATTCGGACCCGACCATTTCATTTTACGCGTGTAAAATGAAATTTTTTTGCGTTACACTTACTTTACAACACAGAACTTAACATCCATCCAAGTCCTAAACCAACTAATCCAACCACCACATGTTTGTACTCCTCCATTTCTTTTGATGGTTGATAAAAATCCGACAAAACAGGTTCTCTCGTAAACACCTTACCGTTGTGTGTAATAGTTTGTAGTTCCAACAAGGCCTTATTAACAGAATTCATATCGCTATTAGCGTCCAAAAGTTGTCGTGGCATTGCTGTAATTCTTTCTTTGTTAGTAGCTTGCTTCTCGAACCATTTGTTCTTTGCTGCTGTTTCTTGTTCCATTGCGAGGTTGTGTCTTTTAATCTCTGTTTGATACCCTTTGTGATCCAATAGTCTAAACAGGTAACCGGTTCCTGTAAATGCCACCGCATTAAATTATCCTGATAATGCAATTGTCGTAGCCATTTTATTTTATTCTTTGAATGGGTTCTCAGGTAGAATCTTCTTTGCTTCCAACATCTTAATAACACTTGTACTGATACCAAACGCAGCTGTAAGTTTCAAGAGTCCCTCCATTGTACTCGGGATACTCAACGAATCTTTCATTAATTTTTTACTGACATACGAGACACCGACTGCCCCTGCCACAATTAATAGTGAGTCATATAACTCTTTTGGTAATTCTTTAAAAACACCAGCCATTATATTTATTATTACGTAATAATAAATAATGAACAAAGTTAAAGAACTTTTACCCGGGTTTGAGAAGATAACTTACTCCCAAATACGAGGACCTAAAAAACAAAATGTGTTTACGCTAACACCAACAGAAATAACAGAGAACCAAGAACTTTACGTTACCATTCCTAAACTGTATGAGAATGTTTGTCTGGTTCCCAACTCCCTATATATTGTAGGGTCATTTAAAAGTAAAAATAGTAGTACTTGGTAGTCTTTTACAAAAAAGTCTAGAGATAACGGTCGATGGACAAGTAGTGTACGATAACACAGGTGAGTCTCACTATGAAGTCTACAAAGCACTTTGGGAAACCGAAGAAAAAAGAAAATGTCTGGTCCCCAAGGAGTTGCCAACGAGAACACTCGCAAGATTATGAGCGGTGATGACTCTGGTGACAAATCTGTGAAAGCCGATAAGTACTTTGGTGAGCTTTTCAAAACCAAAGTTCACATTCCTCTTGGTAAAATTATAAATGACCAAGGTTTGTACGCTCCGTATGGAATGAAATCAAATATAAGGTACAAAATTACACTACCACCTGCCACAGAAATTATGAAGGCACAATCTGGCCAAGCAGTCGCTGGTTACACAGTTGAGGATTTACATCTTGAATACGAGACGATCACATCCACAGAAATGTATCAGCAAGCATTAAATTCCTACAATGTAGGAAGGTCACTAATTTACGAGCAAGTGATGTTAATGAAAAAAGAGACCTGGAGTAAGAGTTCTACATTAGTAAATTTAAACATTAATGTACCTCGAAAGTCAATGAGGGGTATCGTACTTCTGTTTCGAGATGACACTGTGGACTCCGAACACTTTGTGTTTCCAAACGTTTACTCCATAAAAGTATCCATCGAAGGATCCCCAAACTCTTTGTACTCGCAAGGTCTCGAGGAACACAACCACTTCAAATCTGCAGAAAACTTCTTCCTAGATTACACCACAGACACACTAAACATAAATGACTTTTACACAAATAACAAGTTTGCACTTGTAATAGACATGAGAACAGTTTGTGACAAAACAGTTGCCGGGATAGGAAGAAAAATCCTCAACACACAGGATGGTGTACTCTTGGAAATTAAGAAAAGGGTTACCGCAAAGGATCTGACATGTTATGTATACATTATATCTGACGGTGTGGTAAACATCGTTGGAAAACAACTACAAAGCATTGAGTTTTAGACTAGTAAAAAAAACAAAAACATCTTACGACATAAAAAGTTTTCTAATCCTAAAATAAGGATTAGAAAGCTGATTGACACTTACTCTTGGACACTAATAGTGACATCCTCTATTTGTGACAGCGGAGGGACAGTAGTAACTTTTTCATATCTTTTAAGTCTAGACTTAACAAATGCAATCTGTAGGTTACCCTCTATTCCATCTTTTTTTACGAATTTCAACATCCTCATTAAACAGATCACCATTGTGTTGTATTTGTAGTTTACTTGGTTTACAACCCATTTAGTTTTATAACCTTAGTCGTCTAAATTTACAAGGTTGGGTTCTTTCATTACATGTGGTTCCTTTGGGTCTTCCTTTTTACTGATACGAGTACAATAATTCCAAATCCATCCTAGACCTAAAAGAGCACTAACAACCTCTAAAAGGAATAGATAGTTTATGTTACTTTCCTTAGGTACACATTCTTGTTGTGGTTTTGGTAGCTTTTTTTTCTTAGCTTTTTGTGACAGCTCGCTTAGTTTTTCACAATCTTCTTTTCTTGCTGGTTCTGTTTCTTTAACATCGGAGGTTATATTTGTGTCACTCATATTTATTCTAGGGTAAAAGGAAAAACTTCATAATATAACCTGTTACCGCTGATAATACTAATAGTGCTGACATTGAGTAGTCCGAAGAATAATCATAGCGATCTACGGAACGAAGTGCAGAAACATTAGGGTTATTTAAGACATCGGACAACGAAGTGGGAGAGACATCGGGTGTGTTTGTAGTAACAGATGGGATAACGCTGGGGGCGGGAGTGACAGAGTCCTTGTTAATATGGTCATTGTGACCAAATGTCATTCCATTACCAACTACCATTAAAATGTTGTTGTAACCCGGTATTTTTTGTTTTAAGATTATCATGTCACTTGGAATAAGGATGACACCAGGACTAATTGCAAAGTTTAAAATTACATTAGTACTTTTTATGGCATTTCTCATGTTAGAAATGGTTACGGTTTGATCGTCCTGTATAATAGTATCCTCTACTAGTTTCTTAAAAACCTCTTGTGTTTGTTGTAAGGACTTAGCACCTTTTCCTACGATTGCCCATCTGGTACTTGCCTGCGCACCAAGTACACAATACACATAAGATTCTAAACTTTGTTGGAATTACAACTGTCCTGTTTGTGTTAATCCTGTTGACTCTGTGGCAATTAACATTTTGTAGTCGTCCAGACTTTTAACAGTCCGGTCACCACGCTTCTCATATCTAATTCCAGTCTGTCCATACTTGCTAATTTCTGGTTTGTAATTCCTAACACTTCCATGAGGTTGTTTTGCTAACCAAGTACCTATCTGTTCCATACCGTGATGAAATTCTGTTGACCACTCATACACAACAGGAATGTTATTATTTACTATATTTTTAATTCTTTGGTTTAAAAACCTATCCATCTTACTAGGGTTTCTAATGAACCTTCTCATGTGGTAATACAAATGATATCGTGCTAAGTTTCCCACAAATGTATTTTCGGACTGAAAATGTTTGGTACTAATTCCACAAACATAGGTTGCGATGTAAGCTGCCAAACAAGCAGCCATATATGGGTTTTCTGTGTAGTCGTTAAAGTGTTCCATGTTTTTAGTAACTACTAAGTCCGGAAAGGTTGGATCAAAACTCATCGTGTTGTTTACAAAAATGTTTAGTTTACTAGGGTTTCCGACGAATAGTCCTTTGATAAAACCTTGTTCAACCCCTTTTGTGTTCCAAATTCTAGGTTGCCAGTCCAATGCCCACCCAAAAGCAAAACTCTTGGCCTTAATATCGTACGCTCTGCTGTTATGTACAAACATTGTTCGGACAAACAGAGTCTTTCCCGCATAGTCCTTTACAGGTTGGAACATGAAGTTATCAACATTGGCATATGGGTATTTTTCTCTAAATTCTTGTTGTGCTGTCATTTTATTTGTTGTGTTAAATAAAATGTCAAAGTTAACTGTATTCGTACCACAGAACAAAACAGATGTGAATTTGACTGTGTTTCAACATAACAAAAGTAAACTGTATCTCAGGTCGGCAACCATATTTTGGGAGTTCCATAATATTTTAAGATGTCAAATACAACACGGTACCGATAAAATTGTGTTTGACACTGGATACTGGACATTCGCGAATGTCCAAAAGAAACTAAAAGACGAGGACATTGAACTTGTTGCAAATCATAACAACTCTACATGTTCGATAAAAGCTAAAAAATCTTTGAACCTAGAAAATACCATAGGTCCTATGTTAGGTTTTCTACCAGACACTGCGTTGATCAAAGACACTTGGCACAAGGGTACTAACCATGTCGATGTTAACCATGGGTTAAAATATGTGAACATCGAATGTAGTATCGTTAACACATATCAAAACTTCGATACCAACGGTAAGCCAAGTCAAATAATAGCTTCGTTATCTGTCTCGTCGACGCAGCTGTTACTAGATACCGCAGAGTTCTATGACAACATTAACTCAAAAACACTTATCGTACAAAAATTTAACTCGTTATCTTTTAGACTTACAACTAACATAGACTTCCCCGTAAACATGAGTGCATTGTTAGAATTAGAGTTAGTTTAAATGGCCTCGCGTGTCAAAAATGTTATAAAATATGTTTCAAAATTTTTACCTAAAATAAAACTATGAATTTTGAAACAGAACAAGGTCTTAGGGAATTATATCATTCTCCAGTGACAGGGTATCAGTCTGTGGAGAGATTGTACCAGAAAGCAAAGGAGACTGGTTTAAATGTAACTCGTAAGCAAGTTAAAGATTGGATACTGACACAAAAAACTTACACAACTACGAAACAAAAAAGCGGAACCCATGTCTATCGTAAAACTATTGTTAGTGATCTTGGGGAGCAACTACAATTAGACTTGGTCGATATGACAGAAGGTCGTAAGCCTAGTAACGATGGTTACCGTTGGATTTTAACAAGTATAGAAATTTTGTCCAGATATGCTTTTACAGAACCTAGTAAAACAAAAGGTGGTCTTGATGTCTCCCACACTATGGAAAAAATACTAGGTGAATTTAAAGTTAGGTTTGGTAAGTACCCAGATGTCGTCCAATACGACGACGGTAACGAGTTTAAAAACAAAAATGTCAATGCGTTACTGGACAAACTTGGAATAAAACATTTTACGACCCTTGTTAAAAGAGGTGGCAAGGCATTTTTTAACAGGAAGGCTGCCCTCGTTGAGAGACTAAACAGGACTCTAAAAACAACGATGTGGAAATATTTCACAGAGCACCAAACAAAAAAGTGGTTACATATTTTAGAGGATGTTACATTTAATTACAATCACAGTGCACACAGAAGTATTAAGATGAAACCTACAGATGTCAATGAGAAAAACAAGGATGAGGTTTGGGTAACTTTGTACGGTGGCGGTAACACACTTAAAGAACCAAGGTACAAAGTAGGTGACACCGTTAGGGTGGAAAAGTATCACACAGGTACCAGGTTTGTAAAAGGTTACACTGTTAATTTTACAGAAGAAACATTTAGGATTACAAAAGTGTATCGTGGGGATCCTGTTATGTATGAAATACAAGACATCGCCACAAAGGAAAATATCCACGGTAGATTTTACGAAAGAGAACTTAGCGAGGTTAAATAAAATATGAGTGAAATGCCTGAAGTACCAAAAGATATACCTTTAGATGAAATGCAAAATAAAAGACCAAGTTATAAACCAACTGGTCTAGATCCAAACCCAGACCCAGATCCTGTTATTGAGGACCTTGATCCTGACACCGAAGAGGTTAACCCCGGAACCAAACCAGATCTAAATGGGGTGACAGCAGAAACTCCTTTTACAAACAACCCGGCTAATAACCCTGATCCTAAGGCTGACGAAAGCATTCCTGTTATGACAGGCAATCCTCTTACGAGAGAGGAGCTTGTAAAGTTTCAAAGGCTTACAGAGTTAAAATCCACACTTAACAATTATCTTAAAATAAGTTTAAACGAAGAGGATGGTATTAACTCACGAGGGTTGCTTGGAAGCTTGTCAGTAGAAAGGCGTAAGGGTAAGGGAGGTGGTACTATTAATGGGATAATATATAATGGTCAAAAAGTTTATGTTATGGATGGCATAGATATGAGGCGTTCGACAGCATCTGGTAACCCTATGCTAAAAGCTTTAAGAGATTTTGACAAAGAATTAGTAAAAGCCAAGGCAGAACACAAACTGACAGCACCTTCTGTGGTGGAAGAACAAACAGGAGTTTTCAACGATGAGTTAAATGACAGTGTAATTAAAAATTCTGTAGATGTATTAAATAGTACCATTAATGAAGCATATGACAATATTAGATCACAGTACGAAAGCGTTGAGATGTCTAATATGAATGACGAGGACAAACCCTGGGACCGAGAAATACAAGCAATTTTACAATCTGGCATCCGCAAACAAAATATTAGTTACAAGGAGCAAATAAAGTTCATAGGCGATGAGGTAAAAACCTGGCGAGAACGATCGGCAGCAGAACAAAACCCTACATTAAAAGTTTTTTACGAGGCTGTTGCTAAGGTTGCAGAGTTAGAAAAAGATAACATAAGATTACAAAATAAGATAAGACCTAAGCTTGCAGAAGTTATAGGTATTTTAAAAACAGAGTGTGATAACAATCCGCTAACAGGATTTGAAAAATTTAAAGAATGGGCTAAAAAGAACATGGGCATCGCGTCAGCCGTAAGTATAAGTATCGCTGGTTTAATAACAACAATTGTCATGGCTGGAAGAAGCGCTCTCGTTGCAGGTGCTCGTGGCGTGTCAACTTTTTCAAAAGCGGTTGCTAAAATACTTAGCAAGCTTGGTCCTGTATTTGGTGCCATCGGTAGCATCATATCAACTGTTCTAAGTGCAGGTGGTAAGGGGCTAGTGTGGCTAGGTAACAACATGTGGATTCTTGCGATAGCATTGGGGTATTTTGTGTACAACGAAATTCAAACAAAACGAAGGGGGTAAAAAAATAAGGATTAGGTTTATAGAAATTTAAACCCTAAAATTAAAAAAAAAATAACTGTAATAAAGAGATGAGTGGAAGTACAGTGAAATTTGAAAGTCCTAAAGTATTTGAAATCTCAAGTTGTTTAACATGGGGTATCGAAAAGTCTAAGTTTAAAAATGGTGGTTATAATGTACCAATTGTCATTGAAGACGATGTAATGTTACAACAACTTACAAATTTGGAAGAGGAACACAAAACTAAAAAAGTTATGAGAGGTTCCGATGGTACCACAATATACTTGTCAGTAGGTGGTCTAACTAAAAAACAACAAACAGAACTTTTAGATGCTGGTAGGTTGTATGTTAATATTATTTTTGAATGTCATTCTGTGTTTGAAAAACATGACAGCGGTGTAAAATATTTAAACTTTAAAGTAAAAAGACTAAGGAAAGTAGGTGAGTATATGTCTGACAATATTGCAGAGGATTAAATTAAATTAACACAAAATATTAAATTTGTATCCTTATAGGTTACAAATTTTTTCGTTATGACCTAATAAAATGGATTTTGAAGTAAATAACGATAACGAGCTATTATTACCTAACAGAAGAGATCTTAGTACAATTATTGAAAATATAACACCTGATATTTATGATCTAAGTGAAATGTACCCTTGTAATTGTAATATATACCAACATAACTGTACATGTGATAGTGAAAGAGTAACCATAAGAAAACTTCTTACTAAAAAAAGTGATATATTAAAAAGTGAAAAGGCTGTGCAAAGAGGTCAAAATGGTGGTTTAAAACGTTCTGAAAATTATTAAAAAGATAAGGAATGAACTAGTTGATGTAAATGAAGAAGTCCTAATATTAAAAGAAAAAGTCCAAAATTTAGAAGAAGAAGTCGAAAATTTAAAAAAACAAAATTTAAAAGACTAAAATTTTACATCCTAAACTATTAGGTTAATCATCATTATATTTTTTAAAATATAATATATTGGACTTTAAAACTGTTCAGTTGTACAGCTTACTTTTTCTTCAGGGTCAAATTTTGACCACTTTGGAATTTTAGGTTTACTTTGTAGATCTGGTTCGGGGTCCACTTTGTTCCTTGGTACCATGCTTATGTGATTATAACATAATGTACCTAACGAGATACTTGCCATTAAATATTTACTGTAATAATCATCTGGTGTGTATTCTGGCATAAGGTCCTTAATGACAAACATAATGTTTTCATCACCCAGTATTTTTTCCATAAATTCTTGACGATCATTAATACAGATGTATTTACCCAAAAAAGTATCACTAATAGACACCGATAGCATTACAAAATTTATTGCCATCTTGTGTTTGTTGGCATCGTCCTTGCGTTTAATGTATTCGTCCATTATTTTTTTTAACACCAATGGTGTTGCCCTTCTTTTGTTTTTTAGATATTTTACGGTTTGATTAATGTAACCTTTCTCAGCGAGGTTTATTAATTCCTCACGTAATGTTTCAATGTCATCTGGGTTATCCATACTTTTATTTATTTTAAAACATAATTTTTGGTATGTTTTAAAATATTATCAAATTTTTCTAAAATATTATATTATGTGATCGAGGATATCTGAGGTTAATTTCCAACCTGGCATATTTGTTTTCTTTGAGGGCTTTTCTTAGGGCAGTTTGTTCTTGTTTTGGAATGTCAAGGAACTCGTCAGATATTGTTTTCCAGGCAAGTGCACTGGGAGTATCAAAAATTACTAGCTTGGCTATGTTCTCACGATAAGAGGAAGTGATGGCTGCTAATTTTTGGGTAAAAACTATTGTGCTTAGGTTGTAATGTCTGGCCGAGAATGCTAAGTTAACAAGCTCGGATGTTCTGGTTTTAACGGACTTAGAGCTTGCACAGTCGTCTAATATTATTAGGGAATTAGTGCCTTTGTAGGTATCGGAAATGTATTTTAGGAAACTTTCCACTTGGTCTTGGTCACATTGTATTGCAAAGAAGCCTGGAGAGTCCTTGTACTTCCAATCTTGGTATGTTTTGTTAAATTCAAATGTTGGACAGATAAGGAATATGTATTGGAAGTGCTTATTATACTCGTTGGTTAGTAGGTCTAATAGGTAATATGTCTTACCACATTCTGTTGCGCCAACGATAAGCATGTTAAATGGTGTTTTCATTTTTATTTTACCCAACTTTTGTAAAAACCATGACAGGGTCTAAAACATCATACAACAGATAAGAGTAATCATCACCAAAGTAAGTTGTGTAAGATTTTAGTTCTACTGTCGCTCCTTTTGCAATGGTGATAAGACCTTCCATGTAAATTTGATGTATTAGTTTTGAACTACTACTACCATATATGTTACCATCTGTTACAACTTTAAACTGAGGTTTAATGACATTTTCTATATAGACGCATGTGTCAAGGTCTGCATAGTCGGCATCATCTGAAGAGTACCATCCGGCGGTGGTTGTAATAACTGGGCTACCTTTTTCAAAATAAGTTGGTATCAAGGTTAGTTTGTATTTAACTATGTAATCTCCTTGGGTGGTTATTATAGTCTTCATAATTAGGTTATTATTTCTAGTACAGAATAGATTATTTTTTGCAGATCTGAGCGAGTGCTTGCCTGCATTAGAGTGAAAAGTAACCAAAAAATTATTAGCGGCTCCTTGGGGACCTGTACTGCCAGTTGGCCCGGCAGGGCCAGTGGCTCCCGTGTTGCCCGTATGACCTTTGTCACCTTTGTCACCTTTGGATCCTTGTGGTCCTGTTACTGTAAGACCAGTTTGTCCTTGGGGTCCCTCAAAACCAGGGATCCCTTGTCGACCAGTATCCCCCTTGTCACCTTTGTCACCTTTGTCACCTTTTGAACCAGTGCTACCACGAAGACCTTGTGTGCCTTGGATTCCCTGTTGTCCAATGTTTCCAGTGTCACCTTTAAGTCCTTGGGGGCCTGTGTGTCCAATTAACCCTTGGGGTCCTTGTGGTCCTGTGTTTCCTGTAAGTCCTTTGGGACCTGTGACACCATGTTGTCCTTGTTGTCCTTGGGGGCCTGTGTTTCCTGTGTCACCTTTTGCACCTTTTGGACCTTGTGATCCCGATCCTGATCCTGAACTTCCTGATGAATCCCCTTTTAAACCTTGAGGTCCTTGTGGTCCTTGTGACCCTGTGTTTCCAATTAGTCCTTGTTGTCCTTGAACGCCTGTGTTTCCTGTCAGTCCTTTTGAACCTGTGACACCTTGCAGTCCTTGTGTGCCTGGGTTACCGTTAGGACCATGTGGACCATCATCACCTTTGTGTCCTTTTGCTCCTTGAGGTCCTGTGTTCCCGAGAAGTCCTTGTTGTCCTTGGGGACCTGTGTTTCCAGTAAGTCCCTTTGGTCCTGTGACACCTTGCATTCCTTGAGTGCCTGTGTTTCCAGTGTAACCTTTTGGACATCTTGGTCCTTGCGAGGTTCCTGTTGACGAACCGGATTGGCCTTGTGGACCTTGTGGTCCTTGTGGGCCTGTGTTCCCATTTAAACCTTGTTGTCCTTGGGGACCTGTGTTTCCTGTTAGTCCTTTGGAACCTGTGACACCTTGCAGTCCTTGAGGACCTGTGTTTCCATTAGGACCATGTGAACCATCGTCACCTTTAACCCCCTTTGATCCTTGTGGTCCTGTGGTACCAAGAAGTCCTTGTTGTCCTTGTGTACCAGTGTTTCCTGTTAATCCCTTGGGACCTGAGACACCTTGCAGTCCTTGGATGCCAGTGTTTCCTATTGTCCTTTTGAACCGGTGTCACCTTTAAAACCTTTAAGACCTCGTTGTCCTGGATTTCCTTGCTCGCCTTGTATTCCAGTTGGTCCTTGCGGGCCTTGTGATCCTGGAGGTCCTTGTTGACCGCCCATTGTTGTGTATCTATTATCTTTTGTGTAACCAAATGCTAATGCCATAATGTTGTGTATTTATTTTTAAGGAAAAAGATTGTTTGGCTCAACAGTGTAAGTGGTTACATGAAGAGTGGACTCATTACCAGTTGTTTCATCAGAAAGTTGTTTAAATTTTACACACATAAGCTCCATGGTTTTGTACTCTGGGACAACTGCTGGAATGCTAAATTCTTCGTTCAACATGAAGAAGTTTGTACCCGGAATCTGTTTCGTGTCTAAATTTATTTATTTGAGGTCCCTCGTTATTTTTGTACCATCCGACATTATGCAGTATAAAGAATATAATATTCTCATTGGAGTAGTAATATCACCGTCGTCGTCCAAGAGGTGGGCTCCAAGAGATATTCCAGACTTCTCCGTAAACCAATTGTGACACCAGATGTACATTGGTCCATAGTTTTTCTTTCTGTCCATAGGATGACGCCATCTATCTTTAACCAGCCCATCATAAGACCCTCTAAAATCACTAGTCGTTAGTAAGTACATTGGTTCCGCTCTAATAGGTTTTTGGTTGTGTATAAAGTTTGGTTCATCATTAGAGTATCCAAATTTAAGTGCCATTATTTTATTTAAGAGTTTTCATAACTTTCTAAAACATGTTTTCTAATCCTTATTCCTGTTGTCTCCCATACATGTGGGTGGAGTGCAATCTCAAACAACACGAGTAACGATATTGCTTCGTAACTTTCTGCCAGTGTTATGGAGCCTTTGTTGTTGCTAACAAATTGTAACATAGTTAATAGTTTTTCTATGGACTCGTGGCGAAACATAAAAGTAATATCTGTCATTTTTTTAAGTTGCATAATAAAATTAATACAGATAAGAATTTTTTTATACACTGCTGGAATCATTATTTTATTTGGGTAAATTTGTAACCTTTTGTGGGTTACAAATTATTTTTACTGTCTATCTTTTGAAGGGATGTTTAATGTCATGGTGTTTTTTAAATTTAAACATATTTGTAAAATTTCATTACAATTAGGACATTTAAGATTTTCGGAACTAAAATAATTTTTAAAGTGTTTATGTTCAAGACCATGACTTGTTTTTGTATGTAATCTTAAACCGGTAGGGGTACCCTCCCATACACATTTGCCTATATTACAAATTATTTTGTTTTTTGGAAAAATGATAAAATTTGGTCTTGGCATTGTTATTTATTCTTCTGTATAATTATCAGGTTTACTTTAAAAATGATTTAGTTGGTATCGGTAATGTCACCTCATATAAAACCACAAAGTACACACTCGTTACAATCATAAAACTTAGACATTTAAGAAATTTGTTGTTGTAAACCATATCATCCACAATTTTTAAACATTTGTTAATCTGTGTTGGATTCATTTTTATTAATGTGTATTTTCTAATCCATATATAAGGATTAGAAAAATTATGTCTTACCAACCACCTCTGTAAAAACATTTTTACAAACAATTTTTAAAAAATTTTACAAACATTTTTACAAACATTTTGTTTGGTTTGTGGTTTTGGAATACACACACCTTTACCATTTTTTAAGTAATTTTTCCACCTCTTCTGTAAAAACCTCAATGAATTCCTCTTTACACTTTTCATCATCGAGGTTCTTATCACAACCCATTCTACTAAGCATCCAATTAATACTTGTATTATATAATAGATCCACCTCCTCTGTATCTATTTCGACAAGTGTGTTAAATATAGGTTTTAATATCTCATCACAACTTTCATTATAAAGATACCACATACTATATCGAACAAGAGGGTATTCGTTAAGAGCTCTTCTACGCACTCTCTCTCTGCTGGAAGATCCTCATAAATAGAGTTTTTAACAGTTATTAAAAATTATTTTAAATTTTTATAAGCAAGCATTTATTCTTGTTAAAACATTTTATATAACCCCAGAAAACCCACAACATTTTTACTTATCCCCACAACCTATACATTACACCCCAGGACCTATACATTACAGCCCCATTATTCCCCTGTGGACCCAACATTTTTTTTTTCGGTAAATTATTGCGCAACAAAAATTTTTATAATGTACCAAACATTTTTTAAAAAAATTTTGTTAAAAAATTTCATACCCTGCGTAGTACCCATTATTATTCAATAGATCTCCCGTGCGTATTTTTTAAAGGTCGTAGAAATCCCTCACTTGTGTTTTTGTTTTTAATATAACAAACGTTCGGGATATGTTAGCGAAGCGGAGCGGAGCGACCGGTACGTGTTAGCGAAGCGGAGCGGAGCGACCGGGATATGTTCGGCACGTGTTCGGCACGTGTTCGGCACGTGTTCGTCACGTGTTTGGTAAATTATTGCGCAATAATTTGATTAAGTTGGTGGTAACCACGTGGAAAGTGCCCTATAGTGTCCATCATTACTACTCACGTATCTGCTGTCTTTGCATGGGTAGGGAGCACCCCAGCAATCTAGCGCATCGGGACTCCCGGGACACGAAAAGTCCCGCAGGGAAAATTTCTTGAATGTATAAGCGATAACAGGGACTCCCAGGACGATAAAAGTCCCGCTGGGACATATTGAATTATTCATAATGGCCCGAACGAACAGACCCGGTTTCTCTCGAACAGGCCCGATGACCCGATGCTTGGTCGGGCATACTTCGTGTGGACAAGTCCAGTCATGGTATGCCTGTTAGCAGGATTCGTACGTGTCTTGGGTTAGACTGAGTCTATAAATATAGGACTGAGTCTATAACTAAACCTTCTGTTTCTAATTAACGTTTTCGACACTTCAAATAGGAAGACTGGGAAACGATATCTAACTTGTGATAAATTAAGTGGGGGTGAATATGCGATATATGTAAAATCTGCTAAGAATATACCTCGATTATATCAAAATCCTCTACTAAAATAGTAAAATCCAAAGGCAAAGAAATGAAAGCGTTTCACACAGTTCTGAGGTGTCTGAGGCTGTCAAAAGTAATTTCCTAGTTTGACATGACAAGCTTCATTACAATTGTGCAATATGTTTTCTTAGGCGTTTTTTAAAAGCCCTGATTTCATAACTGTTCACAATGTGGTTCTATGCGTTAGCTCTTTTGTCGAATATTCTAATGTTTGAAGCATGTCCCACAATTTGTACATGTTCAGTTAAATTAAAAATGATAAACTGCGTCAATGCTGGATACAGACATATTCCTCGAAGCATTACAGACACGTCTAAATACCATTATCTGAATCTGGCACATAACTTTATTTCAGATTTAACAACAAAAGATATTCTCATGATGAAAACATTTAGGGAAGTCGACCTCACAGACAACCCACTAAATTGTACCAAGCTGATGAATTATACATTGAGTGTGACCATCGCAAGTGACTGTCGTTTGAAAAAGGTACTCCAAGAGGTAATATCTACAGCGAGCAAATGACATACAAGACAAAAACCCAGACACGTGAAACACTGCTACCCTCTGGCTCTGTAAGATTGGGAAATCACACAAATAGTATGAAATGGTTTTGGTTAATTCTTATCCCTATTTTCCTCATGCTTGGTTTATGTATATTGTTGGGAGTCCGAAAAATTAAACACCGCGTGATCCATGCAAGACCCATACCTATCGAACTTAATAACTTTACCTACTTTGACTATGAAAATGACGAAGATAAGACGGTTTTGTTTGATATGAAAGAAAAACAATTGTAACAATTTGCACAAATTTTTCTCACATGACTATCTACTGCACAGGCACAAGTTTCTAATTGTTAAAAGTTGTGTTGTTTGGTTGTTTGTCGTTCATATTGTATTAGGATATATTTTAATAAAAGAACCGGGTTTTTTTTTTGTTTTGTTTTTATTATTATTGGTCTTTTTCCCTCTCATTTTCCACTTGTTCTCGCGTTGTTTAACCACATCCCGAAAGCTTCAACTTCTACTTTGGCGCAGTGATGATATGCGTCTGGGACGTTGTGGTGACCGAACTTTCCAACCAACCCAAATCGTCGAAAAGACGCCTTTGGACAACCAAAATATTCGATATTGATGTGGTCGATACCCAATTTGTCCAGAAGCTCACGCTCAAAATGACTTCCTTTGTAGGCCAAAGTTGAGTGATGGTTTTTTCTTGCGCTATCGTAGAAACCTTTGACGATGTTACCCAACTCTTCAATTGGGAAGGCTTTGGTACCACGAGGAACTCCAAAAGGCAGTTTATGTATGTAGTTTCTTACATTGTTTTCTCTGTTTAACATCGAGATCTGCCCAACGGATCCCAATGTTCGAAGAAATACGATGTGGCGAAGGTGTCTCCACCTTTTAAGACGCCAAGTTCTTTACATAAGAACTCTCTTCCCACTTAATATCCGTACATATCGATAATCCCAACAATGTTGTCCATACTGGCTGACACCCACCGTAATGTATAATAGATAGATTGTCCTTCTTTTTATATGTTGCTAACAGTATTGTCGGACCTTTAGATGTTATACACAAATCTAGTATTTTAGAGTAATTAGCGACCGCCACAATATAAAAGGAAAGTTGGGAGGGGAACTAATCCAATGTATCATTTTAATTAGCGTCTACCCCAGATAGAAAAAAGGAGCGTTTCTTTCTACTTTTTATCTTCAAAATTCGTTAGTTTGTTACGTGGTGTGAGAGAAAATTGACAGTTACATGATTCTTAGGTTGAAGACACGTGCCATTTTGTAATAATCACAATTTAAATTTATCAGTAATTGAGAGTTAATAACATTACTTGTCCCATTTTGTAATAATCTCAATTTAAGTTGTTTAGTAATTAAAAGATAATAAGATTACTTGAGTAATATACTTTGAATAAATATTAAATGAAATATTCTTAAAAGGTTAGACCAAATAAATGTTTCATATATATCTCTAGGAAGTCAACACAAAATCTCGACTTGTGTAGTAATTTGTATTGTCGGGTAGGTGAGAGTGTTTTACGAGCCCTCCGCACGCAACAACTAGTTTATGAAATTGATTTTTTTCACTATTTTGGACCGCGGTCCTGTCTTTTTGTGAGAGATTTTATTCTTGGTAATTACTGTGTGGGAGAGTAATCGATTTGTGACTATTATTAGGGTAGTTTTTAATCACCATAATACACGATGGTGCCACTGTATAAAACGGGAGATCTCACTTCACAAGCTACAGCAGTTGGACGACTTAGTAATAAAAAAAATGGTTATTGTTAGTATTTTCGGGATTTTGGCACAGGCTGGAGATAGAGAAGGAGAGGATTGCCACTTCTGTCTGGAGATGATAGCTCCTGGACAGATCTCTTGTCATAAGATGTCATGCTGTGGTCATCACTGCCATGCGGAATATTTCGAAAAGTGGGTTGTCTCGTGTCACGATAGTGGAAATCCAGTACGATGCGCGATGTGTCGCACAGCGTTCGTCCCAGGGCCGGATCTAGGATTTTTCGTACGTTAGTAAAAAATTTCGTTCCTGAACATCGGGGGGGGGGAAGAGGTTTGTGTTGTTCACAGCGCTCCAATAAGTCTTCAATAGAACGCTTCAGTACACCGTCTATTCGCTTCTTTAGATCAGCTTCAATATCTTTAAGATATTGTTGATCGTCTATCTCTAAAGCAGCCTTTACGGTTTCGTAAACACCAACAGACATGGCTAGTATTAATAGTTCAGAGGTAAAGTAGCGATCAGAAAGGGCAAGAAACGTCATAGACCTTTCCGTGCATACTAAAGCCTGAACGGTATGATCGATCAAAAAAATCCAGCCAATGGGAATTCAGGTTTTTTTTGAATTAGCCAATCGGATAGCCTGTATTCGAGCCCCTGATCGCTTTAGCGATCAGAACTCCCAACAGATCGCGCAAAAATCGAGATAGCCAATCAGATGGCTGAAATCTGACCCAGACCGTGCAAAATTCATGCGTAAGACCGCTTTTCTGCGCGTTCAAGTTCGAAGGCCTTGCTACTGGATGATATTTCAGAACTGGACTGTTAAACTTTCAATACAATACATTGCGCGAAGTTTGATAACTGGACTGCGCATGCTATTTTAATTTAACACTTTCTGGCCAATTTTACCTTAGTCGCGTGATCGCTCTGATCACCCCTAGATCCGCCCCTGGTTCGTCCAACACTCGCATTGCATGCTATGCCTCGATAGATTTCACGAGGATGACAACGTCCTTGAAACATATTGCTGTTACTCGTCCGCACACGATGCTTGCGTCGTGAAGTTAAGGGAGATGGAACAAAGTGATACATGGCTGAGTTGTGGTGGTGAATACTGTGGAATTGTTTGGGGACTCGACAATTAAAGACCAATAATAAAAAAACCCACCAAAAACCCCGGTTCTTTTAAGAACCAACAAATTTACTAAAAGAATATTGAACGAATGAACGATTATTAGAAACTTTCATTAAAAGATATCCTAATACAATATGAACGAGAAACAACCAAATAACACAACTTCTAACAATTAGAAACTTGTGCCTGTGCAGTAGATAGTCATGTGAGAAAAAATTTGTGCAAATTGTTACAATTGTTTTTCTTTCATATCAAACAAAACCGTCTCATCTTCGTCATTTTCATAGTCAAAGTAGGTAAAGTTATTAAGTTCGATAGGTATGGGTCTTGCATGGATCACGCGGTGTTTAATTTTTCGGACTCCCAACAATATACATAAACCAAGTATGAGGAAAATAGGGATAAGAATTAACCAAAACCATTTCATACTATTTGTGTGATTTCCCAATCTTGCAGAGCCAGAGGGTAACAGTGTTTCACGTGTCTGGGTTTTTGTCTTGTATGTCATTTTCTCGCGGTAGATATTACCTTTTGGAGTACCTTTTTCAAAACGACAGTCACTTGCGATGGTCACACTCAATGTATAATTCATCAGCTTGGTACAATTTAGTGGGTTGTCTGTGAGGTCGACTTCCCTAAATGTTTTTATCATGAGAATATCTTTTGTTGTTAAATCTGAAATAAGGTTATGTGCCAGGTTCAGATAATGGTATTTAGACGTGACTGTAATGCTTCGAGGAATATGTCTGTATCCACCATTGACGCAGTTTATCATTTTTAATTTAACTGAACATGTACAAATTGTGGGACATGCTTCAAACATTAGAATATTCGACAAAATAGCTAACGCATAGAACCACATTGTGAACAGTTATGAAATCGGAGCTTTTAAAAAACGCCTAAGAAAACATATTGCACAATTGTAATGAAGCTTGTCATGTCAAACTAGGAAATTACTTTTGACAGCCTCAGACACCTCAGAACTGTGTGAAACGCTTTCATTTCTTTGCCTTTGGATTTTACTATTTTAGTAGAGGATTTTGATATAATCGAGGTCTATTCTTAGCAGATTTTACATATATCGCATATTCACCCCCACTTAATTTGTCACAAGTTAGATGTCGTTTCCCAGTCTTCCTATTTGAAGTGTCGAAAAGGTTAATTAGAAACAGAAGGTTTAGTTATAGACTCAGTCCTATATTTATAGACTCAGTCCTATATTTATAGACTCAGTCCTATATTTATAGACTCAGTCTAACCCAAGACACGTACGAATCCTGCTAGCAGGCATACCATGACTGGACTTGTCCACACGAAGTATGCCCGATCAAACATCGGGCCATCGGGCATGTTCGAGACAAACAGGGTCTGTCCGTTCGAGCCATTATGAATAATACAATATGTCCCAGCGGGACTTTTATCGTCCCGGGAGTCCCTGTTATCGCTTATACATTCATAAATTTTCCCTGCGGGACTTTTCCTGTCCCGGGAGTCCCGATACACTAGATTGCTGGGGTGCTCCCTACCCATGCAAAGACAGCAGATATGTGGTTTTCAAAATTTCTATTTTTACACAGACTTAAATATCTAAAGGAACAACTATTTATTTAACAATGAGCTAATGTGTCCTTTCTCGTGCGGAAATCCAATCGTAAAAGCGATGCATGGGAAATGCGTGGTGTTGCGTTATTTTAGAAGTATAAATGTACCATGTAAATTAGACCAAAATGCTCTTGCCTAACAGCACGTAGCAACCACTAAATGTTTGTGTACGATGTCTATAAATCATTAAATAGAAAAAAGTTTTGCGTCCCTGTGAGAGATTCGAACTCTCGTTAACTTAAAGCTCATAGATAGCAGTCTAACGCTTGTTAGCGAAATAATCTTACATACTATCGTCTTTAATGCGTTCCAACTGTCCGCCACCAGTGGCAATATAACATGAAAACCCTTTGTATTTATACACTTCGCACTATATGATCGCTTAAGTATTACGCTGCAAAACTATACACGATGTTTCCATGAAAACTCTAAAATCAGCTACGCTTCGTTTATATCGAATATTTATTTAAAATAAAATAATTTGCAGTTACAATATGAAAATTTCTAGACTTATATGACAACTACAACTTTTCACTTAATAAGCTCTCTTATGATTCGTCTGATGACTCTTAAATTGTTCACCAGTCGCTTTCACAGTATATATGAAAATAGGTGGTAAAGAAAAAAACGTCTCGGCAAGAGACTCTAGTAGATCCTCTTCGTAAAACGTCCGTCTCTTATGACACAAATAGTTCAAGACACACTGTAGCTCGTGGTTGTCAGGACTCTCATGTAACTCCATTAAAGAATAGACAAACGTGGAATCTGGATCTTTCTCCAATTGCTGCAAATGGTCGAATAAATCTCTCTCAACCTTCAATTTCAGTATCCTTGCGACATCAGCGAATTCATACCAAACCATACGCTTCTCGCGCACTCTTTCAATCGCTTGTAAACCATAGATTTGCCATCTCTCATACAGGTTCATCATAAGGCAATCGTGTTGTCTTTGACTTGGATGATCAACCTCACATCCAAGTTTTTGCGCCTCAGAAGCCACAGCACTCGCATGTACTCCTTCCAACAAATTGAATATCTGCTTTGTCGTAGATGATGCAGACTTTCCATGTAGGCGCTCCATCGTATTACTTGTAAACGACACTCAAACGAATGTAGGCAAAATATATAGGAACGCTTAGCAATTGTGACGTACTTACAAAATACGCTGAACTCACCAAATTTATTGTTTTTTCGCCCAAACTCGCCTGGCCTTGTTCCATAAAGTCGGATCTCAAAGGAATAGGACGCTAATGATGTTCTCTGTAACTCTTTCAATCGCTTGTAAACCCATACATTTTATCTTAGGATATCATCTTAAGATATCACACAGTATGTTAGAATATCATTTTAGGATATCATCTTATAATCTTATAGTACTCTTAGGATATCCTACAGTATCTTACAAATGTAAAATGTGTTTGCTTATATTTATTTGATTTGTGTTCGCTCATGAATGTCTGGGGATTTTATTGTTTGGCTGTGTTAATGACCGGTTTAATGATCAAAGTACAAAATGTACTATGGAAACTAGATTTAAAAACTTTCACCTAACAAGACATGGCAACGCATAGAATTGTGTTGGCTTCCTGTTTTAAATTTGTCGTATATATGTCTCACTGGTTTTACATAGTCTAATGTTAAATATATCAGTTATTGTTTGCAATGCGTCGTATTCACAATGTTGGTAAGCTTTGACTTTTACACCTTTAGGAGTTACGTTTATATATTCGCTTGGCAAACATATATTTGTATTGCTCTATAAGACTTTAGCAACTCTTATTATACCGACAAACTTAGATCTTCTCCTTTTGGATATCTATTTACAATTCACTAGATACGAGAATATATTTATTACTAACAAAGAGTTTATAAATCGAAAATTTTAAAGTAAAATTTGTTTGCTTATATTTATTTGATTTGTGTTCGCTCATGAATGTCTGGGGATTTTATTGTTTGGCTGTGTTAATGACCGGTTTAATGATCAAAATACAAAACGTACTATGCAAACTAGATTTAATAACTTTCACCTAACAAGACATGGCAACGCATAGAATTGTGTTGGCTTTCTGTTTTAAATTTGTCGTATATATGTCTCGCTGCTTTTACATAGTCTAATGTTAAATATTTATCACAAACAATCATTGAACGGTATAAATCTTCGTGTTGGTTCAGAACTGTATTTATATGAAACGATAGGGTTTGCTTATCAATATCAATCTCATTTCGTCTTAACTTGTCATAAATTATATCTATATTCTCCATTGCGCAAAGGTTAAAAGCAAATGAACAGTGAACTACACGATATTTATAAGTTTTATTACAAACTTATAAATAATCTTATCAAACTTATCAACGAATAATTACAAACTTATTACAAACTAATTACAAACTTATCAATTACAAACTTATTACAAACTTATTACAAACTTATCAACGAATAATTCACGAATAAGTGAGCATCACGCACATAGATATAATAAACCTAGATTGCTGACTCATACCTAGCGGACGCGTGACCTGCATTATAAATCCAAGATGGACGCCATTCAGGGCAAAAAGACTATAAACTCTACGGGGAAATCCATATTTTTTGCATTTTGCGTCGTCCCAGTGTTTCGAATCCACTTCGATCAAACCTTTTTGGCAATAACTACTTATCGTGAAAGTTTTAGACGCAAACTGCACAGCTGGGGATGAATTGATGTAAAAATATCGCTCGCCGAAATTTGTACCAAATCGTCACTTGGTCAGTTCGAGTGAATTACTCTGGATTAGAGTATTTTATAAAGGAATTTAAGATTTATTTGTGGTTTTTAAGGCCAAAGACGTATACCTTGAAGGCTTTGGATGCAGAATGGACCGTTTGGGATGAATTATATTAAAATATCGCTCGCCGAAGCTTGACATGAAAATGTCACTTGCTCAGCTCGAGGCTTTTTGCTGCAGACAAGTACTTTAAATGTACTTGGTTTAATACATCTAGTCATTAGATATTTTGAGGAATATTCGGAACATTACTTAGAGGATAAAATCAGTATTTAAAAGTTAAGTCCACAGTTAAGTGATGCCAAATATCACCTAGAAGTGAAATTAGGCACACAAACATGGTACAGTATTTCAAGGATGGAAATATTATGAAGATGCAATGAAGATGCAATGCAGCCTATTTGAACTCACTGGATGAAATAGCAGACAGCATTACTCATGAAAGGAAGAATTCTGAACATTATATTGATTAGGCTTTTCCCGGGGAGATCATGAGACCAGACTGGGTAATATATGGCAGATTTCGACAAGGTAACATTTATGCAGCAGGGAAAAATTCAAGTGTGTAATGTGCAAAATTGTGGCAAGTGCACTGCAAATTTGAGTGTTGTTTCTGATTTTCAGTATTGTTTTAAAACATTTAACTTAACATTTAACAATACAGTAACAGTGTGCAACCTGTTCATGCACTGAAAAATATCAAGTATGGTATGCATTCTTTCCATTTCAGACTTTCCATGGTTGTCGTGAAATATAAACCTCCATAAAATAAATTCTGTTCATTAAACTTAACAGTTTCATGTATGCTTGAATGAAATCTGTACATTGTTATACTAATATTAATGATCATTTCTATAGTAAAAATATATTAATCCTTCAAGTAATTAATGGAAAATTTTCCTACTTTGTTGAACCTCAATAAAACTAACATGAAGTTTTCTTGCGTATCCAAAACTGACTTTCTTGACATGTCATCTAGTGAGAATGAATGTCCAGATAAACAATATGTTAGTGTTTTCTATTTATGGTTCTTTTTAACACGACATTTAGTAAGCTATATTTTCCAAGGCTGCCCAGGAGGGAATTGCTCGATGAGCCCCAGATTTAAGTGAGCCCGAAAAATACTATAAAAGGAAACAAAATCTGGGGAAAGAAGTCAGAGGGTTGTAAGAGGTGGGGGAGGGATCATAATCTCATTTTCCATTCCCAATTTTAATTGCTATTTTTATTGCTTTTTTGTAATCCCAGTCGTCTCAGCAAGTAAAGCCTGTTACATACATTACTTTTATCCTCTAAGTAATGTTCTGATTATTCCTCAAAATATCTAATGACTAACTGTATTAAACCAAGTACATTTAAAGTACTTGTCCGCAGTAAATGACTCGAGCTTAGCAAGTCACATTTTCATGTCAAGCTTCGGCGAGCGATATTTTAATATAATTCATCCCAAACGGTCCATTCTGCATCCGTCTAAAACCTTCACGATAAGTAGTTATTGCCAAAAAAGTTTGATCGAAGTGGATTCGAAACACTGGGAAGACGCAAAATGCAAAAAATATGGATTTCCCCTCAGAGTTTATAGTCTTTTTGCCCTGAATGGCGGCCATCTTGGATTTATGATGCAGGTCACGCGTCCGCTAGGTATGAGTCAGCATCTAGGTTTATTATATCTATGAGCACGCATGAGTGAGCTCTTCAATTTTGTCCTTAAGTACTTCATTTTTTTAATTTACTTTTTAAATTATATACCAAACTAATCCTAAAGAACTGGTGAATATTACTGTGCAGTTTTTGTCTCGTTAAAAGGATTCGTGGAAAGGATTTATATTGGAGTTTGTCATCGTATTTGTATAGTAATATTGTTGCCCGCTACAAATTTGATATTTTGGGTCTGGTTTAATAACTTGTCATCTACTGGTTCGATCTACTTTATATTTACTGTGTGGATAGTGATTTGTGTTCGTGCTGTATTGTTAAAGTATGGTACTCTCAAGTTATTTAGTTTTTGAATTATCTGGATTTTTCATCTTTGTCCGTTGGGATATTTTGAATTAATTATCGCGTCTGGAATTTCATTATTATCGTCAAGTTCGTTCGTGTATTTCTCATCTATGGTTCATTATTGGTGTAAACTATGTATGGATTTGGATTAGTCTCGTCATTTGGAACATTTTGATACGTATTTCGTTTAGTGTTGTGGAGTATTTTGTGATTTTCCAACGGTTATTTCGCCGGTTAATTAAGATTTAGTTCTCACAAGTTGGTTTATTTTATTATCTGGGGAATTCGCGCATTTTCGTTATTGTCTAACGTTGATTTATTACTACGTTCCTCTGACCACGTTCGTAAGAGTAATATATATTTTATATGGTTAATATGGAATCCCATTAACTTTATTTGTATTGTCATCTGTACAGTCTTAAAACTTCCCAAACTTTTCCCAACGGTTATTCCCCAATATTCGTCATCATGGCTGTCTGTCATGGTTTCTTCCATTTGCGCAATTTACTAATTATTCTCCATCTATACCTGTTTCTGGGAGGAACTATTACCAAAAAGGGTGATACTAAACGTAAAGATTCAAGTATGATTAAAGAAATTCTCTTTGTTTCTGGAAACTATGTTGGAGTTCAAGTTGTCCAATCATTTAAAATTTCACTTCAACGATCAAGCATTAAGAAATGCGCACTATCAAAATCATTATTGTTTCTTAGAGGAACTCATTTCATGCTCAAAGCATCAACAGCAGTAATATTTATTTCGCTATGTGGAGATGTAGAATGTAATCCGGGCCCTATCACCCCCATGAGTTCAAATGTAAACTGCAGGATTGTAACGCCGCAGAACTCAAACTAAAGTATAAATCGAGGTATTAATTGTGTTCTCTTTAACGCAAGAAGCCTAAAGAGTATGCACAAGAAGGACGACCAGTACACTACAAACATTTATTGTTTTCAAAACTTAGTCTCGGCAGAAAATATAGATGTAGCATTCATTACGGAAACCTGGCTAACGGACAACATCAGTGATAATGAAATTTTGCCGAATACGGAATTTCTTATATTCCGTAAGGACAGAGAATCAGGCCGCGGTGGGGGAGTTTTACTCGCAATAAGAAATTGATCATTTCATTCCGTTAAGCATATTAATTTAACTACAAATTTGGAACTAATATCTTGTGAAGTCACATCCCCTAACGGTACATTTCTTCTTTGCGCATGTTACAGACCACCAAGCTCGGATTCAAATTGGCTAGCTGAATTTAATGGTTTTCTGAAAAAAATGCGCGATGATTACGATAACATTGTAATTGGTGGGGTCTTTAACTTTCCTGATATTGTTTGGGATCCCACAGGAAATAAAAATGGGACCCAAGAAATAGAATTTACAGAAATTCTAAATGACTATTTCTTATCGCAATTAATCATTACGCCAACACGTTGCAATAATGTCCTTGATCTCATAATCACAAGTACACCTGATCGTGTATTAATTCGAGAAATGATTTCACCACAAGATGCAGGCATATTTACAGACCATACCATCATACTGTTTGACATTGCATTACAACCCAGAGCTCCTAATCAGTCACGCAGCTTCGTCTACGACTATCGCAAGGCAGATTTTAATGCACTCCGTGCAGCAGTTCAAGACCAAGACATGACCTCCATGAGTCCATGGTAGATTATTCGCGTAATATTGACGAAAACTGGTCAGTCTGGAAGGATACTTTCATGACTTTGGTTCAGCAACATGTCCCAATGAAGCGACTAAAGCGAAACAACAATCAACCATGGATGTCAGGCGAAGTCCTCCATGCCATTCATAAAAAAGAATCCCTTCGGAAACGATTAAAACGCGTTAGAAGCGATTACTTGTATACCAAATATAAAGAGCTTAGAAGCTTAGTTAAACGTCTAATTTCAACCGCACGTGAAAATTATTTTAGCTACGTAGCTATTGATTTGAAGTCGAATCCAAAACGCTTTTGGTCGGTATTTAAACATTCATCTAAGAAATCAAGATTACCAGAATCAATGTCAATGTCAACTGGAAACAACAATGACTGTACAACTGTTGCTTCTGATCCAAATACAATCGCTGAACTTTTCGACAAATATTTCTGTTCGGTATTCCATACAGAGACTACTTCCTCAACACTCCAGAGCATGGTGAATACTCCAAACCCTCACTCCTTGTCTGATATAGTACTCATAGTAGAAGACATCTTACCATTTCTGAGTAGTTTAAATGTCAACAAACTACTGATCCAGATGGAATACCGAACAGAATTCTTCGGGAAACTGCATATCAAATTGTCCCCTCGCTGTATCTACTCTTTACCCAATCGCTGCAATCTGGTAAATTTCCTGATGAATGGAAAACAAGTAACATCGTTCCTGTGTATAAAAAGGGAGATAAGGATCGTGTTGATAATTACCGACCAATTTCCTTATTCGCCAACATCTCCAAAGTACTAGAACGCTGCGTACTGGCAAAAATACGGGATCACCTACTGCAATACATCAATCCAAACCAACATGGATTTTTGCCTGGTAAATCATGCATGCTCAACACAGTTAGTACAGGTTTTAGAACTTATTGGACAACAACTCGACATGGGAAAGCAAACAGACATAGTTTACCTGGACATGAGCAAAGCGTTTCACACAGTCCGCCACAGTGCCTTACTACAAAAATTACGAACAATAAATATACACGGAAACCTTTACTCCTGGTTTAGTTCTTAATTGTTGGGACGTAAGCAACGGGTAACTATTCCGGGGGCTCTATCGTCAACCCTTCCTGTGACATCGGGTGTCCCGCAAGGATCTATTCTTGGACCTGTCCTCTTCCTACTTCACGTCAACGACCTTCATGATTCTGTAACTACTTCTTCTGTCGCCTGTTTTGCCGACGACACAAAATTATTTAGAACTATTCAGTCTGTATCTGATACCCAACTCCTACAACAAGATCTCAATAAATTGAATGAATGGTCCCTTTCATCGGGTTTAAATTTTAATGAGGTGAAAATGAAAGCTCAGACCATTTCGCGAAGTAAATCCCTAATAATCCATCAGTACACACTAAAAGGCAAGCCAATCGAAAAATTAGTTGCTGAACGTGATCTTGGTTTGTGGGTGACTAGCGATTTAACGTGGACGACACAGGTTTGTGCACAAGTTTCTACCGCCAATAGATCGCTCGGCTGCGTCCGTAGGTCCTTAGTTGGGATAACGGATACAAATGTCCGACGAACACTATACCTTGCTACTGTTCGCTCGCACCTTGCATACGCTACCCAGGTATGGTAACCACAAACGGTCGAACTTATGAAAAGAGTCGAAAGGGTACAACGCCGCTCTACCAAAGTCATCCTGAACCTACCATTTCAAACCACTACAACTTACAAAGAACGACTGGTATCTCTCAAACTCTTACCGTTATGTTATTGGCACGAATACCTTGACCTGATCTTCTTTTTCAAAGCCATAAATAAACTAATCAAAATTAACCCCGATATCCTCCCAACCCAATACATAACAAGCCGTACGACCAGGATTAACTCGGATTCTCACAAATGCAGAACACGTACATTTCAACGATCCTTTATTACGAGAACTTGCCGAACTTGGAACAGTTTACCTTACGAACTGAGAAATAAAGAATTATCTCTGACCCAATTTAAGAGTCTCCTACTGCTTTACTACCACTCCGCTTTACAATTAAACTACAACATAGAAGACCCGCGGACATGGAAATCAATTTGTTGCAAATGCCATGTAGCACGTCCTCTAGTTAATGAGATGCGCTGTTGTAACTAGTTGTAACTAATAACCGGCACCAACACTAACAAATAATAATATCAATAATTCCAAATGTATATTTTAGATTATAACTTTGTTATTCTTATTTCCTACTACTTGGGACCGCTGTAATTGGCGATAGTTGTTGCGGTTACCGTGCCATATGACTCTTATGTATAACTTTAGAATTTGAAATATGTATATTATATTATGTATATTATTAACAATTATGGCGAAACTTAATAAATAAATAAATAAAAAAACAAACAAGCATTTACATTTATAATATTTGATCAAGTTCACTCGTAAGAGCGTTTACAGATTTGAGGAAAAGATATTCCTCGTACGCGTCCTTAGTATCAGCTTTTCTACAGTTAAATATCTCTCCTGTTTCAAGACTCTTGTACTGATATTGTAGTGGATTACTGAAAAGCACGATACCCGTGTTGAAAATACGGGGTGAAGTCTCGACCCACTCAAAGAAATCACAAGTAGCTTCTCTGGAGCAGGAGTAAAATAGACGATTTTGGTTTAGTGTTAGATTTAGTACTATTAAATGTCTCTCCTGTTTCTTCAATCTTGTACCGGTATTGTAGTGGATTACTGAAATGTTCGATGCCAGTATTGATCACACGAGTTTCTTGTCTCTTCCATTCGAAGAAACCATTTAATCTTGACCCGGTTAAAAAAAAAGTCAAGGTCCATTAGGGCATCCTCAACCGTTACATTGTTTGCTTATGAAATGACTCTCATCTCGTCAAGAAACTTTCCCATGATATCATAATCTTTAGAAATATATCCATGCTTAACACACATGTACCAAACCTTCTCAAGAGACTCTTTGTCAGTATATATCTCTTCGTTGTTATCATCATCAAGAGTGGGAACCCATTTCTCTATTTCTTCATCTGTCAATTCATTTAAGATTTTATTCCCAAAACTAGAAGAACACTTCAAGACAAACCTGGAAAACAGTAAAAACAGCAAAGAAAGCTGGGGGCTAATTAATAAATTACTGAATAAAACGCCGAAAACAACCACTATTAATGACATAAAAATTGAAGATGAAAATGTAACAGGCGATGTAAACATAACAAATGCATTTAACAGCTACTTTGCTTAGATTGGACCAAAGCTTGCATCAAATATTCCTTTAACAAATATAGACCCAATACAATTCACCCAGCCTTGCTCCGCAGAATTTAGTTTTGCGACTATAACAAAGTAAACCACAGTTGGTAAAATAAACCTGAATAAAGCGCCCGGTTTAGACAAAATACCAAACAAACTTATTAAAGCGGCTGGAAATACGATATATGATTCCTTATTGCATGTATTCAACCTTGTATTAAAAACTGGAACTTTTCCAGAGGACTTAAAACTTGCAAAAGTAATTCCAATATACAAGAAAGGAGACAAGGCTGAGTGCGGAAATTATAGACCTATATCTGTGATTCCTGCATTGGCCAAAATCTTAGAAAAACTCATTTGCGATCAATTAAGCTTGTATATTAACAGAAAGAACATCATCTGCGAACAGCAATCCGGCTTTCGCCCATGTCACTCCATGGAAACAGCTCTTTTACATTGCACTAACCAATGGCTATTAAATATGGATAAGGTCAAATCAACGGGGTTCTTTTCGTAGACTTTAAAAAAGCATTTGACACGGTCGACCATTGTATTCTTCTGCGGAAACTGGAACAATATGAAATAAAAGGGACAGCCCAAAAACTATTTAAGTCATACTTGAACAACAGGAAACAAGTCTGCGTACTCAATAACGTAAAATCAGAACAAAAAACAATCCAATGTGGGGTTTCACAAGGGACTAATCTGGGGCCATTGCTATTTTCTATATACATAAACGATTTACCGAACTGCCTCGAACACACTCAAGCATCAATGTTTGCAGACGACACAAACTTGACGTGTTAATACAATACAATACAATACAATACAATACAATAATAATTTATTCAAGATACAGAGATACAACTTATTGTAATACCAATGTTCTTGCAGGAGAACCATGAGGTTGACCCTATTCGAGTAGTTCCCCTTGCCTACACTAAATCTACGTTAAAAAATATTCATCAATCATCAGTTCCTAAGAGTACATGTCCATATGCTCTTTCAATCTACTTTTGAAAAGTGAAAGCCTATCAGCCTCCACAACAGGCGCTGATAAACCATTCCACAAATTTATAAATCTGACAAAAAAATAATGTTGAAAGCAATTTACTCTAGATAGTTTTGAGTATAATGTATGTTTATGATTACATCGAGTGTTCTGGAGTGTCAACTGCAGAAATTGAATACAAATTAAACCCGACTTGAGTAATGTA
This sequence comes from Trachythela sp. YZ-2020, assembly GCA_016169945.1. Classification (NCBI taxonomy): domain Eukaryota; kingdom Metazoa; phylum Cnidaria; class Anthozoa; order Malacalcyonacea; family Clavulariidae; genus Trachythela; species Trachythela sp. YZ-2020. The sequence goes on from JADLSH010000389.1 coordinate 6,145,761, forward strand.
AGTAAATGGCTCGAGGCCAACAAATTAACATTAAATACTGAGAAAACTGAATTTATGTTGATAGCCTCAAAACGAAAATTAAACCAAATCCATGAAAACCTCCAAATACTAATTAATGACTCACTTATTGATCAAGTTAAACAGAACGAGGTCTTGGGGATTATAATTGACGAAGAATTAAAATGGAAGGAACACACTAATGCTCAATGTAAGAAACTTTCGAGTGCTGTGGCTCTTCTAAGAAGAGCTAAAGCTTTTGTATCTCAAAATGAATTAATTCGTATGTACAACTCTTTAGTAGTCCCTTACTTTACATATGTTCGTCCGTCTGGAATGACGGAAATCGAACGAATCTTGAGAAACTGTACAAGATGCAAAAAAGGGCCGCTCGTGTCATAACTAGTTCAAACTACGAAATAAGGTCAAAAACAATCTTTCGGATTCTAGAATGGACTCCAATTAAGTCTACTCTTATGAAAAGGGAAATTTTAATGACATTTAAGGCTATCCGTTGTATTGCGCCGGAGTACGTCTCTAACATGTTCTCTCATAGCCAAAATAACAATTACGAAATGCGGAGCAACATGCGCAAGGTAGTGTTAGGTAAACCTAAAACTAATTTTATGAAAAGATCCTTTTCATGCCGAGGAGCTTGTGCCTGGAACAACTTACACATTGACATTGTCAACGGGTATGAGCAACTATCAACAATTTATTTTAAAAGTTTAATCGACAATTATTTTTCCACAGATTAAATGACTGTTGACGATGCTCATAAATATTGTAACATGAGTAATCAATATTGTTTCATCTAACATGACTTATTTGTGTAAATAGTTATTAATATTTTATAGTATTATATCAAACGATCCCTTGAAAAGCAGCAATAGCTGAAGGGCTATCGTTTTTAAATAACTTTTCTAAATAAATAAATAAATGTAAAGTATGAATTAAATAGTTCCGCTTTTTCACGCGAGGTTTTAGCACCGATTTTCAGATCTATTTAGGCGATACTTTTTCAATACGGTATATTTCTTGCGGATAAGATGTCGAACTTCGCCGTCAAACCATGGTGGAGAGTTTCTGTCCGTTTAACCCATGGTGGAGAGTTTCTCAATATAGATGTCTAAACTAGAACACGCGCTGTAAATTCTATAGTCTGACGCAATGTATAAATACTAAAATTGTATTATGAATATCTATTTAAATTCGGATTTTATAGACTTGCGTTGCTAATAATGCTTTATATCGCTAAAACGGGCAAGAACATCTATACAACATAGTCTAATTTCTAAGCAATAGCATCGGAATATATTTTGCGAAAATTGTTTCTGAATGTAGATGTCTAGTACTGAAGAACGCGCTGTAATTCTATAGTCTGACAGATGCAAACACCCAGAATTGATTCTTAAAATTCGGGTTTTATACGCTTGTGTTACCATGATATTTTATAGCACTAAAACGGGTGTGAAAGATCTATACAAAATCGTTGAATTTCGAAGCAATAGTATGAATGGAATTTGCGCAAATTGTTTCTGAATATCTAAACTCTAAATCACCGCTGCTATAACCAAATTTAGAAGAAAACGTATGACTGGACTTTGTACAGTTTTTTTGTTGAAGAAAACGGGGAGATTTAATTTAGAGTTCAAGTCTAATTCAAGTCTATTTAAAGTCTTTCTGAATAATTATATAGAAGTCTGAAGAGACACCTCAATTCTGATAAAATATTGCTGTAAATCTTTGGAAAAAGCGTAATACTAAACATAGATATTGTCGAATTTCGAAGCAATCTTCACAAAGAGCGCATTTAATGCAATTGCTTTTATATATACGAGGCTACATAAATATATGCCGGGATAAGTTGAACCATGCTGCTACACCGCACTAGCTAACCCCAATCCAATGTTATGTACATTTCGGTACAAAATTTAGCGCAGTGACGATCCCATATATTAGCCGGCACGTTTCATCAAATCACCGCCGTGATCAAATGCGTTCCTTGGCGGATTTTTACGCGGCTCCTTCCAACGGTACAGAACAAACATAACACAAATATTTAAAGAGATATTCAAGCTACAATAATACATATTATTAGTTCTTATAATCTTATTGTATTTTTCAGGTAGATTTATCCTACTCAACTGAATCTACAAAGACTACAATAATACATGCCTGTTTAATACACCATGTCTAACTAAACAATAACAGCGGTGAGTTAGAGTTTCGATATGATATTCAGAAACAATGTGCGCAAATTCCATTCATACTATTGCTTCGAAATTCGACTATGTTGTATAGATTTTTCACACCCGTTTTAGTACTATAAAACATCATAGTAGTACAAGACTATATAACCCGAAATTTTAAGATACAATAGTGAGTGTTTGCATCACTGTCAGACTATAGAATATACAACTAGCGCGTGTTTTTAATAGTATAGTCTATATAGACATCTATACTCAGAAATAATTTGCGCAAAATCCATTCATACTATTGCCTAAAAATTCGTCTAGGTTCTATAGATTTTTACACCCGTTTTAGCGGTAGAAAGCATCTTAGCAGCACAAACCTATAAAACTCGAAATTTTAAAAATCAATTCTGGGTGTTTGCATCTGTCAGACTATAGAATTACAGCGCGTGCTTCAGTTTAGACATCTATATTCAGAAACAATTTGCGCAAAATCCATTCATGCTATTGCTTATATTCATAATACAATTTTTAGTATTTATACATTGTGTCAGATACATTGTGTTAGTATTCCGGGTTTTAGAGATTTCGGGTTTTAGTATTCCGGGTTTTAGAGATTCCGGCTTTTAGTATTCCGGGTTTTAGAGATTTTGGCTTTTAATGAGGTTATGCAATAAGCAAGGTTAACAACTAAGGAACAGCGCGCGCCGAGCCTGGGGTTGAGATTCGTGCTACAAAGGCATGGAGCATTGCGTGCGCCAGCTAATTGTGCCAAGTGTAGCGTGCCAGGCGGATATCGTTTGCCAGATTACAGAGACAACAAGTTGGAAAATATGTATACTTTATATAATGGAGTATACAACTATGGAAAATAATCGTACATCTGAGCCTCTCGCGTCTGGTCGTCAGTGGGTTGGTCTTGTGCCTTTCAACCAAGCGAATTTCGTGCGGGTCTAGTTGAGGTCGTGGCGAAAACGGTAGCGCGGCAGAAGGAGTCAAGATCGTCTTCGAGTCAACAAAGCACCGAGAATGCTCGCTCTATCGACGTAACAGGTGATGTAAGCCAACTCCCCTCAAATCCAAACAACGCGCAAGGTATGTCTATCGTAGCTCCTTCTTTTAGTCAAACTGTTTGCGCTAGTAGCGGCGCAGCAACCGGGCAAAGACAGGCGGACCCAACGGAGAACAATATCAACTTCGAAAGCCGACTCACTACCCTCTCAAACCCGGTGTTTGAGCCTCTAAATGGACTCAGTCTGTCTTTGCCTCATCTTCGCGTCACTTCATAATTTATAATTGGTCCATATTAAGCGGTAAATTTATCGAGTTGTCCGAGCTTTTACCGGAGAAATTAGAATCACCACAATGTGAATCTTCATCATTCGCGATCGAAGGGGGTGTTCCGATAACAAAAGTCTCAAACAAGCGCAAGCAAGAAGTTGCAGACATCTTGAGTCTTGACGTGGGTACAATGTTTCACCAGTTATATGGCGGTAGTCACGGCATATTTTCCCAATCGCTCGCGTGACTTGCTATCTTAGATGGCGTTGATAATTTGCATGGCAAAACGCCACAGTGGTATAGATTGCTGGCTTAATTACGTTCTTGCTTTTCGTCTCGACGCAGCGGCGTCGAGTTTACGCCGCAGGCATCGGCTAAAACTTGACTTATATACAAGTACTATACGTCGGTCTCCCAAACAGAGAATCGTTCTTTTTCGCAGAGCGATAATTTGGGCGCGTGTAGTTGTCCTCGGGAAATGTGTAGATGGCCGCAACCGACCAGGTTGCGGTAGTCCTCATCGCAAAAAATCAATTGTCGAAGAGCGCGCGACCGGTCACGACGAAGACAACACGCAGTCCGCAGGCGCAGAGCAGAGTCTAGATAAAGAGCAACTATTATTTACTAACAATTTACATTTGTCAGGTGTCTTAGCCCACTTTCCTAACCCTCAAACAATATTACCAACTAAATTAAACAAATTTGAAATGCCGTCAGTCTCGCATCCAGATCGACAAACGGTTAATTACGTTTTAAATGGCTTACGGTTTGGCTTAACACTTGGTTTTCAACCGCACTTATGTAAATTGAATCGGCAACATCTAATTGTCCATCCGCGCACGAACATCCGTCAGTTATTGATGAATAGTTATATAAAAGAGATTAGTTTTGGCAGAATTTTGTCCCTACGGATGCTCCCCCACTTAAAGATTTGCACTTTAGTCGTTTTGGCGTGATCCCCAAAAAAGGAGCTGGATGGCGTCTTATTTTGTGCTTATCGTTCCCATTTGAACATAGTGTCAACGACGGCATAGACCACGATAATGTTTCTTTGCAATATTGTCCGGTAAAGCACGCGTTTATTAAAACAGGAAAGGGTGCATTAATGGGAAAGGTTGACAACAAGATCGCTTACCGCATAGTTCCAGTTAATCCTTCCGAGAGAGATTTATTAAGTATGCCATGGAGAGATAAGTTTTACGTTGGTTTTGGTATCACCATTTGGCTTTCGATCTGCGCCCGGCAGTTGTCAAAATATAATAATGAAAGAAAAAAAACAAACAAGAAATGCGGGTGTCTAATATGCCTTTCTACTAAACTTTTCTTTGTGCGTCAGGCCGCGTGCTGTTGATATGGGGTTAGCTCTGCATTGTTTTGACCCAACATACTTTGCTGTGAAATCGGGTAACTCAGCATTGTTTTAGCGCAGCATTGTTTTAGCGCAGCATACCTGGTTGTGTCATCGGGTAATTAGGCATTGTTTCGGCACAACATACCTGGTGGTGACATCGGGTAATTAGGCATTGTTTCGGCACAACATAGCTGGTGGTGACATCGGGTAACTAGGCATTGTTTCGGCACAGCATACCTGGTTGTGACATCGGATAATTAAGCATTGTTTTCGCACAGCATACCTGGTTGTGACATCGGGTAACTAAGCATTGTTTTAGCACAGCATACCTGGTTGTGTCATCGGGTAATTAGGCATTGTTTCGGCACAACATACCTGGTTGTGACATCGGGTAATTAGGCATTGTTTCGGCACAACATAGCTGGTGGTGACATCGGGTAACTAGGCATTGTTTCGGCACAGCATACCTGGTTGTGACATCGGATAACTAAGCATTGTTTTCGCACAGCATACCTGGTTGTGAAATCGGGTAACTAAGCATTGTTTTAGCACAGCATACCTGGTTCCGACATCGGGTAACTAAGCATTGTTTCGGCACAGCATACCTGGTTGTGACAGCGGATAACTAAGCATTGTTTTAGCACAGCATACCTGGTTGTGACATCGGGTAATTCAGCATTGTTTCAGCACATCATACCTGGTTGTGACATCGGGTAGTTCAGCATTGTTTCAGCACAGCATACCTGGTTGTGACATCGGGTAACTAAGCATTGGTTTCGCACAGCATACCTGGTTGTGACATCGGGTAATTCAGCATTGTTTTCGCACAGCATACTTGGTTGTGACATCGGGTAATTCAGCATTGTTTCAGCACAGCATATATCTGGTTGTGACATCGGCTAATTCAGCATTGTTTCAGCACAGCATACCTGGTTGGGACATCGGGTAATTCAGCATTGTTTCAGCACAGCATACCTGGTTGTGACATCGGGTAACTAAGCATTGTTTTAGCACAGCATACCTGGTTGTGACATCGGGTAATTCAGCATTGTTGTAGCACAGCCTACCTGGTTGTGACATCGGGTAATTCAGCATTGTTCAGCACAGCATACCTGGTTGTGACATCGGGTAATTCAGCATTGTTTCAGTACAGCATACCTGGTTGTGACACCGGGTAATTCAGCATTGTTTCAGCACAGCATACCTGGTTGTGACATCGGGTAATTCAGCATTGTTTTAGCACAGCATATCTGGTTGTGACATCGGGTAACTCAGCATTGTTTCAGGACATGAGCATATCTGGTTGTGACATCCGGTTATTCAGCATTGTTTCAGCACAGCATACCTGGTTGTGACATCGGGTTACTCAGCATTGTTTTAGCACAGCCTACCTGGTTGTGACATCGGGTTATTCAGCATTGGTTCAGCACAGCATACTTGGTTGTGACATCGGGTAATTCAGCATTGTTTTAGCACAGCATACCTGGTTGTGACATCGGGTAATTCAGCATTATTTTAGCACAGCATGCCTGGTTGTGAAATCGGGTAATTCAGCATTGATTTAGCACAGCATACCTGGTTGTGACATCGGGTAATTCAGCATTGATTTAGCACAGCATACCTGGTTGTGACATCGGGTATTTCAGCATTGTTTTAGCATAGTATACCTGGTTGTGACATCCATTGTTTAGCATAGTATACCTGGTTGTGACATCGGGTAACTAAGCATTGTTTTGGCACAGCACACCTGGTTGTGACATCGGGTAACTCAGCCTTGTTTTAGCACAGCATACCTGGTTGTGACATCGGGTAACTAAGCATTGTTTTGGCACAGCATACCTGGTTGTGACATCGGGTAACTCAGCACTGGTTTGGCATGGCATACCCTGGTTGTGACATCGGGTAACTAAGCATTGTTTTAGCACAGCATACCTGGTTGTGACTTGTGACATCGGGTAACTCAACCGTGTTTCGGCACAGCATATACTTGGTTAATTGTTTCTACTAAGCATATCTGGTGGTGATATCGGGTAACTAAGCATGGTCTCTGCACAGGACCCTCAGTTAAACTCATTGTAAGACATGTCTGCAGGTTGTGTGTCGGTTAGGTGCAAACGGAGGAAAAACTATTACTTGGATGGGTGATATCTTAGTTATAGCGATATCACTATTGGTGGTCAGGTCAATACTCGAAATCGCTACATGCCCCTTGACCTGAATCCAAGTAATTACAAATGTTTGGTAAACTGCCAACCTCGTACCCAGGGCTTCTCGGGTAAACTACGGACCTCCCACCCGTTGCACCTAACCATCCATACGGGTAAGTTATGTTACTGTAGGTGTTAAGTATTCCGGGTTTTAGAGATTCCGGCTTTTAGTACTCCGGGTTTTAGAGATTCTGGTTTTAGTATTCCGGATTTTAGAGATTCCGGCTTTTAGTAATCCGGGTTTTAGAGATTCTGGCTTTGTATTCGGGGTTTTAGAGATTCCGGCTTTTAGTATTCCGGGTTTTAGAGATTCTGGCTTTAGTATTCTGGGTTTTAGAGATTCTGGCTTTTAGTATTCCGGGTTTTAGAGATTCTGGCTTTTAGTATTCCGGGTTTTAGAGATTCCGGCTTTTAGTATTCCGAGTTTTAGAAATTCCGGCTTTTAGTATTCTGGATTTTTCCATTCCCCATTCCCACTCCCCATTCCCCGATTCCCCATTCCTTGTTATAGTAATAGCTAATATGTGAATGGCAACGCCAACTAAAATTGTCTCAAGAACGAACGTTTCTCCCCAAACCAAGGAATTTAATTGTCACATGCAATGATGAACTTCTAGCTTTATACAACAATCAACATGTCTTTTAGGCTTTTGTACCGGTTTATATTTTGCATTGAAAATCTCGCGGGATATTAAACAGGAATATGGCAAGATATTTTTAACTGGCACAATTAAATCTCAGAGTATATAATTGTCGGAACCGGAGAAAATATTTTGATCCAATGTTTATTAAGTGATTTCCGGACGGGAAACGTATTCTAGCATAATGCGCCCAGCATAAAGAGCCCAGCATAATGCTTTTAATAGAGCCATATACCAATATAATATTATATAGAAAAGTTTTAATACAGTGACGTATACAGACGCAGAGAAAACATCTTGTAATTTACCTTATCAGTTATCACAACCCGCAGTACCCGCATCTATATATATACATGAACTTGTGGTTAACGCTTGGCAACTGGACTCTGTAGCTCAGTGGTCAGAGCGCTGCACCGGAATCGCAGGGCCGCAGATTCAATTCCTGTCAGAGGACTTAGAGTTGCATGCATTTTTCGCAGCCGTTGCCGTTCAGCTCTAAAATATTGTATATAATATTTCACTCGAAATATCCATCCACCTAAACCTTCTACATCAATTTCAATCGAGTGAGATGCAGAAAAAACATCTTGTAATTTACCTTATCACAACCCGCAGTATCCGCATCTATATATATATACATGAACTTGTGGTTAACGCTTGGCAACTGGACTCTGTAGCTCAGTGGTCAGAGCGCTGTACCGGAATCGCAGGGCCGCAGATTCAATTCCTGTCGGAGGACTCAGAGTTGCATTTTTCGCAGCCGTTCCCGTTCAGGTCTAAAATATTGTATATAATATTTCACTTGAAATATCCATCCACCTAAACCTTCTACATCAATTTCAAGCGTGTGAGATGCAGAAAAAAACATCCTGTAATTTACCTTATCACAACCCGCGGTTAATAATATGGGCTGCCAGAGCAAAAGCCAAAAGCTTAAAGCAGACTACAAAAGCCGAGCACCTAATCAAATTTTGCATACACAAGAGCGAATATGTGGCAGTGAGACAGCCAGACAGGCACTTTTTATAGATGTGTGAAATTATATATTAATACTGAATGTAATAGAGCTTTTAATAGTTGTATATATTTATTATATAAACTACATATTTTTGCTACAGTCAGAACAGCTGCAAAGAATTTGGCAAATGTGAGTAGAGGGGTGGGGGCTTACAGGAGAGGAGTGCTTCTGATTTGAGGAAGGCTACTTATTTGAGAGGATGTGGGGGGGGGGGACAAATAGAGGATGTAAATTATGTTTGTTGATGTGAATTGCGCATGAACCCAAATACCACTTTCGATCAAAGTTTTACTTATGCTATACATTAACAAAATATATTCTTTAGGTTGTGGTATATTATAAAAACACTCGCCAACAGTTGAGCTTCCACAAAAGTTCCACAAACTGGTACGTCAGTTGGAATTTGGTACCCCAAAGTCAATTGCAGCTGCAGTGATGAGTGAGCCAGACACAAAGGATGCAGTGTATGACATTGTATGTACTGATCTTACCACAGAAGTATCAGGATTGTGTGCCAGGTCAAACCCCTGCATCTTGAGGAAGACAGCAAAGGAAGACCGTATAAAATTTTCTTGGAAAAAGTTTCACCAGGAACTTTCCTCCAGAACACCAAGATACTTTCAAATTTTAAATGCTTCTGTGCATAACCCATCACACCAAGAAATGTTAACAAGCAGAACGAATCTTTAATTCCTTCCACGTGTGATGCTGGAGCACAGCTTGTTTCTATCTTCAACAAAGATACGAGTGCTACCAGGAGGATGAAGTCAATAACATTGAGGAAAGTAGGGTTGAAGAAAGTGGCTGTAAAGCGACTTTCAGCCCTGCATACTTGCACGAGCTTTGATGCAACATCGAGAATGTTTGAAACTTTTGGAGCAGACGTTGATGTCCCAATAAAGTTGTGGAAGCAGGAAGTTGAGTCTGGGGTAAAAAAGGAGAAAGAGCTCATGGCAAAGATTACGAACATGGAAAAGGAAAATTCAAATCTGGATATGGTAAAGTCAGCTGCAAAAGAGTTAAAGGAACATCGGACACAAATGCATCCTGGATATTCCTTTACAGGGGGTAATGTGGATATGAGAATACTTCCACGAGAGATGACCATCAAGATCAAGGCAAAGGATCATCACATGTTTCAGATTGTGGCATTTAAGAACAGAATTATCCCGAACCACCTGCCTAATGACAGACCCAAGAGTGACATAAACAAAGAGCCATTTACAACATTCCTTCCTAGTGCAGAAGAACAGTTGCAACTTGTTGAAGAATTAGTTGTACTTGTTGGTACTTAACAAGTGGGCAAAGTATATTCCTGCATTATCATGGTATGCTGATCACCTGCCTAAGAATATTGGGTGTCTGGGAGGCCTCGTAGAGTCCTCGTAGAATCAAATTTGGTAGCGGCTGTAATATATTTTGCACGCGTCCCCCCAATAATTTCTCATCAGATTTAAACATGTTGCAAAGTGGTTCTGAAGTAGAGTGTGGTGGACTCGTTCCCCCACCACTATACTACGCCTCTGAGTTCGAGGTATATAAACCTGGTCAGTAGAGCACTTAGAGTATTTTTACTTGTCAATGTGAGAGTGTTGCACATTAATATATTTAGACTCAACACATTCACCTTGGCAAATAAAAGATTGGTTAAGACTGCTATTTGATGGGTTATGGGTTTCTTTGTGCAATGATCATGCAAATAGGATAAAATTACCAACAGTGGCACTGTAATATTGTCTCATTAGGTTCATCTTGGTGTTCTTCGGAAGAATGAGCATTATGAGGAGGATATGATTGATACCTGGAATGGCTGCACCCATATGTGCCGTGTCACAGTGAAGGGGATGAAGCTCTTGTGAAAGTTCTAAAAGGAGGAGACTATCTCTCATTTGAAAGATACCAAGGGGCCCAGTCTGCTATGCAGGATGCTCCAACACCATCAGCGCGACTAGAAGGCTTCATTTCTAAGTTTGAAGATTTTCATGATCAGGCAGAATGGCTAAAGGTTTGTACAATGCATCTTTTAAAAGGGACTATATTTATAGTTCAGTAACTTCAGTGGCGGAAATTTTGGTGGGTTGGTGGCAACTTCCGTCAAAAATTTGAAGGTTTTGTTGGAAATTTATAAGGCTTTGCCCCCCCTCCCCCGGCCGCCCGCCCAAGGAAACTCACAATTAAGCCTCTTACAGACGAGCAAGTTTTCTATGACAAGTTTTTATATGACAAGTTTTATTTGCCAATTGCACGTGTGTACGTACAACAAATTTTCTCTGACAAGTTTGTGGTTTTCTGACCGCCATGATAGCTAACACAACAATAGATTGCTGACCAACCGCTCCTGAGTGCTCAAATTACTTTGACAAGTTTTCCTTGTTGACCCATACAGACGAGCAAAATTTGTACTTTGGCAATTTTTTCTATGACAAGTACACTTGTTCAAAAGCTAGCATGTTAGCTTTTGAACAAGTGTACTTGTCATAGAAAAAATTGCCAAAGTTGCGTATACAGATGAGCAAATAAAACTTGTCACATAAAAACTTGTCATAGAAAACTTGCTCGTCTGTAAGAGGCTTTATTTAGTTATGCACAGTTATGGTCAATTTCTTAATTAGAGTGTGGGACAGAAATTTAGCGATAGGGCAGGTATATTTTCAAGAAACAAATTTATAAAAACGTGAGTTGATTTGTTGCAAGTCTACAACTAGATGATTAGGTGGCAGGTGTAGTTAAGGGAAAGAGTATAATGTGCCAAAAAAAGGGGCTTGCAGTTTTACAAAGCTATCAAATGATTTAAAGGCACTTGAACTGAACTGTCAAGGCCCCTCATTTTCTACGTTTGTTCATAATATTTTTTTCAATTTGGTCATATATAGGTTACAGTATATGGCATCATATGTATAGTACAGCCTCAGCACGTGCTAAGAGCACCCTTTATGCGGCAAGAAATGTGCTTGTTGCACGTAATGTTTCGGATGACCCACACAACAATTTCAATGCTTTGAGTGAATTTGCCGACAAAGTTCTGGATGCCTACTTGATTGTAGGGGCTCTAAACCACCATGCGATGCAGTCTGTTGATAGTGAGCCAGCAGTCAACAAGTACGATGGTCTGTTGAACGACCCAAAAGGGAAGAAGCAACATGTCCATGTTGTTATACGAAACTTTATCGAGCAACATGTACTCAACCCAGAAATGTCCCAGAAATGAGTGTGTCAGCCCCAACATCAAATGACCTGACATACAGACTCTGTGGAAGAAAATACATTCAAGTACCAGCACTGAGAAAGCATGAGGAGAAGAAGCATGGGTTTAAACCAACCAATATTCAGAATGCTGACGACCAGAGTCCTGACAAAGTATATAATTATACACGCTCATTCTACTTCTGCTGAGACTAAACATAACGATGCGATCAACCTTGGAGATGGTGAACGAATAATTAGACTGTACAAGTTCTTTTGTTTGTACTTCAACGTTTCGAAATGCCCAAAGTATGCCATTGCCACTCTTCTTCTGCTAGCATAAGTCAACTGTTTGCTGAGCCCTCGTATATTCTCTTACATGGAACCGTTTTGTCAACAACCGAGGCAAGGCGAATACTAACTACCCAATAGATTTTTCTGTTGAGCATGACAACAAGGCATTCCAGAATGACATACATTGTTTCCGAGGCGAAATTACTAACAAGAGTATAACTCGTGTGAGTTGAAGTGTTGAACCAACAGATGTCATTCTTGCCTCATATGACAAAACAACTGCTGTTAAAGCACCTTCAAGGAAATTTTGCTAAAGTTAACAGAAGATGACATCATGCTTGTAGTTGGCCATTTTCAGGATGCAGATATTTATGCACAGCTACCTGGTAGAAAGCATTCTGCATTCCCAAACATGCCCCACAACCTACTGAATGACGTTGAACCAGAAAGGTTGAAGGAGTGGATCAGCACACGACTCCGAAAATTTAGCAAGAAGCATTTTTATAAATTTTGAACATCAATTTTAATCATATACAACCAAGGACTGTTTTAGAATACTTTAATCTATATAGGCCAGTTGTCTTGCGGAGAGTCTTAAGTATATATATCTTAATTAGTTAGTCTATTTTTATCATATATGAACATAAATCCTCTATTTAGCCCCCTATTTAAATCATGTTCCATGGGTGGTGGTGTTATTTGAGAGCAAAGCTAAATTTAAGTGGGAGACAATATTGGCTACCATAAGTGAGAAAATGCAGTTGATTTACTTGAATTTCCAAGAAATTTAGCCTGAAACTAATGTAGCAATTAAGCACATGCTTCTTAAGTGTGAAGCGGGGGGGGGATGAGAGATGGGGGAATTTATTGTATGTTTACTCCAGGTGTGTCTAATACATGAAAACATGAAAAGTAAAAAATGTTGGAGCAACAATGTTTGAACATAAAGGTAGCATTAAAGAACATCGGCCACAAAAATTTTTATTGTCTTATTTTGTTCACCATAGTTTATTTAGATAGGATATGTACTTCATTTGCGATGAAAATGACCGAGTTCGGAGTACAAAGCAAACGAAGTTTGTCTAATTATACATATTGGCCGCCATCTTGAAGAAATTCCCGATATGCTAATTTATGCTGAAATATTTTACTGACGTCATTGGCAGGGGAATACATTAAAAACAACTAAGTGATTAACTAAAATATACTGTTTTTTTTGCGAGGTACCTATGTTATATTTACTGAAATTGTCACTTTCTCGCAATGTATTGCCCTGTGTACGGCTGTAATAGCAATAGTCAAATAAAAGCTAATGAAACTTTGCATTTTTTCCGTTTTCCTGGTGGTAAAACGCCAGAGCAGAAGGGTCGAAGAACGGCATGGATAGAATTTTGTAAGCGAAAAGCATTCAATCCCTCAGATTGTACCAGAATCTGCTCACTTCATTTTCACAATGATGCTTATGAAGCCACACATTCGCCTCAATTTCTAAAAAGCATTGGATTCAAAGAAAAAGCGAAGTTACGTCTAAAGGCCGATGCCCTAGGGACCAACGCTAAATAAACCTACGGCTACGAGTAGTTCGTCTGAAATTGCAAGCACGTCCGCATCGAAAAGAAAAAGGAGACAAACCCAGAGACGTCGCCAAAAGGTACCAGTACTTGTACATGTATTAAAATAGACAGTTTCACAATATATCATTTATAATTTCCTTTACCGATTCATCATTTAGAATCTTGAGGATTGGTTAAAACCACGTTCATCATCATCAGAGATGGATAATGAAAACTCTGCATGCAGAGCTTGGAGTTGATTCAGACGCAGTTTTCGAGAGCAAAATCGAATCAAGTTCAGAAGTGTCATTTAAAGAAGACATTTACACTCCACGATTACGATCAAAATACACGCAGACCACGCAAAAACATACGAGTAAATCACAGACAAAGTCGGTCAAACACAGACATACATAACTACACAATCAACATACTTTAAACGGTTATTTGATACCGTATACCCACCAAGCGCAGAGGCGGAAATAAGCCTGCAGAATGTAAACAAACTTGAAACAGACAAAGTAAGCAAAACGTAAAACCTAGATACGACAATAAATGCAAGTCCAGTAAAGTCAGGGACTAAACTTAATTTGACAATCGAAGAACTACCTTCTTCATCGTCATCAAGTACATATACCGCAGACACGACAGCTACCAATCAAGTTAAAACTAATTGCACATCTATAGCACAACTGACTACTTGTAGCATGTAGCATTGACAGAAGAAGAGGAATCAGCATCGACTGAGCATGAAGACAATGACAACTGTATGAATGACAATGAGTACATCTTTGAAGAGATTTCAACTGAAAGTGATGCAGTGACTGAGGAGGAATGCGAAGCTGAAGAATATATCCTATCCCAGCGAAAAACCCCACAACAGCAAATTAAATTCGTGGTTTTTGAGGAAGCCATAGTGCAGGCCTTCGGTGAATGTAGACAGTGTGGTTCGACATTTGCTTACGTTAAGCCATCATACTAGTTCCCTATGTTCCATCTCTGTATCTTGCACAGGTAACACGGCCCACAGGTTTGTATGGACAACTGGTCCCTTCAGCAAAAGTTTGCCAGAGTTCAGCCTTTTATTTGCATCTGGTATATTGTGTACAGGAATGGAATCAACGAAAGTTCTGCGATTTTTCAGTGCCTTAAACATTCCAAACATAAAGTACCGAGAGCTATCAAGCCTGATGAAGTATTACGCGATTCCAGCAGTCTACCGTGTCTGGGGACGAGCGTAGTCATCATTACTCAAGGAAATTACAGGGAAATCCATAACAGTTGCTTCGGATATGCGAGTTGACAGCCCAGGTCATAGCGGTCTCTTTGGTTCTGGTAGTTCATTGGAATTAAACAGAAATGTAGTACTTGATACTCAATTAATAAAGGTAAAGGGACGGGATAGCTTCCCCACCCTCCCCAATTAAATTCAAAACTAGAAGTGTTTGAAAAACATTTTTACCAAAAGTTCCCAATTGGGATCAAACACGGTGGGAGTCGGCCCGTAAGTTTATCAAGCTTCCATGCTCCAATTCCCCTGATGAACATGTAATAATTGCATTCCATTGTTCTGAATTTCTA
This sequence comes from Trachythela sp. YZ-2020, assembly GCA_016169945.1. NCBI lineage: Eukaryota > Metazoa > Cnidaria > Anthozoa > Malacalcyonacea > Clavulariidae > Trachythela > Trachythela sp. YZ-2020. The sequence goes on from JADLSH010000389.1 coordinate 6,161,062, forward strand.
TTTTGTCATATTTAATATTTATGAAATAATTACAACCTTTTTCTGTTTCAGTCAACTGAGGTAAAAAATTCCAATGCCATGGAGTTAGAGTCACTGAAGAGGTAAATTGCATACCTTGATAAAAATAAGGCCACTATCAATAAGCTGGTAACAGATCGACATGTCCAAGTTGCAGCATACATGGCTAATGAACAACCGAATATTGAGCATGCTTATGATGTATGGCATGTAGCAAAGGGTAACATATTTTTCTATATACTGTGTAGACTTTCAGAGACTAAATAGAGTCAGGTATTATTCCAGCTACATACAGACAATACAAACCTATGTCCCATACTAGCCTTTTTAATTTTAAAATTTAAGTATCACCTGACATATTTTTATATCTACAGGGGAGAAAAAGAAACTCACAAAAGTTGCAAAAAGGAAGAAATTTAAGTCAATTAAGCGTTGGATTGGTGTATGTATTATGACTGATATCCTATTTAAAATAATAGCAACATTTAAACCAACTGGTGGATATTTTAAGTAAACTTTAACTTTCTCCTTACAGTCCATTGTCAATCACATTTACTGGGTTGGGGATTCAAGCACGAGTGAAGACGAGAGAGAACAAAAATTGCTAAGTATCCTCAACCACATTGTAAACCCGCATGTACATGATGGCAACCAAATCTTCAAAAAATGCACTCATGATCAAATTGACAGAGCATGGTTGACTGCAGGTAAATTTTCACAAATGAGTTTTCAACAAAACTATAAAATGAACAAAACTTTTTCGTTTGATTTGTTAGTTGATTTGAGTTGTATGGGGCATTCTAGCTTTTATTCTCTCTCTCTCTCTTTATCATTATAGATTCCACAGGGGAGCAAATATCATTGTAACTTTATACACCCCTGATAATAAATGTATTACAGTATAGCTAATTACAAATTTTATAGGATCTGCAGCTCACAAGAAGCTGACTGGGATGATCACTAGGCCAAGATTGATAACAGCCATTCGAAAACTCTCCCAGCATCATCAGACCTCTGGTTTGGAAGCAAAACATTCTATTGATAATCTAATGGCGAAAAAAAAAGATATATTTCTCATATCATTCACTTAGTGCACGGTGAGTTGTAATAAATTTGCTATTCTCAAATTGACCATAGGTTGTTAATAAGAATATTTCTGGCCTAGATTGTTTTGTTCAAACTTGCATTACAACGAGAACAGCACACGACAACAAGCTAGGACAGTGGATGGAAAGCTTAGATGGTCAATTTCATACCCCAAAGCATTCAAAGGAGAAAAAGTTGTAGCCAAACCACTCAAAACAAAGCCAACTCATGGTAAGGCTATATCACCAATGTTCCAAATTTTGTTGTGTAATTTCATTGGAAGTTGGCTAATTAGTAAACAACGTTACGTAATTTTGAACTAATATTAGAATCGCGTTTTGAAAAGCAAACTGAAACCGAGAGTAAACAGTACTGAGTCTAAAACTACACATTATCTTTGTTTTTTAGAATACATATCATTGATATTTGATGATGCCATTGAGCTGCGGTCCACGTACCCAACATTTGGGAAGACAGGTCAAACATGACTCGCCACAAGCATCGGCGCTATTAACTAGATAGTCGTAGTCGTCGTACTCTAAAGCCTTTTCGTGGCAGCAAAAGCTTTCTATAGTCTTTGTTTGTAGGATACAATGCCCACACTTGCACCAACTGAGTGTTTTAAGTCGGTAGCTATTCGGAGCTTCGAAAGCTTCGTCGACAGTGTCGTCGTCTGTTGATGTCTCACTCTCAGAGTCGCTTTCCCCGCCACTACTATCGCTATTTTCGTTCACAAGAGGCTCAAACTGATAGAGTAATACTTCTTCTAATGTATTCTCGTAAATTTCGTCCTTAAAAATGTTTGAATTGCGACAAAATCATTCACAAATATCGAAATAGCTCAAAACACGCTAAAAAATATATGTACTTGTCTTGTTTTCCCCTGCCAATGACGTCACACGGCTCAAATGGCAGGAAAGATCAGTGTGACCAGATTTTGTCAGCGGTATTTACCAAATGACATGCTGAAATTTTACCAAATTGGATTATTTTTTACCAAACACGTGTTAAGCACGTGTTTTACCCTTTTTAGTAACAAAATGTGCATCAAACCATCAAAGAATATTTTAAGCACACTTTCAAACTCTTTTCGTGGCGTCCAAAAAGATCTTGTTAATAGTATTGTGAAGAATGCAAGGATAAGTACAAGATTAAAAAACTGATATGAAAACTCCTGATGAGCAATGATATATTTTGAATTTCGACAATAGTTTTATTTATGAATTATGTACCTTCGAGCTACCCGACATACTGCTCATTAATGAAGTAAGTGTTTCGCACTTTTTCCATGTAGGCGAATTGTATTTAATAACCAAACGAGCTTGAATTTGACATTGACATACTTTGTAAACGCAAAATTTTCCGTTGAATCACTTTCGCTTTAACGATTTCGAAAATTCTGGCTTCAACTCCCACTGAGAGAGATATTGCTGTCCGATAGTACGGTCAGATTCAGTCATTGTCGTAGCAAATGCTTTTAGAATAAAGAAAGCGATCACTAAATATGAAATTATGAACATGTCAAAAAAACTGAATATACAAATTTCCTGCCAAGGCGATATACGTGACCATAATTAACCCAAAATACACACAAATGACCTATTTTAGGTGCATGCCTGAAATTGCGGATTTCAGGCTAGACATGCGTGGGTAACTTTAAATTACGAGGTATCACTATCAGTGAAATGACAGCTAGCAAACTAAAGCAAACTAGATTTTACCAAAAAAGTACTAAATATCTCTATTTTTGAGAAATTTTACCAAAAAATGTACCAAAATTTTATTTTACCAAAATTTTGTCAAAAATTACCAAATTTTACCAAAAGTAAATTAATTTACCAAATCTGGTCACACTGGGAAAGATAATTTTTCAAAAAGCTGTTCCAAGACGGCGGCCAATACGTATAATTAGACAAACTTCGTTCGCTTTGTACTCCGAACTCGGTCATTTTCATCGCAAATGAAGTACATATCCTGTCTACATAAACTATGGTGAACAAAACAAGACAATAAAATTTTTTGTAGCCGATGTCCTTTAAATAGTGTGTTGTGGCTGCGAGGAAATATTTTCGTGGCATGCATCAAGGCGGGACAGCAATACTCTGCATGTTCTGAACCACATTCGAGCGAGCGCCTCTTAATATTTTAATACTTTAAATCTGTTCTTTGTAAACCAGCCCTTCAGTCTGACTGACGACGCACAATGCGTGACACACAATGCGTGACACACAATGCGTGACACACAATGCGTGACACACAATGCGTGACACACAATGCGTGACACACAATGCGTGACACACAATGCGTGACGGGATTCGTGGCCGATGAATCAATATACTATTATTTTTTGTTTCAATCCCCAAAACAACAGTAGTATTCATGTCGGCCATAATAGTTTACATACAAGTCTTACATGAAGATTAACTCAAACCACTTCAAACGCTAACAAACACACCGTAATCACTAGAAAGTGAGGATACCTTTCCCCAATGGGCACGGTGCCCATTAAAAAAGTATCCCTTGTAGAAATTGTCGTGTAAACGGGTGCATAACGAACTGAACGTTTGGGCACGGGTGCCAACTTTTAGGGATGCCGTGCCCAAAACGCTTGATGTGTAAATCGACCTTTTATGTACCTTGCACGAAATATATCTGTGATTATAAATAGGGTTATGGTTAGGATTGGGGTTAGGGTGGGTTTGGGGTTAAATTATATATTTCATGTAGGTACCTGAAAATCGAATAAATGTTATTGGAATCGTTTAAATTAAGACCAGATGATTACGAAACGAAACTCAGACCAATTCTGACAATTCTTTCCGATTGTTATACCCAAAATTCCGTTTGCCCCCCAAGAAAATTTGAAAGGTCAACAGGTTGGGCTAATTTAATTTTCAACCCGTCGGGAAATAAATATGCTTTTTGTTAATCAACTCTACGAAATCATTCAGATTTACATTCATTCGAAAACTCGAACAATCTATGACTCAAACCGAACACATATATGTGATTACCTGTGTTTGTGTCAGAGGAAGTGTGGGATGAGTAAGGCTGATTAAAAAGTCCGATATTTTCTTTGCGAGTTGGGGAAAATGTTCTCTGCCTCTAAACATTTTGACCGGTACGCCCATCCCTTTGGTTGAGAGCGGAAGGCGTAGGACAGGTCCAGGGGCATTCTGCTCAGGAAATTTTAAATCTATAATCCTCGAAATGTGACCCCGAGCCTTTTGGTGGTAATATTTACACATGCCTGGATTGTGTTATACTTATTATTGGGCTTATGCTACACGCACACCCATTAGATTAGGGTAATAGATACTAGGCCAAAATTATGTTAATTCTCCTCACAATTTTTCCAATTCGTGCTAATCCTTTCATGCTGACAAAACAAACATGGATATTTTAATATTTCTTTTATTGAATAAACAAAGGCAAAGCACGAAGATATTCTATTACAAATCGAAAAACTGATTCGCGTCATCTTTCTTTGCCAGAGACAGTGTTCAATTCCTCTTGATGCTCTTTATCCCTTGAGAACCAAGTCCCATCTCAGTCGGGCTTGCATAAGTCCCTTCCCCAATCGTCGAGTTTACCCCTTGGAAGTCTGGACTGGTATACACCGTCCAACGGTCTCCCGCACTAACAACAGCAGATAACCCAGGTCCAGAAAGAACCACAGGAACGTTTGATACATTCTTAATGAATTTCTAGAATGAGAAAAGTTTCCGTTCGTACACGAAATGGCGTATATTGAATTCTCAAAACTTCTATACAAAACAGCGTATTGCTCTAAGCTAGTGTACCTGTTCAGTAAATAATTTCAAGTTATTTTTGCCAATCATTAACGGCTGATTTTTTGTAGGTAGCCGTATTCGAAATCAACAGTTACCAGGTGTGTAAGAGACCTTCATGTCGCGTTATGCATAAATAATATTTATATAGTATTTTACCTTGGGTGGCACAAAGTACGCATACCTTGAATACTTATGTAATCAACTTCCAGTAACGGATGTGGGGTATAATGCTAGGCTTAAATGAATTTTGAAAAAAGTAGTAGTAAAAAGCGAGCGTGCAGTTTTTGCGGAATAAAATCTTAAATAGATATTGAATTAGTTTTCCACTCATATTAAATGAGTTTCGCCCTTTTTCCACCTTTGGGGGGGGGGGGCACTATTGCCTTTTACAGAATTTGCCTTTTTGTAAAGTACCTTCTGAACTCCTCCGTAATTCACCATGTTATACAATGTAATGGAGTTAACGTCTGCCATGTCAATGATCTAAAAATAGAATACAAATGTAAAGTTATACTGTACATCAACATTGGTCAAGTAATTTATTTGAAATTCTGTGCACGTAAGCATTTTAGCCACGTTTTGCTTAGCGAATTAATAACATATTTTCGGCAATAGAGTTAAACCCAGTTTCAACTTATGAATAAGGTGTAACGAGAACGAAAAAACTCGCCAGGTTGTATCAAATTGCTTGTTGCATGTATACCGTAGAGTAAACCCGTGAGACGCAGGAAATATATATTGCAATCAAAAGTTGAGTTTTATCCTTTGAAGCAAAGGACCCCAGCTTCAGAAGAAAATAACGTGATTGTATACCGCCTACACTTGTGGCTCATCTTTGTAACAGTTTTAAAGGATTAGTGTCAGGGTCGTGCATTGCGGCCTTTTGTTATTGTTTTTATCTTACCCAATATATGACTGGTTGTAAATAACTTTTCCAGATATTCTCATCTAGACGGCCCGAAAAAATTGAGCACGCAATCTTAGGTGTGACACTAATCCTTTAAAGTCGATCATCACTTTATATTTCTCGACTATCTACAGTACCACACACAAGGAGGTATAAATGTACAGGTAAGCGTTTAAATTTGAAAACTGCTTATATTTTTAAAGCGGCCATAAATATATATGAGGCCCAATCTTCTCGCGACACACGGTATCGTGGTTGAAGATACTTCACTAGTAGATTTCTCATTCGAACTATATACATATTTCGTTCTAACAAAAACACTGTGCCTTCGCAAATAATATAGTGTTAAATAATGACTAATATATAACACACTGAGTAAAATATCACACACGATAAAAGGAATGAAAAGGTAAACTTACCAGAAAAAATGTTTGAAATAGTCCTCTTTTGTTGATATTTATTGTGTTCTTTCTTCGAGAGTGAGAAAGCAATATCTACACGTTCTCTTTATACCGTTGCAAGGAATAAATTAAGAATTAACGGTGAAGTCATGTGACTGAGCAACTTGATTGAGATAAGGGTCTTAACTACCTTAAATATGGCATGACATTCCCAAAATATAAACAGAAAATGGGAAGATATTTGTTCCCAAATATTCTCAAAAACGTTTTTATAATGCTTCTCTATAACTTCCTTTCACCCATGTGAGTAACGACGATAATTATGCAATGATCATGCTTCGTGCGTCAGTCATAGTGGAGTGCTGGCTTTCCAATTACAGTGTCAAAATATTAAGATGCGCTTGGATGAGATTCAGGACATGCATGTTAATTAACTTACACACAGTGTTGCTTTCCTGCCTTCTAAGACTGTGTGATATGATAAATTTTTTCTCGCAGCCACAATAAACTATTTCAATCAACCAAGGGACACGTTTGGAACTAAACTGAAGTATTCATTCACTTTCTTGGCTATACGGATGTTAAAAAATGAAATGTGAGATGGAAAATGACCATTGTCTTTCTTGTTAATATTTGGACATTATCAGGAAGGCTTTCATTGACTTAAATAGTCTGTTGTGGCTGCAAGGAAATATTTTCGTGGCATGCATCAGACTTAGAAGGCAGGGCAGCAATACTCTGCATATTCTGAACCACATCCGAGCGCCTCTGAATACTTTAATACTTTAAAACTGTACTTTGTAAACCAGCCCTTGAGTGTGACTGGCGCATGAAGCATGATTATTATGTAATTATCATCGTTACTGACAAAGGTGAAAGAGAATATTTGGGAACAAATATCTTCCCATTTCTGTGTATATTTTGGGAATGTCATACCACAGTTAAGAGTATTTAAACATCTAGTTCAAACAAGTTTGTTTGTCACATGACTTTAAGGTAAACTATTTTGTGGTTACTGGGTCAGCGGCTAACCAATATCATATCATAAACTAAAAAGCGTTGTGCGAGAGGATGATCACAAAATAGTATATCATATTCTTTTGGAGATCAGATGTTTAAGGAAATTTCCTTAAAACAAGGGATTTTGTAAATTGCAATAATACAGCCGAAATTGAAATTGCCTCTTCCGACAACAAATAAGTTGATTTCTGTTGTTTCAATTTGCACTATTTGTTATGATGTAAACATCGGTATTACTATATAAATGGTAGTAACCTACACGAATCAAAACTAGATGGATTATATTTTAAACACAATTAAGATAATTTTGTTTGATTAGGGTTTTATACATATTGAATGACATTTGATTTCAATTTATATTTGTATTCGAATTATTTGCTATGATTGGCATTCAGTATAGGGTTAAATTCTAAGATTTTCTAGTTACAACGAAAATTCAAAATGAAGATGACGAGGATGAAGGTTAAATATCATCTTCGCATTAATCACAATTATGGACCTATCAATGTTAAGCTCGAGATGTTAATAGTGGGGCATTTGATGACAGACGCAATCCCCAAAGTCTAGTTTGATTTGTGCGAACACTCTGATGTTAGTTTTCCTGAATATATACTGTATTTGCTTTACTACCACTACATATCGGGTGGCAATGCTCTAATAGGTCAGGTGTAATATTAATTGCAGCGCAATTGTTGAAATCTTTGCTCCGAAATCTTACAATTGTAATCTAGGCATTATACGAAAGATTATATTTTATATCTTTGTATAATCTGGTTGTCAAACGTTTTTAGAATGTTTCTGTATGACAAAGTTTGGCAGGAACCCAAGCTATGTATAAGGCTAACTAGATGTACGCTTATGCGTACCTATTTTTAAGTAATACAATACGAAGGTATAAAAAGAAAGGGTAGATATCGCCTTTTCACTCTCGGGAAAAGAATAGAATCACCAAAAAAGCCTATTTCAAACATTTTAGCTTGTATGTCTACTTATTCATTCGGTAGTTTCCGTATACTCATTGTACTTGAAATACTTGTCCGAAAGTGCCCGAACATCCTTAAACATGGCACGTCCTTCCCAAAATATACACAGAAAAATGGGAAGATATTTGTTCCCAAATATTCGCTAAAACTTTCTTTGTGAACTTTGTAACTCGATAATAACGATGACAATGAATTATTTAATGATCATGCATCGTGCGTCGTCAGTCGCAGTGAAGGACTGGTTTTCAAAGTGTTAATGTGCACTCGGACGAAGTTCAGAACATTCATGTTAATTTACTCCCTGATCGTGTTGCTTTCCTGCCTTCTAAGACTGATTCATATAATGAAAAAATGTACTCGCAGCCGCAACAGATTACTCGAATCAACTAAAGAACACGTTTGCAACTAAACTAACCGATTTCAAATTTATTGAATACAATTTTTGAGGCAACGAGTGAGATCCAAGTTGAACGAACAAGCCCGGCTAATAGGGAGCTAACGCGACTATTGTTAACACATTTTGAAAAGTACAAGGGTTTCGTTCAAAAATAGACGGGTTTTTCTACAAGGTTCATTTTTTGTGACAGTACCTAACAATATTAAGGAATTCTATATATTTTTGCCCATAGAAGGTTTGACGTCACATGAAAAATTCTGAAATTTTCACGTGCAACCTATGAAGCCGTTTGATGTTTATGATCAGGAAAAGGTAGAGACTTGTCATCTTTTCTAATTTCATCCCGAGCCAGCGCGAAGCGTCGTGCGAAAGTTCTAATTCCGCTCGGATATTTACACCTGCTTATGTGGCAAAATGCAGAGTCGTCAACCATTGTGCCATGGACGGTACCCGGACATTTTGCCGAAAGACACTTTGCCGAAAGACACTTTGCCGAAAGACATTTGGCCGAAAGACACTTTGCCGAGAAGTTTGAATGTATTCCATGATACTAGAATAAAATGTGCTTGCGCCGTTGCCTTTATATAGGTAAAAACACATTCCAAACAAATGAGTCATCCGCTACACAAATAAATTTTCGTTATGGTTATGCAGCGCTAATGACCCAAGCATTTGACAAACCTTTTTCTCGAACCTTTTTCTCTCACCAAGACACTTTTCGACAATCAAATAAGCACCATCAAATCATTCATGTCTTGGAATGGCTATCCCAATGGTTTAAAGAACTTTTTAATAAACAAACTCAAACTGAAATACACCGCTTCTTCGACACCTATTCAAAAACCGACCGATGATGATCTACCTAAAGTTTGGAATCGTATTCCTTATCTTGGTACACGGGGTGAAAATCTCGTTAAATCTTGCATTTCGAAAATTCGGCGCCATCTCAAACAACCTGTTAAATTTATAGGGAAAACTGATCGTTGCCTTCAAAAGCGTCTTTCTGAACATGCGACTACACACAACACCAGTGCCAACGCACAACATTTTCTACAATGTGAACACGCACAATTCATTGCTAACCTACACTCATTGTATGATAGACTTAACGACAATTCCTTTTCTCCCATCTTGTCCATCAGTATAAATAAGCTCATCTTTAATAATTACAAAATTCTTTACTCTAACAATTCATTTAACACTAACCAAATGCTAATAATGGAAGCATTACATATTAAGTTTAATAAACCCCGAGCTAAATACAGGGCTGAAGGCCAGCAAAGAACTGTCTCTTTTTAGCTAATGACTTCCTTTACACTTTGCGTTGCATGTCATATATTTATCTCACCTTATCACATATTTCATATTAATAGCTTTTCTTCCTATGATGTAATCGGACCTTAGTATATATAGTTATGGCTTGTCTGTGTAATTTCATTCTGTCTGAAGATGACTTTGAAATAAATTCGAAATATTACAGTGTATAGTATTTTCCTCTTGTTTTTACTCATATCTTGAGTTTCAAGATGGCATTATTTTTCGGAATATGTTTCATCCTATATTCCTTCAAGTTGTCAGCTGGTCGTGGTTTTTGGTATTTGACAAACAACGTGGGTGTTGTTTTGATGAAAAAATATTCACAAAGTATTGCTATTTTCGGCAAATGGTCTGTTCGGCAAAATGTCTTTTCTGTAAAAAGTCCGTTCGTCAAATTGTCCGTTCGACAAAATGTCCGATCGGCAAAATGTCCGTCGGCAAAATATCCGTTCGGCGAAGTGTCTTTCGGCCAAATGTCTTTCGGCAAAGTGTCTTTCGGAAAAATGTCCGGTCACCGCCATGGACGGTCACGGTTTACTAGTTCAGGCCGAGAGAAAACTGGTAACTAGCAACCTCATCATTGGTTAAGACAAAGAACTGCTATTTTGCAAACTTTTTTCAAAAATAGTTTTGCACTCAGGAGTCGGGATATAATACAGGCAAATAAAGTCTCCACAATCCTTTGCGCGGAAATGATGGAATTTGTCCGATGAGTTGGCCGGCGTCTAAATTTTTGGTCGAAAACTGCTCATCTTTAAAAAGAAATACTACTGACGAAGTCTTCATAACACTATTAGTATGTCCGAAGTTTGTACAAGGTTTCCACAGTGATTAACGAATGAACCAGGTTCTTTCAATCTGTGAAGGAGTGATGTTCGACAACAGAAGACTCCCAGGTATGACAACTTTTCCTACTCTGTTTTTACATTATACCATCTTATTTCATATCAAATTTCTTTTAGAAATACAGTATTTGACTAGAATATGTAGTTCTGTTAAACTAGTCACGTCTCTGTAACTTGATATTTTATCAGCGGTCATTTACTTCCTGAAAGTACTTTGTTTTGGTTTCTAACTCATTGACTTATATGATTCGATGTATATTTTGTTCAGTTTCATACGAAATTTTGTCATAAATCTTAGTTATTTTCTTATACTTACTTAGCTAGGGTACTCCTAAATACAATATAATGTAAATTAACACCTCTTCAAAGTGTGATTAAGTAAATATTTTCCATTTTTAATGGTCATAAATTAAATTTGGCCCATTTTTATACTGACTTCTGATTAATAGAAACTATATAATAATGCAATAGTTCTTCTAAGATATTGGTCCTCCAGTTGTAAGCTCGAAATAACATTTAGTTAAGGTATTAAAGTCTAAAACTACAGATATTGAAGGAAATCCAAAGGGAGGTCCTCTTGGATATTTTTGTAATTTTGACTTCAGGTCTTCTACTTTGTTACCATTTTACAAAAAATGATATATCTTGTCATTTTTGCTTTAAAATAAAAAATTCATTGTTATCCTTCAAAATGGATACACATTAGCCTACAGAGATCCTAATAGTTGTACTAAAATGTGAAATATAACTAGAGCAAATATCAGCAAAGAGATATTTCTATTTTTATCATGAAATATTGATTGAAAGTTGCAAAATGAGACCAAAGAAATATGTGTTGGGTATGTAAATCTGTTAAACATTGCCAATAATTATCACACGCAGCTTAAACTTATTGTTAACTTAAAATTTAGACATGAAGTGTTAAAATTAGTTGCTTTGAAAAAAATCGAAGGGGTGTTCCTCGGAGCAATTTGGCAATTTTCAGTGGCATTCCTTATTTATTTGCGTGATAGTCTATTAAAGTGGCTCAACGTTGTTTGATTATCTGCTAAGAAATACATGTATGGACTTCTGAAAATCTGTGAACAACCACTGTTAATGATATAAAAAAGTGATCCAACAGTTTTTATAGTACCAGTACATGATAAAATTTGAATGGAAGGTTGCTATGGCAACAACAACAAGGAGTGATGTGCGTGAGTTACAACAGGGACAAACTCCTCCTTACACTGTAACAGCTACTTTATATCATTTCCAGGTGAGATTTTCAAAGCCTACTACTTTGCTTAGTCAACATAACAGGAAATTTAATAGGAAAATCTAGACTTCATGGTGCTATGGTGATAGTACTTAAAGACAGTTTAGATCTAATCTCTAAGCAGTGTGCTGCAGATTGCCTGGGTGCCAGATGTTTTCAGGTTTTTGGAGGGTTTTTGACTGCAGATTGAACTTCGTCAAACGTCAAAACTAAGTAAAACTTTACAAAGTATTAAACGTTAAACACTCAGGAATTAAACAAAATTTTCCACATTTCTATTCACTACTTTCATGATATGCAACGTAAACCAAATTTCCATACATTGGCAGCACTTTTATTAGAGCCATATCATTACCCACATATTTCAATGTTTTCCCACAACGAACAGCACTAGAAAAACGCAATTACGCATGATCGCCATTCTTTTGGAGCTAATCGATTAAAAACAACACAGAATATATCCAGTATCCCTATATTGTAATACTCTTTCTTGTTGACATCCTCAAATGGTATTTACATCAATATTTTCAGTCTTTTACAACTATAAATTCGAAGGCAAACACTCATCCCATGAATCATCTTGTGATTTCCACGGTTTTCACTTGTTTCCATCTATCAAACTGACGTTACGCAATTTTCCTGATTTTCATCAATTTGGTTAGGATTAGGTTAGGGTTAGGTTTATGGTTAGGCTTTGGGTTAGGGGTTAGGGTAGGTTTTAGGGTTAGGGTCAGTTACAAAGTTTTTAACTTTACTGCAAAGTTGAAAAAATGACGTAACGTCAGTTTGGTTGATGGAAACAAGTGGCGACCGATTTCCAACATTGATTTCCACAGCAACCGGACAATTAAGCAATGTAAAAACAAAAGCCTGGTTACTAAGTTTTGGGCGTTTTTGACAAAAAATACGAGTTTCTAAAAAATCTCCTCTTATGTCTCAAAAACTTCGTTTCAAAAACAAGTGCGAAGTATAAAAATAGTGTTCAAAAAACAGTTGAAGTTGTATGAAAATTTCGAAACGGTTTGTGAGACGTCTAAGGTTGGATTTTCCAGTAAATCAAAGCTAAATGAGTACGTAATAACATGAGTACGTACTTTATATAGCTGGGCAATTTATAATTTTATAGCTCAAAGTACAAATCTTATCAATATTTTACCGTTTTGTACAAATTAAAATAAAATAAATATATAGTGTCTCGTGTTACAATGGTTACAGTGATCGACTCAGTACTTCATGTTACAATAACTTTTCGGGAATAAATTGTTTTGTTCGAATGGGCGAAGTGCTTGTGCATGCATGTATTTCTAGTATAGTAAGTAAATTTAATATTTGGATGCTTTGAGTTACGGTAATCAAAACAGAACAATCTGGTCACGAGATTTAAACAGGATAAAAGAGTCATCAACATAGCGTCTATAATAAAGCGGTTTAAAATGTTCAGGACAATTATCAGCCAATTCTTTTCATGATTGGATAGAAATATATTTGCGAAAAGTGAACCAAGAGGACTTCCCATCGCAACACCGTCAATTTCATCGTAGTATTTGCTGTCAAATTTAGTAGCTCGAGCAGTGAATTCTGTTTTGTTGAAACAATGAAAGAATTTTTGAGTTGCGAATAATTGAACGGAAATTATCTTAATTGTCTCATCTAATCTAATGAAATATTAGGAAATTAAGTGGTCAGGTCAAAACTACAATCCTTTTCAAATGTGTTGGGACAGATGTCCCAAAATACCTATTATATTGACAAACGTCGATCCCCCCGCCCCCTATTCAATGTTGTGTCCAAAATATTATCATATTTGACGGGGTATGGTCTTACAATTGGGAAACCAACATTGATTGGGGAGGGGGGGGGGGAGGGAAGGGAGACCAATGTGTATCACAAGTGTACAGATTGACCTATGCTCTAAAACTGCAGGTGTCCCAACAACTTTTGAAAGTGATTGTCTGAAAGGCGTCTATAACGTCCTTCAGTTAAAGAGTATTTTTCAAATTTATTTTCATGAAATTCCAATAGCATTTAGCGTAACATATTTAGCGAATTGCATATGGGTTATAATATCTCGTTTCCTATGCGTTCTTTGGTCAATATATTTGAAATATAACGCGATAGAATAGTATATTATACAATATGGAGTTATAAAATGCGATGTATTGGGAGGGGAGTGATTCAAGAGATATATTATTGAAACTGGTCTATGCAAGCGTGATATGCAAATTTATCTGAAAAATTAGCGACGTCGATTATTGCTCAGTAAAATGCACGGGAAAATTGATGGACATTGCGTATGAGCCGTGCATATTTGACGACTGATTGTACAATGTGTCTGTGTTATAACTTTGTAGCGTCTGCCGTTGTTTTGTTACACTGTATACTAACATGGTCTTTGACGAAAAGATATATCTGACGAAACGCAGGCACATGTTACCTTCTTAAGTATGGGAACAAGTATTATATTCGCAAAATTGCTGAAGTGGCTAGGAATCCCATCGGGAATTTTCTCACAGACTAAAATAGTAAAATAGCAACTATGTATAGTCCATCAAGCAATTGCTAATAAGAAATATATCAAGAAACGTGGCTGGAGTGTAAAGGACAATCGCGTAAATCCATACTCCAAATACCAGTAGAAGATATTTTTATTTATTATGATCATTTACTATGTATGCCGAGGCGCACTGAGGCTGTGATTAAATATAGATCTATTATTTAGGACGTGAAACATGTATGTAATATAAGACGCTTGAAACACGTGTTCGGTTGACACACGGTTGACACTGTAAATCGTACAACATTTTCCTCAATTCAGCTTTGAGTTGATACGGCATATTCAATTTTTCCACAGTAACTACTAAAAGAAAGTGTTTAGGGAGCCTGTATTGATATATTACTGGTTGTTCTTGCCCAAAAAGTATGTAAAATTGTGTGAAGTGTATCGATTGACACTCAACTCTAAAAATCACTATAGTATATCAGATATATTTATATAAAAAAGTGTCAACCGCTCCAAAATTTGGCTTAATCACATTTAAACTCTTTAATGACTAGCAAACACATTGTTAGATATTCTCAACATATTATTCTCAGCCTTGTTCTGTTCTAAAAGCATTTCAGTGGCTCGTTATTTCATTTCTACATAGTGTCAAGCGATGTGTCAACCGATGCTACTTTGATGGCAATCGTCTATTCCGGAAAAGCTTATTAGGATAGCTTGCGCATACAATTAACATTGGTTTGACCTTAGAGCGGAGGTAGAATTGTTGATAATAAGTTTAGAAAAACATGAATTACATGCTCTCACTTCTTTCTGTTGATTTTCTGGGATTCGAATAAATTGTACATAAAATATATCCGAAAGGCCCCAGCTGACTTGCATCACCATGGTGATGACCATATCAGTTCAACCACCCGTGGCGCGTTGTTTGGTGCCAAAAGCAATGTATAATTGTTGCATACAATCCTATTTACTATCCACGAACTTTCTGATAACTTGCAACATAAACGTAGTGCTTGAAGTTATAGCTATGTCCAAGTGACCACCTCTTTTCGTAAATACCTCCAAATTTACTACCATCTGAGTGATCCTTCATGGGCGGTACGAGAGCCATGGGGAGACAATTCTATCTGAGAATTCTGCTCTAGATAGATGTACACTGTCACATTAACTACTCGTGTTCAACTAAGCGCTTGATTGGTTTGAGCACCCAATTTAGCAGTTGGCTGATCCATTGCTCGTATACGAATAATAACCGGAAGTCTATTGCTATGCGATAAACTATCCCTAAATGTAAGATAATGAAACCAAAATAGTCTGCTTTAACTACCACACCACATTAAATAATTCAATAGTTTTGGGCGCAATTGATAAAAGCTAAAAACACAATAAACCTTAGGGAATTAAAGATGCTATACCCAAACGCCCATATATTCTGTTAATTATTAACTTTTCCAATTTCACACGAACTAGAGTGGTTGGAAATGTTGTATTACATCTGCTATGCACAATATAGAAATAAATACATCGCCCTTAAAGCATTCTTTGCCAGTTATTTTGAAATATACAATAAAAATTTGGGGTATAGTGTTCAGACAATCCTTTTCAAATGTGTTGGGACAGATGTCCCAAATAAATACCTATTATATTGACAAACGTCGATCCCCCCGCCCCCTATTCAATGTTGTGTCCAAAATATTATCATATTTGACGGGGTATGGTCTTACAATTGGGAAACCAACATTGATTGGGGAGGGGGGGGAAGGGAGACCAATGTGTATCACAAGTGTACAGATTGACCTATGCTCTAAAACTGCAGGTGTCCCAACAACTTTTGAAAGTGATTGTCTGAAAGGCGTCTATAACGTCCTTCAGTTAAAGAGTATTTTTCAAATTTATTTTCATGAAATTCCAATAGCATTTAGCGTAACATATTTAGCGAATTGCATTGGCATATAATATCTCGTTTCCTATGCGTTCTTTGGTCAATATATTTGAAATATAACGCGATAGAATAGTATATTATACAAAATGGAGTTATATATAAAATGCGATGTATTGGGAGGGGAGTGATTCAAGAGATATATTATTGAAACTGGTCTATGCAAGCGTGATATGCAAATTTATCTGAAAAATTAGCGACGTCGATTATTGCTCAATAAAATGCACGGGAAAATTTATGGACATTGCGTATGAGCCGTGCATATTTGACGACTGATTGTACAATGTGTCTGTGTTATAACTTTGTAGCGTCTGCCGTTGTTTTGTTACACTGTATACTAACATGGTCTTTGACGAAAAGATATATCTGACGAAACGCAGGCACATGTTACCTTCTTAAGTATGGGAACAAGTATTATATTCGCAAAATTGCTAAAGTGGCTAGGAATCCCATCGGGAATTTTCCCACAGACTAAAATAGCAACTATGTATAGTCCATCAAGCAATTGCTAATAAGAAATATATCAAGAAACGTGGTTGGAGTGTAAAGGACAATCGCGTAAATCCATACTCCAAATACCAGTAGAAGATATTTTTATTTATTATGATCATTTACTATGTATGCCGAGGGGCACTGAGGCTGTGATTAAATATAGATCTATTATTTAGGACGTGAAACATGTATGTAATATAAGACGCTTGAAACACGTGTTCGGTTGACACACGGTTGACACTGTAAATCGTACAACATTTTCCTCAATTCAGCTTTGAGTTTATACGGCATATTCAATTTTTCCACAGTAACTACTAAAAGAAAGTGTTTAGGGAGCCTGTATTGATATATTACTGATTGTTCTTGCCCAAAAAGTATGTAAGATTGTGTGAAGTGTATCGATGGACACTCAACTCTAAAAATCACTATAGTAGGCTATATCAGATATATTTATATAAAAAAGTGTCAACCGCTCCAAAATTTGGCTTAATCACATTTAAACTCTTTAATGACTAGCAAACACATTGTTAGATATTCTCAACATATTATTCTCAGCCTTGTTCTGTTTTAAAAGCATTTCAGTGGCTCGTTATTTCATTTCTACATAGTGTCAAGCGATGTGTCAACCGATGGTACTTTGATGGCAATCGTCTATTCCGGAAAAGCTTATTAGGATAGCTTGCGCATACAATTAACATTGGTTTGACCTAAGAGCGGAGGTAGAATTGTTGATAATAAGTTTAGAAAAACATGAATTACATGCTCTCACTTCTTTCTGTTGATTTTCTGGGATTCGAATAAATTGTACATAAAATATATCCGAAAGGCCCCAGCTGACTTGCATCACCATGGTGATGACCATATCAGTTCAACCACCCGTGGCGCGTTGTTTGGTGCCCAAAGCAATGTATAATTGTTGCATACAATCCTATTTACTATCCACGAACTTTCTGATAACTTGCAACATAAACGTAGTGCTTGAAGTTATAGCTATGTCCAAGTGACCACCTCTTTTCGTAAATACCTCCAAATTTACTACCATCTGAGTGATCCTTCATGGGCGGTACGAGAGCCATGGGGAGACAATTCTATCTCAGAATTCTGCTCTAGATAGATGTACACTGTCACATTAACTACTCGTGTTCAACTAAGCGCTTGATTGGTTTGAGCACCCAATTTAGCAGTTGGCTGATCCATTGCTCGTATACGAATAATAACCGGAAGTCTATTGCTATGCGATAAACTATCCCTAAATGTAAGATAATGAAACCAAAATAGTCTGCTTTAACTACCACACCACATTAAATAATTCAATAGTTTTGGGCGCAATTGATAAAAGCTAAAAACACAATAAACCTTAGGGAATTAAAGATGCTATACCCAAACGCCCATATATTCTGTTAATTATTAACTTTTCCAATTTCACACGAACTAGAGTGGTTGGAAATGTTGTATTACATCTGCTATGCACAATATAGAAATAAATACATCGCCCTTAAAGCATTCTTTGCCAGTTATTTTGAAATATACAATAAAAATTTGGGGTATAGTGTTCAGACAATCCTTTTCAAATGTGTTGGGACAGATGTCCCAAATACCTATTATATTGACAAACGTCGATCCCCCCGCCCCCTATTCAATGTTGTGTCCAAAATATTATCATATTTGACGGGGTATGGTCTTACAATTGGGAAACCAACATTGATTGGGGAGGGGGGGGGAGGGAAGGGGGAGGGAAGGGAGACCAATGTGTATCACAAGTGTACAGATTGACCTATGCTCTAAAACTGCAGGTGTCCCAACAACTTTTGAAAGTGATTGTCTGAAAGGCGTCTATAACGTCCTTCAGTTAAAGAGTATTTTTCAAATTTATTTTCATGAAATTCCAATAGCATTTAGCGTAACATATTTAGCGAATTGCATTGGCATATAATATCTCGTTTCCTATGCGTTCTTTGGTCAATATATTTGAAATATAACGCGATAGAATAGTATATTATACAATATGGAGTTATAAAATGCGATGTATTGGGAGGGGAGTGATTCAAGAGATATATTATTGAAACTGGTCTATGCAAGCGTGATATGCAAATTTATCTGAAAAATTAGCGACGTCGATTATTGCTCAATAAAATGCACGGGAAAATTTATGGACATTGCGTATGAGCCGTGCATATTTGACGACTGATTGTACAATGTGTCTGTGTTATAACTTTGTAGCGTCTGCCGTTGTTTTGTTACACTGTATACTAACATGGTCTTTGACGAAAGATATATCTGACGAAACGCAGGCACATGTTACCTTCTTAAGTATGGGAACAAGTATTATATTCGCAAAATTGCTAAAGTGGCTAGGAATCCCATCAGAATTTTCCCACAGACTAAAATAGCAACTATGTATAGTCCATCAAGCAATTGCTAATAAGAAATATATCAAGAAACGTGGTTGGAGTGTAAAGGACAATCGCGTAAATCCATACTCCAAATACCAGTAGAAGATATTTTTATTTATTATGATCATTTACTATGTATGCCGAGGGGCACTGAGGCTGTGATTAAATATAGATCTATTATTTAGGACGTTAAACATGTATGTAATATAAGACGCTTGAAACACGTGTTCGGTTGACACACGGTTGACACTGTAAATCGTACAACATTTTCCTCAATTCAGCTTTGAGTTTATACGGCATATTCAATTTTTCCACAGTAACTACTAAAAGAAAGTGTTTAGGGAGCCTGTATTGATATATTACTGGTTGTTCTTGCCCAAAAAGTATGTAAAATTGTGTGAAGTGTATCGATGGACACTCAACTCTAAAAATCACTATAGTAGGCTATATCAGATATATTTATATAAAAAAGTGTCAACCGCTCCAAAATTTGGCTTAATCACATTTAAACTCTTTAATGACTAGCAAACACATTGTTAGATATTCTCAACATATTATTCTCAGCCTTGTTCTGTTTTAAAAGCATTTCAGTGGCTCGTTATTTCATTTCTACATAGTGTCAAGCGATGTGTCAACCGATGCTACTTTGATGGCAATCGTCTATTCCGGAAAAGCTTATTAGGATAGCTTGCGAATACAATTAACATTGGTTTGACCTAAGAGCGGAGGTAGAATTGTTGATAATAAGTTTAGAAAAACATGAATTACATGCTCTCACTTCTTTCTGTTGATTTTCTGGGATTCGAATAAATTGTACATAAAATATATCCGAAAGGCCCGAGCTGACTTGCATCACCATGGTGATGACCATATCAGTTCAACCACCCGTGGCGCGTTGTTTGGTGCCCAAAGCAATGTATAATTGTTGCATACAATCCTATTTACTATCCACGAACTTTCTGATAACTTGCAACATAAACGTAGTGCTTGAAGTTATAGCTATGTCCAAGTGACCACCTCTTTTCGTAAAT
The DNA here is from genome assembly GCA_016169945.1 of Trachythela sp. YZ-2020. Taxonomy (NCBI): domain Eukaryota; kingdom Metazoa; phylum Cnidaria; class Anthozoa; order Malacalcyonacea; family Clavulariidae; genus Trachythela; species Trachythela sp. YZ-2020. The sequence goes on from JADLSH010000389.1 coordinate 6,181,446, forward strand.
ACCTCCAAATTTACTACCATCTGAGTGATCCTTCATGGGCGGTACGAGAGCCATGGGGAGACAATTCTATCTGAGAATTCTGCTCTAGATAGATGTACACTGTCACATTAACTACTCGTGTTCAACTAAGCGCTTGATTGGTTTGAGCACCCAATTTAGCAGTTGGCTGATCCATTGCTCGTATACGAATAATAACCGGAAGTCTATTGCTATGCGATAAACTATCCCTAAATGTAAGATAATTAAACCAAAATAGTCTGGTTTAACTACCACACCACATTAAATAATTCAATAGTTTTGGGCGCAATTGATAAAAGCTAAAAACACAATAAACCTTAGGGAATTAAAGATGCTATACCCAAACGCCCATATATTCTGTTAATTATTAACTTTTCCAATTTCACACGAACTAGAGTGGTTGGAAATGTTGTATTACATCTGCTATGCACAATATAGAAATAAATACATCGCCCTTAAAGCATTCTTTGCCAGTTATTTTGAAATATACAATAAAAATTTGGGGTGTAGTGTTCAGACAATCCTTTTCAAATGTGTTGGGACAGATGTCCCAAATACCTATTATATTGACAAACGTCGATCCCCCCGCCCCCTATTCAATGTTGTGTCCAAAATATTATCATATTTGACGGGGTATGGTCTTACAATTGGGAAACCAACATTGATTGGGGAGGAGGGGGGGAGGGAAGGGAGACCAATGTGTATCACAAGTGTACAGATTGACCTATGCTCTAAAACTGCAGGTGTCCCAACAACTTTTGAAAGTGATTGTACTTGTACTTCGTGTAATTTGAAATAAAATCGTTTAAAATCACTATATAGCTAGGGGTGGGGGGGGGGGGAGGTAGGTGGATGTCGTTGCTATGGTGGTTACTACGGGACAAAATTTGCTGCCATTTTCCCGTATTTACCCATTTTCCGCCAAACAAATAGAAAAATTAACACCAGAAAACGAAAAATGGATCATTAACGATGCATAATATGGCTAATTTCAAAATAGGATTTTCCTTTAAAATTTTGTAGTGTACCCCCTTAAGTCTCAAAAACTTCGTTTCAAAAACAAGCGCGAAGTATAAAAATAGTGTTCAAAAAACAGTTGAAGTTGTATGAAATTTTCGAAACGGTTTGTGAGACGTCTAAGGTTGGATTTTCCAGTAAATCAAAGCTAAATGAGTACGTAATAACATGAGTACGTACTTTATATAGCTGGGCATCATGTCTCGTGTTACAATGGTTACAGTGATCGACTCAGTACTTCATGTTACAATAACTTTTCGGGAATAAATTGTTTTTTTCGAATGGGCGAAGTGATTGTGCATGCATGTATTTCTAGTATAGTAAGTAAATTTAATATTTGGATGTTTTGAGTTACGGTAATCAAAACAGAACAATGTGGTCACGAGATTTAAACAGGATAAAAGAGTCATCAACATAGCGTCTATAATAAAGCGGTTTAAAATGTTCAGGACAATTATCAGCCAATTCTGTTCATGATTGGATAGAAATATATTTGCGAAAAGTGAACCAAGAGGACTTCCCATCGCAACACCGTCAATTTCATCGTAGTATTTGCTGTCAAATTTAGTAGCTCGAGCAGTGAATTCTGTTTTGTTGAAACAATGAAAGAATTTTTGAGTTGCGAATAATTGAACGGAAATTATCTTAATTGTCTCATCTATTAATCTAATGAAATATTAGGAAATTAAGTGGTCAGGTCAAAACTAGCCATATTTGTTTTCTATACCAATCGCTTATAAAAATTTTTTTACTTATACTCTCTTATTTCGATATTTCAACATTTGCTCGTTATATATCACATTTCATGCGGAACTAGAAAAACCCCAAAAAATCGTTACTCATTTTATATTCTATTTTTATACATAGTTTTATTCTTTCCTTGGAAAGTTTACTTATTATATTTGTGTAAATACAGTATTTGTTGCGTAGATTAAAGTATTTTGGTAACCAAAAATTCTAAGTCAGAAATATTTTGCTATTTTTGATTTTCGTGCAAGACAAGTCAAGCAGAACTGCATGTCTAGCCTTCAATGTTTTTACTTTCGGATTTATGCTTACCTGTCTTTGTAAATACTTAAAAAATTACCCAGTTATCTTGTGAACTGTTTATAGCGTCAGTAAAATACTCAAATTTTGAAATGATGATCATAATGATGTTGATGATACGACACAAGACTAGAGGCTGTTTTTATGGAGGCTGCCAGCCTATGTTAACTCTGCCTAGTCGAGATCTTTTTTGAATTTCCTTCAACAACCAGAATGGGTGTTTCTTGCATAGATAATTTAGAAGTGCATTTGCCTGGACTATTTTACCTAAACGGACAGAGTGTTAATGCTCTGTTTACAAGAATAGAATGTTGTTAACTATATTTACCACACAATATTAGTGTTGGAAGGATTCTATATTAGGTACGATTATAACCGACAGAGATGATCACAGTATAAATGATAACACAGCTGGAAAAAGTGGAATTTCTATTTTCAATTCTTCTTGGTGAAAATCCTTTAAAGGATCCTGAAGGATTTCAAGAGAATCCTTGCCGGAAACCTATCCAGGTTCCTTAATGACCAAATGTTAGAATACAAAACAATCCTGTAGAATCCTTATCAAACCTTTGCGGATACTTGCTATTTCCTTCAAGTATTCTTGATGTTTCCTTATAGAAAATTCTATAAAGTGCCAAGGATATTTTCAATAATTTTTGGGAACCTTCAAGGATCTTGAGCAATTTCTTGCAGGATCCTTGAGCATCTTGGAGAAACATTAAGGATAAAGTATAATCCTGGAGGATTCTAGATATAATCTTAGGGACATTCCGTAAAACACTGGTGGTCCTCATAGATTTAAATCCTGCAAATGGTAAAAATCTTAAAGGATTAATTATTGAATGCCTCATGATCCATGGTATATTTTCGAATTTAAATCAAACCAACATAGAATTATATGTTCCTTCATAACTCGACGTTTTCACGAATGCTAAATTTTCCATTTCTTACTAATCCTTTCTTATACTGACAAAACAAAGATGGATTTTTTAATACTACTTTTATTGAATAAAAAAAGGCAAATCATGAAGATATTCTATTACAAATCGAAAGACTGATTCTCGTCATCTTTCTTTCCCAGAGATAGTGTTTAATTCTTCTTGATGCTCTTTATCCCTTGAGAACCAAGTCCCATCTCAGTCGGGCTTGCATAAGTCCCTTCCCCAATCGTCGAGTTTACCCCTTGGAGGTCTGGACTGGTATACACCGTCCAACGGTCTCCAGCACTAACGACAGCAGATAAGCCAGGTCCAGAAAGAACCGCAGGAATGTTTGATATCTCCTTAGTGAATTTCTAGAAAGAGAAAAGTTTCCGTTAGTACGCGAAAGGGCGTATATTGAGTTGCTTTTCTCTAAACTTCTACACAAAACAGCGTAGTGTTCTAAGCCTGTGCACCTGTTCAGTAAATAATTTCAAATTCTTTTTGCCAATCATTAACGGCTGTTTTTCTGTAGCAAGCCGTATTCGAAATGAACAGTGGGTATAATGATTGGCTAAAATGAATTTTGAAAAAAGTAGTAGTAAATAGTGGGCGTGCAATGTTGACTGGTATGTAGTAGAACATGCAGTGAAAAGGATTAAAGAATTTTGCCGAATAAATCTTAAATAAATATTTAATGAGTTTTCTACTCATATTAAATGAGTTTCGCTCTATACAACCTGGGGGGAGGGACGATTTTGTAATTTCAGTCTCTGAAACGGTAGTTCCACCATTTTGAGGGTAGGTTGCGGTAGAAATAAATTGTCTTTAAAATTACAAAACTTAGTTTCTTCCCATTAAAATGAGAGTTTTTCCCTGACAGGGATAGGGGATAAGGGAGAGGGCTGTAGACCCTTTCGCCCCTCTACCGCCACTACTGCCTTGTACAGAATTTGCCATTTTGTACAGTACCTTCTGAACTCCTCCGAATCTCACCATGTTATACAATGTAATGTTGTTTACGTCTGCCATGTCAGTGATCTAAAAATGGAATGCAAATTTAAAGCTATACTGTACATCAACATTGGTCAGGTAATTTACTTGAAATTCTGTGCACGTAAGCATTTTAGCCACGTTTTGTTCGGCAATAGGGTTAAACCTAGTTGCAACTTATGAATAAGGTGCAACGAGAACAAAAACACACGCCAAGTTGTATAAAATTGCTTGTTGCATGTATACCGTAGAGTAAACCTGTGAGATGCTGGCAATATTGAAATCAAAAGTTGAGTTTTATCGTTTCAAGCAAGGGACCCCAGCTTCAGAAGAAAATAACGTGATTGTATACCACTTACACCTGTAGCTCATTCTTTGTAACTGTTTTAAATGATTAGTGTTAGGGTTGTGAATTGCGCTTCTTGTTATTGTTTTATCTTACCCAACAGCAACAGATCAAAATAGCTTGTTTGGTATATTTCCAATAAAGATCAGATAAAAGGAGCAACAACTGTCAAAGGATGGTTTAAATATATGACAGGTTGTAAAGAATTTTCCAGATATTCTCATCTAGACGGCCCGAAAGAATTTGAGCCCGTAATCTTAGGTGTGACACTAATCCTTTCAAGTCGATCATCACTTTACATTGCTCAACTATCTACAGTACTAAACCGAGGAAGTATACATGTATAGGTATGCGTTGCTTATATTTTTAACGAGGAAAAAGTACAGAAGCAATAAAATTATACGAGGCATAATCTTCTCCCTACACGCGGTATCCTGGTTGAAGATACTTCATGCAGTACATTTCTCATTCGAACTATGTAAATATTTCGTTCTACAAAAAAACTGTGCCTTCGCAAATAATGTAGTGTTAAATAATGATAATATATAACACACTGAGTAAAATATCATACACGACAAAATGAATAAAAAGGTAAACATACCAGAAAAATGTTTGAAATAGTCCTCTTTTGTTGATGTTTCTTCTGTTCTTTCTTCGAGAGTGAGAGAGCAATATCTACCCATTCTTTTTATACCGTTGCAATGAATAAATTACGAATTACCTGTGAAGTCATGTGACTAACCAACTTGAATGAGATAAGGGTCTTAACTACCTTAAATAAGGCATGCCATTCCCAAAATATACAGAGAAAATGGGAAGATATTTGTTCCCAAATATTCTCAAAAACTTTCTTTACAATCCATCTCTATAATTCCCTTTCACCCATGTGAGTGGCGATGGTAGTTATATAATGATCATGCATCGAGCGCCAGTCACTGTGAAGGGCAGGCTTTCCAATTACAGTGTCAAAGTATTAAGATGCGCTTGGATGAGGCTCAGGACATGTATGTTAATTAATTCACACACAGTGTTGCTTTCCTGCCTTCTAAAACTGATTGATATGATGAGAATTTTTATCGTAGCTACAATAGACTACTTCAATCAACTAAAGGACACGTTTGCAACTAAACTAAAGTTTTCATTCACGTTCTTGGCTATACAGATGTTAAAAAATGAAATGTGAGATGGCAAACGACAATTATCTTTCTTTTTTAATATTTGGACATTATCAAGAAGGCTTTCATTGACTTAAATAGTCTGTTGTGGCTGCGAAGAAAGATTTTCGTGTCAGGCATCAGACTTGAAAGGCGGGAAACCAACACTCTGCATGTTCTGAACCACATCCGAGCGCCTCGTAATACTTTAATACCTTAAAACTGTACTTTGCAAACCAGCCCTTGAGTGTGACTGACGCACGATGCATGATTATTATATAATTATCTTCGTTACTGACAAAGGTGAAAGAAAATATTTGGGAACAAATATCTTCCCATTTCTGTGTATATTTTGGGAATGTTATACCACAGGTATGGGTATTTAAACATGTCATACCACAGGTATGAGTATTTAAACATCTAGTTCAAACAAGTTTGTTGGCGCATGATTTCAAGATAAATTGTTTTGCGGTTACTTGGTCAGCGGCTAACCAATATCATAAACCAAAAAGCGTTGTGCGAGAGGATGATCACAAAATAGTATATCAGATTCATATAGAGGTCATGCGTTTAAGGAATTTTCCTTAAAACAAGGGATGTTGTAAATTGTAAGAAGCAATCAAGGGAATTCCATGGTTTTTAAGGATATTTTTAGATAATTTTTCTAATCTATTTCGATTCAATATCATTCAAAATAATAAAGCCGAAATTGAAATTGCCTCTTCCGACAACAAATAAGTTGGTTTCTGTTGCTTCAATCTAATTTTTGTTTATTTCTATTATTTGTTATGATGTAAACATCGCGATTACTATATAAATGGGAGTACCCTACACGAATTAAAACTAGATGGAGTATATATTAAACTACAAATTAAAATAATTCGGTTTGATTGGGATTTTATACAGCTTGAATGACATTTGATTTCAATTTTTATTTGTATTTGAATAATTTGCTATGTTTGGCATTGAATATATGGTTAAATTCAAACATTTTCTAATTAATTTAATAAAGATTCTTGATGATGATTAAGTATCATCCAACGAGGATGATGGTTAAGTATCATCTTCGCATTAATCACAATTATGGACCTTTCAATGTTAAGCCCTAGAGAGGAGTGTGAAGTATTATAGTGGGGAATTTCAGACGCCATCCACAGAGTCGGGTTTGATTTATGCGAACACTGGGATGTTAGTTTCCCTTAATATTTACAATATTTGCATTACTACCACGACATATTGGGTTATAATACTCTAATAGGTCAGGTGTAATATTAAATGCTGCGCAATTGTTGTATTCTTTCCTCTGAAAACTTCTAATTGTAATTTAGGCATTGTACGAAATATTATATTTCATATCTTTGTATAGGCTGGTTGTTAAACGTTTTTAGAATGTTTCTGTGTGACAATGTTTGCCAGGAACCCATGCTGTCGATTTGGCTAACTACATGTACGTTTATGTGTATCTATTTTTAAGTAATACAATACGAAGGTATAAAAAGAAAGGGTGGATATCGCCTTTTTACTCTCAAGAAAAGAATAGCATCACCAAAAATTTCAAACATTTTGGCTTGTATGTCTACGTATTCATTCGATAGTTTCCGTATACTCATCGTACTTGAAATACTTGCCCGAAAGTGCCCGAACATCCTTAAAATATACGTCCTTCCCAAAATATGCACAGAAAAATGGGAAGATATTTGTTCCCAAATATTCTCTAAAACTTTCTTTGTGATCATTGTTTATATTTTCCTTTTAACCTTTTTAATAACGATGATAATTATTTAATGATCATGCATCGTGCGTAAGTCACAGTGAAGGGCTGGGTTTCAAAGTCCAGTGTCAAAGTATTAAGATGCGCTCGGACTAAGTTCAGAACATTCATGTTAATTTACTCCCTCATAGTATTGCTTTGCTGCCTTCTAATACTGATTCATATCATGAAAATCTGTACTCGCAGCCGCAATAGATTACTCGAATCCACTAAAGGACACGCTTGCAACTAAACTAAATCGTTTTCAAATTTATTGAACACAATTTTGAGGCAAGGAGTGAGATTCAAATTGAACGAGGGAGCCCGGCTAAGAGGGAGCTAACGAGACTATCGTTAACACACTTTGATAAGTACAAGTGTTTCGTACAAAATTCGAAGTGTTTTTCTACAAGGTTCATTTTTCTTTACAGTACCTGACAATATTAAGGGATTCTGTATATTTTTGCGTGTGGAGAGTTTGACGTCACGTGACAAAATTCTGAAATCTTTCACATGCATCCTATGAAGCCGTTTGATGTTTATTATCAAGAAAAGGTAGAGACTTGTCATCTTTTCTAATTTCATACCCGAGCCAGCACTAAGCCCCGTGCGAAGGTTTTAATTCCGCTCGGATATTTACACCTGGGTATGTGGCAACAAAGAGGAATGCAAAGTCGTCCACCATTATGCGTTGGACGGTCACGGTTTTCTAGTTCAGGCCGAGAGAAAACTGATAACTAGCAACCTCGTCATTGGCTAAGGCAAATAATTTGTTTTTTAATGTACACGTCAGAAAATTAACTGCAATTTAGGAAAAAAATTTCAAAAATAGTTTTGCACTCAGCAGTTGGGACATAACACAGACACATAAAGTCTCCACAACAAGATAAATGAAAATTTTTTGAGGACTTTCACTTTACGCGCAGTTAACCGAGCGCGATAAGGGGCTCTGGGTAAATCCAAATCGGTACCACAAGAAATATGGTATCCGGTTAAACACAGCGCATACTCGAAGGCATGACACTAATATAATTGTATTAAAACCTCATAAACAAAGTTTAGCTGAAAATAAATAAGCTCCGTGTATAATAAAAATAATGATTCGCCTATATACTAAATAATGATACAGCTAGGAATTGAAAAAATTTAAATAAAATTGACTTTGCATTTTTAAAAATAGAACAGTTTGATTTCACAAACACTATATTTATTAATAGATTTGGAAATGTTTTTGTGCTGTTATTGCTGTAGTTGTACAGCACATTTAATACACGCGCCCCGCATGTAGCTATAACTCCATGCGATGAGTGCTCTATTAAATAGCACACATTCTAAAAACAAAGTAAATCCTATTTTGATCGATATGTTTTGACAGAATATAATAACCTTCGGCGTGGCCAATCATATTCGTTTCTGATTTGAATTTGACGAAATCCCCTCGTCGCGCTCCGTTGACCGCGCGTAAGACGGTCTCCGGGTACGAGAATGAGTCAACAGGAGAAAAAGCAATCAAAAGACCGAAAAAGAAGATTTTGGAGTTTTAAATCGTTTTATACGGGTAAGTATCGATTTTGCATACTTGCTTTTTCCGATTGGCATGCAGTATAGTTTGTGAATTGGAAAATGCGTAGATCGTTTTGTGAGACGTCTAAATTTTGTACAAATTAAAATAAAAGAAATATACAGTGTTTCGTGTTACCATGGTTACAGTGATCGACTCTGTACTTCATGTTACAATCACTTTTGGGGAATAAATTGTTTGGTTCGAATGGGCGAGGTGATTCTGCATGCATGTATTTGTAGTAAGTAAATTTAATATTTGGATGTTTTGAGTTAAAGTAATCAAAACGGAACAATGTGGTCACGAGATTTAAAGGGGATAAAAGAGTCGTCAACATAGCGTCTATAATAAAGCGATTTAAAATGTTCAGGACAATTATCATGCCAGTTCTGTTCATGATTGGATAACAATATATTTGCGAAAAGTGGACGGAGAGGACTTCCTATCGCAACACCGTCAATTTGATTGCAGTATTTGCTGTCAAATTTAGTAGCTCGATCAGTGAATTCTGTTTTGTTGACACAATGAAAGAATTTTCGAGTTGCGAATAATTGACCGGAAATTACCTAAATTGTCTCATCTAATGGAATATTAGTAATTAGTATAATTTCAAAATAATGCCTTTCAAGTGTTTTGATTGGTTGGCTGAGCAGTAAATCTGAGGCATTATTTACTATACGGAGTATAATTTCTCTGCATGAAATTAAAGAAATAAAGGATAATGCAGGTCCACAAAACACGAAACTAGCAACAAAATATGGGGTTAAGCTTTTTAAAGGTAAGAAGTGTTTTTGCAATTAATTTATTAACAATTTGTTTTACTAATTTAAAACTTACGAGTGACAAGCAAAGAGCGGCAAATTGCACTTGCTAAGGACGATCATTTACATTTAACATGAACATGACAACAATTAAGTTTCAGCGCCATTCGGCATAGACTTTGTTTTTTTAACGAACTTCCCGGTTATTTTAGAACATTACGTATTTAAAAAGGAAGTAATTATATTCAAAACGGAAGCGCACGTTGTTGTATTATTTTAACTTCATGTATATTTTACTATTGAAATTATACTAAAACAATTATTTACCTCAGTCTCGGTGATTATCGCTGAATATCCACCCTCGACTTCGTCTCGGTAAATATTCACGGATAATCACCTCGACTTCGGGAAATAATTGTTAAATAAAGAGGTTAGGTCAAAACTAGGCATATTTGTTTTCTATAGCAATCGCTTACAACATTTTTTTTACTTATATTCTCTTATTTAGATATTTCAACATTTGCTCCTTATATATCAAATTTCATGCGGAACTAGAAAAAATGTAAAACCGTTACTTCATTTTATATTCTACTTTTATGCTTAGTTTTATTCTTTCCTAAGAAAGTTTACTTATTATATTTGTGTAATTACAGTATTTTTTGCGTAGATTAAAGTATTTTGGTAACCAAAAATTCTAAATCAGGAATATTTTGCTATTTTTGATTTTCGTGCAAGACAAGACAAGCTGAACTGCATGTCTAGCCTTCAATGTTTTTGCTTTCGGATTCATGCTTTATCTGTCTTTGTAAATACTTAAAAAATTACCCAGTAATCTTGTAACTGTTTATAGCGCCAGTAAAATACTCAAATTTTGAAATGATGATCATGATGATGTTGATGATGCAACAATAGAATAGAGGCTATTTTTATGGACGCTGCCAGCCTATGTTAACCCTGCCTAGTCGAGATCTTTTTTTAATTTCCTTCAACAACCAGAATGCGTGTTTCTTGCAAAGATCATTTAGAAGTGCATTTGCTGGGACTATTTTACCTAAACGAGTGTTAATGCTCTGTTGCATGAATATAATGTTGTTAACCATATTTACCACACAATATTAGTGTTGGAAGGATTCTATAATAGCTATGATTATAACCCACAGAGATGATCGCAATATAAATGATAACACAGCGGGGAAAAGTGGGATTTCAATTTACAATTCTTCTTGGTCAAAATCCTTTCAAGGATCCTTAAGGATTTATAGAAATATATATTCCTTCATAAGACGACGTTTTCACGAATGTTAAATTTTTGAAAAGATAATAAATGCATCTGCAGTAATGTACTGTACGTAGTTTATCTGAATATTAAAAGAATCGAACAACAAACTCTTCATTGTTAACTTTTCTAGTTGTCACCGAAACCTAGTTAGAATCCTATACGCATATAGCACATATTGACTAAAAATGGTCAATATTGGAAGACTCTGTGGATCATGAACAAAACAGCTAATTAAATTCTTAATGACACCAAAAGTATAGCATTAAAAAAAGAACACTAGCGTGGGAACACGGGGTGCATGGGGGCATATGCTCCCCCCCCCCCCACGAGGTTTAAAGTTCCTTTTCTCCAACTAAAACAATGCTAAAAGTGCTCTTTCTTAATGGAAGAGGTGCCCTTAAGATGAAGTGCCACTCCTATTTGAAGTTACTTCCTAACACTATGAAAATGAATATTGTATATAATACAAAATACATATTGTTAACTATTATATAATGCATGTGAAGGCCCATTTACATATTCTTAGCTGATCATATTTTGATTATATTATCCTCGTATTTTAATTTGACTTTGGAAGTCATATTATGCACTTATTGTTACAGTATTTAAGTCAGAATATTTTGACGTAATTTTCTGAAAATTCGGTAAATGCTATTTGGATATCAAAGTATGAGTTTGAACTTGAAAATACGTCTATTTCGATCCTTGTGCTTCACAAGTCATATTCACATCCGTATTATATCAGATATAAATACCTTGCCTTCGGCTAGTGTTTCAATATCTGATACAACACGGTCGCTCATGTTGTATATATTACACGACATATGTTGTACTGAGACGAGTGCTGGTACCGACTGAAAAACCAATTGGCGAAAAATATATAGAATTTCGGATATTTAATAATTTTCACGAAAAGTTTTCATATGTTCTTTGTCTTCAAAGCACCCTATTTGCAAGAATAATATTGCTCAGGTAAGATATGAGCATAGCTGTTTTCTTTCAAAACCCGAGCCACCAAGCCTTCCTAAAAAAATAATGCTCTAAAAAAATTGAGCACATGATGATCTTATTCGCTGAACTTTCATAATAACAAAAGAAACATGGATATTTTAATATTATTTCTATTGAATAAACAAAGGCATAGCACGGATAATTTCTATTACAATAAATCATCCTGTCATCTTTGTTTGACATGCAGAGACAGTGTTTAATTCTTCTTTATGCTCTTTATCCCATGAGAACCAAGACCCATGGCATACGGGTTTGGATAAGTTCCTTGCCCAATCGTTGAGTAGTCCCCTTGGAAGTCTGGGTAGGTATACACCGTCCAACGGTCTCCCGCACTAACGACAGCAGATAAGACTGGTCCAGGAAGATCCAACCAAATATTTGATACATCCTTAGTGCAATTCTAGAATGATAAAGGTTTCCGTCAGTGCAGGAGATGGCGTATATTGCTTTGCTCTAAATTTCTATACAAAACAGTGTGGTGTTCTAAGCCAGTATACCTGCACAGTAAATTATTTCAATATATTTTGCCAATCATTATCGGCTGTAATTTTGTTGCTAGCCGTATTCGAAATCAACAGTTGCTTACCAGGTGTGTTTGCGACTTTTCAGTTGCGTTGTGCATAAATTGTATTTTACTTTGGCTGGCACCGAGTACGCATATCTTGTATTCATATGTAATCGACTTCCAGTAATAAACTTATGGGGTGTAATATTTTGCTTGGCTTAATGGATTTTAGAAAAAAGGAGTAGTAAAAAAACGGAGCAGTGTGACTGGAATATAGTAAAAACATGCAGTGAAAAGGTCACTGTGAACAACCAATATTTCAATTTCGCGGAATAAAACCTTAAATTGATGTTTAATTAGTTTTATACTCATACTAAACGTACCAATTTTTTTTCCAAACGTAATCAAATTCATACATTCAATACAAGAAATTCACCCATATGCTTTCGTGCAGAACAAATATCAGACAATTTTCTGTATGCTATCAAGGTTCAAAGTTTTTTAATTCTCTCCCTCGTGATCTTGTTAACATAGACTCTTTTATCTTATTAAAAAAGAAATTGGAATTATTAGAAAATTGCTTTTGAAATATTTTGCAAAATTAATATAATATGCATGTAAATAAATGTACTATATATTTAATGTAAAATTCTGCGTCTAATTAAGGCAGCCTAACTTTATATAAGACTATGGTTTCCTTTTAGGCTCCCTTGTCGCCAATATCATCAATATGGAAAAACGTATTATAAGATAATTTGTAATTTCGGTGTGTGTTTCAAGGTTCGTAATTTTTATTAATATTTATACTATAATGGCGTTGGTGCTAAACAAAATAAATAAAAACAATTAATAGAGTTCAGCTTAGTTGCAAATTACGAATAAGGTGTAATGCAAACGAATAGACTCGTCAAGTTGTATAAAATTGCTTATTGCATGAATATACCGTAGATTAAACGTGCGAGAGGCAGGCAATGTTGAAATCCAAGCATGAAAAGCTGACGTAAATACCAACAAGTTGAGGTTATCGTTTCACGATCAAGCAAAGGACCCCAGCTTCAAAAGGAAAGAACGTGATTGTATACCGCCTACACCTGTAGCTCATTCTTTGTAACTATTTTACATTACTTGGCTATCTACCATAAACCCAGGAAGAATAAATGTATATATTATAGGTAAGCGTTTAAATTTGAAAACTGCTTATATTTTAATGAGGAAAAAGTACAGCCGCAGTAAAATTATATGAGGCCTCATCTTCATGCTATACGCGGTATCCTGGTTGAAGAACTTCAGTAGATTTCTCATTCTAACTATCTAAATATTTCGTTCTAACAGAAATACCGTGCCTGTGCTAATAATAAAGTGTGAAATAATGACCAATATATATATATATATAACGCAATCTGTAAACTATCATACACGACAAAATTAATGAATAAATAAACGTACCAGTTAAAATGTTTGAAATAGTATTTTTGTTGATGTTTCTTCTTTATTTTCTTCGAGAAAGAAATATCTAGCCTTTCTTTTTAAACCTTTGTATGGAACAAATTAAGAGTTGATAATGATGTGTTGAGACTAACAATCTTGTTTGAGATAAGTGCTTTGAATAATTATAAATATGGCATGCCATTCCCAAAATATAAACAGAAAATGGGAAGATATTTGTTCCCAAATATTCTCAAAAATTTCCTTTCACCCATGTCAGTAACGATGATAATTATATAATGATCATGCATCGTGCGTCAGTCACAGTGAAGTGCTGATTTTCATAGTGCAGTGTCAAAGTATTAAAGGAGCAGTGTCACCGTCTGCGCATCTCTTCTGCGCATACACAAAGTTTAGAGATTCAACATGGCGGCCATTTCTGAGTGAGTGCAAATATATGTCAAGATTGGCGAAAATTCCGGAGGAAAATGAAAATGCAAGAGCTCAAGAAACTCTGAAAAAGACTTGAAAAGCCAGCAAAAATGCTTATACCTAGGTATCCATGACTATATTTGAGGCATAAAAGGAGGGCAAAATGAAGGATTAAATTTTTAATATCCGCGAAGCGATACCGATTTCGCTTCCCATTTTCTCTGGTGGTAATATCGTAAAAGGTAAAGCAATTTAATTCACAAGTAAGCTAAAACGACACAGTATAGTTTTAGCAATCTCAGTTATTCGTAGCAATAACAGTGAACTAGTGAAGAACTTTATAGAGCCTCAAACAAGTAACAAGCGTGAAGGCCTATGAGGCTATTTGAACGGCAGTTACTATATTAAATCAAAAACAAGCACAAAATGATAAAAATCGGACATATATAAACTATAGATTGAACAAACCATCAACTCTTCAAGTTTACATGAAAACCAACCAGAAATACAGTTCAATATTAGGAAATTTTCATTGCAATTTTTATATATTGGCTATGAGATAGTAACTACATGTTACCATTAACCTTATGTTTGGTGAGGGGGGGGGGGGGGAAGCAAGCCTTTGTGGTTATCGAGCTAGCTAGCTCTACCTGCAACTGAAGACAAATTTCACTTTTTCAGCTTTGTGTATAATTATTTGTGACTGTCCTGCTAGGCTGTTTTGATTACTTAGTATCTAGGCAAAGTGAGCTCGGGCGTGCCGTCATAATACAAACACCCACATATTTGGTTCTTATTTTCCATCCTAAATTTTACATTAGGCTAAAGCAAAGTCAGATGATGATATGGTTAGCAAAGAATATAATCCAAGAACCTGGCAATAGGATGTGAGGGTGGCCAAAGTGGTAATGTCAAGAATTTTGAAAGGAGGACAATTGATGTTGGGGGTTTGAACAGGAATATTATTATATCAGCTATTAAATAATAGCTGATAAACCAAAAACCAGGACGACAACAGCACCATGGTTATCTGGGCAAGGGAACCCAGGAATGATTCCCATCTAACACTGGAACTTATATTGGATATATAGAACTCTGATATATATTGCAAAAATAATATAATATATATAAATTTTGTTTTTCTATAACATTTACAACAAAAATGTATGTGATATATGGCCAGCAAATTGACTCCATCATCTGAAGTAATGTGCAAACTGAATGACTGTCAGGTGTCTAACCCTCTTCCAATATAGCCTTTGCCATGAATGTTATGCACCCTTTGTTATTTTACTAATTAATACCAGACAATTTTACTTGTCCAGACAGTATATGTTATAATTATATTTTTATGGTTCCAAGGATTGTTCTTTTGTTTTGACTATAATTCACAAAATATTCACTACCATAATCTGAATGATCTGATTTTCATCATTTTAACTAGTTCCCGGTCTTATAAATTAACTTCGCAATATGATATTTGGCATATTTTAAATCAACATATTTACCCATACCTACATACTATTTGCGGTTAATGCTCAGAAACTGGACTCTGCAGCTCCGTTAGTTAGAGCGCTACACCAGAATCGCAGGGCGGCTGGTTCGATTCCTGTCAGAGGGACTAAAGGTGCCTTTTTCGCAACCGTTCCTGGCTAGGTCTTCTCTCGTTTGATTTAGTATAACACAGAAACTAAAAGAGCTATTACACTTAAACAAGTTTCCTTGCATTCAGTAATGTCTAACGTAAATTTTGATATACGCCGTTTGCATTTTTATGCAATATTTACCGAGATAACTGCGTTTAAACTCGAGTGAACATTTTTGCAAGTGTCGAAAATTAGCTAAAAACGGCCTATTAAACTATTAAATTTGATAACCGCTATCATTTTATCGTAAGTACGTGATTCGTTTCAATGAAGTGAAGTTGACCATGCAGTCCATCGCCGTATAACCTCACCCGTATTTTTTATCATTGCATGAATATTCTAAGTAAATCCAAACTTTCTGGTCCTTCGTTTAAAGTGTCTATGAAACGAATTTTGTCCCAATTTTTTATTACATAATTCGAAATTATCTTCAAAATAACGAAGAATGGCCGTTACAGTTTATTCATATCTCATCTCATTCCTAAGTTATCACACTTTTTGTATATTGAGTTGTGACGTCACTGGTTTTACTTGAAGTGGTACAAAAATACTTCTGATATCTCATAGGCTGTTCAGCGATATTAAATAGAATTTTGTACAACTAGTAAGTGCGCTTAGGCAAACATTTTGGTACGTATACATGGTTGTCATGGCAACACACTAGTTACCATTTCCCTCTCTTTCTGTTTAAATAATGTCTCTTTTAGGCCTTTTTCAACGAACGTATATTTTTCTCAAATAGTTTAAACGCACCAGAACGCCAATACAACAATAATAATAATTGGGAATCGCAAAAAAACGCTTTTTAGTTTGTTGGAAGCAAAGAAGTACGCAAATAAAAAAGGGGACTAGGAACTATTCCGAGGCCATGACAACAACATGAACATATCAAAATGTTTGTCTAGGTGTACTTAATAATTCTACCAAATGTCATTTAATTTCGTTGTATAGCCTCTGAGATGTCACACTCAGGGCCGTCCCTACGGGGGGGTCACACCCCCCCAGAAATACTATTTGGAGATTCAGTCGGTAGAAGCGCGATTTTAGTAGGCACAAAAAAACATTTTTGATAACTAACACATAAAACGGAAATTGTGCCTACAAAAAGAGGAATAGAAAAACGAAATTTTTGTTTTTAAGAAAGTAATTTATAGGCAGGGGAAATTTTTTGACCTTAATTTTAAAGTTTTAAGTTGGGTAAATAGAACAATAATTATAATCCAATAAATTTTTTTCCAATCCCCCCCCCCTCCCCGTCGACAGTAAAAAAAAGAATATCATGGAAATAAACTACAGGCAGTAGTCGGTAACAAGTTCGTTTGGCAGTCGGTTGAAAGGACCTTACACCCCCCCTGAAAAAGTTTCTGAGGACGGCCCTGGTCACACTTTCATCTTTTTCTACCACCCAAGTAAAATCAGTGACGTCATAACTCAAAATGCAAAAAGTGTGATAACTTGAGAATGAGATGAGATATGAATAAATTGTAACGGCCATTCTTCATTACTTTGAAGATACTTTCAACTGATGCAATAAAAAATTGGTGCAAAATTTCGTTTCTTTATCTATCGAAGCATATTTATAAAGAAACACGCGACGCGAGGTACATTAGAGTTTGATTCCCCGTGGACATCGAATAATTAGAAGAAAACTTTTATTCAAAATAGCCTTATAGGTTAATTTTCATGGATTTCCCAAGATCGTAAAACAAAAATAAAAGAGCATATCCATTCAAGAAACATTTCTAACGTCAACTTCACTTCAGTGAAACGAATAATTATACGATAAAATGGTAACGGTTATCAAATTAGTTTAGTAGACCGCATTTAGCTAATTCTCGACTCTTCTAAAAATGTTTACTCCAGTTTAAACACAGCTATCTCGGTCAATATTGCATGAAAATGCACACGGCATATATCAAAATTTAAGTTAGACATTACTGAATGCAAAGATACTTGTTTAAGTGCAATAGCTCTTTAGTTTTTAAGTTATACTAAATCAAAAACCAAAAACCTTACCCATACATTACACTGGCATCACTTCGATCATCGTCGAGCCACGCGCCAAGCGCGTGTGCGAGGGCACTAATTCCGTTCGCGCGCCGGCGACGTCTAAAGTCCACCAAGTTTGGCGGATGCATGGTTATGTTTCATGGGTGTGATTGGTGGTCATCCCACTGATCTCAAAAGTATGGCGGATTGTTAGGAGTGGAATGAGTGCGTTTTCAAAAACATTTGAGAGAATAGTTTGAAGAATTGGCAATGAAGGGCCTTTTCTCGTTTACGCCAGAATGTAAAGAAGAAATAGCTGAATATCTAGTCAAGTCGCATTACTAGGCCAACAAGGTAATTTGTTTTATTTGACAATTATTCGCCGAAGGCGAGGTGAATATCGGTGAATAAAAACCGAGACGAAGTCGAGGTTTTTATTCACCGATATTCACCGAGCCTGAGGCGAGTAATTGCTTTAGTAAAATTACATAGGTGATTATTTGGAAAAAAATAAAAAATGCACATTTCAAAAATATTTTAATTGAATATTTACGATAAAAGCGGCTTAAGAACGCTTTAGGTGATTATCGCGTATTAATCCGAGGTAGCGCAACCAATCAGCGTTGAGAATTTTCAATAATCACCTATGTAATTTTACTAATGTTTATTAATATGTCTTTTTCGATTTAAAAAATGCTGGTTATACACTGCTTTTCATTTAATGTCAGTGACGATGTAAGTTTTTTAGATTACTCGATTTCCTCGAAGAGACCAGGATTACTTTTCATTTAAAAAAATCCATTTATACCAAAGTCAAAGACGAAGTTTAGAGCAAAGCATACCAGCTGAGAAGCAGTTAAGCCATAAACTTTTTAAAAGGCTTTTAGCAAACGTCTAAAATCCAATTTTTGAAAAATGACTTTTCATTGTATCTGCATGTACTTGACTGCCTGGGCAATATCCTTATATGCAATTGCGTGTTATTTTCAAATGAATGTGTCCTTTGTCCAATTTTTTTCATTTCAAAGACAGAATTCCTTTAAAACCGAGATCTCAAGTTCTGTATCAATTTAGGTGTCAATGGTGTAACGCATTGTATTTAGGTAAAACATGCCGACATTTACACACACGGATTGCCGAACATCGAGGCCTAGGTATTTCACCCAATTTCATCGGCGTCATCTAGCATTTTAAACCATTATAGACAAGCCGATCTTCTTACAAATCCATTGAACTTCAATATTCTTACTTCGGGTAATTCTAACCTCGATCTTCTTATTGAAGAAAGCTTACTTATCGCTCAAACTAAACCCTTCCTAAATAATAATGTTCGATCATATCCTTTTCTCTTGCAATTGTATCATGTAACACGCTAACCACTCTAACCTCATGACATTCCTATCTTAAGAGGCTATCTCTGTAAAAGCCGACCAACGAATATCTACGACAAAAATAGATTTCCTTCGTTTTTCGTCCACAATTTGCCTTCACCTCACTTACTTTTAGACCATTATCAGAATTGTCATCCGATACGTTTTTATTAATTTTTAGCACATTTTCCATTTTGCGCTAGAGCGGCTGAGACGGAACGAAAATGAGAGCCCTCGACACCTCGCAGTTGCAACACCTATTCTCTTTTAGTTCACAATTTTCTTTTGTAGGTGGTATACATAGACCATGCTGAATAATCTAAGCTCTGATTTATCTTGAAATAGAGGGCGCTCGTCTATTGCATACCTGCGCCAGCATATTAAGCCAAGTTTTGATCCCTTGCCTTGTTTATACGTTTCTCTAGTAGGCAAAAGCTTTTTAACGCTTCCAACATATTTCGTTATTGTGGGGGAAAATCTATTTGGCGCAGGTCGCGGGTCATCTTAGACAGGCATGATTAAGAAAGCAAAACTCAGACATTTCATGGACTTACACCACAAACTTGCTGGGCTTATGTCACTGATGTACTTATTCATGAGCTTATGCTAGTGACAAACTCCCCCACCGTCACACAAACAAACTTGTTTGAACTAGATGTTTAAACACCATTAACTTTCCCAAAATATACACAGAAATGGGAAGATATTTGTTCCCAAATATTCTCTTTCACCTATGTCAGTAACGATGATAATTACATAATAATCATGCATCGTGCGTCAGTCACATTGAAGGGCTGGTTTACAAAGTACAGTTTTAAAGTATTAAAAATTAAGAGGTGCTCGGATGTGGTTCAGAACATGCAGAGTGTCGCTCTCCCGCCTTCTAAGTCTGATGCATGATACCACAGGCTATTTAATTTAAGTCAATGAAAGCCTTCTTGATAATGTCCAAATATTAAGAAAAAGATAATTGTCGATTCCATGCACCTCACATTTTATTTTTTTACATCCGTATAGTCAAGAATGTGAATGTATACTTTAATTAGTTTAGTTGCAAACCTGTGCTTTAGTTGATTGAAATAGTCTATTGTGGCTGCGAGAAAAAAATTTCATCATATCAATCAATCTTAGAAGGCAGGAAAGCAACACTGTGTGTGAGGTAATTAACATGCATGTCCTGAACCTCATCCAAGCGCATCTTAATATTTTGACACTGTACTTTGAAAGCCAGCACTCAACTGTGACTGATGATGCATGATCATTATATAATTATCATCGTTTACTCACATGGGTGAAAGGAAGCATTATAAAGAAAGTTTTTAACAATATTTGGGAACAAATACCTTCCCATTTTCTGTGTATATTTTGGGAATGGCGTGCCATATTTAAGGGTATTTATGTCCCTTATCTCAATCAAGTTGGTTAGTCACATGACTTCACCGTTATTTCTTAATTTATTCCTTGCAACGGTATAAAAAGAATGGGTAGATATTGCTTTCTCACTTTCGAAGAAAGAACAGAAGAAACATCAACAAGAGAGGACTATTTCAAACATTTTTTCTGGTACGTTTACTTTTTCGTTCTTTTTGTCGTGTATGATATTTTACTCACTGTGTTATATATTAGTCATTATTTAACACCATATTATTTGCGAGGCACGGTATTTTTGTTAGAACGAAATATTTATATAGTTCGAATGAGAAATCTAGAGTGAAGTATCTTCAACCAGGATACCGCGTGTAGCGAGAAGATTAGGCCTCATATACCGCAGCTGTAGTTTTTTCCTCTTTAAAAATAGAGGCAGTTTGCAAATTTGAACGCTTACCTATACATTTATACTTCCTGGGTTTAATACTGTTGATAGTCGAGTAATGTAAAGTGATGATCTATTTCAAAGGATTAGTGTCACACCTAAGATTGCGGGCTCAAAAAAATGAGAATATCTGGAAAAGTTCTTTACAACCCGTCATATATTGATCCTTTGACAGATGTACCAAACAAGGTATTTTTATCGTTATTTGTTGCTGTTGGGTAAGATAAAAACAATAACAAAAGGCCGCAATGCACGACCCTGACACTAATCCTTTAAAACAGTTACAAAGAATGAGCCACGTACAGGTGTGCAGGCGGTATACAATCACGTTATTTTCTTTTGAAGCTCTGGTGCTTTGTTTGAAACGATAAAATTCAACTTTTGAAAGATTGGTATATTTACGTCATATAACATTGCCTGCGTCTAACAGGTTTACTCTATGGTAGACATGCAACAATCAATTTTATAAAACTTGACGAATCTTTTTGTTTCCATCACATCCTATTTATAATTTGAAAATATGTTTAACTCTATTTGAGAAAATATGTTATTATATAATTGGCTAAACAAAACGTGGCTAAGATGCGAACGAACACAGAATTTCAAACAAATTATCTGACCAAAGTTTATAGTATAGCTTTATATTTGCATTCTATTTTCAGATCATTAACATGGCAGACGTAAACACCATTATATTGTATAATATGGTGAATTACGGAGGAGTTCAGAAGGTACTGTACAAAATGTTAAATTCTGTACCAGGCAGTAGTTGCGCTTGATGGGAGAAAGGCGCTGCTACAGCCGGGAAAAACTCTAATTTCTTTGGGGAAGAAATTATATTTTGTATTTTAAAGACAATATATTTCTACCGTAAAATGGAGGGGCTGCCGTTTCAGGGACTAAAATTACAACCCCTCCCCCCAGGTTGTATAGAGCGAAATTAATTTAATATGGGTAGAAAACTCATTAAATATTAATTTAAAATTTTATTCCGCAAAATTCTTGGCAGTTGACTACCTTTTCACTGCATGTTTTACTATATACCGGTCAACACTGCACGGGCACTTTACTACTACTTTTTTCCAAAATCTATTTAAGCCAAGCATTATATCACGTAAGGCAATTACTGGAAGTTGATTACATATTAAGTATTCAAGGTATCTGTACTGTATAAATATTATTTATGCACAACGGGACTTGAAAGTCGCTTACACACCTGGTAACTAATGATTTCGAACACGGCTATAGCTTCAAACAACAGCCGTTAATGATTGGCAAAAATAACTTCAAATAATTTACTGAGCAGGTATACTGGCTTAGAACATTACGCTGTTTTGCATAGAAATTTAGAGAAGAGCAATTCAATATACGCCATTTCGTGTACTAACGGAAACTTTCCTCATTCTAGAAATTCACTAAGAATGTATCAAACATTCCTGTGGTTCTTTCTGGACCTGGCTTATCTGTTGTCGTTAGTGCGGGAGACCGTTGGAATGTGTATACCAGTCCAGACTTCCAAGGGGTAAACTCGACGATTGGGGAAGGGACTTATGCAAGCCCTACTGAGATGGGACTTGGTTCCCAGGGGATAAAGAGCATCAAGAAGAATTAAACACTGCCTCTGGCAAATAAAGATGACGAGAATTAGTCTTTCGATTTGTAATATAATTTCTTCCTGCTTTGCTTTTGTTTATTCAATAAAAATAATATTAAAATATCCATTTTCTTGTTATCAAAACAAAGTATCATGATTTTGGCCTAGTATATATTACTTTAATCTAATGGGTGTATGTGTAGCATAAGCTCAGTAATAAGTAACACAATCCAGGCATCTGTAAATATTACCACCAGAAGGCTCTGGGTCACATTTCGAGGACTCGAGATTCAAAAGTTCCGGGGCAGAATGCCTCTTGACCTATCCTGCGTCTT
The DNA here is from genome assembly GCA_016169945.1 of Trachythela sp. YZ-2020. NCBI lineage: Eukaryota > Metazoa > Cnidaria > Anthozoa > Malacalcyonacea > Clavulariidae > Trachythela > Trachythela sp. YZ-2020. The sequence continues at coordinate 6,204,412 of JADLSH010000389.1, forward strand.
CGGTTCTCAACCAAAGGGTTTTAAAATTTTTTAGGCGCGCAGAGAACATAACTGCCAAAGAAAATGCCCGATTTTTTAATCAACCTTACTCAACCTTGAAGAAAAACCTTCTATAATTGTACGAAACCCTTAAGTACAGTTGTAGTTTAAAATGTGTGTTGACAAAAGTCGCGCGAGTTCCCTAGCAGCCGGGGTCGCTTATTCAATTTGGACCTAACCCGTTGCTTCAAAAATTGTATTCAATAAGTTTGAAAACGGTTTAGTTTAGTTTAGTTGCAAACGTGTCCTTTAGTTGATACGAGTAATCTGTTGTGGCTGCGATCTTATAAGAACCCTTGTCAGGGTCTTATTATGTTAAATGACAGATGACACTGAGATTGATCAAATTAGGCTATTTCATGACGGCCTTTATATAGATTATGGTCGATTCATTGATGTTAATAATACATAATATAGCGAAATGCTAAATTTAGTTCGAATTCTCAATTTAGTTCAATTATGGCCTTATATGGTGTTGTTATTCAACACTAGCTTGAGGCTAAATATCTAAACGTTGACTGCTCAAAAACTTTGTAAATTTCTTGTCAAGCAAAGTATTAATCAATAATCACACCGCACAAAACGCGGTAGGGGTAAAATAGAATGGGTATGAAAAATAACAAACAACCAATCAGAAGCTGATTTTCGCCGTCGATACCCGGAGCCTCGCTAGCCTCCATCAGAGGATCGCGGGCTCGGGGTACGAGATTGTATGCACCTAGCGTTAGCAGCGAGGTTGAAATCTACCATTAATACGATTCCGCTAGGATTTTAGTCGGCAGACGCATGAAGAAGCCGAACGGATGCAGAGGAATGAGCAGATCATACAACGGACTGCTTCTCGTTTTAGCATGCATCTAAAGCATAAATCGGCTTAACGAAAGGACTCGAGTCAAAGGAGCAATGTTTCGCGCATGAACCACAGGCTAACCGCACAGTTACACTCAATAATTTCCCATCTACAAAACCATTCAATTATTATTCAATCGAGTGAGATGCTAACAAAATCTTGATATTTACCCGCAACTTAACATGGCGGTACCCTTGTATATATACATGAACTTGTGGTTACAGCTCGACAACTGGACTCTGTACATCAGTTGGTTAGAGCGCTGCACCGGAATCGCAGGGCCGCCTCATGTTTGATTCCTGCCAGGGATCTATAGTTGCATTTTTCGCAGCTGTTCATGGTTAGGTCTAATAAATGTATATAATTTACACTCAATAATTTTCCATCTACAAAACCCTTCAAATTTTAATTTACTCCCTGATAGTGTTGCTTTCCTGCCTTTTAAGACTGATTCATATCATGAAAATGTTTACTCGCAGCCACAATAGATTACACGAGTCAACTGAAGGACACGTTTAAGACTAAACTTAACCGTTTACAAATTTATTGAATACAATTACAAATTTATTGAGTGAGATCCCAATTGAACGAGCAAGCCCGGCTAATAGGGAGCTAGAGCGACTATTGTTAACACACTTTAAAAAGTACAAGAGTTTTGTACAATCATAGAAGGGTTTTTCTACAAAAATCAGATTCAAAGGCTTTTTTTAGGATATCCAAAAAGAAGGAAGAAAAATGTCGATATCAACACCATGCTTTTAACTTGTATTGCCAACATTCTATTCTTGCTAACTGTGTTGAATTCGACCATCACTTAACGATATTTGACCATCTCAGTACAAAAGCAACGATCGTAATTAAATTGTTTCATTTTGCTGCTGGGCAAATTCCAATCATACAAAAGTTTATTTCTCTATTGTGATTCAACAATGCATATCATAATAGCAGGATAGCCTGTTTGGGGCGGATGGTTCTTTAGGCCGGTTTACGCGACAAGCCTTTTCGGCACGGCACCTATAAAAGTTGGCACCCGTACCCAAACGTTTGGGTACGGCACCTCTGACTTTTGTCGTACAAACGCGACAAAAATCGGCAACGGTGCCCAAAAAATTGTCTCGGCCCGTCTAGCGAGCGACACGGTGCCTAAAATGCGAAAATATTCCAGAAGTAATCTAGTTTGAGCATGTGCAAACAATTCGTTGATTGTCAACATGTAGCGAAAAACGAAGAAAAGAAGAAGCACAAACTAATTTGAATAATAAATAAACCTAAAAATTGATTGAATATATGGGATCCCAAGTCAAAGTGGATGTTAGCTCTTCTGTGCATCCAAACCTCCTGGATTCGTGGCCGATGAATCAATATGCTATTATTTTTCGTTTCAATCCGCAAAACAACAGGTGTATTCATTTCGGCCATCTTAGTTTACATACAAGTCTTGCATGAAGATTGTTTCAAACCATTTCAAACGCTAACAAACACACCGTAATCACAAGAAAGTTGGGTGCCTTTCCCCAATGGGCACGGTGCCCATTAAAAAAGTATCCCTTGTAGAATTGTCGTGTAAACGAGTGCATAGCGAACTGACCGTTTGGGCACGGGTGCCAACTTTTAGGGGTGCCGTGGCCAAAACGCTTCAGGTGTATATTGGCGTTATATCTGTGATTATATATAGGGTTATGGTTAGGATTGGGGTTAGGGTGGGGGTTGGGGTTAAATTATATATTTCATGTAGGTACCTCAAAATCGAATAAAATGTTATTGGAATCTTTTAAATTAAAACCATATGATTACGCAACGAAATTCAGACCAATTCTGACAATTTTTTTCGATTGTTATACCAATAATTGCAGCTGACCCCCCAAGAAAAATTGAAAGGTCAACAAGTTGGGCATATTTAATTTTCAACACGTCGGGAAATAAATGTGCTTTTTGTCAATCAACTCTACGAAATCATTCAGATTTACATTCATTCGAAAACTCGAACCATTTATGACTCAAACCGAACACATATATGTGATTACCTGTGTGTCTGTCAGAGGACGTGGGGGATGGGTAAGGTTGATTAAAAAGTGGGACATTTTCTTTGTCAGTTGGAGAAAATGTTCTCTGCACCCTAAAAATTTGACCGGTACTGGCATCCCTTTGTTTGAGAGCCGATGGCGCAGGATAGGTCCAGGGGCATTCTTCTCGGGAAATATTAAATCTAGAATCCTCGAAATGAGACCACGAGCCTTTTGGTGGTAATATTTACACATGCCAGGATTGTATTACTTATTTTTGGGCTTATGCTACACGCACCCCCAAAAGATTAGGGTAATAGATACTGGGCCAAAATAATGATAAATTTGTTTTGGGGCTGTTCTCTCTACAGTTTTTCCATTTCGTACTAATCCTTTCTTATACTGACAAAACAAAGATGGATATTTTAATACTACTTTTATTGAATAAAAAAAGGCAAATCATGAAGATATTCTATTACAAATCGAAAGACTGATTCTCGTCATCTTTCTTTCCCAGAGACAGTGTTTAATTCTTCTTGATGCTCTTTATCCCTTGAGAACCAAGTCCCATCTCAGTCGGGCTTGCATAAGTTCCTTCCCCAATCGTCGAGTTTACCCCTTGGAAGTCTGGACTGGTATACACATTCCAACGGTCTCCCGCACTAACGACAGCAGATAAGCCAGGTCCAGAAAGAACCGCAGGAATGTTTGATATCTCCTTAGTGAATTTCTAGAATGAGAAAAGTTTCCGTTAGTACGCGAAATGGCGTATATTGAGTTGCTTTTCTCTAAACTTCTACACAAAACAGCGTAGTGTTCTAAGCCAGTGCACCTGTTCAGTAAATAATTTCAAATTCTTTTTGCCAATCATTAACGGCTGTTTTTCTGTAGCAAGCCGTATTCGAAATGAACAGTGGGTATAATGATTGGCTAAAATGAATTTTGAAAAAAGTAGTAGTAAATAGTGGGCGTGCAGTGTTGACTGGTATATAGTAGAACATGCAGTGAAAAGGATTAAAGAATTTTGCCGAATAAATCTTAAATAAATATTTAATGAGTTTTCTACTCATATTAAATGAGTTTCGCTCTATACAACCTGGGGAGAGGGACGATTTTGTAATTTCAGTCTCTGAAACGGTAGTTCCACCATTTTGAGGGTAGGTTGCGGTAGAAATAAATTGTCTTTAAAATTACAAAACTTAGTTTCTTCCCATTAAAATGAGAGTTTTTCCCTGACAGGGATAGGGGATAAGGGAGAGGGCTGTAGACCCTTTCGCCCCTCTACCGCCACTACTGCCTTGTACAGAATTTGCCATTTTGTACAGTACCTTCTGAACTCCTCCGAATCTCACCATGTTATACAATGTAATGTTGTTTACGTCTGCCATGTCAGTGATCTAAAAATGGAATGCAAATTTAAAGCTATACTGTACATCAACATTGGTCAGGTAATTTACTTGAAATTCTGTGCACGTAAGCATTTTAGCCACGTTTTGTTCGGCAATAGGGTTAAACCTAGTTGCAACTTATGAATAAGGTGCAACGAGAACAAAAACACACGCCAAGTTGTATAAAATTGCTTGTTGCATGTATACCGTAGAGTAAACCTGTGAGATGCTGGCAATATTGAAATCAAAAGTTGAGTTTTATCGTTTCAAGCAAGGGACCCCAGCTTCAGAAGAAAATAACGTGATTGTATGCCACTTACACCTGTAGCTCATTCTTTGTAACTGTTCTAAATGATTAGTGTTAGGGTTGTGAATTGCGCTACTTGTTATTGTTTTATCTTACCCAACAGCAACAAATAACGATCAAAATAGCTTGTTTGGTATATTTCCAATAAAGATCAGATAAAAGGAGCAACAACTGTCAAAGGATGGCTTAAATATATGACAGGTTGTAAAGAATTTTCCAGATATTCTCATCTAGACGGCCCGAAAGAATTTGAGCCCGCAATCTTAGGTGTGACACTAATCCTTTCAAGTCGATCATCACTTTACATTGCTCAACTATCTACAGTACTAAACCGAGGAAGTATACATGTATAGGTATGCGTTGCTTATATTTTTAACGAGGAAAAAGTACAGAAGCAATAAAATTATACGAGGCATAATCTTCTCCCTACACGCGGTATCCTGGTTGAAGATACTTCATGCAGTACATTTCTCATTCGAACTATGTAAATATTTCGTTCTACAAAAAAACTGTGCCTTCGCAAATAATGTAGTGTTAAATAATGATAATATATAACACACTGAGTAAAATATCATACACGACAAAATGAATAAAAAGGTAAACATACCAGAAAAATGTTTGAAATAGTCCTCTTTTGTTGATGTTTCTTCTGTTCTTTCTTCAAGAGTGAGAAAGCAATATCTACCCATTCTTTTTATACCGTTGCAATGAATAAATTACGAATTACCTGTGAAGTCATGTGACTAACCAACTTGATTGAGATAAGGGTCTTAACTACCTTAAATAAGGCATGCCATTCCCAAAATATACAGAGAAAATGGGAAGATATTTGTTCCCAAATATTCTCAAAAACTTTCTTTACAATCCATCTCTATAATTCCCTTTCACCCATGTGAGTAACGATGATAGTTATATAATGATCATGCATCGCGTGAAGGGGTGGATTTCAAATTACAGTGTCAAAGTATTAAGATGCGCTTGGATGAGGCTCAGGACATGTATGTTAATTAATTCACACACAGTGTTGCTTTCCTGCCTTCTAAAACTGATTGATATGATGAGAATTTTTATCGTAGCTACAATAGACTACTTCAATCAACTAAAGGACACGTTTGCAACTTTCATTCACGTTCTTGGCTATACGGATGTTAAAAAATGAAATGTGAGATGGCAAACGACAATTATCTTTATTTTTTAATATTTGGACATTATCAAGAAGGCTTTCATTGACTTAAATAGTCTGTTGTGGCTGCGAAGAAAGATTTTCGTGTCAGGCATCAGACTTGAAAGGCGGGAAACCAACACTCTGCATGTTCTGAACCACATCCGAGCGCCTCGTAATACTTTAATACCTTAAAACTGTACTTTGCAAACCAGCCCTTGAGTGTGACTGACGCACGATGCATGATTATTATATAATTATCTTCGTTACTGACAAAGGTGAAAGAAAATATTTGGGAACAAATATCTTCCCATTTCTGTGTATATTTTGGGAATGTTATACCACAGGTATGGGTATTTAAACATGTCATACCACAGGTATGGGTATTTAAACATCTAGTTCAAACAAGTTTGTTGGCGCATGATTTCAAGATAAATTGTTTTGGGGTTACTTGGTCAGCGGCTAACCAATATCATAAACCAAAAAGCGTTGTGCGAGAGGATGATCACAAAATAGTATATCAGATTCATATAGAGGTATTGCGTTTAAGGAATTTTCCTTAAAACAAGGGATGTTGTAAATTGTAAGAAGCAATCAAGGGAATTCCATGGTTTTTAAGGATATTTTTAGATAATTTTTCTAATCTATTTCGATTCAATATCATTCAAAATAATAAAGCCGAAATTGAAATTGCCTCTTCCGACAACAAATAAGTTGATTTCTGTTGTTTCAATCTAATTTTTGTTTACTTCTATTATTTGTTATGATGTAAACATCGCGATTACTATATAAATGGGAGTACCCTACACGAATTAAAACTAGATGGAGTATATATTAAACTACAAATTAAGATAATTCGGTTTGATTGGGATTTTATACAGCTTGAATGACATTTGATTTCAATTTTTATTTGTATTTGAATAATTTGCTATGTTTGGCATTGAATATATGGTTAAATTCAAGCAGTTTCTGATTAATTTAATAAAGATTCTGATGATGATTAAGTATCATCTAACGAGGATGCTGGTTAAGTATCATCTTCGCATTAATCAAAATTATGGACCTTTCAATGTTAAGCCCGAGAGAAGAGTGTGAAGTATTATAGTTGTGCATTTCAGACGCCATCCACAGAGTCGGGTTTGATTTATTCGAACACTGGGATGTTAGTTACTACCACAACATATTGGGTTACAATACTCTAATAGGTCAGGTGTAATATTAATTGCTGCGCAATTGTTGTAATCTTTGCTCTGAAAACTTATAATTGTAATTTAGGCATTGTACGAAATATTATATTTCATATCTTTGTATAGTCTGGTTGTCAAACGTTTTTAGAATGTTTCTGTGTGACAATGTTTGCCAGGAACCCATGCTGTCGATTTGGCTAACTACATGTACGTTTATGTGTACCTATTTTTAAGTAATACAATACGAAGGTATAAAAAGAAAGGGTAGAGATCGCCTTTTTACTCTCGAGAAAAGAATAGCATCACCAAAAAAGCCTATTTCAAACATTTTAGCTTGTATGTCGACGTATTCATTCGATAGTTTCCGTATACTCATCGTACTTGAAATGCTTGCCCGAAAGTGTCCGAACATCCTTAAAATATACGTCCTTCCCAAAATATACACAGAAAAATGGGAAGATATTTGTTCCCAAATATTCTCTAAAACTTTCTTTGTGATCTTTGTTTATATTTTACTTTTAACCTTTTTAATAACGATGATAATTATTTAATGATCATGCATCGTACGTGCGTCAGTCACAGTGAAGGGCTGGGTTTCAAAGTCCAGTGTCAAAGTATTAAGATGCCCTCGGACTAAGTTTAGAACATTCATGTTAATTTACTCCCTCGTATTGCTTTGCTGCCTTCTAATACTGATTCATATCATGAAAATCTGTACTCGCAGCCGCAATAGATTACTCGAATCCACTAAAGGACACGTTTGCAACTAAACTTAACCGTTTACAAATTTATTGAACACTATTTTTGAGGCAACGAGTGAGATTCAAATTGAACGAGCAAGCCCGGCTAATAGGGAACTAACGCGACTATCGTGAACACACTTTGAAAAGTGCAAGTGTTTCGTACAAAATTCCAAGGATTTTTCTACAAGGTTCGTTTTTTGTGACAGTGCCTAACAATATTATGGGATTCTGTATATTTTTGCCTGTAGAGAGTTTGACGTCACGTGACAAAATTCTGAAATCTTTCACATGCATCCTATGAAGCCGTTTGATGTTTATTATCAAGAAAAGATAGAGACTTGTCATATTTTCTAATTTCATGCCCGAGCCAGCGCTAAGCTTACTCCGTGCGAAGGTTTTAATTCCGCTCGGATATTTACACCTGGGTATGTGGCAACAAAGAGGAATGCAAGTCGTCCACCATTATGCGATGGACGGTCACGATTTTCTAGTTCAGGCCGAGAGAAAACTGATAACTAGCAACCTCGTCATTGGCTAAGGCAAATAATTTGTTTTTTAATGTACACGTCAGAAAATTAACTGCAATTTAGGAAAAAAATTTCAAAAATAGTTTTGCACTCACCAGTTGGGACATAACACAGACAAAAAAAGCCTCCACAACAAGATAAATGAAAATATTTTGTGGACTTTCACTTGTTAAAGTCAACAGCATTCCCGTACCCAGAGCCTATTTTACGCGCAGTCAACCGAGCGCGATAAGGGGCTCTGGGTAAATTCAAATTGGATACCACAAGAAATATGGTTTCCGGTTAAACACAGCGCATGCTCGAAGGCATGACACGAATATAATTATATTAAAACCTCATAAACAAAGTTTAGCTGAAAATAAATAAGCTCCGTGTATAATAAAAATAATGATTCGCCTATATACTAAATAATACACCTAGGAATTGTAAAAATTTAAATAAAATTGACTTTGCATTTTTAAAAATAGAATAGTTTGATTTCACAAACACTATATATATTAATAGATTTGGAAATGTTTTTGTGCTGTTATTGCTGTAGTTGTACAGCACATTTAATACACGCGCTCCGCATGTAGCTATAACTCCATGCGATGGGTTCTCTATTAAATAGCACGCATTCTAAAAATAAAATAAATCCTATTTTGACATGTTTTGACAGAATATAATAACCTTCGGCGTGGCCAATCATATTCGTTTCTGATTTGAATTTGACCAAATCCCCTCGTCGCGCTCCGTTGACCGCGCGTAAGACGGTCGCTGGGTACGAGAATGAGTCAACAGGAGAAAAAGCAATCAAAAGACGGAAAAATAAGATTTTGGAGTTTTAAAGCGTTTTATACGGGTAAGTATCGATTTTGCATACTTGCTCTTTCCGATTGGCATGCGTATAGTTTGTGAATTGGAAAATGCGTAGATCGTCCTGTGTGGCCAATAAAACATTGATTAATCTTAAAGTGCGAAGATTAAACAAGTGCAAAGTATAAAAATATTGTTCAAAAAACAGTTGGAATTTTAAGAAAATTTCGAAACGTTTTGTGAGACGTCTAAAATTGAATTTTCCAGTATATCAAAGCTAAAAGAGTACGTAATAACATACCAACTTTACATAGCTGTAATCAATATTGTACCATTTTGTACAAATTAAAATAAAAGAAATATACAGTGTTTCATGTTACCATGGGATCATGTTACAATCACTTTTGGAGAATAAATTGTTTGGCTCGAATGGGCGAGGTGATTCTGCATGCATGTATTTGTAGTAAGTAAATTTAATATTTGGATGTTTTGAGTTAAAGTAATCAAAACGGAACAATGTGGTCACGAGATTTAAACGGGATAAAAGAGTCGTCAACATAGCGTCTATAATAAAGCGATTTAAAATATTCAGGACAATTATCATGCCAGTTCTGTTGATGATTGGATAAAAATATATTTGCGAAAAGTGGACGGAGAGGACTTCCTATCGCAATACCGTCAATTTGATTGTAGTATTTGCTGTCAAATTTAGTAGCTCGATCAGTGAATTCTGTTTTGTTGAAACAATGAAAGAATTTTTGAGTAGCGAATAATTGACCGGAGATTACCTAAATTGTCTCATCTAATGGAATATTAGTAATTAGTATAATTTCAGTAGTAAATAATGCCTTTCAAGTGTTTTGATTGGTTGGCGGAGCAGTAAATCTGAGGCATTGTTTACTATGCGGAGTAGAATATTTCCCTGCATGAAATTAAAGAAATAAAGGATAAAGCAGGTCCACGAAACTAGGAACAAAATATGGGGTTAAGCTTTCTTGCAATTAATTTATTAACAATTTGTTTTACAAATTTAAAACTTACGAGTGACAAGCAAAGAGCGGCAAATTGCACTTGCCAAGGACGGTCATTTACATTTAACATGAACATGACAACAATTAAGTTTCAGCGCCATTCGGCATAGACTTTGTTTTTTTAACGAACTTCCCGGTTATTTTAGAACATTACGTATTTAAAATTACGAGTGACAAGCAAAGAGCGGCAAATTGCACTTGCCAAGGACGGTCATTTACATTTAACATGAACATGACAACAATTAAGTTTCAGCGCCATTCGGCATAGACTTTGTTTTTTTAACGAACTTCCCGGTTATTTTAGAACATTACGTATTTAAAAAGGAAGTAATTATATTCAAAACGGAAGCGCACGTTGTTGTATTATTTTAACTTCATGTATATTTTACTATTGAAATTATACTAAAACAATTATTGACCTCAGTCTCGGTGATTATCGGTGAATATCCACCCTCGACTTCGTCTCGGTAAATATTCAAGGATAATCACCTCGACTTCGGTAAATAATTGTTAAATAAAGAGGTTAGGTCAAAACTAGGCATATTTGTTTTCTATAGCAATCGCTTACAACATTTTTTTTACTTATACTCTCTTATTTAGATATTTCAACATTTGCTCCTTATATATCAAATTTCATGCGGAACTAGAAAAAACTAAAACCGTTACTTCATTTTATATTCTACTTTTATGCCTAGTTTTATTCTTTCCTAAGAAAGTTTACTTATTATATTTGTGTAATTACAGTATTTTTTGCGTAGATTAAAGTATTTTGGTAACCAAAAATTCTAAATCAGGAATATTTTGCTATTTTTGATTTTCGTGCAAGACAAGACAAGCTGAACTGCATGTCTAGCCTTCAATGTTTTTGGATTCATGCTTTATCTGTCTTTGTAAATACTTAACAAATTACCCAGTAATCTTGTAACTGTTTATTGCGCCAGTAAAATACTCAAATTTTGAAATGATGATCATGATGATGTTGATGATGCAACAATAGAATAGAGGCTATTTTTATGGACGCTGCCAGCCTATGTTAACCCTGCCTAGTCGAGATCTTTTTTTAATTTCCTTCAACAACCAGAATGCGTGTTTCTTGCAAAGATCATTTAGAAGTGCATTTGCTAGGACTATTTTACCTAAACAAGTGTTAATGCTCTGTTTCCATGAATAGAATGTTGTTAACCATATTTACCACACAATATTAGTGTTGGAAGGATTCTATAATAGCTACCCACAGAGATGATCGCAATATAAATGATAACACAGCGGGAAAAAGTGGGATTTCAATTTTCAATTCTTCTTGGTCAAAATCCTTTCAAGGATCCTTAAGGATTTATAGAAATATATATTCCTTCATAAGACGAAGTTTTCACGAATGTTAATTTTTTGAAAATATATTAAATGCATCTGCAGTAATGTACTGTACGTAGTTTATCTGAATATTAAAAGAATCCAACAACAAACTCTTCATTGTTAACTTTTCTAGTTGTCACCAAAACCTAGTTAGAATCCTATACGCATATAGCACATATTGACTAAAAATGGTCAATATTGGAAGACTCTGTGAATCATGAACAAAACCGCTAATTAAATTCTTAATGACACCAAAAGTATAGCATTAAAAAAAGAACACTAGCGTGGGAACACGGGGTGCATGGGGGCATATGCTCCCCCCCACGAAAGTTTTCTTTAAAGTGCCTTTTCTCCAACTAAAACAATGCTAAAAGTGCTTTTTTTTAATGGAAGAGGTGCCCTTAAGATGAAGTACCACTCCTATTTGAAGTTACTTCCTAACACTATGAAAATGAATATTGTATATAATACAAAATACATATTGTTAACTATTATATAATGCATGTGAAGGCCATTTACATATTCTTAGCTGATCATATTTTGATTATATTATCCTCGTATTTTAGTTTGATTTTGGAAGTCATATTATGCACTTATTGTTACGGTATTTAAGTCAGAATATTTTGACGTATTTTTCTGAAAATTCGGTAAATGCTATTTGGATATCAAAGTATGAGTTTGAACTTGAAAATACGTCTATTTCGATCCTTGTGCTTCACAAGTCATATTCACATCCGTATTATATCAGATATAAATACCTTGCCTTCGGCTAGTGTTTGAATATCTGATACAACACGGTCGCTCATGTTGTATATATTACACGACATATGTTGTACTGAGACGAGTGCTGGTACCGACTGAAAAACCAATTGGCGAAAAATATATAGAATTTCGGATATTTAATAATTTTCACGAAAAGTTTTCATATGTTCTTTGTCTTCAAAGCACCATATTTGCAAGAATAATATTGCTCAGGTAAGATATGAGCATAGCTGTTTTCTTTCAAAACCCGAGCCACCAAGCCTTCCTAAAAAAATAGTGTTTTCCTGACGGCGATTGAGCACATGATGATCTTATATTCGCTGAACTTTCATAATAACAAAAGAAACATGGATATTTTAATATTATTTCTATTGAATAAACAAAGGCATAGCACGAATAATTTCTATTACAAGAAATCATCCTGTCATATTTGTTTGACATGCAGAGACAGTGTTTAATTCTTCTTTATGCTCTTTATCCCATGAGAACCAAGACCCATGGCATACGGGTTTGGATAAGTTCCTTGCCCAATCGTTGAGTAGTCCCCTTGGAAGTCTGGGTAGGTATACACCGTCCAACGGTCTCCCGCACTAACGACAGCAGATAAGACTGGTCCAGGAAGATCCAACCAAATATTTGATACATCCGAAGTGCAATTCTAGAATGATAAAGGTTTCCGTCAGTGCAGGAGATGGCGTATATTGCTTTGCTCTAAATTTCTATACAAAACAGCGTGGTGTTCTAAGCCAGTATATCTGCACAGTAAATTATTTCAATATATTTTGCCAATCATTATCGGCTGTAATTTTGTTGCTAGCCGTATTCGAAATCAACAGTTGCTTACCAGGTGTGTAAGCGACTTTCCAGTTGCGTTGTGCATAAATTGTATTTTACTTTGGCTGGCACCGAGTACGCATATCTTGTATTCATATGTAATCGACTTCCAGTAATAAACTTATGGGGTGTAATATTTTGCTTGGCTTAATGGATTTTAGAAAAAAGGAGTAGTAAAAAAACGGAGCAGTGTGACTGGAATATAGTAAAAACATGCAGTGAAAAGGTCACTGTGAACAACCAATATTTCAATTTCGCGGAATAAAACCTTAAATTGATGTTTAATTAGTTTTATACTCATACTAAACGAGTTTCGTTCTATACAACCTGGGGGGGGGTGTTGTAATTTCAATGTCGGAAACGGTAGTCGCTCCATTTTGAAGGTACTTTGCGGTAGAATGAAATTGTCTTTAATATTACAAAACATAATTTCTTCCCCAAAGAAATGCGAATCTTTTCCACGACGGTGGGGGGGGAGGGGACTGTAGCCCCTTTGCTCCCTCTGACGCCACCACTGCCCTGTACATGCAGTGTCACCATTTAGTACAGTACCTTCTGAACTCCTCCGTAATTCTCCATGGTATACAATGTAATGGTGTGTACTCTTGCCATGTCAATGATCTGAAAATAGAACGTAAATGTAAAGCAATACCGTACATCAACATTGGTCAGGTAATTTTTTGAAATACTGTATACGTAAGCATTTTAGCCACGTTTCGTTTAGCCAATTAATAACTTGTATATTTATGCATATATCTGTACATACATTGTATAATTCAATGACTTATCCTTATCTTCAATACTGTACTATATGTTGGGGATCAACTTATCCATGTAATCTTCGTCGTATTACCATACTTCAGAAACGTGTAATTAGAATCTTAAAAATAAATTTCATGTACATACTAACTCTATATTTAATAAACTTGGCCTACTGAAATTGCATGATATTTGTTTGCTACAACTTGGTCAGTCTATGTATAATCATAAACATTTTCTTTTACCAGAGAGATTGACCAATTTTTTTTCCAAACGTAATCAAATTCACACATATGCTTTCGTGCAGAACAAATATCAGACCATTTTCTGTATGCTGTCAAGGTTCAAAGTTTTTTAATTCTCTCCCTTGTGATCTTGTTAACATAGACTCTTTTATCTTATTAAAAAATAAATTGGAAATTTATCTCTGCCTAAATTATTAGAAAATTGCGTTTGAAATATTTTGCAAAATTAATACAATATGCATGTAAATAAATGTACTATATATTTAATGTAAAATTCTGCGTCTAATTAAGGCAGCCTAACTTTATATAAGACTATGGTTTCCTTTTAGGCTCCCTTGTCGCCAATATCATCAATATGGAAAAACGTATTATAAGAGAATTTGTAATTTCGGTGTGTGTTTCCAGGTTCGTAATTTTTATTAATATTTATACTATAATGGCGTTGGTGCTAAACAAAATAAATAAAAACAATTAATAGAGTTCAGCTTAGTTGCAAATTACGAATAAGGTGTAATGCAAACGAATAGACTCGTCAAGTTGTATAAAATTGCTTATTGCATGAATATACCGTAGATTAAATGTGCGAGAGGCAGGCAATGTTGAAATCCAAGTATGAAAAGCTGACGTAAATACCAACAAGTTGAGGTTATCGTTTCAAGCAAAGGGCCCCAGCTTCAGAAGAAAAGAACGTGATTGTATACCGCCTACACCTGTAGCTCATTCTTTGTAACTATTTTACATTACTTGGCTATCTACCATAAACCCAGGAAGAATAAATGTATGTATTATAGGTAAGCGTTTAAATTTGAAAACTGCTTATATTTTAATGAGGAAAAAGTACAGCCGCAGTAAAATTATATGAGGCCTCATCTTCATGCTATACGCGGTATCCTGGTTGAAGAACTTCAGTAGATTTCTCATTCTAACTATCTAAATATTTCGTTCTAACAGAAATAGCGTGCCTGTGCTAATAATAAAGTGTGAAATAATGACCAATATATATATATATAACGCAATCTGTAAACGATCATACACGACAAAATTAATGAATAAATAAACGTACCAGTTAAAATGTTTGAAATAGTATTTTTTGTTGATGTTTCTTCTTTATTTTCTTCGAGAAAGAAATATCTAGCCTTTCTTTTTGAACCTTTGTATGGAACAAATTAAGAGTTGAGACTAACAATATTTTTTGAGATAAGTGCTTTGAATAATTATAAATATGGCATGCCATTCCCAAAATATAAACAGAAAATGGGAAGATATTTGTTCCCAAATATTCTCAAAAATTTCCTTTCACCCATGTCAGTAACGATGATAATTATATAATGATCATGCATCGTGCGTCAGTCACAGTGAAGTGCAGATTTTCATAGTGCAGTGTCAAAGTATTAAAGGAGCAGTGTCACCGTCTGCGCATCTCTTCTGCGCATACACAAATTTGAAAATATCAGGCCGTACTTTTTCAAGTTTAGAGATTCAACATGGGGGCCATTTCTGAGTGAGTGCAAATATATGTCAAGATTGGCGAAAATTCCGGAAGAAAATGAAAATGCAAGAGCTCAAGAAACTCTGAAAAAGACTTGAAAAGCCAGCACAAATGCTTATACCTATCCATGACTATATTTGAGGCATAAAAGGAGGGCAAAATGAAGGATTAAATTTTTAATATCCGCGAAGCGATACCGATTTCGCTTCCCATTTTCTCTGGTGGTAATATCGTAAAAGGTAAAGCAATTTAATTCACAAGTAAGCTAAAACAACGCAGTATAGTTTTAGCAATCTCAGTTATTCGTAGCAATAACAGTGAACTAGTGAAGAACTTTATAGAGCCTCAAACAAGTAACAAGCGTGAAGGCCGATGAGGCTATTTGAACGGCAGTTACTATATTAAATAAAAAACAAGCACAAAATGATAAAAATCGGACATATATAAACTATGGATTGAACAAACCATCAACTCTTCAAGTTTACATGAAAACCAACCAGAAATACAGTTCAATATTAGGAAATTTTCATTGCAATTTTTATATATTGGCTATGAAATAGTAACTATATGTTATCATTAACTTTATGTTTGGTGAGGGGGGGGGGGGGGGACGCAAGCCTTTGCGGTTATCGAGCTAGCTAGCTCTACCTGCAACTGAAGACAAATTTCACTTTTTCAGCTTTGTGTATAATTATTTGTGACTGCCATGATGGGCTGTTTTGATTACTTAGTATCTATAGGCAAAGTGAGCTCGGGCGTGCCGTCATAATACAAACACCCACATATTTGGTTCTTATTTTCCGTCCTAAATTTTACATTAGGCTAAAGCAAAGTCAGATGATGATATGGTTAGCAAAGAATATAATCCAAGAACCTGGCAATAGGATGTGAGGGTGGCCAAAGTGGTAATGTCAAGAATTTTGAAAGGAGGACAATTGATGTTGGGGGTTTGAACAGGAATATTATTATATCAGCTATTAATTAAATAATAGCTGATATACCAAAAACCAGGACGACAACAGCACCATGGTTATCTGGGCAAGGGAACCCAGGAATGATTCCCATCTAACACTGGAACTTATATTGGATATATAGAACTCTGATATATATTGCAAAAATAATATAATATATATAAATTTTGTTTTTCTATAACATTTACAACAAAAATGTATGTGATATATGGCCAGCAAATTGACTCCATCATCTATCTACATATGTTTAGTCGGTAAAATCCTATAGGATATCACACCAACTGTAAAATAATAATAACTAAAAAAAGCTATAAATAGCGATTAAAATAAAATGAAGTACTGTGCAAACTGAATGACTGTCAGGTGTCTAACCCTCTTCCAATATAGCCTTTGCCCTGAATGTTATGCACCCTTTGTTATTTTACTAATTAATACCAACAAGGTAATTTGTTTTATTTAACAATTATTCGCCGAAGGCGAGGTGAATATCGGTGAATAAAAACCGAGACGAAGTCGAGGTTTTTATTCACCGATATTCACCGAGCCTGAGGCGAATAATTGTTTTAGTAAAATTACATAGGTGATTATTTGGAAAAAAATAAAAAATGCACATTTCAAAAATATTTTAATTGAATATTTACGATAAAAGCGGCTTAAGAACGCTTTAGGTGATTATCGCGTATTAATCCGAGGTAGCGCAACCAATCAGCGTTGAGAATTTTCAATAATCACCTATGTAATTTTACTAATGTTTATTAATATGTCTTTTTCGATTTAAAAAATGCTGGTTATACACTGCTTTTCATTTAATGTCAGTGACGATGTAAGTTTTTTAGATTACTCGATTTCCTCGAAGAGACCAGGGGGCGGTTGTATCAAGGCCGGATAGCACTATCCACCGGATAGCGAATTTTTCGACTGTTGTAAAAATGCTCCAAAAGCTATAAAACTACGAATGTAGATCCCACAATTAATAAAAAGAAACTTTAACTTATAAATGCTAAGGTTTAATCTAGATTATACAAATCAACGGACAATTTTAGGAAGGTTGGAAGATTCGCTATCCGGTGGATAGTGCTATCCGGCGTTGATACAACCAACCCCAGGATTACTTTTCATTTAAAAAAATCCATTTATACCAAAGTCAAAGACGAAGTTTAGAGCAAAGCGTACCAGCTGAGAAGCTTTTAGCAAACGTCTAAAATCCAATTTTTGAAAAATGACTTTTCATTGTATCTGCATGTACTTGACTGCCTGGGCAATATCCTTATATGCAATTGCGTGTTATTTTCAAATGAATGTGTCCTTTGTCCAATTTTTTTCATTTCAAAGACAGAATTCCTTTAAAACCGAGATCTCAAGTTCTGTATCAATTTCGCCCAATTTCATCGGCGTCATCTAGCATTTTAAACCATTATAGACAAGCCGATCTTCTTACAAATCCATTGAACTTCAATATTGCAACACCTATTCTCTTTTAGTTCACAATTTTCTTTTGTAGGTGGTATACATAGACCATGCTGAATAATCTAAGCTCTGATTTATCTTGAAATAGAGGGCACTCGTCTATTGCATACCTGCGCCAGCATATTATGCCAAGTTTTGATCCCTTGCCTTGTTTATACGTTTCTCTAGTAGGCAAAAGCTTTTTAACGCTTCCAACATATTTCGTTATTGTGGGGGGAAATCTATTTGGCGCAGGTCGCGGGTCATCTTAGACAGGCATGATTAAGAAAGCAAAACTCAGACATTTCATGGACTTACACCACAAACTTGCTGGGCTTATGTCACTGATGTACTTATTCATGAGCTTATGCTAGTGACAAACTCCCCCACCCTCACAGAAACAAACTTGTTTGAACTAGATGTTTAAACACCATTAACTTTCCCAAAATATACACAGAAATGGGAAGATATTTGTTCCCAAATATTCTCTTTCACCTATGTCAGTAACGATGATAATTACATAATAATCATGCATCGTGCGTCAGTCACATTGAAGGGCTGGTTTACAAAGTACAGGTTTAAAGTATTAAGTATTAAGAGGCGCTCGGATGTGGTTCAGCACATGCAGAGTGTCGTTCTCCCGCCTTCTAAGTCTGATGCATGATACCACAGGCTATTTAAGTCAATGAAAGCCTTCTTGATAATGTCCAAATATTAAGAAAAAGATAATTGTCGATTCCATGCACCTCACATTTTATTTTTTTACATCCGTATAGTCAAGAATGTGAATGGATACTTTAATTAGTTTAGTTGCAAACCTGTGCTTTAGTTGATTGAAATAGTCTATTGTGGCTGCGAGAAAAAAATTTCATCATATCAATCAATCTTAGAAGGCAGGAAAGCAACACTGTGTGTGAGGTAATTAACATGCATGTCCTGAACCTCGTCCAAGCGCATCTTAATATTTTAACACTGTACTTTGAAAGCCAGCACTCCACTATGACTGATGATGCATGATCATTATATAATTATCATCGTTTACTCACATGGGTGAAAGGAAGCATTATAAAGAAAGTTTTTAACAATATTTGGGAACAAATACCTTCCCATTTTCTGTGTATATTTTGGGAATGGCGTGCCATATTTAAGGGTATTTATGTCCCTTATCTCAATCAAGTTGGTTAGTCACATGACTTCACCGTTATTTCTTAATTTATTCCTTGCAACGGTATAAAAAGAATGGGTAGATATTGCTTTCTCACTCTCGAAGAAAGAACAGAAGAAACATCAACAAAAGAGGACTATTTCAAACATTTTTTCTGGTACGTTTACCTTTTCGTTCTTTTTGTCGTGTATGATATTTTACTCAGTGTGTTATATATTAGTCATTATTTAACACCATATTATTTGCGAGGCACGGTATTTTGTTAGAACGAAATATTTATATAGTTCGAATGAGAAATCTACTGAAGTATCTTCAACCAGGATACCGCGTGTAGCGAGAAGATTAGGCCTCATATACCGCAGCTGTAGTTTTTTCCTCTTAAAAAGAGGCAGTTTCCAAATTTGAACGCTTACCTATGCAATTATACTTCCTGGGTTTAATACTGTTGATAGTCGAGTGATGTAAAGTGATGATCTATTTTAAAGGATTAGTGTCACACCTAAGATTGCGGGCTCAAAATTTTTTTCGGGCCGTGTGGATGAGAATATCTGGAAAAGTTCTTTACAACCGGTCATATATTGAAACCATCCTTTGACAGATGTACCAAACAAGGTATTTTGATCGTTATTTGTTGCTGTTAGGTAAGATAAAAACAATAACAAACGGCCGCAATGCACGACCCTGACACTAATCCTTCAAAACAGTTACAAAGAATGAGCCACGTACAGGTGTGAAGGCGGTATGCAATCACGTTCTTTTCTTTTGAAGCTTTTGTGCTTTGTTTGAAACGATAAAATTCAACTTTTGAAAGATTGGTATATATACGTCATATACACATTGCCTGCGTCTAGCAGGTTTACTCTATGGTAGACATGCAACAATCAATTTTATACAACTTGACGAATCTTTTTGTTTTCATTACATCCTATTTATAATTTGAAAATATGTTTAACTCTATTTGAGAAAATATGTTATTAATTGGCTAAACAAAACGTGGCTAAGATGCTTACGAACACAGAATTTCAAACAAATTATCTGACCAATGTTTATAGTATAGCTTTATATTTGCATTCTATTTTCAGATCATTAACATGGCAGACGTAAACACCATTATATTGTATAATATGGTGAATTACGGAGGAGTTCAGAAGGTACTGTACAAAATGTTAAATTCTGTACCAGGCAGTAGTTGCGCTTGATGGGAGAAAGGCGCTACAGCCGGGAAAAACTCTAATTTCTTTGGGGAAGAAATTATATTTTGTATTTTAAAGACAATATATTTCTACCATAAAATGGAGGGACTGCCGTTTCAGGGACTAAAATTACAACCCCTCCCTCCAGGTTGTATAGAGCGAAATTCATTTAATATGGGTAGAAAACTCATTAAATATTAATTTAAAATTTTATTCCGCAAAATTCTTGGCAATTGACCACCTTTTCACTGCATGTTTTACTATATACCAGTCAACACTGCACGGGCACTTTACTGCTACTTTTTTCCAAAATCTATTTAAGCCAAGCATTATATCCCGTAAGGCAATTACTGGAAGTTGATTACATATTAAGTATTCAAGGTATCCGTACTGTATAAATATTATTTATGCACAACGGGACTTGAAAGTCGCTTACACACCTGGTAACTAATGATTTCGAACACGGCTAGCTTCAAAAAACAGCCGTTAATGATTGACAAAAATAACTTGAAATAATTTACTGAGCAGGTGTACTGGCTTAGAACATTACGCTGTTTTGCATCGAAATTTAAAGAAGAGCAATTCAATATACGCCATTTCGTGTACTAACGGAAACTTTCCTCATTCTAGAAATTCACTAAGAATGTATCAAACATTCCTGTGGTTCTTTCTGGACCTGGCTTATCTGTTGTCGTTAGTGCGGGAGACCGTTGGAATGTGTATACCAGTCCAGACTTCCAAGGGATAAACTCGACGATTGGGGAAGGGACTTATGCAAGCCCTACTGAGATGGGACTTGGTTCCCAAGGGATAAAGAGCATCAAGAAGAATTAAATACTGTCTCTGGCAAATAAAGATGACGAGAATCAGTCTTTCAATTTGTAATAGAATTTCTTCCTGCTTTGCTTTTGTTTATTCAATAAAAATAATATTAAAATATCCATTTTCTTGTCATCAAAACAAAGTATCATGATTTTGGCCTAGTATCTATTACTTTAATCTAATGGGTGTATGTGTAGCATAAGCTCAGCAATAAGTAACACAATCCAGGCATCTGTAAATATTACCACCAGAAAGCTCGGGGTCACATTTCGAGGACTCGAGATTCAAAAGTTCCGGGGCAGAATGCCCCTGGACCTATCCTGCGCCTTCGGTTCTCAACCAAAGGGTTTTAAAACATTTTAGGCGCGCAGAGAACATAACTGCCAAAGAAAATGCCCGACTTTTTAATCAACCTTACTCAACCTTGAAGAAAAACCTTTCTATAATTGTACGAAACCCTTAAGTACAGTTGTAGTTTAAAATGTGTGTTGACAAAAGTCGCGCGAGTTCCCTAGCAGCCGGGGTCGCTTATTCAATTCGGACCTAACCCGTTGCTTCAAAAATTGTATTCAATAAGTTTGAAAACGGTTTAGTTTAGTTTAGTTGCAAACGTGTCCTTTAGTTGATACGAGTAATCTATTGTGGCTGCGAGTAAAGATTTTTATGATATGAATCAGTCTTAGAAGGCAGGAAAGCAACACTATGACGGAGTCAATTAATATGCATCTCCAGAATTCGTCCGAGCGCATCTTAACTCTTTGACACTGTACTTTGAAAACCAGCACTTCACGATGCAGTATTAACGATGATAATTATATAATTATCATAACAAGGCTGAAAGGAAATTATAAAGAAGAATCACTAAGAAATTTTTAGAGATTATTTGGGAAGAAATATCTTCCCATTTTTCTGTGCATATTTGAAGGACGTGCCATGGTTAAGGATGTTCGGGCACTTTCGGGAAAGTATTTCAAGTACGATGAGTATACGGAAACTACCGAATGAATAAGCAGACATACCAGCTAAAATATTTGATATATGCTGCTTTTGGTGATGCTATTCTTTTCTCGAGAGTGAAAAGGCGATATCTAACCTTTCTTTTTCTACCTTTGTGTTGTATAACTTAAAAATAAGTGCGTATAGCGTACATATAGTTAGCCTATATAATAAACAGCATGGGTTCCTGGCAAACTTTGTCGTACAGAAACATTATAAAACATTTGACAACCACACTATACAAAGATATCAAATATCAATGTCGCAAGCCAGGCTCTTTACCTCTGCTTCTCCCTCCCCAAGCTGCACCAAAGGCCCTGGTTAAGACTGGTCATGTGGGGTGTTTTTAATTAGCGGCGTATATGTCACTTAGAGAGGAGTGGGTGAGTAAACATGTCGCTTTTGCAAATGCCGAAACGCAATGAGGCGCAAGAAATACAAAAACAGGGACTCACGTGGTCCGATGAGCAATGGCACAACTTAAGGAAACACCGAAAAAGGTATACAGAAAGTCTATTTCAAACTCGGATTGTATGTGTCGACTTTGTTGCGGCATATATGAACCGAAATACATGAAAGATCTTTACTACAAAGGAAATGCCACTCTGTTAGCTTTAGCTGAATCGGTTTATGGCGAGAAACGTCCAAAGAATGACTCTCTTCCCCGTCTTGTATGTCGGCCTTGTGAAAGAAGAATGGAAAATATTTCTAAATTCAAGACCATGGTGTGCGAGAACCAAAACTCGATGATGAAAAAGAATTTCGCCTTCTGCACCAACCACCCAAGACAACAGTCAGGGGCGGATATAGGAATTTTCGTACGTTAGTAAAAAAATTTCGGTTCTGCTACCTCATTGGGGGGAGGGGCATGTTTTTTTAGGTGGGGCCTTTGTTTTTGGCTAGGCAATAAAATGACTGTTTCGCCCCATATCAGGGCTCATCAACATGCCTAGGAAACACAAATTGCCATATATTATGCTTCTAGATATCGTATTACAACACAGCATAACACCAAACCATGCGGTCAAAGACTCAAAATTTCGACAAGACATTTTGTGGTAATACTGTTAGACGTGTAGTATTAATATTTGGTTCGGTCGATAAAAATACATCAGCAATTCCTTGGCTGATACAAATAATACAACAAGTGCCAATATAAACGACTATATAATAATATAAATGACTTTTGACCGACCGCAAATATATGCTAATTCAGCCAAGCGGCTTTTACCGGCGTGAAATAGACACACTTTGAACTTAGTAATACTCAGTAATAGTATTAGTATCAGACTATAAACCAATATAAATAGAATCCCTTTTAATACCTTATCGCTGTACACTTCTTTTGTTGACAAGCAACTCTGGGTATGAAAATTTCTGCGCCAAAATTTCTCGACAGACTGATATCGGTGTCATAGATAGCATCTAAAAGTTCTTGGACAGATCTTGTATCTAAAGCGTGGATTTGCTTGAACAGATCTGTGTGCACCTTTTCCAGGGACTTTAGATCGTTACTTTGAAACGCAGACTGAACAGTTTCGTAAATTGACATTGTCGACTTGTATAAAGCAAATAAGCAATCTATACTCGATATGACTCAAACCAATTTGAACATTCGCGGTCAAGCAGCAATAAGAAACTCAGAAAGACTTTATTATCATTCCGTATTGACTGAAGACTTCTGAATACCCCACGCAGCGAATTAGTCAAGATGAGTCAAACAAATCGAGCCAATGAGAAAGGAGAACATTTCTTTAACCAGCCAATCAGAAAGATCGAATATTGCCCAATCAGACCCCCCCAAACATTAGTCAAAATGCAAATGGACCAATCAAATGGGTAGTATCCGCCTCAGATTAGTCAAAACTCACGCGGATAACCGCTATTTTGACTTTTTACTGTTTAGGCCATGCAGTAAAACTGAAAAGCTTTTTACACCTTCCTAATGTATGTATTGTGTTATTGTTGGACTAAACGGGACATCGGGAGCGATTAAGGATAGTCGAAAAGGGGATATTAAATATTCCGAGAGACACGGGAAAAGAAACATAAAAACATAGAACGTTATTTTATTGATATATGTGCAAACCAGTTTATATTAGGCGACGAGGACAAACAAACCACTCGAAAAGTCGAAATATCAACCAATATGGCGGTTGATACTTTACGCGCTTTTGATGAATTTATTCAGAGCTTCGAGCACCGATATGACGCACAATCCTGGGGCCGGTTGTATAATAGTCCTAACTACATTTTAACTACCCGTTTTGTAGTAGGCCTGCTCTGGGATCTTAACTCGCCTTAACTCGCCGCGAGATAATGCGAGTTAAGGCGATTTAAGAAAAAACACAACTTTTAGGTAATGCGTTTTAAGGCGTTTTAGGGCGATTTAAGGCGATTTAAGAAAAAATACATGGTAATTAAATATGCAAGTATAGTACTTTAAGCAAAATACAGTAATAACACATAATTAATAGTGCATAGTAAATGTATTTTGAAAGAGCACCACTCCCCCCCTCACACCCCCAGGGGGTCTGGTTAGACTGTCATGTAAACAAGACCCAGTTGAAACTTATTATTAATTAGCTTGTTATTTTGCCGTATTACTAATTTTAAGGTTATACCACCAAATTGCTGGAATTAATACAATGAAGAACATAAACCAGTATATAATAAATATTTTAAATTGAATTGCATACTAATACCTATTACTAAGTTCAGTCCTGGAACCGCAATCAATTGGAAATCTAAAAAATCAGGGTTGTGGCTGGAATGTAGGAACGAGAAGATTTAGTGCATCCCATGGGGTTGCTATCCTATATTTTGAGAATTTCCAAATGCATGAATGCCTTGCCAATATCTTGAAATTCCAAGGGTACAGAATATATTAAAACTGTGACCATGCATGTTCCAATGTGGCAATACATTGTAGTTTAATATTCAAACGAATTTACATATGTGTTAAACTTACCAAATAAGCTTGAATTTACGTTGCAAATATAGTATTTCATTTCCATGTGTTCATTTAATAAGTAAAACTCAACATTGATTGGTATATATTTTAATTCCCCTCAATATATAAAGATATATAAAGTGCAGTATTTATAAAAATTCACTAATGTTAAAATTTAGTTTATATAAAGTTTCCCAGACTTGAATAATAAATTTCCGCTGGATAGCCTGAGAGAAGGCTCCCTCCCCGCAGTGGCTAACATGAAGTATTTAACTGAATTCATGAAAATGCCAGGTTTTGTTATCGACCCAAGATCTAAAGCCAGGCGCACACTAGTGCAAGTTGTACGCACAGATGTCATTCGTGACCAATTACGTGCGACGAAAATCCTAGTGTGCGGGGAAAATATACAGGATTTTTGTCACTCGTGTCGTGAACAACAAATATCAAACGTGTTTGATATTTTCTGTCATTCGTGACAAAAATTCCTCGCAGCAAAGAAGTGCGCATGCGTGTTATTTCCCAAAACAACATGGCGGATAGTGAACAAACACTTGCAGCTAGCGATAGGAATTGCGGCGGGCATTTGCCTGACTATAGTTAAGTCAAATACTTATAAAATAAACCTTTCCCACCTCCAACCCTTAACCTAACCCTAACCAGAAATGTCTGAAAAGGAATTTTGGGGTTAAAACAAGTCGGAAAAATTATTTGAAAGAAAAATAATTTAAGTGAGAAAAAGTTTTGGCTGATTGACCGGGCTTGAACAGCCGCTCTAAGAAACTGTAGCCAGCGCACGCCCTAAACCACTACGCCACCGACTAGCTCGCTGAATGCAATTGCAATAAACCACTATATATAATGCTAAACATACATTCTTTGCTGCGAGGAATTTTTGTCACGAATGACAGAAAATATCAAACACGTTTGATATTTGTTGTTCACGACACGAGTGACAAAAATCCTGTATATTTTCCCCGCACACTAGGATTTTCGTCGCACGTAATTGGTCACGAATGACATCTGTGCGTACAACTTGCACTAGTGTGTGCCGGGCTTAACGCTAAAAATGTTAAACCTCGGTTATTAAAACGATCATGGATCTTTATATAAGACGATATGAACCGGACAATGCTGACTATAAAAGTTGACCAGGATCATGCTGTGGTTTATCAATTTATGTAAGTTTGAACACTGTTGATATAAAATATTAAATGTTGTGCACTACAGGCACTGCAATTCAGCACTTGTATATAAGGCCGTCGGAATTATTAAAAGTATCAGTTTACCGTCACTTAAAATTTCGAAAGTTGATAAGCCCTCTACTCTGTAATTTGTTGATAAGCCCTCTACCCTATTTTCAATAAAGGAAAACGAAACAATTTATGAATTGTTCTGGAAGTTCATATCACAATATTGGCATATTAATTATACTTATCGAAATAGATAAAATGTTGAAAACAGACTGATTCTTGCCATCCTGACTTTTTTCTGTTTGAATATAAGGGTTCCTATGTCATATTATATACTTTAAGCTTGATAGTATGTAACTTATGCACCAGTCATGGAAAGCCTCACACCCCCCTATCCGGGACATGCCGGGAAATAGCAGGGAATTTATTTGCAGATTAGCCTATCTGTTATGCCTGGGTACTCAGGGCATTAGACAGCGTACGTTAGATATGTGTCATGATGGCCACTGGGATTATGGGCTGGGAATCAGTGGGAATTCGTCTGTTCGAGATGTATTATTAAGCCTTGTTTATTGACATTTACCCTATACTCTATAGACATTGTTTTACTAAAAATAGCTTTTACAGGATAATGTATTATTTGACTTTGTGTAAATTGCAAGATACGGCTAACAGACAAAATGCAAAATATTTACCTACTTTGGCAAAGTTTTGACAAACTCTGGATTGCATGTTTGGCCTCCAATGATCAAAATTAGGGAAATTTTAGAATAGTTTGTTGAATTTTAAAAGCAATAATTATGGTAGCCTTCATTTTTGGTGCCCGGGTAGCGGGGGACTTTAGTCATGTTTAGACTAGTAAGAAGGCCATGTATAGGTTGGGGATTAGAATGATTTAGGACACAACCTTTATCTAATGTCCGCCGTTCCCTGGGTAGGGGGGTGCGTGGCTTTCCAATTACTAGTGCATTACTGTGTTTCGGCTTTTATCAATAAGCATGTAACTTCCCTTGTTTCGGCTAAGCCCCCTCTCTCCAGCAAGCTCGGATAAGCGCCCTCCTAATCTTATCTGAAATAAACAACCAGAACCCCCCTCTCCTGGGGAAAGGGTGTTTACACTGTATATTGTATTTACTATTTTCAGCATTTTAATTTGGTTGGCGAGTTTAGGCGATTTAGTGCGAGTTTAAGCGATTTAAGAGAATTGTTGCCAATTTTTATCCGCGATTTAAGGCGAGTTAGGGCGATTTAAAGCGATTTAAGGCGATTTAAGGCGAGTTAAGATCCCAGAGCAGGCCTTGTAGTTAAATAGCCGGTTAACTGTAAAATTCGCAATTCTGATTGGTTAACTTTCGCACTAACTATAGTTAACTTTAACTACTTTTTCATACAACCGGCCGCTGATCCAATATCTCTAGACGCTGCTATTGAACGGTGGAAACTTGTAAACGACGATAAAAAGCCGACGCTGGATGACTATGACAAAATTCGCGATAAATGGCGATCAAAAGATCTAGTGGCAAAATCCTCGGTATATTCTCCTCAAAACGACTGTTCGCTGACTGGAAAGTCGCAGAACCGGATGATTCCAAAATAGTAACCAAAGCGAAGTGGGAATATTTCGTCACAACAATGCAAAAGTACAGATAGGAAGCCCTAAAAATTCGTGGGACCTCCAACAAATACGCAAGGAAGGAATGCGAATCGAAAGCGCCACCAAAGGCCTGGAAGAGCTCAACAATGAAAATCCAGTCAACCATATGGTCAAATACTCCTTTAAAAACATGAAGAAAAAATCTGAAACTGTCGTGTTACTACTGCGGACAGGACATAAATATATCCGTTGTTGCTCACCTCAAATCCTGCAGAGCACGAACAAGCAAATGCAACTTTTGTGATTCAATCGGCCACTATGAAACAGTATGTAGGAAAAAGAAAGCAATCAAAGAACTGAAAAATGACAACGAACAGCAACAACACCATCCAATGGAAGAACACGACCAAAGCGGCGTCTACCACATTAACATCTTCAGAATCACAGAGACAACTCAGCAACAACCTCTCCATAAAGGACGCATGAAAACCGGAGATTTCAACGCCCATATTTGGTCATCAACAACAGCCTGCATGGTGACAATTCTGGCCGACACAGGTGCAAGTAGCAGCGTCTGTGGAAGAGAGAAAGCCCAAAAATGGAATCTCCTAACCAGAATGGTCCCAACCAAAACCAAGGAGTGAAATGTTTCGTGCAACTCATCAGTTTTAATTATGTATATAATATTTCATTCATAATCGTTCCGTTTTAGCACCCAACATTAGATTAACACCACAAAACACAGGTTTTATAGAAATAAAGGATGGCTCAACTTGGAGAAAAGTTGAAGAAAAAATTGGGATAAAAACCATCAAAAAATGCTGTGTCAACACTTGGGATCTGACGAAACGGACGCCAATGGTATTAGTAATAAGCATATTGGGAAAAATCAAAATATTGCAACTGGGGACTTGATATGTTATATTACACAGCCAAGTGGAACATCCTGTTGTGTCCATTCTTCAACCTTTTACAAACACTTCAAATGTTAACATACCATATGTTAAATGTGAGTATGTAGAATGCATTCATTTGCCATAACGAATGAATTATGATTTTTTCTATACAAGAGATTTTCTGGTACTTTTCATGTCCAACGTTCTGAGGCCGGTTGTATAAAGGTCTTAACAACATTTTAACTACCCGTTTTGTAGTTAAATAGTAGTTAACTGTAAAATTCGCGATTCTGATTGGTTAACTTTCGCACTAACTATAATTAACTTTAACTACCTTTTTATACAACCGGCTCCTGTTCGTTATTACTTTCACTATAGGTAAGATGTGCGATAAACCCGCGTTACTCCAAAACGAAACCGTTTTTCCTGATTCCGTATTTTCTGGCAGTGGTTCTAGTGGTTATAGCAATGCAAGATTTAGTAAAAATGGTTGGTGTGCCCAGACGCAGGAAACTAAATATATTTTAATTGATCTTCTAAAAGAATATCACATAACACGGGTTGTGACAATGGGTAGTCAAGATCAGGCAAAATGGATTGGGCCATATTCAATGACATACAGTCATGATAACAGTTTTAAAAGTAGCAAACAGGTATTTGTGATCGATGGTAATAAAGTATCGACTATCCTATAGAAAGTAATTCAATTAAACATTTCTATTATCATACATTGTAGTCACTATGTGTCCTCTGATTGGCTGAAAGCTTAGAAGCGGTACCTTTACATACAAGAATAAAAACAAAAAAATACAACATCAATGAGCGATTACTATTGTACAAAACATACTTGTTTTAATATTTTTTGATCGGAACTATAGTTGGTGAATGTAGTTTCTACTATTTTGTTATTTGTAGAATGCTATAATTGCATGGTTATAACTCCGTTGAATTGTTTAAATGCGTGTGCGTTTTATTTACTCCTGATACAAGTAGTTAATAGCATCAGGACAACGACTTTAATTTAGGATTAAGGTTTTTAATAGAACTTAAAATAAATATATTTTCCTTTCCTTATTGACTTTCAGATGACAGGAAACCAGAACGGCTACCAAGAATTGACAACACCCCTTCATATTTATAATGTGAGACATATAAACATACAATCAACAGGAAAGACAGATTTTTGTTATTATCTTCCTTATCTTTATCTTTATCTTTATCTTCCTTATCTTCCTTATCATTATTTTGCTTATCTGTATCTTCCTTATCTTTATCTTCCTTATACAGGCCTGCTCTGGGACCTCAACTCGCCTTAAATCGCCTTAAATCGCCTTAAATCGCATCGGTTAAAAGTCCCAATTTTCCTTAAATCGCCTTAAATCGCCTTAACTCGCCTTAACTCGCAATATCGCCTTAAATCGCCTTAAATCGCCTTAAATCGCCTTAAATCGCCTTAACTCGCATTGCTTAAAGTCGCAATTTTTCCTTAAATCGCCTTAAATCGCCTTAAATCGCCTTAACTCGCATTATCTCGCGGCGAGTTAAGGCGAGTTACCGTCCCAGAGCAGGCCTTTATACTTAGCTCGGAATTATAAGCTTCCTTAACTTAGCTCGGAGTAAGCTCCGCTCGGAGATATATACTAAGCTCCGCTCGGAGATATACACTAAGCTCGGCTCTAAGAGCTCGGCTCGGGCCTATCCTTACAACTTAGAGCTCGGCTCGGGCCTATTCTTACATCTTAGAGCTCGGCTCGGGCCTATCCTTACATCTTAGAGCTCGGCTCGAAGCTAAGCTCGCTCGATATGGAGGTAGGCTCGCTCGATTTGGAGGTAGGCTCGCTCGATATGGAGCTAAGCTCGCTCGATTTGGAGGTATGCTCGTTCGATATGGAGCAAAGCTAGCTCAATATGAAGCTAAGCTCGTTCGATATTCACTTATTCAATCTTAGGATACAATGATTCACTCTTAGGATTCAATGACTCACTCTTGGGATTCAATGACTCACTCTTAGGATTAAATAATTCACTCTTAGGATTCGATGTGTATTTCTGTGTTCTTTCAAACAGATATTGTTTGGTTTAGTTTAGAATGGTATTATTAATTCCTGTACTGAATCAATGAGAACAACCTTGATATTTCTTGAATGATTATACTGCGCATGTGCTCTCGATCACATAATGTTCGCCCTACAAGCCTTAGGTGAACTTTAGGTAGAGATATACCGAAAATTGCAGTGTCCTCTGGGACACTTTGAGACATAACATTCCTTGATATTTAAGCCGCATACATGTGATTTTTCTTACCCTCTAGTTGTCAGGATATGCTTATCCCAGTGACGCCATGGTCCACCACCCGCGCCAGAACCCCTACATTTGAATTATCTAAATACCCCTCCTAATGCTAAACCCACAATCAACTAAATCATGAAATATTACGCTTACTTAATCACTTAGAATAAAGCATGAGATTATGGTTATAAGAAGCGCAATGAGCGTTAGGATATCATCGCGTTACGGGACATCCGGGACACAAAAAGTCCCGCAGGGACACATTTTTCAACAGTAAACAATTAAAAGGGTCTCTGAGACATTACCCAAATACTAAACTGTAATATTTGTTTAAAAAGTATGTGATCATTGGACTACTGCTTGTTTATTTACATCATAACCGCATATGGTTAATATGAACTAACACCATGATGAAGTCATGGGTGGCGCTTAATGCGCCACCCGCGCCACCCGTCGTAGAACCCCTCTTCCCTATACTACTCATGTCTAACAGCAAATATCTCTCGTACTGTTAAATCATTATATTGCATTGTTATGGATTGTTGGATTACCTCTACTATAAATAACATTAATTTTTTTGTTCTTATAATACATGATATTTAATATCCAATACGAAGCGAAGACATTACAACAAGCGAGCTGAAACTTTACCAGACAAACACACAATATCCTTATATCACTGCTTATTTGAAAACTGATGTTCTACCTTTGACGTTCGTGATGGGCGATGGCAAGGGGTATAATTCTGAAACAGAAGAATACTCCAACCAACCTGTAACAACTAATTCAAGCTATATCGTGTTTCTGAGATATTTTGAAAATCAGGTAAATAAGTGAGAAATCTGAGTTATTCGGTTATAAGATAGTTATATTACTGAATATATAAAAAATGTTTGCATACTAATTTACTTTCTTCCATTAATAAAATTACGTAAATATTATATTTCTGTCTAGGATTCGTACTACTCGACAGTATGGAGTAGCAGTGTTAAAACAATAGTAAAAGCTCCAAGTAAATGCCTCCTACTCTTAAGGTTAAATAATATTTTGTTGCTGACGACCTATTTACATTGTTTAATCAAGGAAAGAGTTCAGAAATTTTTCTTTGGATGACTAGTTGACCTGCATGCATATGCACTTGTTTTTTAGTGGGATGTGTAAGTAATCAAAATTCAGAAAAGTCCACTGAAGACAAAATCCGCATGGATCTAGTAATACCACTGGCTATTTTGGCGTTATGTTTTCTGCTCTAACTGGTGTGATCAAATATCAACGTCGTCTTCTCCAAAGTAACAGTAGACAGCTGTGCCATAAATGTTAAACATCAAAACGGACGAGCCAGATAAGATAATTCGGTGCGTATTAAATATTTAACCTAAGCTAACTTGCAATTTCATTGGTAATTCATGAGAAAACACAACGGAAAGCATGACAGGGAAGGATCTGGTAAATCTGAAGCAGATTAATTTAGATTAACGATCAGTTTAGTTTTTCATTCTTTAAAATTATTGAAAAATACGAACGATTTTATCAAGACGATTACAAGCAACATACAATTCTGTTCGTATTTGTATATCTTATGCCGCTAGACCGCTTATCCTGTGTATATTACTTAACTTTTACTATAGCTTTTTCTTGTAATGGATATCTCTATCAGTTCGAAACTGTTCTCCCTAGAGATCCAGTAAAGGCTCCCTTGTTGATTAAGTTCTATGAAAAAAAGAAAAAGAGTACCTGGAGAAAATCTTAGGTATTTGGTAGAGTCAAACTGGAAGCACAGTCTTAATTCTCAAATTATAATCAGACAACTGCATAGTGACCATTAACCATGCATAATTAAATAGAGAACCGTCAAGTAGGTTGCATCCTCATCATATGTTTCGCCTACAAATATATATATATATATTTTTATCATGTCCCCAATCACAACCCTATCTCAAACCCTAAATGTATGTTTGTGCGCAAAAAAAATGTACGTAGTGTAGGGGTATACGTAGAAAAACCATGAACCGTTGTACAAAATGGTAGCTATATTCTCTTATATAATCTTTTAAGTTCAATTCCAAAACCTCCAAAAACCAATAAAAGGGCGAAGGACGACAAAGCAGCTCGCAAAAATCCTTACGTGAATGACGAGACTGTAAATGAAACTCCTGACGATGTTATAGAATGTATTGAACGAGATGATGCTGCATATGTACCAGGGATTTCTAGAGGGAAGGAATCTTCGACATACATATGCAAGTCCTTGAAACACAACAAAAAACCAGCAAGCTTTTATCAATCCAAATCCGCTACAATCTTCCGGCATTAGAGCTGATCGACATAATACTAACGGGGGTGATCAGACAGTGCAAAAACCAAAATCCAACATTTAACGCAAATTTCAGTTGTGATTAGTTTAAGATAGAAGAGGTGATTTTGCGACCACATACAGGGAAACTATATATCCAAACGTTCAATGAGCCCATGGACTATTTCATTTAGCTGAAGTTTCATAATTGTTGTTTGCGGAATGCGGGGGGGGGGGGGGGCGAAATGACTGTAATTTGCACAAATAACATATCATGTGTGTATTCTCTAGTATCGAGTATTGTCTAATGTCGGTAATGAGTAACAATTATTGAGTAATAAGAAAGAAATAATTAAATGTTAGTGTTCAGTTATAAGTAAGTTAATTCTGCTATAATATACATATCGTACGTTGATTTTGCTAATTTCTGTCAAAATTTCCATGAGTGAAACAGAATTGAAAAAAAACTGCAGTAAAAGTCTTTATTAGGAATAATTTCAACAGTCCTTATAACTTTATAAGCCAAATATGAATTGCTACAACTTGAAACAAATCATGATTGGAACGAATGTAGTTAATTTAAAATGTTAGCATCAGAGACAATATGCAAAATATTTTCAATTAATTAACTTGCATTGAAATCGGCTTTTGTTACAAGTTACAACAATTTTTGTCACACCTTAAGGCAATTGATATTCGCACCTGCGCGAATTGCACTAAGACTGAGCTGTCGAAGTTTTGTACCTTTTGCATGACAACTATAGCACTAAAATATTGACGTCTCTCAAATTATGTATGAAAATATTGGATCTTAGGGAGATATTTTTGATGCGGTGTTTATTTGAGGGTGACGCATAATAATAATGATGTAATAGGCATATCCATTTTCATGGCTCTTCATCCGATTAGTATTATACTGCAATACTATATACACTAACTAACTACACTTAAAAAGTCATAGATTTGTGTCTTGAAATAAATCTTATATTTCTCAAAATCCATACGTTTCAAATCCTCAGGAATTTCATTGAGAATTTTTGCAGCATTGTACTTGAAAGTATCTTCAATGCTAGAATATTCAAGTCTCAATTAGGTTCCCAGGGCTTTCTAGGCGGGTTAGGCCAATGGTATGGTTAATTAGCCACACTTGGATATTAATCACACTATTTTTTTGACCAATCAGATTGCAAGAAACGCCATTGGTTTCAAAATGAATATAATAAACACATCGTTAACTGGCAATGCCCTGCCACTGACGAGTAGACAGAGTAAAATACTAAAGTATGGCACATCTGGGTGAATTGCCAGCTAATTGGTTAACAAAAGACACTGACAGATAGTTTATTTAACCCATTAACTGGAAGCGCCCTTCAATTAACGAATAAAATCGTCTGGCGTTTACAAACAGAGTAAAATACTATACTAGGGCATATCTGGGTGCATTGCCAGCTAATGGGTTAATTATACAGAGTGTCTTGAATTAGCTGTGATCCCGATTTTCACAGCATAGTAGGCATAGAAATTTCAAGTTAAGCGATAAATTCTCATTTAAATTTGTTAAGCAGAAGCAATGTTATGACTACAAATAGTTTGTGTGTAGACATTGTTAAAACATAAATGTCAATACGCCTTTTCGGGGTGGGGAAAATACAATGGAAAAAAACATTCATGCAAAAGTCATGCTAATGTTGCTCTATTGCGTTTGCTCCACTTGGCATTTGACAATGAAGTTTGGTTAGTTTAAAATGGTTAGTTATATAGAACTACGGAACTACTGGCAAGTGCGATGATATAATATCTCCCTGTCCTACACAAAGAGTGTCTCAGTTAGGCCTTACTGCAATATCCTAATGAAGTATAGTGTCGACGCTCAGCCATTTCACTTTAATACCAAAATAATTGCCGATCAATTCAAGACCTGAGACTAAGAGTATGTTGTTGATGTTTACAATTACATAATTAAACTGTGACTGTGTTCATGTATCGAAACTTGTGTTCATGTATCGAAACTAACTTATACTGTATATTATGTTAGGGTTTGGTTGAAGTGATTTGGCGTTTCCATATTTTTCAGGCTGTTCGATCCGCAACCAAGCTTGTGAATAACCAATAGGTTATACTATAGGCGATAGTTTCAGAGAGTTATAGTTGGAATTTGGCGAATTCATACGCTCGGGTAATAGTGATGGTCAAAATAGTCTCAAAAGACAAAACTGTTGCCAAATCGTATATTCGCTTTCAGGCTTTGTGAACTTTGTCTTTGCTTATCCAGTTTATAAAAGCCAAACAATGCCAAAATTTGGGGTGCTATGTCTAAGCTAGAGTATTCAGAAATTAAAAATCAAGCACGGCATTACGCTTACATATCTCACACGATCGGCCTGGAAACTGAAATCTAGGGGTAAGAGCTCGGGAAACCACGCAGACGCAGTAAACGATCTAATAAACGCCCGGGGCGTTTATTAAAACTTCTTACTTACCGTATTTACTTGTTTGAGCGCCGCGGCACTCTTTACATTTATTTGTGTTTTTGGTGCGGTGCGTATTTGAGCGCGGCGCTTATTCGAGTGCGGCGCTTTTTAAAAATTATTCTATTCGTATCTGCCTTCCCAGCGGAGTCGCGCATTTCCAAAGTTCTGGAGATAAAGTTCAACAACAGAGCGTTGAAATGTATCCCACTTTGAACTTAGAAACAACGTAGTACAGGATATGATGCTTAATTACTTTAATAGTTTAATGAGAGTTTACCATACCATAGACTACAACAATACTAGTACGGAAGGGTAGCATAGGAGAAAACCGAATTCCCATTTTTAACGGTTCTCCCAAGTACAAATACATACAATACATATAAAAATACATTTAAATTTTAACCTAAACAAGGACAATAGTACTTAACTTTTAGATAATCTTTAAAGTTCGCTAGGCTAGTAAAGTTCACGGTGAGGAATTCCAATCTTCAACATACTGATTAAAGAAGGAAAATTTGAAATATTAGTAAGAAATTATTTTGGTCTTAATTTGTAGTCATGGTTAGATATAGTTCTTGTGGGACCGACTATATCTGGATATTTGTTTGGATCGATGTCACTATACCCAAAGACGATTTTGTGAAGAGCAACCAAGCATAAATATTTCCTACGAACTTCCAATGTTGATCAACAAGTTTCTTCCACCTATCATCATAAGATAATCATGATCAGTATAATTTCAGTAGTAAATAATGCCTTTCAAGTGTTTTGATTGGTTGGCTGAGCAGTAATCTGAGGCATTATTTACTAGCAGGGGTAGTAAATAATGCTTTTCTTTTAAAATGGCTTCAAAGTCGTTTTGTAGTGACTTCTCTCCATAAAATTTAAGAAATAAAGGATAGTGCTGTCCCACAAAACTAGCAACGAAATATGGGGTTAAGCTTTTTAAAGGTAAGAAGTGTTTTTGCAATTAATTTATTAACAATTTGTTTGACAAATTACGAGTGTATGTTGTATTTACTTTTTATACTACTGAAATTATATTAAAACAATTATTTACCTCAGTCTCGGTGATTATCGGTGAATATCCACCTCGACTTCGTCTCGGTGAATATTCACCGATAATCACCTTGACTTCGGTAAATAATTGCTGATTATCGTTAGGATAGTAAATGTCCGAAGCTGATTAAAGATTGAGTTGTACTACCGCTGCTTCGATTAAGAGCCGCGTTGTTGTTATAGCTAAGTGCAGCACTCGGACGAGTTTGGATAAAAATTGAACGAGCAATTTACAAACGTTAGTCTTGCTTTCCCCGGCTGTACAGAACTGGATGCGTAATTAGGTGCTTACGGCTTGCCTTGTTAATATTTTGTTGCTGGGCAAATTCCGATTATACAAAAGATAATTTCTCTATTGTGATTCAACAATGCACGTCACAATAACGAAGCTATTTTTGGGAGCGTTAAAAGGCTTTTGCCCAATAGAGAAACGTAAACAAGGTAAGGGGCCAAAACTTGGCTTAATATGCTGGCGCACGTATGCAATCTCTGAGTGTCCTCTACTTAAAGAGGCGTTTATTCAGCTAACACGGAAAACAGGAGTCGGAGTTACGGAGACGGAGTCTTGCCTAGAAATATGGAAAACAATTAAACAGGGAATCTGACGTCAGTTAATAATATAGAAAATATGTGAGTGTGTTATTTGTCTCCAAGTACCGGAACTCAAAAAATAGATACGAAAATTCGTGGAGCTAATGACCATCGGCCTAGGACAAATCGATCAAGTTGTGATTCAAATTTGGGGGAGGTATTTGCATGCAGTCTCTGGGTGCCCTCAGCCCTCTATTTCAGTACACTTTCGAATACTGCCCGTTTATTCAGCATACATTTCAATATTCACCATTCATATACATTAATTTCGAATATTATAATCACCGTAATCTTTCCAATGTCACACAACCGAAAATAGACAACAAATTGGTATAAAAAAATAGAAAAATCTTATCAAAACACTTGTGTTTTTTTATGAACTGGGGGGGGGGTGGTGTTGTGGGGGGAGGGGGGTTGGTGACTTACTTGAAAGAAGGGGGCATACTAGATAGGGGCTAATAAAATTCTTCATCTAAAATGGGGGTCTTATTAGAGCGGAGAGATTACCGTATTAATCGTTTTTCAGTATAGAACTGGAATAAAATAACCAAGTTGAAAAATACAAAAACTTTATTTTATTACGTTACAATGTATGTCGTACGACATGAAATGTTGTCCTTCATCAAGTTTTATATGTTTGATAGATTCTTAAATCAAGCAAGCTTGAACATTTAAAACCACCCCTCCGAAGAAGTGAATTTCTAAGTTAACGTGTGCAAGCGCTAGGTCGTTAATGAAGTCAAATCTGTTTTATACATGGTATGGGTATGAAAATTATTTAAAATAACTGAAATCCATAACTTTTGTACCACTACATTCGTGTAATTACACAATATATACTCACTCAACAGTCAACACAATTTACTGTCGTCCGCGGCAATAAAATCAGTTTATCAAATACAAAATAACATAAATTGCAGCCATAATAAGCCAAGCTTGTAGTGTAAGGAAATTTCTTGTCGAACCACTCGTTGCTTGTCGTTCAATAAATCCCTCGGGGTCCATCAAAAAGTCACAATGTTTTTTACGTAATTTTGTTCCAATGGTCATCTGAGAATAACTTCCCATATCCAGAAATTCTTCTTTACTGTCGCTATGTCGAGGCCATGTTGGTAAACTGTCGACTTTGCCTACCGTAATCGGTAGTTTTCTTGTCCCCGAATTTGGATTTCTGGATAAAATAAAAGGAAGTAATCATAGCCTTTTATCTGATGAACTCGTACAATTGTTCAGGGCTGTAGTATCAGAGCCATAGTATCAGGGCTCATCTGTATTAGTTTGTCGTTACTTTGACATTGTGTATATGTACCAAAGGAACAAAACTAATTCACTGACTCGAAACTTGGGGACGAGGTTGTAAAAAGTGCGTTAAAAATCTTGATTTCTTAGGTGTAAAAACTTTGGCAATTTTGAGTGAAGATCCTCTCAGCAAGCATGAAAAATGTACTTCTGAGGCTTCAAAAATGAAATAAAATGCGCGACGGACTAGTTACTTTGCGCGCTCGCTGAGGCTTAGCAATTAACATCGCTTTTTTGCCCTGCGTCGTCCGTAAATTTTTGAATGACCACGCCTCCCACCCCCCCTCTTCCAGCGGAAACGATTAATTTCATCCCTCCAATCCGAAAAATCTTCCTACGGCACTGTTGTTGTGGGTGTTTCTGGGGCTGGAGATTATGTTTACTCGGGTATGTGTACTTATATGATTACAATTTCACTTATGCCAGAATTTTAGCAGTATAAGTAGAAACAAAAAGTAGTTTAAAAGCTTGAACGTGTGGTGTCAGAGTGAGTGAGTGAGTGAGTGTAGGTAGCGTCTATACAATAAGCTTCGAGTCTTTAGGATCAAACTACCTGAGATACTCAACAAAAGATTCGTCCTTTCGAGCGAAGGCCCTTCGTTCTGGAAGTTGGCAGAGTGTGTACACTATAAAAGCATGCGTTTTTCCCCTACCCACGCCACTAACTTCCATAAATAAAGGCTTTCGCTGGAAAAGTAGAAGTTTTTGTTGCATTTTTCAGGTAATTTGATCTTATGAAGGCTAGTAGTTTAAAATCTCGTATTTTAACCTGTTAAAGATAAAAATCCGTGCATGCATAGTATCTATAAATTGTACAATATTATCCATATTAAGTTAAAATATGAATATTAATGCCTAGCAAATGACTTTCAAACAAGACATTTAAAATAAAAGAGTAAAATTTATTTGCGCGTACGCTTCGTTGTTTAAACAACGAAACGTATGCAAATAAATTTTACTCTTTTATTTTAAATGTCATTTGCTGGACTTTAATATTTATGTTTAAATTGCGCTTTCCGCTTGGCGGGTCAATCGCTACTATTCATATTAAGTTTCATTTCATTTCTGATGCCTTTTCTAGTTTGTTATCCCAGCATAACTTTGTTATCCCGTCCAAGAATAAATGTTTTGAGTGTCTAATATCGTTGAAAGGCGATACTATAACTATGAGTAGTTAGTCGTTTAATTGGTCGTTTGAAAAAGGAAACTATTGTTGTTGTTGTTGATGATGTTTACCCTGTCTAGACTTCTACCCTTTCATCGAAACCCCTCAGGTAAAATACCATCGGAATAGACATTAGAACTTACCCGGTTTTAGCAAAATTTGTCCAATATAGTATCATTCTCATAGAGAGTGTTTGATCGTCAGGCCGGAACTTCGTATTATTAACTCGTAAACCAAATACTGACTAAAATACAAAGGAAAATAACTAATAGTTACTGCGTGATATTAATTGTAAGGCTGTCAAAAGATCCGCAAACTATGTTGCAGATAAATTAAAGATGCGGTACAATCGGCTTTGCGCATGCGTACTTTGGAATTTCCAGCTGGTGATACAAAAACTGTAACTTGATTCTATGTTCTTACGATGACTGACCCTGCTACCTTGCATGATAATCTATTTTACTCTGGAAGCAGGAAAATATATATAGTTGTTACCACTTTGTTTATACAGTGCATTATTTGTATAGGTAATAGCATGGTTTCGAGTGCAATTCGGAAAAAACATGCACGAGTGAGTTTTTCAAAGACTATCAAAATTGCACGAGTCCGAAGGACGAGTGCTATTTGAGGTCTTTGAAAAACTCACGAGTGCATGTTTTTTCAAATTGCACGAGAAATCATGCTATTACTTATTAATAATATACATGAAAAAAATTAACACGAAGAGAATCTTTCCAATCAGAATACTTTATGCAAATAACATGAAAAATTAAAAAAACATTTTTCTAGTCAAAAATGATTTTTTGTAAATTAAAAAAAAATTAAAAATTTGCACTATATTTCCTGTTTTCTGCACTGTATTTCTCCAAAAATGCACTGCTCTCAGCCAATCAGAATTGAGAAATATTTTCATGTATATTATTACGATACAAAATGTAATAAAAGCTGACACGTGCGAACAGACTGTACCGCATATTTAAGGTTGCCATGCAGCTGTTGGAGTTTCGTAAACTGAGCGGTTTAATAAGCAGATTTTCTTACCACAACGTCGAGTCCATGAGTTGCAAATCCAAATACTCCATAAGGGTAGAAGTCACCAAAATATGTTACTAATGGGGCGTGAGAATATTGAAATACATAAACATTTGTAGTATTCATCAGTTTAGATCTTAGTTTAGCTTCGTGTCTGCTCGCACAAATAAACATTCTATCTGATTCAAATGCAACGCTCGGTTTTAATGCCTCCAAATAGGAAGGAATGCACGTAGATTTATATAATTCTCTCGCTTTCTCATACACCGCCTTCGATTAATTCTTGAAATGTGTTTTTAATTTTGTCTCGAAATGTTTTAAGTAAATGCTTATGTTCTTAGAATATTTTAATAAATCTTGCTCGATCGCAAACATTTCATCTTTAGTAATTCCAATAATGATCTCTTGATTTTTAACTTCTCCTTTCCCCCATAATTTTTGTGGATTATCAGAAATGAATTCTCCATCAACATTAGGGCCAGTCCATATTGCCCCAATACCCTTGCTATTCGCAACTTCCTTCCATTTGTCTACGGTCACATTTCGTAGACATTCCAGTAGATTTTTATCATTGTTGCAATTAACTGTTTCTAAAAACCATTTTAATCCATCTTTGATCTGGGATTCCGTCATAATCCCCCACGGCATAAGCATGTTTCCACTTTGCAAGATAGCTCTATCAAACAACTCCCAGCTACCTTTAGATAAAGTATGTGCTGAGACACTGGCACCTCCAGCGCTCTCACCAAATATGGTGATTGAGTTTGGATTTCCGCCAAAATTTGCAATGTTATCTTTAACCCATTTCATCGCCAAGCGTTGATCGTATAGGCCGAGGTTACCTGAAAATACAAAGAAGATACACTACTTTCTTTTTTGAAATACTGTGATAAAATTTTAGCAGTTTAAGTTCATGTTGGACGTTACAATTGCACTGGTAAACATAGCCATACTTAAACTTAATGGGTGAGTCGAATATTTTAATACAGCATATTTTAACAAACAAAAGCTTACACTATAACTAATACGACCATTGTATTGTAAAGCCACTAGACACTAGGGTACTTCCCACTATAAAAATCAACAAAAATATATTAACAAGCCAAATCATACAATACAGGCAAGCAGCGGTAACAAACCATTTATGGTAAAAACCATCATCATAAAAACGTGAAAGTAGGAAATCGGAAAGTGTTGGAAACTTTCGGTATAGATTTAATGACGTAACAGAATGATGACGTGTATGCGAATCCTTGAATCTCTTCATGCATGACGACAAATGCGCTTCTGGTACAAGCACCAGTAGTCGCAATAAAAATATTACGTTACTAATCATTGTGGAATATGGGCAGAGTGATTCCTCTTTTCCCCCCAAACGATTTAGGCTACGTGTAGACACTGAGATTTCGCTTCCAAATTAACGATAGTTGAAAAATACGTGGCAAACGTCATCTTGTATCATCATCAACGGAAAAAGTTCTTCATTAATATACGGCAAAACATAAAATCGGTGTGACATGTGGCAGAAGTGTAAACTTGCAAAATCCTCATCCATGTCTATAATGGATAACGTACCTTTAATCCTATCATCTCCAGTGGTAAGAAAACCGAGAGCGGACACTCTGTAATTGATCGTAACGAGTATGACGTCACCAACTGCTACGAAATTTGTGCCTTGATGCTGGCCGGAGTTCCCAATTTTAAATCCTCCACCATGTATCCAAACCTGACGGAAATATATACTACTTTTTAAGTCTTTCACTGGACATATCTGAATTGTGTACACTGGGTTTGGTGGAAAATCCAAGGGAGTAGATATATACACAATTTAAGACCTAACCAGGAACGGTTGCGAAAATGCAACACTAGGTCTTCTGGCAGGAATTGAACCCACGGCTCTGCGATGCCGGTGCAGCGCTCTAACCAACTGAGCTACAGAGGCCAGTTGCTGAGCTGTAACCGTAAGTTCTGTATATATAG
The DNA here is from genome assembly GCA_016169945.1 of Trachythela sp. YZ-2020. Taxonomy (NCBI): domain Eukaryota; kingdom Metazoa; phylum Cnidaria; class Anthozoa; order Malacalcyonacea; family Clavulariidae; genus Trachythela; species Trachythela sp. YZ-2020. The sequence goes on from JADLSH010000389.1 coordinate 6,247,294, forward strand.
GTTATCGGGTGTGCGGGTTGTGATAAGGTGAACTTCAAAGATTGTTTTGCACTTCACTTGGTTGAACTAGAATACTGGGTTTGGTGGAAAATCCAGCTCAGGTTAGCAACGTAACTGGCCTCTGTAGCTCAGTTGGTTAGAGCGCTGCACCGGCATCGCAGGGCCGTGGGTTCAATTCCTGCCAGAGGACCTAGTGTTGCATTTTCGCAACCGTTCCTGGTTAGGTCTTAAATTGTGTATAATTCTGAATTGTGTAGTTTAGTTCGTTTTCAGAACGGTACAGTAAGATACACGCATACCTTTAAGATACGCAGAAATCAGAATGGGAATGGTGTTGTGTTGTGTTGTGTTGTGTTGTGTTGTGTTGTGTTGTGTTGTGTTGTGTTGTGTTGTGTTGTGTTGCCAATAACAATCACAATAACAACAAGAACAATAACAACAACAACAGCAACAACAATAACGACAATAACAATAGCAACAATAACAATAGCAACACTTACAATAGCAACAACAATAATAGCAACAACAACAATAACAATAAAATGACGATGACGATGGCAATGGCAATGAGCCAATAACAATCACAATAACAACAACGACGACGAACAGCCACTTGAACTGCTTATTTCGCACTGTTACAAAATAATATTTTCTAACTTAAAACAATTTAAAATTTACTAAACAAGAAGATCTTACCATAACACTCGCATTCTTAGGACGTGGGAATGGTGTCCACACATTGAGTATTAAACAGTCTTCAGTGATTGTCAGCCCAGACTGCATTGGTTGAATACATGCAATTATATTTTCAGTACTCTTTAAGGTGCCTAAATAGAAAATACGTTTCCTGTTAAAAAGATTCTTGCCTTTCTAGTTGGAATCCGAACTCCATTTGGGCAAATGTTCGAGAATTTGGAGAAAATTTTATGCATAGAAGTGAAAAAATGTAATTTCGAACGGCAATATTTAATAGTATCGTAATTGACCATTTCTATTCGCAATGATGCAAGAAGGTATATCATTTAACAGCTAAACACCTGATCTTTATTGCTAAAGAAAGAGTAAATCTATAAACTCAATACCTATCGCACGATAGCATAACAAAGTTGGATTAACCTTTTCGATACGCTCTGTATAACGAACTATTTTCGTTGGTGTCGAAACGTTGAGTCATCGATGTGATTCGACAGGGGATTGTATTTATTTACCATAACAAGGAAAACCATGTCAAAAATTGGAAAACTGAAAAATTACCGTTCCAAGGTTTTTTAGGTTGAGGTTTTTCAAATCTTAGTTGATCAACTGGAGCTTCAGCATACGGAATATTGAGGAACTTCTCGACACTGATTCCAGGTAATATGGAAGACTGGATTATGCCTCGTATCAAACCTGTATTGGTCCTGATCACTGTGGAATATAAATTTACTTTCAGTGAAGATCAGATTAACATTTAACCTCGTATCAAGCAAGTAAGTGAGGAAGCAAGCAATCAAGCAAACAATGCAAGCAAGCAAGCAAACAAAATGTAATTTTGTGTTTTATATAGGGGATCAAAAGCTATTCTGCCGGGGCTTCCTTTGTATAACTCTGAGGAGGGGGGGAGCTCTTCAAGTGCACCAATACTGTACCCTTGTTTCTAGTTTACTGTGTCTACTACTGAGAAATTTTGCTCTTTTACTTTCATGGGTTAGTACGGACAGGAAACGTAACCGTTAGATCAGAGACGTTCTGCGAATAGCGCAATTTGTGATGCCTTAGAGCGACTTTAGGCGATTTTTTTTTGTCGAAGTTGGCTTGATTAAAATTTGCCATTACGTAATGTTTAGTACTTATCAAGCTCAGTGCTTAGTAACCAAGCCTAGTGATCCAAAAAAATAGTTCTGCCTGCGCCACCGAAGACCCTAAAATAACATTCAATTTGTAACATCAGGCAATGGCCAAAGAACCATTTGCATTTTAATTTACATATGGAAATTCGTTATAGTGAATTCCCTTGCCTGATGTTATGAATTGAACTGTGTGAATGCTGCCTCAGAAATGTTCATTCGATGCGCAGTCGACTTACAGTCGAGATTCGCAATCTGTGTATTATGTCGAAATGTTCCCCCGGTTTAACTGTAGTCCTCCACTAGCATAGCATGTAATCATAGCAAAACCCCAACACTATCAGCATAAATTGCTGCAATATGCATACCTTCTCCCTGATTGGCTGATATCACATAAGGAACGTTAAGGAGGAACATTATGACCAACATAATATCCTGTGAAACAATGAGAATATAACATGTACAGTAAACTTTATAAACGCTTTCATATTATAATTTCAAATGAATCATAGATAAATAACCTATGTAAATATCGAATCTACTTAAAGCCTAGTTCAAACGTCGCGCTTCTCATGTGCCGAACCTAATTCGAAGTGCTTGGCACGTAACATGCACGACGTTTGAATTAATTAAATTCGACGATTTTGATTAATTCCGACAACGATATTAAGTTTGACAAAGACAGTCGTGCCTAATGTATTTAGTTCGACACGGCGCGTCGTCGATTCAAACGAATGTAATACGTTTGGTCGATAAAAGCAAGGGGCAAATCACTCCACAAAAGTGTACGAAATTTTTGGACTTTCAGAAGTCCGGGAATTTTATGGTCGGACTTTTTGGGACTTTTCTGGAATTTGCGTATGAACCAAAAAGCATTTTTTCGCCGATTGCTCTAAATGCTCTGTTAAACTTATACATACAGTAAAACACATTAAGAAAAAAATGTCAAAACTGAACGAGTGGATACTTAATTGGGAGTGAATTCTAAAAAAAATAAACAATTGGCTGGGACATGTATTTAGAAAAACTGCCAAAAATATTTACATTACTTTAATTGATGTCGACTTTTTACGCCGACGTGGCATAACCTTTTGTACCACGTTCACAGTCAACGAAACTGAATGATCTCGGCTTTCAATTCGAGTAGTTTCGTCGATTGTTGAAAGATTATTTTTCAAAAATAGGTTTCCAGGGGCCGGTTGTTCAAAAGTCGATTAACTTAACCCAGGATTAGCGCTAACCAAGGGTTAAAAATCCTTAACCCTGGGTTAGCTAATCCTGGGTTAAGAGGGAATGAGAATGGAAAGAGCAAATGTTGCTCTTTAACCTGATGTAAAAATTATTTTCGGGTTTTTTGTTATTGCGGAATTATAATTACCTAAATATCGGGAAAATCACAACATAAACCTGTCAACATCTCAGACAATAAGGCACCCCGCTCAGACCAGACAGTCGAAATTTTAAAGATTTGTACTTGTTTTCCTTGCTATTTGGATATGAAATATAAAATATAGATAATTTATCACTAGTTTGCATAGGATAAAATGATTGCCCAATAATCAGTAATACGGCACCGATAGGAACGTCTCTTGTGATTGGCTATTTTCTACTTCCTCTAACGGGTGTAGTAGTTTTTGATTGACTCTCCTATTATTACTCTCCTATTATTAGGACTAGGGGTAGTGTTAGGGATATGAGCCAATCAGAGAGAATGTTACGATGTCAAAGAGCGTCTCACCCTCCAGTACGTGCTGGTGTTTCCCACAATCTAAATGCTGCACCATAGAGGAGTGTCTCATAAAAGTTCTAGTGCACCCTTCCTCAGGGCACGTAAACAGATCGCCGTGAGTTGATGCTATTGGCGGTTCTTTGTCGCAGTCTCCCGGTTCCTATACGCGTCGTGCGCGTGCTCGATTTTTCACGTCAGAAAATCCATCTGGGTGCGCCTGAATCACGACAAGAGACGGTATATCGTCTGAAGAACATGTGTCAGTTCTAAGTCGTTCAAGTTCCAGGTCATACGCTTTCCATACAGGCATCCCCTTTTTCTCAAATTTGACACTGTAGAGGGTGCTCACACCATCCAGCTTGTAAGCAGGTATTATAGGAATGGAAACTGACTCGCACAGGCTATTTCTCGCCTGCGCCAGCCAATCCCCAGGGAGGAGCGATGTGCGGGGCAAATGGGTCCATGTCGAGATATCGCTTGGAAATGAAAAAAATGATGCACGAGCCAAATTTAGCTCAACTACTGAATGCACATAATTTATTCCGACACTACTGATGTGCCTGTAAATATTTCTTTCACAGAACACCGAAGGGACGACCACTTCTCGTTTATATCTTATATCGGACGAACAAATAACTCCTACAAGTTTTTTAAAAGAGCAAGTCGCTTCCATATTCTGGTCGTTGTTGCGGTTATAACGAACTAAATTTAGCGCATATATTCCGAAAGTGGAAAATAAAAAGGTTATACAGCTGGCCGGCTTGGTAGTTATTTCCTTTCTATATTTGGATGTCTTATTTATACCGCAAAACAGGTCACTTTATACACCTAGTGTGTATAGCCATCTGCACATAGAGTCTATAGAACCAGCTCTAATTTGAAAAAGCTCAATTTTTTTACAAATATATAATAGATTTTTGAAGAGCTATTGGTTCTAGCAGGAAGTTTATAAGGAACTGATTGTAATATATAATTGACTTAAGATCACACGTGTCGATTTTTTGTAACATGATTATTTAACATGAGACAATTTATTCTTGCAAAATCCCGATAAACATGCAAGTTAGCTTAAAATGATCTATATTTTATATCCAAATATTAAACAAGAGAAAACAAGTACAAATCTTTAAATTTAGACGACTGACTATAGTCTGAGCAGCCGCAGCGTGTCTGGTTGTCTGTCTACACAAATGTCTGTCTACATAATTGTCTATCTGCATAACTGTCTATCTATAAATGTCGTACAAGGGAACGGAAGAGGGGATATAGAGGAAAGCATATAAGAAAGCATCTTAAATACTTCTTATATGCTTTCCTCTATATCTCCTCTTCCCTTCCCTTGTACGACATTTATAGCGCTTTGATAAGTGTAACGCCTGTGCGCAGGCCTTCGACCCTATAATCGGGCCGAAGCCTGCACGCAGTCTATATCTTTACATATTAATTATATTTTGTTATGATTGTTATGACTACTTTATTTTCATTGGTTAATCTTCGCGTGACAGCTTTTATAGCGTTGCTATAAAAACTGATGTAATGTGTTTATCTGTCTACTAATTTCTCCTGACGAAGGGCTTTAGCTCGAAACGTCGAGATTTTGTTTATATCTTTTAGGCACACGCGAATCAACCCTAATTTGTCTCTATATGTCCGTGGCCGACGCTGAACTAAAGTCTAAGAAAATAAATTAGTTGCATGAATCAAGCAATCGGGTATACATGTATTTCTAGTTTACGTTATTCGTTAATTAATGCAGTTTAAGTTAATTAATTGTTCAAGATCACACGATTCACTTCAGTTTAATATTTCTGTCAAAAGCCAATAAACATGCAAACTAGTTTAAACTAGGAGTTACTATCGCAAGGAAAGTGCTGCCTTGACGCACAAAGGCATGGAAAATTCCGCAACATAATTAGTATTAAATATTGAACTTATTGAAATTGCTAATGATACACTGTATGTATTGATTTATTTTGTTGTCAAAACGTTGAGATTACAACACTGTGACGACTACAACAACAGGACACACTATACTATTGTAAATGGTATATACTGTACAGTATTAAGCAAGATATTTGAGTGTGTTATTGTTAATGGAACTCTTGGTACCAACATCAAATGTTAATAGAAGTCATTGTTTACTTCAAAGTTGTCAATGGCATCTTGAATAACTAATTTGAAATCATAGAGGCAGTGTCTTTTAATATTTTTGTGGTGCAATTAGCTGGTTGTCTGTGTTCATAAGATATTGATAATGCATTTGCCATGTGCAGTCTTTGACTCTTTGTTCCTATCTGTAGATGTTTCATACATGTATTTAATCAACATTTGGTTCCATCAGTGTTCATCTGTACTGCCCAGTGAATTGTCGAAATACATGATTATACAGCAAACCAACATAATGGGTGTCTCTCTCCAAAACAACTTTGAAACACATTACACAGGATCCACACCAACATGACATGTTGGAAATACATAATTCTTCGTATGGCAGATGGCACCCCATAAGAGATGATGTAATATATCCATATTATTTTGAAACAACCATCAAGTATCAAGTAAATATACATTTCTGTGTAATCCAGCTGTTCAGATGGTACCAGTCAGTGAAATGATTAACATTAAGCTCAGTAAGAATTCCAAAACCCAAAAGAAATATTTAGTATGTGAATTTACCTGTGTAAGGAAAAAAAGGGGGATACAGAAAATTTTAAAGAACAAAACTCGCTATTTTATCTTTGCCGACAATCACATTTTCATACATACAGTGTCGGTGATAGAGTAAAATTGATTAAAATAGATTGATAAAATTAATTTGAACATGAAATGTGTTAAACATTTCATTAGGGAATATAATATATACTTACAGTACATACTATGTTGTAATAGGGATCCATGATTCCATCTCTTATTCAAACTCACGGGTTTGTTTATGTGAGTCAAATAAAAAGAAATCATCCATTTGCTTTATTAAGGCCATTATATAACCTTCTAATATTAAAATAGCATGACTACCATTGAAAAAAGTATTCAAAAGTGCTGTATGAATATCATAGTAGTGAGACTCAATTTCTCAATCAGTTATAAAAACCTTGGAAGCTCTTTTTGATAATTTATAAACCAAATTTGGTTTTCATTTTCTGCCTCAACAGGTTCTACCACAATGGGTAGATTGTTATATTGTGCCTCAATGGGCTCTACCACAATGGGTAGGTCAATGTTATTTTGTGCCTCAATGGGCAGATCAATATTACTTTTTGCCTCAATGGGCTCTGCCACAATGGGCAGATCAATGTTACTTTCCGCCACAATAGGCAGATCAATGTTATTTTGTGCCTCAACGGGCAGGTCGATGCTATTCTGTGCCTCAAAGGGCGAATCAATGCCTTTTAGTGCCTCAGCCAACTCTACAACAACAGGTAGATCACTATTATTTGTCGCCATCACAGATAATGTAGCTGTTTTTGCCTGTACAGGCGATATTACAGATCCACAGATCTCGTAAGAAAACATGTTCTTACCACATGAAACACTGACAACTGTTGGTAAGTCATCTATAGACAAAAATTCTACACCTGGGTCTAGGATAATTAAGCCATTATCTAGTGCTTTTAAGTACATTTTGTCTCCTTGCAATAAGACATTTAATGTTGTTTTGACCAATCGATCAGCTGGTTATTTTGGGCTGTTAAAATAGCCGATAAACTCATGAAAGCACATTGCTTCTCTCTAGATTGAACACTAAATAGTTCATCGCCTTGATGTATGTCAGTAGAAAGAAACAGAGCCATACTTACCTAAGATTTTCTGAAAAATTTCGATCTTTTCGCATCCGTATATAAAGTTTTCGAAATATTGACCGAGCACATCGAAAGAAACATGCATGCGTGCGCATACAATTACAATATCGCGTTCACTCCCCATAATTTTAAAAATGACTTCAAGCTCGACCTTTTGTCCCGGAATTACGATAAACATCTTAACCGACGCCAAATCCAAATCTAGGGAGATTGAAAGGCAACTGTACGTATCTCGACAAAATGAACTTCAAAGTGAGAACTTACTGCTGAAACAAGAAAATGAAGCGCTGAAAGAAAAGATCGCTAATTTCTCGTTTATTATGTCGGATCTTAACACCAAAGTGAAGGATTGCGAGAACGAAAAACTCAGCTTAGTGACAGCCATAAAAATCATTCAAGCAGACAACCAACACGCGATGAACTCCGAGGGGATTTGGCAAACTCAAAAATATGAAAGGAAACCTAAACAAGTAACCGGCAATATCCATCCTGACAGACGAGAAATAGAAACAAAAAATCAGTACACAGTACTAAGTGATACCGACGAGGAAAGAGTTTTCGAATATGAAGGCAATGGCTCAAGTAACGTTGACCAAACTGCTACTGTCGTCTCCCCATCTTGCAAAAATAAACTGCATACTTCTGCCTCTGGTGAGAAGGTAAAGCAATCTAACAGAAATACTAAAGACAAAAACAAAGCGGCGAGAAAATATCGTAGAGTGACAAGCACCCAAACAGACCAAAACAAGAGCCCACGAAATCAAAATCAATCTGAAGAAACAAAACACAAACCAACAGTCGCTATTCTCGGAGACTCAATGATAAAATATGTAAACAAAAAACGGCTGCAAAACGGCGTAAACCATAGTATCAGAATGAAAACATTCCCTGGCGCTACCACCTCCGATATGGTTCATTACGTTAAACTAACATTACTGACAAAACCGGATGCTGTTATTATACATCTGGGCACTAATGACCTCAGAAACGATTCTCCAGAAAGAGTGGTACAATCCATTCATAAGCTTGGAAAGGAAATCATACGAGACAACGAAAAGGTTCAACTAACGTTCTCGTCAATTATCACAAGAAATGATGATGCAAATCTGGCTACAAAGGTAAAGCACTGTAATGAATTACTTACTGAATTATGTATTGAGCAAAATTGGGGCTTGATAAACAATGACAATATAGACAAATACCAATTAAATAGTTATGGCTTACATTTGAATAAGAGGGTTCTGCATCTCTGGCTAAGAACATCAAGAACTATTTGAATAATAATTGACTAATTATCTTAAATCATAGTTTTATAGAGAACCTCACAGACCCAAACAATCCAGTATTAGATCAAAATGAAAGGGTGTACCCGAAGCTTAAAGGCTTTAAAATTGGACATTAAATATTGCCAGCTTAGTTAAACATAAAGAAGAATTATTGGTTTTTCTTGCTAAACAACCGTTCGACATAATGTGCATCAATGAAACAAGACTTGACAGCTCTATAAACAACTCTGAGGTTAAAATACAGGGTTATGACTTAATAAGACGAGATAGAAATCGAAATGGAGGAGGGGTAGCTATTTATTTAAGGAATGTCATTCCTTATATAAACAGAGCTGATTTAATTCCAGACAATGTGGAGGCGATTTGCCTCGAATTTAAAAACCCAAAAACTAAATCAGTATTAATCTCTACTTGGTACCGTCCTCCAGGTTCAAATATAGAATTTTTTAATGACTTCGAAAATTTCTTAAAAAAGATTGATAGTGAAGACAAAGAAATAGTCATAACGGGTGATTTCACTGTGACTTCTTAAAAAGCGATTGTAAAAATAGTAATACCAAGCGACTTCAGGACCTAATAGACATCTATCAATTACAACAAAACATTGACAAGCCAACCCGAATAACCGAATTAACAAACACATTGATAGATATCATAATTACAAAAGTTGACGATACCAAAATTATAGGATCGGGTGTAATAGAGCTGGGAATAAGTGACCATGATGTGGTATATATCTGCAGAAAAATAGGAATACCTAGAGAGAAGCCGAAGATAATAGAAACAAGGCAATTTAAATACTTGAATGAAACTGATTTTCAAAATGACTTAACACAAGCGTTCAGATACTTCACGTATAACTCAGATCCAAACATCGCATGGCAGGAGTGGAAGGAAATTTTTCTTCAGATTTCTGATGCCCATGCTCCAAACAGATCTAGGAAAGTGAGAAATGAATGCTGCCCATGGCTGAACAATGAAATTAAAAAAATAAGCTATCACAGAGATTATCTTAAAAAGAAAGCAGTGAAATTAAATTCTGCTACATATCATGAAGCTTATAAAAGATGCAAAAACCAAGTGACCAAACTTATAAGGAATGCAAAAACACATTATTACAAAACAAATCTAGAAAACAGCAAAAACAGTAAAGATAGCTGGAAATATATTAATGAACTACTTAATAGGAAGTCGAAAACAAGTTGACTAGCATACTGAACAGCATAAAGACGGGAAAGGCAGCAGGGCTTGATAAAATCACTAATAAATTACTAAAGGCTGCAGGTAATACTATATGTGAGACCTTACTTTATATATTTAACTTGGTCTTAGTCACTGGTATTTTTCCAGATGACTTAAAACAGGCCAAAGTAACTCCAATTTATAAGGAAGGTGACAAAAGTGAATGTGGGAACTATAGACCAATTTCTGTAATATCGGCTATTGCAAAAATTTTAGAAAAGCTTATTTATGATCAATTAATCACCTTTCTGAATGACGAGAAAATTATCTCAAAACAACAATCGGGCTTTCGCAAACGCCACTCTACTGAAACCGCTCTCCTGCAAGTAACAGACAAATATTTAATGAATATCGATAAAGGCTTAATAAATGGTGTCTTGTTCCTTGACCTTAAAAAAGCGTTTGATACGGTTGACCACAAAATCCTTTTAGCAAAACTAGAGCTATATGGATTTCAAGGAGTAGCTCTGAAGTTATTTAAATCGTATTTAGCCAACAGAATGCAAATATGCACAGTTCAAGGAACTAAGTCCCAAATGAACAGGATAATATGCGGAGTTCCCCAAGGATCAAACTTAGGGCCATTGTTGTTTTCGTTATATATAAATGATCTTCCAAACTGCCTTGAACAAACACAGGCTTCAATGTTTGCAGATGATACAAATATATCAAGCACTGGTATTTCACCTGCAGATATAGAAAGGAAGATAAATAATGACTTATGTAAGGTCAATAACTGGCTAGTGGCAAATAAGCTAACTTTAAACGTTAAAAAAACTGAGTTTATGCTGATAGCCTCTAAAAGGAAATTGAAACAATTTACAGAAAACCCGCACATATTAATTGGCAGCCACACCATCAAACAAGTGACAAATAAGAAAGTACTGGGGATTACTATAGACGAAGAATTAAAATGGAATGAGAATAATGATATTCAGTGCAAAAAACTCTCTAAATCTATTGCTTTATTAAAACGAGCGAAAAGATTCGTAACTCGAACTGCACTAATTAATATGTATAATGCATTAGTTTTACCTCACTTTACATACTGCTCAAATGTGTGGAATGATGGCAGTCGCACTCACATTGAAAAGCTATTCAAAATGCAAAAAAGGGCGGCCCGAATAATCACGGGATCAAATTATGAAGTAATATCAAAGGATATATATTTGAAAGCTTAGGCTGGGAATCAATTGAAAAAACGCTTAAGAAACGTGAAATGACTATGACATTCAAGGCCTTACAAGGCGAACTACCAGAATACATAACAGATATGTTCAAACTTAGCCACAATGACGTGTATCCTCTAAGGAGTAATGACTGTAAACTTTATTTAGAAAAACCCAACACTGACTTCATGAAGAAGTCCTTTTCATACCGGGGAGCTTCCTCATGGAACAATCTCCCAAATGATGTTGTCAATGGTTACAAGCAACTCTCCGCAAGAAATTTAATTAATAATTACTTTAATTAATAATTACTTTAACGAGTTGGAAAGGGATAGTCAGTGACAACATATATGTGGAGGATTGTTCGGAATGAGGTTATATAACTAATGGGTCTGTGAGAGTTAATGAGAGTTAATAAGAGTTAATATAAGTTAGTATGCATGCATCTATTGTAATTATAGAAACTGTTTTCGTCATGTTATAGTGTTTTTAATATTTATTTTTAATATATGTATATAGTCTAACGGCCCCTTGAAAAGCAGCACCGACGCTGAAGGGTCACCGTTATTAAATAATTTGAAATAATAATAATAATGCACCAATGGTTGGTCGCCAAGTCCAACTAGGACTCAATTTCAACGAGCTGGCTGACCTGAACGCGGGTCCGCCTGTTTCTCCGTCATCTAGAGTTCCACCTGTTCCTCTAGGATAACCTACAGTTTTTGCATGCTTTGTCGTGTCTTGACTGCCCGTACTGTCTCAGTATAACCGATCGTGGTCTCAGTATAACCGATGCGGACCTCAAGTGTAATGACATTGACATTTGCTGTATTTCCGAAACCTGGCTTAAACTAATAGTACCAGATCATCTTGTTTGCCCTGATGGTTTTTCTATCATAAGAAAAGACAGAATTAATTGTACAGGAGGCGGCGTGGCGATTATTTGTAGAAGTGACTGGAAAATGTATCAAATGTTAAACGTGGATGGTCCATTTGAATGCTCATGGGCGGAAATTGTCACGAAAAACTCGAATGTGCATGTTGCAACTATATACCACCCTTCTGATTGTGACTCTAATGAAAATGATTTAATTGAATATTTGATAGACCCCTGCGAAAAAATATTGTCTTCTAGACCGAGTTCCAAGATAATCATAGCAGGTGATATCAACAAACTAAATATTCGAAATCTGCTCAATCAGCTTCCGTTTACTCAACTTGTTAAAGCTCCCACAAGAGGTCAAGTGAAAGTAGTTACAAGCTTAGTAAAAACTGATCATGATATGGTAATAACCTATCCTCGCAATGCAATTAAAGCAAAAAGAAGAGATTCCTATTTTAGAGATGTGAGACAGCGTAGGAAGATAAAAATGTCATCTGAACTAGAAATTTTAGATTGGAATATGATAAACATGGATGGGCAAACTCCAGATGAAATGACGCTGAATTTGGAAGGAAATTTCATTAGAGACGGCTCCTACTATAACAAAAATGTTTAATACTTCCTTGAAACTTAGTAAGGTCCCTGAAACGTGGAAGCATGAAAATGTATTGCCAGTACCCAAATAATCTATCTTAAATTCTTGTAATCAACAAGACCAATATCGCTAACCAGTATTATAATGCGATTATTTGAGAGAAGTGTGCTCAAAACTGAGATATCACATGTCACAAGAGATGCTATTGATTCTGACCAGTTTGCCTATAAGGAAGGACACAATTCGATCATGGCCTTGATTAAGATCCAGCATATATGGTCACGATGGTTAGAAAGAGATGCTAAATATATCAGGGTAATATCTTATGACTTTAGCAAAGCATTCGATAGCGTTCCACATGATATCTTATGTGGAAAGATCAAGAAGCCTTCTATCAATCTGTAAATCGTAAATTGGTTAACAGAAAACAAAGAGTAGTAGTGGATGGAATAGAAACTGAATATTTGAATATTAATCGAGGGGTTCCTCAAGGAACAGTTTTGGGGCCTGTCCTGTTTTCGATCATGGTGAATGATATTAAAACAGTTGATCCAATTAACCAGCTAATTAAGTTCGCGGATGATATGACATTAGGTGCACCAGGAAACCAAAACGGAGACACAACGCAAGCTGAGGTAGATGGTATACAGGTATGGACAGAAAATAATCGAATGTCCTTAAATATGAAAAAGACGTATGAAATGATTGTTCGAGGAAATGCTCCTATGTCGTTATCTGTTCCCTTCCCACTCATTGAAAGAAAGACATGGCTAAAGATTTTAGGAATTACACTTGAAGATATTCCTGGCAAGTGGGACATGCAATTTGAAGAAATGTTGACAAAAGCCTGCACGAGAATGTACATAATGCGTGTGTGTAAATACTATGGTCTCCCAATCGAACAATTAGACATGCTGTTTAATAGTCTATTTATGCCAATAATTACTTACGGGATAGAACTTTGGGGAGGCGCATATTTTAATAAATACATCAAATTGATAAATTTATAAATCGGGCACACAGAAATGGTTATATATTGGAAAGACGGAATATTAAAGATATATGTAGCAAACGTGACAAGAAACTCTGGGATAAAATATTACTTAACAAGGATAATGCATTACAGGAGCTTCTACCAGATAAATTAAAAGGACAGCTAAGGCCAAGTGGGCACGATTTCGAACTTCCTCGCATTAGGACAGAAGATGCCTGTTTAACTTGGTCTAATCAATTTTTAACTCTACATTTTTAATACTATTAATATTTCTAACATATATGTGTTAATATCTGCCTCTTCCGCAGGCTCTTCTACATATGTTAATATAGTATATAATTATATAGATCAAATATAATTATTCTAATTATTCGGTTTCCTCGTTAACTATTCGTTTTTTCCTCATTAGTTATTTGTTAGCGCGACTGCGGACGAGGCAGTGTTAATATTATAATCACCTATATTATATTTTATTTATATTTTTTACAATGTAAACTCAGACGTGTGTTCTGAAGTATTTAATAAAGACTGTTATTATCATTCTTATTATTATTAGACCATTAGGTCTTAACTCGCTAAACAACATGCCGGAGCTGGCTCAACCCTCTGCAATCTAGAGGTCCTCCGTTTCTTCTAGGTAAAAACTTAGGTGAGCTAGAGCCTCTAGACTCTTCAACCACTTCCTTGCCCAAAATATATGCCACAAAATGCGTTTGTTGTGTGTGTTCTCTTGCTACATTTGGTAGTTGTCCAAAGTACTTTATGATATATTTCAACATACTAGAAATACAATCACGCAGAACCTCCTCGCACATTTGACAATTAGTTGCCAAAGGACGAAGGCGAGGTAATTGCAAGCCTATAGAGTATAGTCAGTTTTAGTCACTGAACCGAGGGCGAATTAGTAGAAATTTCAAAGAGAAAAAGACAGGCAGAAAGTTACGAGGCCAGTTTCAAAGGTTAATATATAGTACAAAATTCATGCAGCGCTTTACTTCATGGCCGTTGATAAATATGACGGCAAAAACAATACTCACAACGAGTATGAAAAATATATTGAAGAAAAACAAAAACAAACAAATTCGTGAGAAATACTTTGTCTTTGGAATGGCTCATATACAAAATAGAATGGCTTTAAAAATATCTCTAAGCTATATTTTTACTGCACATAACAATATAAATGAGGATAAAACGAATAATTTACAAACTATTTAACAATTAGTCGCCGAAGGCGAGGTGATTACAAGTGATTACTGGTCACTGACCAGCGACTATCACATTTTAGAGGCTCAATTTGGACCAATCAGAATGCAGGAAAATCGATAGTCACCTGGAAATTTCTACTAAAAGTATATAATCACTTGAGAGTTGAGCCGTACGGAAAAAGTTTACATGTATATTTCAACAGCGAAAAAAACGCTGCTTCGGGGAGAAAAAAAGTGTATTTGTTATCGCTTACCTTGAAAAATGTCAATAATATATCCTTCTTGAAATTTATTATTAATTTTTTCCATTAAATATTTTGAAATCAAGCTCGAAAAACCGATTTTTCGGTTTCAAACCACTGAGCTTAATATATCAGGAGGACGTGCCGCTAATGTCAGCCTGGCAAAAAAGTGTCCGCAAAAACATGGCGGATTTTGGCATTTGCTGACGCCAATTGGTTCCTTTTGGCCATGGTATTGCCACTGACCAACCGCGATCCTAAGTTTTCAACAAAATTCTTTGCCCCCCTGGTTTAATTTTTCCCGCCTTGCTTTAGTTATATTTTTTATATCTTGACAAGTCTTCAGAGAAAAAATGCCTTTTTGCTGCGCCTTTGGTTGCCATAATTCCTTATCAAGGAAAACTATTTCTTCTCACCGGTAATGTTTCATCTATCTTTTTTACTGTGCTTTAATTGTACTAAATAAATACAGTTGTTTTAAAAAAGGTGACACCAAATTTTCGTGTTTTAAACTAAAAATTGCAGATATTTGTATTTATTTTTTTGCGGTCCGGTATCCAGTTAAATGGTGCGTTTTTATTGGCTAACGAGCGGTCCGGTATCCCGCTATCCGAACCGGATACCGGACCGTTGCGTGAGCAAAACAAAACAAAACAAAATTTTCAAATTTCGCAAATATTCAAGGTTTTAAACTTAACACCGAAATGTACAGTGAAGACGATAGTCACAGTGAAAGTGAATTCTATTACCCAGACGAGATGGAAAAAGAAAACAACTTAGACGAATTTAAAAAATTTATTGAAGGACAAAGGTCAACAAAAAACAACTTACGATTTAACGTGCTGTTTTAAACTCTCAAACTATTAAATAGTTTTAAATATTTGAACTTGTTTTGACCACAGTTTTGACATTGTGTAACCGTTAATGAATTCCAAATGTTTGTAACGGAAGTAAGTTGACCTACGCGCGTCATTTGTAAATAATAAAATTATTTTGCTGAATTTGTTAAATTTTTTGCAGTTTCATTTCTTAGACCACTAAAAATAAAAATGTTATTTAATGGCTTAGCTCGGTCCGGATAGGGGAATACTGTGCCCGAAGTCGCGACTTCGGGTACAGTATTCCCCTATCCGGACCTCGCAGCCATTAAATAACATATAATATCTTTTAGCACATGTCGTTGTGTTTATATTGCCAGTTTGAGACGGGTTATAACTTATTCTACGTATTTGTACTTATATTACTAATTTAGTTACCCCTTGGGCAGGATGTCGGCAAAGTACTAGAAATGCATGCATGCAGCAACCCCTCACCACAGCAAACAACGACAGTTTCCAACATTATTCTAAGGTTTTTTGTTGCAAAATCTGCGATGCAAAATGCAGGAAAAAGGCCGTTGCACCAGCAGTCTTTCTTCTGGAAATGGGATTCGGTAAATCAGTGGCCGTGTTGGTCGGTATCTTCGATTCAGGCATAATTTTCGCTAAAAAACATAATTGGATTATCTACAACCCCTCCCCCCACCCCTCTCCCATTTATGACGCACTCAAAGGACAGGATCATATAAGTGAACTTCTTAACATAAGTGTTTTCGTTCATCTCAGATGAGTTTGAAGGAAAATAATGCTCTAATAGCTTCAAAGTAAAACTGTAAGGAAACCGGAAAATATATATAGACTTATAGAGTTAGAAGTTAAAGACCATGTAAAGTCCATTCTGCGCATGTGCTGTGGGGGATCCCGCGATGTAAACAATGCCCAAATTTCGCGTTGTTTCGACTAAAATGCGACATCTTCTAAATCAGAAACTCGAATCTGTATTTATTTAAAGCATGGCGAACCAGAGTACATCATAATATTTTGAATATAGCATGTTAAAATGTAAACAAACGGACGTTGCCGGTTTGTTTACATCGGGACTTTACATCACCTTTAAGGGTTTTTTACTTTCAAGTAGTGGAAGCACTGTAGTCATAGCAACACTGAGACAAAATAATACAAATTTTTAGGTTACAAAAAATTGTACAAAACAGGATACAAATCGGCCAAAAATAATAAAAATATAGTTGTTTTAGCTATAGAATTCCCTGCAGAGGTTTTGACTCTTGCACGAACAACAATCAGCTTGGAACGTCCAATTAAAAAATAATTTGTCGATTGTTTGCAAAATATAACAACAAGCAGCTGGAACGTGATGCCAATTTTGTTAATGCATGCTCACTTTAAATATTAATTTGTCGATTGTTATGAAAAACTCTGAAACCGTCACGCAAATCAACCTACACACAATTTGAATTTTGTCATTCAAATCGATCTATTTTCTGAAGATCAATAGCCCCACAAGTCTGCTTCGATAATAGAGCGAGATAATCCTTAGAGGTTAAAGTCTACCGGATATGAAGGCTGTAAAAATAGGGAAAGAGGGATATAAAACTAAAAAATATCATTCTAAATCAACCAATCAAAGTGCAATCATATTTTGCGCATGCGCCGTGCGAGAGGGTGCGACTATTTCTCATTTACAGCTTGGCAAACTAACTCAGTTTAAAGTTGAGAATCATCGAGAAGACATGAAGATCTTTCATATAATTATGTTTGGGCTACAAATTCTGATGTCGTGGCTGTTGCTTGGCCTTGCTGCATCAAAAGGAAACATTTACGTAGACACTAGTATGCCAGATGGCGCGTTTCATGTAATACGACGATGTAAGTCTCTTCTCGCTCTTTGTATAAAATTTTATCTGTAATTGAGAACCACTTTTGCGATTTTATGCATGAAGGGCTTCAAGATCAGAGAAAACCTTACATTAATGTACTGAAGTTTTTACCATGTCAAAATAAAGTTTTATTGTATTGTCTGCAGATTTGACTATATATATATATATATCCAGACATGCGTGAAGTTTCTTGGGGCCAGAGTGCTCAAACGACCACAAGGGAAGTGAGCTTTTGCATTATAGCTTATAGCCACCAATTAACCTCACAGAGTGCTCAACAACACAAAGTGAAGGAGCATATATAGTCAAATCTGCAGACATGCATGTTTCGCCGTTCAACGGCTCGTCAGTGCAGCTTGTAACGCAGTCTAGATGCGAGTGACTTCGTATTTATATACCATACTCCTGCCCTCACCAAGCGCATGTGGTACAACACTCAGACACATGCGCATCCAGACATGCGTGAAGTTTCTTGGGGCCAGAGTGCTCAAACGACCACAAGGGAAGTGAGCTTTTGCATTATAGCTTATAGCCACCATAGGCGACCACAAGGGAAGTGAGCTTTTGCATTATAGCTTATAGCCACCATAGGCGACCACAAGGGAAGTGAGCTTTTGCATTATAGCTTATAGCCATTATAGCTTATAGCCGCCTAAACGTGTAGGTTTAGGTCTACGAAACGCAAAGAGTGCTCGACAACATATAGTTATAATTAGAGCAAATTAACAACATATAGTTAGAGCAAAGGATCGAAACTATCGATATTGGAATCATATATGAATAGAGTGCTCAATACCAAGGTAGGGCGAATTAGATTAGAAGACAAATTTGAGCCACTTCATATAACTTTCTTTTCACTACAAATTTGTTTCTTATGACAAGCTGAACTTCCCACACTCATCAGGTGAATAATGCGTCTATATTGTTGCCTAGGAGATACTATATACATGTTTGACGTCATTTACAATGAGATAAAGGTGTTATATTATACACTTAATGTCTGGTCCCGAGGGAAATAGTTTGTTTTGTTTTCCCGAGAGTCTCAATGACGCTCTGACTTTCGAGCTGAACGGTCAGAACTTCTAAGCTCTCTTAAAATCTACTTATATTGCTAACATAAGTTGAGCTAGTTATGGCAACGAAGGCACTTAAGAAAGAAAATGATCTTTTGCGATTAGAAATTAAAGAAATGAGGAGCCAATTAAATAAAATCAACGAAAATTTGAATGTTAAACTGCCGCGAAGGCAGCCATTCAAACTAATCCATCGCGAGATACCGTAGATCCAGACGAGACTAAGGAACAGGCTAAAGCTGTTGATTTTATGAGTAATCAGTGCGACGAGTTAGAAGCATTCCGCAAACAAGCCACTCAAGACCTTAAAAATAGAACAAAAAAATATAGCACGGCCTATTGGAAGATCACATCTTGTAAATATTTTAGTTTTGTCTTTGTGAAATAGTACCGTGGATAAATAAAGTTTGATTGATTGATTGATTGATTGATTGAAAAAAGCTGGAAATTATCGGTACAAGATGTGATGAAATCGGCGAAGCCCTCGAAGCTGCCGAAGCATATAGTTATCAGTATAACATAAAAATCATTGCTATACCAGAAGTAAGTGAAAAAGAATCGGCTGAAACTACTGCAAATCTATGCATCAAGTTATTTTCAGCTATGGGCGTGAAGGATGTCTCATTGCAAGACATTGATATCGCTCATCGCGTGCCAACACGAAGACCCTCGGATCGTCCTAAAGCAATCATATGCAAATTTGTCCGGCGGCTTGCCAAGGAGAAAGTTATGAATGCTCGTAAACAAGCATCTAACGTAACGCCTGAGCAACTTGGTATTGAAATTAACAATAGTCCCGCTAATCGAGTAAACATATTTGATCACCTAACACCCCGTCTTCAATCCCTTCTGTATGAAGCCGAAAAAATCAAGCAACGAAGGGTTACAAGTTCTGTTGGGCTAAAAACAATTATATTTGTCTGCGCAAGACAGATAATTCAGCAATAGTCCGAATGAAATCGCTACAAGACCTAGTCAAAGTAACGGAACAGGAGTCGTCAACCTAATGGTTGAATTAACACTTCAGCTAAGTATAATATAATATCTTGATTTTGTATAAATTAATGTCAAGTAGACACGAATTACCCTTTTACGGTGTACATACGGATGCATTTCTAAGTAATAGCTATGCTACTGATAGATATCTAAATAAGCTTACCAGTATCTATTCTATGATCTAGACATATATAATCTAAATTTGATTAGATCAAACTCCAATATTAATCCTGATCATAATGTTATGAATAGCCACATTCAATGTAAATACTATTCTCCAAATAGTTTTACTGAACTTGAAAGGGTCAACATAGTCATTTTTCCCTTTTTCACAATAACGTATGTAGCCTGAGGAAAAATTTAGAACATCTAGAAACTCAAATATTAGATGAACTTGGTTTTCGCTTCGGTGTGATTGGCGTTTCCGAAACCCGTATCAAAGATATCAATTTAGAAGGTTTTAATTACAATATTCCTGACTATTCATTTGAATTTGTTCCAACACCTCTTGCTGCTGGAGGTGTTAGACTGTATATTGAAAACCAATTTAAATATTTAGTTATTGAAAAGTCCGCTAATATTGCTTACCAAGCAATCTGGGTTGAAATTATTACACCAGATATAAAAACATGGCTAAGAAATCGGAGGGAATAAGAGAGATATTAGGGCGTAACAACAAAACTCAGAAGAATATTAGTGCTATCCGACCAAATCCAAATCCAAAATTATCGTTTGATCCAAACAAGATATCTAATATAATAAATCGACATTTTGCTACTTGTGGCCAACGATTAGCTGCCAAAATACCACATTCCGAAAAACACTATTCTGAATATCTTCCCAGCCAGCCAACAAATGACCCTCATGACCATGGTTCTTTTTTATTTATTCCGATAACTGAAAGGGATATTGAAGTGGAAATTTGTTGCATTACCAGGAAAAAAGGCTGAAAGCCTATATTCATGCCCCTTCCGAATTTTAAAATGTGCAAGGCATATTTTATGCAAGCCCTTAGCAGACATATTAAATTGCTCCATTGAAGCCGGTATCTATCCTAATAAACTAAAAATTTCAAAAATTATACCCATCTACAAAGCTGACGATGAACCTGATCCAAATAATTATCGTCCCATATCACTTTTATCTACATTTAATAAAATTTTTGAAAAAATTATGTACAAACGTTTAGAAAGTTATCTAAATATTAAAAATATTTTCTGCGACTCGCAATATGGCTTCGTCATCAGCATTCAACACAACATGCCATTCTCGACATTGTCAACAAAATTCAAAATAACATTGACAATAAACTATTTTCTTGTGGAATATTTATTGACCTGAAGAAGGCATTTGATACTGTAGACCACGACATTCTGTTAGGCAAATTGAATCATTACGGTATTAGAGGAGTAATAAATGACTGGTTCTCTTCTTACCTCAAAAATCGCTCACAAACTACCCTTGTTGGGAATTGTATATCGAATAAAGAGACCACTTTATGTGGAGTGCCTCAAAGATCAGTTCTCGGAACTTTACTTTTCTTGATATATATCAACGATATACGTGAGTCATCTAAGAGTTTTAACTTTTTTCTTTTTGCGGATGATACAAACCTATTATATACCAATGAAAATCTGAGAACGCTTGAATCAGTTGTCAATTCTGAATTAAATAATGTTTGCGATTGGCTTGCTGTCAACAAGCTCACACTTAATATAAAAAAAATCAAATTTTGTTATTTTTCGTCCAAATCAGAAATCGTTGAATCATCGACCTACGATTAAAATATTTGATAATAACACTAAACAATACATACCACTTGAATGCAAAGAATATATAAAATACCTTGGAGTCATTATTGATTGTAATTAAGTTGGAAGCATCACATTAATTACCTCGCGCTAAAGATTAGCAAAAACGTGTGAATTCACATTTTGTTAGAACATCACATTTTGTTAGAACATCACATTTTGTTAGATTTATATAGATCCTTAATTTTACCTTATTTATTGTATGGTGTAGTAGCATGGGGAAATGCTGCCAAAATTTATATAGAAAAGCTCCTTATTTTACAAAAACTTGTCTTCCGACTTATCCATTTTAAGTCATTTCGTGATCACGCAATTCCTTTATTTATTTCCACAAATATAAATATGATATATATCAAAGAATCTGCTAGCATATTATACGACATCTCAGTGGACGGGTCTTTGTGATATCTTTGAAATGAATCCATTTTTATTACAATACGACATAATCTAGCTCTTTTACCGCAATTCTCGTGAAAATGCTTTCTTTGTTGTGAAGCCGGTATTGTCGGCGCTCTGACATTGAGCGAAACAGTCAAAATTTAGATATTATTCTGAATGGGTGTTCCTATTTTTGTGTCAACCTTCATTATTGTTCTCTGAAATATGCAAAATTCTCAACATTTTTTCCTTTATTAGGTCAAGCTTTTCCTAAAATTTGATGTCCAAATTGCTGCAAATGGCAATTCTGGGAGTCAATATTTCAAAATTTTCCCGGTGGACCTACCCCCGGACCCCCCTAGCAGGTCTCGCGCCTTCGGCGCTCGTTGCATGACCACTCATATCGGGCTGGCTTCGCCACTGGTTGTTATTAGTGATTTTAGAAAGAATATCATTAAATTTATCTAGAAATTGGACAAAAGATTGGTTAGGAGGACGGTAAACTAATCCTACCATTAAATATTTCCCGGACGAAATGCTAATTTCGGCAAAAAGTGTTCGATGATTTCGGAATCTGAGTAGTTGCAATCGGAACAAATTTTATACTCAAGAGTTGAATGCATGTAGAGACTAGTACCACCCTCAAATTTGTCAATGCGGTGATGTGAAAGAAAAGTATATCCCGGGATAAAAACTTGATCGGAAGTTGATCAAGTTTCTGTTATTTATTTATTTATTTACTTATTTATTAATTTTTTTATTATTTTTTTTCTGTTATTTATTTGTTTATTTATTTATTTATTTAAGTTGAGTTAGTTTGCCAAATTTATTTGAACTTATCAAAATTATCAAGTGAACTACGTGCATTTAAATGCATGATAGAAAAACTAGGATTATGAGGCTCAGTTAATAATATGTTGGCATTAATTCGTTCTTCCGTAAAGTAATCACTATTAGGAAATAGGAATATTAAAGAAGGGGAAGTTAGCGTCTGGATCAAGATTTTGTTATTAAAAATTAACTTGGTTAATGGGATTGAATATATGAGTTTCTAAGCGGTCGTTATCATAATTTATTCGACCATAGGATAGGTCATAAGTCATTAAATTAAAAGCGACATTATGTAAATGATAAAACGGCAGGTTAGCTAAAGTATTATAAATTGCTTAGGACATTTTTTAAGTTAGGTTATAGAATAAGAATTAACGGTAGAAATTTAGCTTTGTTAGACTTATCGTCCAGCAAGATCTTGTAAGTCGCTTCTTTATTATTATTCGGCTTGAATTTTCAGCTTTTCGTAGGTAGATCGTTGAATTCTTAACCCAGCAGTAACTGTACGCATGTTGTTGCCAAAATCTCCTTGATCCGTTAAGAATTTTTGTACTTTCGGAGTGAGGTGGTCGTAGAGTCTAGCGTTTAAAACTGAAGCATTCGATGGTAAACCAAGGGCAGATGGTAAACCAAGGGTTGGTAAACCAAGGGCATTTTTCTATATGTAATAACTTGTTCTTTGATGCATCTTCTCGTAAACTTATAAATAATAGGCTTGTGATGAGCTGGATTTCTAGATAGGACTCTGTGTGCAATATCGATGTCTTGTATACTAACATCCGCTCCCATTTCTAGAAAGAGTTTAATACAGAGGTTAGAAGATTCCTGTGCTGATTCTCTTAGTTTTAACTCTGGTATTCCGATCATCTTTACATTGTATTGGTAGCTATGACGTTCAATATTGTCAATCGCGTCGCCAATTTCATCTACTCACTCAGTCAAATTACTGAGGTTCTTATTTAATTGATCAAATTATTTTGTCGCTTCACGGCGAAAGCTTGATAAATCATTGTAACCATTACTCAAGAAATCAAGACTTTTACTCCTTTCGTTCGATAAGCTTGAATAGACTTCGCTTTTGTCGTTCGATTGTGCAATACGGTTTCTCAATGTAGCTTCGAAATTCTTAAATTCATTTCTCAACATTTGCACCTGTGATTTAAGCTCTTCATTTTCGTTCTTTAACGATTTAACTGTGTCAGGCACTATACAAATTGAATTCAAATCACGGAGCCAAAAAAGCACGTCCCATCTCGTCAGCGTGCGACGCCTTGCCATAAATAGCTTGAAGAAATTTGTGCCCAACGTTCGTGGTGACATTGGAGTTGTATAGTGTGGGTTGAAACATATTGTATTCCTGCTTCTAGATCGTTTAGGTTTCGGTGGTTGGGGGTTATAGTTTAGCCTGTAGGCGTAACCGATTTTATAGAGTGCTTCTTGATATGGAGGGATAGCTGAATCAAAAGATTGCTAATCAGACGATATGTTGGATAGCCTTTTATTGATTGCTTCTGGAATGCTGCGTAATACCGACGGCGGATGATTACTCTCGTAGTTTACGTATTGTGGCGTGTTTCCGGGTTTCATGTAAGGTTTTAATAGACGCGTTATTCTCCCGAGTGTGTGTTGAGACTTTGACTCTTGCTATATAATAAGACACTTATTTACTCAAGACCTCGGGAAAACAGCGTATTTTGTGGCCCCTCGACCGCTGTTGTTGCTCTCGGCTAACAACGGCGGTCTCGGGGCCACACTGAAAACACGCTTTTTCTGGTTACAATTCCATGACACGCACGAAATAGGGTTAGGGTTAGCGATTGGGTCGGGATTGCGGTCAAGATCAAAGAGAAATATTCGTGATTGCGTGTCATGGAATTATGACCCTTTTTCTCTCGGTCTCAGTAAATAAGTGATAAATAATAGTTCTTTCCAACTAAATAGAGTTGAATTTTTTGCAGATACCTTTAACAAATATTTTACGGAGTCCTTGTGAAACACAAATAAATTGATGTAAATTACATAAATATAAAGTACTCTGAACAAGAATGGTTTCTCGAAATACGATTGTGTAATGACCATGTCTTTATTTGCGCAGACGATATCTTCGTCAAACCTCTTATTCAGTATTTGAATAATGAAATAATTTGTGAAATTTCATAAATAGTTTTATGTTTGAATATAATTAATGACAAATATTATATTCTTTTTCATTATTTAGACGTGTCCGAATTAAAAACTAACATCATCGCTCAATTTACAGAACGAGTTTATACGCTTTGTGTTCTTAGTTGCGCAGAACACCGTTTCTGTCTTGCGATCAACTACAAGGAGAAAGTTGAACAGAATGAACCCAACTGCCAACTGACAAACACGACTGAACAAGAATTTGACGAAAACGCTAGCGAAAAGAACCGAGTTTGGACGTTTCGAAAGGTTAATGTAGACAGAAGTCTAGCGGTAAGCATTTTAAAATGTCTTTCATAAAACTCGCTTATACAAGGGATACGGTTTTTTTTAGGCAAAAATTTATTTGAAGAAATTTAAACATTTTAATTCGCGCAATTTCAGGAAAATATGTTTTGTGAAACAACGTAGTCAAACATACCAATATAAGTCCCGGAATATAATCTACTCCCACATCATAGGACCAACAATTTGACAACCCTTTGGTCAATTGGTCGTTCTAAATCGGTAATATTTCCCAATAAAATTCTACATAAAGATGAACCAGGACATGAATATATATATATATATATATATATATATTTCTAAAATTCATTAATTATTCATAAGCAAAATACAAAGGAAACTCATGACCCGTATAGCGGATCTATATATTTGATATAGACTTGCTCAAATTTTCTCCTTCAATTTTTACAGCGTAGATAACACCAATCTTCAAAATTCCAACGCCAGTGAGCGTATACAAAACGAGTCATTTTAGAAGTCGTATACAAACCTTGCAGTTCGGCCTCTATCAGATCTAAA
Organism: Trachythela sp. YZ-2020; assembly: GCA_016169945.1. NCBI lineage: Eukaryota > Metazoa > Cnidaria > Anthozoa > Malacalcyonacea > Clavulariidae > Trachythela > Trachythela sp. YZ-2020. The sequence continues at coordinate 6,273,058 of JADLSH010000389.1, forward strand.
ACACTCGGCTGCGCCTCGATGTTTTAAATCAGATAAATACCTCTCGCGCGGTTTTTATATATTACATATATATAGTCAAATCTGCAGACATGCATGTTTCGCCGTTCAACGGCTCGTCAGTGCAGCTTGTAACGCAGTCTAGATGCGAGTGACTTCGTATTTATACACCATACTCTTGCCCTCACCAAGCGCATGTGGTACAATACTCAGACACATGCGCATCCAGACATGCGTGAAGTGTCTTGGGGCCAGAGTGCTCAAACGACCACAAGGGAAGTGAGTATATATATAATATGTTATAATTTATTCATAAAATTAAGCCGTCGCTACACGGTGTTTCACGCCTATTTTTATAAGCGAGGCGATCTTCAGGCGACTGAATTCAGTTCATAACATATAAATATATATATATATATATGTTATTTACCGGCTGGGACGTCCGCACTGGAAAAATATTTTCCCAGGATCTCGGAAGCGGCCCGAAACCGACTGTCGAGAGACGCTTCTGAGACCGAGGGAAAATATTTTTCATGTACAGACCGACCCAAACGGTAAATAACGTTTTGTTTTTTTCCCCTCCATAGTAAATTGAATCATGAAAAATTCCAGTTTTGCGAACTAAGTTTGAGATCAGTGGTGTTGCGTAATCAAAGGCTCAAAGCATCGCTGACAAACATTTAAAAACATGCACGCATGCGAAATAGTCAAAAATTGTAAAGAAAACGTATATTTTCAGTAGAGATGTACACAGTTTTTTCAAGATTATGGTAGCTACAAAGCCTGGAAATTAAAATATTATTTGATTTTGAGTAAATCGACGCTTTTCTACACAAAGACAACGAAGAGGGTGTGCTGATTAAAATTTTGTACTTTTCTGGTTGCTTTACGATAATAACAAGTTTAAACATTATTTTTTAACACACAGCCTTAATTTAACTTGGCGAAAACACTTTCTTGTTGACATTGTTTGTGAAAAATATATGACATAATTGAGTCAACAAATCAATGTAATACACTGCAGTTGAACGTGCTTTTTCAAAATTTGATGTTTAAGGAAAAGTTGTATGTCCAAAACATTATTTTTCAACGGTTATTTCTCGATTTTTAAGGGTAGCGGAGATGCTGAATACTGCATGAGTATTTATAAACTAAACAAATACAGTACAAATATTTGGTTCATTTTTTCGTATTTTGGTCAAGTAAATTCCAGTGTACGTTCTGCTTAGCACCAAGTCCATATAAGTAACTTCAGTTTATTTTTCTATTTTCACTGTTTTTGTGGCAAGTTTTTAAACTTCTTTGGGGTTTTTAAAATTTACAAATCGTTGTAACACTCCTGTTTTTATTTTGGCGCGAAAACGCGAGAGACGGAACTGGAGTTACGGACCTTAAAAAAATAAAGAGTTTGGGTTTTGGTCGAGGGTCGAGGGTCAGAGGTCGAGGGTGGAATGTCGAGGTCGAGGGTCGAAAGTCGAGGTCGAGGGTCGAATGTCGAGGTCGAGGGTCGAAAGTCGAGGTCGAAAAATTGATTTCATTGGTACTATTGAATTTGAGTAGAATACTGAATGGTGTAAAAACAAACTTTTAAGAACTATACTTTTGTCAATTTACAGAACTTCTTTTCGTAAATATTAACACGAAATATTGATTAGTATGAGTTAAATTAATGATACTAAATTTAGATTTTATAATTGTTGTTAAATTGACAAGGCCGCGGTCATAACTATTTTTGAACTATTTTCATAACTATTTTTAATTATGACCGCGGCCTTGTCAATTTAACAACAATTATAAAATCTAAATTTAGTATCATTAATTTAACTTACTAATCAATATTTCGTGTTAATATTTACGAAAAGAAAAAGTTCTGTAAATTGACAAAAGTATAATTTTTAAAAGTTTTTACACCATTCAGCATTCTACTCAAATTAAACAGTACCGATGAAATCAATTTTTCGACCTCGACTTTCGGCCCTCGACCTCGACATTCGACCCTCGACCTCGACTTTGGACCCTCGACCTCGACTTTCGACCCTCGACCTCGACCTTCCACCCTCGACCACGACCTTCCACTCTCGACCTCTGACCCTCGACCAAAACCCAAACTCAAAAATAAATAATGATTATTTCGCATGTTTTTTATTAATTTTGACGGAGAAATAGTGATGTAAGAACAAAGGCTTAACGTCTTTAGAGCGTATCTTATCTTGCATATGATTAAATATAAATGAATTAAGCTCATGCATCTCTCCGGTCTTAAGATGTTGGATCCACTATAGATCCGCTATAGGATTGCATATAAATTTCCCTGATCGAGTTATTACGCACACTTCTCGGTAATTCGTAGTATCTCCATGTACAGGAGCTCTATTTCTTCACTTAGTGAGCCACTGGTTTAGAACCTATCGCATGTTTACGCGAAAACTGTCATATTTGGACTATATTGATGCATAGAATATGCGCATAATTATCGGATCAAAATGCATCAAATAATTATAAGAACTTGATTTGGGACATTTTGGATATAAAACGCTGAAAGGAGTAAGTATTACGAAATGTGGTTAAATGGATATCAAATATGAAGAACAAAAATATAACTTGTCTGTTATTAAAACATAGTAGACCTCTAGACTGGATACCGGTATTTTTGTCACCACGTAATGTTATATTTTCAAGGCATCCTGCAGAGGAGAAGTCAATGAATGTCAAAATGGCGGTAGAATGATTTGGGATCCTGTTAAACCTTTCACCTGCCAATGTACGAATGGCTATGAAGGAGAGTTTTGTGAAAAAGGTAATATGTAATTTAATCATCTCGGGCTGGTTGTATAAAAACGTAGTAAAAGTTAACCATAGTTAAGCAGTGGGAATCGTTGGCCGAGACAAACGTTTCCAATATGTAGCTATTCAAGGCAGCTTGTGTATAGTATGTTAATAGGTTATTGACCGAGCGTGAGGTCTGTACAGTGAAATATCGGACGGAGGTTTTTTAAACAGAGGTCCGATATTTCACTAAAAAACAGAGGTCCGATATTTCACTGTACAGACCGAACAAGCGAGGTCAATAAACTGTTTATTATATGGCTCTTGAGTTTGATTCTTAAATTAATTAAGGCATAAACAAGAATTTTCGCCACCTTTCATGTTGAGACAAGAAATGGCTTCCTCATTAGCTATTCTGTTACTTTTTTCGAACAACGACGGTTGTTTGTCAGTTTGGCTTCCATAAGGATGGGCATTGCTTAATTTTTTAAATTTAAATTTTTATTTTTTTATTCCGGAACACCGGTCCAGATAACTAGTTATCGGACCACAGTCCCGATACGGCATTTAGCGGACCGATCGCTAGCAATCAGAACCGCGAATTTCATAAAGCCATATAATAAAGAAGAATACAATATGATTTAGTGTGATAAGTGCTTATGTAGGTAAATGTTTCTGAAGACAAACGTCGAGTGATAATGGGAAAGCAATATTAACCATTGAACGCCAGCATTATCAAACGTCAGATTACTTGGCCAAAGTAACACAATCAGAACACAGACTTGCTGCGCAAACTATCCATTTATTGATTATATAACCAATATGACAATGGTGTCATATTCCCAAGTCAGGTCTAGAGTAAGCTTTGAGCGTAGACAACTAACTCTTACAGTATTTTTCAATACTAATATGCTACAAAAGATTTGTTACATTGTCGAACAAAACAACATCAAAAAATTTTTACAAACAAACGTTCAATATTTCTAAAGATAGTTATAGTTTATAAGGAAAGAAGAAACAAACACGAAGTTAAATATTAATAGTACAGTGGTTCTCAAGGGACATGCCCCCCCCCCTTTATCACCATTATTTAGTCCTTTCCCCCACTTTTCTTCAAAGTAACTCCACTTTTTTTTCAAATTAATCGTTCCACTTTTTTTCAAAGGCAATGTAGATGCACTTTTTTAAAAATACAAAGTCGCTCCACTTGTTTTCAAAGACAAAGTCGCTCCACATATTTTTAAAACACAACGTCGCTTCACCTTTTCTCAAAGACAAATTCGCTCTACCTTATAAGAGGATTGTATGTCCGTCGGTCGGTCAGTCTGTCCGTCGGTCCCACTTTACCCTAATATAGGAAGGAAAATTACAGGGAATGCTTGTGGGACCAAATTTGTGTAACTGAGCATGCGCTGTAATGTAAGCACGCGTCATTAGTATTAAGTACTTGTTTTCAAAATAAATAGTTGCTTAGTTAGTCCCTCCACTTTTTAAGGACTTCTTTTTCGAGTGTGTATTTTCCAGTCCTTTTTGTCTAAGTCTCACTCGCACGTTGTTTACGGCTAACAGGATGGCGGCAGAAGAATCGGGAGGTGTTGTCGTACTTAAAGCGTTATATCCCCCGTTGACAGGACGATGAAAAGCTGGTTAATTTTTACACTTTTGTACAGGTGCATCCATCATCTGCATTGGCAAGATTATAGTTGATTGTATCGATCAACCTCGATGGACTGGATAGGTTACCCATTGCTCACATTTGTGGTGCAATTTTAGAGTTGCCAACGAGCTATAATTCGTTTCCACAATTCCGAGAGGAAGTAAACAATATCCCGTCTAGTGAATTTTGGGACATTGCTGTTAAGATATAGGAGTTATTATTGTTAATGATTAACTTAGGGACGTTATTAATTCAGCATGATTGACATGTTATAAACATTGTTATTATTCAAATTGTAAGCATTGATATTGGCAAGAAACTTGATAAATACAAACGCTTTTCTAATTATTTGTCTGTCTGATAATCACATTTACGAGCGTTCATACATGGTATCAGGAGTGGTAGCAGTGAACTAAAATAAATGTCTGACACCGAGCATACAAGCAGCGAATAAATGACACAATCGCCAGCGGCGGAGACGAGCACACAATAAAATGAAACAGCTTTGAATATGGCAAATACACTACCAACTCTTCCAACAGGGCTAAAATTGCCTCTGCCTGTGAAAACCGAAGGAAACCTCGCGATAAATTGGAATCGCTTTAAAAGAACATAGCAGAATTATGCGATCATCGCCAGATTAGACTAGTTTGAAGCAAATTTAAAGGCGGCAATGTTTTTATCGGTAATCGTAGAAGAAGCGCTCGAAATGTTTGAAGGTCTGGATTTTGCGACCAAGACAGGCAAGCAAATGCTTAGCAAAATCATTGAGAAGTTTGAAGAATTTTGTGTTGGAGAAACAAACGAAACTTTCGAACGGTTTATATTCAATCGAAGAAACCAAGAGGAAAACGAAAGCGCTAGCATTGATCAATATGTGACCGCGATAAGAAAGCTCTCACAAAGATACAATGTTTGTAATTGCCTTATTGACTCACTCATCAGGGATAGATTCGTGTTAGGTATCCGAGAGGATCCACCAGAAGGAAATTCCTTCAAGAGAAAAAGCTTACGCTCTCGCGTCCCATAGACATTGCGGCCATAAGGATAATTTTGCCCAGGTGTGTTTACAAAAGTAAGACTCACCAGCAAAAATAGTAACGCACCATACCGGTCCATACAACTCAGATGAGGACTCTGGAGAATACGTCGCTACTCTTGACCTACACCCCCAGCCGGAAGAAATTTAATCGTTAAAATGGAACAGTTTCGACCGAAAATACACGCCACCATGAAAATCGAAGGCGGGGAAAATACAAGCTTTTAAGTAGGCACCGGGGCAACATGTAATGTGATCCGGATTAAAGAGCTGCGTAGCACCAAATATGAAAGGAAGATCTCGAAAACTAACCAAGAACTAAACATGTGCAACTCATCACCACAGATACCTGCAGGATATGCCATGTCCAGCAAACACACCCGAAAAATGTTCAGAAGTATAATGTCAATTTTTTGTTGTGGAAGATAAAGATGCCGACGTCAATCTCCTCGGAAGTCGGGCAGCGCAACAAATCAATCTAATACAAGTCAACTACGAGAATATACTATCTGAGCAGAATGACGTTCGAGTGGTGGATAATCAACGTACAAGCGAGCTGACCAAAGAAGAGATACTGAGAAAATATCCAGATGTATTCGAGGATCTTGGTGAGCTGGGTGAACAGCTACATCTGGAAACGATGATTCGATAAAGCCAGTAAAAATTCCGCCTAGAAGAATAACGGAGGCCCTCCGTCAACCGCTGAAAGATCATCTAAACGACCTCGAGGAACAGGGTATCATCCAGAAAGTTGTGTAGCCCACAGAATGGGTGAGCTCACTTGCTGTCAACGGGAAGACCAAGCGGAAAATTTGCCTTTGTGCTGACCCACAACCTCTAAGCCAAGCCCTAAAGAAGTGCCATTATCTAAGCGCTACGATTGAAGAAGTCCTCCAAGATTTGACCAATGCGAAGATATTTTAAAAAGTTGACTGCAAAAATGGCTATTGCAAATCTAGCTAGATCAAGAATCGTCGGTGCTGACAACTTTCAAAACCTCGTTTGGCCGGTATAAATAGACTAGACTACCTTTTGGAATCTCACCAGCAGGCGAAATATTCCAGAGGCGCCTAGATCAAGCAATCGAAGGACTGGATGGAGTGAGAACCGTAGCAGATGACATCTTTATCATCGGAAACGGTTCATCGACGGCTGAAGCAGTCAAAGACCACGACGCGAAGCTGGAAGCCCTCCTCTCAGGATGCAGAAAAAGAGGGACGAAGGCAATATCGACCTTAAGAAAACATCGATGGCATACATTGGCCATTTACTCACTGCAGATGGAATCAGAGCAGACCCGTCCAATGTTGAAGCGATACTTATGATGACAAAGCCACAAGAAGTACGGCGCATCCTCGGGATGACCAACTACCTTGCGAAATTCCTCCCGAAGTTATCAGATCTACCAGAGCCAATTGACGAGAAGCAAGGAGATCCTGGCCATCGTTTTTGGAATGGAACGGTTCCACCAGTATATGTACGGCATAAAGTTCGTCTCGGAGTCGGACAACAAACCATTAGAAACAATATTTGGTAAACCTCTGGTTGCAGCACCGAGACCACTACAAAAGATGTTCATGCGCGTTCAATTATATGATATCGACATACAGTACAAAAGGGATCAGAAATATACCTCGCCGACAGCCTCAGCCGACATTTCACGGACCTCAACCGACAAGATGAGTGGTTGAAGAAGAAATAGAGCGAGTCGAGCTAATTGAAGAAGTCAATCAGATGATAGCATCGGAGGAGAAAGTTTCCAAGCTGAAAGTTGAAACGGATAAGGACGATGTCCTACAGCAAGTGAAAGAATCATCCTGGTTGGATAGCTAGACACAAAAAAACGGAGTGAGTTAAACTATTACAAATTACTTCCACATCCGAGATGAATTAACAGTACAAGAAGGGGTCATTCTACGAGGCGACAGAGTTGTCATTCCAAAATCACTCGAAAGAGAAATCTTGAAAGATCTACATACGGCACATCAAGGAGTGGAGTCAACCTTGAGAAGAGCACGAGAAATTGTCTATTGGCCCAATTAACATAAACAGTGATATAAAAGAATACATCTCCAGATGCGACACATGCACTGCGTATCCACCTCGTCTGCATTCCACAACGACTGGAGCAGTCATAACGAAGTTGAAAGGACACATTGGGCAGTGTGGGATACCTGATGAAATAGTACCTGACAACGGGCCACATTACGATTTTGAAGAATTTCAAGCGTTTGCACAATCTTATGGATTTAGACACCCGTACTAGCCCGCATCAGCCTAGTCAAATGGCAAGGCAGAGTCCGCTGTGAAGCAAGCGAAGAAAATCCTACGAATGACAAGAGAGAGTGGCACCAATTACTATTCGGCTCTGCTCAACATCCGAAACACAATTCAAGAAGGACACAACCCTACTCCCGCTGAAAGAATGATGAACAGACAACCCTACCTACCTCAACAAATCTTTTGAAACCCCACATTACAGAAAATACGAAAGCGAACATCGCCAAGAATGAACGAACTAAAAAGGGCTGAACGATTTTCACTAGGATTACATTTTTTATCAAAGGGTAAATGTCACGATATAGGAATTATTATTGTTAATGATTAACTTAGGGACGTTACTAATTCAGCATGATTGATATGTTATGAATATTGTTATTATTACAAATTGTAAGCGTTGATATTGGCAAGGAACTTGATAAAGCGCTTTTCTCATTTTTTCTCGGTCTGATAATCATATTTAGGAGCATTCAAACAATTGCTAAGTTGAGAACAATTCTCCGTATGTAATGTACCGTCGTTCACAACGTGAGAAAAACAACTTTTAATAGTTAACTTTATCAGATTTACACCATGGCATTTGTTATGTGTTTCATATTGGACAGCAAGCACAAACAAAAAGTTCACGCGTAGGCGCAAACGTACGTTTAAAATTGTGCTATTAAGAGTGTGATACGTTGGTTATGGACGTAGACAAATGTTGGCGTGATGATGGGTTTCCCTATAAGAGATGGGTTTCCCTTTTTGCATCAGCGACGCACCCAGGCTTTTTTGGCTGGCATCACATTGTAGGAGCAGGTGTTTTGCTGGCTCGTAGTAGTTCAACAACGGCGGCTTTGATACCAATGCTTTGATGTCGCCGAACGCTTGGTCGTGTGTTTCCGACCAATGGAACTCCTGCCCTTTTCTCGTCAATTGGCTCTGGTACATCTGATAACTTCGGGAGGAATTTCGCAAGGTAGTTGGTCATCCCGAGGATGCGCCGTACTTCTTGTGGCTTTGTCATCATAAGTATCGCTTCAACATTGGACGGGTCTGCTCTGACTCCATCTGCAGTGAGTAAATGGCCAATGTATGCCATCGATGTTTTCTTAAGGTCGATATTGCCTTCGTTCAGCTTGATCCCTCTTTCTCTACATCCTGAGAGGAGGGCTTCCAGCATGGCGTCGTGGTCTTTGACTGCTTCAGCCGTCGATGGTTACAGCCTATGGTTAGAAGTTTTATCTTAATGTGACAGAAATAGTAGGGAAGTACTATCCCGACTACGTGATGCTGTACGGCGCGTATAATTCGGGCAGATAGGGGCACAGAAAATGCAAGTGTAGAAGCCATGCAACATTTTTTCGCTGAGTATCAGACGACGATTTTGCAGGGAACCAACGAATAGAGTCATGTTGAGGATTGCTGCGAAAAAGATATTCTGATTGGTGGATACGCTTTTTCGAACTGGATATTCACAGAATTCGACCTTCCCATAAAGCAGAATCTCCTCCAGGCCGTCCTGATGTTCTCTATTTTAACCCTCATATCTGTCGACACAGGTGAAAGGGAAATAGCAGTGGAAATGTGCTGTACTCAACCTTTGCTAAGAGGATGTTCTGCGGATTTCAATGCCCATGCGGAAAGGATCATGGAAGATGAGGGATTATGGATGCCTAGAAATGCGACGAAACCAAAGAGCTTTATGTAGCTCTTCTCAGTTTAATTGAGGAACAAAATTTTGACGATGAAATCTAGGATCCATAGGGAGAGGAAAATTTATTTACTATTTAAAGCAACAATCCAATACTTGAACAATGCAATTACACAGATGGTCGCCATTCAAATAGCATCCTAAATAATAATATACTAGAAGGTGAAAATAGTCATTCTTGTCTAAATATCTATTTAATGTTTTTACAAGCAATAAAGAACCTCTGGCGCGTTTGCGTTATAACATAATGAAATCAAAGTGATGCTACTGTATACGTACATACATATATTATTCAGCTCACTCCCCATCGGGGCTTTTCAGTGACCGGAATACATAAGTACATATACATATATTATTCAGCTCACTCCCAATGGGTTTTTTTCAGTCGCCGATTACATCAAGTATTTCGCTTACCTATATTACGTACTTAGCCCACACTATATATTTTTACAACAATCGTGATATTACTTTCTTAATATATATACATCCTAACCCGCCTAGTCAGCTTTCCCTGTGGGAGGTAACCGGACTGCCCGGAGAAAACCCAGGACTTTCAGCAGAGCGCTGACTTACTCTTTTCACATGAGTAGAGTCCCCAACGAGAATCAAACCCACAACTTCACAGTGCAGGCGGTTATTCAACAAGTTATCCCCAGTAGCGTAGCCAGCCCGCCGATTTAGTCCCGCTATGCAAATTCGTTCGTGTTCATTGACGGTGAAAACAATCAATTTCTAAAGAAATGGATAATGATGATTTGAAATTTGCATAGCGGGACCAAATCGGCGGGCTGGCTACGCCACTGGTTATCCCTACAGTCTAGGTTATCCCTACAAGCACAGCGGTCAAACGTTTGCTCGGTAACCCGGAACATTGACTTTCAAATGAAGACGTAATTCATGTATTATCATCGTGTATTCATCACAATGTGTTTCAGGTTTGACTACTTTGCTATATTTACTCTTTGGGAAGATAGCGCTTTTGCTGCGGATGCGGCAAACAAATTCACTGATTTACGCTCTTTTTGAGATTCATTCATGCTCAGGCGTTTGCGGACAGCGGTGCTCCACAGCGGACAATTAGAAACTAGCTTAGAAACTTGACATGTTGTGTTGTGTTTAGTTGATGTTGTTTAGAATTAGAAAATTGTTCTCACAAAATGCGGTTTAATAAATTTTATAAGTCCCTCTCCAGCTGTAATACTGAGGCTCAGTCGTCAGAGCAAGCACCTTTCATCTCTGAGTTGTGGGTTTGATTCTCGCTGGGGACTCTACTCATGTGAAAAGAGTAAGTCAGCGCTCTGCTGAAAGTCCTGGGTTTTCTCCGGGCAGTCCGGTTAACTCCCACAGGGAAAGCTGACTAGGCGGGTTAGGATATATAGATTAAGAAAGTAATATCACAATTGTTGTGAAAATATATAGTGTAGGCTAAGTACGTAATATAGGTAAGCGAAATACTTGATGTAATCGGCAACTGAAAAACCCCCATTTGGGAGTGAGATGAATAATATATGTATATGTACTTATGTATTCCGGTCACTGAAAAGCCCCGATTGGGAGTGAGCTGAATAATATATGTATATGTATATGTATGTATGTATACACATCACTTTGATTTCACTATATTGTAACGCAAACGCGCCAGGGGTTCTTTATTGCTTGTAAAAACATTAAATGACTATTTTCACCTTCTAGTATATTATTATTTAGGATGGTATTTGAATGCCGACCATCTGTGTAATTGCATTGTTCAAGTATTGGATTGCATGTTGCTTTAAATAGTAAATATATTTTCCTCTCCCCATGGATCCTAGATTTCATCGTCAAAATTTAGTTCCTCAATTAAACCGAGAAGAGCTACATAAAGCTCTTTGGTTTCGTCGCATTTCTAGGCATCCATAATCCCTCATCTTCCATGATCCTTTCCGCATGGGCATTGAAATCCGCAGAACATCCTCTTAGCAAAGGTTGAGTACAGCACATTTCCACTGCTATTTCCCTTTCACCTGTATCGACAGATATGAGGGTTAAAATAGAGAACATTAGGACGGCCTGGGGGAGATTCTGCTTTATGGGAAGGTCGGATTCTGTGAATATCCAGTTCGAAAAAGCGTATCCACCAATCAGAATATCTCTTTCGCAGCAATTCTCAACATGACTCTATTCGTTGGTTCCCTGCAAAATCGTCGTCTGATACTCAGCGAAAAAATGTTGCATGACTTCTACACTTGCATTTTCTGTGCCCCTATCTGCCCCAATTATACGCGTCTTAACCTTATAGCATCATGTAGTCGGGATAGTACTTCCCTACTATTTCTGTAACATTAAGATAAAATTTCTAATCATAGGCTGTAACCATCGATGGCACCATGAATGCAAAATCCAAATGGTTTGAATTTATCATATCCATCTATATGCCAAATATAGTTTGGACCTTTTGCACTATATAACCTTCTTCTCAATCTGTGTCTTGATCGGGAATCAACTCCTTCGGGATAGAAAATTTTCAGCCCTAGTTGAACTGTGTTCCTCTTCTCACTATTAGTCCACATTCATTAGTAAGACGTTGATCCATCGATCGATAGCCAATAAAACTAAATTTCCCATTCGGTCATTTTCTATTGCGCGGACCACATCATCAAGATTGTCTTGGTCATTTCGTCTTTTGCACTTCCTTCTTCTCAGAATACATCTTAACTGCCGTAGACGCGAACGAATACGGTGGACATTTACAACGAATCCTAAGGGGGGGGGGGAGGGCAGTGAACATTTGCCCAACTGACACTGAAAATGTCCGACTTTCAATTCAACCTTACTCCAACTTTATATTGGTCGTATATAGATATATATTGTTCAAATAACATATTAACGCCTTCAATATTGTGACGTAACCACAATTTATGCTGAACTCAGAAAAATTATCCTTTGTTCTCCAAAACTCGATCTGTTGTTGTGACGTCATACATACATAATGAGTGATGTCTTTGCATATTATAATTCAGGTTGAGAGATTCCAATGGAGTAAGAACAACTTGCAGAATTAATGAATCACGTAATGCGCCGCCTCATTTTATGCTAATGATGATGCGGGTCCCCTCGCGCCCCCACCAAAAAGGGTTGAATGGTACCTATATTACTACTGAATAGCGTTTGAAAACTCAGTTGTTTTTGTAACTTTTGTTGATCAAGCTGCCCACATTTAACACACCTCTCTTGTTTGTGGTAGTGAAAATATAATTTGCTCAAACATTTGATAGAAACTTCCAATATTTGTACATTTTATCCAATCGAATTCAGGAATAATGACGTCATGTTAAGTTGTTCCGCTTGGTATGTGATTTTCGGTACTCTGTCAGTCTCATTTTATATGAAATAATTTGTCGTTTATCGTGCCTAACGCATACAAATCCTTTTATGAATGACATAAACTATATTTCTGAGGTGTGTCATATACTAAAATCATACTGAATACAATAGACAATACATAACTACACGACTAGAGTTATTCACATTTTCTTCACTTTCTTTTCAGACATTAACGAATGTTCCAAGGGGACACACACATGCGACGAAAATGCAAATTGTACTAATGCTAATGGTTCCTTCAACTGCCAATGTCAGAGTGGGTTCACAGGAGATGGGCACATTTGCAAAGGTATTCATATAATAACTTATATTTTTATTGCTGTTAGACCTCAACGACCCTTGAAGAATCTACTCTGCCTATAAAAAATCTTCTCGTTTAGGAAAGCCATATTTATAATTGTTATTACTTTGAATTAACTATCGGGCACTAGAGCAGTAACTGTTTACTAGACACGAAAATAGATTTATTGCTATATAGCAAAGAGTTTATAAATCGAATAATATATAGCGTCAAGGATTAACGTCTTCTGTTGCAAGTAAAGAGTAACAATAGGAAGGTTGTAAATATAAATTAGCGACGTCGATAAAATACGATATAGTTTAAATAGCAACATAGTTATAACGCATATATCCTTGCGCTCCACTATTACGTAATTGCATACTAATGAGTGCGCAAACTCATGCACCTCATTGTGCCACTTATTCGTCTGTACATAAATATAGAGCAAACTGACGAATCACAGGACGCACCTGTCGTAAGGCGTAAATAAAAATGAACTAATGTACCGACCTAAATTTTCGAGGCAGAACCGAAATATCAATCTATACAGAGATATATTTTGGACTCTGACTTTGGATCATTTCTAACGTCACATGAAATGGTTCTTATCCAATTTTCCCTGTTTGTTTTAGTTGACCATTGTGCAGAGCAACCATGTAACTCCAAAGAAAAATGCATCAACGGAACGTCATACGAGTGTGTATGTCTCAATGGATACTTTGGACAAGGGAAGACTTGCTCAGGTATAGTATAGTTAAGAACATCTTTTGTAGGATTAAATCATTATTATGTATTATGATATATAACTAGAAATACATGCATGCAACAACCCCTCGTATTTTTAAACCGAACGACTTTGAAGAAATATAAATAGAAAAATCCAAGTATCGTGTCGTACATTCGTACTTAATTAGTCTTTTAATAAGATGATTAAAGATGCGCATGTTTAGTTTAATTATCCGCTGGGCGCTATATATCGCTCTGCAAAAGTTGTCGCCATCTGTGGTCGTCATGGTTAAACGTAACGGAAATATTTTTGTGTGCTTTTTTATATTTTTTTCTACAAAATCACTTGAAAAGTAATACTTTTAACTACAGCATTTTCAATTCCCGAAACGTATAATGTAGGTATGTGATTATGCATTATATAGGCATAATTTTTCCAAAAATTGGATCTAAGAGTGGCGTTTGCTAAAATCTATTGAAATGTTTATAAATCTTATACTGTTTTGCCAATAAAAGTGCCAGTGATGATGTTCAATTTCCTATTCGGTAACGTAATTGAATTAATATAGTGTGAAAAAATCCTCAAAAATTTGCCATTTTGCCTTTGGGTTTGATTTTATGCCATTAGCTTTAAGCTTTTATACAAAATTCAAAATGGTTTGTCAAAATATACACTTACTCGTCTGGCTATTCTGCAATTGAAAATTTAGCAATTGAAAATCCTCTTAAAATGTTTAATTTATCCTGTCTCAAGGACTGCTTTTTTCTGTGTTTTTGGATGTATTTTTTTGTCACTCTTGAATATCCGACATGACAGTCCGTCATGACTTCCCTAGATCTCCTTTTCATGTAAATAGCCGGGCGGAATTAGTACCCTCGCTTGAGAAAAATAAGAGTGTTTTGGTTCAAGAAATGTTACAGAAGTGCTCGATACAATAAAGATGGAGCAGATAGTACAGTTTCGCATACTTCAAATTCTTACAATTTGCACTATCTTTGTGGTATCGAGCACTCTCTTAATTAAAGGAGTGCAGAATTACTTCATATAAAATGTTATTTTAAAGGCAAGTCTATGAACACTCAGTTACAAGTTTTATGAACATTTCAAAAAGATTTACCAAGCGTGTAAGAATTAAATTTTAGATGCTACAGCGATAACGCTCAGCGGTCTGCAATGTTTTGAAACTTGATGTTGAAACAACATAAAATCATAAAATAGAACAATGTCTGAACAATGCATCCTAAAATATGATACTGGGATTCTTGTTTTAATTTATATATAAAGTAATTGTTCGCTGAAAATGGATAATGTTAAAACAATCTTCGGAAACTGCAGTTATGTGGTTTAAAAATGCGACGCATTTCTGGTTTTAATTATGCATTATATTGGAAAATCCGATTATTTATATTTTGGTCGAGCTATAGAATCTACTTATGCTATAATCTACAGTACCGGTTGCGAGTAAGAGTACATCCACTCGCGAGTAGCGAGTACTCGCGCGTGCTCGCGAGTGGAACGAGCACTCGTTTCGACTCGCTACTCGCGAGTACTCTCGCTCGTTATCACTCCCTACTCGAAACTTGCGAGTCATTGCGAGTGTAATTTAACTCACTCGCAATGACTCGCTAATTGCGAGTGTAAATCAAATCGAAGCAATAAAACATAACAATTAATTTAACTGATATAGCATAACTTAAAAGAAAATAGGCAGATTGTCACGCACATGTTAAAAAATAGTGATTTTTGTATTCAATAGACTGGTAGGTATAGACAGATACGGAAATTGCATATAGGCCTACTGTATACAATAAATGCAGCAAAAGTTAGCAAAATTTTATCTTAATGGTGGTATAGTCATTGTATAGTAAAGAATCCGTTAAAATAAACTACTAATTACTGTCAATAAATATAGTATAAAATAGCTTCGTATAACGTAGTGTGATACGGTCATACCATACAAAGCGTTGTCAAATTGGCAAGAAAAAATATATAACGCTTTCACGTGGAAGCATTTTAATAAACAATGATCAACATACTCACAGCATAATCGAACAAAAACCAACACCACAGCAAACAATGGCGGCCACGCACAGTAAACAGTTTGGGCCTTGGCTTTAAAAGTTGACAAAGGTCAAGATTTTGTCGAGGATATTGTGCAAATACACCTGAGATGAGCGTTGCTTGTCTTGGTAAGGAAAGTAGCGAATTTTAGTGTCTGTAATAGTTTTTACATAAAATCTGTAATAGTCTTTACATATGTGCGCGGGCGGGTTAGCAAACGAAATTGTGTAGACTATATTTTATATATGCGTGTTTAGTAAAATTTGCATGTGAATGGTTTTTAAAATGCACTTTTCAGAAATCGCTTCATCAAACCTGATAAATTACTTTTGGTGTTTGTCTTTAGCTGTAGGTCTTCACTGTAAATTACGTGCTAATTCTATATATACTATATAGAGTAGAGCATCCAGTCAAGCGAAATATATAGCCTTCCACAATCACCACTATAGTTATTTCCTTTTAATTTTGTTTATTAAGTTGGAATTTAAATGCCTCTATGACTATGCCTTGGACTAAATAATTTTTGAGAGAAACAATGCCTACATAGGAATTATAGTTGTATCTTATAAACGACTTGATGGGGTGTTATTCAAAACTATGATGATCCAAATGACATGTGAAGCGTTTGGGCTGACATGTTGATGGCTGTAGTAAACAAACATGCCCCCCTAAGGGAGACAAGAATTGGTAAAAAAAGATCTCCTTGGATCACCCCTAATATACTACAATGCGTACACGTGATTATTTTAAAAAGAAGTTCATCGTAATGAGCTTAGTTCTCGTAATATCAACAAATGCTCTAATGTTAATAGAGTTGATTTTAATGGTGTGGAAGTAACTGATATACATGAAGTCTCTGAGACCTTTAACACACATTTTACAGAGATAGTTGAAAACCTGGCTAACAATATCCCTAAAACTAATGTGAATCCTATATCTTATATTAATTCAACAAGCAGTGTGTTTTTCTTTAAGACGATTGATGTAAATTACGCGTTAAAGATTTACTTAGGAATTAACACAAAAAATCTAGTGGTCCTGGCAATATTCCAAGCAAATTATTAAAATTAGCTGTGGATGTTGTATCTCCTTCCCTGACATATATATTTAACAAATCACTTTGCACCAGTATTTTCCCAAGATATTGGAAAATGGCCAATATTACATCTATCCACAAAAATGGTGCTAAACGCGACCTAAACAATTATCGTCCAATCTCAATTATTTTAGTTGTTGCAAAAGTCTTTGAAAGAGTTATTCATGATCAATTTTATTATTACGTAAAAAACTCATTAATAATTCATGAGGAAAAGACAAAGGAAATCACTACCGTGTCAGTGGTTTTATATGTGATAAAAAATCATGTTAATTTACATAAACTTTAGCTTCGATTTTCTCGGCTTAGACAACGTTATTTTTCAAAATTACTAGGCCAACGAACTTACCAAATGGTGATCGTTTTTTAAGCTATTCAAAACACTCGCAGAACGTGTGATAAAACACTCCTGCTCGTGTTTTAAATAGTACTTAATAAGCAACAACCTCGTTCCCAGGCTCTTTACCTACGCTCACCCCCGCTGCGGAAAAGACCCTAGTTCAGACTGGTCACGTGACACCCCAGAATCTGGGGTGTTTTTAATAAGCGCTTTGAAAACACTGAGGGAGGGGTGGTTGAGTAAACATGTCAATTTTACACTATTCATGTATGAGTGAATAATGGCGTAATAAATACAAAAACATGGGCTCACCTGTCCAGATTAGCAATGGCTCAACTTAAGGAAACACCGAAAAAGATATACGGAAAATTAATTTCAAACTCCGAGTCTATGTGTCGACTTTGTTGCGGCATATATGAGCCAAAATATACTGACAAAAAACCTGTACAATAAAGCAAATGTCAAATTACTGGCCTTTGCTGAAGCGGTCTATGGTGAGAGAACTCCCTTCCTCGTCTTGTGTGCCGACCTGGTGAAAGACGACTGGATAATTCTGGAAAATTCCAAAGCATGATATGTGGGAACCAAAAAACTATGATGCAAACAAAGAGATGTATTGATATTTCGCCTTCAACGCGAATCACGGAGGAGAAAAGGGCAAGAACTAGTCTGGAAGGCGAAGTGCGATCAACCCGAAGCCTGTCATTTTCATCCAACAAAGAAACTATACAATTCGAGGTATGTTATATTTTTTATATGATTCATCATTTATGTAATGAGATATTCTATACTATAATTTATGTGTAGATTTCCAATTTCATTTGCGGTATACACTGAACTCTAAAGAGTAAAGTTTAAAAGCCAATAAAAGGTTCTAAATATCTCCTATACACTACAGGTTGTCAACGATCCTGTTTCCAAAACCGCGTCGTATGATTCCGTCCCGTTTACGGATGTCCTAAATACCGTCAATGACGAACTGAGAAATGTGGCAGTTAGAGACACGAAGTCCGTTCTTCGTAAAATAAATTTTGAAGGAATGAGTTCGTTCTCTTTGGAGGCTATATCGTGGACGAGTATCCTGTATAGTATTCAGAATTCTATCTGAATTGTTGGAGTCAACTACAACACGGAAAAGAAGATCGCTCCGTTATGTTTGATTAACAGCGTCATAATGTTCAAACGATGCCATGAGTTGAGTTTTTTGCAGCGCATTAATACAATTTTAGTGGCCGACAGTGGCGCTAACACGGAGGTAAATTATAATTGTACAGTTTACTTAATTGTCATTTGAAAAAAAAGGAAAAGCTTTATAAATGCATATCAGTTTTTGCTGAGTTGCTCCGTGCGCAATTTAGGAAATAGAAAACATTTTCCGTGTTTCTATACACTTATAGAAACACGCGTGGGAGTTTGGGAGAACGAGAAATAATCAGTGGGAAAACGAGCCCGTAGGGCGAGTTTTTCCACGTTATTTCGAGTTCTCCCAAACTCCCACAAGTGTTTCTATAAGTGTATAGAAACACAGGAAAAAATGTTTTCTATTTCTTTTATAATATAACTCAAAAGACATTTTTTAAACTCGATTAATTTACAAATTCTCATTACGTACGCATGCTGACCTTTGCTCGTCAATTTCGCTGCAAGAAAACAACTCTGTTTGAAAATTAACAGTCAAAAATGTGTAAAAGCATTAAAATTGTTTTTAAATAGTATTCAAAGTTTTATAATTCGCATTAAATTTGTTTTTTTTATGATTTTAAATTTTGGCGGGAAAATTTCCGTGTTTCTATACAGTTATAGAAACACGCTTCTCGACCAATTTGCACGCGCGTACTATAAATGTTATATTATAATTTATATTGTCCACAGCGATGCTAACACGGGGGTAAATTATAGTTTATTTTGAATATATCATGTTTACTCTTTGGCTTGTTACAAATTATGTCAATTTCGAGAACAATAGAATAGACGTGAAAAAGCTTTTTACGTGTTTGCCAATGTTTACTTAGCTGTATCGGCATTTTATTTTGTACATATAATGTTCGAATCATGTTCCCATTGACATTAATTGTAACATAAACGTTGGTCAATTTATTTTTCGCTATTAGTTTTCAGTGCATTAAACCTATGATTAAACTGACAAGGTAGATTTTTTATTTGATTGAACTAGTTAAGCTGGTTACAGACGAGCAAGTGCCAATTTTTTCTTTTTTGCCAATTTTTTCTCAATGACAAGTGGCGAAGTGCACTTTTGCCCATGCATACAGACGAGTAAATAAAACTTGTCGTATGAAAACTTGTCATAGAAAACTTGCTCGTCTGTAACAAGGTTTAGGTCAGTCACGATCAGTGTTACTTCATTTGTAGAAGAGAAATTTCAAACCGCAATCTCTTCGGCGCTTCGCTCGTTTCAAAAGACAAAACAAATTTTAAATTATTTAATATCAAACTTGTAATTCTATATTCTACAATATATAAGTATCTTTTCGACTAATAAGTTTGAGTTACGAATTGTTTTTACTCTAGTTTTGACTGTTATACTGTTCATATAAGGTTGCC
This sequence comes from Trachythela sp. YZ-2020, assembly GCA_016169945.1. Taxonomy (NCBI): domain Eukaryota; kingdom Metazoa; phylum Cnidaria; class Anthozoa; order Malacalcyonacea; family Clavulariidae; genus Trachythela; species Trachythela sp. YZ-2020. Next base: position 6,292,919 of record JADLSH010000389.1, read on the forward strand.
CAATAGTTTATACTGTAGTTGCTTTGTATATTAATTTCTTGTGGCAAAAAAATTGTTATGGACTATTGTTACTGTTACTCTTACTTTAGGCTTCTGTGCTATTTTATAAACTCAATTTAGAGCCCTTTTACATCTTTAAAAGCGATTTTACCGCTCCTTTGAACACGCTTATTTCTACCGGAAATGACTTTTGCGCTTTACGCGTCTTAGCCTACCCTCCCACGGGACAAAGCTGTGGAAGGTGTCACGTGACCAGCCTGAACCAGGGTCTTTTCCGCAGCGGGGGTGAGCGTAGGTAAAGAGCCTGGGAACGAGGTTGAATAAGCAATGAGCTACTCACTAATTGTCAATCTGGGTTTCGAGCGATGCACAGTGCGGTCACCTCGCTGCTTGAAACCACGAATAAATGGTCAATAAACATCGACAATGGTCTACTCAATGGTGTAGTCTTTATTGACTTCAAAAAAGCTTTCGATACTATGATTATGCGATTCTTCTAGACAAACTTACTCATTATGGAGTTGATGAAAACACATTAAAATGGTTCCATTCTTATCTATCAAGTCGTACACAAACATGTTGTGTAAATGGACATCTATCGAGTAGTTCACCAATTAATTATGGAATCCCTCATGGTTCTATAATAGGTCCCCTTTTATTCTTGGTCTATATCAATGACTTGCCATTTGCCAAACTGTTTGAACAACGGCTTATCGAGTATGTACGCGGATGATACAAATATTAGCTTCCAAAGCTGTAATCTTATTGATCTCGAGATATTATGAACACTGAGCTGAGTAGCTTAAACACTTGGTTCATAGCAAATAGATTGAGCCTAAATATAGCTAAGATAGAATTCATGGTCATTGGCTCTGGGCAGATGCTTATGAGGCATGATGTGAGTAATCTCAACAAATGCGTAGATAATATTCAAATTAAAAGAGTTCAGCACACGAAATCCTTAGGCTTAACCATTGATGAAAACTTAACCTGGAAGAACCATGTTAATGTTATTTGTAAAAAAATATCATCAGGAATTGGAGCTCTTAAACGAGTGAGGCGATTTATATGTAGGGAAACTGCGGAGAAAGCCTATAGAGGCTTAATTGAACCTTACTTTAAATACTGCTGTCTAGCTTGGGACGGTATCGGCAGCCAGTTGAGCAGTAAACTACAAAAACTACAAAATCGTGCTGCTCGTGTGATTGCAGAATACACATACGAAACCTCCTCGAGCTCTCTACTAGAGGAGCTAAATTGCCACAAGTTATCTATTAATCGCATAAAAACACAAAGCAATCCTTATGTACAAAGCTATTAATAATGTCAGATTTCCAGATAGCATCAGCTTGAAGCCGGCTATTTCCGGATGTAGTTCTGTGTGCAGATTTACAAGTCCCTCTTTCGCTCGGTCGATTTCTCCGTACGTCATGTACAAAACAATATAGTGGGCCTACACAGAAAGAGGGCCTTGGAGCAAGTAAGGCCAGTTCACACGGGCAATTTTTCTGCGATTTCTAGTTCGATTTTCCTCTTTTCATGGATGTGAACAAGTGGATTGGTTATGAATATTCTGAGTATATGTACCATCATCTGAACTGACATTCTAACTCATCCACTCGTTCGCATCCATCAGAAGAAGAAAATCGCACCTAAAATCGCAGCAAAAATCGCCCGTGTAAACTGGCCTTTAAGAGAGGACGGGCTTTACAAGCTAAGGCAGCAGCTAAGATTAAGCCTCACAACATGCAGATGAGTAAGTTATGCAAATACGTGGTAAGCAATAGGTACTGGGAAACTTCTATACCCAAGAGGGAGTAGCAAAATTAAAAAATGACCTAACAGGGAATTGTTTTAAATCATTAGCTGGCATGAATGCTTCGTGACCATGCATACATGTAGGTAGTGTTTTCCTTAACCGAGGCATCATAGCCGTGTCAGTAGCATCACCCTAAATCATGTAAACCTGTGCTTTTTATGACTTTCTTTCTAAATTAAATTAATTAGACTTTACCAAATAAGTTGTCCGCGCATTCCTGCCAGGAAAATTGTATCAAATTATGTACACAAAGATTACCCATCTGTAGGATTACCCATCTCCATGTGGCAAAGCAAGGTCATGTCATTACAAAAATATTGCCAAATATATAATGATATTCGCCATATATATACATAAATTCATATATATACATCTTTAATATATATACATAAATTCAAATCTCGATTCAAATGGCCATCAAACAATATAGAATTATTCTTACCTTGGCGCTTAAAACGCATTTGTCTTTAAACAGCAACGGCACTACTTCTCGATCAGACCGTCCATTGCCTAAATCAAAATTTGGGAAACGATAAACTAAAAGATATACTTCTGTTAAGCTGAAGACGATAACTATGACCTTTCGTGTCGAAGACTCGAAGTGATTTGTATACAGGTCTTCAATAGAAAGTATAACCACTTATCGAGTAAATAATCGGATACAAAAGAGCAAATATACCATAAACATACCTTCGCAACAAAGCCCGTATAATTTGTTCGGGTTCGTGAATAAATATAACAAAATAATTGAATAAAACTCTTCCCTATTTGAACGCAAAATATTGAAAATATCGACTGACTTGGCGCGTGGTCTAACATTCCTAACGCGTTGATTGGTGCTGACACGAGTCCTTCCAATGGTCGGAAATTTTTTGAAATACTTTTAAGTCTTTTAAAAGCATTCCTGAAGGCAAAATATAACTATAATCCAAAAATAGAAACAGAATCCTTTGAGTGAAATCAGTGAACATAACGAAAAATGTTCGTTGGCGATTCTCGACAGACCCGGCTTCGATCACCGCTTGCGGTTGACCGAATAAGGAATGTATATATTAGTCAATCTAATATTAATTCTGACATGGCCACGTCTCGAGCAAAGAACCTTCGTCAGCAAATATATATATAATGGCCTCAACATCGTATTGCCTAAGGTGGAAGAAATTCGCATAAGTAATGTTTTCGCCATTCCTTCACGGTATAATGTTTGAATTAAAATTGACTTTGGCTGCGGTAAAAGGCGTAAAAATTCAGGAGTATTACTCATTGTGCTCATTTACCCAAACTCTTGAGTAAAATCTTAAACAATATATTGCGTAATTGATACTTTTACCGAATATTTTGTGTAAAATTAACACAAAAATCGGAGTTAAAATTTACCGCTATTTCTGTGTTGAGTGAACACATCATTTTTTGCAGTGTAGGTAATCAAACACTTCCATTACAATCTAAAACGTTACGTCGTAACAGAAATTGGTCGTTGGTCCTATTTCAAAATATGTTTTAAAATAGAAATAGAAATACAATATACTTTGGTCATGCAATGATATATCATAATCCTCCTACGTTAGTTTCTCGAAAGCAAGATAAATCCATCTCACAATCATACTTTGGAATTTACATATTAGATATATTGCAAAATGAGCCACTGAACTTTCGACAGGACCTGAGTGGGTGGTTGCCACAAGAAGGAAACTGGAGTGTTTGTTGGCGAAGCACAAGAGATGGATGGGAGCCCAGTACGTTTCACCGTAGATGTGATGGAAAAATACCAACTTTGACGATCATTAAAGTTATAAAGAATAATGCGGCTCTTATTTTTGGCGGTTACGCTACTGCGACATGGACTGCACGTAAGTTTGAAATGTAATCCTAGATCGAACGCCGCGTAAGCGCCGTTCCGCGCGTTAGCCCGGGCCGAGGGTACTAATTCTGCTTGGCTATTTACAGCCGTGAAAGAAGAGCTAGCCGTTTTCAATGTTCATCAATGATGGTGGGCGCTTCGCATGTTTTATGGGTGTCATAAGTGGACCTATCGCGAATAAATTGTCGGGAGTTGAATGAGCGAAATTATATAAAAGGAATGAGAAAGTCTGAATTAAAAGTCACTTTTTGGGACAATAGGAAGAGCTGTGGAACGAATTTTATCTCTTTTACTTGGTAAAAAAAGGAAATAAATAGATATATGATCGAAAAAAAAGTAAAATATAAGGCAAGATTGTTATAATTGTTGATGTATTTTTGCTCTAAAAACTGCAGCTTTATATACATAGTTTTCATTTATTTCCATTTAAAGTTCTCTATATTTCATGTTATTAAAAATATCTAAATTAAAAGGAGAGCGAAATCATTTTTACGAGATAAATGTATATTTTCAACTAATTTTATTTTAAAAATACATTTATCAATAAAATGCAGTTCAGTTTCATGAACTTTTCGAAACATTATATTGAACGGTTGAATTTTACATCAATTTGAAGCATATATAATGCATAATAACATACCCACATAATAAATTTCGTTTTGTACCCTGTTGGCTGTTTTGTACTGCATATAATTTTTTTACACATTTGATATGAAAAAAAACACTTAGTGTTTATGTCAGGAAGTACATTTATATGGTGCTAGCCTTTGAGTACGTCGTGAGGTGGGGGGAGAGTAGGTGGGGGGTAGCGCGGAATTCAATTCCGTTTTCCCAGCCAAAATTTTGTCTGAATCCCGGATACCCGACTTGGCCACGGATTTAGTGAATCCCATTTCTGGTTTCGAGCAAATCATCCTTTGTATAGCAGATTTTGCGACGAAAAAGATTAGTAATGTTTGGGAACTGCCGTTGTTTAACTGTGGCGAGGCCGCGAGGGGTTGCTGCATGCATCTATTTCTAGTTATGCATTATTCCTGTCAGGTTCTTACGGTTACTGTTGCCAATAATTGGCATAGTTTGCCGTTCTCACTTTTGTTTTACTTCATTTTTAACTAGAATACATGCTTGCAGTAACCCTCGCCACAGCTGAACATTGACAGACGCTACATTCCAAAACATTACTATTACTAAGCTTTTTCATCACATAATCTGCTATGCAAAGGTTGTAGACGAGTCGGATATCTGGGTTAAGAACAATATTTTGGCTTGGAAAACAGAATTGGATCCCTGGCTTGCACCCGTCCTTACGAGGCACTCAAAGGCTATCGCCATATTGACGTAATCACTGTGTTTTCCTTCATTTTAAATGTGCCATTAAAATTTCGTTACTGTAATAGTTAATTTGGAAAGAGGAACGGAAGGAAACAATAATCCCGAGCCGGCGCGAAGCGCCGTGCGAGGGTACTAACTCCGCTCGGAAATTTACACCCGTGTATGTGAAAACATTGTGGAATGCAAAGTTGTCCGCCACTTTTTTTGTCATTGGCTGGACTGGACTGGATGTTTTTTTAAGTTATGCGCTTGCGCGATTTCAAACCGAGAGAAGACTTCCATTTTGCAAACTTTTTTCAAAAATAGTTTTGCACTCATTTTATAAGTAAGTCTCTATGTAAGTAAGTTTATATGTTAAGTCTCCAAAACAAGATAAATGAAAATTATTTAGAGGACAAATTAACAAGAGGAAAAAACAGTCGAAAAACCGAAAAAAGAACTTTTGAAACAGGCAAGTGTCTATTTTGCATGCTTGCTTTGCCGATTTTTTAACAAATAGCATGGTGTATAGTTTGTGAATTTGAAAATGTGTAGATCATTCTGTGTGGTCAATACAACATTGATTGATCTTAAGAGTATTTTAGTATTGATTCAAATATGTTATAGAAAAATAAGAAAACATTAAATCTCAAAAACTTTATTGCAAAAGCAAGTGCGAAGTATAAAAATACTCCTCGAAAAGCTGTTGAAGTTTTTTGAAAATATCGAAACGTTTTGTGAACGTTTAAGGTTGAATGTTACAGTAAATCAAAGCTAAAAGAGTACATAATAGCATACCCACTTTATATAGTAGGGCAATTGACAATTTTATAGTTAAACAAAATAATATTTTGTACAAATTAAAATATAAAAAATATACAATGTTGCGTGTTACCATGGTTACATTCGTCGACTCAGTACTTCATGTTACAATAACTTTTGGGGAGTAAATTGTTTGGTTTAAATGGACGACGGGATTCCGGATGCATGTATTTCTAGTATTTTGGGAAATTTATTTTGGGTTAAGAATCTTTGAAAGAATAAAAAAATGAAAATTTTGTTTCAGGAAGAGGAAGCACAGTAGCCATGGCAACACGATTCATTATATAAATTTATTTTCTGGAGTGCAAAACAGTTATGGTGGCTCCCTAGGGTTTTATGTCCGGCGGTTACATTCTTCCTATATGTGGCGAGAACTTTAGATATCCCGTGTAACTCGCGAGACTTCAAAATATAAACAAAGAGCGTTTTTTTTCCGAAAAACTATTTTCAAACAAATGCGAAGCATAAAAACGAAGCCTAAAAATAATTCTAAAATCAAAACGAAATCTGGAAGTGACTTCGGAGAAAACAATAGTGTAAATTTGCTTTTCCCAGCGGCATTGTTGGCCGTTTTGATTGCTGTACGCGAGGGTCGTATCACGAACAGTGGGATATAAAGTTTCTGCATGCATTTCCGGTATTTCCGGCTCTATTGACAAGTACTTCTGGAAATAAAGATAATTCAAATAATGAAGAAAACTCTTCCTCTATTCGTGAAACGGGCAGGATCGAAACTCGTACAACAAATTAACTGCCATAAAAAACAGAATTTCAACTGCCGCTTTGCGAAAATATCGGACGCTGGTAAAGTAATTAAACCGAAGATGAATGGCTTAGCTGTTTGTTAGAAGAAAGCTGTAACAAGTTATAAGCAGTAAATACCCAACATTTTCTTCGATCTTACATGCAATATTCCACATTTAGTTGGGCATGAACTGACGCAGTAGATCAAATACTACGTAAATTTTTTGAAACTTCGAATTTGAAACACAATAAAACATGCTTTGCAAGACTCGCGTGTTTTCATTGTTCTCCACGAAATGCATGCGGGACCCAACGCGAGAAATGAGGTTTCCGACTATTGTATAACGTCAAAGATCCAAAAAACATCAAAATGCAGCTCAAATTTCTCCCGTTTCCTCTGGTGAATTTTTCTAAAACTTTGTACATTTAATAATACCGGCGTAGTAAGTGTAATGCCAACTTTTGTTAGAATCCTAGCGAAGGAAAATTTCTGAATATTGATTTTTGACTTTTTGTGTTACAAAAAAACGTATTGATAGAATTTTTTTTAAATGAGGAAATAGAACCATTAAACCAATATTATTTCTTATGCAAGGTTTAAAAAAAATTACGGAAGAATACTCTTAAAATAATAGGAAGGTGGTAACGGACTTTCAACACAAAAGTAGTACACGAAAATCTTCAGGAGAGCATTCTTGATATTTGTTTTGAATCGCGTCCTTTTATCACGCAAGATGAAAAAACAGGAGCATCTTCAATACAATAGTGCACTATAATGCAAAAACCCCGGGGAGCCACCTTAAACAGGTTAGAAAAGCTGCAAAAATAATGAAAATATTAGTTGTTTTAGCCATATAAATCTGAGATATATGATGTAGGTATGTTCTTGTGCATTCTATAAGCTTCAAATTAATGTTAAATGCAACCTTCCATTCACTAAAACGTTTCGAAAAGTTTATAAAGCTAAACTGCATTTTACCGATATCGTTTTTGAAATGAAATCAGATGAAACTATACAAATTCTCTCGTGAAATGATTTCTCTTTCCTTTTAATTTGGAACTTTTTGATAACATCAAATATAGGATACTTTAACTGGAATAAAATGAAAATCTATATAAATAAAAAACATTTTTAACAGAACTATCTCCCGGTGTCTTTTGTTTACCCATTACTGGCAATTGGCCCGAATGTGACTACTGTATTTTACTCTGTCTAACACCAGACTATTTTACTGTCTAATGCCAGACAAGTTTACTCGTCAGTGGAATATGTACACTGGAAGAGTGGAACTCGCCAGTTGATGGGATATATTCACATTTCTTATTGTGTTATTAATATGTACAGTCATTACTCGTCATTTGAATGCAAAGATATATTATCTCCAGTCGTCATATAATTAATTCTGAGATGTGAGGAATTGTGTTTGTATGCTCATTGTGCATGAAGAACATAGTAGCTGTAGGATAATAATCTGCGTTTGAAGTTTGTACATATTTGCCCATTATTTGGCAATGTGCTATATTTTCCTCACTTATACAAACCATTTTCCAAACAAATGAGTAATGTACTCATGATTTTAGTAATCAACAAATTAATATGCAATAATGAATTGTAGACAACTATTGAAACTGATACTGTAATCTTTCTGATAAGCCCCTGGTGACTTATTTGCTCAGACACTTTGTTCAAGGACAGTACAACGTGCAATGAAAGCCATATACCTTATCAAAACACTTGTGCTTTTGTATGAATTGGGCTTATTAGAATAGGGGTGGTGTACTAGGGGCACTTAACACATTTCTTCATCTAAAAATAGTTGAATAGTTGAGAGAGGGAGCTTATTACCGAGATTACAGTAAATCATGCCATGTATGAAATAATTTTAAAATAATGTCAAGCTCTCTTGAAACCCATATAGTTTCTATCATCAGCTGGGAAAATATGTCTGATCGTCAATTTTACACATGATGGGCACACCCTTCGATTGCCCGTTTCCAATTTCTTGTACCTCCAAAGGATGTACTGACGGTAAGCAGCTTTGCGGTAACTGTTTGTGGAATAGTCAGGATCTTCTATTCTTATGTCACATCTTGCTCTAATGGCAATGATCTAGACATCCCTCTCAGTACGTGTTTTCTGAAAGGTCACAAATGCTGTAACACATCGGATCTTCCCACAACATTTGTTCTCCTCTTCTGTAGGCACTACCCGACAGACACAACACACACACCAGCTACGTTTTCTATCCGGGACAGGTGGAACTCCACCATCACCAGGGCCAAATTAACTTGACCAAATTGTTGCCATAATCCAAACTGCCATTAGATAACAAATTCAGCAGAATGTTGTCTTTTTTATCAGCAGTCAATCCTTCAATAAAGTCCCATAATAAAATAAAGAAATTGATCATAAACATGTAAACCAGAACAGCCAGAACACCGTTTCAAATGTGTCTAATACATTGATAGACTGGTTATGTGTATATACGAAATGCCAAATTTCGTGGCAGCCATATTGAACTGAGTCAAAGAATGGAAAAAACAATGAATTATTTATTAGGACGCACAATGTGAAAAGTATTCTTGTATATTTATATACGATAATACAGAATTCGTTGAACGGTAAACTAACCGTAATTTCGAGTTTAGCATCCTGGATTGCAGCTTGATGGCGTTCAAAGGCATTCTTTCCAGCGTCTGCAATCGTCCTACCGACAGCACATTGTTCCTTGTTTTTACAACAAGACTGCTTTGTCCCACACGAACATTTGTCGCATGCAACAATGCAAATTTTCATCACGACACGGACAGCCACGCTTCTTTCTTCCACTACGTCTGCTGCACGTGTTCTTACCGCTGCAAAACTGCGAAATAAACACAACAAATAGATATTGAGATAGGTACGGATATAAAGGCATAATATATGTCAACAAATTATTGAAAATTCGAACTTACCTGGGTTCGTTCTGGTTGAAAGTTTTCAATGGCGGCGAAAGCGTTGGCAGTAGACACAGACACGTACCCAGAGGGGGGGCCCGGGGGCCAGGCCCCCCCTGACGAAGGTGTCGCCCCCCCCTAGGAAACATTTAGACTAATACAAATCTCTATGTTGGCCCCCCCTAGTACTTTTTTGGGCCCCCCTTGACTGAAAATCCTGGCTACGTCACTGAGTAGACACATTCTCTTCAAGCTCAGGCTCCGATATATCGTCTCTTTCGACCGAAGAACCGTCAAAATTAAGATTGTCTTCCGGATCGTAGACAGACACAGACAAATCGGAATCAGATATTTTAAGCCGATTTCAAATGTTTTTCAAATCAGTTGCGTGTTGTGAATATAAAATGAAGTAGCACTCCCGAATCACAATAACAAAAATGCGCAATGCAATGCCGGTTAACACACGTTCTTTAAGATTGGATGCATGTAGATAGGCCAAGTGATAATAGCACACTATATATAACACCACGAATAGTTCTGGAGGTTATAAAAGTAAAGAAAGGATAGTAGACGTTGAATGGCAGATCCAGCTGATGTAGATGGAATAAAATCGTTCATCAAGACCATGAGAGTAGAAGTTGCCACGTTTGAAAATGAGACGTTATCCTGCTTTCTGAAGATATCACTTTACCAATTATGGGATGAATAGTATGTCAGATTTATCCCAAGGAAGCGAGTCTGTATGAAGTGACAAAAGTTCGAAATGCCATCTCATTTCTCAACTTGGCACCATTCACCATCATGGTCATAATGATGGTATATTTGAAAACGCACATGCAGAGCAATGACGCATAATGAAGAGAAGCACAGTTATGGAAAAGACGGGCAGATATGGAAATGCCGTGCAGTTATGGAAAAGACGAACAGTTAGGGAAAAGACGTGCGGATATTGAAAAGATGGGCAGACAGGGCAGTTATGGAAAAAACAGGCAGTTATGGAAAAGGCGGGCATTTATGGAAATGACGGGCAGTTCTCGAAAAGGCGGGTCGATAGGAAAAGCATAATGAGCACGCGTGTCCTGGATTTGGATTTGCTACCATTTATATACTCATTGAGATTATGAATTCACTATGAATGTGACACTTCACACGCAAAGATACATGTAAGCAAGCAAAAAATTACGAATCATGAATAAGCCAATGCAGGGCATATCCTTAAATTTCCTTAACTATTGTGATGTTACCTCAACCTAACAACAACAGTCGGCCAAATCGTAATAAATCTACATGTAAAAAAAGGTCTTGATATTTCAAAATCTACATGTGAAAAATCGTCCTGATATATAAAACTTCTTTTTAAGGAATTGCATTAGAAAGTTATTTACCCACGTCTTTCTGCTGAAAAAACAATACAAGTGTACACATTTAAACAATTCCATAAAAACGATATTGTTTGATAATACTTAGCAAGGTTTGTAAGATACTCTGATAGCTCATTATGCCTTCTACAAAATTGTCCTAATTGCCGCATTTTTCAAGATGTTTACAGTGCTTTGTTATAATTTGGCCTATATGCATCCAGCCTATAAATTGTGTTGGCATCGGTGGGCAGTGCGTATCAATGCGCATCAGTGTTGGCATGTTAAATATTGTTTTGACTTCATTACTTTTACTTTTTTGATTAATTACTTCTTGTCATATGACTGTCTATACTTTCCTACAAAAAGAGCATGTTTATCTGTATCTTGCTAGCAACTCTCCTGTCGAAAGGCCTTTGCTTAAAACGTCGAGAAATGTCTATTTTTTCTTTTAGGCTGCGCGGCTGATTAGTATATTATACAACCTTTACTTTATTACAAATGGCAAGAGAGAGCTAACTACGAATGCATGGAAGAATTTGATATTATAATGATATTAGATGACGACGTACATCGCTACTTCCCACTCATATTTAATATATTGGGCGCAATTTGTTGTCGGAACTTGCCGAAAGAAATCTGAGTGTATCATTGGCCTTGATTCTATCGCACTCCTTGTGTTCAAGAGAAATATGTAAGTTCTGTCTGGTGAGATAATCACATTAAACTACAGATTATTTTCCTTATTGTTCACAGCTAGTCGTACATCTGGTTCATCTGCTCCAGGTTCCTATATGTTTTCCTTACGTAATAACGACAACCTCGCACCCTTCAAGGCTCCGCTGAAAAATGAGAATGACGGAAATGCAATTGTCCGTAATATTAGATATGGACCAACTTTTGGTGCTCATAGTGCAGATGGTCGTGACTTGTTCTTTGGCGGCAATGCGGGATACACAGGCTTTGGCTACACCTACCAGCCTCCACCTGGTTACAGTTACCTCCAAGCCAACACACAATCCCTCCTTGCAGGGAGCAACAGGTTCACTGCGTCGCAAGCTGAAGTGTTGTATTTAAACTAAAACTGTGCCCATTCTTCACCTCAAGGTAATTGTTTTTGACAGACATGTCACGATATTCCGTAAATGATCTAATAATCGCCTACTGTCTTAAAAATGCCTCGTATCTAATAAACGCCCTGGTAACATCAGTAATTTGTGAAAAGCGCCCATCTCTATTAAACGCCACGTATCTAATATACGCCCCCTTCCCTGAAGAGGCATTTATTATAGTAAATTATATGCTTATTACATTAAACACTTGAAATAACGCGTTAGAGCTATGAAAGTTGGAGAGTTTTGACTTTTGTTTACACTATTTGGGTTATAGGGCCTTGTTTTACACATTAATAACCTAATTACCGAAATTACAACAACTTAGCTTTGTAGAAAATTGTAATTCGGAAATTCAGCTCAGCGACTTATGTATAAGACGACACCCGTTTGTTTGTTTGAACATATGTTTGTTCATCTCTACGTGCTTCGTCAAAATTTAGTAACCATTTTGTGTTGTCAGCAATGGGTATTTAATATACCAAAACATTGCTATTGGTTGGTTGGGTGACATTACAACACTATGTACTTTTCAATGATCAGAGCATCTTTTCCATGGATAAACGTAGACAAAATCATAGTATAATATGTTTGATTATATACTATAGGTTAGGCGGCTTAATTTAGCGAAATTTATCGTCCAGCTTGAAAATGTGGTTCTATTTCCTATCAGTACAAATTGGTTTGAAATAAATTTGCGTTAAATGAAGCTGGGCTGAACTAAATCCTGCTTTTATTTAATTTCAAGACTCAAGATCTTTATGGAGAATGTTTGGGTTAAATCTATTTCGAATACTACATGATTCTTTTGAGAAGTTATACCACATACTCGATTTACACCCAAAGCTTCGGCCATTTTGTTTATAACCATAAAAAAACACTTCTCGTGTATGATGATTATATTACACAGGCGATTACAAGATGGGACATCTTGTTTTTCTGAAGAGAAACTGGTGCTCATTAGTACGTAAACTGCGATAGAGTACAAGATCTACTCTCATGAGAGAAAACATGCACAGAAATTCCCGAAGGCTATTCAATCCGGTGATCAGTCAAGCCTTACGGATGACTTTATATGATTTTAATAATTGATAAGAGGCATATATCGGTTCAACTGTGCCGCTGAAATTCAAATACAAACATCGCTTATATATTTCAGCTTTGTGATGTTGTTACGCTTTAGTTACAAGCATGAGGACCTATTATCAAGTAACATAAGCTTTTTTACTATAATTGTATTATTTGTACATTTCCATTTTAATATTATATATACATATATTACATTCTGGTAAACTACAAGTAATTTGTATACCATGCATAGAATGCTAAAATCTAGTTATTTGTAGGTTTGCATGGCGATAAATATAATTATTTTGCGTTTTTTCCTTAAATTTGTTAAAGTAGTATGGTCAAGTCCGTTCCACTCAAGCGCATGTTTCGGTCTTTTACAATATTTTCAAAATCAATATTTTAAAAGTTTTCAAGTAAGCCTTTAGTTTTCGTTATGTGCATGGTACCAGGTCACGCATTTGGATCATATATCATACCGTTTGAACAATATTAATTCAAAAGATTTTATCTGCCAAAATATAATTTAAGGCCTGCTCATACAATCCCGCACTTAGCATTTCCCCTAATGGCTATTTTGTTGACAAAGCGGTGAGGCCCTCTTACCCCAGATCTCCGCAGTATAAGCAAATACCAGGCACATAGGAAAGCGCGAGCACAACGTTTTACTGGGCGAGTGGATTTGAATTTACTGTAATACTGAGCATGCACGTTATCCCGTTTATTGGGACGGAGTTAAAAAAAACAGGATTTGAGTGGATTCGCCCAAATAATTTGGCGATTTTAAATAGATTTTGCGTTCGTTTATAAATGACAAATTTATTGTGGAAGCAACGGCCTATTCTCACAAACAGATGCAGGAAACTTAACACAATGTCAATGCACGTATGAGATGTATCAGCTATTTCGCAATATTACATTCATATTTCATCGCGCTGGCCAAAATAGGATTTTAATATCAAGACACAAAAATGTGTTCCACTACCCGAGATACCTTGGCGAACGAGATCATGTAAGCTTTAATACTTTTTTTATAATTTTTTTTTGGTTCAGGCAATGGCTGAAGTTTCTCCAAATAAATACAAGCTCTTTTGTCGCTTTTCCTTCAGCAATATTACTATTACGTTAGGTCTTTCATTCGTTGCTGCTTGAGAGTACATTCTTTTCAATTTCTCCGCATTTTAAAGATCGCAAAAGATGGTTTCACATATTACCAAAACCGCGGATGCTTCTTCTCGCGCGGAAAAAACGTGTCCTGTTTTCGCATAAATATATTCAGGAATGCCACTGCATTCCGACATTTTGCGAGTGGCGATATCCAGGAAATTGCGCTGATTGCATTTTTACAGTAATAGGCATAGGAATGTAGTCGCTTTCCTGAATGTATTGACACGTGAACATGGCACTTTTTTCACATGAGGGAATGCATCCGTGGTTTTGGTAATAGTCCGTAGCCATCTTTTAAGTAGAGCAAGCACACAGTGGTGACTTCCTTTAAAAACGATATCAAGGCTTAATAGGAATACTTCCTTGGGACAATAAGGGTTGAGACGTAGCATTGTTTTCAACAGAATTGTCCATTGGCAGTGTATTTGCCCAATCATGGAATATGCGGACGGATATTTTGAAATCTGTGCTGTTTAATGGAATATGGCTATATAAATTTAATTTCTCTAATTTGAAATAACTTTTAAATTATATAAAAATTCCCTTACCGATTTTTCGTATCTTTCTTAGTTCTTGAGATATTTTGAAAGAAATAATCTTACATCAGCGAGCTGTCCGCCATCTTGGATTTTTGTGTGTATGCATGTTACGTCATAAGTACGTATTTACCCAGACAGCCAATGGTCATTATGAGCCCAAAATGATATTTCGGTCACTATTTCAAATAACAAATTGACTGACAACATTTTGAACATCTACTAATTGCTATTTGGTCACCTAGGAGTAGTTTTCTATTGATAACCCTACTTGTGACGTCGGCAATCGAAAAATCAGTAAGGGAGATTTATATATAATTTTAAAAAGTTCTTTCAAATGAGATAAACTAAATTTTTATTGCCATATCCCTTTAAAAGGAAACATTCTTTGAACAAGCAATAAGCTTTAACAAAAGATTTTCAAATCAAAAATGCTCTTGTTTGCAATAGTTTGTATTCGCTTTTCATAAATCTCGTCGCTCTTGTTGTTTTCCGTTCGCATGCTAATTGAAGATGATTTTGAAGAGTTCAATATAGAAGGATTGCTATCTAATTAGATGATACAGCAGAGTAGAATGGACTTGATTGCTGCTATAAAGTCTTCATATATTGAGAATGGTTTGTTTAATTGTACTTTACTGTCACATTTATGTAGTGTGTAACTAAGGACAATCATTATTCTTAGACGTGAGAAAATTGATTAAAGTGTTAAGAACATTAGTTTTATCATTGGCATGCATAATATATTTAAATTTGAGTCTTACACTCGTACAAAAAGATATTAAACACTCCAGTATTTGACATTGTATGTATTTAAATTATAAATAAATGGTTAAAATTCATGAAAACCTGTACGTATATGGACGATGCGCAGCATCTAAGCTGTGCTTATATGGGGGGCCTTGCGTATTACGTTTACAAAAAATTTATTGTGCAATAACTCAAATGCTTTGTTATTTGCTAAAAGTCGCCTTCGCAAACACATTTGACTTTCCCTTTCGGTTAACCCTACTCCTTTGGTCGGAAGTATAATGTTGCATAACAAACAAGCGCAGAAGCCCAGGGTAGGAAAATCCGTGATCCGTGATTGGAGACAACACAACAGGGAAATTTAAAGACGCCGGCTATCCAAGCAATCATAAATTAATTTCAGTCTTATTCTCTTCCTAACAACAATATTTCCTTCCAATTCCCTTCCATATATTATTTCCTTCCAAAATTCCTTTATACTGCCAAAATATTCTTCTAGAAACCTTCCACAATGAAATTTGGCTCAAAATAAACGACGTTTTTTATAATTATTATATAATTCCCGCTATCACGATTCGCTCGAGATTCCTGCGAGAAACTATTCTTATGTCATTCGTGGCACTTGCTAAACGTGCCTAGTCAAACAGGTAAATATACCACTGTTCTGACGTACGAGTATGAGTAACGTCATTTTGTTTAGCAATTTAATCGATGTTTATATGATTTGTTCGTATGTTTACCAGGCCCGTAGCTGGCCCTCTTTTTTTGGGGGGGGCACGTTTCGATGTCTGTCCGCGTTCGTCAAAATATTTAACCTTTTCCGACAGAAATTATTTCTTATCTTGTCGACGGGGTGGGGGGCGGTTTCGTTGAAAAATTTTTTTCCGGAAATCACATTGTATTGCGTTAGTAATGTATTACTTAATAGTTAAAAGTTTATATATATAACAAATTCACTTTTTCAAATGAAATATATAACAAATTTACTTTTTCAAAATGAAAATTTACGTTACTGCTGTTTGTGCTAGGGGGGGCACAGGGGGGGCACAATTTTCCGCCAGGGTGGGCCTTGCCCCCCCTGGGGACCCCCAGCTACGGGCCTGATGTTTACTTTTAATTACCGTACACTCGTTCTTTACGCGCAGTAGACCATAGTCTATCTCGTGCTAGAAAAACAGAAAGAGTATGATCAAATATGCCGACATCAATAAAAACTATTTAACAAACTAACGCAACCTTTACCCGCTAATCGAAACCATAGATCCGAACCGTCGTATTATTATGACCTCTCTATACAGTAGAACATCTCTTATCCGCAAGTACTTAATGTTTGCCAAAAATAAATACCTCGTGTAACCCGGTGTTGAATTACAGGTTATTCAACTTCACACGTCACAAGGCAGATGCCGTGTAAATGCCTAGTGAATTTCCCAATACTGTGCAATTTAGATTTGTATATATTTAATTTCTTTAATTCAGAAGACAATCTTCTTCTTTGTTTTGGACAACAATTTTATGCTGCCTTTAATTCCAGGAAGTGTGTTTGTGTAGTTTTGATGTTATTGTACAGTTTTGTCTTATATTGTGTGAAATTATTGTTGAAAGATGTACGCCTACGCCCGAATAGGGAGAAGACGAGGGAACGATACTAGAGACCGTAGAATCGTCAGCAAATTTCCATAGCGATGAGGAAAGGTTTGGTAGGGAGAGGTCATTTATCATCACACAAAAAGGAAGTGGGCCCAGCATTGCTCCTTGAGGTACGCCAGCGTGTACTTTCATCCACTTCGAAAAGCAATTGTTATTTAGTTTAACTCTCTGATACTTGCCCTTTAAAAAGTCTGCAATCCAATTAACTACCGAAGGTCTGATTCCGAAACTAAGCAACTTCGCAATAAGTAAATCTTACTAATTGCACATTATTACTCTTTATTTAGCCTTTGATATCACATAAGAACATTTACAGCTAAATAAACCCCCGGGAACACAAAATAATAATATTTTGAGTTGCGACATATTTCTTAGTAATTTGAGTAATTTGTATTTAATAATCGACACTGTCTCAGAGACGCAAAATTTCCTTCGCATATTATGCGCATACTTTTGTACGGTAGATGGAAAATCTGAAAACACCATTGCACTCGTCATAAAATTCCGCTTCTTTTTCATACTAGACACTCTAATTCATTTTAAAATTCAAAAATTTAATCGTGGATTTTATGCGCTGGCTGACAATAGAGTGTTGAATGTCAGAGTATCGCAGAATTAGTCGCTCGTATACTATGCACAAAATTTTGTTCACAGTGGATAAGAAATCCAAAAGAACAATCGAATTCTACTTGAACTTCTATACAAAGATAACCTAGTCTGCCCTTTTCAATAAAAAATCCTAGCAATATATTAGGACTTCAATATCTTTTACAAACAATTTCTCATATAAACCAATTTCCGAAAGACCTATGTTTATACTACAGAACATTCTGTAAACAGAAAATTGGCATTTCAAATCTCTACCGCGCTTACGGCCAGCAATGAAGGAAGCCTCGGTCCTCGAGATCTCTGCCGAGAGGCTTTACCTCCGCCATAAAGCAAAGGGAACAGCCAGGGGAAACCACTAAGGGAAAATTTATTTTTGAAAAATGGCGCGAACAAATTATCAACCTAGTACCCAGGCTTTCCCTCTTGGAGAGGAAAAACGGTTATAATTCCATGACACGCAATCACGAATATTTCTCTTTGATCTTGACCCCAATCCCGACCCAATCCCTAATCCTAACCCTATTTCGTGCATGTCATGGAATTGTAACCGGAAAAACCATTGTTGCCGCTGCACGTGTCTCTTCAAAAATGTATTGCCTGAGGGGGTGAGGGAAGTGTATCATATTTCATTCTTCCACTTAAGAACTTTACACTTCTATTGCGAGGAGTGGGGCTTTGCGAATCATAGTTCGAAATACTTGCTGAATTTTGTTAACTTTCTATTTGCTTTTAAACTACAAACAGTTTTACATTCTAAACAGTTTTTATCAAGAGACAAGTAACGTAACCAAACAAAATCGTATGCTTTGAAGCTGTTGTCTTGTTCTCTCAAGCGCGGTTCTATATTATCAATGTCGTCATTTATATTAATATTTATATCGTTCTCTCAAGCGCGGTTCTATATTATCAATGTCGTCATTTATATTAATATTTATATCATAATGTGCCATGAGATTTGTTGTTTTTTGCAAATCATTTATAAGCTTTGCTTCGATTTACTTGTTTACTAGCTGATCGTGGACAATAGGATTCTCTAAAGCAATTATATTCTTCATAAAACCCACATCTAGATACTAGCCAAAAGAGATTGAATGTCCCTTTAATTAATGAGCAAATACACCAATCAAAAACACGTATTTCGTCACGTGCGTGAGTTGCGAAACCCCGGTAATAAACTAAAAATTGAATTAACAATTAGGAAGTTAGATAATAAACGCTTTAAACAATGAAAAGCATGCATTACAACATTTCTAAATTATAAAATCAGTCCAAACAAAGAAAACTGTATTATTACCACAATTCTAAATTATAAATGCAAAACTCAACACAGAAACCAATTAAGTTAGGTTTGCAAATTTTAATCACGCAAAATGAATCGTATTAACGACATGCACACCGTCTATCCGACTTATCCAAAGACAACAAAAACCACTCGGCCGTACCGGCCTCGTGTTTTCATTGCCTTTCGTGTTTTACAAACTCTCGAAAACAATTATAAAAATCGCTTGGTGAACAGTCTCGTGAATTCAATTGTTCTCGCGTTCGTCACCAAAATCTAAGTACACCATTAAGCACCATTTCACGTGCACCTCCTCTCATCTTATCTACTGTATTTCATGCAGTAAATGTGGGATGCTCTATATTGGTGAAACTGGTAGATATTTAAGGATAAGGTTTGGTGAGCATCGTCGTGCTGTCGTAAACAATATATGATGCTAAACAACCTGTTGCCAGACATTTCAACACTGGCAATCACAGTGTTTCAGATATGAAAATTCGAGCTCTGTGTCCCATTTCTGGTAGCAATGATAGCGCAAAAGCCAAGAAATGCGTCTCATTCTCCAACTTGGCACCATTCAACCTCTCGGCATTAATGAGCGCCTCTCTTACATTTAACTCCTATCTGTTTATGCCTGCCATCAGCAGATACTCTACATCTCACCTTATCTAATATTTCGTTCCTTGTTTTCTGTCTTTCTTGCTTTGTTATCTTTGTTCGCTGCTCCTTATATGCTAATATATTTCGTGATGTGATTTCCATAATATATTGTTTATAGTTTGTTTTGATTAAATCCATCTGATTGGTTTATTTTTTATATTTTGTATTCACTATAAAAGCACATGTTTTCCCCCCGACCCATTCTACTAACTTCCAGACGAAGGGCCTTCGCTCGAAACGTCGAAGTTCTCATTGTATTTTTCAGGTAGTTTTACACCACAGTCAACCGCCGTATTTGCTATACTCTACCCACACTGGCACCGCACGTTTGTTATATAAAGATTGTATTATGGTAAAAATATGTGATGAAAATATATATTTTAAATAAAATTTACTTGCCTAATTGTTGTTTGTGTTCTCCTTTTATCCTTACTTTGTTGAGCTATTAATTCATCGAAAGTTTTTGGTTGATGCCTGCGGCCCACGCCGAATACTTAATAGGAGTTAAAGGCTGCTTATTCTCAGCCTCGATCCATCGAAATAAACATGTCAATACGAATATTCTCCCTTTTAAATTGCTTTATTCTCCAAGAAAATTCACCAGCATGTAGAACAAACACCGATCTTTTCATATATGACAATACTTTCACATCTCGGGCAATTTTTAAACCAATTTTTGATCAATAGAAATCAAAATCCCCACTCTATTAAACTGACAACGACTGAGAATGGACACAACGGCAGCTTGGAAACATGGGCTTCTCTGCCGTTGAGATTTTCAGGGCGGTGCAACGACAACATCTTGATTTATAGTCTTTTTGAATATCAGATTTTGAAAAATGTAAACAATCGCAAGTGCGGGCGTGATTGACTGGCTGTAACCGGAAATATCTGTTTGCTATTTGCATGCTGTGCGCTGATTGGCTTCGCTTCCCATCGCAAATATTAACGGCAAAGGAGGCCAGGTGTACAAGCTGCCGTTGTGTCCATTTTCGGTCGTTGTCAGTTCAATAGAGTGGGGATTTTGATTTCTATTGATCAAAAATTGATTTAAAAATTGCCCGAGATGTTACAGTATTGTTATATATGAAACGATCGGTGTTCGTTCTACATTCTAGCGAATTTTCTTGGAGAATAAAACAAATCTTCCACTCAAAATTTAAGAAGTTTTAGTTTTGATTTAATTTATAGTTTTTTGATACCAATAGAAAAGATACAATATCACTGAGTCTAACTATGTTTTCAATTGACATGTTATTACCATGGTTACCGTGTTGCGGACCACCAACTGGGAAAGTCGGCAACGTATTGCGCAAAAGATAACTTTAGAACCGATGGTTCTAAATTTTCCAAAAAAAGCTTAAAATATTCAGCAAAGGCTGCTCTTTGTTCTGAACCACAAAAATTCAAATATATTTTATGAGAAATGGAAATATATTTACTCTTCCCCATAAATGGATTATTTTGCCCGAGGCTAACAACGACATGTCAATCAATAGCTATGTTATAAAACATTTTGTAATTTTTTTTGGTTCAGAACATGAAGCAATATAAGGATAAGTGTTTGTAGAAGTTTCAAATGACTCCCACCAATATTTCTTGAGATATCCTTTTCAGACTATCGCAGATAGGCCAATATACTGAACTGCGGCAAATCGAGTTACAAAAAAATGTTAAAGTTGGAGTATTAAGAAAAGGGAATGTACCATGAAGTCTTACTTCTCCTTCAGAACAGGTCTGGGTAAACTTTTCTCATTTGTCTCGACGGATCGGGGATGAGAATAATCAGTCTTTAAATCCTATTAATGGTTATATTGCAAAAATATTGCAGGTATTGACAAAGCCTTGTTATTTTATATAGCGCCATTTCCAACAGTTCAATGGCGCTTTACATAGGTAAAGGAAAATAGGTGATACAACATCCATAAGCTATATATACATGTATAATCCAATACAATAAAATCTAATTACTAAAACTAAGAGTAAAAAGCCAAGTCTTAAGATGTTTCTTAAAAATACTATACGAGCCTATCTTCCTCAGTTCAAATGGCATTGAGTTCCATAAGGTAGGTGCCGAGATGGAAAAGGAGCGTGCTCCAAACGTCTTTAAATTAAATTTTGGTTGACAAAGAAGACTTTGATCAGCTGAACGAAGGATCCTGGTGGGAACATAAGATGTAACTAGTTCACAAATATAAGGTGGCATCAGTCCCTTAAGTGCTTTAAAGGTTATAATCAGAAGTTTAAATTTGATTCTTTGTTCAACTGGGAGCCAATGTAAACTCTTGAGTAGAGGGGTCACATGATCGTACTTTCTACATTGAAAAATGATTCTGGCTGCACAGTTCTGGACCGATTGAAGCCTCTTGATCAAATATTTAGGCTGACCGTACAGCAAAGAGTTGCAATAATCCAATTTCGATGTCAAAAAGGTTATGAAGGCTTCAATGGCAATTTAAGATATTTTGGTGGTAAGAATGTACAGTAAAGTTTTACAAAATTGTTCATCCTTTTTCATTGATGGTTATATTGCAAAAAGTAATCGCATGTCGACGAAGGTTCTCTTACTGGAAACGAGAATATTTTGGTTTTATGAATGTGCTTTAAGGTTTTACAAAAATTGTTTATCCTTTTCATTAAATATTCTGCGTGGGCCGTAGGCATCATGCAAAAACTTTCGATGAATTAATAGCTCAACAAAGTAGGGATAAAAGGAGAACAAAAACAACAAGGGCCCTGTTCGAGTTTTAGGATTATGGATTATTTGGCTTTTTTGAGTAGGATTACGGATCATTGGGGCATGAAAAACGAGATTATGGATTATTTGGGTAGGACTTTAGGATTACGGATTATTGTTAAATCAATATCATAAATCAATTTTTGCTATTGAAAATACAAAAAGGTAAATTTTAAAGGTTGAGATACCGGTCAACATAAATAACATCGCCAACGACATGCCGGAGACACAGATTAAAGACATTAAAATCTGTTTCGAGCCGGAACGCGCATGAAACACGCACATACGTGAGAGCGTCAGCTTGATCGCGCGGGGATCAAAATTCAAAAGAATGGCGAACATGTTTACTTTTGATACTTGTACTGTTCATGTTTGTTGAATATATTTTAGGGATATTTTTGCTTAGAAAAATGGGATACGGATTATTTTCAAATTTTAACTGGGATTGTGGATTATTCACAACCCCCCTAAAAGGGCGTCACAACAATTAGGCAAGCAAATTTTATTTAAAATATATATTTTCATCACATATTTTTACCCTAATACAATCTTTATATAGTATACTATAAATACAACTCTGCCCAACATTGGGCTTCTGTGGACAAGGTAGATGTTGAGACGCTACTTTAAATTTAATGTTGTGTTCAGTTATAATATTTTTTATTTGCCGGAAGAGTATGGTGAAACAGGGGGGTGTGTAAACAAGCGATGGTTACAAAATGATAAGGTCAGCGTCGAAATGAAAAATTCTCAATACTATATATCCTTGATATTTAAGCTGACAATACTGCGTCACTGAGCTGCAATTCTTGCGAAAAAGTACAATAGTAAGCGATGTCTGCTTAAAAATTCCAAATTATAAGGCTTGTGTTAAGATTAATTAGCATAAAATGATAAGGCTTGTGTTAAGATTCATCGGCATAAAATGATAAGCCTTGTGTTAAAATCGTAACTTGTAGTAATTCAATATTTATTAAACCTTGTTGTAGTTGTTTATACTTTTGAAGTATGCCTTTTATGACTTTTGGCGTATTGTATTTTATATTTCATATTGTGTTAGGTTGTTCGAAATATAGTTGTCTACAGGGTGTCTAAAAAAAAAGTGAACCCTTTGAAATTTAATACAATAGTGAACCTTTTGAAATTGAGCTTCATATTTGCATTTTCTTTCAAAGAATCTATTGTACCCTATTGTATTTAATTTCAAAGGGTTCACTTTTTTTTGAGACACCCTGTACACAGGGTGTATAAAAAAAGGAGACCTTTAGAAATCGGTCCTATTGTTATAATTTGTATGCCTAAGTATGACGCTAAACCCATGTGCTTTTCACAGGCGGGTTCCGATCGGGAAGCCTTTCTCTGAAAGCGTTCTGTACTGCGGCTATGTTTTGAGTTTGTGTGTAAGTTACCACAATAAAGACTCGTTGTTCTGAGGTCAGTCGAACCATTTTATTGGAACTGATCGAAAAAAATAATTCCTGCATGGTAAGTTGACATTTTGTGTAGTTATTAAAATTTTAAATACCTATGGGCGCATATGATATGAAATAATATTTTAATTTCTAAAAGCTGCTTATATACGCACCCTGCCAATATTCAACGCGTCAGTGGGCTCGGTAGCGCTCAACCATTCAAATTATAACAATGGGACCGATTTCTAAAGGTCTCTTTTTTTTATACACCCTGCATACCGCACCTATGTATAATTGTTTGATAAAACAACAAACTTTCAGCTAAAATATGATTTGTGATGATAATCAATGTGCTTGAAACTCAATGTAAAACATTATGTGGCTTCTGTCTATTCATATTTCAATTTTAATGGCATATAAATTGTATTTATATAGGCAAATAGACTATGTAGACGAAAATATAATGATAAAATATCGCAGCTTCGCGCGGTGTTATATTAAAATATAAAAGTCTTCAGTGCACTTTACACTTGTTTACTTAAGGTGGCTCCCTGCAGTAATGCATGAGATGATCGCGGGACGAGAGTCAAAAATGCGTGGCAAGTACGTGGACTTTCCCACGCAAATTCGACGATCAAAACAAAACAAAGATATTTCGCCAGGTTTTTTAAAATAATTTTTACCATTCTGAAAGATTTGTAATGAAAAAACTTTGAATAATCCTTAGTTTTATGTAACAAAGCATCAGTAACACCAATGAGTGATTTTAACTATGATACAAATATCGCTTGGATAAAAAAGCTTGACAGTAATATAAAAGTGAATATTTCAAAAACATTTTAGATATAATGTTCACTAATAAGAGTTTATTAAACATTTATTAACTATTGTATAAAAATTGTTAAAGGTTATAAAAGTCGTTTAGTGATACTTGCATGTTTTTTACAAGTTAAACAGTAAAAATATCACAGTTCTATAGCAAAATACCGACTGGTTCATCTTCAGCAAAATTACAAAACTAGGCAAAGATATGTCCAGCTGTACGGCTGTTGAAGCTCGTGAACTGAGTAAATGGCAGGATTCAATTGGACTTAAATCGATCGAACCCTTCACAGTATTTCTTGGCTGTCCATGGCTCTCAAATATATTGAATAAACGTCAAAATCAAAAGATAAAAACAACATTTGCCACTCGTTTTTGCACGATGAAAGCACAACTTGCGCCCGCGAACTATTATTAACTAGTCAGCGACGTTTTTACATAGGGAAATATCGTGAAGCTGTTGACCCAATTTTTCACCTTTATATGCGTTTTACTCTTTAGTTTTATCGGTAACCTATCTTCAAATTTTGACCATAAATTTTAATTTTGGTAAATTTTATATATTTCAATTTAAAAAAAATTGCCAGTGTAGAAATCTTTATATAAAATTTTCGAGTTTAAAAAAATTGCACACTGGCGTGTTTTTGATTAAACTTTCATAATAGTATGAGAAAATTATGCTTAAAACTTATATGAAATAAAAAAGGTGGGTCACAATTTTATGCGCATAGTAACCACATTCCAGGCTTACGTCTTGTTACCATGGCAACGATGACACTACCTGAACCGGGTTTTATATATTCCATAGATGATGAATATTACCCTCGAGTATAAAAACCTTCGTCATCTGCGATAATACTCGTTTAAAAACGATTTATGATAAAGCTAAAATAACTGTAGGGAGCCACCTTAAAATGCAGAGGGCCATTCCATTTAATATAGACCACCAGCCCCGTTGACGAGATTTTCCGAGGGGTCTAAAATTCAGAATTTCCGGGGGGTACAATGGGAAAACTAGTAAATAAGGGGTAAATAAAATTTACAATTCTGAGGGGGTTACAAGAACGACTACCTGTTGACGAACATTTCCGATTAAGAAAATTTGGAAGATTTGCGAGGGGGTTTAGAAAATTTGGACAATTTCCAATGGGAGTCAAGAAAATTCTGAGAGGGTTTAGAAAATTTCGAGGGGGTCAAGAAAATTTCAAAGATTTCGATGCGGGTTTAGAAAATTTCGAGGGGTCAAGAAAAATTTGATAATTTCCAAGGGTGACAAAAAGAGGCGAAACAAATATTTCGATCATATTCAAGGTCAACAAAATTTCGAATTATTTGAACAGATGTGAGGAACTTTCCGGGTAAAAGGCATCTGTGGAGGTAAGAGTCCAAGTTCCCAATCGAACATTCGGATATTGTTTATTTGGTTGGCTATAGAGGCTCGTTTTCGTGACAGTTGAATCTTAGTTTTGCAGCCTTTTATGCGGAGTGTTGACAATGCGGAGAATTCTCAATGGGGAGTGTTGACAATGCGGTTGTTGACAATGTGGTATGAGGTGTGATTCATATGTTATTGAATTATAGCATTCGAAATTTTATTTATTATTATTATTATTTGGTGTTTAATGACACATTATCGCATAAAAATGAATTACAATGTGTTTACAAAATCAAATTTAAGTAATATATATTTACAAAGTTATAATGGCCAAGCTAAAAATAGATAAGAATTACAGTAATTGTTATTATATGATAAAAATTATCAAATTATTTCATTTAAGATACGGTTCTATCGACTATTTCATAGTATTCAGTTTTGCAATTGTGCTTGGAAAGAAGCTGTATTTAAAACGTTCAGTTATGCACTTATACAGCGACAGATTACTTAAAGTCCTAATATAATATTGATGAGCGCAAGCTCTGGACTGCGTCACATGTGCTGCAAGGGGGCCACCTTTAGCAATCTTCTGTAAGGCCTTTATGCAAATTTCGCTTCGTCTGTCGCTTAGTCTTGTACAGTTAGTTAATTGAAAGGCTTTCTCGTATGAGTGGCCGGGAAGGATAATGCGCATAGCTCGCCTTTGTACTCTTTCCAGTTCGTCGGACGAGGTATCGCGTTATTCCACACCTCGCAACAGTATTCTAAGATAGAACGAATGAGGTTCATTGCCTGTGATAATAATGCTATAACGCTATTATTGTATCCAAAACTGCAATTTTGTCATTGTTTTTTGCACTTGTGCAAAGCTTACTTGCTATTATGATGAATTTCATTCTGCGTGAAATTTCATTCGGCATGGCACTCAGAAACCAAAATTTTACTTCCGGTAGCCAGAGGTCTGAGTGCCACAGTGATAACGCGCTAACATACTACAGTTTGACAGAAAAACTCTGTTTTAAAAAGTCATATAGAATAGCGGCTGTCGCGGAAGTTATGCTGAATGACAACGCATGAGTTGTAAATTGTACATGTAGACGTTACTTGATATTGTATGAGTTTGTTTAATTGTCGAGTGTCAAGAGTCGAGAGTAAAAGCTCGAGGGTGAGGGTAACGGTTCGAGGGTGAGGGGTAAAGGTCGAGGGTGAGGGTAAATGATCGAGGGTGAGGGTAAAAGGTCTATGGTCAAAAAATCATAAAAATATTGCCACAAATCATCGATCATATTCCGAGGGGCAAATCACTGATTTAAATCTCGTACAGAAAAATCACAAAAAAATTTTAAAAAATCAAGCCTTTCATGGCTCACAAAACAGCAAGTCTTTCAATATACCGCATGTATTGCCGGTGATGACAGAAGTATATATATTTTTAATCTTTGGTTGAAGTTTGTCATTGGATTATTGACGACAGTATGCACATAGAGCATGGAGTTGTCGCTTGAATAACAAAGAAAGAGAACTTACAGTAGGTCTGAACTCTAAAGCCGTGTTAGATATCTAAATTCATGGTTCGTCTACAATGATATATTTCTGGTCAAACATGCCTTGCTGAGAACTAAAACGCCAACAAAATCCACATGTTGCTACGTCAGGGGAAAAGTGGCCTCTGCTTATGACATGCCCAGATTGGGTCGAGATTAAGGTCAAGATTCATTTTATTTCGAAATCAAATTATTTTAGCTTTCAAACCTGAGAAATCGTGGGCGTTTATATACAGGGTGTCCCAAAAAAAAGTGACACTATAGAAATTATCTCATTGTTCTTAAACCGCTCTTAAACGCGCGTGATTACACACCTGGGAATTTAATAAAATTCATTATTAGGGTAAATTGTGTTACAACAAATACTCGTTGCTCTGTAGTCAATTGAACCATTGTTGTTACTCCAACTGATCGTATGATTTACATGTAATTTGATTTTTATCGTAATAGGAGTTATTTTAAATTCCAGAAGTAGAAGTTTATGCACTTGTGGGTTTAGCATAGTGCTCAGGCATTCAAATTATAACAATAGGATAATTTCTATAGTGTCACTTTTTTTGGGACACCCTGTACAGGGTGTATCAAAAAAACTGCAAATACCATAATTTGTATGCACGAGATCATACATTAGAATTTCAATGGCTGTGCAAATAATTACGCTTCTGGGATTTGAAAATACGTTTCCCAGGGGTATCAAAACAAGCACACAAAGTGAATTAAACTTATGAGTTCGATTACGAATGGCTCAGTTTACGAATGACTGCTGTCGAGTTTTGAGTTTGGGCGTACTTTAAAACAAGAAATACTCTTTGCTCTGTTGTTAGCTGAGCCATTCGTAATCGAACTAATTTTAATTCACTTTGTGTGCTTATTTTGATAGTACTGCACGTGGAAACGTATTTTCAAATCCCAGAAGCGTAATTATTTGCACAGCCATTGAAATTCTAATGTATGATCTCGTGCATACAAATTATGGTATTTGCAGTTTTTTTGGGACACCCTGTATATCTAAAACGCTCGTATATTATAGACACTAGCCGAATTTTTTTAAGTGCGCACGAAACAATAGCTTATAAAATCAGGAAGTGTCTAATCGTGCTTTTTGATTTTTCATTTTATTTGAAAACTAATGTGAACAGAACAAGAAACGAATTAAAAAATTAACTGGCTGGACAACAACATAGACTAATCGGGCTTCGGTGGCGCAGTCGCCAGAGCAAGCGCCTTTCACCACTGAGTCTTGAGTTCGATTCTCGTTGAGGACACTCATCACATTCATGTGAAAGTAAGTCAACGCTCTGTCGAAAGTCGTGGGTTTTCTCCGGGTACTGCGGTTTCCTCCCGCAGGGACTACGTTGACTGGGTGGGTTAGGATAGACAGATTAGGAAAGTAATATCACAATTGTAAAAATAAATAATGTAGGTTAAGTACATAATATTGGTAAGCTAGATACTTGATGTAATCGGTCATTGAAAAGCCCCAATGGGGAGTGAGCTGAATAATGTATCAGTATGTATGTATAGACTGAACTGCTTGACTGGACAGTAACATTTATCCCACATGGACCAAGTGCTATCACGACGGTGCTGATCCTGATCTAGTGACATATCAGTGCAAAGTGGAAGACAGTCATGTACACACGACCATTGAATAAGGGTTCTTCTTGTTAACATGCGCTGAGTTGAGATGATAATATGTATTGGAAAAGTCCTTAGAGTTATCCTCCTGTCCACGTGCTTTAAAACGAGGTTTTATGGGGAGCTTCTGTTTCTATATTCGGTATTAAAACCATTAATTATATTCATAGAACAAATTGAGGGTTGCTTCGCGTGTGCCTAAAGATATAAACAAAATCTCGACGTTTCGAGCTAAAGCCCATCGTCAGGAGAAATTAATAGACAGTACACAATTACATAAAGGATATAGCATACCAATTATTTAACGCCAGTGGAGTTTCTATTACCTATTTTTATAATGCAATAACGAACTAAACAAGCTTTAATCCGATCTTTACATGAAACCAACAGACAAAACCATGCTACTACATAACACTTCCTTTCACCCTAACAAGTGCATGCAAACAAAGCATAATCTACAGCCAAGTACTACGCTATTGGCGTTTATTATAACGGAGGACACCACATTACAAAACCAACTACAAAAACTCAAAATCATCCTAATGACCAGAGGATACAACACAAATTCCATTGACAACGAGTTTACAAAGGCTGAGTGTGCAGTACACCAAAAAACAACTACTTCACAAAGAAAACCTTCACAAAACAGCACTGAACACGTAAATAATTGGTATGCTATGTCCTTTATGTAATTGTGTATGCATGCATGTATGTACGATATTATATATAAAAATTAGACGATATTTTAAGGCTATATGAAATGTCGGACGCGTTGCTGCTTTGTTAAAGACCTTGCAAAGTCCATTCTGCGCATGTTCTATGGGAGGGTCCCGCGATGTAAACAATGCCCAAATTTCGCGTTGTTTCGACTAAAATTCGACATCTTCTAAATCAGAAACTCGAATCTGTATTTATTTATAGCATAGCGAACCAGAACACATCATATTTCTTTAAATATAGCGTGTTTAAAATGTAAACAAACGGGCAACGGGCGTTGCCGGTTTGTTTACATCGGGACTTTACATCACCTTTAAGGTTTTCTTTGTGAAGTAGTTGTTTTTGGGTGTACTGCGCAGCCTTTGTAAACTCGTTGTCAATGGAATTTGTGTTGTATCCTCTGGTCATTAGGATGATTTTGAGTTTTTGTAGTTGGTTTTGTAATGTGGTGTCCTGTGTTGAGCCGCCGATAGCGTAGTGCTTGGCTGTAGATTATGCTTTGTTTGCATGCATGTGTTAGGGCGAAAGGAAGTGTTATGTAGTAGCATATGGTTTTGTCTGTTGGTTTGATGTAAAGGGCGGAATAAAGCTTGTTTAGTTCGTTATTGTATTATTAAAATAGGTAATAGAAACTCCACTGGCGATAAATAATTGGTATGCTATATCCTTTACGTAATTGTGTATGCATGTATGTACGATATTAACTATGAATATAATTAATGGTTTTAATACAGAATATAGATACAGAAGCTCCCCATACAAAGGACTTTTCCAATGCATATTATCATCTTAACGCAGCGCATGTTCAAAAGCAGAACATTTATTCAATGGTCGTGTGCATATGTCTTCCACTTTGCATATCTCACTAGATCAGGATCAGCACCGTCATGATAGCACTTGGTCCATGTGGGTTAAATGTTATTGTCCAGTGAAGCAGTTCAGTCTATACCGATATACTGATACATTATTCAGCTCACTCCCCATTGGGGCTTTTCAATGACCGATTACATCAAGTATCTAGCTTACCTATATTATGTACTTAACCTACATGATTTATTTTTACAATTGTGAAATTACTTTCCTAATCTGTCTATCCTAACCCACCCAGTCAACTTTCCCTGTGGGAGGAAACCGGAGTGCCCGGAGAAAACCCACGACTTTCGACAGAGCGTTGACTTACACTTTTCCCATGAATGTGATGAGTGTCCTCAACGAGAATCGAACTCAAGACTCAGAGGTGAAAGGCGCTTGCACTGACGACTGCGCCACCGAAGCCCCCCATTAGTCTATGTTGTTGTCCAGTTCGTTATTTTTTTAATTATTTTCTTGTTCTGTTCACATTAGTTCTCAAATAAAATGAAAAATCATAAAATTGACTGCGTCGCAATTTTATTATTAAAACACGATTAGACACTTCCTGATTTTATAAGCTATTGTTTCGTGCGCACTTAAAAAATTCGGCTAGTGTCTATAATATACGAGTGTTTTAGAAATAAACGCCCACGATTTCTCAGGTTTGAAAGCTAAAATAATTTGATTTCGAAATAAAATGAATCTTGACCTTAATCTCGACCCAATCTCGACATGTCATAAGCAGAGGCCACTTTTCCCCTGAGGTAGTAATATGTGGATTTTGTTGGCGTTTTAGTTCTCAGCAAGGGATGTTTGACAATATATATATTATTGTAGACGAACCGTGAATTTAGATATCTAACACGACTTTAAGGTCTCTTTCCTTTATTATTCAAGCGACAACTCCATGTTCTATGCCCATACTGTCAATAACCCAATGACAAACTTCAACCGAAGATTAAAGAGATATATACTTAACACTTCTGTCATCACCGGCTTTACATGCGGTATTTCGGTATATTGAAAGCTTCCTGTTTTGAGAGCAACGAAAGCCTAGTGAATTTGAATGCGGTTTTTTATGCATTGGCCATCGAATATGTGACCTTCCATGGGAAAACATACCTTAACGATATTTCGTTGAAACGGCCAAAAAAACGGAAAACGAACGGATAGAGAACGTTTTGTTATAACGTTTCAACGAATCTCAAAAACGTTTTGACGATTTGAGTAAAAAATCTGAACGAATAAAGTCGAGGATTTGAACGGATAAAAAAACGTTCTATCAGAAGTCGTTTGAACGAATTAAATTATTGAACATTCCTAACGAAATACGCCATAACGCATAGATTACGGATAGCTGTCAACAGAATAGAATAATGTGGCAAACAAGTAACCTCTATCGGCGCACAAAAGTACTCAATGATATAAATATTATACAAATTTAACTAAACATTCTGATAAATTACGCTATGAGTGTTGTTCGAAAATTCGAAGAAATAGTACAGCAGTTATATTAGTTACATGAAGTTGTACAGTATGAATTATTGTGCAGTATTCTTTAAATTTGACATATATTGAGATATTCAATAACTATTCTGGAAGATGTTTCAAACCTCTGGTGCGGAAACCACGCTGCCAAAACAAGGCAAGGCACAGGCTATAATTTAGACAGTTGAACTTTGGATATGCTATATTCTATAGTATGCATGTCTGGCTATTCTCCTTAAGCAGCTTAAATCTCGCGCCAATTGATTTAATTTCCTGCCTGAAATAATTATTATGGAGAAAAAATTGTCAACAGATCAAAGCAAAATCTATTGCGCGTTAAAGAGTATAGATTATATGAATGTTTATTATGTGCCCAATCCTTTTATATAGTTATAAACCAAACTTGTATTCTGTAGCCGTATTTATACTAAAGAAGTGAAGACGGTGACCATTGTGGTATAATTATCGCAGGCCATTCTCCATCAATTAATACAGCTATGTTATTAAAACGGATGCATCTAAAGTTGTATCTATATTGTGGGAGAAAACACTATAGACATTGGTTTCATTCTCTTTATTATTTATTTAGTTATTTATATCAATTCCAAGGTCGCCATTTTTGTTGCCATATTTTTTCCTACACTGCAGTTATATGCTCTCATTTTGCGAGGACACGACCACATATACAAGTGTTATGCTGTTTGAACAGCATTTTTTTTGTTATCCGTTTTTAAATTTCACCTAATCACAGGTTCCTCGCCAACTTTCGGTGTAGGAATAATTAGGTGAAGTAACTTTACAGTTTTAGTGAGGGAGCGTAATTAAGGTGTCCAAAACCACACAAAGGCCGAGGTTAATCTACAAAAAACCCGGCACATCCTATAAAGCTACATATACGGTAGTTCCAGAAAACTGCATTTAAATGACACTATTTTAACGACATCACCTTACGCCGGTCCCCAACCGCAAATTATTAACTCTAGATCAATACATGTTATTAATTAACTAAGTTCTTGGTGGTCACTAATGTATCTCTAAGAATTTCATCAGGAAATATTTTATTTCCCTCCATACTAGAGCATCTACACATAAATTAATGATAGAAAATAGCATACAATTTCAACTGTCTAAATGTTTCTAAGCTACCTGCGCTAGCTATAGTACCCTGAAAAGGAAACCAATTATGCCATGCCTAAGACCTGGCATAAATGGTAAATTTTTGTTAGTTAACGTCCGGCGTTCCGCAACTTAAATTCGAATGTCCGCCGTTCCGCAATTCCGAATGTCCGGATTTCCACCCTGAAAAGCAACCTAATACTCGACCCTGGCAGCAATAGTGCACAGTTTTTTTTACTAAGGCATATAGCAATAGCAAACTGCCCATATAGAAACAGCGGTTCGAAAGTACACTCCAGCCGCCCATATAGAAACGACAGTCCCAAACCCATGCACAGGGGAGTTTATACTCACCAATATAACAAAAGAGTGATCCTCATTCACTTCGAGACATCAACTTGTGACACAATTTGTGCCTCCTGCCTACCAACGATAATTCAAGGAAGACTTCCCCAGACATCCACATTGTCAAGTAAGCATAACATAACAACATAACACAATGACATGTGTCTGGCAAAATCTTTTATGCTTGTCCTGCCTATTATTATCCTTGCAATTTTGAGGTTGCATCTACACACAAATTCATTCAAAATGTTTTTATAAACTTGGTAAGCAATTCTTGTTTGAGTGTGGGTAAATGCACCCTATTTAAATTATCCCAGTTATGTGACCACCAAGCTAAACTACGCAAACCTCATGCCAAGCCACTTTGAAGGTCTGGCAACCTTTCAACTGATGTTTATTCACGTCCATTTGAACGATATATCAATTTCCTCTTGTCATAATAAGCAATCTAAAGCGAGTTATATACCAGTACTGCATTAGATAAACCTTTCTATAATAGATAACTACAGTAATTAGTTCATGTCATGTAACGCCAATTTGGTTTTCAGCCAGCATATATTTAAACTAAAGCAGGTTTTAAATCGTGCACACCAAAGATACTAATACATTCGGTGGATTTATAGGGGGCTAGATTAAGTTAACTAAACGCAGAAATGTTAATTTTATGGTCATGAGGTTCATAGGAGAACATTTATATATTTTCGAGTCGTTATTCATTAAACTTGCCTGATGAGTGATGAGCAAAGTACATGTAAAATCGACCTTCAGACCTTGGACACTTATTTACTGCTGTACATATAGTTAGCTAGCTATAAAGTATGCTAAATTGGTAAAACATATTCAACTGAACTTACCATATATAAAAATATTATGCAATTTTACAATGACTCGCTAGATTTTTTCTCTCCAACTTCGATTCACCACGTATGTCATACCGACAATATATAACATGTATATGAACGTCCGCCCTTGAATTGGTGCATACTAAATATTCGGCGGTATTAAACCAGATTATCGCCGTGTTCTCACTCATATTTACCATATATCTAATGTACAGTAGGCCATATAGTAGATTAATTTGCCTCGAATTAAGCCGAAGGCACGCATTGATTTACTTCACAGTGCTGACAACTACAGCATGCATGTATATGACGTCAAATCCAACGGGGGTCAGTCCTGGGTGTCAATCCTATATTAATGGAGAGACATATACAAACCCCATTATGCTATTAAGAATAGTAAAATAACGTTGCAGTGTAAGGGCACTTGCGTGAGTGCAAATATCGTGTCGGCTATCTTGTTAGGCATGCTAATTAATTTAGTTCTCGTCATATTTCGCGAATATAATATCAAAAAATATTTGTACATTGCAGACTTTCATAATACACAGACCTGTTTGTAAGCTCAATTAAGCAGCATAATATTGGCCCGTTATACTGCGCAAGCTACAATGCATGCATGTGCAGAACAAGTGTTGTAATCTGCCGGCATTCCTGTCTGCACAGGTATACAGTAGATCTTGTTGCTCCGGCTCCGGACTTAGACTAAATATAGTATGTAGAATTTAAACTGCATGCATATGCCATGCAAAATTCCTCAATTTAGTTAGGTGTTGTCTGTTGATATACCGATTTCCGACAATGTAAGTTCATTAGCACCTTGCCAAAGCATCTGGCAATACAGTTGTTATAATACGACATATGGCTTGCGATTTTGTGTGTCCTGTCGAACTTTATGAAACTCTACAGAATTGTTTAGGCACCGCTTTCCATCATTGCACCCTCCGAACCGGCTGTTCAAAAACGATTAGTAGATTTTTAAAAGAAACTTTTTTACATTATGCTTGAAATAATTGCATTTCGGCAAAAATAATAATAGCATTTCATGTAGTTCACGCTAAGACAGAATCGACAAGCGCACGGAAGAAGATTCGAGTAGCCTATAAACACCAAATTCCCTTTTACACAAATTGTATTAAGGAGCAGGCGTGAATCGCTTTCTAGGAGTATTTCTCTGCAACACTTTCTATGCTTATCCTATAAGATTCTAACATTGCAAAAGGTTGGTGAGCTTAGTGTTTGTTTGAACGAAATCCAATATCGCTCGAACGAAATCTAATCGTTCGAACGAACGCTAAATCCAAATGTTTGAACGGTTTCGAAACATTTTTCATACGTTTTTTTCCATGCGTTTCAACGGGCCGTTAGGAGTTATGAACGCTCTCCAAAATCGTTTTAACGAAACGCTGAAGCGCCTGAACGCCTAACGAACGGATAACGAACGAATTTTTAGCACGTTTTTCAAAAGCGTTAAGGTATGTTTTCCCATTGAAGGTCACATATGATCGAATAGTGTAGAATTAGCTTAATTAAAATAACAGGGAGTGTATGATTTGTAGCAATTTTTACTGTCGACCTTTTACCCTCACCTTCGACCTTTTACCCTCACCCTCGACTTTTACCCTCGACACTCGACAATTAGCAAACTCATCTTAAATGTTAACTCCTCTTGACCTATTCTAATTACCTGGCACGCACATGCATGGGTCTAATTATTAACACTTACAACTAGCTATACTGACATGTTGTTCTCTCTTCTTTTCTCTTATTTATGTATTTTAATTTTGTAACCGTTTTAATAAATTTGTAATACATATATATAGCACTCTCTTGTAAATAAGCAAGTTTAAACGCTCTGAAGATGTTGTAAAGTAAGCAACGAAACGTAAGCAAATAAATTTTACTCTTTGATTTTAAATGTCTTGTTTGAAAGTTATTTGCTGGGCTTTAATATTTATATTTAAATTGCGCTTTCCGCCTGGCGTGTCAATCGCTACTATTCTGAAACGAGTTTATTGCATGTTTCATATTATTTATATACAAACATATTTAACACAACTCAGTTTTCCAAGGCTTTCCAGGGGTTAGTTTGAAATTTCAGGTGTTTTCCAGGGGTTTCCAGAATAAGAAGAAAAATCCAGGACTTTCCAGGGGCCATACGAACCCTGCTTTTTACATAATTGGTCTAACACTGAACTGACTATACAATTCCCTGTTACAAGTGCACACTTATGTTTTACGACTCGTAAAACAACTTGTCCACTGTGAAGCCGTGTTGAAAGAGTGTGAAAAACTGACCAACCCGGAGACAATGGGCAATAAAGAGGATCGTTTACGTGAGGCTTTCAAGTTGACGAGCGAAATCAGAAAATTCAGGGAGAGAAATATAGAAGTAAAGAGTTAATTAAAGCAATTTTCCAAAAAGACGAAGAAGTTTACAGTCGACTTACTGAAGGAATGTGAGAACAGCAAAGAAGTTAGCGTTCTTTTCAATTTTGATGAGAATGATGCCGAGTGATCAACAGAAGATTGAAACGCGGAAGGACGCAGTAGCTGCATGACATAAAGAGGTACTAACTGAATTGATGTTTACTCTTTCTATGATTTCCATATTCCTGTATCCTTGAGTCTTTGATTTAAATATTGACATCCCATACAGAAATTTATAGCCATAGCCGTAAGTTATTCCTAATTTCGGCTCAATTTCCATATTAACAATCTGAATTTTAATACAAACTTAATCTTAATCCTAATTCTAATTCTAACCCTAATTCTAACCATAATCCTAACCTCAACCCTAATCCTAACCCTAATTCTATCCCTAACCCTAATCCTAACCCTTAATCCTAACACTAATCCTTGGGACGTAATTTCGTGATAGTAATATGGAAAGTCGCCGCTAATTTCAATCCTATCACGCCAAATTTCATCCGAATCCATGCCCTTACCCTAAACCCTAATCTAGGTCCTAACACTTGTTATATAATTTTGGAGAATTAATATAGAAATTAACCACCGAGGTGGTATAATCATCTTTCAAAATATAAAGTTTCAATCTGCTCTGGGACTTGGAAAGTTATTTTTCTCTTTGCTACTGGAATACCCGGGACATTCTCCTTTCAGAATACACCATGTGATCCAAAATTCACGCTCATCATCCCATGACGCATTTCGAAAGCTCCGTATATACCGGATTATACCGTTGTTTTAAAGATGTGTGCTATCATGCATGTCAACATACACTTTGGACTCCATTATTGCTACTGACACGCAGCGCGGCCTTTTCCCATGGCCATAATAAAGGCATGCATTGCTAGAAATAGATATCTTGAACTTCTACTTGATTGCTTTTATTTTTATATAGTTTGTTGCACATCGCCATGTTCAACAGCTGTTACGCACAATCGTGTATCCAGACTTTCCAGCAAGAAAATTTCTCCATGGTCTGGTGGGGTATGCGGTGTACACTTTAATTTTCCCATTTTTTGCGTGTGTTTTTCTGTTTTGCAGAAATTGTAAGATATCGCATTATATGACTACACCTTTTGGCCAGTTCCTCAGCCATACTTCTCAATTTTGTGTTTTGTTGCTCTACTGGAAGTGAAATTGGTTAGTATAAAATTATTACAAGCCCTCATTAATATCTCACTAAAACATCTTCTTGAATAACTTTTATATTTTGGTCGTGAGATAAAAATGAACGGTTCGATCCATGCTTGATAACGATTGAAAACATGACGAGTCATTAGGTATTTCTCTATACTATAGCGCTTGCCTACACAAAGTAATAAATATCATTGACCATTGCAAAATTCAGAAATGATAGTGCACAGGCGGCGCAATCCTGGGGTAGAGTTGTTTACAATACTAGAATATTTAAAGTAAAATTAAATCGTAAAAATATGTGATTTAATATATATTCTTTAATAAAAATTTACTTGCGTAATTGTTGTTTCTATTCTCTCTTTATTCCTCACTTCTTTAGTTCATGTGATCTGCGAGTTTGCGCTTAATGTTTACGACCGCTACTGAATACATAATATAGTGAGAAGGCAAATGAATCTCAACGCTGACTTAACCGCCGAGACAAGCACTTCTCTCCAAAGTCTTTCTTCAACGACAAGTACAAATCTTATACTAATTTTTGATCAATAGAAATCAATTTTTTCATCCAAAAGCTAAGGCTAACCCCTATACGTTTTGGCCATTTTATGCTAGTTTTTCAAAAATACAAAAAGTGGTTAAAAATGGCCAAAAAGTAAAGGCTAACCCCTTAACATTTTTTTGACCAAAAGTTACGGCTAACCCCTTTACTTTTTGGCCATTTTATGCTCGTTTTTCAAAAACACAATAAGTTGTTAAATATGGCCAAAAAGTAAAGGCTATCCCCTAACATTTTTTCGACTAAACGTTAAGGCTAACCCCTTTACTTTATGGCCATTTTTGCTAGTTTTCCAAAAACTCAAAATGTCGATAAAAATGGCCAAAAAGTAAAGGATAACCTCAAATCCTTGGAAGCCCAGAGATAATTAAAAGATTATATATTATATATTATATTGGGATATACTCATAAAAAATGAACAAAAAAAACGAAAAAAAAAACTTTCTATTTAGTTATATCAAACTTATATGTAAATAACTATATATTGTACCATAGACTCTTTCCTTTATATTTACTTATTTTTTATATCTTTCTTTATATTCTAGCAATACCTGTAAATAGGTCATGCATTTGAATAAATTTAAAAAAAAAAAAAAAAAAAAAAACCCTTAACATTTTTTCGACCAAAAGTTAAGGCTAACCCCTTTACGTTTTGGCCATTTTTTCCACGTTTTTCATCAACTCCAAAAGTGGCTAAAAATGTCCAAAAAGTAAAGGCTACCCCCTCAACATTTTTTCGACCAAAAGTTAAGGCTAACCCCTTTCCTTTTGGGCATTTTTTGCTAGTTTTTCAAAAACTCAAAATGTCGCTAAAAATGGCCAAAAAGTAAAGGCTCACCCCTTAACATTTTTTCGGCCAAAAGCTAATAAGTCTAATCCCTTTACTTTTTGACCATTTTATGCTAGTTTTTCAAAAATACAACAAGTGGTTAAAAATGGCCAAAAATTAAAGTATAACCCCCTAACATTTTTTCGACCAAAAGTTAAGGCTAACCCCTTTACGTTTTGGCCATTTTTTCCACGTTTTTCATCAACTCCAAAAGTGGCTAAAAATATCCAAAAAGTAAAGGCTTACCCCTCAATATTTTTTCAACCAAACTCTAACCCCTTTACTTTTTGGCCATTTTATGCTAGTTTTTCAAAAACACAAAAAGTTGTTAAAAATGGCCAAAAACTAAAGTATAACCCCATAATATTTTTTCGACCAAAATTTAACGCTAACCCCTTTACGTCTTGGCCAATTTTTCCACGTTTTTCATCAACACCAAAAGTGGCTAAAAATGTCCAAAAAGTAAAGGTTAACCCCACAACATTTTTTCGACCAAACGTTAAGGCTAACCCCTTTACGTTTTGGCCATTTTATGCTAATTTTTCAAAATCAAAAAGAGCGGTTAAAAATGGCCAAAAAGTAAAGGCTAACCCCTTAACATTTTTGTGGCCAAAAGCTAAGGCTAACCCCTTTACTTTTTGGCCATTTTATGCTAGTTTTTCAAAAACACAAAAAGTGGTTACAAATGGGCAAAAAGTAAAGGCTAACCCCTTAACATTTTTTCGACCAATAATTAAGGCTAACCCCTTTACTTTTGGCCATTTTTTGCTAGTTTTTCAAAAACTCAAAATGTCGCTAAAAATGGCCAAAAAGTAAAGGATAACCCCTTAACATTTTTTCGACCAAAAGTTAAGGCTAACCCCTTTACGTTTTGGCCATTTTTTCCACGTTTTTCATCAACTCCAAAAGTGGCTAAAAATGTCCAAAAAGTAAAGGCTAACCCCTCAACATTTTTTCGCCCAAAAGTTAAGGCTAACCCTTTACGTTTTGGCCATTTTATGCTAGTTTTTCAGAAACACAAAAAGTGGTTAAAAATGGCCAAAAAGTAAAGGCTAACCCCTTAACATTTTTTCAGCCAAAAGCTAAAGCTAACCCCTTTACTTTTTGGCCATTTTATGCTGGTTTTTCAAAACTCCAAAAGTGGCTAAAAATGGCCAAAAGTAAAGGCTAGCTCCTTAACAATTTTTCGGCCTAAAGTTAAGGCTAACCCCTTTATGTTTTCCGCATTTTATGCTAGTTTTTCAAAAAGACAAAGATTGGTTAAAAATGGGCAAAAAGTAAAGGCTAACCCTTAACATTTTTTTGACCAAAAGTTAAGGCTAACCCATTTATTTTTTGGCCATTTTATGCTAGTTTCAAAAACACAAAAAGTGGTTAATAATGGCCAAAAAGTAAAGGCTAACCCCTTAACATTTTTTTGACCAAAAGTTAAGGCTAACCCCTTTACTTTTTGGCCATTTTCTGCTAGTTTTTCAAAAACACAAAAACTGGTTAAAAATGGCCAAAAACTAAAGGATAGCCCCTTAACATTTTTTCGACCAAATATTAAGGCTAACCCCTTTACGTTTTGGCCATTTTATGCTAGTTTTTCAAAAACACAAAAAGCGGTTAAAAATGGCCAAAAAGTAAAGGCTAACCCCTTAACATTTTTTCAGCCAAAAGCTAAAGCTAACCCCTTTACTTTTTGGCCATTTTATGCTGGTTTTTCAAAACTCCAAAAGAAGCTAAAAATGGCCAATAAGTAAAGGCTAGCTCCTTAACAATTTTTCGGCCTAGAGTTAAGGCTAACCCCTTTATGTTTTCCGCATTTTATGCTAGTTTTTCAAAAAGACAAAGATTGGTTAAAAATGGGCAAAAAGTAAAGGCTAACCCTTAACATTTTTTTGACCAAAAGTTAAGGCTAACCCATTTATTTTTTGGCCATTTCATGCTAGTTTCAAAAACACAAAAAGTGGTTAGAAATGG
This sequence comes from Trachythela sp. YZ-2020, assembly GCA_016169945.1. Classification (NCBI taxonomy): domain Eukaryota; kingdom Metazoa; phylum Cnidaria; class Anthozoa; order Malacalcyonacea; family Clavulariidae; genus Trachythela; species Trachythela sp. YZ-2020. Next base: position 6,334,443 of record JADLSH010000389.1, read on the forward strand.
CCAAAAACTAAAGGATAGCCCCTTAACATTTTTTCGACCAAAAGTTAAGGCTAACCCCTTTACGTTTTGGCCATTTTATGCTAGTTTTTCAAAAACACAAAAAGTGGTTAGAAATGGCCAAAAAGTAAAGGCTAACCCTTAACATTTTTTTGACCAAAAGTTAAGGCTAACCCCTTTACGTTTTGGCCATTTTATGCTAGTTTTTCAACAACACAAAAAGTGGATAAAATGGCCAAAACGTAAAGGCTAACCCCTTAACATTTTTTCGGCCAAAAGCTAAGGCTAACCCCTTTACTTTTTGGCCATTTTATGCTAGTTTTTCAAAAACACAAAAAGTGGTTAAAAATGGCCAAAAAGTATCATCGCCGCTGAAATTGTAAATTTTTAGGTTATTTCTGGTAGAGTGTGCCTAAAATCAAATCAAATCAACTGTCTAAAACATCGATAGAAAAATTTATAACTTTTATAACTTTCAACTATAAGATTTAAAGCAAATATTCTCATGATGATCGAAGCCCAAGGTGAAGTGACAACAACAAAAATGGCGCCGGACACAACGTTCGAAAGTTACAAAATCGACAACTTTGTCCCCACGACGGCCAAACGTGTTCCTCATGAAGAATTGGACTACAATATATACAAACCAAGTTCCAATCAAGTTGTATTTTCAACAACTGAATTGCGCATTCCACTATGGATCAAAGCGTTCTATAACCGATACTATGAAATCAAAGGCTACTACAAGGACAACACGGCGGAAATCGAAACCACATGGGATGAACAAGAAAATCCAAAGCAACCGAGCAAATGCGATAAAATTGTTATCAAGATAAGACATGATAATGGAAAGGTCTTAACTATCACCATTAACATCACTGCTGGTCGAATCCAAATCGAAGGCCGGCTCGTGAGAGAATGGGGATCCGATGAATTTCAACATGTGCTCGCCATGGTGAATAACCCAGACGCCTCCACGGAAACCGAAAATATTGATCCTTTCCTTTGTAAGATAACAAACAAGAAAAAAGCTAGCCTAAAGTCAACTCCAGCTGTAAAAGTTGAAAGCAAAGTGGTCGATTCACCACGGGATAAAACATTTTCCATGATTAAATCCCATCTCGCAGATCTCGAGGCTGACTTTGTTATTTATAAAGAAAGCACAAACAGCACTATCAAAGATCTCAAAGAAACAGTCGAGAGAAAAGATATAGAAATATCATCATTAAAAAAAGAAATCTTGTCACTATTAAATCCTCAGACAAAGATCAACAGCAAACTCTTAGTGATCTGACCATAAAGCAATTACAAATTGAAGATGAACTAAACTTAATAAATAAAGAACATAAAAAATCTCAGGAAAATAACATAAACTTAATAAGATCTGTTGTAAAGAAACAAGATGAACTTGAATCAAGCATGAATGCTTCAACTTCCAGTGACAATGCTGAAACCCCTACTTGGGCATACATACATACATACATACATACATTATTCAGCTCACTCCCCGTTGGGGCTTTTCAGTGACCGATTACATCAAGTATCTAGCTTACCTATATTATGTACTTAGCCTACATTATTTATTTTTACAATTGTGATATTACTTTCCTAATCTGTCTATCCTAACCCACCCAGTCAACTTTCCTTGTGGGAGGAAACCGGAGTTCGCGGAGAAAACCCACGACTTTCGACAGAGCGTCGACTTACTCTTTTCACATGAGTGTGATGAGTGTCCTCAACGAGAATCGAACTCAAGACTCAGAGGTGAAAGGCGCTTGCTCTGACGACTGCGCCACCGAAGCCCCATGCATCCATGTCCGAAGCCACCGGGCATCCATGTCCTCTTCCACATATACCGTAACCGTCCCAACATCTAACAGTTATGAGCTATTATCTGGCAATGATGTTTGTAATGAACCGACGAAAAATGCAACCGAATCCTTAACAGAAAACAGCTCTGCAACAAGTGAAGCAGATCCTGAAACCACAAAACAACACACCCCGAAAAAAATTAACCCCCAAAACCAACACAAATCCATCGACGCTGAGACAATAATCCTCCGTGATAGCAATGGCCGCTATATAAAACCTGAACTGCCTTCTCCTGGTTCATTAACACATTATCTTCGTTGTCCAACTCTAACCGAAGCAGAAAATATCATCAATAACACCCACCTCATCAACCCGAAATGCTTCATTCTACACTGTGGCACAAATGATCTAGAAAAACTTGAATCCGACCAAAAGCTAATCACTCAAATTGAACATGTGGTGAAACTGATATCTGATAAATATCCAAATTGCCGACTAATCATCTCTGGCCTATTACCAAGAAAATATCTTTTGAATGAAAAAATCAACCCCATTTTAACAAGAAACTAGAAAATATTCTAGCTAATAAAACCAATATCTCCTTCATCCCCCATAGCAACATTAGATCTGATGAAGATCTAAAAGACAAAAAAAACACCTAAATCGAAAGGGAGTAAAGCTCTTTGCCAAGAATGGCAAAGCAGCATATTTCCAGACAATTCCAAGACAAAATAAACAAAACAGACCAAATAGACCTAGTGGAACATTCTCACAACAGAGATATCCATTTGGATTCTTCAATGCCCAAACAGCACCCAACCCATATTCCCCAGTATACCAGATTCCAATACCAACCTCTGCTGGCCAACCACCATCCACAATTCAACCACCACAAAACGGGCCCTTTATACCCGCTTCAACCCAATCACCAAATATGACTTTCATAACCAGCAAAAAACCACAACCTAAAGCCAACCTAACCGAAGTTGCTGGTCCTACAGATAACTGGCCCTCTGGTAACAAAGTACCGATACACCTCTTTGAACTAATCAAGCAACTCTATGCATGTGTGAACTAAAGACAACTGTAAGTTCATCTTTCTTTTTATTGCATCATTGCTTACAAACTAATAACAAAGTAGTTTAGACTAATTTAGATAAAATATTCTACTATTAGAAATTCTATACCAATCATTAGTAATTTCAATTTAAAAAAACAACCAAAAAACAAATTATTTGAAAATATTTATTAGCATCTCTACCAAATAACTAAAAATACCCTGAACTAATTATGTTCTCAGAAATTTTATTCGGCACCTGGAATATAAATGGAATTTCCAATAAAGTCCTTGGAGATGAAACAAAAAACAAGGATTTTCTTGAAGCTATCAAAAATCAAAAATTGACTTTATGTACCTCACTGAAACATGGAGTAAGGAAAATTTAAACATACCTGGATTTGAGGCTATTAACTCTCACATAGCTAAATATTTATCAAACACAGCATGTCGACAATCAGGTGGCATTAGTTTGCTATTTAAAAGCAAATTTAAAAAATATGTCACCATCATTAAAAACACAAAAAATTTCTTATGGAGTAAAATCTCAAAAGAAATACTAAATTCAGACTCAGATTTATATGTATGTGGTACCTATATACCACCTGAAAAATCAAAATATTTTAACATTGAAATATTTGAAGAGCTTGAAAATGACCTAGGTCTTTTTTCATCAAATGCCAATGTAATACTTCTTGGTGATCTTAATGCTAGGACGAGTAAATCAGAAGATTATATTTCAAACGAAGGGAGTGATCATATTCATGATACCAGTGAAAACTCCTTTCAACCTTTAGAAAGACAAAACTTTGACTCGCTGATAAATAATCATGGAAAACAACTTGTTGAAATTTGCAAAACTACTGATTTAAGAATTTTAAATGGCAGAACCAAGGGTGACTCCTTAGGAAGACCAACTTTTCACGGAAAAAACGGAGTAAGTGTAATTGATTACATAATTTGTAGCCAAAACTTATTACAAAAAGTTAAACATCTTGTTGTCAAAGCCCCTAGTTACCTATCTGACCATAGTCAAGTTGTTACATGGGTTGAGTTATATAAAACTCATAAGACAAACAAAGATACACCTTCACAACCCCCAATAGCAAAGTTACCACGCCAATATATTTGGTAAGACGACTCAAAAGATACTTTTATTAAAGAATTAAAATCAAACGAAATACAAAAAAGGCTCAAAATGTTTCTTAACAATGATTACTCTAATGATCAAGAAAACATGAACAAGTGTGTAAATGAGTTTCAAAATATAATTCTTGAAGCATCCAGAAAATCACTAAAAATAAAAAATAAAAAATATAGACGTAAAATCAATAATGTTGCAAATAAAAAATGGTTTGATAAAGAATGTAGATTTAAAAGACATCAACTAAGAAATCTTGCTAACCAAAAACATAGAGATCCAACCAATAATGAAATCAGAATGACATATCATACAACCTTGAAAGACTATAAAGATACTCTTGAGATAAAAAAGAAAAAATTTCATCAAGAAAAAATTCAAGAGCTAGAAAAAGCTAGTGGAGATCCTCTATCTTTCTGGAAAATCCTTAAAACTAGTACAGATGATCTAAATTTTAACGAAACAAAAAAATGCCATTACAAAGTGAATGGCTGACACACTTTGAAACTCTGCATTCTGAACATAAATTAAACAAAGAACAAAAAGAAATTATTGATTGTTTGAAAAACTATGAAAAAATCAAAGACCAATTTAACCAACTTGATGGAATTATCACTGATACTGAACTATCTAATGCAGCAAAAAAATTAAAATCTAAAAAAGCTGCTTACAGTGACAAAATTAAATGTGAAATGATAAAATTTAGTGTTAAAATTCTTTCTAAAGGATTCTTAAAAGTTTTCAACAACATTCTAACGTCTGGGAAATTTCCTGAACTGTGGACTGAGGGTTTAATAACTCCGATCTACAAATCAGGAAACTCTCTGGATCCCAGTAACTATCGAGGTATCTGTGTTTCAAGCTGTATGGGAAAATTATTTTGCTCAATTCTAAATACTAGACTGATGAATTTTGCCAAAGAAAAGAATCTAATTCATCCAACTCAAATAGGATTTATTCCCGGAAATAGAACTGCAGATCACATTCTTTCGCTGAAAACTTTACATGACAAATACGTTAAACAGGGTGAAAAGGAAAAGATCTACGCATGCTTCGTTGATTTTAAAAAAGCGTTTGATTCTGTCTGGCATCAAGGGTTGTACTCCAAACTACTTGAAAATGAAATAAGAGGACATTTCTACGATTTAATTAAAAATATGTATTCAAACACAAAATGTGCAATCAAACTATCAGAAAATAGGACACCTTTTTTCGCATATAAAAAGGGAGTGCCTCAAGGCTAGCTCCTTACCATTTTTTCGACCAAAAGTTAAGGCTAACCCCTTTAAGTTTTGGCCATTTTATGCTTGTTTTTCAAAAAGACAAAAAGTGGTTAAAAATGGCCAAAAATAAAGGCTACCCTTAACATTTTTTAGACCAAAAGTTAAGGCTAACCCCTTTACGTTTTGGCCATTTTTTCCACGTTTTTCATCAACTCCAAAAGTGGCTAAAAATATCCAAAAAGTAAACGCTAACCCCTTAACATTTTCTAGACCAAAAGTTAAGGATAACCCCTTTACTTTTTGGCCATTTTATGCTAGTTTTTCAAAAACCAAAAAGTGGTTAAAAATGGACAAAAAGTAAGGCTAACCCCTTAACATTTTTTCGGCCAAAAGCAGAGGCTAACCCCTTTAGTTTTTGGCCATTTTATACTAGTTTTTAAAAAACACAAAAAGTTGTTAAAAATGGCCAAAAACTAAAGTATAACCCCATAATATTTTTTTGACCAAAATTTAAGGCTAACCCCTTTACTTTTTGGCCATTTTATGCTAGGTTTTCAAAAACACAAAAACTGGATAAAAATGGCCAAAAACTAAAGGATAACCCCTTAACATTTTTTCGAAAAGTGGCTAAACGTGCAACTCCAAAAGTGGTTAAAAATGACCAAAAAGTATAGGCTAACCCCTCAACATTTTTTCGACCAAACGTTAAGGCTAACCCCTTTACTTTTTGGCCATTTTATATTAGTTTTTCAACAACACAAAAAGTAGTTAGAAATGGCCAAAAAGTAAAGGCTAACCATTAACATTTTTTTGACCAAAAGTTAAGGCTAACCCCTTTACTTTTTGGCTACTTTATGCTAGTTTCAAAAACACAAAAAGTGGTTCAAAATGGCCAAAAAGTAAAGGCTAACCACTTAACATTTTTTTGACCAAAAGTTAAGGCTACCGGTACCCTTTACTTTTTGGCCATTTTATTCTAGATTTTCAAAAACACAAAAAGTGGTTAATAATGGCCAAAAAGTAAAGGCTAACCCCTTAACATTTTTTTGACCAAAAGTTATATAACCCTTTATTTTTGGCCATTTTCTGCTAGTTTTTCAAAAACACAAAAACTGGTTAAAAATGGCCTAAAACTAAAGGATAACCCCTTAACATTTTTTCGAAAAGTGGCTAAACGTGCAACTCCAAAAGTGGCTAAAAATGACCAAAAAGTAAAGGCTAACCCCTCAACATTTTTTCGACCAAACGTTAAGGCTAACCCCTTTACGTTTTGGCCATTTTATGCTAGTTTTTCAACAACAAAAAAAGTGTTAAGAAATGGCCAAAAAGTAAAGGCTAACCCTTAACATTTTTTTGACCAAAAGTTAAGGCTAACCCCTTTACTTTTTGGCCATTTCATGCTAGTTTCAAAAACTCAAAAAGTGGTTCAAAATGGTCAAAAACTAAAGGATAACCCCTTAACATTTTTTCGACCAAATATTAAGGCTAACCCCTTTACTTTTTGGCTATTTTATGCTAGTTTTTCAAAAACACAAAGACTTGTTAAAAATGGTCAAAAGTAAAGGCTAACCCCTTAACATTTTTCTGTCCAAAAGTTAAGGCTCTCCCCTTTACTTTTTGGCCATTTTATGCTAGTTTTTCAAAAACACAAAAAGTGGTTAAAAATGGCCAAAAGCTAAGGCTAACCTTAACATTTTTTTGGCCAAAAGCTAAGGCTAACCCCTTTACTTTTTGGCCATTTTATGCTGGTTTTTCAAAACTCCAAAAGTGGGGAAAAATGGCCAAAAAGTAAAGGCTAACCCCTTAACATTTTTTTGGCCAAAAGCTAAGGCTAACCCCTTTACTTTTTCGCCACTTTATGCTGGTTCATCAAAACTCCAAAAGTGGTTAAAAATGGCAAAAAAGTAAAGGCTAACCCATAACATTTTTTTGACCAAAAGTTAAGGCTAACCCATTTACTTTTTGGCCATTTTATGCTAGTTTTTCAAAAACACAAAAAAAGTGACTAAAAATGGCCTAAAGTAAAGGCTAACCCCTTAACATTTTTTCGACCAAAAGTTAAGGCTAACCCCTTTACGTTTTGGCCATTTTATGCTACTTTTTCAAAAACACAAAAAGTGGTTAGAAATGGCCAAAAAGTAAAGGCTAACCCATGCATCCAATAAATCTTTGAAAATCAGAAAAAGAAAAGTTCGACGAAAGATAACTAATGTAGCTAATAAAAAATGGTTCGATAAAGAATGCCGTATTAAGAGACACGAGCTTCGAAAACTTGCCAATCGGAAACACAAAGACCCTGCAAATCTTGATCTAAGAAACGACTATCACACAGCTCTGAAAATATACAAAGAGACTTTACAAACCAAGAAAAATGAATTTCATAAAAACAAGATTAACGAACTTATGCAGGCAACTGATCACGACTCTAAACTGTTTTGGAAAACTCTCCAAAACGCTAATGACAATCTAGAAAGTACTACTAACTTGAATAACTCTCCAACTGAAGGCCAATGGCTCAGACACTTTGAAAAACTCCATTGTAAACACGAGTTATCAAGAAATCATGAAATACTCATTGAAAACCTTAAAGAAATAGAAAACGATAAAGATCAATATAACCAACTCGACAATGAAATAACTGATCATGAGATAACGAATGCAGCTAAGAAGATTAAAACAAAAAAAAGCTGTATACTCCGATCGAATAAGTAATGAAATAATTAAGTCAAGTGCTGAAATTCTCACAAAGGGCTTTAATAAGATATTCAACATCATATTAAAAAGTGGACAATTTCCATCGCCATGGTGTGAAGGTCTTGTTACCCCAATTTTTAAATCCGGAAATAAAATAGATCCAAACAATTATAGAGGTATATGTGTTTCAAGCTCCCTAGGAAAACTATTTTGCTCTATCCTCAATGATAGATTAATGACTCATGTGAAAGAGAAAGAAATAATAGACCCAAGTCAAATAGGCTTTATGCCTGGAAACAGAACAGCAGATCACATTTTAACACTAAAGACACTACATGACAAATATATTAAACAGCAAAATAATAAGAAAATATATGCATGTTTTGTTGACTTTAAGAAAGCCTTCGATTCCGTTTGGCATGATGGCCTCTTCTTAAAATTATTAGAAAATAAATTAGGAGGACGATTTTATGACTTAATCAAAAACTTGTACTCAAATTCACAATGTGCAGTTAAGATATCAGATCATAGAACGCCCTTCTTCCCCTACAATAGAGGAGTTCGTCAGGGCTGTGTTCTCAGTCCACTCCTATTTAATATATACATCAACGATTTACCAAAACTATTTGAAAACACAAATTCTGATCCATTTATACTACCTAATGGTACATCAATTAGTAGCCTCATGTATGCGGACGACCTCATTATTCTTTCAAAATCAAAATCTGGTCTCCAAAATTGTTTAAACACACTTGATAGTTGGTGTAAAAAATGGCTGATGGAAGTCAACTTAAAGAAAACCAAAATAATGATTTTTCAAAAAAACAATTCTAAAAAACAAAACTCAAACTTGAATTTTTTTATAGGAAACAACCTAGTCTCTATTACAAATGAATACACATATCTAGGTTTAAAGATAACACCTAATGGCAAATTCTCAGTTGCCAACCAACACCTGAGTGAAAAGGCTATGCACGCTCTTTACAAAATACGTAAAAACGTAGATTTTCACTGCCTATCCCCTAAATTAGCTTGTAAAATTTTTGACAGTATGATATCACCAATCCTACTTTATAATTCAGAAGTATGGGGAGCTTACATAGATAATGACTACACCAAATGGGATAAAACTACAATTGAAAAAACTCATTTGAAATTCTGTAAACTATACTTGGGTGTGAACAGAAAAGCCAGTAACCTTGCCAGTAGAGGGGAATTAGGCAGATACCCATTACAGATTTCAATACTAAAAAGAATACTTAAATACATTAAAAATATTTACCAACTCCCAGATTCATGTATCGCGAAACAAGCTTTTTATTGCTCAAAAGAGCTATATTTGAACGGTAAGGAGTCTTTTTACTCCAATGTTATAAACATATTGAAAAAACAATGCCCAGCACTTGATGAAACGATAAATCTAGAAACGTTTATTAAAGAGACCAATATAGACAATTTCATTAATAGCATTAAAAACAACTATGTTTCATTCTGGAAACATCAAATAACAAATTCCAGAAAACTATCATTTTACTGTACATTTAAAAAGACTTATAAACTGGAAGAATATCTTAACGTCATACAAGACCCATTTAAAAGAAGAATATTCTCAAAATTCCGAATAAGTAACCACAAACTACTTATAGAATACGGCCGTTATCAAAATATACCACGCGAAGAGAGGTATTGTAAATTATGCGGTTCGGGGAAAGTCGAAGACGAATTTCACTTTGCCTTCGAATGTCAAAAGTATCAAAGCATCAGAAATGATGCTAACGTTATATTAAAAAAATATTTTCAGATGACTCTTACAACAGAGTCAAAGCAAAACTTGTTGAGTCATGTCATATCGAGCACCGACTCAGTTTTAATCGATCTATTCGCGAAATTCATTGTAAAATGTTTTAACATCAGAGACAAATGCCTTCAAACATGAGATATGAACTACATTCCTATACTATATTTTACACTTATATATAATACTGTAAATACTTTAAAGTTACTTGTTATTTTAAAGTTAGTTGTTATTTTACTCTATATTACGCTTAGCAATACCTGTAACTACAGTAGGTCATGCAAATAAAAGCTTTATTAAAAAAAAAAAAAAACCCCATTAACACATTTTTGACCAAAAGTTAAGGCTAACCCCTTTACTTTTTGGCCATTTTATGCTAGTTTTTCAACAACACAAAAAGTGGTTAAAAATGGCCAAAAATAAAGGCTAACCCCTTAACATTTTTTCGGCCAAAAGCTAAGGCTAACCCCTTTACTTTTTGGCCATTTTATGCTAGTTTTTCAAAAACACAAAAAAAGTGACTAAAAATGGCCAAAAACTAAAGGATAACCCCTTAACATTTTTTCGAAAAGTGGCTAAACGTGCAACTCCAAAAGTGGTTAAAAATGACCAAAAAGTATAGGCTAACCCCTCAACATTTTTTCGACCAAACGTTAAGGCTAACCCCTTTACTTTTTGGCCATTTTATATTAGTTTTTCAACAACACAAAAAGTAGTTAGAAATGGCCAAAAAGTAAAGGCTAACCATTAACATTTTTTTGACCAAAAGTTAAGGCTAACCCCTTTACTTTTTGGCTACTTTATGCTAGTTTCAAAAACACAAAAAGTGGTTCAAAATGGCCAAAAAGTAAAGGCTAACCCCTTAACATTTTTTCGACCAAATATTAAGGCTAACCCCTTTACTTTTTGGCCATTTTATGCTAGTTTTTCAAAAACACAAAGACTTGTTAAAAATGGTCAAAAGTAAAGGCTAACCCCTTAACATTTTTCTGTCCAAAAGTTAAGGCTCTCCCCTTTACTTTTTGGCCATTTTATGCTAGTTTTTCAAAAACACAAAAAGTGGTTAAAAATGGACAAAAAGTAAGGCTAACCCCTTAACATTTTTTCGGCCAAAAGCAGAGGCTAACCCCTTTAGTTTTTGGCCATTTTATACTAGTTTTTAAAAAACACAAAAAGTTGTTAAAAATGGCCAAAAACTAAAGGATAACCCCTTAAGATTTTTTTGACCAAAAGTTAAGGCTAACCCCTTTACTTTTTGGCCATTTTATGCTAGTTTTTCAAAAACACAAAAACTGGATAAAAATGGCCTAAAACTAAAGGATAACCCCTTAACATTTTTCCGAAAAGTGGCTAAACGTGCAACTCCAAAAGTGGCTAAAAATGACCAAAAAGTGAAGGCTAACCCCTCAACATTTTTTCGACCAAAAGTTAAGGCTAACCCCTTTACTTTTTGGCCATTTTATATTAGTTTTTCAACAACACAAAAAGTAGTTAGAAATGGCCAAAAAGTAAAGGCTAACCATTAACATTTTTTTGACCAAAAGTTAAGGCTAACCCCTTTACTTTTTGGCTACTTTATGCTAGTTTCAAAAACACAAAAAGTGGTTCAAAATGGCCAAAAAGTAAAGGCTAACCCCTTAACATTTTTTTGACCAAAAGTTAAGGCTAACCCCTTTACTTTTTGGCCATTTTATTCTAGTTTTTCAAAAACACAAAAAGTGGTTAATAATGGCCAAAAAGTAAAGGCTAACCCCTTAACATTTTTTTGACCAAAAGTTAAGGCTAACCCCTTTATTTTTGGCCATTTTCTGCTAGTTTTTCAAAAACACAAAAACTGGTTAAAAATGGCCTAAAACTAAAGGATAACCCCTTAACATTTTTTCGAAAAGTGGCTAAACGTGCAACTCCAAAAGTGGCTAAAAATGACCAAAAAGTAAAGGCTAACCCCTCAACATTTTTTCGACCAAACGTTAAGGCTAACCCCTTTACGTTTTGGCCATTTTATGCTAGTTTTTCAACAACAAAAAAAGTGTTAAGAAATGGCCAAAAAGTAAAGGCTAACCATTAACATTTTTTTGACCAAAAGTTAAGGCTAACCCCTTTACTTTTTGGCCATTTTATGCTAGTTTCAAAAACACAAAAAGTGGTTCAAAATGGTCAAAAGTAAAGGCTAACCCCTTAACATTTTTTCGACCAAATATTAAGGCTAACCCCTTTACTTTTTGGCCATTTTATGCTAGTTTTTCAAAAACACAAAAAGTAGTTAAAAATGGCCAAAAGTAAAGGCTAACCCCTTAACATTTTTCTGTCCAAAAGTTAAGGCTCTCCCCTTTACTTTTTGGCCATTTTATGCTAGTTTTTCAAAAACACAAAAAGTGGTTAAAAATGGCCAAAAAGTAAAGGCTAACCCCTTAACATTTTTTTGGCCAAAAGCTAAGGCTAACCCCTTTACTTTTTGGCCATTTTATGCTGGTTTTTCAAAACTCCAAAAGTGGCTAAAAATGGCCAAAAAGTAAAGGCTAACCCCTTAACATTTTTTGGCCAAAAGCTAAGGCTAACCCCTTTACTTTTTCGCCACTTTATGCTGGTTCATCAAAACTCCAAAAGTGGTTAAAAATGGCCAAAAAGTAAAGGCTAACCCATAACATTTTTTTGACCAAAAGTTAAGGCTAACCCATTTACTTTTTGGCCATTTTATGCTAGTTTTTCAAAAACACAAAAAAAGTGACTAAAAATGGCCTAAAGTAAAGGCTAACCCCTTAACATTTTTTCGACCAAAAGTTAAGGCTAACCCCTTTACGTTTGGGCCATTTTATGCTACTTTTTCAAAAACACAAAAAGTGGTTAGAAATGGCCAAAAAGTAAAGGCTAACCCATGCATCCAATAAATCTTTGAAAATCAGAAAAAGAAAAGTTCGACGAAAGATAACTAATGTAGCTAATAAAAAATGGTTCGATAAAGAATGCCGTATTAAGAGACACGAACTTCGAAAACTTGCCAATCGGAAACACAAAGACCCTGCAAATCTTGATCTAAGAAACGACTATCACACAGCTCTGAAAATATACAAAGAGACTTTACAAACCAAGAAAAATGAATTTCATAAAAACAAGATTAACGAACTTATGCAGGCAACTGATCACGACTCTAAACTGTTTTGGAAAACTCTCCAAAACGCTAATGACAATCTAGAAAGTACTACTAACTTGAATAACTCTCCAACTGAAGGCCAATGGCTCAGACACTTTGAAAAACTCCATTGTAAACACGAGTTATCAAGAAATCATGAAATACTCATTGAAAACCTTAAAGAAATAGAAAACGATAAAGATCAATATAACCAACTCGACAATGAAATAACTGATCATGAGATAACGAATGCAGCTAAGAAGATTAAAACAAAAAAAAGCTGTATACTCCGATCGAATAAGTAATGAAATAATTAAGTCAAGTGCTGAAATTCTCACAAAGGGCTTTAATAAGATATTCAACATCATATTAAAAAGTGGACAATTTCCATCGCCATGGTGTGAAGGTCTTATTACCCCAATTTTTAAATCCGGAAATAAAATAGATCCAAACAATTATAGAGGTATATGTGTTTCAAGCTCCCTAGGAAAACTATTTTGCTCTATCCTCAATGATAGATTAATGACTCATGTGAAAGAGAAAGAAATAATAGACCCAAGTCAAATAGGCTTTATGCCTGGAAACAGAACAGCAGATCACATTTTAACACTAAAGACACTACATGACAAATATATTAAACAGCACAATAATAAGAAAATATATGCATGTTTTGTTGACTTTAAGAAAGCCTTCGATTCCGTTTGGCATGATGGCCTCTTCTTAAAATTATTAGAAAATAAATTAGGAGGACGATTTTATGACTTAATCAAAAACTTGTACTCAAATTCACAATGTGCAGTTAAGATATCAGATCATAGAACGCCCTTCTTCCCCTACAATAGAGGAGTTCGTCAGGGCTGTGTTCTCAGTCCACTCCTATTTAATATATACATCAACGATTTACCAAAACTATTTGAAAACACAAATTCTGATCCATTTATACTACCTAATGGTACATCAATTAGTAGCCTCATGTATGCGGACGACCTCATTATTCTTTCAAAATCAAAATCTGGTCTCCAAAATTGTTTAAACACACTTGATAGTTGGTGTAAAAAATGGCTGATGGAAGTCAACTTAAAGAAAACCAAAATAATGATTTTTCAAAAAAACAATTCTAAAAAACAAAACTCGAACTTGAATTTTTTATAGGAAACAACCTAGTCTCTATTACAAATGAATACACATATCTAGGTTTAAAGATAACACCTAATGGCAAATTCTCAGTTGCCAACCAACACCTGAGTGAAAAGGCTATGCACGCTCTTTACAAAATACGTAAAAACGTAGATTTTCACTGCCTATCCCCTAAATTAGCTTGTAAAATTTTTGACAGTATGATATCACCAATCCTACTTTATAATTCAGAAGTATGGGGAGCTTACATGGATAATGACTACACCAAATGGGATAAAACTACAATTGAAAAAAACTCATTTGAAATTCTGTAAACTATACTTGGGTGTGAACAGAAAAGCCAGTAACTTTACCAGTAGAGGGGAATTAGGCAGATACCCATTACAGCTCCCAGATTCATGTATCGCGAAACAAGCTTTTTATTGCTCAAAAGAGCTATATTTGAACGGTAAGGAGTCTTTTTACTCCAATGTTATAAACATATTGAAAAAACAATGCCCAGCACTTGATGAAACGATAAATCTAGAAACGTTTATTAAAGAGACCAATATAGACAATTTCATTAATAGCATTAAAAACAACTATGTTTCATTCTGGAAACATCAAATAACAAATTCCAGAAAACTATCATTTTACTGTACATTTAAAAAGAATTATAAACTGGAAGAATATCTTAACGTCATAAAAGACCCATTTAAAAGAAGAATATTCTCAAAATTCCGAATAAGTAACCACAAACTACTTATAGAATACGGCCGTTATCAAAATATACCACGCGAAGAGAGGTATTGTAAATTATGCGGTTCGGGGAAAGTCGAAGACGAATTTCACTTTGCCTTCGAATGTCAAAAGTATCAAAGCATCAGAAATGATGCTAACGTTATATTAAAAAAATATTTTCAGATGACTCTTACAACAGAGTCAAAGCAAAACTTGTTGAGTCATGTCATATCGAGCACCGACTCAGTTTTAATCGATCTATTCGCGAAATTCATTGTAAAATGTTTTAACATCAGAGACAAATGCCTTCAAACATGAGATATGAACTACATTCCTATACTATATTTTACACTTATATATAATACTGTAAATACTTTAAAGTTACTTGTTATTTTAAAGTTAGTTGTTATTTTACTCTATATTACGCTTAGCAATACCTGTAACTACAGTAGGTCATGCAAATAAAAGCTTTATTAAAAAAAAAAAAAAACCCCTTAACATTTTTTCGACGAAAAGTTAAGGCTAACCCCTTTACTTTTTGGCCATTTTATGCTAGTTTTTCAAAAACACAAAAAGTGGTTAAAAATGGCCAAAAAAGTAAAGGCTAACCCCCTTAACATTTTTTCGGCCAAAAGCTAAGGCTACCCCTTTACTTTTTGGCCATTTTATGCTAGTTTTTCGAAAACACAAAAAGTGGTTAAAAATGGCCAAAAAGTAAAGGCTAACCCCTTATCATTTTTTCGACGAAAAGTTAAGGCTAACCCCTTTACTTTTTGGCCATTTTATGCTAGTTTTTCGAAAACTCAAAAAGTGGTTAAAAATGGCCAAAAAGTAAAGGCTAACCCTTAACATTTTTTCGACCAAAAGTTAAGGCTAACCCCTTTACTTTTTGGCCATTTTATGCTAGTTTTTCAAAAACACAAAAAGTGGTTAGAAATGGCCAAAAAGTAAAGGCTAACCCTTAACATTTTTTTGACCAAAAGTTAAGGCTAACCCCTTTACTTTTTGGCCATTTTATGCTAGTTTTTCAAAAACACAAAAAGTGGTTAATAATGGCCAAAAATAAAGGCTAACCCCTTAACATTTTTTCGACGAAAAGTTAAGGCTAACCCCTTTACTTTTTGGCCATTTTATGCTAGTTTTTCGAAAACACAAAAAGTGGTTAAAAATGGCCAAAAAGTAAAGGCTAACCCCTTAACATTTTTTTTGACCAAAAGTTAAGGCTAACCCCTTTACTTTTTGGCCATTTTATGCTAGTTTTTCGAAAACACAAAAAGTGGTTAAAAATGGCCAAAAAGTAAAGGCTAACCCCTTAACATTTTTTCGAAAAGTGGCTAAACGTGCAACTCCAAAAGTGGCTAAAAATGGCCAAAAGTAAAGGCTAACCCCTCAACATTTTTTCGACCAAAAGTTAAGGCTAACCCCTTTACGTTTTGGCCATTTTATGCTAGTTTTTCAACAACACAAAAAGTGTTAAAAATGGCCAAAAGTAAAGGCTAACCCCTCAACATTTTTTCGACCAAAAGTTAAGGCTAACCCCTTTACTTTTTGGCCATTTTATGCTAGTTTTTCAAAAACACAAAAAGTGGTTAAAAATGGCCAAAAAGTAAAGGCTAACCCCTTAACATTTTTTCGACCAAAAGTTAAGGCTAACCCCTTTACTTTTTGGCCATTTTATGCTAGTTTTTCAAAAACACAAAAAGTGGTTAAAAATGGCCAAAAAGTAAAGGCTAACCCCTTAACATTTTTTGACCAAAAGTTAAGGCTAACCCCTTTACTTTTTGGCCATTTTATGCTAGTTTTTCAAAAACACAAAAAGTGGTTAAAAATGGCCAAAAAGTAAAGGCTAACCCCTTTACTTTTTGGCCATTTTATGCTAGTTTTTCGAAAACACAAAAAGTGGTTAAAAATGGCCAAAAAGTAAAGGCTAACCCCTTATCATTTTTTCGACGAAAAGTTAAGGCTAACCCCTTTACTTTTTGGCCATTTTATGCTAGTTTTTCAAAACACAAAAGTGGTTAAAAATGGCCAAAAGTAAAGGCTAACCCCTTAACATTTTTTCGACCAAAAGTTAAGGCTAACCCCTTTACTTTTTGGCCATTTTATGCTAGTTTTTCAAAAACACAAAAAGTGGTTAAAATGGCCAAAAAGTAAAGGCTAACCCCTTAACATTTTTTTGACGAAAAGTTAAGGCTAACCCCTTTACTTTTTGGCCATTTTATGCTAGTTTTTCAAAAACACAAAATGTGGTTAAAAATGGCCAAAAAAGTAAAGGCTAACCCCCTTAACATTTTTTTGACCAAAAGTTAAGGCTAACCCCTTTACTTTTTGGCCATTTTATGCTAGTTTTTCAAAAACACAAAAAGTGGTTAGAAATGGCCAAAAAGTAAAGGCTAACCCTTAACATTTTTTTGACCAAAAGTTAAGGCTAACCCCTTTACTTTTTGGCCATTTTATGCTAGTTTTTCAAAAACACAAAAAGTGGTTAAAATGGCCAAAAAGTAAAGGCTAACCCCTTAACATTTTTTTGACCAAAAGTTAAGGCTAACCCCTTTACTTTTTGGCCATTTTATGCTAGTTTTTCAAAACACAAAAAGTGGTTAAAAATGGCCAAAAAGTAAAGGCTAACCCCTTAACATTTTTTTGGCCAAAAGCTAAGGCTAACCCCTTTACTTTTTGGCCATTTTATGCTAGTTTTTCAAAACACAAAAAGTGGTTAAAAATGGCCAAAAGTAAAGGCTAACCCCTTAACATTTTTCGACGAAAAGTTAAGGCTAACCCCTTTACTTTTTGGCTAGTTTTTCAAAAACTGGTTAAAAATGGCCAAAAAGTAAAGGCTAACCCCTTATCATTTTTTTTGACCAAAAGTTAAGGCTAACCCCTTTACTTTTTGGCCATTTTATGCTAGTTTTTCGAAAACACAAAAAGTGGTTAAAAATGGCCAAAAAGTAAAGGCTAACCCCTTAACATTTTTGTTGACCAAAAGTTAAGGCTAACCCCTTTACTTTTTGGCCATTTTATGCTAGTTTTTCGAAAACACAAAAAGTGGTTAAAAATGGCCAAAAAGTAAAGGCTAACCCCTTAACATTTTTTTGACCAAAAGTTAAGGCTAACCCCTTTACTTTTTGGCCATTTTATGCTAGTTTTTCGAAAACACAAAAAGTGGTTAAAAATGGCCAAAAAGTAAAGGCTAACCCCTTATCATTTTTTCGACGAAAAGTTAAGGCTAACCCCTTTACTTTTTGGCCATTTTATGCTAGTTTTTCGAAAACACAAAAAGTGGTTAAAAATGGCCAAAAAGTAAAGGCTAACCCCTTATCATTTTTTCGACGAAAAGTTAAGGCTAACCCCTTTACTTTTTGGCCATTTTATGCTAGTTTTTCGAAAACACAAAAAGTGGTTAAAAATGGCCAAAAAGTAAAGGCTAACCCCTTAACATTTATTCGACGAAAAGTTAAGGCTAACCCCTTTACTTTTTGGCCATTTTATGCTAGTTTTTCGAAAACACAAAAAGTGGTTAAAAATGGCCAAAAAGTAAAGGCTAACCCCTTATCATTTTTTCGACGAAAAGTTAAGGCTAACCCCTTTACTTTTTGGCCATTTTATGCTAGTTTTTCAAAAACACAAAAAGTGGTTAAAAATGGCCAAAAAGTAAAGGCTAACCCCTTAACATTTTTTTGACCAAAAGTTAAGGCTAACCCCTTTACTTTTTGGCCATTTTATGCTAGTTTTTCGAAAACACAAAAAGTGGTTAAAAATGGCCAAAAAGTAAAGGCTAACCCCTTAACATTTTTTCGACGAAAAGTTAAGGCTAACCCCTTTACTTTTTGGCCATTTTATGCTAGTTTTTCAAAAACACAAAAAGTGGTTAAAAATGGCCAAAAAGTAAAGGCTAACCCCTTAACATTTTTTCGACGAAAAGTTAAGGCTAACCCCTTTACTTTTTGGCCATTTTATGCTAGTTTTTCGAAAACACAAAAAGTGGTTAAAAATGGCCAAAAAGTAAAGGCTAACCCCTTATCATTTTTTCGACGAAAAGTTAAGGCTAACCCCTTTACTTTTTGGCCATTTTATGCTAGTTTTTCGAAAACACAAAAAGTGGTTAAAAATGGCCAAAAAGTAAAGGCTAACCCCTTAACATTTTTGTTGACCAAAAGTTAAGGCTAACCCCTTTACTTTTTGGCCATTTTATGCTAGTTTTTCGAAAACACAAAAAGTGGTTAAAAATGGCCAAAAAGTAAAGGCTAACCCCCTTAACATTTTTTCGGCCAAAAGCTAAGGCTACCCCTTTACTTTTTGGCCATTTTATGCTAGTTTTTCGAAAACACAAAAAGTGGTTAAAAATGGCCAAAAGTAAAGGCTAACCCTCAACATTTTTTCGACCAAAAGTTAAGGCTAACCCCTTTACTTTTTGGCCATTTTATGCTAGTTTTTCAAAAACACAAAAGTGGTTAAAAATGGCCAAAAGTAAAGGCTAACCCCTTAACATTTTTTCGACCAAAAGTTAAGGCTAACCCCTTTACTTTTTGGCCATTTTATGCTAGTTTTTCAAAAACACAAAAAGTGGTTAAAAATGGCCAAAAGTAAAGGCTAACCCTTAACATTTTTTCGACCAAAAGTTAAGGCTAACCCCTTTACTTTTTGGCCATTTTATGCTAGTTTTTCAAAAACACAAAAAGTGGTTAAAAATGGCCAAAAAGTAAAGGCTAACCCCTTAACATTTTTTTGACCAAAAGTTAAGGCTAACCCCTTTACTTTTTGGCCATTTTATGCTAGTTTTTCAAAAACACAAAAAGTGGTTAAAAATGGCCAAAAAGTAAAGGCTAACCCTTAACATTTTTTTCGAAAAGTTAGGCTAAAAAAGTGGTTAAAAATGCCCAAAAAGTAAAGACTAACCCCTTAACATTTTTTCCACCAAAAGTTAAGGCTAACCCCTTTACTTTTTGGCCATTTTATGCTAGTTTTCAAAAACACAAAAAGTGGTTAAAAATGGCCAAAAAGTAAAGGCTAACCCCTTAACATTTATTCGACGAAAAGTTAAGGCTAACCCCTTTACTTTTTGGCCATTTTATGCTAGTTTTTCAAAAACTCAAAAAATGGGTAAAAATGGCTAAAAAGTAAAGGCTAACCCCTTAACATTTTTCGACCAAAAGTTAAGGCTAACCCCTTTACTTTTTGGCCATTTTATGCTAGTTTTTCGAAAACACAAAAAGTGGTTAAAAATGGCCAAAAAGTAAAGGCTAACCCCTTAACATTTTTCTGACCAAAAGTTAAGGCTAACCCCTTTACTTTTTGGCCATTTTATGCTAGTTTTTCAAAAACTCAAAAAATGGGTAAAAATGGCTAAAAAGTAAAGGCTAACCCCTTAACATTTATTCGACGAAAAGTTAAGGCTAACCCCTTTACTTTTTGGCCATTTTATGCTAGTTTTTCAAAAACACAAAAAGTGGTTAAAAATGGCCAAAAAAGTAAAGGCTAACCCCTTAACATTTATTCGACGAAAAGTTAAGGCTAACCCCTTTACTTTTTGGCCATTTTATGCTAGTTTTTCGAAAACACAAAAAGTGGCAAAAAATGGCCAAAAAGTAAAGGCTAACCCCTTAACATTTTTTTGACCAAAAGTTAAGGCTAACCCCTTTACTTTTTGGCCATTTTATGCTAGTTTTTCGAAAACACAAAAAGTGGTTAAAATGGCCAAAAAGTAAAGGCTAACCCTTAACATTTTCTAGACCAAAAGTTAAGGCTAACCCCTTTACTTTTTGGCCATTTTATGCTAGTTTTTCAAAAACACAAAAAGTGGTTAAAAATGGCCAAAAAGTAAAGGCTAACCCTTAACATTTTTCGAAAAGTGGCTAAACGTTCAACTCAAAAAATGGGTAAAAATGGCTAAAAAGTAAAGGCTAACCCCTTAACATTTATTCGACGAAAAGTTAAGGCTAACCCCTTTACTTTTTGGCCATTTTATGCTAGTTTTTCAAAAACACAAAAAGTGGTTAAAAATGGCCAAAAAGTAAAGGCTAACCCCTTATCATTTTTTCGACGAAAAGTTAAGGCTAACCCCTTTACTTTTTGGCCATTTTATGCTAGTTTTTCAAAAGCTCAAAAAGTTGCTAAAAATGGCCAAAAAGTAAAGGCTAACCCCTTAACATTTATTCGACGAAAAGTTAAGGCTAACCCCTTTACTTTTTGGCCATTTTATGCTAGTTTTTCAAAACAAAAAGTGGTTAAAAATGGCCAAAAAGTAAAGGCTAACCCCTTAACATTTTTTCGGCCAAAAGCTAAGGCTAACCCCTTTACTTTTTGGCCATTTTATGCTAGTTTTTCGAAAACACAAAAAGTGGTTAAAAATGGCCAAAAAGTAAAGGCTAACCCCTTATCATTTTTTCGACGAAAAGTTAAGGCTAACCCCTTTACTTTTTGGCCATTTTATGCTAGTTTTTCAAAAACACAAAAGTGGTTAAAAATGGCCAAAAGTAAAGGCTAACCCCTCAACATTTTTTCGACCAAAAGTTAAGGCTAACCCCTTTACTTTTTGGCCATTTTATGCTAGTTTTTCAAAATCACAAAAGTGGTTAAAATGGCCAAAAGTAAAGCCTAACCCTTAACATTTTTTCGACGAAAAGTTAAGGCTAACCCCTTTACTTTTTGGCCATTTTATGCTAGTTTTTCAAAACACAAAAACTGGTTAAAAATGGCCTAAAACTAAAGGATAACCCCTTAACATTTTTTCGAAAAGTTAAGGCTAAAAAAGTGGCTAAAAATGGCCAAAAAGTAAAGGCTAACCCCTTAACATTTTTTCGACCAAAAGTTAAGGCTAACCCCTTTACTTTTTGGCCATTTTATGCTAGTTTTTCAAAAACACAAAAAGTGGTTAAAAATGGCCAAAAAGTAAAGGCTAACCCCTTAACATTTTTTTTGACCAAAAGTTAAGGCTACCCCTTTACTTTTTGGCCATTTTATGCTAGTTTTTCGAAAACACAAAAAGTGGTTAAAAATGGCCAAAAAGTAAAGGCTAACCCCTTAACATTTTTCTGTCCAAAAGTTAAGGCTCTCCCCTTTACTTTTTGGCCATTTTATGCTGGTTTTTCAAAAACACAAAAAGTGGTTAGAAATGGCCAAAAAGTAAAGGCTAACCCCTTGACATTTTTTTGACCAAAAGTTAAGGCTAACCCTTTTACTTTTTGGCCATTTTATGCTGGTTTTTCAAAAACACAAAAAGTGGTTAAAAATGGCCAAAAGTAAAGGCTAACCCCTTAACATTTTTCTGTCCAAAAGTTAAGGCTCTCCCCTTTACTTTTTGGCCATTTTATGCTAGTTTTTCAAAACCCCAAAAGTGGCTAAAAATGGCCAAAAAGTAAAGGCTAACCCCTTATCATTTTTTCGACGAAAAGTTAAGGCTAACCCCTTTACTTTTTGGCCATTTTATGCTAGTTTTTCGAAAACACAAAAAGTGGCAAAAAATGGCCAAAAAGTAAAGGCTAACCCCTTAACATTTTTTTGACCAAAAGTTAAGGCTCTCCCCTTTACTTTTTGGCCATTTTATGCTAGTTTTTCAAAACACAAAAAGTGGTTAAAAATGGCCAAAAGTAAAGGCTAACCCCTTAACATTTTTTTGACCAAAAGTTAAGGCTAACCCCTTTACTTTTTGGCCATTTTATGCTAGTTTTTCAAAAACTCAAAAAATGGGTAAAAATGGCCAAAAAGTAAAGGCTAACCCCTTAACATTTTTTCGACGAAAAGTTAAGGCTAACCCCTTTACTTTTTGGCCATTTTATGCTAGTTTTTCGAAAACACAAAAAGTGGTTAAAAATGGCCAAAAAGTAAAGGCTAACCCCCTTAACATTTTTTCGGCCAAAAGCTAAGGCTACCCCTTTACTTTTTGGCCATTTTATGCTAGTTTTTCGAAAACACAAAAAGTGGTTAAAAATGGCCTA
This sequence comes from Trachythela sp. YZ-2020, assembly GCA_016169945.1. Classification (NCBI taxonomy): domain Eukaryota; kingdom Metazoa; phylum Cnidaria; class Anthozoa; order Malacalcyonacea; family Clavulariidae; genus Trachythela; species Trachythela sp. YZ-2020. The sequence continues at coordinate 6,357,083 of JADLSH010000389.1, forward strand.
AATTAAAGGATAACCCCTTAACATTTTTTCGAAAAGTGGCTAAACGTTCAACTCCAAAAGTGATTAAAAATGGCCAAAAGTAAAGGCTAACCCTTATCATTTTTTCGACGAAAAGTTAAGGCTAACCCCTTTACTTTTTGGCCATTTTATGCTAGTTTTTCGAAAACACAAAAAGTGGTTAAAAATGGCCAAAAAGTAAAGGCTAACCCCTTATCATTTTTTCGACGAAAAGTTAAGGCTAACCCCTTTACTTTTTGGCCATTTTATGCTAGTTTTTCGAAAACACAAAAAGTGGTTAAAAATGGCCAAAAAGTAAAGGCTAACCCCTTAACATTTTTTCGACCAAAAGTTAAGGCTAACCCCTTTACTTTTTGGCCATTTTATGCTAGTTTTTCGAAAACACAAAAAGTGGTTAAAAATGGCCAAAAGTAAAGGCTAACCCCTTAACATTTTTCTGTCCAAAAGTTAAGGCTAAAAAAGTCGTTAAATATGGCCAGAAGTAAAGGCTAACCCTTTAACATTTTTTTGACCAAAAGTTAAGGCTAACCCCTTTACTTTTTGGCCATTTTATGCTAGTTTTTCAAAAACTCAAAAAATGGGTAAAAATGGCTAAAAAGTAAAAACTAACCCCTTAACATTTATTCGACGAAAAGTTAAGGCTAACCCCTTTACTTTTTGGCCATTTTATGCTAGTTTTTCGAAAACACAAAAAGTGGTTAAAAATGGCCAAAAAGTAAAGGCTAACCCCCTTAACATTTTTTCGGCCAAAAGCTAAGGCTACCCCTTTACTTTTTGGCCATTTTATGCTAGTTTTTCAAAAACACAAAAAGTGGTTAAAAATGGCCAAAAGTAAAGGCTAACCTTAACATTTTTCGAAAAGTTAGGCTAAAAAGTGGTTAGAAATGGCCAAAGAGTAAAGGCTAACCCTTAACATTTTTTTCACCAAAAGTTAAGGCTAACACATTTCCTTTTTTAGCCATTTTATGCTGGTTTTTCAAAACTCCAAAAGTGGCTAAAAATGGCCAAAAGTAAAGGCTAACCCCTTAACATTTTTTTGACCAAAAGTTAAGGCTAACCCCTTTACTTTTTGGCCATTTTATGCTAGTTTTTCAAAAACACAAAAAGTGGTTAAAAATGGCCAAAAAGTAAAGGCTAACCCCTTAACATTTTTTCGACCAAAAGTTAAGGCTAACCCCTTTACTTTTTGGCCATTTTATGCTAGTTTTTCGAAAACACAAAAAGTGGTTAAAAATGGCCAAAAAGTAAAGGCTAACCCCTTATCATTTTTTCGACGAAAAGTTAAGGCTAACCCCTTTACTTTTTGGCCATTTTATGCTAGTTTTTCAAAAACTCAAAAAGTTGCTAAAAATGGCCAAAAGTAAAGGCTAACCCCCTTAACATTTTTTCGAAAAGTGGCTCAAAAAGTGGCTAAAAATGGCCAAAAAGTAAAGGCTAACCCCTTAACATTTTTTCGACCAAAAGTTAAGGCTAACCCCTTTACTTTTTGGCCATTTTATGCTAGTTTTTCAACAACACAAAAAGGTGTTAAAAATGGCCAAAAGTAAAGGCTAACCCCTCAACATTTTTTCGACCAAAAGTTAAGGCTAACCCCTTTACGTTTTGGCCATTTTATGCTAGTTTTTCAAAAACACAAAAGTGGTTAAAAATGGCCAAAAAGTAAAGGCTAACCCCTTAACATTTTTTCACGAAAAGTTAAGGCTAAAAAAGTGGTTAAAATGGCCAAAAGGTAAAGGCTAACCCCTTAACATTTTTTTGACCAAAAGTTAAGGCTAACCCCTTTACTTTTTGGCCATTTTATGCTAGTTTTTCAAAAACTCAAAAAATGGGTAAAAAGGAACAGCTAACCCCTTAACAGTTATTCGACGTAAAGTTAAGGCTAACCCCTTTACTTTTGGCCATTTTATGCTAGTTTTTCAAAAACACAAAAAGTGGTTCAAAATGGCCAAAAAGTAAAGGCTAACCCATTAACACATTTTTGACCAAAAGTTAAGGCTAACAACCCCTTTACTTTTTGGCCAATTTATTCTAGTTTTTCAAAAACACAAAAAGTGTTTAATAATGGCCAAAAAGTAAAGGCTAACCCCTTAACATTTTTTCGACGAAAAGTTAAGGCTAACCCCTTTACTTTTTGGCCATTTTATGCTAGTTTTTCAAAAACACAAAAAGTGGTTAAAAATGGCCAAAAAGTAAAGGCTAACCCCTTAACATTTTTGTTGACCAAAAGCTAAGGCTACCCCTTTACTTTTTGGCCATTTTATGCTAGTTTTTCGAAAACACAAAAAGTGGTTAAAAATGGCCAAAAAGTAAAGGCTAACCCCTTATCATTTTTTCGACGAAAAGTTAAGGCTAACCCCTTTACTTTTTGGCCATTTTATGCTAGTTTTTCAAAAACACAAAAAGTGGTTAAAAATGGCCAAAAAAGTAAAGGCTAACCCCCTTAACATTTTTTCGGCCAAAAGCTAAGGCTACCCCTTTACTTTTTGGCCATTTTATGCTAGTTTTTCGAAAACACAAAAAGTGGTAAAAATGGCCAAAAGTAAAGGCTAACCCCTTAACATTTTTTCGACGAAAAGTTAAGGCTAACCCCTTTACTTTTTGGCCATTTTATGCTAGTTTTTCAAAAACACAAAAAGTGGTTAAAATGGCCAAAAAGTAAAGGCTAACCATTAACATTTTTTGACCAAAAGTTAATGCTAACCCCTTTACTTTTGGCCATTTTATGCTAGTTTTTCAAAAACACAAAAAGTGGTTAAAATGGCCAAAAAGTAAAGGCTAACCCCTTAACATTTTTTTGACCAAAAGTTAAGGCTAACCCCTTTACTTTTTGGCCATTTTATGCTAGTTTTTCGAAAACACAAAAAGTGGTTAAAAATGGCCAAAAAGTAAAGGCTAACCCCTTATCATTTTTTCGGCCAAAAGCTAAGGCTACCCCTTTACTTTTTGGCCATTTTATGCTAGTTTTTCGAAAACACAAAAAGTGGTTAAAAATGGCCTAAAACTAAAGGTTAACCCCTTAAAATTTTTTCGAAGAGTGGCTAAACGTTCAACTCCAAAAGTGGCTAAAAATGACCAAAAAGTAAAGGCTAACCCCTTAACATTTATTCGACGAAAAGTTAAGGCTAACCCCTTTACTTTTTGGCCATTTTATGCTAGTTTTTCAAAAACACAAAAAGTGGTTAAAAATGGCCAAAAAAGTAAAGGCTAACCCCCTTAACATTTTTTCGGCCAAAAGCTAAGGCTACCCCTTTACTTTTTGGCCATTTTATGCTGGTTTTTCAAAACTCCAAAAGTGGCTAAAAATGGCCAAAAAGTAAAGGCTAGCTCCTTAACATTTTTTCGACCAAAAGTTAAGGCTAACCCCTTTACGTTTTGGCCATTTTATGCTAGTTTTTCAAAACACAAAAAGTGGTTAAAAATGGCCAAAAGTAAAGGCTAACCCCTTAACATTTTTCTGTCCAAAAGTTAAGGCTCTCCCCTTTACTTTTTGGCCATTTTATGCTAGTTTTTCAAAAACACAAAAAGTGGTTAGAAATGGCCAAAAAGTAAAGGCTAACCCCTTAACATTTTTTTGACCAAAAGTTAAGGCTAACCCCTTTACTTTTTGGCCATTTTATGCTAGTTTTTCAAAAACACAAAAAGTGGTTAAAAATGGCCAAAAAGTAAAGGCTAACCCCTTAACATTTTTGTTGACCAAAAGTTAAGGCTAACCCCTTTACTTTTTGGCCATTTTATGCTAGTTTTTCGAAAACACAAAAAGTGGTTAAAAATGGCCAAAAAGTAAAGGCTAACCCCTTATCATTTTTTCGACGAAAAGTTAAGGCTAACCCCTTTACGTTTTGGCCATTTTATGCTAGTTTTTCAAAAACACAAAAAGTGGTTAGAAATGGCCAAAAAGTAAAGGCTAACCCTTAACATTTTTTTGACCAAAAGTTAAGGCTAACCCCTTTACTTTTTGGCCATTTTATGCTAGTTTTTCAAAACACAAAAGTGGTTAAAATGGCCAAAAAGTAAAGGCTAACCCCTTAACATTTTTTCGACCAAAAGTTAAGGCTAACCCCTTTACTTTTTGGCCATTTTATGCTAGTTTTTCAAAAACACAAAAAGTGGTTAAAAATGGCCAAAAAGTAAAGGCTAACCCCTTATCATTTTTTCGACGAAAAGTTAAGGCTAACCCCTTTACTTTTTGGCCATTTTATGCTAGTTTTTCGAAAACACAAAAAGTGGCAAAAAATGGCCAAAAAGTAAAGGCTAACCCCTTAACATTTTTGTTGACCAAAAGTTAAGGCTAACCCCTTTACTTTTTGGCCATTTTATGCTAGTTTTTCAAAAACACAAAAAGTGGTTAATAATGGCCAAAAATAAAGGCTAACCCCTTAACATTTTTTCGAAAAGTGGCTAACAAAAGTGACTAAAAATGGCCAAAAGTAAAGGCTAACCTTAACATTTTTTCGACCAAAAGCTAAGGCTAACCTCTTTACTTTTTGACCATTTTATGCTAGTTTTTCAAAAACACAAAAAGTGACTAAAAATGGCCAAAAGTAAAGGCTAACCCCTTAACATTTTTTTTGACCAAAAGTTAAGGCTAACCCCTTTACTTTTTGGCCATTTTATGCTAGTTTTTCAAAACACAAAAAGTGGATCAAATGGCCAAAAAGTAAAGGCTAACCTTAACATTTATTCGACGAAAAGTTAAGGCTACCCCTTTACTTTTTGGCCATTTTATGCTAGTTTTTCAAAAACACAAAAAGTGTTTAATAATGGCCTAAAACTAAAGGATAACCCCTTAACATTTTTTCGAAAAGTGGCTAAACGTTCAACTCCAAAAGTGGCTAAAAATGACCAAAAAGTGAAGGCTAACCCCTTAACATTTTTTGACCAAAAGTTAAGGCTCTCCCCTTTACTTTTTGGCCATTTTATGCTAGTTTTTCAAAACACAAAAAGTGATTAAAAATGGCCAAAAGTAAAGGCTAACCCCTTAACATTTTTTCGACCAAAAGTTAAGGCTAACCCCTTTACTTTTTGGCCATTTTATGCTGGTTTTTCAAAACTCCAAAAGTGGCTAAAAATGGCCAAAAAGTAAAGGCTAGCTCCTTAACATTTTTTCGACCAAAAGTTAAGGCTAACCCCTTTACGTTTTGGCCATTTTATGCTAGTTTTTCAAAAACACAAAAAGTGGTTAAAAATGGCCAAAAAAGTAAAGGCTAACCCCCTTAACATTTTTTCGGCCAAAAGCTAAGGCTACCCCTTTACTTTTTGGCCATTTTATGCTAGTTTTTCGAAAACACAAAAAGTGGTTAAAAATGGCCAAAAAGTAAAGGCTAACCCCTTATCATTTTTTCGACGAAAAGTTAAGGCTAACCCCTTTACTTTTTGGCCATTTTATGCTAGTTTTTCGAAAACACAAAAAGTGGTTAAAAATGGCCAAAAAAGTAAAGGCTAACCCCTTAACATTTTTTCGAAAAGTGGCTAAACGTTCAACTCCAAAAGTGATTAAAAATGGCCAAAAGTAAAGGCTAACAACCTCAACATTTTTTCGACCAAAAGTTAAGGCTAACCCCTTTACTTTTTGGCCATTTTATGCTGGTTTTTCAAAACTCCAAAAGTGGTTAAAAATGGCCAAAAAAGTAAAGGCTAACCCCTTATCATTTTTTCGGCCAAAAGCTAAGGCTACCCCTTTACTTTTTGGCCATTTTATGCTAGTTTTTCGAAAACACAAAAAGTGGTTAAAAATGGCCCAAAAGTAAAGGCTAACCTTAACATTTATTCGACGAAAAGTTAAGGCTACCCCTATACTTTTTGGCCATTTTATGCTAGTTTTTCGAAAACACAAAAAGTGGTTAAAAATGGCCAAAAAGTAAAGGCTAACCCCTTAACATTTTTTAACCAAAAGTTAAGGCTAAACGTTCGAAAACTCAAAAGTGGTTAAAAATGGCCAAAAAGTAAAGGATAACCCTTAACACATTTTTGACCAAAAGTTAAGGCTAACTCCTTTACTTTTTGGCCATTTTATGCTAGTTTTTCGAAAACACAAAAAGTGGTTAAAATGGCCAAAAAGTAAAGGCTAACCCCTTGACATTTTTTCACCAAAAGTTAAGGCTAACCCCTTTACTTTTTGGCCATTTTATGCTAGTTTTTCGAAAACACAAAAAGTGGTTAAAAATGGCCAAAAAGTAAAGGCTAACCCCTTATCATTTTTTCGACGAAAAGTTAAGGCTAACCCCTTTACTTTTTGGCCATTTTAGGCTAGTTTTTCAAAAGCTCAAAAAGTTGCTAAAAATGGGCAAAAAGTAAAGGCTAACCCCTTAACATTTTTTCGGCCAAAAGCTAAGGCTAACCCCTTTACTTTTTGGCCATTTTATGCTAGTTTTTCAAAAACTCAAAAGTGGTTAAAAATGGCCAAAAAGTAAAGGCTAACCCCTTATCATTTTTTCGACGAAAAGTTAAGGCTAACCCCTTTACTTTTTGGCCATTTTATGCTAGTTTTTCAAAAACACAAAAAGTGGTTAAAAATGGCCAAAAAAGTAAAGGCTAACCCTTAACATTTACCTTGACGAAAAGTTAAGGCTAACCCCTTTACTTTTTGGCCATTTTATGCTAGTTTTTCAAAACACAAAAGTGGTTAAAATGGCCAAAAGTAAAGGCTAACCCTTAACACATTTTTTTGACCAAAAGCTAAGGCTACCCCTTTACTTTTTGGCCATTTTATGCTAGTTTTTCAAAAACACAAAAAGTGGTTAAAAATGGCCAAAAGTAAAGGCTAACCCCTTAACATTTTTTTGACCAAAAGTTAAGGCTCTCCCCTTTACTTTTTGGCCATTTTATGCTAGTTTTTCAAAAACACAAAAAGTGGTTCAAAATGGTAAAAAGTAAAGGCTAACCCCTTAACGACCAAAAGTTAAGGCTAACCCCTTTACTTTTTGGCCATTTTATGCTAGTTTTTCAAAAACACAACCCCTTAACATTTTTTCGGCAAAAATTAAGGCTAACCCCTTTACTTCTTGGCCATTTTATGCTAGTTTTTCAAAAACACAAAAAGTGGTTAAAAATGGCCAAAAAGTAAAGGCTAACCCTTATCATTTTTTCGACGAAAAGTTAAGGCTAACCCCTTTACTTTTTGGCCATTTTATGCTAGTTTTTCGAAAACACAAAAAGTGGTTAAAATGGCCAAAAAGTAAAGGCTAACTAACACCTTATCATTTCTTCGACAAATAGTTAAGGCTTACCCTTTACTTTTTGGCCATTTTATGCTAGTTTTTCACAAAAGTGGTTAAAATGGCCAAAAAGTAAAGGCTAACCCTCTTAACATTTTTCGACGAAAAGTTAAGGCTAACCCCTTTACTTTTGGCCATTTTATGCTAGTTTTCAAAAACAAAGAAATGTGGCTTAAAATGGCCAAAAAGTAAAGGCTAACCCCTTAACATTTTTCCGACAAAAAGCTAAGGCTAACCCCTCTACTTATTGGCTATTTTATGCTAGTTTTTCAAAAACACAAAAAGTGGTTAAAAATGGCCAAAAGTAAAGGCTAACCCTTAACATTTTTTCGACCAAAAGTTAAGGCTAACCCTTTACTTTTCTGGCATTTTATGCTAGTTTTTCAAAACAAAGTGGGTTAAAATGGCTAAATAAAGGCTAACCCTTAACATTTTTTCGACGAAAAGTTAAGGCTAACCCCTTTACTTTTTGGCCATTTTATGCTAGTTTTCGAAAACACAAAAGTGGCTTAAAATGGCCAAAAGTAAAGGCTAACCTTAACATTTTTCGACCAAAAGTTAAGGCTAACCCTTTACTTTTGGCCATTTTATGCTAGTTTTTCAAAACACAAAAGTGGTTAATGGCCAAAAGTAAAGGCTAACCCCTTAACATTTTTTCGACAAAAGTTAAGGCTAACCTTTACTTTTGGCCATTTTATGCTAGTTTTTCAAAACACAAAAGTGGTTAAAATGGCCAAAAGTAAAGGCTAACCCCTTAACATATTTTCCACCAAAAGTTAAGGCTAACCCCTTTACTTTTTCGCCATTTTATGCTAGTTTTTCAAAAAAATCCAAAAGTGGCTAAAAATGGCCAGAAGTAAATGCTAACCCTTAACATTTTTTCGACAAAAGTTAAGGCTAACCCTTTACTTTTGGCCATTTTATGCTAGTTTTTCAAAACACAAAAGTGGTTAAAATGGCCAAAAGTAAAGGCTAACCCTTAACATTTTTTCGACGAAAAGTTAAGGCTAACCCCTTTACTTTTTGGCCATTTTATGCTAGTTTTTCAAAACACAAAAGTGGTTAAAATGGCCAAAAGTATAGGCTAACCCCTTATCATTTATTCGACGAAAAGTTAAGGCTAACCCCTTTACTTTTTGGCCATTTTATGCTAGTTTTTCGAAAACACAAAAAGTGGGTTAAAATTGCCAAAAAGTAAAGGCTAACCCCTGATCATTTTTGACAAAGTTAAGGCTAACCCCTTTACTTTTTGGCCATTTTTGCTACTTTTCAAAAACAAAAAGTGGTTAAAAATGGCCAAAAGTAAAGGCTAACCCCTTAACATTTTTCCACAAAAGTTAAGGCTAACCCCTTTACTTTTGGCCATTTTATGCTAGTTTTTCAAAAAACAAAAGTGGCTAAAATGGCCAAGTAAAGGCTAACCCCTTAACATTTTTCCGACAAAAGTTAAGGCTAACCCCTTTACTTTTTGGCCATTTTATGCTAGTTTTTCAAAACACAAAAAGTGGTTAAAATGGCCAAAAAGTAAAGGCTAACCCCTTAACATTTTTCCGACAAAAAGCTAAGGCTAACCCTTTACTTTTTGGCCATTTTATGCTAGTTTTCAAACACAAAAGTGGCTAAAAATGCAAAAAGTAAAGGCTAACTCCTTAACATTTTCCCCAAAAGTTAAGGCTAACCCCTTTACTTTTTGGCCATTTTAGGCTAGTTTTTCAAAAGCTCAAAAAGTTGCTAAAAATGGGCAAAAAGTAAAGGCTAACCCCTTAACATTTATTCGACGAAAAGTTAAGGCTAACCCCTTTACTTTTTGGCCATTTTATGCGGCCACTAAAAAGTGGCCAAAAAGTAAAGGCTAACCTCTTACATTTTTTTTGACGAAAAGTTAAGGCTAACTCCCTTTACTTTTGGCCATTTTATGCTAGTTTTTCAAAAACAAAAAGTGGTAAAATGGCCAAAAGTAAAGGCTAACCCTTAACATTTTCCTGACGAAAAGTTAAGGCTAACCCTTTACTTTTTGGCCATTTTATGCTACTTTTCAAAACACAAAGTGTTGAAAATTGTCAAAATGTAAAGGCTAACCCCTTAACATTTTTTCCACAAAAGTTAAGGCTAGCCCTTTACTTTTGGCCATTTTATGCTAGTTTTTCAAAACACAAAAGTGGTTAGAAATGGCCAAAAAGTAAAGGCTAACTTTAACATTTTTTCGACAAAAAGTTAAGGCTAACCCCTTTTACTTTTGGCCATTTTATGCTAGTTTTTCAAAACACAAAAAGTGGTTAAAATGGCCAAAAGTAAAGGCTAACCCCTTAACATTTTTCCCCCAAAAGTTAAGGCTAACCCTTTACTTTTTGGCCATTTTATGCTACTTTCAAAACACAAAAAGTGGCTAAAAATGGCCAAAAGTAAAGGCTAACCCCTTAACATTTTTTCCACAAAAAGTTAAGGCTAACCCTTTACTTTTTGGCCATTTTATGATAGTTTTTCAGAAACACAAAAACTGGCCAAAAAGTAAAGGCTAACCCCTTAACATTTTTTCGGACAAAAGCAAAGGCTAACCCCTTTACTTTTTGACCATTTTATGCTAGTTTTTCAAAAATACAACAAGTGGTTAAAAATGGCCAAAAATTAAAGTATAACCCCCTAACATTTTTTCGACCAAAAGTTAAGGCTAACCCCTTTACGTTTTGGCCATTTTATGCTACTTTTCAAAACACAAAAGTGGTTAAAATGGCCAAAAAGTAAAGGCTAACCCCTTAACATTTTTCCACAAAAGTTAAGGCTAACCCTTTACTTTTGGCCATTTTATGCTACTATTCTTCACAAAGTGGTGAAAATGGCCAAAAAGTAAAGGCTAAACCCTTATCATTATTTATACGAAAAGTTAAGGCTAACCCCTTTACTTTTTGGCCATTTTATGCTAGTTTTTCAAAAACACAAAAGTGGGTTAAAATGGCCAAAAGTAAAGGCTAACCTCCTTAACATTTTCCCACAAAAAGTTAAGGCCAACCCCTTTATTTTTTGGCCATTTTCGGCCACATTTTCAAAAACTCAAAAAGTGGCCGAAAATAGCCAAAAAGTAAAGGCTAACCCCTTAACATTTTTCCCACAAAAAGTTAAGGCTAACCCCTTTACTTTTTAGTCATTTTCGGCCACTTTTTCTAAAACACAAAAAGTGGCCGAAAAGTAAAGGCTAACCCCTTAACATTTTTCCCACAAAAAGTTAAGGCTAACCCCTTTACCTTTTGGTCATTTTCGGCCACTCTTTCTAAAACACAAAAAGTGGCCGAAAATGGCCAAAAAGTAAAGGCTAACCCCTAAAATTTTTTCCGCAAAAAAGTAAAGCTAACCCCTTTACTTTTGGCCATTTTCGGCCACTTTTTCAAAAACACAAAAGGTGGCCGAAAATGGTCAAAAGGTAAAGGCTAACCCCTTAACATTTTTCCCACAAAAAGTTAAGGCTAACCCCTTTACTTTTTAGTCATTTTCGGCCACTCTTTCTAAAAGACAAAAAGTGGCCGAAAATGGCCAAAAAGTAAAGGCTAACCCCTTAACATTTTTCCCACAAAAAGTTAAGGCTAACCCCTTTACTTTTTGGTCATTTTCGGCCACATTTTCAAAAACCCGAAAGTGGCCAAAAAGTAAAGGCTAACCTCTTACATTTTTTTGACAAAAAGTTAAGGCTAACCCCTTTACTTTTTGGTCATTTTCGGCCACTTTTTCTAAAACACAAAAAGTGTCTGAAAATGGCCAAAAAGTAAAGGCTAACCCCTTAACATTTTTCCCACAAAAAGTTAAGGCTAACCCCTTTACGTTTTGGCCATTTTCGGCCACTATTCAAACCCAAAAGTGGCCGAAAATGGCCAAAAAGTAAAGGGTAACCCCTTAACATTTTCCCCACAAAAGTTAAGGCTAACCCCTTTACGTTTTGGCCATTTTTCAGTGGCCGAAAACCTGAAAATGGCCAAAGTAAAGGGTAACCCTTAACATTTTTCCCACAAAAATTTAAGGCTAACCCTTTACGTTTTGGCCATTTTATGCACTTTTTCTAAAACACAAAAGTGGCTGAAAATGGCCAAAAAAAGGCTAACCCCTTAACATTTTCCCACAAAAAGTTAAGGCTAACCCCTTTACTTTTTGGTCATTTTCGGCCACTTTTTCAAAAACCCAAAAAGTGGCAAAAAGTAAAGGCTAACCTCTTACATTTTTTCGACAAAAAGTTAAGGCTAACCCCTTTACTTTTGGCCATTTTCGGCTACTTTTTCTAAAACACAAAAGTGGCTGAAAATGGCTAAAAGTAAAGGGTAACCCTTAACATTTTCCCCACAAAAGTTAAGGCTAACCCCTTTACGTTTTGGCCATTTTTCGGCCACTATTCAAAAGTGGCCGAAAATGGCCAAAAGTAAAGGGTAACCCTTAACATTTTTCCCACAAAAGTTAAGGCTAACCCCTTTACGTTTTGGCCATTTTCGGCCACTTTTTCTAAAACAAAAGTGGCTGAAAATGGCCAAAAGTAGCTAACCCCTTAACATTTTTCCCACAAAAAGTTAAGGCTAACCCCTTTACTTTTGGCCATTTTCGGCCACTTTTCAAAAACCCAAAAAGTGGCCGAAAATGACAAAAAGTAAAGGGTAACCCTTAACATTTTTCCCACAAAAGTTAAGGCTAACCCTTTACTTTTCGTCAGTTTCGGCCACTTTCAAAACTCAAAGTGGCCGAAAATGACCAAAAAGTAAAGGCTAACCCCTTAACATATTCCCCACAAAAAGTTAAGGCTAACCCCTTTACTTTTTGGTCATTTTCGGCCACTTTTTCAAAAACCCAAAAAGTGGCCAAAAAGTAAAGGCTAACCTCTTACATTTTTTTGACAAAAAGTTAAGGCTAACCCCTTTACTTTTTGGTCATTTTCGGCCACTTTTTCTAAAACACAAAAAGTGGCCGAAAATGGCCAAAAAGTAAAGGCTAACCCCTTAACATTTTCCCCACAAAAAGTTAAGGCTAACCCCTTTACGTTTTGGCCATTTTCGGCCACTATTTCTAAAACACAAAAAGTGGTTAAAATGGCAAAAGTAAAGGGTAACCCCTTAACATTTTCCCCACAAAAAGTTAAGGCTAACCCCTTTACGTTTTGGCCATTTTCGGCCACTATTCAAAAACCCAAAAAGTGGCCGAAAATGGCCAAAAAGTAAAGGGTAACCCTTAACATTTTTCCCACAAAAAGTTAAGGCTAACCCCTTTACGTTTTGGCCATTTTCGGCCACTTTTTCTAAAACAAAAAGTGGCTGAAAATGGCCAAAAAGTAAAGGCTAACCCCTTAACATTTTTCCCACAAAAAGTTAAGGCCAACCCCTTTATTTTTTGGCCATTTTCGGCCACTTTTCAAAAAGTGGCCGAAAATGACTAAAAGTAAAGGGTAACCCTTAACATTTTTCCCACAAAAGTTAAGGCTAACTCTTTACTTTTCGTCAGTTTCGGCCACTTTCTCAAAAACCCAAAAAGTGGCCGAAAATGACCAAAAAGTAAAGGGTAACCCCTTAACATTTTTCCCACAAAAAGTTAAGGCTAACCCCTTTACTTTTTCGTCAGTTTCGGCCACTTTTTCAAAAACCCAAAAAGTGGCCAAATATGGCCAAAAAGTAAAGGCTAACCCCTTAACATTTTTCCCACAAAACGTTAAGGCTAACCCCTTTACTTTTTGGTCATTTTCGGCCACTTTTTCTAAAACGCAAAAAGTGGCCGAAAATGGCCAAAAAGTAAAAGGTTACCCCTTAACATTTTTCCCACAAAAAGTTAAGGCTAACCCCTTTACTTTTTCGTCAGTTTCGGCCACTTTCTCAAAAACACAAAAAGTGGCCGAAAAGTAAAGGCTAACCCCTTAACATTGTTCCCACAAAAAGTTAAGGCTAACCCCTTTACTTTTTCGTCAGTTTCGGCCACTTTCTCAAAAACCCAAAAAGTGGCCGAAAATGACCAAAAAGTAAAGGGTAACCCGTTAACATTTTTCCCACAAAAAGTTAAGGCTAACCCCTTTACGTTTTGGCCATTTTCGGCCACTTTTTCTAAAACACAAAAAGTGGCTGAAAATGGCCAAAAAGTAAAGGCTAACCCCTTAACATTTTTCCCACAAAAAGTTAAGGCTAACCCCTTTACTTTTTGGTCATTTTCGGCCACTTTTTAAAAAACCCAAAAAGTGGCCGAAAATGGCCAAAAAGTAAAGGCTAACCCTTAACATTTTCCCCACAAAAAGTTAAGGCTAACCCCTTTACTTTTTCGTCATGTTCCGCCACTTTTTCTAAAACACAAAAAGTGGCCGAAAAGTAAAGGCTAACCTTTAACATTGTTCCCACAAAAGTTAAGGCTAACCCCTTTACTTTTTGGCCATTTTGGCCACTATTCAAACACCCAAAAGTGGCCGAAAATGACCAAAAAGTAAAGGGTAACCCCTTAACATTTTTCCCACAAAAAGTTAAGGCTAACCCCTTTACTTTTTCGTCAGTTTCGGCCACTTTCTCAAAAACCCAAAAAGTGGCCGAAAATGACCAAAAAGTAAAGGGTAACCCCTTAACATTTTTCCCACAAAAAGTTAAGGCTAACCCCTTTACGTTTTGGCCATTTTCGGCCACTTTTTCTAAAACACAAATTAAGTGACCGAAAATGGCTAAAAGGTAAAGGCTAACCCCTTAACATTTTTCCCACAAAAAGTTAAGGCTAACCCCTTTACTTTTTGGTCATTTTCGGCCACTTTTTCAAAAACCCAAAAAGTGGCCAAAAAGTAAAGGCTAACCTCTTACATTTTTTTGACAAAAAGTTAAGGCTAACCCCTTTACTTTTTGGTCATTTTCGGCCACTTTTTCTAAAACACAAAAAGTGGCCGAAAATGGCCAAAAAGTAAAGGGTAACCCCTTAACATTTTCCCCACAAAAAGTTAAGGCTAACCCCTTTACGTTTTGGCCATTTTCGGCCACTATTCAAAAACCCAAAAAGTGGCCGAAAATGGCCAAAAAGTAAAGGGTAACCCCTTAACATTTTCCCCACAAAAAGTTAAGGCTAACCCCTTTACGTTTTGGCCATTTTCCACTATTCAAAAACCTGTGCCGAAAATGGCCAAAAGTAAAGGGTAACCCCTTAACATTTTCCCACAAAAGTTAAGGCTAACCCTTTACGTTTTGGCCATTTTCGCCACTATTCAAAACCCAAAGTGGCCGAAAATGGCAAAAAGTAAAGGGTAACCTTAACATTTTCCCCACAAAAGTTAAGGCTAACCCTTTTACTTTTTGGCCATTTTCGGCCACTATTCAAAACCCAAAAGTGGCTGAAAATGGCCAAAGTAAAGGGTAACCCTTAACATTTTCCCACAAAAAGTTAAAGCTAACCCTTTACGTTTTGGCCATTTTCGGCCACTATTCAAAAACCCAATAAGTGTCCGAAATTGGCCAAAAATTATAGGGTAACCCTTAACATTTTTCCCACAATAAGTTAAGGCTAACCTTTACGTTTTGGCCATTTTCGGCCACTTTTTCTAAAACACAAAAAGTGGCCAAAAAGTAAAGGCTAACCCCTTAACATTTTCCCACAAAAAGTTAAGGCTAACCCCTTTACTTTTTGGTCATTTTCGGCCACTTTTTAAAAAACACAAAAAGTGGCCGAAAATGGCCAAAAGTAAAGGCTAACCTAACATTTTCCCACAAAAAGTTAAGGCTAACCCCTTTACTTTTTCGTCATGTTCCGCCACTTTTTCTAAAACACAAAAAGTGGCCGAAAAGTAAAGGCTAACCCCTTAACATTTTTCCCACAAAAAGTTAAGGCCAACCCCTTTATTTTTTGGCCATTTTCGGCCACTTTTCAAAAACCCAAAAAGTGGCCGAAAATGACCAAAAAGTAAAGGGTAACCCCTTAACATTTTTCCCACAAAAAGTTAAGGCTAACCCCTTTACTTTTTCGTCAGTTTCGGCCACTTTCTCAAAAACCCAAAAAGTGGCCGAAAATGACCAAAAAGTAAAGGGTAACCCGTTAACATTTTTCCCACAAAAAGTTAAGGCTAACCCCTTTACGTTTTGGCCATTTTCGGCCACTTTTTCTAAAACACAAAAAGTGGCTGAAAATGGCCAAAAAGTAAAGGCTAACCCCTTAACAATTTTACCCACAAAAGTTAAGGCTAACCCCTTTACTTTTTGGTCATTTTCGGCCACTTTTTCAAAAACCCAAAAAGTGGCCAAAAAGTAAAGGCTAACCTCTTACATTTTTTTGACAAAAAGTTAAGGCTAACCCCTTTACTTTTTGGTCATTTTCGGCCACTTTTTCTAAAACACAAAAAGTGGCCGAAAATGGCCAAAAAGTAAAGGGTAACCCCTTAACATTTTCCCCACAAAAAGTTAAGGCTAACCCCTTTACGTTTTGGCCATTTTCGGCCACTATTCAAAAACCCAAAAAGTGGCCGAAAATGGCCAAAAAGTAAAGGGTAACCCCTTAACATTTTCCCCACAAAAAGTTAAGGCTAACCCCTTTACGTTTTGGCCATTTTCGGCCACTATTCAAAAACCCAAAAAGTGGCTGAACATGGCCAAAAAGTAAAGGGTAACCATAACATTTTCCCACAAAAGTTAAGGCAAACCACTTTACGTTTTGGCCATTTTCGGCCACTATTCAAAAACCCAAAAAGTGGCCGAAAATGGCCAAAAAGTAAAGGGTAACCCCTTAACATTTTCCCCACAAAAAGTTAAGGCTAACCCCTTTACGTTTTGGCCATTTTCGGCCACTATTCAAAAACCCAAAAAGTGGCCGAAAATGGCCAAAAAGTAAAGGGTAACCCCTTAACATTTTGCCCACAAAAAGTTAAAGCTAACCCCTTTACGTTTTGGCCATTTTCGGCCACTATTCAAAAACCCAAAAAGTGGCCGAAAATGGCCAAAAAGTAAAGGGTAACCCCTTAACATTTTTCCCACAAAAAGTTAAGGCTAACCCCTTTACGTTTTGGCCATTTTCGGCCACTTTTTCTAAAACACAAAAAGTGGCCAAAAAGTAAAGGCTAACCCCTTAACATTGTTCCCACAAAAAGTTAAGGCTAACCCCTTTACTTTTTGGTCATTTTCGGCCACTTTTTAAAAAACCCAAAAAGTGGCCGAAAATGGCCAAAAAGTAAAGGCTAACCCCTTAACATTTTCCCCACAAAAAGTTAAGGCTAACCCCTTTACTTTTTCGTCATGTTCCGCCACTTTTTCTAAAACACAAAAAGTGGCCGAAAAGTAAAGGCTAACCCCTTAACATTGTTCCCACAAAAGTTAAGGCTAACCTTTACTTTTGGCCATTTTCGGCCACTTTTCAAAAACCCAAAAAGTGGCCGAAAATGACCAAAAAGTAAAGGGTAACCCCTTAACATTTTTCCCACAAAAAGTTAAGGCTAACCCCTTTACTTTTTCGTCAGTTTCGGCCACTTTCTCAAAAAGTGGCCGAAAATGACCAAAAAGTAAAGGGTAACCCGTTAACATTTTTCCCACAAAGTTAAGGCTAACCCTTTACGTTTTGGCCATTTTCGGCCACTTTTTCTACAACACAAACAGTGGCTGAACATGGCCAAAAAGTAAAGGCTAACCCCTTAACATTTTTCCCACAAAAAGTTAAGGCTAACCCCTTTACTTTTTGGTCATTTTCGGCCACTTTTCAAAACCCAAAAGTGGCCAAAAAGTAAAGGCTAACCTCTTACATTTTTTGACAAAAGTTAAGGCTAACCTTTACTTTTTGGTCATTTTCGGCCACTTTTTCTAAAACACAAAAGTGGTTGAAAATGGCAAAAAGTAAAGGGTAACCCCTTAACATTTTTCCCCACAAAAGTTAAGGCTAACCCCTTTACGTTTTGGCCATTTTCGGCCACTATTCAAAAAAAAAGTGGCCGAAAATGGCCAAAAGTAAAGGGTAACCCCTAACATTTTCCCCACAAAAGTTAAGGCTAACCCTTTACGTTTTGGCCATTTTCGGCCACTATTCAAAAACCCAAAGTGGCCGAAAATGGCCAAAAAGTAAAGGGTAACCCCTTAACATTTTCCCCACAAAAAGTTAAGGCTAACCCCTTTACGTTTTGGCCATTTTCGGCCACTATTCAAAAACCAAAGTGGCCGAAAATGGCTAAAAGTAAAGGGTAACCCTTAACATTTTCCCCACAAAAAGTTAAGGCTAACCCCTTTACGTTTTGGCCATTTTCGGCCACTATTCAAAACCCAAAAGTGGCTGAAAATGGCCAAAAAGTAAAGGGTAACCCCTTAACATTTTCCCCACAAAAAGTTAAAGCTAACCCCTTTACGTTTTGGCCATTTTCGGCCACTATTCAAAAACCCAAAAAGTGGCCGAAAATGGCCAAAGTAAAGGGTAACCCTTAACATTTTTCCCACAAAAGTTAAGGCTAACCCTTTACGTTTTGGCCATTTTCGGCCACTTTTTTAAAACACAAAAAGTGGCCAAAAAGTAAAGGCTAACCCTTAACATTGTTCCCACAAAAGTTAAGGCTAACCCTTTACTTTGTGGTCATTTTCGGCCACTTTTTAAAAAACCCAAAAAGTGGCCGAAAATGGCCAAAAAGTAAAGGCTAACCCCTTAACATTTTCCCCACAAAAAGTTAAGGCTAACCCCTTTACTTTTTCGTCATGTTCCGCCACTTTTTCTAAAACACAAAAAGTGGCCGAAAAGTAAAGGCTAACCCCTTAACATTGTTCCCACAAAAAGTTAAGGCTAACCCCTTTACTTTTTGGCCATTTTCGGCCACTATTCAAAAACCCAAAAAGTGGCCGAAAATGACCAAAAAGTAAAGGGTAACCCCTTAACATTTTTCCCACAAAAAGTTAAGGCTAACCCCTTTACTTTTTCGTCAGTTTCGGCCACTTTCTCAAAAACCCAAAAAGTGGCCGAAAATGACCAAAAAGTAAAGGGTAACCCGTTAACATTTTTCCCACAAAAAGTTAAGGCTAACCCCTTTACGTTTTGGCCATTTTCGGCCACTTTTTCTAAAACACAAAAAGTGGCTGAAAATGGCCAAAAAGTAAAGGCTAACCCCTTAACATTTTTCCCACAAAAAGTTAAGGCTAACCCCTTTACTTTTTGGTCATTTTCGGCCACTTTTTCAAAAACCCAAAAAGTGGCCAAAAAGTAAAGGCTAACCTCTTACATTTTTTTGACAAAAAGTTAAGGCTAACCCCTTTACTTTTTGGTCATTTTCGGCCACTTTTTCTAAAACACAAAAAGTGGCCGAAAATGGCCAAAAAGTAAAGGGTAACCCCTTAACATTGTTCCCACAAAAAGTTAAGGCTAACCCCTTTACGTTTTGGCCATTTTCGGCCACTATTCAAAACCCCAAAAAGTGGCCGAAAATGGCCAAAAAGTAAAGGTAACCCCTTAACATTTTCCCACAAAAGTTAAGGCTAACCTTTACGTTTTGGCCTTTTGCGGCCACTATTCAAAACCCAAAACGTGGCCGAAAATGGCCAAAAAGTAAAGGGTAACCCTTAACATTTTCCCCACAAAAAGTTAAGGCTAACCCCTTTACGTTTTGGCCATTTTCGGCCACTATTCAAAAGTGCTGAAAATGGCCAAAAAGTAAAGGTAACCCTAACATTTTCCCCACAAAAAGTTAAGGCTAACCCCTTTACGTTTTGGCCATTTTCCACCACTATTCAAAAAACCCAAAGTGGCTGAAAATGGCCAAAAGTAAAGGGTAACCTTAACATTTTCCCCCCAAAAAGTTAAGGCTAACCCCTTTACGTTTTGGCCATTTTCGGCCACTATTCAAAAACCCAAAAAGTGGCCGAAAATGGCCAAAAAGTAAAGGGTAACCCCTTAACATTTTTCCCACAAAAAGTTAAGGCTAACCCCTTTACGTTTTGGCCATTTTCGGCCACTTTTTCTAAAACACAAAAAGTGGCCAAAAAGTAAAGGCTAACCCCTTAACATTGTTCCCACAAAAAGTTAAGGCTAACCCCTTTACTTTTTGGTCATTTTCGGCCACTTTTTAAAAAACCCAAAAAGTGGCCGAAAATGGCCAAAAAGTAAAGGCTAACCCCTTAACATTTTCCCCACAAAAAGTTAAGGCTAACCCCTTTACTTTTTCGTCATGTTCCGCCACTTTTTCTAAAACACAAAAAGTGGCCGAAAAGTAAAGGCTAACCCCTTAACATTGTTCCCACAAAAAGTTAAGGCTAACCCCTTTACTTTTTGGCCATTTTCGGCCACTATTCAAAACCCAAAGTGGCCGAAAATGACCAAAAAGTAAAGGGTAACCCCTTAACATTTTTCCCACAAAAAGTTAAGGCTAACCCCTTTACTTTTTCGTCAGTTTCGGCCACTTTCTCAAAAACCCAAAAAGTGGCCGAAAATGACCAAAAAGTAAAGGGTAACCCGTTAACATTTTTCCCACAAAAAGTTAAGGCTAACCCCTTTACGTTTTGGCCATTTTCGGCCACTTTTTCAAAACACAAAGTGGCTGAAAATGGCCAAAGTAAAGGCTAACCTTAACATTTTTTCCCACAAAAGTAAAGGCTAACCCTTTTACTTTTTGGCCACTTTCGGCCATTTTTTAAAAACCCAAAAAGTGGCCAAAAAGTAAAGGCTAACCCCTTAACATTTTTCCCACAAAAAGTTAAGGCTAACCCCTTTACTTTTTGGTCATTTTCGGCCACTTTTTCTAAAACACAAAAAGTGGCCGAAAATGGCCAAAAAGTAAAGGGTAACCCCTTAACATTTTCCCCACAAAAAGTTAAGGCTAACCCCTTTACGTTTTGGCCATTTTCGGCCACTAAAAAAAAGTGGTTGAAAATGGCCAAAAAGTAAAGGGTAACCCTTAACATTTTCCCACAAAAGTTAAGGCTAACCCTTTACGTTTTGGCCATTTTCGGCCACTATTCAAAAACCCAAAAAGTGGCCGAAAATGGCCCAAAAGTAAAGGGTAACCCATTAACATTTTCCCACAAAAAGTTAAGGCTAACCCCTTTACGTTTTGGCCATTTTCGGCCACTATTCAAAAACCCAAAAAGTGGCCGAAAATGGCCAAAAAGTAAAGGGTAACCCTTAACATTTTCCCCACAAAAAGTTAAGGCTAACCCCTTTACGTTTTGGCCATTTTCGGCCACTATTCAAAAACCCAAAAAGTGGCCGAAAATGGCCAAAAAGTAAAGGGTAACCCCTTAACATTTTCCCCACAAAAAGTTAAGGCTAACCCCTTTACGTTTTGGCCATTTTCGGCCACTATTCAAAAACCCAAAAAGTGGCCGAAAATGGCCAAAAAGTAAAGGGTAACCCCTTAACATTTTTCCCACAAAAAGTTAAGGCTAACCCCTTTACGTTTTGGCCATTTTCGGCCACTTTTTCTAAAACACAAAAAGTGGCCGAAAAGTAAAGGCTAACCCCTTAACATTGTTCCCACAAAACGTTAAGGCTAACCCCTTTACTTTTTAGTCATTTTCGGCCACTTTTTAAAAAACCCAAAAAGTGGCCGAAAATGGCCAAAAAGTAAAGGCTAACCCTTAACATTTTCCCCACAAAAAGTTAAGGCTAACCCCTTTACTTTTTCGTCATGTTCCGCCACTTTTTCTAAAACACAAAAAGTGGCCGAAAAGTAAAGGCTAACCCCTTAACATTGTTCCCACAAAAAGTTAAGGCTAACCCCTTTACTTTTTGGCCATTTTCGGCCACTATTCAAAACCCAAAAGTGGCCGAAAATGGCCAAAAAGTAAAGGGTAACCCCTTAACATTTTTCCCACAAAAAGTTAAGGCTAACCCCTTTACGTTTTGGCCATTTTCGGCCACTTTTTCTAAAACACAAAAAGTGGCTGAAAATGGCCAAAAAGTAAAGGCTAACCCCTTAACATTTTTCCCACAAAAAGTTAAGGCTAACCCCTTTACTTTTTGGTCATTTTCGGCCACTTTTTCAAAAACCCAAAAAGTGGCCAAAAAGTAAAGGCTAACCTCTTACATTTTTTTGACAAAAAGTTAAGGCTAACCCCTTTACTTTTTGGTCATTTTCGGCCACTTTTTCTAAAACACAAAAAGTGGCCGAAAATGGCCAAAAAGTAAAGGGTAACCCCTTAACATTTTCCCCACAAAAAGTTAAGGCTAACCCCTTTACGTTTTGGCCATTTTCGGCCACTATTCAAAAACCCAAAAAGTGGCCGAAAATGGCCAAAAGTAAAGGGTAACCCTTAAAATTTTCCCACAAAAAGTTAAGGCTAACCCCTTTACGTTTTGGCCATTTTCGGCCACTATTCAAAACCAAAAGTGGCTGAAAATGGCCAAAAGTAAGGGTAACCCTTAACATTTTCCCCACAAAAAGTTAAGGCTAACCCCTTTACGTTTTGGCCATTTTCGGCCACTATTCAAAAACCCAAAAAGTGGCCGAAAATGGGCAAAAGTAAAGGGTAACCTTAACATTTTCCCCACAAAAGTTAAGGCTAACCCTTTACGTTTTGGCCATTTTCGGCCACTATTCAAAACTCAAAAGTGGCCGAAAATGGCCAAAAGTAAAGGGTAACCCCTAACATTTTCCCCACAAAAGTTAAAGCTAACCCCTTTACGTTTTGGCCATTTTCGGCCACTATTCAAAACCCAAAAGTGGGAAAATGGCCAAAAGTAAAGGTAACCTTAACATTTTTCCCACAAAAAGTTAAGGCTAACCCCTTTACGTTTTGGCCATTTTCGGCCACTTTTTCTAAAACACAAAAAGTGGCTGAAAATGGCCAAAAAGTAAAGGCTAACCCCTTAACATTTTTCCCACAAAAAGTTAAGGCCAACCCCTTTATTTTTTGGCCATTTTCGGCCACTTTTCAAAAACCCAAAAAGTGGCCGAAAATGACCAAAAAGTAAAGGGTAACCCCTTAACATTTTTCCCACAAAAAGTTAAGGCTAACCCCTTTACTTTTTCGTCAGTTTCGGCCACTTTCTCAAAAACCCAAAAAGTGGCCGAAAATGACCAAAAAGTAAAGGGTAACCCCTTAACATTTTTCCCACAAAAAGTTAAGGCTAACCCCTTTACTTTTTGGTCAGTTTCGGCCACTTTTTAAAAAACCCAAAAAGTGGCCGAAAATGGCCAAAAAGTAAAGGCTAACCCCTTAACATTTTTCCCACAAAAAGTTAAGGCTAACCCCTTTACTTTTTCGTCATGTTCCGCCACTTTTTCTAAAACACAAAAAGTGGCCGAAAAGTAAAGGCTAACCCCTTAACATTGTTCCCACAAAAAGTTAAGGCTAACCCCTTTACTTTTTGGCCATTTTCGGCCACTATTCAAAAACCCAAAGTGGCCGAAAATGACCAAAAAGTAAAGGGTAACCCCTTAACATTTTTCCCACAAAAAGTTAAGGCTAACCCCTTTACTTTTTCGTCAGTTTCGGCCACTTTTTCAAAAACCCAAAAAGTGGCCAAATATGGCCAAAAAGTAAAGGCTAACCCCTTAACATTTTTCCCACAAAAAGTTAAGGCTAACCCCTTTACTTTTTGGTCATTTTCGGCCACTTTTTCTAGATTATCCCATATATATATTATAACTCTTTTAACAATTTGCCTGTAATTACAGGCTAACTTAAAGTTTCGCACTATCAACAAAAAAAAAACAAAAAAAAAACCCCTTAACATTTTTCCCACAAAAAGTTAAGGCTAACCCCTTTACTTTTTCGTCAGTTTCGGCCACTTTCTCAAAAACCCAAAAAGTGGCCGAAAATGACCAAAAAGTAAAGGGTAACCCGTTAACATTTTTCCCACAAAAAGTTAAGGCTAACCCCTTTACGTTTTGGCCATTTTCGGCCACTTTTTCTAAAACACAAAAAGTGGCTGAAAATGGCCAAAAAGTAAAGGCTAACCCCTTAACATTTTTCCCACAAAAAGTTAAGGCTAACCCCTTTACTTTTTGGTCATTTTCGGCCACTTTTTAAAAAACCCAAAAAGTGGCCGAAAATGGCCAAAAAGTAAAGGCTAACCCCTTAACATTTTCCCCACAAAAAGTTAAGGCTAACCCCTTTACTTTTTCGTCATGTTCCGCCACTTTTTCTAAAACACAAAAAGTGGCCGAAAAGTAAAGGCTAACCCCTTAACATTGTTCCCACAAAAAGTTAAGGCTAACCCCTTTACTTTTTGGCCATTTTCGGCCACTATTCAAAAACCCAAAAAGTGGCCGAAAATGACCAAAAAGTAAAGGGTAACCCCTTAACATTTTTCCCACAAAAAGTTAAGGCTAACCCCTTTACTTTTCGTCATTTCGGCCACTTTCTCAAAACCCAAAAGTGGCTAAAAATGACCAAAAATTAAAGGGTAACCTGTTAACATTTTTCCCACAAAAAGTTAAGGCTAACCCCTTTACGTTTTGGCCATTTTCGGCCACTTTTTCTAAAACACAAAAAGTGGCCGAAAATGGCCAAAAAGTAAAGGCTAACCCTTAACATTTTCCCCACAAAAAGTTAAGGCTAACCCCTTTACTTTTTCGTCATGTTCCGCCACTTTTTCTAAAACACAAAAAGTGGCCGAAAAGTAAAGGCTAACCCCTTAACATTGTTCCCACAAAAAGTTAAGGCTAACCCCTTTACTTTTTGGCCATTTTCGGCCACTATTCAAAAACCCAAAAAGTGGCCGAAAATGACCAAAAAGTAAAGGGTAACCCCTTAACATTTTTCCCACAAAAAGTTAAGGCTAACCCCTTTACTTTTTCGTCAGTTTCGGCCACTTTCTCAAAAACCCAAAAAGTGGCCGAAAATGACCAAAAAGTAAAGGGTAACCCCTTAACATTTTTCCCACAAAAAGTTAAGGCTAACCCCTTTACGTTTTGGCCATTTTCGGCCACTTTTCTAAAACACAAAAAGTGGCTGAAAATGGCCAAAAAGTAAAGGCTAACCCCTTAACATTTTTCCCACAAAAAGTTAAGGCTAACCCCTTTACTTTTTGGTCATTTTCGGCCACTTTTTCAAAAACCCAAAAAGTGGCCAAAAGTAACCTCTTACATTTTTTGACAAAAGTTAAGGCTAACCCCTTTACTTTTTGGTTATTTTCGGCCAATTTTTCTAAAACACAAAAAGTGGCCGAAAATGGCCAAAAAGTAAAGGGTAACCCTTAACATTTTTCACACAAAAAGTTAAGGCTAACCTCTTTACGTTTTGGCCATTTTCGGCCACTATTCAAAACCCAAAAGTGGCCGAAAATGGCCAAAAGTAAAGGGTAACCTTAACATTTTCCCTACAAAATGTTAAGGCTAACCCCTTTACGTTTTGGCCATTTTCGGCCACTATTCAAAACACAAAAGTGGCCGAAAATGGCCAAAAGTAAAGGGTAACCCCTTAACATTTTCCCACAAAAGTTAAGGCTAACCCTTTACGTTTTGGCCATTTTCGGCCACTTTTCTAAAACACAAAAGTGGCTGAAAATGGCCAAAAGTAAAGGGTAACCCTTAACATTTTTCCCACAAAAAGTTAAGGCCAACCCCTTTATTTTTTGGCCATTTTCGGCCACTTTTCAAAAACCCCAAAAGTGGCCGAAAATGACCAAAAAGTAAAGGGTAACCCTTAAAATTTTTCCCACAAAAAGTTAAGGCTAACCCCTTTACTTTTTGGTCATTTTCGGGCACTTTTCTAAAACACAAAAGTGGCTGAAAATGGCCAAAAGTAAAGGCTAACCTTAACATTTTCCCACAAAAAGTTAAGGCTAACCCCTTTACTTTTGGTCATTTTCGGCCACTATTCAAAACCCAAAAGTGGCCAAAATGACCAAAAGTAAAGGCTAACCTCTTAACATTTTTGACAAAAGTTAAGGCTAACCCCTTTACTTTTTGTCAGTTTCGGCCACTTTTTCTAAAACACAAAAAGTGGCCGAAAATGACCAAAAGTAAAGGGTAACCTGTTAACATTTTCCCACAAAAGTTAAGGCTAACCCTTTACTTTTCGTCAGTTTCGGCCACTTTTCAAAAACCCAAAAGTGGCCAAAATGGCCAAAAGTAAAGGGTAACCCCTTAACATTTTCCCACAAAAAGTTAAGGCTAACCTTTACTTTTCGTCATTTTCGGCCACTTTCTCAAAACCCAAAGTGGCCGAAAATGGCCAAAAAGTAAAGGGTAACCCCTTAACATTTTCCCCACAAAAAGTTAAGGCTAACCCCTTTACTTTTTCGTCAGTTTCGGCCACTTTCTCAAAAACCCAAAAAGTGGCCGAAAATGACCAAAAAGTAAAGGGTAACCCGTTAACATTTTTCCCACAAAAAGTTAAGGCTAACCCCTTTACTTTTTCGTCAGTTTCGGCCACTTTTTCAAAAACCCAAAAAGTGGCCAAAATGACTAAAAGTAAAGGGTAACCTCTTAACATTTTCCCACAAAAGTTAAGGCTAACCCCTTTAATTTTGGCCATTTTCGGCCACTTTTTCTAAAACACAAAAAGTGGCTGAAAATGGCCAAAAAGTAAAGGCTAACCCCTTAACATTTTTCCCACAAAAAGTTAAGGCTAACCCCTTTACGTTTTGGCCATTTTGGGCCACTATTCAAGAACCCAAAAAGTGGCCGAAAATGGCCAAAAAGTAAAGGCTTACCCTTAACATTTTCCCTACAAAAGTTAAGGCTAACCCTTTACGTTTTGGCCATTTTCCGCCACTTTTTCTAAAACACAAAAAGTGGCTGAAAATGGCCAAAGGCTAACCCTTAACATTTTTCCACAAAAAGTTAAGGCCAACCCCTTTATTTTTTGGCCATTTTCGGCCACTTTTCAAAAACCCAAAAAGTGGCCGAAAATGACCAAAAAGTAAAGGCTAACCCCTTAACATTTTTCCCACAAAAAGTTAAGGCTAACCCCTTTACTTTTTGGTCATTTTCGGCCACTTTCTAAAACACAAAAAGTGGCCGAAAATGGCCAAAAAGTAAAGGTTACCCCTTAACATTTTTCCCACAAAAGTTAAGGCTAACCCCTTTACTTTTTCGTCAGTTTCGGCCACTTTCTCAAAAACCCAAAAAGTGGCCGAAAATGGTCAAAAAGTAAAGGCTAACCCCTTAACATTTTTCCCACAAAAAGTTAAGGCTAACCCCTTTACTTTTTGGTCATTTTCGGCCAATTTTTCTAAAACACAAAAAGTGGCCGAAAAGTAAAGGCTAGCCCCTTAACATTGTTCCCACAAAACGTTAAGGCTAACCCCTTTACTTTTTAGTCATTTTCGGCCACTTTTTCAAAAACCAAAAAAGTGGCCGAAAATGGCCAAAAAGTAAAGGGTAACCCCTTAACATTTTCCCCACAAAAAGTTATGGCTAACCCCTTTACTTTTTGGTCAGTTTCGGCCACTTTTTAAAAAACCCAAAAAGTGGCGAAAAATGGCCAAAAAGTAAAGGGTAACGCTTAACATTTTCCCCACAAAAAGTTAAGGCTAACCCCTTTACTTTTTGATCATTTTCGGCCACTTTTTCTAAAACACAAAAAGTGGCCGAAAAGTAAAGGCTAACCCCTTAACATTTTTCCCACAAAAAGTTAAGGCTAACCCCTTTACTTTTTAGTCATTTTCGGCCACTTTTTCAAAAACACAAAAGGTGGCCGAAAATGGTCAAAAGGTAAAGGCTAACCCCTTAACATTTTTCCCACAAAAAGTTAAGGCTAACCCCTTTACTTTTTAGTCATTTTCGGCCACTTTTTTTTTTTGGGCAGTAAATACAAGACTACTAAATGTCGAGTAATTAATTTATCAAATATTCGATAAGACGGCATGCATACTTTTCGTTTTGTTTTTACTCGCCTTGTTTATAGTCTTCCCTATACTATTAGAACTTGGTTTAATTCACAATTTATCACATAGGCCAATAGTCCCCTTCCATTCAATAAATAATTACTGTAAACTCTCCACAAACCCTCCTGCAAAATCCCATGTAAGCTTTTTAATTGGAGAGGGGAGGGGGATTCAGGGGTAGCTTATTAGAGAGGAGGCTTTATAGATTTCTTCCTCTAAAAAGGGGTACAGCTTATGAGTAAAAGGGGTACAGCTTATGAGTAAAAGGGGTACAGCTTATGAGTAAAAGGGGTACAGCTTATTAGTAACAGGGGTGGGCTTAATAGTAAATATAGAGAGGGCTTACTAGAGATTTTACAGTAAGTGGACTCTTCTTGGTCAAATCCAAAAGTACTCCGAAATTCAGTCCAGAGATGCTAGTGTTTATATTACAGTTACCAGACTTCAAATTGATGTCACTTAATTTTTTGATTCCTAAAAAACTCTTTCGCTTCCTTGCAAGTAATGTTCACACACATGGGACATCGCAAAGGTAGTTGAGTTGAGCAAACAGCTTTTGATTCCAAATGCGATTTCACAATGTCAGCCATGGCCTAAACCAGGCAAAAATATGTTACTAGTTTAGAAGGTTTTGAAAGGTTTTTCAGGACATGTCTTATGTAGGTGTACTTTGGGATAAAATAAGGGTTAGAGAATGGGACGAAAAATAGCAATTATAAAAATCAGAGGTACTGTAGGTATTCATAACTACAAACCTCAATAAATATTGGATTATCATTGAGACTTGCAGCACGTCTGATCATTTCCACTCCAGCCTGACAACAGACAATTTGTACAACAATCAAATTGATATATTTTGTAAATTCTCCATTAAGTCCCCCTTTTAAATAAGCCCCCCCTCTCTCTAATAACCTTAATGCCCTTTCTCCCTAATAAACATTTATACCCATCTCTCTCTAATAAGCCTCCATCCCTCTCTCTAATAAGCCTCCATCCCTCTCTCTAATAAGCCTCCATCCCTCTCTCTAATAAGCCTCCATCCCTTTCTCTAATAAGCCTCCATCCCTCTCTCTAATAAGCCTCCACCCCTCTCTCTAATAAGCCTCCATCCCTCTCTCTAATAAGCCTCCACCCCTCTCTCTAATTAGCCTCCATCCCTCTCTCTAATAAGCCTCCACCCCTCTCTCTAATAAGCCTCCATCCCTCTCTCTAATAATCCTCCATCCCTCTCTCTAATAAGCCTCCATCCCTCTCTCTAATAAGCCTCCATCCCTCTCTCTAATAATCCTCCATCCCTCTCTCTAATAAGCCTCCATCCCTCTCTCTAATAATCCTCCATCCCTCTCTCTAATAAGCCTCCATCCCTCTCTCTAATAAGCCTCCATCCCTCTCTCTAATAAGCTCCCACCCATAAATCCAGGAAGTGTTTTTTTCTCTGGTCCCTACTTGATTTATCAATCAACCGATAGCTAGGTCACTGATGCACTACTTACTTTTTGTGCAGTTTCTTCCATATATTCTATATCCAATTCATAAAGTGTCTCAATGTGATCTGAGGTAAATGCAATTGGAACAAGCAACATATGTTTTTGACCATTCTTACACAGACCCTCAATCGCTTTTTCTGTTGACGGACCAAGCCATGGAAGGGGACCAACCTAGAACAAGAGATCAGATGCAACAATTACTAAATATCTATCTGATGCCAAGTTATCACTATTCTAGTAGGGTAAGCATAGAACAGAACAAAGGTATTCAAGCATTGGTGAATTAGGTGTAATGGGCATAAAGATGTGTTACTGTATTACTACTCACCTTTGACTGCCAAACAACTCTATATGGGTTGCTGAACTGCAGATTTTCCATAACTCCATGAACAGTTGCCGCCACCTCAGCAGGGTATGGATCTCCTCTGTTCACAACCTGTGATCAATAATGTATTTGATAATTAAACCAGTAGGAGTTTATGAAATTTACTAATTTCATTTTATACTCATTATATTTATTATTTAGTAAACTAAACTTTACTATATGACTAAACTTTACTATATGACTAAACTTTATTGACACACAATACATACCTTCATTGGCAATGAATGAGCTGAGAAAAGAATAACAACTTTATCCCGCACAATTTCCGGAAACTTTTCCAGCTCGTTTTTAATGTTTCCTGCAAACGCCTGTAAAAGAAGTTAACCATTAATGTGCAAGACCCTTCCCTTGACAAGTAAAATCATCTGGCGTTAGACAGAGTAAAATAATCTGGTGTTAGACATGGTAAAAGAACAACGTAGGCGCATTTGGGCACATTGCAGCTCAATGGGTTAACAAGATGCATTGGCAGATAGTTTTGTTAACCCATTAATGTGCAAGACCCTTCCCTTGACAAGTAAAATTGTCTGGTGTTAGACAGAGTTAAATAACAAAGTAGGGTGCAGTGGGTTAAAGTAATTAAATCTTAAGTCAAACCAATTCACTGACTGGCAAGAAGAAGACAGATAAGCTGTATTGACAGATAGACGGACAGCCTGACTCAAGAAACTAGCCTAACTGACAGATCAAGTGTCTCAGCCTTAACTGACAGATCAAGTGACTCAGCCTTAACTGAAAGATCAAGTGACTGCAACTATTTTGATACTTTTATGATAAATCTCAACCCAATATTTACCTCTATAAGACCAGGGTGTGTTGGCCATCTATCAATAACACTCCACCTCACGCTGGACTCCAGGTTTATTTTCTTGTAAAAACGATATATTGCATTTAAACTGCTTCCAGTAGTTGAGCAAGAATATTGAGGGTATTGGGTAAATGCGACCACTCTATCCAAACCATCCCTAAAAGTTATATCAGTGAGAGAAAATTTGTAAAATAACCTTACATATGGAATACATGCTAGTTTTTTCAATTTGCTTGAGTACATATGCATGAGACAATGGTACAAGGTTGAGGCTGGCAATATGATCGACTTAACTACAACTTAACTTAACTTGGATATTATTAGTATCAAGTTCAAGCTATTCATTTGTGTGTGCTGAAACAAATATCCGTAGCATCTTTAGATCAAGGCAATCTGCCCTGTAAAGAACATCATTTGAACAATGCTTACTTTTCAATCTCTTCCAAAGTATCTTCTGTAAGTGGGTCAGCATAACGAAAGCCAATGTACCACTTGTGCGGAGCTAAAACACACAGAATTATTGACTTTGGCATCAACTCTTTCATTTACACAAGAGTGGGTCAAAGTAAAAGTGCAGGGACAAGCCTGACTTGAGAGGTTGTCAGGCATACACAGATATGTGTCCCCTGCCAAAGATCCCTGCCAAGACCCCTGCCAAAGCAAGCAGTAGCACCCCCCCAGATATATGTCCACCCCCCGAACAAAAATATGAAAATCCGTCTCTGTTGTCAGGACTTAATGACTAATCCCTCTAAATTTGTAAAATGTGGTCTAATACTAACCAGTTTTAGGACTTATTTCATCAAGACGTTTCACCATTTCCTCTCCTTGTTTCTCTGTCCATTTTCTGATCGGTGATCCTCCTCCAATCTTACTATATTGCTCTCTTATCTGTGGCGTTCTTCGTTTGGCTATAAATGGAGCTAGACGGCTTGGAGAAGAGAAAGTAGTTAAGATATACTCTTGTTTGTAATTTGTTATAATATAATAATATAATAATTTAAGACCAATTTTGCAGCATTTGCTGAATTACATTGGAAAATTAGAAACTAATTACATAATTTATGTATTAAAATGATGTACAGATGCAGGAATAAAAGACTTCCTAAATCTATCAATAAAAAATCGTTTATGTCTTAATGAGTATCTAGCATTAACATTAAAAGCCAGTAATAGATTGTACAATCTATGGTTGGGATCATTCACAATTGATTTAACAGTTTCTCACAAATAAAAGAGCTTGTCGTCAATTGGATAAGAGGGAAAGTCTTGTTACCAGACCATCAAGTGCTCTATGATACCCCAGGTCCCAAGGTATGTACCTATATGTCTGTTTCTCTGTCTGCCGGTTGGTCTGTTGGTAGGTTGGTCTGTTGGTTGGTCTGGCTGTTGGTAGGTTGGTCTGGCTGTTGGTCAGTCAGGCAGTCAGTCATCTGGTCGATTGTCAGTCAGTCAGCCAGGTCCATGGCCCATTAGAAAGTCATTCAATCATTCCTCACCTTTGAGCAGGAAGTGGTATAAGGTCTTTATCAGAGAACAAACGAAACAAGAAATCATAAACTTCATCCAATGTACTAGGTCCACCCATATTGACTAACATTATCCCTGTCTTGGCTTTCTTGGAAGTTCTATAACATGGAGGAGAAGCAATTACAGCAACAAATATGACACAAAGTTTTCTCGTATTGTGATGGCAGAATGAAGGATGTTTCAAACAATAACAAAATTGGGAAAGAAACATGACAACAACCTAGTTTTCAATGTCTGACAATTTCACATCGACAAAGAAATCAGTAATTTACACTGATCTCCTTTGTGGAAAGCACAAAGCTTCACAACTTATAAAGAAGTTTGTGAATATTTATTAATACACAATTCATCAATCTTTGGATAGTAAGATTGGTCAATAATATATTAATGTTGAATTCTTCATTTTAAAGACCATGTAAAGTCCGTTCTGCGCATGTGCTATGGGGGGTCCTGTGTTTTGCGTTGTTTCGACTAAAATTCTAAATCTTCTAAATCAGAAACTCGAATCTGTATTTATTTAAAGCATAGCGAACCAGAACACATCATAATTTTTTAAATATAGCGTGTTTAAATGTAAACAAATGGACGTTGCCGGTTTGTTTACATCGGGACTTTACATCACCTTTAAGTGTTGTGCCTATAAATCAAGTTAGTCCTGGCCAATATTTACTCACAAGTTGAGTTTCTGAACTTGTGTTATTCACTTCACAGTTGGTCTGTATTATTTTTACCTGCACCCAAAATATTCCTTGGGCAGGTTTTTTTTTGCACTATAAATGCCTGGGCAGATTTTCCCCCCTAATTTTTTTCTGGGAATTTTTTTTTGCTTTCCCCCCCCTCACTTTTCTAATGGTCCGTCCCTCAGAGAGCATTGATTACCTATCCCATTTATAAAATATTAACATATTACATAATGACATTTAATGGGACTATTTATAATTAACTTTATCTACACATTTGATGAACCGTATTCTAGTATTAAATTCTACCCCTAGTAGCTAGAAATCAAGCAATGTTCAATACTTTACCTTTCATTCTTGCTTTCTTTGCCAGTTTCTGGAGCACAAGAGGTGTTAAACTGCCTAATACTTCCATTAAACGTCCTTTGTCCTGTCAGATACAGCTTGACGTGGGCATTAATATCTTGACCAGAACACCTACAACCTTTGTACACCAAAGAAGCAGCCAGTTTTAGCCCTAAAACATACACAAATACATAAATAACCATTCAATACACACCTAATTAAGTCAAAAACTACTTACTGGTAAGCAAAAATCTCGGCAACATGTTTAAATACGTAACTTGTAGTCAAAACAAAAAATTACTACAATTTTTACTCCAAACCGGAAAAGAATGTTTCTCAAAGACTCCTTCATTTCCGGTTCGTTCCCAGGGAATGTACGCATACTACGCGCCATTCATATTGCCCACTGAGCTATATTATATTACTGGAGGAAGTGGTCGACAAATAATCGAATGCTCTTGCCAAACATTAGACCTGGGTATTAGACCGTTAGAGTTATAAAGTTGAACACCCAGGCGAATATTTTTCTCACAATAGGTTATTTCGTTCTCTTGAGAAATATTCAACTTTTTAAAATTTCACCATGGTTATAAAAACACTACAATCACTGTAAGTCATGGTATGCTAATTTGTGCGATGTATCGCACAACCGCACATGTCAACCACACTACAATCACTGTAAGTCATGGTATGTTAATTTGTGCGATGCATCGCACAACCGCACATGACAACCACACTACAATTACTGTAAGTCGTGGTATGTTAATTTGTGCGATGCATCGCACAACCGCACATGACCACCACACTACAATCACTGTAAGTCATGGTATGTTAATTTGTGCGATGCATCGCACAACCGCACATGACAACCACACTACAATCACTGTAAGTCACGGTGTTAATTTGTGCGATGCATCGCACAACCGCACATGACCACCACACTACAATCACTGTAAGTCATGGTATGTTAATTCGTGCGATGCATCGCACAACCGCACATGACAACCACACTACAATCACTGTAAGTCATGGTATGTTAATCTGTGCGATGCATCGCACAACCGCACATGACAACCGCACTACAATCACTGTAAGTCATGGTATGTTAATCTGTGCGATGCATCGCACAACCGCACATGTCAACCATGCTACAATCACTGGAAGTCACTAAGTCATGGTATGTCAATTTGTGCGATGCATCGCACAATGGTGTTTTTATAATCGATGATTTCACCAACTTTTTGAAGGAAATTTCAATACTTTTTGAAGGAAATTTCGATCAAATTTAGGCCAAAAAGGGAAATGTTCATTTTGGAAAGTAGAACCACTGACCTTGCCATTGATAGTGTCGCTTACCGAGGCTTTTTGACATACTTTGTCGCAACAATATACGACTTCGAGTGTATAATAACACAACCAGTATTTCATATTAATTTCATTATAATTTTCCTTAATACATTTACTCCTTTGTCATATTGACATATTATATTCATTAGCTAAAACTAGCTTGTAATTAACCATGTAAATATAACAAAATGCAATTGATATGTAATATATAACCCAATAAAATACAATGTTAATCAATGAAATGGGACTAAAAGGATTCAGTTTAATGAAAAGGTACTTCTATTTCGGATTAATTTAATGAAAATGTTTCACTAAATTAACGACGTATAATGAGAGACAAATGGATAAATTCCAAGTGTGCACGCAGGTTAATGCAGAATACATCAGCAGAGGAACATATCATATGCGGAAAAATTCATATACCATTCAATACCATTCAATGGTCCAACCCACACAAGGAAGAAAATAACACGGATGGTGATTTTTCACATGTTGACCCGCCGCAAATGAAGTCAATCAGAGTCTAATGAGTTAAGCAGTGTTGACAAGTAAAATTAAATCAAATTATCTAAGAGGCTTCGATCCAAACTAACAATCCAAAATTAACCACTTGAAAGTAAGCCAATAAATAGAGCGTCACAGTGTGCGCGCAAAATAGGCAGTTTATGCGGACGACGCAATATATTCAAAACTGAATTGACTTTGACTCGCTGAGAGGTTTGGTTTCCTTCGTATTTAAGAGCTTTGCTTAGTAATTCTGTTTCACAGCTGGCAGGACGTACGATGCAAAGAATGTTGTGATCTCAGCCTGACTTCATTTACTGATTTAGTGTTGTGTTTCACTGCTTGGAGCTAGCCCGGAGCTGTTGTGGAGTAAGCAACGATCTAGCGTCTCACCTTTCCACGCCAGCCTACAACTAAGTGCAATACCAAAACAGTATAGAAAAAGAACAAAGGTGAGTATTTATGTACAATCCCCAATTGTGTTGTACAGTGCAAATAAAAATATCAGTTTTGTGTTCTATAATTACAGGAAATTGCTTGTCACGCGATGTTTAAGTATTTTTGTTTTTCTGAGTCTAAACTCTGCAACTATTTACAATAGTTTTGACTAGACGCGCATAAATGTGAGAAAATGAGATTACTGCGCAAATGCTGGGATAGCAATGTGACCGACCACGTTACCATTCGATGCGTAAATACTTGTACGTTTAATAATCATCCTATATCGGAATTTAATCTTTAAAATCTTATGAGTTAGAAATCTACACACATTGCGAAGCACAATAGATTGTCAACTTAGGCCAAACAAAGACAGTTAGGTATATTTATTGATACTGCCAAAATACCTGAATGAAAAGGCTCTTCCAAGAGTAATAATAGTAATATGGAATAGACGCATGCAATAATTTATCATGGTTTTAAAAATGTAAATCCTTCATTGCCACACAAGATTTTGCGCATGTTCACATCGCATTCCTAAGATCTATTTGAAAACATTTTTAATGCCACAATTGTTGCGTCATGTAGTAAAACACTTTGACAGCATTAACGCTCGAAAAGGTCGCGAACGGTTAAGTGGATTTGAACATATACAGTAGATAAAAGTCAAGAGCTCGCAAATTACTTTTAAATATAACATAGCATGTATAAATTTGTTTAAATGCTCTGAAGATGCTGTACTGTAAACAACGAAGCGTTAGCTAATAAAATTTTCTTATATATACAATATGTGTGGTTTAAAAGTAATTTGCTGGGCTCTTTTATTCATTTTTAAAATAAGATTTCCACCTGGTGAATCAATAGCTACAATATACAGTAAATAGTGTAAAGATTATTTGGGCTAATCATTTCAAGGACCCACTAACTCTAACTACTCCCACGAACAAACAGCATGCAAGAGTAAAGGAGATACAATTTCTAACTACTTATCTACTTTTATCCGCCCGCCAATTATTCGGTGTTCTTAACCACATATAACGGTGTTTATATATGGTAAGGAGTTGACAAAATCTTAGTTTAGGAGTCTATTAGACACTTTCTTAATCTACTTAAAAAGATATAGGGGTACTACACGTACTATACTGTGCGTGAGAAATGATTTAGTTTAAATCCATTCCACTTCAAACATTTAAACTCTCTATAATCTAACCACTTTTCAATTTTTAATGAAGAGTTTTTCCTAAGCTTAGGATCAACAAGTTAAAGACTTCACCAATTCAACCCAACCCAAAAAGTAAACTTGTAATTTTTGGCTAATGTTCTCTATAGCACGTCAAACTGGGTCAGGAATTTGGAATATTTCATATTGTTAAGCAATTAGCAACTTGTCCTACACTTTCTCCTCCGTATCGATCATATATGAACAATGCGCACTTTAGTATTTCACTCTGTCTATATCACTCATTAAAGCCTTAAGTTCACAAGTAAAGTAATCGAAGACTATTTCCTTAATAGTGCATCCATCAAGAGGAAAAAATAATCCTTACAAAAAAGCATGACCCTTGCCTCTGGCGAGTAATTGCCATTTGGAACGAATTTCCGAGCTAAAAATTCTCCTATTAATTTGCACGAAAATCAATTATCATCTTGCAGTAGCCGTGTGCGCAGCAAAGCCGCCGCAGATAAAAAATTCATTTCAGGTTCGAATGTGGTCAGGTGTTGGCAGATGTATGATTAATCTAATATATTACAAACGTAAATATCCAATAGACCTATTAAAGCCGGTTAGAAATAGGCTGAGTGGTTGGAAATTTGGTCTGAGTGTAAAATTTGATTAAGATCGAGATTATAAATAATATTTCTGGATGTAAAGATAAGGTAAATGGTTTTAAAGTATTTTAATCTTGGGAAATTTTTTTTTTAAATAACAAGTGGGCATATACGACAGGACTATAACAATTTAACCTCTGCGGCATTCGACTGGATCCTGCGAATTGGGGCTTTCTTGGGATGACGTTTTTAGCTTTTTAATAATATAGATAATATAAATGCAACAAGCTCAGTGAGACTACGCCAAGTAAAATGATTTATGGGAATCCCAACAGAAACTGTCAGGACAAATCAATTTTGATCGTGGCGATCGATTTCCAAAATTTCAAATTTCATTTGATGTTTATTTAGTTCAGTTTATATTCAAACGGTAGGTCGCAATGAAATAAGTATTATCCTACATAAACCTAGCCATAATGTCTTGTGAGAATAATGTATCACAAAATAAACAGCTGACCTGCGCATTTTACTCCGCCGTTATTTTCTCATTCTTCGTTGATTTCTTAATGAATGTAAAACGGACCCGGCTGTTCGTTACAGGAGGTATAAATTGGTTAATAGAGACAAATAATTAAATATAACTTGTTTTGATAACCTAAATACTCTTGTATTGAGTAAATTAAGTGAATGGATAGTATCTCGAATATTTATCGATGAAATACGCCCATGCAGTGAGCTTCGTGAGTCTATGGTTGTTATTTTAAGATGATAAAGGCATGAAGACTGGTCTGGAGTGTTGAAACATTGGGCCGTGAATGGCACATACATGGCGCATGCAAGAAGCGTGTTCTGAGAAGCCGTGCAACTTTCGTATAACCGTTACACTTATATTGTCTCGTGTAAGAT
This sequence comes from Trachythela sp. YZ-2020, assembly GCA_016169945.1. Lineage (NCBI taxonomy): Eukaryota > Metazoa > Cnidaria > Anthozoa > Malacalcyonacea > Clavulariidae > Trachythela > Trachythela sp. YZ-2020. The sequence continues at coordinate 6,394,216 of JADLSH010000389.1, forward strand.
ACAGTTAATTGCCTAATAATATTTAGATGAAAAAACATGTGTTCGTCCCAGTAAAATCTGTCTGTGAGTTCCTGGTAAAGATGGGGGTAAAACTAGTATATAAATGCATGTTTACTAAGATACCCAAAATAACTCTAGAAGAATGACTTTATTACCTTTGATCCTCCATACTGTTCGTGTTAACGGAGCCATATTTCCTCACAGGCCAGCCGTCTTCATTAGCTGAACGTGTAAGTGTGGATTCTCACACATGGTTCTGTAATGGAAGGACATAAACAACTTCTTTCAGAAGGTAAAATTACATTATTTAACCACCAAAAGGAATTGCTCTTGCTGGACCTCTAGAAATGATGAAGCTATCCTGTCTATCGAGTATAAATAATGTTAGTTTAGATTATGTTTCTTCCGTAGTAACACTGGAACACCTAGTAACCGTTTAAACAAAGACCTTTACCCAAACCGTTGAAGTATTTTAGATAGTTCAAATACTACGGCAGCTTATATTAGTGAATACGTTCTCCAGTTGGGGAGGTCGCCAGCCCCACGGAAGGGGGAACAAACTGATGACGTAATTACTTAAAGCATCTATCGTATTCTTTTAGAAACGGCTTCAGAATGTAAAGGTATAGAAGCACCAGATTTAATTCAACAGGACATCACAGCAGATGAAGAAGGCACTACACAACAAGATCTCAAGCTGCATGAAGCACAGGTCGTTTCAAATAGTGAAGAAGTCATCTCCACTGAACAAAGCCAATGTGAAGCTGGCGAAATTGAAGTCAAAGTTGAGCTTCAAGAGAACAAGCAAGAGGAGGAAAAAACATCTAGCGATGGTATGAATAACTTTATAAATTCTTTGACGAAGAAAATGCCTCATTTGACTGGAGCGTATCTCCTATTTCTGTAGTCCAACGAGTTAGGAACATGGGGTTGTCGGGGATACGTACAGTGGTTGGTACATGTGCCTAGCTCTTTGACTCGAATTTCAATCCTGCAGTATATATGTAGTTCTCCGTAATTTCACCTCAAGTGTACAGAGTGTGTTTACTACATTCTATTTCCTTTAAAGGTGACGACAAAACGACTGACGACAACGAAGTGTCTGAAAATACGTTACCGGATAAAAACCGTTCTGTTGAAGGTGAGGAAAGTACAAACGTCCAGAGTACTTTAGAACTGAACAAAGACTCAAGTAATAAGGTTGAATCAGAAAACACACAGAATACGACAGAAGGAGAAGCAAAGGAAAATACAAAGGAAAAAGTGAATGCCAAAGCAGACGACAAAGAAAATGAAAAGAAGGGAAGCAATGGGAGTCATGATGTTGAAGTTATTCTGGATGATGGAAATAATAATGCAGAGAATAGTGAAGGTGCTAAAAAGGAGAGTGTTAGAAGGACTCGGTTTAGTTCAGAAATCACAATTCAACCAAAAGCATACTTTCAAGCTGGAGCCGAAACTGTAGTCATGATGGTAGGTACAGGAACTTGGTCTTATCATGTAATGTATAGCCAGATTTGATTTTTACAAGGGGTCATTGGAGGGGGTGTGCGCCCTTTGGTTGCCTATAGCATCCAGACGGGAACAAGAGATGTCGGTGGCATGGTGGTTTTTACACGTGTCTTTCACGTGTGTGTGTATTCCTACAATATGCATGCAATTGTCTGCTTCCAATTTCGTTTCAGTTGCACTATGGGAGGTGAATGCTTCCACTATGGGAGGTAAATGCTTCCACTGTGGCTCTACCAAACACCGCAGGTTCTCACCGGGTTATCTCCTGTAGTAACACTGAATTAATTGAAGACGGCCCTTACTCTGCCTCTAGGAAGAACAGTTTAGAACTGATACTTCAATCTATTATTCAACTAAAGGTCTATTTATTCGCATCTAGCCACCAAGCTCCACCTCAGATGACATATTCAATAACGACTCATGTCACTCGCCGTCCACTAAATCAAGTTCACAACATCTTGCTAAACCATCAGATTCAGTCCTCCCAAGTACATTTTTACCTCTCACTGTATTCACGTGTTTATTCTGCCCTATGATTGGGATCTTTGCTGTCTACAAATCATATTCGGTGAGTAAACACCTTCAAGTTGATGGGATGTGTTAGGTCTTAGGAGTCTTGAAATTATGGAGATGGTGGAGCCGATGATGGCGATGATAACGGTTATGGCGATGATTATGGTGAAAGTGATGTTGATGATGGTGATGGCGATGATGGCGATGTTAAACTATGTTCTGATATTTATTTTTTTTCAGGTGAAGCAATTTATCAAGAATGGTGACTTAAGAAAAGCGAACGAGGCATCTCAACATGCAAGGCAACTTGCTGTACTTTCTTTATGTATTGGATTTTTCTTTGTTCTTGCCATTATCACTATAGCTGTCTTGGTTAGCACTCTCACATAATACTCATGGAGGAGATCATGATCACTGGAGATATCCGCAAAGATAACAAACAGTTTAACATTAATATCGTCATTGTAAACTTCTCATGCGACGTGTGAAAGATACGGAATACATGTAACAAGCTTCTGTGGTTTGGGTACTACATGAAAAAGATTAACAACACTACCTATACACTGGATCCCATGTTAACAGATGATACCATACATATATACCACCATGATTTTCCATATTGTAAATAGCATGATAAATATAACTAATCGTTTCTGTAAATACTTCTCAAATACAAGGAAACTTCGTAAAATACAAATATGTTAATGATTATTTTTGCTTGCCTTAAAGACTGTCACTAGTGGCGGTTTCACCTCACTGGCAGTGACAAAGCCTTTCAAGTAAGCGAAACTATAATAGCTCTATTTTTGTGGTATCGAGCACTCTCTTACGTAAACCAAAACACATTTATGTTCATTATCATATATATAAACATTTATCCTAATATGAATTAATCTCGAGCGACTTTCCATACACATGACGTCATCTACATTACCCGAAATGACGTTTGGGACATAATTTGACTTCATTGTTTTTAGTATTAGTTTAGGATGAAGGATTAGCGTGAAGGATGATTTATGAAACCTAAATCCAAGATTACGCAACGAAAATTGAGAATATACATAATTAGTTTCATAGAACGTTTCCACAAAACAATGTCACAATATCTCTCAAAAAGATATATCAAATCAGACAAATATAAGACTTTAAAGCTCTTGTTGTGTCGAGCATGCTTGAACAACTATTGTTACCTAATTTCTAATATTTATACAAAGCTATTCTTGTGACCATTATGTATACTTAGCCATGTATGCATAGATGCCCCATGGCGGTGCAAATAAAACCATGATGAAACTAGTATCAAATATCAACCTCTCGCATTTCGCAACAGTGTCAATGTCTGGTAACATAATTATGCTGGTACAAAGCTGACTTTATAAGGAGTTACGCTACATTCCATTTGTTTATTACCGTCAAAATTCAACAAGTGTTTCCATATAACCGTGTCTATTATCTTCGAAGTTATATTGAGATTTATACATTCACTGTCCTGCGACATTTAACGGGAATCAGGAAGTACTTTATTATAAATAGGTCGGGAGTCGGACATGTCTCAACAAGTTGTATCGTCGCCAAGAAGGTCAAATCATAATTCAATGTATAAAATCATTGCTTCATCATGGCTAGTTCTTGGCATCATTTTAGCGCTTGTAAAACCCACCGTATCCTTGAGTCCTACTGGAGTTAATGTATGCAGTAGGGAGGAAAGGTGAGTGGCATTTGGTGACTTTTCTTGGACTTAAGACTCCTGCTCTGTTTAATATTTGATATTACATAATATGCTACGTTTAACCGAGTCAAGAGTCCTTGGCAATGTTACAAAGTTACAAAAGCTGTTTGGTGTGATCTTCTTCCATTTGATTTGAGGGTTATAAATATTCAATACACAACCCATATATAAGGATTTCTTAACATAGTCATGCAATATACCTATTGGGTACTAATTATTATAATAATAAACACCCATAACTTTTGCTTTCGTATATTCTATGGATCAGTAAGATAACATGACTTTTTAATTCATTGGTGAGATCCGTTAAAACGATTCCTATATTGTAGCCTTGTAGGGGATATATTCAAACTATATTTCACGTCTTGTAGTTATATAGTGTATGTACAGAAATCACGCACAATCAAAGTAAGAGAAAGATATACGACGAGTTGTTGGTCCTGGAAGTGGTTCAGATGTACCCGATATCGGTAAGTTGCAACATTTTTTCGCGTTTCTGAAACTCTATAAATATCAATAATCTGCTTGGTATAGTGCAATGTCGCGCTTTCTTGTATAATTCAAATGCAAAGTCAAAGATGATTTCAAATCTAAGTAAATCCCGTAGAAAATACCATTGCAGAAGTCCAGACAGTCAACATCAAATACGGATAAAATGAGCTAACAAATGACATCATAAACTTGATTATTTGTTAAAATAACGTGCCAAAATTCATGAGTTAAAAACTTGGATTGCACGTTGTGTGCATGGACGCTCAAATTTCATGTAAATATGTTTCGGTTCAGTTCCTAAATTTTCACGAACTTGCGGCAGTCTGTTCCATATGGTTTGTACTTAATTGCAAAAAGCTTTACATGATTAGTTTCCTTATTACGATCGCTAATTGGAACCCGTTCTTTGCTACGACGACGATTATACAAAATTGTTTCCTTCGTTGTCATAATGAAAAGTCATACAAAGACTTTTCATACACGGTAACCACTAAATTGATCTCCATTTTAAGGTGGGTGGACAAAGTTCAGTATTATAATGAACCAGAAACAAAAAAACAAACAGTACATGAATGTTGCAAGGGTTGGCAAGAACAGGGAAATAGCTGTCCAATCGGTGTGTATTTTAATTTTTGTTTCTGCTAGATGTTTGCTTTTGTATACGTGGGTTGTACTAAGGCAATATCCATTTATGAGAGTAAGAAGAAAATAATTTTAATTCATTTCATTTTATGCAGTACTCCTGTCAGGGCCTTTTTTAAGAAATCGTTAGTGGGGGGGCCATCATCGAAAGGGGATGTAACAAGTAGGTGGTGTATTACAGGTGTGGGAAGGTGAAGGGGGACACAGAAAATTTTTGTATTCTTGAGTCTCTGTGGCTTGATTTCCTGCATTTTCAGAGACAATTTTTGATATATCCCATCTAAACGGAGCCAGGTTTTGTTGTGAGAATACCATAACTTTCCTCTAAACTCGGTTTTTCCCCTTTTTTGCTTATATTTTGGACAAAAGGGACCTTCACTGGGGGGGGCCAAAATAGCTTACTGGGGGGCCAACATGGGGGCTGGGGGGCTTTGGCCCCTCCAGTACATTAGTTAAAAAAGGCCCTGACTCCTGTAATTGGTGGTCAAGGGAAATAAAGTTGGGAGATTTAGTTTAATTTGCTTGCAAGATTTCTATAAGTTGACCACCACCTAATGCCCTGCATGTAACGCTTACTCAAACCCACCAGTACAGATACATAATCTGTTCATACCTGTATTCATCTAGCAATCTGTAATAAATATGGCTGTCAACACGGGAAGTGTACCAAACCAGACAAGTGCGAATGCAACAAAGGCTACTATGGTCCAGCCTGCAGCAGAGGTAAAGAAAAATCAATGAGTGATTTGATTTGTGTGGACATGAAAATGTTTTCATCAAATCCCAGAACTAAAGTCTTGATCATCTAAAGTGGAACGCGGCCGGACACGTTTCAATTAAAACGTGTTACATGTGCGTGGGAACGCGTTCCACAATCGTTCCACAAAACGTGGGAACGCGTTCCACAATCTGGTCTAACACCTCGTTTTGATCAAATCTTACGACTGGATAAAGTTTTTAAGAAGACCCAGAAATTGCATAGAAATTTCAAACAAATGTTTTGATATCATTTTAGTTTGTCCATCTCATAAATATGGCGCCCATTGTCGCCAGACTTGCCAGTGTAAGAACGAGGCTAAATGTGATTCTAAGGAAGGGACATGCGAGTGCACAGAGGGTTGGTCAGGGGTATTATGCGACAAACAGTGTACACCGGGGACATTTGGCAAGAACTGTATCAATCAGTGTCCATGTGAGTCCAGCAATGTTGAGAAACCTTGTGACGTCAAGACTGGGAAATGTTTTTGCATGCCTGGTTACAAAGGTGATAGGTACGTTGATGAATTGTTAGCCGATCACGTGGTAAGACTCGCGGGCAAACAATGGTTATGGTAAGAAACACAGCCTAGAAGCGTGGCATACGAATAATCATCCATTGAATGGGGATGACGGTAGCACAAGGCTATCTCCGGGCAATGACGTCATCCCTCGAGTATACAAGGAAGTGCGTTGCGACTTTAGATCACCTTGATGAATACACTAAACTGGAGTGTCGAAACTTTGGGTCGTGATTTGTTGGATGATTCCATTCATTTATTTACTTAAACCAGACTAGTTTAGTTTAGTTTATTATGTTTACCACTCTGAGGTGGACGAGAAGCCTTAACAGGTTTTGCAACCCAATTCACGAGGGTTAGTTAAGCCGGTTACTGCCTTTAAGGGTTAGTTTTTAGCGAGGGAGGAAAACCGGAGTACCGGAGAAAAACCCTCGAAGCACAGGAGAGAACCAACCAACTTACACGAGTTTATCAAGCACACTGACGTTACTCAACCTGAATAAATCCGCGCCCTCGACCTGCTGTATAGCCGGCTTAACTCAGAGGTAAGAGACAGCGCGCTAACCGCATCTGCCACCCGCGCTTCCCTGAACAAAAACAGTTCTCTCTTCAGTCTGGTGATTGTAGGAGGTAATGTTGACAGGGTGGGTTTGGATAAGCCCCAAACTAACCCTTCGATCGTAGCTGTGCTCCCTGATCAGACATGAGTCATACGGTGGCAGCCAGAGGCGCCTTTAATAAGCCTTCGACTCGATCAAGTGGAGCTGCGTCCTTCGTAATTCAGCTCAGCTCTTAGCTGCAAGTAAGGATGATTAGCACACTCCCACTTACTTACTTACTTAGAACTTGGGTAAATTATATTAGATGTCGCTACCAGAGTGGCTCCACACCAAGCCATCAAAATTCTACTCTAATCATTATATCAAATAATTTTTAATGCGACTGTTTCTATAGATGCGAAGCAAAGTGTGCTCCAGAATTTTACGGCTCTGGATGTAAGGAGACATGCCAGTGCCAGCATGAAGGAAACTGCAGCCATATTGATGGAAGCTGTACCTGCCCCCATGGTTGGACGGTAGGTGATTGAAGAAATTATTGACCAAATATTTTGCTCTAACGATTTTTACTCTAACGAGTTATTCTAATGAGTTATTCTAATGAGTTATTCTAATGTCGATTACACTGGGTGTGGTTGCCCAATTCACCCGAACCAGAGCCTCTTAGGGTTAGTTTTGGTGAGGGAGGAAAACCGGAGTAACCGGACAAAACCATCGAAGCACAGGAGAGAACCAATCAAACTCTACTTACATGAGTTTTCAAGCTCAAGGAAGTCACCCAAGCTAAATAAATACCCTACCCTCGACCTACAGAAGCAGGTTCAGCTCGCAGTAAGTGGCATTGCGCTAACATGCAAACAACGTGCTTAATACGTATCTTGTTCGGCAGTCAACGAAAATCTACTTTAACGTTAGCGCTTACTTGCAAGCCGCATTCTTTCTCCACAGGGTATAATATGCTCAGAACAATGCCCAGAAGGACTCTATGGCAAAGACTGTTCTTTAAAATGTAACTGTACAAACTCACCATGTCACCACGCGACTGGAAAATGTCAGTGTTTGGATGGTTACATTGGTGATAGGTAGGTCATTTCTTCATATCTATAAAAGAATGATATTATGATCACACGCCGCAATACACTATTAATAACAGGAACAATAATGTTGGTACCAAGAATTCCATTGACAATAGTCTGAACACTCTGATATGTGACTTTGAAAACCACTTGTGTACTTCTTATATATTATTATTTACATAATCACAGTGTTGTAATCACAGTGTTGTAATCACAGTGTTGTAATCTCATCGTTTGGACAATAAAATAAATATGTGTGCCATTTGCAATATAAATACGTTCAATATTACTAATTGGTCGAGGAATTTTGCATGCAGTTTGGGCGTCAAGGCAACACGTTCCTTGCGATAGTAACTCCTAGTATATATATATATATTGGATCCCTCTACCGTTCTCAAAACGATCTCAAAGGTGAAAAGCAGTCGTTACGACGTCTGCTCCATTTAATTTGGACGGTAAGTATAAGTTTATTAACCAATGAAAATGACATTTTTTATTACCAGGTGTCAACACCCGTGTTCCAACACCTATGGTCCAAACTGTATGTACCAGTGTGATTGCATCAACAACAGCACATGCGCAGTTGATACAGGGCAGTGTAATTGTACGGCGGGGTACAGAGGGATACGCTGTGAACATACGTGTTCTGTAGAGACATCAGGAATAGATTGTCATGTAGAGTGTAAATGTATCACTGGTCAAGGACGATGTAATCCATATACAGGAGTGTGCAGGTAAATGATTGCGAATCTATCGTGTTAAAAATGAACCCGGAAGTCGGCCATTACTAAGGGACCAACTGATTACCATTTCGAATTATTACTTGAGATGCTTTATACATCGAAATAATGCAGTTATCTGTTACCTTGAAAGTTATCTTAAAATGGAAGAGACATTCTCCGTATATTTGGTCTCTTAGTAACGGCGGGTTTCAATTGTCTAGCAATGTTTAACTGGCTTCATTTTGTTTAACTGGCTTCATTTTCTGCACCAGTGAACAACTGATTGCACTATTCAGTCTACTTCTGTGATCTATGATCTCAATTTCTACTTTCAGCTGCCATCCAGGATTCAATGGTACTTTTTGCGAAGACCGCTGTCCAGCGAATACATACGGCCCACGTTGCACAGGGAAGTGTAATTGTTACAATAATGCTACATGTCGAGTGCGTGACGGGTCATGTGACTGTGCAGAGGGATGGATTGGTGTTTCGTGCAAGAACCCTTGCCCTACTGGGTAAGTAGATGGATTTATTTTGACATTTATAATCAGTTTCGTTATATTAAACAGAGATGGTGGTACTGTGGTTGGTGCACGTGCCTTGCACGTTCGATTCTTACAATATGCAATATGCAGTTCTTATTTCGCATCAGACTCTGTCCCATGTGCCTCCGAGCCTGGGAACGAGGCTGTCCCATGTGAGAAACGGTCTTCCAGTTAGACTCTACCTTCTGTAGTAACACTGGACCAATAAGAGATTGTACTAACTGGACCACCACGAAGAACAGTGTAGAACTGATAGAGTAATTTAGTGTAAAGTTAGAGCGGTGTATTGTCCATCAAACCTCTGAATGATTGCCAAAGATCAAGGCCAAAAATTCATCACTATATTCTTAATTTCATTTTATGCTATAACTAAACCATTATACCTCAACTTCAAGTTGTCCAAGCATTTGTACCATGCAACGAGGATATCATCAGTTTGGGTACTAGTATTTCGTCAAATCTCCCTCATCCGGGTCTATTAATGATAAAAGTTACCCTTTAAATTTAGAACTTACGGGAAGAAATGCGAGAAGAAATGTCAATGTAGAAATGGAGCTGTGTGTAACCATGTTGATGGTAGTTGTACATGTACTGGAGAGTGGCAAGGAGTATATTGTGATGAAAGTAAGTACTGGGGCCGGTTGTACGAAGCCCGTTTAGCTTAAACGGTGGATAACTCGAAAATATAGACCAAGTCTATACATTCATCGAACAACCAAGCTAAAATATTTCAACTTGAATAGAACAATTATATTTGCAACTACATATTAAGGGGCATAAGATTTAAGTTCGGTCATTCACCAAATGTGTGAAAGTGTTTTTTAATTTTGACTTATCCACCGTTTAGCTAAACGGCCTTCGTACAATTGGCCCCTGGAATATTGTAAGTCTATTGATTATTCTAGTGCATGCATTTATACCAACTATGTATATTTACGACAGAGAAGCGCACGGCAAAACTAAGCTGCAATGTGGAGGTCCAGTTTAGGTAGCATTTTACAATAAGCTGTTGTTGTTTGTGTCTGAACTAGATGAGAAAGATATCTCAAACGTGCTGGTCCAGTGTAGGTAGTATTCTACAATAAACTGCCGTGGTTTGTGTCTGAACTACGCATATTTTCCATGAGCCAACCACGGCAATTTAAAACCTAGGTGTGCCATTATATTTTAAGTGAGAAATATTCAAACTATGTTTTAGAATGCAAAGACTGGACGTATGGAATAAACTGTATTAACAATTGCACATGTGTACAAAACAACACGTTAAGGTAACCGAAAATTAAATGTTTAAAAATAATTGAATTCGGTTGCGCATAATATGCAAATTTATCAAGACCGAAATTTGCGTTATCTGCCAAAAGCCTGAGGTTTAACAGGTCGTACGTATTTTTACTCTTGTAGTTGCCATGGTAAAACTGGTGAATGCAAATGTAAAACGAAATATATCAATGAAACGTGCAACGAGCTGCAAGGTATGGTCTTGTTTGCAAATGTTTTCCTCCAAGTAAGACCTTGATGTGTATATGATTTATGACAAATGTATTTTCATCTTCTGTAGTTTGCGAGAAAGGTCAACACGGGAAGGACTGTAAACTAACATGTAAATGCAATGACAGAGGTGCCTGTGATGTTGAGAATGGAAAATGTTTTTGTGATGACGGTTACGACGAACAGAATTGTGAGTATGGTAAGTATTCTTGATGGATAATTAAGGATTTCAGTTGATAGGAATGTTGTAACATCGTATTGATGTGTACAGATTGTGGTCAAATTCAGAACTGTTGACACTTTAAGCCAAGCAAGCAAATTAAACAACATCTCTTTCGTGTATATGCCACTACTGCATATTATGAAAAGAATTCACACTATTTTCTCAGTGATAACTGTCGTTTGACCACCATCTGCTGCAGGATAGTGATGTGAAGCTAACCTATGACAGATCTAATTTAATTTTGAATATTTGTTGTGTATTTAGAGTGTATAAAAGGGTATTTTGGACATACATGTTTTCAAAAATGCCAATGTGTAAACAACGCACTGTGTAATCACGTGAATGGGTCATGTGACTGTACCCACTCTCCTGGTTGGACGGGGTTACTGTGTCATCAAGGTAAAATACAACCCTTAAACAACAGTAACTTAGGTAACTTTACTTATACTGGATAATTCTATCAGTTCTAAACTGTTCTATTCGCTAATAGCCAACTCGGTCTCGTTGTCCAATTGTTAATTGGTCCAAGAGTAAACCTAAACTAAATTATTTATACTGAACTATTAGTTCAATAAGTCCAGTAAAGGTACGTCCACACACAGCGATTTGTCGGGCCGATTTTAGGTTTTGCTGAATGTTAATGACGAATATTTTCAGTTGATGATGTCACCAGATGACGTTTGCCATGTATTTTTCAAATATCATTAACGTGCATCTGAACTCGGCCCGACAAATCGCTGTGTGTGAACGTACCTTAAGGGCAACTCCTTAATGATCTAGTTTTACTACAGGAGAAAACTGTAGTACCAAGGGGAAACCTGCGACGATTAAACAAATATTCGGCTTATGTGGTCACGCGAGAATATTACGTCATGCTATATAACCGGCAATTTGGGGGGCAAATCGTGGATTTCATCAAAGTGCCGTTTTCGTTTATATCTTGCGAAATACGGAGAGTTATAAGATAATCTATACCTCTCTAGAATCCTTGAACAACGATGAGTATTTTGGTGTATAGTTTGTTGCTTTAGCATGTCTAAAACTCGAGTTATTCAGGAAGGTTGGCGTACGTATTGATGTCAATGAAAATGGTGCAATTTGCCCCCAAAAACCCCGGAAGCCACACAATTTCGAGTTGTGACGTCACTTGCACAAATAGCGAAGCCGAATACAACTAAAGCCGAATACAACTAAAGCGAAGATAATATAATGAAAGAACTGGATATTGCAGGAACCAAAGAGAGGCGAGAGACTGAAAAGCACTAACCATTCAGCCACCACACACTTATTCACATGCCCAAAGGCGAAGAGAAACAGATTTTAATCTTGGATTAAACTTAATCTAATCTCGTTCAAGGTTGTCCTACCGGAAAGTATGGTGTTGAATGCAATGAGACATGTAAATGTCAGAATGACGCGACATGTGATCACGTGACTGGTTCGTGCAAGTGTCGTGATGGGTGGAATGGAACATACTGTGACACACGTGAGTATATTTACGTTCGCTGATTGGATAGTGTGAATGGAGTATATCAATGTAGATACAATGCGTGACCGTTTCTTGGAAGATGCGAACAACTCATAAGTCTAGTGCTTATCATGATATTTTTTTGTCTTTCTAATGAATGTCACAACTATTTTATGCAGTGGCGGTCATTTGAAAGGGGGGGGGGGCTCCCAATTAATTCAAAAAGCCTTGAATGATTTGCATGATGGCTCATTTACGTTGTACCAAAGCTTTAACAATGTTTTTACAACTTGCTAAATGTCTCAAAAGATTTGAATGGGTGTAAATATGTACTTTGGCTACTGAACCTGGGCCCGTCATAGATTTTATGTGATGGTTTACTATCTTAGATTGCTCAAATAACAAGTATGGACGAAACTGCGCACTGGACTGTCAATGTCACTTGGACAACACAGTGTCATGTGATCCAGTTTCCGGGAAATGTAGCTGCAAGGCTGGTTGGACTGGCGATGTTTGCACGGAAGGTGAGCGATGTTTGTTCTTCCTTTTTTCATGCAAGTCGAATTCTTTGGGAGTTCGCTAAAGGTACGTTTATACACTGCGATTTGTCGGGCCGATTTCAGACGCACGTTAATGATGTTTGAAAAATACGTGGCAAACGTCATCATGACAACATCATCAACTCAAAACATTAGTCATTAACATTCAGCAAAACCCAAAATCGGCCCGACAAATCGTAGCGGGTAAACGCACCTTAAGAGTACGACATCTGGTAAATTTAGTTAACGTTTTTCCATAGAAAAGGCAGAAAATAAGACGTAATTAACTTACGTATAGTTCCTTATTCGTTCAGATTGCGGTGATTATCTCCACGGGCGAGATTGTACTGAACAATGCACATGTAATCTGACAAACACAGCTTGGTGCGACCCTAAAACAGGAAAATGTCATTGTTTATCTGGGTGGCAAGGTCGAGACTGTAACGAAGGTGAGAAATAGCTGTCGTGCTTTTAGTTGGAATTATCTGAAGCAGATAAAAAAACTCTTCGTAACTAGCTACTAGTGTTTTAATCTTTTTCAGATAGTTCAGACACAAACCACGACAGCTTATTGTATAGAATACTACAGTACCTACACTTAACCCCCACGTTTAAGATATCAAATATAGAAATAGCATCTGGTGTATGCCCGTAGCGCGGGGTAACAAGGGGAGAGAGAGGGTCCTCGTGCCCCCCCCCTCCCTCCCCGCCAATGGAGCTCCCAAGCAAAACCATTTAAACAATCGAATTTAAATTTTGCTTTCAGTTTGTGGAAAAGGCCGATTTGGCTACGAATGTGATTTGAAATGTAATTGTACTGCTCCGTTATATCAAGATGGCTTTTGTGATCACATTAATGGTACTTGTTTTTGTGCTGAGGGACGATATGGGAAATTTTGCAATGAAAGTAAGTAGAACTGAAAGGCCGACTGACCGACTGACAAACAAACAGACAGTCTGCCACACACTTTGACCACCACACAAACAGACAGGCAAGTTGACCAACTGTCGGATCAACCCACTCACTGACTGACTAACACGCTCCCTTTACTAGGTAACCCTAATCCTGATACGTCGCTTGGCAACGAGGGTCCGAATGCTGTGGTTGTAATTGGACCAGTCATAGCTATTATCGTCATTTCTATCATCCTGGTGGTACTTCTGGTCGTATACATTCGCAGACGTCGTACTATTAAACTTAAATCCAACAGGATGAGCAGTTCATCCATTGTCAATCATGGACAGGAAATGGATGCAGCTGGAAACGAAGGTACGAATGGACCGATTTATACTAGAGACGGATGTTCTGTTTAGATAAATTTGCGCAATGGTAAGATCAGGGATGGATCCGGCTTGATCTGGTAGGGTATAGGGTAGGGCAGGGTAGGGCAGGGTAGGGTAGGGCAGAGTAGGGTAGGGCAGGGTAGGGTAGGGTAGGGTAGGGTAGGGCAGGGCAGGGTAGGGTAGGGTAGGGTAGGGCAGGTTAGGGTAGGGTAGGGTAGGGGGTGCTGGTCATGAAGCAAAACGCATCGCACGAGGCAGCGTGCAAAGAATAGTGTCGCCTAGATGGTCGAAGAGGCCCCTAAAGGCCCAATATATCATTTTTGTTTCATATGTAATTGCCCTGCAAAATCCAAAATTTGTTACGGAAATTGGCACATATCCTGCATCCCTCCAGTAAATTCATCGCTGGAAAGGATAGTTCGTCTTTGTATAAATACGGCATTAGACAAACTACCAGGGAGATATCTGGCGTACTTTATATAGACTTACTTCGATGATGATATCTCCCTTACAGGTGCATGTTCGTTTTAATTCTTTCCTATCCAAAACAAACAAAAAGAGAAATTTAACCTTACGGTTAAGTAATGGGACTTGTCTAAGTGGACAGCTTTTTGGGCGTCAACCATCAACTTTAAAAACTGATAAATTTAAACGTTTATTCTGAGTATTCAACTCACTCATCAATTCTTTATATTCCGTCTTTTCAGGCATTTACAATCAGGCGTTCAGTCAGGATATCTCTGTCAATCCACTTTACGAAGGATGTGATTTTGCGGAAATCGAGAACGATCCCACGCAATTTGCACCATCTTCACTTGTCTCGCCCAACCCCATATATGGAGTTATGGACGACCTTCCTGATCACATGACCAACCAAACAGGTAAGCGCTTTCGAGTTCTACTGTAAATGTGTTCAGAGTGTTGGTAGCACAGTGGCAGGAGCATGCATCTTTCACCTCTGAAACCAGGGTTCCAGTTTTCAATATAATTCTGATTATACTGTAACTTCAGCACAATCGCAGTGCTTCCACAGTCCAAGTACACTCTACGACACAGTACAGGTTTTCGCCAGGCTCTCTAGTTTTCCCCTGTAGTAACTTTACATCAATGATAGATAGTCATTACTGGGCCTCTAAGAGGAACAGTTTTGAACTGTAAGAGCTATCCAGTATACACAAAGCTAACCTCTATGCCACCATTTATTGTATAGTTTCAGGTTTTTCAGAGAACGTTTTGTACGACTCTGGAGCTACGCAAGAGCGAACAATTGACGAAGAAAACTACGCATGCATCAACGAGAACCCAGTGCCAGCACGTCCTGCGAAAAAACAGGACAAAAAACCTGCTTGTCCAGTTAATAACCTGTACAGCTTACCTGTTAAGAAATCCGACCGAGAAGTTCCGACGGCTGGCCGAAATGATGCGATTAATTTACATGACGGAGACGCTGTAATAAATCCGATTTATGACTCTGGGGAAGCCTAATATATAGATTCTAATATATTGGCTACGGTTTAATAGCAAAATATTATAATATATAGGATGTCGCATCAAGGGTATTGCAATTTAAACGCACATTCCACGTACTCGTCCGATACCGCATTAGGTGGTTTCTTTACAATTAAATATTTTCTGGTGTATGTATGGTAAAACCTCTCTGACATTTTTCTACTGACAATTTTGTATTGACTGTGATCGAACAAGAACTTGGCGCGAGTCACGAAGTAATTGGTGCACAAATTTAGCAACATTTTAATTGTGATTGATAATAAATATTTAGATATATTGATGTGATGGTAATATTAAATGGTACTTAGCGCACAATAAAGTGTTATGATACGAAAATAATTTTGTGATTGATCTGTGCCTCGTAATGTCTCTCCAGTGTGATCACATATCAGACGACAGTAGTAGACGAAACTCTTACGAAATTCTAAAGTCCCTGGCCCGGGCCAAACGAGGATGACACTGAGTCGATCAGAGTTGCAACTCTCGCTCGCGTTTGACCGCCAACTTTCATCGTCTCTCATCAACTTTGAGCTGCTTCAAACCTTGTTGAGAGTTTTCCCTCGTTTGAGCGGTACGCGTGGTAATATCCAGTCAACTCTCATGCAACTCTTGTTCTCGTTTGACCGGGGCATGAGAGTTGATGAAACTCTCATACAAACTCTCGCTTGCCAACTCTCATCAACTCTCATCCTTATATTTCACCAGGGCTCTTTATTCAGTTCGTAACACACACTTCCAGAATGTACATCGTCTTGGATATAGAAAGCCATGGTTTAGATTACCAAAACGAGCCTCTATATCCTAGGTAACGCACTTTCGGGGAGAGTGTATTCACAGTAGCAAACATAATTTATATTATATTTGACTCAAAAAGTACTACTTCAATAATATATATTTTTCTCCGAAAGTGCTTGCATTTTTGTAATAATTATCCTACCTTACCCCTTGCATATTTTCTAAGATTATTGATATTGTTGTATTGATTACGTCATTGTTACTACGTCATCATTCATTTCCCGGTCTGATTCCTTGCGACTTGAAGTAATCGACGCATTGTTTAGGTACTTCGGCTAACACAGCTTTGGCTAGGGCCACAGGGTCCTACGTAGATTAGATAAACATTTGATTAGAAGTTAAATTGAAGTTTGCATGGTTACAAACCAGCCAACTATCACAGATAACTGACTAACCAACCAATTGCAAACGAATTTATTAGCTAATAATCATTCTATCAACCATTAGAACCATGTTGTTTAAGTTATGTACTAATTACAGTAGTTAGTAAGTTAAGTTATTATATTAGTTACTATATGAGCTAATTCGTTAAAACGCTGACTCAAATGAAAGTTAATCTGCTAATTAGTTACTTATTTAGTTTCTTAATTATAGTTATACATTATCGGCTAGCAAGTTAGTTATTTAGGCAATTAATATATTAGTTGTTTGTAGGTAGTCTTTGGGTCATAATAAATGTGTGAAGTTATCCATGTACTGATACCTGTTTAAAATCACGGAATGGTACAAACTGTACGATATCTCTTGCCGCACTTCCACTTCTTGGACTACTGAGGCTAAAACAAAATTACATGATTGTAAGTATTAACATCTGCTAAGGGTTTGTCTCCTCCGCAGAGGTGTATAAACCCTGCCTGCGCGTGCCTCGATATCTAGGGTCCAGAGGAACCTTCTGGTTCCCTCGTCTGTGATTGACTATTTTATAAATGGGTTTCAATAAGAGTGAGAAAACAATGTAATAAAATACTTTTCGTAGTCATGTATTTGGTGGTAAATAAATAGAATTGAGAGATTCCATTTCCTCTAAGTGTCGACAGTTCTGCAGTGGACCACCATCTGCTGTCTCGTAACGCTTTCTAAAACCCACCAATATTGCACAGTTACTTACAATCCCTCATCACAGTCGAGTGTGTTCATATCAGTGAAGTCAGCTTGTCCCACCCCAACGATAATCACAGACATTGGTAGTTTTGAAGCTCGTACTAAGGCATCAATAGTATCCGACATATCTGAGAGAACACCGTCGGTAAGCAGCAACAAAACTAAATACTGTTAGAAAAGACAGCAACGCGTTTATTTTTCTGAAAAATACGTCCAAGACCATTGATTATGCACTAACTAAGCTAACTTATACTGGATACCTCTACCGTATACTTCATTCAAAATGTTCTCCCTAGAAGTCCAGAAACGATCACTGCTTATTGGCCCAGTTTACCACAGGAGAAAACCTAAACTAAACTTAGAACTTCATTCATGATACTAGATAGCACTATCTGTTCTTAACTGCCCTCCCCTAAAGTCATCTAGGGGCTATCCGTTGTTGATCCAGTGTTACTACAGGAGGATACTGAAGTACATGAAGAAAACCTACTGGCTACAGTGTGTTTAGTAGAGCCAAACTGGAAGCACTCTACTCACCAGTGACTCAGGCAAAATAGATGATCAGAAACTGTACATTGCAGGAATCAAACCTTGCCCTTGGTCACAGAGGTGAAAAACACACGCAATAACACGTATGTCAACAAAACCATTTAGATCATGAAGACACAAACACATTTAAAGGACAAAGACATACTGAGGCCGTCCCGACAGCTTTTCCTGCAGACTTCGCAACACAATTTATGATCGGAGCAACATTAGTGGGTCCATATAGTTTGACAGATCGTATACAGTTCTGGTAGGCAGCCACTATTCCTGTTATTTCTGGAAAATACATCAAATAAAACAATGACAAAGATGCAAACATAAGAAAAATTAGCTATAGATACATTCTTAAGGGTGCACAATGGCTAAATATTTTCCTGTAAAGTTCTTGCTGAGGGAGTGTGTATAGTACCTACCTTGACAGTTAGGATTGCTTGGATTAAAATTGAGCGCAAAATCATGTGAAACCTGGCCATTAGGTGGTAGTTTGGCACCAAAACCATATGCAGGAAACATCTTGTCACTTGAATAAGAAAGGTAACTTAAATATACAATAATACACCACACCACATGACGTCATACCATCCACATTCATACTACATCATGCCACATCATGCCACACCATGCCAAACCATACCACACCACACCATATGCACATGTCATCACACCATACCATTACATATCCCGGTAGTACACCACACAATTAAATATTTATATACTTAGTTATTTATGAATATCCAAATTATTCTTACGTATCATAATCCTGACAAACAGTCCCCACTGCAACCAAAGCTTGGATATATTCATTTGGATTATAAGGACTTATAAAATGCAATGATGTTGGTTGCACTGGACTTCCATTGGATGCAGTAAAGTCCACACCAACCTACAGTACATACAGTACAAGATATGAAGAAAATTTAAGTCTAATGCCAAACAACAAATTGACTTGTAAAGGGGATAATTTGCCCTCCAAAGATTAAAGGTTACTTACCGTGAAATTAACTTGACATCCTCCCATAATGTAATCCAAAAATGTGTAATCTCTTCGCACCGTAAAACTTGAAAGATAAAGTACGCCAGAGTTTACATATTTTTTCTTCTTCGCTTTCTTTTCTTCATTGATCAGAGGAAATGAAATCTGTAACATACAGAAACATGGACTGATATTTCAGCCAGTTGGTCAGTCATTCGGTCCGTCCATCAACCAGTCTGTTGACTGGTCAGTACTGTAGGTTGATTGCAACAATTGGTCATTGGTCAGTCAGTCAATCAAGGTCGTACATATAAATTGGCTTTGATCATAAGACAGGATATGTATAAATTGTGCATCAGTGGACAAAAGGACATTGCAAGATTTGTGATTTTTAAACATGTCATTTAGATTCGATGTTGAAACAAAGTTATTTGCCATACAATACCCACCTCTCTGTCCTTGGCTGGGGCAAGCTCTCTCAATGTTGTCTCAAAACTTCCAATCATGTCATGTTCCGTATCTTTGTCCCAATCATAACACTCAATCTGTGGTGCAATTGTACAGCTCAGTTAAAATAAGTTTAAAGTAAACTGGTAAAATTACATGAAAATTTCATTTCCTAGTTATTGTACATATTTTAGAAAGATTTCTTTCATACCTTAATTTTCCTGTCATAATCAGCATTGCATAATTCAGTGACGGGCATCTCGATCATTTTGAAAGAAGGGTTTAATGTGTTCTTACAAACCTTTAAATGGCAGAAAAAATGTTTGGAAATAAGGTAACAAATGAAATAGATTCTTATTCCAGTATGTTACAATAAAATGTGCTGTATAAATTAATTGGTCTTTTAAAATTTGCTTGCAGTTTAGATAAACTTATCTGTGTACCTCAGTCTTATGGACAACCACTTTAGTTCCATCAGGCAATTGCTTTGATATCACTAAGTAAGGATCTGATTTACCAAGAATATCCTACGAGAAAAAAGGTTCAAGGTTGGATCTACTGATCCTTTGATCTACTTCACATGGAGCAACAGGGAGAGGGTGGTGTTAGTGCTTGTCAGTGCTGTAGCCAGTTTGCAGGGTGTGTGCACTCACCCACATCCCTGGTAGATCCAACAAAAATATTGCATCAAAATTATATTCTTTATTCATCTTATATTTAATAATAGACACATCAATATTGTAGGAGAACAAATTTACTTTTTTGTCCAAACTTTTCCCATGGAAAACTAGTTGAACTATCTCATTTGATTCATTTATTTCTTCAGCAACAATCTATTAAACAAAGAAGACCATTAAAGTTAATAATATATTTCTATAACAAGACAATTAAACATCTTCAATCATGCTACATTTAACTCACAGTAATGGTCCCAGCAGTTTGCTTATTTTTTACTGTTAGCTTCTCTGTATAATTTTTCCTTGAGACAACCTAAAGAGAAAAACAAATCCTAATCCTTATAGTCTTAATCCAAACCTTACCCTAACCCTAATCCTCAGCCCAACTCTAATTCTCACCATAATTTCAACCCTGGTTCTAACCAACCCTAATCCCAATCGAAATCTATTACTGACAAACTACTTTGTGCCAGAGCTATTTCTATGGAAAGTCATCCAAGTATTGATTAATAAACACACTAATAATTCATTAATAATACACTGTACGAAAACCCAGATTATTTTTAAAATCAAGCAATGTTACTTACTTGACCTAACGTACACTCCATGGATCCCAGAAAATCATCATCATCAAGCTTTGTAGTTTCATTATCGACATCAAAGACGGTGAACTTCAATTTTTGCACCATTTCAAAGTAGTAATTAATTGTTATGGTTTTTGAGAATTCTGGATTGAGGTTGTTACCCACTCTCTCAGTTCGACCATACTACAAGAGAAGTAAAATTATCTGCAGTTAGATGGAGTGAAACAACAAAATATGGGCTCTTGCAGATTAATAAGTTAAGTATTTAGTTAAATATTAATTTTGTTTGTTAAAGGTGATGTAAAGTCCTGACGTAAACAAACCGGCAACGTCCGTTTGTTTACATTTTAAACATGCTATATTTAAAATTAAAAAATGTGTTCTGGTTCGCTATGCTATAAATACAGATTCGAGTTTCTGATTCTGATTTAGAAGATGTCAAATCAAAACAAACGCGAAATTTGGCATTGTTTACATTGGTGACTCCCATAGCCATTGCTAGAAACGGACTTTACGGTTTTAATGTCAGAATAGAATGTATTGAGTATACAACCCTTACAGCAATTTTAACATATTCTTGCCCCTACAGCCTACTGTTATGAGTGTTATCATATTTGTTACTGAAGGTCTTATCACACGTAATTTTATTATTTATACTGCTACACATTTCAGAAACTATTTATAGGCATAACAAACAATATAACGTGGAAAAATATCCTGTGTAAAATCAACTATTCGGACGGCAATTAACCTACAGTATGGCCACTTAAGAAATATTTGTTTGCAAATTAACATAATTTTTCTACCTCTGTCCATTGACTTCCCTGCTGAATGTAAACAGCGCAGAGTGGATCAGATTTTGAGAAGGAATCCTTATCTAATAGTCCTTTACAAGATATATGTAAGGCCACTTTGGTGACACAAGCTTCCATTGTAGAGAAGGTTTGCCAGAAAGATGAGAAAAATAAAGTTAAAAATGTTGTAACAATATTCAGCAAATTGCCAAATTGTGACCTTAATTCGCTTTACCTTCGGTAATCCTTCGGCTACGTTCGGACAATTACACTGATCTCATTAATAACAGCTAGATAACTGGACTGGAGTAGAGAGTTGTCTGAGCTGTTGGTGGTGACACTGCAGTGGTAATAAACTAATAATAGTGCATCTTAGCTATGAATGTGCACATGCCTTTCACCTCTGTAACTGAGGTCCGATTTCTGCAATATACAATTATCTGTTAATAAGTTTTACTCTACCAAATACAGCAGAATTTCCGGGTACTTCGGTGTCCTCCTGTTGCAAGACTGGACAATGAAAGATGGCCCTTACTGGACCTCTAGGAAGATCAGTTCAGAACTGATAGAACAGTTTAGTGATACAGCTTCCAGGATAAATATAGTTAGTTTAACTATATGGGTTCCCTCATGTAGTAAGGCTCCACCAATATAAAGCGGGATTGGCTAACTGGACTTCTAAAGTTTAGAACTGATAGACCTGATAGAGCTATCCATTTATATTAATAGTTCATCTTTTGCAATTTCTGTAATGTTTCTTTTCCGTGTCACTCATCCAGAACGCATCGTGGCAAAACAATCTTGAAATTTCTAAAGGATCATTTTACTCCAATTTAAATCCCCTGTCTGTATCATATTGAAATAACTGCATTCCCTGCTGAGAGGCCATCGGGGGTCAAAGCAAACGCTCCAAGGAAAGTTGACATAATTTTACCAAACACTTGTCGGAAGGAGCTACCTTTTCATGTTCTTGTTAAAGGTACGTTCTAGCACAATTTTAGAACATTAAAATCATGGAATAGTGAAATTACATAACACTTAACGCATTCACGGTACAATTAAAAGTCTAGTTTGGTGTGAAGCGTAATTGTACATAGACAAAATTTGACAACAAAGCATTGCAGTATATATTAAATTTCAATACAGAATCTGTCAATCGGTTTTCGTTAGTTAGTTAGTGATATAAACAGTGTATACATGTGTTGGCAGTTTGTTACCTGTGGTATTCATAGACGACTTTAGATTGCAACATTTCTGCCCCAAAATGTTTCTAAATGTAACTCTATGAATACCTATAACCTGTATATCTTTACTAGCGCTCCATGACAGTGTGACTGTGTCAGTGTATAGAACGAACTCGAAGGTGCATGTTCATAATATTAATATAAATCACCATATGTCTTCTTCATTTCTATATTAATGTTACTAAAACGCTAAGGCACGGTTTAAACTTTGAAGATTAGATGAATAATTCAGGTCAATTTATCATACAAACTTTTACTTGTCATTTTGTCTATTGCATTTTATCGCAATTTCATTTTCATTCGAGATTACGTTCGATATTTAAAACTGCCAGTATAAATGCGACTTCGTGCCACTATATCTTCATTTTTGAATACTCTGCAGATAAAGTAGATATTATTATACAAGGAAAAATGACAAATACAGAAGATATTGATGAAATGCTAGAAGGACTTTCTTATGATGATCTTCAAGCATTGTCAGATGAAATTGATCCAGAGGTAGGCTCCATATGACATGAGATAATGACATACGCCTCCTGGACTTCAACATACCGTGCCAACATTTAGATTCAATCATACTCCATTGCTTAAAATCCTACATGTCTTATTTAAACCCAGACTTGTTCCATTTGCGTTTCATCCTTCCTCATTCCACCCTCGTTTCTCCTATTGTTCGAACGTCGTTCAAAAATCGTTTCAGCATCATTCCAAAAATGGTTCGTTCGTTTCAAGTTCGTTTAAACCTTGTTCTAACCACGTTCTAACAACGTTCCAACTTCGTTCCAACCTCGTTCCAATTTCGTTCGAAGCGTGTGTTCACTTCGTTCCAAATTCGTTCCAACCGCGTTCCAACATTATTTTAACACCGTTCTAACCTTGTACTAACTTTGTTCCAACTTTGTTTTAACCTCGTTCCAACATAATTTCAATCTGCTGCAAACACCGTTCCAACATTGTTCTAACTCAGTTCTAATCTCGTTCCAACCGCGTCCCAACTTCGTTCCAGCAGCATTCTAACATCGTTCCAACTTCGTCCAGCAGCATTCTAACATCGTTCCAACTTCGTCCAGCCTTTTTTCAACCTCGTTCCTACCTCGTTTTAACACCGTACTAACATTGTGCTAACCTCCTTCCAACATTGTGCTAACTTCGTTTCAACCTCGTTCTAACATTGTTGAATTCTCGTTTCAACATTGTTCCATTAAATCTCGTTCCAACATTGTTATAACTTCGTTCTAATGTCGCCCCAACATTGTTCATCTATCTGGTTCTAAATCTCGTTCCAACTTCGGTCTAACTTCCTTATAATTTATCAGAGGAACTATCAAGTCTATCGCCCAGACACGGATCATCCACTGTCTCTAACCATTCTTTATTTCACAGCATGAACTCCTACCAGTTCACGAGCGTCAACTACAACCACCTTCATCACAAAAGTTCGACATTCATGATCGAATTAAAGAAATGGAAAAACTTTCCATAGATAGTATCGAAGGCGACAACTTTCTGCCTCTTCAGGGCAGAAACTACAAACCAGAGCCAAGCGTTAGAAAGAAAGAGCCAGATTTTCAACTTCCGGATGAATGGAACGAAGCAGTGAGCCAAGCGACTGAGAAAGATTTGCAGGATCTTGCAGGTAAGGGTGGATATCGATATCAAGCATTAAGTCCCGCACAGACGGGCAAGTTTTCTTTGACAAGTTTTATTTGCTCGGGTGTATGACAAAAACCTGACACGTTTTCCTTGACAAGGAGCCTTGTTTAAAAGCTAGTCATACCAAACAAGGTAAACATTGATCGAGAAAACTTGTTTGCCGTGCACATGCACGAACAAATAAACTCTTCAAGGAACTTGTCAAGGAAACCTTACTCGTCTGCATAGCGAGCATTATAGCATTATAGGACGGGCATTATAGCGAGCATTATAGCATTATGTTGACACTTTATAGAAGCAAGCAAAGTAAACTACATTTCTCGCAACAATATTTTTCTTCCACTGAAGGTATCTTAGGTATCCACAGCTTGCTAACCCAGGAACAGAGTTCGTCCTCAGAGACTGGTGAAATGAGAGAATCACTAAGAGAGCTAGACGAGAAGAGAGGTCAGTAACTTATGATCTGCAACCCAAAACATCAAATTACGCAAGTAGCAGTCAGGAGATATCTTTCTAGTGCAGATTACAGAATAGCTGAAACATGGAATAAACTTATAACTGAATCTACAATAAACTGTGCTAGGAGTTGCTATCGCAAGGAATGTGCTGCCGAAGTCTGGCATCAACACCATGCCACATTTTAAAGGCGGCCTCTGTGCATGACACCGCGTCTTGGCAAACTCAAGCATAAAAATCACTTCAGAAACAATTTGCGCAAAGGGTAGTTATATTCGACTATGTTGTACAGACGTTTACGCCTTTTTAGCGGTATAAAGTATTATAAATATAATAGCAAAAGCCTGGAAAACCCAACAATTATACAACTTAGAAATATACTCAAGATACGAATATGCGTGTTTACAATATACCAAACTATAGAATTGCCCCCCTCCCGTGTATAAGCCCATCAAAAAATGCTTACGAACGAATATAAACCCAGGGCTTATATTCGGAGGTTTATGGTATGCTAATTTGTGCGATGCATCGCACAACCGCACATGAGAACCACACTGCAATCACTGTAAGTCATGGTATGCTAATTTGCGCGATGCTAATTTGTGCTATCGTAAACTCCTGGGGTATCGTAGGATGTAAATTCCTTACTGCCACGTCATAATTTGACGTCACAAATGTTGCAGACACAAAATCGACTTGCGGTTCAGAGAAATTCAAACGTGTTACAATAATAACTTTACTTTTGACTTTACTTATTTTGGATAGCTCTTCCAGTTTTAAACTGTTCTCCCTAGAGGTCCAGTGAAGATCATCCCTCATAAATGTCCATTCTGTTAATCAAATGCTAATATGTGAAACCATTTAGATGCAGTTTACCAGCCATCACAAGGAGTTGCGGATTACTACGGAGAACTACAACAGGTGGATGTGAGCGGTTTGTTTCGTAGGCTGAAGGAGTTCGATAAAACTCTGACAGAAATTACGTTGAACAACATGAAAGAAGTGGATGATGTTTTGATTGCTGTTGCAGACTTTCTTGGCAGAATGGATTGTGTGACAAGAATTTCAGTTGCAAACACGAAAATGAGCAACAGTATTGGATTGGTAGGGGTCTAATTCGATATATTGTAGCACCGTCATATTTGGTGTCACTATTCTATTGTATATCCATTAATTTCTATTGTATTCTTCAAAATTCCATTGTACTTCTTTGTACTTAGAAATTTGTAGAAGCGCTGAAAAATAACAGCAGTCTTGTCTATTTCAATATGGAATCAAACTTGCTCTCTGGAGAAGTTATCGTGGTAAGTGATTTCTTTCTTTCTATTTATTTGTATTCCCGCTTGTAAAACTCATTAATAATTCATGATGAAAACACAAAAGAAATCATTAGCGTGAAGGAGTTTGTATATCTGATACAGAATCATGCTGATTTACATAAACTTTAAGTTCAATTTTCTCACCAAATATCATTCATTTATTTTAAATTGTTGAAGAATACGAATGTTCTCATCAAGACGTTTCACAAGCTATTTACAACATTCGCATCCGTGTTGTATCGGATATACAACGCTCGCCTTCGGCTCGAGTTTGTATATCCGATACAACACGGTCGCTCATGTTGTAAATAGTACTTATCACTCCCTTTAAGTTTAAGCGTTTGCTAGGCTGACTGTGTATCTTTGTTTTTAGTTATTGTAACATACACTCCGTTTTTAGAAACTACTGGAAGCCTTGGAAAACAATACAACACTGACAGAGTTGAAGGTTGCTAACCAGGTAAAAACCTGTGTAGTTGTTGTATATTTCTCCTAGAATCTAATGGTAACATTACATCATTTCTTCACATTTCCACAGTCGAAGACAGCTGGCGCACAGAATGAACGTGAGATGGTAAACAAACTGGAACACAACCAAACTCTACTCAAGTTTGGTCATGCATTTCTGACACCAGGCATGGGGAACATGGCCTCTAGATTGATTTTAAGAAACAACGATAAAGGTATATTTGTGGTAGCTTTTGAAGTGATAAGAAAATGTTGAGGAACGAGATTGTACCTTTGATTTAGTGTCATCTTTCAAATATTATAATTTATATATTTATTTTCATACAGCACGTAAAGAACGCCAAGCAGCAGCAAAGAAATAATTTGCCAATGATGCAGATGAACAGATGACAACACTGAAGAACCATGTTACTAAAGCTCGCTTTACATAAATCGAGAGAGATGGGTTGCACGAGTGGTCGATGATGTACGGCCGGTTTTAAAATTGTTGTATATATAATGTGTTATTTTTATATTGCAAATAATATTTCTATAGCTTTTGAAGTTCTTTTTTAGCTGCCTGCATAAAAACGAGTTATTACGTGTTAAATCGTTAAATATAACAATACTTTAATGCTAAAATTTATACAATACATTACATTACAATACATTATTATTGACAAAATATCAAGCAAACCATTTTAGAGTTCGTGCAAACTTGCAATGGCACGGAAAAATTCTTCTGGACGCTTTAAAACTGTTTATATATGTACATCAATATCGTCTACCTAACTAAAATATGAGCGAATCTCATTAATCGTCACAGGGCAGCAGATGGTGGTCAACTTCAGAATTGTTGATACTCTTAGAAGCAATTCTATTTATTTCCTATTCACTCGACATTATTTACTATTCATTCAGATAACTGTCAGTTGACCAACATCTACTACACAACAGTGCTTGGTGAAACCCAGCTCTTCAACTAGAACTGTTTATTTTCTTCTGCTTGGCAGTTTTCCACGCGAGCACTGTAGCTTTCTTTCGCGAAAACCTTAGAGCTTCCTTTGAGTTCAAACATAGAAATGTTTCACTCGTGCAATAATCTTATCAGTATAAATTGAAATTATTCATATTTCATCATAAATTATGTTCTAAAAATGATAAAACCGATGCTTCGTAGTGTTCTGAAGCTCTCGCTTGCCGTATCCCATGACGTTCGCTCGGGTAAACCTTTAAAAATTAAAATGAATAAAAATACTTCAGGAATCAGAACCCGGGGGGTTCTCCAGTTGTGAGCGGGGCAGGTAAAAGAGCTGTCTAAACATGTAAGCGTCCCGTAGCACCAGAGGCGCGACAAACCTCTAGGGGGGAAATTTTGAAATCTGAAGTCTCTGAAATGCTATTTCCTGCATTTTGAGGAAAGATTTAAGCTTTTATAGAATTCTAAGGACTATAACAATAAAACGTCATATCAATTATAAAACACACCACTGTTTTACACAAAACTGTGTTTACAACAAAATGCCTTTAAACAAACTCTATAGGATTCTATAGGTGCAGGTAAACAGTAGTCGTGGAAACGGTAAACTTTACCGCCTGATAAGGAGAATCCTGAGAACCACTGAATTTTGTTCGTTAAATGTTATCTAGATTATGTTATCTAAATGCAGGTAAAAGAAATGGTGTTCACGCTATTGAAGATTTGAACTCATAATTAATGATTTATAAAGTAGAAATAAGTTTTATAAAATAACATGTATATATATGCCTGCTCTGATGAAAGTCGTAAGTTGTGTTGGCCATCCAAACACCAAAGACGGAAGACTATTGTGTTGTTATTAACAAATAAAACTATATATTTTTTCCGTGTTTGGATGACAATCACGCGGAATGTTGCGAGCAAGAAAGAGTTAAAGCGCGCGAAAGCGCGAAATCTCGAGCCGAAGGCGAGTATAGTACCAGTTGTCTGCATTATAACTGTATAAAGATTTACCTGAAGTCGATAGGGCTTGCCAGCTTTAATCAAACGATCGATCAACAAACTCGTGTGGTGAAAATGGACATTTTCATCGATTAAACCATGAACAATCAACAAGCGATTTTCTCTTTAGTAAAAAATGAAAAAGGGTAAAAATGAAGCTCGCTTCGCGACTGTTATTTAACTTATTTTGGGGGTATTTTGCATTTTTTATCTTTTTTGTCTTCGGACCTCGCATTCACCTCGACTTATACTTGTGGTTCTCTTCTTATCTTTCATAATTACTTCACAACTACACAGCATTTACTAATTACTGCGTGTAACTTGTTAAAATCTAATGTTCTCTCCACTTACTGGTCGGGAAAATTGGTGACATTATTCAAGACAGAACTTCGTCCGTACGCTATGGGATTATTCTGAGGTGTATTCATGTAGCGTTCAGTATAGCCGGTGTCATAGGCCTCCCAGTCTGTAACCGGAGCTCCAGCAACAGCAACCTGGTGGATGGAAAAGAGTAGGTATATCAGAAAGTAAGTCAATTTTTTCATCCAGTATAAAAGTATCCGCTATAGAGATAACATTATGACAGAAACGAAATCATCCCAGTTTGACTTCATCTTGAACCTGAAGGTCCAGATCATCTACAATCACCTGGACTTTATTAGCCTAACCTGACGAAGGCTCAAAACATCAAACAACCTGATATTCAGGCTCCTCACCTTCGCCGCAGCGGGTTTCGGGGGATAGCGTTGGTGTGACGAGCCTAAGTATTAGGTTCAACATCGAAGTGTTCTTAATCTTTCCTGAACAGAAAGACCTGTTATATTTCACTTGAAGTCAATGTCTCACCTTAAAAATGTTCGGTCGTTGAATTAAGCCTTGCAATGATAGATAGCCGCCTATAGTAAAGTGAAAAAGATCATTTACAAGTTAAATCTTACTGTCAACAAACAAGGGTGCATCCCCCTTGAAAATCTGAACCACCCCCAAATGAAATTCTACAACGCACAAAAAGAAGACTTTACCATACGACCACCCATGTACGGCCACACGAGTTACATCAATATACTTTGTCTGCTCTGCGACATGTAACAATGCCTCGACTTGATCATCAATCTCGACGCAACCCTGAAAAAATGTACAAATTGTTTTTGTGAATAGTAATAGTAATCTCGGTAGCAATTCTAGTAGCAATCATAGCAGTATAATCATGATAGTAATCATAGCAGTATAATCATGATAGTAATCATAGCAGTATAATCATGATAGTAATCATAGCAGTATAATCATGATAGTAATCATAGCAGTATAATCATGATAGTAATCACTACAGTACTAACATGAAATAGTATAACATGCAAGGCAGTCATTCTGATGACTGTGTGACTAAAGCCCCGTTCTATCACCAACTGTAGGTCTGGCATACAAATGATTTAACGTTTTTTAAGAATACACGTTAACACTTAACACGTAAGAGTACATGTTAACACGTTTAGGGGTAGGATGGCAATTGGGACATTAGTCCTGTGTCCAACTTGGCAACTCCTGCCAGTTACTTGTTTTGTACCTTTGTAATTTGTAGTATATATGTTTGTAATTTACTGGCAAATTCAATAAATTCAAATTCACTAACCAATTTGCTCTTCAGAGGGCTTTCAAACTGTTTCCCTCGGTGAAATGAACCACGACAATCAAACGCCAAAACAACATAGCCCAGCATGGCCAGTGTTTGAAGACGTAAAAATTGAATACCTTTATGACAGTTGGTCACGATCTAGAAAACACAGAAACATACTTGATGGATTTCAGTAAACTTTACAGACCAGTATATGGCAGGTCAACTTCAGACATGTTGACAATGATTGCAGCAAGAAACTATATCTCTCAATTATTTCTATTTGTCACCAAATGCAAGACTATTACATACGGTATAACGAAAAGAATTAACATTATTTCCCAACTCTGATAACTGCAGGTCGACCACCATCTGCTGCACGATAGTGTTTAGTGAAACCCATATATATATATATATCGAACGTGCGGTGCCAGTGTGGGTAGAGTTAGCAAATACGGCGGTTGACTGTTGTGTAAAACTACATGGACAATACAATGAGAACTTCAATGAAGTTCTCATGAAGTTCTCATTGAAGTTCTCATGAAGTTCTCACTTCAATGAAGTTCTCACTTCAATGAAGTTCTCATTGTATTTTCCAGGTAGTTTTACACAACAGTCAACCGCCATATATATATATATACAAACTCAGTGGCGGATTACCAGTTACGGAGCTTGTAGGCTAAGTAAAATTCGCGGGCCTTGAGAATGATATTTTCACGCCTGCATGTAAACGGTGACACATCTTCTAGCGAGGTCCGGGCTATGCTCCGCCTAAATATTTAGAAATTGAAGGTCTCGGAAATGCTATTTCCCGAATTCTAATAAAAAGTGCATTCTCTGAAAATCACGGGCCTCTTGAAAGCCCAGGCCTGTAGGATTCAGTCTACTCTGCCTATTGGGTAATCCGCCACTGCACAAACTCGAAGACTAACTTGCAAAACAGAAGGGCCACGTTCTTGAATTTTTCAATACTCACTTGGACTGCAGGTCCGCCATACACGAACAAAACAGTAGCATATTTTATATTAGGGTCAAAGTTTGGTGGTTTGAATACCATCCCATAAACATCATGACCTGTAAGAGAATTTTGTAGTATAAAATGGTTAATGGTAACATGTGAAAAGGTTACATCTAATAGGGGGCACACAGTGTTTTCAATAATAATTATATATAGCAGGCTGCATTTCAAAAAACATCCGTCTGATGAAAGTCAATTATATATTTTGCAAATAAACAAAGAGATAAGCGGCTGTGAAAGGCCTAATAGACGGCGATAAACCGCCGGTAACCGCCTTTTATTGAAAACACTGGACACAGGACCTCTGATCCCATTATTTCGAGGCCAACAGCAAAAACGTACAACTCACCGTGTTTGGGACTCTTAAAACTGAGCAATTCAGGACAAAGTGTTTCGTTCAACTGACCTAGAAAGTAAATAGGTAAAGCATTAAGTATCCCTATTGTCAGTTACTGCTACAATACACAATAATAAATAACACGTCACCTCAAACTAACACGTCAGTTTGCGTAAATAGTCGAGTTTTTGACGGACGATCCATCTGTTTGCCGTGTTTATACACACACATCATCTTTTCTCGCACAAGTTCATCCAGATGGATCATCTGTCTCTAGTATAAATCTGGTAATTGATCGTCTGTCTCAGTATTTATCTGGTCATTGATCATTTTCTTACCAGGGGGTCGGATATGAAAACAAGGCCTTGCAGAAATGACAGAGCCTTGACCATGTGTAAAGGGACTGTGGATAATCTGATAGACTGTCACTGCAGGCAGGTCTTTTACTGATGAATACACACTCACAAATAGACTACAATCCTGAAAGATAAAGTAGAGAATCCTGTAATGCACACTACGGTTACTGGTTTAAAATAGATAACGGTAATATTCCTTCAGGAGAGGTTCAGATCGATTCTAGAAGGTTCTAAAAATAACCAGGTAATCTACCAAGTTTCAAACATGAAGAAAACCGAAAGAAGAAAGTATAAGTAGAGAAAACATTATTTAAATTTAGCGAAAACACTGGTTTACAAGAGAGCCTACTGTACATACAAAAATATCTAATATAATAATATTTACAATCTATATTATGAGGCATGAGATGAGAGTGTTTCTTGAATGTCGCCAAACTACTGCTTCATTTTACTTCTTCCGAAAAGGCAAAATTTTTTGTTACAAAAACAAAATTTTTTGAGTCAAACACAATTTTCTATTTCCTAATATAGATGTTAGTTTAGACATCCAACAGGATTATTATTCCGTTCCAGACCCTTTGCTCGCGATCAGATCATCTATACCTGTACAATATTGTACCCACTGAGATTGTACCTCGTTCATATTGACGCTATGAGAGAATCCAGGTTGAGTAAGACGGACGACATCCTGTGAGCGGTTCACATAGGAAGCTGCATACCTGGCAAATTATCATACATGTTACTTTTGAACACAATAAGTTACTACACCAACACTGTTGAAAACAACAAGTCCAATACAGTAATACTTACAAATGTTGTTCAACCGGCGAGTCTTTAGTTCCCATGAAGTAAACAACATTCTTACTTTCATCCAACCAAATCTACGAAATAATCAACTTAATCACGTCCATATCTTGGTTAAGGCGATGTTACAGTAACTTTTAGCGACAATTCGCAATGCAAAATCGTTACAGAACCAATCAAATTTTGTGTGATCTTATTTGCAAGAATTGTCCGATGTAACATCGTCTTTAAGTCTCTGTTATTGGAGTGGCCAGTTCCTGCCTGTGTATATATTTTGTGTGATGTTTTCGTACAAGTATGCGTTCTTATAAAATAAAATAAAATAAAGAAATCTAGACAAACCTTGCTACCATTGACCTCCCACTCCCCAGAAGTAAACTGGTAATATGTCGCCTCTTGTTGACTGACAACATCAGTGATACGCGTTCCTTGCGAACAGTCAACGTTAACCAAGTAGAGATGACGAAATCCTGACATTTCACTTGCCCAAATAAACTTGATGAGATGTGACTGGCTCTCAGGTTGTGGAAAGAAATGTATTATATCGCAGACCTAAAATGCAGTAGTAAGCAATGAATTTAGGCCAAGTAATATCTTAATCAACACCCTGATTTGTGCGTCTTTATTTGCATATAGGTGTGTTTTCACTAAGCACTTTTGGGCGAGTTATCAGAGTGAGAAAATAATATTGATTGTTTTCATTTTATGTTACAGTTGTCTTGTATTTGGTGGCAAATAAATAGAATCGAGAGATTTAGTTTAATTTGCTTGCTTCTGTAGGTATCAACACATCTGAGGTTGACCACCATCTGCTGCCCTGTAATGCTGTCTAACACCCACGAGTATGTGGCAATATCTTACAACCTACATTTATCCAAATGTCTGAAGTCTCATCAATGAGGATCTTTATGGTCTCTGAGGGATCCATGCCATCATAATCCATACTATTCTCAGACTTTGTTGGGGCAAATAAGGATACAGGTATTACCACTAGCACAAGTCGTTGTTGAGATCTGTCCAAAAGTTGTGCCCAAATACTGAAAAGTTGATATATAAAATACAATGATTAACTGACTGACCTACAAACTAAAGATTGATAAAGATTGACTTGGTCTCACCTTTTACCATCGGGCAACCAACCACAGCGGACAATATATTCCAACCAAGGAAATACTTCATGCAATGACACTTTCAACTCATAACTAGTTGTTTCTTCACTGAGCTACAGCACAACAAAAATTATATATATATAAGTTTTATCAAGGTACATGTGGGTATAGATGAGGTGTACAATTTACACTACTCACTAAGTATAGAATGAATATTACTGTATATACTCACCTGACCAGAATCTTCAATAGAGAATTCAACTAACTTCAAACATGATGTGGCATTTTGTGTTCCTTAAACACAAACATGATTTAGTTTATAAATGACTGATTAAACAATTGGCTCTGTAGTTGACTAACCAACAGAGTGAGTGAATGCGTAACTGACGGACTGACCAACCAACCAACCAATTGGCTGCCAGGCTGACTGGCTGGCCAACTAATTGGGTGAGTGACCAACTGTCTGACTGACTACAGAATATGAGATTGACTGTAGTTGATGGCAACTCTAGTGATTGACTGATGGACTGACTGCACCACAACTCACCTGCTCTAGGATATCTGTAAGATTCAGCAACAGAAGGAGCAGTCACCTCCACACTTGGCGTCATTGTGAGGATCTCAACCTCACTTTCGTCAACCTAGAACAAACATTTACCGGTAACACCCAACACTTTCCCTCTCAATGCAAAAAAGCTTGATACATAGAATGCTTTGTATTATAAGGAGTTGTCTAAGATTGATTTTATCACAGTTGAAGTTACTGCAACTGTCTTATTCTAAACTGTGGTCATCTTGCTCAATAGAATTGAATGTTGAAGGGTTTTTGTAGTTGGAAATTTTCAGCACATACATATTTTGAGAACTAACCAGGAGCAGTTGCAAAAAATGCAACAGGCCCTTCAGCAGGAATCATTATCAAACGTGTAGACCTGTGATTCTGGTGCAGCGCTCTGCTAATTTTCACTAAAAATTTCTCACTTCAAAAATACATCAACATGTAACCGTCTTAACTTGCCTAGCACCTGTTTTTGGTGGAGGAAACACAGATGTGAGACAAGCAGTGGTTTTACCTCTTCATACAAGATACAGAATTTATTTTCATTCTCCATTTTTGGTTTCCACCAGTATCCTGTATATCGATCAAATTCCTCCTGAACTATAAATGACGGAACTCCTGCAGAAACAGTTTCATCCACAGAGCTATT
The DNA here is from genome assembly GCA_016169945.1 of Trachythela sp. YZ-2020. Taxonomy (NCBI): domain Eukaryota; kingdom Metazoa; phylum Cnidaria; class Anthozoa; order Malacalcyonacea; family Clavulariidae; genus Trachythela; species Trachythela sp. YZ-2020. Next base: position 6,429,253 of record JADLSH010000389.1, read on the forward strand.
CTGAGGAAGGCCCGAATGGGTCCATGTTAACTGTTTTTCTCGACCCGTTGTTATGTTGCTTACCCATACATCATTGTGATGGATAAATGCTATGATGTTGGGGTTTGAAGGGGATAGTTTGGGATCCATTCTTGACTCTTTGTTCGTTGTTTTAACTTCTCCAGGAACAAGAGGGACATTGGAGTCTCCTGGATTCTGATAAAGTAAATTTCATACTGAGAATTTACCACAAATAACATCTGAAAATCATCTATGTATCTCAGAGTATTATATTTATTACTAATTTATATTAGTAACTTTTGTTATTTTTTATTATCACTTTTTAAGTGCCTACCCTCCAAATGAGCATTTTACCATTCACTAGCTAGGAAATTAGTCAAATTCCTGTCTTTCCTACATCTTTTTTTTTGCAGTTCGAATTCATATTCTAGGGTTTCCAGCAATCTGATTGGCTACGTGAGCAGTCTGTACGAGGCCGTACAGACCGCGTGAGATTTAAATCCATAGAGCCAATGTTTTAAAATGATATAAAAAAATATATATATTATTTATCGGCTTGGTCAATAGGGAAATATTTCCCTATACGGACCTGGAAGCCAGTCAATAACATATATATATACTTATACTAAAGACAGATCATCTGACAAGACATTCCATCAAGAACTAAACCATCATGGTCTTTCTGCTATTAAATATAATTGTGGTCATTGACCTGATTTATACTAGAAAGGTGGATGATTCGTCTGCATGAATATAGACACTTCTCAAAGCATTAATAATTCATGAGCAAAACACAAAGGAAATCACCACCGTATCGTTGTCTTGATACTACGGTAATAAACACCCATAAATTAACTCAACTTTCGCATTGAATTTCTCTTTAAATACTGGTTTGTTTGAGAAGCTATATCATACACTCAAAGTCGTTTATTATAGTGATTTAAAAACACCTCAAAGTATGTTAAAAACTCGGCTAGAGCCTTGTTTTTCAACACACTTTTCGGTGTTTCAAATCACTATAATAAACTCCTTCTCATGTATGATATATTACTTGACTAACTCACAGTCATGTCAATACACTAAGGGTTAGTATTAGATCAATCAACTCTCAATGAAAGCTGTGATGTAGTAAACCTCGAATGTAGATTCAGCAAACAGACATAACAACAGATTGTCTAACCATCAAAATGATTAGAGAAACTATCTTCATAGTTTGTCTCATGAGATGAACTTGTGTGGGTAGTTAATTGGTGTAAATATATGGTGTGATACAAAGTATCAGGAAAGGCTTTGTTACTTGTAGTTTAATTCATATTTTGATCTGATTGGTCTCTTTATAAATACTTACTGATGGTAACACATGATCTTTACACATATATAAACTACTACATGCAGGAAACAGAATACTTCTTGAATTCTTATCATACTCATATGATGTAATCCCAAAGCTCCCCATCCGCTTTCGTTCCCTGAGCAATTGTTCTTCGCGAGAAAATCCTTGAAAAGGTCTCAGACTGTCTAGATCTAGCAACAAATGCCATTGAGCTGTTGGGACGATAGCCAACTGTTCTCCCTGCTCTCCGGGTTTCAAGTCCACATAAAACAACGTATATTCACTACGTTTCTCTGGCAAGGCCAAAAAGTACAATTTCGTATCGCTAAATGTAAAATTATTTGGAGTTCGACTCGACTGTCTCCCTGTCAGACTCCTTGTTGTTTTTACGGCAGCCAAAAGCTCAGACCAGCTACGCTTACGAGATGTACCATTAAACATGTTGTAATGATATATTGTAGATTAAAAACAGTCGTTATTTCCTTGGTAGTTTGTCAAAAACAAAACATATTTTTGTCATTGCGAAATAATGACAAATTTCCGCCATGTTTTCCTGCCAGAATAGTAGGGTTCAGGCTCCCTGTCAGACCACAGTCAGACTGACGATCGTCGATTATGCTAATTAGAACATTTTTAATTAGTTTAATAATTTCACTCCAATTAATATTTATAATTGATTAAAATTTGAAATTAAAGATCAAAGGACCATACTTGCCATGGGCAAGCCTATAATATATTGATACCGATATTAGGCTACGAGTGAAAGTGGAGGTAAGCCTCAGTTGAAATGCTGGGGTGTTCTTAATCTTTTTCAGGTACACAAACCACAGCAGTTTATCATAGAATATTACCCACACTGGACCCCACAGATATGCATAAATGCGAGGTATAACACAACAAAATTCATCACAACATTTTCAAAAACCTTTATTTACAACTTCAGTTGCACTGATGATATTTTGCAATACTCGTTGTCAATATTCTGAATATTCACATTTTTGGATAGTCTCTACTGTATAATTTCATGTTTCTGAATCACGTTGTAAACCACTTTCAATGAGACTTAGCAACAAATTAAATCACACCATACACAAAAATAGATGTGCAAACAGAATTTCTGTGTAAGAGTGAGATTTTACCTAAAAAATCAACCAGCTTCTAAAAATGTGTGTGGCACCTCATTGTAATGACCGCAATTTGAATGGTTATTATTAACAACACCCGCTCTGTTCTGCATTTGGCATACGTAATGAAGTGTTCATTTCATCTGGCAGATTTGACTCCTGGAACAAAATAAATACATAAATATGATGTAAAAATGTGATTCCAAGAACACATACCATATTTGCCAAGTTTTCAAAAAAAGTTAGGTGTGGGATTTTCTCAAAACTCCACATACCATACTCAGGCATACAGTACGTATTACAACAATTTGGTCCTCGGCCAAATAATAGGTATATAAAATATGAAGAAATAGTAATACTCTAAAATTTATTGAGACATACCATTAATATATATAAATACATATATTAGAACTGTTATAATTGTGAAATGAGCATGATTTGAAAGGTACTTTTGAAAATGTGTGAGAAATAGAGCAAGATGACAAAATGTGTGGGTTTTTTCCCATGCGTGGGACAGGCGTGAGGTGACATTCAAATGTGTGAGTCCCACACGCAATGCGTGGGACTTGGCAACTATAACATACTAAGACAAACCTTGCTATCTTTAAGACCCTTGATAAGATGTGCCAGACACTTGAAGGCCTTCAAAAAAGAAACAATAGCATTTCATTAAATGCAAGATCCCAATATTAACAACCATAAACTTTTGCTCATGGTCATGCATGTAGCATGTGCACAGACGTTTTTGTTGACAATAAACTGTCTTTGCTTTTTAGTTTTAAAAAATATTCCAAAGCATAACAAAGGATCGATATATACCTCCTTTACTCCTTCATCAGTTTTTGCACTTGTTTCAAAAAACTTCAAATTATTATTCTGTGCAACCTAGAATATGAACAGAACAAAAGTTTTAATCATGAGACACAGTAGGACAAGCAGCTATGATTGGTGTCTTTTAACCCATTAAGCTGCAATGCGCCCTAATGTTCCCACTTTGTCATTTCACTTTGTCATTTTCAAGGGGAAAGTGTTGGGCGTTAATGGGTTAAACTACTGAAAAAAGCTTAAAAATAATTCACATTAATTCATAGCCATTTACCATTTCTCCTCTTTCTTTTGATATTACTCTCTTATCTGCAAGGTCAGCTTTGTTCCCCACTAATACTTTACATACGTCAGAACTTGCATTCTGAAAGCAAGATATGTAAAATACCAATCAATAATAAATTTTGATTGGGTGAAAAGCGTGCTCAATAACTCAAAGCGTGCTCAATAACGCTATTTTTGTGTTGTTTATATATTATAACAGAATTTTTTCATGGTTTACCGTGCTCAATCGAGTTATTGAACACTTGGGAAAGCACTTGATCAAGTACTAGAGTTGGTCTCAGCTAGCGCCTCGGCCAACTCTTACGCTTTCTCGTGCTCCCCCAAATTTCCGCGTGCTCAATAACTCAATTGAGCACGCTAAACCATGAAAAAAATTTAAATTTAGAAACTGTTTGCAAATAATACTGTTTTCGTTAATTATAGGCATCAAATGATCAACTAACATCATCAATGTTCCTTAACCAAGAATTGACATGGCTGAAGGACTCCTCGCCAGTGACGTCATAGACTAAAAGTACACCCTGTTAGATAAATAAGAAAATTATTTTATGGTAAATTTCATTATGCTCAATACAATACTACAGCACTGCAGTCTTCTATGCAATCAGAAGTGTGCCAATAATTATTAGGTTGTAATTATAAAGTTTACCATAGCTCCTCTGTAATAAGCACTCGTCAATGTTCGGAATCGCTCTTGGCCAGCAGTATCCCTTCAAATTCAAAAAATACATTAATTGCAACATTATAGCATTAGAATGAATAGAATCACTATTAGACATGTGTAATCATATGAGCATTCTTGTTATAATTCATACCAAATTTGCATTCGAACTTTGAGTTCATCGACATTCAACATCGTAGTTCGGCAATCAATACCTGTAAGATTTTCATGGAATCGTGACTGCAGACATGACAAGCAGTGCAGATCTCTGCCAACCACTGGCTATACCAACCAAATGGGAGGGGGTTCCATTTATCAAACCATTCAAATGGGAGAGGGTTATATATAAGCAGGAAATACTAGCATAAATATATAATAGGAAAATGTTCAACTATAATGCAAACATATTACCTTTGTTAACAAAAGTGAAAATTGTAATGTAGTTATTTTCTGTATACTTGTATCAATTAGGCTAAATTTTACAGAATGAAACTCACCTATAGTGGAGACATAAGCATCCGAAAATATTCCTTCCGTATAACGATAAATTAAACATGTTTTCCCAACACCACTGTCCCCTAAGACTAGGATCTTAAATGTAGAATCGTAATCATTATTTGCCGACATTTCCACCGGAGCAAAGTAAAAATTCCTTGTTTCAGTTCGTTTATTTACAACAACTCAAATCACGGGACAACCAATATTTACTTCCGCAAATGCGGCGCGCTGGGCCATAAATTCACATACACTAGAATGTCAATGAATAAATTTAGAATAAATCGCCTCTTGAGTAAAAGTTTCCTCCTGTAGTAACACTTGACAAAAGGAGATACCCCTAGTTTCTACCAAAATTCTATACTAAAAAAACACTACGATTTTCATTCCCGAAGGAACACAAAAAGATACTTTATTCAACTCTTTTTCATATCATGATTTACACGCCATGTTTCTTTAAGATACCCTCAATGGTTTGATAATCTTTCAACATCTCGTCTGCGTCAGCAATGATTCTCGTTCTTATTTCTTCATCAGCTTCTTGATTTGTTTCTACAACCACCTTTGAAACATGCATCCCTGCAGCCTCCAGAAGGATCTTCACTACGGTCAGAACTATTACAAAGAAAAGGGATATACTTGATTAGGGCCAAAGGCCGGGGACGCATCTCAAAAGTGAGGGGGCACCGCCTAAAAGGGACATCTATCAGTGGTATACCCAGCGTCATTTTGAGGGGGGGGGTTAAATAATCCTTATGGTACAATGTAAGGAACAAGCATTGTAGGTGGGTGCTACGGGATCCCCCCCCCCGGGAAAAATTTGGATTTTTATAAGCACATGGATTTGGCCCATTGATTGGAAAGGGGCGCTTTCAAACCAGAAAGGGGGCACTTTTCCCATATTTTAAAAAAGTAGGGGGGTACATGCCCCCAGTGCCCCCCCCCCCCGCGTCCCCTGATTAGGGCTTCCTTCTAGACTTAAGGCTGCATTCCAGTCGTGGAAGATATATTATAGAACAGCGTCCACAATAACTTTCACTAGGTCAGAACTATTCCAAAGAAGATGGATACTTGTTTAGGGCTTTCTTCTAGACTAACCAACAGACAGACACGTAGAGAAACAGACTATACACAGATATATTATAGTGCAGCCCCCACAATAACTTTCACTATGGTCAGAACTATTATAAAGTGATTATAGATTAACTTGAACGCGTGTGGTGCTAGTGCAGGTAGCGTCTAGACATACACTGTGGACTACCTGAAAAATTCAACAAAAACTTCGACGTTTCGGGCGAAGGCCCTTCGTCTGAAAGTTAGTAGCCAGACGAAGGGCTTTCGCTCGAAACGTCGAAGTTCTTGTTGAATTTTCAGGTAGTGTGATCCTAAATACCCACAGCTTATGATTATAGATTAGCCGGGCTTCAGAGTAGTTTAACCGTTGGCCAGATTCTTAGACGAACTTGAGAAAAGTAAAAAAAAGAAAGTTCGTCTAACAATTCGTCTACTGGTAGTTCGTTTACACCCATCCGTCTGACGAATGATGTATTTGTCTCTACTAGAACTCATGCCATTCTGAAATATCGAGATAGTTACCGTATGGATTACTATTTCCAATGTCATTGAACTTTAACAACAATCCTTGGACACTCTTGATCGCCTTGCCAATGGCCACTGAGGTGGTCGAATCGTAAAACTCAATGAAGGATAACGATGCTTTGATGGCTAGTGCTTCGATGTCTTGTTCGGCTTGGTCTACATCTAGAAATGGGTAGGAATATTAACATGGACACGTTTTAGCAATGAACGTTTTGATGAGTTTCAGTAAGAGTTTAATACAAGGCAACAGATAGCAATCTCAATCTCAGGAGTGTTGACACTTATAGAAGCAAGCAAATTTAACTGCATCTCTCAATTCTATTTATTGGCCACCAAATCAAATACTACTTATATATAGAATGAAAGGAATGGACATTATTTTCTCACTCTGATAACATCTACTGCATGATATAAGTCTACATGTCACGCAATATACCAGATCAAATATCGGATCTTACTTCCTTTAAAGTTCGCTCTTTGGAACAATTTCTTCAAACGTGATGCAAAGAAATCCATGATTTTCGTGTATTCCTGAATGCTGGTGGTCACTGCATCGTTCATGGCACTCTTCACTTCCTCTGAAGCCCCAGAAAGAGCTTCTTGCACGTCAGAAGCAGCACCGCGACGTGTTAATTCATCCTCTAAAGGGAAAATACAAATTGAATTATGTAAAGACGGAATTTTTTTGCTCTCAACTAAGCCAACGATAATTTCACAGATCAAGAATACAAACATACTTTACCTGCAACTATGGACCTCTTGTTCAAAGCCTTGCGTAGTATACTTAATGCTTCAGTCTTTATTTTTTCATTTTGAATATCGGCATTAACAACAGCAAGGGTGATGGATGACCGGATTTTCTTTTCTGCCGTAATGATCGCCGAGTCTATACTTTTCGCTGCTTGTTCAGCCAGAGCATGCACTTCGCTTCGCAAATCTACAAAAATGAAGATCGAATGTTTCAAGAATTGTTCTGTATTTCTCAGCACAATATTCATTATTATCGCGTTGGTGAACTTAACTGTTTTTATATTGGATAGCTCAATCAGTTCTAAACTGTTCTTCCTATTATACTGGATAGCTCCATCAGTTCTAAACTTTTCTTCCTATTATATTGGATAGCTCCATCAGTTCTAAACTGTTCTTCCTATTATACTGGATAGCTCCATCAGTTCTAAACTGTTCTCCCTATAGAGGTCCAGCAAGGACCATTATTTATAGTTCCAGTGCTACTACAGGGGGAAACCGTAGTACCTGGAGAAAACCTGCAGTGTTTGTGCAGTCAAACTGAAAGAGCTCCTATATATCACATACAACTGAGGCGAAATTTGATCATCAGACAAGTTTTGGAACATATTCAGGTGTAAATAAACAGCATAAACGAAATACATCGTAAGTATAAGTTGCCTTTTGTTCAAGACCATGGAACCGACCTTCACTGCTGCGTTTTCGTCTTGTATCCGAAAACATCCCCCTAACATCATCAATAGTCGTGGATATAGTCGAGTTCAGAATTTTTTGAGCTTCCTTCAACGATGTAAGCACCGTCTCTTTTACCTGGAATTGAAGAAAGTATGGTATGCCAGTTCACATATGAACTGAGAAAAATATTTTTCCTTGATTGCTATTTGGAACCTGAGCGTGTTGGTAGCTCAGTGGCACGGTCTTAGCCAGCCTACCGTCCAGCCGTCTTATGGACGGCCATCTTAGAATTTGGACGGTCACTTGAAAAAGACGGCTTTTGGACGGCTGATTATCATATTGACGCCTTTCTAAAAATCTGTACATTGTACACTGTAGTTGATAACTCCAATTCGCAAAATAGTGCAGACATGTAGCGATCATGTACAATAGGTCTTCTACAGTCTAATGTCTTGTCATTGATTCCTGTCATTGTCTAAGAACTCTCGTTGTCTTCACTAATCATTGACAGTCAAATTTGAGGAAATTCCAGTCAAATAGCTTATTTGGCTAACATTGGAATGTGAATTGATCATGCAAGTTTGTAACTGAATCTTATCTGTGATTTTGTCCTCTTAATAAGCCATCAAAAATATACAGTAATAATATGCTGCCAGAGAGTAAGTCTTTATACCATCCTCGCGCAAACGTTAAGTTGTATGTCAAATATACCAAATTCCCTATCCTGGCTTAGACCCTGCACAGTGGTTATAGTGTACGTGACTTTCACCTCTGTGACTGGCGTATAATTTCTTCTCAGTCCAATGTGAGAAGAGTGCTCCAGTTTAATTCCACAGTTTTCTCCATGCAGTTACTGCGTGGCTCTTCTATTACTAAAGATGGATCAATATGAATGGCCCTTACTGGACCTCTAGGGAAGAACACAACTGTAATCCTTACCTTGGCGTCAATATCACGGATGGCATAACGAAAGATGAACACCGCGGACCTGATGTCATCACAGATCGAAGCATCAACGGATGGTGGCAGAATGGCTTCACACGATGGGTTTTCAGCTCCCCAAGATATGCTTGGAAGCAGCAACGCAATCACCAAGAACGCTGAAAACATCCTAGAGACAATATAATTTATCATGTTTCCTGGAGTGAATGCAAAATGAATGTCTGCTTACTGAAATTGAACATTAAAATTAATACTGCTTGCTGAAAAAGATTCATTACTCTAATAACAAAACTATCCTCTACCCACCTTACCTAAAATACACTCAAATTCTCTTGACTTTTAAACAGAAAAATGCTTTCCCCTGTGTCTCTGTAAGAATCACTAAGAATCCTTTTCCAGATTTAAAAATCTATTATGTTTTACTTATAAAGCTCAAATAGTTTACTTAGCTGTTCGGACTAACCGTCAAGCATTGGCTAATAAATGTCGGAAAGAACACAAGAGAAAGCATTAAACAAACAACGAAATAACAATTTCATAGTTAAATTTTCGGAAAATATAATACATTATATGTAAATGCAAATTCGCCAGACTGTTCATATAGTATATATCATTTTGCACGTATTTTATTGCAAGTTTAGATTACATTTCTAAAACTCTATTAATCGCTCATCGTAATACTTAGTGTTCAAATTATGATTCAGATTTACGGAATGAATGTTATGAAACTATAATTGGTCGGTGGATTGCCTAGTCTACGCTTGTTGATCTATAATTAAGCTAAACAAATAATTATTAACAGTGTTGTATGGCACAATCATTACATTGGAATATCATTATAGCATAATCGCATGGCACAATTTCAATGAGTACAAATTCTCATGAATATAAAGACCGTATTAAAGTGTCTCGTTGTAGTACAGTAAAATGAGTCTTTGTTATGGAGTACAAAGAGAGATTTTGATACAGGTATTTAGAATTGATTTTACATTCATGACCTTCGTGGATTTGAATATTGAAAATTTAATACCACCGGCTTGTACAAGCGACCGTTTGTCGGCACAACTTGGGCTTCATAATCTAATTTTGACTTTCAAAAAAATTATGTCGAGTCTATGTTTCAGTTATTTTCTGTGTGTCTATACACAAGAAATGAATGACATATCTTGCCCATGTCACGCCATTTGTTGTCTGAATTGATCCAGTAAATACATTGGCACATGTTCTTCCGCTACCTGAAAGATCAAGAATACGATATCAGCTAGCTTCTCTCATCAGCTCAATCTAACTAAAATAAATACTTATTTATACTGGATAGCTCTATCAATTCTAAACAGTTCTTCGTAGAAGTCCAGCCATCACTTAATTTTCCAGTTTTAGAACAGGAAGAAACCAGAATACCTGGAGAAAACCTACGGTGTTTGGTAGAGTCAAACAGGAAATATCCTTCTCACATGCGACTGAGGCAAAATTACAATGAATCAAACAACTGCATAATGCAGGACTCGAACCCCAGTGGCGTAGTCAAGGGGGGGGGGGGGGCGGTCGTCCCCCCAATGATCTTCAAAACCGTTCTCATGAAAAGTTCAAATCCGGCGAGATATTGGTGGGGGGGGGGGGTTAGGTGAGGTAAGCAACGAGTCAAATCCAATTAAAATCTCCCAAACCATAGACGACAGATAGACATAAGATATCATAAAGATATTTTCACGTGTGTTGTGCCTTGTTCTAATGTAATAACAGAATTTTGTGATTTATGACCTTCCAATTACTTTTTAAAACTCATATCAGAATGCGGGAAATGGCATTTCCGAGCCCTAGAAAATGCAAAAGTTTCCCGGGGGGGGCATGCCCCCGGACCCCCTTTGGTGGTTCAAGGCTTCGCCACTCACTACTCGCCCCCCGTAAACTTTCGACCCTGGCTACGCCACTGGCAGGAAGCGAACCTCAGTCACAGGAGTGAAAGGCACATGCAATAAATACCGTGCTGCCAACATTACCCAATCAATTCCAAGGTACAAGGAAATATCTACAGAATTAATCACACTGTAGTAATTTCCATGAATGTTCTACATATCAATGAGCACTAACCTTTCTCGATAGTTTACTGTAATGTAAGAAATCTTCAAAGAAGGCCAAAGCATTTACAACTTCATCTGGAAGGTCGGCCGCTTTTCCACTATGCAAAGAAAGAATCCAAAATCATGAACTAGAGATCACGCAGAAATGAGATACTTTACCAGAGAAAGTCAAACAAACAAACAAGCAAGCAAACAAACAAACAAACAAACAAACAAACAAGCAAGCAAACAAACAAACAAACAAGCAAACAAGCAAACAAGCAAACAAACAAGCAAACAAGCAAACAAACAAACAAACAAACAAACAAACAAGCAAGCAAACAAGCAAGCAAGCAAGCAAGCAAACAAACAAACAAGCAAGCAAGCAAGCAAACAAACAAACAAACAAGCAAGCAAGCAAGCAAGTAAGCAAACAAACAAACAAACAAACAAACAAACAAACAAACAAACAAGCAAACAAACAAAGCAAGCAAGCAAGCAAACAAACAAACAAACAAACAAGCAAGCAAGCAAACAAACAAACAAGCAAGCAAGCAAACAAACAAACAAGCAAGCAAGCAAGCAAGCAAACAAACAAACAAACAAGCAAGCAAGCAAGCAAGCAAGCAAACAAACAAACAAACAAACAAACAAGCAAACAAACAAGCAAGCAAGCAAGCAAGCAAGCGAAATCATAACTTCCTGGCGAAGGTAAATATTACGGTCCAAAAAACAAAGCTACATGTGATTCACTTTCCTTACCTTGCGGTAGAGTCCACAGAGGATCTTACATATTGTCCAAGGCAGGCCAGGAACTGATGAGTGGTTTCGACATGGTATTGTTTCAAAGCTGTGATTATACCGACAATAAACGGCACACAGTCAACAGCATCGCCTGGCTTTCGTGGAACCATTCCAGCTTAGAAAGAAATGGCGTAGTTTAGTACAGTACAAGCACAGTATAGTACAACAGAGAAACCACAGTGCGTAAACAGTGCGAAAACCACCTTTGCTGTACTTTACTTTACTCTACTTTACTTTACTTTACTCTACTTTACTCTACTTCACTGTACTTCTACAGTACTGTGCGGTTCTGTACTATGTTGTACTGCAGCTGTGCTGTACTGCACTGCATTGCACTAGACAGTATTGATGATCAAAGTACTATTGAGCAACGTACCTAACTGTTTCACATACACCAACTTGGGTAATTGGGAAATTACACATAACGCAGTCAACAAAGGAAGATATCCAGTCCTCTGTGTTGTAATGTAAATCTAAAAATCGTACGAACTTTAGATAGATAGCTATAAAGTGTTTCAATAAAAAAGTTAGAGATTAAACACCTTTCCAAAATACAGACACGGACCTTTTTTAAAGGATCGTGGACACCAGCAGACTCGAGATAAGTGGACAGTTCAGACATCAATGGACTTTCTTCACTGGGATAAGGTTTATTGGGATCTTGATAATGTGCTTCGATGTCTTTGATTAAGGACCTGCAACAATATGTTAGTATTAGGCTAGGAGTGGGGTTAGACTTAGGATCAGGGTTAGGATAAGGGTCAAGAAGGGTTAGGAGCCACCCAGTTGCCCTCTTTGAAAGTAAAATGAGAAAACTAGAAGAACATGTACGTACTGGTTTAATGTGTTTAAACTACTTTCAAAATGTTTTGAGTCAAATTTACAAGAAAAATTTAACTCATTGGCAATCTGTCTTCGAAGTAATTGCATCTGGCCAACCTGAATAACAAAAAGGATAATTAGAATGAATGGCGATAACTCCTAGGACATCAATAACATTTTCGTGGCTAAAACACAAGTGTTGAGAAACAATAGATACCTTCATAATAGTGTCAAGAAACTGAGGCCACAGTTTCGCACACTTCTGACAAGCTTGTGGATAAACTTTCGAAGGATTTGCTGGAAAACATCAAACGATATCATACAGTATATATTTGTTTAGGTTTGCAAAGTGCAACAATAGGCGAAAAGGTGTAATTCTTACCAACAACCTTCTTCACAGGAGTCAAGTTAGCGGCGAGATTTTCGAGAAGTCCGCGAACAACTGCATCTTTTTTGAGAGAATATTGGACTATCCTTACAAACGTCTAAAACATGAAAATAGCTCTATCAGCAGTGTTTTCAATAAAAGGCGGTTACCGGCGCCTATTAGGCCTTTCACGGCCACCTATTTCTTTGTTTATTTGCAAAATCTATATTTGTCTTTTATGTGGAAATTTTGAGGACAGACGCGGCCTATTCTTGAAATTTAGCCTGCTATTACAATAATTAATGAAAACACTGCTATCAGTATTAAACTGTTCTCCTTAGAAATCGACAAAGGATAATTGCTGTAATGTTACCACAGGAGGAAACCTGAGTAGCAGGAGAAAACCTTATCACAACCCGCATTACCCGACGTATATATATACACAGTAACTTGTCGTAGCTCAGTGGTCAGAGCACTGCATCGGAATCGCAGGTTCGATTCCTGCCGGAGGACCTTAGAGTTGCATTTTTCGCAGCCGTTCCCGGTAAGGTTTCAAAGTTGTATATATTTATCACTCGTAATTCCATCAACAAACAACCTTCAACTTTAAGTCCCACCGAGTGAAAATGCAAGATTGCTGCCGGATTACGTGGGTCGCTCTATCAGTGCATAGTAATTCGTACTGAGAAACCAAGTGCAAACCTGCAGTTCCTTGACAATCATAAATGAGAGAAGTTTGTCCAATCCTGTCAAGCCAAACGAGTCAACACTGTACTGTAGTTCACGAAATAGCAACAGGTTGACCACTTCTTCTTTCGTCCTGTAATCATACCATGCTCCACTTTCCTCGATGTAACACGTTGATCTACGATGTATCAGGGAAGTGAGTGGAAAACACGACAGAATTTAAATACGATATTGCTCGATTTACACTAGAGACGAATGATCCGTTCGGACGAACTTGGGCAAAGAAAAGATAGTGCGTCTGATAATTCGTCTGTGTATGAATTTGTCAAACATACTGGTCATCCGTCAAAACGAACTATCTGTGTAGTTCGTCTCCACGGACAAACCTGTGTGCGTAGTTCGTGGATGATCCGTCTATGTGTATAAATACGGCATTAGACAAACTATCAGGAAAATATCAGGCTTGATTTGTCCCCAGAACCATTGACAGTATATATCAGGCCTGGAAAAAAAGTATATCTTTCTGGGACCAATGTGATCAAACAAACAAATTTCTGTCAATATTCGGGCAGTTTGCTAACAAGCAAAGAACGAAAAGCTTAGCCAAACATGTCCACTCTTTCCCTCCAACCCCTGTTGATCACACAACTGCACTGCAAATCAACAAATATCTAGATCTGTGTATCTAAATATATCTTATGGTCATCTGCTTCTAGAGTATACACTCTAATATCAAATACTAGATTGTTGACTGTTGTACAGGTTGGCATTCTAGGAATTTTCTGGGAACACAAAAATTTTCTGAGACCAAATGGTCCCATTGTCCGATACTTTTTCCACCTCTGGTGTATATCGTGTGTTTACACTAAGATGGAGGAAGCACGTTAACAGATAATGCGTGTTGACGGATGAACACGATCTGTCATTAGTATATATCGGTCCGATGTCCATGCTTACTTTGGATCGGTAATTCTTAGAATCTCCCTGGCCAATCGTCCAATGAAATTCACGGATTCATCAACAGGCGGAAATATAGGAATTGGGATGGCTGTTGATTGGTAGATCGACTGCCAGTCATAAACCTGCCAAAAAAAATAGATTACACGATTATAAATCTCTGACACTCATACAACAATAACTTCAATTCAAAGCTGACAATGTGATTCTACTTAAGTTACAGTGAAGTCATTTTCACCCTCGATCTCGCACCATTGTCTCGTGTCCACTCAAGCAAATTCACGAAGTGTCTACACACACAAACCTTGGTTCGTAAAAAGCTGTTGCATTCCTGTTCAACATTATAATTGATCATTCTTGAGACCTCCTCTTGCCAAATCTTCAAACCATAAATATTCACATAATCCTGAATGTACTCAAAAGATCGTTTAAATGCGTCCATGCGATTTCCAAGGTCCTTTAATCTTGGACGAAGTTCTGTCTGTAATTGAAACAAAAGGCCACATTTCGATTTTGTCACATTGGTGGGTTTCAGTAAGCGTTACGAGACAGCAGATCGTGGTAACACTTAATATATAAGAGCAAGAAAAACACTTATAGCAGCAAGAAAATTAAACTAAATCCTTCAATCTCTATCTATTTTTCACCAATACAAGACTGTTACAAATAAAGAAATTTAAAAGTATTTTCTCATTCTGATCTGGTTGACCTCTATAATACGTACTTTGATTTTAGGATTAAATATAAGCCCCTGATGCAAAGCTCCTGCAACTTGACGAACAAGTTCCTTTCTGATTCCATCTTCAAGAAGTTGTTTGGGATCAACCTAAAAGAGAATCACATTTCGTGAACTCTGGTCGAAATATCTGAGAAAAGAAGTTGTAAGAATTCAGCTACTCTTGGCCTTTCACCTTTCCCTACCTTAATAATGCCGACTAATGTCGTTTTCATCATGAGAATCCCCTCAGTAAATACGGAGATACTGTGAGTGAATCGGGCAACCTAAGTAAGATTTACATTGTATTTATATCTAAATAACATTTCTATATTGTACATTAGTGTAACAGCGCTGAATTAAAGTCGATATATCAGTGGCGTAACGTTATATCAGGGTGCCCCCGGTTCAAAATTTTTAAAGGCCCCTCTAGTACGAATGCCGAAGGCACAAGCCTGGGGGGTCCGGGGGCATGCCCACCCCCGGAAAATTTTTAAATCTAGAGTCTGAAATTCCATTTTCTGGCCCTTTGGGGGAAGATTTTACAGAATTCTGACGTTCAGAAAACGACATTTTAACATAACAAAATGTACAATTTGTTTGGCCCCCGACAACTCAGTTCAGGGTGCCCCCCCTGGAAGCCCGATCGCCTGGGTGCCCCGGCTCTTACCGGGTAGAGCTCATAGGAGTTATGCCACTGCAATATATTTTGATTCAGAAGCGTCGTATTGTCTTTGCAATTCTCATTAATAATTCATGAAGAAAACACAAAGCAAATCATGACCGTGAAGAAGCTTGATTTACAGTTCATTTTTCTCACCAAATATTATTCATGTCTTGACAATTATTGAAGAATACGAACATTTTCATCAAGACGATTCACAAGCTATATACAACATTCGCGTACATTTAGCATATCTTATACAACAAGGCCGCCTATGCTGTATAATAAATCATATTACAAGATTGAAGAAGTCGTACCATGTAACGTTCGTCAAGTTGCGCATATTCTCGGAGTTTCTCTTTTTCTAGTCTGGTCGGAACCTGGAAAATCATCAGATTGACTTGAGCATGTTGGATTTTAGGAGTAAAAATTTACAGTAAATATTCTAAATTTTGGGAATCTCGCTTGATAGAACTGAAAGGTGTTTGCAAATGGAAATTTTCATCTACAAACACCTTCAACATTCAAAATTTACAGTGTATGCAGTTTGGGGTGGGACTCCTTCCACCACTGTACTGTAGGTTAATATACCTCTTTCATTTTGTTACTTAAAATCTGGATAATCTGAGCTAAGAGACCAAACATTGATTCAGGAATGATCTGTAGAACCTATTGGACAAACAGATAAACGTCATCAAACTACAGTATATGCATCAACTATAAAACTATTACGTACTTTTCACTGTGCGTATATACAGTACCTTCCTAACATAGCTCACAAGTTCACCAGAATAGTACTGGGACACACTGACTAAATCAGGACTGTTCGCCTGACCGATCCGAACTAGTGGTAGATCAAGTGCTGACGCCATCTAAAGAGAAGATTTATTCCAACAAGGTAATTTAGAACGTATGTCACTGAAGTATGAACGTAACGATTTTAAAATAGATTTACGACGGCAAAAATAGGACCAGGATGTTTCTAGACAATGAACACAAAAATCTGAAAAATACTTAAAACTGCACAAACCTTAAGGAACGTAGCTCGTAGTTTTCGTACAAGAGAAGGACTTTTCTTGATCCCAGATTGCATGTTCCCAGTGTAACTAAAAGTCAAAGAAAATATAAATAAGTAAGCGTACACGCGCAACTTCAACTATCGCTGATCCTACTTCACCTGTCAATTATAATCCAAGCATATGATAAATCGGCAACAAGCTGGATAACAATCAGAACCTATGACAACAACAAGAGAATGTTAAGGAGGCTCCCTACAGTTTTAATTCTGTAGCACGCAAATGTGCTCTAAGGTCCATTATTTGCTCATTTTGCAAGGTATGGTCACGAGACTTGGCCATCAGATTGCCACAATATGGCGTATTACGAAGAACAAAAAATGTTTTTAAATATTTACGTTGCCATGGTAACAACGCGATTTAGAGATTGTCGTATTTTTATCTTCTTTTTTAATTTTTTGGATTTTCCTTCGGTAAAACTTTTTTATTTTTTGAACACGAGCACCTAAAGTACAAAGTATTGAAATATGCGATTTAAAAAAAATTCCTCAGAGCCGAATTTTTTTTATTGCAAAAAAAACGTTCTTTTGAGATTTTTTTGTACAATACTTTGTACTTTAGGTGCTCGTGTTCAAAAAATAAAAAAGTTTTACCGAAGGAAAATCCAAAAAATTAAGAAAGAAGATAAAAATACGACAATCTCTAAATCGCGTTGTTACCATGGCAACGTAAATATTTAAAAACATTTTTTGTTCTTCGTAATACGCCATATTGTGGCAATCTGATGGCCAAGTCTCGTGACCATACCTTGCAAAATGAGCAAATAATGGACCTTAGAGCACATTTGCGTGCTACAGAATTAAAACTGTAGGGAGCCTCCTTAAGACCAAAGTGGAGCTAAACAACCAGTCGGGAATTTTTTTGCTCTCCATTGTAATTGTCCATACAGATGACAGATCAGCTGTCCTTACCTCCTCTTTAATATTGATAGTTCTAATCATTTGATGTAGAAACATTCTGATATCGGCCAAAAACTGACAAACTTGTAAGTTGCTTTCCAACTGATGAAATTCTTGAACCTAAAGTAAAATATACCTGTAAGTAGTCTGTCAATTTACCTAAACTAATTTATTTATAGCCTTGATTGCTCTATCAGTTCTAAACTGTTCTCCCTAGAGGTCCAGGAAGAGCCACATCTTATTATTCCAGTGTTACTACAGGAGGAAACCTAAAATAAACTAACATTTTTATACTGGATAGCTCTATCAGTTCTAAACTGTTCTTCCTAGAGGTCCAATAAGAGCCATCCCTTGTTGGTCCAGTGTTACTACAGGAGGAAACCCAAACTAAACTAACTTTATTTACACTGGATAGCTCTATATCAGTTCTAATCTGTTCTTCCTAGAGATCCAGTAAGGATCATCCCTTCTTGATCCAGTGTTACTATAGAAGGAAACCCAAACTAAACTAACTTCACATGTACTGGATAGCTCTATCAGTTCTAAACTGTTGTCCCTATAGAGGTCCAGTATTAAAGAGTCAACCCTACCTCTTCCAAAGCTTGCATAAGTTGCACAATCTTTCTGCCAGCCGCGGTGGAATCTTCATAATCCAGGGACTGGATTTGAGTTGACATTTCTCGGAACCAAGCCTGGAGGTTTTCTGTGTATTGAAATATATACGATATAGAAATAAATATATCTTTTTCCTACTAACAGACTCTTCTGATGAACCATCTTCGCTCGAAATATTTTTAATCTTCTTCAGGCTGAGAATATCTAACACATCCAGAGTTTCTTAAATATGTCATATGTCGAAGTGACGTATGGGGATAGACTTGCTCCTTCACAAAACTCCAAAACTTACCATTCTTTTGAACCCTAGTCAGAGGCTTTACTCCAGAAAACACATCAGCAAGTTCATCAATTCTTTCAACACTTTCTTTCTTGTTCATTTCCCACTTGTCCTGTTTCTCTGACAGCATTTTCTTAAAAAGCTCTTTAACGACGTATTCAAACTGTGCTGTATTCAAGAGTATATCAAACCAATTGCTTGCATTATAACCGCTCGTCAAAACAATTTCACGGATAGCACGACAACGTTTGTGGTTTTCTGAAACTGTAAAAAGTAATAAGATATAAAAAAGAAATTCTCAGCAAAACTTTGAGGTGTTTGTAACCTTTTTCTGGTAGTTCAGACACAAACCACAGGAGCTTATTGTAGAATACTACCTCCACTGGACCCCACGTTTAAGATATTTTTTCACGTAGTTCAGCTAGACACAAACCACAGGAGCTTATTGTAGAATACTACTTCCACTTGACCACCACATTTAAGACAACTTGTTTCATAAGTTTTCTGCCTACCTCCATCAGTTGTATGCAGTAAAACCCAGCATAATGTAACATTACAATCACGAATACAGTTCATCAATTTAGGAATATTATCCAGTACATATTCTTCAGTAAGAAAACCTTCCTTAAGAAACTTCGAAACCTTAAACACAAAAAGAATATGATTCCATCATTCAACACAACTTTGAATCACATTCAATGGCAGTTTGTGTATAACTCTCTTGACCTGGATAAAAGATATTGTTACAACAAAATTTTTAGTACCTGTGTGTTTAATTTCTGGACATTATCAATATGTCGAACAGCCTAAAAGATAAATAAAACGTTTATCATTGATGATTATATAATTTTGAGTACTTTAGTTCTAATTACTGTATGTACTTTAGTTCTAATTCATATTTACTGTGCAAATTAGTTCTAATTATATTAAGTTATAATTGTATTTATAGTTCTAATTATGCACTCCTTACAACTCACCAGATCTTTTACATTTGTCAATTCAACTGTGTTATTCAATGCTGTCTTGGCCGCTCTGTAAGGTTCCCATTGTTCCACAAGATTCACTATTACTCCCATGTATATATTAATCACCTACAAATAGGGTTAATACTCATTATGGTTTAGCCCATTAACTGGCAGTACCCTACCACTGACAAGTAAAATTGTCTGGCGTTAGACAGAGTAAAATGCGTTAAACATCAACAAGCAAGCTAGATACAGGTCAGTCAGTCAGTTGGTCGGCTGGTCAGTCATCCATTCATTTAAAGCATTTACTTAATCATGAATGATATGTACAGTAGCTGCAGCTAACACTGATGGGGTTGATAATCTACTTCTATGCATCCTAAATCACCTTGTCAAAATTCTTGTTTGGAGAAAACAGGGGTATCTGGAGAAAACCCACAATTTTCAGCAGACAGTTGACTGACCCTTTTTACATGACTATCTAATCTTCATAGTGAGTGCTCATCCAGTCCACAATCTCAGAGGTGAAAGGTGGTAATTGCTCTGACGACTCCGCCACTGAAGTCTCCCCTGGCAGTCAGTTGGCTGGTCAGTCAGCTGGACTCGGTCAGTCAGTCTTCATTAACTTTGAACTTACCCAATTATCAGGGAAATGTTTGTCAACAATCTCTCTCATGGTGGCTTGTTGCGAATTAAGGATATCAGGAGCAAAATACAGTATCACATACAGCATGGCAGCTTGGGTTGCCAAAGCTGTGCTACGATGTTCTGGGAGTGGATAAGATGAAACCTAAAGAATGTTATGATGATTTCCTTGTAGGTTTGTATGGTGATAAAATCTATTTTGTTTTCATGGAAATCACCATTTTTATTTATTTCACAAAGCTTTCCATCCATAAGCCCGGATCATCAGTGTAGGTCGCTACTAGCCTCCTGATGAAAGGCCTTCGCTCAAAACGTCAAAGTGTATTTAATCTTTTCCTGTAGTTCAGACACAAACACTGGAACCCTGCAGTTCAAAAGCTTTGGTAACTAAATAGACATGGTATTTTCCACAAACACAAGATAACCAAACAACATTTCCACAAGGTTCAATTGCAGAATACAAACGATTAAAAACATTAACTGTTAAATATATGGTCAATCGTATTGGCAACGTACCTGGTTGTATATATCATCTGAACGAAGACGTGCGACCAGCATTTTGATAAATGTTTCAGATATTGGAACACGACTAAAGCACATACAAGTTAAGGCATTATTGTTGTCAGAAACAGTTGAAGGTTAAAAGAGCAAATGTACAAAACAAATGTACATTCAAAGGGTAAATATACAAACCTAAAATAATCTTCAGGATAGTTAGGTGGTCTTCTTCCAGCAGTAAAACCTGTACTTCGAAGCAACTTGCATACATCATCTATGTTTGACTCTATGTCTGCTCTTGCTGCACTAAAATTGCAATTTAATTTTCTGTCTTGCATGATAATCTATGTAAATTTTACTGTGAAGAATTAGTAGAAGTTCTGCTATTTGTTTGTCATACCAGTATCTGTAGTAAGAGACCAGCATTCTCTCTCGTACTTCACCATCAAATTTCATATCAATAAGCAACAACATTACTCCGTAAAGATACAATGCCTCAGCCTATAACAGGATATGTACTCCTTAGCTTGTTATCATGGTCCTTAGCTTGTTATCATGGTCCTTTGCTTGTGATCATGGTCCTTTGCAGGATGAACAGTCACAAATAAAGTCATTGTCTATTCTTACATAAAACTGAACAATGTTGCCGCAGCCTATTAGGCCTTTTATGGCCAGATACAGGCGTACGGGCCCAAATTTTTAGGGGGGGCAGAGAACATTTTCCCCAACTAGCACTGAAAATGTCCTACTTTTAATTCAATATTACTCCCCCCCCCCAATATAAGTTCCTAGTTGTTCAATAACACTTTTATTTCCAAATTACACAGACTAGATTGCTTTGGTTAAATTTTTTGCCTGGCTTGGGCTGAAAATTTGCCCAACTTGTTGACCTTTCAATTTTTTCTGGGGGGGGGAAGCTGCCCCCCAGCCTGTTACGCCTGTAGCCAGATATTTCTTCTTTGTCTATTGCAAAATTTATATTTCCCTTTCACGTGGAAATTTTGAGCACAGATGCCTATTTTTGAAATACCGTATAGCCAGCTAATCAGCTATTACAATTATTATTGAAAACACTGAACATATGCGTGTCAATTACAACTAGTTGCTTTGAAGCAACTTTCTGTACATGACCATTCAAAGTGACTATGTTGCATTATACAGCACAAACCATAAGTTGTTTGCCATCTGCATTGACAAGCAATGTCTCCAAGGTTTGCTGGATAAAAACACCTTCATCCAGTTCTTCTAAGAACCTACAATAATTTGAACCAACATCACAAGTTTGTTTGCCCTGGTTCCAGAGGCTCTTAAAGAACGGCGAGGCCAAATAACGGCGAGGCGAAATAAATACGAGGCGAAATAAATACGAGGCGAAAGAGCCTCTGGTCAAATCGATTACGAATCTCACTTCCATACTTGATAAGGTTCAGAATATGAACCTCGCATGTCATTGGCTGTTTGTAAAAACATGTCAAACTGGAGTATTCATGCTTGATTGATTTTATATAGTACCTAGGTATTAAAATCATTGCTACATTTAGCAGGTTATAATTAGTTCAATGTTAGTTTATCTGGTTTGACATGTTTTTACAAACAGCCAATCACATGCAAGGTTCAGATTCTGAACCTAATCAAGTATGGAAGTGAGATTCGCAATCGATTTGACCAGAGGCTCTTTCGCCTCATATTTATTTCGCCTCGCCGTTATTTTGCCTTGCTGTTCTTTAAGAGCCTCTGGAACCAGGGTAAAGGTTGTTCAGACCATTATCATCCAATCTTACAAATCATCAATGCATACTAGAAGTCTAGTACATAAATAGAGAAATAGCTTAATGTTGTGTGCATTTGTAAGTCTATGTTTACCAGACCAACCTGTTCAAGTCTGTAATATATTTATAAACACTTTCAAAGGCAAGAAAAAACCGAGTTAAAATATCAATGTGATTATCTCTGAATTCTGAGTCAAGATCTTGTAATTCCTAAATAAGAATAAAACAAAATAAGAATATAATATATCATGCTGCTATATGTATTCAGTCAGAACTGTGATTTGAGAATCGTAATCCTTACCCTAGAATCGTAACCCTTAGCTACTTAACTTTGCCCCTTCCAAAGAGGCATATTATTAGATCAGTGGGCATGCCACCCATGTCAATTTCTATACAAAAAGGTTCCAATCCTCCCGATTTTGATCAAGAGTTACCCGATTTCTATGTTTCTCCTGATATGAATCTGGACCCTCCAATTTGTTAGAAAGATTCGCTTATTGTTATTTAATTAGTTTAAAATGAAAAATATGTTATTAAAAATGGATGTACCATGCCTTTTGTCAGCAGTAAGGCACTACCAATGAAGAAAATAGGTGACATAATCACCTTGTTATCTTATGGTACATTCACAGTAAAGTCTAAGCTGAACCACTCTGGAAAGTTTGTATCGCGCAACCAAGATATCGGGTGCACAATTTTGATTCCTCTATACATTTACTATTAAATTTTCGAAATCTCGGTTGCACGATTTCCAAACTTTCCAGTCAGGAAGCTGAACACATTCTAGAGGCAAAATACAAAGGTTTGAAATAGCCAACCTCGTGATTTCTGGCTACTTAAGATTGGAATATCTGTATACCCCCAAATACATGTGTACTGTGCATAATTATTTACACCCTTCCTCTAATAAACGCCTCCATGAATGTGTATAATATTATTGTGTTTACAAAATAAATACTCAGACGGTTAGACCGTTCTAAAACGCCTTTACAGCAAAAATCCTGCATGGCAATGACTGCAGTTTATTTATACACTCGATAACATACACAATACTTTGCTTAAACAGATAAAACTTACTGGTTTTGCGTCGATTTTCGCTTCGTAAAATTCTGGACCACGGAAGTATGAGAAATCGGTCAAAACCTCGCCATATTTTAACTGATTTCTCTTGTTGTCCAGGCGAAATTCTGGAGGAATAAAGTCAGAAAGACGTAGAAGTTCTGCAATAATCGCATTTCCTCTGCTTACAAGTTTTAACAAAGTTTGACCACAAAGATTGTTTTCAGCAAGAAAATCCACCATCTTGGTTCTTCACTACTATTAAATACCAGGTTTTCACTTGTTTCCATCTATCAAACTGACGTTACGCAATTTTCTAGATTTTCAAAGATTTTCATATTCGTTTTTCTTGATTTTTCTTCATCAATTTGGTTAGGGTTAGGTTAGGGTTAGGTTTTGGGTTAGGGTAGGTTTTAGGGTTAGGGTCAGTTACAAAGTTTACTTCAAAGTTGAAAAAATGACGTAACGTCAGTTTGGTAGATGGAAACAAGTGGCGACCTAAATACCATCATGTGTCGAAACTACGATAACTCAGGGGGGGGAATGGAAGCCAGCTTAATTCAGTTTTTCTGAGGTTTGAGTCGGAAATACTTAACGCCGAACATTGGGCTGTATATGAAATTGAAGCTATTAAAAAGTTCTATTTTATATAAAAACTCAAGACTTTAGGTAAAAAGGAAATACTTAAACTTTGAGCGAAAATTTGCCGTATTTTACAAAATTGCGGTTGCAGTTTACTTAGAGTTCACTGCAGGGTTGCCAGATTTGATGAATAAATAAGCCAAAAAATATTATCATAATCTCTCTTTTCTTAGAATTTAACAATGAGATCAAAAGGCCGCTTATAAGAATGTTTGGCTTAATTATTAATCAAATCTGGCAACCCTGGTTCACTGGACCAGACTGGACTAAACAGTCGACTAAATTATGCTAAATTGATATCAATTATGCTAAAAAAGAGGAATTCGTTTAAAATCAGGGACGCCGTCGCCGGAGCGATAGCAGGGCAGGGGGGGGGACAATGCGAACGTAAGGGCAGTCGAAAAATTTTTTCGCTGCCACGCCCTTTAATCGATGGGATTTTGATGATTTTCAAATTTCAACTCATTTAATTGTTATTTCTATGTACAAATATAGATCTAAAGTATGGATAGAAAACAATAGCTTCATTATGCACTGATCGTCTAATTTACAGCTGTATTCTCTTTTCTTTGCCAGTATTATTATTGTTTATTATATAAAGTATAGTGCTTTATAGAGATTTCGAGCACTGATAAAACTGATAATCTCACACGTGAGATTATTTATGATAATTTCACATGTGAAAATTATCGCTTTTGAAGTTTATGAAAATGGATATTTTATTTTATTTTGTTTGAAAAGACTGTCCTTTATATAATAAACAGAAAAATACATGGGTGCGCGGAAATACCAGATTTATTTCTCGTGTTGAACATGATATCTCACTCGTTCGCTGCGCTCACTCGTGAGATATCATGTTCAACACTCGAAATAAATCTGGTATTTCCGCGCACCCATGTATTATTCTCTATTTCATTTATATTATAAGGGCACTTTTGCCCACCTGCCCCCCTTAGGAAAGGGCAGGAGGGGCGCTTGCCCCCCCCCCGCGCCCCCCTCTCCGGCGTCCCTGTTTAAAATTACTTTAAAATGTCACTACTAATGTGTAAAGTTGTAAAATGAAAACATTTTAGCATTTAAAACAAGCTACAGTGCTACTGGCATCATTATTCTTGCAAACTTCAGGTAAAAACCATGCAACACGAGCACACAGAATAAATCTCAGTGGAATAAATTCAACTTCAAGCACGTGCTTCAAGCCTACCCAGAGAGCCGGGCTCGGGGAACGAGATTGCAAGGTATTGAGAATGAGAAATATCTGGAGAAATAGAGCAAGAATACAAGACTGGGGACTAGTCTGACTGTCTGAGCGCATTAATTTGGCTACGAATAACCAGTATTGGGGTACGAAGGTGGGTCGCAGTTTTCGGCGCAATGATTTTATAAAACACATCGGGTTCAGCAGTGCCTGGAGCAGGTCCATTTACTAAATTAACAAAATTGGATGAAAAAAACTCCAATCACACTGCGGCTGACGCTCGACCACACAAAATTTGATGATTTTTATCACGATGGTTTTTCTCTAATCCAAGAAAACTGGACCTATTCAATACCAAATCCCTCAGAATTTGAAATTGCAATGGTCAGTTTTGTCTTCAACTGTGTCTTGTCTTGTACAGTGGGAGACAAAACGGATTAAAGTATTTATTGAGCATTTATTCATTTTATTGAGCCAAGATTTAGCATTAAATATACAGTAAAACATGCAATAGTCAGTTTTGTCTTCAACTGTCTTGTCTGGTTCACCCACAAATGTCACATTATGTTTCTTTTTCAAGTCTCTTCTTTTGTAGAATATCTGGAAAATGACAGAAAGGAATGAACAATGAAACTGATTGACCGTGAAAGAAAAGAGAGGAAGAATGGAACGAAAAAGGAAATAATCGGGAAACAAAAGGAATGACAAAAAGAAGCAAAAAGAAGAAGAAAAGATTGAAGGAGGTTAAAAGAAATAAGAATGAAAAAATAACGAACGAACGAACGAACGAACGAAAAAATTGAAAGGTCAATCAATTTACAGTTTTAATATACAAGGATCGATATAGTTCCCTTTCAAAAACTTCTGATTTATAGATTATCAAAGCATTAGTTCAATACCTCATTTAGAGAATCTGAAATTAAATTATCTCTTCGAACCCGACGATTCAAGAATAACATGCTGACGACAGATGGCTCTGAAATTGAAAATATGTCTATGTAAACATTCCGTCGAGGACAGGGTATTGTTACTTGATGGGTGACAACCCAGCTCTGGCTAGATGTCCCTGAAAAATTATGTAAGTAGAGTTATGATTGGTTCTCTCCTGTGCTTCTAGGGTTTTTCTCCGGGTATACTCATGAAGGTTTTCTTCCTCACCAAAAGCAACCCTTTCACCTTAGCTTTGTTCCGCGATCAGACATGAGTCGTATATATGGTGCAACCAGGAGGCGCCCTAGTAAGCTCTCGTCTCGGACACGTTTGAGCTGCGTCAGTCCTTCGCAATTCAGCTGTCAGTTGCTCCTGTATTTTTCCTGGTGTGCCTATTTTCGCATGTCTGTTCTTTAATCCTATTTTGGTTTTATAAAGTTTAGTTTCAAGATTAATTCCTTAATTTGTTGATAAATGAAATATTATTTACCAGTGCTATTTCAATCATTTGCAATTCAGAGTCTTTTTCCAGGATGTAACGTTTCGCATGGAGTGTCAATAGAAATGGATATTGGCAAACTGTAAATGCTCTGAAACAAAAAAAAACATACAAGGCATTGAATGTGTGACTTGTTTATCAATATACTGCTAAAAATATACAATAACTCACCCATTTCTATACTTTCAGTACGTTGTCGTACTCCTTCGTGAGATCAATGTTCTTCAGGATGTCAATATACATGCATGCACGTGTAAGACACGATTGGTTTGTTGTTTAATCAGTTAGATGCATCTAAAACAATAAAAATATACCCTCCCCCGGCCAGAAAGCCCCACAATTCCACCTGGAATTCCACCGATTGCATCTGAAAACACAGGCACCCGAAGTCTCAGCAACAATCAATGCAATTTTCAAATGGAAAAACCCAAGCTATCCAGATTCACAGGTGACGTAAAACCTTATGCAATCTTCAAAGCCAACTTCAAGCATACTGTCGAAGCAAGATATGTAAAACGGGATGCGATTACAATTTTGAGACCGAGCCTCCAAGGGAAGCTACTGGATATGATCAAAGGGATAGGTCCTTATTATGATGCAGCCTTGCAGATATGATAACACCGGACATTTCACAATTTATGCCTATCAAAGAAGTGAGGAATATCGATTTTGCGACTTGGTGCATTTAGTAAGACAAAGTTTTAATAGGTTGAATGGGGTCGGCCGCGAAAACGACATCGACAAAATGAAATCTCTGATGAGAGCGAGCGCACGATTAAGAAGCACCTGGCAAAACCCAAAGGGAAAGGTTGGCAACATAACCGAAAAGGAGAATCACTATAAGTGTTTGTTATGCAAAGCATCTACACATTGGACTGATCAATGCCATAAATTCCCAGCTACGAATGCCACTGAACGCCTGAACTGTGTGAACGATAATCATGCACGCTTTAGTGGTTTGAAGATGGCTGGACGTGGTCATGTCTCCACCTGTTCTCGTAGTAGACAATGCCATGAAAAGGTCAATGGCCAACAGTGTAAATTCTATCATCATCATCTCCATGGTGCTAATACATCAGTAATTTCTTCAGTCACAATAAAAGGAGAAGCGCTCCGGCCAACATTTACTGCTGAGTTTATTGCTTCTCGGAATGTTGGGGGGAAACCAAGTCAGTCTAATAAGAGCATCGAAAGCTGAAGAAGAGCTTCGTCTTAAGGGAAAATATGTCACAATTACCATTGCAAAGGTTGGAGGTGAAGAAGAGTAACTAGCTACCAAAGTCTCTGGAAACCGCTCAACTGAAGAGGTAAGAAAGTCGCTTATTCTTCAGATCTTACTTCAGAAGCATGAGCAGCTAAAACTACTTATTGAGGACGAGAAACAATTTGAGGATGAGGAAAAATGGCTTGTTGATGTTCAAGAAACATTTCTTCGGTTAAAAATTGATACAGATGATTATATACAACAACAAATGAGTACAAAGGATAAGCAGGGGATTCAGGGGCCTGGGGCAGACCCGGAAGTAAGTCCCATTGAAAGTGCTACAACATCAAATACAATTGAAACAGCATCAAATATAGAGGAAAACAATTAAAATATACCCCCAAGGCCAGAGAGCCCCACATCTCCACCTGGAATTCCACCGATTGCATCTGAAAACACAGGCACCCCAAGCACAAGCAACAATCAATGCAATTTTCAAATGGAAAACCCCAAGCTACCCAGATATATTATACTTTAATGTACTTTACAAGATGTTCCCTTCTGCATCTCACTCGATTGAAATTAAGGTAGAAATGTTTAGGTGGATGGATATTTCGAGTAAAATAATATATACAATATTTTAGACCTGAACGGGAACGGCGAACCAGAGCATATTATAGTTAATTCAGAAATTCAACAGTTTTGAATAGACATTTTATTACTAGTTAGTTTCGTGCTACACACGTATGTGCAGTACTCTTCAGACAAAATGATCTAAATTATAGATCATATGATCATAATTATAATCTATGATTAGATCATTTTGTCTGAAGAGTACCACACATACGTGTGTAGCACGAAACTAACTAGTAATAAAATGTCTATTCAAAACTGTTGAATCTCTGAATTTTAACTATAATATGCTCTGGTTCTCCATTGAGCACTCTGCAAACGGTTTTTACTATATCGTCTATAGTCTATATACTATAGTCTATATACTATATACTATATAGGCCTACTATATACTATATACTATATACTATATACTATATACTATATACTATATATATATATATATATATATATATGTACACTATATATATATATATATATGTACACTATATATATATATATATATATATACACTATATATATATATATATATATATATTCAAATAAGTAATACCTGTCATACCTTGCACGCTCAATATTTAACTAGGTTTAAGATATTTTGAAGGACAACCTTTTTTGAATTGGCTGTATATATACAAGTATATAGTATATATATAGTATTTAGTATATAGTAACAAGTATATAGTATATAAGTATATAGTATATATAAGTATATAGTATATATAAGTATATAGTATATATAAGTATATAGTATATATATATAAGTATATAGTATATATAAGTATATAGTATATATAAGTATATAGTATATATAAGTATATAGTATATATAAGTATATAGTATATAAGTATATAAGTATATATATATAAGTATATAGTATATAAGTATATAGTATATAAGTATATAGTATATAAGTATATAGTATATAAGTATATAGTATATAAGTATATAGTATATAAGTATATAGTATATAAGTATATAGTATATAGTATATAAGTATATAAGTATATAAGTATATAGTATATAAGTATATAGTATATAAGTATATAGTATATAAGTATATATATATATATATAAGTATATAGTATATAGTATATATAGTATATAGTATATATAAGTATATAAGTATATATATAGATATATAAGTATATAATAATATATATATATAATATATATATTATATAGTATATATATATATATATAAGTATATAAGTATATATATATATAGTATATAAGTATATAAGTATATATAAGTATATAAGTATATACAGTATATATAGTATATAAGTATATATAAGTATATAAGTATATAGTATATAAGTATATAAGTATATAAGTATATAGTATATAAGCATATTATATATAGTATATAAGTATATATAGTATATAAGTATATAAGTATATAAGTATATAAGTATATAAGTATATAAGTATATATAGTATATAAGTATATAAGTATATACATATAAGTATATAAGTATATAAGTATATATAGTATATAAGTATATAAGTATATAAATTATATAAGTATATATATATAAGTATATAGTATATAAGTATATAGAGTATATAAGTATATAAGTATATAAGTATACAAGTATATAAGTATATAAGTATATAAGTATATAAAGTATATAAGTATATAAATATATAAGTATATAAGTATATAAGTATAAGTATATAAGTATATAAGTATATAGTATATATAGATATATATATATATTTATATATATATAGATATATAGATATATATATAGATATATAGATATATAGATATATAGATATATAGATATATAGATATATAAATATATAAGATATATAAGTATATAAGTATATAGTATATGTATATAAGTATATAAGTATATAAGTATATAAGTATATAAGTATATAAGTATATAAGTATATAAGTATATAAGTATATAAGTATATAAGTATATAAGTATATATATAAGTATATATGTATATAAGTATATAGATATATAGATATATAGATATATAGATATATAGATATATAGATATATAGATATATAGATATATAGATATATAGATATATAGATATATAGATATATAGATATATAGATATATAGATATATAGATATATAGATATATAGATATATAGATATATAGATATAAGTATGTAAGTATATAGATATATAAGTATATAAGTATATAAGTATATAGTATATAGAGTATATAAGTATATAAGTATATAAGTATATAAGTATGTATATATATATAAGTATATAATTATATATAAGTATATATATATATATAGTATATAGTATATAAGTATATAAGTATATAGTAATATATATGTATATAAATTATATAAGTATATAGTATATAAGTATATAAGTATATAAATAAGTATATAAGTATATAAATTATATAGTATATAAGTATATAGTATATAGTATAAGTATATATATATATATAAGTATATATAGAGTATATAGTATATAAATTATAGTATATATATATAGTATATAAGTATATATATATGAGTATATAAGTATATAAGTATATAAGTATAAGTATATAAGTATATATAGTATATAAGTATATATAGTATATATAGTATATATAGTATATAAGTATATAAGTATATAAGTATATATAGTATATATATAAGTATATAAGTATATAATATATAGTATATAAGTATATAAGTATATAGTATATATAAGTATATAAGTATATAAGTATATAAGTATATATATATAATTATATAAATATATATAATATATAGTATATATAGTATATATGTATATAGTATATATGTATATAGTATATAGTATATAAGCATATTATATAGTATATATAAGTATATAGTATATAAGTATTGTTTGGCATACTGTACTATTAGATAAAGCTAATGTATATAACTATGTATAAAAATATCCAATAAAATATATTACTTTCATAATTGTATTTGATCAGAATAATTAAAATATATGATTTGGAAGTACCTTGATGACTTGTATAAAACAAAATATTGCAGTTTCTGGAATGTTTATTAATATGTGTGAAGTTAATACGGCAGAAATCATTAAAAAGGCGTGTTTAAAGATTTAAGAGAAACCTAGAAAGCTTACCCTGAGGACCGAAAACAAAATATTGAGGAAAGGAACTGCTGAAACAGCTCTTCGATTAAGTGGTGAAAGTCGCTTAATCTATATAGGCCAAGGTGAGTACAGATCAGAATTCAGCATGAGCACCTGAAAAAACACATTGAGGACGAAACCAATTTGAAGATGAGGAAAATGGCTTGGATGCAGTTATGATGTTCAAGAACGTTTCTCAGAAACTACTGGATGTAGTCAAAGGGATGAGTCATTATTATGATGCAGCCTAGAATACTTAAATTTGAAGTATATGGTGACCCACGGTTTATAGCAGATATAATCGCACGGACATTTCGTTATACCTATCAAAGAAGTGAGGAATATCCCGATTTTGCGACTTGGTGTTTAAATACAAAAGTTAAAATAGGACAGATAGGGTCGGTTAAAAAATGATGGACAACAGAGGATTATAACACACAACAACATAAATGAGTACAAAGGATGAAAGTAGAATTTTAAGATCTGAAGCACAGGCCTGAGACAGATTTGTGCTGAAGTAAAAGGATGAGTCATTATTATGATGCATTATAGGAATACTTAAAATTTAGTATATGGTGATACGAGGTTTATGGCAGATATATTAACACCGGACATTTCACAATTTATGCTGACAAACAAGCGCATACAATTGAAGGAATATCGATTTTTGCGACCCACCATTACAGAGGCAAAGAGTTAAAGGTTGAATGGTCGGCGCGAAAACGACATGAACCAACAACAACCATAATACTTGCAAACACAGGTACCCTACACTGTAAAGAACAATGAATGCGATTTTCAAATGGAAAACCTAAGCTACCCAGAGGATTCACAGAGGAAACCTTATACAATCTTCAAAGCCACCTCAAGCACATACTGTCGAAGCAAGATATGTAAAACGGATGCGATTATAATTTTAAGACCGAGCCTAAGGAAACTACTGGATATGACTGAAGCGATAGTCATTATTAAGGATGCAGCCCAGAATACAACTTAGTATATGTAGACCCACGGTTTATGGTAGATATGATAACACCGACATTTCCCACAACGATTTCATCAAAGAAGTGAGGAATATCGATTTGCGACTTGGTGCATTTAGTACGAAAAGTTAATAGGTTGAATGTGGTCATTGCGAAAACGACATGGGATAAATAAATAACCATATGTTTGCACTGGTCAAACAGAAAATGTTTTCAGATGACCTTGAAAAGTAATAAAGAGTTAAAGCCACCTTTGTAAATATGATTTCTTGGATCACTAGCAAAATGAAATCTCGGATGAGATGTACTGATTGGCATTTAATCGGCAAAACCTGGGTATGGGAAAAGTTGTTGCTTGAAGTACAAAAATAACAAGCCACCTTGATAAATATGATTTCTTGGATCACTATGAGAAGCGGAAATCTCGGATGAGGCAAGCGCATGATTTAAAACGCCGGCAAAACCCAAAGGGAAAAGTTGGCCTGAAGCCCCACATCTCCACCTGGAATTCCCACTGATCTGAAAACACAGGTACCCCAAGCACTGTAGCAACAATGAATGCGATTTTCAAATGGAAAAACCTGCTTACCCAGATTCACAGAGGTAAACCTTTATACAATCTTCAAAGCCAACTTCACATACTGTCGGAAGCAAGATATAAAACGGGATGCGATTATAATTTTTGCGACTGAGCCTCCAAGGGAAACTACTGGATATGATCAAAGGGATAGGTCATTATTATGATGCAGCCTGGGAATACTTAAATTTAGTATATGGTGACCTACGGTTTGCGGCAGATATGATAACACCGACATTTCACAATTTATGCCTATCAAAGAAGTGCAGGAATATCGATTTTGCGACTTGCATTTAGTACGAAAAAGTTATTAGGTTGATGGGGTCGGCCATGAAAACGACATGGACAACAAATAATTATATGCTTGCACTGGTCAAACAGAAAATGTTTTCAGATGACCTTGAAAGTAGCAAAGAGTTAGCTTACCTTGGTAAATGATAGATTTCTTGATCACTAGCAAATGAAATCTCGGATGAGAGCAAGCGCAAGGATTAAGAAGCACCCGCAAACCCAAAGGAAAAGTTACTGCAAGCGGACGATCCACTGGTTGGAAGGAGCTTACAGCAGTTTATTTTGCAGGACAGGCCAGAAAGATCAACCTGAAGTGACTTGGAAAAGTGAATGACAGTTTGGCTCAGTTATTCCTGGTCGTGTTAAACAAACGATTGCTCTATGCCCGCAAGCGGACGATCCATCTGGTTGGAAGGAGCTCACCGCAGTTTATTTTGCACGACCGGCCAGAAAGATCAACCTGAAGTGACTTGGAAAAGTGAATGACAGTTTGGCTCAGTTATTCCTGGTCGTGTTAAACAAACAGATTGCTCTATGCCCGCAAGCGGACGATCCAATGGTTGGAAGGAGCTTACCGCAGTTTATTTTGCAGGACCGGCGAGAAAGATCAACCTGAAGTGACTTGGAAAAGTGAATGACAGTTTGGCTCAGTTATTCCTGGTCGTGTTAAACAAACGATTGCTCTATGCCCGCAAGCGGACGATCCATCTGGTTGGAAGGAGCTTACCGCAGTTTATTTTTCAGGACCGGCGAGAAATATCAACCTGAAGTGACTTGGAAAAGTGAATGACAGTTTGGCTCAGTATTCCTGGTCGTGTTAAACAAACAGAGATTGCTCTATGCCCGCAAGCGGACGATCCAATGGTTGGAAGGAGCTTTCTGCAGTTTATTTTGCAGGACCGGCGAGAAAGATCAACCTGAAGTGAATTGGAAAAGTGAATGACAGTTTGGCTCAGTTATTCCTGGTCGTGTTAAACAAACAGAGATTGCTCTATGCCCGCAAGCGGACGATCCAATGGTTGGAAGGAGCTTTCCGCAGTTTATTTTGCAGGACCGGCGAGAAAGATCAACCTGAAGTGAATTGGAAAAGTGAATGACAGTTTGGCTCAGTTATTCCTGGTCGTGTTAAACAAACAGAGATTGCTCTATGCCCGCAAGCGGACGATCCAATGGTTGGAAGGAGCTTTCCGCAGTTTATTTTGCAGGACCGGCGAGAAAGATCAACCTGAAGTGACTTGGAAAAGTGAATGACAGTTTGGCTCCAGTTATTCCTGGTCGTGTTAAACAAACAGAGATTGCTCTATGCCGCAAGCGGACGATCAATGGTTGGAAGGAGCTTTCGCAGTTTATTTTGCAGGACCGGCGAAAGATCAACCTGAAGTGAATTGGAAAAGTGAATGACATTTTGGCTCAGTTATTCCTGGTCGTGTTAAACAAACAGAGATTGCTCTATGCCCGCAAGCGGACGATCCAATGGTTGGAAGGAGCTTTCCGCAGTTTATTTTGCAGGACCGGCGAGAAAGATCAACCTGAAGTGACTTGGAAAAGTGAATGACAGTTTGGCTCAGTTATTCCTGGTCGTGTTAAACAAACAGAGATTGCTCTATGCCCGCAAGCGGACGATCCAATGGTTGGAAGGAGCTTTCCGCAGTTTATTTTGCAGGACCGGCGAGAAAGATCAACCTGAAGTGAATTGGAAAAGTGAATGACAGTTTGGCTCAGTTATTCCTGGTCGTGTTAAACAAACAGAGATTGCTCTATGCCCGCAAGCGGACGATCCAATGGTTGGAAGGAGCTTTCCGCAGTTTATTTTGCAGGACCGGCGAGAAAGATCAACCTGAAGTGACTTGGAAAAGTGAATGACAGTTTGGTTCAGTTATTCCTGGTCGTGTTAAACAAACGATTGCTCTATGCCCGCAAGCGGACGATCCAATGGTTGGAAGGAGCTTACCGCAGTTTATTTTTCAGGACCGGCGAGAAAGATCAACCTGAAGTGAATTGGAAAAGTGAATGACAGTTTGGCTCAGTTATTCCTGGTCGTGTTAAACAAACAGAGATTGCTCTATGCCCGCAAGCGGACGATCCAATGGTTGGAAGGAGCTTACCGCAGTTTATTTTTCAGGACCGGCGAGAAAGATCAACCTGAAGTGAATTGGAAAAGTGAATGACAGTTTGGCTCAGTTATTCAAAACAAGGGAGACAAAACAAGGGAGACAAAACAAGGGAGACAGAAGAAGAGATAAACTATTAAAAAACCAATAAGAATCGTTTGTGATCATTCAGATGAGTTTAAATATTCTTATCAGCCTCGTTTCTGTGACCGAAATTGAATATAATTTATTAACTTGAATTAGGTCAATGAGGCTTATCAAGATGCACATAAAAGAATATTTAAACTCATCTGAATTATGAAAGTGGTCTATATATCGTAAGTCATCTTTGAGAGGCAAGATATTTGTGATAGGAGCTTTCTGCAGTTTATTTTGCACGACCGTAAAAATCAAGCTTTAGTGACTTGGAAAAGTGAGCGAGAGTTGGGTTGGTTATTCCTGGCCGTGTTAAACAAACAGGATAGCTCTGATGCCCATCCCTGCCATGTAAACCTGGAGTTATAAATGGCTAACTACTGCAAAAATCATTAGTACCTTACCCCAGCATAGCCTAGCCCCATTCGAAGATTGGCTACCATCACAAAATAGAATCTGCAGGCATGTTGCACCATACCAATCAGTTGTTGCCAAAAGTACCATAAAGAATGATAACAATTTGGTAATGGACAAAGAAAACAATGCAGTACCCTGTATAAATGATATAATATAACATAATAATAGTAAGTAAGTAAGTAAGTAAGTAAGTAAGTAAGTAAGTAAGTAAGTAAGTAAGTAAGTAAGTAAGTAAGTAAGTAAGTAGAAGTGAAGAGTGGGAAGTGGGGCAAGTGAAGTAAGTAAGTGAGTGGTGCAAGTAGTAAGTGAGGAGTAAGTAGTAGTAAGTAAGTAAGTAAGTAAGTAAGTAGGTAAGTAGTGCTTATTATCCTTACTTGCAGCTGGGAGCTAAGCTGAATTGCGAAGGACACAGTTCAATGTGACCAAGTCGAAGGCTTTCTAGGCGCATATAGCAGCCACCTTTTGCACGCCATCACGGAGCACAGCTACGGTGGAAGGGCCAGTTAGGGGGTTAAACCCAACCCACCCTGTCAACATTCCCTGTGGGAGGAAACCGGAGTACCTGGAGAAAACCCACGACTTTCGGCAGAGCGTTGACTAACTCTTTTCACAGAGCTATCATAAGTTGTCCCCAATGGACTCAAACCCACGATATCAGAGGTGAAAGGCACATGCTCTGAAGATTGCACCACCGAAGAAACGAAAACAAATATTTGTGCAAAAACCAGGGGGATGAAAGACGCCATCAAAAGCTTTAATAGCATCGTGGTTTGCCAGTGGCAATTACCACGGACAAAAGGATTACACCTGGTTTAATAAAACACCCAAGTATTCTAAATGCACAAAACAAAAGTGGATGCGTTTTGTGCAGGTGACTTAAGTGACCCTAGAAGTGCAAGTTTGTGACACCTCAAAGAAGCCATGACGACAACAGGGGAGTAAACCAATAGACAGGGTAAACTTACGGCTTGGCTCTGCCCGCCGTAGTAAGTACACACACCTTCTCCCAATGGGAATACTTGTCGCTAGAGTCATGCTATTGTTGCTTTATTGTGTTTGCCCCCTTTGCAAAATAGCACCCATGATTATGAAAATTGCCTATTGTTGAACATTACTCCTGTATGGGCAACTGTGGCATCATCATGAGCAGATACATGTACGCTTAGCGTACCTATTTTTTAGATATATATTTCACTTTATACAAACACAGAAAATTTAATAGCCAAATATTATTTAGCTGTGTATTTATCACAGCAAATCGGAACATTTTAGAAAAATAGAAAGAATTAAATACCTCAGTCCAGTCTTTGAGTTTCTCTTCGCCTTTAAAAATCGTGCAACAAGCCAACAAAGCGATTTTATCCTCGAGCTGACCATTGGGAAGTATGCACGACATTCATCACAATATTCAACACGATATTCAACACCACATTGGTCACAGATTCAATCACAACATAAAACACCCCTGCTGTGAACAAACTCATTACCATCACTCAAACGTTCAATAATAAATATAACAATTTCTCTTCTTCTTCACCAAATTAAATAGAGTGCATAATTACACCAAGATATCAAGAACATCGTGTTAAAATCTTAAATTTCTCGGCCGCTATTCTATAGAATTTTTTGAAACTTTCATACATTGTACACATTTACATGCTCTTTCCAAAGGTTAGTTACTTGTAAGTGGTGCCAACTTCAAGACGATTGAACTTTTGTCTCAAACTGTACTATGTTAATGTGTCGTCACCATAAATAGTTAACACTAATTCAATACAGTGCGCAGTCAAGAACCATTTGTAAAATTATCATTTTCTATACCGCTATTTAATAGGATTTTTTAAAACTTCAACATTTTCTACAAAATGATATGCCTTTCCAACGGTTAGTTACTCGTAAGTGGTGCAGACTTCAAAATAACCAAAATTCTGTCTCAAACTACACAATACCAGGGTGTGCACTACATAATTTACTTATTCCTGCGGTCAAGATCTGTGTGTTAAACTACAATTTTCTCAGCCGCTATTCTATAGGATTTTTTAAAACGTTCATATATTCTACAAAATGACATGCTCTTTCCAACGGTTAGTTAATCGTAAGTGGTGCAGGCTTCAAAATAACCAAAATTCTGTCTCAAACTATACTATATTTACGCGTCATCACTCCTAATAGTTATCACTAACTCAATACAGCGCGCGGTCAAGAAACATTTAAGTTATAATTTTCTCAGCCGTTATTCTATAGGATTTTTTAAAACTTACATATATTCTACAAAATGATATGCTCTTTCCAACGGTTAGTTAATCGTAAGTGGTGCAGGCTTCAAAATAACCAAAATTCTGTCTCAAACTATACTATATTTACGCGTCATCACTCCTAATAGTTATCACTAACTCAATACAGCGCGCGGTCAAGAAACATTTAAGTTATAATTTTCTCAGCCTTTATTCTATAGGATTTTTTAAAACGTTCATATATTCTACAAAATGATATGCTCTTTCCAACAGTTAGTTAATCGTAAGTGGTGCAGGCTTCAAAATAACCAAAATTCTGTCTCAAACTATACTATATTTACGCGTCATCACTCCTAATAGTTATCACTAATTCAATACAGCGCGCGGTCAATAAACATTGGTTAAGTTATAATTTTCTCTGTCGCTATTCTATAGGATTTTTTAAAACTTACATATATTCTACAAAATGATATGCTCTTTCCAACGGTTAGTTAATCGTAAGTGGTGCAGGCTTCAAAATAACCAAAATTCTGTCTCAAACTATACTATATTTACGCGTCATCACTCCTAATAGTTATCACTAATTCAATACAGCGCGCGGTCAATAAACATTGGTTAAGTTATAATTTTCTCTGTCGCTATTCGATAGGATTTTTTAAAACTTACATATATTCTACAAAATGATATGCTCTTTCCAACGGTTAGTTAATCGTAAGTGGTGCAGGCTTCAAAATAACCAAAATTCTGTCTCAAACTATACTATATTTACGCGTCATCACTCCTAATAGTTATCACTAATTCAATACAGCGCGCAGTCAAGAAACATTTGTTAAGTTATAATTTTCTCAGCCGCTATTCTATAGGATTTTTTAAAACTTACATATATTCTACAAAATGATATGCTCTTTCCAACGGTTAGTTAATCGTAAGTGGTGCAGGCTTCAAAATAACCAAAATTCTGTCTCAAACTATACTATATTTACGCGTCATCACTCCTAATAGTTATCACTAACTCAATACAGCGCGCGGTCAAGAAACATTTAAGTTATAATTTTCTCAGCCTTTATTCTATAGGATTTTTTAAAACGTTCATATATTCTACAAAATGATATGCTCTTTCCAACAGTTAGTTAATCGTAAGTGGTGCAGGCTTCAAAATAACCAAAATTCTGTCTCAAACTATACTATATTTACGCGTCATCACTCCTAATAGTTATCAGTAATTCAATACAGCGCGCGGTCAAGAAACATTTAAGTTATAATTTTCTCAGCCGCTATTCGATAGGATTTTTTAAAACTTACATATATTCTACACAATTATATGTTCTTTCCAACGGTTGGTTAATCGTAAGTGGCGCATGCTTCAAAATAACCAAAACTTTGTCTCAAACTATACTATATTTATGCGTCATCACTCCTAATAGTTATCAGTAATTCAATACAGCGCGCGGTCAAGAAACATTTGTTAAGTTATAATTTTCTCCGCCGCTATTCTATAGGATTTTTTAAAACTATCATATATTCTGCAAATCGTAAGTGGTGCAGGCTTCAAAATAACCAAAATTCTGTCTCAAACTACACCTTATTAGCACAGCGCGCACTATATAATTCACTTTTTCCCGCAGTCAAGACCTGTAATGTTTTAAAAGCTTTATTGAGTATATACAAGGACTTACACGCCATAGCTACTAGGTCAACTGAACTGAATATATAAGTGCAATACATGTAGTCATATACGTATGATGACGTAATAGTTATGCATATTAATAAGGTTAATATTTGTCAGCATGCTATATATTGCATCTCCCTTTTTCTAACAAAACAAATTAAGTGTTCTAGGCTAATTTGTTCTAGGCTAATATAAAATATAAAGTGTTAATTTTGTGAATGTGTCCTTGTGTATGTAATAGAGAAGTGTTTATGTCTTGTATGTTGGATTTTGGTTCACTACCCGTCCATAGCGACTTGTCTTCAGTGGAGGTGGATTGTTTGTTGATGGTTGAATTGGTACTAGAGGTTCTGGCGTGACGGTGTTGTGTTCTTGGTCATCAAGGGTTGTTTCGGATTCTTTTTCGCGTGTCTGGCGGACCAGCTGGTCCTTGCAGACCTCTGTTTCCAGCAGAACCTTCTTTACCAGGCTCGCCAGGAGCTCCAGCAGGACCGGGGCCAAACCTGGGGAACCTTGTTCACCTTGACACCCTCTGGACCAACTGCGGCTGGATCACCCCGAGCACCAGCTAAACCATCTTTACCCAACTGATCCCTTTTCTCCAGCTTACATGTAGTCATATACGTATGATGACGTAATAGTGATGCATATTAATAAGGTTAATATTTGTCAGCATGCTATATATTGCAAGACCCATGTGTTAAACTACAATTTTCTCATTCGCTATTCTATAGGATTTTTTAAAACTTACATATATTCTACAAAATGATATGCTCTTTCCAACGGTTAGTTAATCGTGAGTGGTGCAGACTTCAAAATAACCAAAATTCTGTCTCAAACTATACCTTATTAGCACTGCGCGCACTATATAATTAACTTATTCCCGCGGTAAAGATCTGTGTGTTAATCTACAATTTTCTCAGCCGCCATTCTGTAGGATTTTTAAAACTTACATATATTCTACAAAATGATATGCTCTTTCCAACGGTTTGTTAATCGCAAGTGGTGCAGGCTTCAAAATAACCAAAATTCTGTCTCAAACTAGACTATATTTACGCATCATCACTCCTAATAGTTATGACTAATTCAATACAGCGCGCGGTCAAGAAACATTTGTTAAGTTATAATTTTCTCAGCCGCTATTCTATAGGATATGTAAACTATACTATATTTACACGTCATTACTCCTAATAGTTATCACTAATTCAATACAGCGCGCGGTCAAGAAACACTTGTTAAACTACAATTTTCTCAGCCGTATTTCTATAGGATTTTTTAAAACTTTCAACCTTTCATATATTCTACAACATGATATGCTCTTTCCAACGGTTAGTTAATCCTAAGTGGTGCAGACTTCAAAATAACCAAAATTATCTCTCAAACTATACCTTATTAGCTGCCTGCACTATATAATAATTCACTTATTCCCACTGTCAAGACCCATGTGTTAAACTACAATTTTCTCAGCCGCTATTCTATAGGATTTTTTAAAACTTACATATATTCTACAAAATGATACGCTCTTTCCAACGGTTAGTTAATCCTAAGTCGTCCAGGCTTGAAAATAACTAAAATTCTGTCTCAAACTACACCTTATTAGCAGTGCGCACACTATATAATTCAATACATCCCGAGGCCAAGAACCATTTGTTAAACTACAATTTTCTCAGCAGCTATTCTATAGGATTTTTTAAAACTTTCATATTTTCTATAAAATGATATGCTCTTTCCAACGGTTAGTTAATTGGAAGTGGTGCAGACTTCAAAATAACTAAAATTCTGTCTTAAACTATGCTATAAACTATGAATATAGTATAGTTTAAGACAGAATTTTGGCTATTTTGAAGCCTGCACCACTCACAATTAACTAACCGTTGGAAAGGGCAAATAATTTTGTAGAATATATGAACGTTTTAAAAATCCTATAGAATAACGGCTGAGAAAATTATAGATTAACACACAGATCTTGACAGCGGGAATAAGTGAATTATATAGTGCGCACACTGGTAATGTGTAGTTTGAGACAGAATTTTGGTTATTTTGAAGTCTGCATCACTTAGGCGTAACTAACCATTGAAAAGGGCACATCATTTTGTAGAAAATGTTAAAGTTTTAAAAAATCCTATAAAATAGCGGTATAGAAAACGATAATTTAACAAATGGTTCTTGACTGCACGCTGTATTGAATTAGTGTTAACTATTTATGGATAAGGACGCGTTAATAGAGTACAGTTTGAGACAAAATTTCAATCGTTTTGAAGTTGGCACCACTTACAAGTAACTAACCTTTGGAAAGAGCATGTAAATGTGTACAATGTATGAAAATTTCAAAAAATTCTATAGAATAGCGGCCGAGAAATTTAAGATTTTAACACAATGTTCTTGATATCTCGGTGTAATTATGCACTCTATATAATGGGGTGAAGCATTGGTATAAAAATATCCTTCCTTGGTTATATTTTAAATTATTCTAGACTTTTGTCTATGAGAAATTGTTATACTTATTATGGAACGTTTGAGTGATGGTAA
Source organism: Trachythela sp. YZ-2020 (assembly GCA_016169945.1). Lineage (NCBI taxonomy): Eukaryota > Metazoa > Cnidaria > Anthozoa > Malacalcyonacea > Clavulariidae > Trachythela > Trachythela sp. YZ-2020. The sequence goes on from JADLSH010000389.1 coordinate 6,471,977, forward strand.
TGGTTCACAGCAGGGATGTTTCATCTTGGATTGAATACGTGACCAATGTCGTGTTGAACATCGTGGTTAAGAATTCAACATTTCTTGTTTTCACTAAAACGACAAATATTAAAACAAATTCAACTCCAACACACCCTAAATACCTTATTTAAAGATTTATTTACCAATTTAAACAACTGATAACGAAAAGCAGTGCTATATTAAGCGTCATTATGCCAGGAGTAGACCGAGGAAGAAGTCGAATGCGACATCACACCGAAGTGATTTGCAGGTGGTCAACAAGTCCGATTTCAAGCACTTTTACTTCCTGAAATACGAACATTTTATATAAAATAGAAGGAACATACCTTTAAATCTCTCTTGAGGTTGATAATTCAACGTTTCTTCATCCATTTTTGCTCAAAAAGTCAAATTTACTGCTCCCAACTCGACGTCCCAAACGAAAATGTGCAAGCCTCGTGTTACATCTTGACTTGAATTCGTAGCATGGTTGAAAATTGTCACATGACAATGAATCGCCATTCCTATTGGACGAAACCACTGAACGAAGCTAATTAAACCACTGATCTAATAAATTAAACGAGCCGCGCCACTGATCTTTGTTAACCTGACTGGATGGGCCAACCATTTCGTTGAACAGTGTAGGACTGAAATTGCGTAGCCCTGCCCTATAGAAAGCATAAAAATGATGACCGCCCTGCTCATTAATGAAAAATGACTACCCCTCTCCTGTACGATCCCTAACCTGCATGGCTGCATCCATTTTATTTTAACTTATATTTTCAACCAGCATTATAAATGGACCCAGTTTAGTTACTTTTCAGCAATGGATCTTTGCTTTAGGAGCAAACTGGTGAATAACAGGAAATATAAGTGCAATGAACCGTAACATACAAATTGGAATGTAAACGTAAGAGAAGTTGTGGAGGACCACAGGTTTGTTAGTTTTTGTAATATATATTATGTGTTACCAATTGTTACCCTAATAAAGGCTAGCATAGTGAAAAGTGGGCGGATTTGGACTGTAGCAATGTTGCAAATGCTGCAGTCAGATTTTTCAGCAAAATATTTTAATATTGGATTCCATGATAGCGATAATTCTATAAATATTTTTTCCATATTTTCCTATCTCAAATATTACTATAACTTCGTTCACTAGTCGGTATTTTGCTGACTACTCATTTAATGACGGTGCTTCACCCGATTTTGCCCGCAAACAACGCCCGTTTTTAGGGAAATCACTCAAATGCTCGAAACATATTTCAAAAGACGCTCTGTAGAGCGATTTAAATATAGCGATTTTTGACTAATTTTGCTACAGTCAGCTGGGGGTCTGAATTACTAAATTTCTGCCTAGCATTTTTGCTACAGTCAGATCAAAGCAAACCAATCAAAGCTACAGTCAGCTATAGTCAGCTAGAGTTGCGCAATTGATAACAACTTTAGAGCGATGTTATTTGCCTGGCTCGATAAATGGCGTAAAGGCTCATTCGTGTTTAATGTGACGTCACATCTGGAGAACCAGATGTCTAACAGTACTCCCAGCATTGCAGAGGTATTAGATATTATTTCATTATTTTCCGGCCATACAAGGCCGGACATGCACCAACGTTCATGAAACGTCCTGTAATGCATCTTATATTTATACAGAATAACGAAGAGCGTATTTTGGTTCACGAAATGCAAAAGAGTGCTGGATATCGTATGGATAGAGCAAATATTTGTAAAAATAGATGATGTAGATAAATCGTTGTAAAAATAGATAATGTAGGCTACTAAGGCTAAGTACATAATATATGTAATCGGTCACTGAAAAGCCCCAATGAACCAAATTATTCTTGACCAGTCTTGAAACTTTATGTAAGTTCTTATAAACTGACTTTGCACCTTAATTTAAGAAAAGCGTGTAAGTGGACTAGCAAAAAGTAAAGAAAGTGGACTGAGCAAAAAACAACGTAACTTAAGATGGAAGTGATAGGAGCAAAGTCAAAATTGTTGTCACTTGCAACAAAAACTGATTTCAACGCATGTTAGTTAAAAATGTTCACATATAAGTTACAAAACATGTGACAACATTCGTAAACATTTTTAATTAACATGCATTAAAAGCAGCTTTTGTTGCAAGTTTCAGCAATTTTGTTGCCCGTATATTACTTTGTCTTTACCTGTGGCTAATGGTACATCGCCTCTGATATATTGTGAAACAACTAACTTCATTTGTGTTTCCACTGACCAAACTAAAACACAGAAGTGAAGTGTAAACCTCTTTCAAAGACTTTGTCTTTGATTTTTGCTTTGGACATTTTATCCATATGGACATTTTACCCACATGGACATTTTACCCACATGGACATTTTACCCATATGCATGGACATTTCATCCATATGGACATTTTACCCATATGGACATTTTATGGACATGTTACCCATATGGACATTTTATCCATAAGGACATTTTACCCACATGGACATTTTACCCATATGGACATTTTACCCATGTGGACATTTTACCCATATGGACATTTTACCCATATGGACATTTTGCGCATATGGACATTTTACCCATATGGACATCTTTATTTACCATGTACATAGATGAATGGTCCAAGAGATGTAAGCACAAGTTGGCAGCAGATTGAGGAACTTAAATTGTTTACATAGGACAGTTTTACTACATTGTTGGCATTCCAGTAAGCAGCAATATGGCAGTAAGCAGCAATTTGGCAGTGATGATGAAATGCCCGATGGAATAGTAAACTTCATGATCTCAATATTCAGTTTGTATGGTAGAAAAAAATGTGGTTAGTATCAATTTATAGTATCAGTATGTTATAATTAATAATTAATTTTACTGTCAAAACTTTGTTGAGTTTTTGTTCACTTCCATATTCTTTTTGCTTGCGTACTCTTTGCATTCATTTAATTAACTTCAAATTACTACATAATTATGCATGAAACCTGTTTGCAAAATGTGGTGATTAAAGGCAATTTTCCATTACAGCCGCTTTGCCCGCGCGGGCGGAGAGACCATGTTTCAACTTTCGCTGTAGGTGTCTACGAGATACGCTTTACACCTCGCGGACACGCCTGAAAGTTGAACTACATTCAACTTTCTTGGCGTCCCTGTGCGACTAATTATTCACGTGATTCGAATCGGTCGCTTCGCCCGCGCGGGCAAAACGACCGTAATGGAAAATGGCCTTAATGCCGGCCTCCACTCGCACGTACGCAAGCACAATTGCACGCACGTACGTGTTTATACTTTCGTGAAATGTGATTGGTTAAAAACTTGACGGCCGCACAGAAAGTAGAATACAGTTCTACTGTCATACGTACAAAAAGTTAGCCGCGACGGTCAAGATTAGCGATCATTTTCGAGTCACAGAGCATGCGCAAAATCGGCCGCGCTGGCCGTACGTGCAAGTGGAGGCCGGCCAAGTGTCGAAAACGGACGAAAAGGCGAGAGACAATGCATACAGTGCACAAAAAGAGCACGAACATTCGTACCGGCAGAGAAATATAAGTGAGTAACTAACAAAAGTTAGCTAGACAAAATGTTTTATTTCTTTTTATTAAAATTTGTTCAACCCTGATCAGACAACAACAGAAGTGCTTGCTATATTTGTTTGTTGATCTTCAGTTCAGGGCTCTTGCATGAGGATGACATCCCAAATGTCAGAAACTTTAGCTTGTGAACATGCTCTGAGAAACATAAAGGAATAGTAAATATCAAAATCTACTATTCCTTTTGTATTTTAGTAGAACATATGTAAATTTCGACCCCTGTTATGATGATGGTGGTCGTGATGGTGATGATGATGGTGGTTGTGATGATGATGATGGTGGTGGTGATGATGGTGATGATGATGGTGGTGGTGATGATGGTGGTGATGATGGTGGTGATGATGATGGCGGTGATGATGATGATGGTGGTGGTGATCATGGTAGTGATGGTGGTTGTAGTGATGGTTGTGGTGATGGTGTCAATGTTGGTGATGATGATGATGGTGATGATGATGGTGGTGTGATGGTAATGATAGTAGAGCATGGTGATGAACTAGTACCTTCAAACAGAACCCAGACTCAAGCATCAAAGCATGAATAAGAACAAACACTGCATGGTGATGAGTTTTTACACCAGCTGTGTTGTATAACATTTCAAGTGTTGCAGAAACTCCATCTCTACAAAACATAGGGTTGCAAGCATTGTCTGCAACATGGTGGGTATCATCCACAACAGCACTTGCTCCAGAAGTCGAAGGTTGGTCACAACTCTCTCCATAAGACAAGTCGACTGATTTATCATTCAACGTTTGGGCATTCTTTACTTCATTATTTGTAATGATCTCAATCGCAGCCTCAACACTTGTATAGTTGACTTGTAAAAGAGCATGTTCAGCTAACTCCTACGTAAAATGTTTAATTCATATATTAAGCACCATTTCCTATTGAACATCGCAGATTGCTTACAAGATTGCTTACGTTTTGTGGCAACTTGAATGTGGATGTTGCCCCTAACAGACTATCAAATACCTTATCAAATCCCATGTCAATCAACTGTGAAATCATGACATTTCCATCAGAGGTCAAAGTGTCATCTGGTATTGATGAAAGGGCATATACTAGATCACCATTTACCAAACCAAGCGAGTTCAAGCTTCTGTCATTATCCTCTATAATATCTGACCCATTCAAGGAAACTTGTATTAATGAAGTATCTCTATAAATGTGAGAAATTATTATTAACCTGGAAATTATAAATGAGTTGATGGTAGATTGGTTAATGGCTTAATAGTGCCATCACATCTGTGACTGGATGTATAGAATGCACAACAAATATCAAATTATCTATACCTTACAGACGCTTCACTTCGGATAGCTTCTTTCAGATTTTCAACAGTGCCATTTTTGTGGTCAACGTCGGGTCAGTAAAGCCATTATTAATCTGTGGCCACATTGTCGGCAAATTATCGGAATCTTTGGATTGGGATTAAGCAATGGATTAAACTGAGATTAAGGTGAGGATTAGTGAGATTCATAACTGTTCATAACTATGCATACAAATATTTAATCTATAAATTCCTTTGTTACAAAAAGAATATTGAATTAAATATTATATGAATATTAAAGATTTGGTTCAGTGTTCAGTTGATGGTCTTCTTTCTACTACCAACTTCCCTTTCTGAAAGTGGCTCATCCTGTTATATTTCATTTCAATGCCTCTGTCGATTTTCGACTTTTCGTACAGAAAAACCTTACAGAGTATGAATCATGGATTCTTTAGTACAGGGATGCTACAAAAAAGAAAATTTTGGTTACGAAATAGTGAAAATGAAGTAGAAATATTATTATTATTATTATTATTTTTATTTCGCCCAAGTAAAAACTGTTATTTACTTGGGCGAAATAAAAATAATATTATATTATTTTATATTTAAAAATATTTACAAAATTAGGGCTAGGAACCTACTAGAAACCATAAGGCTTTTCTTTAAGGTCCCTAGACAATAATTTTAACTAAACCAAACGCCTGCTGGTTTTCTTGAGGTACTGCGGTTCCCTCCTGTAGTAACCCTGGGCGGATTCCCTTGCTGAACCAGTTGGGAGAAATGTTTGAACTGAAACAGCTATCCAATAGAAATACAGTTATAGTTTAGTCTCCTACCGACTCTTTTTTATGCTTGGCACCTCTTGTTGAAATCTGGATCGTGGAGTCTGAAACTAAACCGATAAAAAAGGCTAGGATTAGGTTAGGCCAATGTAAGAATGATGATTTAGAAGAACTATAGAAAAGCAAAAGACAGCAAAAACAATCTCATATTAATCCCACCTGTTGTTCCGTCATAGCAACTCCATCAAGCACGGGGAATCTTGCTATACCACTTTTCTGCATCTCCGCCACTTTGCTGCGATCCAATAATTGCACAGTGGAATTAACTAAAAACTTCCCACCACGTGTGCCAGTTGCTATCAAAGGCGCTGTATTCTTTAAAGCAATGTTAACATTAACCTTGCTAGGAACTTTACCATTCGAGAAATTACCCTTAGTCAGTAAGATATCAGACGTGATGTGTAGTGCCATAACTGGGCTTTCAGTTGGTTTAGCATCTTTCACATCAGATTGAAAACCGCGGTGTTTGACAAAATGTTCTAAAGCTTCCACACGAGATAGTAATAACTTTGCTTCTTGCATTGCATCGCACTAGGGGAAGATGAATAAACGTTATTATGTATTGAGATTATTAACTAACTAATTAATTAACTAACCAACCTACTAGCCAACTTACTATTTCAACTGAACAAAATCCAGGATCGCCTGGTTCTCCCTGAGATCCTGGAATGCCCAGCGTTCCTGCTGGTCCTATGTCACCCTTTAAAATACGTAATTTGATATTGTTGCTTCACTATTGAACCAATTTCTATATTAACATCCTCAATCTTACATTCAGCGATTTATACCCTTAGATTAATACCAATCGTTGCAATCATTTTCCCTAACCCATCCCTAAACCTAATTCTAATCCTATAACCTTAAGCCCTAACCCTCATGTGACGGGATGGTGATACGGCAAGTCATCCTTTGACCTTACCATTGGTCCATCTGTTCCAGTTGATCCATAACGACTTTTCAAATGTAACAATATCTTACCCTGAAATTCGATGCAGATAAACGTTAAATACATGTGTTCAACTTTTTTAACACTTTAAGTTTACGATAAACGAAAACACGCAAGACTTATGTGCATGTATTAAAGCCAGCTGATATCCAATTTGGTCGTGGCATTTGTGATCATGCATGTGAAGGCACTGCACTGACTACTGAGCTATGTACATAGTTCAGTGTGTAAAGTTACGATATATCTCTGCAAGCAGACTGATTTGCATACAACACAAGACAAGATAAATCCGGAGTATTTCAGTATATCGGTGACCATGTCTTGTTCACAGTTGCGACCAAATAGAAATTAGGTTTTACAGTATTGTCTTCGTGTTGCGACAACGTTGCTATGTTGTTGTCACAATGTTTGTTGTCACAATGTTATTAATTGTTATGTTCTCACATGTGAGAGTGTTTAATATTAACAAGAAAACAACTTACATTTTCAGCAGGTACAGCTTCGATGTTAAACCGCTTCTCTTGCAATCCCGGAGGAAATTGGAACGATTTACCAAGTAAACTCAACCAAACGCACAAGAGAAGAAGACATCCACGATTATGATCAAAATTAGGACACATTTCAGTCTTAAAATTGTGTTATGATTAAAAGAACAATGGCAGGACTTGTAATGTTATTTACATTCGACTAAACACGTAAAATCGCGCTATTATACTTGTTAACGCATAGAATTAAGGTTCAACAACCAGACTTTGCTTGCATTGATTGTTTTTCAGCAGTCCTGCAAATATTCTTGTACATTTGTACGAATTATGATCTTTCTATAAGCATAGAGTTTAAAGATTCTACTTCATGATCATATGTAGAACAGAGATCGTACGAGCGGGTACCGGCAAAAGACAGCAGTACTCAGTAGACAAAACAAGTGTAAGGTTGAAAGAGTAATATACTTGAAGCTGTGACGACCGCAGTATAGGCCATGATGTCTCAAGTCGGTTGCTGCAATAAAATAACTATTGCAGCGTATTTAGCAGTTAAACTCAACTCTGTCTATTTAGATCTGACTACGAGTGCGACTAGAGAGTGTAGGATTCATTCAGTTTTCGTGCGCCAGTCATGCTGTCCCCACTACTTGCTTGGCTAAGTGAGCAAATGACAAATATCGTACTCATAATGAGTGTTATCGCTTTTCGCGAACGAGACGCGGGAAAAAAACTATGAGTAAAGTTTCCTCCCGACGTTGTGCCGCGCCAAGGATTAAGTAACGGTTTAAAACGTTTGAAATATGAGCTATATTACCCGCGCAGAAAACCGTTTAGAAAATAATTTCAACAATTCATATAATGCTACATTTGATGTAAAATTTTATTTCTAAAATTTCATTATATACACTATTATATACATGAAATATTCTTACTCAATGCAGAAGTAATTGTTCATTAAGCTTACCACGTTGATATAAGATGGAAATAATTAATGCAAATACTAGTCGAATAAAATGACAGCAATATATCATGCGATAGTTTTCCTATGGTGTATATATTAGTGCCATAATAATCATAAACTGATCATTGTGATATGTTTGCATATTAGTTAAAAATATAAAATATACAAAGATATAAATATATAAAGGCATACAAAATATAAATAATAAATATAAAAGATATATGAGCAATTCCAGCTTGCTCATGTAGTGCAGACGTCCGGCCTGTGCACGGAATTTTGAACGTCAGTAAATATTATCAAGTGCGATAGTAGTGCCTCATTATGCTCGAGGTATCTGCAGGTTGTGTTGGTATGGTTATTGTGTTATACATACTATTATTATCATATGCTTGCATTGGTCGTCTTTGTGGTGTTTCTGGTGCAATGCACCTAGAGAGAAAAGGAATATGTAATTCATGTTTAGTTCCTAATTAACCATTAACTCAAACTGACAGAGCGTCAAGCTGGCAATCTGGATGTTACGGATTCAAGCCCCGTGTTGGACTCGGGATTTTCCCTCTGCTTTTATAACAATTTGCAGAAACAACAAATGAAACCTCTTTCCCAAGGCATTTCGCCTCTTAGATATCTACTATTTGTATAAAACGTTTACTCACATTAAGACCAAAGCTGCAATAAAAAAGCAGGTTGAAATAAGGAATGCCACCACAAGAATAACCACGACTGCCAGTATTAAATATTTCACCGTTTCCACGTCGTCCTTGGAGGCTATTAAAAAATAGACAGTATATTGATTATATATTTCCGTAAACTGTAAACATCCTTATCCACAATAAATGAACAGCGTTCTAAAAGCATACTTACCAAAACCCCCTGAATCTTCATCTACAAAAAATAAGAGGCACTTAGTTTATTTATAACGCACCTTTTCGGCTAGACCTGACCGCACGACTAACCGATCGACCAACTGACTGACCAACCGATCGAACGACCAATTGGCCAACCAACCGATCAACAAACCGACCAACCAACTGACCGACCAACTAACTGACCGACCAACCAACTGACTAACCAACTGACCGACCAACTAACCGACCGACCAACTGACTAACCAACTGACCGACCAACTAACTGACCGACCGACCGACCGACCGACCGACCAACTGACGAACAACTGATTGACCGAACGACCAACTGACCAACCCACCAACTGACTGACCAATCAACCAACCGACCAACTGACTGACGAACTGACCACCCAATGACCGACTGACTGACAAACCAACCGACAGACCAACTAACAGACCGACCAACCGAATGACCGAATAACTGACCAACCGACCGTACGATCGGTCGACCGACCAAACAACCGGCCGACCAACCAAACAACCGAACCAACTCAGATGAACTGACTGACCGACTGAACACTCAAAGTGACCGACAGACATGCCGACTGCTCACTGACTGATTTACCAACCTACCGACTGACACTATTAAACTTACCTGAAGATAGAAGACTTATTTTAGACACATTAAGATTTCCAAACGTTCCATTTGAAACAGCATCTTCGATCTCTTGCAAAGGTTCTGCTGCAGGCTCTTTCAAGAGCACTGTAACATTTGCTTTAACACTTCCAGGACTAAATAAAGAGAAAATAAAGAGATAAAATGGTAAATGGATATATAAACTGGCTGACTGGAACTTGGATACTGACCGACCAACCGACAGACAGACAGACAGACAGACAGACTGACTGACCGACTGAACGACAGACCGATGACCGAGCTACTGACTGACGAACCGAAACAGGCGAAAGCATGGAAAAGCCTTATTTACCTAAAGTTGTGGACAATAATACCAATATAAAATGGATTATTGCTGTATGCTTCATCAAACTATAAAAGAAAATATGATAGGTATAAGAATGCGTATGTTATGTTAATGTTTCATGTTTTTCGTGCAATCTGCAAAGGGTTCACAAGGGCGGTGAACTGCTCCGTTTATGTTCACTTACCGCACTTGTTACTTGAATTTCAAGCTGTATGAACTTCACAGTATATCTATCATTCAATTCAAATGTAAATACTGCAATAATTGTCAACTGAACACGATAGGAAACACCTTGAATAGGAAGGAAAAACAGAACAGAAAACGTCAGACTGAGGCCTGTTTCAAAACATCAAACTTTTCATGTGCCGCATTTAATGTTGATGAGCTTAAACAAAACCTTTGGTTCATTACCACTAAGTGAACGGCTGAAACGTGAATGACTGAAACGGCCTAAGAGCGGGAAACATTCAGGTAGAACGAATGAAAGAAGTTGGGTTTTTATGTCTTCATAAAGTGTATTTTACCTGGCTGGCAAGTATATGAACCTTCCCTGTTTTTACATTTATCTCCTGCGTTACAAATATCAGGATCTTGACACTCGTTAATGTCTGCAAAGCAATGTAAGAAAATTTTATAGGGTTTGCAAGGAGGTACATGCAGCTCATCTCAGAACTCCTGAATCTCCTTGAGAGCGCACGAAATGACAGCTTAAACTCGAGGCTGGCAATGTCATGTGTGGTGGGGGTTCCAATGTAGTTAGCGATCAACAATATTCACGAGGATGCAACTTCATGGAAATATAGAAAATACTTCGACGTTTCGAGCGAAGGCCCTTCGTCTGGAAGTTAGAATTTAACCTACTGTAAAGTTAAGTCATTGCCTGCCTCAATCTCGCACCAATGGCACCATTGTGTAGAGTACACTCGGAAAGTGTATTCCGAAAATTCGGAAAGTGTATATTAATCGATCTCCTTCAATGAAAACACCCAATATATAAATAAAGTATATATAAGTGTGTTTTGGTTCAAGAAATGTCGGGAAGTGCAGGTACCATAAAGATAGAGCGAATAATACATGGGTGCGCGGAAATACCAGATTTATTTCGAGTGTTGAACATGATATCTCACGAGTGAGCGCAGCGAACGAGTGAGATATCATGTTCAACACGAGAAATAAATCTGGTATTTCCAAGCATCCATGTATTTTTCTGTTTATTATGATAGTCTTTTCAAACAAAATAAGATAAAATAAAATATCCATTTTCATAAACTTCAAAAGCGATAATTTTCACATGTGGGATTATCATAAATAATCTCACGTGTGAGATTATCAGTTTTATCAGTGCTCGAAATCACTATAAAGCACTATACTTTATATAATAAAGAGCGAATATAGCATAGGTTGGCTTATGTAAAAGTCTTCACTACCGTCACTGATTTCACCCACTGACTGTAGTGAAGATTTTGAGGTAAGCAAACCTATACTAAGGAAAGAGTTTATAAATTAGGTTAAAAATCACTTACCAAAACAATTGTCTGTGCCATCTCCACTATAACCAGACGAACAAGTGCAGGTATGTGAGGTTGCAGTATCCTGACATATAGCCTTGGAATGACATGGAAACGAACTGCATTTCACAGCTAGAACACAAGAAACGAAATAGAAAAAAGAATATAATTCTCAATGGCAAAATAGAACAAGAACTTTTCGTCGAAATTCAATATACTGTACAGTTTTCTATAGAAACTAAAAATCAAACTAAACTAACTTTATTAAATTAAGGTGATGTAAAGTCCCGATGTAAACAAACCGGCAACATGCGTTTGTTTACATTTTAAACACGCTATATTTAAAAAATTATGATGTGTTCTGGTTCGCTAAAGGTTCGCTATGCTTTAAATAAATACAAATTCGAGTTTCTGATTTAGAAGATGTCGAATTTTAGTCGAAACAACGCGAAATTTGGGCATTGTTTACATCGCAGGACCCCCCATAGCACATGCGCAGAATGGACTTTACATGGTCTTTAATATACTGGATAGCTCTGCAAAATCTTAACTCTGATCTCCAGGATCGAGGTTGTGGAAGGGTCATCCCTCCGGTGTTTGGTAGAGTCAAATTGGAATCACTCTTCTCACACGTGATTGAAGTTAAATTATAATCAAACAACTGCATATTGATGGAATCAAACCTCGGTCGCAGAGATGGAAGGTACATAGTTTAACCACTGAGCCGCCAACAATCATGAAGTCATCGTTCATACCTTGACAAGCGTGACCATTCCCAATGAAGCCGGATAGACAATAACAAGTATACGGAGTTTCAGTATCTTCACAAATGGCATTTTCATGACAAGGTTTGGAATCGCACTTGATTGCTTAAGAGAATCATTCGAATTAGGATTGGATACTTTAGCGTTTTGTGAACAAATAAGGAAAGGTTTAGGTTTAAGGTTAGGATTAGGGTACGGATTAAGGTTAGGATTAGAAATCAGTGTATTTAGACTGTATTAATATGGAGATTATTATCACTTGCAAACATGTAAGAAGATTAACAAACTCATTGTATAATACAAAACACACATGCTCTTCCCTTTCCATACCTTGACAGACGAGGCCATTACCAAAATATCCAGAACGACACGTGCAAGTATAGAAAACATCTGTATCATTACATATGGCATTTCCGTCACAAGGACTTGAGGCACACTTGATTGCTAAAATGGAAAAGTTAAAACAATAAATTATGATTGCATTGTATTTCTTTAATATGACATGGTTCAGCAAAGCATTAAGCATGTAAATTTGTACTACAAAGCAAACATGCAATCAATCAATTTGCCTCGATCTCTACACTACACCATAAACATCATATCATAATATACCTTCGCTTCCAAGACTAAGGCTGTTTGGCACCACAGCGAAGTCGCCAAGTTTTCCATCTGATGTACCTTGCTGTAGTTCAAACAGAGGCGAATTGGTCGCTGATTTGAACTCAAGGGTAAAATTCACGAAAACACTCCCTTCTCTATAGCAAACAAACAAGCAAGAAAATTATGAATTACACCATCCTTTTAAGGTGTTAATTCACCTTAAATGGGTTGACGTGGCTTGTTCGGAACTTATTACCAGGTAGTTCAGACCAAAACAACGGCAGCTTATTGTAGAATACTAGCTACACTGGTCCAGTTGTCGTTTCGAAACACCAAAGCCTGGTTCACACGAAGAAAAAAAACAAGCATAAGCACATTCACAAGGGATGGACATCTATTTTTTCTTGCTTATGTTTACATCATATTGCATTGTGCTTGATATTTATGCCGTCTTGTACTTGTGCTTGTGATTATTTGATCGTGTGAAAAAGGCTTAAATGACCAACGTCCAAACCAACCGTACATATGTACCTGAATCCATTTATTGTGACACCAACGAAGTCACTGTTACTTAAATACACTTGGGTAATCTAAAAATAATTTAAAATATTTTATTGGAAATTATTGTCAAGAAAATATATTATTGAGAAATTTTGTACTAACCAGGTTTTTGACATCATCTCTCAACGTGATATGCTCCGTACTCGTCGGATCTTCCAAAGCAATATCGTACGTAATATCAAAGATAATCTGTGCTTGATAGTCCTCGGCTAAAAAAAGTTATAAAAGGAAATTCTTTAAAATCAGAATCATAAACACCATTTCAAGAAATAAACAAGCACAAGAACCTACTCGGAGCTGGTGTTGTAGTAGCCTTGGTTGTTGTTGCTGCTGTTGTGACTTCAGTCGTTGAGGCTTCTGTTGTTGTTGGAGTTTCTGTTGTTGTTGTTGGGGTTTCTGTTGTTGTTGGAGTTTCTGTTGTTGTTGGGGTTTCTGTTGTTGTTGGGGTTTCTGTTGTTGTTGGGGTTTCTGTTGTGGTTGTGGTTGGGGTTTCTGTTGTTGTTGGAGTTTCTGTTGTTGTTGGGGTTTCTGTTGTTGTTGGGGTTTCTGTTGTTGTTGGGGTTTCTGTTGTTGTTGGAGTTTCTGTTGTTGTTGGGGTTTCTGTTGTTGTTGGAGTTTCTGTTGTTGTTGGAGTTTCTGTTGTTGTTGGAGTTTCTGTTGTTGTTGGGGTTTCTGTTGTTGTTGTTGGGGTTTCTGTTGTTGTTGGGGTTTCTGTTGTTGTTGGAGTTTCTGTTGTTGTTGGGGTTTCTGTTGTTGTTGGAGTTTCTGTTGTTGTTGGGGTTTCTGTTGTTGTTGGGGTTTCTGTTGTTGTTGGAGTTTCTGTTGTTGTTGGAGTTTCTGTTGTTGTTGGGGTTTCTGTTGTTGTTGGAGTTTCTGTTGTTGTTGGAGTTTCTGTTGTTGTTGGGGTTTCTGTTGTTGTTGGGGTTTCTGTTGTTGTTGGAGTTTCTGTTGTTGTTGGGGTTTCTGTTGTTGTTGGAGTTTCTGTTGTTGTTGGGGTTTCTGTTGTTGTTGGAGTTTCTGTTGTTGTTGGAGTTTCTGTTGTTGTTGGGGTTTCTGTTGTTGTTGGAGTTTCTGTTGTTGTTGGAGTTTCTGTTGTTGTTGGGGTTTCTGTTGTTGTTGGGGTTTCTGTTGTTGTTGGGGTTTCTGTTGTTGTTGGAGTTTCTGTTGTTGTTGGGGTTTCTGTTGTTGTTGGAGTTTCTGTTGTTGTTGGAGTTTCTGTTGTTGTTGGAGTTTCTGTTGTTGTTGGGTTTCTGTTGTTGTTGGGGTTTCTGTTTGTTGGGGTTTCTGTTGTTGGAGTTTCTGTTGTTGTTGGGGTTTCTGTTGTTGTTGGAGTTTCTGTTGTTGTTGGGGTTTCTGTTGTTGTTGGAGTTTCTGTTGTTGTTGGAGTTTCTGTTGTTGTTGGGGTTTCTGTTGTTGCTGGAGCTCTGTTGTTGTTGGAGTTTCTGTTGTTGTTGGAGTTTCTGTTGTTGTTGGAGTTTCTGTTGTTGTTGGGGTTTCTGTTGTTGTTGGAGTTTCTGTTGTTGTTGGAGTTTCTGTTGTTGTTGGAGTTTCTGTTGTTGTTGGAGTTTCTGTTGTTGTTGTTGTTGTTGTTGGGGTTTCTGTTGTTGTTGGGGTTTCTGTTGTTGTTGGGGTTTCTGTTGTTGTTGGAGTTTCTGTTGTTGTTGGGGTTTCTGTTGCTGGAGCTCTGTTGTTCCTGTTGTTGTTGGGGTTTCTGTTGTTGTTGGGGTTTCTGTTGTTGTTGGAGTTTCTGTTGTTGTTGGAGTTTCTGTTGTTGTTGGAGTTTCTGTTGTTGTTGGAGTTTCTGTTGTTGTTGGGGTTTCTGTTGTTGTTGGAGTTTCTGTTGTTGTTGGGGTTTCTGTTGTTGTTGGGGTTTCTGTTGTTGTTGGGGTTTCTGTTGTTGTTGTTGGGGTTTCTGTTGTTGTTGGGGTTTCTGTTGTTGTTGGGGTTTCTGTTGTTGTTGGTGTTTCTGTTGTTGTTGGAGTTTCTGTTGTTGTTGGGGTTTCTGTTGTTGTTGGTGTTTCTGTTGTTGTTGGAGTTTCTGTTGTTGTTGGTGTTTCTGTTGTTGTTGGCGTTTCTGTTGTTGTTGGGGTTTCTGTTGTTGTTGGGGTTTCTGTTGTTGTTGGGGTTTCTGTTGTTGTTGGAGTTTCTGTTGTTGTAGCAGCCTCACAATTGAGACCACTATCGATGCTTCCACCTGGACCACCATACGCTTCCGAACAATCTGGACATTTCCATCCTGCATTACAATGACAATTCCCGTTCTCATTACAGACCTGTTAAAGTGAACATGAGAGTTTAATTACTTATACCCACTATTAACGAGATGAGATGAACGATAAAACTTACCCCATTTCCGTTACAGTTATTCGCACAAGTTGGTTGACCAGCATAAGCAACTGAGAGTGACACACACTCGTTGCTTTTACAGACCTACACAGAAAAGCCGACAAGTTTGGTTAGTATTATTTACAGAAGAACATATATAGGCAGGTCTCTCTAAGCATTATCGTGTAGCAAATGGTGGTCAACTGCCAGCTCTCGGAGTGAGAGAATAATGTTAATTCAACCACCAACTGGGTGACCTCGCAACGCTTACTGAAACCCACCAATTTGTTTTGTCAAGCCATACTAACCATTTCGTTTCCACATTTTGTCCCATCTAAGACAGTTCCCAATTCTGGTAAACCTTCACCCTGGAAGATCCTTGCAGACCTTAAGAAATCAAAATACATCGCATAATCAGGCATTGCCTGAGAATTGAAAAATATCAGTTATTTTTTATACATATGAAGATTTTACTTACCGACATACGGTTACGCCTAGAGTAAGAGTACTGCTAGTCCAACCATAGCCAAGATTCTTCGGTGTTATTGTGTTATTACCAATACAATATAATTTACCACACTGAACATTTCTGAAAAACAGTTGTACAAAGTCATTTGTGATCCTCATTTATATGTCCTGGGGCCGGTTGTACGAAGCGCGAATATCCGGTGGATATGTTCAACATTATGGCAACTTACTCTGATGTACAAGCCATATATGTATCGTCTGAAAGTCTTTTGCAGTAACCATGTACATCACCGCGTACGTTCCACTCGTAACAAGAATCATCCGCTTTGAAAGCACCTATGCAAGTACAAAACAACATCTTTACATTGCACGTAAAGGCGAGCTATACTATTGTGCCACCTAAAGGCTGTTTTCCACTGCTACCGTAACGTAGCGAAACGTAGCGTATTACTTTGCTTCCTGAGCACTCGGGTAGAACTAATGAATTCGACACAAAAGAAAACGCTACGGTACGTTACGTTACGTTACCTTACGTTACGTTACGTTACGTTACGTTACGTTACGTTACGTTACGTTACGTTACGTTACGATACGTTTGAAGTGGAAAACGGCCTTAACAGGATAGACGCATATACATAAAGCTCAAAACACCATCAAGTTTACAAACGAAAATATAAAAATCAAACCAGATACATACCACCAGTCCATAATTGATCACATTGGTCATCATGTATTGAACATTCCCCTTCGTGACAATATCCCTACAGAAGAAGATATGAAATTATATCAGAGGTGGGAATCCAGTTTAGTTTAAAATAAACTGTAGTGATTTTTGTCTGCACTACTTCAAAATGGAAATGTTTTGTATATATTTTTAGGCAGTTCTGACTGTTAAAGTCTATATAGAAAACTCAAACTGGTATAAGCGGACATTTTTCTACCAAAAGCACTCGTAGAATTTTATTCTGGCTATATCGTGAGATGATTTTACTCGTTAAAAGGAAAGTCCTTGTTAGATGAAGGGTTGAATTGTCCATGAAATAATTCATAAGCCTATACCATGACATGATTTAACAACCTATATATCAACAAGCTCCGAACAAGCTCTGAAGACAAAATTTGCAAGTTGTGTCCTACCTCATCATTATCACAGGATACACCATTCAGCGTCACCAGATCAGCAGAGCACTAAAATAACACAAAAGAAATACATTTGGCGCCATTCCTATACTATTGAGGCCAACAAGCAATACCATGGGTGATCATCAAACAATCGTTTCTGTCAAGCTTCACGTGCGTGTGGATTGGATATCCTGCATTTTGAGTGCTTTTAGAAATTTACGTCACGCTAAATAATCCGTCATTATTGGTGGCAAAAATCATCGCGAGAACACCAGACAGCAGCGTTAATGCCTGATTGAATTCGGCAGAAAGTGGTCTTTCCACAAAGGTAACAACCACAGCCTTGGGTTGACGGCTAATTGACGCATAGTTTGTTCTTTATTAGTTTTAAATATTTGCCACCCAAAATGGTGGAAGCCTAACACAACATGACACTTGTGTTGTAACGTAACTTGCGAGAGCTGAATACTATCAATACACACACTGCCTCATACTAAAACACTCACCACTTCACTTGTCCCATTGCAATACTCCGGCACATCACACGAGTTTACGGCATCACGGCAAACTGTCCCCCAAGCGATGAACTTTAATAAAAAACCCAAACGATAGTTAATAGAGTTAAGTATACAAATAGGATAGTTCTTTGCATATGTCTCCTGCCATATATTATTCCTTTTCTGAAGTTCTGGTCAAACGAGAACAAGAGTTGCATGAGAGTTGACTGGATATTATCACGCGTACCGGTCAAACAAAGAAAAACTCTCATTAACTCTCATTAAGATTTGAAGCAGCTCAAAGTTGATGAGAGTGCACGAGAGTGCACGAAAGTCGATGAGAGTTGGCGGTCAAAGGCGAGCAAGAGTTGCAACTCTCATTGATTCTCATTCTTGTTTGACCTGAATTTTATACATATTCATTTCTCTCTAGTTATTGTACACAATTGTGTCCTCATTCCGTACCTGACAGTCACTACAGCAAGCGCCGTCAGAACACTGAGCATCTTCATAGAGCATACATGAAGTATAATTACAGCAAGTGTCATTAACACGTTCGCAATCCTGAAAAATATTGTTAAGTGCATAAGACCAGGCCGCGTTGCCTTTTTAGGGTCCTAAATTTACCTTGGACGATTCTTTTAAATAGGACTTCTATTTCGAGCGCAAGTATAAATTCGAGCATGTTGGCAGAAGGGTAATATAAAGCCCTGTTTTAGTTATACCAACAATTGCGTCGTGTATGAAAGTCAAGCTTAATTTTACAATCACCTCTTGTGTACCACAGTCGCATTCTTCTCCATCTTCCAGAAAACCATTTCCACAGGCTGCGTCTGTTGCCAACTGGAATAAAAAGAGAGATTATAGAGAACTCATATGAATGTGGGATTACCCATTGTAATTTGCTTCATCCCAAAACTGTCAACATTTCTACATTACAATGTACCTTTGTCGGTTGGTTAAACAGGCAATGTCCAACATTATTCACAATTAGTAAATTCTCAAGATCATCTATGCTACATTGGGAGAATTCCTCGGGTGGCGTATTACTAAAATAATAAAAACATATTTCATGAAAAGATCAGTTTAGGTAATATCTTTATGTTTCGCGCACGAATATATTTCTCTTTCATCTTGACCTAACCCTATTGTGCGCAAAACACGATGATATAACCGGGTTTTTTATATGTATACCGCGGTCTATGTTAAACCAGCAAGATCAAAAATTATAATGGCAAAATAAGTCACCTTAGAACGGCGTTCATTACACATCTACCAGATGGACAATTTGGGCAACCTTGGAAAACAGAAAAGGAAATTTAGTACATTATAAATGCTATTGCTGAAGTAACATTATCATACATAAAGAGAAAGCACTTACTATCATCATGATATAGACCAAAGTTGTGCCCCATTTCATGCGCCATAACAGCACCTGTGGATGCCAGGTTAGGATTATAATCCTGATAACAACAAAAACATCACTGTTAACAATCTTCGTTGTTCATCTCCTAAGACAAACTTGCGTACGTACTTCTTTGACGGATGATCCCTCCATATGTATAAATAATTATAAATACAACATCAACAGAGCACGGCCTCACTCACCGAATCAATACCAACAGAACTCGAAGTACAGATTGTTCTCACATACGCCAAACCAACCACGCTCTCATCATAATTCGTTTGTCTGTAATTAAGAGTTACGCTGTAGGTTTAAATGTTCTTTCTAATGAGACAATACAAATTTAGGCGTTAGGGGCACCATTTAAACAGACGATTTTACTGCAGTGTGCAGTTTTTGATCATAATTTTGACACAGTCACATGTGAGATGAGTGCTTCTCTTCCTGTAGTAACACTGGTCGATTAAGAGGCGACCCTCACTGGACCACTAAAGAGAACAGTTTACAACTGATATAGCTGTCTAGTGTAAATATTTTAGTATAACTTTAGGTACAATAAGAACATAGTCGTCCTGGGTGTGCAACTACCAACACAGCCCGTCATGATAGAGACGAGGCTGCACCCTGTCCAAAGCTAATCCCTGGCCTGTGACACTACACATGTCAAAATAGAGATATCGTAGCTTAAAATTGAAATTACATACGATAGTAACTGAGCATTATCGTGGTCCTTCGTATCATCATTTGCATCCAAGACATCGTTTTTGTAATTTCTGAAATTATCCAGTGTTGTACTGGAATTAGTGACCACTGATATTTGATCTCCACTTGTCCACGTCTCAACCATTACCAAAGCAATACGGATATTATGCGTTTTGTAGATCTAAAAATACGAATGTATTATATAGTACATACTCTTGTGATAGGACACAGGTATGATCAGAGTTTGTTGAATATAGGTGAGTTCCAGCAGGCGTTGCAGATGGTAGTCAACTTCAGAAATGTAGCTAAAGCCTGGTTCTCATTCATCGGCGATGGTCGGCGATGCATTGTTATTGATCATTGAAGGTGAAAGTTATTTCATGTAGACAAAGTATTTTACTCATCAAACAATGGCACCGTAAGAGCATCGCCGACTGTCGCCGATGAACGAGAACCAGGCATAAATGTCGACACTTATATAGCAGCAATTATATAGAAAACTAAACCACATTCCCTATTTTTGCCTCCAAATACTATACTACAACGAACAAAGAAAATAATCAATATTATTTTCTCACTCTAATAACTGCAGGTTGATCACCATCTGTTGTACTATAGTGCTTAGTGAAATCCACCTATACAGACAGGTTCAATACAGTTTGAAAGGTAGTCCTAAACTTACCGAATCCACAACATTAGCAATACCGATAGCTCTGAGCTTAGTTTGAGCAATATCGCTTCCATAATGTAGAAACTGAAAAAAGATTAAAATATATCTTTCTTTGATATTGCACTCCTTTTTATTCGACTTTCTCTTGAATCGTGCAGATGAAGTACTTGTTATTACCTGACTGTTATCATTAACCAACATCAATTCGACATATTTAGTTTCTGTTAGGACATCACGACGAGCCTGGAAGGAACGTTAAAAATTGTGATCATTATACACATTTGTCGTATTAACTACCAGTACACATGTAAAAACGCACAAGTTGTAACAAGCCTGCAGTAGACTTGTACCAATGCTGTTTCAACAACTTGTTATCAGGATGTGTTCGCACTGCTTGTTCCCAGCTTGTTGACGAGTTGTCAACGGCTTGTTGACAACTTGCTACAAGGTTGTTGACTCAACAGACTTGTTAAAAGTTGTCCCAACGACTTGTTATCGTCCTGCAATTCAACAACTTGTTAACAAGTTGTGAGTGACAACCTTGTTACAACTTGTTGACAAGCTTGTTACAAGTCTGTTGCGAACACATCTTGTTGACAAGATATGAGATTTTTAATTGTGTAGCCAGGGGCGCACATTAGGGGGGGTTTGGGGGGGGGGGGTGCGAAACCCCCCTTAGCGTCCGAATGTCACCAAAAGTCGGTCCCATTTTTCTTTGATACTGTGCTAAAACTCGGTCCAAAAATTCGGGTACAAGAATTAATATTTACTTCTGTCAGTGAATTTGGACCGACAACACAAGAGCTGGTTGGTAAGATGTTATAAACAAGGCCGACTCGCGTTCAGCGGTTCATGCATTACCAACCGGAAATACAAATACATTTCCTATATGTCATCTGTATTGGATTTGCTGCCTTAGGAACTTTTAATGTATCGCGTTACATAAAATGCGGTATTCTGCAGTAGCAACTTCCTACGGAGACGGGAGACCACGTTGGGCCCTGGCGACTGGCGTTACTATTTTTGAAAGGAAACTGTTAAAAAGAACAACATAACATTACCATTGAAGCATTGGTCAAATTGATTATGTGATGTGGAATTTGAAGAAACAACGCGCGGTAAACTCACGCGGCTTTTTATGAAGTTGTGAAAGGTATGTGTTAATGTGTAAGAAAGGTTTAAACGTCAAATCGTAGCGCACTGCGCACCCGCTGCAAATTTTGTTGCGGATGTTGCCTACTTATGGTTTAGATATTACGAACACTCGAATAGTTCAACGTACAGATTATTTATTATTTACGCGCCATCAAAATCGTAACGTGTGCGCCTGACTTGATGCTATCATATTATTGACATGCGGGTCGGGAATGTCGACTTCAAATAGTCACTTCATTACATCATTACATGACATTTTTCAGTATGAGAGAGATTCGAGTTTTGATATGTATTTTTAGATGCCGCATAATCGTCACAAAGTAACTTGTGCTTTGTGTGGGAACGTATTCGACAATGATTACAAAGGATTTGTCTATCTAATTGTCAATTCGAAACGCATTAAATATCAATTTTCAATAAACAATTTTAAAAGTCTTTTCATTGTAGCCAGGTACACTGTATCATTATTCGTTATGAACAACAGTCGGTCCCGGATCATTTCCGAATCAAAAGTCGGTCCCGGATCGGTCCAAACCCCCCTTAAAATTTATCAAATGTGCGCCCCTGTCAGTGTAGCTCAACCAGTTCTAACTGGTCTAACTGGAGTAAGCCAGAGTACACGGATGTAAAAATGTCACATCTTGTCAACGTGATGTATTCGCAACAAACTTGTAGCAATTAACAAGCTCTAAAAATACTGTCATTTTATCAAGTTGTTACAAGGTCACTCACAGCTTGTTACCAAGTTGTTGGATTGCAGGACGATAACAAGTTGTTGGAACAACTTGTAACAAGTGTGTTGAATCAACAACCCTCTAACAAGTTATCAACAAGCCGATAACAACTTGTCAACAAGCTGGGAACAAGCAGTACGAACACATCCTGATAACAAGTTTGTGAAACAGCATTGGTACAAGTCTGTTGCAGGCTTGTTACAACTTCTGTGTTTTTACGTGTGAGCCCGGAGAAAAGCTACGAATAGAGAATCGAGACAACATATTTAAAAGCAATTCGATTCATATCTGAAGTTAGTTCATTCATATACGAACTTACTCGATGGTGTTCTTCTATAGAAAATGGATTCAAGAAATCGTAGTCGTGTTGTACTGTCTGGATTCCATCATGAGCTGAAAATAAATATGATTAAATTATTATTAGCAGTAAGCACTTTATTGTACATAGTATTTTGATGTATTCGTATTATGCAGTATCATTGTTGCATTGGCAAGTTAGGCACTATTCTACCTCAATATCTACATCTTTTCACTTACCACATTGAAATTTCTTCCCCATAATATCATTAGGACTATAGACTACATGAGTTATCACCTAAAATTTTGAATAGTTTTCAGGTCAAATACAGTGAGATTACTACACCATTGTAAGATTCACAGTAGCTTTGTGCATGGTAATTGTCTTATACCTTCTGATTCTGGTCAAACAGCGGCTGAATAAAGAACGTCTTGTCATTTATTCTGAAATAACCACTGCAAAAACAAACCACAAATAAGAGAGATGACGTTCACTGGACCTCTAGGGAGAGCAGTTTAAAATTGATAGAGTTATCCAGTATAGATATATTAGTAAGAGGGTCAACTTACTGAAAACCT
This sequence comes from Trachythela sp. YZ-2020, assembly GCA_016169945.1. Classification (NCBI taxonomy): domain Eukaryota; kingdom Metazoa; phylum Cnidaria; class Anthozoa; order Malacalcyonacea; family Clavulariidae; genus Trachythela; species Trachythela sp. YZ-2020. The sequence goes on from JADLSH010000389.1 coordinate 6,495,257, forward strand.
TCACAGGTAGTCAGAGCGAGATTTGAATTTTCTTCGCTCCTTGCATGACCATGGACAAAACAATCGTGTGTTCGCTAAAATAAGAGATATAGAAATATATAATTCAGGACTGAAATAAAAACAGAAGTTCAGTTCAACAAAACAATTACAGTGAAGTACGATGATAGTTCATGCGTCATACATGCAGCATAATGTATAATTTATTGATCAAACCTTTCTCAACACAGTGGTTCCATCAGGAAGATAATATCTCTCCTTATATCGAGGTGAAACCAAGTTTCTGAAAAAATAGTAGGATAGGATCTCAATTCAGTAGGACGAAATATGTAGGATTACCAGCAACTGGCTAATATTTTATTGTGTTACCACTCTGTGTTGTACGGAAATCTTTAATAGGTTTTACAACCCAATTGACAAAGGTCTCCCAAGTAAATCCCTGCACTAGACTTGCTGTATAGCCAGCTTAACTCAGGCACTTCAGAAGTTTACTTAAGAGATAAGTAAGTCATACCTGTTTGGTACAAGATCAAGTACTACATTCTTCCCATTATGCACAAAAGATATACTTCTCTCAACTTTTTCATCCTGTTTCAAAATATTGTAGTTCTTTTTAAGAAATACCAAAAAACATACGAATTGATAACAAAGACCGAATACACTATCATATAAACTCAATGAAGAATAAAAACTAAGAACAACAATCACAGAAAATTATCTACCTCGTTATAAAAATCTGGAAATTCATTGGAAATTGGTGTTACATCTTGAGGATGGACAATTTCATATTTCTTTAACTTGTTCAGGAGTTCCCTATCTTTTAAGTTTAGTTCATTGTACAGGTTATTATGGATTCGCTTTGTCTGCACATTGTCTAAAAATATCCACATAGATTCTTCTTTAGAACTTATTTATACGCAAGGGGTGTTGGTGTTGGTGTTGGGTACTCAGTTAGTGTGTGGTGTTTGGTGGTGGTTAGTGTGTGATGGTGCATGGTTAGTGTGTGATGGTGTTTGGTGGTGGTTACTATGTGATGGTACAAGGTTAGTATGTGTTGGGTGGTGGTTAGTGTGTGATGGTGCGTATAGTTAGTATGTGATGGTGCATGGTTAGTATGTGATGGTGCATGGTTAGTGTGTGATGGTGTTAGGTGGTGGTTAGTATGTGGTGGCGCAAGGTTGGTATGTGATGGTGCATGGTTAGTGTGTGATGGTGCATATAGTTAGTATGTGATGGTGCATGGTTAGTATGTGATGGTGCATATACTAGTTAGTATGTGATGGTGCATGGTTAGTATATGATGGTGCATGGTTATGTGTGATGTTGTATGGTTATGTGTGATGGTGGCACAGTGGTTAGTGCATGTGTCTTCACTGTTACGACCAGTGTTTGATTCCTGCAATATGAACTAACATGTAGTTGTCTGATTATAATTTTACCTCAGTTGCATGTGAGAAACACCGCAGGTTTTCTACGGGTATTCCGGTTTCCTCGTGCAGTAACACAGGAGAACTAAGGAATAACCCTTTCTGGAGCCCTAGAGATAACAGTTTGAAATGATAGAGCTATCCAGCAAAGCTATGAGAGAACAGTTTGAAATGATAGAGCTATCCAGCAAAGCTATGAGGGAACAGTTTGAAATGATAGAGCTATCCAGCATAAACAAAGCTATTTAGTTTAGCTCCTCCTCTCAATATGGCGTGATGATATGTTGCTTTTCTACTTACACCTACACACACTCAATTTGTTGTAAATTTAAAAGAAAAATAACTCTAAAAATAAACTCTTTGACTTGGTCTACAAAAGGAACACCGCGGGCGGCCATGAGCAGTGACAATTTATATATATGCCTACGATAAGATGCGTAGAACTTATTATATTAGAGAGTTTAATAAGAGCCTAATTGAATCAAGTAAACGAGTTTCGATAATCCCACTCATTCCGGCTGCAGTAGGCATGACCGATGACTAAACGTCAATGAACATAATTCCTATAAGACCGTACGTACAACAGGCGGCAATAGCCAGTAAAAATTGACTAAAATGATGTCATTGCCATTCCCAAGTATGCATTCGATCAATTAAATGTTCAAACTAGTTTGATGGGGAAAATGTCGTTGATATATACCAGGTCAATAAGTAACTTTTAGATAACTTTACAATTAGTCTGGGTATTAGTTGGCAAACAATGTTTTGTAGTCAAATATTTATCAGTTTGAGAATGAAGAATTCATTCTCTGTTTTCCTTTAAGATTCTTCAAGGATAAGAAGGAAATTGAAACTATACTATACATTCTATCACAATGTTTCTTACCATGCTGAAATGAAGTCGAAACGAGAGAAAGAAACAGAATGACCAGCATCTAGATAAATCAATCACGTTAAAATTAGCATCAATAACATTTTTGACGAAATGATTCCACCACAAACAAGCACGAGAAAGAATATCATAGTCAGTAGTGACCCAACTGTATGATAATGGATTAATGTTACATGAAACAGATAACAGTTATGGTCATAAGCATTCCTGAAGAGGGACTATTTCAGTTAACAAAGACATCTCTCAGTTAGATTATAAGTAAACAAGATACCAAACGAATTTGGAACTGGACGAAAACTTATTTCCATCTGCTTTACGAGAACTGTATGTATTTGGAACCGTGTGTCTAGGCAGAAACGTCAAAGTTTTGATACCATTCCGCATTCGTACTTTCAGCCTATGGTATATTCCATGAGTAAAGAAAACTTAATAAAGTTATCTTAACACATGCAAACTCTTACCTATAAGAACGATATGTCTATGAGTTCCCTTACAAACAGCTTGGTCAGTGTGTTTTGCTAAGACAACATCAGCAAAAGACTCGAAGTATTCATTTACAGCATAAAACAACAGGTAAAGTCCATTGCAGAACAGCACAGAAGCCGTGAATTTTACTTATACAAATGTACTAAATGAATCTGTCCTCACGAACAATGCCCCAAAAGAAAAACCACATACGCTTGTAATAGTAAAGTTACACCAACCTGAAAGTTTGAATCCAACGAAATCATTTCTCTGTATGGTTCGTCTGCTAAATGTTACAATGTTTGAATGCAGGTTCTACCTTGCATAAGTTTTGGTACACGCAAACGTACACACTACTCAGTGATCCGTGCATTCAATTCAATTATTTCAATAGACAATAGATATTACAAATTTTTTTATAAAAAATGTCCAAAACCATTATGCAACAATTATCTGTTGCTAGGAGCAGCGACACAGGAGTTAACAAACAAACAAGCAGAATAAATGATAATACAAGTTACAGAAAACCGCTTAAAGTAATTTTAGGGTAAAATGGATGTTCTGTTTCAACAAAATAGAGAGCAAACAGCATTTTTAGGTAAACTTCTTTACCATTTTGGCGCAGGAAGCCAGTGTGGTCAAGCCAACGCAAAATACACCCAGCATGGTAGCGCCAATGGGCGGTTTACCTCATGACTGTGCAAATGAATTTTGACAGGAATTGCCTACTTGGTGCCCACGAGGAAACGCGACAAGTGCATTCTCTAGATGACGCAAGTGCGGGGACAATGTTTCGATTAAAAATAGACTGATGGAATGACAACATGTATAAAGGTACATGATTTAGTATTCTGCATGATTTAGTGTACATTTGTTAATTTATTTTTATATAATATATAAAATTTAGAAGGATTTAAACATTGCCGTGCTTTAAACTTGGTATAGCCCGCTTTCAAACAAAGCTCTTTCACATCTTTGTCAACGAGAAGATGTCTTCGAGCATGTCATCATAATGGTACATTTTCAACACAATTGTTCGTTTGACCAAAGATAACAAAAAATTATTGTCACCAGTATCGATCTTTTTCGTCTTCCTTTAGGAAACGCTGTCGGAAACTGTTTATAATATATATGGAACTACTGTCTGCGTGGGAAGTGTTTTTGAACAGAATTGTTTAACCATAAGAATAGATTAAATAATTAACTTGGAAATAATGACAACATAATTAAGCCTGGTTGCCATTTGGTCGTAACTGTGGTGAAAGAGTCATGTTGGACGATGTGAAATTGTCTGGATTTATCTCGTCTTTTGTGTGCTGTATGCAAATCAATCTTTACTGACTGTAGAGATATGTCGACACTCTATTACATCGGTCACCTTGATATGCTCACGACAGTTACGACTAAATGGACACCAGGCTTAAGGTACGTTCACACACAGCGATTTGTCGGGCCGATTTCTGATGCACGTTAATGATATTTGAAAAATACGTGGCAAACGTCATCTGGTGACATCATCAACTGAAAATATGCGTCATTAACATTCAGCAAAACCTAAAATCGGCCCGACAAATCGCTGTGTGTGAACGTACCTTTAATGTATAGTGTCTAGCCTTCTCCGCAGGCCAAGCAACCCTTGGTGACCCTTGGTGACCCATGAGATGCCTGCGGAGGAGGCTATATTGTGTCGTCACTACAATAATTAAGGGCTTTGGACTTCCTATTTGGCGACTGGCTGCATCATGTTTAAGCCATTGTCAACATAAGTATTGTCTTTAATATGCCCTCAATATTATGCTGTCATGACATGCAAAGCTAGACTGTTTTTAACTGCTTCTAAAATCATGCACCGTCAGACAAAATAGAATAGATTGGGCGACATAGTCGACTAATAAAAGTTATCACAATCCAGGTTCTTATCTATATAACAGAGAAAGTATAGAATTCAAAATTGTTTAAAATGTCCAAACGTTCACAGACAAAGTCACCGAGTATTTGAGTCATTGAGTATTTTAATATACAGTTATATCCATTGTTTTGTGTTAAAACACGACAAGCTAGTTTAGTCTTTAACTTTAACTTTGACTCTTTCGTTAACATAGTAATGAGCTTTTGGTTGACCTCCACTCGCTGATCTCAAACTATGGTAGAAATTTTCTTCAATCTCATCCGAGCTATCAAGATCTTGGTAACCTAGCATTGGTTCTGTGTTTGCGCGGGGCTTGGAAAGAGTAATTGGCGGGCCGTTATGTTTGTTTGTTTCTTCTGGTTCAGGATTTTCCTGAATTTCTTCGTCCGCAAGATTATCTTCAATATCTTCCCCACCTTCGTCTGCCATTGACTCTTCTGGTGCCTGATACACCCGATCATCGTCTTCTGGAAGCTCTCTATCCTGCACATCTCCAAATGCCTGATTCTCCTCCCCTCTAGTCTCCCTCAGCCTCTCTCTCGAGGATACGACGGTATCTGGATCAACATAGACAGGCATGTTTTCGTTCACTCCCCCCGGCGGTACGCTCGGTAATACATGTACATCAATATAATTCAGGGGGTCCTTCTTTCGGCCTTGTGACACAGAAAGAGTTGCGGGGTCAACATATATTGGAAAATCCTGTTCGTTTTCATGCTCTCTCTCTGATTTTCTACAAAAAGATGACTGATATGCTTTTAATAAGAGAAAACCAAATAGAATTCCTGCAATGGCAGAGCCACCGATAATGTACCATACATGGACTTGAAGGAAAGATTTATGATTTTCGACTGTTTCATCTAGTAAAAGAAAAAGATATAACATAAATAATGTTATTTATTTAGCCACGATAGTATTTAAAACCCACAACTTTCGGCAGAGAGTTAACCGACTCTTTTCTAATGAGATTTGAACGATCCTGGCTTAAGCATTTCGCTCTGTCTAATGCCAGATAGTTTTAATCTTCAATTGAAAACCCTTGCACGGCAAAGACTAAAGGAACTCTAAACGGCCTACCTTTAGAAATAGTTAAAATTCCATTCAAACGCCACTGGTCTTGACCCACGCTGTTCTTTGCAATGCAAATATAAGATGCATTAACAATAGACTTGTAATCCTTGATTACAATCACTCCATTAATGTCAGCTATGAAGGACAAACCGTTGGAAATCTTGATAACATAGGTTGGTTTTGGTAAACCTTCTGCAAGGCAGGTCATTTTTATTGAGTTATCTTTCAAAACCTTTCCACGGAATGAGCGGATAGTCGGGGAATCTAAATGAAATAGGAAGGAAGTTAAGGAATTTCTTCAGAACAAGCATCATTCAAAAATAATGCTCTTAGCTCCCTCATTTTTCGACAAGACTTGCAGCTTTTGAATGCCCCATATTTTATTGCTGTGCTAGAAAGTATCTCTTAAATAAGGAAGAATAGCGTATACAGTTTATTCATATCTCACCACAAGTTATCACACTGTTTATATTTTGAGCTATGTCACTGGTTGTGCTTGAGTTTTTGCTTAGCAAAACAAGGAAGTCTGATATTGCAGAAATGATCAAGATTAAATTAACTGAAAGTTGGCTGGCACAATTAGTGAGTGCAATCAAGGAGACATTTTGGTTTATTTATATGGTTGTCATGGCGTATGTTTCTGCTTCACAGAGCCACTCCGTTATGGTCGCATGAACTTTACCGTATAGGGCTTTGTATTAATTTAAGTAAAATATAAAGAAATGATAAAAGATAACGGATTCATTTAAAAGTGGCTACTATTGTATCTGTTGCGACAATTACTTACAAAGAACGGATAAAGTCAAGTTCGTTTCATCTACCATTGAATTAAGCTGTGCTCGACATATATAAATTCCTGCCATATGTTTTTGAACATCTTGCAGAAACAGTTCTACACTTCCATTCTTTCTCTTTCCATCCAGGAACGGAGGGGCTCCTTCCATCTGCCACGAAGACTTAGGAGTTAAATACCCACTGTGTGCATCACACCAACATGAGAAATTCTTTCCTTGTGTAACATTCACTTTCTCAGGGCATCTTATTTCAGCCGTTGGTTTTCCTGAAATGTAACAACATAATGTTGGTTAACTTCTCCACGAAAATCTTGGGTTAATTCAGGTCTTCTCTTATTATGAAACTATTGGAAACTATAGGACAATAAAACAAACCATTAGAACCATTTATGCTTGTCAGTTCTCGTGATAATCATTCATAAACGAAACTAACTCTATTTATACTGGATAGTTCTACCAGTTCTAAACATTGAACTATATACAAACTGGAACGCTAACTCAATACGCCAAACCCGATAATAGGATGAAGCCAAGCTAGTTTTTCTGAGTTTTGAGTTGAAATACTTAACGCCGAACATTGGGCTGTATATGAAATTGAAGCTATTAAAAAGTTCTATTTGATATAAAAACTTCAAGACTTTAGGCAAAATGGAAATACTTAAAAATACAAAAACAACCGCAATTTTGTAAAATACGGCAAATTTTCCCTCAAAGTTTTAAGTATTTCCCTTTTACCTAAAGTCTTGAAGTTTTTCTATCAAATATAACTTTTTAATAGCTTCAATTTCATATACAGCCCAATGTTCGGCGTTCAGTATTTCAACTCAAAACTCAATTAAGCTGGCTTTAATCCCCCCCTGCGTTAGCGTTCCAGTCTATTATAGTTCAATGGTTCTAAACTGTTCTCCCTCGAGGTCCAGTAAGGGCCATTCACCCTTATTGGTCCAACACCGGAGTACCTGGAGAAGACCGGTATTTTGTAGACTCAAACTGGAAAAACTCACATGTGACTGAGGGGAAATCATAAAATCAGACAACTGCATATTGCAGGAATGGAACCTCGGTCACAGAGATGAAAGACACGCGAACTAACCATTGTGACACCAGCACCAAGGCACTATACGTACCTTGAACTGTGACATTGAAGTACAACACAGGATAATGCTGAGAAGGCAATGAAAACACATTACACCAATATGTGCCACTATCTTTCAAGGTTGTATCAACAAGTAACAAACTTGCACTGTCCAATATCGATGCTCTGTCATCATAAAACTCTTCAGATACAACATAGCCTCGATCCCATGTCACAGACAGAAGTCGTTTCTCGAAACTTGATTGGTCAGCACGGAAGTTCCAATCAAGAAAAACGAGCATTGGCATTGTTTCATCTGTACCACTTAAGGTGATGTTCAGTTGCAGTACTTGTCCTTGGGCTAAGACTGTGAAGTTTGGGGAAGATCTCCGTACGGAGAATTCTCCATTTCCTTGTTCTGAAAAAATTCCAAACACTTAAAATCACATTAAGAGGATTACATTGCCCATAAAACTACATTACATTGCTATTTAACTACTACAAAGTAGCTCTAGAACAGTGTTATGATGTTAACGATCCTCGAACATGGAAGTCAATTTGCATGAAATGTAATCAAGCGCGTGGTCTAACACGAGCTATTTCATGTTGCTATTGATTAGTGCGTCTGTATGTTGCGATTTGTTGACTAATTTGACGTAATATAGGTGTATTAAAAGTTACTGATATTCTAACTCGCCATAATTAAGATCGAGGGTCGCAATGTGCAGACGTACCTTAAGTTTGTAATTTAATACTTCGTGTTAATGTGGGACCGCAGTAATTGGCGTAAGCTGTTGCGGTTGCCCCGCCAGTTGTGTTGTGTATGTCGACGTCTGTATTGTGTTGTATTGTTTGTATTGTGATTTGTTGTTTAAATATGGCAAAGCAAGTAAAATAAAATAAATAAAAATAAAAGTTCATTCAAGCTATTAAAAGAGGAAAATGCCTGCATTTATTGTACTCACTTACCTGAGGAGAGATTAAGGAGAAAAAGTATGAATAACAGATCTTTTGAAAGATTGAACCACATTTGTACGATCGATAGACTAAAATGAAGAAAAGGAAATACGGTAAATATGGCATATAATTGAAATAGCCTAATAGTATTAGTGAGTTGTTAAGAGTGAATTTAACTAACACTCGTGCTAAATATATTTGCATTAGAGTTCTGTAAGAATACAGTAAAATTATACACGTTTTCTCTGACCTAGTCAAAGTACAAATCTGCATAAAGTAGAGCGTTTAATTATTATACATATTATTATTATTACACTCGTTCTCTGTTTACGTGAGAAAGAACTACACAATACGATATCAGGGAACAAGAATGTTGCGTAAGCGCATATAAACAACTTGTTCCGCATAGCAACATGATCAACAAATTACAGTGTACTTAGTGACTGGAATATCGTGTGGATTAATAGAAAAGATCACAATTAATCCAGGCAGATAGTCTGTCAAAATGAGTGAAATAGTTTATACATCTTTCCTAGAAAAAATCGCATTGATCAAAGTTAAACTAAAGGAGAAATTGCACGTTTATTGGCTTAAATGCGCATAAATTTGCTATTTGAATTCCATACTCTTGAATTTTAAGTAACTCTTGTGCAATTGAAAACAATATTCGACTCATTCGTGATTTGATGAGTTCGCTTCTTCGTTTAAATATAAACTAAAATTTCTTTGAAGCGCTGGCTATTAACAGAACTTTCACTCATCTCCTACAGAGATGAAACGTTTCCAGGACAAGTACACTATGTATATTAATAGAATTACATTGACTCTAAACTCGCAAAAAATATCGCTATTTACTCACCTTTAAATCTTCGAATACGCAATTAGAAGTGAATTAGGAGGTAATTACAAGACAATTATACACCAAAGTTTCAATTTTCTTCTTTTCCTTTTACTCCTAGTATATCGAGCCATGCAGTTTGTAGCACTCTGAGCACTGAATGTGTTTTGTTGTCAAGCAGATTTGCATGTGTATTTCTTGTATACACTTGATATTTACAACTAGCTCCATATCCACTTTCCTAATACAGAGCACCCAAAGCCGCAATGGATATCTAAAACGATTTAGAAGATTGTAGGCCACAGTAACACGGCGGAATATGCTTTAATGGTGCCGACATTAGGAGTCAGATTTTGGTGCCGGCGGCATATATTTGCACCAGCGGCTTATATTTGCGCATATAATACTTATTCTTCAATATATACCGGGTGGGGCAAAACAAAGTACGACTGTTTGATTTAGCATAACTTAAAAACTAAAAGAGCTATTACACGTAAACAAGTTGCTTTGCATTCAGCGACGTCTAACTTAAATTGTGATATATGCCATGTGCATTTTCATGCAATATTGACTGAGATAGCTGCGTTTAAACTTGACTAAACACTTTTGGAACTGTCGAGAATTAGCTAAAAACGGCCTATTAAACTAATTTGGTAACCGTTACCATTTTATCGAAAGTATTATAAGTTGAAGTTAGAAATGTTTCTTGAACAGATATGCTCTTTTATTCTATCATTTGGCCTTCTAACTTCAACTTCACTTCATTGACACGAATACTTGCGTAAAATGCTAATGGTTATCAAATTATTTAATAGGCCATTTTTAGCTAGCTAACGCAGCTATCTCGGTCAATATTGCATGAAAATGCACATGGCACATATCAAAATTTACGTTAGACATCGCTGAATGCAAAGCAACTTGTTTAAGTGTAATAGCTCTTTTAGTTTTTAAGTTATACTAAATCAAACAGTCGTACTTTTTTTTGCCCCACCCGGTACAACGACAAAAAAGCGAAATAAGTAAAACAGATTTGAAAAAAATATTGTGGACAGTGTTTTCATAGAATTTGTGTTATCTTTATCATGTCATTGATTGTACATTATGACAACTTCCGATTTGTTCTTTTAACAGCAGAAAGAAGAAGTAGACAACGGATCTGCCCTAAGGCGAAGCCAGTACGGCTACAAGAGTTACATTGGTTGACGATATACATTTTCAAATTCAAATATCTTTAATCACCTCCAAAAGGAGATACGCCCAAGTTGGCTAGGATTTCCGGTTTAACTAATATCAAGAATGTTCCTGGAATCTTGCTAATTAGATTCAAATGAATTGCAAAATGCTATTACAGATATTGTTAACACCCCCCCTCCCCCCCCCCTTTGCGTTTTAGGGTTCGAAAATGGCGAGGTAACGCTTGTCTGTTTCTGGTCGACATATCGGTCAAATTAAGATAATTGATCCAATGACATTTCCCACTATAACATATTTATTACACAGTAAACTATGAACAATGAACTTGGTTCCAATCTTTAGGACCTTTCACAAGCTCGTACGTTGTACAGGTAAAATTGTCCGAAGAAAAACGGTTCAAATTTATATAACATCAAAAAATGTCAGAAAATCATATCTACACTCTATTTTCTGGAAGTCTATATTGCTGCAACCCTTGATAAGGATGTGAATCAACTCTGACTCGATGATCCAAGTCTGTGTAACCGGGGACCAGGGGGGCTTCGTTTTGATGTGAACACTGTTCATGACTTATCTCCTGGTTAGGCGAACTGCCTTGATTCATATCCATATAAATAGGACATGTAAGATCAGCAATTTCATAAGGAGAAGTAGAGCCAGCCTCCTCGTACACGGATATGTTTCTATTCATATCTTGATACTGTGCTGTTATATCTAATTCCAGATCACGTGAGGTGCAAACATCTTCATAAACATCCTGGGATTTACGACATTTTCCACGAACATATTTAATTGCGAGCACCAAGGCAATGCCAAGGAGAAGACCCACCCCAAGTGATCCGGCTAGGTAGTACCATGTAGGGTGCTTCATGGTTGGTTTGTCAACTTTCACTTCTTGTTCAACTGTTTGGAAAGAAAATAGTACATATTTAAGAACTTTTATACATCACTCTTCTACATATTCATGTTTAATTGATTGATTGATTGTTCATTGGTTGGTTGGTTGGTTGGTTGGTGTGTGTTTGTCTGTTTGTTTCATTTCTCCATGGATACTGGCGGTTGAAGTCTCTAGATGGTCTCTACTTTCAAATTAATGCTAAAAGAAACGATTTTACAGCAGCCAAAACTACGTACCAGGGAAGACAAACACTTCTAAAGTGACTTCAACTATCGCTGTGATAGTACGAACTCGGCATGTATAAAATCCAGCATCTCTGCCAGTCACATTCTTAAGGTATAACTCTTCTTCATGAAAAGGTCTCGAGTGTTTGAAAGTCAGACCATTCTGGAGCCAGGATGCTTGCGCCATCACCTCTGAGTTGGAAGTGTCTTCGCATAAGCAGAAAAAATTTCCCCCTTCTGACAAACGTACGATACTTGGACAGCTCATGCTCGCAACAGGTTTATCTGTGAAATGAATGTTAAATGTTTTTAATTATGTGTTATTAAAATATCAATGTAGTTACAAAACAATACAAACCAGTGCTTCCAGTCTCCATTACCAAACATGGCAGGTTTTCTCCGGGTACTCCATTGCCTCCTGTAGTAACGCTGGATGAATTGATTACATCACTTACGGGGCCTCTAGGGAGAACAATTTAGAACAGATAATGCTATACACGTACCTTCAACAACAACGTTAAAGTCCACATGGATAGCCGTGGTGGACTTCGGCTTCATCATACGCAAATGATAAACTCCACTGTCGTTTAAAGTCGTATTTGTCAAAACTAAAGTCGTTCCATTATCTTCCAGTGATGCCCTTGCATCCACGTCTTCCATGGAACTTTCTGTGAAACCGATGATTCTAACGGCATCTTCTTGTTTCGACTCCAACGGAGAAGAAAAGTCCCAGAATGTTTCATAGTTTTTGCCAGAATAACTGGCCTTTGCCTCTGGTAGATTTGGTTCCAGTTTCAGAGTGTCGCCTCTTGTAACGTAGACTATCTGCGGTACATCTTCATGTAAGCTAACCTCCTCTCCTACAGGAAAATTGGAATGAGTAACAGAATGTGTGGAAGATCCTCCTTCTTTACTATATATCTATGGAGTGTTGTTGGCACAGTGGTTAAGCCCTGGAGAACTAGTGAGAGTTATATAACTGGATATTACCACGCGTACCGTGTGTAACGCCTGTAGTAACACTGGATCAATAAGGGAAGGCTCTTACTGGACTACTATAGGAAGAACAAGATAGAACTAATAGAGCTTTCCAACATATATAATCTATTTGTAAACCTCACCTTCGACAATAACGCTAAATTCTACTCTAATGCTCCAAGGATGGGGTGGTTTCCGGAACTTACAACGATATACACCTGAGTCAGCTAGCGTCATACTGTCCACAACTAAATCAATCTGTCTCTCGCGTGAAATCCTTGTCTTATTGTACGAGTAATAATGTTCACTGCTCGACCCAAGTTGTCGCACCCACTGCAACTCATTTTCAGGACTATATTCTGAGTAATCCGGGGTGTACACCCAGAATGCAGTCGTGTTCCAACGGTCCACGTGGAGGTCTTCAATGTCAAGCCTGAGTTTTAAGGTCTGTCCCACCGTCACGAAAACTGGGTCAGGTGTCACTTTTTTTACGGAAATCCATTCATCTGAAATTGATCCAAAATTATTATTAATGTTGGTATTAGTATCGAAGTCAACATCACAGGGGGAAAAATGATAGAAAAATACAATATAGGTGGCGTACAACAAAACCCAGGGATTAAAAGAACAAAGAAATTTCCCCATGTTGAATGAAATTGAATTGCTCACAAAGAAGAAAAGAGGCATAGGGGGCATGTGTCCTTTTCTCCAGTTGAAACAATGCGAAAAGTGCATTTTCTCTAATAGAAGGAGTGCCCTTTAGGATGAAGTGCCCCTCGAACTTCAAGTTGTTTCCTACGTCTATGCCATCCAACATGGCGACGATGACGTGAGACGAGAACCACTCACTGGAACCACCTTCATGTCAATGATAACCCGGTAAATATTTGTGGGCTCAAAAACACACCAATGATTGAATAAGTAAAAATTAAACAATATATTTCCTTCATTAAAAGTACCCGCCTCGCAGAAGTGAAAGCCACAGAAGTGTGACACCAACGCCTTCTATTCTTATTCAATTTCACTCGGAAATCACTTGAGTTAAAAACATGCGACAATGCAATATATGCATATCACCTTCAAGAGACACTAATTTAATTCCCCATTAACTGTTCCCCATTTCCCTGTTTACCCTAAAATTTAGCAATCCTTAGCATCATATATTCCTGTATCTATCATCTTCTGTTATCATTACATCTTCCATGATCTAACTTCTATCTATTCATCGTGTTCATGCTTAAATACAACTTGTATTCAAACTGACAAATCTGCTTTATTTATAAAGCAAAGATGTAAATTTGGTATGGTACACAGCGTTCCATCAACTCAAAAAATAGTACTATATCACATGCAGTTTAATTGAGGCATTTGGTCATACAGTATAGCCAGACATACAGACATACATTATAGTCTGTATACTGTCAAAATGTCTCGCTCATATCTTGAAAAGAGTTAAATGACAGAGGCTGGTAACAACGGTAGGTACTTGATCCAATCAGTCAATCTCTTAAGCAGGAAAAAATGCTAATCGATTGATTTAGAGAACTAACGTTGTACTTAACATATTTAACTTTAAAAAAATGCATTACCTGAACTCCTTACGGCTGTCAAACATACGGCGATACAAAGGAACACTGGAAAAACATCGTGACTTGCTTTGTCAAATGAAGAAGGTAAAGTCATCACTCCACTTAACTTCTTTGCGGAGCAAACTTGAATGAAGACAGATGAAACCTAAAATAATCTCACTCCTACACACAGCCTGGCGTTGTTGCGAATGAATATAAATATAAATATCCTCGCGCTTTTTAGCATTTCCTTGTATTAATTTCGAGTGGCTTCGCTTCCGTTATGTTATTGCTTTACAAAACAATCATGCAAATTGGGACATGTAAAATCTTGTTTCACTTTGTTTGTGTGTGCGGTATGTTTGAAAGGCGACCATGTGTTTGGCAAACTATATGAATGAAAAGCCCATCGAAATAGTTCTATTGTTATTTTTGGCACGTCCTTTATTGTGCCACTCTCGTGCACAATTCTAATTTTGCCCGCAGGCAACAAACTTTCTAACATACTTGGCTATATTTGTTACAATCACGAAACTGTAAAATTTCTAGGATTTTTTAACAATCTATTGCACAGCTGTAGCTTGTACAAGCAAAACAAACTATATAGCAGAGTTATTTTATAAACATCGTTTAAACAGGGTATTGTATTAAGAAAACAAAAGAGGAAATCGCATTCAACCCGTGAATCAACATAGGACAGTTTCTTTCAATTCCCATTCACTGTAACAATACACCATTTCGATAATTACGTCACAAATCTCGCCTTGTCGCGGGAGTCTCGTTCTCATGAATTCACGAGTGAATTGCCTTTCGTCTTCACGAGAGCGAGGCTCCCAGGCCAAAGGGTGTATTTCGAAAGGGTGTATTCCATACTGCACATTCATACAAAAAGGACATGGCTCTCAATTCTTACCCACTGTATTTAATCTACCACGATAATATAGGTAATTGTCAGAAAGTAATTGTTTTACCTCCCAGCAAGTACTTTAAACCAGCCCATTTTTGGAAGGGCTTGTCCTGGATATTGGTTGAGTGTTTAAGAATAGGAAGCATGGTTACTTGATCCACACACAAGAGCTAGCGCCTGGGTTTGCGCGACGATGTCCGCTTAGACTTGAAGTACACATTCCATATTAGGACTTTCTTCATTTTTACTTTTGCCGATGATATTGTTCCTGTAGTAGCTACAATATATATAACAAAGAAAATATCCAGACCGGTGTTATCTATCCATTTTTTACAGAATCAGAAGATTGTTGAGAAGAGTCCGTGGAAACACCGCATAACTTGATAGTGGAAGAGACGGAGTATCGTTAACATCGAGACAGAAGAAATCCTTTGAGAAGCTTTTGTTGAAAGTGGAAAATGTTTATTTTGGTAACGGAAATTTTACCACGATATTCCGGGATTTAAGAACCTATTCATTGAATAAAAACAGTGTTAGGCTCAAGGGCTTAATGTACCTTCTATACAAGTCATCTAACCATTATAGTTTCAATAAGAAACTCCTCTTTCAAAGCAATATATTATCCATTGAGTTCACAGTTCAAGCTTTGATATGATGATACCTAAGAATTGTTGTATTTGCGTTTCTAGTGCACAGAATATTTTAATAAATGCATACGTCACTTGTATGAAGTGACAGATAATTGACTTGAACTTGTGAATCAAAACAGCTGTTTCCTTGAAACAAAGTGAGAAAGTTGTGTTGGTCTAAAGTAAGATGTCGGGAAATTACTCAATGTATACCGACCTAGCTATAGAGGGAAATGCTTCTGTGTTTTTAATAGTGTTTACATCGCTACAAGTGTTTCTGGGTTCAACAGCCAATTTCATTGTAATTTTTACATTACTAAGATCACCAGAACTTACCAAGCGCTCAGAGGATCGGCTCATACTAAATTTGGCCTTAGCGGATTTCCTGGCGCTTACAACGTTCCTACCTCTGCATGTCTATGTACTATGGCAGGGGAAAATTACCATTGGGATACAAAGAAGCTACGAAGCCTTGAACTCTTTGGTTCTTTACTACGGAGGGAATGCAGTGATGGCGATTGCTTGCGATAGATTTGTAGCAGTGTTACTACCGCTGCGTCACTGGAAATTGATGTCAAAAAGAATTACATTATTGATGATATTTTTAACATTTACTGCGGCAGTTATTCTTGCCATCTTAGACTATGTAAGCCCAGAATTGACGAATAAATCGCGCATACTTTTGATCAAAATAGTGTTCATTCCATACAACGCTATTTTTTGTACTGTACTAGCAGTTCTATACAGCTTTATCCTGTATTGTATTTTAAAGCAAGCTAGACAAATTGTAAAACAGAGAAAAAGTATTGGAGTTCAGTTTAGCAACTACTCAGGACGAATACTTGTGAAAACAATACTGAAAATAACTCTTTTGGTGGTTTTATATTATGCAACGTATCTGCCTTTGTCAATATACGTTTTCATCTATTCATCGCTGGTGGAAAATCAACAGAGAATCACACAGGCTACTGCTCGTTGTTGGATGTACTCGTTTCTATTCCTAAATTGTTGCGCGAATCCTTATGTTTACGCTTTACAAACGGAAAGATTTAAAACTGCTTTTTATAAAACTTGCCCAATCAGTATTCGATCGAAAGCTAACAGAACTGCAGCTATCTCAGCTACCTAACTACATTTTAGCACTGGAAATAAACGGTCCAATATTCATTGTAATCAAGTAGTCATAATATATTCATGTCACAAAATTTATTAATATCATTAGCATTATTTAAGTAACTCATCTAGTTTAGAAATCACAAAATTATACATAGTAATTAAAAAATACCAAATGATAATCCATTGTTGGGTCGCAATAAAGCGTTACAACCTACAAGGTGGCAGATGGTTGTCAATTTCACTGAGAAGTATTGACATTGATTGATAGAAGTTGGAAACTGATTAATCTACATCGCTCAATGGTATATATTGGCCCCCAAATACAAGACTACAGTATATAATGAAAAACATGTTGGCATTACTTTATTCATTCTAACAACTGAACATTGGTTGATCACTATCTGCTGTGCGATAATGCTTAGTGAAACCCACCTAAATTGATAAGCAACAAAGGTATTCAAAACGCAGTCCCCAAGATACATTAACATATCAGACCACTTAGAAAGTATATCCAACGAGAGAGCATCAATTGTTATCAAAATATATACTTCAAGCTTCTGGGTAAAAGCGGGTGCCTACTGTCTAACTGGCATCATTTTTTGAACCAATGAGCGATGGATTGCGCTATCCAGTCAAATTTTAAGATCAGTGCATCAAGCCCGATCTTTTATTGCCTCCTCCAGTAACGTCTTCGCAACTTTATGATCATAGACAGCGGCGATATCAGCGGGAGTGTCGCCTGAATCATCAGTTAAATACATAGGGCATCTGTGCTCGATCAATAGCTTCAATACTTCAATATGGCCACCCTCTGCAGCACAATGTGCCGGGGTCCAACCTCCGGTCATACGCATCTGAGCGTCAGCACCATAGTCTAGTAACAGCTTCGTATTCGTTACACAGCCTGTGAGTGAAATAACACAGTGATTCAACTTCAACTTCAACTTTATTTAAACACGGTACTATTTCACAGTATATTAAAATATATTATTTACAAAAACAACCAGAAAAAGTGATCTTCCAATAGGCCGTGTGCTAACTACTATAAATATAAAATAATTTTATAACTTAACATTATATCAATCTACATTGTTTTACCCCACTCTTAAAAGTTGCTACACTTCCTAGCGACTTCAGGTCAATTGGGAGAGCATTCCAAGTCTCCGCACCTCTGTAGCCCAATGATTTTTTCATAGCATTGGTATTTGGCATTGGTAATGTATAATTAAATTCACTATGCCTAGTGTTATGATTATGGACTTCTTGTGTATTGATGAAAATATCCTGCAGGTAGTTTGGAACCATTTTATGTTTAATCTTATACATTAATGTAGCAAGTTGTTGTTCCCTTTGCGAGTTGTAGTGATTAATACAGGTTTTCAAACAAAGTAATAATGGGTTTTCTGACTGGAAGGTGCACGTTGTTATTACTGTTGTTGTTACTCTGACAATGAAGTAGAACTCGAAGTAGAACTTTATTTATACTGGATAGCTCTATCAGTTCTAAACTGTTCTCCCTAGAGGTCCAGTAATGGCCATTCCTCATCGGTCCAGTGTTATTACAGGAGGAAACCGGAGTGGCCAGAGAAAATCTACGGTGTTTCCAGTTTTACTCTACCAAATACTGCAGTATCTTCCTGGATGTTTTCCTCCTGTAGTAACACTGGACCATTAAAAGGATGACCCTTACTGGACCTCCAGGGAGAACAGTTTGGAACTGATAGAGCCAAAGTTATTTTTGAAAATGTAACCTTGTATTGGTCTAACTCAGAGGGTCTAACTAACCGTTGGATGCGGCAATATGCAAAGCTGTGCGCTTGCCCCAGTCCCAGTCCTCAGCGTCGATGTCGATATCTGATCCAACAAGAACACACTGGAGTGTCTTCACGTCATTATTCGCTGCAGCTTCGTGAAGTTCCGTCATGCGTCGGCAACCTAATTAATGCAATAAATAGTTGATTCATCTAAATTATAGTAGCTAAAGAGAGAGAGCTTCAAAACTTTAAAGTTACTTTAGTGTACAATATTATTTGGACATTGATTCTTTTATTTTGACAGAATACTTCGTCTTATATTTTCTTATTTTGAACATTAAGTTAGACAAACTGTACATTACGTGCTATACACACATTGTTTTCGCCTAAGTAATTTGTATAGTGTTTCAAAATCGTACAACACTCACCTTATTAAAGAGAACACGCGGTACAATGCAGTATTTTCAAAGCAGAAACAGTCGCCCAAAACTTCAAACTTTGTATTAAAGATACCGCAGAAAACCACGAAATACGAAGAGATATTATAAACGTTTTCTTGCAGCGAATCATTTGCATTGATACGTATTGTATAAAGTTTGCGGAAGAATAGACCACCTGCCGTTGGCCGGGAAAAATGAATAATTAACAAAAAAGATGAAGGACGGGAAAATGGCGACTCGTTTCACTGATACTTTTTCTTTTCTGGTAAAGATATGAATAAGATATATTCCGTGCCCTTGCTCTAATGTTGTCACATTGATTACATACTCTAGCAAAACCAGATAATTTAAAAACAGTGAGTATTTTTAGACATTTTCGCCACTATAGACATATGTTCTTCCCGGTTTCAGATGCATGCAGGGTAAGAGAGCGCATGTGAGACGTCTGCGCATGTCACTGACACATACATACTGTATTGAGCAGCACATCGCAGGTCATTTAACCATCCCCTGATAGTCCATGCTTAGTCTCCACCTGTATAGTTTGAAACGCCAAATCTTAAAACAACCACCCCTGTTTCCACCCCTGCATAATATAGCACATATGATAAAGGTTCTTAGCTGTTCAATGCTCAACCATCCACAAGAAACGCTTTCCAAATCCATCCGTGTTCTACCTAAACTTCTAGATTCATTCAGAGGCTCTGATATCGTTTCATTTCATGGATTCGAGGCTATCTTGTGATCCCGTCATACCTAAAGTTAGAATAGAAGTACAGTACGTCTTTTACTCAATCACATCGGTCAGAAATATTTGAAAGAATAACCCAAGCTAATACTTACGCATTTCTTGAGTTTTGACTCTGTCTAAAATACTTCTACGTTCTGGTTTCTTTTTGTTAAACATAGCTTGCTGTACCTTCAAATATACATACACAAATAAATGAAACGAACGACCGACCGACTGACCGACTGACCGACCGAATGACCGACCGACCGAATGACCGACCGACCGACCGAATGACCGACCGACCGAATGACCGACCGACCGAATGACCGACCGAATGACCGACCGAATGACCGACCGACCGAATGACCGACCGACCGAATGACCGACCGAATGACCGACCGAATGACCGACCGAATGACCGACCGAATGACCGACCGAATGACTGACCGACCGACCGACCGACCGACCGACCGACCGTCCGATCCAGCGACCGATCGATCGACAGCTGGACTATATAGTTTAGCACCACGAACAGTTTAACGTGAGGAATAAATATTTACCTGTTGGTTCATGACACAGTGGAAAATAAATATGAAAAGTCCTTGAAGTGAATTAAAGATTGCAAACAAATATTTGAAAGCCAGCTGATCAAAGAAGAAGTCAAGAATTGCGAAGGTCCACGTGAAGCCCAGTACTGGCATGATTATGATAGAAGCTCGGGCTGTCGCTTTTACTTTTCCTAACGTGTCTTCCTGTTGTACTTTGTGAGAAGTGATTACACGACGTAGCATTACACCATATACAACATAACTTGCCTGGAAAAAGGTGGCAGGGAGGTGGTATTAAAAGATAAATACGGTATGATAGATCAGGTGGATAGGTAGGTAGTTGGGTAGGTAGGTAGTTGGGTAGGTAGGTAGTTGGGTAGGTAGGTTGTTGGGTAGGTGAGTAGGTAGGTGGGTAGATAGTTGGGTTGGGAGGTACTTGGGTAGGTAGGTAGGTAAGTGGGCAGGTGGGTGGGTGGGTGGCAGTGGGTGGGTGGCAGGCAGGTGGAGTGGGTGGGTGGGTGGGTGGGTGGGTGGGTAGGTGGGTGGGTGGGTGGGTGGGTGGGTGGGTGGGTGGGTGGGTGGGTGGGTGGGTGGGGGTGGGTGGGTGCAGGGTGGGTGGGTGGGTGTGTGGGTGGGTGTGTGGGTGGGTCGGTGGGTGGGTGGGTTGGTGGGTGGGTGATAGATAAGCAATACAAAAATAGAAAGTAAATAACACAACAAAAACACTTTATTCTTACCAATAAAACCACAATCATTGGCGCCATAGCCGCCCAGATAAATCCATTTGACCGACTCAACCAACAGTGTCCAGACAGACCATAAGATGAAGTACCACGAACACCAATTGATATAACCACGATTAGAGCTGGCAAGCCTATGGATGGAAAATAGTTGTAGAATACTACCTACCTCATATATTGTAGAATATATACGATAAGGTGAAATAATACCTACACTGGCTCCCCACGTTTGAGAGATATTTTCAGGTAATTCAGACAATCAGACACAGACCATTGCAGCTTACTGTAGAATACTACCTACACTCGACTCTCATGTTTGGGATATGTTTGGGATATATGAGCACGGATACGTCAGTAATAAGAAACAATTTCTCATCTAAAAAGAACATACCCCATCCAACAAGATGAGCAAGGAGATACCATTTGCGTCCATAATTCTTCTTAAATACATTCGTCAAAAGAAGACAGAGTAAAATTCCTTCACATAACATCCACATAAATAACGCAAGTACGAAGAAATGTAGAAGTATTCCTATGGCGGTACAAAGACCCTAGGAATAGAAAACATTAAATAGATATACTACCTATCTAATGTTATATATACCAGGTAATAAGGGGGTGTGCTTATTATCCTTACTTGCAGCTGAGAGCTAAGCTGAATTGCGAAGGACACAGCTCAACGTGACCAAGTCGAAGGCTTTCTAGGCGCATATGGCAGCAACCTTTTTCTCGCCATCACGGAGCACAGCTACGGTGGAAGGGCCAGTTAGGGGTTAAACCCAACCCACCCTGTCAACATTCCCTGTGGGAAGAAACCAGAGTACCCGGAGAAAACCCACGACTTTCGGCAGAGCGTTGTTTTCACACAGCTATCATAAGTCGTCCTCGACGGGAATCGAACTCACGATATTAGAGGTGAAAGGCGCGTGCTCTGACGATTGCGCCACCGAATAGCTCTATCAGTTCTAAACTCTCCCAGTCCAGTAATGGCGGTCACTTATTGGCCAAGTGTTACTACAGGAGGAAACCGGAAGACTGTTCTCACATGCGACTGAGGAAGATTATAATCAAGCAAATGCATACTGCAGGAATTGAATCCGGTCTCAGAGATGAAAGGCTAGAGAAGAAAGGCTCATTAAGAACCGTTAACTGCTCGTCAAGTGTCACGTTTTACAACACACTTTTTCGGTGTTTGAAATCATTATAATACACTCCTCGTGTATTATGGGTGTATTACTACATAAAGTACTTCTTCTTACCTCATCTTCTTTAAAAGGTCCTCTCAACACGGAGAATATATCCAGCAATGCAATGGCAAGACAAAGATTCATAAAGTTTACAAATCGCGTTGACCACAAAGCCTTCCAGTAATAGGCATAAATGATCATTGTCAGAAGGATAGCTGCCAGAGAAATAGCTGAGCCGACTGTGGATATGATTTCTAATTTTGCTAGCTCTTCAGACTCCTGGAAGAATGAAGAGGTTAGAAGCTATGGATTGAATTGAATATATATATATTCCGCTGAGAAATATTTAGTTTAGGGCCGTTCAGTAAAGTAAAACTTAAAGCACTCCTCTCATATGCAAATGAGATGAAATTATACTCAGAAAACTGCAGGAATCGAATTCCGGGTCACAGAGGTGAAACGCCAAGACAATGTACCACTCTAAACTCTCACCAAGTCTCCTCCACTACTTTCCACCATCACTGCAAACAGAGTCAAATGATCACATTCACATGTTGTAACATCCTTCGTGGTCTCCTCGGGAACCAGTCGGCAACCTTCGTCACTCCACTGACTGTTGGCCTCTTCAGGCAGCCAAAACACGCATCGTCTTTGATCATGTTTGTCGTGGGACTTAAATTTATGAGCAATATAATTAATTTAATAGAGCATGCATTGAACACAAATATCCTTTATAGCTCTATCAGTTCAAATCTGTTCTTTCTAAGCGTATAGTACGGAGCATCAATTATTGTCCTGTGCTATTAAACCTAAACTTAACTAACATTTTTTATACTGAATAGCTCTATTTTTATTTAGTTCGTAACTGTTCTTCCTAGAGGTCCAGTTTGGGACATCTACTATAGCGCAGGAATCGAACCCGGTGATTAAAGTGAGATGTGTCTGCACGAACCATTGTGCAACCAACACTCCTCTGAGCACAAGAACGTTTACGGCTTACCGTTCCATTATTCTCCAAGACAATCTTCACAGGCTGTTTAAATGTCTTGTCACCAAGTGGCTTAACTGTGCTTGATATAATCCTCGAATTCGAAAGAAGTGCAAGATTGCTGCTTAAATTTCCTGAGGTCGTATTCACATCTCCCAAGATCGATGCAAGTGTATCATAGATCACACTAACAACAGTGACTGCTTCGCTGGTTGACTGAAATGAATTTTGATGGAGATAGTTATTCTTCACTTCATGAAATAAACTAAAAACGAACTATATTAGAAGTTCCTGTTGATGATGTAACCAAGCTTGTATACAAAGATCTAAACGAATTACCAATTCACTGATACGAACCTCACTGAAGATCGTCTGAGGCAGAAGGATACGACTCTTATTCTGTTGAAAGATTAAATCCCCTTTTCTCTGAAAACGACGCATTTGAAATGCGAGGTTTTTCTGTACTCGATTCTGAATGATATCACCGCCTGCAGCAAAATCTTTCTCCAAGTCGAAACCAAAATTTTCTAGAGATGTCACTAGATCGGCAGGCGTCTCGGGATTGCTCTATGTAGGAATTAAAATCGAGAATTTATATGAGAAAAGATAGTTTGTCTTCAGATGATCCGTCTATGTGTATAAAAAAGAAATTAAATAAAGCGAACTACCAGAAAAATACCAAGCATGATTATTCCCAGAATTATTATCCACATAAATCCCACTATTCTAGGTAGTTCGTGTGATAGTTCTGGGAATAAACTCAGAGATAATCCTAACCTCCTCAATCTCCAGCCAAGTCTCTTGATTCTCAAGATCTAAAACATTACTCGTAGTTTCTGTGAAGGAAGAAAGAGTTTCTGTCGCTAAAGGTTTCTTCCCTTGTTCTTTTTTAAAGAAACGTTGCGTTCTTTTTAAGATATTTACAGTAGACAACAGATCTTTTCCAAAAAGTCTGGCTGAACGATTCATGCCTGACCGTGGTTTCTGATGCACTCGGGTCAAGGAACGCAGCTGGTCCAGTGCTTGCTTTATGTCCAACTTAACTTTGAAGCCTTCCTCCAAAGCATCCAACTACGTAAAAAACAGAACGTTAAATTTTAAAGTGATCTTCCTACATTTCCTCCTGTAGTAACACTGGGTCAATGAAGATGATCCTTGCAACTGGACCTTTAGGAAGAACAGTTTAGAACTGATAAAGCTATCGAGTATTAATAATGGTTGAACTAGAATACTGGGTTTGGTGAATAATCCAAGTGAGTAGATATATACACAATTTAAGACCTAACCAGGAACGGTATATACAGAATACTTCTATATATACAGAACTTACGGTTACAGCTCAGCAACTGGCCCCTGTAGCTCAGTTGGTTAGAGCGCTGCACCCGAATCGCAGGGCCGTGGGTTCAATTCTTTCCAGAGGACCTAGTGTTGCAATTTTCGCCACCGTTCCTGGTTAGGTCTTAAATTGTGTATATATCTACTCACTTGGATTATCCACCAAACCCAGTATTCTAGTTCAACCAAGTGAAGTGCAAGAAAATCTTTGAAGTTTACCTTATCACAACCCGCACACCCGATCACCTATATATACAGAACTTACGGTTACAGCTCAGCAACTGGCCTCTGTAGCTCAGTTGGTTAGAGCGCTGCACCGGAATCGTAGGGCCGTGGGTTCAATTCCTGCCAGAGGACCTAGTGTTGCAATTTTCGCCACCGTTCCTGGTTAGGTCTTAAATTGTGTATATATCTACTCACTTGGATTATCCACCAAACCCAGTATCTCAGTATTAATAATGTTAGTTTAGTTTATTTTAGGTTTCCTCCGGTAGTGACACTGGATCAATATGGGATGATCCTTACTGGACCTCAGTTTTAAAAGAGCTATCCAGTAAAAATCAGGTAATTTTGTTGGAGGTTCATTGTGGGCAGTACAGTTTCCTCCTTTTATATTAAAGTACAGAAATAGCACTTACTAGATCTCTAGCAAAAGCAGTCTATGAATTTGACAGAGCTGTTAAGAACTGTTAACATAAAACAATGCGACTATTTTACCTGGTCTTTAAGTGACGCAAACTCAGGACTACCACAGTCTTTCAAGTTTGGTACACGCCATCTTGGAGGTTGACCAGGAAAAGGTTCACAGACTCGTTTGGCAACACCTATATAGGCAAAGAAGAATTTTGACCGGTCACGAAAGTGTTGGTGGTAGACTGGTAAGTCCATGTGTCTTTCACCTCTGCGATTTGTGTTAGACTTTTGCAATATGGAGTTCTCTGATTATAATTTAGCCTCCGTGGCACGTGAGAAGATTGCTTCCAGTTTGACTCTACGAAACACCGCAGGGATTCTCTGGATACGAAGTTTTTTCCTAGGGATTATAAAATTCCAGCATAACATTAGCCTAAATTGATTGAAGAATCAGCGTTTAAGCCCCTGTCAAACGATATTAAGAGTTGCTTTAAAACTGGATATTACGACGCGTACTAGTCAAACGAGCAAAAACTCTTATCAAAATTTGAACCAGCTCAAAGTTCATGAGAGTTGATGATAGTCGATGAAAGTTGCCGGTCAAACGCGAGCGAGAGTTGCAACTCTCATCAACTCTCATGCTCGTTTGACCGGGGCTTTACTCACCGGAATTCTCATCCTCTGGTAAACATAATTTAGCATCGACCAATCCTAAAAGCGTTTCATCCCACTGTATTCCTTCGGACAGTTCAGCCGGACAAGAACCTAGCGTTTCTGATGTACCTGCAATTTGTGAGAAACAGAATGGGTGGGTTTCGCTGAGCACTACGGTGCAGGATATGGTCAGGTCAACTGGAACTTATCAGAGTGAGGAGATAATGTTAATTATTTTCATTTTATGTAGCAGTAAATAAATGGAAGAGAGATGTTTAGTTAAATTTTCTTGCTCTTACAAAGTGTCAACATTTCTGAAGTTGACCACCATCTGCTGTACTGTAACGCTTAGCGTAGCCTAACAATAAAAAATATTATTAAGGTAGTATATTTGCCATACCAGGTTCTATTACGAGCACTCTTCCTATAGGACTAGCAACCGTCGTTCCTTGGTAGGTGATCTTACAGTAGATATCATAAACATCATAGCCATCTTTCTCTGCATGCAAACGACGAGGGATTTTCCACTCATATCGTTCGTTGTTATTATCAATTGTTCTCCATGGTGCTTTTGGAAGTAGCTTGCGATACCATGAGTAGGTTGCATTGGCCAGACTGCCTTTGGAGCTTTCACAACGCCATTCAGAAGTCCCGCTGTCTGTAAAAAATTGTAGTAAACTAGCTGTCAAAGGTAGTATTCACAATAAGCTGCTGTAGTTTTGTGTTGTTTTCCAGGTAGTTCACACACAATCAACAGCCGCTTATCAAGATATCAAATAATTCATCTGAAAATCTCCCACAATCTTAAACCTGTTTTCAGGCCTGTTCACAGCAACAACAACGACAACGACAACGACAACGACAACCACAGCGACAGCGACAGCGACAGCGACAGCGACAACGACAACGACAACAACAACGACAACAACAACAACAGCCAGAGCGACAACGACAACGACAACGACAACAACGACAAAGACAACGACAACGACAACAACAGCCAGAGCGACAACGACAACGACAACGACAACGACAACGACAACAACGACAAAGACAACGACAACGCTCTTCGCCAGGTATGAGCCAATAACCTTATTCTTGTCAGCAAATCCAGTAAATTACATACGTCTAGAGGAGAATCGGATCCGACAAATTAGATCGTGTGAACAGGCCTTTCCACTTCAACCGTATCGTATCGTATCGTATCGTATCGTATCGTGTCGTGTCGTGTCGTGTCGTATCGTGTCGTATCGTACCGTATCGTACCGTATCGTATCGTATCGTACCGTTTTCTTTGGTATCAAAGTAATTTGCTCCACCCTTAGGTTAGTGCTCAAGAAATAAGAAAATACCCTACGTTTTGGTACGATACGAAATTGAACAGGCTTTAAATGAGTCGCATACCGGTCGTCAGCCGGACATCCTTGGGTCGAATTTTTATCTTCAGTGGACGTTGTACACCCACAGACACGCTTGGCGCCCAACGTGTGCGGTTGGATCTAAAATGAAAAATAGAAGTAAGAACAGTATCCATGTTTCAAAGGCTCTAAGTCTGGTTTCCATTTTCTGTCGTAACGGGCGTGAAGATATGTAAGTCACGACTTATTTTCTCCCGTATAAATGGCCCTAATGTCTCCTGCTTTGCGCACTTTCGAGAAACATGACTAGGAAACAAAGTTTCCCAGTTTGTCCAGGACATAAACTATTTCAAAAGTCAGTGATGGTCTAGAACATACCTTACAACACATTCATAAGTTCCAGAATCAAATTTGCCTGCTTTTCGTATAATAAGTTCAGAATGTTGATCTGTACTTTGAATCTTAACTCTCTCGTTCTCAGAAAGTGTCCGGTTGTTAAAATTCCACGAAAAGCTGACGTTGTGACGAAATGTGACGTTGGCCACACATTTCAAACGTAGCTTTTTACCAAAGGTATTGGAAAGGACTTCAACTTTTACTACAACGGGAAAGATGAAATTAAAATGTCTTCGTTTTGGTTGGAACCGCGTGGAAAAGATGAAGAAATATAGGACGTTTCGAGCGAAAGCCTAAACGAAATCGTTCAAACTGGTTTGTTTACCACATACTATGGGTCTTTTGGATCAATCTACCTGAAAAATACAACAAGAACTTCGACGTTTCGAGCGAAGTCCTGGCGAGAAACTAACTTCCAGACGAAGGAAGTTCGTCTCGAAACGTCGAAGTTCTTATTGTATTTCGTCGAAGTTCTTTTTTCTTAGGTAGATTGATCCAAAAGACCCCTGGCACCACACGTTCGAGATTTTGTTTACTACATTCGTTCTTGTTACTAACTGTCAAGATCAGACAGCCCTTCAGTACCTTGTGGGATGGGAAGTCCAAATCGTTAATGTTAATTTATTCACTAGCTGATGTACAATGAAATTAAGTATCGCGTATTGTCGCACAAAATTGAGTGTACATAACTATAACTGCGTACGTAACTTTAGAAGTGAGTACAATCGTTGTGAAATTACCAAATTTTCCTTCACCGAGCAGTAAAAATAAACTTTCCAAAACAAAAGGAAACATATCCAAGAAGTTTTGAAAATTACTCGCATCAAATAAGCACTAAAATATCGTACATTATGCTTATAAAAACGAAGCAATATTGCCGCAGTAATATGGAAATTTAGGTCGCAAAATGGCAAACAAATTAAAATTTAATTTACTTAACCATACATGCAGTTGCTTTTAACTTCTACCAGATCTATGAATAGCCAAATTTCCATGGAGACGGAAAACTATTCTACAACCGGATTTATAATAGACGAGTTTCTCGTCCTTAATGTGTCCCTAATAAATGCCAACGCACCGTTTCTTTATTTAAACATACATTTCATATATTGCTTATAGCCAGGTTTCAATTTGATTGCGCTTGTTGGGACCATATCATGGTCACGGATGTGAAATAGTCTGGAACTATCTTTTCTTTTGTGTGATGTATGTAAATCAGTCTTTAATGATTGCAGAGATATACAGACACTCTATTACATCGGTCACCTTGACATGGTTGCAACCAAATGGAAACCAGGCTCAACTATACAGCGAACATTTCTCCTTCTTTCACTCTTACCTGGTCCATCTTTGGATGTCTGCCGGTTCTGCATACCACGCAGTTTTTTAAGTAACGCATCTACTTGTCTTCCTCTTGGCTTTTTCGTTGGCAGCACTTCGCAATCCAATAGCAACATAAGAGCAGCAAAAACCACACAGGCCAGAATATGCCTCATAGTAGCTGAAATGTTGTAGCTCACTATATAAAATTGTATAAACGTGTTCAGATTTTGAACTCAGACACAGCCAGAGAGAACTCGAGAGCTCTCCCACCGACAAGAAATTAAAATCTGCGGCGGCGAAATTCTTCGCAAGAAATTGTGGCTGTAACTGAATATTTTTTAATAATTTTCTCATGGATGGTTGCGCATGGACGATTCTATCCAATTAACTTTCTTCGCTGTTAGTTTGTGGACTAGAACAGACTGCTATAGTCATTGCAAAACGGATATTTTTCTCGTGAAGCCTAGCTAATGTATCTTAATCAGTTATTGAGTACGCTTTAATTTCAGTACGAAATTATCCCAAATAAACAATCTTAACTGTCCAATAGGCAATACTCATGATGCGGCAGAGCCATTATAACTATATTTATGTATTTTTCAATGTGTCGCATCTCTGCAATATATAATTGAATTGACAAGCTCGTCATCAATGGACAAATATTTATATTATAAGTAACACATAGTCGCGCGTCTACGACTTCACTGCACTGCCACTGGGTTCAAAATTGAGCCTGTTTCAGTTAGAATTTTACTGCTTTTTTTACTGCATTATACTGAATTCCATTATTAATATTGGCTACATAATCACAAATTCAGTCCTGGCTGAGCACTTTTACAAACAAAAATAATGCATACATTAGTCATTAACCCCAAAATGCCAATTTGAGTAAACATACAAAAGTCAAAATATCATTCACACAGTCAATATAAAAATATCAAACAGCTTATATAAAAACGAAATCCCTAATTATTCGACATAAATTCAAAGCTCCTCGGAACAACATATGATATCAACCCAATAATTATATGAAACTCGGAAGCTCATTGAAAGAGATAAGCACAATTGTGTAAACTCGGTAAAATTAAAAGTCAACAAAACAATGCGCTTTTAGTATAACAATTAAAATATAATTGAAATGTTTATTACGATATGAAAATGTACTGACTTTAGCATGACTACAGTAGTCTGTACCTACACTGGTTAGCACTAAAGACAGCAAATATAGGCAACACTATATAGGCCCTAAACTGAGTCAGCGAGTCATGTGTGTATAAGCTGTATTAACGGATCTTTGGCTTTGCTTTTGGTTTGAAATTGAGATCGGCGACTAGAAACATCGAGCGACATTAAAAGTTCTGAAATCTAACGACTTTAATTGAGAACAATTTCTGATAAAGAACAACTAAGTCTCGGACTGAACCCTGGGGCGATTCAATTTACACGCACATCTGCGATATTTCGCTGTCTGTGCCTCTGCGAGTCTTTGTATAGTGACCTTTGGCTTCGAACTGTAAACAAACGTATATTACCAATGCTCGGCAACAAGTTAATACAAGTACGAGTAAGCGAAAGATTAGGTATATTCTACAAGTAAAATATATAATAGAATGGATATAATTCACAAAGATTTCTATGCACAACAATTCTATACACACTGTATGCCCCAAGCCAATAAGCAATAAGCTTTAATATAGATTTCATCAGATTTCATACAGTTAGAATCGCTGTTAACAAATAACACCTTGACTGTAACCAGTGTCCTCCCATCGATATAAATAACAACCAAGTCACCTATATCACCTACAGGCATTGAATAGGTTTTGGTGCTAGTATATTGAATATAATCTGACGCCTGACAACGTAACAGTACTTGAGTTGATATACTTACCAGCAAGATATATTGACAGTGGATATAAAGACTCTAAATTCCTAACCCAACATTTCTCTGTTAAGATATCGTCTTGTGATTACTAGACAACCGTCTTGAATCTCAGGATTTACGAAAAATATTTCTTTATCTCCATTTATATAATTTTTGTCCATTTGATGATACACAGATCAATATTTTGATATCATAAATACTTTGCATTCAAATCGGGAGGGGAAGTGAGTGGTAATGACGTCACGTGACGTAAAGAGCAGACATGAGAACATATAAACGTAAGATAATTTTTTTCCACCAGCCTCATATTTAGCGTGAACAAAACAAGAATTGATCATAAAATTTGTCTCCATCGAAAGAGGTGCAAAAGCATTGTCCCGGGAATTTTTTGAATCAAGGTTCGCTTGTTTTGACTAAAGGTTTTGACGAAGGAATTTCGCTCGAAACGTCATGGAGTCTTTCAGGTAGTTCAGATAAAAACGACAGCAGCTTGGAATACTACCTACACTAGACTCCTACGTTCGAAATATTCGAATGCACACCGAAATTGAACAAGATATTGCCTATGTTTTCAGACCTTTGGAGGATATTTAGAGTCTAAATGAAAAAGAGTTACTTTTAAGCTTGTGTCATGATGCGAAATGGTTACGTCAAAATGCTTCTCAGACCACGCCCCCACATCTTCTAGGAAATCCGCGGTAATCCTAACCTCGTCCCCAGGGTCTTATCGAAGTTGTGGTGATTCCTCTGGCGCCTCTGTACAGATACCGCTGATCAGACAAACGTATCGATCCTGTGTATAGACGAGATACGACCATTTGAGAATAATATTACATTCATCGAATTTTGTATAATCATCGTTTAATGCGTTTTCGTATCAACAACCAGTACTATAACTATGGGAGGTTCATACATGACGTCATCATCGCCATGTCGGATGAATATGAGAAAGGATTTTCCCAGTTTGTAATTCAAATTTCATCAATCATGGCGAAAATCTCGTTGTCCTTTGAATGGCTTGAGATTGGTTGGGCATGTGTACCAATGAACCGGCCTCCCAACAGTGTTACAAGATAAGTACACCATGATTATTTCATCCTTGAAAAACATTTTTTTGATTTTTAATAGAATAACACTTTTCTCCAACAAAATGTATCCAAAAGCCTAAAAAAGCTTATGTGAGATGGACTGCCTCCAAATAGTATTGCAAGCTCACTACACCCAGCATTTCATGAGAAAACACCACGCATCTATATATAGTCAAAGATTTTGATCCGCAGCGCAGATTATCATCTGTGCAAATAATGCGATGAAACAGTAATACGGTTATGTTTTCATCTATTTGTACAAATTAAAGTCCGGACTTTCGGACCAAAAGTGTATAAACATGGCGGTCAAGCAATTCTACGAAAACGACATCCTTTTGAAAGTGTCATAGCTTCCATATTTTGAAAATACCTGAGTATTTCTCCAGTGCGTGGCAAACTCTAGTCATGAGCTGTCCTAGTTGGTGTCTGAACTGCCTGCCTGAAGGACCTTCGAACTGTTTTTTATTAATTTTCATGACATAAAACGCCTACGCTGACCCTACATGTTGAAATGTAATAGTATGATTAACCCGTGCCTGATTTAATACACTCTCATATATCACTTTCGTCTCCTGCTGCTAAAATTTCTAGGAATGATAAAGCATGGAGTGCAAATACTGGACTGAACCGGATTAAAGGAGCAGACTGTAAACTGGTACTCTGGTTGCCAGAGGTTCTAGCTTAATCTTGTATCTTCCTAATCCTCCGCTTTTAGGAAGATACAAGAACCTCTGGCAACCAAGGTAGTAAGCTGGAGTACGACATGATTAATACATTTTTTCGGGTGCCATAAAGTTTATTAGGTTGGTCATTATTTCCAGTTTATTTAGAGCTTAGCGGAGGGGTAACATTGAATTCCTTTGGACAAAACACCTGTTAGACATAATATAAGCTAATTACCTGATAGCGTGTGTGAAAAGCGCAGGCTGTTGTGCATGTCCAAACAAAATAAAGCCATTGGTGATTGGGAAGTTGAAAAATAGCCTGAAAATAAAAAAAGTTGTAGTTTCGAGCGAGAACACTTTGTTAGAGAGTTAGTAGGTAAGACCTTCGTTCGAAACATCGATGTTCTATTCCATTCCATTCCATCCCATCCCATTCCATTCCACTCCACTCCATTTCACTCCATCCACTCCACTCCATTCCATTCTGTATACAGTAAAATTGCCTCGTATTTTAATCCGTCCACCTTTTCCTCACGTACCATAACCATAAAGACATGAAAAAATGATTGAGAATGAAAAATATCAGAAAAGTGAGAAGCAGCCCATGCTCACCGATTTACTGATAATATATACTTTCTAACATAACATCGCTCTATGTTGCAACATAAATTTGAAATGCGCTAACAGCATTATAAATCTTTCCGGCTTCAGTTCAGTGAATTCAGTCCAGTCTAAAATAGTGCTGTCCATATTTAGAACTAAAAATATGCTTAACTGCACACTTCCACCCTCGAGCAATCACTCATCACTCTCCACCCCATGTAATCGAAATGAGACGATTTTTTAAAGTATTCTTATTATAAAACATCAAACAAAATTGTTGCAACTTATGGACCTCCTGCCAGACATAATTGGACAAAGCGCGTATATGTTTGATAAAATGTTGTAATAAGATGTGCTAGAAATGTGCTTTTTGGATCATTTGTGCTTTCGTTTCAACATTTTCACATCGCGTGGAATCAAATCACAGTCTTAAAGTAGGTGTCGATTATATCAAATATTTGTGACAGTGTTGAGAAAAGCTGATATTATCTCATTTCTTTATGACCTCATATACAAAGGTATCTATTTGTTGGCCAACAACAACGTCTGAAATCGATACTTAGATTATTTTCTAAACTTCTTCCATATGTTACGACAGGTGAAAGAAAGTGCATTCGAAGTTTCGTCTAGTGTCTGACCTTCTATAAACAATTGCGTATTGCACAAATTGGAAAGCAAACACAAGAGTATGTCTAGAAGAAGGGATAAGAGATTCGTGATTAATTTGATATCAGCAATTGCGTTGCTAACCCTGAACAAGAATATTTTATTAAATGTTTTTGGGCTTCCAGTGCAATGTACGAACTATCGTAATCTTACTGAAAAGAAGCGCAATATGAACAATCCTATACCGGCAAGGCTTCGGCTATGTGATAAAAAACTCTCACGCATAGGTTGGTACAGGTTCACGGGTCGAGCCGGGAGTATACTAACTTCGATACAGGTTAAGGCAGGTATGTGCGGCGCACAGAACCCAGGCTGGCTAGTCGGGGACCATCCTTGTACGATCTACGACACTACAGCCGCTCGTGTATGCTTTGTAAATCAGAAAAGTGACTGCGGAACACGGGTTAATATCTCGATAACACATTGCGGAAAATATTATGTCTATCAACTGCCGGGGATTAAAAATTGTTCTAAAGAAATGGGCATGTATTGTGGAGAAGACAGCAAGGTTCCTATTTCATCCTGTAACATCACAATTACTCCTATTTATACAACGATATCAATTTATCCTCAAACAACAAAGCTAGGTGAGTGTATATACACGTGGTACATAAATTTGTTCTAAATCACGTAATTTGTTACACTGATTACTCTATGGTAGTTAATTGTATTAGCTTAAATGAGCATTGTGTATTTTTATAGTTTCTATTAAAAAACGGAAAACTGAGGTATTGTCCCCACACCCAGTGATCAGATTAAATATTGAGCAACATTTTTATATTTAACCTTGTATTGTGTCTTAAGTATTTTACCATGGGTGACGCCATTCAAACAAACTTCTTTTGTCAGTCCCCCATGTTGAAATGTCTTTGCTTAAAATGTCCGGCTTTCTTTATCGGTTTTACGAATACGTTGCGTCGAGAAGCAAGACTAGATAGCAATCCTTTTAGGATCTTCAAAACGTTCAAGACAGACAGGTGTGTAGATCTAGATCAACAGGTATAGATGGCGCTGCCAACACAACAAGCAGTCAACTTCTGCATTATATTGACCCAGTCTCGTTACTGTGCGTGACTTTAATTACTATGATCCGCAGGTTTTTGAAATCCGCTTTTGCAAATCCCATTTTCACCTTCTTTCACTGTTCACCCCACAACACTGAATTAAGGAAGAAACAGCAATGAAATGGTTTGATTAGGATGGATGATAGAAAATTAGCTAGGAGAGCATGGATGAAAGGTATAAGAGGGAAACGATCCAGGGGAAGACAAAGGATAAGATGGTGTGATAGAATTTAGAGGATTACAAAAGAGACTGGACTTATGGTGGATGATGCAAGAGTTACACGAGGATGGCACACAATAAGGCCCGACTCTTAAATAACGGGAGTAAGAAATACAAAGACTTGGAACACAACAATGTAACGTTTCAATGACGCTCAATTGCAGATTAAAATAATCGTAGCCACTCCTGAAAGTCACCCAGGACTAACAAACAGCTCTTGTGAAAAAGGCGATTAGCAGTTTAAATAAAAAATTGCCATCAAAAGCGCAGGGTGGTAGAGTAGAGTATAGTAGAGTAAATTAAAGTAGATTAGGGTATGGGTGGTAGAGTAGGGTAGGGTAGGGTAGGGTATAGTACCCTGCCTTTTGCAATTAGGAAGATTATTTTACTTTGCAGTATGAAACAAACAAACAACTCCTAATTAATAAAATTTTCCACACAGCGGATGAATTGTAACCATAATATATCGTGGACGTGACTTGGGCCAATGCATAACATTTGCTCCTCTCTCAGCAATCACACACCGCCATCATGATCAAGAGTGATGGACAGTCAGCTCCTCATAAACGTGGGCTACAATTAGAACACTGTCAACATTACTATATGAAACGTGCGTGTGAATTCTTATGACAATAACATCCTTATATGAAGATAAGTTATTCAAGTGTAAGTTAGAATACCGTACACTACTCGTCGCGCAGCGACGCGTACAAAACAGGACGAGTTTGAGTACCAAAATCACCTTTATTTGTCATTGCCAAGACAACGGTGACGTTAGGGTTCTTATCTTTCCAAAAAGAAGTAAACACACGCTAATGAACGTCATACATGCTGTCCTGTTACTGGATAATCATTTCCAAAGAAAGTGACTATACGTCTGTGTTTGGATTTCAGTTCAAGCCCTTAAAACCTGTCTTCACGCATGATAGACTTAACAAAGTAGGCACCCATTTTTAATTATTTCTGCAGCTGCTTTTACTTACTTAACGTAAAGTTATTCCAAGCAACGCTTAGATTAACTAACTTTGGCTATTAATCGTCAACACTATCAGTTCTCGTTTTGAAAAAAACATCGCTAATAGTCAAAACCAAACGTCAGTGCATTCAATACATTCACTGATTTTGCTGTTGTTTATATACAACAGAAGTTTCAAATTCATAGCACTGGAGAGTGATATCGAGGAAAACATTCTATACAACTCTTAAAGTGCAACACCTGTGCCAACAGAGAAGGATTTCGAAAGATCAGTTCGTTCTGCATTTTTGAAGTTTCAAAAACAGAAAAAGGAGGAGAGCTTGTCCCAAGTGATAGAAATTTCTTGGCTCATCTTGCCTGCTCTACTAAAGTTCGAAAGATTCGACAAACGTTGGTATATTCCAAAGTCTTCTATACAGGATTCTTTGCCGCAGACATAGTTCCTCCTGTATGCACAGGCTCATATATCAACGACTGAATTCAACTGAAACAGTGTCCTAACGAATTACTCTTGGCAAACGTGCGCTGAAATTTAAAGAATCAAGACTGAATGACTGAGAAGTTAAACAATCAAGAATCAAAAACGTTAAGATAATAACTTTAAAGAGTTGATATCCAATCAAGCAAGAACGTCAAACCGTCGTCCATCATAACCAACAGGAATGGCAGCAATAAAACGACTCCTTCTGGTCCTTGTCTTCATGCCTTTAATACTTATTGGGCAGAAAACAGCTCTAGCAAACGCACAACTATCCGTACCAATGCAGTGTACCAACTACACCAACCTCACAGAGAGGTGGCATAGATATAACTTATATGTGATTGAAACAATAATTCCTTTTTCATTATGTAACGAGACCCTGGAGAAAAATGGCTGGTACAGATATAATTCTACCTTTAATGGGGTTCTGATGACGCTAATATATACCACGATTGGTTTAGCTGATAATTCAACAAAAAACATATCCGGCTCCACGCAGTGTGATCCACATCCCTTGCATCCATGTCGTGTATACGAGACTATAACATCCAAAGTTTGTTTCTACCAATTAAATTCATCATCAAACCCAGTCTCGGGACGTGCAGTAAACATCACACATTGCGATGCGTTTTACGTGTATCAATTACCGCAGTTTATATGTTCCAAAAATACAACCGGAACGTTTCGACGCCCGTCCACAGATATAAATACAGACTGCGAGGTCAGCACAAAAGGTAAGTTATGGGTACGGGTATATGCGTGGCTGCCGCGACACAAGAAGTTGTCGTTATTAAAAAAAAACAGATTGGCAAATAGGAAAATAATACTTAAACGCACAACCTATGTGGCAGAAATGTGTAAATTTCACTTATGTCACAGAGTTCCCCCCTACTGTAACAAAAGTTCCAGCTTCATTACGTAACGAGACCTTGGGCAAAAATAAGTGGCACAAATTAAATTCTACCTTCAATGGGGTTATAGACACTAAGACACAATCACTGATGTGCCTACTATTCTACTGTTCCTACCACAATGCCTAATACTGAACGGTTCGTTATATTCATGTTGTTTCATAAAATTTTATTCACGCCTGTTGAAACGTGCAGTAAACATCACATATTGCTATGTCACAACATATGATTCACCGAATATATGTTCCAAAACTAGAACCTTAGTTTTCGTACGCTAGGATATTCCACCACCATATACAGCCTCCAACGTCAGCACAAAAAGTAAGTTAAGATAAGAAGTTGTCGTTGTTCAAAAAAGAAAAACAGATTGGCAAATAGGAAAATAATACTTAAATAATAGTTAATTCCCTTTGCTTAAATAAACTTACCCATTTGTTTAGATCCAAGTTCACATTTTTATCCAACCAAAGGTAAAGTGGATCCAAGTTCATCTTTTTCTTCAATCACAAGTGAAGTCGATCCACGTTCAACTTTTTTTCCCACCACAAGTAAAGTCTATTCAAGTTCAACTATTTCTACCACCAGAAGGAAAGTCAATAACAAAAGCGATGACGTGCTTGGTGAACTGAAGAAAAAGGCAAGAGAATAAATATTATTGAGTTTATTGGAGCTCACAAATCAACAAATCCAAGGATTGGATTTCATCTCTTAAACTAACATTCTTCAGGAAATCTAAATATCCAATCCAGTACGAATTAAAAGTAAAGTAATCCGTACAACAAATTTGCCGCAACTAGGAATGCTGCGACGCATGTTAAGTAAAAATGTTCACGCTTGAGTAACAAAACCATGAAATAACATACGTAAACATTTCGGCTTAACATGCATTGAAATACGTTTTTGTTGCAAGTTGCAGTAATTTTGTTGCTTGTATTTCTTAACCTAAGCTATTGGAAATTTAATCATTTTCAGGTAAATCAACTTGATGGTAAGAATATATCAGATAAAGCCAGGAAAGAAATTGCAGAAAAGATCATCAACCAACTGTCAAACTTAACAGATCTCGATATGATAGACGAGGGAGAACGAGAAAATGGAAAAGACCAGCAAGTTCTTGTTGATACAGTCAGAATACTTCAAAAGATCGTTGATTTAAATATTTCTGATAGCAGTTTCAACATATTGGGTCCGGCAAGTAATATACTGGATAGTAGGAATACAAAAGCGTGGAGAAATATGACGGTAGGCTAAATAGTAAACAGATAGTAGGTGCTAATCTTACTTCGCAACTGAGTGCTGAATCGCAAAGAACGCAGCTCAAATGTAACCGAGTTGAAGGCTTAATAGAGCGCCTCTATCTTGCACCATACGATCCATGCCTGATCACGGAGCAATAGCTAAGGTGGAGGGGTTAGTTTTTGATGAGGAAGGAAAATTCGGAGGACCCTTGAAGCAAAGAGGAGCAGCAACCACAACTCTACATGGGTTTTTAAGCACATCATTTATGTGCAGGATAGTCACCCATCCTTAGTAATGCACTAGTCAATTGAAACCCAGGGCCCCCGACCCCCGGGAGTGTGCGGGGATTATAACATTTTTCGAGTGTTAAAATCCCGGCCTAAAAATGTTGTCCATTTGTTAGATTGCCCGGCGGCTTGCCAGGCCGAACATCTACCTTTCCAAAGTCTAGCTTTCTATCTAGTCGTCTGATCGGTCATTTCTGATATAAAAACGTACTGCTACAGAATTAAAGCTGTCAAAGAAGAAAGTCTGGCGAACGTGTGTCAGTTCATTTAATCGAAGGCTCTACGAGAGTTAAATTCCCGGCATTTTATCCCGGCCTTTGTGTCAGTGTTAAAACTCCGGGTAGCATGATGACAACGTTTGTTAAAACTCTGTATTTCCCCCGCAAAGTCCCGTTAAACCCTGCATGTACCCACCTGTGGGGGGGGGGGTTCAATTGACTAGTGCATAACAGCCAACTACAGCATGAGGCATAATTTAAAGGACAGCACGCTAACCGCATCTGCGACAGAAAGAAGCCAAAGAATATATAGCCCTAGTTCATTCTTTTCTTTTCTAGAACGAGAAAGTCATTCGTGATCTTGTAATTACGTTAGAAAATTATGGATTCCAAATTGGAGAAAACTTAAAAAACAACCCAAATGCTTCGCGCAGTTCTATATTTAAAAACCATTCAAATGTGCAGCTGTACGTTGAGTACATAAAACAAGCAAACAATTTGTCAAAAGAAGAAAGATTTTTCAAGTTTCCAGATGCATCGTTCAATCTCTCGTCCGATGCATTACCCAAGGAATCTGGTGTTGTGGTCGTTGTTATGTGGTATAAAACATTGCATTCCTTTCTAAAAAACAGTTTTTATGATGACAATGTTTATGCAAAAGTCAGTAGCAAGATCATTAGTGCTAGTGTTCGACCTGAGCCAAGGATGAAGTTTTCAAAACCTGTTCGCATCAGCTGGAACATAAAAGAGTTGGTAATTGATGACAGTTACATTTGTTTTTTACTTAAAGTGAATGGCAATGTGCCATTTATAAAAGGAAAGGATCTAGAATAATTGAATACAGTAGAATATAGAAGAATAAAATATAATACAGTGTAGTATATTGAAGCTACCATTCTACGCATACAATAGAATACAATTGAATTCAATGGAATATAATAGAATACAATGGAATACAATATAGTACAAAATAATTTCATAGAATACAATGCGATGCATTGCGATGCTATGCAATGCAATTACTAAACTTGAAATGTAAACTATTTTTTTACCTTCAGAATGATTCTACATGTGTATACTGGAAACCAGAATTAAACGAAAATAAGTGGAAAACAGATGGATGTGTACGAGTGAAAGACAAGTCAGACAGTAACCTCTTGATATGTGAATGTGATCATCTCACAGCCTTCGCTGCTATGGACATCTCTAGAGATATGGTAAGGTTTGAAGGTTAAAATGCTCGCTATTTAATAATTTCTACTCTTGGACATTCAAAGACGTTCAACATACATTTCTACCCGTGTGATTATTTCAATAATGAGTGGTTCCCACTTCTACCTTGCTTCTGACTACGGTCGACCAACTCTCTTAATTATATTACAATTTACTCTACACTTTATGTCTACTACATTAAGGTAAGTAAAGCTCAGAGGCAGGCATTGGAACTGATATCAACTATTGGATGTTCTGTATCGCTCTTTGGCATATTCCTGACCATACTCACACACGCCTTGTTGTGGAAAAGACTTCAGCAGAATGCCAAGAACGAAGTACCTTCCCAAGTGCTCATGCATCTCTGCTTTGCCATTGGAATGACAGACATCCTGGCTATCCTGGCAGGACCGGCACAAAGTGATGAGGTAAGGAACTGACCTTAACCTATGATCAAGCCCTCAAAGCAATCTCAATGTTCTGAATATAAAAATAAATTGCTAACGAAGCCAATACAAAGCACTGTTTCGCGAAAAGTTGCGTATTATATGGTCCGTGAGGTACATGAATTACCTACACGAACACCAGCTAAAACCTCTGCTTTCCTTTTTAGAAATTCTGTATTTCTGTGTCTATATTACTATATTTATTTGTACTCGCTGTGTTTGGTTGGATGTTATGTGAAGGAATCATAATTTATCTTCAACTGGTGAATGTCTACACCGGACTGGGTTTGGGAGGAAGACATTTAAAAGTTTTCTATGTGATTGGTTGGGGTAAGTTAAGTTGTATGCATGGAATAGATTACGAATTGCACATCACCGGAACGTTTTTCGTGCAGTATAAACCGAAATAAACCAGCAAAACGAAAGGAGGTGCTAAAATACGCTAATATGCAAGCTCTGATTGTCAAAACGTATAGACATTTTTCACCAAGCTACTGACCCATAGCAAAAATTTTGCTTTTCATATAGCAAAGAAGTATTTCACACTTAATTTTAATTTTCTACTTTAGGTATCCCAGTTGTTGTTGTGTCAGTGTTGGTTGGACTGAATGATCGAGAGGAATTTATAACCAAGCGTGCATGTTGGTGCCGTGGTGATGGTGCGTTGTTCTGGACATTTGTTGGTACCATTGCTCTGATTCTGTTGGTAAGCTTAATTTCAAACACAGTTTTCATATGTAATTACAAATTTTAGTACGACAAGAACAATTGCAATTGTTTGTCTCGTGTAAAACACAAGGTATTATTTAATATGTGGCAAAGCTTTGAAGATGAGAGCCATGACGAAGGTCGAAAACAATAGCATATTTCGAAGCCCTGGAGACCTTTGGAAACTACAACGGTTCTTAAGTTTTGATATAGTTTGATGAGGGAAACACATATCCATCCAAACAGGACCATTTCCAAAGAACTGTAACCAGGCGCTTCGTACAGAATTTGTCGCATTTCTTAAATATTTCTCTCTTTTTAGATTAACTTAATTATCTTCATTCTGGCCTTACGAAGTGCGTTATCCTCCAGCGAAGTTAGCACAACTCGAACATTAAACAAAACAAAAGGCAGCACTAACACTACCAAGGCATCAGCTGGAACAACATTAAAAAAAGCAAAAATTGGCCTCAAAGGTTCAGCCATACTACTCCCATTGCTTGGTCTGACATGGGTATTTGGACTACTGGTGTTTAATCGAGATACGATTGTGTTTAAGTATCTCTTCGCCATTTGTAATTCTCTACAAGGACTGATGATATTTGTTTTCCATGTTCTTATAAATAGAAAGGTATGTTTAAGGAAGACTATATATGTGCTCACTACCATCCTGAGAAACTGTTTTGAATCTTTTCCAGATCGTTCAGACACAAACCACGACAGTGGATTGTAGAATACTACCTATACTGGACACCTACCGATGGAATGGGATGGAATGGAATACAATACATTTATACATACGAGAATGCAACATGCATATTGTATGCCTATTTGTTGATGTGATTCAACAGCAGCTCATTGAATACTACTACCTACACTGGATTCCCACATTTGAGATATTTTACCATTTTTATCTTTAAGATCCATGAAGCAATCAGTAGAGAAAAGAAAGCATACAAAGCCAGACACATCAACGTCATGGCCAACAACAACAACAACAACAACAACAACAACAA
Organism: Trachythela sp. YZ-2020; assembly: GCA_016169945.1. NCBI lineage: Eukaryota > Metazoa > Cnidaria > Anthozoa > Malacalcyonacea > Clavulariidae > Trachythela > Trachythela sp. YZ-2020. The sequence goes on from JADLSH010000389.1 coordinate 6,537,967, forward strand.
CACGTGTACCGGTAAGTCAGATTTGCAAACATTGATATAATAGTTTACTTTTTAGCTCTGTTACTTAGCTCTTTATTATTACATCAATTATTATGTACTGGGCACATTCCTAGTAATGAAATCTCCCAATTGTCCATATCTAGGGCAACTTTCAGAAATGATTATTTATTCTCTCCGTTTATCATAAAAAAATCTTGCATTTTTGTTTAGGTGGTACTTTATCAACAAGTGAAGGAAGAAGAAAATCCAGTGTTCCAGCCACATCAGTGTTTTTGAAGAAACATTTCAACAGGCCAGAATCACTTGCAGTGAAGAACAATTTTACCATGGAAAACAACAGCATCTTAAAACCCAACAGACACGAGGGCAACAGCAGGTCGAACGGAGTTATTCTGGAAGACCTTGAACAAAAGAAGCTGTAATTAATCTTGCTTGGTTTAAACCAGCAAACAAAGAATATATGAAATCGAACGGGTGAGAATATGCTAGATTGGTGGCAACCGCAGCTCAATTTGAAAATCACTAATATTAACTGTTTAAGTATTTATAAAGTATGTATTAACATATTGTAGGTACACTTCAGTAGCAAAGTACAGTGATGAAGTGCTCCATGTAAGGTCTCTGCATGGGGGTCTCAGAAATATACAGTCGTAGTAGGACCTCCAAAGTGACTTTGAATTTTCTTGTTTGCCATTACGGGCCAAATGTGTCTGTTCGATCACAGAAAATAATCAAGATGTCCCGGATTTTGCTGTTCAATTTGACAAGTTTTATCTGGTTTTAAGTTTGTTTTAGAAACAAATATCAAATGTGTTGCTGAAGCAATGCTTTTTCTTGCAAATAAATCAAGAAAAATGCAAAAATCATTAAAATATTTATGTTGCTTGACTGAAATGTACAAGTTTTGCAAACGCTAATTATAGAACTACATTGTAATTTCATCTCGGCAAGCGAGATGAAAAACTCCACATGAACACACATGAGAACTACTCATTCCGCTGGATCATAGAAGCAAGTCCTTAGAGTACAGGGGCCGGTTGTACGAAGGCCGTTCAGCTTAAACGGTGGATAAGTCAAAATTAAAAAACACTTTCATACATTTGGTGAATGACTGAACTTAAATCTTATACCCTTAATATGTAGTTGCAAATATAATTGTTCTATTCAAGTTGAAATATTTTCGCTTGGTTATTCGATGAATGTATATACTTGATCTATATTTTCGAGTTATCCACTGTGCTAAACGGGCTTCGTACAACCGACCCCAGTACAGTAAAGTGCAATAAGAAGGGGGAGAAACAACCCGTACAGGATTAGTGGTTAATTTTAATAATACTTTTGCTAACGAGACCTTTCACTACATACTAAACCTGAAAGCAAAGACATTATACTCATTAGTATGGGCCTCTGTAATTTATAGAATATAATTTATAAAATAAATATTGTAGAATGAAGTAATAAACATTTTTATGCCTTTTATTGTACCTGCAATATTGAACTAGACGTTTGAGTAACAACGTACTTTAAGCAATAGAATTATAGAAACAAACAATAAACTGTTTCCGGGAAGGGAAGGGTAGGGTAAGGTAAGGTATGGCAGGGTATGCTAGGGTAGGGTCCTGCCATTTCCACTTTATTTGAAGTTTATTTGACTTATACACATGAGCTGTAACCAAAATAGATCAGATCGTGGACGTGACTTGGGCCAATGCACAACATTTGCTCGTCTCTCAGAATCACCTTTGTTTGTCATTGCCAAGACAGCGGTGACGCTAGGGTTGTCATCTTTCCAAAACGAAGTAAACACATGCTCATGAACGTCATGCATGCTGTCCTGTTACTGGATAATCATTTCCAAATTATTTCCTGTGTTTGGATTTCAGTTCAAGCCCTTAAAACATGTCTTCACGCATGATAGACTTAACAAAGTAGGCACCCATTTTTAATTCTTTGTGCAGCTGTTTTTACTTACTTACTTAATGTAAAGTTATTCGAAGCAACGCTTTAGATCAACTAACTTTTGCTATTAACCGTCAACACTATAAGTTTTCGTTTTGACAAAACATCGCTAATATTCAAAACCAAACGTCAGTGCATTCAATACATTCACTGATTTTGCTATTGTTTGTATACAACAGAAGTTTCAAATTCATAGCACTGAAGGGTGATATCGAGGAAAACATTCTATACAACGTCTATACAAGTGCAACACCTGTGCCAACAGAGAAGGATTTCGAAACATCAGTTCGTTCTGCATTTTTCTGGCTCTCTGGAGGAAGTTTCAGAAACAGAAAAAGGAAGAGAGCTTGTCGCAAGTGATATAAATTTCTTGGCTCATCTTGTCTGCTCTACTCAAGTTCGAAAGATTCGACGAACGTTGCTATATTCCAAAGTCTTCTATACAGGATTCTTTGCCGCAGACATAGTTCCTCCTGTCTGCACCGGTCATTATACCGAAGCTTGTGATATATCAACGACTGAATTCAACTGAAACAGTGTCCTAACGAATTACTCTTGGAAAACGTGCTCTGAAATTTGAAGAATCGAAGTTGGCATTAAGACTTAATGACTGAGAAGTTAAACAATCAAGAATCAAAAACGTTAAGATAATAACTTTGAAGAGTTGATATCCAATCAAGCAAGAACGTCAAACCATCGTCCATCATAACCAACAGAAATGGCTGCAATAAAACGACTCCTTCTGGTCCTCGTCTTCATGCCTTTAATACTTATTGGGCAGAAAACATCTCTAGCAAACGCACAACTGGAGCATTATTGTGTTAAGTACACCTACCTCGCAGAGATGCCCGCTACTGTAACAAAACTTTCAGCTTCATTATGTAACGAGACCATGGGAAAAAATGAATGGTACAGATATAATTCTACCTTCAATGGGACTGTAAACACCACGACTGATGTGCCTACTAATGTAAGTAGAAGAACACAATGCCCAATACTGGAACGTCGGTCCATTCTATGTGGTGGACACGTAACTGTTTGTTTCATAGAATTGTTGGAACGTGCAGTAAAGATCACATATTGCGATGGGGATGACAAGTTTTATGATTCCGCGCAGATAATATGTCCCAAAAAAGAAACCGTGGTTTACGTACGCTGGAATAATACTGGTCCACCACCATATTCGGCCTGCAACGTCAGCACAAAAGGTATAAGTTATGGTTACGTATATTTGCGCGACTGCCGCGACACAAGAAGTTGCCGTTATTCAAAAATAAAACTAGATTGGCAAATAGGAAAAATAATAGTTAAATAACAGTTAATTCCCCTTGCTTAAGAGGCCATCTCTCTAAAAGCCACCCGATGATAGCCACTTCAAAAATAATTTCCTTTCAAACCAGCCACAGAAATTTTAGTTTCTTAATATTTTTCACGTTTTGACATAATTTTAGATTCCCCCCTTTCTGTATTGCCTGCGACCGGAAACAGAGCGTAATTTAACCAAAATACAGAAAACTTTACCAGAAAACTTTCTTTACTAGCTACGCGTGAAACAGACATCTAATCTTTCGATTTCGTAGCAATTGTTATCCAATTGATTAGCATGATAATTCCTTATATTTGAAATAAAATTACTCAAAAGTGGCACCTCTGTGGTTTCACAAAGGCATATAATTGAAAAATACGGGCACTAATCTTACGATTTCTGCAAAGGATTCGTCTGCAAACTTGCTACGGAGGGAAATAAAATCGTAAGTAAGTGCTAGTTTTGGTTTGTTTGTTTACCTTGGCGAATTTTACTATTAATCCAAGGTTCAACTTTTGTCGTTATATTTGTTAGTCATTCGGTGCTGTTGCGCTGTATAATAGTATACCTTAGCGTGTGGTTGTTGCACGGAAACTTTACTTGTCTATTTGTCCAATAAAACAAAGTTTAATTCGCTGCAACGGCAATGAAGTATCTGGAGTGATGCCCTTGTCATTGTTGCTTTAATAGTTTAGAGTAATAAATTGGCTTAGATATTAACTTTATAAAGTCTTGTCAAGTTAACTAGTGTGAACTAGTGTGTGTGTTTCTTGTCATTCTCGCTTTCTCGAGAATTTAAAACTAGTGTCTTTCTCGAGAATTTAAAACTGTGAATTTAAAACTAGTGTGTAAAAAATCATAATTAAAGTTCAGAGAAATACTTAACAAACTTTTAGCAATCTTTCGTCTTCGTGTTCCAATTGTAGCCGCTGATTGAAGCAAAATGACAATTATTATAAAGTTTTCGGGGAATTACGAAATGGCACCCTTTTTATTTTCACCAAGTCGACTTTCTTAGCAGTGGAGGAAATCTTAGTTCGAAGTGCTTGCATATCTCTTTTAACATTTTCACTTTAAAAACAGTGAGCTCGCAGAGGTTGTAGGTGTCGTAAATGATTGGATGGCTGCTGTTAATCTCCTGAAATATGTTATCTATTACATTCTCTCTGAAGTCCTTCTCCTCTTCGTCATCTTCGTCATCCTCAACAATATCACCAATTGCCTCTTCAATGTTGCTTGCCTGATTCCTTTTTCTTTTCAACTTGGCAGCCCGTTAAAAATAGGTACGCAGTACGCTAAGCGTACATCATTCAAATCATTACTTTATTATATGATTACATACCAATATGTCATAAGCAATATGGAACCAGGGGTGTAGTGGAAGGGGTGCTCAGGAGGGCGGAGCCCCCTTGTTAAAATCCTATGTCAATTTGGGGGGCTGAGCCCTCCCTGTATTTTGCAGATCCATGATCTTAACCTGGGACGTTCTTTGAAACTGTAGTGTTAAAATTATACTAGTAATCTTTACTCGATCACTTTGATCCTAACATTAGATAATTTACGTAGCTCGAGCATGAAGTAGCTTCGCTTTGTGTATAAAATTGTGTATTGGAATTTTCCAAGTTTATCATGTTGTTACCCACGCTTTGTCACCCCCCATCCCCCACATGGCTTTTCGATCCTCCCTTTGAGAACCCCCCTTGTTAGCATTCCAGGACTACATCACTATATAGAACACATCTAAGGTCCAGTTAAAAAATTCAAATAGTACTAAAAGAATGAATGTACCAATTAAAGGACCATTTCTCACGGCATTAATGTGGGACTTTGCTGATTACTTCATAACCTTGATAGACACAGCATCTCTTGAAAATAATTACAGTCAGAATTCATCCCTTTAAACATCGTTGAGTTTCGACTACCGTTTGTCTATGTATGCTATTTGTGTATACATGTTTATTGTGTGTGAGTGTTACACCCGCCTACTCCCTTGGTTGGTGCAACCTTGGTCAAAACAATTTGGGGGGAAAATGCCAAGCTGTGAAAAGTAAACTTAGTATGAGGTGATGTTGAGACTATGGAATTGAGTTTTTCGCGTTAACTTTAGAAAAAACGTAACGAATTATTCAAATTTCATCGACTTGAAATTTGTTATGAATACTTGTTATAAAACCTGTTTAACAGCCACCTTGATAGGTTGCACGTTTAACGATTTTAGAATTTGCCACGTGATGGTGCAAAACCTCTAATTCTCTATTGTGTATTAGAAAAGACAAAGTTGATTTTTAATTTTTTTGTCAATTCTGTGTTGTTTTCTTCAAATTTTGTGGTTTTTGGCAAATATTTTTTACCTTCGAGTTGAGAACAACTTTTTCAAAGATAGGAGTATATTTTCCTGTTGCAAGTTTGAAAACAGACCTTTTAATTTTAAATAAAATGATGGCTTCGGTATGTTTTTATACGCGACCACAACAAGAGCTTCGGACCAGCGAAGATTGCTGGTATTGATGCTATATTTTTTCTGCTGTTGCATGAAAAATTTTTGCCGACAAGCTTTTCTGATATTGTACTGAGTAAAAGACTGTGTTTTTGTAAAGTTTTCTACGGCTATTTGAGATTTTTTTATAAACATGTACGGCTTTAGTTAACAGTTAAAAACACACTTGATAGACCGCCAATTTACATTTAGTATAAACTGACTTACTTTCTATAATGATTTCGCAGGAATTTCTCGCCTCAAAAGCACAAAATTAACACATTTTTGAGTTTGAAATATATCGAAATATAAAACACAAGCCTGTCCTTTAATCAACGCATTTGCATGTCAGCGAATTTACGCATGAGAGCAAGGACCTATATGACGTCAGCAGTGGTGTTGGCAAACAAACGGACATTTTCATTTTTCCCCACCAAGCTTCGGTTTGGTCACAGATTAAGTATGAACAGATGTCTATCTTCTGTAAAAAACTCGTCCCGCGGTCGCCATCTTACTAGCAAGTTGTGATGGCGTGTGCATGACGTGTAATTCGTCATTTGTTACTACGTCATTGCTTTCATGCCCTTTGACCTAATGCCTTGACATTTGCGGAAATGAAAAAAACCATTGGCCTTGTAATGTATGTCAATTAGTTAAACAAATTACTACTAAAATGGCAGAAAAGGCCGCGAGAAAATGCAAAACACTGATAGAAAAGTTGTTCGTGCTGACGCTATCAAACGTCGCCATCTTACAAGCAAGCGTGGTGGCGTGTGCATGACGTGTACATTTTGGGAAATTTGAGGACACGAAAGCCCTATGAAGTTACACTTCTGGTATATACTTATTCTGTGGTTTGGTGTTGAGGGAAGATGTTACGTAAAATCGATATTTGGTGGTGAGAACTATAGCTTCGGGAGGGAATCATAGATATAATAAACCAGTTTGTTTAACATAAAACGGCGGATTGTCTGAATAGGAGAAACGATCCCTTGCATAGTTTCCAAATTTAAATGGTTCCGGTATTACGCAAGACCTTGTGACACTTCCTCGAATAAGGTCATACGAATAAGGTCTATGTCTAATTATACCTGAGGGTTCCCTCAACCACAGAATTAGCATAATTTGAAAACTTCCGAGATCCAATTTGAACTAAATTACGCTCTGTTTGCGGTCGCAGGACAATACAGAAAGGGGGAATCTGACCGGGTTGGCAATACCTAAGTGTAGTCTCAGGGGTTTCAGAATGAGCCGGCGGCCGGCGGAGTTCCGCCGGCTACTTGAAGTTTTACCGCCGGCTACTTTTCGTCTAGGTCACAGGAAAAATTTATACAAAGTCAAAGGTAAAAGGACTAAGGAGGAAACCAACTCAAATGTTTGTTATGTTCCAAGCAAAACACCACTTAATTTGGAAGATGAATATACATAGTACCGAAAAAAATTGCTTTCAGCTACCTTAATTTCGTTTGCTTTCTCAAGTTGCTATCTTCATTCTTTGTTTTTCGTTTTTCGTCGCCATCTTGAATTTCACACAAATGGTCAGTGGTGTCACAGAATAGACACTATACAGAGGTGTCACTTCAGGCAAAATGCGTAACCGGCCGCTATTCTGTCTGATGATGACTTTAAAATAGAGTGGAAAATTCACAGTCTCTCAAACTCGTCTTGTTTTATTCCTATTTTGAATTTCCAAATGACATTATTCTCCGGAATTTGTTTTTTTTCTTTATTTTCTTAAATTATCGGCCGGCCGCCATGTTCCTAGCCAGTGCGGTAACGAGAGGCATTCACCCCCCCGAACAAGATGGCGGCCGATATTTTCGGAAAATAACCGGCATAAGAAACCCTTGTTACTTTCTTTGTAACGGTTTACCTTGACTGAAGTTGTGATTAACAACAATAAATAGTTAACTCGAATTTTTGCGGTATTTTTACGTCTAAAAATGCCCTCCATTTTGAATGTTTTCGGGGGGGTGAGTACCTCTCCTTTGCGCACTGGCTAAGCATCGGTTACGCTCAAAACATTAGGATTTGATACACAGTGAAACCTCTTTATAGTGTCTACTCTGTGGTGGTGTTGAAGTAAGAGAAAAGTAGTCACTTCATGTAACCCTCATGTTACCAAGTGAACGTCGGAAAAATAATAATGGCAGATAAAAGGAAGAATCATACCCATACGCTTTTTTCTGCAGGTTTTTTTAAAAAGCCACGAACCAGTGCAGGTAACTGAATGAGAAATTCTTTTGATAATTGTTGGTTATAATTATTTGATAATAATTTATTCATTGAGCCTTGTCTTTTTTGGGCATTTAAATGTGTAACGAACTAATGCGGATTTACGGTTGACTAAACTACAGAGCTAAATATAGATAACTCCGAGGTTAATGAGTAATAATGTTTTTGAATATAGAGGCATTTATTATAATTGTATAGCTTTTGAACACATGCCTCTCCGAAGACTTGCAGTTTCTTACAGTACCTTTTGGCCTGATTGTTAGTGTTTTTTTTCCCAACTGTACGTTTTGCGTGTGTCACTGTCTGACTGTGTAAGTTTCACAGGCGTTACGACTATAAGTTAGCAGTGTAAGGAATTGGGTTTTCGCTTCAACTTATAAGTATGGGGGAAAATAGTTTAATATTCAAGATATTATTTGTATAATAAACTGTGTTAAAGACAGAAATTTATCCTTCATCTTGCTTGAAATTTGGATCAGTGCAATCTACATGCAATCTGGATCTGAAAGAAAAACAGACCACGTCCGGTCCACGGTCTCATCAGTGATGATAGGCATTTTACAGGCGACGATAAGTCAGAATCTACAGTCTGAATAATTGTAAATCCAATAAATTCCGTTTACCTCATGCACATTATAGATATGAAATAACTGAACATTGATTTGGCCAATTTTAGAGCAAATAGTGGAGCAAAACGACAATGGGCCTGTTGTTGATAGTCTTGAATCTACAGGCAGTACAGTAACTTCGTCAGTAAGCGAGAACACAAAGGAAGCACCTGAAAATAACATTGACAAGCTAGAATCAGCCAGTCAAAGCAATACTGTGGTGTTTAGTGATTCAAATAGGAAGGCTGGTGTCAAGCCTGTTCCAACAAAATATGCACAACGACTCCTAGAAACCTCTTTTGCAGACTGTTCCCACCTACATAGCTACTATTGCTGCCAAGAAAAGCACTGCACAAATATTAGCAAAACAGAATATGAAAGAATCAAGACAAGGGACAAATTTCAGCATCACTGGATATTTGACAAGGAATTGAGCTACTGTAAGAAAACCGGGTTTTTTTGGTTGGTGTTTAAGGAGGGAAACGGAATGTTCTGCCTACTCTGCAGAAAACATGATACTTCGAATCCCCAGAACAAGGCAAAGAAGTTTAACTCAAGTGCTTCAGTTAGGTACAAACGAAAAGCAGTAGAAGAACATGCCAATACCGATCAACATTTGGCAGCTGTGGAGGCTGAACTAATGAACAGGGTTTCTACATTCCAGAAGCAGATTGACAAGAGAGAGGAGATAAAAGAGGACATGTATCATAACGTCTTTTTGAGCTTGTACTGGATTGCCAAAGAAGAACTTGCCAATTGCAAATTTGTTCGACTTATTGAACTGCTACGATTACTGAAACTGCCTGATATCCAGTACTTTGACCATAAGTCGGCAGGTTCTGTGAGGGAGATGTTTCTTATTCTCGGAGAAACAATTAGAGAGCAAGTTCTTCAGAAAGTAGGCAAAGCCAACTTCTTCAGCATTCTTTGTGACGAAGTTTGCGACGTCTCAAACAAAGAGCAACTGATCAGTTTTGTTCAGTACGTTGATCAACACTCTGGCATGCCAGATGTCAAATTTCTTGCAGTTGACGATGTTCTTGAAGAGTTTACTTCTGCCAATTCCAATGCAATCAAGAGCATGTTAATCAAGCAGATGGCAGCAGCTGAGCTTGATAAGACAAAGCTAACTGGTCTTGCTACTGATGGCTGCAGTGTTATGATTGGGAAGCGAAATGGAGTAGCTGTTCAGTTGCGTAGAGAATGCAAGCTCATGTTGAATATTCACTGCATATGTCACAGACTAGCACTTGCGTGTGGTGATGCAAATGATCACGTTAGCTACATTAAGACAGTCGAGAAGGTGTTGATGCAGCTTTGGACTTTTTTCAAAAACTCCGCAAAGCGAAGTGCAGCCTACGCCAAGGCAGCAGTGGCGGCAAAGGCGCTGGTGGTTCAGAATAATAAAACCAAGAAAGTTATCGCAAAGAAAGTGAAGAAAGCCTGTAGAACAAGGTGGCTGTCAACTGATCTGGCAATTAGAGGAGTGTTTGAAGACTTTATGCCTTTAACACAAACCGTCAGACTTTACAAAGAATTGGAAAATGACAGTACGGCCATTGGTTTGCTCAAGCAAACAGGCAATATCCAGTTCCTCTCTGCTGTGTACCTCCTGCACGAGGCTCTGCCTGCCCTTTCCCATCTGAGCAAAGCTTTTCAGCGAGGGACTGTATCGTTTTCTGCTATCCAGCCAGCAATTGATTACACTCTTGATCAACTTACTGAAATCGCTGCTGAGAAGAAGCCATTGAGAAAATTACAAAAGGACCTTGGTGAAGGTGGCAGGCTTGCCACGATCGAGATTTCTTTGACACCCACAGCTGAGTCTTATTTGGAAAACCTTACCGTGAAATACACTGACTCACTAAAGGACAACATTAACAATCGATTCTCTGAGAGCCTTCCCGTTTTGTCAGCCTTCAAGATCTTCGACCCAATTGCAGTACCAAACAGATCAGATCTGTCCTTCACAGAGTATGGTGTCGCAGAAATTAAGACCTTGGGAAACCATTTTTATCAGGAAGCAGTTGATGCAGATCAAAAAGAGAAAGCAGAGGAGCTAGAATGCGAATGGAAGAAATTTAAATACAACCTGCTGCAACTAAAAAATGAGATACCTCAGCACATTCTACACCCCCCTAAGAATAGAAATCTGGTTTCCACAACTCCAACAGAGTGGGCTCTTCATCAAATGTTGTCGCAACGTGCAACGTACGAGCACTTTATGCCATTGCTGCTACAGATTGCAGAAGTTTGTCTGTCTCTTCCAGTATCCAATGCTTGGCCGGAAAGAGGTGCATCAGCTGTAAAAAGGTTAAAAACTCGTCTGCGCAGCACTCTCAAGAACGACATGTTGGAGTCCCTGATGCAAGTCTCGATCAACGGTCCAGGAATTGATGAATGTGGATCCCTTATTGATGCTGCTGTGAAGAAATGGTTACCCAAACGTAAAAAACTGGCAAAAGCAAGGAAGACGCTTGCCTCCAATGAGGCACCTGCTTCTGCAGAAGTTGTTCAGGTCAGTCTGGTGGAGGAGCCTGAAGATACACTTGTCAGTGGAGAGGGGTCACTAACAGTTGCTGGCAGCAACATTGACACAGACTGCTCAGAAAATGAAATTGACTCTGTAGTTGCAGCCCTGAATCTTCCTGAGCAGGAAGATGACTCTGAAAGTGACTTAAGCATTGGGGAATCCGAATTTGACAGTGACCCAGAGAACGAGTCAGATCTACCATGGTAATCATGTTTTTCAAGTGACTTTCACTTATTTGACAGTGAATTAATTATGATAAACTGATAAAGTGATGATGCAATTTTAAAGACAAGTTCTGTTAATTAGTATTAGTGCATAAATATAACATTAGTTGATTATGCTTTGAGACTCATAATATTCATAGTCATACTCATTAATATACATTGTCATTATGTTCATGCTGTGATGCAGCTCATGCTATAAAAATTAAAATACTACTAGTAAATACTACTAAAAGGCTAGCACATTCAAGTGCATTGTGCACATTGTCACTTACAAACGTATAAACAAAGTACAACAGAAGTGTTAACATATTAATTAGATGTCACATCTAATTAATATGTTAACACTTCTGTTGTACTTTGTCTTTTCACCTACTCTATTTTATTTAATTGTTAATTTGCAGCGAAGGCACCCCCCCCCCCCGAATCCGACGTGTTTTTTAGACTATCAGTCACAGCCGGCTACTTTTTTGGTACAGCCGCCTACTCCAAATCATTCTGAAACCCCTGGTAGTCCATGAAAAAAATATGAAAGGAAATTTTTTTTTGAAGTGGATATCATCAGGTGGTTCTTAGAGAGACGGCCTCATAAATAAACTTACCCGGTTGTTTAGATCCAAGTTCCACCACAAGTAAAGTCGATCAACGTTCAACTTTTTCTTCCACAAGTAAAGTCAATCCAAGTTCAATATTTTCTCCAACCTCAAGGAAAGTCGATCAACGTTCAACTTTTTCTTCCACCACAAGTAAAGTCGATCAACGTTCAACTTTTTCTCCAACCACAAGTAATATCGACCCACGTTCAACATTTTCTCCCACCTCAAGTAAAGTCGACAACAAAAGCGATGACGTGCTTGGTAAACTGAAGAAAGAGGCAAGAGTATATATAAATATTATTGAGTTTATTGGAGCTCACAAATCAACAAATCCGAGGATTGGATTTCATCTCCTAACTTACAGTATCAGGAGAATTAAATATCCAATCCAGTCCGAATTAAAAGTAAAGTAATCCAAGCAACAAAATTGCCGCAAATATAAGAATGCTTTGACGCATGTTAAGTAAAAATGCTCACGCATGAGTAACAAAACAAGAGACAACATTCCTAAATATTTCTGCTTAACATGCGTTGAAATCAGGTTTTTGCTCGTATTACTCAACCTAAGCTAGCCAATACTAGAAATTTAAATTTCATATCAGTTCATTATTTCAATTTCAGGTAAATCAACTTGATGGTACGAATATATCAGATGAAGCCCGAAAAGTAATTGCAGAAAATATTATCAACCAACTGTCAAACTTAACAGACCTTGATACGATGAACGAAGGAGAAAATGGAAAAGACCAGCAAGTTCTTGTTGATACAGTCAGAATACTTCAAAAGATCGTTGATTTAAATATTTCAGATAGCAATCTCAACATATTGGGTCCTGCAAGCAATGTACTGGATAGTAGGAATACAAAAGCGTGGAGAAATATGACGGTAGGTTAATGATAGAGCTAAAATCTTCTTATCTTGCAGCTGAGTGCTGAATGTGAACGAGTGAAAGGCTTACTGAGCTGCCTTTGCCTGCCATCATACGAACCATGTCTGATCAAGGCGTACAGATAAAGTAGAAGGGTCAGTTTTTGATGAAGAAGGACAACCGGAGAACCAGGAGAGAAAGCTGTCGAAGCACACGAGAAAAACAACCACAACTCTATTTTTACAAGAGTTTTCAAGCACATCAAGTCCATGCAGGGTAGTCCACCATCTTTAGTAATACCCTAGCCTTGACCTACTGTAGCAGCCTTAACCCAGCGGTAAGAGGCAGCACACTAAACCGCTAATAGAGCACTAGTTTATTCTTTTTCCTTTCTAGAACGAGAAAGTCATTCGTGATCTCGTAATTACCTTAGAAAATTATGGATTCCAAAATGGAGAGAATTTAAAAAACAACCCAAATGCTTCGAGCAGTTATATATTTAAAAACCATTCAAATGTACAGCTACACGTTGCGTACATAAACCAAGCAAACAATTTGTCAAAAGAAGAAAGATTTTTCAAGTTTCCAAACGCATCGTTCAATCTCTCGTCCGATGCATTACCCAAGGAATCTGGGGCTGTGATCGTTGTTATATGGTATAAGAAAGTGCATTCCTTTCTAAGAAACAGTTTTTATGATGATAATGTTGATGCAGAATTCAGTAGCAAGATCATGAGTGCAAGTGTTCGACCTGAGCCAAGGATGAAGTTTTCAAAACCTGTTCGCATCAGCTGGAACATAAAAGAGTTGGTAATTGAGGACATTACATTTATTTTTTACTTAAAGTGAATGGCAATGTGCCATTTATAGAAGGAAAGGATCTAGAATAATTGAATACAGTAGAATATAGCAGAATAAAATATAATACAGTGTAGTATGTTGAAGCACACTATTCCAATAGAATTAGAATACAATAGAATATAATAGAATATAATATAATACAATAGAATACAATAGAATACAATGGAATACAATGGAATACAATGGAATACAATGGAATACAATAGAATACAATAGAATATAATAGAATACAATAGAATACAATAGAATACAATGGAATACAATGGAATACAATGGAATACAATGGAATACAATATAGTACAATAGAATTTCATAGAATACAATAGAATACAATAGAATACAATGGAATACAATAGAATACAATAGAATACAATAGAAAACAATATAGTACAATAGAATTTCATAGAATACAATAGAATACAATAGAATACAATGGAATACAATAGAATACAATACAATATAGTACAATAGAATTTCATAGAATACAATGCAATGCATTGCGATCCTATGCAATGCAATTACTGAAAACAACTTGAAATGTGAATTATTTTTTGACCTTCAGAACGACTCTACAACATGTGTATACTGGAAACCAGAATTGAATGAGAATAAGTGGAAAACAGATGGATGTGTAAGAGTGAAAGACAAGTCAGACAGTAACCTCTTGATATGTGAATGTGACCATCTCACAGCCTTCGCTGCTATGGACATCTCTAGAGATATGGTAAGGTTTAAAGGTTAAAAATGCTCGCTACTTAAGAACTTCTACTCTTTGACATTAAAAGATGTTCAACATACATTTCTACCCGTGTGATTATTTCAATAATGTGTGGTTCCCACTTCTACTTTGCTTCTGACTACGGTCGACCAACTTTCTTAATTATATTGCATTTTTCTCTACATTTTATACCTACTACTTCAAGGTAAGCAAAGCTGAGAGGCAGGCATTGGAACTGATATCAACTATTGGATGTTCTGTATCGCTCTTTGGCATATTCCTGACCATACTCACACACGCCTTGTTGTGGAAAAGACTTCAGCAGAATGCCAAGAGCGAAGTACCTTCCCAAGTGCTCATGCATCTCTGCGTTGCCATTGGAATGACAGACATCCTGGCTATCCTGGCAGGACCGGCACAAAGTGATGAGGTAAGGAACTGACTAAGACCTATGATCAAGCCCTCAAAGCAATCTCAATGTTCTGAATATAAAAAGCAATTGTTAAACGAAGCCAATAAAAAGCACTGTTTCGCGAAAAGTTGCGTATTATATGGTCCGTGAGGTATATGAATTACCTACACGAACACCAGCTAAAACCTCTGCTTTCCTTTTTAGAAATTCTGTATTTCTGTGTCTATATTACTATATTTCTTTGTACTCGCTGTGTTTGGTTGGATGTTATGTGAAGGAATCATCATTTATCTTCAACTGGTGAATGTCTACACCGGACTGGGTTTGGGAGGAAAACATTTAAAAGTTTTCTATGTGATTGGTTGGGGTAAGTTGTAGAGGTAGTGGATTACGAATTGCATATCCCTGAAAGTTTTTTCTTCGGTATGAACAGAAATATAATAGCGAAACAAAAGGATGTGCTAAAAGTAAGGATGTGCTAAAAGTAAGGCTGCAAGGCAAATAATACTTGATATAGTACCGCGAAGCTTGAGAACTCTACACAGTACAGTATATCAAACAAAGAACGCACATAGCGTAATATGCGTTTATCAAGCTGTGATTCTGAGAAAAATATCTAAGTAAGTCAAAACGTATAGATATTTTTCACCAAGCTATTGGCCCATAGCAAAAGATTGTTGATAATGAAAGAAACATGAGCTCATTGTTTCACACTCGATTTTAATTTTCTAATTTAGGTATCCCAGTTGTTGTTGTGTCAGTGTTGGTTGGACTAAATGATCGAGAGGACTTTATAACCAAGCGTGCATGTTGGTGCCGTGGTGATGGTGCGTTGTTCTGGACATTTGTTGGTACCATCGGTCTGATTCTGTTGGTAAGCTTAATTTCAAATACAGTTTTTAAATGCAATCACAATTTGTAGAACGACAGCTAGATTAAAGAACCAATACAACCAGCAGGGCCTTTTTTAAGAAATCGTTAGTGGGGGGGGGGGGGCATCATCGAAAGGGGACGTAACAAGTAGGTGGTGTATTACAGGTATGATAATTTGAAATGGGGTCTGGGCGTCATCCCCCAGAAAATTTTTGTATTCTTGAGTCTCTGTGGCTTGATTTCCTGCATTTTCAGAGACAATTTTTTATATATCCCATCTAAACGGAGCCAGGTTTTGTTGTGAGAATACCATAACGTTCCTCTAAACTCAGGGTTTTTTCCCCCCTTTTTTGCTTCACTGGGGGGGCCAAAATAGCTTACTGGGGGGGCCAACATGGGGGCTGGGGGGCTTTGGCCCCTCCAGTACATTAGTTAAAAAAGGCCCTGACAACCATTGCAATTGTCTTGTGTCGTGTTGTGTTGTGTAAAACACCATGTAATATTTATCTGGCAAAGCTTTGAAGATGAAAACATGAAGAAGGTAAAAAGCAATAGCGAATTTTGGAGGCCTGGAGATCTTTGAATACGATAAGTTTTGATAGTCTGATGAGGGAAACACATATCCACCCATACAGGACCATTTCCAAAGAACTGAAACTAGCCTTCCAAGCGCTTCGTACAGAATTTATGGCATTCTTTATATTTCTTTCTTTGTATAGATAAACTTAGTTATATTCATTCTGGCCTTACGAAGTGCGTTGTCCTCCAGCGAAGTTAGCACAACTCGCTCACTAAGCAAAGCAAAAGGCAGTACTGCTGCAACCAAGGCATCTGCTGGAAAAACATTAAAAAAAGTAAAAATCGGTCTGAAAGGTTCAGCCATACTTCTCCCATTGCTTGGTCTGACATGGGTATTTGGACTACTGGTGAATAATCGAGATACGATTGTGTTTAAATATCTCTTCACCATTTTTAATTCTCTACAAGGACTGATGATATTTGTTTTCCATGTTCTAATAAATAGAAAGGTATGCTTAGGGAAGACTTTATACAGTATGTGCTCACTACAATCCTGACCAAGTGTTTGGAATCATTTTCTGATCACTCAGACACAAACCATGACAGTTGATTGTAGAATACTACCAATACCATAACCCACTAACGAATACAACATGATACTAATATTAACATATATACAATCATACAATAATGCAACATGTAGTATACTGTATGCCTATTTACAGCTGTGGTTCCACAACAGCTGATTGAGGACACTGGACTCCCAGGTTTGAGATTTATTTACTTTTTTATCTTTAAGATCCATGAAGCAATCAATAGAGAGAAGAAAGCATACAAAGCCAGACACATCGATGTCACAGCCATTAACAACAACACATGTAAGTCAGCTTTGCAAACGTTTACTTCTTGCCTCTGTTGCTGGGCTCATTCCTAGCACTGAAATCTCCCAATTGTCCATATCTATGGTAAAAAAAGTCTTGCATTTTTGTGTAGGTGGTACACTATCAACAAGTGATGAAAGAAGCCGCAGAAAATCAAGTATTCCAGTTACACCAATGTTTTTAACGAAAAATTTCAACAGGCCAGAATCACATGTTGTGAGAAACAAATCTACCACAGAAAACAATAGCATCTTAAAACCCAACACACATGAGGGCAATAGCAGATCGAAGGGAACTATTTTTGAAGACCATGAACTAAGAAAGCTGTAGTGTCAGTGAGTTCAGACCACAAAATGGTGGAAATTTGGGCTGGAAAGAATATACTAGATTGGTAGCTTCTGAAGTCTAAGTTGAAAACCATTTAGACTACTATTAACTGTTTAGGTATTTATAAAGTATGTATTAACATATTGTAGGTACACTTCAGTAGCAACCTACGGTTGTGATCAAGTGGTTAGTATCAGGTCTCCAGCAGCCTCAGAAATATATAGTATAGTTGTAGCACCTCCAAGTGACTTTTGAATTTTCTTATTTCTTGCCATTAGGTGGCAAATGGGTCTTTTAAATCAAAGAAAATAATCAAAAACATACGTTATTAATAGAGTAACACTGCAACAAAATGAACAAAGTGCACACAACCAGTGGGACAAAGACAGTACATGCATGATATAGTGAGAACTTTCAAAAGATATTAAACATACAAGCCAAGTAGGCATTTGTAATTTATAGAATATACATTGTAGAATAAACATTTTATCGCAACCTCGAAAAGTTAAAATATTTAATACCAGGGACCGGTTGTATAAAAGTCTTAACTACATTTTAACTACCCGTTTTGTAGTTAAATAGTAGTTAACTGTAAAATTCGCGGTTCTGATTGGTTAACTTTCGCACTAACTATAGTTAACTTTAACTACTTTTTTATACAACCGGCCCCAGGTCGTCCATGTCCACAAAGTGCAGTATTGAAATGAAGTGTCAGAAAACTACTTCAAAGAAACTACTTTAAGCAAACTGTTTCCTTTACCTTATTTATGCAATCATGTCTTTATTGCCTGGATACACCTTCAAAAATTTTCATTTAATGATTTAAAGTTTTACCGTAGTATATAAAAAGCATAGATATATCTATGATAAAAAGACAACAAAATTCGAAACAAGCGCCATCTTCTTTTTTAAAGAACTTTAATTTGAAACATCAGTTGCGTGGATGTTGCGTGGGCTTCGTGCTTTTCGCGTGGCACATGGAAGGAGCGGCTATTATATTAATATTAAGTTTGACAAAGTTTGATTTTCTGTGATTGTTTGTCCACAATAAGGGCACAAAAATAAACTTTACTAATAAAGTGAAGAATGAGTAATTTATACGGCAGAAAAATACCACAAAATATCTTATCTTATAAAGTATCGTTTTAGCTTTTATCCGAAATAGAGATTTTGGAGGCAAAATACACAAATACAACTCAATTGTGATAATAGTTTAATTGCTCCTTATATAATTTATATAGTTCTATATAGAGTTATGAATTGTATTGTTTGTAGAATATATAATATAAAATGACATTAGTATATTTGTGTGTTTTTGTGCATGCTGTGATAAACATATAATTATGTAGTTACATATCTTTGGACTTATTAAATATGAGTCCTCTGCAAAGGAAAGAACAAAGTCCACTCCTTCAAGCAAAGACCCTTCGCAAAGCAGTTAATAGTAATTACCCAGGCCTGCTCTACCTGTCTGACGGAAGGCTCTTGCTTGAAAATATACAAGACACTTTGTAGTATCCTTTACAGTTAGTGTATCAACCCAACAATCCTTGCAATCGATAAGGTCGCGAAAGTATTAGATCTACCGACTAGGTTGGTGACTTATAAATCCATAGTTGCAAGTCACCATGAAATTTGACGAAGTGAAGACGGTTATACAATCGTGCACGATAGTCGATTCTTCTTTGGTATGTGTTTTACATAAAGCCTACTTTGTCGTACAACCACCTTGTTCCAATACGTTTTATAATTCATTAGGTTACACAGTTCATTAGGTTACACAGTGCACCATGGTGTTTGTAACAAGGCAACAACTTGTAACAAGCTCAGTTTGCACCAACGCAAAACCTTGTTGCAAGTTGTACATTGGTACATTACATTAGGTTATACAGTCAAGTGAGCCTCTTCATTGTTTGAAGGTCTGTCTGTGGAAGACAAATGCTCTGATTCTCCGCTGTGGTAGCCCTTACTATCCGTTTCCACATTTTTATCTGCCTGCCCTAGCAAATCTTCATACGGACACATCACATGAGCTAGAGCTATGGGTTTTCATTTTTTTTTCAAGAAAAAGAAAAAAAAATCTTACTTTTTCTGTCTTCTGTCTCCCCCAGCTAATAAAAAAAAAAAAAAATTGAAATTTACGCAATACGAGTCACTATATTGAGGAGGTTTACATGAAGTATTGCATTGCGACGAAGGAGTAGCGCAGGGGTTTATGGGCTCGGGGGGCGAAATCCCATCTTCCATATCCCATCTTCCTTTGCGCGCACATCAACGCAATGCAATACTTCATGTAAACCGTTCAATATAGTGACTCGTATTGCGTAATTAGTCTTTTTATTAGCTAACAGCGCCTGGGACGAGGCAGCTTTTCTGTAGTAAATACTGGGTTCACAAAGAACTAACCATACATACATCAGCCAACAAAGTCGTTTCTGATATTACCAACCTTGGACAGAGGACGTAACGTATTGATTTTCCTCATCTTCTTTCATCTCATCAGCGATAGAAACGTTAATATTGTTATAGCCACCAGTTTCAGATTTCCAATCACTTCTTTCTAACTGCAGTCTTGCATTCTTTTCAACCATCTTCTGGTTTATACCAGAACCGACAGTTTTCGCGGGTGAACTGCTGGAATCTGGAAAAAACATGTCAGGTGTTGGTTGGTCAGTTTTGACTGTAAAAATATTCGCGAGAACAACAGATATTCCCTTTAACTAAATCATTGAAAATGGAAATACAAACTTGAAATGTTAAATTTTGAAGCACTGTTTCCTTACTCTTTGGCTTTCGAATAGATTTTTTGCCATAGCTGGTTGAGAATGTGCTTCGTCTCATTGTGCTGTTGCGGACAACATCTCGCATCTAGAAAACATGAAACGTAGTATTATCACGCTTTTAACCTTCTGATGAAGGGTATAATTGCTTGAAAGGTGGGGGTGTTTTACTCCTTTTCAGGTAGTTCAAACACAAATCACGACTGCTTATTGTGGTATATACTACTTCAACTGGACACCCACGTTTGAGATGCAATCATGTTTACCTGTTTATTAAGGACACAATGGAATAGGAAAATGAGCATTCCTTGCGCGGAATTAAACACGGCAAAAAGATACCGGAAGAACAAAGTTTCTCTGTTGAATGTCATCAAACCAAACACCCAAGTCAGACCAAGAATTGGGAAGATTACTACAGCAGCTTTTACACCAGTTCTCACTTTAGTAATATTGTCCTGTTGTTTTACTTTATGAGAACTCATCATTGTACGTAAGACCATGATAAACACGATAGTATTGATCTGGAAGATGAAAGGAAGTTAAGAGACATCATTATTGAGATAACTTTGTATATATTGGATAGCTCTACCAGTCCTAAGCTGTTCTCCGAAGAGGTATAGCAAGGGTCATCCTTATTGGTCCAGTGTTACTACAGGAGGAAACTTGCTCTAACTGTATTTATGCTGAACAGCTCTATCAGTTCTAAGCTGTTCTCCAAAGAGATGCAGTAACAGTCATCCTTATTGGTTCAGTGCATGCTACCACAGGGGGAAACTCAAACTAACTCAAACAAACTCTATTTAATTATACTGGAAAATTTTGTCACTCTGTCAGTACAGTGTCCATATTGACCTACGAAGTACAGTGAGGGCCATCCCTAATTGCCCAGTATTACTACAAGAGGACACTGAAGATCCCGGACAAAAACTGCGGTGTTTGGTAAAGTCAATCTGGAAACATTCTTCTCACATGCGACAGAGGAGAAATTATAGTCGGACAGATACTGTACATGCGGCTGGAATCAAACGTCGGTCACAGTGGTGGAAGATACATTCACAAACAATTGTGCCACCAATACTCCACTATCAGTTCTAAATAACGATATAAAAACCTGACTATCGGTTGACCAATGACCATCATCTGCTGCAATAAAATCCACCTATTGTGGTAGAAATAACGAGATGAACACCTACCAATATAACAAGAAAAGCAGGTCCCACAAACGCCCAGATCAATTGGTTTTCAACGCTAAGCCAACATGAAGATTCTGTGCCATATCCTTCACCTTGAGTTGCTCCAAGTGATACGGCAACAATCAATAAAGGAATACCTGTGGTGGAAATATTATGACTGGTAAAAATCTTGTGTCGGTTCTATGTAACCTGGATAGCTTCTACTGTGAATAAGCCAAAATTAAATATCACTCCAACATATCTTTTCAATGACAGAACTTAAATGTTATGCTTCAAATATGTAATTTCACACACTGTTGTTCAATAAAAGTCTGATAGAATTGTTCACTATTTTGGAACTTTGCAGAATAGGCCATCTGGGCTTCGTAAGATCTGCCTTACTGCCCTTCATCCAAATAACAAAAACTCCTGTCCACGACTAAGAAGGCAGACCACTTACCCCAGCCAATAAAATTGAAGATTTTCCAGTGTTTACCACGTACTCCATCAAAGACTCGGATTAATAAGATGTACAGTAATATTCCCTCACATAACATCCACCCGAACGCTGATAGCACGAAGAAATGCAAGAGAGCAGCTACTGCTTTGCAGAAATTCTGTAGAAAAGCAAAAAATGAATAACATAGTTATAATTATATTGAAAAGTCACCTCTGTTACGCTATACCTCTATTATAGTTATCTAGTCAGAAAAATACATATTACACCAAATTATACTGGATATATTATATATGTTATACTATCAGTTCTAAACTTCATCTCTTGTTGGTCCAGAATTACAGGAGGAAAGCGAATTACAGAGAAAACCTGCCAGCGCTGTTTGTCAGGGTCAACCTGTGGACTCTTCTCGCATACAAACGAGGCGAAATTGTAGTCAGACAATTGCATACAGTACTAGGAATCGAATCCCGGCCGCAGAAAGGGTTCCACGAATACTCCACCTAAAATTCTTGGAAAAGACTTACCGGACTATCTCTCGCAACACCTTCAAGTATAGCAAGGATATCAGTAAATCCAATGGCAACACACAAACTGAGTAAAACTTTGGCGCGAGGTGATTTCACTTGCTTCCAGAAACAAACTTGCATGAGAATTGTGAGCGCGATGCCGACCAGCGATATTGAACATCCAACGGTGGAAATCATTTCTAATATCTTACGTTCCGACTCCGTTATCTGAACGAGATAAGGCGGATTATTATAAAATATTGGGTAAGATTGATGATACAGGATGGTTCACAATAAGGTTCTTAAATTGCAAACCCCGTATTTAAATTTCCTAACTATCTCGCACGATTTCCGTAAATATCTCTCATCCCGCATTATGCGACTTCTTAAGATCCCAAACACCACTATTTTTATTTCTTTTGTTCCGTCTTCCACTACCAAAAGAAACGGTATCCCGCGTTCGGTCTGAGCCCCAATGTTTTTCGCTCGTTACTCTGGTTTAAGTAAATGAATGTGATCCTCGAAAAAATTCCATTCACTACCAAATGTTTCAATACAACAGCGTGTTTATTTGTTTTGGGAGCAATGGAGTAGAACTAATGACAATGATACAAAAGAAAACTCTAAGGTACGTTTCGAAACGGAGGAAGTGGACCACAAGCTCAGAACTAAATCCCAAAGTCTCTTGTATGTTTGCATAAAGCAAAACAGAACTTTCCACAAAACACAACAATTATAGGTTTAGGACTACTCTATGATTTAAGGAAGAATAATTACCTTGGCTACCTCCAACTCTATTTCTTCAACAGAGTACATTATTGACAGTGTAAAAGTTATACCAAGCTGATTTTCTCAGTGATAACTTTAAATACGTGAAAACATTGTGATGCTTTTGGCTACGTTAACCAAATAGGCTTACACCAGTACAGTAGACTAAAACGTTAACTATTAACTGTCTCTTTTCATTAAAAAATAATAAGTTGTACAAATACAGCTTGATCTATTATGAAGAGTTTCTCCTTATATCACTCACAAATTCCTTTTTTAAGAAAGTTATTTCGTCAGCGCTGTATTACGTCTCTGTTCACAAGAGACGCAAATCCTCTGAACGTTTAAAAAATCATTACCGGCGTCGGGCGTAGTTGTATGGATATACTTATATTTCAATTAACACCATGCAAATAGCACGTCACTATAGTTGTAATCAATATTGATTCGATAGTGTTTGAACAGGCAACTGATAAAATAAACCGTTTTATATAAACGCAAAATGATTTTCAAAATACGAGAATACGCACTAACGAGCATATACGGATATCATGCTTCCCTACACCCAAACATCCAATACAGCTAACCCAGTTAAAAATATATAATACTTGTATCAATTTTATAATACACAGCTAGATAGCCATGTGGCAAGTTATACATTTTTAATTAAGTACCTGTGACCTCCTGTGGACACCCGCAGAATTAAAAAAATTTGTGTTTATGATAATTTTTAAAAGTAACAGTTTGAGCCATTTAGATTTTTGCTTTTTCGTTCAAAAGTCAAACTGCAAGGAACTACGGCTGGACAGGTCGTCCCTTGTCATAATTGAAATACAAAACATTGTACTCTGTTTAAATATGATTTAATAATAATTCACACAGTGCTCAATCTTGAAGATACTACTAGACTGGAGTGTCGAAACGTTGTGGCGTGAATTAAATTTGTTCGTGGATTATATTCATTCATTTAAACCAGAGTAGGAAAACATATCTGATCATCTATTTAACTATTGGGTCGTGAGCTTTTTATTCCAACCTCATACTGCAGGAGGAAGCCAGAAAATATCCATGAAATTTCGGCGGAGTATTGACCGACTCTTTTCACATGAGTAGAATCCGCAGCGAGAAACGAACTCTACAGCCCAGAGATTAAGAGGTGAAATGTGCTCTAACTTTATATAACGGGGTTTTATACCATAAGAGATTTTGTGCAGCAAGCATACTTTGATCAAAGGAACGTGGATAGTCTAAACCAGCCTAAAGTATTATCTATCGTACCTCTACCCCAGAGACATCCATCATAATAGCAAAAGCAGTGTTATGATTACAATCACATGTCACGTTTTCTTCACTCGATAGAGCTTCGTTCAATGTACATCCTCGACTGCTCCATGTACTGTTGTTAACGTCCGGATCAATAAACGCACACGTCCGTGTTGGGTCCTCATAACCACTCTAAAAAAATGGATTGCATGGTTAGTTATATACTTTAGGTACAGTATTATTTGTTGGTTGTACGGTGGGGTGTTGGTGGTACAGTGATTGATGCATGTTCGTTTCACCCTCTGCCGCTCTGCGACTGTGGTTCTGTACTGTGCAGTGTTCTAATTACAATTCCATTCCATGTGAGAAGAGTGCTTCCATTTTATTTCTACCAAACACCACAGGTTTTCTAGAATATTTCGCTTTCCCTCTGTGGTGACATTGGAGGAATAAGAGACGACATTTATTGAACCTTTAGGGAGAACAGTTTAGAAGTTAGAACTGACATAGCTATCCAGTATAACTACAGTTGTTTAGTTTAGGTTTCCTCTTGTAGTAACACTGGACCAATAATGGATTTCTAATGGCCATATATTCTCTTAAACCTTTCCATCTCTACTTTTCTATCTCCTTTTCACACAATCATTCGTTCATTCATATACTCATCTAACCATCCACAGATCCAGACGGAATAACTGGCCAATACCTGGTTATTCTGTAGTACAATCTTAAAAGGTTGAGACACTGACTCATCGAGCTGTGGTTCAGTTGTGAAAGACACTATAGTACTTCTGATAGCCAACGATTCACTCGATGCTATAGTATTATCCACAGATTCCATCAACTCGTCCTCAGATAAAATATCCTTGATCGAGCTATACTTCACCACAGTCGCTTGCTGAAGAATATTGGTCACAACACCAGGAATAACCACACCTTCTCCTCCAGTGTCCAGCAAGATGAGATCCTCAGGGTCGACAGGTTTTACTGTTGGTAGCCGTATTCCACGCACGTCTATGTTTGGAGTACTATATGATACTACCTTTCCTGTTTCAGCACTTTGTGAGATGTATTTCTTCGCATTTAGATCGGTACCACTTATAATCTGTTTCGCTAAATTATTTCTAGACTGTAAAAGAAAAACAGTTATGGTTCACAGCCCCCAGTTAGTTATAATATATGTATATATATTTGGTATAAAAATGACGTGTCTTCGTCATCTTACCGGTACATTTTTCCATACATTCTTTCTCTTAGGGTTAACTATGTTACTCGAAGAACGAATGAAATTTTGACGATCACTTTGTGTTTTTGTTTTCTGTTTGGTCTTCTCAAGCACATAAACGATGTCTTCGACGTCTTTGACATAAAGATCATCATTTTCTGAAACTTTTTCAGTTTCTTCAATAATATCACTGATATCCTCCGATTCAAAACCTTCGTCCAACCTAAAGACCTGTAAAGTATAGGTGGGTTATAGGATCGAGCTACTGATGCCAAAAGTTTCCATTACATGTAAATAATAAATAATAAATACCACCAAGGTCAATACATATAGTAAACAATTTATTCACTTCAATAACTGTCTTTCCTTTTAGAGCTGACCATGCGTTGAACTGTACAACTTAATGAAAGCCATCTTAACAGGATTATCTTTTCATCATGCAATCAAAAGTACAAATAAAAGTACAGTTGTCCATATAGTCATTCTAGCCAATTAATTTAGATTCAACGTGAAGGTCCAGTGTAACCTACTACCAGATGTTTTTGGTTCTCTTCAGGTGGTTCACACCCAAACCACGGTAGCTAAGTTGAGATTAGTTAAATTTAAGGAAGAGTTCAAAGGATGTTAACTACAGTAATATAAGTACAACCATCACCTTATCAACAAGGTCAATGACAATGCTGGTTCTGCAGTTGGATAAACTCACATCACCCCAGACAGGCTGACCATTATTGTTGTTACAATATCGAGTTACAGTTCCTGTAAATGAAATCGATATCAATGGAATGAATGGTTAGTATATGTACCCATTACCTTTATAGCAACCGGGGGACGATTCCTCCCAATATTCTGTTGTCTGATTACAATTTCACCTCAGTTACACTGAAGAGTGCTTCGAGTTTGACTCTACCAAATACCGCAGGTTTTCGTCGTGTCCTCCGGTTTCTTCCTGTAGTAACACTGGACCAATAAAGAATCGCACTTACTGGACCCCTATCAAGAACAGTTTAGAACTGACAGAGCTATCCAGTTTAGTCTAGTTAAACCCAATTAAGGAGCAGAATACAAATAGTTAACGAACCTGTCGTTCCTTCAGGACAATTTTTTATGACCAATGTACCAACTGGGGTCTTCTCCCAGGTGTAACCGCTGTCCTCGTCTTTAAAACAAAACTCCTCAAAATCTTAAAAGAATAATAAAGAAAACAATCACGGTCGTACAGTGATAAGCGAGATAGGTAGGTTTCACTAAGCACTGGTTCTGTGGCTTGTTAGATAGTATCAGCTTACGTTAAACTACTGTAACTCACAACAGAGGGAATGCATGAGTTCATGAAAATATATTTTAACAGGAAATTTTACCTTGCGAAATAATATGCACTGTCACATTTGCACTGTTTTTACTGGAACCGTGTGAATTCTTAGCGGCACACCAATATTCTGCAATGTAACTCGGTTCACTGTCGGACAGTTTGATGTTCGATAAATCTAATTCTCTAGTTTGACCAATAATAACCTCAGACTGTTTAGAATTGTACCACATGATCTCGATATTGTCCTCATCACCCTCAGAAACCTCGCACTTTAATATTATCGTATCACCTGAATGGAACAACATGTATGCAATACTGTTGTAGAAAATTTGGAACAAATATTCACAACGGCCGGCCAGAGGGTGGGCTATTTTCTCAGAAAATCTAATAAGCTAACGCGGGTTCATGCCCGTTGCTACCCAATTGCCTGGCATATAATACTTGGTTACCTTTGTTCCATCCTATGCTTACATTATCAGAATAGTGATAACTAGGCATGCGAGTTATCGAAATGTGAATTGGGTGGAAACGGGTATAAACAATGATAGGTGTACCCAGCACTGTTGAACCAAACTCATATGTAGGGGGGGGGAGCCCCCTCTGGGTGTACCCTCTTAGGAAAGAAAGTCTTCTTTGGTGAATTTGCAACATATGCAACAGTTCTAAAGTCAGAAGAAAAATCTCATCCAGGAAGGACAACCAGTCCTTGATTTCGCACAGAAGGAAGGAGGGGGAACTCTTTACTCCACCATAGTACACATTTACAAGAGAAGAGATAGATGTATGCCTTACCTTCAGTAGCAGAAACAAATAGCGGGGAAACTGCAACAACAGGAATGACTTTAACTTCTACAGATACACTACTGTTAATTGTATCTTCCCCTTTACTGAAATGAATGATAAAATACCATGTTCAACTTTTTGTCAGAGAAAGCTGTGTGGCCGAGCGTCGATTCCTGCAATATGCAGTTTTCAAATTATAATCTTGCCTCAGTTAGATGAGTGTTTCCAGCTTGACTACTGAAACACTGCAGGTTGTCTCCGGGTTCTCCCAATCCTCGTGTACTGTAGTAATACTGTATCAAGAAAAGACGGACCGAGTGTGCTTCTTTGAAGGACACATGTTTTGCTGACGACCAATCTGAAGCGATTCCTTCAACAGAACCACATAGTTTATGAATATTTAAAGAAGCTTACTTAGCAATACAGTAATAAACGCCAGAGTCTGATTTCGCAGTTTTACGGACAGAAAGTTTTGAAACTTTGTCGTTGTTTTCAATCTTTACTCTGGTTGATAAGGCCAATATCATGCTATTGTGTCTCCATTCAAAGGTTGGCAGAGATGGTCCGCTGACAGTACACGTTATCTCCAGCATATCTCCAGCATTTCCATCGTACTGGACTTCCACTTTAATGTCAGTGAATGCTTAACATGCAAAAGAAATATAAGTAAAAGTTATTGTGTGGTTAGGTCATGAAAGAGAAGAGCATCGGTTGTTCAATCCTGTAGCCGAGTGCCTGAGTTGCTGCAAGGTTGTTTTAAAATAACTGTTGGGTCCTTATTCTTGTCAACCTGAAAAATATAGGTGTAGGTGACTTTCATTAAGCCCTATCTTGCAGCAGATCATGGTTTTGTGGCAAATAGATAAAATTGTAGTGATGTTGTATAATTGTCTTGCTCCTATAAGTGCCGAACGTCTTCAATTGACCATTATCTGCCATCCCCACAATGCCTGGGTTTATTTAATACTATTTGGGTTATCCCACGTTACCTGATATTCTCAAATTACCTGGTATATCCGTGGTTGTAGTGAATGAATTGGGCACAGTCGAAATGTTACCAAGGACTCCAGTTAGGTTAATGTCCTCCAAAACTCGAGTAATTTCGTCCGAGGAATCTGGGACCATGACGATTTCTGCGTCGCAAATAACACTTCCACGCCTGAAGATATACACAACAATATATTTGTTACAAATTGGCCAGAAATTTGAGATAAATGTACTTATTTATTAACCACGATCATCAGTATTTGGAATCTGATTAGATAGCTCTATTCCCCAGAGGTCTAGTAAGGGTAATTCCTTTTTGGTCCAGTGTTACTACAGGAGGAACCCGGAATACGAGGGGAACATCTGAGGTTTTTGATGGAGCCAAACTGAAAGCACTCTTCTCACATGCGACCGAGGATTCTACCATATACAGCAGGAATGGAACCCCGGCCGAAGAGGTGCACATGCACAAACCACTGTGGCATCATTCACCCCATAAAGCGAACGTATGCAGCCACGCAGAGTTTCAGGGAAGGATCTTTGAAAAAAAATGGATATTAGTTTGAAAAAGTATCTAGACTGACCTGAAACCATGGATGTTGGTATGACGATATTGTGGAACATTGGAAAATTGTGCATCAAACTAAAGAAATAAATTATAGTCATAAATAATTCATTAAGAATACACCTGCATGCAACACAATCATTTCCATCAGCTCAAATTAGATTGGGAAAAAAGTCATGATCCTTACATGATCTCTCGGAAGAACAACTTAAAACTGATAGAGATATCCAGTCAGTATAAACAAATTAATCTAGTTTAGTTTATAGAATGAATTGTAATTAAAACTTACATTATTGCGGACAGTTAGAGCAAGCGTCTGATAGTCATCGGAGTTTGGATCGTTTAGTGAATCGGTAAATTCTGTATCTTTTAGTGCAAATGTGATGATAACAAATGTGTCTGGTAAGACTAAATGAAGAAAAAATATGATTGACGATTGAATAGTACATTTCGAAAAACAATGATAGAAGAAATGGAAAACGAAATGGCAAGTGGCTTTGTATTGCATATAGGCAAACAACTTGAATGGAGTAGAAAAATAGAAGGAGTGTTTTTTCCAAGAGTATGAAAGGTGACTGTGCTTGCATGGCAGGCAGAAAGGAAGGGGGAGTGGGGAAATGCTTATGTGGAAGGAGGACCCTCAAAGCATATTACTGTACGTTTCGTTCCACGCAGGTATGGTTGGGAAAGGTGGTGGGGTGTGTATATCTCCAACGTGCGGTGCCTGTGTTGGTAGAGTGTAACAAAGATTCGGCGGTTGACTGTTTGTAAAACTACCTGAAAATTACAATAAGAACTTCGACGTTTCGAGCGAAGGCCCTTCGTCTGGAAGTTACTAGAACTAGAATGGGTCGGGGAAGAACACGTGCTTTTATAGTGAATACAAAAGCGATCACGTGATAAAAAATAAACCAATCAGATGGATTTAATCAAAACAAACTATAAACAAAATATGGAAATCACATCACAAAATATATTAGCATATAAGGAGAAGCGAACAAAGCAAGAAAGACAGAAATTAACGAACTATATATGAGTGAGGTGAGATGTAGAGTATCTGCTGATGGCAGGCATAAACAGATAGGAGTTAAATGTACGAGAAGCGCTCATTAATGCCGAGAGGATGAATGGTGCCAATTTGTAAAATGAGACGCATTTCTTACCTTTTGCGGCCATCATTGCTGCCAGAAATGGGACACAGAGCTCGAATTTTCATATCTGAAACACTGTGATTGCCAGTGTTGAAATGTCTGGCAACAGGTTGTTTAGCATCATTGTTTGCGACAGCACGACGATGCTCACCAAACCTTATCCTTAAATATCTACCAGTTTCACCAATATAGAGCATGCCACATTTACTGCATGAAATACAGTAGATGAGATGAGAGGAGGTGCACGTGAAATAGTGCTTAATAGTGTACTTAGATTTTGGTGCCGAAATTGTAGTGGAAGAATCTATATACTTACAGGTTTTACACAGCTTCGCACCACAAGGAAACGTGCCATTAGGTAACAACGAGTCCTGTGGTAGAGAGCTGTGGACTAGGGTTTCACGGATATTTTACTGTGTCGAAACGAGATTATCGGTGAAAATGTTTCAGGGTCGTTTTCAAGATATGAAAATTCTTCCTAATGATATCCCTTACTTTGAAATGGAAGGGATGGTAACTGAGAACTAGGTGTATTTTGTTGTTGGGAACATTAGACACAGGGTCCCTAAGGGTTTCGGATCGGGGAATATTGGAGGCCTTCGAATAGGCAGTACCTAAGGGAGGGGTTGGATAACCGCGTTGGACAAAAAAGTGTATAGGTGAGGTGTCCACCTCCAGAAATCATACTCACTTGTACACTGCGAGGAACCACCGTATCCAACATCGCAGTCACAACTGTGAGTGCCTGGACTGTTTACACAGTGACTGTTTTCAGGACAAATGTCAGGGTTAGTACATTCGTTGATATCTGAAAAAATAGGATTCGTGACTTCCCGCTTCATTTTCAACAAAATAGATACTCAATTCAGTTATATTTTCAGATCAGTGGATTACCTTCACAATAAGTGAGCCCTGTGTATCCTCCGAAACATGCGCATTTGTACGATCCCAAATTATTGGAGCATGCCCCACCAACTCCACACACAGTACCAGTTAAACATTCATCTATGTCTAAAGAATATATCAAGAAATTATATATCGTTTATACAAACAACCAACCAACCAACAAACAAACAAACAAACAAACAAACAAACAAACAAACAAACAAACAAACAAACAAACAAACAACCAACCAACCAACCAACCATGTTCATTTTCGGAATTTATTATGTATTATATTTTTTAACACTGTCAGCCGGAACTGGCTTTGCTGTAATGTAATCCACCATTAACAGTTATTTCCCGAGTGCACACAAGACAATGGTACGAGGTCGAGGCTGGCAATGATTAACTATAATTTAAATAGGATCACATTGTCAAGCCTCAAGTTCAAACTATCGTTTCGTGTGCACTCAAGCAAATTCGGTAAGAGTATATAGAATTGAATATATTAAACATATTTTTCAGTAAGTCAACCATCTTACCTATGCAAGTGAATCCATTTCCAGCAAAGCCACTCTTGCATTGGCAAATAAAAGAACCTTCATTGTCAGTACAGCCGGCATTGACATGACATGGGTTGCTCAAACATTCATTAATGTCTAGGAGACACGAAAACATAAAATAATCACGGGAAAATCCTAAAATAGCACTTCAAAACAAAATTTGAACACACTTGAGCAAGTCAGTCCATCTCCAGAATACCCCACTTTGCATAGACACTCAAAAGAACCTTGATTGTCATTACAGCCGGCATTGACATGACATGGGTGGGCCAAACATTCATCAATGTCTAGAAGACACGAAAACACAAAATGATGATGGCGAGATCCTACAATAAATTGTTCGTAATAACAAAGTTTGAACATACTTGAGCAAGTCAATCCATTTCCAGAATACCCAACATTGCATTGACAGTCAAAAGAACCTTGATTGTCAGCACAGCCAGCATTGACATGACATGGGTTCCTCAAACATTCATCAATGTCTATGGAATAAATATCCATTAAATAGAAAGATAGAAAGTAAAATAATAGAAAAAGATAGAGAAAGTGGAATAATAGAAACATTCTACTCACTAGAACAAGACAATCCATTTCCAGAAAACCCAACATTACATTGACAGTCATAAGAACCTTCATTGTCAGTACAGCTGGCATTGATGTGACACGGGTTGTTCAAACATTCATCAATGTCTAGGAATAATTAAGCCTTACTGCTAAGACAAATACTATAAATGTTGATAAATCATAAACTATGCTACTTACTAGAACAACTCAATCCATCTCCTGAAAACCCAGCATTACATTCACATTCATAAGAACCATCGTTGTCAGCACAGCTGGCATTGGCATGACATGGGTTAGTCAAACATTCATCAATGTCTAGGAAACAATAAAGATTTACTGGTAAGCAAAAACTATATATGTTAATGAAATATTTGTGAACGATTAGACTCACTAGAACAACTCAATCCATTTCCAGAATACCCAACATTACATTGACAGCCATAAGAACCTTCATTGTCAGTACAGTTGGCATTGGCATGACATGGGCTGGTCAAACATTCATCAATGTCTATCAAGAAACAATAATGATTAAGGGACAAATAGAATATGAAAGATATATTGAGATTCTTTGTGAAGGCTACATGCTAAAACTGTGCGGTAAACAATAACTTTTACAATCATTAAAACTAAAATGAAAATTAAGAGCTTAAATTTGCATCATTCTTCCTTACTTTCACAGACAATCCCTTTTCCACTGTATCCCGTTTTACAACGACAAATGTATGATCCATGAGAATCCAAACAGTCTGCATTTACATGACATGAAATACTTAAACATTCGTCAATATCTGAAAAAGAGAAAACATAGTCAGGAAAATATTTAAAAAAAGAATACTTGATTCCATGCTCTTCGGGACGTACTTGAACAATTTGAAATTCCATCCCCAGAAAACCCGACATTACATTGACAGTTAAAAGAACCTTGCTTGTCAGTACAGCTGGCATTGGCATGACATGGGTTGCTCAAACATTCATCAATGTCTAAAACATATAACCATTAAATGAATATATGAAAGAAGCAGAAGCGGAATGATTACAACATTGTACTCACTAGAACACGACAATCCATCTCCAGAATACCCAACATCGCATTGACAATCATAAGAACCTTCATTGTCAGTACAGCTGGCATTGACATGACATGGATTACTTATACATTCATCCATGTCTAGAAATGGACAAATATTAAACATGAAAAAGATTGAAAAGAACAGGGGACTATAAAGAAAATATAGTACGCCATCTTACTTGCACAGACAGTCCCGTTTCCACTGTATCCATTTTTACAACGACAAAGGTATGACCCATGAGAATCCAAGCAGTCTGCATTGATATGACATGAAATACGTAGACATTCGTCAATATCTGAAAAAGAGAAAACATAGTCAGGAAAAATTATCAAAAGGAATACTATTCCATGTTCATCGAGACGTACTTGCACAATTTGAAACTCCATCACCAGAAAACCCGACATTACATTGACAGTTAAAAGAACCTTCCTTGTCAGTACAGCTGCCATTGACATGACATGGGTTGCTCAAACATTCATCAATGTCTAGAAATATTTAGGATTTACTGCTTAGAAAATGACTATTAACGTTAAAAAATATGAAATGTGAAAGATTGTACTCACTAGAACAAGTCAATCCGTCCCCAGAATACCCAACATTGCATTGACAGTCATAAAAACCTTCGTTGTCAGTACAGCTGGCATTGGCATGACATGGGTTGGTCAAACATTCATCCACGTCTAGAAATGTACAAATATTAAACATGAAGAACATTGAAAAGAACAGGGGACCATAAAGAAAATATAGTACACCTTCTTACTTTCACAGGCAGTCCCGTTTCCACTGTATCCATTTTTACAACGACAAAGGTATGACCCATGAGAATCAAAACAGTCTGCATTGATATGACATGAAATACGTAAACATTCGTCAATATCTGAAAAAGAGAAAACATAGTCAGGAAAAATTATAAAAAGGAATACTATTCCATGTTCATCGAGACGTACTTGCACAATTTGAAATTCCATCACCAGAAAACCCGACATTACATTGACAGTTAAAAGAACCTTCCGTGTCAGTACAGCTGCCATTGACATGACATGGATTGCTCAAACATTCATCAATGTCTAAAAATAGTTAGGATTTACGGCTTAGAAAATGACTTTTAATGTTAAAAAATATGAAATTTGAAAGATTGTACACACTAGAACAAGTCAATCCATCACCAGAATACCCAACATTGCATTGACAGTCGTAAGAACCTTCGTTGTCAGTACAGCTGGCATTGGCATGACATGGGTTGGTCAAACATTCATCCACGTCTAGAAATGTACAAATATTAAACATGAAGAAGATTGAAAAGAACAGGGGACCAAAAAGAAAATATAGTACACCTTCTTACTTTCACAGGCAGTCCCGTTTCCACTGTATCCATTTTTACAACGACAAAGGTACGACCCATGAGAATCAAAACAGTCTGCATTGATATGACATGAAATACGTAAACATTCGTCAATATCTGAAAAAGAGAAAACATATTCAGGAATAACTATAAAAAGGAATACTATTCCTTGTTCATCGAGACGTACTTGCACAATTTGAAATTCCATCACCAGAAAACCCGACATTACATTGACAGTTAAAAGAACCTTCCTTGTCAGTACAGCTGCCATTAACATGACATGGGTTGCTCAAGCATTCATCAATGTCTAGAAATATTTAGGATTTACTGCTTAGAAAATGACTATTAACGTTAAAAAATATGAAATGTGAAAGATTGTACTCACTAGAACAAGTCAATCCGTCCCCAGAATACCCAACATTGCATTGACAGTCATAAGAACTTTCGTTGTCAGTACAGCTGGCATTGACATGACAAGGATTAGTCACACATTCATCCATGTCTAGAAATGGATAAATATTAAACATGAAGAAGATTGAAAAGAACAGGGGACCATAAAGAAAATATAGTACACCTTCTTACTTTCACAGGCAGTCCCGTTTCCACTGTATCCATTTTTACAACGACAAAGGTATGACCCATGAGAATCAAAACAGTCTGCATTGATATGACATGATATACGTAAACATTCGTCAATATCTGAAAAAGAGAAAACATAGTCAGGAAAAATTATAAAAAAGAATACTATTCCATGTTCATCGAGACGTACTTGCACAATTTGAAATTCCATCACCAGAAAACCCGACATTACATTGACAGTTAAAAGAACCTTCCTTGTCAGTACAGCTGCCATTGACATGACATGGGTCGCTCAAACATTCATCAACGTCTAGAAATATTTAGGATTTACGGGTTAGAAAATGACTTTTAATGTTAAAAAATATGAAATTTGAAAGATTGTACACACTAGCACAAGTCAATCCATCACCAGAATACCCAACATTGCATTGACAGTCGTAAGAACCTTTGTTGTCAGTACAGTTGGCATTGGCATGACATGGGTTGGTCAAACATTCATCCTCGTCTAGAAATGTACAAATATTAAACATGAAGAAGATTGAAAAGAACAGGGGACCATAAAGAAAATATAGTACACCTTCTTACTTTCACAGGCAGTCCCGTTTCCACTGTATCCATTTTTACAACGACAAAGGTATGACCCATGAGAATCAAAACAGTCTGCATTGATATGACATGATATACGTAAACATTCGTCAATATCTGAAAAAGAGAAAACATAGTCAGGAAAAATTATAAAAAGGAATACTATTCCATGTTCATCGAGACGTACTTGCACAATTTGAAATTCCATCACCAGAAAACCCGACATTACATTGACAGTTAAAAGAACCTTCCTTGTCAGTACAGCTGCCATTGACATGACATGGGTCGCTCAAACATTCATCAACGTCTAGAAATATTTAGGATTTACGGGTTAGAAAATGACTTTTAATGTTAAAAAATATGAAATTTGAAAGATTGTACACACTAGCACAAGTCAATCCATCACCAGAATACCCAACATTGCATTGACAGTCGTAAGAACCTTTGTTGTCAGTACAGTTGGCATTGGCATGACATGGGTTGGTCAAACATTCATCCTCGTCTAGAAATGTACAAATATTAAACATGAAGAAGATTGAAAAGAACAGGGACCATAAAGAAAATATAGTACGCCATCTTACTTTCACAGGCAGTCCCGTTTCCACTGTATCCATTTTTACAACGACAAAGGTATGACCCATGAGAATCAAAACAGTCTGCATTGATATGACATGAAATACGTAAACATTCGTCAATATCTGAAAAAGAGAAAACATAGTCAGGAAAAATTATAAAAAGGAATACTATTCCATGTTCATCGAGACGTACTTGCACAATTTGAAATTCCATCACCAGAAAACCCGACATTACATTGACAGTTAAAAGAACCTTCCTTGTCAGTACAGCTGCCATTGACATGACATGGGTTGCTCAAACATTCATCAATGTCTAGAAATATTTAGGATTTACTGCTTAGAAAATGACTATTAACGTTAAATAATATGAAATGTGAAAGATTGTACTCACTAGAACAAGTCAATCCGTCCCCAGAATACCCAACATTGCATTGACAGTCATAAGAACCTTCGTTGTCAGTACAGCTGGCATTGGCATGACATGGGTTGGTCAAACATTCATCCACGTCTAGAAATGTACAAATATTAAACATGAAGAACATTGAAAAGAACAGGGGACCATAAAGAAAATATAGTACACCTTCTTACTTTCACAGGCAGTCCCGTTTCCACTGTATCCATTTTTACAACGACAAAGGTATGACCCATGAGAATCAAAACAGTCTGCATTGATATGACACGAAATACGTAAACATTCGTCAATATCTGAAAAAGAGAAAACATAGTCAGGAAAAATTATAAAAAGGAATACTATTCCATGTTCATCGAGACGTACTTGCACAATTTGAAATTCCATCACCAGAAAACCCGACATTACATTGACAGTTAAAAGAACCTTCCTTGTCAGTACAGCTGCCATTGACATGACATGGGTTGCTCAAACATTCATCAATGTCTAGAAATATTTAGGATTTACTGCTTAGAAAATGACTATTAACGTTAAATAATATGAAATGTGAAAGATTGTACTCACTAGAACAAGTCAATCCGTCCCCAGAATACCCAACATTGCATTGACAGTCATAAGAACCTTCGTTGTCAGTACAGCTGGCATTGGCATGACATGGGTTGGTCAAACATTCATCCTCGTCTAGAAATGTACAAATATTAAACATGAAGAAGATTGAAAAGAACAGGGGACCATAAAGAAAATATAGTACACCTTCTTACTTTCACAGGCAGTCCCGTTTCCACTGTATCCATTTTTACAACGACAAAGGTATGACCCATGAGAATCAAAACAGTCTGCATTGATATGACATGAAATACGTAAACATTCGTCAATATCTGAAAAAGAGAAAACATAGTCAGGAAAAATTATAAAAAGGAATACTATTCCATGTTCATCGAGACGTACTTGCACAATTTGAAATTCCATCACCAGAAAACCCGACATTACATTGACAGTTAAAAGAACCTTCCTTGTCAGTACAGCTGGCATTGACATGACATGGGTTGCTCAAACATTCATCAATGTCTGGAAATATTTAGGATTTACTGCTTAGAAAATGACTTTTAATGTTAAAAAATATGAAATGTGAAAGATTGTACTCACTAGAACAAGTCAATCCATCACCAGAATACCCAACATTGCATTGACAGTGGTAAGAACCTTCGTTGTCCGTACAGCTGGCATTGGCATGACATGGGTTGGTCAAACATTCATCCTCGTCTAGAAATGGACAAATATTAAACATGAAGAAGATTGAAAAGAACAGGGGACCATAAAGAAAATATAGTACACCTTCTTACTTTCACAGGCAGTCCCGTTTCCACTGTATCCATTTTTACAACGACAAAGGTATGACCCATGAGAATCAAAACAGTCTGCATTGATATGACATGAAATACGTAAACATTCGTCAATATCTGAAAAAGAGAAAACATAGTCAGGAAAAATTATAAAAAGGAATACTATTCCATGTTCATCGAGACGTACTTGCACAATTTGAAATTCCATCACCAGAAAACCCGACATTACATTGACAGTTAAAAGAACCTTCCGTGTCAGTACAGCTGCCATTGACATGACATGGATTGCTCAAACATTCATCAATGTCTAAAAATAGTTAGGATTTACGGCTTAGAAAATGACTTTAATGTTAAAAATATGAAATTTGAAAGATTGTACACTAGAACAAGTCAATCCATCACCAGAATACCCAACATTGCATTGACAGTCGTAAGAACCTTCGTTGTCAGTACAGCTGGCATTGGCATGACATGGGTTGGTCAAACATTCATCCACGTCTAGAAATGTACAAATATTAAACATGAAGAAGATTGAAAAGAACAGGGGACCAAAAAGAAAATATAGTACACCTTCTTACTTTCACAGGCAGTCCCGTTTCCACTGTATCCATTTTTACAACGACAAAGGTACGACCCATGAGAATCAAAACAGTCTGCATTGATATGACATGAAATACGTAAACATTCGTCAATATCTGAAAAAGAGAAAACATATTCAGGAATAACTATAAAAAGGAATACTATTCCTTGTTCATCGAGACGTACTTGCACAATTTGAAATTCCATCACCAGAAAACCCGACATTACATTGACAGTTAAAAGAACCTTCCTTGTCAGTACAGCTGCCATTAACATGACATGGGTTGCTCAAACATTCATCAATGTCTAGAAATATTTAGGATTTACGGCTTAGAAAATGACTTTTAATGTTAAAAAATATGAAATGTGAAAGATTGTACTCACTAGAACAAGTCAATCCATCACCAGAATACCCAACATTGCATTGACAGTCGTAAGAACCTTCGTTGTCAGTACAGCTGGCATTGGCATGACATGGGTTGGTCAAACATTCATCCTCGTCTAGAAATGTACAAATATTA
Source organism: Trachythela sp. YZ-2020 (assembly GCA_016169945.1). Taxonomy (NCBI): domain Eukaryota; kingdom Metazoa; phylum Cnidaria; class Anthozoa; order Malacalcyonacea; family Clavulariidae; genus Trachythela; species Trachythela sp. YZ-2020. Next base: position 6,577,345 of record JADLSH010000389.1, read on the forward strand.
AACATGAAGAAGATTGAAAAGAACAGGGGACCATAAAGAAAATATAGTACACCTTCTTACTTTCACAGGCAGTCCCGTTTCCACTGTATCCATTTTTACAACGACAAAGGTATGACCCATGAGAATCAAAACAGTCTGCATTGATATGACATGAAATACGTAAACATTCGTCAATATCTGAATAAGAGAAAACATAGTCAGGAAAAATTATAAAAAGGAATACTATTCCATGTTCATCGAGACGTACTTGCACAATTTGAAATTCCATCACCAGAAAACCCGACATTACATTGACAGTTAAAAGAACCTTCCTTGTCAGTACAGCTGCCATTGACATGACACGGGTTGCTCAAACATTCATCAATGTCTAGAAATATTTAGGATTTACTGCTTAGAAAATGACTATTAACGTTAAATAATATGAAATTTGAAAGATTGTACTCACTAGAACAAGTCAATCCGTCCCCAGAAAACCCAACATTGCATTGACAGTCATAAGAACCTTCCTTGTCAGTACAGCTGCCATTGACATGACATGGGTTGGTCAAACATTCATCCTCGTCTAGAAATGGACAAATATTAAACATGAAGAAGATTGAAAAGAACAGGGACCATAAAGAAAATATAGTACGCCATCTTACTTTCACAGGCAGTCCCGTTTCCACTGTATCCATTTTTACAACGACAAAGGTATGACCCATGAGAATCAAAACAGTCTGCATTGATATGACATGAAATACGTAAACATTCGTCAATATCTGAATAAGAGAAAACATAGTCAGGAAAAATTATAAAAAGGAATACTATTCCATGTTCATGTTCATCGAGACGTACTTGCACAATTTGAAATTCCATCACCAGAAAACCCGACATTACGATTTACAACTAAGAAAATGACTATCAAAGTTGAAGAAATACTTATGAAAGATTGTACTCACTGGAACAATTCAATCCATCCCCAGAATACCCAACATTGCATTGACAGTCATAAGAACCTTCGTTGTCAGTACAACTGGCATTGGTATGGCATGGGTTGGTCAAACATTCATCAATGTCTATGAAGAAACAATAATTAGTAAGACGCAAATGAAATATGAAAGTTCAATAGAGGTGATTGGTAAAGGCTACAGGCCATAACTGTGCATTAAACTAACAAAAAACCTGTAGAATCCTGTAACAAAAATATAAATTTATAGTCGAAATCGAATTAAGGTTGCTTACTTTCACAAACAGTTCCATTTCTACTGTATCCATTCTTACAACGACAAAAGTATGAGCCTTGAGAATCGAAACAGTCTGCATTTACATGACACGAAATATTTAAACATTCATCAACGTCTGCAACAAGAAAAGGAGAGAGATTGTAGATAGAAGAGAATTTAGGAAGCATCATTTCATGTTGTTTGATACATACTTGCACAATTTGAAATTCCATCTCCAGAAAACCCAGCATTACATTGGCAGTCAAAGGAACCTTCGTTGTCAGTACAGCTGGCATTGGCATGACATGGGTTGGTCAAACACTCGTCAATGTCTAGAAATAATAATAAGACATTATGATTAAGACAACTATAATTAAAAAAGACGATGTACATTTTGGAAGAATTTTTGAACGTACTTGTACAATTCACTCCAACTCCAGAATAACCAACATTGCACTGACAAACAAAAGAACCTTCGTTGTCAGAACAGCTGGCGTTGGCATGACATGGGTTGGTGAAACATTCGTCAATATCTACGAAACGTCACAAGAAAACTGTAAAAATTAATCTGTTCATTCATCCATTCATCCTAATCAGCAGAACCAGAAACAACTTGTTTATTTCTATAGCCTGGTCCTTCGAACCGTATATATGAACTCACTTACTTGAACAAGAACGTCCATCTCCAGAAAACCCAATTTTACACTGACAGTCATAAGAACCAATATTATCGATGCAATCCGCATTGACACCACAAGAATTTTCTTCTAAACATTCATTTGTATCTAGGAATTTACCAGTGCATTTCAATTTTGGGAATTAATCCACCTTGAATTCAGGTATAAAGTCGTAATTAACCGCATGATTATCATCGTCATCATCATCATCATCATCATCATCATCATCACCACCACCACCACCACCACCATTACCATCATCACCACCATCATCATCATCACCATCACCATTACCATCATCACGATCATTATCACCATGAACTTCACTATGATCATCACCATCGTCAATATTTAACCCGCCTACTATACAGAAATGTATAAGCTTACCAACAACAGCAGCTTCAAATAGTGGACTTGACTGGCTCGTGGCTTCTTCCAAATCTTCACCATATACAACACTGACGTTCCAATAATATGTTTCATTCGCTGTAACCGTAATATTCTCTACTATCTGATAACCAACTTCAGTTTCGTTATTCCAGTTTGTTTCAGCATATGAGAGCACTACACCACTGCCCGCTTGTTCAATGTTTATTTTCTTCACACGAGCGAAGTTACATCGTTTTGCTTTCCACGTAATTTTCGCACGGGTTTCAGAAAGGTACTCGACAGATATGATGGTAGGCGGATCAGGATCTATGTATATTATAAAGAGAAAAGGGCGACTTTTAATTATCACTTATTTACTGAGACCGAGGGAAACAGCGTGTGGTCCCGAGACCGCCGAGGGGCCACAAAAAACGCTGTTTTCCCGAGGTCTCAGTAAATAAGTGTTTTACTAGCAAACCGACCGGCAGACGCGAGCAGCGGTTTTATTGTTGACCGGTCAACAATTGTTTCATTGTTGACCGGTTGCCGAACATGATATTTTGTGGACCGGCATGTGATATGGTTTTGTCCAATCGGCAAACAGGAAAATTGAACTTTGACACTTGCTATATAATAATGCCTGTTGAAAGAGACCAACATGTTGGCAAAATCATCCAGCAACAGGGAGATTAAACATGTAGAATACCAACGTAAAGCACCAGATCGAACAGAAGATGGTACTCAACCAGCAATTATCAGAGTGACAAAATAATTAAAAATAATAAAAGAGAAATGTAGTTTAATTTTGTTTCCTTAAAAAATTCTACGCTTCTGAAGTTGACCACCATCTAAAAGTGCGATGGTGAATCCATTATGATATCCTGAAATAAGGTTTCGCCTGCGAGGCTACGATACATACCAACCAGTGGCGTACGGTCCCCCACGTTGACTATATGTCTCATATTGTCATCCAGAATCACAAGACGGATAAGACCAGTGTCCGCACAAGTAAGATTACGCCTCACTTCAACCGTCCAATAAACATTTTCACTCAGTACTGGCAGATAATCCGTATAATTCTTCCAGTAACTGTCGGGTTGATCCAACCTTTCAGCGTATATTTGAGGTCGGGGATAACCGAGTAATAAAAACTTGATCGTCTTCAGACTACCACGGCGTGCTTTTGAGTTCAAATTCTTCGCTATATGTTGCACAACAATAGGTGCTGAAATGTAGGATACAAATGTTTTTATCAATCCCTAGTGTTCTCGTGATTACAAGACCTTAACAAAATAATGTGTATGTGAATCAAGTGAAAACGAAAGTGCAATTATGTGAAAGATAATGGTCCACTAATCCTCCATAGTACCATCATAGGACCTTTGTTAAAAAGAGTTTAGTAGCTCAGATTGTACTCTTTCATCAGTTATCTTTACAAAGAGCTTTCTTTCAGAGGCTCAAGAAGTGTTTTTATCTTTTTCAGGCTGTCGAGTACCAATATTCTAGGGTTGCTTACATTCAAAGCTGAACGCCCAAATTTAAATACCTTTGCTTGAAATCTCAGCTATTTACAATTATGGGTGACAATCATTCTATGTACAAAATGTACATGATGTTGGTCGAACGACGTTAGTAGACTTAAGTACTTAACTTCGAGACGAAGGACCTTTGCTTGAAACGTCGAAGTTCTTGCTATATTTTCAGGTTGTTAGATCATTCAACCAACATCCTCCTTATTGGAGATATATACTATACCTATAATAGTATACAGTACCTTCCATAGCGAGAGGCATCTCTACTTCTTGTGGCGACCCCCCAATAACCACTCGACATGTGTATACGCCGCAATGATAATAATCAAAATTATCCAAAGTTAGCGAACCATACAAATATTCGCCTTCAATCCAGGATCTAATATTATTGCCGCTTAATGCCGAAGGGTCCTCGAATGTTCTCTTAGACCACGAAAAGGTCGACGATGTTTCTGTGGCTAAGGTCTGACATGTGATGGTGACTGTTTCATTCCTCTTCATAAGATGACCGACATGACTTCTACGTACTGTTGAACTGGATGATGAAGTAGACTGAAAACTCATGGTTATATTGCCTGAAAGGGAAATATAAATAATCTTTAATAATAATTCATCAGGGGCCGGTTGCTCAAAAGCCGGTTAACGCTAACCCCGGGTTAAATTTTAATCTGCTGTTCTAGTTTGTATACTTCTACATGTTTGTTTATTTAAAAACTATCTAAACAAAAACTTCTATCGCCCAGTACAAGGTTGATAGAAAAAAGTATTCATATTAATATAACCGATGTCGGGAAACTTGTATGAAAGTTACCACTAACCCAGGGTTAACCGACTTTTGAACAACCGGCCCCAGGACAATTAGGTAGCATACTATAATATTAATTGCAAAATAATAGGCACTATTCTTCAACAAAGTTTCCACTGACCGACCCACCAACCGACTCTGACTGATGAATCGATTGATCGACTGATCGTTTTCTATTGAATTAGTTTGATTTATAAAATGTATCATTTGACTGACTGCTCAATTGACCAACAAATCTCTTACATACCAGATATTACAGCAAAGTACTCAAGAGATGCTCGACTCCGAACTGCTGCAAGTAGACCATTATACGACACCTTAATAATCCACTGTGTGTAAGATGTAATAAAAGCTTGTCCTTTTTCAACTATCGTCACACCAACACCACTAGTCTCGTTATATAAACTGTTGGCATTCAAAGTGTTTTCCAACAAAACGTCTCCATTCATTACATTGACCACATTAATGTCAATTTGCAGAGGGTAGCCCCTGTTACATTGACCTGCACTCCATGTTAGTTTTATCGTCGACTGTGAAATGCCTATCACTGAAGCAATTTGTGGAGGATCGGGCTCTATAAAAAGAGATAGGATCAGCATAAATACAATAGCATGTCAAAATTGCAATGTAAAATAGAGGGATGATATGCTAAACATAGAAAACATAAAAATTGTTTGAAAGGTCGATGAAAGTCATTGGTTTGTTCACGTTTAAGGAAATGTGTGGTTTCTCTGTATTACACAATTAAAAAAGTGATCATCCAATAGCAACCTTAGAACTATTCAATCGCTCAACCATAACGCTTAAATATTATTAAACCAAAGAGAAATGGTTTGTGCAGTTCTAAATCCTTTTCAGCGTGAGATAGAGTTCGACTGTGGGACTCTTTGAAGTTCATCTGCCTTCTTAACCATGTCTATTTTCAATTAACTATGAGTACTTAATTTTTCATCTAACACTTTAACCTCTATTCATGTTATAATTTCCAAATTCTTTTTCAAATATTTTTTAATGAATCAAGGATAATTCAGAAAGTTTAATATTCTATTATTTCAGCAACGTTTCGGGAAGTTTTACCTGTAATAACAAATGGCAAGAAGAATTGATGCTGGAACTGTGAGTAATCTGCCATCTCTAAAACTGCGCGATGTACTCCAGTGTTTGAACATGTGAACGAGTTGTACTGAGCAGTAAGCTTGAAATAACCATCTCCAGTGAACTCAAACTTTTCTCCTTCAAACGAACTACTCTTTCCCGTTCGCCAGTCAACGATTTGAATGTCGGTATTATAGATTGGGAAACCTTGTAGAAACACTTCTGCTTTGAACGTTGAGTTGTATGGAGCGATTAAGGGAAATAATTGCCTTAAAAACGTCACGCTGGCTAAAATAATAAAGGATACACATATATGAAAAGTATTTGAAGTTATTGATGCTTAAAGGTATGATAGGTGGAGGAGTTGAAAAATGGAGAAAGGGATGCTGAGAGAAAGTGGAAAGAAACGGTGGAAGAAAAGAAGATAAGAAGGTAATAGTACCCTCGTGATGTGAGGGAGCAAAGAAGAAAGGAATGATTCATAAAAGGAAATGAACAAGGAAAGAAGAAAGGACCAAAGAGGAAGGAAAATATAATATGCTTTACTTACCATAGACAAATAATATAGCGCGGTCAACCCCTTGATTACTCCCAGCTGTACCGGAACAACGGTAATTGCCAGAATCAGGGTAGTCAAACTTAGAAATATTTATAACACTTGTCCATCCGAAGCCAGAGGATGAAAATTCTGGGTCGAACTCCTGGCTTTGAACCGATTCATTTCCTTGATAAGTCCGTTTACTCCATATTCTCTGAGGTCGGGTGATTGATATAACGGTACAAGATAGTATTACGCTTTGTCCAAGTTGAATATAGTAAGTACCATCATTCCCTGGCATGTCCGCAAAAGAATTACCATCCTGTAATGATACTTTGACGGCGAATTCGTCTGTCAATGAAAATGAAAATGAGAAAATGTGAATATGTGAGCAATTAACAGTTTCACTTCTGGGTTCAATTCCATTGCAGTTCCTTGATTATAACTTTGCCTTAGTTTCATATGTGAGGAGTTTTTCACGTGTTTTCAAATCATTGCAAGTTCTCTAACATAATTAATCAAGCTATGATATCGACCAAAATCTTTGTTTTTATCTTTGTGTTCATGTTTATGCAAACTTGTGCACGAAGACAATGAATTTTTGGTATAATGAAGCAATGATCTAATGACAACAACTGACCGAATCGCTGAACCGTGCTCTTGAAATTAGAATAGACACAATTCGAAAGAGTAATGCACTAGTTGCAGGAAACCTTGCAGTTGTCTGATTATAATTTCACCTTCCTTGAGAAGAGTGTTTCCAGTTTGACTCTACCAAATATCGCAGGTTTTCTCCAGGCACTCGGGTTTCCTCCAACTAGTAACAACAACTCTAGTTTGGTCTCTATAATTTTTACTCACCCGAGATCTTTGTCGAAACAACAAAACTTTCTTGACTCCAAATCGTTTCCTCTCCATAATCATACAGTACAGCGACTGTCCAGTTATACTCCACATTAACAGTAAACTCATAATCAGAAACAAGAAAGGACCCGGCACCAGTGCTGGCGTTCCAGAACGTTTCATTGATTTCAAAGTAAGTCGGGGTAGTCGAACCACCAGGGTAGAGTGAGACACGCACGGCTCTCACTGGTCCTCCGTTACATCCGGGAGAATTCCACGTGACCAGAGCACGGCTTGTACCGTTATGCGTTACTGTAACAGTCTCGGGTGGATCTGGGTCTGAAAATAAAAAATATTCATATATTTATTTGCCCGGATACAGGTGCAAATAGAATAATACATTTATAGTTCCCTACTACTTGATCTATTCTCATTGGCCTGATTTCTATTAATGACGGATCGTTCGTCAAGACGCTTCACACGGATCATACGCCTCAATGTATAAACACAAAAGCAACAATCCCAACGAACGTTTAGAATACCGTGATCTTGGATGTATTGCGAAAATACCCAACTACGAGCAACGAAGTATTGTTTTATCTTATGTCGTATTGATACAAATAGACGGGTCATCATTCAAGACGAACTGTACACACCAGATAGTCCATCTTGGGAGAAGATTTGTCTGTTTTCCGCGTTGATGCACATGCGACTTATTAGACCAGCTATATTTTCCAGCTATTTCAGACGGATCACGCGCCTCTAATAAAAATCGTACAATTTCCGGATTCATTTACTTGTCGTTTTCACCCACCTCTTAATCGGAGTGGTTTATCAATTAAATGGTATGTGACGTTGACACCATTAGTCTTGACCTTAAAGCGATGTTGCCCAGTATGAGCACATCTGCATTTATGATATATTCCAGAAAAAATAATAAAGAATTTGTTCCCCACTCCATCATCAGTCTGTGCTTCGCTGCGTATAAACTCCCCAGTTGACCAATCTTTTCTTTCAAAGGAAAATTCATCGAATGCTTCCCCAAGGCCAACCAAGTAAAATCCAAACGCGGAATCATAGCTGGCTAAATATTGACTTGATGTACTTTGCGTGAATATACCCTTGAACGAACCTAAGCAACATAAAAAACGAAGTTTGAAAAGGTATTTTGTCCTTGTTAGGTAAGCAAGCAAGCAAGCAAGCAAGCAAGCAAGCAAGCAAGCAAGCAAGCAAGCAAGCAAGCAAGCAAGCAAGCAAGCAAGCAAGCAAGCAAGCAAGCAAGCAAGCAAGCAAGCAAGCAAGCAAGCAAGCAAGCAAGCAAGCAAGCAAGCAAGCAAGTAAGTAAGTAAGTTGACCACCATCTGCTAACACGTATTAACATCTACTGAAATCCATCAATTACCTTGTATATTGAGGTACAGTTCTCGAGATTGTACAACGTCATTTCCAATCTTTGTTTCGCAGATGTATTTAGCAGCCTTGTTATCGTCGAATGGAGAGAATGTCATTTGAACTTGCCACAAATTTGTCCCAGTAGTTGGAGGATCTGCTAGCTCTAGAAGCTTTGGTATAGATGCAGTATACAAATTACTACTACTCAGGATTATGGTTGGTTTTGTGACTGAAGTAACTTGACATGCAACTCTGACGCTTGCCCCTCGATTCAACAGCCATCCACGATCCGAGTTTGGCACCGGTGGGTCAACATCGAAGGTCAATGTTGAAGATATGAAAGAATCTGAAATATACAAGATGGCTTGTTTACTTGGTGTTGGTAGCACTGTGGTTAGTGCTTGTGCCTTTCACCTCTGTGAAATATTAACCGTTTTACTAGCCTCTTGGCGAAGACCTGTCGCTCGAAACATTGAAGTTCAGATACAAACCATGGCAACGTATTGTAGAATACTACCTTCATTGGACCTCTACGTTTGAGATATTGTTTTCAGGTAGTTCAGATACAAACCATGGCAACGTATTGTAGAATACTACCTTCATTGGACCTCTACGTTTGAGATATTGTTTTCAGGTAGTTCAGGCACAAACCACGGCAACTTATTGTAGAATACTACCTTCATTGGACCCTTACGTTTGAAATCTCTTTTTCAGGTAGTTCAGACACAAACCACGGGAGCTTATTGTAGAATACTACCTTCATTGGAGCCCTACGTTTGAAATATCTTTTTCTGGTAGTTGAGGCACAAACCACGGGAGCTTATTGCAGAATACTACCTTCATTGGATCCCTATGTTTGAGATATCTTTTTCAGGTAGTTCAGGCAGAAACCATGGGAGTTGCTTACTGTAAAATGCTACGTGCACTAGACCCTCACGTTTAAGATGTATTTTTCAGGTAGTTCAGACGCAAACCATGGAAGATCTACTGAAAACAATGCATATATACAAACCAAACTGCTTACCCGGAATGGTAAAATTGAAAACCGCACTATCATCACTGACTATAATTTCATTACTCACAACGTAGCGCGTGTTTACTTTGAACTGGAACACAGAGTTCGGTGGAAATAGAATTGAATAGATTACACGGAAACTGTCTTCTGTAGTAGCATTTAGAGTCCACTCTGTTTGGATTGTTCGGTAATACACCATCGTTGTGAACGGAAAGATCTGAGAACAACCGTCATGTGACCACGTGATGTTCACGCCGCCATTATCTGCGACACTGACAGCTGTGACAGTCGGCTGAAGGTAAGGATCTATAAAGGATAAGATAGGAATGAGTAAGTTAACCAAGTAAAATAATAAGCTTTACTAAAAGTCCTAAAACATTGGGTCCGGTGTAGGAAATATCTTCAATAAACTGTAGAGAGTTTGGTCAAACTACCTGAAACGATTAAGACAACATGAAGCTTGATAGCTCTATCAGTTCTAAACTGTTCTCCCTAGAGATCCAGTGAGAGTCATTCCTTATTGGTCTAGTGTTACTGCAGTGGGCGAAAAGGAGCGAACAATTCTTACCGCAAACTTGAAGGCTTAGGTCATCCAAGGCAATCGTCAGATTTGGTCCATCAAAATTCGCCCCCAAAGATAACTAGAAAAGATAACTAGATGAGACTTTCAATAAAACAGAACATTTCGCTGTTTCAAATCACTAAAACATACTCCTTCTTATGCATGATATATCACTACACAACTTTCTCGTGTAGTGATATAAGTAAGCTTACTTATATAAGCGTAAGGAGGTGGTCGGCTAATCATCCTTACTTGCAGCTGAGAGCGGAGCTGAATTACAAAAGACGCAGCTCAAGTTGATCGAATCGATGGCTCACGAAAGGCGCCTTATGACTCATGCCTGATCACGGAGAACAACTATGAAAGAAGGGTTAGTTTGGGATTTTTATCCCAACCCACACTGTCAACAATTCCTGTGAGAGGAGTACCCGACGAAAATCTATAACTTTCGGTGGCGCGTTGATGGACTCTTTTCAGTGTCATGAGTTGATCCCCATCGAAAATCGAACCCACGATCTTCAGGGCGAAAGGCACTTGCTTTGACGTGACTGCGTCAACGAAGCCCCAATGTGTACTAATCCTAACCATAAATTTAATAACTTACTGAAAAGATAGCATCTGTCTTCATTTCAAATTGCTTAAATTGCCAGTTCCTTACACTACGTGAAGTAGAATTCCAGATAGCCGAAGTTTCTTGGTTTTCATCTGGCCCAGAGGCTTGATCAATAAAAGCAGTCAAAATCCCTTCATCCTGCCCGTACATGAAAAACCAAAAGCGACAACGGAATAGGTGTCCTTTCTCAGATTGGAATGAGTCAGAGTAGAGTATGCCTTCTATCGCAGCAACCGTTTGTCTGAATGTATGAAATTTCGCAGGAGGATCTGAAATAATTAAGGCAACATGGAAATATATAGATATTATATAATTTATGAGGCAATGGTACAACGTCAAACTTAAAGTATCACATTAACAGCCTTGAGTACAAGTTATTGTTTTGTATGCACTGACCCCTAACCTGATCTTTATCCGTAGTAACCCTAATCCTGACCCCCAACCTGATCTTTATAATCCTAATCCTGATCCTAACCTGACTTTTATCATCTTCACACTAATTCTCATCCTAATCCTGACTCAAACCAGGGCGTGTAATTATCCTGACCCTAATCCTTACCATTATCATCTTGACCCTAATTCTAACCCTTTTCCTCACACTAGTCCTAATCCCAATCCTAATCCTTAGCTAATAGTAATACCCATGCAAAGCTGTGTGTGACGTCGTTTCACTACACATATATGAAAATCATCTCACACTGTGCACGCTGCATGTCTGGTAATAACATTACCTCTACAATTTTCAAAAGTATGTTCATAATACGGCGTATTCTCTATGATTGCACTGTGGTTACTAGTCGTAGTTATTGCATCGCCCACATCTCCAAAACCACTACAAACATCATCTTGAAAAGAACAGTCATTGCTCGTGGGCTGTACACAGGTATGTTCTTTAGAGGAAGTACCCTGAACGCACCAAGATCCCGACTCGCACGGTGCTGACAGACAAGACGCACGGCCAAAAATTGATTGGATCCCTTGAATAAGAAGGCATAATCATAGTTAGGGGCTGATTACATGAAGACTTTTCAGCCGGGGTTGAATTTCAATCCGGTTAACCGAGCTGAAATTTGTTTACAATTACATGGCAAGTTTCAGCCCGGGCTGAATTTAAAATTCCATCACATCTATTTTAAACCGGGATGAAATCTCAGCCCGGGCTGAAATGAAATAGAGCTGTTCCGTCTATTTCAATAATCTTAAATGCTGATTTTGTCTACTATTTGACTTGTGCGAGACTCAAGCAATTTATATTAAGCGCTTGTTTTCCAAACCGGGCTGAGATTTCTCGTCGATTATATGACGAATTATTCAGCCCGGGCTCCGTTTCAGCTCATGTAATCAGTCGCGCGCATTATTTCATTGGAATTTATCATAAAGCCGTGCTGAAATTTCAGCCCAGGAAACCGCGGGGCTGAAACTCAACCCGGGCTGAAACCGCTCCATGTAATCAGCCCCTTAAAAGAAAATAAGGTTTCAAACGCCGATAGAAGTGAAAGATAACATAGTATTTATATGTTGGTCTTGGTCTATGAGAAAATATCGTCCTTCGTCGTTACGTTACATTATTATTTCATATGTGAATTAATATGTGAAATTTTCACAATATATTTCACGGCTTACCATCGTTATAAACTTTTCCAACATCCTCAGAACTAAGCGCACGTTTCCATATCACCAGGTCATCGACGAGTAAACTTGAATATTTTTTCCCGCTCGAAGTCTCCTCATACCCCACAGTGATGACATCATCAAAATTTCCAGGAATTGAACTCGGATCAGAGATCCGAGTTGAGACCACAAGTTTCCCATTCTCGTAATACGTCAATCCGCCTGCGTCACTCCAAGTGGCTGTCACAAGGAAGACGCCCATCGGGATACACGGACGTTCTATAGTCCAGCTCCCGTTCACGCCTTGGTACGTGATGAAGAATTTCCCTCCTTCAACGTAAACGTGGAAACCAGCCTTACCCGTACGTAGTATGATCTCTCCGGATATATACTTCAGCCAAAATGAGACTGTTAATCCCTCCGTGCAATAGACCGGGTCTACCAAGCAAGGATCTTTTAGTGTAGCTAAGATAAGAAACAAAAAACCTACTGTAAAGATGATTATCACTATGAAAGTTTCTATGGTCAAAGTATGCCTTGATCAAAGTGTGTAATCTTTTGGTGTAGCTAAGAAAATAATTACAAACACCTTTGTAAAAACTGGTGTTGAAGTTTCTATGGTAAAATTATACTTTGATACAGCGTCAACCAACAAAGACACCATTGTAATTCACCAAAGACACCATTGCAAGTCACCAAAGCACATTCGTGAGGTTTCAGTAAGCGTTAGAAGACAGTATATTGTGGTCAACTTCAGAAATATTGATAGTTATAGGAGGAAGGAAAGTTAAGAAATGAACTAACTACATATCTCAATTGTATTTATTGGCCACAAAATTTAAGACCACTACCATCTGCTGCACGATAGTACTTGGTGAACTTATCTATAGAAAGAACTTACACACAATCTATTATCTGTTTTATATAGGATTACCTGAAACTAATGCTCCATAGCCATCACGATTCAACTTAGCCACATTGCCCAGATCGGCAGACTTGTAAATACGTGCATCTCCTGAAAAAATTACAAACAGATCGATTAAAGTGGCTGTAAACATTTAACACAACTTGACTAGGTAGCCTAACTGCAAAATACCTATACACACGTCCCTTACATACCATATCTGGTGAAATGAATACGTCTGATTTTATCCACAAAAAGCCTTCCTAACGGGATGATGTTGAATGGCCAGTAGTGTATCGCTTCATCTGATGGGAATACGACATCTAGAAGAAATAAAGTACATATAAAGATAATAGAAATAATAGAAATATATTGTTAATACTGGATAGCTCTATCAGTCTAAACTGTTCTTCCTAGAGGTCTAGTAAGCCCCATTCCTTATTGATCCAGTGAGTACCCAGAGAAAACCTGTGGTGTTTGGTAGAGTTAAACTGAAAGCACTCTTCTCACGTGCGACTGAGGCGAATTGTAATGATTCAAATATACTACAGGAATCGAACTTCAGTCACAGAGGTGAAAGACACATGCACTAACCACTGTACCATCAGAACCTACTAAGGGTGTTATAACCGTCGCCTGGGGTGACAGTCATATAACAGTAAAATCCAGGTTTAACTCAGAATGGAGTGGGGAGTATTATAATCCCTCACCCTTCCCCCTTTCCCACACGCGAACTTTACCTCAAGAAATATACCTCACCTTGAGTGACAGTCATATCACAGTAAAATCCAGTCGTATCATCACCACAATCACAATACTTCTGGCCCTGATACTCCTTACACGTCTGATTTCCTGTGCATTGGACATCACTCGTACAGCTTATTGCTTCAGAACAGTCAGCCCCGATATAATTACTAGGGCAATTACATCTACTTTCTCCGTTGTCATACGTCAAACAAGAACCACCGTTAAGGCAGGTCGAGGGACACGTTGCTGATGTTGTAACTGTAGCCAAAACAGAAAATAAAGTTATGAAGAAACATTGCTTTATAACTAGGATATTGGAGTGTTTCAGGACAACAGACGGTGATCAACTTCATGAGAATCATAGGAGCAAGAAAATGAAACTAAATCTATTTCATTTATATTCCTCCAAATACAAGTGGACTACATATAATGAAAATAATTATATTAACATTATTTTTTCACTCTGATAGCTGCACGTTCAACCCACAGTTTGCACGCTAGTACGCGGTGAACTCACCTCGATACTCTACGTGATCCAGAAATTGCGTTTTACACGCGAACAAGTCACATCTTATGATTCTTATCATCTTACGTCACAAATCTCTAGGACTGGTAGCCTCGTTCCCACGAATACGAACATCAATCTCAATAATTACGTTATACAGTTCATGAAAACGAGGCTGTCAGCCAAGTAAGCTATTCGTGATGTAAGGACACTAAATAACATTTATTGTGTATAAAAATAACGAGGCCACTGTATGACAGTATGTTTTATCTATTTATTTAGCTTCGCCAACTAGGGCAGGGTCACCACAACAGCATATGCATACACCAGTGGGCTTTTACCTAACACCCCCACCCAACTGTTGTTCCTGAGGAAAGAGCAACCGGAAGAAAAAAGAACGACTTTCGGCAGAGCAGCCACTTACTTTTTTTTTTTTACTTTTGGACTGGGTCGTCACTGACTGAGAACCCCCGCTTTAGGAGGTGAAAGGGGGGCGGCAACTACTTCTTTCACCGAAGCCCCTAAATGTCATTCAAACGTGCTCTACGGCCGGTCTCAAAAAGTCATTTTTTCTCTCCAGTATTGAAAATGCACCACGAAAAGGGCAACAACGTGAATACACAACTAGCTAGACAACCACAATTGCAATGTCTGAATTTCTCAGCAGTAATTTCACAGCAGCATACTTATGTATTGAAATATCACGTTGGGTGGGATGAATAGACAATAAATTATATTTATTTATTACATATGAACCGTAATAGCATCAGCTGTTTGAGATTTTGATCAATCGAAAATTATCTAGAACTTTCTGTAAGTGTTTAGCTTTTTAGCAGCTTAGCAACAATGGACTAGAAGCATTTCCAGCTAAGTTTATAATCTGTACTTTCCAAGCCAAGAAACAAAATTCAAGCGATAAATTATTCTGTATTTTAGTGCGTGGGTGAACCGGCTTTGACGTGCTTATAGAAAACGGCGAAATAATTATTACATATTCTTTAACTTTCAATTGACTTAAAAGAATGAACAATTCATTTTTGCTGTGAGGAGACATTGTAACACTGGTCACTGCCTTAGAATTTGACAAGATAACGCCCCAGCACATACAATAACCCAATTTAAAAAGTATTCCATTTTAATTAAACTATTTCTTATATAATATTGTATCTTTAAAAGGGGGTTATAATGCTAAATATTTGTTAATTGAAGGTTAAACAAGGTGCCAAGGTAAAATGTTCAACTGGATATGATGCGTTATTTTCTTCGCCGTCATGATTTTCACTCCCATCCATCTCTTTTGACAAAGTATAGTTGGAATATTAACTCCTTTTTATGTTGCAGTACATTGCTCTATGCTCAAAATTACGTTGCAAATTGTAACATGGTTTAAGCATAACAATTACTCTTATCGATAGGAAGGAATTCAAAGAAAAAGTGAAAGTAGAAGAAAAAATATTATAAATCAACTGTTTTGCTCACCAATTATGCAGTAAGAGGTGTAACATACGAGGAATAACCAAGAATAGGTGGACGCAATCATCGCCTTTTCCTGTGGAAAAAATAGGAAGGGATTAAGGGAAATAAGAGTAAATATTCGCTAAGGGTCAAAAACGTTAGCTGAAGATGATTGCAGTAATGGCAATAATGCCTTCGTCCATGACTACTTCAAACTAATCGCATTTGCGCTTCAAAGACAAACCAGCAATTTTATGTTATTTATAATATAATTCTTAGTTTAAATTTGTTATCATTAGTAAAGTCAGTAGTATAATATGTATAATATAATGATGATTCAATACCGAGCTAATTTTAGGCTCCAAACTAAACTTCTAAACTTTTCTTCCGAAACTTTTTTTATCAAAAGAATGACTGCGAGAATGGTATATACAAGAAAAATATATACAGTAGCTTAAATTGTAGCAAGGATTCGTTGATTATACATTGTCATTTAGTGTATGGCGATAAAATTTCCTGACGAGACACAAAACAAACATCTGAAGCGTGGCCATATATACGCAGTTTAAAACAGTCGCGTTCTATTTGATATATTTAATTATATCTCAATTATATCTCAATTATATCTTGTTCATGTAAGTCTTGAAGTGATTTAGCACTGAAAAATTTTCTTTTACTCTTTTAGTGTCAAGTTCTCGAACAAATAGTTATTTGACAAGAAACCACATGCTATATGTTGACCTAATTCATGATGGTTGGTGAAACGTTTGTATACGATAATCAATATACCCAACAGGCAACAGTTTCCATTATTATTTATTAAGAAGTTTATCAGTATTTTCAGTTAAGAAAATGTAACATCATACTTATAAAATAAGCGAGACTAGGCTAAGAGATTCTAAGAGATAAGACAATCTAGATTTAGATTAAAACTGAAGGCCCTAACCAAACTGTTTATATTTGACAAACTTTCAGCTGTCTGACTGAAAGGCCTTAAACGGTTAAACTGTCACAATTCTACAGGTTTTATAAACGAAAGTGCTTGTGCCAAACACTGCCGAATAATTTTAGATTTTAGTCAGAGATTGTTTTAACCTACTAGATGGTGTAAAGTAGGCACCATTCCTTCGAAAATGGTTGAGGAAAATATTATATATCAAACCGAGCATGGTATGACATAATTCATTACGTCGACTGATGGTATTCAATTTATATCTTCATCAGTTAATGACAGCATTTCCATATGGGCATTCATCGAATATACAGCTCTTATACAAAACACTTACCTATTCGAGTGTTTGGAAGTTGCCTCGAAGTCGAAATTACCAAACAGCAAATTCAGAGTCACAGACACAGCTGTCAACACTTTCTGAAATTTACAACCAACGACACCACAACGACAATATATATTCTTGTTTGTTACGAAGTAAAATTATGATAAGCTTAAAATATTTCTTGAATACGTTGAGTTAGAGGCTCTGTAATCCCAGCTAACCACAACCGAATATGGATTTCTTGCCCATGTAATGTCAAGATTCACTCAACAACCTACAGTTTCACGTTGAGTTGGACAATACGATGTGAATAAATGAAATACTTGATCATAACAGATTGCTTTCGAATGCTTTTCAAGTTACGCTTGGTAGAGCACCTGGACAAAAGGCCGCTTATGTCGGAATAATAAAATATCGGTGTCACGCTGTGCCCAGCGATTATATAGGTTGAAAATGACTTAAAATGATAGATTACGCAAAAGTTTCCATAAATAGATTTTCTAAACGTGAGCTTCCAGTATAGGCAGTATTCGATAGTAAGATGTCTTCGTTTTTGGACGAGCGAACATATTTGAACATACGTTGTAGTGTAGATGTCTAGCGTTTCCGGACATGCTACGATGCATGAAAGTTGAACTTCTAGAATTCTGAAAAATTATACAATAAAGTCGAGACTATATATTGGTTTGAACATAAATTTTATGGTCATTTTCAGGATTATTCATGGTAAAATCAAATTTTAAGGACATTTGCCAGGAATTCCATGCAAAAACTGATATACTAGTAAAAACATGAAATGAAATGGAAACTGAAATGGAAACTGAAGCGATTTACTGATTGTATGCACCTTTACGCCTTTCACCCACGGATGTGTTTGGGAAGGAGAATGTGAGCGATTATAAAGCTGACTTTTTTATTCTGCAGGGTTCGTTAAATTTGAGGACTTTCTAACAATATAATGTAGATTATTAAAACTAATTATATAAGCTTTTTGAGGACATGATTCGATTTTTTCCCCAATTTCTTTTTAAGGCGCCCTACGAACCCTGCAATTATAGAGAACTAATTATTTCTAGAAGACGCACTGACCGGCATTTTGCAAGCCGAGTACATCAATAGGCCTTTATGCTTTAGAAATTAAAATAGACTTAATTGGTTTGATTTGAGCAAAGCACCACGTTAATTCATTTATTTGGCAAAGCTTTCAATCCGTAATGTTCGTCAGTGTTAATAATACGATGCCATGCATAAAGATTCGTGCTAACAGATCGAAAGTCTTGCCAAATAAACGTGTTTTTTTCCACAAAACAAAACAACTTAATTGATAATAATATATTTATCGCCATGCAAACGAACAAGGAACTAAGTCAAAAATGTGAAATTGAAACACACAACTGTATCTATAGTAACATTTGATTCGTTTGAAATTGAGACAAATACATTTGCTAATAGTTACAGCAATATTCTGTATCACTGAGAAAAGTGTTTCTATCCATTTAACAAACCAAAGACAGTGTCTAAGCCACAGCTATCATTCCCTACAAGCGCTGTGAAGAAAGTGTGGTTGAGTGTTTCACACTGGAGCAACGGTGTCCGGTTTCTCGAGATCGTGGATACCGTCTTTGTCGATGTAGCGAATTATAAAATTTGGCATGTTTATTAGGAATCGTTTCTGGAGCTGCATGGTGGAAGAAAATAAACAGTGTTACTAGTTGAAATACATGTATTTAACAAACAAACAAACAAACAAACAAACAAACAAAAGCTTTCATTCCATACCTCAGCAATGCATTGTTTAATCACCTTTTGAGCTTCTTCTACAGACATATCTATAATAAGGGGTAAATATTTGGTTTTATTATTGAGCATATAACTGTTGCTTATATCATTCAGCTTACCAGTGTTTCAGTAAATAAAACAATAATCAAATTGTACATTGATACCTTTCTGATAATATCTGTCCAAAATTCCCATTGTGAAAAATGCTCCATAACCATGGGCAGCAAATGGTACCTATTTTGTAGAAAACATGAATTATGACAATTCAATATTCATTATGTAACTTGATATGTTCTTTACTGTTTTACTTACTAATTTTATTTATTTATTTATTTAGATTTGCCACTAACATAACAATGATATAGGACTATAAAATTACCTGGAAAGAATATGTGGCAGGATTCACACAACAGCTTACGCCAATTACTGCGGTCCCAATTTACAATTACATATTACATGGTATATTATACAGTTACAAAGTTACAAATGAACATTAGTTCCACTTTTATTTACAGAAATCTTGGGTACAGTACAGTACCTTTTGCTGTGATGCTAAATAATCCATGAAATATAATTCTGGTCCTGAATGCTTGTCATAACCGGCTAATAATAAGTTCACTTGATATGGAGTCTGGAGGAAAAAGAGAGCCTTGTACACACTGCAATTTTCTTTGTTCACAAGGCAACAACGAAGGAAGAAAATTTGACAATAATTATGAGAATACAAAATCCTACCCGACTGCGGAGATAGTCTGCAAGCTCTTTTCTTGTGAAGTTGGCTGCAGCATGTGGTGACAGTTCATATCCTAAATGTTATATCACATGTTGTATACATACATAAATAGTATCAACAGCCAGGATTTCTGATTTTTTTGTGGGTGCTGCAACTTATTACTAGCTATTTTACTGGGTTGTGCCAGAAAACATTCACACTCCCACTATGAAGGAAAGGGGGATCTACTTCTGATAATAGTAACATGTACTAGGATATCTTAAGGGGGGGAGGGGATCAACTTCTAAATTCTTCCATGGGGGAGGTGTGGACGTTTTCTGGAATGACTCATTTTCTGCCTGTGCTTACCATTTCTCATCTTATACAACTGAATGTTCTTCTCTATATATTCAGCAAACTGTACAGTATCACCAGACTCTCCAGTTATCAACATCACTAGCTGATCACTTAGTTTAAACATTTTGTCATGATCTAAAAGTAGGCATTTTAAAGATGGTTGAATAACACATGTGAACTTATAAAGGTTATTATGGGATCTATTAATAAATGGATGATTAATTAACTCACACAGGTGCATAGTTCTGATTCCCCTTTATTGCCTAACCAATAGATTCAATTAACTAGTTAACATATATTTTGGCCAGTGGCTACCACTGTCAATAGTTTGAACTGCACAATCGAGATATTAGGGCAGCAGCCAGACTGCATTCAAACTGAAAGGGCTAATCCTGCTGGAAAAAATACTTCTTATATTCAATAGTTTTCTTGTTGTTGTCAGGCTTGCGGACTGTGGCGGTTGGCAGGGTGGTGTCCCTGGCGTACTCCGGTTGAGCTGGCGCAGCTATCCGACGGACAAATATTAAGGAATGCACACTGGGCTGGCAGTTTTTGATGTTTTCTGTATATTTACCATTAAATTTCAAAAAATGGGCAGGAAGTCAGGGCATGTGAGGTATCCAAAAGTGTGATTTTGGTGGCAACATATATACCAGGGTGCATTCGGTGCAAATGCTACGCCGAAGATACGCCAAAGCAGTCGCAACTCTACGCCAACATCCCACCCTGGCCCATTCTTCCGACTCTCACCCACGCCAGGGCGTATGACTGTATGAGTCAGTTCTGCAAAAATTCCACACGTTTTAGGTCCATTTTTGAGAAGTTTAAAGTCATTCGCCGTTTAGTGACATTATTTTGGGCCGTAAACCTATTACCGTGTTAAGGCCATTTTCCATTATGGTCGTTTTGCCCGTGCGGGCGGAGCGACTGCTTCAAATCACGTGAATAATTAGTCGCGCGAGCACGCCAAGAAAGTTGAATGTAGTTTAACTTTCAGCCATGTCCGCGAGGTGTAAAGTGAACAAAAAAATCTTATGCTAGACAGCTACAGCGAAAGTTGAAACATGGTCGCTCCGCCCGTGCGGGCAAAGCGACCGTAATGGAAAATTGCCTTTACGCCGTTTGAATTGTTTGAAGTATTTATTATTTTATTGGTATTTATATTATGCGCCGCCAAGTTAAAAACAGTGTACTCCACTACGCCAGGAAAGATGATTGTGCGCCAGTACGCCAAGGCTTACTGTAACTCTACTCCGAAGATCTTCCGATTTTACTACACTGAATGCACCCTGGCATATATATTTGTATAAAGAAAGCTGAGTCATGAGGCAAACAAATAAACAATGAAATTTGTGAGAGTACATCACTTAAAAACGCAATCACACTCACACTACACAACAAAATCATAACAATGGCTTATACTTTACCATCTTTCATGCGAACAATACTCCGTCCTTGATTACAATCGCTTGCAATCATGACAAAATCTTTTCCTTGAACTCCAAGAAGAAACTCCATTTTGAATTTTTTTTTCCAAACTGAACATGCAATCTTTGATGCAGCGCTACTCTCTGGAAACTTCATGAAACAATTATATTGTTCGCACTAACCATTGTCAACCTATAGGCTGATTTCCACAAGGGGCGTGTACGATAATAAGATTACAAAAATAGAATATATAGTATGGTAGTATAGTATAAGTAGAATAAGAAGTTATAACAGAAACAAAGGTATAGAAAAACGTATAAGTAATTATATCTATTTACAAATCTCTAAATCTTTCAAAAATGTGAGTATAAATTTTGGAGATTAAAGACATAGAGATTTGTTTCCTAATTTCATTTAAAGAAAGAACAAAAATGATGTGCCTCACAAACATGAAACTTCTTTTGTGGCTAATTAGTACGTGCACTGGGTAAGCAAAGAGTAAAGTACTTTCTCTCATTTTTCAGTAAATAAATTTCCATTTTTGGAAAGTAATAAATCCAGTAAGGATTTAGGACCCATTTTATTCAACCAATTTAAACATCAGTTTTTTAAGTTTCTTTCATTTTTTCCTTTTTAAGTGACTGATCTACCAAAGCATCTATATTGATGATCTACATTACATCTCTGCTCATTATAGTTTCAGATTCGAGCTCTGTTTGGAGCTTTGCTTTCGTTGCGCTTTGATTGTGTTTCACCAAACACATCCCATACTGTAAGCAAAGTAGTAAAGTGTGGGCGAATAACAGAGAAACATATATCAAAACAAGCGTATCTTCTTCAACAAATTCTTTTACTAGACGAATAGCTGATATTCCCGATGCTATTTTCTTCTTGCAAACCTTTTCATCCTTATTCTTCCAAGATACTGGCTGGTCGCATCTGATTGGTTTGTTTTCAGTGGTAATGTTGTATTGTATGATTTGCTTGTCATTGGTTTGGTTTGTTTATCATGTACATTTTTAATGTTAGTTTATCATTTAAACAGCAATTAATTTATAACCATTTTTTTGTTTTTTAACTTATTCATTGCATTTTCTAAATCATTTAATTTTTAGATTTGCAGCTTTCATTGGTTTGTCAAATCAAATTTATAGATTTTTTGTTTGCTGTTATACAATTGTATCATCATTTTTATTATATAAAAAGAGTCAAAGGTCTAAAAGATATATGTAAAGTATATAACAAGGCCTTGAATGCCTCCTGGTGGAGCACTCCATTTAACCACACTCTATCAATCTCTCTGATTTTACGAGACCATTTTTCTCTGAGTTTTCTTTTTGCCATTTTTAGTAAATAATTTTAGTCGACAGTGCGATCGATAGTTACAAATACAATTATCGTAGTTAGCAAAAAAAGTTGTGTATGATAGTATCAATATTCATATTAAGTCAATTAGTACAACTAAGTTGATGCTATTAGTACAATATTAATAATTGAACTATTAGTACATTCTAAATTTACAGAGTAGTTTAAATTTTTACGTAAAATCAATAAGTCAATTTCTAAAATGTTAAATTTTAATTTTGAATCATCATATAAAATTTCAAGTATAATTTTCTAATTTCCATACATTTGCAACGGACCATTTTTTAGAAATTGGTCTGTACTTGCTATATTTTTTTTTTGACCATCTTGCCATTTTGGCGACATTTGCCATTTTCCACTCATAAGGAAAGTAGTGTGCAGTAGCCTGATTAAGTTTGCTGGTTAATGAACCGCTGAGTCAATATTTGCTGCTTTTAACTGACTACTTGAAATTTTGTTTCAATGCTTTGTTGGCTTTAATAATTGGAAAGGCCAGCATTCTGGAATAAACTTTGTTGGTATATGATTTAAAAAATCAATTGAATTCTGGATTTTCTTATCTTTCTTTATTCAATATTTGAAAACTGACGATTCCATAAGTCAATACCAATATTTGAAAAGAATTTCTTGAAGAATTTTGCAATTTATTTCATTAATGTTTTCTTAATTTGTCCAGCTTTTAAGTTGATCATTTATTTTGTTGGCTTAATATTTTTTTTTTTTTGTTTTACCAGCTCTTTTCTTGGAGTTTTTTTTTTTTTGGCCTCTCTTTTCTGGTAATTTAATTTTTTTTTTCTTGTTTTATATGTACTTTATTTCTGGTTTGTTTATACACTTCTTACACTTCCCAATCTGTTTCAAAGTTTTTCACTTTGGCTTTTTTATCCTATCCTCTTATGTATGCTTTTTTTCGTTAGTAATAATATGTTTTTTTTTGATCTGATTACTTTATGAGACTTAATTGTGGTGCATGTTTATTATGTACTTGTAAACAATTTCTTCAATTTCTCCCTGTAAATTTTTTTTGCTGACCTCCCACAAGTACACATATTCTCAATCAAAGAAATTTCATCCTCTCAACAAATTTTTTGTTCTCCATCAAAGTTTTTCTGTATGTTATATTTCACATTGTTTTTTCTCTTGTGTGTTAGTTCATATATATTTAATTTCTGATCTGGTGATCAAACTATGATCACTGTACCTGTATGTATTAATTTAGACGAATTGATTTTCTCATGAAGTTAGTAATTCTGGTACTGTTGAGGCTGAGGTTGTTATGGTTACTCGAGTAGCTTCTTAATTGATAATTACTTCTGATATTTAATTGTCACAATTTAATTCATTGGGAATGTATCAGCTTTTGTTTTAAGATTTGCAAATTTTAATAAATCACCAAGAATTTTCATCATTTTATTTTCATCATTTTTATTTTATTTTCTTTTTTCAAATGGCCTAAAGAAATTGTTTGCTTCTACACAAAATTTATAAATAGTTGAGGATTAAAATGGTAGTACTACCAAGTTTTATACTTCTACACAAACAGCCTTTTCTACAGAAGATTAGATCATCAGGTTTTCTTTGTAGTTGGAGATACGCAACTGCAAGTGTAATACAAACTCCAATTCAGAATTTCTCGATCATTCTTAAAAGTGTCTATCATAGTCAATATTTTAGACATCAAGATCAATTATATTCAGATCAAGTCTCACCTCACTAAATCAGAATCAGGTCATTGTAAGTTTGTTAGATATTGGTTCATCAATATTTTTATATAAAAGCAAAACTGATTTGAGTTTAGACTTAAAACCTCTTTCCTTTCATTGAAGAATCTACTGAGTGTAAAAATCAAGTACTTCAACTGCTGTCAATGCGAATCAAGAGTTTTGTCAAAAATAAACGTGGTATTCACTATTCAGAGTGCATTGTACTTTATTATAAGGTTCCCCACACCTTAAAAATTACTTTAGATATCGTAAAAATCAATAAGTATGGCATCCAATGATATTTTTTAGAAAATATATAACTAGCCTGCATTTACGGAACGTGATCGCCTGCATGCCCGCAATTTAAAGTTTAATCTTTGGCCTTCGTGACAAGAGTGACAAGTGTAAACAAACGTGAATCTTGGAGTTAAAACGAAGCTGAAAATAAATAATTTCATGGTCATTTATCAAACATTGGCGAGCTAAGCGCATTCGTTGATCCTTGGTGAGAATACAGTACGTCTGGGGAAGGTTTTACAGTAGAAACACAGAAATCGCGGTTAGAAAATGGGAGTGCAATATTTAGAATTGCGGGGTATGATCGATTCAGCCTTGGGACATCCCGAAAAAGGCATTGTTAACTTAAATATTCTACATTCACTTCTACATGAAATACTAAATCATCTCGATAAAAAGACACCCAACAACGAAACTAAGGATTTCCACGAAGACGAGACTGATTATTTATCAGAAAGAAAACAATATGTATCCGAGGCAGACAAATATGGCCAGACGACGCACGATCGAATTGATTCGAGCGCGAATATCGGGGCAGCAACAACCCACGAAGACTGTTCGGGGTAAGGGTATTTTTATGTTTATCAATGAAAATATCGATAGCAGATACAGCTAGCATAGGATAAGGTATTTACAGCACTAGAATGTTAAAATTATAATTATAAAACGCGCCTGAAGTTATTATGTTGAATATTAAACTCGGTGATTAGTATTCCACGCTCTAATTGCTACAGTACTTTACAAATTGCTACAAAATTTTGTACATGAAAGTTTCACTTCGCAGTGTTGGGGGTAGATAGAAAAAACTTTAATAAAACGCCTTACGGTCTCAACCACATTAAATATTTACGACTAAGCATGGCCTCTAGACAAAGTTAGGCTTAAAACTTCGTGCCTCAAACGGCTTATTTACGAATAATTGGTTTTATTAAGCGATGTTTTTGCATTTTAAATGTCCTCTTTATTGACTCTCGGCTTAAGTTCGGATATTTCGGCGTGCTCAAGGATTTGCAGCACAAAAGAAAGTCTCTCTGTAATAAATTTTTAATGATATGTTTTATTAACATGTTGTTAAATGATTGTTGTTTATGCCAGGAAAATTCAGATTTAATTATTAACCCATGAAGCTGCAATGCACCCTATTTTGTTATTTTACTCTGTTTAACACAAGACAATTTTACTTGTTGATAGGAAAGTGCTGGCATTAATGGGTTAACCAGACCATCTGCCCATGTCTTCTGTTAACCTGTTGAGCTGCAATGTGCCTTAATGTTTGCCCCTAGACTTTTCTTGTCAAGGGGAAATTGTTAGGCATTAGTGGGTTTTAGCAGACTATCTGACAATGTCTTCTGTTAGCACATTAAGCCACAATGCACCATAATACACCCTATTTTACTCTGTCAAATATCAGACGACTTTTATACTTGTGGATCAAGGGGAAAGTGTTGAGCATTAAACAGTTTAATTGATAAGTTTATTATGTATTAAATAAGTTAATAAACATATGTTTTAATCTGCCATGGTAGTGAGCCATTAAAACTGAACCAATTTGATGAAAGACTGGCCTTGATTGAAACAAAGCTAGATGCTTTAAACAATCTACCGACAGATGAATCATTTCTCACACAAACTACACACTCCGATGATAGCCAAACTGCTCAGAGTAACAAAGAAAACACATTAGCTATGATGTGGAAATACATGACAGTACATAGGAGAGTACAGGCAACTGAGGAAGCAGTTGAGAAAGTCATGAACATTCTGAATGATGTAATTGAGGATGTTGGACAACTGAAGAAAGTTAAGTCACACCTTGAGGAGTTACGTCATGAACAATTGAAAATGGTGGGAGAGTTTGACGCTTTAAAAAATAGTGGAGGGTTGGAATCTAATCTAAATAAGGTAGGTGTGCTTGACTTTCTGTTAAAATCATAAATTGAAAAGATTCATAAGGAATGTACTCATTAAGGCATATAATCAAGCCTCTAATTTACAGATAGAGTAGTTACTGCATTCATAAAAGGCAACTCAATTGGTGCATTTCCCTATAATACAAGTAGCCTACAGTACTTTACTATTAGAGTACAAAATAGCAAGAATGTGTCATGCCTCTAACTGCCATTTTAAGGTTTTAAATGTTCAGAAAATGAAACATCAAATTACGAGTGCGTCAGAATTTGTATGGTAACGAAGCGTTAATACTATTTGCATATAATACAGTATAATTTGTTTCACTCATTTACAGTTCTACTTTGAAATAGCCTAACAGACATTGCGTCAAAGTGGCGTTCTCGATTGCATGCTTTTAGCATTCCAATCAGTTGCGTTCCACTCAAACTGGAACGCGATTGAAACGCGCCATGTTCCGTTCAAATACCGCGAGCTTTCGTACAGAACTGGAACGCGACGCATTTAGAACGCAAACGCAGTGATATTTCTAAGCGTTGAGTGTACGTACACTACATTACACTACACTACATTAGACTGCATTAGACTGCATTAGACTGCATTAGCCTGCATTAGACTGCATTACACTGCATTACACTGCATTAGACTGCATTAGACTGCATTACACTGCATTAGACTGCATTAGACTGCATTAGACTGCATTAGACTGCATTAGACTGCATTACACTGCATTAGCCTGCATTACACTGCATTACACTGCATTATATTTGACGTAAATTGTTTGTGTAAATGGACTCCTTTCTTTTTAAAAGTTCGATTCGTTAGATGGTATCGCATTTAAGAAGGATCTTGTTCCGTTTGTAACGTGGACGGCCTTGGAACAAGCTTTAAACAAAAGAGAAATTGAAACCAAAGGAATGGTTACAGATGATGGTGGAGGAGAACACATGTCGCCGGAGAGACCAGACACCGCACCCGTACCATCAAGTCCGCGTGATCTAACTGTGGACCAAGAACCCCCTAGGACTGCGATGAGTCCAAAAGAATTTACCAAGGTACAACACGGAATATGGCAATATGCATATTTTTTACCAAACGCACCTTCAAATAAAGAAGCTACCAAGCAGTTAAAGTAAACAAACAACAAACTATCAAACAAATCTAACAGTGAAAAAGCTGTAGTGTCGCTCATAAATAACCTAAAATAATCTATTGAATCTTAGCTTACTGGTCAAAACCCTGATGAACTAAACACGTTCACTGCTAACGAACCATCGTTATCTTCGAAAGAAAATAGTCTTGGTGAAATATCCCTGGATCGTGATCTAAATAGCAATGTGATATCACGAGAAGACACCAAGGACTCCATCACTCAACCTTCACCGGAATTTCTTAACCAGTTAAACCGGATTGGCGAGTTGCCAAACCAATACGATGATGTCGCGGTCCAGGTGAGTTTCTTCTTTAGTAACATGCAAGAATTTGTTTCGTAATGCTTGGTCCTATATAGTATAGATGGGGTTGTACAAAGCACTATCGTGCAGCAGATGGTGGTCAACCAGTTGGTGGTCAACCAGTTGGTGGTCAACCAGTTGGTGGCAAATAGATAGAATTGAGAGATCAAGTTGTATTTTCGCGGTCCCATAAGTGGCAACATTATTGAAGTTTACCACTATTTGCAGCCCTGTAACGCTTACGGAAACCCACCAGTACACCTGCTGATGTTTAACTCTAGGTATCAATGATGTCTGAATTACAAACCAAGCTTGCTAGTGAAGTACAGAAAGTCGAGGTGGATATTCTGCCAAGAAAAGTCGATAAAGAAGATCTTCAGTTACCAGAAAATCTGGTCGAGCAAATTGACATGCTAAAACAAGGTTGGTTTTACTGTGAGTAAACCGAGTGTTCAGTAACTGTAAGCTGCACAGTTCAAACCCCTAGGCTTAATCATAACGGATCAAATATTTGTCAACGTCGTTAGATGTCCACATTTTAACAGGATTACAAAGACATTATCCTGTTTCCATTTCAGGTCTCGACATGTTAAACACAAACCAAGATCTCCAGATGTTGGCAACTATAAAAGAAACCTCGGTACAAAATAAAGAAAACATCGACAGTTTAAAAGGAGAACTGGCCATGTTCTCACAACATTTGAAAAGACTTGACCAACTTCGCGAAGTGAAGACACCTGAAGACAATGTTCCTAGCTATGATCAGGAGGTGTTGAATTCTGTCCGGGAGAAATTGAACAGTGTGGAACAGGAACATGAGAAGTTGGTTTTAAAGAGCAAGGAGGATATTGACAAGATTTTAGAAAATTTAGATGAAAAACAAGTACGTTGTGCTTCGTGCTTGTGTATGCTTTAAAAGTTGTTGTAATAAATATAATAGTTCGTGAAGAAAACGCAAAAGCAATCATAATAGTGAAGGAGCATGTATATCTGATACAAAATCGTACTTTTTCTTACAGATAATTATTGACGATTTGTTCCAGTACGCCGAACGGCTACAAGAGAGGAAAGCCGACCGTGAAAATGTTGCCACTGAGATGGACATCAAAGCTGATAAACATGCTTTGGAGAGCAAAGTGAATCAAAGTACTTTTGATGAGACGTTCGAAATGTTCGATAGAGGTACGTTCGGTTGTCGGAATCAGTGACGTAGCCAGATGGGGGGCCAGGGGGCCAGCCCCCCCCCCCCCTGGCGAAGGTGTCGGCCCCCCCTAGGAAACATTTAGACTAATACAAATCTCTATGTTGCCCCCCCCCCCCTAGTACTTTTTCGTGGCCCCCTTGACTGAAAATCCTGGCTACGTCACTGGTCGGAATGAAAAAAGTGTCGAAACGATTAATGATAATACTGAAATATATACAGAAAATATAGTGCATTTTCCAAAGACGAAATAAGGAAAAAGGAAGGAAGGTGGGGAGTGAAGGAGAAAGGGAGGAGGAAGGAACGAGGGATGGAAGAAAGGGGGGTGGAAGGAGGAAAGAAAAGGGGGGGGAGAAGGAAGGAAAAGAAAGGAGGGGAGGAAGAATGAAGTATAGAAAGAATTTAGAGGTGACAAAATAAAATGCAAGAGTAGATTGGTGTGTTGGAAAGTTTTGTCACATTTTACATTACTTGGTTTGTACTGTACTCGGTCAGGCTTACAAGAAGGTAGTAAGGAAAGACAGTGGTGCAAGAATAAATTAGTTATATTTTACTTCGTCAGGTTTACAAGAGGCTTTGCAGAAAATGGAAGATTATATGAATGAAGAAATGGCTCTTAAAGATACTCTGTCCAGGATTTCACATGAGATGGAAGGCAAAATTGACAACGATTCTCTACAATTGATGAAAAATTACTTTGGTAAATTTTTTCCTGATAACTTCACTATTTACTCACTGCATGAGAAACGTACTTCTCAAACTCATTAATAATGCATGAGCGACACACAAAGGAAATCACCACCGTATCGTTGTCTTGATACCACGGTAATAAACACCCATAAATTAACTCAACTTTCGCGTTGAATTTCTCTTTAAATACTGGTTTGTTTGAGAAAGCTATATCTATAGAAGTTATATATATTAGTGATTTAAAATTTAAAAAGGTATGTTAAAAAACTCGGCTAGCGCCTTGTTTTTCAACACACTTTTCGGTGTTTCAAATCACTATAATAAACTCCTTCTCGTGCATGAGAAAAGTACTTCCAGTTTGAATCTACAAAACACCGCTGGTTATCTCGGTTTCCTCCTGTAGTAACACTGGACTATAAGGGATGGTCCTAACTGGACCTCTTAGGAGAACAGTTTAGAACTGATAGAGCTATTTGGTATACAATTAGGTTAGTTTACTGTAATTTTTCAAAATTCTTCTTTTCTCCTTTAGAGAAACAAATCAAAGACGTTCAGGAATCACGCGACAAGATCGCGCGGGAGACACGCGTGGACGCAACGGATGCCGCCGGAGTCCGCCGTAAACTTCCGATTCACTATCATTGTATCTCATGCAACCGGCCGGTAGAGTTGCCAGTCCGAGACTCGGAACCAGCCCTACCTGAGAGCGAGAGTTTGCCACTTAGAAGAATGAAAATTCCTTTTACTTCCTATGAAGTGGAACAAGTATGCTCAGAACTGAATACGCTTCTAGCTTTTGTACTGTGTAATGGTATTTTTTTCTGTTTGGACTGCCTTCTGAAGATAGTGGGCGAATCGAATCATATAGAATCTCCACACTAAACTAACTATATTTAAGCTGGATAGCTCTATCAGTTCTGCACCGTTGTCTCTAGAGGTACAATAACGGCCATCTCTCTTTGGTATAACTGAGCTATGATATTACTGGAGGAAGTGCTCGGCAGAAAAAAGTGTCCGCAAAAACATGGCGGATTTTGTGAACATTGTAGCGGGCTCATAATGAGCCCTGATCAGTGGTAATTACCATTTTCCACTAGAACCAGTGGCGTCATTATGGCGTGAGAAAATGCCAAAATCCGTCATGTTTTTGCGGACACTTTTCTGCCTGGCTGACATAGTGGCACGTCCTCCAGATGTATTAAGCTCAGTGATATACGCCCTTAAACTCCAGTCTTTTCTCGTTTCTAAATATCCCTTTCTTTTAGCGTGCATACTACACGACCATACCAAAGTTCTCTATATGATTTTAGCTGCGTCAAAAGTCGATGAAAGGTGGTTATAATGCAGAAGAAAGCGCAGCAATACGAGATCTCGTCTCTGGCAGGCCATGTGGTGGAAGTCACACTGTTATCAATTCACAGGTCAGAAAGTCCACGAAGTTTCATCAATATAATCAAGCGATGGCAGGTAAAATTATGTGATAAATTCAAACAGGTTGGATAGAGAAATTAGAAGCATACAGTACTATATAATGTACCGTACTATGCCATGACAGACGTGTCATCCATACCGTATCATACTGTACTACCATACAAAACCATACAATGCCATACTATACAGTATTGTCATGTAGCTGACCAAGAGCCAGTACAAGCAGGAGTGTACAATACCGCTCTCCCAGTGAATTTAATGCTCCATTGCGCAACCATTGCGCGGTAGTACGTGGTATGGTACAATACAGCAATACTGTAACAAAGTACAATACGGAAACGTGTTTCAGATTTGTTGTAAGTTAATCTTCATTTCGTTCATTTCAATTTAGTTCGAGAAGATCCACGTTTTGTGCCAAAACTAGTGCGCGAAATTTCCGTCCTTGACTTTCTCCGTGGTTCTGATGGTCATTACTACAAAGGACGTTCAAGACAGTTGCTACCTGCAATCCCTAGACGTACCAAGTATCCTAGCAACGCTGACGTCAGCACGGATTCTGGTTCATATAAAGGCAATGGTCCATTACAAGAGGAGCCATCACACACAACTGACCAACAAAAGGTGCCTGGCATTACCATCAGATACGTCATTGGTATTTTTGAACTGTTTCTTGCCATTGATATTATCTGCTCATGGGAAGTCAGATATCTTTGTCGTAACTCTCCATCATTCTCAACCAATAGCTAAATCTTCATTTACACATCTATCCACCGTTTCCGTGGTCTACCGCGTGGTCGCATGTGTCACTCTGAACTATAGTCCATTCTATTTCTTGATTTTGTAGGCAGGATCACATTATCTTCTACGCACCCCGTCACCCCCCGTGCAGGATAACCTCTCGTCTTCATACCCTGAAAGATCTGATCCTAAAGCCCCTCATATCCAGGGCCAACGTTACAGCTCAGATGATCTCAATATACCCTCCAACACTGCGCTAAATAGAGAGTCGCTGAAGATATTTCGCCGGAAACGAGGACAAGAAAAGGTACAGTGAAAACGAGTACAATCGCAGGTACATTGAGTGAGAATAGAAAAGAACCTTCGTTGAATAACTATAAATGGAGTCAATTTCAGTCACATTGCCTGTATATTCCGTTAACTGTTTGTACTGTATACAATTGTTGTAAACCTGTATATATTTGTAGCTACTTATAAACTTTGTGTAAATTTTTCGTCCAGGGCTCCACTTAAACCAGCTATTGCTGAGTTGGACATCCCTGATTAAACATTGTTTCATCATTATCAATAGATAATAGACCTTTTCAGCATGGATGCAAATTTCCCATTCTGGATCATTCTATGTTTACATCGTTTCTTTTGTCAACTTTTGTGAAGTCACTCCACTAGGAATCTCAATTCAGTGGCATACTATAGATGAAGTAAGATGATGGTGGCCAAAGACGCATATAGGCAAAAACTAGAATTAGTAGCTAGGCATGGTTAATTAAAATAACATCTTTGCAGGACTCGAGACGACAGCGCAGTTGTTGGGATAATCAGTTAACAAACGCCAAAGGAGAGACACAAGAACAACGAAGCGATTCAATCGAGTCAACCAGTCCCAAGGTAGGAAATTTGTTGTATACAGATAGGATTTCATTGTTTTAATGAGCTAGCAAAACCTAATCCAGAACCAAGGAATTTGTCAGATAATGCTGATAGAGTCTTGAATCTACTTCTATGTATCCTAACCCACTCTGCCAACCTTCCATGTGAGAGGAAACCGGAATACCCGACGAAAACCCACGACTTTTGGCAGAGCGATGACAGACTCTTCACTTGACTGTCTTTAGTCCTGATCGAGAATCGAACTCACATGATGTGGAAACGCTTGCTCTGACGGCTGTACCACCTCTTGTGAACAAAACTGCCAAATCCCTAACTAATCAACTATTGCATGATGTCATGGTTTAACAATTGCATTATGTCTATTATTTCAGAGTATGAAAAGAACAACTCCAGTAGGCGAGGAACAGCCGTGCATAACTTCTCCTGAAGGGTCACCTCAGAAACATGGCCTACACAACGATACAACAGGGGATATATCTAGGATATCAGATGGTGGTGATAAGGACTAAAGTGATTCCTCGGTGTAAAGTGATTCCTCATTCCTC
This sequence comes from Trachythela sp. YZ-2020, assembly GCA_016169945.1. NCBI lineage: Eukaryota > Metazoa > Cnidaria > Anthozoa > Malacalcyonacea > Clavulariidae > Trachythela > Trachythela sp. YZ-2020. The sequence goes on from JADLSH010000389.1 coordinate 6,610,983, forward strand.
ATTGTACCTAAAGTGATTCCTCATTGTTTCATCCGCGTATTTTGAGCGCTAAATAGAACTGGACTGATCGGAATATAGACCTCTCTGAGACTGGGTTGGCGAATTCCCACAATTGCGAACATAGCTCAAAACGTTTAGACTTATTTTGCTGATTTCGCTATTCTGGTTTAAGTAAATGAATGCAATAACCGAACAAATTACATCGCAACGTTTCGACACTCCGGTCTAGTGTGTTCATCAGGGATGATCTAAAGTTGCAACATGACTCCTTCAGACCTCTCAACTTTGCAGAGAATTGGGGATGTGGATGACACCTTTGTAGACGTCCGGGGGTCTGAAATGGCATTTCGTACATTGATTTCGTCATTGGAATCAGAATTCTGCTCGGAATTCTGCCTTTTGTCCGCCATATTTACACATGCGTACTATTTTGTATCCAAATTGCGGGCAAAATGTCGGGCCGTATGCAGGAACAATAACACGCGATTATATATTCGACTCGCGATCCGTATCATGATTAATAATGTGCATTTAAGTATACAATATTATATTATTGAAAAAAATACTATGAAACTGCTATATGCGTGAGATTTACTAATCGTGGCGTGAGAGTGAAGCAAATTGCGTGAGACTCACGCCGAATGCGTGAGAGTTGAGAGGTCTGCTCCTTATAAATCAACCCTGACAGACTGCATTGTCGAAACGTTGGGTTGTGAATGCAATTTGTCCGGGATTACGTTCAATCGTTCATGCACTCAAACAAGAGTAGCGAAAACTGTCAGAACATGCTTTTTTATATAAACGCCACCTCTTGTAACTCAAGAGTTGCTTGTCCAGTTTTGTTAAGTTGGACTTTTAAAGTGGCTGTCAAACTAGCAAGTAATAGTGTGTGAAATATATTATTGCTTGTATATGTATTAAATGCATTGTAAAAAGCTTTTATTAAAAGTATTCCGTCTTTCATTGTTCTTGTTCTTGGTATTATTTGTGTGAATATTCACTGGGATAAACCATATTTCCAGGTACAGACAGCCAAACAGAAAATAGACAAAATTATAGAAAGAATGGACGAGATATAAACGGGTGGCCAGAAATCCGCGCCTGTTCGCAGGCTAAATTCTACTTCAGCTCCGTTGCTATGCAACAACTCTAAAAACAATATGGCGGCCGTATTTATCAACTTTTTGCGGTAATTGGAACATTTTTGTGCAAAAAATACATCTAAAACTATCCAAAAATGCCGATCAATCGTGTACCAGTTGTCCACAAGTTTGGTATTATTTCCCAAACACAAAGAGTGGATTTAGAGAAGCGAATTGCCAAGAAAGCCTACCTTGAAACTCGACGTAAATTTGAAGCTCAGCAACCTTCTGAACCAAGGTATTTATATTATGTTGTTTTATTCCTGTAAGATTTTGTGCTTGCGTTTTTGTTTGTTAAGCATTGAGACGCAAGTGACTATTATTTGAAAAAATTAGATGTACGCAAACTGTCAATATAACGCAAAATTTGTGTCTCGTATGAGACTAAACAGTAAACAGTTCGTCTTTTCACACTTTTGTATGTTGTGTATATGCAGCCACTGTTAATCTGAATACTATAAATAAACACATTTCTTCATTTTCATAACAGACCTCTTCCATTTGAGGTGACGGAAGACTTTGTCTATAAGGTAGGTTTAAAACGTATTATAGAAGATAAGAAGAACGATGCCTGATCGAATTATAGCGTATGTCGACCACAGTTAATGTGATACAAACAAGGTCTGTGCAAATATGTATGCTATTGAGCCATTTCTCCAATATATTATAGTTCAATGACAGCAATCAAGAGGAGAGAGAAAAGCTCGAGGATACAGCTATGAAAATGCTGAAACGATTGAAGGTAGTTGCATATTAATAAAGACCGTCCAATCTTGCTCGTTACGGTCGCGTACGCGACCAATGTGATACAATGTTACAGTTAATAGTACATCTCTGCAATCAGTAAAGATTGATCTGCATACATTACGTACACAACACAAGCTAGATCCAAACTATTTGACATCTGCAACTGACTTGGTCAACAACAGCCACATGTCAAGCAGGCTGCAAGGTCTTGTTAAGATCTTGACAACGGGATCTCTATTTATACCTGCATAATTACCATTTTCTAGAGATTGGCTGGACTTAGACAAGCTGGTGAAGCAGATCATGTGGATCTTCCAAGAGCCTGGGTTGATTTAGCGTTACTGGCACAATGTTGCAGTTCTAAGTTGGAAGAAGGTCCGTTTTCAACTTAATAGTTTAACTTAAAGAAGATCCGCGCGTATTAGAGCAATTCCTGACTTGTATACCTTCATTTTTCAGCATGTTTAGAAGCTCTGATTGCCTCCCTTGACCAAGCTCTAGTTTGTGAAGAACAAGTTTTAAGGTGAATGAAATGCCACAGTTTTCAAATTCATTTTAATATTCACTGATGCATGGTTAGGTCTAAATAAGTTAACATCTCAATAGGTCTCTTTATTGAACGCATCTTTAAACGCGTAATTTCTGCTTATGTTTCTAACTCTTTTGAAATTAATCCACTTATGTTTGTATGCGTTATTTTAAGACCTTTTATAATTTGAAAAGACTTACGCATGTCTTTTTCTGTGTTTCATTGAACAGCTTATTTTATCTTGCTAAAAGTGGCGTACACTGGCTTAAGAAGGATGCTGGGAATCAGTCCGTTTTACGAAGTAATGAGATTTTACTCCTTAAGGTAGGCAGCTAAAATATATACTTACATTTTAACCTGGCGATAAATATAACTGTTCTGTTTTGAAAATGAAATTTTCTTCTCAGCTAAAACATTCCTTGTTCTTTTCTTTAGATGACTCGTTTGGTATTTATTCGACTCTACTGTCACCATCTATTGGACCAACTAAAGGTAGATCTCTTGACTAATAAATTTGGTAGAAAAATTGCTGTTGACCTGCACATGATTGTACATTCAACGTTCATAGGACTATGACGATCAACGAACGTCACTTGGACAATATTTAAAAGGTGAATCATTAAATAAAACTACTCTGTGCTTACGTGCAAACGTTTATGAAAGAAAATTACCAGGAGCGCGCTGACCCTTTCAATTTTAAATAACTTTTTCGTTTTCAGGTTTCTCGGAAAAAGCGAGGTCTTTCAACCAGTTTCCAGGAGCTTATTTGTCAATTCGTCTCATTAGCGAGGCCGTAAGTTACTAGGCTTTGTTTAGTACTGCTGCAGAAGCTATTTTCGATTGATCGCGCGTTCTGACTACTTTGCCTACGGTTGCTACAGACTAAACTGTACTTTACATCGTTAATGCACAAGTGGGCTTAAATATGGATTTGAATTTTTGAATCCCCAGTCCTCCGAATATGCAAGTTCAAATCCAGTTTGAGTCAACTATATTTTGACAATACAGTGCATAAATATATGGTGTTATAAAAACGGTATATGAACATTGTGTACAGACCTCAAATTTGGGCTCACGTCGTGACGTGAAGAACCAGATGTAGCACTTTCAATCAGTTAGTAAGATATCATTCATCTGAACCAGCAATATTCTTAACCCTCTCGGTTGAGCAACGTAGGTAGTTCTTATCTTTTCTATACACAGGGACATGTTATATGTTCATCAATGGCGAGCTCTAGAAAGGACGAATTAATTCAAAAAGAATCAACGATTAATACAGCAGAGAAGAGAGAACCCAAGGATGTAACGAATGTTGAAAGTCATCAGATAAACAGAGAAACTAAAGCTGCCCAACAAACATTTGATAAAATATTTAATCACGATGATTCAGAACAGCAAGTGGCTGTTGTCAATGTTGAAGATCCGAAAGATGATGAAGAGGAATATACAGGATTCGTTAAGAGTGAACTACAAAGTAAAACTGATTATGATAAAGGAAACTCTATCTTTCTACAATGCAGTCTTAACGTTTGGCATGCTGTGAATCACGATCTCAGTTCACTCAATGATGCTTTGTGTGATTTACTTGAAAGTGCTACACGTTTATCTGAGGAGCAATGGTTAGTATATTTAGTTTAGTACGTACAACTGGTTTCAGTAAGCGTTACAGGGCAGCAAATGGTGGTCAAGTTCAGAAATGATGACACATATAGGAGCAAGAAATTCAACAACATCTCTGAATTGTATTTATTGGCCTCCAAATACAAGATTATTATACATATAATGAAAAGTATTAATGTTGTTTTCTCACTCTGATAACTGTCGGTTGACAACCATGTTTATATCTGAGACCCACATACTGAATAAATTATATATTTTTTAAATCTAGGCTGGAGCTAGTCTTGGCGTTCTATATTCTTGCAGATGCCAGCTGTAACAACGTGCGTGTCCTAGAAGCGTTTCAATACTTTATGTCGCTAGACTTTTCACCAGTGGTCATACCGGTTGATCAGGTTCCTCATTTATGCAAAACCTGTTATTCCAGTTTACCAACCAGCCCGTAAGTAAAATACTCGAATAACTTGTGTTTCACGCGCAACGCAAACTTTTAGATTCTACCGTTTGTAGGTTTGTGAAACACGGATCCCCCTAGCTATGCATAACCCAATAGCATGGCTAAACAATTGGCCTCAACCTCGCCACTGATTTCAACGTTTGTATTTTTTGAGATAGATATTGTACGTTAGAACGATGAGTTAGTGTGCTTTCTCGCTGTAGACTGCCAACTGATAAATAAGTAGATGTTTCTACTTGTGGAATTTAAGCCCCGGTCAAATAGAATTGCCACTCTCGCTTGTCAACTCTCATGCACTCTCATCAACTTTGAGCTGATTCAAATTTTGATGAGAGTTGATGAGAGGTTTTGCTCGTTTGACCGGTACGCGCGGTGATATCCAGTCAACTCTCATGCCACTTTTGTTCTCGTTTGACCGAGGCATGAGAGTTGGGAAAACTCTTATGCAAACTCTCGTTTGCTAACTCTCGTCAACTCCTCATCCTCGTTCCAGAGATAAGAAGGCACGAAATTCAACTTCGTTCCGGGATAATCTTTCAAAGAATGAAAGCGCGCCTGGTGGAGAACGAAACACAACATCGAGTTTAGTGGAAACTTTGCAAGAATTTGTAGGTTTGGATTTAATGCAAGACCAGAGTACGTTAGAAGACATGGAGCTACGTAAAACTCAAGGCTCAACAACTTACAGCAGTCAACCACGGGGATCTGGACAAGGTATAATTGTTATAAACCAATCAGGATATAGCTGGGTTCACTAAGCACTATCTGCACAGCAGATTTTTCACAAGCAGTTATATCAGAGTTATAAGCAAAGCGACCGTTATTTGTTCTATATAGATGGAAACATTCCTGTTGATTCATATTCAATTGCTACTCGAACACAAAGACGTCACCGCTGGCCATGGGAACTGGTTTACATATTTTGTGAATGTCTAACAACTGTATGCTTGTACGGAGCATGCTCAGACGTACAGAAGTATTCGCTTTTAGGCATGAGTGAAAGAACTTTGAAAAGATATAAAAGTGAAATGAAATCAAAATGTGGTTTGATTGAATTTCTACAATATGGTTAGTATAACCACAATATGGAAATATTACTATCCCCAAATGACATCACAAGAATTAGGGTTAATCTCGGTGCCCATATGGTGAAGTTAAAGAGGGATTGCGTGGTAGCATATGCAATTAAATGTAGCACATTAACACACAGCTGTGTTGAGCATAGTTAGTTAGAGTATGCAAGGGTAGAATGTGTAGGCTTCGTACAGAACTATCTGCAAAGCACACAAGCCACAACAGTTTACTATTTAAGCCACTAAATATGGCTTGTGAGGGGATTCGCTTAACTTTTATTTAACCGAAGAGAAATCCTTCTTTACCAAATTTCCCCCCATTTTTTAGACGATGGTGAAGACAGTTGGAAAGTTCGGTACGGGGCCGTGAAGAGCCTGGTACGAATATGTCGTTACTATAGCAATGACGTCACTAAGGATGGCGTGACCAACACAGCGTGGTCGTCATTGATGCAACGTCAGTCTACTGAGAGTGAACCGCGAGTTCTTGAAGCAATGAAAGTAGCGAAGGTATGCTAGTTTAGTGTTAATATGATCAACTCACGACTTACTGTATGTCTGTATTACCACTAAACCAGAGTTGCGAAGCGAAAATATCGATTATTTTCATTATATGTAGTAGCGTTCGATGTTTCAATCTATATTCAACAACAGGTTGAAGCAGAGCTTGAGAAAAAATTCACAAAAGATCACATACCTTCATCACTGTGGACCTCGCGACTTGCATCAGCTTTGACACAGATACTTCAATATCAAGTGATCTCCACTCGAACACATACACCACAGGCTCCTGCGACTCGCCCCGACCAGGCCGACCAACCTCGAACCGAGAAAACAAGTACAAAGATTCCTGCGCCCAGTCATCCTGAAAGATGCAAAAAACCAACATTAAGGTACTTTATAAATAATTCTATAGTTCTATTTTCAAGGTCAGTTCATGTGTGTGAATTGTGAGTCTACAGCAGAGAGCATATGTCTTTTGAAGAATACTTAAAATAAGTCAAAACAATGATCGACTGGATGGAGAACAGTGGGATTTTCAAAACAATGTAAAGACAATGGCAATGGCACATTCCGATCACTGAATCTTAACTAGATTCAACGCTATTGTTATGACAAGTGTTATGCAAGGAGCGCCACTACTGTAGTTATCAGTTTTTACTGGTATGTGTTTACCCTCTGAAAATAAAGTTGATAATAATAGTAATAATAATGCACTGTAGTATAGACAAGAGCATATTCATCTCTCTCAGTTTCATATATTTGCCACCAAATACAAGATCACTACATGCACTGAAAAGAATGAACATTTTCTCACTCTGAGTAACTGCCAGTGGACCACCATCTGCTATAGTGCTTAGTGTTCCACCTATAGAAATATTCATAACAGTAAATAATAAGCTTTGCGGAACGTTATATATACCTATTTAGCCATGCCATATCTGCGTTCTTTCAAAATGTCATCCGCAACGTCGAAGACTCTCCACAGTTTACTTCAGAAATCTCATTACAGCAGTGTGTTTTAATCAGAATACTTCCAGACACATGGCCATGAATAATCTTCGAGGACAGACATCTCTCAAAAATTCCAGATACTTTGAGTCGTAGCCGTAGTCCTAGGAGCTTCCAGGACTAGTCTAAGCAACAGCTCGTAGTCTTCAAATATATCTCGGCTGTGCTCCTGTTTCATTTGAACTCAACATACAAGTAAAAAGCAACAGAATTTAGTATAAATTTAGTTAGTGTTTTTCCGCCCGTATGCATTTGGTTTCACAATTCTTCGTGCTTGTGTTGTATGGTCAAAATGGCCGCGTGTACTAAAGGAATTTACAATTCAAATAATCACCATCTTATGACCATATATAGGCCCATCTCAGACAAAAACGATTTATACTAAAGATGGACCATCCATCATGATTCGTCTCTACTCTCTAGTATATATCGAGGTCAGGTATACTTATCTCCACAGCGTACCTACTGTTATTTTCCCTCGTTTAGGCAAGACATAAATCTTTCAAACGCCTGTCTTGAGCCCCGAGCTGACTATAACACGCGGCAGAATATTCAACTACGCGCAGTGATCGAAGACCAATGGAAAAAACAACTACTTGAAGATATGGAAAATGAAATTAAAACAGATATTGAACAATTAGATAAGGAAAGAGCTCGAACTACGAATCAAGAAAAAGTAGCGATTAAATGAAGAAATTCATGTATTATAAAAGTTAGTCAATTTGTCATTGTAGCTATAGTGTCCACCAGCTGTCTTTGTTCAGAGTAACTACATGAAAAAATAGTGCGAAGTTGTGTTTTTTCAGTAGTTACATGCATAACGAAGAGAGCTTACTAAAAGTAAATATTACTAGTTAATCCTGGTTTTTATTTGGTTATGGTACTCACAACAATATCAAGCTAGAGTGTTGATATATATCTACAGTTTAGTAAAGACTGATCGCACACAACGCACAAAAGACAAGATACCTCGGTCTCACCTGGAATGGGATCGTCAGGTGACTCCATTTAGGGTAAACTGACGGTAGCGAAGATTTTGAGGTAAGGCAACCTAAACAACTGGTATGTTACATAATCTTGGGGTTTTGAACCAACCAATAAGAAAGCGTTGTTTGTTGTGTCTAGAACTGCCGGTGTCCTCACCTGGACAATCCTCACATTGTGGCACATGCCTGTCTTCGAATGGAGCTAGGCTATGCCGGTGCAGCCATGGGGGTCTGGGGTCCATCAAATCGACCAACACTACTGCAGTTGTAAGAAACAAGAACACAAACACAAACAACTGCCTAAAAAGACAGCCCCGCTTGAACAGTTTACAAATTCACAATTTCACAGAAACATTAGCAAAATAATAAGCTCTCATCAGAGACATAGACGATAAGTAGTATTTGACGAATATTGATACCACCGGTTTACAATGTATAGGTGTGTTTACTTTTAAAATCATGTCTTCAAAAGTTTCAAAGTAGAGCATGCGCTTATAAGCTTGATTAACAAATACTTCTTCAGTTCAGTACAGTACAGACTACACATTACTAAATATATTCCTTGATCTTTCCATGTTCATTAAATGAAAATCCAATTGGGAAGTCCCAGATGGACACCATCATCAATGGTTTCACAGCAGTCACATGTGATAAATATTAACAGTCGCATGGTTAGTTGTTGAACCAGTACATTTACACACAAATCGCAATGTGACAGAACACACGGGTATCTGGATGGTGAACTCTGTATAATCATGGAAACTCATTTCATCCCAAACCGCCTTCCCTCCCGCGCCAACTCCCAGCTTATTCTTCCCTGCTCTCGGGTTACTGAAACCAAAGGTAATGGTAGTACCATTAATATCATAGCTGGTGTAACCGCTGCAGCCAGCGAGCGAGTTATCTCTTTCGTAACTTAAGATATCCATATGTCTGCCATGTGTTATAGTTTGAGGCCAATTGTATGTGTCAGCTAGTCTGCCACTGTCATACCAATCTCCTTTGAATTTCATTGTAAAACCCGACTGATTTTCCACCGTCAATCGAACTGTATGTTGCTTAACCATTTTAAGAACCCTAGGCTTTCATAAACCACAGTAAAGAGAAGTAATTTGAATGGTTAACAGACCTTTGGTTAACTAAAGCCAAATAAAATGATGTTTGTATACACTTCAAAGAAACCAGTCAACCATGAGTAATATCATGTTTCACAATTCTCGGTAAAAGCGGATATGAAAATTTCTATTTCGAGAACTTACTTTCGCGCGCTTTTCTCAGCCAAATAGGTCTTAATTTTGAAACAAATTAGTTTTATTGAACGACGTTTTGATGCTAAATCACGCATCATTTTCAAGTTAAAACAATTACATTATTGCGTTGATTTAATTAAACGATTCGTGCACGTTAGCAAATTATTGCGCGAGCATAATTTCAAAATTATGGTCCAACATATTTCTCTTAACAAAAATGCACTGCATGTTTTTTAACGGTTAATATACGGTTATGGAAACATACCTCTTACCTGAATCAACTTCAAACTCAACTAGCTCTGAAATATTCCTTTACGATCATATATAAGTGCACAAACAACTAAAATTTGCATAACCACAGCAGGTACTACGCTCAAAGTAGCATTCATAAGCATTAAGTGAAGCCTGTCAAGATTGCGAACAGCTTCTACTGAGGCTTGTTTCAAAGAATAATTGGATCTACCAATTCTTGCGCGTTTGTTAAGAACTTCCTGCAGTGCGAGGGGGGAATATAAGACTACCTATCACTTCCTCTGCTGTACATCAATGGTTCTATTGGAGATCGCGCTATTTGGAGCGCTTACATCAGTATATGTCGCTGTTCAAGCTTATTTCTGTCGACATCCAGAAATCCCGAATGGAGTTCAGAATATTTACCACGAAGATGGGGACGAAGCATGGCAGTATGCTATGTATAATAAATACACAGTCTGGTGAATATTAGCTCAAGAACTGCAAATAACTTTCAGCTTGAGGAGTTTTGGTCCTTTAGAATTGGGATAAAGTAAATGAAATATGAGACTGTCTTCAGATGCCTTACGTTACGTATGAAGTATTTGTTCATATTATAGAAATCTTTATAATTTTTTAACAGAAAAATGATGACATCATAAACTGGACATTTTTTAATGTTTTAATTACCACACTCTAGTTCTAATCAGTAACATATTCAGATGTTTTAACTAACATATTCTGATGTTTAATTAACATATTCTGATGTTTAATTAACCTATTCTGATGTTTAATTAACATATTGTAAATGTACTAATTAGCATATTGGCTTATGTCCTAATTAACATACTCTTGTATATAACATATTGCCATGTTCGAAAAAACTTATTCCTAATGAATTAACATGCTAATGAACTTAACATTTATATCCTTTTTTTGAGCTAGCCAGGAACAGTTGCGAAAAATGCAACCTTAGGCCTCCAAAGAAACGAAACTGCATGGCCCGATGCAGCCGATGCGCAAGCAGGGTCACAGGGTCGTAAGTTTTAAGTTTTTTTTTTTAAGTTTTTTTTTTATTTTTAAAATTTGTATTGTTATGTTAACATACTCTACTGTGCTAATTATCATATTCTTATGTTCTAATTTAACATCTTTACATCGTCACTGCTTCATAGATCTTGACTTTCGGCCAAAAAGTTCGTCGCGAAATATTTTACTAGTAAAACTGTATATGATAGGATTGACTCCAGAATTTGCGAGAACCAATGAGATTGCAAAGATCTCGTATTGTGGCGAATTCAGAGTATTAAACCCATGTGCAATAGCTCGTACCCACAGCGGGATATAACACATATATAAACTGATTACAACACAGAAAAACATTTTACCTACTTTTCTTTTCACGCCACTGTGCCATGTTTTCCTGGTTATCGGGAGATTCTGCAGATTGCGGATTTTCTTAAGTTTACGTAACTCACGGTAGATGCTGATCCAACAGCAGATGATAGCAGTGGCAACACAAAAGCCAACAAATGACCGTATCATTAGGACGTATTTTCCAACCACACCTAGAATTGCACATAAATAATTAACATGTATTATTAATTAAATATTAATTTAATGTTATTACAAACACAGCCTCCTCCACAGACACTCAATCAGGAGGCTGATTCATACTTCTTCTCTCATGGTAAATTTAACAAAGGATGTGTATTTCCACAATAAACTGCCGTACGTGGTTTGTGACTGAACTACTTGAAAAACTTTGACGTTTCGAGCGAAAGCTCTTCATGAGGATCAGTTATATATTGTAAAGAGCGCCTTTGCAGGAAACGTCGAAGTGTACGTGTTAAATCTCTTTCAGGTAGTTCACACACAAACCACGGTAGTTTATTGTAGAATACTACCTACACTGGACCCCATGTTTGAGTTATCTTTTTCAGGTAGTTCAAACAAAAACCACGGCAGCAGCTGGGCAGCTTATTGTAGAATACTGTGTTAGCTACACTGGACCTCCACGTTTGAGATATCTTTTTCAGGTAGTTCAGACACAAACCACGGCAGCTTATTGTAGAATACTACCTACACCGGACCACCACGTTTGAGATATCTTTTTCAGGTAGTTCAGACACAAATCACGGCAGCTTATTGTAGAATACTACCTACACTGGACCTCCACACGTTTGAGATAGTTCAGACTCAAACCACATTTTCGCAAACAGCAAAATTCATTTTCGTACTGACCTGGGAGAAATGGAAACCATATCCACGTAGAAGCGTACGCCCAGGTGAAAAAAATCCATTTGTGAACACGAGCACGATTTAGGATGCTTCTGTACTCATGAGGACGCTTTATCGAAACCAGACGATCTATACTCGCCCCCAATACAGTCCATATTGAAACACTTGATAGAAATGGCATCAATAATGATTCTAGAACAGCACGGAGGAATATAACTTGCCGACACAGAATAAAAATATCGGTTACGATCATAAGAGGGAGCAGAAATAATCCGACTACGAAATCTGAAAGGGCCAGATTGACAACGAGCAAATCTGGTGGTTGCGAACGATGGTGTAAAACTCGTTTTCCGTATACCAATAAAACTAGCAAGTTACCGCTAATTGATACTATCCCACAAACAGCATGAAAAACTATTGAAATGATGAGTATTGTATAAATACTTTGGCTTAAAGGCAGCGCAAACTTTTCGTATACATTTGTAGAGAACATTTTGAGCGAATAAATTGTCTACTTCAAACAGGTGGAATTTGTAGTGTTAGGTTGTGTTGTTAGGTTCATTAAAAGCAATCATTAGTAGAACTGTATTGTATGAACAATATATGTGATTAACGAAGCGTCACACACACGCGGATTTCGACGCAAAGCGATCCACAACACAGTCCAATAATTGCATGTATTAAATATTCATTGCTTTTTCCAAATAGTCCGTGAAGTTAAAAATTATATAACGATAAAAATAATGCCACCTGGAACACAAGTTACGTAATATGCGGAATACCGAAATACGGAGTGTTGAAGATGCGGAGTGCGGATTGCCGAGTCTTGAAAATGCGGAATGTTAAAATGCGGAGTTTTGTAAATGGCTTTATGGAAAACTCTCTAAGCGTGTATGTAAAACTTTCAAATATACTTATACAAATCAATTACGATATTTATACGACTTCATAGGATAGTTCACATTGTAATTTATTAAAATATTATTAAAAATACAAATTGTGCGCATTGTTGATTCTGCGAAGATAAAAATAAAGTACCGTATTCATTTGATGGGTTTCACTAAGCGCTACGAGACAGCAGATGGTGGTCAACTCAGAAGAAACAAAATACTGTAGCCTGTCTTCACATAGCTTTAGGAAATGAAGAAGCAATGAACTGCTTTTCCCGGCTATCCGAGCCTCGTCCGATAAAGCGATGAGTGGTTATCGTTAAATCCATATCCTCCATTTCAATATTAGTACTGCCAGATGAGTCCATCAACAAACAAACCGTATATAACGCAACTTCAAATTCAGGACTGGTTCCTATGAATGAGCTACCCACTGGCTTCACCTGATCTTTCCATTCGAATTGGATCGTAATCAAATGGGTGTCTTCACTTGGTTTCTGAAAACATTTAAAACATTTTGAGTCTATATTTGCAGTAATGTTTTCTTTCATTATTATGGATGATCAATATTTCGGACTTATTGACGCCATCTATACTAGAGACGGATGAAATCCGTCAAAACGCATCACCTGTGTGACGGATCTGTCCCCATTTTGTTCCGATTTGTTGATAGTTCGTCTTATGCCACATATTTATACACATCGACAGGCCTTCCTGGGAATGGCGTGCGATCGCACGCGCACGCCTTGACACACGCCAGGGCTTCTCAAGAAGTGCGATTGATCGCACATCTCGATTAGGCTACAACGCAAAACAACAAAACTATAATATTTTATCTTTTCAGCGCAAATTGCCAGAAATTAGACTAAGCTCTTTTATTTTTTTAGTGTTTACTTTGTCATATTCTCTGGTAGCTGTGCTTCATATTTTAACATTCTATAACCAGATTTTAGTGCAGTCGATAATCATTATTAAACACTTTAAAAAAAGCTGTGCGGCCTGCTGACCATGCAGGGAATGAAAAAATGGATCACACTCCACTGCACGCCTAGATAGCTCAAGGAGTGTGATTGGTTGCACCCCTACCATATTCTTCCTGGGAAGGCCTGCATCGACAGACGCCGTTCTACGTAAATGAACAACGCAGAGCTCGCCTTGTCGGACGATCTTTCTGGTTGCTGCATTTATTTTTTCTTTGACGAAGTTTATTCAGATGGATCATCCGTCTCCAGGCCATTTTAGCAGGTATGTTCACGTGATAGTTGCAATTCTAACCCACAAACAACTTTTTTCCAAGCAGAAGTGCAAAACTACAGTTGAAAATGTTTTGTTAAAAATAACGTAACACTCAACGAGACACACCTACTGTAACGTAAGATGGCAAAAAATACCAAAATTTTATATATCTTACTAAAATCAGTTATAATGCTAAATCTTACCCCGCGACATCCCCGGCCTCGAATATAGCCCTGGTAATCAACATTGCCTCGCTTCTCTTGAAGATGAAACTGAATCCAATTATGAAAGCCAATTACTTCCCTTGCCCGACTCTCGCCAACAAAAACATGTTCAAATCCAGAAGAATCCTTATTTCTGATCGTACAGCATAAAATAATGGGAGATAATAAAATATTGATATATTTGTATCTCAAAATATATTGAATTTCTTATAAAATATGTCAAATATTTAACAGTTATTCTACGAACTCTCGTCGTATATGACTGATAGCCGACTCGGCGCGCTCTGGATATGAACCTCATATCCAGAGCTTGTGTATATAATAATATTTCTTAACTTCAGACATGAATACAATATTATGTACAAATTTTCTAATTATGCTGATTCTAAGTGCTTTTATGAAAGTACACCAGGAGATATTGCATGCTTGGAGATTTTTAAGTTACACTTGAAACCAACATCTTGAAACTCACCTATTTCCTTTCGTTCTTGAATAGAGCTCAAACCAGATCTGATATAGCTGATGTTTAAAACCTCGAACATCCGGTGAAGATTTTTTATACTTAGCTAAAACCTCATGAGCAATTTTCATTGGCTCAGTTTCCATGATGAGATCAATAAACCTGCGATTCTCTTCAATTTCCTCTTGGGTGACTACTTCTGCACGACCGGTTTCACGTTCGTAGTTATCCAATAATGCAATGAAAGCTATGCAAAAATTATATTTGATAATTTCAAATACATAAACATATATATTTTACACATGATATCATAATACATTAATCTCTGAATAACTGCATGTTATAGACATAGTATATTTTATATTTATCTGTGCCTGCTTACCGTGCTTAGGGTGTACTGTATTAGTGAACACATTGTGGCTTGATTGGTTAACCCATTAGCTTGCAATGCGCCCAGATATGCCCTACTTTAGTATTTCACTTTGTCTAATGCCAGACGATTTTACTCACCAGTGGTAGGGTACTGCCAGTTAATGGGTTAATAAAAAACATTGGTGGATAATCTGGTTAACCCATCCAGACATCATGGCTTAGCATTCACATACCTTTATATGTAGGCCTTTCAAAAACCTCCGACTTTACCCAGCTGAACAGTGGGTTCCGGGCTCGGTCTGTCCTTTCATAACTCTTGGTGTAGCCCTGTAGGTCAAGTTCATAATCAACACCAGGTGTCAGTCTATTTTTATCTACATTCCAAAGTCTGGTGGCAATTTGGGAAGCCTGTTGATGTGGTTTGAATCTGAAATAAATATTTGGGACAAACTTTGAAAAATTTGTTTATGATCGAATCACAAACATACAGTTAATAAACAATGATAAACACATAGCAATCATTCTAGTATTTCATATCATGAATTATTCATGATATGACATCACCAGGAGTTGGGTCAGGATTTGGGCACAGAGTAGAGATCATACAGAGGTGGAACAGGCCGTCGTAAACACTTGGGAGACTTACGTTTTCGTGTACCCACCTGATTTCAGGCGGCCGGGCAAAAGATGATCAACTGCACATGCTCGGCAAGTTCCCCCCATTCCAAGTTCCCAACATTCCCCAAGTTCCCAACATTTTCGGCTCTTTAAAGTTTCACAATCTTAAAGGTCTTTCGCATTTTTACGCACTTCTAAAAGGTAAACTGCAGTTAAAAGCGAGCCGCCATCTGAATCGTGCACTATAACTGCACATGCTCGGCAAGCGTCTGAAGCATAAGTGGGTACACCCGTTACACCTCTGTATGATCTCTACTCTGTGACTTGGGTTGGGTTGGCATCAGGTTTAGGATTGGCATCAGGATTGGGTTTAAATCAAGGTTGTTAACATGGATATTGACCATATAGATCAGAAAGTCAAGTAGATAGGACGAGTATATAGTTAGATCCTGTGGATTAATGACAATACTAAAAATCAAATATTGAAAACAATATTTACAAACATAATTCACAAGAATTCAAATCATACAACATATGATTTCACAATATATTGAATGCTGAAGGTGTTTTATACTATAAATCCAGAATATTCCAGAATACTACGGCAATGTTGAAATGATTTTTTCTTGGTTTAAATAGATATCATTTCTGAAAGAATATCATTGAAAATATTACCCATACTAATAATTACAGACTATAGTAGACGAAGTTGCAAATGCAACGTGTCACTACGATAAGTCTAAGAAAAATATCATTACAGTAAGCCCTTTGACCTCTCGAAGATTCGATCATTTATAGTACTATCGACATATTATTGATATTGTATTTCTAATGATTTATAATAGATAGATTGTATTAAAATCATACTTACTCTGAAGCCATTTCGTAGTGGTTAGTATGAACCAAAGAAGCTGGAATGCCGGATAGGTATTTTGTCAGGGTAAAACCACCGAGCGAAAATGTGAGCAGGGGTGGTAACGTGATGTTACATATAGGGGCATGTTACATATAGGGGCATGTTACATATAGGGGCAAACATAATGACGCAATGCTTAAAGTGACGTCATGGTTTCTGAGTCAATGTCAGTACGTCATGTTACACATAGGGGCAAGGGTGAAAACCTTATGTTACATATAGGGGCAAGGGTGAAAACCTTATGATACATATAGGGGCAAGGGTGAAAACCTTATGTTACATATAGGGGCAAGGGTGAAAGCCTTATGTTACATATAGGGGCAAGGGTGAAAACCTTATGTTACATATAGGGGCAAGGGTGAAAACCTTATGTTACACATATAGGGGCAAGGGCGAAAACCTTATGTTACATATTGTATTATAAGAATAGCTGAATAGGTAATAGAACCTCCACTGGCGTTAAATAATTGGTATGCTATGTCCTTTATGTAATTGAAAAGCGTATTCAAGGTCATGTTTTATGGGAAGTTTAATATCGGAATCGTGCTTCTAGCATCGTCATTTGCGACGCAAATCCTATTTTTATGTTCCAATTTTCCGTGTTCATAAGTAGGTTTCCGTCATAGCGGCAACAATAAAAGGATAATTATCGTGTTCGCTGTTCGTTAAGCTGTTCCTTTGTGCTAAAACTTGATAGACGCAATATCAAACGGTCTTCTTGTTATGTTTCTTTATCTTGAGGTTTGGGTGTAAAAGAGGAGGACATGTTTTACATGCATTTAGAATTTTAGTTTAGTCACATGACTGGTTACAATATCGGCATTTTCTGTAAAACATTGAAACCTCTGTCGTTTTGCTCAAAGCATTGCTCAGTTCTATACCATTTTTACAAGTTTTTAATTCCATACCTGCCAATCAAAATAATAATTAATAATAATTAAATCTTTTAAGCGCAAATTAACATATCGATATGCCGATCAAATGCGCTTACGTGACCTCTTAATTAGTGCAAGTCGCCAATTGTGATAGCGAGTTATCTACTTTATACAAGCATAAATATTATGAACAATATGATATACTGTAGAATACATGATTCATGAGCCATTTATGTTATGTTGCTGAGTTTAGTTTATTATTATCTGGAAAACGACAGTAGATTTGAGACTCTCGACTCGTACTGGAATTACTACTGTAACCTATATGATCTATATATCACGAATATATAAATCCTTAAAATAACGTACTGTTATATTGTCTGGATACTGGTGTTCCGTATAGATATGTTAATACATGCGCTGTGCGTAGTTATTCAAAAAAGAAGACACAATCTCACAACCATCGAAGTTGCTTTCAGCTTTCTTGTCTGTACCACTTACTGTTTTCTTTTGGTAAGGTTTTCACCCTTGCCCCTATATGTAACATAAGGCTTTCACCCTTGCCCCTATATGTAACATAAGGTTTTCACACTTGCCCCTATATGTAACATAAGGTTTTCACACTTGCATTGCCCCTATATGTAACATAAGGTTTTTACCCTTGCCCCTATGTGTAACATGACGTACTGACATTGACTCAGAAACCATGACGTCACTTTAAACATTGCGTCATTATGTTTGCCCTATATGTAACATGCCCCTATATGTAACATGCCCCTATATGTAACATCACGTTACCACCTCATATGGAAAATGTAGCAAATCAGAGAATGTAGCAAATTAATACGCGATCCCAAACAACGCCTGTTTAGCTGAGCCTGCGATAACTGTGACCACCAACTCGATACGTCATACAAGGTTCATTGTAAGTGCAACAGGGGAAAACGCCGTCAAGGCGTCAACATCGTATGAGACCCGAATTTTCCAACCGAGCAGGGAGGTGAAGAGATAGACTATCGCAAAGTCCTTCGTCTTTGTCTATAACGAAGGAATTTTCAAGAATGGTCTACAAGTGTTAACACATCTTCTGTGGACATCACAGTGTGTTTTCCTGATAGTTTTTTCATTCGGGTTATTTCATCAAAGTCATAGGCGTACGGGCACAACTTCATTTGGGGGGGGGCAAACTCAAAATGTTGCCCGAATTTTAAAGCCAAGGATACATAACTTACTTAGAAAAAAACCCCTATATCTTCCATGTTGTTGACCAAGTGTCAATTGCTTTCAGGTTAATCATGTCGTTCTTAATAGTTTTGTTGGCATGTGCTCGTCAGGGCCGTAGCCACGATGATTTTTTCGAGGCCAAAAGTCCAAGAATATATGAGGGTTCTAAAAGGGTATTTCGTGCATTCTGAGACCACTCTGATACCCAGATAATGCACGTTCAAAATCGCGTACACTCATTGCCATGGTTCAATAATAATAATAATAATAATGGTTCAGATTATCAGTTACTAAATAATCATTGAGTCTACTGTAATCCTTAAAGAAAAATAACTATTTTCTGTGAAATAATTGGCATGCAACTGAATTACAGAAATGTTCAAATTATACTATAATTGTTTTTCAACAACACGCAAACCAGATAAATATACAGTACTTTAAATTATAAAATTCTGTTTTTGTTTGAGTTCAGACTACATAATTCTATTTTGCCCGAATATTCGTGAACCATTTGCCCGAATGACTTGAATCTCCAAATTTTTTGGAGGGTGATTCGGGAACCGCGAATTCTTTTCCAAGCAACAACTCCAAATCCAGGCACACTTTGCTTTTCTTGACTCCAGAAGTAACTAGCTTTCTTCTATAGTCTATATTTTCTATAACCTTTGCACAGAGCAACAAATATTCTCTTTAGACGCAGGAGAGACGCACATTCGATCGACTGTTTTTGTCCGAGTTGAAGTCGATATCGATGTGTTTTCGGTCATGCATTGCGCGTCAAAGGCTAAGTGCCTATAAGTGGCAATGCCACACCTGAAGCCACCTGTAGCCAGCTGGCTATATCAGATTACTACCGCCCCCATTAGCAACTCCGCCCCCTCTTAATTAATAGTCAAATATTTCTCGGCGACTTGGAGCAAGTCTATAAAACATGGTGACCAGTATGGGATTATCCTACAAGCCTTTGCTGTCTATCTTATTGCTTTACATAGTCATGGGTAAGTCACAGGTTCTATTAATGTCTCATAATTTTGAAGATTAGGGATTACTCGCCTTATTTGTATGCTTACAACTAGTCATGGCCAACGACTGCTCAGACCATAGACAGAGCTAAGTTTATGAAATTTTGATACAATATACAAGGGTGGTGCTCAAATGTTTTAAGTACAGATAAACCATTGGTATTTGGCCACCAGACGAGATTTTTTTACAATTCAAATCGACACGGGACAAAAGTACACAAACGAACATAGGTTGCGAAAACTAAACTTGCTTTCATTAACAAGTAGCAAGAAGACACAATTAGCTTCTATTGGCAATATTTTTTATGTATTAGATGTATATATACTATGTAATCTAGTTTCTATCTCCTTGTCATACCTGTCACAAGGAGTCACATGAGATCACGTGATCTACCAACCTTCAGTGCGTGAAACCTTCCGCAGTCTTCGGAGCAAACAATTTTGCTCTGTTGTTTTATTTAAATTTGTCGAGAACAAACAAAGTTTTTGTCTCGCTTTTTAGAAAAATAAGTATTGGGACACTACAATTAGTGCACATCCAGTACGTAAACTACCAATTAAAGAGAGAAATCTCTCGTTTTGAGCAAGTTGCTCATCTAGAAATATGAAATATGGACGACACAGAAAAGGATTGTAGCGAGTACGAGGAAGCTCGTCTTCTTGCCGATGAACAAGCGCCTACTACTACTAGTTCCACTACATCGGATGTGGCATTGAA
Source organism: Trachythela sp. YZ-2020 (assembly GCA_016169945.1). Lineage (NCBI taxonomy): Eukaryota > Metazoa > Cnidaria > Anthozoa > Malacalcyonacea > Clavulariidae > Trachythela > Trachythela sp. YZ-2020. The sequence goes on from JADLSH010000389.1 coordinate 6,631,323, forward strand.
TGCCATACGTGGAATGGAGAATCGAATGGCGGATACCTTGCGAAGTTTTACAGAAACTTTGAAAACAGGTCTTGCAAATTTGGCGCTATGCATCATGACCCTTCACACGGAATTGGAATTTCTCAAATATTTGCTGTCCTGGTGTTATTTTGATCAAAATAACATGAAATATGTTACACATACCGATGGATTACATCAAGCACGAAGGAAAACTTGGAGAACAAGACCAAAGAAAAAAATAAATTCAAAAGATACTTCAGTATAAAAATCCTGACAAAGATTATGTGAATTATGAACAAGTGGAAAATGAACAGTCGACGTATACCGCTCCAAAAAGGCCTGGAAAGGAAGAAAATGATGATCATGTATATAGTCATTTAAATGAAGTACAAAAGGACTACGAAAATCAGGAGGAAACTGGAATTTAATGCGACATTATTGGATTATACAATTACTTTATGGTTTCCGTGTTTGGATGGCCTGATCCAAACACGCGGGAATGTTGCGAGAGTTAAGAAAAGCGCGCGAAATCTCGAGCCGAAGGCGAGTGATTTTGCGAGCTTTTCTTAACTCGAGCAACATTCCCAAGTGTTTGGATCAGGCCATCCAACAACACAATAGTCTTCCGTGTTTGGATGGCCTGATCCAAACACAGGTTTCGACCAATCAGAGCACGCGTTATATACATGTTATTTTATAAAATTATATATTTAATACATAAGACTATGAGAATTCAAAGTTTGAGCGATCATAAGTTCATAAAGCCAAACAGAAATGCTGACTCGTATAACGAATGAATAGAAGCTAGAAATGGGATAGACATCCTATATATAGACACTGTCGAAACAAGGCAATATAGATGGAACCATAATAGATAGATGGGACTACAATAATTACCTATAACTCAATAGTCTAAATAATGATGAGAACAGTTAATATGATAAAATCTTAGCTTTGAGAAAGTACACTTTGAAAATGAATATACACACAAACAGCTTACATTGCTTTAGCTTATGTGTTATAGTTAGACTTTTAGCTACTTTTAAGACAATGCAGGGTGATAGTGCTGCTTGGAAAACGTTCGTAAAGGTTGTGATTTAATGAATATACAGACACACAGCTTATATTGCTTTCCCTTACGTGTTAAGACAATGCAGAGTGAAAGTGTTACTTGATAACTGTCGTAAATGATGTGATTGAATCACAATAGACATAAAGGAAACATTTAGGACAACGGAGTTACCGTTGTTCTCAGTAGCGAAGCCAGCCTGACAATTTGGTCATGCAATGCAAATTTTAAATCATTATCATTATTCATTTCTTTAGAAATTGGTTGTTTTCACAGTCTATGAACACGGAAATATTTGCATAGCATGACCAAATTGTCAGGCTGGCTTCGCCACTGGTTGTTCTATATTTTATCAAAATACTCAGTGGTTCTCGTAAACATTTAGGAATGTTTGATAATTTGTATTCATTCGATTTCAAAAGCACCATAGACTTCATGCCGGGTTCCATGAATATTTATCCTATTTTGATTCGTCATTGTTTCATTTCGTCTTCCCCTTTTACAACGCAAATTTTTCTAGATCTTGTCTCCTTATTTACGACGTGTTTAATGGTTATCTCAAAACTACACTGTTAACATCAAGGAGTGAACTTAATTCGAATGGAGTTCTTTTTTACCTAATATATACCACTGAACAGGAGTTAAACTTGGAGGAATAACTGCTTGCAATAGAGAATGTACAACAGCGACAATTTGTTTAGCCTGCATTAGCTTGATGTATGTTTAGACAAATGAAATATACTTATGTCATATAATTTATATAAATGGAGCTGTGAAAAACACATGCATTTATAACTGTGCCACCAACACATGTATTTACATATAGTACTTCATATTCATGCAAACACACAGACAATGGGCGTCTATATTTACTTCGTTATCTATATTTCTGTGTTTTGTTTCAGGTGCTGCGGGTTTCTTTGTGAAACATGTAAAGACAGGAATGTGTATAAATGACACAAGTTTAATACAATCGTCAGGTTCTGACTGGGGAAACGTATCTTTTCTGGAACTTTGCAACAACTGTCTGGATCCACCTGCTCAGTTTCGGTTTCGTGATAATGGAGCCATGTTAAATTTGGAAAGACAAGGATGTCTCGCTGCTAATTATAAGTCTCATTCTGGTTATCATCTTGATATGTTTTATCTTTACGTTGATGCAGTCCGTTTAAACAGATCTGCTTGTGCTCAGAACCCTGAAGCGCAAATCTATCGTGCTATAACCCAGACCTCTTGGGGAGGTTTATCTGTATATTATAAAGGGCGTGGTAAGAGTTCATTTCAGACCTGGTGTGCAGTCCCTAAAACAGATAGCAGACTTGCCAAAAAATATGGAATAGATCCCTATATTGGATTGACGAGAGATTGTTGTGACGCTGAGGATAAACGTTTTAATTTTGGTAAGTTGCTTTTGTCTGTATGAGTTAATTAGTTTGATGCCTTTGCATATATAAGCTCGATATCTTGATAGAAAGGAGAAAGAATGGTCCAAAGAAGTAGCCTTGTAGAAATCCATAGATTCTCAGAATTTTCTTTTGTAAACGAGCGGAGCACGACCCTATAAATATTTCATACTGCTGACGTTTGTGGAAAAGAAAACTATGTCCAGCAGTGGTTGTCTACATTTGGTAAACCTACTGTATGTGGCTAGCAAGTATGCCTCCATAATAGGGCCTAGATGAAAATTACTTGTGTAATTCTAGCTACCCTGTTTAAATAAAGTGTCATTCATTCATTTTCATAATCATTACAAAATCTCTCGCACTGGTAGATATTTTCATCTAACATTAAAAGTTTATACTTTTCGTTCTGGTTTATAGGTTCAGTGACATGCTATGGCAAAACAACAAGTGACGTCAACTGTCCTAAAGATCAGTACATGGTGGTCAAGATTGCATCTTACCGTGGATTGCCTGACACAAGGACATGTGCTTTGAGTGATGATTATAGTTGTGAAGTTGATGTAAAATGCCTTGTTAAGAAACAATGTGATGGTCAACATGAGTGTAGTATAACTGTGGATGACAACTTGTTCTCTGGTGATGCTTGTCCTGGATTGAAAAAATATCTTTACTTTGAATATCAATGTATTGATACACCAAGAACATATTTTTGTGGTAAGTTTGATTGTCTTTGATAAGTTGCAATAGAGCGATGACTATTTCTTTATATTTTACTTCATTTTTTCAATATTAAGAAACAACTTACCATATATTATCTCACTTGATTTTTAGCTCCAGAAGGTCCTCCACTGAATGTCAAAGTCACTGCAGAAAACTCATCATCATTATCTGTCACATGGGATCCTCCTGAAAAAGACAAAAGAAATGGCGAGATCGTCAATTATACTGTGTGTATTTCACATGAAGAAACTAAACTTTGCTTTAAAGAATATACTACTGAGGAAAATATGTTAGTCATCAGTAATTTGAATGCCTCAACCAAATATTATGTTCGTGTTCTTGCAAGTACTAAAGTTGGTCGTGGAAATTACAGCGAAAGTGAAGGGAAATTTACCAATGGAAGTAAGTTCTCCGAAATAAACCGAAGGCTTGTAGTCAATCTTGCTTCCTTTGGTAGTTACATTTAAACTCTTTTATCTTATTTGTCTGGAAAACATAAACTGATATCAACTCAATGCTCCATAAGTGTGATATTTGATGATTTCAGTTTTGATACGCAGTAGCTGTCTATTTCTACATTTATCAAATAATTGCTACATGTTTAACAAAAAGTAAATTCTGACACAGAAGAATTAATCTTTTTTCGTATTTAGATCAACCAAATGTGAGCAGATCTGGAACAGAAAGTACATTGACTTTCTCACTAGAGATACCTTCAGGAAATTTGAAGTAAGTTCTTAAAGGTGATGTAAAGTCCCGATGTAAACAAACCGGCAACGTCCGTTTGTTTACATTTTAAAGACGCTATATTTAAAAAATTATGATGTGTTCTGTTTTTTAAAGGCGTTCGCTATGCTTTAAAATACAGATTCGAGTTTTTCTGATTTAGAAGATGTCGAATTTTAGTCGAAACAACGCGAAATTTGGGCATTGTTTACATCGCGGGACCCCATAGCACATGCGCAGAATGGACTTTACATGGTCTTTAACATTTGTATATATGACATGACTGTCACATGAGAATAAGATATAAATCATTATCTTCTTTATCTCATATTCAAAATGTTATTTTTATTTAATCAAATCATATTCAAATTATTTTTTTTTTTTTTGGTTGGTGGTATCAAATGGAAATAGATGAAAGATGGAGAGAGATTAAATTAATCTGTTGTTGTTGCCTGAAAAACTAATAAATGTATAGGGTAGAGAGAATGAGAATGTCTACTTGTAAGAGATAAACAAAAACTGACAGAAGGCATCTCGCAATACAAGACTACCATTGGACTCCAAGTTGCAAATTCGTATTTGATATGCATCTATTACATACGAGTTTGTTTTTAGGCATTTTTACGTCGTGGCTTTGGAATTAAAAGATGGCAAAGAAGTTAAATCGCCAGACAGTTACGAGAACAATGACTTAGTGACGTATGTCGAGGCAAGAAAATCATCTGACCCGAAACCTTATATCGCTGCCGTTATAACATCCAAAGATGAAAACATGTTTATACTTGGTGATGGCAGAAATTCAAGTACTCCAACATCACGAAGACGTAGATCAACTACGAGTGATTATTATAATGGACCGCTGGAACCTGGTACTAGTTACAGAATTTTCCAAAGGATTTTTATTAATGAGGTATTACGGTGAATTAACTTTATATAATGAGATGACAGTTTAGAAACCCAATTATATAAAATTACGAACGATTATTAAAATACAATTAAGTTAATCAATAATTAAGAAAGCCAGTCTTTGTGAATTTTATCAATTTGACCCCATTTGTTTTAACACGTTATCTCATTTCTATAAACAATCCTTTTTATCCAACATATTTCCAAGTTCTTAGCTCGTTCTCAAGATGGAAGCGTGTCCTTTTAATTGTTGCTATCAGCACCTGATAGAGATTCTAGTACTTGCTTCTTATGAGGAATATTATTAAAAAATTCCTGTTCCTTGTAGGTATTCAATATACTCTTACCAATTGAAAGGCTTACGTAATAGATAAACGTCGTGTTTCCCACAAAAATTGAAGAAATCCAATTATAATAATTTTGCAATATTCTTTATCATATCATTCCAGGCTGATTATTACTCAACAGAATGGAGCGCTGCAGCTTCAACGACCATCAAAGAGAAAATAATAGAACGAACTACAGGCACACGTACGCTTAAATACTTAACCTATTTAAACTGTAAGACATTCAAAGTTACATGAACACAAAGAACGAGTGGAATTATGTCAGCTTTCCACGAGCACAAGTAATATTAGATTGATGTTTCACGTAATACAAGTGGAAGTACAAGCACTGCCAATTAATAATATTCAACGAGTGTCGAAAGGGATTTTTAGAAATTAGTATTTTAAACGTTTTAGTATTTTAACATTTTGTTATGTTTTAAATTATGCTATTCCAAGTTACTCAATCGTTTTAAAGTATCTTTTCAAATCATTTCAGGTGAAGAAGAAGAAGAATTTCTTGGAATTATAGTATTAACAATTCTTCTGGTCATTTCATTCGTAATTATTGCTTATCTTATCTGCCGAATTCGCGGACTCAAATCATCAACGACTAAGGCAAGCTTAGTGAAGAACAAGATCAACGACAGAAAAAAATCAGATATTAATAATGAAAATCCTGATGAAGATGAGAATTATGAACAAGTGGAAGAAAAGTCGCTGTATACATCTCTCAAAAGGCCAGGGGAGAGAGAAAATGATGATCATGTATATAGTCATCTAAATGAAGTACCCAAGGACTGCGGAAATCAGGAGGAAATTGAAATTTACATTATTGGCGGCTCTTGTACGAAGCCCGTTTAGCACATTTAGTGGATAAACTTAAAAATATAGAAAACAAGTGTACACATTTATTGGACAATCAAACTAAAAGTTCTCAATCAGAATAGAACAATATTCATATAATTACATATTTGGTACACAAGAGAATGAGAATTCAAAGTTTGAGTGATCATAAGTTCATCAAGCCAATCAGAAATGTTGACTTGTATAACCTGCAATGACTAAAAGCTAGATAGATGGAACTACAATAATTACCTATAACTCAATAGTCTATATAGTGATGTAGTACATAATTCCCCTGTGACAACAAATTACATAATTATATTTGAACATTGATTGTGAACTTTTTGCCTGGTCATTAAAATATGAAATAGAGAAAAGTGCCCGTGAACTTTTCCCTTCAAAACTAATAGACTTGATTACTACATATATAAGGAATTGCTAATGTAAATGCTGATTAACCACCATCTACTGCACGATAGTGCTTGCTAAATCCTATAAGGCATGGCAGGATCTGTATGTTGCCACTATGCCTGCAACAATTTGCAACTTGTTTGTTCCGAACATCAAAATTGCTACACCAAAACATCCCAGCAGGGTGCACCTGCTTTGTGTGTATGTCTGCAAATAAACATACATTTTGAAAATGAATATACAGACACACAGCTTATATTGCTTTCCCTTACGTGTTAGTTAGACTTTTTAAGACAATGCAGAGTGAAAGTGTTACTTGATAACTTTCGTAAATGATGTGATTGAACCACAATAGACATAAAGGAAACATTTAGGGATGTTTGCAATATTTTGTATTCATTCAATTTCAAAAGCACCATAGACTTCATGCTGGTTTTCTATGAATATTTATCCTATTTTTATTCGTCATATTGCTTCATTTCGTCTTCCGCTTCTACAACGCACATTTTTAATCTTGTCTCCTTATTTACGACGTGTTTCCTCAAATAAAGAAGATGTTTCCAAAGTGTTTTCATTTTGTAATAATGATTGTGGTTTTCCTGTTTCTACACGGTAAGTTTTCTGTGGTTTATATCATGGATTTATACGTGCTGAAATCAATTTGTCGCCGCTAAATGAATTATCTCATAATAGTTACTTGTAATGATTATCTCAAAACTACACTGTTAACATCAAGGAGTTGATTTAATTCCAATGGAGTTCATTTTTACCTAATATATACTTGTGAATTATGGAGTTTAAACGGGAAGGGGGATGGATCAAAATAGCTGCTTGCAATACAGAATGTACAACAGCGACTAGTAGCAACAATTCATTCGGTTTAACGAATTAGCTTGCATTATCTTGATGCATGATTAGAAAAATGAAATATACTTATGTCATATTAGTCATATAAATGAAGTTGTGAAAGACACATGCATTAACCACTGTGTTACAATCATCTCATATTTACACGGTACTGCATATATAAATGCAAAAGCAAATACATGCAATATTATTTACTTCGTTATTTATTTTTTGTGTTTTGTTTCAGGTGCTGCAGGTTTCTTTGTGAAACATGTAAAGACAGGAATGTGTATAAATGACACAACTATAATACAGTCGACAGGCACCTGGGGAAGCGTATCACACTTAGAACTTTCCAACAACTCATGTCTGGATGAAGCTGCTCAGTTTCGGTTTCGTGATAATGGAGCCATGTTGAATTTGAAAAGACAGGGATGTCTTGCTGCTTATGCTAAGGCAGGTTCTGGTTATCGTCTTGATATGTTTTATCTTTACGTTGATGCAGTCAGTTTAGACAGATCTGCTTGTGCTCAGAAACCTGAAGCGAAAATCTATCGTAACATAACCCAGACCTCTTGGGGAGGTTTATCTCTATATTATAAACCATACTATAAAAATGAATTTCACACCTGGTGTGCAGTCCTTAAAACAGATAGCAGACTTGCCAACAATAATGGAATAGATCCCTACGTTGGATTGACGACAGATTGTGGTGACGCTGAGGATAAACATTTTAATTTTGGTAAGTTGCTTTTGTTTGTATGAGTTAATTAGTTTGATGCCTTTGCACATATAAGCTCGATATCTTGAATAGAAAGGAGAAAGAAGGTCCACAGAATTAGCCTTGTAGAAATCCATAGATTATCAGATTTTTCTTATTGCGTAAACGAGCGGAGCACGACCCTATAAATATTTCCTAGGCTACTGCTGACGTTTGTGGAAAAGAAAACTATGTCCAGCAGTGGTTGTCTACATTTGGTGAACCAATGTGGCTAGCAAGTATGCCGCCATTATCATATCAAAATCCCTCGCACTGCTTGATATCGTCATTAAACATTACTTATTGATATTTTCGGTCTCTACTCTAGGTTCAGTGACATGTTATGGCAAAACAACAAGTGACGTCAACTGTCCTAAAGATCAGTACATGGTGGTCAAGACTGCATCTTACCGTGGATTGCCTGACACAAAGACATGTGGTTTGAGTGATGATTATAGTTGTGAAGATGATGTAACATGTCTTGTAAAGAGCCGATGTGATGGTCAACATGAGTGTAATATAACTATGAATGATACCTTGTTCTCTGGCTATCCATGTCCTGGATTGACAAAATATCTTTACTTTGAATATCAATGTAGAGATACACCAAGATCATATCTTTGTGGTACGTTATATATGCATGAGTGCAATGTTCTGATGTTAGTTTAGAATGCTATCAATTTGATTCAAAACAAAAACAAAAACCTTGTGTTTCTAGTTTAAGCAATTTAAGTTTGCTATATTTTTGAAAAAGAAACAATGTCTACCTTATTTTATTATATACTTATAAACAAAGCTCGTTTTTTTTTTCTTTAGCTCCAAGCGGTTCTCCATTGAATATCAAAACCAAATCAAGAAGTGCATCGACATTGTCTTTCACCTGGGACGCTCCTGAGAAAAGTAAACAAAATGGCATCATTATCAGTTACACAGCGTGTGTTTTACAGTCAGAAAATGGCCCTTGCTTTAAAATATATACCACAATTGAAAGAGAGTGGGTCGTCAGAAAAATGTTCGTGTTCTTGCAAGTAATAAAGATGGTCATGGAAACTACAGTGAAAGTCAAGGATTTTTTACGAATGGAAGTAAGTACTATATGTTTATCGAGATTTGTCTGTGATTATAAGGAAATTAAGCTCAGAATTTCATCTTTGGCTTACTTTATGCCGTTAAGTATTTCAGTTTCCTAAGTTTCATCACTAAATAGTAGAAAGTTGAGTGCACGAGAGAGAGCCCCGCTATATGGTAATAAATTTTACTCATTTATTCATCCACATTCTCCAACAGAAGCACCAAAGAAGGCCATAGCTGCAACATCAAGTTCACTTACATTTTCATTGGAAATTCCATCAAAAACGCTTGTGTAAGTTTATTCACTTTCTGAAGTTCTATAGGTTACTACCACTAACACTAACACTAACACTAACACTAACACTAACACTAACACTAACACTAACACTAACACTAACACTAACACTAACACTAACACTAACACTAACACTAGCACTAGCACTAACACTAACAGTCTAACACTAACACAAAAAAACTTATCTAAGAAATGCTACTTATTATTAGCGAAGTTATAACACCTATATTCCAGCTTGAGACATTCAGAAATTCATTTTTCAGCAAGTGATTTGACTCCAAATTTGGACGTTACAAGTTACTATTCCTACACTGCGGCGAGCGCCAAGCATATTGCAATTAATTGGAAATGAAGATAAAGACTTGGTACAATATATTATTCGGTTAAGATAGGTGAAGAAAGTAAATTTATATTTGTAGGCATTTTTATATCGTGGCTTTGAAATTAAAATCATCTGGTAGTTACAAGAACAATGACTTAGTGACGTATGCTGAGGCAAGAAAATCACCTGACCCAAGACCTTATATCGCTGCGGTAGTACTCTTCAGCGGAGTTGATGGCAACAAGTTTATACTTGGTGATGGCAGAAATACAAGTGATCCACCAACACCAAGACGAAGATCTACAACGAGTGATTATTATAATGGTCCGTTGGAACCCGACACTAGTTATAGTATTTTTCAACGGATTTTTATCAGTGACAAGGTATCATACTTATAGGTTATCACACTTCTTAAGAAGTTAAGCTTTCCTTGTCCAATTTCTTCTTAACAAAAGAAAAGCAGAGAGGTTTACAAGCATTTTTATACAGATGCCAAAACAAAAAGTAGTATATTTTACATATAAACACTCGCCTTCTTTACTATAGGGTGACTATTACTCCACAGACTGGAGTCCTGCTTCAAAGACAAATGAATATACCGGTAATCTTTTCAAATATCTTTACCGTATATTTATCGATGACTTAGATAATGCTTGCTGTTAACGTAACGAAGTATAGTATGATTAGTCATCACAAACTCGAAAATGCATGGAAAAACAGATTGGAGTAAAAACTTATTGTTACGATATATTCAAGTATGCGTTGTTTTTCTGCATCTCAGGTGGCCCTCGTGTACTGACCAACATGTTCAGTGGTGACATAAAGGCAAAGGAAGGTGATCTTGTCAACCTACTGTGTTCTGCTCAAGGTGAACCTCCAATTACTTTCAGCTGGGGAAAAGATCAGAAGCCATTGAAAAGTTTTATAGAAAAGGAAAAGCCCCATCGCAGTTCTTTCCTTGTTGTAACAGTGAAAGACCAAACAAGTTTTGGAAAATATATTTGTCACATTCGAGATCGATTCCAAAGCACTACTCATACAATTTGGATAAAAAATCTAGAAGATACAGGTAATTTCGCTTTCTCAGATTAATTTTGAGAGTAAAAGATACAGGTAATACCGGATTCGATTTACTTATCCTTTATATATTTTATAAGAAACGTATTCAGAACAGTAGCACCTTGTGCACTCAAGATGATCTTAATATTGAAACAAGACATGAAAATATCTTGTCTTGTTTATTTCTGAAATGCTTCTGTTCGGAGTGTGTTTAAGTTTAAATTGTGGGCTGAAATGGATCATTAGTTCTATTACCAAATATATGCAAGAATGTGCAATATTTTCGAAATCATTTGTGTTTTAAATAAGTTTATCCAGAATGATCCCATGTACCAAAGAACACTTTAAGCCATTCAAAGTTACCCTGTTGCTCAATTTTCATATAGGTGAAGAAAATGGTGAAGAAAATGGTGAAGAAAATGGTGAAAAAAATATTGTTGGAATTATAGTATTGGCAATTCTCGTGATAATTCTACTCCTTATCCTTGCCTATTTTATTTATCAAAATCGTCGTCTCAAATCATCAAGTACGAAGGCAAACTTGGAGAACAAGACCAACGACAGAAAAAATTCAAAAGATATTTATGAAAATCCTGACAAAGATGATATGAATTATGAACAAGTGGAAAATGAGCAGTCGACGTATACAGCTCCTAAAAGGCCTGGGAAGGAAGAAAATGATGATCATCTATATAGTCATCTAAATGAAGTACAGAAGGACTGCGAAAATCAAAAGGAAACTGGAAAATTTAATGCGACATTATTGGACGTTCTTGTACGAAGCCCGTTTAGCATATTTAGCGGATAATCTTAAAATAGAAAACAAGTGTACACATTTATTGGACAACCAAACTAAAAGTTCTCAACCAGAATAGAACAATTATTTACGTAATTACATATTTAGTACATAAGACAATGAGAATTCAAAGATTGAGTGATCAGAAGTTCACAGAAACCAACAGAAATGCTGACTTGGTGCAAAGATTTGGAATTCGGTCAGTGAGTCCACTAAAAAACTAACAAAATCTCGGTTCAAAGTGGAAATAATAAATGGTATAATCCAGCAGTATTTCAATTCTATTTGAGCTGTTAAGGTAAAATATTCCTTCTCATCAATCTTTTAATTACTTATTGTACACTTCAACTGGATCAGTCTATTTAGACATATCTTTCTCCAACATTTTCCACTCGACTCTTGTCGATGTGTTCTGTGCTTCTTGTTAATTTATTATGTTATTTTGTATTTATATGCATACTAGTTATTACCAACCCTCTAGTCTTATATAAGTCATTTCTGTGACTAGCTAACTGTCCAGATTAGCCTAATAAATGGTTATTACAGTTAGCTTGTCACCCAATTATATGTTTATTTTTTTATTGTTCAATGTACTGTATAACTGTTGGGTGATAAATCATTAAATTGAAATTGAAATTGAAATTGACTCGTATGGAGCCATAACCATAGATGGAAATAGAATAAGTAGCGGTTAGACTATGGTGTATATATAGTGACGTACAGTTCATAATTCCCCTATTCTATAAACCCCACATAACCAGACACGTACTTCCTGGCAACCATCAAACTTGATGTATATAATATAACCCAGCTGGACGCAAGAATTGTGTATATTAGTCATATCTGAGAATAGTTAAAAATAGTAAAACAGAAACTTTGAACAAACTTTGAAATGACAACTTAAAAGTAAACTCAAAATGTAGCCATATATAGCCTTTGGGTTATCTTGTAACATACGAGATATTTTAAAGCACTATTTTTAAAATAATTTAACAACAACAAATGTACAGGAATGTTTGCAATATTTTGCATGTATTCATTCAATTTCAAAAGCACAGAATTCATGCAGTACGTCTATGAATATTTATCTTATTTTGCTTCGGCCTCGGCTTTGGCACTACAATGCTTCATTTCGTCTTCCGCTTCAGCATTTCACAAAGTAAAAAGATGTTCTTACATCATATCTCGACCAATGTGAAGTGCTTCCTCAATTAAGGAGATGTTTTTCAAGTGTTTCAAGTGGGGTTTCATGGGATTCATTGTAATTTTCCTGTTTCTGCAGGGTAAGTGTTAAATGTAATCGTTCATAACACGCACTTTAATTAATACGCTAATGTATTGTGCTGTTAGTTTGGCGTATTAGTCGCAGTATAAAACTTTATTTCACGGAAAATAACGCATTAACCATAAAAGTTATCCAAAATACCGTCTTCATATATCATCATAACAGAGAAACTTATATGTAATGCACACGGAAATAGTTTATAATAGTTATTTTAACTAGTATTGATCTTTATTAATATGCCTTAAGAATAACATATATCTGTATACAGTATATCAAAATGTTTCTCCAGTATTAGAAAGGCTTCTTCCCACGGGACTGGATAAATCCGGAACCAACTCAAACTTGTTCGCACGATTTTTCTTTTCGACTTCACACGAGATGCATGAAACTTAACGAATTCGTGCAAAGCTAACCGTACGAATTGCTGCGTGAACAAATGAAACCGGGCGAATTTTCGTACATTTCCGAACTCTCCGATCTCATGTCGACATGGTCTCAAGGTAAGACTATTTAGACTTCAATCGTATTTCACTTTAACACAATTTCCGAGGGTCGCGTTATTGAAACCTAATACTGCGGGTCTTTTGGATCAATCCACCTGAAAGATACAATAAGAACTTCGACGTTTCGAGTGAAGGCCCTTCGTCTGAAAGTTAGTTCTACTAACGTCCAGACGAAGGGCCTTCGTTCAAAACGTCCAAGTTCTTATTGCATTAGGTTCATCCAAAAGACCCGCTTTATTTCGTCTAGACGCTACCTACACTGGCACCACACGTTCGAGATATTATTGAAACCTATTTTGAGGGCTACGCGTTTATTAGTGTAATTAACACTATTAATTAAGTATTACCCTCAGTAAATAAAGCCGCTATCTATCTATATTTACTTCCTGATTGACATTAGCATTAAATTGTTACATGAAATTCACTTCGTTATAACTAACTACTCAGGCTACCTGTGAGAGCAAAACTCTAAAAACGGACTCCATTTTCATAATTTTCCTCCGTCAACGTCATGTTTTGTATCTTCCCAGAACGCACTGCGATCTTGTTATATACTTCCGGACGCTTGCCTAGTTTATTTGAATGTTGAAGAAATATTTTCACTACCCATTTTTGGTGTGTATAGACCGGCGTCATTGGTTTGTTTTGCGGAAACAAAGCCTTTATCTATGTCATAAAGCTTTCGATATGTAAATCCGGATCTTAATTAGTGCAAATTTACAAATTTTGACAAATATTATAAAAATATTAATTAAAAAATTCTTGTTTCGGCAACGTAGGGAACTACATGTATAAAAATATTGTTTGGCAAAAGAACATCTTCCATTTTCTTCCACATTATCCATAACTGAGAGGAAATTTATGTAGTTTTGAGTTACTTGAATTTTTTTGAGGTGCTGCTGGTTTCTTTGTTAAACATGTAAAGACAGGGATGTGTATAAATGACACAAGTATAATAGAGTCGTCAGGTCCTAAATGGGGAAACTTATCTTTCCTGGAACTTTCCAACAACTGTCTGGATCCAGCTGCACAGTTTCGGTTTCGTGATAATGGAGCCATGTTCAATTTGGAAAGACAGGGATGTCTTGCTGGCTATGCTAAGAATAATGGTTATTATCTTGATATGTTTTATCTTTACGTTAGCAAAAGTTTAAACAATTCTGCTTGTGCTCAGAGGCCTGATGCGGATATCTATCGTGCTATAACCCAGACCTCTTGGGGAGGTTTATCTGTATATTATAAACCACACTGTGTTAAAGAATTTCACACCTGGTGTGCAGTCTCTAAAACACATGAAGAACTTGCTAACATTTCTGGAATAGATCCCTACATTGGATTGACAGATTGTTTTGACGCTGAGGATAAACGTTTTAAGTTTGGTAAGTTGCTTTTTCGTATGAATTAATTAGTTTGATGCCTTGGCACATATAAGCTCGATATCTTGATAAAAAGGAGGAGTGGTCCAAAGAATTAACCTTGTAGAAATCCACAGATTATCAGATTTTTCCTATTGCGTAAACGAGCAATTCACGACCCTATAAATATTTCATACTGCTGACGTTTGTGGAAAAGAAAAATATGTCCTGCAGCAATAGTGAACTACAGTGTCTAAAGTTGGTGAACCTATGTGGCTAGCAAGTACGCTTTCATTATTATTACAAAATCCCACGCTATATATTTTCATCTAACATTAAAAGTTTATACTTTTCGTTCTGGTCTATAGGTCTAGTGACGTGCTATGGAAATATGGTAGAGAATGCCAACTGTCCTAAAGATCAGTACATGGTGGTCAAGACTGCATCTTACCGTGGATTGCCTGACACAAAGACATGTGGTTTGAGTGATGATTATAGTTGTGAAGTTGATGTAACATGTCTTGTTAAGAAACAATGTGATGGTCAACATGAGTGTAATATAACTGTGGATGACAACTTGTTCGCTGGTGATCCACGTCCTGGATTGACAAAATATCTTTACTTTGAGTATCAATGTGTTGATACACCAACATTGTATGTTTGTGGTACGTTTGATTGTCTTTGATAAGTTGCGTTATAGTGTCATCAATATTGCTGGTCCTTGAACTAAAACTAAACTAAACTAAATTCTGATGTACATTTAAGCTTCGAGTCTGTACGATCAAACTACCTGAAAAACTCAACAAGAACTTCGACGTTTCGAGCGAGGGCAATTCTTCTGGAAGTTAGTGCATTTAAGCCCATGCATGCATATTGATTGATATTTAACTTTCCGAAAAAGGTGGAGCTAGCTGAATCTTTTCAGTAGATAAACATAGGTAAATCTTTACAGTTCTCTCTTTTGTTGTGTTTTTGTAGTGAATGACGTGTCTCTGTCGCACTCGTCTCTACCAAACGAAGGTTTTGTACAAATTATCACTGATAGTGGAACCAAGAATGTTTGTTGGCAAAGTTTAAAGAACAGCGCCAAGGATATTGTTTGTCGTCAACTGGGTTACACAAGAGTACACTCTCTTGTTAATATGGGTGCTTCATCAGACACCAAAGATGCAATATTTTCAGGAAGTATAGACTGCAATGGTGAAGAGATAGATTTATCCCAGTGTTCAATTATTGCTTCTAATGCAAGTTGTTCTGAGCTTTGTTACATAAAATGTAAGTATTTAGATAGGTGGATGACGTGAACAAAGGTTGGAAGAACTGAATAGAATGCACAAATGGAGAAAGGGTAGAAGAGATGAGATATAAAAATACGGACCGTAACATTTATATTGTTTATTGCAGGTCATATTTGTGACAGTCCACTGTTAGGAGATAAACAAAGAATTCCAGATTCGTCATTCACTGCCTCAGGTTCTTCAGAAGGTCACAGTGCTTCTGATGCAAGGATATCTAGTGGTAGTTCTTGGTGTGCTCCTGTCTCGGATGACAAAGATTATCTTCAAGTAGACTTAGGAAGACTTTATGTGATATATAATGTAGCAACATTTGGTGATAGTACTGGTGCCAAATGGGTGGCCAGATATAACTTGAATTACACTGTTGATTTGATAAACTGGAAACAAGTTCAAACTGGGAGTCAAAAGGTAATTGCTATAAAGTATCCTAGTTTCTAGGATTATACATTAGTGGTGAAAAAGAACGGTATAACTAAATTATTTTGTGGTCTTTAGATATTTCAAGGGAACAAAAATGCTTACAATGACGCAGCCATAACAAGTTTAAATGCCACAACAACAAGAGCTTTACGGTTTATTCCATCATCATTTGTAGTTCAACCGTGTATGAGAATTGAGATCTGTGGTGCTAGTAAGTCACATTAATTTGATAATTTCTCTATTGAGGATCTGACAAAGAGTTCGTAAGTTGATAAGTGATATGGAAATTATATTTTATACTGTGATTTCCTTTCTTTCTAGCTCTGTTACCAGACAAACCTACAAACCTCACTGTCACCAACATCAAGTCCAGAAGTGTTAAGTTATCTTGGGTAGATCCTCAGAACACAGGAGAAGGAGACAATAGTAGCTCAGCAGTTCTTACAGGATTTTGGATTAAACTGAAGAAAGAAAACTCTCTTATCCTGAATACCACAACCAAAGGAAATGTTAATGAATATGAAATAGATAATCTCACTCCATACACAAGATACGAAATATCCGTAGCTGCTGGAAATCAACATGGTTTTGGAGAAGAGACTATTACTTCGTTCTTAACATCGGAAGAAGGTGAAATTCAGATAAACACTTCGACCATTCGTAGGATTATCTGTCAATCTGGGTGTGATGCGTTCTTTCATTTCTTGCACAATCAGCAGTTTTTTTCAGATTTACTTTACCTCTATTGCATGGCCTTTTTGATGGGTTGACAGACAGTTCCTTATTTAATGGCATGAAATTGCAACATAACATTTTTGATGATCTCAAATTAACATTTTATATAAGCACCTTATATGTAGTTGTTGTCTAGCTACGTTTTAGTCTGATGTTCATTCTATTTTCTATCTTTGTCTAATTGCTGCTTAAACGTTTCGGTGTGTAAGAGTTAGCCAGCGTGGATGGTTCTCCTAGAGGAGCTACCCGACGCTAGTTATGTTGGATTGGAACAACACTTGCACACATTGGTGATGATCTCGCACATATTGACTGATATTCAGCAGAATTATCATGCATTGTTACCCCCCATACACACTTCCAAATGAAAAAACATTATATTTTATAAGAAACAACTTACCATATATTATCTCACTTGATTTTTAGCTCCAGAAGGTCCACCACTGAATGTCAAAGTCACTGCAGAAAACTCATCATCATTATCTGTCACATGGGATCCTCCTGTAAAAGACAAAAGAAATGGCGAGATCGTCAATTATACTGTGTGTATTTCACATGAAGAAAGTAAACCTTGCTTTAAGGAATATACTACAGAGGAAAATATATTAGTCATCAGAAATTTGAATGCCTCAACCAAATATTATGTTCGTGTTCTTGCAAGTACTAAAGTTGGTCGTGGAAATTACAGCGAAAGTGAAAGGAAATTTACCAATGGAAGTAAGTTCTCCGAAGTAAACCGAAGGCTTGTAGTCAATCTTGCTTCTTTTGGTAGTTACATTTAAACTCTTTTATCTTATTTGTCTGGCAAACTTAAACTGAAATCAACTCAATGCTCCATAAGTGTGATGTTTGATGATTTGACGTTTTGATACGTAGCTCTAGCTGTCTATCTCTACCTTTATCAAATAATTGCTACATGTTTAACAAAAAGTAAATTCTGACAAAGAAGAATTGATCTTTTTTCGTATTTAGATCAACCAAATGTGAGCAGACCTGGAACAGAAAGTACATTGACTTTCTCACTAGAGATTCCTCCAGGAAATTTTAAGTAAGTTCTTAACATTTGTTGCTTCATTGGAGATGAAGATGACATGAGAATGAGATATAAATCATTATCTTTTATACAATCATATTCAAATGTAAATTATTTTCGTTTTTGGTGGTCGCAAATAGATGAAATTGGGAGATGTATAGTTTAAATGGCATGTTGCCCCGAACACTTACTAAATTCCACCAATTACTCAACTTCTTTCGAATTACGTCTGTACAGTAGAAAAAAATCTTAGGTTTAGGTAAGAGATGTCTACTTGCAAGAGAGAAACAAAACCTGACAGAAGGCATCTCGCAATACAAGACTACCATTGGACTCCAAGTTGTACTATTACATACGAATTTGTTTGTAGGCATTTTTACGTCGTGGCTTTGGAATTAAAAGATGGCACAGAAGTTCAATCGCCAGACAGTTACGAGAACAATGACTTAGTGACGTATGCCGAGGCAAGAAAATCAAATGACCCGAAACCTTATATCGCTGCCGTTATAACATCCAAAGATGAAAACATGTTTGTACTTGGTGATGGCAGAAATTCAAGTACTCCAACAGCACGAAGACATAGATCAACTACGAGTGATTATTATAATGGTCCGTTGGAACCTGGTACTAGCTACAGTATATTTCAAAGGATTTTTATTAATGAGGTATTACGGTGAATTAACTTTATATAATGAGATGACAGTTTAGAAACCCAATTATATAAAATTACGAACGATTATTAAAATACAATAAGTATAACACTGCTGAATTAAGAAAGCCAGCCTTTTTGAATTTTATCAATTTGATCCCATTTGTTTTGACATGTTATCTCATTTCTATAAACAATCCTTTTTATCCAACATATTTCCAAGTTCTTAGCTCGTTCTCATTAAGATGGAAGCGTATCCTTTTAATTGTTGCTATCAGCACCTGATAGAGATTCTACTACTTGCTTCTTATGAGGAATATTATTAAAAAATTCCTGTTCCTTGTAGGTATTCAATATACTCTTACCAATTGAAAGGCTTACGTAATAGATAAACGTCGTGTTTCCCACAAAAATTGAAGAAATCCAATTATAATAATTTTGCAATATTCTTTATCATATCATTCCAGGCTGATTATTACTCAACAGAATGGAGCGCTGCAGCTTCAACAACCAACGAAAAACCAGGACGAGAACGAAGTCCAGGCACATGTACGCTTAAATACTTAAAACCTATTTAAACTGTAAGACATTCAAAGTTACTCAATCGTTTTAAAGTATCTTTCCAAATCATTTCAGGTGAAGAAGAAGATGAATTTCTTGGAATTATAGTATTGGCAATTCTTCTGGTCATTTCATTCGTAATTATTGCTTATCTTATCTGCCGAATTCGCGGACTCAAATCACCAACGACTAAGGCAAGCTTAGTGAAGAACAAGATCAACGACAGAAAAAAATCAGATATTAATAATGAAAATCCTGATGAAGATGATGAGAATTATGAACAAGTGGAAGAAAAGTCGCTGTATACATCTCTCAAAAGGCCTGGGGAGAGAGAAAATGATGATCATGTATATAGTCATCTAAATGAAGTACCCAAGGACTGCGGAAATCAGGAGGAAATTGAAGTTTACATTATTGGCGGCTCTTGTACGAAGCCCGTTTAGCATATTTAGTGGATAAACTTAAAAATATAGAAAACAAGTGTACACATTTATAATTTATTGGACAATCAAACTAAAAGTTCTCAATCAGAATAGAACAATATTCATATAATTACATATTTGGTACACAAGAGAATGAGAATTCAAAGTTTGAGTGATCATAAGTTCATCAATTAGCCAATCAGAAATGTTGACTTGTATAACCTGCAGTGACTAAAAGCTAAATAATTACCTATAACTCAATAGTCTATATAGTGATGTAGTACATAATTCCCCTATGACAACAAATTACATATATTTGAACATTGATTGTGAACTTTTTGCCTGGTCATTAAAATATGAAATAGAGAAAAGTGCCCGTGAACTTTTCCCTTCAAAACTAATAGACTTGATTACTACATATATAAGGAATTGCTAATGATAAATGCTGATTAACCACCATCTACTGCACGATAGTGCTTGCTAAATCCTATAAGGCATGGCAGTATGCTGCCACTATGCCTGCAACAATTTGCAACTTGTTCGTTCCGAACATCAAAATTGCTACACCAAAACATCCCAGCAGGGTGCACCTGCTTTGTATGTATGTCTGCAAATAAACTCTTAGCTTTGAGAAAGTACATTTTGAAAATGAATATACAGACACACAGCTTATATTGCTTTCCCTTACGTGTTAGTTAGACTTTTTAAGAATGCAGAGTGAAAGTGTTACTTGATAACTTTCGTAAATGACGTGATTGAACCACAATAGACATAAAGGAAACATTTAGGAATGTTTGATAATTTGTATTCATTCAATTTCAAAGGCACCATAGACTCATGCCGGTTTTCTATGAATATTCAGTCCTATTTTGATTCGTCATATTGCTTCATTTCGTCTTCCGCTTCTACAACGCAAATTTTTAATCTTGTCTCCTTATTTACGAAGTGCTCCTCAAATGAAGAAGATGTTTCCAAAGTGTTTTCATTTTGTAATAATGATTGTGGTTTTCCTGTTTCTACATGGTAAGTTTTCTGTGGTTTATATCATGGATTGATACGTGCTGAAATCAATTTGTCGCCGCTAAATTAATTATCTCATAATAGTTACTTGTAATGATTATCTCAAAACTACACTGTTAACATCAAGGAGTTGATTTAATTCCAATGGAGTTCATTTTTACCTAATATATACTTGTGAATTATGGAGTTTAAACGGGAAGGGGGATGGATCAAAATAGCTGCTTGCAATACAGAATGTACAACAGCGACTAGTAGCGACAATTCATTCGGGTTAACGAATTGAAATATACTTATGTCATATTAGTCATATAAATGAAGTTGTGAAAGACACATGCATTAACCGCTGTGTTACAATCATCTCATATTTACACGGTACTGCATATATAAATGCAAAAGCAAATACATGCAATATTATTTACTTCGTTATTTATTTTTTGTGTTTTGTTTCAGGTTCTGCAGGTTTCTTTGTGAAACATGTAAAGACAGGAATGTGTATAAATGACACAACTATAATACACTCGACAGGCACCTGGGGTAGCGTATCACACTTAGAACTTTCCAACAACTCATGTCTGGATCCAGCTGCACAGTTTCGGTTTCGTGATAATGGAGCCATGTTGAATTTGAAAAGACGGGGATGTCTTGCTGGCTACGCTAAGGCAGGTTTTGGTTATCGTCTTGATGTGTTTTATCTTTACGTTGATGCAGTCAGTTTAGACAGATCTGCTTGTGCTCAGAAACCTGAAGCGAAAATCTATCGTAACATAACCAGACCTCTTGGGGAGGTTTATCTCTATATTATAAACCATACTATAAAAATGAATTTCACACCTGGTGTGCAGTCCTTAAAACAGATAGCAGACTTGCCAACAATAATGGAATAGATCCCTACGTTGGATTGACGACAGATTGTCGTGACGCTGAGGATAAACGTTTTAATTTTGGTAAGTTGCTTTTGTTTGTATGAGTTAATTAGTTTGATGCCTTTGCACATATAAGCTCGATATCTTGAATAGAAAGGAGAAAGAAGGTCCACAGAATTAGCCTTGTAGAAATCCATAGATTATCAGATTTTTCTTATTGCGTAAAAAATCCATCTTACCGTGGATTGCCTGCCATTAAGACATGTGGTTTGGGTGATGATTATAGTTGTGAAGTTGATGTAACATGTCTTGTAAAGAGCCTATGTGATGGTCAACATGAGTGTAATATAACTATGAATGATACTTTGTTCTCTGGCTATCCATGTCCTGGATTGACAAAATATCTTTACTTTGAATATCAATGTAGAGATACACCAAGATCATATCTTTGTGGTACGTTATATATGCATGAGTGCAATGTTCTGATGTTAGTCCAAATTGTTATCAATATGATTCAAAACAAAAACCTTGTGTTTCTAGTTTAAGCAATTTAAGTTTGCTATATTCTTTTGAAAGAAACAATGTCTACCTTATTTTAGTATATACTTATAAACAAAGCTCGGTTTTATTCTTTAGTTCCAAGCGGTCCTCCATTGAATATCAAAACCAAATCAAGAAGTGCATCGTCATTGTCTTTCACCTGGGACCCTCCTGAGAAAAGTAAACGAAATGGCGTCATTATCAGTTATACAGCGTGTGTTTCAGAGTCAGGAAATGGGCCTTGCTTTCTGACATTTATCACAAGTACAAGAGAGTGGGTCGTCAGAAATTTGAATCCATCAACAAAATATTATGTTCGTGTTCTTGCAAGTAATAAAGGTGGTCATGGAAACTATAGTGAAAGTAAAGGATTTTTTACGAATGGAAGTAAGTACAACATGTATATTGACATTTTGTCTGTGGTTATAAGAACATTAAGTTTGGCTTATTTTATGCCGTTAAGTATTTCAGTTTCCTAAGTTCATTACTAAATAGATAGCTGAGTGCACGAGAGAGAGCCCCGTTATGGTAAATTGGCAATAAATTTTACCTATTAACACATCCACATTTTTCTACAGAAGCAGCAAAGAAGGCCATAGCTTCAACATCAAGTACACTTACATTTTCATTGGAAATTCCATCAAAAACGTTTGTGTAAGTTTATTGAGCTTCTGATGGTATCATTAGTTCTAGGTTACTAACACTAACACTAAAAATCTTATCTAAGAAATGCTACTTATTATTAGCGAAGTTATAACACCTATATATCAGCTTGAGATATTTAGAAATTCATTTTTCAGCAAGTGATTTGACTCCAAATTTGGACGCTACAAGTTACTATTCCTACACTGCTGCGAGCGCCAAGCATATTGCAATTGGCAATGAAGATAAAGACTTGGTACAGTATATTATTCGGTTAAGATATGTGAAGAAAGTAAATTTATATTTGTAGGCATTGTTATATCGTGGCTTTGAAATTAAAAGATGGCGAAGAACCTAAATCATCTGGTAGTTACAAGAACAATGACTTAGTGACGTATGCTGAGGCAAGGGAATCACCTGACCCGAGACCTTATATCGCTGCGGTAGTACTCTTCAGCGGAGTTGATGGCAACAAGTTTATACTTGGTGATGGCAGAAATACAAGTGATCCAACATTACGAAGACGAAGATCAACAACGAGTGATTATTATAATGGTCCGTTGGAGCCTGGCACTAGTTATAGTATTTTTCAACGGATTTTTATCAGTGACAAGGTATCATACTTATAGGTTATCACACTTCTTAAGAAGTTAAGCTTTCCTTGTCCAATTTGTTCTTAACAAAAGAAAAGCAGAGAGGTTTACAAACATTTTTTACACAGATGCCAAAACCAAAAGTAGTATCTTTTACATATATAAACACTCGCCTTCTTTACTATAGGGTGACTATTACTCCACAGACTGGAGTCCTGCTTCAAAGACAAATGAATATACCGGTAATCTTTTCAAATATCTTTACCGTATATTTATCGATGACTTAAAGTAATGCTTGCTGTTAACGTAACGAAGTATAGTATTATTAGTCATCATAAACTCAAAAATGTATGGAAAAACAGATTGGAGTGGAAACTTATGGTTACGATATCTTCAAATATGCCTTGTTTTTCTGCATCTCAGGTGGCCCACGTGTACTAACCAACATGTCCAGTGGTGACATCAAGGCAAAGGAAGGTGATCTTGTCAACCTGTGTTCTGCTCAAGGTGAACCTCCAATTTCTTTCAGATGGGAAAAAGACCAGAAGCCATTGGAAAGTTTTATGGTGAAGGACATGCCCTATCGCAGTTCTTTCCTTGTTGTAACAGTGAAAGACCAAACAAGTTTTGGAAAATATATTTGTCACATTCGAGATCGATTCCAAAGCACTACTCATACAATTTGGATAAAAAAACTAGAAGATACAGGTAATTTCGCTTTCTCAGCATTATTATAATAATTTGGAGAGTAAAAGATACAGGTAATACCGGATTCGATTTACTTATCCTTTATATATTTTATAAGAAACGTATTCAGAACAGTAGCACCTTGTACACTCAAGATGATCTTATAACATTGAAGCAAGACATTACAATATCTTGTCTTGTTTATTTCTGAAATGCTTCTGTTCGCAGTGTATTTAAGTTAAAATTGTGGGCTGAAAATATGGATCATTAGTTCTATTACCAAATATATGCAAGAATGTGCAATATTTTCGAAATCATTTGTGTTTTAAATAAGTTTATTCAGAATGATCCCATGTACCAAAGAACACTTTAAGCCATTCAAAGTTAACCCGTTATAGGTGAAGAAAATGGTGAAAAATATCTTGTTGGAATTATAGTATTGGCAATTCTCGTGATAATTCTACTCCTTATCCTCGCCTATTTTATTTATCAAAATCGTCGACTCAAATCATCAAGCACGAAGGAAAACTTGGAGAACAAGACCAACGACATGAAAATCCTGATAAAGATGATGTGAATTATGAACAGGTGGACAATGAACAGTCGACGTATACAACTCCTAATAGGCCTGGGAAAGAAGAAAATGATTATCATGTATATAGTCATCTAAATGAAGTACAGAAGGACTACGAAAATCAGGAAGAAACTGGAATTTAATGCGACATTATTGGATGCTCTTGTACGAAGCCCGTTTAGCATATTTAGTGGATAATCTTAAAATAGAAAACAAGTTTATACATTTATTGGACAACCAAACAGAAAGTTCTCAACCTGAATAGAACAATTATTTACGTAATTACATATTTAGTACATAAGACAATGAGAATTCAAAGTTTGAGTGATCAGAAGTTCACATAAACCAACAGAAATGCTGACTCGTATAATCAATGAATAGAAGCTAGAAATGGGAAACTAGGCAGTATATGAATGGAGCCATAACCATAGATGGAAATAGAATAATTAGTATGTATATATAGTGACGTATAGTTCATAATTCACCTATTCTATAAACCCCACATAACCAGACACGTACCTCCTGGCAACCATCAAACTTGATGTATATAATATAACCCAGCTGGACGCAAGAATTGTGTATATTACTCATATCTGAGAATAACTAAAAATGGTAAAACAGAGACTTTGACCAATCTTTGAAATGACAACTTAAAAGTAAACTCAAAATGTAGTCATATATAGCCTTTGGGTTATCTTGTAACATACGGGATATTATTTTAAAGTACTATTTTTAAAATAATTTAACAACAAATGTACAGGAATGTTTGCAATATTTTGCATGTATTCATTCAATGTCAAAAGCACAGACTTCATGCAGTGTTTCTATGAATATTTATCTTAATTTGCTTTGGCGCTACAATGTTTCATTTCGTCTTCCGCTTCAGCATCTCACAAAGTAAAAAGACGTTCTTACATCTTATCTCGACCGATGTGAAGTGCTTCCTCAATTAAGAAGATGTTTTTCAAGTGTTTCAAGTGGGGTTTCATGGGATTCGTTGTAATTTTCCTGTTTCTGCAGGGTAAGTGTTAAATGTAATCGTTCATAACACGCACTTTAATTAATCCGCTAACGTATCGTGCTGTTAGTTTGGCGTATTAGTCGCAGTATAAAACTCTATTTCACGGAAAATAACGCATTAACCATAAAAGTTATCCAAAATACGGTCTTTATATAGGCCTACTATCATAACAGAGAAACTTATATGTAATGCACACGGAAATAGTATCATGCAAGTAAATAGCGAGTTATCTTAACTAGTATTGATCTTTATTAAAATGCCCTAAGAATAACATATCTGTGTACAGTATATCAAAATATTTCTCCAGTATTAGAAAGGCTTCTTCCCACGGGACTGGATAAATCCAGAAC
The DNA here is from genome assembly GCA_016169945.1 of Trachythela sp. YZ-2020. Classification (NCBI taxonomy): domain Eukaryota; kingdom Metazoa; phylum Cnidaria; class Anthozoa; order Malacalcyonacea; family Clavulariidae; genus Trachythela; species Trachythela sp. YZ-2020. The sequence goes on from JADLSH010000389.1 coordinate 6,657,430, forward strand.
CAACTCAAACTTGTTTGCACGATTCTGCTTTTCGAGTTCACACGAGATGCATGAAACCGGGCGAATTCGTACAAAGCTAACCGTACAAATTGCTGTGAACCAATGAAACCGGGCGAATTCGTACAAAGCTAACCGTACGAATTGCTGTGAGCAAATGAAACCGGACAAATTTTCGTACATTTCCGAACTCTCCGGTCTCCTGTGGACATGGTCTCAAGGTCTCAAGGTAAGACTATTCAGATTTCAATCGTATTTCACTTTAACACAACTTCCGAGGGTCGCGTTATTGAAACCTAATACTGCGGGTCTTTTGGATCAATCCACCTGAAAGATACAATAAGAACTTTGACGTTTCGAGTAAAGGCCCTTCGTCTGAAAGTTAGTTCTACTAACGTCCAGACGAAGGGCCTTCGCTCGAAACTTTCAAGTTCTTATTGTATTAGGTTGATCCAAAAGACCCGCTTTATTTCATCTAGACATTACCTACACTGGCACCACACGTTCGAGATATTATTGAAATCTATTTACTTCCTGATTGACATTAGCATTAAGTTGTTGCATGTAATTATACAGTAGACTGGTTATGCATGAACGCTCTGGCATGAACGTAAAGGGGGCTTGACTCTAATTTCACTTCGTTATAACTAATTACTCAGGCTACCTGTGAGAGCAAAACTCTAAAAACGGACTCAATTTTCCTAATTTTCCTCCGTCAACGTCATGTTTTGTATCTTCCCAGAACGCACTGCGATCTTGTTATATACTTTCAGACGCTTGCCCAGTTTATTTGAATGTTGAAGAAAAATTTTCTCTACCTATTTTTGGTGTATATAGAGCGGCGTCATTGGTTTGTTTTGCGGAAACAAAGCTTTTGTCTATTTCATAAAGCTTTCGATCTGTAAACCCGGATCTTATGATTAGTGCAAATTTACAAATTTTGACAAATATTATACAAATATTAACAGGAAAAAATTCTTGTTTGGGCAACGTAGGGAACTACATGTATAAAAAACATTGTTTGGCAAAAAAACATCTTCCATTTTCTTCCACATTATCCATAACTTGGAGCAAATTTATGTAGTTTTGAGGTATTTGAATTTTTTTCAGGTGCTGCTGGTTTCTTTGTTAAATATGTAAAGACAGGGATGTGTATAAATGACACAAGTATAATAGAGTCGTCAGGTCCTAAATGGGGAAACTTATCTTTCATGGAACTTTCCAACAACTGTCTGGATCCAGCTGCTCAGTTTCGGTTTCGTGATAATGGAGCCATGTTAAATTTGAAACGACAGGGATGTCTTGCTGGCTATGCTAAGAGTGGTTCTGGTTATGGTCTTGATATGTTTTATCTTTACGTTAGCGAAAATTTAGACAATTCTGCTTGTGCTCATGATTCTGAAAGGAAAATCTATCGTGCTATAATCCAGACCGCTTGGGGAGGTTTATCTGTACATTATAAAGGGCGTGGTAAGAGTTTATTTCAGAAATGGTGTGCAGTCCCTAAAACAGATGGCAGACTTGTTAATAATTCAATAGATCCCTACATTGGATTAACAACAACATGTAATGTTGCTGAGGATGAACGTTTTAATTTTGGTAAGTTTCTGTTATACATCTGTTTGGTGTCTTAACACTTTCCAATTAACAAAAATATTTATACGGTGTTGCCAAACCTAATATTCTTCAAATTTTTCACAAAATAGCCTTAACAAAATAACACTGAACTATATAACATATACTACTCGGTTATGTGCCAGTATAAGAATCTATGTGGAACTTGTGATGAATGTGCATGAAGTATTTTTCTTCTATAATTATAGGTTCAGTGACATGTTATGGCAAAACAACAAGTGACGTCAACTGTCCTAAAGATCAGTACATGGTGGTCAAGACTGCATCTTACCGTGGATTACCTGACACAAAGACATGTGGTTTGAATGATGATCACAGTTGTGAAGTTGATGTAACATGTCTTGTTAAGAAACAATGTGATGGTCAACACGAGTGTAGTATAACTGTGGATGATACCTTGTTCTCTGGTGATCCATGTCCTGGATTGACAAAATATCTTCACTTTGAATATCAATGTGGTGATATTCAAAACGGTTATGAAAAAGATTGTGGTACGTATAGCTATATATATATACGGTAGGATTCGTGCCTACCAATGGTCGATGTTAGGTTCATATAACGTTCAACAACGCTCATGCACCCTCTGTTCACTGATGTCACATTAAGCCATTGGTTCATTAGCATATTTTCTTTCTGAAACAACCAGCGCACCCCTCCTATGCTTGGCTAAGGGGGGTGCAGGAGGGGTGAAAATTCCATATCAAATCTGAATTGTGGATTTGACAGGGCATTTATCAAACAAAATCAAGTATCTGGCCATTGATAGGCCTTTTTGACCATCTAGGCAATCATATTTTTCAAAAAATTTCTGACAAGATGACCCTGCTTCGGACGCCGGCCACACCCTGCTTCATGATCAGCACCCGCTTAGCACCCCCCCTCTATCAGATCATGCTGGATCCATCCCTGGAAACAACTACCGGCGAAATCCTGCATGGGCCATCACATTCCTTCTCGTACTTCAATTAAATCAATTAAATTAAGTACAAAATAATTCCACTGGAGTTAGATTGATTTTTTTAAATTTATCAATGTTCAAGCTATGTATAAACTTAAGTCACCGAATTGGACCAACTGTATTGTTTTCTTTTTATATAGTCCTTTATGTGTCTCTGTCAAATTCATCTCAGTCAAACGAAGGTTTCGTAAAGATCACAACTAACAGTGGAACCAAGAGTGTTTGCGTAAAAAGTTTAAAGAACAAAACCAAGGATATTGTTTGTCGTCAATTGGGCTACACGAGTGCAGACTCTCTTGTTAATATAACCGCTCCATCGGACACCAAAGATGAAATATTTTCTGGAAGTATAGACTGCAATGGTGGCGAGAATGACTTATCTCAATGTTCGATTACTACTACTGCTAAAGAAAATTGTTCTGAGCTTTCGTACATAAAATGTAAGTATTTAGATAGGTATAGATGACGTGAACAAAAGTTGGAGAAAGAGAATTGAATGCACAAACGGAAGGGTAGAAGAGATATAAGATATGTAAATAAGGACCGTATAACATTTATATTGTTTATTGCAGGTCAAATTTGTGAGAAGCCACTGTTAGAAGACAAACAAAAAATTCCTGATTCGTCATTCACTGCCTCAGGTTCTTCAGAAGGTCACAGTGCTTCTGATGCAAGGATATCTAGTGGTAGTTCTTGGTGTGCTCCTGTCTCGGATCACAAACATTATCTTCAAGTAGACTTAGGAAGACTTTATGTGGTCTTGACTGTCGCAACATTTGGAGATAGTACTAGTGCCAAATGGGTGACGTCATTTCATCTTAATTATACTGTTGATTTGTCAAACTGGACATCAGCTAGGAATTTGGTAATTGCCATATATTATTTTTGAGGCTTATACATTTCTATTAATATATTTTGTGGTAAAAAGAACGGTATAGCTAATTCAATCAATATTTTTCTTCATTGCATGCATAAATGCACTTACTAAACTTATTATAGTAACATTTATTCCTAGATAATTACATTTTTGCTATTCTTGTCTTTAGATATTGAAAGGAAATAAAAATGCTTACAATGATGCAGCCATACGAAATATCTCCGAAGGCATAAAAACAAGAGCATTACGGTTTATTCCATTAACATATGTAGGTCAACCGTGTATGAGAATTGAGATCTGTGGTACTGGTAAGTTGTATATTTGTCTAATGAGAATATAATATAGATTCAATATTTGTGTAATACCTTCGGTTTATATTAATGACAGTGCATGTATTAGTATTATCCCTAGTCTTTTGTCGATCGCAACATGTTCGCAAGTTCTGGGATTGATATGTGTTCTTCCAAAGCACGTTTATCTTAACATACAAATGATACAAAGATGCAAATTATATCTTATACTATGATTTCCTTACTTTCTAGCTCTATTTCCAGACAAACCTACAAACCTCACGGTCACCAACATCACGTCTAGAAGTGCTGAAATATCTTGGATAGATCCTGAGAACTCAGGAGATGGAAATCTTACAAGATTTTGGATCAAAATGAAGAAAGAAAACTCTTTTATCCTGAATACCGCAACCAAAGAAAAAGTTAATGAATATAAAATAGATATTCTCAATCCGTACACAAGATACGAAATATCCGTAGCTGCTGGAAATCAACATGGTTTTGGTGAAGAGACTAGTATTACTTCGTTTTTAACATCGGAAGAAGGTGAGAGTTAAACGCTTATAGACCAGTTCGTAGGATTATTTTTCAATCTGCATGGGTGCGAGGTTATCTTTGATTCTTTGCAAAAGAGTAGGTTTTAGCAAAGTTTTATGATCACGCCTACATTTTCAATGATTTTAATACGTAGTGTTGATCGTTGCCCCTAAATCCTGCATCGGGATGTTGAAAAATCAAAAGTCAAGTGTATTTAAAATTGCTGCTTACAAGTTGCAGTATGTAAGGGTTGAAGCAACATTCGCACATATTGGTAACATTCGTCTACATATCGTGCGCAAAATTCTATTTTATAACAAACAACTTACTCCATATCGTCTCACTTGATTTTTAGCTCCAGAAGGTCCTCCACTGAATGTTAAAGTCACTGCAGAAAACTCATCATCATTATCTGTCACATGGGATCCTCCTGAAAAAGACAAAAGAAATGGCGAGATCGTCAATTATACTGTGTGTATTTCACACGAAGAAACTAAACCTTGCTTTAAAGAATATACTACAAAGAAAAAGGTGCAAGTCATCGACAATTTGAATGCCTCAACCAAATATTATGTTCGTGTTCTTGCAAGTACTAAAGTTGGTCGTGGAAACTACAGTGAAAGTAAAGCGATATTTACAAATGGAAGTAAGTGATCCCCTTTCATTATATGAGAAAGCGAAAATCGAAAATCTTTGTTTCATTTGCTCTTTTTATTAACATCATGTTCGTATAATTTGTATGCTCGAGGGTTTGTAGATTACGCCTTTGTTCGAAATGTCGACATTTTTGTTATATCTTTCAGGTAGTTCGACTCTACAAACCCTCAAGCATATCGTTTATCGCTATCTACACTGGAACCACGCATTCGTATTATTTGTGTAGCTTTATCAAGTAAATGCTATATTTTTATCCAAGGACAAATATTTTTTTCCGTATTTAGAACAACCAGGGGTGGTCACAAATGGAAGAGAAAGTACACTAACTTTCACATTACAGATTCCTTCAGAAAATTTTACGTAAGTCCTAAACTTTTAAAAAACCACACTGAAACATTAACAAAGCCACCTTGCAGTAAGGACTACCTACACAGTACGTTTACATACTCATATTTGATGTGCATTTATCACATATAGAAATATGTTTGTAGGCATTTTTACGTCGTAGCTTTGAAAAGAAAAGACGACGAAGAACCTAAGTCACCTAGCAGTTACGACAACAATGATTTAGTGACGTACACCAAGGCCAAGGAATCAAATGACCCGAAAGCTTATATCGCCGCCGTAATATCATCCAAGGATAAAAACATGTTTGTACTTGGTGATGGCAGAAATTCAAGTAATCCAACATCACGAAGACGTAGATCACCTACAAGTGATTATTATAATGGGCCGCTGGAACCTGGCACTAGTTACAGTATTTTTCAAAGGATTTTTATCAATGACAAGGTATCATGCTTATAGCTTATCCAATTTCTCCTTGAAAAATGAAAAGCAGAGAGGTTTACAAGCATTTTTACACGATGATGCCAAACAAAAAGTAGTATCTTTTACTTAACGTATAAACAAACTTTCGCCTGCTTTACTGTAGGGTGATTTTTACTCCACAGACTGGAGTCCTCCTTCAAAGACAAGTGAATATACAGGTACATATCTTCCAAAACAACTTTACTCTATCTTATACACAACTTAAATAGTATGATCTGCTTGTAACGTAACTAAGTATAGTAAGTTTAGTCAACACAAACTCAAAAACAAACAGGAAAAACAGATTGGAGTACAAATTTATAGTCACCATATCTTGAAATATGCCTTGTTTTTCTGCATCTCAGGTGGCCCACGTGTACTGACCAACATGTCCAGTGGTGACATAAAGGCAAAGGAAGGTGATCTTGTCAGCCTACTGTGTTCTGCTCAAGGTGAATCTCCAATTTCTTTCAGCTGGGAAAAAGATCAGAAGTCCCTGAAAAGTTTTGTAGAAAAGGAAAAGCCCCATCGCAGTTCTTTCCTTGTTGTAACAGTGAAAGACCAAACACGTTTTGGAAAATATATTTGTCATATCCGAGATCGATTTACAAGTACTACTCATACAATTTCGGTAGTAAAAGATACAGGTAATCTCGCCTTTTCAACTTTATTTCAGTATCAGGCATGCACTTTTTTTCCACTTACTTAAACCAGATTAGCGAGCGAAAACAGCTTGTTGATTGTACATATTCCAAATACATCTTCTCAATCATTCAACTTTCAGGCACGGAAGAAGATTGTGAAAGTTGTGGAAAACATCTTGTAGGAAATATAGTATTAATAATTCTCCTGGTCATTTTACTCGTTATTATTGCGTATTTGGTTTATCGAAGTCGTGCCAAGTCATCAAGAATTAAAAAAAACTTGGAGAACAAGACCAACGACAGAAATAATTCAAAAGATATTTATGAAAATCCTGACAAAGATGATGTCAATAATGATGAACAAGTGGAAAATGAACAGTCGACGTATACAGCTCTCAAAAGGCCTGGGAAGGACAAAAATGATGATCATGTATATAGTCATCTAAATGAAGTACACAAGGACAACGAAAATCAAAAAGAAACTGGAATTTAATGTCATATTATTGGACGCTCTTGTACGAACGAAGTCCGTTTAGCATATTTAGTGGATAAACTTAAAATGGAAAACAAGTGTATACATTTATTGGACAACCAAACTAAAAGTTCTCAACCTGAATAGAACAATTATTTACGTAATTACATATTTAGTACATAAGACAATGAGAATTCAAAGTTTGAGTGATCAGAAGTTCACATAAACCAACAGAAATGCTGACTCGTATAATCAATGAATAGAAGCTAGAAATGGGAAACTAGGCAATATATAAATGGAGCCATAACCATAGATGGAAATAGAATAATTAGTATGTATATATAGTGACGTATAGTTCATAATTCACCTATTCTATAAACCCCACATAACCACTGGCAACCATCAAACTTGATGTATATAATATAACCCAGCTGCACGCAAGAATTGTGTATATTACTCATATCTGAGAATAACTAAAAATGGTAAAACAGAGACTTTGACCAATCTTTGAAATGACAACTTAAAAGTAAACTCAAAATGTAGCCATATATAGCCTTTGGGTCATCTTGTAACATACGGGATATTATTTTAAAGTACTATTTTTAAAATAATTTAACAACAAATGTACAGGAATGTTTGCAATATTTTGCATGTATTCATTCAATTTCAAAAGCACAGACTTCATGCAGTGTTTCTATGAATATTTATCTTATTTTGCTTTAGCGCTACAATGCTTCATTTCGTCTTCCGCTTCAGCATTTCACAAAGTAAAAAGACGTTCTTACATCATATCTCGACCGATGTGAAGTGCTTCCTCAATTAAGGAAATGTTTTTCAAGTGTTTCAAGTGGGGTTTCATGGGATTCGTTGTAATTTTCCTGTTTCTGCAGGGTAAGTGTTAAATGTAATCGTTCATAACACGCACTTTAATTAATACGCTAATGTATCGTGCTGTTAGTTTGGCGTATTAGTCGCAGTATAAAACTCTATTTCACGGAAAATAACGCATTAACCATAAAAGTTATCCAAAATACGGTCTTTATATAGGCCTACTATCATAACAGAGAAACTTATATGTAATGCACACGGAAATAGTATCATGCAAGTAAATAGCGAGTTATCTTAACTAGTATTGATCTTTATTAAAATGCCCTAAGAATAACATATCTGTGTACAGTATATCAAAATATTTCTCCAGTATTAGAAAGGCTTCTTCCCACGGGACTGGATAAATCCAGAACCAACTCAAACTTGTTTGCACGATTCTGCTTTTCGAGTTCACACGAGATGCATGAAACCGGGCGAATTCGTACAAAGGTAACCGTACGAATTGCTGTGTGAGCAAATGAAACCGGACAAATTTTCGTACATTTCCGAACTCTCCGGTCTCCTGTGGACATGGTCTCAAGGTCTCAAGGTAAGACTATTCAGATTTCAATCGTATTTCTCTTTAACACAACTTCCGAGGGTCGCGTTATTGAAACCTAATAATGCGGGTCTTTTGGATCAATCCACCTGAAAGATACAATAAGAACTTTGACGTTTCGAGTAAAGGCCCTTCGTCTGAAAGTTAGTTCTACTAACGTCCAGACGAAGGGCCTTCGCTCGAAACTTTCAAGTTCTTATTGTATTAGGTTGATCCAAAAGACCCGCTTTATTTCATCTAGACATTACCTACACTGGCACCACACGTTCGAGATATTATTGAAATCTATTTACTTCCTGATTGACATTAGCATTAAATTGTTGCATGTAATTATACAGTAGACTGGTTATGCATGAACGCTCTGGCATGAACGTAAAGGGGGCTTGACTCTAATTTCACTTCGTTATAACTAATTACTCAGGCTACCTGTGAGAGCAAAACTCTAAAAACGGACTCCATTTTCCTAATTTTCCTCCGTCAACGTCATGTTTTGTATCTTCCCAGAACGCACTGCGATCTTGTTATATACTTTCAGACGCTTGCCCAGTTTATTTGAATATTGAAGAAAAATTTTCTCTACCTATTTTTGGTGTATATAGAGCGGCGTCATTGGTTTGTTTTGCGGAAACAAAGCTTTTGTCTATTTCATAAAGCTTTCGATCTGTAAACCCGGATCTTATGATTAGTGCAAATTTACAAATTTTGACAAATATTATAAAAATATTAATCAAAAAATTCTTGTTTCGGCAACGTAGGGAACTACATGTATAAAAATATTTTTTGGCAAAAAAACATCTTCCATTTTCTTCCACATTATCCATAACTTGGAGCAAATTTATGTAGTTTTGAGGCATTTGAATTTTTTTCAGGTGCTGCTGGTTTCTTTGTTAAATGTGTAAAGACAGGGATGTGTATAAATGACACAAGTATAATAGAGTCATCAGGACCTAAATGGGGAAACTTATCTTTCATGGAACTTTCCAACAACTGTCTGGATGAAGCTGCACAGTTTCGGTTTCGTGATAATGGAGCCATGTTAAATTTGAAACGACAGGGATGTCTTGCTGGCTATGCTAAGAGTGGTGCTGGTTATCGTCTTGATATGTTTTATCTTTACGTTAGCGAAAATTTAGACAATTCTGCTTGTGCTCATGATTCTGAAAGGAAAATCTATCGTGCTATAACCCAGACCTCTTGGGGAGGTTTGTCTGTACATTATAAAGGGCGTGGTAAGAGTTTATTTCAGAAATGGTGTGCAGTCCCTAAAACAGATGGCAGACTTGTTAATAATTCAATAGATCCCTACATTGGATTAACAACAACATGTAATGTTGCTGAGGATGAACGTTTTAATTTTGGTAAGTTTCTGTTATACATCTCTTTGGTGTCTTAACACTTTCCAATTAACAAAAATATTTATACGGTGTTGCCAAACCTAATATTCTTCAAATTTTTCACAAAATAGCCTTAACAAAATAACACTGAACTATATAACATATACTACTCGGTTATGTGCCAGTATAAGAATCTATGTGGAACTTGTGATGAATGTGCATGAAGTATTTTTCTTCTATAATTATAGGTTCAGTGACATGTTATGGCAAAACAACAAGTGACGTCAACTGTCCTAAAGATCAGTACATGGTGGTCAAGACTGCATCTTACCGTGGATTACCTGCCACGAAGACATGTGGTTTGAATGATGATCACAGTTGTGAAGTTGATGTAACATGTCTTGTTAAGAAACAATGTGATGGTCAACACGAGTGTAATATAACTGTGAATGACAACTTGTTCTCTGGTGATCCATGTCCTGGATTGACAAAATATCTTCACTTTGAATATCAATGTGGTGATATTCAAAACGCTTATGAAAAAGATTGTGGTACGTATAGCTATATATATATACGGTAGGATTCGTGCCTACCAATGGTCGATGTTAGGTTCATATAACGTTCAACAACGCTCATGCACCCTCTGTTCACTGATGTCACATTAAGCCATTGGTTCATTAGCATATTTTCTTTCTGAAACAACCAGCGCACCCCTCCTATGCTTGGCCAAGGGGGGGGTGCAGGAGGGGTGAAAATTCCATATCAAATCTGAATTGTGGATTTGACAGGGCATTTATGAAACAAAATCAAGTATCTGGCCATTGATAGGCCTTTTTGACCATCTAGGCAATCATATTTTTCAAAAATTTTCTGACAAGATGACCCCTTGACCCTGCAGGGGGTCCTTAGTGATGATTCACCCTGCTTCGGACGCCGGCCACACCCTGCTTCATGATCAGCACCCGCTTAGCACCCCCCCTCTATCCGATCATGCTGGATCCATCCCTGGAAACAACTACCGGCGAAATCCTGCATGGGCCATCACATTCCTTCTCGTATTTCAATTAAATCAATTAAATTAAGTACAAAATAATTCCACTGGAGTTAGATTGATTTTTTTAAATTTATCAATGTTCAAGCTATGTATAAACTTAAGTCACCGAATTGGACCAACAGTATTGTTTTCTTTTTATATAGTCCTTTATGTGTCTCTGTCAAATTCATCTCAGTCAAACGAAGGTTTCGTAAAGATCACAACTAACAGTGGAACCAAGAGTGTTTGCGTAAAAAGTTTAAAGAACAAAACCAAGGATATTGTTTGTCGTCAATTGGGCTACACGAGTGCAGACTCTCTTGTTAATATAACCGCTCCATCGGACACCAAAGATGAAATATTTTCTGGAAGTATAGACTGCAATGGTGGCGAGAATGACTTATCTCAATGTTCGATTAATACTACTTCTCAAGAAAGTTGCTCTGAGCTTTCGTACATAAAATGTAAGTATTTAGATAGGTATAGATGACGTGAACAAAAGTTGGAGAAAGATAATTGAATGCACAAACGGAAGGGTAGAAGAGATATAAGATATGTAAATAAGGACCATATAACATTTATATTGTTTATTGCAGGTCAAATTTGTGAGAAGCCACTGTTAGAAGACGAACAAAGATTTCGTGATTCGTCATTCACTGCCTCAGGTTCTTCAGAAGGTCACAGTGCTTCTGATGCAAGGATATCTAGTGGTAGTTCTTGGTGTGCTCCTGTCTCGCATGACAAACATTATCTTCAAGTAGACTTAGGAAGACTTTATGTGGTCTTGACTGTCTCAACATTTGGAGATAGTACTAGTGCCAAATGGGTGACGTCATTTCATCTTAATTATACTGTTGATTTGTCAAACTGGACATCAGCTAGGAATTTGGTAATTGCCATATATTATTTTTGAGGCTTATACATTTCTATTAATATATTTTGTGGTAAAAAGAACGGTATAGCTAATTCAATCAATATTTTTCTTCATTGCATGCATAAATGCACTTACTAAACTTATTATAGTAACATTTATTCCTAGATAATTACATTTTTGCTATTCTTGTCTTTAGATATTGAAAGGAAATAAAAATGCTTACAATGATGCAGCCATACGAAATATCTCCGAAGGCATAAAAACAAGAGCATTACGGTTTATTCCATTAACATATGTAGGTCAACCGTGTATGAGAATTGAGATCTGTGGTACTGGTAAGTTGTATATTTGTCTAATGAGAATATAATATAGATTCAATATTTGTGTAATACCTTCGGTTTATATTAATGGCAGTGCATGTATTAGTATTATCCCTAGTCTTTTGTCGATCGCAACATGTTCGCAAGTTCTGGGATTGATATGTGTTCTACCAAAGCAAGTTTATCTTAACATACAAATGATACAAAGATGCAAATTATATCTTATACTATGATTTCCTTTCTTTCTAGCTCCATTTCCAGACAAACCTGCAAACCTCACGGTCACCAACATCACGTCTAGAAGTGCTGAAATATCTTGGATAGATCCTGAGAACTCAGGAGATGGAAATCTTACAAGATTTTGGATGAAAATGAAGAAAGAAAACTCTCTTATCCTGAATACCGCAACCAAAGAAAAAGTTAATGAATATAAAATAGATATTCTCAATCCATACACAAGATACGAAATATCCGTAGCTGCTGGAAATCAACATGGTTTTGGTGAAGAGACTATTACTTCGTTCTTAACATCGGAAGAAGGTGAGTGTTAAACGCTTAGACCAGTTCGTAGGATTATTTTTCAATCTGCATGGGTGCGAGGTTATCTTTGATTCTTTGCAAAAGAATAGGTTTTAGCAAGGTTTTATGATCGCGCCTACATTTTCAATGATTTTAATACGTAGTGTTGATCGTTGCCCCTAAATCCTGCATCGGGATGTTGAAAAATCAAAAGTCAAGTGTATTTAAAATTGCTGCTTACAAGTTGCAGTATGTAAGGGTTGAAGCAACATTCGCACATATTGGTAACATTCGTCTACATATCGTGCACAAAATTCTATTTTTATAAGAAACAACTTACCAAATATTATCTCACTTGATATTTAGCTCCAGAAGGTCCTCCACTGAATGTCAAAGTCACTGCAGAAAACTCATCATCATTATCTGTCACATGGGATCCTCCTGAAAAAGACAAAAGAAATGGCAAGATCGTCAATTATACTGTGTGTATTTCACGAAGAAACTAAACCTTGCTTTAAAGAATATACTACAAAGAAAAAGGTGCAAGTCATCGACAATTTGAATGCCTCAACCAAATATTATGTTCGTGTTCTTGCAAGTACTAAAGTTGGTCGTGGAAACTACAGTGAAAGTAAAGCGATATTTACAAATGGAAGTAAGTGATCCCCTTTCATTATATGAGAAAGCGAAAATCGAAAATCTTTGTTTCATTTGCTCTTTTATTAACATCATGTTCGTATAATTTGTATGCTCGAGGGTTTGTAGATTACGCCTTTGTTCGAAATGTCGACATTTTTGTTATATCTTTCAGGTAGTTCGACTCTACAAACCCTCAAGCATATCGTTTATCGCTATCTACACTGGAACCACGCATTCGTATTATTTGTGTAGCTTTATCAAGTAAATGCTATATTTTTATCCAAGGACAAATATTTTTTTCCGTATTTAGAACAACCAGGGGTGGTCACAAATGGAAGAGAAAGTACACTAACTTTCACATTACAGATTCCTTCAGAAAATTTTACGTAAGTCCTAAACTTTTAAAAAACCACACTGAAACATTAACAAAGCCACCTTGCAGTAAGGACTACCTACACAGTACGTTTACATACTCATATTTGATGTGCATTTATCACATATAGAAATATGTTTGTAGGCATTTTTACGTCGTAGCTTTGAAAAGAAAAGACGACGAAGAACCTAAGTCACCTAGCAGTTACGACAACAATGATTTAGTGACGTACACCAAGGCCAAGGAATCAAATGACCCGAAAGCTTATATCGCTGCCGTAATATCATCCAAGGATAAAAACATGTTTGTACTTGGTGATGGCAGAAATTCAAGTAATCCAACATCACGAAGACGTAGATCACCGACAAGTGATTATTATAATGGGCCGCTGGAACCTGGCACTAGTTACAGTATTTTTCAAAGGATTTTTATCAATGACAAGGTATCATGCTTATAGCTTATCCTTGTCCAATTTCTCCTTGAAAAATGAAAAGCAGAGAGGTTTACAAGCATTTTTACACGATGATGCCAAACAAAAAGTAGTATCTTTTACTTAACGTATAAACAAATTTTCGCCTGCTTTACTGTAGGGTGATTTTTACTCCACAGACTGGAGTCCTCCTTCAAAGACAAGTGAATATACAGGTACATATCTTCCAAAACAACTTTACTCTATCTTATACACAACTTAAATAGTATGATCTGCTTGTAACGTAACTAAGTATAGTAAGTTTAGTCAACACAAACTCAAAAACAAACAGGAAAAACAGATTGGAGTACAAATTTATAGTCACCATATCTTGAAATATGCCTTGTTTTTCTGCATCTCATGTGGCCCACGTGTACTGACCAACATGTCCAGTGGTGACATAAAGGCAAAGGAAGGTGATCTTGTCAGCCTACTGTGTTCTGCTCAAGGTGAATCTCCAATTTCTTTAAGCTGGGAAAAAGATCAGAAGTCCCTGAAAAGTTTTATAGAAAAGGAAAAGCCCCATCGCAGTTCTTTCCTTGTTGTAACAGTGAAAGACCAAACAAGTTTTGGAAAATATATTTGTCATATCCGAGATCGATTTACAAGTACTACTCATACAATTTCGGTAGTAAAAGATACAGGTAATCTCGCCTTTTCAACTTTATTTCAGTATCAGACATGCACTTTTTTTCCACTTACTTAAACCAGATTAGCGAGCGAAAACAGCTTGTTGATTGTACATATTCCAAATACATCTTCTCAATCATTCAACTTTCAGGCACGGAAGAAGATTGTGAAAGTTGTGGAAAACATCTTGTAGGAAATATAGTATTAATAATTCTCCTGGTCATTTTACTCGTTATTATTGCGTATTTGGTTTATCGAAGTCGTGCCAAGTCATCAAGAATTAAAGAAAACTTGGAGAACAAGACCAACGACAAAAATAATTCAAAAGATATTTATGAAAATCCTGACAAAGATGATGTCAACAATTATGAACAAGTGGAAAATGAACAGTCGACGTATACAGCTCTCAAAAGGCCTGAGAAGGACAAAAATGATGATCATGTATATAGTCATCTAAATGAAGTACACAAGGACAACGAAAATCAAAAGGAAACTGGAATTTAATGTCATATTATTGGATGCTCTTGTATGAAGTCCGTTCAGCATATTTAGTGGATAAACTTAAAATGGAAAACAAGTGTATACATTTATTGGACAACCAAACTAAAAGTTCTCAACCTGAATAGAACAATTATTTACGTAATTACATATTTACTACATAAGACAATGAGAATTCAAAGTTTGAGTGATCAGAAGTTCACAGAAACCAACAGAAATGCTGACTCCTATAACTAATGAATAAAAGCTGGAAATGGGAAAGACATCCTATATAGATACCGTTGAAACATGGCAATATAAAATGGAGCCATAACAATAGATGGAAATAAAATAATTAACGGTTAGACTATGGTGTATATATAGAGACATATTCATAATTCCCCTATTCCTTAAACCCCACATAACCAGACTTCCTCAACCATCAAACTTGTTGATTCAACATATAACCCAGCTGGACGCAAGAATTGTGTATATTAGTCATATCTGAGAATAATTAAAAATGGTAAAACAGAGACTTTAATTGACCAAACTTTGAAATGGCAACTTAAAAGTATACTCTAATAAATATAGTTGTAATATTTTGCATGTATTCATTCAATTTCAAAAGCACAGACTTCATGTAGTGTTTCTATGAATATTTATCTTAATTTGCTTTGGCGCTACAATGTTTCATTTCGTCTTCCGCTTCAGCATCTCACAAAGTAAAAGACGTTCTTACATCTTATCTCGACCGATGTGAAGTGCTTCCTCAATTAAGAAGATGTTTTTCAAGTGTTTCAAGTGGGGTTTCATGGGATTCATTGTAATTTTCCTGTTTCTGCAGGGTAAGTGTTAAATGTAATCGTTCATAACACGCACTTTAATTAATCCGCTAACGTATCGTGCTGTTAGTTTGGCGTATTAGTCGCAGTATAAAACTCTATTTCACGGAAAATAACGCATTAACCATAAAAGTTATCCAAAATACGGTCTTTATATAGGCCTACTATCATAACAGAGAAACTTATATGTAATGCACAAGGAAATAGTATCATGCAAGTAAATAGCGAGTTATCTTAACTAGTATTGATCTTTATTAAAATGCCCTAAGAATAACATATCTGTGTATACAGTATATCAAAATATTTCTCCAGTATTAGAAAGGCTTCTTCCCACGGGACTGGATAAATCCAGAACCAACTCAAACTTGTTTGCACGATTCTGCTTTTCGAGTTCACACGAGATGCATGAAACCGGGCGAATTCGTACAAAGCTAACCGTACAAATTGCTGTGTGAACCAATGAAACCGGGCGAATTCGTACAAAGCTAACCGTACGAATTGCTGTGTGAGCAAATGAAACCGGACAAATTTTCGTACATTTCCGAACTCTCCGGTCTCCTGTGGACATGGTCTCAAGGTCTCAAGGTAAGACTATTCAGATTTCAATCGTATTTCACTTTAACACAACTTCCGAGGGTCGCGTTATTGAAACCTAATACTGCTGGTCTTTTGGATCAATCCACCTGAAAGATACAATAAGAACTTTGACGTTTCGAGTAAAGGCCCTTCGTCTGAAAGTTAGTTCTACTAACGTCCAGACGAAGGGCCTTCGCTCGAAACTTTCAAGTTCTTATTGTATTAGGTTGATCCAAAAGACCCGCTTTATTTCGTCTAGACATTACCTACACTGGCACCACACGTTCGAGATATTATTGAAATCTATTTACTTCCTGATTGACATTAGCATTAAATTGTTGCATGTAATTATACAGTAGACTGGTTATGCATGAACGCTCTGGCATGAACGTAAAGGGGGCTTGACTCTAATTTCACTTCGTTATAACTAATTACTCAGGCTACCTGTGAGAGCAAAACTCTAAAAACGGACTCAATTTTCCTAATTTTCCTCCGTCAACGTCATGTTTTGTATCTTCCCAGAACGCACTGCGATCTTGTTATATACTTTCAGACGCTTGCCCAGTTTATTTGAATGTTGAAGAAAAATTTTCTCTACCTATTTTTGGTGTATATAGAGCGGCGTCATTGGTTTGTTTTGCGGAAACAAAGCTTTTGTCTATTTCATAAAGCTTTCGATCTGTAAACCCGGATCTTATGATTAGTGCAAATTTACAAATTTTGACAAATATTATACAAATATTAACAGGAAAAAATTCTTGTTTGGGCAACGTAGGGAACTACATGTATAAAAAACATTGTTTGGCAAAAAAACATCTTCCATTTTCTTCCACATTATCCATAACTTGGAGCAAATTTATGTAGTTTTGAGGTATTTGAATTTTTTTCAGGTGCTGCTGGTTTCTTTGTTAAATATGTAAAGACAGGGATGTGTATAAATGACACAAGTATAATAGAGTCGTCAGGTCCTAAATGGGGAAACTTATCTTTCATGGAACTTTCCAACAACTGTCTGGATCCAGCTGCTCAGTTTCGGTTTCGTGATAATGGAGCCATGTTAAATTTGAAACGACAGGGATGTCTTGCTGGCTATGCTAAGAGTGGTTCTGGTTATGGTCTTGATATGTTTTATCTTTACGTTAGCGAAAATTTAGACAATTCTGCTTGTGCTCATGATTCTGAAAGGAAAATCTATCGTGCTATAATCCAGACCGCTTGGGGAGGTTTATCTGTACATTATAAAGGGCGTGGTAAGAGTTTATTTCAGAAATGGTGTGCAGTCCCTAAAACAGATGGCAGACTTGTTAATAATTCAATAGATCCCTACATTGGATTAACAACAACATGTAATGTTGCTGAGGATGAACGTTTTAATTTTGGTAAGTTTCTGTTATACATCTGTTTGGTGTCTTAACACTTTCCAATTAACAAAAATATTTATACGGTGTTGCCAAACCTAATATTCTTCAAATTTTTCACAAAATAGCCTTAACAAAATAACACTGAACTATATAACATTACTACTCGGTTATGTGCCAGTATAAGAATCTATGTGGAACTTGTGATGAATGTGCATGAAGTATTTTTCTTCTATAATTATAGGTTCAGTGACATGTTATGGCAACACAACAAGTGACGTCAACTGTCCTAAAGATCAGTACATGGTGGTCAAGACTGCATCTTACCGTGGATTACCTGACACAAAGACATGTGGTTTGAATGATGATCACAGTTGTGAAGTTGATGTAACATGTCTTGTTAAGAAACAATGTGATGGCCAACATGAGTGTAATATAACTGTGAATGACAACTTGTTCTCTGGTGATGCTTGTCCTGGATTGACAAAATATCTTCACTTTGAATATCAATGTGGTGATATTCAAAACGCTTATGAAAAAGATTGTGGTACGTATAGCTATATATATATATATACGGTAGGATTCGTGCCTACCAATGGTCGATGTTAGGTTCATATAACGTTCAACAACGCTCGTGCACCCTCTGTTCACTGATGTCACATTAAGCCATTGGTTCATTAGCATATTTTCTTTCTGAAACAACCAGCGCACCCCTCCTATGCTTGGCTAAGGGGGGTGCAGGAGGTGAAAATTCCATATCAAATCTGAATTGTGGATTTGACAGGGCATTTATCAAACAAAATCAAGTATCTGGCCATTGATAGGCCTTTTGACCATCTAGGCAATCATATTTTTCAAAAATTTCTGACAAGATGACCCTGCTTCGGACGCCGGCCACACCCTGCTTCATGATCAGCACCCGCTTAGCACCCCCCCTCTATCAGATCATGCTGGATCCATCCCTGGAAACAACTACCGGCGAAATCCTGCATGGGCCATCACATTCCTTCTCGTACTTCAATTAAATCAATTAAATTAAGTACAAAATAATTCCACTGGAGTTAGATTGATTTTTTAAATTTATCAATGTTCAAGCTATGTATAAACTTAAGTCACCGAATTGGACCAACTGTATTGTTTTCTTTTATATAGTCCTTTATGTGTCTCTGTCAAATTCATCTCAGTCAAACGAAGGTTTCGTAAAGATCACCACTAAGAGTGGAACCAAGAGTGTTTGCGTAAAAAGTTTAAAGAACAGCGCCAAGGATATTGTTTGTCGTCAATTGGGCTACACGAGTGCAGACTCTCTTGTTAATATAACCGCTCCATCGGACACCAAAGATGAAATATTTTCTGGAAGTATAGACTGCAATGGTGGCGAGAATGACTTATCTCAATGTTCGATTAATACTACTTCTAAAGAAAGTTGCTCTGAGCTTTCGTACATAAAATGTAAGTATTTATGACGTGAACAAAAGGTATAGATGACGTGAACAAAAGTTGGAGAAAGATAATTTAATACACAAACGGAAGGGTAGAAGAGATAAGATATGTAAATAAGGACCGTATAACATTTATATTGTTTATTGCAGGTCATATTTGTGACAGACCACTGTTAGAAGATAAACAAAGAATTCCAGATTCGTCATTCACTGCCTCAGCTTCTTCAGAAGGTCACAGTGCTTCTGATGCAAGGATATCTAGTGGTAGTTCTTGGTGTGCTCCTGTCTTGGATGACAAACATTATCTTCAAGTGGATTTAGGAAGACTTTATGTGATATATAATTTCGTAACATTTGGCGATATAACCAGCCCCAAATGGGTGGCCACGTACAACTTGAATTATACTGCTGATTTGTCAAACTGGAGATCAGCTAGGAATTTGGTAATTGCCATATATCATTTTTCAGGCTTACAATTTCTATTAATATATTTTGTGGTAGAAAAGAACGGTATAGCTAATTTAACATTTTTCTCCATTGCAAAACCTATGATAGCCTAGTAACATTTTATTCCTAAATAATTACACTTTTGCTATTCTTGTCTTTAGATATTGAAAGGAAATAAAATGCTTACAATGATGCAGCCATACGAAATATCTCCGAAGGCGTAAAAACAAGAGCATTACGGTTTATGCCATTATCATATGTAGGTCAACCGTGTATGAGAATTGAGATATGTGGTACTGGTAAGTTGTATCATTTGTCTAATGATAATTTTATGTAGATTCGGTATTTGTGTAACACGTTCGGTAATTTATATTGATGGCTGTGCATGCATGTCGATCTGTCTTCTTCCAAAGCAAGTTTATCTTAACATACAAATGATACAAAGAAGCAAATTATATTTTATGATTTCCTTTCTTTCTAGCTCCATTTCCAGACAAACCTGCAAACCTCACGGTCACCAACATCACGTCTAGAAGTGCTGAAATATCTTGGATAGATCCTGAGAACTCAGGAGATGGAAATCTTACAAGATTTTGGATGAAAATGAAGAAAGAAAATTCTCTTATCCTGAATACCGCAACCAAAGAAAAAGTTAATAAATATAAAATAGATATTCTCAATCCATACACAAGATACGAAATATCCGTAGCTGCTGGAAATCAACATGGTTTTGGTGAAGAGACTATTACTTCGTTCTTAACATCGGAAGAAGGTGAGTGTTAAACGCTTAGACCAGTTCGTAGGATTATTTTTCAATCTGCATGGGTGCGAGGTTATCTTAGATTCTTTGCAAAAGAATAGGTTTTAGCAAGGTTTTATGATCGCGCCTACATTTTCAATGATTTTAATACGTAGTGTTGATCGTTGCCCCTAAATCCTGCATCGGGATGTTGAAAAATCAAAAGTCAAGTGTATTTAAAATTGCTGCTTACAAGTTGCAGTATGTAAGGGTTGAAGCAACATTCGCACATATTGGTAACATTCGTCTACATATCGTGCACAAAATTCTATTTTTATAAGAAACAACTTACCAAATATTATCTCACTTGATATTTAGCTCCAGAAGGTCCTCCACTGAATGTCAAAGTCACTGCAGAAAACTCATCATCATTATCTGTCACATGGGATCCTCCTGAAAAAGACAAAAGAAATGGCAAGATCGTCAATTATACTGTGTGTATTTCACACGAAGAAACTAAACCTTGCTTTAAAGAATATACTACAAAGAAAAAGGTGCAAGTCATCGACAATTTGAATGCCTCAACCAAATATTATGTTCGTGTTCTTGCAAGTACTAAAGTTGGTCGTGGAAACTACAGTGAAAGTAAAGCGATATTTACAAATGGAAGTAAGTGATCCCCTTTCATTATATGAGAAAGCGAAAATCGAAAATCTTTGTTTCATTTGCTCTTTTTATTAACATCATGTTCGTATAATTTGTATGCTCGAGGGTTTGTAGATTACGCCTTTGTTCGAAATGTCGACATTTTTGTTATATCTTTCAGGTAGTTCGACTCTACAAACCCTCAAGCATATCGTTTATCGCTATCTACACTGGAACCACGCATTCGTATTATTTGTGTAGCTTTATCAAGTAAATGCTATATTTTTATCCAAGGACAAATATTTTTTTCCGTATTTAGAACAACCAGGGGTGGTCACAAATGGAAGAGAAAGTACACTAACTTTCACATTACAGATTCCTTCAGAAAATTTTACGTAAGTCCTAAACTTTTAAAAAACCACACTGAAACATTAACAAAGCCACCTTGCAGTAAGGACTACCTACACAGTACGTTTACATACTCATATTTGATGTGCATTTATCACATATAGAAATATGTTTGTAGGCATTTTTACGTCGTAGCTTTGAAAAGAAAAGACGACGAAGAACCTAAGTCACCTAGCAGTTACGACAACAATGATTTAGTGACGTACACCAAGGCCAAGGAATCAAATGACCCGAAAGCTTATATCGCTGCCGTAATATCATCCAAGGATAAAAACATGTTTGTACTTGGTGATGGCAGAAATTCAAGTAATCCAACATCACGAAGACGTAGATCACCGACAAGTGATTATTATAATGGGCCGCTGGAACCTGGCACTAGTTACAGTATTTTTCAAAGGATTTTTATCAATGACAAGGTATCATGCTTATAGCTTATCCTTGTCCAATTTCTCCTTGAAAAATGAAAAGCAGAGAGGTTTACAAGCATTTTTACACGATGATGCCAAACAAAAAGTAGTATCTTTTACTTAACGTATAAACAAATTTTCGCCTGCTTTACTGTAGGGTGATTTTTACTCCACAGACTGGAGTCCTCCTTCAAAGACAAGTGAATATACAGGTACATATCTTCCAAAACAACTTTACTCTATCTTATACACAACTTAAATAGTATGATCTGCTTGTAACGTAACTAAGTATAGTAAGTTTAGTCAACACAAACTCAAAACAAACAGGAAAAACAGATTGGAGTACAAATTTATAGTCACCATATCTTGAAATATGCCTTGTTTTTCTGCATCTCATGTGGCCCACGTGTACTGACCAACATGTCCAGTGGTGACATAAAGGCAAAGGAAGGTGATCTTGTCAGCCTACTGTGTTCTGCTCAAGGTGAATCTCCAATTTCTTTAAGCTGGGAAAAAGATCAGAAGTCCCTGAAAAGTTTTATAGAAAAGGAAAAGCCCCATCGCAGTTCTTTCCTTGTTGTAACAGTGAAAGACCAAACAAGTTTTGGAAAATATATTTGTCATATCCGAGATCGATTTACAAGTACTACTCATACAATTTCGGTAGTAAAAGATACAGGTAATCTCGCCTTTTCAACTTTATTTCAGTATCAGACATGCACTTTTTTTCCACTTACTTAAACCAGATTAGCGAGCGAAAACAGCTTGTTGATTGTACATATTCCAAATACATCTTCTCAATCATTCAACTTTCAGGCACGGAAGAAGATTGTGAAAGTTGTGGAAAACATCTTGTAGGAAATATAGTATTAATAATTCTCCTGGTCATTTTACTCGTTATTATTGCGTATTTGGTTTATCGAAGTCGTGCCAAGTCATCAAGAATTAAAGAAAACTTGGAGAACAAGACCAACGACAAAAATAATTCAAAAGATATTTATGAAAATCCTGACAAAGATGATGTCAACAATTATGAACAAGTGGAAAATGAACAGTCGACGTATACAGCTCTCAAAAGGCCTGAGAAGGACAAAAATGATGATCATGTATATAGTCATCTAAATGAAGTACACAAGGACAACGAAAATCAAAAGGAAACTGGAATTTAATGTCATATTATTGGATGCTCTTGTATGAAGTCCGTTCAGCATATTTAGTGGATAAACTTAAAATGGAAAACAAGTGTATACATTTATTGGACAACCAAACTAAAAGTTCTCAACCTGAATAGAACAATTATTTACGTAATTACATATTTACTACATAAGACAATGAGAATTCAAAGTTTGAGTGATCAGAAGTTCACAGAAACCAACAGAAATGCTGACTCCTATAACTAATGAATAAAAGCTGGAAATGGGAAAGACATCCTATATAGATACCGTTGAAACATGGCAATATAAAATGGAGCCATAACAATAGATGGAAATAAAATAATTAACGGTTAGACTATGGTGTATATATAGAGACATATTCATAATTCCCCTATTCCTTAAACCCCACATAACCAGACTTCCTCGCAACCATCAAACTTGTTGATTCAACATATAACCCAGCTGGACGCAAGAATTGTGTATATTAGTCATATCTGAGAATAATTAAAAATGGTAAAACAGAGACTTTAATTGACCAAACTTTGAAATGGCAACTTAAAAGTATACTCTAATAAATATAGTTGTAATATTTTGCATGTATTCATTCAATTTCAAAAGCACAGACTTCATGTAGTGTTTCTATGAATATTTATCTTAATTTGCTTTGGCGCTACAATGTTTCATTTCGTCTTCCGCTTCAGCATCTCACAAAGTAAAAAGACGTTCTTACATCTTATCTCGACCGATGTGAAGTGCTTCCTCAATTAAGAAGATGTTTTTCAAGTGTTTCAAGTGGGGTTTCATGGGATTCATTGTAATTTTCCTGTTTCTGCAGGGTAAGTGTTAAATGTAATCGTTCATAACACGCACTTTAATTAATCCGCTAACGTATCGTGCTGTTAGTTTGGCGTATTAGTCGCAGTATAAAACTCTATTTCACGGAAAATAACGCATTAACCATAAAAGTTATCCAAAATACGGTCTTTATATAGGCCTACTATCATAACAGAGAAACTTATATGTAATGCACACGGAAATAGTATCATGCAAGTAAATAGCGAGTTATCTTAACTAGTATTGATCTTTATTAAAATGCCCTAAGAATAACATATCTGTGTATACAGTATATCAAAATATTTCTCCAGTATTAGAAAGGCTTCTTCCCACGGGACTGGATAAATCCAGAACCAACTCAAACTTGTTTGCACGATTCTGCTTTTCGAGTTCACACGAGATGCATGAAACCGGGCGAATTCGTACAAAGCTAACCGTACAAATTGCTGTGTGAACCAATGAAACCGGGCGAATTCGTACAAAGCTAACCGTACGAATTGCTGTGTGAGCAAATGAAACCGGACAAATTTTCGTACATTTCCGAACTCTCCGGTCTCCTGTGGACATGGTCTCAAGGTCTCAAGGTAAGACTATTCAGATTTCAATCGTATTTCACTTTAACACAACTTCCGAGGGTCGCGTTATTGAAACCTAATACTGCTGGTCTTTTGGATCAATCCACCTGAAAGATACAATAAGAACTTTGACGTTTCGAGTAAAGGCCCTTCGTCTGAAAGTTAGTTCTACTAACGTCCAGACGAAGGGCCTTCGCTCGAAACTTTCAAGTTCTTATTGTATTAGGTTGATCCAAAAGACCCGCTTTATTTCGTCTAGACATTACCTACACTGGCACCACACGTTCGAGATATTATTGAAATCTATTTACTTCCTGATTGACATTAGCATTAAATTGTTGCATGTAATTATACAGTAGACTGGTTATGCATGAACGCTCTGGCATGAACGTAAAGGGGGCTTGACTCTAATTTCACTTCGTTATAACTAATTACTCAGGCTACCTGTGAGAGCAAAACTCTAAAAACGGACTCAATTTTCCTAATTTTCCTCCGTCAACGTCATGTTTTGTATCTTCCCAGAACGCACTGCGATCTTGTTATATACTTTCAGACGCTTGCCCAGTTTATTTGAATGTTGAAGAAAAATTTTCTCTACCTATTTTTGGTGTATATAGAGCGGCGTCATTGGTTTGTTTTGCGGAAACAAAGCTTTTGTCTATTTCATAAAGCTTTCGATCTGTAAACCCGGATCTTATGATTAGTGCAAATTTACAAATTTTGACAAATATTATACAAATATTAACAGGAAAAAATTCTTGTTTGGGCAACGTAGGGAACTACATGTATAAAAAACATTGTTTGGCAAAAAAACATCTTCCATTTTCTTCCACATTATCCATAACTTGGAGCAAATTTATGTAGTTTTGAGGTATTTGAATTTTTTTCAGGTGCTGCTGGTTTCTTTGTTAAATATGTAAAGACAGGGATGTGTATAAATGACACAAGTATAATAGAGTCGTCAGGTCCTAAATGGGGAAACTTATCTTTCATGGAACTTTCCAACAACTGTCTGGATCCAGCTGCTCAGTTTCGGTTTCGTGATAATGGAGCCATGTTAAATTTGAAAAGACGGGGATGTCTTGCTGTCTATGCTAAGGGTGGTTCTGGTTATGGTCTTCAAATGTTTTATCTTTACGTTAGCGAAAATTTAAATATTTCTGCTTGTGCTCATGATTCTGAAAGGAAAATCTATCGTGCTATAATCCAGACCGCTTGGGGAGGTTTATCTGTACATTATAAAGGGCGTGGTAAGAGTTTATTTCAGAAATGGTGTGCAGTCCCTAAAACAGATGGCAGACTTGTTAATAATTCAATAGATCCCTACATTGGATTAACAACAACATGTAATGTTGCTGAGGATGAACGTTTTAATTTTGGTAAGTTTCTGTTATACATCTGTTTGGTGTCTTAACACTTTCCAATTAACAAAAATATTTATACGGTGTTGCCAAACCTAATATTCTTCAAATTTTTCACAAAATAGCCTTAACAAAATAACACTGAACTATATAACATTACTACTCGGTTATGTGCCAGTATAAGAATCTATGTGGAACTTGTGATGAATGTGCATGAAGTATTTTTCTTCTATAATTATAGGTTCAGTGACATGTTATGGCAACACAACAAGTGACGTCAACTGTCCTAAAGATCAGTACATGGTGGTCAAGACTGCATCTTACCGTGGATTACCTGACACAAAGACATGTGGTTTGAATGATGATCACAGTTGTGAAGTTGATGTAACATGTCTTGTTAAGAAACAATGTGATGGCCAACATGAGTGTAATATAACTGTGAATGACAACTTGTTCTCTGGTGATGCTTGTCCTGGATTGACAAAATATCTTCACTTTGAATATCAATGTGGTGATATTCAAAACGCTTATGAAAAAGATTGTGGTACGTATAGCTATATATATATATATACGGTAGGATTCGTGCCTACCAATGGTCGATGTTAGGTTCATATAACGTTCAACAACGCTCGTGCACCCTCTGTTCACTGATGTCACATTAAGCCATTGGTTCATTAGCATATTTTCTTTCTGAAACAACCAGCGCACCCCTCCTATGCTTGGCTAAGGGGGGTGCAGGAGGGGTGAAAATTCCATATCAAATCTGAATTGTGGATTTGACAGGGCATTTATCAAACAAAATCAAGTATCTGGCCATTGATAGGCCTTTTTGACCATCTAGGCAATCATATTTTTCAAAAAATTTCTGACAAGATGACCCTGCTTCGGACGCCGGCCACACCCTGCTTCATGATCAGCACCCGCTTAGCACCCCCCCTCTATCAGATCATGCTGGATCCATCCCTGGAAACAACTACCGGCGAAATCCTGCATGGGCCATCACATTCCTTCTCGTACTTCAATTAAATCAATTAAATTAAGTACAAAATAATTCCACTGGAGTTAGATTGATTTTTTAAATTTATCAATGTTCAAGCTATGTATAAACTTAAGTCACCGAATTGGACCAACTGTATTGTTTTCTTTTTATATAGTCCTTTATGTGTCTCTGTCAAATTCATCTCAGTCAAACGAAGGTTTCGTAAAGATCACCACTAAGAGTGGAACCAAGAGTGTTTGCGTAAAAAGTTTAAAGAACAGCGCCAAGGATATTGTTTGTCGTCAATTGGGCTACACGAGTGCAGACTCTCTTGTTAATATAACCGCTCCATCGGACACCAAAGATGAAATATTTTCTGGAAGTATAGACTGCAATGGTGGCGAGAATGACTTATCTCAATGTTCGATTAATACTACTTCTAAAGAAAGTTGCTCTGAGCTTTCGTACATAAAATGTAAGTATTTATGACGTGAACAAAAGGTATAGATGACGTGAACAAAAGTTGGAGAAAGATAATTTAATACACAAACGGAAGGGTAGAAGAGATAAGATATGTAAATAAGGACCGTATAACATTTATATTGTTTATTGCAGGTCATATTTGTGACAGACCACTGTTAGAAGATAAACAAAGAATTCCAGATTCGTCATTCACTGCCTCAGCTTCTTCAGAAGGTCACAGTGCTTCTGATGCAAGGATATCTAGTGGTAGTTCTTGGTGTGCTCCTGTCTTGGATGACAAACATTATCTTCAAGTGGATTTAGGAAGACTTTATGTGATATATAATTTCGTAACATTTGGCGATATAACCAGCCCCAAATGGGTGGCCACGTACAACTTGAATTATACTGCTGATTTGTCAAACTGGAGATCAGCTAGGAATTTGGTAATTGCCATATATCATTTTTCAGGCTTACAATTTCTATTAATATATTTTGTGGTAGAAAAGAACGGTATAGCTAATTTAACATTTTTCTCCATTGCAAAACCTATGATAGCCTAGTAACATTTTATTCCTAAATAATTACACTTTTGCTATTCTTGTCTTTAGATATTGAAAGGAAATAAAAATGCTTACAATGATGCAGCCATACGAAATATCTCCGAAGGCGTAAAAACAAGAGCATTACGGTTTATGCCATTATCATATGTAGGTCAACCGTGTATGAGAATTGAGATATGTGGTACTGGTAAGTTGTATCATTTGTCTAATGATAATTTTATGTAGATTCGGTATTTGTGTAACACGTTCGGTAATTTATATTGATGGCTGTGCATGCATGTCGATCTGTCTTCTTCCAAAGCAAGTTTATCTTAACATACAAATGATACAAAGAAGCAAATTATATTTTATGATTTCCTTTCTTTCTAGCTCCATTTCCAGACAAACCTGCAAACCTCACGGTCACCAACATCACGTCTAGAAGTGCTGAAATATCTTGGATAGATCCTGAGAACTCAGGAGATGGAAATCTTACAAGATTTTGGATGAAAATGAAGAAAGAAAATTCTCTTATCCTGAATACCGCAACCAAAGAAAAAGTTAATAAATATAAAATAGATATTCTCAATCCATACACAAGATACGAAATATCCGTAGCTGCTGGAAATCAACATGGTTTTGGTGAAGAGACTATTACTTCGTTCTTAACATCGGAAGAAGGTGAGTGTTAAACGCTTAGACCAGTTCGTAGGATTATTTTTCAATCTGCATGGGTGCGAGGTTATCTTAGATTCTTTGCAAAAGAATAGGTTTTAGCAAGGTTTTATGATCGCGCCTACATTTTCAATGATTTTAATACGTAGTGTTGATCGTTGCCCCTAAATCCTGCATCGGGATGTTGAAAAATCAAAAGTCAAGTGTATTTAAAATTGCTGCTTACAAGTTGCAGTATGCAAGTGTTGAAGCAACATTCGCGCATACTGGTAACATTCGTCTACATATCGTGCACAAAATTATATTTTTATAAGAAACAACTTACTCCATATCGTCTCACTTGATTTTTAGCTCCAGAAGGTCCTCCACTGAATGTCAAAGTCACTGCAGAAAACTCATCATCATTATCTGTCACATGGGATCAGCCTGTAAAAGACAAAAGAAATGGCGAGATCGTCAATTATACTGTGCGTATTTCACACGAAGAAACTAAACCTTGCTTTAAAGAATTTACTACAGAGATGCAGGATCTAGTCATCAGAAATTTGAACGCCTCAACCAAATATTATGTTCGTGTTCTTGCAAGTACTAAAGTTGGTCGTGGAAATTACAGCGAAAGTAAAGGGAAATTTACCAATGGAAGTAAGTGTTTCCCTTTCATTATGAGGAAGCGAAAATCTTTATTATAAACCGAAGGCTTGTGGTCTTGCAATCTTGTTTCTTTTTGTATTTTTATTCACACTCATTTTGCATAATTTGTGTATCCTTATCGAAAAAATTCCACATATTTAACGAAGAACAAAGAAGAATTAATATGTATTTTTCGTATTTAGAACAAACAGAGAAGGCCATAAATAAAACAGAAAGTACACTAACTTTCACACTACAGATTCCTTCAGGAAACTTTACGTAAGTTCATAACGTTTGATGCTTCATTGCCGATAATGATGAGACGCATTTCACTAGTACATGGTTATATGTTTCATCTAATCAGGTTTCGTATTTTTCATAACCCAAAACTACTTTTGGAATAGCGACTAACAGAATAAATACATTTTTAGGCATTATTACGTCGTGGCTTTGAAATTAAATGACAGCCCCGAAAAACCTAAATCATCTGACAGTTACGAGAACAATAAGTTAGTGACGTATGCTAAGGCAGAAAACTCAACCATTCCGATACCTTATATCGCTGCAGTATTTACATCCAGCGGTGTTAATGGAAACATGTTTATACTTGGTGATGGCAGAAATACAACTGATCCAACATCACGAAAACGAAGATCTACCTCAAGTGATTATTATAATGGTCCGCTGGAGCCTGGCACTAGTTACAGTATTTTTCAACGGATTTTTATCAATGACAAGGTATTGCTCTATCATTATCCCTGCATGCAAAGAGAAGTTATACATATCGCCTCGTTTTCAAATGTTTTGGAAAAATCGAAATTACTGTAATAAATACTATCAATTGATATTATTATAAATAGTCATTTATGCTTAACATTGCTATACTTTTTATTATATCATTCCAGGATGACTATTACTCCACAGATTGGAGTCCTGCTTCAAAAACAGTCCGAGAAAAAACACCAACACCAACACCAACACCAACATCAAAAACAACAAAAAACCCACCAATACCACCATTAGGTATTCGCTTAAATACTTATAGTGCTCAGCTTACTTCACTTCACTTCACTTCACTTCACTTCACTTCACTTCACTTCACTTCACTTCACTTCACTTCACTTCACTTCACTTCACTATGCTTCAACAGTTTCTAGCGTAAATTTGATTAATACTAAATATGATTAATACTAAGCCTTGAGGAAAACCTCAAACAGGAAAGAATTTTCTCAATTCCAGGGTATATGTCATCAAATATGTCCGTAATTATATGACAGTAAATATTTACTGTCCTTCTTTTATTCCTTAATAGTTGTCACTGTGATAGTAATTGTTGTTCCAATAGCTGGTGGTGGTACATTGGTGATAATTATAATTATATTCAAAAGGTAATCAGACTAAGAGATATCTAAACGGCGGTTGACTGTTGTGTAAAACTGCCTGAAAAATACGATAAGAACTTCGACGTTTCGAGCGAAGGCCCTTCGTCTGGAAGTTAGTAGAATGGGTCGGGGAAAAACATGTGCTTTTATAGTGAATACAAAGGCGATCACGTGATAAAAGATTAACCAATCAGATGGATTTAATCAAAACAAACTTTAAACAGATATTTACCCTATGTGCCAATTCAACCTACTCCTTTATATATAACTTTCTTCTTAAAGGTACTTTGACATCCTATATTTCAGACGAAAGCGTAAGCAAAATTCTGCACGAGATTGTCAACAGGATGAAGAAATTGACAAAAGAAGTGGTCCCCCCGTGATCGCCTCCGATGATTCTATTGAAGTGATTACTGAAGTGGAGCAGAATGCTGATGATGATAGAGCGGAGGTTCAAATTGAGGATAAAAAGACAGATCCTGTTTTGAATGACGTTAATGATAATCAACAACGTATGTAACTTTATGTTAACCTGTCTGGCGTTAGACAAAGTAAAATACTAAAGTAGGGCGCATCTGGGCGCATTGCAAGCTAATGGGTTAACAAGAGGCACTGGCAGATAGTTTTGCTAACCCATTAACTGGCAGTACCCTACCACTGACGAGTAAGATCGTCTGGTGTTAGACAGGGTAAAATACTCTAGCGTTAGACAGAATGAAATACTAAAGTAGGGCGCATCTGGGCGCATTGCAAGCTGCGATGGGTTAATGATCATACAGCGGAACATGAAGTAATATTGGCCTGGTTTATATTAAAAGCAGATCGCCCGTTAGACTTATCACCTGTCTGAGTGTAATTGACGAGCTATCCAGGCGAATTTGCTGAATAGCTCAATGTATACTGGCAATTGTTCTGCGAACGAATCACGCCTGACACAATCAATGGTATCAACAGCTGTTAACTTTAAAAACTTTTCAGCTGTTGCTGCGCGAATACATAATCCAATTCTAGTGGAAGAATTCGGCGATCATGTGAACTACTTAAGACAGAATGATAACAAAGAATTCAAGCTGGACTATGAGGTGCGTCTCTAACAATTAACTGCTTTTAAATCAGAAATTTGCAGCAAAAGCCCTTCTTTGGCCTTCCCTCGAAACGTCGAAGTGGTTATGATCTTCAGGTCATTCAGACACAAACCACGACAGTTGTAATAAAACTTCCACTAAGTCTGTTATCTCTAATTTCCAGGACTTACCAACCGCTCGCATTTCCAAAGGGGATATCTCAAAGAGAGCTTTCAACGGACCAAAAAACAGATACGGCAACGCAGTTACATGTAAGTACGGCTTGATATTATCCTATCCTATGAATGAAGAAAGTATTCTTTATGGAAACGATTCTCGGATATTTCAGATAATCACTCTCGTGTCATACTCTCTGGCGACGAGAAATCAGACTACATCAATGCCTCGTACATTAATGTAAGTGGAAATGTGAACATGCTTGGGTTAGCGTACTGTATTGCTCACATGGAGGTTTTTCAGTAATTTTGATTGGCCGTTGATCATTTTTGCCGATTTTTAATAACTTTGCAGGGCTTGACTGACAAGTATTACATCGCGACACAAGGTACTGTAAAGAACGTACTGAACTCTTTATATACTGATAACATTTGAGGCATTCCTCCAAAACCTTGCAAGCTTAACCTTGTTACGTTCGTTTATTAGGACCAACACCAGAAACAGTGAACGACTTCTGGCGTATGATTTTTGAACACAAATGTCCAACTGTTGTGATGTTGACGACATTGAAGGAGATGAGAAAGGTTTCGTATATTATCACTTTTTACTTCACAAACAAGAATTAAGAAGCTTTGCCAAGGGGAAGGGTTAAACACGTATGCTTCTTCTTGACAGACAAAGTGTGAGAAATATTGGCCTGATGAGTCCGATATGTATGGAGATATTAAAGTGACTGCCGAAAAGACAAGAACATTTGCAGACTATGTTACTCGGATATTTATCGTCGAGAAGGTAACATTAACATTTAAATGAAGCTATTGCGAAATTTATGCAGATTATTGGAATGTAATCAACATAGCCACAATCTATATTCACCATTATCTGAAATATTAATATTGCAAAGTAAGGAATGATCTTTATCTAGGGTGATGAAAACCATAGTGTGCAACAGTTCCACTTCAAGTCATGGCCAGACTACGGCGTTCCTCTCTACCCAACACAGATCTTGACTTTCAGAAGACATTTCAAGGCTTTTCACAAGACTACAACAGGTCCAGCCGTGATTCATTGCAGGTAAGAAGTAAAGTTAATAGACAGTCTAATTAAGTTTTGGACGCTCTCTGGTTTAATATATTAATTTATTCTACGAACTTTCGACTGCCAGTCTGCAGTCTTCGATGGCTAATAAGCAGTGGCGTGCTGGCTTGTGTTCGCCAGGGGAGGCCAGCTGGAAATTTTGCGCCCCACTGTAATATGTGTATGGTTGAGCGTCGTAGACGCGAGACCTCTATGGGGGTCCGGGGGCATGCACCCCCGGGAAAATTTTGAAATTTCGAGTCCCTGAAATGCTATTTCTTGCGTTTTGGGTGGCGATTTGACGAAATTCTGAGAATTATAAAACATCGTATAAAATAAAAATGCGCAAGAAACAATATATAATTCATAGAGGACTTAGCTTTTTTTCTTAAACAATTAAAGAAAAGTAGCCGGCGAATATTCATGAAGTTACCAGTGATCGTAAGCCAAATCACTTCACATTTCACAATTAACAATTTACATCCTTTGAGATATTACAGACTGGACAGTAATGCTTGTAGTTGTAGGTAGGCTGGTGAGTTTTTAATCCTCGTATAAGTCGTATTCCGACTAACAGGCATATCGGAAATCACTAATATTTATCGGATAAGTTTTATCAGATAAACGACAATGTATCAATCATTAACAATCTCAAACTCTTTTTCTCTCGTTGGCTCATTGGATCTGACAAAATTCCAATTCGTACTAGCGCTTTTGTGTGCGCTTTTGTGTGCGCTTTTGTGTGCGCTTTTGTGTGCGCTTTTGCGTGCGCTTTTGTGTGCGCTTTTGTGTGCGCTTTTGTGTGATTTGTGCAATTTCGGCGCCCCATTTATGTTTTGGCGCCCCCTAAAAAACCTTCGCTGGGGGGGCCACGCCCCCCCCCCTGCCAGTACGCCACTGCTAATAAGAATGATTGAAAACCATGCTTACAATGAAAACCATGCTTACAAAACAGTGGTTTACAATTACATATAGAAACAAAATGAAATATTTAATATAATATAGAAACATGTTTTTCAATCATTCTTATTACCCATCGAAGACTGCAGACTGGCAGTGGAAAGCCTCGTAGAATAAATATAATATATTAAACCAGAGAGTGTCCAAAACTTAATATGAATCATTCTGGTTTCGCTTCAAACATCTTTAAAGACAGTCTAATGGTTAAATTAAGAAAGACACTACGAAATGATGAAACGCAGAATGAATGTAAGGAAGAAAGAAGGAAACAACAAGATAGAAAGAAAGTAGGAAGAAAGGTGGAACGAATGATTGAAAAAAGGATGGAACATGGAAGTATAGATAAATAAAAAGAAAACAAGAAAAGCGACTAAAGAAATAACAGATGCATGATAACAAATAGACAACACAGAAGATTGTGATATAATGTTATTTTTTCATTTTCCACGCAGTGCTGGAGTAGGTCGTACAGGAGTGTTCATCGCTGTGGACAAAACTTTGGATAATCTTGACAAAGAAAAGAAAGATAGCATCGATATCTTTGGCTTTGTGAAGGACATGAGAACAAGACGTGTTAACATGGTGCAAACTGCGGTAAGTGTTTGTTAGCCGATGGTTGGGAATAACCTTAAGGCTCAGAGCAATCCAATAGCCAGTGGAGATAGATGTGAAAAGTAAATTTACACTGTTCTAACACAAGAATATTCTGTTAAACATTCAGGAACAGTATGTGTTCATTCATGACGCCATCGTTGATCACATCAAGTGTGGAGCAAACGAAGTTGAAGCTACTCAAGTCATGATTGAGATTAAAAAATTATCACAGAAAAACGAAAATGGCCAGACTGGATTTGAAGAGAAGTTTAAAGTATGTCAACATATGAAGTGCTCGACTTTGTCGTCTTGTCAAAAAGCCATAGCCAAACTACAAGACATTGTCGTTGAAACATTCAAAAATCTTAATGTTTCCTCAAATCACAGTTCAGATGTTTTCTTGCTTGCCCACCTTTTGGAAACATCATTGCTGAAACAAAATTTGCTTCTCGGGAAGTAAAAGTGGTTCCTAACAAGTGCAAAAATACATTTTGTTTCCCAAGTATGAAAAACCCCCAATTTTTCCTGGTTTGCCGACCTTCGGGGAACATGGCTTGGAAACACTGTTTCCTAGTTTGCCCACCTTTGGGAAACATGACTTGGAAACAGTGTCTCTTGGTTTGCCCACATTTGGGAAAGATTGCTAGGAAACAATGTTTTCTGGTTTGCTCAGTCCCACGTCTTAATAAACACAGAACAGATTACAATGTTTTCTTTTGCCTCGTACAGCGTCTGAACACAGTCTCACCGCAGTTGCTGGAGGAGCAATGCGAAGCAGGACTCTCGGAGGAGAACAGAAAGAAAAATCGAAAGTCTGGAATTTATCCATGTACGTCAGAAATGAGTTTCCAAGTTTGATTTCTTTTGCCAAATATATAATTAGATTTAGGAAGTTAATTATTCACATATTGAATTGATAGCATGGTATAGGATTGCTTGTTTCAGTACATTGTTTGATATTTTGCATATCTTCCTTTTCCAGCTGAATTTTCTCGTCCCTATCTTCGCCATATTGAAAATGTCGAGAACTCGGATTACATAAATGCTTGTTACGTTGATGTAAGTTTGTTATTCTCCTTGTGAAATAAAATTCAAATTAGTACTTTTCTTGATTCTAAATTATATCATGAGTTGTCCAAGATGACGTTATTATTCGGAATTTGTTTCGCTCTGTATTTCAAAGCCCTTGGGACAGAGCTGTGGCATTTGTGGTATTTTGTGGCTGTCAACCTGGCATATTTCTTATCCTTTTCCAAAATTCGTCTATTAACCAGATTGTTTATTGATCTTGTTAGGGATATCTTGGCAAGAATTACTTCATTGCAACACAAACACCTCTTGAGGAGACAATTAACGACTTCTGGAGGATGGTATTTCATCACAACTCCTCCACAATTGTCATGTTAAATCAGTTACGAGAAGACGACGAGGTTTGCAAGGCTTCGCTGCCTGATTAAGTAAAGATACGCTTTACCAATCATATGAAGATATACGTATTTTTTGCTTTCTTTAGGAATATCCGATGTTCTGGCCAACGCAGAGAGCCAAACCTCAGTCGTTTGGACCAACTACAGTAATGTTAGACTCTTTTGTCAAGAAAGAAGATATTGTTGTCAGAAAATTTGTTGTTTCACCGTCACCGGTAAGTACGCGTATAACATTTCTTACAAGAATATCTGCAAGTAACAGGTTGTTAAAGTAACTTTGTAAAACTTTTGCAAACTTAGGATTTGAAAGAAGGTCGTATGGTGCGAATGATTCACTACATGTCCTGGCCAGACCATGAAGTGCCAGAAAATGTTGACGATATTGTGAAACTTTTGTCTGAAGTTGAAGACTCTCAGAGAGCAGCGGAGAATAAAGGACCTGTCATTGTCGTCTGCAGGTTAGTAATTAATTAAGCTAATTATCAATCAATGAATCAATTAATTATTAAGAATCAATTAGATCTAATTAAATCAGACTACATCAATTAAGCCCTAGCTAGTCCAATAAATGCTCACATATATTCACCTTTTCATCTAGCGACGGCACTGGAAGAAGTGGAACCTACATTGCAATTTCTAATCTTGTGGACAGAGTGAAAGTTGTTCAAGTCATTGACGTCTTTCAATGTATCAAACTGATCCGTTGCAAGCGTCCGCAGTTTGTTGAAACAGCGGTAAGTTTTGGTGACATACATTATTTGGAATTTTAAAGTGCTCTATTAGAAGTATTACTGTTAGCTTTGACAGACGACATTGTGTTGAAATGATGACATACCGGAAATTAAGAACGACATACAACACAAACTTCGTCCAAACCAAGAGCGCCAATGCATTCCAGAAAGTGTGGGAGGGACGCAAAATATTATAGTAATATAATAGACCAAACTGATATGACAGAAATACGTTAGAATACAATAACAGTACATCGAAAGTAAGATATTTATCAATATTTTATAAAAATCAGTATAGGTAATGTTGTTGTGTTTTCTTATTTCTTTAGGCTCAATTTAAGCTTTGTTATTATGCTGTGACAAGTGTGTTGAAATCATTCAATGCATATTCAAACTTTACTGGCCTTGAAAAATGAAAGACATCGTTGGATAACAATATTTATGTAAAACATAGCTATAGAGAAAACATATCTATCGTATGAACACTATCGTAATCATTGCACAGACTACAGTAGAGTTGTTAATTGTAGTTTTGAAAACATTCAAGTTTAAAAGAACTCATCAGGGTCGCTGGGTAGCTCCTCTCTTAAGCCCCGTACAGACGAGCAAGTTTTCCTTGACAAGGAGCCTTGTTTACAAGCTAGTCATACCAGACAAGGAAAAATTGATAAAAAAACTTGTTTGCCGTACACACGAACAAATAAACTGGTCAAGGAAATTGTCAAGGAGAATTGCTCGTCTGTATTGCCTACTGGGCTTAAGCCTTAACACCAAATTCTATATAGAAAATGAAATGTTCTAGATTGTGTATAGTAGTTTTCTGGTTGGAGATACTTTGTATGGTTTTGAACCAGTAGGATTGCGTTTCCAACATTTTCTATATGATTTTGGCTTTAAATCTTTATAAGAAGAGCGCTGGCTTGCCCATAGGCATGGCCATGTAAATGAGGCATGTAATGGCAGTAGTGGAGGCAACTTCCCCCGTAACCTGAATGTCAGGCCTTTATTTTTCCCGCCTTCTCGCCCGCACGTCTCTCATCCGCCCGATTTTCCCTTTTAGCGGAAGGCGGGAAAAATAAAGGCCTGACATTCAGGTTACTTCCCCCGTGGTTCGGGCACCGTTGAACGAAAAGGACCTTGAAAATTTGAGCAATTTGTAATTGCATATATACTACGTATCTAACCGTTTGTACTTTTCGCTATTTAATAGCAACATAATTTAGAATTAGAAAACTTGTAAACGTATAGAACAACTAGCCGAAATGATAGTTCGTGGATAAAATATAGAAATATAGCCAATTGCATGATAGCTATACAATTCCCTGAAAAAGCAATATACCACTCGTAATTATTGCTTATTTATATTTATCAAAATTGTCGACTCAAATCATCAGCCACTAAAGCAAACGTGAAATAGAAGTACTCTAAACATAGCCATATAGCCTTCGAGATATCTTAAGTTTAAAATAAAGATAATTTTAAACTGTTACTTTTACAGCAATTTAACATAAACAGACCTAAAAGAATGTTGGATATTTTTTATTCATACAATTTCAAAAGCACCACAGATTTCATGCAGTGTTTCTATGAATATCTTATTTTGATTCGCTGCAATGCTCATTTCGTCTTCCGCTTTCACATTCCACAAAGTATAAAGACGTTCTTACATCTTATCTCAACCAATGTGAAGTGCTTCCTCAATTAAAGAGATGTTTTTCAAGTGGGGTTTCGTGGGATTGATTGTAATTTTCCTGTTTCTGCAGGGTAAGTGGTAAAATTAATCGTTCGTAACACGCACTTGAATTAATCCGCTGATGTATCGTGCTGTTAGTTAGGCGTATTAGTCGCAGTATAAACCCTTACTTCACGAAGAAAAACGCATTAACTATGAAAGCTATCTTAAATACGGTCTTTATAAATTATATAGTATCACAACAGAGTATAGCATTACTTGC
Source organism: Trachythela sp. YZ-2020 (assembly GCA_016169945.1). Classification (NCBI taxonomy): domain Eukaryota; kingdom Metazoa; phylum Cnidaria; class Anthozoa; order Malacalcyonacea; family Clavulariidae; genus Trachythela; species Trachythela sp. YZ-2020. Next base: position 6,695,841 of record JADLSH010000389.1, read on the forward strand.
ATTAGTCATTACATAAGCGAGTTATCTTAACTAGTATTGATCTTTAAAATGCCCTAAGAATAACATATATCTGTATTAGAAAGGCTTCTTCCCACGGGACTGGATAAATCCGGAACCAACTCAAACTTGTTCGCACGATTTTGCTTTTCGAGTTCACACGAGATGCATGAAACCGGGCGAATTCGTACAAAGCTAAACGTACGAATTGCTGCGTGAACAAATGAAACCGGACAAACTTTCGTACATTTCCGAACTCTCCGGTCTCGTGTGGACATGGTCTCAAGGTAAGACTATTTAGACTTCAATCGTATTTCACTTTAACACAATTTCCAAGGGTCGCGTTATTGAAACCTAATACAGCGGGTCTTTTGGATCAATCTACCTGAAAGATACAATAAGAACTTCGACGTTTCGAGCGAAGGCCCTTCGTCTGGAAGAAGCTATTCTAACTTCCCGATGATGGGCCTTCGCAAGAAACGTCGAAGTTCTGATTGTATTTTTCAGGTAGATTGATCCAAAAGATCAACTGTATTTGGTATAGACCCGCTGTATTTCGTATAGACATTACCTACACTGGCTTGTCACGCACAGCACATGGTGTTGATGCCAGGCTTCGGCAGCGCTTTCCTTGTGATAGTAACTTCTAGTTATAACTAATTACTCAGGCTACCTGTGAGAGCAATACTCTAAAAACAGACTCTATTTTCATAATTTTCCTCCGTCAACGTCATGTTTTGTATCTTCCCAGAACGCACTGCGATCTCGTTATATACTTTCAGACGTTTGTCTAGTTTATTTGAATGTTCGCGATTAGCATTTTTTGTTCACGCAGAAAAATTTTCTCTCTCCATTTTGGTGTATATAGACCGGCGTAATTGGTTTGTTTTACGGAAACATCGCCTTTATCTATTTCGTAAAACTTTCGATCCGTATACGCGGATCTTAATCGGTGCAGTATACTATGCAGTATTATTAAAATAGATAATATGTAAATATACAGAAAAGAAATCTTTGTTTCGGCAAAGTAGCAGACCACATGTATAAAAATATTGTTTGGCAAATAACGTCTTCCTTTTTCAACCACATTATATATCCATTACTTAGAGGAGTTACTTTAATTTTTTATTCCTTTCTCCAGGTGCTGCAGGTTTCTTTGTGAAACATGTAAAGACAGGAATGTGTATAAATGACACAAGTCAAATACAGTCGGAGGGTCCAGACTGGGGAAGCTTATCACACTTAGAACTTTCCAACAACTGTCTGGATCCAGCTGCTCAGTTTCGGTTTCGTCATAATGGAGCAATGCTAAATTTGAAAAGACGGGGATGTCTTGCTGCTTATTATAAGAACTATAAGGGTATTCATTTTCCTGATATGTTTTATCTTTACGTTAGCGAAGATTTAAACTTTTCTGCTTGTGCTCAGAGCCCTGACAAGAAAATCTATCGTGCTATAACCCAGACCTCTTGGGGAGGTTTATCTGTATATTATAAAGGGCGTGAAAAGAGTTCATTTCAGACCTGGTGTGCAGTCCCTAAAACATATGAACTACTTGCTAAAAAATATGGAATAGATCCCTACATCGGATTGACGACACCATGTGATGACGCTGAGAATCAAATTTTTCATTTTGGTAAGTTTCTCTTATACATTTGTTTTGCATCCTAACACTTTCAAACTAACAGAAAATTCTGTGTGGCATTTTCCTTGCAAAACCTATTTCCAATTATTTCACAATTAAATAACCTAAATCAAACAATACTGAACTTTAATTATAGAACATACTGGTTTGGCTATGTGCCGCTCTGTGATTTGTGTAACAATCTATATAAGAGATCTGAGAACCTATTTGGAACTTGCAACGAATTTGTCCACGTGAACATGTAGCAATGAATACAATATGTAAATACTATATGTTAAAGCATACTATACTATTTTCATTAACTGCATGCATAGATCCAAATATTTCATACTGCTGACGTTTGTGGAAAAGAAAACTAGTATGTCCAGCATTGGTTGTCTTCATTTGGTGAAACAATGTGGCTAGCAAGTATGCCTCCATTATCATTACCAAAATTCCTCGCAGTGCTTGATATTGTCATCTAACATTACTTATTTATATTTTATGTCTCTACTCTAGGTTCAGTGACATGCTATGGCAAAACAACAAGTGACGTCAACTGTCCTAAAGATCAGTACATGGTGGTCAAGACTGCATCTTACCGTGGATTGCCTGACACAAAGACATGTGGTTTGAGTGATGATTATAGTTGCGAAGTTGATGTAACATGTCTTGTAAAGAGCCTATGTGATGGTCAACATGAGTGTAATATAACTATGAATGATACCTTGTTCTCTGGTCATCCATGTCCTGGATTGACAAAATATCTTTACTTTGAATATCGATGTAGTGATACACCAAGATCATATCTTTGTGGTACGTTATATATGCATGAGTGCAATGATTGAATCCAGAATGCTATCAATATGATTCAAAACAAAAACAAAAACACTGTGTTTCTAGTTTAAGCAGTTTAAGTTTGCTATATTCTTTTGACAGAAACAATGTCTACCTTATTTTATTATATACTTATAAACAAAGCTCGGTTTTATTCTTTAGTTCCAAGCGGTCCTCCATTGAATATCAAAACCAAATCAAGAAGTGCATCGACAATGTCTTTCACTTGGGACCCTCCTGAGAAAAGTAAACAAAATGGCATCATTATCAGTTATACTGCGTGTATTTTACAGTCAGAAAATGGACCTTGCTTTAAAATATATACCACAATTGAAAGAGAGTGGGTCGTCAGAAATTTAAATCCTTCAACAAAATATTATGTTCGTGTTCTTGCAAGTAATAATGATGGTCATGGAAACTACAGTGAAAGTAAAGGATTTTTTACGAATGGAAGTAAGTACAACATGTTTATCGAGATTTGTCTGTGATTATAAGGACATTAAGTTCAGAATTTCATCTTTGGCTTACTTTATGCCGTTAAGTATTTCAGTTTCAAAAGTTTCATCACTAAATAGAAGGTTGAGTGCACTCATGAATACATCCACATTCTCCAACAGAAGCACCAAAGAAAGCCATATCTGGAACATCAAGTTCACTTACATTTTCATTGGAAATTCCATCAAAAACGTTTTTGTAAGTTTATTGACTTTGTATTGAAGGTATCAGTTCTAGGTTACTAACGCTAACACTAAAAATGTAATCTAAGAAATGCTACTTATTGTTAGGGAAGTTATAGCACCTATATTCCAGCTTGAGACATTCAGAAATTCATTTTTCAACAAGTGATTTGACTCCAAATTTGGACGTTACAAGTTACTATTCCTACACTGCTGCGGGCGACAAGCATATTGCAATTGGCAATGAAGATAAAGACTTGGTACAATATATTATTCGGTTAAGATATGTGAAGAAAGTAAATTTTTATTTGTAGGCATTTTTATATCGTGGCTTTGAAATTAAAAGATGGCGAAGAACCTAAATCATCTGGTAGTTACAAGAACAATGACTTAGTGACGTATGCTGAGGCAAGAAAATCACCTGACCCGAGACCTTATATCGCTGCGGTAGTACTCTTCAGCGGAGTTGATGGCAACAAGTTTATACTTGGTGATGGCAGAAATACAAGTGATCCAACATTACGAAGACGAAGATCAACAACGAGTGATTATTATAATGGTCCGTTGGAGCCTGGCACTAGTTATAGTATTTTTCAACGGATTTTTATCAGTGACAAGGTATCATACTTATAGGTTATCACACTTCTTAAGAAGTTAAGCTTTCCTTGTCCAATTTGTTCTTAACAAAAGAAAAGCAGAGAGGTTTACAAACATTTTTTACACAGATGCCAAAACAAAAAGTAGTATCTTTTACATATATAAACACTCGCCTTCTTTACTATAGGGTGACTATTACTCCACAGACTGGAGTCCTGCTTCAAAGACAAATGAATATACCGGTAATCTTTTCAAATATCTTTACCGTATATTTATCGATGACTTAGATAATGCTTGCTGTTAACGTAACGAAGTATAGTATGATTAGTCATCATAAACTCAAAAATGTATGGAAAAACAGATTGGAGTGGAAACTTATGGTTACGATATCTTCAAATATGCCTTGTTTTTCTGCATCTCAGGTGGCCCACGTGTACTAACCAACATGTCCAGTGGTGACATCAAGGCAAAGGAAGGTGATCTTGTCAACCTACTGTGTTCTGCTCAAGGTGAACCTCCAATTTCTTTCAGATGGGAAAAAGACCAGAAGCCATTGGAAAGTTTTATGATGAAGGACATGTCCTATCGCAGTTCTTTCCTTGTTGTAACAGTGAAAGACCAAACAAGTTTTGGAAAATATATTTGTCACATTCGAGATCGATTCCAAAGCACTACTCATACAATTTGGATAAAAAAACTAGAAGATACAGGTAATTTCGCTTTCTCAGCTTTATTATAATAATTTGGAGAGTAAAAGATACAGGTAATACCGGATTCCATTTACTTATCCTTTATATATTTTATAAGAAACGTATTCAGAACAGTAGCACCTTGTACACTCAAGATGATCTTATAACATTGAAGCAAGACATTAAAATATCTTGTCTTGTTTATTTCTGAAATGCTTTTGTTCGGAGTGTATTTAAGTTAAAATTGTGGGCTGAAAATATGGATCATTAGTTCTATTACCAAATATATGCAAGAATGTGCAATATTTTCGAAATCATTTGTGTTTTAAATAAGTTTATTCAGAATGATCCCATGTACCAAAGAACACTTTAAGCCATTCAAAGTTAACCCGTTATAGGTGAAGAAAATGGTGAAAAATATCTTGTTGGAATTATAGTATTGGCAATTCTCGTGATAATTCTACTCCTTATCCTTGCCTATTTTATTTATCAAAATCGTCGACTCAAATCATCAAGCACGAAGGAAAACTTGGAGAACAAGACCAACGACAGAAAAAATTCAAAAGATATTTATGAAAATCCTGATAAAGATGATGTCAACAATTATGAACAAGTGGAAAATGAACAGTCGACGTATACAACTCCTAATGGGCCTGGGAAGGAAGAAAATGATTATCATCTATATAGTCATCTAAATGAAGTACAGAAGGACAACGAAAATCAGGAGGAAACTGGAATTTAATGCGACATTATTGGATGCTCTTGTGCGAACGAAGTCCGTTTAGCATATTTAGTGGATAAACGTAAATAGAAAACAAGTGTATACATTTATTGGACAACCAAACTGAAAGTTCTCAACCAGAACAGAACAATTATTTACGTAATTACATATTTAGACATAAGACAATGAGAATTCAAAGTTTGACTGATCTGAAGTTCACAGAAACCAACAGAAATGCTGACTCGTATAACCAATGATTAGAAGCTAGAAATGGGAAACTAGGCAATATATAAATGGAGCCATAAGCATAGATGGAAATAGAATAATTAGCGGTAAGACTATGGTGTATATATAGTGACGTATAGTTCATAATTCCCCTATTCTATAAACCCCACATAACCAGACACGTACTTCCTGGCAACCATCAAACTTGATGTATATAATATAACCCAGCTGCACGCAAGAATTGTGTATATTACTCATATCTGAGAATAACTAAAAATGGTAAAACAGAGACTTTGACCAATCTTTGAAATGACAACTTAAAAGTAAACTCAAAATGTAGCCATATAGCTTTTGCCTTTGGGTTATCTTGTAACATACGGGATATTTTAAAGTACTATTTTTAAAATAATTTAACAACAAATGTGCAGGAATGTTTGCAATATTTTGCATGTATTCATTCAATTTCAAAAGCACAGACTTCATGCAGTGTTTCTATGAATATTTATCTTATTTTGCTTTGGCGCTACAATGCTTCATTTCGTCTTCCGCTTCAGCATCTCACAAAGTAAAAAGACGTTCTTACATCTTATCTCGACCGATGTGAAGTGCTTCCTCAATTAAGGAGATGTTTTTCAAGTGTTTCAAGTGGGGTTTCATGGGATTCATTGTAATTTTCCTGTTTCTGCAGGGTAAGTGTTAAATGTAATCGTTCATAACACGCACTTTAATTAATACGCTAATGTATTGTGCTGTTAGTTTGGCGTATTAGTCGCAGTATAAAACTTTATTTCACGGAAAATAACGCATTAACCATAAAAGTTATCCAAAATACCGTCTTCATATATCATCATAACAGAGAAACTTATATGTAATGCACACGGAAATAGTTTATAATAGTTATTTTAACTAGTATTGATCTTTATTAATATGCCTTAAGAATAACATATATCTGTATACAGTATATCAAAATGTTTCTCCAGTATTAGAAAGGCTTCTTCCCACGGGACTGGATAAATCCGGAACCAACTCAAACTTGTTCGCACGATTTTTCTTTTCGACTTCACACGAGATGCATGAAACTTAACGAATTCGTGCAAAGCTAACCGTACGAATTGCTGCGTGAACAAATGAAACCGGGCGAATTTTCGTACATTTCCGAACTCTCCGATCTCATGTCGACATGGTCTCAAGGTAAGACTATTTAGACTTCAATCGTATTTCACTTTAACACAATTTCCGAGGGTCGCGTTATTGAAACCTAATACTGCGGGTCTTTTGGATCAATCCACCTGAAAGATACAATAAGAACTTCGACGTTTCGAGTGAAGGCCCTTCGTCTGAAAGTTAGTTCTACTAACGTCCAGACGAAGGGCCTTCGTTCAAAACGTCCAAGTTCTTATTGCATTAGGTTCATCCAAAAGACCCGCTTTATTTCGTCTAGACGCTACCTACACTGGCACCACACGTTCGAGATATTATTGAAACCTATTTTGAGGGCTACGCGTTTATTAGTGTAATTAACACTATTAATTAAGTATTACCCTCAGTAAATAAAGCCGCTATCTATCTATATTTACTTCCTGATTGACATTAGCATTAAATTGTTACATGAAATTCACTTCGTTATAACTAACTACTCAGGCTACCTGTGAGAGCAAAACTCTAAAAACGGACTCCATTTTCATAATTTTCCTCCGTCAACGTCATGTTTTGTATCTTCCCAGAACGCACTGCGATCTTGTTATATACTTCCGGACGCTTGCCTAGTTTATTTGAATGTTGAAGAAATATTTTCACTACCCATTTTTGGTGTGTATAGACCGGCGTCATTGGTTTGTTTTGCGGAAACAAAGCCTTTATCTATGTCATAAAGCTTTCGATATGTAAATCCGGATCTTAATTAGTGCAAATTTACAAATTTTGACAAATATTATAAAAATATTAATTAAAAAATTCTTGTTTCGGCAACGTAGGGAACTACATGTATAAAAATATTGTTTGGCAAAAGAACATCTTCCATTTTCTTCCACATTATCCATAACTGAGAGGAAATTTATGTAGTTTTGAGTTACTTGAATTTTTTTGAGGTGCTGCTGGTTTCTTTGTTAAACATGTAAAGACAGGGATGTGTATAAATGACACAAGTATAATAGAGTCGTCAGGTCCTAAATGGGGAAACTTATCTTTCCTGGAACTTTCCAACAACTGTCTGGATCCAGCTGCACAGTTTCGGTTTCGTGATAATGGAGCCATGTTCAATTTGGAAAGACAGGGATGTCTTGCTGGCTATGCTAAGAATAATGGTTATTATCTTGATATGTTTTATCTTTGCGTTAGCAAAAGTTTAAACAATTCTGCTTGTGCTCAGAGGCCTGATGCGGATATCTATCGTGCTATAACCCAGACCTCTTGGGGAGGTTTATCTGTATATTATAAACCACACTGTGTTAAAGAATTTCACACCTGGTGTGCAGTCTCTAAAACACATGAAGAACTTGCTAACATTTCTGGAATAGATCCCTACATTGGATTGACAGGTTGTTTTGACGCTGAGGATAAACGTTTTAAGTTTGGTAAGTTGCTTTTTCGTATGAATTAATTAGTTTGATGCCTTGGCACATATAAGCTCGATATCTTGATAGAGAGGAGGAGTGGTCCAAAGAATTAGCCTTGTAGAAATCCACAGATTATCAGATTTTTCCTATTGCGTAAACGAGCAATGCACGACCCTATAAATATTTCATACTGCTGACGTTTGTGGAAAAGAAAAATATGTCCTGCAGCAATAGTGAACTACAGTGTCTAAAGTTAGTGAACCTATGTGGCTAGCAAGTACGCTTTCATTATTATTACAAAATCCCACGCTATATATTTTCATCTAACATTAAAAGTTTATACTTTTCGTTCTGGTCTATAGGTCTAGTGACGTGCTATGGAAATATGGTAGAGAATGCCAACTGTCCTAAAGATCAGTACATGGTGGTCAAGACTGCATCTTACCGTGGATTGCCTGCCACAAAGACATGTGGTTTGAGTGATGATTATATTTGTGAAGTTGATGTAACATGTCTTGTTAAGAAACAATGTGATGGTCAACATGAGTGTAATATAACTGTGGATGACAACTTGTTCGCTGGTGATCCATGTCCTGGATTGACAAAATATCTTTACTTTGAGTATCAATGTGTTGATACACCAACATTGTATGTTTGTGGTACGTTTGATTGTCTTTGATAAGTTGCGTTATAGTATCATCAATATTGCTGGTCCTTGAACTAAAACTAAACTAAACTAAACTCTGATGTACATTTAAGCTTCGAGTCTGTACGATCAAACTACCTGAAAAACTCAACAAGAACTTCGACGTTTCGAGCGAAGGCCCTTCGTCTGGAAGTTAGTGCATTTAAGCCCATGTATATTGATTGATATTTAACTTTCTGAAAAAAACGTGGAGCTAGCTGAATCTTTACAGTATTTAAATCTTTACAGTTCTCTCTCTTGTTGTGTTTTTGTAGTGGACGATGTGTCTCTGTCGCACTCATCTCTACCAAACGAAGGTTTTGTACAAATAATGACCAAATATAGTGGAACCAAGAGTGTTTGTTGGCAAAGTTTAAAGAACAGCGCCAAGGATACAGTTTGTCATCAACTGGGTTACATTAGAGTACACTCTCTTGTGAATATTGGTACTTCATCAGACAGCTGGAATGCTGGATAGGTATTTTGATCAGGGTAAAACCACCGGCCAAAATGTAGCAAATCACAGAATGTAGCAAATTACGCGAACCCAAACAACACCTGTTTAGCTGAGCCTGCGATAACTGTGACCACCATCTAGATACGTCATACAAGGTTCATTGTAAGTGCAACAGGGGAAAACGCCGTCAACATCGTACCCAGGGCTTCTGCGGTATGAGACTCGAATTTTCCAACCGAGCGGAGGTGAAGAGATTGCTGGCTTCCGAGGTTGTTATCAAACATACTGCTATTCACACTCAAGCACACCGCGCGCCGAATGTTGCAGTGGTTGCACGTTGTTTGCTTAACCTAATAGCTAGTCAATGTTACGCACAGCTCTAAGTTTTGGACACTGCGCAGTCTGCGCCAAAATGCCCGTGTAGTTATAGGAGCACGCAAAAGAAACATCAACTTAAATAATCTACACTAATCAATATATAAGGAACCCGCTCAGGATAACTGATGGCTGATCACCATCTGCTGCACACGAAACCCCATAGGACATGGTACGTAGAATCTGTATACCTGCGAGAATCTTGCAACTTTTCGGCTCCAAACATCCAACACCATAACATCCCAGCAGGAGGCACTTCCTTTTATGCATATCTGAGAGCAATTGATAAAATCTTAGCTTTGACAAACTTTGAAAGTGCTTGCTCAAAAATATTATTTGTATATGAACATACAGACACACAGCTTCTACTCCTTTCCTGTCCTTTCCCTCAAGTGTTATTTAGCGCTTTTAGTTTTAAGATAACGAAGATTGTTGCTTTCAAAACTTTCGTAAATATTGTGATTTAACCACATTAAAAATAAAGGAAACATTTAGGAATGTTTGATAATTTGTATTCACTCAATTTCAAAAGCGCCAGACTTCATGCAGTGTTTCTATGAATATTTATCTTATTTTGCTTCGCTACATTGCTTCATTTCGTCTTCCGCTTTTATAACGTTAATTCTTACGACGTATTTCCTCAAGTAAAGAAGATGTTTCCAAAGTGTTTTTATTTTGTAATAATGACTGCAGTTTTCCTGTTTCTAGATGGTAAGTTTTCTGTGTTTTATATCACGGATCTATACGTGCTGTATATCACTATGTCGCCGCTATATTGACCATGATTATCTCATAATTCTAGTAATGAATCTAAACCTACATTGTTAACATCAAGAAGTGGACTTAATTCCAGTGGAGTTCTTTTTTAACCTAATATATACTTGTGAATTGTGGAGTCAAACTTGGGAGTTAAACTTGCAATAGAGAAAGTACAACAGCGACTAGTAGCAATTAGTTTAGCTTGCATTAATTTGACGCACATTTAGACAAATGAAATATACTTATGTCATATAGGTTATATAAATGGAACTGTGAAAAACACATGCATTTATAACTGTGCCACCAACACACTCTATTTACATATAGTACTTAATATAAATGCAAACGCACAGACATGCAATGGGAGTCTATACTTACTTCGTTATATATATTTTTGTGTTTTGTTTCAGGTTCTGCTGGATTCTTTGTGAAACATGTAAAGACAGGAATGTGCATAAATGACACAAGACTAATACAGTCGCAGGGTTCTGGCTGGGGAAGCTTATCACACTTAGAACTTTCCAACAACTGTCTGGATGAAACTGCTCAGTTTCGGTTTCGTCATAATGGAGCAATGCTAAATTTGAAAAGACATGGATGTCTCGCTGCTTATTATAAGAAGTATAACACTGAGAATATTCATTTTCCTGATATGTTTTATCTTTACGTTAGCGAAGATTTAAACGCTTCTGCTTGTGCTCAGAGCCCTGACAAGAAAATCTATCGTGCTATAACCCAGACCTCTTGGGGAGGTTTATCTGTATATTATAAAGGGCGTGAAAAGATTTCATTTCAGACCTGGTGTGCAGTCCCTAAAACATATGAACCACTTGCTAAAAATTATGGAATAGATCCCTACATCGGATTGACGACACCATGTGATGACGCTGAGAATCAAATTTTTCATTTTGGTAAGTTTCTCTTATACATTTGTTTTGCATCCTAACACTTTCAAACTAACAGAAAAATCTGTGTGGCATTTTCCTTGCAAAACCTAATATTCTCCAATTATTTCACAATTAAATAACCTAAATCAAACAACACTGAACTATAATTATAGAACATACTGGTTTGGTTATGTGCCGCTCTGTGATTTGTGTAACAATCTATATAAGAGATCTGAGAACCTATTTGGAACTTGCAACGAATTTGTCCACGTGAACATGTAGCAATGAATACAATATGTAAATACTATATGTTAAAATATACTATACTATTTTCATTAACTGCATGCATAGATCCAAATATTTCATACTGCTGACGTTTGTGGAAAAGAAAACTAGTATGTCCAGCATTGGTTGTCTACATTTGGTGAACCAATGTGGCTAGCAAGTATGCCTCCATTATCATTACCAAAATTTCTCGCAGTGCTTGATATTGTCATCTAACATTACTTATTTATATTTTATGTCTCTACTCTAGGTTCAGTGACATGTTATGGCAAAACAACAAGTGACGTCAACTGTCCTAAAGATCAGTACATGGTGGTCAAGACTGCATCTTACCGTGGATTGCCTGCCATTAAGACATGTGGTTTGAGTGATGATTATAGTTGTGAAGTTGATGTAACATGTCGTGTAAAGAGCCTATGTGATGGTCAACATGAGTGTAATATAACTATGAATGATACCTTGTTCTCTGGTCATCCATGTCCTGGATTGACAAAATATCTTTACTTTGAATATCGATGTAGTGATACACCAAGATCATATCTTTGTGGTACGTTATATATGCATGAGTGCAATGTCCTGATGTTAGTTTAGAATGCTATCAATATGATTCAAAACAAAAACAAAAACCTTGTGTTTCTAGTTTAAGCAATTTAAGTTTGCTATATTCTTTTGAAAGAAACAATGTCTACCTTATTTTATTATATACTTATAAACAAAGCTCGTTTTTTTTTCTTTAGCTCCAAGCGGTCCTCCATTGAATATCAAAACCAAATCAAGAAGTGCATCGACATTGTCTTTCACCTGGGACGCTCCTGAGAAAAGTAAACAAAATGGCATCATTATCAGTTATACAGCGTGTGTTTTACAGTCAGAAAATGGCCCTTGCTTTAAAATATATACCACAATTGAAAGAGAGTGGGTCGTCAGAAATTTAAATCCTTCAACAAAATATTATGTTCGTGTTCTTGCAAGTAATAAAGGTGGTCATGGAAACTACAGTGAAAGTAAAGGATTTTTTACGAATGGAAGTAAGTACAACACGTATATTGACATTTTGTCTGTGGTTATAAGGACATTATGTTCAGAATTTCATCTTTGGCTTGCCGTTAAGTATTTCAGTTTCCTAAGTTTCATCACTAAATAGAAAGTTGAGTGCACTCATGAATACATCCACATTCTCCAACAGAAGCACCAAAGAAGGCCATATCTGGAACATCAAGTTCACTTACATTTTCATGGGAAATTCCATCAAAAACGTTTTTGTAAGTTTATTGACTTTCTATTGAAGGTATCATTAGTTTTAGGTTACTAACACTAACACTAACGCTAACGCTAACGCTAACACTAACACTAAAAATTTAATCTAAGAAATGTTACTTATTGTTAGGGAAGTTATAGCACCTATATTCCAGCTTGAGACATTCAGAAATTCATTTTTCAGCAAGTGATTTGACTCCAAATTTGGACGCTACAAGTTACTATTCCTACACTGCTGCGAGCGCCAAGCATATTGCAATTGGCAATGAAGATAAAGACTTGGTACAATATATTATTCGGTTAAGATATGTGAAGAAAGTAAATTTTTACTAATTGTAGGCATTTTTATATCGTGGCTTTGAAATTAAAAGATGGCGAAAAACCTAAATCATCTGGTAGTTACAAGAACAATGACTTAGTGACGTATGCTGAGGCAAGAAAATCACCTGACCCGAGACCTTATATCGCTGCGGTAGTTACATCCAGCGGAGTTGATGGCAACGAGTTTATACTTGGTGATGGCAGAAATACAAGTGATCCAACATCACGAAGACGAAGATCTACAACGAGTGATTATTATAATGGTCCGTTGGAGCCTGGCACTAGTTATAGTATTTTTCAACGGATTTTTATCAGTGACAAGGTATCATACTTACAGGTTATCACACTTCTTAAGAAGTTAAGCTTTCCTTGTCCAATTTGTTCTTAACAAAAGAAAAGCAGAGAGGTTTACAAGCATTTTTACACAGATGCCAACACAAAAAGTAGTATCTTTTACATATATAAACACTCGCTTTCTTTACTATAGGGTGACTATTACTCCACAGACTGGAGTCCTGCTTCAAAGACAAATGAATATACCGGTAATCTTTTCAAATATCTTTACCGTATATTTATCGATGACTTAGATAATGCTTGCTGTTAACGTAACGAAGTATAGTATTATTAGTCATCATAAACTCAAAAATGTATGGAAAAACAGATTGGAGTAGAAACTTATGGTTACGATATCTTCAAGTATGCCTTGTTTTTCTGCACCACAGGTGGCCCACGTGTATTGGCCAACATGTCCAGTGGTGACATAAAGGCAGAGGAAGGTGATCTTGTCAACCTACTGTGTTCTGCTCAAGGTGAACCTCCAATTACTTTCAGCTGGGAAAAAGACCAGAAGCCACTGAAAAGTTTTATAGAAAAGGAAAAGCCCCATCGCAGTTCTTTCCTTGTTGTAACAGTGAAAGACCAAACAAGTTTTGGAAAATATATTTGTCACATTCGAGATCGATTCCAAAGCACTACTCACACAATTTGGATAAAAAAACTAGAAGATACAGGTAATTTCGCTTTCTCAGCTTTATTATAATAATTTGGAGAGTAAAAGATACAGGTAATACCGGATTCCATTTACTTATCTTTTATATATTTTATAAGAAACGTATTCAGAACAGTAGCACCTTGTGCACTCTAGATGATCTTAACATTGAAACAAGACATTAAAATATCTTGCCTTGTTTATTTCTGAAATGCTTCTGTTCGGAGTGTGTTTAAGTTAAAATTGTGGGCTGAAATGGATCATTAGTTCTATTACCAAATACATGCAAGAATGTGCAATATTTTCGAAATCATTTGTGTTTTAAATAAGTTTATCCAGAATGATCCCATGTACCAAAGAACACTTTAAGCCATTCAAAGTTACCCTGTTGCTCAATTTTCATATAGGTGAAGAAAATGGTGAAGAAAATGGTGAAGAAAATGGTGAAGAAAATGGTGAAGAAAATGGTGAAGAAAATGGTGAAGAAAATGCTGAAAAATATCTTGTTGGAATTATAGTATTGGCAATTCTCGTGATAATTTTACTCCTTATCCTTGCCTATTTTATTTATCAAATTCGTCGACTGAAATCATCAAGCACGAAGGAAAACTTGGAGAACAAGACCAAAGACAGAAAAAATTCAAAAGATATTTATGAAAATCCTGATAAAGATAATGTGAATTATGAACAAGTGGAAAATGAACAGTCGACGTATACAACTCCTAATAGGCCTGGGAAGGAAGAAAATGATTATCATCTATATAGTCATCTAAATGAAGTACAGAAGAACTACGAAAATCAGGAGGAAACTGGAATTTAATGTGACATTATTGGACGCTCTTGTATGAAGTCCGTTTAGCATATTTAGTGGATAATCTTAAAATAGAAAACAAGTGTATACATTTATTGGACAACCAAACAGGAAGTTCTCAACCAGAATAGAACAATTATTTACGTAATTACATATTTAGTACATAAGACAATGAGAATTCAAAGTTTGAGTGATCAGAAGTTCATAAAGCCAAACAGAAATGCTGACTCGTATAACCAATGAATAGAAGCTAGAAATGAGTATAAGGACATAGACACTGTCGTAACAAGGCAATATAGATGGAGCCATAATAGATAGATGGAACTACAATAATTGCCTGTTAAAGTATTGTAATATAGTATATATATATGACGACGTAGTTCATAAGTCCCCTATTCTATAAACCCCACATGATCAGACTTCCGCCAACCATCAAACTTGATGAATCAATATATAACCCAGCTACACGGAAGAATTGTGTATATTAGAATAATCAAAATGCTAAAACAGAAACTTTGACTAATCTTTGAAGCGAGGCTTTGAAGTGGCAACTTAAAAGTATATTCTAAATATAACCATGCATGCATATATAGCCCTCGCCCCTTCGGTTTATCTTGAGTTTTAAGATACGAGATATTTTAAAGCACTATTTTAAAAATAATTTAACAACAACAAATGTGCAGGAATGTTTCACAATTTGTATTCATTCAATTTCAAGAGCACCACAGACTTCATGCAGTGTTTCTATGAATATTTATCATACTTTGCTTCGCTGCAATGCTTCATTTCGTCTTCCGCTTTCACATTCCACAAAGTAGAAAGACGTTCTTACATCATATCTCAACCAATGTGAAGTGCTTCCTCAATTAAGATGTTTTTCAATTGTTGCAAGTGGGGTTTCGTGGGATTGATATTCCTGATCCTGTTTCTGCAGGGTAAGTGGTAAAACTAATCGTTCGTAACACGTACTTGAATTAATCCGCTGACGTATCGTGCTGTTAGTTTGGCGTATTAGTCGTAGTATAAAAGTTTATTTCAAAATAACGCATTAACTGTGAAAGTTATCTAAAATGCAAATGAATAGTATCAAGTAAAAAGCGAGTTACTAGTATTACAATAACCTATATCTGTATACAGTATATCAAAATGTTTCTCCAGTATTATAAACTAAGGCTTCTTCCCATTGGATCGGATAAATCCGGAACCAACTCAAACTTGTTTGCACGATTTTGCTTTTCGACTTCACACGAGCTGCATGAAACTTAACGAATTCGTGCAAAACTAACCGTACGAATTGCTGTGTGTGAACAAATGAAACCGGGCGAATTTTCGTACATTTCCGAACTCTCCGATCTCGTGTGGACATAATTTCCGAGGGTCGCGTTATTGAAACCTAATACAGCGGGTCTTTTGGATCAATCTACCTGAAAGATACAATAAGAACTTCGACGTTTCGAGCGAAGGCCCTTCGTCTGGAAGAAGCTATTCTAACTTCCAGATGATGGGCCTTCGCACGAAACGTCGAAATTCTCATTGTATTTTTCAGGTAGATTGATCCAAAAGATCAGCTGTATTTGGTCCTACACTGGCACCGCACGTTCGAGATATTATTGAAATCTATTTACTTCCTGATTGACATTAGCATTAAATTGTTACATGTAATTATACAGTTGACTGGTTATGAACGTAAAGGACTTGACTCTAATTTCATTTCGTATATATAACTCATTACTCCTGAGAGCAAAACTCTAAAAACGGACTCCATTTTCATAATTTTCCTCCGTCAGCGTGATGTTTTGTATTTCCCCAGAATGCACTGCGATCTCGTTATACACTTTCAGACGCTTGCCTGTATATTATATTTTAATATTCAATTAGCATTTCTATTTATTCACGCAGTAGTTTTGAGTTACTTCATTTTTTAACTCTTTTTTCAGGTGCTGCAGGTTTCTTTGTGAAACATGTAAAGACAGGAATGTGTATAAATGACACAAGTATAATAATTGATGAGGGTTCTTCATGGGGTAGTGTATCTTTTCTGGAACTTTCCAACAACTGTCTGGATCCAGCTGCTCAGTTTCGGTTTCGTGATAATGGAGCCATGTTCAATTTGAAAAGACGGGGATGTCTTGTTGGAAATGCTAAGAAGATTGCTTATTATCTTCATATGTGTTTTCTTTACGTTAGCGAAAATTTAGGCAAATCTGCTTGTGCTAACCAACGTGCTATAAACCATACCTCTTGGGGAGGTTTATCTGTACGTTATAAATCCCAGACCTTGTGTGCAGTCCCTAAAACAGATGGCAGATTTGTTAATAATTTAGGAATAGATCCCTACATTGGATTAACAACATGTAATGACGTTGAGGATAAACATTTTAAATTTGGTAAGTTTCTGCCGTACATCTGTTTGGCATATTAACACTTTTCTACTAACAGAAAAATGTATACGGTGTTGCCAAACCTAATATTCTCCAAATATTTCACAAAATAACCTTACGAAATAACACTGAACTATATAACATATACTGGATGGTCGATTATGTGCCAGTATAAGAATCTATTTGGAACTTGCGATGAGTGTGTGCACGAAAACATGCAGCAATGAATTCAATATATGATATATTCTATATGGGTATATATACTGTACTATTTTATTAACTGTATGAAGTATTTTTCTTCTATAATTATAGGTTCAGTGACATGTTATGGCAAAACAACAAGTGACGTCAACTGTCCTAAAGATCAGTACATGGTGGTCAAGACTGCATCTTACCGTGGATTGCCTGACACAAAGACATGTGGTTTGAGTGATGATTATAGTTGTGAAGTTGATGTAACATGTCTTGTGAAAAAACAATGTGATGGTCAACATGAGTGTAGTATAACTGTGGATGACAACTTGTTCTCTGGTGATCCATGTCCTGGATTGACAAAATATCTTTACTTTGAATATCAATGTATTAATACAAAAGCAGATTATGTTTGCGGTATGTTTGACTAAAACAGCAAATGAAACACTAAATTATAGCTAGTAATAGATAAAACATGACCGGTCGATCTATACGAGATTTACGCAATAATTTCGTATAACCATTCGAATCGTCATTCAGGAGTTCACAATATATCTACTTCATTGTAAATCATGATCATAATTTATCTACTTCATTGTAAATCATGATCATTTTTCAGAAATTATGCATTTTGAAATTTATCGATGTCTATTTATTTCAATTAGGCACATTTATGTATAAATATAAAAAAAACTTACTCCCTCTAACTTTTGATAACTCATTTATAAAAATCAATCAAATTCATACATACAACACACGCACATCTAAACAATATTATATTCCTACTTGTAGAACCAAAATTCGACAGTTTTCCGCAAGTTATCAAGGTCCTTTATTTTTTAATTCATTAAGTTCAGATATTTGTGATGCCTCAACTGTTTCTTTGTTCCAGTCTAAATTAAAAATGTATTTATTCAGTATCTCGTAAATTTTTCTGTATTATAGTTGTAGTGTATGCCTTTAGTGTTATAGTCATTTACATGCACGTCTAATTTCTGTCACCTTATTATAAACGTTTGCTGTGTGTTTTAGTCAGGAGGATCCCAAAGTCTTTATAAGCCTTATGGTTTTTATTTGGGTTTCCTCGCCACTTCTGTAACTATATTAATGTAATTATGTGTATTTTTTGTGGCAAATTATTAAATTCAAATTCAAATTCAAATAATCATAATTGTTCTCCTATTCAATTATGTCCTGTTCTCTGACCATTTTCAATATGCAAGAGTCCATCTAACGGCTGCCATTGAGTATTTTAATTAAAGACAGAACAACAGAACAATTATTAATATTGTAATTTTCTACGTTTCGTCAGGAGAATTATAATGCTGACAATTTACGGAGTGTCTATATTTTTTGCATCTTCGATAATTTTTTGCGATTCGTCGATAAATTCGTGATATAAATGCAAGCGCGATCTATTTCTTCTCCCTGTTTCGTCTAATGATTTGACACTAGTAAAAATCTTTCTTCTTCAATAGCTGCTATAATATTATGTACTTCTTTACTATCTTTTTATCTAACTTATATTTTCTTTCTTTTCTTTTCTTTTTCGTCTCCATATCCTCATCTCAAATACTTTCTTCTTTCTATCTATCTTCCTCACGCTCCATATCTCGCGTCCATATTCAAGGCAACACTACAACTGAAACACTATATGCTTTTCTTTCTTCATAGCAAAACCTTGCTAAAGTGCTTTGTTTGTTTCTGGACTATTTTCCCAACGTTCTTGTTCTATATGAACGCTATTCCTTGATTTAATTGTGAAGAATTAAGCAATAATTTCGATTCTTTCTTGTCTGGCTTTTGTAGTTCATAATGTGTCTCTATCAAATTCAAATTCATCTCTGCCAAACGAAGGTTTTGTAAAGATTACCACAGACAGTGGGACAAAGAATGTTTGTTGGCAAAGTTTAAACAACAAGGCCAAGGATATTGTTTGTCAACAACTGGGTTACATCAGAGTGGACTCACTTCTCAATATGATCGCTCCATCAGACGTCAAAGACGCAATATTTTCTGGAAGTATAGACTGTAATGGTGGTGATACAAAATTATCCCAATGTGTATTTACTAAATCTGAGAAGAGCTGTTCAGAGTTATCGTACATAAAATGTAAGTATGATCGAATAAGGTTAAATTACGAGGGAAGGGGGTGGGGTTACGGTTAGAAGAACAGATTAAAATAGACGGAGAAACGAGATAAACTATAAGAAATGACTGCAACATTATGTCATATTGCAGGTCATATTTGTGACAGTCCACTGTTAGAAGATAAACAAAGAATCCCAGATTCGTCATTCACTGCCTCAGGTTCTTCAGAAGGTCACAGTGCTTCTGATGCAAGGATATCTAGTGGTAGTTCTTGGTGTGCTCCTGTCTCAGATCACAAACATTATCTTCAAGTGGACTTAGGAAGACTTTATGTGATATATAATGTAGCAACATTTGGTGATAGTACTAATGCCAAATGGGTGGTGACTTATAACTTGAGTTACACTGTTGATTTCATCAACTGGAGATCAGCTAAGAACCAAACGGTAATTATTTCTCAATATAATACATTCAATAATGTATTAGCCGGGGTTATGGGTGGCAGATGAGCCTTTGATTTGTGTGAATTGAAAACCATAGCCTGTGCCCATTATCATTATTCATTATTATCTTTAGATACTTGGTAACAAAAATGCTTACAATGATGCAGTCATTCAATATTTGCAAGGAGACATAACAACAAGAGCTTTACGGTTTATTCCATTATCATATGAAGGTCAACCGTGTATGAGAATTGAAATCTGTGGTGGTCGTAAGTTATTCTAATTTGTCTAATGATAATATAGATTCAGTGTTTGTGCAATATCTCCGGTCTTTTTAAATATCTGTTTAACTGGTATTATCCTTGGTCCTTTCTCGGTATGTTTTCTTCCAGAGCAACTTTATTTTTACACAGAAATGATAAAAAAGAGCAAATAATATCTTATACTATGATTTCTTTTCGCTCAGCTCTGTTACCAGACAAACCTACAAACCTCACACTCACTAACATCAAGTCTAGAAGTGTTAAGTTATCTTGGGTAGATCCTCAGAACACAGGAGAAGGAGACAATGGTGGCCCAGCAGTTCTTTCAGGATTTAGGATTATCCTGAACACCACAACCAAAGGAAGAGTTAATGAATATGAAATAAATTATCTCACTCCGTACACAAGATATGAAATATTCTTAGCTGCTGGAAATCAACATGGTTTTGGTGAAGAGACTATTACTTCGTTCTTAACATCGGAAGAAGGTGAGTGTGAAACCCGTTGTAAGATTATTTTTCAATCCGCATTATAGTTGTGAAGTTGATGTAACATGTCTTGTTAAGAAACAGTGTGATGGTCAACATGCATGAGTGTAGTAGTATAACTGTAAATGATACCTTGTTCTCTGGTGATCCATGTCCTGGATTGTCAAAATATCTTTACTTTGAATATCAATGTGTTGATGGTAGCGAAACCTTTGAAGGTGTTTGTGGTACGTACGGCTATTGACAGAGTAAAAGCAAAGGTAACCAATCGTGATCACCAATAGGCATGGATCACGAGTATAAGCAAATAATATGCGACACACAGTATAGGCTTACCATATTTAAAAGATCACTGACCCTAATTGTTAAATTTGGCAGTTTTGTTGAAATTAACAGTGTCCTAAGTTACATAAAATGCGACGAATTGACAAACAGTTTTGATTTTTTTTGTAGTTCATGATGTGTCTCTATCATTTTCATCTTCACATCTATCACATTCATACATATATAAGTACTATATACAAACTTCGGTTTTGTTCTTTAGCTCCAAGCGGTCCTCCATTGAACATCAAAACAACATCAAGAAGTGCATCATCATTGTCTTTCACCTGGGACGCTCCTGAGAAAAGTAAACAAAATGGCGTCATTATCAGTTATACTGCGTGTGTTTCAGAGTCAGAAAATGGGCCTTGCTTTCAGACATTTACAACCAGTGAAAGAGAGTGGGTCGTCAGAAATTTGAATGCATCAACAAAATATTATGTTCATGTTCGTGCAAGTACTAAAGTTGGTCATGGAATCTACAGTGAAAGTAAAGGATTTTTTACGAATAGAAGTAAGTACAACATGTATATCGAGATTTTGTCTGTGCCCCTGTGGTTATAAGGAAATTTTGTTCAGAATTTCACCGAGAAATACTTCCCGGTTTTCTGGAGTGAACACGAGACAATGGTACGCGGTGGAAGCTGGTGGTGATTGAACTATCATTTAAACTGGATCACATTGCCAGCCTTGAGTAGTTTAAGCTATTGTTTTGTGCGGAAATTCAGGAATTGACTATTTGCAGTAACCCGGCTCGAGTGTATGCTAGAAGTACAACATTGTTTGAACAAGATAACATCGCTACAATATCTTTACCATTCGTTGCCATAGTTGGGTTACAAAACCCTACACAGAGATCCATATATACAGAGGAATTTTACTTATTCATATATCAATTATCAATATTTTCCAACAGAAGCAGCAAAGAAGGCCACAGCCGTGACATCAAGTACACTTACATTTTCATTGGAAATTCCATCAACAACGTTTTTGTAAGTTTATTAATTTTTCTGATGGTATCATTAAAGCCTAGTTTCCAATTGGTCGCAGCTGTCGTGACCAGTCATGGTGAACGATGTGAAATAGTCTGCAGTCTATCTTATTCTTTGCGTGCTGTATGTATATCAGTCTTAATTTATTGCAAAGATATAACGATACTGTATTACATCGGTCACCTTGACATGGTCACGACAGTCACAGTTTAATGAAAACTGAGCTTAACTATAGTTTATCAACACCACAAAACTAAACCTTACCTATACGATTACTCCATGGTCAATTTATATTAATTATTATTACTCTAAGATACGGTATAAGGTAACACATATTATTAACGTTATTATCTACGATATAAGAAGGTAAATTTTATTTGTAGGCATTTTTATGTCGTGGCTTTAAAATTAAAAGTTGGTAAAGAACCTAAATCATCTGGTAGTTACAAAAACAATGAGTTAGTTACGTATGCTGAGGCAAGGAAATCACCTGACCCGAAACCTTATATCGCTGCAGTAGTTACATCCAGCGGTGTTGATGGCAACATGTTTATACTTGGTGATGGCAGAAATACAAGTGATCCAACATCACGAGATCGTAGATCTATAAAGAGTGATTATTATAATGGACCGCTGGATCCTGGCACTAGTTACAGTATTTTTCAACGGATTTTTATCAATGACAAGGTATCATACCTATATGTTATCACA
Organism: Trachythela sp. YZ-2020; assembly: GCA_016169945.1. Classification (NCBI taxonomy): domain Eukaryota; kingdom Metazoa; phylum Cnidaria; class Anthozoa; order Malacalcyonacea; family Clavulariidae; genus Trachythela; species Trachythela sp. YZ-2020. Next base: position 6,718,470 of record JADLSH010000389.1, read on the forward strand.
GTTAAGAAGTTAAGCTTTCCTTATCCAAAACCTCCTTAACAAAAGAAAACTTCTGACGTAAGCCAGAGGTAAAATACTTAAATTCGGCCAGGTACTTAAAGTAGAAAGGTTTACCAACATTTTCATACAAATGCCAAACATAGCAGGATAAAAAAGTAATACACATCTTTCAGTCATCTCGTTATGACGTCATCCTTGTATCTTATACTTAACAGACAATAATGACGTCATCCGTGTTACCTTAACAGATAAGACAAGCATTCACTTTCTTTACTGTAGGGTGAATATTACTCCACAGACTGGAGTCCAGCTTCAAAAACAAGTGAATACACAGGTATATATCTTCCAAAACAACTTTACGGTATTTATAGATGACTTAAATAGTGCCTGCTGTTAACGTAACGAAGTATGGTAAGTTTAGACATCACAAATGAAATATTTTAAACAAAACGTATTGGGGTATAGTTTATGATTGCGATAAGTATCATGAAGCGGTATGCCTTGTTTTTCTGCATCTCAGGTAGCCCTCGTGTATTGACCAACATGTCAAGTGGTGACATAAAGGCAAAGGAAGGTGATCTTGTCAACCTACTGTGTTCTGCTCAAGGTGAATCCCCAATTACTTTCAGCTGGGAAAAAGATCAGAAGACAATCAAAAGTTTCTCAGAGACTCAAACACCCCATCGCAGTTCTTTCCTCGTTCTAACAGTGAAAGACCAAAAAAGTTTTGGGAAATATATTTGTCGCATTCGAGATCGATTTCTAAGCACTACTCATACAATTTGGATAGTGAAAGATACAGGTAAAGGTACGTTTACACGCCGCGATTTGTTGGCCCGATTTCAGATGCACGTTGATGATATTTGAAAAATACGTGGCAAACGTCATCTGACAACATCACCAACTGAAAATATTCGTCATTAACATTCAGAGAAACCTAAAATCGTGCCGACAAACCTTAATGCAGAATTTAGCTTCACTTCTTCTATAAATCTTATACGAAACGCACTCAGAACAGAAGTATTTTTGTACTCAAGATGATCTTAATATTAAACAAGACATGAAGATACTTTTCTTGTCTATTTCTGAAATCGTGATTACACAAGATGCATCTGTTCGGAGTATGTTTAACTTAAAATTATCGGCTGAAAATGGATCACACCAAAGAAACATTCTTAACACATTCAAAGTTACTCCATAGTTTTACCATGTGTATAAGTATACTCTAAGTCATTTCAATTTTTAGGTGCAGAAAATGGTGAGAAATATCTTGCAGGAATTATAGTCGTAATAATTCTCCTGGTCATTTCATTCGTTATTATCGCATATTTGGTTTATCGAAATCGTGCCAAGTCATCAAGCACTAAAGAAAACTTGGAGAACAAGACCAAAGACAGAAATAATTCAAAAGATATTTATGAAAATCCTGACAAAGATGATGTCAACAATTATGAACAAGTGGGAAATGAACAGTCGACGTATACAGCTCTCAAAAAGCCTGGGAAGGAAGAAAATGATGATCATCTATATAGTCATCTAAATGAAGTACAGAAGAACTACGAAAATCAGGAGGAAACTGGAATTTAAGGGGGCTCTAGTACGAAGCCCGTTTAGCATATTTAGTGGATAAGCTTAAAATAGAAAACAAGTTTATACATTTCTTGGACAACCAAACTAAAAGTTCTCAACCTGAATAAAACTAATATTTATATCATTACATATTAAGTACATAAGACAGTGAGAATTCAAAGTTTGAGTGATCAGAAGTTCATAAAGCCAAACAGAAATGCTGACTCGTATAACCAATGAATAGAAGCTAGAAATGAGTATAAGGACATAGACACTGTCGTAACAAGGCAATATAGATGGAGCCATAATAGATAGATGGAACTACAATAATTGTCTGTTAAAATATAGTAATATAGTGTATATATATAACGACGTAGTTCATAATTCCCCTATTCTCCACATGATCAGACTTCCGCCAACCATCAAACTTGATGAATCAATATATAACCCAGCTGCACGGAAGAATTGTGTATATTAGAATAATCAAAATGCTAAAACAGAAACTTTGACTAATCTTTGAAGCGAGGATTTGAAGTGGCAACTTAAAAGTATATTCTAAATATAACCGCATATATAGCCCTCGCCCCTTCGGTTTATCTTGAGTTTTAAGATACGAGATATTTTAAAGCACTATTTTAAAAATAATTTAACAACAACAAATGTGCAGGAATGTTTGACAATTTATATTCATTCAATTTCAAGAGCACCACAGACTTCATGCAGTGTTTATATGAATATTTATCTACTTTGCTTCGCTGCAATGCTTCATTTCGTCTTCCGCTTTCACATTCCACAAAGTATAAAGACGTTCTTACATCTTATCTCAATCAATGTGAAGTGCTTCCTCAATTACGATGTTTTTCAATTGTTTCAAGTGGGGTTTCGTGGGATTGATTTTCCTGATCCTGTTTCTGCAGGGTAAGTGGTAAAACTAATCGTTCATAACACGTACTTGAATTAATCTGCTGATGTATCGCGCTGTTAGTTCGGCGTACATTAGTCGCAGTATATAAACCCTTATTTCACGAAGATAAACGCACTAACTATGAAAGTTATCTAAAATGCAAATGAATAGTATCAAGTAAAAAGCGAGTTAACTTAACTAGTATTGATCTTTATTAATATGCCGTAACAATAACATATCTGTATACAGTATATCAAAATGTTTCTCCAGTATTATTAAGGTTCTTCCCACGGGACTGGATAAATTCGGAACCAACTCAAACTTGTTTGCACGATTTTGCTTTTTGACTTCACACGAGATGCATAAACTAACCGTACGAATTGCTGTGTGAACAAATGAAAGCGGACAAATTTTCATACATTTCCGAACTCTCCGATCTCGTGAGGACATAGTCTCAGGGTAAGAACTATTTAGATTTCAATCGTATTTCACTTTAATACAGTTTCCAAGGGTCGGGTTATTGAAACCAAATACAGCGGGTCTTTTGGATCAATCTACCTGAAAGATACAATAAGAACTTGGACGTTTCGAGCGAAGGTCCTTCGTCTGGAAGAAGCTATTCTAACTTCTAGATGATGGGCATTCGCACGAAACGTCGAAATTCTCATTGTATTTTTCAGGTAGTTCGATCCAAAAGATCAGCTGTATTTGGTATAGACGCTACCTACGCTGACACCGCACGTTCGAGATATTATTTGAAATCTACTTACTTCCTGATTGACATTAGCATTAAATTGTTACATGTAATTATACAGTTGACCGGTTATGAACGTAAAGGGCTTGACTCTAATTTCATTTCGTATATATAACTCATTACTCCTGAGAGCAAAACTCTAAAAACGGACTCCATCCTGTATAGTATATTTAATGTTCGATTAGCATTTCTTTTTATTCACGCAGTAGTTTTGAGTTACTTCATTTTTTTACTCTTTTTTCAGGTGCTGCAGGTTTCTTTGTGAACCATGTAAAGACAGGAATGTGTATAAATGACACAAGTATAATAATTGATGAGGGTTTATGGGGAAGCTTATCTTTTCTGGAACTTTCCAACAACTGTCTGGATCCAGCTGCTCAGTTTCGGTTTCGTGATAATGGAGCCATGTTAAATTTGAAAAGACAGGGATGTCTCGCTGTAAATGCTAAGAAGAGTGCTGATTATCTTGATATGTTTTCTCTTTACGTTAGCGAAAATTTAAACATTTCTGCTTGTGCTCAGAAGACTGGCATCTATCGTGCTATAACCCAGACCTCTTGGGGAGGTTTATCTGTATATTATAAAGGGTTTGGTAAGAGTTCATTTCAGACCTGGTGTGCAGTCCCTAAAACACATAAACCACTTGCTGATGATCATGGAATAGATCCCTACATCGGATTGACAACAACATGTAATGACGCTGAGGATAAACATTTTAATTTTGGTAAGTTTCTGCTATAAATCTGTTTGGCGTATTACTAACACTTTCCTACTAACAGAAAAATTTATACGGTGTTCCAAACCTAATATTCTCCAAGTATTTCACAAAATAACCTTAACGAAATAACACTGAACTATATAACTTATACTGGATGGTCGGTTATGTGCCAGTATAAAAATCTATTTGGAACTTGCGATGAATGTGTGCACGAAAACATGCAGCAATGAATTCAATATATGATATATTCTATATGGGTATATATACTGTACTATTTTATTAACTGTATAAAGTATTTTTCTTCTATAATTATAGGTTCAGTGACATGCTATGGCAAAACAACAAGTGACGTCAACTGTCCTAAAGATCAGTACATGGTGGTCAAGACTGCATCTTACCGTGGATTGCCTGACACAAAGACATGTGGTTTGAGTGATGATTATAGTTGTGCACTTGATGTAACATGTCTTGTAAAGAAACAATGTGATGGTCAACATGAGTGTAGTATAACTGTGAATGACAACTTGTTCTCTGGCGATCCATGTCCTGGATTGACAAAATATCTTTACTTTGAATATAAATGTATTAATACAAAAGCAGATTATGTTTGCGGTATGTTTGACTAAAAGAGCAAATGAAACACTAAATTATAAGTAATAGATAAAAATATAGAGTTCACAATATATCTACTTCGTTGTACATCATGATCATAATCATAACTGTTCTCCTATTCACTTATGTCCTGTTCTCTAACCATTTTCAATATGTAAAAGTCCATCTAACGGCTGCCCATTGAGTATTTTAATTAAAGACATGCAGAACAATAGACACTCCGCAAATGATTAATATTGTAATTTTCTATGTTTCGTCAGGAGAATTATAATGCGGACAATTTACGGAGTGTCTATATTTTTGCATCTTCGATATTTTTTTTGCAATTCGTCGATAAATTCGTGATATAAATGCAAGTGCGATCCATTTCTTCTCCCTGTTTCGTCTATAATGATTTGACATCGCACTCCTCCAACAGTTGTTATAATATACACCTTTTATCTTTTCTATTCTTTTTCATCTCCATATCCTCATCTCAAATAATTTCTTTCTTCTTTCTATCTATCTTCCTCACGCTCCATATCTCGCGTCCATATTCCAGGCAACACTACAACTGAAACACTATATGATTTTCCTTCTCCAACTCCTTGTTCAGCAACACCTTACTAAAGTGCTTTGTTTGTTTCTGGATTATTTTCCCAACGTTCTTGTTCTATATGAACGCTATTCTTTCATTTAATTGTGAAGAATTAAGCAATAATTTCGATTCTTTCTTGTCTGGCTTTTGTAGTTCATAATGTGTCACTATCAAATTCAAATCCATCTCCAAGCGAAGGTTTTGTGAAGATTACAACAGACAGTGGGACCAAGAATGTTTGTTGGCAAAGTTTAAAGAACAAGGCCAAGGATATTGTTTGTCAACAACTGGGTTACATCAGAGTGGACTCACTTCTCAATATGATCGCTCCATCAGACGTCAAAGACGCAATATTTTCTGGAAGTATAGACTGTAATAGTGGTGATACAAAATTATCCCAATGTGTATTCACTAAATCTGACAAAAGCTGCTCACAATTATCGTACATAAAATGTAAGTATGAACAGGGTAAATTACGGTGGGGGGGGGGGGGGGGGGTACGGTTAGAATAATAGATTAGAATAAACAAGAAAATTAGATAAACTATAAAACAAAGACTGTAACAATATTTCAGGTCATATTTGTGACAGGCCACTGTTAGAAGATAAACCAAGATTTCCTGATTTGTCATTCACGGCCTCATCTTCTTCAGAAGGTCACAGTGCTTCTGATGCAAGGATATCTAGTGGTCGTTCTTGGTGTGCTCCTGTCTCGGATCACAAACATTATCTTCAAGTGGACTTAGGAAGACTTTATGTGATATATAATGTAGCAACATTTGGTGAAAGTACTAGTGCCAAATGGGTGGTGACTTATAACTTGAGTTACACTGTTGATCTGATTAACTGGAGATCAGCTAAGAACCAAACGGTAATTATTTCTCAAGTTAATACATTCAATAATGTATTAGCCGGGGAGCATGGGTGGCAGATGAGCCTTTGACTTGTGTAAATTGAAAACCATAGCCTGTGCCCATTATCATTATTAATTATTGTCTTTAGATACTTGGTAACAAAAATGCTTACAATGATGCAGCCATTCAATATTTGCAAGGAGACATAACAACAAGAGCTTTACGGTTTATTCCATTATCATATGAAGGTCAACCGTGTATGAGAATTGAGATCTGTGGTGCTAGTAAGTTATTCTAATTTGTCTAATGATAATATAGATTCAGTGTTTGTGCAATATCTTCGGTCTTTTTGAATATCTGTTTTACTGCTATTATCATTTGTCCTTTATCGGTATGTTTTCTTCCAGAGAAACTTTATTTTTACACATAAATGATAAAAAAGAGCAAATGATATCAAATACTATGATTTATTTTCTCTCAGCTCTGTTACCAGACAAACCAACAAACCTCACACTCACTAACATCAAGTCTAGAAGAGTTGAAATATCTTGGGTGGATCCCGAGAACAAAGGAGAAGGAGACAATGGTGGTCCTGCAGTTCTTTCAGGATTTTGGATTAAACTGAAGAAAGAAAACTCTCTTATCCTGAATACCACAACCAAAGGAAACGTTAATAAATATGAAATAAATTATCTCACTCCATACACAAGATATGAAATATTCGTAGCTGCTGGAAATCAACAAGGTTTTGGTGAAGAGACTATTACTTCGTTCTTAACATCGGAAGAAGGTGAGTGTGAAACCCGTTCGTAAGATCATTTTTCATCCGCATTATAGTTGTGAAGTTGATGTAACATGTCTTGTCAAAAGAAACAGTGTGATGGTCAACATGCATGAGTGAAGTATAACTGTAAATGACACCTTATCCTCTGGTGATCCATGTCCAGGATTGTCAAAATATCTTTACTTTGAATATCAATGTGTTGATACTAGCGAAACCTTTGAAGGTGTTTGTGGTACGTACGGCTATTGACAGAAGTAACCAATCGTGATCACCCATAGGCATAGATCACGTGTATGTGCAAGAAAAAGCAAATAATATAGCAAATAACGGTTTTGATTTTTTCTTGTTTTGTTTTTGTAGTTCATACATATATATGTACTATTTACAAACCTCGGTTTTGTTCTTTAGCTCCAAGCGGTCCTCCATTGAATATCAAAACCTCATCAAGAAGTGCATCGTCATTGTCTTTCACCTGGGACGCTCCTGAGAAAAGTAAACGAAATGGCGTCATTATCAGTTATACAGCATGTATTTTACAGTCAGAAAATGGCCCTTGCTTTCAGACATTTACAACTAGTGAAAGAGAGTGGGTTGTCAGAAATTTGAATGCATCGACAAAATATTATGTTCGTGTTCGTGCAAGTACTAAAGTTGGTCATGGAAACTACAGTGAAATTAAAGGATTTTTTACGAATGGAAGTAAGTACTACATGTATATCGAAATTTTGTGTGTGCCCCTGTGGTTATAAGGAAATTTTGTTCAGAATTTCACCTAGAGATACTTCCCGGTTTTCTTGAGTGCACACGAGACAATGGTAGGCGGTGGAAGCTGGTGGTGATTGAACTATCACTTAAACTGGATCACATTGTCAGCCTCGAGTAGTTTAAGCTATTGTTTTGTGCGGAAATTCAGGAATTGACTATTTGCAGTAAACCCGGCTTCGAGTACAACAGTGTTTCAACAAGATAACATCGCTACAATATCTTTACCATTCGTTGCCATAGTTGGGTTACAAAACCCTACACAGAGATCCATATATACAGAGGAATTTTACTTATTCATATATCAATTATCAATATTTTCCAACAGAAGCAGCAAAGAAGGCCACAGCCGTGACATCAAGTACACTTGCATTTCCATTGGAAATTCCATCAACAACGTTTTTGTAAGTTTATTAATTTTTCTGATGCTATCATTAAAGCCTAGTTTCCAATTGGTCGCAGCTGTCGTGACCAGTCATGGTGAACGATGTGAAATAGTCTGCAGTCTATGATCTTGTTCTTTGCGTGCTGTATGTATATCAGTCTTAATTTATTGCAAAGATATAACGATACTGTATTACATCGGTCACATTGACATGGTCACGACAGTCACAGTTTAATGAAAACTGAGCTTAACTATAGTTTATCAACACCACAAAACTAAACCTTACCTATACGATTACTCCATGGTCAATTTATATTAATTATTATTACTCTAAGATACGGTATAAGATAACGTTATTATCTACGATATAAGAAGGTAAATTTTATTTGTAGGCATTTTTATGTCGTGGCTTTAAAATTAAAAGTTGGCGAAGAACCTAAATCATCTGGTAGTTACAAGAACAATGAGTTGGTGACGTATGCTGAGGCAAGGAAATCACCTGACCCGAAACCTTATCTCGCTGCAGTAGTTACATCCAGCGGTGTTGATGGAAACATGTTTATACTTGGTGATGGCAGAAATTCAAGTAATCCAACATCACGAAAACGAAGATCCAGCTCAAGTGATTATTATAATGGTCCGCTGGAGCCTGGCACTAGTTATAGTATTTTTCAACGGATTTTTATCAATGACAAGGTATCATATCTATAGGTTATCACAGTTACGAAGTTAAGCTTTCCTTATCCAAAATCTCCTTAACAAAAGAAAACTTCTGACGTAAGCCAGAGGTAAAATACTTAAATTCGGCCAGGTACTTAAAGTAGAAAGGTTTACAAGCATTTTCAAACAAATGCCAAACATAGCAGGATCAAAAAGTAATACACATCTTTCATCTTTCATCATCCTTTCATCATCCTTGTATCTTATACTTAACAGACAATAATGACGTCATCCATGTTACCTTAACAGATAAGATAAGCATTCACATTCTTTACTGTAGGGTGAATATTACTCCACAGACTGGAGTCCTGCTTCAAAAACAAGTGAATATACAGGTATATATCTTTCAAAGCAACTTTACAGTATTTATAGAGGACTTAAATAGTACCTGCTGTTAACGTAACGAAGTATGGTAAGTTTAGACATCAGAAATGAAATATTTTGAACAAAACTTATTGGAGTACAGGCTTATGATTACGATATGTATCATGAAGCGGCATGCCTTGTTTTTCTGCATCTCAGGTAGCCCTCGTGTATTGACCAACATGTCCAGTGGTGACATAAAGGCAAAGGAAGGTGATCTTGTCAACCTACTGTGTTCTGCTCAAGGTGAACCTCCAATTACTTTCAGTTGGGAAAAAAATCGGAAGACAATCAAAAGTTTCACGGAGACACAAACACCCCATCGCAGTTCTTTACTTGTTGTGACAGTGAAAGACCAAAAAAGCTTTGGAAAATATATTTGTTACATCCGAGATCGATTTCAAAGCACTACTCATACAATTTGGATAGTGAAAGATACAGGTAGTGCAGAATTTAGCTTCAATTCTTCTTCATTATAAATCTTACAGGAAACCCACTCAGAACAGAAGTATTTTTGCACTCAAGATGATCTTAATATTAAACAAGACATGAAGATGCATCTGTTCGGAGTATGTTCAACTTAAAATTATCGGCTGAAAATGGATCATAAGTTCTATTACATTTATGGAGTCGCACTATTTTGAAAATTAGTTTTGTCTTAAATGAGTTTATCCTGATGATTTCATACACCAGAGAAACAGTAAAGAAACACCAAAGAAACATTCTTAACACATTCAAAGTTACTCCAACGTTTTACCATGTGTATAAGTATACTCTAAATCATTTCAATTTTTAGGTGCAGAAAATGGTGAGAAATGTCTTGCAGGAATTATAGTCGTAACAATTCTCCTGGTCATTTCATTCGTTATTATCGCATATTTGGTTTATCGAAATCGTGCCAACTCATCAAGCACGAAGGGAAACTTGGAGAACAAGACCAAAGACAGAAATAATTCAAAAGATATTTATGAAAATCCTGACAAAGATGATGTGAATTATGAACAAGTGGAAAATGAACAGTCGACGTATACAGCTCTCAAAAGGCCTGGGAAGGACACAAATGATGATCATGTATATAGTCATCTAAATGAAGTACAGAAGGACTACGAAAATCAGAAGGAAACTGGACTTTAAGGGGGCTCTAGTACGAAGCCCGTTTAGCATATTTAGTGGATCAGCTTAAAATAGAAAACAAGTGTATACATTTCTTGGACAACCAAACTAAAAGTTCTCAACCTGAATAAAACTAATATTTATATCATTACATATTTGGTACATAAGAGAGAGAGAATTCAAAGTTTGAGTGATCAGAAGTTCACCAAACCAAACAGAAATGCTGACTCGTATAACCAATAAATAGAAGCTAGAAATGAGTATAAGGACATAGACACTGTCGTAACAAGGCAATATAGATGGAGCCATAATAGATAGATGGAACTACAATAATTGCCTGTTAAAATATAGTAATATAGTGTATATATATAACGACGTAGTTCATAATTCCCCTATTCTCCACATGATCAGACTTCCTGGCAACCATCAAACTTGATGAATCAATATATAACCCAGCTGCACGGAAGAATTGTGTATATTAGAATAATCAAAATGCTAAAACAGAAAGTTTGACTAATCTTTGAAGCGAGGATTTGAAGTGGCAACTTAAAAGTATATTCTAAATATAACCATGCATATATAGCCCTCTCCCCTTCGGTTTATCTTGCATGAGTTTTAAGATACAAGATATTTTAAAGCACTATTTTAAAAATAATTTAACAACAACAAATGTTCAGGAATGTTTGACAATTTGTATTCATTCAATTTCAAGAGCACCACAGACTTCATGCAGTGTTTCTATGAATATTTATCATACTTTGCTTCGCTGCAATGCTTCATTTCGTCTTCCGCTTTCATATTCCACAAAGTATAAAGACGTTCTTACATCTTATCTCAACCAATGTGAAGTGCTTCCTCAATTAAGATGTTTTTCAATTGTTGCAAGTGGGGTTTCGTGGGATTGATTTTCCTGATCCTGTTTCTGCAGGGTAAGTGGTAAAACTAATCGTTCGTAACACGTACTTGAATTAATTCGCTGATGTATCGTGCTGTTAGTTAGACTTATTAGTTGCAGTATATAAACCCTTATTTCACGAAGATAAACGCATTAACTATGAAAGTTATTTAAAATGCAAATGAATAGTATCAAGTAAATAAAAAGCGAGTTATCTTAACTAGTATTGATCTTTATTAATATGCCCTAACAATAACCTATATCTGTATACAGTATATCAAAATGTTTCTCCATTATTATAAACTAAGGCTTCTTCCCGCGGGTTGGATAAATCCGGAACCAACTCAAACTTGTTTGCACGATTTTTCTTTTTGACTTCACACGAGCTGCATGAAACTTAACGAATTCGTGCAAAACTAACCGTACGAATTGCTGTGTGTGAACAAATGAAACCGGGCGAATTTTCGTACATTTCCGAACTCTCCGGTCTCATGTGGACATAGTCTCAAGGTAAGACTATTTAGACTTCAATCGTATTTTACTTTAACACAGTTTCCAAGGGTCGGGTTATTGAAACCAAATACAGCGGGACTTTTGGATCAATCTACCTGAAAGATACAATAAGAACTTCGACGTTTCGAGCGAAGGCCCTTCGTCTGGAAGAAGCTATTCTAATTTCCCGATGATGGACCTTCGCACGAAACGTCGAAATTCTCATTGTATTTTTCAGGTAGGTCGATCCAAAAGATCAGCTTTATTTGGTATAGATCCGCTTTATTTCGCCTAGACGCTACCTACACTGGCACCACATGTTCGAGATTGAAACCTATTTACTTCCTGATTGACATTAGCATTAAATTGTTACATGTAATTATACAGTTGACTGGTTACGAACGTAAAGGGCTTGACTCTAATTTCACTTATTACTCCCGAGAGCAAAACTCTAAAAACGGACCTGTATCGTATATAGTATATTTTACTCCATCCTGTATAGTATATTTTAATGTTCGATTAGCATTTCTTTCTATTTACGCAGTAGTTTTGAGTTACTTCATTTTTTTACTCTTTTTTCAGGTGCTGCGGGTTTCTTTGTGAAACATGTAAAGACAGGAATGTGTATAAATGCCACAAGTATAATAATTGATGGGGGTTCTTCATGGGGTAGTGTATCTTTTCTGGAACTTTCCAACAACTGTCTGGATGAAGCTGCTCAGTTTCGGTTTCGTGATAATGGAGCCATGTTCAATTTGAAAAGACGGGGATGTCTCGCTGGAAATTCTAAGAAGAGAGCTTATTATCTTCATATGTGTTCTCTTTACGTTAGCGAAAATTTAGGCAAATCTGCTTGTGCTAACCAACGTGCTATAAACCATACCTCTTGGGGAGGTTTATCTGTACGTTATAAATCCCAGACCTTGTGTGCAGTCCCTAAAACAGATGGCAGACTTGTTAATAATTTAGGAATAGATCCCTACATCGGATTGACAACAACATGTAATGACGCTGAGGATAAACATTTTAAATTTGGTAAGTTTCTGCCATACATCTGTTTGGCATATTAACACTTTTCTACTAACAGAAAAATTTATACGGTGTTGCCAAACCTAATATTCTCCAAATATTTCACAAATAACCTTAACAAAATAACACTGAACTATATAACACATACTACTCGGTTATGTGCCAGTATAAGAATCTATTTGGAACTTGCGATGAGCGTGTGCACGAAAACATGCAGCAATGAATTCAATATATAATATACTATATGGGTATATATACTATACTATTTTATTAACTGTATGAAGTATTTTTCTTCTATAATTATAGGTTCAGTCACATGTCATGGCAAAACAACAAGTGACGTCAACTGTCCTAAAGATCAGTACATGGTGGTCAAGAATGCATCTTACCGTGGATTGCCTAACACAAAGACATGTGGTTTGACTGATGATTATACTTGTGAAGTTGATGTAACATGTCTTGTTAAGAAACAATGTGATGGTCAACATGAGTGTAGTTTTACTGTGGATGACACCTTGTTCTCTGGTGATCCATGTCCTGGATTGACAAAATATCTTTACTTTGAATATCAATGTATTAATACAAAAGCAGATTATGTTTGCGGTATGTTTGACTAAAAGAGCAAATGAAACACTAAATTATAGTAATAGATAAAACATGAGCGGTCGATCTATACCAGATTTACACAATAATTTCATATAACCATTCGGATCGTCATTCAGGAGTTCACGATATATCTACTTCATTGTACATCATGATCATAATCATAATTGTTCTCCTATTCAATTATATCCTGTTCTCTGACCATTTTCAATATGTTAAGGCTTCCTTCAGAACGGGCCTTTAAGCGTCCATCTAACGGCTGCCTATTGAGTATTTTAATTAAAGACAGAACAATAGACACTCCGCAAACTATTAATATTGTAATTTTCTATGTTTCGTCGGGAGAATTATAATGCGGACAATTTACGGAGTGTCTATTTTTTGCATCTTCGATAATTTTTTTGCAATTCGTCAATAAATTCGTGATATAAATGCAAGCGCGATCCATTTCTTCTCCCTGTTTCGTCTAATGATTCGACACTGGTAAATATCTTTCTTCTTCAACAGCTGTTATAATATGCACTTCTTTATTATCTTTTTATCTAACTTATATTTTCTTTCTTTTCTTTTCTTTTCTTTTTCGTCTCCATATCCTCATCTTAAATACTTGCTTTCTTCTTTCTATCTATCTTCCTCACGCTCCATATCGCGTGTCCATATTCCAGGCAACACTACAACTGAAACACCATATGCTTTTCCTTCTCCAACTCCTTGTTCAGCAACACCTTGCTAAGTGCTTTGTTTGTTTCTGGATTATTTCCCCAACGTTCTTGTTCATTCGCTATTCTTTCATTTAATTGTGAAGAATTAAGCAATAATTTCGATTCTTTCTTGTCTGGCTTTTGTAGTTCATAATGTGTCTCTATCAAATTCAAACTCATCTCCAAACGAAGGTTTTGTAAAGATTACCACAGACAGTGAGACCAAGACTGTTTGTTGGCAAAGTTTAAAGAACAAGGCCAAGGATATTGTTTGTCAACAACTGGGTTACATCAGAGTGGACTCACTTCTCAATATGATCGCTCCATCAGACGTCAAAGACGCAATATTTTCTGGAAGTATAGACTGTAATGGTGGTGATACAAAATTATCCCAATGTGTATTTACTAAATCTGACAAAAGCTGCTCACAATTATCGTACATAAAATGTAAGTATGAACAGGGTAAATTACGGGGAGGGGGGTACGGTTAGAAAAATAGATTAGAATGAACAAGAAAATTAGATAAACTATAAAACAAAGACTGTAACATTATTTCAGGTCGTATTTGTGACAGTCCACTGTTAGAAGATAAACAAAGAATTTCAGATCCGTCATTCACTGCCTCAGGTTCTTCAGAAGGTCACAGTGCTTCTGATGCAAGGATATCTAGTGGTCGTTCTTGGTGTGCTCCTGTCTCGGATCACAAACATTATCTTCAAGTGGACTTAGGAAGACTTTATGTGATATATAATGTAGCAACATTTGGTGAAAGTACTAGTGCCAAATGGGTGGTGACTTATAACTTGAGTTACACTGTTGATCTGATTAACTGGAGATCAGCTAAGAACCAAACGGTAATTATTTCTCAAGTTAATACATTCAATAATGTATTAGCCGGGGAGCATGGGTGGCAGATGAGCCTTTGACTTGTGTAAATTGAAAACCATAGCATGTGCCCATTATCATTATTAATTATTGTCTTTAGATACTTGGTAACAAAAATGCTTACAATGATGCAGCCATTCAATATTTGCAAGGAGACATAACAACAAGAGCTTTACGGTTTATTCCATTATCATATGAAGGTCAACCGTGTATGAGAATTGAGATCTGTGGTGGTCGTAAGTTATTCTAATTTGTCTAATGATAATATAGATTCAGTGTTTGTGCAATATCTTCGGTCTTTTTGAATATCTGTTTTACTGGTATTATCATTTGTCCTTTATCGGTATGTTTTCTTCCAGAGCAACTTTATTTTTACACATAAATGATAAAAAAGAGCAAATGAGATCAAATACTATGATTTATTTTCTCTCAGCTCTGTTACCAGACAAACCAACAAACCTCACACTCACTAACATCAAGTCTAGAAGAGTTGAAATATCTTGGGTGGATCCCGAGAACAAAGGAGAAGGAGACAATGGTGGTCCTGCAGTTCTTTCAGGATTTTGGATTAAATTGAAGAAAAAGAACTCTCTTATCCTGAATACCACAAACAAAGGAAGAGTTAATGAATATGAAATAAATGATCTCACTCCGTACACAAGATATGAAATATTCGTAGCTGCTGGAAATCAACATGGTTTTGGTGAAGAGACTATTACTTCGTTCTTAACATCGGAAGAAGGTGAGTGTGAAACCCGTTGTAAAATTATTTTTCAATCCGCATTATAGTTGTGAAGTTGATGTAACATGTCTTATTAAGAAACAGTGTGATGGTCAACATGAGTGTAGTATAACTGTAAATGATACCTTGTTCTCTGGTGATCCATGTCCTGGATTGTCAAAATATCTTTACTTTGAATATCAATGTGTTGATAGTAGCGAAACCTTTGAAGGTGTTTGTGGTACGTACGGCTATTGACAGAGTAAAAGCAAAGGTAACCAATGGTGATCACCCATAGGCATAGATCACGAGCATGTGCAAGAAAAAGCAAATAATATGCTACATACAGTATAGGCTTACCATATTTAAAAGATCACTGACCCTAATTGTTAAATTTGGCAGTTTTGTTGAAATTACCAGTGTCCTAAGTTAAATAAAATGCGACGAATTGACAAAGAGTTTTGATTTTTTTTTGTAGTTCATGATGTGTCTCTATCATATTCATCTTCACATCTATCACATTCATACATATATATGTACTATTTACAAACCTCGGTTTTGTTCTTTAGCTCCAAGCGGTCCTCCATTGAATATCAAAACCTCATCAAGAAGTGCATCGTCATTGTCTTTCACCTGGGACGCTCCTGAGCAAAGTAAACAAAATGGCGTCATTATCAGTTATAGTGGCTGTGTTTCACAGTCAAAAAATGGCCCTTGCTTTCAGACATTTACAACCAGTGAAAGAGAATGGGTCGTCAGAAATTTGAATACATCAACAAAATATTATGTTCGTGTTCGTGCAAGTACTAAAGTTGGTCGTGGAATCTACAGTGAAAGTAAAGGATTGTTTACGAATGGAAGTAAGTACAACATGTATATCGAGATTTTGTGTGTGCCCCTGTGGTTATAAGTAAATTTTGTTCAGAATTTCACCTAGAGATACTTCCCGGTTTTCTTGAGTGCACACGAGACAATGGTACGCGGTGGAAGCTGGTGGTGATTGAACTATCACTTAAACTGGATCACATTGTTAGCCTCGAGTATTTTAAGCTATTGTTTTGTGCGGAAATTCAGGAATTGGCTATTTGCAGTAAACCCGGCCCGAGTGTACGCTTCGAGTACAACATTGTTTCAACAAGATAACATCGCTACAATATCTTTACCATTCGTTGCCATAGTTGGGAAGAAGATATACATATCTATATATATTACTTCTAATTATTCATAGGCAAAATACAAAGGAAACTCATGACCCGTAGCGGATCTATATATTTGATATAGACTTGCTCAATCTTCAAAATTCCAACGCCAGTGAGCGTATACAAAACGAGTCATTTTAGAAGTCATATACAAACCTTACAGTTCGGCCTTTATCAGATCTAAAACACTCGGCTGCGCCTCGATGTTTTAAATCTGATAAAGACCTCTTGTGCGGTTTGTATATATTACATATATATACCGATGAATTTTACTCTATCAATTATCAATATTTTCCAACAGAAGCAGCAAAGAAGGCCACAGCCGTGACATCAAGTACACTTACATTTTCATTGGAAATTCCATCAAAAACGTTTTTGTAAGTTTATTAATTTTCTGATGATATCATTAAACTCTGGTTTCCAATTGGTCGCAGCTGTCGTGACCAGTCATGGTGAACGATGTGAAATAGTCTGCAGTCTATCTTGTTCTTTGCGTGCTCATTTATCAGTCCTCATTTATTGCAAATATATTACGATACTGTATTACATCAGCCACTTTGACATGGTCGCGAGTCGCGACAGTCACACGACAAAGCTAAACTTTACCTATACGATTACTCCATGGTCAATTTATATTAATTGTTATTACTCTAAGATACGGTATAAGGTACCACATATTATTAACGTTATTATCTACGATTTAAAAAGGTTATTTTTTATTTGTAGGCATTCTTATGTCGTGACTTTAAAATTAAAAGTTGGCGAAGAACCTAAATCATCTGGTAGTTACAAGAACGATGAACTAGTGACGTATGCTGAAGCAAGGGAATCACCTGACCCGAGACCTTATATCGCTGCAGTGGTTACATCCAGCGGTGTTGATGGCAACATGTTTATACTTGGTGATCGCAGAAATTCAAGTAATCCGACAGCACGAAGACGAAGATCTACCTCAAGTGATTATTATAATGGCCCGCTGGAGCCTGGCACTAGTTATAGTATTTTTCAACGGATTTTTATCAACAACAAGGTAACATATGTTATCACAGTTACCGAGGTAAAATACTTAAATTCGGCCAGGTACTTAAAGCAGAAAGGTTTACAAGTATTTTCAAACAAATGCCAAACATAGCAGGAACAAAAAGTAATACACATCTTTCAGTCATCTCGTTATGACGTCATCTTTGTATCTTACAAGCATTCACTTTCTTTACTATAGGGTGAATATTACTCCACAGACTGGAGTCCTGCTTCGAAAACAAGTGAATATACAGGTATATATCTTCCAAAACAACTTTACGGTGTTTATAGACAACTTAAATAGTATCTGTTTGTAACATAACTAAGTATAGTAAGTTTATGATTACGATATCTTTTTAAGTATCATGAAGCGGTATGCCTTGTCTTTCTGTTTGTCAGGTAGCCCTCGTGTATTGACCAACATGTCCAGTGGTGACATAAAGGCAAAGGAAGGTGATCTTGTCAACCTACTGTGTTCTGCTCAAGGTGAATCTCCAATTACTTTCAGCTGGGAAAAAGATCAGAAGACATTCAAAAGTTTCATGGAGAGTCAAACACCCCATCGCAGTTCTTTCCTCGTTCTAACAGTGAAAGACCAAAAAAGTTTTGGGAAATATATTTGTCGCATTCGAGATCGATTTCAAAGTACTACTCATACAATTTGGATAGTGAAAGATACAGGTAGTGCAGAATTTAGCTTCAATTCTTCTTCATTATAAATCTTGCAGGAAACCCACTCAGAACAGAAGTATTTTTGCACTCAAGATGATCTTAATATTAAACAAGACATGAAGATGCATCTGTTCGGAGTATGTTTAACTTAAAATTATCGGCCGAAAATGGATCATAAGTTCTATTACATTTATGGAGTCGCACTATTTTGAAAATTAGTTTTGTCTTAAATGAGTTTATCCTGATGATTTCATACACCAGAGAAACAGTAAAGAAACACCAAAGAAACATTCTTAACACATTCAAAGTTACTCCAACGTTTTACCATGTGTATAAGTATATTCTAAGTTATTTCAATTTTTAGGTGCAGAAAATGGTGAGAAATATCTTGCAGGAATTATAGTCGTAACAATTCTCCTGGTCATTTCATTCGTTATTATCGCATATTTGGTTTATCGAAATCGTGCCAAGTCATCAAGTACTAAGGAAAACTTGGAGAACAAGACCAAAGACAGAAATAATTCAAAAGATATTTATGAAAATCCTGACAAAGATGATGTGAATTATGAACAAGTGGAAAATGAACAGTCGACGTATACAGCTCTCAAAAAGCCTGGGAAGGAAGAAAATGATGATCACCTATATAGTCATCTAAATGAAGTACAGAAGGACTACGAAAATCAGGAGGAAACTGGAATTTAAGGGGGCTCTAGTACGAAGCCCGTTTAGCATATTTAGTGGATAAACTTAAAATAGAAAACAAATGTATACATTTCTTGGACAACCAAACTAAAAGTTCTCAACCTGAATAAAACTAATATTTATATAATTACATATTAAGTACACAAGACAGTGAGAATTCAAAGTTTGAGTGATCAGAAGTTCATAAAGCCAAACAGAAATGCTGACTCGTATAACCAATGAATAGAAGCTAGAAATGAGTATAAGGACATGGACACTGAATATAGATGGAGCCATAATAGATGGAACTACAACAATTGTCTGTTAAAATATAGTAATATAGTGTATATATATATGACGTAGTTCATAATTCCCCTATTCTCTAAACCCCACATGATCAGACTTCCGCCAACCATCAAACTTGATGAATCAATATATAACCCAGCTGCACGGAAGAATTGTGTATATTAGAATAATCAAAATGCTAAAACAGAAACTTTGACTAATCTTTGAAGCCAGGATTTGAAGTGGCAACTTAAAAGTATATTCTAAAAATAACCATGCATATACAGTTCTCGCCCCTTCGGGTTATCTTACATGAGTTTTGAGATACGAGATATTTTAAAGCACTATTTTAAAAATAATTTAACAACAACAAATGTGCAGGAATGTTTGACAATTTGTATTCATTCAATTTCAAGAGCACCACAGACTTCATGCAGTGTTTCTATGAATATTTATCATACTTTGCTTCGCTGCAATGCTTCATTTCATCTTCCGCTTTCACATTCCACAAAGTATAAAGACGTTCTTACATCTTATCTCAATCAATGTGAAGTGCTTCCTCAATTAAGATGTTTTTCAATTGTTGCAAGTGGGGTTTCGTGGGATTGATTGTGATTTTCCTGTTTCTGCAGGGTAAGTGTTAAACTAATCGTTCGTAACACGTACTTGAATTAATTCGCTGATGTATCGTGCTGTTAGTTAGACGTATTAGTCGCAGTATATAAACCCTTATTTCACGAAGATAAACGCATTAACTATGAAAGTTATTTAAAATGCAAATGAATAGTATCAAGTAAAAAGCGAGTTGAGTTAACCTAGTATTGATCTTTATTAATATGCCCTAACAATAACCTATATCTGTATACAGTATATCAAAATGTTTCTCCATTGTTATAAACTAAGGCTTCTTCCCACGGGATTGGATAAATCCGGAACCAACTCAAACTTGTTTGCACGATTTTTCTTTTTGACTTCACACGAGCTGCATGAAACTTAACGAATTCGTGCAAAGCTAACCGTACAAATTGCTGTGTGAACAAAAGAAACCGGACAAATTTTCGTACATTTCCGAACTCTCCGATCTCGTGTGGACATAGTCTCAAGGTAAGACTATTTACACTTCAATCGTATTTTACTTTAACACAATTTCCGAGGGTCGCGTTATTGAAACCTAATACTGCGGGTCTTTTGGATCAATCCACCTGAAAAATACAATAAGAACTTGGACGTTTCGAGCGAAGGCCCTTCATCTGGAAGAAGCTATTCTAACTTCCAGATGATGGGCCTTCGCACGAAACGTCGATATTCTCATTGTATTTTTCAGGTAGGTCGATCCAAAAGATCAGCTTTATTTGGTATAGATCCGCTTTATTTCGCCTAGACCTACCTACGCTGGCACCACATGTTCGAGATTGAAACCTATTTACTTCCTGATTGACATTAGCATTAAATTGTTACATGTAATTATACAGTTGACTGGTTATGAACGTAAAGGGCTTGACTCTAATTTCACTTATTACTCCCGAGAGCAAAACTCTAAAAACGGACCTGTATCGTATATAGTATATTTTACTCCATCCTGTATAGTATATTTTAATGTTCGATTAGCATTTCTTTCTATTTCTAGTTACTTCATTTCTTTAATCTTTTTTCAGGTGGTGCAGGTTTCTTTGTGAAACATGTAAAGACAGGAATGTGTATAAATGCCACAAGTATAATAATTGATGAGGGTTCTTCATGGGGTAGCGTATCTTTTCTGGAACTTTCCAACAACTGTCTGGATGAAGCTGCTCAGTTTCAGTTTCGTGACAATGGAGCCATGTTCAATTTGAAAAGACGGGGATGTCTTGTTGGAGATGCTAAGAAGCCAGCTTATTATCTTCATATGTGTTCTCTTTACGTTAGCGAAAATTTAGGCAAATCTGCTTGTGCTAACCAACGTGCTATAAACCATACCTCTTGGGGAGGTTTATCTGTACGTTATAAATCCCAGACCCTGTGTGCAGTCCCTAAAACAGATGGCAGATTTGTTAATAATTTAGGAATAGATCCCTACATTGGATTAACAACATGTAATGACGCTGAGGATAAACATTTTAAATTTGGTAAGTTTCTGCTATAAATCTGTTTGGCGTATTAACACTTTCCTACTAAGAGAAAATTTATATACGGTGTTGATAAACCTAATATTCTCCAAATTTTTCACAAAATAGCCTTAACGAAATAACACTGAACTATATAGCATGTACTGGATGGTTGGTTATGTGCCGTATAAAAGTCTATTTTGAACTTGCGATGACTGTGTGCACGAAAACATGCAGCAATGAATTCAATATATGATATATACTCTATATGGGTATATATACTGTACTATTTTATTAACTCTATGAAGTATTTTTCTTCTATAATTATAGGTTCAGTGACATGTTATGGCAACACAACAAGTGACGTCAACTGTCCTAAAGATCAGTACATGGTGGTCAAGACTGCATCTTACCGCGGATTG
The DNA here is from genome assembly GCA_016169945.1 of Trachythela sp. YZ-2020. Lineage (NCBI taxonomy): Eukaryota > Metazoa > Cnidaria > Anthozoa > Malacalcyonacea > Clavulariidae > Trachythela > Trachythela sp. YZ-2020. The sequence goes on from JADLSH010000389.1 coordinate 6,740,273, forward strand.
CCTGACACAAAGACATGTGGTTTGAGTGATGATTATAGTTGTGAAGTTGATGTAACATGTTTTGTTAAGAAACAATGTGATGGTCAACACGAGTGCAGTATAACTGTGGATGACACCTTGTTCTCTGGTGATCCATGTCCTGGATTGAAAAAATATCTTTACTTTGAATATCAATGTTTTAATACAAAAGCAGATTATATTTGCGGTATGTTTGACTAAAAGAGCAAATGAAACACTAAATTATAAGTAATAAATAAAAAGACAGAGTTCACAATATATCTACTTCGTTGTACATCATGATCATAATTGTTCTCCTATTCAATTATGTCCTGTTCTCTGACCATTTTCAATATGTAAAAGTCCATCTAACGGCTGCCCATTGAGTATTTTAATTAAAGACAGAACAATAGACACTCCGCAAACTATTAACATTGTAATTTTCTATGTTTCGTCAGGAGAATTATACTGCTGATAATTTACGGAGTTTCTATATTTTTTGCATCTTCGATAATTTTTTGCTATTCGTCGATAAATCGTGATATAGATGCAAGCGCGATCCATTTCTTCTCTCTGTTTCGTATAATGATTCAACACCGCATGATAAAGATCTTTCGCCTGCAACAGCTGTTATAATATGCACCTCCTCGTTGTCCTTTTGTCCTCCATAACCACATCTCAAATACTTCTTATTGCGAAGAATAAAAAATAATTTCGATTCTTCGTTATCTGGCTTTTTCAGTTCATGATGTATCTCTATCAAGTTCATCTCTACCTAACGAAGGTGTTGTAAAGATTATCACAGACAATGGAACTAAGAGTGTTTGTTGGCGAAGTTTAAACAAAGCCAAGGATATTGTTTGTCAACAACTGGGTTACATCAGAGTGGACTCTCTTATTAATATGACTGCATCATCGGACGCCAAAGACGCAATATTTTCTGGAAGTATAAACTGTAATGGTGGTGATACAACATTATCCCAATGTGTATTTACTAAATCTGACAAGAGCTGTTCAGAGTTATCGTACATAAAATGTAAGTATGATCGAATAAGGTTAAATTACGAGGGAAGGGGGTGGGGTTACCGTTAGAAGAACAGATTAGAATAGACGGAGACACGAGATAAACTATAAGAAATGACTGCAACATTATTTCATATTTTAGGTCATATTTGTGACAGGCCACTGTTAGAAGATAAACAAAGAATTCCAGATTCATCATTCACTGCCTCAGGTTCTTCAGAAGGTCACAGTGCTTCTGATGCAAGGATATCTAGTGGTAGTTCTTGGTGTGCTCCTGTCTCGGATCACAAACATTATCTTCAAGTAGACTTTGGAAGACTTTATGTGATATATAATGTAGCAACATTTGGTGAAAGTACTAGTGCCAAATGGGTGGTGACTTATAACTTGAGTTACACTGTTGATTTGATCAACTGGAGATCAGCTAAGAACCAAACGGTAATTATTTCTCAAGCTAACACATTGAATAATGTATTATAGACTTTAATTCAGCGTCAGCCACGGACATATAGAACAAATTGAGGGTTGCTTCGCGTGTGCGTAAAAGAAATAAACAAAATCTCGACGTTTCGAGCTAAAGCCCTTCGTCAGGAGAAATTAGTAGACAGATAAACACATTACATCAGCTTTTATAGCAACGCTATAAAAGCTGTCACGTGAACAAAATATTAACCAATGAAAATAAAGTAGTCATAACAATCATAACAAAATAGAATTAATATGTAATGATATAGACTGCGTGCAGGCTTCGGCCCGATTATAGGGTCGAAGGCCTGCGCACAGGCGTTACACTTATCAAAGCGCTATAAATGTCATTACACAAGGAAGGAAGAGGGGATATAGAGGAAAGTATATAAGAAGTATTTAAGAGAAAAGAATGAGCTAGATGAAGGAGAGGCGCTCATTGATACCATCAGGCTGAATGGTGCCAAGTTTAAAAATGAGACGCTTTTCTTGCTTCCGACAGGTATCATTGCCACCAATAATGGGATGAATGGCGCATATTTTCATATCAGAAAAGGAGTGGTTGGCACTGTTGAAGTGCCTAGCAACCGGTTTGTTGTGCACATTGTTCTTAACATCACGCAAGTGCTCAGCAAACCTATCGCCTAAACGTCTTCCAGTCTCTCCGATGTAGAGCAAGCCACATTTGCTGCAAGAGATGCAGTAAACGAGGTTGGAGGAGATGCACGTGAAACTGTGCTTGATGACAAACTGAGATTTTGGAGCCGAAATACAGGTAGCGAGGTTTAAATGCTTACAAGTGTAGCACTTAGCACGACCACAGGAAACAGTGCCAGCTGGTGACACAGAGTCCTGTCGCAGTGAGCTGTGCACTAGGGTTTCCCGGATGTTTTTACTGTGTCGAAGAAAAGGTCTCGGAGAAAATGGAAGACGTTGCAGGGTAGGGACATTTTTAAGTAGATTAAATTATTAGATTAACAGATTAACCTTTCATCCCTTCAATTTTAAAGTAAGGGACATCATTTGCCGGAATTTTAATCTACTTAAAAATGACCCTGCAACGTCTTCCATCCTGCAACGTCTCAAATCTCGCTTCTGCCGACTAAATCTCCAAATACACCCCCCCCCCAAACCCCCCCGTAGATACGGCCCTGCATTCATCCCATTATTGGTGGCAATGATACCCGTCGGAAGCAAGAAAAGCGTCTCATTTTTAAACTTGGCACCATTCAGCCTGATGGTATCAATGAGCGCCTCTCCTTCATCTAGCTCATTCTTTTCTCTTAAATACTTCTTATATACTTTCCTCTATATCCCCTCTTCCCTTCCCTTGTACGACATTTATAGCGCTTTGATAAGTGTAACGCCTGTGCGCAGGCCTTCGACCCTATAATCGGGCCGAAGCCTGCACGCAGTCTATATCTTTACATATTAATTCTATTTTGTTATGATTGTTATGACTACTTTATTTTCATTGGTTAATATTTTGTTCACGTGACAGCTTTTATAGCGTTGCTATAAAAGCTGATGTAATGTGTTTATCTGTCTACTAATTTCTCCTGACGAAGGGCTTTAGCTCGAAACGTCGAGATTTTGTTTATATCTTTTAGGCACACGCGAAGCAACCCTCAATTTGTTCAATAATGTATTAGCCGGGAGCATGGGTGGCAGATGAACCTTTGACTTGTGTGAATTTGGCAACCATAGCCTGTGCCCATTATCATTATTCATTGTTGTCTTTAGATACAAGGGAACAAAAATGCTTACAATGACGCAGCCATAACAAGTTTAAATGCCATAATAACAAGAGCTTTACGGTTTATTCCATTATCATACGTAGTTCAACCGTGTATGAGAATTGAGATCTGTGGTAGTCGTAAGTTATTCTCATTTGTCTAATAATAAATATAGATTCAGTGTTTGTGCAGTAACTTAAGTGGTATTATCATTGGTCCTTTCTCGGTATGCTTCCTTCCAGAGCAACTTTATTTTTACACATAAATTATAAAAAAGAGCAAATGATATCTTATACAATGCGGATTTCTTTTCTCTTAGCTCTGTTACCAGACAAACCTACAAACCTCATCATCACTAACATCAAGTCCAGAAGTGTTACGTTATCTTGGGTAGATCCTCAGAACACAGGAGAAGGAGACAATAGTGGTTCAGCAGTTCTTTCAGGATTTTGGATTAAATTGAAGAAAGAAAACTCTCTTATTCTGAATACCACAACCAAAGGAAAAGTTAATAAATATGAAATAGATAATCTCACTCCATACACAAGATATGAAATTTCCGTAGCTGCTGGAAATCAACATGGTTTTGGAGAAGATACTATTACTTCGTTCATAACATCTGAAGAAGGTGAGTGTTAAACGCTTAGACCCGTTCGCAGGATAATTTCTCAATCTGCATGGGTGCGAGATTATCTTTCATTCCTTTCAAAAGAGTAGGCCTGTTTCTGTAAGTAAAGATTAGCCCGTTGTTATGTGCTCGTTTCATGTCTTGTGCATGAGCAAATGTTTATGATCGCGTCTGCATATTCGATGATTTTAAAGCCTAGCGTTGATTGTTGCCCCTAAATCCTGCATCGGGATGTTGAAAAATCAAAAGTCAAGAGAATTTGAAATTGCTGCTTACAAGTCGCAGTACATGTATGTAACCGTTGGACCAACATCCGTGCATATTGGTAACATTCGTCTACATCTCGTGAAACAACTTACCCATATCGTCTCATTTGATGTTTAGTTCCAGAAGGTCCTCCACTGAATGTCAAAGTCACTGCAGAAAACTCATCATCATTATCTGTCACATGGGATCCTCCTGAAAAAGACAAAAAAAATGGCGAGATCGTCAATTATACTGTGTGTATTTCACATGATCATGAAGAAACTAAACCTTGCTTTAAAGAACGTACTACAAAGAAAAATATGCTAGTTATTGGTAATTTGAATGCCTCAACCAAATATTATGTTCGTGTTCTTGCAAGTACTAAAGTTGGTCGTGGAAACTACAGTGAAAGTAAAGGGATATTTACCAATGGAAGTAAGTGCTTCCCTTTCATTATGAGGAAGCGAAAATCCTCAATTTGTAGTCTTGCAACTGTCTTGTTTCTTTTGGTATTTTCATTTACGCTCAATTTGCATAATTTGTGTTGCCTTATCAAGTAAATGTCACATATTTAAATGAGTTTTTTACCCCAAATATTACTGTTAATGGACGAAACTCTGGACAATAAGCTTCATCTTTATTGTAAAAATATTTCGTTGTTTACATGCAGACCATGTAGCCCTAAACGCATCTACAAAGCTTACATTATTTGCTTGCCAAAGCCGGCGTATAGCCGTAGGCTACCAAGCACTTTATAGTTCATTGTCCTAAAACCTTGCGTGATTCATTCATGAACAACAAAGGCGCTATGGTTAAACATACTTGGTTATAGTTTAGTAATTCCATATTACAATATCATTCTTACTTGGATCCAGCGGAACGAAGACTACACGAAAAAACCCACCCACCTCCCCAAACGCTGAAACCAAGGACGCTATATATCCAACAATTTGAACTGTTCTTCTACCGAAAGCCGATTAATTACCTGCGACTTAAACATCTACATTTCGTCATGGTCGTCCATTACGCCCGCTAAGAAGAACTACATGCTACTCCTTGGCATTAACAGTTATATGAACACTCAGAAATGTGATCAAGTAATATGCTAAATGAAAGGTCTTGTAATTTTGAATTATGAAATAAAGAAATGAAATGGTGAAGGCAATTGCTCTAGTATCAGTAATAATTATGTCATAAATATCTTTCTGATCATTAATTCCCAGGGTCCAGCTCAGAGTATATGTCCTGCAGGGCAGACTAGGACCCAGCTTTGGGGATATGTCCTAGCCGCCTTTACTCAGGATCCAGCTCAAATCCGCGCGGTAAAAGTATATGTCTTGGGCAGATTAGGACACAGCTGTAAATCAGTAAAAGTCCTAATAGACTTTCCTCAAGATCCAGCTTTTCAATTACGAGTATATGCCCTGGGAACCGCTCAGCACTCAGCTCATCGCAGACAAACCAAAATATAGAGCAGTTCCATAACCCCCACAAACATTGCTTGGTTTACTTGGTGTCATTCATCTTAGAATATAAGAATAGTGGTTGAGGACATTAATGAAGAACAAATAATTAATAAGTATTTTTCGTATTTAGAACAAACAGAGAGGGCCATAAATGGAACAGAAAGAACATTAACTTTCTCACTACAGATTCCTTCAGAAAATTTTACGTAAGTTCCTAACGTTTCTTCTTTCATTGGAGATTAAACTCAACATGAGACGCATTCATTAGTGGTTGAAAATACAACATAAATTCAGGTTTCGTCTTTGTAATTCAGGTTTTGTATCTGGTTTTCATTACCCAAAACGTCTTTCGAAGTAGCGACTAACGGAATGAATACCTTTTAAGGCGTTTTTACGTCGTGGCTTTGAAATTCAAAGATGGAAAAAATCCTAAATCATCTGGTAGTTACAAGAACAATGAACTAGTGTCTTATGCTGAGGCAAGGGAATCACCTGACCCGAAACCTTATATCGCTGCGGTAGTTACATCCAGCGGTGTTGATGAAAACATGTTTATACTTGGTGATCGCAGAAATTCAAGTAATCCAACATCACGAAGACGAAGATCTACCTCAAGTGATTATTATAATGGCCCGTTGGAGCCTGGCACTAGTTATAGTATTTTTCAACGGATTTTTGTCAATGACAAGGTATTGCTCTATAATTATCCCTGCATACAAAGAGATGATAGTTAAGGAATCCAAAGGGTAAAATTACGAAAGATTGGTTTGAGAAGTTATATATATCCCCTCGTTTTCAAATGTTTGGAAATAATATATATTCTAAAATAAATACTATTGATTAATATTATTATAAATAGTCATTTATAAATGACATTGCTGTATATTTCATTATATCATTCCAGGGTGACTATTACTCCACAGATTGGAGTCCAGTTTCAAAAACGGTCGAAGAAAAAATAGAAAGACCTGCAGGTTAAATACTTAAAACAGACTTATAGTGTTAGAGCGTATTTTGCTACACAGTGCTTTAATAGTTTCCAGCCTAAATACAGATTATAATGATTAATACTGAGCCTTGAGGATAGTCTCAAACAGGCTTGAGGATAGCCTTATTCCAGGGTATATCTCATCAAATATGCCTGTGAAACAGTGGATATAGCTTTGCGTATTCACAATAGAATTTACTGTTCTTCTTCCATTCCTTACTAGGCGACAGTAATGATGGCGATGACAGTAATATTGCAGTGATTGTTGGTGCAGTGGCTGGTGGCTGTGTTCTTCTTATCCTAGTTATAGTGGTGATAATTATGTTTAGAAGGTAATCAGACTAAGATATATCTACCCAGTGTGCCAACTCTAACCCACTTCTTTTTATGCCGATTTTCTTTTTGAAGATACAGTAACACTTTGACTTCCTATATTTCAGACAAAAGCCTAAGCAAGATTCTGGACCAACTTATCAACAGGAGGAAGACGTTGTTGCCAAACCAAGTGTTGTTCCAGTAGTGAATGAAGCATTTCTCGCCTCAAACGATTCTATTGAAGTGGAACAGAATGCTGATGATGATGATGATGGTGGTGGTAGAGCGGAGGTTCAAATTGAGGATAAAAAGACAGATTCTGCTCCGGATGATCATGCTAACGTTTACGCTAACGAAGAACGTAAGTGACATTATGAGTCAATTTCCATTGTTAAAAACCACAATTTACATTGCAACGATTTCATACCTTTATACTTTTCCAGCTGTCGCTGCGCGGATTCACATCCCTATTCCTGTAGACGCATTCAGTGATCACGTTAACCACCTGAGACAACACGATAAAAGAGATTTCAAGCTGGAATTTGAGGTACGATTGCGAGCAAACATAACGATATGTTGAACATTTATTGTTTTTCAAGTAGTTCACACACAAACCACGATTATAGCTTTCACAAAGGTTAAACTGACTTTCATTTATGTGAACATTTCAGGACTTACCAACCGCTCGCATTTCTAACGGGGATATCTCAAAGCGAACTTTTAACCGACCAAAAAACAGATATGGCAACGCTGTCACATGTGAGACTTAATATTTTCGTATCCCATGAATGCAAGTTCTCTTCATCGAAAGTCGTACTATTTCGTGCTTGTTTGTTTCAGATAATCACTCTCGTGTCATTCTGTCTGGCGACGAGAACACGGACTACATCAATGCCTCGTACGTCAATGTAAGTACATATACAAACATCGTTACTTTAACTTTGAAGTTTTGTTGCATTTTGAGAGATATGTAAGCTTTTGTTTGTCCCTTGATCATTTTTTGTTGAAAATATTTATATAACTTTTTGCAGGGATTGACTGAAAAGTATTATATCGCGACGCAAGGTACTATAAAAGACGCATCGAACTAAAATAGTGCATTTTTACTAGTATATCAATTATCTTTACTTTCGTGTTAAACTTTCCAGCTAATACATTATTCGTTCGTCATTTTTTTCGTTTTCTTAGGACCAAAACCAAAAACAGTGAACGACTTCTGGCGGATGATTTTTGAACACAAATGTCCAACGATTGTCATGTTGACGACATTGAAGGAGATGGGAAAGGTTGTGTATATTTTACTTCAGTTGCATCAAACGAAAATTAAGGATGTAATGAGATTAATCCATCTTTTAGTCTTAGTTCGTTTCGTCGAGTCACGAGCCTCCGCCTTTGATTTCTCTACTTCTTTTCTTCTACTTCTGGCCATTTCTTCTGGCTTCGCTCCAACTCTTTCCTCTTTTCTCTGTCCTTCACCATTGTCTTTTCCAAAAGACAGCTGGCATCTTCCTTTCTTCCCCTTCCACGCTCAGAAACCTATTCCGTCGCAATTTTGGTCACTCTTTCTTGGGAGATTCTAAACACGTGGCAGAAACAAGTAAGCCTTATCCTCCTCAACTTGTCTGTCAAAGGTTCTTGGCCTGGTCGCTCTTCCTGAGCTCTTTAAGGAAATATCTTTAGTGAAAAATATCCATCGAGAAAATATCTAGCTAGAATCGATGGAGATTTTCATAAGATATTTCTTTACACGTATGTTTCTTCTTGCTAGACAAAGTGTGAGAAATATTGGCCTGATAAGTCCGGTATGTATGGACATATCAAAGTGACTACCACGAAGACAAAGACATTTGCTGATTATGTTACTCGGATATTTTTCGTAGAGAAGGTAACATTGACATTAACATGATGCTATTCCGAAAGTTATACACATGTATTGAACATAAACAAACTCTACTTTCACCATTAAGTAATTAACTGACGGAGGATGAATGTTTCAAAATAAGGAAAAATCATTTTTATCTAGGGTGATGAACATCATGAAGTACAGCAGTTCCACTTCAAGTCTTGGCCAGACTACGGCGTTCCTCTCTACCCAACACAGATCTTGACTTTCAGAAGACATTTCAAGTCTTTTCATGAGACTAAAACTGGTCCAGCCGTGATTCATTGCAGGTAAAGTTAATAGACAATCTAATGGTTAAATCAAGAAAGACGGAAAGAAAACGGAAAGTAAGAATGGATTAATGTAAGGAAGAAAGAAGGGAACAACAACATTGTTGTATGTTATTTTTTTCATTTTCCACGCAGCGCTGGAGTAGGTCGTACAGGAGTGTTCATCGCTGTGGACAAAACTTTGGATGATCTTGACGAAGAAAAGAAAGATACCATCGATATCTTTGGCTTTGTGAAGGACATGAGAACAAGACGTGTTAACATGGTGCAAACAGCGGTAAGTGTTTGATACCAACCGATGGTTGGGAATTACCCTCCGGCTCAGAGCCTTTGAATTTCCATAACCAACCAGTGGAGATAGAGGTGAAATTTCCATGACCAGTGGAGATAGAGGTGAAAGGTAGATTTACACTATCCTAACATCAAACATCAATGCACTATTTACAACAAGGCTATTCTGTTTAATGTTTAGGATCAGTATGTGTTCATTCATGATGCGATCGTTGACCACATCAAGTGTGGAGCAAATGAAGTTGAAGCAATTCACGTCGTGAGCGAGATCAAAAAATTATCAGCGAAAAATAAAAATGGCCAGACTGGATTTGAAGAGAAGTTCAAGGTATGTCATCATATGAAGTGCTCGACGTTGTTGTCTTGTCATAAAGCCATCTGGGAAGCTAATGTTTCCTCAAATCACAGTTCACATGTTTCCTGGTTTGCCCATCTTCAGGAAACATGGCTTGGAAACAATATTTCCTCGTTTGCCCACCTTTGGGAAACATGGCTTGGAAACAATGTCTCCTGGTTTGCCCACATTTGGGAAACATGGCTTGGAAACAATGTCTACTGGTTTGCCCACATTTGGGAAATATTGCTAGGAAACAATGTTTTCTGGTTTGCTCAGCCCCACGTCTTAATAAACACAGAACAGATTACAATGTTTTCTTTTGCCTCGTACAGCGTCTGAACACAGTCTCACCGCAGCTGGTGAACGAGCAATGTGAAGCAGGACTCTTGGAGGAGAACAGAAAGAAAAATCGAAAGTCTGAAATTTATCCATGTACGTCACAAATGAGCTCCAAGTTTGATTTTACACCAAACCTTTTAATTGTACAATCAGATTTAGGAAGTAAATCCACATATTGAATAGATAACACGGTATAGGATTGTTTGTTTCAGTACATATTTTGATATTTTTTACATCTTTTTGTTCCAGCTGAATCTGGTCGTCCCTATCTCAGTCATATTGAAAATGTTGAAAACTCGGATTATATAAATGCTTGTTACGTTGATGTAAGTTTGTTATTCTCCTTTAGTCTTTGTGAAATACTTCTCTTGATTCTAAATGATATCATGAGTTGTCCAAGATGACACTATTATTCGGATTTTGTTACGCTCTGTATTTCAATTCATAAGTTTGCAAAGCTCTTGGTTCACAGTTGTGTCCTTTGTGACCTATTTCTTATCTTCTTCCAACGTTTTCTATTAACACCAGCTTGTCTTTCAATCTCGTTAGGGATATCTTGGCAAACGTTACTTCATTGCGACACAAGCACCTCTAAAGGAGACAACCAATGACTTCTGGAGGATGGTATTTCAGCACAACTCCTCGACAATAGTGATGTTAAATCAACTACGAGAAGACGACGAGGTTTGTAAGGCTGCGCTGCCCCATTAAGTGAAGATATGCTTTACCAATCGTAATTTTGGCCTTTCTTTAGGAATATCCGATGTTCTGGCCAACTGAGAGAGCCAAACCTCAGTCGTTTGGACCCAGCACAGTAATGTTAGATTCTTTTGTGAAGAAAGATGATATTGTCATCAGAAAATTCATTGTTTCTCGGTCACCGGTAAGTGCGCGCACATAACATTTCTTCAAGAATACCTGCAAGTAACAGATTGTTAAAGTAACTCTATATAACTTTTGCAAACTCAGGATTTGAAAGACGGTCGTATGGTGCGAATGATTCACTACATGTCCTGGCCAGACCATGAAGTGCCAGAAAATGTTGATGATATTGTAAAACTTTTGTCTGAAGTTGAAGACTCTCAGAGAGCAGCGGAGAATAAAGGACCCGTCATTGTCGTTTGCAGGTAAATAATTAATTAAGCTAATTATCAATCAATGAATCAATTAATTATTTAAGAATCAATTAACCAACTAATTAATAACCCAATCTGTCAATCAATGATAATATAAGTCATATATGTGGTTGTTACTGAATCTACAGTACTACAGTACGTACAGAACATACATTATGTATGTCAGGAGTCTAGTATGTCCTAATTAAATCAAAATACATCCAACAATTAACCCATTGGCAGTCCAATTAATGCTCACATACATTAACAAACAATCAATTAATCAGTCAATTAAGAATCAATCAACCAAATAATTGCAATTAATCTAGCAATAAACTTTGTTCATCTAGTGATGGGGCTGGAAGAAGTGGAACCTATATTGCAATTTCTAATCTTGTGGACAGAGTGAAAGTTGTTCAAGTCATTGACGTCTTTCAATGTATCAAACTGATTCGTTGCAAGCGTCCGCAGTTTGTTGAAACAGCGGTAAGTTATGATGGCAAAAATTTACACTATTCCAAACTGTTATGACACCTGTAAGTTAGAATACAATAACAGTACACCAAAAATGAGATATTTATTCATCTCAATGGTTTGAATTCGGGTGTATTCATAATTGCATGTGTATAAATTATTTGTTCACAATTGTTCATAATTGTTCACAATTGTTCATAATTGTTGATAATTGTTCATAATTGTTCATGCATTCCTATTTTGTCTGGCGTTATTTTCTCGATACGGAAACCATTTTCATTATAAGTATATATCTATATTTTATAAAAATCAGTAGGTAATGTTGCTGTGTTTTATTCCATTACTACTTTAGGCTCAATTCAAGCTTTGTTATGCCGCTGTGGCAAGTGTGTTGAAATCATTCAACGAATATTCAAACTTCACAACAGACACAAGCCTTGAAAAATGAAGACATTGCATTATTGGATATCATGCTAGTTCATGCTGACGTAAAACATAGCTATAGAGATAACGTACGCACATTGAACACTGCCGTAATTATTGCACATACTGCAGCAGAGTTGTTAATTGCAGTTTTAAAAATATTCAAGTTTAAAAGGAAACCATCTGGGTAGTTGGGGTAGCTCCTCTCTTACGCCAAATTTTATATAGAAAATGAAATGTTCTATAGCATCGTGTATATAGTAGCTTTCTGATTGGGGCTACTTTGCATTTTTTGAGCCAGTTGGATTGTTTCCAACATTTTCTATATTATGATATTGGCTTGGAACGTTTGCCCATGTAAATGAAAGGTAATGAAAGTAACTGCCGCTGTAGTTCCAGCACCGTTGAAAACTATTGTGTATATATATATAAACCATAAATTGTATCGTACTCATAAAGACACGCATAGTGTGCAGTATATTTTAACATTTGTACTTTTCGCTATTTAATAGCAACATAACTTAATCGTTCCTTATGTAGTTTCTAATTTCCAATGTATTATAAACACATGGCATATAAAATACTACCTTGCAAGCAAAGGTTTCCAATCGCTACGTTTACACAGAAACGCTGTGAAGTTTTGCCAATCTAATAAACGCATTACCGCATTTGCATGACAAAACAATTTTAGTATTCTATATTTATTATTGGAAATGTTAATCAATCATTTTTATACCCGAATATACCCGAGTTGGCGCTGTAAGAAAATGTGTTATATTTGCGGCGTGATTGTCTCATTCTCAAGGCTAGCACCCAAGTAATAAATTGTACCTTAACTCATATGGAGTCAAATTTTCGGATACATATTAGCTGAATTCATATTAGAAGACGGATTTCCGTCTAAGACGGGAAACTCGTCTTAATATAAATTCGGTAAACGACGGGTTTTCCGTCTCAACTTTTCCGTCTAAACGACAGGAAAAGTGGACGAGTTTCCCGTCTTAGACGAATATAGATCAAGACGGGCTTCAGCTGGAAAGGTCGAAACGAGACTAGGATTGAGGGTTTCGGAATTTTTCAAATTTATTCGTCCGATGGTTACTTCAATAATTCATATCAGACGGAAGTCCGTCCGACGAGTTCCCGTCTTAGATGGAAATCCATCTTCTGATATGAATTCAGATATTAACTGGAATCATTGATCACAAATATATTAATATTTTCAATTTTAAACGCAAGAATATTGCTGTACCAATATCCATAGGCACCACCCACCACCCTATATGGGTGAACTACTCCTATTTTTCTTCGTTACCATACAGTGCATGCTTCATCTATTCTTCCGCTTTCACATTTCACAAAGTAGGAAGTCGTTCTTACATCTGATCTCGACCTATGCGAAGTGCATTTCATCAGTTAAAGTCTTAAAAGAGATGTTTTCCAAGTGTTGCAAGTGGAATTTGGTAGGATTGATCGCAATTTACCTGTATCTTCAGGGTAAGTGTTAAAACTAATCGCATCGTGTTGAGTTGACCATGTTTGTTCTGCGCTGTAGTTGCTGCAGTGTAAAACTTTATTTCACGCGGGAAATGTGTGATCAATGAAAGTTATGTAACATTTATAACTTCCTCATATTAGAATACTTGGCATAAGTCATTATTGAGACTGCCAACTTGTAAGTCAAATTGGGGGCAGCAACGATCCCAATATGCTTTTATTGAAGACTGGAATAGCTTACCGCCTATTGTAACTGGATCAAACAATTATTTAAATTTTAAGAATAGTTATTTTAAATTCTTGTAACCTTTACTCATACATACGGTTCACTTTCTATCTGGATTTGTATGAATATTTTATTGTAGTCTACATAATGTATGAAAAATACCCTTATGAAAATCACCTTTGGGTGCTAAGGCTTTCTCAATAAATATTATTTTAAACAAAAAACCTCCCAAAAACAAAAAAAAAACATAACTCATGTACTGCAAATGGAACCATGTTCAGTAAAAAAGCGAGTTAATTACCTAAATGATTTTTTATGTAATTTGACCGAAGTCACTTTCATAAGTTATAATGTGCAACATATGTGAGATTCAGTTATGTTATTTTTTAAATATGTGAGATATAAATTCTGTTAATGTTAGACTCACGGTGGGTCCGTGAGATTTGGCAAATATTTCATTATAACACTTGGTAACTCAAGGACCTAGTGCTGGCTCCAGCCAGGGGTCCAGGTCAATTAGGGGCCCCTGAGTAAGGACGATTTTACATGTTCTTGGCGTAGCCCCCCGTTTGAATGGGCAGGACAAGGGCGCCCTCTTCAAATTAAACCGGGGGCCATTCAGCACAAAGTTACGCCACTGACCTAAAATTGAGTGAAATCATCCATTATTTTCGCTTTATTTAATGATAATTGTCAATCCATATAAACATTAAGTACACGCAATGTAATATGGGGTACATGTAGGAACATTTTTGGACAATTATTGGTATGTACCTAGCTACCTCATATGAATATGTTTTGTGATTGGTTTTCTGAAACAAAAGTGATCAGTGTTTATGACTCGTTCTTTAGAAAGACGATTTGTATAGTTTATTGTCTTTTATTGTCATAATCAACCAATCACAAAGCCTGTTCATAAAGGTACGTACCGACCTCAATTATTCATTGTTTGAAAAATATGTGACGTAAGCACTTCTAAGGTCTATTCACGTTATATGAACCATAGAAACTTTATCTAACTTTTATATGCATATCTTCAAACTGATCAAACTGAGCTGCTCAAGCGATACGAGATAAGGTGTTTATCCATAATTTACCCTCACACTACGTACGAGGAAGCGCTGGAAGAAGCTAGCCTATCTACTTTTTAATAAGTTATTTAGTTTTGAAATTGTTATTTTTATGTTTTCCCAGGTGCTGCTGGTTTCTTTGTGAAACATGGAAAGACAGGAATGTGTATATATGACACAAGTATAATACAGTCAGACGGCAGCTGGGGAAGCTTATCTTTTCTGGAACTTTCCAACAACTGTCTGGATCCAGCTGCTCAGTTTCGGTTTCGTGATAATGGAGCCATGTTCAATTTGAAAAGACGGGGATGTCTCGCTGGATATGTTAAGAAGAATGCATATCATCTTGATATGTTTTATCTTTACATTAGCGACAATTTAGACGCTTCTGCTTGTGCTTATGATCCTGGCAGGGACATCTATCGTGCTATAACCCAGACAACTTGGGGAGGTTTATCTGTATATTATAAAGGATATGGAATAAGATCATTTGAGACATGGTGTGCCGTCCCTAATACACATGGGGAACTTGCTGAAAAACAAGGAATAGATCCCTACATCGAATTGACATATTGTGACGACGCTGAGGATAAACGTTTTAATTTTGGTAAGTCAGAACTCCAGATTATCAAATTTTCAAGTTTGTCAAAAAGATCATGTCTATTGTCCACCAGAGGTGGATTACATTCGGTGAACCTATAAACTGTCGTTTAGTTGTTATACATCGTATCATTATGTGGTTAGAAATTATGCCTCCACTATCGTTAAAAATCTCTTGTACTACGATATTGTCATCTAACATTACTTATTTATATTTTCTGTCTCTACTCTAGGTTCAGTGACATGCTATGGCAAAACAACAAGTGACGTCAACTGTCCTAAAGATCAGTACATGGTGGTCAAGAATGCATCTTACCGTGGATTGCCTGCCACAAAGACATGTGGTTTGAGTGATGATTATAGTTGTGAAATTGATGTAACATGTTTTGTTAAGAAACAATGTGATGGTCAACATGAGTGTAGTATAACTGTGGATGACAACTTGTTCTCTGGTGATGCTTGTCCTGGATTGAAAAAATATCTTTACTTTGAATATCAATGTATTGATACACCAAGAACATATTTTTGTGGTAAGTTTGATTGTCTTTGATAAGTTGCAATAGAGCGATGACTATTTCTTTATATTTTACTTCATTCTTTTGAGAAACAACTTACCAAATATTATCTCATTTGACTTTTAGTTCCAGAAGGTCCTCCACTGAATGTCAAAGTCACTGCAGAAAACTCATCATCATTATCTGTCACATGGGATCCTCCTAAAAAAGACAAAAGAAATATTGTCAATTATACTGTGTGTATCTCACGTGAAGAAACTAAACCTTGCTTTAAAGAATATACTACAAAAGTACAGGAGTTAGTCATCAGAAATTTGAAAACCTCAACAAAATATTATGTCAGTGTTCTCACAAATATTAAAGTAGGTCGTGGAATGTACGGTGAAAGTAAAGCGATATTTACAAATGGAAGTAAGTGTTACATTATGAGGAAGCGAACATATATATAAACCGAGCACTTGTCGTTTTGCCATCTTTTGATATTTTTATTTAATTAAGAAACTTTTATGAAAATGGTTTGTTTCAGCCTAGCCTTAGGCATTCTATGCTCTAGCTTTATCAATTTATTACTACATATTTAAACGTCTTAACAAATAGTTAATTCAGAAAAAAGATGAATTTGTATTTTTTTGTATTTAGAACAACCAGCTATAACCACAACTGCAACAGCCAGTACATTAACTTTCACATTACAGATTCCTTCAGGAAATTTTGCGTAAGTTCTTAATGTTTGATACTTTGTTAGAGCCTATTGAGATAAAGTAAACTTGACGATGAGATAGAAATCATCAGTGGTTGTATCTTTGATATTGCATTTGAATTGTTTATAGGCATTTCTACGTCGTGGCTTTGAAGTTACAAGACGGCAAAGAACATAAATCACCTGGTAGTTACGACAACAATGAACTAGTGACGTATGCTGAGGCAAGGGAATCACCTGACCCAAGACCTTATATTGCTGCAATAGTTACATCCAGCGGTGTTGATGGAAACATGTTTATACTTGGTGATGGCAGAAATACAAGTAATCCAACATCACGAAACCGTAGATCTATAAAGAGTGATTATTATAATGGTCCGTTGGAGCCTGGCACTAGTTATAGTATTTTTCAAAGAATTATACTCAAAGAAAAGGTATGATATTTCATCACACTTAAGAAGTTAACCTTTCCTTTTCTAGTTACTTAAATTCGGTTATGATTAAAGCAGAAAGGTTTACAAGCATTGCCACACGATGCCAAACATAGCAGGATCAAAAAGTAGTACACGCTTGGTTGAAAAATCGAAATACGTGGCGCTACTAACTTCCAGACGAAGGGCCCTTTCTTGAAACGTCAAAGTTCTTTTAATATTTTTCAGGTAGTTGGAACCTCGACCAAGCTCGTAAATATTATTCATAGTTGGAACAAAACACACAAAAAGTAGTAGATATAATTCGTTCATCATCGGTTATGATTTCAGATAAACGATCTGTCAACTTCTTTACTATAGGGCGATTTTTACTCCACAGACTGGAGTCCAGCTTCAAAAACAAGTGATTATACAGGTGCATATCTTCCAAAACAACTTTACTGTATTTATAGACAACTTAAATGGTATCTGCTCGTAACATTACGAGATCATGAAATCATGATGAAACTATTATTCATTGTACATTTTTATGGTTAAAATATGTTCATTATTAGTATAGATTCATATATTTCTTGTTGTTCTGCATCTCAGGTAGTCCTCGTGTATTGACCAACATGTCCAGTGGTGACATAAAGGCAAAGGAAGGTGATCTTGTCAACCTACTGTGTTCTGCTCAAGGTGAACCTCCAATTTCTTTCAGATGGGAGAAAGACCAGAAGCCATTGGAAAGTTTTATGGTGAAGGACATGCCCTATCGCAGTTCTGTACTTGTTGTCACAGTGAAAGACCAAACAAGTTTTGGAAAATATATTTGTCACATTCAAGATCGATTTCAAAGCACTACTCATACAATTTGGGTCCAAAAACTAGAAGACACAGGTAACCTCGCTTTCTCAACTGTATTTCAATAAAAATACATATTTCGTCACTATAATCAACCAAATTAGCGAGCGAAAACAGCTTTTAATTTTTTTAATACATGGTAATCTTGTTGATCATTTCAAGTTTCAGGTACGATGGAAAATGATGATGGTTCACAAATATATCTTATTGGAATTAAAGTATTAGGAATTGTCGTGGTAATTTTACTCCTTATCCTTGCTTATTCTATCTACCGAACTCGACGACTCAAATCATCAGCCACTAAGGAAAATTTGGAGAACAAAACCAAGGAAAACAATTATTCAAAAGATATTGATGATAATCCTGACAACGATGATGGAAATGATGAACAAGTGGAACTAAATGATGAGCAGTCGACGTATACAGCTCTCAAAAGGCCTGAGAAGGAAGTAAATGATGATGATGTATATACTCCTCTAAATGAAGTACAGAACGACTACGTGAATCAGGAGGAAATTGGAATGTGATGTTTCAATAGCGAACATTATTAAGCGAAGGAAACCGACGTTTTATGTCCTATTATTATTATTCAATGTTTTGGTTATCTATTAGATAATCATATAAGTATAGGTCTTACGGGTTTATATAAAGTAGTATACTATTGTGCGCAATAATTTTTTGAATAGTTAGTCAATGTGTCCTTTCGTGGTAAAAAGATTAACACACAGCAAATTTCATTCATTTCAATGTCTATAATCGTTCACAGACATACATCTTTGTACAATCGATAGTGACCTTTTTGCCCCATTGTTAAAAATACGTGTATATATAAGTCATCTACATTAAGTTGGCAGCAATATATTACTTATAACGTTTCGTCTCTTATACCCTGCCAGTTTGGGCTACACTCATTTACACCCTAATTTTACTTGATTTCTATATTTCACACTAGCGCTTGAATTGCTCATATCTTCGACCATAATTACTGCTTCGACTTTGGCGTTTTTTTCAGAGATCTTAAAGTCACGTATATTCTCGTAGTGCAAAACTAACTTTCGCCACAATTGACCTAAAGTGGTGAGGCTATTGGTGAGGTTAAATTCCTAAAAAATCCCGCTTTTCCTAGAACTGGAATGACCACATCTATTGACTTATCTCGTGTGACGAGTATTCTGCGGAGTACAGCTTCATGATCAGTGTCAATGTTGTCTTCCATCGTCTTCGCCTTCCTTTCTTTGCAGGAGTGGAGTTAAACTTCAGGAGTGACACTCAACGTTAGTTTGTGTCTGATTTATTTGAGTGAATGAAAATAAGATTTGAAAAAGAAACGAATTATGGTAGCGTTACACTTTGCAGTCTATTTAGCTGCTCTCATACGCCAAATTTTATATAGAAAATTTTAAATGTTCTAAATTGTGTATAGCAGCTTTCTGGTTGGGGCTACTTTGCATTTTTTGAGCCAGTTGGATAGTTTCCAATTTCTATATGATATTGGCTTTGAACGTTTGCCCATGCATGTAGGCCTGAATGAAGGGTAATGAAAGCAACTGCCGCTGTAGTTCCAGCACCGTTGAAAACTATTGTGTATATATAAACCATAAATTGTATCGTACGCATAAAGGCACGCATAGTGTGCAGTATATTTTAACATTTGTACTTTTCGCTATTTATAATAGCAACATAACCGTTCATTATATAGTTTCTAATTTCCAATGTATTATAAACACATGGCATATAAAATACTACCTTGCGAGCAAAGGTTTCCAATCGCTACGTTTCTACAGAAACGCTGTGAGGTTTTGCCAATCTAATAAACGCATTACCGCATTTGCATGACAAAACAATTTTAGTATTCTATATTTATTATTGGAAATGTTAATCAATCATTTTTATGCCCGAATATACACGAGTTGGCGCTGTAAGAAAATGTGTTATATTTGCGCCGTGATTGTCTCATTCTCAAGGCTAGCACCCAAGTAATAAATTGTACCTTAACTCATATGGAGTCAAATTTTCGGATACATATTAGCTGAATTCATATTAGAAAACGGATTTCCGTCTAAGACGGCGGGAAACTCGGTAAACGACGGGTTTTCCGTCACAACTTTTCCGTCTTAAACGACAGGAAAAGTGGACGAGTTTCCCGTCTTAGACGAATATAGATCAAGACGGGCTTCAGCTGGAAAGGTCGAAACGAGACTAGGATTGAGGGTTTCGGAATTTTTCAAATTTATTCGTCCGATGGTTACTTCAATAATTCATATCAGACGGAAGTCCGTCCGACGAGTTCCCGTCTTAGATGGAAATCCATCTTCTGATATGAATTCAGATATTAACTGGAATCATTGATCACAAATATATATTAATCTTTTCAATTTTAAACGCAAGAATATTGCTGTACCAATATCCATAGGCACCACCCACCACCCTATATGGGTGAACTACTCCTATTTTTCTTCGTTACCATACAGTGCATGCTTCATCTATTCTTCCGCTTTCACATTTCACAAAGTTAGAAGTCGTTCTTACATCTGATCTCGACCTATGCGAAGTGCATTTCATCAGTTAAAGTCTTAAAAGAGATGTTTTCCAAGTGTTGCAAGTGGGATTTGGTAGAGTTGATCGTAATTTACCAGTATATTCAGGGTAAGTGTTAAAACTAATCGTATCGTGTTGAGTTGACCATGTTTGTTCTGCGCTGTAGTTGCAACAGTGTAAAACTTTATTTCACGCGGGAAATGTGTGATCAATGAAAGTTATGTAACATTTACAACTTCCTCATATTAGAATACTTGGCATAAGTCATTATTGAGACTGCCAACTTGTAAGTCAAATTGGGGGCAGCAACGATCCCAATATGCTTTTATTGAAGACTGGAATAGCTTACCGCCTATTGTAACTGGATCAAACAATTATTTAAATTTTAAGAATAGTTATTTTAAATTCTTGTAACCTTTACTCATACATACGGTTCACTTTCTATCTGGATTTGTATGAATATTTTATTGTAGTCTACATAATGTATGAAAAATACCCTTATGAAAATCACCTTTGGGTGCTAAGGCTTTCTCAATAAATATTATTTTAAACAAAAAACCTCCCAAAAACAAAAAAAAACATAACTCATGTACTGCAAATGGAACCATGTTCAGTAAAAAAAGCGAGTTAATTACCTAAATGATTTTTTATGTAATTTGACCGAAGTCACTTTCATAAGTTATAATGTGCAACATATGTGAGATTCAGTTATGTTATTTTTAAATATGTGAGATATAAATTCTGTTAATATTAGACTCACGGTGGGTCCGTGAGATTTGGCAAATATTTCATTATAACACTTGGTAACTCAAGGACCTAGTGCTGGCTCCAGCCAGGGGTCCAGGTCAATTAGGGGCCCCTGAGTAAGGACGATTTTACATGTTCTTGGCGTAGCCCCCCGTTTGAATGGGCAGGACAAGGGCGCCCTCTTCAAATTAAACCGGGGGCCATTCAGCACAAAGTTACGCCACTGACCTAAAATTGAGTGAAATCATCCATTATTTTCGCTTTATTTAATGATAATTGTCAATCCATATAAACATTAAGTATACGCAATGTAATATGGGATACATGTAGCTGCCTCATACGAAGATGTTTTGTGATTGGTTTTCTGAAACAAAAGTGATCAGTGTTTATGACTCGTTCTTTAGAAAGACGATTTGTATAGTTTATTGTCTTTTATTGTCATAATCAACCAATCACAAAGCCTGTTCATAAAGGTACGTACCGACCTCAATTATTCATTGTTTGAAAAATATGTGACGTAAGCACTTCTAAGGTCTATTCACGTTATATGAACTATAGAAACTTTATCTAACTTTTATACGCATATCTTCAAACTGATCAAACTGAGCTGCTCAAGCGATACGAGATAAGGTGTTTATCCATAATTTACCCTCACACTACGTACGAGGAAGCGCTGGAAGAAGCTAGCCTATCTACTTTTTAATAAGTTATTTAGTTTTGAAATTGTTATTTTTATGTTTTCCCAGGTGCTGCTGGTTTCTTTGTGAAACATGTAAAGACAGGAATGTGTATATATGACACAAGTATAATACAGTCAGACGGCAGCTGGGGAAGCTTATCTTTTCTGGAACTTTCCAACAACTGTCTGGATCCAGCTGCTCAGTTTCGGTTTCGTGATAATGGAGCCATGTTCAATTTGAAAAGACGGGGATGTCTCGCTGGATATGTTAAGAAGAATGCATATCATCTTGATATGTTTTATCTTTACGTTAGCGAAAATTTAAATTTTTCTGCTTGTGCTTATGATCCTGGCAGGGACATCTATCGTGCTATAACCCAGACATCTTGGGGAGGTTTATCTGTATATTATAAAGGATATAGAATAAGATCATTTGAGACATGGTGTGCCGTCCCTAATACACATGGGGAACTTGCTGAAAAACAAGGAATAGATCCCTACATCGAATTGACATATTGTGACGACGCTGAGGATAAACGTTTTAATTTTGGTAAGTCAGAACTCCAGATTATCAAATTTTCAAGTTTGTCAAAAAGATCATGTCTATTGTCCACCAGAGGTGGATTACATTCGGTGAACCTATAAACTGTCGTTTAGTTGTTATACATCGTATCATTATGTGGTTAGAAATTATGCCTCCAATATCGTTAAAAATCTCTTGTACTACGATATTGTCATCTAACATTACTTATTTATATTTTCTGTCTCTACTCTAGGTTCAGTGACATGTTATGGCAAAACAACAAGTGACGTCAACTGTCCTAAAGATCAGTACATGGTGGTCAAGAATGCATCTTACCGTGGATTGCCTGACACAAAGACATGTGGTTTGAGTGATGATTATAGTTGTGAAATTGATGTAACATGTTTTGTTAAGAAACAATGTGATGGTCAACATGAGTGTAGTATAACTGTGGATGACAACTTGTTCTCTGGTGATGCTTGTCCTGGATTGAAAAAATATCTTTACTTTGAATATCAATGTATTGATACACCAAGAACATATTTTTGTGGTAAGTTTGATTGTCTTTGATAAGTTGCAATAGAGCGATGACTATTTCTTTATATTTTACTTCATTCTTTTGAGAAACAACTTACCAAATATTATCTCATTTGACTTTTAGTTCCAGAAGGTCCTCCACTGAATGTCAAAGTCACTGCAGAAAACTCATCATCATTATCTGTCACATGGGATCCTCCTGAAAAAGACAAAAGAAATATTGTCAATTATACTGTGTGTATCTCACATGAAGAAACTAAACCTTGCTTTAAGGAATATACTACAAAAGTACAGGAGTTAGTCATCAGAAATTTGAAAACCTCAACAAAATATTATGTTAGTGTTCTCACAAGTATTAAAGTAGGTCGTGGAATGTACGGTGAAAGTAAAGCGATATTTACAAATGGAAGTAAGTGTTACATTATGAGGAAGCGAACATATATATAAACCGAGCACTTGTCGTTTTGCCATCTTTTGATATTTTTATTTAATTAAGGAACTTTTATGAAAACGGTTTGTTTCAGCCTAGCCTTAGGCATTCTATGCTCTAGCTTTATCAATTTATTACTACATATTTAAACGTCTTAACAAATAGTTAATTCAGTTAATTTGGTTTTTTTATCTAGAACAACCAGCTATAACCACAACTGGAACAGCCAGTACATTAACTTTCACATTACAGATTCCTTCAGGAAATTTTGCGTAAGTTCTTAATGTTTGTTACTTTGTTAGAGCCTATTGAGATAAAGTAAACTTGACGATGAGATAGAAATCATCAGTGGTTGTATCTTTGATATTGCATTTGAATTGTTTATAGGCATTTCTACGTCGTGGCTTTGAAATTACAAGACGGCAAAGAACCTAAATCACCTGCTACTTACGACAACAATGAACTAGTGACGTATGCTGAGGCAAGAGAATCACGTGACCCGAAACCTTATATCGCTGCAGTAGTTACATCCAGCGGTGTTGATGGAAACATGTTTATACTTGGTGATGGCAGAAATACAAGTAATCCAACATCACGAAACCGTAGATCTATAAAGAGTGATTATTATAATGGTCCGTTGGAACCTGGCACTAGTTACAGTATTTTTCAAAGAATTATTCTCAAAGAAAAGGTATGATATTTTTAGATTATCACGCTTACGAAGTCTTAGCAAGTGTAATATACTTAAATTCGGTTCTACTTAAATTCAGACACTTCAAGCAGAAAGGCTTACACGCATTGTGGAACAAATGCCAAAGATAGTATATGATCAAAAGTAGTACAGTCAAAGTTCTTTAATATTTTTCAGGTAGTTGAACCTCGACCAAGCTCGTAAATATTATTCATAGTTGAACAAAACACACAAAAAGCAGTGCACATAATTCAGTCATCACGTCATGATTTCAACGGTATTATCTACAACCAAGCCTGAGATAAACGATCTATCAACTTCTTTACTATAGGGTGATTATTACTCAACAGACTGGAGTCCTGCTTCAAAGACAAGTGAATATACAGGTATATATATTCGAAAACAACTTTACTGTATCTTATAGACAACTTAAATAGTATCTGCTTGTAGCATTACGAGTCATGATGAAATCCATTATTTATTGTACATCTCTATGATCAATATATGTATTGGTATAGATTCAAATATTTCTTGTTTTTCTGTTTCCCAGGTAGCCCTCGTGTATTGACCAACATGTCCAGTGGTGACATAAAGGCAAAGGAAGGTGATCTTGTTAACCTACTGTGTTCTGCTCAAGGTGAACCTCCAATATCTTTCAGATGGGAAAAAGACCTGAAGCCATTGGTCAGTTTTATGCAAAACCTCCATCGCAGTTCTTTCCTTGTCGTAACAGTGAAAGACCAAACAAATTTTGGAAAATATATTTGTCATATCCGAGATCGATTTGCAAGCACTACTCATACAATTTGGGTCCAAAAACCAGAAGACACAGGTATAATCTCGCTTTCTCAACTATATTTCAGTAAACGACATGTTTTTGCCTACTATATTCAACCAAATTAGCGAGCGAAAACAACATTTAATTTTTTTAATACATGGTAATCTTGTTGATCATTTCAAGTTTCAGGTACGGTGGAAAATGATGATGGTTCACAAAAATATCTTGTTGGAATTATAGTATTAGGAATTGTCGTGGTAATTTTACTCCTTATCCTTGCTTATTGTACCTATCGAATTCGTCGACTTAAATCATCAGCCACTAAGGAAAACTTGGAGAACAAGACCAAGGAAAAAAACAATTCAACAGATATTTATGAAAATCCTGACAACGATGATGAAAATTATGAAGAAATGGAATTAAATGATGAGCAGTGGACGCATACAGCTCTCAAAAGGCCTGGGAAGGAAGAGAATGATGATCATGTATATACTCATCCAAATGAAGTACAGAGTTACTACGTGAATCAGGAGGATATTGGAATGTGATGTTTCAATAGTGAACATTATTAAGCGAAGGAAACCGACGTTTTATGTCCTTTTATTATTATTCAATATTTTGGTTATCTATTAAGTAATCATATAAGTATAGGTCTTACGGGTTTATATACAGTAGTATACTATTGTGCGCAATATTTTTTTGAATAGTTAGTCCATGTGTCCTTTCGTGGTAAAAAGTTAACACACAGCAAATTTCATTCATTTCAATGTCTATCAAATCGTTCACAGACATACATCTTTGTACAATCGGTAGTGACCTTTTTGCCCCATTGTTAAAGGGCTTATGCAAGTAAAGGCAGCCTGCTGACTCTCACAGTTATGAACCTTTGCAGAGACATGATTGATGTTTTGAGACTTTCCATTTCCTGCTTGTACTTGAAATATTAAGATGTGCATGATATGTAACGTATAATTAAACATGGAACTGCATAAATATACTCTCTGAGATTATTTAACCATTTGCATTTAAACAACCAATCGCATTTAAACTGTCATTTGTTTCGCCATGCAGTCATGCAAAGTTTCAAGTGATTTGCAGAGTTTCCATCAAAGATATTCGTTATTTTCCAACAATTCATTATGGTGTCAATGATTCATGATAAATATTTAACACACAAACACATCTTAACATTCCTAAACACGACGTGGGATATGGAAAAGTCTAAGATTTTTCAACACCCTCATAGCAATTCTAGTTCTTTCAATAAGAGAGTTCAATAGAGACTGAATTTTTAAAAATACGTGTATATATGAGTCATCTACATTAAGTTGGCAGCAATATATTACTTATAACGTTTCGTCTCTTACACCCTGCCATTTGGGCTACACTCATTTACACCCTAATTTTACTTGATTGCTATATTTCACACTAGCGCTTGAATTGCTCATATCTTCGTCCATGATTACTGCTTCGACTTTGGCGTTTTTTCAGAGATCTTAACGTCACATACATTGTCGCAGTGCAAAACTAACTTTCGCCACAATTGACCTAAAGTGGTGAGGCTATTGGTGAGGTTAAATTCCTAAAAAATCCCGCTTTTCCTAGAACTGGAATGACTACACCTATTGACTTATCTCGTGTGATGAGTATTCTGCGGAGTACAGCTTCATGATCAGTGTCAATGTTGTGTTCCATCGTCTTCGCCTTCCTTTCTTTGCAGGAGTGGAGTTAACTTGAGGAGTGCATGCAGGGTTCTGCCCAGGACAATGCGAGTGCCGCGTACTTGCAGCCCTGAGGGCATGACCCCCTCCCACCCTGCGGACAACTTTTAAAACTTGATCGACTGGTCTCAGAGTAGCTTGAAGCGCGACAAGAAAGGTCGAAACGAGCCTAGGATTGAGGGTTTCGGAATTTTTCAAATTTATTCGTCCGATGGTTATTCAATAATTCATATCAGACGGAAGTCCGTCAGACGAGTTATTATTATTATTAAAGAATATTTACACAGGATAAAAACGCTTCAATAATAAATTACTGCTATCAACACGTGTCCTGTATCACCAAACTACAATCTATAAAAGCATGCAGACTAAGATAAAAAAACTAAAATCACTATACTAAAATACTTGAGCTCATTTACACTATAGGTTAAAATGTTCTTTCAATGCTCTTTTAAATAGCATGAAACTGTCAGTAGCTCTAACATCATAGGGTAGTTTGTTAAATTGAATTGCCCCATTGTACATTCTAATCTTATTTTCGGGATTCTGAGGCTGAATCCGTTATTTCGCGTGTTCTTCTCATGTTGTAAACGCTAATATGAATTCAGATATTAACTGGAATCATTGATCACAAATATATTAATCTTTTCAATTTTAAATGCAAGAATATTGCTGTACCAATATCCATAGGCACCACCCACTACCCTATATGGGTGAACTACTCCTATTTTGCTTCGTTACCATACAGTGCATGCTTCATCTATTCTTCCGCTTTCACATTTCACAAAGTAGGAAGTCGTTCTTACATCTTATCTCGACCTATGTGAAGTGCATTTCATCAGTTAAAGTCTTAAAAGAGATGTTTTCCAAGTGTTGCAAGTGGGATTTGGTAGAGTTGATCGTAATTTACCTGTATATTCACGGTATAAGTGTTAAAACTAATCCTTCATATTTTAAATACGCACTTGATCGATATTGATTTAATGTTTGTTCCGCGTTATATTAGCTGCAGTGTAAAACTCACAAGAAAAATGGATAAACAATGAAAGTTATCTAACATTTATAACTTCCTCATATTAGAATACTTACAAACATAATACTTAATAGAGTAACATTACTCGTGTGTAATGCAAATGGACCATGTTCAGTAAAATAGCGAGTTAACCTATAACAGTGTACGTCTAGATTCTAGTATTAATCATCTATAGATATGTAATATGATACGCACGTTCAAGATAATAAGATAAGTATGCAGTATATCAAAGTGTTGCTCATGTCTAGTATATAAAACGTAAATACTATATATATATTTCAACCGTATTTCACTTTAGATACAAAAACATCTGTGTGACTTGGTAAGGTTACTGGCTCCCTGGAGTCTCTATAGATAGTCGAAAATGGCCTTTACTGCTTCATAGAGTCTTCTCTACCTCTTTCATTCGGCCCTTTCATTAATTCTTTCATTGTTACTCATGCCAACGGCACACTGAAGCAAGAATGTAGAGTAGCGACTAGCCGTAGTTGAATAGCAGAGTATTATTTTAAGTTATAAAGGATGTTATTATTGGAATATGCATGCATGTGAGATATTAACCGAGGTCACAAAGAGTTTTTTAAAAATCTGTTACACTCACGGGAACCATTTAGGAATGTTTGATATTTTGTATTCATTCAATTTCAAAAGCACCACAGACTTCATGCCTGGTTTCTATGAATATTTATCTTGTTTTGCTTCGCTACATTGCTTCATTTCGTATTCCGCTATTATAACGTTAATTCTTTCATCTTATATCACCTGAATAATGATCTGTTTCCTCAGTTAAAGAAGATGTTTCCAAAGTGTTTTCATTTTGTAATATTGATTGTAGTTTTCTTGTTCTACATGGTAAGTTTTCTGTGGTTTATATCATGGATTTATACGTGCGGAAATCACTATATCACCGCTAAATTGACCATGATTATCTCATAATACTAGTAATGATTCATATAAATGGAGCTGTGAAAGACACATGCATTTATCAGTGTGCCATCAACACCCCATATTTACATGGTACTTCATATATCTACATGCAATGGGAGTCCATATTTATTTATTTTTGTGTTTTGTTTCAGGTGCTGCTGGTTTCTTTGTGAAACATGTAAAGACAGGAATGTGTATAAATGACACAAGTAAAATACAGTCAGACGGCAGCTGGGGAAGCTTATCTTTTCTGGAACTTTCCAACAACTGTCTGGATGAAGCTGCTCAGTTTCGGTTTCGTGATAATGGAGCCATGTTCAATTTGAAAAGACGGGGATGTCTTGCTGTCTATGCTATAGGTGATAATGGATATCTTCTTGATATGTTTTATCTTTACGTTAGCAAGAATTTAGACTTCTATTCTTGTGCTCAGAAGCCTGACATGAACATCTATCGTGCTATAACCCAGACCTCTTGGGGAGGTTTATCTGTATATTATAGAGGATATAGAAATATATCATTTCAGACCTGGTGTGCAGTCCCTAAAACATATAGGGAACTTGCTGAAAAACAAGGAATAGATCCTTATATCGGACTGACGACATCATGTGATGACGCTGCGGATAAACGTTTCAATTTTGGTACGTTTCTGCTATACATCTCTTTTCTGTCTGAAGACTTCAGTAGTCAGTACTTATACATTAATATTCTCAAACTTGGGGGACCACTGTTCAGTGTAGGTATAGTATCCTTTCTGAGATGTTCAGACACACACCACAGTAGTTTATTACAGAAAGATTCTTCTTGTCTTTTCTACTAAATAGTAAATGGTGTTGGTGGAATACTCGAACGGAAATATATATTCCTTTTTGTAGACCTAGCCAGGAGCAGTTGCGAAAAATGAAACTTAGGCCAACTTGGGCCATTTTCATGCAATATTGACCAAGATAACTGTGTTTAAACTTGAGTTTACATTTTTGGTTTCGAGAATTAGCTAAAAACGGCCTATTTTTTTATTTTTTTTTATAGATCTATAATTTATTATAATAAATTTACAAATGTAATATTCATGCATGCATAACTTTTTATATATAGTGTTCATAAAATGTCCTCGAAATGTTTAAATGGAAGTATTAAATAACGAGTTATAAAAGTTAGGCACGAGGGATTCGTGCCTCGGAGGTTGCCAGGGTGATGTTTGACTCGTAGATGGGTCGATGGAACGAGGATCTACTGCCTCGAATGCACATGATGGACCACAGGAGGCCCAGGCTCTATTTGCCCGCGCCCGCCTGTGACTTCCTTAAGGAAGTCACAGGCGGGCGCGGGCAAATAGAGCCTGGACCTCCTGTGGATGGACGATCTTAGCGACGCGAAGGAGATCCTACACCTTAGCCATCCTATCACGACTGAATAGTGTTATTGTCTTTTCCTCGCTATCATATCCGCCAGACGTTTGAAAAATATTGCTGCTTCCTTTCCCATTCCACAAGTCGATGATAATACGAGAGGGGTGAATACGCCACGCTCGACATCTCTGACTCGTCCGTATTCGCGCTTCTTGGCTTGTTCGTGTCTCCTGTAGATGGACAAGAGGTCGGTTGAACGGTTGGAAGATGCGTTTTGGTAGAACACCCTTACATCAAAAAATGTATCCTGTGACACGTTCCAAAAACCTCTTGCACGGATGTCGACGCGAATTTTTTTTCCGTAAGCAATCGAAAGCATCCCAAGCAAACGAAAGCATCCCGCCTGCATAATTAATACGTCATTGTTACGACCCGCAAACAGGCTGGTAGGAATTAATAGTAAGTTAATATAAATAGTATTTTTTGCCGTTCTTTTCAGCGACCTTGCCTGTGGCGTAGCGGGTTAGGGCGTGCGTTAGCTGGGGCTATACTGTATTGTAGGTTCAAGCCCGTGCCCAACACTTTTTCTTAAATTTTTTTGTTAAGTTTTTTAAGTTTTTTCTCTCGATAATTTTGACTTTCTAAGACTGGTTAGGGTTAGGAAAGGGGTTAATATTGGGGTTGGGGTTTGTTTATATTTATAACAACTTTAAATTTGTAGTACAAATCATGCCGGATTGAAAGCCTGTTCGCGGGTCGTAACAATGACGTATTAATTATGCAGGCGGGATGCTTTCGTTTGCTTGGGATGCTTTCGATTGCTTACGGAAAAAAATTCGCGATGTCGACACGAGCGCCGTCATCGGTGTTTGCAGAGAGGGCTGTAATATTCTCTCCACAAAGCGGTCGGAGTGCGGGTTCAGTGGTGACATCATTGCACAGTTCAGTTAGGAGTGAAGCTGTGATGTCACGAATTTCGTTATATCGGATCGTTGGAAAACCTCCCATGTGGCAGATCATGGCATGATTGACTGTAAACTGGGCACCACAGTTGCAGTTCTGGGGAGTGTTGTTCAATTTCCACCCGTATCTCAGACATAGTGCATCCATGAATTCTCCCTTGTGTAAGTAGAATCTGTGTTCCTTAAGCGGGAGAACAGATAACCACGAGGAAGACCCCTTATCTTGAGAAAGATCCACACATAGCTTCAACTCAGGAGTCAGCTGAATGTTCACAATTTCGGCTAGACTTGCTCCAAGTCTGTCTCATGGGAAAATGCGGGCGGAAGGAAATTAAGGCGGACGGCGGGCGGCCCAATTTTCTCGCCGCCCGTCTCCCGCCCGCATTTTCGCGCGCCCTAATATGCTCCCCCTATAAGAGACAGACTTGGAGCAAGTCTAAATTTCGGCTTGTTCATCCTGTCTCTGGCGATTTTCTCTCTTGACATCGTTCTTGACTGTGCGAACGCTGTCATGGTCAACCGTTTCGTTTCCATCTTGAGAGATTATCAGTGCAACGAGTGGTGCCGTGATGCGCTCTGAAGATTGAAAACAATCCGAGCAAGTTGTCGAAGAATCACGAAGCCCGAGTCCTCCAAGACGAACAGGAAGTGCAAGTAGGTTTCTTTCGGCTTGGCTTTTGGAGCAGGAGGATCTGCATTACGGTGGTAGCTTTCATTGCAATGCATTCCAGACTTGAACTGTCTGCATAAGCTTGAAATAGACAGGCAAGCTCGGAGACAAATGATTTTCCAATGCTTCCTGATGGTACTTGAAAAAGATTTCGTCGCCAATGAACGACTTCCTCATAAGCCACGTGGATTTTCAGGCAGAATATTTCACCACTACATGAGCCCCATATAAAGTTAGGTGGTTGCTGATCAGGGAACGGCTTCGTTATGTTGACAGTTGGATCTCTAACGTCGTCGAAATTCTGGGAAGAAATATTATCTTGGGATGTTGTCTCCATTCCGGGGGAGGTTGTGGTTTCATGGATGATATTTGTTTTCTGAGTGCTTATTGTTGTGGAGATGGAATTATCAGGCTCAGATGACACATGCTGTGGTGGATGTATTATATTATTACAGTGACCAAATTGTTGAGGGACACAGCTCTGATGGTCGTACCATTTTTAATGCAGGAACAGTTTCTACAACGGCCTGACCGTTTACATTTACAGCAGGACATATCCGAAGTGGTCTGTGTCTTGACTTGTGAGGTACAAATTTCTTTGTCAGTTCTGATGATCAAGGATTTATTTCGCAATTTAAGTTCACTGGAGAATGTTCTAATTACACGCGCGCGTGCTTATAATTTCTTGGAATTTGTTTCTAATTTAATAATTGATGCACGGCACGCTGACGTATAGTGTTTGCTCACGTGCCGCTAATTCGCGCGCACGCACCAAAAGCCAATATCCAGAGTTTATCCCAAAAATAAATTATTCAATACAAGAATTATCGTCTTTCAAATTAAACTTCCATAAACTCTTACCAAATAATAGCTCTTGTACACTTTCTGAAATTCTAGTTTTCCAAGTCCAGAAAAAAAAAGGCGAAATTTCTATGTAAATGCGGAACGCAAATTTGGCTTCTGCGAATCACGAATCACCATCAATTAAACAACCTCGTACCCAGTTTCTTCCTCTACAAGAGGAAAGAGCCTGGG
Source organism: Trachythela sp. YZ-2020 (assembly GCA_016169945.1). Lineage (NCBI taxonomy): Eukaryota > Metazoa > Cnidaria > Anthozoa > Malacalcyonacea > Clavulariidae > Trachythela > Trachythela sp. YZ-2020. The sequence continues at coordinate 6,772,790 of JADLSH010000389.1, forward strand.
AACGAGGTTGCCTATTAATTTAAACTAATTTGATAACCGTTACCATTTTACCGTAAATATTCGTTTCAATGAAGTGAAGTTGTAGTTAGAAGACCATTTTGGGTAAGAGATTTTCGAACCAATTCGATGTTTTCCGCTGTTCTTGCCATTCTCGGTCGACTACTTCGTCCATTATTGAATCCTCTCTCTAACAAACTTTTGAAACGTTTTCATAACTGTTCGTTCATTCGGGGTAGGAAGGTTACGCCAGCGACCAGCCCATCACCGTATAACCTGTCGAGTATTATTCACTTTGCATATTCTAAATAGATCCAAACTTTCGGTCCTTCGTTAAACAAGGCATATTTAACGCGACGTTTCTTTCTTGGCACATCAGAGTTTGATTCCCCCAGCTAGGGACATCGAATATTTAGAAAACTTTCAATCAAAATAGCCTTATAAGTTAATTTTCATGCATTCTCAAAGATCGTAAAACAAAAATAAAAGAGCATGTTCTAACTTCAACTCACTTCATGGAAACGAATACTTACGACAAAATGGTAATTCTCTAACACTTCCAAAAATGTTTACTCAAGTTTAAACACAGATATCTCGGTCAATATTGCATGAAAATGCAATATTGTTGGACATTACTGATCAATGAAAAGAAGCTTCTTTAAGTGTAATAGCTCTTTTAGTTACTCTTATACCAAATCAACTGGTATATATTTGCAATTTTTGTTTTTAGTAACTGCATGTAATGTTTGGGAAAAGTTCTTTCTGGGTGTAAAATTTTAAATGTTCAATCAATTGTTCAAGGTTCAGTGACGTGTTACGGAAATATGGTAAAGAATGCCAACTGTCCTAAAGATCAGTACATGGTGGTCAAGACTGCATCTTACCGTGGATTACCTGACACAAAGACATGTAATTCAAGTATTGATTATAGTTGTGAAGTTGATGTAACATGTCTTGTTAAGAAACAATGTGATGGTCAACATGAGTGTAATATAACTGTGGATGATACCTTGTTCTCTGGTGATGCTTGTCCTGGATTGACAAAATATATTTACTTTGAATATCAATGTGTTAATACTGTTACGTCTTTTAAGAAGCCTTGTGGTAAGTCATTACTCATATTCATGTTGCTATTGTTCGCGATATATATGTAGTAACGAGATGTATATCTTTGGAGAGGATATTAGCATCTTTTTTAAGACGGGTGAAGCAGTTAAGAATCATCATTATAAAATAACATGTATATAACGCGTGCTCTGATTGGTCGAAACCCGTGTTTGGATCAGGCCATCCAAACACGGAAGACTATCGTGTTGTTATTATTTTATAAAACAATTACTTTATGGTTTCCGTGTTTGGATGGCCTGATCCAAACACTTGGGAATGTTGCTCGAGTTAAGAAAAGCTCGCTTTTCTTAACTCTCGCAACATTCCCGCGTGTTTGGATTAGGCCATCCAAACACGGAAACCATAAAGTAATTGTAAATTACCATCAACATCATCACTATACTTGTGAAGTAGATGTAACATGCCTTGTTAAGAAACAACGTGATGGTCAACATGAGTGTAATAGTACTGTGGATAACAACTTGTTCCCTGTTAACTCATATCAGAAATTCACGAGATATCTTTACTCTGAATATCAATGTCTGATACACCAAGACCATATCTTTGCGGTACGTTTGGTTGCCTTCGATAAGTTGTATTGGAGCGATAATTACTTCCGTTTCTTAAACTAAATTAACCAAATAATTGTTACAATAAGTTAGTAACAATTATTTGAGTACAAATAATACTATACATGCACTCCCTGTGTAAGTGATCAATTATTTATTATAATTAATCACTAAGTACATTTAGTATTATTATATTTATTTAGTATTCTGCATATATGTTTGCAGCTTGTAAGCGTGCGCAACTTTCGCGTACATTGGGGTGACACCCCCATACTTTCAAACCTTCAACTGATACAATACTTTATTTTATTTTATAAAAAACAACTTAACCAATCGTCTCACTTGATTTTTAGCTCCAGAAGGTCCTCCACTAAATGTCAAAGTCACTGCAAAAAGTTCATCATCATTATCTGTCACATGGGATCCTCCTGAAAAAGACAAAAGAAATGGCGAGATCGTCAATTATACTGTGTGTATTTCACATGAAGAAACTAAACCTTGCTTTAAGGAATATACTATTGAGGAAAAGATGTTAGTCATCAATAATTTGAATGCCTCAACAAAATATTATGTTAGTGTTCTTGCAAGTATTAAAGTTGGTCGTGGAAACTACAGTGAAAGTAAAGGGATATTTACAAATGGAAGTAAGTGTTCCATTATGAGGAAGCGAACATATATATAAACCGAACACTTGTAGTTTTGCCATAATTTGATCTTTTTATTTAAGGAACTTTTATGAAAATGGTTTGTTTCCGCTTAGACTTAGGCATTCTCTTGCTTTATCAATCTTTACTAAATATTTAAAGGTCTTAACGAATAGTTAATTCAGAAAAATGGATGAATTTGTACTTTCTCGTACTTAGAACAACCAGAGGTGACCACAACTGCAACAGCCAGTACATTAACTTTCACATTACAGATTCCTTCAGGAAATTTTACGTAAGTTCTTAATGTTTGTTACTTTGTTAGAGCCTATTGAGATAAAGTAAACTTGACGATGAGATGGAAATCATTAGTGGTTGTATCTTTGATATTGCATTTGAATTGTTTATAGGCATTTCTACGTCGTGGCTTTGAAATTACAAGACGGCAAAGAACCTAAATCACCTGGTACTTACGACAACAATGAACTAGTGACGTATGCTGAGGCAAGAGAATCACGTGACCCGAAAACTTATATTGCTGCAGTAATTACATCCAGCGGTGTTGATGGAAACATGTTTATACTTGGTGATGGCAGAAATACAAGTAATCCAACATCACGAAACCGTAGATCTATAAAGAATGATTATTATAATGGTCCATTGGAGCCTGGCACTAGTTACAGTATTTTTCAAAGGATTATACTCAAAGAAAAGGTATGATATTTTTAGATTATCACACTTAAGAAGTTAAGCTTTCCTTTTCTAGTTTTCTTGTCTTAGGAAGTGTAATATACTTAAATTCGGTTATAATTAAAGCAAAAAGGTTTACAAGCATTGTGGCACAGATGGAAAACATAGCAGGATCAAAAAGTAGTGCACGCTTGGTTTAAAAATCGAAATACGTGGCGCTACTAACTTCCAGACGAAGTTTTCCGCCTTCGCTTGAAACGTCAAATTTCTTTCAATATTTTTCAGGTAGTTTGAACCTCGACCAAGCTCGTGAATATTGTTCATAGTTGGAACTCAACACAGAAAAAGTAGTAGATATAATTCGTTCATCATGTTATGTTTTCAAATAAATGAACTATCAACTTCTTTACTATAGGGTGATTATTACTCCACAGACTGAAGTGAGTGAAGCTTAAAAAGTGAGTGAATATGCAGAATTATATATATTGTTTTGCTTCCTTTTATGACAAGACAAATAGTATTCCGTTGTGTAGCATTGCAATCCATTATTCATTGTACATTTCTATGGTTAAAATAAAATATGTTCATTGTTGTTAGTATATAGTTTTTCTTGTTGTTCTGCATCTCAGGTGGCCCACGTGTATTGACCAACATGTCCAGTGGTGACATAAAGGCAAAGGAAGGTGATCTTGTCAACCTACTGTGTTCTGCTCAAGGTGAACCTCCAATTTCTTTCAGTTGGGAAAAAGACCACAAGCCAATGGAAAGTTTTATGGTGAAGGACAAGCCCCATCGCAGTTCTTTCCTTGTTGTAACAGTGAAAGACCAAACACGTTTTGGAAAATATATTTGTCACATTCGAGATCGATTTGCAAGCACTACTCATACCATTCGCATTCTCAAAGATACAGGTGATGTCGCTTTGATTATCAAATGACCATTAAATCGCGTATAAATATCCTCTAAATCATTTCACGTTTTGGGTGCAGAAGATGGTGAAAAATATCTTGCTGGAATCATAGCTGTAACAGTTCTTCTGGTCATTTTATTCGCTATTATTGCTTATTTGGTTTATCAAAATCGATCACTCAAATCATCAGCAACTATAAAGGCAAAGTTGGAGAACAAGACCAAGGAAAGAAATAATTCAAAAGATATTGATGAAAATCCTGAGAACGATGATGAGAATTATGAACAAGTGGATCTAAATGATGAGCAGTCGACGTATACAGCTCTCAAAAGGTCTGAGATGGAAGAAAATGATGATCACGCATATACTCATCTAAATGAAGTAGAGAAGGACTACGTGAATCAGGAGGAAACTGGAATGTGATGAGTTATTTGTGAACATTATTAAGACAAGGAAACCGACGTCTTATTTTCCATAAAGGACATTTGATGTTTTAATCATCTATTCGATAATCGTATAGGTGTATAGGTGTATGTCTTATAGGTTTATATACAGTATTGTGCTATAGTGCGCCATATTTTTGGCCTCAAAAACTAGAAACCGAATAGTTAGTCAATGTATCGTTTTGTGGTAAAAGATTAACACACAGAAAATTTCATTCATTTCAATGTTTCAACAAACATATATACATCTTTGTACAATCGATAGTAACCTCTTTGCCCCATTGTTAAAACTATACGTACATAAGTCATCTACATTAAGTTGCCAGCAATATACAGTATTACTTATAACGTTTTGTCTTTTAAACCTTGCTATTTTGGCTACACTTTATTACACCCTAATTTTGCTTGATTGCTACATTTCACTAGCGCCTGAATTGCCCGTATCTTCGACCATAGTCACTGCTTCGACTTTGGCGTTTTTCAGAGACCTTAACGTCACATACAGTACATTGTCAGAGTGCGACACTAACATTCGCCACAATTGACCTACAATGGTGAGGCTATCGGTGAGGTTAAATTCTCAAAATATCCCGCATTTTCTAGAACTGGGATGACTAAATCTATTCACTTATCTCATGCGATGAGTATGATGCAGTGTACAGCTTCATGACCAGTATCAATGTTGTGTTCTGTTGTGTCTTCGCCGTCTATCTGGAGTGACATTCAACGTTAGTTTGTGGCTGATTTGTTTGAGTTAATGAAAATATTAACTATAAGTATCAACAGTTCTGCAATTGACCGTAATCTGCTGCCCATAACGCTTAATGTACTGGAAATACTGACAAAAGGATACTGCTCTAGGTCTAGTTCTTGTTTCAAGATTCCTGTTAGCAGCAACTCAGGATGGTATGCATTCGCAATCTTGGCTTTCTGGCACAAGTCTTTATCCTCGTCACATGCCAACACGATGACATCATTATCACGTGATGTTGGCATCTTTGTAATAACCTAAAGTTGAGATAAAAATATGGCATTACATGCATGTAGATTACAAAACATCATACCCTTGCAAAATAGTTTATTTTAAATATAAAGACGAGTAAAATGCAGTAGTATCACGAATTTGCTCACCTCCCCCTTGGCGCTTCTTATTATCTCTGCAAGAAAAAAGTATATAATACAACCAGCAACTCAAAATCCATACACTTTGCGCTTTCTTTTGCATACAAGCGAACAAGCAATTATACAGTTGCTTAGCTTAAATCCTATTGCCTTATACATGCCACACACGAGAGCTCTCGACTGAGGTGCCGACCTCGCGATGCGGTTTAATCAGGTAAATTCTCATGTGTACGCGTGGTTTTTGGTTATAATTCCATGACACGCAATCACGAATATTTCTCTTTGATCTTGACCTCAATCCCGACCCAATCCCTAACCCTAACCCTATTTCGTGCGTGTCATGGAATTGTAACCTGGTTTTTGCTGAGAATTTTACCTCGCTTTAGCCATGAGACAAACATCTATCATGTTTGGTACGAGAGTAACTTGTTAAGCTACGACCTCTCGTGGTGGTGAGCTCAGCCAAGAGCTCTCGTGTGTGGCAGGCTTAAGAAGATTATCCTACCTTTCATATCCTCTGGTGGAGGTCGAACATGTGGAGTAACATGTATTTTGTAACCATCAAGAAGTCCTGCACCTCGGGACAGTTCTAGAGATCTAAAATACCGAAACATATTAATACAATATCATGCCTCAAAAAATAACTTATGCGCACAATACCCAGCACGTTCTAAATTACATCAGAAATTGAAGAAAACGTCTTTGAGTGGTCTTTAATGCCATAAACATTACAAAATAGATGCCAATGCTACAACAGAAATATATTTCTTATATTCCTGCCAACACAACACGCAGTTCCTGTACAATACAAACCTCTCCATACAAAAATTAAATTTCTTCTGAGCTTCTTTATCTTTTAGGATATAGACGCTAGAATCTGTGAGACAAAAGCAGTGCATCAGATTGAATGTCCAAACGTTTGAACCAATTTTCTAGGTACAAAAATGCATTGCCTCACCTACAAAAGACTTTGATTTTTTCGAGGCATCTAACCAACTCATATCAACGACTGGTATGCCACGTGCCACGGCACAAAGAAGTTTGACAGTACGACGAACCTAGACAAGAGGGAATCAAGAGGAATCTCTACTCAATAAAATGCTTGTAAGAGACATGCTTTATCTAGTATTACTACAAAAGTAAGACAGAGCACCTAAAGAAAACACGCAGTTTGGGAGAGCATTCTTCTAACATAAAGGACAACCTTAACCGAAAACTGTATATTACCAGAATCAAATAGTGATGGTAAAAGCGCATGCACTAAACAGTCTGTCACCAACAGCTTTGTTTGATTACCTTATCTGTTACTAAATGTGTACAATCCTCAAGACGTTCAACAATTTCCCCGCCAAGTGCTTGTACAATCTAAACACATCAAGCAAAATGAATAATGAGCAACCACTACAACAGTCAAGGGATTCTATAACGCGGGCTCCAGTGTAGGTGTAGAATAGTTTTCAATAAGTAGCCGTGGTCTGAACTACCTGAAAGATTTTCATTGGATTTTCAAAAGATTTTTGGAATCCGAGCGAAGCTCCTACGTCAGGAAGCTACTCTGCTACTCTAGTAGCATTCTTTAAATGTAAATTTAGATTGAGTTACTTTCTCACCTTCGTTGCTTTGACGAATGCATTATCTTGCAGTCCTGTGAAAATAATTTTCACATTCGATGACTGATCAGCAGAATCCTGTACAAAATTCAAATGAGAGTGAGTAGGTTGTTAGCAGATAGTCCGTATTCCAGTGCCCACAGGAGAAGTACTGTACTGGATACTGGACATATCCCCTCTTTTCTGTCGACCCGAGTGAGTAAACAATGATATAAAAGTTAGCTATATACCTCGTTGTCTTCTTTCACTTGTTGTTTTATTTTTCTTGCTGAACGAGACACGTTACTGCTGGAGGTTGATGATGTTGACGCGGTAGACGATAAGGATCTCGTCGGCGGTGAAAGCTCTTCATCCACGTTCATCTCTGTGTTTTCATCTGTGCTTGTATTCTTACGGCTTTTCTTTGCAGTTCCTTTTCTTTGTTGTGGGTTCTCGTTGGAATTCTCCGATGATTTTCGCTTTTTTGCTCTCCGTTTTGCAGGTGTTTTAGGTTGTTTTATTTCAGTTTCATCCACATTCTTCGCCTGTTCATTTATATTTGCATCATTACTCTGAACATCTTCTAACTTTTGATCAACTTTACCGCTTGAATCGTTCCTTGATGTTTTTGTTGCAGTCTGTTTGCTTTTCTTGCCAGTTGTTCTGCTTTTTCTTTTGTTGACATCAGCAGTCACAATATCAGACACTTCTTGTTCGACTGACTCAGAAGGTTTTACCAAGGCGTCTTTCTGTTGGCTTGATCCATCTTTATTACCATCAGTCAATTCCTCTGTTTTAACTGCAACTTCGGTTATATTTTCATTCTTGTCAAACTCAGGTACATCTTGGATTTTCTTAGCTCTTCCCCTCTTTGAAGATTTTACCACGGAGTCTTTCTCTTCAGTCGCTCTATGTCTATCATTATTACTTTGATCCATTTTATCCTGCTTAACTACATCTTCATTGTTGTCAAACTCTTGTTTTTTCTTAGCCCTTCCCTTCCTTGCAGCTTTCCTAGAAACACCAAAGGTTTCTTCCAGTTTCGATTCCTTCTCGCCCACTACATTTGTAGTCTCTAATCCATTGTTACTCTCAAGTTCTCCTTTAAGTCCTTTCTTACCACGTTGTGCTGCCCTTTTCCCCTCCCTTGCTACTTTCTTCTTAGGAACAAAATCGTCCGTTTCTGGCGAGTCAACTGCTGATATCTGCAACTATAATACAAAAAAGCATGTACCATAAAAGATGTTTAGTTTATAAATAAGAAACAAGTGTTTACCAAAAACAAAATATTTACCCTAAACATATCATTGTCTTCCTCGTCGTCTGACGTATGTAACTTTTCTTCCTTCTTTTCTGATTTCAAACATTCCTTATTATCTTCACCAATTTCATTCTTAGATTCTGTTTTTGCAGTCTCTTCAGATATCTTTCTTTTTCTTGTACTTTTTCTTCCCTTTGGTAAACTTTCAACCGCTTTATCCACCTTCACATTCCCTTCAGTCCCTTCTTGAACCACTTCATCCTTCTTTCCTCTAGAGCCTCGTGTCGTAGCTGCAGACTTTCTACCTCGCGTTGCTCTACCTTTACCCCGTTTAACCACAATAGTCTCTCGCTGTTCATCTACATCCTCCGGTTTTATATTGTCCTTTGTTGTTGAACTTGTTGCCATATCATCTGGTGTAGTCGAAAGTCCTGTCGTGTCTTCCGTTGTTTCTTCTTGTACTTTGCCTCGCTGAGCTGTCGATTTCTTTCGCCCTCCGACTGGCTTTTTCCTCGCACTAGAACGTTTCTTGTCGTGTACCTAGTTTAGTATTGAAACAGTTTTGTTACACATATGGTAATCATTTAACTAAACTCACTTTATTTATACTGAACAGCCCCTATCAGTTCGTAATTCTTCTTCCTAGAGGTTCAGTAAGGGCCATCCCTTATTGCTCCAGTGTTACTACAGGAGGAAACCTAAACTAAACTAACTTTATTTATACTGGATAGCTCTATCAATTCCAAACTGTTCACCCTAGAGGTGCAGTATGGGCCATCGCGTATTCATTCAATGTTACCACTGGAGAAACTGGATTACCAGGAGAAAACCTGCAGTGCTTGATAAAAACTGGAAGCACTCTTCTCGCATGAGACTGAGGTGAAGTTATAACTAGAAAACTGTAAATTGCTAAGAAAGAAACCCCAGTCACAGAAGTGAAAGACACATGCACTAAGTCAGCAGAAGACTTATATTACACAGCACCTTCTCCTGGCTTGTTTCATCTTCTACAGCTGAACATTCCACGTAGCAACGTGAGGTACTTATTACATTCTCTCCCTCGATTACGATCGACGACTTCGTAACGGCTGGTGTTGAGGTCTAAAGTAGAAAAAACAAATTATATAAAGTCATCTTGCATAATAAACACTTCCCTAATTTGCTTGAGTGCACACAGAACAATCCCTGAACTCGAGGCTGACAACGTGATTTTACTTAAGTTACTTAAGTCTCAAACAAAGAAAAGGCTAACATTTACCTGAGCAGGCTGGACATCTTTGTTTGAGGCCATGAAATCACTATCACTATCTGAAAATACAAGAACAGACTAGCTAACCGATCTCGGGTTAAATACAGTAAACTAAATCATATACAGTACATGTAAGCAAAGCTATACTTAAGTATTGTATTGACTACGATTCTACGTAAATTGTCAGTTACAATCCATTAAATCCTGGTCGCAAAAGAATTGGAGGATAGATCATATTGAGTAGTATGGTTTAGTACTGCGTTGCATCTTACCTGACTTCAAACCCATGAAACTGGAAAGTGAAGGCAAGTTAACGTCTGAAGACTCACTTGTTTCTGCACCGTCATTTTCTTTTTCAATGTACAGGTACTTTTGTGTTGGTTGATCTAACAACCAAAAGAATAGAATCACATTCAATAATATTCCAGGACCAAATGCCACAGACGCTAAAACACAACATTTGAAAGAAAACTGTTAAATTCTAAAATGAGCTTACCATCATCGTCTTCATTTAGCTCTTGTGTATTCATTGCACCTGGAACCTTGAACACATTGCTGTTTTGTATCATACGTTTAGGCACATAATCTCCATATGCCTGCGTAGCTGCCAGTTCATAGTCTGTATCTTCAGGTGAACTGCCCAATCCATACGCTTGGGTTTCCTCTAACATATCATCATTGGACATTGTGACTTCAGAGGTTTTACCGGAAATTTTACCCTCAGAGATTTTACCATCGGATACTTCACCCTCGGAGATGTTACCCTCGGATAACCCCTCGGAGGTTTTACCCTCGGTGATTTTACCCTCGGAGGTTTTACCCTCGGAGGTTTTACCCTCGGTGATTTTACCCTCGGAGGTTTTACCCTCGGAGATTTTGCCCTCGGAGATTTTGCCCTTGGAAGTTTTATACTCGGAGACTTCACCCTCGGGTATTGCGCTCTCCGTTATTTCGGTACTTTCCGCGATAGGTTCGTTGACATCATTGTCTGGTTTCAAGAACTCGGGGGATTCGGGTATCTCCATAGGTTCGTAAAGTTGCGTTGCCAGTAGGTCGTCCAGAACTTCGTCTTGCTTTGGAACAGAATCTGACAATCTTTCGTTGCTGTTGTTTAGAGTTTCTTGACCTGATAATGTCAACAGCATATACGTGTAAGAATATAGAACATATTCTTCAAAGGATTGCCTTCACACAGTCACACTATCAACGATTCATTGATAAAAATGTCGCGTACAAATCAATCTCTAACGCAACAATGGCAATGCTCGTCGATTTCTGACGTGGATACCTAACAGTTGCACCTTACAAATATCATCAAGAATATTTCAAGACTGTATAATACCTGCAGTATTTTCAAAAAGAAGCTTGTTTTTCACTTCTCCACCGGACAATTCCTCCTTAGCACTCTCGCTTTCAGATGCATCCATTGATTCCCTAAATGTAATAAGACTACTTTAGTTAGGCTCCGTTTAAATGAACCCAGGACGAAGTCAAACCGGGACGATTTCGTTTCGGTCATAGTATTATTTATAATAGATGTTTACATGAGACCGCGATGAAACATTGCTCAGACCGGTCTGAAGTCATCCCGCTCGCTGGACCGAACCGACTATCTTCTGACCGGGACGAATTCAGAGCGGGATGAATGTAAACACAAATTATTTTCAGACCGGTCTGAATTTTGGTACAACGCTGATAATAAACAACGGTAGACAAGATTAACAGCATCAATTGTGGACTGCACTTTTGATATACGCAATAAAGTGTGTAATGCTTTTCGTACCGGTCTCATGTAAACCTACTGACAATTTCAATTTTCATCTCGTTCTGACTTCGTCCTGGTCTCGTGTAAACGGGGCCTTAATGTAATGCAACAACCGAGGTAAGTTTGTAGTGTGGAGGACCAATCTCTCACCGTGTAGAGTTGGGACTTTCCAATGTCGACAAACCATACGCTAGTGTGTTTCCCGCCGAAATTCGTCTTGAAGTATCAACTTTCACATCCACGGATCGCTTTAATTTAAAGGGTGGTCCTATGTCGTTGGTTTGTGTGAATGGTGTCGCGGGAATGGTGTCTGGTTCCAGGGTATTTGGCAAGGTACTGTAAGGCATGGTAGCGTCTGCGGTTGAGTCGTTTCCAGGAGCTTCGGGGGAATATCGCACCGTTTGTTCCGCACTAAATGACGAACCGGTGATGCCTTGAATAGAGAATGGAAACAATTTGCATTTGAGACGGATAATCCTTCCAGCCAAACTTGTACAAAGAAAAGATCGTTTGTCTGAAAATTTGTCTGGTATGAACGCCACAAGCAGACGAGTAATCCATCAAGACAAACTATCTCTATTGTTCGTCTACTAACTTGTACAAATGTGTACACTGTAGTTTGTCTTCGACGGACAACTTGTCTTTAACTCACCAGGTGCTGTGTTATCTTTATTGTCTCTTTCATCGTCCGTTTCATCATCATCTGTCTCCGCGCAGAAAACTGGAGAATTTTCACCTAAATTTACAGCATTGATAACAAACCATGCGTTATGATATACTTCTTAAATCGTTAATAATTCATGAGCAAAACACAGAGGAGATCTGCACCGTATCGTTGTCTTGATACCACCGTAATAAACATCCACAAATTTAGTCAACTTTCGTTTGGGAGACAACAAGTACCTGGATTTTTGTAGCTGTAATCTTGTGTAGGCTGGTCGAAGTATTTTTCCATGGATTCCTCCAGTTTTACATTGTTTGGTGAACCTGTCATATTTTCTTCCCTTGTTTCTTCTTCAGGCTAAATTGTGAACAGTTTTACTTGTGAATTCATGTCAAAGCGTTTTTGATATTTCTTTAGTTCACCAAGATTTGGCGACAGTGATTGGCCACTGCCGTAGCAATATCAAGACAAAGTTAAGACCATGTTTTTCTACGCAATTTCGGACACAGAGCGATGTTAGGTAAAAAGTATAGTCACAGAGAAATTGTGAGCACGAATCTCGTTTTACTTTGCCAATATTTTTCTTGCTAAACATGGCCAGATGGCAACAAGGAAATGAACGAGAATGATAATATCAATGAAGTAAAATGCGGGCTATGTTCACTGTTTTTCTGTGCGCACATTTCTACATATTAAACATGGCTCTGTGCAGAAATTGTGTTGCAAGTTGCAGAAAAATTGCCCCGTGTAACTTGGCCTTTAGGGTAAATTCAGTTGTTGAAATTGTAAATTTTCAGATTATACTGAACCTCGTCATCTTCCGTAGATTGTGGCATCATCGACTCAGATGCAGTTTCTGATCCTGAATCAGAGATATCCTTTTTAACCTATCAATTCAAATTTATAAGATGGTAACACACAGTGTGCAGTCATCACTAAGATGTAATTCAATACACAGTACCACAACTGGTTAAGGGTACATACCACATCTTCAGTTTGTGCAAATAAATACTGACATTTGACATCAGCAAACATCAATTCAACTTCATTGACCAGTTCATAGAATGCTTGAGGCTTCAAGAACATCTACAAAGACAAGAACTCAGATATACATACATGCTGAACAAGTCATGTTCCTAGAACATGTTGCTGATTTACTAACCTGATTTCGTCGTGTTTTGTTGCGGCTATTATAATCACATATCAAGTGGTTCTTTCCATGTACATCAATACAGGCATGTTTCTTTGAAACAACCTACAATCACAATGGATATAATATATTATCTTTATCTCCAGTACTTTTGATTAAGATTGCATTCTCTCACTTACCTGTAACGGTATCATTATATCGCACTTTTTATCCCTCCCAACGAGATTTTCTCCTGCATAGTAAATATAAATTTTATGATCATGACACACACTTTCGATACCTTTCTCTCCTTCACACACAAATACCAAGATAATTTGTACTCTACCTTCATAAACAGGGAAATATGTTTCAGGAAATTCTCCCACTGGCATAACTTTTAAAAAAGCAACCTATTTTTAAGACAAAGATTAATCAATAAGAAGACTACCTCAGAATATGTTCACACAGGCCCAGACAACTTCTGAACCATACTCAAATATGTCCACAGGAAAACAGGAATTTGTATGGTCAGTTGTGCTTGAATGATCCACACATCCTGTGTGAACTAGAAAGGTTCAATTGTGCAAGTTAGAGTATGGCTTCCAATTCATCCGGTCCCCTGTGACCAAACATTGAAACACTCCAATGAACATTGTTTGCAGGTCGTTAAAAATGAAATTTTGCTAAATAATCATCAAATGCTTGGCCTGCAATGAGTTCTGGATTAGGATGGTTGACTGAATAACAGTGCTGATGCATGCTGCTGCACACATCACAAACAAATCTGTCATTTTAGTAGCTAGAAAGAGAAATCCAATCCTGATTACGGTTAGATTTACAGTAGAATCATGACCTCAGTTTGGACTGGATTCCTTTCTCTGGTCACACCTCTTTCTGATTAGATTCAGATTGCCTTGATACACATTAAAGTGTATATCAAGGTGGCTGAATGTTGATATATCCCTACAATCTGTAATGACAATAAAGACTATATGCTATATCCAGCAGGGATGGATTTACTGGGGGGATGCAGGGGGTGTGCACCCCTCCTAGCCTTGGTCAAGGGGGGTGCAGGAGGGGTGCTAATACCCATATCAAATCCACATTTTGGATTTGACAAGGCATTTATCAAACAGAAATATAATATCAGGCTATTGATGGGCATTTTTGACCATCTAGGACATCTTATTTTTAAACCCTTCCTCGGTTGCCCTGCTTCATGACCAAAACCCGCATAGTACCCCCCCCCTATCAAATCAAGCTGGATCATCCCTGATATCCCGACTATTCCACATCGATATAAGAACACAACTACAACATTTTATATACATTAATTAATATTATATAATTAATATCAATTACTTAGTAGCTAATTTAAATTCATCAAATCAGACATGTATTAATCATGTATATGATTTATGTTTACAAAGCAAAACAAACATCTCTATGAATACACACCGTTTTCTTAGATGTTTCGCTATTTATAAGTTCTTCCTCGTCAAAATCATCAAGTATCTGAGTCGCATCCATTCAGACAAATAAGAGAAAAATAGATTTTTAAAACTCAAGACTGTATAAAACAAATATTTATATATTTCCACATGGACAACAGCCTGGTACGTCATTTAAAATTTTTATATTGGCGCGTAATTTTGACGCGAATATTAATGCAGCCCGCAAAGCCCGACACCAAATATGCAGGCGGTTTTCTCCGTCGTTTGCTTCTACGCATGGACACTCGCAGATTGGAACATTGCCCATATATTCTCCCTGCAATTTTTATGATTGGCTGGAGCCAAATGACGCAAGAGTGCATGATCTTCACGCAGAAATAAATATCGTTATGTTAATGTCAAAACTGAATTGAAGTATATAAATATATATTTCAGTCAGCTATACATTTTCGCTTTGCGCAAAATGCATGCAACATAAAAGCCTAAAAATCTTTACTTTCTGTTGAGGTACGAATCCAAGTATCTATCTACATCGTTCCTTCTGTCCAGCTCTCTATTTACAGTTTCTCGTAACTGCCCTAAAACTTCATGTAAGTCATTTGACCTTGGCTCAAGAGGCAGGCCTTGCTGTCTGTGGTCAACATACGGTACCCGGCCTTGGGGGAATGGAAACCCGATGGGGCTTTGAACCCCAAGTTGTGTTCTTTCCCGTATAGGGGTTCCATAAGACATGGGACTTTGTATCCCTAACTCTGTTCGTTCTCGCATAGGGGTTCCGTAGGGGTATTCTGAGTACACCGGTGGATTGGGGTAGTTATTTGGGGACGCTGCAGGTATTTCTGGTGGGGTACGAATGTGTCTGACATTGTATGTATTATTCACAGTTGTTTGTGAATAGCTCGGGGTTTGTAATGGAGTTGAGTAAGCGCTCGAAGGCGGGCTATTTGGTGTATTGCCTACTGGCGAAGCTGGAGAGTTACCTAGTGAAGAAGCTGGAGTGTTGTTCAAAGGTTTCGGAACCGGTGGTAACCGAAGCATGCCAACTTCGGGCGGTGTCGGAAGTCGTAATCGGTTTCGGAGTGGAATCGGGTCATCTTCGTCATCAAACGTACCCCATGTGTCGTTAGGTTTCGAGTGAAGCGATGGATTACGGCTTGCATGAATTCTCTCCTCACGTGGTGTGCGCCTTCCGTCTACTTCCGATTTCGCAATGATCGGAATTGCTTCACTGGACAGCACAACCTCGCGTTTGACAATAGGAATCTCGCGCATCTCAATGGCAGGGCTTGCTGGCTGTCTCTCTCCAGGCTTCCAACCAGACTCCGCGGCCAGGAGTAACACGGCATCACTGTACAGCGGTGGTGTTAGAACCACCGCGGGCTCAATATCCTGCGTGGAAACTGGCTCAACATTCTGAGCGGAAACTGGGGACACGTCTTGTGGCAGGGTAGATTTTGATGGCGAGACTCTCTTATCAAGGAAGATCGCTGGTAAGTCAATGGCGTCATTGTTGCCAAGGAAACCTTCGTTTATGATGGTTGTCGATGCGCTATTGTACATAGAAGCCTTGCTAGAACGTATTCTTTCATTGACGTGAATTTCACGGGCTGGTGATTCAGCCAAAATGACTTCCTCCTTCTTGCTTTCGTAAGGAAATACAAAACCACGACAAATGAAAAATATGAATGAAAACAGCAAGAATATTAAAAGAACAACTATAGGAATAACATACAGCTTCCATCTATCTTCTCCCCCGCCTTTTATTACAGTTATAGGAAGTCCGAGCATTGGGCTGCATTTTGCTTCTGATATATTCACCAATATGAACTCAGGCAAGAGCGCGGTCTTGAATTCTGGTAATGCTGTGCCATTCCTATCTGTAATGTTCTCAGAAAGCGACTGAATCGTTGCATTTACTTTAAAACATGCACCACAAGTTTTTGCGTGGCTCCAAACTATACGAAACGTGTTGTTAGCTTCTACGGTTGTGGAAAGAAGAGTAAAGTTCGTATCAGTAAACCAAGGTTGAAAATACACTTCCAATTTTCGAATAAATTCTTGGTTTCGACTCTCTTCATTTCCTGCATAAACAACTTCGGAGAAAACCTGATAGCTGAGTAGATTACCAGGACATCTACGTTCCAGGAAAACTTCAAATGTATCAACGGCCTCGTTGCCATGTTGATCACGCGCGACTAGTCGAAATGAGTTCTCCCAAATGTTTTCCACCAATAAGACACCCGAGATAACGAGACTGGTGTTATCAAATTTCAACCAATAGGAAGCCGCAACAGGGACTTTGTTACTAAACTGCAACACCAACGAAAGGTTCAAGGCGTTTCCGTCTTCGTCATCGACAAATATATCCTTTGGGAGTGAGTATCTCAACAAGCTACCTGAATACGCAAAAATTCTACCAATAGGTCTTAGAAGTCGAGGTGGGGATTTCATTGCTTCGATTGTACACAGTCCAAACTTCTTCAGGGTAATAAAGTTAGGGACAAAATATGGTAACATAGATTGAGAAAAGGCCCGATCAACCTCGCCTCTGACCAGGTTTAGCTTCTCGCGAATTATATTAATTTGGTTAGAATCGCACGAGTTTACAGAAACTGAGCAATTTGTCCATGTTACAGATAACCTCGAACTAGTACCTGATGTTTCTCTACTGTATTTAGTTACCATTATAGATCCCGTTTCGGCTTTCAAGAACAACGCGAGTCTCTCAACAAAGTACTTCAAATGATAAACATCAGCACGGCTTTCTCCTACATAACTTGACATTTCAACTAACACTCTATAATGGACGTTTGGAATTTTCTTACCAAAAATAATTTCTAGTCTCATGGTTGCAAGCTTCCCCTGTGAATCTGCTGCTATCAAAATAAACAGCTCCCGGGTTGGAGTACTCGAATTACTTGAGTTATTGAGGCTTGGGAATCCGTATAAAGTCTGGCTTTCCTGGTTAAGTTGAATCCACGAATCGCTATTGATTTCCATTGAATCAATTGTTTTTAACGAAAGGGTTAGATTTCTAGTCCCACCGTCTTCTGCATCAAAAAAGAAATCTGGCGGAATTTGAAACTGCAAAAATCCACAAAAGTTTTCAACTGTTAGCTTGTAAAAAGCTTGCTTGACTTTCGGTCGAACATTAGTATCGTCTACACAGGCTCCCAACCGTTGCTCAAAGACAAATTGCAACTCGAAGTTAGGCCGGAAAGCTTCCTTGAGCTGCTCTGATATCTGTCCATTCGCGTTCCTTAATCGTTTTGAAATTTCTACAATTCCTAACAAGTCACAGCCGCTCAAGTCGAAACTACAGTTACTCCAAGTAAAGAAAGATGTAGTCGAATTAACGCCAGCACGTAGAAACGAATGTATGCGGATTGATTTCTCACTCCCGCCCATATAACCCGCTAGAGTTTGTAATATAATCCGCATTTGATCCACGGAGCGGGTCATATTTGCAAACTTAGCTTGTAGTACCAAGGTGACCTCGTATGTGCTTTGTGGTATGTCCCGTTCGTATAAAACCTTCATGGCCAAATTCGTGCTTAAGCCATAACTGTCTTTGGCGTTCAGACGGAATTCGTAGCCAGATTCTGGCTGGTTTTTGAGCGCATCTACATTCGGGAA
This sequence comes from Trachythela sp. YZ-2020, assembly GCA_016169945.1. Lineage (NCBI taxonomy): Eukaryota > Metazoa > Cnidaria > Anthozoa > Malacalcyonacea > Clavulariidae > Trachythela > Trachythela sp. YZ-2020. The sequence goes on from JADLSH010000389.1 coordinate 6,791,019, forward strand.
GGCAACGATAGTTTGAGACTGATCTATTGTAAGCCAGTAGGTGTCACTCAAAGGAATAGAAGTTGAAGATAATAAAGATAGGGTCAAGTTTTGGGTGTATCCGTCTTCTTTATCAAGGAATGTGTTATAAGGAATAGAGTATTGTAAGAGTCCGTCACAAAGGCTTGCGTTAAGTGGCTCCAACGTACGCATCGCTGCAGGTCGCTGGTTCAAACAAGGACCACGCATTTCATCTTCAACGCTATCCACGATAAACGCAGGTGCAAGAGATTGAATGAATCTTGGCTGCGGTAAGGTTCCGGTATTAATCGTCGCCTGTCGGATTTCCTCGATGTTCCGATAATCACACGGCGTGTAACGAAGGGAGCAGTTAGACCAGGTCACTTTGAGTAGTGATTGTGAAATCTTAGCAAACTCTATAACACGAATCTCATTTGTCGATGGACCACTGAGATAGTGTTTGGTTGCCTCGACAAATTTGATTGTTTTAAGCACAAGATCTTCTTTGGTGATGATCATTGAAGGAACTCGAGCAACAACAGTTAATCTATAACTGTCTCTGATTGTATTTCTTACTAAAACAGTCAAATCTAATGCAGCTGACTCTCCATGCGAATCTGTGGCGGTTAACTTGAAAACGTATCCACGATTAGATTGATTTGCAGCAACTTTCAACGAGGGAACTGCATAAATTATTTGCGAAAGGTCGTCGAAGAATATCCAGTCTAGATTTTGTTGCTGAGGTAGAACATTTTCCAAATTTAAACTCAAATTTCTGGTGTTTCCGTCCTCGTCAAGAAAAGCATTCTCTGGGATTTGGAACTTCAACATTTCACAAAGAGTTATAGTAATAATAGGAATTACCGTGTTGACCCTCGGTGGATTATTCGGGAAATCCTGGCAAGGCCCAAGTCTTTGAATATATGATTCTTGAACAACGAATTCTGGCAGAAAACTCGTAGTAAACTCGCTTCCGAGGTTCCTTGAAGAATCTTGGAAAGTTTCTGTGATGCTTGAAATTTCGGAGAAATCACAAAAACTTTGATTGATATTTGATGATGAGTTAATAAAACTGACTTCAAATTTTGCAGGATAACCCGAAGATCGCAAATAATTTGCAACTTGCATGTCGCGTAAGGCTTCAAATCCTCTCAATTTTTCTTGGAAATTAATAAGATGCCTGACGTCAGGTAAGGTCGAGCTAAGATAACTGATGAAGGTCAAATACAGTTCAAAATTTTGTGATATAATATCGTTTCCAAGATTTATTTCGAGCCTACTACTAGCTGTCTTCCCACCACTGTCCATGGCAAGTAGGATAAACCTAATGACCCTAGTACTGGAACTTAAGTCCCTTTTCACGACACGAGAATTTGTATCTAAATCACTTTTTGTGAAAACTCCATACAACAATTGCAATGGTTGGTTGAGCTGAACAGAAGAATTTCTGAGAATCTCTTTATTATCCACACCTAACAACGTCAGTGTCAGGTTTCTAGTATCGCCATCTTCTGCGTCATCGAACACATTTCTCGGAACTTCGTAATGAAAAACCGTTGGAATTCTGGTGATATTTAAATTCAAAATTGGAACGATCACCGTTGGTAGGGAGTTCAGCGTATCAGCACATGAACCAAGCCTTTGCTCGAACACTGCAAGTAGTTCAAATTCGGGAAGCAATGCGCGTTTGAATTCTTCACTTGGCTGATTGGTGCTATAACGTGCTTTCTTGGAAATTTCGTGCAGATGCTGAAGATCACAGTTCTCCAAATTCAGTTCTGGAACACTCCAGGAAAGAATATCAGTAGATGGAATACCAGAACCTCGTTCGTACGACAAAACGTTGAGGGTGATGTTTCCATTGTAGTAACTTGTTATTCTGGCAAGTAGAAGTTTAATTATGTCAACATGGGGAACAATAGAAGAGAAATTACTTTTGAATATCATGTTCAATTTTAAGCCAACGTTTTGAAGCCTCGAAGTAACCTCTATAGTAAAACTTGTGTTCGCTTTCAACCCATAACTGTCTTCAGCTTTGAGGACGAATGTGTAATTTTTATTCAGGCGTATTTCTTCTATAACAACTCCATAGAGTTCAACCGTGGTTTCATTAAATTGTAACCAACTGTTCGGTGGTAAAACCTGGCCAGAAGAACTCAATAAAGAAAGACTAAGGTTTGAGGTGAATCCGTCTTCTGCATCATAGAATGTTTTTGAAGGTAGAGCGATGGAAAAGAAACCCTGTATCGAGATGACAAAATGTGGAATGGGTTGTAAAACAACTGGTGCTGTGTTTGAACAGGTTCCTAAAAGATGAAAAAATCATATTTTACGCGCTATATATCTCAAATATAATCTCATACGTGGTAGTCCAGTGTAGGTACTAGATAGTATTCTACAATAAGATGCCGTGAGTCTGAACTACCTGAAAAAGACTAAAACACTTCCACCTCCTGACGAAGGCCCAGTTTTTCTGGAATATCACTTGCAGTTTCATAGTTACCTGTTTTATGTTCCGTTACACTTGATATCAGAAAATCTGGCTGCATTATTCTTGTAAAATTTTCATTTGGTTGAGCAGTGTATGAATGCCCTGTGGAATTCCTCTTTCCCATCACAACTTTACTGGCGTTTTCAACTTTTTGGAACAACAGATGGTGCCCGATATTCTGAAGTTCTACGAAATTACATTCAATTCCATGAAAGTTTAATGTTGATATCCAAACATTCAAAGTCGTATTGTCTTTGAAATAATTCGTGACAATCGTATCAGAGTTTCCTAAGAGAGTCTCTACTTTAGCCAGAAATTTCAAAACTAAGTCACCATCTGAATATTCCAGGCTGGTGTTAACGGCCATACTAATTTCCACCTGGTAATTAACAGTCATGTGGGTATTATTAATTACTATACGAGTTGTCGAATTGACCATATTAGAGTGGGTATCCATGGCAACGATATTTATGACGTAACCATCGGTCGGTTGTTGCTTAGCAACGGTTGACGTGGGTAGGCCATAGAGTAGTTGAGTTGATGCGTTAAATTGAATCCACGAAGAAGAGTTTAATGGCTTATAGTCCTGATCCAGAACAGCCACTGTAAGATTCCTTGTATAACCGTCCTCAGCGTCATAAAACATTTTGGCTGGTAGCTGGAATCGTAATACTTGATACAGAGGGATCTTTAGGGTTTGCACAGGTGATAACAGGACTGGAGGAGTATTTGAGAATACATCACTACATGTTTCAAGAAATTCTAACTTGATATCTTGCACAATAAAATACGGCAACAAAATTTCCGAAAATGATTTGGTCACTCCGGTTTCATGGTTAGTAAATTTCTTAAATCTGTTTCTGATCATTTCATGGTCACATGTGTTAAAACTAGCGCTACGATTGGTCCAAGATATAGTAACGTCAGCGGGATAAGTTTTGGAAATATTGTAGGAGACAACTCGAATACGGTCTTTATCTTCGCCGAGAAATGTACTAAGTTTTCCTAGGAATTCAACTACGTGATCAACGCATGGCAGTGAGGCTTCGAGATAGCTGCGGAGATGTGCAGTAATATGATAGTTATAAGGCTGAGTTTTTTCCGGGAGTTGGACCAACACACTTGAACTTACAACCTTCCCACCACTGTCCTGACCTACAAGCAGGTAACGGTACCCGCCTATGGGCTGTGCCTGAATCGCATCCTCATCAGGTAATCCGTATATGACTTGTGTCTCACTATCTAACACTATCCACGAGCCAAGTGGTAGCGTCTCAAACGACGGCAACAACAAAGACAACTTTAGATTCCTTGTATTTCCATCTTCCAGGTCATTGAAAGTACGAGCGGGAATTATATATTCAAAATAAGTCAGATTTAAATGTAAATGATGCACAGGAATGACAACACTCGGCTGTTCGTTGGCTCCCTCCTTGCAATGCCCCAACCGCTCTTCAAAGATGAACTGAACTTTGAACTCCGGCATCATGATTAACTCAAATCCATCATTCACCTGGCCATCGGCTCCTTTCAGTTTCTGCGATATATTAGCGATAGCGGCCGAGTCACACGGCTTGAGTCGTAACCCTGCCATAGACCATGTAAATACAGTGATGGTATTTTCTCGAGAGTACGACAATACCCGAATCTCATCCGATGGCTCACCATCGAAGTACGAATCCAATTTTTCAATGATGGTAAACACTTCTTGTAGAGGTGTGGAAAATGAATGGAAACGCTTTAAAAAAAGTGATACGAAATAGTTGGACGTCGGCAAAGGATGCTGGACTGTTATTACCACTGAAACATTAACTTCTAGTCTCCCAGAATCCTTAGCGACGATAAAAAATTCTTCGAAATCAGGATATTTCTGCGCTTGCTCAAAAATGACAACACCCTCTAAGGTCTTTGACGTGTCGTTCAACATGACCCAAGTCTCGGAAAGCAATCGCGAAGCACTCGTGTAACGAATGCTAAGCGAGAGGTTCCGGGTATCACCGTCTTCTTGATCGTAAAATAGATCACGTGGGATATCGTAACGGAACTTCCCACAACACGTGATATTTAGATGTATACTCTCTTTTCTGGCCAGCGGCGGTTCGTTCAAACACATGCCCAACTTCTCTACGCGCGCGTCGAGTAGAACAAAATCAGGGACAAGAGCGATAACAAAGTGTGGGTTTAAAAAATTTGCATCAATTCTGATCAACCTTGAAGTTCTCTCTACCCGTCTGACGTCACATACGTCCAAAACAGCTTTACAGTCGCTCCATGTTAGGTATATTTTTGTCGACGTTTGGTTCAGGCTTAAAATTTTCATCGTTGTTTTATCCCCATTGTACAGATACTCACTGACATCTTGAACTAACTGCAAAGGATTGAACGAAACTGTTTGGCTATCCACTTCGATTGAAATTTGCTGACCAGCTGGGGCTACATCGTCGTATACAGTCAAAGCTAGACTCGTGCTTACATCACGACCACTGCTATCAACCGCTGACAACACATACTCGAAGTCAACTCGTGTAGAGTTTTTACCAAAAATTTGCGAAGACACTGGTACTCCGTATATGATGTCACGAATTGGATCGAAGTTGACCCAGGAGTCAATCGAGAGCTCACGGAAACTCTTCGTAAATAGCCGTAAGGTTAAGCTGTTGCCGTCTTCTCTATCCCAAAATGTATCCTCAGGGATCTCGTAGTACAGGTATTGACACGAGGTGATGTTAAGGGTTGGTAAGGGATGTCGTACGACTGGATCAGAATTTTGGGTCGGGGTGGTTGACTGTGTAATTATTGGAACAATGCCGCTTTTTGTTGGCGATATCAGTTCTGACCTGCAGAAGAGAACAAAGAAAATTTAGCTTTAGGGACTAGATTTCGTAGATGGAAAAGTACATCAAATATTATATAAGTAATCTAGGGACCTTTCAATGCAAAAGCCACTACATTTTAGTATTTCTTTGTAAATACAAAATATACGAATAAATACCATCATGTTATATATAGTTATGTTATAGCCTGTAAAAACTTGTTAACAACCAGGGAGAAAGCAGTATAAATACCACCTGATATTAGCTTATTGAAACAACCTTGTTAAGTAAGTCTGCTGTAAAGCTTGAACAACTTGTGTGTTTGTTCATTTCTAAACTTACCTTGCACGCGAAGTCGAATGTTGACCATGTACGGAGTGTAATGTTGAACTTACTATCGCCATGTGAGCAACACTAGTTCTTGTAGACATAGACATATTATATTCACCAGTAAAACTAGACATTCCTTGGAACAGATTTGTTGAATTTGGACGTGAAGTACTAAGGGTAGGACGGGACGACGGATTTAGAGATGCCGCGTCTGTTGAGGTGGAATTCTCCCGGAATACAAAGGATGGATTGTTTGCTTCTTGTGTTGAATTGATCGGTGTGATTAAAGTCGTTGGTTTGACAAGCATAAGAGAAGATCGATTGATAGATGACAGGTAAAGCTGTTGGACTGTTGTAAGTACCACAGAAGAAAAATTCCCTGGTGGTCTAGTAGATGGAATAACTGAATTGCTTAAATAACTTGCTGTGGGATGAAGTACTTCCTGTTCTGTTAGAGTAGAAAACAAAATATGTGGAGACGTGAAATAAATTCCTGATGAATCAATTGTTGTATTTCCAAACACCGACATTGGCGTTGTACTTGTGAGAGCCATCTGCGCTGACAGTGAACTAGCTTTTACCACCATGCTAGGGTGAATAGACGATGCGCCAGTACTTTTGTGGATATCAAGATAAACAGAAGATACTACGGTACTTTTGTGTACATCCAGCAAACACAAAGTGCTATCATTTCCATTCAAAATCCTCCAAGAAAACACGGGATAGTCAAGGATATAAGCTTCGCTGAGTTTTGCAGAAATCTTATCTGACGTATTAGCCAAAGATACATTCAAATCACATCCTACTAGCCATGATATTGACAACACAGGCCCAACATAACTTGTATTCGCCTCAAACCTTTGCAGCACTTTGCATCCAGTCTGATTGCTGTTTTCTGATTCAAATTTATGTTTAAAATATATCGAGCTAGTTCGATCAGAAAGATCAAATTCTGTTACAAACGATTGGAAAAGCTCAATGCGTTGTGTAGAATTTAGCTGCGTCCCGTTTACAGCTAGGAAGACTTCCATTGCAGTGAAATTTACGCCTTTATCACAGTAAGAGCGGTTTTCACTTGATACAACCATAATTTCAAAGGTTTGTGCACCAAGTAGTTCAGTGTTGGATGTTGTTTTATTGCATCGCATAGCCAGAACGAATAACTGATGCAGACCAACATCAGACGCTAAAGGTATGCCTGTTAATGAGTAGTTTCCATTCTCGTACTTAAGCCATGTTGGTAAGTCCTGGGAACCAACTTTAGACACCTAAAAATAATTCGAAACAACATAAATGCTTAGACTATTTGTTTAAGACTGTCAAATTTGTTTAAGAGTGGGACTGCCAATATCTTACTTCGCTCTATTGTTAGTTAAGTTTGCAGAAAAGCAAAATAGAAGTGTTATAAAAGAAGGAATTCGTCTGTTCATGTACATGGCTTTATAAATGAGGTGCTTTATAATGAGGTGCCCCTATGATAAAACCGTCAAATTGTGCGGAATCTGGAAACTTTGTTATTTTTATAATCTTATATTTCCACTGCACAGAAAGTGTTTCTAACTTTTTACAATATATAAATTTTAATAAGCGTTCAAATTTGTAAACTTGGTTAGCCTAGCACATTTTTAAGAAAGTGGACTGGAATTTTCTGAAAATTAAAATATATATATAGTAAAACGCTGAGTAAAAAGAAAATGTTCGCTTTGTACGACGGTGCATATTTAACAAACAAACTCCAAGTTAACAAATCATGTTAATAAACTGAACTATATTTCAGCAGGTACCCGTCGGTTTGAAAGTCTTACTTAGTACGATTTACAACACAGACCAACACAATTTTTGTTCCTTTGAAACACAAAGAAAACACAAAATAAAAGTTTCTTTCTTTTCATAATGAAAAAAATACAGTTTGTACAGAACCTGGAAAGTTTTTTCGGCAAAAATGTTTTACGGTTACAGCAAAATTTTGGCATTAGCTTATTTAGCGTGTATATAAACAATACATATAGCGTCCGCATTTTATAGAGTAAAGCACAAGTTGAAATTGCTCATTGCTTAAAACTCTTTAAGATATATTTTAAGATATCTTGGTTCAACCAAAAGGATCACACTTAAAAGTAATTATCTTTATTCAAAATTGCCTTGTCTATAACTTTAGGGTGTTAGTTGCATTGATGAATATTTTATCTCAAAACACATTAAGCAAAACTCCAGTAAAATACACGAGGAGTGTTCCTGGGAGCAGAATATCAGTTTGTTGGTATAAATCTATAGTTTTGGCCTGACCTATCTCACACTGACTTACAATGGCATAACTTTATACAATTCAATTTTTATAGGTTTTCTAAAACTTGGTTTTAATAAGATAATATAACAAATGTATGAATACAAAACACATTATATACTTACCAAGAATCGTATATCATAATCTCTTAGATTTGACGATGCAATATTTGTTTGATAAAGCTGACCACTATACGCATTAGGAACTTTCAACTCCGGCCAGATATTCGAAAGCCGCTGTTCGCCAATTTTACCATGATTCAAAAAATATCCCGCAGTTGAACGACCGCTTAGTTGCCAATATAGTACAATCAAAATGTAAAATATATTCAGAAAATTGCCATTAAGTGTTGCAATATACTGACACCTTATCATTGTGGACATATAAACAGATTTCTTTTGCAAAATGAGATGGCAGTATCCATTTTAAACAGTATAGGGAAAACACAGCTTGTTACATACCCCGCTAGATTTCTCGGACATTGCCATTGGCTTAATTATTTCTATGATTTTTCGAAGAACGCAATAATGTAACTCTCCAACAGAACTTTTCTTTCAAATTAAAAAACGAAAGAGCTTATGTTTTGGCCAGGTTTTTACCGCGGTATCAAAAAGCGTCGGTATTATTAAAATGCATACTCATCCATACATGCAAATCAGTGAGCATGTACTATTACTATATATAGAGGTGACATCATATACCAATTTTAATATTCCCTTATGAAATTGTTAAATAATTATGAGGTAATGTCTTGCAAATTGCGTTTTTTGAACGAAGCTGTAACTTGTATCCTTAATATGCAAATATAGTAAATTTAGTGTTTTTTTGATAGATTAAGGCGTGTTCTTTCACACTACATGCACCATAACTTAGTTATATTTGTTTAATAAATTTAAAACACACAAATAATCTTATAATTTAGTTTTATTTTATTGTTTAGAATTCAATCTTTTACTACAATTAAACTAGTGAAATTAACTAATCTTTTCCGAGGCTTGAAGATATTTCTACAAAACGAATGAACAAATAACTGATTAATCAGTATCTTTAAAATCTATTCTATAGTTGCAGAATTAAGTTTATTTAATGATTTAATACTGATTACACAGTTTTATCCACAAATTTCAAATAAAAATGTTCTTATAGTCTGTAGAGTTACAATTTATATTATTTGCACCGAACACTTATCATATTCTCAAGTTGGGAAACGGTTTTACCCCAGCAACACACTCGAAACTTACCCAAATTTACAACAGTTCATAAGCTTGATAGGCCCACTCTTTTCCCACACCATTCCAACAGGCGTGACTTTGGCCATCTTTGTTATAGATATCTTTGGCTTTATTTGACGACCAACATTCACCATAGTATTCGACACCAAACACCTACAGAAAAGGGAAAATACTTAGGAATATGTGGGTTTCACTAAGCACTACCGTGTAGCAGATGAGAGCATTGAACTATAATAGACTGGAACGCTAACGCAGGGGGGGGGAATTGAAGCCAGCTTAATTCTGAGTTTTGAGTTGAAATACTTAACGCCGAACATTGGGCTGTATATGAAATTGAAGCTATTAAAAAGTTATATTTGATATAAAAACTTCAAGACTTTAGGTAAAAGGGAAATACTTAAAACTTTGAGGGAAAATTTGCCGTATTTTACAAAATTGCGGTTGTTTTTGTATTTTTTTAAGTATTTCCATTTTGCCTAAAGTCTTGAAGTTTTTATATCAAATAGAACTTTTTAATAGCTTCAATTTCATATACAGCCCAATGTTCGGCGTTAAGTATTTCAACTCAAAACTCAGAAAAACTAGCTTGGCTTCATCCTATTATTGGGTTTGGCGTATTGAGTTAGCGTTCCAGTTTGTATATAGTTCAATGGATGAGAGTCAACCAGCAGTTATCAGAGTGAGAAATTCTTTTCATTATATGCGGTAGGCTTGTTGTATTTGGTTGTTCCTATAAATGTCACCAGTTCTGAAGTTGACCACAATGCATTTGTAGCTCTGTAACGCTTTCTGAAACCCACCAATCAGATTGGACAAAACCAAAACCAAACCTTGTAGCCTTTTTCTTTCGCGGCTTTTGCACAATCCATGACAGTTTTCTTCATATCAAACCAGTCGATATCGTCACGGATATTTTTGTAGTGTTGATTAAGCGGTCTTGTTCTATCATTATAACATCCAAGATTTCTCACTGCAAGATAAAGATATAAATCACAACAGGCTTTTTTCTTTTCATTGCAACGAAAACTTCAATCATTTAGAAGATGTGTGGGAGTGTTGTTTAGTTTAGACTTATCCGGCGGATAACCTACCCGGGTTTTGTACAACCGGGCCCAGGATATTAACCCATTAGCTGGCAATGGGCCCGGATGCGCTTTACTTTAGTATTTTACTCTCTCTAACGCCAGACGATTTAACTCGTCAGTGGTAGAGTACTGCCAGTTAATGGGTTGGTAAAGAAATTGAATAATGACAACCGAGTCCCGGTGGCGTATAGTGACTGCCACTGCCACTGAGCTAAATATAAACTGGAGAGAGTAAACGTCAGCGCCTTGGCCTCCTGTGATGACTTACTTGGAGTATTGCTGCATGATCCATGTATAAACATGACGTCATCGATGGCTATATCACTACGGAAACTACGACCACGTACACCTTCGATAATCACCTATAAATAGTAGTACATGAAGTATTAACAAATATTTCGCCGAGGTAAGAGATCTGACTAGATTTTCCAGTTTGACTCGACCAAAAACCGCAGATTTTCTCCGGGTTTAGAACTGATAGAAACATCCAGTATGAATAAAGTTAGTTCAGTTCAATTACCATTTAATACTTAAACCTTCCTTACTTTATAATCACTTGTGCTTTGCAGGTCAAGATGAACAGTTTGCCATGAATTTCCTTGATCTCCAACTTTTGAAAACAGCAATTTCCTTCCTTGAGACTTCTCAAGATAGATGTTCAGTGATCCCATGCCACTCCCGTACATATTGTACGAAAATATGAAACAACTTGATCTGTTGGATCCTAAGAATATATTGCTGATCAAGCGAGCTTTTTGTCCCAACATGGCAGGCGAGGAAGTTTCAATGAATAAATAATGACCTATATAGAACGAGAAAGATATGTTGCCCTGAAGAACATCGATATGTAGGTAGGTAGGTAGGTAGGCAGGCAGGCAGGCAGGCAGGCAGGCAGGCAGGCAGGTAGGCAGGCAGGCAGGCAGGCAGGCAGGCAGGCAGGCAGGTAGGTAGGTAGGTAGGTGGGTAGGTAGGTGGGTGGGTGGGTAAGTAGGTAGGTAGGTAGGTAGGTAGGTAGGTAGATAGATAGGTCGTTAGGTAGGTAGGTAGGTAGGTAGGTAGGTAGGTAGGTACGTAGGTAGGTAGGTAGGTAGGTAGGCAGGCAGGTATGCAGGTAGGGAGGCAGGTATGCAGGTAGGCAGGCAGATAGGAAGGCAAGCAGTCAGGTAGGTAGGTAGGTAGATTATGTAGGGAAATATAAAGGTAAGTAAATAGTGTAATTACCTCCACCACTAGTATGATCTCCTACAGGTCCAGTGAAAGCGCTGGGTGTAGGTCCCTGGCTTCGTACCCAGTTCATCTCATCACTATCATCTTGTGTCCATACACACAGACCATTTGCATCAACTTCGAATTCACAATCATTTGGACCTTAGATAACAATATTGTACGATAAACAGTCATTTTGCTTCAAAATACTACACAAGAAACTGACTTTCTTTATACTGGATAACTCTGTCAGATGTTCTCTCTAGAGGTCCAGGAAAGGCCATCACTTTTTTGGCCCTGTGTCACTACAGACGGAAACCGTAGAACTGGAAAAAACCTGCGGAGTTTAGTCACAGAATAGATAATACACAAGAAGGATATCTCGAGTCGGTGCCTTCGATGTTTTTGTCCGCAAAAAATTTAATTGCTGACGCCAATCCACGCCATCCTGGCTAGTACAACCGGAAGTTTTTATAAGGTTTTGATAGGTACAAAGTTCCGGTTGTACTAGCCAGGATGGCGAATATCGCGTGGATTTATGACGATTTATTTCGAGTCGGACTTCTGGTATATATTTCTATTCTGTGGTTTAGTAGAGTCAAACTCGAAGCCGCGCTCTTCTCACTTGCGACGAAATGAGGCGAAATTATATTCAAACAACTACACATTGCAGGTATCAAACAACACTCGTATGCAGGACTTTACCTAGACCACAAGACTGGAACACACATGACTTCTCTTCCTTCTTATCTCCAGTGCAATATCCCCCGCCATTTCTTGACAAGGGATCATCACATGTGCGCACACGTGATCTCGTCCCAGGCCCACATTGCGTGCTACACGATGTCCAAGAGGACCATCTACCCCAGTGACCTTCAACAGGAGCTGTGAAAACGTAAAATGATCACTAATATCGTACCTGCTTAGCGTGAATGCAGAAACTTTAATTACACAACCTACCGCTACACTCTGCCACACCGCATACGACGATTTCCTCCTCTACTCCATGATAACTCACATCAGGACAATCTCGAGTAGCATTTGACGAAGTACAGAATCTCTCTCGTTTCTTTTCACACCCAGCATTACAAGGAGTGAACGTAGACCATGAGCTCCATCCAACACTCGTCGCTACAAGGAAGAAACGCTTAAATAACTCTCCCTCGCACAAACAAGCAAAAGAAATCGTCTGATGTAAGGAAAACTAAACCATTGAAATAAGCTGCTGTGGTTTGTGTATAAACAAGACGTGAAAGAGATCAAATATACTTCGACCAAACGTCGAAGTCTGCATGCAATCTTTTTGGGTAGTTCAGACACAAATCATGACAGCTTAGTGCAGGATACTCTCTACACAGGGCGCCATGTTTATGCCAGACAAATACTTACAACTACAATCATACAAATCATTGATTTCGTCAATATCCAGTTGGGAAAAACCATTTCTTTGTCCCAATTTAAGGTTCGGATTTGTTATCGAGCGTATTGTGTCCATGCCATTCTTCGAGAAATAAGTATTGCCATAATGCATCAGGGATTGCAAGTCGTAAGCTTTGTCCTGATGGTCGACTGTGAAATAATTCTGCTTCATAAAATTGTGCTCTTTCCCTAAACAATAAACGTCGCATGTGAGTACAAGAGTACTTCCACTTTGACTCTACCAAACACCGCAGATTTTCTCCTGATAGTGGCTGGTCTCCTCCTGTAGTAACGCTGGATCAATAAGGCATGAGCCTTACTGAACCGCTTACAGAGAACTGTTTAGAACTGATAGATCTATCGAGTATAAATAATGTAAGTTTACTAGGTGTTTTTTCCGCAGTAACACCGGATCAATAAGTACGTCTCTTACTGGCCTACCAAATAAAACGGTTCAGGTAGAACTTGCAGTTGAGTATTAAACGTATAAAATAAGCAACCGTGGTTGGTGTCTGAACTACTTGAAAAGGAAATAAGACATACGCTCGCAACGTTGAGGGGTTTTTATACAGCCAATTCAATTAAGGTTGTCCTTTCAAAAGCGTAAACGATAAACTATGAGCGCACAATGGATGATGGGTTATTGTTTATTTAGACCAGTAAACTCGAAATTTTTTCTTTTAAACGATGTCTATAGGCATATAGAAAACTTACGATAGAAAACCTACAAAAGCCTTGAGTTTAATGACCTAAATAGGCGATATCCTATCATCGTTTGATCGCTCAGAGTTTACGGTTCACGCTTTTGGAAAGACAACCTTTATTGAATTAGCTGTATAATCTTATTCAGATAGTTCAGACACAAAGTAGGTCGGCTTATTGTATTGAGTTTAATTCAATTTATAGCAATTACATGCAGCTGTAGTTGCTGTAAAACCAAACGGATATTTCCCACACAATCCTTCCTAAAACCCACAAATAATGCGGTAAATATCAGTAAAATACAAACCTTCACGGATATTTTCCCACATAATTTCAACATAGAGATTCCGATCAGCTCTTGCCTGTTCATGCCAGAATCCCAAGGCATGAAGTAGCTCATGCATGACTGTAGCTGTGATGTTGCATCCATTACCAAGAGACAACTTCTGGGGACCAGATATCCAGTATGCCTGACCAACTGATGACCAGCAACTACAAGGAAAATTTTTATACTCATGAGCAATTGTCAGACCGTACTTATATATGATATCTCAAACGTGAGGCCGGCGAGGGTCCAGTGTAGGTAGTATTCTACAAAAAGCTACCGTGGTTTGTGTCTGAACTACCTGAAAAATATATCTCAAACGTGCTGGTCCAGTGTAGGTATAGTATTCTACAAAAGCTGTCGTGTTTGTGTCTGAACTACCTGAAAAAGATATCTCAACGTGGAGGTCCAGTGTAGGTAGTATTCTACAATAAGCTGCCGCGGTTTGTGTCTGAACTACCTGAAAAATATATCTCAAACGTGGAGGTCCAGTGTAGGTAATATTCTACAAAAGCTGTCGTGTTTGTGTCTGAACTACCTGAAAAATATATCTCAAACGTGGTGGTCCAGTGTAGGTAGTATTCTACAAAAGCTGTCGTGTTTGTGTCTGAACTACCTGAAAAAGATATCTCAAACGTGGAAGTCCAGTGTAGGTAGTATTCTACAATAAGCTGTCGTGGTTTGTGTCTGAACTACCTGAAAAATATATCTCAAACGTGGAGGTCCAGTGTAGGTAGTATTCTACAAAAGCTGTCGTGTTTGTGTCTGAACTACTTGAAAAAGATATCTCAAACGTGGTGGCCATCACTATGCGTACTGTGCCTTTGCTCAAAACGTCAAAGTTCTAGTCTAACTACAATAGCATATTATAAAACATTACACAATTATACTGGGCCCCACGATTGAGATATCCGAGACCGTCCTGGGAACAAGGATACACTTACCCAACATCTTTAACAAACTTGATCCAGTTTCCCTCGGTCGTGTGGGGAACAAAACGAATGCAAGTGTGCTTGTGAAATTCAGCAATGGCTTTTAATATTGTTGGTCCATACAAACTGTCAACTAGAAAAATGATACAAACATCATTGTCAAATTTATTAAGCGAACACTTTTGAGGCCAAACCGATGTGTCCGCTTAAAAGAGGGTTTGTGATAATATAGTATTTTATTAACATTAACATCAGAGCTACGTCTCCGCTTAAAAAGATGTTTCATTTAATAGTAAGTCGAAGTTTTCACACGACAGATAACTACATAACACCTCGATAAAACAAAAACATTTCATACCTAATTCCTGGGATATCACATAAGGTACTTTTTTGTCTCTCCATAAAAACTTCCTTGATCTACGAGCATTTCGTCTGGTAATAGTATGTTGTGAAACGTTCTGGTCGAGTATGACAATGTCACTTTGAAATAAATCAAGGTCGTTTTCTACAAAACAAATTTAAACATGTTACAAAATGTGTATCGGTGTTAACAAATATTAAGGCTAATTTGAAAGCGATACACAACTGAACGAAATTACCAAAGTGGGAGTCCAGTGTATATAAGTAGTATTTTACAATAAGCTGTCGTGGTTTGTGTCTCAACTACCCCAAAAAGATTAAAAACATATCGACTTCTCCAGCGAAGGCGCTTTGTCGCCAGTTTAGTAGCCTTTCGTCAGCAGTTAGTGGCTGCTAATCTTCTTACGTGTTTATAATCTTTTTAGGTAGTTCAGACACAAACCAAGACAGCTTTGGGAAGTACGGGTGGCGCACACGGCTAGCGCGTCGCCTTTCACCACTAAGTTCCAAGTTAAGCCCGGTCGGGCGAGTTCAGACCTGGGCACAGTCTTCGTGTCGACTTGCAACAACTAGGGACTCATGTGAATAGAGTCGTAGTTGATCTCTCCCGTGCTTCGAGGGTTTTTCTCCGGGTACTCCGGTTTTCCCCCCTCTTCAAAATCAACACCTAGTTGCATGTGCAGATCATAAAAGGGGTATTTGTAAGCTTACGGTTTACCTCGGTCTGTTCATGTCTGTGTAATGTCTCTGTAGTCGTAATGTAAATAATGGTTGTTGAAAAGCCCTGTAGGGAACAACTATTAAAATATCTATCTATCTATCTATCTAGCTCATAGACATCTCTACCTGTAGCTAAGAGGACTTTATTTTACATCCAAGAACTTCAGTGGTATATTAAATTTTTCTAATACAGCCAGGTTGGCAAGGCAGTTAGAGCCGAGAGGCAACTGTAATGCATTATACAAACTGCAACACAAATATGAATGAGATTGCATGCATTTCCAAACTAAAAACACACCTTCATTAACGCTCGCTATCCGAGTCATCACATCCTCACCATCTTTCAATGTGTTGGACTCCAACGGAAAATCACCTTTTATACAATTTCAAATAAAAATGTAATCGTTAATTGCTACATTCTTGCCCAGTTCAATACGGAGACATGTAAAAATGAGAATTATAAATGAGAATGACTCACTCTTATCTGGTATTGGTCCTCCGAATGATAGCGAAGAAAACAGAAAAATAAAAATATATAGACACAAGACAACCTTTGCCATTTTTGTACAACCAGGTAGTCAGGGTGACTGCTTCTTCACACGACAAGGTTGCTCTATTTAAAGACCGCGGCAAACTGGTCCTTTTAATGGGCGCACTAGCGAAATTATTGTCTTTTTAATTACAAAGACAAATACTTTCGAGACATGCTAATGTTGACTTATGAATTGAAGAGTTTCTGTTCGTTCCCACGGCATGAAACAGCCTTATTAAAACATCATATAATATATGCAGTAATAAATAATTATGTACAATAAAACATTCAGGACATTAATTGCAAAGGTAAAGAACATTTGTACACATACTTCAAACGTTAACGAGACGGAAAGCTAACCAGGTTCCATATTACATATATATATATTAGAAAAATAAATACGTTTGAAAATCATCAATTATATATCCTAAATTTTATCAGTTTTTATTCTGTAAAAGACAAAAGTCCTTTCTTAGATGATAAAAATGCAAAACAGCAGAGATACAAAAGAACGACATTTATCCATCAATTCCAATTGTTCGTGTAATTAGCAACCAGGCATATTAAAACATATATAGTTTATAGTTTCGACTTAAAGCTCGGTCGTACTTAAAACAACATTGGCGAGTTTACGATTGACGACGCGGTGTGCGAAGACGCCGTAGAACCAAAAAGAAAATATGAAAACTCACCTTAAAACATACTACGTTGTCAACATGACGTAGAATTGGAAAAATTGCGTTTCGTAGTGCAATAAGACGCCGCGGGAAAAAGTGAAGACACCCCAAACGCACTACTCTTCAGTCCTCTTGCGGCGTCTTCGCACACCGCGTCGTCAATCGTAAACTTGCTATTGCCTTTCGGATACGAGCCGTTTTTAAGCAAGACTCATGATCTAAACTACGAGTTAGTAAAGTGTGATAATTTTATAGCATAAAATTTTATGTTTCCCTCTATTTTCTCAAAAATATTCTCGGTTCTGATTTGCTGGGCAAAGTGCAATTTTTCTATCGCGCGCTCGTGAGTTTTATCAAAGACTCAGAGAGCTGACTAAACGTCGACATTCGCAATACATTAATGTTTTAGTCTTTTCTCCATAAAATGCGAATCTTAACCAACAAAAACACAATATACGCTTCTTGTCAATCAGTTTCTTACGTTACTCAAAACTGTTTTATGCCTTAAGCAAGAGATATGATTCGTTAAGACTTATAATTATGATAATATTTTTGCCTTCCATTGGACATGCATGCTTCATCACATGTTATATTAAGACTTAATTAGAATGAATTGGCGGCCAAGCTATTTCATAAGTACTTTGGCTCCAGAATGGTTCAAACAACAATATAGGGCTTGTTCTATATATTAATTTCAATTAAATTGAAGTAAACATCCAAATTGAATAATACTGTTTCTTCATATACCTTAAGTATGGGACATGTTTTATTAAGACTTAATTATGATGAATTGACGAGGCAGTCTTGGCTCCAGAATGGCTTAAACAACAAAATATAACCTGTTCTATCTATTAATTTCAATTAATTGGAAGAAAACATGGAATTTAATAACAAGAAGGGAGTGTCACAATGTGGCTACTGAAATAACAAATCAAACAAGAATTAATACGACTATTGAAGACATGCAAACCTATAATTATGAAGAACGCCTTCAAAAACCCTGTCTCTGAAAACTTTTATTCAATAGATTGGTTGTTCAAAAAGTATGCAGACTTGTCTCCTGATATAAGCTATGTGTGCCATACAACACCGAAGATTAAGAGATTCCAAAAATGTTTCTTTCTGCTTTGAACCATTTCTACTCCATCACAAATTCTGACCATATTAGATCGTGTTCAGTCAATTCAGTGTAAAATTTAGTCCGAACAACAACTGCGTCCATTGAACTAAATATATATAGCTGGGTTATATCTATAGGATTGTTCTCGGATGCATATAGTCGTCTTAATCGTTAAACTTTTTCGAGTTTGTTCATATACATACACCGTTCATACAGGTATGCTAAGCACATGAATGTACTATGACGTCATACATGACGCAGCCTGATGACGTCATACATAACGCAGCCTGATGCCGTAACATCGTGACGTCATATGACGTAATAAATTACGACGTCATATGACGTTACTCACGTGATCACCTCACTCTCTTCCCTCTCCAGTACACAGCACGTTTTTCTTTTGGTAAAATAGACTTTGCAGATCGACGTAGTTTCTGTCTCTCATTCTTGTGAGCTTTTGCCTCATCTTCCTGCTCGATCTCGCGTTGGTTCTGGGCAGAAGAAGAAAAGTATCAGGTAAAACACAGGACCAAAAAGAAATGACCATTAGGCGAAAAAAAATATTGTGGGTTTCCTATTTCTTCTTGGAAAAACCTACGTAGGGTATGTCGGTTTAATCTTTTTTTTTCTAAACTTTTTTCAATGTTCATGCATGGGATCGGCTGCCATGTTTTTAGTGCGTGTTTCCACAGGCCAGAGAAATTTCCTATCAGGTTGTTTCAAATTTCCTTCTTCCGGTCAACTACATTTTCTTCAAAGTGGAAACACTTATCAGCATAGGTAAATTTATTCAATAAAAAGTTTAGGGTCGGGATTTCGGCGTCCACAAGCTAGGTAGGGTTGGGAAACTGGAATTTTTTATTTGGCCTTACTGAACCTCTAGGGAGAGAGCAGTTAGGTTAAAGAGTTTCCTTCTGTAGTAACACTGGACACATGTGGAATAGCCCGTACTAAACCTCTAGGGAGAACAGTTTACACAAAAACGGATAGAGCTATATCATGCATATAACATCTAACACATTTCAAAAACTTTACCTTGCTAAGTTTAAACACGATTTCTTTGCCGCCAAGCGATGATCCACTGGATCTTATAATACTGGCGTCCAGTCCTTCATCCAATCGATCTCCAAGCGCAACCCTGAAATAGACGATGAAAATGTATCATAAATAGAAAAATATTGATTCCTGTTTCACCAATAAGCAATACGCACGTTTTCTTTCGCTTTTCATCCCCGTTCTGTTTCATGCTTGTGAATTCCTCGCCTGACTTGAGTTCATAAAACTTGGGCTGTTTGTTTGAGCTTAGTTTATCTCTTTGTTGTTTTTTGTACTCTTGTCTCCATTCATAGTCATCGTCAGAACTCGACTCATCCTCATCGCTTGCAACACCTTCAACTTCACCATTCTAATATGAAGTATTTCACGGTGTATGAGTATACGTTTCGTACCCAGTGAACTCTAAGTAGACTGGAACGCTAACTCCTATGATTAAGCCCTATGATTAAGCCCTATGATTGGGTGAAGCCAAATTGATGCATAATTTGAAGCAAAAGGCGGGAAACGCGCAACTAAAATGCACTTTCAAAAGGACTAAGGCGAGTTTTGAGGAGTGGGAAATTCAGTCAAAAGTTTCTTTTTTAGCGAAAATGAGAAATAAAAATAGCTTTTTCATCCGAACTTTTCAATTTCAAAGATTCAAACCTGGTTTTCTGGATAGTTCTAAGTAGTCTACATCCACCAACTGTAAAAACTTCAGGGGTGTCAGCTTTATATTCGAAATATTGGACAAGTTTGAACGTGCCGATGAAAACTTCGCTCTTCAATTTTAAAAAAATAAGGTTAAAATCTTTCTACGGTCTTGAAACTTGTTTTTTACTAAAGTTCAAGTATTGTTATTTGTTTTAAGCCTTTAATCTTGCTCCAATGCAAGGATGTTTTGTGTAAGAAAATCGACGCTTTTTAGGCGGTGTATTTTCGGCTTCGGTCCTTCAATGGCGGCCTTCAATTTGGCTTCAAAGATGGCGGCCGAGTTATCGTTCCAGTCTACTTAGAGTTCACTGTTCGTACCCGGATGTCATGGCGGTGCGCGCGAGGCAAAAACAGGATTCGACATGATTTGAGTCATTTGTGTGCAACCCAATTAGTGAGACTAACTAATTTTGAACATTGAACTAAACGAATCACTCAATATTTACCGAAATTTCGTTGAAATCTTCCAACCTCTTTTCCATTTCTATCTTTCTATCTTTCCTTTCTTTGTCCCGTTTCGAAATGATCGGATGAAGCAGTTGATATTGCTAAATGAAATGAAATGTCGCTGTTGGTACAAAAGCACTTGGTTGCGATAAGGTGTACAATTCATGTAAATAGATGCAGAAAAGTGATACAGCTATAACTCACCTCACTGTATTCATCAACTTCAAAATCTGGGTTGGTAAATATGGCGGCAAAACGATCATCTCCAAGGGGATTGCTGACGTCAACCTGTTTGAAATGACAGAAAAATAGATTGTTTTAAAAGATGATTTAATCGTACTGTATATCATGTTATGTTCAAGATCTCTTCTTACCTTGCCACTGTTCTTCTTCTCTGATGCATCATCCAACAGTTTTTCTGCCAGTTGACGATTGATCTTTGGCAATTTCTAAGAGTAAACAAGAAGGGAAGCACAGGTGGCAGATGCGGTTAGCGCGCTGCCCCTTACCTCTGAGTCAGGTTGGGTAACGTCCCTGTGCTTGATAAACTCATGTAAGTAGAGCTTGGTTGGTTCTCTCCTGTGCCTCGAGGGTTTTTTCTCCGGGTACTCCAGTTATCCTCCCTCACTAAAAAGTTTCTCTTTATAGTTAAAGCGTAAATATACCTTCGCAACAACTCTGTTTCCTCGTTCTTCTTCAATTTTCTTTTTGATCAGATTTTTGCGGTACTCTTCGTAAGCAAACGGTTCAGCAATGGCTTTGGCCTGGAAATAAAAACATCCATTGTTCCAAAGACAGTAAACGAAGCCTTACTTGTTTCAATGAAGGACAATAGCTTTTCTTATTATGTGCGCAATTTATGACCGAGCAAAAAATGTATTTAATGAAGTTACCTTGTGGTACAATCTTATATCAATGAAAAAGCCGTGCATGTAAGCTCGAAGCAGATTGGTCCCAATTAAATGCGACAATCCTAAGCTTGCCAAATCTTGCTTCGTTACAAACTTGTAATCATCATAAACTAAAGAGATATAGAGTATAGTAGAGAAGAGTTGAGTACAATATATAGAATATCTCATTTCAAATGGTTTAACTTTTTCAAACAGCAGAATATAACCATAGAGTAGAGTAGAGTAGAGTAGAGTGGAGTGTTTGGAATTGGCACTACAGTGCCAGCCAGGGTTGCCAGATTGGCCTTTTTGAGGCCAAATAACTCGAATTTGGCCTCTTTTTTTCTTGTTTGGCCTCCCAAAAAAATTGTTGTTTTGGCTACTTTGGCCTCTTTAACTTCAACAAGAAATTAGATTAATTATAAAAAAATTTAGTTCTAAAAATTATGCAGGACTCGGATATACGCCGCGGGCGGTTGGGGTCAAGCTCTGCTGGGAACGAGATGATAACTAGATGTGCAAATAGTTACTGGCTCACAACTAGTTAGTCACTGATCTATTTAGTATTCACAATT
This sequence comes from Trachythela sp. YZ-2020, assembly GCA_016169945.1. NCBI lineage: Eukaryota > Metazoa > Cnidaria > Anthozoa > Malacalcyonacea > Clavulariidae > Trachythela > Trachythela sp. YZ-2020. The sequence goes on from JADLSH010000389.1 coordinate 6,812,908, forward strand.
CACATTATTAATGGCGTCCAAATGGAATGGAAGTTCAATAGAATATAGTAATAAAGTAAAAAGCATGGAGCAAATTTATTTTATTTCACGAACGAAGAGACGGGAGCGAGGTCAAGATTTTTTATGGCTATCGCGTGTCGATAAAGCCCAAACAAGCGAAAACGAACAAAACACGAAAAAAAAACACAACTGTGTAAACAGTGTGTCAAACATGTAATTCCCGTGTACTCCAGTACGTGTACGAAGCCGAAGATTGCGTCAGGGAATGCAAGAGAGATCAAGATCGCAGAAAAGTTCAACTAATAACAAGCTGATGTCGCTCAGCTTTTGACCTATCACTCACGCTCACTGCGAAGAAAGAACGGCGACGCATATTTTGCGCTTGAAAAATTTTTAATTGTTTATTTTTTTTTCAAAATATCGATTTTCATTCTCTGAAAAAAGAAAATGGACGCACGAGCACTTTGAGGATGAGACGCGCAAATGAACAACGCAGAATGAGCAAATGCAAATCTTTAATTTTCGGATTTTTTTTATTAGAACTCATAACTCAACCAGAGCCTTTGTACCCAATGGCTCTGTACAAGATTGGTACCAGCGCTGCAAACCGAACAACAACAACAAAAAAAGCACAACAAACCTCGCTGGCTTACCAGCCCCAGACCCAGCCAGCCCAGGCTAAACGGAAGTTTGGCCTCTTTTTACCAAATTGGCTTTGGCTCCAAGTCATGGCTGGCCTCCCGTTGCTGGTGCCAGCTCCGAGTAAGGCTACGTCCACTCGCGAGTGGAACCACTATTCGTTCCGACTCGCTACCCGCGAGTACGCGTATTTGATTGCCCACTCGCAATGACTCACAACTTGTGAGTCTATGCGAGTGTAGATTAATCCACCGTACCGACTGGTTGAGAATCCTCTTCTAATTCTTCAGTTAAACTATCCAGAAATGAGCACCATCTTGGAGCAGGACCCAGGGCCTGAAAAACAACAACAAATACAATGGATACATGCCCACCTTTAACCTCGTTCAAAACAATAAACACAACTATCACAGTTTACATTTATTTTCTTACAGGAATATAATAGATGAGCATCTTCGGCGCTTCCGTTGCCATAAATATCAAGCCTGTATATAAAAAATATTAAGAGTAAATCAAAATGCACTTTTACTGTAATAAGCTGTGGGTCTTTAGGATCAAACCACCTGAAAAGTTCAACAAGAACTTCGAAGTGAAAACAAGAAGGCTGATAGTACTTGTGTAATAATATTTAAAAGTTCAAAGTAACCCACCTGAGTTTGGGTAAGCACATAGATTATTAATGTTTGTACCGGGTTCCATAGCAGTAAATGGCTTGCCCTAACGAAAGAATACTTCTTTTAATGTGGTTATTCACCTGCATGATTTTGCAAAGAACACAAAAAACTGGTTTCTTGTTCACAAGATATAAAATACTGGACATTCCATGATCTTACCGAGTCTCTATGCCAAATTTTTAAAATCTTAGAGTCAGTTGAAAGGACCATGTTCACATCATTTTGAAATGCCAAACTGTTGATTGGCAGACCATATTGGTGGTCCTTTATCAATACAGGTTTATCAGAACGGATGTCATACAACAAAACCTGAAAACAGATGAAAAATAAATCTATACTTTACGATGGACATTCGCTCAAATGGTCGAAGTGTTTTTAATTAGTTCATACACACACAAATCACGGTAGCTTATTTTACTAGAAACTCACCATCTTGTAAGTGAAAAGGTAATAATAATGTACAAACAGAAAGACATATATTTGTTTGTTTATTATGTTTACCACTCTGAGGAACTCTGACGTGGACGAGAAGCCTTGGCAAAGGTTCCAAGGTAAGTGCCTAAGACAGGAGAGGACCAACCAACCTCAACAAGCACAGAGAACTGAGAGAAGTTACCCAACCAAAGTAAATTCCTGCCCTCGACCTGCTGTATAGCTGGCTTAACTCAGAGGTAAGGGACAGTGCGCTAACTGCATCTGCCATTCATGCTTCCCAAACACTACACATTTGGACAATTATCTTTCTATGCCCAAGTGTGTCCAGGCAAATCATCTGTCTGTAGTAAAAATCTGACCAAATATGAATTCTAAACAGCCCAAAAAAGTTTTGCAAGTAAATTATTTGGTAGATAATCATGATAATCATTATCTAAACCTACATGGCCAGTGCTGGTGCCCACGCCAAGAAGAAGACCATTACAATATTTCATACTTGTTACTTCTGGAATCTGACTTGAACCACTAAAACAATAAAAGAAAACCCAAAAATATTCCCACATGCAGTTAACCCTGCTACTAGAGAAGAATATCACAATTATTGTAGAGCAGCGTCCTTCTTCTTTGAATCTCACTGGAGAATGTTGGTTAAACATACCTTTCTAATCCTAGGTTATTTGTAGCAACATCAACTTGGCCAACTCGAGTTCTAGAACGTGGATCCCAACATTCCACATGGCCCTAGCAAAACAAAATGCTCATGCGAATAGTGTGCAACAACAACAACAACACAACAACAGCAAGAAAAACAACAACATCAACAGCGACAATGAAACAACAACAGCGACAATGAAACAACAACAGCAACACAACAACATCAAGAAGAACAACAAGTAAACAGCAACAGCAACAATGAAACAACAACAACACCACCATAAACCATCATCACCACCAACAAATTCTGAAACATATCATTCCCTCTTTCTATCTACACTCAAAAGATAACTAGATAATGCAATGTATCTGTCATGGTTCTATCACTCTTAGGTCCTCATTTACCTGAGAAGTCCCAACAGCAAGCAATTGGTGAACAGGATTTATATCGCAGCAATTGATCGACCTGGAATGCAAGCAATTATATTAAAGTAAGTTAATTATGCACTAACATTTTGCAGTACCATCAGCAGAACAAATTAGCTTACTCTGATTCTGTTTGCAAAGGATTCAAGAATCGTCCTTGTTCCAAATTCAGTCTATACACCTCAGAACTAAAGAAATCAGGAACTTTTAATGAAGAGAACATCCATTTAGATCATTGTAGCATTTAAAGATGCTAAAGATTCTATACAATAAGCTTTGGTTCTTTAGAATCAATCTAGTACATGAAAAATTCAACAAGAACATCAATGTTTCAAGCGAAGGCCCTTCGTCTGGAGGTTAGTAGTAGTTTCCAGACGAAGGGCCTTCACTCGAAACGTCAAATACTAAAGACCCAAAGCTTATTGTATAGACGTTACCTACACTGGCACCACACGTCCACGTGTTTGTATACCAAACTAAATCAATTCAATACCTTTCTCCGACTAAATACAAATTGCATGACGGATAGTGATAGACAAGATCTCTGCCAAACTTTGGAATTCTTGTTCTGTAATAACGTCCATACTAATACAAAGAAAATTGAATTATAAGTATCAAAGATGTAACATGTTTTGGGCGGTTGAGTGCTGAAAACAGTTACGATCCCAACCCCCCCTCCAGGGCTCCTCCCCACACACCCCTATTTTTGTTTAAATTTTTGTCCGAAGAAAGATACTTTTAATACTAGAGAAGCAATTTGAGATGACATACTTGTGCATGAAACTCAACATATCTGTCACAATTCAAAAACACAATCTAAAGGATAAAAAAACATTATAGAAAATTTAACTGCACACTTCAATATATTGACATTCTAATATATCAATTATAAATCATTATAAACATATGTTTAAATAATTATTTGATTTAATGTACCTTTGAATAATCATCCGAGAGGATTTGAAATTTTAGAACTACAAGAGCACAGAAATTAAATAATTAAGATGAATTATTGACTACATCAATTATTAACTAAATTAATTATCAACTAGATGACTACGTACTATCGGAGTCCAAACATCGTTCAAATTTCATGGACATTTGAGATAAATCATAGCACCTCACCCGTGGCTTATAACAACCTTGGGAAAGAAGAAAGATTCAAGTTTTAAGGAATTCCATAAAGGCTGATACTTATCTAGTCAGTGTCAGTGAGTCAGTCTCTTAATTTTGTCAATGCTAAAGTTTCTAAACTCGTATAAGAAAATGGTGACCATGTACATCTGTAAGTAATTACCAGAGGCTAAAATATAATTTCCATCTTGTGAAATTTCAATGTTGGTTGAAGCTGTCGGCATTTCAAAATCTTGGATAAGTTCAATCCTTCTTCGTATATCTATATATGGTAGAAACAATTCACTATAATTGTTATTAATTGTAACATTTCAGCATGATTAATATAGTGATTAGCAACTAACCAACATCTTCCTTTTGAAGAAGTCTTCGCCGTCTTTCAGAAAGCCACTACAAAGTAATAATAGGCTGGTAATACTGCAAGCTATTTTTAGTTTGCCTTTTAATGCTAAAGAGTCTGCCCTTGATGAGTAGTAGAGAGCTAGATTTGACAACAAATATAACTATGAATCTAAGATTGATCACTTGCATGCCAGTCGTGCCATATTTTGCCATCATCACTGCCTGCTTGCTAGTGATGACGACAGAAAAATATGGTGTGACTGGTATGAAATGATGAGTCTTGAACATGTAGTCGTAAAGGAGAAATCCCTTGTGCATTACCAACTTTCCAGTCTGGATCAAATCTACTACTAGCAGAGTATTCATCATGATCGATGGTTGGTAGGAAGAGGATAGATATGATACCAGTGGCGTAACGTTATATCAGGGTGCCCCCGGTTCAAAATTTTTAAAGGCCCCTCTAGTACGAATGCTGAAGGCACAAGCTCGGGGGGTCCGGGGGCATGCCCCCCAGAAAATTTTTAAATCTAGAGTCTCTGAAATTCCATTTCCTGGCCCTTTGGGGGAAGATTTTGCAGAATTCTGATGGTCAGAAAACAACATTTTAACATAACAAAATTTACAATTTGTTTGGCCCCCGGACAACTCAGTTCAGGGTGCCCCCCTGGAAGCCCGATCGTCTGGGTCAGCTGGGTGCCCCCGGCTCTTACCGGGTAAAGCTCATAGGAGTTACGCCACTGTATGATACATTCAGAACTTAGGGAGGTGTTTTCCCTTTTAGATGGAGTGGCTGACTTGATAAACTACCAAATGTATCAGACTTCATAGTCTATCATAGACAAGGAAGCAGGGTGGGGGTATTCAACTTTTAATAAAAAACAAATGGCATTTATCAACTTTGCAGGTTAACAGCATCTTACCTCTGGTAAACTCTTGCCAGCAGAAAGATTATAGATTTTAACATCGTTAATAGGTTGAGAAACCTGCATGTTCCTATACTTTATATTAAATATAGTATAAACGTGATGACTCAAATTAGCTAGTCAAATATACGAACTTTCGAGTACTGTATTAATTATGGCAAGAATCCCCAGATATTTGTGCTGCTAAGTTAAAGAGCACGAAAGAAGCATCGTGGAATATAGTATTGTTAAAGCATAAACAAAGGAAAACTTGAGGAAAACTCATTAAAAGTATGATTTTTCACACACGTGTTCTGCGCCATTTTTAATTGGTTTTGCTTTTTTCGGCCGTGGTATTTTCAGAAGCCTGGAAACAAGTGAACTGATATTAGAAATTTATGGAGTTCACTGGTCGGACGACGTCATTCTCGTACCCAGAGCCCGTCTTACGCGCGGTCAACGGAATATAAGCGAATAATTAGCGAATAATTCTTTATAATAGTTTATATTATACACGGGGCTTATTTATTTTCAGCTAAACTTTGTTTATGAGGTTTTAATATAATTATATTCGTGCCATGTCTTCGAACATGCGCTGTGTTTAACCGGATACCATGTTTTTGTGGTATCCGGTTTGGATTTAACCAGAGCCCCACCTTGTTGCTCCGTTGACCGCGCGTAAGACGGACTCTGGGTACGAGAATGGCAGAGACGTGCGATAGCTAGCGCCGTTTCTTATCAAATGCCTATGTGATCGTGGTTATAAATACCGAAAACCGGTATACTTTACATTTCCAGACACAGTTGGGTTCAGTCATACATGAAATTACAGGACTCTTATCCCAAATGTGCGTCTCTAATCAAATGCCTATGGCTATGTGACCATGGTTATAAATACTGAAAACCGGTATACTTCATATTTCCAGACACAGTTGAGGTATCTAATGCAACTACAGCACCCTTATTAAATTATCTAACAGGCAGCCGAACGCGGTAATCAACTCAGAAGTGTCGATACTATATATATATATATATATATAGTATAAGCAATCAAATTTTACTTATTGTCTTTTATTCATTTGCAATCAAACAGTACAATCTAAACCACTTCACATATGATGAAAAGAATTAACATTATTTTCTCACTCAGTGACTCAGTAACAATGTATAGGATCTGTAAACGTGCAAGAATGTTGCCACGTCTCCACAAACAAGCAATTATAATTTTTATCTTAGTTTATTTCGCTACTAACATTGCTTCATTTAATCTTCTGCTTTCATCACGTACTTATTCTATCGAACTTCGCACGACCACAATTATCACATTGAAGTGTTCTTCAATCAAAGAAGATGTTTCCAAATTGTTTTCATTTTGTAATTATGTTGGTTGTCACTTTGCAATTTCTGCAAGGTAAGTTCTTGAAGTTTAATTATAAGATACATTCAAATAATAGTTGTATTTATAATTCCGTGTTTTTTCAAATACGAGTATACTGTCGCCGTATTATACTTCACGTAACCACGTTTATCTCATGAATCCATGATAGTGATATTTAAGAGGCAACATTTTTCTAAAGACAATGTCGTGTATTCGCGACTTGTTACTTTGGGTCATTGAATCTTTTGATGGTTGCAACAAGATTTGAAACAGCTAGGTGATTTCGGAGAACGCCAAATATGTTTCATTTTGTGTAGGGTATATATAGGCCTATATATATATGAAATGCCTCATCCACCACAAGAACCAATCAGACGCTCTCGTCGAATACAACAAATAACAAAACTGCGCGAACATTCAAACATTTCCAAATAACATTCTGATGAAGACTCGAAGCACCGAGTTGAAAGCTCAGTACAAAATATTTTAAATCTGGAGAACTTTAACAAATATATATTTTCGCTTACCTCAAAACTGGTCTGCAACAGGCTGTTTCATCTGCAAAAGAATCATCAGGCAGTGATAAGTATCGATTATTGTCACTGCCTGATGATTCTTTTACAGATGAAACAGCCTGTTGCAGACCAGTTTTGAGGTAAGCGATATAGGTTTAGGTCTACGAAACGCAAAGAGTGCTCGACAACATATAGTTAGAGCAAATTATAGATTTTCGCTTACCTCAAAAAATGGGCTTGTTGTAGAATATATATATATAGGCCTAAGAGTGTTCAATACCAAACTCATATATAGCAGAGCCAAATATAATTGCGATCGTAAATTTTAAGATTGATAAACAATGATTATAAAAACTTTTGGTATATATATATATAGATTTTCGCTTACCTCAAAACTTGTCTGCAACAGGCTGTTTCATCTGTAAAAGAATCATCAGGCAGTTTTACAGATGAAACAGCCTGTTGCAGACAAGTTTTGAGGTAAGCGAAAATCTATAATTTGCTCTAACTATATGTTGTCGAGCACTCTTTGCGTTTCGTAGACCTAAACCTACACGTATATATATATATATATATATAGTCAACAAATTCCACTAGGCATCTTTATTACTATTTAGTTTCGTACCACAAGATGTGGCACTCATTAGGCTACATATATACTATATATATATATTCCTTTTTTTATTTTCTTAGTGAAGTCGTTAAGAGATGATGCTCCCGAAAACTATATGATTAACGATAACGATGCAAGCCGAGGTAAAATAGCAAAGAAGTAGGCCTAGTATAGTTTCACCATCAGTTTGATTAAATACGTAGAATGACATTCTGGAAAATGAGCTCGTTTATTCGAACGATGAGAGTAAGCAATTAAGAAATGAATATTATTTAGTTTCACCACAATTAAATTACGATATTTAGAGAGACAATATATTTAGCATTGCATCGACCACCAATCCCTTTTACAGATAACGACAACAGTCAAAGTACCGAAGAGGAGCCCTCCAAAGACAAAATACCGGCTTTTAATTTTGACGATAGTGAGTATTATGGTATAATAGTTATACTGTTAAGAATAGTTGAAGAAGTATATTATATTTACACCTATTAATGCCCAGATAGCTAAAAGTTATGTGAGGGTTGTTATTTATGTATATGGTGAATTAGATCGCTACAACTTAATCGAGTCGAAGGCTTATTAAAGGCGCCACTGGCTGCCAGCGTATGATTAGTGTCTGATGAGGGAACACAACTACAACCAGGGCCGGATTAACCACGTGGCAGATGCGGCATATGCCGCGGGCCTCGCGCTTATGAGGGCCTCGCGCTTTACTGTGCCACGCCCGTTTTTGGTTTGGGACACGCCCATTTTAGGTGCCTCACGAATTTAGATGCCTCGCGAATTTAGAGGCCTAGCGAATTTAGGGACCTCGCGCATTGGGAAATTGCGGTGATTTGGCAATGGATAGCCCAGGAAAGATTGCTCGTATTATGTTTCTTGATTTTAGGAAAGCCTTCGATCTAATCGATCATAACATGTTGCTAGATAACTTTATTCAAATTGGGGTTCGTCCGGCTGTAGTTGGTTGGCTTGCATCATACTTTCCAATAGATCGCAAGTAATGTCTTTTCAAGGAGAACAATCTGATTTTAAAAGAATCAAGGGTGGCGTTCCCCAGGGGAGTAAGCTGGGTCCAATTGCTTTCATAATTAAAATAAATCAATTACCAATATCTATCGTACCCAAAGACCAAAATCAAATAAGTAATGCTGTTGAAGATCAAGATACAGTTATGTTTATGGATGACACAACATTGCATGAAGTAATTAATATCGCTAATCATTTAGATGGTAACCCCATTGGTAATACTCAAATGAATGTAGATAAAGTGATACAGTTTGCAAAGGATGAAGGAATGGAATTGAACGGTAAAAGTGTATGGAGATGATTATTGATTTTAGGAAAAATAGATCGACGATACCCCCAATTCATATTGGCGGTTGCAATGTATCTCGTACAAAATCATATAAATTATTGGGAATATGGTTGGACGATGATCTAAAATGGAAATCTAATACTGAATATGTCACAAAGAAAACGGCAAAGCGTCTGTATTTACTAAAGATTTTGAAGAGTTATGGCGCCCCCACGGGTGATTTGTTATCATTCTACTGTACAGTAATTCGTCCCATTCTAGAATATAGTGCAGAGATTTGGAGCGGAGGTCTAACACAAGAACAGAAGAAGAGTATTGAACGAATTCAAAAACGATCACTTAGAATAATTTGCCCAAAGCAAGATTATGAGCAAGCATTAATCGAGACCAAATTACAAACTTTGGAGGAACGTAGGGATGATTTATGCGTATCCTTAATTAAGAAAATGCTAGAGCCAAATCATAAACTTCATAGCCTATTACCAATGAAACTAGAATATGTTAGACAAAAGAAAACAAGAGCTAATACTCAAAGGATATATAATTTCTCTCGTAAAACTGAACGTTTTAAACATATAGTACATTGGTTTATTCTATAAGACTTGTATAATTCTAAATTTTTAATGCACGATGTAAATAGATAGAATGGGTATAGATTAGTAAGTTTTCATATATTTAATGGACGATGTAAATAGATAAAATAGATATAGATTAGTAAGTTTTTTACATTTGTATTGTAAACACATTGTAAATTAGCGTAACTGCTACTAAATGTGTCAATAAACCATTACCATTACCATTTGCGGATAAAATTGAGAACAATTATTTAACAATTTTGTGTGTCTTTGAATTCAAAGGTTTTCATAACGAGATGGGGGGGAGGGGGTGTTGGGGGCCTCGCGCTTAAAATCTGCCACGGGCCTCGCGCGACGTTAATCCGGCCCTGACTACAACAGAAGGGTTAGTTTGGGTCTAAGCCTGTCAACATTCCCTGCATGTGGGAGGAAACCGGAGCTAGTACCCGGAGAAAACCCACGGCTTTCGGTAGAGCGTTGACTGACTCTTTTCAGTAAGTGTCATGAGTCCCAGCGCGAGAATCGATCTCGGAGGTGAAAGACACTTGCTCTGACGACTGCGTCACTATTAAAGCCTTCTAAAGTTAGAAGGTTAGAGTAATGATGATGAAAAGGTTTATCCATATCCGAACACTGAGTATTTTGATGTGTTTTTATCTTAACGTAGCTACAATTCTTTGTCGTTCCCAGATCCCGACATGTCAGTATCCGATGCTATTTACCAAATCAATACAAGTAAGCTGTAACATATTGCAGATCATCCGAAATTGCCAATTGGTGGCAATTATTAAATTATTTTATTATATAAAGTATAGTGCTTTATAGAGATTTCGAGCACTGATAAAACTGATAATCTCACATGTGTGATGTGAGATTATTTATGATAATCGCTATTAAAATTATCGCTTTTGAAGTTTATGAATATTTTATTTTATTTTATTTTATTTTGTTTGAAAAGACTGTCCTTTATATAATAAACAAAAAAATAGATGGATGCTTGGAAATACCAGATTTATTTCTCGATTTATTACTCGAAATAAATCTGGTATTTCCGCGCACCCATGTATTATTCTCTATTTCTCTTTACTTTCACCTTACCTTACCATGCCATGCTATGCCATACCTTACCATACAATACCATAGTTGTTTTACCCTTACCTCGCCCTCGCCCTTACCCTCACCCTTACCCTTGCTTTATCTTACTATACCATACTATAGATTCTGGTGTGATCAATAATCCAGACATGTTCGAGGGAGATATAAAACTTGATGATTCACGACTACCGGAAGTTGCTCAATGGGGAGTTGAAAATGGGGTTACCAAGTCCAAACGTTCGGCAATCCGTCTGAACGATCGAGAATACAGATGGCCCAATCAAGTGTTAGTGTACAGGATTGAAAGGAATGGTCATGGTAAGTTAGTAACGTAGTAGGTCAGTTAACTGAGACCCACCTATAAAGGGCAGTGTGCTCAGTCGGGTAATTTTTCTTTAACTATTAAATATTGCTTACTGAATATAAATCATTTTAATATCATTTATCATGTAGAACGTTACGTACATGATCTGACAAGGTTCAGGCAAGCCTTGACTGAATTCACTTCGAAAACGTGTATTAAATTCAGACAAACCTGGAACGCAAATGACTATCATATCAGGATCATCAGCGACGATCTCGGGTAGGCTACAGCATAAACACAACAAATATGAGAAAATATGTTTATCATAAGCATAATAAGTATGAAAACATAAATTTATTAAAACTAAATTTATTAAAATATTTTTATCAATATGCTAATGAGTTTATGGTACTAATGGATGCATTTTGGTTCGCAGGTGTAGGTCAGGCGTTGGAAGAATAAGAGGTGTAGGGAGGAAAGGAAAGCACAAACAAAAACAGGATGTATCTATTGGTAGCAGGTGTAATCATAAGGGGATTATCGTGCACGAGCTGCTCCATGCCTTGGGATTATGGCATGAACAAAGTAGACCTGACCGGGATAAATATGTTAAAATCCTGTGGCAAAACATTGGACACGGTGAGCTGGCTCGTAATTCATGTTGGCAGGGTTGCGGTCGGGTTTTGGTTCATTTGATGTTAAGTTTAGGGTCAGGTTTAGCCCTACTGGCACCAGCTCAAACAAACAAACAAACAAACAAACAAACAAACAAACAAACAAACAAACAAACAAACAAACAAACAAACAAACAAACAAACAAACAAACAAACAAACAAACAAACAAACAAACAAACAAACAAACAAACAAACAAACAAACAACGAAATTTTAATCACATTATTTAGGTGAGAAAAGAAACTTCGAGAAACATTCTGAACGGGACACTGCAGATCTGGGTGTTGAATACGATTATAAAAGTGTGATGCACTATGGAGAGAGATATTTCTCCAAAAACGGTAGGTAAACATCAGTATAAAGCTATGGTAAGAATCTACATTGAGCCGCAGGTTAGGGTAATATTGGGCACGTACAATGATTGGTGAATGCTATATTGACTGAGGTTCGACTTTTGCAAGATTTATACAATATATCACATATGAGAAAAGTGCCTTCAGACACCGCAAGTTCTCTCCGGTTACTCAGAGATGGTCCTTACTGGACCTCTAAGGAAAGCAGTTTACGACTGATAGAGCTATTCCGGCAGTATGAATAAGGTTATTTTGGCTTTTTGGTTTTTTATTGCAGTAAAACTGAACCAGTAAGGGATGTTCGTAGTGGACTTCAGGAGAGAAGCTGATAGTTTAGACAGAACACTGGCAAATAGAGCTTTCTATGAATAAATATATATAGTTAGTTTAGCTGATCAGTATTTTGAAGTAACGTATCTTGTAAAGTTTAAATCTTTTTCAGGCAAGATAACTATCAAACGGTTACATGGTGACGGCCCACTCGGTCAACCAGATGACGGCGGATTATCGGAAAAAGATGCTGAAAAACTCAACCGCTATTACGAATGTAATACTTGTACTGATACTGGTGAGTAGGAAAACAAAAAATTTTGTTCGTTTGCGCGCATCTTTCAATGTTTAATAAGAATAGGCGAGTCTCACTAGGCACTACAGTGGAACCCAGTTAATACGGTCACCAATGGGCCGAAATAATATGGCCGTATTAACGGGGTGGCCGTATTAACGGGGTGGCCGTATTAACGGGGTGGCCGTATTAACGGGGTGGCCGTATTAACGGGGTGGCCGTATTAACGGGGTGGCCGTATTAACGGGGTGGCCGTATTAACGGGGTGGCCGTATTAACGGGGTGGCCGTATTAACGGGGTGGCCGTATTAACGGGGTGGCCGTATTAACGGGGTGGCCGTATTAACGGGGTGGCCGTATTAACGGGGTGGCCGTATTAACGGGGTGGCCGTATTAACGGGGTAAGATCAAATGTGTTAGTGTTTTGCTGGGACAAAAAAAGTGACCGTATTATCGAGGTGACCGTATTAACGGGGTGGCCGTAAAGGCGGGGTTCCACTGTACTGCATGGGTAGCAGATGATTGTGACGGGCGTAGGAAGATATTTTAAATTAGGAGGGCTGAAACCTAGGGAGTTCCGGGGGTATGCTACCAGTCAGAAAAATTTAAAAATCGAGGCTTAGAAATGCCATTTCCTGCACTTTTGGACCCCGAATTAAAGCACTTGGACAGCAAAAATGCTGCAAATTGGTTGTCGTAGTTTGGGTGACTTTGTGTGGGCTATTGATCAACAACAAATTAAGCATAATTGAAGAACCTGGCGATGAAAAAAAGCTCAGGCGTTTTAAGCAAGACGTATCTTAAGTAATGTAGCCATCTTTTCTATGATATCTATATACATGATATTATACAAGGTGTGTAAAAAAAGGTAGTCCAACTTTATTTAATTTATATATTTACTTTTTTCACACCAACAAAGAGTCAATCTTTTAGCTTTCAAATGATATTCTTTTTGTATCATTGCGATCAAAAATGGCCAAATACGATACGGTTAAGGATTGGCGGTCGAAAACGCATTTTTCCACCATTGGGAGTTGAGTGCAAAGCTATTGTCTGCCTATTGAAAGTATTCTCATTTAATAAGGTGGCGTAACGCATGGGCTGTTTATCAAGTCTTGGTAAATTTAACAATGAAATTTGGTGGTTGGAACATTTTACGAGACAGGAAGTTTGCAGACTGAAATGGCAATACTGAACGTTTTGACAAATAGGTAAACATCGATGCATCATTTGGGCAAATGGTGGAAAATTCGAAAGACGATTAATTCCCAAATGTGGAAAAATGTGTTGGGCCATTATCGATCGCAGTGATACAAAAAAGGTGTCATTTGAGAGCTAAAAGTCTGATCTTTATTTGTGTGAAAAAAGTAAATCTATAAACTAAATATGCGCGCGATAGCATGCTAAAGTTGGATTGCTTTTTTTTGTACACCCTATATAGGAAATATATATACGACTTAATCTATTTTTAGGGGCTTAGCCCCCTCCCCTGTGCAAAATGTTACGGGGGATCAACCTCCCCCCCCCCAAAGCTCCGGTGGTTCCTTAGTTCGTATATGTCTACACATCGAGTCACGAATCTCAGTTACTGACTTTCACTTCGATCCATAACTTTCCTCTCTCCAAATTCTTCACCATTGTCTTTTTGAAGTGACACGTGGTCTCCCCTTCTTCTCCTCCCGGAACCCATTCTATCGCAATTTTGGCAACTCTTTCTTGGACTTTCTGAAGACGTACGTGGTAAGACCAAGAAAGCCTTCCTCTCGTCAAAACAGGGCCTTTTTTAACTAATGGGATATATCAAAAATTGTCTCTGAAATCAAGCCAGAGACTCCCAGACACCTGTAATACACCACCTCCCCACTAACGATTTCTTAAAAAAGGCCCTGCGTCAAAACTACTTCAACTATTCGCTTCCTAAGCTCTTCTTTTGTTATTTGTACCAACACATTACAGATTAATACTGTTTTTCTTTGTTTAGAGGTCTATGTGTTGATAAAAAGTTTAGGTTGTCGGAAACCTGGTGCAGAAAAGTGCAAGAATAGAAACCCGTTTATCAAAGTCAACGATTTTGTTGTTCACTATAAATTTCAAGGCGCCACTGTAGTTGTTCTGGACGGAAAAACAGGTAAAGGCCGGTTAAAACCATCCCAACATCGTTTGAATAAAGGCAAACCTGATCCAACATCTTCTAACATCAGCCAACATTACCAAGCACAATGTTCAAACTGACCCAACAATATTGCATCAATCTTAACACTATGAACAACCAAAGTCATAGAGGATGCTACCCAAATAGAATCCTCTTTAAGCACCATAACTGAGGACCACTCTGACCGTCTAGGAGACCTTGTTTTTCAAAACCTTTCTGACAAGCTTCGAATCTAACATCCTCACCCCTACCTGCAAGTTGATCTTTGGATTTTGCCAGAGGTAATTTCCCAGAACACTGCCGTAGCTCCCTCAATGATGATGTACCTGCTTCGGTTGACGGTTACACTCCACTCCATAATCGTTCAGCTCAGTACCCCCTACCAGATCAAGTTGGGTCCATCTCAGGATAATATATGGTTCAATTTTCAGGGAAAGTTGTAGACAATCAAAACGAAAGAACGGAAAACATGGGAAGATATTTAGGATCTTTAAAACCAGGGTAAGTCTGATGTATTCTGCCTAAAGTGAAGAAGCTCTTATATTGATTGATTTCAGTAAGCGTTTCAGGGCTGCAATGGTCGTCAACCTTAGAACTGGTCACATTTTTTTTAAACAAGCAAACTAAATTAAACTAAACTACAGTGTATCTATTATATTTAAAAAGAAGAAAGCATTTAATACAATATATACAGTAATTTTTCTTGTAGTAAACTGGTGCTCTTGACAGTGAAAGGTTATTGGAGAAATGTTGATTGGAAGCTCAGGCGTAGTCTTAAAAGGATTGGCGCTAACGTAGAAAGAGTCTTGTCTCGGAAAACGTCCTTTGCTCTCATTGGCTGGACTGGTCCAGGGAAGATCAGTGTAATTAAAGAGGTAATATTGTAATTGAAAACAAAGTCGTATCTGCATGGACCTTAAGTTCCTATCATCACCATCAACATCATCACCATCAACATCATCACCATCATCATCATCATCATCATCGTCATCCTCATCACTATCATAATCACCATCACTATCATAATCACCATTACTATCATCACTACCACCACTATGATCATCATCATCCTCATCACTATCATAATCACCATCACTATCATCATCACCATCATCATTATCACCGTCACCGTCATCATCACCATCATCACCATCATCATCATCACCAACACCACTACCATCATCATCTTCATCGATTCACCATCACTATCATCATCACCATCATCATTATCACCGTCATCATCACCATCATCTCATCATCACCATCACACATATCGTCGTCATCATCATCATCACCAACACCACTACCATCATCATCTTCATCGATTTCGATTGGACCTTCCTGACTGTTTCTTCCACTTTTCAGTATATATTTCTTTGTAACTTGAATGCATTCTTATTTTTTAGGTTCATTCTGGCCGCAAAAACAAAGGACCGAGTATCATCTCGGAATTTATTTCCTTCCCATTGATATAAACGAAACCGGATCTAGGATATAATCACAACTGATAATAATCACAATAAATTGGCAATATAATCACAACTGATATTAATATCACGTAATTATGGTCACCGTAATTATTGAACAAGTAATCCACAGACAAACTTTGTAATCGAACTTTATTGATATATTACCAGCACATTTTGATGTAACAGGTTGATAAACTGATAAATCGACGAGTATATGATCTGTGTATAATTAGAATTCTCACCGATTCAGTGGCAGAGATTAGAGGAGGGCGAGCGAGGGAGGGCGAGCGAGGGCGAGAGGCCGTGGGTTCGATTCCCACCGCCGCGGGTCAAGCATTTTTTCAGCTTGCCCAGTAATCCTACAGACCCTACAATCTAATCCTACAGACCCTACAATCTAATCCTACAGACCCTACAATCATTGAACTTAATCCCAATAAGTTTTCAAAGCCTTAAATGACTTGAATAACTGATTTGGCAGATTAGTTTGCAACTGTAAAGCTTTAATGTTTTTACGACCATGAAAGAAAAGCGGAAATACATTGCCATATAAAGCAAATTTTCACCTCCAATGTTTCGCGACGAAACTAAATTCATATACTATACTATAGTATATATACATAGCAAATAGATTTCCACTTCTTACCAAATTTGAATTGATTTCCACGGAACGAGATTGGGTAATGGTATTTTCATAAACCTGGAATCAAGTTGGGTACTAATCCACAGCAAACCCCAACAATTTAAATCAAAATACATATTAACTTAACTTTAGAATGCAATGAATAAAAATAGGAATAAATCGAAAAACTGGGTTAACGCGAACCACGTTCGAACTATTTTAACCGCCAACATCATTCACCCAGAGAGCTTATTCTCATCTCAAACATGTATTATGATATATTATACAAGACTTACAGTGTCTTTTATAAGACATTCTATACTACAATAAGTCTAAATACCACTACAAATATATCCAAATACACTAGCTTTGAGCTTATGTTTAAAATAGATCTATTCACATAGTTGACATAGCATTGTTCCACAATTGTCAACTACACATGCACTTACATTACACTGACCAACTCGACTGTCTCAGAGGTCAAAATTTTCATGTGTCAAAACTCAACTCTGCCTGTTTGCACAATTCGTACAATGCAAATACAACCACTGTTATTTTGCTGTTGTCCCAGGTTTGTTTGTTTAAATCATTTACATGAGGTTTGGTATGTACATGAAAAGATTGATATTTGAGTCTTAAGCCACAGTATGAGAATATAAATATACATTCAACCAATTTTATAAACTACTGTACATTTATAGTATTTGAGCACATTGACATTTTTTAAATGCTATTTCCATAGACGTTCTTACATCAGAACCTTGATGGAGGAGTGCTTGGAGAACTGGCACCTCCATCAGACACTGCTTTCACAACACCCACAACTGTCTTTCTAGTTTCTAAGCATTTGCTACGGTAGGCGAATGTCCTCCCAGTTCGGATGAACTCATCATCATGTTATCCAAAGATGATGTTGGAGATGGAATTGAAAATATCGGTGGGCACATTGGCGGCAAGATTGGCTGTAACATGCAATCATCATTCCGAGGAGGGTTGCTAGGCAACTGCAATGAAGCTGCCGCAACTTGGTTAAGTTTGTTCATTTCAAGTTGCCAACCAGGAAGTTTCTTCGCCGTAAGGTGACGTCTCGCATGCTTCGTTAGATGATCAGATCTCATGAAGCGTCGTCGACACAGTGGACATTCGAATTTCTTTTCGCCTGTATGTGTTCTTCTGTGACGTGTAAGCTCGTCTGATCTCGCAAACTTTCTATCACACGACTCCCAAGTGCAAACGAACGGTTTTTCACCTAAAACAAGGATCAGAGTAATTAGAATATTTTTACTTGTTCTTAGACAATTAGAGGTCCTATGATTGAAAATGATCGATTAATAAACAAACTATATGTTGAATCGTTCGCTTTTCACTCATTTACTGATAGCATTTACTAGTATTTCTCTGTGGGAAATATCACATGACAAAGTGCAAAGAGAATGCATATCAGAGAATGCCTTATCCCCTTATGCTCAACCACAACAGGACAGAGAAGTTTCAGATATAGAGCTGTGAAGTTATGGGATAGTTTAGATAAAGAATTGAAAAAACTTCCGTTAATAACATTTAAAACAAAATTAAAGCGTAGCATGTTAAATCAATACTTTGAAAGGTGAACAAAATCTTAATATCTCATTTTATAAACTTATTATATATCTTAGCTTTCTTACTACTCCATATCTTGTAAATAGTATTAAATAGTTAATCTTTTATTGTAAATAAGTATTGAAAAACCCTACGGGGAATACTCATTTTTATAATAATAATATCACCTGATCATACTATGTCTACACATGCAGGATCAAGATACAGCAGGAGATAATTTAATACTACACAACCTGTGAGAATCTTTCGATCCCCCGCCTAAATCTTTGGATTTGGATTCTTTGGACTCCCCCCCCCGGACTAAATTTAAACATATATTGTATATATTTACGTGGTTGACCGTAAATAGTCAGTTATACAACATACTTAAAAACAATCAAAAGGTTTAATCCGAAGATTTACTAGTAATCCTAAGTTGACAAAAAAATTTAATGTGCTAGGGCACGCATTTGCCATGCAAAGGGCCAAAGGCAGAAAAAACAGTTCCAATCAAGTCAAATTTTAATGCATACAGGAAGAATAAATTAGAAGTTTTACGCACGCACAAAGGATTATGAATGCTATAGTTACTTTATAAATAAACACGTCTTTCCCCATAGAGTACAAGGTCCAATGCTAAGGTCAAAGTGCGTGACGATGTCAACACTACATGGGCACGTGAAAAGGAAGAATAGGGGCGTGTGTCAGGCGTGAAATTCACAGGGTTGAAAGAAAAATATTAAAACCGAGCTTAAAACTAGAGAAAATGCAGCAACACTTTACAAAAATCTTGGAAAATATACGAGAAGTTCACTATTTGCAAACTTAAAGCGTTTATCGCAATTTTAGGCGTGAAAATTTGCCAATTTAATAGAGAATATAGAATTTATTCATAGATAAAGAAGGGAAACTCCTAAGAATGCAAAATTTAACGCCTCGTAATCATTAAATTGTCGTCGATCAAATCACGCATTCAACATAAAATAAAGGCTAAATATAAAACTTGAAATGTTAATTTCAGAAATGGACATTGTCAATTTCAGAAATTAACAACGTTGTCAATTTCAGAATACTTTACCTGTGTGCGTGCGAAGATGTGCTTTCAAATGCGAACTCTTGAAGTACGTCTTGTCGCAGTTTTCGTACGTACAAACATAGTTTCGTTTTCTGTTAGCATTGTTCTCCGGAGTGGCTTTCTGGGGGCTTTTTTGAGCGACCGATGGGGCAATATTTCGTTCACCAACGTTTGTCGAAGTTGTTGGGGTTGCACTGCTTGTTGGAACGGCAATGGGACAGATTATCATAATCGGGCCTTGATTTCCAGTATTATTAGGTAAAGTAAGACGATTCCCTGCCAAAAGCTTGCTGAAATCGACCAAACTTTGTGTAGGCAGACCGAATACACCAACTGGATTCGTTAAGAAATTTTGACTTGGGAGGAATGTAGAATTATCGACCTAAAAAGATAATTAAGTTAAGTTTAGTTTCAGAATAATAAGGATCTGCATATTATTTATCTTACAAAATCGGGGTACGGGGGCAACTTTTATCTCGACTTTTATTAGTTTTATAGGGTATGTGAACAAACTCATAGGCCTACCATGAATAGCGTAAAAGAAGGCGATTTAAATGTTTATATCTTGACAATTTTATGAGAGAAATACTAAAGGATAATAAATAGAATACCTTCTCTGGGCTAAGTTGAATATTGTTCGGTTGAATCGGTTCTAGGACGGAAAATAGAGGGTCGTTTATAGGTGATATGGAATGTTCAGGACTCGGAGGTGACCACTGGCTCATGGCTAGTAAAGATTGGACAGCCGTAATATCTCTCTCAGTTTTTGCTTGAACTTTTCTTGCTTCTGATTCAGTCACAGCTTCATTCTGTTTGAAGAAAAATGTTGAGTTCATAAATACTTAGTATACAAGACGCAACACGCATCGTATTAAATAGGGTATATAAAATCTATATGACAGCGCAAGTTAGGCAAAATATGTCGGTTCTATCGGACAAGGATTATTAAAATTTAGCTTTAAATTTTCATTTACTTACTTCACTATCCCGGTTTGAAGAAGTCGGGGTCGAAGGCGGAGAGAGAGGTAGAGCATCCATAGTCGAAGAGAGTTAGACAACGAAATACACAAAATTGCAAGGCGATCGAAAATAGCACGAAATCATTGTTTTGATCACGTTGTGCCATCTTTCAGAACATGCACCCAGTGGGCGGGTATGGGGGACGGGCGAATCAGCATCGAGGATTTAAATCCTTGACCAATCAGCGTGCACGGAGTACATGTGAAGAGCGCGTGAAGGGAACATTGAATAAGATGCTAGTTACGGACTTTGATCGCATAGCGCACGCTATTTCCGCTTATGATCTGAGCACGCGCACTAAGCTCATGGCCAAATATAATAACAAATGAAAGTTCACATGAAAACCAGATGTTTTCAACACCTGTCGCACGTTATATTACACACAATTACACACAGTTCTCAAACACAGCGAATCAAACCGCTGCTCTTTTCTTAAAAGAGAAGTCAGTGGATATATATAGTGTTTAAAAAATTACGAGAACCACTGAGTATTTTGATAAAATATCTTCTTATCTTTACCATATATATCTATGTAATGTAACCTTGCATCATTCCTGATGATGACTAAAACATAGTCGAAAGCTCGATCTATTGAAATGTTTATTTTCGGAGTTACCGTTGTTCTACATAGTGTTTTATAATACACCTTCTATCTTGCAAAAGCGTTCTAAAATGTCGCAAACGCGTTCTAAATTGTCGCACAAACGTTCCAAAATGTCGTAAAAGTTGTTCTGAAATGTTGCAAAATCGTTCCAAAATGAGGCAAAAGAATTCATTCCGAAAAGTATAAAATTGACAGAAGGAATGCAAAAGTACATGCGAGATCGCACGCAATTTATATATGTTCATATAGATTTTATTGGCTGTCTGTACGAGTTCAGCTTTGCAATAAGGATATAACACACTGATAGTTCATAGTTGTGCCTAGCATATAAAAATTATCAGCATACTACAATCATCAACTTATTTATTCCTGAATTCACCCTACTGTCTTTTCTGCACAATTCACCAGAAAAATACTGAACACAAAACGGTAAATTGTTCAATTAACTCATCCCTATTGTATATATACTCAAGTTACAGCTGTACGCCATATGTCGCTTTAATAGAAGATGCTTTTCTTGTAAGGTTCAACATAATACATTAATATGTGCGATTGTATGTTGATTATTTAACGGCAAAGCATTGTACACCGCCAAGTGTGATATAAAATAGAGGATACGCATTATAAATATTTGTACATGTGTCATGCTAAGCCAACGATAGACGCGGTCAAATATATACCCTTAAGATGTGCTTTAAAACGAGTTTATAAATTATAAAACCGGTAGATTTTGTATTGAATCATACGAACTTTGAAGTCAATATAGATTTCCCATAAATACAATCAAAACATGCAAAATAGCACTGAATATAAACAAATTCGTTGTGTCGTTGTGATACAAGTTGAAAGGGTGAAATTTGAAGCGATTTCAACTCGGTTGGGTGCTATGTGTATGTTTTTCTATCACAGATTCGTTTAAAATAGTTGTTAGTTTCCCACTCACCTTAAACTGACAAGAAATCGTTGTGTTTTACCCGTTAAAATCTGATGCAATCAATAGAATGTTAAAACAACAGTTGGAATTCAAAATGGTGGGCGAAGCAACGTGAAGGGTTTTATTTCCGGTGGCTAGTCACACCCTCGCCCGTGCCCAGGCCGTGCCCAGTGCCCATCCCCTGAACCGCGGGAATCAAAATATTCAGGCGGAAATCGACGCGTTGCGGCCTTGCGGGAATATTCAAATTTGGTAATATTCAGTAAAATGAAGTCTATGGCTGTGTACAAACTCTTCTAAGAAGAGTTTTCTATGAATAACTCTCTTCTATGAATTTAGTTCAGTCGCGAAATATTGCGGTAATGGGGTACAAGCACTGATCAAGTTTGCTTCCCAATAAACGGAAAAGGCCCTGGAAACGAGCATACTCTGGGTACGATTGAATTAAAGATTTAAAATACAGATCAAGAGTTCTTCATGATCGTAAAAACATTGTTAAAACTATGTTGCAAAGCTAATCAGTTATCATTCAAATAATTTAAAGCTTTGATTCATTGGGGTTGCCCACCTCCCTCCCTCCCTTTCGCCCTCCACTGAATAGTTGTGAAAATACTAATTATACACGGATCACATCATCACATACTCGGCGATTTATTTTTATCAACAATTAGCCTGTTACATAAAAGTGCGCTGGTGCTTTCTGGTGCTGTGGATTACTTGTGCAATAATTACGGTGACCACAATTACGTGATATCAATATCAGTTACATTTCCCATAATCCAGTTGTTTCTTTTATATCAATGGGAACGTAATGGATTTCGAGATGACACTCGGTCCTCTGTTAGAATAAACCTAATAATAGGAATAAATTGTGTTAACGGACAATTGTGTGTGTAGAGTTGATTTGTTTTACAAAGCTAAATAGTGCAAGGTGGAAAGAAACAGCCAGGAAGTTCCGATTGAGATCGATAAGATGATAAAGATGATGATGATCATCATCATAGTGTTGGTGGTGATGGTGATGATGATGTCATGGTGGTGATGATGATGATGATGATAATGATGATGATAATGATGATAATGATGATGATAATGATGATAATGATGACACGCGGGATGTTGCTCGACTTTCTGAAAGCTAAAAAGTACTCGCCTATCAGCTCTTATGTTTTTACGCTTTCAGAAAGTCTCGCAACATCCCGCGTGTTAGGATCACGCAATCCTGCACGGAAAACCATTCGGTAATCCCTTAATAATATTACCCCTCTAGTGACGCTGATCCTCCCTGGGCCAGTCCAGCCAATGGAAGCAAAAGAAGCTGTCCGATAATAGATTCTTCTTCCGCGAGCGCCAATCCTATTAAGACTAAGCCTGACGCTGCGACCTACACGTCTCCAAGTTCCTCTCATTGTCAAGAGCACCAGTTTACTACGAGAAAAATTACCATAAATCTTCTAATAAACACTTTCTTCCCCCATTCCTCAAATGGATGGGTTCACTAAGCACTATCGTTGAACAGATTGTGGTCAACCTACAGTTATTATAGTGAGAAAATAATGTTAATTATTTTCATTATATGCAGCAGTCTTGTATTTGGGGGCAAATTAATAGAATTTAAAGACATAGCTTAGTTTGTTAAAGTATGACCAGAGATTGGCGACCATTCCAGCCCTGTAACGCTTAGTCGCTTACTGAAATCCATCAATATATGAGCCTCTTCACTTTACACAGAATAAAGTCAGACTTACCCTGGTTTTAAAGACCTTAAATATCTTGCCATGTTTACCGTTATCTCGTTTTGACTGTCTTCAACTTCCCCTGAAAATCGAGTCACATATCCTGAGATGAACCAAACTCAATCTGGCAGAGGGTGCTAACTGCTAAACTGATCATAGAGTGGGGTGTAACCGTCAACTAAAGCAAGGTGCATCATCATTGAGGGAGCTACGGCAATGTTCTGGGGAATTACCCCTTGCAGAGTCCAAAGATAAAACTAGAGACAAGGGTGGGGATGTTTGATCCTAAGCTTTTCTGAAATGTTTTGAAAAACAAGGTCTCCTACAGCGAGAGGCCCCCAATTAGGATGCTTGGATTTGGTAAAGCCCAAGAAAATAGAACTTGATTTGGATAACTCTTTTTGACTTTGTTTGTCCGTCGTGTTAATGCACGTTCAAACAAGTCTAACATGTTGGTCCAACGCCTCCAATATTGTTACATGCAACATTGTTAGGCGGTCTGTTTGAACATTGTGCTTCGTAATATTGGCTGATGTTAGAAGATGTTGGATCAGGTTTGCCTTTATTCAAACGATGTTGGGATGGTTTTAACTGGCCTTTACCTGTTTTTCCATCCAGGACAACTACAGTGGCGCCTCGAAATTTGCAAGGAATAACAAGATCGTTGACTTTGATAACCGCTTCTGTAGAATCGCAATTCCGGCAACCTACACTTTTTATGAACACATGGACCCCTAAACAAAGAAAAACAGTATTAATCTGTACTGTGTTGGCGCACATAACAAATGAAGAGCTTAGGAAGCGAGCAGGAGAAGGACTTTTGAGGAGGAGATGGCATACTAGAGCTAGGTCTTGCCACATCTTCAGAATGTCCCAAGAAAGAGTGGCCAAAATTGCGCTGGAATGAGTTCCTAGAGGCGAAGAAGGGAGGCCAAGTGTCATGCCACCTGGAAAAGATAATGGTGGATGATTTGGAGAGAGGAAAAACGAGTTGAATCGAAGTGAAAGTAAACAACTGACCTTCGTGGCTCGATGTTCTTACGTACCTCTGTGATCTTAGTGCAATTTGTACAGCACAGAGGTGTAGGATCAATTGATTTCACCGTAGTTGCATGTGGGGAGAGTTTTTTTAGTTTTACTATACCAAACAACGCAGGTTTATATCCAGGTACTTCGGCTTCCTCCTGTAGTAAAACTGTACCAAGAAGGATCACCTATATATACAGGGTGTATAAAACAATCCAACTTTGGTATGTTATTACGCGCATAATATTTAGTTTATAGACTTACCACAAAAATAAAGATCAGGTTTTTAGCTCTCTAATGACACTTTTTTTGTATCACTGCGATCAATAATAGCCCAATACGACCCGATGAAAAATGAGTGTTCGAAATCACATTTTTCCACCTTTGGGAATTAGACGTCCTTCGAATTTTCAACCATTTGCCCAAATGATGGTTGCCTATTTGTGCAACGCTCAGCAACGCCAGTTCAGTCAGGAAATTTTCTGTTTCGTAAAATGTTCTAACCACCAAATTTCGTTGTAAAATCGCGATTTTAACCTTTCTTAAATTTACCAAAACTTGATAAATAGCTCATGCGCTACGCCATCTTGTTAAAATTCTTAAATATGAATCCGAAATGAGAATAATTTCAATAGGCAGATAATAGCTTTGCGCTCAACTCCCAATGGTGGAAAAATGCGTTTTCGACCGGCAATTTTTAATCGTATCGTATTTGGCCATTTTTGATCGCAACGATACAAAAAAGGTATCATTTGACAGCTAAAAGATTGATCTTTATTGGTATGAAAAAAGTAAATCTTTAAATTAAATAATAAACGCACGATAAGATGCTAAAGTTGGATTACCTTATTTTTATACACCCTGTATATTGTACAAGAACTGTTCAGAACTAGATTACTAGAATAGAGCTATATATATTCAGTATAAATAAAGCTTAATTTAATGGCAACAAAACGACCATAGTATAGCACCGTAGCATGTTTAATAATAATAATCCAGTTTTATTCTGAAGGAACAAAATAGTGCAGGCTTGATAAGTGGACGGGAATCAACAGATAAGATATATCGAAAAAGAAAAAGATTCACAATACATGCATAATTACTTACCAGATCCAAGCACTGGAGGAGGGGCAGTGGTCGGGCGTGTTGTCGGGCGTGTTGTCGGGCGTGTTGTCGGGCGTGTTGTCGGGCGTGTTGTCGGGCGTGTTGTTGGGCGTGTTGTCGGAGGTGGTGCTGGTGTCCCTGAAATTAAATAATAATAGAGCAAAATTAGCCTCCTCCGCAGGCATCTCTTGGATCCCCGGGGTAGGAATGGGTAGGTTGCGTCAGGTAGAAAGGCTAGAGCAAAATATATATTATTACCTTACATACCACTATGCTATTCGGGTATGGTTTCATCCATATACCCGAATGTTTTTCATCCTTGTACTGTCTAGAGAGCCCCCTTACTTATGAATTTGGACCAACTTTAGAAATGTTGACACTTATAAGAGCAAGAAAATTAAAGTAGTCTTTCAATTCTATATATATTTGCCACCAAATACAAGACTACCGCATATAATGAAAAAAATTGACATTATTTTGATTTACTGAATGATAACTGCCGGTTACAACCACCTGCTATGCGATAGTGCTTATAGTAAACACACCTGTATTGGTATTTGAAATTGAAAGATGCCAACCAAAGAAATTATAAACCTTTGGCGTATCCTACTCACCAGCATTATTACATTTGTAATAGAGGTTGAGTTCTTCAGCATCTTTTGGCGATAATCCATCTCTTTGACCGAGTGGACCGCTACCACGCAAACGTATGATAGTTTTCTGGCCTGAAAAATATTTAAACTGCAATGTAAATATAGAGACTTTACAAGATACGTTCCTTCAAAATACTGATCAGTTAAACTCAACTAAACTATCATTTTTCTCGGCAGGGCCGCAGATTCGATTCCTGCCAGAGGGCTGAAGTTGCATGGTTAGCCGGTCTAAAAATGTATATAAATTTTCGTTCAAGTATTCCATCTACTAACACCCTCAACTAAACTAACTATATATTTATTCAAAGAGAGCTCTATTTGCCAGTGTTCTGTCTATATATAAACTATCAGCCTTTCTATAGAAGTCCACTGAGGACATCCTTTATTGGTCCAGTTTTACTGCAATAAAAAACCAAAAAGCCAAAATAACCTTATTCATACTGCCGGAATAGCTCTATCAGTCGTAAACTGCTTTCCTTAGAGGTCCAGTAAGGACCATCCCTGAGTACCCGGAGAGAACTTGCGGTGTCTGCAGGCACTTTTATCGTATGTGATATATTATGTAATTCGACATCTGCATCTTGCAAGAATCGAACCATCAATACCGCGCGGTAAACCTGCGACTTAATGTGAATTGTTACGGCGAATACGGCCATAGCTTTATACTGATGTTTACCTACCGCTGTATTTTGCGAATGCTGTCTCCCCATAGTGCATCACACTTTCATAATCGTAATCAACACCCAGATTTTCAGTTTTCCGTTCAGAATGTTTCTCAAAGTTAGTATTCTCCATACCTAAAAAATTCCGATTAAAATTTCGTTGTTTGTGTGTGTTTATTAATATATGAAAGTTGGTGAAGCCGGTGGCTGTTGGCTAACCTTACCTAACGCCAAATCAAAACCTGACTCACACATGGACAGTTTTACTGTTGCGGATACCCAAGCATCACCTCAGTCCTGTATATATGAAATAGGCCGTAGTGGATACCTCGAGGTAAGCGAAAACTATATATTTGCTCTATCTATATATGATATCGAGCACTCTTTGGCATTTTGTGAACCAAAACACGCTCATATATATGTAACTGTATATGTGGTGTATGTCTGTGTATGTGTATGTGTATGTGTATAGTGAGCGAACCATGCTTGTTGCCAAAAAAACAATGAAATAAATAAATAAAACATGAATCACAAATCTAACTCACCTCCTTGAATGTTTTCCCACAGGACTCTTATGTAGTTATCCCGGTCAGGTCTACTTTGTTCATGCCAAAATCCTAAAGCATGGAGCAGTTCGTGCACAATAATTCCTTTGTGATTGCAGCCATCCCCAATAGATACATCCTGACTTTGGCTGAACATGCTATGCACACCTCTTAATATTCCAATGTATGAATAACATCTGCGCGGAATCAAAATGCAGACATTAGTACCATACACCCATTGGCATATTGATAAAATAGTTTTTAAAATTTAGTTTTGTAATTTTAGTTTTATTGTGCTTACCACTCTGAGGAGGACGGCAAACATTAACACTCATCGTCACAACATCAATTTTGCCAGTTAGCTGATTTTGTTGAATCGATCATACTATTATAATTTTGGGGCTAAACTAATGCGGATCCGGTATAGTGTAAACGGGGCCTAAGTAACAGGTTTTAGAACGTAATTGACAAAAGTCTCTGAGTGTTAGTTGGTGATGGTTAATGCCTAAAAGTAAGTTTTTAGTGAGGGATGAAGCACAGGAGAGAATCAACCAATCTCAACTTACATATGAGTTTATCAAGCACAGGCAATTACCCAACCAAAGTAAACCCCTTCCCTCGCCCTGTTGTATAGCAGGGTTAACTCAGAGGTAAGGGGCTGCGCGCTAACCGCATCTGCCACCCGTGCCACCCAAAATGATGTTTCAATATATATTAATCAACGCATGTTAGTAGAAATATTCACGTATATAAGTTACAATGCATCAGGCAACATGCATAATATTTCCATTCATAATATGCATTAAAACTGACAATTTTATTGTACGTAAGTTGCGCGACGTTCTTCGCAGTATTACTTAACCTTTATGATCAAGTATGATAATTATGATATTAAACATAACTTAATTATAATATTTGCTGTGTTTATGTTGTAGCCTACCCACTGCCTTTCATAAGTCTGACATGATAGTCACCGGTGCCTCTGACTTCTTGGAATTTAATACAAGTTTTTGAAGTGAATTCAGCCATGGCTTTACGGAACTCTGTCGGATCATGTGCGTAACGATCTACAAGAGAAATGATATGAAATGATTTATATTCAGTAAAAATATATTCATCAATATACTAATAGTTAAAACAAGAACTGCCCGATTAAACCCAGTGCATTTTATAGGCGGGTTTCAGTTTTATAAGTGTTTTATCGGTGTAACACAATGTTGTCAACCTGAAATGTATAATTGACACTTAGGAAAGCAAACAAACAATCAACTTCAGAAATATCGACACTTATAGAAGCCAGCAAATCATACGCAATCAGTCAATCTCTTTTACTTTGCTACCAAATGCAAGCTTACTAATACATAAAATAAAAATAATTTACATCATTTTCTCATGCACAGATAACTACTAAGGATTTTTTTTTGTAATTTTTAAATATATTTTGTGATTTTCTTGCGATTTGTTTTTTATTTATTTTTGTGATTTGTCTATTTTTATTTTTTGTGATTTTTTGTGATTTATTTTTATTTTTCTGAAGGTGTACAAAATTTAAATAAGTGATTTGCCCATTGATAATTGCTACTAACATACCAGCAGCATTCCTTTCAATCCTGTACACTAACACTCGCTTGGGCCATCTGTAATCTCGACCGTTCTGAGAGCTGATTGCCATGCGTTTGGTAACCCCATTTTCAGCTCCCCATTGAGCAACTTCCTGTACTCGAGAAGGATCAACAAGTATATCTTCCTCGTAAGTATCACTGAGCACACCAGAATCTATAGTATGGTAAGGTAAGGTGAGAAAAGGGAAGGTAGGCAAGGCAAGGCAAGGCAAGGCAAGGCAAGGCAAGGCAAGGCAGGGCAAGGCAGGGCAAGGCAGGGCAGGGCAGGGCAGGGCAGGGCAGGGCAAGGGCAGGCAGGGCAAGGGCAGGGCAGGGCAGGGCAGGAAGGGAAGGGAAGGGAAGGGAAGGGAAGGGAAGGGAAGGAAGGAAGGGAAGGGAAGGAAGGAAGGAAGGAAGGAAGGGAAGGGAAGGAAGGGAAGGAAAGGAAGGAAGGGAAGGAAGGAAGAAGAAGGGAAGGAAGGAAGGGAAGGAAGGGAAGGAAGGGAAGGAAGGGAAGGGAAGGGAAGGGAAGGGAAGGGAAGGGAAGGGAAGGTCAAAGTAAAAGTAAAGAGAAAATAATTAACTAATTGCTACAAATTGGTAATTTCGGATGATCTGCAATATTTTACAGCTTACTTGTATTGATTTGGTAAATGGCATCGGATGCTGACATGTCGGGATCTGGGAACGACAAAGAATTGTACGTTAAGATAAAAGCACATTATCAAAATGCTCAGTGTTCGGATATGGATAAACATTTTCATCATCACTACTCTAATCTTCGGTGACGCAGTCGCCTTAATTTCACTTCTGAGATCGTGGGTTCGATTCTCGCTGGGGACTCATGACACTTATGTGAAAAGAGTCAGTCAATGCTCTACCAACAGCCGTGGGTTTTCTCCGAGTACTCCGGTTTCCTCCCACACGCAGGGAATGTTGACAGGCTTAGCCCCAAACTAACCTTTCCGTTGTAGTTGTGCTCCCTGATCAGACATGAGTCATACGCTGGCAGCCAGTGGCGCCTTTAATAAGCCTTCGACTCGATTAAGTTGTAGCGATCAAATAACAACCCTCACATAACTTTTAGCAATCTGGGCATTAATATATAGGTGTAAATATAATATACTTCTTCAACTATTCTTAACAGTATAACTATTATACTAATACTCACTATCGTCAAAATTAAAAGCCGGTATTTTGTCTTTGGAGGGCTCCTCTTCGGTACTTTGACTGTTGTCGTTATCTGTAAAAGAGATTGATGGTCGATGCAATGTTAAACTGTCTCCCTAAACATCGTAATTTAGTAAGTCAGTGGTCAACTTCAGAAATATTAAGTTTAAATCAAAATTAATTCAAGGTTTCATTCAATTTATTAGCAACGTTTCGGACAGTTTTACACTTTTACTGTCGTCCATCTTCAGGCTAACTTAGGATGTTATTATAATGTTTACAAAAATTTTTGTAAACATTGTAATAACATCCTAAGTTAGCCTGAAGATGGACGACAGTAAAAGTTAGTAAATTACAGTCTTTATTTAACATAAAATTGTGTTGAAACAAATTTTCATTTTCTTAATTGCTTACCCTCATCGTTCGTATAAACAATCTCATTTTCTGGAAAGTCATCACTTAAATATCCACCATTGGTATAATCATCATCATCATCATTATCATCATCTTCATTGTCATCATTATAATCATTATAATCATCATTATCATCATCTTCATTGTCATCATTATAATCATCATCATCATAATTTTCATCATCATCATCATCCTTTTTATCGTCATCATTATAATCATCATCATAATCATCGGCATCATCATCATCGTCATAATCATCTAAATGATGCAATTAGCCCAACGTTAACTGATAAAGCAAATTTTGTCATCGTATGTATTTAATTAAAGTATATGGTGAAACTATTTTATATCTTTGTTTTTGATAATTTACCTTGACTTTCATCGTTATTGTTAATCTTGTTTTCAGGCGCATCATCTCTTAACGATTTCCCACCATCATTAATTGAATCATTATATTGATCATCATCATCATCATAATCATCATCTTTGTCATCTAAAAAATGCAAAATCACCTGACTTTAAACAGAGTAATACAATATAGCATTAAACATAGTAAAATAACAAGAAAGATTGTATTGAAGAACATTGCAACATTATCATTGTTCTCATCATTTGTATTGATCATATTTTCAGGTGGATTATCACTTAAAGATGGTCTACCGTCATCAATAGGATCATTATATTGATCGTCATCAAAATCTAAACAACAAAATATACAAATCGTGTCTATATTTTTGCCCTGAGATAGTCCAATTCATGAATTAAAGTTGTCCTGGATAAATAAAACGGAATTTTATAAAGAACGAGACAGTTCAATACAGTGCTAGTTTATTGGGGGTCGCTATACTTCAATTGATCTGAAAAAGCTTTGAAAGTTCAATTAATGCCGTCCGAAGCTGCTTGGTTTACCTTCGTCTTTGCTGCTTTGTTCCTCGGTTGACCAGTCGTAAAACGCTTTGCTCTCATCATCTGAAAGCAAACGAGTTCTTTTTATTTTTTTATATAGACCATCATATCAGTTCACAACCATTTCCGTGCTAAAGCGGCCTCTCTTTTCTCTAATCTCTATACGTAGTGGGCGACTTATGGCAAGTTTATAAGCGCGTGTGCTTCAAACTGGCATGAAAGGTCTTAAACCTTACCCAAAGGTTATCCTTGAGATGAGAGAGTTATCTATAGCCTATGTAAGACCCTTCAATGAATCGTATTGCATCTATGCGTACAACAGAGAGGATCTACGAGGAAGTTACTTCGATTCTTGTAACTTACTTTGATTGCTTTCGCTTAGTTCGTGAGTGAAAAGATTTCTCAAGGGGTTCACATCTAGAAAATAATCAATGATGGTTTTTAGCGCGGTTTTACTTAGATGTCACGTGGCTAACTAGACAGGCCTTAAAACTAGACAAAACTTAAAAGTTAAATGCGGACGGATTGTATATATTTGTAATGCGAAAACTGAATTCGTTTTGTGTGTAGTCAATGGCAATGTATAGATTTGGTTATCCTTCAATAACTGTCTCTTAATTTCTGCTCAATATTATTAATAATCTAAACAGTGTATAGATTCCATTTTCGTTGGGAATTAACTACTGAGAAAATAGAAGGAGTGAAGTCTACAGTAAATATACTCCGCACAAAAAGAGACATATTTTGTTCTCCGAAATCCAGCTGTTGTAAAACTTACATGATGCATACAGAACCATGCAAATAATCAATGATCCAACTTAACGAGATTAAAATACGAACCAAACGTTTAGTTCTACTTTACACAATTATATAACAAACTATTAATTGCTGACGCAAAAATCTTGTTAAAATAGGGCTGCAATTAAAAGTATAGATATCCGGCTAACTATTTAATTAAACGCAACCTTTCCTATATACATATGTTTGCCAAAAAGTAAATCAGACAATCTCGGCGCATACACAAAACAAAAGCTCAGATTTACCTTTAGCTGGCTTTCCCTGGACTCCAATGCAAAGGAGGACAGAAATTTGCCAAAACATCAAAATTTTTGTAACGCCTTTCATTGCTACAGTTTGCGTGACTGAGACGAGCCAAAAATACTGGCAAACTCACTTTGCGTGTACATTTTATGTTTCTATATAATTCTATACAATGTACATTCCATTTTTCAACCCACGGAAACCCTGGTGTGTTGATGAATTAGGTTAATTTCGTAGGAAGCAGTGAACACAATGAGCTTTGATGTCAGAATTTCAAGGTTTGTGGGCCAAGAAAAACACCTGTGAAATTCAGCGCGCTTAATTTTATTATCTGAGGTTAGTTAATGATAGCTAACAAATGAAAATATTGTGTAAAATATTAAGAGTGATGGTATTTAGTGAAAAGTTTCCAGATTTAGGGAAAGTTAAAACACAGCTTACTGCACGGTCTGACTTAAATATATCTTAGCAGTTAGCCATTTCAATTGATTAACAATGAGATTGACCATTACGTAGGCTACTGTCTTCAGACAGTCTTGCAGCTAGACTGGGTGCTTTTTTTCATTCAAAGCCTCAAAAAGCCAATCCCCTTACATATCCTGAAAATCTGTTATTCGAAAGCCTAGCATTTAGTACTAATAATTTTAGTTAAAAACAAGGATGAATCTGCACTGGTGCAATCTATGAGAGATTTGGGAGATATAAGAAAATAAATAAGCGAAAATTGCTATATCAGTTACAAGGGCCTACTCTATTGGTGGGTTCCAGTAACGTTTACGCAGGCGGAATAATGGTCAACTTCAGAAATGTTCAGTGACACTCTTATAGCAGCAAAAAAAACTAAACTTAAAGC
This sequence comes from Trachythela sp. YZ-2020, assembly GCA_016169945.1. Taxonomy (NCBI): domain Eukaryota; kingdom Metazoa; phylum Cnidaria; class Anthozoa; order Malacalcyonacea; family Clavulariidae; genus Trachythela; species Trachythela sp. YZ-2020. Next base: position 6,846,672 of record JADLSH010000389.1, read on the forward strand.
ACTCAATTCTATATATTTACCACCAAATACAAGACTACTACATATAATGAAAAGAATTAACATTTACAACTGCAGGTTGACCACCATCTGCTGCACGATAGTGCTTAGTGGAACCCACAGAGTATACTTAAAGGTGATGTTATACGAGACAACTTTTAGCGACTCGCAATGCAAATGAGCAAATCGTTACAGATAAAAACCAATCCATTGCGAGTTGTCCCTCATTTCCATTGCGAGTTGTCCCTAAAAAATTGTGCGGTATAAAAGCAGTCTTGAATTAGTATATGTCATTATTAGGAGTCCACTTCTTTTGCAAATTCTAAGGGACTACCGGGAAATCTCCCGGTATCCCGGTTGGCCAAGCCGATAATGCGCCGCTTGATATGACTTGAATTAGCTCCCACACAATCAGACTCTACATGAGGTAAAAATAATATGACATGTATCATATGTTCAACACATCTCAACCAAATCGACTATAAATTTAGTCGGTAATAGATACTGTTAGTACAAAAAAATCTACATATTGCTTGTATAAGGATTTTAGATTCAAACACGCTAGCTTAATTCAAGCATATATAAATGCAAAAACACATATTACAATGATAATACTCATGCTGTTCATATTAAAATCACCTACACAAAGGATTGTAACATGCAATAACCTTTAATTCTAATCTTTAATTCTAATTTCTATCACCCTTATATGGAAACGCTACTTGCGTGGGAAAATGGCGCATTTCGATTGGCTAATGGCAGTTTTTAGAACGGTTTCTTATTGGTTAATCAAGTCCATAGTTTATTGATTTTTGCACATGTTTGGCCGTTTTCGTCTACTTTATATTACAGAGTTTGGCCTATTGTTCTCCAGAAATAAAGATACATTTTCGCGGGAAAAAATATCCAAGATGGCGGCGACAAGGTATGGGAGTTTTTTAGAATTTGTAAATAATATTTTAGATAATTTCTTCTATACCTTTACATTACTAATGAAGCTTAATTATATTTCCAAGAACTAGCTATTTCATAATTGTGTAATTTATGTACATATTAGTAAACGATCGGTATACATAACATAAAATATTCAATATATATCAATATATGTACAATTACAGTACACCTATATTAAAATACAATGTTAAACCAGGCTGGTATAAGATGCATGATAAGTAAAATCATCTGGCAAGTAGCACAACAAAGTAGGTGCGGTGCATTGTGGCTAAAAATGGCTAGTTAAACATTCTAGAATACAACAATCATGCACTCTCAAACATCCTAGAACTTGGGAACAAGTAACTGACGCAGCCAACGCTGCAGGACTGCAGACCTTTACTGGTACCATTCAAGTGTTAAAGTTCTCAGACAATCTCATGAGTGAAAATTATAAACTGTTAGAGTTACCTTCTGGAGTGTTGGATAGCTTTCAAGATGGTGAAAAGTAGGTCACATCCACTCAAATATTGTCTCACACTGTATAGCAAGTTTAAAAAGAATATATTAAATGTTATCTCAAATGTAGAGGTCCAGTGTAGGTAGTATTCTACAATAAGCTGGTGTGGCTAGTGTCTGAACTACCTGAAAAAGATATCTCAAACGTAGGAGTCCAGTGTAGATAGTATTCAACAATAAGCTATGCCGTGGTTTGTGTCTGAACTATTTGGAAAACATTCAAACTTTGCGTTTTGAGCAAAGGCCTTTTGCCAGGGTGTTGACAGTAGCCTCCCGACAAGTTGTCAGGAGATAAGTAGCCTACTATTAAACCTTGTCACAAAGCCTTGTTGCCTGGAACAGCAATGTTGTTCATAATCTTTTTCAATTAGTTCAGAGCCAAATCACAGCATCATATTATTAAAATCGTTTCAATTTGTAAGGATTGTTATCCGTGGGGAAGTGCAAGATGATGCTGTGCTGTGCACAGAAAATGAAACATTTGATCTGAAGCTGGCTGACATGTCCAACAGTATGTTACTGACTCCTAACACACTCCTACCTAAAATGCCTGGTAAGGTATAATACTATAATTAACTTAATGATGCAGTTTGAATGAGATCTGTATTTATAATCTCAGGAACGATGTCGACAGTCTAAGGCATGTATTGTCTTTATCAATCAATAGTTAATATACTAACATATAGTACTTTCTCATTCATAGAATTTGATTCTTCAGAAAGTCTAAAGGAAAGTGAGGTCAGAAAGAATTCCAAAATAAACACATTGATATTGTGACAAACAGACAGACAGACAGATTTATTCAGTATACATATACATTTGAATATCAACCATTTTTCAGTATACATTTGAATGCTTTATTTGACTCTATCACGAACAATCTACCTATATCACTACGAACAAGGGGTTCAAACATTATCTTAGCATCTCATCTTGTGTGTTATTCAGATATGTGGATGTATATCAGTGTATTATGAACTTCGACAACGGCAACCAAAACTACAACGACTGAGAAAGCTGTTAGAAGAAACTGCCTACAGGGGAGAAACCTCTGAAAAACAAACAAAAGATGGTTTTGTCAGGGTAGGTATTGTTGAGGTTATCAGGCAGCGGATGATGGTCCACTTCAGAACTGTTGACACTTATAGAACTCACACTGGTTCACCAACTCTCCAATTGCAGTAATAAAAAAGTGATAAAAATTCAATCAAATTAATGTTTGATTTTTCGGTAGTATACACTCGAAGATATACGAGAGAAAGTTCAGGCGAGTGAGAACGAGCTTAGAGACGGATTGAAGAAATTAGAAGCTCTTAAAATACATGGTGAGTGACAATAGTGATGGATGCTGGTGACACAGTGATAAGTGTACGTGTCTTTCACCTCTGCGACCAGCAGGGCCGTATCTACGGGGGGGTTTGGGGGGGTGTAACAACACTATGTTGGTATTTTTTTGAGATTTAGTCAAGAAGGCAGTGTGAGTCAGCCACACAACAATACAAGCAAAAAAAAACAAAGTCGGCACAAAGAGAAATTTAAAATTTTAGGTTTTTTTTTTAGAGTAAATGTTTTTGCAGGAAAATATTTATTTATTGGTTAAATAAAATAATAAAACGTTTGTAATTTGGAAAATTTTTTTTTCTGTCCATCCGTCGTCATTTTACATTAAATTTTTTACTAAATAGTAATTTGTAGTAGTCGGCAGTCGGTTGTTTTGGCAGTCCCCCCACCCCCCCCTTTCCCCCTGGATACTGTACAGATTCGATTCCTGTAATATGGAGTTATCTTATCAAAATTTCACCTCAGTCGCATGTGAGAAGAGTGCTTCCAGTTTGACCCTACCAAACACCACAGGTTTTCTCCAGGTATTCCTGTTTCTTCCTGTAGTGACACGAGACCAATATTGGAATAACCGTTATAGCTGTACCTTTAGGTTTAACAGTTTAGTAATGATACAACTATCCAATAAAGATAGTTTTACACGCAGGTTATTGGCGAATATTGGAGACAGAATATCGTGAAAAAGTCGTGGTCGCTATACTTAACTTACTGGATGAGAATTCTTGGAGTTACGACCGAGTACCTATGAAGGAGACGTGTGACGTGTTAGAAGAACTGGAGCCTAGGTAATTGAGACAATGAGATATATATATTGAGCCTGGTATGAATAATGAGGCATTAAACCTGTTTGCATTTGGTCGCACGTTTCATTACCAAGACATGGTCAACGATTTGAAATAGTCTGGATCTAGGCTTATTGAAGGCGCCTCGCTCTGGTTAGTTTGGTGCTTATCCAAATCTACCCTGTCAACATTCCTTGTGGGAGGAAACCGGAGTACCCGTAGGCGTAGAAAACCCACAATTTTCGATAGAGCGTTGACTTTTTCAGCGAGAATCGAACCCACGATTTCAGAGGTGATTGGTGAATCAAGCTCCTTAGACCTTAGACTTACACTAGGACCTTAGACTAGTAAATATTTACATTCGCAGGTTCGTCATTTCCCACTGTCTGCAGTGCTATGGAGAAGCAGTTTCAATGGAAACAGAGCAAGGTAAGTTATTACGCATGCGTGAGTATGTCAGTTAGTTCAGACTATGCTTTTATCAAGCCATTCAAGGGTTTCATTTCTTATCAGATAACGAAGAGACGTACTACAAATTAACTGAAGCCAAAGTTTGTGCATTTTATGCGGAGTTTCTCTTGCGACCTGCTGGAAGGGTTGGTGATAAACCACAATTTTACTTTGCTCAGACTACCGAGTACTGTTCAGGTTTATGTAATTATGTATCTGACGGTGTAACTGCATATGTTTACGTTCCTTTCCTAGTTTAACTACCATGAATTTATGGAAGCGTGGAAACAGAGTGTCCCTGAGGGAATGCACGTCGAAGAAATTCATCTTCAGGTAGGCGGACGTAGCCTGCACGACAAATGACAGACACTCACTAAGTGACTACACTGAACATTATGTTGGAGTTTGATTCAGTGTGACTCAGGGATCTAGATCTCTCTAGTCTGTAGATTCGGTCACAAGTTGAAGCAAACCAAATTAGGTGTGTGTTAATTCTCTATATTGTACTGTTTACTATACTTAGGGTATTGCTCTGAGCGATATGACGTCATCACCACCTGTAATCTGGCATTTTCCAAATGAGAATCTTCCTTCAGATCCAGCAATGAGGTATGTTCCTCCCTTCCATACCATCCCCCCTCCCCTCAGTCGTTGTATACTTTTGTATATATAGGTTAACAAGAATCCACCCTCCCTCCCCGCATTCGTTCAGTACTAATTCTCGACGTTCTTGATAGATTCAATAAGCTGTTCAAAACCCGAGAGAAATGGACGTTATACGATATTCAACCATACTTAGCGTAAGTTTCAACATGAATTCCTACAATCAACTTACTGGTACTTTAAGTCTTCACTTATACTGGATAGCTCTATCAGTTCTAAACTGTTTTCCCTAGAGATCCATAGCTCTATCAGTTCTAAACTGTTTTCCCTAGAGATCCATAGCTCTATCAGTTCTAAACTGTTTTCCCTAGAGATCCATAGCTCTATCAGTTCTAAACTGTTTTCCCTAGAGATCCATAGCTCTATCAGTTCTAAACTGTTTTCCCTAGAGATCCATAGCTCTATCAGTTCTAAACTGTTTTCCCTAGAGATCCACTAACAGTGTTACTTCAGGACTACAGAATTAGCTGGCGAAAACATAGACATCATTCCTTTTCAATAACATCGATTTTTGTTCTTTCTTCAGTGATTTAGAGTCACCTGGTCAATCATTGAAAGCCTTATTACTGAAATTTGCTCGCTGTTCAACAGATGGTGCTGGGAACAAAGTTTACAACTCGAAACGACCATTGAACTGATCAACATCTGAGAGACCAGCTCAAGTAAATCTCGAGATCTACAATGTCCGATGTCAAAAAACCTAAATGCAAGTTTTCCAAAAGGGGAAGTCAAAAGACAATGGAAAGAAAGACTATACCCATTTCGAATCGTAGTATCTACGTAATGAATCTTGGCCAAAAAGCTATATAATGGACAATGCAACCTTGACTTTGTGGTTCTATTCCGTGATGTAAAGACTATACATTAGCAGACATACTGCTGTGAAATAGACGAAGTACGGGTTCATTTAGGTTCAATGAAGATTATTATGGAACTTTAGATTTGACGACGGCTACGAGAACGATTACGACCACGAGATTTTTCCGTTAAATATCTGCTAATACAAACTTGTTATCATCCTCTCTTTGGCACAGCACATCTTTATAACAACAGTTGAGTCAAAGCGAGTACAACTTTGAGTTTGTTTTAGCAGATATTTAACGGAAAATCTCGTAGTCGTAGTCGTTCTCGTAGCCGTCGTCAAATCTAAAGTTCCGTATTGTACAGAATACAACGGGACCTCGTATTTAATTTAGTAAACTAGTTAATAAAGATATTTTCCTAATGCCTTTGTCTGTCATTTTTTGAGTGAAAGAATCAGTTGTAAATCACAGAAAACGTGAGAAGTCATGCACTGATGCGACCTATATTACTACGTTTACTACCCAAACCCAAGTTTACAACTTTTCAAATAAGTTTTATTCAGAGATCATTGAGCGTCCTGTAGCGCTTCAGACAGGAAAAGTTTAGCGAAACTTTCCGACGCGAACTCATTGATTTCATTACAGTAATTGTCGGCCTGTCCTGAGAGTAGCAAGTTCTCCAGCCGAGAGGGGAGTGGTAAGGGCTTAAATATCTTCGACAGGTCTTCTTCAGGCAATGGTCGGTCTCCTCGTTCTTTGCGCGCTTGGTTTTCTGCTTTCTAAACAGAACGAGAGAAAGTTGTCAGCCATGTTGTTCTACCTTTCGACTAACGTGTCGAAATGTGATTGTAATATGTTTGGGGATTACATTCACTTTCTTAAATCTGAGTATTGAGCAAAAACATGTCTCATAATTTACATAGCTGCCTTTTATTCACAAACCTCACAGAAAAAAAAATTTATTTCTACTTACTCTTTTCGTAAGATAAGCATCTTTCTGTTGTTGCTGTCTGGAAGAGTTTCGTTGATAATTATGAAATTTCTGTGTGTCTTGGCTTAGTTCATCTACTGTTTCCATTAACAGTTGAACATTCTTTTCAATAAAGTTCCTGCGTATAAAACATAACAATGTCAATGGTCAGTGCATAATATCAGACATGTTTTTACATGCTGCTCTGGTATGAAGTCCCTGAAAAAATACATTCACAACTGAATGTTTCTACACTCCAGTCTACTGTGTTCATCAGGGATGATCTAAAGTCTGGCTCCTTGTATACTCAAGATGACGTTATCGGCCAACAAGGCGAAGACACCCTTATATGGAAGATGGAGACACTAGCCTGGAGTGCAGTGTTTTCAATAAAGGTGGTTACCGGCGGTTTACCGCAGCCTATTAGGCCTTTCACGGCCACCTATTTCTTTGTTTATTTGCAAAATCTATATTCGTCTTTCATCTGGAAATTTTGAGCACAGACACCTATTCTTGAATTTCAGCCTGCTATCACAATTATTATTGAAAACACTGGGAGTGTCGAAATGTGGAGTCTGATATTATACAAAACATGTCTGATATTATACCAAGTTGTTGTAGACTCGTAATTGACATAAACTTTAACTCTAAATACAAGTGTAAAGCAATACTTACCCTCTTGCTAAAGACAAGAAATCATTTTGCGCAGGTTCTGTTAAGTTCTCGTCCAATTTACACAAGAGAGTGTTGACTAGGTTTGAATTCTTTATTACTAATGGTATTTCTTCAAACATTTCGTCATGTTTCATAGCAACTTTATTTAAACTGTGAGATATAATTGTATAAATATGACAAACATTTGATATGTGGAGTAAGAAAGAACGATGAAAATAGTTTGAAATACTGGAAGACGGTACCTGCTCGGAGTGAATTCTTTTTCAGAATACAAGCCCATCATTTTTTGTGAAAGACGAAGTGCCCGAAATGACAATATACCTTGTGAAGTCTTTAAAGGATCTACAGTTTATAGTTGAAAATGTGACTGATGAAATGCAGATTTATACCTGGAGAAAATTATTACTTTCTGGGACCAATGTGATCAATATTCGGGAAGTTCGCTAACTAGCAAAGAACGAGAAGCTTAGCCAAACGTGTCCACCATTTCCCTCCAACCCCTGTTGAGCTCACAACTGCACTGCAAATCAGCAAATATCTAGATCTGTGTATCTAAAATATATCTTATGGTCATCTGCTTCTAGAGTCTACACTCTAATATCAAATACTAGATTGTTGACTGTTGTACAGGTTGGCATTCTAGCAATTTTCTGGGAACTCAAAAAAGTTTCAGACTTACTGAAACCCACCAATGTTCCAGTACTTACCATATACAAGGACCACAGATTCTGAAATAGAATTCTGGTAACTATACTGTGACTCCAACAGATTTTTATTGACAAAAGCTCCAAGATATGTGGATTGATACCAACCAACATGCAAGTGGTCAATATTTACAGATCTTAAATGTCTCATCATTTCCATCTGATAGAAAACTAGAGAAATTGATTTAATTTGTTGTTAATATGGGATAATATAGGTTGTCAGAATTAGGGGTGAGGGAGTAGGAGGAGAAGTGGGTGGGATGGAAGGGGTATAGTGAGTGAGTGAGGTGAGGGGTAATGAAATTGGAGTGAAAGGGGGTTAGGTAATAGGTGCAAGGTGAGGGGGTGATGTGAGGGGTGATGTGAGGGGATGATGTGAGGGGGTGATGTGAGGGGATGATGTGAGGGGGTGATGTGAGGGGGTGATGTGAGGGGGTGTGAGGTTGGGGTGAAAGGGGATTAGGTCATGGGTGTGAGGTGAGAGGGTGAGGGGAGGGGGAGTGAGGTTGATGTGGAATGGGGGTGAAGAGAGGGGGGTGAGGTAAGGGGGATGAGGTTGGGTAAGTGGAAGGGGATGAGGTTGGGGTGGAAGGGGACCATGAGGTTGGTGTGGAAGGGGATGAGGTTGGGGTGGAAGGGGGTGAGGTGAGGGAGATGAGGTGCAGAGTGAGCAGGTGGACAATTTGACTTACTGTCCTCTTCATCATTTTCTTCAGAGTTTTGAGAGAAAGGAAAACAGTTTGTAATTTCAAGTTTACTTCCTTCAACCAAACCCAGCAACACTCCTTGCACGACGTCACCTTCTGCTCCCTCTTCTTGACAATGTTGGATTATTTTGAGGACAACCTAGACCAATCATTAATATTCACAATTTTGCTTAAAGGATCCAAGTCATCTATAAACTGCTGCAAATATTTTGAAGATGAAGGACTTGCTTATTTCATATTGACGGATGATCTGTCTGTGTATGGCTTTAGATTAACTATGGATGATGTATCTTGATTGTCCTGTTTCTTACTCATGTTGTTACTATTATACTTGTATGTAAAAATGGTAGATATAAACGAACTCAAATTCAAAATATATTGTACACGTGTGATCAAAGACACTTATTTTAACTTATATTCAAACGCATACTGAGTGATTTAAACGTGCTTAACTTGTTTATAAGTACTTCTACTCTATAAAGTTTTGTTTAGTTTACTCACCAAACCTTCTAAACTGACAGATTCAATCCTTTGTCGTGCTGGCATTGCCCGGCTAGAACTTCGCTCTTTGCTCGCCATTTTGGAAAAGACTCGAGGGACAAAGAGGATCAAAGACGAGTAGAGAGGACCAAATATGGATAGAAAGCGCCAAAGGTGGATAGAGAGGATAAAATATAGATAGTGAGGGTCAAAAATGGATATACAGGAGTAAATATGGATAGACAGGACTCAAATGGATAAAGAAGACCAATTATGGATAAAGAGGACCAAAGATGGATAGAGTCGGACCAAATATGGATAGAGATGATGAAAAGTGGATAGAGAGGACCATATATGGATACAGAGGGTCAAAGGGGGATAGAAAGGATCGGCGATGGATAGAGAGGATAAAAAATGGATGGAGAGGATCACAATGGATAGTTATTAACTCCTTTGATCTTCTCTTGTCCATCTTTGATCCTCTAGCCTCAAGCAAAGCGCCCCCTCCCACTGTTCCGACATCCGCACAGAGGTGACAGCCTAATGATTCTGTCGGGAAAATATTCGGCAGTTAAACTGGGAATTCACAGAAGTCTGTGATCATGCATTGGAATTTTGTTGCCTCGTCGTTTCCGCGAAGATAACAGACCAAAACATGTCAACATTTAGACGACATTACTGAGGAAAAAACGGTAATTCGAGTGTTATGGGTAGCCTTGTTTCACGACCAGGACGCCGCATAAAGTGGACTAAACGTTTTCCATTCCTGAAAATCGTACGTGAAAATAATAACGGCGATGATCATGAGCCGGGTCAGGAAGAAGGGCAGACTTCTAGAAGGACGACCGAAGAACGACTTATTTATGTTGCTTTGTACAACTACAAAGCAAGAACGGCCGAAGATCTTAGCTTTAAAAAAGGAGAAAAAATGGAAATAATCAATAACAAAGATGGAGGCTGGTGGCAAGCTAAATCTCTGGCTTCTGGTGATTCTGGATACGTACCAAGCAACTACATCGCACCGGCCACATCCTTACAAACAGAAGAGTAAGTATACAATATGATTATTCTGTAACAACACAAACTTCGCCCACTGTAAGTGTAAATCAATATACAAATACTCATATAATATGGAGTTTTTCATGATAAAGCCCATTTTGTGACAAGTTCAAACAAACTTACTGTACACTTGTACGCAAATTTGCCTTTAGAAGTGCGAAATATAAACTCATAATTTGCTACATTTGTGCGAAATTTTAAATTCTTGATTTGCTACATTTGTGATATTCGATTTTTTTTTTCCATGACCATATAATAACGATAATATTGCGTAAAGGGCTTGGTTTTATCATAAAAATTGTTTCGCGTTCCGGTCAATGTCGTGTACTTTCTGTTTGTAAATAATGTGATTATAACACGTAAATTATTTGGTTTCCTTGAAAAAAATTTGAAGAATTTAAATCGTATTTGTAGCTAAATTACAACTTTATTATGATTCCAAGTTCCAAAAATATGTACCAAAGTTGGGTTCTGTGTTAGTAGGATATAATAAGTATTTCAATTTACATTCTTTATATTAAATATGCATGACATCAAATAATAATTAACAGTATAGAAGTCTTTCAACTGGACAGTTTCTAGGCAATCGTTTGATATAGCAGTAATATTTTACTGGCATCCATGTAAAATATTGATGGATAGTTTCAAATTTAAAAGCCTAACAAAGCATTAATTGTAATAATCAATTGATGGGGTTAAAAACTACCAGGAAATAAATGCAACAAAATTGGAAAAAAAGAGCATAGGAATTTTTGTTTTTTATGTACTTGAACGTAAAATACAGATATTGTTGTGAATCGCCATAAATGGGCAATGTGCCCATGAGAATTATATTCTAGCGAATGCTATGTGAAATCATGAGTGGTATGATATGCAGTTTAATGGTTAAAAGCCAATGAACAATCATATACCAGGTTTGTCATTCAACATTGAAGGATGTTCTTATAGAAGTCAATAAGCAATTATATATCATGTTCATCCATTCAACATTGCATGTATCAGTACTTAAGAAAGTATAAGAGTTACAATATCTTTTTCATATTTTAGCTGGTTTTTTGGTGCGATTAAGCGAAGCGATGCTGAGAAATTTTTAGTCAACCATGGCGAACAAGGTTCGTTCGTTGTCAGAGAAAGTGAAACACAAGTATGTGGCTACTCTTTGTCTCTACGCGACGGTGAAAGCATTAAACATTATCGAATTCGTGCTCTTGATAAAGGTGGTTATTTCATCTCGAGAAATGAAGTGTTCCGCACATTGCAAGAACTGGTGGCTTTCTACAAAGACAACGCAAGTGGCCTATGTGCACAGCTACAACAACCTTGTCCCCATATCGATACCCCTACCACCATTGGCCTATCCCATGATACAAACGACAAGTGGGAAATCCCTCGTAACTCGATCCGTCTCCTCAATAAGCTTGGACAAGGTCAGTTTGGCGAGGTGTGGCAGGGATTATGGAATGAAACTACGCCAGTTGCAGTAAAAACCTTAAAATCAGGTTCAAAGGCAACCCACGAAACTGCGACAGCATTTTTACAAGAAGCGCAAATCATGAAGAAACTCAAACATCCTAAACTTGTTCAACTTTTTGCTGTTTGTACAGTGGGTGATCCTATTTACATCATCACTGAACTTATGACCAATGGCAGCTTGTTGGAGTACCTTCAAAGTGAGCATGGTCAAAGACTAAACCTCCCACTGTTGGTCGATATGGGGGCTCAAGTTGCTAAAGGTATGGCATACCTGGAACAGTGTCAATATATCCATCGTGATCTTGCAGCGAGGAATGTTTTAGTTGGTGAGAAAAATATTGTAAAGATTGCTGACTTTGGTCTAAGCCGTATTATTAATAATGATGAGTATATTGCGCACGAGGGTGCAAAGTTTCCCATTAAATGGACTGCACCCGAGGCAGCTTTGTATCATAAGTTTACTATCAAGTCTGACGTGTGGTCGTTTGGGATTCTACTCACTGAGCTAATTACCCGAGGGCGGATTCCGTATGCAGGAATGACGAACTCTGAGGTTTTGAGAAAGGTTGAAGTTGGATATCGTATGGAGCAGATGAAAGATTGTCCTGATGCTTTGTATCAAACGATGTTAGAATGTTGGAAAGCAGTTTCAGAACAAAGACCAACATTTGAAACATTACAATGGCAGCTAGAAGATTTCTTCACCACTGAGAAGACCGACTATTCAGACGCACAGTGACTTTGTTAATTAATGCTACTAACACAAAACTAAAATATATATTACTAGTATAAAGAACAGCATAATAAAATATGTGTAACCTTTCAAAATCACGAATAATATTTTCCAAACTGCAGTGCAGCAGTGGTAAACGAAGAAAGAGAAACTTGCTCACAATCCAGATCTTTATTAAATGCTCAAATATTACTAGGTGGGTTGAAGTAAGCGTTGTGACTTAAATCTTTCCATATCTTTCATGATATGAATTTATCACACCGTAAATATGTTAACAATTGCGCTTGCTAAAAGTCGAAAACCCACCTTAATCCTTATGGATGATGTTCGTTATACTATTAAACCTACTTACAGAACTCTGCTTTCTCGTTCTCTTCGTATACTAATATTTAATTGTGAAACTACACAATATCGATTGCTTTGTACTGTACTATAAAATAGGCTGCATTATTTAGCATGTAGGAAATAATATAACATGAATATAATATCAATGCTTTGTAATGTTAGTCATATTTGTAACTAATAATATATAATCGTATGCTTAGTAATTGATTGTGTAAACTTTCCAAAATACAAATTTTAGACAATAGACTGACTGTTGTGTGTATATATTCCTATATAAATTGTGTTTTTGATCATTTTTAATAGTTTAACTCTCGGGGAGGAATTGTGACTTATAACAACACATAAAAGTTAAAAGAAAACCCAATACATGCATTAAAATAACCTGAAAACCCAACGTAATGTCTAATGATACGACTATTACAATTTAGTAATTTACCAGACATAATTAACTAACGCTCCGTTAAGTCTTGACCATCTTTACAGGATAACACAGCAACAGCCACCACTACTTCTGTTTCTGGTGCTGTAATTATTAGTACCATAATAAGTTCTTGGTGGTGCTTGAATAGCTGGTCTGCTGGCTGGTGCACCAATACGGGCTGTTGGTGAATTTTGATAACCACCTAACTGGCTAGTAAGCACCATCCTCATTGGTTGTTCATAGTTGTTTCGTAACCAAGCTTGTGTACACGTCATCACCTTGGCAACTCTTCTACGCTCTCCACCAATCACCACATTTCCCGTCACCAACATGGAGCTCTGCACGGAGGATAGCTCCAGAAATCGGTTGCTCGAACCGCGAGTGCTGGTGTCTTCAAAAAAAACTTTGTCTTTGAGGATATCGGGTGAGAAGAGAATACAAAGCGCTATCAGGTCTGGGATCTCATCCTGGCTCAGTTGGTTGTAGTTTGTTGAATACTGTGTCAATCTTCTTGGTACGTTTTGGTGTAAGTCTAAAACCTAAAAACGATTTTGTAGAGCTTTTCAAAGCAAGATGCAACGGATTGTCCGTGTCCGTGCTATCAATTGTACGGAAAACGTTCTACGTTCTGCAGCTTTTGGTTTTGATAGGTCGGTTACCAAATAATGACCGAAATATAGTTATATAGATCTTCAACAAAGTAGTACTTGCTAGTCCAATTTCATATGGATACTAACATTTTATACTATAGTATAGTATCACAATAAACTTGTATGTTTCGTTTTAACCTAAAACATCAGCAGGGATGAATAACAAAAGTACAGGGGCCGGTTGTACGAAGGCCGTTTAGCTTAAACGGTGGATAAGCCAAAATTAAAAAACACTTCCACACACTAGTTTGGTGAATGACTGAACTTAACTCTTATGCCCTTAATATGTAGTTGCAAATATAATTGTTCTATTCAAGTTGAAATATTTTAGCTTGGTCGTTCGATGAATGTATAGACTTGATCTATATTTTCGAGTTATCCACCGCTTAAGCTAAACGGGCTTCGTACAACCGGCCCCAGAAGCGTAAATAAATTACTAAATTACTCAGTAGACCAATTTAGTACTAACTTATATATTGTATAATGATATTTTGCATGGCTATAGCCTAAAGGCTCTTTTCCACTCGTCGCAAAAACAAAACTACTTTCATCCAATCAGCTTATAGGCTTCACGCTTTATTCTGGGTGTTGATATTTATTCTCGTCTATGCCAGTGCTCTTCGCTCGGTTTACATATATATATTGAACTAATAATGTAACTAGCTACCATTTATACAAAGTGTCTGTATCTTTCTATATGGTACGTTTTATGGTGATTGTACAGCTATACCATGCCATCAAACGATATCATTAATAAGGACAAAATACAAGGGCGAATTAAGCGTGAAAAATACAGAGCTATTAAATTGACATTTGTATAAATGCAAACACAAAGAAGACGTACGAAATTGCGGAAGTGTTTCAGTTGAACAACTTACAGAACAAACGCAGCTCAAATAATACATCAACTGTGCTTTAGGATCATTTGGAACGGTAGTTGTGGCGCCAAATTCCTTCACACCAACTTGAGATCTTTCCAAAAGAGCCATCGTTCTTTTATTACTGAATACTGGCTGATTATTGCTGCACACTTTACTGTAGTTTACCTACTGCGACACCACTTGAATTTCATGTCACGAGGTCAGAAAAAATTCCCGTTCTCGGAACAGAGCCGCCTTCCAGTGTAGTATTATTCTTTGAATGTTAAAATAGTTTGGCAACCATATGCGGCGGAAAATGCACACGGGCAAGAAAAAAGAGCTACTGGCATACTACGTTGTGAAATTTATTGCAGCTGAAGTTCACAGTATTTATTTGCGATGTAATTTACTTGACTTTTCCAGTTAAGATTAGAATCTACGTAGATTCCCAAGTATTTAATACAATATTCTTGTTTTAGTTCTTTTCCATTCAGACATAATTTAAAATTTAAGGACATTTCCTTTTGTGGAGGACGGAAGATGACAAAATTTGACTTTTCTACATTCAGAGAGAGTCGATTTGAACACAACCTGCATGTGTGTACATTATTTAGCTCGTTATTTAAATCGTTTTGTAACGTAAGCAAACTTTTGTGTTTATAGAAAAGATTTGAATCGTCTGCAAATAAATGAAAATCTAAGAGTTTTGAACAATTGAAATCATTTACGTAT
Source organism: Trachythela sp. YZ-2020 (assembly GCA_016169945.1). Lineage (NCBI taxonomy): Eukaryota > Metazoa > Cnidaria > Anthozoa > Malacalcyonacea > Clavulariidae > Trachythela > Trachythela sp. YZ-2020. Next base: position 6,861,969 of record JADLSH010000389.1, read on the forward strand.
AGCAGGAACAGTAATGGTCCCAGTACCGATCTTTGTGGAATACCACAAGATAGTGTTAGTTGTTCTGATAATACGTTATTCAAAGAGACAAATTGTTTTCGATTACTAAGATAGGATGCAAACCAATCTTTTGCTATCCCTCTAATTCCATAATGCACAAATTCCACACTTGCTAAAGTCCAAAAGCACACCATGAATATTGACGCTCATCAATCGCTTTTTGCATATTGTCGATACTCAAAATTGCATGATCAGTAGAATATCCAGTACGAAATCCAAACTGTTTGTTGTAAAGAGTATTATTTTTGTTGAGAAAAGCTATCAATCTATTATACATACGTTTTTCTAAGAGTTTGTTAATAATCGATAGAAGAGAAATAGGTCGATAATTATTTAGATTAGTAGACAAACCTTTTTTGAATACAGGTATTATACTCTTGCTAGCTTAAAGCTGTCAGGGACAATGCCACTTAAAATACCAATTTCCAGAGGTGTTGCTATAACACTTTTAATTATTTTTAATACTGAAATTGGTTCTTTTCTATCTCCAATGATGTTATAGGATATATAAAAAAACTATCACGTTGAGGAGTTGTTAAATAATCCAGTGGTGATTCTTGTACTTCTGGTATCTTATTTGATAACTGATTGCCAATGTTAGTCAAGTACCTATTAAAGGCATTTGCAATTAACGATGTATCTGTAATTTCACAGTTATTTTCAAGGATCAGTTTTAATTTGTAGGTTGATCTGATTTGGGGTTACTATGTATAATTTTTTTTATTCCTCTCCATACTCTTTTGCTATTATTAATATTAGAGGCAAAGTATAAGAACGTTCAAGTAATAAAAATTATCTGTAGAAAGGACTATGTCTGCTTTAGCGACATAGATATGACTTTGTCCATTTTAAAAATACATTAACACCGATACTAGAAATACAAGTACTGAAGCCAGTAAAGGAATATTAATTCCCAAAATCCCATTTGCAGAGTTTAGATGTTTATCAACAATTCTACGCAAGTCCTGTAGGTCTTTTTCTAGCTTCAGCCGTTTATCTTTCTCCGTATCCAGATTATCTCTTAAATGAACATATGTCTTCGTGATGCTTTGTATTTTGTCTGCTAGAGCGGAAATATTTGTCTCGTGCCTGCTGTCAACTACTTGAAAATTGAGTTTCGTTTTCGATAAATCATCTTTAATATTCTGCTGTTTTTCCTTCAAATTCGTTATATTTGTTCGAAGTTGAACTTTAACGGCGTCTATCTTCGTCGTAACGTTCGCAAGTGAAGATCTCAACTGCGTTTCAAAGTTCTCTATCTTTTTGGATAAACCTGTGCTGGTCCGTGAGATTTGGTTGCGGAATGTCTCCTGTAGGCTGCGACGTGTGTCGTTCAACACTTTTTCAAGATATTGTTTATCTTGTGTTGTTACAATTGTAGTATTTTTACTCAAAAGCGCGAGCTTCTTTTCTACCATCTTAACTTCATAGTACAACGCTTTCGAATGGTATTCCACTGTCAAATGTAAGGTAGTGTTGTGATGCGACATTTGTTCCAAAGCCTGTTGGAATTCAGTGTTCGTTTGATTCAAAGTCTCCAAAAGTTCGTTATTATCTGCTGTAGTTAAACTACTCAATTTGTCTAGTTCCTTTTTAAGATATTTTACAGCTACACTGAAAGAACTATTAATATGAGTCAAATCGTTACGTAGACTTCCATTAATCTTATTCAATGCGGTGCGCGTCTGGCTAAGGTCACCCTTGACGTCCTTCAAGATATTGCGCAAATGTAGTATCTTGTGATCTGAGGTAGTGTTAATTCTTAATAGACTTAAAGTTAAGTTATCTACCTTCGAAATAAGATTGTCGAGATCATTTGTTATATTCTCAAAACTGTTGTTCATATGAAACCGTAGTTTCTTGTCAGCTTTCACTTGAATTCGCAAGTTGTTATCAATGGAATCAAAACGCGCGTTAAGTTTGCGCTTCCATGTGAATTCGGAGTCGTTGATTCTGTGGTCGATTAATGACTTGAGTGCAATGTTCGATCCACTATAGTCTATCTTTCCTTCGTTACTGTTGCGTAGGTTATCATACTGTTTCTTTAGCGATTCATATCTATTTGTATTCGTGACGGAAATGCTAAGAACGACGCCAAATAATACCGTAAGCGTGACGGAAGCTACCACCGCAAGTATACAGAAGAATCGTCTGCCAGGTTTACAGCTTTTTCTTTTGCGTTCAGCCTCTTCTGGCAGAAACATGGCAACACTGTCGTTGTCCATCATGTCTGTATGAGAAAGACTCGACTGATGACGATGTTTGGATTAAATTGCAAAACCAGTGAGCACGCAGCTTATCAGCTATTGACTTGTGAAATCCAATAATTGTTTGTCCACATGACAATAATCTGTCAAATAAGAAGCTCCTCAGGGTATATTATTGCCTACTGCGGTCAAGGACATGGCCTGACGTATCGACAATAATATTTAACTGTGACGTCGAAATGCTTGATCTTTATAAACTAGACTCCGTATAGAAGAGCAAGTTTTGTGAACAAAGCTTGTAAACCAAACGAAGCATGTGGTGTAGTAATTATGTACGGTTTAATTATATCGGGACTGCGCATGTTCAGTTTTTTCGAGGAAATTTTCCTTGATACATTTAATTTCGGCATTGTGGTTTTTGGTAAGTCATTGTTCATTTCAATAATCATCGAAGAGGTTCGGGGTTGCTTCCTTGCGGAACAAATTTAGAAAATATACAGTAGGTGGCGGAAATTTCGTTCGCATGTGGTATGTGGGGCAATTGCCCCCAATCTGAATGGATGAATGAATGAACAATCGGCCGGAATCGGACAACTTTCGAGGGTCAGCACGAAACATCATAAGCTGATGAACTAGTAGTGGCCGTCGGTGCTAGGGGACAAACTGACAAACAACATGTACATGCACATTTAAAAGGCAAAGGGCGAGCAAACCCAGGAAATCTCACCGAGAATTACGACAGGCCACAAGCACAGTAAAATTGACACAATGTGTTACATGACAAAAAAAATTAATCATTTATATGACGTTATACACTAAAAATTACAAATGCTCAACCTTAAATTACAATGATCTATTTACAGGCATAAGTTTGAAAAGTTCAATTACTTTAATATCAACTAGTATATATTTCTAGACCTCATATTTACATCCTAAACCTCCATGCATTTTATTCAACTATGATTCTACATATTATTACATTATTTCCCAATATTACGATCCAATGTTTCGTTCTATAGTCTATATATACATGCAGTAGCTAAATTTAATACTACTGTTCAAAAACGTTCTATTAAATATGTCCAGTCTCGTTTTAATAATCAATTTAAGATGTATGACAGTCCGGTAACCAACGATAAAATAATGACTTGAATATTGTTTTTCACCATTCCATTTGCACCGTTTTCCATCTTTTCCATTCTGTTGCTCAGATTTTGTATTTCTTTCTTTTGCTTTGCATCGTTCCGTGAATCCAGATTTCTTTCATGTTCCAGATTTCCAATCCTTTCTTTCATCTTTTTAATTTCGGACTTTTGACCGGAAATTGCTGAGTCGTGCTTCCGATCCTTTTCTTGGTAGTCTGCTTTCGTTTCTGCGAAATCGTCTTTCATTTCTTTCTGTTTCTTTTGAATATTATTTATGTTTGTTTGAAGCTCTTTCTTTATTCCGTCTACCTTTACATCTAGTTTCGCTACGGACAAACGCACAGATCCAACGGAGTCTTCAACGACTTGAAGTGCTTTGTGCCAACTTCTGTTCGCCCGTGCGATTTCGTTGTTGAAGTTATGTTGCAGAATGTCTCGTGTATTGTTTAACTTGCTACGAAGCTTGTTTAGGTTTCTCTTAGTTTCATTATGAAATTGTAATTGCTTCTTTTCAACATCTTTGACTTCAGCATACAAGACGTCCGAGTGGTATGCTATTTTAAAATGAAAAGTTTCATTTTGCTGAGCCATCAATTTTAAGACTTGCTCGATTTCGGTGTCCGTTCTGTTCCAATGTTTCCAAAGTTCGATTATATTTGTTATGGTAGAATTCTTAAGTGTATTTAAATCTTGTCTCAGATCTCGGACGGTTGAAATGACGAGGGATACCATATCTTTGTGTACAGTTTTATTCAATTGCGTCAGTTCGTTTTGAAGTCGGATGAGGTCATTTCTCGTGTCCTTCAAATTGCTGCGCAAACGAGACATTTTCGAGTCTGAGGAACTGTTCATTCTTAAAACATTTTCGCTTAGATTTGCGATCGCAGAAATAGCAACATTCAAACGGTTCTTCATATGTTTAAAGCTTTTTCGCAAGTCTGGTCCAATATTCGGTGCAGACCTATTGTCAGTTTTCGTTTGTTGTCTTTCCTTTGGAATGCCAGCCGTTCGATTGTCGATATATCGACGCAAGGAATTTTCGATGTCGTTGGTTCTCTTTCTCATTTCGACCCTCGTGTCGTTTAGCTCTCGTTCGTAAAACTCGTTTTCTTTCTTAAGAGAACTGATTTCATGTTCTTGTTCGATGGTTTTCAGAGTAGGATAGAGAAAGGCAAAAATGACTAGACAAACGACTACGAAGATCATGAAAACCCACAAGACACGTCTTACGGAACATTTTTCCTTTGATAACTCCAACTCTACTTGCATTTTTTCCATTGCTTGCTTTGAGAACATCAACACCCAAATAACCAACAGCCTCGGCTATATTTTGCTTAAAAGCTAAGTAAGGTAGCACGTGTTCATTCGTGTAGCCATCTGATTGGTCTGTCGTTGTGGTACAATATAAAGGGAAAGTCCCGCTGGGGGAAACCCCTAAGAGAAACAGACCTCGTTTGCGTACATGAATTTAATAAGCTGCGCATGCGCAAAAGGCCGTTAGTTACTCAGAATATGATGAGTCAAATGCAGACTAGTCCCTAGTCCTCTATACGCGCGTTAGGCTGAGTCAAATGCTCTTATCAAAGGGAATGCGTGGGTTAACGTTAACGCTAAGTAAAATTCACGGGCCTTGAGGATGATATTCTCATGCCTGTAAACGATGACACATCTTTTAGCGAGGTCCGGGCCATGTTCCGCCGAAATATTTGGAAATTTAAGGTTTCGGAAATGCTATTTCCCGCTTTCTGGGGCCGTTTTGCTTAATTAAGGACAAAAATAACAATTCTAATAAAAAGTGCATTCTCTGAAAATCACAGGCCTCTTGAAAGCACGGGCCTGTTGACTTCAGCCATAGAATAAGGATATAGAGAATATTACATGGTTGCGCGGAAATATGGAATTTATTTCGATTGTTGAAGAGAATATTGCTAACACTTATGTTTATATAATAAATATCCTTATTCTATGCTTCAGCCTACTCTGCCTATTGGGTAATCCTCCACTGATCTGATTGGTTAAAATGAAGGAGGACCACAGCAAAGACAGATACCTTCAAAATGGCTGACAATTATGTAATTTTCAATATTAATCGAATCTATATTGAATATTTAAATTAGTTATAATAATGCTGCCTTATTTAATGCTGAGGTTAAGTGACCTTAAGTGTTCTTAATTCTATTCTCGTATTAAATAGTTTACACACTGATAAAATTCCATGGAGCATAAACTTAAACTACTTAAACTGAAACAATCTTTTTGCGAAATTGTCCTTGCGCATTTATAGCAAGATATCTTTTCCCAACGGGTTTTAAATTTAGACTATTTAGTTCGAAAACTTTATCCAGTTTGTCTCTACTTTCATTTGCGGCTCTCGTATTGAAATAACCAACACCTCGCTCTAATTCTACGTCACTTCCTGTCGACGAACCTCCGTAACATCCCGATGTCGAGCACTCGCTATCACTCGTCGCACCTTCGGTGGTCTTCGTTACTTGTCGTAATTGCGATAACGATAGGGACTTTTGCTTAGTATTTGCGTCTGTCACGCCTTTAGACGTTTCTGCGAAGAGGTTCGGGGTTGCTTCCTTGCGGAACAAATTTAGAAAATATACAGTAGGTGGCGGAAATTTCGTTCGCATGTGGCGGTATGTGGGGCAATTGCCCCCCATCTGAATGGATAAATGAATGAATGAACAATCGGCCGGAATCGGACAACTTTCGAGGGTCAGCACGAAACATCATAAGCTGATGAACTAGTAGTGGCCGTCGGTGCTAGGGGACAAACTGACAAACAACATGTACATGCACATGTAAAAGGCAAAGGGCGAGCAAACCCAGGAAATCTCACCGAGAATTACCACAGGCCACAAGCACAGTAAAATTGACACAATGTGTTACATGACAAAATAATTAATCATTTATATGACGTTATACACTAAAAATTACAAATGCTCAACCTTAAATTACAATGATCTATTTACAGGCATAAGTTTGAAAAGTTCAATTACTTTAATATCAACTAGTATATATTTCTAGACCTCATATTTACATTTTACATCCTAAACCTCCATGCATTTTACTCAACTATGATTCTACATATTATTACATTATTTCCCAATATTATGATCCAACGTTTCGTTCTATAATCTATATATACATGCAGTGGCTAAATTTAATACTACTGTTCAAAAACGTTCTATTAAATATGTCCAGTCTCGTTTTAATAATCAATTTAAGATGTATGACAGTCCGGTAACCAACGATAAAATAATGACTTGAATATTGTTTTTCACCATTCCATTTGCACCGTTTTCCATCTTTTCAATTCTGTTGCTCAGATTTTGTATTTCTTTCTTTTGCTTTCCATCGTTCCGTGAATCCAGATTTCTTTCATGTTCCAGATTTCCAATCCTATCTTTCATCTTTTTAATTTCGGAATTTTGACCGGAAATTGCTGAGTCGTGTTTCCGGTCCTTTTCTTGGTAGTCTGCTTTCGTTTCTGCGAAATCGTCTTTCATTTCTTTCTGTTTCTTTTGAATATTATTTATGTTCGTTTGAAGCTCTTTCTTTATTCCGTCTATCTTTACATTTAGTTTCGCTACGGACAAACGCACAGATCCAACGGAGTCTTCAACGACTTGAAGTGCTTTGTGCCAACTTCTGTTCGCCCGTGCGATTTCGTTGTTGAAGTTATGTTGCAGAATGTCTCGTGTATTGTTTAACTTGCTACGAAGCTTGTTTAGGTTTCTCTTAGTTTCATTATGAAATTGTAATTGCTTCTTTTCAACATCTTTGACTTCAGCATACAAGACGTCCGAGTGGTATGCTATTTTAAAATGCAAAGTTTCATTTTGCTGAGCCATCAATTTTAAGACTTGCTCGATTTCGGTGTCCGTTCTGTTCCAATGTTTCCAAAGTTCGCTTATATTTGTTATGGTAGAATTCTTAAGTGTATTTAAATCTTGTCTTAGGTCTCGGACGGCTGAAACAACGAGGGATACCATATCTTTGTGTACAGTTTTATTCAATTGCGTCAGTTCGTTTTGAAGTCGGATGAGGTCATTTCTCGTGTCCTTCAAATTGCTGCGCAAACGAGACATTTTCGAGTCTGACGAACTGTTCATTCTTAAGACATTTTCGCTTAGATTTGCGAACGCAGAAATAGCAACATTCAAACGGTTCTTCATATGTTTAAAGCTTTTTCGCAAGTCTGGTCCAATGTTCGGTGCAGACCTATTGTCCGTTTTCATTTGTTGAATTTCGTTTCGAATCAGGTCGGGAATTCGTTCGTCAGTGAAATGTCGCAAAGAGTCGTTGACTCTCTTTCTCATTTCGAACTTCGCGTCGTTTAGTCCATGTATGTAAAACTCGTTTTGTTTTGTCTTCATAGAGTTCACTTCATGACGAAGGTCCTTGTACATTAGACCAAGAAAGATAAAACCAAAAATAGTGAGACAACCGATTACAACGATCAGGATGCCCAACGAGAATCGTTTTGTAGAACATACTGTTGTTAGTTTTTCCTTTGATGACTCCAACGATACTTGCATTTTTTCCATTGTGCCTGCCATTGTGTGGGAACATCAACACCCCAATAATGAACAATCTCGGCTATATTTTGCTTAAAAGCTAACATCGTAAGGTAGCACGTGTTCACTCGTGTAGCCATCTGATTGGTCTGTCGTTGTGGTGCAATATAAAGGGAAAGTCCCGCTAGGGAAAGAACCTAACGTAACAGACCTTGTTCATGTATATAAATAAATACGCTGCGCATGCGCAAAAAGCTGCTAGTTACGTTGACTCGGAATATTTATTTATTTATTTATTAGATTCGCCAATATTACAATACATAACACAATAACAGCATACAGTATGACAAAACAAGACATACGACTATAGGCATGGCAGGGTACGTGACCGCAACAGCGTGAGCCAATTACTGCGGACCCGAACAATATGCTGGCAGTCTTGAATTTGGAGGCAAATAAGTCGTATGTAGCTAGTTCAATTTTCTTTGTGTAAACGATAAATGATTTTATTAGTTTCGAGCATTTAGTGTGGTGTCGAAAATAGGCGTGGTGACCATTCGAAGCTTGGTGTCTTAAACTGGGTAACCATACCGGATGACCCGATGCAATCTGGTAAGTTTAATTAAACAAGCTCGTAATCTGATTGGTTAAAATGAAGGCGGAAAACAGCAAAAGCAGTAGCTTCAAAATGGCTGACATTTATGTAATTTTCAAAATTATTCGAATATATGTTGAATAATTAAATTAGTCAACGCTGCCCTATTTAATACTTAAGTTTTCTTCTGTTCTCTTATTAATAGTTTATTCACTGACAAATACTTAAACTGAAACAATCTTTTTGCGAAATTGTCCTTGCGCATTTATAGCAAGATATCTTTTCCCAACTGGTTTTAAATTTAGACTATTTAGTTCGAAAACTTTATCCAGTTTCTCTCTACTTTCATTTGCGGCTCTCGTATTGAAATAACCAACACCTCGCTCTAATTCTACGTCACTTCCTGTCGACGAACCTCCGTAACATCCCGATGTCGAGCACTCGCTATCACTCGTCGAACCTTCGGTGGTCTTCGTCACTTGTCGTAATTGCGATAACGATAGGGACTTTTGCTTAGTATTTGCGTCTGTTACGCCTTTAGACTTTTCTGCGTCTATTTGCGACAAAGGACGCGCTTTTCGTGCGTTTGTGGGCGCCAATGTTTCTTGAGATTCTGCAAACAGGCTTTTCTTTCCTTTAATGAATTCGTCTCGTCGCCCGGAATCCAAAAATTGACAGCTCAATGATTTTCTTTCTAAGCGTAGGGGCGCAATTTTCTTGCGAGAAACATCTGCAATTGTTGTCGATTGTGATCGCTTTGCAGTCGCCTTTGGACGGACTTGCTTCGGAGTGGACATATCGCAGGGGGCTTCTATGTACTCGAACGATGTCTCTTGTAATCCTTCGATATCATTATTTATCCTCTTGCTAGTACTCTGTTCATTTTTTGTGAGTTTTTGAACGCACTCTTTCTTGCTAGTTTCGACATTTTTCTCTCGCTCTTTTCTCGAAGAAGAATTTTTCACATTGATCGAGGTGTCATTGCTATTGCTAGGACCACTAGGGGTGACTAGGGTTATCGAGGATGATGATTGTTTAAAGTCTTCACGGTCCTCACTTGTTCCAAATATACCCCCTTGTACCGTGGCGATTTCCTTGAGATCCTGGATATGTTCGTTCAGTGACGTAAGCTGTTTCAAAAGTTCCTGATCTTGCTTGCGTAAAGACATCTAGGACAAGAAATATCGTATTATTTTAAGGCAATAAATATGGTACTACTTTAGGAAATATACTGTGACATCACCCATCAGAATATACTCAAAATGAATGTCGACGAAGTAATAAATATGTAACTTAAAACCAACTTACTGCCTAGCTAACCGTAAATAACTAACAAACTAACTAACTAACTAACTAACTAACTAACAAACAAACAAACAAACAAACTAACTAACTAACTAACTAACTAACTAACCAACCAACTAACTAACTAACTAACTAACTAACTAACTAACTAACTAACTAACTAACTAACTAACTAACTAACTAACCAACTAACTAACTAACTAACTAACTAACTAACTAACCAACTAACCAACTAACCAACTAACCAACCAACCAACCAACTAACTAACCAACTAACCGTAACCAACCAACAAACAAACAAACAAACAAACAAACAAACAAACAAACTAACTAACTAACCAACCAACCAACCAACTAACTAACCAACTAACCGTAACCAACAAACAAACAAACAAACAAACAAACAAACAAACAAACAAACAAACAAACAAACAAACTAACTAACTAACTAACTAACTAACTAACTAACTAACCAACTAACTAACTAATTAACTAACCAACCAACTAACCAACCAACTAACTAACTAACTAACTAACTAACTAACTAACTTAACGAACTATCTATCTATCTATCTATCTATCTAACTAACCAATTAACTGGAAAACGAACAAACTGCATACTGCATATTAAAAATTGTCTTTATACAAGTTGAATTAAATTTCTTTATTTTCTGAAACGATCCTTTGTTGCTCAATACAGAACCATTATTTTCTGTTGTTTTAAGAAATGCTGCGTGAGGCCGTTTTCCTTAAGTACACTCGTTTCATTCTCCAAAGTAAACACACTAAGGACATCCCGTGATTATCTTCATAAAGCTAAATTTTTCTATCACGATAAACATAATTTAGCACGCACTTGTCATGAGACACTGATCATTTACACCACTGTTTACACAGATATCAATCATTCAATCAGTCATCTTGTTTTTTTGTGTGATTGAGCCTGCTCTTGAGGTATGTGAATGAGCCGAAAAACCTTGTTCTTTAGGAGGATATTGTTAGTCTGAAAACACTTTGTAAAATGTTTGCGTGCACGGACATGCATGTGAAAAGCGATTAGTGTGAACAGCAGTCGTATTATGCAAAACGTGGCTTTATACAAATGTAAACAAACTTTAATACGTCTGAAGGTGAATACTTTGGAAAACATTTGAGAAATGAAGATAAAATAGACAAATTGTTTTGTGATTTTTGTCCTTTGTAACGAAACAAAGCATAAATATATGTAGCAACCAGCAAGCCGCGAAGGTTAAAGATAGGTTAATTGTTCTGCCAGAAGTTCTTGTCATTTTCAATCAATGTTTATCGTTCGCATATGGAAAGCATAAAACTAGGCGTAAACAGTAATTTAAGTCTGGTCATTATTGTTTGAGTTATGAATAATGAAGAACAATTTTAACGAATATAATTATGTCCGACCCGAGTTCCGAGCCATGAATCATGCAGAATCAATTCCCGGCGGATCTACTAACCCTGCGCAGTTGCGCGCAATGCGTCTGGCTTTTTCCCACAATTTTCACATGCCTGCATAACAATAGTCTACTTACAGTATTAATGCCAATACTGTCGAAATTTACATTACAAACGAGCACAACTTGCAAACGATCAATACGACCATTTTACTTCGTGCAGTCCAGTCGAACGTAATCACATCAAACGTATCCATCCATTCATCATTTCTGTGTTCAAAGTAAGACGATTCGAAAATTGCAGTCCCGTGTGGTTTCGCTTGTGTGCCGCGGATTAGCCGGTAATTTAGGAATGTACACAAAGATAAAATTAAACAATTCAATGTCATTTACGGCATAAATTTATTTTCCATTGCCAAAGGCAATGTATTTTGCGCTTCCTGCGCGATTTGGGTTGGGTGGAATAATGTCCATTTTGTAGAATAGCGCACTTTCATTCTGTCGTTCCGACAGAAGTACTATGGAGAAAAAGGAATGCCTTGTACATTTAGTATAGATGGTGTGAAACCAATATCGGTTAGGTTTGACGCGTGCTTACTGTTACTAAGTACATAGCCACAATAACTTCCTGATGAGGGGCATTGGCTCGAAACGTCGTCATAGTACTTTTTCAGGTAGTTCAAAGCACGGCAGCTTATTGTGGAAAACTATTCCTGCACTTCACCGGTTCACATCGAACCAGCTGTGTAGGCTGATCATGCTTTGATCAAAATGTGTGACAAACATTTTTGCGAGCAAAATTTTGATGATGCAACTGTGCTCATCATAAAAATTGATCCGTTCTTGAAATGAATCCTTCATCTTATCTTTCCACACAGATTGTCTTTCTATATATAAACATCACACTTTAGTGTTATTTGAACTGATTTCTCAGTAATTTCCTGCTAACACCTTGTCCTATGTTGATACGATCGGATATCAACTATAATGCACTGAAATTATCTTTTGAGAACGATTCCGAAATATACAGTATATATACAGAAACAAATTGTCAAATATGATCATTTATCATTACTAACTTATATTATGTTTCTAGCTCCCGTCTTTGCCTTTCTAGTTTAGTTGATCTATATCTGGTATATCTATCGACTCTGATTAACTCGTAAGTCCTAAGGCTTAACGTAGACTGCGGTCTTGAAATATATATCTTCTGGACCTGCATAAACATACAAATCTTACTATAAACTTCTCTAGGAACTTTCCTCGAATTACCGTACCGGGCTAGTTATTGGTGGTTGTGATGACTAGACAACTAAGCCATTAACATAGAATGCATTATCACTTATCACTAAAATGTTCCACACTGATCTATCTCTAGTGATCGAAACCGGCGCAAGTTAAAAATTTGAATACCATATTATCCGTAATAAGCCTATTCGGAAATCGCCACAACTTGATAGCTATCAGTTTATCAGTACCAACCCATAATAATCACTAAATTGTGATAAAGAATACGCTCATTAGCGGTTTCTTTGAAATGAAAAACAAATGATTTACTTACCATTTCTCGTCTTAACGTAGCTATACACCGTCCCAAACGTTTCCCAGCATCTTGTGTATCAGTTGCCCTTTCTTTTACACACTGTTTACCTCGTTCTTTTTTCTTGCTTTCGATTGAAAACTCGGGGAAAAAATCGGACTGTGGCCTGACTGTGTTTACTCTTCTTTGACTTATGTCTCGTCTGCGTACTACCGGTTTCACCAAACCCTCTTCTCGTCTCTCTTCGAAAACATCCAGCGAAGTCTCACGAACATAAGAACTCTTTCTACGCAAGCACACTTCAGAGCGACTCCGTTCTAAGCCCGACGCTTTCTGCGTCTTCTTCGTGTCTGGTGTATTAATCACGCCGCATCGAGCGACATTGTTTGTAGAGCTAAACCCAAGGCTTGTACTTTTTGCTTTTGATCTCTTCAGCAGCAGTTTTTCTTCTACGTCTTTATACGGGACAATTGTTTGCGATATTGTTCGTCTTACTACCACAAAACTCCCGGCAGCCATTTGTGAAGGCTTCGTCAAGTAACTTCGCGTTGTTCTGCTTTTCGCAACCGAGTTGTGCAAACTCTGGCTTAGCTGTTGTCAATATTTGAACGTACGTGTGTTTAAAGTTGATGGATTAGTGAAGTCTAACACTGTCTCATCACACTGCGATGAATATTTAATTAAATCTTCGGATGTCAGGTGTCAGCACTTTTAGATGAGGCAAGACACAAGTATTATGTGATATTATGGCTATTAACTGCGCTCTTTAGTGAAGCTCAGCACAATAGTCGCTAAATATCACAGTGTTTTTAATTACTGTATTTATTTAATGCGATATTGTTTCGTTGCCGGCGTTTCCTTTACTGTGGGCGGATGACAACAAACCTATTTTAAGCTGACTCAGCTGAGACTAGGATGGTTTCAAATGTCAGGTGGCGTTTTGGTATGCTCACTTATCCTTCCTATCGATCTTTCATTTCAAATTATCTTTTTTGAATGATGGATGAAGTGCCAGAATGAAAGCTCATTTCCGTATCATCTTTACATATAGTGAAGAGTGAAAAATTTGATGTAATACTATTGTCATACTATTTTTCTTCAAAAAGTGAAAGATTATATATACTCGCAGATATATGTACGCTTACGTACCTATTTTTACTGTTTTAACCTTTCTGTAAAAATAAACTTGGGTCCGCTGTGTTATCAAAAAGAATCAACCCCCCACAGGAAAACCTCGACACTCCCCTCCACAGTAAAATAACACTCCCCCCAACTATTAAAGTTTTAATACTCCCCCGGAATCATATTCGAGTGGGCGGAAATAAACCGGAAATGATTTACGACGGCGCGAATGTTTTGAAAATGTCTCTTCGGCAATCTGATTGGTCAATTCGCTATTTCTGCCGGTCTACTTCCGGTGTTTTTCCTTGACGTCATGTTGTGATGGATCTTCGCTTTGAGGAAAGCAAAAATTTGTGAAGAAATCTTGGCCTTTGGTGAGTAATCTCTCAATTTCTTTGCAATCCCAGCAGATAATTTGCATTTTTTATCGAAACTAGAACGCTGAATAATTTTCCCAGCAAATTCTGGGCTTATTTTTGTAAAGGATGTTCACAAATTTCGAGGATTTTGTCACGAACTGCGATTTGTTGTGTTGCATTTTTTGCATTTCATGCAAAATTCTGATGTTTATATGGGGTATATTTTCCCATATAAAGCAGTGCTTGTATTCCTTCAGGGAAACTTGTATATAATAGCTAGCCCTATAAAGAGGGCTATTCGTATATTTATTGTCCGTGTTTGCACGATTTACCCAAGAAACTCAAAATTTTAGAACATATGTAAATACAATTTTTGATCGACTCGATTCAATATTTCAGTTCCTTGCAAAGTAATTTGCGGTCAAAATCTTGCTTCCATGTACTGTGAGGATATAGATTTTCACGATTAAAGCTTCAATCTTAATAACTGTAACTGAATCTAAGATTTAAAAGTTTTGTTTTGAAAAAAGATGTTCGTAGGATTGTAAATTACATGGCTTCACTTCCTGTCAGCATTCACGGTTTGTAAATTTCAATCGTGTTCAAAATTTCCGCACTTTATTTTCAACTATATTTCCTGCAAACGTTGTTTGATGTCCGTAGATTCAAAGCATTTGTTGTCAAGTTTTTATTTTGATGCTGTTTTTGTGTAAAGATGGAAATTTTTGTGAATAAAGTGTGAAATATATGCTGTTTGTTTACTTTTGATGTGTTGGTGTGTTATGGACTATGTACATTTCAAAAATGCCTGGCATAGTGCCTGGCATAGTGATTTGTGTTTCTCATTTCTAAATGTTTTAGTAAAAGTTTTGAAATCTTTAACATAAGTGTTATGGATATATATTTTGCTTCTAGCTGTACTGTACAGTTCAAAACAATGCAATATTGTGATGCAATATTACTGTTCAATTTTGAAATGCCATAACACTCCCGATGTACTCGACGGCCCTGTAACAGTTTTGTTCGTACGTAGGTGTGCAAGCATCAGGGCCATGTGATTGGATAAAATGAAAAGAACTCGAGAAGAGCACGAGAAAGTTTACGGTCAACACAGGGGATTTCAGCATCCAGTTTTAGCACCAGCCCCAGTTGGCCTTGGTGGCACTTTTGATTCAATACAAGAGAATATTGCTGTATCCATGGGACAGTATCAATCTAATCCACAGCTACCTCCTCAAAATTATCCGTAAGTTATTTTCTCTTAAGGTTCCATACTTCCATTTAAAATAAGATGAAGTATGGCAATTATACACACTGAGTTTCATGTTGCGATTTGAAGCAAGAACAGCTCTACAAATCTTGATCATTTAGGTGTTACATTGGTGTATGCCAAGACATTGTGTGCTTAAGCTATTTATTGTTGCTTCATTTTCACGTTTAGTCAAGGCAAGACACAAGTATTATGTGATATATTAACTGTGCTCTTTAGTGAAGCTCAGCACAATACTCGCTAAATATCACAGTGTTTTTAATGACTGTATTTATTTAATGCGATATTGTTTCGTTGCCGGCGTTTCCTTTACTGTGGGCGGATGAAAACAAATCTATTTTAAGCTGACTCAGCTGAGACTGGAATGGTTTCATATGTCAGGTGGCATTTTCGCATGCTCACTTTCAATTTCTAAATTATCTTTTTTGAATGATGGATGAAGTGCCAGAATGAAAGCTCATACTTGTCATACTATAAATATTTTTCTTCAAAACGATATATGTATGCTTCTACAAATCTTACACAGCTTGATCCTGTAGGTGTTACATTGGTTTATGCCAAAACATTGTGTGCTTAAGCTGATGGTGTTTGTGGATGGAATATTTGAATGAAAATTTATATACTTTTAGACCTAGCCAGGAGCAGTTGTGAAAAATGCAACTTTAGGCCCTCTGGCAGGAATTGAACCTGCGGCCCTGTGATTCCGGTGCAGCGCTCTAACCAACTGAGCTACAGAGTCCAGTTGCTGAGCATTAACTGCAAGTATGTGTATATATATGGGAGGGATGCCAGTATATGGGTAAATACTAAGATTTTTCTCGTTCAATGGGAATAATAGCATGCTTAAGCTATCTATTGTTGCTTCATTTTCTAGGGTTCCAGGGCCTGCAGGTCCAGGGCAAGGTCATAGTCCATTGCCTTCCCACCCACAGGTAAAACATAATTTGACAATTCAGTTCGTATTGATAAAAATACTGTTGTTTTCATCTAAGGATGAAGAGTCAGTTACAGATGAAAATATTGTCTTTTCTAGGCTCACATGCATCCCCCTGGAGCTCAAGCTCACATGCAAGGACCTGGTGGTCCAGGACAGCAACAATTTCAACGACTAAAGGTACATCACAATGATGGTCAAAGTAAACATACCATTACTGATACTCCTCAAGTAACTCCAAGAGCAAACTCACTATTTCTAAACTACTATTTTTTGTGTATGTATAAGGTTGAAGATGCTTTGTCGTACCTTGATCAAGTGAAAATGCAGTTTGGTAATCAACCTCAGGTTTATAATGACTTCTTGGATATCATGAAAGAATTTAAATCACAAAGGTACTTAGAAGAGCTTTGGTTTGCAATTATATTAATACTGTACTATCCTATATATAAAGTATGCAAATACCTAGGGTATTGTATAACATACAGACGAAGGGCCTTTGCTCGAAACGTTGAAGTTCTTATTGTATTTTTCAGGTAGTTTTACACAACTCAACCGCCGAATCTTTGCTATACTCTACTCACACTGGCACCGCACGTTCGAGATATTGTATACTGTTTTGGCTCATATATTTCTTACCCTTTTTTATTTCTTTTTCTTCAAAGTATCGATACACCAGGTGTTATCAGCCGTGTTTCAAATCTGTTCAAAGGCCATCCTGAATTGATTGTTGGTTTTAATACCTTCCTTCCACCTGGGTATAAAATAGAGGTGCATCCAAATGATGCAAATTCTATATCCTACACAACACCTCACCAAACAACCTTGCAGAATACAACATTGACTGGCCAGTCCGTGCATACGGTAGGTACATTATAAATTTCCAAGATGATATGATGATTGCCATTTACCTAGGGTTACAATAGGTTTAGGATTGGGGTTCGGAATCCTAAATGCAATCACCCATTAACTAGCAACTACCCTGCCAATGACAAGTAAAATTGTCTGGCGTTAGACAGAGTAAAATACTAAAGTAGGGTGCATTGCAAGCTAATGGGTTAATAGAAGAACATGCAAATATAAAGTGTTAAAATAGTCTGAGTCTTAAATTTCTTTGTTTTGAAAAAATAGATAAGCTTGACAGGAAACCATGGTGGACACAGTGTGCCCCTCGTCTCTTCTTTTCCACATCTCCCGCCCTCGCAACAGCCGCAGCAACAGCAAGCGTCTCAGCAACCACCTACAACTCATGTTCAACAACAGTCACAACATCAGCAGTTGGCAGCACTGTCACAACATGCAACACAACAACAAGCAAAACTTCAGGCCAACAACCTCGGGCAACAACAACAGCCGCATCAAAATCAACAACAGCGACCTCTACACTCACCTCCATCAAATCAAAATCAGGTACAGAGTTATACATGTATAATGTAAGTAGTAAACACATCATCAATATTATTGATCATCATTATTGTTCATTATCACCACCACCATCATCAATATTATTGATCATCATTGCCATCCTCAATATTATTGATCATCGTTGCCATCATCATCTTTAGTAATACAATTACATGTATCACCAACATTGTTACCATCATCATATTAACATCATAAACACTACTATCATTATGGTGACTGTCATCATCACTACCATAATTAACATCACCATCATCATCACCATTGTCACAACCATCATCACTATCATAATCACCATCATCTTTTCACCATCATCATCATCACAATCATTATTGCCACTGTCATCAGTGCCTTTATCACGACCATAATCATCATCACCATCTGATCATTAACATTATTATCTATTTAGCCACAACAACCTGTTGAATTTAACCATGCCATCAATTATGTAAATAAGATTAAGGTATGTGCAATGTATGTATCATGTATTAAGTATAGTAAAGTCAAGGAAAAAACAATGTTGTTGAAATTTAAGAATGACTAATTTCCTTTGCCTTTTCCTAGACTCGTTTCCAAGGACAACCTGACACCTACAAGGCATTCCTGGAAATACTACACACATATCAGAAGGAACAGAAAAATATCAAAGATGTAAGTTTGCCAGATTTTCCATCACTCAACAAGAAAATTGAAAAATATAAGTTCTAACATATCGTTTATGATTTATAGGCTGCTTCACAAGGAGGGATTAAAATAGACCCAGATGTATGTACTTTTATTTACTATATAATTCTGTCTTGTATAACTAGTACTTTTACCAAAAACTTAATGCATTTAAACGTATCTTTTCTTTCATTTTCAGGGACCACATATCACAGAACAAGAGGTTGGTGCTTAAAAATAACCCACTAGAAAACGCATTCAGAATGCTTTCGTCAATGCTTTCCAATTGGGGTTCCATTTGCGTCTCGTTAGTTCAATATTAAAACAACAAAAAAGAGTGTATTTCAATGCCCAAACTGAAAACTAACTCTAGAAATTTGCAAAGAAAGGTTTTTAACATCCACTCTTGTTGTATTTAGATGTACGTTAGAGAAGCGAAGCTTGCGAATGACGTGTACAAACAAGTTGCCAAACTGTTCAAAAATCAAGAAGATTTACTTCAGGAATTCAGTCAGTTTCTTCCAGATGCTAACGGAGCTCAATTGACGGGATTGGTGCGTAATTTTCTTCACCAATCACGACTTTACGATTGATTACTGACAACACAATTATATTTTCAAATCTATTGTAGTTAGTGAATACATCGTTCTCTTTACAGAGCGCCCTCTCAAAACGAGCCCACCATCAAATTACGAGTGCCGCGGCGTCATTTGGTCCGCCAAGTAAAAAGCAAGCATGTGAGTAAAATGTCAAGAACTTGTCGTATTTGAAATTTTTAGTTGTGAGTTGAGACAATTCTATCAGTGAGAATGTAGTTTTCGTAATCTGTATAATGTCTATTTTTGGTTTATTCTCACAGTAAGTTCAAATTCCGTCAAGAGAAGCATTGGACAAGTACGAAGGTCGTCCACTTCTCACCAAGGCAAGGTAAGATTGAAATTGGCCGATAGTTATTCTTCTATTCTGAATGTCTCACAGCGGTGGTGAAATGCAGAATCTCTCTAGTTTTAACATACATTAGGTAACGATAAGTCCAACATTTTGACCAATGGTTCTTTGGACAGAATCTCCCAAAAATTGTAGACCGGGTGGCGAGTTTGCCAGTTTGATTTAGTATAACTTAAAAACTAAACGAGCTATAACACTTAAACAAGTTTATTTGCATTCATGCAATATTGACCGAAATAGCTGCGTTTAAACTTGAGTAAATATTTTTGGAAGTGTCGAGAATTAGCTAAAAATGGCCTATTAAATAATTTGATAACCATTAGCATTTGACGTAAATATTCGTTTCAATGAAGTGAAGTTGAAGTAAGAAGGCCAAATGTTAGAATAAAAGAGCATATCCGTTCAAGAAACATTTCTAACTATGCAAAGAACCTTGTTCAAGTGTAATATCTCTTTTAGTTTTTAAGTTATACTAAATCAAACAGGCGAACTTTTTTGCGCGACCTCGCCCACTTTTGCTCTAAAACTGTGCGCACTTTGGTGTATCTTGATGTGTGTGATTATTCCCTTGATTTTTGTCAGGTGAAGTCAAGGTCTGGCGCAATAAAGGAAATCACTTTGCCTGATCCCAGTAGTGTTGGTTCTGTCGCAGAGTTTGCTTTCTTTGATAAGGTACACTACAACGTCATTGACTAGGTGTAGCCAGGATGCAGCGAGGGTGTAGCGTAATCTATCAAGTTTAGGGCCTCTTATTAAACTCTCTGTTTCTCTAGGTAAGGAAAGCACTGCGTAGTCAGAAGGTCTATGATGACTTTCTTCGTTGTCTCAAGTTATTTAACCAAGAAGTTATATCCAGAGCTGATTTGGTTCAACTGGTCTCCTCGTTTCTGGGGTGCGTTGGAACATTGAGTTTCACTGTAACATTTGTCTCTTATAATCTTGTTTTTTTCGTGGTGTTTAATGTTTTGCACTGCCATTTGTAGGAAATTTCCAGAGCTGTTCAAATGGTTCAAAGAGTTTCTTGGTTACAAAGATTCGAGTCCGATGGAAACGCCAGGCTTCAAGGAACGTACCTCAGGCGAGCTTGCCCATCTTGAGATTGGTGAGGATGTAAACAATAGACAATCAAGCAGGCATATAGTTAGAGATTTGGTCTGTCAATCGGTCAGGCAGTTAGTCAGTCAGTGAGTTAGTCACTAGGTTGGTCAGTCTGTCATAGAGTTTGTCGGTCGCTCAGTGAACAAGGCAGCTAATTTGGATAATTACACATCTTAAGCAATCGTATTATGCCGCTAACACGCCTCAACTATGCTTCATTTAGATTACTCATCATGTAAACGTTGTGGCACGAGCTACCGAGCGCTACCCAAGAGCTACACTCAACCAAAATGCAGTGGCCGCACAGCATTATGTAGAGAAGTGCTTAACGATACTTGGGTATCTTTCCCGAGTTGGTCGGAAGACACGACCTTCTTGGGAACTAAGAAAACACAGTATGAGGAGTACATATTCCGCTGTGAGGACGAAAGATTTGAATTAGACGGAATACTGGAAGTGAACTTATCAACGATACGAGTTCTTGAGGCCGTGCAGAAGAAGCTAGGTCACATGACTTCTGAGGAACAACAGAAGTTCAGGCTAGATAGTTGTCTTGGTGGAACGTCTGAGGTGATACATAAGAAAGCAATACAGAGGATATATGGTGATAAGGCCCCTGATATTATTGATGGCTTAAAGAAGACACCCGCTGTGGCTGTCCCTCTTGTTCTTAAGAGGTATGGAATACATTTTGAAGTCCTTTGTCACGCACAATACGTACCTTTTATTATATACACAAGCTCTGGATATGAGGTATTCTGCAATCTGATTGGTTCTCTACTAGCAGGATATTAGCTCATATCCTGCTAGTAGAGAAATGTAGAAAAATGGCTGGCAGATTTGGACAATTAAATGAAGAGGAAATTCAAGTTTTACTTGAAGAAAGTACGCCAAAATGTTCTGTTCATATCCAGAGCTTGTGTATATACTATATAATAAAACAGTTATTCTACTCACTCTCGTCGTATATGACTGATAGCCGACTCGGCGCTATCGCGTCTCGTCGGCTATCATCTCATATTCGACTCGAGTTCGTAGAATAACTGTTAAATAGTCGCAACAAAATTTGCTGCAACTTCTAACAAAAAGTTGATTTCAACTCATGTTAATGCAAAGTTTACGCATGTACTTTCATGAGGTGTCGTGACTAATACATGAACATTTCAATTAACATTCACTGAAATACGCTAAATATTGTCAGGTTAAAAATAAAAGAGGAAGAATGGAGGTCGGCTCAACGATTGTATAATAAAGTCTGGAGAGACCAAAATGAAAAGTATTATTTAAAGGTAAACCCATCACTATTCACTGCTTCCAACTCCTGAGTTGTCGTTTCGAGTGATTCATGTTAATGACGAATATTTGTATTTATAGTCGCTGGACTACCAAGGCATGACGTTCAAGCAAAATGATCTCAAGGCGATGCGATCGAAGAGCTTGATCACAGAAATTGAAAATATATATGATGAAGTAAGTGGATCTTCTTGTTGTTTACCTCGGGTAGAAGTGTTCTACATTTTTTAGACGTGTTGATACGCACTGGAGCGGGTTCATTTAGTGAGCATGCTAAGTTAGTGAATGCTGGAAAATGGTTGCCTAGGAACTCAATTATAGCAGTTGTGCATATTATGAATAAACTACAGTATTTCCTTAACTTTGTAAAAGGGATTTCATCTCTGATATTTCAATTTAGAAACAAGAGCAAGTTGTAGAAGGAAATGCTGATCTCACTGGACCACACATGGTCTTTACTTACAAGGTATATGGCTGAACCAGATCAACTGCCCATGTATAAAGATTAACACATTAAGCAAAAATGCGCCCTACTCTGACTTACGGCAGACGATTTTTCTCGTAGGATAAGTCCATTCTTGATGATGCTGCTGGTCTCATTGTACACCACATGAAACGTCAGACTGGAATACACAAGGAAGACAAATCAAAGATCAAATTTTTGCTCTATACTTTCGTTCCTGACTTGTTCTTTGCACCAAGGTACGTAGTATATAACAGATGATATCACAAACATGCGGGTCCAGTGTAGTGTAGGTAGTATTCCACAATAAGCTGCCATGGTTTTGTGTATAAAAAGATTATAAACACTTCGGCATTACGAGTGAAAGGTCATGCAGGAAGTTAGTAGTGTCTAGAAGTTCACTTCACCAAGCTTTACTTCCTGTTTTAGAGGTGAATTGAGTGACGATGAAGACTCAGTAAAAGATAGCAATGGCAATGGTAAAATTGCTTTGTTTTAATTTGTAATTAAGGGTAATTGTAGCTGACATTTCTCACCTTTAACAATAGAGTTACATTGACAAATTTTTGCACATTTAGGAAGGGCTGAACTGTCCAACGGACTACCCGAAGCAGAGTCGGTGAGTTACCTTGAACATTGCAAGTATTAAGATACTAAGATCTTGCCACTTCTTACAAGGCAGTACATGGCTAACTATTGATGTCTTTGTTTTCAGGACGATGCGTATAACTTATATTTCGTCAACAGTAATTGGTATATCTTTTTGAGACTTCATCAGGTTAGTGCCGTCGTTTGCGTCTGAAGATGAACAGGTGCAGATAGAAACATTGTCTATTCATTCTCACGATAAATTTCGATGTTTGTAACAAGCATTTTGAAGGTTTCAAGACATGGGACATTACCCTCTAACAGACTAATACATACGTGTTGTTTTAATGTTGAGTGTTTTCATATAACTTTTCACTTTCATCAACAGATGGTGTGTGAACGATTGTTGAAAATGTACCAGCGTTCTGTCGAGATTGCGGAGGGCGAGGCTTCGGATAAGAAACAAAGAAAAGAATCAACCGCAGTCGCATTACGACTGAAGGCTCCCACGGATATTGACGTTGAAGAATATTACCCAGCATTCCTTGATATGGTGCGAAATCTGCTGGATGGTAAGCATAATATCGTCTAAAACCAGTAGTCTCTTATGACGAGTAGGTTGTTGAGCAATATATTATTTGTGTGCTACCAAATACAAGAGTTCTCCATATATTAAAAATAATTAACATAATTTTCCAACTCAGAACTGTCTGTCGACTCTCATCTGCTGCATGATAGTGCTTAGTGATAGTGCTTAGTGAAACCCACCAAATGTATATTTTGTTGTCTAGGAAACATGGAAACAAACAGTTTTGAGGATACGTGTCGAGAGATGTTCGGTGTTCATGCCTACATTGTCTTCACCATTGATAAGCTGGTGCAGAATATTGTGCGACAGGTAAGATGACATATAAAGACTGAACTAACTTTATTTATATCGTATAGTTCTATGGGGCTTCGGTGGCGCAGTCGTCAGAGCAAGCGTCTTTCACTTCTGAGTCTTGAGTTCGATTCTCGCTGAGGACTTTACTCATCACACTCGTGTGAAAAGAGTAAGTCAACGCTCTGCCGAAAGTCGTGGGTTTTCTCCGGGCACTCCGGTTTCCTCCCGTAGGGAAAGTTGACTGGGTGGGTTAGGATATACAGATTAGGAAAGTAATATCACAATTGTTGTAAAAATAGATAATGTAGGCTAAGTACAAAATATATGTAAGCGAGATACCTGATGTAATCGGTCACTGAAAAGCCCCAACGGGGAATGAGCTGAATAATGTATGTATGTAAGCTCTATCAGTTCTAAACCGTTCTTCCTGGAAGTACAGTAAAAGCCATGCCTTATTGGTCCAGCGTTACTACACAGGAATAGGAGGAAACCCAAAACAAACTAAATTTATTTATATTCATCTTTTTAGCTCCAGGCCATAGTCGTAGAAGACACTTGTGTTCAGGTCATGGACTTATATCAACAGGAGCAGACGCGGGAGGGGGCTGGGGGGAACTCTGCCACGCAGGTCCTTCGCCAGGAAGAGGAAATTTCTTATCAAAAGAAAGCTGAAGCGTTGCTGAATGATGAGAACTGTTATAAATTTATTGTGGTAAGTGCATGCATGGTGGAATTAATGCAATGCCTCCCTTAGAAACTTAGGTGTATCAAAAATGTCAAGTTAGTCTCAATTAACTTTCTCTATTCCATGGCTGTAGCACAAGGACAAGACTATTATCACGATCAGTATTGAATTGATTGAGAATGAAGACTCCCATTCTGAAGATATGATGGCAATCGAGGTATATTCATCTTTTTCCATTAAGAATGATGATGGAAATACGATAACACTCCAGAAAGAATGAGAGAGATATAGAACAGCTATACACAGAAAGGTTTTGGGCGTAGTTGTATTCACTTACGAAAGATATTTTCGTTTCTATAGAAGTGGAATGATTATGTGGACAAATTTGTTTCGAATCAAGAGATCCCGATCGAGGTCAAAGAACGGTTAAAAGATAAACCAATATTTTTGCCAAGAACAGCGAAGTATATATTCGTTCTATTTATACTCGATAGTTCTATCTGTTGTAAACTGTTCTCCCTAGAAATTCAGTTAGGGGAATCCCTTATTGGTACAGTGTTACTACTAGAGGGGAACCGGAGTACCCGGAGAAAACCTGTGGTGTTTGGTAGAGTCAAACTGGAAGCATTCTTCCCACATGCGACTGAGGTGAAATTATTATCAGGTAGCATCTTGGTAGATCGATCCCGCTGGCAGAGGTGAAAGGCACATGCACTAACCACTCACTGTACCACCAATACAACACTGATAATTTATTGTCACAGTTCACTGTGCTATAACATCAATAACTGTCGGCTGTAACGACAAAATTAAGTTATTGTTATTTGTGTCCTTTCAGCCCAACGGGCCGGGAAGGCGAGGAGACATCCCCTGATATAGTCAACGAGGATTTTATGGAATGCAAGATCTCTTCTAATTCTTATAAACTGAAGTTTGTCGGAGGTGGACGAAGTCTCTTTTACAGAAGAAAGTCGTTGCCTAAGGCAAGAGAGGTACGCTGGTTATCGTGTTTGTTTGACGTTTATGGCTCTACAGAGTTACTAAACTAACTTTATGTATAGTGGATTGCTCTATAAGTTTCAACTGTTCTTCCTAGAGGTCCAGTAAGAGCCAGCCCTTATTGTTCCAGTGTTACTACAGGAGGAAACCTAAGTAAATTACAAGATGTTTTTTTCAGCATCTCACTCGATTGAAATTGATGTAGAAGGTTTAGGTGGATGGATATTTCGAGTGAAATGTTATACAATATTTCACTCGAAATATCCATCCACCTAAACCTTCTACGGAAACCTAAGTACTCTTTTCACACATTCTATAGTTTGTTCTATACAAAGTTTACTTTCAATTCCATACAGGGCTACCTGGACATCACTCAAAAACTATCGGAAAATTTCCAACATTGGCTTGAAGCGTGGGTGATGGAGAACGTGTCACGTGATCAGAAAAGTACATGTGACCAGTGGTTGGCGGGAAACTCCGACGGTTTACAACAGTGTACGACGATCAAGAAACCTGTGCGAGACAATTTTAAGAACTACACTAAATACTTGGTGGAGTGGCCTGCGCCGGCGATAGCTTCGTCTGATTCTGCTCAAGTGTGACGTGATTTGCATGTGTAAAATATAGATGTGTAGATACTTTCAGATTTCGCTTGAGTCTACACAATAGAATAGCTTGAACAGTTGAACTCGGGGCTGACAATGTGATCCAATTTAAATTATTGTTAAGTCACTACCAGCCTCGACCTCGGGCCATTGCCTCGTGTGCGCTCACGAAAATTCGGGAAGTGTCTATTAATGTACAGTTTGCCTGCGTTAGTGTAGTTTTGCCTGCGAAATTGTTAACTCAATTCTGTTTTTTGAATTGTCGTGCCGCTGTTATATATATCACTTTATGGATGAAATATTTACATCCTATCTTATTTGGTGTGTTAGTTTGTTTATTTTAACCGGTCTTATTTATTCTCATTCTGTGACTGCCGATTAACCACCATCTACTGCACAACAGTACTAAGTGAAATCCACCTACCAGATCCATACACTACTGTTCATCGTTAGATGCAAACGACGGTAAAAATTCTCCATTTCTGAAAATTCTATAAAATATTCCTTGTATAAATTTCCTTCCAAAGTTCGTAAAGGGTCATGGTATAGCTAGATACTTGTCTCGCGTTCAACCAATCAGGATGCAGGTATTCGAAATTTGATTTGAAACCTTGCTTGTGTTTTAAAAAAAGCTGCAAATTTTATCATTTTAAAAGCAATTTTAAAAGGATCTGGCAAACGATACTGTGCTAAATGTCGACTAGGAGTGAAGTTTCTTCTGTACCTGAGCTACCAGCGGAGTCTGCCGGCAGTTCCGTGTCTACTTCTTTGCAAAAAGAGTACGAAGATTTGTTACGTTATGCAGTGGTCACCCCTAAAGTCATAGTACCACAGATAAAAAAACAAACAAATAAAGTACCTGAATCTACCACAACTGAAACAAGCAGTGAATCTTATGAGCAGGATACTAGGGATGTGCAACAAGAGGTTATAGGTTTGCCAAGTACACCAATAATGGCTGATACAGCTCCATATAAACATCGCGCCATGGCACAAAGACCTGATCAAAGATCAGATGGTTTGTTAATATATTTAATAGTATATGTATTATTATGCTTTATATTGTGGATTTGTGTGTCATATAATAAATATCCTATCAGATGCTTGAGATTTATGTAATTATGTTAAACATGTGAGATAATCTAGCCTGACAAAATGCTTGCGACTTGTCCAACAAATTTCTAATTTACATTTTACCATGCCCAAGTTATCCCCAAATACATATGCCATCAAAAGCACATCATCAAATCCTGACTTACATGCCATAACGCTTAATAATAAACAGCCTAAATAAGTACATGTGACTCATAAGCTCTCTATTGTCTGCTGTTGCCCAGAAAAATATGTCCAATACACTATTGACTAATGCCCTTAGAGACACATGGGCATTTTATATCTTATATTGCCAGTTACATCTCATAGGGTCATCGATATGTCATACTTTAAGTGTTTACTTTTACCACATTTCAAACCCGATTCTATAGAGAATTCACCAGAAGTCAAGGAAACAGATGATTCATTCACGTCAAGTCAGTCGGCAACACCAGACCACAGTATGGATAGTCCGAGAGTGATTTCACCAACTGTTGATGCTGATCTTGTAAGAATGGAATCACAACTGGACTCATGGTGTTTGGATATGAAAAGAAATATTCTTGTTAGTACCGTATTAGATATTTGAATAATAGAAATTCTAACTACTGTACTACTTGACTTAATTGTACTGTATTTTACTTTTTAATTAATATTCTGATAATAACTATCACATGCTGTCTAAAGTACTAGAAATCAGAAAGCAATTGGTATTTTGTGCTCAACAAAATCCTTTTGTGAGATTACTCAGTAGTGTATCTTCTAGAAATCCTAATATTGGACAATTATATTTGTGAAACTTTTTTGGAAAAAAGAAACTTAAGGGGGCCACTTTATGAGCTTCTTAGGCTTAGGGCCCACTGGGTGACTGGGGGTCCACTGTTAAATATCCCACTAACCTGCTTGGCCACACTGCCAAAGACTAGGACAAAACAGACATTTTTAAAAATGTATTTCAACCACTAATTTTTAAGGCTGAGTTTGCTCAATGTAAGATGGCACTTTTGGAACGTCAAAAGCAGGTGCTAAGGACAGAAAAACAAAGGTATTTTTGAATTAATATATTTCTAAATACGTTTGATGATACATTATTATATACTGTTTATACAATACAACATATACTGTGTGATATATAATATATGATTTAATAAAATTTCCAGTTACACATATTGAACGACTATTTCTTTAAATCTTATAAGTGACTTCATAATTTGTTGACGTTATAAGTAGTACGTGAAAATGAAATGACGAATCCATGAGATTTGTAGAACATTTGTTTCTAATATTATATAAATATTGTTTAGTTGAAACGTATGCCTGAACATTCCCTACGTTTTAAATTCAGACATGCAGCTGAGATGAACAAAAAACAAAATGACATTGAAAGTCTGAAAGAACTGTTGTACACTTACGAGAAAACCATGGAACACAAGGACAACATTATTGCTAACATGACTAAAGCCATACAAAAACAGGTGAATATGTTGTTTGTAGTCTTGATCTGTCTTGATTGACATCGTCCTTCAAAACCCATCATGATGGATTATCTGTCTTAGGGGCCGTCGACAAATAGATTTCGTCCCGCGATCGCGGACTTGTTCCGCGATTGTTTTAACCCCCTACCCCATCACGGACCAGTCCAACGTCTTTTTAGCCAGAAAAGTCAGTTTTCATCCTGTTTATTTTGTAATCGCAGATTCAAGGCTGACCCCCTCCCCCCATCGCGGAACAAGTCCGCGATCGGTGGACGAAATCTATTTGTCGACGGCTCTTTTCGACTCGTCGCAAAAACCAACTCGCAAGCTCGCTGCGAGTACTTTCATCCAATCACAATGCTCGACAGTTTATTTTAGAGAGTTTGCGAGTTGGTTTTGCGATGAGTGGAAAAGAGCCTTTAGTGTATACGTAAGACAAGCTATCCGAACAGACTAGCTAGACTGAGCTAATACACTTCATAGTCATGATACCCGAGTGACGAGGTCATGACTACAATTGTGCTATTCCGAAACCAACTACTACCTTTTAAAAAGCAATATAGCATATAATGCCAGAGCTCAGTGTTATGGAACTCACTACCCATCGCGAATAGGAAATCAAATTCGCTCAAAATGTTTAAAAAAAAACAGTGGCTGTGGCTGTGATTAGTTTGTAATTTGTTACGTAATTAAGTCGTAACTTTTATTCTATTATTGTAAATATTGTAAATAATTCAAATGTACACGGCGCCTGGGAAGAGCATCTTCTGATGACAGGCTTCCGTGTTTAAATTAAGTTCACTAGTATCCATCAACACGAACTACGCATGCACGTTCGTCTGTGACTCTGTTGACGAACTACAGACTACAGTATGCACAGTATGATCTTTCGTCTCTAGCGTAAATCAAGCCGTTATAAACATTGTTTACCTGTAAACTTTTCCCTTCGTACTGTAGAAAGAGAGATTTGATTTGCTACGAAGATTCAATACATGGAAAATAAAACATGTGGATGAGAAAAAAGAGGTTGGAAAATTTTGAACACAGAATATTAGAAGTAGACATATTAAGAAACGAGTTCTTTCTAGTCAGGTTTATAAAACTTTTTGACCTCATTAATGCAGGGATTTGGTACCAATCTTGCGAAGAAACACCATAATCATGTAGTCAAGTTTAAAATCTGGAGTGCTTGGCGTTCTCTCGTGGAAACCAGATGGAAACAGAAAGTTGAGAAAGCTTGTCAGGTAATACTTGGAGACTTTGTTTGTTGATAAGCTGTCGTGCATTCAGTTGGAAACAATGTTTTCTTTATTTTTTACTAAAAACTAGACACTGAAAGTTGTCGTCAAGTATTTCGTTTTTGTTTTAGTCGAAAGCGCAGGATGTTTGTGTCAGATTGACGGATGAATACGAGTCCAAGCTTCTGGAGGTAATTGAATGTTTTTCTTAACACAGCCGGGCTACAAACTTGAGTGTCCTGCATGTGGTATTGTTAATTGTGCATGGAAAATATATTCTCGATGTCTCTGCTTCATGTCAGAAAGTGCTTCCAGTCGGACTCTACCAAACACCGCAGGTTTTCTCGAGTTGTCTCCAGTAGTTGCACTGGACCAATAAGGGATAACTCTTACTGGACTTCTAGGGAGAAGAGTTTAGAACGGATAGAGTAATTATCCAGCGTCAATAAAGTTAGTTTAGTAGGCTACAATCTCTCAGTTCTCCCGCGATAGGCAAACAAGGCATTGGACGCAGCCAGAGTTGAAGTAAACAGATTGCATGCAGAACGAGATATCTATGAAGAAACTATGAAGAAAGCATTCATGAGAGGAGTCTGTGCACTAAATCTCGAGGCAATGCATATGTTTCGTGAGCCCGGTGACGAGAATGGACCTGGAGAGTCACGTGACCCTCAGAGGGGTGATGCAGGTGGATCTAGTGATTCAGGTAGGGTAACTGACCTCAAAATAAAAATGGACTGTGCAGACACTTCTTGGAGCAAGCAAACTGAACAAAAACTATCGTATATATTTAACTACCTTTTTATACGACCGGTCCCTGAACTTTAATCTTTTTGTAGGAAATGAAATGAACCCACGATCCCAGCCTAGACCAACCACCTCAGCAGGAATAATTCCCAGCACCCGTGTTCCACACATTCCACACACGTCGGTGCCAGCTAAAACCTTGAATAGTGGTATTAACCCCACCACAGCCGGGCAACCTGCTCGGACTATTAATGTGAAAGCAGTTGGTCGTGCTGATTTCCGATCTATTGGAAAAACGACGACGACGGCAGGTAAAATTTGGATTATAATTAACATCTATATTGTAGTACATGTCTTGGAAATTATAATTAGTATCTGTATTGTATCACATGTACCTGTGTGGAAACATTTTCGGATGGGTTGAGTTAGACAATAGAACTTTCCTGTAAAATATCTAAAGGAAAATGACGGTTACTCAGTAGGCTTAAATGAACTTCAAGGTAGAACTAAAACTAAACTAAACTGTCTTTATTTATACTGGATAGCTCGATCAGTGCTAAGCTGTTCTCCCTAGAGCTCCAGTAAGAGCCGTCTCTGATTGATCCAGTGTTACTACAGAAGGAAACCGGAGTACCCGGAGAGGTACCCGGACATTTTGCCGAAAGACATTTTGCCGAACGGACAGTTTGCCGACGGACATTTTGTCGAACGGACACTTTGAAGAACGGACAATTTGACGAACGGACTTTTCGCCGAAAAGACATTTTGCCGAAAGGACAACTTGTCGAAAATAGAGATGCTATTTCGTCAAAATGTTTGGGACTGTGACTCATTTCTCAACTGTGTAATTTTCAACCATTGTGTAAAATAACCATTATATGGTCATTAGCAGTGCATAATGGTCGTTAACAGTGCATAACCATATTGATTATTGGTAGCTTGTTTGTGCAGCGGATGACTCAGTTGTTAGGAACGTGTTTTGACGTCAGGTCGTAAACAAACAAGCGTATATAAAGACAACGACGTAAGCAAATTTCATCAAAATTGACAATGACTTTAATCACAGAAACTTTGACCATGTAAGCGGACCTTTAAAGTTCAGAAGATATCTCTATTTTCGGCAAGTTGTCCTTTCGGCAAAATGTCTTTTCGGCGAAAAGTCCGTTCGTCAAATTGTCCGTTCGTCAAAGTGTCCGTTCGACAAAATGTCAGTCGGCAAACTGTCCGTTCGGCAAAATGTCTTTCGGCAAAATGTCTTTCGGCAAAGTGTCTTTCGGCAAAATGTCCGGCCACCCCCGGAGAAAACCTGCGGTGTTTGGTAGAGTCAAACTGGAAGCACTCTTGTCATATACGACTGAGGCTAAATTATAATCAGACAACTGCATATTGCAGGAATCAAACCCTAGTCACAGACTGAGGTGAAGGCACTAACCATTGTGCATTGAGCACATGGTGCTTGAAATTAATTGTCAGATGCTCATAATTCAGCGTGTTTTCGACAAAAAGGCATCGAAATGTATGCAATAACTAAAGCAAACCGCAGCTAACAACTCTGCAAGTCGTCCAGGAATATAACAAAGTTTATAAATTGCCAATTAAAGAAAAAAATTTCTTAGGCCGTCCATAACCGTCTATTAAAAAGTAGCCGTCTGAATTCAGAAGTGGCCGTCCATATAGGACGGTTGGACGGCCGCCTGTCTAAATGCCTGCAACACTCCTTGCTTTTCTAGGTTGTGGACCGCCAGGTGCGAGTACGGTCAGTTCGGTTTTGGTTCAAAGACATTCAGGTCCTGATGCTCTGCAGTCCAAACCTATACGTAACACTCAACCATCACAGAATGCTAGCAAGACTACGAGAACCAAGCCTGGGTCATCCACAGTAAGAATAAACCATACTCCACCTGTCAAAGTTGTACATTAACTGAAAGAAAAATTCTGAGCACAGTATGCATGCGAATAATGCTACGTTAACGTTTAACCCCGTTTTCCACAAGTCAATTGTTTCGCATGAATTTTAAACTTTTCCTTTAAGTTCGCCAGTAACGAAAAATGGAACAGACACTTCGCACGAAAAAAATTGCCTGTGGAAAACAGGTTTAAAGTCTATAACTTGTATATATAGGTCATATATATATATATATATATTCATTCATTCATTTAAAATGTCGGACAAAGCAATGCTCTAAAAATGCTACTCTTATATTTTTTTCTATTGAAATTGATAACAATCTAGTCTGTTAGTATTAAAGTCTATAATATAAAACAATAATTCTTCCATGACAAATATACAGTTCTTTTTATGTCTTAATACAGCAAAGCTGGTAAAAGTTTGAAGTTTTCAGAAATTGTTAGAACTTAGAAGTTGTTTATGTAAACATCTCTTTTCCGACCTGACCAATGGCAGGTATGTGATGACGTCATTTATCTATTGTGAGCTACCGGTCAGTCACTAAAAACCATACGCCACAGGTGTGTCTAGACAAATTTTTTAAATCTTTTGATTCTAGTATCGAATATTTTTCAGGTCTAGTTCAGACACAAATTACGGCAGCGTGTATGAATACGAATGTTGACCGTTGTTCCATATATATTCAAACTCCAGTGTGAATAATAGTAACTAAACATTGGCAACCATTGTCAAGGCTGTAAATGAGATTGAAGTTTTCTCGCAAATCAAATCATATACTGTTATTGGGTTCGTTTTTAGCCAATCAGAGACTCGTGTC
The DNA here is from genome assembly GCA_016169945.1 of Trachythela sp. YZ-2020. Classification (NCBI taxonomy): domain Eukaryota; kingdom Metazoa; phylum Cnidaria; class Anthozoa; order Malacalcyonacea; family Clavulariidae; genus Trachythela; species Trachythela sp. YZ-2020. Next base: position 6,895,369 of record JADLSH010000389.1, read on the forward strand.
ACCAGAGGAGGGCGCTAAAATCTATCCGTGACCTCACAGCAAACCACCAATCAGGTAGCAGTATGTGATCTGGTGCTCATCAGGGCGAAAAACCTCCAGCGAAAAAATATCTCGTGAAAAGTAAAACATGGCTACAAAAGTTAGATATAAATTAACTGGAATATTGTGGATAGCGACATTATTTTGTATCGTAGTTCTTGTTCAAAGTCGTCCGCAAACCGGTACGTTGTTTGTTGCAGAAAATATTCTTTCATTTTGATTTTATAGAAGCTTAAAGTTTCCTGTGTAATCTTTCCAGCAGGTACTTCTCAAGCTCTCATGAACTTCGCCTGTTTTAAAGTTTTCTATTTCTTTATTGCGAAATGAGCTAACTAAATTGAACTAAGTTTTATTTGTCAGTTGCTTCGCCTTTAATATTCATGTTTCATGTGAATTTTAGCGTTAAAATACGGGCGCTGGACGCGCAAAAAAGGAGACGAGTTTTAGGTAGTTTGTCTTGTGAGTCAACGAGGCGTGACCAATGTTGCTTTCCTTCCCTGCGTGCCGGCAAATGTGATTAATATACTATATTGCGAAGCTCATTTCTGTTCAGTTAAATCTACAGGACTTTTACTATAGGACTAGAGTAAAATAATTAACAAACTCCATAGAATCGTGTATCTCATTTGGACAGGAAAGAGATGAGGAGTATTTAATCATTCTTTCTGTCAATATGTGAAGATTTTACCAAAAGACTTTATCTATGAGACATTTTAGTAGCCAGTTGTGAAGAACTCTTACTATTTTCTTATTCATAATTTAGTTCTCAAACTTTACAGTATAAACATTTGTCTATTGAGTTTTGATCGTTGTATACGATTCTGTAATTATCTTTAGTGCACGAGTTTGTATAATCTTTCATTTCCTGCCTTAAAATATAAATTTCCTCGATCCATTCTGTTTTGTAGCTTATAGTGAAATAAAGTACAGTATAGTGGAATAATATTTTATTTGGTTTGATCTACAGTACTACTACAAGTACTAGACCGTAGTGACTTGTATATATAGTTCATCTACAGTATAAAATTCATGGTCCAAAGATGATCTACAAGAAAGCAATCTTGAATTATGACATTTTCTTTCCTGTTCTCTCCAGAAACTAGTTTTATTGAGGCGGGCTTAGATCCATCAGATCGAACTTTGATTCGCGTTCTGAGATCGGAATTTGACGACGAAGAAAATGGTCAGACCACTTTGAAAGCAAGAAAGACTAGAAAAGGTAAGATTAATATACAAGTTGTTGTGGTTGTGTGTGAACTATACCTGAAAAAGATTTAAAAAAACTTCGACGTTTCGAGCGAAGGCACTTCGTCAGGAAGTGAGTAGTGGAAATGGCTATACTAACTTCCTGACAAAGGATTTTCGCTTGGAATTTCGAAGTGTGTTCAGCCGTAGTTTAAACGAAACAACGGAGTCCAGCTTATACTAGCATTTTCTTCTTGTCTGTAGTCGAGCAGCATTTCCCCCCATTGAAGAAACGAGCTTCTGAAGAAGAAGGTTCGTAACACTAACACGACATTATTTTTCATGTTATATCGTATAGAAATTGTGGAGTATATCATGAACTACATCAGAATCGAGCGAGCGAGAATAAGAGTAAAACATAAAACATATATTTCCCATTTTAGACCAGTTTTTCCAGGCGCTTCTCTCCCGAGCTCAGAACAAGCCTGTAGGTATGGGAAAATATGAATAATTCTCTATTTTGTTCATAATTTGAACTGTATTTTTTTCATCTTTTAATCAAATTTGTCTTACTTTCTTTGTAGAGAAAAGGTCGTATGAAGCTCAGCCAGAAAAAGGTAGATAATATTTGTATATTTACTTATTATAATAGTTAAGTACTTAAATTAATGTTAGTTCTATAATCAATTAATATTCCTGAATGTTGTAATGGATTGTTTAGATGATGTTAGTATGAACTGGAAAGGCGATTCTAAAATCTCTGATGCTGACAAGAAAGGTATGTTAAACATCTGAGATATTGTGGGCATTGTGGATACTCGATCAGGATTCAATTATATATTGAAAATTAATCGACGAAGTTTCTTCATATAGTTACTCTATTTTACATTCTCTTTCAGAACTTGAACATCTTTTCAACAGTATTGGCATGGTGCAAGATGAAAATACATCGAAAGGAAAAATGGAAGCCAAACGATCTACAGTAAGTATGAACCCGCACACCCGATAACCTATATATACAGAACTTACGGTTACAGCTCAGCAACTGGCCTCTGTAGCTCAGTTGGTTAGAGCGCTGCACCGGAATCGCAGGGCCGTGGGTTCAATTCCTGCCAGAGGACCTAGTGTTGCATTTTTCGCAACCGTTCCTGGTTAGGTCTTAAATTGTGTATATATCTACTCACTTGGATTATCCACCAAACCCAGTTTACAGTAAGTATGATAGGTTTATTCCAAGAAAGGAACCATTTTACAAACGTACATTTACTCCCAAATTGTTATAAGTGACGCGATTTAGTCATACTTTGGTTTCGAAGACCGTAAAATATGTTGTACCATGACGCGTTTAACAATGAAGATGTAAATTCCTAAACTAAGCATCAGTTTAAGAAACGTTTTCGTACATTATTATTTTCTCATATTGATCTTTACACATATTTTTTGATGTTACATTGCTTGCTTAATGGAATGAAATTGAACATTGAATATTTCGAAACCCAGTATAAGTTTAATGTTGTTTCTCTTCCAGGGAAACGATGGTAAAGTTCAGGATTTAGTGGGATGGCTTATGTCGAAACCGGTCAGTATCTAGAGTAGCATAGAATAGCATATATAGCATATGTAGCATAGTCAATAGTTTATATTTCTATGTATATATGTAGCTTGTATCATAGTCACAGAGTTGATAAAAGTACGTGGCATTAAGTAATAAGTTGACTTTAGTTTTGTCACGTCCGATGATTTATTTCAGTTTTTATGTTTCCATAGCCAAAAGAGTTCCACGATTCTCTTCGTCATATCATTGACGTTGAACATCAAGTTTCGGATATATTTGGTAAGCGAGCGTTACTTTTGTTGATCCAACTTGGTGATCGCCAAATACTAAATTGAGAATCTAATTACTTGTCACTCTTTATACCATTTAATTTTTCTTCAGGTGCTGGTGACTCAACAAGTCCGACTACGACTTCTACCGAAACCATTTCATCATCCACAGCATCAGACTCGGTCTCAGTCTCCCCGCCCGTGTCCAGTCAGACCACTGCGCCTAGTCCTGTCGTGGGTAGCTTTGCATCTCTGCCCGATCAGACAGTTTCGAGTTCACTACAGCCTGCAGTTTCGGGTGTAACCCAGCCCGCGATTGTTAACCAGCCTGCGATTTCAGGTGTAGCCCAACCTGCACAATTAGGTGTGGCTCAGCCTCAACCTTTGGCTAACGATATGCCTGGAACATCGTCGGCACAAAACGCACCCCAACCCCCCGGCAAGAAACCCAATCTCTATGCTGATGTAATGAAGGCCTCAAAAACCCTCGCGCAAACTGGACCAGGACCTATCCCTATTGAAGCGATGAACTACTTCAACAAATTTGGGGGCGCAGGAAACCTATCTCCACAAGCAACGATGGGTTACGGCGTTCATCCTCAGACGGCTGTTCCGGCCGTCCAACAAGCGCCAACAGTACAACTACAGCAAGGACCAGCTGTGCATCAACCTGCTCCTGTGGCACTACAACAAAATAATGTTCAGCAGTATAGTCAACAACAACAACAGCAACAACAGCAGCAACAGCAACAGCAACAACAGCGGCAACAACAGCGGCAACAGCAGCAACAACAGCGGCAACAACAGCGGCAACAACAGTATAACCAACAACAAGCTGCAAACCAATATCAACAAGACCAAAGACAGCGAAATCCATACTATGACCATATGTATAGACAACCGAGACCTTACGTAAGCCGTAATGGTAATTATCATCCACCTGCACCGAGACCATATCCTTTACATAGAGATGAACTTGATAAATCAACAGGTATGTATATGTTCTCCACGAGTGGAGCGGCTGAAATTCAGAGTTGATATGAAGTTAGTGTATGTTTCACCTCAGTGTGCTTCCAGTTTAACTCTACCAAACACCACAGGTTTTCGCCATGTTCTCGGGGTTTACTCTGTAGTAGCACTGAAGCAACAAGGGATGCCTCTTACTAGACCTCTATAGGATGAGCAGTTTAGAACTGATAGAGCTATCCATGATAAAATAATTTTGTCTCATGTGAATACTTTTATCTTTTTCTTTATAGGCAAGAAAAAATCCGTCACTGCTTCCATTCTCTTCAAACAAAATTGGTCGGGCGATTTTGAAAAGAGGAAATCGACCCGCTTCCGAGTGTTTAAGACGGAAGCAAAACGAGAAGTACACATATTTCTTATTTATTTTTTAATTCTTTTTCCCTTCCTTCTTCCTTACTTTTGTCTCTCTCTTATTTCCTCGATTGGTGTATTGTTGATAAAAACAAAAGTGTTTCATTTTTCGCAGTTGAATCGTGTCTTTGAAACGAAGAAGAATTTCAAAAGTGTTGCTATTGATAAAATTAGGTAATTCAAAACTATAAAGTAATACAATTTGTATATATAAATGTACTGTTTATGAATGCTGTTCTTGTGTTTTATTTCACAGTGAAGACAGAGGCAAAGTTGATGTAACATTCACAATTAAGTTCAAGAAAGACTCAGAAACACCTCTCAAACCGTTATATGAACAAATAGTGAGGGACTACTTAGGAAATATGCCAGTATATAGGGACACATTAGTACGAGGAGGTACAATATTTGTAGTTTCTTCTTACTTATACTCGATGTGTCTATCAGTTCTAAACTGTTCCTCCGAGAGGTCCAGTAAGAGCTATTCCGAATTTTCCCAATGTTACTACAGGAGGACACAGGATTACTCGAAGAAAACCTGCTTTAAAGATGTTTTGTAGAGTCAAACTGGAAGTGCTCTTCTCATATGTGACTGAGGTGAAATAGTATAATTAGACAACTGCATATTGCAGAAATCAAACCCAGTAAGGCATATTTACACTGACCACTGCGCCACCGACATATTGCAACCTACGCTGAGAAGTTGATAACCCACCGTTTGAAGATTAAGTCGAAACCAACAACTTACATGATTATATTTCAATTATTTCTCAGAAAAACATCGTCCAAGTATGGCTCCGGTCAGAACTGCAACCAAGATGGAGAAAGCTCAGTCAGAAAATCCAGCCACTGAGTTCGCGCAGTTTGCTGATCAAGTTGATCGTGAGTTGACTGGAGAAAATCTGCCATTGAACGAAAAGCATGAAGGTATAGACGTTACTTTAATACTATCTTGTCAAAGACATAGTTCGATATACAGAAGAGCTACGGTGTTGTGTTTGGTAAAGTCAACCTGGAAGCACTCTTCTCAGGAGCTTCGGTGGCGCAGTCGTCAGAGCAAGCGCCTTTCACCTCTGAGTCTTGAGTTCGATTCTCGCTGAGGACTTTACTCATCAGACTCATGTGAAAAGAGTAAGTCAACGCTCTGCCGAAAGTCATGGGTTTTCTCCGGGCACTCCGGTTTCCTCCCATAGGGAAAGTTGACTGGGTGGGTTAGGATATACAGATTAGGAAAGCAATATCACAATTGTTGTAAAAATAGATAATTTAGGCTACGTACATAGTATAGGTAAGCAAGATACTTGATGTAATCGGTTACTGAAAAGCCCCAACGGGAGTGAGCTGAATAATGTATGTGTGAATGTATGTGACTGAAGTGAAATTATAATCACGGATATCTGTATATTGCAGGAATCGAACTTTGCTTGCAGAGGTGAAAGACACATGCACTAACCATTGTGCTGCTACCAACATCCTTTACAACTTTTTACTTCCTAACTCTTTACTCAATATACATTACTCTTTCCTGCCCTAGCTTATCAAGGCTGTTACAAAGACAGGAAGCCACATCGTGACATGAAGAAGCATTTCTCCAAGTTTGAGATGACACCAGAATGGTGTCTACATACATGTAAGAAGGAAGGATATCGCTTTGCTGGCGTGCAATATTCTTATCTATGTTTCTGCGGCAATAAGTTTGGTAAATATGGCCGAGTACCAGACTCTGAATGTAGTAGTCGTTGCTATGGAGACAAGAATCGCTTCTGTGGATCATTCTGGCATAACTCTATTTATTCTGTTGGTATGTTGTTCTTAATATGAGAGTTAGGAATTTTATCATATAATTGTACTCCTCTCAGTAGGAAGAGGTAACCAACGCTTCACAGACAAGTTGAAATTATAATAGGCAAGTTCAGGTAGATTTGCGAGAATAAGCCAGCCATCTGAAAGTTACAACCCCCAAATTAGATAGGATTGAAAACATCAACAATTTATTGAGTTTGTTAAGTTCAATGCAAACAAACTTATAAAATAACTAAGTTCATTGCGAAGCAAACTCTTTTGCAATTCATCGGTTGTATATTTACGTGTACTGAAGATTAGTATTAATTAAAGGGAATCAGACCAAGCAATTATCATGACTAGCACTTGCCCAGATAACAAGTGGTCAAAATTATCAATGACAGCATTCTTTATCCTCTCAAATATTATAGCCCTGGTCAAACTAGGACGAGAGTTGATGAGAGTTAGCAAGCCTAGCGAGAGTTTGCATGAGAGTTTCATTTACTCTCATGCCCCGGTCAAACGAAAACACGAGTTGACTGGATATTACCACGCGTACCGGTCAAATGAGTCAGCTCAATGTTGATGAAAGTGTACGAGAGTTGTTGAGAGTTAAACGCGAGCGAGAGTTGCAACTCTTATTGACTCTCATCAACTCTCATTCTCGTTTGACCAGGGCTTAACTTAAATAATGTACTTACTATTTAGATGGTCAGCATCACGATACAGACGAGTTCTCGGCTCTACAGGATGACGATGATGATGATAATGATGATGATGAACGTGATGATTCAAGTGACAAACATGAAGATAAGGACAAGAAAGATGAAAAATCAGAAAAAGATGACGAAAACGAACATGGTATAAAAATTTTGTGTATCACACTGCAATAATTTAAATGAAAACTTAACATTCGTATGTTGGTAATGTTTGTAAAAGTATTTCAACAAATCGTGATTTTGTATTTCGACCATTTTTCAGCTGAAGTTGCAAATCATTTGATGAAAGGTCAGTGTTTAGTGTTTATATTTACACTTATATTTAGTGTTTAAGTTTTACTTTTGAATTACGAATGATGAATTATATTCAATCAATACGTAATATCAATTTAATGTACTTTTCTTGATTCTTTAGCGGCTTCTTCGGCCCTAAAAGGTTAGTTTGGTCAGTCATTTGATTTGATGGAGTTGTGTAGTTTAGTACATATTGAAGGATAACTACAGTAAATGTTATATATTCTTTTATTTTCTAATAGCTGCCAAGAAATTGTTACCTTCAGGTAAAGCATATATTTATATAACTTGAGGGTTTGTATAGGATCAAACTACGTCAAAGTAACTCGAAACAGCTCGAAACGTTAACGTTCTTGTTATATTTTTCAGTTAGTAGAAGGTGTTTGTAGATGGAATACTCGAACGGAAATTTATATACATTTTTTAGACCTAGCCGGGAGCAGTTGCGAAAAAGGCAACTTAGGCCCTCTGGCAGGAATTGAATCTGCGGCCCTGCGATTCCGGTGCAGCGCTCTAACCAACTGAGCCACAGAGTCCAGCTGCTGAGCATCAACCGCAAGTTCGGCATATAAGATGGGAGCGATGCCAGCGTATGGTGTATATGGGTAAATATCAAGATTTTTTTCGGCATCTCGTTCGATTGGATTACTATTAATCCGTTGCATTTTTCGCAACTGCTCCTGGCTAGGTCTAAAAAATGTATATTAATTTCCGTTCGAGTATTCCATCTACTAACACCTTCTGCTATTAATCCAATCGAACGAGATGCCGAGAAAAATCTTGATATGTTTCAGGTTGTTTGATTCTACAAACCCTCTTGAACGACTTGAAGCATATCGTTCATCGTTACCCATACTGCGGAACTACGCATTCAAGATTTTATCTTCATATAGAACTAGTTTAACAATTTATTGGTACCGTGTTTCCCCCCTAGTACATAATTTGATATCCCTCGTTGTTTTATGTACAGGAAAAGATAAACGACAAATTAGTGGGGAAGACCTTGTCAAAGACAAGGACGATGCACAGAAAGCCCTTAAAGGTAAAAAGTAAACCAGTAAATTCATCGCTTCGGGACTAAATTAGCCTAATCTATACATACTGGACAAGTGTATAAGTTTTAAGGTGTTCTTTCTGCACGGGTATTTTTTCTTACCTTGTCTTCTTTTCTTTCCAGCTGTGGACGACATAGTGGAGGATAAGAAGAACGTGGATAAAAGGTCTGCAGAGAATTCTGATGGTCGAAACCTTCTCATGGCTTATCTTGGTAATGTTGGTGGTTATGACAGAGAGTATAGATCTGCTGAGGATGAGAACAAGCCAGGTAAGTGCGCTGAAGGTTGAAATGTACACAACGTATCTACAGGGTTGGATCAAGCTTGATCTTGTAGAAGGAGAGGGGTTCTGAGCTGGCACTGGCCATGGAGTTGGGCGTGGCTGACGGAGTGGGATGCACCATCAGCTAGCATTCTGCCCCTAAGGTCAATCTGATTGTAGGAGTGAGGGGTCTCAAATAAAGGGGCTTCCAAGGGCCCAAAAATTGCCAATGGTTTGGTAACGCCAAAAAGTGAACTTGATAAGGAAATTGCCATTTCACGCTCCTAGGCCAAGGCTATGGGGGGGGAGGTAATGACCCAAGTTCCTTTAAGCCTGATACCACATATCCCTAAAGAGCATGAAGATGGATATGGGGAATCGAGCCCTTTTTGACTTGAATGTGATGTGTAAGAATTTCCTTCTTTCTTTTTAGTGGATAAGCTAAAGTTTGATTACAAACGGGAGATTATCGACGAGGAAGGTGACGGAGAGTTTGTATCAAAGCCACAAGATGGGAAGAAGTTGAAGCGAAGTCGTAGATCTCTAGAATCAGAAGATTTTGATGGTCGTAAGAAGATGGCGCTGAGGGCCATGGTGGACAGTAGTGATGCTACTAATCCAAAGACAGCTTTTGCGGAGCCATCACGTAGAGGTGAAGAGATTTCGAGTGATTTTTAGTAATAGTATCCCGAAATGACATCACAAGGATGAGGATTATGGTTATTAGGTTTAGGTATTAGGTTTAGGGATAGTAGTGATCATTGCGGGGCAGCAGATGGTAGTCAACTTCAGAAATATTAACACCTCTCAAATAAATATGCAAGACACGCTATTATCGTGTCTGTGGTTTTTTTCTATTTTTCTCTCTTTTAAACGTTCTTTTGTGAAAGAAGACGGAGTTCATTTGTGTCTAAGACATTCTTGTAGTAATTGGAAACGAAGTGGCTTTGGAATTGAGCAGAGTAAGGTGAAAATAAGAGTTTTATGTTTACTACCGGCAGTATATTTGGGATGCTTCGGTGGCTTGATCAACATTCGGAAAAATAGCCCAGTATTTGCTTCTAAACGTTCATTTGTAAAAGAGGACGAAGACTATTTATGTCTAAGACATTCCTGTGGTAATTGGAAACGAAGTGATTTTGGAATTGAGCAGAATAAGGTGAAAATAAGAGTTTTATGTTTGCTACCGGCAGTGTATTTGGGAGTTTTCGGCGGCTCAATTAACATTCGAAATAATAGCCCAGCATTTGCTATTCATAAACTCTTGCCCACAGGGACATTGGGCAATGTGTGGAACAATGGAACTCGCTTAAATGGTAATAAGTTGACTGTAAAGTCAAAGTACAATATTATCTGCAATTGTGTGATAATTAATTGCATAATTTCTGCCGCAAATAATAATAACTCTTTTGTCAATTCCTTGAAGAGATATCCCTGACGAAGCAAAAGGCCGTGTATCTACTACAATAACAGTACCGCTACATTTCACCCGTTACTAGAAGGTGATTTAGTTTTCAAATTGAACCCGGGGCCAGAAAATAGAAACGTGGACACGACTCATCGACGGCGTTCTGGACGGCGATCTCGAAACAACTTGAATCTTATTGCTATAAATCGGTTATCAATGCCGGACATTGCAAATCGCTTGTCTTTGTGTTTATTAAATGCGCAATCAGTAAGAAATAAAACAGCTGATTTTGCAGACTACGTTTTGGATAATAAGTACGATCTTGTTGCTATAACTGAGACATGGTTAAAGGTTAAAGATGATGCAATAAGAGTTGAGTTATGCCCTGAAGGATACAAGTTCCTGGATTACCCTCGTAGTAGATGTGGTGGTGGGGGCATTGGATTTCTATATAAACACTCTCTTGGGGTCAATAAAGTCAGATCAGGAGAAAAAGAGTCATTTGAATATATGGATTTGCTTATTTGTACAAGTAGTTCTCGTAAAGTTAGGATAATTGTTGTTTATCGGCAACCCTACTCGAAAGAACACAGAGTACCCGTAGGTACATTTATTAGTGAGTTCTCTGATTTTATTGACTCGGTTATATTATCAAAGGAAGAGCTACTAATTATAGGTGATTTTAACATTCACGTAGACGTTGCAAATGACCCGGATGGATTGAAGTTTTTAGACCTTTTGGACTCCTTTGGACTTCAACAGCATGTTGCTGAGTCGACGCATATTTGTGGCCATACCCTTGATCTAGTAATAACACGTAAATCAGAAACACTTGTGGAGTCTCGACCATGTCCTGGAAGACATTTTTCTGATCACATTGCTATTCATTGTAATCTCTCAATTTCAAAACCCAGATCGCAGGCCAAGAAAGTAACAGTTAGAAAAGTAAAAGCTATCGATATGAATTGTTTCAAGCGTGACTTGTCTCTCTCTGACCTATGCATGAATGAATGTGCTGAATTGTTGAATCCTGACGAACTAGACATCCTTTTGAAAGATTATGACACTACATTAAGTGGTACTTTGGACTGTCATGCACCATTGATAACAAGAACTGTGAAGGTCAGGACTAAAGTCCCCTGGTATAATAAGGACATCGCAGAAGCGAAAAGGAAACGTCGTAAGGCAGAGCGTATTTGGAGACGAACCAGATCACTAGAAGACCTGGCTAGTTTCAAAAACATAAAAAATCGTGTTACATACATGTGCAACATGGCGCGTAAAGTGTTCTACGCAGAGTTCTTCAAAGATAATGATGGAGATCAGGGTAAACTTTTTAGAGCAACGAAGGCTCTTCTATGTCCAAAAGAGGACTTGCGCTTCCCCAACCACCTCGACAATAGGGTGTTGGCCAATGATATGGGTGTATTTTTTAATTGTAAGATCATGAACATTCGCAATGAGCTTGACGCTGTGGTAATTGATCAAAAGGACCGTGACAAAGTAATTGTGGATCCTGATTTTAAAGCAGAGAAAAAATTAGAAAAATTCGAAGTCCTTTCAAGTGACGACGTTTATGAGCTTATTCAAAGGTCAACCAAGAAAAGTTGCTCTCTTGATCCAATGCCAACCACGCTTGTTGTAAAGAGTATCGAAGAGCTCCTTCCTGTTATTACATGTATGGTCAACTCCTCGTTATCATCTGGTTACTTCCCTACCGCATGGAAAGATGCATTAGTCGATCCGAGATTAAAGAAACCTGGACAGAGTGACTCTTTTTCTAATCTGAGACCTGTTAACAACCTCAAGTTTGTATCTAAAATCACAGAAAAAGCGGTGTATGATCAACTACATGATCACATGGTTAGCTCAGAACTTTATCCAGTGTTACAATCGGCTTATCGGAAAGGTCATAGTACAGAAACTGCTTTGTTGAAAGTGCACAATGATATTCTTTGCAACATGGACCGCCAAAGAGTTACACTTTTAGTTCTCTTGGACTTAAGTGCTGCCTTTGATACAGTGGATCACCAAATCTTATTAAATCGTCTTGAAGTTACCTTTGGGATTGCAGATACTGCTCTCAACTGGATTAGATCATATTTGACTGGTAGATCACAACGTGTCCTGATTAATGGAAGCTACTCTGACAGTTTTACCGTATCTCATGGAGTACCGCAAGGTTCTTGTTTAGGCCCATTGCTTTTTACAATTTACGTAAGTAAGCTGTTTGAAATTATAAAAAATCATCTCCCTGATGCTCACGCGTATGCTGATGACACTCAGCTTTATTTATCCTTCAAGCCGGATTCCGCAGTGAGTGAGGTAGACGCTGTAAATGCACTGCAAAGCTGCATGAAAGATGTCCGGACTTGGATGACTGTGGATAAGCTTAAGCTTAATGATGGCAAGACCGAATTTATTGTCATTGGGTCCTGTGCACAATTAAACAAGGTTAACATATCTGAACTTTCAATTGGGAATGTGTGCGTTTCAAAATCGACGTCGGTAAGAAATATTGGAGCGTGGTTTGATGAAAATCTTAAAATGACCACGCATATTAATAAAACTTGCCAATCTGTTCTATACCATTTGCATAACATCCGCAGGATTAGGAAGTTTTTGAATTATGAAAATAGGAAGTCTTTGGTGCAGGCAGTAGTAATGTCCCGGATTGATTATTGTAATAGTTTATTGTTTGGTGTCTCGGTTACCCAATTGTCAAAGTTGCAAAGAGTACAAAACACAGCAGCTCGCCTAGTATGCTATGTTCCAAAGTATGACCACATTACACCAACTCTTATAGAGTTACATTGGTTACCGGTTAGATATAGAATTATTTTTAAGATTGCCATGCTGGTGTATAAATGCATCTATAGTTTGGCACCTAAATATCTGAGCAGCCTAATAGATATTAGAAAGACATCAAGATATAGCTTAAGATCAAACGAAGGCATACTGCTATTGGATAATAGCGCTAAGACTAAGAAAACTCTGGGTGACAGGGCATTCTCAAATGCAGCGCCTAACGTTTGGAACAGTCTCCCTATATACATTAGGAATGAAAAGAATTTTAATATTTTTAAAAAACTTTTAAAGTCTCATTATTTTAGTGAAGCTTTTACCTTGTAAACTGTTTAGCTATTTAATTTTTAATTGACTGAAGTATTGTAATGCGCATTTGATCATATTTTAAAATGTTAATTTGCGCAATAGAAGTATTAAATATTATATTATTATTATTACGACACAAAAGTGCATGTACAAAGACAAAGTAACTTAACTGTAGCAATGCGCATGACCACGGATAATATAAAAGGCTAATCGTTTACAGTTTATAGTCGTAAAATGATTTACTCCGTTCTTGTAGAGTTACTAACAAAAGACATATCAGACAAGAAAGTAACAAGACACAGTCGTGACGCGGACGACGAGGAAGAGGAAGAAGATAGAGAAATGTCAAAAACAAGAAAGTCGAGAAGAACTGAAAAGGTTTGTACTGCATATCTGCAACACTGCATGTACATAACTTTATTTATGCTAGATAGCGCTATCAATTCTAAACTGCTTTCCCCGGAGATCCACTAAGGGTCATCACCTTAGTGACCCAGTGTTAGTAACCATTCTTTTTCTTGCAGAGAAGCGTTGCCTTCGACAGGAGCTTGTACCATGGCAAAATTCAAGAAGGTCAGTTCTTACTTCATTATATAATATCTATTTATTATAATGTATGAAAGACTGGAAACAGAGACTACTGCTCGAATCCTTAGTTGATTTAAAAGTCCTTAAAAGCTTTGGCTCAAGCTAATATAATTGAATATAAGGCTATTAGGTCTTCGTAGTTGGGAAAATATTGTTACGGCTATTCTCAGTTCATCAGCTATTGTTCAAGGAGGGCGGCCCCTTCGTACATAAATGTTCACAATTACCCTGTGTTTCTAGGAATCGAGAACATTATCGGAGGTGTTATTGACGTCATGAAGGAGTCGACGTCTATTGGTTCATTCAAAGAAGATATCGAGAAACTGGCCACTGATGTCGCAAACGGTCTGGCTGTCCCACCCGAACAGAAAGATCAAGTGACGAGCGAAATACGACAGGATATTAAAGAGACTGGCACTAGCGGTGTAAACAGTAAGTAATTCATACAATAGAAATGTTTCACTAAGCCACTATCGTACAACAGACGGTGGTCAATCGGCAGTTGTCTGAATGAGAAAAAAATCTAAATTGTTTTCATTAGAAGTACAGTATAGTAGTCTTCTATTTGGAGACAAATAAATAGAATTGAGATATGTTTTTTAAGTTTCTTGATTCTTTTAGTGTCAATTTCTGAAGTTAAACACCATCTGCTGTGCTGTAACGCTTACCGAAACCTGCCAATTACAAATTCACAAGAGTTAATAGTTATTATTGTCTATTAATTGCCAAAAAAGATTAGAAGTGTAGTTGCTGTTCCACGCCCACTTAGGCAACTTAAATTGGATGCACTCTCCAGGAAAGTCCGGTCTCGTGACGTGCCTAGCATGACACTGAATTAAACACTCCACAAAATTGATTCTTGCAATAAAAACAATAAAATGATCACGTAATTTTAGACCCGTTAAAGGTCAATTAACTGTAATTACTGCATGACGTACAGAGAAAAACACACTCAGAATAAACATGTTGTAAACTCAATCTATGAGTCGTAAACAAGACACTTGTAAAATTCAAAGTGATATTTCGACTATATTTCATTGTCAAAGTCATTGATTTTGAAATAGAGTCGAGATGTCGAAATATCTTGAGTTTACAACATGTTACAGTTGACAGTATGTTTTACACTTGTAAAACTTTAACTTTAAATTTTCTACGCCTTATAATTGTACTGTAACCCTAAATAAACTTAAAATTCTAACTTTCTATAGACCTCATAATCTCCATTCGTACGGAACTTAACGAGTACGGAGAAATGCACCCGGCAGTTGGTCCCCAGGCTGAAGAGGCTGCGCATACTTTCTCAGATCTACCGCTGGACGCAAGTACAGCGGAAGAAATAAAGAAGAAAATCCGCAAACGTTCAGTTGACGCGAATGACGAGGGCGAACAGGAATTCTTATCAGACATTCTTAAAGAGCATTTTAAACTTAACCCCTAGAGATAAATTTTGAAAATATGCCTTGGGGCGTAAGGTTGAAAGTCGAAAATGGAGATGACGTTTATAGTACATTAATTTTTGGTCGCATTAATCTCGTTAAATTTTGTGAGCATCCTACTTTACAGCTAACCCTTTTCACTTTAAACGAAGCTGTTGTCCTTCACCTGTACAACAATCTGAGAGCTAGATTCACACGAGAAGAGACCATTTGTTGTTGTTTACATACAGTAACATATTTATTACTTTTTCAGGCCCAAAAGCCAAATTATACATTAATTTATCGAGCTAGCCCAAGTTACCCGAACAAAGTGTTTGCATGGCAAAACTATTATCTCGCCTATGTTCCTTATATTAGAAAATAAATATATTTTTGTAATTGTGATGAATAAATATAACTTGAATTTTAAAGACAAATAAAGCATTTAAATGATAATTAAAGATGCTACATACTTTTCTGGTTGCAGCAAAGTCGTGTTTTAATACTGATTGCTAAATGAACTTTAATTTTCTACTTAATAAAATAGCGCATTAAAGGTGGGGATTAAAATGTAAATTATAAGAAAAATGCGGTCTTTGTAACAATCAGGTTGAGCAAATCTTGAAGACCCTTAAAATGGTTAAAAAAATTCCCATTTATAACTGCGCAATTCAAAGACTATACAATCCAGAGCACAAACTTGCGGCAAAACACGTATAATTCATATTGGATCAGTTATAGTAAATTGTGTTATTGTGTTTTAGCTTTAATTAATTACGTTTTCATGCATTTTAAATTTCAAACTGTTATTGAATCCACATGTTTTCTACTTTTCAATAAGATAACATCGCATGCAGTTTATACTGATTGACTCAATTTCAATTTTCCAGTTGAAAAGACAAGTTATGTTTTTGGTAAGTTATTTTATATTTAGTAGACAATTATATGTTTTATAAATTGTCTGATCTCTTCAACTATTTACATAAAATGGTATGCACCTGTCAGTCTGTCATTGAATAAAAAAATCGCGATTGTGTTCTGCATGTACAATAAAATCGAATGTCTTTGACTTTGTAATGTAATCGAGTGGTTTTACATTGCCGAAGCAAAATATTTTAAATCGGTTGAATATATTTTAAAACAAACTCTTAGAATGACAGTAAATAAAGGAGAAGGATGGGATATTCAATCAAAACTGTAAAAAGTATCAAATTTTCTTTGGATTCTGAATTCTTTTTCTAATTTTCTTCAAAAGCGCGTTCTTCAAAAGACCGTACATTAGGCCATTATGTGCAACAATAAATTATACTTTATCGGTAACATGTATATTTATTGTATATTGACTATGAAATTGTTCTTCAACTTGTCGCAAAGGCAAATGTTCCATATGATCCAAAATCTCATTCCTTACTAGGTCTGTGTTTAATCTTCATGAGGAAACCCTTTCGGTCAAATTGTTGAGATCAGTGAGATAATGTAATACGAAGCTATACTCCAGGCCTGCTGGATGAGCTATTCAGCTCCTTCCATGTGGCAAAATCCAAATATAGAATATTTCGGCATATATGCACTTGAACGTTCCGGCCCCAGGAACTAACATTTACAAATAGACCTATCTTTAAGTGCATGTTCTGGCATATTTAGACAATTTAATTTAACTGTATATGTATACATTTAACTTACCATTCAGAATCATATACCCACCATTCAGAATCATATAGCTACTGCCATTTGGACCAAATGGACGCATATTTCAACAGTATACCAGTTATATATTATACGGTCGTTTATATATGCTTGACTTTCCTGTTGTAACTATATTTTGTAGACATTTCACGAGGAGTTACAGTAAACTGGTTTTACGACAAGAATATCTGGTTTTCCACACAGATTTGATGATATGTTTGTGAATGCATTGAAACATTACTAAGGTATCTAATGAGTAATGTGCTAGAAAATATTTCAATTATATCATAATAGACCTTCTAGAATCCAGAAAAAAAACAAAGAAATGCATGACGTTTGATAATGGTACTTTGTATCAGTCTTAAAAAGATTAGAAAAATTTGCAACGTTTCAAGACCTTTCGTCAGGAGAGTTAGTAAGGACCTTCGCTTGTATATATGAAACGTTGAGAAGATTCAGTCTTACGAGAACCATTATGCAAGGCTGATGGCCCAGGTTTAAAGTACTATATATTATTTGGATAGACACAGTATCTCATCCAACAAATTTGTGAATACGCTAGGAAAAAGATCAGTTGACCATTGTATATAGGAATCGCTGACTTTTTTGGTGCTCCATCCAGTTACGTTGTACATTCGTTCTCATTTTAAGATCAGTGTACTATATCAACTTATCGTATCACTGGGTTTAGAACTTTACAGTATTTGTATAAGAGCTATTTTTTATATCTATTAAAGATCTTGATCAATAATCTAAACGAACCACTTCCTTATCTTTTTGAAAATCTTTTATTCGTGATTTATTCATTCAACCAATCACACCGGACGATGCAAATACGTTTTATCATATAAATGATGAATAAAATTACTTTCAATCAAACATGTATATTTTTTCTCGTCTTTTATATCGCATGAACAACTTCAGACATAGACAAGGCGAGACAATAGTATTGACAAAATAATTAAGAAACTTTGTCTTCTCCTTTCTTTATTTTTATAACCTCATTCCTTTTCTTGCTTTCTCTATATATAGTAATTATCATATCATAAATTTAATACAGATTGTTTTGCCAATATTATTTCCCACAATTAATAAATCATGCTTGATATCAGACAGTATACAGGGTGTATAAAAAAACGGATTCCATCTTTTATACTTAATAATTTTCGGAATACTGGACCATATAACGTGATTTAGGTCTTATTTTAAAGCCTGTTCTTTTTTCTTTTGAACAAGTCGTCATTGGTGTCCTTTATAGTGCAAGTAATAACTGAACAAGAAAAATTTTGTAGAACCTTATCAGTTTTAGGTGCCGATATAATAAACCTAGCCTCCTCCGCAGGCGCATAATTTTCCATAGTCGCGTGTCAAATTCTTGAATTTTGTTGTTTTTAAACTTCAATATTGTCCTTGCCACACGAGAAAAAGGATTAAGAATAATTTAATAACTTTTTACAAGATATTCGATAGTTTTATTTATTGATACTCCTAAATCCAACATCATCGACACAAACGCCGTCGATCGCACGGCAATATAAACAGAAATTGGCAAGTTGGTTCATGCTTAAACCATGGACGGTTAATGGTTTAAACCACCTTTAAACACGCTTTAAAGTGAATAGAAACATGGCCATTTTACTCTAGTAGTATTTCAAAATTTACATTTGAAGCGAGGACTCAGTTTTTTTCATACACCCTGTTATTAGTGTAAAACTTTTGGAAATGTTCAATCTGGCAAGCTTATACTAATGTCTAATAGGATAACAATTGCATGATATAACAAGGCAAAAAACGGAGGCAAGAAAATATTGTCCAAATGAACTTTTTAACATGCAGGGCATACAAATGAGTGAATTTCGTAAAATGCATTTCTTATAGTTCGATGAGTATATACATTGCGTAAAAAACTGGGTTTAGCTATTTTGGTTTCTTTTCATACCACTTTGGCTACAGTTGGAGTTTGGCTACAGCCAAAAGCCAGGCATAATACGACAGCTCTGTGGTATAGACAAACTCATAAGCTGTGGTGATTTTGGTTGAAATTACCTGAAAAAAATTAAAACACTTCGACGTCTCGAGCGAGGGCCCTTCTAGTATACGTCGTCACAAAGCCTACAACTGTATAAGTGCATATCTACACTCGAAACTTCAAAGTATTTATAATCTTTCTCGGTTAGTTCAGGGCCAAAGAAATACAACTTTTTGTAGAATACTACCTACACTCAGGACCACATGCATTTTTACCTTGTTTAAACGTAGACATCGATATATTTCTTTCTAATTTACCTAATCTATATATTCACTATAATAGTATTGCCTAAACATATCAAACTCTTCCTACACAAATAGTCTTATCGCGTTACAAGCGAAGATACCCCCAACGGTGCGCTATACAAAATCGTCCAAAATATGCGGTTTTTCTGTTCCGCTTCGTGTGCTTCGGACATTCAAAGTAAAATTCACTTATAAACGGATTATAAAATTTAGATTTATGCTGCACATTCTTCAATGATTTTGATAAAGATTCGTCGCATTCTGGAGTCGGACTCGGGGGGTTGAATGTTGCGCGCTACGGAATTGAAATCTACTTGTTTTGGCGCGCATTTTGATATAAATTTCAAACATATAGAACGCAATTTGACGTCGGACTGGTGGGTCTATATCTTAAGCATTTTGGAACTTTTTACTCTATTTTGGCATTATTTACCTCATTAATTCACTCAGTCGTGCTCTTGCCGACAACTGCGCGAGCAAAAATCATCTTTTGGACGCTTATTCCTTCTTAAAATCGCGACATAAGCAAGTAATATAATACTAAATTGTTAGTAAATGTTATCATGGTATTTCTGAGCTGTTTGTTTTCGTTCGAGCAAATGTTCAACTTAATAGGGAAAGAGTTTGATATGATTACTTTTCATATATTGCAAATCATCCAATATGACATATGTATAAAACTTTTCTATTTCAGTTAAAGTTGCTTCGATGAGTTGGCCTGATTGTATTCACCCTGAATTCATTTGAGACGTTAAACTAAACGAAATTAGTAAATTTCTTTTGTGTTGCGCGGATTTATTAAAACAACGCAAAGTTAATTCTTATAGATTGCGTTCATTATTAGACATCAAACCGTGATTGCGAATGTTATTAACTGTGATATTTGAACTGCGAAATAAACACTCGTGTTAGCCAATGATTTTTATCACTTTATAGACAGCTGCAGTGAGGTAGTGTAACCGAGATCTCTGCACATGACGCTTGAATGTAGGGCGTAAATAAGATACTGCTTTCAGATCGGGAGTGCTTTGGTAATTTGAATTTGAAAATTCTATTTTTTGTTTCTGTATACAATGTATTTACTATACTCTAGACTGTTTCTACCCATGCTCTTATTCTCTCATTTTAGAAAACGGTTCCAATAAACTTATTAGAATACACTTGGTTCGTGAAGAACGGAAATTGGAGAAAAAAATCAGCAACTGAAAAATAAGTAAGACTTTTATATACTTTGTGTCCTTTACTTTTAATGTTGTACTCCTTAAAAATATTATAAGTATTATATAATTTTACGTATAAATATTCTAATATACTAGGTCTAGGTATATTTTGAAAGTACTCTTCTACTCTTTCGAACGTGTGGTGCCAGTGTAGAAAAATTCAACAAGAACTTTGACATTTCGAGCGAAGGTCCAACACTAACTTCCAGACGAAGGGCCTTCGCTCAAAACGTCGAATTTCTTGTTGAATTTTCTTCTACTTTTTACCACAATTATCAAGTATGAAAACACTCGGCCTTCACGCTCCTATTTTCATTACATTTCTATATCATTACATACTCGTATTTTTGTACCTAACGTATTTGAAACACGGGAAATATTTTTCATCTTTTCCGGCAAAGGATTATGCTCACAATTTCTTTACAGTATTCAGTAATTAAAGGAAGTTGTTGTCAATGTTATCTTTCCATGTTTATTTATGCAAGATAGCCCTATCAGTAAGCCGTAAGGGCCGTCCATTACTACTCTAGTGTCATTGCAGAAGGAAACCAGAGTACCTGGAGATTTAAAACTTGCAGTGTTCGGTATAGAGTCAAACTGGAAGCACTCTTCTCACATGTGACTGAGGAGAAATTATAATCAGACAACTGCATATTGCATGAATCGAATCTCGGTCACAGAGCTGAGAGGTACATTAACTAACCACTGTGTCACCAACATCCTATTGTCAACCGTGTTTTTGCGAAACATGCATGAGCGCAGCATGCCATAGACCTTACGCGCAGAACATCGATTTTCATCTGGTGAACAATTACAAAATATATCGACGCGCATTGTTAATTTACGAAGAGAATTGAAATTAAGAAAGGATATTCACTTTTAATAAAGTAATCAGTGCCAATATATTGTTTTAAATGAACCTGAATGAATGTGTGAACTTCTGACGACAGAATTACCTTGGAACTTTACCTATAGGGAGAATGAGTAACGGTGTAGGAAACCGGGCTGAAGGATTTAGAACTTTACATGGAGAGGAGGGGGGGGGGAGGCGAGAGGGAAAGCGGTCACCTGCATGCAAAGCAGCTGCTCGTTACCAGTGACGAACACCAAGAGAGGCCAGTTCCAAAAACCTTTGCTTGACTGGTTGGGGGGGGGGGGGCAACCGTCCCCTTCAATACATTCTGAAGGACGTGAATGATTTGAATGATAGCTGATTAATTTTGTATAGCTTCGATAATGTTCTTACGACGACTGAAGGTACAAATTTGACCCAAAACGTTTTGTTAAGATTTGAGATGCAGAGATTTACAGTGCTCCGTATATTTGACATGCAATATTTCGTGAAGTCTCTCGATGTCTGTTCAGCTGCTGTTCGTTAGTTAATGAAGAAAGAGCGCGAATCACAGCTTCTGTGCTAACTATGTTCCATCAACGAATATTGAACTTGTTAGTGATGTCATTATAACGACAGATTAACACATGATGCTCCATTTTTAATTCATTGTTACTTTTAGTTGCCAGGATATCTCTGTGAACTTATTGGAAGGAAGACCTCTCTCTAAAAAGCTGAACAAATTGTGGAAAGCCTGCCGGATTACAAATCTTAGTGTATAGAAAGGGTAAGTTTATATAGCCTAAATGAAATGCTGCTGTTTCATTTTTTCTCTAACAAAAAGTAATTGAAAAAAGAGTACATGGGACAGTGGTTTTGGTTAGTTCTCGCTGCTTTAACCTCCTGACGCCGCACTTCACGCGAAACATCGATATATTTTAAAATATTTTTCAGGTAGTTCAAACACAAACCACGGTAGTGAATTGAGAATACTACCTACACTGGACCCCCAGAATGTATACTGAATAACGGCGAGTATAGCGAAAAAGGTTAGCTAAGTTCAATGTTTGAGAAACGGTCAATATTCCACAATAAGCTGCCGTGGTTTGTGTCTGAACTACGGCTATCTGAAACATTATTACTACTGGTTACCAGATAGGTTACCATTATTACCAATTTCTTTCGAATTTTGAGAGTTTAAATTGGATTTTCTTTGAATAAAGATCGTTAAATTTTGGAAAGATCTCGAGAATTATTGTAGCCAGGACCAGGTGCTTGCAATTTACGTCAAATTGTTTTGTATGAAACGTTTGATGCTACCGTGTTCGTTTAACCTCAATGGGTCCTCAAGAGCTATATATCGGAGCTCTGATATATCTGATATCAAAGAAATGTGGCTTAACTGTAAGACTCCACTCTGTGGTAAAACATTTATACGTTAAGAAAACGACCTGACAGTTGTACAGAGTCACAGGGAGTCAAATTGAAAGGATTTGTATTGAGGAGGATTAAACCATTTATCAAGTGACATAACATGTCCTGTAAGACTGATATGTTTTACCTTTCAAATAAGAGTATATTTATGACATTTATATAGAGGTTTCTACAATTAAACTGTGGATATATGAATTACTTTATATTACATTCTAGTTAGCCACGGTAAACTAAAATTAAGCGCAAGACCAAATCGTTATCTTTGGAAATTGCTTTATATTTCGGACATTGACTAAGGCTTCAGTCTAATAATAATATGTGCAGGCCAGTGATTGCAAAAGTATATCTAGAAGTGAAAAGATTGGAGTTGTGATAGCGAGAAGAACACTTGTGATTATAGCGAAGGCTCGTTAAAAGACCGAGGTGTTGTAACACTGTAATTATAAAGTATTTGCAGTGAATGTTGATTGCAAGATACGCATGCAAGTTGTACAGTACAAAAAAGTATAAAATTATATATTCTGATGTTTGGAATGAAGCCAACAGATTGCAGCGCTTATCCATGCAGTTATCCGAAGATCTCGACTATTATTCTGGAGTAAAAATAACTCAGTTTTATCTGATTCCATTTAATAATGTCCAAATTACTCAAGCCATCGGTTTCACCTGTGCTAATAGACTCTTTCGATAATTACGTCATTTGGCCTGGGAGCCTCACTCCCACGAACAGTGGGCCAATCACGTTTCGTCTTGATGCACGAAAGCGAGGATCCCAGGCCAAATAGGCGGATGTGACGTAATTATCGAAAGAGTGTATTGCACGGCATTTGAATAACTGCGGCGCGTAGATCGAAGAACTGAAACCAAGTTAAGGGCAGCTACAAGAAAAGGTGGGGAATTATCATTTTGCAGACGATCAGAGGGAATCGAGCAAAAATTGTGGATATGATAAATCAGAATTATATAAATAATATTCTATTATCTTTTTTCTAGTTATAAAAGATGGGTCTTCAAGGCAACAATCCTGGCACATATTTTGCCTTCTCGATGATCGTCATTTTCTCATTTCTCGGAAACATGTTGGTACTTGGTGTTATGATAACCAAACGTGACGCGCTCAAGAAACCTTACAACATCTTCATCTGCAGTCTCGCTTGCGCTGATATTATTACAGCTATGTTCTTAATATTCAGTCGCTACCTGTACCTCCCTGATATGCCCGAGAATGAGTTTGCAGCGACACTGTTCTGTAGTACAATCTGGAATGCGTGCATCTTATTTGGCCTGGGTTATGTTTCCATTTATACCTGTCTCGTCCTCACGATCGAGCGATGGTTGGCGATCGTAAAGCCGAACACCTACCGGAAAACGAAGCCGAGGCATGCCGTGGCCGTGGTAGGAGGTGTGTGGTTCTGGGGCCTGCTTGTTCAGGCTACAACACTCTTCCGCGGCAAAGCTGATTTCGAAAAAGGTTTGGATAAGTTTTGTATTACATATAAAGTCCTTGGCAAGCTAGCAAACATTGTTGATGATGCGTTGTTTCCTAGCCATGTTTCCGGAAGGTGGACAAACTAGGAAAGATTGTTGCGAAAAATTGTTTCTTATTTCTATATATGTGTTTCCCGAAGGTGGACAAGCCAAAAAATACATCGTTTCCTCAATAAAAGTCACACTTGGGGAACAACTGAAATATGTTCTTGAGTTTTTTTAGGGAATATTTCACTTCCTGGGAAACGAATTTTGTTTCGACAACTTTTATTTATTATTATTTATTATTAAAACTATATTTATTCACGCTTACGCCTTCAACAACTATGTTTTTAAGGGTAGGCAAAAGGGGAAACATTGAGGAAATATCGATGAAAAGTTTTCAAATGTTCCGCAACAATGTTTCCTAGCTTTTCCAAGGCTTAATACTCCAAATAACAGAAACAAAATCGCCCACAATTATGCCCACGTTACATGGGGCAATTTTTACTGCAACTTGAAGCGCAATTTCTGCACAGAGCCATGTTATGTAGAAACAGTGTACGCACAGAAAAACAGCGAACGTGACCGGCGTTTCACTCCCCGATATTATCATTCTCATTCAATTCTTTGTTAATGTTGTCTTCTGGGCATGTTTGACAAGAAAAATTACCGCAAAGTAAAACGAATTGAAAATTCATGCTTCACAATATGCTTTTTACCTGATATCGAAAATTGCAAGTTGCTGCAAAAATTCTCTCATGGACTTTAGTGACATCCGTCTCTATCTCATGAACACTCTGATTTTAATATCTCTATTTCATTCTAGGGACATGCAAGTGGGTAAAATTAAGTATTGGTGAAGGACCATTTCCGTACATCGACATGACATTACAATGCATCATTCCTTTCTCAATGATGGTCGGTCTATACTCCCACATGCTCTATAAGGTGAAGAAAATGCCGTATCTACTTCAAGGCCGTGGTTCCGCCATTACAAAACGAATCACCATCCTTGCTCTGGCTGCGTCGTCTGCTCTTATCATTGGTTGGCTGCCTAGCCGAGTGAGCTTCATGTTAAGTAAGCTGAACCTGAACGATGCGAACGGCCTCATACATTTCTGGTTGGTGGTGTTCTCGTTTGCCAATTCTTTTGTCAACCCTATCCTGTACGGGATCTACAGCTCGGAGTTTCGCAGCGATTACAGAGCATTGCTGAGCAAGATCCTGTGTATCAAGGGTGCTACTGTCTCGCCTGGCGAGGAAATGTCGCAAAGTAATACGGTGAATTGTGTGACTCGTGTTGATGAATTTACAGAATCGGGAAAAGCAAACGGGGAAGAAAGTCATCCTAAAACTGCATCAAATAGAATGCAGGGAACATCGTAGACACTATTTCGTCTATTTAACAATTAGATTATGAGCTCAAGATTTCTATGAGGTGATAGTTGATGAGGGCCGAAGCCCGAATGAACTATCATCTCATAGAAATCGAGAGCGAATAATCTAATTGTTTTAGTAGAAACCAGAAAGAAAACAGTATTTCAAAACGTTTTTCATCATTTATTGAAATAAATTCGTTAAAAATCGCGCCGAGGAGATGGCTGTTTCGCTACTCGCTATCTATCGACAATTAGATAGCGAGTAGCGTAGCCAGTGGCGTAACGTTATAATATATCAGGGTGCCCCCGGTTCAAAATTTTTAAAGGCCCCTCTAGTACGAATGCCGAAGGCACAAGCTCCGGGGGACCGGGGGCATGCCCCCCCCGGAACATTTTTAAATCTAGAGTCTCTGAAATTCCATTTCCTGGTCCTTTGGGGGAAGATTTTACAGAATTCTGATTGTCAGAAAACGACATTTTAACATAACAAAATTTACAATTTGTTTGGCCCCCGGACAACTCAGTTCAGGGTGCCCCCCTGAAAGCCCGATCGCCTGGGTGCCCCCGGCTCTTACCGGGTAGAGCTCATAGGAGTTACGCCACTGAGCGTAGCCAATCGAATTACAGCATTTGCAATAGTAGTTATTTATAGTCGAGCGTAGTTAACATACTTTGAGGTGCTTTAAAATGACTATAATAAACGACTTTGAGTGTATGATATAACTTCTCAAACGAACCAGTATCTAAAGAGAAACTCAACGCGAAAGTTGAGTTAATTTATGAACGTTTATCACCGTGGTATCAAGACAACGATACGTTGGTGATTTCCTTTGTGTGTCGCTCATGAATTATTCCTGATATTGTGAATGTTTATTCTCCTTAAAGTAATTTAATAATTACTAAATTAGTAAAGAAAATGTATATACAAAATGTAAATATTAATGCTGAACCGTGTGGACTGATAAATAAACGCTCGTTAATTATAAAATAAATCATCGCTGTAATTAATGCTATTGAATGAAACATATTAACAGTTCAGTATAAAACTTGTGTTTCTTGGTTTTTGTTTCAAATTTTTGATGACTTTCAAAATCCTGAAACGATTTCCAAAATATTTTTGGTGCACATTTATACGTTGGTATTAGATTAGGATCGGGGTCAGGATAAGGCTAATGCTATGATTGGGTTAGGGTGTAGTTAGGACAGTGAACTCTGGGTTAGGATAAGGGTTAGGGTTAGAAATAGGATTAAGATTAGGTAAGGCTTAGGATCAGGGTAGGATTTGGGATTAGGATTATAAGGATTAGGCGGTATGTACCTACCTAATATGGAAATTACCCAAGACATCACTATCCAGTGTTTTTTGAGATCAGTGAAAAGTGGAAAATTACATCCAGGTGTTATAGAGATCAGTGAGTACACCCGGGTGTGTAAAACTACCGGTCGGGTATTAGTGCCCGTGCGTATCTAACGGGTTTAATATCCGGTGTACATTAAATCCAGTACTTGTTACTTTGGCTAGTTAAATGTTTACCAAAGCAAAATACACTGTCTTTTATTGCTTTTTACGTTAACTTGGTGGAGTATTATTGCTACGAGAGGATAATAGATTAAACACAGAATATATATCTCGACAATTTTTATTTCAAAAGAGAAATCGGGGCAATATTTTCGTGGAAAATGTCATAATATATTTAATACCGAAGAGTGCTGTGTCTATACTTTGTAGACTATAAAATATGGCGCAAGATCTGGACCGTTTTGTTGTTATAAATGGCAGATAAACACGGGAAATGTTGACGAGAAATGGTGTGAAACACCGTGTACAATGTAGGGGCAAATCCTAAGCGATTTCGCCTTGCGTTGGGGCTTATGGCGGCTGTTGAACAGCCGGAAAAAAATGACGAAAATTCGACACAAAATAATGAACAACATGACAATACTAGGCCCATATCAAACAACTTATCCTCTACAAATTTGCTCTCTGTGTCCGGCTCTTCTAATGTCCATCGTTTGGTAGTCGTATCTTCTAAAATCAGGCAACCTTCGGCGTTGGAAACTGCCGCTTTGAACGGAGTTAGTATACTCATATATCAACAAGATGGAGAGGAACTAAATAGTTTGCTTTTAAAAATAAAAGGGGCTTGTTCTCGTACGAATCCTGTTAGCATTGCTTTCTTGGCTCATGGACACCCTGGCAGTATGGTTTTATGCTCTGGACGAGGAGAGAAGGTGAGGGAATAGGCGAAAAATGAAAATAATAGCAAATGTTTTGGATGCAGGCTACGTTAGAAAATATTAATTACACTTCATCAATTCACACATTTGGGTTTTATGTAAATACCTTAAAAGCTGCCCGCCTTATGATCTTATATTAAAATGCTCAAGTATTTTTGCCACAAAATTTGAATGAGTCGATCTTGGTTTGTTTTTGCAAGCAACAATTTGATTTTACAAACAATTTATGTTAGCAACATGTATGAGTTAACCCCAGTAACGAAATAGTTCCATAAAATTCACCTGTTTGGATTGAGTAAATAATCCCAGATACTTGTAGTCAGTTAAGCAGGTATTAATATGTAAATATTAAAAAGAATGTGTCTAGCTTTTGAGCCAGGATTGGATTCTATGTGATATCTGCTAGTGTTGCCTTAATTGTTACATTAAAAGACGACATTATTTTTGGCCTGGGAATAATGATAGGAATAATTGATTGTTTAAATGTTATAACAATATAATAATGTGATTAATGTTCTCCAAACATGCCCAAAGGCACATAATATTACCCTTGACCATGGGTTATTGCTTTTGTTCTTTGTTTCAATCTGTATGATTTGAATTCAATTTTGATTCAGACTGCATTCACTCAATATTCATTATTTCATGACATGTTTTTGCTGACTATGGATTCTGACAAATGGGCTGTCTGGCTAACCGAGCTAGTCATACTGCCGTATAAACAGCCCCTGAAACATACATAACAAAGTAGTTGTTGTCAATTGGGCATAGCTAAAAACACATTGTACACTTTGTTTCAGGTGTTATCAAAGCCATCACTGGCAGAGGATGAAGACATTAGAAACTTTTTCAAAGAAGTTGGAACATTTATTGATAGAAGTGATCCTTCAGCAAGACTTGATTTTTTAAATTGCCCTGTTATATTATCCACAGATTGGAAAGATGTCATTGCAGAGTTGGAAGCCATTGTTGAGGTTTGGTTTTATGGTTGATTGCAGCTAAAAATAGTTGCTTGGGTAGTTAAAAAAGCAGGCCCCAAAAGATGGGGCTTACGCCTTCCAAAGATGTTCTCCCCCCAAAGTGTGCCCTTTGTTGTTGAGGGGGAAAGCCCAACACTTGCAGCATGCATTTATCAACAGCAATCAATTGCTATACCTAGAGCTCTAGTGCTTCATCATTAATGATTGCCTCATGCCATCTAATAAATGGCAAACAAAATGACTAATTTTGGTTTTAGTGAATCTTTAAACAGTGTTGTCAATTCCACATTGTGTGGTTATTATATAGTGTGGTATTTATTAGTAAAATCTCAAAGTAAGCGTTTGTACAATCAAGGTATATTCCTCTAAACATGTGCTTCCGAACTCTCTTTCTAGTCACGTGAACATTCACTAAACATGCATAATTTATGCAGAACACAACATCCCTCCCCCCTTTCGAATAAAAGTCAGGTCAATAGAGTCCTGCTTTGTTCTTTAACAAATAAGAACTTAGCTTAATTGTCTTGTTTTTTTCTTTTGTTAACATGCTTCTGAACTCTCTTTCTAGTCACGTGAACATTCACTAAACATGCATAATTTATGCAGAACACAACAGTTATAACATTTATTTTATTATTTTCATGTACAGGGATTAAATATCAACATGACGAAAGACATCATGGGGCCGGAGATATCTGGAAAGAAACAGTCAAACTCAGAAGATGGAACAAGGTGGTTAAAACAGTTCAAACAGTTATTTTTGATTGATTTTAAATAAATTATCACATATACTTTTCAAAATAATGAATATACTAATTTTCATTTAATCCATGCTGTGTGTTTATCTACCATAGTTGTGAGCCAGGTGATCTGTATTTCCAATCAGAGAAACTCAGAAAGTGGTCGGGTGCAACACCAAGAAGTATCAGCAATTTTGAAAGAATCAAAGTGGTTGGAAAAGGTGAATGATTCATCTTAGACTGTATACAGCTAGGGTCAGCTATACTACAACTTGTCTTTAGTTTTTTCAGATAATTTGCTGTAGTTTGCATGAATGATAATAATATATAGTTCATATGATGTATTCACACTGGTTAGTGCATGCACCTTTCAGATGTACCACCAGGGTTCAATTCATGGAATATGCATTTGCCTCAGTGCTTCTAGTCTGACTCTACCACAAGACTCATAAATATTTTTTGTGCTTCAAGTAAAATTTGTAATGTCAAAATTGCCTGTAAAAATCTTATTTTAGATTTTCTGTGCTGAATATGTTCAAAAAGTCAGTGGATAACAGCTTAGACAGATAGAGTTATCTTGTATAAAAAACAAGCGAGTTTAGTTTTCAGCTAAACATTAAATTCACCAAATCTAGGAGCGTATGGAGCAGCCGTTTTGTACCGTAAAAAAGATGATGATTCATTAGTAATCTTGAAAGAAATCAACATGCATGATCTTACAGCGCAAGAACGACAGTTGGCGACCAATGAGGTATAACATGCATGGAAGTTTATTAATGGTATAGTTAATGTTGTACAGTATTTGTAACTTGTTGGCAAGTTTCAGTAAGTGTTATGGAGCAGCAGAGTATGGTCAACTTCAGAAGTGTTAGACTACCATCTGCTGTACAAAAATGCTTAGCAAAACCCACCTATACAAAGTTTAGTGAAAACAGAACACATGCATTGAAAATAATTTGTGGTGTTCATAATTGGATCATATTTTAGGCAAAGATAATGTCGAAGCTAAATCACCCAAACATCATCAATTGTTACGACAGTTTTGAGGAAGATGGAACAATTTGGATCGAAATGGAATATGCTGATGGCGGGTGAGAATTAGAAATGTTCAAGTGGATGTATTTAGTGAAGCAGAATTGTTTTTTCACTTCTCAATAATGCCTTCTCAATAATTATTTCTTTCTGGGACAAATGTGATCAAACAAAAAAAGTTCTGTCAATATTCGGGCAGTTCGCTAACAGCAAAGAACGAAAAGCTTAGCCCAAAGTGTCCACCTTTTCCCTCCAACCCCTGTTGATCTCACAAATGCACTGCAAATCAGCAAATATCTAGATCTGTGTATCTAAAATATATCTTATGGTCATCTGCTTCTAGAATCAATACTCTAATATCAAATACTAGATTGTCGACTGTTGTACAGGTTGGCATTCTAGCAATTTTCTGGGAACTCAAAAATGTCATGGTCCGATACTTTTTCCACCCCTGAATAATGCACTAAAAACCACCTATTTACCCACGAGCAAACAAAACCTACAAAATCTAGGTAAGCATGCTTTCAGATATTCCGGATCAGTGTTATTTGACACACTTCCAGTTAATATCAAGATTGCTGAGTCACTCTCATCCTGTAGAGGTCTGGTTAAAGCTCACTTCGTAGGTTATTAATAAAGGACATGTATATGTAGTATAGTTTCTTTTTTCATACAATGTAAAGAGTTAAATTACGTAGGATGCCTTATAATTTCTAAATCTTAATGTAGTTATTATAAAATATGCACAGCCCCTATGGATACCAGCCTTGAGCTGAATGGGCTACCCTGTTGAAATAAAATGTACCACCACCACCTGTTAAGGAAAACTGCTCTTCTTTTGGAGGGCTTTAATATCTCGTTTTGTCTTTTCTAGCACTCTTGCGCAATATTTGACGAAACTAGATCGAGAGATGGAAGAAAAAGAGATTTTAAAAATGTTTTACGAAATGGTGCTCGCTTTACAATGCATTCATCAACATAAGATTTTACACAGGTAAAGACATGCGCGAGTATGCAATGAAGTTGGAACTGCTTGATTTCGCCACTCGTCAAGACGTTAGTAGCGAAAGAAGTAGTTGGCTACGAAGCTCTTGACGAAGGGCCATCGCTCTTAACGTCGAAATGTTTAATCTTTTTCAGGTGCTTCAGACACCAACCACGGCAACTTATTCTTAGAAACCTACCCACACTCTAGCTCAAACCCCCCTTGTAGAACGTAATGTTTATAGCAGAAGCTTGTGTTATTATAGAGTTGTGTATTTTAGGGATATGAAAACGCAGAATATATTTTTAACACTGGAAGGTCACGTAAAGTTGGGTGACTTTGGCATCAGTAAGCAACTTGGTAATACCAAGAGCAATGCAAACACTGTACTTGGAACACCTTACTATATCTCACCTGAAATTGTAAGTATTTATATACTGTAGTTTACCTATAAGATATATACCGCAGCCTAACTACCTAACCCAGGGCGCGAAATAACGGCTGGAGGGTTGCATGAAGGTGACCGGCCAAACCAACTTTAGCTCGGACATCCTGCATTTCTGGCCGGTCAAATTATTCAGCTAAACTAAAGCCTGACAAAGTCCCCTTAAATGTAAAATACTTCATGTAACTAGAAAAAATGTCTGTAGAAGTCAAGAATCACTTCTGAGTTTTATTGTAAAGTCCGTACAGTAAATATTATTCAAAGTAAACGCAACATCAGACGAAATTAACAAAGAACATAAGTTTTGACAGTTGCAGCCACTGCGTGCCGGCTATTTTCACTTGTCAGCAACTTCGAAACTTAATCCATGAGAAAATTGCATGAAAATAGTTTGCTCGTTCGCTTTATTTAGCAACTGAATTGCATGTAACCTTTAAAAAGTAGCCGGTCAAAATGACCGGTCATGCGAGAGTTTGACCGGACAACAAGAATTGAAAGGCAGTCTTGGTTGATAGTGTAATTAAGATATTACAAACAATCTATGTATTGATTATTACAGTAAGTAGAATATATATTCTTGTTTTGATTGTGTAGTGTGAGGGCAGAGACTACAATGAAAAAAGCGATATTTGGTCCCTGGGATGTGTGCTTTACGAAATGGCAAATAAACAGAAGACGTTTGAGAGTACAAATTTACCCGCACTTGTAAATAAAATTGTTAAGGTACGGACAAGAGTCGTCCCATTTTGATACTTTTTATCGTATTTATTGGTACGCAATTTGTAATTCTACATTTCAAGATCTTTATGTGTTTTTTTCGTATAGGGTCAGTTTGCTCCCATTCGTGGAAATTACAGTCAAGATTTTAAAGCATTGGTATGTGCAGACGTAATGATATATAAAAGTAGAGGGCAATCTCGTTCCCTAGGACATAGATACCCCGCTCTGGAATCGAGGTTGAGTTGAGTAAACAGTTCAGTTATTGTAGAGTAGAGTGGTTTACAATATAGTGTAGTTATGAAGTAGAGAAGAGTTTTTAAAGGAGGTATACAGATTCTCTGCGCACACAATTCATACTGAAACTGTACACAATGATTATGAAACGTATCTTTTGCCAGGTTCGGGATTGCTTACAAATTGAACCTCAATACAGACCAAATGCGTCCGAATTAGTATCAAGAGTACATGAAGTAAGTCCTAGTATTTTAGGGAAATCTAGATGGCTATACAAATGTAAAATTTGATGGTTTTGGACAACACCCTGGTGATGTATTGATAAGGAATCTTGTGTTTAATTTGCAGTTACTTTGTCAGTTTGACATGTGTGATGAGGAATCATTAGAAAGTGCGCTCAATCCAAAACGGAAGGAAAAACGAAGGTGCTTTACTACAGTACTTTGCAAGAGTTAAAACGTTTTGTTGCTTTTTTCGATAACTTTGTTTTTCCTTATATTTTCAATCCAGATCAATACTTTATTACGTCGACTTGGGATCAATGTCTGGAGTGGTCCCAATTGATCTTCCCGTCAAAATTTTAATTGTTGGTGTAAGTAAACTAAACTAACTTTATTTATACTGGATAGCTCTATCAGTTCTAAACTGCTCCCCCTAGCGGTGCAGTAAGGGAAATTCCTTATTGATCCATACTACGGAAGGAAACCTAATCTAAACTAACTCCATTTATATTGGATAACTCTATAAGTTCTAAATGGTTCTTCCTAGAGATCACTATTACACCCGTTTTCAAAATTATTACGCGACCAGCCCGAAAATAAGGAACTTTAGATTTGACGACGGCTACGAGAACGACTACGACTACGAGATTTTTCCGTTAAATATCTGCTAATACAAACTTGTTATCATCCTCTCTTTGGCACAGCACATCTTTATAACAACAGTTGAGCCAAAGCGAGTACAACTTTGAGTTTGTATTAGCAGATATTTAACGGGAAAATCTCGTAGCCGTCGTCAAATCTAAAGTTCCCTAATACTCTTAAGACTATAAGTCTACCTGCAGGTTTTATGTGAATTCGAAATTCAAATTGTTTACTGTTGAGCCTCCAAATGCGTGTTTCCTTATCAAGATTATTAACTTTGTAGCCTTCATGTATAGAGTTTGGAATTATTCTGAAGATATTTTAGTGATAGTTAGTGTAAAATACAAAATTATAATATGACGCTATAGTCTAGCGCAAGCGGGTTTGACACACAGTTAAATTATGCTTTTTCAAACTTTATCACGAGATAAGTTTCTGGTGTGATGCTTTGATATTTCTCTTAATTCGTTTTTCTAGCTTTATTTCGATTCAACAGTGTTTTCAATAATTATTGTAATAGCAGGCAGAATTCCAGATGAAAGACAAATATAGATTTTGCAAATAAACAAAGAAATAGGCGGCTTTGAAAGGCCTAATAGGCGGCGGTAAACCGCCGCTAACCGCTTTTTATTGAAAACACTGTTCAATATGCTCCTTCAAGTATTAAATATAGTTTAAAATGTCTTTTGTTTACGTTTGCTATTTTTAGTTCGCGTGACATAAAACTGACATTTCAGCTCAAATTATTTTAGGGCAGGTCGCGTAATTTTGAAAACGGGTGTAAGCCACTGTGTAACCAACACTCATTAAAAGTTAAACATATTCATATTTTTTCAGGTGAGTGTGGGTAAGAATCACGTGTGTGTCGTAAGCGCAGACAGCATGGTGTTTACTTGGGGTGATAACAGTAAAGGACAGCTCGGTCATGGGGATCTGGTGTCTAGAGATGAACCCACACAGGTTGAGGGAGTGAGAGGAAAGAATGTTGTGACGTAAGTGCTTTAGGAATTTGATTCAAGTCGACCAAGGAATCGACTTGAAAGTGGAAGTCACGTACAATGTATAGATTCCACTTTGCAGAACTAAACTGAACTCACTTTATTTTACTGGATAGCTCTGTCATTTCTAAACTGTTCTCCCTTGAGGTCCAGTGTCCAAGGACTGGTCCAGTGTTTCTACAAATGGAAACTGAACTAAACTAACTTTATTTATACTGGATAGCTCTGTCAGTTCTAAACCGTTCTTCGTCTATCTTTTATTTGTCCAGTAAGACTGGACCGCCTGTGTTGTTTGGTTGACTCAAACTGCAAATATTCTTCTCACATACGACTGAGGCTAAATTATAATCGGACAACTTCATACTACAGAAATCGAACCTGTATCGCAAAGAAAAAAAGGCACATGCACTAACCACTGCCCCTTGCTCCCAAATACAAACGGAATGTTTAAATATTGCTTCTGATCTTGTTAAATCGCTAGGGCCTGCAGTGGTGATCGCTTCACAGTACTCATGACAGATAATGGTATTGTGATGTCATTTGGTGATGGTGACTATGGTTGTATGGGGCATGGTGATTGGTCGAGTGTCTCCCGCCCAAAGTTAGTCGAAGGTCTTCTTGCTGTGGACACAGGGAGCCTCAACTGTGGTCCACGTCACGTGTGTGCAATCTGTGATGATGGCAGTGTCTACACGTGGGGCTGTGGCGCTGACGGGAGACTGGGGCTAGGAGATGAGGATAACAGGTGAGTAACTTAAGGTGGCTATGGTGAATTTTACCTTTTTAGTAATATTCTTGAGTAAATTACAATGGATCTTTTCAAAGCTCAACCAGTTCTAAACTGTTCTCCTTAGAGGTCCAGCAATGGCTAACCCTTATTTGTTTCCTTCGTTAGAAAAACTCCTCAGAAAGTCGAGTTTGGAGATAAAGTGGTAATCACGAAAGCAAGATGTGGTATCGACGGCACAATGTTTCTTACAGATACAGGAACCTTGTACGCTTGTGGGAAGTAAGTGTACAGTACCTATATCTTGATGTGTTTACGTTAACGTTACGGGGAACCAGATGATGGTAGACTTTAGAAATGTTGATAATGTGTAGGTGCAAGAAATTATAATACATCTCTAAATTTTGTTATTTTC
Source organism: Trachythela sp. YZ-2020 (assembly GCA_016169945.1). NCBI lineage: Eukaryota > Metazoa > Cnidaria > Anthozoa > Malacalcyonacea > Clavulariidae > Trachythela > Trachythela sp. YZ-2020. Next base: position 6,931,106 of record JADLSH010000389.1, read on the forward strand.
TTCCAAATACAAAACTTTTGACTTATAGTTTGTTTGTTTTGCTTTTTTAGGAACACAAACAACAAACTTGGGCTGAACAACCGACAAGGTTTTCTTGTACAAATGAAAAATCTCTTGACCAAAGTAAGGCAGCATTCGTTTGTTGTTCTTAGAGAGGTTCCCTGCAGATTATATATTTTGTGGAAGTAGCCAATCTTCAAATGGAGCTAAGCTATGCCGGCGTAGCCAGTAACTCCAGACTTACATTACTAGCTCCACATCATTTTTTGGAGTTCATCTGTAACTCCGGAATTCTTACTTTTAAATAAAAAAATAAATAAAAAAGTTTTGAATAGGGATGAGCCGATAACGAAAAATCGCTTGCTCATGTGCATCGAATGTTTAAACATTATATCTATCAGGGGCGATCTGTTAAATGGAATTGATTACGAACTAAACTTGTCTTGATAGTTCTATTGTTAGAACCAAATGCGTCTAGTAATGTCACTCGTTTTTCTTGATTAACGAAGGAAGTGTATAAATATAATAAGAAAAAACAACTGAAAAGGCAAGCATTTAAATATCGGAAGAGCCGATATATGCCGATATTCATAGATATTATCGGCCGATAATCGATAAGCCTAAAAGTTACCGATTATCGGCTTCTACCGATAAAAAACCGATTATCGGCTCATCTCGCGCACATTTTCAATTTGGAGTTAGCGTCTTATATTATGGAGGTAGTATCGCTCCATGGCTCCCTAACTTCTGCACCCATGTTGCATCAGCCATGTTGCATTGCTGTATATTCTTTAAAACTTTTTTACCTGCCTTAGGTGCAAGTAGAAGGTCGCAACACACCAACTGCCCTCAAAGTGTTGGCGCGACACAGCGTCGCTGACATGTGTCTGGGTCCAACTCATAGCTCGGTGCTCATGGAGTCAGGAAACCTGTATACATTTGGGGATAACAGACATGGTCAGCTAGGACATGGCAACGTTAAGACTGTTGAATCCCCGGCTTGTGTTAAATCTTTGGTCGACAAACGTGTCACGGTTGGTACAATGCTACACTATCACAATTTATTTAAACAAAATATGACATGATCACAATGTGACAATGTTAACCTTTGAAAGAGTTTCTCGATATTTCGTCTAATGCCATATTTATACGCACAGACTTGATGATCTGTCAAGACGAACCACACACGCAGGGATGTCCAAACTACGCAGATAGTTCGTCTTACCAAGGCATGTTTTAACATATAACTGGTGGGTCAAGTGGCCCACCACTGACCGACAATTGGTCCACCACTGCTTGGGCCCTCGTACCAGCATTATTTACATTCTTTACATTAGTGCATAGTGGAACACATCTATTTTTCGTACTCTTAGATGAATTACACCTATTCTATATAACAGCTAACCTATTCTATACTACTCTACACTATAGCCCATATTAGACTGCATTAAAGACTAGATCACCAGACAATAGAGTACACACTGCTATAAATACTGAGAGAGTCGAGAGACTATCACAAATAGTAATAGTATCAGACTATTGAGCATTTCTTTGGTGCCCATACTCCCTCTGTACGAATATGTGTCTGTGAAACAATAAAACACAAATACAAAATCGCATTTCAATCATTCAATGAGTTCAGAAAGCATTCGATATTACGCAATCGTAATCAATACTCAGAGCTGAGGGCCCTAATCTTAGTTTTGGCCCACCACTGTAAATTCCTTAAAATATGCCTTGCGTCTTACCCGATGATGAGATAAAATTTATCAGACAAACTATTTCTTCTTTGTCCAAGTCCGTCTAGACAGGTCCGTCCCTCTCTGGTGTAAATCTAACCACTTATTCCACATATGAGCTGTTTTATTCCACATCATTAACTTCACTACTTTGTCTCACTCAGATGATGAAATGTGGGGATTATTTCACTCTGACTGGAACAGACGAAGACACAATCTATTTCTGGGGAAGCATGCCTTATGTTCATACACCTGGTATGGATTGTGACGAAGCTGGACCACGATCTGATGAAGCGTGTGAAAAGAAAAATCGTCGAAATGCGAGCTCTAGTTTGAGTTCTGGAGCCTCTGAGAGTCTAGCGTCTTCACCTAGGTAAGCGATCTATGGCTGATTAACTTATGCGACCGAAGTTCAATTCAGGCAAACAAGTAGTTGTCTGATTATAATTTCACCTTCGTGAGAAGAGAGTTTCCAGTTTGACTCTACCAAGCATTGCAGGTTATCTCCGGGTACTTTGGTTTCCACCTGTAGTAACACTGGACCAGTAAGAGATGGCCCGTACTGAACCTCTAGGGAGAACAGTTTAGAACTGATAGAGCTATCCAGTGTAAATAGCGCTTGTTCAGTTTAGGTTTCTTTCTGTAGTAACAGACTAACAGTCTAAGGGAAGTAGTCCTAACTCAACCTCAAGGGAGAACAGTTTAGAACTGATAAAGGCTTAGAGCACCAATTGATAGAGCTATTCAGTGTAAATATAGCTTGTTCAGTTTACTTCGTGTAATGATTAACCAAGTTTCTTTACAGACCTAGCTCTGCAAGATGTGACGCATGTCGCACACGACCAAGTTCTGGAGTGGATCATGATCATTTAGTAGCTCGAAGGAAAGACACGTTCTCTGAAAGTGCAAATGCAAACCTTAGTGTTGATGGTAAACCTGGGTACGAATGTGTTAATTATTCTTATTGTTGGTGATATTCGTGGCACAGTAGTACTGTATTTTAAATGATTGAGTCTGTGCCTCCTGAGAGAACAACATTCGCGGATGGAGTTACCCTGCATAAATAAAGCTTCATCGTCATCAATATGTGCCTTTTACTTCTGCGAATGAGGTTCGATTCCTGCACTCTGCAGTTGTCTGATTGTTATTTTGTCTCGCTTACATGTGAAAACAGTTCTATAGGGTTGACTTTATCAAACACCACAGGTTGTCTCCAGTCATTCTGCTCTATATGGAAGAAATAGAGGAATACAATGCATTAATAATGTCTGATTAACGTTTCATCATTAATATTATACATACAGCTAATAATCTCATAGTGACTCATACTATTCATGTTTTCGCTCACCACTCTAGTCTAAGTACATGAATGCAAAGCCCGATCGAATTGCATTCACGACCCAACGTTTTGACACTCTGGTCTAGCGTCTTCATCAGGACCGGATTGTCGAAACGTTGGGTCATGAATCCAACGAGTATGTATGGTCGGTGACGTAGGCTAAATTCGACCGGGCTTTGCATTTATTTACTTAACACCAGAGTAGCGAGTGAAATATATTTTTCTTTGCCCAGCTCTGCAAACAGTGACCGTCCTCGGAGTGGTTTCTGGCGATCCTATCCTGGTAATTATCTCAGAGATTGTGCATCAAGAAGTAACCTCTCTCGCTTTCGTATTGATGGCTGTCTCCGTGTCTCTGACTGTGATCCGATCTCTGTCCCGACCCTCCTCTTCCAGTGGGATGCAGTGTGTGGACCGAATGAGAAGGACGGGGATTACCCTGTTTTTCTCAGTCGGATTGCGGGTTATGCTGCGAATACGTTCGTTCAAATTGACACCACCGCGCCAGCGCCGCGTAAGAAGTCGAAACGAAGGTCATTGAAACATGAAGACGGTCCCATGAAGACTGTGGATGAGCGACGACCACCGTCAGAAGTCAACGTGGAGAAGCTGGCGAAACATGGACTTGATGACTCCGGGACAAGGTAAGATTTCTTACCAGGAGTATTTCTACCGTAGCTGGTTTGTTGATGACTTGGTGGTTAGGTACAGTGACAAGTGTATGTGCCTTTCACATGATTGCTTTCACGACCAGGACTCTGTTCCCGCAATATACAGTTGTCTGATTATAATTTCACTTCAGTCCATGTTAATGGCTATTACCTGTTTGACTACACCGAACTCTCCAGGTGCTCCGGTTTCCTGTTGTACTCACACTGGACCAGTAAACGCCGCTTTCCATTACGATGGCTTTGCCCGCGCGGTCGAAGCGACCTTGCTTCTGTGGACTCTCGTGAACGCGCGAGTTCGCCTGGAAAGTTGAAAAAATATGTCAACTTCAATCGCGTGTCTGCGAGAAGAGGAGCCGACGTAAAACTCTTACACAACGACCGTAATGAAAGACTGCCTTCTGGATCACTACGGAGAACAGTTTAGAACTAATAGTGCTATTTAGTATAAATAATGTCAATTAATTTAGACTTCTTTCAGCAGTAACACTGAGCCATTGAGGTCTTACTGGACCTCTAGGAGAACGGTTCTTAATTCTGTTTAGTTCAGTTTGTTTTGCCGACACAAACTGTAAGTATTCTTATTTTATAGTTTACGTCGCCATACTGATTCTTCTACAGCAGATCAATCCAGTTCGTCTGAAATGGACACGATTGGAGACGTAAGTGTTGCCAGGTCTATCACTTAAGGCCCGAAAATGTTTGAAAATTTCGATGTTTTTTTACCGTTAACCCATGTCCCCACCGTTGGTGACGTTGTTGAGGAACAATTTCAGAAACATTTTCTTTCCCAAGTGTGAATATTGTGTTGGAAACAATGTTTTCTGGTTTGTTCACCTTCGGGGAACATGCCTAGAAAACAATATTTGCTGGTTTGTACACCTTCGGGAAACATGCCTAGAAAACAATATTTGCTGGTTTGTACACCTTCGGGAAACATGCCTATAGGAAACAATGTTTTCTGGTTTGTCCACCTTCGGGGAATATGCCTGGAAAACAATATTTGCTGGTTTGTACATCTTCGAGAAACATGCCTATAGGAAATGACAATGTTTTCTGGTTTGTACACCTTCGAGAAACATGCCTATAGGAAATGACAATGTTTTCTGGTTTGTACACCTTCGAGAAACATGCCTATAGGAAATGACAATGTTTTCTGGTTTGTACACCTTCGGGAAACATGCCTAGGAAACAATATTTGCTGGTTTGCCCACTTTCGGGGAACATCGATACGAAACGATGTGTCCTAGTTTGCCCAACGTCGGGAAACATGGCTTGGAAACATTGTCTTTGTAGCAATGTTAGCTACCTATACTGTAATTTGCCCAAGCTTTAGCCTATAATATTTATGACGAATTGTTTCTTGTTCCCAGACTCCGACATGGTTAAAAGATGAGCTGAAGGACGGCATCAAGAAGGGTAAAAATTTCGCAGAGGAGGTCGATGATGGTATCTCTTCCGTGGATGAAAGTGCCGGGGCCATGAGCGACCAGGAGTCGGACCTTGAAGAAGTCTTTATTAAACCAAAGAAAGATATCGCGACAAAAAAGGCGGCGATATCGCAGGAAAAAACGTACGCAAAATATAGGGCGAAGGCCAAGAGAGTCACTGAGACGAAGATTGTTGGAAGTGTCGCCTTGGCAACCCCTACTGGTGACTTGAGCGCGAATTCGAATTACGGGTCCTATGAATCCAACACGGATGCGAACGTAAGCTATTCGTTGTGTTTCCATGTTAGAAAGAAAACAGTTTAGAACTGAGCTCTGCAGTAAAAATGAAGTTAGTTTTGCTGAGGTTTGTTTCTATAGAACATGTAACACTGTGCCAATATAAGACGGTCCTAATAAGGTGTGCCTTCTTTGCAGGCTGTGGTGTTACCAGGTCAAGTGCCCGCAGATGGGGCCCAGTCCACGCAAGCCCGTCAACCGCGCCAGAAACGGACCAAAGCACAACTGAACTCTCAAGTGTTCTACCAGCCTGGCGTGCCACGTACGAAACACAGTGGTGTGACGGCCAGTCTTCGTGCTCCGGTGGGTACAGATAAATTACGGCCTTCTAGTGTTACCTCGGAAAGTGGAGTGGAGATGACGCCATTTGAACAACATGGTTCTATAGAGGTTAGTTTGTTTTGTGTTTCCAGTGTTGTTGGCAAGTTGTCATGGCACGCCTTGTCACCATCACAATACAAACATCTCGTGTTTCTAGTACAAGTCATTGAAATAAGCCTAGAGCGCGATTACGAATTCATAGCTTGCCAATGTCTGTTAGCGTGTGCACAGGCGTAAATACTAGCGTCTGTGTGAGTTGAGTAAATTCGATGTTTTGCAACGTACATTATACTTTAGCTATTACTATGCGGTACCAAATGTGTAAAATCTCTAGTTGTGACTACTTACCAACGCAGCGTAGTTATAGGTTGTGTGGATTAACGAAAGATTAAGCGTAGGTAGTGTTAAAATGTTAAGCTTGATTAAGTACGAGTGTCTAAATATTGTGTTGTTAAGTAAAACTCCTTTTAAAGCCTTCCTGGCATTATAAATCTCAGACATTTTGCTTCGTCGTCGCAAAAGGTAACTGTAATTGGATGTATGTAGCGCTTTCTCGTCAGCCAGGCGCTGTGTCGGTACTACTACTGTAAAAGACAGTACCAGTGTAAAAAGTGTAGTATATAATTGCTTTAACTAAAGATGACTCCATCTCCAGTCCAGAAACAAAACCCACACAAGGTATGGTTTACACTATGTGTAGGCAAGCAAGTATTCTGTTGATATTTCAAACGTGGGGGTGTGGTGTAGGTGGTATTCTACAATAAGCTGCCGTGGTTTGTCTGAACTATCTGAAAAATAATTTTAAAAGCACTTCAACGTTTCAAGCGAAAGCCCTTTGTCAAAAGGTTTTTCGTGCCTTGACAGATTTATTTGCTTGTACTGTGTCTATCATTTTGTGTTGTTTTCTCGTGTCTATTTCTTTATAGAATACGTCTCTTCTTAAGAAGTCCAGTTTTAAGTTTTGCACCACAATTATTAAACAATGAAAAGACAATGGCACATTCCGATCATTGAATCGTGACTGGATGGCATGTATTATTGTTATGCTAAGTTTGATGCAAACGCCCGTTTAAGCAAGCAGATGTTTGAGTTTCCCCTTTAATATTTCGTCTTTCTATCATATCACAATTTCTGAAATGTGTTTGAGCAGGAAACGTTTAAATTTTATTTCGTAGTTTAAGATCCCAGAAGTTTCTAGTTTAGACTTTCTAATCAATCATTCATTTAATTTATTCTAATCTGCATTGTGTGGAAATTGTAATCCTGGAATTATACGTAATTGTATATCATTAGCACTGCCATGAATTCTATATAATTCCTGCAATTTCCGTTTGCCAATTATTCTTTGCCATATTCAGTGACGATTTATTGGCAGGCAGATCGATCACATACAATTTGGACGTCATAGCGATAACTGCCAATTAGTTTCTGTTTTTCCATAAACTATTGTTGGTTTAGGCGCAACACTTTGCCTTTCGCAGCGGGCTATTCAGTCTGCAGAAACGGGCACAAAGTAAAACCATGTTACATTTAAGCTTTTACAGTGTTTCAACTTTGCAAGCTAGTGCGTTAAACCTAGCAGACGATCTTGTCAAATTGAAACTGATTAATATCACTATATATACAGAGAGTTTTAACCTTTTTGACCTTTCTGTTGTTGGCTAGTTAAAGGTAAGCTAACTCATGCTGTTAGGGGCTGTCTGAAACAAAAAAAAATCACCATTGCTGTGCTTGGTAAAAGTTGTAACACATCTGATTAACATGTAAACCATACCAGCTAGTGACTGCCTTGGTTTTCCATAGTGTAGTTTGTCTCTATCTGATTTCGCAGACACGCATATGGATTGCTCTTGTAATTTAATATGTGATTAAAAGCCAGAAATGTGTGCAATTCAGCGAGATTAAACTTATTATGGGACTTTGAGCGTAATAGAAAACGCGCATTTCCTTTGTTGTGGATATAAACCTAGGATTATGGTTTTTTGGCTTTGTGTCTAATGCGCCTGGAGTGTATGTAGCTTTAATGTATGGCTGTGATTATTATCTTTGTGTTTTCGATGTTTGTTTGAGGTTAAAGTTGCGAATGGCCTTTATAAAAGGTATCGTATTGTCTTGCTGTTTATATGTAGTCTTTATTATCGGTTGTCGTCTAGACTGGTGTACGCAGATTGTCGCCATGATTAATGTTGTGTTCAAGGATTTGCGTTGACCGTAGTTACAGTTTTTCAACAAACACACTGTTCTGCAAACAGCAAATCCGTATTATGCGAGAGAACTTGAATATGATCGGAAATGAAACGCGAAGCTGAAATGCATTTTTACCTTTAGTGATGGTTGGCTAGCGCAAGACTACCACATTAAAAAATATTTTGGCTGTACAGTAAGCGTGTTCAAATCTCTGTACTGTGCTGGTGTACTGTGCTGTGCTAAGTGTACTGTGCTGTGCTAAGTGTACTGTGCTGTGCTAGTGTGCTGTGCTAAGTGTGCTGTGCTGTGCTAGTGTGCTGTGCTAGTGTGCTGTGCTAAGTGTGCTGTGCTAAGTGTGCTGTGCTAGTGTGCTAGTGTGCTGTGCGTGCTAGTGTGCTAGTGTGCTAGTGTGCTAGTGTGCTAGTGTGCTAGTGTGCTAGTGTGCTAGTGTGCTAGTGTGCTAGTGTGCTAGTGTGCTAGTGTGCTAGTGTGCTAGTGTGCTAGTGTGCTAGTGTGCTAGTGTGCTAGTGTGCTAGTGTGCTAGTGTGCTAGTGTGCTAGTGTGCTGTGCTAGTGTGCTGTGCTAAGTGTGCTGTGCTAGTGTGCTGTGCTAGTGTGCTAGTGTGCTGTGCGTGCTAGTGTGCTGTGCTAAGTGTGCTGTACTGTGCTAGTGTGCTGTGCTAGTGTGCTAGTGTTCTAGTGTTCTAGTGTGCTGGTGTGCTGGTGTGCTGGTGTGCTAGTGTGTTGTGTTGTGTTGTGTTGTGTTGTGTTGTGTTGTGTTGTGTTTGTTGTGTAAAGATGTTAATTTTTTATTCAAATTTATTTCTTTATAGAGTCGGATGAAACAGAATAACGGGTAAGTTCTGTTGAAGAATCTGTTGTTTAGACTATTGATCACCTTGTCTATATATTTAGGTCCAGATAGGACGTTGTGTTTTGGCAAACATGTTAATAGCTTAAGTTTTACTGCAATAATTTCATTATTCATTTTTGTTTGTCCCGTTTCATAGGATGGCAAAAAGTGTACCAAGTAAACGAGGGTAGGTCATATACCATATCTCAAATATGAGCTTCCAGTGTAGGCAGTGTTCAACCACTGTATTTGTTTGGTATTTATACCCAAAACGAAGCTATCTTGCTATATACCATATACCTCACGTATGTGCAAAGTTAAATTGTTGTTCTTTGTTAGATTATCACCCAACGCACCAAGAAAACCTCGAGTTTCGCCAAGTAGTGTAAAGGCATGGGGAAATCCAACACCGCCCTCAACCGACAGCAGGTGAGGTGTACAGACCAGTGCTGGCAAAATTTTCCGTTTTCAAAATATGGGGCTGCGAGCAAGCTAACAGACCAGATGACACCATCTTCTTGCAAAAACACACAAGTTGTAACAAACCTGCAGCAGACTTGTACCAATGCTGTTTCAATAACTTGTCATCAGGATGTGTCGCACTGCATGTCCCCAGCTTGTTCACAACTTGCTACAAGGTTGTTGACTCGACAGACCTGTTACAAGTTGTTCCAACAACTTGTTGTCGTCTTACGATTAAACAACTTGTTAACAAGTTGTGAGTGATAACCTTGTAACAACTTGATAAAATAACAACATTGTTACAACTTGTTGACAAGCTTGGTACAAGCCTGTTGCGAACACATCTTGTTGACAAGATGTGAGATTTTTACGTCTGTACTCTGTAATCAATATCTTTATTTCAGGCAACGACCAGCAACGAGAACATCGTCAAATGGTTCAATTCCGGCCAAAAGAAGAGTGTAAGTTTCTGAAATACCGTATACTCGTTCCCAGGTCTATATAAAGAACTATAGCGTACTCTTCCCAATAGCCTCTTCGTGTCCATCGTCCCCACATGGTAGTACTTCATATTTGTCTATTATATAGCACCTAGGTACAAGACAATTGTATACTGTAATTTTGGACTTTTCATTATTGAATTGTTATGATTATTATTATTTTTCTCTTATCTCTTCAGCGGCGCTAGAGATGAGAATAAAACAAAAATGCCAGCAATTGTGGTAAGAACAGTTCGGTTTATATCATGGCGCCGTATCCCTTGTTTATGTCCTAAGGTCTTGCTTGCGTGACCATCTTATGTTGATGAGATCATATATATTTTTAGACTCCAAGTCAAGCTGGAAGAAAAGAATCGCGTGAAAAGAAAGAACTTACTCCAACTAAACCTATCACTAAGGTACATGAACACACATCATCATGTGCATGGAGTTTTGCAGAGACTATATAGCTTCTCATTTTGGTCGCGGGTTAACGAAGCTTAAAAATTTGCGTGAATTTGTCATCTTATTGTAAATGAATGCAGTCCTTTTGTACACTGTACTTTAAAATCCTTTCTTTAGTTTCCAAAACCTACTGGTGTTTATGTCAATGGTTCCGTATCAGACAGTCACGTTGAGTACAACGCACAGCTTAGGGGCGCCAAGGTATAAGAGTCAGAGTTAAGGCCGAGTTACACGAAGCAATTTTTCCAACTTGCAACACAATTTCGGACACAGAGCGATGTTAGCTAAAAAGTATATTCTCAGAGAAATTGTGAGCATGAATCTCGTTTTACTTTGCCGATATTTCTCTTGCTAAACATGCCCAGAAGGCAACAAAGAATGAATGAGAATGATAATATCGGTGGAGTGAAACGCAGGCCATGTTCACTGTTTTTCTGTGCGTACATTTCTACATAACATGCATGGTTCTGTGCAGAAATTGTGTTGCAAGTTGCAGCAAAAATTGCCCCATGTAACTTGGCATTTAACTTTATATACGTATAGTTTGATGCCTCTCAAGACTTACTATATATATTTACTTCACATAGTTACGCGAGAAAGGTCTTGTTGACGAGATCCAAGCACTTAAAACTGAGCTTTTAAAGGTAAGTAACCTGTTAGATATTTGTGCTTAATTCATGTCAATGAAATTATTTATATCAAGAGAATGTTCCGTCAAGTCCTCGAAACATAATTATTTGATTTCTTCTACAGCAAAGTAGCCAACTTCAAGAGAATTTCCACATCGTTATCTCACTACAGGAACAAGTTGCACGACTGCAAGAGGTAATTAATACACTCTCTTGATTTTTCCTTGAGTCTGTGTAAGTTTTTTTAAAGACTTTCTATTTCGTTTCAGGAACAGTTAAAGCAGCAAGCAAAAGAAAAAGTAAGTTCCCTCGTTTCTATTGAATGATAGATTTTCTTAAACTAGGAATCGTTGTTTTCAACAACAAAATCACACTTGGAAGCAAAGGTTATAAGTAAACATTTCTTGCCCTTGCGAAGCAAAATTTGTGTCCGCTACACTGTCCAAAGGCTTTAAGTTAAATATACTTTGTTTAACATATTCTTATTCTTCACAGCGTCAAAATATCACGAATCAGAGGCCGGATATTAACCAATCGTTACGTCGTTCGTCCATGAAGAGCGCGGTTTGTTCTATAATGTAGAAATAAATTCAATGTAAATTATGAATTGGAACAGATTGGTTAGCCCAGATGTCCAAAGAATACTGGAATGCACTCGCGGTCCACACATTCATTTAGAAAATGCAAAACGCTGCTTAAGCCTGTTTCCCATTTAGTCGTAACGGTCGTAATAGAATTGTTGATATACCTCTGCAATCATTAAAGACTGAATTGCATAGAGCACACAAACGACAAGATAGGTGCTGACTATTTCACATCGTTGAACAGCATGACGACGAGTTGCGACCAAATGGAAGCCAGGCTTTTAAACACACAGTCGTATATTGAAGTATAAAAATAGCAGTGAAAAATAGACATATTGTTCGCCCGACCGACCTAAAGAATAAAAGAAAGACAAGAGTAGTCATATTTATATGGGAAGGACAAAAAAATATTTGAAATGTGTCCATAAAACTATTTGAAAAGTGTTTTTAAACAATCAATTTTAGAGTAACAATCAACTTTATACTTGTCAGTATCAAATAGAAATAGCTATCAAGATTGGAGAAAATACGTGTTAAAATTTCTTGGTCTAACTATGTCCCAACCATTGGTCCCCCAACTGAAGTTCACATGAGTTTCAAAACATTGAAAGCCATAGTCTATTTGATACTGAAAAGTAATGAAGATGCTTCGATGCCCTATTTCAGATGGAATTATAGCTTCTGTCATAAATTATTTTTGGGCAGTTTCGCTACATCAAAAATAATTTGCAGTGGAAAATAGAACGAGCTAATCAACTAACGAGTATTTATCTCCGTTGCTACCCAATTCAGATAACTCGCATGCCCAGTTACCACTGTTCTGATAATGTAAGCATAGAATGGAACAAAGGTAACCAAGCATTAAAATTATATATATGCATGTAAAAGTGAATTGTGTGGCAACACTAACAGGCATAAACACGCGTTACTGATTAGATTTACTAGTCTTGGATTAGGATATCGAGGAAATATTAAATATATGTGCTTTTATAGCAATTATTACTGACATCGTGGCCAGTTTTCATGGTCATGGCAATTTGTAACATAAGAATATTTTCTAAAATGTGTTGTAACATGTAGTTTTTACCATACACGAATTTTGTCAAAGAAAAACAGAATTTGAAACAACAATTTTGTGAAAACGTGGTGTTTGTAATTATAGTGATATGAAAACCGGAAAGTGTGTTGAAACTACAAGAGGTGTATATATTAAATCATCCATTTGTTTATTGGTAGGTTTCTCAGTAAGCATAGGCAAGGGGTGAAATCCATCTCATAAAGTGGGGGATGAGCCTGCTAATAGTTATGGAGGCATGTAAAACGTTTAACGTTTTCAGGGCATTTCCGCATCATTTATAGACACCGACAGGAGCGTAACTTGGGTCTAAGCATTAGGGGTGTGGGTTCGTTTTGCCCGGCGAAAAGACGTGGTCAGGACATAACGTAAAACGGCCGGCCAAAACCAAAATGGTCTATTGGGGCTCCATTGCTCCATGCCGCTAGCGGGAATGCGCGGGTATCGAGTGCCGAAAGCACAAGGGAAAGCAAAGTGAAGAAAAGTAGGAAGGATAATTACGTATTAACCCCCCTCTGCTCAAAACGTGGGGGATTCGTCCCCTCCATCCCCCCAGGATTGACACCCTTGGTTACAGGGTAACAGATGGTGGTCAGCTTCAGAAATGTTGAAGCAAGAAAATTAAGCAACATCGATCTCTCTACATCATTTATTTGCAACCAAACACAAGACTGCTCCATTTATTAATGAAAATGTCCAATCGAACAATCGACGACTTTTTTAGCGGTTGGCTTCAAATATGCGAATCGGGCGTCATGTAAATCAAGTTGTCACTTGTCAAGCTTATTTTCACTCTTTAAAAATCTTTTTAACAAGATTTCCGTCCATAAAGATGTGAAATATTTTGCTTTTATTAAACTGTAGCATATACTTAACAACTTTGAAGGTTTTTTATGGGGATGGAGTACTTCAAATATCTTCAAATTTGGTTACTATAGATCTGATGTATGCACTGGTTATAGATTATATGAATTTCCAGGCCTCTCTATCTGTGGATAAGACTGCAAGTCGTGTGCCTTTAGCACCGGCAACTGAGCCTTCATCGTCGAGTTTAAATGTGGAAAGGGAGCCTCCGCTCTGCGAAGAAGAATGGAGGACATTTTTTAACAGCGATGGACGAATTTTGAATGAATCTCGTTTGAGGAAAGCAATTTTTAAAGGTACTTAAATTTGTTACATCATACACACATTTGTTTTTTTAAACAAACAAGTTGTGTTTGGGTATTTGGTTGGACAGAGCTTTGAATGTGTTGCAAAATATTGCTTAATTAATTGGTTAAATATTAATTTAATTATTGAATTGAAGCTACTTAATTGGGTTATAATGTTACTAATGGTTTAATGACATCACCATATTGTTAATGATAAATAACAAGTGCTAATTTTAGGTGGAATAAGTGATAGTATCCGAGCAGAAGTCTGGATGTTCTTGTTTGGATTTTATTCTTTTAGTTCAACATCAAGGTATGTACATGTGTCTTATTCTGTTTCATTTATGCACATATCATCGGCTTCCCCAGGGCCTAACCCCCGGGCTGACCAGGGGGATTGTAAAAGCGGCGAGACAAAGTTGCCAAATTCCCCGTGATGTTGGGTAAACGTTGCAATCGAAGTCCCCTGGTTTAGATCTTCTCATGCAGACAATCCCCCTGGTCAAGGAACCAACGAAGAAAGTTTATACCAGAATATTAATAGAACAACTTCATAAAATAGACAATTTTAATATAAAAGTTAACATTGTACAATTAAAAACAAATCAACTTTTTGTTTCCCCATGGAAAATGTTTACAATTGTTCATCGAGGTTTCCCGTAGTTTGTAGCCGTAGGATGTATATATAGATTGCCAATTGATGTCCAAGAGAACCTTATTAATAACAAAACTATTGCTGCACAATATTGAAACCAAGTGCTTTAATTAATAAATATGTGGTTTCTTCTTTCTAAATGAAGTTATATCCTTGGCTCGACTTTGCCAAACAAAAACCATTGCTCAAACAGAATGTTTGAACTTTTCGGCAAATCAAATTGACATTTCACAAATTCATTCAGCTGCTCAAGTGTGTTAAATCCTGAGATCTCTAATACTTTCCGTCTTTCACCAAATTGTACAATAATCTGCAACAGGTAAATTAATATAAATGAATAATTTTAACACATGCTATGCACGACGGTTCATTCAAGTAGAAAATATATACAACATGCACATTCACATTCTTTGTATCATATATCAAAGTAAGGTTGGATTTAATTCAGCTGATGTTCATGTTTGCTTCTAAAAAACAACGGATTATTTACCTTCTTTGACTCTTTTCCCGTTTCTATGCCTGCTCAGCCTATGCTCCGCCATATTGTTTTCTCAATACCCGCTTGGACTTGGCGCAGTCTCCTGTAACCGGCTTAGCTAAAATTAGCTAAACGCGAATGCAATCTCACGAAATCTCCTCCCCAATTTTAGAAATTCGAAGCAAAGTTGCAAATTTCCCCTCCCCCCAAGGGGAAAATTCACTGCAATCTCCCTGCATTTTCTCGATTTTCTCCCTGGTCAGCCCGGGGGTTAACCCCACGGGGAAGCCGATGATATGTGCATTACACAGCTGCAGCACTTGGCAGATTTAGCAGAAGGCAGGATTTGCTAACAGATTGGCTTATTTCCTTGTAAATTATTAAAAGTCTGTCAAGACGCATCATCCATCTGATGGATCATATCCAGGCTCTGCATGTAAACAGAAGACAAGCTATCCAGAAGAACTAGCTAGAATAGCATAATCTGTACTGACAATGTTTCTGGGTAAAATCATGTTTTATATTTTCCTGATTGTTTGCCTAAAACCATATTTACACACAGATAGTTTGTCTTGACAGATCATTGGTCTGTCTGCCCCATTTATACACAGGCAAACTATATTTTCTTTGCACAAGTTTGTCCTAAACACATCATCTCCCCTGCTATAAATTGAGCAAATGAGATGGTATATTGACAGTAATACTATTCATTTTTTCAGAGAAAGAGAAGTTATTACGGTGGAGCGTATGGTTCAGTATGATGTCTTAAAAGAGAAATGGCATGGAGAATTACAAAATGCTTTAGCAAGAGAGGAGAATAGTTCTGAAGAACTGGATAGATATTTGAATCCCTCTTATTGTACAAATAATAATACAAATATTGATTTAGACAACCAAAACAACTCAATTGAAGTACAACAGCAATTGATGTTTGCCAAAATAGAAGCCCAGGTATATCGAGTATAAGATCTTTAACACTTTGTTTGTTTTTGTTCTTCCAGATTAGATATATTTACAACAATTGTTAATTTTGTCTGACGTTTGGTTTCCTATACAGAAACCATTTTTAAAGACTTGACGGTTTAAAAGAAATGGTCGTCTTGCGTCAGCTGTATCGTCACATGTTTGCTTGTGCATGCATTCACATTGTCCACGTTCACATCTTTAACACTGTGCACGACTCTCCCCTTGTCGAATAAAATCGTCTGACACAAGGTGCATTGTGGCTGAATGGGTTAACAGAACTCTGAAGGCAGATAAGTATCTGGTTAACCCATTAATGCCAAACACTTTCCCTTAAGAAGTAAGTTGTCTGGCAAATTAGGTCCATTAATGAGTTAACAATACGGTTTTTAGTTTACTTCTGACATTATCCTATTCTATTTTTATCATTCTCGTAGATTAATGTGAATAAGAACAAGATAAATGTGCCAAATTTACGACACTATTTGAGAACTATCGACAAGGATGTGCCAAGGACTGATCGCAATTTACAATTTTATCAGTATGTCTAACTGTAAAAATTATCCTTGTATCCTTTGTAGAATATTGTAGTGAAACTATATGATTTTGATCATTAAAATCTGCGTTCTTTTGCAGAGATCCAAAGAATCTGTTAGCATTAAGAAACATTCTTATAACTTATGTCTCATTTTCACCAGGTTGGTTCATGCTACATTCAGCATCAATATATTTTTTGATATTTTGGATTGAATGGTATCAAGTTCATTCATTTACTCCTCGATTGTCAATTTGTTCTCATTCACAGATATTGGTTATACCCAAGGCATGAATGATTTGGTCAGTAGATTTCATGTTGTGCTCAAGTCAGAGTATAAAACTTATTACTGTTTTCTCAACTTTATGGAGCGAGTTGAGAAAGAGTTCCTTGAGGATGGAATGATCAGTAAACTAGGTAAATAAATACGATTTGGGTCTACTATTAGATCAGTGGAACTACCTGATAAAATTAGAACACTTCAATGTTTCAAGCAAAGGCCTTTTAGCTCGATAATAACCTCTAGACAAAGGCTCTTTGCTCAAAACATCAAAGCTTTTTTAATCTTTTTCTGGTAGTTCAGACACAATCCATGGCACAGGTTATAAGAATTCATGGCATAGCACATACTACTTAAGTATCTGCAATGGACTCCCCAGTTTGAGAAAGTATTATCATGCAATACCAAGAGATTAATAATCATGTCGTTACTACTGTATGGTACAATATTTAAAGAAAACTTTTTTTATAGAACTTATTCAAACGTTGTTGAGAAAAATGGATTGGGAACTTTATAATTTCTTCAAAAGTCTGGATATTAAAGAGCTGCTATTCTGTCACAGGTAGTCAACAAGATTATTTTACTTGACTAATACTGGTCAGACAATAATGTAGCCTCTTTCAATAATGCCATTTATGGCTTCGTTTTTCTCCTTAGATGGCTACTATTAAATTTCAAACGAGAATTTAATTATGAGGATTCTCTGAAAATATTTGAGATCATTAGTAGTCACCATCTTGAACTGTGGTCGTTGGAGGCAGAGAAAGAAAGAAGACAGAAACGTGCAGAAGAACTGAAAAACCAAGGCATTGTATATTTATTATTATTGTATAATGTAGAAAAACTGTAATTGTAGTAGTTAACAGTGTATTTTTATCTTTATTCAATCCAGATGGGCAGTCATATATAGGACTTGCTGAAGTGAATGCAGACTTCACATTTGATCTATTTGTTTGTTTGGCAATATTAGTTTCACATCGTGCAGAGCTTAGCAAATGTAATGATCTGGCTTCAATTTATAATACAGTCAATGGGTAAGCCTGTTTTAAAATATAAAGAATTGCTACAACTGTATTATAGTCATCACTGTGTGCAATTGTTTAGTAATTGTAGCTTGATAGCAGTGGCAGACACTCAGGGAGGGGGGGCGAAGGGGGTGGTTGCCCCCCAATAATTTCTCAAAGCCTTTGGATGATAGCTGATTAACTGTGTAACCAAGCTGTATCAATGATTTTACAACCACGAAAGCCTTAATAGGCTATAAATTAACAAAAGGGTGGTTATATGCTGACAACTTAAGTTCACACTCCCAACATTTTGTGAAGTGTCTGCCACTGCTTGATAGTTTAATAGTAAGTTGTTGGGTTTCCTAGTACTATGAAAGGTCCTACAAGTTAAATACATGCAAACTAAGTGTAAATTAACACATGTATTTCTGCTTCATATTCTTGTTGTAGATTGTCAATGAACATGGATTTGAACACGATGCTTGCAAAAGCAGAGACATTGTTCTTGAGCTACTGTCGTAATTATGTGGCGGACTGCTTTCAGGTAGTTGACAGGAAGAAATATTAGATTTATATAAAATAGTTAATTTAATGTACATTTATAAATAAAATTGTTAAATTGTGTATGAAGAGAATAAAACTACTTGATATTTTTAATTAATACCAAAAAGTTGAATATGTTATACAATATTTACAATGTTCTTTTATTATTTATGTGATCTTTTCTTGACTTTATCCTTCGTTTTCCATAAACTTTCTTTGCTTCTTTCCGTTCTTTCTCAGTTATAATCGTGCCATCCAAAACTTCAAGTTTGGCAAGTGAGCTAATGACAAAATGTCTAAAAATAGAGTAAAATAAATCAGTTATCAATAATCACATATCAATAACCTACTCTGTAGGCAAATTTAGTGGTTTTAAAAGAAAGAGGGTAGGTTACTAATAAGATAGTATTAGTCATTTAGTCATTAAGTTCTGTTCAGGTATTAACTATTCCCATGTAGTCTTAGAATATTATACGATGCATTAACCCATAAACTGGCAGTACCCTTATAACCACTGACAAGTAAAATCGTCTGGCATTAGACAGAGTAATATACTAAAGTAGGGTGCATCTGGGCACATTTCAAGCTAATGGGTTAAGCCACAATGTGCCTACTTTGTTATTTTTACTCATCAAGGGGAAAATGTTGCACATTGACGAGTTGATATTGTTTGCAACTAACAATGAACAGTTGAAGATAAAAACATCGTCTATTATCATGTTAAACTTTTATATTTGTCAAGAACTGGTTTTAACCTGATCCTCGATTTGAATGCTAGTTGAAAACAAGTTTCACATGATAATAGACAATCCTTTCATCCTAAAATCGATAGAGAAGATGCAGATACCGACCTGTAATCTGTATATGACGTGTAGGTACCACCGTTGAAGTAACTTGGTGCCGCCTTGTTATTGATCATGCTCAAATATTTCAGATTTGGATAACTATGGGAAATTGTCTCGATAAATACACTAAGGTTCGTAATTTGGTTATGATTGACCCATAATATCTCAACTGTGTCCAATGGAGGAAATGTTGATCTTGCCGACAGTGAGTTGTGATCTAAAATAACCGTGCTTAACTTGGTGAAGCCACAAAGAGATTTTAAATCACTGATATATTAATTATGGGGTTAAGAAACATAATTTATAATTTTTTGTGTGCATGCAGTAGTGTGTATAGTGCTTTTCATTAAACCAGTGGTTTTCAATAGACATTGTTGTGCATCATTGCAGCAGATGGTATTCAATGGTTAAGGCAGCAGCAGAAATTTTGGTGGGGTTGGCAACTGCCCCCCACCTTTACGTAAAATGGACAATTTGTCAAAAATGTTGACCTAAAAGGCTAAAATCAGCCGATTTTGATGAGTGTAAATGGGGGGTTTGTCAGAAATTTAGAAGGTTTTGTTGGAAATTTAGGAGGCTTTGCCCAACCCCCTCCCACCGAAAAAGTGAATTTCTGCCACTGTCAACAGCCAATTATACAGAGTGAAAAAGTAATCTAAATGATAAATAATCTAAATGATAAATACTTTGAATGTATTTATTATAATGGTGGCCTATTTGATCATTGATAATACACTCTTTCGATAATTACGTCACATCCGCCTATTTGGCCTGGGATCCTCGCTTTCGTGCATCAAGACGAAACGTGATTGGCCCACTCTTCGTGGGAGTGAGGCTCCCAGGCCAAATGACGTAATTATCGAAAGAGTCTATTATGATCAATTTATATAATCAATAATGTACTTTAGTCCTATTACCCTGGGCAGAAATAGTTTGGGGTAGGCTTCATTTAAATATAAACCATTATTGACTTTAATTTGATACAATTAAGTGTAATCCCTTATATGCAGAGACAAAAACCCAAACAATTTAAAAACAAAAAGGATACAAAAATGTATTATGGCTGAGATCAAGTTCGGTGACCACGTTGCCATATTTGTTTATAATTCTGCTAGGGATATCTTTCCATTCACCATAAGCCAAAGAAATACGCTCTGGCCTTCTAGGGTCTCGAGGGTCTGAAAAGCGTCCAAATTTTTGGCTCATACTACGAAGAAATAATAGAAATTAACCAGAAAACAACGACCATTTCGATGTTATTGTTTACAAATTTATAAATTATAATTCCGTGTAATTTATGCAATTATCCAATTTGAATTAATTATGCATGCTTGCCTGATTTTAAGGTGTTACATTTTGTCCTCCGCGGAACTCCGAGCGAGAGTCAGGGCCTTTTTTAACTAATGCACTGGGGGGCATCCCCCCCAGCCCCCATGTTTGCCCCCCCAGTCAACTTTTGCCCCCCCAGTGAACTGTTTGCCCCCCCAGTGAAGGTCCCTTGTGTGCAAAAAGCAAACTTTATAATTTTGAGGAAAATTACGGTATTATCACAACCAAAACAGGGATCGGTTTACATATTGTAGATAAAAAGTAGGAATATGTTGGCTATCTTTAAAATAGGGAACGGGAATCGGGGAATCGGGGAATCGGGGAATCGGGGATAGTATACCATTTACACTGGTCTCACCCGTACTCCTTTAAGATATGGAATGTATGGCGGCCACTGCTAGCTCACTAGAAACTAAGTCTAGCTCATGATGATGTGAAATAGTGGGAAAGGGTAGGGTGGGAACACTAGCAGCGACCTGAGGGGCCAGAGTACAAATAAGACCAGTGCACTTTTACTAAACACATAATACACCGCTACTGTACTAGACATCCAAATGGAACAGCCAACTTGAGTACAATGATTAACATTCATGTTTGTTCCCTTTATAGTCGCACTAGGTGAGCCCACTGTAAATAGTATACCATTTACACTGGTCTCACCCGTACTCCTTTAAGATATGGAATGTATGGCGGCCACGCTCACTATACGGTTTCGTACCTATGACAGGCCACCAGATTCCAAACCTTAAGCTATCCAAACCTCAAAACTATCCCAACCTCAAAGCTATCCAAGCCCCCCCAAAATTACCCAAACCTCAAAACTATTCAAACCCCAAAAACTATCCAAACCTCAAATCACAGAAATACAAAATACAATACGTGAATTAAAGGAAATATGTTGATGTAAATTAATGGGTAGGGGTGGTAGTGGCAGCAGGAAAGGCAAGCACAAAGTTTTTTAAATGGTTGAAATCTGTATACTTTTCAAAAACTAAAGAACTGGCTGGAGATTCTTGAGAAAGAAGATCAGGTGGGGCACCAGCCCGGATGACATTCGATAATTTGAGGTAATACTGAGCAGTAGCCGGTGCAGACCATCCAATATGAGCCATCACGTCAGCAAGGGGCGAACCCGACAACGTCAAGGTAAGTGCGCAACCAGCTCGAAAGCTATGAAGAGTTTCGCCCGCGTCAAGTTTGGCTTCACGGAGAAGCAACTTAAATCTAGCCTCCGCCGCGGAACTTGCAAACGGCCGATCTATTACCTCACCCCGCGGAGTGATGGGACGAAACAGATAGCCCTTGGTGAGGTCAATACCGATCTCCCGACACACTGCCATGTACGTCTCAACTGCGGTGACTGGGCAAAGGCTCGGGTTAGGATGCCGGCGCATTCCAAACAAATTGGTAGCTCCGTTACGAAGAGTCTTACCCCATATATGGTTAAATAGGAACCCGTTATCATCGGGAAATCGTGCGATTTCAGCTGTCTTCACTTGACCCAAATCTCCTGCTCTGTCTCCAGAATAAAAAAGACACTTAAAATAGGCTTGGTCACGAGCGCTGATAAATATTTCTGTTGGGGAAAGATGCGGGAGAACAAGCCGTTGGTCCAGATGCCGGGATAATGACAATAACTTGTCAGGAAAAAGTGGAGTTGCCTGTTTCGGAGTAACCCGTGCCTGAAGCTGTTCCGCAGTCACTTGCTTCAAGTACGCCTTCACCCGATCATCCGTAGCAGGATTCCCTAGCAAGAGCGACCTGTTCCAATCGCCTTGGTGTCCTGCCTCCGAAAGGATGGAGCGTAGCTTTCCGATGTACGAATCTACTGTACCGTATGCAAGACGCCGCGGACAACCACATGATTGTAGCCCCCGTTTACCCAAGTATTGACAACCATTTTTGTGGGGCTGGGTCTTGGCGCCAGAATCTTTAAATACCAGGAAACGACATACATCCAATGGGAGGGCATCGAAGAGAGACTTTCTGGCAGGCAACGAAAACAGGAACGACTCGAACTCCTGTTTTAAAGACTGTTTTTGCTTCGAATAAGCAGAGGACAGACGCTGCTGTTGAAGTTGGTCAAGCCTATTGTCTATTGAAAGTAAGTCAAAGGACACAGAATCCTTCAGGGTGCAGGGAACAATGCGCCTGACATAACCGCATTGTTGACAGAATTTGAATATATGGTCGTTGGCATAATTGCATGTTGGGCAAGCGACGGCGGGTTTAAACAGGCGAGCTACATGAGGAAGAGCCTGTAAATAGAGAACATTAAATTTTAAGACGAAAGAAACACAATAAAATATTAGAGCGACAATACATAAATGAAAGGAAAAATGTAATATGAAAACACATATGGTAACTATGTAATTACAGTGATAAAGTTAAATGTCCATATATGAAAGTCGAACGACAGCTAGCATTATAACGTCTAAGTACTGCTAGAGAATGTCACACTATAGGGTCAAGCGGAAGACCCACAGGTCCCAAGGTAGGGACCACGTGTCCGAGAAACCTTTCGAGGTGGGGGGCAACACTACACCTTTTTCCCCTTTCTTGGCTAACAGGAACGCTTGGGAATGCGGAAGAAGTGGCCACCAGAAAGCACGAGGACGAACATCAGGTATCACGATGGTACATGAGACAACGACCTCGGAAAGGAAACGAAGCAGCTGGGGAATGAGGGCAATAGGGGGAAAAACATAGGGATTTACAAAGAGCTGCGGATTACGCGACGGGCGTTGTGCAAATACATTAACCCCGGCAGCTCCCAAAACTGGGTAAGGGGAGAAAAATGGTAGCTGTGATCCAGAAAGGGAACTTTGCGCATTTGACTGAAGAGCCATTAAATCAACCGTGTGCCCCAAATCCCCTCCAAAACGCTGTTGCACCGTTTTCCAAGAAGAGGCGGAAAGTTTGGCGTCCTGCAGTGACAGAGTGCGCGAAGGTCGGTCAGCTGGGTTGTCGCAGGATGAAATATAATGCAGATGGAGGTTGATATTGTGGTTAGACACGACAAGAAACAAGCGTTTAAGTGATGAGATTAGATCGGACGATCTAGCCACTTGGCGCGTCCACGCATTGATTAGGACTTGACTATCTGTGAAGACATCAACCCAGCAGTGCTGAATAGCGGGGAAAAATGACTCAAGGACATTAGAGAGGGCAAGAACTTCTTTTGAATTAATACCGAGTGCAGATTGCTCAACTGGCCAGTAGTCATGAATGTCCAGACGACGGTGCTCAGAAGTGAGGACTCCACCCCAGGCGAAATTGCTGGCGTCCGAGCAGAGGACGACGATACTCTCATGGGCCTCCTTTCGCCACGAAAGGCAGCCCTGCCAAGTCTCAATGAAACTCCACCATTCAAGTTCAGCTCGGAGATGTCGGGACAAGGGTATCGGGCGGGAATTACGTGAGGCTTTCCCAATGGCAATGTTGATGTCATTCGTGAACAGACGGGCTCCTGGGATAGCCAGGGAGAAGGAAAGGCATTTACCCGCAAGTCTTTGCAAGGTTTTTAGATCGGTATGGCTGTTGAGAAGAATGGAATTAAGCAAATCACAGAAGATTTTCCTTTTGTTTGGTAAGAGTGCAAAAGCTTGCCTAATAGAATCGACCAAGAAGCCAAGATACGGGACTGCTTGCGTAGGGATGAGGATCGATTTGTTGAGGCCAATGAAATAACCCAAAGCGATTAAGGTGTGGCAGACTAAGAAAATGGCTGCTGAGGCAGAAGCCGAATCTCGTCGACGTTGTGGAACAATACATTCGTAAGTAGGAGAATTGAGAGAGTTACGGAGTTGGCCAGAATGTCGATCGTCAATATATAAAGAACACGGAATTGACACCGATCGGAAATAGTGGGAAGCGAGGAGACCAGTTGTTTGGTAGATATATGCGGATGATTTCCAGCCAAAAGGTATGGTGTTACTGACGAAATACCAGCCAGCCCACTCAAAACCAAAAAATGTCCGACTGTCATGGGAGAGGGCGATGTGATCATAACCAGACTTGTCGTCACAAACGGTTTGAAATGAATTGGGCGAAACATAACGAGGCAAATCTACCAAACGATCAAGTTTAAAAGGCGTGTCCTTGATCCAAAGGTTTAAGAATCGGTCATCATTACATAAGCGCGGCTTCGAAGCTTCCACGGTAAGCGGCATTACAAGGTGAGGTGGATTTACTTCATTAACTCCACCCCAAATGGAAATGGCTCCCGTAGCAAGACGATCCAATATGGTGTCGTGTATAAATCTTGTATGCATCTTACAAGAAAACGCATTCTTAAAAATCATAGGAGGGGGAATGTCGGAATCAAAAAACATGCCCTTATAGTGCCCTTTGAAATGTTGGAAAAAATCAAAAACATTGACGCGATTCTCTATCCAGTTCAAAACAGTCGTAGCCTGGTCGTACGGGGATAGTGCGGCAAGAGATCGCCAAAAAACACGGTGATTGTGCAGGTTGCCAGCAAAAAAGGAATTTGGATCTCGAAAGGAAAGCATGGTGACATCAGCGAGTTGATTTCCTAGAGCGACATCCCTGACAAAGTCCGGTAGAATGTGTGTATTTTCGGCTGCCATCCCCTGAGTCCCCTTTACAGAAATGCCAATGTGCGTCACCCATTTTGTAGATGTTCTCGTAACTACTTCAAGTGGGCGAAAGGCGTCAGATAACTCCCATTCCGGGAAAGCAAAACGAGGTTTCAGTAGCTATATAGCAGGAAAGAATGAGAAGAAAAGCATGAAATAAGTGAAATGAAAGGAGAAAAGGAGTGGGACCCAGGGGATGACAGCCTTGAGCCCCAGTAATCCGAGCAGGAATTAGACTCCTGTTCAAGACTGCCACCCGTGGATACGGAAGTGAAGAGTGGCTGCAAAAATTTATGATACCTAGTTGAAAAGGAATGAACTGCAAAAGAGATTATTATTATTTTATTTTCTATTTTCTACTCTATTTTCAGCGAATGAATTAATTTTTTGTGATTACCATTCGTCTACAAACAAAATCTAAGTTGGTAATACATAGGAGCGTTATTGAATAGAGACAATGTTCCTAAGTTGTGTTAGGGGGTTGCTGTGATGCGCGAGGTCGTTGAGGGAAACGGTCATATGGAGCAAATCGACCAAATCGTCGCGGAGGGGCTCGTTGGTCTCGTCTCAATTGCCAACAATGAGGAGCGATGTGACCTGGCTGGCCACAATTAAAACATATAACGCTGGCTGCTCGCGCCAGACGAGATGGAATTGGCCTGGCAACATTTTGTGTAGAACCACCTTGAGTATGACGATCAAACGCTTTATCAACCTTTGCGATGCTGTCCAAAATTTTAGCATAGTCTTTGTCGCTGAACAAGGCCAGAAAATAGGCTTTGAAACGGTCTGTGGGTCGTGACAAGCTTGAGCGGAGGGTTTGACATGCCGCGTCAAGAAAATATGCTTTTGGATCCGCCGCACGATGGGCTTCGACCGCTGCAGCTTCAGCCAGAGTGACGGCATGGTATTTATCGAAATCAGCTTCACTTCGTAAACCATAGGAAGAAAGTTGTCTCATGCGAGCTGAGATATCCGGGTGCGACTGAGTCTCTAAGGTTTCGACACGCTTTAGTAAGGCCGAGAGGTCAGGCTGAGAATAAAAGCAATTAAATAATATAACTGAAAGAATCCCAGAATTTTATAGACAACAGTAAAGCACAATTTAAAATTACCAAGTCCAAGCTATCATGAACAATGTTTGTGCCTTTGTTTTGCAAAGACAAATGTACCAAATGCAAGCGAGGAATATAAGTTAATTAATTAGCACCCCACAACGAAATTCCTAACATCCATGAATATATAATACACGGGAAACATAGGACAAAGAAAACATCTCATGCGAGCAAACGGAATGTGAGGCTGAAACTATCGAACACATTCGCATGAGGCAAACCCGGTTTTGGCTATTTTCGTGCACAATATATAAACCAGTAATCAAGCGCAGAAATGGTGTACATTCTAGGGTTTGACAAACAAACATTCGCATGAAGAAAAACAAAACCAAACACTTAAACGAGAAACATCCCATGGCTTAATGAAATACATAAGCGCACGAGGCAAACAAAAGAACATTTCATGCGAGCAAAATGACCAAACATAATATAAATTTAACAGATATGGATTCGCTTACTTCGTGACAACATTCGCATAAGGAAATAAAATATATAGCCGTGTACAAGCAACAATTAGACGGTGCTTATTTCCACTGAACATCTTATGCGAGGAAAACAAGGCAGTCATTTCACATACCTATATGTCGAAAATTAATTACGGAACGCGCGATACTTTGAATTTACAAACACCAATCAACCACACGGATAACTAAGACAACTTAGTAGAGAGTACTAAAGTCTAAAGCATATAAAGCTAAGGGTAGAATACTACAACCTGGGCGGTAGACGTAAAATAGGAGGGAGGAGAATCGCGAGCGCTGCGGCATTTTAAAAATCACACGGTGAAACCACAAACGAGATTATATTTACCTCTTGCACCGGACCAACTTCAGGGTTGGGCGGAACATCCACGGCATGTACTGGAGGAGTTTCAGCCATATGCGCAGCGATAGGAGCCGCAGGGGCTCGTGGAATTTGGATTTGTTCGTTATTTGAAGCTAGAGGAAGAGACATCCTCGTGGTGCTGCCAACTTGAGTACAATGATTAACATTCATGTTTGTTCCCTTTATAGTCGCACTAGGTGAGCCCACTGTAAATAGATAAATATAATACTATATGATATAATTATGTCAACAAAATATATAAAAAAACTTATTGAATGTAGTTATGTACAATTTTACTTCTAATATATACGTGTTGGGAGCCTGCTGATCGGTTTCAAGCAGGGCGCTTATATATATATATATGTAAGCGCCCTGGTTTCAAGCATTACTTTTACGACAATTTTCTTAAACTTAGGAAATTTTGACCTTTTTATTAAGGATTTGTTAAGAAATAAAAAATTTTTAAGGAATTTTAAGGTTTGATCCAACACTTGAAAATATTGAAAACGTTTAAAAATTCAGTCAACCTAAGTGCTACTTATCCAAAAATATTTCTCAGAAACGCAGGAAAACAGTCTAAAGCATTCAAAACTGCAAAGATTTTCCACGAGAAGACTGAAGAGAACCATACATGTTTAAATAAATTTTACTAAATCTAAGGAATTTTTACCGAGAAGCTAAGGAAGTGAGAGCCCTGCTCAGTGAACTCTAAGTAAACTGGAACGCTAACTCCTATGATCAAGTCCTATGATTCGTTGAAGCCAAGCTCTAGTTTTTCTGAATTTTGAGTTGAAATACTTAACGCCGAACATTGGGCTGTATATGAAATTGAAGCTATTAAAAAGTTATATTTGATATAAAAACTTCAAGACTTTAGGTAAAAGGGAAATACTTAAAAAATACAAAAACAACCGCAATTTTGTAAAATACGGCAAATTTTCCCTCAAATTTTTTATTTCTTAACAAATCCTTAATAAAAAGGTCAAAATTTCCTAAGTTTAAGAAAATTGTCGTAAAAGTAATGCTTGAAACCAGGGCGCTTACATATATATATATATATATATAAGCGCCCTGCTTGAAACCGATCAGCAGGCTCCCAACACGTATATATTAGAAGTAAAATTGTACATAACTACATTCAATAAGTTTTTTTATATATTTTGTTGACATAATTATATCATATAGTATTATATTTATCTATATTTTATACAGAAGAAATTGTTTGTATTTATACGAAAATGTATACTAAAACTATTTGTCAAGTCCGTTCTGCCATGTACACTTATACGAAAGTTACGTTTATCTAGTTACAAAGAATTCAGTCTATAATTGTAGTGTATAAGTTACATCTAATTAACAAAATTTATTTAATAAAATAAAAACCCGTGGATTTCCTTTCAACGCACTTTTTCATGCATCTTTCTTTCGCTGAAGTTCTAGAAATTTAAAGACACATTACATTCAGTAATCGGACCCGATTCCCCGATTCCCGGATTCCACGATTCCCCGATTCCCCGATTCCCCGATTCCTCGATTCCCCGATTCCACGATTCCCCGATTCCCCGATTCCCCGATTCCCCGATTCCACGATTCCCCGATTCCCCGATTCCCCGATTCCCCGATTCCCCGATTCCCCGATTCCCCGATTCCCCGATTCCCCGATTCCCCGATTCCCCGATTCCCCGATTCCCCGATTCCCCGATTCCCTATTTTAAAGATAGCCGAATATGTTGTATAGTCCGGGAAAAATTTTTTTAGGCGTCCCCGATGATGATTTTTATGACGTAACGTCAATTTGGTGGATGGAAACAAGTGGCGACCGAGAGGTTTACCACTTTACCGGTGTACTATGGCGGATCGCAACCTCTCTAATTGTGTTGTGGTTTTGGGGCAAAATTTGCTCTTCGAAAGGTATGGATTTCTCTGATAATTTACTATTAAATACTTATAACCTTTATCTAAGATGTAGTCTCGTTTTTATGTGCTCTAGTGCTTCATAAACGTACAATATTTGCATTTATGTGTCGTCAATTTTTAACAAAAGGGTTTTCTATGTCGACACAGATGGCAAAGAAATCTACATGTGATTCGTGTTAGTTTTGTTATTAGATTACGTTTGTCTCGCAAACTTGTATTTTCAACAAAGAAGAAAGCTTTCGTAGAAAGGCGACCGCCCTAGTATTTTGTAGAAATTGATTTTTTTAGGTTTTTACAATGCAAATTTGGCAATTTGCTGAGTTTGAAATTTTATTGAAATATGATATACCTTTCTGACTAATCCTCTACTTTCCTTTGTACGAAAAAAGCTGTATTTTACATAAAATACGAAGGTTTACGCAATATCTCGAAGTGTGCAAGCGGATAGAATATGTAGAGAATGAAATAATTTCAAATATACTAAACTTTGTAGTTTGCATATATTTGCATATAAAATAAACAGTATATTTATTTGACATCCATATTTGATATTTGACATCCATATTTGATATTTGACAAATATATCCCACTTGTATATGTTGGCTTTTTCCCCATTTGTATATCAAAAACAGAGCAATTCCTTTACCATCTTACTTAAAGGGTCGTTCCTCGTAAACCAGACATGCTTTGCAACAGGGTTCACTAAATTTAACTTACAACAGCTTGTGGCATCATTTTGTTGACTTTCATCCCAGCAACCAGCCCAGACAAAGAATCATGAAGACTAGGTTAAGGATCTCTTATGCCAGCTTGAGTCCAATATAAGTTTGTGTATATTCTTCAATCATTAACATATTAAGCCGCAATGGATGGGCCCTATCTCGTTATTTTACTCTGTCTAACGCTGAACAATTTTACATGTCAAGGGAAAGTGATGGCCGTAAGTTGGGTAACTTAACTGTCTGCTCATGTGTTTTGTTTACTCATTAAAGTGTAATGCACCCCAATGCATCCTACTTTGTTCTTTAAATCTGTCTAAATCCAGATGATAATCCACTGATAGTGGGTTAAAGTAAGTTAAGTATTGGCTTTACATTCCAAACATTGCAGTTGTGATTCCCATATATTGTTCTACATTTCCTCTCAGTTCTTGTTATCATCTTGCTCTTGTAAAACTAACAATGTTTCTAAAAAGTTTTTGTTCTGTTATCCTAGGAATAAATATCAACAACGGAGAACAAGATGAGGAAACGGCCGCTCGGATTTCATAGAAACAGCCACAGAATTTGTATTGCCCCGCACATTTCATAGAAAGCATTCATTAAAAGGCAGAGCCTATAGTAGAGCAGCAATATTCATAGAATATAAATGTTCCTGTTGTTTGGAAGAAATGAATTAGATTTTTTGATGAAGTGAAAAGGATCGGGGAGAATTTTTATACGTGTTATATTATATCTGCTGGCAGCATTACATTACAAATTTTTCACATTTTCTGCGGTCGTTCAAAATGGCAACAGATGCTTGGAAGGTTTGTCGAATTGGTTTGACTTTTCAAGTTAATTATATAAAAAGAAACATGTTTTGAAGAATGAAACTTTAAGGAATGTTTATTGATATACTGTAAAATAGCTCAGGGTACTTTCAGTACAAATCTCCTACAACGATGTCACATTAACTTTGATGTACAATTTGCATCATTAGATTAGGATTAATTTTAGGATTAGGTTAGGGTAAGAATAAGGTTAGGATTACTTTTAGGATTAGTTTTAGGATTAAGTTCAGATTAGAGTAAGGATAAGGTTAGGATTAGGTCTGAATTAGGATTAGGTTAGGTAAGGATTAGGATTGTAAGTTGTGAGAGATTTGTGGTTGTTAATTAAGGTCCCACATGATTAAAATATCTTCAAATATGCTAACATCATTTTTTACTGTAGAAGCATTCTCTACAGAATCATGGATCTCGGGATTTTCATAACAGTGACTACTATTTTTCTAATGGCAAACAAGAAAATAACTTTCATACAAAGACGAGGGAGACTGGAGTAATTGAGAAACTTTGTGTATGTGCTTGCAATATTCTTTATTTTCTTTGATATTTTTGCTGTTGTCTAACAACTGTCAAAGTTTATCTGAAAATATGAATTTACTGTAAAATATTTTGTTTTTCTTGGCAGCAAACCTATGGTTTTATTGAGTGTGCAGAGCAGGATCTAAGAGTGTTTTTTCACTACAGTCAGTACAAGGGGAATGCTAATGAGCTTGAAACTGGAGGTTAGTTGAACATTTGAATAAAATATTCTGGTGTTAGACAGAGTAAAAAACCCAAGTATGATGCATGAAGGGTCCTTTGAAGGTTAATGGCCCCATAGACGGGTATTCAAATAGTATTCAACTCTCTCAGACCATTCAACTCTCTCAGATAACTATCATGCAAGTTTAGTTCGTAATCAATTCCATTTAGCAGATAGCCTCTGATAGATATAATGTTTAAACATTTGATGCACACGAGCAAGCAAAACTAGTCATGGAAAACCTGTCCAGAAAAACTTGTTAAGCATACATATTATGTGGAAGTTAAGTTGTTACGGAAACTTGTAAAGAAAATCCTAACTTTTTGAGCAATATCAGTAACTACCGATATCTCGGCCAAAAAGCCCACACATCTTATCAGAATTTATTGCATCGGTAAATTGGATTTTTTGTTATCGGCCTATGCTTGAGTAATGCTTTGTTTACATGTCACTGTGTAGATTCTGTCGAATTTGAGGTAACATCAGATTCACGTACAGGAAAACCAATTGCCTGCCGTGTGTTGAGGTTGGAACCTGGCAGTGTCACTTTTGAAGTAAGTATCTGACTATAAGAACACCACAGCCTTCCCTTTTTTACTCTAAAACATTGACATTCAACAAGTACAGTAGTGTAAAATTAATGTGATTGGGATGATTCAGGATAAGAGTGAAGAAAGAGTTGTTGGTAAAGTTGAAGTGGAAGCCAAGCCCTCAAGATACAGCTATCCCAAACAGGTAACCAGATGATAGTTCAAACATGGCCATCCAGATCTACTATGAACTGTCATGGTTTGTGTCTAAACTACTTAATGTTCCAAGCTAATAAGAAGATTATATTTGTTACTTTTCAGCCTTCATCCCGCAGTAGTGAGTCAGAGGCAGGGCGTGTTAGCTATGAAGTGAATGGTGTAAGTAGATTTATGAAAGTGATGATCTAGATAGCTTTATTTATATTGAAATGAAGGTTAATTTACTTATATATGCTATTTCTACTCCTACAGTATGTTAACACTCTACTTTTGCTCGTTTAAAGGAATCATTCTTTCTGCCATACTATGAATCAGACATTACAAACAACTCTCAGCTTTACAAAGGCGACACTGTGTCGTTTTTCATCCTGGAAAACAAAAGGTTTGCGTTGTATTTGAGATGTAACAGCTACAATGAAACTCAATCAATTCAAGCAAAACTTTTACTTATAAGAACTTAAATTCTTTATCAATACTTATAGAAATGGACATCATTGTGCAGTTGAGCTGTTGCTTGTTGAAGCAGCACCTCCTGTCTATGTTCAAGGCATAGTTTGCTCATTGAAGGAGTCTTTTGGTTTCATAGAGAGAGCTGACAAAGTGAATGAGGTCTGTACATCAGTACATCTATGTCAGAGTTTAAACTACATTTGTGTGAACTACATAAATTTGAATATGTTGTACTTTAGAAGAAGCATGTTAAAAATCTTATTCTATATCTGTTGTACTTACTATGTGGACGTATTTTCATTTTCTTGTAGATATTCTTCCACTACAGTGAGTTTCAGGGTGATATTGGTGATCTGTTACTTGGAGATGATGTGCAGTTCATCGTTCATGCACGCAATGTACGTTGACTTCGATAACCTCAGACTATATATCTCTCTGTTTTTATGATATTTTAAATGTGCGGTCCAGTGTAGGTACTATTCTACAACACTGTAACCTTGCGTGTTTGTGCTGAACTACTTGAAAAACTGAAAAACCTTTCGAAGTTATGCTCTTCACGAAGTTATAAGCGACTCTATATTCAAATATTGATCGTTTTTCGTTATAATTTTGAATATTTCAAGCATCAGAGGTTGAGTGTAGTTTCAGCATTCTACGATAAGCGATCATAGATGGTGTCTAAACTACCTGAAAATATTAAATAACTGTAAACGTTTTGAGTCATGAAGGCCCAGAATCAGCACCTATAAAAGGCGTGTGTGACATATTTCTATAATCCTTAAACAATATAGAGCAAAGAGGTCGCAGTGTCAGTGGAACATCTACCAGAGGGCACAGTGAAATTTGAGGACATCAGTAAAGACACATTCCAAGGCACTGTGGATAAAGTATTTAGTCGAACCAAGAGACAAGAACCATTAAATGGCAAAGTATTGTACAGCACAAACGACGGGACTTCGGAGCTGCCTTATGGAGAAAAAGATGTTCTGGGTGAATTCACCATTCTGCCTGGTGATGTGGTTGGCTTCAAAATTGCAACTGGTAAATGGCTTGATTTTTACTAGAAACGGATGATCCTTCTGGAGGAACGATAATTCAGATATTTCATCTGTGTATAAACCCGCCTCCCGCCTGTATTCCCGCCTCTTAAAGGCTCTTTTCCACTCGTCGCAAAAACCAACTCGCAAGCTCGCTGCGAGTACTTTCATGCAAGAACTCGCAGCGGGTTTGCGAGTTGGTTTTGCGATGAGTGAAAAAGAGCCTTAAGTGTTCTGAATTTTTTATCGTTTACATAGATCGAAGAGATTCTTTGAAGCGGGCGACAGAGATTTATCTTATTAAGGAAATAGAATCCGTTAATGGTGGCAATATCAGAGAAAGAGTTAGTATAGATATATTATATCTTATATATCTTTCTAATCGCGACATTTACGTGTACCTTGTTAAAATGACGTTTTGTCTTTATTAGGGATTTGTATCGGCGTTAAAAGATGGTTTTGGGTTTATTCAATGTTGCGATAGAGACGCGAGGTTGTTCTTTCATTTCAGTGAACTTATTGATACGGTAGGTAGAATTTCTTGAATATTTGCTTATGTTTTATTGTTCTGCATAAAAAGGTGATACGTTTTGAATTGGTGTTTGTTTCAATCAAACCACAGGAGCAAGAAATCAACTTTTCGGATGAAGTGGAATTTAGCGTTGTCGAGGTTTGAGAATCTTCTGTTCTTGCTCATGTTACTTGAACAGTCATAGTTCAGTACTTCAGACCTTGTACCATTGAACTATAAATAAACTGGAACGATAACTCAGGGGGGGAAATTGAAGCCAGCTTAATTCAGTTTTTCTGAGGTTTGAGTTGAAATACTTAACGCCGAACATTGGGCTGTATATGAAATTGAAGCTATTAAAAAGTTCTATTTGATATTAAAACTTCAAGACTTTAGGTAAAAAGGAAATACTTAAAACTTTGAGGGAAAATTTGCCGTATTTTACAAAATTGAGGTTGTTTTTGTATTTTTTAAGTATTTCCATTTTGCCTAAAGTCTTGAAGTTTTTATATCAAATAGAACTTTTTAATAGCTTCAATTTCATATACAGCCCAATGTTCGGCGTTAAGTATTTCAACTCAAACCTCAGAAAAAACTAGCTTGGCTTCAACGAATCGTAGGACTTGATCATAGGAGTTAGCGTTCCAGTTTACTTAGAGTTCACTGCCTTGTACACACAATGCATGGAAAGTCTAAAATATGTTAAGAGATGACGCTATACTCTTATATTGCCGCATATATAGGATGCTGTTTCACGACGTCTTCATGCAATTCGTGTACGAATTCTGCCGAGAGGAAGTATTAGTCTTAAGGTAAAAGTTACTATATTCGTCAACGTAAATTTTGTCCATTGCCATCACACTTGTGTTTACATTTTGTTTCTGTTTCTATCAGCCAATGACAGAAGAATGGTTTACTGGAATTGTGGATCGTGAACCGTTGCCCTGGATGGGACGAAGTCCAAGGAAAGGAGAGCGGGAAAGGTGGGTGAACACTAAAGATAAACTGTCGTGATTTGTGTCTGACCTACCTGAAGTAGGCGCTTCGTTAGGATGTTAAAACAGTCAAGTGTTGACCACTGTCTCTCCTGATGAAGGGCCTCAGACACAAACCACGGCAGCTTATTGTATAAGTAATATATCATACACGAGAAGGAGTTTATTATAGTGATTTGAAACACCGAAAAGTGTGTTGAAAAACAAGGCGCTAGCCGAGTTTTTTAACATACTTTGAGGTGTTTTTAATATCACTATAATAAACGACTTCGAGTGTATGATATAGCTTCTCAAACAAACCAGTATTTAAAGAGCAATTCAACGCGAAAGTTGAGTTAATTTATGGGTGTTTATTACCGTGGTATCAAGACAACGATACGGTGGTGATTTCCTTTGTGTTTTGCTTATGAATTATTAATGAGTTTGAGAAGATACTATATCAACCCACTAAAGATTACAGGATACAGATATACACTGAGAATATACGTTCTTTATCCTATCATACTAATGTTTGTAATCTTATTTGACTTCAGAGACAGCGAGTGTGGCTTGATTGTTGCGTGTGTTGAGGATGAGAAAATTACCTTGCCGTTTTTACCAGCTGATTCAGATCTTAGAACAATGGCGAAATTTGGAGATCAGGTGCCGTATTATGCCTTCCCCTTTTACTCATAGATGTTGTTTTCAACACTCATAGATGTTGTTTTCAACACTCATAGATGTTGTTTTCAACACTCATATATGTTGTTTTCAACACTCATAGATGTTGTTTTCAACACTCATAGATGTTGTTTTCAACACTCATAGATGTTGTTTTCAACACTCATAGATGTTGTTTTCAACACTCAGATGTTGTTTTCAACACTCATAGATGTTGTTTTCAACATTCATAGATGTTGTTTTCAACACTCATAGATGTTGTTTTCAACACTCATAGATGTTGTTTTCAACACTCATAGATGTTGTTTTTAGCCAGTGGCGGACACTTGAAGAGGTGATCTCGGTAATTTTGCATAATTTGATGTTTCAGGTCGAGTTTCAGGTTTCGGTCAGTGAGAGGACTGGACACCAGATGGCTGTGAACATTACTGTGATGAAACGAAATAGTGACGTCAAACATCTCGTACGTAATGACGTAATCATAAAACTGTGTAAAGATACCGATTTATATTGTTTACCTCATGGTATGAATGATTGGTTTATTCTCCATCTTGTATTAAAGGGTTTCGTTGCGACATTGAAGGAAACCTTTGGATTCATTGAGTTGGCTGACCACGAGAAAGAAGTCTTCTTTCGGTTTGCGTAAGTGTACAGTGCATAGTTTTCATGTAAAGAATCAAAATGAATGAACAGCTGTGCCTGAACTACCTGAAAAATATAAATAAACACTCGGAGGTTATTGGCTAAGTGTATCCTCTTGACGAAAGGCTTTCCTGGAAACGTCGAAGAGTTTTAAATCTTTTTCAAATAGTCAGACACAAAGCAAGGCAGCTTAATGGAGAATGTTCTGTGTTTTTTCTAGTGATTATGATGGTGACGATCTCTCGCTTGGTGACGAAGTTGAGTTTAATATCACTGCAAAGGGTGGGAAAGTTGCTGCTGAGAAGTTGTTCAAACTAGCCAGCGATACTATCCCACAGGAGGTAAGAGACTTATTATAGAATTTGTACAGTAAATATGAATTATGAAGGTTGAGACCTTTGTCAAAAAATGAAATAAATGTTCATTTGGAAGATCGTGTTAAAAGAGTTTTTGTTTTCTATTTTTTCCTAGACCGTTATATCAGAAGCATTTGAAGGA
This sequence comes from Trachythela sp. YZ-2020, assembly GCA_016169945.1. Lineage (NCBI taxonomy): Eukaryota > Metazoa > Cnidaria > Anthozoa > Malacalcyonacea > Clavulariidae > Trachythela > Trachythela sp. YZ-2020. The sequence continues at coordinate 6,967,710 of JADLSH010000389.1, forward strand.
AGGATTCTTCGTCCACTGCGTCGAGCTGATCCTCAGGTAGTCCCTCAATCACTAGTCTAAAACAGTCAGTATATCAGGCAGTCAAATAGTCAGCCATTCAGGATTGCACACATCAAACAACGGACAGAGTTTGTGGCACCGTAGTTAGTGCATGTGTCTTTCTTCTCTGCGACGGAGGTTCGATGTTTTTTTCATTGTACTTTCGCCTCGGTCGCATGTTTGTAGAGTGCTTCCAGGCATGAAGGCAGGCAGGCAGGCATGAAGGCAGACGGGCATGAAGCCAGGCAGGCAGGCATGAAGCCAGGCAGGCATGAAGGAAGGAAGGCAGACAGGCAGGCATGAAGGCAGGCAGGCATGAAGGCAGGCAGGCATGAAGGCAGGTGCGCAAGTGAAAGGAATAGTCAATCCGCCATCGGCTGATAAAGTTCTTTATGTTACAGCAACTCCATTACCAAGGCTTGATTGAGTATGTGGTGGAAATATCAGATGATTGTGAGAGCAATGATATTGAAGATGATGCGAATGAGTCTGTTTATGTTATTCCTTACGGTATAACTGGTCTGGTCGACAAGAAAACCGTACTGCAGTGTGGAGAAAAGGTGACGAACTAACACCTATCTACCCGTTCCTACCTACTTGTAACCTAACGTACGTACGTACGTACGTACGTCCCTCCCTACCTACCTACCTACGTACCTGCCTGCACAACTGCCTGCCTGCCTGCCTGCCTGCCTGCCTGCCTGCACCTGCCTGCACCTGCCTGCCTGCCTGCCTGCCTGCCTGCCTGCCTGCCTGCCTGCCTGCCTGCCTGCCTGCCTGCCTGCCTGCCTGCCTGCCTGCCTGCCTGCCTGCCTGCCTGCCTGCCTGCCTGCCTACCTACCTGCCTGCCTGCCTGCCTACCTGCCTGCCTACCTGCCTACCTGCCTGCCTGCCTGCCTGCCTGCCTGCACCTGCCTGCACCCTGCCTGCCTGCCTGCCTACCCTGCCTGTCTGCCTGCCTACCGATCTATCTACCTACGCCTATCTATCTACCTACCAACCTAGATTGGCACTTCATTTTTAATGAAATACCTTCTTTGATTTTACCACTAATGCACAATACAATGCCTTTATTTCTCGTATTTTAGGTCGAGTTTCGCATTGGTTGCTTGGATGCCTCAAACAAAAGGTTTGCTGTCGAAATAGCTGCCAAGCGAGAGCGGTTGAGAGCTGTAGTTGAGTCAGTCAAGGGTGAGGTAGGTAAACACATGCATTTACGTTAGATGGCCGCATAGGGAAGATAGGGAATTAATGTATAGTGATGATATCTGAAGTGTATAGGTGCAATAACCTGCCGTGGTTTGTGTCTGAAAACAATTCGACGCTTCTAGTAGGGACGAAGGCCCTTCAACAGGATGTTAGTAGCGGAGGTTAGCTGATCGTTGAACCTCTTCTTTTGTCTATTTCCTTCACAGTATGGTTTCATTGCGTACGAAACAGACGAAGCAAAGAATTTGTTTTTCCATACAAGCGAGATCGAAGATGACACTCTATCAATCAAGGTTAGTGTTTAAAACTGTTTATTGTAGAAATTAAATTATTATTTTTTACTTCACTTTCAAATGGTAACCTAAATTGCAGGCTGGTGACACCGTGGAGTTCTATATTATTCAAAATACCCGAAATGGCAAACTGAGCGCGTCTAAGATCTCTGTTGTGAGGTAATGTATACATATGCGTGAATGTATGTGATTCATCCCAGAAACTATATAGTACACGCGATTTCAGGTTTAACTATTCACCCTACGCAGTGAGTTTGATGCTTTTTCCACAACTTTCTTTGCTTTCTAGTGAAAGGCAAAGACCTGGGCGTCTTGTGCGACGAAGTTTAGGACTCAATGGAGATGATCAGACACTCAAGTAAGTGTTGTGTTTTAGTTGCACGGTGGGTAGTGCATGTATCCAGTATAAATAAAGTTAGTTCAAGTTCCCCACTTCTCCTGTAATAACACTGTGGACCCTACAAGGGACGGTCCTTACTGAACCTATGGGAAGTACAGTTTAGAAGTGTTAGTGCTCTCCAGTGTAAATACAGTTAGATTTATGATGATGAAGAAGATCCATTATTTCTCACAGGTTTACCATTATCCGGCAACCAACAGGACCTGACAACACTCGTGGCTTTAACCATCAGAGAGCAATTGATGTGGCCGATGACTTCTCATATCTTTCATTGAACGAGCAGGAGTAGGCCGCTGAAATCTGTTTTGCGAATGATAAGATTTCGTATTTTAACCCATTTTCATTATAACTATTTAGTAGCGTATTTCGAGTGACATGCATTTGTCTTTCTAGCAAGACAAAGTGTAGACTTAGTAAATTAGTTTTAACTGCAGGCAATTATGGTATTATATGTTGACATTTGTAGAAATGATGAAAACCCTTCTCGAATTCGCTTCAGGAGGCTCTTGGCTGGGTGAGGACAGGGTATAAAGGGGCTAATTAATGTCCATGGCGAATCTGAAGCGAATTCAAGAAGGGTTGTTTAATTGAAACTTACTGGTAATAATAATGATTTGTGAAATTGCATAATAAAACTGTGTTTTACTGAAGTTGTGGGTATTGTTTTGACATTTTTGCTCTATAATTACAGTCCAGGAACTCGATAGCGGGCGCCATGTTGAAATGTCATTTTGGCGTATGTTGTTTTAGACGTTCTTTGTGGTGCGCCGCTGCGGGCGCTTTAAAATTTTGAAAAGTTTTATAAATAAATTTTACTTGCAACGTTTTGGAGAGGCCAAAACGTGAGAGAATATCTCGCAAATATATTAAGAATACTCGTTTAATAAGTATTTTTAAACCAAAATGAATGCTTGGGGAGTCATGCGTGCAAAATCGATAAGACAGTGAAATTTGATTGAAGTCAAGAAGGTCAAAGGAACGAAGGAAGTCGAAGCAAGAAGCTGACAAGGGCTTGTAAGTAGGTAAATATACGTAGTACAGTGCCTTTTTAAAGGAAAGAAGAAATATAAAAGAATAATTTTCTACTTATATTGACTAACTATTGTTTCAACGTTTCTGTATTTTGTGAATGTGGTTTTAATTGAATATTACAAATAATAAATGTTTACAAGTTTTCTAATTCTAAACTAGAAAATTAGTGATTATTGTGTTGCTATTAAATAGCAAATGCGTTCTAACACCTCACCATACAGTATAATTATATACAATTACCAATTATTCAATATCTACCTAAAAAGGGGTTTACATCATCTACAAACAGAAATTGTTCAAAACCATGTATTCTTAAAACAATTTTGAAGATTTTTGAAAATCTCAAGTCTATGCAAATGGTTTGACTTACTACAATGTGTTTTTTTTGTATATTTGGGTTTAATTAATCATTCATTCATCAATAGTGCCTTATTGCACTGCTACCGACTACCTACATTACTGGATTAGCTTGCTAGTGGCGATTAAACTATTTTTAAGATTATTGTTACTATGCTGCGTCTCTAGTTTCAATTTGTTAGTATGATATCCACTGGCACTAGTGTCTTTTTATTGTTGAAGGTTCGTAAAATTGGAATATTCATCGAAGGAACTCAAAACTCTTGCAACTGCATGATAGCACAGTTTAAACTGAGCCTAAAAGGAAAAAAAACAATGCAATATTTCATTTCATAAGAGGCTTTAAAAATAATATAAAATCTGTTGTATTAACTTACCGCTGTTTCAACAAACTGCGGACGCTTGCAACGAATCAGTTTGATACATTGAAAGACGTCAATGACTTGAACAACTTTCACTCTGTCCACAAGATTAGAAATTGCAATATAGGTTCCACTTCTTCCAGCCCCATCACTAGATGAACAAAGTTTATTGCTAGATTAATTGCAATTATTTGGTTGATTGGTTCTTAATTGACTGATTAATTGATTGTTTGTTAAATTAATTGATTTATTATTAAGTTACTAATAGTTAATTATGTACCTGCAAACGACAATGACAGGTCCTTTTTTCTCTGCCGCTCTCTGAGAGTCTTCAACTTCAGACAAAAGTTTCACAATATCATCAACATTTTTTGGCACTTCATGGTCTGGCCAGGACATGAGGTGAATCATTTGCACCATATGACCGTCCTTCATTTCCTATATGTATATATATTAAAATATGTTTAACAATAACATAAAAGATTGTGGTTAAGACTTAGTCAGGCATATACATACCAGTGATGGCGAAACAATGAATTTTCTGATGACAATATCATCTTTCTTGACAAAAGAATCCAACATTACTGTGCTGGGTCCAAAGAACTGAGGTTTGGCTCTCTGAGTTGGCCAGAACATCGGATATTCCTAAAACAACGCAATAAATATTGCTTCAACACATTTTCAATATGTACAAATTCTAGCTACCTTTGTGACACAATTAACAGACAACAGAACATGTCCCACCACAAGGCATTAATGCCTCCACCAACCTCATCTTCCCGTAGCTGATTCAGCATGACAATTGTAGAGGAGTTGTGCTGTAATACCATCCTCCAGAAGTCATTAATTGTCTCCTTAAGAGGTGTTTGTGTCGCAATGAAGTAACGTTTCCCAAGATATCCCTAACGAGATTCAAAGAAAGGCTGGTTAATAGAAGAACTGGAAAAAAGGATGAGGAATACATGAAATTGTAAGACATGAAAATGCCCACAAAGGCCACAGTTTTGACATAAAATATGTTTCCCAATCTTTCAGATTTGAATTTCAGAAAAAGAGAATAACATTAACTTACATCAACGTAACAAGCATTTATGTAATCCGAGTTTTCAACATTTTCAATATGACTGAGATAGGGACGACCAGATTCAGCTGGAACAAAAAGTTGTACAAAATATAAAGATATAGTACTTCAAAATGACCTTCCAACCAGGACAGGCAACTCTATACCTTCCCAATCATTCAAAACTTAAAGTTCCATTGTTGAACTTAATAACTTAGTAACTGCTTTCTAAAAGTGAAAGGTTAAAAATAAAATTGGAAACTCATTTGTGACGTACATGGATAAATTTCAGACTTTCGATTTTTCTTTCTGTTCTCCTCCAAGAGTCCTGCTTCACATTGCTCCTTCACCAACTGCGGTGAGACTGTGTTCAGACGCTGTACGAGGTAAAAAAAACGCGAATGAATTTCTATATCCCCCCATTTAAATATAGCGGGTTTTTTTACCTCGATTATATCTTTGTTTCGATATCTATAAGTTTTGATCATGGGTCTTACAACAAGACAGCGAACTGCCTGTTACTTTGTCATCATTAACTAGTACTTACGATGATAGTGTAGAACGAGCACTTCATCATATGCTGACATACCTTAAACTTCTCTTCAAATCCAGTCTGGCCACTTCTATTTTTCTGTGATAATTTTTTGATCTCAATCATGACTTGAGTAGCTTCAACTTCGTTTGCTCCACACTTGATGTGATCAACGATTGCATCATGAATGAACACATACTGCTCCTAAGTGTTTAATAGAAACGCGTTTGTTAGCACAATCAATGGTCACTGCCTGTGTGTCTCACCTCTGTGACCAGGGTTTGGCTCCTGTAATATGCAGCCGACATGTCTGAATGAAAACACAGCTTTTTTCGAGTACTCTGGTTTCTTCTTGTAGTAGTATTTGACCAAAAATCCAGATTCAATCCTAACAAACGCTTACCGCTGTTTGCACCATGTTAACACGTCTTGTTCTCATGTCCTTCACAAAGCCAAAGATATCGATGGTATCTTTCTTTTCTTTGTCAAGATCATCCAAAGTTTTGTCCACAGCGATGAACACTCCTGTACGACCTACTCCAGCACTGCGTGGAAAATGAAAATAGCATTATATAACAATCTTGTTGTTCCTTTCTTTCTTCCTTACATTAATCCAATCTTACTTCCCATCTTTCTGTCTTTCTTAATTTTAATTTAAACCATTAGACTGTCTATTAACTATACCTGCAATGAATCACGGCTGGACCAGTTTTAGTCTCATGAAAAGACTTAAAATGTCTTCTGAAAGTCAAGATCTGTGTTGGGTAGAGAGGAACGCCGTAGTCTGGCCAAGACTTGAAGTGGAACTGCTGTACTTCATGATGTTCATCACCCTAGATAAAAATGATTTTTCCTTATTTTGAAACATTCATCTTCCGTCAGTTAATTACTTAATGGTGAAAGTAGAGTTTGTTTATGTTCAATACATGTGCATAACTTTCGGAATAGCTTCATGTTAATGTCAATGTTACCTTCTCTATGAAAAATATCCGAGTAACATAATCAGCAAATGTCTTTGTCTTTGTGGTAGTCACTTTAATATCTCCGTACATACTGGACTCGTCAGGCCAATATTTCTCACATTTTGTCTGTCAAGAAGAAGACACATGTTTGACCCTAATCCCCTTCTGCAAGAGCTGCTCAACATCTCCAACGGATTTTTCATTATTTTAAAATATTATATTCATGGTTTTATGGGACGAGACAGAAATCTCGTGGAAAATCCAGGAGCTTTTAGAGACAGTTCTTGGATATATTTTAATTATGACGAGATTGGTTAAAGAAAGCGTGCTTTCTGGGAAAAATTGAAGGGAAAAGATCTGGAGGAAGACAGAGGACTAAATACATCGATGCGTTGTTACAACTAATTGGATATGGGACGAGGATAGTCGATTTGGTGAGATTACCAGGTGACAGTCTGACAGAAGAATATTTAACTACATAGTCGACTGGCACTCCAGTTAGTTATTCGTATACAATAATCCTTTAATCCTTTACATCATTAACTTGTTTGAGATGCAACTGAAGCAAAAAGTCAATATACAAAACCTTTCCCATCTCCTTCAATGTCGTCAACATAACAATAGTTGGACATTTGTTTTCAAAAATCATCCGCCAGAAGTCGTCCACTGTTTTCGGTTTTGGTCCTAAGAAAACACGACAATTGCACAGAGATGTTATATACCTTGATACAGTCGAGCAGGCAAATTGTGTTTGGGATAAACGGTCTCAATACTACGTCTTGTGGAATTTAAAACGTTGTGAACAATGATTATAATTACTAATGATTGTACGGTAGAACCGGGGTTATGCTAAAAATATCATTATTATAAGTTTCATACGTTATACTTATAGATAGTACCTTGTGTCGCGATGTAATACTTCTCAGCCAATCCCTGTAAAAACAATTATATAAAAATATTCAGCAAATATTATCAAAGGCCAAACAAAAACTTGCATATATTTGGAAATTGAAAACTTCCAAGTTGACGAGATTTGCACTTACATTGATGTACGACGCATTAATATAGTCTGATTTTTCGTCGCCAGACAGTGTGACACGAGAGTGATTATCTACAACAACCAAGAAGCATTAGTGATCGTTTTGATAAAGAAAACTTTTATAATGATAAATATTAAATTTTGTTGGCATCTCACTCGATTGAATAATAGTTGAAGGGTTTTTGTAGATGGAAATTATCGAGTGTAAATTCTATACGTTTATTAGACCTAACCAGGAACAGTTGCGAAAAATGCAACTATAATGATATCTTTGCAGTCTTTACGCTAGTGTATGAAAATGTTAAATCTTTATGAAAATATTAAGTTTTACTTACATGTAACTGCGTTGCCGTATCTGTTTTTTGGTCGGTTAAAAGTTCGTTTTGAGATATCCCCGTTGGAGATGCGAGCGGTTGGTAAATCCTGAAAAGTTCACATTAATGAATAAAAGTCTGTTTAATCTTTGTTAAAGCTACAATCCTTGTTCGTGTCTGAACTACTTGAAAGACAGTTAATATTCAACATATTGTTATGTTTGTTCGCTGACGTACCTCAAATTCCAGCTTGGATTCTCTTTTATCGTTTTGTCTCAGGTGGTTAACGTGATCACTGAATTCGTCTACAGGAATAGGGTTGTGAATCCTCGCAGCAACAGCTGAGAAAAAACGTATAGTTAAACTAAGATTTAATCAAGCTATCATGTACAATCAATCAATAACGTATCATCTACTGTTTCATTTATAATCTATTAGCTATCACTTTGCATCCTCGCGTTTTGTATCTTTGATATACTCAGTATATTTTGATCCATAATTTTGCTCACCTTTCTTCTTAAGCAAACACAGGTATACGGGCAACTTCAAGGGCACCTCTTCTATTAGAAAAAACGGGGGGGGGGTACCTCTTCTATTTGAAGAAAACTGGGGGGACAACCCCGGTTCCTACGCCACTGTAAGAAAAGTCACTTACATTCTTGATTATCATAAATATTTTTGTCAGGAGAAGGATCTGTCCTCTTCTCATCGATCTGAATCCCATCTTCATCGTCAACGTTAGCATTCTGTTGCGCTTCAATCGAATGGTTGGAACCGAGATATGCTTCATTGATCACGGGTGGACCACTTCGTTTGTCATCCAGTTCATAATCTAGTTCAGAATGTTGCTTATCCTTTCGTCTGAAATATAAGATGACAGTTGTAGTATAATAAGAAAATTATAGAAAGGAGTGAGTGACAGTTGGCACACTGGGTAGATATCTCTTAATAGTTTGATCTTCAACATGATTACCTTCTGAACATAATTATCACCACTATAACTAGGATAAGAAGAACACAGCCACCAGCCACTGCACCAGCAATCACTGCAACATTACTGTCACCATCATCACCACCACCGCCTAAAGTAGGACAAATATGTTAATTTCCATTCTGATTCCCCAAAACTATCCTTGGTTTCAGTAGAAGTCACGGAGTAGCAGATAGTTGTCAACTTTAGAAGTGTTGACATTAATAGGGGGAAGAAAGTTCAACTACGCACATCTCAATTCTATTCATTTTCCTCCAAATACAAGACTACTACATATAATGAAAATAATTAAACATTTTGTCTTTGATAAATACTGGTTGACTACCATAGTGAATAGTGAAACCCTCCTATTCTCTCTGTTTTACAGACATATTTTATGAGATATTATTGCACTTTAAATAGGTTTTAAGTATTTAAGCGTACCTGCGCCTGGCGTTGTGGATGACGTTGTCGTTGTCCCTGTCATTGTCCCTGTCGTTCTTTTTACTGTTGTTGAAGCAGGGCTCCAATCTGTAGAGTAAAATTCATCCTAGAGTGAAGTATTGAAGATAGATAGTTATTGGACTAAAATGTCACGTGCAGATATGCCCAGGATTTGAGATCAGATTGATAAAATCCAAAAAGGACGGCTTTATTATAATTTTAATAATAATTCGTTATTGTATATATTTGGATTTCTCAACTTCATGTCATCTCATTATTAGGTTAATTTACATGCAGTAATACCTTGTCATTAAGAAAAATCCTTTGAAATATACTGTAACTAGTGCCAGGCTCCAGCGGTCCATTATAATAATCACTCGTAGTTGATCTACGTCTTCGTGATGTTGGATTACTTGAATTTCTGCCATCACCAAGTACAAACATGTTTTTATCCTTGGATGATATTACGGCAGCGATATAAGCTTTCGGGTCATTTGATTTTCTCGCCTCAGTGTACGTCACTAAGTCATTGTTATCGTAACTGCTAGGTGACTTAGGTTCTTTGCTGTCTTTTCTTTTCAAAGCCACGACGTAAAAATACCTACAAACAAATTTCTATCTGATAAGTGCAGTTCTAAGTCTGGTAGGCTTAGAGTCCTGTGTAGGTAGTCGTTACTGCTAATGGCTTTTTCAAGTTTCTATGTGGTATTTCAAATGTTTAGGACTTACGTAAAATTTCCTGAAGGAATCTGTAATGTGAAAGTTAATGTAGTTGCTGTTTCATTTTTACCCATTGCTGTTTGTTCTGTAAGAAAATATGTAAATTTATGAATTCTCTAATTGACTATTAAATATGTAACAATTAATTAGTAAAGCTGAAATATCAAAGCTGAAATTAATGAATATCAAAAACGTTTGAAGCATTTGATTTGAATTAAAACATACAAGAAAACCCAAAGGTTGTAAGTAAATATAACAAAAGCAGCAAGGTTGCAAAACTACATTTTCAGTTTGTAAAGATTTGCTTTTCCTCGTGGTGAAGAGATCTCATAATGAAAAGGAAGCACTTACTTCCATTTGTAAATATCCCTTCACTTTTACTGTAATTTCCACGACCAACTTTAGTACTTGCAAGAACACGAACATAATATTTGGTTGAGGCGTTCAAATTATTGATGACTAACATATTTTCCTCTGTAGTATATTCTTTAAAGCAAGGTTTAGTTTCTTCATGTGAAATACACACAGTATAATTGACGATCTCGCCATTTCTTTTGTCTTTTTCAGGAGGATCCCATGTGACAGATAATGATGACGAGTTTTCTGCAGTGACTTTGACATTCAGTGGAGGACCTTCTGGAACTAAAAGTCAAATGAGATAATATATGGTAAGTTGTTTCTTTTAAATAGAATGTTTTTATTGGTTAGAGGTTGTGCATGTTTGGATAGGAGAGTAACAATGCATGATAATTCTGCTGAATGTCAGCTAAGGTGTGCAAGATCATCACCAATGTGTGCGAGTGTTGTTTCAATCCAACGTGCCAACCTGACATGTTTGCTAACGCTTACAGACAGAAACGCTTAGAAGACAAAATTTATCTGTCTATCAACCCATCTAAAAGGCGCTTGCAATATAGGTACCGTAAACCTGAAAACAAGTGCAGCTACTGATTTAAAGAGAAATGGGAGATATCGTCGCACCCAAGTAAAAAAATAGTTCAACAAATTGTCAAAGCGTCTACTTCATTCTTACCGTCCTGAGATGTCTCGAACGAAGTATTAGTCTCTTCACCAAAACCATGTTTATTTCCAGCAGCTACGGATATTTCATAACTTGTGTACGGAGTGAGCATATCTATTTCATATTTTATATTAACCTTTACGGTAATATTCCGAATAAGGGAGTTATTTCTCTTCAGTTTAATCCGAAATCCTGAAAGACCACCATTGTCTTCTCCTTTGTTCTGAGGATCTAGCCAAGATAACTCAGCATTTCTAGACTTGATGTTAGTGACGACGAGGTTTGTAGGTTGGTCTGGTAACAGGGCTATGAGAAAGGAATCATGGTGTATATAAGATATCATTTACATCTTTTTATCATTTATATGTTAAGATAAATGCTGTTTAGAAGAAGACATAAGTCAATATTAATATACAGAAGTTTGAATGAACCAAAGATATTGCACAAACACTCAGTCTATATTATCATTAGACAAATGAGTATCACTTACTACCACCACAGATCTCAATTCTCATACACTGTTGACCGACATATGTTAGTGGAATAAACCGTAAAGCTCTTGTTATTATGCCTCCAGAGAAATATCGTATGGCTGCGTTATCGTAAGCATTTTTGTTTCCTTGCAATATCTAAAGAATAAAATAAATGTTACTATAATAAGTTTAGTAAGTGCATTTATGCATGCAATGTAGAAAAATATTGATTGAATTAGCTATACCGTTCTTTTTACCACAAAAAATATTATGAATTGCATAAGCCTGAAAAATAAGTACCGAATTCCCGACTGATCTCCAGTTTGACAAATCAGCAGTATAATTCAAGTTGTACGTGGCCACCCATTTGGGGCTGGTTATATCGCCAAATGTTACGAAATCATATATCACATAAAGTCTCCCTAAGTCCACTTGAAGATAATGTTTGTCATGCGAGACAGGAGCACACCAAGAACTACCACTAGATATCCTTGCATCAGAAGCATTGTGACCTTCTGAAGAAGCTGAGGCAGTGAATGACGAATCAGGAAATCTTTGTTTGTCTTCTAACAGTGGCCTGTCACAAATTTTACCTAAAATATATAGTTAAAATGTTATGATATTATTTGTTCTTTCTCTCCTTCATTTCTTTTCTTGTAACCTTAGCACACGTCATTCCAAAAACTTACATTTTATGTAAGAAAGCTCAGAGCAACTTTTTTTAGTAGTAATAATCGAACACAGGGATAAGTTTTTTTCTTGACCATTACAATCAATACTTCCAGAAAATATTGCATCTTTGGTATCCGTTGGAATGGGCATATTAACAATAGATTCTGAACCACTGTAACCCAGTTGACGACAAACAACATCCTTGGCTTTGTTCTTTAAACTTCCCCAACAAACGTTCTTGGTCCCATTAAAAGAGGTCACTATCTGTACAAAACCTTCGTTTGGGAGAGGTGAATGCGACAGAGATATGTCTTTCACTATAAAAACAAAAGCAGAACTACTGATTTATTCTTCGTTAGATTAAAATTTCCTAAGCAAGATCTGGATTCCCCAAGGAGTGTCTCTGCTCAAATGTACAAGATACTTAAACATGTAATGGAGTAGATTAATCATGAAGCTATAAATGACAGAACTAAGAATAAACGGAGATTACATTACACTGTGCTGCAAGATCTTTATATATGCAGAAAGATCTTCAAATTACAATTGCAAAATTCCACTTACGACAACTTCCCTGTCAAGTGAAAATCAAGCAATTTTCAAGAAATTTCGTTTCTTGCAGGTAACATCATCTAGGAGGTTTTTGTTTACTCCCAACCAAATATAGTTCTGGGGTCTTCTAATAAATATGTCTTATTAGCAATTAGGGACTGTTTATTTTTTATCTGGGAGGGGAGCTGGTGGAGTTTGGTGTGCCGTCTTCAATCTTTGGCATGGCCAACTCCTTTATACCCAACTTTTTCCCAGTGGCTTACCCCTAAATAATGATATTTTCAGATGACCCCCTCTCCTTCCTTAAAAAGTACATCTAATCTGAAAAAATCGTTTTTGACTTTTAGCTGATAAGTGGCTGACTTTTAATACTGTTAATATATTTTCAAGTCATACCTATATTAACAGATAGAACAAGTTGTAAATATGTTGCTCAAGATGAGTCAGTGGCAAGGCTGAGCCCACTTGTTTAGTCCTGCATAGCTAGGGGGTCCGGGGGTATGCTTCCCCGGAAATTTTGAATTTTGGTAGTCCAGAATGGCCATTTCGTGCATTTTCATGTTGACTCTCCCCCCCCCCCCATTTTTACCAGTAAGTATTATTTCATGTGGCCCATCCTTTTAAAGCCATTTTTCTGGATGGTCTACCACCTAATTCCACCAGCCCCCCTCCCATATAGAAAATGAACGAGGAGGTTGGTAAAACGTAGACAGACGACATGCATGCTTTTCTTTGGCCCTTAAATTGAAATTTCGAGTGAGAAACAATATACCTATATCTTAAGACCTAATCGGAAGCAGTTTCCCTTACCATACACACTACACTCTGTGGCCAGTTCTTGGCAACAAGACTATGTAACTTTTAAATTGTTTCTATGTTACCAATGATATAATCATAGCTTCAACGCAACCCACAATACTTTCAAAAACTTTAACGTACCACAAAAATATGTTGTTGGTGTATTAACACATTGGTACTCAAAGTAAAGATATCTCGTGAATCCAAGACATGAGTTATTAGAAAACAAGTTGTTATTCACAGTTATGTTACACTCATGTTGGCCATCACATAGTTCCTTAACAAGACATGTTACATCAACTGTACAACTATAATCATCACTCAAACCACATGTCTTTGTGACAGGCAATCCACGGTAAGATGCAGTCTTGACCACCATGTACTGTTTAACATGCCCTGGGGACGAAGTTGCTTTAGGACAGTTGGCATTCTCTACCATATTTCCATAACATGTCACTGAACCTTAATGAACAGAATATTTTTGTTTCGTTAAGCAGAATGCCAACATGAAAACTGTATTTCTTAGAAAAGTAATTGAACTACTAAAAAATGTACTTCTAGAAAGAACTTTGCTGCAGTTGTTGAAAACAAAAAGTGCACATATATAATATATATTATGTACTGTATTTTATACGAAGATATTATTGCAAGTTCCAAATACAGCATTCGGTCTCGTACATCAGTGCCACACAAATCACAAGTTTACATCCACGATTATATAAGTCAATGTTATTTTCGGCTTGGCAAGGGATTAGAACAAGTAAAAGAAAAAAGTGGAAGGGAAAAACAAGAAATTTTATTGGTTGCTATCATTATAGTATTTAGTAGAAAATACAAGACGAATTTTTCTGTAATAAACTGCCGTGTTGTGTGTCTGAACAACTCAGAAAGGATACTATACCTACACTGAACAGTGGTCACCCAAGTTTGAGAATATTAATTGTAAGTACTGACTACTGGAGTGTTCAGACAGAAAAGAGATGTATAGCAGAAACTTACCAAAATTAAAACGTTTATCCTCAGCGTCATTACATGTTGTCGTCAGTCCGATATAGGGATCTATTCCATAATTATCAGCAAGTGGTTTATGTGTTTTAGGGACTGCACACCAGGTCTGAAATGAACTCTTACCACGCCCTTTATAATATACAGATAAACCTCCCCAAGAGGTCTGGGTTATAGCACGATAGATGCCAGTCTTCTGAGCACAAGCAGAATTGTCTAAATTTTCGCTAACGTAAAGATAAAACATATCAAGTCTATAACCGGAACCAGCCTTAGCATAAGCAGCGAGACATCCCCGTCTTTTCAAATTGAACATGGCTCCATTATCACGAAACCGAAACTGAGCAGCTTCATCCAGACAGTTGTTGGAAAGTTCTACGTGTGATAAACTTCCCCATGAAGAACCTGACGACTGTATTTTACTTGTGTCATATATACACATTCCTGTCTTTACATGTTTCACAAAGAAACCTGCAGCACCTGAAAAAGACATAATAATTCAAAACTCAAGAACATTTCGCTGCGCGTATCTAATGTTAGAGAGAATGGAAACTTCTGATGCTGTCTTTTGACCAAACAACAACAACAACAATAATTTTTTTACCAAATATATAATAATTAGAGTTAAAGATGAAGTAAAATATAGATAGATAATTAAATACTGACCCATAGAAATAATCCAGTTAATTGTTAAATTTGCAAAACATATACAGTACACAATACAACATAATTACACTTACACACAGACCACCATCAACTATAAGCAATAAAAATTTTGACAATATGCAAAACAATATAGCAACGTCTTGACTAAGAAAATATTTCTCAAAAACTCATAATCAAATTTTCTTGAAATTTATGTTTAAATGATTTAATTAAAAGAGATTCAATATTTTCGTTAACAGAATGCCATACCGTTGGACCCTGAAATCTAATGTTGAATTTAGTGATATCTTCTTTTTATGTAGATAAAGTATAACATATTTAGATTTACATTGGCAGAAATGATTGATAAATTCTTTTGTTCGCAAAAAAGATTTGCATCATCTTCAAATAAATGAAATTCAAAGTATTTAGAGAATTTTGAAAATCATTTATGTACACAAGGAATAATAAAGGACCAAGTAGAGATCCTTGTGGAACTCCACAAGTAACATTATACAAATCTTATACAAACCGTTTTCTATCATTAAGGTATACGAAGTAAAGCAATCGTTAGCTACGCTACCAATAACATAGTACCCCAGTTTCTTCAAGAGAATATTTATGGTTTACTGTCTCAAATGCTTTACTAATATAAACAACAAACGAATGAAGACAACGACAAATCAAGACAAACCAAAACAAAAAAATTTCATAAAATCTTTGTAATTTTCATAATCGCGCGTTTTAACTTTGCCTAAAGAAGAATATTTTCTGTATTTATAAATGCCAACGACAAAAGTGAAATTCTCTGCCTTTGTGAATAAATAAAGATGCTAATTCCGCACTATATAAAACATTAAAACGAGATCGCGGTGTATTCTGGGAAAGCGCAAAATATGGTATTAACTGAGGAAAATTCTGAAAATAGAAGTCGTAGTTAGACTTGTACCACCTGCATAGTAACCTAAGTAATTTCCTAACGAAATGAAATTGAAGTGAAGCTCGTACATTCTTCGCCACTCTACTGTATAATGACATGCATTAAGTTAATGCTAATGTAAATCAGGAAGTAAATAGGTCGCGACAATCCAACCCTCGGAAATTGTTTTAAAGTGAAATACAGAATTAAAATCTATATACCACTTGAGTTTACCAATATATATAGAAGCAACACATTGACATACAGCACATATATATAACAAATGTTTTTATGACATAACAATAAGTCATGATAATGATTACTAAAATCTATACATATAGACAAATCAGGTCAGTTTGCTTTTTCACTTGACATTGTATCCATACGAATCACGTACAGGTAATGTCACTCGTTATGTTTGTAGATTTATTGCAATACGAGGGTCGTGTATCAGATACATGTACCTTTCATTGTTCATGCGTTCCCTCGTGAGATAAAGGTTTACTGCGACAAATATGTCGTAACATGTTTAAATCGACACAATACATCATTTAAAGTGAAATACAGAATTGAAATCTATATACCACTTACGTTTACCAGTATAGAAGAAATACATTGACATCCAGCACATATAATATCAAACATGTTTTTATGGTGACATATAGGATTAGCAAACTAGCTGATTAATACTAGAGTCTGTATATAGACAAGTTAGATCAACTTCCTTTTTCACTTGACATTGTATCCATGTCAATCACATATAAGTAATGTTACTCGTTATATTTATATTTAGGGTCGTATGTCAGATACATGTACCTTTCATTGTTTATACGTTCCCTCGTGAAATAGAGGTTTACTGCGACGAATACGCCATAACAGGTTTAAATCGACTCAATGCATCAGTGCTTTGTGAATTGAACACAATCTCGGAGTGTTCTGAACGATTAGTGTTAATACTTACCCTGCAGATACAGGAGAATTACAATAAACCCTGCAAAATTCCACTCACAACACTTGGAGAACATCTTGTCAATTGAGGAAACAGTTCATAAAGATAGAGATTAGAGTTAAGATGTAAGAACGACTTTATACTTTGTGAAATGCGAATGCGGAAGACGATATTGTTCAATGTAGCGAAGCAAAATCAGATAAATATTTATAGCAACTTGGCATTGTGCTTTTGTAATTAAACAAACCAAATATCAAACATTCTTTTAGCAAATTTAGGTCTGTTTGTGTTAAATTACTGTAAATAATGGCACTTTAAGATCTGTTATATCTTTCACGAAGGCTATGATAAATATCATGGCTATATTTAGAGTAATCTCCAAGTTTGCCTTAGTGGTTGATGATTATAGTAGACGATTTTGATAAATAAATAAGCAATAATTACGAATGATATATTGCTTTTTGAAGGAATTGTATAAGATTATATTTCTATATGTTATTCACGTACTATTATTTTGGGGTTCGTGTATTTTATATATACACTGTAAATGTGTTTCTAATACATGTGTGTCATTAAAAATTGTTCATGGTTATTTTACATGTTTACAAGTTTTCTAATTCCAAATTAGTAACACAGAATAATGAGATTATTCCGTGACTAGTAACAAGGAGAATAATGTATTACGTCACTAAATACACCATAGTCTAAGAGGTCATTATTGTAGTCCCGTCTATCTATTATGGCTCCATATATATTGCCTTGTTTCGACAGTGTCTATATATAGGATGTCTTTCCCATTTCTAGCTTCTATTCATTGGTTATACGAGTCAGCAACTTTGAATTCTCCCTGTTCTATGTATTAAATATGTAATTACGTAAATATTTGTTCTATTCAGGTTGAGAACTTTTAGTTTGGTTGTCCAATAAATGTATACACTTGTTTTCTATTTAAGTTTATCCACTAAATATGCTAAACGGACTTCATACAAGAGCGTCCAATAATGTCACATTAAATTCCAGTTTCCTCCTGATTTTCGTAGTTCTTCTGTACTTCATTTAGATGACTATATAGATGATCATCATTTTCTTCCTTCCCAGGCTTTTTGAGAGCTGTATACGTCGACTGTTCATTTCCCACTTGTTCATAATTGTTGACATCATCTTTGTCAGGATTTTCATAAATATCTTTTGAATTATTTCTTCCCTTGGTCTTGTTCTCCAAGTTTTCCTTTGTGGCTGATGATTTGAGTCGGCGAATTTGATAGATAGAATAAGCAAGAATAAGGAGTAAAATTATCACGACAATTGCCAATACTATAATTCCAACAAGATATGTTTCAGAACCATCATCATTTTCCATCGTACCTGAAACTTGAAATGATTAAGATAATTACCATTGATTAACAATTTACAACTTTTTCGCTCGCTATCCTGTTTTAAGTAAATGAATGTAATCCCCGAACAAATTATATACCAGGTTGCCGTGAACTCATTTTACTTTCATTTATATTTCACAATAAACTCATTTAAGACAAAAACAATTTCCAAATTATCCAACTTCTTGCATTTGTTCAGTTGTAAAACGTATGGAAGTTAAATAAAGATAATCAAAGTGACTTTACCTGTATCTTCTAGTTTTTGGACCCAAATTGTATGAGTAGTGCTTTGAAATCGATCTCGAATGTGACAAATATATTTTCCAAAACTGTTTTGGTCTTTCATTGTTACAACAAGTAAAGAACTGCGATGGGGCTTGTCTATTTCCGTTAAACTTTTCAGTGGCTTCTGATCTTTTTCCCAGCTGAAAGTAATTGGAGGTTCACCTTGAGCAGAACACAGTAGGTTGACAAGATCACCTTCCTTTGCCTTTATGTCACCACTGGACATGTTGGTCAATACACGAGGGCTACCTGGAAAACAGAAAAACAAGGCTTACTGCTTCATGATACTTAAAAACATATCGTAATCATAAATCTGTACTCCAATACGTTTTTCTTGAAAATATTTAATTTGTAATGACTAAACTTACCATACTTCGTTACGTTGCCGGCAGGCACTATTTAAGTCCTCTATAAATACAGTAAAGTTGTTTTGGAAGATAGATACCTGTATATTCACTTGTTTTTGAAGCTGGACTCCAGTCTGTGGAGTAAAAATCACCCTAGAGTAAAGGACAGCTTTTCAGAGGGCAGCTTTGTTTACTCAATGGTGTTAAATGTATTATAATTTTAATAATAATTCGTTATTGTATATATTTGGATTTCTCAACTGCATGTCATCTCATTATTAGGTTAATTTACATGCAGTAATACCTTGTCATTAAGAAAAATCCTTTGAAATATACTGTAGCTAGTGCCAGATTCCAGCGGTCCATTATAATAATCACTCGTAGTTGATCTACGTCTTCGTGATGTTGGATTACTTGAATTTCTGCCATCACCAAGTATAAACATGTTTTTATCCTTGGATGATATTACGGCAGCGATATAAGCTTTCGGGTCATTTGATTCCTTGGCCTTGGTGTACGTCACTAAGTCATTATTATCGTAACTGCTAGGTGACTTAGGTTCTTCGCCGTCTTTTCTTTTCAAAGCCACGACGTAAAAATGCCTACAAACAAATTTCTATCTGATAAGTGCACTTCAAAGTCACAGGATAGGGCTTAGAGTACTGTGTGTAGGTAGTCGTTACTGCTAAATGGCTTCTTTCAAGTTTCTGTGTGCCAGGCCGGCATTTCAAACGTTTATAATTTCTTACGTAAAATTTCTTGAAGGAATTTGTAATGGGAAAGTTAATGTATTTTTTGTTCCATTTGTGGCCTTCTTTGTTTGTTCTATAAGAAAATATGTAAATTTATGAATTCTCTAATTGACTATTAAATATGTAACAATTAATTAATAAAGCTATAGTTAGATATCAAAGCTGAAATTAAAACGTACAAATAATCCCAAAGGTTGTAAACCTTTCTACAGCTACATTTTCAGTTTCTAAATATTTGCTTTTCCTCGTGGTGAATAGATGTCGTAATGAAAGGGAGCACTTACCTCCATTTGTAAATATCCCTTCACTTTTACTGTAGATTCCACGACCAACTTTAGTACTTGCAAGAACACGAACATAATATTTGGTTGAGGCGTTCAAATTATTGATAACTAACATATTTTCCTCAGTAGTACGTTCCTTAAAGCAAGGTTTAGTTTCTTCATGTGAGATACACACAGTATAATGGACGATCTTGCCATTTCTTTTGTCTTTTTGAGGAGGATCCCATGTGACAGATAATGATGATGAGTTTTCTGCAGTGACTTTAACATTCAGTGGAGGACCTTCTGGAGCTAAAAATCAAGTGAGATAATAAATGGTAAGTTGTTTCTTATAAAATAGAATGTTTTTTCATTTGGAAGTATGTGTCTATGGGGGGTGGGGAAACAATGCATGCTAATTCTGCTGAATATCAGTCAAGATGTACGAGATCAACCCTAATATGCGCAAGTGTTGTTCCAATCAAACATAACCAGTCCCACGTAGCACCAACGCCAAAAATTATCCAACAAATGCTCCAAGCGTATATTTCATTCTTACCGTCCTGAGATGTTAAGAACGAAGTATTAGTTTCTTCTCCAAAACCCTGTGTATTTCCAGCAGCTACGGATATTTCATATCTTGTGTACGGAGTGAGATCATCTATTTCTTCTCTATTAACTTTTCCTATGGTAATATTCAGGATAAGGGAGTTATCTTTCTTCAGTTTAATCCAAAATCGTGAAACACCACCATATCCTTGATTCTCAGGATCTAGCCAAGATATTCCAGCATTTCTAGACTTGATGTTAGTGACGGCGAGGTTTCTAGGTTTGTCTGGTAACAGAGCTAAGAAAAAATAAATCATAGTATAAGATATCATTTGCATATCATTAATTCACTTTAATTTACGAACTCTTTATCAGATCCTCAATGGAGAAATTATCAAATTAATGTAACTTACTAGGACCACAGATCTCAATTCTCATACACGGCTGAACGTCATATGATAATGGAATAAACCGTAAAGCTCTTGTTGTTGTAGCATTTAAACTTGTTATGGCTGCATTATTGTAAGCATTTTTGTTCCCTTGAAATATCTAAAGACAACAACGTGTTACAATAATGTTTAATGCAATGAAGAAATATTTATCTTAATTTAGTTATACTGACGTTCTTTTCCATTAACGTATAAACGTGGAAAATAATATATTTTATAGAAATTACATTTTGATTCCCAGTTTGAGCTTGTTTCCAGTTCATCAAATCAACAGTATAATTAACGTTAAATGATGTCACCCCTTTGGCATCTCCAAATGTTGCGACAGCAAAGAGCACATAAAGTCTTCCTAACTTCACTTGAAGGTAATTTTTGTCATGCGAGACATGAGCACACCAAGAACTACCACTAGATATCCTTGCATCAGAAGCACTGTGACCTTCTGAAGAATTAGAGGCAGTGAATGACGAATCTGGAATTCTTTGTTTGTCTCCTAACAGTGGACTGTCACAAATATGACCTAAAATATGGAAATTAAGTGTTATGATCTTTAATCTTCTACTTTATTTTTTAACCTTCTATTAAGCTCTGTTATTCTAACCTGTCACAATATGATTTGGTAAAGTATGGAATCATATACGCTCTCATTACTTTTTAAAAACTTACATTTTATGTATGATAACTGCGAACAACTTTGGGTAGATGTAGTGATCGAACATTGAGATAAGTCCTTATCATCATTATCACAGTCTATACTTCCAGAAAATATTTCATCTTTGGCATCCGATGAAACGGGCATATTAACAAGGGAGTCTGCTCTTTTGTATCCCAGTTGATGACAAACAACATCCTTGGCTTTGTTCTTTAAACTTTGTCCACAAACCTTCTTGGTTCCACTATCCGTAATAATTTGTACAACACCTTCGTTTGGCAAAGATGAATTTGATAAAAACACATCAAGCACTGCAAAATAAAGGTCAATTCTTCACAATACATTTGGCTTGGAGCTGGGTTAATTTTAAATTGTTACTTCTACTCCAGACAAGATAACGTTAGTAGGATTTAGTTATCTTCTTGAAATAAGTGGAGGAATATTATGCCCCAAGATGTAGCTTGTGTTGTTTCGGAAAGAAATCTTAACTGGCCTTTAGCTTAAATATATTCTTATAGTCATATACGTACCACAAACTTCTGTATAATGTTGTGCAGGATTAACACATTGATACTCAAAGTAAAGATATTTTGTCAATCCAGGACATGGATCACCAGAGAACAAGTTATCATCTACAGTTATATTACACTCATGTTGACCATCACATTGTTTCTTAACAAGACATGTTACATCAACTTCACAACTATAATCATCACTCAAACCACATGTCTTTGTGTCAGGTAATCCACGGTAAGATGCAGTCTTGACCACCATGTACTGATCTTTAGGACAGTTGACATTCTCTACCATCTCTCCATAACATGTCACTGAACCTTGAAAATAATAATTTTTGTTTCGTTAAGGAGAGTGCCAACATAAAAACCGTATTTCTTGCAAAAGTAATTGAACTACTTAAAAAATTTACTTCTAGAAAACATTGCAGATATTAAAATATAGTACAGATTATATGTACTGTATTTTATACCATTGCAAGGTCCAAATACAGCATTCGGTCTTGCATATTGCCACCCAAATCACAAGTTCACATCCCCAATTATATAAGTCAATGATATTTATGGATTGGCAAGGGATTAGAATAAGTAAAAGAAAAAAGTGGAAGGGAAAGACAAGAAATTCTATTGGTTGCTATCATAATATAGATGAAAAAATTACTCAATTCTGATTGGCTAAGAGCAGTGCAATTATTTTTGAAATTACACACTGTGCAATTACAGCAGTGCAAATTAACAAAACAAGATCAGAGCCTGGAAATGAGGCAAGAAAAATCAACATGGCGGCGGATATTAGCAATGTAAATTTTCACTTTTTGACGGGTTTTTGTCAATTTAAGTTCAAGGAGCACATAGACTGAAAAGGATACTGGGTTTGGTGGATAATCCAAGTGACTAGACATATACACAATTTAAGACCTAACCAGGAACGGTTGCGAAAAATGCAACACTAGGTCCTCTGGCAGGAATTGAACCCACGGCCCTGCGATTCCGGTGCAGTTTTCAAAGACGTCAAATTGCACTCGTCCTTCGGACTCAATTTTGATTGCAATTTTGATCGTCTTTGAAAAACTCACTCGTGCATGCTTTTTCCAAATTGCACTCGAAACCATGCTATTACCTATACTTATAGTATTTAGTAGAAAATACAAGACGAAATTTTCTGTACTATTAAACTGCGGTGGTGAGTGTCTAAACTACTCAGAAAGGATACTATACCTACACTGAACAGTGGTCCCCCAAGTTTGAGAATATTAATAGTAAGTACTGACTACTGGAGTGTTCAGATAAAAAAGAGAAATATAACAGAAACTTACCAAAATTAAAACGCTTATCCTCAGCGTCATCACATGGTGTCGTCAGTCCGATATAGGGATCTATTCCATAATTATCAGCAAGTGGTTTATATGTTTTAGGGACTGCACACCAGGTCTGAAAGGAACTCTTACCACGCCCTTTATAATATGTAGATAAACCTCCTCCAGAGGTCTGGGTTATAGCACGTTTCTGAGCGCAAGCAGAAATCTCTATATCGCTTGCGGCAACGTAAAGATATAACATATCAAGAGAATAACCAGAACGCTTAGACTTCCAAGAAGCAACGAGACATCCTTCTCTTTTCAAATTTAACATGGCTCCATTATCACGAAACCGAAACTGAGCAACTTCATCCAGACATGAGTTGTTGGAAAGTTCTAAGTGTGATAAGCTTCCCCAGCCAGAACCCTCCGAATGTATTAGTCTTGTGTCATTTATGCACACTCCTGTTTTAACATGTTTCACAAAGAAACCAGCAGCACCTGGAAAAACCCGTAAAAATTCAAAACTCAAGAACATTTCTGAACATGTCTATAATGTTCGAGAGAATGGAAGCTTCTGAGTTCTGGTCAAGCTTTTGACCAAACAACAACAACAAAAATGACAATAATATATTTACCGAATATTTAATCATTACAGTTAGAGATAAAGATATAGAGTACAATATATAGATAATGGAACACTGGCCCACAAAAATAGTCTAAATGATTAAAAATGGAAGACATGTTGTTTTTAATTTTAAAGTATATCTTAGGGAAGCTCTAATGTTTTTTGTTATTTTTTAAATGTACTTAATTTCCTCGGACCCGCAGTAATTGGCTATGCTGTTGTGGCCTGCCTAATAATTATTACTATTGTCATATCATTCTTATTTATTTAAGGCAAGTTAATAAATCATAAATGGTTCTAGAGGTCGAGTAATTGTTAAACACAACATAATTACACTTACACACAGCTCAGCAATAAACCTTTTGACAATATGTAAAACAATAGCAACGTCTTCACTAAGAAAATATTTCTCAAAAATTCATAATCAAATTTTCTTTAAATTTATTTATTTTTAAATGATTGAATTAAAAGAGATTCAATATTGTCCCTGTTCCATAGGGTTGGGGCTGCAACCACGAAGGATCCATCTCCCATGGTCTTTTTGGTGATACACCTTGGTCTAAACAGGAGAACACCATCATCATTTCGTCGCAAACTGTAATGCGAAGCTGGCAAAATAGAAACCAAATCCTGAAGGGACTTCGGTGCCAAGCCCTGCAGGCAGTGTGGATTATAACCCGATTTTGCTTGGATCTGACAAATGTCTGATCAAGTGTGCAGTTGCTCGGACATTGGCTAATAATGGTCGGCCAGCTTTTCAATATATACATTGATAGCTTGCGCTGATCACTTCCCGCATGACCAATCACATTACTTAACCGAAAAGTTCTTGGTTGCACAGATTCTGTTTTAAAATATTCTGCATGTCTGGTACTAACAATAGTCTGGTACAACAAACTTGTAAAGGAATTTTGTTACTTGTCACAGCGAAGCCAAGAAAATGTTTTGTGTTCTTTCTCTTGCTTTTTAATTTATACTTTTTAAACAGTACTAATCAGATAATATACTTTTAATTTATTTGCTCGGTCAAAATGTCCGTGCAAAATAAAATTAATCGGCCATTTAGTGTTTTTGTTCGGCAAATAGCCGATTGCCGACTGTTATAATCCACACTGCCTGCAGGACCTTGAACGTAATTACAAGAATCTTGTATTCAATGCGACTGCGCACTGGTAACCAATGAATTTCCCGTAGTATAGGTGTTATGTGGCAAAATTTAGGTGCTTGAAGGATTAATCTCGCACTGGCATTCATTACACGCTGCAACTTTCGTAGCATATAATCTGGTACGCCATAAAGGAGGTTATTACAGTAGTCCAGTCTGCTTGTTATGAATTCATGGACCAGTTTCTCAGTACATTCTATAGAAAGAAATTTCCTTATGTGGCGTATGTTATATAAGTAATAAAATGCACTGCCACAAGTCTTAGTAACATGAACAGAATGTCCATATGGGAGTCAAATTTACCAAACACCCAAATTTCGCCTGAAGAAACTGGAATAACTTCTGCTTGACCAATCTTGATTCTATCAATGGATACCTTTGATAATTGTCTACTCGTACCAATCAACAAGAACTCTGTCTTGTTATCATTTAACATCAACTTGTCCTCACTCATGCTTGTATTTTAACAAGATTATTTAGTGATATCATCTTTTGAGGTGGATAAAGTATAACATAATTAGATTTTTGAACGTTTAAAAAAAGCTTGTTTGCACATAACCACACGTTTACCTTATTCTGTCAGTTCGTCATTGACATTAGCAGAAATGATCGACAAATTCTTTTGTTCGCAAATATATGAAATTCAAAGAACTTAGAGCATTTATGAAAATCATTTATGCCCATGTACAGAAGGAATAATAAAGGACCAAGCACAGATCCTTGTGGAACTCCACAAGTAACATTATACAAATCTGATTCAACTGTATTTACATGCAGTAACAAACTGTTTTCGATCATTAAGGTATGAAGTAAACCAATCCTTGCATGGCTATGCCAGGAATAGCATGGAACTCCAGTTTCTTCAAGAGAATATTATGGTTTACTGTGTCAAATGCTTTATTAAAATCAAAACAACAAACGAATCAAGACAACGACAAATCAAGACAAACCAAAAAAATTACAAGTCTTTGTAATTTTCATAATCATGCAGTGTGCTTTAACTTTGCTTAGAGAATATTTTTTTGTATCTATAAATACCAATACAAATTAAAGATGAAAGACGAACTCTTTGCCTTTGTGAAGAAATACAAATCCTAATTCCGCATTCCTCGGCAAAATTCCGCAGTATAGAACGAGATCGCGGTGCATTCTGGGAAAGTGCAAAACTTGGTATTAGCTGAGGAAAATTCTGAAAATAGAGGTCGTAGTTAGACTTGTACCACCATAGGTAACCTGAGTAATTTCCTAACCCGAATGAGATGGAAGTGAAGCTCATATGTTCTTTGCCACTCTACTGTATAATTACATGCATTAAGTTAATGCAAATGTAAATCAGGAAGTAAATAGGTCGCGACAATCCAACTCTCGGAAATTGTTTTAAAGTGAAATACAGAATTAAAATCTATATACCATTTACGTTTACCAATATAGAAGCAACACATTGACATACAGCACATATATATCTAAAACTCATTAATAATTCATAAGCAAAACACAAAGGAAATCACCACCGTATCGTTGTCTTGATACCACGGTAATAAACACCCATAAATTAACTCGACTTTCGCGTTGAATTTCTCTTTAAATACTGGTTTGTTTGAGATGTTGTGTAAACAACTCGTTTCTCGTGTTTCATCAGGGGACCAAACACTCGAAAACAATAAAACACTCGCGCTTCGCGCTCGTGTTTCATACCGTTTTCTCGTGTTTGGATCCCCTGATGAAACACTCAAACTCGTTGTTTACATATAACATAACATATATGTTTTTATGACATAGCAAACTCATGATAATGATTATTAAATTCTATACATAGACAAATCAGGTCAGTTTGGATTTTCACTTGACATTGTATCCATACGAATCACGAATAAGTAATGTCACTCGTTATATTTGTATTTATTGCAATACGAGGGTCGTATGTCAGATACATACCTTTCATTGTTCAACGTTCCCTCGTGAGATAAAGGTTTACTGCGACAAATATGTCGTAACAGGTTTAAATCGACACAATACATCATTTAAAGTCAAATACAGAATTGAAATCTATATACCACTTACCACTTACGTTTACCAGTATAGAAGAAATACATTGACATACAGCACATATAATATCAAACATGTTTTTATGATGACATATAGGATTAGCAAACTAGCTGATTAATACTAGAGTCTGTATATAGACAAGTTACATCAACTTCCTTTTTCACTCGACATTGTATCCATGTCAATCACATATAAGTAATGTTACTCGTTATATTTATATTTAGGGTCGTATGTCAGATACATGTACCTTTCATTGTTCATACGTTCCCTCGTGAAATAGAGGTTTACCGCGACGAATACGCCATAACAGGTTTAAATCGACTCAATGCATCAGTGCTTTGTGAATTGAACACAATCTCGAAGTGTTCTGAACGATTAGTGTTAATACTTACCCTGCAGATACAGGAGAATTACAATAAACGCTGCAAAATTCCACTCACAACACTTGGAGAACATCTTGTCAATTGAGGAAATACTTCATAAAGGATAGAGATTAGAGTTAAGATGTAAGAACGACTTTATACTTTGTGAAATGCGAATGCGGAAGACGAAATTGTTCAATGTAGCGAAGCAAAATCAGATAAATATTCATAGCAACTCGGCATAAAGTCTGTGGTGCTTTTGTAATTACACAAATCAAATATCAAACATTCTTTTAGCAAATTTAGGTCTGTTTGTGTTAAATTACTGTAAATAATGGCACTTTAAGATCTGTTATATCTTTCACGAAGGCTATAATAAATATCATGGCTATATTTAGAGTAATTCTTCTCCAAGTTTGCCTTAGTGGTTGATGATTATAGTAGACGATTTTGATAAATAAATAAGCAATAATTACGAATGATATATTGCTTTTTGAAGGAATTGTATAAGATTATATTTCTATATTTTATTCACGAACTATTATTTCGGGGTTCGTGTATTTTATATACACTGTAAATGTGTTTCTAATACATGTGTGTCATTAAAAATTGTTCATGGTTATTTTACATGTTTACAAGTTTTCTAATTCCAAATTAGTAACACAGAATAAAGAGATTATTCCGTGACTAGTAAAAAGGAGAATTATGTATTACGTCACTAAATACACCATAGTCTAACAGGTAATCATTATTATTATTATTATTTAGTATTATTGTAGTTCCATCTATCTATTATGGCTCCATCTATATTGCCTTGTTTCGACAGTGTCTATATATAGGTCTTTCCCATTTCTAGCTTCTATTCATTGGTTATACGAGTCAGCAACTTTGAATTCTCACTGTCTTATGTACTAAATATGTAATTACGTAAATAATTGTTCTATTCAGGTTGAGAACTTTTAGTTTGGTTGTCCAATAAATGTATACACTTGTTTTCTATTTAAGTTTATCCACTAAATATGCTAAACGGACTTCATACAAGAGCGTCCAATAATGTCACATTAAATTCCAGTTTCCTCCTGATTTTCGTAGTCCTTCTGTACTTCATTTAAATGACTATATAGATGATCATCATTTTCTTCCTTCCCAGGCTTTTTGAGAGCTGTATACGTCGACTGTTCATTTCCCACTTGTTCATAATTGTTGACATCATCTTTGTCAGGATTTTCATAAATATCTTTTGAATTATTTCTTCCCTTGGTCTTGTTCTCCAAGTTTTCCTTTGTGGCTGATGATTTGAGTCGGCGAATTTGGTAGATAGAATAAGCAAGAATAAGGAGTAAAATTATCACGACAATTGCTAATACTATAATTCCAACAAGATATTTTTCAGAACCATCATCATTTTCCATCGTACCTGAAACTTGAAATGATTAAGCTAATTACCACGTATTAAACAATTTACAACTTTTTTCGTTTGCTATCCTGTTTTAAGTAAATGAATGTAATCCCTGAACAAATGATATACCTGGATGCCGTGAATTCATTTTACTTTCATTTATGTTTCACAATAAACTCATTTAAGACAAAAACAATTTCCAAATGATGCAACTTCTTGCATTTGTTCAGTTGTAAAACGTATGGAAGTTAAATAAAGATAATCAAAGCGACTTTACCTGTATCTTCTAGTTTTTGGACCCAAATTGTATGAGTAGTGCTTTGAAATCGATCTCGGATATGACAAATATATTTTCCAAAGCTTTTTTGGTCTTTCACTGTTACAACAAGTAAAGAACTGCGATGAGGCTTGTCCTTTTCCATGAAACTTTTCAGTGGCTTCTGATCTTTTTCCCAGCTGAAAGTAATTGGAGGTTCACCTTGAGCAGAACACAGTAGGTTGACAAGATCACCTTCCTTTGCCTTTATGTCACCACTGGACATGTTGGTCAGTACACGAGGGCCACCTGAGATGCAGAAAAACAAGGCTTACTGCTTCATGATACTTAAAAACATATCGTAATCATAAATCTGTACTCCAATACGTTTTCTTGAAAATATTTAATTTGTGATGACTAAACTTACCATACTTCGTTACGTTGCCGGCAGGCACTATTTAAGTATTATAAATACAGTTGTTTTGGAAGATAGATACCTGTATATTCACTTGTTGTTGAAGCTGGACTCCAGTCTGTGGAGTAAAAATCACCCTATAGTAAAGGGCAGCTTTTCAGAGGGCAGCTTTGTTTACTCAATGGTGTTAAATGTATTATAATTTTAATAATAAGTCGTTATTGTATATATTTGGATTTCTCAACTGCATGTCATCTCATTATTAGGTTAATTTACATGCAGTAATACCTTGTCATTAAGAAAAATCCTTTGAAATATACTGTAACTAGTGCCAGGTTCCAACGGACCATTATAATAATCACTCGTAGTTGATCTGCGTCTTCGTGATGTTGGATTACTTGAATTTCTGCCATCACCAAGTATAAACATGTTTTTATCCTTGGATGATATTACGGCAGCGATATAAGCTTTCGGGTCATTTGATTCCTTGGCCTTGGTGTACGTCACTAAGTCATTGTTATCGTAACTGCTAGGTGACTTAGGTTCTTCGCCGTCTTTTCTTTTCAAAGCCACGACGTAAAAATGCCTACAAACAAATGTCTCTCTGATAAGTGCACTTCTAAGTGACAGGATAGGCCTTAGAGTCTTGTGTGTAGGTAGTCGTTACTGCTAAATGGTTTTTTCAAGTTTCTATGTGGTTTTTCAAACGTTTAGAACTTACGTAAAATTTCCTGAAGGAATCTGTAATGTGAAAGTTAATGTACTTGCTGTTCCATTTTTGCCCCCTGCTGTTTGTTCTGTAAGAAAATATGTAAATTTATGAATTCTCTAATTGACTATTAAATATGTAACAATTAATTGGTAAAGCTAGGGGTATACGTGTCAAAGCTGAAGGTTATGAATTTCAGAAACGTTTGAAGCATTTGATTTTAATTAAAACATACAAAAAAACCCAAAGGTTGTAAGTAAATATACCAAAAGCAGCAAGATTGCAAAACTACATTTTCAGTTTGTAAAGATTTGCTTTTCCTCGTGGTGAAGAGATCTCATAATGAAAAGGAAGCACTTACTTCCATTTGTAAATATCCCTTCACTTTTACTGTAATTTCCACGACCAACTTTAGTACTTGCAAGAACACGAACATAATATTTGGTTGAGGCATTCAAATTATTGATGACTAACATATTTTCCTCTGTAGTACGTTCCTTAAAGCAAGGTTTAGTTTCTTCAT
Source organism: Trachythela sp. YZ-2020 (assembly GCA_016169945.1). Classification (NCBI taxonomy): domain Eukaryota; kingdom Metazoa; phylum Cnidaria; class Anthozoa; order Malacalcyonacea; family Clavulariidae; genus Trachythela; species Trachythela sp. YZ-2020. Next base: position 6,998,463 of record JADLSH010000389.1, read on the forward strand.
GTGAAATACACACAGTATAACTGACGATCTCGCCATTTCTTTTGTCTTTCTCAGGAGGATTCCATGTGACAGATAATGATGACGAGTTTTCTGCAGTGACTTTGACATTCAGTGGAGGACCTTCTGGAACTAAAAATCAAATGAGATAATAAATGGTAAGTTGTTTCTTGTAACATAACTTGTCCATTTTTGGGTTAGAGGTGTGTATATATGGGGGGGAGTAATAATGCATGATAATTCTGCTGATGAGATGTGCGATATCACACCCCCCCCCCTCCCCCTTCTAGGAGAACCAATCACGTTTGCTAACGCTCACAGACAGAAACGCTTTAGCAGACAAACTTTATCTGTCTATCAACCCATCTAAAAAGCCCTTGCAACGTAGGTAACGTAAACCTTAAAACAAGTGCAGCTACTGATTTAAAGAGAGAAATGAGATATATCGTAGCACCCAAGTAAAAAAATAGTTCAACAAATGGTCAGAGCGTCTACTTCATTCTTACCGTCCTGAAATGTTTCGAACGAAGTATTAGTCTCTTCACCAAAGCCATGTTTATTTCCAGCAGCTACGGAAATTTCATATTTTGTGTACGGAATGAGAATATCTATTTCATATTTATGGTCAGTTACGGTAATATTCAGTTCAAGGGAGTTATTTTTCTTCAGTTTAATCGAAAATCGTGAAACACCACCATATCCTTGATTCTTAGGAGCTAGCCAAAATAATCCAACACTTCTGGACTTGATGTTAGTGACCGTGAGGTTTGTAGGTTTGTCTGGAAACAGGGCTGGAAAGAAAGGAAATCACAGGATAAAATATAATTTCCATATCATTACTGATTCACTTATCAACTAACGAACTCATGATCAGACCTTCAATACAAAAAAATAATATAACTTACTATCACCACAGATCTCAATTCTCATACACGGCTGACCTTTATCTGATAATGGAATAAACCGTAAAGCTCTTGTTATTATACCATTTAAACTTCTTATGGCCGCATCATTGTAAGCATTTTTGTTCCCTTGAAATATCTAAAGACAACAACGTGTTACAATAATATGTCTATTAAGTGTATGCATGCAATGAAGAAATATTTTTATTGATTTAATTAGTTATACCGTTCCAATGCATGTATAAACCTCGAAAGCAATACATTTATTACCTTTTGATTCCCAGTTTGAGCTTGTTTCCAGTTTATCAAATCAACAGTATAATTAACGTGAAATGACTTCACCCATTTGGCACTTGTACTATCTCCAAATGTTGAGACAGTCAAGACCACATAAAGTCTTCCAAAGTCCACTTGAAGATAATGTTTGTGATCCAAGACAGGAGCACACCAAGAACTACCACTAGATATCCTTGCATCAGAAGCACTGTGACCTTCTGAAGAAGCTGAGGCAGTGAATGACGAATCTGGAATTCTTTGTTTGTCTTCTAACAGTGGACTGTCACAAATATGACCTGCGATAAACAATATAAGTGTTACAGTCCTTATTTTTATATCTCATCTCTTCTTCCCTTTTTTCCGTTTGTGTATTCTATTCTGTTCTTCCAACCTTTGTTCACGTCATCCACCTATCTAAAAACTTACATTTTATGTAAGAAAGCTCAGAGCAACTTCCACTAGAAACAATAATTGAACACTGGGATAATTCTATCTCTCCGCCATTGCAGTTTATACTTCCAGAAAATAGTGCGTCTTTGGCGTCCGATGGAGCACCCATATTAACAAGAGAGTATGCCCTTGTGTAACCCAGTTGATGACAAACGGTATCCTTGGCGCTGTTCTTTAAACTTTGCCAACAAACATTCTTGGTTCCACTATCAATGATAATTTGTACAAAACCTTCGTTTGGTAGAGATGAGTGCGACAGAGACACGTCATTCACTACAAAAACACAACAAAAGAGAGAATTGTGAATATTTAGCCGAAGTTTCTGCTATCTCCAGGTGTGTCGTAACAATCAATAAATATACATAGGCTTAAATATACATTGAGTAGCTAGAGCTATCATAGCTTACGCCGTAGACCCAGCAGAAACACGTTTCTTGAGGGGTCTACGAATCAACGAACAAAAGCTTGCCCAGCTTACGTCACATCCGTTTCAGGCTTTGGGTAAATGAACTTTAATCTATTCAAATTTATGTGCTGCGCGTCTGTGTGAAAGCGTCGAGCTTTGAGCAATACAAATGTATTTCAATTTCCAATTCTTGGACAGCAAGGAGAACATACGAAAAGAGTTACACGCTTCTTCATCTTCCTTCGCTTCTCCATTTTACCCTCAAATAGCGTTTGCAAACCTGTCTGGCGTTGATAAACAAACGGAGAGGCTTCAAAGAACGGTTATGTGAGCTGGACAAGACTCTAACGAACGTTCACGAAACAATATTAAATGCTATTGGCATACCACTGAAAGTCAAGCGAAATGTCGTGAGGAAATTAGGATTTGAGCCGACGTGCGAGAAAGTTCATAGCTGCCGTTCGAATGAAATCAACTTGTCTTCAACTGAAATTGGACGCGGTTGCATAAATTAAAGTTAATTTACTCAAAACCTGATACGGATGTGACGTAGGCAGAAGCTTTTCTTCGTTGTTGCGTAGACCAGGCTAGAGCTATCATGCATGTAGTACAAGACTGATTTGGTCAATCTAGGTCTACACGTTGGTTAATATGTAGATTTCCTTTCTTACAGAAAGAACATAATTCATATGCACTCCCCAACATATTCTAGTGAATATATAGTTTCAAAAATCTACAGCCAATAATTACTTGCGACTCACTTGATAAGAAATATGTTATATAGATCCTAAGTTCTTCATATGAAATTGAGGCAATATCAATATAGTTTATTTATTATTCACATGAGAGTACTTGTAGTTTCAGTAAGCCAAACTCTGCAGGATTTTTCTGGGTACCCTGGTCTCCTCGTGTTGCAACACTTGATGGATAGGGGGAATGACCCTTAATGGATCAGTTTAGACAGCTCTGATAAAGTCATCCAGTGTAAAGAAAATCAAGTTTAGTTTAAGTTTAATGACCGTAGACAATCATCACTACACTGCAACTTATGACTTATCAATAAAACCTACCACATAATTGATATGGTGTTGGTTTGTCAATACATTCATACTCGAAGTGAAGATATTTTTTCAATCCAGGACAAGCATCACCAGAGAACAAGTTGTCATCCACAGTTATACTACACTCATGTTTACCATCACATAGGCTCTTTACAAGACATGTTACATTAACTTCACAACTATAATCATCACTCAAGCCACATGTCTTTGTGTCAGGCAATCCACGGTAAGATGCATTCTTGACCACCATGTACTGATCTTTAGGACAGTTGACGTCACTTGTTGTTTTCCCATAACATGTCACTGAACCTTATAAATAAAATGATTTTGTTTCGTTGAGCAAACTGCTAACAGATAGGACAATTATATATTTTGCAGAATTGATTGTAACTACTAAAATATTTACACCTGGAAAGAACTTTTGAACTTTGCACGCAGTTTGAAGTTTCAGTTCGTTCGCTACTCTGGTTTTAAGTAAATGTATGTAAAGCTCGGTTGAATTGGGTCGTGAATGCAATTTGTCTGGGCTTTGCATTCATTTACTTAAAACCAGAGTAGCGAGCGAAAATATGTCTGATTACATGCAGGTATTAAAAACAATAAATGCACATACATAGTATATATAGTATGTACTGTATTATATACAAAAAGATTATTGCAAGTTCCAAATAGAGCATTCGGTCTCTTACATCAGTGCCACACAAATCACAAGTTCACATCTACAATTATATATAGCTGCATGTCAATGCTATTTTCGACTTGGAAAGGGGTTAGAACAAGTAAAAGAAAAAAGTAAGTTCCATGTAAAAAAGTGGAAGGGGAAGACAAGAAATTGCATTGGTCGCTAGCATTATAGTATTTAGTAGAAAATACAAGACGAATTTTTCTGTAATGAATTGCCCTGCCGTGGTGTGTGTCTAAACATCTCAGAAAGGATACTATACCTACACTGAACAGTGGTCCCCCAAGTTTGAGAATATTAATGTAAGTACTGACTACTGACTACTTTTCAGACAGGAAAGAGATGTATAGCAGAAACTTACCAAAATTAAAACGTTTATCCTCAGCGTCATTACAATTTGTCGTCAATCCGATGTAGGGATCTATTCCATAATTATCAGCAAGTGGTTTGTGTGTTTCAGGGACTGCACACCAGGTCTGAAATGAACTCTTACCAAACCCTTTATAATATACAGATAAACCTCCCCAAGAGGTCTGGGTTATAGCACGATAGATGCCAGTCTTCTGAGCACAAGCAGAAGCGTCTAAATCATCGCTAACGTAAAGATAAAACATATCAAGACCATAACCAGAGCCGTACTTATAATAAGCAGCGAGACATCCCTGTCTTTTCAAATTGAACATGGCTCCATTATCACGAAACCGAAACTGAGCAGCTTCATCCAGACAGTTGTTGGAAAGTTCCAGAAAAGATAAGCTTCCCCAGCTGCCGTCTGACTGTATTATACTTGTGTCATTTATACATTTTCCTGTCTTTACATGTTTCACAAAGAAACCTGCAGCACCTGAAAAAACATAATAATTCAAAACTCAAGAACATTTCGCTACGCGTATCTAATGTTAGAGAGAATGGAAGCTTCTGATGCTGTCTTTTGACCAAACAACAATAACAATAATAATTTATTTACCCAATATATAATAATTATAGTTAAAGATAAAGTGAAATAAAGATATATAATGAAATACTGGCCCATAGAAATAATCTAAATGATTAAAAATTTAAGGTCAGTTAATTGTTAAATTTGTAAAACATATAGAATACACAATACAACATAATTATACACTTACACACAGACCACCCTAAATTAAGAAATATAAATCTTGACAATATGCAAAACAATAGCAACGACAACGTCTTGACTAAGAGAATGTGTCATAATCCAGTTTTCTTTAATTATGCTTAAATGACTCAATGAAAAGAGATTAAATATTTTCGTCAACAGAATTCCATACCGTTGGACCCTGCTCCAAACCGTTCCAAACCTTAGAATATAGAAAGGTTTCAATGCATGTTGTTTCATAAATATTACCCCAAATTATTAACCCACAGGTAAAAATGGATGTAGTAAGCCGTAATATACATATTTTTAACATATCTAACTTGACGTAATGACGTATTTTGGATAATAATCCAATGCTTCTTGAACCCAGTTTTTGCAACATGGCTCTTCCAAGATATATTTTTGTCAACATAAATGCCCATGCAAGTACTTGATAGAAGAATAACATTGCAAATTATTATCATCAATTCGACTTTGTACAATACTATTAAGTGATATCTTCGTTTGAAGTGGTAAAGTATAACATATTTAGATTTTTAAACGTTTAAGGAAAGCTTGTCTGCACATAACCAAACATTTACTTTATATAGTCAGTTCCTCAGTGACATTGGCAGAAATGATTGATAAATTCTTTTGTTCGCAAAATAGATTTGCATCATCTTCAAATAAATGAAATTCAAAGAATGTAGAGCATTTTTGAAAATCATTTATGTACAGAAGGAATAATAAAGAACCAAGCACAGATCCTTGTGGAACTCCACAAGTAGCTAACATTATACAAATCTGATTCCACTGTATTTACAGTAACAAACTGTTTTCATAAAACACAAAACAATAGACACTCCGTAAATTGATCATAACATTTTAATTATCTACGTTTCGACTATGTATTTACAGTCCTCTTCAGGAGAATGCAACGCTTTCAAAAAACTGAAAAAAGCCAACTTGTTTACTTTAAACTGTTTTCGATCATTAAGGTATGAAGTAAAGCAATCCTTAGCTATGCCACGAATAGCATAGAACTGCAGTTTCTTCAAGAGAATATTGTGGTTTATTGTCTCAAATGCTTTGCTGAAATGAAGACAACGACAAATGAAGACAAACCAAAACAACAATTTTTTCATAAAATCTTTGTAATTTTCATAATCAGTGTTAAAGCCTGGTTCACAAACCAGGAACGAATGACATATCAACGTTTGCCTTTGTAAAACCGATCCCATAATAGTCACATACGTTTGTTTGTGAGTCCACTCATTCGCATGCGTCAGGAGGAGAATAATCGCCGACAAAATTACTAGTGTGAACCAGACTTTAACTTTGCCTAAAGAAGAATCTTTTCTGTATCTATAAATGCCAACGACAAAAGTTAAATTATCTGCCTTTGTGAATAAATAAAGATGCTAATTCCGCACTCCGCATGCAAACAAACTCGGCAAAATTCCGAAGTATAAAACGAGATCGCGGTGTATTCTGAGAAAGTGCAAAAAAAAACATTAACTGAGGAAAATTCTGAAAATAGAGGTCGTAGTTAGACTTGTACCACCTGCATAGACAACCTAAGTAACTTCCTAACAAAATGAAATTGAAGTGAAGCTCGTACATTCTTCGCCACTCTACTGTATAATTATATGCATTAAGTTAATGCTAATGTAAATCAGGAAGTAAATAGGTCGCGACAATCCAACTCTCGAAAATTGTTTTAAAGTGAGATACAGAATTGAAATCTATATACCACTTAAGTTTACCAATATAGAAGCAACACATTGAAATACAGCAGATATAATATTAAATATATTTTATGACATAGCGAACTCATGATAATGATTACTAAAATCTATACATAGACAAATCAGGTCAGTTTGCTTTTTCACTTGACATTGTATCCATATGAATCACGTATAAGTAATGTTACTCGTTATCTTTGTATATTTATTGCAATATGAAGGTCGTATGTCAGATATATGTAGTAGATGTGCCTTTCATTTTTCATACGTTCCCTCGTGAAATAAAGGTTTACTGTTATAATAATAATAATAATAGTCTTACTATAAAGGTTTACGATAAAGGTTTACTGCGACGAAAAAACGCTGTAACAGGTATAAATCGACACAGTACATCAGTGCATTGTCAATTGAACACAATTCCGGTGTGTTCTGAACGATTAGTTTTAACACTTACCTGCAGATACAGGAAAATTACAATAAACCCTGCAAAATTCCACTCACAACACTTGGAAAACTAAAGATTAGAGTTCAGGAAACTTACCTTGCAGAAACAGCAAAATCACAACCAGTGTTACAGAATGAAAACACTCTGGAAACATCTTCTGTAATTGAGAAACCTGACTTCAATTTGGTCTTGCGAAATCATAGAATGAACTACGTTATAAAAGCGGAAGACGAAATGAAGCAACGTAGCGATACAAAATAAGATCAATATTCATAGAAACCTCGCATGAAGTCTGTGGTGCTTTTGAAGTTAAACAAATAGAAAATATCCAACATTCCTGCATTTCGATGTTGTTGTTGTTGTTGTTGTTGTTGTTGTTGTTGTTGTTGTTGTTGTTGTTGTTGTTGTTGTTGTTGTTGTTGTTGTTGTTGTTGTTGTTGTTGTTGTTGTTGTTGTTGTTGTTGTTGTAAAATCGGTGTAATAATAGCACTTTAAAGCTCGAGACTTGTAACCCAAAGACTATAAGTACTATACATGGCTATATATAGAGTATAAAATCGAGTTACACTTTCAAAGAGTAGTCAAAGCTACTGTTTTTATTTAAATTATTCTGAGATATGACTAAGCAATTTTTGCATCTAGCTGGGACCAATTTTTATGGTGGCCAAGAAGTCTGATCACGACTTAATATTTTGTTGATTTAATATTTTTATCAAGAGAATTGTTGAACCCTGTTCCAAACAGTTCCAAACTTTGGAATATACAAAGGTTTCAATGTTGTTTCATAAATATTACCTCAAATTATTAACCCATAGGTAAAAATAGGTACGCTAAGCGTACATGTATCTGCTCATGGTGAGGCCACAGTTGCCCATGAAGGAGTAATATTCAAATTCTTCATTTGACGAGAGTCGGAGTGATGTGATCATGCTTATGGATTAAAATAGAAGACTGTTACAATAGTATATCCTTGACATTAGTGCTTGTACCAAAGACTTTATATCTTCATAGCTTAAAAACTTTCGAATGCGTCTAATGTTATGAAGATGATATACTACGATATTATTAAATAAAGGTTTACTGCGACGAAAAAACGCCGTAACAGGTATAAATCGACACAATACATCAGTGCAATTCAATTGAACACAATTTCGGTGTGTTCTGAACGATTAGTTTTAACACTTACCCTGCAGATACAGGAGAATTACAATAAACCCTGCAAAATTCCACTCACAACACTTGGAGAACATCTTGTCTATTGAGGAAACAGATAGCGATTAGAGTTGAGATGTAAGAACGACTTTATACTTTGTGAAATGCGAATGCGGAAGACGAAATTGTTCAATGTAGCGAAGCAAAATCAGATAAATATTCATAGCAACTCGGCATAAAGTCTGTGGTGCTTTTGTAATTACACAAACCAAATATCAAACATTCTTTTAGCAAATTTAGGTCTGTTTGTGTTAAATTGCTGTAAATAATGGCACTTTAAGATCTGTTATCTTTCGCGAAGGCTATAATAAATATCATGGCTATATTTAGAGTAATCTCCAAGTTTGCCTTAGTGGTTGATGATTATAGTAGACGATTTTGATAAATAAATAAGCAATAATTACGAATGATATATTGCTTTTAGAAGGAATTGTATAAGACTATATTTCTATATTTTATTCACGAACTATTATTTTGGGGTTCGTGTATTTTATATATACACTGTAATTGTGTATGTACATGTGTGTCATTAAAAATTGTTCATGGTTATTTTACATGTTTACAAGTTTTCTAATTCCAAATTAGTAACACAGAACAAAGAGATTATTCTGTGACTAGTAAAAAGGAGAATTATGTATTATGTCACTAAATACACCATAGTCTAAGAGGTAATTATTGTAGTTCCATCTATCTATTATGGCTCCATCTATATTGCCTTATTTTAACAATGTCTATATATAGGTCTTTCCCATTTCTAGCTTCTATTCATTGGTTATATGAGTCAGCATTTCTGATTGGCTTGATGAACTTATGATCACTCAAACTTTGAATTCTCATTCTCTTGTGTACCAAATATGTAATTTGTTCTATTCTGATTGAGAACTTTTGATTGAGAAGTTTGGTTGTCCAATAAATGTATACACTTGTTTTCTATTTTAAGCTTATCCACTAAATATGCTAAACGGGCTTCGTACAAGAGCATCCAATAATAAGACGTTAAATTCCAGTTTCCTCCTGATTTTCGTAGTCCTTCTGTACTTCATTTAGATGACTATATAGATTATCATCATTTTCTTCCTTCCCAGGCTTTTTGAGATCTGTATACGTCGACTGCTCATTTTCCACTTGTTCATAATTGTTGACATCATCTTTGTCAGGATTTTCATAAATATCTTTTGAATTATTTCGTCCCTTGGTCTTGTTCTCCAAGTTTTCCTTATTGCTTGATGACTTGGCACGATTTCGATAAACCAAATAGGCAATAATTAAGAATGAAGTGACTAGAAGAATTGCTAATACTATAATTCCAACAAGATATTTCTCACCATCTTCTTCACCTAAAAATTGAAATGATTTAGAGGATACTTGGTACAAATGGTAAAACGCTGTAGTAACTTTTTTGGTATTTGTTTGGTGTTTTTCTGGTGTATGAAATCATCAGGATAAACCGATTTAAGACAAATAGTGCAATTCCATTAATGTAATAGAACTTATGATCCATTTTCAGCCCACAATTTTAAGTTAAACATACTTCGACGAACAAAAGCATCTTGGGCAATAACGATTTCAGAAATAAACATGACAAGATATCTTCATGTCTTGCTTAATAATAAGATCATCTTTTGTGCACAAGATGCTTCTGTTTGATTACGTTTCTTATAAGATTTATAATGAAGAAGAATTGAAGCTAAATTCTGCATCACCTGTATCTTTTACTATCCAAATTGTATGAGTAGTGCTTTGAAATCGATCTCGGATGTGACAAATATATTTGCCAAAGCTTGATTGATCTTTCACTGTTACAACAAGTAAAGAACTGCGATAGGGCATGTCCTTCACCATAAAACTTTCCAGTGGCTTCTGGTCTTTTTCCCAACTGAAAGTAATCGGAGGTTCACCTTGAGCAGAACACAGTAGGTTGACAAGATCACCTTCCTTTGCCTTTATGTCACCACTGGACATGTTGGTCAATACACGAGGGCTACCTGGGAAACAGAAAAAAAACAAGAAATATCTGAATCTTTTAATAATGAGCATACTTTAACGATAAAAATGTACAATGATTAACGGATTTCAATGACGTCGTAATGTTACAAGCAGACACGATTTAAGTCATCTATAAATACAGTGAAGTTGTTTTGGAAGATATATACCTCTATATTCACTTGTTTTTGAAGCTGGATTCCAGTCTGTGGAGTAGTAATCATGCTATAGTAAAGAAAGTGATAATTTATTTATCTTTCGCATCTGTGCCACAATGCTTTGCGGCACCTCTCTGCTTTAAACTTCTGGATTTGACCGAATTTATGTATATTACCCCTGGGTAACGTCAGAAGTTTTCTTTTGGTGTGGAGAATTTGGAGAAGGAAATCTTACGTTTGATAAGTATGATACCTTGTCATTGATTATAATCCTTTGAAAAATACTGTAACTAGTGCCAGGCTTTAGCGGCCCATTATAATAATCACTCTTTATAGATCTACGTCTTCGTGATGTTGGATCACTTGTATTTCTGCCATCACCAAGTATAAACATGTTTCCCTGAGCACCGCTGGAAGTAAATACAGCAGCGATATAAGGTTTCGGATTGGTTGATTTTTCTGCCTCAGCATACGTCACTAACTCATTGTTCTTATAACTACCAGATGATTTAGGTTCTTTGCCGTTTCGCAATTCCAAAGCCACGACGTAAAAATGCCTACAAATAAAAATTTGCCTTCTTCACATTTCATAACCGAATAACATATTGTACCAAGTATTTATCTTCAATTAATACTTACAATATGCTTGTCGCCCGCAGCCGTGTAGGAATAGTAACTTATAGTGTCCAAATTTGGAGTAGAACACTTGCTGAAAAATGCATTTCTGAATGTCTCAAGCTGGAATATAGGTGCTATAAGTTCCCTAATAATAGGTATTTGGTCTTAGATTTTGCTTTGTATTGTTCGTAACCTAGAACTAATGCATGATACCATCAGAAAGTCAATGAACTTACACAAACGTTTTTGATGGAATTTCCAATGAAAATGTAAGTGTTCTTGATGTTCCAGATATGGCTTTCTTTGCTGCTCCTGTTGAATAATGTGGATTCATAATAATTAAATATTTCCATAACGGGTTTTTGTTTAAGGTTATTAGGTTGTATTTTAAGTCCACACGAAACAATAGCTTGGACTCAAAGATGACAATGTGATCCTATTTCAGTTGTAGTTTGTTCATTGCCAGGTTCGACCTCGTTGCATTGTTTTATATTAACTGAAGCAAATTCAGGAAGTATCTATTCTGGTACGAAACTTAGTAAACCGAACTACTGCGGCATAAAATAAACCAAAGATGAAATTCTGAATAGCAATTTCCTTATAACCACAGACAAAATCTCAATGTACATGTTGTACTTACTTTCATTCGTAAAAAATCCTTTACTTTCACTGTAATTTCCATGACCAACTTTAGTGCTTGCAAGAACACGAACATAATATTTTGTTAATGGATTCAAATCTCTGACGACCCACTCTCTTTTACTAGTGCTTGTGATAAATGTCTGCAGAAAGCAAGAACCATTTTCTGACTGTGAAACACATGCTGTATAACTGGTAATGACGCCATTTCGTTTACTTTTCTCAGGAGGGTCCCAGATGAAAGACAATGATGATGTACTTCTTGATGAGGTTGTGATGTTCAATGGAGGACCGCTTGGAGCTAAAGAACAAAACCGAGGTTTGTATTTAAACTTTATATAAAATAAGGTGTAGACATTGTTTCTATCAAAAAACAGATGGATGACATTGTTTCGGAGGATAAACACTAACAACAGGACATTGCATTCTTCATATCGGTTTCCACAACAATTTTGCATGGTGTGTTCAATTCAGGGTACACTGACGTGGCTACAAATAGCTGACAGCCTTGAATTAGTAAGGTTGAGAATTAATTGATATTTTAACTCTCACCATCTTCAGATGTTATGAACGAAGTATTAGTCTCTTCACTAAAACCATGTGTATTTCCAGCAGCTACGAATATTTCATATCTTGTGTACGGGGTGAGAATGTCTATTTCGTATTTATTGTCCATTACGGTAATATTCAGGATAAGGGAGTTATCTTTCTTCAGTTTGATCCAAAATGTTGTAAGATTTCCATATCCTGAGTTCTCAGGATCTATCCAAGATATTCCAGCACTTCTAGACTTGATGTTGGTGACCGTGAGATTGGTAGGTTTGTCTGGTAACAGAGCTAAGAGAAAGGAATTATAGTGTAAGACATCATTTGCATATCATTAATTCACTTATCAACTTACGAACATTTCGTCAGTTCTTCAATGGAAAAATCAATGAAACTTACTATCACCACAGATCTCAATTCTCATACACGGATGAACTTCATCCGATGATGGAATAAACCGTAAAGCTCTTGTTATGACATATATACTTCTTATGGCTGCATCATTGTAAGCATTTTTGTTCCCTTGAAATATCTAAAGACAACAACGTGTTACAATAATATGTTTTATGCAATAAAGAAATGTTATTATTGATTTAGTTATACCGTTCTTTTCCACCAGTAATGTGTAAACCTGGAAATAAGATATTTTATAGCAATTACTTTTTGATTCCCAGTTTGAGCTTGTTTCCAGTTTATCAAATCAACAGTGAAATTGACGCGAAATGACGTCACCCATTTGGCACTAGTACTGTCACCAAATGTTGCTACATTATATATAAGATAACGTCTTCCTAAATCTACTTGAAGATAATGTTTGTGATCCGAGACAGGAGCACACCAAGAACTACCACTAGATATCCTTGCATCAGAAGCACTGTGACCTTCTGAAGAACCTGAGGCAGTGAATGACGAATCTGGAATTCTTTGTTTGTCTTCTAACAGTGGACTGTCACAAATATGGCCTGCAATAAATAATATAAATGCTACGGTTTTTATTTATATATCTCATCTCCTCTACCCTTTCTTCCATTTGTGCATTCTTTTCTTCCAACCTTTATTCACGTTATCTATCTATCTATCTAAATACTTACATTTTATGTAAGAAAGCTCAGAGCAACTTCCACTAGAAGCAATAATTGAACATTGGGATAAATCTATCTCTCCACCATTGCAGTCTATACTTCCAGAAAATAGTGCGTCTTTGGCGTCCGATGGAGCGGCCATATTAACAAGAGAGTATGCACCTGTGTAACCCAGTTGACGACAAACAATATCCTTGGCGCTGTTCTTTAAACTTTGCCAACAAACACTGTTGGTTCCACTATCAGTGATAATTTGTACAAAACCTTCGTTTGGTAGAGATGAGTGCGACAGAGACACGTCATTCACTACAAAAACACAACAAAAGAGAGAACTGTGAATATTTAGCCGAAGTTTCTGCTTTCTCCAAGTGTTTCGTAACAATCAATAAATATACATGGGCTTAAATATACATTGAGTAGCTATAGAGCTATCATGCATGGAGCTCTAGACGAATTACAGAACTAAAAAATTGTAGTACAAGACTGATTTGGTCAATCTAGGCTGCACGTTGGTTATATAGATTTCCTTTCTTACAGAAAGAACATAATTCATATGCACTCCCCGACGAAATAAAGTTTGGATGACTTCTAGTGAATATATAGTTTCAATAATCTACGGCCTTAATGACTTGTGACCCACTTGATAAGAAATATGTTATATAGATCCTAAGTTCTTCATATGAAATTGAGGACAATATCAATATAGTTTATTCTTATATTCACATGTGAGGAGAGTACTTGGAGTTTCAGTATGCCAAACTCCGCCGGATTTTTCTGTATACCCTGGTTTCCTCGTGTTGTATCACTGGATGGTTACGGGGAATGACCCTTAATGGACCAGTTTAGACAGATCTGATAAAGTCATCCAGTGTAAAGAAAATCAAATTTAGTTTAAGTTTAATGACCGGAGACAATCATCACTACACTGCAACTTATCAATAAAACCTACCACATAATTGATATGGTGTTGCTGTATCAATACATTGATACTCGAAGTAAAGATATTTTTTCAATCCAGGACAAGTATCACCAGAGAGCAAATTGTCATCCACAGTTATACTACACTCGTGTTTACCATCACATAGGCTCTTTACAAGACATGTTACATTAACTTCACAACTATAATCATCACTCAAACCACATGTCTTTGTGTCAGGCAATCCACGGTAAGATGCAGTCTTGACCACCATGTACTGTTTAACATGCCCTGGGGACGAGCTTGCTTTAGGACAGTTGACATTCTCTACCATATTTCCATAACATGTCACTGAACCTTGAACAAAATAAAAATATTTTGTTTCGTTGAGCAAAATGCTAACAATGATATATTTTGCAGAATTGACTACTAAAATATTTACACCTAGAAAGAACCTTTGAACTTTGCTGCACGCAGTTTGAAGTTTCAGTTCGTATGTATCTAAAGCTCTGTTGAATTGGGTCGTGAATGCAATTTTCCCGGGCTTTGCATTCATTTACTTAAAACCAGAGTAGCGAGCGCGAAAACATGTCTGATTACATGCAGTTATTAAAAACAATAAATGCACATACATAATATTTAGTATGTGCTGTATTATATACAAAAAGATTATTGCAAGTTCTAATTCCAAATTTAGCATTCGGTCTCGTACATCAGTGCGACACAAATCACAAGTTCACATGCATACTTATATAACTGTGAATGTTATTTTCGGCTTGGCAGGGGATTAGAACAAGTAAAAGAAAAAAGTACCATATAAAAAAGTGGAAGGGAAAGATTATAGTATTTAGATATTTCATTATAATATTTAGTAGAAAATATAAGATGAATTTTTCTGTAATGAATTGCCGTGGTGTGTGTGTCTAAGCAACTCAGAAAATATACTATACCTACACTGAACAGTGGTTCCCCAAGAGTGAGAATATTACTTTAAGTACTGCAGACTACTGACTACTTTTCAGAAAGAGATGCATAGCAGAAACGTACCAAAATTAAAATGTTTATCCTCAGCGTCATCACAATTTGTCGTCAATCCGATGTACGGATTTATTCCTGTATTTTCAGCAAGTCTGCTATCTGTTTTAGGGACTGCACACCAGGTCTCAAATATGCTCTCACCACGCCCTTTATAATATACAGATAAACCTCCCCAAGAGGTCTGGGTTATAGCACGATAGATGCCAGTCTTCTGAGCACAAGCAGAAGCGTCTAAATTGTCGCTAACGTAAAGATAAAACATATCAAGATAATAACCAGAACCACTCCTAGCATAAATAGCGAGACATCCCCGTCTTTTCAAATTGAACATGGCTCCATTATCACGAAACCGAAACTGAGCAGCTGGATCCAGACAGTTGTTGGAAAGTTCTAGAAAAGATAAGTTTCCCCATGAAGAACCTGACGCCTGTATTAGTCTTGTGTCATTTACACATTTTCCTGTCTTTACATGTTTAACAAAGAAACCTGCAGCACCTGAAAAGAAGTAAAAGTAAATATTTAGATAATATAATGGACTCCCATAATCTGTGTATTTGCGTTTGTGATATAGCCTACAGTACCATGTAAATAGGGAAATGACACAGTAATGGTCCAACACTGCTCTATTCATATATGTGACAAGTGTGACATAACTGTATGCAAAATGCAAAGTGCAAAATATGGCATTAACTGAGGAAAATTCTGAAAATAGAGGTCGTAGTTAGACTTGTACCACCTGCATAGTAACCTAAGTAATTTCCTAACCAAATGAAATTGAAGTGAAGCTCGTACATTCTTCGCCACTCTACTGTATAATTATATGCATTAAGTTAATGCTAATGTAAATCAGGAAGTAAATAGGTCGCGACAATCCAACCCTCGAAAATTGTTTTAAAGTGAAATACAGAATTAAAATCTATATACCACTTCGGCACTTGAGTTTACCAATATATAAGCAAAACATTGAAATACAGCACATATAATATTAAATATATTTTTATGACATAGCAAACTCATGATAATGATTACTAAAATCTATACATAGACAAATCAGGTCAGTTTGCTTTTTCACTTGACATTGTGTCCATATGAATCACGTATAAGTAATGTTACTCGTTATCTTTGTATATTTATTGCAATATGAAGGTCGTATGTCAGATACACGTAGTAGATGTACGTGAAATCAAAGGTTTACTGTTATGACGATGATATACTACGATATTAAATAAAGGTTCACTGCGACGAAAAAACGCCGCAACAGGCATAAATCGACACAGTACATCAGTGCATTGTCAATTGAACAATTCCGGTGTGTTCTGAACGATTAGTTTTAACACTTACCTACAGATACAGGAAAATTACAATAAACCCTGCAAAATTCCACTCACAACACTTGGAAAACTAAAGATTAGAGTTCAGGAAACTTACCTTGCAGAAACAGCAAAATCACAACCAGTGTTACAGAATGAAAACACTCTGGAAACATCTTCTGTAATTGAGAAACCTGACTTCAATTTGGTCTTGCGAAATCATAGAATGAACTACGTTATAAAAGCGGAAGACGAAATGAAGCAACGTAGCGATACAAAATAAGATAAATATTCATAGAAACCCAGCAGGAAGTCTGTAGTGCTTTTGAAATTAAACAAATAGAAAATATCCAACATTCCTGCATTTCGATGTTGTTGTTGTTGTTGTTGTTGTTGTTGTTGTTGTTGTTGTTGTTGTTGTTGTTGTTGTTGTAAAATCGGTGTGATAATAGCACTTTAAAGCTCGAGACTTGTAACCCAAAGACTATAAGTACTATACATGGCTATATATAGAGTATAAAATCGAGTTACACTTTCAAAGAGTAGTCAAAGCTACTGTTTTTATTTAAATTATTCTGAGATATGACTAAGCAATTTTTGCATCTAGCTGGGACCAATTTTTATGGTGGCCAAGAAGTCTGATCACGACTTAATATTTTGTTGATTTAATATTTTTATCAAGAGAATTCCATACCGTTGAACCCTGTTCCAAACCGTTCCAAACTTTGGAATATACAAAGGTTTCAATGTTGTTTCATAAATATTACCTCAAATTATTAACCCATAGGTAAAAATAGGTACGCTAAGCGTACATGTATCTGCTCATGGTGAGGCCACAGTTGCCCATGAAGGAGTAATATTCAAATTCTTCATTTGAGAGAGTCGGAGTGATGTGATCATGCTTATGGATTAAAATAGAAGACTGTTACAATAGTCTATCCTTGACATTATTAGTGCTTGTACCAAAGACTTTATATCTTCATAGCTTAAAAACTTTCGAATGCGTCTAATGTTATGAAGATGATATACTACGATATTATTAAATAAAGGTTTATTAAATAAAGGACGAAAAAACGCCGTAATACTAACAGGTATAAATCGACACAATACATCAGTGCAATTCAATTGAACACAATTTCGGTGTGTTCTGAACGATTAGTTTTAACACTTACCCTGCAGATACAGGAGAATTACAATAAACCCTGCAAAATTCCACTCACAACACTTGGAGAACATCTTGTCAATTGAGGAAACAGATAGCGATTAGAGTTAAGATGTAAGAACGACTTTGTACTTTGTGAAATGCGAAAGACGAAATTGTTCAATGTAGCGAAGCAAAATCAGATAAATATTCATAGCAACTCGGCATAAAGTCTGTATGGTGCTTTTGTAATTACACAAACCAAATATGAAACATTCTTTTAGCAAATTTAGGTCTGTTTGTGTTAAATTACTGTAAATAATGGCACTTTCAGATCTGTTATATCTTTCACGAAGGCTATAATAAATATCATGGCTATATTTAGAGTAATTCTTCTCCAAGTTTGCCTTAGTGGTTGATGATTATAGTAGACGATTTTGATAAATAAATAAGCAATAATTACGAATGATATATTGCTTTTTGAAGGAATTGTATAAGACTATATTTCTATATTTTATTCACGTACTATTATTTCGGGGTTCGTGTACTTTATATACACTGTAAATGTGTTTCTAATACATGTGTGTCATTAAAAATTGTTCATGGTTATTTTACATGTTTACAAGTTTTCCAACTCCAAATTAGTAACACAGAACAAAGAGATTATTCCGTGACTAGTAACAAGGAGAATTATGTATTACGTCACTAAATACACCATAGTCTAAGAGGCAATCATTGTAGTTCCATCTATCGTTATGGCTCCATCTATATTGCCTTGTTTCGACAGTGTCTATATATAGGATGTCTTTCCCATTTCTAGCTTCTATTCATTCGTTATACGAGTCAGCAACTTTGAATTCTCACTGTTCTATGTATTAAATATGTAATTACGTAAATATTTGTTCTATTCAGGTTGAGAACTTTCAGTTTGGTTGTGCAATAAATGTGTACACTTGTTTTCTATTTAAGTTTATCCACTAAATGTCCAATAATGTCACATTAAATTCCAGTTTCCTCCTGATTTTCGTAGTTCTTCTGTACTTCATTTAGATGACTATATAGATGATCATCATTTTCTTCCTTCCCAGGCTTTTTGAGAGCTGTATACGTCGACTGTTCATTTCCCACTTGTTCATAATTCACATCATCTTTGTCAGGATTTTCATAAATATCTTTTGAATTATTTCTTCCCTTGGTCTTGTTCTCCAAGTTTTCTTTAGTGCTTGATGACTTGGCACGATTTCGATAAACCAAATATGCGATAATAACGAATGAAATGACCAAGAGAATTGTTACAACTATAATTCCTGCAAGATATTTTTCACCATCTTCTTCACCTAAAAATTGAAATGATTTAGAGGATACTTGGTACGCATGGTAAAACGCTGTAGTAACTTTGAATGCTTTTTTGGTATTTGTTTGGTGTTTCTCTGGTGTATGAAATCGTCAGGATAAACCGATTTAAGACAAAATATCATTTTCAGCCCACAATTTTAAGTTAAACATACTTCGACGAACAAAAGCATCGTTGGCAATAACGATTTCAGAAATAAACAAGACAAGATATCTTGATGTCTTGTTTAATAATAAGATCATCTTTAGTGCACAAGATGCTTCTGTTTGAGTACGTTTCTTATAAGATTTATAATGAAGAAGAAGAAGTGAAGACAAATTATGCATCACCTGTATCTTTTACTACCGATATTGTATGAGTAGTGCTCTTTAGTCGATCTCGGATGTGACAAATATATTTTCCAAAACTTGTTTGGTCTTTCACTGTTACAACAAGTAAAGAACTGCGATGGGGGTTGTCCTTTTCCATAAAACTTTCTAGTGGCTTCTGGTCTTTTTCCCATCTGAAAGAAATTGGAGGTTCACCTTGAGCAGAACACAGTAGGTTGACAAGATCACCTTCCTTTGCCTTTATGTCACCACTGGACATGTTGGTCAATACAAGAGGGCTACCTGGGAAACAGAAAAACAAGAAATATCTATCGGAATCTTTTAATAATGAGCATAGTTTAACGATAAAGTGTACAATGATTAACGGATTTCATCATGACTTCGTAATGTTACAAGCAGACACGATTTAAGTCATCTATAAATACAGCAAAGTTGTTTTGGAAGATATATACCTCTATATTCACTTGTTTTTGAAGAAGGATTCCAGTCTGTGGAGTAGTAATCATGCTATAGTAAAGAAAGTGATAATTTATTTATCTTTCGCATCTGTGCCACAATGCTTGTAAACCTCTCTGCTTTAAACTTCTGGATTTAACCGAATTTAAGTATATTACCCCTGGGTAACGTCAGAAGTTTTCTTTTGGTAAAGAGAATTTGGAGAAGGAAATCTAAGCATGGTAACCATAGATATAATCTATTATATAGATGTATGATACCTTGTCATTGATAAAAATCCGTTGAAAAATACTATAACTAGTGCCAGGCTCCAGCGGTCCATTATAATAATCACTTGAGGTAGATCTTCGTCTTCGTGATGTTGGATTACTTGTATTTCTGCCATCACCAAGTATAAACATGTTTCCCTGAGCACCGCTGGATGTAACTATTGCAGCGATATAGGGTTTCGGATTGGTTGATTTTTCAGCCTCAGCATACGTCACCAACTCATTGTTCTTATAAGTACCAGATGACTTAGGTTCTTTACCGTCTTGTAATTTCAAAGCCACGACGTAAAAATGCCTACAAATAAAAATTTGCCTTCTTCACATTTCATAACCGAATAACATACTGTACCAAGTCTTTATCTTCAATTAATACAATTACAATATGCTTGTTGTCCGCAGCAGTGTAGGAATAGTAACTTGTAGTGTCCAAATTTGGAGTCAAATCACTTGTTGAAAAATGAATTTCTGAATGTCTCAACCGGGAATATAGGTGCTATAACTTCCCTAATAATATGTAGTTGGTCTTAGATTTTGCTTTGTAGTGTTTGTAACCTAGAACTAATACATGATACCATCAGAAAGTCAATAAACTTACACAAACGTTTTTGATGGAATTTCCAATGGAAATGTAAGTGTACTTGATGTCACGGCTGTGGCCTTCTTTGCTGCTTCTGTTGGAAAATGTGGATTCATAATAATTAAATATTTCCATAACGGGGTTTTGTTTAAGGTTATCAGGTTGTATCCAAGCATACATGGTGATGGGTTTATACCATGTGCACATGAAAATACTTAAGTGCACATGAAACAATAGCTTGAACTCGAAGATGACAATGTGATCTTATTTAAGTTGTAGTTGGTTCATTGCCAGGTTCGACCTCGTTGCATTGTTTTATATGAGCTGAAACAAATTCAGGAAGTGCCTATTCTGGTACGAAACTTAAGAAACTGAAATACTGAACGCCATAAAATAAGGCAAAGATTCAATTCTGAATAGACGTTTCCTTATAACCAACAACAAAATCTCAATATACACGTTGTATTTACTTCCATTTGTAAGAAATCCTTTTCTTTCACTGTAGTTTCCATGACCAACTTTAGTACTTGCAAGAACGCGAACATAATATTTTGTTGAAGGATTCAAATCTCTAACGACCCATTCCCTTTTGCTAGTACTTGTGATAAATGTCTGAAAGCAAGGGCCATTTTCTGACTGTGAAACACACGCAGTATAACCGATAATGACGCCATTTTGTTTACTTTTCTCAGGAGCGTCCCAAGTGAAAGACAATGATGATGCACTTCTTGATGTGGTTTTGATGTTCAATGGAGGACCGCTTGGAGCTAAAGAACAAAACCGAGGTTTGTATAGAAATTTATATAAACTAGACATTTTTCTCTTTAAGAAATGTAGAAGATATCTTGGTAGAAACATTAACATTTAAGAAAATAACCTCTGATTAAATTGCTTAAACCTGATAGAAAGACACAAGGTTTGTGCTTTTGTTTTGAGTCATGTTAATGACGTTTCGGAGGATAAAAACTAAGAACATTGCATTCTTCGTGTCGGTTTCTGTAGACATTTTGCCTGGTTTGAATGTTGGGATTCACTGACTTGGCTATAAATAGCTGACAGCCTTGGATTAGTAAGGTTGAAATTAATTGATCTTTTAACTCTGACCTTCTTCAGATGTTATGAACGAAGTATTAGTCTCTTCACCAAAACCATGTTGATTTCCAGCAGCTACGGAAATTTCATATCTTGTGTACGGAGTGAGAATGTCTATTTCATATTTATTGTCAATTACGGTAATATTCAGTTCAAGGGAGTTATTTTTCTTCAATTTAATCGAAAATCGTGAAACACCACCATATCCTTGATTCTTAGGAGCTAGCCAAAATAATCCAACACTTCTGGACTTGATGTTGGTGACCGTGAGGTTTGTAGGTTTGTCTGGAAACAGGGCTGGAAAGAAAGGAAATCACAGTATAAAATATAATTTCCATATCATTAATTCACTTATCAACTTACGAACTCATGATCAGACCTTCAATACAAAAAATTAGTGTAACTTACTATCACCACAGATCTCAATTCTCATACACGGTTGAACTTCATATGTTATTGGAATAAACCGTAATGCTCTTGTTTTTATGCCATTTAAACTTCTTATGGCTGCGTCATTGTAAGCATTTTTGTTCCCTTGAAATATCTAAAGACAACAACGTGTTACAATAATAGGTCTATTAAGTGTATGCATGCAATGAAGAAATATTTTTATTGATTTAATTTAGTTATACCGTTCTTTTCTACCATGCACTAATGCATGTATAAACCTCGAGAGCAATAAATTTATTACCTTTTGATTCCCAATTTGAACTTGTTTCCAGTTTATCAAATCAACAGTGAAATTAACGTGAAATGATGTCACCCATTTGGCACTAGCACTATCTCCAAATGTTGAGACAGTCAAGAGCACATAAAGTCTTCCAAAGTCTACTTGAAGATAATGTTTGTCATCCGAGACAGGAGCACACCAAGAACTACCACTAGATATCCTTGCATCAGAAGCACTGTGACCTTCTGAAGAAGCTGAGGCAGTGAATGACGAATCTGGAATTCTTTGTTTATCTGCTAACAGTGGACTGTCACAAATATGACCTGCAATAAACAATATAATGTTACGGTCCTTATTTTCATATCTCATCTCTTCTACCCTTTCTCCATTTGTGTATTCTATTCTGTTCTTCCAACCTTTGTTCACGTCATCTATGTATCTAAATACTTACATTTTATGTAAGAAAGCTCAGAGCAACTTCCATTAGAAGCAATAATTGAA
Organism: Trachythela sp. YZ-2020; assembly: GCA_016169945.1. Classification (NCBI taxonomy): domain Eukaryota; kingdom Metazoa; phylum Cnidaria; class Anthozoa; order Malacalcyonacea; family Clavulariidae; genus Trachythela; species Trachythela sp. YZ-2020. The sequence continues at coordinate 7,021,417 of JADLSH010000389.1, forward strand.
CATTGGGATAAATCTATCTCTCCACCATTACAGTCTATACTTCCAGAAAATAGTGCGTCTTTGGCGTCCGATGGAGCGGCCATATTAACAAGAGAGTATGCACCTGTGTAACCCAGTTGACGACAAACAATATCCTTGGCGCTGTTCTTTAAACTTTGCCAACAAACATTCTTGGTTCCACTATCAGTGATAATTTGTACAAAACCTTCGTTTGGTAGAGATGAGTGCGACAGAGACACGTCATTCACTACAAAAACACAACAAAAGAGAGAATTGTGAATATTTAGCCGAAGTTTCTGCTTTCTCCAGGTGTGTCGTAACAATCAATAAATATACATAGGCTTAAATATACACTGAGTCGAGCTATCATGCATGGAGCTCTAAACGAATTATGGAACTAAAAAATTGTAGTACAAGACTGATTTGGTCAATCTAGGCTGCACGTTGGTTATATAGATTTCCTTTCTTCTTACAGAAAGAAATTCATTCATACTCCCCGACGGATCAAAAATAAAGTTTGATCCTAGTGCATATATATAGTCAATAATCTCTCGGCCTTAATGACTTGTGACCCAAGATATATATATATATATATCCTAAGTTCTTCATATGAAATTGAGGTCAATATCAATATAGTTTATTCTTATATTCACATGTGAGGAGAGTACTTGGAGTTTCAGTATGTCAAACTCTGCAGGTTTTTTCTGGGTACCCTGGTTTCCTCGTGTTGTAACACTGGGTGGATAGGGGGAATGACCCTTAGACAGATGTGATAAAGTCATCCAGTGTAAAGAAAATCAAATTTAGTTTAAGTTTAATGACCGGAGACAATCATCACTACACTGCAACTTATCAATCAAACCTACCACATAATTGATATGATGTTGGTGTATCAATACATTGATACTCGAAGTAAAGATATTTTTTCAATCCAGGACAAGCATCACCAGAGAACAAATTGTTATCCACAGTTATATTACACTCATGTTGACCATCACATTGTTTCTTAACAAGACATGTTACATTAACTGTACAACTATAATCGTCACTCAAACCACATGTCATTGTGTCAGGTAATCCACGGTAAGATGCAGTCTTGACCACCATGTACTCTTTAACATGCCCTGGGGACGAGCTTGCTTTAGGACAGTTGGCATTTTCTACCATATTTCCATAACATGTCACTGAACCTTGAACAAAATAACAAATTTTGTTTCGTTGAGCAAAATGCTAACAATGATATATTTTGCAAAATTGATTGTAACTACTAAAATATTTACACCTGGAAAGAACTTTTGAACTTTGCTGCACGCAGTTTGAAGTTTCAGTTCGTATGTATCTAAAGCTCTGTTGAATTGGGTAGTGAATGCAATTTGCCCGGGCTTTGCATTCATTTACTTGAAACCAGAGTAGCGAACGCGAAAACATGTTTGATTACATGCAGTTATTAAAAACAATAAATGCACATACATAATATATAGTATGTACTGTATTTTATACAAAAAGATTATTGCAAGTTCCAAATTTAGCATTCGGTCTCGTACATCAGTGCCACACAAATCACAAGTTCACATGCACAATTATATAACTGTCAATGTTATTTTCGGCTTGGCAGGGATTAGAACAAGTAAAAGAAAAACGTAAGTACCATGTAAAAAGTGGAAGGGAAAGACAAGAAATGCATTGGTTGCTATCATTATAGTATTTAGTAGAAAATACAACACGAATTTTTCTGTAATAAACTGCCGTGGTGTGTGTCTAAACAACTCAGAAAGGATACTATACCTACACTGAACACAACAGTGGTTCCCAAGTTTGAGAATATTAATTAAGTGTCACTCTCCTCCGCAGAGGCTTTTTATAGTCTAATACACGAAGGGGTCTAATACACGGAGAGAGCGAGCTTTAATATTTAGTATAACATGAAGTTTTGAGCTTCCTGCCCGATCGTGATGCACCTTCAAAACTTCATGTTATCCTAAATATTAAAGCTCGCTCTCTCCGTGTATTAGACTATAAAGCGTTCGCAAGCCTCTGCGCAGGAGAGTGATTAAGTGTTGAGAACTGACAGATAAGATCATACAAATATAAGTCAATAGCATTAGGGACATCACGTGATACTTTAAAGATTAGGGAGAGTTGTAATAAGATATGAGTTGGTATACTTTTAATCTTTATTAAATATTTTACTTTGTGACTTGTCGAGGACTACAGTTTGGAGGCAATATTCTCGACAAAGTACTGACTACTGACTACTTTTCAGACAGAAAAAAGATGTACAGCAGAAACTTACCAAAATTAAAACGTTTATCCTCAGCGTCATTACATGGTGTCGTCAATCCGATGTAGGGATTTATTCCATAATTAGTTTTAAGTCTGTCATATGTTTTAGAGACTGCACACCAGGTCTGAAATGAACTCTTACCAAACCCTTTATAATATACAGATAAACCTCCCCAAGAGGTCTGGGTTATAGCACGATAGATGCCAGTCTTCTGAGCACAAGCAGATCTGTCTAAATCATCGCTAACGAGAAGATAAAACATATCAAGAGCATAACCGGAACCATATTTCCAATAAGCAGCGAGACATCCCTGTCTTTTCAAATTGAACATGGCTCCATTATCACGAAACCGAAACTGAGCAGCTTCATCCAGACATGAGTTGTTGGAAAGTTCCAGAAAAGATAAGCTTCCCCAGCTGCCGTCTGACTGTATTATACTTGTGTCATTTATACACATTCCTGTCTTTACATGTTTCACAAAGAAACCTGCAGCACCTGAAAAGAAGTAAAAATAAATATTGGAATAAAATAACGAACTATCATTATCTGTGTATTTGCGTTTATTGTATATGCAGTAGTGACCAGTGGCGGACACTTCGTGAAATATTGGGAGTGCGAAGTTGGGTTACCAACATATAACCACCCTTTTGTTGCTACAAATCTCAGTTCTTAAAAACAAATTTAGTTAAATTATAGCCTATCAAGGCTTTCGTGGTTGTAAAATCATTGATACAGCTTTGTTACACAGTTAATCAGCTATCATTCAAAGGCTTTGAGAAATTATTGGGGTGGGGGGGACAGTTGCACCCCTTGCACCCGCCCCCCCTAGTGTCCGCCACTGTGCAGTACTATGAAACAGGGGAATGACACAGTGGTCCATCACTGCTCTATTAATTTGACAAGTGTGACATAACTGTATCTAATAGTTTGCCTCTACAGTTTATCAAGCAAATGACGCTAATAAGCTAAACTGATTGGCTATTCAGTCGCTGTTGTACGTTCTTTATTGCAAGCATCTGTTTTAATTCATTCTCCGCAATGTAGCTGCACAATTCTGAGTTAAATTAGGTACAAAATAACATCACTCCTTAATGTTAACAGTGTAGTTTTGAAATAATTACTATTACTGTATTAGGAGATATGTATATACTGGCATGCATATATTTGAAAGCACATGAAACATAATGCATGTTATAAACTTCAGGAAACTTACCTTGCAGAAACAGCAAAATCACAACGAATATTACAGAATGAAAACACTTTGGAAACATCTTCTTTAATTGAGAAACCTGACTTCAATTTGGTCTTGCGAAGTTATAGAATGAGCTACGTTATAAAAGCGGAAGACGAAATGAAGCAACGTAGCGATACAAAATAAGATAAATATTCATAGAAACCCTGCATGAAGTCTGTGGTGCTTTTGAAATTAAACAAATAGAAAATATCCAACATTCCTGCATGTTGTTGTTGTAAAATCAGTGTAATAATAGCACTTTAAAGCTCGAGACTTTTAACCCAAAGACTATAAGTACTATACATGGCTATATAGAGAGTATAATGTCGAGTTACACTTTTAAAGAGTAGTCAAAGCTACTGTTTTCATTTAAATTATTCTCAGATATGACTAAACATTTTTTGCATCGAGCTGGGACCAATTTTGATGGTGGCCAAGAAGTCTGACCACGTGGGGTTCCTATAATAGCAGAATTATGATATAGGTCATTTAATTTCTAAACAATAAAATTTATAGATAATATGTACCAAAGGCAGTCAACCTTTTTAAACATGATAAAACATGTTAAGACATGATTATCTAAAAGGTAGCTTATTGTAGCTCGATCTATATATTGCTTTATTTCAAGAATGATGTCTTACCAAGTTACCAACTCACTTCTACAGTCTTTATAGTCGCTTGCGGGATCGACCCCGCATCTCCTGGCCCACAAGCGTTTGCTTTGCAGGCTACAATCTTTACAGAATGTTATGAGAATTTGTTAGAATTATTATTACATTGGTTATGTGTATGCAGCAATTATGTACGGACGTGCCCGCCCCCTCCCCTAATCAATGATGGCTTTTTACCAGGCAAAGGAATGAAGCAGCCTTATAACATATTTTTTTTCGGGAAGGGAAGACTTATGGTTTACATTATTCTTTAAAACTTTGATTAGAATAACAATTGCCTGAACTTAATTTGTCCAAGATTACAGCTATTGTCTATTGGATATATACATCATTTCGTTTCGTTTATAATAAACTTATATGATTATCAAATAGAAAACCAAAACATTGAATGTCTTTAATGGAACATTAAACGTTTCCTTGGCTTAAGAATGTTCACTAACTCATCACATTGCTGTTTCCTCCTGATTCGCGCATTCCTTCTGTACTTCATTTAGATGACTATATAGATGATCATCATTTTCTTTTTCCTCTGGCCTTTTGAGAGCTGAATACTTCGACTGCTCATTTTCCACTTGTTCGTAATGGTTGACATCATCATAAACTTGCTTGGTCCTGTTCTCTAAGTATGCCTTAGCGACTGCTGATTTGAGAAGACGAATTTGGTAGGTAGAATAAGCAAGAATAAGGAGTAAAATTACCACGACAATTGCTAATACTATAATTCCAACAAGATATTTTTCTGAACCATCATCATTTTCGTCCCTACCTGAAACTTGAAATAAATTAGAAAATTACCCTGTATTCAGCCCTTGCAAGTGACGTAACGTGTGATTTCCACCATTTTGGGTGGCAAGTTCCACTGAGCAGATTCAAACTAATTAAAATGAAATGCAACATGGCTTATATAAAAATGTACGCCAACCGTCTTTAATAGCTCGCGTTCTACACATGCTAAATATACCCCAGAGTTCTAGACGTGTTAAAACAACAAACTATTCGCCAGAATACTCCTCGTTGTTCAAGGATTCTAGCGAGATATAGTTTTGTAACTAAGTATTTCGCAAGATATAAGCGAAAACGGCACTTCGATTAAATCCACGATAATGCCACCCAAACATGTCTGTTATTTTACGTGGTCTTGCTTGCCCTCAACTCATGCACATACTTTCATTTACAACTCACAATAAATTCGTTTAAGACGAAAATAATTTCCAAATTATGTAACTTCTGGCATTAGTTCAGTTGTAGAACGTATGGAAGTTAAATAAAGATCGATAATCAAAGCGACATTACCTGTACAGGTTTCTTTGAGGATATGAATGATATGAGTAGTGCTTGCAAATCGATCTCGGATGTGACAAATATATTTCCCAAAGCTTGATTGATCTTTCACTGTTACAACAAGGAAAGAACTGCGATGGGGGTTGTCCTTTTCTATAAAACTTTCCAGCGGCTTCTGATCTTTTTCCCAGCTGAAAGATATTGGAGGTTCACCTTGAGCAGAACACAGTAGGTTGACAAGATCACCTTCCTTTGCCTTTATGTCACCACTGGACATGTTGGTCAATACACGAGGGCTACCTGGGAAACAGACATACCGGTTCATGATACTTCAAAATATTTCGTAATCATAAATCTGTACATCAATATGTTTTCCTTGAAGGTATTTAATTTGTGTTGAGTAAACCTACTATACCTCGTAACGTTACCAGCAGGCACTATTTAAGTCATCTATAAATACCGTAAAGTTGTTTTGGAAGATATATACCTGTATATTCACTTGTTTTTGAAGCTGGACTCCAGTCTGTGGAGTAATATTCACCCTACAGTAAAGAAAGTGAATGCTTGTCTTATCTGTTAAGGTAACACGGATGACGTCATTGTTGTCTGTTAAGTAAAATATACAAAGGTGACGTCATAACGAGATGACTGAAAGATGTGTATTACTTTTTGATCCTGCTATGTTTGGCATTTGGGTGAAAATGCTTGTAAACCTTTCTGCTTTAAGTACCTGGCCGAATTTAAGTATTTTACCTCTGTAACTGTGATAACATATAGATATGTTTATACCTTGTCGTTGATAAAAATCCGTTGAAAAATACTGTAACTAGTGCCAGGATCCAGCGGTCCATTATAATAATTACTCGTTGTTGATCTGCGTCTTCGTGATGTTGGATTACTTGTATTTCTGCCATCACCAAGTATAAACATGTTTCCATCAACACCGCTGGATGTAATCACTGCAGCGAGATAAGGTTTCGGGTCAGGTGATTCCCTTGCTTCAGCATACGTCACTAGTTCATTGTTCTTGTAACTACCAGATGATTTAGGTTCTTTACCGTCCTTTAATTTTAAAACCACGACATAAAAATGCCTACAAATACAAATTTACCTTCTTAAATCGTATATAATAACGTTACTGTACCTTGGAGTAGTTATAGTTAACATACATTGACGACCATGTAGTCGTATACGTAAGGTCAGTGTAGCTTTGTCGTATTGATAAACTATAGTTAAGCTCAGTTTCCATTTAACTGTGACTGTCGTCACCATGTCAAGGTGGCCGATGTAATACAGTATCGTAATATCTTTGCAATAAATGAAGACTGATATACATACAGCACGCAAAGAACAAGATAGACTGCAGACTATTTCACATCGTTCACCATGACTGGTCACGACAGCTGCGACCAATTAGAAACTAGAGTTTAATGATACCATCAGAAAATTAATAAACTTACACAAACGTTTTTGATGGAATTTCCAATGGAAATGTAAGTGTACTTGATGTCACGGCTGTTGCCTTCTTTGCTGCTTCTGTTGGAAAATATTGATAATTGATATATGAATAAGTAAAATTCATTGGTATATATGTGGTTCTGTGTAGGGTTTTGTATAGCTTTTTCCCAACCCTGGCAACGAATGCGAAAGATATTGTAGCGATGTTATCTTGTTGAAACAACGTTGTTCTTCTAGCGTACGGAGTGGGCAGGTTTACGCACAAAACAATAGCTTGAACTACTTGAGGCTGACAGTGTGATTCAATTTGAGTTATAGTTAAATCACCACCAGCTTCGACCTCGTACCATTGTCTCGTGTGCACTCAAGAAAATCCGGGAAGTATTCTATTCTGTTTTAAAACTTAGCAGACCGAACCACTGAATGGCATGAAATAAGGCAAAGTCGAAGTTCTGAACAAAATGTCCTTATAACCACAGGGGCGCAGGCAAAATCTCAATGTACGAATTTTATTATTATTATACATGTTGTACTTACTTCCGTTCGTAAAAAATCCTTTACTTTCACTGTAGTTTCCATGACCAACTTTAGTACTTGCACGAACACGAACATAATATTTTGTTGATGGATTCAAATCTCTTACGATCCAGTCTTTTCCAGTGATTGTAAATGTCTGAAAGCAAGGCCCATTTTCTGACTGTAAAACGCACACAGTATAACCGATAATGATGCCATTTCGTTTACTTTTCTCAGGAGGTTCCCAGGTGAAAGACAATGTCGATGCACTTCTTGATGTGATTTTGATGTTCAATGGAGGACCGCTTGGAGCTAAAGAACAAAACCGAGGTTTGTATAGAAATTATATGTAAACTGAGGTAGACATTGTTTCTCATTTAACAAACATGTCAGAAAATAAGCTCTGATTAAATTGCTTGAACTAACTAGCTAGATAGATAGAAAGAAACAAGCTATTGTTTTTAATCGTGTCGATGACATTTTTTCGGACGATAACAAACTGCGGTTTCCGCAACAATTTTGTAAGCTAGTTTGTTCAAGTTGTTCAAGCTTCAATGACTTGGCTACAAATAGCTGACGGCATTAAATTAGCACTCTCTGCATATAACACTTAATTGATCTTTAATTCTCACCTCCTTCAGATGTTAAGAACGAAGTAATAGTCTCTTCACCAAAACCATGTTGATTTCCAGCAGCTACGGATATTTCATATCTTGTGTACGGAGTGAGATCATTTATTTCATACTCATTAACGTTTCCTGTCGTGGTATTCAGGATAAGAGAGTTATCTTTCTTCAGTTTAATCCAAAATCGTGAAACACCACTATCACCATATCCTTGATTCTCAGGAGCTAGCCAAGATAATCCAGCACTTCTAGACGTGATGTTGGTGACGGTGAGGTTTCTAGGTTTGTCTGGAAACAGAGCTGAAAGAGAGGAAATCACAATATAAGATATCATTTGCATATCATTAATTCACTTTAACTTACGAACTCTTATCAGATCCTCAATATAGAAATTCACGTGACTTACTAGCACCACAGATCTCAATTCTCATACACGGTTGAACTACATATGATAATGGAATAAACCGTAAAGCTCTTGTTGTTGTAGCATTTAAACTTGTTATGGCTGCATTATTGTAAGCATTTTTGTTCCCTTGAAATATCTAAAGACAGCAACGTGTTACAATAATGTTTAATGCAATGAAGAAATATTTATCTTAATTTAGTTATACCGACGTTCTTTTCCATTAACGTATAAACGTGGAAAATAATATATTTTATAGAAATTACATTTTGATTCCCAGTTTGAGCTTGTTTCCAGTTCATCAAATCAACAGTATAATTGACGTTAAATGATGTCACCGCTTTGGCATCTCCAAATGTTGCGACAGCAAAGAGCACATAAAGTCTTCCTAAATCCACTTCAAGATAATGTTTGTGATCCGAGACAGGAGCACACCAAGAACTACCACTAGATATCCTTGCATCAGAAGCACTGTGACCTTCTGAAGAACCTGAGGCAGTGAATGACGAATCTGGAATTCTTTGTTTATCTCCTAACAGTGGACTATCACAAATATGACCTAAAATATGGAAATTAAGTGTTATGATCTTTAATCTTCTACTTTATCTGTTTATCATTCTATTCTGCTCTGTTCTTCTAACCTGTCACAATATGATTTGGTAAAGTATGGAATCATATACGCTCACATTACTTTTTAAAAACTTACATTTTATGTATGATAACTGCGAACAACTTCGGGTGGAAGTAGTGATCGAGCACTGAAATAAGTCTTTATCGTCATTATCACAGTTTATACTTCCAGAAAATATTTCATCTTTGGCATCCGATGGAACAGGCATATTAACAAGGGAGTCTGCTCTTTTGTATCCCAGTTGATGACAAACAACATCCTTGGCTTTGTTCTTTAAACTTTGTCCACAAACCTTCTTGGTTCCACTATCCGTAATAATTTGTACAACACCTTCGTTTGGCAAAGATGAATTTGATAAAAACACATCAAGAACTGCAAAATAAAGGTCAATTCTTCACAATACATTTGGCTTGGAGTTGGGTTAATTTTAAGTAGTTACTTCTACTCCAGACAAGATAACGTTAGTAGGATTTAGTTATCTTCTTCAAATAAGTAGAGGAATTTTATGCCCCAAGATGTAGCTTGTGTTGTTTCGGAAAGAAATCTTAACTGGGCTTTAGCTTAAATATATTCTTCTAGTCATGTACGTACCACAAACTTTTGTATAATGTTGTGCAGAATTGACACATTGATATTCAAAGTAAAGATATTTTGTCAATCCAGGACATGGATCACCAGAGAACAAGGTATCATTCATAGTTATATTACACTCATGTAGACCATCACATTGTTTCTTAACAAGACATGTTACATCAACGTCACAACTATAATCATCACTCAAACCACATGTCTTTGTGTCAGACAATCCACGATAAGATGCAGTCTTGACCACCATGTACTGTTTAACATGCCCTGGGGACGAGCTTGCTTTAGGACAGTTGGCATTTTCTACCATATTTCCATAACATGTCACTGAACCTTAATGAACAGAATATTTTTTGTTTCGTTAAACACAATGTCAACATGAAAACCGTATTTCTTACAAAAGTAATTGAACTACTAAAGAATTTACTTCTAGAAATAACTTATTATTGCTGCAGTTATTAAAGCAAAAAGTGCACATATATAATATATATTATGTACTGTATTTTATACAAAGATATTATTGCAAGTTCCAAATACAGCATTCGGTCTCGTACAATTGCCACACAAATCACAAGTTTACATCCACGATTATATAAGTCAATGTTATTTTCGGTTTGGTAAGGGATTAGAACAAGTAAAAGAAAAAAGTGGAAGGGAAAAACAAGAAATTTTATTGGCGAATTTTAAGACGAATTTTTCTGTAATAAACTGCCGTGATGTGTGCCTGAAAAACTCAGAAAGGGTACTATACCTACACTGAACAGTGGTCCCCAAGTTTGAGAATATTAATAGTAAGTACTGACTACTGGAGTGTTCAGACAGAAAAGAGATTTATAGCAGAAACTTACCAAGATTGAAACGTTTATCCTCAGCGTCATCACATGTTGTCGTCAGTCCGATATAGGGATCTATTCCATAATTATCAGCAAGTGGTTTATGTGTTTTAGAGACTGCACACCAGGTCTGAAATGAATTCTTACCAAACCCTTTATAATATACAGATAAACCTCCCCCAGAGGTCTGGGTTATAGCACGATAGATGCCAGTCTTCTGAGCACAAGCAGAAATGTTTAAATTTTCGCTAACGTAAAGATAAAACATATCAAGACGATAACCGGAACCGTACTTAGCATAAGCAGCAAGACATCCCCGTCTTTTCAAATTGAACAAGGCTCCATTATCACGAAACCGAAACTGAGCAGCTGGATCCAGACAGTTGTTGGAAAGTTCCAGAAAAGATAAGCTACCCCAGGCAGAATCCTCCGACTCTATTATACTTGTGTCATTTATACACATTCCTGTCTTTACATGTTTCACAAAAAAACCTGCAGCACCTGAAAAAAACATAATAATTCAAAACTCAAGAACATTTCGCTACGCGTATCTAATGTTAGAGAGAATGGAAACTTCTGATGCTGTCTTTTGACCAAACAACAACAACAACAATAATTTTTTTACCAAAGATATAATAGTTAGAGTTAAAGATGAAGTAAAATATAGATATATAATGAAATACTGGCCCATATAGAAATAATCTAAATGATTAAAAATTTAAGGTCAGTTAATTGTTAAATTTGTAAAACATATAGAATACACAATACAACATAATTATACACTTACACACAGACCACCCTAAATTAAGAAATATAAATCTTGACAATATGAAAAACAATAGCAACGACAACGTCTTGACTAAGAGAATGTGTCATAATCAAGTTTTCTTTAATTATGCTTAAATGACTCAATGAAAAGAGATTAAATATTTTCGTCAACAGAATTCCATACCGTTGGACCCTGCTCCAAACCATTCCAAACCTTTGCAATATAGAAAGGTTTCAATGTTGTTTCATAAATATTACCCCAAATTATTAACCCATAGGTAAAAATGGATGTAGTAAGCCGTAATATACATATTTTTAAAATATCTAACTTGACGTAATGACGTATTTTGGATAATAATCCAATGCTTCTTGAACCCAGTTTTTGCAACATGGCTCTTCCAAGATATATTTTTGTCAACATAAATGCCCATGCAAGTACTTGATAGAAGAATAACATTGCAAATTATTATCATCAATTCGGCTTTATACAATACTATTAAGTGATATCTTCGTTTGAAGTGGTAAAGTATAACATATTTAGATTTTTGAACGTTTAAAGGAAGCTTGTTTGCACATAACCAAACATTTACTTTATTCAGTCAGTTCCTCATTGACATTGGCAGAAATGTTTGATAAATTCTTTTGTTCGCATTTTTGAAAATTATTGATGTACAGAAGGAATAATAAAGGACCAAGCGCAGATCCTTGTGGAACTCCACAAATAAAATTGCCACGAATAACAGAGTACCCCAGTTTCTTCAAGAGAATATTTATGGTTTACTGTCTCAAATGCTTTACTAATATAAACAACAAACGAATGAAGACAACGACAAAACTAGTCCTCTCAAGTTCATTAGGCGAATTCAAAACGAAACTAAGTAGTTATTTTTAATTGTATTATATTTGTATTTTAGCTAACTTAGGACCTTTTAAACGTATTTATATGCATTGACATTGTTCATATTTTAATTAGTTTATTTATAGTTTTTAAAGTTGGTGTGATCTTGTAGAAGTTTACCGACTTAATAAATTGAGATTGAGATTGAATCAAAACAAACCATGTTCCTTTGCCTAAAGAAGAATCGTTTCTGTATCTATAAATGCCAACGACAAAAGTGAAATTCTCTGCCTTTGTGAATAAATAAAGATGCTAATTCCGCACTCCGCATGCAAACAAACTCGGCAAAATTCCGAAGTATAAAACGAGATCGCGGTGCATTCTGAGAAAGTGCAAAATATGGCATTAACTGAGGAAAATTCTGAAAATAGAAGTCGTAGTTAGACTTGTACCACCTGCATAGTAACCTAAGTAATTTCCTAACAAAATGAAATTGAAGTGAAGCTCGTACTCTATACTGTATAATTGCATGCACTAAGTTAATGTAAATCAGGAAGTAAATAGGTCGCGACAATCCAACTCTCGGAAATTGTTTTAAAGTGAAATACAGAATTGAAATCTATATACCACTTACGTTTACCAATATAGAAGCAACACATTGAAATACGGCAGATATAATATTAAATATATTTTATGACATAGCGAACTCAGGATAATGATTACTAAAATCTATACATATAGACAAATCAGGTCAGTTTGGTTTTTCACTTGACATTGTATCCATACGAATCACGTATAAGTAATGTCACTCGTTATGTTTGTAGATTTTTTGCAATATGAAGGTCGTATGTCAGATACATGTAGTAGATGTACCTTTCATTTTTCATACGTTCCCTCGTGAAATAAAGGTTTACTGTTATGAAGATGATATGCTACGATATTATTAAATAAAGGTTTACTGCGACGAAAAAACGCCGTAACAGGTATAAATCGACACAGTACATCAGTGCATTGTCAATTGAACACAATTCCGGTGTGTTCTGAACGATTAGTTTTAACACTTACCTGCAGATACAGGAAAATTACAATAAACCCTGCAAAATTCCACTCACAACACTTGGAAAACTAAAGATTAGAGTTCAGGAAACTTACCTTGCAGAAACAGCAAAATCACAACCAGTGTTACAGATTGAAAACACTCTGGAAACATCTTCTGTAATTGAGAAACCTGACTTCAATTTGGTCTTGCGAAATCATAGAATGAACTACGTTATAAAAGCGGAAGACGAAATGAAGCAACGTAGCGATACAAAAGAAGATAAATATTCATAGAAACCCAGCAAGAAGTCTGTGGTGCTTTTGAAATTAAACAAATGTGATAATAGCACTTTAAAGCTCGAGACTTGTAACCCAAAGACTATAAGTACTATACATGGCTATATATAGAGTATAAAATCGAGTTACACTTTCAAAGAGTAGTCAAAGCTACTGTTTTTATTTAAATTATTCTGAGATATGACTAAGCAATTTTTGCATCTAGCTGGGACCAATTTTTATGGTGGCCAAGAAGTCTGATCACGACTTAATATTTTGTTGATTTAATATTTTTATCACGAGAATTCCATGTTGAACCTGTTCCACCGCTCCAAACTTTGGAATATGCAAAGGTTTCAATGTTGTTTCATAAATATTACCTCAAATTATTAACCCATAGGTAAAAATAGGTACGCTAAGCGTACATGTATCTGCTCATGGTGAGGCCACAGTTGCCCATGAAGGAGTAATATTCAAATTCTTCATTTGACGAGAGTCGGAGTGATGTGATCATGCTTATGGATTAAAATAGAAGACTGTTACAATAGTCTATCCTTGACATTATTAGTGCTTGTACCAAAGACTTTATATCTTCACAGCTTAAAAACTTTCGAATGCGTCTAATGTTATGAAGATGATATACTACGATATTATTAAATAAAGGTTTACTGCGACGAAAAAACGCCGTAACACTAACAGGTATAAATCGACACAATACATCAGTGCAATTCAATTGAACACAATTTCGGTGTGTTCTGAACGATTAGTTTTAACACTTACCCTGCAGATACAGGAGAATTACAATAAACCCTGCAAAATTCCACTCACAACACTTGGAGAACATCTTGTCAATTGAGGAAACAGATAGCGATTAGAGTTAAGATGTAAGAACGACTTTGTACTTTGTGAAATGCGAATGCGGAAGACGAAATTGTTCAATGTAGCGAAACAAAATCAGATAAATATTCATAGCAACTCGGCATAAAGTCTATATGGTGCTTTTGTAATTACACAAATCAAATATCAAACATTCTTTTAGCAAATTTAGGTCTGTTTGTGTTAAATTACTGTAAATAATGGCACTTTAAGATATGTTATATCTTTGCTATAATAAATATCATGGCTATATTTGGAGTAATTCTTCTCCAAGTTTGCCTTAGTGGTTGATGATTATAGTAGACGATTTTGATAATAAATAAGCAATAATTACGAATGATATATTGCTTTTTGAAGGAATTGTATAAGATTATATTTCTATATTTTATTCACGAACTATTATTTTGGGGTTCGTGTATTTTATATACACTGTAAATGTGTTTCTAATACATGTGTGTCATTAAAAATTGTTCATGGTTATTTTACATGTTTACAAGTTTTCTAATTCCAATAGTAACACAGAACAAAGAGATTATTCCGTGACTAGTAAAAAGGAGAATTATGTATTACGTCACTAAATATACCATAGTCTACGAGGCAATTATTGTAGTTCAATCTATGGTTATGGCTCCATTTATTTATTGCCTAGTTTACCATTTCTAGCTTCTATTCATTGATTATACGAGTCAGCATTTCTGTTGGTTTCTGTGAACTTCTGATCACTCAAACTTTGAATTCTCATTGTCTTATGTACTAAATATGTAATTACGTAAATAATTGTTCTATTCAGGTTGAGAACTTTCTGTTTGGTTGTCCAATAAATGTATACACTTGTTTTCTATTTTAAGATTATCCACTAAATATGCTAAACGGACTTCATACAAGAGCGTCCAATAATGTCACATTAAATTCCAGTTTCCTTTTGATTTTCGTAGTCCTTCTGTACTTCATTTAGATGACTATATAGATGATCATCATTTTCTTCCTTCCCAGGCTTTTTGAGAGCTGTATACGTCGACTGTTCATTTCCCACTTGTTCATAATTGTTGACATCATCTTTGTCAGGATTTTCATAAATATCTTTTGAATTCTTTCTTCCCTTGGTCTTGTTCTCCAAGTTTTCCTTTGTGGCTGATGATTTCAGTCGGCGAATTTGGTAGATAGAATAAGCAAGGATAAGGAGTAAAATTATCACGACAATTGCCAATACTATAATTCCAACAAGATATTTTTCAGAACAATCATCATTTTCCACCGTACCTGAAACTTGAAATGATTAAGATAATTACCATTGATTAAACAATTTACAACTTTTTTCGCTCGCTATCTTGTTTTAAGTAAATGAATGTAATCCCTGAACAAATTATATACCAGGTTGCCGTCAACTCATTTTACTTTCATTTATATTTCACAATTAAACTCATTTACGGAGCAGCAGATGGCTGTCAACTTTAGAAGTGTTGACATTAATAGGGGAAGAAAATTCAACTACGAACATCTCAATTCTATTCATTTTCCTCCAAATACAAGACTACTACATATAATGAAAATAATTAAACATTTTTTCCACTCAGATAAATACTGGTTGATAAATAGTGCTTAGTAAGGCCCTCCTATACTCTCTGTTTTACAGACATATTGTGTGAGA
Organism: Trachythela sp. YZ-2020; assembly: GCA_016169945.1. Taxonomy (NCBI): domain Eukaryota; kingdom Metazoa; phylum Cnidaria; class Anthozoa; order Malacalcyonacea; family Clavulariidae; genus Trachythela; species Trachythela sp. YZ-2020. The sequence continues at coordinate 7,037,383 of JADLSH010000389.1, forward strand.
TATATTGTTGCACTTTAAATAGATTTTAAGTATTTAAGCGTACCTGCGCCTGGCGTTGTCATTTTCCCTGTCATTGTCCCTGTTATTTTTTCGACTGTTGTTGAAGCAGGGCTCCAATCTGTGGAGTAATATTCACCCTAGAGTGAAGTGTTGAAGATAGATAGTTATTGGACTAAATTGTAACGTGCAGATAGCAGCTAAAGAATAAGTTTCCATTTTGGCAGGCTAATAAGTTGTTTAAATAACATGTCAAAATGGATTAAAATATGCCCAGGATTTGAGATCAAATTGATAAAATCCAAAAACGGCGGCTTTATTATAATTTTAATAATAATTCGTTATTGTATATATTTGGATTTCTCAACTGCATGTCATCTCATTATTAGGTTAATTTACATGCAGTAATACCTTGTCATTAGGAAAAATCCTTTGAAAAATACTGTAACTAGTGCCAGGCTCCAGCGGCCCATTATAATAATTACTTGTAGGTGATCTGCGTCTTCGTGATGTTGTCTTAGTTGAATTTCTGCCATCGCCAAGTACAAACATGTTTTCATCTTTGGATGTTATTACGGCAGCGATATAAGGTCTCTGGACAGTTGATTTCCTTGCCTCAGTGTACGTCACTAAGTCATTCTTATCGTAACTGCTAGGTGACTTAGGTTCTTCGCCGTTTTTTCTTTTCAAAGCCACGACGTAAAAATGCCTACAAACAAATTTCTATCTGATAAGTGCACTTCTAAGTCACAGGATAGGGCTTAGAGTCCTGTGTAGGTAGTCGTTACTGCTAAATGGCTTCTTTCAAGTTTCTGTGTGGTATTTCAAATGTTTAGGACTTACGTAAAATTTCCTGAAGGAATCTGTAATGTGAAAGTTAATGTACTTTCTGTTCCATTTTTGCCCCCTGCGGTTTGTTCTGTAAGAAAATATGTAAATTTATGAATTCTCTAATTGACTATTAAATATGTAACAATTAGTAAAGCTAGGTGTATACGTATAAATATCAAAGCTGAAATTAATGAATATCAAAAACGTTTGAAGCATTTGATTTTAATTAAAACATACAAGAAAACCCAAAGGTTGTAAGTGAATATAACAAAAGCAGCAAGGTTGCAAAACTACATTTTCAGTTTGTAAAGATTTGCTTTTCCTCGTGGTGAAGAGATCTCATAATGAAAAGGAAGCACTTACCTCCATTTGTAAATATCCCTTCACTTTTACTGTAGACTCCGGGACCAACTTTAGTACTTGCAAGAACACGAACATAATATTTTGTTGAGGCGTTCAAATTATTGATGACTAACATATTTTCCTCTGTAGTATATTCCTTAAAGCAAGGTTTAGTTTCTTCATGTGAAATACACACAGTATAATTGACGATCTCGCCATTTCTTTTGTCTTTTTCAGGAGGATCCCATGTGACAGATAATGATGATGAGTTTTCTGCAGTGACTTTGATATTCAGTGGAGGACCTTCTGGAACTAAAAATCAAATGAGATAATAAATGGTAAGTTGTTTCTTGTAAAATAGAATGTTTTTATTGGTTAGAGGTTGTGCATGTTTGGATAGGAGAGTAACAATGCATGATAATTCTGCTGAATGTCAGCTAAGGTGTGCAAGATCATCACCAATGTGTGCGAGTGTTGTTCCATTCCAACATAACCAGCGTGCCAGCCTGCCATGTTTGCTAACGCTTGCAGACAGAAACGCTTAGAAGACAAAATTTATCTGTCTATTAACCCATCTAAAAAGCCCTTGCAACATAGGTAACGTAAACCTTAAAACAAGTGCAGCTACTGATTTAAAGAGAAATGGGAGATATCGTCGCACCCAAGTCAAAAAATAGTTCAACAAATGGCCAAAGCGTCTACTTCATTCTTACCGTCCTGAAATGTTTCGAACGAAGTATTAGTCTCTTCACCAAAGCCATGTTTATTTCCAGCAGCTACGGAAATTTCATATTTTGTGTACGGAGTGAGAATATCTATTTCATATTTATGGTCAGTTACGGTAATATTCAGTTCAAGGGAGTTATTTTTCTTCAGTTTAATCGAAAATCGTGAAACACCACCATATCCTTGATTCTTAGGAGCTAGCCAAAATAATCCAACACTTCTGGACTTGATGTTAGTGACCGTGAGGTTTGTAGGTTTGTCTGGAAACAGGGCTGGAAAGAAAGGAAATCACAGGATAAAATATAATTTCCATATCATTACTGATTCACTTATCAACTAACGAACTCATGATCAGATCTTCAATACAAAAAAATAATATAACTTACTATCACCACAGATCTCAATTCTCATACACGGCTGACCTTTATCTGATAATGGAATAAACCGTAAAGCTCTTGTTATTATGCCATTTAAACTTCTTATGGCTGCATCATTGTAAGCATTTTTGTTCCCTTGAAATATCTAAAGACAACAACGTGTTACAATAATAGGTCTATTAAGTGTATGCATGCAATGAAGAAATATTTTTATTGATTTAATTAGTTATACCGTTCCAATGCATGTATAAACCTCGAAAGCAATACATTAATTACCTTTTGATTCCCAGTTTGAGCTTGTTTCCAGTTTATCAAATCATCAGTATAATTAACGTTAAATGACTTCACCCATTTGGCACTTGTACTATCACCAAATGTTGAAACAGTCAAGAGCACATAAAGTCTTCCAAAGTCCACTTGAAGATAATGTTTGTTATCCGAGACAGGAGCACACCAAGAACTACCACTAGATATCCTTGCATCAGAAGCATTGTGACCTTCTGAAGAACCTGAGGCAGTGAATGACGAATCTGGAATTATTTGTTTGTCTTCTAACAGTGAACTGTCACAAATATGACCTGCAATAAACAGTATAAATGTTACGGTCCTTATTTTCATATCTCATCTCTTCTACCCTATTCTATTCTGTTCTTCCAACCTTTGTTCACGTCATCCACCTATCTAAATACTTACATTTTATGTAAGAAAGCTCAGAGCAACTTCCATTAGAAGCAATAATTGAACACTGGGATAAATCTATCTCTCCACCATTACAGTCTATACTTCCAGAAAATAGTGCGTCTTTGGCGTCCGATGGAGCGGCCATATTAACAAGAGAGTATGCACCTGTGTAACCCAGTTGACGACAAACAATATCCTTGGCGCTGTTCTTTAAACTTTGCCAACAAACATTCTTGGTTCCACTATCAGTGATAATTTGTACAAAACCTTCGTTTGGTAGAGATGAGTGCGACAGAGACACGTCATTCACTACAAAAACACAACAAAAGAGAGAATTGTGAAAATTTAGCCGAAGTTTCTGCTTTCTCCAAGTGTGTCGTAACAATCAATAAATATACATGGGCTTAAATATACACTGAGTAGCTAGAGCTATCATAGCTTACGCCGTAGACCCAGCAGAAACACGTTTCTTTAGGGGTCTACGAATCAACGAACAAAAGCTTGCCCAGCTTACGTCACATCCGTTTCAGGCTTTGGGTAAATGAACTTTAATCTATTCAAATTTATGTGCTGCGCGTCTGTGTGAAAGCGTCGAGCTTTGAGCAATACAAATGTATTTCAATTTCCAATTCTTGGACAGCAAGGAGAACATACGAAAAGAGTTACACGCTTCTTCATCTTCCTTCGCTTCTCCATTTTACCCTCAAATAGCGTTTGCAAACCTGTCTGGCGTTGATAAACAAACGGAGAGGCTTCAAAGAACGGTTATGTGAGCTGGACAAGACTCTAACGAACGTTCACGAAACAATATTAAATGCTATTGGCATACCACTGAAAGTCAAGCGAAATGTCGTGAGGAAATTAGGATTTGAGCCGACGTGCGAGAAAGTTCATAGCTGCCGTTCGAATGAAATCAACTTGTCTTCAACTGAAATTGGACGCGGTTGCATAAATTAAAGTTAATTTACTCAAAACCTGATACGGATGTGACGTAGGCAGAAGCTTTTCTTCGTTGTTGCGTAGACCAGGCTATAGCTATCATGCATGTAGTACAAGACTGATTTGGTCAATCTAGGCTGCACGTTGGTTAATATGTAGATTTCCTTTCTTACAGAAAGAACATAATTCATATGCACTCCCCAACATATTCTAGTGAATATATAGTTTCAAAAATCTACAGCCAATAATTACTTGCGACTCACTTGATAAGAAATATGTTATATAGATCCTAAGTTCTTCATATGAAATTGAGGACAATATCAATATAGTTTATTTATTATTCACATGAGAGTACTTGTAGTTTCAGTATGCCAAACTCTGCAGGTTTTTTCTGGGTACCCTGGTCTCCTCGTGTTGCAACACTGGATGGATAGGGGGAATGACCCTTAATGGACCAGTTTAGACAGATCTGATAAAGTCATCCAGTGTAAAGAAAATCAAATTTAGTTTAAGTTTAATGACCGGAGACAATCATCACTACACTGCAACTTATCAATCAAACCTACCACATAATTGATATGGTGTTGGTGTATCAATACATTGATACTCGAAGTAAAGATATTTTTTCAATCCAGGACAAGCATCACCAGAGAACAAGTTGTCATCCACAGTTATACTACACTCATGTTGACCATCACATAGGCTCTTTACAAGACATGTTACATTAACTTCACAACTATAATCATCACTCAAACCACATGTCTTTGTGTCAGGCAATCCACGGTAAGATGCATTCTTGACCACCATGTACTGATCTTTAGGACAGTTGACGTCACTTGTTGTTTTCCCATAACATGTCACTGAACCTTGAACAGAATAAAATGATTTTGTTTCGTTGAGCAAACTGCTAACAGATAGGACAATGATATATTTTGCAGAATTGATTGTAACTACTAAAATATTTACACCTAGAAAGAACTTTTGAACTTTGCACGCAGTTTGAAGTTTCAGTTCGTTCGCTACTCTGGTTTAAGTAAATGTAGGCTAGTAAAGCTCTGTTGAATTGGGTCGTGAATGCAATTTACGGGCTTTGTATTCATTTACTTAAAACCAAAGTAGCGAGCGCGAAAACATGTTTGATTACATGCAGTTATTAAAAACAATAAATGCACATGCATAGTATATATAGTATGTACTGTATTATATACAAAAAGATTATTGCAAGTTCCAAATTTAGCATTCAGTCTCGTACATCAGTGCCACACAAATCACAAGTTCACATCTACAATTATATATAGCTGCATGTCAATGCTATTTTCGGCTTGGCAAGGGATTAGAACAAGTAAAAGAAAAAAGTAAGTTCCATGTAAAAAAGTGGAAGGGAAAGACAAGAAATTGCATTGGTTGCTAGCATTATAGTATTTAGTAGAAAATACAAGACGAATTTTTCTGTAATAAACTGCCGTGGTGTGTGTCTAAACATCTCAGAAAGGATACTATACCTACACTGAACAGTGGTCCCCAAATTTGAGAATATTAATGTAAGTACTGACTACTGAAGTCTTCAGATAGAAAAGAGATGTTTTGCAGAAACTTACCAAAATTGAAACGTTTATCCTCAGCGTCGTTACATGTTGTCGTCAGTCCGATATAGGGATCTATTCCATAATTATCAGCAAGTGGTTTATGTGTTTTAGGGACTGCACACCAGGTCTGAAATGAACTCTTACCATACCCTTTATAATATACAGATAAACCTCCCCAAGAGGTCTGGGTTATAGCACGATAGATGCCAGTCTTCTGAGCACAAGCAGAATTGTCTAAATTGTCGCTAACGTAAAGATAAAACATATCAAGAAGATAACCAGAATCACCCTTAGCATAGACAGCAAGACATCCCCGTCTTTTCAAATTGAACATGGCTCCATTATCACGAAACCGAAACTGAGCAGCTTCATCCAGACAGTTGTTGGAAAGTTCTACGTGTGATAAACTTCCCCATGAAGAATCTGACGACTGTATTTTACTTGTGTCATATATACACATTCCTGTCTTTACATGTTTCACAAAGAAACCTGCAGCACCTGAAAAAAGACATAATAATTCAAAACTCAAGAACATTTCGTTGCGCGTATCTAATGTTAGAGAGAATGGAAACTTCTGATGCTGTCTTTTGACCAAACAACAACAACAACAATAATTTTTTTACCAAAGATATAATAGTTAGAGTTAAAGATGAAGTAAAATATAGATATATAATGAAATACTGGCCCATAGAAATAATCTAAATGATTAAAAATTTAAGGTCAGTTAATTGTTAAATTTGTAAAACATATAGAATACACAATACAACATAATTATACACTTACACACAGACCACCCTAAATTAAGAAATATAAATCTTGATAATATGAAAAACAATAGCAACGACAACGTCTTGACTAAGAGAATGTGTCATAATCAAGTTTTCTTTAATTATGCTTAAATGACTCAATGAAAAGAGATTAAATATTTTCGTCAACAGATTCCATACCGTTGGACCCTGCTCCAAACCATTCCAAACCTTTGCAATATAGAAAGGTTTCAATGTTGTTTCATAAATATTACCCCAAATTATTAACCCATAGGTAAAAATGGATGTAGTAAGCCGTACTATACATATTTTTAACATATCTAACTTGACGTAATGACGTATTTTGGATAATAATCCAATGCTTCTTGAACCCAGGTTTTGCAACATGGCTCTTCCAAGATAGATTTTGTCAACATAAATGCCCATGCAAGTACTTGATAGAAGAATAACATTGCAAATTATTATCATCAATTCGGCTTTATACAATACTATTAAGTGATATCTTCGTTTGAAGTGGTAAAGTATAACATATTTAGATTTTTGAACGTTTAAGGAAAGCTTGTTTGTACATAACCAAACATTTATTTTATTCAGTCAGTTCCTTATTGACATTGGCAGAAATGATTGATAAATTCTTTTGTTCACAAAAAAGATTTGCATCATCTTCAAATAAATGAAATTCAAAGAATGTAGAGCATTTTTGAAAATCATTGATGTACATGAGAAGGAACAATAAAGGACCAAGCACAGATCCTTGTAGAACTTCACAAATAACATACAAATCTGATTCCACTGTATTTACAGTAACAAACTGTTTTCATAAAACACAAAACAATAGACACTCCGTAAATTGATCATAACATTTTAATTCTCTACGTTTCGACTATGTATTTACAGTCCTCTTCAGGAGAATGCAACGCTTTCAAAAAATTGAAAAAAGCCAACTTGTTTACACGCAGGTATGCCACGAATGGCATAGAACTGCAGTTTCTTCAAAAGAATATTGTGGTTTATTGTCTCAAATGCTTTACTGAAATGAAGACAACGACAAATCAAGACAAACCAAAACAACAATTTTTTCATAAAATCTTTGTAATTTTCATAATCAGTGTTAAAGCCTGGTTCACAAACCAGGAACGAATGACATATCAACGTTTGCCTTTGTAAAACCGATCCCATAATAGTCACATACGTTTGTTTCTGAGTCCACTCATTCGCATGCATCAGGAGGAGAATAATCGTCGACAAAATTACTAGTGTGAACCAGGCTTTAACTTTGCCTAAAGAAGAATCTTTTCTGTATCTATAAATGCTAACGACAAAAGTGAAATTCTCTGCCTTTTCTGAATAAATAAAGATGCTAATTCCGCACTCCGCATGCAAACAAACTCGGCAAAATTCCAAAGTGTAAAACGAAATCGCGGTGCATTCTGAGAAAGTGCAAAATATGGCATTTAACTGAGGAAAATTCTGAAAATAGAGGTCGTAGTTAGACTTGTACCACCTGCATAGACAACCTAAGTAATTTCCTAACCAAATGAAATTGAAGTGAAGCTCGTACATTCTTCGCCACTCTACTGTATAATGACATGCATTAAGTTAATGCTAATGTAAATCAGGAAGTAAATAGGTCGCGACAATATCCAACTCTCGAAAATTGTTTTAAAGTGAAATACAGAATTAAAATCTATATACCACTTGAGTTTACCAATATAGAAGCAACACATTGACATACAGCACATATAATATTTAAATATGTTTTTATGACATAGCAAACTCATGATAATGATTACTAAAATCTATACATAGACAAATCAGGTCAGTTTGCTTTTTCACTTGACATTGTATCCATATGAATCACGTATAAGTAATGTTACTCGTTATCTTTGTATATTTATTGCAATATGAAGGTCGTATGTCAGATACATGTAGTAGATGTGCCTTTCATTTTTCATACGTTCCCTCGTGAAATAAAGGTTTACTGTTATGAAGATGATATGCTACGATATTATTAAATAAAGGTTTACTGCGACGAAAAAACGCCGTAACAGGTATAAATCGACACAGTACATCAGTGCATTGTCAATTGAACACAATTCCGGTGTGTTCTGAACGATTAGTTTTAACACTTACCCTACAGATACAGGAAAATTACAATAAACCCTGCAAAATTCCACTCACAACACTTGGAAAACTAAAGATTAGAGTTCAGGAAACTTACCTTGCAGAAACAGCAAAATCACAATCAGTGTTACAGAATGAAAACACTTTGGAAACATCTTCTGTAATTGAGGAACCTGACTTCAATTTGGTCTTGCGAAATCATAGAATGAACTACGTTATAAAAGCGGAAGACGAAATGAAGCAACGTAGCGATACAAAATAAGATAAATATTCATAGAAACCACGCATGAAGTCTGTGGTGCTTTTGAAGTTAAACAAATAGACAATATCCAACATTCCTGCATGTTGTTGTTGTTGTTGTTGTTGCTGTTGTTGTTGTTGTTGTTGTTGTTGTTGTTGTTGTTGTTGTTGTTGTTATAAAATCAGTGTAATAATAGCACTTTAAAGCTCGAGACTTATAACCCAAAGACTATAAGTACTATACATGGCTATATATAGAGTATAAAATCGAGTTACACTTTCAAAGATTAGTCAAAGCTACTGTTTTTATTTAAATTATTCTGAGATATGACTAAGCAATTTTTGCATCCAGCTGGGATCAATTTTTATGGTGGCCAAGAAGTCTGATCACGACTTAATATTTTGTTGATTTAATATTTTTATCAAGAGAATTCCATACCGTTGGACCCTGTTCCAAACCGTTCCAAACTTTGGAATATGCAAAGGTTGCAATGTTGTTTCATAAATATTACCTCAAATTATTAACCCATAGGTAAAAATAGGTACGCTAAGCGTACATGTATCTGCTCATGGTGAGGCCACAGTTGCCCATGAAGGAGTAATATTCAAATTCTTCATTTGACGAGAGTCGGAGTGATGTGATCATGCTTATGGATTAAAATAGAAGACTGTTACAATAGTCTATCCTTGACATTATTAGTGCTTGTACCAAATACTTTATATCTTCATAGCTTAAAAACTTTCGAATGCGTCTAATGTTATGAAGATGATATACTACGATATTATTAAATAAAAGTTTACTGCGACGAAAAAACGCCGTAACAGGTATAAATCGACACAATACATCAGTGCAATTCAATTGAATACAATTTCGGTGTGTTCTAAGTGATTAGTTTTAGCACTTACCCTGCAGATACAGGAGAATTACAATAAACCCTGCAAAATTCCACTCACAACACTTGGAGAACATCTTGTCAATTGAGGAAACAGATAGCGATTAGAGTTAAGATGTAAGAACGACTTTGTACTTTGTGAAATGCGAATGCGGAAGACGAAATTGTTCAATGTAGCGAAACAAAATCAGATAAATATTCATAGCAATAAAGTCTATATGGTGCTTTTGTAATTACACAAATCAAATATCAAACATTCTTTTAGCAAATTTAGGTCTGTTTGTGTTAAATTACTGTAAATAATGGCACTTTAAGATATGTTATATCTTTCACGAAGGCTATAATAAATATCATGGCTATATTTAGAGTAATTCTTCTCCAAGTTTGCCTTAGTGGTTGATGATTATAGTAGACGATATTGATAAATAAATAAGCAATAATTACGAATGATATATTGCTTTTTGAAGGAATTGTATAAGATTATATTTCTATATTTTATTCACGTACTATTATTTCAGGGTTTGTGTATTTTATATACACTGTAAATGTGTTTCTAATACATGTGTGTCATTAAATTTGTTCATGGTTATTTTACATGTTTACAAGTTTTCTAATTCCAAATTAGTAACACAGAATAATGAGATTATTCCGTGACTAGTAACAAGGAGAATTATGTATTACGTCACTAAATACACCATAGTCTAAGAGGCAATTATTGTAGTTCCATCTATCGTTATGGCTCCATCTATATTGCCTTGTTTCGACAGTGTTTATATATAGGATGTCTTTCCCATTTCTAGCTTCTATTTATTCGTTATACGAGTCAGCAACTTTGAATTCTCACTGTTCTATGTATTAAATATGTAATTACGTAAATATTTGTTCTATTCAGGTTGAGAACTTTTAGTTTGGTTGTCCAATAAATGTATAAACTTGTTTTCTATTTAAGTTTATCTGCACTAAATATGCTAAACGGACTTCATACAAGAGCGTCCAATAATGTCACATCAAATTCCAGTTTCCTCCTGATTTTCGTAGTCCTTCTGTACTTCATTTAAATGACTATATAGATGATCATCATTTTCTTCCTTCCCAGGCTTTTTGAGAGCTGTATACGTCGACTGTTCATTTCCCACTTGTTCATAATTGTTGACATCATCTTTGTCAGGATTTTCATAAATATCTTTTGAAATATTTCTTCCCTTGGTCTTGTTCTCCAAGTTTTCCTTAGTGGCTGATGATTTAAGTCGACGAATTTGGTAGATAGAATAAGCAAGAATAAGGAGTAAAATTACCACGACAATTGCTAATACTATAATTCCAACAAGATATTTTTCAGAACCATATCCATTTCAGAACGCGTATCTAATGTTAGAGAGAATAGAAGCTTCTGATGCTGTCTTTTGACCAAACAACAACAACAACAATAATAATCCCGCCCATAGAAATAATTTAAATGATTAAAAATTTAAGGTCAGTTAATTGTTAAATTTGTAAAACATATAGAGTACACAATACAACATAATTATACACTTAGACACAGACCACCATAAACTATAAGCAATAAAAATTTTGACAACACTTGGAAAACTAAAGATTAGAGTTCAGGAAACTTACCTTGCAGAAACAGCAAAATCACAACCAGTGTTACAGATTGAAAACACTCTGGAAACATCTTCTTTAATTGAGAAACCTGACTTCAATTTGGTCTTGCGAAGTTATAGAATGAACTACGTTATAAAAGCGGAAGACGAAATGAAGCAACGTAGCGATACAAAAGAAGATAAATATTCATAGAAACCTCGCATGAAGTCTGTGGTGCTTTTGAAGTTAAACAAATAGAAAATATCCAACATTCCTGCATCTTGTTGTTGTTGTTGTTGTTGTTGTTGTTGTTGTTGTTGTTGTTGTTGTTGTGTTGTTGTTGTTGTTGTTGTTGTTGTTGTTGTTGTTGTTGTTGTTGTTGTTGTTGTTGTTGTTGTAAAATCGGTGTGATAATAGCACTTTAAAGCTCGAGACTTGTAACCCAAAGACTATAAGTACTATACATGGCTATATATTGGAGTATAAAATCGAGTTACACTTTCAAAGAGTAGTCAAAGCTACTGTTTTTATTTAAATTATTCTGAGATATGACTAAGCAATTTTTGCATCTAGCTGGGACCAATTTTTATGGTGGCCAAGAAGTCTGATCACGACTTAATATTTTGTTGATTTGATATTTCTATCAAGAGAATTCCATACCGTTGAACCCTGTTCCAAACCGCTCCAAACTTTGGAATATGCAAAGGTTGCAATGTTGTTTCATAAATATTACCTCAAATTATTAACCCATAGGTAAAAATAGGTACGCTAAGCGTACATGTATCTGCTCATGGTGAGGCCACAGTTGCCCATGAAGGAGTAATATTCAAATTCCGGCTTCATTTGACGAGAGTCGGAGTGATGTGATCATGCTTATGGATTAAAATAGAAGACTGTTACAATAGTCTATCCTTGACATTATTAGTGCTTGTACCAAATACTTTATATCTTCATAGCTTAAAAACTTTCGAATGCGTCTAATGTTATGAAGATGATATACTACGATATTATTAAATAAAAGTTTACTGCGACGAAAAAACGCCGTAACACTAACAGGTATAAATCGACACAATACATCAGTGCAATTCAATTGAATACAATTTCGGTGTGTTCTAAATGATTAGTTTTAGCACTTACCCTGCAGATACAGGAGAATTACAATAAACCCTGCAAAATTCCACTCACAACACTTGGAGAACATCTTGTCAATTGAGGAAACAGATAGCGATTAGAGTTAAGATGTAAGAACGACTTTGTACTTTGTGAAATGCGAATGCGGAAGACGAAATTGTTCAATGTAGCGAAACAAAATCAGATAAATATTCATAGCAACTCGGCATAAAGTCTATATGGTGCTTTTGTAATTATACAAACCAAATATCAAACATTCTTTTAGCAAATTTAGGTCTGTTTGTGTTAAATTACTGTAAATAATGGCACTTTAAGATCTGTTATATCTTTCACGAAGGCTATAATAAATATCATGGCTATATTTAGAGTAATTCTTCTCCAAGTTTGCCTTAGTGGTTGATGATTATAGCAGACGATTTTGATAAATAAATAAGCAATAATTACGAATGATATATTGCTTTTTGAAGGAATTGTATAAGATTATATTTCTATATTTTATTCACGAACTATTATTTCGGGGTTCGTGTATTTTATATATACACTGTAAATGTGTTTCTAATACATGTGTGTTATTAAAAATTGTTCATGGTTATTTTACATGTTTACAAGTTTTCTAATTCCAAATTAGTAACACAGAACAAAGAGATTATTCTGTGACTAGTAACAAGGAGAATTATGTATTACGTCACTAAATACACCATAGTCTAAGAGGCAATCATTGTAGTTCCATCTATCGTTGTGGCTCTATCTATATTGCCTTGTTTCGACAGTGTCTATATATAGGATGTCCCATTTCTAGCTTCTATTTATTCGTTATACGAGTCAGCAACTTTGAATTCTCACTGTTCTATGTATTAAATATGTAATTACGTAAATATTTGTTCTATTCAGGTTGAGAACTTTTAGTTTGGTTGTCCAATAAATGTATAAACTTGTTTTCTATTTAAGTTTATCTGCACTAAATATGCTAAACGGACTTCATACAAGAGCGTCCAATAATGTCACATCAAATTCCAGTTTCCTCCTGATTTTCGTAGTCCTTCTGTACTTCATTTAAATGACTATATAGATGATCATCATTTTCTTCCTTCCCAGGCTTTTTGAGAGCTGTATACGTCGACTGTTCATTTCCCACTTGTTCATAATTGTTGACATCATCTTTGTCAGGATTTTCATAAATATCTTTTGAAATATTTCTTCCCTTGGTCTTGTTCTCCAAGTTTTCCTTAGTGGCTGATGATTTAAGTCGACGAATTTGGTAGATAGAATAAGCAAGAATAAGGAGTAAAATTACCACGACAATTGCTAATACTATAATTCCAACAAGATATTTTTCAGAACCATATCCATTTCAGAACGCGTATCTAATGTTAGAGAGAATAGAAGCTTCTGATGCTGTCTTTTGACCAAACAACAACAACAACAATAATAATCCCCCATAGAAATAATCTAAATGATTAAAAATTTAAGGTCAGTTAATTGTTAAATTTGTAAAGTATACAATACAACATAATTATACACTTAGACACAGACCACCATAAACTATAAGCAATAAAAATTTTGACAACACTTGGAAAACTAAAGATTAGAGTTCAGGAAACTTACCTTGCAGAAACAGCAAAATCACAACCAGTGTTACAGATTGAAAACACTCTGGAAACATCTTCTTTAATTGAGAAACCTGACTTCAATTTGGTCTTGCGAAGTTATAGAATGAACTACGTTATAAAAGCGGAAGACGAAATGAAGCAACGTAGCGATACAAAAGAAGATAAATATTCATAGAAACCTCGCATGAAGTCTGTGGTGCTTTTGAAGTTAAACAAATAGAAAATATCCAACATTCCTGCATCTTGTTGTTGTTGTTGTTGTTGTTGTTGTTGTTGTTGTTGTTGTTGTTGTTGTTGTTGTTGTTGTTGTTGTTGTTGTTGTTGTTGTTGTTGTTGTTGTTGTTGTTGTTGTTGTTGTTGTTGTTGTTGTAAAATCGGTGTGATAATAGCACTTTAAAGCTCGAGACTTGTAACCCAAAGACTATAAGTACTATACATGGCTATATATAGAGTATAAAATCGAGTTACACTTTCAAAGAGTAGTCAAAGCTACTGTTTTTATTTAAATTATTCTGAGATATGACTAAGCAATTTTTGCATCGAGCTGGGACCAATTTTTATGGTGGCCAAGAAGTCTGATCACGACTTAATATTTTGTTGATTTGATATTTCTATCAAGAGAATTCCATACCGTTGAACCCTGTTCCAAACCGCTCCAAACTTTGGAATATGCAAAGGTTGCAATGTTGTTTCATAAATATTACCTCAAATTATTAACCCATAGGTAAAAATAGGTACGCTAAGCGTACATGTATCTGCTCATGGTGAGGCCACAGTTGCCCATGAAGGAGTAATATTCAAATTCCGGCTTCATTTGACGAGAGTCGGAGTGATGTGATCATGCTTATGGATTAAAATAGAAGACTGTTACAATAGTCTATCCTTGACATTATTAGTGCTTGTACCAAATACTTTATATCTTCATAGCTTAAAAACTTTCGAATGCGTCTAATGTTATGAAGATGATATACTACGATATTATTAAATAAAAGTTTACTGCGACGAAAAAACGCCGTAACACTAACAGGTATAAATCGACACAATACATCAGTGCAATTCAATTGAATACAATTTCGGTGTGTTCTAAATGATTAGTTTTAGCACTTACCCTGCAGATACAGGAGAATTACAATAAACCCTGCAAAATTCCACTCACAACACTTGGAGAACATCTTGTCAATTGAGGAAACAGATAGCGATTAGAGTTAAGATGTAAGAACGACTTTGTACTTTGTGAAATGCGAATGCGGAAGACGAAATTGTTCAATGTAGCGAAACAAAATCAGATAAATATTCATAGCAACTCGGCATAAAGTCTATATGGTGCTTTTGTAATTATACAAACCAAATATCAAACATTCTTTAGCAAATTTAGGTCTGTTTGTGTTAAATTACTGTAAATAATGGCACTTTAAGATCTGTTATATCTTTCACGAAGGCTATAATAAATATCATGGCTATATTTAGAGTAATTCTTCTCCAAGTTTGCCTTAGTGGTTGATGATTATAGCAGACGATTTTGATAAATAAATAAGCAATAATTACGAATGATATATTGCTTTTTGAAGGAATTGTATAAGATTATATTTCTATATTTTATTCACGAACTATTATTTCGGGGTTCGTGTATTTTATATATACACTGTAAATGTGTTTCTAATACATGTGTGTTATTAAAAATTGTTCATGGTTATTTTACATGTTTACAAGTTTTCTAATTCCAAATTAGTAACACAGAACAAAGAGATTATTCTGTGACTAGTAACAAGGAGAATTATGTATTACGTCACTAAATACACCATAGTCTAAGAGGCAATCATTGTAGTTCCATCTATCGTTGTGGCTCTATCTATATTGCCTTGTTTCGACAGTGTCTATATATAGGATGTCCCATTTCTAGCTTCTATTCATTCGTTATACGAGTCAGCAACTTTGAATTCTCACTGTTCTATGTATTAAATATGTAATTACGTAAATATTTGTTCTATTCAGGTTGAGAACTTTCAGTTTGGTTGTGCAATAAATGTGTACACTTGTTTTCTATTTAAGTTTATCCACTAAATGTCCAATAATGTCACATTAAATTCCAGTTTCCTCCTGATTTTCGTAGTCCTTCTGTACTTCATTTAGATGACTATATACATGATCATCATTTTCTTCCTTCCCAGGCTTTTTGAGAGCTGTATACGTCGACTGTTCATTTCCCACTTGTTCATAATTCACATCATCTTTGTCAGGATTTTCATAAATATCTTTTGAATTTTTTCTGTCTTTGGTCTTGTTCTCCAAGTTTTCCTTAGTACTTGATGACTTGGCACGATTTCGATAAACCAAATATGCGATAATAACGAATGAAATGACCAGGAGAATTGTTACGACTATAATTCCTGCAAGATATTTTTCACCATCTTCTTCACCTAAAAATTGAAATGATTTAGAGGATACTTATACACACATGGTAAAACGCTGTAGTAACTTTGAATGCTTTTTTGGTATTTGTTTGGTGTTTCTCTGGTGTATGAAATCGTCAGGATAAACCGATTTAAGACAAAATATCATTTTCAGCCCACAATTTTAAGTTAAACATACTTCGACGAACAAAAGCATCGTTGGCAATAACGATTTCAGAAATAAACAAGACAAGATATCTTGATGTCTTGTTTAATAATAAGAGTGCACAAGATGCTTCTGTTTGAGTACGTTTCTTATAAGATTTATAATGAGGAAGAGAAGTGAAGATAAATTCTGCATTACCTGTATCTTTTACTACCGAAATTGTATGAGTTGTGCTTTGAAATCGATCTCGGATGTGACAAATATATTTTCCAAAACTGTTTTGGTCTTTCACTGTTACAACAAGTAAAGAACTGCGATGGGGGTTGTCCTTTTCCATAAAACTTTCCAATGGCTTCTGGTCTTTTTCCCATCTGAAAGTAATTGGAGGTTCACCTTGAGCAGAACACAGTAGGTTGACAAGATCACCTTCCTTTGCCTTTATGTCACCACTGGACATGTTGGTCAATACACGAGGGCTACCTGGGAAACAGAAAAACAAGAAATATCTGAATTTTTTTATAATGAGTATACTTTAACCATAAAAATGTACAATGATTAACGGATTTCATCATGACTTCGTAATGTTACAAGCAGACACGATTTAAGTCATCTATAAATACAGCAAAGTTGTTTTGGAAGATATATACCTGTATATTCACTTGTTTTTGAAGCAGGATTCCAGTCTGTGGAGTAGTAATCATGCTATAGTAAAGAAGGTGATAATTTATTTATCTTTCGCATCTGTGCCACAATGCTTCTAGACCTCGCTGCTTTAAACTTCTGGATTTAACCGAATTTAAGTATATTACCCCTGGGTAACGTCAGAAGTTTTCTTTTGGTAAGGAGAATTTGGAGAAGGAAATCTTAAGTATGGTAACCATAGATATAATGGTAACCATAGATATAATCTATTATATAGATATAATTTATTATATGGATGTATGATACCTTGTCATTGAGTATAATCCTTTGAAAAATACTGTAACTAGTGCCAGGTTCCAGCGGGCCATTATAATAATCACTTGAGGTAGATCTGCGTCTTCGTGATGTTGGATTACTTGTATTTCTGCCATCACCAAGTATAAACATGTTTCCCTGAGCACCGCTGGATGTAACTATTGCAGCGATATAGGGTTTCGGATTGGTTGATTTTTCAGTCTCAGTATACGTCACCAACTCATTGTTCTTATAACTACCAGATGATTTAGGTTCTTTACCGTCTTGTAATTTCAAAGCCACAACGTAAAAATGCCTACAAATAAATTGCCTTCTTCACATTTCATAACCGAATAACATACTGTACCAAGTCTTTATCTTCAATTTAATACAATTACAATAGTAACTTGTAGTGTCCAAATTTGGAGTCAAATCACTTGTTGAAAAACTATTTTCTGAATGTCTCAACCGGGAATATAGGCGCTATAAGTTCCCTAATAATAGATAGTTGGTCTTAGATTTTGCTTTGTAGTGTTTGTAACCTAGAACTAATGCATGATACCATCAGAAAGTCAATGAACTTACACGAACGTTTTTGATGGAATTTCCAATGAAAATGTAAGTGTACTTGATGTCACGGCTGTGGCCTTCTTTGCTGCTTCTGTTGGAAAATGTGGATTCATAATAATTAAATATTTCCATAACGGGGTTTTGTTTAAGGTTGTCAGGTTGTATCCAAGCATACATGGTGAGGGGTTTAATTATGAATAAATACTTAAGTGCACACGAAACAATAGCTTGAACTCGAAGATGACAATGTGATCTTATTTAAGTTGTAGTTGGTTCATTGCCAGGTTCGACCTCGTTTCATTGTTTTATATGAACTGAAACAAATTCAGGAAGTATCTATTCTGGTACGAAACTTAGATTAGGCAAAGATTAAATTCTGAATAGACGTTTCCTTATAACCACAGACAAAATCTCAATGTACATGTTGTACTTACTTCCATTCGTAAGAAATCCTTTACTTTCACTGTAGTTTCCATGACCAACTTTAGTACTTGCAAGAACCCGAACATAATATTTTGTTGAAGGATTCAAATCTCTGACGACCCATTCTCTTTTGCTGGTACTTGTGATAAATGTCTGAAAGCAAGGACCATTTTCTGACTGTGAAACACACGCAGTATAACCGATAATGACGCCATTTTGTTTACTTTTCTCAGGAGGGTCCCAGGTGAAAGACAATGATGATGCACTTCTTGATGTGGTTTTGATGTTCAATGGAGGACCGCTTGGAGCTAAAGAACAAAACCGAGGTTTGTATAGAAATTTATATAAACTAGACATTTTTCTCTTTAAGAAATGTAGAAGATATCTTGGTAGAAACATTAACATTTAAGAAAATTGCTTAAACTAGATAGAAAGACACAAGGTTTGTGCTTTTGTTTTGAGTCATGTCAATGACGTTTCGGAGGATAAAAACTAAGAACATTGCATTGCGTGTCGGTTTCTGTAGAAATTTTGCCTGGTTTGAATGTTGGGATTCACTGACTTGGCTATAAATAGCTGACAGCCTTGGATTAGTAAGGTTGAAATTAATTGATCTTTTAACTCTGACCTTCTTCAGATGTTATGAACGAAGTATTAGTCTCTTCACCAAAACCATGTTTATTTCCAGCAGCTACGGAAATTTCATATCTTGTGTACGGAGTGAGAATGTCTATTTCATATTTATTGTCAATTACGGTAATATTCAGTTCAAGGGAGTTATTTTTCTTCAGTTTAATCGAAAATCGTGAAACACCACCATATCCTTGATTCTTAGGAGCTAGCCAAAATAATCCAACACTTCTGGACTTGATGTTGGTGACCGTGAGGTTTGTAGGTTTGTCTGGAAACAGGGCTGGAAAGAAAGGAAATCACAGTATAAAATATAATTTCCATATCATTAATTCACTTATCAACTTACGAACTCATGATCAGACCTTCAATACAAAAAATTAGTGTAACTTACTATCACCACAGATCTCAATTCTCATACACGGTTGAACTTCATATGATAATGGAATAAACCGTAATGCTCTTGTTTTTATGCCATTTAAACTTCTTATGGCTGCATCATTGTAAGCATTTTTGTTCCCTTGAAATATCTAAAGACAACAACGTGTTACAATAATAGGTCTATTAAGTGTATGCATGCAATGAAGAAATATTTTTATTGATTTAATTTAGTTATACCGTTCTTTTCTACCACTAATGCATGTAATAGCAATAAATTTATTACATTTTGATTCCCAGTTTGAACTTGTTTCCAGTTTATCAAATCAACAGTATAATTAACGTGAAATGACTTCACCCATTTGGCACTAGCACTATCTCCAAATGTTGAGACAGTCAAGAGCACATAAAGTCTTCCAAAGTCCACTTGAAGATAATGTTTGTGATCCGAGACAGGAGCACACCAAGAACTACCACTAGATATCCTTGCATCAGAAGCACTGTGACCTTCTGAAGAAGCTGAGGCAGTGAATGACGAATCTGGAATTCTTTGTTTATCTTCTAACAGTGGCCTGTCACAAATATGACCTGCAATAAACAATATAATGTTACGGTCCTTATTTATATATCTCTTCTACCCTTTTTTTCCGTTTGTGTATTCTATTCAGTTCTTCCAACCTTTGTTCACGTCATCTATGTATCTAAATACTTACATTTTATGTAAGAAAGCTCAGAGCAACTTCCATTAGAAGCAATAATTGAACATTGGGATAAATCTATCTCTCCACCATTGCAGTCTATACTTCCAGAAAATAGTGCGTCTTTGGCGTCCGATGGAGCGGCCATATTAACAAGAGAGTATGCCCTTGTGTAACCCAGTTGACGACAAACAATATCCTTGGCGCTGTTCTTTAAACTTTGCCAACAAACATTCTTGGTTCCACTATCAATGATAATTTGTACAAAACCTTCGTTTGGTAGAGAGGAGTGCGACAGAGACAGGTCATTCACTACAAAAACACAACAAAAGAGAGAACTGTGAATATTTAGCCGAAGTTTCTGCTTTCTCCAAGTGTTTCGTAACAATCAATAAATATACATGGGCTTAAATATACACTGAGTCGAGGTATCATGCATGGAGCTAAAAAATTGTAGTACAAGACTGATACTATATGCCATAAATGACTTGTGACCCACTTGGTAAGAAATATGTTATATATAGATCCTAAGTTCTTCATATGAAATTGAGGACAATATCAATATAGTTTATTCTTATATTCACATGTGAAGAGAGTACTTGGAGTTTCAGTATACCTTGCTCTGCAGGTTTTTTCTGGGTACCCTGGTTTCCTCGTGTTGTAACACTGGATGGATAGGGGGAATGACCCTTAATGGACCAGTTCAAGATCTGATAAAGTCATCCAGTGTAAAGAAAATCAAATTTAGTTGAAGTTTAATGAGACAATCATTACTACACTGCAACTTATCAATCAAACCTACCACATAATTGATATGGTGTTGATGTATTGATACATTGATACTCGAAGTACAGATATTTTTTCAATCCAGGACAAGTATCACCAGAGAACAAATTGTCATCCACAGTTATTTTACACTCCATCCATCCATCACATAGGCTCTTAACAAGACATGTTACATTAACCTCACAACTATAATCATCACTCAAACCACATGTCTTTGTGTCAGGCAATCCACGGTAAGATGCATTCTTGACCACCATGTACTGATCTTTAGGACAGTTGGCATTCTCTACCATATTTCCATGACATGTCACTGAACCTAGAACAAAATAAAAAGATTTTGTTTCGTTGAGCAAAATGCTAACAGATAGGACAATGATATATTTTGCAGAATTGATTGTAACTACTAAAATATTTACACCTACAAAGAACTTTTGAACTTTTCACGCAGTTTGAAGTTTCAGTTTGTTCGCTACTCTGGTTTTAAATAAATGTACGCAAAGCTCTTTTGAATTGGGTCGTGAATGCAATTTGCTTGGGCTTTGCATTCATTTACTTGAAACCAAAGTAGCGAACGAAAATATGTCTGATTACATGCAGTTATTAAAAACAATAAATGCACATACATGGTATATGTCGTATAGTGATAATTAACATTATTTATATTCGATTCTACATTCGACACGTGGACAGTGCATGCTATAGTTCATTATCATTGTTATGTAAAATACATTGTTATTGTTATGTTAAGTGCCGTTAAGTTACTTTGTTTGTTTATCTATAATATAATATAGTATAGTTAATTGAGAAATAAAGTTAGGTTTTTATATAAAGTTGTGAGAGTATGAGCTCGATATACGACAGTATATATATAGTATGTACTGTATTATTTAAAGAAACATTGCAAGTTCCAAATTTAGCACTCGGTCTCGTATATCAGTGCCACACAAATCACAAGTTCGCATCGGTGGCGTGCTGGCAGGGGGGGCCGGGGGGCCATGCCCCCCCCCAGCGACGATTTTTAAAATTATATATTTATTCAAACTCCTGAATGTGTTGTTTTTTGCGCATTTTTATTTTATACGATGTTTTATAATTCTCAGAATTCCGTCAAACGCCTCCCAAAACGCAGGAAATGCCATTTCAGGGACTCTAGATTTCCAAATTTTCCCGGGGGGGGGGCAGGCCCCCGGACCCCACTAGAGGTATCGCCTCTACGACGCTTGCCCATACACAAATTGCAAGGGGGCGCCAAATTCCCAGTTGGCCTCCCCTGGCAAACACGAGCCAGCACGCCACTGGTTCGCATGCACAATTATATAATTGTCAATGATATTTTCGGCTTGGCAAGGGGTTAGAACAAGTAAAAGAAAAAAGTAAGTACCATGTAAAAAGTGGAAGGGAAAGATAAGAAATTGCATTGGTCGCTAGTATTATAGTATTTAGTAGAAAATACAACACGAATATTTCTGTAACTGCCGTGGTGTGTGTCTAAACATCTCAGAAAATATACTATATACCTACACTGAACAGTGGTCCCCAAGTTTGAGAATATAAATGTAAGTACTGAATACTGAAGTCTTGAGATAGAAAAGAGATGTATAGCAGAAACTTACCAAAATTAAAATGTTTTTCGTCAGCGTCTATACAATTTGTCGTCAATTTGATGTAAGGATCTATTCCTTGATTTTTAGCAAGTTCTGTGTGTGTTTTAGGGACTGCACACCAGTTCTGATAATTGGTCGTCAAATACGCTGCATAATATACAGATAAACCTCCCCAAGATGTCTGGGTTATAGGACGATAGATTTTCTCGCCAGGATTATAAGCACAAGCAGAATCGTCTAAACTTTTTGTGGCAGCGGGAACGTAAAGATAAAACATATCAAGACCATAACCGGAACCATACTTATAATAAGCAGCAAGACATCCCTGTCTTTTCAAGTTTAACATGGCGCCATTGTCACGAAACCGAAACTGTGCAGCTTCATCCAGACAGTTGTTGGAAAGTTCTACGTATGATATGCCTCCCCAGCCAGAACCTTCTGACTGTATCAGCGTTGTGTCATTTATACACATTCCTGTCTTTACATGTTTCACGAAGAAACCTTCTGCACCTGAAAAAACCCATAAAAATTCAAAACTCAAGAACATTTCGCTACGCGTATCTAATGTTAGAAAGAATGGAAGCTTCTGATGCTGTCTTTTGACCAAACAACAATAACAATAATTTATTTACCCAATATATAATAATTAGAGTTAAAGATGAAGTAAAATGTAGATAGATAATGAAATACTGGCCAGTACAACATTACATTTACACACAGACCACCATCAACTATAAGCAATAAAATTTTTGACAATATACAAAACAATATTGCAACGATTTTTATTTCGATACCGATACCGAATAGGTGAAAGTTAGTATCGGTCGATACCGATACCTATTTCGATACCGGAAGTGAGTACTATTAAAGTATTAATGCTGGTATCGGTCACTTCCAATACTTTGCCCATTGTGAAAAAGTAGTCTCCATTTTCCCAGTTATCATATTTAATGCTGAAATTTGAACGTTACTAACTCTAAAGCATAAATAATAAGGAATTTCAACAAGATAAAGCTGTTTCTTATTGTTTTTGGGCTAGTTGTTTGCAGCAAGGTAATTGTTAGCGTTGTAAACTGAAACAGGTACAAGTATCGAACGATTTCAAGCGATACAATACCAGGTCAGTAATCGATACCGATACCGCTGTGCGTGCCAGGGTTTCCACTTTCATGGAAATTTCCATATTTTGTGGAATTTTTGAAGTAAAATCAGGTGATATGGAATTTTTCATGGAATTGGAAAAGACATGGAAATTCTATGGAAATGTCAGTTTTCAGCAAATAATACCAATTATATTGAATACTAAGTGTTAAAAGTCCAAAAGAATATGCTAAATATCATGTTTAATCCTATTTTCAAGGACAAATCACCTATAATATGGACCTAAAGTTTCAAATTCGCCCCCGGATCAATGTTCAGATGTTTGAAACATGTGTGGGATGTCAGGAATAATATGGGTTATTGTGGGGTAAATTATGATACTTAGGGATAGCATTGGGAATTTATGGAATTTTTAGTAAATTTATGGACGTTTTTGCAGTCATATATGGAAACTGAACAAGTTTCACAAAGCTCTACCAAACCAACCACTGATAATAACATAGATGATGAAGAATTCTTCATCAATATAGTTGATGATAACTCTGGCGATGCAGATAAGTGGTATGCAACCCGTATCGCTGGTACACAGATTAATCTGTGCTGGTATCGAATACCGAGTACTCGGCGTTATCGCCCAGCACTATTGTTCTGAGTTCGTAAGTTTAACTCTTCTCATACTAAAATTGAATTTACTGATAATTTTCCTGATAAGTCTGACTTAGATTATTTCTTAACCGAATAAAATTAGTAGAGTTCTAAATATATTTTTTACGCAAAGTCGAATGCTGCTAGCTTTTAACCGAACGGAGATGTCGGGCGGCAAACCGTTATTCGTTAATAAATTTTCTTCAAGTGTATTTGCCTATTAAGTTTTGTAAACAACACAATTACACAATTACAAAATTCAAATCCTTCAGAAGGATTTAACGAGAATACTAATATCTGCTACAGCATTGTGAACGAATCACTATCATTTAAAATATCCGTCTAAAGGACGCTGCATCGGACGACGGTGTTTTAGTCATAACCATTAGTTTTATATCCTTGGAATTATTATTAATAAAATAAGCTTTCTCGCATATTATCGTCTACAGACTACACATATAAAGATAAAGATGCGGTTATGCGACACGGAATCGTCTTGCTGTAGCTGTTTACCATCTAATTGTTCGATTCCGCTGTACGGAGAACGCTTAAATTTATATACCACTGATTTATACACGGTTTAAATATATTTAATATTCAATACAATACGATCACATATTTTTAGATCGATACAAACGCGACAACGAGTGTATCAATTTCGTTAACTATAAATATTATAATGCTGTAAAAATGTCACACATTATAAAGCTTCAATTATTTTTACAAACTGAATTTTGCATACAAACTGACTTTGGCTCATTAAAAAATGATAAGGAATCGAAAACAATGTGAGTAAAAATGCATATATGTTGGAAAGTAAATCGTACAAGTTAATTAATATGCACTACTCATAACTCTGCCCAACGTACCCACCCTAACAACAAATTATTCTACATCCCAAAATCTGGGATGTCACATGACCAGAGTACAGGGTTTCGCCGGAGCAGCTGTTGGGGGGACGTAACGGCGAGGTGAAACCCTGAGAAACAGGTTGCTATGTCCCCACCGGAGAAAGAGGAACTGTGCTATAGCCCCACCCCTGGGTAAAATATTTGGGTCTATATTCCCACCCCCAGGCCATAATATTAAAATGTTACAACTGATTGCTTTAATTGCATGTTATAATTCTATTGATAATAAAACGAAGTAGAAAATGGAAGTTCTGTAAGAAGAATAAAAAAGGTTTCATTATTAAGTATTAGAATTTGTACTCTAACTTCAGTGCAACTATAGACATTCATGATGTAATGTAGAATCTAGTATTGCAAAACTAGGTAGATGTTTAAATGAAAGTGTTTCAACAACACTGTAAAAACAAATTGGTTAAAACACCCAATTATTTTTACAGTGAACTAGTGAAGAATATAAAATGTTTACTCTTAATTAATTATGAAATTTTTAACTCTAACTTTAGTGCAACTTGACATGCATGATCATTTAATAAATCTATGGACAGTTCAAAAACATGTTTAATTATGATATGAAATGTAGAATTGTTGTCTACAGTACCTTCAGGCTTCATGGTTCCGCCTGTTTAAATTACACAAATTTTACAAACGTTCAGTTAATAAACATAGTGTGTTTCATATAAATATGTAGTATGTTGAACACAGCTACAAATTCAGTTCATGATCAGCTTCGCCGCGATTAATATTGCACACTGAAAGCACATAAAATTATTCATGCACCTTGGCAACAACACGAAGGAACGGACTTGAATTGGGCTATTCCATTTAATATCCGTACCCCCCCTATCGAGGACCCTGGGTTGGACAGGGGTTGAGTAAAAAAATTGCATTCTTCAGGAGGTAGCAGTCAATTTCTTCAGGGGCAATAGCTGTAAGACATGAATCTTCAGGGGTAAGGTGTTGTAAATACCAAATTCCTCAAGGGGGCTGTCGAAAGTCAGGAATTCTTCAGGGTTATAGAAAAACCCCTGTCCTCGATAGGGCGGGGGGAGGTACGGATTTTAAATGGAATAGCCCATTCAAAGCGCGAGGTCCATTGTTTGTGTTTTCATTACTAATTTGAATACATAATTAGTTAGATATATTTATCAAGTAATAAAAAGGCATCAAGCCATTTACAAACGAAATCAATATTATTTCTTGCGAGGTCTTCCAACGATAGATCGTCATCGTTGAATGATCGTCACACTGATCTGATCGTCATAGTCCGCCATGATGAGAACATTCTAAGTCCCCTCCCCCGGACCATCAAATTTTGGCAATAGCCCTACCCCCGGGATTAGAAAAAGTTGCGAAACCAAATTACTTTGTTCGCAAAAAAGATTTGCATCATCTTCAAATAAATGAAATTCAATGAATTTAGAGCATTTTTGAAAATCATTTATGTACAGAAGGAATAATAAAGGACGCAGCGCAGAACCTTATAGAACTTCACAAGTAACATTATATACAAATCTGATTCAACTGTATTTACAGTAACAAACTGTTTTCGATCATTAAGGTACATTAAGGGGCTTCGGTGGCGCAGTCGTCAGAGCAAGCGCCTTTCACCTCTGAGTCTTGAGTTCGATTCTCGCTGAGGACTATACTCATCACACTCGTGTGAAAAGAGTAAGTCAACGCTCTGCCGAAAGTCGTGGGTTTTCTCCGGGCACTCCGGTTTCCTCCCGCCGGGAAAGCTGACTTGGTGGGTTAGGATATACAGATTAGGAAAGTAATATCACAATTGTTGTAAAAATATATAGTGTAGGTAAGTACGTATGTATGTATGCATGTAAAACTTTATTTAAACACGCTAGCCTCGAACAACAATAGCTGGTTTCCACGAGGGGCGTCACACAGTAACTATATATGTATATATACGTAATATAGGTAAGCGAAATACTTGATGTAATCGGTCACTGAAAAGCCCCGACGGAGAGTGAGCTGAATAATATATGTATATATATATGAAGTAAACCAATCCTTAGCTATGCTACGAATAACATAGTACCCCAGTTTCTTCAAGAGAATATTTATGGTTTACTAATATAAACAACAAACGAATGAAGACAACGACAAATCAAGACAAACCAAAACAACAATTTTTTCATAAAATATTTGTAATTTTCATAATCAGTGTGCTTTAACTTTGCTTAAAGAAGAATCTTTTCTGTATCTATAAATGACAACGACAAAAGTGAAATTCTCTGCCTTTCTGAATAAATAAAGATTCTAGTTTCACATTCCACATGCAAACCAACTCGGCAAAATTCCGAAGTATAAAACGAGATCGCGATGTATTCTGAGAAAGTGCAAAATATGGTATTAACTGAGGAAAATTCTGAAAATAGAGGTCGTAGTTAGACTTGTACCACCTGCATAGTAACCTAAGTAATTTCCTAACTCTTCGCCACTCTACTGTATAATTACATGCATTAAGTTAATGCTAATGTAAATCAGGAAGTAAATAGGTCGCGACAATCCAACCCTCGAAAATTGTTTTAAAGTTAAATACAGAATTGGAATCTATATACCACTTGAGTTTACCAATATAGAAGCAAAACATTGAAATACGGCAGATATAATATTTAAATATATTTTTATGACATAACAAACTCATGATAATGATTACTAAAATCTAATATACATGCATATAGACAAATCAGGTCAGTTTGGTTTTTCGCTTGACATTGTGTCCATATGAATCACGTATAAGTAATGTTACTCGTTATCTTTGTATATTTATTGCAATATGAAGGTCGTATGTCTGATACATGTAGTAGATGCACCTTTCATTTTTCATACGTTCCCTCGTGAAATAAAGGTTTACTGTTATGAAGATGATATGCTACGATATTATTAAATAAAGGTTTACTGCGACGAAAAAACGCCGTTACAGGTATAAATCGACACAATACATCAGTGCATTGTCAATTGAACACAATTCCGGTGTGTTCTGAACGATTAGTTTTAACACTTACCTGCAGATACAGGAAAATTACAATAAACCCTGCAAAATTCCACTCACAACACTTGGAAAACTAAAGATTAGAGTTCAGGAAACTTACCTTGCAGAAACAGCAAAATCACAACCAGTGTTACAGAATGAAAACACTCTGGAAACATCTTCTTTAATTGAGAAACCTGACTTCAATTTGGTCTTGCGAAGTTATAGACGAAATGAAGCAACGTAGCGATACAAAATAAGATAAATATTCATAGAAACCTAGCATGAAGTCTGTAGTGCTTTTGAAGTTAAACAAATAGAAAATATCCAACATTCCTGCATCTTGTTGTTGTTTAAAGCTCGAGACTTTTAACTCGAAGACTATAAGTACTATACATGGCTATATATAGAGTATAATGCCGAGTTACACTTTTAAAGATTAGTGAAAGCTACTGTTTTCATTTAAATTATTCTCAGATATGACTAAACATTTTTTGCATCGAGCTGGGACCAATTTTGATGGTGGCCAAGAAGTCTGACCACGTGGGGTTCCTATAATAGCAGAATTATGATATAGGTCATTTCATTTCTAAAAAATAAAATGTATAGATAATATGTAACAAAGGCAGTCAAACGCTTTAAACATGATAAAACATGTTAAGACATTTATTGTAACTCGATCTATATATTGCTATATTTCAAGAATGATGTCTTTCCAACTCACTTCTACAGTCTTTATAGTCGCTTGCGGGATCGACCCCGCATCTCCTGGCCCACAAGCGTTTGCTTTGCAGGCTACAATCATTACAGAATGTTATGAGAATTTTTTAAAATTATTATTACATTGGTTATGTGTATGCCGCAATTATGCACGGACGTGCCCGCCCCCTCCCCTAGTCAATGATGACTTTTTACCAGGCAAAGGAATGAAGCAGCCTTATAACTACATTTGTTTTTTCGGGAAGGGAAGACTTATGGTTTACATTATTCTTTAAAACTTTGATTAGAATAACAATTGCCTGAACTTGATTTGTCCAAGATTACAGCTATTGTCTATTGGATATATACATCATTTCGTTTCGTTTATAATAAACTTATATGATTATCAAATAGAAAACCAAAACATTGAATATCTTTAATGGAACGTTTAAACGTTTCCTTGGCTTAAGAATGTTCACTAACTCATCACATTGCTGTTTCCTCCTGATTCGCGCATTCCTTCTGTACTTCATTTAGATGACTATATAGATGATCATCATTCTCTTTTTCCTCTGGCTTTTTGAGAGCTGAATACTTCGACTGCTCATTTTCCACTTGTTCGTAATGGTTGACATCATCATAAAATTGCTTGGTCCTGTTCTGAGTGTTCTCTAAGTATGCCTTAGCGACTGCTGATTTGAGAAGATGAATTTGGTAGGTAGAATAAGCAAGAATAAGGAGTAAAATTACCACGACAATTGCTAATACTATAATTCCAACAAGATATTTTTCTGAACCATCATCATTTTCGTCCGTACCTGAAACTTGAAATAAATTAGAAAATTACCATGTATTCAATCCTTGCGAGTGACGTCACAACTCGTGAGTGGTGTGATTTCCGCCATTTTGGGTGGCAAGTCCCACTGAGCAAATTCAAACTAATTAAAATGAAATCCAACATGGCTTATATATAAATGTACGCCAACCGTCTTTAATAGCTCGAGTTCTACACATGCTAAATATACCCCCAGAATACTCCTCGTTGTTCAAGGATACTTGCGAGATATAGCTTGTCTTATAACTGTAAGTATTTCGCAAGATACAAACGAAAACGACACTTCGATGAAATCCACGATAATGCCACCCAAAATAGCGGATTATTTATAGCATGACGTAATATTCTCGCGTAGCAATTTGGCAAGAGCCACAATTTACAACTTTTTTCGCTCGCTAAATGAATGCAATCCCCAAACAACATATACACCAGAGTAGCGAGTGAAACATGTCTGTTATTTTACCTAGTCCTGGTTGCCCTGAACTCATGCACATACTTTCATTTACAACTCACAATAAATTCGTTTAAGACGAAAATAATTTCCAAATTATGTAACTTCTGGCATTTGTTCAGTTGTAAAACGTATGGAAGTTAAATAAAGATAATCAAAGCGACATTACCTGTACAGGTTTCTTTGAGGATACGAATGATATGAGTAGTGCTTGCAAATCGATCTCGGATGTGACAAATATATTTCCCAAAGCTTGATTGATCTTTCACTGTTACAACAAGGAAAGAACTGCGATGGGGGTTGTCCTTTTCTATGAAACTTTCCAGCGGCTTCTGATCTTTTTCCCAGCTGAAAGATATTGGAGGTTCACCTTGAGCAGAACACAGTAGGTTGACAAGATCACCTTCCTCTGCCTTTATGTCACCACTGGACATGTTGGCCAATACACGAGGGCTACCTGGGAAACAGACATACCGGTTCATGATACTTCAAAACATATCGTAATCATAAATCTGTACTCCAATATCTTTTTCTTGAAAATATTTAATTTGTGTTGAGTAAACTTACTATACTTCGTTACGTTAACAGCAGGCACTATTTAAGTCATGTATAAATACCGTAAAGTTGTTTTGGAAGATATATACCTGTATATTCACTTGTTTTTGAAGCTGGACTCCAGTCTGTGGAGTAATATTCACCCTACAGTAAAGAAAGTGAATGCTTGTCTTATCTGTTAAGGTAACACGGATGACGTCATTGTTGTCTGTTAAGTAAAATATACAAAGGTGACGTCATAACGAGATGAGTTGAAAATGCTTGTAAACCTTTCTGCTTTAAGTACCTGGCCGAATTTAAGTATTTTACCTCTGTAACTGTGATAACATATAGATATGTTTATACCTTGTCGTTGATAAAAATCCGTTGAAAAATACTGTAACTAGTGCCAGGATCCAGCGGTCCATTATAATAATTACTCGTTGTTGATCTGCGTCTTCGTGATGTTGGATTACTTGTATTTCTGCCATCACCAAGTATAAACATGTTTCCATCAACACCGCTGGATGTAATCACTGCAGCGAGATAAGGTTTCGGGTCTGGTGATTTCCTTGCCTCAGCATACGTAACTAACTCATTGTTCTTGTAAGTACCAGATGATTTAGGTTCTTTACCGTCCTTTAATTTTAAAACGACGACGTAAAAATGCCTACAAATACAAATTTACCTTCTTAAATCGTATATAATAACGTTACTGTACGTACCTTGGAGTAGTAATAGTTAATATACATTGACCATGTAATCGTATACGTGTAGGTAAGGTTTAGCTTTGTCGTATTGATAAACTATAGTTAAGCTCAGTTTCCATTTAACTGTGACTGTCGTGACCATGTCAAGGTGGCCGATGTAATACAGTATCGTAATATCGTTGCAATAAATGAAGACTGATAGACATACAGCACGCAAAGAACAAGATAGACTGCAGACTATTTCACATCGTTCACCATGACTGGTCACGACAGCTGCGACCAATTACAATCTAGAGTTTAATGATACCATCAGAAAATTAATAAACTTACAAAAACGTTTTTGATGGAATTTCCAATGAGAATGTAAGTGTATTTGACGTCACTGCTGTTGCCTTCTTTGCTGCTTCTGTTGGAAAATATTGATAATCGATATATGAATAAGTAAAATTCATTGGTATATATCTGGCTCTGTGTAGGGTTTTCTATAGTTTTTTCCCAACCCTGGCAACGAATGCGAAAGATATTGTAGCGATGTTATCTTGTTGAAACAACGTTGTTCTTCTAGCGTACGTAGTGGGCAGGTTTACGCACAAAACAATAGCTTGAACTACTTGAGGCTGAAAGTGTGATTCAATTTGAGTTATAGTTAAATCACCACCAGCTTCGACCTCGTACCATTGTCTCGTGTGCACTCAAGAAAATCCGGGAAGTATTCTATTCTGTTTTAAAACTTAGCAGACCGAACCACTGAATGGCATGAAATAAGGCAAAGTCGAAGTTCTGAACAAAATGTCCTTATAACCACAGGAGAGCAGGCAAAATCTCAATGTACGAATTTTATTATTATTATACATGTCATACTTACTTCCATTCGTAAAAAATCCTTTACTTTCACTGTAGTTTCCATGATCAACTTTAGTACTTGCACGAACACGAACGTAATATTTTGTTGATGGATTCAAATCTCTGACGATCCAGTCTTTTCCAGTGGTTGTAAATGTCAGAAAGCAAGGGCCATTTTCTGACTCCAAAACACACGCTGTATAACTGATAATGACGCCATTTCGTTTACTTTTCTCAGGAGGTTCCCAGGTGAAAAACAATGTCGATGCACTTCTTGATGTGGTTTTGATGTTCAATGGAGGACCACTTGGAGCTAAAGAACAAAACCGAGGTTTGCATAGAAATTATATATAAACTGAGGTAGACATTGTTTCTCATTTAACATGTCAGAAAATAAGCTCTGATTAAATTGCTCGAACTAACTAGCTGGATAGAAAGAAACAAGCTATTGTTTTTAATCGTGTCGATGACATTTTTTCGGACGATAACAAACTGCGGTTTCCGCAACAATTTTGTAAGCTAGTTTGTTCAAGTTGTTCAAGCTTCAATGACTTGGCTACAAATAGCTGACGGTATTAAAATAGCACTCTCTGCACACAACACTTAATTGATCTTTAATTCTCACCTCCTTCAGATGTTAAGAACGAAGTAATAGTCTCTTCACCAAAACCATGTTGATTTCCAGCAGCTACGGATATTTCATATCTTGTGTACGGAGTGAGATAATTTATTTCATACTCATTAACGTTTCCTGTCGTGGTATTCAGGATAAGAGAGTTATCTTTCTTCAGTTTAATCCAAAATCGTGAAACACCACTATCACCATATCCTTGAATCTCAGGATCTAGCCAAGATAATCCAGCACTTCTAGACGTGATGTTGGTGACGGTGAGGTCTCTAGGTTTGTCTGGAAACAGAGCTAAGAAAAAAGGAATCACAGTATAAGATATCGTTTGCATATCATTAATTCACTTTAACTTACGAACTCTTATCAGATCCTCAATGAAGAAATTCACGTGACTTACTAGCACCACAGATCTCAATTCTCGTACACGGTTGAACTACATATGATAATGGAATAAACCGTAAAGCTCTTGTCGTTGTAGCATTTAAACTTGTTATGGCTGCATCATTGTAAGCATTTTTGTTCCCTTGAAATATCTAAAGACAACAACATGTTACAATAATGTTTAATGCAATGAAGAAATATTTATCTTAATTTAGTTATACTGACGTTCTTTTCCGTTAACGTATGAACGTGGAAAATAAGATATTTTATAGCAATTACATTTTCATTCCCAGTTTGAGCTTGTTTCCAGTTCATCAAATCAACAGTGTAATTAACGTTAAATGATGTCACCGCTTTGGCATCTCCAAATGTTGCGACAGCAAAGAGCACATAAAGTCTTCCTAAATCCACTTCAAGATAATGTTTGTGATCCGAGACCGGAGCACACCAAGAACTACCACTAGATATCCTTGCATCAGAAGCACTGTGACCTTCTGAAGAAGCTGAGGCAGTGAATGACGAATCTGGAATTCTTTGTTTATCTCCTAACAGTGGACTATCACAAATATGACCTAAAATATGGAAATTAAGTGTTATGATCTTTAATCTTCTACTTTATCTGTTTATCATTCTATTCTGCTCTGTTCTTCTAACCTGTCACAATATGATTTGGTAAAGTATGGAATCATATACGCTCACATTACTTTTTAAAAACTTACATTTTATGTATGATAACTGCGAACAACTTCGGGTGGAAGTAGTGATCGAGCACTGAAATAAGTCTTTATCGTCATTATCACAGTTTATACTTCCAGAAAATATTTCATCTTTGGCATCCGATGGAACGGGCATATTAACAAGGGAGTCTGCTCTTTTGTATCCCAGTTGATGACAAACTACATCCTTGGCTTTGTTCTTTAAACTTTGTCCACAAACCTTCTTGGTTCCACTATCCGTAATAATTTGTACAACACCTTCGTTTGGCAAAGATGAATTTGATAAAAACACATCAAGAACTGCAAAACAAAGGTAAATTCTTCACAATACATTTGGCTTGGAGCTGGGTTAATTTTAAGTAGTTACTTCTACTCCAGACAAGATAACGTTAGTAGGATTTATTTATCTTCTTGAAATAAGTAGAGGAATTTTATGCCCCAAGATGTAGCTTGTGTTGTTTCGGAAAGAAATCTTAACTGGGCTTTAGCTTAAATATATTCTTCTAGTCATGTACGTACCACAAACGTTTGTATAATGTTGTGCAGAATTGACACATTGATATTCAAAGTAAAGATATTTTGTCAATCCAGGACATGGATCACCAGAGAACAAGGTATCATTCATAGTTATATTACACTCATGTTGACTATCACATTGTTTCTTAACAAAACATGTTACATCAACTGCACAACTATAATCATCACTCAAACCACATGTCTTTGTGTCAGGCAATCCACGGTAAGATGCAGTCTTGACCACCATGTACTGATCAACATGCCCTGGCGACGAGCTTGCTTTAGGACAGTTGGCATTTTCTACCATATTTCCATAGCACGTCACTGAACCTTAATGAACAGAATATTTTTTGTTTCGTTAAGCAGAATGTCAACATGAAAACCGTATTTCTTACAAACGTAATTGAACTACTAAAGAATTTACTTCTAGAAAGAACTTATTTCAAACATTGCTGCAGTTATTAAAGCAAAAAGTGCACATATATAATATATATTATGTACTGTATTTTATACAAAGATATTATTGCAATTTCCAAATACAACATTCGGTCCCGTACAATTGCCACACCAATAACAAGTTTACATCCACGATTATATAACTGTCAATGTTATTTTTAAGTAAAAGAAAAAAGTGGAAAGAAAATAAAATAAATTGTATTTAGTTGCTATCATTATAGTATTTAGTAGAAAAGACAAGACGAATCTTTCTTTAATAAACTGCCGTGGTGTGTGTCTAAACATCTCAGAAAGTGTACTATACCCACACTGAACAGTGGTCCCTCAAATTTGAGAATATTTATGTAAGTACTGACTACTGGAGTGTTCAGACAGAAAAAAGATGTATAGCAGAAACTTACCAAAATTGAAACGTTTATCCTCAGTGTCATTACATGGTGTCGTCAATCCGATGTAGGAGGGATTTATTCCATAATAGGTTTTAAGTCTGTCATCTGTTTTAGGGACTGCACACCAGGTCTGAATAACACTCTTACCATGCCCTCTATAATATACAGATAAACCTCCCCAAGAGGTCTGGGTTATAGCACGATAGGCGCCAGTCTTCTGAGCACAAGCAGATCTGTCTAAATCATCGCTAACGTAAAGATAAAACATATCATGACGATAACCAGAACCACCCCTGGAATAGGCAGCAAGACATCCCTGTCTTTTCAAATTGAACATCGCTCCATTATCACGAAACCGAAACTGTGCAGCTGGATCCAGACAGTTGTTGGAAAGTTCTACGTGTGATAAGTTTCCCCAGGTGCCACCTGACTGTATTATACTTGTGTCATTTATGCACATTCCTGTCTCTATGTGTTTCACAAAGAAACCTGCAGCACCTGAAAAAAAAAGAACATAAAAATTCAAAACTCAAGAACATTTCTGTATGTATTTAATATTAGAGAGAATGGAAGCTTCTGGTGAAGCTTTTGACCAAACAACAACAAAAACAACAATAATATATTTACACAACTACCGGGTGGGCCAAAAAAAAGTACGACTGTTTGATATATTGCCTGAAAATGCACATGGCACATATTAAAATTTAAGTTAGACATCGCTGAATGCAAAGAAACTTGTTTAAGTGTAATAGCTGTTTTTAAGTTATACTAAATCAAACAGTCGTACTTTTTTTGCCCCACCCGGTATAATAATTACAGTTAAATATAAAGTCTAATAAATATATAGATAATGGCATACTGGCCCATGCATAGAAATAGTGTAAATTATTAAAATGTCTAGAGGCCAGTTAATTGTTAAATTTGCAGAACATATAGGACACACAATGCACCATCAACTAAACAATAAATATTTTGACAATATGCAAAACAATAGTCAAGATATGCACAAAAAAACGTCTTGATTATAGATAATTAATAATTCACAATTTCAATTTATGTTTAAATGATATAATTAAAAGAGATTTAGTATTTTTATCAACAGAATTCCATACCGTTGGACCCATAGGTAAAAATAGGTACGCTAAGCGTACATGTATCTGCTCATGATGAGGCCACAGTTGCCCATGAAGGAGTAATATTCAAATTCTTCATTTGACGAGAGTCGGAGTGATGTGATCATGCTTATGGATTAAAATAGAAGACTGTTACAATAGTCTATCCTTGACATTATTAGTGCTTGTACCAAAGACTTTGTATCTTCATAGCTTAAAAACTTTCGAATTCGTCTAATGTTATGAAGATGATATACTACGATATTATTAAATAAAGGTTTACTGCGACGAAAAAACGCCTTAACATGTATAAATCGACACAATACATCAGTTCAATTCAATTGAATACAATTTCGGTGTGTTCTAAATGATTAGTTTTAACACTTACCCTGCAGATACAGGAAAATTACAATAAACCCTGCAAAATTCCACTCACAACACTTGGAGAACATCTTGTCAATTGAGGAAATACTTCACAAAGGATAGAGATTAGAGTTGAGATGTAAGAACGACTTTGTACTTTGTGAAATGCGAATGCAGAAGACGAAATTGATCAGTGTAGCGAAACAAAATCAGATAAATATTCATAGCAACTCGGCATAAAGTCTATATGGTGCTTTTGTAATTAAACAAACCAAATATCAAATATTCTTTTAATTTTTTATTTTATTAGCTTCGCCATACATTAATAACAAGGACAATGGATTAATAGAATTATAACATAATATAAATGGCTGGGTTACCGCAACAGCGTTGGCCAATTACTGCGGGCCCAAAAGCACATTTAGGTCTGTTTATGTTAAATTGCTGTAAATAATGTTACTTTAAGATCTGTTATCTTTCACGAAGGCTGATATTCTCCTCAATGTAGCTGCACAATTCTGAGTTAAATTAGGTACAAAATAACATCACTCCTCAATGTTAACAACAATTAGATAGAGAGCAGCGTAGCCAATCAAATTACAGCATTTGCAATAGTATACTAGTATGATTCTACTAATTATGATTAGAAATTCGTGGTTAAGGTACGGCAGTTCTCGCATTTGAAAGCCCATGAATTATAAATGCATGTTATAAAAGAAATTTACCTTGCAATAACAGCAAAATCACAACCAATATTACAGAATGAAAACACTTTGGAAACATCTTCTTTAATTGAGGAGCACTTCAATGTGGTCATGTGAATAAAACAAGATACATTATAAAAGCAGAAGATTAAATGAAGCAATGTAGCGAAACAAACTAAGATAAATATATAATTGTCTTGTTTTGTGGAGAATACCTCTGTTTATTTGGTAAAGCTTATACGATTCGTAAGCCCGGGTCGTCATCAGTATTTGCACTAATGAAGGTACAAGTTTACGAATCGAGAATTTTGCAAAGTTATTTCACCATGCAAAGATACAAGGAAGATAAATATTCATATAAACTCGGCATGAGGTCTGCGGTGCTTGAAATCGAATGAATAGAAAATATTCAACATTCCTAAATCAGTAAATGGTTTCTTTATATCTAATGTGCTTAAATAAACAGTTACGAAAGTTTTCAAGCTACACACTTTTAATCTTACTAACACGTAAAAGATGGTGTGCATCTTCATATTCTAGGCATTTAGGTGTATTTTTTGACCAAGCACTTTCAAAGCTTAGTCCTCAGGCTTGGATTTTATCATTGTAATTGTTCTCAGGTATACATACAAAATAAGTGCACCCTGCTGGGATGTTTTGGTTTAGCAATTTTGATGTTTGGGACAAAAAATTGCAAAATTGTTGCAGGTTTACTGATCCTAGATTGTCCAGTATGGGGAGTGGGGTGGGGGGGAGGGGTTCGTCTCGGGTTTCACCAAGTACAGTCGAGTAAATGATAGTGAACCGGCAGTTATCAGAGTGAGAAAATAATGTCAATTATTTTTATTCTTTATGAAGTGGTCTAGACTGTTCTATTTCGTTGCAAATGAATAAAAGACTAAGTTTAATTTTATTGCTCTATATAATATACTAGTATCGACATTTCTGAAGTTGACCACCATCTGCTGCCTGTAATGCTTATTGAAGTGTACCACTATCAAACAAATTAAGAAATATTTTTTAACTTTAAACCTATCTTTGCTCTTAAACACATAGCATACAATTACTATTAATATATGAAGAGCCGAGATCAGTCAGGACTGCCGCGCGTGTGTCTCGCGTGAATTCTGCGTTCTAATTCGTCGATATCGAGTGACAAAAACCAATATGGCCGCTTACTAAGAGTGGTGTAGTTGAACAATATTTAAAATTACACACAATACTAAATCACATCCTTAATTCTTCCGTTTAATAAGAACTTTACAAGTAGGAGCTTTTGAGATGAAATTAACTCAAACATTTCGTACAACAAGAGGCGATGTTTCGTGGCAAGTTTAAACGAACTCTAAGGATAGTTGGACTCGAGTTAAACTCTTTAAATTTATCAAGAACTAGTCAAATTTCTAACCGACTTTTACAGTAAGTGATTAAGATTAAGGCCTAAGCCTTTAAACTAAGGAACAGTCATGAAAATTTTCATAAAACCCTTGTGTTTAGTTCTGACTTCTTTGACTTTATGTTTGTCTCAAAGTGATCAATGCAGTGAGACGAACTGCGATAGAAACTTGAAGGATTTATACAAGAATGACAAAAGGATTCAACTCAATGATGGCAATTATATTCCAACGTTTGGTCTTGGTGTATGGAAGATACCAAATGGCCCAGACACGATAAATGCGGTTTCATGGGCTTTAAAATCCGGATATCGACAAATCGATACCGCGTCGCGATACGGCAACGAAGAAAGCGTTGGTCAGGCTTTAAAGGAATCAGGAATACCGAGAGAAGAGGTTTATGTCACAACCAAACTATACGACGATAGTCATGGTTATAATGAAACCCTAGAAGCGTTTCACAAAAGTTTAAATCGTTTGGGATTAGATTACATTGATCTATATCTTATTCATTCACCCATGAGCGGAAATATTTTACCAACATGGCAGGCCATGATGGAACTTCGAAACAGAAGACTTGTAAGGTAATGGATTTCAAGACTTTTACAATAGTCAAACAGACATAAAACTTATATTTAAATTGTGTTATATTGGACATTCATGGTTTTAATTATTATTATAATTTTGTTATTATTCTTCTAATTATTGATCACTGATATGCATGGCCAATATAATTAATTTCCATCTAATTTGGTTACTTAGTTACCATAAGTCATTATTCATTTATATTTGGATCAATATAACTATACGACTTACTCTTATAAGTTTGCGCTGCATAGAGCTGCCTCGTTCTTTTAAAATGTTCATTTTAGTTTTATCCTGGGAGAGTCCAATTCATGAATTAAAGTTGTCCCGGATAAATGAAACGGGATTTATTGAAGAATGAGGCAGTTCAATACAGCGCTAATTTATTGGGGGTTGTCAGTATACTTCAATAGCATGCTCTTTAATAATCTTTCAGATCAATCGGTGTATCAAATTTTGGTATCCATCATTTAGTTGAATTACAGAAAAACTTTGACGTTCTACCAGCAGTTAACCAAATTGAAGTCCATCCTTTCCTTCAAGAATTACATTTAGTAAAATATTGCAAGGAAAACAACATCGTTGTGCAAGCTTATTCCCCGCTTGCTAACGGCCGGAAACTGAACGAACCTAGTTTGGTAAAATTGGCCAAGAAGTACCAGCGAGGTCCTGCAGTGGTTCTTATACGATGGTGTTTGGAGAAAGGTTATGTGTGCATCCCAAAGAGTAGTAATAAGGCACGCATTGAAGAGAATATGACTGCTTTTGATTTCGGATTGGAAGTAGAAGATGTGAAATTTCTGGACAGCTTGGATGAAGGATTTCGTACATGCCATGATAAAATTAAGCTGCCTTGGACTGGTTGAATACGATTGCAGAAGCCAGAAGGTATACGGTAGCCTGACTGCTCGCTGTTCCATATAGATGGACGGTAGATTTAAGAATCAACGAATAACGAGCGCTATTACTTTACGCTTCGTTACGTTGACGTATTGTACAGACGTATTCACACACTGCAAACTTGTAATAGTATTTGCTATTTACTGCATACAATATAGATCTAGATTAGGGGTAGAACCAAAGAGAAAATTTTCATTTGAGTATGAAATGAGAAATAGTGAAATATGTGTACAAAACATGGATTGACAATTTGTAATTTGATTTTTAAATGTTTTGAGGTTTTGACTCGGTTTTTCGAGTCATCATCAGAAAAGTGTATTTAAATCTTCGCGGTGTTTTGACGTAGTTGAAATCTCCGAGAATGTCTGATTAGTGCCGTTTAATACATTCTTAAGTCATTAATTGTCGACCTCAAACATAATTGCTACATGT
The DNA here is from genome assembly GCA_016169945.1 of Trachythela sp. YZ-2020. NCBI lineage: Eukaryota > Metazoa > Cnidaria > Anthozoa > Malacalcyonacea > Clavulariidae > Trachythela > Trachythela sp. YZ-2020. The sequence goes on from JADLSH010000389.1 coordinate 7,078,083, forward strand.
ACGGGTTGGTTACTTAGCAATATTTGCGCGCCACGTAAATGATATGATCAGATAAATCATTTACATAAAATGTCAAAAAAGCACATTATATTGTTTTTGAATAGTGATCAATGCCATACAACAAATGATGTTCAAACTACGTATAGTTTTAATCTTTCTTGTGGTGCTACTGCTGTTTACCTTTTGTCTCTTGTGGAACTTTGTTACGGAAGAAGAAAGGACAACTAAACGATATTTCTCTAAGTTAGAATTGGAATTTAAAACTACAAATACAGAGCTACAATTTATTAAAACGGGAGTTGAAAATATAAGAAAAGAGGTTGATAAATTACAAAGACGAAACAAATCTCAAGTAGTTGTAAAACATTTTAGGAAAAGAGCGAAAATTTTACCAAAATGGATCGAGCGTTTTGCAGCACCGCATTGGTCCGAGTTTAAACCATGGCGCGGAGTGTTTGTGTTCTTTGTTTCCTATCGTTATGCGTATCTTAGAAAATGTCTCGAATCCATCGCCTTGGCCTCGGCAGATATAGACAAATCTTCGGTGTGCGTATTCGCGCTAGACCGGACGCCGGTAACTACGGATAACGAAGTCAATCAAACCCTGGAAGTTATAAGGAGTGTGACGTTTTGTAAGGTTGTGATATGGAAAGTTGAAAAAGGGGCAGGAAATAAAACAGAGGAGAAGAATTACGATTTGAGATTGAAACGACATTGGTGGTTTGTGCTGGAAAGTGTGTTTAATGCTACTTTAACTGGTATGTGTACTATATGTGCCCTATAGGTGAGTTTCTGTAAGCTTATGGGGCAGCAAATGGTGGTCAACTTCGAAATTGTTGATACTTGTAGAAGCAAGAAGATTAATCTACATCTCTCAATTCTATTAATTTGCCACTAAATACAAGACTACTACATATAATGGAAATTACTGTTTGTAAAACTGAGCGTAATTCAGCTGAGGAATGACCTGAGGCTGCAAGTTCTTAAGTTCATTAAAACTATCTATCTATCTATCTAAATTAACATTATTTTCTCGCTCCGGTTGACCATCATCTGCTGCGCGATAGTGCTTGGTGAAACCTACCAATTGGGAATCCCTTTTCTTTAAAGTTTAAGACAACAAAGAAGTTAGTCCCCCCAATTAACATTTATAACATTAAACTCTCTTTCTCACTTATAGGGAGTTCGTTCGACAGCTTGTTGCTAGGTTACAAGCACGACATTCTGTTTGTTGAAGAAGACACGGTCCTATCACCAGACTTCATGAAGGTCACGTGGTATGCAAGCGAGGTGAAGCGACGTAATGCTGACGTCATACAATTCGCGCTTGGTGGGTGGTCTGGGGAGAATATGATCAACGCGCATCCGGACACGTTTATCGTGCGCACCGCGCGAGTGCTGCGTGGGATCGCGTACGGTATTAACCAATCAACGTGGCTGTATTTTAAAACCCTCGAGAATGACTACCACACTGATAAGCAACGCGATTGGTGCGAGTCTATGGGATTGGTGCTTGGGAAACACAATAACAACACAGGGTTTAGGATAGTCGTACCTACATTGAGTCGTATTTGGCATATAGGCAAGTTTACTGCACGGAAACCAAACTAACTTTATTTATATTGAATAGCTCTATCTATAGCTTTCTTAAATTGTGATGATTGAAGCTTTCGTATATCTTGAGGAAGACTTTCACAATAGCGCCCCATTATAACAAAAGCTTCGCTTTAAATAATTTGTTCGTGACTTGGGCAAACTTAATCAAACTTGGTGGAACAACTTGTAACAAATCTGACACTGTCATATGTAGTGATGTAAACAATGTTTTACCCTAATTCATTTTTTCACTCACCTCTATAGGTAAACGCGGTCTGGGGCCTGGAGGCGACTTCAACTGGGAACGTGGAATAACACCACAACCCAACTGGGCACACGCAAGCAGGCTACTGGACTTAAAACGTGCTCGAGTGAACGTTGGCCTCAGAGACTTACTGGGCTTCCTTTGTAAGAAAAGAATTGATTTTTGGTTTCTTAAGGAAACAGAGTGTCGCTACAGCATGGCGCGGTGGAAAGGAAAGGATAGAAATAAAATAATGTGTGTAAAACAGCCGTATGTTACTGATCTGTGCGATGTATATGTATGAGAAAGGCACAAGTATAGCAATTCAATTTAATCTAAGTTTGTTGGAAGTGTTTTGGGAAGGTCTAAGCAGGCGTGATCGGATGGAGCCCGTTTAAAGCTAACCCTTAACCGTCTAATACTAACCCTTAGGAACTAACAATGGGGCCACAGTAATTGGCTTACGCTGTTGTGGACTCCCTGCCATTGAGGCGAAGTTAAATAAAAAAAAAAATAAAACAAAAATAATAAATAAAATAAATAAATAAAGCTAGTTCCAAAACGTACTTCGGTACTTTTTACTAATTCAGTACCGAAAACAGGATCGTCCCATTGGAATAATTAAAACTCTCTGTAGGGTTTGAATCCAGGTTAATTCATTATTTTGATTAAAACTGTAAAAGTTATTTTTCTAAAATATAAATAACACTTTATTACATCTTTGTCTGAAAATGTATAACAATATAAATTATGTGTATGCATGCATATTTAAACTTTTAATGTTGCTATATTACAGGCTTATATATATAATTTTGCTATAATACTCTATATCTAATTGTTCTTCGTGTTTTTAAATTCACATGTATAGAAAACTAAGTACAGTAGTTATATGCGCATTAACACGCGAACGCAGGCATAAATATATTAGATCTATAATGGAGTATATACTATATCAATCCACTGTTCGACTATGGATCGCCAGCAATTGCAGAACTCGATAAGTACACAAACACTGTCATAAACACACATAAACTTTATCACATGCTGACTTGAGATGGATTGGTTAACTGTACGTCGGTATGTGGCAGAGATTTTACACCCACTAGTTCACCCGCCATCTTCCTTGAATCCTGGTGAATGGAAAGAAAATACAGGCTACAGATTTGACATTGGCATAAAACTACGTATATATATATATATATATATATATATACGTGTAGGTTTAGGTCTACGAAATGCAAAGAGTGCTCGACAACATATAGTTAGAGCAAAATATAGATTTTCGCTTACCTCAAAACTGGTCTGCAACAGGCTGTTTCATCTGTAAAACAGCCTGATGAAACAGCCTGTTTCAGACCAGTTTTGAGGTATAAGCGAAAATATATATATATAAATATAAATAACGTTACTACTTGGATATAGACATGAGTTCTGCGATGCAATTAGATGCAAACTAATCGCTCAAGAGAGACAATTAATGATATGAAAGGAGATTAAAAGAATACGAGTTACCTTTTGAATAAGTCGTTTTGACTTTCTTCTTCGAGATAAAATTGGTCTTCTTAAAACTTTGCTGCTCTCTTTCTCTGGAATCTCAGAACTAAATATACAATTCCAAGAATTCATATTACACCATGCGAAAAAGCTGGTAATTGTTTATTATAGAACTATAAAACTCGTACCCTAAGCATTCAATTTTTGAGTCCGCAATCTTGGTACAATCTAAAACAACATATATTGCAGTTGCAAAAATATCACAATTCAAAACACAAAGTAACAAGAATACGATAGAACATGATCTCGAAATAACACAAACGGGAAGAAACACTGACAAATACCAAATAGCACAAAAGACACAAAGCCAAACAATATTCCTACCCAAATTCTTGACAGCCATCGTGTTTCGTAGCTTGTTATGCCTGCGTTCCAGATTTTTGCCGACATAATTGCCATTTATATCCTGCACTTGATCTTTCAGTCTCGCATTGGCAACGTTCTCGCGTAATTTCTTTATAACACTCGATTTCTGCCGTTCCAGACACATCAACGACATGTGTTGATCACTAAAAACCAGATGTGCTTTCACCTCTGTGACTGGGCTACGATTCCCGCTGCCGTATGCAGTTGTCTGATTTTAAGTTCGCCTCATGCTGCCTCATGCTGTGCATGTGACAGGAGTGCGTCCAGCGTGGCTCTGCCAAACAGAGCAGGTTTTCTCCTGGTTCGTACTTTCTTAGCTCCTAAACATCTACTACCAGCAGAGCAACACTGTCTTGCTTCAATATTTTAAAACCATAAAGCAGTACTTACGCTCTCTCAGTTCGTTCCGCTCTCGAGTGATGTGGATCAGCGTTTGAAAGTAGTAGCAATGGTGTCTGAAACGTGTAACAAACGAACTTTTAAAAGCATTTAACCACGCAACGGTTGATTTTCTTTTATAATACTAATGATTTATTTTTACTTACCGTTTTAGCCATGTCAAGACGTTTCCTGCCTTGCTCTTTCATCTTCGAGTTTATCTAGAAGAAATGCATGGAAGCATCTGATTGGTCCTTTACCGAGTACAGAAATTATGATTGGTTGTAAAAGGATGCAGTTTATGGTACATGGAAGTGCAATGCCAAATATACCTGTATATTTCTCACTTGGTTGCATGCAGTATTGGAGGAATTTTGACCTTTCTTGTCTGGTGAGTAGCGACTAAATGATGGCCACTGTTTAGTAGTAACACCTAGAAAATAATCACAAACAATCAGTAGTGGCATGGTCATGCTATGCTACACCATACCATACCACGCCACCCCACCCCACGCCACGCCACACCATACCATACCATAAATACCATACCATAAATACCATGCCATACCATACTATACTATACTACACTACACTACACTACACTACACTACACTACACTACACTACACTACACTACACTACACTACACTACACTATACTATACTATACTATACGTGCACTAAAATAGTGTATAAAGACTTTGGCTAGCTTTGCATGCCTCTGTTAATAATGTTTAATAAAATCGGCACCTTACACAAATACGCATGCAATGGGCACAACTTACCCTGTGTACTACCTACTTCATCTTGATTCTTGCCGTTTGTCGTAGGTTCGCTTGCGCCTTGAGCTAGCACATCAGTGTTTGTGAAACTGACCTTGTTAGCTACAGCAGCGCGATGAATTGGCGGACAATTTGCGGTTGTATAACTAAAATGAAAAAACAGAAATATGGCGGCTTATTAATTTGAATTTCCGTCAGTCCGACCTTCTGTTTGTACAACTTTTTACCGAGGCATATTACGCACGGGTGACATATGCGGTTAGCGCTCAAGTTAAGACTGCTACTGAATGCAACGTTGAGGGTGGGGATCTATTACTTAGATAGTGACTACACTGCTCTGACTTGATGTGCTTGAAAACTCATATGCGGAGTAGAGTTGTGACCCTTCTGTATAATCAATATACCTCGATGTCTTTGCACGTGTTCTCGTTGTCTTCTTGGCCACAAACGACGTGCTCTTACTACTCTTTATATATCGATACACCCAGTTCTTAACTCCGTCCAAACAGCTATGTTCTGAAATTGGTAATCTTGACCACGGGTTAGCATTCACCATATCCAACGCTGAGATAGCTACGGCACGGCCGACCTGGAACATAAGCAACGATTAGACTAAGAAGAAGACACGCCATAATACTCTTGCTTGCCGTCCTTAGCAGTGTAGGAATGGTAAGTTGTGGTGTAATTATCAAGTCCTCTGGTTTAATGTACAGTACCAGCGCTCTATTGAAATACCAGAGCTATTGAAATACCCAATTGAGACTGACCCAGAAGCATTATATATTTACACTCAACGCGGGATATCCAATCTGACAATTTCGCAAAATTACTTTCGATAAGCTCAAAGTTGAATGTTCATGTAAGTCGAAATTCATGAAGAAAATTAACCCTCATACATACCCCAAAAAGAAAACCTAGCTAGCTTAGGCGTCAGTTAATCTTTGTGGCTTAGTCTGATCTTCTTAAATATTTGACTCTCCCCTGTTAGAATCTCAGCATTCACTCACCTCTTCGTAAATTTCTGGTGTGTAACGTGGTGGAAATCCGGGGGGAGGTGGTGGGGTTGCACGTCCACCGTCACATGTTGCGGGTGGGACAGCATTTGTACTTCGGCCACAGTTATAGTTGCATTCTAATGTGTAGCTGTATTAAAGGTAGAAACAGACAACATCGCCATTCCAGTGTTACTACAGGAGGAAACCTAAACTAAACTAACTTTATTAATGTTCAGTGAGAGCATCCCTTATTTTGTCCAGACGAGTGTTACTTCAGGAAGAAACCGGAATGCCCGGAGAAAACCTGTGGTGTTTGGTAGAGTTTAAACTGGAAGCACTCTTCTTACACGCAACTGAGGCAAACGAAAAACTACTGTGCATATATGCACAAACCAATGACTGCGCCATCAACGCCCCACTTCAACTGTTACTGCACAATTAGACTATTTTCAAATGCTCGTGTTTACAAGACACAACACAGAACATGACTACGTTGGCACAAAACACTGAACATCTTGCACCTAACTTACCAGTAAGGCAAGCCAGTCATCTTATACACAGCGACACGGCCACTGCCTTCCTTAGACATCCCATCACGCTTATCACGACTGTACATGTTCTTCTCCGTGAAGTTACACGCGGTGAAGTCAAAATGACTGGAGTTGATAGAGATCAGTTTTGGGAACAACATACTTTGCACGTATTGTTCTTCATCTTCAAAATAATTACCATACATAAAGCACCCTCGTTTTGATGCATGCCCGTGAAGATCTACGTAAAATGCTAACCTAGTGTCACTGACCCTACTTGCATTTGCTGAAAAATTGTCTTGTTTACTTTCAAAGTTCTGGGCTTGTGCCACTACCTGAGGCACCGCAGTTCTCTGGGTGGTATTTAATGCCTCAGGCTTGAAAGCTGGAGCAGTCGAGCAGTCTACAGCAACATCTTTCGTTTGTGCGTGATTCATTGATGTTGATTTACTGCTGTTGTCCCCAGAGACAGGCTGACTAACTTGACCCAAGCTGGTGGTTGTGCATGCATTACAATGAGATTCACTAGCCAACTGTGTTGCACTGTAGCTAGTTGTAGGTAACTGATTCGATCCTCTTTGCTCTTGAGAATTATTTACAGGGCCAGCACTGCATGTGGAACCTACAGCAGTGTTTAAGGCATCAGTTTCGCTTGAAGGTTCTGAGCTCTGGTTTGACACGCCATCACTACAGTCCTTGGAACTATCTTGTGATAGTATCACAGACCTTTCACCAGTTGCCAAGTTGTTTAAGTCTGAATTATCTGTCTTAGCTTGTGCTGAATTCATTTGACCATTAGCAAACTCATTGGTACATTCACCTAAGGAACATCTACCACAATGTGAATGGTGGTTTGCATTAGGTACATTTGTTTTGCAGTTACATTTTTCTTCAGTCTGTCCGTTGCTAGAGAGGTTTGATCTGCATATATTACTGTCCTTGTCACAATCACGCTCAGACAACAAAGATGTTTGGTTTGAACCAGAATTGTTTATGGAACTTTTCCCCGAAATACAATCACCAGAGTTTTGAGCGTTATCACAAGCAGAGTCACTGCTTTCAGAACTTTCTGTCCGTTTCATCATATAACCATTATCTTTGCTATCTGTTGTGAGATCACTAGCGGAGGATGATCCATTAGCGGAAGACAATGAACCATTGCTTTTTATTTCAGTATGGCTGCAAGTCTCTTCTCTTCTTTGTTGTTGTTGTTGTTGTTGTTGTTGTTGTTGTTGTTGTTGTTGTTGTTGTTGTTGTTGTTGTTGCTGTTGTTGTTGCTGTTGTTGTTGTTGCTGTTGTTGTTGCTGTTGTTGTTGCTGTTGTTGTTGTTGTTGCTGTTGTTGTTGTTGTTGTTGCTGTTGCTGTTGCTGTTGTTGCTGTTGTTGTTGTTGCTGTTGTTGTTGTTGTTGCTGTTGTTGTTGTTGTTGTTGTTGCTGTTGTTGTTGCTGTTGTTGTTGTTGCTGTTGTTGTTGTTGTTGTTGTTGTTGCTGTTGTTGTTGTTGTTGTTGTTGTTGTTGTTGTTGTTGTTGTTGTTGTTGTTGTTGTTGTTGTCTAAGTTGACAAGAGTCTCATCCCTGATTTCATCATTCGCTTTTGCCACAACTGTAGAATTCCCTTGTTCTGTTATTCTGCCTAATGCTCTCTGATCCATAGAACTCTGTTTCTCCTGGAAGCCACCTTGAGAACTTGAGGAAGCGTCTTTATCTAACTGTGGGCACAGAGCTTCACTTCCTAGCGACTTCACTACTTTCAATGCCTGCCTATCATCTGCAGTCTCCCTCAATGACCTTGCACCACTGTAGTGATATGCTACTAGAGACTTGGCAGCAAAAATAGTCGGGTGCAATTCAGGGCTTGGATCAATGTACACACGATTCAGATTAACTCCTCTCTGATCCATGCGGTAGTGACCACGCTTCACACCGTCAGGGTTCAGCAAAGGTATTAGCTTGATAACAAATCTGTCTCTCAACGCAATTGCCCTTGGGTTATCTACACGGGTTATGAAATCGAGGAAACCTTTGAATACATAACTGGAGGGAGTTTCACCTGGGTGGACACGACTTGTTAATATAAATACCTGGAAGATAAATATGGATTATCAAATATTCAAAATCATCCTCAGAGATATGAAATATCTGACACTACTGAACTACAGAGAATGACTTGTGTAGGATTCAAACTTGCATTTTCGGGTTTCTATACCACTGCTCTATTTAAAGGACAAATTGAAACTTTAAGCATATACTGAACTTATAAATTAAAGCACATATTAAGCCCTTCACACTTCTTCCCCGCATTACCTTCTTCCCTTTAAACTGATTTGCTCGTTTTGTCTGCAAATCTGGGAACAACCCAGTCAATCTTGGCTCTAAATCTTCAATAATTCCTTTATGTGAGGACACTGTTATTAGGTCAACTCTCAGTTTGTCAATGGATTTACATATCAGCTCTCTGTGATAGTATATGGAGGTTGGTCCATTCACAGGTTTATCTTTGAATTTATTCTCCAGTGTATGAAGGTATTGTTGGATTTCTTCGTAAGAGTATGGGTAGCAAAATGCAAAGTAGCAGACCATATGTTTCTGCTCGGGAAAACGGAACAGGAAGGACATCTGAAACTGGCCATCAATTACCTGAAGCGAAAAATATGAAAACATATTTGGACGTGGTTATATTCCTTCTGTCAATTGTAATTTAATCCAACTTGGGAAAGCTTTGAACCCCTGTGGATTAGTTCCACACCACTTATAGCTTTAAATTGTTTGGGGGTCACACTTCTTTCATGATAATCAGCACTAGTCCAGTATGGTAAACTGTAAAATACTTAATACTAGTTTTGTAATACTCTGGGTCTTGCTGTTAAATTGTTTCATTGTGATTGGTTCTTTTGCCCTAAATGAATGTTCATGCCATATTTTGCATTTTATGCCTTGAACCCCCCCCCCCCCCCTATACAACCTGCTCAATACTTGCGATAAGTACTAAATAATGTTTAATTAACAAAATGAAATTTTTACCCTCCCCCCCATGCTTATTCCTAAAATATATTGTATTTGTCCTTCAATACTCAAAAGGTCCTCAATCAAACGAGTTATGATGTTTATCAATTTTATCATGTTTAACATATTCACAATTTGAAATTGACAACTAGATGACATAATCGCTCGAAAATCCTTAAATACAACTTCCAAAACAAACCTCATGGGAAGGCCTATCTCTGATACGTTCCCATTTATTTCGACCTGAGATCACTTTAACAAGCGGTGTCATGCCTTGATTATAAAGCTTTCCTTGCTTGTTCATATTCATTATGTTAAATTTAACAAGTTTGCCAGCCTGGCATCCTTTTACGCCAAAATAAAACCAAGTCCTGTTTGAGTTTTCGTACGTTGTGCCTGCACAATCCGGCGATGTCCATAAGTTATACTCTAAATCCGGAGTAAGCGATAAAATCCCAAGAGTTGTTGATGAATTGTTCGGTTCTTGCAAGGACGCAGACGGCGAAACAGCTGCATTTGCGAGCTGAGTGCTTGCAATATTTACTTCGCATGTCGAATTTGTGTCGCGTTTTACTCTCTCTACACGCGCTAAATTTCCCGAATCAAAGTTTGAAAAGAAAGTCAAAGGTCCAACTTTCGTTTCCATATGAGTTATCTTTCGACAGTGCTCGATAAAAGCATATTTTTTCCACTTTTTCTTGCGAAATACAGAAACATTTCAACTCAACCGTCCGCCATATTTGTGACTACTCGCGTTGCTATTAACAAATGATGTTCAAACTACGTATGGTTTTAATCTTTCTTGTGGTGCTACTGCTGTTTACCTTTTGTCTCTTGTGGAACTTTGTTACGGAAGAAGAAAGGATAACTAAACGATATTTCTCTAAGTTAAAATTGGAATTTAAAACTACAAATACAGAGCTACAATTTATTAAAACGGGAGTTGAAAATATAAGAAAAGAGGTTGATAAATTACAAAGACGAAACAAATCTCAAGCGAATATTTTACCAAAATGGATCGAGCGTTTTGCAGCACCGCATTGGTCCGAGTTTAAACCATGGCGCGGAGTGTTTGTGTTCTTTGTTTCCTATCGTTATGCGTATCTTATAAAATGTCTCGAATCCATCGCCTTGGCCTCGGCAGATATAGACAAATCTTCGGTGTGCGTATTCGCGCTAGACCGGACGCCGGTAACTACGGATAACGAAGTCAATCAAACCCTGGAAGTTATAAGGAGTGTGACGTTTTGTAAGGTTGTGATATGGAAAGTTGAAAAAGGGCGGAAATAAAACAGAGGAGAAGGATTACGATTTGAGGTTGAAACGACATTGGTGGTTTGTGCTGGAAAGTGTGTTTAATGCTACTTTAACTGGTATGTGTACTATATGTGCACTATAGGTGAGTTTCTGTAAGCTTATGGGGCAGCAAATGGTGGTCAACTTCGAAATTGTTGATACTTGTAGAAGTAAGAAGATTAATCTACATCTCTCAATTCTATTAATTTGCCACTAAATACAAGACTACTACATATAATGGAAATTACTGTTTGTAAAACTTAGCGTAATTCAGCTGTCCTGAGGCTGCAAGTTCTTAAGTTCATTAAAACTATCTATCTATCTATCTATCTATCTAAATTAACATTATTTTCTCACTCCGGTTGACCATCATCTGCTGCGCGATAGTGCTTGGTGAAACCTACCAATTGGGAATCCCTTTTCTTTAAAGTTTAAGACAACAAAGAAGTTAGTCCCCCCAATTAACATTTATAACATTAAACTCTCGTTCTCACTTATAGGGAGTTCGTTCGACAGCTTGTTGCTAGGTTACAAGCACGACATTCTGTTTGTTGAAGAGGACACGGTCCTATCACCAGACTTCATGAAGGTCACGTGGTATGCAAGCGAGGTGAAGCGACGTAATGCTGACGTCATACAATTCGCGCTTGGTGGGTGGTCTGGGGAGAATATGATCAACGCGCATCCGGACACGTTTATCGTGCGCACCGCGCGAGCGCTGCGTGGGATCGCGTACGGTATTAACCAATCAACGTGGCTGTATTTTAAAACCCTCGAGAATGACTACCACTGATAAGCAACACGATTGGTGCGAATCTATGGGATTGGTGCTTGGGAAACACAATAACAACACAGGGTTTAGGATAGTCGTACCGACATTGAGTCGTATTTGGCATATAGGCAAGTTTACTGCACGGAAAAACTAACTTTATTTTATATTGAATAGCTCTATCTATAGCTTTCTTAAATTGTGATGATTGAAGCTTTCGTATATCTTGAGGAAGACTTTCACAATAGCGCACCATTATAACAAAAGTTTCGCTTTAAATAATTTGTTCGTGGCTTGGGCAAACTTAATCAAACTTGGTGGAACAACTTGTAACAAATCTGACACGGTCATGTGTACTGATGTAAACAATGTTTTACCCTAATTCATTTTTTCTCTCACCTCTCTAGGTAAACACGGTCTGGGGCCTGGAGGCGACTTCAAGTGGGAACGTGGAATAACACCACAACCCAACTGGGCACACGCAAGCAGGCTACTGGACTTAAAACGTGCTCGAGTGAACCTTGGCCTCAGAGACTTACTGGGCATCCTTTGTAAGAAAAGAATTGATTTTTGGTTTCTTAAGGAAACAGAGTGTCGCTACAGCATGGCGCGGTGGAAAGGAAAGGATAGAAATAAAATAATGTGTGTAAAACTGCCGTATGTTACTGATCCGTGCGATGTATATGTATGAGAAAGGCACAAATATAGCAATTCAATTTAATCTAAGTTTGTTGGAAGTGTTTTGGGAAGGTCTAAGCAGGCGTGATCGGATGGAGCCCGTTTAAAGCTTGTTCCTAAACGTACTTCGGTACTTTTACTAATTCAGTACCGAAAACAGGATCGTCCCATTGGAATAATTAAAACTTTCTGTGAGTTTGAATCCAGGTTAATTCATTATTTTGATTAAAACTGTAAAAGTTATTTTTTTAAAATATAAATAACACTTTATTACATCTTTGTCTGAAAATGTATAACAATATAAATTATGTGTATGCATGCATATTTAAACTTTTAATGTTGCTATATTACACGCTTATATATATAATTTTGCTATAATACTCTATATCTAATTGTTCTTCGTGTTTTTAAATTCACATATAGAAAACTAAGTACAGTAGTTATATGCGCATTAACACGCGAACGCAGGCATAAATATATTAGATCTATAATGGAGTATATACTATATCAATCCACTGTTCGACTATGGATCGCCAGCAATTGCAGAACTCGATAAGTACACAAACACTGTCATAAACACACATAAACTTTATCACATGCTGACTTGAGATGGATTGGTTAACTGGACATCGGTATGTGGCAGAGATTTTACACCCACTAGTTCACCAGCCATCTTCCTTGAATCCTGGTGAATGGGAAAGAAAATACAGGCTACAGGTTTGACATTGGCATAAAAATATGTATATATATATATATATATATATATATATACGTGTAGGTTTAGGTCTACGAAATGCAAAGAGTGCTCGACAACATATAGTTAGAGCAAAATATAGATTTTCGCTTACCTCAAAACTGGTCTGCAACAGGCTGTTTCATCTGTAAAACAGCCTGATGAAACAGCCTGTTGCAGACCAGTTTTGAGGTATAAGCGAAAATATATATAAATATAAATAACGTTACTACTTGGATATAGGCATGAGTTCTGCGATGCAATTAGCTGTAAACTAATCGCTCAAGAGAGACAACTAATGATATGAAAGGAGATTAAAGAATACGAGTTACCTTTTGAATAAGTCGTTTTGACTTTCTTCTTCGAGATAAAATTGGTCTTCTTAAAACTTTGCTGCTCTCTTTCTCTGGAATCTCGGAACTAAATATACAATTGCAAGAATTCGTATTACACCATGCGAAAAAGCTGGTAATTGTTTATTATAGAACTATAAAACTCGTACCCTAAGCATTCAATTTTTGAGTCCGCAATCTTGGTACAATCTAAAACAACATATATTGCAGTTGCAAAAATATCACAATTCAAAACACAAAGTAACAAGAATACGATAGAACATGATCTCGAAATAACACAAACAGGAAGAAACACTGACAAATAGCACAAAATACACAAAGCCAAACAATATTCCTACCCAAATTCTTGACAGCCATCGTGTTTCGTAGCTTGTTATGCCTGCGTTCCAGATTTTTGCCGACATAATTGCCATTTATATCCTGCACTTGATCTTTCAGTCTCGCATTGGCAACATTCTCGCGCAATTTCTTTATAACACTCGATTTCTGCCGTTCCAGACACATCAACGACATGTGTTGATCACTAAAAACCAGTGATATATTGGTGGGTTAGATGTGCTTTCACCTCCGTGACTGGGCTACGATTCCCGCTGCCGTATGCAGTTGTCTGATTTTAAGTTCGCCTCATGCTGTCGCATGTGAGAGGAGTGCGTCCAGCGTGGCTCTGCCAAACAGAGCAGGTTTTCTCCTGGTTCGTACTTTCTTAGCTCCTAAACATCTACTACCAGCAGAGCAACACTGTCTTGCTTCAATTTTTTAAAACCATAAAGCAGTACTTACGCTCTCTCAGTTCGTTCCGCTCTCGAGTGATGTGGATCAGCGTTTGAAAGTAGTAGCAAGGGTGTCTGAAACGTGTAACAAACGAACTTTTAAAAGCATTTAACCACGCAACTGTTGATTTTCTTTTATAATACTAATTATTTATTTTTACTTACCGTTTTAGCCATGTCAAGACGTTTCCTTCCTTGCTCTTTCATCTTCGAGTTTATCTAGAAGAAATGCATGGAAGCATCTGATTGGTCCTTTACCGAGTACAGAAATTATGATTGGTTGTAAAAGGATGCAGTTTATGGTACATGGAAGTGCAATGCCTAATATACCTGTATATTTCTCACTTGGTTGCATGCAGTATTGGAGGAATTTTGACCTTTCTTGTCTGGTGAGTAGCGACTAAATGATGGCCACTGTTTGGTAGTAACACCTAGAAAATAATCACAAACAATCAGTAGTGGCATGGTCATGCTACACCATGCCATGCCATGCCATACTATACTATACTATACGTGCACTAAAATAGTGTATAAAGACTTTGGCTAGCTTTGCATGCCTCTGTTAATAATGTTTAATAAAATCGGCACCTTACACAAATACGCATGCAATGGGCACAACTTACCCTGTGTACTACCTACTTCATCTTGATTCTTGCCGTTTGCCGTAGGTTCGCTTGCGCCTTGAGCTAGCACATCAGTGTTTGTGAAACTGACCTTGTTAGCTACGGCAGCGGGATGAATTGGCGGACAATTTGCGGTTGTACAACTAAAATGAAAAAACCCCAGAAAATATGGCGGCTTATTAATTTGAATTTCTGTCAGTTCGACCTTCTGTTTGTACAACTTTTTACCGAGGCATATTACGCACGGGTGACATATGCGGTTAGCGCTCAAGTTAAGACTGCTACTGAATGCAACGTTGAGGGTGGGGATCTATTACTTAGATAGTGACTACACTGCTCTGACTTGATGTGCTTGAAAACTCATATGCGGAGTAGAGTTGTGACCCTTCTGTATAATCAATATACCTCGATGTCTTTGCAAGTGTTCTCGTTGTCTTCTTGGCCACAAACGACGTGCTCTTACTACTCTTTATATATCGATACACCCAGTTCTTAACTCCGTCCAAACAGCTATGTTCTGAAATTGGTAATCTTGACCACGGGTTAGCATTCACCATATCCAACGCTGAGATAGCTACGGCACGGCCGACCTGGAACATAAGCAACGATTAGACTAAGAAGAAGACACGCCATAATACTCTTGCTTGCCGTCCTTAGCAGTGTAGGAATGGTAAGTTGTGGTGTAATTATCAAGTCCTCTGGTTTAATGTACAGTACCAGCGCTCTATTGAAATACCAGAGCTATTGAAATACCCAATTGAGACTGACCCAGAAGCATTATATATTTACACTCAACGCGGGATATCCAATCTGACAATTTCGCAAAATTACTTTCGATAAGCTCAAAGTTGAATGTTCATGTAAGTCGAAATTCATGAAGAAAATTAACCCTCATACATACCCCAAAAAGAAAACCTAGCTAGCTTAGGCGTCAGTTAATCTTTGTGGCTTAGTCTGATCTTCTTAAATATTTGACTCTCCCCTGTTAGAATCTCAGCATTCACTCACCTCTTCGTAAATTTCTGGTGTGTAACGTGGTGGAAATCCGGGGGGAGGTGGTGGGGTTGCACGTCCACCGTCACATGTTGCGGGTGGGACAGCATTTGTACTTCGGCCACAGTTATAGTTGCATTCTAATGTGTAGCTGTATTAAAGGTAGAAACAGACAACATCGCCATTCCAGTGTTACTACAGGAGGAAACCTAAACTAAACTAACTTTATTAATGTTCAGTGAGAGCATCCCTTATTTTGTCCAGACGAGTGTTACTTCAGGAAGAAACCGGAATGCCCGGAGAAAACCTGTGGTGTTTGGTAGAGTTTAAACTGGAAGCACTCTTCTTACACGCAACTGAGGCAAACGAAAAACTACTGTGCATATATGCACAAACCAATGACTGCGCCATCAACGCCCCACTTCAACTGTTACTGCACAATTAGACTATTTTCAATGCTCGTGTTTACAAGACACAACACAGAACATGACTACGTTGGCACAAAACACTGAACATCTTGCACCTAACTTACCAGTAAGGCAAGCCAGTCATCTTATACACAGCGACACGGCCACTGCCTTCCTTAGACATCCCATCACGCTTATCACGACTGTACATGTTCTTCTCCGTGAAGTTACACGCGGTGAAGTCAAAATGACTGGAGTTGATAGAGATCAGTTTTGGGAACAACATACTTTGCACGTATTGTTCTTCATCTTCAAAATAATTACCATACATAAAGCACCCTCGTTTTGATGCATGCCCGTGAAGATCTACGTAAAATGCTAACCTAGTGTCACTGACCCTACTTGCATTTGCTGAAAAATTGTCTTGTTTACTTTCAAAGTTCTGGGCTTGTGCCACTACCTGAGGCACCGCAGTTCTCTGGGTGGTATTTAATGCCTCAGGCTTGAAAGCTGGAGCAGTCGAGCAGTCTACAGCAACATCTTTCGTTTGTGCGTGATTCATTGATGTTGATTTACTGCTGTTGTCCCCAGAGACAGGCTGACTAACTTGACCCAAGCTGGTGGTTGTGCATGCATTACAATGAGATTCACTAGCCAACTGTGTTGCACTGTAGCTAGTTGTAGGTAACTGATTCGATCCTCTTTGCTCTTGAGAATTATTTACAGGGCCAGCACTGCATGTGGAACCTACAGCAGTGTTTAAGGCATCAGTTTCGCTTGAAGGTTCTGAGCTCTGGTTTGACACGCCATCACTACAGTCCTTGGAACTATCTTGTGATAGTATCACAGACCTTTCACCAGTTGCCAAGTTGTTTAAGTCTGAATTATCTGTCTTAGCTTGTGCTGAATTCATTTGACCATTAGCAAACTCATTGGTACATTCACCTAAGGAACATCTACCACAATGTGAATGGTGGTTTGCATTAGGTACATTTGTTTTGCAGTTACATTTTTCTTCAGTCTGTCCGTTGCTAGAGAGGTTTGATCTGCATATATTACTGTCCTTGTCACAATCACGCTCAGACAACAAAGATGTTTGGTTTGAACCAGAATTGTTTATGGAACTTTTCCCCGAAATACAATCACCAGAGTTTTGAGCGTTATCACAAGCAGAGTCACTGCTTTCAGAACTTTCTGTCCGTTTCATCATATAACCATTATCTTTGCTATCTGTTGTGAGATCACTAGCGGAGGATGATCCATTAGCGGAAGACAATGAACCATTGCTTTTTATTTCAGTATGGCTGCAAGTCTTCTCTGTTTTGTTGTTGTTGTTGTTGTTGTTGTTGTTGTTGTTGTTGTTGTTGTTGTTGTTGTTGTTGTTGTTGTTGTTGTTGTTGTTGTTGTTGTTGTTGTTGTTGTTGTTGTTGTTGTTGTTGTTGTTGTTGTTTTTGTTTTTGTTGTTGTTGTTGTTGTTGTTGTTGTTGTTGTTGTTGTTGTTGTTGTTGTTGTTGTTGTTGTTGTTGTTGTTGTTGTTGTTGTTGTTGTTGTTGTTGTTGTTGTTGTTGTTGTTGTTGTTGTTGTTGTTGTTGTTGTTGTTGTTGTTGTTGTTGTTGTTGTTGTTGTTGTTGTTGTTGTTGTTGTTGTTGTTGTTGTTGTTGTTGTTGTTGTTGTTGTTGTTGTTGTTGTTGTCTAAGTTGACAAGAGTCTCATCCCTGATTTCATCATTCGCTTTTGCCACAACTGTAGAATTCCCTTGTTCTGTTATTCTGCCTAATGCTCTCTGATCCATAGAACTCTGTTTCTCCTGGAAGCCACCTTGAGAACTTGAGGAAGCGTCTTTATCTAACTGTGGGCACAGAGCTTCACTTCCTAGCGACTTCACTACTTTCAATGCCTGCCTATCATCTGCAGTCTCCCTCAATGACCTTGCACCACTGTAGTGATATGCTACTAGAGACTTGGCAGCAAAAATAGTCGGGTGCAATTCAGGGCTTGGATCAATGTACACACGATTCAGATTAACTCCTCTCTGATCCATGCGGTAGTGACCACGCTTCACACCGTCAGGGTTCAGCAAAGGTATTAGCTTGATAACAAATCTGTCTCTCAACGCAATTGCCCTTGGGTTATCTACACGGGTTATGAAATCGAGGAAACCTTTGAATACATAACTGGAGGGAGTTTCACCTGGGTGGACACGACTTGTTAATATAAATACCTGGAAGATAAATATGGATTATCAAATATTCAAAATCATCCTCAGAGATATGAAATATCTGACACTACTGAACTACAGAGAATGACTTGTGTAGGATTCAAACTTGCATTTTCGGGTTTCTATACCACTGCTCTATTTAAAGGACAAATTGAAACTTTAAGCATATACTGAACTTATAAATTAAAGCACATATTAAGCCCTTCACACTTCTTCCCCGCATTACCTTCTTCCCTTTAAACTGATTTGCTCGTTTTGTCTGCAAATCTGGGAACAACCCAGTCAATCTTGGCTCTAAATCTTCAATAATTCCTTTATGTGAGGACACTGTTATTAGGTCAACTCTCAGTTTGTCAATGGATTTACATATCAGCTCTCTGTGATAGTATATGGAGGTTGGTCCATTCACAGGTTTATCTTTGAATTTATTCTCCAGTGTATGAAGGTATTGTTGGATTTCTTCGTAAGAGTATGGGTAGCAAAATGCAAAGTAGCAGACCATATGTTTCTGCTCGGGAAAACGGAACAGGAAGGACATCTGAAACTGGCCATCAATTACCTGAAGCGAAAAATATGAAAACATATTTGGACGTGGTTATATTCCTTCTGTCAATTGTAATTTAATCCAACTTGGGAAAGCTTTGAACCCCTGTGGATTAGTTCCACACCACTTATAGCTTTAAATTGTTTGGGGTCACACTTCTTTCATGATAATCAGCACTAGTCCAGTATGGTAAACTGTAAAATACTTAATACTAGTTTTGTAATACTCTGGGTCTTGCTGTTAAATTGTTTCATTGTGATTGGTTCTTTTGCCCTAAATGAATGTTCATGCCATATTTTGCATTTTATGCCTTGAACCCCCCCCCCCCCCCCCCTATACAACCTGCTCAATACTTGCGATAAGTACTAAATAATGTTTAATTAACAAATGAAATTTTACCCTCCCCCCCATGCTTATTCCTAAAATATATTGTATTTGTCCTTCAATACTCAAAAGGTCCTCAATCAAACGAGTTATGATGTTTATCAATTTTATCATGTTTAACATATTCACAATTTGAAATTGACAACTAGATGACATAATCGCTCGAAAATCCTTAAATACAACTTCCAAAACAAACCTCATGGGAAGGCCTATCTCTGATACGTTCCCATTTATTTCGACCTGAGATCACTTTAACAAGCGGTGTCATGCCTTGATTATAAAGCTTTCCTTGCTTGTTCATATTCATTATGTTAAATTTAACAAGTTTGCCAGCCTGGCATCCTTTTACGCCAAAATAAAACCAAGTCCTGTTTGAGTTTTCGTACGTTGTGCCTGCACAATCCGGCGATGTCCATAAGTTATACTCTAAATCCGGAGTAAGCGATAAAATCCCAAGAGTTGTTGATGAATTGTTCGGTTCTTGCAAGGACGCAGACGGCGAAACAGCTGCATTTGCGAGCTGAGTGCTTGCAATATTTACTTCGCATGTCGAATTTGTGTCGCGTTTTACTCTCTCTACACGCGCTAAATTTCCCGAATCAAAGTTTGAAAAAGAAAGTCAAAGGTCCAACTTTCGTTTCCATATGAGTTATCTTTCGACAGTGCTCGATAAAAGCATATTTTTTCCACTTTTTCTTGCGAAATACAGAAACATTTCAACTCAACCGTCCGCCATATTTGTGACTACTCGCGTTGCTATTAACAAATGATGTTCAAACTACGTATGGTTTTAATCTTTCTTGTGGTGCTACTGCTGTTTACCTTTTGTCTCTTGTGGAACTTTGTTACGGAAGAAGAAAGGATAACTAAACGATATTTCTCTAAGTTAAAATTGGAATTTAAAACTACAAATACAGAGCTACAATTTATTAAAACGGGAGTTGAAAATATAAGAAAAGAGGTTGATAAATTACAAAGACGAAACAAATCTCAAGCGAATATTTTACCAAAATGGATCGAGCGTTTTGCAGCACCGCATTGGTCCGAGTTTAAACCATGGCGCGGAGTGTTTGTGTTCTTTGTTTCCTATCGTTATGCGTATCTTATAAAATGTCTCGAATCCATCGCCTTGGCCTCGGCAGATATAGACAAATCTTCGGTGTGCGTATTCGCGCTAGACCGGACGCCGGTAACTACGGATAACGAAGTCAATCAAACCCTGGAAGTTATAAGGAGTGTGACGTTTTGTAAGGTTGTGATATGGAAAGTTGAAAAAGGGGCAGGAAATAAAACAGAGGAGAAGGATTACGATTTGAGGTTGAAACGACATTGGTGGTTTGTGCTGGAAAGTGTGTTTAATGCTACTTTAACTGGTATGTGTACTATATGTGCACTATAGGTGAGTTTCTGTAAGCTTATGGGGCAGCAAATGGTGGTCAACTTCGAAATTGTTGATACTTGTAGAAGTAAGAAGATTAATCTACATCTCTCAATTCTATTAATTTGCCACTAAATACAAGACTACTACATATAATGGAAATTACTGTTTGTAAAACTTAGCGTAATTCAGCTGTCCTGAGGCTGCAAGTTCTTAAGTTCATTAAAACTATCTATCTATCTATCTATCTATCTAAATTAACATTATTTTCTCACTCCGGTTGACCATCATCTGCTGCACGATAGTGCTTGGTGAAACCTACCAATTGGGAATCCCTTTTCTTTAAAGTTTAAGACAACAAAGAAGTTAGTCCCCCCAATTAACATTTATAACATTAAACTCTCGTTCTCACTTATAGGGAGTTCGTTCGACAGCTTGTTGCTAGGTTACAAGCACGACATTCTGTTTGTTGAAGAGGACACGGTCCTATCACCAGACTTCATGAAGGTCACGTGGTATGCAAGCGAGGTGAAGCGACGTAATGCTGACGTCATACAATTCGCGCTTGGTGGGTGGTCTGGGGAGAATATGATCAACGCGCATCCGGACACGTTTATCGTGCGCACCGCGCGAGCGCTGCGTGGGATCGCGTACGGTATTAACCAATCAACGTGGCTGTATTTTAAAACCCTCGAGAATGACTACCACACTGATAAGCAACACGATTGGTGCGAATCTATGGGATTGGTGCTTGGGAAACACAATAACAACACAGGGTTTAGGATAGTCGTACCGACATTGAGTCGTATTTGGCATATAGGCAAGTTTACTGCACGGAAAAACTAACTTTATTTTATATTGAATAGCTCTATCTATAGCTTTCTTAAATTGTGATGATTGAAGCTTTCGTATATCTTGAGGAAGACTTTCACAATAGCGCACCATTATAACAAAAGTTTCGCTTTAAATAATTTGTTCGTGGCTTGGGCAAACTTAATCAAACTTGGTGGAACAACTTGTAACAAATCTGACACGGTCATGTGTACTGATGTAAACAATGTTTTACCCTAATTCATTTTTTCTCTCACCTCTCTAGGTAAACACGGTCTGGGGCCTGGAGGCGACTTCAAGTGGGAACGTGGAATAACACCACAACCCAACTGGGCACACGCAAGCAGGCTACTGGACTTAAAACGTGCTCGAGTGAACCTTGGCCTCAGAGACTTACTGGGCATCCTTTGTAAGAAAAGAATTGATTTTTGGTTTCTTAAGGAAACAGAGTGTCGCTACAGCATGGCGCGGTGGAAAGGAAAGGATAGAAATAAAATAATGTGTGTAAAACTGCCGTATGTTACTGATCCGTGCGATGTATATGTATGAGAAAGGCACAAATATAGCAATTCAATTTAATCTAAGTTTGTTGGAAGTGTTTTGGGAAGGTCTAAGCAGGCGTGATCGGATGGAGCCCGTTTAAAGCTTGTTCCTAAACGTACTTCGGTACTTTTTACTAATTCAGTACCGAAAACAGGATCGTCCCATTGGAATAATTAAAACTTTCTGTGAGTTTGAATCCAGGTTAATTCATTATTTTGATTAAAACTGTAAAAGTTATTTTTTTAAAATATAAATAACACTTTATTACATCTTTGTCTGAAAATGTATAACAATATAAATTATGTGTATGCATGCATATTTAAACTTTTAATGTTGCTATATTACACGCTTATATATATAATTTTGCTATAATACTCTATATCTAATTGTTCTTCGTGTTTTTAAATTCACATATAGAAAACTAAGTACAGTAGTTATATGCGCATTAACACGCGAACGCAGGCATAAATATATTAGATCTATAATGGAGTATATACTATATCAATCCACTGTTCGACTATGGATCGCCAGCAATTGCAGAACTCGATAAGTACACAAACACTGTCATAAACACACATAAACTTTATCACATGCTGACTTGAGATGGATTGGTTAACTGTACGTCGGTATGTGGCAGAGATTTTACACCCACTAGTTCACCCGCCATCTTCCTTGAATCCTGGTGAATGGAAAGAAAATACAGGCTACAGATTTGACATTGGCATAAAACTACGTATATATATATATATATATATATATATATATATACGTGTAGGTTTAGGTCTACGAAATGCAAAGAGTGCTCGACAACATATAGTTAGAGCAAAATATAGATTTTCGCTTACCTCAAAACTGGTCTGCAACAGGCTGTTTCATCTGTAAAACAGCCTGATGAAACAGCCTGTTGCAGACCAGTTTTGAGGTATAAGCGAAAATATATATAAATATAAATAACGTTACTACTTGGATATAGGCATGAGTTCTGCGATGCAATTAGCTGTAAACTAATCGCTCAAGAGAGACAACTAATGATATGAAAGGAGATTAAAGAATACGAGTTACCTTTTGAATAAGTCGTTTTGACTTTCTTCTTCGAGATAAAATTGGTCTTCTTAAAACTTTGCTGCTCTCTTTCTCTGGAATCTCGGAACTAAATATACAATTGCAAGAATTCGTATTACACCATGCGAAAAAGCTGGTAATTGTTTATTATAGAACTATAAAACTCGTACCCTAAGCATTCAATTTTGAGTCCGCAATCTTGGTACAATCTAAAACAACATATATTGCAGTTGCAAAAATATCACAATTCAAAACACAAAGTAACAAGAATACGATAGAACATGATCTCGAAATAACACAAACAGGAAGAAACACTGACAAATAGCACAAAATACACAAAGCCAAACAATATTCCTACCCAAATTCTTGACAGCCATCGTGTTTCGTAGCTTGTTATGCCTGCGTTCCAGATTTTTGCCGACATAATTGCCATTTATATCCTGCACTTGATCTTTCAGTCTCGCATTGGCAACATTCTCGCGCAATTTCTTTATAACACTCGATTTCTGCCGTTCCAGACACATCAACGACATGTGTTGATCACTAAAAACCAGTGATATATTGGTGGGTTAGATGTGCTTTCACCTCCGTGACTGGGCTACGATTCCCGCTGCCGTATGCAGTTGTCTGATTTTAAGTTCGCCTCATGCTGTCGCATGTGAGAGGAGTGCGTCCAGCGTGGCTCTGCCAAACAGAGCAGGTTTTCTCCTGGTTCGTACTTTCTTAGCTCCTAAACATCTACTACCAGCAGAGCAACACTGTCTTGCTTCAATTTTTTAAAACCATAAAGCAGTACTTACGCTCTCTCAGTTCGTTCCGCTCTCGAGTGATGTGGATCAGCGTTTGAAAGTAGTAGCAAGGGTGTCTGAAACGTGTAACAAACGAACTTTTAAAAGCATTTAACCACGCAACGGTTGATTTTCTTTTATAATAATAATTATTTATTTTTACTTACCGTTTTAGCCATGTCAAGACGTTTCCTTCCTTGCTCTTTCATCTTCGGGTTTATCTAGAAGAAATGCATGGAAGCATCTGATTGGTCCTTTACCGAGTACAGAAATTATGATTGGTTGTAAAAGGATGCAGTTTATGGTACATGGAAGTGCAATGCCAAATATACCTGTATATTTCTCACTTGGTTGCATGCAGTATTGGAGGAATTTTGACCTTTCTTGTCTGGTGAGTAGCGACTAAATGATGGCCACTGTTTAGTAGTAACACCTAGAAAATAATCACAAACAATCAGTAGTGGCATGGTCATGCTATGCTACACCATACCATACCACGCCACCCCACGCCACACCATACCATACCATAAATACCATACCATAAATACCATGCCATACCATACTACACTACACTACACTACACTACACTACACTACACTACACTACACTACACTACACTACACTACACTACACTATACTATACTATACTATACTATACTATACTATACGTGCACTAAAATAGTGTATAAAGACTTTGGCTAGCTTTGCATGCCTCTGTTAATAATGTTTAATAAAATCGGCACCTTACACAAATACGCATGCAATGGGCACAACTTACCCTGTGTACTACCTACTTCATCTTGATTCTTGCCGTTTGTCGTAGGTTCGCTTGCGCCTTGAGCTAGCACATCAGTGTTTGTGAAACTGACCTTGTTAGCTACAGCAGCGCGATGAATTGGCGGACAATTAGCGGTTGTATAACTAAAATGAAAAAAAAACCTGAAAATATGGCGGCTTATTAATTTGAATTTCCGTCAGTCCGACCTTCTGTTTGTACAACTTTTTACCGAGGCATATTACACACGGGTGACATATGCGGTTAGCGCTCAAGTTAAGACTGCTACTGAATGCAACGTTGAGGGTGGGGATCTATTACTTATATAAGTGACTACACTGCTCTGACTTAATGTGCTTGAAAACTCATGCGGAGTAGAGTTGTGACCCTTCTGTATAATCAATATCAATATACCTCGACGTCTTTGCAAGTGTTCTCGTTGTCTTCTTGGCCACAAACGACGTGCTCTTACTACTCTTTATATATCGATACACCCAGTTCTTAACTCCGTCCAAACAGCTATGTTCTGAAATTGGTAATCTTGACCACGGGTTAGCATTCACCATATCCAACGCTGAAATAGCTACGGCACGACCGACCTGGAACATAAGCAACGAATAGACTAAGAAGAAGACACGCCATAATACTCTTGCTTGCCGTCCTTAGCAGTGTAGGAATGGTAAGTTGTGGTGTAATTATCAAGGTCTCTGGTTTAATGTACAGTACGAGCGCTCTATTGAAATACCAGAGCTATTGAAATGCCCAATTGAGACTGACCCAGAAGCATTATATGTTTACACTCACCGCGGGATATCCAATCTGACAATTTCGCAAAATTACTTTCGATAAGCTCAAAGTTGAATGTTCATGTAAGTCGAAATTCATGAAGAAAATTAACCCTCATACATACCCCAAAAAGAAAAACCTAGCTAGCTTAGGCATCAGTTAATCTTTGTGACTTAGTCTGATCTTCCTAAATATTTGACTCTCCCTGTTAGAATCTCAGCATTCACTCACCTCTTCGTAAATTTCTGGTGTGTAACGTGGTGGAAATCCGGGGGGAGGTGGTGGGGTTGCACGTCCACCGTCACATGTTGCAGGTGGGACAGCATTTGTACTTCGGCCACAGTTATAGTTGCATTCTAATGTGTAGCTGTATTAAAGGTAGAAACAGACAACATTGCAATTCCAGTGTTACTACAGGAGGAAACCTAAACTAAACTAACTTTATTAATGTTCAGTGAGAGCCATCCCTTAATTTGTCCAGTGTTACTTCAGGAAGAAACCGGAATGCCTGGAGAAAACCTGTGGTGTTTGGTAGAGTTTAAACTGGAAGCACTCTTCTTACACGCAACTGAGGCAAACGAAAAACGACTGTACATATCATATATGCACAAACCAATGACTGCGCCATCAACGCCCCACTTCAACTGTTAAGTACTGCACAAGAACATGACACAACACAGAACATGACTACGTTGACACTAAACACTGCACATCTTGCACCTAACTTACCAGTAAGGCAAGCCAGTCATCTTATACACAGCAACACGGCCACTGCCTTCCTTAGACATCCCATCACGCTTATCACGACTGTACATGTTCTTCTCCGTGAAGTTACACGCGGTGAAGTCAAAATGACTGGAGTTGATAGAGATCAGTTTTGGGAACAACATACTTTGCACATATTGTTCTTCATCTTCAAAATAATTACCATACATAAAGCACCCTCGTTTTGATGCATGCCCGTGAAGATCTACGTAAAATGCTAACTTACTGTCACTGACCCTACTTGCATTTGCTGAAAAATTGTCTTGTTTACTTTCAATGTTCTGGGCTTGTGCCACTACCTGAGGCACCGCAGTTCTCTGGGTGGTATTTAATGCCTCAGGCTTGAAAGCTGGAGCAGTCGAGCAGTCTACAGCAACATCTTTCGTTTGTGCGTGATTCATTGATTTACTGCTGTTGTCCCCAGAGACAGGCTGACTAACTTGACCCAAGCTGGTGGTTGTGCATGCATTACAATGAGATTCACTAGCCAACTGTGTTGCACTGTAGCTAGTTGTAGGTAACTGATTCAATCCTCTTTGCTCTTGAGAATTCTTTACAGGGCCAGCACTGCATGTGGAACCTACAACAGTGTTCAAGGCATCAGTTTCGCTTGAAAGTTGTGAGCTCTGGTTTGACACGCCATCACTACAGTCCTTGGAACTATCTTGTGATAGTATCACAGACCTTTCACCAGTTGCCAAGTTGTTTAAGTCTGAATTATCTGTCTTAGCTTGTGCTGAATTCATTTGACCATTAGCAAACTCATTGGTACATTCACCTAAGGAACATCTATCACAATGTGATTGGTGGTTCGCATTAGGTACATTTGTTTTGCAGTTACATTTTTCTTCAGTCTGTCCGTTGCTAGAGAGGTTTGATCTGCATATATTACTGTCCTTGTCACAATCACGCTCAGACAACAAAGATGTTTGGTTTGAACCAGAATTGTTTATGGAACTTTCCCCCGAAATACAATCACCAGAGTTTTGAGCATTATCACAAGCAGAGTCACTGCTTTCAGAACTTTCTGTCCGTTTCATCATATAAACATTATCTTTGCTATCTGTTGTGAGATCACTAGCGGAGGATGATCCATTAGCGGAAGACGATGAACCATTGCTTTTTATTTCAGTACGGCTGCAAGTCTTCTCTGTTTTGTTGTTGTTGTTGTTGTTGTTGTTGTTGTTGTTGTTGTTGTTGTTGTTGTTGTTGTTGTTGTTGTTGTTGTTGTTGTTGTTGTTGTTGTTGTTGTTGTTGTTGTTGTTGTTGTCTAAGTTGACAAGAGTCTCATCCCTGATTTCATCATTCGCTTTTACCACAACTGTAGAATTCCCTTGTTCTGTTATTCTGTCTAATGCTCTCTGATCCATAGAACTCCGTTTCTCCTGTAAGCCACCTTGAGAACTTGAGGAAGCATCTTTCTCTAACTGTGGGCACAGAGCTTCACTTCCTGGCGACTTAACTACTTTCAATGCCTGCCCATCATCTGCAGTCTCCCTCAATGACCTTGCACCACTGTAGTGATATGCTACTAGAGACTTGGCAGCAAAAATAGTCGGGTGCAATTCAGGGCTTGGATCAAGGTACACACGATTCAGATTAACTCCTCTCTGATCCATGCGGTAGTGACCACGCTTCACACCGTCAGGGTTCAGCAAAGGTATTAGCTTGATAACAAATCTGTCTCTCAACGCAATTGCCCTTGGGTCTTCTACACGGGTTATGAAATCGAGGAAACCTTTGAATACATAACTGGAGGGAGTTTCACCTGGGTGGACACGACTTGTTAATATAAATACCTGGAAGATAAATATGGATTATCAAATATTCAAAATCATCCTCAGAGATATGAAATATCTGACACTACTGAACTACAGATAATGACTTGTGTAGGATTCAAACTTGCATTTTCGGGTTTCTAGACCACTGCTCTATTTAAAGGACAAATTGAAACTTTAAGCATATACTGAACTTACAAATTAAAGCACATATTAAGCCCTTCACACTGCATTACCTTCTTCCCTTTAAACTGATTTGCTCGTTTTGTCTGCAAATCTGGGAACAATCCAGTCAATCTTGGCTCTAAATCTTCAAGAATTCCTTTATGTGAGGACACTGTTATTAGGTCAACTCTCAGTTTGTCAATGGATTTACATATCAGCTCTCTGTGATAGTATATGGAGGTTGGTCCATTCACAGGTTTATCTTTGAATTTATTTTCCAGTGTATGAAGGTATTGTTGGATTTCTTCGTAAGAGTATGGGTAGCAAAATGCAAAGTAGCAGACCATATGTTTCTGCTCGGGAAAACGGAACAGGAAGGACATCTGAAACTGGCCGTCAATTACCTGAAGCGAAAAATATGAAAACATATTTTGGACGTGGTTATATTCCTTCTGTCAATTGTAATTTAATCCAACTTGGGAAAGCTTTGAACCCCTGTGGATTAGTTCCACACCACTTATAGCTTTAAATTGTTTGGGGGTCACACTTCTTTCATGATAATCAGCACCAGTCCAGTATGGTAAACTGTAAAATACTTAATACTAGTTTTGTAATACTCTAGGTCTTGCTGTTAAATTGTTTCATTGTGATTGGTTCTTTTGCCCTAAATGAATGTTCATGCCATATTTTGCATTTTATGCCTTGAACTCCCCCCCCCCCCCTCCCCCCCCTATACAACCCGCTCAATACTTGCGATAAGTACTAATGTTTAATTAACAAAATGAAATTTTTACCCTCCCCCCCCCATGCTTATTCCTAAAATATATTGTATTTGTCCTTCAATACTCAAAAGGTCCTCAATCAAACGAGTTATGATGTTTATCAATTTTATCATGTTTAACATATTCACAATTTGAAATTGACAACTAGATGACATAATTGCTCGAAAATCCTTAAATACAACTTCCAAAACAAACCTCATGGGAAGGCCTATCTCTGATACGTTCCCATTTATTTCGACCTGAGATCACTTTAACAAGCGGTGTCATGCCTTGATTATAAAGCTTTCCTTGCTTGTTCATATTCATTATGTTAAATTTAACAAGTTTGCCAGCCTGGCATCCTTTTACGCCAAAATAAAACCAAGTCCTGTTTGAGTTTTCGTACGTTGTGCCTGCACAATCCGGCGATGTCCATAAGTTATACTCTAAATCCGGCGTAAGCGATAAAATCCCAAGAGTTGTTGATGAATTGTTCGGTTCTTGCAAGGACGCAGACGGCGAAACAGCTGCATTTGCGAGCTGAGTGCTTGCAATATTTACTTCGCATGTCGAATTTGTGTCGCGTTTTACTCTCTCTACACGCGCTAAATTTCCCGAATCAAAGTTTGAAAAGAAAGTCAAAGGTCCAACTTTCGTTTCCATATGAGTTATCTTTCGACAGCGCTCGATAAAAGCATATTTTTTCCACTTTTTCTTGCGAAATACAGAAACATTTCAACTCAACCGTCCGCCATATTTGTGACTACTCACGTTGCTATTAACGACGCGACCCACGCCTCCTATTGGTCAATTTTGAATTCTACGAAATCGTATGCCCAATGGGTGACCCCAGCACAGAATAGATAATAGACCAATATAGATAATAGAGTCTATTATCTATTCTGTGACCCCAGTCAGCCCCAGTCACAGGAGTAATCACATATGTAAGGGCCTGTTCATATGATCCCGCTTACCGAGACGTCTCCCCTACCTATGATCTCGCCTCCTAGTACTTTTACTATAAAAATTTACATCATGTTCATATTATGATAATGGCGATCTGGACCATTTTATGGAAATGCTTATGTCGATGCTTTTATATGTCACTCATAGAAGGCATACTGTTCGAGTATAGGCTGGTTAGTTCACCAGACGTCTTGATTTCACGAAGCATTATCGTGCAGCAGATATTACAGTTATCAGAAATGTTGCAGTTATTAGAGTGAGAAAACTATGTAAATCCCTTTCATTATAATTATGTAGTATTTGGTGTCTGAAGAAATAGTAATGAGACATGTATTGTAGTGTAATTTGCTTCAATCTTGGTATGCCATTCTTGGACATAATGATTCTTGGACATTCTATCTCCTATAGAAGGCCTACGTGTCAACATTTCTGAAGTTGACCAACATCTGCTGCCCTGTCACGCTTACTGAAACTCAGCCATAGATCTAATGTTTTAGCATTTTAGAATTTAGAAGTACAATAATATTTATTTCTTCGTACTTTTAACTTCCGGTATTGTATGCGACTCGCTGCAGTGATATGCAGTGACATGCATGTGACCCACAGCGGGGCTAAAACAGGAAACGTTGCGTACAAATTACGTGGGTAGTAATCTTGTGATTTGTATAACCTGGGCGCGATTCCGGTTTAATTTCCTGTTTGCTATGCATGATTAAGATCTTACATCCGCTCAAAATAAAATTGAAAAAATGAAATAATGGGCTGGAAAGAGAGCTGCATTTAGTGTAGCCCTATGTTGCGCAAACGGTACCAATTTATCTGGGTGTGTATAGTATATGTACCCTATCAAGGCAAGCTGAGGGCAAGGGATTAAATTCCACATGCAAATCAAATTAAAAATGCAAACTACTTAACATTGATATATGTTGAATAAAGATCGTAAACAAGAAACTATCTGAAACTGGTCATTGTGCCAAATTGTGGAACGAAGATGGTAGTCAACTTCAGAAATGTTGACACCTGTAAGAGCAAACAAATTAAAGCTACATTTCTCGATTTTATCGATTCGTCACCAAATACAAGAATGTTTCATATAATGAAATTAATTAACTTGATAACTGCTGGTTAATCGCCCCATTTACAAGATAATCAAAGAAAATCAAACACATATGACAATCTGGTATTCAACTAGCTGCGCCTTTTTTAATACGACACCGAATACTCCCCCCTTATACAATCAAAACAGAATTAAAAATGAAAACTAGAAAATATAAACCGGAGACGACAAATACACAAAGTCAGACACCTCCGTAGTGCGGGATCCTCCGCGATTGACGTTAAATCCAACTTCCTATGACCATATGGCATATAGGTAAATTTCTAAAGATATACCCAGAATTTCGTTTTCCATTAAAAAGGAAGTTGATTCTTGTTATACCTTAAGCATACTTGACTTCCTTGTTTGTATTGGCTGTCGTTTAGGGTTTGACTTTGACCCCTGTCACTATTATATAAACGTTAACAGAAGCCAATTATGCATCTTGTTTAAACTGAATAACTGATGAGTGTCAACCTGCTTTCCTGCTAGCGACTTACACTTAAGGTATGTTCGTGATATTAAGACAATGTAGAATAGTTATGTGTGAGTATTGAACAGTACAAGTGTATATTTGAACTGTTTTACCGAATATTGGCCAACGATATAATATATTGTGTATGTATTGGTTATTTCATGCGTTGATCAAACTTGCTTATTTATACAGCTTGGTCAGAGATTGAATAAAGAATCATACAGATATATTGCAATGTCGGATGCCGATATGAATCTAGAAGAAACAGAATTACAACCATTGATATATGACGGGGAAGGTAATGAGTAATTATATTAGTTACAAGACAGCAGATCAAGATGGTGATAAACTTCCTTCAGAAATGTTGACACTTGTATAGGAGCAAATGAAACCACATCTCTTGACTATAAAATAATTAATATTATTTTCTCACTTTGACAACAGACTGTCTGATTAACCACCATCTGCTGTACGATACTGCTTATTGAAACCAGCCTATATTAACTTACAGAACATTTGACCTATACTTTAGATATTATAATTCCTCGCTACGATCATCCTTTGGAAAACGAAGATGACGGAATAATAATACCTACATCTGGAAGTATAATAGAAAATATACCAGAAGACGCACCAGATACGGTAGATGGGAACCAAAACAATGACACGGTCGAAAGTGACGAAATGTTTGCACCTGGAGAAAGCAGCGTGCTTGCTGTTGAGCTGCCTTTGGTTTTGCAGCCTCGGGTTAGCGTTGAACCTAAGCGAAAGCGTAGGCCTAGTGCTGATGAGACAGATAATAAGAGTAAAATTTTAAAAGACTCCGATGATCAAGAGGAACCTAATAATTCCTTTGATAATCCCTCTGTGACTGAAGAGACGGTTGAAGCATCTCAGGGCCCGGATGATTCAACAGCAGCGAGTTGTTTTTTAAGCAGGTCAAGTTATCTTGAGAAGAAATGTAGTGCGCTCTTTTCTGCTGTTAATTACCATCAGACAAAGAAAATGAAGGACGTTTTGGATGAAGGTGGGTGTGGAACATTTGAAATAGAAACGACGTTCTCATTTATCGGTGGCGCGCATTAAAGTTGTTTTAATGTGAAAATGAATTTTTGTTGTTGTTGTTGTTGTTGTGGGTGGTGGTGGTTTTTGTTGTTGGTGTTGAAGTTGTTGTCCATGCTGCCGATTTTGTCGTTATTATTTTTTATAGACAGTGTGTTTGCCGTTTTGATATGTTGTTGTTGTTGTAGACTCCAAGCTATTATGAAAAATCACGAGCTCTTGACGTAAAAAATACCTGAATCCATATTAGCGAGATCGGCCTCAGAGCGTCGCGTTGTCATTACGAAAGAATCGTTTCAAAAGAATCGAGTAAATGAATTGTTATACTTTCTTTTTAACTTACAGAAGAACCCAGCACCCTTGTTGAATTATTAACAAGGCGAGATACGAATGGTCTACCGTGCATCATGAAAGCGATAACACGACAAAGTCTGAGCTGCATCCGACCACTATTGGAACAGGTAGACAAGCTCGACTTCAAATCATACGGTTTTGACAAAATGGATGCACTTCAATCAGATGACAAGAAAAACATTTTCCATGTTGCTGCACAGACAGTGAGAGATAAGGAGTTAATAAATACCATTGATATTTACCATTTGATGAACCAACTTGCAGATAATAAAGATAATTGTGGAACTACACCTTTGATAGTGGCTTGTCAGCATCAGAATCTTGTCATGGCTCGTAGATTGGTAAGTTATAAAGCCAAGATAGATCATGTTGATGATAATGGATATTCTCCTATATATTGGGCGACCGCGTCTGGAAGTGCTGAAACATTAAAGCTTTTTTTGGTTGATGGTGAGTTTTAAAACTTTAATTTACGCATGCAGAACTAGTAGAGATAGAATACTTTATTTAAAGAGGGTGACACTCAACAGCAAAATAGCTGATAAACTTGTGGCCTTCAACAAAACAATTACAAAATAGGAGTGATATATGAGTTACTTACAACAAAACTAAATACATGCACTATATAAATAGTATAAGCTCTCTTGGACTACACACGTACAAACGCACAACTTCAGTGTAGCAACCCTGCATCAGACCAATGCTGTTTCAACAACTTTTTATCAGGATGTGTAATGTTCGCACTGCTTGGAGTTGTCATGGCTTGTTTACAACTTGCTACAAGGTTGTTGACTTAGCAGACTTGTTACAAGTTGTTCCAACAACTTATTTCACTACAAAATGGCGATGACTAGATAAAAATGCGTATTTTACCAAAAATATTAAACAGAAAACGTAATTACGTTAATTGACGAATAAAATCTTTCTTTGCGAAACGTCGTATATCTGCCTTTTATCTTGCGGCAAGCGAGAATCGACCACAAAGAACCTTTGGTTGTGGTAATAAATAGATTAATAATACTTGCAGTCTAATGCTGCACGTCATACTCTGATAATCTCAGGCAAAGAAGAGTTTACCTGAGATCATTTTATCACTTGCACAGTTCCACGAAAACAGATAGTGTTAATTCTACGAATCTTCGTAATAAGCTGTGAAATATTAATGACTTTAATGAGTATTCCACAAACCCCAGCAGGTGGAAGTATCGTATTACTTAGTGTTTGATATACGTACAGTCATGGCGAGTTGTTGTACACAAACTACACTGACAATATCAATTCCTTTGAGCGAGTGGATAAAGGGCGATGAAAAGAAAACTAAGAACAAGGCGAGAGAAAAGCACGTGAATGATATCAAACAGCATGTCTGCGCTTTGCTGAACAGTGACGGAGGTACACTTACATTGACAGTCCGACCAGACGAAAATATGTCAGCGATCGATACTACAAAACATGGTTTGAGATCTGTAGATGTAATCCGTTCAATTGAACAAACCTTTCACCCTGTAATAGGCACTGCTTGTGTCAGCTCGCATCTGACAGTTTGCAGCGAAACGTTGAGTGAAATTGTTTTAAAAGTAGAAGGATTTAAACCATTGTGTACTATGAATTACAATATGTTTCTACCAAGCAATACTCAAGTTTTGCCAATCAACTGTGTCGAACTGAATACTGTTATTGATTTAATGGGTATTAACCGAATTGTCGATGTAACCGAGTTTGAAAATGCCCCTCCAACCGATCGATTCGTTCTTAATTCAGTGCTTAATATCAAGGAATCAAGAACAGTGCAGTTCAAGTGTTTGAAGTCAGAAAAATCGAAGCATAACGACCTTGCTAGTCGTATAATCAACAATAAATTTACGTCCTACGTTTCGGCGTTTGCCAACAATATCGGAGGGCGCATATATATCGGCATCGACGACAAAACTGGTCGAGTTGTCGGAGAAATCCTTACCAAAGACGAGCAGGAAGATTGTGAGACGAAACTAAAGAAACATATTGATAAAATGTTATGGCCAGAGTATCGTACGCCCCCTGTGAAAGGCAAACAGTGGGATATCAGATTTCATACAGTCACAGATAGCGATGGTCGTCCAGTTGAAACAGAGATCAGTGAGGGTGAAGTTTGTGTTATAGTGATAACAATTCCAAATTGCACAGGCGGTGTTTTTGTGAAAACACCTGAGAGTTATCATATTGTTAAAGTCAAAGTTGAAGAATCTGAAGGTTCTCATGCTGTTGAGAATAAGGTTGAGGCGATGAGTTTTACTGAGTGGAAAAGTAAATTACTCTACCCCGAAGGTAACAGGGAAATCCCTCGCTCATTATCGAGATGTGATTGGAGCTCGCCTGAATTGAGAAAAAAATGTGATGCATTAGATGGGAAACTGTTGCGGCTTATAAATTACGGCAATTGGAAGGATTTTGAACGAGAAGCTACACGACTTCAGCCAAAACCAGATGACCCTAATCGAATTGAAGTCGAACTGGTGCTTCTGTCGAAATGGTATGTGTACCATTACAGAAAAGGTGAAAAGGGCGATTTTGACGAAGCGACAAAATGCCTGGAACTATTCAACGAGAACTTCAGCAAATCCAAGGATAGTTTGATCTTTCAAGTGAGAGGGCGTATTATCTTCTGCCTGATTAAATATTGTAATTATTATTATTATTATTATTATTATAGGACTGCAAGGGATTGTCTCTCGGATGTCGAGAAGTTATCCCCGTGCATCCTAACTGCGGAGTTTTATGTCCATTTTGCTACCATGCTTACAATTATCGAAGGAAATGTAGAGCTTAGGGAAAAGTTGAAGGGAGACTTGAGCCAAAAATCATTTCAAGAAGAGGCAATGGTGTTCTATAATAGAGCGCTCGAACACTTACGAAAGATCGACTACGTCCCAAGATCAAAAGCAGACATGCAACAGAAATCTCATATAAACATTGCAATCTTAAAGTTAGGTTGCTCTCTATCTGGTGATGTTGTAGATCATGCTGTAAGCAAAGACGCCATCGAAGCCGCGGCCACTTGTCTTGAACGTGTCAACGATTCAGTGCTCAAAGATAGTAACCCTCTGAATAGTTTTAGGTCATGCCATCATAAGTTTGCCACCTCGAGCTTGCACTACAGACGTTCGCAACATGAAAGACAGAACGATAAACGTATGTCGTTACTAGAGACTGCCATTCAGGGCGCGGAAGAAGTCCAGTTTGTCGCCACTAAATGTAAATTTCATGAACTTTCTAGCTATGCTTCCAAACATGCAAATGTTTATAAGAACGATTTGGAACAGTTGAAAGCGAACGATTGCGAAGATGATGTTTGATAAAGAAACATTCACAGAAATCTTCGTTTGCGCATGACGTCATATGACGTCACTATGTGTCATCCACTGGTGTCATCGGACGCCATCTTTGTTGATTCTAAAATCTTTGTTGATTACACTACTGATACACTACTAGTTTTTCTTAACCTAAGCACGTACAGTTGAATGCCGTAGATTTTATTATTTCAAAAAATTAGTATTGTTGTAATTCTGCATATATAGCATAACTTTTAATCATTAAATATAGTATCTGAAAACACTAGTTTGCTGGAGACCATATTTTTCACAATTGTCTGTTGTACTGATCATCATAAGCTGCCGTTTGGTTGTGTCTGAACCACTGTACCTAAAAAGATTAAAAACACTTCTGCATCTCGAGGGAAGGCCCTTCGTCTGGATGTTGGCAGCCAGTAGCCTAGTACTACCTCCTGACGAAGGCTTTCGGTCGAAACGATGAAGTGTTTGTAATCTTTTTCAGGTAGTTGAAACACGAACCAACCGAAGCCTTATATTTAACAGTTATTCTATCGGCTATCAGTCATATACGACGAGAGTGAGTAGAATAACTGTTTAAGCTTTGGATATGAACAGAACATTTTGGCGTACTTTTTTCAAGTAAAATTTGAATTTCCTCTTCATTTAATTGTCAAAATCTGCCAGCCATTTTTCTACTTTTCTCTACTAGCAGGATATGAGCTAATATCCTGCTAGTATAGAGAACCAATCAGATTGCAGAATACCTCATATCTAGAGCTTGTGTATATAATAATATGGTATATTCTACTTGTAAGCCAATCTTGTAGAATCAGGGGCGAAACCTTTTTGTTGGGGGGTGTCGGGTAGAATTGCCCTACCAAAACCTATGATGCCCTGCAGCGCTATGGGTAGAACTTCATGTAGTGTGCGCGTGCTAACGTCACTTATTGACAATTCGTATTAATTATATAATTTATATGTTTTGGAACAGTATTCATCGTATTTTGTATTGATCTGTACGAAATCAATACAAATTCAAGGTGTTCTCGCGTAAAACTTAAAAAATCACATAGGAAATGATTTTTTTAGTTTAACTAATCTTGTTATTTTGGTCTTTCACTTAAATCCCCTGCGCAACTGCACCGTGACTTCGTTGCCCTGCAAGATCTTTGATTGCTCTGTATTTTGGGGAGTGTCACATCCCCCATACCCCCCCCTTAAATTTCGGCCCTGTGTAGAATTGTTTTGTATAAAACACTACTTTAATTTAGTTATCAAAGCATTGATCCGTCAGCACGAATATTCATCAGTGCAAATAGTGACAACAACAATATTATATATCTTTTCATCTTATTCTAAGGTGCTCACGATGCGAACGATCAATTGGAGCTTTTTAAAAAGCCCGAACTATACCAGGGAAAAGGCACCATACTTCAAGCTATTCTGGAAAGTAGATGTCCACAAACTTTACAAATCTGCTTGGAGATTGACAACGGAAGGGAACACATCATTGAATGTTTGAAAACGGAACTCGAGTCAAGTAGAAGTTTTATCCACAAAGTCTGTGAAACACCACTTGTCAATCTGGTTAAACTGGCTATTGATGATACTGAACTGGTTTTGATGAGGCTTGATGATGATGACGTCACTCCTTTAATGAAGTAGGTAGTCCGTGGTGAAGGGGAGGAGCAGGGGTTCAACGTAAAATGGGGGGCGTTGAAGATGGAATCCCGTCTGAGCCCTGAGGACTTTACTATTGACAAGTAGGATCGCCTGTTACGTGAAGACAGTAAATAATACTAAAGTCAGCATCAGTCATAAATATGTTATCAATAAGTTGTCGTGGTTTGGATCTGATCTACTTGAAAAGATTAAAGCGACTTCGACCTTTGGAGCCCTAGACTGAGTTAGTAGCCTAACTTAGTGGCTACAACCCCTTCGCTTGAGACCGGTCGAAGTGGTTTTAAGGTTTTTCAGGTAGTTGAGAGACAAAGCGCCGCAGCGTATTATAGAATACTCTGTACCTACACTGAATTCCTACTTTGACATATATGATCAATACCGACCTGAAAGAGTTTAGTTCATGAAAGTGACATTACCAATAAGAGTTCCATTACTTCCCTGCATGAATTGCCTGCAAACGTTGCTTTATTTTATCGTTTTATAATGTAGAGCCACCGAAGCAAGACAGCTTGATATAGTCAAACTGATATTGAGTACAAATTCCGGCAAGAAAACATCATCCTTCCAGAAAAGGAGCACCGAAGAGACGGCGCTAATGATAGCCTGTAAAAATGGATTTACTAAAATAGTCGAGTTTATGATGGAAATTTCCGACACAGATATGAATCTCGGTCAACTGGATCAAGACGGTAGAAATGTATTTCACCATGCGGCAAAACACGATGAATTATTGTCTGTGATGATTGATATATGTAGACGTACGGTATGTATATGTTTTAAGGCTGGTTCACACGATCCGCTTTGTCGGTTTCGATCCTTCTCTTGACGTATGTGATTTACTGGATTTGCTGACAAAAGTAAGGCTTGATAAAACACTTCGAGGTTTTGAGCTAAGGCCCTTCACTCGAAACCTTGAAGTGTCAGTTTTAACCGGCACTGGATTGTTACGTTTGAGATACGTCGTTTGAGATATAGTCGCGACCTAAACAAGACATAGCTATATTTATTTCAATTGATTCTTTTTAGGAGAAATATAAGAATTACAAAGATTATCTGCAATTAAAAGACAACGATGGTTACGTCTCACTACACCACGCTGCATGTATTGGCTCATACAAGGTTAGCAAGATTGTTCGCAACAACACACATCGAAATTAAGCTCCCCTACGCAGAGAAGTTATCCAACCTAAGTAAATCTCCTACCCTCAACCTAACGGCATCTTAACCTGTGCTCCCCGTATGATATCATTAATAGAAAAAGATTAAAACTGTAAATGTGGAAATCTATCGGAATAATAGTGTCTTTATCGTACAATAAAAAAATCTTTCTATATTTTCAGAATGTGAAACTTCTATTAGAAAACGGCGTACCATATAACACTCCAAGCTCTTGGGGCAGAACGGCTTTACACTACGCTGCATGTAGTAACATTTTCACAGTCATAGCCTTGGTGGGATTTGTTAAAACAAACTTCAAGGACAAGGACGATGTCATTGAGCACTATAAAGTCTATATAGATGCGGTTGATTCCAGACTACAGACAGCTTTACACATCGCAGCTGCGCTTGGAAAATGGCAAACAGTGTCGTTTTTGTTGGAGAATGGAGCAACTATAAAATAGTAGGTTTATTACATTGTATTACAATGGTTCCCGAAGTTATAAGAAAATCTTAGTCCTCTCGTCAATATAATTCAAACTAAACTAACTTGATGCTGGGTAGCTCTATCAGTTCTATGCTGTTCTCCCTAGAGGTCCAGTAAGGGTCACCCTTGTTGGTTTAGTGTTACTACAGGAAATAACTTGTATATCTGGAGAAAACTTAAACCTGCTGTGTTTGTTAGAGTCGGGCAGACAAGAGATTTGGAAACTCTCTTCTCGCGATTGGACTGAAGGAAAAGAGTAATCATGCCACAACTGCATACTGTGGTGCCAGTGTAGGTAGCATCTATACAATAAGCTTTGGGTCTTCAGGATCAATATAATAGCCTTCGCTCGAAACCGGTTGCAGAGGTTACATGCACTGACAATTATACCTCGTATATGTTTCTCTTATATAGTGACAAGGAAAACGAAACACCTCTTCACCTTGCCTCCTATATAGGCTGTACAAGGAGCGTACAATTCCTGCTTCAAAATAATCCAACGATTGTTAACCACGAGAACAGTGTTGGAGAGACGCCTGCAATGTTTGCAGCGGTCAATGGTCAAACAGAGACACTACTTATGCTGCTTGATCATAATGCTAAACTATGTGCACAGAGTCATGATAATAGCGTTGAAAAGAGAAAAACATGTCTGGACTGGGCTGTTTTGAATAGACAACCAGATACTGCAAAGGAAATACTGAAGTATAAAGCGGGCAATGCTGAAACCTGGAAAGAGGTAGAATAGTGTTATTTTATGTTGGTGGGTATCAGTAAGCGCAATCGTGTAAGCTGAACATAATAGAACGAAGGTAAATAAGCGTAAGAATTGTGAATGAGTGAACAACTCGTATATAAACAAT
This sequence comes from Trachythela sp. YZ-2020, assembly GCA_016169945.1. Taxonomy (NCBI): domain Eukaryota; kingdom Metazoa; phylum Cnidaria; class Anthozoa; order Malacalcyonacea; family Clavulariidae; genus Trachythela; species Trachythela sp. YZ-2020. Next base: position 7,118,380 of record JADLSH010000389.1, read on the forward strand.
GTGATTATTTTCCTTCAATGCAGACAATGGAGAAATCGTTTTTAGGAGCAGATGGCTTATTGGCAAATATGGTGATATCTATGCCATGTGTGGCTATAGAAGTTCTTAATAAGTGTGAAGAAAGAAAATCGTGTCCAGGCAATGTAGCCAAATACGACTTCTTTGCTTTACAAACTAAAGAAGGTAGGACTTTAAAGCATGGGTTCCTTTCTTTCTCTGCTTGTTTGTACTGTTACCAACACTTCCATGTAGCACCACTGATCTGAAAACAAGGACTGGATGGTGCATCTGCTAGGCATAAATGAAGCCAATGGCGGCCATATTGGTGTGACCACCACAAATCTACTGTGGTGTTGGGGACATGTTTAAAGAGCTTCTATAAGTTTCTAGTTATTGGTGAGAAAAGACAAATATTGTCTAGATAAGAAGTTATCATCAGTGGCCTCTCTTTCTTCCTAAATTTGCCGGTGAATAACTAATGAGGTTACACCAATATGGCCGCCATAAGCCTCATTATGTGGTGTTTAAAACTCATTAGAAGAGATGTTGGAAGCTATATTTCTCAGGAAAAGATATTTGCTTCATAGTATAACTACTTTAAACAGTTAACAATTTGACTTAGTCAAGAATTTGACAGATTTATAAATCTGATCTCATTAAAAATATTCTGGCTTCAAAATTGGCTCATTTAATTCAATAGGATGCTCTATCCAGTTCTAGTTTTCAGATCAGTGGGTAGAACCTATAAAACAAAGGTTTTGTGGGAAAACTGTTGATTTTCCTGGCTCCACCCAGGTTTGTTCCTTTACTGCAGGTTTTTCCTGACGTTCCTGATATTAGACTGTATTATTAGTCAAAATTCAATAATTGCTTATAAATAAGCCTTATATGTTCATGTTTTTAGAAGTGAAATCTTGTGGGAAAACCACAGAATGTGTGACGTCCATGAAGGCTCTGGAAACGATGGCGAAATGTTCACGGAATGAATGTATAAATCATGTGGTTGTTCAAAGATTTTTGGAGCAGAAATGGTCACTTCGTGCCAGAAAGTGGTATATGAGTTGCCTTTTCATCTACACAATATTTCTGCTGTCACTCACCGCTTATATCACATTAGTCAGAGAAGGTAAGTTGGAATAATACAAACGAATGAGAACTTACGTTTTCTGCAGAAACATACGTGCTTTAAGCGTACCTATTCTTTTTATAGGCCGCTCATGTGCTTCAGGTGATCCCTGCGCGATCTGCGGGATAATATGTTACGTCTTTGCCAGTTTGAGTGTCATTAAAGAATTATTTCAGGTACGACAAGCTACCATAAAGAGGCTGGAGGGAGGCCTTTTGTAAGGGGGGCTGTGTAGAGAGGGGGCTTACTAGAAAGGGGGAGTTTATGGATTTTGCCTTGAACCAGATTGCTTGCTTGCAATGCAGGCAAACACACTCACATAAATCCACGCCATATTCGCCATCCTGGCTAGTACAACCGGAACTTGAATGCAGTAAATGAACGTAAACTTCCAGACCAATTCTAATCAATACACATGTTTTTCTTAGTTGTGTGTTGTGTTGTGTTGTGTGGGGTGGGGAGGAGGTGTGGAGAGGGTTTAATGGAGGATTTTATAGATATTTTATGATTCTGCAAGCATTAGCAATAGTTTGAGGGTAGAAAGAGCTGAATGCAGAATTGAGGATGTAAAAATGGAAATTGACATATTATACTAATATTAAATCTTACCCACAGTTATTTCATCGAAAGTTACAGTACTTTTGTGTGGTGTCTACGTATCTTGAATTGGTCATGTATATTTCTGTCTTCATATTTCTTCCATACGACACGAAAAGTAACGTGCAACGCCAGGCTGGCGCGATAGCAATTTTTCTTGGATGGATAAATTTCACTTGGTTTTTAAAACGATTTCAAACTTATGGAATCTATATTATTATGGCCAAGAAGATATTCCTTACATTTTTAAAGGTAGGAAATCAAGTGGAATATTTTTTTTTTAACAATATGTGACTTGTTCCAGTCAAAAAGTTATCCAATTACTCCGGTTTCTTCTTGTAGCAACACTGACCAATTAACAATTAGACAACGAGGCCGAGTTGTATTAGTATAAACCTACTAGTATATTTCAAGCTGCAGGTGTAAAATAGGAAAGTTTTTAGCGAAATTTAAGAGTATTCATGAGCATTTAGGTGGCTGCCTTTGGCTTCGACTTTCGCGGTGGCTTCTTGTTTATAAAACGGCGAACGCCCGAGTGAAAATTTAAAAATATACGACTTGTGGGTTTAAATATTATAAAAATCAGACCCTATAACAACCATTATATCGAAGGAAAGTTTGAAGTCATATTTGGCTAATAAAAAGAAAGAAAAAGGGCTTAAAAGACCAAAACGTTAGCTGTTCTTAAACTGTAAACAATATGGTGGGAAATCTCGAAACACACAAAATATATCATTAAAACGTCATCATTGACGTCATCATTTCAGGCCAAAAACATTTTATGTCTCTGACCAGTTACTAAGTTATGGTGCATGTAGTGTGAACGAGCACACCTTAATCTATCAAAAAACACTAAATTTAATATTTGCATATTAATGAGACAAGTTACAGCTTCGTTCAAAAAACGCAGTTTGCAAGACATATTTTCTGACATTCTGGCAATATTTTCACGTCGATCATCATTTCAGTTTAGTTAACAACTGATAATATCTTTCATCTCTTTAGGTGTTTGTTCCAGTTTCATTCTTCATTGTTGCATTCGCCATGACATTTTTCGTCCTCTTCGACAAGCAAGATGGTTTCGAAAACATTGCACGATCCTTTCTCACTTCTTTTGCAATGATGGTTGGCGAGGTGGATTACCGCGAAACGTTTCTCAAACAAACTGGCAAAAACTTTGTACTCATCCTGTTATTTCTAGTTTTGTTCTTAATTCTCATGAGTATTTTGTTAATGAACCTGCTTACAGGTCTTGCAGTCGGAGATATTGGTGTGATTATGAGGCGGTCTCTTGTTGAGAAACGAATACAACAGGTAAGATTTTTCTTATGTTTACAAATGAACTTCGACTGTTACAAATACACTTGTTATTCTTCATTAATAATTCATGAGATAAACACAAAGAATATGTTATACAGCATAAGCGGCCGTATTGTATAAAGCTTGTGACTCGTCTTGATGAAAACGTTCTTGATAAAAATGAACTTTAAATTTAGCAGCAGGATTTTGTATCAGATATACAAGCTTCTTCACGGTTATGGTTTCCTTTGTGTTTTCTCATGAATTGTTAATGAAATTACAAGTCTTTCCGTATAACCATTCTATTAATCTATCACGTTGCTTCCTGTTATAAGAGTTAAGCTTACAGTTTTATATGTTTGGCCTGGAAAAGGGTTATCTTTGCCATAGTTGTCTCCGCATTGTATCAGATATTCCCGCATTTACTTTTACAAAAGATAATAAGAACTTCCAATGGTGTTTTAGGCAATGTTGATAGTGGAGATGGACAAACACCTAAACAAATACCCAGGTCTGGGCGCCAAATACGTAGATCCTTTAACAGTAACACAGAAGCCGAATACTTGTGCCATGAGCTGTGTGCGAAAACTAATGAATAAGATGTTTCCACGCCTTGACATTGAAGAAAAGGAAAACAAAAAATCCCAGGAATACGATATTTCCAGAATGAAGGAACAACTGAATTCGATGCAAAATACGTTAGAAGAGATTAAACGCTCGCTTCTTGAGACGCAAGCTTCAACATTACCGAGGAAAAATAGAGAATTTGTACAACCAAGAAGAAATACCATTTTATAGAAAACAAAAGTGGATGTTATAGCTGTTTGACTGTCCCATGACAATGTAGATTTCCAGGACTACCTTTTTAGACGAGACTCGAACTACAATATCAATGAGGAAGAATAGAGAATTTATACAACCAAGAAGAAATACAATTTTTTCAAAAAAAGATTTGCTGATTGTCTAAGAGAACTATGAGGAACAACAAATGAAGTGTTTTGCTTGCTTGTACAAGCTGTTCAATTCCCAAGTCGTACACAAAACAAAATAGCATAGCAACAGATAATAGAAATTATATTTTCCCCTTGGAAAGGAAATAGATGTTTACTTCGCAAAAGAGAAAGTTACACTTGCATGCGCTTTAAAATCTCAATGCTTGTTGCTTTGATTCAATAAAACTTTAATCTTGACACAAATTATATTATTTACATGTCAAGCTATTTTCACAATTTTTATACGTGAATCTTACGTGAAACATTCTTAATTTTATATACGGTTGAGTTTAAAAAATTTCCATTGCTTATAAACATTATGCTGGACCAATTTATCTGTGAGTTCTTTACTGAATTTTCTGACCCACCACCAGCGCAGATTGAGATTTCTCTTGTCGCTTCTGTTCTTCTTTAAATAACAACTTGTTCGTTTTCTTTTCAACACGTCTCGTCTGTTTAAAACAAGGCAGAGCTAGTTATCTTAACACTTAACTCTGCAAAATGTATATTTGACAAAATCATATTTTTGTTATGGTAATTTTCATTTATCTTTAAAAAAATGTTAACAAATTTTGCTGCCTCCAAAGTTCTACATTACTAGAAGTAGGTCTTTGACGACAAACTGGTTTATGGTAAAATATTTATACCTGTCTTTCCTGTTTGACCTGTTGTTTTCGCGTCTTTTTCTCTTCTCTTGTTTCACCTCGTGATTTCACGTGACTTTCACGTTGACCTTCTTCTGATTGGTTGGTTTGAGGTACTTCAGAGTTTATGGTTTTCTTTCCGTCCGACAGGACACCGAGTGGAATGCCTTCCCGTTTGGATAAGTTGATACGCTTCTCGCCAGAATCCTAGAGGATACAAATAGCTTAAAATGAGACAAAGTAAACTCCTGCCTATGATGTGGACTTTTGTCCTGCACTTTTCTTGGCAAAATTCAGTTTTTTACAACTTTATGAATGCAAGTGAATGAATATCCTTACCTTTGTTTTTGAAGATTCTTTAATTAATGTTGGATGATTGTATAAGTTGGAGTATGTACCTGCAATAAAGCAACAGTAATTACTATTATAACTTGCTTTTCATTTCCGATTATCAAACTCATTAATAATTCATGACGAAAATTCAAAAGAAATGAATGGTTAATCAGTGTCTGTCAATCAGATACAGATTTCGTCTTGATTAACATAACCTTTTCGTTAGATTTTCTCAGCTAAAACACCTTATATCTTTAAAATAGTCGATAAGCATGAACATTTATATGTATGCGTTTGATAAGTACGATAAAACATTCGCATCCGATCTTTATCTGATATAACAACGCTCGCATTCGGCTCGAGTTTGTATGTCAGATAAAGATCAACTGCTCATGTTTTATCTATTACTTAGAGACCAAGTGTCCATTTCTTTTTGCAGTTCGGGTGTTTCTTTAGCGTGCAATAGGCTGCATGCACAAATAAATGCAGAATAATTAGAACATGTCAAAACAATGAATGACTAGATGGCATGGAAAAACTGTGGGATTTTCAATACAATGGAACATTCCGATCACTGAATCGTGACTTGATGGCGCTATTGTTATCTACCATTTGTTTGACAATCATACTACAGGGTGTATCAAAAAAACTGCAAATACCATAATTTGTATGCACGAGATCATACATTAGAATTTCAATGGCTGTGCAAATAATTACGCTTCTGGGATTTGAAAATACGTTTCCCAGGGGTATCAAAACAAGCACACAAAGTGAATTAAACTTATGAGTTCGATTACGAATGGCTCAGTTTACGAATGACTGCTGTCGAGCTTTGAGTTTGGGCGTACTTTAAAACAAGAAATACTCTTTGCTCTGTTGTTAGCTGAGCCATTCGTAATCGAACTAATTTTAATTCACTTTGTGTGCTTATTTTGATAGTACTGCACGTGGAAACGTATTTTCAAATCCCAGAAGCGTAATTATTTGCACAGCCATTGAAATTCTAATGTATGATCTCGTGCATACAAATTATGGTATTTGCAGTTTTTTTGATACACCCTGTATACTTGCTTACTTAAAATAGATTCGCAGTCCCATTGTTCTTTGGGAGTTTCTTCAATTCTTGTAAAGCCATCATCTTCACTACTTGATTTCTTGTCCTCTCGAACGTCAAACCGAACTCTTGTCAACTTCACCGCCTCCCTGTCATGTTAATGAAAATGTCGCACATGAAGAAAGATTTAGTAAAGTGACAAAAGACAAACTCGGTTGACGCGTGTTTTCAACGTTGCTACCCACGTTGTTGTAAACAGCGTTATAGCCGTTTAAGAAAGCATTCCGAGTAAAACAAAGGTAACTAAACATTAGAATTATCTATACGAGTTATTCACTCATGTTCTACTCTATGCTTCCGTAGATTAAAACAATAGTAGCTACGCATGGAAGGTGAGCGATGTTTTTTCTTCCTTTTTTCATGCAAGTCGAATTCTTTGGGAGTTCGCTAAAGGTACGTTTATACACTGCGATTTGTCGGGCCGATTTCAGATGCACGTTAATGATATTTGAAAAATACGTGGCAAACGTCATCTGACAACATCACCAACTGAAAATATTCGTCATTAACATTCAGAGAAACCTAAAATCGGGCCGACAAATCGCAGCGTGCAGAGCGCAGCGTGTAAACGTACCTTTAATCCTTTATCCAAACATCAGCCGTACATCAGCCGTATTGTATGTATAACCAGGTGCCGAAACCATTATTAAAGTTTAGGCTTTAGCTAATAAACGATATAATATATAATCTGCATTTACTAACAGCGGTAGGAAACGTATACATTTATTTATTTATTTATTAAAGTTTGCCCATACATACATACATAGTTTAAAATAAAATACAGGTTACAGAATTATAGGGCTAGAGGTCTACTATTTCACAACACAGACATGCTTCTACATGTCAGCTTGCCACAGTGCAGTAGAGAAAGCAATTCAAGTCAACTCCCTCCACAAAACGCACAAACAAGCCACGTTTCAAGTAATCAAGCACCTCACCTTAACACAAGGCAAACACAGTTGATTAAAAGAAACAATTTTACTTGTAAAAGAACAAGACAACCTATTTGGTTCTGGCTGGCCCCTTTACGTTAAGTCAAGACCATGCCCTTTCGTCGTTACATCTGTCACTGACTGTCAGACAGCTTAAAACTCAATTTATATTCAATTTAAACTCAGTTATTTATTCAAGACTTTGTGTCAGAAAACACAAGAAAACTAGTTCCAAGCCTATCCCATATGAAGATTCTTCTGCTTTCACTGTAAGATTTTAGTAAAAAAAACAATATTCCAAACATTATTTGTAATGGCTGAGGAAGTAAGGCTGGGACACAGAGTAATTATACTCTACTAGTTGTGTCCACTCTGTGGCTGGGTGTCAATTAGGAGCATACTGCGAGTTCATTCTTGTTCATGTTAATGCCACATTAGTCTTATCTTTCCATAAATAGCCTGGCATACTTCTTAAAATATAGACAATGAGTCTTATCCTTCATATGCCGTGATACAGCAAAAACCTGAAAATCCTGGAATATGAAATGGAAATGAAATTGTGACAACTTAAGATTTAGGTAAAAATCAAGTGACACATAATAACATTGTGTGAGCTAGTTGGCAGGTCTGCTTGACTGTAAAATGAAATCAGAACACACATGTGTCATTGAAAAGCCCTTTTTAGGGAATGTCATTTAATAAATTCAATTCAAATGTGTTTGGTTGGAAGAAGAGGGAGTAAAGGGGGTGTCTTAAACCTCTTCCTCTTGGGGATTATATATTAGACATGTATATATTAGACAATAAGCAAATTTGAGGGTTTCACTTGTTTCCATCTACCAAACTGACATCATGGTACTGTATCAAAGTTATGATGTTTTTACCATTTAATCCCCGAGCCGGCGCGAAGCGCCGTGCGAGGGTACTAATTCCGCTCGGATATTTACACCCGGATATGTGACAACACAGCGGAATGCAAAGTTGTCCGCCATTATGCAATGGACGGTTTTCTACGTTATGCGCATGCGCGATTTCAGGCAGACAGAAAACTGTTTTGTACTCGGGAGTCGGGGCATATATAAAAACAGACAAACAAAGTCTCTAAAACGAGATAAATAAAAATTATTTAGAGGAACAGGAGGAAAAAACAGTCAAAAGACCGAAGAAAGACAAGATTTTCGAGTTTTAAAGAGTTTTAAACGCGTAAGTGTCTATTTTGTATACTTGCTTTTGCCGTATTGGCATGCAGTATGTTATAGTTTTGTGGATTTGAAATGCGTAGATCATCCTGTGTGGTCAATACAACTTTGATTAATGTTAAAAGGTATTTAGTATTAATTCAAATACGTTATAGAATAAGAAACAACATATTAAATCTCAAAAACCAGTGCGAAAAGAAGTATAAAAATACTGTTTCGTGAATATTTCGAAATGTTTTGTGAGACTTCTAAGGTTGAATTTTACAGTAAATCAAAGCTAAAAGAGTACGTAATAACATACCTACTTTATATAGTTGGGCATTTGGTAATTTTATAGTTAACATTAACAAATCTTATCAATATTTTGCACAAAATAATAGAAATATACAGTGTTGCGTGTTACCATGGTTACATTGATCGACTCAGTACTTCATGTTACAATAACTTTTGGGGGAGTAAATTGTGTGATTCGAATGGGCGAGGGGATTCTGCATGCATGTATTTCTAGTATTACTAACTTAGGTGGTTTCACTATTTATAAATATGGAAGAGCAATATAGTCTTCCATTTAAAACGCATATGGTGGCTTAAAGAGAGAGAATAGTAAACTGTACAATCTAGTACACATTGTCACTTTTATGGGTCAAGAAATATTAAACTTTTATAGGCCAATTAAAAAAATTTTTTAGTTTTTCATCGCCGCCCGCCCCTGAAAAATTGGCCGCCCGAAACTTTTTTTTTATTATTATTAAATCGGAATTAGTCGGAAGTAGTCGGAAACCGAACGTTGGCGGCCATTGTCTTTCGTCTCTGTGCAACTACGAAGAGGCACACAAGTCTTGAAGCAATGAAGCCTGGATAGGCGTACGAGTTCCGTTTAGGCATCTAGCACGATTGAATCTGTCAGTTTAGAAGGTTTGGTGAGTAAACTAGTCATGGCGAGTTGTTGTACACAAACTACACTGACAATATCAATTCCTTTGAGCGAGTGGATGAAGAGCGATGACAAGAAAACTAAGAACAAGGCGAGAGAAAAGCACATGAATCATATCAAAGAGCATGTCTGCGCTTTGCTGAACAGTGACGGAGGTACACTTACATTGTCATTGACAGTCCGACCAAATATGTCAGCGATCGATACTACAAAACATGGTTTGAGATCTGAAGATGTAATCCGTTCAATTGAACAAACCTTTCACCCTGTAATAGGCACTGTTTGTGTCTGCACGCATCTTACAGTTTGCAGCGAAACGTTGAGTAAAATTGTTTTAAAAGTACAAGGATATATACCATTGTGTACTATGAATTACAATATGTTTCTACCAAGCAATACTCAAGTTTTGCCAATCAGCAGTGGCGAAGTGAATACTGTTATTGATTTAATGGATATTGACCGAATTGTAGATGTAACCGAGTTTGAAAATGCCCCTCCAACCGATCGATTCGTTCTTAATTCAGTGCTTGATATCAAGGAATCAAAAACAGTGCAGTTTAAGTGTTTGAAGTCAGACAACCTTGCTAGTCGTATAATCAAGAATAAATTTACGTCCTACGTTTCGGCGTTTGCCAACAATATCGGAGGGCGCATATATATCGGCATCGACGACAAAACTGGTCGAGTTGTCGGAGAAATCCTTACCAAAGCCGAGCAGAATGATTGTGAGACGAAACTAAAGAAACATATTGATAAAATGTTATGGCCAGAGTATTGTACGCCCCCTGTGAAAGGCAAACAGTGGGATATCAGATTTCATACAGTCACAGATAGTGATGGTCGTCCAGTTGAAACAGAGATCAGTGAGGGTGAAGTTTGTGTTATAGTGATAACAATTCCAAATTGCCCAGGCGGTGTTTTTGTGAAAACACCTGAGAGTTATCATATTGTTAAAGTCAAAGTTGAAGAATCTGAAGGTTCTGATGCTGTTGAGAATAAGGTTGAGGCGATGAGGTTTACTGAGTGGAAAAGTAAATTTCCAAACAGGGGAATCCCTCGCTCATTATCGAGATGTGATTGGAGCTCGCCTGAATTGAGAGAGAAATGTGATGCATTAGATGGCTTATAAATTACGGCAAATGGAAGGATTTTGCACGAGAAGCTACAAGACTTCAGCCAAAACCAGATGACCCTAATCGAATTGAAGTCAAACTGGTGCTTCTATCGAAATGGTATGTGTACCATTACAGAAAAGGCGAAGAGGGCGATTTTGACGAAGCAGCAAAATGCCTGGAACTATTCAACAAGAAATTTAGCAAATCCAAGGATAGTTTGATCTTTCAAGTGAGAGGAACAGTAGGCTAGTATTGGAACAGTATTCATCGTATTTTATATTGATCTGTACAAAATCAATACAGATTCAAGGTGTTCTCACGTAAAACTTAAAAAATCACATAGGAAATATGAGCACCGTGACTTCGTTGCCCTGCAAGATCTTTGATTGCTCTGTATTTTGGGGAGTGTCACATTCCCCATACCCCCCCCCCCCTTAAATTTCGGCCCTGTGTAGAATTGTTTTGTATAAAACACTACTTTAATTTAGTTATCAAAGCATTGATCCGTCAGCACGAATATTCATCAGTGCAAATAGTGACAACAACAATATTATATATCTTTTCATCTTATTCTAAGATGCGAACGATCAATTGGAGCTTTTTAAAAAGCCTGAACTATACCAGGGAAAAGGCACCATACTTCAAGCTATTCTGGAAAGTAGATGTCCACAAACTTTACAAATCTGCTTGGAGATTGACAACGGAAGGGAACACATCATTGAATGTTTGAAAACGGAACTCGAGTCAAGTAGAAGTTTTATCCACAAAGTCTGTGAAACACCACTTGTCAATCTGGTTAAACTGGCTATTGATGATACTGAACTGGTTTTGATGAGGCTTGATGATGATGACGTCACTCCTTTAATGAAGTAGGTAGTCCGTGGTGAACGGGAGGAGCAGGGGTTCAACGTAAAATGGGGGGCGTTGAAGATGGAATCCCGTCTGACCCCTGAGGACTTTACTATTGACAAGTAGGATCACTTGTTACGTGTAGACAGTAAATAATACTAAAGTCAGCATCAGCCATAAATATATTATCAATAAGTTGTCGTGGTTTGGAGCTACTTGAAAAAGATTAAAGCGACTTCGACCTTTGGAGCCCTTCGTATGGGGATTAGTACCCTAGACTGAGTTAGTAGCCTAACTTAGTGGCTACAACCCCTTCGCTTGAAACCGGTCGAAGTGGTTTTAAGGTTTTTCAGGTAGTTCAGAGACAAAGCGCCGCAGCGTATTATAGAATACTCTGTACCTACACTGAATTCCTACTTTGACATATATGATCAATACCGACCTGAAAGAGTTTTTCATGAAAGTGACATTACCAATAAGAGTTCCATTACTTCCCTGCATGAATTGCCTGCAAACGTTGCTTTATTAAACTTGTTTTCGTTTTATAATGTAGAGCCACCGAAGCAAGACAGCTTGATATGGTCAAACTGATATTGAGTACAAATTCCGGCAAGAAAACGTCATCCTTCCAGAAAAGGAGCACCGAAGAGACGGCGCTAATGATAGCCTGTAAAAATGGATTTACTAAAATAGTCGAGTTTATGATGGAAATTTCCGACACAGATATTAATCTTGGTCAACTGGATCAAGACGGTAGAAATGTATTTCACCATGCGGCAAAACACGATGAATTATTGTCTGTGATGATTGATATATGCAGACGTACGGTATGTATATGTTTTAAGGCTGGTTCACACGATCCGCTTTGTCGGTTTCGATCCTTCTCTTGACGTATGTGATTTACTGGATTTGCTGACAAAAGTAAGGCTATTGGCTCATACCTGGCGAAAAGTGTAGTTCTTGCTGTATTGTGTGAAATCACATACTGCCGTCGTCGGTTTGATAAAACACTTCGAGGTTTTGAGCTAAGGCCCTTCACTCGAAACCTTGAAGTGTCAGTTTTAACCGGCACTGGATTGTTACGTTTGAGATACGTCGTTTGAGATATAGTCGCGACCTAAACAAGACATAGCTATATTTATTTCAATTGATTCTTTTTAGGAGAAATATAAGAATTACAAAGATTATCTGCAATTAAAAGACAACGATGGTTACGTCTCACTACACCACGCTGCATGTATTGGCTCATACAAGGTTAGCAAGATTGTTCGCAACAACACACATCGAAATTAAGCTCCCCTACGCAGAGAAGTTATCCAACCTAAGTAAATCTCCTACCCTCAACCTAACGGCATCTTAACCTGTGCTCCCCGTATGATATCATTAATAGAAAAAGATTAAAACTGTAAATGTGGAAATCTATCGGAATAATAGTGTCTTTATCGTACAATAAAAAAATATTTCTATATTTTCAGAATGTGAAACTTCTATTAGAAAACGGCGTACCATATAACACTCCAAGCTCTTGGGGCAGAACGGCTTTACACTACGCTGCATGTAGTAACATTTTCACAGTCATAGCCTTGGTGGGATTTGTTAAAACAAACTTCAAGGACAAGGACGATGTCATTGAGCACTATAAAGTCTATATAGATGCGGTTGATTCCAGACTACAGACAGCTTTACACATCGCAGCTGCGCTTGGAAAATGGCAAACAGTGTCGTTTTTGTTGGAGAATGGAGCAACTATAAAATAGTAGGTTTATTACATTGTATTACAATGGTTCCCGAAGTTATAAGAAAATCTTAGTCCTCTCGTCAATATAATTCAAACTAAACTAACTTGATGCTGGGTAGCTCTATCAGTTCTATGCTGTTCTCCCTAGAGGTCCAGTAAGGGTCACCCTTGTTGGTTTAGTGTTACTACAGGAAATAACTTGTATATCTGGAGAAAACTTAAACCTGCTGTGTTTGTTAGAGTCGGGCAGACAAGAGATTTGGAAACTCTCTTCTCGCGATTGGACTGAAGGAAAAGAGTAATCATGCCACAACTGCATACTGTGGTGCCAGTGTAGGTAGCATCTATACAATAAGCTTTGGGTCTTCAGGATCAATATACCTGAAAAATTCAACAAGGCTCTTCGTGATCGCTTTTGTATACACTATAAAAGCATGTGTTTTTCCCCGACCCACTCGACTAACTTCCAGACGAAGGGCCTTCGCTCGAAACCGGTTGCAGAGGTTACATGCACTGACAATTATACCTCGTATATGTTTCTCTTATATAGTGACAAGGAGAACGAAACACCTCTTCACCTTGCCTCCTATATAGGCTGTACAAGGAGCGTACAATTCCTGCTTCAAAATAATCCAACGATTGTTAACCACGAGAACAGTGTTGGAGAGACGCCTGCAATGTTTGCAGCGGTCAATGGTCAAACAGAGACACTACTTATGCTGCTTGATCATAATGCTAAACTATGTGCACAGAGTCATGATAATAGCGTTGAAAAGAGAAAAACATGTCTGGACTGGGCTGTTTTGAATAGACAACCAGATACTGCAAAGGAAATACTGAAGTATAAAGGCAATGCTGAAACCTGGAAAGAGGTAGAATAGTGTTATTTTATGTTGGTGGGTATCAGTAAGCGCAATCATGTAAGCTGAACATAATAGAACGAAGGTAAATAAGCGTAAGAATTGTGAATGAGTGAACAACTCGTATATAAACAATGTGATTATTTTCCTTCAATGCAGACAATGGAGAAATCGTTTTTAGGAGCAGATGGCTTATTGGCAAATATGGTGATATCTATGCCATGTGTGGCTATAGAAGTGCTTAATAAGTGTGAAGAAAGAAAAACGTGTGCAGGCAATGTAGCCAAATACGACTTCTTTGCTTTACAAACTAAAGAAGGTATGACTTTAAAGCATGGGTTCCTTTCTTTCTCTGCTTGTTTGTACTGTTACCAACACTTCCATGTTGAACCACTGATCTGAAAACAAGGACTGGATAGTGCATCTGCTAGGCATAAATGAAGCCAATGGCGGCCATATTGGTGTGACCACCGCAAATCTACTGTGGTGTTGGGGACATGTTTAAAGAGCTTCTATAAGTTTCTAGTTATTGGTGAGAAAAGACAAATATTGTCTAGATAAGAAGTTATCATCAGTGGCCTCTCTTTCTTCCTAAATTTGCCGGTGAATAACTAATGAGGTTACACCAATATGGCCGCCATAAGCCTCATTATGTGGTGTTTAAAACTCATTAGAAGAGATGTTGGAAGCTATATTTCTCAGGAAAAGATATTTGCTTCATAGTATAACTACTTTAAACAGTTAACAATTTGAAAATCAAGAATTTGACAGATTTATAAATCTGATCTCATTAAAAATATTCTGGCTTCAAAATTGGCTCATTTAATTCAATAGGATGCTCTATCCAGTTCTAGTTTTCAGATCAGTGGGTAGAACCTATAAAACAAAGGTTTTGTGGGAAAACTGTTGATTTTCCTGGCTCCACCCAGGTTTGTTCCTTTACTGCAGGTTTTTCCTGACGTTCCTGATATTAGACTGTATTATTAGTCAAAATTCAATAATTGCTTATAAATAAGCCTTATATGTTCATGTTTTTAGAAGTGAAATCTTGTGGGAAAACCACAGAATGTGTGACGTCCATGAAGGCTCTGGAAACGATGGCGAAATGTTCACGGAATGAATGTATAAATCATGTGGTTGTTCAAAGATTTTTGGAGCAGAAATGGTCACTTCGTGCCAGAAAGTGGTATATGAGTTGCCTTTTCATCTACACAATATTTCTGCTGTCACTCACCGCTTATATCACATTAGTCAGAGAAGGTAAGTTGGAATAATACAAACGAATGAGAACTTACGTTTTCTGCAGAAACATACGTGCTTTAAGCGTACCTATTCTTTTTATAGGCCGCTCATGTGCTTCAGGTGATCCCTGCGCGATCTGCGGGATAATATGTTACGTCTTTGCCAGTTTGAGTGTCATTAAAGAATTATTTCAGGTACGTCAAGCTACCATAAAGAGGCTGGAGGGAGGCCTTTTGTAAGGGGGGCTGTGTAGAGAGGGGGCTTACTAGAAAGGGGGAGTTTATGGATTTTGCCTTGAACCAGATTGCTTGCTTGCAATGCAGGCAAACACACTCACATAAATCCACGCCATATTCGCCATCCTGGCTAGTACAACCGGAACTTTGTACCTATCAAAACCTTATAAAACTTCCGGTTGTACTAGCCAGGATGGCGTGGATTGGCGTCAGCAATTAAATATTTTGCGGACAAAAACATCAAAGGCACCGACTCAAGATATCCTTCTGGTGTATTATCTATTCTGTGTCCTAGTGGAGGTAATTATTAATTAACGTGAATGCAGTAAATGAACGTAAACTTCCAGATCAATTCTAATCAATACACATGTTTTTCTTAGTTGTGTGTTGTGTTGTGTGGGGTGGGGAGGAGGTGTGGAGAGGGTTTAATGGAGGATTTTATAGATATTTTATGATTCTGCAAGCATTAGCAATAGTTTGAGGGTAGAAAGAGCTGAATGCAGAATTGAGGATGTAAAAATGGAAATTGACATATTATACTAATATTAAATCTTACCCACAGTTATTTCATCGAAAGTTACAGTACTTTTGTGTGGTGTCTACGTATCTTGAATTGGTCATGTATATTTCTGTCTTCATATTTCTTCCATACGACACGAAAAGTAACGTGCAACGCCAGGCTGGCGCGATAGCAATTTTTCTTGGATGGATAAATTTCACTTGGTTTTTAAAACGATTTCAAACTTATGGAATCTATATTATTATGGCCAAGAAGATATTCCTTACATTTTTAAAGGTAGGAAATCAAGTGGAATATTTTCTTTTTAACAATATGTGACTTGTTCCAGTCAAAACGTTATCCAATTACTCCGGTTTCTTCTTGTAGCAACACTGACCAATTAACAATTAGACAACGAGACCGAGTTGTATTAGTATAAACCTACTAGTATATTTCAAGCTGCAGGTGTAAAATAGGAAAGTTTTTAGCGAAATTTAAGAGTATTCATGAGCATTTAGGTGGCTGCCTTCGACTTTCGCGGTGGCTTCTTGTTTATAAAACGGCGAACGCCCGAGTGAAAATTCACTAAAAATATACGACTTGTGGGTTTAAATATTATAAAAATCAGACCCTATAACAACCATTATATCGAAGGAAAGTTTCAAGTCATATTTGGCTAATAAAAAGAAAGAAAAATGGCTTAAAAGACCAAAACGTTAGCTGTTTTTAAACTGTAAACAATATGGTGGGAAATCTCGAAACACACAAAATATATCATTAAAACGTCATCATTGACGTCATCATTTCAGGCCAAAAACATTTTATGTCTCTGACCAGTTACTAAGTTATGGTGCATGTAGTGTGAACGAGCACACCTTAATCTATCAAAAAAACACTTAATATTTGCATATTAATGAGACAAGTTACAGCTTCGTTCAAAAAACGCAGTTTGCAAAACATTTTCACGTCGATCATCATTTCAGTTTAGTTAACAACTGATAATATCTTTCATCTCTTTAGGTGTTTGTTCCAGTTTCATTCTTCATTGTTGCATTCGCCATGACATTTTTCGTCCTCTTCGACAAGCAAGATGGTTTCGAAAACATTGCACGATCTTTTCTCACTTCTTTTGCAATGATGGTTGGCGAGGTGGATTACCACGAAACGTTTCTCAAACAAACTGGCAAAAACTTTGTACTCATCCTGTTATTTCTAGTTTTGTTCTTAATTCTCATGAGTATTTTGTTAATGAACCTGCTTACAGGTCTTGCAGTGGGAGATATTGGTGTGATTATGAGGCGGTCTCTTGTTGAGAAACGAATACAACAGGTAAGATTTTTCTTATGTTTACAAATGAACTTCGACTGTTACAAATACACTTGTTATTCTTCATTAATAATTCATGAGATAAACACAAAGAATATGTTATACAGCATAAGCGGCCGTATTGTATAAAGCGTGTGACTCGTCTTGATGAAAACGTTCTTGATAAAAATGAACTTTAAATTTAGCAGCAGGATTTTGTATCAGATATACAAGCTTCTTCACGGTTATGGTTTCCTTTGTGTTTTCTCATGAATTGTTAATGAAATTACAAGTCTTTCCGTATAACCATTCTATTAATCTATCACGTTGCTTCCTGTTATAAGAGTTAAGCTTACAGTTTTATATGTTTGGCCTGGAAAAGGGTTATCATTGCTATAGTTGTCTCCGCATTGTATCAGATATTCCCGCATTTACTTTTACAAAAGATAATAAGAACTTCCAATGGTGTTTTAGGCAATGTTGATAGTGGAGATGGACAAACACCTAAACAAATACCCAGGTCTGGGCGCCAAATACGTAGATCCTTTAACAGTAACACAGAAGCCGAATACCTGTGCCATGAGCTGTGTGCGAAAACTAATGAATAAGATGTTTCCACGCCTTGACATTGAAGAAAAGGAAAACAAAAAATCCCAGGAATACGATATTGCCAGAATGAAGGAACAACTGAATTCGATGCAAAATACGTTAGAAGAGATTAAACGCTCGCTTCTTGAGACGCAAGCTTCAACATTACCGAGGAAAAATAGAGAATTTGTACAACCAAGAAGAAATACCATTTTATAGAAAACAAAAGTGGATGTTATAGCTGTTTGACTGTCCCATGACAATGTATATTTCCAGGACTACCTTTTTAGACGAGACTCGAACTACAATATCAATGAGGAAGAATAGAGAATTTATACAATCAAGAAGAAATACAATTTTTTCAAAAAAAGATTTGCTGATTGTCTAAGAGAACTATGAGGAACAACAAATGAAGTGTTTTGCTTGCTTGTACAAGCTGTTCAATTCCTGAGTCGTACACAAAACAAAATAGCATAGCAACAGATAATAGAAATTATATTTTCCCCTTGGAAAGGAAATAGATGTTTACTTCGCAAAAGAGAAAGTTACACTTGCATGCGCTTTAAAATCTCAATGCTTGTTGCTTTGATTCAATAAAACTTGACACAAATTATATTATTTACATGTCAAGCTATTTTCACAATTTTTATACGTGAATGTTACGTGAAACATTCTTAATTTTATATACGGTTGAGTTTAAAAAATTTCCATTGCTTATAAACATTATGCTGGACCAATTTATCTGTGAGTTCTTTACTGAATTTTCTGACCCAACACCAGCGCAGATTGAGATTTCTCTTGTCGCTTCTGTTCTTCTTTGAATAACAACTTGTTCGTTTTCTTTTCAACACGTCTCGTCTGTTTAAAACAAGGCAGAGCTAGTTATCTTAACACTTAACTCTGCAAAATGTATATATTGACAAAATCGTATTTTTGTTCTGGTAATTTTCATTTATCTTTAAAAAAATGCTAACAAATTTTGCTGCCTCCAAAGTTCTACATTACTAGAAGTAGGTCTTTGACGACAAACTGGTTTATGGTAAAATATTTATACCTGTCTTTCCTGTTTGACCTGTTGTTTTCGCGTCTTTTTCTCTTCTCTTGTTTCACCTCGTGATTTCACGTGACTTTCACGTTGACCTTCTGATTGGTTGGTTTGAGGTACTTCAGAGTTTATGTTTTTCTTTCCGTCCGACAGGACACCGAGTGGAATGCCTTCCCGTTTAGATAAGTTGATACGCTTCTCGCCAGAATCCTAGAGGATACAAATAGCTTAAAATGAGACAAAGTAAACTCCTGCCTATGATGTGGACTTCTGTCCTGCACTTTTCTTGGCTGAAAATTCAGTTTTTTACAACTTTAGTAATCATGAATGCAAGTGAATGAATATCCTTACCTTTGTTTTTGAAGATTCTTTAATTAATGTTGGATGATTGTATAAGTTGGAGTATGTACCTGCAATAAAGCAACAGTAATTACTATTATAACTTGCTTTTCATTTCCGATTATCAAACTCATTAATAATTCATGACGAAAATTCAAAAGAAATGAATGGTTAATCAGTGTCTGTCAATCAGATACAGATTTCGTCTTGATTAACATAACCTTTTCGTTAGATTTTCTCAGCTAAAACACCTTATATCTTTAAAATAGTCGATAAACATGAACATTTACATGTATGCGTTTGATAAGTACGATAAAACATTCGCATCCGATCTTTATCTGATATAACAACGCTCGCATTCGGCTCGAGTTTGTATGTCAGATAAAGATCAACTGCTCATGTTTTATCTATTACTTAGAGACCAAGTGCCCATTTTTTTTACAGTTCGGGTGTTTCTTTAGCGTGCAATAGGCTGCATGCACAAATAAATTCAGAATAATTAGAACATGTCAAAACACTGAATGACTGGATGGCATGGAAAACCTGTGGGATTTTCAAGACAATGGAACATTCCGATCACTGAATCGTGACTTGATGGCGCTATTGTTATCTACCATTTGTTTGACAATCATACTATACTTGCTTACTTAAAATAGATTCGCAGTCCCATTGTTCTTTGGGAGTTTCTTCAATTCTTGTAAAGCCATCATCTTCACTACTTGATTTCTTGTCCTCTCGAACGTCAAACCGAACTCTTGTCAACTTCACAGCCTCCCTGTCATGTTAATGAAAATGTCGCACATGAAGAAAGATTTAGTAAAGTGACAAACGACAAACTCGGCTAACGCGTGTTTTCAACGTTGCTACCCACGTTGTTGTAAACAGCGTTATAGCCGTTTAAGAAAGCATTCCGAGTAAAACAAAGGTAACTAAACATTAGAATTATCTATACGAGTTATTCACTCATGTTCTACTCTATGCTTCCGTAGATTAAAACAATAGTAGCTAGGCATGCGAGTTATTCACAACACAGACATGCTTCTACATGTCAGCTTGCCACAGTGCAGTAGAGAAAGCGATTCAAGTCAACTCCCTCCACAAAACGCACGAACAAGCCACGTTTCAAGTAATCAAGCACCTCACCTTAACACAAGGCAAACACAATTGATTAAAAGAAACAATTTTACTTTTCCACAAGTGTAACGCCGTCTAACAACGTATTAATGCATAGACTGCTGACTATCTTGTGGGTCGAAGAACTGTCACATATGAAAATCAAATTTTTAACCGAGTATGTAGAATACTACTGACAAGTACCTACACTGTACCGCTACATCTGACATTTCAATGCCAATATAGTCATATTATAGTTTCTTTTTATTTTAAGGGGTGAAATTCATTTTGTTGAGCTCAAAGACTCGTCTGTCTATGGTGTAATTACTTCAAAGCATACAGGTGTTTTCTTTTGAATATTTATTCTGTCGTGGTTTGTGTCTGAACTACCTGAAAAGGATGAAAAACAGTTCGACGTTTCGAGTGAAGGTCCTTCGACAGGAGGATATTAGGCCATCCTTCGTTAAGAGGTTTGTAGTAAGTTTTGCTATCAACCTCCGAGCCTTCGCTCGAAACACGGAAGAGTTTTTAAACATTTTCCAGGCAGTTCAAACACAAACATAACAAGCTTGTTGTAAAATACTATACTGGACCCCATGCTTGAGAATTTATTAAGCAGTTCAAAAACCTGCCTACTCTACCAAGTCTACCAAATCATTAATAAGGCTCGCGTAGTGTTTGTTCGACTTTTCTCAGTTGTAATAATAGATGCATTTTAGCCCAGCGACAAAAACAGCCAAAGTGGTGGATTGGAATCATTACCTTCCGTCTTTTCCTTCATCATTTATTTCATTTTTTATGCTTTCCAAAAGTGGATCATTTAGGCTCCTGTTTCCAGTAACTTCTTCGTGGTCAAGTGCTCCTATCTCATCATCATTATATTCTTCCATTATCTGAACACAGTCACGACAAAAACTTTAGTGATAAGTTTATGATTGGCCCCATGTATACATTACTAGAAACGAGTCATCGATCTCAGAGTAAACACAAGGCAAACTATCTAGACAAACTAACATGCATGCCAGATATTTTCCATTTAGTTCGTCCAAAGCCGTATTTATACACATAGACATCCGTTTTGTATGCAAGTACTTAGACATACCTTATCAAATCTATCATCAAGAAGGCAAAGTCCTATATAGAGAAAAAAATATAACATTCAGAACTTCTTTTTGCTTGGAAAGATCATAACAAAGATCTTTTTAAGAGGTTTGACGTTTGTCCTGTATTTTGGAGTTTTGAAAGTTTTGTATACAAGTATATGCATGTGGTTTGGGCATAATGTTTAACATGGTGTTGAGAGGGTAATACAGTATTTACAGAAATAGGTTATCCCTTACTAACTAGGCTTGGCAATAACCTTGGGTCCGTTGTATGACAGAAGATGTCATGGAATAATTTGAAAATTTAGATTTAGTATCTTCATCATCGTCATCATCATCACCAAAGTCGAAACTATCTTCATCATCATCATAATCATCATCATAATCTCCATCATACGGAAAGTATTGTTTATAATTTATTTCTTTATTTGATCCTTCAGCTTCAATATCACTGAAATAAAACATTTAGAAAATGATATGTACATAAACAAAGCCTTCAGGTTATACAAATTGTAGGCTCGTTGTACCTGTCTTCCTCAAAAGATTCATTAGCCTATATGATAATAAGAGAGAAAATATATTTTAGCACAATTCATAATACAGCAAGTAATTTATATACTAATTATCTAAATTATTACTTTATTTATACTGGATAAATAACTCAATTAGTTCTAAAGGCCCATGCATCAATGGCCCAATATTATATTTTTGTTTGATAAATGCCCTGTCAAATCCAAAACTTGGATTTGATATGGGAATTGGCACCCCTCCTGCACCCCCCTTGGCCAAGGCTAGGAGGGGTGTGCACTCCCCCAGTAAATCCATCCCTGAGAGTCATCTGTTATTGGTCCAGTACCAATACAGAAATAAACCAGAGAAATATGTGGTTTTGGTGGTGTCAAACTACAAGCATTTTTCTTGCATAATACAGGAATCAAACTTCAGTGTCAAAGGTGAATGCAACATGCATGATATGTATAAAGTAACATACTTGTAGAATGAAATCATCATCCAATATATTCTCAGGGTCATCCAAATCAAGTGCATCATCCAAAGCAGCAACAATGTCTGGATCCCAATCTGGTCGCGGACCTGCAGTGATAGAATGTGAAGTATTAAACTTCTGCCTAGCAGGCCAGGGTAACTATATCCATGCTTATATTAAAATGTAATTAATGAAACATCATATACCTGAGACAGGAGCTGCTAGGTTAAGAAGTCCTTCATCTTCTTCATGGCCAGAGGCAAATACCTCCCTGGGCAAAGATACCTTTCCAAACTACAATAGATTTTTATAATTAATAATATGCATTAATCCTTTTCATTGGTCATTTCTATATCAACAACCACAGTGGTTTCTTACCTTTAAATTCCTAACCCTACCTCTAATCCGTACGAACCTTGTCTGAATCCTTATCCTAAACCTGATCAATCCTAACCTAATCCTAAATCAAACCCTGACATAATACAAAGCCCAAGCCTAAACCTTACCTCAATCGTAATGGGATATTTACCCCAATGGGATACATGTTGAGAGGCATGATCCAGGCAGAATCATAATCATATTAGAAAACAGATTTATAATATGATCATAATGACACAAATGATCATAATGACATCAAATGAAAATAAAGACATGCCTTCTTCGCATCAGATTTCTTCACATCAGATTTCTTCGCTTCAATCACAGTTACATTGCTAGGCAATGGCTCAAGACTTGTGTCGGTTCTTGGTTTCAGATGTTGAAGGTAGTCATAATCATCCATTAAAATAATACATAGTAGTCTTGTTGCTTTTTTTCCCCTTCTCGCTTCTTTCCTGATGATAGATATAGTAGTATATGAGCAGCAACAAACATACAACAACACACTCAAAGAACAGATAGGCAATATTAAAAAGTTGTTTTCATAAATTTATCAATGAAATTTCATAACACTTACTTTTGATAACCGGTCGCCTGTTAGTAAAAGTAATAAGAATTTTAACAATTTAGATAATAGGATCAAGTGTAGCTAGTTAGTAATCTACAGTAAGCTATAGGTGTCTGAACTTATGCTCATTGTGAAGTTAATCTGCACAAATCATATCAGATAAGATTTGTGACATATCTCTTTTTAGGGGCCATCTACAAATAGATTTTATCCCATCATCGAACAAGTCCAAGATTGTAGGACAACATCAATTTATCATCAGCCCCTTACAAACCTGGCCAGTGTGGTCAAGTGATAACTCGGTATCACCAACAGGTACTAGCACATGTTGAGAACTATCTTCATCTGCCTGCAATGGATCTCGCTGACTCCGGTGGACCAGACGAAAACTAACTGCATTCTTCTTATCAATAAACCGCTTTTTCTTGCCCTAAGTATGTGCAGAAAGTGTGTCAGTCGCAGATAGCTATGAAGAGCCTCTTAAGACTTGTATAAATAATTTTAAGATCATTTGAAGTAAAATTGGCACTGTTTTGAATTGCCTAAGTATTCTTTAATAAATCCCATTATACAGTTTATACTTTTCCAGGACAACTTTAATTCATTAACTGGACTATCCCAGGACAAAGATAAAAGGGATCTTTTAAAGAACGAAGCAGTTCTCTATACAGCGCTGTAAACTGAATATATAAAAGCCAATATAAATGAATAAGCCACCATTAGCCATGTGCTATATTTAATAATCTCACTCGCGCCTTACCATATTAAATGTTGTTTTACCACAAAGAAATCGTCTTTAGGACATAAAATTTTCCTCACATAGCGAGATCAGGGGCAATATTTTAACTGTAAGTAAGTATCTTCGGCGATCGCTATTTTCCCTTCAAAATATTCAGCAATTTTTAAGGCCACTTGTCCACCATATTTACATGTGAATATTGATGCCGAGACAGCTGAGTACATGTGCGCTCCCCCCGGTTAGCCACCGCTGATCTCAAAAGTGCAGGTAGACTGGATAGCGCAACCATTATTCACTGATAGCAGGGCGCAGCAACAGGGCGCTTGTAAAGACAATATAAATGCGCCATTACTATAAAGAAACCAAATGTGTGGGGAAATATCTTAACACGTCGTTAAAAACATCAGATAACTATGTTATTTTGACATCTCAAAAAGAAAAGATAAAATTTAGCCAAGTAATAAAAATCAAAAACCAGCTGCAGAAAAAGTAAGCTATCTAAAACCAACAATTAAACCAAAAAATCCGCATATTAAAACATGGAATGTTTTTAGTATTCTTGCTGTTTTGTTTTAAGACAATTTTTACATTTCTTCGTTATACATCATTCATCATCGCATAAAGTTAATACAATAATAAATACAATTAAATATAGCTACAGATGGAATTTTCAAAGAAAAGGATATTATCAGTTTATAAATGTTAGTATGAGCTGTCGTTGAAGTAAAATGTGGATACATTACAAAGATATATAAATTTCACTCCTCTATTCTGCCTTGCTACTTCCGTGAAGAGTTCGTTAAGTTGTAAAGATATATTACATAAAGGTTATATGAAGTCGTTATACCGCTTCAGATGGTTGTACGTCAACTACATCGAACGCAGGATTTTCTTAGTCTTTGCCATCACCGCTATCTTTCTTAACATCGAGGTTTAACTCTACATCTTGATCAGGACTGGCTGGAATTATGACAACAGAAGGAGGTTCTGTTTTGCTCACATCAAATGCTGGATTTTCTACTCCTTTCTCTACGCCAAATCTTTCAGAAACAACCGCGGGATTTTCTATTCCTTTCTCTTCGTTAGATATCTCAGACACCTCGTTATTGGTGGTTACTTGAATCTCAGAGTCGGACTCTTGTAATTCCTGTTTCTCGGACTCTTGTAATTCCTGTTTCTCACATTTCATGTGAAGGTCAGTTTCCTTTGCAATATCTTCAGTATCTCTGCTAGCATTCGTATTACCTTCTGTATTTTCTTTGTCTATAATAATCCTCGTTTCATTCTCAGAGTTCTTGCCAGTTTCATTTGTATCCTGATTTATTATCTCTGAATTTCTTTCCGTATCAGGGGAAGTCATATTCCTTTCAATTTCACTGCTGTGTTCCTGATTTGCGCAGTTTGAAGCAGAATTCTCTTCTCTTGATATTTCCTCCAGTTGCAATTGTTGTGTGTTAAATGTCTGGTTAGCATCACCGCCTTCATCAACCGCTTTAGTTGATACAGAATTTTGTTGTGGTTCTGTAGTTACTGTACTCTTAATGCCGTTATTCGCCGTTGTTATTGAATTATGGTTAGCTTCCACGTCTTTTCTGAGTTCATCATCTAACGGAATATCTACAAATCCTGATGATCGGCTTGCAACTTCATTAACATAGCTGACCTAGAAAATGAAAACAAGCAGACACCATATATGAGTTTCAGACATTTATGATTTAGATACTTCCATTCTCAACTTCAGTCTAAGAATCCAACGTGGTAGCGTTGGATTCCAACTTCAGTAGGAATCTAACAGTACAGCAACAACTACACCTTTTTGCCAGGTATGAGCCAATAGCTTTAGTCTTGTCAGCAAATCCAGTAAATCACATACGTCAAGGAGAATCAGAATAAAAGATTAAAAGCCTTTCGACGGATTTAACAACCCACCTTGTTTTCTGTTTGTAAAGACCTCTTGTGAGAAACCAAGTAAATAGACGCTTCTCCATTTTTGTTTTGTTGATTTGAATGAACCTGAATTGGATTTAAAAGACTGGTTTAGATTGGAGACTTAAGCAACAGTAAATTTTACGAGTTTTTATTAAACACGGTATTTAGGTCATTTGAATGCAGACCCCGATCAATCAATGAATTCTGTGGTACATGTTTATGGAATAGCAAATGCGTATAAAACAAGTGGGATTGGAAATAAACATGATTCTCAAATTGATGATGTTGTCTCTATTTAATATAGGTCTTTACCTGGCCATTTGGATCTTCCAGCTGTTTAATATAGGAAGCCATCACACCAGTAAAGTAAGTCTACAACACAAAATACATCTCACTTTATTTATTTATTTATTTTATTTATTTATCAGCAATATTCCAATTCAGCTATGGCCTGTGTGTACAATGAATAGACTACATATTACATAAATACTAAACAACAATACAATATAATGTCAATACCGTCTACATGGCGACTCATTTCACCTGCTAATCTGATGACAGAGACATAATTTCAGTTGTTTCTAAATTTGGAAAGTGACGTTTCTTTCCTAAGATTAGCAGGTAAAGTATTCCACTGTTTTAGCCCATTGTAACGGAACGAACTTTGGTATTTAATAAAACGTCTTTGCAAGGGGCAGACGGAGAAGGTCCTTATTCCGGGTGTTATAAGCGTGGAAATCGCGCACGTACAGTAGTCGAATTCGCTTAAAAGGTAAGCAGGCGCTAGGCCATTCAGGCACTTGAAGATTTGGAGGCAAATATGTTCATGGTCTCACTACAGTTTATGCAGGAACAGTTTTGTTGTTGTACTAGATAAGATTACGTTAATACAAGACCGGACGAATTAGACTGAAAAGCGTGGTAATCCTACCGAAGCACAAAGATCGATAGTAAGCATGAAAGATGAAAAAGATACTGTAAAGATCTAAAAATAATGAAAAATAAAAATAAAATGAACATGTTAAACCTGACCAGACAATGTCAACAATTTAAAACGCGGACAATTTTTGCTTACGTGATCCATTTCTACTGTGACGTAAATAATGGCAACAAACGCAAAGAAACATCGCACGACGTTCCATTTTACCATAAACTGCATGAAGTCTTCTGACTGGTTGAAAAGAAGAAAGAAGCAATGTGGTTAGTCGTCAGTCTAAGATTGATGGTGATTGTGAAGATGGTAATGGTGTTGTTGGTGATGATGATGGTAGTGACGGTGGTGATAGTAATAGTGGTGGTGGTGATGATGGTCAGTGATGATGGTAATGATGGTCTTGATAAGGATGGTGATGATGATAATAATGATGGTATCATAGTGATGGTGGTGATGATGGTTGTGGTGATGATGGTGTAGATGGGGGTGGTGATTATGGTCAGTGATGATGGTAATGGTGGTGATGATGGTGGTAGTGATGGTGGTAGTGATGGTCAGTGATGATGGTATTGATGGTCATGGTAAGGATGGTGGTGGTGATGATAATAATGATGGTATCATAGTAAGGGTGGTGATGATGGTGGTGGTGATTATGGTGTAGATAAGATGGGGGTGGTGATGATGGTAATGATGTTGGTGGTAATAGTAAAATTACCTCTAACTTACTTCAGATAATTTCACCAAAAATGCGACTGATAGCAAGATTGTGACAACTCCAAACGTAAGGCAAATGTAATTAAATGTGAGAAGTTTATTTCCTGGCAAAATTAAACAGTCATTAGTTAGAAAAGATCAACAATTCTCTCTCATAACAATTGCAGCTGGTTTATGTATTTACGTACTGTCGTAATCCGTATCTTCGTCCACATTTTCTTTATAAGATTTGACAATATCCACAGCAGCAATATTCAAAATAATGTTGATCACATACAACACCTGGAAAAACAATCAAGGAACAAATATTCCTTTACTACAAACTACATTGAAAACTTCACTCCATGTGGTATTCAAACTCAAAACTTCAACCCACCACCCACGACTAAACCCTGGAAGAGTTTCCGGACAAATTTTTTATCGGATTTACATCCCGATTTGACTAAACATGCCCTATAGCATGTCCTGTGCACTTGTACACGTCTTTCAGTACCGCTCGCAAATACACGATAACGAAGAATTTAAGTTAAGGTTTGATCTTTCCATAACTTTTTTCCAGGGCTTCGACTTGATATTTTGTTCACGATTGTGAACCAGTTTTCATCGGATCAGTACAATATTTACTAACTTACAATGTCATGTGTCAGTTTTGTTGATATTTAAATACGCTTATAATCTCTCCTTTGTATTAGTAAGCCTACGTGTTTTAGTTTAGTTTAGTTTATTGTATTTATCACTCTGAGGTGGACGGAAAGCCTTAACAGGTTTTGCAACCCAATTGACAAAGGTTCCGAGGGTTAGTTAGTGGCTTGTGCCTATAAAGGGGGGGGGGGTAAGGGGCAGCGCGCTAACCGCATCTGCCACCCGTGCTTCCCTTCCTTTTGGTTAATCCTATGCTACATTTTATACTTCATATGGACTACGGTATAGGAATTTATGATTCCGCATAATTATCATTTAGTATTACAATTTTATACAATATGTACAAGAAATGTTCACAACCGATCGTGAGATGTTTATGTAGCCATGCATGCCATACTAAAACAACAACCAGGAACGAACAGCAGGTTAATCCGCGACGGTTTCCGCGACGAACTTTTAAACTTAAACAATCCGAATGAATCGGTGGGCCAGTTAAATAATCAAGCTACTATGGTACTGTACTACCATAGTACTGTACTACTATGGTACTATACAGTTAGCGCCACCATCCTGCCAAAAGGTCTGGTAGTCTACTGTAGAACGTGGTGTTTAAGTCGATGTTAAAACGAAGCTTAAACAAGCTTATTTACACAGCCACAGGATTCTTACATTGGCCATGCAGCAACTTTGATTAATCTGCATAATATATGATCTCATTTATCAAATTTTTATTACTGAAATACATTATTATATAACATAATAATGATATTTATCAAATTGTTTGGTTTTTAACCCACGACTCGTCTAATTGGGTGATATTGTGTTGACGCCTTCATCTGAAATATATTTCGCCGGCAATTTCGCAATCCTATACGTAGAACCGTAACTAAGACCGATCTAGTAGGGCAGAAAGCCAACCCATATAAATAGAGTCCGTTCACTAATCGAAAACAAGATAAATTCATGAATTGGAGCGCTCCAGGACAGAAATAAAAGGGATTTTCTTAAAGACCGAGACAATTCTACACGGGGCTAACCGTTGGGGGCTAGCATACTTAAATGAAACCTTTCATATCTCACTGAGATCGATGAATCAATACAATGCGACCCTTGAACTGTAGCCCCGTTATTCCATGTCAGACCTTGTTTTCCGTTCAAACACGCTGACATAAGTTATAAGAAAAAAATGGCGCATTCCTGGTGATCAAACACAACATGTGAAATAATGTTATTACATTGCATGCGTGACAGTATTGAAGTCTGAAGATATGAAATACGAGCGTACTTACTATGTAGAACCATGCGATAGCGCGAGTCCCCGTTGCTAGACTGTAACGACCGCAAAATACGTTAATATAACGCATCCTTTAAGTATTTCGTCAACTTTGAATTCTACTCTGTGTATTAAATATAATCAATTAAATCACAACAAGTCAGTGACCGGTCTAAAACTCTAAATGTAATCGAATGAGTTAGTGAGTATAGAAGGCGTGTAATATGACACCAAAGAATTCTAGTGATGCAAGAGTTCAAGTTTTATTTGTGCAACCGTGCGGACAGCGTGATAGTGTTATGTTACGAGGCAAGGAATGTAAATTCTGTTTCAATTTAGCCTCTTTAAAACCCATTGATAAACTATATCCATAGCTAATGGTATATCTTCTCTGCAAGCGTCTTACAAACGACGAGGATAGAGAAAGAGCTGGAGTAGAAAGCATTGTCAAAGAAAGTATAAGCAAGAATGAGATGGTTTGGTCGTTTGGACATTTGATGACAATGGATGATGGAAAATTTTCTAGCAGGACAGGACTTGTAAGAGGAAAAAATCCAGTGGAAGACAAATGATAAGATGGAGTGATGGAATTAAGAAAATAATGGAAGAGATCGGACTTATAGAGGATGATGTAATAAGGAACAAATAATGTGAAGAGTAACTTTTTTTCCAGTTTGGGAATAGGTTAAATATATTAAATGTTATTTTTGTTGACTCTCCCTAAAATTGTTTAATCCACGTTTCAACCTCGCCGCAGCGTGGTTCGGGGGTGTAGCGGAAGTGAAAAGCCTGAGTATCAGGTTGAGAGTACGTATCTCTGATATCTTCATGCTATAGACAGAGGTGGAAAAAGTATCGGATCCTGGGAACCTAGTTCCCAGAAATATTTTTGGATCTGAACTTTTGCAGAATTTTTTTAACAGAAATTCATAAAGTTAATAATTAACTGATGAGTAATAACAAAACTAGAGTATGCTCTAGTCTAGACTAGTAATTGTAATGCATTTTGTATTCACTATATCAAATTGAACACCACTAAATATCAAGAAACAACACTCCAATCAGTTCCAGGTTCCCAGAAAGGAACCTCTGGACTTTTCCACCTCTGGACTGTACTTAAGATTTCCAAATCGTTAATAGGCCCATATCTCTCTTATTGTCTTGTTATTTGTTCCTACAAATATTTTACCAGTAAATCTTTTATACTATGAAAATGTAATACATTGATGCATGATGTTAAACATAAGCTTGCACCAGTTAACATTCTCAATCTATTTCAGAACACGTCAGATATTCATTCTTATAATACACGTTTTCAAAATCAAATAACTTATATATTAAACAATCGAAACTAGAGATCCAACGAAAATCTTTCTCCCGTGTTGGCGCAAAATGGTGGAAGGAGGTACCATCTTGCATAAGAGAATTGCCAAAACGATCATTTAAGAAAAAGATACGTAGTATCCTTCTGAATATTTGACAGAAAGAAAACACCTTTCCGGATATAGAGACTCTAAACTGTCAAAATTAATTGAAGAATGAAGCCTTAAATTGAAGATCTTTGAATATTCGTAATTTTCTCTTTTCCTGGTATATTGCTTCTTTCCTTCCTATCCGTTTTGCCTATATAAATTCTCGACTTTTTTAATAAATAAATTAGAATACTCTTTTTCACAATGTCATGTGACGCAAATCATGTGACCGTACCAGCGAATCAGGTAACAGAACGACAGTCGAGCTAATCCGTGACTTTACTAGACCACTTTTCAAGATAGCTGATGATTGAAGTTGAACATTAATTACTTGGCTTACAAGGACAACTTGTTGTTTGCAACGATATACGGTCATTTTCAAATAGAATATCGAGCATTTTAATGGGCCGATTTGGGATTACTTGGACCGGTATCACAGGAATTTCGCTCCCCCTCCAGGAAATTCGCCCCCCTCTCAAAATGGGGCGAATTTCCTAGGAAATTCCCTCGGAAATTCCCTCGCCTTAGATAATTCTCCCCCTTCCCCCATATATATTTATCTAAAAACAAAACAATTCCAAGGCGAAAAGAGTGTAGAATGTAGATTAGATTTATTTTTACATATAACACATAGAACTACGCAATGACAATGTTACAGAGAGGCTTTAGGCTTCTTAACATGGGGCTTCGGTGGCGCAGTCAGCTAGGACAAGTGCCTGTCACCTCAGGCTCTGAGTCTTATGATTATACATTACCTTTGATTATACATTACCTTTAAATGCTGGTCTGCCAGGAACTTTCTGCGGCTGGGTCTGCTGAACGCTTGGATCTTGGTACATAATTATGGCTTTAGCATCTGTACTGGTGTTTAACATAGATGGAAATCGGCACCTCAAATAAGAATGATTAGTATAAGCAGGCATACGAAGAACAGCTTCAAACACCGTTTAAAAGACAAAAATTATACATAAGTATCAATCAATATACCAATATCAGTTATGCATTGATTTGGAGGTGAACCGCAATTGATCTCCAATGGATTCTCGCAATGGAAAATCGATGTCCACCGTTGCGCGTTCACCTCCAAATCATGGCATTACGGTTTTGTCCCATAAAAAAGACATACATACATACATACATTATTCAGTTCACTCCCCATTGGGGCTTTTCAGTGACCGATGACATCAAGTATCTCGCTTACCTATATTACGTACTTAGCCTACACTGTTTATTTTACAACAATTGTAATATTACTTTCCTAATCTGTATATCCTAACCCACCCAGTCAACTTTCCCTGTGGGAGGAAACCGGAGTGCCCGGAGAAAACCCACGACTTTCGGCAGAGCGTTGACTTACTCTTTCATATGAGTGTGACGAGTACAGTCCTCAGCGAGAATCGAACTCAAGACTCAGAGGTGAAAGGCGCTTGCTCTGACGACTGCGCCACCGAAGCCCCATCAAAGACTTAACATAAGTAAACTCAAAAATCAGACGTCTATTAAAATACCAAAATCAAGGCAAAAAGCCTAAAATATACCGAATTCAAATAGAAACATCGGTAAACGGTTTAGCCTGTAGCTAACTTACTTTCAAAGGTTTCAAGTTGATATCCGCTGGTGCAATGGAAATCAAATTCAGAAGTGGAGAATAATTAACGTTGGAAACAATCCAATAGTGGTGACAGAATACTGGTTTTCGCCCCTATAGCGTGATAATGCTGTTATAAACTTATGTTACTACTTATTTCCATATACCACTGACTCAAATACTTCGCCGTAAAAGAAAGCCAGATATTTTAAACCAAACGTAACTTGATAGTTTTATCGAAAAGAGTAGTTAATTAAATACCGTATATACTTAAATAAAAATGTGCACTAATTCATGATATCGTCAATGTGTAGCGGGAACCCGTGACTGAGCCTCTGCTCAAAGAATGTAGTTTAGACCGGTTTACTTCGACTTCACGCAACAGGATTATGACAAGCATAATTTAATTATTTGAACTCAAAGGGACACCACCTTAGTTCAATGTTGTCAGAAACAGCATCGCGCGATTCACATAAGATTTAAGTCTGTGTGTGCTTGAGAAGTCAGGATGACTATGAAACGCATCAAAGCCAATGACAGAAATACGGCACAACTTATCTTTAATTCGTGTCTCTGCTGTTTTGGTTTGCGGACTGGAAGTATCACACTTGCTTGTGTGAATGTTGTGAGTATATAAATATCAACGTAATTATGTAGAGCAAAGCCAAAGGTTATATTAAATACCTTTGTTTTGACTTACTCCAAACTACGTAACTCGATGTATTTCGATGTAATTCAATGTAGTTCATTTGGCGGGAAAACATTCAGTGCCTTTGAGGGAATAATATTATGAGAGTGAGCAAATAATCAATTGTATTAACATCACCTATCCTTTCTTTGATCATGCGCGCGTTCTCACATATATTCCCGCGCCTGCGTCTATTCTTGTTTGCATAATATGCGTTTTCTCGTATCTAGCCACTTGACAACAGACAAAATAGCTTGTGCATGTTATGATTTAATATGTCAACTACGTTTTCGCCGCCTTGCGACAGACCTATAGACAAAAGACAGGCGCTAATGCACAGTCTTCGCAAAAACCTGAATATTTTGCATAACATTAAAGATTGACTTAACAACATAAGGCCTTAACAACTGGCCTTAGAAATGGTCAGACATAGCTTATAAATACCTTTCACTTTTAGGCTTAGTGTTGTATACCAGTTTTGTTGAAGTGGGATATATCTGTTCATCAATAAAATAAATAAAATTGGCGAAGAGCCGCCGAATTGTTTTCAATTCAAATGTCATATTTGTATCGCTCGTTGACAACCGAATGTAATAATTTCCGCCATATTTCACAGAATAGATCTGTCAATTTTTGCGCAAAATTAAAGAATAACGCTTTGGGATCAAGATTGATATGACAGGCTGCATGTAAAGCCTCTTCACAATAATCGCTGCAACCAGAGCAAGCTCAATGCGTGTTATTAAAATTGAAAAAAATAAAAAAGTTTTGTTGCACGCGCTACGATTTTAGTCAGCCTATTTATGCTTTAGATGCATGTTAAGACGAGAAAGGCGGAGAAACAGTCAGTGTTGTGATCTGTGAGCTCATTATTCTCATTCCTCTACTTTGGCTTTACTAAATACCATGCACCTAAACCATAGATCGGCCGACTTTTAAATCGTAGCGTGCGTGCTCGGCTTATAAGGCGTGGGAATATCTCGTGATTTTAATATGTTCTCCCCAATTGATTCGATAGTTCAATTGGTAGAGCGTTAGACTTTTTCGTTGAATATGCAGGCCGTTCAAATTCGGCTTGATTCAACTTTATGCTGACAATGTCACAATAAAGTGTTGGATTTTTACTATAAAATATGCTATCTATATTTCTTTGAAATAACTTTTTACCCAATCAGTTTCATCACGTCAACTCATGACGGATTGTACTTAATTTTTAAGTACCTTATTGAAACATATTTCACTGGTTACCTGACGGAGACGCTAGTCATGATGGCTTCCACAGCCAGATCGCCCGAATGCCGAACTGTTTATTCAGCTGTCATTGCGCAGGGGAATTTGCGTAAACGATGTGTAAATACGTGTATATGTGAAAACGCCGAAATGATATACCAAACCTGTTCGCGCATTGGAGATCAATCAGTTGCTTTCTTATAGAAGCAGGTTTAATTTTCTTTAACGAGTCTATCTACGACGCAGACTGCTATTGGCGTGTTGAGAGCTTGCAAATGTGCATCAAACCGGTCATGGAAGCCGTATGGTTATCAATTTAATCTGGTTTAATAACATGCTGCTGTTGTTTAATTTAGATAACAACAATAATACAACATATTCAATTAATTGCTCGCGCGTCAAATTTGTTATCGTCTTCTTAACACGAAAATGAACGGAAAGCGTATGGGTTAGTGGATCTCTCATCCCTGATCCTGTCCTGACATTTGAGCACCATTTGAGACAATGAGCACAATCGGATAATCAATTAATAATTCATTTCTTTATCAGGTAATGTCTGTAATTGGTGTTTGGCATTCACTGCATTACGGTGACATTGGTTGTCCGCACCCAGATTGCCCAGGTAGGTAGCATTAAATAATATGTTAGCCCCCTAAGTTCCAACTTTATTTATACCTTATAGAGATTCAGAAAAAGGAATCCTTTATTGGTGAAGTGTTACTACAGGAGGAAACCTGCTCACAACTGGGTTGAATATATAATAAATATGAGAGACATAAAAATTGTTTTAAATATGGGAGACATAAAAATTGTTTTAAAGTTTCTTCACTTTCTGTGTAGGTATAAAAACAGTGCATTATATTTGGACTGGCGTTAGCAGTGTTTCCCTTGTCATCAATGTTTATCTACTGATTTCTCTGATAAAGGTGGGTTGTAATGGCGCTAGAATGGTAAGTTAAGAGAAAGGAAAGATGGAAGGATTGAATGAGGAAGGGAGATGTGCAAAAGGAAATCATAAATGTATGAAAATAGAAAGATATTAAGAAATTTATTGAAATATGGAATGGTGGAAAGAAAATAGAAGGAAAGAAGGGGAAAAGAAGGTAAATGAATGGAACGGAAAGAAGGGTATGATTAAGGGAAAATGAAATATATATCTAATTAATGAAATTAGACTTCCAGAATAACAATATGTTAATCTATTTATTCAACAGAATTCCTTTAAAAGCATAACCATCTGGGCAGTATGGAATGGATTTGTTCTTATCATTCGTTTTACAATTTTTGTCTTAATTCTGACTCTTAATGATAACGAACAGGTAGACCCGTATGTTCAGCATTTCTTTTTACACAATGTGTACATCGTATTTTGTTGTCTGACCATTCTGAATTCAAACGTCCCATAACCAGCGCTGACGGAGGACCGGCTTTCCTCGAAATGTTTTCCAAATGGTTCTGACACAAACCACGGCAGCTATTCTGCATTGATTATTTTTTCTTCTCTCTGTTTAAATGCCATGACATATGGTTGGACAAATGAAGGAACTGAATCTTTTTCTTATTTCTATGTAGCCTGTGGTTGGAAACATTAGTTTTCATATGATAGCGTTCATCGTTACAGTAAGTTATAATAATCAGGGGTATCTGGAGGGCCGTGAAGGGGTAAAATAGGAGCTGAGATTTGCCTAATTTTTACTGGGAGAATGGGATTTGCACCAGCAATTTTGCTGCTGGGAATGAGGTTTGGGAAATCAGTGCTTCGGGTGACTGGATTTAAACAAAACTTTGGCTGGCAAAATCGGGAATTTTAACCCCCTCTTCATGTTCAGGTTATTCAAAAGTTGGCCATAACATAAATAATGTAGTACCACTTTCGTTTCTTCTCTAGATCTATTCAATATTAGTGTTGTTATCATACAATCAACAAGTTACACTGGCGTCCTTTGGTTACTACAACCGTTACCGCTATCCAGCAAAAAGAGTGAGTGTTTCGTTTGCTATACTCCTACGTTTTATCTGACGCCCAGTGGCCAAAGCAGTTAAAGGCAATAGAATGAAAGAACTGAGGTTTATACTTCTATATATTTTTTGTTTATTCCATAGTTTCCATTGAGTATGAAACATGAAGATTATTTGGAAGTAGAAGATGAAGAAGAGAAACGGTTTATTGAAGAAGAATTTGTTTAGAAAGAAAATTAGCGCTCGTTTTTCTCAAATAGATTTTGTAAATATCGTGTCACTGAGATAACTACATATTTAGCTGAGACCTGAGTGCATGTTGTTGTAAATATTGTAAGAATCAAATGAATATCTCCTCCATTTTGATTTCATCTGACGCTTAATGAGAGTCACGAGAAAGGCTTATCTATATTGGATAGCTCTATCAGTTCTGAACGGTTCTACCTGGAGTCTAGAGGTTCAGTAACGGTCATCCTATATCAGCACAGAAGGGAACCGGAGTACCCGGAGAAAACCTGCGGTGTTTGGTAGAGTCAAACTGGAAGCACTCTTAATTCTTCTCATCAAATCAGAAGAGAAGTGAAAGGCACATGCACTAACCAACTACCAACACCCCAAGGCAGGGACCGCGGAACGGTGGGGGGCAGGGGGGGCACTGGGGTCATATGCCCTCCTACTTTCTTCCAAAATGGAAAAAGTGCCCCTTTTCTGAATGAAAGTGACCTCTTTTCTGGTTTAAAAGTGCCCCTTTCCAATCAATGGACAAAATCCATGTGCTTATAATAGTTTTAGATCAGCTGTAAAATTGCCTCAGAATGCAGGAAATGGTGTTGCGGAGACCTAAGAAACCAATTTTTTCCCGGGGGATCCCGTCGGATACACATACAATGATACAATGCTTGTTCCTTACATATTTATACATTCAGAATATCCGTCCCCCAAAAAAGACAAGGTGGACCCACTGATAGTGCCCCTTTTTGAGGGTGCTCCAAGGCTTCATAAAATCCTTTTCAATAACTTTTTAATTCAAGTTGATTTTGCGAAAGTCTGGTTTTTATCTTGCGAGGTATGTATTGTATAGTAATCAAAGTGGACAATGTTTCCAGCTTGTTAGGAGTGGGACTGTCTGTCCCCAGAGGTCTGTCCCATGCTTGAATACCATTTCAAAACATTAATTAGCAGTTCCAGGGTTACAGTATTTTTCAATAGAAAAATGCGGAAATGTGAAGTCAAAATCGCTTGCTTTCAATGGGCTTAGGAATGTTTGGTATGCAGACAAGATGGTAATCTGATACGGTCGCTGAGCATCGATCTCTCAACGCATCAATTTCTGACAAGAATAAATCGATTGTTTCCGATCAAATCAACATAATTAGCTTAATCACTTTAATAGCTTACTAGCGAACTGTCACTTTTGATGAATTTAGGCGCACTTTGATTGGTTGATTTGGTATATCCCAAATTCCGTATGAGACCGCCGGACGTCCCAGAATGCAAAGCGTGATTGGGTTCATGGTCGCTTAGACGCAAGTTGAAACCATTGGAATCATATAGTAGCAAGGTTTCCTATTACATTCGTATTTCTTTCCTGTTTTAACGGACGAAATATAACCTGGGTAAGTAAACAAGTTGACTTTTTCTATTATACATAATCCGTTGTGCTTACATACTTCCAAATGCAGCCAGCTTTCTACCATGCTAGGCCGGTAGGTCACTAAATTTCTTGCAATTTTTACGCAGGGAAAATCAAAGACACACGGACGCGCTGCATGCCCGTATGGTGGAAATGTAAACTGATTCTTTCAAACGAAAGGCGAGGTTTTGTTACAACTGTATCTACGGCAAATTATTAATGTAAGTTGAGTCGCGTATTTATTGTATCCTTAAAGGAGACAAAAACCTCCTCGCGTTCCGCATTTGTGTTCCGGCGCACAGAAAATGCTTATTTCTCTTCCCAAGGCTGAAATCTCTAGCATATTTTTAAGTGTGGAATGCGGATTATATCTGCACCAGATTCACACAAATTTCCGCCAGTAGTTTATTATGGAAATCGTAGTAAATATGAGACGCTTTCCTTGTATATGCGATACCGAATTATCATAATAGCCAGACTTCTATAGTTGCAATGTTTATGTAATTTGGGTTGGATTTGTCGCATTTTCGGATCGCAAGGGCTTTGAATTTTGACCTCTGCCTGGCAATCTCACTGTTGGAGTTTTAAAACGTAACTTCTTATAAATACAAAACCCTAAGCTTCCTTTATAGTATACTTCAAATCCGAAGGTTCAAGCGGTTCATTTTGATTGTTTGTTTTTGATTATTTCTAATTTGTTCAAATTATTTTAATCGTATTGTATTATTAAAGACCGACTAAGCAAGTAATTTCATTGTTTCTAACTTTTGTGTTGTGGCTGATTTAATATGCATGTCTGGTCAGGTTTTATAAAGCAGTCATTTGCTTATTTAAATTTGTTGGTACCTTTATGTAGCACTATATAGAAAACTTACTGAAACTATGTCAGTCAATAATGCCTGTTATAATTTGTCTGTACCATTCATTTATACACTATTTTGTACGATCATCCCAACCATTCATACATTGTATTAGATGGTGACACATTCTGCCAAACATGCCAGGCAACTTTTTTACTGAGGGTGTAAGCTCTGAAGCCTCTTACAGACAAGCAAGTTTTCTATGACAAGTTTTTATATGACAAGTTTTATTTGCTCGTCTGTATACGCAACTTTGGCAATTTTTTCTATGACAAGTACACTTGTTCAAAAGCTACCATGCTAGCTTTTGAACAAGTATACTTGTCATAGAAAAAATTGCCAAAGTAAAATTTTGCTCGTCTGTATGGGTCAACGAGGAAAACTTGTCAAAGTAATTTGAGCACTTAGGTACGGTTGGTCAGCAATCTATTGTTGTATTAGCTATCATTGCGGTCAGAAAACCAAAAACTTGTCATAGAAAATTTGTTGTACATACACACGTGCAATTGGCAAATAAAACTTGTCATATAAAAACTTGTCATAGAAAACTTGCTCGTCTGTAAGAGGCTTGATTGGTCCTTTTTGTTAACCCTTGTCTTTCATCTGGTTTAAAATAACAGTTTTAAATTTTGAGTCGTTATATAAAGTATATCTGCTGTATGATCATATTTCTTGTAATGTCCATTTTCTCACAGGAAGTATACACTTATGAAACAAGAATATTTCAATGATTATAGATTTATTACTGTACTGTACAATTTGTCTTTTAGTTTATATATTTAAAACAATACATTTTAAGGTTAACACCATGGAAAGTGAAGATGCAGAAACTCGGACCGAGGTCCTGGATGAAAAGCCGGTAAGTTGTCAAGTAGGAACTTATAAAATTCTGACGGGAAGTTCTGGAATTTACATCAAAGTGAGGCAGACCCGATTAGTTACTAGATTTTCTTAATGATAGTTCATGAGAGCCAAAAGTACATTATGCAGCAGTGTGCTCAAATTCTGCTCCATTTTTGTGGCAGGCAAAAAGACAGAAAATACAAGAAACCAGCGAGTCTAATCCAGTAGCGGATGGTGGTATTAAAAAAGAAGAGTAAGTCATTTAGTAACTGGCTCCCTGGCATTTTTAGCCCTCTAAGGTTATTTTGGGAAGTCAGTACCCTCATTTTGTTATAATTCATTGTTTACTAATTTTGTATTTATTGTAAAAAAAGGGTACAATAAAAGTGTATGTAATATATCATACACGAGAAGGAGTTTATTAAGTGTGTTGAAAAACAAGGCGCTAGCCGAGTTTTTTAACATACTTTGGTGATACGGTGGTGATTTCCTTTGTGTTTTGCTCATGAATTATTAATGAGTTTGAGAATGTATTGTATTGTATTGTATACATTATTTTGAGACAATTGTAATACCTGAGGCTGCCTACCATAGGGCAGATTTTTGTCTCCCCTTTGTGCATACATGCTCCACAAGTGCTAAGTTACCCATGGTGCAAAACAATATTAGCATGTATAGATTTCATACACCATAGTTTGAATTCAGTGTTAGCATGCTTGCAGCCCAAACTTTTGTAATTTCTGCCTTTTGAAATTTTGGATCTGTGCAAATTACATTTCTGTTCATTTGTTTGACTTCTATTTTTTAGGGAAAACAAAAATACTGATATTTCTGCAGAAATCATTACTCCAGGAACTGATGTAGACAATCTACGTAACAAAGAGCTGCCCCAATCTGCAAACCCCGCTGAGGCAACTCCCACAGAGCTGACGACCACTGAACCAACTGGCACACAACCACCCCCTGCAGAATCTCCCAGCACAGAAGCACCGCCTACAGAAGCAATGTCAATGAGTGAAACACTTGCAAATTCCACAGAAACTCCAGCTACCACAGTAAAACCACAAGATGACACAAAGGCAGAGGTCAGCTGGGAAGGAGCCGAGAATGCTGTATGTTCACTGCCCACATTTACCAATGTCACACTGACAAATCTTACCGAATTTGCTGCTCACGATCCTACTGTTAACCTGGAGAACTGTGTCTATGGGCTGGCTCCGGCAGCTGTTATGACAAGCCTTGCCAATCAACAGCTTCGACCAATAGCAAACCAATTTGGTGCAAATACAACCACACTGTTTGCTGCTGGAAATTACCCCCATATTATTACTACGCCTTCTCAAGCTGGCCTGCAAGGCTTTGCTACAGCAGGTACTTGGCTAATTGATCTCAAAGTTTACAATTATATATCACATTGCAAAATATATTTCCACTGAAATATTACAAAATCTAGAAGAAATGCAAAGTTTTAGTGTTTGTAGTGAATTCGAAGATTTCCATATTTTCCAAAGCTTGCTTAACCCATTAACTGGCAGTACCTTACCACTGACGAGTAAAATTGTCTGCCGTTAGACAGAGTAAAATACTAAATTAGAGCGCATCTGGGCGCATTGCCAGGTAATGGGTTAATCTTATTAAATGGAGGTTGTAGTTATTTTTTGTTTTTATTGATGTTGTGGCTGT
The DNA here is from genome assembly GCA_016169945.1 of Trachythela sp. YZ-2020. Taxonomy (NCBI): domain Eukaryota; kingdom Metazoa; phylum Cnidaria; class Anthozoa; order Malacalcyonacea; family Clavulariidae; genus Trachythela; species Trachythela sp. YZ-2020. The sequence continues at coordinate 7,159,700 of JADLSH010000389.1, forward strand.
TGTTGTTGTTGTTTATGATGGCGATCTTGTGGTTGCTGGTGTTACTCTTGTTGCTGATCTTCTTGATGCTGTTGTTGTTGTTGTTGCAGTACTGTTGTTGTTCAGTTGTTGTTGTTGTTGCAGTACTGTTGTTGTTCAGTTGTTGCTCATGTTGTTGTTCAGTTATTGATATTGTAGCTGTTGTTGTTGTTGTTGTTGTTACTATAGTAGTTGATTCTTGTTTGTTTGTTTGTTTGATTTAATAAATGATTTAATAATAAATCTTTCCCCAAATTACACAATAAATAATACTAATTAAATAATAAATTTGAAATAGATTCCTAAATAATTACATAGACATAGTCACAGGGTGGATAGCAATGGTTTGTTTGTTAATTGTTCTCTTACTACGTGTATTTATTTACAGGTGCTACATTATCAGCGGTGCCTGCAGGTGTCCTCTACGCTCAAACTGGTCCGCAGCCGTCTCCTGTAGCAGGATTCTCACTCGTTACTCAACCTATACATTATTCAACTGCCTCTTTGAACGCTGCTGTTAAAACCTCAACAGGCAGCCAGCCCTCCACCACAGAACAAGTAACACCAGAGCAACAACAACAGCAACAAACTCAACAGCAACAGTCGCAACCTCAAGCCCAACAACAACAGCAACAAACAACACAACAACATGCAGATGGAACTGAAATTCAAACTGTACAAAATATTACATTTGCAGCAGGCAATTCGTTTCCTCCTGGAAATTATGCGGGTATAATACCTACAGCACAAGCATATGGAAATGCATATTTGACTCAACAGCCTGGAGTTGCAGGTGAGAAATTTAAAAATTCGAAACATCGTTAATGTAGTTTTAACCGTACTCCAATCTAGGGTTTTTCGTGGATAGAAATTGGGAGCGTAAATATTTATATGCAGGTATATTTAAGACCTATTTTCAGAGAGCAATTGCAACTATTGGAATCGAAAATTGAATAATCATTCATACTGTAATGCTGAATATGGCAACATATTTAAAACAAGGCAAAAATGTTCGTCAGGCAAGACGGCAAACGTGTTAAGATGTGTGATAAATGCGTGCGTCGTTGAATATCACGTGCTCTAACACGTGATCGTAATGGCGTTTCGCCAGCTGGTTAACACCTTAGTCCACCCATACTTAACCGTTTGGATGGTTAGGTGCAAGCTCCGTTGACCGAGGGGTGGACTGGAACGAGTACTGTTACTTGGACTCAGGTTGAGATCCATACGGCATCTTGAGCTGAACACCACCCCCCGGAAGAGCTAACACCTTCACACCAATTAGTATAATTGGTGGAAATAGAACAAAACGCCGGAACGATGGAGAACAAAAAAATATAAAATTTTAAACCGTAACGTCGATGCCAGCTGTGCTGTGGTTAGATCGTTAATGCCGCGATTTTGCAAACATGCTACTTGCTACACCCCCCAGTCACGTGATACGCTGACGTAACGACACAGGTTCCCTAGCTGTTAACCTTGGTTATTGCATAACCTCATATAAAGTGGATTTTATAAATGTAGTAATTCCTCCCTCCCCTGGAGAGCGCTCAGCTGCGCTTTATGCGCTCAGCTGACATTCAAAGATATTAAGTTCCGATGTAAAAAAAAACGATTTGCAATTTTAGCCTTCCTGTTTTACATAAAGTTATGTCTGCTTGAGGCTAAAAGTGCTCTCATGCCGGAAAAGAAACAGGACATTAAATCAATAAACAAGGTTAGGAAACATATATAATATTGCAAGTTAAAATAAAATGTAGTTTTCGTTCATTTGCAAAACGGACTTTTACTTGACTAAGGCCTGTTCCATACGTCTCACTATCGTCGAATTCGACTTAATTCAGACGAATTTAATTGAACGAATTGAACGTCGTATGAAATGAATTAAATTCGTCTGATGAATTAAATTCGTCCAAGACGTTTTATCCGTCATGGTCAGACGGATACAACGTCTGTAGCGCGTCTTCGTTTTATACGACGTCGTGTCGAATTAAATACATCGGAATTATGTTAATGTGAGTTTCTGAATATGGTTCGTATTAATTGGAAATCCATGATGGCTCTTATGAATTAAATTCGTCTAAATTAAATTCGTCTTTTGAAATGAAACCATGTTAAACTCGACCACGACGAATTTAATTGCGAATTAAATTCGTCTGAATTAAATTCGACGTATGAAACGGGCGGCTAAAGGAAAGAACAAGTTCGGACCAACTGAACAAAATAAGTTTGGAGGAAAACTTTGTTTGTACTTTTGCTATTTTACGGAGATAAAGTGGGATAAAAAGCTGGAAAATATATACATCGCATGTTTTGTAACATATTGTGAACATTCAATGGGATTTCTAATAAGATAATACCCGCAAAACGCACCTCCTATCTTCCCCACAAAGTACCAAAAGGTACCCCCCCCCCACACACACACACACACACACACACACACACACACATGTGACACTCTCACACAGAGCGCCTGCATGTATATTAACGTGTGCCAGTATGTTCACCATCGTATGATCACGGCCCTATTTATTATTATCCCCGCGGGGCAAATTATATATATGTTATTTACCGGCTGGGAAGTTCGTACTGGAAAATACTTTCCCGAGGTCTCATATTTTCAAGTACGGACCGACCCAAACGGTAAATAACGTTTTTTTGTTGAATCATAAAAATTCCATTGTTGCAAACTAAGTGGTGTTGCGTAATCAAAGCATCGCTGACAATTGACAAACATGCGAAACACTGGACAAAAAACATGAAGAAAACGTATATTTTCAGTAGAGATGTACACACTTAAGCTTTTTTCAAGATTATGGTAGCTATATACAAAGCCTAGCAATGAATCGTTTTGGCCTGGGGGTTTCGGCGCTTTACAAATATCGTTGCTTCGACTGTTCGACAAGAAAAGCTTCTTGCTCGCTTGCTTTTCCTTTGGCCTTTGCCTATCAAAAACATCACAATAATATCATTTGTTTTTTATTAAATCGACGCTTTTTTACTCAAAAGACAACGAAGAAGGTATGCTGATTAACATTTCGCCCTTTTCTGGTTGTTTTTAACGATAATAACAAGTTTCAAAAATGTTTTTTTAACACGCAGCCTTGATTTAACTTGGCGAAAACACTTTCTTGTTGACATTGTTTATGAAAAATATATGACACAATTGAGTCAACAAATCAATATAATACAATGAACGTGTTTTTTCAAAGTGTGATGTTTAATATCCCACGGAACAACAATGTGTTTATAATTAAAGATTGAGAGTTAATCACCATATCCATCTTAATATTTTTGTGGTTGTAAGCCCTGAAGGAATAAGAAACTTTCCTTGAAATATGCGCCGGACCGGGCACGCAGATTACATTACACTCCCCAGGGGGTATTACACTAACCAGGTGCAGAGAGGTCAGTTTGTTTTTGTACACTTGTCCTTGTTTATTTTTCGTCACACTCAGTCTGACAAGAATCCCAGAAACATCGAGAGGCAGACACGTCCTTGACTTTTATTTTCTTGTGCGTTCGTTATATGTGTAGTGGTTTGAAATACAGTGGACAACTCGAATAATAACAGGTTCAAATAAGAACTAAGTCTGAGTTATAATCCATACTTGAATTGGAATAGTTGCTTATGAATTGAACTGAACAAATTGCATAAACGATAACACAGAGAGGATGCATAATCGAGAAGCTTGGAACGAACATTACTATCAGATGTCAGGTATGTGTAGGATGATATACCATGCAAGTAACTTTATAGTTCTTGATTTCAGATATTAGTATGGCAATATATCTTCCAAGTAACTTTATAGTTCTTGATTTCAGATATTAGTATGGCAATATATCTTCCAAGTAACTTTATAGTTCTTGATTTCAGATACTTAGTATGGCAATATATCTGTAACTTTATAGTTCTTGATTTCAAATATTTAGTATGGCAATATATCTTCCAAGTAACTTTATAGTCATTCATTTTCAATCTCGAATATCACTGTCTTCAGACTGGAAGGTCACTCAGGTTGCACCAAGCGTGTTTTCTTGGTTTTCGAAGTTTGTATTAGTTGTCTGTGCGAAGGAAAGACTGAATAGTCGGTTGTCCTTTTTATATCTGAATCTTAATTGGTCTGAACCAGCTGAAGCTTTTGGCGTGGCGTCCAAATTACTTCGTAGTGAGTTGTAGAGTGTGCACTTGTGGAAAATAGCTTCGAATTTCTAGCGTACAACCTTCCATGGTTTGGGTGAGATGGAAATGAAGGTAGTGTGTGGATGTCACGGAGTTTGTGTTTTTGAAGATGTACTGATTCGTGCATTTTGAGATAGCATTCAGCAATGAATCTTACAGTGCTTTACTCCTTTATTTCGGTGGACTTGATTTCATTCTCTGTACCTGTATTTACTGAAATGTACATTATCTTAGTTAGCTTCTAGTAAGTTGATATGCCTAATTTTTAAACCTGTAATTGTTGTGGCATTCAATAAGTTGCTTGTGTTGAGTAAAGCATCTTTGATAAAAGAGGTATAATCTGATTGACCCGCATTAACTAATTCTCACGGGTCTCCAAAATGTACTTTTTGCAATCAACGGGAGGTGCAAATTGTTTACTGTAACTAATATGCCAGTGTCGATATCACAAAAACTATATTCTGAATTCTGCTTATCTTTGTGATATCCAACTTCTCAGATAAGCGCAGGAAATAGTAAAGTTTTAGTATATCAGACTTTTTCGCTGTGTCGAAGAATATAGTGTACTTTCATGTAACCGCAAAGTCGCTAACTGGTGAAATTTTAGCCAGTCTGAAAATTACATAATACAGTTATTATTTCCTTACGGCATTTTTGTTGATAATTTCTGTCGGAAATAAGCGTTTTTCTGCAGTTTTACCGACTTTATCTTTGGATCAGAAGAAAGTAAAATTTACATTCATTACAAAGGTTATTTGAGCCGGGCTAGAGAGAGTCGCCTAGATTTTAGTCCAACTTATTCACGAAGGTGCCACCTATTCAGTGTTTTATGGAAGATATGTGTTAAAATATTTGCAATTACTCATGTATACTCCGGAAGATCTTGTAGCCGCACTAATTTGTGAAATGACAAGTGAGATCCCACTACAATGTATACTCTGATGCTTGGAAGTTGGAAGAGCATCATTGATTACATGCTTTTGTGCATTTTGACTAAAGATTTGTCACCCATGTTTACGGAAATGATGTTTGAAGTAAAAATTATTTCATGCACCTCCCGCGTATAAATATTTGCATCTTTAAGTATTGTGTTTGTATTGCTTCCGTTTTCGACAATCTATACAGCCAAAATTTTCAGTGTTGTTTGATAACACTTACTATTGTTGTCTCCATTAAACCATTTGTGGAGAAAAAATTGAGAGAATATGTTGATTTTTTAGCTGTTGGCCAGTATGATCGTCTATTGTTAATGCAAAAGTATTTTTATGTGTTTTCAAAATACATGCAAATAGATTTCAAATAAAGGAAGAAAAAAGCCTACTTATTTCACCAACTTTGTCTGTATTCAGACTCATATATACGATTGTTAAATCTTGTCTTATGATCCTGCATAAGCACATTTTGTTGTATTTTTATGCCTGGATTACATAATGTCCGCATTGCTTGCAGAGATTATTCTAAGGAAATTTTATCACTGAAAATATTGAAATTTTGCGGCATGTTAAATAACGTTCGAGACTGGGGTTGCTCCATAGATTCTCAGTTGTTCAGTTCAGTACTAAACTACCCAACAACTTGGTCAATTCTTGATCTAATACAGGGCAAGAACCCAAGGAACCTACATCGAGGGAACTAACTAGGAGATCGTAAACTGAAAGAAACCGATCTGGAAATTTTCTTATTTTGAACTGGAGCTTTATTTCCTGCATTTTCAGCCACAAGATTTTGATATATTCCATGTAGACAGACTGATATTAAGTATATATGAAAGGTTATTGTGGTTTTAAATATAATTTGTGATATGTGATGCAATCCTTTGGCAAATAGCTAACACCTGTTTTTAAATAGTAAACAAAATCTCGTTTATCTATTATATTAAGTATATGAACGGTTATTGTGCTTTTAAATATAATTTGTGATAAGTGATTCAATCCTTTGGCAAATATCTAACACCTGTTTTTAAATAGTAAACAAAATATCGTTTATCACTGCACAGATCTCATTTATCACTGCACAAATTGCTTATCACTTCACCTTAAAATAATCCTTGATTACATGTTCCCATGCAGTTTGAAACTCAAGTCAATGTTTTGACAAGAACTCCTAAAAATTTTTAATGTTGGAGAAAAGTTTGGCAGCGCAACTTACAACACAATTCATTCTTTTCATATTTATGTTTTGATTCCAAATGGAAAAAGAATTTCCGGGCATTCATGCTCGTTGTTATTTTCCCCCGACGTTTGTTAAACAAAGTTTGCTTGTTTGCTATCAATATCCAGTTTGTTGAAACAACCTTGTCCGTATGTGGTACTGTAACAAAAATTTACGCACAGCTGTCTAGAGCCAGTCGCGGTTTTTCATCAACTCTCATGCCTCAGTCAAACGAGAACAAGAGTTGCATGAGAGTTGACTGGATATTACCACGCGTACCGGTCAAACGAGCAAAAACTCTCATCAAATCTCATCAAAACTTGAACCAGCTCGAGGTTGATGTAAGTCGGTCAGACGCGAGCGAGAGTTGCATCTCTCATCAACTCTCATCAACTCTCATCCTCGTTTGACCCCGGGGCTTTACACAACAGACCTAACTATCACAACTTGCTTATTTAGGACAAGCCGCCACGTACGTTACCTATCCTGCGACCAGTGGTGAAACACTACCCACAACGAATGGTACCCTAAATACAGTGCAACCAAATGGCCAGGCACTATACCAATACAACCCTGCAGCATTTGGTCGTGGACAACCACCCACATACCCCTACAGTTTTATCAGTAATCCAGGAACATACGCCGCCAGAGCCTATGTCCCAGTCCCTGGAACAGCGTCTGCGAGTATCGGCCATGCGACGAGTTATCAGATGACACAATTATCAAATGTTATAACTCAAAATAATGCTGCAGTTATTGGCCTGCCTGATGGTCTTAATGGAGGTTAGTCAATGTTGTTTTAAATATGTGCAGTGCTAGCTGTGTGTACAGTTATCTGTGCCTGTTGGTGGATTCCAGTAAGCGTTACAGGGCAGTAGAAGTTGGTCAACTTGCATGTTGACACCAGCGCCCTGGTTTACACTTATAGGGGAAGCCACTAAATAAATGACCACTAAATAAATGACCACTAAATAAATGACTACTACATATTATGGAATGATTTAACATTATTTTCTCACTCTGATAACTGCCTGTTGACCACCATCTGCTGCACGATAGTGTTTAGTGAAACCTAGGTATATCTTGTTGCTAGGTAACATACAATACGCAGGACAGATGACGTCAGCTGTCGCGCAGCCGCAGTCACCATCGACCGTTAAAACGGAAATGAATCCCGGCGTTCTTGTTCAAAACTCTACCGCTGGTCATGTTCAGGTCGTCGACTCGTCGCATATTGTGACGTCGGCAAGTGACGGTAACCATAACAACAACAATAGCAACAGATCACGTGGTCGTGCGGGTCGAGGCAGAGGAAAGGGTTCGGGTCGTGGCAGGCGGTCAACTTCGGGACCTGGGCCTGAAATTGATCATAATATCGAGGTATAGAAATTTTTGCACATACAAATGAAATTCGGACTAAACGGCAGAGTATTGTTACTAGATAACGATTAGATAATACATGTATTCGTGCCCTAACTATTCAAGTTGTCACCCGTACTAAAACTTATTCCTGCTCAGCCTCGGTGCATGTGTTATTTTTATCGTGCCCTACCAAAAATTGAGCGTAGTGTTTAACAAACCTATAAAGTAACTTGTTTTCCCTTTAACGTGTAGAGAATATTTATATGGGACCTTGATGAAACAATAATCCTGTTTCATTCTTTACTCACTGGATCTTACGCTGGCAAGTACGGCAAGGACGCTCCTTCAACAGTTTCTATTGGTTTGCGCATGGAAGAAATGATTTTTAGTCTTTCTGATACGCACTTGTTTTTTCACGATCTTGAGGTTTGTGACTGACTACTTTGTAATTACAGTCACTGATTTTCGAAGTGGTGTATTCAGATATTTCTTGCGTTGTGTGAATTGTAGGATTGTGACCAAGTGCATATCGATGATGTTGCTGCAGATGACAACGGCATTGATCTCAGGTAAGTGCGAGGCTCGTTCACAGAATTGGAAGTTTTCGCCAGGAAAATTTCAGTCAAGTTGGCGCATACGCAGACGTTTTCCCGCGGTGTTATCTTAACCTATCTATGGCTATGCTAATCTCTCTTGTTTAGTATAGGTAATAGTATGGTTTCGAGTGCAATTTGGAAAAAACATGCACGAGTGAGTTTTTCAAAGACGATCAAAATTGCACGAGTCCGAAGGACGAGTGCAATTTGACGTCTTTGAAAACTCATGAGTGTTTGTTTTTCCAAATTTCACGAGAAACCATACTATTACTTATTAATAATATACATGAAAAAATTACACGCTTATAATTGATAACACTTGTGCACTCACCTACGCCGTTTAAGCATTGTTTTCGTTGCTTGTTAGCAAACTTTTTCAGTCTATGTGCTCCTTGAACTTAAATTGTTGTATTCACGTACGATTTTCCATTGAAAGTGTAGAAAAAGTCGTCAAAAAGTGAAAATTTACATTGCTAATATCCGCCGCCATGTTGATTTTTCTTGCCTCGTTTCCAGGCTCTGATCTTGTTTTGTTAATTTGCACCTTGCACTGCTGTAATTTCACAGTGTGCAATTTCAAAAATAATTGCACTGCTCTTAGCCAATTAGAATTGAGTAATTTTTTCATCTATATTATTATTTCACTAAAAACTCATGACCATTCTATCATCTCCTCTAGTACATACAACTTTGAAAACGATGGATTCCGTTCTTCTGCGAACATGTGTCTTAATCAAAACATGCGGGGAGGGGATTGGACAAAGAAACTAGCGTATCGATATCGGAGGATTAAAGAAATCTACAACAGCTATCGAAATAATGTTGGAGGTAAGAGTTATCGTTGGTTAAAGTCTCTTTAGGGCCTGTTTATATGAGAGACGGGACGGGACGTTTGCCGGGACGGGACATTTTTTCATCCCGCGTTTATATGATGTTTTGTACACGGGACATTTTCTCGCGGGAATACCCGGGAATATTAGGCAGCTTTAGCAAACACAACGCGACGTCAAAGAGGACGTGAAAATGGCGTAAAAATGGCGTGGGCACATCCATAGATGGGCATATCACGCCATTTTTACGCCATTTTCACGTCCTCTTTGACGTCGCGTTGTGTTTGCTAAAGCTGTCTAATAGACAGCTTTTTTTTATTGTTTTGTTGTCGCAGGACGCCACTTTGAAAGATTTGACTGTTCAGATGCAGACAGTGATCAAATAATGCAATGTCGGCGTAATATTGTCCCGGTAGGCGGGATGGAGCATTTATATGGCAAATCCCGATCAATTTACTTCGTTACTGGCGAACACTGAATAAAACTGAAGAAATATAGGATGACCCTTACTGGACCTTTATAGGAGGACAGTTTAGAACTGCCAGAGCAATTCAGTATAAATACAGTTTGGTTAAGATGCCCTCCTGTAGTAACACTGGATCAATAAGAGATGCCCTCATTGGACCTCTAGAGAGAATAATTAAGAACTCAGCTTATTTATGCTGGACATTTTATGTAGGTCTTCTTGGCCCAGCTAAGAGAGAGACTTGGTTACAGCTGAGGATGGAAATGGAAGCTCTCACGGATTCCTGGTTGACACTCGCTTTGAAAGCTCTTACATTAGTTCATTCCAGGTAGGCACTCCAGTATCATATATCAGTCCAAGTATTGAGCTGATCTTGAAAGCAAGGAACGTGTCTGAACTTTAATAGAGTCCTATTTGCTATAGGAAATCACTTTTTCCTTCCAGGTCAAACTGTTTGAATTTACTTGTGACAACAACGCAACTCGTACCAGCTCTGGCAAAATGCTTGCTCTATGGTTTAGGAGGAATATTTCCAATTGAGAATAGCTACAGTGCGGCTAAAGTTGGTAAGTGGAAATTGGGTACACACAGTAAATAATCCATAGACAACTTCGAGAGTCGTATGTTGTTATACACTTTGCTGTTTTTACTAGGCAAAGAGTCCTGTTTCGAAAGGATTGTTAATCGCTTTGGTCGAAAATGTACTTATATTGTTGTCGGAGATGGACGGGACGAGGAGGTGGCAAGTAAACAGGTACGCATGCATGCATACTAACTATCAATTCCAGTAAGAGCCATATCTTATTGGTCAGTGTTACTACAGGAGGAAACCTAAACTAAACTAACTCTATACTGGATGCATGGCTCTAGCAGTTCCAAACTGATCTCTCTAGAGGCGTAGTAAGGGCCATCTCGCATTGGTGCTAGCTCGCATTGGTCCAGTGTTACTACAGGAGGAAACCTAAACTAAACTAACTCTATACTGGATGCATGGCTCTAGCAGTTCCAAACTGATCTCTCTAGAGGCGTAGTAAGGGCCATCTCGCATTGGTCCAGTGTTACTACAGGAGGAAACCTAAACTAAACTAACTCTATACTGGATGCATGGCTCTAGCAGTTCCAAACTGATCTCTCTAGAGGCGTAGTAAGGGCCATCTCGCATTGGTGCTAGCTCGCATTGGTCCAGTGTTACTACAGGAGAAAAGCGGAGTATATACCCGGAAATATGTTTGATAAAATCGGAAGCACTCTTCTCAAATGGGACTGAAACGAAATTATGTGGCAACAAGTTGAGGTGTGACAACAATATTTTGTTTCAATGTAGATGAATTTCCCTTTTTGGAGAATATCAAGTCACCAAGATCTCATTAATCTTCATCACGCCTTAGACCTGGGCCACTTATAACAAGGTTTGTACGCTGTATTTTATGTATTTCAACTTTTTTTGTCTTCTATATATTTATTTCTTAATTATTTATACAGGTGAGTGATAAGTGATCCAACCAACATACATCAAGTATATATATACATGATGCTGCCGCTGAAAGGTTTGCTATCTACAATTGTATTCATCAATTGGACAACGTAGGCTCAAGGCACTTAAGAACTTCATAGAGATATATTTTTACGTTGAGTTTTCGATATATAAGCGTTCGTCAAACACACTGCCTCGCAGGCTAGATATAAGTGTTGTCATTTTGATGATATAGTCTAAGCTTCGAGGTCTATGGACGCATAGTTACAAACATCACTATATATACAACACAATTTGGTCTAATGGGAAGAATTGACACCACTGATGACACTCATATTTTCACCCCATTGGGTGAGATACGGCCAGACTGTTTTAGCGATTAGGCTAAATAAGAAACAAGTGCTTTTATCCATTACTCATTAGCCTTCGTCTTAGGAGAAATTCTAATATATAAAATAATAATGTATTAGGGCGATATATTAGGTGAAAAATATTTACTTGTAAATATATTAACACTGGATTTAATTCAGTGTTTGCATTTATTTGATTTCGCTATTTGAAAAATTTTCCCTCTAAATTTTATACCAAAAACTCCTACTTTGATGTTTCAATGCATTGTGAACTATAATTTGAGATAACTTTTGTACCTGATTCGTATGTCGCTATGCGCCCAGCCGAAATATGAGCTAAGGTCACTTTTGTGTACTGTTCATTCTTTGTTGTGTCGGTTGAACTTTGTATATGCAGAAAAAGAGAACGTATATTGTTTAAATAGAAATTATTTTCATATATAATTGATTAAAATAGATCTATTAGAACTATTCCTGTACATATAGACATTAGTCATATGGCTGTGAAAATGTATTTAGACTGGTTAACACCATCAAAGTTTTTTCGATCAATGTGGTGTGCTAAAGCTTTGACAGGCAAAAACGTTTGAAGTAAAGACTGAGTCTGAAAGAGGACTTTCATTGAAGAAACTTCGATAGTGTAAACCTGCCTTCTGAATGAAGAATAAAAAAAAAATTCCAGAATGGATTTTTTCAACATAATTGTTTTAAGGATTAATTTGGGTAAATAAGACACCGTAGCCACATAAATCTACAGGCATAAGGTCTGTCGTTGCTGTTGTGCCTCTATTTTATCTCCATCACGTTCGTGATGGGAGGTTCAACCTTTAAAAGAAAAAAAAGTTTTAAAATTCTTACATTTTAAAGCGGGCACAAGGCGCGTAAATCTGTCCACAATCCTCTTTGTTAAAGCTATATACGGCTATTGATGGGAATATATATAGCTTATCAACCAAAGAAGGGGAAAGTTCTGAAGCATTTTTGTCCTATGAAAGCAAAATAATCAGAATGCTATATACAATGGATCTATACCTTTTTAATGTTGAACTCTTCAAATCCATTTCCATTAGTTGGTAATTGATTACGAGACCTAATTTAACGAATATAGATAAGCATTTCTGTCCTACTTCACACAATACTACTTTATACTTTACCTTCACTTTTACTTAAAAAGCCACCACTTGATTGTCTAAAAATTATTATTATTATATACACAAGCTCTGGATATGAGGTATTCTGCAATCTGATTGGTTCTCTACTAGCAGGATATTAGCTCATATCCTGCTAGTAGAGAAAAGTAGAAAAATGGCTGGCAGATTTGGACAATTAAATGAAGAGGAAATTCAAGTTTTACTTGAAAAAAGTAAATATCCAGATCCAGAGCTTGTGTATATAATAAAACAGTTATTCTACTCACTCTCGTCGTATATGACTGATAGCCGACTCGGCGCTATCGCGCCTCGTCGGCTATCAGCTCATATACGACTCGAGTTCGTAGAATAACTGTTAAATATCCTACCTTCGATGTTCTCGTGTCCTCGTGACATCCAATTCCGTTCCCATCGCCGAATTAGTTGCCACATTCACATTATTTGCGTTCTCTTCCGGTTTTAATAAAATAATATAAACCTTCGGCGCGAAGAAACACACGATTATAATGAACCCAACAAGATTAGTATGCATCATTTCTATCACCACTCCATAATCGCTTGAAAATCTGGAATTGAATAAAAATACTACGCCAAATGCAACCATCGACAGACAGGCTCCGTACATTGCAAATGCTATATGTTTTGCTTCGTTGAAGTTCCGTGGAATATTCTTAGTTTTGTAACCGTAGTAAGTGCAAGCCATCAGGAGCAACACATTATAAAGATGTGATAGGAACATTTGTCGTTCTGAAATGACACACACATAGTTTATTGTTTCAGGTGTAGAGTAAATCAGCTCATCTCGGGGGAAATCTAAGGACATCAACGCTGAGAGCAATATTAACTGGAATGCGATTAAACCAAGCGAGACTAAGATCTGCGATTTCGGTCTTATCATTAATGGTTGAGCTGTAACAACGCGGTTAGGGTTAAATATACGATAGGTGCGGTTATTCTTTACAGCAATCGCGACAAAACAGACGGTAAATGGTAAACTGCCCAGCACAAATTGCCAGAAACATTTTGCAGGCGATGGCCTCGAAATTGCCACGAAGGGAAACAGGAAAGCAAAAACGATTCCTAGCAGAAGCAAAGAGGAGAGTTCACGACCTGACGCCTTCACGAGAGGCGTGTTCCAATGCTTTACGAAAATTCCAAACACGAACAAGACAGCCACAAGACCTATGGAGGCAAAAACCATTGGTAAAACAACTACGTATGACGGTACAACTTTTCCATCTACGGTCAAATATGTCGGAATTATATCCACACACAACTTGCGTTCGATATCGGGTTTTTTCCCTTTAGGACACTCTTGACAAGACGTTTCATTCACAGCGTACGAGCCAGCCTCGCAGTCCACACATTTCCAACACTCGCGAGGTGTCCTCCCCCTCTTTGGCCGATATTGGTTCACAGCACAGAACATTTCGCATGTTGATTGTAAAGGAATGAATCCCTTGTTCCATTCGGAATTTTCAAATTGCAGTTTTTGCATAAGTCCTCTCCATTGACCAACTTTGAAATATTCGAATTTTTTCCCGCCGACTTTACCATGATAGAAAATATCATAAACACCTAAGAATAATGCAAATTGATGAATGAATAAATAGATAAATCAATGAATGAATGAGTAGGCTTTATCTACAGACGGAAGCACTTAACATGTATCGAATACTGATAACTCTACGGCGCTCTAAGAGACTAAAACAGAGAAATTGTTTAATAGGCTCTTTGTAGGCATTCAAACCAGAAGATTAGAAGAAGAGCTGGATAAGAAAGCATAGTCATGAAAGCAGAAGAAACAAAAATGATAGTTTGGATATTTGATTGAATAGATGATAGAAAATTGGCTAAGAGAGCATGGAAGGAAGCTGTAAGAGGATATAGATCCAGAGGAAGACAAAGGATAAGATGAAGTGATGGATTTAAGAAGATTTTTAAAGAGATATTGGACTTACAGAGAATGATGCAAGAGTCCGAGTTACATGAAGACGATACACAAAAGTCAAAAGGAAAAGAAGAAGTAACCTACCCATTACGTCACCAGTCTTCGTAAAATTCACGACAGATCCCGAAGGACTCCGAAACACCTGTTCACGAAGCAGTTTCAACAACTCGTCCCCAGGGATTTTGTTGAGCGGCACGCAACGTCGACTCATATTTTTCTGACATGCTTCTAAGAAATAATTCAGAGCATGCGCAAATGCGTACACCGCGTCCACGACAAGCGGAACGCTTTGAGTAAAATTTTTAACTTGAATTGAGAAATCTGTACTGGATAGAGTCTGGTCAGGATTGCATTTAGGCTTGTTTTCGGTTAGTCTTTCATGCCCTGGGTTATCGAAAGTACAGTTTATGAACATTGAAAAGAAGTCCTTAAACCAAGGATTACGCGTGTTTCCTTCAACGGATAAGTTTAAAAAATACTCTGTGAAACCGTCCACTCGACTAGTAGGCAGATTGAAAAAGAGCGCTTGTTGAGTAATCCGCTGAACTTTATTTAATTCTTCGTTGATTGCAGACGCAAGTGCATCTGAGCCCACAAACAGCAGTGATCTATTGCCAGCGTGCTCTTGGATCATGTAGAGAATCGGTTCCATTGCAGATTCGACACCAAACAGAATTATAACTGTCGCTTTTGGTGTGGATAAAATATCGTCGACGATTTCTTTGTATTTGACTTTGTCATACTTTTGTGGTACTTCTTTGATTCTGTTTGCAAAATAGATTCCTATAATAGGAGTGTACAAGATGTTTAAATTGTACTTACAACTACAGCTATTTTGAAACGTTTCCTCTAATATTTAATTCCCGTTTGCCCACCCAAATTGAGAAATATTGTTTGAGAAACAATCTTTGGGAAAACATCTTTGGGAAACATGGCTAGGAAACAATGTTTCCTGGTTTGCTCACCTTTGGGAAACATGGCTAGGAAACAATGTTTCCTGGTTTGCCCACCTTTGAGAAACATGGCTAGGAAACAATGTTTCCTGGTTTGCCCACCTTTGGGAAACATGGCTAGGAAACAATGTTTCCTGGTTTGTCCACCTTTGAGAAACATGGCTAGGAAACAATGTTTCCTGGTTTGTCCACCTTTGGGAAACATGGCTAGGAAACAATGTTTCCTGGTTTGCCCACCTTTGGGAAACATGGCTAGGAAACAATGTTTCCTGGTTTGCCCACCTTTGAGAAACATGGCTAGGAAACAATGTTTCCTGGTTTGTCCACCTTTGGGAAACATGGCTAGGAAACAATGTTTCCTGGTTTGCCCACCTTTGAGAAACATGGCTAGGAAACAATGTTTCCTGGTTTGCCCACCTTTGGGAAACATGGCTAGGAAACAATGTTTCCTGGTTTGCCCACCTTTGGGAAACATGGCTAGAAAACAATGTTTCCTGGTTTGCCCACCTTTGGGAAACATGGCTAGGAAACAATGTTTCCTGGTTTGCTCACCTTTGGGAAACATGGCTAGGAAACAATGTTTCCTGGTTTGCTCACCTTTGGGAAACATGGCTAGGAAACAATGTTTCCTGGTTTGCCCACCTTTGGGAAACATGGCTAGAAAACAATGTTTCCTGGTTTGCCCACCTTTGGGAAACATGGCTAGGAAACAATATTTCCTGGTTTGCCCACCTTTGGGAAACATGGCTAGGAAACAATGTTTCCAGGTTTGACCACCTTTGGGAAACATGGCTTGGGAACAATGTTTCCTGGTTTCCCTAGCTTCGTAAAATCGTCTGAGTAAAATCGTCTGGCGTTAGACAGAGAAAAATATAACAAAGTGATGTTGAAACACTGGACTTGTATAAAACTATAAGAATTCTACCTCTTGTTTCAGCCTCGTTCTTCAGACCCTCATATCCAGCTTCCCCGTAAGGCTCGTCCGTGTACAATATAGAAACATAGGTCCAGTTGAAGTGCACCAGTAAATCTATAATGGCCGGGATTTGAAATACGTCTGAAGAAGCAGTCCGTGAAAAATACTCGAACTCATCTTTATCACTCAACTCGGGACTTGTTGCGGAGTAACTAATAAGCGGAATTTCGAAGAGGTTTAGGAATGGTGTAATATGCACAGCTTCGTAACTGTACCCCGGTCCTATCACTCCTATCACTGGCCTTTCATGTTCCACGCAATGTTCATCCGTGTTCCAGTTTTTCCCAAGTACGAATTCTTTTACGGCGCTATTTAAAGCTGATGTCGCATCCCCACACGTATCGAATGCTTTTACACCCAAAGTTACGTTTGGTAAGAGTTCCTCGTTCGCGTTTATTTGGTCCACAGAAAACAGGAATGCTTCAATTTCTTGTATAGCACGAAAGCTGTTGAACACTGAGCAAGGGCCGTTCTCTCCTGGGAAGTGAAGAGGGAACAGTCCTCCTAGTGTCACGTTTCCTGCAATTGATGTCCTGAGTGTTTCTTTAGTGCTTTTTGAGAGGTTGAATGAGGTGAAGATTACTATTATAAGTGACCAGAATCGAAGTCTTAAAGCCATTTTCAGACGAGCTCGTCTTCGTTTGTCTTTCTTATTTGAGAAAAAGAATAAAAAACAATATTTGATGGGTTATATTTGATATTAACAGGTTATTGTCGCGCCCGACAAGTGACTCTGGAATTAAAGTTTAGGAAGAGGCGGTCATGGGTTAAGACAAGTTGTTAAACTTGTGAGTTATTGTATTGTTAAAATTATTGCATGTGAATTATTACACAAAAGAAATCAGTATAGAAAGTACGTCACTATTATGACTTGACACGATATTAACTTTTCCATATTAAAATCAATAGTGCTGTAAAATATTTCACAAGCATTTAACAATAAACTGCATGACTTCAACGTTTCAAGGGAGTGGACTTTACTTGGTCTACTCACTTCCAGACGAAGGGCCTTCGCTCGAAACGTCGAAGTTTTTTTCAGGTAGTTTTATGACCAAAAGGAAGGTCACCTAGTGTGAAATATTTGGATATGTAAGCGTATATTTCAGTACCGCTTTTACAAAAGTTGAATACATTGCGTGCTATTTCATTGATAAGTATTTAATTCGTTCATAAATTTAACGATCCATTTTAACTGCAGTGGTTTATTGAAATAAAAATTTAGGATGATTTTCCAATAATGCTATCATGATGGGTAAAACTCGAATCATGATGTACATGCTATATATATATATATATGAATTTTATTTGCTTCAAAAGGACACCGCGTGTCCGCGTACGTTTCATGTTGGCGCAATGTCGCTGCCTTATTGTCTGCATTTAATAAGAATGTCAAAATATATAACCATCCGTCAAATCATCTATCAAAATGTCATAAAATTATCATATATATTATATAGAATATTATTGTTAAGTTTTCATTGCCAAATCATTGTTGCATAATCTTGAATTATTTGTTTAATATATCGTGTAAATTTTTTCCAAGTATATTTAGTTTTTGGTGATATATCTTCAAAAAGGATAAGTGCTTCCTAACTGTTTCCAATTTGTTGTAACAATGCATAGCACTATATAGTTATCAA
Source organism: Trachythela sp. YZ-2020 (assembly GCA_016169945.1). Classification (NCBI taxonomy): domain Eukaryota; kingdom Metazoa; phylum Cnidaria; class Anthozoa; order Malacalcyonacea; family Clavulariidae; genus Trachythela; species Trachythela sp. YZ-2020. Next base: position 7,177,801 of record JADLSH010000389.1, read on the forward strand.
GCATGTAAAGAGAACGAGATTGGTAGCAGCATAATATATATTAGTATTTACCTGTTTGGCGCATTCACTTATAACGTTATAGCTTGTTTGAACAAGTTTTTTCAGCCAGAATTTTACTATGGAAACAAATGAATCTCTGCATGTTTTCTCTGCAGGAAACAAATGAATCTCTGCATGAATGTATACTTTTAGGGGATGTTTATATGGGGCGAGCTAGCCCAGGTACCCGCGCTGGCCCGGTTTTTGCGAGTTACCACGTTTGTTATTTTTCCTATTAAATTTCATTTTGCGTTTATATGCATGGGAACCGAGCTGGCTCGCCTACCCGGGGATGAGAATAGATGCTGTGTTTATGCGAATATAATATTGTTAAAAGACATTTTCTTGACAGATTTCGATCTTAAAAGGTCTGTGTGATCGTTTCTGTGAGTTATAACTGTAAAACGTCTTTGCGTAAGTATGATTTCAGGTTTGTTGGAAAATGACACAAATTAATTCAGTTTTATATCTCATCGCTCAAAGAAAAGAAGTTTAATTTAAAGGTAAAGGACAATGTCAATAGACGAATGCTCCTTGATCGCCGGAAATGGCATCTATAAAATTTCATCATTGTGGTAAACACAACGGTTATTCACAGCCTGGGCTATTCATTAAGCAAAGTTTTCGATCCGTAAGCCTGGGTCATCATCAGTGCGCAAATATACATATATATATATACTGATGAAAATCCGTGCTTGTGGGATCTTCGCCAATATAAATTTGCCCTAAATAAACGTGGCATTTTCCATAAGACCAAATCAATTATACTTATCGCCATGCGAACCTTCTAGGGACCGTTCGTTTTTTATCTGGAAGGGGGGCTGGTGTAATTAGGGGGCCGGGTGGGCCATTACAAAAAAGATGGCCTTAAAAGATTGGCCACGCGAAAAAATATTGGCAAATAAGTATACTTATTCCGGCTTATATATGCTGTCGTTGTTTCCGCAAGTTGCTGTAGTAGTATAGGCCCGGGAACAGCAGCCGAGCAAGTGAAATGTTAAAGGCATCGCCCATTTTATTATTACTTACCTATTGATGTCTTGATGGCAAAGAAATGCCTCAAACCTTGTCATTTCTTCTTAAGATATTAAATACAATTTTGCAATATAGAATCCAGTTTTCTTTCACTTAACCACGAGATCCATTTGGTCTTCTATACAGAGGGAATAACCAGAGTCCTGTGAAACAATACGTGTAGACAGTAGACAGTGCTTTAAAAAAAACTTAATTAAAACGCTTCATTATAAGGTAGTTTATTTGATAATTTTATGCCTGCCACATACATGCATATTAATAAACCATTTTATAATGAAAAACTATTCATCCCGCTTAAAAGGAGGCTTTAAACGCGCATACTCAAATGGAAAATACTTGAGCAATCTTGGATATTTTATTGAGAAACACTAAACAGTCTCTTTTAATGCCAGAAGGGTTCAAAAGTTTTAATACTTTTGTATAACTGATTATTTATTAGCTACAAATATATATTGCTTATAATAGAAAACTGCAGGTGTGCTGCAAAACTGCCAATTATTTTAAAATTAAATTAAATTTTGATATTTGAATTCCAGTTAGTTGAACAATACGCACATATTGTTCATGTTTTTACCGCCGATTGCGTCGTCCGAAAATTTAGCTTAGTGTGATTCGTCTTGATCAAAACGTTTGTATTTTTCAATAATCGTAAAGATATATTTGGTGAAAAAAGTATCATGATTTTCTTGTGTTTTCATGAGTCATTCATGATAGGGGTTCATAACCGTACACGTAAGAACACAATAGACTATATTTTATAGCCAGGAAGCTGAAAGTTGACCATATCGATTAAGGTGCCAGTCGATATATCTCCACAAGCAGCATAAGATATAGTTTGCATACAGTACACAAAAGACAAGATAGACTAATGGAAACTAGGCATAAAATGCACTAAACAATGACTCTACCTTTGACCGTTATTTCGAATCTTCGAGGAGCCACCTTAACTAAAACATTTGCATGATACACCACGCGTGTGAAGACATCCCGCACGAGATCACACGCGTGCGTTTTCCCCGACCCAGTCTATCTACATCCCAAAACTGGCGCGGTCTACCGGAATAATGGCCGACAATCGAGCTCACATTTTACAAAGTACAAAAATTGTGGCCTATTTTCACCTGTAAATATGACTAAAGACGATAAAATAAAGGGTGAAACTTCAACTAAATTTTCTCCTGTACGTACAAGACGCCGTTCTGGGAAACAAGTGCAATTGGACAAGGTAAAAAATGCCAATTTTAAAATAGCTGTGTGAATGTACCAGTACCACGTTTTAATATATGGAGTACTTTGATTGCATAATGTTCATTTCTGGCCGGCAGAATAGGCTGTTCCCCACTTTAGAAAGGTTTCTACCTTATTTATTTTAAGTTTATCTTTATCAGGATTGCTTACAGACCGATTCGAGTGAGGATGAAATGAAAGAACCGTTGACAAAACGTAGACGCCGGCAAGATGTGAACGAATCCGAAATTGCAAACAAGCTTCGTTCAAGGCCTAGAACTCGGTCGGTTTGGCAAAATATTACTCAAAAAAAACTAATCCTTTTCTTTTTTAATAAATTATGTATTCTTACAGGCAGAAAATGGGTTAAAACTGTTTTATTTTTGGTTCAAAATAGGTCTTTTAGCTTGGACGTCGAAGTGGCAAGTCCGCGCGATTTGTTGATATCCAAGAGCAAATTACAAAACAGTGTTTCGTCTGCGGAAGTGAAGCGTAAGCATTTGTTTTCTAAATATCGAGGACAATATTGAAATATTTTGTATTTTACAAAGGTCTTGCTTTGCTAGGTTCAAAAAAGCAACGACAAAGCCCCAAAACAGGGGACGAACCGACAGCAGTAAGACGGAGTCGTCGAGAAAGTCGGAAGGTTTTTGAAAGTTTGAATGAACATACACTTGTCCGTAGCTTAGTGGGCGATTATTTACATCCAAGCTCGCAGCAAAGCTGTAGAAGTGGCATAAAACGAAGAGCTCTCTTAGAAGATGCTGAAACTGATTCACAAGGGGAGGTAAGTTGAAATTCACGAATTTTTACATCAAATTATTGTTCACTATCATTTAAATAGAATTTCGCAATTCCTATTCAAATTTCCCGCCAAAATTTGCAGAAATATTGTACTGCAAATTTATTTGTGTACTTTTGTTGTTTTATATGTATAAATCTTTTCAAATGCAATGTCTTCATTTTTACCATAAAACTGTATTTTTACATAATTATTTTGTGTTGTACTCCTGGAATATTAAAGTACTTGGAATTATTTTGGTAACTATGGCAACAGCAATATTTTTGTTTATATTTGATTGTTTCAATATAAATAATTAATGGTAACAATATTTTATAATCTGTCAATAATTAAGACCATTCATTGAATACCTACATATATCTGTCTGTTAAAGCAAATGTTTGATGTGTGCCACTGAGTTGGTCAGTCAGTCAGTCATTTGACCCATATGGACATTTTTCACATGTGGACATTTTACCCCATATGGACATTTTACCCATATGGACATTTTACCCATATGGACGTTTTACCCATATGGACATTTTACCAATAAATGGACATTTTACCCATATGGACATTTTACCCATATGGACATGTTACCCATATGGACATTTTGCCCATATGGACATGTTACCCATATGGACATTTTACCCATATAGACATTTTACCATATGGACAATTTTACAGATATGGACATGTTACCCATATGGACATTTTACCCATATGGACATGTTACCATATGGACATTTTACTCATATGGACATTTTACCCATATGGATATTTTACCCATATGGACATTTTACCCATATGGACATTTTACCCATATAGACATTTTACCCATATAGACAGTTTACCCATATAGACAGTTTACCCATATGGATATTTTACCCATATGGACATTTTACCCATATGGACATTTTACCCATATGGACATTTTACCCATATAGACATTTTACCCATATAGACATTTTACCCATATGGACATTTTACCCATATAGACATTTATCCATATAGACATTTTACCCATATAGACATTTTACCCATATAGACATTTTACCCATATGGACATTTTACCCAAATGGACATTTTACTCATATGGACATTTTACCCATATGGACATTTTACCCATATGGAGATTTTACCCATATGGACATTTTACCCAAATGGACATTTTACTCATATGGACATTTTGCCCATATGGACATTTTACCCATATGGACAATTTTACTCAAATGGACATTCACCCAGTTAGTAAGTCACAGGCAGTCAGATAGTAAATCAGTTAGACAACCTGTCGATTAGCCAGCTAGAAAGTTAATTAATATAGTGGTATTATTAAAGCATGAGATGTCATTACTTTTTAGAATCCATCTGGTTATGTAAGTATGTATGACATGATAAAAGGTAAAACTAAATCAGACAAAGAAGACGAAGATGATGACGAGGATGATGATGATGATGATGAAAAAAAAGATGATGAATCTGGGTAATAACACATTATCAAGACAGTTCACAATAGTGTTCTCAAGTCCCCAATCCTGTGCTCAATTTGTTTTATTAAACGGCATGTTTCCCATACTCATTTAACACCTCATTTGACTGGAAGGGGGCATACAAGAGACATAACCCCACTTGCCGAAAATAATGCACACAAATAGCCATAGGACATATCCCAATCTAGTGATAACTACCTGAAAAATATAATAAGAACTTAGTAGCGTAATTTCGGGCAAAGGTTCTTCATCTGGAAGTTAGTAGAGTTGGTTGGCTACTAACTTCCACATGGAGGGTCGTTGCTCAAAATATCGAAGTTTGTATTATATTTTTCAGGTGGTTTGATCCTGTCATCCGTCAAGTATATATATTGTTCATGGTTACCTACAATGGAGCCACACATTCAAGATTTTATCAATGTTTTTAATTTTATCAGAACACTTTGTTGTGCAATTTAAGGGAGCAACAGAATGTGGTACTGGGACTTGAAGAGAGCACATGAGAAACTTCTCTACTTGCATAAAAGCTGTACTTTTAATGAATCACAAATCCCTGTAAGATGTCTATGGTTAGACCATTCCTGGGGATGATCCCTTCAATGTGTTTAACTTAATGATGTTTACAGCTTGTACCACTGTACATGGTTATGTACTATCAAAATATGTTTATTTTTAACCAAGATCATATTTCAACAAAAATAACTAGCATGAAATTGAATCTTTTGTTCAGCTCTGATGAAGATGATGATGGTGATGATGACGATACACCACAACAAAGATACAAGTTGAGAGAAAATAAACCAATCACAAAAAGATACACAGCACCTCCTCCGAAATCTTGTAAGTGCACTTCAGTGAAATAATCATGATTACAGGGTTCTGCCCAGGACCATGCGAGAAGTGCTGGGTACCTGCAGCCCTGAGGGCATGACCCCCTCCCACCCTGGCAGACAACTTTTAAAACTTGATCGACTGGTCTCTGAGTAGCTTGAAGCTCGACATTAACAAAGTGCAAACTGATTAGAGCCGTTCGTCAGACGTCTTTCTGGCTTTGGGGGAGAGCGTATTTCTCCGAATCATTTCTCCGAATGGTATTGGGGGTGCTAAGCGGTCTTTGGTCATGAAGCAGGGCGTGGTCGGCGACTGAGGAAGGGTGAATCACTACTGTGGACCCCTTACAGGGTCAAGGGAGTTATCTTGTCAGAATTTTTTTTAAAATAATGTGGCCCAGATGGTCAAAAAGGCCCATCAATGGTCCGATATTATTGTGCACCCCCCCAGTAAATCCATCCCTGCTGAGGACCCCCTGCAGGGTCAAGGGGTCATCTTGTTAGAAATTATTTGAAAAATATGATTGCCTAGATGGTCAAAAAGGCCTATCAATGGCCAGATACTTGATTTTTGTTTGATAAATACGCTGTCAAATCCAAAATTTAGATTTGATATGGAATTTGCACCCCTCCTCAGTAAATCCATCCCTGTATTCAAGATTTACCACAATATACCCTTCAGAAACTGTGTCAGCTTGGCTGTCAGGTCTCGTTTTCATGTATTGGGCCATTGCCAAAGTCAAGGTCTCAATCGTGAAAATGAGGCTCTGTAACCAAGGTGATGTACTTTCCAGTAGCCTAGATTTCTCTTTGTATACAAAACATCGGTAACTCCGAAAATATACATTTTAATATATTTCTAGCTTTCGACTATGTTTTAGTCGTCATCAGGAATGATGCTAGATTACATCACAGGGATATTTATATGTGAAGATTAAGTAATTTGATGTATATATATATATACATTAAAGAGATTATACATTAAAGCGCTAGTTAAATATAATTAGGTCTTTTGATGCTTTAGTTCCGTGATTATAAGTTCAGGTTTAAAACGTCTGATGGCAAGCGATTCTTTAAAAAGCAATAAGGACCAATGATCAGATTTGTTTATAATCGTAGATTTATTAAATATAAATTCTGGTATTATACAAGTTCGAGTTGAGTTATTTTCATCGTCAGGATATAGCCTATGTAACCTATATAACCTAATGTAACCTAGCATCATTCCTGATGATGACTAAAACATAGTCGAAAGCTAGAAATATATTGTAATGTTTATTTTCGGAGTTACTGTTGTTTTGTATTTTGTAAAAATACTCAGTGATTCCCGTAATCTCTCTCTATCTATATATAACTCTATAAATCCTTATTGTTTCTATCATATTTCACACAACAGATCACGGTTCAAGACGCGGATTATTCTCCTCTGGTTCTCAACATCACATTAGAGAAAGAGCATGTGCTGACAAACAGCCATTCTCACCTGTTCGAAAAAGTTACAAATTAAAGAGGAGAACAATTAATGAAAGTTCGACTTCCTCAGGTACCGCATTTTAGTCTGTCCTTCTGATATTTGACTTATTTACGTAGCATTAGACGTGATGCTGTTGTTGGTATACTTGTACGTTTACAAACCATGACAGCCTGTTATAGAATACTGCCTACTCTTGACCCCCACGTTTGAGATATAGCTGTACAAAGCCTTCTATATACAATTCAGTCCTCGAGTAGCAATCGACTCGCATCACATATGTCACTGGCGAACGTTTCGAGCAATGGGTCTGACACTCGTTACTCGTACGTACTCGTAAATCTTAGAAAAACGAGATGCTTGCTTTACACCCTACTCTGGAGTATTTGGAGTGTCTAGGGTCGGTAAAATGCGATGAGAATAGAGTTTATCGTGATAGGGAAACAGAATGAGAACTCGAAACATGTTACACGGTTACTCCTAGTCTATACTGTGTGCCTGTACTACTTGATGTTGAGCCGACGTTTCGCTATCATTTAACAGATGAGGATGATGATGATGATAGAAAATTCGAAAGACGTAAAGCAAAGAGTATGGCAAAAGCTCGAAATAGATGTTTGCCAATGAATCTTGATGTCGAAGATGTCAATAAAGGCATTCTAGCTGATCGCGAACGTATAGGGTCAAGTTTAGCAGATGTGGACCCCATGAGTATTGACAGATCCGTAAGTTATTGAGATTGAATTTTTGTAAAAACTAGACAAGACTCAGAAGGTTGATATTTTCCAGCACTAGTAGCGAAAAAAATTAGGCAAATCCGCTATCACCAAGAGGCGTACATCGCTATGTCAATTTTAGTCTCGTACCCACAAGAAAACAATATATATATCGTAGGATCGTAGTTACGTACAGACAGACTATTTCTCCTTTTATAGGGAACTTGGATTTACCCCAGGGAAGATTTTTTTAGTTAGGCCTGTAGTTTGGGCGTAACGTTGAACGTCGTGTCGGGAGGATAATCTAAAGCCCCGAACATTGCGCAAATGGGTATAATTAAGCGTGTAATACCAACCTATGCAACATGCAAACCACTTTAGTCTTTACCCAACAATAGACAATTTGCATTATAGACTAATTTTTTATCTAGGCAAAAAAAAGTATATTGCCGGAAAGAACATACTAAAATTAGTAAAGTTTGGTTGCGAAATGTTGTAAAATGCGGAAAATATAGCCTTGCACAGTTTGCAAATTTTGTATACTTTTGCATTACGTGCGGAAATTCCTACCACATTTGGGCCGATTGATTCCCTTCTCCTTGCCTAGAATAAAATTTTGTCTATAATGCAAATTGTCTATTGTGAAGTACCAGGCTGCAAAGGTGAGGCTAATAATTATGTATCACCATCTTATGCAGATAACATTTGAGAGTATCGGAGGCCTTGGTAAACATGTGAGATCATTGAAAGAAATGGTTGTATTCCCTTTATTATATCCTGAAGTTTTTGAGAAATTTAAAGTGAATCCACCAAGAGGTGTTCTGTTCCATGGGCCACCAGGTTTGATATATTTATATTTAGAGATTATACTTAAGGTGGGTCTCACTAAGCACATCAGTGATGGAAAAAGTATCGGATCCTGGGAACCTAGTTCACAGAAATATTTTTGGATCTGAAGTTTTGCAGAAATTTTTTCACAGAAATTTCTAAAGTTAATAATTAACGATGTAATTTGTAAATCTATTCTAACCTGCATTTTCAATATTTCTTGTCGGATCCAAATTCAAAAGACAGAGTTCCTAAAAATATCTTAATCGTAATTTGATTAAATGGCCATCTCGTTACCTTTCAACATTCAGGTACAGGTAAAACGCTGATGGCTCGAGCATTGGCAAACGAGTGCGGTCAAGATGGCAAGAAAGTAGCGTTCTTTATGAGAAAAGGCGCAGATTGTTTAAGTAAATGGGTTGGAGAATCTGAACGACAACTACGACTTCTTTTTGATCAGGTATACGTAGAGCAATTTTACTCTCTTTTAACCTGGTAGTTTCATCTTCAGGTTTGTTTGCATGCATTGACTTATGTTATCGTCTCATATACATGGTTTTCTGATGAGATTCCGTCATTCTTTCTTGTTCAATTCCAATTTTAAGTTGGTAGTTGGAAAGAATATAGAAATGCTAAATTGCAAATAGTATAACTTTCTTACGAAGGACCATTACGTTGGGTTTTCGAAACGAGAATCTAACAACAAGGACAGCCCCTACAAATATGTACTATACACTTTTGAATTAGACTTAGTCCCACGTCCCACAAGATAGTCAGCAGTCTATGCATTAATACGTTGTTAGACGGCGTTACACTTGTGGAAAAGTAAAATTGTTTCTTTTAATCAACTGTGTTTGCCTTGTGTTAAGGTGAGGTGCTTGATTACTTGAAACGTGGCTTGTTTGTGCATTATGTGGAGGGAGTTGACTTGAATTGCTTTCTTCATTGCACTGTGACAAGCTGACATGTAACTTGTGATTATACCCTGTGTACCACGGTTCGAGGGGCAAATCACTGATTTAAATCTCGTACACCTTCAGAAAAATCACAACAAAATCACCAAAAAATAGACAAATCGCAAAAATATGGAACAATGACAAAAAAAAGTCGGAAGAAAAATCACAAAAAAAAAATTAAAATCACAAAAAAATCGCAATGATTTTTCAATCTCGTACACTTATTTGGAGTGATTTGCCCCTCGCCACGGTTAATGCCATGAATGAAAGTAGAAACGGATGATCCGTCTGGACAAACTTGGGCAAAGAAAATATATCTGTCTGCCTTGTCTGGTAGTTTACCTGTGTATAAACCCGAAACACAGACAGATAATCCATCAAGATCATGAACTACCTACACAATTCGTCTACAGACAGACACTTGCGTGCGAACTTCGTCTTGAGGGATGATCAGTCTTCGTGTATAAATGCAGCATCAGACGAACTACCACGAAAATATCAGACATGATTTACCCAGAACCATTACCAGTATAGATTGCGCTATTCTAGCTAGTTGTGTTTACACTAAAACAGATCTGGTCCATTTTCAATAAATATCTGGCGAATTATGTAAAATTCTCCCACTACTTCGAAGTGATAAAGCAATTGAAACTAAACTATGGATAACATATATTATACACTTTCTCACCTTCATCTATTCACAGGCGTTCAAAATGCGTCCGTCTATCATTTTCTTTGATGAGATCGATGGTTTAGCTCCAGTACGTTCGAGTCGACAAGATCAGATCCACAGCTCCATTGTGTCTACACTACTTGCTCTGATGGACGGCCTAGATAACCGGGGGGAGATTGTCGTCATTGGTGCTACAAACCGTATTGATTCCATTGATCCTGCACTACGAAGACCTGGCCGTTTTGATCGGGAATTTATATTCCCATTGCCCGACAAACAGGTAGTGATTATAATTGAGTATGGTAACTTTTAATATGAGAATGGGGAGAAGTAGCTTGGCCTGTTATGAATGTAACCTATTGGTTCATTTCAGTAAGCGCTGCGGGGCAGCAGATGGTCGTCAACTTGAATGAATGAATGAATGAAATAGAGAATAATACATGGGTGCGCGGAAATACCAGATTTATTTCGAGTGTTGAACATGATATCTCACGAGTGAGCACAGCGAACGAGTGAGATATCATGTTCAACACGAGAAATAAATCTGGTATTTCCAAGCATCCATGTATTTTTCTGTTTATTATATAAAGGACAGTCTTTTCAAACAAAATAAAATAAAATATCCATTTTCATAAACTTCAAAAGCGATAATTTTCACATGTGAGATTATCATAAATAATCTCACATGTGAGATTATCAGTTTTATCAGTGCTCGAAATCTCTATGAAGCACTATATTTTATATAATAATAGACTTTATTTCACGAGGATAACACTTAATAGTGCATAGCACTAACAAACCCGTTGCCCTCAATGACACTTTTAGGAGCGAGAAAATTATACTACATCTATCCTTTCAATTCTATTTGTTTGCCCACAAATAATGAAAGGAATTTGCATCATTTTATCACTCTAATAACTACCTGTTGACAACCTTTTTGCTGCACGATACTGCTTAGTGAGACATACGAAGGCTCAGGTAGTTGAGACACAAACCATGGCAGCTTATTGTGAAATATTACATACATACTACGCTTGAGCTAACCAAACTAGATTTGTTATGCTGTATATATCGCCGTATTTTCCAGGCTCGACGAAACATCCTATCAATTCACACAAAGGCATGGCAACCAAGACTGACTCAAAACTTCATCAATGAAGTTGCAGATCAGTGTGTAGGTTACTGCGGTGCTGATATCAAAGCTTTATGCACTGAGGCTGCACTTTTCGCCTTACGACGTCGTTATCCACAGATCTATGCTTCAAAGAAGAAGCTTGTGCTAGATGTTAGTACCGTACGTGTTAGTGGCAAGGATTTCGCTAAAGCAATCAAGACAATGGTCCCTGCATGTCAGCGAGCTGTGGTCTCGCCGGGACGGGCATTGTCTAGCTCGATAAGACCTCTACTACATGACGTATTGAGGACATCGTGGAACAAGGTCACAAGGATATTCTCACCTGCAGTTTGCAAAACAGGTAAGTTAGTTAAGAACGGGTCCTATCTTATCTTGCAGAGGAAGGATATATACTGAATACCTCTTACCAGTTCTGAAAAATCTAATGATCCCATTGAGTCTCCTTGGAAATTCCAAATATCTCCTTGAAATCCCAAATATCTCCTTGAAATCCCAAATATCTCCTTGGAAATCCCAAAAATTTTCTTCAACTCAAGTCCAGGATTATCAGCGATAAGAGAGATTATCCTTACTTGCAGCTGAGAGCTAAGCTGAATTGCGAAAGACACAGCTCAACGTGACCAAGTCGAAGGCTTTCTAGGCGCATATTGCAGCCACCTTTTGCTTGCCATCACGGAGCACAGCTACTGTGGAAGGGCCAGTTAGGGATTAAACCCAACCCACCCTGTCAACATTCCCTGTGGGGGGAAACCGGAGTACCCGGAGAAAACCCACGACTTTCGGCAGAGCGTTGACTAACTCTTTTCACATAGCTATCATAAGTCGTCCCCAACGGGAATCGAACCCACGATATCAGAGGTGAAAGGCGCATGCTCTGACGATTCCGCCACTGAAGCCCAAATTTGCGTCAGCGAAATTTTCATACTGGCAGTTGTTCATGAACTCGCGCCATGCAAACGAGCTTCTTTCATCGACCAATCACTGTGGATTCCTTTCTCCAGCTGGCTTAGTACGTTCACACACAGCGATTTGTCGGGCCGATTTCAGATGCACGTTAATGATGTTTGAAAAATACGTGGCAAACGTCATCTGGCGACATCATCAACTGAAAATATTCGTCATTAACATTCAGATAAACCTAAAATCGGCCCGACAAATCGCTGTGTGTGAACGTACCTTTAGTCGCTTGTTTTGTTCCTTCACTTCTCGTTCTAAAACATTGTTTTTTTCCTGTTTATTTCAGTTGGAGAATCGTCACCGGGCAGTTCTGTGAACAACTTCGCCGTGAGTGACTCGGAATCCTCTGATGATCCCGGGGATGAAGCGGACATTTACGAGATTGATCCGAATTCTTCCGAAGGTGCTCGAGAGGCGAGAGCCGCACGTGCCGCGAGACGTGCTGGAATAAAGACCTCGGCCATTGGGACTGGTAACCACTTTCATTATTTCGCTGAAAATTCTATGACGTCAAAACTCGTTAATCGCCCGCGATTTCTGGTCTGCGGTAAACGCGGCATGGGTCAGTCAACTCATGTAAGCCCAGCTCTACTGCATTCAATGGAACATATACCAGTTCATTGTTTGGATCTCCCTGCATTGTTTGGTTGTGCATCGAAAACTGCTGAAGAAGCCTGCGCACAGGTAAGGTGATGGGACTTGCGGGCTGGAGATTCGACCTTTATGTTATATTCTCAATTTTGGTTACCATTTTACCACAGTGGCTGGGTTTACGAAAGCCGTAGTGCTATCCGTCAAATTGTGATGCTTGTAAAGCAGTGAAGCCATGGATATGGACCTCATAACTGTACTATTAATTCAAAAAACTTTAACTATACTAAACTTTAATATGGGTTATAGCAATCAACGGACAGTTTTAGAAAGCTTGAAAAATCAATACCCGACAGATAGGGCTATCCGAGCTTTGTACAACCGGTCCTAGACTTGCTCCGAGTCTGTCTCTTAAAGGGGTTTTTATTTGGGAGTTATAAAGGGCGGGAGAACTAAATCCCAGTCCCAGATCTATATAAAAAACAGCACACTGATAATCCAAAAAGCCATATAGTTGTACATTGTATTTGTACATTGATATGTTCTCTATTTGGTAAACTTATAAATCGAGCACTGTAATGTGATCTGTGTTTTTTGCAGATATTTCGAGAAGCGCGTCGAGTGGCTCCATCTATAATATATCTTCCTCACATCGACTCATTATGGTTTACAACAACGGAGACATTAAAGGCGACATTCCTGTCACTTGTCAATGATCTACCTCCTAGCTTACCACTCCTGTTGTTTGCTACGTGTGATTTACCTGTCTCGAAAATACCACATGATTTGGCTCGCTTGTTTTCACACAGCTGTGAGCAGGTGATTATGTTTATTCATGTTTTTTTCGTTGTCATAAGTACTTTATCGTAGGAATGACATTGTTGTAAAACAGTTAGTTAGTGGGTTGGGTGTGAAGCTTGCAGGTTATTGTTCATACTTTTGCAATTCAGGTATTTGAAGTTCCCTATCCCACAGCGAAGGAAAGAAGTGCTTACTTAGAACCCCTGTTTCTAACTGAAGCTGTGAAACTACCTTGTGTAGCGAAGACCACGAGTAAGTACCTTTGTTTAAAATGCTTGCTCCTATAAATGTTAACATTTCTGAAGTCGATCATCATCTCCTGCCCTGTGATGTTTGCTGTAACCCACAAATTCATGCAGCACCGTAAAGTCTTGTATTCCCATTTTCTATTTGAACAGAGACGAAGAAACCTCTTGAAGTTCTGCCAGTTGCGCCAGCGCCCGAGCCACGTGAACTGAGCGTGACTGAACTGGAGAAAGTGCGTGATAATGAAGATAACACGTTGAGAGAACTTCGGATATTCCTGAGAGAAATTACTGTGAAGTTGATGAGTGATAGAAAGTTCAAGGAGTTCAATAAACCTGTTGATCTAGAAGAGGTAACCATTATGCGTAGGATGTTTCCATTGAAAGGCCCTGGCTAGCCTCCTGACGACTTGTCGCTGAGTGTTGGCGGTACAGTGATCAGTGCATGCTCATTCCATCTGTCTATCAGGGTTCGATTATCGTTATATATGCAGTTGTCTGATTATAATTACATCTCAGTCGCATGTGAGAAGAGTGCTTCCAGTTTGACTCTACCAAACACCGTAGGTTTTCTCCGCGGGACTCCGCCTATTCCGGACTAACAAGGGATTGTCCTCACTGGGTCTAGTTTAGAACTGATAGAGCTATCCAGTATAAATAGATTAAGTTTAGTTTAGGTTTCCTCGTGTAATACCATGGGACTACTTAACAATTAGATTATGAGCTCAATATTTCTATGAGGTGATAGTTGATGAGGGCGAAGCCCGAATGAACTATCATCTCGTAGAAATCGAGAGCGAATAATCTAATTGTTTTAGTAGAAACCAGCAAGAAAACAGTATTTCAAATCGTTTTTCATAATTTATTGAAATAAATTCGTTAAAAATCGCGCCGAGGAGATGGCTGTTTCGCTACTCGCTATCTATCGACAATTAGATAGCGAGTAGCGTAGCCAATCAAATTACAGTATTTGCAATAGTATACTAGTGTGATTCTACTAATAAGGGATATTGTCCTTGCTTGGACGTCTAGGGAGAACAGTGTAGAACTGATAGAACTATCCAGTATAAATAAAGTTATTTAGTTTATCTTTGTCTTCTCCTTACCGCTTGGTTTTCTTGTACCTTAGGTTGAAGATTATTTGGATGTTATTGAAAATCCGATGGACCTTACTACAATGTTTCAGAAAGTGGACGGCCATCATTATCAAACATGTGCAGAGTATTTGACTGATGTTGACCTCATCACAAGTAATGCGTTAGAATATAACCCCAATGCGGATAATTTGGATCGCTTAATACGTCATCGAGCATGCGCATTGAAAGATTGCGCTCATTCTTTGATCAAGTCCCAATTAGATTTGGATTTTGAGAAGGTATGTTTGTTCTCCTTTATCTTTGAAAAAGTGTTGGTAACGCAGTAGTTAGTAGCCTACGCGTAGACCCCCAGCAGAAACACGTGAGGGCATACACCGTAGGCTAAGTAGTTAGTAGCCTACGCGTAGACCCCCGGCAGAAACACGTGAGGGCATACACCGTAGGCTAAGTAGTTAGTAGCCTACGCGTAGACCCCCGGCAGAAACACGTGAGGGTACTACACCGTAGGCTAAGTGGTTAGTATCCTACGCGTAGACCCCCGGCAGAAACACGTGAGAGCATACACCGTAGGCTAAGTGGTTAGTCGATTTGTCTAAAATAATGTTACTTCAGTTGCATATGAGAGGAGTTCAATTGTGCCATTGTATATTGTAATACGTCCATGTTACATCAGAACATAAACAGAAATCATGAAATTCTCTCACCTTGACAGCTATAAAACAAATATTTAATTTTGCTTGCTCAATATAATATGCGAGTGTTCATCGTCATACAAAATAGATGCCTATCAATTCCAATATGCCAGGGATTTGGGTGTCTGTACTTTATCATCATCATCATCCATCATCATCCAACATCATCATCCATCATCATCCTCCATCATCATCCTCCATCATCATCCACCATCATCATCCATCATCATCATCCATCATCATCATCCATCATCATCATCCATCATCATCATCCTCCATCATCATCATCATCCAGTTTGACTGTATCAAACGCCACAGGTTGCCTTCGAGTACTTCAGTTTCCTCGTGTAGTAACAGTGAACCCCAAAAGGATGACCCTTACTGGACCTCTAGAGAGCTTAGAACTGATAGGGTTTAGTTAGAGTTTGATAGTGACTTTTGCTGGCCTTTGCCAAGTGTCTTTTCTAGGGTCAATCACTCCCGACCGCTCAGCTATATAGTACATAGACCTAAATACCGGCTTTATAAAATTGCAATTGGCTCGTGAAAGTTTTATATAACCTTTTGTGAAGCAAGATAATAACACTTGCAATATTTTATCACAGGCTTGTGAAGAGATTGCGGCATCGCGTAAGAGAAGAGGTGAGTCACAAAATCACATGATAAAAAATCACATTATGCCAGTATCTATGCTGTATTTAAAAGGTTAAGGAACGTTTTACAAAACTGCATCAATTCTTGTCTTATCTTTCAAGGTGATTCCAGAAACATCTGCGCTCCGAAATTCTTCCCAGTTGCACCTGTAAAGGTAAATTCTACTGACCAGCCCACCACCTCCGCTACCAAGCCTGAAGAGAGTGAACCAGCTATGAGGATAAGCCGTCGTGTACGAGGTCTGACCGCAGATGTGGATGTCGAGTTAGGTTGGTATTACTGTACTACACAGAAATAACACTACAGTTGCAGTTAGGTTGTCGTTAGGATGTGGTATATTTAATGGTGCCTGTGGGTTAAGTTTAGTTTAGTTTAATCTAGCCTCTAAAATTGTCTAAATCACAACACAACCGTCAACCGTGACATCACTGCACCCACACTGAGTGTTAGACTAGTTGTGTACAGTACTGTATTTGTTATGATAAAATTTAATAAGCTGTGGAAGTTAGAATAATGAGCTGTTGATTTGAATTTATGACCTCCAAACATGCACCACTTTTGTAATTACGTTTCGAATTGTTTCCTAGAAATCCTTCCCCTGAAATCAATTTCTCGTTTCACGAAACGTACTGTTACGGAAGCAAAGGATAGCGAAGTTGTCGAAGTCCAGAGTGAAAAGAAAAGTCCAAAACGAAAAAGTAAAAAGCGTCGTCGAGGTCGTTTCAGAAGAAAATCTACTCCAGCCCCGAAGGGATATGTATCACGAACACGGCAAAACACTGAGCCTGAGAATGAGGAGACGAATGAGGGTATAGAGGATGATGAAGAGGTATTTGGTGGTAATAAGGGTGAAACAGGGGAATCTGTGGTAAATAATGGGCATGATGATGTGGTACTTGTGGATGGCAAGGAATGTCAAAGCAAAGAGTTTGACGTGGAAAGTGTTAGGACATTGAGGTTTGTTTTAAAACTATAAAATTATATTTCTGCAACTCTCTTTGCAGTACTTTGGGAAGCGGCTTTGGGAATCAGACAAAGTGCGAAAATAATCCAAATATTTTTCATCATAAGTAATAGAACAGAGAAATGCAGCTTACTGTCATGGCAATGGAAGTGTTCCTAAATATTCTACCAATTCATTGGCCCACACGAACCAATTCATTTGAGACGTTTGTGCAACTTCGTGTATTTGATCATATTTTGTTACTTCCTGCTTCTTTATGATTGGTCAATTGCACCAAAACCAAAAGTGATTGGTGCATTAAACAGGAAATTCTTGAATTATACAGGAAGTTATCAAATTTTCAAATAACTCCGCAAATGAATTGGTAGAATATTTTAGCTTTAGGAACACTTCCATTGCCACGACAGTAATTTGTTTTGTTCCTATAAGTGTCAACATTTCTGAAATTGACCACCGTTTTCTGCTTCGTAACGCTTAAGGTACGTTCACACACAGCGATTTGTCTGGCCGATTTCAGATGCACGTTAATGATATTTGAAAAATACCTGGCAAACGTCATCTGGTGACATCATCAACTGAAAATATTCGTCATTAACATTCAGCAAAACCTAAAATCGGCCCGACAAATCGCTGTGTGTGAACGTACCTTTACTGAAGCTCATCAATACTCCCGCGAAATTTTAAATATTGTTTTCTTACTTATATCAACAGCACGATTGAGGAGGAACTTACAGACAAACTAACAGCAAGCGAGGGCAACCCAGATGTCTTTACAAATCACTACATTAATTCACTACGTATGCGAAACGATGTGAAGACAGCGTTAAAGTCCCATCTAGATAGCCTGAATTCTGATCCTGATAAACCTAACGAACATTCGACGGACAAAGATAAGGACCGTCTAAGCGAAGCGAATCTTAGTATCGCCACTAGTGAGATTAGTAACTGTGATTCGAAGGACGTTGCTGAACTTGACAGTATGTTATCTACCAGCCCACATCATAATGGTCTCGCTCATGATGACACCGATTTAGATGATGACATCACTCGTACAACTGATAGTGACGTTACCCATAATAATGACGTCACCCGTCATGACGATGACGTCACCCATAATGACAATGGTAACCATGATAACAATGACGTCACTCATGCTAATGACGTCACTCATAACAATGACGTCACTAAACGCCATGACGTCATCGCGACTACTTCAAATCAAATTTCTCCTGTTGTCGAAGATGACAAGGAACTGAGCAGTGTTGAGAAGTCTAAGAGAGTTCTTTTCAATGATGAGAGGGATGTTGTTGAGATTGAGCAAGGTAGGAAACTAGAATATTTGAAACATCGGCTCCCGATGTCGGTATTACTCTACAACAAGCTGCCATAGTTGGTGTTTGATCTACCTCAAAAAGATTCAGGATCTTTTCTAAGGTCGGGACTATAAAAGAGGAAACCTGGTAAAAGGCTTGGAAAGCTGAGTTTTGACCACTCAGTCTTTAATTATTAACCTTTTTTGTTCACCCAGCCTCTAGAAGAAACTAGCCCTACCAAAATTTGAGCACCCTTGTGAATAACTTTTACCAACTATTTTTCTCTTTTTAGATCAATCGATGGACACAACAGAGCCTTCTGAAGAAGATAAGGGAAGATTTGAGCGACTGTTAATGGAGTATGTTGACGCTACGGACAAGATGACAATTGAGAGTTTAGAACTGTGGCATACACGGATAAGACAGTGTATATTGCAACACAAAAAAGATGTTTCTCGATTACCATTATTTGAGGTAAGAAGTTGAAACTAAACTAACTTTATTTATATTGGATATCTTTATCAGTTCTAAATGGTTCACTTTAAGGGTCCGATTAGACTTGCTACAAGTCGACTCGCATAATGACTGGGTTAATACGGACTGAGTTTACTGGGTTGAATTGGACTTAACTGCGCGTCTGGGCTTTACCGCGCGTCAATGGAGTCGACTTGTAGCAAGTCTAGGGTCCAGTAAGGGCGTGCCTTATTGGCTCAGTATTAGTACAGGAGGAAACCTAAACTGAACCAACTTTCTCTATACTGCTCTATCAGTTCTAAACTGTTCTCCCTATAGCCTATAGGTCTAGTAAGGGCATGCTTTATTGGTCTCATGTTGGGTTTTTTTCTTGCGATAGGACTTGCAGTCGTTGTTGGACAGCTTGAAGAGTTCAACCTTCGTTGGGTGATGTACTTCAGGACAAACAGTTCATCCTTTCTGTTATTCTTAGGACGCAATGACTGTAAACCACAGATAATATAAACTGATGTGATCTGATAAGTTCATTCTAACATCCGTTCATGGCAAATTCCATGTTCGTCATACGAATAGATATTTTATTATTCACATCAAAAACAACTTCAGTGCTTTTCGACGTCCTTGTACCTATTTTTACATCACGATGCTTTCCTCGATAGAACTTCAATTATATATAAGTGTAATTAAAGTTTGCTATATGTGTACGGTTATTTTCATCGCAATAAAAAAAATTACTTGACTTTTTTAATTGCAACTTTTTATTGCTTGAGAAGCCACAGTTTGATAACATGAATACAGGGGCCACTTTTTCGTGCACATTTACCAAATTCGTCGGGCAAAAATGAGGCCCAAAAATGTTGTAATAATATTTTGAGAAAATTTGGGGAATTTTTAATCGAAAAACCGTGAAAAATTAGGGGGAAATTGAGCGAATTGTAATTCCTCATGTCTCGAAACATAATAGTGTCGCGAAATTTTTACAGTATATTTCCGAAAAATTTGGGCGAGCGGGCGCGGGAAGTCGTTTTATTTATTTTTCGTCCGGCAAAATTTGTTCACCCCCTAATGCTGTAAACCCTAGTTACGCCCCTAAATGAATAGGAGCGAGAAAGTTCTGATACTGCAAAATACTAGAAATAGATACTCAGAACAACGTCTTCAACAACAAATTCAAGATACGAATAATCTCAGTCGTTCAATAGTCATTCAATTGTCATCATTCAATTCATAACTCATATCTAATTCTTTCATTATCTAATTAGGTATAATGAATAATTAAGATCAAACTATTGACATACAAACCGTTTTTGTCAAACTTGTTAAGTCCATTGTGTTCACTTACTTTTCATTAAATTTGATAACTTAAATTGAGCGTCCTATTTGTTAAGTAATCTATCAATGTGATTCATTGCAACTATAATTTGATCCAACACGCCAAAAAATAATAATTTTCGAACTTTTGGAGTCGAAAATTTGAAATGATCAGTCACTTCTCCAGCTTCATAGTCGATTGCAATGAACAAGCAAAACAAAAAACTCATTAATAATCTTCAGTGATTCGGAAATCTTTGAAGGTTGTCTCTTCGATCCAGCTGCATGTCAATACAATGATGTCTTAGGGACTGATGGATTCCACATATATGCATATTTTTTTGGTGAATAAGAAAAATAGAGTTATAAAATTGTTTTGTCTTTTCAATATGTACCTAAATGAGCTTCATATATTCTTACGACCTAAAATAGTCCTTAGACAGGGATTATGACCGTTACAGACATCCTATCGAACTTCTCAAAACGAAAATTTAGTAATGCATGATTATATCCTGCTAATAAAAATCAGCTTTCAGACTTAAGAAACAATATTTGCACTAAATAATTGAAGACATCTGGGTCAACAAGGATGTGTAATTAATTACCTGCGAAATTGAAATTCTTCGAAAAATGTCAGCTCACAGCTCTTTATAGTTCCGAGACAGCTGATCAGTGATTTTATTTTGGGGAAGTTTTGCAGAAGTGTGTATACTGCTAGCTGTATTATGATTAGTCGAAGTACTGTTTCTCTTCTAGTCGTTCTTTTCAAGGTGACCTTTCATGCTGAAATTTGTGAAGGAACTGAGAGTGGAGTTTTCTTCCGTGAAGGTTTAAAAGGTAATCCTTCGTTCTAGATTTTGTCCATGAAATTTGTTCTCTCCTCAGTATCGCAAACTTCTAAACTAAATTAACTGTTTTATACTGGGTAGCTCTCTATCAGTTCTAAACTATTCTCCGTAGACGTCCAGTAAGGGTAATCCCTCATTGGACCAGTGTTATTACAGGTGGAATCTGGAGTACCCGGAGAAAACCTGCGATGTTGTTTGGTAGACTGGTAGACTGGATCTCAAAACCAAGTTCCCATATAATCCCAGCAACCAATATGCACTAAATGCATTATTCCTTATATTCATAGTACTAGATCCTCTCATTCTATTATCCAGGTCGCCGCTTAGAAAACAGCCTGTTGAGAAAAGTCAGCACACTTTCGATTGTTGAGTGTAGTTTGCAGTGCTTACGAGAAAGATGTTGTCAGTCAGTGAACTATGGAAAAGATTTGAACACGATTATGGAACATGACTGCGAACTCAATGATGGCAAAGCATCAGCTAACCCCGAAGACATCACTAGAAATGATTCATATATTCACTACGAAATACTGGACACAGGAAACGGGTTCAGAGGTGAACCTTGCATTCAAGGTAACAACTTCTACCAACTGGTCTAAACTAAAGTGACTTTATTTATATTAGTTTCCCTTCAGTAAGAGTTCCTCCATATTAGTCCAGTGCTACTGCAGGAAGAAAACGGAAAACCTGGAGAAAACTCGAAACATCCTCCCATGCGAGGTGAAATACTATAACCAGGAAACTACATGTTGCTGGGATCGAACGCTGGTCGCAGAGGAGTAAGGCACATCCCTTTCATTGTTTTCATTTTATTGTCAGCTCTAGGAAGCACCAAAGATCTCCCTGGTAAAAGTTGCAAGGATATTAAGCAGCATACAAACACTTCCATCTCCACAGAATATTGGATCAAGCCCACCTCGACTGTATCTTCATTTTTGGTTTACTGTGAGATGACTTTATACGATGGTGGATGGACCTTGGTCTACGGCTACACTTTCACCAACTATAGTAAATTTTATGATACATCAAATGCAGTCACCCCTTGTCCAAACTGGCGTGCCTCTGCAGTAGATGTGAAGGTCTCGACAACACCTCCTCTCAAAGATAAATTTGGTGCAATTGAATTTGATCTCTGGCAACAAATAGGAGATGAATTTTTTATCAGGTATGATTGTCCTATTCTAGATTGTTCCAATGTTTGGGAATTTTGATTTCAAAATACACCCTTTGCAGTTATCATCAGTTCATCACTAGCATACGACGATGCTTTGGCAGTATTCAATATTCCAACCTTGTTTTCAAGACGTGAACATTTGTGTTCGGCATTCTTTAAGAATAAGGTTCTTCCTCAGTCTAGTCCACCATCTGAACTTGTTGAAACCGTGAAAAGTCCTAGTCACAATTTACGTGTTTCCAAAAAAACTTGTTCCGTTTAAACGTAGAACTAACTCGTTTATTCCGTCGTCCGTAAAACTATACAATGAATTTTAAAACTGAAATTTACTTTGATTACATTTTCATTTTATATTTTATTATTTAGTGGAACCTAGGTTTTGAACTATTTGTAATTAGTAGAATCATACTAGTATACTATTGCAAATGCTGTAATTTGATTGGCTACGCTACTCGCTATCTAATTGTCTATAGGAGCGAGTAGCGAAACAGCCATCTCCTCGGCGCGAATTTATTTCAATAAATTATGAAAAACGTTTTGAAATACTGTTTTCTTGCTGGTTTCTACTAAAACAATTAGTTTATTCGCTCTCGATTTCTATGAGATGAATAGTTCATTCGGGCTTCGCCCTCATCAACTATCACCTCATAGAAATCTTGAGCTCATAATCTAATTGTTAAATAGTCAATTTGATCTAGTATCAGAATGTAGATGATGGATGTATTCCAACCTTGTGGTTGCAAAGTCTAAAATTTTAAATAAATTCTAAATGTATATAAGACCATGTGACTATATTTACAAGTAAACACCTTTACACACAAAACTAAGCTAACTATTTATTTTTACTGGATAGCTTTAACAGTTGTATACGAAGTGTTATCCTTAGACGTCCTTTAAGGGCCATCGCTCATTGGTTAAGTGTTACTACTGAAGAAAATGGAATATTCCGAGAAAACCTGTGGTGTTTGGTTGAGTCAAACTGAAAGCACTTATAACTCACAAAGGTGAAAAGCCCAACTATATAGTACATAATTCCTCCTCCATTTTCGTTGTATTATAGATCGAACATAAACGACTGGTATAAATGTAAGCCGAACGGTGGACGCCTTGTGCATCAGACCGATGGTTCAATTTCTTGTGAACATGCTGAGGAGATTGCAGGGAATTGCACGAAAACTGGTATACCAACACAGATCACGTGGGAAGATAATGGTCCTGTTCTAAAAGATAGTATTTCCATTTATCGCTTCGATGGCTCTACGTCAACGGCGTACCCAACTCACAACTCGTGTGCTGGTGGTGCAAAGAATCATAAGAGAGGCGTTGCAAATCCATATGGACAGATATTTATCAAATAATGATGAAACTATTGCACAAAGGGACAAACCCGTTTGAACGCTTTTAGCAATATTGTATTGCAACTTTCCACTAGGTTAATTTAACTCTTATAGCAAATTATGGTGCTTTATGGTGCTTTGCTTCTGGGAGTAAAATTTGAGTAAATAGTTTGAGAGTTAGTAGGAACAGAGACGTTCTATTTGACAAGAAAAATTATGTGGTGTTAGCGAAAATGCCATGGAATACTCAATTAAAATCCTTTAGGGTAAAATGTTCAAATGGACTTAGTTGTCTAATTGATTGCTTGATTCGATACCAAAATGAATATTCTATCACATAAATATGAGCCAACATATCACATAAATATGAGCCAACGTATCACATAAATGTGAGCCAACATATCACATAAATATGAGCCAACGTTATCACATAAATATGAGCCAACGTATCACATAAATGTGAGCCAACGTATCACATAAATATGAGCCAACGTATCACATAAATATGAGCCAACATATCACATAAATATGAGCCAACATATCACATAAAAATGAGCCGATTAGAGTTATCCCACGTGTTTGTACAGAAGTTATTTATTAGCCTACAGCTAATCCCGCTAGTCTCCTACGCAGCCTGTTCGCGGGTACTAATCCGCCATATGTGTCGTGCAGCAGACGGTGGCCAACAGGCAATTATCAGAGTGAGAAAGTTAATTCTTTTCATTATGTGTAGTCGTCTTGTTTGTGTTTCCTCCTATATTGTAAGTTTCAACTAAACTCTGAAGTTGACCAGCATGTCTCTGAAACCCAAATATTGGATATCCAATTACCATCCCACCTCTGGTTTAATAAACTATTCAGTCGGGTTGCGCTTATAATATTTCTGTCTGATAGCAGATGCTGTCTCTATATCCTTCATCTCCTCGACACTTTCAGCCAAAGTTTCCCTCGACCCACGCCTTCGTCTAAATTTGTTCAACATATCCGCACATCGTGACTCTATCTTGTCGCTATCTTCCCGTATAGCGTTGATATCATGTTGATGGAAGCCCAACAATCGAGCAAGTCTCTCCCAATCCCCTGCAAGTTGACTGCTCAAACGACCTATTTCTTTAGCATTAAAGTCATCGTGTAAAGTATCTTCTGCGGCAACGTTTGATGGCTGATGATTCTCGCCACTTGTACCTGCTGAAAGAAACAAAAAATTTGCGTTAATTTGACATTTCATCTGTTTTTCAGTGGTGCATAATTTTTCGGTTACCTTCATCGCCATCTTCTATTGTTTCTGTACTTGCCGATGTCGTCTTTAATCGCTGGTACGCTAGTTAAATAGGAATATTACATTTCATTCTTAAGTAAAGGTAAGCAGTAATGGTCATTCTTTATTGAACCAGTGTCACTACAGGAGGAAACCTAAACTAGTAAGTAAGGGGGGTGTGCTTATTATCCTTACTTGCAGCTGAGAGCTAAGCTAAATTGCGAAGGACACAGCTCAACGTGACCAAGTCGAAGGCTTTCTAGGCGCATATAGCAGCCACCTTTTGCTCGCCACCGAAGCCCCTTCATGCTGGATAGCTCTATCAGTTCTAGACTGTTCTTCCTTGAGGTCGAGTAAATATCATCCCTGATTGATTCAGAGGAAAGAGGAAACTTCAGTACCATGAGAGAACCTACGGTGTTCTTCTCAGATGCAACTGAGGTGAATCTCATCAGTATGAAAATCTGTTCTGTTTCATTTTAACATGTACTTATCTACTTACAGTCCGCTTCTTTTTGGTTCAATCTCCAGAATACAAAGCCTGCAATACACAGGAGTACAAGCAACATCCCTACTGAAGACACGGTGCCAATGATGATGGAATTAAACTTCTTTCTATCTTTGTTATACGTACTTTGGGTGCACAGTGGCTCTCCTGGATAAAGATATAATTTGAATGAATGATTCTGGTTAAAGACTTGGAGAGGATACACTGATATACAAGAGGTAAATGTTTAATAATTATTTGTGTCATTTAAAACACGAGTATATGAGCGTTGTCGCGGCTGTCGTATTCTGCATGGATTTATCTTGTCTTGTGCGCTGTGTGTAAATCAGTATAACGGGAGCTACATCGTGTCACTCGATGGGTAATGAAAAGAAAGGAAGACGGAAAACGACCACGCCGTAGACCACGGAAACGATGGATTAGATTGTGCAAAGGATGATTTGGAAAGAGATAACATCAATGAAGATTTAGCTGTGGATCGAGAGACATAGAGAGTTGTGACAGAAGCCTTCAGACGTCACGTGAGATGATACTTGTATGGTGGTGATGATGATTATGGTGATGATGTTGGTGGTGGTAATGATGGTGATGATGATTATGGTGATGATGTTGGTGGTGGTGATGATGGTGGTGATGCTGTTGTTGTTGGTGGTGGTGATGATGATGATGATGGTGGTGGCGGCGATGGTGGTGATGCGTGATGGTAGTGGTGTTATTGATGGTGGTGGTCATGATTGTGGTGGTGATGATTGTGATGACGATGATGATGATGATGATAGTGATGATAAATTAAAGTTACCTCTATCAGTTAGTACAATCCTATGTGTACTCTGTTGTGTAGCTCCCAGTGTGTTACTTGCCGCGCATTGATATTCTCCAAAATCATCTTTTCCGTTAGGTGTCAAAGTGAGATGACTAGCTCTGGTAAACAGCGAAGGCGCTATGGTCAGATCAAATTCGGCCACCTTCTCTTGACCTACAGCCTGTTTGCCTTTATACCAAGTGAATTCAGGCGCAGGATTTCCTTCGGCAGCGCATTTTAATGTAACCTGGTTGCCAACGCACGAGTTTACGATCGTCGGTGAAGATTTTCTTCGCAGAATTGATGCACGCGCTTTAAGAGAAAGGTGAAGAAACGTGTTAGCTTACGATAAATCTTTAATCTGTTTAATAACTTGTGTTGTCCAAATGGAGTCAAATCACTTGCTGAAAAATTAATCCGGGAATTGAACCGGTTGGGACATTCAGAGATTAATTTTTCAGCAAGTGATTTGACTCCATTTGGACAACACAAGTTACTATTCCTACACTGCTGAGGACACCAAGTTATTCTATTCTTTAATCAGTTTGTTCTTACTGTGGGCAGTGGCCTACGAACATCTTCCTTGGGCTTACGTCAAAACGTTGCTCTGCTACGGAATTCTATTGAGCTATTGCAGTTACATCAATCAAATTGAGGGAGATACTGCAATTGGGGCGGATAAGATGAAAAGTTGTGAACATTGGAAAGTAATAGTCCGGAATGTCTGGTCGAGATCAATAAGGTATATATCGACGTTGACTAAACTTACCTAAGTCTAGCCCATCCCCGACATTAAGTGCACTGTTTGCATTAGGAATAGATTTAAGAAGAAGTGATGCTTTCTTCGTTGGATTTTCTTCCTTTTGTGTGCTTTCTGTCTGGTAGAATACTATAGAAGACAGTGAACAATTTTTGAATCGTCAACATTTAATTGGTTGTCGTGTTTTCAGATCAGACTTGATCACAATAGTTTGCCATCCAAGACTCGCATTTACCCTACCTAAGTTTCCATCATGTTTGTCCTTCGTCTCGACACTATCCACACCCGTTTGAGGTATTTTGTCTTTTATCGTACCTATTTTATCATTGTAAAAGATTGCTTAAGAAACTGACAGCTGTCAAGTCACTTTGCAGGATTGTTTAAAAACTTTAAAATTACTTTGCTGGGTAACAATGTTTATACCTTTATGGGCTTTCTCTGCTTTCGTTCCTACATAATAAATGCTGTTCTTTAATTTTGTTGCATTGCCAAGTTTAGTGGAATCTTTAGCCTATAATATGAATGTCAGTGTTGAAAGATCACACAATTTGTGCACTATTGGATTTCAAAGCCTATACAGTTGAATCATTCAGGATTGTCAGTATACGTATATCAATGGGATTTTCAAGCAGTAACGAAGACGATTTTGTGCTATTTCCTATAGTTAATTTTATCTTATTTTAAATTAAAGGAATATTGGAAATATCTGTAGTACCAAGTCTTACAATAACTTTATTCTGTTTGGTCTTTTCCTGCAAAGTCTTTGGTTTTCTAGATATTGCAATTTCTCGCGATTTCTGGTGAATTCATTTAAATTCCTAATAATAATTGCTCTTTTCTTTAATCGTCTTAATTCCTCAATTGTATTAATTCTATTCAAAAACGCCACGCAAAGAATATCAATGAGACAGTGTCTAAATAAAGCCAATATAATAAGAAAACATGTCAGCTTACCGTTCCACAAAGTATAAATTCTACATGTAAAATTAAGAAAACTAATACTCCAATATACCATTTACTATCAGTGTCATATAATTTAGAAGTCTTCATGTTAAAATATCTCATTTACATTTTCAAAATAAAGAACGACAGAAATATTTGCTAGCTATCAATTTTGAACGCATGACTGAAGTCAACAGGTACCAAGTGAATTTAATTCTCATATGTAAATTGCTGAGTAAGTACAGGCACTACGTGAATGGAGCTGCCGTGACTTTCTGACGAAGGGCCGGCCTCCACTTGAAACATAGAAGTGTTTTTATCAACTTTTCAGATAGTTCAGCCACAAACCACGGCACCTTGTTGTAACTACACTGGACGCTCATGTTTCACATATCAATGCATGGACATGTTTGTTGTATCATTAACTCTCTTATTCTATGACTGCGCTTTTAGGAAGTTTTTCCTTATTTCCTGCCTAACTAGGCGGTATGAGCTTTTAGAATTGAAATTATATAACCAGGGGGAGTGCCTTCCGCCTGCAGGCACCAGCCTTTAATCCTTAGATCTTATTACTCTTAGTGAAAGATTACTTTCGAGAGGACATTATGAACGTTGTCATCAGTCTGTATTACTACCTTTCGTACTATAACTATGTCAAATAGCTAGTTTGTTTCATTCCACAACTCTAATAAATAGTACCATCCCTCGGCAATAGGCGTCGGCCCACTCGGACGCGGTGTTGATAAAAGCTCTTGGGTATTGACAGATGTATAGGATCCCGACGTTTCGAGCTAAGGTCCTTACACACTAGATCATGATTTATGGTTCAAAAATTGAATAAAAGTTTTGCCTTTTGGTAGAACTTGTCAAAAACGATCATTTACAATTGCTTTGGTTTTGTAAAATTGTGCTCCATGTTCATGTTACTTCATTCGCACGTGCAAACCATAGCAAAATTTCCGAGATTTCTTCCTTGACGAATAATGTACGGCCTACGTAAGGGCCTTACTCACTACGTAAGGTAGTAAGGCCCTTACGTAAGTAAGTAGGTGCGCTACTCACCTTACGCAGTTACGCTATGTTTGATGAAATTGACAAAAACTATTTTCTTTGTTTGCAATTCTAATTTCACCAACATGGCAAAAATTCATTTTAACCTTTTTGGATTATAGGGATTGATTGCACGCCACATATAGATGGGTTTCAGAGCATATTTATGGTGCTACACTGCTTACACATGGCGGTCAACTTCAAATGTATGGATTCTTATAAGAGCCAGCATATATGTCAAATAATGCGAAGTGTCTTCATTACATTTATCTGCCCTCAAAAAGGTGAATGCATATATTAAAGTGTGAGTGATAACTGTTTTTACTTGACCGCCATGTGTTCACTCTCCTACTTAGTGAAACACCTATATATAGAAAGGAATTAAATGGATCCTCTCCCAAGCTTTAATGGCTATCAACTATAAGACATGTGATAATCCACGTTAGGCGCTATTAATAATTAACACCCTACTTTGATTATTCATTAACCAATACTCAACGGAAAGAACCGGAAGTAAGAACCCATAGTTCATAGCGTTCGTGTCTAGACGGAAATTCGGAAAGAAAGATCTGTGATGTTGACACTGGACAGGGTTGATTATTGAACTATTTTGGTCCATTCAAACGACGATATTTTTAATTTAACAACTACTGGGACTTCAAATATGAACTGTACTTTATCTGGACGCATTTCTACGTGTTTGGAACCCCTTTTCAGGGCTCGATCTGATTGTATTTGACTGTTATCTTCGAACATTTGCGTGTATACATGGCCATTCGCTTGGTAATTTCTGTCACATCGCCTCTATTTTCAAGTATCTTTATAAAATAAACTAAGGAGTGTCCTCCTAAACTTTCCTTTGTAATATCAACATGGTACGAGGGGAAACGAAAAAGTCGTTTAGTATTCGATCTAAAAAGAAAGTTAAATCAGACACGGACAGAACCAGCACAGGCAGTACTGATCAAAGACCAACGGTAAAAGTACACCTTCCAAATGGCGAATTTAGATGCGTTAAATGTGGCGATACAACTGATATAAAGGCAAGTTGTTACTCTAGTATACATCTTTTATCTAACTCGAAAATAAAAACAATGTTTAAATAGAAATCTCGCTTATATTTACGCTTTGTTTGGACGTTTTTTGAACCGCTAGTCTAAACTTCCTTGCTCGCGAAGTGTTTATCATAAATATCAAAATTCTTTGTTATTGTAATTCAGACGTATCCCAATAGTTTAGGCGTGAGTTCTTAGCCCTAAATTGCCCTAAATTTGCGGCTTTTTTGCTTATCTCCCAATACAAAATTTGTGGTGAATATTTGTTTCGAATGTGTACAATTTATACGCCTTTACATGTTACATTATATATTTCGCTTTCTGTTTATATTTTAAAATTAAATTTGGCAGCAAACTATCAGTCAAATTTGGTCTAATTAAGTCCCCGGCAGGAAGTTAACGTATCGAAATTGTATTTTTAGTTTTTCTCTATAAAATGTTAAGACATGAATAAGAAAGCCTAAACTTTGGATAATTTTTTGTGAATTAAGTCTTCAATTAAACATATGGCGTCTTATGTCGTATATCGCTTTGTTTATGTTACTCAAATGTTAGTCTAAGTACAAACAAAAGGATGAGCTAAACACAAGACAATTTGGTATGAAAGTGCAATTAGGGAAATATTTTAGAACCCACATTTATATTCTGTTGTCAATTATGCGGTGCCACCCCTCTGAGATTTTTTGTAACAATTAATAGCAATTTTGCATTCCAAGTAAAAATTAGAATCCAACTTTTGATGACTCATACATAAGCTATTAATATATTCTGCCTTTCCTCTATGGATTTATTCTTGAATTTAGCTTTCTCCTTAGCTGCTTTTTTGTTAGTTCCTTCTTGCAATGATACAATGCAATATGTAGGTATTCATTAATAGTGGATATCAAATTTCTTGGGTTTGGCATTATAATTTATTTATAAATAATGTCAATATAATATAATATACACAATGTCCACAGACAAATTATGTAAATCAATGAATGAAAAGAATTTCTATAGAAAATGGAAACAGAATAATCTTATAATTAGTGAATCTATTGTTTTTTGCCTTCAATGGAATTATTAACCCATTAATAGACTAGGGTGCATATTCTAGATGAATAAAATGGTTTTGCATTGGGGAGAATAAAATGGATAAGGTACTAACAAGGTCACATCAAGCAATGGCCACCTGGGTGGCAATGCTACTTTGTTATTTTCTGTTCTTTTACTCTGTCTGACACCAGGCGATTTTACTCGTCAGTGGTAGGGTACTGCCAGTTAATGGGTTAACAAAACCATCTGCCAGTGTCTCTTGTTAACCATTAGCTGGCAATGCACCTAGATGTGCCCTACTTTAGTATTTTACTCTGTCTAACGCCAGACGATTTTACTCGTCAGTGGTAGGGTAAGTACTGCCAGTTAATGGGTTAATCAAGTCTTGGGCATTAATGGGTTCATCTTTCCTAAAATTAATGCTAAATTTTTACCCCATGCACTCCAGGATATTATTCATCTGGTCATCGGTAGTCTTGGAGTTGATGCCGTCACATCACATACATTTTATGGCATGAGGTTAGAACACCCACAGTCGCAGAGTGCCTATTGGCTGCGGCGATGGTTTACAATTCAAGAAGTTCGAGCAAAATATGAACATTTGCATCCTCTTGATGAATGCAGGTAATGAAACAGACAAAAATATCTTGAGACATCTCTAGGAGTTGGTTTTAACAAATATTGCAGTGCGATAGATGGTAGTCAACTTCAGAAGATTTGACAGCAATAGGAGCAAGCAAAGCAAACTAAATATCTCTCTTATCAATTGACAACAAAATAAAAGATTACTACATATAAAGAAAATAATTATTACTGTAACATTATTTGCCCACTCTCATAATGCTGCGTGACCATCATCTGATGTACGATAGTGCTCAGTGAAACCCACCTACTATAATATAAGGAGGGGAAAGAATTAAACTTATTTACTTGGTGTTTTTCATAGATATACTTTGAGAATAAAATTCTTTCCAGAGGATCTACAAGATTTCTATCAAAAAGACAAAGCTAGTTTTTTCTTCTTATATGACCAGGTAATTTAATTAAATTTCCATTGTTTACTAAACCAAAGAGCCTTTGTGTTTCTTTGTGTTTGGAGTTTGGACTTCCCTTGACTTCAAATTACTTCTTTGTTTTTATGTAGATTAAAAATGATTATCTTGAGCATGTTGCAGAAAATGCCGATCAAGATATTGCATTTAGATTAGGTGCATTAGAAATGAGGTATGTTTTGACTGTTTATGTTTATTGTGTTTACCACTCTGAGGTGGACGGAAATCCTTAACAGGTTTTGCAACCCAATTGACAAAGGTTCCGAGGGTTAGTCAAGGTTAATCCCTAAGGGTTAGTTTTTAGCGAGGGAGGAAAACCCTCGAAGCACAGGAGAGAACCAACCAATCTCGACTTACATGAGTTTATCAAGGACACTGGCATTACCCAACCTGAGTAAATCCGTGCCCTCGACCTGCTGTATAGCTGGCTTAACTCAGAGGTAAGGGGCAGCACGTTAACTGCACCTGCCACCCGTGCTTCCCTGACTGACTTAGTAAAGCCTTGCTAACTGACTTATTAACTGACTTACTAACTGATTCACTCATTGTTTTTTGGCTATATTTTCTCCACCATTGTAGGAGATATTTCAAGGACATGCCTCCAAATGCATTAGAAAAGAAGTCTAATTTTGAAATTCTTGAGTAAGATCAATACTTCTTTATATACTCATTTTTATTCTATATTTTCTCCTTGAGACTTGCATAAGTTGTACAATACATGTAGAAAATAATATTATACTTTGTATTTATTGCAGAAAAGAAGTTGGATTCACAAGATTTTTACCTAAATCTATTATTGATACCATGAAAGTAAGTCTAGCTAATCAAAAAGTCAGTGAGAGTGTGGGTTTCATAACGTTTTGTGAACTCGTTTAGTGGCAATGTGCCCCTTTCTTCTTTTAATGTCTAATACCTGAGTGAGGATTTTACTTGTCAAGCAAATACCTTGAACATTAATGGTCTAAATAATTCCTCATTAGACAGGTTAATATTAATATATTTTGTTTCTGTTTAGTCAAAAGCTCTGAGAAAAATATTAAACAGTTACTTCAAGCAATATTCAGAGCTTGATGAAGAGCAGTGCTGTCACCAGTTCTTGGATCTTCTTGCAACTGTTCACAGATTTGATCTTGAAACATTTAAATGCTCTCTTGGGGTAAGTATCTTTAGGTTTCAGCAAGTACTATCAGGATGCAGCTGATGGTGGTCAACTGGTAGATGGGAATAAGAAAATAATGTCAATTCTTTTCATTATATGTAGTAGTCTTGAGAGATGTTGTTTCATTTGCTTACTCCTACAAGTGTAAAAAAAATTCTGAAGTTTATCACCATCTGCTGCCTTATAACGCTAATTGCTTAAACACACCAATATTGTAATTTGTATAGTTTGTTAATTACTAAATTAGCTTGTACCATTGTTTCAACAGATGGCTGCAACAGCGTCCAGCTGTGTGTGAGAAGTGTACAACTTTGTATTTGCCGAAGCTGGTGCCATTATTCTGATGCTAATGTGAAAAGTTTAGTCATGATAAATTTTGTATTTTTCAGAGTGGTTGGACAATTACAGTGGATATTGTGATAGGCCCAAGAGATGGTATAAGTTATAAAGCTGAACAGGGCTCTGTGGTAAGCTTTAATTTGTGAAACAATTTATTTCCCAATTCTGTCAAAGACAGTTTTACCTGTCTGTTTGGCTACTGTGGGCCTGTACTCTGTTGCTGGCAAGTTTGTTTTCCTAAAAATGCAAGCCATATAATATCTAGACATTTACTTAAGTATACAATTATGTATTCATTACCAAACTAGAGTGTTGAAACATTGGGTCATCATGGAAAACATCTCCCATATTATACCTGGTTGCTGTAAACTCATAAAGTTTAAAATACAATTAATATTTGTTTATGCAAGAACTAATAGGAAATCCTTTTATTGCCTTTAGATAACTCATATGGCACAGTTCAACCTTATTCAAGGGATCAGGGTCAGCCGTATTGCATCATCCACTGTATCACTACCGTCTCCAACTGATAGTCTAAAAGCTACGGTCAATCTCAGAGTTGAAGGAACGCCAGAGGTGAGTTGTTATGTTTAACCTCGCAAGTGATGGTGAAGGGGTTTGTAATCATATTAATATCAATAACTGCTTGTTGCTTCCAGTTTGGCACCACCAAACACCGGTAAGTATTTACCTAATATGAAGATGTTTTGTGATTGGTCTTCTGAAACAAAAGTGATGAGTGTTTATGAGTCCTTCTTTAGAAAAACGATTTAGTTCATTGTCTTTTATTGTCATAACCAACCAATCACAAAGCCTGTTCATATAGGTACGTACCAACCCCCAAACACCACAGGTTTCTTCTTACAGTAACACTGGAACAATGACCTTTACTTGACCTCTAGGACTAGAAAGAGCTGTTTAGATTTTAGAACTCATTTGCCTATCCAGTATAAATAAGGTTACATATAGTCCACTGGACCACTATGGGATGACCCTCACTGGTCCTCTAGGAAGAAATGTTTCGTTCTGACACAGTGACAGTGCTATTAAAATTTAGTTGATCTTGAACAAAAATATGATAATTTATAGTTTACTGCTATTTGAAAGGCAAACCAAGGCAGTGTCTAAGCTTTCAATTGTATCATTAAATTGCTCTGAATGTTCTTTCTTTAGCCTCTGGTATTCACAACTTCATCATTTGTGCAAGCCACAGAAATGGCAGAGTTGATAGATGGTTACTGTCAGTTAGTTGGAAATCAAAGACATTCATTACTAAATCGTAAACTAGGCAAGTATTGACTATTATATATTCCCTGTGAAGGATCCTATTGGATTCAAGATCCTTTTAAAAATTCTACTCAAAATATCCTGCTTTTAGCCAAGCCGTACCATTCCATAGTATATGCAAGATTTCCTGACTATTTCTGATATATTTGTAGATGATCGAAGATTGCCAAATGTCCCCGGAGCAGATGGGGCAAATGGGAGTCAAACAAGCAATGAAAATACTTCAACAAGGCACGAATCTGTGACATCTACAACAACACCAAAATGTGAAGGTGGTTAATCTGCACTTGCCTGACATCTTTTTACTTCATAATCATTAATCATAACTATTATAAAGTGAATTTCAGATGCTGACCCATCTCAGTGGGCGAGCGTCTGAAATTCAGCGTGTGGTATATTGTAGATTGTTCTTTATAAACTGATGTTTCAACTTTTTCTATTGACAGAGTTTGAAGATTACGCTGAAATTGTAGATAATGATGAATTTGATGATTATTCACAACCAATGTCAGGTAATTATTTTAGAATGAAATATACTTACAGTATGATATATGTGAGAAAGAGCAATTTGAAACACCATTTGAAAATTGCCTATTCTAAATATATCACTGCACTACATAACCTCCTTCGCCATTGTTGTTCTTTCTTTGAGTAGAAAAACACTATGAAGTTTCGAGAAGTAAAGTAACCCTTGGCGCTATCATTGGTGAAGGACAGTTCGGTGATGTACACAGAGGAACGATTAAATCCAAGGTACAACTATTTGACATGCTGAGGTGTAAAATGAGATATTGTTGAGACCGTAGTTACACACGTCAACTTGTAGCAAACATGTAGCAGATTTGTGCCGATGCTGTTTCAACAACTTCTTATCAGGGAATGTTCCAGCTTGTTGACAACTTGCTACAAGGTTGTTGACTCAATAGACTTGTTTCCAACAACTTATTATTGTCCTACAATTCAAGAACTTGTTAACAAGTTGTGAGTGACAACCTTGTGGCGACTAGTGACAAAATGAAAACATTGTTACAACTTGTTGACAAGCTTGCTACAAGCCTGTTCTTGTCAACAAGATGTGAGATTTTTACGTGTGCAGTATATGTGCTTTCACCTTAAGTCTTTCTCATTGTTTCTTCAGGATGGAAGTAGTCTTGCAGTCGCTATAAAAACATGTAAAGATGAAGACGAAGCAGAAAGATTTTTAGAAGAAGCATGTAAGTGTCTAGCGGTCTAAGAACGGCGCAATAATTTGTACTGACATTATCTAATTTAAGTTCACATATCAAGGTGGCCGATGTAATAGAGTGTCGATATATCTCTACAGTCAGCAAAGACTGATTTGCATTCAGCGCACAAAAGACGAGGTGGACCCAGATAATTTAACATCATTGACATTTGGTCACGAGAGTTACGACAAAATGGAAACTATGCTGGCTTTATACACTTGTTACA
Organism: Trachythela sp. YZ-2020; assembly: GCA_016169945.1. Taxonomy (NCBI): domain Eukaryota; kingdom Metazoa; phylum Cnidaria; class Anthozoa; order Malacalcyonacea; family Clavulariidae; genus Trachythela; species Trachythela sp. YZ-2020. The sequence goes on from JADLSH010000389.1 coordinate 7,214,142, forward strand.
CACAGTGAGCTCTATATATATATATCTGGAGTGAGAACTTATGTCCAAAAAGTGAAGCCAAAGATGGCGGAAATTGACGTCCAGTGCCAATCCCTTTCTATTGTTTTCGACCGCGCGGTTTGCACAAGCCGGCAAGGAGTGTGCCGAAATTTCGTGTTTTTACCTCGATTTAAACAATAACATCATGATTTTATGAATTAATAACTTGATTAGCGATGCGATCTGTTAGAAACAACTGGAATTAGCAGGAAAAAATGGTATGAAAACTGTTTATGACCTTCATGAGTTTGGACGTCAATTGCCGCCATCTTGGCTTCACTTGGCCTATTGGCCGAACATTAGAAGTTCTTACTCCAGATATATATGGAGCTCACTGGTTACACATTGCTTACTTATTTGCTTCCTTAGATGTTATGAAACAATTTGATCATCCTCATATTATTCGTTTAATCGGGCTTTGTATGGATCCACCGATTTATATAATCATGGAGCTGGCACCACATGGAGAGGTGAGACTTTACATCATATATACAGTACGGCATGGCACAGCACAGCACAGCACAATACAGCACAGCACAGCACAGCCCAATACAGCCCAATACAGCACAGCACAGAGAATACATCTCTGAGTTAATGTTTTAATAATTCTATTCCCTCAATAATTTTCCTTTGAGAAACTTTGTTAATCTCTCATTTCAGATGCGATCATATTTACAGAAGAACAAGGATAATCTAGACAAGGTCGCATTGCTAACATATATTTATCAAATTTCAACGGCTTTGTCGTATCTTGAAAGCAAGAAATTCGTTCACAGAGATATCGCTGCAAGAAATGTGCTAGTCTGCTCTTTCGAGAATGTTAAACTTGCAGATTTTGGTCTCTCGCGGTGGCTGGAGGTTGAGTCATATTATAAAGGTAAAACACTATTAGAATAAAGAGTCGGTCGGTCAAGTCTGGCCATAGACTCTCGATAATCTATGGTCTGGCACTCTGTCATATTCTGTATTATTCTCTTATGTTGTAGCGTCCAAAGGCAAATTACCTATCAAATGGATGGCTCCAGAATCGATCAATTTCCGACGGTTTACGACAGCCAGCGATGTTTGGATGTTTGGTAAGCATGCATCTTCGCAAAAGTATTGTACCTTTTAATTTGATTAAGCCTTATTGGTCAAGTGTTACTCTGAAAATTCGTAGAACCTAGAGAAAATCTGTAGTGTTTGGTAGAGTCAAACTGGAAGCATTCTTCTCACATGTGACTAAGGTGAAATTATAACCAGACCAAATGCGTATTGCAGAAATCAAACCCCGTTTGCAGATGAAAGTCGCATTCATGCATTAACCACTTATGGCCCCCCTACAAATGTTGAAACTTATCTTTGCAAACTAACTTGCCTCCATTTTCTTTCCAAGGTGTTTGCGTGTGGGAGATCATGATGTATGGTATCAAACCATTTCAAGGAGTCAAAAATAATGACGTCATTGGTCGTATAGAGAATGGGGAGAGACTACCTTTCCCTAAGCACTGTCCGGCAGCCTTGTATCACGTGATGGTCGACTGCTGGTCATATGAACCATCGAAACGCCCCAATGGAAATGATTTGAAGCGAAGACTTAAGTAAGTGACTTTCATGATTTTTGCAAATATTTTTTGGGAGATTGACCAAGTCGGTTAACTCGCGTTCGTGCTTGTTTCATCTCGATTTAATCTCATAGACAATCCATATGTTTGAATACGAATAATCTTTGTGAAACAATAAGCAATGTTGAGTATAAGAAAGAATATAGTATTGTCCGTGCTGAATAAAAACTAACGTATGTACATGCTTTCTTGTTTTTGTCTTTCAGATTTATAGTTCAAGAAGAGAAGATGACGCGGGAGGAATCAACTAATGAATCAAGAACTTCCGCGTTAAATTCAAGTGTATCGAGTAAGTCTTTTTACCCTTTTGCCCTCCTACTCCCCCCCCGCCCCACTTCCCTCTTTAGTGTCTACCACTAATCGTATCTTTCTGTTTTCAATAGTGACTTCATTAAATACGGGAGCCGCCCCACCAAAGGTATGTGTGATATTTACTCAGTCTTAGTCAGCTACTTCACACGGGGCGTTTATATATCAACTTATTACCACCAAATGTATATCTCACCCGCTCTATTCTCTCCCTAGCCATCAAGGCCAGGTGTGAACCCACGTGCCTTGAACGCGGGTCTACGTCGATCACTTTCCGACTGTCAAACCTTACCGAAACATTACCGACAAAGCTTAACCAACGGTAATCATGATCCCGAGCATACCTCGGAAGATTGTCGGACGTTACCTCGTAACCATAAACCAAATAGTCCTACAGAGACGAGTGCAGCTTCCGAGGTCACATTGCGGAGCCCACGATCACCAACTTCACCGACCAGTCATCTTTCGTATTATCCCACGCGCAGTCAAACGTTCAGTGGGGTTACTCGGCCGCTAAGTCTACAGGTATTGCAGAGTTGTAAATTCGGTATATGTATAATGTAGTAATTTGGTAAATAAAATGACAACGTCAATTTCTTGTTGCCTGTAGGGTGTGGACGAGCAAAAACAAAAGCAAGAAAAGGAACGACTTAAGAAAGAAATGACAGAAAAACAACGACAACAACAAGAAATGATCCGAGAGAAGATGAAGGAACAGAAAAAGCAATCTGAAGAAGATTCAAGATGGCTGCTAGAAGAAGAGAGTAAATCGGAAGTTCCTGGATTGCTCTCGCCGGTACGTGAACCTTCGTGTAATAAGCTGTCGTGGTTTGTGTTTGGGTCTGAACTTCAGGATGTTTTAACACAAACCACGACGCTCATTGTACTATCTACACTGCATATAGCTTACATTCAGAGACAACCTTGAGAAGCCGCAGCCTTGGATGTTCTCTGTCAAGGCCGTACAGTTACTGGATAGCTCTTTCATAGTTGTACAGGAGAAAAGCGGATAGAATCTGCAGGTTTCGTAGAGTCACTCTTCTCATATATACGAATGAGGAGAAATTATAATCAGACAACTGCATATTGTAGGTATTGAAACCTCGGTTAGAAATGTGAAAGGCACACCCACTTACCAATATGCATCCAACAATAGTTTGAATAGTTTACAGTGTATAGACATTATCTATAGTATATATCTGTATATGCTATATTTCCTAGAAACCTGTATCTGGAAGTCCAGAAAACGAAGAACACCCTTTGGAGTCGTACAATCCCGAAGGTTCTGGATCATTTATCCAAACAGGAAAAACATCTCACGAATGTAAGTAGACCTTTATTTGGCCATTATTAACTTGATGATGATAAACTTCCTTTCAATCCACTTCAGCAGTAGTTGGCAGCAGTCATCATAAAACATCCCATTGTCCAAAATGAGCAGTTCTAAATATATAGTGGTTAGTTCTAAGACTTAAGATGGGCGGTTCTAAAATTGAATTTTGCAACTTTTAGGGAAAATGTCGAATTGACTAACCCAAAATGTGACTAAGCAGTCTCTATTAAATTACAGATTTAAGTAACTACATAAATATTATAGAGTTCTAAAGCATTCATACAGAGATATAATCATATAAAGCAAAAACAAAACCACCTTTAAATCTGAAAATGCCAGAAATGGCCATTCTGGACTTCCAAAATTCGAAATTTTAGACAGACCCCCCCTGGCTTAGTAGCTGTTTACAAGTGAGGCGTGCAAAATCTATCACATATTCACTTCGATCTCTATTTGTTGTTTTTTTCGTTGTAGTTCATTTATCACCGCAACCTCTGAGCCCTCAGGCAGCGACGATTGAGGATGACAGTGCGTTCAAATTTCCACCGGTATGAAATAAGATTTAGTAGCGCTGCCTCATCTTTCGAAATTAATCTCATTCTTCTGTTTCCTTTTGTTGTGGCACATGCAATGGTCACAACATCTACCTTTCACCTTCGTGACTGGAGTTTGATTCATGTATTATGCAGTTGTCTGATTCAAATTTCGCCTCTAGAGAACAGTTTAGACTTGATAGAGCTATCCAGTATAAATAAAGTTAGTTTAGGTTAGGTTTCCTCCTGTAGTAACATTGGACCAATGAGGGATGACACTTAATGGACCTCTAGAGAGAACAATTTAGATGTATTCACTATAAATATAATAGCAAACTTGGTTCCTAACTATTTGTTCTCAGGCACCACCTACGCCAATTTCTGAGACGAAGCCGACCGAGGACATTGATAGGACTGGTGACAAGGTGTTCGCATGTACAACTGAAGTAGTCAGAACTGTGATTCAATTAAATCGAGAAACAAACTTTGCTGACTCAAGAACTCTCGTGCTTTTGATAACAGTAAGTATGAGGTTTGATTTACTACATGCCATTGGTTTTAGAGTAATGGAGACTTTGCTTGGGTGCACATGACACAATGGCGTGATATGCGCATCTAGGGATGTGCTCACGCCATTTTTACGCCATTTTCACGTCCTCGTCGACGTCGCGTCGTGTTATCTAAAACTGTCTAATAGCTTGAAGTCGACGCTGATATTGTGTGCATTTAAGTAAATTCAGGGAATGTCTATAGGCGCCCAGCAGAATGCTAAGAGTAAGTCGAAGCAATGGGTGACTAGAGGGCATGGACAACAGTGGGATTTCCAAATCAACGAAAAGACAATGGAACATTTCGATCAATGGATCGTAATTAGATAGCACTGTTGTAAAGCTATACAGGGTGTCCCAAAAAAAAGGCTACCTTTTCAAATTCAAATTAGCATGTTAATTCAAGCAACCTATTGTATTCAATATCCCATGTGTATAAAACTGTGTGTTTTTACGCATTCGTAGTTCAAAAGCGATAATGAATTTCAAAGAACTACAATAGGTTGCTTGAATTAACATGACACCCTGTAGTGTGATTCAAAGGACCATTACTTCAGACTTTGGTGGTCGAAGATTTTTCTATGTATTTCATATCGTTTTGTATGTAATGTGTAATGTTTTAACGTTATTTAGGAAGTTGGAAAGGCGCTAAGGTCGTTGTTATCAGAAGTCGATAACGAAGTAAAGGCACTACCACAATCTTCACATAAAGAAGTAAGTTTAGCGGTATCGTAATAACCATTTATGTATATAAACTATACCATGTCACTATACCATATTATACCATGCCATAACATACTGTATCATACCACTATACCATACTATATAATACCATACCATACCATACCATGCCATGCCATGCCATGCCATGGCATGGCATGCCATGCCATGCCATGCCATGCCATGCCATGCCATGCCATGCCATGCCTTGCCATCCCATACCATACCATACCATACCATACCATACCATACCATACCATACCATACCATACCACATACCATACCATACCATACCATACCATGCCATGCCATGCCATACCATACCATACCATGTCATACCATGTCATATTATACTCTATCATACCATACCATACCATACCATACCATACCATACCATACCATACCATACCATACCATACCATACCTACTATATATAATTTCTATTGTCAATATATCATTATAATTGATATCACGGTATCAATTCTAGAAACACTTTATCAATAAACATTTCAATAACTATTTTTTCATCGACAGGTTGAAATGGCACATAAAGTATTATCAGCCGACATGGCTGACTTAATTGCTGCTCTGAAGACGGCGCAGAAATACGTCGGCAGCACGTTAGAAGATAGTTATAAAAAAGAAATGTTATCAGCTGCGCATGTGCTGGCTGTGGACGCTAAGCATCTTTTTGATGTTGTAGACGGGGCTCGTCCCCGGGACCCTTAGTGCTCGACTAAGCAACTGATCTGGAGAAAACTGGATCAAGTATCTAGTGAGTTAAAAATGAAGCCGGAGTCAGCCATTACTAAGGGATGAACTGGTAAAATTTCACAACAATTAAAGTAAACAATTAAAAACACTTTTATCACTGTTACGTTGGAAATGTATTGCTTGAGATGCTTAGGCATTTTCCTTGTAAATTTGGTCTTTCAGTAATGGCGCATTTATATTGTCTAGCAATGTTAGGGATATGGCAATAAAAATTTAGTTTGTCTCATTTGAAAGAACTTTTAAAATTATACATAAATCTCCCTTACCGATTTTTCGTATCTTTCTTAGTTCTTGAGATACTTTGACAGAAATAATCATAAACTTAGCGAGCTGTCCGCCATCTTGGATTTTTGTGGATATGCATGTTACGTCACAAGCATGTTACGTCACGGAAGTATTTTATCCAGAAAGCCAATGGTCATTATGAGCCCGAAATTATACTTCGGTCACTATTTCAAATAACGAATTGACTGACAACTTTTTAAACATCTACTAATTATTATTCGGTCACCTAGGAGTAGTTTTATATGGGTAACCCTGCTTGTGATGTCACTAAAACCATCGTTAATGAGATCAAAAATTATCCAAGATGGCGGACAGCTCATTGTTTTAAGTCAAAATATTTCAAGAACTAAGCAAAATACGAAAAATCGGTAAGGGAGACTTATATATACTTTTAAAAGTTTTATTCCCGTATCCTTTAACCTCTATAAACCGGCTTCATTTTGTGCACCAGTTAACAATGGGTTGCCCTATCCAGTGTAACTTTCAGATCAGTGTACTTTGCTTGTATCTAAACAGCATTGACAAGAAATTTGAAGTTGGACGTATTTTATGGAACTTGCTATTTTATACTGCATGTTTTCTCGGTGACTATCATTTGGTCAATGAATGGTACCTCTGCAAATATATCACACACGAGGAGAAAGAGCTTATATAGTGCTTTGAAACACCGAAAAGTGGGTTGAAAACGTGGCGCAAGCTGAGGTTTTTAATGGCTTTGAAGTGTTTTAAAGTCACTGCCACCTTTCCTACTTCGACTGTATGATATAACTTCTCAAACGAACCAGTATTTGAAGAGTATTTGCTGATGTCCGTTGTGTTTGCTCATGAACTATTAATGAGTTTAAGAAAGGTGCATTTTCTTCAACACATTTATCTAAGCTTGCAAGTTCCTGAAAGTATTACTAACTGAATTTTTCTTGTCTTCTCGTAGCACTGCATGTGGTCTACGGAGTGAAAATTTTACCTGCTGTGACAAAAACGTTTACAAATTAGCATAATGTACGCTACTCTTAGCGTGCGATGTTAAACGCATTTCAAGCGAATGGTCGGTCTGTGTTAGCGCGTTTATTGATTGACAAATTAACAGACGAACTGCGTTTTCTTTACTCAAGCTCGTCCAGAAGGACTATCCATTTATTCTCCACCATAAATAAGCCCATGCAATGCAATGAGAAATTTATCTCCGTAGACGACTAAAATGCCTTGTTGTAAAAACTAGAACAAATCTCAGAATGTTTTAAAACGGACCAATTAATGAACGACCTTGTGGACTGAAATGTTAAAAATTACAAAATCTCTATGCTGAGATTTTCAGGAATATTATTGTATAAATTTCAAGTGGAAATATTTTAGTTATATAAAGATGATTTTAGACATTGTAAATTAGGCAATAGTGTGTGTGTTTTCTACAGCCGTCACTACAGTGCATTATATGTGCACTACAGTGTGTATAAAAAAAACCTGAACCCTTTCAAATTCAAATTAGCTATAACGTATTGTAGTAATTTGACAGCTCTAATCTCTCGTCAAATTAATATGCGTAAATTAAAAGACAACTCACAAGTTCTTCCACACATTGCCATAAATATGCGCTGCTCTGCAGTGAACTGACCCATTTTATCCTTTCTGCAGGTCTGAATTTAAACATATTTCTTTTAAATTTTCTAATTTTTATTTCTTTCAGTTTTCTCCCATGAGTATACAAGACCCTGTGTTCTTACCCAACCATTAATTCAAGGCAATTAGAGCTGTCAAATTACTACAATACGTTATAGTTAATTTGAATTTGAAAGGGTTCAGGGTTTTTTTGAGACACCCTGTCTGTATATGGCTACATTTTGTCTAAGTGAAACGTTTGAAGGCCGTTTTCCACTTCAACCGAAACGTAGCGTATTTCTTTGTTTCCTGAGCATTCGGGTAGAACTAATGACTTCGACACACAAAGAAAATTACGTTACGTTACGATATGGTTTGAAGTGGGATTAAACGGCCTTTACATGGCATGGGTCATGTACCATAGAATAGGAAATGACTAGAAGGGCCACTTGAGGGAACTCCTTTGACGACGCTGTGCGCATGTCGCGCACGCATGTTTCATTACCATTTTTAGCCAAGTCAATGCATTTTTGACCAATAAACACGCTGAACTGGCTGGTGGTCCGCATTATTCTGGCCATGCAGATAAACTGCAAAAAATGGGGGTTGCACTGCTGCTGTGCCCTTTTCTTTCATTTCATTTTTTTGATGGTTAGTACGTTTCAGGACAGCATGTGGTGGGTCAACTTCAGAAATGTTGACAACAGCTAGTAAGAGCAAGAAGATTACACTACATTTTTTGTTATCTATTTGCTTCTAAATAGAAAAGTGCATTGCAGTTTGCTACTTTGCTGAGTGTTAAATGATGAATATTGGCATTTGCCATTTGATGATGTTGTCAGAGGACTTTTTCCGAGTATTTGTTATCGTTCTACGTTGTTGGATGCATTAATTAACGTTAATGTTGGACCTGTTTGAACATTACGTTTTAGTAATGTCAAAAATTTCATCCAACATTGTTCAACATGAATCAATAAGGTGATCCTCATCTTACATCTTGGCCGCCATGTTTGATGAATTTCCCTTTTTTGCAATTCAAATAAATGAATAATTATAAGTCCCGCGGGAGATTTAGTCTTTCCTGACTGTGACCCTAATAGCATATTTTCACATAATTGTACCGCGATAAGGCCTTGATGTCTGGCCATGTTTGTGCTATTTCTTTGTCTAACGTCAGGCGAAAAAGTCAGGCCAGATGTTTCAAGCCGCGAATGCAGTAAAAGCAGTCGAAACATGGTAATATGGACGGTAACTATATTTTAAGACTGGTTGTTTCCACAATGTCACTAGCTAGCCGGAAAGGTTTTATACTTTTAAAATTGCTTTCGTTCTCTCCCAGTTTAGCCTTGTGCTTAGTACCTGTTGCTAGGAGCTCTACAATACTCGAGGCTGAGCCCTGGTCAAATGAGAGCAAGAGCTCCACGAGAGTTGACTGGATATTACCACGAGTACCGGTCAAACGAGGGAAAACTCTCATTAACTCTCATCAAAATTAATGCTCAAAAGTTAATGAGAGTTGATAAAAATTGGCGATCAAACGCAAGCGAGCTTCACTTTTCCTTTAGATCCAGTCACCAGTGACCTATTTCACCATAAATAATACATCCTAATCATGCAGTCTTGCTTTTCTTAAGAGCCCCTTAGCCCATTTTCCTGGTAGGCAAAGGTTTTTGAAAATGGTATAATCGGAATCTGTCTGCTTGGAAAATGTATAAACAAGGTCACATGAGCTGAATATGGTTACAATCTGTGAAATGCTCTTCCGGGAAGTCAAACTCTTATTAACATCACATGATCAACATGATGTTAGTTGGGGTTTTCCCAGAACACAAATACAAACTAAACCAGACAACGGGTCAAAGTCTTTGTTCAGGCGGTTCAGCTTGCTTTGCTATATTGAGCTGGCTGTGCGGTATCTTACAAGAATTAATAATGGCTAAATATTTCGAGTATGGTTTCGTTTTTAACATGCTCTTGGCTTGTTGCTTTGCCATACCGCGGATCGGAGATCGTTTAGGTGAGTATAGTCTATAGAATATACAGTATAGTGAGTATACCTGATAATAGATGTGCGTAGTTGATCTTAAATCTTGACGGATTATCTGCTGTCTATATAGCGGTATATATAGGTGAGCTATCAAGAACAATCAATACTTGTAGTTAGCAGACCAAGAGGTAAAATGCACGGCATGGTTTTTTCATGTATCAATCTGGCCAGTGAAACCTTATATAAAACGCCTAGTGGTGCGACGTATGGCTATTACAGCTTCAAAGTTAAAATTGTTGGTGTTCGATATCCACAAAGAAACCCAACGTGGCCAAACAACCACCAAACACAACATGGCCAAAGGACAAAGAAACTCTTGAAAACCTGTGAATGCTAAATTTGTTGTGTATAAGCTCGACGACCAACAGAATAGCTAGCGCCATCTATTTTGGCAATGCCAATGGTTCTGGGAACAAATCATGTCTGGTATTTTCCTGTTCGTTTAATGCAGTATGCATACACATTGTTATAGACGCTCATCCGTGAAGACCACTTACACATTATAGGACTTATAGGTATCACATGCAAAGGCCTCCTGAATAGACCATGGAATAGGCTATGCAACATCGTGCAGCAGATGGTGGTCAAATGGCAGTTATCAGAATGACAAAGTGATATGTAAATTATTTTCATTACTGTATAGTAATATGTAGGTAGTGTTTGGTGGCAAATATGTAGCATTGCCTGCTTCAATAAATGTCAATGACATTCCTGAAGTTGACCACGCCATCTGCTGCCCCGTAACGCTTACTGAAACCTTACAATATTATGAGGGGCTTCAGCTCTTCTTGGAAAACACGATTCACCTTAACTGAATTATTTTCTCTTTACTAAAGGTATCTCTGATTTCGCGTACCTAACAAAAGCTGGTGATATAGACACAGGATGCTTACACAATTTAACAGACAACAATACTGTGACTGACTTTACCTACACGCCTGATCAAGAACGCTCGTTCTTGGTAGACCTTTTTAATACAACTTGTGGCCGTTGGTGTTGGTCAAAGAAAACGGGGTGGGGTGAAAACAGTGCTGTACATCATTGTAATTGGTATGGTATAGAATGCTACAACAACAGTAGTTATATCAAATGGATTGACCTTATTGAAAACGGGCTAGAAGGCCAACCGCCAAATTTTTGGAGATTCAGGAATCTACAAGGGCTTTGTTTGTCGCGTAATAAACATATGACAGGCCACATATCTGATGTAATATCAAGCAATATGACCCGGCTTCGACGTCTATGCGTCTCATTTACAGGGATGTCTGGTCCTGTCCAATGGAATCTAATACTACAGCTTTCTAACCTTGAAAAGTTACAGATTTGTTGCATGAGTACTTCGCTATATGGTCCGGGCCTACCACAAGATATCGGAAGGTTAACCAAACTTCAAGTTTTAACTATCGGTGAAAACATGCAATTGTTCGATGCCGACCTGCCACTGAGCATCAGAAATCTAACAAAATTGTGGTTCTTAGACTTAGAATATGTCAAACTACGTTCAGGAGAACTGTCGTATTTTGACAATATGACTCAATTGCAATATTTACATCTGACCAATTGCGGATTACAGGGAACACTACCTAATGACTTTGGACAGACCCATCCAAATATAATTGAGCTACGTCTCTATGGCAATAATCTAGACGGAGAACTACACTCTTGTTTTCTTGGTTTTGAAAAGATTACTCAGCTTTCCTTAGGTAAAAATCACCTGCGCGGCTTGCTCCCTACTGCATTTAGCAAACTCGAAACACTGCAACTCCTTGACTTATCCAGGAATAATTTCACAGGCTTTGCCGAAAACATGACTTTCAACAAACAACTACAGACACTGTACATTGATCGAAATGTCAACCTGACAGTTGAGGGTAATCTTCTTCTACAAGTGTTACAGCCGTGTAGGGATGATCTACGCATGTTAGTCGCAAGAAACTGTGGACTTAAGGGTGACCTTTCGAGCATACTTTGGAACTTTGGCAAAATTATGTATATCGACTTAAGTCAAAATAATTTGACCGGCTATATACCGACAAATGATGCATATAGTATGGCTTATCTATTTTACCTGACTTTGGCATCAAACAACTTCACGGGCGAGCTACGTAAGAGTTTTTTCGCTCCATTAAAAACACTGACCTATTTGGATCTTCGTGGAAACCGATACATGCAAAGCAAGGCCCCCTTCCGGCTAAACAACTACTTGAATGCTACATTTTCGGAGACGTTGCATGAAGATACATTTAGTTGTCCGACATTGCAATTAACAAGCTCAGGGGGCAGGGCGGATATCGACCCGGGTTACTACGGTTATACGTTGTGCTTTTGTAACAGCGGGTACTATGGATTTAGGAAATATTGCAAGCCCTGTATGAAAGGTGCGTCCTGCGAAGTGGGAAAATCGCCTGTGGATATACTTAAGGAACAAATCGTAGTTAAGATGACCATTCAAAAAGGGTACTGGCCGTGTTGTGGGAATTTTACTAATGTCACTCGAATGGTTAAGTGCAGCCAAGAGGAAAGTTTTGACGAAGAAATTTGCAGTCCGTCTGGAAAATGCAAGTGCGAGCTAAACCTCGTGAATGGTCAACTACGAACATCCTGTAATACGTCATGTATATGTCGCCATGGAAACAAGGGACGATTTTGTTCGCAGTGCATAGACGGCTACTACAAGAAAGGGTCGTTGTGTATCACTTGTCCCGAGTTCCGTAAAAACTTCCCGGTTGTGATAACCGTCTCCTTCGTGGTGTGTTTAATCGGCTCCATTGCGTTGTTGATTTGTTTCAGATATCGTAAAAAGGTTGTCCTTATCCTAATGTTCATGCTAGCAGTAACTCTGATAGTTTTACACCTGAAATCTATAATCCCAGGCTGGTTTTTCGTGATAATTTTTGCCGTGTGGATCTTAGGTCTTTCTGGCGCTAGTGAGAACTTAGAAAGCTTTCTCTGCATCGCCGTGTTCTTTTTTCAGTCGCTCGACGCCATGTTTTCCGACGCCAACATTTGGCCGCAAACAATAGTTCTGCTGAAATACCAGATAACAAACGCGTTCAATTTTGAAATATCTGAACTAACTTGTAGTTTTTCTGAAGCAAACCGTCCTGAAGTTAGCTTTGCTGTAATATTATTACTACCCGTGGCGGCCATCTTGTTAATATGGTTGTTGCATGTTTTTGGGAAAGTAATTTGTTGCCAAAATTTAAGTATTCCAAGTTCCTTATGCAAGCGGTTGAGTATTCAAATTCTCTTATTCGTGTACTTTCCTATAACTTCAAAAACGTTCCAGGCAGTTTTACCCTGCGAACATCGAGACGGTTTATCCTACTTGAAAGTCACACCATGGCTTAACTGTAATGGTACTTCATACAACTGGCTGCTAGCATTAGGGTATGTTTCGTTGGTTGTGTTCGTAATCGGAGTCCCTTTGTTTGTTTTCGCGCCATTACTCTACAAATACTTAGACAGGGAAGGCCAGGCTGTTTCTGACGATACAAATAATTGGTTAAAACCGTTATACGAAGAGTTCAAGAAACCATATCGGCGCTATTTCCCTCTTGTGTTTCTAACTCGTCGTCTCTTACTTGCGGTGTTTCTCACAGTCGTACCAACTACCTCATCCTACCAGGTAATCGGTATGACACTGCTTCTGGTTATTTATATAACCATAACCTTGATCTTCAGACCGTACCAACAATATTCGCAGAGATTCGAATTTGAAACTTTGGCTGACGTTGTTGTGTCTGTGGTTCTGTTACTCTCCTTTGTCGGCTTGGCGTTGTTGCGAGTTTCTCAGAAATTTGATGACTCGCTCGTGTGGTTGATAATTTCTATGAACTGTGTTGTGGTGTTATGTTGCATTGTAGGTATGGTACTGTTGTTTGTCGTCAATCTGTGGAAGTCCACGGACAATGCACAGCCTGAAAATGTTCAGTACGAGCAGATTCCGGATGAAGAACAGTAAAAGAGCTGTATTCCTGTAGAGCATATCAAATGCAGGACGAGACAGCACAAGCACAATAACAAAACAAACCTTTTGAAAATTGCTGATTGCAAAGAAGTTTTATAGTCAGTGTAAAACGCTTCTTCTACAGGATTGTTACTCTGAAAAGGTCAACGCGACCTCGACGATAAAACAAATGTTTTGAAATTGCTAGCGTTGGTAGCAAAGATTTATCACGTCATTGTAAAACGCTACTAGAGAATTAATATGTTGATATCCATTTTCGATACGAGAACGCATCTGTTGAACGACGAGGCAATACAAAAACAGCGACAAAGCGAGCGTTTTGAAATTACTAATTAGTCTAATTGCAAAAAAAAAGATTTAGACAGTGTAGAACGTTACTACTACAAAGTCGACGTCATTCTCTGATGACTATTGCTATATATGCGCGCGCTTCCATTTTAAATATTATGATAAAACGTTTTATATATAGTCGTTTTTATTACTGAATATTACTCAGAAAGCATTAGCAAGTAAAAGTATGGGTTTGTGTAAACTTGGTAATGTAAATAAACTTGATATATCAGAAATATATTGTAACTTCTTGATTATGTACTACCAAACGTGTACAAAGTTGATACATTTTGATTTTTGTGGAAGACAGAAGACATCGAAACAAGATCTATATCTGCATTTTTAATAATTATTTAACCTTTTCACGTACAATAATTATTGAACATATTACACTCCCCTCAGTAGATGTAGTATTTTTCTACTGTTTATAATATTTTTATCTATTTTTTTATCCTATCCCAATGATACTGTCCAACATCCATAGAGAATTACTACTTTTCATTTCATATACAAGAACGATCGGTCAATTATTATACCCAACATTCATGGAAAAATAATTGCTCTTGCAGCAAGTTCTCAGAAATGTTTGGTGGCACAATACAGGAACAAGCTAGCATCGTACAAAGCCGGACGAGTGTAGTAATGTAGAAGACGCTTCTTCCAAATACCCCACGATTTCGCATCCTTCAGTTTCGGGATGGGTCGGTTAAGCAGTGTGATGGGTGTGCCAGACTTGTAGTGTTGTGCCACCCAGTACACAGCATCGTAAATACCATTTTCGGTAGAATTCAAAAGACATTCGCAAAGCTCGTCCTGAAAAGGAAAAATTGTTTACCAATTTACTTAGTCAGAATGGGCCTTCGGTGGCGTAGCCGTTAAAGTGAAGCCCTGGGGGCCCTGGGGAATAGTAAATGTTGTTTCTTAGCCATGTTTCCAGAAGGTGGACAAACCAGGAAACATTGTTTCCTAGCCATGTTTCTCCAAGGTGAGCAAACCAGGAAACATTGTTCCGCAACAAAAATTACATTTGGGAACTGAAAATATGTTTCCCAATATGTTGGGAGACTTTTGTGCTTCACTAAACAGGAAGTTTTGTTTTCGCAACATTTTTTTTAAGGGTGAGAAAGCTGGGAACGAGGAAACATTGAAATTTTCAAACGGTAAAGTGGTCTCAACTCTCAACATAAAATTGTAGCTCATTATAGGCGGCTTAAACTTTGCCAACTTAAAGTTTACCTGTGGAGGGTTCTTCTCAACCGTTTCTTTATACGTCATGAGGACACGTGACCATACGTCATACATATGAAACTTGTGCACAATGCGTTCCGTCGATGACCAGTTCGGTCCCAGTCCGTCATCGTCTTTACCAATGCGCGACAAAATTGCGTCAATAATGTTCATCGTATCCGTAGTGAAATCTTCAGTCATGTGATCTTCTGGCGCATACGGAAGAACCAAGTGACTCTAGGGATAGAATGTACTCAAACGTTTTGGGTTGTGATCAAACGAATACTGCATATTAAAGATATGATATATTTATCTTCAGTTTTTGCGTCATACAACAGTGTAAAACTATGCATTTTTGGTCTAAAAATACAAAGATTAACAAAATAGTTTAACAAAATATTTATCTAAATATCTAATGCGATGAACAACACATAATATCCGGTGTTTTCTCAAAGTAGAATCTACAAAGTCAAGGTTAAGGTTGGAATGTTCAATATATAGAAAACTGACTACAAAATGACCCAAAATATCGCCTAAATCTATAACTGGATTACAAAGCCACAAATTCCTTATTTTTTGTTCCGTTTTACATCCTTCTGTGGTTGTTCATCCTCGTACAGTAAAACACATATTGCCAATACTTAAATAGAAAGGGCAAGGAAAAAGGAAGGCGGCCTGTGTACAGCCACTTCACCGTTCCTGAGTAATCATTGAATACATACCCCATACGACATCAAAAACACGCCATCAAATATGAGTGTAGTCTTATTTTCAAAACAATAAAAAGACAATGGAACATTCCGATCACTGGATCGTGACTCGATGGCACCAGTATTTTTATCTACAGTATTTCAAATCAATAAAAAGACAATGGAAGATTACTACCTCATCGCTGATGTCATGATTGACTGTAGGAACGTTGTTCTGCTCTGTGGCTCGAGGATTGAACATTCGTAATCCTTGGACGGTCATTGAGTGAATGGTATGTGCCACAGTCTCGTTAAAGTTATCAGACATATCATACAAGTGGTAGAGCTCACTGCAGGTGACTTTTGCATCCTTTACTGCTGCGCTTTGTGCCCCAAGAACACAAAAAACGAAGAATAATCCAAGAGATAACATCACTGTGCAATGCCAAAGTGCTCGTTCTTCAAAGATAACGATACTTCAGACTGAGCTAGCTCTCATGAGACTCACGAGGTGTGTGCAGCCGAATCTGCCCTGACTTGTTTAAGGCTCAAAATTTGTTTATCTCACTTTTCATCACATTGCAATTAACCTACTCAAATGATCAATACATACAGTGGTCAGGGGTCATCAGAGCGCTGCACCGGAATCTCAGGGTCGCAGGTTCGGTTGCTGCCGGAGGGCCTATACTTACATTTCTTGCAACTGTTCCTGGTTAGGTATTAAAATATGTATGTAGTGTTCTTCTGAAAATTTCACGCCACAAAAAACAAATAACCCTGTACTCGTTTGCTTCATTATAATTAACTGTAGGAACGTTGGTCTTTCATTTTGTTTTAAACTTCAATATTTGTTCAGTGTGTCAATATTTGGGCTGATATGCCTGAACAGGCATCGTCAGATTTCTAGATCGTTGCACTACCCATTGCGCTATCAAGCCACCAGAGATTGGAAGCGAGTTTAAATTTTATCCAATTTAAGTGCACCAAATATTTTCTTGACGACTTAACGCTTGTCTTCGAGGACGTGCAGCGTTTCAATTCCATTTCAGAATCATCCTCAGAGACAGAGATATGATATTAAAATCAGACATTGCAGAAACCACGAAAAAAATCGCTTTCTCGAGCCCGCGGGATTCGAAAATTGTTGCTGTTCCACACTCCCAACCCGGTTCGATTCTGTCATATGAAGAGAGAATAATAAATTCCTATTTTTCGAAAACAAACTGCGTGTCCACGAAGGAAGATGCCACCTGTTTCGACGGATTGCTATACCTGCATCAGTGACTTTGTGAACTCGAGTGGAACAAAATTTAAATATTATTTATCTACAGAAAAGTTAAATTTTAGTTCTTTCGAAAATATAAATTTGTTACTATAGTTGTGGGAAATTTGGATATTTAGGTTATTAGCTGAAGAGTGACGATCCAAATTAGTCAAGGTAAGAAAATGAGTAACATTAAACTACCTTTTAAATGACTGTAAACTTGAAGTTATAAGTTTAAAAAATATAAGATATCGTTATATATATATAGCATTATTCGCTACACATTGTTAATTGATTGATTGGCTAATTGAAAACTAGTTGTATAGTGTTGTAGCTATATGTGTTGGATATATAGCATTATATAGGGAAAAAGATTTGCCGATAATGTATTTGGCTTGACAAAAACTAGATCAGTGTAAGCTTGTAGTTCTACACAACAAGCAAGTAAATCGCCGAAGATAGGTGGTAAATAAGCTTAGAAATTAACGGCGTCTAATTGCATGACTTTTCCCAGAGAGAAACATTGCATGAACTATCTTTCCTACCCTCTCAAGGTGACGAAAAATACCTACCTATATAGTGGTGTCTGAATATCACCATGCAACAGCTTCTCAACTGTGCTTGGGCATGTATCGTTATATGTGGACTTCTTGTCTTGGAAACCGCCCTAGCAGATGATGGTAAGCGCCCAGATATTGTTATTCTTTTAGAATTACTGTATTTAATTAATTAATTGTTGGTTTCAGTATAAGCGTTACGGGGCAGCAGCTGGTAGTCAAGTTCAGAAATGTTGAGAAATACATCCAAATACAAGATTACTGCATGCATCTTACGAAAAGAATAAACAGTATTTTCTCATTCTGACCACTGCAGGTTGAGCACCATCTGCTCCACGATAAAGCTTTCTGAAATTCACATATGAGATCTTATTCTTCACAATTGATAAATATAATATAAAGATCCGTTAATTTATTAAATCAGCTTACTGAAATCCACCTATGAGATCTAATTCTTCACGATTGATAAATATAATATAAAGATCCGCCGTTAATTTATTAAATCAGACATACATCAAATATGCTTCATTATGACTCGTTGATCTTCATTTAGAAAGTGGGACTGGAAGAGGACTTCTTATCCACAATGCATTTCGTAAAAAACACCATGTTGCTCCGCTAATCTGGAACACAGAGTTGGCAGATCGCGCCAACAAGATGGCGACGGAAATGGCGACTAAAGGAACATTGGATGTTGCTCTAGTTAAATCCGTCACTAAATATGGTGAAAATGTCGCCCGAATATCAGGTACATGATTGTTCAGTTACAGTGACCAGAGATAACTATATTTATTTTCTCACTCTGATAACTGCCTGTTGACCATCATCTGCTGTACGATAGTGCTTAGTCAAACCCACCAAAAGCAGTGCACACTTACTACCGTCCTTCTATTTTCTAGATCCCAGTTCAACTAATGCCGCCAGCTGTGACAGTGCGTTTGAAGAAGCTGTAAAATTGTGGTACAATCAAGCAAAGGGATATAGTTTTGCCGCTCCAAGTCTTGATTCTGATACAGATACATTTACTCAGGTAATGTATCACCATCTACTGCACGATATTGTTTAGCCGTGAAAGCAACCTATGTTATCTCTTATATTTCAATTCGTCTTGCATAATACTTTACTCCCTTCCATACTATTTTATTCTATTCCATTACATTTCATTCTATTTTTCTACTCTATTCTCCCTTCCATTAAACTACTGCCCGATTCAATTTCGTTTCGTAGGTCGTATGGAAAGACGTATCCGAGCTGGGGATGGGCTGCAGTAAAAGTCCCACGAAAAACGAAGTATACGTCGTAGCGCTGTACAACCCACCTGGAAACATCCCAAGCAAGCTTCGCTCTAATGTGCTGGATCCCACAGGAAAATCGTCAGACGATTTATATGGGAGCATCGCGAAACGATTTCAAACTTTTAAACATAACAAGAAACAGTCACAAAATTGAATTTTTTATTGTGCTATGGTGCTACACAATGAGTGACTGGGATTCCTGGAGAGCAATAGACTTTCCAAAACAATGAAAGGACACTGCAAAACTCGACCCATTATATTTGTGTCTGGGTACTGCTATTGTTATTTTAATTCCTGCAAAAGGGCCGACATCATTGACTCAAAGTCTCGAACCTCTCCTCAGCAGAGGCTTTAAAACCCGGAACTGAATGTAAGGGATGACTAAAGACTGTGTTAGATTATTTTTCTAACACAGTCTAAATACTGTGTCGGGCATTATTTTCTTAGTTAGCCAACTTGTAACAAGTGACGAGTGATTCATACAACTACAAGTGAAAGATAAGCAAAATGAAAAATAGAACGGACATGGGACAAGTGATGCTGTGTGAATTGATTAAAATTTTAAATTAGTATTTATATATTAAGTAGTTGTTTTATATTTTCTATGGGTCCATATCCGTAGTTCACAGCTCTTAAAGCATTTTTACAAAGGTTGAATAAATCACTATCTGGTTGATAGCGTTATCCGGTTTTATGCAACCGGCCCCTGGTCATCTACAGTCCTACAATCTTTAATATTTTTACTGTCTTGATTTCTTCACAGCTTTCCTCCGCGCCGTACGGCTCTTCTTTGAGCTCATAAAGTTCTTAACAAAGTTCTCTTCTTCTTGTGCGTTCTTCCCAGATTTTCTTTCCCCTTTGAATGAGAATTCTCCCGGAATGCGAAACCCGGCATTCTTAATTCCTGGCTTTTCAAACGGCGCGTTAAGTAGATGTTTATCCATTGATTTGCCATCTGCAACGTCGTTTACAAACCGTTGCGTCATTGGAGCTAGGGGGGACTTTTCCATGCCAACTCCCATCCCTAAACCCAAGTCACTTTTCTGACCGGGTAAGAGGCTTGGATTGAGCGCAGCCTGGGGGGAGACTTGTGGGGAATCGCCGCCTCCCATTGCCTGAAGTCCATTGACGTCACCGTTGCCTAGCAACATGCTGTTGAGTCCTTGTCGGTGTGTGTTCATTACAGAAGGGGTGTCTTTCATTTGGTATTCGGGCCATTCGTTGTTGGTCATACTTACACTTCCATCAAGGTTGTACCGCTCACCGTACCCGGCTAATATTTCGCCTTTTTGTTTCCCGGCAATATTTGTCGGTTGATTGGCACGCTTCGGGCCCAAAATGTCCCCTAAGTTCTGATCAATCTTCGAGATCTGCATCGCTACACTTGGGTCGAGACCTTGCCGCGCGAGGTCCTCTGTTTCAAAGAAATAATGGTGATGTACTTTCAAAGGGTGGTGAACTAAATTTTTAATCAAATTAATGGCTTTAATGATAATGGCTTTAATGAGCTTGGAAATTGTGCACGTGGTACATCATTACGTAAATCTTGCATCTTGTCAACAAGATGTGTTCGCAACAGACTTGTAGCAAGTTTATAAAGGAGTTGTATCTGTCAAGTTGCTACAATGTTGTCACTAACAACTTGGTATTAATTGTTGGAACAACTCGTAGCAACTCTGTAGCAAATCTGCAGCAGGCCAGTAACAACTTGTGACAACCTGTTAACAAGCTGCATTGGAACAAGCATTGCAAACACATGACCTGATATTGGCTTGTTGGAACAAAATGTAAAAGGTCTGTTGAGTTGCCAATCTTGTAGCAAGTCTGCTGCAGGCCTGGAAACAAGCTAACACAACCTGATATAGGCTTGTTGGAACAACCTCGTAACCAGTCTGCTGCATGTCAGTAACAAAGCTTTTTAACGATGAGATATTAAGGTAGTATACTTGGTTTATACTCACGAGTTTCAGAGGTGACTCCAGAATTCATGAACATGTCATTCATATTGTCAAGTTTATTTATTTCATCGAGTTCATCGCGATTTAAGGCTGAGGGATTTCGCACCAGATCTGAGAAAAACGACATAAATAAAGAAAAAGGATCAAAATACCTAGGACATCACTGAGAGCAACGTTTATACAGGGATGTTCTGACAATATTTACACTTATTTTCACATTTGGATGTTTGGGAGAAATAAAGATTCTTGGGTTTCTCAGCTTTGTCTATTTTTACTTTAAAATGTTCTAAGCCTCTCAGATCATAAAATACTCATGCTTCTGCAAAATTGTACTCACCGTCAATGTTCTGTGTTGGATGAAAATTAAATCTTTTTATAGCTTTTTCATGCGCCACTGTTAAAGAAATATAATTGATCAATGTCATCATTTAGATGGTTACAAACTAAAAGTTAGCACCAAGAGATGAATATGGAATCTAATATAATGTTCTCACACGAAGTAGATTTAAACAACGTAACTTCCAGTGTTTTTTACCTTCCATTTTCTTGTGAAGCAATCCATGTTTTCGCTTTGGCCCTGGACATAAGTAGAAATGAACAGAGCTAAATTAGGACTCACTGAGCGACTCTCATAACGATGTAGAGATATATTATAGTTATTTAGTTAAGCGCTTTGTTGCTTTTAAATGTATATTTAGCGCTTTTAGTTAACTCAAAACTTTACAGCTATATAATTGATCCTACCTGCACGTACTGTAAAACAATGAACAGCAAAGGCCACAAAAAGAAGATAAAGTTTATATGCTAACATAATCAGTTGTTAAATTGTCCACGGCACTGATTTTGCTACACATACACTCTACAGCTCAGCAACTCTCGTGAATAAATAAATAAACGACCTGCTGTTAGCGTTTTTTCGCCAAACTAACCTGACCTGAAAAGTTAAGCTGCAACTTAAAAAACATAAAAAATATTTTTTCTTCTAGCGAAAATTACTGTGGGATTTTAGAAGCAAAACCAGCTTTAATTTTAATCATTATGAAGTGGGAAATAGTTAAAACCTTAAGCTATGTTTTGCCCCATCAATACGCTTCTAGCAAGTACTTATCATACAATTGACCAAGCGTTTAGGTCTTTTACGCTTCAATGCGTATTTAGCATTTTTTGCGGATTCGCAGTCCAGTCAAATCACTGATCTCATAATGTTACCAGAGCTCTCATTGACGGGTGGTCCACTGTAGAGGTCTTGCCCGACTTGTTACCACGAACAACAAAACAATATGTCGGATGCACGAATATATATTGTATTGAATTTGAATAATGTTTTTTGCGCTTTCTTCTGGATAAATATTGAAAGAAAGGACTAAAATATATTGTCTAATATGTCAACTTTTAGTACGGATCCATCTTAAAGGCATAAAGGACTTTAGTGATGTAAAAAAGACTACCTTTTTGAAGAGAGTTGAATGTTTGTGCTCAAGGATAAATTCTGTACACTATTGTGTCAAACCGTCAAAATTATTTGATTAATTGTCAGGTATTGGATTTACTTAGTGAATTTACTATATTGGAAGTTGGTATTTTGGTCAAACTATCTTGAAATAGTTCTAAGTTGTCTGGTTTTCTGTGTTGTACTAGCGAAGAATTGATTTTATACAGTGTCAAAGGGTGTATGTTTTTACAGTTGATATATACTAGTACTGAAATATGACAAAAGTGGATGATATACAAAGTTTTATTGCTGCACAAAAGCAAAGGATTGAACAAGAACGGTCTGGCTTGGGTCAGCCAAGTATCAGTCATCGAAATGTGAGTGAAATATGGTAATACATAATGATGCAGGGTGGTTTTAAAATACCTGGTTTGTCTATTCCATGGTTTGTGTCTGAACTACCTGATTAGCTGAATAGATCACTAAACTGTAACAAAGGGCCTTTGCTCAAAATGTTGAAGTGTTTTTAATTATTGTCAGTTCAGACACAAACTTGACAGCTTATTTAAACATAGTGCAAAATGTAATTTTGGCATTGCAAACCTTGAAATCTTGAGATCAGCATGTATATTGTATGTCTTTCTATAAATGCTGTAGCCAAAAAGTCCCAAATTGGTCACATAATGCTTCGTTTTTCGTCCGAAGGTTACGCAAATGAATCATGAAAAAGACTATAAAATGCCACAAGACAATAGTACCAAGTGAGTATATTACTGTGATGTACTGAACAATCATTGTCGAAAATATGATTTGCACACATTTTCTAATTATAAAATGTAAATTTAGTGTGACAAGGCAAGAACAACGAAAAGGTATGTATAATATTTGAATCTTTCCTGCAATTACTTTGTTGTAGACAATAGCTTAAAACCTGTGACATACCTTTGTTTATTTATTTTATTTTAATAGCTTAGCCTTGTACATACAAATATAACGGCTGGGAATCCGCAACAGCGTGAGCCAATTACTGCGGCCCCATTAAGAATAGAAATCACATTAGTACACATACGATAATAACACAGGAAAAGGTTATTTCACTGGCCTCAGAATGACGTAATAACCATTAACCACATTACAAATGCTAAATCCTTAACTTAACCCCAAGCCAACATTGGTTTAAAACCAATCTTGAAGAAAAACGGTCACTCAGAGGTCAGCGAAATTAACCCCTTCTAATAACATGCAACAAAACATAAATAAGTTACAGTCACAGTACAATTCTACATGCAGCACGAGATTGGACTGGCCAGACTACGAACAGAATTACACTTTAGGCAAATTGTTTATGTCCATCTATGTTCATGCAAAACTTTCATGTTTGTCAACAGCAGCATCTGATGCTGATTAGCTGAGCTGATTGAAACTTTCAAATGCCTGTTACAAACGTTGGAGATTTACATGAGAATAGACAACTTCTGACTATAAAGAGAGTGAAGTAATGATAATTTCATATTTAGCACCAAAAGAAGATACCTCATTACCTAGCTGTCTTCAGTTGGGTTCATATGAAAATGTTCAGGAAAAATTACGAAAGGAAAGAGCTGAGGAATACAGAACGTTTTTGGCTGAGGTACAACATCATTGCTGCACATTCAGCTTATAGATAATACATTACATCATTGAAAGAATAAGTTACTGTATATTTAACTTATGAATTATTAAATTTGTCTACATTTGTAAAGCATTGTGTTGTATGTTTTTTAATGTTTAGAAAAATTACAGAGCCACTGGTCAAAAATCCCCCAGAGATAAGCCAGTGGAAAAGGTATGACGTTAACATGAAGTGTTCTTTAAAATAAAATTATTTTAGGATATATTTGTAGTGCATAGTCAAGAGATGGACAGGGGCTTAGCCAGAGGCCAGTCCACCCATCTTTTGGACGGCACAAAACTCCAGTGTTTTGTCTTCATTTCATTGCTACAACGTACAGACTTCAAATTTGCTAAGATATTTAACAATAGATCATAGATGATTAAGCTTGTTTCACAGCAACTAGCAAAAATTGAGTGCATTTCCGGACTTTCAGGGGACTCAAATTTCAGTAGACGGGTAAACTACGAACCCTGGCTAAGTCTCTTGAGATGGGTGAACTCACCCTGGTGAAAATCCTGAACAGGATCCCTATAGAGGGATGAATTCCCTCTATAGGGATGATCCCAGGGATGAATTTACTGGGGGTTGCAGGGGGGGGTGCACACCCCTCCTAGCCTTGGCCAAGGGGGGTGCAGGAGGGGTGCCAATTCCCATTTATCAAACAAAAATATAATATTGAGCCATTGATGGGCCTTTTTGACCATCTAGGCCATCTTAATTTAAATAATTTTCTGACAAGATAACTCCCTTGACCCTGTAGGGGGTCCTCAGTGATGATTCACCCTTCCTCGGTCACCGACCACGTCCTGCTTCATGACCAATGCCCACTTAGCACCCCCTATCAAATCAAGCTGGATTCATCCCTGCTTTACAGTTCTTCAATATTATTCCAAATATGTATCTATATCTTGCATGGATAATTTCTAAATGTGTGCATTTTCATTTCTGAAACTATATTTTTAGAGAAGACAATTAGACGATTCATCAGATCAACGAAATGCGTGGCGAGGTATAATGACGTTTTCCATAAAAAGCATTTTAAGGACACTAACGCCTGTATTCTAAAAGCTCACTCACACTCACACTCACACTCAAAGAGTGGATGCTCAATCTGAGCTTCCCTTGAGTGTCAGTGCTATTTTTGAATAGCTGGAGGGTGAGTACTCACATAGTATGGTACGGCACTAACCCTCCAGCTATTCAAAAATAGCACTGACACTCAAGGGAAGCTCAGATTGAACCTTCACTCTTTGAGTGTGAGTGTGAGTGAGCTTTTAGAATACAGGCGTAAATGTTTGACATAATGTTTATTTTGAACAAGCGCAAAGCTTGTTTCTACTATTTTGATAGCCTGTGTAGCGGCGCTATAGGGGGGTAGGGGGGGGGGGGGGGCTAGTGACTCCAACCCTAGCCCTCCCCCCCCCTAGCGGCGCTACGCATGCTACTATTCTGATATTCTGACATGCGTGCTTATTCTAGCTGCTGCCCGACCTCAGAAGACATTGGACGAACTATATGATGCGTATGAAGAACTTCTGGAGAGAAAACGGCAAGATGAAATAAAATACAGGTTAAATACAGGTTAAATACAGGTTAAATACAGGTTAAATACAGGTTAAATGCAGGGTTTCGAAGAAATATTCTAACACTCATGCGTTCGCATTCCGAGCGTGTCTTCGATTCGATTGGAACACTAATTCAACGCAATTTACAACGCGTTTGAAGCGCAAGAAGAACGCAAAAAGAACGTGTTGCACGCGCGTTTTCTGCCAGGTTATTTCTGAGCAGTTCCATGTGAAGAATAAACTCCAATCAAAATATATAAACGCGCTATTTTTCTCAAACCAAAAAGTGGTCGTCACACAAACATGCAAATCGCTACTGTAATGCGCTGTATTATTTTGGTGTTGTGTATCTTAATCTTCATTTATAATGCTTCGTTTTAGAGGTGCAATGGATGATCCGTACTTAGACTCAAGGTAAAGTCTGTATTTTGAGCCACATACGTTTTCAAATACTACGATAGAGCTGACAGTCTAATATAAAAAAATTATGTACTGTGTGTCATTTCAAGTCATTCAGTAGCTTAGTTATTCCATTAGTTTATTGTTTTTTTTATGCAATGTTGTTCGCAACTTCTCTTCACAAGTCTTCAACCATTTTCTCTTTCAGACATGTACGTTTTGAAGACGAATCTCGACGTAAAACACAAAGAGAGTACGTATATCCAAACGCTGAAGAGTATATACCATAACACTAGCATATAGAAAACCTAGTGGAAAATTGACTTTGATCTAGGGTTTCATAGTTGAATGCAGTGGTTGAATGGTATATTTACAATATCAAGTCACATACTGCCTATATTAATTGCTATATTTTCACCTGCATTTTAAAATATATTTGTAGACCATGGTTAGAGAATGGCACTCGACGTCGATGGGATCATCCAGACAAGGACTTCAATCGTATGGCAGGTGGAAAGAGACACAGTAATAATGAATTCGAAGATTCAAGAACTTTAGAAGATTTCCAAGAAAGATCACGTGGTAGAAGACAAGACGTTCCAGACGACAGAGTCTCTAGATCAGCACCACCCACAGCTATACCATTGTTCGGAGGTAAAAACTCGTACCACTGTACCACTGTTTGGAGGTAAAAACTCGTACCACTGTTTGGAGGTAAAAACTCGTACCACTGTTTGGAGGTAAAAACTCGTACCACTGTTTGGAGGTAAAAACTCGTACCATTGTTCGGAGGTAAAAACTCGTACCACTGTTTGGAGGTAAAAACTCGTACCACTGTTTGGAGGTAAAAACTCGTACCACTGTTCGGAGGTAAAAACTCGTACCATTGTTCGGAGATAAAAGCTCGTACACTGTTTGGAGGTAAAAACTCGTACCACTGTTCGGAGGTAAAAACTCGTACCATTGTTCGGAGGTAAAAACTCGTACCACTATTTGGAGGTAAAAACTCGTACCACTATTTGGAGGTAAAAACTTGTACCACTGTTTGGAGGTAAAAACTCGTACCACTGTTTGGAGATAAAAACTCGTACCACTGTTTGGAGGTAAAAACTCGTACCACTGTTTGGAGGTAAAAACTCATTATTGATAAAATGAGAACGATGACTCACGACGTTCTAATGTCAGTGAAGCCTGATGTTCATTTTGACGTGACGGTCGCTAGCGTATCAATGTGACCAATGTAATAGATTGTCCATATTTCTCTGGTATTAGTAAAGACTGATTTGCATACAGCACATAAAAGAAACGATAGTTCGTGACTATTTCACATTGGTGACCTTGAGTAGAAACTAGAGTTAAGATTTTCTTTCTCTCTATTGTATGTAATTACTTTTATATTCTTGGTAAATATGTATTTCCTCTGCGTTTAGAGCACGACATGAGTCCTGAAGTAAAACACCAACGACAAACGAAATATCGCGAGGAACTTCAAGCACAGATAAAGGAACGAGAACTGCAGAAGAAACGGTAAGATTGAGACAATCTTGTATTAATTATTCTTTTCAAAAACTGAATACGTGCACATTATAGGATAAAGTGTGGTTTTAGTTGATATTAATACCCAACACGCTTTTATGTTTTTATTCAGGGAGAAAAATCACATGTTTGTAGATGATTCAAAGAAGCACGACACTGGGTTAAATGCTTTGGTATGTTTGATTGTTTTGTTGGAGTGATAAGTTATATTAAGTGATATTATTATATCAGTAATTAATTGTGTAAACGTGATTGATTTACTTACAATGGATATTTAATTACCTCGTGCGTTGTATATTTTTCCACAGATGAATGGAGAGCCAAGTCCTGGTAGATACCAACCTTCATTTCCAAGAAATGACCAACCCAGAACTGACCAACAATTTC
Organism: Trachythela sp. YZ-2020; assembly: GCA_016169945.1. NCBI lineage: Eukaryota > Metazoa > Cnidaria > Anthozoa > Malacalcyonacea > Clavulariidae > Trachythela > Trachythela sp. YZ-2020. The sequence continues at coordinate 7,242,193 of JADLSH010000389.1, forward strand.
AAGCTCCTCCAAATCAGAGATACCAACCTACTCTCCCACAGACTACCAATCGTCTACCTCTCAATCAGATGGCTTACGATCAGCCTTACAATTACTCGTACTTGAATCAACCTTTAAACTATCCTTCAAGTTTATTGTCCACTGGTCCGCCCTTGTCTACTTTGAATCCATCAGCAGGCTTGTTGGGCGGGTATTCTACTTCACTTCGTGGTAAGAAAAACCAATGAATTGCTGTGTTGTTTATTTAAATTTGTTTAAAATTACAAAAAATAACTGTTGCGTCCGTTTTATGACCGTTACACTCGTTTCCATCATTAAGCTCAGTGGTTTCCACACCCGCCAGACTCGTCACCATATTCGCCACATTCTTCTTTAATTCGCCAGATACTTCTCTATATTCACCAGATACTTCTCCATATTCGCCAGATACTTCTCCATATTCACCAGATACTTATCCATATTCGCCAGATATTTCACCATTTTCGCTAGGTTCGTCTCCATATTTGCCATATTTAGCTGCATATTCGCCCTATTCCTCTCCATATTCACACATTCGCAACTCTTAACCATTTATTATAGAACCATTTAGTGGGTACCAACCCAGCTGGGCAACCGACAACACTGGACTCGGACAACGTACCAGTGGACTGGGTGATACAGGAGGAATGGGAGATAGAAATCCTGCAGTGACATCACGACTGAACCAAAGTAATGGACTCTTGGATAAAAGTTTATCAAATACAGGGTTTGGGGGTTTTGGTGCATTGCCTCAAACTGAAGCTGCCAAAGAGAAAGATAGGAACAGACAGCAATCGTATCGTGAGGAATTAACACGACAGGTTTGTTCAATACGGGAACCTAGAACTTGACACTTGCGTTTCTACACTTCTACAATGAATGGGCTGTTCTATGTATTATATGTAACTGTCGCAGATTACATTACAGGTGTATGTACCACAGAATACCGCAAAAATTTACATGTTCCATATCTTTTGTCAAATATATATGATGTGGCTATTTAATATTTTTTAGTATAGTTTATCGATATATTTTTTCTTCCTGGGGGTTTTTGGGCTAGATTTCATAGACTTAAATATATATTTTTTAATTGAACATTCTGTGGAACAAACTCTAATGTACCACAGAATACCAGTGCAGAGATAAATAAGCAACGGTTTATCAAATTGTACCAGGATTTGGTGTGTCATGTTGTGTGATAATACTGTAGGATATTACTGTAGGATGGTACCGTGGTATTCTGTGGTACATACACCTGTAGTATACATACCCAGTGCAGCCGGGCTGCATGCGGAATTGCAAGGCGCTATAATTAAAGATTTTCCTGAATTTAAGATTTGGAATTCCAACATATTTCACCCGCAATTAGTTTCGTCATTTATGGGTATACCCGTCACCCGTGGAAAATTGTCATCAACGACATACCCCTGAAGAACTTAATTATATGGTAGAGTGCCCGTGACGATATCTAGCTACCATCGACAGTGGTTACGGATTTTAAATGGAATAGCCCATTTTAATAAACTAGTTCAAATCTAAAACCTGGATGTTGATTATTTAGATGATGGAAAAAGAAGCGCGAAAGAAAAAAGATAAAGAAGAAGTTGAAAGGTAGAAATGAAAATTTGATTCTAGCCATATTTTTCTGACAGACAGAGCATAGAGCATCTACATATATTATTCAGCTCACTCCCCGTCGAGGCTTTTCAGTGACCAATTACAAGTATTTCGCTTACCTATATTACGTATACTTAGCCTACACTATATATTTTTACAACAATTGTGATATTACTTTCCTAATCTGTATATCCTAACCCACCCAGTCAGCTTTCCCTGTGGAAGGAAACCGGAGTGCCCGGAGAAAACCCACGACTTTCGGCAGAGCGTTGACTTACTCTTTTCACATGAGTAGAGTCCCCAGCGAGAATCGAACCCACAGATGCATAGAGCATCTACTCGTAGAAAGTTATTATGTATAATATTATATATTCTTTTGTTTTCTTTTCTTGGTTTAGATATAACTTGAAACTTGAACGAGAATTGGAAGAGTATAATCCATGGGGCAAGGCAGGTGGTGGAGCACCATTAAGGGATCAGACTGGGAAATTAGTTTGTAAGTATAAGCTCTATACCAATTAGAAAGGCAATTAGCGAGAGTGCAGCTCATATTTTAAAGCCATTATCACGGGAAAGATCGAGAAGATATGTTTTTAATGAAGTGTTGGTGGCACAATGGTACTAGTACATGTGCCTTTCATCTCTGCAACCGGCATTAAATTCTTGCATTACGCAGTTATGTGATTATAATTTCGCCTCATTTGTGCTCTCAGTATGACTCTAGCAATCACCGGGTACTCTGGTTTCCTTCTGTAGCTTAAACTAGTCAACTAAGGGATGATCCTTCCTGGACTTCTAGGGAAAACAGTATAGAACTGGAAAAGCTATCCAGTATAAATAGAGTTAGTATATGTATCTATTTATCTATCCCGTAAATGAGCTCTGGCATATTTAGCGTATATGTACCTTATATGAACTTTCTTACAATTTTTTACTTATAATTTCCTTGTAGCTGACCTTCGTCAAATGCATCAGTATAACAAAGAAGGAACTATAATCAGTCCCAGAGATCGAGGAAAAACCGCTGAACTTTCTCTGGTTAAAGAAAACCTTCACACTTCCACTGAAATGAAGAATGCAGGTAAGATGTTGTCGAATTATAAACATAATCACACTAATTAGTGAAGTGAATTGACCTTATTTAAGCAGGGTAATCCATCGTCTAGTCCTGGCCCCAATCAGCTACAAAGGCTGGTTTCCATATGGGCCCCACAATTTCTTTATTGTTTTATTTGTTTATTTATCTTTATGTATATTTTATAGCAGTTAGTCCTGCGTCCAAGATGAATCAGTTCCAGCCTACGCCTATGCAAACGGCAAATGTGAGTTTTGTTAAGCTCTCGATTCATTGTAGTATGTAATCGTGTTAATCAAATCGTTTTTGGTTATAGCCTGCATGCAATAAACACAGGTTTCCAGTGTTGGTAGTATTGTACAATAAGCTGTCGTGGTTTGTGTCTGAACTACCTAAAAAGATATCTCAAACGTGGAGGTTCAGTGTAGGTAGTATTCTGCAATAAGATGCCGTGGTTTGTGTCTGAACTACCTGAAAAAGATATCTCAAACGTGGTGGTTCAGTTTAGGTAATATTCTGCAATAAGCTGTCGTGGTTTGTGTTGGAACTACCTGAAAAGATATCTCAAACGTGGTGGTTCAGTTTAGGTAGTATTGTACAATACGCTGTCGTGGTTTGTGTCTGAACTACCTGAAAAAGATATCTCAAACGTGGTGGTTCAGTTTAGGTAGTATTCTACAATAAGCTGCCGTGGTTTGTGTCTGAACTACCTGAAAAAGATATCTCAAACGTGGTGGTCCAGTGTAGGTAGTATTCTACAATAAGTTGCTGTGGTTTGTGTCTGAACTACCTGAAAAAGATATCTCAAACGTGGAGGTCCAGTGTAGGTAGTATTCTACAATAAGTTGCTGTGGTTTGTGTCTGAACTACCTGAAAAAGATATCTCAAACGTGGAGGTCCAGTGTAGGTAGTATTCTACAATAAGCTGCCGTGGTTTGTGTCTGAACTACCTGAAAAAGATATCTCAAACGTGGAGGTCCAGTGTAGGTAGTATTCTACAATAAGCTGCCGTGGTTTGTGTCTGAACTACCTGAAAAAGATATCTCAAACGTGGTGGTCCAGTGTAGGTAGTATTCTACAATAAGTTGCTGTGGTTTGTGTCTGAACTACCTGGAAAAGATTAGAAAAGCCACTTCGACGTTTTTTCGCTAGTAGTAGCTGAGTGTACTACTTGACTCCTGACAAAGGACCTTGTAGTTCTGACACAAGCCACGGCAGCTGAAGTTCACTCACGCTGCGTCATCATGATGTGTGGTATAACAATATTTCTTCTCTGTAAATAGGATGGTGTACAAAAGAATGCTCAACAAGAATACAAAGAATACCTTAGACAGCAGGTCAATGAATTGAATTATTTTAATATAGGCTGCCTTCTTAAATTAGTAAAACGTAAAGCAAGTTACTTAAGCAGAAAATGAAAATGTACATTTCTAGGTGGAGGATAAACAACGAAAAAAGAAAGAGGAGGAAGATCATCTCCGAGAAATGGAAGAACGTCAGGTACATAATGTAAAATATATATATGTTATTTACCGGTTGCGAGGTCCGGATGAGAAAAACTGTGCCCGAGGTCTTGAAAACGGCCCGAGCCCGGAGGGCGAGGGACGTTTTCAAGACCGAGGGCACAGTTTTTCTCATCCGGACCGACGCTGCCGGTAAATAACGTGTTTATTTTTTATCATAGGTAAAATTTAAGAATTTATTAAAATTGAAAATTCCAGTGTAGCGAAATAATTTGAGATCAGTGCAATTGTGAATTCAAAGCGAGGCTGACAAAACTTGAACGTTAAAAGAAAACACGAAGACGAAAACTCAAGAAAACTGGCAAGAAACTCACAAAAAAACAGTTTCTGTAAAAATGTACACGATATTTTTTAATATGGCAGTAGAAAAGCATAGGAATGAAAGGTTTTGGCCTGGTTTTCTGGTATTCCGTGTTTCTTCGACAAGGCTATCTTCGTGTTTACTTACTTTGGCCATAAAACTCATAAAGTGAATCATGCAGTGAATGCATGTGTTTTGACTTCGATCAACCAGTCCTTGAAACTCCCGAAATTTCAGGTCGGCAAGAAATTGCCGACCTAAAAGCGATAATTCTCAGTCTAGGTCGGCAAATATTTTCAAAACAGATAGACAATATCCAAATGAAAATTTAATTTGCTTGCTGCAAATACGCGTATTTATAAAGAGCAATTAATTGCAATCAATGCCAATAGCAAACAAAACAACTAACAAAATGTATGAACTCCAATCGAACAGTGCATGTAGGCTACATATAGCATGAGCATGCAAATTCCATTGACAGCCAATGACAAGATCGTGAGCGCTAAAATATTTGCCTATTCACGGGAAATATATATGCCTAGCTATTTGCACGGAAAATATTTGCCTAGCTAAGGTCTTGTACTCTTGTTGCTGTATATTTAGTCATTACATGTTAAGATTACAGTACTTTTACATAATACTTCAAGTGTCAATGTCTGGAAAATCTTGCACGCTACTCAACACTTGCAGTAACAAGATGCTCACTAGACACTATAATTAAGCATTTTTTTACTAAAACAATGCTTGTTTTAAACCTGTAGACTATAAATACGCAAAAACAGTTGCGCCTGAAAAATGGGAAAAACCCCTGCACGAAAATATGTATTTGCCTGTGCCTTAAATCCGTCCCTAAATTCATATTCAGACGGGTTTTCACAGACGAGTTCCCCGTCCCTAAAATGAATTCGGCTAATTAAAACATCATCGTTGAAAATGCGTTTGTGAAAGATGCGTTCGCGGAAAAAAATGCCGAGACGTATTTGAAAGTAGGTCGGCAAAATTTTGCCGACCTAAATCTACACATATCGCTTTGCAGGTCGGCATTTAGGTCGGCATTGCCGAATGCCGACCTGAGTTTCAAGGACTGTGAATCAACACTTTCTACTAAAACTGGACAATGAACAAGGTATGCTGTAATTTTTTTCTGGTCATTTCACGGTAAAAAAACATATAGCCTCGACTTTGTTTGCCAAGGGCCACGGCTTTAATTTATTTTTGTTTACAATATGTATACGAAAAGTACTATTTTTAAGTTTTATGTGTGGAGAAAAGTTTTTTCTTCTATGATATCTGTTTAAACTGTATTTTTTTAACTTTAATGTGGCCAAATACTGAAATACATGAGCAATAAAACAAATGTATTAGTTTTAATACACGAGCATTTAAAACAAATGTATTAGTTTTCTCGGCGCATCGTGCTTAGTATGAAGCCTTTAGAGTTGATGCAATTCATTCTTGTACTCTAACTATCGTTAGGCTAGCTTTTTGAACTTTTTGGGCAGATTTTTTAATCTAAAAACTGTTTCACTTCTGTGTTTTGTCGCGTAATCCAGAGCGGGCCGGATGAGTTTCAGAGCGGGCCGGATGAGTTTCAGAGCGGGCCGGATGCAAAAATCCGGACCGCTCTGAAACGCTCGCTAGCCAATCAGATTGCTTTATTTTCACAGATAAAAAATAAATACATTTATTAGACCTAACCAGGAACAGCTGCGAATAAATGCAACTATAGAGCCGCAGGTTCGATTCCTGCCAGGGACCTATAGTTGCATTTTTCGCAGCTGTTCCTGGTTAGGTCTAATAAATGTATATAATTTACACTCAATAATTTTCCATCTACAAAACCCTTCAATTATTATTCAATCGAGTGAGATGCCAACAAAATCTAGACATTTACCCACAACTTAACTTGACAGTACCCTAGTATATATACATGAACTTGTGGTTAGATAGAGCTCGACAACTGGACTCTGTAGGTCAGTTGGTTAGAGCGCTGCACCGGAATCGCAGGGCCGCAGATTCGAAGCTGACCAATGCTGTACAACTTGTTGACAAGCCTGCTACAAGCCTGCTGGGAACACATCTTGTTGACAAGATGTGAGATTTTTACGTGTTTGTTAGCGGCTGGACAAACGTGAACAGTATTACAGTAACAAAATATATTTCATAAATTTAGGATAAAATTATTCAAGAGCAGCAAAAGAAGTTACAGGAAGAATACGAGAAGGAACTGAAATCCACTAAACAGAAAGAGGAAGCGGTATGTACCGTCGTTTGCATCTAAGCATGAACACTCGCAGATAACATCATTGTCACACGAAACGTTTATGTTTGTAGCAAGCTTTAATCTGATCAACCAATCATGTTTAACTAGCCTCAAACTGATTGGATAAGCTGATTGAAACGGTAAGCTTCGCGTGAGAATAGACAATGTCTCTGAATGTTCATCCTTGAGCCTGGTTTCCATTTAGTCATCATGAACATATCAAGATGACCGATGTAATAGAGTGTCGATATATCTCTACAGTCAGTAAAGACTGATTTGCATACAGCAGGCAAAAGATGAGATAGATCCAGACTATTTCACATCGTCGAACATGACTTGTTCACGACAGTTACGACCAAATGGATATTTGGTATTTACTTTGTTTGAAGAAACCAATTAGAAATAAACCAGTGTTATTTCCTAGCCTATAAATTCCTAATGAATACACGATTGTAAATCCCGGTATAAATTCCTAAACCAGGCGCGTCAAAAGAATGAAGAGTTAAGAAAAGCGGTTGAGGAAAAGAAGAAGGAAGATGAAAGAAAGAGATTAGAGGAAGATGGAAAGCAGGAGGAAAAGTTGAGAAAACAACTTGAAGAAAGATTAAAGGCGGCTAAAGCTAACGTAAGTTGAGATTCTTTTATATCTGCATGAAGTGTGTTGGTATAGGTGGGTTTTACTAACTACTTTGGGCCCAAATGTGGTAGGAATTTCCGCACGTAATACAAAAGTATAAAAAATTTGCAAATTTTGCAAGGCTATATTTTCCGCATTTTACAACATTTCGCAACCAAACTTTGCAATTTTACTAATCTTATTATGTTCTTTGTAGCTGTTGTGATTGTTTCCCTTTTCCTTGCCTAGAACAAAATTTAGTCTATAATGCAAATTGTCTATTGAAGCGCGTAGGAGAAGACTGCTTCCACCAATGTTGTTAATTTTCTTTTACCAGAATGCGAATCGTTCTGAATCTCCACCACTGCGTAATGCTGAGAATGCAGTGAGATCGAGTTCTCCTCCAATCCCGACGTTGCAAAAGAAAGTGGAGGTACACGGATGTTTTGAACATGCTCTTAGAATAATACCTCGTCAGAGTAACTCCTGTAACACTCACTAGGATTTTGTTTTAAAAAGGTTCAAAGACCTGCATCACCGCCAATACCAACATTGCAGAATAGAACAAGATCAGACTCACCACCAATTCCGACTTTACAAAATAAAGTAAACGTTCAACGACAGTCTTCACTTGATAAACAGTCGTCTAGACCACCATCAAGTTCTAAACGTGATCGACGGAGACCTAGTACACCTTCAGCAAATCCAACTACGTCAAACACCTTGGAACAGAGTGATCATCAAGGTAAAGTCACTGATCCTAGATTAAGACTCGATAGTCCCTTGCATAATGCTAAGAGTGAGTTAAATCAATGAGTATTGAATGTCGTGGAGAACTGTGAGATTTCCAGAATAATGACAACATTCCGATCACTGAATCGTGACGGGATGGCAGTATGGCACTATTGTTATGTTAAGTTAACATAATTTAATTTTAATAAAATTAATAAAATTAAATTATGTTAAGTTTTATGCAAAGAGCCTATTGGGCAATGATTGTTTCAACTTTTGTTTCTATGAACTACTCTTGCATTCCCTACTCATGTACTTTACTGCTCAATAATCGATATCTAATCAAATCTGTAAATTTTGTGTTTCTTAGGTCGTCGATCTCGGCCTTCGTCAGCAACCGCTGACATTGATGTTTTGAGCCAGCTGACGTCATTAAGACGACAACTAAAGAAGGAAGAAATTAAAGTCCAACAACAATTATCAGAGAATAAGGTACAGTTGCTCTGTTTCTAGGTTGATATCCAACAACGACAGCGACAATGCCAAATAGCAAACAACAAACAACAGTAACTACAGCAACAACAGCAACTTGGAATAGATACATTTCGCCTATAGCGCAGCTTCTTTGTATATCCTAGGAGAAATACGTAAAGCTCCGAGAACACAGTGGAACTCGAAGGTACGGTATTACACTACCCTATGCCTAGTTCTCTTAACTCTTAAATGTCTCCAAACCTCAACTGAATTCTGTCTTTTCACACACCAGGAACAAGAAAGCAGTTGGAGGAAATGTGTTTGATAATGTATTTCGCAAACAGCCTAGTATCTCTCAAAAATATCACGATACCCAGGTATAATAAGCTTTCAACTTGTACATAATCTTTAACTTGAAGTTTGTACTCAATGACAAAAATAGAATATACAAACCCAAAACACGATCGATGTTTATAACTTATCACCTATTTTCTATCCATTATTTCAGACCTCTGGAGCAATAGACGAGTTTAATAAGTTGAAATATGAAGGTAAAACTTAACATCTCAATAAGCCTTCACAATTTCCAAAACTGTTTATAAAAAGACGATTGCTCGAATGCTAGAATGTAGCCTCAATGTTCAACATATCGTTGTGATGTGTATTGTAAACCTAGCTTGAATCCTGAACTGTTAAATAATCTTGTCCATTCTAGAGAACAGCTCTCTTCACGGTGATTTCTTGAACCAGTATCCAGAACCTGCAACCTCACCTAGTACACTTGATCAACAACAAAAGTCGTTGTTGCAAGAACAGCAGAAACGTTTAGAAACCTTTCGAGATACGATGCTAACCTCTGATAAGGAAAATCTCGAGTCATTTGGAAATCGTGCGGTACGTAAGAGGGTATTCGGCTTGTGCAGTCACGCGAGAATATTACGTCATGCTATATAACCGGCAATTTGGGTGGCATATCGTGGATTTCATCGAAGTGCCGTTTTCGTTTATATCTTGCGAAATACCGAGAGTTATAAGATAATCTATACCTCTCTAGAATCCTTGAACAACGATGAGTTGTGTTAAAATAGAAATATTTGAGATATAAAGGTGTATAATTATATGGTATATATATGATTATGCATCGTCTTTCTTTAGCGTCCTCCAAGCAACACCTCACAACTTGAGTCTGATAGTCAGTTTGTTCCTGTCAACGATCCGTCACAAGTTCCTCAAGTTGACAGTTCAAAACAATCTCCTAGAATGCCGAGTGCAAGGGAACGTAGAAGATGGAAACAACTAGAGGATTTAGCCAAGGCATCCAAGGTAGGCTATTTTATCATTATCAATACCTACCTACCTACCTACCTACCTACCTACCTACCTACCTACCTACCTACCTACCTACCTACCTACCTATCTACCTACCTACCTACCTACACGACGTCATGTATACATTAAATTACCATGAGTCTATAACTCTAATATCGTAATTTTTTCATGTTTTACAGCTATCCGACTACAAATCTCCGACCCCTGGTGGTTTTTCTCTAAACTCTGTAACAAGCTTCAATGTTGACGAACTGGCTCAGAAAAATGAAGAAAGACTTCGCAGACTGGAGGCGATGAAACAAGCACGAGCAGGTACGACGTCAGGCTGGGATTGAAACCGCCATCTTTCAGGGTTAGAACGTATATAGCCCAAGGCAAGGACGAGATACCCTGAGTATTTACAGGCTGCAATACTTAAGAAACGTTCAACTGTTTCCCTACATTCTGTGAAACTGAATTTGTTTACGTTTTTAGAATCTAAAGGTGATCCCAACGAGGTATTAAAAAGATTTATTCAACAACACAGGTACGTGTTCTATATATGGTGCTACACATGTTGGTCAACTTCAAATGTATGGACACTTATGGGAGCGAGCAAATGTTGCTAAATGTTTTCATTACATGTATTTGCCACCAAACACAAAGTCAATACATATAGTGAACAATGAGTCACTCCGATAACTTTCTTTCCTTTTAAAGTTGACATGACTACCATGTGCTGCACAATCCCACTCGATAAAACCCACTCTAACATAACAGCCAATTAACTCTATATTATTTCTCGTATTCTATAGCCGACCGGATTCCAAAGTGTCAGAAAACAGTCTACCTGCAGATAAACGGTATTTACCAAACATGTAAAATATTAAGGTGAAAATATATAAACTATTTACATAGAAAGTACTTTACAATATCAATCCGATATAAATACATATTCAATATACATTGTGCAACTAGTGAAATTCTGTTTTTGTTCAAATTTTTGTTCAAAATGTTTCACAAAAATTATGAGCTACAGAAAATTGTAAAATGAATTATTTATTGTTAGACAAATTTTTGAAATGGATTTACCTACTGTAGTTTTCAATTCAGACGCCCCTTTAAAGTTAAGCTTTAGAGCTTTGCCCACCAGTTTCAAATGACCGATACAGTGTACTGCACCAAGCCACACCAACCAGCCAGAAGAATGCCAGTCCAAGACTAAAGCATACCAAACCAGTTTTTGTAAAAATAAAACTCGCTGTAATACGGCTGGCTACTATTGACAAGTGTACATTTGCGAACGAAGTGCCTTGAAAACTGAAACACCGCGTTTTTATATAGGGTCGGTTATTTTTGACATCAGAGAACAGCCTGAGGAAAACGCGAAATAAGGCATACCTATAACGTAACGTAGAATAATAGGATGTAGTAATGAATAGACGACACATGGTCCCAAGTGAATGCAAAGGTAGTTAGTAATGATATGGCGCTGATTTGCAACACCATTGAAAACAGGAATATTTTCTGTTCCTTGAAATAATCCGAAGCGATGTACATTGCAACGAATAAAAGTAAAGTAGTTAACGAACTGTTTAGAAAGTAGAATTTGACATGGATAAGTTTTAGGTGCAACACTTCCATACCTAGTAAAGGTGTATAAAATGTAGCTGTGCTTGAAAACACCTCGTTCCAAAATATCAAGTAAAACAAACATAAAAGTCGCGAGTTGTATTCAATGCTTGTCTTCGTATCACCTTCGCTTAGTCTTCGGTCCTGTTCGCTTAATCTTCGGTCATTGTCGCTATCACTCGTAGCTGACGTCACCATTTCAATTTCCACTTTATCATTGGCAATTTTCTCTCCAAAATCACCGGGTAAGAAAAGCGCTCCCATTAAGGAAATTAACCATATACATGTCAATATTATCCCAGGCGAATTTCCGGCGTCAATTTTCCAACCAAAAATATCCGCATTGAATGTAATAAAACTACCAAGAGCCGGGCCGCATGCGGTACCTAGACAATATGCAGCTTCCAAAAACACGAACATCCCCGCACGATTTTCATAACTTGTATGAAGTGCAACTTGGCCCATGAGAATTCCGAACGAGCTCTCCCCCATACCGCTCACGATTCTACCCATGCGGATACATTAATACTATATAACAGATTGCCTAACGATGTCCAAAACGATCTGCGATGAGTCCAACTATAGGTGATATGATTACGGCAGAAAGATTGAACGAAGTTAAAACTAAGGATAGAAATTCCTCAGTTTGGCCCAGAGATTTGATGTATGTTTCGCATCCGTCCGTGAAGTTACGAACGCAAATGAATATTAGGATCCATAGCTTAGGTGATGTTTGTTTGCCATAATTAACCACTTCAATAATCTGTCTAGAATGTAACATGGTCGTTGAAGGATTATAAAAATAAAAAAAAGATTATTTAATCAATATCTCAAATGAATATCAGCCTATCAGGTTTGTTATGGCGACAGAATAAACCTGTAATGACGGTGCCTTTGAAAAAATCAACTGGCATTCCTGTCTGCTCGACTTTTAATAAAGCTCACTCACTGTAGCTGACTGGCATAGCATTCGTTTTGGTCGGGCACTTTACGTTGTGTCTTGACCATGCCCTTTTGTCGGGCAAAACGAACCACATCCCCTAATGTTTAGACCCATGGTGGTCAACTTCAGAAATACTTTATAGCTGCAAGCCTGCAACTCTCAATTCTGTTTATTTTCCACCAAATGCAATACTACTACATACAATGAAATACTACTACATACAATGAAATGAATTAACATTTCTCACTCAGATATGCCAGTTGACCACCATCTGCACGATAGGGCGTGAATCCCACTAGTAAAACCCACCTATTATTGACGGAAAATCACTCCAGCCAGATGCATATATTGAGCTCAGTTACCGCGGGAGGTCTGGAACCGAGCTGGCGGGTCATTTAAACTTGAGAAAAAAGCGAAAACATTAAAACATGGCAAGCAAATGCTAGATTTTTTATGTGAATTTAATATGAAATTGCCGCAAGAAATGAAGCAAACGAACATGAACTTAATCAGCTTCACGTTTTGGAGACATGGACAGTCTTTAAATAGCAGGTAAGGTATACCTTAGACCTTGCTTAGTGGCAAGTAAAAACAAATGCAAAACAAATACAACATGTAATGTTTTTTTCTTTCTTTATTCCCATTGTATTTTACTAGAAATCTAACACGCTGTGCTTTATACTGCTTACACCCTGCGGTTTATTATTTAACCCTATCTTTTTAGTCTTCCCCTATTATAAATTTACAACAAACAAGTCAGTCTAAGCTATTATTTACATTAGCAAAATCCAGTTAATGATGGTGGGTTATTGTAATCATTCTTCACTGTCATCTTTAACAATGCCACCATCACCAACTACATTAACACCACCACCATTATCATCATTGTCATCACAACCACCATCATCACCACCATTGTCAACACCATCATCACCACCATTAACACCATCATCATTATCACCATCATTGTCACCATCATCATTATCATCACAACCACCATCTGACCATCATCACTACCATTGTCACCAACATCCTCACCACTATCCTCACCACCAAAGTTATGGTCTCAGGAAGATAAACCCACCAGCATCTTCCACCCCCTTCTTATGATTATCCCTCCAAGTTTCCACACAAGGATTGTGCGTTGGCCAACATCGAGTTGTAGAGCCGTCAAAATAATACATTGTCTTTTGAGCAAATAACTTAGGACCACATGGTGTCCAAACAATTTTTTTTGGTACGAACCCTGAACATGTTGATGTGATGTTCTTAATATTGCTACAATAAATTGTTCCATTAATCGGCGTGACTAAACTTCCATTCTCTGGGCTACAAACAATCCAATCATTGATATTTGACTTGATCAAAAAGTTCGTTCCGACATGTTCCCATAGGGAGTAATCCACCGCCCCTACACCGTCAACAGGAGAATTTGTGGAAACTGGAATATCTGCTTCACTTGCAGGCCAGCTTGGTCGTGGGGTTACAGCATTTCCCAATGTGTGGAATTTATCATAATATCTGAATGTATAGTGATATACCAGCATCCACATTCCACCTTCGGTTTCCATATCACAATACACGTAGATTGGTTCTTTGTCTGGGTTAGGCTGGATCCAGTAATTCCCTGATCCAGCCTCCCAGTCAAACATACGGACATCGTAACACGTTGGAAGCGGCGCTTAAAAACGATAAAAAAGTGGTCTAAGACTTACAGTTCGGTAGGGGAAGGGGGGGGGGGAGAGCAACTACGTAAAATAGACGATTTGTCGAACATTTTGACCTATAAAATAGGCTAAAAACAGCTGATTTTGAATATTGTTTTTTTTAGTTTTTTATGGTTCTTAGTTTTCGAGGACCTTTTTGGCGTACTTTTGATGTGTTTTATAATGAGTATAATAAAAAAATCTCCGAGTGCGTGTTATAACTTCTCAAATGAACCATTAAAGAGAAATTCAACATGAAAGTTGAGTTAATTTATGGATGTTTATAACCGTGGTATCAAGACAACGATACGGTGGTGATTTCCTTTGTGTTTTGCTTTTAATTGAATTATTGACGAGTCTGGGTATAAATGTCCATCTTTACAACAATTACCGAGGCTATATAAAGTTCAATCTCTTTCCGGTTTCTCTGTTCATTATAGTTGTTGAGAAAGTATGAATATTGAATTAAATGTAGGAAAAGCATGACTCCATGAGCAGTTAGTCTACCCGGCAAATCATGCAGGTATGTGTTTTAAGACATTTTGTATGAGACGATTTAGATATGCAAACAATTGTTTAAATGCTTAAATGTTTAAACTTATCGTAGTTTTTGTCGGAACTTTTGAAATTTCTGAACTTTACATATGTGAAAAGTACTTCTGGCCATCAATAATTTACCTAGGTCACAAAATCGTCCAGCATATCCTTGACCACAAAGACAACTTTCAGATTTCGCATCACATTCGCTGTTATTTGGGCACGGTGAGGATGAGCAGAAGTTCACATTCTAGAAAGTAAATAACATACAGATTTACCTCAACCATATGCATTCTTCCCAGAGGCATAGTCTATTACCATCATTATCATAACCATGCACCATCAATTAGTATCATTATCATGCATGCACCTACACACGCCCTACATAATATGTCTAGCAGTAATTTCCATCTTTACCTACAGTAAATACTTATTTGAACCGCAATTTAAATACATGTTCAGCGACTCGTTCCTTTAAACTATTCCATAACCATCACATTCCTTATCATAGTCCTAGGCCTAACACAAATCTTAATCTTATCCTATTCCTAACCCTAATCCTTACCCATTAAAGGTTATTGTGCATGACGTCATTTCTGGACATACAGCAGCCTCGTACCCAGGCGCTTTTAAGGAAAAGAAAATTTACGCATTCAGCTAATTTATAGAGATCAGTGGCTAAGCTGAGCGAGCGCGCGGGGGTGCTTGGGGAGGTCGCGACAAATCAAGACCTTAAAAGCGCCTGGGTACGAGGCTGGACATACAGTATGAAAAGTCGCCCTTAGAGTTTGTTTAATTAATTGAATTGCACATAATTTTGAAAATATTCTTTAAAATTACCTCTATACTACCTTGCAGTGTAGTATAGTGAGTGTACCGAACATCTTTGATAAACGCCACTTCATTCCAGTCACCCTCGATCAATTGAATCAACTCACAGTTCTCTGCCATGTCGTCTTGTATCAAATCATCTCTATAATTGATCGACGTGCATGCAACGTGGTTTGTGCATTGGAACAAACATTGCATTGAAAATGCTACTGTTGTCGTTTGAAAAATACCACTAACGAGACGACGGCCTGAAAAATACATTACATGACTAGAAATTATATATTCTTCCGGAATAAGATTATTCTTCAAGAACTGAAAGCTACATTCAAACGTATATCTTCGCTCGCTACTCTGGTTTAAGTAAATGAATATAATTCCCGAACAAATTATTTTCACAACCAAACATTCCATAGGTCAACAAGATACTCTTGTGGTATATGGCAAGCTTTTCAAGAAGTTGTTTTAGGACAACAATTGTATACTAAATGCAGTCGATAATCTTAAGGTTGTCATCCATTGAGTTGCAATTTTGGCTGAAACATATATAATAGACTCTTGCTCATCGGCATATAGTTATTTAAAGTCCAGGTAAAGTCAGTATATTTGGGTTCAATATACGCCGGACTTTCTAATATGAAAACAACCTCATCCAGTCATATTTCGGTTACCTGGGATACAAAAAGAAACACTTTAGAAAGAATTATTTGACTACATATACCCCCGTATACAGTCAAACCCTGTTTCTCGATAGAAGGAATGTGCAGCCTGTTACTTATAGTGAATCATCAAAGAGTCCGAGGTAGAGAAAGTCTAGTGGAAGACTATATACTAGCTTGCTTAGACCAAAAAAGCAGGTCTAGAGAGTGTGGGGTGCGAAATTTTACCTGTAAAATCTAGGATTATAGGAATATTGTGAGTAGTATTAATTCTCAAAACCACCGGACTCATTCTTGAGTATAGTCATTGTATAAGTAACCTACCTTCATGTGATGTTTTCTTATACAATGCTGATCTAGTTACAGTAGAGGTCGGAGTCGAAGATGAGCCACTCCCTTCTTCCATCGCTGATTGAGCTGATGTTTGTTTCAAACTCAGCACTAAAAACAGCAGCAAGATTCGGAAAATAATGGACACCATAGACATGATCTGCAAATTAAAATTCAGGTCAAAACACGGAGCCAGCTTTCAGCAGCAGGTAGCACTTCATTTTAAACACGTAGCTTGTTTGTCTGTTGTTTATGAGCTTCCCTGCATTTGTTCAAACTAACAGTAAAAACCGATATTGTTCGCGGGTAAATGTTTGGAATTGTTGTCAGAATTTTAGGTGATTGCCGTATGTGCCAAGATTCCAGTGTTGGTAGTTTGCTTTAGTGTCGGTAGTTTGTCGTCTGGATTATCTTGCTTTTACTAAAGTCGATTCGGTGATCGTGGGTCGAAGCATGTTTGGCTATGTTTGAACCAGTTTTACATAATTGTCGTTTCCCAATGTGTTCGTTTTTTCTCGTTTTGCGTAATCCGTAATTTCGAATAACATTATATTTTCATGTTGCTCACTTACTGTACAAATTTCAAATTGAAAAACCTATGCCTCATATATAACTATTCTGTATAAACTTTATATATTTATATAATTCGTTTATAATAAAGTTAACTATATACATACCAATATCGTCTTTCAATCCGTAAACTGAAAAGTCCGGAACAGGAAGAGTAAAAAGATTGGAAAACAGCGCTTTGTCGACGCAACCAGCAGAGTAACGCGTATATATGCATCTGGGCGATAAGAGCATTTTTATTATATTTTATTAAAATGATAAAATATACATAACGCTCTATAGGTGTATGAGTTACTGGTGGTTCTATACAGTACTCACATCTTACCTGTTTGTACGAGGCTTTTAAAATAATAGTTCTTTAACCAATTAGACTTGGACTATTAATCATTGAACACCTAAAAACTTCCTAGATGCCTTAACCATAATAATTCGTTCTCGTTTTTATTCATTATTTGTTTTTACCAGTGGTTTTTGCTCGTCATTTCATTTTTTCCAATATTATGTGTGTAGTTCGAGGTGAATATAGTTAATAGGTTTTTTGGTTCGTATAAGAAACATTTTTCGTGCAAAGCGCCAAAGAACTATGTACAGAAAGTTATAAAAGATAATTTACAGTCTAAAAATATATAATATCTATGTAAACTATTTATAATATCTATTACAAAATGGAGATTTTCTATTCAAACAAGAAAAAGTATTAACAGTTCTTTACATCGTATTGATGTTGATTCTTCAACGTGCTGTAAGTAAAATCCTATTGTTAGTTTTATCCATGGGGGGTCAATTAACAGGTATTGATTTCAAAGCTATCTGCCTTAAAACTACGACATAAATAACAATGACGGTATAGCAAAGGTCGCAACCTGAGCAACAATGTCTGGACAATTATATGATATCAACTTATATGGTCACTGACTAGACTGTCATACTAGTTTATCGATTTTCTATCGATAACATTTTTAATGCGTTTTGACAACTGTTCACTTTATGCTAGCCTGAATTTCAGACGGCCACTGTTCATCTCACCAGTGACCGTCTGATAATCAGGCTAACTTTGTGCCACATATGACAATTGTCATCAACTGATCAACAATCAACTAGATCCCAGTAATCTTCGTATTTCCTTTTCCAATTATTTAGCGTATATCGTCATCATGTAACTTGATCTTTTGCATCATAAAATGCGAGTCCAATCTCTTCCATAATTTTCTTAATTCCATCACTACTCCAGTTCTAATAGTTTCCAAATGCCAATGCCGAACTAACTCTTTAAACCTTTGGTGTCATATTTCTGCAAAACATAAATCCAGAATATATCCTAGTGTTAAACGTGCCTTGTTGTAAGAACGTCTCGTTCATTTTGAATGTTGACAAGCGAAAATCTTCCAAAATGTTAGTTTAATTTTCACCTTTCTTCACTCATTCGACCACTCCTTCACGATTTAGATCCTGGCAAATCAGGGCCACCTTGTTCCTTTCACATCGCGATGACCCTTTAACCTTTATCTAGTTATTCAATGCATTTGTACAACAAAAATCATAGCTACATAGAACGAAAATCTGCCAAAATGCTTTTAAAATTGCATACATCAATAAGGCGCAGCTCGATCGGGGCGCAGTTCAACTTCGCGCATTTAACTCTTGCGCAAAAATTGCGCGCATTTAGCACCTGTTCACGACCATGCATATTTGCATAATTGCGCAAATTCCATCGAGTGTGAGCGCGGAAAGACAGGGGTTTTCCTTTATCGTTTCCTGAGAAAATATTGCGCATAGGGAGTGTCGGTGTCGCGTCACAGAGAACAAGTCTGCTTGACCGTGTCCTGCTTTGACGGGCCAATAATCTTCGTCAGTTTATCATATCGAGGCATCGAGCGTAAAACAATGATGGCGCATCGTGTCCTTCGTCTGGTGATCGCAATTTATTCCATACAAGTATTTGCGTCAATTAAATGCGTCAAATTGGACTTGGGAAGTAGTGAAATTGCGCACGGAAAGCCGATAGCCGCAACATCGACATGTGGAGAAAATGAAATGTATTGTTTCATGAGAGGTAAGAACAATGAGACTGAATTTCTGTATGACTTTATTTATATAATGGCGCGCAGCACTAGGGCAAGGACTTTGGTTAAGGTTTTGTAGAGATAATCAATGAATGAGTCATGCTTGTTTATATTCGTATTTATTTTTTGGCCTTTAATATAAACTCGTATGTACAGAGACTCGAGTAGCGACTAGAGACACAAGACAGTAATGTTTGAGGGATTTGGTTTAAGGTTTATAAATCATAGATGAATGAATCATACCAGTTTATATCTACATATTTTGTGATATAATTGACTGACTCGTATATAGTCATAACTAAGGCAGTAATATTCTAAGGGCATGTGTAGGGTATATTGTACTTATTGTGATATTCATTACACACAACACTAAGCCCACACAAATCCTCTGCATTCTAAGCATAAATCATCAAATTTATGGCGTACAGCAACAAGAACATTACAATAGCATGGTGCTGAGAGTATTATGAATGTATTTCAAGATCTTAAAATACTATAAATATAGGAATTATTATAACATGCCACTATTGTAAGCTATAGAGTTCTCAGCGACCTTGTCAGTAAACCTTGTTTGTTAGTTTTCTGGTTTAATTTGTCTGGTTAAATCATCAAATGTTGTTGGCAACCTTAGGTTGTTTATATTAGTCTCTTGTAAGCTTTGAATTTGTAAAGGAAACATGGTGCAAATAGTATAGTTAAAGATTTTTAGTTTACATGTTTATTTTATATGATAAAATCAACAAATGAATAGCATTCTAGCAGAGTCGCGATCTGTATAGTATATAGTTTGTCTGTCTAATACTTCGACGCAATATTTTGATAAACTGCCAGATCTAATTCTCTGAAAGTTTCACATTTCATAAGCATAATTTCCGCCTGGAATTAAATATGAGAATAGAACTGAGAGAAGGGAAGTTGCTTGGTTGTCTTGTACTTTATGAAGTCCTGACAGTCTGAAAGACTGACAGTCGGAATTTCTAGCCTGGGGGGGATTAACATGTGTAAATAATAAGCATGAAATGAAAACAAGTTATTGAACTTGATACGTCTGAGAAAATCACATTTGATATTAGTGCAGACATGCAAAGAGAGAGATTAATAATAAGTAATAGATAAAACATGAGCAGTCGATCTTTATCTGATATACAAACTCGAGCGTTGTATATCAGATATAGAAGATCAGATGCGAATGTTTTATCGTACTTATCAAACGCATACATATAACTGTTCATGTTTATCGACTATTTTAAATATAAGCTGTTTTAGCTGAGAAAATCTAACGAAAAGGTTATGTTAATCAAGACGAAATCTGTATCAGATTTACAGACATTGATTAAACATTCATTTCTTTTGAATTTTCTTCATGAACTATTACTGAGTTTGATAAGTAATGGATACTCGATTTCCAGCCCTTAATGATTTGAGGTATTTTTTATGATATTTTTTATCTAGCTAAGTGACAAATATTTTTGAAACTATCTGATTCATGCATGTCTAGCCTTTTCAGAGCATTTTTAACACTCTCTCTACTTTATTTTCCACAGATGAGTTTGATTTTGACTGTGGTGTATGTAATGGCAATAATCGTATTGAAGCTGTCACCTCTCCTCAATCGGGCCCACGATATTGGCAGTCTGCAGTAGTCTCCAATAGGTCAGCGGATGAACGTGTTGACATCACCATAAACCTAAAACAGGTACGCTGATCGTGTGTTTTAAGTTCTTGGTTCTAAAGCACTAATTACACATTCTCCTCGTTCTTCTTTTTCATAACTTAACCATTTGCAGAATTACTGCAGTGTAGCATTTTACACGCATAGAATCGACTTCATTCTTTGATTTCTTTTGAATTTTATTCAGTCTTACGTAATGTTTGAAATTTCTGTCTGTTTTCAAAAGAATGAAGTCGATGCTATGCGTGTATAATGGCACGCTCCAGTAATTCTGCAAATGGTTAGATCAGTGCTTTTAGTGACACTATAGCTAAAGATTGGTGGCTTTCATTAAGCATGATGATAGGGCAGCAAATGTTTATCAACCTCAGAAATATTGACACTTATAGGAACAAGAAAATTGAACTAAATCTCCCTATTCTATCTATTTGTCTCTATATACAAGACTACTACATATAATGAAAATAATTTACATTATTTTCTCACTCTGATGTTTTCTCAACTGTCTGTTGACCATAATCTGCTGCATGATAATGCTTAGTGAAACCCACCTATATAGGATTAAACTTGTGGTAAAACTTTCTTTTAGAAATATGATATTGACCAAGTGTCAGTCAGCACAGCATTTACACCTCAACCTTCAGTCTGGGTTATTGAAGCATCCAGAGATGAAGGAAAACAATACAATACATTGGTATATTTGGTCTCTCATTCTGAGCAATGTGCCAGTGTGTTTGGTTTGAATAATACAGACATTGGTAACGACTTGTGCATCGTTCAAGAACCTGTGAAGAATGGGTCGAGTGAAAAGGTGAGATGATTGGTCAGTCAGTTGGTTGGTTGGTTTGATGATTGGACGGTTGGTTGGTTGGTCGGTCGGTTGGTTGGTCGGATGGTTGGTCGGTCAGATGGTTGGTCGGTTGGATGGTTGGTCGGTCGGTCGGTCGGTCGGTCGGATGGTCGGTCGGATGGTCGGTCGGTCGGATGGTTGGTCGGTTGGTTGATCGGTTGGTTGGTTGGTTGGTCGGTTGGTTGGTCGATCGGATGGTTGGACGATCGGATGGTTGGTAGGTTGGTCAGTCAGTTGGTTGGTCGGTTGGATGGTCGGTCTGATGGTTGGTCTGTTGGTTGGTTGGATGGTTTGGTTGGTTGTCTGGTTGGTTGGTTTGCTGGTCAGTTGACTGTTTTATTTGTTGTTTGGTTGGTTGGTTGTTTGGTTGGTCAGTCAGCTTGACACTCACTCGGTCTGTTGATCGGTTGGCTGGTTGGTCAGTCCGTCAGTACGTGGCTCGGTCAGCCAGCCAGTCAATCTTAATATAATATTGTATTGTGTATTGTTTTTGTCTTAGGTCGTGGTATCATTTGATGGCAATAATATAATCGCCGACCACCTGCGTTTGAGATTTATTGAAATGTGGGAGTCAAAGAATCTTCAGAGTTTACAAGAACTTTCCGTAAGTGTCCTGATCTAGATATTCCCCTATACTTTTCCCTACATCGCTCTCTATAATTCCCTTTTTCTTAATTGAGAAAAGGACGTTAGTAAATAGTCTTTTTTTACTTTCAATGTAGAGATTTTACACATTGAAAGAAATTTCCGTAAAAGGTAACGTCACTTTTCGTGTCCTTTCCTCTTGCATAGATATGGACGGACTTGGACTAGTTTTTGTTACGTGAATCGGTTTATTAGCTTCAGATTATTTTCAAATTCTATTATTATTTAAGGATAGTACAAAGGTTTAAATTTATATATATATTCAGTAACGTTTCGGGCAATTTTACTGTCCGTCTTCAGGCTATTAATGTCCTTGTTGTTCTTCGTTCATCATTGTAAAATAACAACAAAAGCGTTAATAGCCTGAAGGCGGACAGTAAAGCTGCCCTAAACATTGCTGAATATATAGATAAATTTAGACTTTTGTATTATACATACATACATTATTCAGCTCACTCCCCATTAGGGCTTTTCAGTGACCGATTACATCAAGTATCCAGCTTACGTATATTATGTACTTACATTATTTTTTTTTATTTTATATATGTCCTTGTATCTGTCTATCTCTATCTATCCTAACCCCTTTCCCTGTCAACGGGAAGCTGTGCGACCAGTGAGAGGTGACTCATTAGTTGAGTGAGTAGAGTGTCAGAGTAGAATGAAAGACTCGAAAAGAAGAAGAGAAACTGAAAGCTTGCAACACTGATGAACGCTTGCAAGCGTTTTGCAAATAATCGAATATGATCAGTGTTTTAGACGAAAAATTAAGTGAATTAGTTTGTACGAACTAACTTTCTGGATTTTAGGAATACAAATCAATGATGGTCACAGCACTTTCGTTAGAACAAAGAGACAAGGTAAGCTTAAATTCTGCAACAGAACCGTAACATTTATCAAATTTATTCCCATGTTATGGCAGAAAAGAAAGATAGAAATTTGACTCTGAATATCTCTCTCCGTTATTGTAGCATGTTACTGTTCTGAATATGGAACTGCAGGTTATATTTGCAATGTTCCCAATCGAATCTGTCCATGCAAGAGAGGATACAGTGGAAAGCGATGTAGTAAATGTTCTCGTGGTCGTTTTAACTACCCAACATGTTCACGTACGTACCATTGTTTGTATTTTGTAATGTTTTTATGGTATGGTATGGTATGGTATGTTATGGTATGGTAATGTGGTATGGTACAGTTGTGGTATGGTATGGTAGGGTAGGGTAGGGTAGGGTAGGGTAGGGTAGGTAGGGTAGGGTATGGTATGGTATGGTATGGTATGGTATGGTATGGTTTAGTGTGGCATGTTATGGTATGGTAATGTAGTATGGTACAGTTGTGGTATGGTATGGTATGGTATGGTATGGTATTGTAAGGTACAGTACATATGGTAAGGTGTGGTATGGTATAGTATCATGTTGTGTGGTATGATATTGTTATGATATGGGTATGGTATTGTTACACTAGAAATATTAGTTAATTCAATTTCGTCATGTTTATTTGTAGCATGTGATTGTTCCAGTCAAGGGTCAATCACCACTTCAAGCTGCAAGCGTAATGGTGGTCAATGTCGTTGTAGACCATATATTACAGGGAGAAAATGTGACAAGTGTTTGAGAGGATATCATGACTTCCCTAACTGTAAATGTGAGTAAACGCAATCCTTATACCGAAACTAAAATAGTAGGTCGATGTACTACAATAAGCCTGCAGGGAGCATTTTCTTAGCCCTAAATTTTGTCGTCATGTTTCTCTGAGCATGATTCTGTAATAGAATCGAAATATTTCGTGCACTTAAAAACTTGCCTCCGATCCTACTTATCGTTCATCTTAGGGTGTGGATGTCACCTGCAACACGCGACTTCTGAAGGATGTGATATTCATGGCAAGTGTGTGTGTAACGAGCACTATGATGGAAAAACATGCGGCAAGTGCAAACTGGGATATGTTGATTATCCTACTTGCAGAAAATTAGGTAAGAAAAGTCAGTGAATAATCTATAAGAGCTAAATATTTAGTCTATGGGTTTCACTAAGCACTATCGTAACAGCAGATGATGGTTATCAGAGTGGGAAAGTATATGCAGCAGTCTTGTATTTGAAGGCAAATCAATAGAATTGAGAGATGTAACAATTTTCTTGCTCGTATATAAGTGTCAACATTTCTCAAGGTGACCACCATCTGCCGTCAATGAAACCCAGCAACAGATTGGTACGATATATATCCTCATATATTTGAGTTTTGCACTTACGAAGATACCGTTTATCTCGTATATTTTAGCGTGTACATGCCCTTCAGCTGGTTCTCAAAGTATAGAGTGCAACGCCGCTGGTCAGTGTG
Source organism: Trachythela sp. YZ-2020 (assembly GCA_016169945.1). NCBI lineage: Eukaryota > Metazoa > Cnidaria > Anthozoa > Malacalcyonacea > Clavulariidae > Trachythela > Trachythela sp. YZ-2020. Next base: position 7,266,889 of record JADLSH010000389.1, read on the forward strand.
ATTGCAAGGAAGGTTATACAAGTCCACAATGTGATCGTTGTAAATCCGGTTACTATGGTTACCCTGAGTGCAAAGGTAAGTAGAGCTGGTTGTCATGCTTGAAGTGTTTTGTTTTCTGTACAGATCGGTTACACCACTAACACCACTTTCATGCATGTAATTATAACTATGTAAGGCAGAACGAATATAGTTTTTCATTATTTGCCCCCTGACGATGGACGCGTTGTCCGAAAGCTTGGACTTTTATTAGTTTAGTTTATATTTTTACAAATTGTTAGAGGACCATAAACAACATAAAATGAAGATACCTAACAACATAACCATTTTAAACTGCAGGTATTCTCCAAGTGCTCTGATGTCCTCCTGTAGTAACACTGCACCAATAATGGTAGCCCTTACTGAACCTCTAGGGCAAACAATTTAGATAAACTGTTATCCAGTATAAGTAAAGTTAATTTAATGCTAACTTACAGTAAGTGCATCGCACATAAAACTATACTGGGTCAATTTGGGCAATCCCTGGGGCTCAGAATTCCAAAAACTGCATAGGAGCAATAATACCAAATAGACCATATCTAATCAAACCATTTTATTCTCTCTAGAATGTGCGTGTCATTACAAAGGTTCAATCTTTCCTCAATGTGACTCGGTCTCAGGCAGGTGCGTGTGTTACACGTATGTTGCTGGCCGAAAATGTGATCGCTGTGAGTCGGGATACTTCGGATTTCCCCGTTGTCGACAGTGTGTGTGTAATCCGTATGGTACGGCGAGGAACGCGAGGAGAGGAAACAGTATCTGTGCCACAGGAAAGGACAAGGTACTGTATAACACACTCTTTCTACGGGTGGCAGATGTTGTTATAGCGCTGCTCCTTACCTCTGAGTGAGACTTGCTACTGTTGGTCTAGGGTAGGGTATTTACTTAGGATGAGTGACTACCTGCACAGACTCAGGGCTTTCAAAATCAAGCCGGCGACCGCCGGAGCTCCGGCGGGTGTTACGAGGTTTACAGCCGGCTACTTTCTATAAAACATTACTCTTCATGTACTTTTCAATCTGTATTAGTCAATTGTCATTGCACTTATAACATTTAATAGTTGGTAAGAGAATAACAAAAGCAGACGTAAGGTTATCTAAAAACCAAATTGAGCTACAATTACAAATACAGTGCGTGGTGAACGAGTAATTTTTGTCAGAAATTTCTTTGCTGTTTCCTAACACTTATTGTCATTTTAGCATCTTTTAATGACACATTCCTTTTCAACAAGAACATTGGCCTTTACTGATTAGATGAAGCAAAAAGCTGGAGTGACCACACTCGTAATGTTATCAAAACTTATCCCATATTTTAGTCAAATGATTTCTTCATCCGCCTACTTTCTCAACACAGCCGCTTACTTAAAATGATTCTGAAAGCCCTGCAGACTTGTTGTGCTCGTGTAAGAAGAGTTGTGGTTGGTTCTCGCTTGTTCTACGTGGATTTTCCTCGGGTCTTCCTCTTTTCCTCCCTCATTAAAAACTAAACCTTAACCCTTGGTTGTCGAACACGTGTATCATGAGGCTTTGGCTCGGGTGAATTGGGCAACCTCACCCTCTGTAATCGACATTAAATAAATAAATTATTCTTTTTTCTGTAGTTTCAATGCGAATGCAAAAGGAACGTGGGAGGCGAAACCTGCGACAGATGTAAGGACTTCTACTACAATTTCTCGTCGAGAAATCTTCTTGGCTGTAAATCATGTAGTTGTTTCAAGAGTGCTACGATTGGTGGGTTAGAGTCATGTGACCAGAGCTCTGGCCAGTGTGCGTGCAAACTATTCATGGAGGGACGAAATTGTTATGAATGCAAACGAGGATATCATTCACTCGAATCTTCCGATATTTTTGGATGTAAAGGTAAGTAACACTGGACCAACTCTACACTTCTGTGAACAGTTTAATACCGAAAGAGCTACCCAGTATTAATATAGTTAGTTTAGTTTAACTGATAAAATACCTCAATTTTGTATTACAGCATGCAAATGCGACCCAGGCGGTGCTCTTTATGGCAACTGCGACAAGCGTAATGGAAAATGCCAATGCCGTACAAACATTGCTGGGACACGTTGTGACAGGTATGATATAATCTTTAAAACCTTGTGTTTAGGTGGGTTTCACTAAGTACTATACAGATGGAGGTCAGATTCAGCAGATGTGAAAACACCAGGCAATGTTCTTTTCTCCCTATTTCACAGATTGTCAAGAGGCTCTGTCTATTATCCGTCGTTACATCACATTGCAGTCGAAGTGGAAGATGGCAAAACTGCGGATAGTAAACCAGTTATATACGGATTTGATTCGAATGTTTTTCCTTCTCATTCATGGAAGGGTTATGTCAACTTCTCGCCTGAACAGGTAAAAATATTTGAAAAATTAAAATATTTTTTTGGGGGGTTCCGATTTATTCAGTTGTCTGGTTATAATTTCGTCTCGAAGAGTGCTTTACGTCTTTAGTTTGACTCCACTGAATATCGCAGCTCTTCTACGAGGTCTTCTCCTATAATAATTAATACTGGACCAACACTCAGAGATGGCCCTTAATGAACCTCTAGGTAGAACAGTTTAGAACTGATAGAGCTATCTACAGTAGTATCAATAAAGCTTGTTTAAGGTACGTTCACACACAGCGATTTTGTCGGGCCGATTTCAGATGCACGTTAATGATGTGAAGTTAGATACATACATACATTATTCAGCTCACTCCCCATTGGGGCTTTTCAGTGACCGATTACATCAAGTATCTAGCTTACCTATATTATGTACTTAACCTTTATTATTTATTTTTACAATTGTGAGCTTTCTATCCTAATCTGTCTACCCACCAGTCAACTTTCCTGTGAAAGTGAGAGAGTGCGAAACCCACGGACTCGACCGAGCACCGTTGACTCTTTCTTTTTGAGTGCTTTTGTGACTTGAGTGACTCGAGAGAGATCGAACTCAAGACTCTCAAGACTCAAGGCGCGCTCTGACGACTGCTTGAAAAATACGTGGCAAACGTCATCTGGCGACATCATCAACCGAAAATATTCGTCATTAATATTCAGCAAAACCTAAAATCGGCCCGACAAATCGCTGTGTGTGAACGTACCTTAACGGTTCCTTTTGTAATAACATTGGACAAACAAGGCGTTGTCTTTACAGGACATCTAGAAAGAACAGTTTAGAACTGATAGAATTATGGCCAGTTTAGTTCTCATCTATTTCTGCTTTTCAGGCAACAGTTGTCCTATCAATCAACATTCCTCGTCGCAGTCTATACCGTATTCTCTTCCGTTGTATATTTGAACCTATTGGACACCCATCAACTACTGATATTAGTTTCACTGTTAGCCCTACAGAAGGTTTGTTCTACAACAGTACTAGTAACGTTTCTTTAACGATATGCTGGAATAGATTACGCATGCCAAACGATTTAGCATTTCTGCGGCCGTTTGTTCGATAACTGATTATCTAATATCTCTTCTTGGCCAGTCGCTGGAAGATTAGGGTGCGTTAATGGTCTGCGGTTTAGTTGCGATGGTCGACCGGTGGTTGATGCAAAGGCATAACGCATATTGGCTACGATTTTTGTTAAGTTATTTCGGAACAGTACCGCACGGTTGTTGATGATGTATAACAATGGAAGTGGAACTGATGATAAAAATGGAAGTGGAACTGATGAGAAAACTAAAAAAAGTTCTCATTTTATCATTTTAAGGTGTTCTAGGTTACACGAGAATCGTCTCGATGACGTTGTCTTCAACACGAAACCAGAACAGAGAACGCAGTTCGCTGCAGGCAGTGTCTCAGAATAATGTCGTTCAAGAGTTTCTCATGTTCGCTGGAGTATGGACAGTAACCATTGACTGTGAGAGCAAATATCTGTTAATGGTAAGTGCATTGTGAGGTTTCTTTGAATGATATTTCAAACGTGGGGATCCAGATGGTGGCCAATCGGCACTTATCAGAGTGAGAAAATGATGTTAATTATTTTTATTATATCTGTATTTGGTGGTAAATAGATAGAATTGAGAGATGTATAGTTTAATTTTGTTGCTCCTATAAGTGTCAATATTTCTAAAGTTGACCACCATTTGCTGCCTTGTACTGCTTAGTGAGAACTACCAATTCTACAATATGCTGCCGTGTTTGATGTATATGAACTACCTGAAAAGGATAATAAACAGCGAAGACTTTTCCTTCGTCAGGAAGTTAGTAGCCACTACAAACCTCCTGAAGAAATGAGACACGAAACACGGCAGCTTAAACATTGTTAATCTGTTTCAAAACATGCAGGACTACCTCGTCTTCATGCCGGAAGAGTACAACACAGGTCGAATTCTGACCACAGAACGAGTTGACCCGTGTGTAGTTGATGGTCCCAAGGATAAGATCTGTGATCTATACAGTTATCCGGAGGTCTCCGATGAACACGCGGTCAAACACGAGGCCGAGCATGGATACTTCGCTAAGGAAGCCTGGGGCACAGAAGATAAACTCGATCTGAAGTATTACAGTAATAATAACGTGTTGAAGCAACTGAAAGGTAACCAATTGGTGTTAATGAATAACGAACAGGTAATTTATCAGTGTAATTTTTGTGTATATTTTTATACTGGATATCTGTTTTTGCTCGATCAGTGTTACTAAAGTGGGGAACCTGAACTGAACTAACTTCATTCATACTGGATGGCTCTATCAGTTCTAAACTGTTCTCTCAATAGAGATCCAGTGAGGGCTATCTCTTAGTGGTCCAGTGTTATACTACGGGAGGAAACTGGACTACCTTGGCAAAATCCTGGCGAGTATTTGGAACATGCACACTAACCACCGTGCTACCACCACCCCCACAACGATAATGTAATGCATGTACCATAATCGGCTTTTAAACCTTCACTCTCAACCTTTCTCAACTGTTCAACCTAGAATCGATTTGCAGTTGACATGAACATTGTCAAGTCTGGCTACTACGTCTTTGTTGTGCACTACATCAGTCATGGAGAGAACATAGAGAAGATTGATTTGTACGTCTATCGTGAACTCGGCTCTGTACATGTTGTTCCATGTGAATATCAGTTTGGATGTCGGCAAGTCGCCATGAAGCCGGGTCTCAAGGCAGTCAAACTGTTTGACCTTGATAAAGGACAGACTCCGTTGAATTTGTTCACTTCCAACGAGGCTCATATCGCTATAGTAAGTTAATAAAGAAAGTAAAGTAGATGTGTATTTGCCGAGAAAAATCTTGAGATTTACTCATTCACCATGAACTTGCGGTTAATGCTCAGCAACTGGACTCTGTAGCTCAGTTGGTTAGAAGGCTGCACCGGAATCGCAGGGCCGCAGGTTCAATTCCTGCCAGAGGGCCTAAGTTGCATTTTTCGCAACTGCTCCTGGCTAGGTCTAAAAAGTGTATATAAATTTCCGTTCGAGTATTCCATCTACTAACACCTTATACTAGATGTTATACACAGAACTGTTTTTAAGGACAAATCGTTTGATGATTACCACTTTTCATATATTTTTAGGATTACATATCTGCCATTCCGCACGACTTGTGGCATGCTGACTACATCACTCCGGCATTAGTGTGCAGATCATTACAAGATAAATGTATCACATCAAAATACGAACAGCCTACAACGTCTGTGCAACATCGACCGATATCGCGATCTGTCGTTGATTCTACCAACTCCTTCTCAACGACAAACACAGAAAAGGTCAGTCCGACAAGCAAGAGGATGTGTTCCTAAGGGCAAAATGTAATCCATTGTAAATTAAACTGGTTTTGTATATTGCTCTATCAGGTTTAAACAAACCAGTTACCCTATTTCAAGAAGTTGTTGCTTAAAACCTTGACGCTTTATTAACTCAAGAAAGAGGTTCATGTTTTTACGAATAGCAAGAATCGGAAGAGTTACGATTTCCAAGAGGTCTTGTTTCATTTTGTATTTGTTTCTTCCAGGATACGTTAGTGAAGTTCCGCGAATTCTTCAACAGGAAGACAGACAATTTTGTGATCATTATCCAATACCAGCAAACCAAGAACATCATCGTTCGTGGTCGAGTCTCTATCACTACCTACAGAACAACTCTCCGAGGAGTGGCTGAGTTCAAATATTGTCCAAATAGAGAGTTCTGTCGGGTTGTTGTGAAACCAACTAGCACAGGAGACTTCAGGATCCGGCAAGGAACAACTCGTATAGAAGTACGCTTTCCAGTCAAGATGGATCTACAAGTGGTTAGTATGATGTATTTCAAACCAGGGAGTGATCCAGCTTGATCTTGTACGGGGGGGGTGGGGAGGGGTGTGCAGGCATTGAACTATAATAGACTGGAGCGCTAACGCACGGGGGGAAATTGAAGCCAGCTTAAACTTAAAACTTTGAGGGAAAATTTGCCGTATTTTACAAAATTGCGGTTGTTTTTGTATTTTTTGAGTATTTCCATTTTGCCTAAAGTCTTGAAGTTTTTATATCAAATAGAACTTTTTGATAGCTTCAATTTCATATACAGCCCAATGTTCGGCGTTAAGTATTTCAACTCAAAACTCAGAAAAACTAGCTTGGCTTCATCCTATTATCGGGTTTGGCGTATTGAGTTAGCGTTCCAGTTTGTATATAGTTCAATGGTTGCTGGTCATGAAGGAGGGCGCGACCGTCGACTGAGGCAGGGTGCATCATCACCGGGGACCTGCGGCAGGGTCAAGGAGCTGAGCTTGTCAGAAAATGATTGAAAAATAAGGTTGCCTAGATGGTCAAAGAGGCAGCCAAAGGCCTAATATTCTATTAAAAAACAGGCTTAAAGTTAAACTATATCGTTTCATGAGCCTGGCGATTCATCCATAGATCGCAGCTATCATGATCTTATCTCTGCCGCATGGTCATCACAAACTCACAAACTGTACATGTTTCTCTATATTTCAGTCATGGCTGTACAAGATTCCTAGCACCAGCTATTCTGATCACGTCTTATCATTTACATCGATTGACAACTCCGAGGCTTGGGTAGAACAATGTAGTCTTAACAACTACGTTATTGATCCAAACGACGCGAACTACTGCAGAAATACCAGTTTTGCTTTGGTGACAAGTTTTAACAATGGAGCATTACCATGTCGATGTAGTTATCTTGGTTCTCGAAGTCGATATTGTAATCCAGTGCATGGACAGTGTGCTTGTCGGAGACCGAATATTATTGGTCGTCAGTGTTTGCAGTGTCGGTCTGGGTACTATAGATTTCCATATTGTCGCCGTAAGTATAGTGTAATGTTGGTTTGGTGTGGTTGTGTGTGGTGTGGTGTGGTTGTGTGTGTGGTGTGGTGTGGTAAGATGTGGTGTGGTGTGGTGTGGTAAGGTGTGGTAAGGTGTGGTATGGTATGGTATGGTATGGTATCCTATGCAACGCTATGCTATACTATGATGTGATGTGGAATGGTATAGTATGGTATACTGTGGTCACTGTGGTGTGATATTGTCAATCATGACCATGGCGTAGTATTGTATGGTATGGTATGGTATGATATGGTATTAAATATCAGTACTAATTCTATTACGAGTTGTTTATTCTTGTTTCATTCATAGGATGTGCGTGTGATCCTAGAGGAGTAGAAAGTACTAACTGTGATCGCCGTGGTCGATGTAAATGCAAACCAAGTTTTTCTGGCATCAATTGTAATCGTTGCAAGTCTGGATACTATCAGTTCCCAAACTGTACAGGTAATATTACCTCAGTACGTGTGGGTAGAGTGTTTCGAGTTTGACTCCGGTTTCCTCTTGTAGTAACACTGGACCAACAAGGGATGACACTTACTGGACCTCTAGGGAGAGCAGTTTAGAACTGATAGAGCTATCCAGTATAAATAAAGTTAGTTTAGTTTAGGTTTCCTCCTGTAGTAACACTGGATCAACAAGGAATGACACTTACTGGATCTCTAGGAAGAACAGTTTAGAACTGATAGAGCTATCCAGCATAAATAAAGTTAGTTTAGTTTAGGTTTCTTCCTGTAGTAACACTGGCAAAATAAGCGATGGCCCTTACTGGACGTGTTAAAATCTTGAATGCGTGGTTGCCGTGTAGCTACCGATGAACGAAATACTTGAGGGTTTCTAGGATCAAACTACCTAAAAAATATAACAAGAATGTCAACATTTCGAGTGAAGACCCTTCGTGTAGCTCTATCAGTTCTCTCCAAACTGATTTCTCTTCGATGCTGAAACGAAACTGAAGTAGTATATCTGGTATACAGTACATAGATTGAGATCAAAGCATTTCTAATAGTATTCATGTTTCATAACTTCAGCATGTGATTGTGACAACCATGGCTCGCTCAGTACCTTCTGTTCCTCAACCTCAGGACAATGTCAATGCAGGAGAGGTTTTGATGGGAAGAAATGTGATAAATGTCGAGTCGGATTCTTTGGATTTCCTGATTGCAAGGAATGTAACTGCCATGTATCTGGAATCAAACCTATCGAAGGATTATTGTCTGGTTGTAACTCTTCCCTTGCGGTAAGGAGATGTGAAAAGTGTAGAGATATTATGATGCAGATGGTTGAGATATTATGATTCAGAATGCAGGAATTTGCCATTCCTGAGACCCTATATCCTCCCTGGGGAAGGATACCCCCAAAGCCTTTTAACGCACCCTAAGTATTTAATGCAGATTGCGAAGTAATATATCCAACCTGACAATGAGGACTTTACCGGATGTCCAGTCTACGCAATTAGTTGAAAATTATTGCAATTAGTTGGATATCCGGTAAAGTCCGAATTCGAGAGTCTTGATATTTTACATCTCAAATTCACAAATGAATCAGTATTTTGAGAGAAATTTAATTTTAAAGTTGACGAGATTCTATACTAATTAAGATCACATATCCAGTTGCCGTCACAGTACTGATTTCCTTTGTTTACGACTCATTAATTATTCATGATTTGAGATAGTTATTTACCTGTACCTAAATGGCCTGACATGGAGCCACCTTAAGGTCTAAAATCAGTCTTAGGACATGGCCAGACATGGAGTAGGCGTAACCTGAGACTGACCTAGGACTTACCTATAAGACATACGTTTCAGGCCACCACAAATGCTTGGCCTTACGTCATGGTTTCAAACGGTTGAAGGTCAGTCTTAGGTCATTACCAGGGCAATTACAATTACAATTGCTTACGGTCGGCCTTGGTCAGGTATCGCTCTCTAGTGTAGGCTTGGGACCATGAAGGTCTATTTCGCTCAGGGACCCCCCAGACGTTTCTGGACGCCCCTTCATATAGTAATATCTCTTTCAGGTTGAATGTAAATGCAAAGACGACGTAGGCGGCAAATACTGCGACACATGCAAAGACTTCCACTACAATCTTCAGTTCAACAATCCCAAAGGATGTCAGAAGTGCACGTGTAGCGCACTCGGTACTAACAGTCAGTTGAAGAACTGTGACAAAGTATCAGGCCAGTGTTCTTGTAAATCACGTGTTAATGGACATGCTTGTTCAGTTTGTAAAGATGGGTCAACCACCTTGAGAGATTACAGTATATTTGGTTGTGAAGGTAAAATTGATATGCATGTTATATATATATATATGAGTTACATAATTTTTTCACTCTGATAAATGCCAGTTGACCAACATCTGCTGCGTGGTAGCGCTTAGCGAAGCTTACCTATGGACACTTCCCGAATATGGTTGAGCATACACGAAACAAGAGGTTGAACTGGAGGCTGACAATGCGGTCCAATTTAAGTTTAAGAAATAGATATTTCATTGTCAGCTACGATATCGTACCATTGTCATGTGTACAGTTAAGAAAATTCGGTAAGTGTTTTGAAGTGTTTATAGGTGGGGTTTCACTCGGCATTAGGGAGCTTAAGATCTACAACGCCAACGTCGACGACGCGGCCCTTCTAACAATGAAGTTTTTCGCTTGTAATAAAGCAATGGAAAAACTTGTAGTTCCAAGAGAATTCTCGACGTCGTCTCTGTCTTGTTCACTACGCCAACAAAAGCTGTGAGCTAAAACAAGAACGTTGTTCAATCACGGCCTCTTTATATTCACATATTTATATGGCGTTGTCGACTGCCGCGTCGTCGTAGATCTTAAGGTCCCTAATATATCGTGCAGCAGACGGGGGTCATGTTGGTACCAAATATATAGAATTGAGAGATGTATGAAAATAATTCTATGATGATAATTCCATTTAATCAGGATGCGAGTGTAATTACGGTGGATCATTTGATAACACATGTGATAAGGAAAGTGGCGTGTGTTCATGTAAAAGAAACATTGGAGGGACCAAATGCAGCAGGTTAGAAGAAAATCTGGCTTAGCGGTTCCAGGAGTTGTTGGACTCGTGAAATATTAAGTTATTGCTTGCAATTCTTTGCTTGCACATGACGTCACTAGGTGTCATTAGGCGCCATCTTGGTTGATTTAAAAGTTTTGTCCAGCCGTTTACATCGAAATAGTTGAGTTACTTTAATATTTTTAGTTTGTTTTGAAAACATCTTACTGTATTATGAATAGTATACGATTTCTGGCACAATACGACAAAGAATGAAGAATATAGATTTTTAGTTGCCACGAAAATCAACCAAGATGGCGTCGATTGCAAACGAGCAATAGTAACCTGAAAGGAGGCCTAGCAAAATTTATCTCTTAATGCTCCTGTGATTGCAGGAGGAAAATGGAGTGCTCAGAGAAAACCAACGGTATTGATATAGTCACACTGCAAACATTCTTCCATGCTAATTAATATGCGATTGAGACGACATTATAATTAACAAAAATCAAAATATTACTTCGAAATAGGCCTCCGATCAGTCAGTTGAAAGGCAAATGCAGCCTGCTGCCACCACTCTAACTAACATTTTCTGTTATTTTTAGGGTAAAATCAGATGGTTTTTATGTCAAAAATTTACATCACATTCGTGCTGAGGTTGAGGACGGTGCGACGAAAGATTCAACACGACCGCTCAAAATACGTCATAATGAAAGTGATTTTCCCGGATTCTCTGGGCACGGCTATGTCCCCGCATCAAACGAACAGGTAGAATCACGTTCATAGCAACAGGGGCGGTTGTACAAAGGCCAAGTAGCTCTACCCACAGGATAGTGATTTTCTCAATCTGTGTAAAAATGTCTGTAAAGCTCTGAAACTACGGATATAGATCTCACAATAAATATGAAAAGCTTTAGTTTACAGTGGCAGAAATTTCTGTGGGGTGAGGTGGGGCGGCGGAAATTTGAAGCTTTGCCCCCTCCCCACCTGAAAAAGTGAATTTCTGTCACTGATTATAATTATTGAATGGGGTTGAACATTATATGAAGAATTGTATAGACCCATTGCACTGACGTCACAAATCCTCAAAGTGTCCTCCAGATGCCCCCTAAATAAAAAAATAATACTAAAAAGTATTATTGTATTAAATAAAATAAAAAAATAATACTAAAAAGTATTAAAGTTTTACCAAATTTGCTCTGTTTACAAAATTTATATTTAATATGCATAGATAATTGCTAATTTGTCCTCCAGTTGCATACGTCACTGGCGATGTGACGTCATGTGTAATGGGTCTATAGATACCATGAGTTCTTTTAAATTAATAATACTAGACTTTAATCAATTGGTTATACCAATCAACAGTGTATTTTAGAAAGCTTCAAAATCGCTATACGGATGTTAGCACTATCCGCTCTTCGTACAACCGGCCATGGGGCATTGCATTTACCTGGTTTTCCCACACCATTCAAAACCGGGTTACACACCCATCATATCTATCACCTTTGAGAAATTTCTTTTCGTATTTTGTAGAATTCATTCGATGTTATTGTGGAAATTCCACGTCCGACAAAATACCGTCTTTTAATTCGTTATGTACTCGATTCATATCTTCCCACATTTGGTCAGGTGACGATATCGCCAACGCTTGAAGTGGGTAGGTATTGATTGATTGATTGATAAGCCGAATAATCGATATACTCGAATAGTATTTTGATTAATCGATTAATTGATAGACAAATTTGGCTAACGCTGTTGACATCGTCGCTACCCAATTCAAAACTGTGAAAAATTCACATTCACTATATTGTTCTAGTTTGTGAAAAGATAGAATAGAACAAAGGTAGCTAAGCATTAGAAATATGTATAAGAGCTATATGTAAATCATGCTTAGAGATTGCATTCATTTACCTGAATCAGAGTAGGGAGCGAAAATATGCCCAGCATCATTATGTTGTTTTAGACCAGAGAGAGACCTCAATTGTTCAATGTTTAGATCCGTTACCTCAAGGATACGAAGACGTCTTGGTTGTTTCACTTCAATTTAAACCAACCTCAACAAGAAGCAGGACCTATGCGGAATTTTTAACAGTCAAGAAGCGTAATGGCAAGGAGGCAGAGTTTTTCTTGAGTCGTGGAAAATGGAGAATAACTTTGTTTGGAGCGCCATCGAAGTTGTTGTTTGTATGTGCATTGTGTTGGTTTTAAACCTGTTTGTTTCGACATGTTTCGCAACTACACTTGAGTGTTGAAACGTTGGGTCGTGAGTGTTATTTGTCGGGGATTGTATTCATTTACTTATACCAGAGTAGCGAAACATGTCCGGTTCAAGCTTGTTGACAAGTTATCAACGGCTTGTTGACAACTTGCTACAAGGTTGTTGACTCAACAGACTTGTTAGAAGTTGTTTCAACAACGTGTTGACAAGTTGTGAGTGACCATCGTGTAGCAATGTAGCAACGTGATGAAATGACAGCATTGTTACAACTTGTCGACAAGGTTGCTACAAGTCTGTTGCGACGATGTGTAATTTTCATCCGTATATTTTCAGGACTACGTAGTGATGATCCCAGAGGAGTACTACAAGGCCACACATTTACGACAACGTGTTGAACAACCATGTTTAGTAGATTCCAAATCTGAATACTGTGTTGATTATAAATATCTAACAGTTGCCTCTACCGACGCAGTCAATGTTCCTACTGAACTGGGGCAACTGGTCGGTACCCGCACTTTACTGCCTTATGCTCCGTTTAAAAGTTTTTCCGTTCTTAACACACAGGTAGGTTTTTGGTTGTGGTTTTAAAACGTAACTGACCCTATTTATATACTGGATGAGTTGTGAACTGTTCTTCCTAAAGGTCCAGTAAGGGACTATCCGTTGTTGGCCGTCTGTTACTGGTGGAGGAAACCTGAACGATACTAACTTTATTGATTAAGAATAGCTTTAAGCCTTTATCAGTTATAAACTATTCTCCATGGAGGTATAGAAAGGGCTATACCTTGTTGGTCGTGTGTTACTACAGGAGTAAACCCGAGAACTCGGAGAAAACATGCCGTCAAGCTGGAAGCGAGTGAGACGAGAACAGCATGATACAGGAATTGAGCCCTGGATAGGCAAACGGTAGATGTACCAACCACCAGGGCCCCACCGAGAGAATTCGCGGGACCCGGGGCAAAATTTTCTCTGGGGGCCCCTATGACGTCATTATTTTCAAACAGCAGAAAAAGACTAGAACTGCGCTAAGGCATATAAGGTGCCCCAACTAGAATGCAAGTGGAAGTAACTTAAAAAGAGGCCCCCAATTTCAAAAATGCTCTCAATCTGCAAGTGGGCCCTTACACCGACCCCTACATTTTGAGGGGGCCTGCTCAATTTTAGGCTCTCTCTCAAGTTGGGGGCCCCTATTAGGTTGGGGACCCAGGGCAAGTTTCCCCCCTTGTCCCCCCTCTCGGCGGCCCTGCCAACCACGTGTACAAATTGGTCTGTTTTCTTAATTTCTACAAATGAGGCATATTTAATTTAAGTATCCGACTATTATTTAGTTGTTTTTACACGTTAAAATAGTGCGAAAACTTTGCAAACGTTCCAACGTAGCACGGGTGGCGGAAGCGGTTAGCGCGCTGCCTCTTACCACTGAGTTGAGCCTGTTTCACAACAGGTTGAGGTCACTGTTGGTACTCGCATGAGATCGGGCAGTGCTCAAATAACTAATGTGAGTTGAGATTCTCTCTCTCGAGCTCGAGGGGGTTTCCCTCCACTCCGGTCCCTCTAATACCCCACTACTCCTGGAACTAACAATGGCCAGGGCCATGACGCTGTTGGACGGACTCCTGCCATTGAGGGAGAGTTTGATAAAAAAAAGGCTAATCAAACATATATTTATTCTAGAGTCAGCTGTATTTACCGTTGCCAATTCAGAAGTTTGGTTCGTACGTATTAATGGTGACATATTACCAGGAAGCGAAGATTGTCAGTGACTTGATAGTTAGTGTGACCTCAGGATTCAGCGTTCAAACTGCAAGGATACGCACGTTTTACTGCAAGTGAGTCCTTTTTGGGTGCGATTCCTTGTGGCTGAGTCCTTTTCCTAAAATATTGCTTTTAGATTTGACGATATCTTCTGATGTGAAATACAGTTTATTTGTAATTCTGATTCATTATTCATGAGAAAAACAAAGGAAATCGTGACCGTGAAGGAGTCAATCCTGCTGATTTACATAAATTTATGTATATTTATTTTCCGTAGGTATACATTTGGATGTCGTCAGGTAGCGATTGACGTTCAACATAAAGTGATTTCATTTGACCTTTTCCCCAACACAAGAAACTTACTGAGTATTGGTGCACAAACTACAGTAGCTGTGGTGAGTGATCTATAGAGATTACATTGCTGGCTGTACACTTAATATAGTTAGACAATCATTATAATCTTCATCATCAACATTTTCGCCACCACCATCATCATCGTCATCACCATCATCACTACTACCATCATCATCATCACCGACACCATCATCACCGACACCATCATCACCGACACCATCATCACCAACACCAACCCCATCATCACCAACCCCATCATCACCAACACCATTATCACCAACACCATTATCACCAACACCATCATCTTAACCACCTCCATCACCATCATCATGATCATCTTCATCCTAGTTTAACTAAGTTTACTATTTTCAAGGAATCCGTTACAATCATTCCGCGTGATAAATGGAACATCGAATACATTGTGCCATCGTTACACTGCGTGAAATCAAAGACAGGATGTGTACAGACCACGCATCAAATCCATAGCAACGCAATTAGAGTTGACGCCGAGAAGAGCGGTCAGGGCATGAAACCGAGTTTGGCAATGGACGCCTCAGTACGGGCTGCTTATCTTGTAGGAGACGGAGTACGTAAATTAACTACGCCGGTAAATAGAGAGGGGGGTACTGTAATTTTAAAGGACAGGGGAGGAGGGGGGAGTGCCTACGCCTTTTTACATTTGACAATCTGTATTCAGTACAGATCGAAAGCTTTGCCAAATGCATGAACCTGGTGTTTTCTATAAACGAAACAATTATTAAAGGGGAATACCTTCCGAGATGGGCTGAGGGTGCGCACGAGATGGGCTGAGGGTGCGCACGAGATGGGCTGAGGGTGCGCACGAGATGGGCTGAGGGTGCGCACGAGATGGGCTGAGGGTGCGCACGAGATGGGCTGAGGGTGCGCACGAGATGGGCTGAGGGTGCGCACGAGATGGGCTGAGGGTGCGCACGAGATGGGCTGAGGGTGCGCACGAGATGGGCTGAGGGTGCGCACGAGATGGGGCTGAGGGTGCGCACGAGATGGGCTGAGGGTGCGCACGAGATGGGCTGAGGGTGCGCACGAGATGGGCTGAGGGTGCGCACGAGATGGGCTGAGGGTGCGCACGAGATGGGCTGAGGGTGCGCACGAGATGGGCTGAGGGTGCGCACGAGATGGGCTGAGGGTGCGCACGCTTCTTACAATCACTGAAACCACCAAGAACGGTTTATATCGAGCAGGCCTTTCTTGGGTCAATTTCCATATTAAAAAACACAATTTATTGAACCTAAACTATTCCGAATCTTTACAATCCTAATCCTAACCCTGCTCCTAACTTCAATTCTAAAACTAATCCTAACCCTAATCCCACCACTAATCCTAACCCTAATCCCACCACTAATCTTAACCCTAGTTCTAACCCTGATCCTTACACAAACCCCAATTAATCCCAATTTCTTTTATATATTGTCAGGTTTCACTGCGTGTAAAAAGTAAAATCGTACAAGGTCGTTATAAGATTCTGGTTCACTACTACCAGCCATCGCATGGCAAATACAATGGTCGTATTATTGTTGAAAGCGGTCGCTCTACGGCGCTGTATCTGAAGTTTAAACACTGCCCTAATGTTGGTGGATGTCGTGCATTGGCTAGAGATAAAATAACTGACATGAGTCGCTCGCTGTACATCTATGAAGATGTAGATATCACTATTTCTATCTCGCCAAATAATGAAGTTTGGATTGTAAGTATTGCTTTTTATTTGAGCATACACGTAAAAAGATGTGTTTGCAAAACGTTTGTAACAAGCCTATCAGCAACCATACCACACCACACCACACCATACCATACCATACCACACCATGCCATACCACGCTATATGCCACAGTATACCATACCATGACATACCACGCCATACCATGCCATACCATACCATACCATACCATACCATACCACACCATACCATACCATACCATGCCATACCATACCATACCACACCGTACCATATACCATACCATACCACACCGTACCATATAGCATACCATACGAAATTGCTAATAACTATGTATTTGTTCTCTAGGACTACATCCTATTTGTGCCAAGCCGTCATTTTAACCCAGACATGGAGCAACAACAGCCT
Organism: Trachythela sp. YZ-2020; assembly: GCA_016169945.1. Taxonomy (NCBI): domain Eukaryota; kingdom Metazoa; phylum Cnidaria; class Anthozoa; order Malacalcyonacea; family Clavulariidae; genus Trachythela; species Trachythela sp. YZ-2020. Next base: position 7,283,626 of record JADLSH010000389.1, read on the forward strand.
GTCAGCCTAGCCCAAAAATTCATCACGCAATGTGGTCAAAATAATTTTATCGTCGATAGTTCCTCGAAGTTTTGTAAACAATCCGTATTCACTATGACAACGACGTTTAATGGCGAACTTACGGCGTGTGATTGCGATCGGAAAGGTTCGACATCGGCCGTATGCGACAAATTTGGCGGCCAGTGTCCCTGCAAACGAAATGTCGTTGGACGAAAATGCGATAAATGTATAGGAGGGTACACTGGCTTCCCGAGCTGCAGGCGCGGTTAAGGGGAAAAGCTTACAAATTCCAACTATTGGTCATCCTCGTTTTCATTTGATATTTTTACGTAACAGTCTATTCTTTTCACAAACGGTTGTGTCTTTAATGCAGATAAGCAAAACGCCGTTCACTAGGAAAATATTTTTTTGTATTTTGTATTTCAATTTTGGATTTCAATGGCGTTTCATGATGACATTATTTTTGATACCAAAACGGCTTATCTTGACGACAATTATTCCATTAAAGGAATATTATAGAAATTAATAACATATAAGTAAATACATAAAAATAATTAACATTCCCCAATCTCAAAGAAGATTCAATACTATTCAGTTGAAATTTTATTCGTTCTTCATATATAATTGAATATTGCAACAACCTATTGATGTCATTTGCACTGCGGAATACCAGAAATGTACAGCCATTAATAAGCGCAATGAATACAATTTAGTAAATGTAGTAAGTGGATGTGTATTGCCTTCGTCAGGAACTGACTCAGGAACTGAACTGGCTACCACGGCTTGATGATCGTCCTTCCAAACCTTTCTCAGAACCATCTTGAGATTTTGCTGCTTGTTGATTTTCTGCAGCTGTTGAGTATAGAAAGAGATTATTAACTCTGTTAGGGTTACTACAGGACTATTGACTTCGCATTTTCACCGTGATTGATTCATTTATGGCCTAGTTAAGTTGGTGTAGAAATATGTTCATGTATGTATTCCTTATGATCCTTTGCGTCACGATTCCGTGATCGGAATGTTCCACTGTCGTTTCATTGTTTTGAAAATCCTACTGTTCTCCATGCCATCCACTCACGATCCAGTGATCGGTATGAAATTTTGAGCTTTTGCTTCACAGAACAAGGTTACTACTTCATTTAAACAACGACTGCCTACGTACATACCTATTTTCAGTTTGATGCACACAACCACTCGTTCAAAATATTTAATACTTTCCCTGATATCTCCCGATACGTGCAACACATTTCCAATGCTGGCACAGCATTTCGTCTCGCCTACAATATCTCTCATAGATTTCGCAAGTACTAATCTCATTTCATAATACGTTATCGCATTCTCAAAATCGGCCATGCTTTCGTACGCACTTGCAATATTGTTCAAAAATTTCCCCTCCGCTTTTTTGTCACCTTCTCCTGTTGCCATTTCCAGGCCTTTTTGAAAACAGTCCAGCGCGCGGTCATAGTCTTTGGCCCATTTTACAGCACATCCCAGGTTGCATAGCGCGCGTCTCTCTGTTCGTTTGTCTTTGAGTAAGGTTGCTAAAGTGAGTTGACGTTCTTGACAGCTTACGGCGTCTTTGCATCTACCCACTTTGTAGTAAACTATACCTAAGAAATATAGAAAGTGTTTAAAAATTTGTCCTGTTCTTCATTAAAGAAATTTAAGCTATCGTAACATGCATCAACCATTTATCCACTGCTTCAAATGTTCATCCTGTCTGACATTTTCCTGATGGTTTGTCTTATGTGCCGTATTTAAACACATAGACCCATCAAGAACATCCCTCCATCAAGACAAACTACACGCGCATGTTGGTCTGCGTGTAGACGAACAACACAGATATAGTTCTTGACGGAGGATGTTGATGTTTGCCGCGTTTGCGAACTTTGCCCAAGTTCGTTCCTAGTATATTAAGTGAAGGCAATACCTAATTCATTCAAAGCATTCGCCTCGTCTGCCTTTTTCTTTACTTTAAAAGCTTTCTTTATCGTCATTTTGTACTGTTCTATCTGACTTTCAAGACTCTCTCGTTCCTCCTCAACTTGCTCTTCTTCGACTTCGGACCCAGCAAGAGATTCTTCGTAGTCGCTGCCTTCAACGTCTTCATCTGATTCTTCATGTCCTTCGTTTTCCATTTTACTCTGAATTTAAGTCTTGTCCAAAAGGTAAAGCTATATTATGCAGGTTTATGTGGTTGTGTTGTGGTTTTGCTTGTGGCCGCATAATTTCCACATATATTTGTAATAAGACCTGTTAATGGGCCCGGCTTATGCATGTTCCGAATATCGATTCTTCATTTAACGAATGTAACGTGGATGCCACTAGAGAAAAGGTCTTTGGTTCATTAACTGGTGCACATAATTATATTTCAAGAGAGAAAAGTATACCAAAAAGAAAATTTTAAACAATAAATTATATAGCTTGGCAGAATTTATGGATTGGTCATTTTATGTTATTGACATACAAATTCTGAGTTCCTATTTAGCAATTTATACACTGATGAAGGTCCAAGGGTTTTCGGATCACGAAAGCCTCGCGAAATAGACGTATAGTTCTCCATAAAACAAAATTATTTCGCCATGCAAACCTTAAAAAAACTGATTTAATCCAAATTCACTTTTTGCTTCCATTTTATTGTCTGATTCGTCAATCAACATACATGTACAAAATTCATGCAATACTCTTTACAAATCAATCTTAATGCGACAAAATACCTATCAAATTTCTAAAACAAATGCTGCCTGCAGCAATATTTCTAACCAACATATTTCTTGTCTGCTAGCCTTAAACGAAATTGACTATGCTAGACTATCCCAGCTGGTAAAAGTTCAGGACATCCTTCCACAATTCTTCACTTTGGTGAACATTAAAACTATGTAATTGATACCAAAAAATACGTTATAGTAAAATACACTTCTTGTACCATGGATCCTCTCTTGGTTGTCTTTGATTGGCAGTCTAAAACACGAGAAAGGACACAGATTATGAAATTGAAAAAATATCACTGTATGAAATTGAAAGGACATGTTGGCAATTGGCAAACATGAAGATTGAAGGGGGGTTTGTTAAACGAAGATATAGGGAAAAGTTGATGTGCTAGCTAGGCTTCCTTTAAAGAAAGAGAAATTATACTAAAACTTGATTGGAAAGAATGAAATTTTAATCTATATCCTGGAATGGTCAGACCTATTATGCCATTCTTGTCCATATTATTTTGTTCCATCCTTGGAACTTGCAAAATGTATGAGATTTGTACTCACCTGCGATCCAGAATTGGTTAATTCAGGTGATCTATTTAAAACCTCTTCTACAATTTCTTTAAAAATCTGTAAAGTTAAAGAAAATAAAACTAATCCATTGGTAAAAAGCTACTTAAGGGATAAATATTACAAAAGGTATTATAATAAAGACAGATGCCTTGAAATGTTAAATACCTGATTAAAATATTCAGTATTGTTTTCCTTTGCACTCGTTTCAAAATAGAGTGAATCATGTTTTTCAGCTTTCTAAAAAATGCAATAAAAATATTACATTTTGATTGGGGCTGTGTGCCCTATTCTGTGGCCAGGGTAAACTGTGTAACCATGTTAACTGATAAAACAATGACAGAGTAAACAATGAATCTTACATGTTTTGCTCCTTCTGTTTTAACACGTCGTAGTGCTTTGTCTGTTTTATTACCAATTATAAATGTGAAAGGCTTTTGTGCAGGGCTCTAAAATAAAAAGGTTGTCAGTTTATATTTATTGTGTTTACGACTCTGAGGTGGACAGAAAGCCTTAACAGGTTTTGCAACCCAAAGGTTCTGAGGGTTAGTTAGTGGTTAGTGCCTAAGGGTTAGTTTTAATTGTACTTTAATGAAAGATTATACCTGCTAGCAGTGGTTTCTGAGCTTAGAAACTACTGCTCAGCAGGATAAATGAGAAACAAACATACTTAGTAATAGGTAAAACTTAAGAATTAAAATTAAAATCACTTACATCTGCCTGAGGTATAAATTTCAACCAATTATCTATATCTTCAAAACTTTGGTCATTTGTAACATCAAAGAACACTACAACAGCCTTCAAGGGACAATTATGTCAGTCAGTGAGTTTGTCCACCTTCCCCAGTGACATAGCCAGAGGAAGCCCCCCCCTAGGTTGCCCCCTTGATTGGTTCCCCCTAGGTTGCCCCCTTGAAGGGCCCCTTGATTGGAAAACCTCAGGCTACGTCACTGTCCTTCCCTCAGTCAGTTGGTCATTGAGGTATTTAGTTTGTTGGTTGGTCAGTTAGTTGGTCCATCACTACAGTGAGTCGGTTGGTCGATCAGTGAGCAGGCCTGTCAGTGAGTCGTTTGTCAGTGAGCTGGTCATCTGGCAAGGCAGTAAGTCATTCGATGAGATGGGCAAGTAGCAGTTAGAACCACCAGGTATAAAACTAGTATTCCACATAATTTATGTACCTTGGCATTTTTCATATACACAGCTGCATCGGTGCGAAAGCCTTCATGTCCCGGAGCATCCCTTAAAAATTGGGAAAATTATCATCATCATTGACAAGGCGACTTTGCATTTATGAGAAGTTGATAGGGCAGAAAGACTGGGTAGGTTTTGAAAGAGCTTAAATATGATACAACTTTAGCAGAATTATTTGGGGCTGGGGAGTTAAACACAGGTTACACAGTTGTGCTCTATTTCATGTTTGACATTTACATGTCATCTGATAAAATATATTCTAAGTTACCATAACTCTAGTTCAACATTGTGGTTGTTAACAATGAATCTCTTCCTTTTGAGACTTTCTATAAAATTAAATAATGAAACATTGAAATTCTAAATTCCTTTTCTGTGGGAAAGGTTGAATAGAAATTAGAGTGAGTATAGACTTCCCAATTCTATAATGTAATATATTTTGATGGTGTGACAGGTGTGTCACCATGTCTATGGTGTGGTATATCACTGTAACTGGACATAAAGGTTTTATACTACTGAATTTAGTGACAGCAACACTTCAATACAGAATGCAGTATTCAAAATCTCTTCAAAAATGCCAAAGCCAAGCCAAGGTCAAGAATATTTGAATATGGTGTCACCTTCAGACAACTGTACAGTGTACATACTAATATATCTCTATTCATTCTCCTTTGTAAAAATCTGTGAATATGAATAATTTTGACATTTAATCAATAACCAATAACCATGTGGTGATGTACTATATGATATACCATAAATGATTGGATGGTGATCGAAAAACAATCAACTAAATAATAGAATGTTCATACCAACCTCCTGCAGTAGTCATAATAAACGTCGGATCAAATAACTCTCCCAAAAGTCTTCTCATTACGGCCGTCTTTCCAACATTACTGTCGCCAATTAAAACAACTTTAAGTGTTAAAGACATTTAATTTTTGATATTTCTATTGAATACAGAAATTTAATTCAGCGCTGCAACATTGCCGTGGAACCCATATTGTCGTGTGCAAATATTTTCATTCATACAGCAAGCTTTCCGGCATTTCCTAGTACACTCCTCGCATTATAGATTCCTAGAAAATTCGATAGAAACGCGTGACCAGATTCCCAGAATTCAAAGAAAAGTGATTGCTGAACTTTTTATCAATGGACTAAAACCAAATGTTCCACCTTCGCGGCTTCGTTTGTTTTATTGGATAGTAAATTATAAACTTTATTAAGAATATCTGTTGAACTTTAACCACTTCATATAGAGTATCAATATCATTTTACATTCTTCAAATTCTTGTGACAAGTGTCGCTTGATCCTGTCGATCCAATCACCTCGATTCCTATTTAATTTTTACGTTCATTTACAGTAATATATTTTTTCTGTTATCATTTTCTTTTGTTGTTTAATTTAATTAAATTGACTTAGCATTTTTTGGGGTTATAAACATTAACGTATTCAATCCATTTATTATAGACCATTCCACACTTGAAGTTTTCCTGTTCCATTCCCACCTTCATTCTCTAAATTGGTGCTAGTCAGCCTATAGCATGTGCACAGACTGTATACAGGCTAGTAATTCCTCGCTTTTCTTTGCACAAAAATTCGCAAACCACCAAAAATATAGGCGCTATATATTTCACTAACGGAGAATGAACATGAAGTCGATCTGAAAACGATTCCCACAGCTGATCATCTACAAAGACAGCATCAACCAAACTGAGAAAGTAAAATGCCCTTAACGGCTTAACCCACTAACGCCCAACACCTTCCCCTGGACGAGTAAGATCGTCTGGTGTTAGACAGACTAAAATGACAAATTGGGCGCTTTATGGCTTAAAATAACTGTCTTTTCTTTCTTTCCTTCATTCTACTCTAATCTCTATGCCTTTGCATGTCCTACTTTAACATAAATCCTCGCCTGTCAAACAACTAGGTACTGTAACATCTAAGATGCAAAACCTTTTTCATCTATTCTTATACTATTCCCAAAATCTTTAGAGAAAAAAAATCAAACATACATCATACAATATTGTTACGAAAAATGTTTAGTAAATAGTATTTAATGACTGTATTATTACCAATAATTTCACAATAACATACATTATATCATTACAGTTAGTATACTGGTTTACACTAAACTAATTTCATAACAGAAATTAGGTTCATCCAACTGTCTTAATACTTGAAACTTGGTCCACTAGGAAAGTGTGATGAATTGATCCCAGTCAATTCGATTAATTACACTTTGAAGACTTTATTTATTCCCTTAAGCGTGATTTTCATTTGGTCGTAACTGTCCTGACCAAGTCATGTTGGATGATGTGAAATAGTCTGCATCTATCTTGTTGTTTACGTGCTCTATGCAAATCAGTCTTGAATGATTGCAGAGGTATATCGTCACTCTATTACATCGGCCACCTTGGTGTGTTCACGACCGTTACGACTGAATGGAAACCAAGCTTTACTAATCACTTGAAAAAACGAGCTGCTATTTCAAAACCTCAAATTGCCCTTGTAGTTATTTCAACACACCTTTTTAGAATGCATTTTTTTTGTCGTCAAACACACAAGTCTCTAAAGTCTGTGGCTTTGTCTACAGAGTCTCGTTTTCGTGTTTAGTGACCTATGCTTTCCAAAAGGGTGCATTCCCTGACTTGCCTCAGACTATTCCAGCAACTAGCAACACTAGGTGACTAGTTAAATAATTAAGATTTGATCCAGTTCATTTAAATACTGTTTAAGTTTGCATGCTTTAATCATAGTATGAATTTTCATTTTTAAGGTTGTTCTGTATCGAATGTTCTATTCCTGAAGTCTGATTGGCTACTTGTGACAGTTCTTGGTGCCAAACGGGTACTCATTATTGGCATTAGTGCTTTATTTCACTATTACAGTTATACTATAAAGAGCAGATTGCTAAACAGAAGTCTAACGTCAGGGATACTTGTATGAGTAACACTTTACTGTCGTTTGCAGAATGAACAGTCACAGATGAAAATATTGTCTATATTCATATAAAACTTTGATGTTTGTAACAAGCGTTTGAAGGTTTCAATTAGCCAGCCAATCATGAGCTTGGTTCAACATGATTGGCTGATCAGATTAAAACCTGTCAAATTAAATGCTTTTGACAAACATGGATATTTCACATGAGCATAGACAATGTTTTTATGTGTAACTATTTATCCTGAGATGCAACTGACAATAATTATTAGTTTGAACTGATCAAGTCATTTACATATTAATTGCTGTCTGTAGATATAATTTCAAAGTTCAAACTAAGCAATTCCAACAAACTGTTTCAAAATATGCAAGTAAACTGAAAATGGAATATCTGTTCATTCAATTTGTTCACTTCAGCTCTGACATTAACCATCTATTTAGTTATCTGATCATACTATAGTAATGTACACCTCCAGCCGCTACTGGATTTCTTATTGGGTTGATTCGTAATTTTCACACTGCCTGTTGTCCTGTTTTGGTCCTCCTAAAGTTGCAAAACCACAAGAAAATGATAAATGGTTTAGCATTTGTAAATATTTATCAACTTGACCTGGGGTTATCTTGTGAAAAGAATGTTATTAGTTTTAAGCCTATTTGTTTTAAACAACATCAGCACAAGAATGCAAATTAACTTCATTTATACTGGATAGTTTTATCATTTCTAAACTGTTCTCCCTAAGGGTACAGCAAGGGCCATGCTTTTTGTCCAGCATCAATATAGGAGGAAATCTAAACTGGACTAACTTTAATATTTATATTGGGTAGCTCTAAAATATTATTCAAAACGAAATCATACCAATTTTTTATCCATTTTGGCCTTGATGTCTCGTGCTAAAGCAAAGAAAGCTTCTTCAACATTGATGCTCGCTTTTGCACTCGTCTCCATGAATTTGATACCATATTCAACTGCAAGCTGTAGCAATAAGACAACAAATATTCAATGATAAATGAAGTGGCAGACACAAGGTGGTGTGGAGGGGGCAACTCCAAGATACGTTTCTCAATATATTTCACTGGCAATTATAAGCGTACTTGTTCTCCTTTGGTTTTCGAAACTTGACGTCTATCATCCATGTCACATTTATTACCTAAGACCATCTTTTCAACATCCGAGGAAGCATGCTGCAAAAACACAAGAAACACTTTAGTTGGGAGAGCTGGATGCTTTTAAGAATACAAATATTCTTATCTGGGCTTCAATTCTTCACTGTGACCTCACCTCCTCAATATTCCTAATCCAGTTCTTAATATTATCAAAAGATTTTTCATTTGTGATGTCATATACCAACATTATACCCATCGCTCCTCTGTAGTAGGCAGTTGTGATGGTTCTGAAGCGTTCCTGGCCTGCAGTGTCCCTAGATAATTTAACATTTAATTCCTGATTTAGACCTGGTGTAATTGGATTTTCCGAATGCTTTGTTATTTTACTTTGGTTAATGCCAGATGATTTTACTCATCGAGAGGAAAGTGCTGGGCATTAATGGGTTAATAAACATTCTCTTTGTCTGTTTGTATAAGTATCTAATTATTATGCAGAAATGCACTGGAATATCATTCAATATATAGTGATTTAATATTTCATCTAATAGACTGCTATACGCTATATATCCTTCTAAAATTCCACATAGAGTTACATGAATTCCTAGAGCTATTGATTTTAGTCAAAGTTATAAAATAACTGAGTCATCACTTGAGGTGACACGACACCTAATATGACGCATTATTTTTAAACCAGAAAATTTTTATTCATAATTTATATAGCATTAATACAGCATTGAATATAATATAGCTAAATATTGCAAACGAAGCCTTGGCTTTACATCATGAATGCTCTGACACAGAAAGCTATTATAGTACGCTAAATAATAGAAAATGCCGCCTCAGTTTATACGATCAAAGATGACAATCTAAAAACGACAGTATAAAAATATAAAATATACCAAACGTCACTCTACCATATTTGAAGTTTAATTTTTTTCCCATCTAATTCAATTGTTCGTATCTTGAAGTCAATACCTTAATATGAAGAAACAAACACTTGAGTGGGTAGTTACATGTGTCTATATAACACAAGATTGGAGCCAAATTTGGCGAAGAAATGCTATATACATATTTCAAAATCGACTCTACGTCGCGGACAGGTCTGAGACAGGCATACATAAATATCTTTACCGATTGTCGAGATAAACGTCGAGTTGAACGCATCTTCGGAAAATCTAAACAGTACGCATGTTTTTCCAACTCCAGAGTCACCGATAAGAAGCAATTTGAATAAGAAATCGTAGGTTTTTGCCATCCAAAAGCCGGATGAAATTTACACTTCTTTTCCAGCGTCAGCCATCAGGTGTGGTAGAAATACGCAATTGCGCATGCGCGTGTTTAAATCGCTGGAGAAAATAGGAAGACTGGGGACCACACCACTGACCTCAAAGAATAACTGGACCAAATCACTGATCTCATAGCAGCACTGGACCAAATCACTGATCTCATAAAATCACTGGACCAAATCGCTGATCTCATTAAATCACTGGACCAAATCACTGATCTCATTAAATCACTGGACCAATCTGTTCGCCAAACAATAGTCGACTATTTTTGCGGATGGGACCAAACGTGCGAATCGGGGGTCACATTCAATTAAAAATATTGAGATCAATCTATATTTTGATTGAGTACCACAAAGGGACATTTAAATGAAATTGAACCGGAATTTTGCCGCACAAAAAGCATAGAAAAGAAAAAACTAAATAATCTAGTTGTATTATTTTCACTCTATATTCCATGGAGGGCGAAACAGCTCCAAGAGAGCGGAAAATTCGACGAGGAATAGTAACGCTCAGTTCTTGCCAAGTGGCGCTAGGTGCCGTGATTATAGGCATGTCATTCACCGCGTTTGCTTCTACTTCGTCTGCCAAAATACGTGGTGCTTCGCCTTATTGGGCAGGCTTTATGGTAAGCTTTAGTTTGAGTATGGTGTTGTTTGTGCATGATCGTTCCAGCTGACAGGCACGGGCATTTAAATGATTAATTAAATGAACAATATAATTTGTTACATAACTATATCGCAGCCCCAGGCAGCTATTGCATTTAATTATTGATTAATAGTAAACATGGTGCCAATTAACTATAATTAAGAGGCTGTTTATATATGGAAGCTTGGATGGCCCGGTTCCCATGATCTTGCTTGAAATAGGCAATATCTTGTTTACCAACCAGGCTGGCCCAGGTAATGGTCTAATGGAGCATTCCCCTTCCTCATGGAAGGGGGAATGCTCAGACTGGGGGAGTGTTGAGACAAGGATAAAAGTTAAAAAAGATGATGCCACAAACTATTTTCAGAACTGTCAAAACAACAAAATCATTCTGGCAAATGGGATGAAATTTTCTCATATGTTTAAACAAAAGACAAATTCATTCAAGACAAAAGATAAAAACTTTGCCTGGCTAAGCGAGATGACTTTTCAAGAAGACTTTTCATGGACCGGGCTGAAATAAACTCATTAACACTCTTGTTTTAAACTGTTGAATAATTGTTGCACACATGTTTTGCCATACAATTCTGATGAAGGGCATATGCTCAAAATGTTGACATTTTCTTGATCTTCTTCAGGTACTTCAGACACAAACCATGGCAGCTTTCAATAAAACATAGCCTCCTCCCATTAAGACCTAATTGTCTTTTGCCCCAATGTTTAGGTACTTTTTACTGGATCTGTTGGATTTTTAACATGGAAACAATTGTCAATAGTATCGGTAAGCCATGTAGTAATAAACATGTTGATTGAGATCTTAGCACCTGTAGTGGTAAAGCAACAATGCATCCACTTGAAAACTGCACCACCCCCTCCTGCAGGATGAGCCTCAATCGATCATTGAGTTCAGGGCCAGATTAACCATGTGGCAGAAGCGGCATATGCCACTGACCCGGCACCTTCAAGGGGCCCCGTGCTTTCATGGCGCTGGAACATTCACTGTATTATTCTCAAACTTTATTAAGAAAAAGTGACAGACCAATTACCAATAGTGAATGTTATAATATCAGATATGTTACTGTCATTACATCTTTCAAATTAAGATTGCAAATCAACCATATATACTTAAAACGGGTTAATTTTTTCAGGTTATAGAGCAGTCGGAAAAAGCCAAAGGAGCCCCACGCGAAAAAAAATGCCACTGGCCCGTGCTGCCTTCATCCTGCCCTGCTTGAGTTTCATGTATAAAACCCAGCAATTTTCTCTAGTTTGGCTTATAAACGAAGTGATAGAGGGTTGAAATCCGTAACACTTAAGTGAAGCACGGGTGGCAGATGCGGTTATTGTGCTGCCCCTTACTTCTGAGTTACTGTAAGCCTGCTATACAGCAGGTTGGGGGCAGGGATTTACTTGGGTTGAGTGATGTCCCTGTGCTTGATTGACTCATGTAAGTTGAGATTGGTTGGTTCTCTTGTGCTTCAAGGGATTTTCTCTGGGTAACTGTGGTACAATGTAAATAATTCATTAATTTAAACAGAGTTAAGACACCCAAAAGTAATCGCACGCTTCAAAATTATACGTCCGTCTGTCTGATTCATGTTTTTCTCTCTTGTCTAGATTGGCATATACACATTTCTTTCAACAGCTAGTGTTGTTGTAAGTTTGGTAGCAACAGTCTTGACAGGCGACTCAGCAGCTTTCTTAAAGACACTTAGCTATTGTAACGAAGTGAAGTTTGAGCATGCGTGTCAATGTTGTGTCACAAATGCAACATGCACGCCACCGTACAAGTTCCCGAGCGTCAGAGACTGTAGTATTGTCAATGGTTTTCTTAAAGATATTATGTACAGTCTTTGTGTGGCTAATATTTTATGTTGTATAATAAGTCTAACAGTCACGCTTATGGGATGTACATTAGGAGCTCAGTACAGCCGATATAGTCAGGTATGTAAACCTAAAATTTTTCTTGTTACCACACCAAGCCAAACTGTTTCATATATTTTAATATGAAAGAACTACAATTCACTCACTTCATGTGTACTGTATGAACTTTTATCATTTCTCAATTGTTCTCCATAGAGGTCCAGTATCTGCCATTTCTTATTTGTCTGGTGTTACTTCAGGAGGAAACCTAAACTAAACTAGCTTTGTTAGTCCTGCATAGCTCTCTCAGTTCTGAACAGTTTTTCCTAGATGTTCAGTAAGGACCATCCCTTACAGTTACATTATAATCAGTATTGGTCCCCAGTTGCAGGATTGAAAAGGAAATACACTGACCACTGTGTTACCAATCCGTCATTGTCCACATATTCACTTTGTTTAATCTTGTTATTTTAATTCTCACTTCTTCCATATCTTAAATCTCCATGCAGAGATGTGCCTTTCGCTGGTCACACCCACCTGCGCAACGTGACTACGACCATCGCTACAACTGGTCACCATACCCCACGGATCCTATCAGCAACCTACCACCTCGGGCCCCACCAGTTTACTGCCCTGTACCCACCACCCCTAGGGGGGTGGGCTGCCAGTACAGAAGACAACCACCTACACTGTTTGACTCTGTTGACTTCCCGCCTCCTTACACATCTCGGGAACCTTCGATTGCCGGTCGACGCGGCTCCCGAGGCTCGTTAGGCGTGGAGTATACCTTGGGGCAAAATGGTATTTCATGGGATAGATTAGGACATTCTGTATTTCAGTTCTTCGGACAAGGTACCGGAACAGTATCCGAGGACAGTTTTGATTATATTGATCGGACAAATGTGAGAGACCTAGGTTCTAGTTCAGGAACTAGCGAAGGAGTACTTACTCATGATCATGGTAGTCCCGATGATCAACACGTGTTTGGAAGGTCTTTGACTGAGAATATCGAGGATGAAACATTGAACCAATCAAAAGAAGCTATAACCTCACATATCCGAGAAACATTACCATCCAGCTCGACTGAGTCAGATTCTGAAACACCACATGATAATGTATTTACCAGTAGAGAAGTATGTACGCTAACTGCAGATAGACTGGGAGCGGGCAGCAGTGATGTTAACACCCGTTTAGCTCGAAGTAATGCGCATGTTGGTCCGCGCCGGCATTCTTGGGCACAGCAGATCAGTAATGTTGTTCATAGTGCTCACGATGAAATATACCACGCCCATATTGCACCCAATGTTAACCCATGGGCTCGGTCAATGTCGGAAAATGAAGCCCAAGGGGGGGACACCAGTTCACCAATGACCAAACAGCGAGCCAATAGTACTCCTTGCTACACTGCAGATCATGTGGCCAAATATGGTAACGATGGTGTAGCATCTGCTACAGATGATCATGGTAGGATTGCTACATCTGAAACAGCTGAAACTGATAACACAACTTCAAACCGCCCTGACGAGAACCGAAGCTTGTTTCGTCACTTCACCGAGTCGAATAAATCAACACGGACAAAACCTCGCAAGAAGCGAAGAAGACCGAGACATAACCCTGGTCATATTTTAGAACAAGATACGTCGGGATGTAAAGAGGTTAATACACAAGATAGCTCGGGAATAGAAACTGGGGCTTGTTCTGAGTATAGGGAAACAACATTGTAACCAAAGAGACTTTATTAAGAGATATTGTACAGTATACATCTTTTGTTATATATAAATATATAGTAAATGTAATTTTATTTTAGAAAGTTTATTGCAGTTTCTATTTTATATTGAAAAATGATTTAATCCAATGAGATGCGCTCTAGTTTGTTACTTTTAATTTGTCTAATAACTGTTTATTTTACTCGTCAAGCCGAGAAAGCCAAGTCAAGTCTCTTTACTCTCTTACCATACCATACCATACCATACCATACCATACCATACCATACCATACCATAACATGCCATGCCATGCCATGCCATACCACACCATACCACACCATACCATATCTCACCAAACCATACCATGTACCAAACCATACCATACCTTACCATACCACATCTCACCATACCAAACCTTACCATGCCATGCCATACCATATCTCACCATACCTTATACCAAACCATACCAAAACCGACTTAATTCATTAGACGTAATCATGAAGGCGCGATTGTTTAACTTTTGATTTAGATAGTTGAGCAACAAAATTCTGTTATCTATCTCAATATCGGTGCGCCATGCCATATCGAGTTGAGTTTCTTATAAATGAGCTGCATGCGTATGTAGATTTACATTACTCATTAGTTTAAACTTGTTCAAACATACCGACACGTTGCTGCGCATTAAAGCAAGATAAAGCATGATATAGAATAGCTTAAAGCAAATATGATTATAAGAAAATGATAATATAATTATCTCTACACCGAAAACAAGAGAAGAAAACAATGTTTGAACCAGAGAGTATTCTTGCATCGTTAGTTGAACAGTTGAGCTGTTTTCGATCACTCGCTAGTCCACTCGTGGCACTGCAAAAAAAAAGACCCCGCAGAGTCGTTGCAAGTTGCCTTATCTAAGCACCGATCTAACACGTACCATATGCACAGTAAGCTTCGGATCTTTAAGCTACGTTCACACGCTGCGATTTGTCGGGCCGATTTCAGATGCACGTTAATGATATTTGAAAAATACGTGGCAAACGTCATCTGACAACATCACCAACTGAAAATATTCGTCATTAACATTCAGAGAAATCGTGTAAACGTACCTTTAGGATCAAACTACCTGAAAAATCAACAAGAACTTCGACGTTTCGAGCGAAGGCCCTTCGTCTGGAAGATGATAATCTGTTTTCAAAACAAGACTATTTTTGACAACTTTCATTGGTTATATATACACCATCATAGGTCAGTTGCCCAGTCGTGCTGTCTGTAACTACCTACCTAATATGGACATGTTTTGTGATTGGTCTTCTGAAACAAAAGTGATCACTGTTTATATGACTCGTTCTTTAGAAAGACGATTTCTATAGTTTATTGTCTTATTGTCATAACGAACCAATCACAAAGGCTATTCATAAAGGTACGTACCGACCCCCGCGCTGTTGGTATACTTGTTGATTACTGTGTATGTACTTCCTCTTCGTTGAACCTTTTGGTGTAGTTTGTACTTTGTAGTGTGTATATGGTCACGATACATCAAATTGGAGATACAATAATCAAGTAACCTAAGTAATTGCTGACGTCAGCAAGCAATTCAGCAACGAATCAAACTTGAAGGTGTTAATCCTTATCTCTGCTCTCACAAAGGTATATATCACCAATGAAAATGGTCAATTCTATCTGATTCCTAGAAGTCTGAATGTTCTGACTATCGACTATAAACACGTCTACTGGACCAAAAGAAAAATTTTGCCAATTTAAGTGAGAAGCGTCGAGTGACAAGTATCATTCCAAAATCTTTAGGTTTCAGCATTGTATTGGTGTTTATATACAGTAAGCTAATTCAGAGATTTATATCACCCTTGGGGTTGCACTCACTGTTGAGGTATCCTATCATAAGGGCGATTGAGTTTCATATAACTGCTATGATATAAATAAGTCATCTGTCACTACTTCTACTCTCTACAGTCTACTGAAACGACGCTGTCACAGAACTCCAACTATCTGATTGAGAAAATTTCGCGCAATTGTCTACAAAAGGGCATTTAGTATTCTAGTGTTTGTGATTGTCTAGTTTCGTACGTCTATCTAGGACAATCCTATTTCAAGAGAACGCGCCTCGCGTCAGTCGCGTGTTATAGAACAAGGAGGTATTATACAAGTGGTGGTATGTACAGTACAAACATTGTTATATTTTTACTGCCTTTACTGCAGTATATGATCTATTGGCGTATAGTATTTCTATAGCAGGTATTTCATATTATGTCTTGCCACTAACTCGAACAGTCAGTCTCGTTATGCTTCCCGCCATTAAAACATATGCATTAATTTCGTTATATCAATAGGCTATCAGATCATGCAAATATTCATTACATTAAGTTGTATGAAAGGTCCAGTTTATAGTGAAGCGAAGGGTTAATTTTGCCAGTGATTTCTCATGAGATTTTGCCATTGCGCAAGATCATGCTTTTCCAGTACCACTTTTCCAAGCCCCAACGCAAAACTGTACCCTCGTTTCCTGAACTCTACTGTCCAAACCCAGACAAAACATGCAATGTATTGAATGTCATTGTTTTTTTATAGGTTTCAGTACGTAGTCGTTTAAGCTCGCTTGGTTTGTGTAAAGGACTACCAAATTTCCTCGGGGTAAGTAATGTAATGTGTACTTAACTGGACCCCACTATGGGTTTTTCATTTGTTTTCTGAACATTAATGCCATACAGGTTGCAGGTATTTAGAATTATAATAGAAAATTGCCTTCAGAATAGATTGCTATGCCTATATCCCAGCAGCGCGCGGTATAATTGTTTATTTTACCCTGAGGCTGAGTACGAGGATGAATTCCTGCCATCTTTCGTCTATACACCATTTGCAGAATAACTGGATCGTGAAATTATACACGCTTAGCCTCGATTCCCATTTATTCATTATTTAATTATATTCAATCTTATTCACTGTTTGTTTTTAAAGGAACGAAGTATCCAGTATATAAATGAAGTTAGATTAGTCTCGAGATTTAATAGCTTAGGTTTTCTTCTGTAGTACACACTGGATCAATTAGGGATAACCCTTACTGCATGGAGTCTTATAAAAACACAGTGTATAGAACGTAACGAAGGGTGGTTTCATCCTGTAGCGAAGGGTGGCTCTTACTGGACCTCTAGGGAGAACAGTTTAGAACTGATAAAGCTACGAGTATAAATAAGTTAGTTTGGCTTAGTTTGTACAGCGTAATGATGAAGTTGTCTATGCGTCGTATTTCGTATCATAACATGTTGACTTGGTGAAATGTAATTAATTTCCTGAAATTTCTAACACTTGATTTGTCATTTCAAACGTGACATGAAGACAGTTCAAATATTTAACCATCTTGGCTGTAGTTGGCAGATGTTAATAAATCGTGTATTATTATGAAAATATAAAATTAATTAAAACATAGTTAATAGAGACGAAATGGTTAGGATTTAGGAAAGTCCGCTTTCGCTTTTGTTTTATCTTTTTGTTTGCATTTGTGCACGGTCACGGTTAGTGAATATGTTTGAGCTTAATCTCCAAACGGTGTTTGTGAAATATTAATGAATGTAAGACAAAAGATCTGCAGTGCACGGTCAGGTACAGTTCAACATTTGTAATTTGACGAGTTTCCTAACCATGTTGTCTTTATTAACTATGAGTTAAAAGTAGTAACAGGTAAGGGTAAGGGAAAGGTATAGGTATAGGGGTATAGGTATATATTAGGCATATGTATAGCGGGTATAGGAAGGTAAGTTAACAAGCTTCTTTTTCAGGTTTAGCTAAATGTTAATGCCGAATATTTTCAATTGGTGATGCAGTCAGATGACGATTAACAATATATTCTTCTTATATCATGAAAGTGGATCTGAAATCGGGATAATCTAAACATACAATGTCAAATTCAGAAAGCGTTGATGGTTTTTAAGTCTTTAAATAACCTCGTTCCCGAATATCCATGTTCTAAATTTACATATCGCAGCGATATAACTTCTTACTTGCTTCAAGACTCTGTGAACAAACTTGCTCTTCCTCTACCCCGCACCAATTATCTTAAAAATAGCTTTAGCTATAGTGGTGCGGCTTTATGGAACAGCTTACCCAGCAATATATGACAAGCGGAATCTCTGAATGAATTTCGACAAATGTTGAAAGATCATATTCGATAGGCACGGCATTCATGGAAAACGGGTATAATGTAAAATAGATTTCCAACATAATTAGGTATATTTTATTATTGCATGTTGTATTAATGTAGATTAAAACTTATTGTAAAGCCTGATGAAATCACCGTGTTTAAATAAAGATTTGATTGATTGATATTATTTGCAATGCTGACGAAGTCCGAATTTGATCGAAATCCGAGCTTTATTTATATATGGATCGAAATATTTGCGAATAAATAGACGCGGTGTTTTCCATAACGCCAAACAATTAGGACAAACTCTCTTCAATATTATTACATTTCCTAATCAAAATTATTTTCAATATTTTTGTCTAAAGGTAGCATTACCAAGATGTCTTATGATAATCCGTCTTACGATAACCCGGAAGCCAGGAAGAAATTTACAAGTATGGAAAGTCAAGATCCAATCTCCTTCAACTCCAGCAAGGCGAAGAAAAGAGAACCAATACTCATCTTAATACTGGTTGTGTTGGTTGTAATTTCCTTGGCGTTTATCATACTCTATGTGAAAGAGAAAGACGATAATGATTCGTCGAAAGCTGGGTCAACCGGACGACAAGGTTAGTGGATTTTGTCTTGATTGGGGGGTTCCAGTATTGGCAGCGATGAACATCATTCACGAGCTTGGCGGTTGAAGGATCTAACTACACTGGAATTTTTTTCAAATTCCTTACTATGGAAATAGTACGCCGAATCATTAGTTGGAAATCTTATTTCCATATTAATGGCTTTTTCCATATGTGAATGTAGTATGGAATAGTGTGGATCAGAGGTAGCACTGGAAAAAATAGTGAAATCCTTGGATGCATGGAAATCATATTCGCATCACTCAGTAGACACTAAACCTAAAGAAACCTAAAGTATATCCACACTATTCCATACTATTCCATACATCTGGAAGGGCCTTCGCTCGAAACGTCGAAGTTCTTATTGTATTTTTCAGGTAGATTGATCCAGAAGACCCGCAGTATTTCGTATAGACGCTACCCACACTGGCACCACACGTTCGAATGGAATAGTGTGGATATACTTTCGGTTTCTTTAGGTTTAGTGTTCCATACTAAGGATTTCGCTATTTTTTCCAGTGCTAGGTCTGATATAGTGGATTTACCATTACCGGTTTTTAGTCCGGCTCCCACTTAATCAACCAGATCGTATTTTGTTTCCTAAGCACCAGGGTGGAACTACTGACTTCGACACGCACTTCGACACGCACTTTAAGATTTCGTAATTTCTCATATTCGGAAAATTGAGACATCTATTCGGAAATAGAAACGTCTCAGAGAAAACGAAAAAAATCACGGCGTTTGTATATAGTACCCGCAAACTATGAGATTCGTGTTCAGAAAATTGAATCCTATTCAGAAGTACGAAGGATTCATAACAATGGAATGTGTCGCAAATACGAATTTCGTTTTCCGAATTAAAATTACAAAATTCGGGAAACCTGACATTGATTTATTTATTCGGTAATACGGAAATTGCGGTCCAAGGCAATTAGAGCGATATAGACTGAAAATTGAGAACTGTTTGAAGGAAGAAAAATCCCTTTATACCGTTCTGTAGCCATATATCTAGTTGAAGAACTGCCCAAAGAAAAGTGATGTTGATGAGCTAGAATTCGTTCTATAACTCGCCATTCGATCATTCTAATTCGATCATTCTACATTATAAAACAAATCCTAATTGATCCAGCAAAACGATTCCATGAGCAACTAGACTATCTGTACCAGCTAATTTTTTATTTTTTATTTTTTTTCCAAAACATGGCATGCATAATAATCAATAATTAATAACAATTAACTGAGTTAATAAAATATATTAAAAGTCAAGTTCAAATGCTTTAACCGATCCGAGAGTTGTTCTCGGAAAGTTCAATGTCTGAAGCATTGATTTCTGGTCTATTGAAAACTGTTCTGCTTCCTCTGATGCATAGGACTTGGGCTCTGAGCAGGGAAAAGGCGATCTTTCTGCGTAGCCAGCTCATCACGACCAGCTAATTGTTTCAGCAAGTCTTACTATGGCAGAATAGATTCGTTAGTGCCCGAATGTGATAATTGCTTTTTCTCCTCGTGTTTTTAATGAATAGCTGCGAGAAAATATTGGTTAATTCATTGTTAAATGAAGTCACTAAAGAGTTAATTGAGCAGATTCATAACCTATCATTAAAAAACTCATTAATAATTCATGAGGAAAATTCAAAAGAAATGAATGTTTGTAAATCGGATAAAGGTTTGTCCTGATTTACATAAACTTCAGCTTTGATTTTCTTGGCTTAGACAATGTTTATTTTTAAAATTACTTCGCCAATGAACTCATAAGATGGGTCGTTGTTTTAAGTTCGATAAAACATTCGCATCCGATCTTTATCTGATATACAAACGCTCGCCTTCGGCTCGAGTTTCTATATCAGATAAAGATCGACTGTTCATGTTTTATCTATAACATATACAACCGAGCAGCATATCCGAGCAAGAACTTAGATGCATTATAACTGTGAGTCCATGTCTACACATGATGCAGGCTAGGGGAGGAAATAGGATTTTCTGAATGGAAATGCAGATCATTTATAGATGACATGACAGGTTTTAATTAGAAAAAGTTCAGTAGCTGCTACAACTGTGTTTTCGGCGGGCTCAAAGTAGTTTTACTTGGCAAAATATCTGTATAGGTAATTTTAATTTTGGTGCAAAATATTGTTTCTCTATCTTCTTCATGGCGTGAGGGGGACAACCCTCTGATCTTCTGCCCAGAAATCGCAACGATTTTAGACAGATATCTATAACAGGAATCTTCCCTGCATACTTTCCCACGGTTCTTATTGATCTTAACCAGTGTTGTATTTGCTCAACTGTCGACGTTTGTAAATATTGAAGATTTGAAGATATCAAACCCATAGCAACCATTGCTTCGTACGTATTAATGATGTCCAGATATATCAATATTTGTTTGAGTCTACGTCAGAGCTTGAGTATCACGCGTGATGTCACGCGTGGGTGTCACGCATGAATGTCACGCGTGGATGATTCGTGACACTAAGCTATTGACAATGACGTAATAGTTCAAACACGAGTAGGAGGACTTCCTCCGATTTCTAAACACGGAGAAGAGTTGAATCAGGAAGTCAACTTCACCAAAAGGTGTTTTACAATTGAGTCCTGTATAGATTGAAATATGTACATAAATTATGATATAATTAACTACGACTAAAACTGCATGCATGATAAAAGTATTTATACTACACAACTTATTTCGATAAATGTCTCTTAAACTTATTTCAATAAACGTCTCTTGCGACTTGCGAGTTAATTAGTCGAGATTATTCCAGTCATCTGCTGATCTATTCACAGTGGACATTAGACCCCAGTTTGTTTTAGACCTAGTTTTACGTATGTTGTCCTTACTTCTAGTATTATAATTATGAAAGTCTTTGTTTTCCTTAAGGTTAAAATCATGTAGAAATAGATTGTTTGCACATTTATACATAAAAATAGCACGATGTTGAGATCTCCGTGCTTCCAATGGTTTCCATGAAAGTTGTCTGAGCGCATCAGTAGCCTACGATAGTGACGAGATGGTAAGTCGAGGATTGTGCGGGCAGCTTTATTCTGTAGGATCTGTAACTCTGCTATTTGTGAAGAATTTTGTCGATCTCCCCAAATTATATCACCAAAGTCTAATACTGGTAAAATCAGACTATTGTAAAACATAAGTCCTCAACGAGTCAACGCCATTGTTTCAATTTCATTTTAAATTTCACTCCTGGCAATACAAATGTGAAATGGCTGCAAACAGGCCAATAATGGCAATATTATCATGGCTCTGTGTTGTTGTTTAAAAAATAGAGATAGTTAATAAACCCTAAACAGCATTTACCTGCAGTTTTATAACTTTTATTACTGTAGCTGTAAGCTATCAGCGTATAAAGCCAGGCGCACAAATCACATAAATGTAAAACAAGTCAACGTGTTGAATAGTTTTTGGTATGCGTGGCAAAATGCTTGCAATGCACTTGCGGGCATGCAAGTAAGCTGTCTGATTACGGCTATTCTTGAAGGCTCGTGCGTAGCAGAAAGAGCTAAATATTCAAATCCCATGATAAATTATCGTTAAACTAAGATAAATATTCATATGTCTATCTTTTGCGTCAGCGCTTTCAAGAAAAGCCGCAAGCAGATCGGCTCACTTGCCCTGCGTTCGAAAAATATTCAAAATATTTAATATTTGTCTTCAGGTCACGAATGTGCACCGTACGAATGTGCACCGCGCACTGGAGATTTTTACTTACGGAATCGGTCACGATTTTTCTAAGCAAATAGCTACAGTGCACGCCGGGCTAAGCAGATAGCTGGCTTTACGTTCATGAATATTGACTCCCTCCATGCATTGATGATTTGATAAGCGTGATTAACATAATCCCAAACCAAGCCCAAACTTTAGTTAATATATAATGAGCAATAAGTCCCAAGTGTTTTTGTTCACCTGACAGCCTATATAATAGCCATACATATCCGACATTCAGCGTGGGAAATGGCAGAAACCGGTGTGAAATACACCAAACCTTTCGACAAAGACGAAGAAGATAGTGCTTCAGTAGGAGCGATGAAATTTAGTCAAAGTAATCGGTCAAAGACCGTGAAAATATTTGCTGTCGTTGTTGTTGTTCTTATTATTCTGGTTATAATATTTCTTGCTTTGTTCGCAAACGAAAGGAGACGCTATAATGGTTGCAACAGTAATTCTGGAGCTAGCCAGGGTGAGTCAGTTGGAATATAACTGTGCATGCATGTGGCTAGCCTGAACAACTCAAGGCTTGCGCAACACTCGCTGCATGAGCAGACTTATATGATATAGTAAAAATTCAATTCTATTTCCGAGCCATTATGTTGAGGAATATGATAAATTCATAGTAAAATTTCTAAAATTCCATCTCTGTATTATCAATTAATATATAAAGCAGACTCGAGAAGCTTTAGAACCTATATGTTCATTCAGAAAAGCTACAGCGTAATAAGGATATTGCACACCTTTTAAATATTCCATGCTTTTTACAAGTCATCGTGCGCAGTAATCTGCATAAACTTAATGTCCTCTTGAAGAGAGATTTTCTTTAACCCCCTCTTGTTGTAGTATATTTCTTGAAATAGTAGAAAAGAGCTAAATACGTACAGTCCTGTGTGGTCTATACTATAGTGCCATGTATGTTTACTCCATGCATGACATGATTTATAGTTGGGCATTAATCTACCCTTATCGACTTATCGTTTACAACAGGCTTGTTATAGTGTCACAAAGTGACACGGAAAATGCCCTATGCTTGCACTTTATGACTTTATCACAAAGATATCTTCGCTCTAATACTCAATAGATTGGTATGATGAGTTTAAACAAGCATTGAATTTGACCTGCATATAGGCACGAATCGATGTTCACTATGCATATTTATGTATCTGCAGTCTATACTGTCTGAATTGTCGGTGTTTGGCAAGCAAGGGTCGACGTAGCCTGCGCCAAGAGCAGCTGATTTATATTAAAATTTTAAACCCCAATAACAGACTTTAAGATCTAGTTCAAGCTTTAATGTGTAAACTAGGATAATTGGTATAAGAAGTGTCGGGAAATGCTCATTGCCATTGGGAAATGCTGGAATGCGCATTTTAGTAGGCACTCGAGGAGTTTTCCCCATTTTGAAGTGTAATAGCACCGATGCATTTAGGGTCAATCAAGGACAGCTGAAGATTATAATTTGACAGGCTTTTATGATGCAAACAATATGCAAAGTTTATTTTTTCTTTACATGCTGACAATGACATCTCGATCTCTCTCTCTCTCTTCACGGATTATTTATGGATTTATTAAAGAATCCAATTGTATAGGATATATCAATATTATGAATATACGATAGCGGGATATAGTAGGCAAATCATGTGAGAAAACTAAGCATCCTGTAGGCTTTTAATAACATGAAAACATTCCAAATACATGCAGCAAAACCAGCAACGAAAAGTGATGCCAATATTCCATTTGTTTACATGGGAAATCGTACGGTTAAGCTGTGCTCGTCTCGAGTTCGTGCGTCGACGCAAGGCGATATCGCGGGCATTATTATATACACAAGCTCTGGATATGAGGTATTCTGCAATCTGATTGGTTCTATACTAGCAGGATATTAGCTCCTATCCTGCTAGTAGAGAAAAGTAGAAAAATGGCTGACAGATTTGGACAATTAAATGAAGAGGAAATTCAAGTTTTACTTGAAAAAAGTACGCCAAAATGTTCTGTTCATGTTTTGTATAGGTAGCTGTTTGGGAAAATTTTTTACATTATTTATGAATACACGTCTAACTGAGTTTTTGGAAGAGTCGAAAATTATGAATAGATGTCAAATTGGTTTTCGGAAGAATTGTAGAACTACAGATCATCTATTAGTCCTAAAAACCTAATAGACTTTTATAGATCAAAACGAAAACCAATCTTTGCTTGTTTTATTGATTTTAAAAAAGCTTATGATAGCGTATGGAGAGAAGGTCTTTTCTTTAAGCTTATCCAGTATGGCTGTAGTAAGAAGTTTATCCGTCTAATACTAAGTATTATTCTTCAGTTAATTATTCGGTTAAATTGGATAAGGGAAATACGCCTTTCTTCAAATCTTTTGTTGGAGTAAAACAAGGTTGTAATCTTAGTCCTACTTTATTTAACATGTTTATAAATGATATACCAAATCTATTTAACAGCTCATGTTCCCCAGTAAAGTTAGGTGAAACAGATCTAAATTGCTTACTTTACGCAGACGATTTAGTATTACTATCTGAATCCAAGTCTGGTTTGCAGAATTGTCTGACAAAACTTGAAAGATATCATACTAAGAAATGGAAATTAAATATTAATCTTAAAAAATCCAAAGTTTTGTTGTTTGGAACACCAACTCAAAGATACAAATACTTAACGTCAAATTGGTTTTTTGAAAAGAATACTTTGGAACAAGTGGATGAATATTGTTACCTAGGAATAACACTTCATTTTTCAGGAAATTTTAAACGAACTCAGAAAGTCTTATATGGTAAAGCACTGTGTGCATATCATAAGTTATTCAAAAGTCTTTCCAACTTTGAAAATGTACCAATCAAAACATTATTAAAACTTTTCACAGCAATGGTAGTACCAATTCTACTATATGGCTGTGAGGTTTGGGGTCCTTACTTACTGGGTAGAATAAACTCTTTCGAGATGTTTAAAACGAAAATCTTCAAAATAACGAATGACGTAGAAAAATTTCACCTAAAATTTTGCAAAAAAATTTTAGGGGTTCACTCAAAATCTACAAATCTAGCAGTTCTAGCAGAAATAGGAAAGGTACCCTTAATTATACAAATAGCTACCTTTATAATAAAATATTGGTTACGCATCAAAAGTACACCGTTCAGAGATACTCTTGTTGGTCAAGCGGCAAGAGTATGTATGCAATTCGATTCACAACCAATTTCATTTGCAAAATATTTGCTACAACTTTGTGATGTAGAAGTTAAAAACTTTGAAAATTTCGCAATACCATCAGATATGCAGGGGAATTTTTGCCATTATTTGAAGAGTAAACTACATAAATGTTTCACTGATTACTGGAAAGAACAGATTCAACAAGGTGGAATCGAAATATTGGAAAATTAAGAATTTTTAAAACATTGAAAACAAATTTTGGAATTGAAGAATATCTCTCTTCAGTTAATAATTTTAAACACCGTCAAGCTGTTACAAAATTAAGAATTTCAGCACATAAATTACCTGTTGAAACTGGTCGATATAACAATGTTTCATACAATGATAGATTATGTAAACATTGTGATCTAAATGAGATTGGGAATGAACAGCATTACCTAATGTCATGCAGTAATACAAAGCTCGTCGATCTCAGAACAAAATTTATTGCTAATCTTTATAATATAAATAATTCTTTTTCTTCATTCGCTTATCAAGATATATTTAAATATGTTCTTTCTATGCAAGACAAAACAATAATGTCTTTAGTCGCAAAATACTGCTTTGACATACTAACAGTATACGATATGTTATAACGTTTGTAGTCTTAAGTATGAAGTAATGTAATTATGTATGTGTATTTTTATGTATGTATCCTATATGCCAATGATGGTATTTTTGTAGATTAAATATATTATATCCAGAGCTTGTGTATATAATAAAACAGTTATTCTACTCACTCTCGTCGTATATGACTGATAGCCGACTCGGTGCTATCGCGCCTCGTCGGCTATCAGCTCATATACGACGACTCGAGTTCGTAGAATAACTGTTAAATATACGAATTGATATATACTGTCTTCATTTTCCATGTGTTTTTTTCTGGTGTCTAAATAGAATGCAAACTATTCCTAGAGTTATGCAACAGATGCCTATTTTTGGTGTCTTGTCATGTTTACAGTATTAGGAAATAGTCTCATACGGTAAAGATCGTAATATATTTGCGCCATAAGCCGCCGTAAAACAATTGGAAATACGTGCCAGAGCGAGAGTTGTGATGAACATCTTACCGCCTTGGAAACTGAAATATATCCTGAATGAATACAAGACATAAAAGAGTTACAAATACACCCTGTTCGTCGTTAGATGCAAATAACGGTGTCACGTTCTCTCGCTATATTGTTTACGAGAATCCTGTTGAGAAGCCGATGTTGTTTAATGTTCTACCGCTAAGTGCCCAGACAATTGTGAAATGACGCATTATACAGATGAATGAATGCCAATTACAGTAAATGACGCGTTTGTAATGGTATTATTTGTATAACGCCACAGTGTGCACAGCGGGTAGAGGACAGAGACAGTAAAATAAATTAAAAACAAAACCAACACAAAATGCAATATACAATACAGTAAAGCCCCGCATAAAGAACCAGTGAATTTTGACTTCAGGCTGAAGTGGTTCTTATATAACGGTACTTAGAAAGAAATCCGGCTGAAGTGGTTCTTAACTGGTTCTTATTTCCAGTCAAAAACAATTGTTCCTGGTTTAGATAAAATAAATACATGCATGATGTGGTTGAAAGACATAATTCCTGCTAGCAAGATTACAGTATTTTGTTTTCTTCCTAGTACCTGCTTACTAATTCAGCTAAAAGTTTAATAAGGTTTTTTAAGAACCATGCAGTTTCATTTGTCAGCCTGAAGTGGTTCTTGTATTTGGGTGCTTAATTGCCCAAATTTTAGGCTGCTGGAGTGGTGGTTCTTAACCCACTGGTTCTTTTATGCGGGGCTTTTCTGTAGCGTAGACCGCAGCTGTCACTATAGATCCATAGACATTGCTGAATAGAATATACTGTACACGACAATTCGTGTTTAAGATACGTGTTTAAACCCCTGGGGTCGGTTGTTCAAAAGTCGGTTAACGCTAACCCCGGGTTAAATCTGCTGTTCTGGTTTGTATACTTCTACATGTTTGTTTATTTCAAAACTTTATAAACAAAAACTTCTATCGCCCAGTAAAAGGTTGATAGAAAAAAGTATTCATATTAATATAACCGATGTCGGGAAACTTGTATGAAAGTTACCACTAACCCAGGGTTAATTTAACCGGCTTTTGAACAACCGGCCCCTTGAGTGCAACTAAAGAGCTAAATGGCTTATAGCTGCTCTTTTATTACCTACTGTGCTTACTCTTTATGGTAATCATTATTTCATTTATTTTAGAGCAACAAGGGTGTCCATGATCACGAAATTATCATTTTGAAAGCATAGGTTAAGAGGTTTTAGAAATGGCGATAACATTTTTCATGTCCAAACAGAGCAATAGGCACTTCCCGAGTTTGTTTGAGCGAACACAACACAATGCTATATTTTAAATACTCTTACATTGCAGCCTCGAGTCTAAACTATTGTTCGTGTGGATTTGCGGGCAAATTCAAGAAATGTCTATTGACCAATCAGCGCTCCCGTATCATACACGTGATTCTCTAATAAATTTTCACTTGACTTTGTTAGGTAATGAAACCGTCGCTCCCACCGCACTGCCCACCACACTGCCCACCACACTGCCCGCCACACTGCCCACCACACTGCCCACCACGCCTACAAGTAATACAAGTAATACAAGTAAACCAGACTATGGCCCTGGTCCTTGGACAAACGTTCGCCTCCCCTCCTATTTTAAACCTCATCACTATGATCTTGAACTTGTTGTTGATCTCAAGAAGTTGATATTCAGTGGCAATGTGATTGTCAATGTTAGCTTGTCACAGGAAACTCCGTATATGTATCTACATACCAATAAACTGAACATCTCTGGTCCAACACTGAAGAAAGATGGTAAGTAATGAACAATGAGCAATAGTCGTAGTCCTCGGGCTTTTGAGTACGAGATTTATAAAAAATCTCGTAGTCAAAAGTCCAACGACTACGACTTTTGCGAGATGGCGTATACAAACAACACGGCGTTTGGCGCGAAAATGACGAATCTCGTACTCGTAGTCGTTCTCGTAGTCATTGCTAAAGCTCCCTAATATCTCCAACATGACTGTTCAGTGTATGCAGTATAATGTGGTTTTAACCTGACGTCATCGCCGCCATGTTGAAGAACTTGACAAAGGATTTTGCTTGTTTGCAATGCAAAATTCTGGGTTCGATTCCTGTAATATGCAGTTGTCTGAATATAGTTTCACCTCAGTTACAGCATGTGGGAAGGGATGCTCCTGTAGTAACACCGGATTACTAAGGGATGGGCCTTACTGGACCGCTACGTTTAGAACTGATAGAGCTATTCAGTAATTAAACTGTACGTACCACAAGTGCCTTTCTTTTTCATTCTTTTTTCTATATTACAGGCAAAGAAATAGAACTGAAAAGACATTTTTGGTACAAAAAGAACGAGTTTTATGTGATGGAGGCGGAACAAAACTTGACTTCAGGTGTCTATGTAATTGAGATGGATTTTGTTGGTAAACTGGATGATGATCTCAAAGGATTATATAGAAGTACTTACAACAATCAGAACGGAACAGAAGTGTAGGCTGAAAATCTTCCATTTAATCTTATGTCGTCGTCGTCGTTGTCGTCGTCGTTGTCGTCGTTGGTGTCGTCGTTGGTGTCGTCGTTGGTGTCGTCGTTGGTGTCGTCGTTGGTGTCGTCGTTGGTGTCGTTGTTGGTGTCGTTGTTGGTGTCGTTGTTGGTGTCGTTGTTGGTGTCGTTATTGTCGTTGTTGGTGTCGTTGTCGTCGTTGT
Source organism: Trachythela sp. YZ-2020 (assembly GCA_016169945.1). Classification (NCBI taxonomy): domain Eukaryota; kingdom Metazoa; phylum Cnidaria; class Anthozoa; order Malacalcyonacea; family Clavulariidae; genus Trachythela; species Trachythela sp. YZ-2020. The sequence continues at coordinate 7,313,041 of JADLSH010000389.1, forward strand.
CGTTGTTGTTGTTGTTGTTGTCGTTGTTGTTGTCGTGGCGGTCGTCGTCGTTGGTGTCGTTGTTGGTGTCGTTGTTTCATGTTGTTATTATTGCTATTGTTGTCGTCGTCGTCGTCGTCGTTGTATGTCGTCGTCGTCGTCGTCGTCGTCGTCGTCGTCGTCGTCGTCGTCGTCGTCGTCGTCGTCGTCGTCGTCGTCGTCGTCGTCGTTGTTGTTGTTGTTGTTGTTGTTGTTGTTGTTGTTGTTGTCATCGTCCTTGTTGTTTTCGTCGTCGTCCTTGTTGTTTTCGTCGTCGTCGTCGTTGTCGTTGTTGTCGTTGTCGTTGTTGTTGTTGCCGTTGTCTTCTTAGCAAAAGAAGGCCTTTATACACAATTCTGTATTGCAATGTCGTATTTTATTTTCCTGTACTAGGACTATAGCTGCGACTCAACTCCAACCTACAGATGCAAGAAAGGTTTTTCCATGTTTCGATGAACCAGCACTCAAGGCAACATTCACAGTGATAATGGTCCGACCTAAAGATATGATCTCTATATCAAATATGCCTCAGATTAAAAGCAAAGATCGAAGCGACAATATGGTGGCTGATTACTATGAGAAGACTGTTATAATGCCTACATATCTCTTGGCTTTTATCGTCTGTGACTTCGGGAACCTGACAGCTTATGCTGGAAAGAATAATACAGTATCGGTAGGTAACTTATGGATCATTGTCTGTTGTTCTTCGACATGGTTGTATCATTTCTCCCAAATATATTTTCTACATATGCATGTATGTTTTTTTCCGGGTCTAAACCGGGTCAAAGGTGTTCAGTACGTGTAGTCGTGTATCAGCGTCTGGCTCGGGTGAATTGGGCAACCACAGCCTGTGTAAACGACATTGAATAACTCATTATCAACTTGTAACTTATTATCATTATTAAGATGAAGTACTATGCAACGAAAGGACAGCTTGATCAAGCTAACTACGCCAGGAACATAGGAGGAAAAGTACTGACTTATTTTGAAAAATATTTTAACATTTCGTATCCTTTACCAAAAGCAGGTTTGTCATTGCATTGTATTTGATTGTGGTGTGGTGTGATTGTACTTAACTGTACTTAACTGTACCGTACTGTGCTGTGTTGCATGTATTGTATATATCATTATACTGTATAAATATATAATATAGCAATAGCAATTCTTATTTTGACAATATTTCAGACATGATTGCAATACCAGATTTCGCGGCCGGTGCTATGGAGAACTGGGGACTAATCATATACCGTGAGACAGCGATGTTGTTCAAAGACGGCCAATCATCGGAGAGTAACAAAGAGAGAATTGCGCAAGTCATTTCTCACGAACTGGCACACATGGTATGCCGCCCACTAGTGATAGTAGCGCCAATGATATGATTATTCCTTTGTTGCCTTTGTTTGAAGGTTGATAATATAGTTCTTGAATATAACTTCGTTCTTATTTCAGTGGTTTGGTAACTTGGTCACTACGGCTTGGTGGGATGACTTGTGGCTAAATGAGGGTTTCGCGAGCTTTGTCGAGTACATTGGGATAAATAGTATCTATCCTGAATGGCACATGGTAAGTGAAATATTTGGGGTAAAGGGGGTACTTAATTAAATGGTTTAAGTCAATAGAAAGTGTATTCATTGAATACAAATGTTATTGTCAGCTGGGAGCTTCTGTAGCCATTCTCCGTAAGCTTGACATTTGTTTGCTAACGTTAATAGTACACTTTATACTTACATACCAACACAGACAACCCTACACATATACACGCAGCTCATAATAACTACTACCAAAACAGGAACTTCGACGTTTCGAGCGAAGACCCTTCGTCTGGAAGTTAGTAGCCGACTAACTGGCTACGAAGTCGAAAACGTCGAAGTTCTTGTCATATTTTCAGGCAGTTTGATCCGATATATGAAGTATATCGTCTATCGCTACCTACACTGGATCCACGCATTCGAGATCCTACTAAAACGGACTATCTTATACATTTGATTTACAGCTCCTATTTCCAGACCTTAGAAGACCATTGTACAGTACAATTACTTTCCCTTGCATATATTGTTACATACTTTTAGAAGGTCAAGCATTGGTGGAAGAAAAAACAAAATCCAATCCACATCGCCTGACTATATCGCGTGTGCAGTGTGTGAGAAAACATTTTCTGCTCTTGTCGTAGCCACCAGAAAATGATTTTAAAAAGTGAGTGTAGTTAAGTTAACTTGCCACGTTTTATCCCTTTTCTTTTTAGAACGATAGGTTTGTTAATTTGGACATGAAAAGTGCCTTTGCATTGGATGCATTGGTGACGTCACATCCAATATTGCTGCAAGTTAATCACCCGGATGAAATCAATGAAATATTTGACAGTATTTCCTACAACAAGGTGCGTTGATTGCATGGCAGCAGAAATATTGTGTAGACAGAGATTTGGTAAGGATATAGGTGGATTTTCACTAGACACTATCGTGCAACAGATGGTGGTCAATCGACTGTTATCAGAGTGAGAAAATAAAGTGAGTTCTCTTCTACGTAGAATTGAGAGACGTAGTTTACTTTTCTTGTTCTTGTAAATATCAACACCTCTGAAGTTGGCCCGTACGCACTGACACCCACCAACATACGAAGAATGGGAAATAGATCATGTACATCTTAATATTTTTGCTCAAATCTAATTGCTAATTTCCTTATCAAGATGTTATTTAGTTTATAATTTTTTTTGCTGACAGGGTTCCACAATAATTAGGATGTTACAGTATTTCTTGACACAAGACATCTTCCAGACCGGACTGATAGTAAGTATCTTGTACTGACGTTTTCAATTTAGTTTGAAACATCAATCCTTTTTATCCTAATGTTCAACCTATGATTTGCTTACGCCATACGAATTTACTCGTCGAAGCTAAGTTCGTCTAATTAATTACTTAATTGCTGTGAGATCTGGGGGTGTTTTTCTTAATTGCTGCTTAATAAACTGCATACAGTCCACCATTTTCTTCGTTGTTCATTAAATAATACTTCATTTTTTGTTTCCTTCCTCCCAAGAACTACCTCAATGCTCATAAATATGCAAACGCAAAGACAAAAGATTTATGGCACTCCCTCACCATGGTAAGAGCATACATAATTTGAAATTCGTTCTTTTTACGAGCTACCGGACGTAATATCAAACATGCTACCCTGGTTTAAGTAAATGAATGTAATCTCCGAAGAAATTAGATTCACGACTCGACGTTTTGACATTCCAGTCTGGTGTCTTCACCAGAGGTGATCTGAAGTCGTAACGTTGCTTCTTATATGCTTGAGGGATGACCTAATCGCTTGACAAGGTAGAGATACTTTTGTGGAAGAAAGATGCCGTCATCCCTATCTAAAGCATATGATTATTCGTATTTATATGTCAAGCTTCTAGGCAACGTCTCTCAACGATCGATCAAGCGGTCTTGCCTCTTGTAAATATATATAGTTGTTTTTAAAATCTAATTGACATTTTATAACTAAGCCAATATATAATGCATTAAAGGCAAGTAAAGCAGCTGGTCAAAATATTGATGTGGCAGAGGTTATGGATACTTGGACATTACAAATGGGCTTCCCTGTGGTTAATGTGACGGAAGAAGGAGGAGTTATTGTTCTGAAGCAACAACGATTCCTGGCTGATCCCAATGCTAACCAAAGTAATACGAAATTCACCTCGGATTATGGGTAGGTTACTGCAGAATAGATGGTTTGTTGTATATGGTGTTACACGTCACGTGGTGGTCAACTTCAAATGTATTGACAGTCCTGGAAACGAGCCAATGATGCTAAATGTGTCCATGACATGTATTTGCCACCAAACATAAGGTCAATACATATGTGGCAACGTTACTGTCTTTACGCTTGAAGATGACCATCACGTTCAGCACTGACATGTTGTTATTCAGTGAAATATACCTATTACGTTACTTTTGCTCACTTCCTATTAGGATTTTTCACTAGCTGATAACGTCAAGTATAAGATCTATAAGATCTTTAACCTAACCTCTTTAACCATAAATATTATGCCAACACCAATTATGTTCGATGGTGGTCACTAGGATGGGTGTGTGTGTGTGTGTGTGTGGGAGAGGCGAGATATTAGAGCACGGATAGTTCTCTAAATTTGTAAAGATTCCATCACTGATCCATATGTTTCAAAAATGTTTTCAGGTACAAATGGCATATTCCATTCACAATCGCAGTAGGTGGAAGACGGGATAACTCCACAGTTCATACTACGGGATTAGAACTTGTTTGGATGAACAGAGCAGCAGGTGATGTGATCTCTATATTGTGAACAGAACAGCAGGTGATCTCTATATTGTCAACAAAAAGTTGACTCACAATATATGAGTTTTCCTAAGCACTATCGTGCTACAGATGGTGGTGGTCAAACGATAGTTACCAGTGTGAGAAAATAATATTAATTGTTTAATTTGCATGTGGTGATTGTGTTTCGAGGCAGATAGAATGAATTCAGAGGTTGAGTTTCCCATAAGTGCCGACAGCTTTTTAGTCGACCACAATATGCTGTTCTTGTAACGCTTACTGAAGCCAACCAAGATGTATGGTTCCATTTATGATGATTCCAAAAGGGAATACTGTATGAAAAATGAGCACCTCATCATAACTGTCTGATCTAAGTAATTATACTTCATGTAGATAAAACCACCGTACCCAACAAAACTTGGGACTCAAGCACGCAATGGGTGAAGGGAAATGTCGGTCAGACTGGTTTCTACCGCGTGAATTATCCTGAAAAGAACTGGGCTCTACTCGCTGAACAGTTACAATATAATCATTCGGTATGTAGTGTATTAAGTTATAATCAGTAAAATGTCAAACTTTTTGTACGATTTGTAAAGTGTACTGAAATACAAGTAACTCTCAATTCCATATTACTATTTCAAGAAGAGGTAACAAGATTTGGTTTGGGATTTGGATTAGGGTTAGGATGTGGTTTGGGCTAGGGTTAGGGTTAGGGTTAGGATTAGGATTATAGTTAAGATTAAGTTTGTATTAAAAATTTTTTAATTCAGGTTGCCATAAAAAGAGATTTTTCATGTCGTTTACCAAATACTTCACATTTAGGAATTTATCTTCAAGTGACATTTGATTATTGATTTGTTGGCATCATAGGTATTTTCACTTGGCGACAGAGCAGGCTTAGTCCGTGATGCATTTGCTTTGGCAGAGTAAGTAAATGCGTCTATGTTGATCATGGAATATATTTCTGTTTTGTTATTTATATATAAAACCATTGATTATAAGCGTGTTGCAAAGAATACTCACACTTCCCTGCTCACTGAACCTACTTTTTGTTTTGCTGTAGTGCTGGTCTGCTAGAGTTCAAATACGCTCTAAATCTGACAAGATATTTGGAGAAAGAGACAAACTATATTCCTTGGAATGCGGGATACTCAAGTCTGTCGTCTCTGACTGTCACCTTACCCAAGTCTGGAAAAGTTTACAAAGGCTTGCGAGTATGTTTATAGATGCTGTTTTAAAGCTTTGTCGTTTGCCTAAGCTAAACTAGTTTTGTTTAAACTGAAGAGCTCTATAGGTTCTGAACTGTTCTCCCTAGAGGTCCAGGAAGGGCCATTTTGTTTGTATTGTTTTATTCACATGCACATCTCTTACAGGAATACCGTTTCAAATTGATTGAACCAAATTTTGAAAGACTCCGCTTCTATGACAATGGAACACACTTAGACAAGTAATTTGATTAATCTGATAAAATATTCTTGAACTTCCTAATTTCTACGCTACCAAATTTTTTGCATGGTAAGAGCAATAAGTAGTATTTATTATATGGCAAGCGCTAATTCCTGTAGTTTACGCGATATGATTGGCTAATCAGCGGTCTGGAAAATCACGTAATGCCCTCCGGGCATTACGAAATTTTTAATGCCCTACAACAAACAAACCATATAATAAACTACTTATTTTACTACTGATGGTTGTGCCATATAATAAACTACTTATTAAGCTCAAACGTTCGGTCTTTACGGTAAAATATTAAACCTCGGTCTTGCCGTATTGACCTCGCTATCGCTCGGTCAATACGGCAAGACCTCGGTTTAATATTTTACCGTAAAGACCTCGCTTTCCTTTAATAAGTAGTAGATAGGAGTGGTTTTCTCTCTAGATACTTGCGCATAAATGGAGTTTACGCCGCATGCGGTATCCGCAATGAAGAATGTTTGAGAAAGACCAAGGAATTATTTGACAGTTGGATCAAGAGTGAATCATAGTAAGTTAACAGTCTTGCGGTCATTTTCTTCATTTATAGGAAATTATTTAGTTCTAAGTATAGTATTTATTCCAAGACTGGCTGACCGGCCGACTGCGCTACTGGGTGTATAGATTGCGCGATAAGTCGTTTCCAAGATTAGTGTCTGTTATATCGAAAATGATTAACTGTGTGATACAAGACAGTCGCATATTTAACAGTTATTCTACGAACTCGAGTCGTATATGAGCTGATAGCCCACGAGTTATCTCGAGATATCTTTTTCAGGTAGTTCAGACACAAACCACGGCACTGAGCGTATTGTAGAATACTACCTACACTGGACCCCCACGTTTGAGATATCTTTTTCAGGTAGTTCAGACACAAACCACGGCAGCTTATTGTAGAATACTATCTACACTGGACCCCCACGTTTGAGATATCTTTTTCAGGTAGTTCAGACACAAACCACGGCAGCTTATTGTAGAATACTACCTACACTGGACCCCTACGTTTGAGATATCTTTTTCAGGTAGTTCAGACACAAACCCCCACGTTTGAGATATCTTTTTCAGGTAGTTCCGACACAAACCACGGCAGCTTATTGTAGAATACTACCTACACTGGACCCTCACGTTTGAGACATCATATATTATACCATATTGTTATTTATACTATATCAGTCCAGTGCCGCCAGATCTGAGATCAGTAGTATATTTCTATGGTATGTCCCAGAGCGGAGAAGAGGAATGGGACATAATGTTTGAGAGACTGCAGAAAACGAACGTAGCATCAGAACGTAGGAAATTGATGCATGGTCTGGCAGGAACCCCTGAACCTTGGCTCCTCAACAGGTATGCGAGTGTACTACGTCGAAACTCTTGTCATTTTTCCTCAGCCTCAGAGAAACACAAATTAAAATGATTATAATTCCATGTCCTAATCCAAACCCTAACGCAGGCTATAATCATAATCATAATTCGTGCGTGTTTGCTGGACATGGATTTATTACCCACACAAAATAGAATGTCCTAAATTTCTGAATTTTGTTACCAATTTCCATATCAACGATCATAATTGAACTACCGCGAATTTCCTAACCCTAACACTTCATCATCCTAATTCTTACCAACGTCCAAACCCTTACTCAAACCTCGATCCTTACCCAAAGTGTAAAACTGTGCACCACCAAAGTTATTGAACGCTATTTCGGGACCTACATAATTATGTTTTCTAAATTTCTTTCAGATATTTACAATATGCATTTGACGAGAAGAAAGTCAAGAGCCAAGACACAAGTACAGTGTTATCCTACGTTGCTAATTCTAATCCAATTGGACGACATTTTGCTTGGAACTTCATGAAGGAAATGTGGCCTACCATTTTAGAGAAGTATGATAACTTCATAGTCTTTATATTTTTTGTAGGGAGCTCAGTAGATAAATCTGCATGAGTGCACAATGGCTTGAACTCGAGGTGACATTAGGGCCATTTATACGGGAGAAAATAAGGCGCGTCTTATATTAAATAAGAACAGGGTTCAGGGTGTTCCACAATAAATCGCGTTATCGCGACTTATTACAATTTATACCTCTTCTCCCGTATAAATGGCCCTAATGTGATTTTTATCCCCAGCCAGAGAATTCAGCTCTGTATAAAACTACCTCGTTCATTGCCAGCCAGAGAATGTTCGCTTAGCTCTGTATAAAACCACCGCGTTCTTTAAAAAATCCTTTCTATTTTATCCTGGGATCGTTCAAATAGATAAAGTTGTCCGGGATAAATGAAACGGGATTTATTTTGAACGAGACAATTCACTACAGTAATTTATTGGAGGTCGTTGTCTTCAATTGATCCCAAACTGTAATTTTCTGTAACTTAGATATGGTAAAGGGTTTGGTTTTTCCGTCAATCGATTTGTAAATGGTGTGGCATCTGCATTTAGTACGCAATGGGAACTTGAGGAGGTAAAACAATTTTGAGTACTACTATTATTACCAATATCTGTTCGACCATCCTCATCATGATCGTCACAGCACTGCCATCCTAATCACCATTACCATCATAATCACCATCAACACTGTCAGATTACCACTACTACCATTATCACCACTATAAAAGCAACTACCATCAACATTACCATCACATCACCTCTGTCATCACCACCACTGTCTTCACCACCACTATCTACACAGTTAACCATCAACGTCATCATAATTACCAACACCACTATCAGTATAACTACCATCAACATTATCAGGTTACCATTATCACCACTATAAGCACAACTACCACCAACATTACCATCACATCACCTCTGTCATCACCACCACTATCTACACAGTTAACTATCATCACATTACCATCATCACCCCTATCAGCACCACTACCATCAGATTATCGTCTTATTACCATCATCACCACTATCAACACCACTACCAGCAACAATGCAACATTACCATCACATCACCTCTGCCATCATCACCACTATCAGGGCTTTCAAAATAAGCCGGCGACCGCCGGAGCTCCGGCGGGTGTTACGAGGTTTACCGCCGGCTACTTTCTATAAAACAGTACTCTTCACGTACTTTTCAATCTGTACTTTTCATTGCACTTATAACATTTAATGATTGGTAAGAGAATAACAATAAACAAACGTAAGGTTAACTATTATCTAAAAACCAAATTGGGCTACGATTATTAATACAGTGTGTGATGAACGAGTAATTTTTTTTTTAATTTCTTTGCTTTTTCCTAACACTTATTGTCATTTTAGAACCTTTTAATGACACATTCCTTTTCAAAAAGAACATTGGCCTTTATACTGAGACTTACACTACTGCAAAAAGTCTTAGCTTAGGATTACATGAAGCAAAAAGCTGGAGTGACCACACTTATAATGTTATCAAAACTTATCCCATATTTTAGTCAAATGATTCCTTCATCCGCCTACTTTCTCAACACAGCCGCTTACTTAAAATGATTCTGAAAGCCCTGCCACTATCCACACAATTAACCATCAACATCAGATTACAACTACTACCATTATCACCACTACCAGTACTGTAACTATAACTGTAACATTACCATTACATCACCTCTGCCATCATCACCAACATCATCTGATTACCATTACCATAATCACCACCATCAGCAGTATTCAGCACAACCACCATCAGCATTACCATCACATTACCACTACTACCATAACACCACCATAAGCATACCAACAATTCTAAATTTACACAACCACAATTATCACCATTCGTACTTCTGTATAAAACCACAACTACAATATTCTATTGTTATTCTGTTTTATAACACCATATATAATCTATACCTTACAGTTAGAGAAATTATTCAAGAAATATCCAGAATCAGGCTCAGCAACACGAGCTCGGGAACAGCTTCTTGAAACAGTCCGTGCAAATATCCAATGGAGAGCGAACTATGAAAAACCCATTGAAGAATGGCTGGACACGCTATAAAGAAATATCCTACAATGGCGATGGTGACTTCTTTTAAGTAATTTTAAACACTTTACGATTTGTAAATCTATAACAGTTTCGGCATCCAGTTTTTCGTGCATAATAACTATATTAATTGATAATATGGTTGGTTGTTTTTTCAATTTTTTGTTTATAGAGACTTAATAGTTGTTGAAAAAAAGACAGTCTTAAGACACTTTTTGCAGTGTTTAAATGTTTTAGAGGACTACATATCATCTAACCGTTTGGACAATTTTTTTAACTTTTTCATAATTGCATATGGCATTTTTGTTTGAATAATTTGGTCTTTTTGGTACAATATCAACTGTACCTTTTAAGGATGAAATAATTACTTTTACTGATATATCGAGAGATAGAAACATATTGTATAGATGATCTACACAGAAGAAATATAGATAGATGTTAGTATTGGTTTTATTCATTATTATATAGTCATATTCGATAGATATGTCATAGTTTACATAGTCACATTCAAGTAAATAAAGCATAAAAATATTTCATTGGTAAATTGGTAGTTAACTGTTCTGTCACAAGTTTTATGACTTTTATTAGGCTTAGTAGGAAGTGGTGAAAATTTATCTCAACTTATTTTGCAGTTTCAAGAATAGTTATATTTTGTCGTCAAAGTAATTTGTAATGAATTCTTAAAAATCGCTTGTAAAGAGGTGGTATATGCATGGTTAATACAGGACATGTCGACTTTTGTGCTTATTTTCACAAACAAACACCAGTGCATGTTTACATGTATTTGTGATTCAAGTTTGTAGCTCAACATTTAAAGAAGATGAATTATATATAACGAAAGGAAACCTGCTTCCAAGAGATATGCAAGGTAAGTGTACACAGGTTACACAAGTTGTACTTGTATAATTTCAATGCAGTGAACTCCATATAACAGACACCTTACCTTAGGACAGATGCTTGCTGTCTGTTGTTTTAAGGATTTGAAGTTACTGCATCGTTGAAGTTAGCTCCTTCATTGCCATTGGAACCCTTTCCGCCTCACGGAAACATAGGGACAAAACTCTGAAGAAGGAGCTTTGCTCGAAATATCATTGTCATTTGTATATTTCATATATGGGCTTGAAAAATTTAACCTTACACTACAAGACTTGCGTATTGTCGGTATTGAAGATCATAGGCGAGACGTTATGATTTATTGATTTCAAAACATTGGGGTTTGTATATGTGAGGTTTTGTAAAAAATGATAGTTGTACAGACCAGCTGCTCTGCATGATAGACGTGCTTAAGATCTATATTATAGCAATATAGACTATTTTATATCGATCCTTGTACTTGTATGTTCGCATGGTGGTAAATGTAACTGTTTTGCTTTTAATTTTGTGGAAAACACCCGGGCTTACGCCACAGATTGATGGTTTTGCCACCAAAAAAAACGTTGTTTTTTGAACAAAAATAAAACGATTTATATTGGCCTAAAATTCTGTTTAAAACCTTCCACAATCCATAAGTGACACTGAGACATATAACTATAGTGTTCATTAAGAATTTGAATAAATTAGATTAGACATCATTTCCTAGTTGTATCACAGAATAGATAATAGACCAGAAGTCTCACTGTGCCAAAATTATGTCCGAGATTTTTCATGCGCAGGCGCGAGCCAGCAAGTGTAATCACGACGCCATCAAACGCGAGCAATACGCCATCAACTGCCATCACTAGCTGTTCCCATAGCAATACACTCGAAATTGACGTGTATTTACGTGTATTGACGTGTGACGCGTGTATTGACGCTGACGTGATGTTCGCAGCAAGTGTCACACACGTCATCTAGCGTGCGCAATTCGTGATCCACAAGGCGAAAATCGCGGACACGAAAATGTTAGGGAAAGGTGTACAGTGAGACTTCTGGTCTATTATCTATTCTGTGGTTGTATGGTGAAAATCTAAGACTAAAGACAAGCACGTGTCAAAATCAAATAGACACGCCTCAAACAAGGAAATCGAAAGGCGATCTACCTCGTTGCTTTGTTAAGTACCAACATCCTTTTTGCAGTTCATAAACTGTTTTCTTTGTATTGTGTTTTTGAGATTTAGGTGACGAGCTTTGAACTTCAAATGTATTTATCAAAGATTCGCGTTTGTTTCTTCGTTTTGGTCGAGGTTTTCTTATTGGGAAAAGGTAAATTTGATGCATTTGTTTGGTAATGTATTTGAAAATTGTGATGTCTTGCGGGTTTGTAGATGTTATATAGTTGAATTAAAAGCATCTATTGTATATTCAGGGAGAAACTTTAATCATAATTTAAAACACAAGATCAACGTCCTGCGGAATACGCATCATGTAGACAAGCCTGACTACACGGATGATACTTATGAACCTAAAAGGCTAAAGGGAAAATATCAGTAATTATTTCTTCTTAGATCCATTGCCAGTGTATAGATCGCGCTATTATTAAAGCCCTGGTCAATGATGAGAGTTGATGAGAGTTGGCAGTCATGCAAATGCGACTTTCATCCTAGTTTGACCGGAGCTAAATAGTTCCTGTTCTTATAATTCGTCTTGTCTTTAGGCCAAACGCCAGAAGGATGATGCGTGTTGATGGAAGATCGATCAGTCTCTTGTATAAATCAGGCTACAGAATCAACTTTCATTAGTTTAAGAGCTTGTTTAAATGAAGCGTTTTCGATATGTTTGACCGTGGTTATTATAAAGTTGTATGAGAAATGTAAATAGACAATACAAAATTGTTTCTTTCACATCAGGAAAAAGAACTGAATGTGGAGTTAGTGTTTCATCAAAAGAAAGTTGTCCCAAAACCTGCTGCTTTGACACCTCAACAACTCCTAATTGCTATTTCCAAGAAAATGGTAGGAGTTCTGTTTCAAATTATAATTAATAGACGGCACTTCCCGAATTTGCTTGAGTGCACATGAGACAATGGTACAAGGCACATATCTCTATTCCGTGGTACGAGGTCAAGGCTTGCAATATATGGATCACATTGTTAGCCTTGAGTTCAAGTTATCGCGGGGCACTCACTTTGGAAGTGCTTAGTACTGGAACGTACACCATTATCAAAACACCACTTTAGTTATCACCATAGAACCAACACATCACCATGTTCTTCATAATCATCACACGCCAGAACTGTACCATCGTCCCCTTATCATCATCACAACATCTACCATGCACTAACATTTTCCATATCACCATCCCGAAGGTCACAAGGATTAGGATTAGAGTTGCGAGTAGGGCCCAACCTAAAGTAATGGTTGGAGCTAGGGTAAGGGTAGGGTTAGGTTTAGGATTGTACATGTTTAGGAATATAAATATTGGTATATATCATTGTATTAGTATTTAATTTGAGAATGTTATTATGGAAATTGACCATAACTCAACATCTTCAAATTCATTTCCATTCCTAGATTATCGTCCAATCCGACATTCCAACGGCCTATGTATAAATGTGAAAGATGACACTCGCCTCATTTGGTCAAGTGACTGTACGTCAAGAAACGCATTCTTTTTGGTATCATACGATCATCCACCATTTCACGTGGCTTCTGGGAAATGTGTTTTACCATCAACGTATGTCCTCGTTTTTACACCATGTCAAATTAAATATTAAACAAATATGTAAAGCAGGTATTCTAACGAATGATTCTATTTTGTGTTTACTTTTGTGGTTGTCTTATAGGAAATTAGGCGATCCAGGGACGAATACCGACCTTTTCCTCAGACACGGAGATTCTTGCAATAAGGAAGATGTAACATACCGACCAACAACAAATGGCAATTTGAAATACTTCTTCGGGAAAGGAGCATATGAAATATGCATAGGAAGCAAATCTATCCATGAACCACGTGAAAATGACGAAGTCTCTATCCAAGAATCTGTCTGCGGCATAAATAACTCTTGTAATCTAAGTTACGGTAAGATTTTGTCTAGTAGAATAATTGATAAATTGCCCACCTAAACTTGACTTCTTGCTTTTTCAAATCTGTTTTCAAAGGTGTTTTGCGATCTGGTTCGATATATATGCATGAACATGAGTGTTTGGTGAGAAAAATGAACTTATGGTCTGTTTAAATCAGCAGAATTTTGTACCAGATATACAAGCTTTTTCACGCTCATGGTTTCATTTGTGTTATCATGAATTATTAATGATAATTGAAATGTATATTAATGAGCTTCAGTTGCATTATAAGAACTTGGATACCTTTATATCTGTTATTTAACCCCCACTCAAATAACATTCCCGCTTTTTATTTAGCCCCCCCCCCCACCCCTCCCTTTCTATTAAATACTTAAACCTATTCGGATATTTGATTACTGTGTGTGCATGCTTTTGTATTTCAGCTGCAGTTAAAGTTAGTGGAATAAAATCTGAAACATCCTTTGATATTCAACTTGGAACACTTCATGCAGACGATATGTACGTTTTAGTAACGTAAAATTATATTTCGTTGTCAGACGTCGTGTGTGTTGAAGACTTCCTGTTAGCAGTACGTAATGCTTTGCCATTGCTATGATTCAGTACAAACTCGTGTTAACAGTGTTAAATCCACTGAATCTCTTACTCAATCTAATCAAATGATGAATGCAGGCTACTAGTCTAGTGGTGGTAGAATTTCAGTAAGTGTTAGGAGCAACAGATGGTGGTCAACTTCAGTTTTCACTGATAGGAGCGTGAAAATTGAACTATTAAATCTTTCAATTCTCTTTATTGGCCTCCAAATACATAATGAAAATAATTCACATTCTCTCAATCTGGAAAACTGGTTGTTGACCACCATTGGCTAAACGACAGTGCTGTGCGAAACTACCTATAGGTAGACAGGTATGGTCAAGTTGTCCGGCAGGACAGAAATGTAAAATAATGCTACCTTTTACCCTTTCTTTAGATATGCTCAAATCGTTGTATCAAAACTACAAAACAATAGAAAACCAACGCACCATCCAAGAAACGACCTTCAACCGTACGATGAAAACACTGTCGAAAGCAGGCCACATATAACTGTTGAGCTTAAGAGAAACTACGTCAACAAAAACAGATGTTTCACTGTTGGAAATGATGGAATATACACTCGATCTGGTAGAAGGGAAAGAAGAAACATCGCGGAGTTTCAGAATGTCAAATTGGAGCCTGAGACATATCACTCTGTTTTTCAAAGAACATTTAAAAATGAGGTAAGCGGTAAACTACTATAATCTATGCATTACAGTAATCTGAGAAAATATTTCTGATGTACGCTACATCGGAATCAGAGTCCAATCTGTTCTTGATGGGTATTACCCACACTTTGCTTAAAGTATCTTTCAGCCTCGGTGTAAACCAATTATCTTGGAGTAAATGACTGGAGAATTTTTAGGAACTATTTTTATGTGTATCGCCTCCCTCCCATCATAATCATCTGCCTATGGAATGAAACAACTTCTGAACTTCACAACAGCATTGGTTTGGAGGGATTGTCGCTTTTATTATTCCTTTAAACTTTGATTAGAATTGACCGTTGAAGTAACAAATTTTTCAATAATTTGTCTAAGATTGCAGCTTCATGATGTAGTTTTATTTTCTACTGTATTTGTGTAGGATTTGTACTACGATTCAGATTGGATGAATGTTACCAAAACAAATAAACTACCGCAAACTACAACTACAATGACCACTGAAAGTCCAGAGGGAAGTATTTCCTCCACACGGCCAACATCACGTGATAGTACAACCGCAAAATCAGGGGGAGGAGGTGGGGATGACAACAGTGGTCCTCTTGATGAGAAGCAAGATGGTGGCAGCAGTAAAGGATCTGGTACAGGTATAGATGTCTTCAATGAGATAAAGAGATAGTTTCTTAAGTCTTTGAAAGATATCTTATGAACTAAGTAATTACGTTGTAACAAAGTTGTTTCTACCATGCGGCCTGTGATATCCATGGGAAAATAACTAATACAGTTTTCATATTTTTGTTTAGCAATAATTGGCGCCGCCGCGGGAGGTGGTGTGTTAGTGATTGTTTTGGTAATCCTTATCATCATTTTTATCAGGTAGTAAATATTATCTTGTACTGTAAAGCCTGGTTCACACGATGAAATAAGCATAAGGGACCGGTCATAAAGTATGTGTACTGGGTGGTGGAGGGTATTCCAAAATACTACCATAAAATTTGGTACCCCCCCGAAAAGCGTCGGAAAATATTTAATACCCCCCCTGAAAGGTGATAAAATGTTTCTGTACCCCCACCCAACCAATCACCCTCTCCCCCAAAAAACATGAAACAAATATATATGCCAACAACATAATCTGTTCCAAACTGTTATTGTTAATCCAGGTTTTGAGCATTTCCATAAATTTAATAGTGCTCTTTTACACCACATGTATCCAATCCGTACTTTTCTATGCTTGCCAGTATTCCCAGTAATAGGACTTGCATGACTATCTTTTCCGTACCTAATAATAGAGTCAAAAGAGGTCCCGGCCATGCGCATTATTTATGGATATATCAACAGAACGTCGTGACGTATTTCATATCTTTTTCAATATTTAAATCATTCTAAACGAGTAGGGGAGCTACCCGACGGTAAAATTACGTAATCAAAGACTGTTCAGGTTCAAGAGATGTCAAACTAATAGGTTCCGATCGAGACACTTTCCGATAAATGCTACTGTGCTACATTGCAATTTAACTATTATAAGAACATACACTCAATTTTGTTAAAGTATTAAAGTTTGTAGTTTTAATCATAGACATAGTATTAAACTCATTTTTTGTTTCGTACCCCCCACAAATGTCGTAATTCGTCTCATACCCCCCCAAAAGTTAGATAATTTGTTTCGTACCCCCCCCAACTTACCCTTCACCCCCCCAGTACACTTTATGACCGGTCCCTAAGCACAAGCGCAAGCCTGGTTCACACGATGAAATAAGCACAAGCGCGGAACGCTTTGATGTGTTTATGCTAAAGAACGGAAGGTTTGATATCCTTGCGTTAATGTCGGAACGTTTGATCTTGCTTGTGCTTATCTCACTCGTATGAACCGGGCTTAAATCCTCAGCAGTGTGATAATAATAACTTTTGGGAATCGAATCACTACGTACACAACGTCTACCAGCGCTCTGGCCACAGAGCTACAGGGATAGCCGATTGAGAAACTCAAAAACATTGTCTGATTTTATACACTTAACGTGGGATATCCAATCCACGTGACAAGCTGGACGATGTAGGCTGACCCAGTCAGGAATATAGTACCTTCAACCTTTGTATGATTGAATCCCGCATATCGCACATGCCTTTACACAAGTAAAAATCTCACATCTTGTCAACGAGATGTGTTCGCAAGAGACTTGTTGCAAGTTTGTCAACAAGTCGTAACAATGTTGTCATTTTATCAAGTTGCTACAAGGTTGTCACACACAGCTTGTTAGCAAGTTGTTGAATTGCAGGACGAAGACAAGTTGTTGGAACGACTTGTAACAAGTCTCTTGAGTCAACAACCTTGTAGCAAGTTGTCAACAAGCCGATGACAACTTGTCAACAAGCTAGTAACACTAAGCAGTGCGAACACATCCTGATAACAAGTTGTTGGGACGGCGCCATTGGACACAAGTCTGCTGATGCACAAAGTTCTGATGTAACCAATATTCATCCAATATAATAACTAAGGCGAAGAAACAGTGCAAGTGATAATCATCTCTATGATAAGCCAGTGAAATACAAGAATTCCAAGCAAAAGGATCGTTTGAATGAAGAAAACAATCACGAAAATCATCCGCCTTCTTCTGACATGCGTGAAGACAAACCAAACAAAATTACGGTAAATCTATAATATTTATTACTGGGTGCATGACCAAGCGTTACGAGAGCAGCAGATAGGAGCAACGATATTAAACTATATTTGTCAACTCTATTTACTGGCCACCAGATGAAAATGCAAGCAAAGTTTTGGCAGAATATCTTTGTCTTGGTTCTGATATGTGTTTGGATATCTTGTTGTACGTGTAAAGAAGGTACGGACAACGGTGTTTTTGTTGTGAAATAAAACTTGTACAGTAATTAGGCAATTCTATAGCCTTTAGGCAATTTGACCTTGATGGCCAACATTATCATGTTTATGCATTTTTTTTACAAAACACGGAAATAACATCAGCGACCATTATATCATCAAAATTCTTATTTGCCTTCATAATGATTAAGGTAGGCTATTGACTATTGTACATTAACACAATCGATAATTGTCAAGCAAATTTTGTATCTGAATAAATTTAAGCCTTTGTCTACCAACGGAACTTTTGACTGACTGAGTCTTTATAGTTCTGGTTAAGGCCAGATTGTTTTATTCAGCTGGGAAATGTGCAACAGTGCTAGCAAGAAAAACAGGTTATAAAATAGAACTCTACAGTCCTTACAGCAATTTGGTTTCGCTATGGACGGTGTAAACTGACCCCATGTTTATAATTCAATCACAGGCGGCCCAATCTTGGGTATGATTATATTTTATACTTACTATATAAGATAAATTATGGTGTTCTCTTTATCCCCACTTGTTGAGCCACGAATTCATCGAAAGTTTTTGCTTGATGCTCGCGGTCGACGCCGAATACTTCTTACTTAGAGTTAAAGGCTGAATTATTCGTCGAAACATGCCAAATATAACTCTCTAAATTGCTTTATTCTCCAAGAAAATACGCCAGCACCGTCTTTTCATATATACCGATCTTTATATAACGATACTTTAACATCGGGCAATTTTTAAACCAATTTTTGATCACAGAAATCAATCTCACTCTGTTGAACTGACAACGACCGAAAATGGACACATCGGCAACTTGCCACCTGGCCTCCTCTACCGTTGAGATTTGCACGGGGGCGTTATGCCAATCATGCACAGCATGCATACCAAAACAGATATTTCCGGTTACAGCCAGATCACGACCGCACTTGCAATTGTTTACGTTTTTCAAAATCTGATATTCAAATGACTATATCAAGATGTTGTCGTCGCACCCGTATCTACGGTAGAGCAGGTTTTATTGGATGTGTCTTTTCAGATTTGTCAGTTCAACAGAAATTTTGATTTCTGCCTTGATCAAAAGGTGGTTTTTCTTTGAATAAAGCAAGTGGAGAATTCTGTTGGCGACATGTTTGTCTCGACAGCTGTACAAACAACAAGTTAGGCAAGTAAATTTTTTATTTATCAAAGTTTCATCACATTTTTTACCATAATACAATCTTTATATAGCTCAATACAACTCTGTAAATTTGATTCAATGAGCATAGCTTCCGTTTTGAAGGTAAAATTGCTATAGTCTGTCCGGGACGTAAGCCTTTTTATTGCTGTCGTTAATTTCTATACCTTTAATTGTTTTCTTATCCTAGAAATAATTTGTTCGAGCTGGAAATGGTTTTCTTGCACAGATTCTAAGAAAATCCGTGTACATGACGTCATTTATGGTCACGTGGTAGGACGGAATGAGTGCAATACGCAGCCTACCACTAACTGTACCGCTCTAAATGGATTTTGTGAAGTTGCTGAAAGATTAGAAGGAAAGATCAAATATTGGATAGATTCAACATTTATAAATCCTCCTCCCTGTGGAGGGGCTGAAATCTACATAATTCTCAAGTATTCATGTATGAAGAGACCAACACTGTCAGGTATAGTTTCAGTATCATAATCACAGTTTATTCTGCCTTTTTGTCACACTTTATACATCTTCTTCAACACAGGCGCGAATTCGTCCTTATTCGTCCTGATGAAAAACGTTCGTATTCTTCTTATTCTATAAAATATGAATGATATTTGGTGAAAAAAGTGAACTTAAAGTTTATGTAAATCAGCAGGATTTTGTATCAGATATACAAGCTCTTTCCCGGTCATGATTTCCTTTGTGTTTCGCTCATGAATTATTAATGATCAATCATAGCCATTTAGAAGCATGACGGAAGCAATGACGTGTTTTGTCTTAGATATTCAAAACACAGACACACGGTTTTAATACGTTTCTATTCATTATGTACAGGGGGGAACTTTGCATTTGAGAAGCCTTCAATACAATCACAAACCACATACGGTGGAAATGCTTCTAGAGCTGTAGATGGGGATACAAATCGCGACTACTCCTACAAATCGTGTACTCACACAGATAAAGAAACAACACCGTGGTGGCGAGTGGATCTACAGCAACGTATTTCAGTCACTCACGTGAAAATTACAAACAGAGAGCATTATGGTAAGAGACTTTGTGGATTTGAGATAAGAATTGGAGACAGTTTGAAAAATAATGGAACTACGAACCCAAGATGTGGAACTCAACAACATATTTCTACGGATAAGGTGAATAATTTAGACTAGATAGTTGTTTGTCTCCAGCGCACGGCTTAAATAAGAGCGTCAGGGTCTAGTTCCGACTTGCGAATTTTTCCTGACCTTTAATATCTTAATATACCAGCATTTTCATAGGATGGTATAGTTTCGTGTAAGCCTGCAGTGGTTGGTCGTTATGTCACGATTGTAATTCCGGGAGAAAAGAAAATACTGACGTTGTGTGAAGTCGAAGTCTATGGTACTAATGTAGGTATGTATAAGGAGAAATTCGGTCGGTCTGTTGGTCGGTCTGTCGTCAGTCGGTCGGTCAGTCTATCCGTTAAGGCTGATCTCCATTCAGTGCAAAATGTCACGCGATCGACCTTTTGCTATCGTTTTCCTTTGAATTATGAGCCCTCGACCGGTTCCGTTCCAGTCGACTGGACTCATAATTCAAAAGAAAACGATCGCAAAAAGTCGATCGCGCGACATTTTGCACTGAGTGCGACATTTTGCACTTGTTCGCTACACTTGTAAAGGGAAGATTCCAGGTATTTTTGCAAGCTCATTCATTTATTTCTTATATTTCATTTGTTTAATTACGATGTGTATTTAATTTCATGTAACGCTGATGGGGTCGTGAATTTATTTTTACTTATCCCAACCCACCCTATCTATCAACATCCCTTGTGGGAAGAAACCGGATATCAGGAGAAAACCCCACGACTTTCGATCGTGATTGTACTTCTATGTATATTTTAACCTCCCTTGTCAACATGGTTGTTCAGACGACTCCACCGAAGCTGCTCTTTAGAGAATTATGCCTGCCATTTTCGGTTAAGTTTAGATTGCAACGCAGGTATACTACGTGCAAAGGTTGTTCTCAAGCTTTATTACACAAAAAATACTTCTGAGTCCCCGAGAGCGGGGATCAAACCTGCGACCTCTTAGTTTCTAAATAAGCGCGCTAACCAACTGCGCCACCGAGAACTCAGGTACTCGGCGAGAGGTGTTTTGTGATCTGGTTCGATATATATGCATGAACATGAGTGTTTGGTGAGAAAAATGAACTTATGGTCTGTTTAAATCAGCAGAATTTTGTACCAGATATACAAGCTTCTTCACGCTCATGGTTTCATTTGTGTTATCATGAATTATTAATGATAATTGAAATGTATATTAATGAGCTTCAGTTGCATTATAAGAACTTCGATACCTTTAAATCTGTGATTTAACCCCCACTCAAATAACATTCCCGCTTTTTATTTAGCCCCCCCCCCCTCCCTTTCTATTAAAGACTTTAAACCCTATTCCCTAAACCCTATTCCGGATATTTGACTACTGCGTGTGCTTTTGTATTTCAGCTGCACTTAAAGAAAGTGGAACGAAATCTGCAACATCTTTCGACATTCAACTTGGAACACTTCAAACGGACGATATGTAAGTTTTAGTAACGTAAAATTATATTTCGTTGTCAGACGTCGTGTGGGTTGAAGACTTCCTGTTAGCAGTACGTAATGCTTTGCCATTGCTATGATTCAGTACAAACTCGTGTTAACAGTGTTATCTTCATTTAATCCACTGAATCTCTTACTCAATCTAATCAAATGATGAATGCAGGCTACTAGTCTAGTGGTGGTAGAATTTCAGTAAGTGTTAGGAGCAACAGATGGTGGTCAACTTCAGTTTTCACTGATAGGAGCGTGAAAATTGAACTATTAAATCTTTCAATTCTCTTTATTGGCCTCCAAATACATAATGAAAATAATTCACATTCTCTCAATCTGGAAAACTGGTTGTTGACCACCATTGGCTAAACGACAGTGCTGTGCGAAACTACCTATATAGGTAGACAGGTATGGTCAAGTTGTCCGGCAGGGCAGAAATGTAAAATAATGCTACCTTTTACCCTTTCTTTAGATATGCTCAAATCGTTGTATCAAAACTACAAAACAATAGAAAACCAACGCACCATCCAAGAAACGACCTTCAACCGTACGATGAAAACACTGTCGAAAGCAGGCCATATATAGCTGCCGAGCTTGAGAGAAACTACGTCGACAAAAACGGACGTTTCACTGTTGGAGATGATGGAATATACACTCGATCTGGTAGAAGGGAAAGAAGAAACATCGCGGAGTTTCAGAATGTCAAATTGGAGCCTGAGACGTATTACTCTGTTTTTCAAAGAACATTTAAAAGTGCGGTAAGCGGTAAACTACTATAAGCTATGCATTACAGTAATCTGAGAAATGCATTACAGTAATCTGATGTACGCTACATCGGAATCAGAGTCCAATCTGTTCTTGATGGGTATTACCCACACTTTGCTTAAAGTATCTTTCAGCCTCGGTGTAAACCAATTATCTTGGAGTAAATGACTAGAGAATTTTTAGGAACTATTTTTATGTGTATGGCCTCCCTCCCATCATAATCATCATTATCATCTGCCCATGGAATGAAACAACTTCTGAACTTCACAACAGCATTGGTTTGGAGGGATTGTCGCTTTTATTATTCCTTTAAACTTTGATTAGAATTGACCCGTTGAAGTAACAATTTTTCTCAATAATTTGTCTAAGATTGCAGCTTCAAGATGTAAGTTTTATTTTCTACTGTATTTGTGTAGGATTTGTACTACGATTCAGATTGGATGAATGTTATCAAAACAGAGAAACTACCACCAAGTTCAATGCCCACTGAAAGTTCAACATCACGTGATAATACAACCACAAAATCAGGAGGAAGAGGAGGTAATGACAACAGTGGTGCTCTTGATGAGAAGCAAGATGGTGGCAGATGTCTTCAATGAGATAAAGTTTCTTAAGTCTTTGAAAGATATCTTATCAACTAAGTAATATCCACCATGGTGATATCCATGGAAAAATAACTAATACAGTTTTTGTATTTTTCTTTAGCAATAATTGGCGCCGCCGCGGGAGGTGGTGTGGTACTGATTGTTTTGGTAATCCTTATCATCATTTTTATCAGGTAGTAAATATTATCTTGTATTGTAACATTGCACTGCGATCCTCAGCAGTGTGATAATAATAACTTTTGGGAATCGAATCACTACGTACACAACGTCTACCAGCGCTCTGGCCACAGAGCTATATACAGGGATAGCCGATTGAGAAACTCAAAAACGTTATCTGATTTTATACACTTAACGAGGGATATCCAATCCACGTGACAAGCTGGACGATGTAGGCTGACCCAGTCAGGAATATAGTATCTTCAACCTTTGTATGATTGAATCCCGCATATCGCACATGCCTTTACACAAGTAAAAATCTCACATCTTGTCAACGAGATGTGTTCGCAAAAGACTTGTTGCAAGTTTGTCAACAAGTTGCAACAATGTTGTCATTTTATCAAGTTGCTACAAGGTTGTCACTCACAGCTTGTTAGCAAGTTGTTGAATTGCAGTACGAAGACAAGTTGTTGGAAAGACTTGTAACAAGTCTGGTGAGTCAACAACCTTGTAGCAAGTTGTCAACAAGCCGATGACAACTTGCAACACTGAGCAGTGCGAACACATCCTGATAACAAGTTGTTGGGACAACGCCATTGGACGTAATGTGATGTAACCAATATTCATCCAATATAATAACTAAGGCGAAGAAACCGTGCAAGTGATAATCATCTCTATGATAAGCCAGTGAAATACAAAAATTCCAAGCAAAAGGATCGTTTGAATGAAGAAAACAATTACGAAAATCATCCGCCTTCTTCTGACATGCGTGAAGAAAATCCAAACATAATTACGGTAAATCTATAATATTTATTACTGGGTGCATGACCAAGCGTTACGAGAGCAGCAGATAGGAGCAACGATATTAAACTATATTTGTCAACTCTATTTACTGGCCACCAAATGAAAGACTACTACATATCATGAAAAATGTTAACATTATTTTCTCACTCTGATAACTTCCAGTTGAACGCCATCTGCTGCACGATAGTGCTCAGGAAACCTACTTATTTATAGCTCACTTTTTTCAGTACAAATTCGCAGTTACTTGAGTTGCCTATGTTTCTTATGTATACAAATAATATCATTAGAACCAGGCCAATGTTTTCAAACATTTCTCGTTCATTTAGGCTCCTTCAGGTGACGGTGAACCACAGACGACACCTGAAGACAATTCAGTTTATGAAGGCCTGGATTTAACTGCAATGAATTCAGGAGATGATAATTATCAATCGTTGCAGGGAAATTATGCTAGCGATGAAGTATCATATGAAAATGCGGACAGTACTTACACTGAACTGAATAGAATCAGAGAAGAAGAAAACAATTATGAAAGCTTATTAAAATGAACAGTCAAGGAGTAGTGTCCTATTATAAACGAGTCGCATTTTCATCATATACTTATGAATAATTTCTTAGTAGGGACATTGTTAAGTACAGTACGATGAAATGAATGTCTTTAATAAGTATTACAGTTTGGAAAATAAAACAAATATACCTGTATGCCGATATGTCAATCACCTATAATGCTATATTAATATTTTTTACATTATGGATGTACTTAGTGATATTTTTGAATGCAAGTTATTTGTTTTGAAGCCCAGTCAACGAATTTCTCTTGTCTTGTTTCTTTTTAAGATTTACGCATGCCCCATGCTTGTACGCCCCCGCCATTTAGAAGTTTCAGCAAACTGGTGCCAAACATTGGGGTTTGTATATGCGAGGTTTTGTAGCTGGAAAATGATAGCTGTGCAGACCAGCTGCTCTGCATGATAGACGCGGTTAAGATCTATATTATAGCAATTTTGACTATTTTATATTGATCCTTTGTACTTGTATGTTCGCATGGCGGTAAATGTAACTGTTTTGCTTTTAATTTTGTGGAAAACACCCGGGCTTACGCCACAGATCGATAGTTTTGCCACCAAAAAACGTGGTTTTTGAATAAAAATAAAACGTTTATATTGGCCTAAAATTCTGTTTAAAACCTTCCACAAGCCACAAGTGACACTCAGACATATAACTATATACAGTGTTCATTAAGAATTTGAATAAATCAAATTAGACATATCATTTCCTAGTTGTATGGTGAAAATCTAAGACTAAAGACAAGCACGTGTTAAAATGAAATAGACACGTCTCAAACAAGGAAATCGAAAGTCAATCTACCTCGTTGCTTTGTTAAGTACCAACATCCTTTTTGCAGTTCATTAACTGTTTTCTTTATATTGTGTTTTTGAGATTTAGATATCCAAAGTTCTCTTTATCCGCTAGTAGAATGACGTAGGTGACAAGCTTTGAACTTCAAATGGATTTATCAAGAATTAGCGTTTGTTTCTTCGTTTTGGTTGAGGTTTTCTTATTGGGAAAAGGTAAATTTGATGCATTTGTTTGGTAATGCATTTGAAAATTGTGATGTCTTGTGGGTTTGTAGGAACTTAAAGCCTGTCGGACACGAGAGCTCTTGGCAGAGCTCACCGGCCACCATGAGAGGTCATAGCTTACTGTAGCAAGTTACTCCCATATCAAACATGATATATCTTTGTCTCACGGCCTTGCGAAGTAAAATTCTTGGCAAAAACCACGCGTACACGAGTGTTGTTGAGCAAACGGGCTCGCGAGGTCGGTACCTCAGTCAAGACGCAAAAGCTCTCGTGTACGGCAAGCTTACCGATATTGGTACAGTATGCTGCAAGATAATCTTTACTGAGAATGTCGAAATGTCGCTCAAGTGTCGCTCTTAATATTTAGTCTTTTTCAGGTAATTCAGACACATGCATGCAAACCACCGCAGCTTATTGTAAAATGCCAGCTGCACTCGCTGCACTGAACCTCTGCGTTTGACAATCACACATGTAGAAGGCATTTCAATATCGTTCCTTGTTTTGTAGTGCTCCCATGCGAATTGCCATCGGGAAAAAGAACTGAATGTGGAGTTAATGTTTCGTCAAAAGAACGTTGTCCCACAACCTGCTGCTTTGACACCTCAACAATTCCTAATTGTTATTTCCAAGAAAATGGTAGGAGTTTTGTTTCAAATGTTATTGTCATCGACAATAGACACTTCCCGAATTTTCGTGAGTGCACATAAGACAATGGTGCAAGGCACATATCTCTATTCCGTGGTACGAGGTCAAGGCTTGCAATGGATCATATTGTCAGCCTTGAGTTCAAGTTATCGCGTGGCACTCAAGTAAATTTGGAAGTGCCTAATACTGGAACGTACACCATTGTCAAAACACCACTTTAGTTATCACCATAGAACCAGTACATCACCATGTTCTTCATAACCATCACACGCCAGAACTGTACCATCGTCACCTTATCATCATCACAACATCTACCATGCACTAACATTTTCCATGTCACCATCCCGAAATGAACGTCACAAGGGTTAGGGTTAGAGTTGCGAGTAGGGCCCAACCTAAAGTAATGGTTGGAGTGAGGGTAAGGCTAGGGTAAGGTTTAGGATTATACATGTTTAGGAATATAAATATTGGTATATATCATTGTATTAGTATTTAATTTGAGAATGTTGTTACGGAAATTGACCATAACTCAACATCTTCATATTCATTTCCATTCTTAGCTTACGGTCCAATCAGACATTCCAACGGATTATGTATAAATGTGAAAGATGACCGTCGCGCTCTTATCTGGTCAAGTGACTGCAATTCAAGAAACGCATTCTTTTTGGTATCATACGATCATCCACCATTTCACGTGGCTTCTGGGAAATGTGTTTTACCATCAACGTATGTCCTCGTTTTTACACCATGTCAAATTAAAATATTAAACAAATATGTAATGCAGGTATTCTAACAATTTTGTGTTTACTTTGTGGTTGTCTTATAGGCCATTAGGCGATCCAGGGAGGAATGCCAATCTTTTCCTTAGACACGGAGGTTCTTGCAATAGCAATATTGTAAAATACCGACCAACAACAAATGGCAATTTGAAATACTTCTTCAGGAGCATATGAAATATGCATAGGAAGCAAATCTATCCATGAACCACGTGAAAATGACGAAGTCTCTATCCAACAATCTGTCTGCGGCATAAATAACTCTTGTAATCTAAGTTACGGTAAGATTGTGTCTGGTATAATAATTGATAAATTGCCCACCTAAGCTTGACTTCTTGCTTTTTCAAATCAATAACTATAATAGTGTCAATTCAATTTCAATTCTGCTGGAGTCACAACTCTTACGTTGATAATGCAGTGTTCGGATATTTGGGCTTTTCCATTGATATACCTTCCCATATTAGTTTCTACTCTCACTCTCTTTGTGCGATTAGGTGATTTGAAAGAAAAACGAAACGGCTAGCTGTATGTATTATTGTGATTAAACAGAACTTCTGTTTGATTAATAGACGTCACATTATATAACCAAGTAATATCTACGTGGTGGTCCAGTGTAGGTGTTCAATATATAGTATACTGTCGAACGTAGGTTTTCAGTCGTTTTGAATCTTTATCATTTTCTTGTGGTTACGACCAAAACGAAGACGGTTTATTGTAGAATACTCTACCTAGACTGGACTCACTTTCTTTATATCACTTTGCTATTTTGCAATCCTTGGCTTGTACTTTTGTTTCAGTATATCAAAGGAAGTTTAACGAAAGAAAAAGTGTATCTTTCCAGTGTGAGACGTGTTCAACAATCGAGGTTATTTGGGCAAATTACGGTGTGCAAATCCCAAAACGATATCCTTTCGCAATTTCCTCAAGTGATGAAAACTGTGTGACAACCACAGCGACCAATGTGATGCAAAGAAAGTGTAATGGAAAGACACAGTGTTCTTTTGTAGTCCGAGATGCTGATTTTTTGCATACGACTTGTCGGAGTAATGCGATCTTACTTATTCGTTACACTTGTAAACCTCCAGGTATTTTTGCAAGCTGTACATTACACTACACTTATTACTTTTGGTTATGTTTAGATTGTGAGGCCCAACCTCGCAAGCCATGCTCTTTACTTCCGCTTCCCCCCAAACACGCCACCTTTTTGGGAGGAAACGGAATTAAAGAGGTTGTGGGACGCTCTGTCAGTATGCAGGATATATGTAACTCGAAATAATTTTCATGCAAAAAGCTAAAATTGCAACGAAGGACAGTGATTATGCAATGACGAGATATTTAATGTGTTGTTACCCAATTCACACGTGCTTGGAAATTATATAACGCTTATATAAGGTCTAGTTTCTTGGGATCGAGCTTCAGTTACTTTATATTGAATAGCTTAAAAATTATTTTTTCATGAGTTTAGTTCAGAATTTGTCGTTTTTAGCATATAACAATGGCATTCATGATTAATGTTCCTTACACTCCCCCATTTCTATATTTTAGCTTCTCCATACATGCTAAACATTATAGTCAAAAATCAAAATGAACTGTTCGTTGTTTGGTCGAACGATAACAACAACGGTGTTCAAAGAAAGTTTGAAATATGTTGGAAGAAGGTCGGAGATACGATTGAAAGGTGTCATTCTCGACGTTTTTCCGAACCTACACCAAACATAGCACTGACCAGACTACAGTCAGCAACGACATACAATGTAACTGTGGCTCAATACAGTAGTGATGAAAAAACTCGTATAAAAAGACACAAAATTGCCATAACTCGTTCAGGTTAGAATTTATTATATACGTACCGTAAATTTCCTCTTTAACCCTCACTTACATAACACATCCACCTTTTTAGTGGGGGAAATCTATTAATCCCCCCTTAATAAATAATAGAGTAATTAAGGTACTTGTTTTAATAAACCTGTGACCGGTGTACGAAGGTCGGATAGCGAAATAAGGAGTAGTATTTTTAAATTGAAGTCCTAGAATTCTTATTTCGGATATTTGATTACTGTGTGTGCATGCTTTTGTATTTCAGCTGCAGTTAAAGTTAGTGGAATAAAATCTAAAACATCCTTCGAAATCCAATTTGGAAGACTTCAAGCAGACGATAGGTAAGTTTTACCAACGTAAATTGGTTTCTGTATTGTATTTGTCGAAAAATCAGGCATAGAACATGCTGTAAGATTGCTTCTTTTTTTCACTGCATGAATGGAACATAAGTGCTATAAAACTCGTGTGAGTGATTTGGCTGGACTTGGTTCAGCTGATGAATGGCTGCCAGATTTTTCAAGCAGATCTAAAGGCAAGCACGGGTGGCAGATGCGGTTAGCGCGTTGCCCTTACCACTCTAATATAGGTCGAGGGTAGAATATTATTTATGATAGGTTACCCTGCTCTAACTCGATGTAAGTAGAATTGTGATTAGTTCTCTCCTTTGCTTGGAGGATTTTTCTCTACTGGTCATCCGGTTTTCCTCCCTGACTAAAAACATGCTCTTCCACCTTTAATACCTGTACTTCAAAAGCAGATATGATCGTACTGTGTCAGCCAGAGGCGCTCCAGTAAACCTTTGACAGGATCAGGTTTGAGCTGCGTCCCCTGTAATTAGGTTTATTGCGGAGAGGGGGTTGTAGACACGTTTCCTTTTTAGATATGTTAAAATTGTTGTATCAAAACTACAAAACAAAATAGAAAACCACTGGACCATCCAGAAAATAAATGGATAATGCTACAATCTTTATGTCAATTTAATACATTTTGAGGGCAGACAGAAGTGAAAGCCTTTACCATTTCTTTAGATCTGTTCAAATCGTTGTGTTCAAAACCAACACAAAACCAACGGAACATCCAGGAAACGACCTTCAACCGTACGATGAAAGCACTGTCGATAGGAAGCCATATATAACTGCCGAGCTTGATAGAACCTACGTCAATAAAAACAGTCTATTTACTGTTGGAGATGGTAAAACATACATTCGATCTAGTAGAAGGGAAAGAAGAAACATCCAGTTTCAGAATGTCAAATTGCAACCAGAGACGTATTACTCTGTTTTCCAAAGAACTTTTAAAAGTGTGGTAAGTGCGTGGTGTAAAAGTGTAGTAAACTGGGCCTATTTTTGTAAGTTAAGACCTGAGAACCGAATCAGTTTTTGGAAAGTATAGATGGGTTTCACTAAGCACTGTCATGCATGCAACAGCTGGTCGTCAACTGGTAGTTATCAGAGTGAGAAAATCAAATGAATAGAGATGAGAAATATTGTTTAATTTGCTTGCTCCTATAGAAAGTGTCAACATTTCTGAAGTTGACCATCATCTGCATGCTGCCTCGTAACGCTTATTGAAACCAGCTGAAACTCACCAATTACCCGCACTTTGATCAAGGTAACTTTGATAGTATAAATCGTTGGACTATGTTTAAACCATGTTTTATAGTATAAGCATCATTTTCTCCCATATTTGTCTAGGATTTGTACTACGATTCAGATTGGATGAATGTTATCAAAACAGATAAATTACCACCAAGTCAAAAGCAACCCTCGACCCCCCTGAGAACTGTGTCAGTGATAACTAAAGAAGAAAGAACAACCACAGTATCAGGGGGAGGAGAGAAGCAAGGTGATGACAAAAATGACAAAGCTTGTACTAGCCTGATTATCAGACGGTTCGTTGTCGTCTCCCGCTCCTCCGACAACGAACCGTCTGATAATCAGGCTAAGCTTGTACAGGTACAGATGTTTTCAATGAGATAAGGGGGTTGGAGCAAGCTAGGGGGAGACCCTCCCCCAATAGTTTCTTAAGACTCTGAAAGATAGCTTATTAAGTAAATGATTAAGTTGTAACCAAGTTTTTATCAACACTGCAGCAGAGAAAACAATTTGTACAATTTTTAATGTTACTTCTCTGGATTTATACTCCACAAAAAACTTTTGACTTTTAGTTAGTTTGGTTTCTTATGGTTTTTAATTATTTGTATGCTTATTTCTCGAGCAGCTTGCAACAAATCGGATGGTGGGACAGAATGGTATTTGTACATCGTATCATTTGTGTCGGGTATTATTGTTGGAGTTGTTCTTTTGTGTATTGTGCTGTTTTGTTGTCGTCGTTTAAGAAATAGCAAGTCAGCCAAGCCTCAGGCAAATCCTGAACCACAGACGACACCTGAAGACAATTCAGTTTATGAAGGCCTGGATTTAACTGCAATGAATTCAGGAGATGATAATTATCAATCGTTGCAGGGAAATTCTGCTAGCAATGAAGTATCATATGAAAATGCAGATAGTACTTACACTGAACTGAATAGAATCAGAGAAGAAGAAAACAATTATGAAAGCTTAAAATGAACAAGGAATAGTGTCATATTATAAACGAGTCGCATTTTCATATACTTAACAAAATAATTTCTCAGTAGGGACATGTTAAGTACAGTACAATGAAATGAATGTCTTTAAATAAGTGTTACAGTTTGGAAGATAAAACAAATGTACCTGTATGCCGATATGTCAATTACCTATAATGCTATATTAATATTTTTTACATTATGGATGTACGTAGTGATATTTTTGAATGCAAGTTAGTATGTTTTGAAGCACAGTTAGTTTTAGTATTTGGGAGAATAAATACAGACTATTTTAAGGTTAAATAGCAGGATTATTGATTATTAGGATTGGATTTGGGATTAGGATTATTAACCTATTTTACTTTTTGGAATATCTTTGTTTAGAGGAAAAGGATACGGAATATTTTCAAACTTCTCTTAGGATTACGGATTATTCGGACCGCCACTAACAGGACCTCATGCATATACTACTTTTACTGGCTGTATATTATACTAAAATCATGACAGGTAAAGTTCTGAAAGTCAACGAATTTCTCTTGTCTTGTTTCTCTTTTAAGATTTACGCATGCCCCATGCTTGTATACGCCCCCGCCATTTAGAATCTTCAGCAAACTTGTGCCAAACATTGGGGTTTGCATATGCGAGGTTTTGTAAAAAAACCCGGAAAATAGTTGTGCAGATCAGCTGCTCTGCATGATAGACGCGGTTAAGATCTATATTATAGCAATTTTGACTATTTTATATTGATCCTTGTACTTGTATGTTTGCATGGTGGTAAATGTAACTGTTTTGCTTTTAATTTTGTGGAAAACATCCGGGCTTACGCCACAGATCGATAGTTTTGCCACCAAAAAAACGTGGTTTTTTGAACAAAAATAAAACGATTTATATTGGCCTAAAATTCTGTTTAAAACCTTCCACAATCCATACATGACACTCAGACATATAACTATAGTGTTCATTAAGAATTTGAATAAATTCGTAGTAGTAAAACTTTATTTATCGAGGGTAACACACACTAGTTTAGTAACTAATAAACTTGTGGCCCTCCTAAGATTGGTATACTTACGATATACAATGATATAATCTAAAATTCTAAGAATCTAAAACCTATTATCTAAAAAAGGAGTAAAATCTTATCCTTAAGTTGACCAGACTTAAGATGCTTATATAACTCGTTCTTTAAAATGTTTTTTTGAGGCAGTAGTACGTAGTCTATGAGGCAGGTGATCCCAACATTTGGCGGTAGTTACCGAAAATGTACGCCCTCCCTCCTTAGCTCTATTGTATTTAGGTGCAGGATAATATATTTAGCAATACGAGTAGTTCTAGTGTGTTGGTCACAGTTCAGTCTTAATAACTCTGTACTCTGGACAACCATAGTTTGTTCTTTGATAGGCCAATAGACATCGTTTGACGTCAGCTTCAATGTAATATCCGTTCTGATTTGGGAAAGTATGACTTGATTTTGTTGAGTAATCCAATGCGCTTAGAAATCTTCTTACACAAGGACTCGATATAAACATAAAAACTCAGCTGTTCGTCCAATTCAAGACCCAGAAGTTTGACGTGTTCCACCTGCTCCAATATAACTCCCAGCTGAACTTTAAGCTTACGATCTTCATCTTTTAATTAATTTATTCCGTAGACAAGAGCCATCAAAAGTATTGTCTTCGTCTTAGAATTACTAAGTGGAAGTTGATTATTGTTGCCCATTCGTCAACATTGGAGACCTCGTGCGAAATGATTTCATTCAGTTCCTCCACATGGGTATGAACAGAAGAAGAAATTAAATTAAACATATCATTTCCTAGTTGTATGGTGAAAATCTAAGACTAGTGTTAGCACGTGTTAAAATCAAATAGACATGCCTATATTCCTCGATCTACCTCGTTGCTTTGTTAAGTACCAACATCCTTTTTGCAGTTCATAAACAGTTTTCTTTATATTGTGTTTTTGAGATTTGCACATCAAAGTTCTCCCGCTCCCCAAATCGCGTAGTTGACGAGAGTTGAAGTTCAAATGGATTTATCAAGAAGATACGTTTATTTCCTCGGTTTGGTTGGAGTTTTCTTGTTGGGAAAAGGTAACTTCTATATATTAGTTTGGTAATGAATTTGTAATTTGTTGCGTCTTGTGGGTTTGTAGGAACTTAAAGCCTGCCACACCCGAGAGATCTTGGTTGAGCTCATCACCACGAGAGGTCGTAGCTTAGCAAGTTACTCCCATATCAAACATGATATATCTTTGTCTCACGGCCTCGTGAGGTAAAATTCTCGGCAAAAACCACGCGCACACGAGAGTGTTGTTGAGCAAATGGCCTCGCGAGATCGGTACCACGGTCAAGACGCAAAAGCTCTCGTGTACGGCAAGCTTACCGATATTGGTAGAGTATGCTGCAAGATAATCTTTACTGAGAATGTCGAAATGTCGCTCAAGTGTCGCTCTTAATATTTAGTCTTTTTCAAGTAATTCAGACACATGCTTGCAAACCACCGCAGCTTATTGTAAAATGCTACATGCACTCGCTGCACTGAACCTCCAACGTTTGACAATCACATGTAGAAGGCATTTCAATATCGTTTCTTGTTTTGTAGTGCTCCCATGCAAATTACCATCGGGAAAAACAACTGAATGTGGAGTTAGTGTTTCGTCAAAAGAACGTTGTCCCAAAACCTGCTGCTTTGACACCTCAACAACTCCTAATTGTTATTTCAAAGAAAATGGTAGGAGTTTTGTTTCAAATGTTATTGTCATCGACAATAGACACTTCCCGAATTTTCTTGAGTGCACATGAGAGAATGGTGCAAGGCACATATCCCTATTCCGTGGTACGAGGTCAAGGCTTGTAATGGATCATATTGTCAGCCTTGAGTTCAAGTTATCGCGTGGCACTCAAGTAAATTTGGAAGTGCCTAATACTGGAACGTACACCATTATCAAAACACCACTTAATTATCACCATAGAACCAACACATCACCATGTTCTTCATATAACCATCACACGCCAGAACTGTACCATCGTCACCTTATGACTTTCGATCGTGATTGTACTTCTATGTATATTTTAACCTCCCTTGTCAACATGGTTGTTCAGACGACTCCGCCGAAGCTGCTCTTTAGAGAATTATGCCTGCCATTTTCGGTTAAGTTTAGATTGCAACGCAGGTATACTACGTGCAAAAGTTGTTCTCAAGCTTTATTACACAAAAAATACTTCTGAGTCCCCGAGAGCGGGGATCAAACCTGCGACCTCTTAGTTTCTAAATAAGCGCGCTAACCAACTGCGCCACCGAGAACTCAGGTACTCGGCGAGAGGTGTTTTGCGATCTGGTT
Organism: Trachythela sp. YZ-2020; assembly: GCA_016169945.1. Classification (NCBI taxonomy): domain Eukaryota; kingdom Metazoa; phylum Cnidaria; class Anthozoa; order Malacalcyonacea; family Clavulariidae; genus Trachythela; species Trachythela sp. YZ-2020. The sequence continues at coordinate 7,347,582 of JADLSH010000389.1, forward strand.
CGATATATATGCATGAACATGAGTGTTTGGTGAGAAAAATGAACTTATGGTCTGTTTAAATCAGCAGAATTTTGTACCAGATATACAAGCTTTTTCACGCTCATGGTATCATTTGTGTTATCAGGTATATTAATGAGCTTCAGTTGCATTATAAGAACTTGGATACCTTTAAATCTGTTATTTAACCCCCACTCAAATAACATTGCCGCTTTTTATTTAGCCCCCCCCTCCCTTTCTATTAAAGACTTCAAACCCTATTCCGGATATTTGACTACTGATTTTGTATTTCAGCTGCACTTAAAGATAGTGGAACAAAATCTGCAACATCTTTCGACATTCAACTTGGAACACTTCAAACGGACGATATGTAAGTTTTAGTAACGTAAAATTATATTTCGTTGTCAGACGTGGTATGGGTTGAAGACTTCCTGTTAGCAGTACGTAATGCTTTGCCATTGTTATGATTCAGTACAAACTCGTGTTAACAGTGTTATCTTCATTTAATCCACTGAATCTCTTACTCAATCTAATCAAATGATGAATGCAGTCTACTAGTCTAGTGGTGGTAGAATTTCAGTAAGTGTTAGGAGCAACAGATGGTGGTCAACTTCAGTTTTCACTGATAGGAGCGTGAAAATTGAACTATTAAATCTTTCAATTCTCTTTATTGGCTTCCAAATACATAATGAAAATAATTCACATTCTCTCAATCTGGAAAACTGGTTGTTGACCACCATTGGCTAAACGACAGTGCTGTGCGAAACTACCTATAGGTAGACAGGTATGGTCAAGTTGTCCGGCAGGACAGAAATGTAAAATAATGCTACCTTTTACCCTTTCTTTAGATATGCTCAAATCGTTGTATCAAAACTAGAAAACAATACAAAACCAACGCACCATCCAAGAAACGACCTTCAACCGTACGATGAAAACACTGTCGAAAGCAGGCCATATATAGCTGCCGAGCTTGAGAGAAACTACGTCAACGAAAACAGACGTTTCACTGTTGGAAATGATGGAATATTCATTCGATCTGGTAGAAGGGAAAGAAGAAACATCGCGGAGTTTCAGAATGTCAAATTGGAGCCTGAGACGTATTACTCTGTTTTTCAAAGAACATTTAAAAGTGCGGTAAGCGGTAAACTACTATAATCTATGCATTACAGTAATCTGAGAAAATATTTCTGATGTACGCTACATCGGAATCAGAGTCCAATCTGTTCTTGATGGGTATTACCCACACTTTGCTTAAAGTATCTTTCAGCCTCGGTGTAAACCAATTATCTTGGAGTAAATGACTAGAGAATTTTTAGGAACTATTTTTATGTGTATGGTCACCCTCCCATGGAATGAAACAACTTCTGAACTTCACAACAGCATTGGTTTGGAGGGATTGTCGCTTTTATTATTCCTTTAAACTTTGATTAGAATTGACCCGTTGAAGTAACAAATTTTCTCAATAATTTGTCTAAGATTGCAGCTTTAAGATGTAAGTTTTATTTTCTACTGTATTTGTGTAGGATTTTTACTACGATTCAGATTGGATGAATGTTACCAAAACAAAGAAACTACCGCAAACTACAACTACAATGACCACTGAAAGTTCAGAGGGGAGTATTTCCTCCACAGGGTCAACATCACGTGATAGTACAACCACAAAATCAGGGGGAGGAGGAGGGGATGACAACAGTGGTCCTCTTAATGAGAAGCAAGATGGTGGCAGCAGTAAAGGATCTGGTACAGGTATAGATGTCTTCAATGAGATAAAGAGATAGTTTCTTAAGTCTTTGAAAGATATCTTATGAACTAAGTAATTACGTTGTAACAAAGTTGTTTCTACCATGCAGCCTGTGATATCCATGGGAAAATAACTAATACAGTTTTCATATTTTTGTTTAGCAATAATTGGCGCCGCCGCGGGAGGTGGTGTATTACTGATTGTTTTCGTAATCCTTATCATCATTTTTATCAGGTAGTAAATATTATCTTGTACTGTAAAGCCTGGTTCACACGATGAAATAAGCATAAGCACAAGTGCGGAACGCTTTGATGTGTTTATGCTAAAGAACGGAAGGTTTGATATCCTTGCGTTAATGTCGGAACGTTTGATCTCGCTTCTGCTTATCTCACTCGTGTAAACGGGCTTAAATCCTCAGCAGTGTGATAATAATAACTTTTGGGAATCGAATCACTACGTACACAACGTCTACCAGCGCTCTGGCCACAGAGCTACAGGGATAGCCGATTGAGAAACTCAAAAACATTGTCTGATTTTATACACTCAACGTGGGATATCCAATCCACGTGACAAGCTGGACGATGTAGGCTGACCCAGTCAGGAATATAGTATCTTCAACCTTTGTATGATTGAATCCCGCATATCGCACATGCCTTTACACAAGTAAAAATCTCACATCTTGTCAACGAGATGTGTTCGCAAGAGACTTGTTGCAAGTTTGTCAACAAGTTGCAACAATGTTGTCATTTTATCAAGTTGCTACAAGGTTTTCACTCACAGCTTGTTACCAGTTGTTGAATTGCCGTACGAAGACAAGTTGTTGGAAAGACTTGTAACAAGTCTGGTGAGTCAACAACCTTGTAGCAAGTTGTCAACAAGCCGATGACAACTTGTCAACAAGCTAGCAACACTAAGCAGTGCGAACACATCCTGATAACAAGTTGTTTGGACAACTTGTAACACTAGTCTGTTGAGTAAACAACCTTGTAGTAAGTTGTCAGCAAGCCGATGATAACTTGTCAACAAACTGGTAACACTAAGCAGTGCGAACACATCCTGATAACAAGTTGTTGGGACGGCGCCATTGGACACAAGTCTGCTGATGCACAAATTTGTGATGTAACCAATATTCATCCAATATAATAACTAAGGCGAAGAAACAGTGCAAGTGATAATCATCTCTATGATAAGCCAGTGAAATACAAAAATTCCAAGCAAAAGGATCGTTTGAATGAAGAAAACAATCACGAAAATCATCCGCCTTCTTCTGACATGCGTGAAGAAAATCCAAACATAATTACGGTAAATCTATAATATTTATTACTGGGTGCATGACCAAGCGTTACGAGAGCAGCAGATAGGAGCAACGATATTAAACTATATTTGTCAACTCTATTTACTGGTCACCAGATGAAAATGCAAGCAAAGTTTTGGCAGAATATCTTTGTCTTGGTTCTGATATGTGTTTGGATATCTTGTTGTACATGTAAAGAAGGTACGGACAACGGTGTTTTTGTTGTGAAATAAAACTTGTACAGTATATAATTAGGCAATTCTATAGCCTTTAGGCAATTTGACCTTGATGGCCAACATGTATATGCATTTTTTTTACAAAACACGGAAATAACTCGAGATACGTCAGATATCATCAGCGACCATTATATCATCAAAATTCTTATTTGCCTTCATAATGATTAAGGTAGGCTATTGACTATTGTACATTAACACAATCGATAATCGTCAAGCAAATTTTGTATCTGAATAAATTTAATCCTTTGTCTACCAACGGAACTTTTGACTGACTGAGTCTTTATAGTTCTGGTTAAGGCCAGATTGTTTTATTCAGCTGGGAAATGTGCAACAGTGCTAGCAAGAAAAACAGGTTATAAAATAGAACTCTACAGTCCTTACAGCAATTTGGCTTCGCTATGGACGGTGTAAACTGACCCCATGTTTATAATTCAATGAGCATAGCTTCCGTTTTGAACCGGCATGATTATAATTTAACATACTTGATAAGCTAAATCTATGCTTCAAAACAACAAACACAACTTTGTAAAGATTCTGCGGAAAATTGTAACCCACTGACATCGTGTATTTCATCTAGTATTGATATTTATATAAATAAATAAAAATAGAGCGGTGCGATTTTTCAGTTTTTGAAAGTAAATAATATTACCCGATTAAATACTGTCCACAAAATGGAACTTCAGTAGATATTAAGACCAGATGAGACGGGATGATTTAGCGTTAAAAAACGTTAAAAAACATTTTATCAAGTTGTCGTACTAGTATCTACAGTTTACATGTTTTATTGGAGAAGTTTCTTTTGCTTGTCTGCAAGAGAGAAATTTTACAAGTTTTCTGCCTTGATGTGTTTCTTTGTATAAAGAAGTCCAGTTCTGATGAAGACATTTTTCTCGTCAGCTGTACACACGAACAAGTGAAGTAAGCTTTGCTTGTTCAAAAACTGGGATGACGGGCTTTTACACATGGTAAACTTGTCAAGGAAAACTTGTCAATTTTTCAGAGATTTGTCAAGGTAAAATTGCTAGTCTTTCCGGGACTTAAGCCTTATTTATTACTGTCGTTAATTTCTATACCTTTAAATGTTTTCATACCCTAGAAATAATTTGTAAATGGAAACGGATTTCATGCACAGATCCTGAGAAAATCCGTGTACATGACGTCATTTATGGTCACGTGGTAGGACGAAATGAGTGCAATACGCAGCCTACCACAAACTGTACCGCTCCGAATGGATTTTGTGAAGTTGGCGAAGAGATAGAGGGAAGGACAAATCCATACTCGTTACATCCACTCAGAACGATAGACCCTCCCCCTTGTGGAGGGACTGATATCTACATCATTGTTAACTACTCGTGTATGAATATACCAACACTGTCAGGTATAGTTTTATCATAATCACAGTTTATTCTGTCTTTTTGTTACACGTTATATATCAAACACTAGGTGAGTATATGTTATAAAATACAGACCCGAGTCGTCTTGATTCGACCTGATGAAAAACGTTCCTATTCTTCTTATTCTATAAATCAGAAGGATTTTGTATCAGATATACAAGCTCTTTCCCGGTCACGATTTCCTTTGTGTTTCGCTCATGAATTATTAATGATCAATCATAGCCATTTAGAAGCATGACGGAAGCAATGACGTGTTTTGTCTTAGATATTCAAAACACAGACACACGGTTTTAATACGTTTCTATTCATTATGTACAGGGGGGAACTTTGCATTTGAGAAGCCTTCAATACAATCACAAACCAAGCACGGTGGAAATGCTTCTAGAGCTGTAGATGGGGATACAAATCGCGACTACTCCTACAAATCGTGTACTCACACAGATAAAGAAACAACACCGTGGTGGCGAGTGGATCTACAGCAACGTATTTCAGTCACTCACGTGAAAATTACAAACAGAGAGCATTGTGGTAAGAGACTTTGTGGATTTGAGATAAGAATTGGAGACAGTTTGAAAAATAATGGTACTACGAACCCAAGATGTGGAACTCAACAACATATTCCTACGGATAAGGTGAATAATTTAGACTAGATAGTTGTTTGTCTCCAGCGCACGGCTTAAATAAGAGCGTCAGGGTCTAGTCCCGACTTGCGAATTTTTCCTGACCTTTAATATATTAATATACCAGCATTTTCATAGGATGGTATAGTTTCGTGTGAACCTGCAATGGTTGGTCGTTATGTCACGGTTGTAATTCCGGGAGAAAAGAAAATACTGACGTTATGTGAAGTCGAAGTCTATGGTACTAATGTTTTAGGTATGTATAAGGAGAAATTCGGTCGGTCTGTTGGTCGGTCTGTCGTCAGTCGGTCGGTCTGTCGTCAGTCGGTCGGTCGGTCGGTCGGTCAGTCGGTCAGTCGGTCGGTCGGTCAGTCGGTCTATCCGTTAAGGCTGATCTCCATTCAGTGCAAAATGTCACGCGATCGACCTTTTGCTATCGTTTTCCTTTGAATTATGAGCCCTCGACCGGTTCCGTTCCAGTCGACTGGACTCATAATTCAAAAGAAAACGATCGCAAAAAGTCGATCGCGCGACATTTTGCACTGAGTGCGACATTTTGCACTTGTTCGCTACACTTGTAAAGGGAAGATTCCAGGTATTGTTGCAAGCTCATTCATTTATTTCTTATATTTAATTTGTTTAATTACGATGTGTATTTAATTTCATGTAACGCTGATGGGATCGTGAATTTATTTCTACTTATCCCAACCCACTCTATCTATCAACATCCCTTGTGGGAAGAAACCGGAGTACCCAGAGAAAACCCCACGACTTTAGATCGTGATTGTACTTCTATGTATATTTTAACCTCCCTTGTCAACATGGTTGTTCAGACGACTTCACCGAAGCTGCTCTTTAGAGAATTATGCCTGCCATTTTCGGTTAAGTTTGGATTGCAACGCAGGTATAATACGTGTAAAAGTTGTTCTCAAGCTTTATTACACAGAAAATACTTCTGAGTCCTCGAGCGGGGATCGAATCTGCGACCTCTTAGTTTCTAGATAAGCGCGCTAACCAACTGCGCCACCGAGAACTCAGGTACTCGGCGAGAGGTGTTTTGCGATCTGGTTCGATATATATATGCATGAACATGAGTGTTTGGTGAGAAAAATGAACTTATGGTCTGTTTAAATCAGCAGAATTTTGTACCAGATATACAAGCTTTTTCACGCTCATGGTTTCATTTGTGTTATCATGAATTATTAATGATAATTGAAATGTATATTAATGAGCTTCAGTTGCATTATAAGAACTTGGATACCTTTAAATCTGTTATTTAACCCCCACTCAAATAACATTCCCGCTTTTTATTTAGCCCCCCCCCCCCCCTCCCTTTCTATTAAATACTTCAAACCCTATTCCGGATATTTGACTACTGCGTGTGCTTTTGTATTTCAGCTGCACTTAAAGAAAGTGGAACAAAATCTGCAACATCTTTCGACATTCAACTTGGAACACTTCAAACGGACGATATGTAAGTTTTAGTAACGTAAAATTATATTTCGTTGTCAGACGTGGTATGGGTTGAAGACTTCCTGTTAGCAGTACGTAATGCTTTGCCATTGTTATGATTCAGTACAAACTCGTGTTAACAGTGTTATCTTCATTTAATCCACTGAATCTCTTACTCAATCTAATCAAATGATGAATGCAGTCTACTAGTCTAGTGGTGGTAGAATTTCAGTAAGTGTTAGGAGCAACAGATGGTGGTCAACTTCAGTTTTCACTGATAGGAGCGTGAAAATTGAACTATTAAATCTTTCAATTCTCTTTATTGGCCTCCAAATACATAATGAAAATAATTCACATTCTCTCAATCTGGAAAACTGGTTGTTGACCACCATTGGCTAAACGACAGTGCTGTGCGAAACTACCTATAGGTAGACAGGTATGGTCAAGTTGTCCGGCAGGACAGAAATGTAAAATAATGCTACCTTTTACCCTTTCTTTAGATATGCTCAAATCGTTGTATCAAACCTACAAAACAATAGAAAACCAACGCACCATCCAAGAAACGACCTTCAACCGTACGATGAAAACACTGTCGAAAGCAGGCCATATATAGCTGCCGAGCTTGAGAGAAACTACGTCAACAAAAACAGACGTTTCACTGTTGGAGATGATGGAATATACACTCGATCTGGTAGAAGGGAAAGAAGAAATATCGCGGAGTTTCAGAATGTCAAATTGGAGCCTGAGACGTATTACTCTGTTTTTCAAAGAACATTTAAAAGTGCGGTAAGCGGTAAACTACTATAATCTATGCATTACAGTAATCTGAGAAAATATTTCTGATGTACGCTACATCGGAATCAGAGTCCAATCTGTTCTTGATGGGTATTACCCACACTTTGCTTAAAGTATCTTTCAGCCTCGGTGTAAACCAATTATCTTGGAGTAAATGACCAGAGAATTTTTAGGAACTATTTTTATGTGTATGGCCTCCCATCATAATCATCTGCCCATGGAATGAAACAACTTCTGAACTTCACAACAGCATTGGTTTGGAGGGATTGTCGCTTTTATTATTCCTTTAAACTTTGATTAGAATTGACCCGTTGAAGTAACAAATTTTCTCAATAATTTGTCTAAGATTGCAGCTTCATGATGTAAGTTTTATTTTCTACTGTATTTGTGTAGGATTTGTACTACGATTCAGATTGGATGAATGTTACCAAAACAAAGAAACTACCACAAAGTTCAATGCCCACTGAAAGTTCAACATCACGTGATAGTACAACCACAAAATCAGGAGGAAGAGGAGGTAATGACAACAGTGGCGCTCTTAATGAGAAGCAAGATGGTGGCAGATGTCTTCAATGAGATAAAGTTTCTTAAGTCTTTGAAAGATATCTTATCAACTAAGTAATATCCACCATGGTGATATCCATGGAAAAATAACTGATACAGTTTTTGTATTTTTCTTTAGCAATAATTGATAGGCGGGAGGTGGTGTGGTACTGATTGTTTTGGTAATCCTTATCATCATTTTTATCAGGTAGTAAATATTATCTTGTATTGTAACATTGCACTGCGATCCTCAACAGTGTGATAATAGTAACTTTTGGGAATCGAATCACTACGTACACAACGTCTACCAGCGCTCTGGCCACAGAGCTATATACAGGGATAGCCGATTGAGAAACTCAAAAACATTGTCTGATTTTATACACTTAACGAGGGATATCCAATCCACGTGACAAGCTGGACGATGTAGGCTGACCCAGTCAGGAATATAGTATCTTCAACCTTTGTGTGATTGAATCCCGCATATCGCACATGCCTTTACACAAGTAAAAATCTCACATCTTGTCAACGAGATGTGTTCGCAAGAGACTTGTTGCAAGTTTGCCAACAAGTTGCAACAATGTTGTCATTTTATCAAGTTGCTATACAAGGTTGTCACTCACAGCTTGTTAGCAAGTTGTTGAATTGCAGGACGAAGACAAGTTGTTGGAAAGACTTGTAACAAGTCTGGTGAGTCAACAACCTTGTAGCAAGTTGTCAACAAGCCGATGACAACTTGTCAACAAACTAGCAACACTAAGCAGTGCGAACACATCCTGATAACAAGTTGTTTGGACAACTTGTAACACTAGTCTGTTGAGTAAACAACCTTGTAGTAAGTTGTCAACAAGCCGATGACAACTTGTCAACAAGCTAGTAACACTAAGCAGTGCGATCACATCCTGATAACAAGTTGTTGGGACGGCGCCATTGGACACAAGTCTGCTGATGCACAAATTTGTGATGTAACCAATATTCATCCAATATAATAACTAAGGCGAAGAAACAGTGCAAGTGATAATCATCTCTATGATAAGCCAGTGAAATACAAGAATTCCAAGCAAAAGGATCGTTTGAGTGAAGAAAACAATTACGAAAATCATCCGCCTTCTTCTGACATGCGTGAAGAAAATCCAAACAAAATTACGGTAAATCTATAATATTTATTACTGGATGCATGACCAAGCGTTACGAGAGCAGCAGATAGGAGCAACGATATTAAACTATATTTGTCAACTCTATTTACTGGCCACCAAATGAAAGACTAGTACATATCATGAAAAATGTTAACATTATTTTCTCACTCTGATAACTTCCAGTTGAACGCCATCTGCTGCACGATGATGCTCAGGAAACCTACTTATTTATATTGTAGCTCACTTTTTTCAGTACAAATTCGCAGTTACTTGAGTTGCCTATGTTTCTTATGTATACAAATAATATCATTAGAACCAGTCCAATGTTTTTAAACATTTCTCGTTCATTTAGGCTCCTTCAGATGACGGTGAACCACAGACGACACCTGAAGACAATTCAGTTTATCAAGGCCTGGATTTAACTGCAATGAATTCAGGAGATGATAATTATCAATCGTTGCAGGGAAATTCTGTTAGCGATGAAGTATCATATGAAAATGCAGATAGTCCTTACACTGAACTGAATACAATCAGAGAAGAAGAAAACAATTATGAAAGCTTAAAATGAACAAGGAATAGTGTCATATTATAAACGAGTCGCATTTTCATATACTTAACAAAATAATTTCTCAGTAGGGACATGTTAAGTACAGTACAATGAAATGAATGTCTTTAAATCAGTATTACAGTTTGGAAGATAAAACAAATGTACCTGTATGTATGCCGATATGTCAATTACCTATAATGCTATATTAATATTTTCTTGCATTATGGATGTACGTAGTGATATTTTTGAATGCAAGTTATATGTTTTGAATCTCAGTTAGTTGGGAGAACAAATACAGACTATTTTAAGGTTAAATAGCAGGATAATTGATTATTATGATTGAATTTGGGATTTAGGATTATTAACCTTTTACTTTTTGGAATATCTTTGTTTAGAGGAAAAGGATACAGAATATTTTCAAACTTCTCTTAGGATTACGGATTATTCGGACTCCCACTAACAGGACCTTATGCATATACCACTTTTACTGGCTGTATATTATACTAAAATCTTGACAGGTTAAAGTTCTGAAAGTCAACGAATTTCTCTTATCTTGTTTCTTTTTTAATATTTACGCATGCCCCATGCTTGTAGGTCCCCGCCATTTAGAATCTGCAGCAAACTGGTGCCAAACATTGGGGTTTGTATATGCGAGGTTTTGTAAAAAATAACGGAAAATAATAGTTGTACAGACCAGCTGCTCTGCATGATAGACATGGTTAAGATCTATATTATAGCAATATAGAGTATTTTATATTGATCCTTGTACTTGTATGTTTGCATGGTGGTAAATGTAACTGTTTTGCTTTTAATTTTGTGGAAAACATCGGGGCTTACGCCACAGATCGATAGTTTTGCCACCAAAAAAATGTGATTTTTTGAACAAAAATAAAACGATTTATATTGGCCTAAAATTCTGTTTAAAACCTTCCACAATCCATACGTGACACTCAGACATATAACTATAGTGTTCATTAAGAATTTGAATAAATTCGTAGTAGTAAAACTTTATTTATCGAGGGTAACACACACTAGTTTAGTAACTAATAAACTTGTGGCCCTCCTAAGATTGGTATACTTACGATATACAATGATATAATCTAAAATTCTAAGAATCTAAAACCTATTATCTAAAAAAGGAGTAAAAATCTTATCCTTAAACCAGACTTAAGATGCTTATATAACTCGTTCTTTAAAATGTTTTTTTGAGCTAGTAGTACGTAGTCTATGAGGCAGGTGATCCCAACATTTGGCGGTAGTTACCGAAAACGTACGCCCTCCATCTTTAGCTCTATTGTATTTAGGTGGCAGGATAATATATTTAGCATTACGAGTAGTTCTGGTGTGTTGGTCACAGTTCAGTCTTAATAACTCTGTACTCTGGACAACCATCGTTTGTTCTTTGATAGGCCAGAAGACATTGTTTGACGTCAGCTTCAATGTAATATCCGTTCTGATTTGGGCAAGTATGACTTGATTTTGTTGAGTAATCCAATGCGCTTAGAAATCTTCTCACACAAGGACTCGATATAAACATCAAAACTCAGCTGTTCGTCCAATTCAAGACCCAGAAGTTTGACGTGTTCCAATATAACTCCGCCCAGCTGAACTTAAGCTTACGATCTTCATCTTTTAATTTATTCCGTAGACAAGAGCCATCAAAAGTATTGTCTTCGTCTTAGAACTACTAAGTGGAAGTTGATTGTTTGTTGCCCATTCGTCAACATTGGAGACCTCGTGCGAAAGGATTTCATCCTCAGTTCCTCCACATGGGTATGAACAGAAGAAGAAATTGAATTAGACGTATCATTTCCTAGTTGTATGGTGAAAATCTAAGACTAGTGTTAGCACGTGTTAAAATCAAATAGACATGCCTACCTCGATCTACCTCGTTGCTTTGTTAATTAAGTACCAACATCCTTTTTGCAGTTCATAAACAGTTTTCTTTATATTGTGTTTTTGAGATTTGCACATCAAAGTTCTCCCGCTCGCCAAATCACGTAGTTGACGAGAGTTGAAGTTCAAATGGATTTATCAAGAAGATACGTTTATTTCCTCGGTTTGGTTGGAGTTTTCTTATTGGGAAAAGGTAACTTCTATATATTAGTTTGGTAATGAATTTGTAAATTGTTGTGTCTTGTGGGTTCTTGTTGTGTAGATCAGTGGTTGTGTCACAGAGTATTTACATACAGAGGCGTATCTTCATGTCGGCACCTTTGATGTCGGCGTAAGGGCTTTTTCGGCAAAGTCCGCCCACTGAGTCGGCCATGTTATGCAGCAGGTACTGGCTAAGAACATGGCGGCCAGTAAAAAACACCTTATACGGTTTTTCCGCAAAGATACACCTCTGTATGTGATTACTTAGACTTGATCCAAGTCGACCTCTGCTAATAGTTTCTACCCTATGGTTTCTACTCTCTATGGTTTCTACTCTGTGCTGCAATCATGGCTGCAATGCAGGATCAGTTCCTCATTGGTCAGTTGATTCGTATTCAAATCACATACGGATTGTGATTGGTCAACTTTCACAGGAAGTGTATGAATATCTCAAGGAACTTGAACAAATGAATTGGTCTGCACTAGGTAATGTATCGAATGGGCTATTAATTCCACACCCCCCCCCTATTGAGGAACCTTGAAATTCCAAGGGGGGTGGTGAATTAAAATCCTTTTGGAATTTCCATGGGGAGGGTCTTGAGTTTTGTGGAATTTCCATGGGGGGTGTGGCATATTCTATCTTTCCATGGGGTATAACGTGCATTTCCAGGGATTTATCAAGAATTAGCGTTTGTTTCTTCGTTTTGGTTGGGGTTTTCTTATTGGGAAAAGGTAAATTTGATGCATTTGTTTGGTAATGTGTTTGAAAATTGTGATGTCTTGTGAGTTTGTAGGAACTTTTTAACGACATTTGCGTAATTTGCATAGTATGCGCAAGATAATCTTTACTAAAAGTCTTCAGGTAGTTCAGACACACGAATACCACCGCAGCTTATTGTAAAATGCTACATGCACTCGCTGCAGTGGACCTCCACGTTTGACAATCACACTTGTTGAAGGCATTGCAATATCGTTCCTTGTTTTGTAGTGCTCCCATGTGGATCAAGAACAAGAAGAATTCGAAGATCTATAAAATGTGGGGACAGTGTTTGGTCAAAAGAAAGTTGTCCCAAAACCTGCTGCTTTGACACGACAAAAACTCCCAGTTGTTATTTTGAAGGAAATGGTAGGAGTAGTTTGTTCTTGGAAATTGCTTGAGTGCACACAAGGCATTAATGGTGCAAGGCACATATCCCTATTCTCTGGTACGAGGTTGAGGCATGATTTAACTATAACTTAAATAGGATCACATTGTCAGACTTGAGTTCAAGCTATCGCAGTGCACTCGAGCGTCTAATACTGGAACGTTCACCATTATCAACGCAACGCACCACTATCACCATTACATACAACCAGCACATCACCATGTTCTTCATAACCATCACATGCCAGAACTGTACCATCATCACCTTATCATCATCATCACATCTACCAGTAACATTTTCTATATCACTATCCCGAAACGACGTCACAAGAGTATAGGAACTGTGTGGTTAGGATAAAGGTTGAAGTTAGGGCAAGAGTAAGGGAAGGGTTATGTTTAGGATTACATGTTTAAGAATATAAATATTGGTATCATTGTATTAGTATTCAAATTGCGGATGTAAATATTGAAATTGACTCTAATTATCAGTGTCATTGCACCATCACTACAACCCACTATCTTCAAATTTATTTCCATTTTTAGCTTATGGTCCAATTCGACATTCCAACAGACTATGTATAAATGTGAAAGAGGGTTCTCACAAAAATGACACTGCCCTCATTTGGTCAAAAGACTGTACGTCAAGAAATGCATTCTTTTTGGTATCATACGATCATCCACCATTTCATGTGGCTTCTGGAAAATGTGTTTTACTTAACAGGTACATGTTTTGGAAAATGAGATTATAAAATATGATAATAATTACAAGAGAAGACCCACCATCGGAAGTTAATAGCTTGTAGCTTAGCAAGGATGTATCACACTTTTTCAGGTCATATTAGAAGTCACTTTTTAACATTTTAAACTAAAATGTGCATGTGTATATAAATATGGTTTTAAAACCCTTTGAAAATAATGCTGATGTCAGCAAAATAGATTTCAAAACTCAATAACTCAAGCAGAAGGTAGCTTTGTAGCTTTAATTTTAGAATTTAATTGTGTCGTCAAACGAAATTAAAGAATACTGTATCTCATATAAGGTGAATGATATGGCCAAATAATTTAAAATAGATAAATATAATTATATAAACACAGTCCAGTGTAGGTAGTTCGTTTAGTTAATTTGAACTGCTTTGAATCTTTGTTTAGTTATGCTTGTATATACTAGTCTAGCTTGTGTTGACATACTTTTGTTTTGGTTTTAGGAAACCATGTTTAGTAATATTTCATAGAATAGCTTTTGACTCGTACGACCGAATCTTTGCCAGTTTATTATTTGTATCAATAAAGATCTGGGCTTGCGGATAAAAAAATTTGCTAAATAGATTAACATGATTTTCCCCTGAAACAAATACATATTATGGTTGTGTATCATTTCATAGTTCCTTGAGTAATCCAGGAGATAGCAATCTTGTTCTAAAAAGCAACAGGGACTGCAATGCAGACGTTGTGACATACAGACCAACCAAAAATGGCAACTTGGAGTATTACTACCTTCTTGACGATTATAAAATATGCATAGGAAGTAAATCTGATGGCGGCCCCAAAGAAAATGATCATGTTTCCATCTCGGAAAAAGCATGTGAAAGAGATAAAACTAATTGTCAAGATGCTCTCAGCTACGGTGAGATTTTGTGTTTTTTCCTCTTTGTATTTACTTCAATAAGCTATGTGATTGTAGATAGTATTTCTCGTAAGTAAGAGTTTCTTAAACTACCTAGACTGGACCCACATTCTTTTTATCATTTTGCACTTTTAAAATCCTTGTGTTTCATGTTTATTTTAGTGTATCAAAGAAAGTTCACTGAAGGAAAAAATGCAACTTTCAACTGTGAGAGGTGTTCAACAATTGAGGTTATTTTGGCAAATTACGGTGTGCAAATCTTAAGACGATATCCATTCGCAATTTTCGCAAGTGATGAAAACTGTGTGACAACCAAAGCGACCAGTGTGATGCGAAATAAGTGTAATGGAAAGACTCGGTGTTCTTTTGTGGTCAATAAGACTGAATTTTTACAATCGAATTATCTAAATGATACGATCTTACTTGTTCGCTACACTTGTAAAGAGAAGATTCCAGGTATTTTTGCAATCTGTACATTACACTATACAGTACTTATTACTTTCGGTTAAGTTTAGATTGTGCTCTTTACTTTCGCTTCCCCCCAAACACGCTACCTTTTTGGAACTGGAAGCGGAATAAAGACAACAACATTCATGATAAATATATATCTTATATTCCCCATTTTTGTATTTAGCTGCCCCAAACATGCTAAATATTATAGTCAAAAATCAAAGTGAAATACTCGTTGTTTGGTCGAACGATAACAACAATGGTATTCAAAGAAAGTTTAAGATATGTTGGATGAAGGTCGGAGAAACTGAGGGCTGTCATTCTCAACATTCTTCCGAACCTACACCCAACACAACACTGTCCACACTACAGCCAGCAACAACATACAATGTAACCGTGGCTCGATACACTAGTGATGGAAACACTCTTGGTATAAAAAGACACAAAATTGCCATAACTCGTTCAGGTTAGAATTGATTATATACGTACCGTAAATCCCCTATTTAACCCCCACTCACATAACACATCCACCTTTTTAGTGGCAGAAGTCTATTAAGTCCCCCCCCCCCTAATAAATAAGCCCAGGGGAATTAATAGAGTAATTAAGGTACTTGTTTTAATAAACCTGTGACCAGTGTACGAAGGTCGGATAGCGAATAAAGTTTAGTATTTTTAAATTAAAGTCCTAGAATCCTATTTTGGATATTTGATTACTGTGTGGGCTTTTGTATTTCAGCTGCACTTAATAAAGTTCGTGAAGCAAAACCTGCAACTTCCTTCCAAATCCAATTTGGAAGACTTCAAGCGGACGATAAGTAAGTTTTACCAACGTAAATCGGTTTCTTTCTGTATTGTATTTGTCGAAAAATCAGGCATAGAACATGCGGTAAGATAGCTTGAGGGCAGACAGAAGTGAAAGCCTTTACCATTGCTTTAGATCTGTTCAAATCGTTGTGTTCAAAACCAACACAAAACCAACGGAACATCCAGGAAACGACCTTCAACCATACGATGAAAGCACTGTCGATAGGAAGCCATATGTAACTGCCGAGCTTGATAGAACCTACGTCAATCAAAACAGTCTATTTATTGTTGGAGATGGTAAAACATACATTCGATCTGGTAGAAGGGAAACAAGAAACATCCAGTTTCAGAATGTCAAATTGCAACCAGAGACGTATTACTCTGTTTTCCAAAGAACTTTTAAAAGTGCGGTAAGTGCGTGGTGTAAAAGTGTAGTAAACTGGGCCTATTTTTGTAAGTTAAGACCTGAGAACCGAATCAGTTTTTGGAAAGTATAGATGGGTTTCACTAAGCACTGTCATGCACCCAAGAGCTGGTGGTTATCAGAGTGAGAAAATCAAATGAATAGAGATATGAGATATTGGCCTGTTTTTACACTAGAGACGCATTATCCGTCTGGACAAACTTGGGCAAGCATTTGTAGTTCGTCTGGTTATGCGTCTTCAGTATAAAGACGGGCATAAGACGCATTGTGCGTCTAGACGAACTATGCTCGATAGTTCGTCTTGAGCGACGCACAACCGCGTCTTGTGACCGTCTTTATACTGGGGACGCACAACAAAGATCGCTTATTCGTCTGGTTATTCGTCGGAGTATTCGTCCCGTCTTTACGCTAGACGAATAATGGAGAAGACGGCTTTAATTTTCTTGCTCCTATAGAAAGTGTCAACATTTCTGAAGTTGACCATCATCTGCATGCTGCCTCGTAACGCTTATTGAAACCAGCTGAAACTCACCAATTACCCGCACTTTGATCAAGGTAACTTTGATGGTGTAAATCCTATAGGACTAGGTTTAAACCATGCTTTATGGCATGAGCGTCATTTTCTCCCATATTTGTCTAGGATTTGTACTACGATTCAGATTGGATGAATGTTATCAAAACAGATAAACTACCACCAATTGCAAACCAACACTCGACTGTGCCAGTGATAACTAAAGAAGAAAGAACAACCACGGTATTAGAGGGAAGAGAGAAGCAAGGTGATGACAACAGTGACAAAGCTTGTACTAGCCTGATTATCAGAGGGTTCGTTGTCGTCTCCCGCTCCTCCGACAACGAACCGTCTGATAATCAGGCTAAGCTTGTACAGGTACAGATGTTTTCAATGAGATAAGGGGGTTGGAGCAAGCTAGGGGGGGAGGGAGACCCTCCCCCAATAGTTTCTTAAAACTCTGAAAGATAGCTTATTAAGTAAATGATTAAGTTGTAACCAAGTTTTTATCAACACTGCAGCAGAGAAAACAATTTGTACAATTTTTAATGTTACTTCTCTGGATTTATACTCCACAAAAAAACTTTTGACTTTTAGTTAGTTTGGTTTCTTATAGTTTTTAATTATTTGTATGCTTTTTTCTCGAGCAGCTTCCGACAAATCGGATGGTGGGAGAGAATGGTATTTGTACATCGTATCATTTGTGTCGGGTATTATTGTTGGAGTTGTTCTTTTGTGTATTGTGGTGTTTTGTTGTCGTCGTTTAAGAAATAGCAAGTCAGCCAAGCCTCACGCAAACCCTGAACTACAGACGACACCTGAAGACAATCCAGTTTATGAAGGCCTGGATTTAACTGCAATGAATTCAGGAAATGATAATTATCAATCGTTGCAGGGAAATTCTGCTAGCGATGAGGTATCCTATGAAAATGCAGACAGTACTTACACTGCACTGAATAGAATCAGAGAAGAAGAAAACAATTATGAAAGCTTAAAATGAACAAGGAATAGTGTCATATTATAAACGAGTCGCATTTTCATATACTTAACAAAATAATTTCTCAGTAGGGACATGTTATGTACAGTACGATGAAATGAATGTCTTTAAATCAGTATTACAGTTTGGAAGATAAAACAAATGTACCTGCATGCCGATATGTCAATCACCTATAATGCTATATTAATATTTTCTTACATTATGGATGTACGTAGTGATATTTTTGAATCCCAGTTAGTTTTAGTATTTGGGAGAACAAATACAGACTATTTTAAGGTTAAATAGCAGGATTATTGATTATTAGGATTGAATTTGGGGGTTAGGATTATTAAAGGGATATGGCAATAAAAATGTAGTTTGTCTCATTTGAAAGAACTTTTAAAATTATATAAAAATCTCCCTTACCCATTTTTCATATCTTTCTTAGTTCTTGAGATAGTTTGACAGATATAATCATAATTTTTATTGCCATATCCCTTTAACCTATTTTACTTTTTGGGATATCTTTGTTTAGAGGAAAAGGATACGGAATATTTTCAAACTTCTCTCACGATATACGGATTATTCGGACCGCCACTAACAGGACCTCATGCATATACTACTTTTACTGGCTGTATATTATACTAAAATCTTGACAGGTTAAAGTTCTGAAAGTCAACGAATTTCTCTTGTCTTGTTTCTTTTTAAGATTTACGCATGTCCCATGCTTGTACGCCCCCGCCATTTAGAAGTTTCAGCAAACTGGTGCCAAAAATTAATACTGTCAATTAAATTTAATAAATCCATTCATTATGTTGTTGTTCAATGTTGTTTTCATTAGCGCGCTCAAATTTAATATAGGCAGGGCGCTATAAATATAGGCATGTGAGGTATAGCACTTCACTTGAAGATGTCGATAACTCCTGGGGGCGGTTGTTCAAAAGCCGGTTAACGCTAACCCCGGGTTAAATTTTAATCTGCTGTCCTGGTTTGTATACTTCTGCATGTTTGTTTATTTCAAAACTTTATAAACAAAAACTTCTATCGCCCAGTACAAGGTTGATAGAAAAAAGTATTCATATTAATATAACCGATGTCGGGAAACTTGTATGAAAGTTACCACTAACCCAGGGTTAAGTTAACCGGCTTTTGAACAACCGGCCCCTGGAGTATAGATCTTGTATTCATGACTATTGTAGTAAATAGGAAATTGACATTTACCTAGTCAGCCTATATAAGGCTATATGTTAGCGAAGTTTTTTATGTGAAAATGATAGTTGTATACAGACCAGCTGCTCTGATAGACGTGTTTAAGATTAATATTATGGCAACATATATAGGCTATTAGACTATATTATATTGATCCTAGTAGGTTGCATGGCGGTAAAGTCTAAAGATAACTGTTTTGCTTTTGATTTTTGTAGAAGGCACCCCGTTATTCATTTGCAATGCCAATGGTGAAGACCAACTTTTACAAAAGTTTCAAAACGTGATGTCAGTTTGTGTCAAAACAAAACTATTTTATATTGGTTTAGAGTTCTGTTTAAAACCTATCACAATCCACAAATGACACTTAGAATCGTTATTAAATTATAGTGTTCGTTAAAAGTTTGTCATTTGATTAAATCAAATTAAATATATATATATCATTTCCTTTTAAGATTATATAGTCAGTATCTAAGCACGCTTCTAATGATCAAATGAAAGTGCTTCTAACACGGAAATCGAAAGTCGATCTACCTCGTTGCTTTGTTAAGTACCAACATTCTTTTTGCAGTTCATTAACAGTTTTCTTTATATTGTGTTTTTGAGATTTAGATATCCAAAGTTCTCTTTATCCGCTAGTAGAATGACGTAGGTATAAGCGTTGAAGTTCAAATGGATTTATCAAAGATTCGCGTTTGTTTCTTCGTTTTGGTTGAGATTTTCTTATTGGGAAAAGGTAACTTTGATGCATTTGTTTGATAATGTATTTGTTAATCGTAATTTCGTGTGGTTTTGTAGGAAGTTAGCGATATTGGTGTCTATAGTGTGCTATAAGGTCATCTTCACAGTTGTACGTAACTCGCATATAACACGCTTTGAAAATAGTTCAATCTACCTGAACTATATAAGGTAGATTAATAGCACCGAGTATACGTCCAATTAAGTATTGTTTTTAATATCATTAATCAATATACTCATTTGTATGTTAGATACTGCATTACTGTGTAATTATACATTTGAAACACGGAATTAAAGGTTGTAAATGTAGTCTAAAGTTTGAACACGGAAACAAAACAAAACACTTTCATGCCAGAATATAGTGTTTATAACTCGTTTAACTTGCTAAGTCCTGAGGCCCGTTGCTTCAGAGCCTATTTTCTTGTTCGTCATATTATTCATGGCGAACAATTTCGTACAGTCAGCGGAATTGTACGAAATTGTTCGCCATGTATATTAGTTGATAAACGTGTCTGAGTTATTATGCATTTGAGACACGGAAGGGTATGCAGAAGTTGAACGCTGAAACAAAACAAATTCATGCCAAATTGATAATTATATGTCTTCTAACTTGCTAAGTCTAAGTGCTGCCGCCCGTTGATATAACTCCCTCGCGACCATATAGACATATAACTGAATATAACGGACATTAAACTACTTGCGCGATGATGGCTTTATTACTGTTTTCTCTCACGTTTTCGTCCTTCACTTGTCAATGATAGATGCTC
Organism: Trachythela sp. YZ-2020; assembly: GCA_016169945.1. Taxonomy (NCBI): domain Eukaryota; kingdom Metazoa; phylum Cnidaria; class Anthozoa; order Malacalcyonacea; family Clavulariidae; genus Trachythela; species Trachythela sp. YZ-2020. The sequence continues at coordinate 7,368,075 of JADLSH010000389.1, forward strand.
GTACGGAACAAATATATGTTATAGTTGAATTAAAAGCATCATTTGTATGTTCAGGGAGAAACTTTAATCATAATTTAAAACACAGGATCAACGCTCTGCGGGATACGCACGTAGACTGCATGTATGCATGCATATCCATGTCATTAAGGCAGGATGTAAGTTGGTGAGAGTTACACTAGCCTGACTACACGGATGATACTTATGAACTTAAAAGGGAAAATATCAGTAATGATTTCTTCTTAGATCCATTGCCAGTGTATAGATCGCGCTATTATTAAAGCCCTGGTCAATGATGAGAGTTGATGAGAGTTGGCGGTCATGCAAATGCGAGCGATCGAGAGTTACAACTTTCATCCTCGTTTGACCGGAGCTAAATAATTCCTGTTCTTATAATTAGTCTTGTCTTTGGGCCAAACGCCAGAAGGATGATGCGTGTTGATGGAAGATCGATCAGTCTCCTGTATAAATCAGGCTATTACCATCAACTTTCATCAGTTTAATTAAAAGTTTGTTTGTTTAAATGAAGAGTTTTCGATATGTTTGACCGTGGTTACTATAAAGTTGTATGACAATGTAAATAGACAATACAAAATTGTTTCTTGTTTTGTAGTGTTCCCATGTGAATTGCCATCAGGAAGAACATCTGCATGTAATGTTGTTTCATCACCAAATAATTGTCCAAAAACCTGCTGCTTTAGCTTGGGAGAAAACCCCAATTGTTATTTCCAAGAAAATGGTAGGAGTTTCATTCAAATATTATTTTCACGTTACTAGACACTTGTGTAGAGACAATGGTGCAAGGCACATATCCCTATTCTCTGTTACGAGGTCGAGGCTGGCAATGATTTAACTATAACTTAAATAAGATCACATTGTCAGATTTGAGTTCAAGCTATCGCGGTGCACTATATAATACTGTTAAATTAAATATAAACGCAACGCACCACTACACACTACATAGAACCAGTACATCACCATTTTCGTCATAACCATCACACGCCAGAACTGTACCATCGTCACCTTACCATCATCAACACATCTATCACTAACATTTTCCATGTCATCATTCCGAAATGAACGTCACAAGAGTTAGGATTAGAGTTGCGAGTAGGGCCCAACGTAAAGTAATGGCTGGAGTGAGGGTAAGGGAAGGGTTAGGTTTAGGATTATAGGTTTAACAATAGAAATATTGGTATCATTGTATTAGTATTTAAATTAGTATTATGGAAATTGACTCTAACATCAGCATCATTGCGCCATCACTACAACCCACCATCTTCAAATTCATGTTCATTCTTAGATTATGGTCCAATTCGACATTCCAACGGATTATGTATAAATGTGAAAGATGACCGTCGCACTCTTATCTGGTCAAGTGACTGCACATCAAGAAATGCATTCTTTTTGGTATCATACGATCATCCACCATTTCACGTGGCTTCTGGGAAATGTGTTTTACCATCAACGTATGTCCTCGTTTTTACACCATGTCAAATTAAATATTAAACAAATATGTAAAGCAGGTATTCTAACGAATGATTCTATTTTGTGTTTACTTTTGTGGTTGTCTTATAGGAAATTAGGCGATCCAGGGAAGAATACCGATCTTTTCCTTAGACACGGAGATTCTTGCAATATTGATGCTGTAACATACCGACTAACAACAAATGGCAATTTGAAATACTTCTACAACAAAAAAGCATATGAAATATGCATAGGAAGTAAATCTATCCATGAACCACGTGAAAATGAGAAAGTCTCTATCCAAGAATCTGTCTGCAGCATAAATAACTCTTGTAATCTAAGTTACGGTAAGATTGTGTCTAGTATGAGACCCAACACTTGATAAATTGCCCACTGAAACTTGACTTATTGCTTTTTCAAATCAATAACTAATAGTGTAATGTAGGGTTCAAATTCTGTCATTCTCTTATGTTTAAACTCTTATGTTGATAATGCAGTGTTCGGATATTTGGGCTTTTCCATCGATCAGTATATCTTCCCATATTAGTTTCTACTCTCACTCTCTTTGTGCGATTAGGTGATTTGAAAGAAAAACGAAACGGCTAGCTGTATGTATTGTTATTAAACAGAACTTCTGTTTGATTAATAGACGTCACATTATATAATGATTGATAACCAAACAGTGTAGGTAGTATTGAGTAGTATACTGTCGGGCATAGGTTTTCGTTTTGAATCTTTATCCTTTTCTGATAATTACGACCAAGACCAAGACAGAGACAATTTCACTTTCCCATTTTGAAATCTTTGTCTTGTACTTTTGTTTCAGTATATCAAAGAAAGTTCAACGAAAAACAAAATGCATCTTTCCAGTGTGATGCGTGTTCAACAATCGAGATTATTTGGGCAAATTACGGTGTGAAAGCAAGAAGATATCCATTCGCAATTTTCTCAAGTGATGAAAACTGTGTGACGACCACAGCGACCCGTGTGATGCAAAATAGGTGTGATGGAAAGACGCAGTGTTCTTTTATAGTCGGAAGTGCAATTTTTTTGCAAACGGTTTGTCTAAGAAATACGATCTTACTTGTTCGCTACACTTGTAAAGGGAAGATTCCAGGTATTTTTGCAAGCTCATTCATTTATTTCATATATTTCATTTGTTTAATCACGATGTGAATTTATTTCTACTTATTCCAACCCAGCTTATCAACATCCCTTGTGGGAGGAAACCGGAGTACGTGGAGAAAACCCCACGACTTTTGATCGTGATTGTACTTCTATGTATATCTGAAGGGAGTACTCTGAGAAAACCCACGACTTTCGGCAGAACGTTGACGGACTCTTTTCACATGAATGTCTTGAGTCAGCCAGATCGAAGGAAAATGGAACCTACGATCTCAGAGATGAAAGGCCGTTATTCAGACGACTCCACCGAAGCTGCTCATTGGAGAATTATGCCTGCCATTTTCGGTTAAGTTTAACCGGATTGCAACGCAGGTATACTACGTGCAAAAGTTGTTCTCAAGCTTTACTACACAGAAAATACTTCTGATCGAACCTGCGACCTCTTAGTTTCTAGATAAGCGCGCTAACCAACTGCGCCACCGAGAACTCGGGCACTCGGCGAGAGATTTTTCGCGATCTGGTTCGATATTTATTCATGAACATGAGTGTTTGGTGAGAAAAATAAACCTACGGTCTGTTTAAATCAGCAGAATTTTGTACCAGATATACAATCTTCTTCACGCTCATGATTTCATTTGTGTTATCATGAATTATTAATGATAATTGCAATGTATATTAATAAGCTTCAGTTGCGTTATAAGAACTTGAATACCTTCAAAAATCTATTTTTTCCGCATTAGCTAGGTTTAGAATTTATCATTATTAGCGAATGAAAACAGCGACATTCATGGTAAAAATATTCCTTACATTTCCCATTTTTATATTTTAGCTTCTCCATACATGCTAAATATTATAGTCAAAAGTCAAAATGAACTGCTCGTCCTTTGGTCGAACGATAACAACAATGGTGTTCAGATAAAGTTTAAGATATGTTGGAAGAAGGTCGGAGAAACTGGGGAATGTCGTACTCAACATTATTCCAATCCTACACCAAGCATAACACTGTCCACACTACAGCCAGCAACAACATACGAAGTAACCGTGGCTCGATACAGTAGTGATGGAAAAACTCTTGGTATAAAAAGACGCAAAATTGCCATAACTCGTTCAGGTTAGAATTTACTATACGTGTCTAAACGTATAAACTCTCACTCAAATAACCCCCTTCTTATTTAGGGGAAGAAATTTATCAAGCCCGCCCCTTCTCTATTAAGCCCATTAATCCCCACTCTCCAATAGAGCCCTTCAAATGTGCCCATTATGGCATTATTAGGCCGCCGGGATAGCAAATAATGTGATGGAATTTATATATTAAAGTCCTAGAATTCCTATTCCGGATATTTGATTACTGTTGTATTTCAGCTGCACTTAATAAAGTTAGTGGGACAAAATCTGCAACTTCCTTCGAAATCCACTTTGGAAAACTTCAAGCGGACGATAAGTAAGTTTTACCAACGTAAATGTTTCTGTACTGTATTTGTCGAAAAATCAGGCATAGAACTTGCTGTAAGATTGCTGCAGTCACTGTATGAATGATACCGAAACTCCACAAAACTCGTGTGAGTGGTGTTGGCTAACTTGGCTGCACTTGGTCCAATGGTGACCTGATACCGAATTAATGGTTATAAGATGAATGGAAAGCAGTGTTTTCAAACATGTGTCATGAGGACCACGGGTGGCAGATATAAGGGTAGAGTCGTGATTGCTGTGCTTCGAGGATTTTTCTCTGGGTACTTAGGTTTCCTCCCTGACCATTAACCAACTCTTCCACCTTAGCCGTATTTCCATCACTCGATGGCGCCCAGCGGCGCTCTAGTAAGTCTTTGACTCGGTCTCGTTTGAACTGCGTCCCTTGCAAGCTCTATTTTTAAGGCGAACAGGGGCTATATATCCTTTAAATTTTTATAGATATGTTCAAATCGTTGTATCAAAACTACGAACCAACAGAAAACCAACGGACCATCCAGGAAACGACCTTCTACCGTACGATGAAAAAGCTGTCGATAGTAGTTCTTATATAACTGCCGAGCTTGTGAGAACCTACGTCATACCAAACCGTCAATTTATTGTTGGAGATGATCAATTATACGTTCGGTCTAGTAAAAGGAAAAGAAGAAACGTCGAGTTTCAGAATGTCAAATTGCAACCTGAGACGTATTACTCTGTTTTCCAAAGAACATTCAAAAGTGCGGTAAGCGGTAAACTACTATAATCTGCGCATTACAGTGATCTGAGAAAAATTTCTGATGTTTCTCTACATCAGAATCAGAGTCTAATCTGTTCTTGTTGAGTATTACCCACACTTTGTTTAAAGTACATTTCAGCCTCGATGTAAACCAATTATCTTGGAGTAAATGACCAGAGAATTTTTAAGAGTTGTTTTATGTGTATGCAGTGTCTACGACCTCCCTCCTCTAATAATCTTCTGTCCATGAGGCAGTTTTACAACAACATAGGTTTGGAGGGAGGGATTGTAGTTTTTATAATTCCTATAAACTTTGATTAGAATTGGCCCGTTAAAATTAAAATTTTCTCAGTAATTTGTCTAAAATTGGAGCTTCAAGGTGTAAGTTCCATTTTCTACCATCTTTGTTTAGGATTTGTACTACGATTCAGATTGGATGAATGTTATCAAAACAAGGCCGAAACTACCGCAAACTACAACTACGATGTCCACTGTAAGTTCAGAGGGAAGTATTTCCTCCACAATGGTAATATCACGTGATAGTACAACCACAAAATCAAGGGGAGGAGGAGGTGATGACAACAGTGGTGCTCTTGATGAGAAGCAAGATGGTGGCAGCAGTAAAGGATCTGGTACAGGTATAGATGTTTTCAATGAGATAAAGAGATAGTTTCTTAAGTCTTTGAAAGATATCTTATCAACTAAGTAATTACGCTGTAACAAAGTTGTTTCCACCATGCGGCCTGTGATATCCATGGGAAAATACCCAATACAGTTTTCATATTTTTATTTAGCAATAATTGGCGCCGCCGCAGGTGGTGGTGTGTTAGTGATTGTTTTGGTAATCCTTATCATCATTTTTATCAGGTAGTACATTTTATCTTATACTGTAACATTGCACTGTGATCTTCAGGAGTGTGATGGTAGTAACTTTGGTCGAGTCGAATCACTTGCTAATGTCAGAGACTGTCGGTTGTCCCAGACGGATACAAGCATTTTGAGCACTGAGCTATTGAGATGCGCGATTGAAGAAAAATTACATAAGTATATACACTAAACTTGGGATATCCAGTTCAAGTAAAGAGCTATACAGATATGATTGTGGGCTGACCCGTCCAGGAATGTTAATATTTTGAACAAATGTGTGACTGAGTCCCGCATATAGCACTTGCCAGCTTTAGTTTAATCTTGAGAAAAACTGTTGCTTTTGTTTGATGTAGCTGATGTTTTCTCATCTTGCAGTGTTTCTGATGAGAACAACAGCCTAGATTATAACTTGATTCTGACAGAGGATCACTGCAGCTCGTGTATAATTAATAACTTATTTGTGATATGACCAATAGGCGAAGACGCCGTGGGAACAGTGCAAGTGATAATCATCTCTATGATAAGCCAGTGAAATACAAAAGTTCCAAGCAAAAGGAAAATTTGAATGAAGAAAATAATCACGAAAATTATCCGCCGCCTTCTGACATGCCCGAAGAAAATCCAAACACAATTACGGTAAATCTACATTATTTATTGCTGGGTGCATGACCAAGCGTTACGGCGCAGCAGATTGTGGTGAACTTCAGAACTGATGACACTTAATTCTTTTTTTGGCCACCTAATGAAAGACTACTACATATATATAATGAAAATTGTTAACATCATTTTCTCACTTTGATAACTGCTGGTCGAACGCCATCTGCTGCACGATAATGCTCAGGAAACCTACTTATTTATAGTTCACTTTTTTCAGTACAAACTTGCAGTTACTTGAGTTGCCTGTGTTTCTTATGTACAGAGAGAACATCATTGAGACTCGGTAAATGTTTTCAAACATTTCTCATTCATTTAGGCTCCTTCAGGTGACGTATATGCGAGACCTATAAAGAAAAAACATACAGCAGAGAGTGGAGAGATTGAATACCAGAATGGATTACAAAATGATACCTATGCTAATATGCAAGGTTAGAAAATGATGTTGGTGTGAAATACTGTAGCTGAGGACGATAAAACCAACTTATGATGGGCGCAAACAAAAGTATAATGGCTTGTGTATCCAGACGCGCAAGGGCGATAATCCAGTTTTGAAAATGGCGGGACGGAGAAAGCCAATTAAGCTAACTTTATTTATACTGGATACCTGTATCAGTTATGAACTGTCCTCCATAGAGATCCAGCAAGGAGCTTCCCTAAATGGTTTAGTGCTACTACAGGAGGTCACCTTAACTAAACTAACTTTATTTATTCTGGATACCTCTATCAGTTTTAAATTGTTCTCCCCATATAGAGGTCCAGTTCTTTCCAGTGAGGCTCATCCTTTATTGGTTTAGTGTTACTACAGGAGGAAATCGGAGTACGCGGAGGAAAACTGCGATATTTGGTACAGTCAAACTGGAAGCATTCTTCTCACATGCGACTGTGGCGAAATTCTAGTGAAAGAAACTACATATAAAGCTCTTATGATTGGTATGGAATTCTTTCTTTCAGATGACATTCCCGAAGACGATAGCAAAGGTGTTAAGATTTCACGTTTTCTATTCTACGTCGAGGAAATGAAGAAGAATGAGAACTTTGGATTTCAAAACGAGTTAAAAGTAATTCGCTTTACGTTTTTGAAGAATTATTAATATCTTTTCAAGAAGAATATAGACGAGTTTTACTAAGTGTGACAGTGCAGCACATGATGATCAACTCTAAAGCCTCTTACAGACAAGCAAGTTTTCTATGCCAAGTTTTTCTATGACAAGTTTTATTTGGTACACTTGTTCAAAAGCTACAATGCTATAGCTTTTGAACAAGTGTACTTGTCATAGAAAAAATTGGCAAAGTACAAACTTCGCTCGTCTGTATGGGTCAACAAGGAAAACTTGTCAAAGTAATTTGAGCACTTAGGTGCGGTTGGTCAGCAATATATTGTTGTATTAGCTATCATTACGGTCAGAAAACCAAAAATTGTCATAGAAAATTTGTTGTACGTACACACGTGCAATTCAGTGGCGGATTACCAGTTACGGGGCCATTAAAGACAAAAATAATAACAATTAAAATCATGGACTGCCTATTGGGTAATCCGCCACTGGTGCAATTGGCAAGTAAAACTTGTCATATAAAAACTTGTCATAGAAAACTTGCTCGTCTCTAAGAGGCTTAAAAGGAAAGACAGTTATCAGAGTGACTAAATTGTTCACTATATATATTGACCTTGTGTTTGGTGACAAATACATTTAATGAAAACATTTAGCATCGTTTTTCCGCTCTCACAAGTGTCAATATATTTGAAGTTGACCACCATGCGTAGCACAATAATAAAATACTTATTGAAATCTACCTACATTGTCTTGTTTTAGGATTTGCCAGTTGGCCAAATCCATCCTTGGGATGTTGGGAGGAAAGCGGGAAATGTACGAAAGAATAAATATGCCAATAATGCAGCCTGTAAGTTGAACGTCATATAGTGTATGTTATTATATTGTATTATATTAAAAGTTAGTTCAAGCAGTTAATATAATAATATGAAAATCAAAGACTGGAAGACATGAAATTTCATTCAGTTCCCAATGGATTGAAAATGTTAAAATAGGATATTGGGATCTTCGTATCATTCTCTAGATGATCATTCACGCGTCATGTTGTCGGGGAAAGAAGACTATATCAATGCTAACTTCATACAGGTGAAAATATTTCTGATATACGTATGTGAATAAGATCTTTGCTGTAATCTGCACTTTATTATTTTTACCAATTCATACGAACTCTGTATTTTCACATCTAGGGTGTAAGCTCAGAAGTGTATATAGCTGCTCAAGGTAATAGATTGGATGCTTTTTTCCTTTCTACCGCATAACTTCCTCCTTCTTCCCTCCTCACTTATTTTATCTATCTAGGTCCAACTGAGCAAACAGTGAATGATTTCTGGCGAATGATCTGGGAACAAGACTGTACTTGTATCATTGCCTTGACAAACATCATTGAACTGGGCAAGGCGAGTACTTCTTCATTACGTAAGGAGGTTGTTTTCACCTTGGTTTGTTTGTTTGTTTGATTTTTTGTTTGTTTGTTTGTTTGTTTGTTTGTTTGTTTGTTTGTTTGTTTGTTTGTTTGTTTGTTTGTTTGTTTGTTTGTTTGTTTGTTTGTTTGTTTGTTTGTTTGTTTGTATTGTTTGTTTGTTGTAGCACCAAGGACGAATCGACTAAACGAAAACTAAATGAAAAATTTATTAAACATTTTCTTGCTTCTTTGGGTTGCGAAAGAACCGAACCATAATGCATGTATAATTTATGCGTGAATACTTGACTTCACTGGTGGACGTGCAGTCTCTGGGTGCCCTGTGTGCTCTGTTGTTTTGAGTGTTATTTGTTGTATTGATGGTATTCAATATTTTCAAAATTAGGTGAAATGTGTTCAATATTGGGCGCATGATGAAATTACATTTGGTGAAATTCACGTGAAGACAGTCAAAACAGGATTATTTGCGGACTACACTATACGCTATCTTGATTTGAAAAAGGTATAACTTGACTTGGTGAGAGTTGGCGGTCAAACGCGAGCGAGAGTTGCAACTGTCATTGATTCTCATCAACTCTTATTTTCGTTTGACCAGAAGTTTAAGATAAAGTTAACTAAATATAAATTTAGACCACGAGACGGTGCTGATTTCCTATGTGTTTTTCATGAATTATTAATGAGTCTGAGAAACTATTTTCTAGGACGGTAAAGGCAAGAAGATCACCCAATTTCATTTCACATCCTGGCCTGATCATGGTGTACCTAAATATCCCACTAAACTGCTGGCATTCCGTCGTCGCTTTAGAGCTTTACATACTGTGAGTGGTCAACCTATTGTCGTGCACTGCAGGTAATCCAATAAATTTTTGTTATCATCTTATTTTCATTGTCAGTGAATCTGTCTGTCTGTCTGTCTGTCTGTCGGTCAGTCTGCCTGTGTCCGTTCGTCCGTCCGTCCGTCTGTCTGTCTGTCTGTATTTAAAAAAATTGTAAATATTTGCAAAAAAGTAGGTGCTGGAATTTCAGGTTTACGGCGGGTTAGGGAGTTTGTCCCATTATCAACATTGCTAACAATATATAACTCATTAATACAACCAATATTTGATTACTGTGATGTTGTTTGGGACAACCTTCCGGCCATTGGTGCCAGCATGCTACAAAAGTTACAAAATCGTGCAGCTAGAGTTAAGATTTACGTTTAAGAAGTAGATTTACTCGTCAAGATTATGATTGGTCGGTCGGTCGGTCAGTCGGTCAGTCAGAACCTTGCTAACCATAATAACATCAATATTTTCCACCCTTATGTTCAGCGCTGGGGTTGGCAGAACAGGAACATTTATTGCCCTGGATATCACCCTCCTTCGTCTAAACCTACTGCAAGAACAAACTATCAATATTCGCGACACCATCAATGAACTAAGGAATCAGAGAGTCGACATGGTTCAGACATTGGTATGTAATGGACATTGTTAACAGGGAAGCGCAGGTGTAGGGAAGCATGGGTGGCCGATGCAATTAGCTTCCAACGGTAGGGTATACGTATTGCTTGGATAGGCGACTACCCTCCTCTGACTTGATGTTCTTGAAAGCTCGGTAAGTAAAGTTGAAGTTGTTTCTCCCCTGTGCCCCGAGGGTGTTTCCCCAAATTCCTTCCCTCACCAAAAACATACTCTCCCACTGAGTAGCGTCCTGATTGTCATGTGATCTGTTCATTTACATCTCCATTTTGTTCCAGGAACAATATGTACTCGTGCACGATGCTGTACTTGAGACTGTGCTTTGTGGTTTCACTGAAATCCAGGCGGAAAATTTGAAAACTGAAATTGAACGACTTGAGCAAAGAGAACTGAATAAATCCTTACCTGGATTTGAAATTGAATTTAAAGTAAGTTCTGTGCAGGATTATTTCTTTCATTCATCTTTTCTGTATTTAGACTGGATATCTCTATCATTTCTAAACTGTTCTTCGTAGTGGTCATTAAAGATCATCCCTTATTGGTCCAGTGTTACTACAGGAGGAAACTGGAGCACTTGAAGAAAACATGCGCTGTTTGGTGATCGATGAAGTCAAACTGAAATCACTCTTCAGTCTCGCATGCAATTGAGCCGAAATCATTAGCAGACAAGTACATATCGCAGAATAGGAACCCCATTCTCAGAGATGAGGCACATGCACTAACCACTGTACTCTTTCAACGTGTTATAAAGTATCCTTTTTTCTTTGTATATTTAGAAACTTGCCTCAGTTTGTCATCCACTCGCCCCAGAAGAATGTATGGCGGCTTTACTGCAGAAAAACAAATCAAAGAATCGTGATAGCAATATTTACCCATGTAAGATGTCACCTTCATTTTACATTTATTGATTTTAGTTTCCTGTCTGTAGCTATAACTTATTCTGGCTTTGTTTTTAGCTGAAAACTTGAGAGTATTTATTTGTGCAAATAAGGCAGAAGAAGATCCCTATATCAATGCTACTTATGTTCATGTAAGTCGACATATTTAACGATAGAAATAGAAACTTGACGAGTGACGACTACGTCATCTACAGTGTTTGGTAGAGTCAAACTGGTAGCACTTTTCTCACATTTGAGTGAGGTGAAATTTTAGTCACGAAACTGCATGTTGCATTAATCAAATCTAGGTCACAGAGATTAAATGACATCCACTGACCATTATGCTACCAACTTCCCATAAACTCCTAGCATAAAAATACTGTACTGTATCCAGCTCGATCGTACAGTAGTTCATGGCTACTATTACGACCAGATACTCTGTCTTTCTAGAGTTATACCCATGTTCGGGCTTACATCGCCACACAAGCGCCACTTCTGGACACCATCGACGACTTCTGGCAGATGGTTTTTGAAAAGAAGACCGTAGTTGTTGTGATGTTGAATAACATCAACGAAGGACAAACGGTAACATTTATGTAAATATGTAATATATCATACACGAGAAGAAGTGTATTATAGCTAGTGATTTGAAACACCGAAAAGTTTGTTGAAACGCTATGCTAGATTTTAAATGCTTAACCTAGTTTCTGGCCAGGGGCGGATTAGCCCACCGGGCTACCGGGCGATGCCCCGGTGGGCCCCCGCTTTTCTACAATTGAGGGCCCTTGATTTTATACTGTACAAAGACAGACAAAATCTTAAGACAGCCATCACACCTTTGTAACAAAAATACAACATCGTAGTTAACTACCATATTTCTTTTGTTATATAGTTATTCTTCACTACCATGCAAACTGAACACTAAAATGACCTGGTGTACGCATATCAGATCTTCCCTAGAACGCAGGAAATGCCATTTCCGAGACTGCGGATTTCAAAATTTTCCAGGGGAGCATCTCCGGACCCCCCTACAGTCTCTCTAGCTCCCTAACCAATGTAATCGTTCGCCAACACTGCTACATTGTAAATGTCTGAACAAAAGATTAAAGTTTTAATGAATAGATATAGGAGAAGCAGACTACCGGGTTTATATCACAGTCAATCTTTTTAATTCATAGTAATCGCGTTTCTGTGGACTTGTTTCAATGACGTCACAAAGGGGGCCCTTATGCGTTAAAGCCCGATCCCACTTATGGTGCTAATCCGCCCCTGTTTCTGGCCTTAAATTTACGGTGCTATAGTTGGATATACTTCTAAGTCTTTTAAAGTCACTGTAATAAACGACTTTGATTGTATGATATGACTTCTAAAAAAACAGTATTGAAAGAGAAAATCATTGCAAAAGTATACTAATAGTATATTTATCGATGTCTATTGCCGTGGTATTGGCACAACGATACGGTGCTGATTTGCTTTGTGTTTTGCTCATTAATTATTTATTGAGGTTGAGTATCTGTTTGACTATTACCATACACTTGCAGATTTCTTTTAAACGTACTGTATTGTGCGAAGATTTTAGTTCTATTTACAGTACGAGTATCATCTTTGTAGCTAATGCTGCGACTCTTCCCTTTATTTCTCATCAACCAGACCTACCCACAGTACTGGCCAGACGATTTTAACCAAGAAGAACAATATGGTGACCTGTTTGTCAAGATGGTGTCCGCAGAAACTCGAGGACCAATCATTTCTCGGAAATTTGTTATTACGAATAAAAACAAGGTATATCATGTTAGATCATGCTTCTAGGAACGTTCGAAACGATGTTGTGAGAACTGACAACTTTTTCTGGAAATATATTTAGAAAGCTGCAGTCACCGAACACGTGCTCAGACATGTTCAGTTCACTGATTGGCCAGAACATGGAGTTCCTGGAAACTACAATGACGTCATGGATCTGTTGGATAGTGTAGAAGAAGCCCAACAACGTTCAGCCAATGGTGCTGCGATAGTTCACTGTAGGTAGGTACCAATTGTACATTACCACTCTTATCATCACCATTGGTATCACCACCGCCATCATCATCATCACATCATCATCACCATCATCGATATCATCATAACCATCATCATCATCATCGATATCATTATAACCATCATCACCATCACCATCACCATCATCGATATCACCACCACCATCATCATTATCACCACCACCATCATCAGCAATATCATAACCATTTAAACATTTGTATCCTTTGTTTGTTTCCATAGCAACGGCGCACATAGGACTGGTACCTACTTAACGCTGGCAATCCAACGAGAACGAGTGAAGAGTGAACACGTGATTGATATATTCAGATGTATCAAAATGTTGAGAGAACAACGCCCACAATTTGTAGGCAATCTGGTAAGATGAAATTGTGTTAACATAATTTGAGGTGTTTTTAAATCACTATAATAAACAACGAGCGTACGATATAACGTCGAACGCTCGAACCAATATTTAAAGAGAAATCAACAGGAAAGATGTGCTAATTTAAGGACATTTATTACGGTGGTATCAATACAACGATGCGGTACTAATTTTCTTTGTGTTTTGCTCATGAATTATTGATAAATTTGAGATGATTGCTCAGTGATGTTTTCATAAAATTGTGAAGAATTTTACTTATTTAACACTGTTGCTATCGAACGTCACACACTCCTATTTTCTCAACCTAGCAACTGGTGAAAAGCCACGACATTTTTAGTGTGAAGAGTTTTGTTGAGAAGACAGATATCTACTAACTAACTCTCTTGACAAATGCACATTTTGGACAAACACTTCTCTAAACTCTAGAAGTTACGCTGTTAAGTTGCCACTGGATAATTTTAGAAATTACAAAACAATGGACACTCTGAAATAGAAATGAATGAATGAAAACGTAGAATAGAAATGTTAACCGTTTTTGGAGTGTCCATTGTTTTGTATTTCTCTTAACTCTGCCCACGGATTTTGCTATTGCTGATATATATGTTAAACTTGTGTATATGAATGTTTTTTTGAGTGCAAATTTTTTTCAAATTATGATATTACAATATCTCATTGACTTTGACATTCTCATGTCTCCATTTCTTTCTATTTTGACAGGAGCAATACAAATTTTGTTATTATGCCATGTCGACATTTGTGGAATCATTCAAGACATACGACAATATTCCCAAAGTACAGAAAGAGTAAACTTAGTATCCTCTTTAATTAAAATACCTGAACTTTGCACAGTAAAAGTAATTATATAATGCCTAATGGACATAAAATGTCAAATTATAGATAGAATTGTAGTGGTTGTAGTGGTTTATATATGGGACGTTTTTGTATAGTAATACTTCATTCGCATTATCAGGAAGGCAGGATAGCAAAACAAACATAGTCTCAAGAGTCAAGATATACGTTTTTGCATCATAGTTTAAAAAAATCATGTATCGAGTTTACAATATATAGGTGCTATTTTTGGAGAGGTATATTCAATCATAAATACGTATATTCAATGCTTCTATACTGAAAAATATGTGTTAGAAATTTAGTAAACCTAGTAAAGGTCAGTAAGTTCGATAAGGATAACAGACAATAATGGCCGGGTATATATCAGTAGGTGTAAATTGTAAATCTCAATCTCCTTGTAACTAACCGTTTATGTTATGCCGGACTATAATATCTGTAACTATAATCATATAATATTTGGAATTTTAATAAATAATATCCGATGTAATTTCAAATGTCGTAATTTCGAAAGTACTGTTTTATTCAAATTGAAATTTTTCTCCCATTCTGCGGAGCGTCATGCAGAGACAAGAAGCATCACTTGGTTCCAAACGTAAGCATTATGTTTCTTTTCCGACACAGTGAATTAATAACACGAATTGACGGTATTAATTTTGTGTTGTACAATCTTTACGGTGAATATTGATCAATACAATACTAATTATCTGATATTTGTATATCGTTTATAAGAGATAAAGAAGACTGACTGTCTGACTTCAAACATCGAAGTTTCTTCATCTGTGTCAGGTGGTATACCAGCAGCTACGGCCAAAAACGAATACAGTTTATTATTTAATACTATCTATATTGGAACCCACGTTTGAGATGAGTATGACTGGAAAGCAACCTTGAATCGATATCCGAAGCCCTGAAATGCCGAAGCACCTTTAACCTCCGCGTCAGCAGTCGCAGGCATTCTTGAAATCTGAATTTCTGCGTGATAAAATATTTGAGGAGTCTCGTATTACAGCAACTAAGTCAACAAATTTGTGACTATATTCTCCAACATTGCTTAATCAACAGGGTATATATATTGCTGTAGCTATGATCTGACGATGTACGATGTACAAATTTATGATCAGATGAAGAACTATTACGCAGAGAACGTATAGGACGTTTGGTAAGTATAAGTACTTGACTAAGAAAAAGTATTCAAATTTGAAAACGCTCTCGACTTGAGGCGGAAGTATTTACAGCATTCATGTATTGACAGAGCTGGGAAGTTCAGTGGTTAAAATGCAAGCAAAGTTTTGGCAGAATATCTTTGTCTTGGTTCTGATATGTGTTTGGATATCTTGTTGTACGTGTAAAGAAGGTACGGACAACGGTGTTTTTGTTGTGAAATAAAACTTGTACAGTATATAATTAGGCAATTCTATAGCCTTTAGGCAATTTGACCTTGATGGCCAACATTACCATGTATATGCATTTTTTTTACAAAACACGGAAATAACTCGAGATATGTCAGATATCATCAGCGACCATAATATCATCAAAATTCTTATTTGCCTTCATAATGATTAAGGTAGACTATTGACTATTGTACATTAACACAATCGATAATCGTCAAGCAAATTTTGTATCTGAATAAATTTCAGCCTTTGCTAATTTGTTTACCAACGGAACTTTTGACTGACTGAGTCTTTATAGTTCTGGTTAAGGTCAGATTATTTTATTCAGCTTGGAATTGTGCAACAGTGCTAGTAAGAAAAACGAGTTATTCCAAATTAGTCCTAATGCTAATTATTAACCCCGGGTTAATAATTAGTATTAGGACTAATTTGGCTTCGCTATGGACGGTGTAAACTGACCCCCCATGGCCATGTTAATAATTGAATGAGCAAAGCTTCCGTTTTTGACCGGCATGATTATAATTAAATACTTGATAAGCTAAATCTATGCTTCAAAACAACAAACACAACTTTGTAAAGATTCTGCGGAAATTTTTAACCTACTGACATCGTGTATTTCGTATAAATAAAAATAGAGCGGTGCGATTTAGTTCAGCTTTTGAAAGTAAATATTGTAATATTACCCTAATACTGTCCACAAAATGGAACTTCAGTAGATATTAAGACCAGATGAGATCAGTGACGTAACTACTATGGGTTCAGACCGGGCGAACCCGGGGGCCCCCAACCCCAATGGCCCAAAGGGGGGCCCCCAGGCAGCCAGGCTCAGACTGTAGAGCAAAAACAAATTGACAGGGAAGACTCTGAGAAACGAAAAATGCATGAACGCAACAACAAAATATCAAAAAACAGTTAAAGCGTTCTCAACCGTACGAAAATCGAACATTTTACTTAAACATAAACTCCACAATTCATCTATATATAAATGTAAATTAAAGGTTTATGGTACAACCGTACTAATTTCCAAACAAATTGTAAATTTTGATATGTGAAAATGTCGTTTTCTGACATTCAGAATTCTGTGAAATCTTCCCCCAAAGTCCAGGAAATGGTATTTCAGAGACTTTAGGTTTAAAAAGGGGGCCATTCAAGGGGGCCCTTCAAACATTTTGAACCGGGGGCCCCCTGATATAACGTTACGCCATTGGATGAGACGGGATGATTTAGCGTTAAAAAACGTCCAAAAACATTTTATCAAGTTGTCGTACTAGTATGTACAGTTTACATGTTTTATTGGAGAAGTTTCTTTTGCTTGTGTGGAAGAGAGAAATTTTACAAGTTTTCTGCCTTGATGTGTTTCTTTGTATAAAGAAGTCCAGTTCTGATGAAGACATTTTTCTCGTCAGCTGTACACACGAACAAGTGAAGTAAGCTTTGCTTGTTCAAAAACTGGGATGACGGGCTTTTACACATGGAGAACTTGTCAAGGAAAACTTGTCAATTTTTCAGAGATTTGTCAAGGTAAAATTGCTAGTCTTTCCGGGACTTAAGCCTTATTTATTACTGTCGTTAATTTCTATACCTTTAATTGTTTTCATACCCTAGAAATAATTTGTAAATGGAAACGGATTTCATGCACAGATCCTAAGAAAATCCGTGTACATGACGTCATTTATGGTCACGTGGTAGGACGAAATGAGTGCAATACGCAGCCTACCACTAACTGTACCGCTCCGAATGGATTTTGTGCAGTTGGCGAAAAGATAGAGGGAAAGACAAACCCATACTCGTTACATCCACTCGGAACGATAGATCCTCCCCCTTGTGGAGGGACTGATATCTACATCATTGTTAACTACTCGTGTATGAATATACCAACACTGTCAGGTATAGTTTTATCATAATCACAGATATACAAGCTCCTTCAAAGTAATTTTATTACACAATACAGAGTAGCTGTTTTAGATATTTAAGACCACTGTTCAACACACACGATTCCAATGCGTGTCTATTCGTTATTTATAGGGGAAAACTTTGCATTTAAAAAACCATCGATACAATCACAAACCACACACGGGGGAAGTGCTTCAAGAGCTGTGGATGGGAATACATGGAAGTACTACTACTATCATTCGTGTACTCACACAGGTGAAGAAACAACACCGTGGTGGCGAGTGGACCTACAGCAACGTATTTCAGTCACTCACGTGAAAATTACAAACAGAGATCAGGTTGGTAAGAGACTTTGTGGATTTGAGATAAGAATTGGAGACAGTTTGAAAAATAATGGAACTACGAACCAAAGATGTGGAACTCAACAACATATTCCTACTGATAAGGTAGAGTTTTAACAGTTAGTTGTTTGTCTCCAGCGCGCGCACGTTAACTACGATTAACCAAAACACACAAATTATACAGAATTGATAGAATTCAGCTTGTAGAAAATATACCATTTTTAATAATTCGGTTTCTTTTTTGCTCTGAAGAGCGCAATAGACTTTATGCATTATGACGTTTCCTTGCGGTGCGTGACTACAACTACCAGAATGCTTCGCGAGGATCTTAATAGAAAAAGATAGAAAATACTCGCAAAGCATTCTGGTAGTAGTAGTCATGCACTGTAAGGGAACGTCATAATGCATAAGGTCTATTCTTTACGTTTAAAGACGCTTTTCCGTAGGATGGTATAGTCTCCTGTGATCCTGCAGTGGTTGGTCGTTATGTCACCGTTGTCATTCCAGGAGAAAAGAACGTACTGACGTTGTGTGAAGTCGAAGTCTATGGCACTAGTATCTTGGGTATGTATATGGAGAAATATCTTTGTGTAAGTCGGTCATGCAGTCGTTCAGCTAGTCAATCAGTTCCCTTTAAAACCATTGTGATCATTCTGACTAACTAATTAAATGTTTGTTCTTCAGGCAACCAAAGTCTCACTGAACTTCAATTGGTGGGTTCAAATCTTCCATATGAAGGACGCATCCTAGATGATGGCTCTACATTTTGCGATCCCATGTGGTCCATTAATGATGCAGATGTAGCATGTATACAACTTGGATACTCTGGTGCCAATGTTAGACACTGGAATAACTCCTATTTCGGAAACAGCGTGAGTTTACCTGGAGGAAAGCCGATTGAGAGAAAATACAATTGTTCGGGCACCGAGGGTTCCCTGAAAGATTGTCCTCAAATAGCTGATAGCGAGAAAACTTGCGAGAAACAGAATGCTGTCAGTGTAACATGTACGTATCTCTAACTTTGTTCATCTTGTTTCAGGTGTATTTCAGTAAGAAGACTTCTATATATAACTTCTAGTTTCGTTCATCTTGTTTCGGACGGGTTTTGGTAAGTTTTATGAGGCAGCAGATAGTAGTCAACTTCAGAATTTGACACTTATAAGAGCAAGAAAATTGAACCAAATCTCTCGATTCAATTTATTTGCCTCGAAATAGAAGACCACCACATAATTTACATTCATTGATCTCTCATTCTGATAACACACTTTATTTTTTGCTAGGTCAATCTTACATCCGTCTCCGTGGTTCAAATGTTTCTCTTGAAGGTCGCGTTGAAGTTTTCCACCAAGGGATCTGGGGGACAGTGTGTGGTTACGACGAGGGCTTCTTCAGGACGGCGGATGCCCGAGTTGCATGTCGGGAACTTGGTTTTCACGATCTGGTAGAACATGGTCGTTGGGAGGGTTCGAGAGCCAATGGCAAGGTTTGGTTAAGATACGTAAAATGCCAGGGTGATGAGAAATCCTTAGTGTTTTGTTCACATAACAACTGGAAGAATACTGGCTGTGGTCATTATAATGACAAATACGTTAAATGTAAGTGTTTTGCGAGTAAAATTTAAGTGATATGAAGTTATAATTATAGCAGGTCAATCAATTTCCATATTAACAATTAAGTTAGCCTGGTCATTCTACGATTAACCCTAATGCTAACCCCGATCCTAATTCTAATCATAATCCTAACCCTAAACATAATCCTAACCCTTATCCTTACCCTAATCCTAACCCCAATCCTATCCCTAATCAATCAAAATGAATTGGGTTGATGAAATATTTGATTAAGCAAGATCTTTAATTGTTTGTAGGTTCTATTTGTTCCAATGCGCTACTCCAAGATACTTTCTCGTTCCCAGACTCCGTGTTCAACGCCAGTGCCGCGCGGTTTCCACACTTCGGTCCCAGTTCTGCTCGATTGTACAGCGCTCAACCTTGGTGCTTACCCGAAAACCATACTGACGAGAATCAATACCTCGAGATTAATCTCCCAGGAATTTTCTCCCTGTCGGCAGTTGCTACCGTTGGCGGGAATTTGGGCTATGTGACGTCATATATGCTGTCTTATGGGGTCAGCGGATATTCGTGGAAATATGCTACTGTAGGGAAACAAAAGGTTGGGGGTTTTAATGAAATTTCGTTTTTACTTGGAAAACATTGTATAAGAGAGGCATTAGATACAATCGGAGTAATATGCATGAGGTACAGTAATTCGTAGAAAACCCAAGCAGGAAACGAACCCATTTATAGGATGGTAGTTATAAGCCCTTGCCAAATTAGGAAAGACATCATATCGGGAAACATGGCTAGGAAACAATGTTTCCTGATTTGTCCACCTTCGGGAAACATGACTACAATGTTTCCTGGTTTGTCCACCTTCGGGAAACATGACTAGGAAACAATGTTTCCTGGTTTGTCCACCTTTGGGAAACATGGCTGGGAAACAATGTTTCCTGGTTTGCCCACCTTTGGGAAACATGACTAGGAAACAATGTTTCCTGGTTTGCCCACCTTTGGGAAGCATGGCTAGGAAACAATGTTTCCTGATTTGTCCACCTTCGGGAAACATGACTACAATGTTTCCTGGTTTGTCCACCTTCGGGAAACATGACTAGGAAACAATGTTTCCTGGTTTGTCCACCTTCGGGAAACATGGCTAGGAAACAATGTTTCCTGGTTTGTCCACCTTTGGGAAACATGGCTAGGAAACAATGTTTCCACAACAATAATACGCACAACTTAGAAATAATTATAAAATGACTTCTGCAACCTTTTTGATCAGATAGAACCTCGGTTCACTTTCCTATTTAAGAGATAGTTAGTGCTTGACCAATATTCACCACTGTTCTTTGGATCATTTCAGATAATATATGGTAATACCAATGATGAAACACACAATGTCATAAGAAAAGATCTAGACACAGCCATTCACGCAGAGAATGTGAGATTTCTTCCCAAGACATGGCAACGTGTTGCTTGTATGCGTGTTGAACTGTGTGGAAGAGGTCAGGGTGAAGTTATTTTTAATAAAATATTTTCTTCCTTAAGTCCTTATCGAATATTTTCTATTCTTCTATTCCATTTTTTTATCAATGGAAGTATACCACCCCCAACCATAAGTTAGCGCTGTTTAGAACTGAGTGGATGGCATGTGATATTTCAGTGAATTTCAAAAGAATGAAAAAAACAATGAAAAATTCCAATCACTTGACCGTATAAGGCTAAGTGTTATGCAATGTGCCTATTCATTGCGAGTCATATATACTTTAATTGATGTCATTGCCCTCTTTTTGTTAAATATATGTGTGGACATTTAGCGATATAATTTTATTATAAAACACTTCTTTTAGAAATACCTCGATGTAATCCACCAAACATCACCGCTCCAAAGATAACTTCAAACTCAGTGTGGATATCCTGGCTTTCGCTGCGTCTTCCCAAAACCAAGACTCCACACGAGAATTATTCAGTTACTATAACAACAGAGGACCAGCACATCCAGTATTCTAATACCACTGAACTAACGTCTGTGTTCGTCACAAAATTGTTGCCATATCGTAATTATACTTGCACAGTAAAAGCTGTTGGTCTGGAAGAGTGTTTTGAAGACGATTTGAAGTTTCGTTTTCAGACCAAACAAGCTGGTTAGTAATTTCAATTTATGTAGGTGTAACATTTAGCATAATTTGCTCGCTTGCATAAATATCAACAATTTAACAAAAATTCACAATTTGACTTAAATTCGTCAATTCTGTTTCAATTTCAGCACCAAATGAACCACCAACAAGAATCCGTGTGATGGACCTGGATTCTGATAGTGTTACCATCGTTTGGTCACCACCAGCTGCCAACCAGCAGAATGGAGTCATTACAGCATATCAGCTGTGTTACTCTAATGAAACTTTGCGAAACAATTGCAGTGGTCACGGAAGCGTTTCACACATTGAGTTAGAAAATACTTTTGCAATTATCTTTGTTGATTTGCATAGCGATAAATATATTTGTTTGTTTAGTGGAAAACACGATCAAACTACCTGAAAAATATAAGAATAACTTTTCGAGGTCGACGTTGCGAGCGACGGCCTAACAATGGGGTCGCCTAACCCTTTCCAGACGAAAGGCCTTCTCTCGAAACGTTGAAGTTCTTATTATATTTTTTCAGGTAATTTGATCCTGTAATCCCTCAATGAATGCTTGCGGATTGAATGCTATCTTAAACAGAAATAGTCTGTCATGGCGTTTTCCACAAAACTGAACCGGCATTCAATGATATTTCCTGATAAAGTTTGGTGCTACAATATTTCGAAATTGGTTTCTGTTAGGCGACTTACTTAAATCTCAAGATGTCAATACGACAGCTTATTCCTTTGGCCTACGACTCCAGCAACCGAAAATAGTTTTCAGGTATGTTTTCACTCGCTTCTATGGTTTAGTGCATGAATGCAATCCATGGTCTACATCCACGACCTAACGTTTCGACACTCCAGTCTAGTGTCATCATTGTCTTCATCAGGGGTGATCTAAAGTCGCACCGCAGCTTCTTATATACTAGAAATATGACGTTATCGAACAAGGTGGATATATTCTTGTGGAAGAAAGTCTTCCCACGCAATCGCATGCTTCGTTTGATAGCATAAGAATAAACAGCGTGAATTTGACATATTTATATCTAAATTTCATAGTAAAACCTTTTATAATATCTATACCAATTATTCATTGTATTTATTTTCCCCTCTGACTCTAGATATGTTCACATAATTGTGATAAAATTGAGAGACAACAAACTCCCCAATGATCCTCACACTTATACACCAGACAAAATCTCGACGATCAATGAATCAGTTCCAATTCTCAAACCCTACGTCACCGCACAACTTACTGCTGATCAAGTCAATGAACTAAAGACTTTCGTTATTGGAGACGGAATGAATTATGGGCAATCTGCGAAGAGGCGACGACGAGAGGCCGAGAGCTTTACGATAGGATACGATGAAAGTGGGGAACAAGGGTGGAGGAATAGAAGGAGTGATGAGTCACTAAAAGCAACTCTGTTTTATAACAGACCTTTAGAGGCAGATTCAATTTATTCCGCATTTCAAAGAACTTTTATAGATGAAGTATGGCATTTTAGAATTGTTTAGACGCTTCCCGGATTTGTTTGAGAATTGAGAGCACAGGAAACAGCATCTTGAATTCGAGGCTGCGATCCCATTATAGTTAAAGTTAAGTCCTTACCAGCCATCTCGTGCGTTCTCAAGTGTCTATTAAGATTATATATCGCTACAGCTTAGGCGCGGATATTTTCTTAAACTTAGCTAATCCTGATATTGCTCTAATCGGAAGCACACAGCATGCACGCACTACCTTTAAGGATTTCTTGCATTGGTTTATGTAGGATACCTATCACTCAAGCTCGTGGTCGGAGCCTGTAAAAACGAACATGGTTGACACTGAAAAGGCTGGAAGAATGAGTACTAGTGGTACAGGTATGGTATGGTATGGTATGGTATTGTGTAGTAAGGTGTGGTTTGGTATGGTATGGTATGGTATGGTATGGTATGGTATGGTATGGTATGGTATGGTATGGTATGGTATGGTATGGTATGGTATGGTATGGTATGGTATGGTATGGTGTTGTGTAGTAAGGTGTGGTTTGGTATAGTATGGTATGATATGTGGTATGGTATGGTATGGTATGGTGTTGTGTAGTAAGGTGTGGTTTGGTATAGTATGGTATGATATGTGGTATGGTGTGGTGTGGTGTGGCATGGTATGATAAAAAGAGTGTGTAATGGTGTAACAATTGTACTTTAATATTCTAATATTGAATAATAATAATATTTTATTCACATCAAGGTTATACGTAATTTCATTTTTTCTCTTCATCAGGAACATGGATAGGAATTGGAGTTGGTGGCGCAGTGATATTGATTATTCTTGTCATCGTTTTGATTTTGTTCTTCCTGAGGAGAAAGTAAGTCCCTTTTTATTCTGTGTATGTATCGGTAGCGTATTTTCTCGAAATTGACATTCACGAAAAACCCTAAACATTATATTCTGCCGAGCGAGATGCCCAAACCTTACCCCTCCTGTGTAGTAATTTCATAGCTTTCAGGAAAAAGTGCATGACCAAGACCACTAGTACTGCCAAAATGATGAAAATTAACGAGGCAAGTGGCAGCCATTTCAACGAAGAGACCGAGTACGATAATTATGACGACAGTCAGTACGTTGCTATGGACGACCTTGGTGCTGACGGCAAAGATACGGACTCGGAAACGGACGCCGCCGGAGAAAATGCTGACAATACAGAGACTCTTTACGGGAATGCGAAAGGTAAACACGAGCACAGGTTATATGTATATATATGTTTTACCTACGGTATTTATAGCATTGGCGCTTTTCAAACTACATCTCTTTGTTCTATTTATTTGTCTCCAAATACAAGACTACTACATACAATGAAGATAGTTAACATTATTTTCTCATGATTCTGATAACTGTCAGTTGAGTACCATCTGCTGTACGATAGGGCTTAGTGAAACCCAACTTTATAGATACAATATAATACTGTTAAATTGTCGAAGCCGTTTGCATCATGACATTAATAATTACCATGTCATGATTTCTCATTTCTAAGTGCTCGAGACTCGAGATCCATTCCGCATGGTGCCAGCTGAAGAGTTTGAAAGTTACGTTCGAGATTTGAAGAAAAATGAAAATTTTGGATTTGATCAGCAATTTAAGGTATAGTCGTGTCTAACATTACCTTTCTCGACGGAACGGGAGTTTACCATTTTGGGCCTTTTGCATAACACTTGCATAAATATAGTGCCATCTAGTTACGATTCAGTGATCGGAATGTTCCATTGTCTTTTTATTGTTTTGAAAATCTCACTCTTCTCCATGCCAACCAGTCAGTTATTGTTTTGATATATTTGTGACGTTATGCAAAGAGCCTATTTTCTCCAATCCACTGCACGAAGCGCCGTTGGGGTGAATGCTCGGGCAA
The DNA here is from genome assembly GCA_016169945.1 of Trachythela sp. YZ-2020. Classification (NCBI taxonomy): domain Eukaryota; kingdom Metazoa; phylum Cnidaria; class Anthozoa; order Malacalcyonacea; family Clavulariidae; genus Trachythela; species Trachythela sp. YZ-2020. Next base: position 7,393,132 of record JADLSH010000389.1, read on the forward strand.
CTTTACTCACTCTGTCCTGTTATCATTATTTCTTGATTAAGGAATTGCCTCAAGGAATCTGTTATCCTTGTACCATTGCCAAGAGTCCTGAAAATAAACCTAAAAACAGATACGGAAATATTGTCTCTTGTAAGTATACTCGAAATATTTCTAAAGAATTAATGATTTTGTCCTGTTCATATAAATTCGATTACAATAATGCCACATTTGTAAAGCGAAATAAAGGAGTTTAATACAATGTCCATGTTTTTTTTTCTCCGTCAAAATGCCATATACTTACGCATGGTGTGATCTTCAAATTAGATGATGATGCTCTGGTCACGTTGTCTGGTAATGGCGCAGAAACTTACATAAATGGCAGTTTTATATCGGTATGTTTTTCCTTCCTTTCCTTCAAATTGTTGAGCCATTTACATTTGAAAAATCATAACAAAATTGCTGCCACTCTCAACAAATTCTGATTTAACGAATGTTAATCAAAAATTACCTCAGATAATATTCGTAAACATACGATTACTTCATTTTAAAGTACTTCTTTACTTACTATATTTTTCATTTTGAAGGGTGTTGAACCAAAATCTTATATAGCTACACAAGGTATATAGTTGAATAACGAAATATTTTTCATATTTTGTGTCTGAAAGTTATCCATGCAGACAGTCGGTGCAAATTCAACCAGCATACTTCGCAGCAAGAATAATTCTCGTTCTTTTCAGGTCCGACAACGAAAACAGTGTCTACATTTTGGAAAATGGTTTGGGAACAAGAGAGCTCAGTTATTGTTATGTTGACAAACTTGAAAGAGAAAGAAAAGGTTTAAAATGATAGTTTCATGCACATTTAAGAAGAACAACTTTCTACTAGAGTTGTGTTTCTTTGCCCAATATATATATATATATACCTGAGCTAATTATCAAATCATCTTTTCAGGCGAAATGTGCCCAATATTGGACACAATCTTCAAAAACGTTCGGGAAAATCATTTTAACGTTTCAAGAGAAGGAACTGTTTCCGTATTATGTCATTCGTAAATTTCTTATTGAGAAGGTGAGCGGTAAGCAGCTAAAATTGTAGGATTAATGCCGCTGGATAACTGTCTGTTAAATCCATTTAGGGTGAAATCAAAAGATTTGTCACTCAGTTTCATTTTACCGCCTGGCCAGATCATGGAGTACCCAAATATCCCACTCAACTCCTAGCTTTTCAACACGCAGTCAGATCCACAGGACTGGAAGTAACTGGACCAGTAATTGTTCATTGTAGGTAAGTTCGATCATCTCTCAATAAGCCCGCTTTATCAAGTAAAGAATGTAAATAATGTATGTATCCAGTATAAATAAAGTTAGTTTCGGTTTCCTCTTCTTCCAACACTGGATCAATAAGGGATGGCCCTTACTGGACCTCTAGGGAGAAACGTTTAGAATTGATTGAGCTATCCAGTATAAATAAAGTTAATTACGACGCTTTATTCTTTTTAAAGCGCTGGAGTTGGTCGCACAGGGACGTTTATCGTGATAGATCATTGCTTAGAAAATTTCACCCACCAAGACCAACATTCTGTTGATGTTTTCCACATTGTACAGGAAATGAGAAAGCGCAGAGTTAATATGATTCAAACTTTGGTAAGTACAATAAATGAAGTCTATATTTATTTGCATCATTATCATTATCATTATCATTATCATTATCATTATCATTATCATTATCATTATCGTTATCGTTATCGTTATCGTTATCGTTATCGTTATCGTTATCGTTATCGTTATCGTTATCGTTATCGTTATCGTTATCGTTATCGTTATCGTTATCGTTATCGTTATCGTTATCGTTATCGTTATCGTTATCATTATCATTATCATTATCATTATCATTATCATTATCATTATCATTATCATTATCATTATCATTATCATTATCATTATCATTATCATTATCATTTTCATTATCATTATCATTATCATTATCATTATCATTATCATTAAATTATCATTATCATTATCATTATCATTATCATTAAATTATCATTATCATTATCATTATCACCATCACCATCACCATCACCATACGTAGTTACTATATCACCATCACCATCATCATCACTGCCACCATCACCAACATCATCATCATCACCAACATCATCATCATCACCATCATCACCATCATCATCATCACCATCATCATCATCATCACCGCCGCCACCATCATCGTCATTGTTCGGACCAGTTCCTGACTATTTTTTCCACTGTTAACGATATTTAATTCTTCTCCTTTCCTTTGGTTTAGGAGCAATATATTCTAGTACATGAAGCGATTTTAGAGTTTATTCTGTGTGGTTTTAATGAGTTAGAGGGTAATGCTTTAGAATATACCATTCAAAAGCTTAAGAAGACTAATCCAAAGACAAAGCAGACAGGATTTGCAGATATTTTCCAGGTAGGAAAAATATCCGTTACAGCCAGGACCGAAGTAGAAGTTTATTATAATGATTTGAAGCATCGAAAGATAATCATTATATTATTAATGACTTTGAGTGTATGGTATAACTTTTTAAACGAACCCGTATTTAAAGAGAATTTCAACACGAACATTGACTAAACTTATGGATGTTTATTACCGTGGTATCAAGACAACGATATGCTGCTGTATTTTGCTCATGAATTATTAATGATTATATTTTCGTACTTTTAACAATCTTACTTTAAGCGCCTCAGAAATTTCTCTCCAGTGTTAACCAAAGAAGAATGTAAGACGGCCACTTTAAAACGAAACAGTTGCAAAAATCGTACGATGGAAATATGCCCAGGTAAATTTGCCTTTATTCTGGAAACATTTCTATGTTATCTCTGGGCAATCTTGCCTTATACACTTTACTGATACAAATACATTTCCTTTTTCAGCTGACTTCGCAAGGGTTACCCTGTCATCAAGTTCATCCAGTTCAGACTATATCAACGCTACGTTTGTTGATGTAAGTTGTGACTTTGTGTTTGCTTAAAGCTGACTTTAAGGAGGAAGGTGTGTTGGTAGCACTGTGGACATGTAACGTGACTTTCAACTCCTGCAATTGGCAAAGTGGTTTCAGTTGACTCCACCAAATACCGCAGGTTTTCGCCGGGTACTCCGGTTTCCTCCTGTAGTAACACATTGGACTAATTAACAATTAGACAACGGGGCCGAGTTGAGTTGACTATTCGCTAAGAGAATGAGGCCGAGTTGTCTAATTGTTAATTATAATATAAACAAAAATCGTCCATGTTCATAAATTCGCCAGTCAATTTCAAGTTGAAAACTGTAAAAATACGAGTAAAACGTCAAAATTATACCTTTTTTGCACGCAATTTCCAAGTTTGTTTGTTAGTTTTTATTCCGAAATAAAAAGTAGGACATTTTGTGAAGTTTATTTTCTTAAAAAAGCAAATGATTCACAGCTCTTCGCTACTAGTAGGCTAATGCCTGGTGGCCCTCTAGTAGAATAGCCAATCAGAACGCTGGATTTGTAATAGCCTACCAGTAAGCTTATACTAATAAGAGATGGCTATTACTGGATGGCCCTTTAAAACTGATAGAGCAATATCCAGTAAAAATGTAGTTGGTTTCGTTTCGTACTGTCGTTTTAGGGTTTTCAACAAAAGAACGCTTACATAGCAACAGATTGTCCGCTGGCTAACACGTTTGATGATTTCTGGCAAATGATTTATGAACAACGATCACCTCTTGTGATTATGTTAAATAACTGGAAAGAAGGACGCGAGGTGATTGTTTAAAAACAGTTAAGCAGAAACGTACAGTCAGCATCTGCTCATATAAGTAAAGAAAAATAGGATGAAAGGTTCTTAAATCTATGTTTTTTTAGAAATATCCTGAATATTTTCCAACTGAGAAAGGATATACAACAACATATGGCAATCTTTATGTAAGACTTGACGAGCATGTGGCGGATGAAGCGATTGTCTTCAGAAAATTTGCGATCTCGTTGTCCTCGGTTTGTATTCATAATTTTCTAGAAACCATTATTGCATAGTGGTGGATTTGAGTAAGTGTTACACAATAGTATAGGTGGTGGTCAACTTCAGAAATGTTGACACCGATAGGAATACATTTCTCAATTAAACTCCAGACTACTATATATAATGAAAAGAATTAACATCATTTTCTCACTCTGATAACTGCAGGTTGACCACCATCTGCTGCACGATAATGCCAATAAATACACCCACCTATAGACAGCATACCACCCATTTTTCTGAGAACTGACGATTATTATTTTGTTGTAGGATTTCGAAAGTCCAAACGTTGTTCGTCATTTCCAATACACGCAGTGGCCAAAACGAGGAGTTCCCGAAAAGCCAAATGAAATCCTACAGCTTATACAAACGGTACAAACTGCCCAGCGACAGAACGTACAAGGACCTATGGTTGTGCACTGCAGGTAATTGACAAAGTTTAAACTTAACGTTGCAGAATTGGTTATGCGCATAATTAATATTTCGCTTTTTAGTAGAACCTTCTTGACAACCTAATAGATAGCTGTATCAGTTCTAAACTTTTCTCCCAAGAGGTCCAGCAAGGACCATCTGTTACTGTATGTGTTTTGTATTACTACGGGAATCCTACACTAAACTAACTTTATTTATACTGGTTAGCTCTATGCGTTCTAAACTGTTCTCCAACCTTATTGGTCCAGTGTTTGGTAGAGTCAAACTTCTGTGACTGAGGACAACTGCATATTGCAGGAATGGTATTCCTCCAACAACTTGTACTGAAAGAAAAACTTGATCAACAATGATTATTTCACTCGATTAATTTACCTCCGGTTGGCAACTGAGAGAAATTGTTGTTTTGTTTTTCTAGCAATGGTGCCGGAAGAACTGGGACATTCCTCACAATCAGTATCTGTATGGAAAGATTGAAAGTCGAGCAAAGAGTTGATGTATTTCAGTGCATTAAACTAATCAGAGAACATCGGCCACAGTTTGTTGAAAACGAGGTATGTTGACAACTTTGCTAGTCGAGTGAATGCAGTGCCTCATCCTGTCTTAAGCCTGTTTTCCAACTTCAAGCGTATCGTACCGAAATGTAGCGTATTTCTTTGTTTCCTGAGCACTCGGGTAGAACTAATGACTTCGACACAAAGGAAAATGCTACGGTACGTTACGATATGTTTGAAGTGGAAAACAGCAAATTGCGAGTGACCAATTCTGAGTGACTTAGCAATGCTTGCTCAAAGCCATAAGCGTCAAGACATTTGAAGTTGACCACGAGATGTTGCCGAAACAGTGTTTCCTATATGTTTCCCGAAGGCGGGAAAACCTGTTCCAAGGTTGGGAAACTGAGGAAACATTGAAGGAAACGTTCAAGTTTTCAAATGTTTTCGCAACAATATTTCCTCAATTTGTTTAGGTCTTCAATCCACAACAATGGACTGTCAATATAGGTATTTAATGTCGTTTATATTTTTATAGCTTCAGTTGATGTTTTGTTACGAAGTTCTCGCCAAATTCATCGAATCATTTGAAGAATATTCAAACTTCCTCGCCACAGATTGATTCCGAAGAAAGATAAGTTCATACCACTAATATATTTAAATCACAATATTATCGCATTCACTATGGGGATTATTGGGTATAAATTGATCGATAGTTAGATGTATAAAATTTATCAATCTAATCTAGTCGATATAAAATGTTGGGATTTGGTTAAACATTAGTTAAACATGCGTAACATACTTGAGTAAAATCTTACAGAACAGGATGGGTTTCTATTTAACATACTTCAAACACTGATATATCAACATAAATCTGCATGCATTGCGAATAGTCCATAACGTTTCCTATTTTAAAGAAGAAGAGACACTGTAAATTATAAACCATGTAAAATATATTCTATATTAAAGAACTGATTGAAATGGAGTGTCCGTTAAATTTTTCATATTGATCGAAACCTAGCTAGTTGCTACAAGATTGTTACTAACAACTTGGTAACAAATTGTTGAGGTTGTATACGATCGAAAGTTGTTGAAAGAACTTAATGTAACAAGATGCCTGTTTGGAATTGATTTGATTTCAAGCAACCGAGGTTTGACCTTCCTATAAGAAATTTACTGCCGAGCTGTGACAAGCTTCGTGTGTTAGAAGTTGTATTATGAGAAATGTAGTTGCTTGCTCCTCAAGAGCTCTGAAGTTGACCACCATTAATTTTGCTATCCTGTATGATTCTAACGGTACAATCAATACTGCAATAAGAAGTTTACTATAGGTCCAAGCAACGTTTAACCTCTCTAAATCAAATCAAATCAATTCCATACCATAAGTAGATTATATAGTCCCAATGCAGGCACTTGAAATACATTTAAAGAATATCATAATTAAGTTTCTAACATTCTTGGGTTCTGATGGTTAGAACCAAAAAGCGTCCAAAATCGTGCTATGATTACGAATACAGTTGTTTATCAGTCACGCGTCATGATTTCGAATGCCGGTTATGTAGCAATTATCTCTGCATTGATCGTAAATAATAGCGAACACGTGCTGATGGTGAATAAACACAAAGCGTGCATAAAGCGTGTCTGTATATGACAGCATCGTTATTATCATGCCTTATTAGCACTCTATCATTCTGGCATGCGTAACGAGCGAAGCGCCATGGGGGCTTATTATCGCAAATAATATATTTGAATACTGCTTAATATAACGGCAAGTTTACGCGTGGCGACTATTGTATATTAACAAGCCACAGTTGGGAGCATGTTTAAGATAGTCTATCAAAATTAACTTGGTTTTGAAGGTATTCACGTTAGAGTCTTTGGACAGTTCAAAAGAGCTAAGAAATTTTGTTTTAATTTGAATACTGATGAACTCGTTACTTGGGTTAACCTAAGTATACAGAACGACTTTTGTGGGCTTAAGTATATGCAGAACGTTGGTCGAAGGCTTGGAGTATTCATTAACAGATAAATATATATAGTTTTATTTGGTAAATGCCTGCTATCGTTACTTTTGGAAAAAGTTTGGATCGGGGAGATGAATCGTAAGAATTTGAACTAAGTGGATAAAGAATTGTGTTTCTCTGTTCTACAAACAACAAAATTTGTGCATACAAGGAACTTGATTAAAAGAGACACGTGTCCTATACTGACAGTTGGCGCCAATCTTTTCATCTTGTCCTTCATATAGTTTCATTTTATTGCAAGATTTAATCGTGCGCGTCTGATGTAAGTTTATCAAAGCTTTGATCACCAGCAGTTGGAACAGTAATATATAGTCCATACGTGGCTTTGATTTGAGTTAGTTTTGTACAGACGCTTCATCACGAGTGATCTTTAAAGATACAGTAGAAAGAAGGGGAGTTCAATTTAAACAAGAAACTGATTGTTGAGTGATTCGTAGAGATACACTGTTAAGGGGAGTTTCATTTAAAGCATCGAGAAGCCAGCTTGTTGACAGTGAATACGAAGGTAGTACCTTGCAATATTATATAGGATTTTTCAGAATTTTATACCAAGATGTCATTCGAGGTCATTCATTGCGAGGACGAAAAGGAATCAAGTACTAAACCACCCAAAAGAAACAAAAACTTCATCGTTGTTTAGAAATGTGTATAAACTTGAAGGACAGAAAAATTTTGGTCGGCGCTCATGTAGTATTCGTCTTTTCTTTGGGTGTTGTTCTACTTGTTGGACATTTTGCTATCAAAGCAACTACAACATCAACTGTACATACGGAGACATCCATACCGACTGTCGTCACCTCAGTGCTGGTAAGTTCATATATTGGTCGTGGGTTTTAATAAACAATATTGTGCATCAGATGGTGGTTGACGTCAGTTTGATAAAGTGAGAAATTTACAGATGGTGGTTGACGTCAGTTTGATAAAGTGAGAAAATTATTTTCATTCAAATTATGTTCATGTAGTGGTAGTCTTGTGTCGGTGGCAAATAGATAGGATTTGAAAGATGTCGTTAAAATTTCTTGCTCCTATAAGTATAAGTTCTGAAGTTGACCACCAACTGCTGCCCTGTCACGCTTACTGAAACACGCCAACACTGTTTCATATATATGGCATTATTTATACATGGAATGTTCGTAGAAGCTGTGCATGTGTTTCAAGGGTATAAGTTTTTACCTCTGAGCAATAGATAAGCTTTGTTTGCTAGATTGAATTTCTAACGGAAACTTGAAATCACGCGCCAAATCTAAGTCACGCGAAGATCGGTTAATTAAGCTTGACAGCGCAAGAAATTGCGACTTAATAGTATCAATTAAGACGAAATTCTTTAAATAGGATATATGGAATATATGGTTTTCATATAAATCAAGTGATAACTTTTTGAAATGCTGTTTTGTGGTAAAGGGAAAATTTTCGACAGTTTGTTTACGATATGACTAGATACACTTGATAAATATTGTTATAATAGTTGTTACATACGGGTATCGCCTTCGGATGATTCCTAGGATCCTATTTTTATCCTCATGTTTGAATCGTAACATTTTGAAATTATATGATAACATCGGACGCGGAACATATGGACAACAGATAGTATTGTACGAGTCCTGTGGGTGTTCTATTGGTTAATTGGTCGCTTTAAATGGATGATATTCTAGTATTCGTATAAGACGTCCATGTAAATTTGCCCGATCGTGTTGTTTGATTCAAGCTAACAAAGAACAAGGTCATTTCCATATAGCCATAGGCATAGAATGTTTCATCAGTTTACACCATGATAGAAACGTGTTAGGTTTCAAATTCTAAAGGTAAAATAATGTTTTCCCAAGTTGAAGATTAAATCTGTACAAATATGAGAATTAAATCTAGATTCTTATTACATTTACTACACGTTTTGCTCCAAGTTCCGATATAAAATTTACCAATACTCAATAGAAAGTAAAACCTACAATAAAAACAAGTTGATATATCTACTGGGATTTATTTTTGGACAAAATATTTACCAATACTATCGGTAGTATGATTTCATATTACATTCTACATGTTTTGGATCAAAATTGAAAATTACCATAAATATTCATAGTAAATGAATTATTTAAGCCTTAATCTTCCGGTACGCAAGGTGTTTATAATAAAGTTGAGTAGATAAGCATGGCATTCATTTGACAGCACACGTGTTGTCTATATCGCCACAAATCTTCAAACAAACTGTATTGCCATTTGACCTAGCTAATCTCCCTGGAATTTTCATGTTTTCTTTTGACTTAGTTTGCCTGTTTTTTCTAATAAATTATTTAATTGTGCATGTTTTCCGTTGGCGCCTTGGTAAATCACAGTAAACAAGAATAAAAGCACTTTAAAATCTTGTAAATTTATGGAAACTGGTAGTAGAGCGTCCATGCAGTGTAGGAAGTTTTGTACAACAAGCTGCCGTGGTTTAATTTGTGTCTGCAGAAATCCTTGAAAAGGATTAAAAACTCAAAGCTTTGGACGTAGACCCCGTTGCTCATGCATTAAGAATTTGGCTGGTTTGACAGATAACTAATGTCTGCATACAATTACTTAACTGATGAATGAATCGATATGTACTTATGGACGCCATCACGGCTGACCAGATAAAAAAACTATATATAAATCACTACTCATAGCAACTTGAAAGAAATCGTAGGAACACAATAAAGATTTACAATACAATTTCAGATGGATTATAGGATCAATAAAAGATAAATTGCACCGATTTATGAGATCAATTAACTTTAAACTGTTTTAAGGATATCGATATTGCTTGTGGCCATGCTTTGTTTCCTACCATATACACCACCTTTTGAATTTTCGAGGGAAAATGTATTGTTTTATCAAAGTATCGTTTACGCAGCTGCTGAATCCACCTGTAGACACAAATTTCAAACAGGTCAGCTCAGGACTTCAATATAGATTTCCTAGAAAAACATATTTGAGATGTTTCAAATTTATTGAAAACGTTCACAATGTGATCGCAATCTCCATGGCACGTGTGCCACTGTAAGATACGGCAGTCGTCACAATAAACTTGATGATTTTATCTGATTTGAACACGCGCCGCGGTATTTATCAGGAACGCCCAGTACCAAGTCACATTTGGTATACATCTGAGACATGGCCACGGGCATTCACTGTATAGGTTAATAGGTATAGTATTCTACAATATGCTGCCGTGGTTTGTTCTTGAACTACCTGGAAAAGATTCAAAACACTAGTTTTCGGGCGAAGGCCTCGTCAGGAGGTTGAAGTTTTTAAAATCTCTTTCACTTTCAGGTAGTTCAGACACAATCCATGGGATGGTAGCTAATTGTAGAATATTGCCTACGTTAAATTTGACATATCATGTTTGGTGATATCTTCCTGCAGTTCTTTAAATGCCGGATTGGTTCTAGTTTCATTAACGATGCCTCTTTTTCTGTTTTTGTAGGTTATTCTTAGTGGACTTCTTTCTACATCTCTTGTTTTCAAAAAACAACGATATTTGGTAGGTTTTTTTGTTTCGTATGATTGACAACAGGCTGGATTGGTTGTTTCAATAGTTTGAATCACTTGTGGGTGGGTGTCACTAAGCACTATCGTGCAGAAGATGGGGGTCGACCAGCAGTTATGCCGTTTTCATCATATGTAGTAGTCTTGAATTTGGAGGCAAAAATTCATAGAAATTAAAGATGTAGTCAATCTTCTTGCTCCTATAAGTGTCGACATTCTGAAGTTGACCACCATCTGCTGCCTTGAAGCCAGGGCCTTTTTTAAGAAATCGTTAGTGGGGGGCCATCATCGAAAGGGGACGTAACAAGTAGGTGGTGTATTACAGGTGTGGGAGGTGAAGGAGGGTCTGGGGGTCCTCCCCAGAAATTTTTGTATTCTTGAGTCTCTGTGGCTTGATTTCCTGCATTTTCAGAGACAATTTTTGATATATCCTATCTAAACGGAGCCAGGTTTTGTTGTGAGAATACCATAACTTGCTTATACTTTGGACAAAACCTGGGGGCTGGGGGGGGGGGGGGCTTTGGCCACTCCAGCACATTAGTTAAAAAAGGCCTTGCTTGAAGCGCTTACTGAAAGCAACCAATTGACATTTCTATTCATCTTTTTCTAGATAATCATTACCATTATTTTGTCAACCGCATCAGGCATACTCTCTGCTATTGGCGCAGTACATTATGGTATTACAGTATCCAACCGTCTTACGGCACTCTCCGACTGTATGTACACGAGCTTTCAACGTCTTTGCGCATGCTCGGTGGTGACGTCATCCTCAAGAATAACGTATAATTTCGAGAATACAGTCAGTTGTACTATTATCACCACACATCTCCGCGAGGTGGCTTATGGGATGTGTGGTGTCTATGCTGTCACATTTGCATCTTGCTTTGGTGCCGCTGTTTATGCGATATTGCTGGCGCACAAACATGAGATTAAGAAGGTGAGAGGTGCTATTCAGAGTTTCGAACGAATATATATATATATAACGACCAATAATTGATTCATTGCTCTAGACTAAACTAAGTGTATTTTCACTGGATAGTTCTAGCACCCTCGATCTCAAGCATTCTTCCTAGACATCCAGCGAAAAAGTTGGACTCTAACTAACACCGCAGGTTATCTCCGCGTGTTTCTGTCGCCTTCTGCGCTAACACTGGACCAATAAAGGATTGCCTGTTTACACAATCTCTAGGGAGAACAGTTTACTGAATGATAGAGCTATCCAGTAATAATAAAGTTAGTTAAGTTTAGGTTTCTTCCTGTAGTAAAACTGGAATAATAGGGGATGATGCGACTGAGGTGAAATTATAATCAGACAACTGCATATTGCAGGAATCAAACCCCGGTAGCTGAGGTGAGAGGCACGTGTACTAACTATTTGCACTTGTTTCAGATAAAGAGTGCGCAGCAACAGGAGTACATTACATCTGAGAAACCCGTCAAAGAAAAACAATCCTTGGAAGAACACTCCGCTGACATTTTACCTGGGGACAGCAAGAAATCTGTGTTACCGTGGCAACAAGATGTTGCGACACAAACTGCTTCACGTAGCACCGGAAATGACGCAAACTGTCGTCATCAATGTCGTCATTTTGTCGAAGTGACTGTACCAGACACTAGCAATGATTTTGTCGTGAATATCACCAAGAGTCGAGACCCACCCCCTCCATACTGTGAGACGGTTTATACTTGAAGTGAAATCAAATGAAATTTAAATGAAGCCTAGCCTGCGTGCCGTCCCAGACTCCCACGCAGGACAGCTGCTGGGACTGCACGCAGCCTGTACGCACGCTATCCCGTACGCATATCATGTTCATTTTTAAGCCTGTTTGCCCGATTTTCCACTTCAACCGTATCTTACCGAAACGTAGCGTATATTTCTTTGTTTTCTGAGCTTTAGGGTGGAACTAATAACTTTGACACACAAGAAAATTCCACGATACGGCTGAAGTGGACAACAGGCATTTTCCATTCCAAACGTATCGTAATAAAACATATACGTAGCATATTTCTTCGCTCTGGGAGAACCAGATCAGAACTAATGACATTGAAGGCTAGACGCCACGGAGAAAGAGGGTCGATATGCCTCAAGACTGATTTCCATACAGCCACAGTTTATATTTCATTTGTTATAGAATTTATTAATATGTCGACCTGATAAACAAAGAATTTATCGTAAATATATTGAGTCGACTATCCTTTGTAAATATTAAAATAATTGTACTTAAAATAGTCTATGAAAGATGTAGTTGTGTTGTTATTGCGCGGCTTTATAAATTATCAGGTTTAAACTATTGAATTATAGAAATGCTGTTAATTGTTCTGTAATGGAACGACCTACAGGATGAAAATTTCCCATTAATTTTCCCATTTTCAACCAGTTGTATTTCATGATATATACTTTCTAAGATGAATTGAACTGCCGTAAATCGTTTTATAAAGGGATTTAGTATAATCCAAGATTAAAATAATCGGTTTTGGGACAGCCGGCACTTTTACCCAGTAGGAAAAGCCGTGGTGTATATGCTTCATTGTGATTGGGCAAAATGTAACCGGGTGATTCAAAGTATAAACTTTGACAGTGTCAATGGCGAAGTCTTTATGCTTTCACGGACAAGTATTATTGTATAAAATCTATGAAACTCGGCTAGTTTTGGTCCAGGAAAGACCTTCTTTTAATGGTATTTATCGCAAGGCAACGAATGATGTCTTTAAAAGCGAGAAATGGGTAAGTTTTATGTACTTTTCATAGACTTTAGAACAGCATGTTCGATTTCAAAATTCTTGCTCGCCTGGCTAGCTTGTAATAAACGCAGCAACTTCGCCCGCTTTTACCAAACGAAGAAGGAAAATTCTGAACGAAAAAGCTTTGTATGTAGTACGAATTAAACCTGGAATAGCTAATCCGATAAAGCTTTTTGAATACAGTCAAAATATTGTTGTTCAGACGATTTAGCATGCTTGTCTTGACTGTTGTTCGCGTGTCCCATATTGGAATTTGTTCGGAAGAATATTGGAGCAATGAATACTCCTAGGCCATACCAACTTAGCGGTATCCGGTAGGAGACTATGAAGCCCACTGCTATCCAAGCTTTAAAGACGCTGTAAATATATGCAACCTTGGGCTTGGATGCCCAACACTTGACCTTTCGAGCGAAGGCTTAAGGCGCTGCTACACGTCTACACTATGCAACTTCTCTTGCAACTTGTCTCGCAATTTTGTTGCGACACAAGTTGCACGCGAAATTTCAAAGTGTAACATGCCTCGCAATCATGATGTCCCGCAGCATTTTTGTTGAATCACGTTCTACTTTTCGGAACGATTGCGGCAACGCTGCAACGCATTTTTGAAGCATTGCACAGTGTAACATACCTTCATGCAACTTGTCTCGCAATGTTTACTCACTGAAAAGACCACTTTCATAATTCAGATGAGTTTTAATATTCTTTTATGTGCATCTTAATAAGCCTCATTGACCTCGTTCAGGTTAATAAATTCTATTCAATTCAGTCACAGACACGAGGCTGATTAAGATGCACATGAAGAAATATTTAACTCATCTGAATTATGAAAGTGGTCTATGGCTTCCTATTGGCTCCTGGCTGACAATTTGGCGCCAAACGGTAGCAGTCGTGGTTTTTATGCTATTTTTAACCATGTTCATTGCAAGTTGCATGAAATATATTGTTCAGTGTAACATACAGTGTAGCTTGCAATGCAACGCTGAAATTGTTTTTCCTAACATTGCGAGACAAGTTGCATAGTTTAACAGCGCCTTAGAGCTCAGGAGAGTTGGAAGGAAAATGTAAAATAATAATTCTGACGAAAAGTCCCTCGCGCGAAATGCCGACAAGTGTTTGAACTTTTTAGGCATACGACTGCCAGCCAACACTCGAGGTTTTCCTATAACTACTGGGTGAAAAAGAAATTGGGCGAACAAATCTAATTGTCTAATTGTTACTAGAATAAACGTCCATACACACAACAATAAATTTGACAATTATATTTATTTTTATCAGGATAGGTTCAATTTTATTACAAAATTCAAATAGTATGCGACACAAGGCGCTTTACACCGCGCAAGTTTTACACCACTTTGCAACGCAACATGTTTCTGTCAGATTTACAAAAGTAGTCGAGGGTGAAATCTGATAAGCCCGTTTTCAGACGTCGAATTTTCAATGTGCCGAATCTAATGTTTCTCCAACGCATGTAATGCAAATTAGCGCGAAGAAAGAGTTTAGACTAGCTCATTAGCATAAGATTCGGCACATGCATTGCAATTAGATGCAGGAAAACTTGCCCAATGTATCGCGGTCCTTAATCTTATTTACATGTTTTAATTCACGACTATGCTGATTGAAGCATTACAATACAGTCAAAACTCATCTAAAGGTTTGGAAATCAATGCGTTTTGGCCAATAACCTCAACCAAAGGCCTTGGGAAGGAGTCAAAGCCCAACATAAAAACAATTTTTTTGAAGGAGTTTTGACTCTACGAGATTTTAGAATGTGATTCTAAATTCTAAAAATGCGACAAAACCATTTACATGAAATTTGACCATGCAATAATAACGAATAATATAAGATATTTACAAATTTTGTATTAAATAATATCTGTACAAATATGGGGGATTTGAATACTCTTAGGGTGGATTGACGCAGCTTACGTTTACAGTATACAATAAACATGAGCTGCCTTTGAGGTGAATGGTGAAAGTAAGGTGAAATCTCGCCTGACAGATGTTGGTCTTTAGACAATGACGTCATTGAGACGTCATAATTATGTCACGTGATTTCTGTCATCACCGAAGTTCAAACGTAGACTAAGCGGCTACGTTAAATTCAAACAGATTTAAAAATATAGCTAGTTTGTGTCTGTTTTTTCAAATGGTTTAGCTATTTCACAAAGATAAAGAATTAAAGATTATCTGACATTTACCATGATATTTTATGTGAGTCATATTACATCTGTCAGGCGAGTGGAATATGATTTCCCGTATGATCCAAACTTATGGAAAGTTAAAATAAAGAGAGAAAAACAAAACAAAGTTGACTATCTAGGGAGAAATTTACTACAAAAAACCACTAAAATTAGGTTTTCATTCAACACAAAAATCGCGCGAACACTACTAGCGTTTATAGCGCAATCACTTGCGTTTTAAAGTTTTGAAAAGAAAAAAATGTAAAAAAAGTCTAGAAAATGTTTACGAAAAGCGAATGAAGTGAAAGACTGGTAAACTATTGGGTTTTCTACAGGAAATGACGTGTGTTACTATGGTTACTACATGGCTACCATCTGTCTATCTGATTACTATAAAGAACATGGAATTGTATTGTAGTATTCTGCACAAGGGAGGATTTATAACTTAGCCTTGCGCTTAGCCAATAGGACGGTTTCATACTGCCAAGCTTTCTTTGCTATAAATGCTATTATCACCATGTTTGTCTCCTTTGAATGACATTACCATGACTGTCTCCTAACATTACTTTGACCAACGTCTCTTTGGTAGTGTAAACAGTCCCTTGTAATCTCGTTAGCTCACAAAAGAATCTCATTTCTTTAACAGAACTTCGTGCGTCAAAGAGAACGAAAGTTACAAGGTTCTGTCTTCGCCGAGCACAGTAGGTGAAAATCTATTTGGAAGCGTCCAAGTGGTCAAAGTATATATGATATATTGCCCAGCAATAAATCCCCCCGATGTTGACTACAATACAATTGTTTCCTGAAATTCAGGCTTGCGGTATTAATTGGTAAGATGCGCACATCAACCATATGCGCTATAACGGCACATGCATTTTACAGGTGGTCAGGTGGACATGAATCTATACATCTAAACGTGTTTTACAATAAATAGAAAGTGGATATAACATGATGACTAGAGAATAATCTAGTTCTTTACGAAAACAGCATCTCTTAATACGAAATTTAATATATTGCTAGCGGATCTCTGTCATAAATATTTCAAATATATAATTTGGTTTCCGTAGATCAGACCGAACTGACATTTCTATCCAACATTGGATAGTAAATACAGTATATAAAAATATTTCTATTCGTGTAGTACTTGCCAACAAGCATTGTGATTGGGTAGTTTGAATGAGATCACGGTCGTTGTCAACAAGTTGTTTCGACAACACAATCTTCGTCCTGCAGCTGTAAAACAAAAATGAACAACGTTTAAAACATTTTTTATTGTGTTTCATTCATACAATTAATGCCCACTGCATAACATTAGGCTTTAGTGATAACAATACAGAATGTTCCATTGACATTCGTCTTTTCATTGTATCCTTATCAATTTTATTCAGTGAAGTGCGAGTTGGGCGATGCAGTTCTTTGACTTGAAAAGTGTCTTATGACGTCATCATCACATGACGTCATCATCGCATGACGTCACCTTACCTTGCGTCATTCTATTAACATATAAAATCTGTGAAATTTGCTATATTACTCCTAAACGTACCGGTATTTTATCGGGATCTTTTAGCGCCCCTGGAGCTGGTGACACTGCAATAGACGACAAACGCGAATTAGTATGAATATCAATAATTTGGTAGATGGTAAATTACCATGCGCATGCTTGTATACAAAGTATATAACAATTAACATACGACTTACATTTTTTACCCAATCCTTGAACACCACTATCTTGGCTGTCACACGAAGTATCAACACTAAACGAAACAAGACAACATTAGATAAAGATGTTCATCATTTTCATCCGATCACAGTAATGTGAAATTCACAATCGTTATTAACCATTTGAAAATAGCACTCACCTTCCATCTTGATTGACAGCTTTCGGAAGAAACGGTATTTTTTCACTATCTAAATACAGTCGACTGTTTTTCGGAGTCTGCAATGAAGGGAAGATGTATAAAATATTAAAGAATGCAAAACTATAATGATATAGTCCTAACCATGTGATGACAACAGGGCTCACATTGATAATACTTCTGTTTAACTAAAGTGATTACCCTGGGAAAGCAAACACTTACCATTCCTACACCACGATCAGACTCCTTACTCGTTTCTACAAACACAAAAAAAGTAGTTCAGTTTGATGCTAAATTCCACACCAATCAGGTTTATGAAGTTCAGACGGTTGCTGTGCCATGGACTTCAACACATACACTTCAACTCGGGTACAATTTTGAAGTCTACTCCAAACCTCATTTTGGAATCCGAAATATTCTCAAAAACATTCATTTACCTTCATCAATAAATTTCTTTACAATCTGATGATGTTTGGTAGAGAGCTCACTGACTTCAGTGCTGACTGTATCAGGATAAGTTCTTGAGTTATAGTATGGATTACCATTCTCTTTGGTCTGAGTGCGCTTCTTGTGTCTTCGACATCTGTAGAGATATAAAAGAACCGGTCAGAGACATACGCATTTATGTAGGTATGTTGGGTATTGATAAATATTCATAAAATGTAAAATAAAACGGTGCTAAGGCCGGTGCTACAACAAGGAGGTGGATGGTGGACGACACGGAACAGAGAAGACCCGATGAGGATGGAGATTCGAAGGTTGAGATGGATCCTTAGAGTTTTGCTGAAGAACTAGATAAGGAATGAAGAGATCAGAAGATGCGGGGTGGTAGACATTGCAGAGAAGGTGAGGGAAGCAAGGCTGAGATGGTATGGAACGTAATAGGAAGAGATGAAGGAGAGCCGGAAACATTATGAACACATAATTTTAGAGCCGGTCAGAGAAATGGAATGAAGGGATCAGAAGAAGCTGTGGGGTAGTAGACATTGCAGAGAAGGTGTAGTAAGTAAGGTTGAGATAGGATGAACATGTAATAAGAAGAGATGAAGGAGAGCCGGGTAAGATTATGAATACAGAATTTAGAGCCGGTCAGAGAAATGGAATGAAGGGATCAGAAGAAGATGTGGGGTGGTAGACATTGCAGAGAAGGTGAAGATGTGGGGTGGTAGACATTGCAGAGAAGGTGAGATGGTATGGCCATGCAATAAGGAGAGACGAAGGAGAGCCAGTCAGACACATCATAGAGCTTGAGATAAAGAGGAACAGAGAACGGGGGAAACCAAAGTAGAGTTGGATGGACTGTAAGATCTAAATATCAAGGATCTGACGAAGGATATGAATAGGGACAGAGAAGTGCAGAGGACAAAAATCCAACCACCCGATTACGAGTCAATCTGGAACTAAATCTGGGTATTGTAAAAAGATCTAAATATCAAGCAACTGACGGTGAACATGACAAGGGACAGAAACGCAGCCAAACACGGAGCAGACTGAAACTAGAGCTGAATAAAAGTGACATTGTAACTATCCTAAGTGCTACAAAGCTCTTACTATGGATAACGACTTACCCGCTCCAACAAACAAACATGACTAGAATACACAGAACCAACACACTGATAATACAGCCGATAATTATTCCTTTCTCAATGTCGCCTGTGTTAGGTTTCTTTGGCTCATCATTCGACTTCGGAGGAACTAGAAATGGCAAATTATCAGTAAATATTTTGTGCTTTGTGTAGTAAACATCTACATGTAGTAGTCTTGTAATATGTGGAGTCAAATATATAGAATTGCGTGGAGATTTAGTTGTTTGCTTGCTCCTGTAAGTATCAACATGCCTGAAGTTGACCTAGCCATCTGCCATCTCGAAACCCAGAGTTGCAAAAAAGCTGCGGGCCAGTGGCGTAACTTTGATATGTTAAAATGTCGTTTTCTGACCATCAGTATTCTGTAACATCTTCCCCCAAAGTTCAGGAAATGGCATTTCAGAGACTCTGACATAACATTACGCCACTGCTGCGGGCGTGCGGGTACCGCCTGCGAGGAAGGTTTACTGGCATTGAGGAAGGTTGAAAGTGAAACGCTGAATATAACCTTACAAAGCAGTAAGTACTAAACTAGCCAGTCTAGTATTAGTAGCAACAGTCCGCATTCAGTCAAACTAGCAGCACTGCAATGGCCAACTGGCAAACCTACCCAGGCAAAAGCCTGCATGAGGAACGTTGGGAAAACTTAAACTCTGCTGACAACTCTGCTGAAACCCAGCAACAACATTAATGGTAAAAACACCATAAACAAACCTACCTGTAGGTATGTTGCTAGTATCAATGATACAATGTCCGTTCGGACTTTTCCCAACAGAGTTCTCAGCACTTAGATAAACCACAAACTTGGGATCTCTTTTAACGTTCTCCATTTTAAATGAATATGACTTGCTCAATATATTGATATCCATTTCACTTTTCATCGTCTCGTTTTCTGCACCATGCCACATAATATTGTAAAGACGAATCTTGCCGTTCGGTTTTGTTGGTTTTCGCCATGTTACCACAACCATAGATCCAAGTATGTCGCAGGTTATCTCACTTGGAGGGGTGCCTGGCTCTATAACATAGAGGTTAGGGATTGTTATTAAAAGCAGATATTAGAGCTATTTATTTACAAGGGAAAATTGACTTGACTAAAATTGGCCTTATTTAGTCGCTCTTGTATTAATGGTAATCTCCTTCTTGAAGCCATGCTGAAACTACCTATATTCAGGAAACATTGTTTCCTATCCATGTTTCCCAAAGGTGGGCGAACCCAGAAACATTGTTTCCTAGCCATGTTTCCCGAAGGTGGGCAAACCAGGAAACATTGTTTCCCATCCATATTTCCCAAAGGTGGGCGAACCCAGAAACATTGTTTCCTAGCCATGTTTCCCAAAGGTGTGCAAACCAGGAAACATTGTTTCCCAGCCATGTTTCCCAAAGGTGGGCAAACCAGGAAACATTGTTTTCTAGCCATGTTTCCCGAAGGTGGGCAAACCAGGAAACATTGTTTCCTAGCCATGTTTCCCAAAGGTGGGCAAACCAGGAAACATTGTTTCCTAGCCATGTTTCCCGAAGGTGGGCAAACCAGGAAACATTGTTTCCCATCCATATTTCCCGAAGGTGGGCAAACCAGGAAACATTGTTTTCTAGCCATGTTTCCCAAAGGTGGGCAAACCAGGAAACATTGTTTTCTAGCCATGTTTCCCAAAGGTGGGCAAACCAGGAAACATTATTTCCTAGTCATGTTTCCCAAAGGTGGGCAAACCAGGAAACATTGTTTTCTAGCCATGTTTCCCAAAGGTGGGCAAACCAGGAAACATTGTTTTCTAGCCATGTTTCCCAAAGGTGGGCAAACCAGGAAACATTGTTTTCTAGCCATGTTCCCCGAAGGTGGACAAACCAGGAAACATTGTTTCCTAGCCATGTTTCCCGAAGGTGGGCAAACCAGGAAACATTGTTTCCTAGCCATGCTTCCCAAAGGTGGACAAACCAGGAAACATTGTTTCCCGGCCATATTTCTCAAAGGTGGGCAAACTACGAAACATTGTTTCCCAGCCATGTTTCCCAAAAGTGGGCAAGCCAATAAATAATATTTCGTAGCCATGTTTCTCGAAGGTGGGCAAAATGGGTTTCTGAATTTGCTTTCTTCTGCCAAATTCGTATTTTACCAAAGCGACAATAAAAGCCGCACTGGACTGCAACGAAACTGCTTAACATGCAAATATCGCCTAACATAGGTACACAAGCCCGGTACTCACTTTTCTCCGGTAAACTACATAGCTCCGACTCCGGTAGCCTAAATGTATTTATTCCTGGATGGCGACGAAATACAGTCCTAATTTGAACATCATAAATCTCGCCTGGTAATACACCGTGTATCGTCACGTTGAAATGCTTCGTCCGAATAGTCTCGGCTTCGCTTGATCCCCGGTTATAAATGTTGTATTTGACTTCGAATTCTGGCACGTGTTCCGTTGCTTGTTCCCATTTAACAGCGATAGCAGTCGAGTTGAGTGTAGGTTCACATGAGATATTCATGCGTGGCTCGTATGTGTAGTTTGATGTTCCGAACATTGTATGGTTCAGTTTCTTTGGGACTAAGGAAATTAGACATGATTAGAAAGATTAGATTCATATAATCAAATATTAGAAGTCAAATAATCTGGCCCATCTTGCGTTTTGTATGCTGTATGCAAACCAGTCTTTATATTGACAGAGACATGCCTGCATATTTTATTTTTGTGCAGGTTAGCCAATCTCCAAATGGAGATAGACTTATGCAAGCACAGCCGTGGGGCTGGGGACGAGAATGGGTTCTTAAACGATACTCCAAGTGTACGACTCAGGGACAGATTCCCCTTAAAACCTGGCTCAAATTCTAGTTGTTAGCCAGTAAATCCAAATTTTTGCAGTTGGCTTGTAACTCCAGAATTGTTAATTCAACTCAGTTTTGAAGTGCACATTTTCAATTTGGAGTTAGCCCCATAGACTATGGAGGTAGCGTCGCTTCATGGCTCCCTGATTTCTGCAGCCATGGACAGAGATATACTGCCACTCTATTGCATCTGTCACCTTGATGTGGTTCCCACCATCAAAACCGAAATGAAACCAAGCTTAAACTACCAACTAAAGAAATTCCTCAAATATACTTACCGTTTCTGGCCAATAGAATAATTTTAGGTCTACCATAAGTCATTCCAGAATCAAACGCAACCACGCTAATAACATACTCCAAATTCATCTCTGCAAGTAACAAAATAGAAAACACAATATGAGCTATATTTCATGAAGTTATCGGCGGGTGATGGATATTAAAGGCTTATTAACCGAGCGTTAAAAACAGAGGTCTGATATTTCACAGTACAGACCGAACAAGCGAGGTCAATAATCGGTTTATTATATGGCTGAACTAAGTCTGTGGCATATGCTTTTCGCGCGAATTAAATCGGCTATCGTCAGTTTCACTGGGTAACAACATACGGTAGGCATGGATGCTCAATCAAAAACAATTTGGTTGTTTGAAACTTTTTATCTGTAAATTTTAACGACACACAAGTTTGCAAGGGTGAAATATCTAAGAAAATAATGATGCACAACTTATGATAAACGACATCCGGGACACCGGCCCAGATACGGAAAATACGGACCACGGTCCGGATATGGGTTTTTACGGACCGCTTGTCAACCAATCAGAATAGAGAATTTTGTCATATAATAAATGTCAGTATATACCAACCTATATTTTTCAAAACGTAATCAAACGCCGTCTCATTTTTGATGACCTTCACTTCCTCACCCATGTAATCCCACATGAACTTGTATGTCAACTGATATCCTTTGATATGCGCCTTGGGTGGGGGTGTCACGCTTAACACAATACTGCTCTTGTTGATATTTTTAATAATGACTGTCGGTGCTGGAATAACAGCTAAAAAAGAAAAGTATTTTTCATATCTGGTGATGGTAGTGATGATGATGACTATGGTGGTGGTGGTGGTAATGATGGTGGTGATGACGATGGTGGGTGATGGTGGTTGGTGGTGTTGGGTGGTGATGATAATCGTGGCGATGATGATAGTGATGACGATGATGGTGAAGATGATGGTGGTGGTAATGATGGTGATAATATAATGGTGAATGAAAATTTCCCTAACCTCCAACAGATGTTTTTGAGATAACCCTCGACGTTTCTTCCTTAAATGGTCCCAACCCTGCTGTAGTTCTCGCTGCAATCTTCACAATATATTTCTTTCCTGGGACAAGATTCCTCAATGTTGTAGCGTAGAGGTTTTCGGTTACAATATTTTTCTTTCCTGGCACAAGATTCATCAATGTTGTAGAGTGGAAGTTTTTGGTTATAGTCAGGTTGTGTTCCTTGCTTTCACCTTCAATAAAATACTTTACTTCGTAGCTAATGATCAGACCATTACGCTGCATTATGAATGGGGGAAGCCATGTGATATCCAGGGTCTAACAATGAATAAAAAGGTTTTGCGCCTGTTAGATATATCCCAAATCTTTACCAAAATACCGCAAGTGTGACAAACTGTTTGTGTAACTTGGGATAGAACTATTACCCTTACAATTAAATACAATAGTGTGTAAATTTTGTAAGGTTACGGTGGGACTTACCCCGTACGAGTAGCTTGTCAATATTACTTCATTTGGCGTGTCAGAAGGTCCTGAAAAAAGCACAATTAAATCATTTAAAACGTAATGTAAAGTTTTGTCGTATTGCATTCTACTCTTTCATATGGGTGGGTTTCACTAAGCGCCATCGTGCAGCAAATGGTGTCGAAACGCTTACTGAAAACAACTTCTATTCATCTGTTCTGTTCTGTTTTGTTTTGCTTTGCTTTGCTTTGCTTTGCTTTGCTCTGCTCTGCTCTGTCCTGTTCTGTGTCGTGTTGCTTTAAAAACATCTCAAACAACTCACTTGTTTCCAAAGTCCTGACGAAAAAAGCACTAGACCTGCCTCGAGCTCTATGATCAGCATACAATTGCACATAGATTCCATAATCTGAAAACGGTCTCAATGAATCCACAACAAGATGCGTCGCATGTCTCTTCTGTATAACTTGTTCAAAGTCAGAATTCGTCACGTAGTCCTTAATATGGACCACAAAGAAGACAGTGTTGTAACCTGGAGGGATTTCCCATGTGATATTCACCTTCGTGGGAGACAAGGCGTAACCTCGGACATTACGTGGTGGATCCATTTTATCTGTATTAGGAAAGAAAAAAATTTGTGTTGAAATCAGAGAAAATAGGAGAACAGGGTTGAAATGATGATATATAGACAAGCGTGTGATGTTTGTTCGTTCACGGCAATCAGTTTTAATATCAGGCATGTTTTTGCTCGCCATTCTGGTTTAAGTAAAAGAATGTAATCCCCAGTTGAATTGCATTCACGACTCAACGGGTTATAACGCCATGTTACGAGTCACGAATATTTCTCTTTGATCTTGACCCCAATCCTGACCCAATTCCTAACCCTAACCCTATTGTGTGCGTAACATGAACTTAGAACCACTCAACGTTTCGACACTCCAGTCTAGTGTCTTTGTCAAGGATGATCTCTAAAAGCACTTTAGTAGCCTCCTCAGAGCTCCTTCCTTATGGCAAGGGGGCATTTTACATATAACATATATACTGGCTTTGCTTTCTCCCCCACTCACACAAAAAATTGGCCCCACTCCCTGGGCCCTTTGATACATTGGGTCGTTTACAGAGTAAATGATTTGTCTGTATTTTAACGAAATATGTTTTTTATATAGTTATTAGTTACATTTTTAAGTTTTTTTTAAAACATTGAAATACTATTGGCTTGGCAATTTCAGAGCTCCAGATTTCAAAATTTTCCCGGGAAAAAACTTCCCCGGACCCCTACAGGGCTCGCGCCTTCAGCACTCAGATTAAGGGACCTTTTTCACAAATGGCCCCCCACTTAGAAATCCTTAAAATATGCCCTGACTCCAGGGATGACGTCATCCGCCAACAAGGTGAAGATAGTCTTGTGAAAGACAGTTACCGTCATCCCTATTCAGAGCATGATTACCTATATTCACATGCCACGTTTCTAGGCAACGCCCATCTGTCGTGAGCAGGTCAGACTCGCCCATGTGAAATAGTCTGCATTTCTCTTATCTGAAAATAGGTCTTTACTGACTTCAACGATATATCGACACTATTACATCTGTCACCTTGACATGATCGATGTGCTAAGCAATCACTCACCTATGACATTCACAATTGTCTGATCAATACTTGACCCATATTTATTCTCAATTTCACATTGATACACTCCTGTGTTTTTGAATGCTACATTATTCACCACCAATCTATGTTCTGTGCCGTTTCCATGGAAACTTATTCGGGAATGATTGGCAATCACTCGGCCATCTTCGTACCACGTGACCGATGGTGTAGGATTACCATTGACGTGGCATGTTAGGACTAATCTCTTTCCTTCCCTTAGTTCTGTTTTTTCTGGTAGTCTTGTTGTAAAACTGGGTGGAGCTGAAACGTGTTAAACATAGAATACTTAGCTAAAGCCCATTGATGCAGAGACATTGTTTCCTGGCTATATTTGCCGACTTCAGGTGGTCAAACCATGAAACATTGTTTCCGCAATATAAATCTTGGGAGACACTTTTGCAGTCACTCATTGTAGTGACTTATTTTTAACATTCTGCAAAAACCTATTGTTAAGTTAACATAATATTAAAAAAAGATTTCTCACCTCCAACAGATACACGAACCGTTTCCTCCACGCCATCCGTTGCTAGGCAACGATATTGTCCAGCATCTGATTGTTGTACTGAATCAAATACGAGATTAACATATCCCGCGCCAGTCACAAGCTTCCTTGTCAACTTGCTCCAAGCAACAGAGGATTTTTGGGAACTATATTGGATACATTCGACCACCAGTGGACTTCCAACCGTAGTATGGATAATTTTCCCAGGATAAATATGGACACTGGTCTTCGATGCAGCTGAATATAAAAGGTAGGATAAAGTAAGATATACGATTTATTCATGATGTTGGGATAAGTCATGCCATGTGCCCTTAAACTACAAATAGTATATTTGATGATTTTAAACAATTTTGTTGGGTGAAAACCCGACAGCTGCATGTTACCTTTAACCAAGAACAGTTATTGCAAATTCCCACAGAAACTTTACACGATAAAATTTTGCACTCTTCCGAAACGGCCAAAACGCGCACATAACACCTCGCATAACGCAGTCAATCCTCGCAGTCAATCCTCGCACAGAACGCGGCACAAAATACAGAACGCAACCTGGCCGCGGTCAGAACGCGGTCATGCACACAAAACTCGTTCGAACCGCGAACGCTACCTGACCTCGTTTGGTCTACAACACGCTCTATCCTTCCACAAAATGCGACTTCGTGTTGCACGAAACGTGCAACCTCGTCTAAATCTCGTGCTACATTGATGCTTAGCCAAAACGCGCTAGAAATTCTCCATGTAATGCTTCAATGTTTGACTTTTTCAAATCAGTCATTTGACGTACTATATATGTTATAGAATCATGAGCCAAAATAAAACTGGTTGCATTTGCTTCTGTTTCTTTCCATCTTTCGACTATCAGTACTCGACGTCTTAAAATATGACAAAATAGTAAATATAAGAAGACAACTTACATTGCCCAAAAACTTTCACTCCACGACTTGTGATGAATTTATATTCATTCTGAGCCCGACAAGAATAATTCCCATTATCAGAAACTCTGTAATCCTTTATCCGTAATACTCCAGAGGACAGAACCTCTAGCCTGCTATCTCTAGACGCATTCAGCACGATATTGTCCTTGAACCATGTGTATTTTACTGGTTGGTTGGTGCCCACACTACACTTTAATCTCACAATATTGTTGAACAGGGCTGGACTTGATAAATGTACCGAAATATTCTGTAGATCTAAGGAGAGAACAAATTGTTATTAGAAATGTTGATTAGATGGAATTATTGGCTATATTGGGCCCTAAATCTTAAACAAAGCATGACAAGTTTATCAGAAAAGTATTTGTAAATCTAATAAGTAGAGAACAAATTATTATGCTGTTGTTTTACTTGTAGCTTGAGAGTTAGTAATTTGTTTACTCTTGCACAAGTTGTTAAAGCTCAGGCAAATTTTCTGAGTCCCACACAGGGCCTCATTAAAAATATTGATTAGATATAGAATTGATTGTATAAGTTATACCGGCCAATAGGATTGCAGGTTTTATAGAAATCTATTTCAACATTAAACTCATTTCATCTCCTTAGATTGAATCGGGAAACGTTCCACTTTATTATCCTGGAATGACTTGACAAAGATTAGGTTTGGGATTAGGGTTGGATTAGGTTTGGGATTAGGATTGCCAGGATTATAAATAGTTTAAATGTAGAAATTGCTGAATTGAAATTGAGGATGTTAACCAGCAATTTTTCACTTCCTGATCGATCGAATGACATATCAACATAATAGTCACATACTTTTGTTTGCGAGTCCAAAGAGTTTGTGAGAATTTGACGAAATTGCAACTGAATCATATTATGAACTTCATAATCAAGCATTATTATTCATAACAAATCGCAGATTCTTTGCCAGAAACCCTTACAGTATCCTAGCCACATCAACATGCTGAAAGAGGCACTTATCTTGCGGCTCCCTTGAAGTTTCTTAAAACGTCGAGCACGAGAATACAATCAGATTAAACTTAAACCACCAACGTAGCATTTGAGTAAAGATCTCGACATTATCTGTATGCATAATCGGAAAAAAGTAGGGAAGGCTTTCGTTTGAGTTCTTACATGCGCGCAGTCATTTCCATAACCAAAGCGCATTTTAATTTCTTGTTGGTTTGCACAGTGACAAATATAATTGTTTGGTTTTGTAGAAAATGTTAACGTTTGTTTATTCATCAAACATTCGACTGGTAAGCCCGAGTCTTAAACAGTATTCTTCACACATCATCAGTGCATTTATAATTTTCTTATTTTACAATGCGCATGCATACTTAAACAAATAGATACATGTATATCATGATATGCCAAAGACATATAAATAATAATATCGTTATATTTTATATTGATTTTCTTCTATAGAGACTGCTTAGTATAAAATCTGCGACGATAATCCTCCTATCAATAGCGTGAAATACTCGGACTAATGGCGAAAAAAAATGCGTACTCGTTATCAGAGCCAAAACAAGGTGTGTCGGCGATGAGAGGGTCACGTTGGGGCCATGGGTGGGACCAGTTGTGCCATATCACCTACGTGTGGCTTGAAGTACTTTTAAGGCAATACTTCAAAACGTTCGTGTCATATACAGTACATGTTCGTCACGTCTCTTTCTAAGACAGAAAACTCTTTCGTGATGGCACCAAATATCCTAAGTGTTCTCTTTAATGAGAGCTATTATACAGCATTATCCCCCTACGCTTGCAGTTATGATGAGTATTTATTAAAAATTAATAACTATGTGACTGCAACCTATCATTTTGTAATTAGTGGTCAAAAAGAGCGAGATATTTGGATCAAACGTCACACCATATTCATGGATGTATGCATGGTGCGTTGACGTGTTTCATTTTCCCCCAACGTTATACTGCACCATTTATTGTCTTGCATATGTAGGGATGTATGCATGATTCTGATACGTATATGTTGTTTGGATTGTGTTGTTGTTGGCTTGTTGCATGAGAAATTCATCGCACTGGTAAAATCTAAACACATTACAACCTAACTGTAATAATTAAATAATAAAGATTTTACGAAAGATCATATGCGAACTAAACTCAATTCTTTTATGGTTAATAAACTGCATAAAGGCAATCGTGAGGCCAGAGGGCGTGTAGTTATAAGTGTTCTGTTATTCGTAGCATCTAGCAGCTGCATGGCTATATGTGTTTTGAAAACGTTCTGCAAAGTACCACTTAGTTATCACCAGGTCTCATATAAGCCACTGGCATTGACACTACATGATCATATACGTTTGCACTGCATATAAGTTTATCATTTTTATAAATATGCAATACACAAATAGCATTTTTGTGTTAAAACATCAGTCATTATGAACTGAGAATCAATTATATCTTAGCCTCCGGTTATAGCCACAACTCTAAAGACTTTCAATATTGAATGTTAGCTCTATTTCAAAGAAACAAGGAGTTTGGGCCAAAATTATTTTTAAAAAAATGGCAAGTTGCTAAGCCAACTAAACAAGGAAGTTATCTCTTTGGCACACCCCACGTTAAAGGGAGCTCTAATTTACGACAGGAAAGTTTAAATCTTTTAAGTCTAAACCTGTTCAGCAAACAATGCAAGTATACTGTTCGGATTTTAATGATTTTCAAGTTCAAGATATTCAACTCTTATCTGTTGATATAACAACATACCAATATACATATTGGTTTTTAAGTAATTCAGAATTTCTAGAGTTCTTAAGCTAGACGGCTCAATTACAAAACCGATATCTTTACCACAGCAGCCCGAAGGCATACTAACACGTGCAGTATAAGATGATAAGTTCAGAGTTGCATAACAATCTTTGCCAAAAACTATGGGACATACACTGTAATTTCATACCATTTCCTAGCCCAAGCACTCCCTTCCCCCCCCCAATGTTATCCCACAAAAAAATAGCTTCTCGAAAAAGGGACGTCTGTTTATCAGACCACAATATTGAAACAGGTGTGGGGGGGGGGGGAATTAATGGAACAAAATATAGTATAATATATATGCGAATGCATGTTGAAAGTAGCTTGGGGGGGGGGGATTAATGGAACAAAATATAGTATAATATATATGCGAATGCATGTTGAAAGTAGCTTGTCCCAAGGTATGTTGTCAAAGATTGCAGCATCTTTAAACAACAATATTGATGGGTTTCGGTACGTGCTAGCTGGCAGCAGATGGTGGTCAACTTCACACTTATTGGAGCAAAGAAATGAAACCAATACTCTCTATTTGCCACCAAATTTGAGCCTTGTGCACTTGTAATGCAAAGAAATAACACCGCAGCTTAGTTAAACCAAACAAAACTTGTCAAAGAAAACTAGTTGTTGCCCATTCATATGCACCAGTAAGTCGACTTGCCAAGGAAACCTGTCAAAGAATATTTGCTCATCTATATATACGGTGCTTTATATCACTGTGTAAATACAAAGAAAGCGATTTATCAATGTCTTTATACGATGCCAAACCCTTGAGGCAAATATTTCCTATTACCTTGGCTCCCATACTGTCTCTCAGGATGCATCGCATGAGATAACTGTGCTACTAATTAAGATACACGGAGGGCAGCGAACATAAAATTGAATAATAACAATGGAAATAAATTAATACACTGTGATGGCAGCATGCTTTCCTGGTTTGTGCATGAAGTCGTTAGATTAAATATATTGCGCAGTTTTTTTACCACGGGATATAAGGTACATTCCCATGAGGCTGTAGGAGCGTAAGGAAATGATGGCTCTCCCCTCATGCTGTTGGGAATACCGGCGTGACATGATTGTGGTGAAAATTATGTACTTGTATTTTAGTATATGGGATGATAAAATGTGTTTGTTTGTAAAACAGCTCTAAAATTTATAAAGAAACTACCATAGTACCATACGGAAATGCTGTTCCATTACATGTTCCTAAGCATGTATATAAAGAACTGAACTTTCGACCAAAGATCTCAATTTTCAACCACTATCTAGACTGTGATATACTACCAGTTATATTAGAGAATCATCTTCAAAGATACAGACATCTTTACATACGAATTCTGACAATGAGAAATTGGTTGTCCCAAGCGGCTTCGAACTCGGTTTCTAGACCGCCTATCTCTCTTTCCATTGAGCTATCAAGCCAACGAAGATTGGAAGCAAGTGGCATTGCCAAAAGGATAGCCTGCAGCACTGGCAATTTCTTACATACCCACATTCTAAAAATAATCCCTAGCTACAAATTGTCTTTAATGTAGGCTTGATTTGAACACGTTCTTAGTAATTTAGCACACTTAACTTTTGATCATAATCTTTAGTAATATTTCCTGCTTTGTGAAATGACAATCATTATTTCTATGGGTTATTGCACAGAGGAAATAGAACTTTCATTTGGGTGTTCCCTGATAAGTGCTTAAATTATAGTCCTCAAAATTACTGCTTAATGATCCTCGAACATTTCCTATTATGAGGGTAACTTACTGGCGCCACATGCAATATGACTGTACTTGTCGGAAAGCAAGTGATTTGCACATTTAAAGGCTGTGTTCTTTGTTCACAGGATATGGAAATAGATAGTATTGTTTTCTTTCCATTTTTTTTCCCAATTACTGATATCAGATCAAATTAATATTGGCTTGGAATAACAACGTATAAAGAGGAATAAAAACATTGGCTAATTTTCATCACGTACAGTGGCGGACAATAGGGGGGGGGGAGGAGGGGGTTCCTAGCTTCTTCTAGGAAAACATGGAACAAAAATGTTTTAATTCGCTTGCATCAAGCACACCATATCATATATAGCCTCAACTTTTCGCTTCAACTGGCAAATTATGTCAACACAACAGTGTGTTCATTTATCAAAATTTTTTTTGGTTGTCAAAGCCAAGAATGTTATACCAAATTCACTGACCTATTGGTAACCGATGACGTCATATGACGCCAGATGACGTAGGTGCTTT
The DNA here is from genome assembly GCA_016169945.1 of Trachythela sp. YZ-2020. Taxonomy (NCBI): domain Eukaryota; kingdom Metazoa; phylum Cnidaria; class Anthozoa; order Malacalcyonacea; family Clavulariidae; genus Trachythela; species Trachythela sp. YZ-2020. Next base: position 7,424,580 of record JADLSH010000389.1, read on the forward strand.
TACCACTTGTCATTAAAAAATCTCAAATCAGCCCCACAAATCACAAGATCTATGATTGTACGTGTCATATCTTTGATTTATCTGCCCAGCAGTTAAGGCGTTCCCACACAGCGGGTCCAACAAAGGTTAAAAACTTGTCTACTACTCGCGTTGTAAAGTGTCTTCAAATAAGATATTAAAACTTAAAACTAAGTGCATTTGATAATTTCTACATTCGTGAATACATTCGCGCTATAATTCTGTGCTTGTGAAAATGTTGAATTAAAAGTATGCCAGGCGTGGGAGTACAGCATAGGTAGTATTATATAATGACTTGACGTAGTTTGTATCTAAGCTGCCTGAAAAAGGTTAAGTGTGAAGACGTGTTATTCATCATTTTCCAATTCAGACATTTCAGACACTATACGACGGCTTATGAGACGTATAGATGGGTTTCTGGTTAACTTCAACACATATTAGTGGAAAATTTATAGTCACTCTGATAACTGTCTTTACTTTAAAGTTCTGACCACCATGTGATGTGTTGCACTGTTCCAGTTATATAGCGAGACCGATTATACTCCCATATAATGTTTTAAGTATAATGTATAGGTCAGTTTCACGGACAGTGCGGCAAAAGACAGTTATCAGAGTGACTAAATTGTTCATTATATGTATTCATTTGGTTGCAAATACATGTAATGAAACCATTTAGTATCATTTGCTAGCTCCCATAAGTATCAATACATTTGAAGTTGACCAGCATGTGTAACACCACGTAAAACACTTGACTGAAACTCACGTATTAATAGAATTAGTATCTCTGCTCGATCTCTGCCTTCTAAATTTGCAATTCAAACACGAACTTCACAAGTTTTCGTGAGGACGTGCAGGCCAAAGTACATTCCACTGGCACTGCTTACAATTAATCATCTTAGCTACAAGTGCGTCATTAGGCTGCGGGAAAATCTTAAGCTTGCCACACAAACACTTTCACATAATATTTTCTTTGGAATTAAAGTGGAAGGCTTAGCCTTTTGTGAAAATATTGGATATATTAAATAAGACAGGTAATTATCATAAAATGGATATAATGTATAGCTTAGGAAAAATACGAGGCGTACACTTTATCTCCCTGTAGGCATTTCATGTACATGCTTGTACAATACAAGATGTGTAATAGATACAAACATTTCTGACATGCAAGTGTAATTAGGCTAGGATAATGTTGAAAGAAAAAGTCCAGATGTGTGTGTGGGTGTATCATTATGTTGATACTCAAAAGTGCAAAGTCTACGCGTTAAAAAAAATATTCATAGTTGAGGTGAAAAAAAAAGGTGACAATATTTTATTTCGTGTACCGAGTATAAAGATATAATCCCAATATACACCTAGTGGGAAGTAGAGGAACAAGACTTTATATCATTCTACCGACTCAACGTTAAACGTATCGAGGGGTGTCTCACTCCAAAAAGGCGTACGAGATTTTTGGGATTTTGAAAATCCCGTGGGATTTTTAGGGATTTTATCAGGGATTTGTGAATTTTTTCGAGTTTTTCAGGAATTTTTAGAGATTTGATTTTCAGGAATTTTTAGAAATTTCATAGAGATTTTTTAGGGATTTTTAGAGGGAGTTCTTTTCGAGGTGTACGAGATTTTTTGGGAGTGATACACCCCTCGAAACGTATCGCCCGAATTATATAATATGGGCTTGAAAATACAGGGCCTGTTTCAAAAAAGTTGCTAGAGAAATCCGTGTAGAAATGATCTGTCCCAAAGTGAGTGCGAACATGTACACTATATAGACCCATGCAGTGTGTGTTCAAGCCATCTTCTAGCTAAATTGCATTCCATATAAACCAGTACTTTAAGTTGGGAATAAAAGACGGACATCTCATAATTTGTCATGTTCGCAATGACGAAAGAAAACAATTATTTTTAATTTACAAATAAATATCGTAAGTTTGATAAGTTTGTACAATTTGTAAAAGTATATGGGGGAGAAAGATCTATCACAGCATTAACTGATTGACTGTTTGTACAATCACGCTAGAAAAACACATCAATTTTATGTATTTATAAAATAACCAAACACCGAGAACCAGTGATATTAAAGTCATTAAACCATCTCTCTAAATTTCAAAGAAGTCAAAAATTGTATTCATAGAAATGCGATAATTCTTGGAAACATGTTATCACCATGGTAGTTAAATAAGCAAGCAGGAAATATCCTTTGAACTGTCCAAGTAATTAAACAATTTTGCTCGTTTGTGATAACAAAGCTGAGCTCAAAGCAAACACATAATTATACATATGACGTAAAGGCACAATACCGCCAGCGTCCTATAAATGATTATTATTTGCTAGGGTGCTAATGATTATTATTGCAGTACTCCTTAATTTCCTGTGTTATAACACTCTTTGTTATTGACATATATTTGCTGAAAGAACAATTTGATAACGGGTGATATGGGGTCAACATTGGGACAACTATAGTGTTTGTTTCTTCTTTATAATTCTGATATAGAAATCTAGATTTTACGTGGGCATCCATGTGGGCTTTTAGAGGCATGCTACAAGAGCTCGACAAACTTGTAAAACTGTTTCCATAATATATACTTGAGCGCGACAGGTGTAGGTTAAAGTCGTGTAGTGTAAATCGGCGTCTAATAGAAATAAAGTAGTGTCTAACTTTTCCACATTTTAGCAACCGAGGTTTTTCGAAATTTCCTATACTCAGTTTACTATATCTGTGTATTAATGCATGCAGTTTCTATTTACAGAAAGGAAGAAATTTCGGGCATCCAGTTTAGTATTTCGTTATATATATATATATATGTATGCTGATCTAGCAAAATATGTCTAACATAAAACTCTAAAGTTATCATGTACAAATATTTGTGAGAAGTATGCCAAAGTCAAATTTGGACAAAGAATGTCCAAGTCTTTACATTGAAGTGCAAAACCGCGCGCTAAAGATAATGATGTTCATTGTGATTTTGCTAGATACTTGAGCTGGATTTGATAACAAATCCGAATAGTTGAATGTCTGAGAATTCAATGAAACTGGATGTTTATCAATCTAAAAACATCGTTCAACATGCAGGTCATGTCACAAACCAAGCTACCGGCGCATCCTTGATGCCGAAAATGCACAAATTTCAATAAAATTCACGTCAATCTAATTTTGATATACTTGCATGGCGCGATTCTCTTTACACAGGACAATTTTTGCTTCAACTTGCAACGCGATTCCTGAAACATAGTCCTGAAAAAAGGTGAGCATGGTCTGCTTAATATCATCCCACTGAATTCCTTTTATTTAGCATTAACTTATTTTTTATCTCTCGCGAAAATTTAGAAGGATTTTAACTTTCAGTGCGTATAAAGCGGTAAAAGCGTGACTGGAAAAGAGCCTTTAAACAAATAGTAAGCACTCTCGGTGAGAGAGCCAAATTAATGGCGATGAAATTTATGAAATTATTGGGTAATGTTAGATTTTGTTGTTTTACGATACAAATGTGTTGTTTAAAAACACATTAGTTAAAGAGAGATTTGTGGGCGAATTTATTTTAAGCCTCTTGCATCAGCGTACTAATACGTGCGTAAAACTAAGCTTCTCACTTGGGAAAAAACACACAATCACAAAGGCTTCGTGCGTCAGGTTACCGTCATTGCGAAACGAGCGGAAATGAGTTACGTATTGTTCAACGCACCGCACGGCATTTGGCAAGCTCCACCGCTGCATACAAACAATACTGATCAAACGAGAAACAAGAGTAATAACCTTATAACTATAATGCAAAGGTATTAGCCCTTATTTACACATACTTAATTATGTATATAGCCACACATACTTGCCAAGATGTTTGCATACAAAACACACGCATGCATGCGCAATGGATCTTTTGCGACCTAGTTATATAACAAGATTTTTTACATAAAATTTAAGAACTAGCTGCAGTCCGGCCTAAGGCGGTAAATGAACACAGTATGATAGAATAGAGAGCCCATTTTTCACTACACTGATGATTTCTTTATGTGGTTACTCCATATAGTAACATTTTGATAGATTTAAACTTTTCCGCAAGTATAATTGATGCGTAGACAAACGCGCAACCGGAGCACAGCTATTTTCGGACAAAATAATCGGCGCTGTTGATAGCATCGCGTGTGTAAAATTGTACATTTGTACTTGGCGATATATGCGAAGCAAGATCTTGACAACATGTGCTTTCACGAAACTTCCCAATCCCAAAGACAGGATATCGATTATAATTTGAAAATCGTTTTTCTGTCTAGTGGCGTGCTGGGCAACATTTGACGCGACGCGGGATTCACATGCTACATAGTAGAACGCGATTGATAATTATAACTCTCTTGTAATACATGAATTGCCAAAACTTTTCCCCAACCTTGGCGCAACGAGACATGGCCACACAGCTATCGAAACTCAGGCTAGTCACTTTATCAAATTACTGTGAAGACAAGTGGGTTAAAATTATCCTAAAATGGTCGCAGTTCTAACATTGTTTTACATTGTGTTGCATTTACTGTAGGCGTAACGGTCAAGGCTACGAACAAGAAAGCATTTTAGATTAGTAATCTGCGTGATATAATACGAGCTTGACTGCTGTGTTGTCTCGCATTTGAATTAAATCGTGTAGGATCCTGCCGTTCTTCGATCCAACGCTATCGTGACAAACTGTGCTTTATGAATGCGCAACCTTAAAGCGTTCACCGTGAAGTGTTGTCCTAACCTAGATTGATATTTCATCATGGAGCGCTCACTCAACGCCTTCTGTTTTGTTTTTAAAGAGTAAATAATCTTTCTGTTGGACAGCGTGTTTTAAAAACAAACCTATAATTATTAAGGTCAACCAAATTTATCAATGCTTGTCGCCTTTTGACCTTTCTGCATTATACACATGTCACTTTGAGTTACAATCCAACTTTAAAGATTACCCGTGGAATGCTACACACACAAATGTGTTAAAAAGAAACCTTTAATGAATCATTCCCATGGTCTCATTGGACATTCAATAAACTGCTTTTACTATTCAAATCTTCGCATTTAGCTTAATAATTTATTTTCGCGTATAGTTCAACAATATATTTAAAGTCTATTTAACAATTCTCAATGCTTATATTCCTGCGCACAATGGTTATCTATTAAATTCCTAGTGAAATCATTTATATATATGAACATGAAAATGATCTCAACTCGTTTTTCTGATGGCTTCAACATATGATTCCTCATACTATATAATTTTTGAACACATACAGAAAATATTTCTTACTTATATAGTCATAGGGAAAAGACTAAAGGGATTGTACATTCCTAATATAAAGCTTTCTCATTCAATACATTCATTATCATTAACTGAAAATATTTTTAAGAAGATTTTTCAGGTAATTCCATTCGATGTATAACCAAAAGGAATTTTCGCCTTAGCTTATCCTTGGAGATCTGTGCTTATGTTGAAACTTATGTCCTACACTACACAACATCTTTGTCTTCATTTTTGTCTTTATTCTTGCTAACCTCCCAAGTTTGAACCATTCTTAAACCTATCAGCAATGTACACTAACTAGGGATAAATATTTAACTCACAAGCAATGTTAACATACATGTTTCTCCACCCCCTGTATGCAAGTGTGTGTACACAACTACACAAGACACGCGAACTTCTGTTTTTCCAAGTGTTATCACAACTTAATATTAATCACCCAAAAACCTAAACATAATAGTTTACGACCTCACGGACGGTAAAACAACCGGTGAAACAAAGTTACATGTATTCATTCGTGATCAGAAGAAGGCCGCATATGTTTTCAAAACAATCTCTGAATACTGACACAGCTTGCGGTTCCGTCCGCTCTCCCCAATCTCTTTCCTCATTTCCTCCGCACAATGGCGGCCGACAAAACCGAAATTTCCGGGTTGCCTGTGCCGAAAATAATATGGTCGCTGGCAGGAATAGGGTTAACACGTTCGCAAACAACCAACATGAAATCCGGTTGGCAATGTTTTGCGCCTACTTCTTAGGAGTGCGTTTCTTATATATACGTCGAGTGCACCTGCACGAAACCTGTATTCAAAATGTCTATCGGGGAAAAAAGCCGTTAACTATTTCGACCTTTTGACAAAAATGAAAGCTCGCTATTTCACTTCAGTTTCTATAGTGATAAAACCTGTACCGAAGAGAGTCATAATATATACAATACTTTACTGAACTATCTCCCCCCGAACTTAAAGATGTTTATGTTTAAAAATATGAACCGAAAAACGTACTTCATCATTGTCGGTGTTTGATAATTGTAACAGGCTATATTGTGTTCAGATCCTGTTACCCCCACTAGAGCTCACTTGATGCACTTATATCTGAATATACCCACACTGTGCCAGGCAGTTTGCCCCCATTAAGATCTATTTTTCCAGCAGGGGAGCCTTATATATCTAGGTACTAAAACCTTCCTTTTCTCCTTAAACACTTCCTTAAACACTGTCACTGATGCAACACATTTAGAATGGAAACTTAGCAAGCAATTGGATTTATACAACTAAAGGACATATCTAGATCACTGTTATTTGTAAAATACTTATTTATCCTCTTTCCAATAATTCATATTTACTGCATGCAAACATTTAATTAATATATGCAGTCATTGCTTCTACTTCTAGTTGAAAATAGCGATTCAGAAACCGTTTCATCGATCTTCGTTCTTGTTTTTTAGTTCAAAACATTTTAGCTATACTTTAACTTTAACTAAGTTAAAAAATGGAAAAAAGGCTTTCTTATCATAAAATATGATTCCATGTTCAAAGGACTATGCCTAAATATAATAATTTTTCACATAAAAGCCTCTAGTTCACATGTGAAAGAATATGTGAAACACAAATGTAAAATGTTCCAATTCCACACAGAATTTCACAAAGGAAAATGATATGTGAATTTTTCGTAAGGGAGTGTTTATTTATTCATGCAATCACCATAATTGCCTTGAAATAAAGAAGACATTTTTATACACCCGAGAGTACTAGCTACCATATAGTCTCTCGAAGTTGACATAATGACAGCTATTATATAGTTTTGATATTGCTTTCTTTTTATCTGCTTTATGCCTTTAATTCTTATTTTTTCTTGAAACACATGGTGATTATCCAAATTCGTTCTTAGAAAACAACAAGATTGTTAAGCAATATAAATAATGCTATATTAGCATAATTATTTCTCAAAATAGTTTTTAAAAGCCACTTTATACATCGTTCCAACTTCCTTCAATAAACGACCACAAAGAATATTACTAGAAACATTACATAAATAGTTCTAATAAGATTACAGCTTTTCAATTTTCATATTATATTGGTTTTCATGCAATAGAGGGCAAAAAAACGTGATTCTATTTTTTGTTTGTTCAATGTAAATACATTGTAATTAGAAAGATAAGCTTTTCTAAAAGATAAGATTATATAAAGTAAAAAGAAAGATCTTGTTTATTTTTGGCAAGGTAGATAGTGGATACTCTTCGTAATATCGCGTGTTTACGAATGTATTGGTTTTGTGTGATTATTGCAAACACATCGAGGTTTAAGAAAGAGCTCTAGATTATAGGCAAGTCTGTGTTCAGGCTAAACTATATATCATGTTTGCTAAGATGTTCCCTTAATCTTTCATATATAAAGCTCCAGTCAAATGAGAATGAGAGAGTTGACTGGATATTACCACACGTACCGGTCAAACGAGGGAAACTCTCATCAACTCTCATCAAAATTTGAACCAGCTCAAAGTTGATGAGAGTTGGCGGTCAAACACTAGCGAGGACTCTCACTGACTCTCATCATCATTTAACCAGGGCATACGTATTCTTTTTTCTCCCCAAGTTTGCTTACATGTAACTGTGCAAAGCAATCTACTTCTAAGAAGTTTGTAAGTAAAAATGATCTTAGGAATATAAAGAATCCGCTCTTATCTCTAGCAAGTGGACAAAGGAACATTGTAAAAACCTGCTACGAACTCAGGCGGCCATGAAGGGGGCGAAACTACAATATTAATATATAGGCCGAGCATTCAACATCATTATAATGATGTTTATAAAGATGTTATCCTTTAACAAAGAGTTTCATCTTTGCATGCAACAAACACATTCAGATAAAAGTAAAAGATCGCATCTCAAAAAGTGAAAAACACTTGAATATCATGAAACAGGAAGAACAGCTATACACCTGTTTTATAATAAAGATATGTACAATGTTTTAAACCACATATTAATGTGAATTGAGTGCCTATAATCTAAACTAAGATCCGGGCTTACGCATTGATAACTTTGCAAAACAAAGTAAAGTGGTGTTTTTCACAAAACAAAACAATATATTGTCTTCATTGCCATGCAAACAGCAAAATGAACTTAGGTGCACAATCTGTTTTACTTGGCAAATTGCCTGAATACTAAACGTTCAAACACAAACTGTCAAAGAGCTGTCTTTGTTTTGAGAAAAGGAACTTATTCAACGGAAACCTGGAAAGCGCCGCTAAAGTAGATTGCACGAAATGCTTTTCATTTCATGTGTTAAAACTAGCTTCGAGGTTTTAAGCATGATGAATTCTTGTTAAAACAGAATTATTAACATTTACAAGAAAAGGAGAAGAATGAGAAACACATGTGTCACATGACAAAACGTTTTGTAGAGAACTTTTTTTAACTGAATATGATGAGTTCTGTCTTCATGTTAATTTAAAATTAACCGCCGTATGTTTTATTTGTGCGAAACACAAATAATGTTGTCAAACGTACAATATTGATGTATTACAAGACGGCTTTTTAAGGAAGCCGTCTTGTAATAGCCGTTTTTAAGCAAGCCGTCCCAGTGTTTCGTCGTCCAAGGGTTTTACTTGTATAGTTGCGTGTGAATAACAAAAAACTCACAATGAGAGGCCGTGAAGGGGACATATGATGGAATATATATTTTTGAGTTGAATGTATTTATAAACCACGCGTACGTGATGTACCCGCGCTTGTTTTTTAACCAATGTTTACATTTAAATTTGCTTGTAAATTCAACAAATAAAAACCACGCGATATCGCGATCTGATTACAAAAACCCGCACGAAGAACGCTTTTGTTTCATATACCACACCGGTTTCAACCAATGTTGAGCAAAAAATCTGCGTAAAATTCTATAGGATTATAATACAATATTCAACAAAGGAAAGTTCCGATAGTTGCTCCGTGAAATGTTTTACCTCGGTTTTTACAATCTGGACACGGCTGTTTTGTAAACCTGTCCATATTGTGCAAAATTTTCATCAACATTAAGTAAAAACATGTAGTTATTAACACTCTTGTTGTTCATGTGATTATCAAAATAAACATGGAAAATGGAACGAGTTTTTATCGTTTGGCAAACGTTGGAAAGCTAAGAGTTTGAGTTTTGGGTATTATTCTTTCGGTATTAAAATATAATGGAAAGATCTCTTTAATCTTGCATAAATAATATTTAGTGCGATATAGAATATTATTTGCTTTATACATCAAGCTACACACGCTAAAAGCAACGCATTTTTGTCGTTTGTTTAAAATCTTTACATTTGAGTTTTGGGCATTATTCTTTCGCTATTAAAATATATTGGAAAGATCTCTTTGTAATCTACAATAAACGATATTAAGTAAGCTAAACGCTATATAAATATCTTCAAAGAGGCCAGTTTCGCAAGCGTTGTCAATTTCAAGCGTTCTAATTCGCGAGGAAGCCATTCAATGCAACATGAAATGTATCAAACGTGAGAATTTTACCATCGTGGGAATTCGAACGAATTAGATTGTAATTGCTACATTTCAAAGTCACGCGAACCCGGTAACTTTAATAAAACATACATCAAAGGTCGCTAGGGCCAGAAACACAAAGCAATTTGTAGCAATTATGGTGATTTAAGCAGGCAAAGAAAGTCATGTCAGGGCCCTGCGTGTGAGATCCGCATTACTGCAAAAAATACGCACTGATATTTTTAAAGGTAATTGGTTGGGGCCAAGGCAGTAATTTCTGGTGACTTTGACCTCAGAGGATCAAATAGCGCGAGGGATTAAGGCATATCGAGCTTTATTCGTCATTTTTTTGACATAAATCTGGCAAGTGTCTTACCCTCCTGATCTCATTTGGCTCGCAAAAAGTGTCCACCGCGTTGTTTTTCTTGCACGCACAAATTGTCTGATATATTAATCCGATAAAGCATCAGGCCGGATTACTACCTGAGGAATGAACTCAAGTGTCAGATTTGAGATAAACTCCAGAAGCATTCTCTGACGAAATGTCCAGGCTAGGAGCCAAGTAGATTAAGCAAAACTAAGCCACGCAACGCAGTTTAGTTCCTCGTTTTGCCACAAATACTAAACGTCATATACTCGCGAATATCTCCGTATTTCACCTGGGGTAAAAGCCTGTTTAGGAAGGATTAAACCTATCTAGAATAGTCCGATGAATCTGCGTTTACTTCAAATAACGAGCCGACAGGAAACTGAAGAATTTCGTCACCCTTTTAAACCTATGACTGAAAGGAACAAGCTAGCACCTTAGAAATACATTTTGGAAGCATTGTTTGTTTGGAATTCGATGGGGTAGAAAGCAATTATGTGGGGTTAATTTCTGATTTCTACAACTATAATGTTCTAAGTATGGGCCTATAATGTTACAATCAAAATGAGTGTGATGGCCACACAATCTGACATAAGCATGGAATGGGCTTAATGCATAGTTTTGGATATAAGCCTTGTTTCAATGCTATCTAAATCAATCATAGTTATTACTGTATAATTATGCTTATATAGGTTGTGCACAAATCATACATATGTATTTCATTTCTAAATGATCGATACACAAACCATAAACTTAATATATTAAGGGATGATACATAGTTCTTCTCACATATAAAACTTAGAATAGCATAGCATAGAAATGAGAGGGTGCACGAACAGTACATGTGATTCCTGCATGCTTTACACACAAATCATAGAATCAATATAAGGAATTATAGAGATTTACACTTACTGTACATATTAAAGCCAATTCGAATTTCTTCATTTATATAGGAAAACATAGAAATAGGAGGCTAAAGTTAGTGCACAAACCATACATGTTCTTGTGATTCCTGCAGGTTTACACACAAACCACCAGGGATAATAGATATTTCAGGATATTTCTACTTACATATAAAACTCAATTCAAATTTCTTGCTCATCAAAACACCCGCAGTGTCACTGGCCATACAACGAAATATGCCAACACGATGAACTCCTGACGACCCCGAACGCTGAACTCCGTTTGTGAACCATAACCCTTCACTTGTTGTGTTGATTACAACACGCGAATTCAAAACACTTTCATTCCTCCAATATCTTGACAATGGCTGTATTCCTGCCGCCTCGCACGGTACAAGAAATGAGCTATTATTTGGTACATAAATTCTGGAGTCCGGCTGCCTTGTAAACTTGAGTATATCACCGCTTATTGTTGGCTCCATGCCTGTATAAAACACATACACAAGTTAAGAAATAACTATAACAAATAGGGGTGCTGAAGTTATTGTTGTAAAACATATTTTCATCTCTACTTCCGAACACGGTTCGGTCGAGATTTTGCTCAATTCCTCCCGCAATGTTGTACAATACATTGTAAAGCCATGCAAATCGCTTAAAATCATTTTATCAGCTAAACTAGTATCATTAAGACATTTCCTTACTAAATACAAGCTTTTCAATGTTTTGTTATGTCCCCCTTCACATTCAACAAGTATCGGTTGTTTCATTTTGTTGACTCAAAAAACGACATAAACAACATTAGTTGAACATAAAGCTTTGCGAACATTTAAAACAATAACATGACATGAAGTGAAATTGTCACGCTCTCATGTTGCCGCGGAATCATTGTATCACTAAATCACGCAATTTAACAAGTCCTTTACCTAACACAATTCTCGTTTTCTGCCCTAGACGAACCCTAAACCCTTATATATCCATACAGTGTAACACAACTGTCAAAAATAACGATTTATAGCATATTCCAACACACTATATAGCGTATTTTGTCGACTTAACTATGCACGGCTTACAATGTAAACATACAATATACTCACTAACACAGATCCCTAAATTATCGAAGCCCGAAAGGTCACTGGGGTTCGATCTGAGTTCGTAGAAGCCAAAAAGTGTTCGATTTGTTGTGAATTTCACACACAGATCGATTCCCAATCGAGTAGGAACGAAAAGGCTTTCGCGAAACGTACAAATTTTGCCCCCAGCACACAATGCTTTCCTTGCGGTTTCACAAGAGGTATTGAATCCCCGATCGATACAAATCATATACATGGCTGTGTTTCACTCAGATCGCTACATACAAGCAAATACATTGCATTCCCCGCCCCCTTACAACTGTACAAAGTTGTAACGATTCTCTAGGGTAATATAGAATCGACAACGAAGCGGCAGAGTTAGGAATTCGCACTTGAAACATTGTAAAATTCTCACAGTGTGGGAAGCATATTCATATAGCGAGTGCTTACCTTTGATTACGGTGAAATACAGAAGCAGAAGAAGCTGACGAACAGCCAAACATGTCCATTGCATGTTATCTATTGTTAAGGTAGAATACTACAACGCTCTCTGTAAACGCGGCGAAACATCAACGATTCCTCGAGTCAGACTAAAACCTCTCTTTGCTCTGCCATTCCTAAATGTTGATTTCGAGTGATGACAGATAATATGAAGACATGTAAACTTGAGTCCTACTTGACCAATCAGCGACGCGTATTCCTCCCACATGCAGCCCCCAGCCAATCAGAGCGCTCTCTTTCCTACCGAGAGTATTCAAGAGCTTGTGCGTAATCAATAGCTGACAAGAGGAAAGCTCTATGGCTCTCAGAACAACAACCGCCTTACAGAGTTCCACGCTGTGACAAACCTAAAATAAAACAAAACCCACAAAGCGCTCGGATTATCCAACAGCTTAGAATTCCCTCGTTTTATTAAACCTTTATAAAAACACGACTCGCAAACTAAGCCGCGGTTCACACCGTTTACACTTAGCCATACGGCGCATACGCTATAGCGACGGAAATGGTAGCGAATTTATCATCTGCCCCCGGAAATGTTCATGTCGAAATAGTTGGCAAAAACATGATCGTACAACGGAAACCCTTAGGCAAAGCCTTAATTATAGCCGAGTCAGTATACCCAGGGGGGACACATATTGCAATTTCAATAATAGTAAAACTAGCATGAGTTTATAGGAGGCATAATGAAACGCAAAAAGAAAGTTCAATGATTTATAAAATCAAAAAGCACTCTATTATGTTACCAAAAAAGATCTAAGCACCGTTTTAAATCGGTTAGGTTTGACAAGGACTTTGAAATAGAGTCGTAATATCACCTTGAACTTTTTTGTGTTTTGTTTTCAATAACTCTTATCTTCGAGTTTACAAGATGATGTTCAGAGTACGTTTTTTGTTACACTCTTTGTTTAATTTTTTTTAAATTTAAGCATCATACTATATACGTATAAATGCTTCTACTACTGACATTCAATGTGATGTAGGCTAATACTGGCCTTTAGGCTATCCAAAGGGCAAAGGCTATATACTGGTGACTGCCGGTTAGATAAGTGTGTTTTACTGAGTTCGCGAAATGTCGGAAAGTTCTCGATGGCCATAACGATATAGGTTGGCGTACCTCAAAATCGTCACTATATATATCATCAGATACCGTCGGTTTCACCGGTTAGTGAAGATTTTGAGGTAACTATCGGTTATATATACAAAGTCAAAGAAGCAAATAGATTTGTTATAATTATTATGTTCACTGTTATACACTAAATTATTGTGCTCATGCATAGGCATATAGCCATATGTTTCTATTTTCTAAGAAAGGAAAGCTGCCAACTGATCGATACATAAAACGGATATTAAATATTATATAAGTATTTTCGGAAGCATTGTTTGTACTTAAATGTGTAATATCTAGATTAGAACATATAGACTCACAGCTACATGCTTCTGAGAACATTTTTCTGTAATGCTATCAGCATAAAACGGAGAAGTAATATCAATTATTTGGTGAGAAAAACTCCTTCGTGCAGACATGTCTAGAGCCGAGGGGCAAATCACTCCAAAACTGCAAAAGTCTCGTGTACTTCGACGAAAAGTCCGTAAAAGTCCGAAATGTCCATGCCAAAGTCTGTAATATATACAAAGTCTGTTATGGTCAAATCTGCAGACATGCATGTTTCGCCGTTCAACGGCTCGTCAGTGCAGCTTGTAACGCAGTCTAGATGCGAGTGACTTCGTATTTATACACCATACTCTTGCCCTCACCAAGCGCATGTGGTACAATACTCAGACACATGCGCATCCACAATTCTTAAAATTCATAAATAAATACTCTTCAAATCAAAAACATACCGCAACTGATTTGAACGAAAATCCTCAAAAATTTGAACTAGAAGAGTATGTAATCGACATTCTATCTCATAAATCAGTGTGATCTTCGTGAAGTAATTTTATCCTGATGGATAAATGGATTCTGACAACTAATAATAATAATAATAATAATAATAATGAAAACTTTATTGAAACAAATTTTTTAACATTACATACAATTGTAAATCTCACTATATTAGGTAATTTACAATTGGCTACACGAATCGCAGATTACTATATATGTTACTATATGAACTATTTACAATAATAATAATAATAATAATGGTACGAGTTTTCTTGTATTTCTTCAATCACTGCCGTAGCTATAGCAATGCAATGCTGTAATTATGACTATGCATAGACAGAAGACTTGCACGTGCTTGTAGTGCCTACATAAGTTTCTACATTAATGAACAGTGTTGACACTGAAGACTGAAGTATACAGTGAAGACATCACCTGCAGTGAAGTGCCGAACCTTCTTTCGACGATCGAAACGAACTGTTTTTAATATTTACGTTGCCCAGTTTATACAGTTACAGTTTGCCGGTTTTCGAGTCCTGAAAAACACATCAGTTCATGAACACTTACAGTTTATTATGCACGAGTGCCGCTAACTTTCCAAACGAAACATTGAATGACATATTCCAATGAGTTTTGTTTTTTTTAAAATTGTGGACTATATTTGACCCGTGTACACAAAGTGTCACTTGAACTACTTTGAAAGTCGTCTCAATTCTTGAAATACATGACTTCTAATCTTTGAAATGCGGCATGACTTACTTCTAGTTCTAAACTTCTAATCTTTTCTCATTGACATATTTTTCATTGTTGACGCATTTCCTTTTCTATTGCTTTCTAATTTCGTTCGCTTTACAGTAATGCATAGGTAATTCTTGACTCATGCAAAAATGGACTATATAGCCTTTATAGGACTCATGTAGTTCAGGTATAGTTCGTGTACATTTCTCGCGTTCTTTCCGAATCGTATCTTACCAATCTTGCGCTAATGCACGTTAGGTGCCTTGTTTATCACAATAATCTTATTACTATACTTAAAGTTTCAAACCATGAGAGGTCTTCCAATTCTAGGAATATAATTCTATGAATGTAATATTAATTATGGACCCGATCAAATTTTAAACCGGCTTTTCACATACGTGCGTTTTTCTGAACTTAAATTCCCGTTTTTGGAAATGGGATATTTCTGTTGGCTAGGCATAAAAACAAACAAATCTAGTGTAACTAATGAAGGGATAAAACTGTATAAGACGGGAAATGGGCTTGCTTAGTCGTGCTAATGAACCTGAATAGAATAAGGAAATGTTGGTGTCTAAGATAGAATTAGCTAAAACTGGCAACAATTTCACAGTTTGAATTCACAGTTTTTTTACTTATGATTACGTCTGTCGCGGTCAAACTGAAAATTAATTGACCTCACAAGGAGCCATGCGTGTGCGCAGCCGTTTAGGATTCACATTAGTGGTGTTCAACAAGTTTCTCTGCCTGACAACCCTGCTTTATGTCTGTAACCGCAGGCTTAGGGCATAAATGGACAGCCTGCGTGCATGGATCACTGCATGTGTATTTGTATTGATGTGTTTGTATTGTATCTGTACATCGATGTGAGTTCTGTATATATGTGCATTGTATATTTGTAGAGAGTCTCAATACTTAGGTATTTTGACGTCGGCGGTTGTCTGCAGCTAAACCTCTCAGGTCAATTTTCAGCTGTCAGTCGGATACTTATGTAGCATGTCACTTCCAAATTGCTGTTTCATCGTTTGTTAACCATCCATAAAGATAGTTTGTCAGTCAAAAACGTGGGCAAATGTCAACCCCTTTTAGACCTCTCTTTGCAGATTGAAAAAAATAGTACATGGGCAGATCAAACGACCTGGTGCAGATCAGCTATATTTTCTGTTTATCAGAATGAAAAAGCCGTAGAATCGTTTACAACATGTTTCCTGATTAGACTCACCAAACAAAGAGAACATTGTCACATTTTGCCTGGCTTTAGCTTCTTTATATGCATTTGTTTCAAAAATACTTTCATTCAATCAATCAACCCCCCCCCTGGACATTGCTCCAAACGTGACCCTCGTTTAATCTTCTAACATTATAATGCTCTTAATTACAGTGTCCCCTCCTGGACGTTGCTCCAAACGTGACCCTCGTTTAATCTTCTAACATTATAATGCTCTTAATTACAGTGTCAACTGGCAGAAATTTATCAACAATTATCATCCAATTTCACTAAATCTATATTTATACAACCACCTTTTTACAGCTTAATCGTAATTACCTTTGACGCACGCGATATTAGTTTGTACAAGCTTAAAATCGTGACTCTCTGGCTTATAGATCTTTTTCAATTCAATAACTGTATCAATACAATGTATATATAGTTGGATTTCTGTAAGCATTGCATATCAACAGATGGTGGTCATTTGTCATCCTCAGAGGTGTTGACACTATTACGTAAGAGCACACTAAATTTCAAACTTAATATTTAAATTTCACATTTAAATTTCAAACTCCAAATACAGATCGTATACAGGACAAACAGAATGAACGAATTATTAACAAATATCTGACTAACAGAATTAACTATAAACGAAATAAGATTATTTTCTCTGTTAACTTGGCAGTTGATCACCATCTTTTCCACGATAGTGAGAGATATCTGAATGTAGTTATATGGAGATTCATGTACCATCAAAATATCTGCTATTGGCATAAATGGGGCCGGTCAGAAATGAAAAATGCCACTTGTTACTGCAGCCCATGCCCCACACATTGGCTTTATGCCAAAGAAAACATAGCGAACGCATGCGCAGAAAGACTTAATGTGATCCATTAGGATTGAACTTGAAAGAACTGTGCCACTGGCATCAAACCTATATATATATATTCATGGAGCTTCGGTGGCGCAGTCGTCAGAGCAAGCGCCTTTCACCTCTGAGTCTTGAGTTCGATTCTCGTTGAGGACTTTACTCATCACACTCATGTGAAAAGAGTCAGTCAACGCTCTGTCGAAAGTCGTTGGTTTTCTCCGGGTACTCCGGTTTCCTCCCACAGGGAAAGTTGACTGGGTGGGTTAGGATATACAGATTAGCGGAAAGTAATATCACAATTGTTGTAAAAATAGATAATGTAGGCTAAGTACATAATATAGGTAAGCGAGATACTTGATGTAATCGGTCACTGAAAAGCCCCCAACGGAGAGTGAGCTGAATAATGTATGTATGTATTCATAAACTAAGCTGGTTATACTGTCCCTATTTGTTAGACTAGTTTTAACATCCAGTATTCCATGAGTGGCATACTAGATTAGCCTATGTTACTTATATAACACTTCAGTACATCCCTTAGTGAACATAGTGAAATCTTTCACATAAATATTTATGTCATTTTGATAAGTCCGAGATATATCAAAGCAGAGTTACAAAATGTTTTCAACCTTCCTGGATTTTGGGTTTTCCCAACCTTCAAACTCCTAACTGAAAATCAGAGGTGGAAAAAGTATCGGATCCTGGGAACCTACGGTAGTTCCCAGAAATATTTTTGGATCTGAACTTTTGCAGAAAATATTTCCAGAAATTTCTGAAAGTTAATAATTAATTGATGAGTAATAACAAAACTAGAGTATGCTCTAGTCTAGACTAGCAATTGTATAAATGCATTTTGTATTCACTATATCAAAATGAACACCACTGAATATCAAGAAACGGCACTCCAATCAGTCCAATGTCAAAATCAATTGAACCTCATTGAACCTCATTAATTATAAATTCTGAGTCTGAAACCCAGATTCCCAGAAAGAAAAAAACATTTTCCACCTCTGCTGAAAATGTTCCGATATGCAGGCTTTTGCCTGAGTAGGCTACGTCCTATTGAATTGATCAGTACCTTGACTCTCGCTACCTGTTTAGAAATTACACATTTGTCCTCTGCCAGGCCTTGCAATGTTTTATTCAGTGTTTCACTTCCTCACAGCCTTCCTCGATGCCTGTAAACCTTCCTTACGGGTAGTACCCGCATACCCGCAGATTTGAGAGTAAAACAACTTTCGTACCTCATTGTTAAAAAAAACACCACTTAATATATGATAATAAGAACTATAAATATTTGTGTATTATTTCCTAACTATACTTTTGGCCTTAGCGCACGTCGTTTGCCTTTCTTTGCTTTAATTTGTTGGATATGCTGAACTATGTTGAATTGTGTTGAATAATTAAAAAAAAGCTAGACTAACTCGACAATTCAGGTTGGATGGGCCAAGGGCGATATAGCTAATTTAATATGTATAGTTTTTGACTGGATGGAAAATTTTTATTATCCATATAATCCATATATGTATAAAGAGAATAAACTAGGGTCAGTGTGTTTGCGTGTTGCAAAATACACTCGCGTGCAGTGTTGTTTAATTAAGAAGATTAATCTAATGAAGAGTGTTAATATTAAGCTCGGCCACCCAGAAAGAGAAATGTATATCTTAGAGATTGACTATCTATGCTAGTGCAGTCAAAACACTGCTTAGATATATAGTACTTCAAGTGATATTTATCCTCAGATCGTGCTAAATATCTCCATCACTTTGCCTGGGCCTGAGAGCCTGGTCTGGAGTAGAGTGGCATTGGGGTGGTCAGCTCCTCCTAGCTATAGGGTATCAAAACACTGCTTAAAGTGATAGATATCCTATGCATAAGTGCAATTTTGCTTGGAAACACTTGAAGAAACTGTCTTCGTGATTGGCCGTGACTCTGCCTGTTGTAAATGCACATATGCGCAAAGAAAGAGTAGAGAACCATTAAAAGCTTACCTGCAGTTAGATATATATAGGATATTTTGTCTTCATGTTTGCACTAGCTTATATAGCTGGTCTAGACTAGCTGGTCGACGTTTGGGAGTAACTTAGATACAATTATCCCAAAATTTCTTTGTTTTATTTGCGTTAAAACAAAGAAACAATTTGTACAATCCAAACTAACTGCAATCGCACAACTCAGTTCAAGAATATTGACCAGGAATTACTGTTGCAATAGACCGGTTCAGCATGAACAGTTAAACTCTCTACAAATCCAGAAAAAATTACAGAGTTTCACTTTGTTTCTATAGTTAGAAAAACTAATGTTGCCGAGAAATTCCTCTGACGTATTGTCACTCCTTCAGGTCCTGTCCTCAGTGCTAAACAAATTCACAACTTTCATGAAAAAAAAGACAATGAAAATATCGACTTAATACTGATATATAAACATGCGAGATAAAAGAAAAAAATTCACGATCATTTACCACTAAACAATAATTTGTAGGTCAAACTAACATGTTTTAGACATAACCCTCAGTGGGGTGGTAAGTTTATTGGTATAAGATACTGTATAAACATACGAGTATTGGTGAAGTACATTCCAGGGAATCAGTGAAGTGTAGTTTACATTAATCTATTGTCAGACAGACTTGAAGATATCGATATAGATAAAAAGCTAATCCTCGTATAGTATATAGGGGTGCCATAAATCATTCCATGCAATATGTCAAATACATAGAGTGAAACTGATCATGATGGATAGTTTACAATATAGATACATTTGACTTCCTAAATGCACATCAGACAAGGGTTGAGGCTAACAATGAAAACTAGAATCACATTGACATTGTCAGGCACAAGTTTAACTGCTCACAATCCTCAGATTGTTTTGCGTGCACTCAAGCAAATTATAGGAAAGTGTCTATACTCGGCTATTTTACATCTTATTTGGAGTGTTAAAAGTGTCTATACTTGTCTATTTTACATCTTATTTAGAGTGTTAAAAGTGTTATAACAAAGTTTACGTTTCCATACAAACCGGCGAGACGCCCATGCATGTTTAGGAAAAACGTCATCTGCGTGCAAGTGTTGAAAACTCATGCACAAAAATTGTCTGTCATACAGTAAAAAACAGTTACAAAAGCAGTATTATGCTAGGTGCACCCAAATTTTTGGAGGGATTATCCTGACGATATAAGATAAGTGGATACATCTATGAAAGAGCCAAGGTAATTTTTTCAACCTGATCATGAACAACAAATACTAAGCCGTCAGAATAAGATTTATGTTCACCAAGGATAAGTGGGCGTGTTCTGTGCTCTTCTACAACTGATCCTATTTAAACATTTTTAAAAGATTTTCAGCTTTTTTGGGTTGATATAAGAGGGCTTTAGAAGAAGAAGGAAGGCTTTAGAAATCTGTCGGATTCAATTTTCTTCAAAACCACACACAGACTCACGATATGTTAGCTTACGTTGCTGAAACGTGGTTAGTTTGAGACGTTGGTTGTACAGAGACCGTTTGTTCGCTTTATTTTAATGTGTAAAAAACTATCTGTTGACAGTTAAACAATCAAGACAGTTTTCAAGTTCTGTTATTTCGATCTTAAAAGGACAAAGTTCTAAGTGTCATAAGTGGATGTCCAGTTGATTTCACCTGGACAATGGCAGATAAACTATATAAACTTGTTATTTCAGAGGATGTGAAGGCTTCAGAAACTATTTTCGTGTTTCACTGATGAAAACTAGTTGTTATTGTACTGGCTAAATCCTGGAAAATAAGTCTGCGAATTATTAAAGGAACTTATAAAAAAGAACAGATTACATTCAAAGTTAGTTTAGTTTAGCATTTTCTAGTTTAAGGTGTGAGTTGAGATCGATAAAATTGGGCTGTTGAAGTGGGCAACGATTATGTAATATTGAGTGAGAATAGTTCTCATATTTGTAGAAATCAATACACTGGGTTTCCGAGACACATCACTTGAAACAAGAGGGATTTAGGGTGCATGGAATGTCACAGACATTCCAAACCACAAATGGAGACGATTTCAACATCCGATTGCTACCTTTTCGAAATGTAGAACCGTTTTTTTATATTTTAGTGGTTTTAAGGCCATGTTACACCAAGCAATTTGTGATGCAACTTCCACGCAATTTCGGACACCGAGCGATGTTAGGTAAAAAGTATATTTGCGTGAGCATGAATATCCTTTTACTTTGCTGAAATTTTTCTTGCTAAACAGGTCTAAACATGTCCAGAAGGCAACAACGAAATGAATGAGAATGATAATATCGGTGGAGTGAAACGCAGGCCATGTTCACATTTCTACATAACGTGGCTCTGTGCAGAAATTACGTTGCAAGTTGCAGCAAAAATTGTCCAGTTTAACATGGCCTTTAGTGATCACATCGTCGTAGTTCTAGTATCTACACTATGTTGAGCAGAGATCCTAGACTTGCTCTAGCAACTTACTATATGTCATTAGTAGAATCATACTTTTATATATTTATGTATACTGTAATTTTATGTTCATGTTTTTAGGCCTCACTGAAAATCACAAATTGTGAGTGGGCTCCCTGATGAAAGAACATTTATAAATAAATAAATAAAGTATACTATTGCAAATGCTATAATTTGATTGGCTACGCTACTCGCTATCTAATTGTCGATAGATAGCGAGTAGCGAAACAGCCATCTCCTCGGCGCGATTTTTAACGAATTTATTTCAATAAATTATGAAAAACGTTTTGAAATACTGTTTTCTTGCTGGTTTCTACTAAAACAATTAGATTATTCGCTCTCGATTTCTATGAGATGATAGTTCATTCGGACTTCGCCCTCATCAACTATCACCTCATATAAATCTTGAGCTCATAATCTAATTGTTAAATATACATGAATAATTGCAGAAGATGCTCTGTAATTATTCACATTGCCACACTTTACATTATTCAAATTTCAAAGAGACGGGGAGATACTGAATCAGATTACGTCACATGGATGTGAAGTAGTATATGACACAATGTCCATGACCATACACATGGTGCAATGATTATTCAATATACTTTGAGATGTTTTAAAATATACATTATAAAAACGACTTCAACTGCATGATTTAACTTCTAAAACGAACCAGTATTTAACACGAATTTGACATACGGTGCAGATGATTTGCTCAATAATTATTAATGAGTTGGAGAAGAGTGTAAAAAGCACTGTCAATGTGTAAGAGAACATGCATTTCTAACCCTGCAAGAATCCATCCAGAAACTGAACATGGAGTGACCTGAATGAATCAGGCAATCTTCCATACTGAAATTTCTAATGCAATATTCAACACAGACAGACGTATATTTCCTGGAATGCGAGGGCGAACAATGTATATTAAGAAAACAAAAACTTTGTGAAAATATGTTTATTTCCTTGCCCGGTACAAAAATACATATAAAAATATAACTTATTATTATAAATACAAAAGTTTTCTTCCAGCTTTCCCACAATGCACTTATATTCACAACAACCAAAATGTACTGGCAATAAATATAAAATATGAATTTTCTTACACATTTACACAAAGTGCAGTTTAGAATATATTCAGAACGAAGCATTTGCTGAACACATACTTGATCAGGATGGATTCCAGCCATTATGTTAGACATCACTCTAGACATGCATATTGGGGTGTTTCACTAAGCACAATTGTGCAGCAGATTGTGGTCAACTAATAGTTATCAGTATACGTACAGTATATATCTGCACATATAAAAAAATGTAGTAGTGTTGACGTCTTGTGCTTGGTGGCAATTAGAAGAATTGAGAGATCTAATTTGTTTGTTCCTACAAATGTCAACATTTCTGAAGTTGACCACCATCTGCTGCCCCGTAACACTTATTGAAATTCACCAATATAACAGCAAGATTTGCAAGAGTATTAACAAGCTTGAACTTTTGCTACACACCATACATCATATTTCAAACCTACAATGAATACTCCTTCTAGTACATACAAATTCAGTCCATTCTTATACCACACAACAAATTATATTCTTTCGTATTTCAGATCATTTCACAGGAACCCCATCGACTTCAATCAATTCAATGCTCACATCAAGAAACAGGTCAAAATATGGCTGAACTGGATCGTCAAAACCTGTAAGTATGTCCGACTTATTCGTCCGCAAATTCTCAAGCACCAACTCCTGTTTATCACAGTCCAGTGTACACTTGAGTACATCACCTTCTTCCCACCATTCCAAGGGAGATTGGGTCACAAGAGACTGAGGACTATACTTGGTGCTGCCCGACGTCCACACCCACTTGTTACCAGTCTTCCAACCAAGACTGCGAAGATGTTCACCTTTTAGGGATATCCCAACAGCAAGACCTCGACCAAACTTATTGATTTTAAAACACCACGAGTGTTTCCCAGTAATGAAGTCATCAGTTCCAACCACACTTTCAACATCAAATCTTTTGGACGTCACTGACAAGCAATTGTTTGAGAATTCTGGATGACCAGTGAATGATTGTTTATCAAATTTCCACATTTTTACCCTATATGAAATGAAACACGTATATAATGAAACACATATATAAAATGAAATGAAGCATGTCTATTTGCTGGCAATGCAAACCTAGGATTGGAACTTATAGAAACAAAATAGACATGATATATTTGCTCCCAAAAAATCTAAGCTTTAAGTTTGTCAAGTTGCGAGAATCAGTATAATTGTCTTAATTGATGTTAATTGGTTTCACCTGCATACACGTCGAAGTTAAAATTGTTCAAATAGAACTATCCAAATATTTACCAAATATATACATGTATCATGTATGATGTAAAACTACAGCAGTGTTTTAGTTACAGCAGTGGTTTAAACCTACAAAATATAATGCAAACCAACATACTACCTTGAAGAGAACTTGCTTTCTTTTCAAAACAACACAATAAATTCAATAATAAAACACCCACATACATTCACTTGGCAATATGAACACAGTTACATAATTATGAGTTATCAAAATACAATTTAAAATCAATTCATTGATGTGAATAATTCACATCATAAATCCCTTTTTAATCCTATTTTACACATGTTATACATGTATATCCCAATATGGTCCTATATATCCAATGATATTCCCTATTGTCCAACTACAACACCATTTATCCTAAATTTACCCTATTTTACACGTGTTGTATCCTGTTGTCCTAATATGACCACATATATCCAAAAATATACCTGAATGTTCAACCACAACCTTACTTATTTATATATGTCCCAATATGACAACATATATCCCCCAACTTCTATAATGACAACATATACCCTTCTTCATCCCTTTGTATACATATATGATTCCTTATAACAACATATACTCCCTTCTATACTATGATGTTCAACAACAACACCATTTATCAAGCATTCACCCCATTATATCAATATTTATCCCACTGTAACCATAGCTCTATTCAACCGGGGGGAGTATTGCATAAGATATAAAAACTGGCTTAACGGGGGGGTTTACCTATTTTTTGCTCACAGACTCTGACACTCTGTTGCAATTTGCAAAGCTTTTTTTGATGGAAAGTTTATAAAATCTATTAAAAAGTGTTTGGAGGTAAATATGGCGGACTATCGGTATACATCGCATTTGAAAAAAGAGTTAGAACAGGAAGAAGCTTTGCTGAAAAGCATCAAAGATAAACTGGTGGACCAACTTCAGAGACTCAAGGTGAGGGAGGATTATAATTATGTATATTTGTAATTTGTGTCAGTTTTTAATTGTGTTGTTTTATTTTGTTGGAATATTTATAAAGCTTTAACTTTCCATGTTATTTTGAGTTTAGGTCGAAGAACTTGCATTAGTTAATAACTATATCTCCACGAGCAATCCATCAAATTTGTCTCAAACAGCCAGTTCAACAGGCTCATACTTCAATACAATCCAGGTACTGCCATACTGTTGTATTTGTGCACTACAGTCACTACTGTATAATTAATACTTTGTTGTTTCTGTGATTTTACAGGGTGGCACAAATACTGATGAAATGAACGAAGAAATAAACAGTTTGCCATTGTCTGATTTATCAGAAGGTCTAGCCAGGTGTGTAATTCATACATTCATACAACTTTATATGACCACCATGTTTTCAATGACAGCTGATATCGTATTGACACTACAGCTGACAAGTGGCTTGAATTTTAGCTGATCAGACATCCAAAGACGCCATTATGTAGTCAATTTCAACTAAATTTTCTGAACTTTGTTTTGAACTTCTTAAATTTGTTGCAAAGTTCATAATAAAAATTCACAAACTGGTTTGTAAACTGAACATTTGATTTGCTGCTTTTTCTCTGGTAGCCAATCAGATGCTTTGTTTACAAACTTGTTTGTAAATTTCATTATGAACTTTTGAGCTTCGCAACAAATTTGTGAAGGATGAAACGAAGCTCTGCACGTTAGTTGAAATCGATTATAAGACCTTTCTGCAGTTATCAGAATTATATTTTTTTAGTAACTCACTGATCTTAAGTAGTCAACCTGGAGTGAACCAAGAGGAAGAAGAAGAAGATGAAACATAGTGTTGCAGTGTGTTTGTGATCTTCAGGGTTTTGAGCGTGATATTCTGCCACATACTGTTAGCACTTTAATTAATCTTTTGGTTCGTCGGTAGGCTTGTTACAGAAACCTCATGTTCATATTGTCATTCAAAAAGGAACAGAGTGATCTGTCATGCCTGGCATTTTATCTCATGCCTGTCACCAAAAAAGACCAACAACTGTTTTCCAACATAGAATTTTTGTTGACTATAAAAGTTTTACACCACAAAATCCAAGATAAATTATTATCTTGTTATAATTCACATTCAACATTATTTAATAATGGGTCATTCCAGAAAACATCCACATCTCCCACATGGAGGAGATTGCAAGTTTAATCCCCTTTCCCCTTTGGACATCCTAGTACATCTTACTATAATTAGAGGTGAATTCCCCCCCCCCCCCTTTCAGGATGGCAGAAATTCCCCCTGTGGTGGGTTTTTTCTGGAATGACCCAATATCAACCTTCTATAATGTATTTTACAGGGATATATACTGCATGCATTAACAAATGTTCTTATTAATTAATCAATCTATGCTACATTCCATAAAGCATTGAAGTTGATGATGGACCTAACACACTGTCTATATCCTTATGCATAGTTCTAAATTGTTGCTTTGAACAAAATCAATATTTTGTTGGAAAGTTTCAGAGGTTATGACTTATGACTGAGCATCACTTGAACCTGTAGTGTGAAAAATAAGAAAAATGTACAATTTAATTAGTAAAACATCAAGAAAGAAAGGATTGAAACTATAATTGTTTGCTGAAGAAATCTACCTCTTCCATCACATGCGACCACTTTCACTTTATCGACAGTAATTGTATCAGGAAGATCTTTAAATTCAACACTGTTCAGCACAAACGTCCAAACATTGTCACAAAATCTGTAGACGTTTAAACTTCCCTAATCAAAGACACAGGATTATCATTCAGACACGTCATCCATCTGGTCATTGTTCAAGATCAACTACAGTCATGCAAAGATAGTCTTGACAATTGATAGTCTTGACAATTGACATATTAATCTCTTTGCTGAGTTTATATATAAAAAAAATTATCAATCAAACTATCTCTTTTCTTTGCCCAAACTTCTCTTGTATAAATTCAGCCAATGACAAGTTTCAAAAATTTTGGAAAGTTTCTGGCGATGTTACACAGAGCAACTTTTACAGTCGATTTCAACTTCGAAGTTTGAAACAAAGTTCGGAACATTTTAGTGAAAAGTTAGTTGAAATCGACTGTAACGACTGGTCTCAATACAAATGAGGTTATACAAAATTTGATTGGTTCTTGAACGATTTGCACTGCGACAAGTTGTTGCTAAAAGTTGTCCTGTGGCTGTGTAACATATTGCCTTGAAGCAGATCTCTAGTTAGAGGTTTAATATTTTACCATAAAGACCGAACATCTTTACGTTCTAGGACATTAAAAATTTGGTAATGCATTACGTGTTTTACGGACCGCTGATTAGCCAATCATATCGCGTAAACTACAGGAACCAGCGCTTGCCATATAATAATTTAATAACATTAACTGTACCTTGAAATTTGCCCTGGTTTTGACTTGTGAAGCCAAAGTATGATTAATTGCTTTGTCAAAGTGCAGCAAAACTTGAAGGGCAAGTTGAGGGCTAATTTGTTGTGACTAAGTAACAAAAAGAACATTTTATAGTAATGAAATTTTTTGACCAATTGCCAAGTCTCTTTATGAACATTAATATATATTACAGCTACAAGACTAATATATATAACATTTCTAATATAGAGTTGCATCTATAATGTAGTATATCACCTGAATTAGTTCATCCAAGCTTTCTTGTAAGCTATTTCCCAACGTAGTATTTCGGTACAGTTGATAACTCATTGTTACCCGGCTTCGAACGTCCTTTTATATGAAGGCCTCTGCTTTTAACTGCCTTATTTGGTCAACACTTCAGGACGCCATCTTGGATTTACCATATATGGCAATAGGCACTAAACCCCGGGAATTTAAATCCTATATCCGGGCATTCTCGTACCCAGAGCCCGTCTTACGCGCGGTCAACGGAGCGCGACGATCGATGGGCTCTGGTTAAATCCAAACCGGATACCACAAAAACATGGTATCCGGTTAAACACAGCGCATGCTCGAAGACATGGCACGAATAACCTCAAACAAAGTTTAGCTGAAAATAAGTAAGCCCCGTGTATAATATAAATAATGATTCGCTTATATACTAAACAATACACCTAGGAATTGACTTCGCATTTGTAAAAATATTGTATTGTATTGTATTGTATTGTTCGTTTTTAACCAAAAACCAACTATGAATTATCTTAACGGTCTATCTTACGACAGTGGAACATATTTATGGCTTAAAACCTTTGAGGAATTAGAAAGTTTGTTCTAGAAGCATTAAACTTGAAAGGCAAGTGGAAATCCCCTGGAGGCGACGCTAAAGTTTTCAAAAGCGAAGGAGAAGGGAAATACATGATTAAATGGCGCGGTCCTCGTTCGAAAAAGCTGGTTATACAGAGTGATGATGCTGAAGAGAATCTAAAGTTGAAGTTCGAAAGCTTGATAAATCAGGACCCGAAAGATGTAAATTCCTCATGCGAAGCATCAACGAAAGAGGTTTGTAGTAGTGTTAATGAGCTGACTGAACCATCTGTATCGCAGTTTGATGGCTTGAAAGCAGATATTGCTACCCTAGTGGACATTACAAGTGATCTAATAACTGAAATTAACTCTATGCGATCTAAACAAAAAGACTTTGAGTCTGTTATTCGCAAGCAAGACAGCGAGATATGTAGACTTAGCGAAGCAAATTTGCTCCTTGCGTCAAGCTTGCTGTCCCTTGGGAATTCAACATTCAAAGTAATGAATATCAATCCTATGACCAACAGTCCTACTAATAGTATGAAAATTACTACCTTTAATGACCCTACAACTACTGATAAGGATCCGCTAATTGACCCTAACATATACACCTCCCATACCATTGGACCAACTTCATTCAATGAATTTAATATCTACGACGAGTTTAGGAATATAGCAAGTGACCGGCCTAGCGTTCTAAACTCCGACTTAAATCAGTCAACTGAAGACATTATAAATATATTCCATAATGAAACTGATATACATAATGAGTCAGTTCTTATTGTTAAGGATCAACCTAGCGTCTCGAATACCGATCTCGTAAAAGCTGCACACTAACTGAAGCTACTAATCTAAATAAAGCCAGTAAAACTAAGTCAACAACGGGTGAATTTAATACCAGCACATCTCGATTAGGTACTGGACGTTTTAATCGAGCGACACCTAAACGCCCAAAACATTTAACCCCGTGTCCATTCCTGAGGAAAAGAAAATTCTGTAAAAAAGGCAATAATTGTGACTTCCTACATCAGAAACCTCAATTTTATAATAACATCCAACGACCCTCCTATAAGATAATGGACAAAGCTGTCTCTTCACCCAGTTTTCATTACTCCCTTTTCCTGTGAATCCCTATTATTTCCTCCATTTCGGTCCCCAATATACCATCCCACATCCCAACCTTTTCCACACCCCCCTCCATTGATGTCAGTACAAACAACAGGATACTGAGTACTGATAGACATCCGCGTAATGGTCGTTGTCGCCGTGCTCGTACTCATAACCCTTCAAACTGTGTCTGCGTGTCTGTACATAGAACTAACTTAAATTCAGATTCTCATACAAAATTCCTACGTTTCGCCAATGTAAATGCGAGATCTCTTAAAAACAAAACAGCCGAAATCGTTGATCATGTTTTGAGTAACAATATTGATGTGTGTATTGTGACAGAGACCTGGTTAAAAGACGTTGACACTGTTAGCATAGCCGCGCTTTCTCCCCCTGGTTACTCTTTTAAAAACCTTCCTAGACAATCTAACAGAATGGGTGGAGGCACTGGTATTATGTTTAATACCAATTTTAAAGTTACTTTAATTGACGGAGGTGAAAAACGATCTTTTGAATACTCTGAATGGAACTTGACTTTACTCAACCGTACGATTAAAACATTAGCAGTCTATCGTCCACCTTATTCACAAACTCACCCTGTTTCTTCAGGCGTTTTCTTCGAAGAATTCTCCAACTTACTTGAGAGCATTGTTATGTGTACAGAAGTATTAGTAATCTCCGGTGACTTTAATTTTCATCTCGATGATCCGTCTGATACTGACGCGAAAACATTTACTGATTTATTGGAAACTTTTGGCTTATTACAACATGTTACTGTACCAACTCACTCGTCTGGGCATACCCTGGATCTTCTAATTTCGAGATCGTCCAATGACATTAATATCCACCTAGTCAAGACTACTTTCTTTTGTCAGATCATTGTTTTGTTGAATGCAACCTCTCTTTTCCTCGCCCGAATTTTGTGACAAAGGAAATTCAGTTTCGTAAGACAAATCATTTGAATCTTCAGGCCTTCAAAGCTGACATCACTGATTCCAAACTGTGTAATGACCCATGCTCCAATCTAGATGATCTGGTGAAACATTATGATAATACGCTATCACATATTTTGGAGAAACATGCCCCTTTACAAAGAAAGGTAGTGGTTGTCAGACCAAGAGTGCCATGGTTCAGTGAAGAACTTAAACGTATTAAGGCCAAACGCAGAAAACTGGAGAAAGTAATGCTACGATCAAATTGCCAAAATGATAAAGACGCTTATCGCCAAGCGCGTAACAAGTATGCTGCCAGTTTGAAAAATGCTAGACACAAATACTATTCTGATCTTATCGATCAATGTTCGGGAGACTCAAGAAAACTTTTTAAGGTTGTGTCTTCACTTTGCAACACACCTCAAGAAAACTCCTTGCCTCCACATGATGATTCACGTAAACTGGCTGATGAGTTCGGAAAATATTTCTGTCGAAAGATTGAGCTAATTAGAAATGACATTGAAAACGTTGTAGTAGACCCACCATTAGTAGATTATCGTTTACCTGATATCAAATTAGATTCATTTAAGCTCCTGTCAGAAGAAGAAGTCCATAACATAATCATGAAGTCGTCGAATGCAACATGTAACCTTGATCCTATTCCAACATGGTTGCTGAAATTATGTGCCAGTGAGTTAACACCTGTCATTATGAAAATGATCAACTTGTCGTTAAGTGAAGGTCACGTCCCAGAAGCATGGAAAGTTGCCATTCTTATTCCAATTCTAAAAAAATACGGTCTTGATCTAGTCTTTGAGAACTTCAGGCCCGTCAGTAACCTGTCATTCGTTTCTAAAGCTACGGAAAAAGCAGTTGTTAGCCAGTTATTTGAGCATTGTGCTGATAATGCTCCTCTTCCTAACAACCAATCGTCATATCGTCAATTCCACTCTACCGAAACGGCTCTCCTAAGAGTCCACAATGATATCATATGAACATGGACCAACAGAAAGTAACTCTTTTAGTGCTCTTGGATTTGAGTGCCGCCTTTGACACCATTGATCATGAAATTCTGACGGATATATTGAAGTTAGAATTTGGTG
Organism: Trachythela sp. YZ-2020; assembly: GCA_016169945.1. Lineage (NCBI taxonomy): Eukaryota > Metazoa > Cnidaria > Anthozoa > Malacalcyonacea > Clavulariidae > Trachythela > Trachythela sp. YZ-2020. The sequence goes on from JADLSH010000389.1 coordinate 7,455,941, forward strand.
TGATCGGAAATGCCTTAAAGTGGATTAAGTCGTTTCTCTCCTGTAGAAAGCAGCGTATTAATATTAAGCAAAAGTTTTCCGCCAATTTTCCGCTGAACTGTGGAGTTCCACAAGGAAGCTGTCTTGGACCGGTCCTTTTCCTATTATACGTGTCTCAACTGTTTCAGATTATTAACAGGCATCTACCTTCTTCCCATGGGTATGCAGATGACACTCAACTTTATTTATCTTTCCGTCCTGAGTCACCCGTTGTCCAAGATCAAGCTATTCAAACTATTAATAATTGCATCGTCGAAGTTCGTGCTTGGTTAGTTTCACATAAATTAATGTTTAACGACACTAAAACGGAATTCTTGATAATTGGAACTCGCCAGCAGCTGTCTAAGGTTACAATCGACTCGATTGAAGTTGGTGATGCTGATATAAAACCTGTACAAGAAGTCCGAAATTTAGGTTCGTGGTTTGACGAACATATGTCTATGAATGTCCATGTGGGCAAGGTTTGCAGCAAAGCATTTAGGGGCTTGTACAACATTCGACAAATAAGGAAGTTCCTCTCCATCGAATCAACTAAAACGCTCGTACATGCCTTTGTGACGTCACACTTGGACTACTGCAATTCTCTCCTGGTCGGCATTCCCCAATACCAACTTCAGCGTCTTCAACGAGTTCTCAATGCCGCTGCTAGAGTGACGTGTCTTATACCAAGATGCGCTCATATTACCCCTGTCCTGATGCACCTTCACTGGCTGCCTGTTAAGTTTCGTGTTGATTTTAAAATTGCACTCCTGGTATATAAAGCTCTCCATGGGATGGCGCCAGGCTACATTATGGAACTGTTGTTAGAAAAACCGAACTGCTGTTACCAACTGAGATCTGATGATCAGGGACTACTTTTTATCCCAAAAACTAGAGCCAAGACTCTTGGTGATCGAGCATTTGTGCATGCAGCTCCGTCAATTTGGAACATGCTACCTTATGGTATTAGAAATAGTAAAACAATTGACTGTTTTAAATCTCAATTAAAGACTTTCCTTTTTAAGAAAGCTTTCGATTCTAACTTTTAGATTTATAGACACTTATACCTTAATTCTTAATATTTTAGCTGCTTGTATATAGTAGAACTTCATTGTTGTAAAGCGCTTTGGAATATTTTATATAATTTAAGCGCTGTATAAATCTTTATATATTATTATATTATATTATATTATTGTATTGTATTGTATTGTATTCTAAAAATAAAGTAAATGCTATTTTGACATGTTTTGACAGAATATAATAACATTCGGCGTGGCCAATCATGGGCTCTAGGGCAGCACTCAGCAGATGTAGCTTGTAAATAGTTCGATCGTAAAATTCTTTTGAAATAAGACAATGCAATAGATTCGTACCTAAACAAATTATGACTGACCAATAGATGCTTTTAGCAGTAGCCAATCGTGACGAAGCTCTTGTCAGGTCACCCAATCAGAGCTCGTGAAAGTCTGGCCAGTAGGAAAATAAGGCTGTGGTATGCAAATTCGTGGCAAAATTGAAAATTCAACTTGGGGCAACTCGCAGCCAGTTTGAGACGAAGCCTAGCGAAGTACAGTTTTAATTTTGTGTTACAACTTCGCTTAGCCTTAGATAAACGTTTATTGAAATGGTTATGCTGCATTCAAGGACAGGTTAGTATCAAATATATCGTTCTTTTAAACGTTTGTGATATGTGCTTGTTGCCTTATTGCTCCTGTTTAAAACGCATGCCAAATACTTTGAATTATGTTCGCCTTCGTTCGCGTTGAACGCTTAGGCTCGCCTATTCGCTTTATTCCCTTAGTATTTCTGCCATATTTTGTGCCAATACTGTTTAGAAATACCCTTGCTTTGACTTGTGTAACTCATATTTGTTTTATTTGCAGTTTCAGGTCGAACATTTTACAAGAAAGTTGAAAAGTACATTAAGTATCATACGTTCAGGACAAGGTGCGTGGCAAATGAATCCATGGTCGAACATATTTTTAAGCTAGATATGAAGTGTAAAATTAAGTAATAGAAACATGCCCATATTTCTAATGCTCGCTCTTGAGTAGTCCGTCATCTTTAAATAAAAAAACCGCAAAGTAATATTCTAATTACTGGCCAGCCTCGTACCCAGGCGTTCAGAAGCGAGCCCGCGGAGCAGACTAGTCCCTAGTCCTCCATACGCGCGTTCTAGCAGCCCGCATATTAATGAGAACGCTTAGAGGCCTAGGAACTAGGCTGCCCGCGGAGGAGGATTTTACTACATCCCGGGCGTTCTTTGTTAGTGCCCGCGATCACAATTAGGATTATCAGCGGTATATGATGATAACATTGAGTGTTTCCAGAGGAGTGTTTCCTTGTGTTTCCTAATGTTTCCTTCTGATCCTTACTCCTACCTCATTGCCTAACCCTAACCCAGAAGGAAACATTAGGAAACACAAGGAAGCACTCCTCTGGAAACACTCAATGTTTTTCTCAATGTTAAAATGTTCAGATCATCATATACCGCTGATAATCGGCGGGCACTGACAAAGAACGCCCGGGATGTAGTAAAATCCGCTTGCGATGGTCGCGATCTCTATATTGTAGCTTAGCGTGATTTTTTCTCTTTTCCTCTAAAGCGCCTGGGTACGAGGCAGATTAGTGGCCATGTCGCAAATTCACTGTCGCAACTCGCAAACACACCTCCCACGCTAGACACCCAAGCTACCTTTGGAAGTCTCCACGCGGCGAAAATAAGCCGATAGCAATTGCTGTATTTTACAAAGGTAAGATTATTTTAGCTATGCCTAACTTGATGAATATTTACCAGAAAACTGCATGAAATATAAGCAGATTCTATCAGATATGCGTGATATAGTTTGTTTACATCAAACACTTTACCCCATCATTAAAAAAAAACACCTTACTTCACCGATCACATTACACATGAATACAAAATTGCTTGACAATAATAAGGTCTTTAGGTTTTTCTTCGATGTTTCGATGAAAACACTATAGCTTATATTGTAAAAATACAAAGCGAAACTTGTATTGATCTATAATCTGCATACATGTAAATGTAATGATCGTACAAAGTGCAATATAAATCTCAGTAGTAGAATCAATGATAAATGAATTAATTAATCATTGAATAAAACAGTTAGTGGCAAAATGTGCGAAGCTTGATGTGTTTTGTATACGAAGCTTTATATATAACTTATAAGTATACAACGGTTTTTAGAGCAAAAGCACAGCTGGAAACGTTCCAAGTATTTTAGTAACTGCTGAGATGCATAGTTTAGATTACCGATTGTTAAAAATTGTCTCTCTAGAATTATTAGAAGGAATTTTGTTGTTATTTTTTAATTTTGACTGCATTCGAAGCGAACGCATTTTAGTGCATTCTTTTCGACGATTATTGTCCATAGTTTTTTGGAAATGATTTTTTGCATATATGTTATCAGCATTTGGTATTCTTTAATCGTTGAATAAATTTTCCGTGTGGTGTATGTACATAATGTACTCCATAGGCACAGCCGATGGGGGGAGTTGAAACACGACGTCTTCAGTGTTGAATAAACAATTTGTTTACATTATTTCGCAGTTTTTCTTAGCGGTTTTCAAACGAGTACATTGAAAACTGAAAATATAATACTATATTTTTACTATTTACCTCCGAAAATTTAAACAAACAACGCGCTCTATTCCTCTGTTTATTGAACCACTTGTATTTTTATATCGGGTGGGAAATGAGCCAAAAAGATTTTCCTGTTAACCAAAAAGCCAAATGATCACATTGACTGTAAAAATAAGTCGTTCTTTAATTTATAATTGCATAGCTAGGTATTTTTAACGGGTAATTTTGTATTTTGAAGCAATTAATCGTGTTGAAGGCATGAAGCTTAATATGCATGGGATTAGCATTCTTTTGATAACTTTGTTTGGTTAATATTCCAAACATGCATGTTTTGAATAGCTTTCCTTGTATGATCCTCGTAACACTGAGAAGTGAGGGGCTTTTGAGAGACAATGTTTTTAATTAAAGATATCTTAGCTAGAGAAATATATGACAGGCTGGCAGGAGTTTATATGACAGGAGTTTTCCTCGTACGTGTGTGTTTTTCACCCATGCAAGATTGGAAATTTCTTAGAATTGCACGCAAATTGTTGATACAGGCACAAAGCAATTTTTGCTACATTTAATAATTACATGCAACATCTAATTTGAGAAAAACGCGATTCATGCTCATAATTTCTTCAATTTCATTAATTTAGAGCACAAATTACTGTTTTAATATACATAACTTTGTTCTGTGTTCAAAATCACCTCGCAAATCGTAGCACAGCCCTGGCATTGCTCTTTAAATAAGGGGGAATTGCGATGTGAGAATGACGTGACTTTATTGATAATGTGCAATTGGTGTAAATATCCTGTATGTACCCCACTACAATTTAATTACATTTAAATGTTAATTATATTGCCACTGAAAACTGTCTTTCTATTTAGGGAAGAAATATTAAAGAACCAATTATGGCTGAGAACAATCTACATTGGGCAGATTGGTTCATTATTGCTTTCTACTTCTTTTTTACTATTGGTGTTGGTCTGTTTGTAAGTAAATCATTCTTTATCATTATACACAAAAGACTATCTTATCATTAACATCGTCGAATGACTCAACGCGTTTTAATGACCAGTAAAAAATAGTTTGCAGAAAGCATTATCGCATAAACATCGTTTCCTAGCCATGTTTCCTGAAGGTGGGCAAACTGGGAAGCATCGACCTTCTTTGAAATATTTCTGAAACAACGTTTCCTTGTTTGTCCATGTTGTAATGCGTTCAATCTTACATTTTAGGCAAAACTTCGTAAACGTAACAAAGAAGAAACAGCCGAGAGTTATTTCTTGGCAGGAAGATCTTTAGTATGGTGGATGGTAGGAGGGTCGTTGTTTGCCAGTAATATTGGTGGTACACAGTTCATTGGTGTGTCTGGTGACGCAGCTGCAACTGGTATTGCAGTCGTCTCTTATGAATGGCAGGTATGTTTGGTAAAGTGGTGATGATGATGGTGCATGGTATAGTGTTGGTGGCAGTTACCAGTAATATTGGTGGTACACAGTTTAGAATTGCAGTATAGGAGGATCTGAATTGGGTTTACTGAATACTGAAATGCATTGGCTATGCATGTTCTTGACTGGCAACTGACAAAATATCGTAACTGCTGACAAATGACATCAAAAGACCCCCATAAAGACCCCCATTATATACGCCTTTTGGGGCAAAGACATTAATTTACATGCCAAAGCATTGCTTATTAAGACGTGCCATTTAATAACGTGCCATTTTCACCAGAGATTTCCAGAGGCAACTCTGAATTAGGTTCTGGAACCCAGAAAACGAAAACTCTTGTTTTCTTCATGTTTTTGAATTATTTTTTTTAGGCATCCTGGATTTTGCTTCTTCTTGGCTACTTATTTGTGCCTGTTTACTTAAAAGGAGGAGTAAGTCAAAGTCACCGATTTACTAAATATGAGTATATTTTATACAAACATATAAATGCATAATGTTGTTTTTGTTTGGTGTAGATATTTACAATGCCCGAGTATCTTGAGAAACGATACAAAAGTCCAATCATGCGAGGAATTCTTACTTTCATTGCTTTAGTCAGCTATGTCTTCACTAAGATTTCTGTAAGTATATATAGTTTGTTTTGATACCTTTTTCTCTGTCGTAGTTGAAGTCAAAAAGTCAACTCTATTCCCATCAACTAACCATTAACCTCGCCCTTAAGCCGTTGTCAAACGGTGATGGGATTCGATAAGAGTTGTAACTGTAGCTCTGTATGAACAGTTATTGTGACGTCATTATGACGTCATATTTGGCGCTTCTCAATCGTATTCTGTGTATTTCTAACCAGGTTGACATGTATGCTGGTAGTCTTTATTTCAAAGAGGCGACAGGCTTGAGTATTTATATCTCGTCTGTTTTTGTCCTTATTATCACAGCAGTCTACGTTATCCTTGGTAAGTCCGTGCGTGCTGTTTGAGAAGCCAGTGAAGTAGTTTGTTTTATATCTCATACATATATTTTTATCTCGATTTTCTCAGGTGGTCTCCAAGCTGTCACTTACACAGATGTTTTACAGTGTACCATCATGTTGTTTGGTGGAATTGTTCTATCTGCTCTAGGTAAGAAATATTCAATATTTAAACGGACTTGTGCCAGAAAAAATTAAAGGAAAAGTTCTCACATCAAAGAGAAACAAGAAGGAATAACTCAAAGCTAAGATTACCGAAAGTAAAAACAGAATCTGGCCGAAAAATGTTCTCTTTTCAAGGAGCATTAATTTTTAACAAACTACCAGACGATTTAAGAAATGAGCCGTCCTTGGTAATTTTTAAACAAAAATGTAGACAGTTTTTTAATGGCAATTGATTGGTAACATTTTATAGAATATAGCCGTACATGAAAAATGCTATAAACATCTTAGACTCTTATGAAGAAAACATTTTAGATTTTTAGCTGAGCGTGATGAACTAGAACAATATTAAAAGTAGTTTTATTTATTTATATATATTTTAACTTAGTTACAGGTCCTTGAATGATAGCAGCTATTTAAATTAGCTGACCAAGTTAAAACCTGTATAAATATTGTATATTATTATTACAGTCTGCCGCATACGTACAGTAGCTCTTGGCTGAGGTAACGACCTCGAGAGGCCATTTGGTCACCCACACTATCTCGTGTACGCGTGGCTTTTGCTGAGAATTTTACCTCGCGAGGCCGTGAGACAAAGATCCATCATTTTGATATGAGAGTAACATGCTAAGCTACGACCTCTCGTGGTGGTGAGCAGTTAGCTCTGCCAAGAGCTCCCGTATGCAGCAGGCTTAATGTATTTCAAATAAACAGCAGCTTATTGTATAACCGAGCGCAGTCGTCAGAGCAAGCGCTGTGTACCTATAAGATGGTTAGTTCGATTTTCCTTCGAACTCTACTTATGTGGAAAGAGAAAGTCCTCACACTGTCGAACGTCTTCCCCACAGGGTACTGGTTGAAAGAACGCCCCGTGTTTGACGTTTTTGAATTAAAAACAATCTTTCTTCTTTTAGCATTTGATAAGGTCGGTGGAGTCGATGCATTGTGGGATAAATTTGGTGACGTTACCGTTGCTGCGGGTAATATGACAAGCAATACAACCATGGGAAATATGAGTGGTTATAGCAATACAACTTCGGATGCAGGTTGTTATAGCATGACTCCATATTGGTCCAACATGTTTCGACCTGCAAGTGATCCAGAGTACCCTTGGATTGGCCTGTGGGTGGCCTTGCCTATCATTGGTATCTGGTATTGGTGTACAGATCAAGTAAGTGTATGGTGGTGGTGGTGGTGGTAATGGTGGTGCTGTGGGGATGGTACATGGTGATAGTGATATTGTTGGTGATGGTGATGTGGGTAGACTTACCTATCATTGGTGTTTGGTATTGGTGCACGGACCACGTGAGAGTTAGGTGGTGATGCTGTGGAGGGGATCAATGGTACTTGTTGGTGATGATGGGGGATGGTATATGGTGATGATGTATGGTGATGATGTATGGTGATAATGATGATGATGGTGGTGCCATGGTGGTTGATGGTTGTCTGTAGTAATAGTGATGGTGATGATGGTGGTGATAATTTTATACCAAGTCTTTTACCTAGGTTATCGTACAACGTGTATTAGGTGCGAAGAGCATCTTGCACGCCAAGGGGTACCATCTTCGCAGGTTTCCTCAAAGTCTTACCAATGTGGCTCATGGTAATGCCTGGTATGATAAGTCGTGTCTTGTTCCCAGACTCCGTAGGGTGTACGGATCCCCAGACATGTAAAGATGCTTGTGGTAATGAGTTAGGATGTACCAATGAAGCATATCCAAAGTAAGTCGATAACTGGCCGATAAAGTCGTAAATTATGTTATGGTGTGTAGATGGATTCAAATGTTTTGCAAAAAAATAATTTCTGGATATTCGAATAAAGACGTTACAGTTGAAAAATTGTTTTTGTTAGGTTGGTTATGAATATTTTGCCAGTTGGTATGGTCGGTCTGATGATGGCAGTCATGTTAGCAGCTGTGATGTCATCCCTCTCGTCTGTTTATAACAGTTCCAGTACCATTTTCACCATTGATATCTGGCAGAAGTTTATTAGAAAGCAGGTGGGTGATTTTGGTTGTTGTGATCATGGTGATGGTGATGATAGTGGTGACGTGACGGTGATGGTTGTGATGAATGGTGATGGTGAATGATGGTGATGATGGTGGTGATGGTTGTGATGAATGGTGAATGATGGTGATGATGATGGTGGTGTTGATGATGGTGGTGATGATGATGGTGAAACATGATGGTGATATATTGTTTTAAAATTCTTTCAGGCAAGTGAGTGGGAGAAAGTGGTCATTGGTCGAATTGTGGTTTGCGTTCTGGTGGTACTTGGTTTGCTTTGGCTTCCTCTTATTGACAATAAGTACATGTTCTCTTCGCATTCAAATCTTTTATACGGTTTGATAAATATCACACAAGATCATATATACACATAGTCAATAATCAATTTCTACATTTTTTCAGAGGGAGGTGGTGGGCGTTTATTCAAATATCTTCAAACCATTCAGATGTTGCTGGGCGCTCCTGTGATGGCTGTGTTTTCTGTTGGTATATTGTGGCATCGAGCGAATGCAACTGGCGGCCTAGCAGGTCTGTATAACTTGGGTTTGCAGGAGTTTGGACATGTGCAATCCGTGTGTGTTTTACAGTCATATGCCTCTATTATTTTGTACTTCTGTGGGGTCTGTTGTACGAATATCACAAGCGTGAGGGGCCACTGTAGGTAGTATTCTACAATAAGCTGCTGTGATTTGTGTCAGAACTACCTGAAAAAAGATATCTCAAACGTGGGGGTCCAGTGTAGGTAGTTACTCTTCAGTTAGCTGCCGTGGTTTGTGTCTGAACTATATTAAATTACCTGAAAACGATTAAAGACGCCACTACTTACCTCCTCATGACAAAGGGATTTCGCTCGAAACGTCGCAGTGTTCTTAATAGGGAACTTTAGATTTGACGACGGCTACGAGAACGACTACGACTACGAGATTTTTGATGTGCTGTGCCAAAGAGAGGATGATAACAAGTTTGTATTAGCAGATATTTAACGGAAAAATCTCGTAGTCGTAATCGTTCTCGTAGCCGTCGTCAAATCTAAAGTTCCCTAATTTCTTTTTTAGGAGTTCATACCCAAACCACGGCAGCTTATTGTAGTACAGAATATTACCTACATGTCATGTTTGAGAAATTCAGAATACCATTGTCCAAACCTTCCATCAACTTCAAAATAACTAATTGCCACACACGTTTCTAGGTTTGATTATTGGTGTAATTCTTGGCGTGTCAAGATTCATCGCGGAGTATATACATCCCACTCCAGCGTGTAATGAAGAAGATCTGAGACCACTGTTTGCCTCAATGAACTTCATGTACTTTGGTAAGCACCGAGATTGACAAGTCTACTATCTACAGAATTCTTTTTTTTGTGTTCATCTCGTGTTTTGTGGCTCTTGACTCCAGTTTAGGGGTCCCACAGCGGATACTTTCTTTGAAAACTGAGTAATGAATAATCGACTGTTTTTGTGGTAACTTCGCAGTCTCCTGACTATTTACATCCCTAGGGAGGGAGGCGAAAATTTTAATTGCATAGACCTCACTCTATGACTTATTTTTCCAAGGCATCATTCTATTCTGTGTCACAGTGTTCGTGATTATTGCTGCAAGTTACGTGAGAGATCCAATTCCACTCGAGGAGCTCCCGGGACTCACGTGGAAAACGCTTCACGACAAAAAGAAACCTGTTTCGGATCCTAACCATGCAGGTTGGATATAAAAACTTTATTTTTAGTCGTATTTGTACACGATGTGTAGTCAATCAGTATCATCATCCTCCAATATGTTCCATAATCTTCTTAATTCCATCATTCCATCTTATTCGTAGTCCTCCTTCTACAAATCTTCTATCATTCATTCTAATCAATTTGCCAAACCATTTTATTCTTCGAAATGTCGTTCGATTAAAATATAGTTTTTATCGTTTTCATTTGTGTCAAAATGTATTTCGAAAGCTTTTCTTATAAATAAATTCTTTATTGCTTTTTCTACTTCTTACCTATGCTTTCTACTCCAACTCGTCATATTACCTCCTGGTTTAAAACGTTAACAAATGATAAAATTATATTTGACAGCTTCGTTGCCTTCGTGGCCTTCTACTAACTTAACAACTGAACTGTCTATTAAATTCTTATTACTTGAACTTCAGTTACTGATAATTCACAATCCCAAATTTACAGACCTGCCTATATTAGACCTGCGTCACTCTTGTATTAAACTGCTATTTGCGAAATCCCCGAGGGTGGCTGCTTATATGTATTTAATTGTTTTCTGAACAAACGTGATTACTCGTCGTTAAACTTCGTTATATCTTTCAGACGAACTTGAACTCTCGCCTCGAAAAGAGACGGACAACATGATGCCAAAAGAAAGCAACAGCAATGTATTGTGGGTAACTGCTGATGGAGAAGGTCAAAATGTCTCCACAGTGGAGAATGGGCTGCTGACCGATAGCGCGGGCGCCGATGACGTGTTACATCAAACACGTAAGGAGAAGATCATTCTTAATTGTGGTACCGCTGCCCTGTTGTTCACACTGGCTGTCGTCTGGATCTATTATAGGTAGACTAACATAAAGTATATGGAGTGATGGACGACGCTACATGGCGGACTGTCTTTTCATCGTTTATTCGGGTGTTTCGCCTCGCGGGTGGACCGTATGCCATGCAGGCTAGATAGCCACGAAGCTGATTATCCCAACTGGGCTTTGTTTGGCCGATTACAGGGTTTGCTGAATGTTAAATGACAAATACAGTCACATGATGACGTCGCTCTATCATGTACCATTCAACCAGACCTGAAATTGGCCAAACAAATGCCAGTGCGTGTGTAGTGCACCACCATTAACAACTTCCAGACGAAGGATCCAGTGTGTTAGCCGTACACTACCAACGTCCAGACGAAGGACCTTCGCTAGAAACGTCGAAGTTCTTGGTATATTTTATAGGTAGTTTGTAAAATATGTAAAATATACTATCTGTCTCATGTCTATTGTATTTAATTTATAGTAATATTATTGCATGTGTGCATAACCAATTCAATTATCATTTTAATGTGTGGATATCATATAATTTCGGTTTTTAGTGTTTGTTTTTCTTTTCCCTCGACTCACAAATATTTTTTCAACTATTCCAGCATTCCAACATTCTACTTGTTCGTAGGTCAAATTTATGAAGTTAGTGTTTTAAATGGTTGGTTTCCAAATTTAAGACTATATTTGGTCTATCTTGTTTGGGTTTTTTATGTATTTATTCGTAATTCTATTATTCTACCCTATCTATCCTACTATCTTCGTTCAATCATTTGAAAAATATCGATATTTTTCTACAATAAGCTGAGATGGTTGGTGTCTTGACTGCAGATCTGAAAAAGACTAAATCGACCCGCGTTTGATATTTTCTCTCACCTTACACACATACACCTATACACAAAGTCGTACTCTTTTACTTTAACGCAAACTCTCCAGTAAGCAATCATATAAAACACAACAAATTAGCTTATTCATTTATTTATTTATTAAATAACCATTCATTATTTACATTGTGAATTTTGCAATGCATCAGCGTGATTGAACAATGGTGCTTGAATGTGTTGCATGTTAATAAATCTAAATTTCACTCATCTTCTAGTTATATGCCATTTTCAGCTGCATGGATTTTGGTTGAATATAGGCAATCCAAATAATGATTAGCTAACTCCTTCACCATCGATCTGTCAGGTATCTTTTGAGCCATACCGTAAATTGCACCCTATATAAAATAGTTATATATTTAAAGGTTTATGAGTTCACGGAGACCATGCTTTAATATGGTGGTCGACATGCACATGGTGGTCGACCTCAAATATATTGACACTTATGGAAGCATGATACTAAATGTTTCTATTATATTCGTGAATGAAATATGTTCGGGGGTTACATTCATTTATCAAATAAGAGTAGCGAAACATTTCTATAATTATACATTGTTAAAATCTCAAAAGCAGAGTCTCAGACATTTTTCTAGTTGTATTTTTAGAAATTCCTATGGAAATACTGAAGAATCTAACTTACTGCACCAGTGGTCTGCCATTCCGGATTTCTTAGAATTTTGTTGCTACATTCTCGGACGTCCCGAAGGAACTTTTCAGCAACTCCCGATTTTGTCATCGGTAGAGTGACGCAAATATGGAGGCTGCAGGAAATAAACAATGGCCATTGTTCAGAATAGACAGTAGAGGATATAAACACATGAACAGATGAATGGATAACTAGGCACACAAACAAAGATACAGAATGAAAAACAGACCGGTAGAGATTGGTCTATTTCTATAAGGTAGGATTCCATGGTCAGAAACAAACCACGGCAGCTTATTGTAGAATATTACTTACACTGGACCTCCACGTTTGAGATATCTTTTTCAGGTAGTTCAGACACAAACCATGACAGGTTATTGTAAAATTCTACCTACACTGGACCACCACGTTTGAGATATCTTTTCAGGTAGTTCAGACACAAACCACGGAAGATTATTGTAGAATACTACCTACACTGGACCACCACGTCTGAGAATCTTTTTCAGGTACTTCAGACACAAACCACGGCAGCTTATTGTAGAATATTACCTACACTGGACCTCCACGTTTGAGATATTTTTCAGGTAGTTCAGACACAAATTACGGCAGCTTATTGTAGAATACTACCTACACTGGACCACCACGTCTGAGATATCTTTTTCAGGTAGTTCAGACACAAACCACGGCAGCTTATTGTAGAATATTACTACCTACACTGGACCTCCACGTTTGAGATATTTTTTCAGGTACTTCAGACACAAACCACGGCATCTTATTGTAGAATATTACCTACACTGGACCTCCACGTTTGAGATATCTTTTTCAGGTAGTTCAGACACAAACCACGACAGCTTATTGTAGAATACTACCTACACTGGACCTCCACGTTTGAGATATCTTTCAGGTAGTTCAGACACAAATCATGGCAGCTTATTGTAGAATACTACCTACACTGGACCAGCACGTTTGAGATATCCTTTTCAGGTAGTTCAGACACAAATCACGGCAGCTTATTGTAGAATACTATCTACACTGGACCAGCACGTTTGAGATATCTTTTTCAGGTAGTTCAGACACAAATCACGGCAGCTTATTGTAGAATACTACCTACACTGGACCAGCACGTTTGATATATCTTTTTCAGGTAGTTCAGACACAAATCACGGCAGCTTATTGTAGAATACTACCTACACTGGACCAGCACGTTTGAGATATCCTTTTCAGGTAGTTCAGACACAAATCACGGCAGCTTATTGTAGAATACTATCTACACTGGACCAGCACGTTTGAGATATCTTTTTCAGGTAGTTCAGACACAAATCACGGCAGCTTATTGTAGAATACTACCTACACTGGACCAGCACGTTTGAGATATCTTTTTCAGGTAGTTCAGACATAAACCACGGCAGCTTATTGTAGAATACTACCTACACTGGACCACCACGATTGAGATATATTTTTCAGGTAGTTCAGACACAAATCACGGCAGCTTATTGTAGAATACTACCAACACTGGACCACCACGTTTGAGTTTCTACCTACACTGGACTCTATAAAGACTATAAATACCATCAGATTACAAACCACAGACCTGGAAGGAAATTGCAAAGAGTTCAATTTCCAATTCCGAGCGGCGAGTTCATCTCCTAACGCGAATATATCGAACTCTTTTGATCCAAACGCCACCACACAGACTTCTGGGTCTCCAAATACGAATATGCCCTTGATTAGCCGTAATCTAGGAGAGATTTTTCAGATCAATTTCCACATTGAACTGTTCCAAATCCTCACAATTCCAATCCTAACCCTAATATTTATCCTGGCATTAATCCAAACCAGCCCTTAATCTAAACCTGATCCTAACGCTAATCCTTACTCTAACCCTAATCCTAATCAAGCTAATCTAACGTAAAACTATGCACCATTATTATTGTAATATTATTTCGGGAAGTTCACTGGTTTACATTTAGTACGATGCTATATAGGTTTAGCTTTCAAAACTTCAGCAATTTTACGAAGATTTGTGCAAAAATACTAATTAGTAATGCATACCCATCTCTTATTGTCCTTGTCATTTTCACAATACGTTTAGTTGCATCTATATATCCTTTGAACAAAAGTAAAAATATCACAATTAGTGGGTTTCAGGAAGCGTTTATGGTGAACTGATGATTGTTCTTCAGTCTCTCATTCTGGTAACTGAAGCTAACCTGATTTCCCAAGATGCATCATGGTCGTCCAACATTGCGCAACCAGTACCCCAGGTCTTGAACCCGCCATGGTTGGGGTTGCGTAAATCCCTCCTGTCCATTCCGTACTGGCGTGGTATTGGTAGTGTCTTAGGGATTTAGTATGATATAAGATGATAGAGGATCCTTTAGGAGCATAACCGTACTAGAATTGGCAAGAAAATAGTTAAAGTGGATAACATTGGTTTACCGTTTACCTCAAAAGCTTCTCAAACGTGGAGGTCCAGTGTAGGTAGTATTCAAAATAAGCTGCCGTGGTTTGTTTCTGAACTACCTGAAAAAGATCATCACCAACATCACCATCATAATCACCACCAGTAGTAGTTCAAACACAAACCACGACAGCTTTTATAAATATTTTTCTCACACACTAGTCACTTCAGTTATACCTTATGAGCATCAGCTGAAATACTTGTCACTCCATCAACAGAAAAATCATAAGACGGTACTTTGAAACTGAAAAGAAAGAACCACAAGAATATAGAAAATTCCATCAAGTGTGTGTGTTGTACAAAAAGAAGGCATGATGAAGTTTTTGCGTTTAAAACGAACAAACGAACCCTGCAGTTTTCATGAAAGCCAGAACAAAGCCTCCGAGACAAGCATCAACATGGACACCGATGTTGTATCTTTTACCAAGCTGCGAAGACAAAAATATGGGAAATGTAACACTTGCAATCTGCAGATAAACTATGTAAGTTGATCAAGTAAGGAGACTACGAGCAGGGTAATATACAGCAGGGCCTTAGGCTTAGATAATATTTTGTTACCATACGACGTACAAACATTGCTCAAAAGCGTTTATATCTGTACTCACTTTGCCAATTTCCTCAATGTTATCTATAATTCCTGAAGGAAATTCTGGTGCTGAGCCAACTAGCTGTAAAAACATTTTTGTTAAAATGATATAAAAACAACAAGACACAAACTAATAAGAAATGATACGGAATTAATTCATTCCATTCATTTTCGAAATTACCATGACAGTATTTCTTGTGATAGCTTTTCTCATTGCTTTAATGTTAACACTTCTTTTCTTTTCGTTCACAGGAACTTTGACAATCTTCATGCGAAAGTACTCTGCGGCCTTCGGAATAGAAAGTACGTGATAATATATTGATATGTCATACTCGAGTCACTGGGTCCATTGTTGGTTGAGAGAGCATGATATGAGCGGGTTCATTGTTGCATGAGAGTTGGTCAGTTGGCGGTCAAACGCGAGCGAGAGTTGCAACTCTCGTTATACTCTCATTAACTTTCATCCTCGTTTGAACAGGGCTTTACACCGTTTCAGATACAGCACAGAATGTATGTTTCACAAAGTAGACAAACCTTTTCAAAAGCAGCATGAGCCGATACGGAAACAACTCTAAATATAATCGTTGAATAAATATATTAGACAACCACAAAGCACCATCGAAAGGAAAGTTTTTATTAAAAATCTTAATTTAGGAAAGTTTTTATTAAAAATTAGTTACATTTCAGGTTTAGTAATCCCTTTCACATCTCTGCCCCAATCTCTATATGTTTTACACGCCATGAGAATACTATTTGTGCCGGATCCTGTGATCTATAAGAAGACAAACCATTAGAAAACATTCTGTACTCTGCGAAACAACGTCAAGTGAAAACTGAATGAATATATACCGTTCCGCAAGCGTCATCTCCGCCATTGAATAAATTGACACACATTTGAACGACTTCAGCTTCCATCTTGCGCACTGAAGACAACGTTAATGAAGTTAAAGTATTACTTCGTATACAGCGATAGAGTAAAGGAGTTACAGTGCGCGAAACATCCTTTTCTAGATCACTTACCTCCTGGAAATACGTCAGGGTGTAGTGGATTTGACCACAGAAATTTGTTGAATACCTTACAAATGAAGGAAGATAGGATACAATCATACAAGTATTAAGAAGATTCGAAAGCCCTGGTCAAATCAGGATCAGAATTGAAGAGAGTGAATGATAGTTGGAACTCTCGCTCGCGTTTGATCACCAACTCTCATGCACTCTCATAAACTCTCATCAACCTTGAGCTGGTTCAACGCGTGGTAATATCCAGTCAACTCTCATGCAACTCTTGTTCTCGTTTGACCGGGGCATAAGAGTTGATGAAACCCTCATGTAAACTCTCACTTGCCAACTCTCATCAACTCTCATCCTCGTATGACCACGAGGGCTTAAAATACAATTAACAAAAAGGAAGAAAATAGATAACCTGTGTCTGAATCTCAGTAAGAGCTTTTCCACCATGGTACACCACACCGGAACCCATCTCCCACGATATTTTACCTGAGAATAGACATTGAATATTTTTATAATAAAAGGATAATTTCCTGGTGACTAAGGAATAAAACACTGTTAATCCTCTCAAATCTTCTCTCTCTATACACCTACCTAACTGCTGATATTCATTGATATGCATAAGTAGCTTATCCTAAAATAGAAAATTCAAATAGAATTCCATAGGTTAGAAAGTAATATATTAATAAGTACTTATAGTATTTGCTGGTTATTGAAATGAAGGACAACAAATTTCTTTTTACCTTAGATAGACCAGTTTTTGGTAGCTACAAAAATCCCACAAAAGACAAGGTCTGTAAACTTTATAAACTAAAAATAAACGATTTGAAAAATACTATAGAAAGATTTGTTTACCTTGGTTGTATAAGTCTCGCCTTTTCTCTGTTTCCCCACTTCGTTTTCAAGCTCCGCTTTTTTCTTATTCAGTTCTGTTTTTATCTGAAACAGTGATGCAAATTTTTTGCCAACTTTCATTGCCATCGCAAATCGTATAGGTTACACAGGCGCGCTTATACAGGTATACATCAATACATGCTGCATGGTTTTACTTGATCTTACTGTAATTTTACGAATTTTATATTGTATGGATTAGTCAAACCTTGTCTTTTAAAAATGGCAGTTTCCTCACAATCCTGAAGAAGGTCTTTTTAGATCTTAATACTATGCCTACATGATACAATAATTAGAGAAAACATGAGGCGATATCAACGTGTGCACAAAATAACGAATTGAAACGAATAAAGAAATTAATGGAATGAAAGGATGAGTGAATGAAAGCAGTTCTTAGTTACCTTCATCTTGCATAAACAACCACCAAAATATCCATCTTAAAACTTCAAGACACAACCAAAGGGCGAACATGCATAGAGCTGTATTTGTCACAATCTGAAGTCAAATCATAGTATTTCATAGAATGCGGTAGCCTACGTCTATGCACGCGAAAATGCGTTGCAACAACTGGTAGACGATAAGAGGTTTTTCGCGAGGTGAATTTTTAGCAAAAGTGGGTTTTTCCCAGGCACAGATGATGAAACCCAATATGCATGTCCGCTATTTCACGATATAAGTATATTGACTGGAATTTCAAATATTGCAAAAGCCTAATGTATTAACCTTTGACATTTGAGTTATGTAATCGTTGTAATGTCCATTTAGTACAAAGTCTGCGACTCTGTGTGACTGTGTCGTTCAAACCATATGACTCGATCGTATGGCACAGCCGTACAGAGACCAATTTCGGCATAATTCCCACTGTTTTCCCTTAATAGTTTTCAATTTGAATGTACTAGACCGCGGTCTTTACCAAGAGATATCTTTATATTACATTTCTGTAAAGAACTTATCAGAGCTTATCAGATAGGCTAGATAAGGCGTGCAGTAGGTTGGGTGATGGGTGATGTTCAAAATCCAAAACAAAGTAGGCCGTTTTCATGAAACTTTGTAGGGCGATGTTAACAACTTCTCCAGAATAACATACTGCGTCTTTTGTGTCCAATAAAAGTAACAGTGAGTCACATGATGCGTGCAACTTCATCTTTGAAATATACGCAGTATACCGTACGTATAAACAAAGAAAATACGACAGAGATTATCGTATAGCTATACTCACTTGCCAGGCTTCTAGCCCTCTGCACATACGCCGCACTTTCCTTTGCAATAGCAAATGTAAATACACCGCTCTCAGCTGGAAGACAGAATACATCATTACAAAGTTATATTTCAGTTAATGTGAACAAAACGTTTCTATTGCTACTTGCTGTTAATGTGTTAATGCTATACCCAGTATACTGTAGTTCACCGCCCAGTGCAAGCGTATACAATTACCAGGTCTGCGACTAAAAACTCGAAGAATATACCGAGGGATACTGCAGTGCATAATTATGTCAAGTGGCATATGATTAAGCCTAGTTTTTTATGCTAAGTGTAATCAAGTACTGCTATTTAATATAACCGATATTTTGTGAAAAAACTGCATGGGCATCAATAACATATCAAGCAATGCTTGTTTGTGATAATGTATTACTCTACTAGCACAGCAGGCAACCTTTAGGCTAAAGGGCAATTTTTTTCTGATAAAAATCGGTAGTATTTTTGGCCCAGTCCAAAAAGAATAAAATCAAAATACATTCCTATAATACGAAGAGTTTATTAGCATATTTTAAATCAATATTTTAACCAATACAAACACAGAATATATCAATCATATAAACCGACACATTTAACAATACTCACATAGAACTCTTCCCAGTTAAGGCTTCTTGGTAGCATGAAAGATATGGTATCAAGCAAACCTTCCATTTTGTAATGGTTATTTTTATATTTCAGACAGTGAGACACAAGGATTGAAAATTGTGAAGCAATGTTTGTATATACATTGAGCACGCGATATTCAGGCTAAAGACCTTTGTAAACACATGGGTATGTAATATGATACTGTGCAAATATACAGCATGATACCAAAAGGGTTCTTGTTCAAGAAATTGGTTGAAAGCGAAGGATTTAACCACATGAAAATATAGAGAATACTTCGACGTCTGGTAGTCAGTAGCCAACGAAAGCACTTCGCTTGAACCAATTTCTTGGGTATGATACCAAAAGGTATTCATTACCTCCGCCAGGAAATTATGTTTCACGTGGGTTTGTTTGTTTGTTTGTTTGTTTGTTTGTGTGTGTGTGTGTGTGTGTGTGTTTGTCTGTATTATAAAGCACGATATAACTAAAAAAATATCACGCGTTTCAAGATGAAAATTTATGGAGCTTAATGACCATAGGCCAAGGACAAATCGATTAAATTCTGGTTCGATTTGCCGGAAATGAGATGAGAAATTTACAAACGTTTGTCTTGTTTCCCGGGCTAAAAAGAATGCTGCTTCTAGGTGGGTTTCAGTAAGTGGGACAGTGCAACACACCGTGGTCAACTCTAAAAGGAAAGACAGTTATCGGAGTAACTGACTTGTTCACTATATGCATTGATGTTTGCTGGCAAATACATTTGAAGTTGGCCAACATGTACAGCATCGTATAAAGACACTTAACAAAACCCAATTTTTGGAAAAGCTGGTTAATGCAAGACGATAGTTCTATTCAATAGAACAAGAAGACCTTTATAGCTACGACAAGATAAAATATATTATAAACATTCTCAAGTATTTTTACTTTACAACAACAATGTTATCTGTGAGTTTATAAAATGGATGGATTGATCATGGCATTATCTGTCATTATAGTCCAGGCTGTTTGTAGTCAATAAGAATCCAATTCACGTTCGAGAGCCAGCTAATAGTATTACGTCATGTCCTGGAAAAAGGTTGATGTCATTTTTCCAGTGTCCTTGTCTACGAGGTAACCATTATAGAATTCTTTGGCAGTGATGGATTTCCTGTATTGCATTTTCAATGATGTCAAACCAACCCAGCCATCCTAGGAGAAAATCAAATGATTTTAATAATCTTGGCAGTTGAGGTAGCACTACATTTTCGTAAATACGGGGTTATATGGAACAGCCTAGACGTGTCAGTACATTTGTTATGATCGTGGAATTTTTTCACAAGTCTTACCATGCATTTTATATAAAGAATATTTTTATAGGAATCATAAAACTGTTGTCCACACACAGCATTTTCTGGAGCACCTAAAACAAAGTGAAAATGGAACACTATTTGGAAGCATTATACTGAGAAACAGGATAAAGTAATGAAGACGCGGGTCAGGAACCTGATGAAAAAAATGGAAATCTGGAATCTGCAGAATCTCACCTGGAGGAGATGCGCTACTTTCATCGAGTGTTTCCAACGTAACAACTTGATCATTCCACTTGCATTTCAGACCAAACTGGGGAAAAGACAAAGAGTGGAACCAGAGGTTACTATCACAAGGAAGTGTTACCTCAAATGCCCTGCCAGGAGGTAAAATGATAAAATGTTCCAGGGAATTGAATGAAACTTCATATCATGAGGGAAAAGATGTGTGATGTATATTACAAACCCTATGTCCAATTACACGAGATAACCGTTTGATGTGTTCGCAAGTGAATTCGCACCATTTAATGTAGCTCATTTCTTTCGATACTTTCGGAGCTAAATAGTCAATACGTTTTAACAGCATATGCATAGAAATTATAGAAAATATCAATGCAGTAAACAGGAGTCTGGAAGATTACCTTCTGTGACCTTTGTTTCATCTTGGGCGATGGTAGACGTTCTTAATTCTTCGAAATTTTTTAGAACATCAAGGAGCTAAAATTTCATGATAACATTGCGTTTTACAACAGAATCATATTTTATATGGACGCAATTCTTTGCAAAATGAAGGTATTCTACGTGATCTTACCATATCCGAAGATAATATGGACAAATCCTCTGCCAGTTCTTCGTAGGTCTTGTCTCGAGGGATCTAAATATTTGAACAAAAACCGTGGTATTGTTACCTGGCAATGTATGTATTAAAGCAGACTTTTCACTGAGTTTATCTCTCGTAAGGTAAGAACTTAGAAGAACCACTGCACACGAGTAAACTATACAGTACAAATTAAACCGTGACGTGTATGAAATTATTTATACTTGAACTTTCTTTTGCAATAACATTTTTCCAGCGTCAAACCTAAAGAATAGTAAGAAAAGGTGTCTGTTTACTTTCTTTTACCACTGAAGAATATCTAAGTAACTCGGTTAAAAAGAAAAGGTCCAATATGTATTATCCGAAAGACTTTTTAAAGTTCATACTTTTTTGGCGAGACTTCAATGATAGATACTCCAGTCTCGGTCTCTCCATTAAGAAGCGTGTGGACAATAGGTGATGGACCTCGCCATTTGGGCAGTAACGAAGGATGGACATTTATTGCTCCACTGAAAAAGTATTTAAGTACGTTTAGTTTAGACAACACGAACTTGTTAGTTAATATATTCCAGTTGAAAACAGATACAATATGATATGTCTGAACCACTGTCATTGACTATTGGATTCTTTTCTTTGTAGAGATCTAATTAGATTCTCATGCATCAAGCACTATGCATTCAGAATGCACGGCTATTCAGTTGAACCACAACGGGTCCTTTAGTCACGAACCAGTGATCGGAATGTTCCATTGTCTTTTCATTGTTTTGAAAATCTCACTGTTCTCCATGCCATCCAGTTACTCATTGCTTAGTCGTTTATCAGCAAAGGGCTTATTTATGCAGGGAACAGAAAGGTATGAAAAACGAATTCAAAGAAAAAAATAGGTACGCAATGCGTACGTCCATAAGTGTGGTTCATGTTACATATTAGAAAATAATTTTATGTGTAAATCTCAATTGTGTTTTTTATATCAATTCTACGCTTAATTTGTTTTAGGGGTAAGATAGAAGGAAAATGACATTAAAAGCTGTGAAACACCAAGGTGAATTAAGAAAATTGTTTTCCAATTACCAGAGTAAATTGTTTATTATCCATGATGGTATAAAATGACCAAATGAGACAACAACACCCAGATGAAATCTCGAGAGAAAATCTAAACTAAAGTTTAAAATAATTTGCGTATAACAACAGCTCATGTTTTTGCAAATGAGAATATACCTGAACGTAGCAAATATCATAAAAGGTGGTGCGTCTGTGTACATAGAATATGTAGAATTTTAATGTTAATTACTTTTTCCTGTCCAAAGGCCAGTTGTGAATTGCTAATCCATTTATTTCTGCAAACTGCCTGACAGTTGAAATTTTGTTTTGCTGCTTAATATCCTGGAATTTAAATATATACAGTCAAAGAAGATATTCCTGAACAAATGCAAATTATGAAAATTGAGCAGGTTTTGAAAACAACAACCAGAAATGTATTAAATTGGATGTTTGACCTTTGGTCTTCTCTTTTCAGTAGAACAGACAACTTCAATATTGTTGACTAAACTGCTATTTACTTTGAGACTAGAAATAAAAACACCATAAGGAAAGGTGAACATAGCATCTTTTTCTGCCAAATGGTAGATTCTTTTATTCAGCTAAACAGGATAAGCCATGATGCAACATTACTGCCTAATAGATTGATGAAGTCCTTAGTTAATCCATTATTAAGCAGTAATTGCACTGTAAGCATTCTATTCTGCCTATAATGCCATGTAATTAGGTTAAAGACAGATGATTATTGATAGAATGAATCATAGTCAAACTTAGCTCTCCTTATGGAGACCTCTCTGATAAAATGGGAACCTCTCTAATCTCGATTACAGACAGTCTCCCATGTCTCGACATACATAACTCTCACATATTTTCTTTCAACACCTTCACCTGTCTAATGCGCACACTTGTGTTCCTTCTGTGTCTGTATTAGAGGGTCCAATTGTACATATTTGTTACTAAAATGCACAACCACAGTAAAACTCCTAATTAGTGGACACTCTTTTCACTGGACACCTCTAATTTGCAGACATTAAATAGTTACTCAATGACATATTCAGGATGGGAATAGAGTGAAAATAGAGGGTAGGGGTGCCCCTCTCTCCTAAAAACCCAACCTGGTAAGTGCTTCACCATCTGATAAGCAAACTACATGTATATCTAATTAAACACCTGTTAAGGCAATCCAGTGGCCTAACCGCAAATTGATCTGTGCCAAAATACAAAATATTCCAAGGCCCTTTACGAGAATATGACTTTAAAACAGCTACAGAAAAATATCTAAAATTTCTTGAAAATGTAATTTTTCGTGTAAAATCCAACATTAAATGACGCAGATGGTGTAGAAATATGTATCCTTTTTCCACAAATAAAACTCTAACTTTGATAAATTTATAAAAATTAATACGAGAATTGTATTATTTACATTATTGCAATATGTAAATAAACTTTCTAAATCACATCGTTCAAAAGTAGACATTTTGAGAGGGTGTGTTCGTAGTATCGTCGTAGCACAATCGTGACAGAGAATCGTGCACGAAATCGTACCGACTACATGACGAAGTTGTTCGTGGTATTATCACTTGAAAAGGTTTAATACATGGTCGAAATTGGTCTGTTTTCTCGCGATTTTGTTCATTTTATAAAGACAAAAACGTTTTAAAAGTTTGCTAATATAAAAGTACACATCAAGGAGTATGTAGGATGAAATTTACGCTGTCGAAACAGCTTTTTGGGGTTTGAAAATCGCTGTATAAGTGGGAGTAATGACCGAACCGGTTGAACCAGGTAAAATTACATCTAATTCTAAGTTCCTTGTTATATTTTTAGCATTTTGAACACGTTTAAAGTAGGATAACTAGGCTGTGTTATTAGCTTTTTAAAGTAGCGGATGAAACATTAATGTTTTTATCAAATTGTACATTTCGAAATGGAAATGGCGACTGGCGACTGGCCATTTTTAAACAATAATCAGCTATTAGTCTCACACATTATTTCGTGCTTGTTTTTGTGTGTAATGTTTATAGTTTTAACAGCGTGAAGAAAGCTCTTTGTATTAAGCATAGGTTAAAGCTATTTTGTGGGCGTCGATTTCCTTTTAAACATACGACGTTTTTTAGTTAAATGCTATTCGTGCTTAGTCGTTGCTGTGTACACTTTATATTTATATTTTGAGAATGGCTTTGAATATGTATTTGTCAAGGCCATGTAATTAAATGATGCAGGTGTTTCAATACCTTGTACAGAAGAGCAAGTTTGCTTCACAAATTATTTGTGACAGGGGTGGTGTGGCCCCCCTAGGGCCTAGGATACTGGAGGAATTTCCTGCTTGGCACCCAGTATTTGGACAAGACATGGCCCTAAGACTATTTTCACATGAAACCTGCAGACAAATTTGGAACTGTAAGAAAATCTGTCGGGTCCCATTTGTTCATACATGAATTTGTACAGTTAGCTGTGTTCAAATTTGTTCGATTTCGTGTAAATTTGAGTATGCATGGTTCCATGTGAATACAGCCTAAAGAGCCTCCACAATCTTATAAAGTGGACCTTATAAGTGTCATTTGCTTGGAACCTTTCAGCGAGCCATGCCTTCCCTGCATTGGCAAGTTAACTAGCTTAATTGTCTGAATGATGAACAAATTTTTCTTGGGGAGAGACGTAGAAATTTAATATATCCATGTTCATTCAGTTAAAGGTGCAACATCATATGCATTTTCTGCTAAAGGGAAGCCATCGGATGGTAAATCTAAAGTTAAACCTGCTCCTTTAGAGGTCAGTACAATATATACCAGTTAGTATTTGTGTTTTGCCACTTGTATGTTTGCTATGAACATGCTCAAATTAACAAATTTATGCACAAGAGAGTGTCTTCGATGACTAAAACCATCTGACATTACACACAGTAGAGTAATAGAAGGGAATACATCTAAGGGGCTTCGGTGGTGCAATCGTCAGAGCATGCACCTTTCACCTCTGATATTGTGAGTTTGAGTCCTGTTGGGGACGACTTCTGATGGCTATGTGAAAAGAGTTAGTCAACGCTCTACCGAAAGTCGTGGGTTTTCTCCGGGTATTCCGGTTTCCTCCCACAGGGAATGTTGACAGGGTGGGTTGGGTTTAACCCCTAACTGGCCCTTCCACCGTAGCTGTGCTCTGTGATGGCGAGAAAAAGGTGGCTGCCATATGCATGGCATGCCTAGAAAGCCTTCGACTTGGTCACGTTGACTTACTGACTTGCTTGCTTGATTGCTTGCTTGCTTGCTTGATTGCTTACTTGCCTGCTTACTTACTTGCTTACTTGCCTGCTTACTTGCTTGCTGGCTTGCTTGCTTGCTTGCTTGCTTGCTTGCTTGCTTGCTTGCTTGCTTGCTTGCTTGCTTGCTTGCTTGCTTGCTTGCTTGCTTGCTTGCTTGCTTGCTTGCTTGCTTGCTTGCTTGCTTACTTACCTACTATTAAATGCAAATGGATAATTATGTGTACATTAGTAGTGATAATAACAGCACCATATATATCCAGAAATTATTTCAATATACCTACTGAGGCTGCAGGCATGGGGAATTTTGTGTCTCTTTATTCTGAGAAGTGTAGGTTATAATGAGATAGTGTGTACTTTGATCCACCATGTTTGGGTGGAAAGGGTGCCAAAATTTAATGTACTATACCAGTGACTCAACCCCTTTAGATACAGCCCCTGAATAGATTTTTTACCTGTTTATTGTAGTTAGGTCAAGTGGAAGTAGGAAATGATAAAGTGAAAGAACGAGAGAAGGAACAAGATGAATCAAATGCAGTTACTAAGAAAGGAACAAAGATTGGTCATAGAAGAATTAACGAAGATGGACAGATTACGTATAAAAAGGTATGTATAATACCATTAAATAATTTGTAAAAAACCACCACTGTGTTGTGGATATAAATTTAACTCCATTGAATGTAGATTTGAAGCTGTGCAGATTCATTAGACCAGCCTAACTCTTTAACAAAATCCATATGGCATATATGTAAAGATTTTCTTGTGATTTAGTTGTCTATTATGCATGTTTCTTATGCCAGCATAAATGTACATAGTTATTCTTTTTAAAACGTGAATTTTGATATAAACTATTTCATTTATCGATTTGATGTTTTGTATTTTTAGCAACCATCATCAGCTTTGGTGTCTGCAATTCAACTTGGTATCCAGTATTCAGTATGTTATTAACAACCTATTGATGATATTCTAAACATTTAACATTGTATACAGCACATGCTTTGGGTATCTTAGATCTGTTGACGCACAAACATCCAGCACTTTGCCCTTGACGAGTAAAATCATCTGGTATTAGGCAGCGCAGAATAGCAGATTAGGGTCATGACTAATAAGGGCTTATTGCAGCTTACAATATTTAGGTTGAACAAGAACTTAGTCTTACAATTTATCCTTTAGGCCGGTCGCTTGTCATCAAAAGTTGAACGTGATGTACTGATGGGTGATTTCTATGAAATTGAAAGTGTATTTTTCCCAAGGTTTGTAGAACATTTAACATATTATTCTTATTTTTTACCTTGTATTTGTAAGCAGATGTTATACACAGGACAATTTTCACACGTTGCTGAACCAATCAAATTTTGTGTAACATCCTTTGAAAATTGTTCTGTTTAACATCTCCTTTGCAGTACAATTAAGGCAGTCAGTGGTGGCCAACATCAGAAATGTTGACATTCACTTGATAGTAGTGAATGCTATATTTCTCAATTTATACATTTGACATCAATGCAAGCAGGGATTTAGCCAGGGTTCGTAGTTTACCCATCCACTTAACAAGTGCCAAAGGCAGGAGCAGTCTAGGGGGGTCCAGGGGCATGGTCCTCCGGGAAGATTTAGAAATCTGAGTCCCCTGAAAGCCTGGAAATGCACACAATTTTTGCTAGTTGCTGTTAAACAAGCTTAATCATCTATGATCTACTGTTAAATATCTTAGCAAATTTGAAGTCTGTACAATGTAGCAATGAAATGAAAACAAAATACTGGAGTTTTGTTTGTTTTAAAATATTTTTGCCCGTCCACTTTCAAAAATGCCTGTCCAAAAGATGGGTGGATGGGCCTCTGGCTAAGCCCCTGAATGCAAGACAGCATACTACTGATAGCTAACAGTTTACCATCATCTGTGGCACAGTAGTGCTTAGTTGAAACCACCTATCTGGATCGTTATCCAATATGTCATTTGCTTTATTCCTCTAGTGCTGGTCAACAAGAGACTCCAGCTCATCACTACAGCGATTTTAGATTCAAGGCATATGCACCAGTAGCATTTAGGTAAAATTCTAGTCCACATTTCAACAGTATTCAGTGTATTTACATTTCCACCCCTTCGGTATCTCTTTATAGGTCCATAGGATATGGTGCCAAAGTTCTGTTAGTATCATGGCTATTTGTGGTCTAACAAGTTCCTTCTTTGTTTTATTAGGTATTTTAGATTGTTGTTTCATATAGCACCTGATGATTTCTTGGTAAGTTTTGTCATTGCAATTCCTTGACTCATATTTAACTCATGAACGCCCAACACTTTCTCCTTGACGAGTAAAATTGTCTGACAGTAAAATGACAACGTGGGTGCATTGCAGCTTAATGGGTTAAATCAGTGTTGGTCTTCTCACCCTGTCTGCATGCAATAGGTGGCAATTGGGGGCAAATATTGGTCTCAACATTTCTAAAGTTGACAAACATCTGATGTCCGGTAACAATTACTGAAACCCATCAATTACATGCATGAAATAAAGATTAAAATATGACATTAATCCATTGACAAGTATTTGTTTGTTGTTTATCTCAACAGCTATCATTGTGTCATAAACCCCTACGTGAGTTGTCCAATCCAGGCGCAAGTGGGTCATTGTTTTACTGCAGTTTGGATGATCAATTCATTATAAAGACCGTACAACACAAGGAAGCTGAATTCTTGCAAAAATTATTGCCTGGATATTACTTGGTAAATTGCTAAAGTCTTGCCCGATATTTGATACTCAATGTACTTCTGTTTGTCCTAAGCCTTTTGAGAATCAAACATTATTTTCAGAGATTATCTGATCAATTATCTACAATAATTTATAGAATTTGAATCAAAACAAAAGAACTCTTTTGCCCAAGTTTTTTGGTCTATATTGTTATCAGGTAATATATGCACTATATCCTTTCAAATCAATAACAACAACTTCCATTCATCTTGCATCTTAAGGTACGTTCACACACAGCGATTTGTCGGGCCGATTTTAGGTTTTGCTGAATGTTAATGACGAATATTTTCAGTTGATGATGTCACCAGATGACGTTTGCCACGTATTTTTCAAATATCATTAACGTGCATCTGAAATCGGCCCGACAAATCGCTGTGTGTGAACGTACCTTAAGGAAGAACAGTCATAGATAAAAACAGTTTTTTTCTATTTTCATCCCAAACTTCAATGTTTCTAACGAGCATTTGAAGCTTTAAATAGGCTCAACCAATCAGTGTGATGCTAGTTAACCCTTTAACTGACAGTACCCTAGCTACCACTGACGAGTAAATAAAAATCGTCTGGCGTTAGACAGAGTAAAATACTAAAGTAGGGCGAATCTGGGTGCATTGCCAGCTAATGGGTTAACAAGAGACACTGGCAGATACTGTAGTTTTGTTAACCATTAACTGGCAGTACCCTACCACAGATGAGTAAATTTGTCTGGCATTAGACAGAGTAAAATACTAAAGTAGGGCGAATCTGGGCGCATTGCCAGCTAATGGGTTAAACAGTTTATGTCATCTGCGCGCTACAAACATTGATGACCGTTGCAGACACTTCCGTAAATCGCCAAAAATGGGGGTGCAAAATTATGTTGCCAACATATTATCACACTCTTGTTGTTGCAAATCTCAGTTCTTAAACTCTTTTATGTTCTATTTTAGTGTGGTGGAAAGAATATCAGATTGGCTCTCATGAATAACCTTTTGCCTTCTGGATATAAAATACATTTAAAATATGATCTTAAGGTATTTAACTTCATGTTCTGTACTTATTTAAAAACTTTCTGTTACCATACAGTACTGTACCTCATAACCTCATTGCAAGTTTTATTGTAATATTAATTTCCATACAGTACAGTTTAAATGCAAGTTTTATTGTGCGTGCATCTAGCTAGTGTGCAATTTAATAAGTAGCGAATTGATAACTAAAATTTCTTCATTTGCCTGCAGGGTTCAACGTACAAACGTAAAGCATCTAAAGCTGAAAGGGCAAAATCGTCACCAACTTTAAAAGACCTGGATTTCATGAACGACCATTCAGATGGGATTCTATTGGATTCTGAAACATATAGTGCTTTAACTAAAACCATTCAGAGAGATTGTAGGGTATGTTGAGTTCATTCTTTGTTAGATTGTGATGTTTTATAAATTAGACTTCTGATCTAAGAGGGACAACTTAGGAATCTCCAAACCAAAACATTTCCCATTGTGTTAACATTGTCTACCAGTATAGTACAACGACGTTGACATTGTTGGAAATATTTTCATATTTTCATTGTAGGTATTGGAGAGTTTCAAAATCATGGACTACAGTTTGCTTCTGGCAATACACAATGTGGATGAAGCTGCCCGTGAGAAGGGAGCGGTGACTGTAGAGGTAGTCTGATGCATCAGACAAATTAGAATATTCTGTAGAGCAGGGGCGGATCCAGGCTCATCTGACTGATGGGGTGCAGATTTTTCCAGGGGGTGCACCCTTCCACCACCAGCGCAAATTATGTCAAAAATGCCATAGATCGTGAAAATTTCAGTATGAACTCGTTGATTCTGACTTTTTGTGGGGGTACCCCCAGTAGATCCGATCAAATTAGCATATTCTATATTGGTAGTCTGATGCATCAGACAAATTAGCATATTCTATAGAGGTAGTCTGATGCATCAGACAAATTAGCATATTCTATAGAGGTAGTCTGATGCATCAGACAAATTAGCATATTCTATAGTGGTAGTCTGATGCATCAGACAACTTAGCATATTCTATAGAGATAGTCTGATGCATCAGACAAATTAGCATATTCTGTAGTGGTAGTCTGATGCATCAGACAAATTAGCATATTCTATAGATTTGTAGTGCAGTTGTGAGATCAACAGGGGTTGGAGGGAAAGGGTGGACATGTTTGGCTAAGCTTTTCGTTCTTTGCTAGTTAGCAAACTCCCCGAATATTGACAGAATTTTTTTTCTTTGATCACATTGGTCCCAGAAAGAAATATTTTTTCCAGACCTGGGTATATACTATTATTACGTACCCCTCCAAATGTGCTTAAAACTCTCTCTCCTCCGCAGAGGTTATTTATTATATCGTATTTATTATTTTGAAATCTTATATTAAGTTTCTTGTGAGGGGTGCTGTACAAAAATAACGAAGGCGCGGAAAACGGAGCGAAGGGAGAATATAACCTCTGCCATATTTCTGTCGGTTTCTTGTACAAAGTGTCGTTTTCTTGTACATACTGGTTGAACTACTTTATGTAAGTAGAATATAATATTTGATATTTTCCCGCGCTTACACTAGGTTACCTTGGTTACTGTACAAAGTACAATGTAAATTACATATGAAAATACAAAATAAGCTATATAGTTTTTCCATATAAGAATTGACAGAAAATTCTAACTCCCCTGATGCCACCATTTTGGATGAGAAATATGGCAGAGGTTATATTCTCCCTTCGCTTCCGTTTTCCGCGCCTTCGTTATTTTTGTACAGCACCCCTCACAAGAAACTTAATATAAGATTTCAAGATAATAAATACGATATAATAAATAACCTCTGCGGAGGAGAGAGCTTAAAACTACTCCAAACGTTTGGGAGATGGATGAAAACCTTTTCTTTCATCAAAACAACGACTTTCAACTGATAAAAACATGTTTTTAAAAGTTTGAAAATTTTACCCATTGCATATGGGGGGACCCTTTGGTTCTCTACCTATTTTTCAAAAATTCAATGTGTCTCAAACTACTCCAATTTAAAACACTGTCTTTAAGATTTTACTGAAATGCAAAGGGGCGCACTTCTTATTCATTTCTATTGTTCTTCAGGTTCGTGGCGAAGCATCGTCGACGGCAAGGACCAAGACAACTGAAGCAGCTGCCAGAAATAATGGTACGGTAAAATTTAGAACAGGGCACGGGTGGCACAATGCGGTTAGCGGGCTGCCCCTTACTGCTGAATTGACCCCGCACTGTAGGTGGAGGGTAGGGCACTTAAATTGGGTTATTTCCTTGTTTTCAAAACTCCTGCAAGTAGAGTTGGTTGGTTCTCTTCTGTGTTTCAAGGATTTTTCTCCGGGTTCTGCAGTTTTCCTCCCTCACCAAAAACTAGCCCTTAGACCTTTGTTGTCGAGCACTTGTAACACGAGGCTCTGGCTCGGGTGAATTGGGCAACCACACCTTGTGTGATTGACATTAGATATATATATATTACTAAAATTACAACATGTTTTTTTTCTGCATCTCACTCGATTGAAATTAAGGTAGAAGGTTAACCTATTACTAAAATTACCTACCTAACTAACAAGTTTGTTTGTGTTTCTTAGAAGATCGCAAAGCAAGTGAAAAGAGCACGGAAGAACAAGCTAAAGTTGTTCGTTCTGCTGGAGTCGCTAGAAATCCTTCAGCTCGAAATCGAGATGATTTTGCCGCTTATTGGGAGGCTATACCTCAACATAGAGATGATATACCGTGAGTACATTTATTATTACTCTATTCAGATATAATTATACACAGTAAGGCATAATTCACCTTCATTACAAATCTATATCGCTCCTTTATGTTGGTATTTTATATGTCCATGTTTTAGTTATGGCGCTATACGAGCTCGAAATTTAAAAGGAGATCGTTTGTTGCTGTTCATTGGCATCATTGATATTTTACAAAGTTATCGGTATGGTCCATGTTTTAAAGATGCGGTACAGTCCGTTCTGCGCATGCGTACATTGGAGCCTCCTGATCATAATACAAGCAGTTTAACTTGGTTGTATATATTCTTGCAAAGCTTGATTGTGATACCTTGATAATTTATTTTACTGTGGAAGCAGGAAAATATATGAAGTTGCCACAACTTCGTTGATAAAAGTCCGTTGTTTTGATAGAAAAAATGTAAACAAAGCTGACATGTGCTAACAGACTGTACCGCATATTTTATTTATTGTTAGCATCGGAACAATTTGTGTTCTTGTTTAAATTATGATGTTCAGTAAAAGTTCACTTTTCCTTATTGTTCATTCATGGTGCTTTGTTTAGATTTAAGAAACGACTCGAGCATGGCCTCAAATCTGTTGTTCAAGATGGGGTAGGTGTATTGAAATAAACTAAACTAATTTATTTATTCTGGGCAGCTCAATCAATTCTCAAGAGTAGCTGGAGAAAGCCTCCGGTGTTTGGTAGAGTCATAGAATAGGAAATGACTAGAAGGGCCACTTGAGGCCGAACCTTTGAGGTTTTTGACGCTGCGCGTGTCGCATTACGCATGTTCATTACCATTACTCTAGCCAGTCAATTGCATTTTCTGACCAATAAACACGCTGAACTGGCTGGTCCGCCATTATTCTGGCCAGATAACTGCATAAAAATAGGGTCTCACGTTGCACTGCTGAGTGGCCTTTCTGGTCATTTCCTATTCTGTGGTAGAGTCAAACTGGAAACTCTGTAACGTGTGACTGTAAATTGAACTATTTTAGGACGCCATATCAGTTCACCGACCAAGTTTTTACGCGAGGAGATTCCAGGAATTTATGTCTGAGAAAGTTTTCAGGAAACTACCAGGTAGCAAAAAACATATAAAAATCATCTATTGTATTGTTGTTCTGATGGGAGAGAACCTTTGACATTTTAGAATAGAGGCGTTTCACTAAGCACTGTCGTGCAGCAGATTATGGTCAACAGGCAGTCATCACTGTACGACAATGTTAAATTATTTTCCTTATATGTAGTAGTCTTGTTTTTAGTGGTAATTGAGAGGTGTAGTTCAAATTTTATTGCTCCTAATCTGAACATGAAGTTGACTACCATCTACTGCCTTGTAACGCGTAGTGAAACCCACCAGGCGGGCACCAGCAAATCTGGCTTCTTACAACATGACAACTCATGTCAACTAAACAATAAGAATTGTTGCGTTACACTTATTTCAGGTACAAAAGCGCAAATCGCGCGATCTCCATCAAAGAAACGAGCAAGTTTCAACACAGGAAGAGGGAAAGAACGAGTGAGAACTTCATCTGAGACTGAGAAACATGTGAACAGAGTTGGAGACACCAGCAAAAGTTTAACAAGTAAAGTTACTTTGTTATGTAATATATCATACACGAGGATAGCTTTTACATAGTGAGTTGAGAAATGATCATGAATTTAGGGACCTTAAGATCTACGACGACGCGGCAGTCGACAACGCCACATAAATATGTGAATATAGAGAGACCGTGATTGAACAACGTTCTTGTTTTAGCTCACAGCTTTTTATTCATAACTTTTAAAACGTTTCAACTGCAGTTATCGACAACAATGCAGGCTGTAAAAGCAAACGTGAAATGCAGCTATTCATCCTTCTGACTTGCCGTCGTCCTGAGGACGTAAAAATGCTCTAGTTGGCGTCGTGAACAAGAGAGAGACGACGTCGAGAATTCTCTTGGGACTACAAGTTTTTCCATTGCTTTATTACAAGCGAAAAACTTCATTATTAGAAGGGCCGCGTCGTCGACGTTGGCATTGTAGATCTTAAGCTCCCTATTAATTAGTTTGCGAAGTGTTCATGAATTATTAATTAGTTTGCGAAGTGTTCATGAATTATTAATGAGTTTTCAAAGTGCTAATGAATTATTAATGAGTTTTAGAAATGCTCATGAATTGTTAATGATTGTGAAATACAAATTACTATGAACTAAAACTTCCTATTTTTTCCAAGATGTTGTCCCAGGCGATGTTTCCTTCATGGGACGTGAAACAAAATCACTTGACGTAATGACAGAAAAGCCTACCGAAGAACCAATACCTACTCTCGACTTATCCACGGATACTCACGATGAGTCGACGATCACGCACGATGAGTCGACGATCACGCACGATGAGTCGACGATAACGCACGATGAGTCCGCGACAACGCACGAAGTATCGACATTTAATGATGAATCGACATACGAACATTCAATAACAAGTCAGGATGATTTGTTGAGCAATTCTGCAGTTCAGGAAACGGACGAGACTTCTAAACAGACAAGTTTAGTAGATTATGAACCGACAAATAAGGACAATATACAAATAATCTCTCAAGAGCAGGGGGCAGTAGTTTTCACTGTTCAAAACGATGAGAATGGTGGACCACATCCGAGTACTTCCGATGTTGTTCCGAACACTTCCGATGGTATACCGAGCACGTCCGATGTCTCGAGTGCGTCCGATGTTGTGCCGAACATGCCCGATGTTATACCGAGTACGTCCGATGTTGCTACGAGAACGTCAGATCATGACCCAACGACGTCCGGTATTATTCCGAATACTTCCGATAATCTTCCGAACACTTCCGATGATGTTTCGAGTACTTACGATGTCATTCCGGACATTTGGATCACTGCGCCATGTTCGGACGATGTAGTGGTAAATTCCAATAATAAGACTACAGATGATGTGCAAGAAATATCTGTTCATGTTTATGGTAATAATGATCAAGTAGAAGAACAATTAAACGGAGAAAATATTGAAGTACAAGATTTTAAAAGGCAGTCATCAACTGATAGTGAACCTGCTGTGGTGGATTCTAAAATATAAGGTACATCTATTTTTATGATTTAGTCTCTCTGAGAAATACAAGGCGAAATCCACTCCAAGCAAGGAAATAATGTCAGAGATTTCTTTAAGTAACATTTGCAACAAAATCTGATTTCAACCCGTGATAATGCATGTTACCTACTGTCCATGGTGTGTTATGCGTTGACATTTCTACTTAACATGCGTTGAAATCCGATTTTATTGTCGCTCGAACTGTTCTTATCTAAAAGGTAGATTTTAAGGCCTAAGAGGTTCCTAAATACAAAATTTGAAATGTCTCTTATCTTTATTTTGTAGCTACTACCGTTGCTATGCAACAATGACGAAATCAACTCGAGGAGGAGCGACGTAGACTGGGGCGAACAGGGAAGTGAATGGCCATCCCTAGTGTGTATAATATATCTTTGGTAGTCTACCACAATGTACGGAGAATGATTTCGACACAAATTAACAGGACACAAAAATTACCAATGGGCTGACCAGAAGTTCAACTAAGTCTCTTTTCCAAACTTTGTGTTCGCATTTTGAAAAATTGGCATTTCCTCAGAGGTTAGAACAATTACCAATTGATAGACTAATAAAGCTAACGGCAATCTAAAATGACAGTATTGTTATGATCCAACAGTTGCTATAGAAAGTTATACTCAGATATATTTTATTTTTCCATGTATGACACATTGTTGTGGCTGCGTAAGAGGATTGAACCGTGCATAAAGTAGTTAGAGGATAATTTTTATATTTAAATATACAAAATTTATTAAGTGAAAATTGTATAACTTTAGAGGTTTAAATTCAGGAAGGCAAACATGTGTTAAAAATCTCTTTGTTGTCTGCACAAGAAAAACACAATCACGTACTTTGATCATTGTTACCGATTTTCAATTCATTCTTTCGACAAAATGTTAAGGCTAACCCCTTTACTTTTTGGTCATTTTCGGCCACTTTTTCAAAAACAGAAAAAGTGGCCGAAAATGGTCAAAAAGTGAAGGCTAACCCCTTCACTTAAAAATGGCGAGCATTTTTAGACGTAAAAATACCACAAAAGTTCAAGTTTGTAATCACAACTTCAGTGTAAACTGTTATAAAGAGAGACCTCTGTGTCTACTCCACTGATCCGAAAATATAGTACCTGTTTAGAGGTCTAAATTCAGGGAGGCAAACAGGTGTTAAAAATCTCTTCGTCTGCACAAGAAAAACAGTCAATTGGCGTAAACGTACTTGTCATTTGCACATCCTAAACCTCCCTAATATTGTCGCAAGTCAGAAATTAAACCTTTCTGATCCTTGTTACCGATTTTCAATTCTTTAACTGCTCTCAATGTGTTCAAATATTCCAGCAATTCTTTCCACTGTCTCTGATACTAGCTTGTATGCCTTAAACAAGAAAGAAAGTAAGTAAGTCGTTTACATTCAAAAACACAAAAAGTGGCCGAAAATGACCAAAAACTAAAGCCTTAACATTTTCTCCACAAAAAGTTAAGGCTAACCCCTTTAGTTTTTGGTCATATTCGGCCACTTTCAAAAAGTGGTCGAAAATCGCCAAAAAGTAAAGGCTAACCCCTTAATAACATTTTTTCGACAAAAAGTTAAGGCTAACCCCTTTACTTTTTGGTCATTTTCGCCACATTTTCAAAAACCCAAGTGGCCGAAAATCGCCAAAAAGTAAAGGCTAACCCCTTAACATTTTCCCCTTTAGTTAACCCCTTTACTTTTTGGTCATTTTCGGCCACTTTTTCAAAAACACAAAAAGTGGCCGAAAATGACCAAAAAGTAAAGGCTAACCCCTTAAAATTTTCTCGAAAAAAAGTTAAGGCTAACCCCTTTACTTTTTGGTCATTTTCGCCACATTTTCAAAAACCCAAGTGGCCGAAAATCGCCAAAAAGTAAAGGCTAACCCCTTAACATTTTCTCGACAAAAAGTTAAGGCTAACCCCTTTACTTTTTGGTCATTTTCGGCCACTTTCAAAAACACCAAAAGTGGCCGAAAATGACCAAAAAGTAAAGGCTAACCTTAACATTTTTTCGACAAAAAGTTAAGGCTAACCCCTTTACTTTTTGGTCATTTTCGGCCACTTTTTCAAAAACACAAAAAGTGGTTGAAAATCGCCAAAAAGTAAAGGCTAACCCCTTAACATTTTTTCGACGAAAAAGTTAAGACTAACCCCTTTACCTTTTGGTCATTCTCGGCCACTTTTTCAAAAACACAAAAAGTGGTCGAAAATCGCCAAAAAGTAAAGGCTAACCCCTTAACATTTTGTCGACAAAAAGTTAAGGCTAACCCCTTTACTTTTTGGTGATTTTCGCCACATTTTCAAAAACCCAAGTGGCCGAAAATCGCCAAAAAGTAAAGGCTAACCCCTTAACATTTTTTCGACAAAAAGTTACTACCCTTTACTTTTTGGTCATTTTCGGCCACTTTTTCAAAAACACAAAAAGTGGTCGAAAATGGCCAAAAAGTAAAGGCTAACCCCTTAACATTTTTCTCGACAAAAAGTTAAGGCTAACCCTTTACATTTTGGTGATTTTCGCCACATTTTCAAAAACCCAAGTGGCCGAAAATCGCCAAAAAGTAAAGGCTAACCCCTTAACATTTTTTCGACAAAAAGTTAAGACTAACCCCTTTACCTTTTGGTCATTTTCGGCCACTTTTTCAAAAACACAAAAAGTGGTCGAAAATCGCCAAAAAGTAAAGGCTAACCCCTTAACATTTTGTCGACAAAAAGTTAAGGCTAACCCCTTTACTTTTTGGTGATTTTCGCCACATTTTCAAAAACCCAAGTGGCCGAAAATCGCCAAAAAGTAAAGGCTAACCCCTTAACATTTTTTCGACAAAAAGTTAAGGCTAACCCCTTTACTTTTTGGTCATTTTCGGCCACTTTTTCAAAAACACAAAAAGTGGTCGAAAATCGCCAAAAAGTAAAGGCTACTAACCCCTTAACATTTTTCTCGACAAAAAGTTAAGGCTAACCCCTTTACATTTTGGTGATTTTCGCCACATTTTCAAAAACCCAAGTGGCCGAAAATCGCCAAAAAGTAAAGGCTAACCCCTTAACATTTTTTCGACAAAAAGTTAAGACTAACCCCTTTACCTTTTGGTCATTTTCGGCCACTTTTTCAAAAACACAAAAAGTGGTCGAAAATCGCCAAAAAGTAAAGGCTAACCCCTTAACATTTTGTCGACAAAAAGTTAAGGCTAACCCCTTTACTTTTTGGTCATTTTCGGCCACTTTTTCAAAAACACAAAAAGTGGTCGAAAATCGCCAAAAAGTAAAGGCTAACCCGTTCGTCAAGGTTGTGTCTTAAGTCCACTTCTATTTAATATCTATATTAATGAACTGCCAAAGTTATTCGAAAAAACAAATTCTGATCCATTTCTATTAAAAAATAATACAACAATAAGCAGCCTTCTCTATGCAGACGATCTCGTTATATTGTCAAGATCAAAATCCGGTCTTCAAAATTGCTTGAACGTACTTCAAAATTGGAGTAAAAAATGGTTAATGGAAGTTAATCTTAAGAAAACCAAAGTTATGATTCTACAAAAACATAAATCCAAAGTACAAAACGTAAACTTTTTTATTGGAAATAACACAATCTCTATCACAGACGAATACACTTATCTCGGTCTGAAATTAACACCTAACACAAAATTCACAGTTGCCAACCAACAACTTAGTGAAAAGGCAATGCATGCTTTATACAAAATACGTAAAAATATTGATTTTCACTGCTTACCTCCAAAATTAGCTTGTAAAATATTTGACAGTGTGATTTCACCCATCTTACTATATAACTCAGAAGTATGGGGGGCGTACACAGACAACGATTTTAATAAGTGGGATAAAACGTCAACAGAGAAAGCCCATCTAAGATTCTGTAAACTCTACCTGGGTGTAAATAGAAAAGCCAGCAATGTCGCCAGTAGAGGGGAACTGGGAAAGTTCCCATTGTTACTTCAAGTATTGAAGAATATACTCAATTATATTAATACTATTTGTCAACTCCCAGACTCATCAATTGTAAAACAAGCTTTCTACAACTCGAAAGAACTTTACATGAACGGCAAAGAATCATTCTACTCAAATATTGCAAATACATTGAAAAATCATTACCCTACACTTGACGAACCAATAAATCTAGAAACATTTATCAAAGACAAAAATATAGATACTATAATAGACAACATAAAGAACAACTATATTTCGTTCTGAAACAGCAAATAGACAATTCCTCAAAACTATCATTCTACTCCACATTTAAAAAAGAGTACAAACAAGAAGGTTACTTAACTTTTATAAAAAATCCATCGCAAAGACGAATGTTGACAAAATTTCGAATAAGTAATCACAAGTTATTAATCGAATACGGCCGCTACCAAAACATACCCCGCGAAGAAAGATATTGTAAAACCTGCGGAACTGGAGCGGTTGAAGATGAATTTCACTTTTCTTTTGAATGTGAAAGTTACAAGAACATTAGAAACAATACAAACAATATCTTAAAAAATATTTTTCTGATGAAACTTACAACAGAATCAAAACAAAATCTATTGACTCACGTAATGTCGTCCAATGATTCAGTTTTAGTAATGCTATTCTCAGACTTCATTTCAAAGTGTTTTAATGTCAGAGACAAATGCCTTCAACCTGGGGATACTACATAATTATCATTATTGATATATACTGTAGATAAATACTATATATATATATACTATAAGACTTTATGAACTACACTCACAGTAGTCGTAACATTATTGTTCGGTCTTCCGAAACATTATTATATAGATTATTATGTTTTGTTATTTACTTATTTAGTGCTAGTTGTAGCATTCATACTTTAGCAATAC
The DNA here is from genome assembly GCA_016169945.1 of Trachythela sp. YZ-2020. Lineage (NCBI taxonomy): Eukaryota > Metazoa > Cnidaria > Anthozoa > Malacalcyonacea > Clavulariidae > Trachythela > Trachythela sp. YZ-2020. The sequence continues at coordinate 7,495,746 of JADLSH010000389.1, forward strand.
CTGTAAATTAGGTCATGCCAATAAAGTGAATTAAAAAAACCCTTAACATTTTTTCGACAAAAAGTTAAGGCTAACCCCTTTACTTTTTGGTCATTTTCGGCCACTTTTTCAAAAACACAAAAAGTGGCAGAAAATGACCAAAAAGTAAAACTAATAACATTTTGTCGACAAAAGTTAAAGGCTAACCCTTTACTTTTGGTCATTTTCGGCCACTTTTTCAAAACACAAAAAGTGGTCGAAAATCGCCAAAAGTAAAAACTAACATAACATTTTCTCGACAAAAGTTAAGGCTAACCCCTTTACCTTTCGGTCATTTTCGGTCACTTTTTCTAAAATACAAAAAGTGGCCGAAAATTGCCAAAAGGTAAAGACTAACCCCTTAACATTTTTTTCGACAAAACGTTAAGGCTAACCCCTTACTTCTTGGTCATTTTCGGCCACTTTTTCAAAAACTTAAAAAGTGCCCGAAAATCGCCAAAAGTAAACTAACCTTAACATTTTCTCGACAAAAGTTAAGGCTAACCCTTTACTTTTTGGTGATTTTCGGCTACTTTTTCAAAAACACAAAAAGTGGTCGAAAATCGCCAAAAGTAAAGGCTAACTTAACATTTTCTCGACAAAAGTTAAGGCTAACCCTTACTTTTTGGTGATTTTCGCCACATTTTCAAAAACCCAAGTGGCCGAAAATCGCCAAAAAGTAAAAACTAACTAACATTTTTCGACAAAAGTTAAGGCTAACCTTACTTTTGGTCATTTTCGGCCACTTTTTCAAAAACACAAAAGTGGTCGAAAATGGCCAAAAAACTAACCCTATAACATTTTCTCGACAAAAGTTAAGGCTAACCCCTTACTTTTGGTGATTTTCATACATTTTCAAAAACAAGTGGCCGAAAATCGCCAAAAGTAAGGCTAACCTTAACATTTTTTCGACAAAAGTTAAGGCTAACCTTACGTTTTGGTCATTTTCGGCCACTTTTTCAAAAACACAAAAAGTGGTCGAAAATCGCCAAAAATGAAACTAACCCTTAACATTTTTCGACAAAAGTTAAGGCTAACCCTTACTTTTTGGTCATTTTCGGCCACTTTTTCAAAACACAAAAAGTGGTCGAAAATGGCCAAAAAAAAAACTAACCTAACATTTTCTCGACAAAAGTTAAGGCTAACTCCTTTGGTCATTTTCGGCCACTTTTTCAAAAACACAAAAGTGGTCGAAAATCGCCAAAAGTAACTAACCTTAACATTTTGTCGACAAAAAGTTAAGGCTAACCTTACTTTTTGGTGATTTTCGCCACATTTTCAAAACCAAGTGGCGAAAATCGCCAAAAGGTAAAGGCTAACCCCCTAACTTTTTGTCGACAAAAGTTAAGGCTAACCTTGGTCATTTTCGGCCACTTTTTCAAAAACACAAAAGTGGTCGAAAATCGCCAAAAGTAAAACTAACCCTTAACATTTTGTCGACAAAAAGTTAAGGCTTTACTTTTGGTCATTTTCGGCCACTTTTCAAAAACACAAAAGTGGTCGAAAATGGCCAAAAGTAAAAACTAACTTATAACATTTTCTCGACAAAAGTTAAGGCTAACCCTTTTGGTCATTTTCGGCCACTTTTTCAAAAACACAAAAAGTGGTCGAAAATCGCCAAAAAGTAAGGCTAACCCTTAACATTTTGTCGACAAAAGTTAAGGCTAACCCCTTTACTTTTTGGTGATTTTCGCCACATTTTCAAAAACCCAAGTGGCCGAAAATCGCCAAAAAGTAAAGGCTAACCCCTTAACATTTTTTCGACAAAAAGTTAAGGCTAACCCCTTTGGTCATTTTCGGCCACTTTTTCAAAAACACAAAAAGTGGTCGAAAATCGCCAAAAGTAAAGGCTAACCCCTTAACATTTTGTCGACAAAAGTTAAAGGCTAACTTTACTTTTGGTCATTTTCGGCCACTCTTTCTAAAAGACAAAAAGTGGCCTAAAATCGCCAAAAAGTAAAGACTAACCCCTTAACATTTTCTCGACAAAAAGTTAAGGCTAACCCCTTTACTTTTTGGTCATTTTCGGCCACTTTTTCAAAAACACAAAAAGTGGCCGAAAATGACCAAAAAGTAAAGCTAACCCTAACATTTTTCGACAAAACGTTAAGGCTAACCTTTACTTTTGGTCATTTTCGGCCACTTTTTCAAAAACACAAAAAGTGGTCGAAAATCGCCAAAAAGTAAAGGCTAACCCCTTAACATTTTTTCGACAAAACGTTAAGGCTAACCCCTTTACTTTTTGGTCATTTTCGGCCACTTTTTCAAAAACACAAAAAGTGGCCGAAAATGGCCAAAAAGTAAAGGCTAACCCCTTAACATTTTCTCGACAAAAAGTTAAGGCTAACCCCTTTACTTTTTGGTCATTTTCGCCACTTTTTCAAAAACACAAAAAGTGGCCGAAAATCGCCAATAAGTAAAGGCTAACCCCTTAACATTTTCTCGACAAAAAGTTAAGGCTAACCCCTTTACTTTTTGGTCATTTTCGGCCACTTTTTCAAAAACACAAAAAGTGGCCGAAAATCGCCCAAAATGGCGGTTGTGCGATGCATCGCACAAATTGCCATACCATGACTTACAGTGATTGTAGTGTGGTTGTCATGTGTGGTTGTGCGATGGATTGCACAAATTAACATACTACGACTTACAGTGATTGTAGTGTGGTTGTCATTTGCGGTTGTGCGATGCATCGCACAAATTAACATACCATGACTTACAGTGATTGTAGTGTGGTTGTCATTTGCGGTTGTGCGATGCATCGCACAAATTAGCATAGCATGACTTACAGTGATTGTAATGTGGTTGTCATTTGCGGTTGTGCGATGCATCGTTTTGCGGTTGTGCGATGCATCAAATTAACATACTATGACTTACAGTGATTCTATCGCACAAATTAGCATAGCATGACTTACAGTGATTGTAGTGTGGTTGTCATGTGGGGTTGTGCGATGCATCGCACAAATTAAAATACCATGACTTACAGTGATTGTAGTGTGGTTGTCATGTGCGGTTGTGCGATGCATCGCACAAATTGACATACCATGACTTACAGTGATTGTAGTGTGGTTGTCATGTGCGGTTGTGCGATGCATCGCACAAATTAAAATACCATGACTTACAGTGATTGTAGCGTGGTTGTCATGTGCGGTTGTGCGATGCATCGCACAAATTGACATACCATGACTTACAGTGATTGTAATGTGGTTGTCATGTGCGGTTGTGCGATGCATCGCACAAATTAACATACCATGACTTACAGTGATTGTAGTGTGGTTGTCATGTGCGGTTGTGCGACGCATCGCACAAATTAACATACCATGACTTACAGTGATTGTAGTGTGGTTGTCATGTGCGGTTGTGCGATGCATCGCACAAATTAACATACCATGACTTACAGTGATTGTAGTGTGGTTGTCATGTGGGGTTGTGCGATGCATCGCACAAATTAACATACTATGACTTACAGTGATTGTAGTGTGGTTGTCATGTGCGGTTGTGCGATGCATCGCACAAATTAACATAGCAGGACTTACAGTGATTGTAGTGTGGTTGTCATGTGCGGTTGTGCGATGCATCACACAAATCAGCATAGCATGACTTACAGTGATTGTCGTGTGGTTGTCATGTGCGGTTGTGCGATGCGTCGCACAAATTAACATACTATGACTTACAGTGATTGTAGTGTGGTTGTCATGTGCGGTTGTGTGATGGATCGCACAAATAAACATACTATGACTTACAGTGATTGTAGTGTGGTTGTCATGTGCGGTTGTGCGATGCATCGCACAAATTAACATAGCATGACTTACAGTGATTGTAGTGTGGCTGTCATGTGCGTTTGTGCGATGCATCGCACGAATTAACATACCATGACTTACAGTGATTGTAGTGTTTTTATATTCCATGGTGAAATTAAGTTGAATATTTCTCAAAAGAGAACGAAATAGCCTATTGTGAGCAAAATATTCACCTGGGTGTTCAACTTTATAACTCTAACGGTCTAATACCCAGGTATAATGTTTGTCAAGAGCATTTGATTTTACAAGTATTAATAATTTGGTCAGCCAATCATGCTGAACTAGCCTCGCGTTGATTGGCTGAGCGAGTTGAAACCACAAACATCGAAGTTTCACGGGAGAATAAACAATGTGTTTTATCAATCTCGTACCCAGAGCCTGTGATCCTTTTGGCTCTGGGTACGAGATTGTGTTTTTATCTGTAGCTGTTCGTCCTTAATTTCTAACGACGATACATTTGCACATTTGATCGTATACTATATATATAGCATGTTAATTTGCGCAATATAAATATTAAATATTATTATTATTACACACTCTGGTACCACACGATGACACGAGCAGTGGACACGAGTTCGTTCAACCATGTCTCTATTAACTATGGTTCAACTGAGCCTGTAAGTATTAATCTGAAAATCCGCGGCTTCAACGTACAAAATGCTTCATGTAGCATTCTAACAAGCTCACATTAACTGTGCACGTGTGATCGTCACAGCGTGCGTGAGAGAAATATAATCAGGATATAGTGGAACAGATTGCGTGGCTGTGTTATATATATACACTTTTATGGCGAGAGTTGGGCTTATTTGTGAATTTACTTCGAATTTTCTTCGTTTTTCTGGAATTTCCTTCAAAATTTCATTTCCTTAAATTTTCAATCATTTTGTCAAAAGTGAAAGCCTTTACTTTTTGGCCATTTTCGGCCACATGAAAAAGTGGCCAAAAAGTAAACGGGTTAGCCTTAACTTTTTGTAGAAAAATGTTAAGGGGTTAGCGTTACTTTTTGGCCATTTTCGGCCACTTTTTGAATTTTTGAAAACGTGGCCGAAAAAAACAAAAAGTAAAGGGGTTAGCTTTAATTTTTGTAGAAAAAATGTTAAAGGTTAGCTTTTACTTTTTGACCATTTTCGGGCACTTTTAGTTGAGTTTTTGAAAAAGTGGCCGAGAATGACCAAAAAGTGAAGGGGTTAATCTTAACCTTTTGTGGAAAAAAAGTAAAGGGGTTAGCCTTCACTTTTTTTAGAAAAAATGTTAAGGCGTTAGCGTTTACTTTTTGACCATTTTTAACTACTTTTTGAGTCTTCACGTTTTGGTGATCTTTGGTAATGTTTAAACAACGTATAATAGGTGTGGTCTTACCTGAGCAAAGTATTTCTCTTTATAGTGTTCTTCTGCGACTAAATTGACAGACTGCTCTGTTGAAAACACGTCTGATAAAGTCATAACGAAGTTCTGAAATAAAGTTGTATTTCGGTATGAGAAATGGTTCATGGTTCCCCTCTACGTTTGAGCATATTTAACCCTAACCCTTTGCCTCTGACCAAAAATGTCCAACTGCTTTAAAATATGTTTTTATCACTTGGAAACCCTTCTTTTGAAAAAAATGAGGTTTTCGCCTTTTCCAAACGTTTGGGGGTAGTTTAAAGCAAGATTGGGGCTTTGGAAAAAGAAATCGAAAACCAAAGGGGGGACCACAGTGCCTGATTACAAATCCTGTGGTACCCCCAAACATTGTTTTGATGAAAGAAAGAGGTTTTGGCGTTTTTACAAACGTTTGAAACAAGATTATTTTGATGAAAGAAAACGTTTTTGATCATCCCCAGAAGGTTTTGAGTAGTTTTCAGGCAAAATTTGGACTTTTGAAAAATATGTCGAAAACCAAAGGGTTGCTGTGGTCGCCTTTGCCTTTTAAGCAAAATTTTCGACTTCTTTAAAACTTGTTTTTATATGCCAAACGTCATTATTTTTACGAATGAACACGTTTTTGTCCACTTGCGAAACGTTTGGAGTAGTTTTTTTGAAGTAACATTGGAACTTTGGAAAAATATGTCGAAGTTTTCAGAAACGTTTTTATGGCTTAAACATAACTGTTTTTTATCAAAGAAATAGTTTTTGAATGCTTTAAATAATATATAGTTTAAGGCCATCTTTTAAAGAACAAAGAATGCGTCTGCGTGTGTAATAGAAGTTGGTAGAGGTATTGTATTCGGCTTGTGCCGTCACGCGAGAATATTACGTCATGCTATATAACCGGCAATTTGGGGGGCCAAATCGTGGATTTCACGAAGTGTCATTTTCTTTATATCTTGCGAAATACCGAGAGTTATAAGAATACCTATACCTCTCTAGAATCCTTGAACAACGATGAGTATTTTGGTGTATAGTTTGTTGCTTTAGCATGTCTAGAACCCGAGTTATTCAGGAAAGTTGGCGTACGTATTGATGTAAAATATTGTCAGCCATCTTGAATTTGATTTCAATTAGTTTGAAATTATCCAATGAAAATGGTGGAATTTGCCACCCAAAAAACCGGAAGCCACACAATTTCGAGTGGTGACGTCACTTGCACAAACGAATACAAACAACAAACTTACGTTGATTGGTTCCTGAGTATCTTCATTAGATAATTTTGTTTGAGCGCTGGAAGTTCCTGGAAAATAAAATAGCTTCTTAACATTGGTGTTCTTTTTTCCCTGCACTTTTAACACCCGTTTTCGGTTTACACATTGTGTACACCGAAGACATAGATGGCAGATACGATTACGAAGCTGCGCCTTATCGCTGAATTAGGCAAACCACTGAAGCTCAATGGCAGGTTACTGGTACATGTATTTAATAGGGGTCTTACTTGATGTACTTTATTCATGTAGAGTCCTGGTCAAACGATGATGAGTTAGCGAGCGAGAGTTTGCATGAGAGTTTCATCAACTCTCATGCCCCGGTCAAACGAGAAGAGTTGCATGAGAGTTGACTGGATATTACCACACGTACCGGTCAAACGAGCAAAAGCTCTCATCAACTATCATCAAAATTTGAACCAGCTCAAAGTTGAGGAGAGTCGATGCATGAGAGTCGATGCATGAGAGTCGAGGCATGAGAGTCGATGGGAGTTGATGGTTAAACGCGAGCGAGAGTTGGAACTCTCAATTGACTTTCATCAACTCTCATTCTCGTTTGACAAGGCCTTGAGTAAATCTGTGCTTAGAAGGTTTCTCTCTGGTTTTCTTCCCTTTCCACACAAAAAATGTGCTCAGTGACAAGGGTTGTATGGTAGCAGCAGGAGACGTTATACAGGGTGTCCCATAGGTAGGTATTCTCGTTAAAAATCCTTCTTAAAGTATCGAAATTCTTTTATCCAAATTTTCATAATTTGGACGGGTTGCAAAATTGGTGTCGTCACCTTTAGTGATTCTACAAGGCAAACGATTGCTTATTTTGATCAGTCAAATATCAATTTATTAGACTGCTATGATAGTCATTCCATCCAATATAAAAACCTGAAACTTTCATTAAAGCTAAGCTAGCAATACTACAAAATATAGTGGGGGGCATTTTTTTTGGGACACCCCGTATATCTGAGAAAGATCGTGAAAAAACACTTTCATATTCGTTACCTCTTGACATGGGCTTTGTCTTGTCACTTGGTGTTTTAAGTTTTTGTGAAGAAATAGGTCGATCCTATGGTAAAATATGAACAAAAATATCAGCATCCAGTGTGAATGCATTTCATTGATTGTTGTTGCAATATTAATGAACATTTTAGACGACTTTCCATAATATTAGTATCCAGAAATGACGATGGATTAGCGTTAGGATAAAGGTTAGGTTAGGTTAGGTTAGGTTAGGTTAGGTTAGGTTAGGTTAGGTTAGGTTAGGTTAGGTTAGGTTAGGTTAGGTTAGGAGGGTTACTTTCCATATTAGTATCCTGAGATTACGTCACATGGATTAGGATTAAGGATTAGAGTTAAGATTAAGAGTAAGGAGCTTTTCGGTGACAATATTACATATAGCTATATATAGGTAATTGCTTCTTTCTGCTATAATTATAAACGTTTTGGAATACAATACGGCATGTTAATACTTTAAAAACACACATTAAGATTGTAGAAAACCCACCGTTTCACGAGTATCGTGGAAAAATATTAACTCTGGAAAGGTTAGTCTACAATGGTATTTATAGGTTAGAATTGATTTAATTAACTTTGATATTTATTTTATACTGTACACATTTTTACAAAGGTTCATTAATTTCTAATGTTAAATACAAAAAATTGATTTTTAATCATACACTATTTGTTTACATAGAGTTCTTAAATTTCAGTATTGTAAACCCTTTATTAAAATGTTAGATGAATTATACATAAGCTAAGCTTAATTGTTACGATTCATACAATTAGGGACAAGTGTCAGCCAACATTAACGAAACAATGAAAATTTAGCGGATTATTGCGAATTAGTTGTTAGTGTCAATAATTATTTTTCCATTTTTTAATGATATTTTAAATTTTAATTATTATGAATAAATTATGCATTTAAGCCCGTTTCCACTGCCAACTTCTAACATATTTTATCCTCCTTACGTCTGTCTTTGGGTAGAAGACGTTATATAAAAATATTATAATATCTTTAGTTAATATTACTTTAACTCTGCGACCAGAAACACCAGATTGGCAGTGAGAACAGGCCTTTTAATAATCCTAGGTTACCATATCGTATCAATTGAAGGATTCTGTGAGGAACAAACATCTCTCTCTCTCATTTAAACCTGAGCTATAGAATTAACATTGTTTTACTTCGGTTTTGGTTAGTGTTACATTACTCTCATGATATTCGCTATCCCATAATGCAGTAGTAGCTGTCAATCTTACTCCGCCTTTCTTGTCCTTCTTGCCGTCTTTTTTGTCGACAGTCAGGCGACCACTAGCATCGTTCTTTTTCGATTTCTTGTCGGGTGCTAGAAACAAGTTAATATTATCAATATTTATTTTAAACTATATACGAGTAAAATGCTGTCAGACTAAAGCTATCATTTTGTGTGCGCTCGAGCAAATTCGGCAAGTCTCTGTTGTGTAGTTTACTACCTTCATCCCCTGCGGTAGATGTGTCTTCAATCATATCTTTGAGCGGCAATCCCATAGTAGTTCTCATCATATCAGATTTAGCGACGAGATCATCCACCAGTTCACATAACATTATGTAACTGCAAGAAGTCAATACACCATCATTTCTCTCAGCGGAAAAACGGAATGCCATGCAATGATTAAGGCGATGTTACACGGGGACAACTTTTAGCGAACTAAGTATTAAGCTCCCCGGTCAAACGAGGGTGAGAGTTGATGAGAGTCAATGAGAGATGCAACTCTCGCTCGCGTTTGACCGCCAACTCTCATCAACTCCCACGCACTCTCATCAACTTTGAGCTGGTTCAAAGTTTGATGAGGGTTTTCCCTCGTTTGACCTGTACGTGTGATAATATCCAGTCAACTCTCATGTAACCCTTGTGCTCGTTTCGACCGGGGCACAAGAGTTAAACAAACTCTCATGCAAACTCTCACTTGCCAACTCAAAATATTGCATTCACGACTCTTATCTTTCACAAAAGTTTACCTTATTCGTGTCTATGTTCCACAAGAGGTGAAGAGTATCTTTCCCTTGTTTGGGGGATGATTTCATCCCTCGAGTTTATAAAGAGCTACTGTACGCTTCGATTTTAGATCACCTCTGATAAAGACACTGGAAGTGTCAAAACGTTGGGTCGCGAGTGTAATTTGTTTGGGGATTACATTCATTTACTTAAACCAGAGTAGCAAGCGAAAACGTCTCTGATATTATACCAGGTCGCCGTGAACTCATAGACTTGGAGTCTCTTTGAAATACCTTCAAGAAAAACACGACTGAATCGTCAACAAACTTACCACGTGCTGTACATTTCCTCCTTGATAGGAACCCGTGGAGCGAACGCCAGTTTCTTGACGTGTTCATTCAATCTACTCAGATATCCATCCGTTTTTTCATCATCTTCGAATTGACTTAACGTTATCAACTATAAAGAACGTCAAACAACGACAGTCAGGTATAGGCAACTGTAGTTGAAAAGTGTGGAGTCTAAAGCCGGGTTTTTATATGTCGCCGATGGTCGGCGATGCTTTCGCAGTGCCATTGTCTTTGATCACTGGATGAGTAAAATCCAGGTATGAGCCATGCAATAGCCTTACTCTTGTCAGCAAATCCAGTAAATCACATATGTCAAGAGGAGAATCGGATGCGACAAATCGAATCGTGTAAAGGTACGTTCACACACAGCGATTTGTCGGGCCGATTTTAGATTTTGCTGAATGTTAATGACGAATATTTTCAGTTGATGATGTCACCAGATGACGTTTGCCACGTATTTTTCAAATATCGTTAACGTGCATCTGAAATCGGCCCGACAAATCGCTGTGTGTGAACGTACCTTAAACAGGCTTTAACATACATTTTGGGCAGGACCTGATGAGGAAGATATAGGGTTGCAGGGTCATGAACAAAGAGAAATGTATTCGTGCGCAAAACACACGAGAATGCAACCAAACAAATTATACTTATCGTCATGCTAACTTTCAAAAACCTCTTAAAATCCTTTCTCATTACCTGACGTAAAGAAGACAAGCTTAGGTCCCATTCTCTTTCCGGGTCAATATCGTGGTGCAACTGTTTTAATTCTTGGACAATTTCCTCGTTGTAGAACATCTAAACCATGAAGAATATTACAATTCAGGCCACAGATTTAAGAAAGCATGAAATTCAAACAACGCACCGTATTTATATCAGACCGAAGTCGTCAGGTGCTCACCTCTGGGTGTTTTCGTATGAACAACTCTTCATCCTAAAGGTGAAAGATAACTATTTGAATAAAGCCAAAACGAGAATGAGAGTTGATGAGAGTCAATGAGAGTTGGAACTCTCGCTCGAGTTTGACCGCCAACTCTCATCGACTGTCATCAACTTTGAGCTGGTTCAAATTTTGATGAGAGTTGATGATTGTTTTTGCTCGTTTGACTGGTACGCGTGGTAATATCCAGTCAACTCTCATGCAACTCTTGTTCTCGTTTGACCGGAGCATGAGAGTTGATAAAACTCTCATGCAAACTCTCGCTTGCTAACTCTCATCAACTTTCATTCTCATTTGACAAGCGCTTAATTGGCACAGGTGGTTGGTTAGTTGTATTTCACGTAGCACATTAGCGTACCGTAATATAAGCATTCACTGGGCTGGACGGTCTCCCCGGAGAACGAACACAATCTAAGATCTCATCCAGGATACTCTGAACGATCTGTTTCACTTGCCGTTGACCAAGTTCCGCTTCAAGCGCAGCTCGTCTCCCTGCATTCAAGTCATCCTGTAGTGCCAATCCCTTGAGCAAGACTCGGATGGCTGCCCCGCCATTGAGGATAGGCTGTGTGTCCAACTGCCATTGTTCGCTAAACATCCCAGGACTGGTTGATTTGAACGTGAAAGGAAATCTTAACGTATCTCCAGGGAGAATGACACCTAGAGAAAATGACAAGTCTTGCTGAATTAGAAGTCGGGCATTTTCAGTGTCAGTTGGGTAAAATGTTCTTTGCCCCCCTCCCCCTAAAAACCTGGCCCCGTACGCATGCACATGTCTCGACCTACTTCTGCGGCTTGGGGTCATTTCCTGCAATATACAGCCTGCAATATAAACGCGTCTGATTATAATTTCCCCTCAGTCGCACGTTAAAAGAGTGTTGCCAGTTTCAGTTTGACTCCACAAATACCACAGGTTTTCTCCTGGCACTCAGGTTTCCCCTTGTAGTAACACTGAACCAATAAAGGAAGCCTTTACTAGACCTTTAAGCAGGGGTTGAAATTGGGAGAATATTTTAGTCGCCCAAGTGGCTACCAGGGAATATAAAATCTGGTCGCCAAATTTAATACCAGGTCGCCCTATATCAATGAAGGCTTATTGATCAATAAATTTATCTATCATTTGAGATTTACCTAATAATTATATCATGCCGTGAGACGAGACATTACTTTACGTTTCTGAGATAGACAGTATTAGGAAAGTCTTTGGGAAACTTAAGTTTCTTGACTACACTTCTGTCACAGGCTTCTTTTTGCTCAGCCGCCACGAGGGCGACCTTTCCAAAAAATCTGGTCGCCAGATGGAAAATTTGGTCGCAATTGGCGACCTGGCTGGCGCCCGTTTATTTCAACCCCTGCCTTTAAGGGAGAAGGGTTTAGAACTGCTGAAGCTATATCCTGTATTCGTTATCGACTATTACACGTCATTTTAGCATGAAACGTACCACTGTTTTTATCGAAGTAGAATCTTTGCTGTTGACCAGCTAAGCTTGTTCCTAGTGTATTTGCTATTGGAACATGCTGAATGAAAGGAAAATATATGAGTTCAAAACGTTTACACATCCGACAGATAAATAGATATATAGATTACTTCATGGTTGGTGAGTGCGTACGATTTTTATTTACGAGTTGTGAAGGATCGCTAAACGAACGAGTGAGCGCAGCGAACCATAATATAACTGTATAAGCGTCCTGATCAAAACGCTGAGACGATAATTCGAACCCTGTAAATGGAGCAATAAGCTCTGCAGGGTTAACCTGCCTAATGGCTAAGTTTGTAAAAAATCGTCCGATCAATCAAAACGCTGAGACGATAAATTTCACATGTGAAAAATATCGTCCGCCGTGAAAATACGATTTTTATATCACCTTTCTACTGCACGGAAATCTCTATACTTATATAATAAAAATAGATAGGTAGATTCATGAACATGTTTAAATATTGGGAAGACCATCCTACAGGTACCTTCCATGAGTAATATACAGCTGCTGTTCCATTATTCTGAACATCTAAGGTGGACACGACTCTTTCTTTGACCTTGGCCTCCAGTAAGACCCGACATGACACGCCTACCTCACCAACTTTGTTGTTAGTTGAGCCATTCCATGCAGCAGAGCGACCGGCGATCATTAGAGATGGACCAAAGATCGGCTGAGGGTACACATCAGGATGCATGGATAGAGGGTCGCTAAAATTTAGGATATAAAAATGCACCGTAAGTGCTCGCGCCCAATGCCTCAGTGTCTCACTAATAATAAACTGTCGTGGTTTCTGTGTGAACTACCTGAAAAAAGACTATAGACATTTCCGTTCGACGTTTCAAGCGAGGGCAACAGGCCCTTCGTTCGATACAAGTTTTTCAATCGTGCATTCCGATATGGATATACTCTAAAAAATATTCAATGGCTGAGATGATTGAGGAGAGAGATCGATTATTGTTAAAAAAAACCATGAAGAATCCTGAACACTGTCTGTACGAGTTGTTACCAGAAAAACGTCAACGGCCTTTAAGAGAACGTGATCATCCATTTATGTTGCCAAATGTAAATACAGAACGCTTTAAACAATCTTTTTTAAATAAATGTCTTTTTAATGATTTTTAATATTTTATTATATTGTATAATCTGACTAATATGTAATAAAATAACTTTGTAAATAACTTAATTGTTTTTGTATTACATATCAATTGTAAAGTTGCATGTTTGTTGCATCTCCACTATTTGTAATAAAGACGTAATTCAATTCAATTAAATACTTTGTCAGAAGGCGAGTAGCTACTATAGGCTTCGGACAAAGGGCTTTTGTTCGGAACGCCGAAGTGTTTTTAGTCTTTTTCCGGCAGTATAAACACAAACCACAGGCAGTTTATTATAGCATACTAGTGTACCTACAGTGGACCCCCACGTTTGAGATATCATGATCTCTACTTATTAGCCTGCGTAGTCAAGTATATATTAACCAGCTTACATTCCTTCCTGCGATGTTTTATCTAGCAGTGGTGTTAAAGAATCCATTCTTGTTGTAGGACTGTCTTGATTATTTGTTGAAGTTGTCTTTTCATTGTCTACCGATTGACCTACCACTTCCAGTTCTTGAAGATACTAGGAACATTAAACATTCTGTATTTCAGTAATCATTTTTGGTGTTTACCAAACATAGATTCATACCCCTAAGTGGGTCTCAGAAAGCATTACTGAATACTACATACAGGTTTATGTGGGCAAAGTTCATCAATGACTTCTTTAAGTTCCTCCTTTCTCTTGTGAAGATAATCAGATTTCCTCCACGGATGATGTACCAAAGTACTTCGATATGATTCCGTATCTGACCAGTCAATACCTTTGAGAAGAACACATAATTAACAAGACTAAACAAACTTGATAGCTCTATCAGTTCTATTTTAGCTGTTCTTCCTAGAGGTCTGGAGCAAGGGCTCTGTCTTATTCAGTGCTGTACACACTGTTTATGTGAAGTTCTGTTCAATGAAAATCACATTCTTACTATCTTACCCATTTCTCTTCTAACGGTAACAGCTTTCCCGACATGTTCAACAACCGGTGGATAACCTCGCTCTGTTTGCGTAAGCGTCATACTGTTAAGAAAAAAAAGTAGTTTACCACATGGTGAAAAAAAACTCGTTTTTGTCCTCAAGTGTAGTGTACTCTGTATAACTGCAACTCACTGTATTCCAGTGTCATCATCACCTATCAGTTCTGCCTGTTTCCAAAATTCACTCCCGATTCGATCTAGAACAATTCGAGAAGAACAGTCAATATTCCATTGTTGATGGAAAAACGGCGTAGTTGTCCACAAACAAATCAACCAACTTACATCCTTTCCCATAATCCTTTGAGTGAATACTCCTGTCAATCAGATGCCTATAGTGGGTTCAAATTCACACAAAAAAGAAATACAAGATCAAACAGTACTCCACATTTAAAATGTTTTAATGAACGTCATTAATGAACCTTTCTTCTTGGGTGGCACGATATTCTTCATTCTGATTCATTCCTAACATTTCTGTCGATGTATGTAACAATTCTAAATTGAAGATGTGCAACAAATTAAGTGATAATTGGTAATTAAAGTACTAACTAATTACTAATTACGAAGTACATACAAAATATGATCTTAATACTTCAAGCCTTTAAACCTCCTCTATCAGATAATTTTAGAGATTGAAAAGCAATTACTTACTAGCTAGATTGCCTTGTTGTTTTCGTCTTTTTGCCATCTGCCTCTCCCAGTTAGTCAGAGCATTCGATTGATCCATCTATATTACATAAAATGTGTCCATTGCGTGTGTGTTTCAATTGCGTTCCGAACGCGTCGGCTGTATAACTCGAGTTAAGAAAAGCTCGCAAAATCACTCGCCTTCGGCTCGAGATTTCGCGCGCTTTTCTTAACTCTCGCAACATTCCCGCGTGTTTGGATCAGGCCATCCAAACACGGAAACCATAAAGTAATTGTATATTGAAACGCACAAGGAACGCAATCCAGAAAGCAACCCAGACGTTTTTTTCTGTCAGATCATTTCTGAGAAGTGCTGTATATCGCTAACGCTTTGCAGCTAATATCACAAAATGTATTTGAAAATTCAACTACACTATAGTCACTATACTACAGTAAATGAAACGTATCGAAATGCCTTACGTTAGGCTCATAGATGTGAGCTGGAAACGTTCTGCCCTTGACTACTGTTGTTGCTGGTACTGGAACATAGGTCTGGTCAAAGAAATAGAATAAAATTAAAATAACAATAATGCGATGGATAATGTATGAAAGTTCTAAATGATAAATGACCCCACTGTGAAGCACACTCTGTGATCACAGAAACATTAATAAAATAAAGGTAAACCAGCCAATTGTTCAGCGTCAAGTGTTCCAAGAAATGTTGTGTATCAAATACCTTTTCATTTTGTGACATGGGGATTTTCTAAAACAAGAAATAAACAATTGTGATGTAGAAAGAATACTGTATGTGGATGACCAAACAACATAGAGGAATGATAAGAGATTTGATCTGCGGCGTACTTTCGACTGAATATTCTTTTCATTTTGTTCTTTGAATTCTTGCAATGTTCCAAGAATATGATGTTCATAGAAAGGTATTGTGTCATCAATAGAAGGATCTTTGTTTTCTAGAATCATCACAAAAATTATCAGAATTTCTCTACCCAGGTTCTTATAATTACAAGAATTCTCCTATGCTCATGTCTGTGTTAAAGTTATTCACACATGATCTTGATGAAAATAAACGCATACCTAATTTTTTATAACTGTTGAATTCTAAATCTGCTTTTGCACGATGGGCTACTGTCACACTAGAAAGTTTTAAAAAACAATCATGACAATTCAAAACATAAATTGCTTCAATTGTGAATAACAGTAAAACAATCACTGGTGAGACATTACATTTTCCCATTCTTTGTTTCAGCATTTGAGCCATCTTTTAGCTTGACAGCTTTCCTCACTGTCACTTGACGTGATGATCTCTCTACTGCGGGACGCTTGGGTGGCCTGCTCTATAAATAGCAATGACACAAATATACATTAATTTTGAAGATTAATTAACCTATCAAGTTGCAGTGTGCCCTAACATGCACTACATAAGGTACGTTCACACACAGCGATTTGTCGGGCCGATTTTAGGTTTCTCTGAATGTTAATGACGAATATTTTCAGTTGGTGATGTTGTCAGATGACGTTTGCCACATATTTTTCAAACATCATTAACGTGCATCTGAAATCGGCCCGACAAATCACTGTGTGTGAACGTACATTTAGTCATTTTACTAATTGTCTAATAGAAGACGATTTTACTTGTCAGGTTGAAAGTGTTGAGCGTTAATGTGTTAACCTATTCTGCCCATGCCTCTTGTTCAGTGACAATGGGCCCTACTGTCTTTACTCTTTTCTCTTTCTAACCGCGCTTTACTCATCAAGGGAAACGTGTTGGACCCATTGGTTATCTGCCTTAATGTCTTTGCCACAATGCAGCCCAATACGCCCGCCAGATGATTAAAAACTTCTCAACGGAAAACTATTGGCCATTCATGCACTACTTGAACAAAGACAACAAAAATGAAACCTTTTGTAGTTCTTCAATATTTACAGCAAGTGAATCAATATCTTCTCCTGATAAAACATTGTTGATAGCTTGATTCCCTTGACCACTATCATCCACCACTCCTGCCGAGGATGGGACAGGTGTTGCAACTTTGTCTGGGGTTTGTTCACCTTTTCTTTTTGGCTTGCCTGGTTTATCTAACAAATATCGAACCATTTTGCTTCAACATCAATTGGTGCAAATATGGGGTTGTCAACAAATAGATCTAGACCTGCAATTACGGATTTGTTCCAGGATTGCTTTGACCCAGAGATGGATATAAGATTTTTTCAGAAAAAAAATCTTCTTAATTCTTATATTCAATATAAGAAGATTGACAGCAATATAAGATTTTCGACATTCAAGCAAAAATTTAATGACGTCACGATGATGGCATTTTGGTCATTTGTATTGATGTTTATACGAAGTGTCAGACAGTTGTCATGTAGATCTATTGGTGAAAAACTAACAAATTTACATTAAAAATGACTGATTTACATCACAGACAAGTTTGATTTCTTGAATAATTCTATAGAAAAATTGAATAATATAAGAAGATATTGGTCTAAAACAAAATTTGGTCTAAAACAAAATCTTCTTAAAATAATAAAAGAAGATATAAGAAGAAATAATACAAGATTTGCCATCCTTGCTTTGAACCCCACCCCCTTCCTTCCTTTTATACCACTGTAGACCAGTTAATGCCTTTTCAGAGTAAAATCAGTTCCTCTTCCCATTTGTGGGACAGTTGTAGGGTCTAAGGTTGCAGGTTTGTGTCAGAGGGTGGTCAAGTAACCCCAAGTTAGGGTTGGATGTGGGCTAAGTTCAAACTTATATAGTCTAAAACAACATCAACTACTTGCATTATATGAGTACCCCTCCAACCTGCAGTTTAAACTCTCCACATCACTTTGACACTAAACAGTATCAAATATCAACAAAACGTTTTCACTCGATAATTTTCACTATTTATTATAGTATTTTTAAATCTCTTATTTTATCTTAGTTATAGTAAAGTATTCTACTCTAGATATAATCTGCAGGTTCTCTGGCTGATAAGAAGGCTAATGCCACAATGCCATGTCTACAAAGATGATAAACACCATTTTCAAAACATAAATCTCATATTGGGCCATTCCATTTAATATAGGCACCCCCCCTATTGAGGGGTCCGTTCATTACCCCCTTAGGATAAAAAAAATTTGGAACTCCCTTGGATACATTTTTGGGAAGTTGCCCCATAGGATATCGCAAGTACCCTTTAGGATATCATTTTCGCCCCCTTGGATATCACTAAAACACCAAAATTTTGCCATTTTGGGGGGAAATCACGTAAGCTACCCCCTAGGAAAAATTAAGATTAAACACCCCTCCTCCCCCATTGGATATCCAGACCCCTCAATAGGGGGGGTGCCTATATTAAATGGAATGGCCCATTTCTCACCTGTCGAGCGTGGTCTATCCTTCTTCGACGGTTTATTTGATAATTGCCTGTTCATTTTGTGCAGTATTTCTTTAAGAAAGAAACCACAATACAACTTCTCGTAATATTTAATCACAAAATCGTCTTTACGCAACGAAAAGCCATTATAAATCGCAGAAAAACTTCAAAAATGGACGAATTGAAAATTTTGTTTTGACCGCCATTTAAAGTAAATGATTACCATGGTAACAAGTCGTACCCAGTCCCGCGCAAGTCTCTGGGGAATTCTTTTAAACAATCTCATGCGCTTTCGCATGCGTAGACACCCTAGGTAAATTAGGGAGTAATTATATATTCGAAGGTAATTATATATATTAACATATATATTCGAAGGAAAATGTAGAATATTCAACTTAATTTCACCATGGATTATAAAAACACTACAATCACTGTAAGTCATGGTATGCTAATTCGTGCGATGCATCGCACAACCGCACATGACAACCACACTACAATCACTGTAAGTCATGGTATGTTAATTTGTGCGATGCATCGCACAACCGCACATGACAACCACACTACAATCACTGTAAGTCATGGTATGCTAATTTGTGCGATGCATCGCACAACCGCACATGACAACCACACTACAATCACTGTAAGTCATGGTATGCTAATTTGTACGATGCATCGCACAACCGCACATGACAACCACACTACAATCACTGTAAGTCATGGTATGCTAATTTGTGCGATGCATCGCACAACCGCACATGACAACCACACTACAATCACTGTAAGTCATGGTATGCTAATTTGTGCGATGCATCGCACAACCGCACATGACAACCACACTACAATCACTGTAAGTCATGGTATGCTAATTTGTACGATGCATCGCACAACCGCACATGACAACCACACTACAATCACTGTAAGTCATGGTATGCTAATTTGTGCGATGCATCGCACAACCGCACATGACAACCACACTACAATCACTGTAAGTCATGGTATGTTAATTTGTGCGATGCATCGAAGCACTGAACATTGTTGCGGAGCAAAATTTCGATGTTTCCCAACAAATGCAGCAACATATTTTGTTTCCCCAGTGTGATTTTCGTTGCCGAAACAATGTTTCCTGGTTTGCCAACCTTTGGGAAACATGGCCAGAAAAGCATCAGTTTCTACTTGACAGGGCTTTATAGAAAACTACTTCGATTCAATGTGCAGAGCTAAAGAAAAACAAGTTGCGCGCATGCCATTATTTGGGACTGTATGTCAGTCTATTTTTTATTTCATATTCCACAAACTGACAAACAAAATGACACGTATGATGATTACTTAATGACAGAGCTGCTCACGTTGATTATTTTATTGTACATACATGAAGACACGACCAGACTATAAAAAGTTTCTTTTTCAAAAACAACTACGCTACACATAAGGTATTCTTGCCTCGCTGTGATAAAGAAAAATGAAAAAGAAAACATAGTTTGTTGATTGATTAAACGTTTCAATTATCAATTAATTTATGAGGTTCTGAATTACCCGTTAATCAAACTTTGTTCAAATAGTCGGCAATATTTTCAGCACTTTTTTCTACCCATTCTATATTCGTTTGAATGCGTTCAATGGCTTGTTCTGCGGCCCGTTTTCCAGAACCCAAATCCTCTCTACTTTCGAAGAACGCTTTCACCTGGTGAGAAATATAAGTAATAGACCGAATGCTTACATTAAATGCTTACATCTAATGAAGGCCATGTCACACGAGGCAATCTCGGATTCTCGGCACAAAGCCAAGGGATGGATTTATTGGTGGAGGTGCAGGGGGTGCGCACCACTCCTAGCCTTGACCAAGGGGGGTGCAGGAGGGGTGCAATTTCCATATCAAATCCAAATTTTGGATTTGGCAGGGCATTTATCAAACAAAAATAAAACATTGGACCTAAAAATATTTGGCCATTGTGGGCCTCTTTGACCATCTAGGCAATCATATTTTCAAAAATTTTCTGACAAGCTCAACCCCTTCCGAGGTCCTCAGTGATGATGCACCCTGCCTCGGTCGACAGTCACACCCTGCTTTATGACCAGCGCCCCTTCAGCACCCCCCCCCCTACCAGATCAAGTTGGATCCATAGGGGCCAAGATAGCATTGACAAAAAATCAATGAGCATGGAATGCTTTTCACTTTTCTGCTATTTTCGTTTATTTCTCTCATGTCTTTATGGTGTGTTACGTGAGGAAAAAGTCGTCGAAGTAGAGCCAAGATCATAATCTCTCTGGGAATACTTTTTAAATAACATTGCTCTGTGTCAGAATTTGCGTTGCAAGTTGCAGTTAAAATTGCCTCGCGTAACATGGCCTTAAATGTTAACCTTCTCGCTCGATAGAACACAATGGTAAAGGTTTTGGGGGGTGGAATTTTTTCGAGATGACAGTTTCTGCTTTTCTCAGTAACCCGAAAGATGTCACAAGGATCAGAATTAGGTTAAGGGTTATGATTAGGGCTAGGATTAGGGCTAGGATTAGTTTACATACAATATAATGACTCCACTTTAACGAGACAAAAGAAAACCTACATCTTCCAGTTCAACCTTCGTGTTCATCATTGATGTAGTTGATGTGATAACACTTGCCAATCGGAAACTACTTTTGCCGTATCTAAAACAATCAAGAAGCAGCACTACATATTTAGTACTGTAAATATTCCTAGTTCCCAGTATCATCGCTATAAATTTGGATATAGAGGACTTGCTTACATGCGTAAATGCCTACAAATACCTCTTGTAAAATACATCCCAGTTTCCTTTGAAAAATTTCCACGCGAGTTCTCGTCCGATAGAATTTCTCGCTACATAGGTCACCACGGTTACAGTATCCTGGGCACGAATCTTTTCTTCTTCAATAGAGTATCGTAAAAGTCTAGCAAAAATATATATTTGGTTCGGGTGACTTTCCTCAAATGTCACAATAACTTAGGCGAACAGTTTTGAGTAAGTATAAGGTTAGGAATAGGTTGAGGTATAAAGGTTAGGCCGAGGGCAAGGATTAAGGTTAGGGCAAGGATTAGGATTATGATTAGGATTATGATTATGATTAAGATTATGGTTAGGTATGTAATTAGGGATAGGGTTAGGTTACGATTAGTGTAAGACTTAAGGTTAGGATTAAGATAACAGTCAGGATTAGCGTTGGAATAAGGGTTAGGGACTTAGGTAAGGCTTATAGGATTGTAATGATTAGAAAAAGTTTAAGGGTACGAAATCACCGATTTTAAATTGCGGGTATTTTTATGGAAATAGGCAAATTTGGCTAACGCTTGTTTCTACCCATTTCACATCTTTGGATAATTCAAATACCTAGTTACTATTGTAATAGTTTGCGAAAACATAGAATAGAACAAAGAATTGACAATGACATACATGAGTGAATAGCTCTTATACATAATTCTAATACTTAGTTACCTTTGTTCTATTATATGTTTTCACAAACTATAACAAAAGTAACTAGGCATGTGAGTTTTATCCAAAGTTGTGAACTGGGTAGCAACGATGTAAACAGCAAATTTGTCTATTGACCTAACCTTTCTCTAAAAGACTAAAAAAGACTCAAGATACATAAGCCAAGCTCACCTTCGTAGAACCCAGGGTTGTTTTGAACCTCCCAAACCATAAAGTAATTTACTCTTTTCCGACGCCACTGTTGTATTGCGATATTTCTCGAACAATTTGTCCCACTCTTCGTAGCCAGTGTTAGCAATACCATGGTAATAGATCATACTTTTTAAATCCACGTCAAGAGAGGTATCGCTAAGAAAGATATCGCGTCAATGTTAAATGTTAATTGATAGTGTTCACCAGCTTGCTCGCAGCCCGAAATACGCTTCCTGTATGCGAGTAGCAAAAGCGTTAATTGACGCAATCGCCCTACGCCGCGACACACCATAACACTTGCAGTTCAGCAGACCCACTTTTTCCGTTCTCAAAATATGGGGTTGCGCGCAGGCTAAATTGTTCTTGGATGATCACTCAAAGTGGCAAAGCCATGAAAAGTATTTCATGCATATAACATGCATATAACATGCATATTTTGAAACCCGTGTTTAAAGTAATTGTATATCCCTAAATGTATCCATCTAGCTGAAACCAGGAAACATTATTTGCGCAGGAAGAATCTCATTTGAGAAACAAATTATGTTTCCAAGGGTGAGCAAACAGGAAAACACTGGAGGAAACATCGGATTTTCAAATTTCCCGCAACAATGTTTCCTAGTTTGTCTAAGCCATGAGCTTGACAGATAAAAAATATTTTACTTACTTGTTAAGATATCCCAAGAACAAATTGTTGACCTTCTCGATGGATGGTTCATGTCCATAAGAACACGCTGCGCTCAATATCAAACTACGCATGTATCTACAGCGACAATTTTAGTGGAAATTTTTATTCCAAGAACAAAATTAACCTAAACCAAACTTACTATATTTATACTGTATAGCTCTGTCAGTTCTAAACCGTTCTCCCTAGAGGTCCAGTAAGAGCTCTCTCCTATTTGTGCAGTTCTATTTTAGGAGTAAACCTAAACTAAACTATCATTATTTATACTGGATAGTTCTATCAGTTCTAAACTGTTCTCCCTAGAGGTCCAGTAAGAGCTCTCTCCTATTTGTGCAGTTCTATTTTAGGAGTAAACCTAAACTAAACTATCATTATTTATACTGGATAGTTCTACAGTTCTAAACTGCTCTCCCTAGGGATCTAGTAAGGATCATCACTTAGTGATCCTGCGGTGTTTGGTAGAGTCGAACTGCAAGCATAACTGCAGAAATGGAACCACAGTCGCAGAGGTGAAAGGCATATGCACTACCCACGGTGCCACCAACACCCTATAATAATGAAAGAGTATTAAAAGTATAACTAGTAAAAGAGTAGCGACCTTCATGATTGAAAGGGAAACAAACAACAGTGAATACTTACACTTCTAAATGTTTGTCACTACCATTCACGTTTATCCATCCAACTTCATCTATTTTGCCCGAGTTTAAGATATCAAGTATATATTTCTAAAGAAATAATCACAATGCTGTAATGTATAAATAAAAGCAGCTAGATTATGTGGTACATGTGCCTTTCACCTCAATGACCCGGGTTAGATTTCTGCAATATGCAGTTGCCTGGTTATATTTTTGCCTCAATTGTATGTGAGAAGAGTGCTTCCATTTTGGGTCTGTTTAGCTCTATCAAACACCGTACTGGAGTTTCTTCCGGTTTCCAAGATCCCGTAGTTTTAGCCGCACCAACAAGCAAAGAACAGATATAACAGAATATGGGAGAACAGATAGATCTGATAGAGCTATCCAGCATAAATAAAGTTGGTTTAGTTTAGGTTTTCGTTTCCTCTGTAGTAACATTGAAGCACTAACGGATGGCCTTCGCTTGAACTCTAGGGAAAACAGTTTAGATCTGATAGAGCTATCCAGTACAAACCAGTACAGTTAATTTAATTATTCTATACCTGAAACAATCCATAGGAATCCTGAGTACTCAACATGTTATCAAGAAATGCAATGCCCGTCATAAATGCTCTCCAAGGAACATATCTGTTCTCGCTCTTTATATACGAAGACAGATTAAGGGCAATGTCATACTCCAACTGGCCAGCTCTGAAATTCCAAAATGATCAGATTATTTTAAATTTTAGACATCTCGCTTGACATGATACAATGTAGTTGAAGGTCTCTGACTGCAGGTGGAAATTTCCAGTGAAAAACTAGATATTAAATATTGAAGACCCAACCACAAGCAATTGGGAGAAATGCAGATATTGGTTATCCTGCAAGAATCGAATCTGTGGCCGTCATCCCGGTGCAGTGCTGTGACCAATGAGATATGGAGTGCAATTGTCAAGTCAACGGAATCGTAGGGCCGCAAGTTCGAGTCCTGCCAGAAGGACCTGAATAGGTAGTTATATTTTTGGCAACTACTCTCAGAGTCTCAGTAGGGAATGTATAATAGATTCCAGCGCTGAAAACGAACTCCATCTACTAAGACTTGTACATATCGACTTGGCATTGTTTTTTCATGCAACTGGTCACCAAGATAAACCATAGTTAATATGGATAAACTGACCTCGCTAAGTTAAGCGCATCATCAATAAGACTAGTTCTGTCAGAAGAACTTAGTGTCTAAAAAAAATTAATATTCAAATAATAATTGGTAAATATATTTTCCTTCTTTATTTAGCCCCGGGGGTGATTTATTGAGGTAGACGGGCTTACAAGAGAGAGAGAGGGGGGGACTTAAAGAGGGGGCGGTAATCAAAGTATATAATTTATTAAATTAGATCAACATAAAATACCGTGTAATTATCTTTCAAAACTTGCGCTAATTTTTCCCAATTTTCTCGTTCGTAATTCACTCTGTAATAACCATACTGTCCAAGATTCGCTTTAATCCATTTACCGTCAGGCCAGTCAAACGTAGCTGAAAAACACAAAACGAATGAGATATTTTCTGACAAATGTCACATCAATATATATTTGGTAAGGATGTATTTCGGTTCATATTTGAATCACAAAGGACGCAGCTCAATCGTGATCGAGTCGAAGGCCTCTGGCAGACGGAGACAACCTATGTCTGATCACGGAGTACAGATACGGTAAAAGGGTTAGTAGAAGGTTAGGAAAGAATCAACCACAACTCTACTTACATGAAGTTTTCAAGTAGATCAAGTCAGAGCAAGGTAGTTAACCCTTGACATTTTGTAGCAGGCTCAACTCAGCGGTAAGGGGCAGCGCGCTAACCGTATCTGCCACCCTTGCTTCCCTAGGGGGCTTCGGTGGCGCACCCACTGGTTAAGGGGCTTCGGTGGCGCAGTCGTGAGAACAAGCGCCTTTCACCTCTGAGATCGTGGGTTTGATTCTCGCTGGGGACTCATGACACTTATGTGAAAAGAGTCAGTCAACGCTCTGCCGAAAGTCGTGGGTTTTCTCCGGGTACTCCGGTTTCCTCCCACAGGGAATGTTGACAGGGTGGGTTGGGATTAGCCTCAAACTAACCCTTCCATCGTAGGTTATGGGTATTTTATTATATTTTGTTGGCATCTCACTCGATTGAATAATAGTTGAAGGGTTTTTGTAGATGGAAATTATCGAGTGTAAATTCTATACGTTTATTAGACCTAACCAGGAACAGCTGCGAAAAATGCAACTATAGGTCCCTGGCAGGAATTGAACCTGCGGTCCTGCGATTCCGGTGCAGCGCTCTAACCATCGTAGCTGTGCTCCCTGATCAGACATGAGTCCATACGGTGGCTGCAAGTGGCGCTTTTAATAAGCCTTCGACTCGATTAAGTGGAGCTGCGTCCTTCGCAATTCAGCTCAGCTCTCAGCTGCAAGTAAGGATGATTAGCACACCTCCCACTTACACTTACTTACTTAGGTTAAGGTTATGTTTGGGAGTGTAACCCATATTATTTAAATTTAATTGAATTTGGTCACCTGAAGATCTGTTCATCCAAACTACTTTGCTAGTGTTCACGTCATCTTCAGTGATATAGCTTAGTTTAACGTCCCACTTGTAGCTGCAAACATGAAAAGAGGAATTAGATTCAACGTCGAAGCATGGACCTAAGTTAGGATTAGGGTTGGATTAGGATTAGGATTAGGGTGAAGTTAGGATTGGGATTAGAACAAGTGTTAGGATTACGGTTGGGATTAGGATAAGGGTGAGCATTGAGATAAGGATTGTAAGATAGGAATAATAATTGAAAGGTTTTGTAGATGGAAAATTATTGAGTGAAAATTATATACATTTAAATGTACAAAACCTTTCAATTATTATTCAATCGAG
The DNA here is from genome assembly GCA_016169945.1 of Trachythela sp. YZ-2020. Classification (NCBI taxonomy): domain Eukaryota; kingdom Metazoa; phylum Cnidaria; class Anthozoa; order Malacalcyonacea; family Clavulariidae; genus Trachythela; species Trachythela sp. YZ-2020. Next base: position 7,521,813 of record JADLSH010000389.1, read on the forward strand.
TGAGATGCCACCAAAATCTAAGATAGGAATAGTTCAAGGGTAAGAAATCGCTGTATTTAGACTATGGTGGTCACTGAATAGGGAAATTTCATTTCGAATTGATGATGATCAGGTTAGTTAGAATCATAATCCAGCCTTCATCTTCAGATTTGAAATATAATAAACGTCATCCGTCCCTCGGCTCCAGTGATTTGTGTCCGGACTACGACACCTGAAAAATATTAAAAGGGCCTTCGGCCGAAACGTCGAAGTGTGAGAGACTTGGTACTTACTTAAAGTCCGAGTGCTTGGTAACGTTAGCCATTGGATTAAGAAGGAAATGTTTCTGGCCAGCTTTGCCTTTGTCTGATCCATGTCTGGTAATATTTACCACTGGATAACCCATCTGTTCTGTCCATGTTTCCATTAACTGGGTGACATTCCTACCAGACTTCTGCAGAGAAAGTATAGGGTATAAATACATTAAGATACACTGAGGGTAAAAACTAGAGAATATAGATTGAATAAGCATTCAGTCTTTCTACACAACCCAGAAAAGCCAGTCAAAGTTTAATAAATTTCGCATCCATGAAATTTTTGTCAAAATTTTACCAAAATTTGATCGATCTGTCCTTGGTGTAAATAATTGTTCGCTAGTTTTTGAGTTATTGCTCTACCAGACTAGCAAACACACACACTCACACACACAAACAAACATACAAATAAACTGAGCCACTGCAGTAGGTGAACACATAACACATTCTCCTGGCGCAGAATTACTGTATCTAAGATAAGAACTTACATAGGTAAGTGCGTCCCACAAATCTTTGGTTTCAGCGCTGCCAAACTTGTATTTATTGAGATAGTACTAAATAGTTAAATGTAAATGAAACATTGTTAACTCTTAGACGGTCGGCCAACACTGAAAATGTTCTAAAAAAATTGTGCGATGGCATCTTTTGTAACAAGCTGCCAAATAGAATTTTCTTATAGTTTAAACATTGGTGAATAAGACTATATCTGTTGACACCTCTGATTTTTTCTTTAAAACTGAAATTTTTAGAATCTTTAAATTTTGCCTATGTTGACTAAAAATGCAAAAACTCAAGTTCACTTTAACAAAAAGAAACTATACCATAAGAAAGTACGCACAAAAGTATATATAAGACAATTAAGCGGATAGTACGGTTTTCGTAGCCTATTTTGAGATTTTAACGCTCAAAAATGTGGAAAATGCCCTAATTAATGCATTAAGTTACTATATTTTGCCGACTTTAACCTTCTTGAACTCAAAACCGACTTGGAAAATCGCACGAGTCGCTTATATGTCTTATATGAATATTTCCGACATGCATGCTGGCTTTTGCCTGGGTAGGTTTGCCTGTTGGCCATTGCAGTACTGCTTATGAGTGTTGACTGTTGCTACTAATACCAGCCTGACCTGGTCTATAGTACTTACTGCTGATAACTACCGTTTATGTTTGAAACGTTTTATTCGGAAAATCTTGGCCTCACGGGTGGTACCCGTATACTCGAGCTTTTTTGCAACTGTACAAAAGACGCTGAGGATCTAGGTTTAAATACGTTTTGCATTTAAATGAAGAAAGATAGACCTAATCTTCTCACGCATGTTTATGCAATCCCATGTAACCACCCAATTCATTCACATGTATAATTGAAACAATTGGTTACCTTTGTTCCATTCTACGCTTACATTATCTGAACAATGCTAACTATAGCCTATAGGCATGCGAGTTATCAGAAAATGTGAATTGGGTGGGAACGGGATTATATATATACATTACCTGATTGAGCTATCGAGTTTACGACGTATGTTTCCTACAATCGTTATAGCATAGATCTCAGAGAAAAAAGTTGATTATGCAGTATAGTACACGAAATCACTGCACCAACCTGCAGACCTTCTCTGAACTTATCTTCAGTCAAGAAATCTGACAACATTCTAATAATTGATGAACCCTTTAAGAAAAAATGTTTAAAACAAAGGATAATTATAAATGAAATTTATAATTCTCATCAACAATTTATGAAGAAAATAAAAGGAAATCATGACTAGTCTATAAACTGCGAAGGAGCTCGTTTATCAGATACAAAACCCGGATTGATATACAGAAAATATAAGCTCATTTTTCTCTCCAAATATCATATTTTGTTTTTTAAGATTTTTGAAGAGTACGAACGTTTTTATCAAACAATCACATACTATATACAGTATTCGCGTCGGTGTTAAATAAGATATACAATTGAGTATCCTATATAACATGACCACTCATGCTGTTTATATTACCATCAAATCATTGAATAACACTTTAATATTCCTACAAACCTTGTTGTATGTGATAGAATCAAAGACAGTTTTTATTTCTTCGGGGTCGTTAACCTCTACTGTTATTGGATGAGATGACGCAAGAGCATCAAGTCGGAACGCTCGATGGAGATCGTTTATCAAAAACTGTTCATTCTACACAAAAAATACGAGATTAAAGTAAAGATTTCAAGTACAGTCGAGGAGAAGAACAGAAAGATGTCATGTTCAAATCATACAGTAGACAGTCCAGAAAACATTAATAGGCATCTCATTAATAATTCACGAGCAAAACAAAAAGAAAATCATTGTCTGAATAACACGGTAATAAACGCATAGGCGTACGGGTCCAAATTTTTAGGGGGGGCAGAGAACATTATTCCCAACTCACAATGAATATGTCCGACTTTTAATTTGCTTTTCCATTTATTTTCCCCATATTTTCTGCCCGACTTGGGCCTTTCAATTTTTCTGGGGGGGAGAGATATTTGAACGATATATATACATATATAGATATTTCAAAACACATCAATTGCTCAAAATACGTTTAATAAAACACTTGGCGAGAGCCTCGCTTTCTACACACTTGTCGGAGTTTCAAATCACTTTAATAAACTCCCTCTCGTGTGCGTGTTATGTACTTACGAATTCCCATTTAGGTTCAGCTTTATGAGTACCCAGGTATTCTACATAGCTTGCAAATCCTTCATTTAACCAAATATCATTCCACCACAAACACGACACCAAGTTTCCAAACCACTATAGAAAAACATGAAAATATGAGTCAATTTTCATCTTAACAACCACAATCTATATACAGCGACTTCCTAACACTAATCCTAACTCATCCTAACACTAATCCTAACTCATCCTAACACTAATCCTAACACTAATCCTAACACTAATCCTAACACTAATCCTAACACTAATCCTAACACTAATCCTAACTCTAATCCTAAAACTAATCCTGATCTAATCTTCCTAACCTAATCTTCAACTAATCCTTCTTCCAATCCTATTCCTAACGCTATTCCTAATCCTCATTCACAACTCATCCTAACACTAACCCAAACCCCATTCCCAATCCTAACCGAATCTTAATCCTATCCCCAGTCCTGATCCTAACCCCAGGTTCATTGCCTTCCTGCAATGACTGGATTAACTGCTGTATAATATACTGTACTTCTAAACACCGTACAAATACAACATATATACTTATGTTCCTACCATATGTGCCAGTTCATGAGCAACAACTAAAGCAATTCTCTGTTTGTTCGTTTCAGACGACACTCCCTTTTTATACAACAGCGCAGTTTCCCGGTACGTGATTATACCCCAGTTTTCCATTGCACCGGAACTGAAGTCCGGTACGGCCACCATATCTAAAACATTCAAGTATTCGTTTTGTATAACAAACGATTAGTTAAGAATAATTATCCTGATCATGAACAAAACTTAAATCAAATTAGTACCGCGCCGTATTCTTTATACCATAAAACATCCATTACTTTTGCGTTGAATTTATTTGCCTTTGAAATACTAGCTAGTTCGGCTACCCTACCACTGACGAGTAAAATCGTCTGGCGTTAGACAGAGTAAAATACTAAAGTAGGGCGCATCTGGGCGCATTGCAAGCTGATGGTGAACAACTTGAATTTTAATACAAACTTAATCTTAATCCTAACTCTAATCCTGACCCTAACCTCAACCCTAATCCTAACCTCAACCCTAATCCTTAATCCTAGCCCTAATCCTTGTGACGTATTTCGGGAAAGTAATATGGAAAGTGACCTGCTAGTTCGTTCGTCATATCATACAGGAGAAATCTTGGCTATCGTACGCGGGTGTTTCACTAATCACTAAAACAATTCCTTAAAAAACATGAACTTATTCCATTTGAAAAGAAGTATACGCAGTTGTAAAAGTGAATGGAGCTTGCACAACACTTAGCATAACAACAGTGCTATCCAGTCCCGATCCAGTGATCGGAATGTTCCATTCTCTCTTCATTATTTTGAAAACCCCACTGTTCTCCAAGCCATCGATTGCATTGACATATTTGTGACGTTATGCAAAGGCCCATAGGTTATATTCAACGATCGAACTATTATGAGGAGAATTGCTTGGAGGTGTATGTCTTTATGTCTTTTACACTGAGCAAAGGCCGCGGAAGCGTCTCAAAAGTAGGGGGGGCATCACCAAAATGGGGCACCTATCAGTGGTATACCCAGCGTCATTTTTGGGGGGTCAAAATAATCCTGATGGTACAATGCAAGGAACAAGCATTGTAGGTGGGTCCGACGGGATTCTCCGGGAAATATTTGGATTTCTAAGGTCTCTGCAACACCATTTCCTGCATTCTGAGGCAACTTTTATACCTAATCTAAACAGTTATAAGCACATGGACTTTTCCCATTGATTGGAAAGAGGCATTTTCAAACCAGAAAAGAGGGCACTTTCATTTCAGAAAAGGGGCACTTTTTCAAATTTGAAAAAAAGTAGGGGCACAAGCCCCCAGTGCCTCCCCGGTTCCGCGGCCTCTGACAGTGAAGATTATAACCTAGCCTGCGGATCTCAGCTTGCCATGCTCGCAGCTTTAAGCCTGCTTTCCATTTGGCCGTAACTGTCGTGACAAAGTCATGTTCGACGATGTGAAATAGTCTGGATCTATCTTCTCGTTTCATTCGTTTGCGTGTTCTATGCAAATCAGTCTTTAATTATTGCAGAGGTATATCGATACTCTATTACATCGGCCACATTGAGGTGTTCACGACCTTTACAACTAAACGGAAACCAGGCTTTAGCCAGGATTGCCACATAGTCAATACCTTGTTTAGGTAAAGGAAATGCTACTCCATAATAGTCCTCAAGAAAAGTGGTCACAATTTTCCCAACCTTTAGTGCATAAGCTGAATCTTGATATTGTACTGGCGTGGCCCAGGTACGGATCTAGAAAAGAAGTCGAGCTTCAAAAACACATCACAGAATATGGGAAAGCGGCTTAATGCGCATTTTGGAAATATATGTTTTTTTCTGTACTGAACTGAACAGTAGATTGATTACCGAGGGGAGGGGGGAGGTCTTAATATGGGATTCCTGTCCTGTTGATCATACCTTCAACCTTGTTTGTTTCCATTTATAGGTTGTATTTTAATTAAAACTATATCTTGTTTAGATAAAAATGTTATAGATTTAATAAATCAATAAATTATAAAGTTACATATACATCAACTTACTTCGATAGTGTTATTCTGGCCAGTTGTATCATTTAAATGCTTAAAATCCGAGACAATCATTCCCACAAGATAAGTCGACATTCGAACTGACTTCGCAAAGCTTGTAAGAACCCGACTATTTGATACATTTACTCTAGAGAGCGCATTCATATTGGACAATGCCGTGTAGTCACTACGATGTTCTATGCCGATGGTAAAAGTCGCTTTCATTTGCGGTTCGTCGAAGCAAGGAAATGCTTTGCGCGCATCAGTAGGTTGAAAATCTGTGGCTGCTAGCACTCTAGAAAGTGGAAAGTTAAAACAAATCGGACATCAATCTCTGGGTCCAATGTCTATAAAAAGCTGCCGTTATTTAGAACTGATAGAACTATCTAGTATAAATAGTTTTCTTTTTCAGGTACATTGGACAAATACGTTTAGTTAAGGTTTTCTCTTGTAGTAACACTGGACCAATCAAGGATGGCGCTTACTGGACCTTTTAGCACAGATTAAAGAGTTAGATGAGTGAGGATCATTAATCTGTGCCTTTAGGGACATGACAGTTTAGGACAAATAGAGCTATCCAGTATATTAAGTAAAGTTAATTTAGTCTCGCTTAGTTTAGCCAGTGTTCATACTAATTTACCAATTTAGGTTCTATCGTGCTCATCAGCTCACGTCGTTATGTTTCGCGCGCGAACTATATTCGAGCGCGAAACATGACGTCACATCTAGGTTTTCTGACGTCATACTGCAAAAGGTCAAACGTGTTCCTGTGACCTTAACCATTATGGAAAAGCTTGCCTAGCAACCAGTTTTTTGGTATGAAAATTAAGCTAAATTAATGTCGGTGGAAGGTTTAGGTGGTGGATATTTCGAGTGAAATATTATATACAATATTTTAGACCTGAACGGGAACGGCTGCGAAAAATGCAACTCTAAGTCCTCCGACAGGAATCGAACTGCGATTCCGGTGCAGCGCTCTGACCACTGAGCTACAGAGTCCAGTTGCCAAGCGTTAACCGCAAGTTCATGTATATATATAGATGCGGGTACTGCGGGCTGTTATAAGGTAAACTACAAGATGTTAAAGTAAATTTATGTTACCCCTAGAACCCAATCATAATGTACTACTTTCGTTACCAAGCACACTGATTTTTGGCGAGTTTTTTTTGTTAATAAATACACAACTTCCCGAATTGCACACAAATTAGTAGCTTTCATTGCCAGCTAAGGACCTCACGAGGCCGTTTGATCAGCCGCACTCCCTCGTGTCCGATCGTGTGTACGCATGAAATATCTCGCATGTTTCATACGAGAGTAATTTGCTAAGCTACGACCTCTCGTGGTGGTGAGCTCACCCAAGAGCTCTCGTGTGTGGCAGGCTTTACAACAATATGGATATGCGCAACCTACTTCGATGTCAGGACAGGATGCCGCCTTCCCTCAGGATATGTACTGTACTAATAAATCTGAAAGGTACATTCCAGAGTTTGGTAGAGCTATTTAATGTTATAGGTGGGTGTCAGTAAGCGTTAGAAGGGCCGAGAGAAGGGCAGTAGATTGTGTGGTTAACTTGACACTTTTAGAAGCAAATTCAACTATGATCAACTACTTCTTTCGATTCTATACATTTGCCACCAAATGTAGAACTACTATACATACAATGACAGATTTACCATAATTTCCTCACACTGAACACTGCTTACACTAGAACGAAGTGCTTAACCACCTTACGCACGATTTCACTTTTCCATGGGCATGGACGGGAAGGAGTAAGGTAGCTTATAAAAAGTGGCTTACCTTGTAAACTGACTTACCTTGTTTCACCAGCACTGTTCTTATATGTACTTTTGTAGAATCCGTTCAGCTCTTCCGTCTCGATATTAGCATCGAAGTTCAACCTTAACTCGTACATCCCAGCTTCCATGCTTTTAGTTAGAATCACAACATAGAATTGTCTTTTCGTGGAGGAAAACTCACGTTCGATAGGAAACATTTTATCATTGGACTCGTCGACAACACTCACTTTAGTGATATTGATTTTATTTATATGAAACAGAATCTTGTCGGTTGGACTGGATACATTAATAGAAATATTTGAATTCCCAGAGAAAGTTAGTGTGTCCAGGTAGACTCTTATTAGCATGTCATAGTGTATAGGTTGGATATTGCTCGGTAAACGGATCTTGTCCCATGGGTTTTCAGATGGCGTTGTTGTTGTTTGAGGCGAGGTTGGCTGAGTCGATCTTGCACGAGTGGTAGGGTTTTCAGGTGATTTCGTAGTAGTATTAACATCATCTCCCTCTGCTTTGGCTGCGAGAACAGCTTCTTTAACGCGCTCATCGCATTTATCTTTCTCCCTATTTGCGCTCAGCACTCCAGCAAGCACGCCGACTATTATGATTACGGCTAGTATTGCAACGCCAAATAATATCAACTTCTTGTTTGATGATTTTGTGCGAACACCATCATCGATTACCATGGCCGAAGTCGACATTCTTAAAAGCAACCCGATTTAAATATGCACAACTATTCCGGAATTATTGTGGGAGATCCTATCTCTGAACCCAACGCGTCGTAGTGTACTAGACAACTAAGCGCCCAAAATGGCATGTGGCGTTGTGTATTTAAGAGTAGTCTATTTCATATCAAGTTACTGATGACAGACGATGACAGCTGTGATTCTATTACACACTTACGGCAAATATTTACAGTCTGTACAGATTACACGAGCTTGGTTGATGGATCTACCTGAGATCCTTCAATCAACCTCGTGAATATTGGTCATCGCTCCTTAAATTGGAAACACTCAGATATTATTCCCTTTATACATAAATTAGTCATTACAGAGTACATACTTGCAACAACACACTTTATACAGAGTACACACAATACAGCAACAACAACTACAATTTTTGCCAGGTATGAGCCAACGGCCTTACTCTTGTCAGAAAATCCAGTAGATCACATACGTCAAGAGAAATCATCCCGTGAACACTTCTTCAGTGATGAACTGTTTACGTTTAGAATAGATAACGAAACTTCATATTTCAGTTTAATAACATAATTGATGTGGATGTCTATCCCTAATATCATGTTTAGTTTAGTTTTGAAAACCCGTTATTGGAGAGCCATCTCTGTGTGTAATTCCAATTATCTGTAATCATAATAATTTATATGCATATTGCAATGGCAAATTTGTAAATAGAATAAAAAAAGTACAAATTTAGTCGTAATGATAACTAAATATTAGTCGAAACGTTGAAATTAAAAATTAAAATATTCGGAGTTTACATTATCTGTTATTTTATCCAGATACTGATTGGTTACCGAAAATTCTAATTAGTCCTTTGAAGTTTTTTAATCATTTGTAGGAAGTTATGACCAAAACGAAGACATTTTCTTATTGAGTACTACCTACACTGGAATCCGATATTTGATTCATTTAATAGTGATACTTATAGCGTTTGTCTTGGATTGCGTTCAACTGAATCTAACCCTTGACGAATCAAGCCAACAAACACAACTGAATAACATCGCATTTCTATACTATTTGGACTAAATTACCTATGAAAATGAACATTTCAAAGAAAAATATGTTATCTACTTTCATCAATACATGAGAAAAGATAAGATGGACGCGTGACAAGACAGTGGCAGACATGCTTTAAGTACTGAATGAGTACTGATTTCAGATAATTCGAAACATGCACGATTAAATCTTGATCTTATTTCATCATAGCATGACAACCAGTAAGACATGAAGTCATTTAATTATTAATCCAGCTGCATGTGTTTGTTTTAGGATTTATCCATAAGGTTCTTTTGTTACATAGCTGTCAATTATGTTCTACTGCCATGTAAATACGGAAATATTTGTAAAAAATTCAGGGATTTGGATTTTCATGAATTCTCAGCAAACTGGCTGATGAAAACCTGGAGGCGTGATCTCGATAGAATTACACACATACATAAAATATTTGAGGCACTCACTGTTCAAGTCTATGTAATATATACAAACCGCGCGAGAGGTCTTTATCTGATTTAAAACATCGAGGCGCAGCCGAGTGTTTTAGATCTGATAAAGACCGAACTGCAAGGTTTGTATATGACTTCTAAAATGACTCGTTTTGTACGCTCACTGGCGTTGGAATTTTGAAGATTGATGTTATCTACGCTGTAAAAATTGAAGGAGAAAATTTGAGCAAGTCTATATCAAATATATAGATCCGCTACGGGTCACGAGTTTCCTTTGTATTTTTCTTATGAATTTTGCTTATGTATTAATGATTTTAGAAAGGTAATATATACAACATGAGATATACAAGTAAATAAGCAGGATTTTGTATCAAATATACAAGCTCCTTCACGGTCATGATTTCCTTACAAGAATCTATGATATTCCTATCTCGAGTCCTACTACAGTTTTTTCACACTGTCCCCTAGCCACCTACTCTGTACAACACCTGCTTAAGTACATTAAATTTCATGATTATATAATTATTAGAAGTTGTATATTTTCTATATATTATAGTAATAAATATCTATATACATTTAAATAAAAATTCGAATAAGAGTTGAAATTCAGTTTGAAAGCATCTGAAGATTAGGCATGTTTATATAGACGGTGTAGAATCTGGTGCTTGTGCAGCCCGTCATCCGAAACAGGCAGAAGTACTCTCAGTTACTATGAAACATACCAAAAGTAACAGTATGTTATCCAGTTGTCTGTCAGGCTAGTCGCTATACAGTATACAGTAGAATATGTACAATCTTCAGAAATACCTGATTACCAATTCAAAATAATTCATCCAGTAGGGAGGCAGTCTTGGTCGGATTCTTTCGTGAGATCTTCGGAGTCACGATGACGTCATCATCGTCGTCGTCGCCGAAAGTTTCCGAAGGTCGTGAAGACCAAATGTTCGCAGATTTTGAACTTTCTTTCTTATCTGATGTGGTCTTTTTACGAGGTGCAGGAACGGGAGCCTGTATTAAGACAAAATAATGTTGTATATACTGATATCACTGATCTCAAAAGAAGACTGGATAGCGCAATCAATTGTTCACTAGTGCAGAACAATGAAGGCAGTTAAACATTGCTAGGCAATAGAATCTATAGAAATCCGCCATCTTTCTTCATAAAATGCCTTCAAACTTTAAAACACTTGATGACTACATTATTGTGACATATAGAGCATCTCGAGCAATAAATTTCTACCATACCACGTTAGAATGCATATTAGTTAGTCCAGTAATACAAACATACTCACGTTTTTGGAAGTGTTTCGTTTGGTACTCCCCCAAGAAAACAAAGCTATAAAACACAAAAATACTTTCTATTTTTCCTTCTACATACTACTTTACTTAGGATGGAATGCTCAACTCCGGTAGAATATCATTAACTATTTTAGCTACTACAAATAATGAGAACTGAAGTAACATTATTTTCTCACTCTGATAACTGCAGGTTGACCACCGTCTGTTGCATGATAGTGCTTAGTGTATCAACCCCGAGCTAGACTTAACAGAACTTCAAAATCTTTCTCAACAATAGGTGTGAAAATTTGGAATAGCTTACCATTATCAATTCGTAATTTAAATAAATCAATATTTAAAAAGAAATGTAAGCATGAAATGTTGTTGGAAATCTTGATATCTTGTGATGATTATGTTAATCTTGCCTATATTATGCAGACTGTTTAAACGGTTTCTTAACTTTTCTATCAGAAAATATAAGGTCGAATTTAATAAATAGCACTATAGTCTGTAATATTCCTAGTCAATATGTGTGAAAATATTCTTTTTTGTGTGTGTAGAACCCCCTGCCTAGAATAGCTTTGCTAAATGCAGGTGGGTTATTTTTAAAAAATTTCTTTGCATTCTTTTACTTTTAATAAAATTGAATTGAATTGAAAATGAGTAAGACCTACATTCTTCCACTTACATTTTTTAGGTTTCTCTTCCACTACTACTTCACTCGACGTTCTATTCTTCTCTCTCGCATTAGCCTCGCTTTCAGGATCACTTCCAGCCTGACTGTTAAGACGTTGTTGTTGTGCTTTTGTTGACCGTGATGAAGTGAAGAAATTGTCTACAGATGCCTCATTCGTTGAGCCTGGAATCGGGCAATATGGGCAGAAAGTTAATCACAAGTAACGAGCTTTAGATCGGTATCAGGATGTTGATGACACAGTGGTTAGTGCATGTGTCTTTCAACTCTGTGACCTGATTATATTTCGCCTCAGTTGCATATGAGAAGAGCCCATCAAACACTGAAGGTCTTCCAGGTAGTCCGGTTTCCTCCTGTAGTAGCACTGGATCAATAAGCGATGGTTCTTACTGGACCTCTAGGGAGAACAGTCTAGAACTGATAGAGCTATCCAGTATAACTGAAGTTAGTTTAGTTTAGATTTCCTCCTGTAGTAACACTGGATCAATAAGAGATGATCCTTACTGGACCTCTATGAAGAACAGTTTACAACTGATAGAGCTATCCATTATAAATAAAGTTAGTTTAGTTTAGATTTCCTCCTGTAGTAACACTGGATCAATAAGGGATGACCCTTACTGGACCTCTAGGGAGAACAGTCTAGAACTGATAGAGCTATCCAGTATAAATGAAGTTAGTTTAGTTTAGATTTCCTCCTGTAGTAACACTGGACCGACAAGGGAGGGCAGACCTCTATGGAGAACAAGCCACAGCTATCCAGTGTAAATAAAATTGGTGTAGTTCATTTTCCTTGCCAAGGAAAAATATCAATAAGTGATGGTCCTCACAGGCTGGACCTCTAGCTTGGGAGAACAATAATAATTTATCCAGCACTGAAAATCTCGCTTTCTTGTACACTACCTTTATAATTTGGAACATCCATCTCTTTATTCTCTTTACCAAAGAAATTTCGTAACCTCTGTTCATCAACTTCTTTCCTTCTCGTAGAGTCGCCGAATGAAAACCCATTTTTATCTGGAGTGTTCTTCTTACTCGTGGAAGCTGTTTTTCCAAATCTGAAATTTTCCATAAGTTTCCATAAGAGGAAACATTGTTTCCCATCCATGTTTCTGAAAGGTGGGCAAACCAGGAAACATCGTTTCCTAGCCATGTTTCTCAAAGGTGAGCAAACCAGGAAACATTGTTTCCTAGCCATGTTTCTCAAAGGTGAGCAAACCAGGAAACATCGTTTCCTAGCCATGTTTCTCAAAGGTGAGCAAACCAGGAAACATTGTTTCCTAGCCATGTTTCTCAAAGGTGAGCAAACCAGGAAACATTGTTTCCTAGCCATGTTTCTCAAAGGTGAGCAAATCAGGAAACATTGTTTCCTAGCCATGTTTCTCAAAGGTGGGCAAACCAGGAAACATTGTTTCCTAGCCATGTTTCTCAAAGGTGAGCAAATCAGGAAACATTGTTTCCTAGCCATATTTCTGAAAGGTGGGCAAACCAGGAAATATTGTTTCCTAGCCATGTTTTTCAAAGGTAGGCAAACCAGGAAACATTGTTTCCTAGCCATGCTTCTCAAAGGTGGACAAACCAGGAAACATAATTTCCGCAACAAAACGCACACTTGGAAAACAGACGATGTTTCGGAATTAGTTGGGAAACATCTTTGCTTCCTGGTTTGCCCAAGCCATAACTCAGAAATCAAGCCACTTTCTAATTCTAATACTTTACCTGGTTGAAATTTGAACGTCACCTTCACTATCTTCCGAGTTGATTTCATGTTTCTGTTTCTTTCGACGGTCACTTGATTGCCGGTCACTTGATTGCCTGTCGCTTGATTGCCTGTCGTTGACTACCGTTGAGGATTTCTGTCCCCTGACGGGAGCTGAAGTGTACATTAAGAATTAGGATATAAGGTACAGCAACTTAAGCTAAACTAAACTAACTTGAGTTTATATATGCTGGATAGTTCCATCAGCTCTTTCTAAACTGTTCTCCCTAGAGGTGAAGTAAGGGTTATCTGTTAATCCCGAGGTCAAACGAGGATGAGAGTTGATGAGATTTAGCAAGCGAGAGTTTGCATGAGAGTTTCATCAACTCTCATGACCCGGTCAAACGAGAACAAGAGTTGCATGAGAGTTGACTGGATATTATCACGCGTACCGTCAAAATTTGAACAAGCTCAAAGTTTATGAGAGTTCATGAGAGTTCATGAGAGTGCACGAGAGTCAGATAACAACATTATTGCAGGAATCGAAAGGCAAATGCACCAAACACTGTACCATCAACTTCACTCAACTTGTACACCATAATCAATGAAGATTGCAAGAAGGAAAAGCAATAAATAGAAGCTAAATCATACCTTCATCACGAGGTGTGGATGATTTCTTTCCACCATTTCTCAAGTTAAGACGTGATCCACCAATAATAACATCATCATCGCTATCATCATCGCTATCGTCCTTATTATTTATCACTAAAGTGTTGGCGTTTTTTGGTTCTACAGAAAACAAGAGGGGGTAGACATTCATTTTACTAATCCAATAACTTTTCCCTCCACAGATGAAAATAGCTAGAGTAAAATACACAAGAGTCTGGTTGACAGATACTGCAAAAGGTTAAGTTTCGCTTGTAAAAATAAAATAAACCATAAACACAACACCACATACAGTGCATGACTACAACCACAGATCATGAAATACTAAGTCGTTCATGGTACCTGATTGCGATTTCTTTAAAAACGATTGTTGTTTAAACGTCTTTCTTTTGTCTTGTTTTTCATTGATGTCTGAGTCATCAGAATGCTCGCCACTGGAACGATCTCTACAAATACGCAATAGTTTCATACAAAGATTCAAAAGACAGGAACGAATTTACTTGGGAGGTGCAGAGCGAGGTGCGCACTCCCTCTACCTTTGGGCAAAGGTGCAGGGGATGGGAGCAAATTACCTACCCCCTCTTGGCCGATTGCAATTCAATTTCAATTTCAATTTAATAATATTTCAACAGCATAGCCTCGTCAGCAAACATAATTGCTGTTATCAATGAGGGTGCTATTAATGGTTGCTTCCCCGGTGAATATTCACTCATATTCCATCAACGGTCGTGCCTCGGTCCATGACCAGCGCCCAATATGGTAGTGGCAATGGCTGTTCCACGACGAAAGACAGAGAATATACTTTACGTTCACGATTACCATTAAATCATTATATACTTATATCCTTTCTATATATGTAACTAAGTACTACATACTTACTTGGTATATTTTTCAGCGTTCGAATAATATTTTCGTCTAGCATGGTGCGCACGCATCGCAGACTGGACCCTAGTTACTGCATCGTCCCATTCCAAATCTTCTTCCACGTCATCGTGAGCGTTACCAAGCAACTGAATACGCTGACGTCGGGTGGCGTGAGCACGGAGAGCGGACTGGAGTCGAATTATATCTTCATCACGAGGCGAATTTCTCTGAAATTTAGTAAAGACAATAATTTCTGGTGCGTTTTAACTCGGTTACTCTAATTAACAAGGGGAGATCTTCCAAAGCGCAAGCCGCTAGAACGTCGTCTTTTACGTTACTCGGCACCATGATTTCTGTCCGGTGAACTCTACCAATATGTGGTTTTCTGATTATAATTGCGGCTCGTTCGCGTGCGAGAAGAGTGCTTCCAGTTTGACTCCACCAAACACCAAAGGTTTTCTCCGGGCACTTCAATCTCCTTCAATTGTAACACTGGAACAATAAGAGATGATCCTTACTGTACCTCTAGGAAGAATAGTTTAGTAACACTGGAACAATAAGAGATAGCTCTTACTGGACCTCTAGGGAGAACAGTTTAGAACTGATAGACCTATCCAGTATAAAGTTACAGTAGTTTAGGTTTCCTCCTGTAGTAACACTGGATCAATAAGAGGTGGCTCTTACTGGACCTCTAGGGAGAGCAGTTTAGAACTGATAGAGCTATCCAGTATAAAGTTAGTTTAGGTTTCCTCCTGTAGTAACACTGGATCAATAAGAGGTGGCTCTTACTGGACCTCTAGGGAGAAGAGTTTAGAACTGATAGAGCTATCCAGTGTAAATATAGTTAGTTTAGGTTTCCTCCTGTAGTAACACTGGAGTAATAAGAGATACCCCTTACTGGACCTCTAGGGAGAGCAGTTTAGAACTGATAGAGCTATCCTGTATAAATAAAGTTAGTTTAGTCTAGCTACGTGACATATATAACGTCAACATGTTTTGATCTCAACTAACCTGGTTATTATACGTCCTCCAGTTTCTCTGTAATACTCTGGCTGCATCGTCTTCCTTACGACTGAATAAAACTTCTTGTTTGTCTTCTTGAACGATATCTTCATGAAAACTTATCCTTTTCTTCAAGGAACTAAGTCGAGAAATTCGATCAATATGCGAATCATTTTACAAGTTTTACAAGCAGGAACAAGAATTTTCTTAGTGTAAACACAAAACGAACTCCAAATTACGTCTAATATCGTATTTATAAACCATACTACGCATGCAAGTTCATCTCAGCAGACATATAGACAACCGACTTGACGGATGCTACGTTTATAGGCCTCATTTATATACGCAGCCGATGAATTATCAGACAAACTATGCTGAGCGGGCGATGGTCAAGAAGTACGGCATGACTGTCGATCGAGGCAGGGTGAATCATCACTGAGGACCCACCAGCAGGGTCAAGGGGGTCATCTTGTCAGAAAAAAATTGTAAAATAAGATGGTCAAAGAGGCCCCCAATGGCCCAATATTTTATTTTTGTTTGATAAATGCCCTGGAAAATTTGAATTTGGTATGGAAATTGGCAACCCCCCTCTCCCCCTTGGCCAAAGCTAGGAGGGGTGTGCACCCCCCTGCACTTCAGACAGGTCATCCGTCTCTAGTATAAATTGGTCCACTCAATCAATTTGTAAACATTGGTCACATACCCAGTTCTATTCCGTTGTTTTGGTGTTGGCCGTGGAGGAGACATAGTAGACTGGGCCTTATCTTCCTTCTTTATTCTCTGTCTATAGTCTTCGTTGTTATGTTCTTCGTTTGTTTTTCGTAATTTTGCTTTCAATTCAGTAATCTCGTCTTCAGCAGCTTCTAATTTAGTTCTGATAATAAAATCATTCATTCTTCTTAGCAACGTCACTATAGTATAGTGTAGCTTGGAATATTTTGACTATAGTCTTGGACTTTATGATTATGACTATAGTCTTGGACTTTATGAGTATACTGTAGTCTTGGAATATTATGACTACAGTCTTGGACAATGTGACTATGTGACAATGTGACTATGGTCTTGGACTATGTGACTATAGTCATGGACTATGTGACTATATGATTATAGTCAGGGAGTAAAAGCTTCCACCTCCGTGAGCTAAATTTCTCCACGGATAGAGTAAATAGTCGGATGTGATGCTAATGATGGCGAATATCAAACCCACCTGAGTTTTTCAGCTTCCTCGCGGTAATGTGCTCTGTCTTGCTTGAGATTTTCAATAACTCCGCGCTGTTTACGTAGTTCTGTTTCAGGGTCATCACCTGAAACGAAGTTCAGAAAATTTACATTATTATACTGACCGACCAACTGACTAACCAAGTGACTGGCTGACCGACCAACCAACTGGCTGACCGACTGATCGATCGACTGACTGGCTAACCGACCAACCAACTGGCTGACCAACCGACCGACCAACTGGCTGGCAGACCGACCAACCAACTGGCTGACCAACCGACCAACCAACTGGCTGACCAAACGACCGACCAACCAACTGGCTGACCAAACAACCGACCAACCGACTGGCTGACCGACCAACCAACCAATTGGCTGACCGACCGACCAACCGACTGGCTGACCGACCAACTGGCTGACCGACCGACCGACCGACCGACTGGTTCACTAAAAATGTTTCGCTTACTAGGAGAATGATTTTTGTTCTCCTTTGGTCCACTCTTCTGTTTGGCTTTGGCATCTTCGAGCAACTAAAAATATTTAAGAAGAATGTTTGTTTCGCGTGGTCATGATGTAATATATCCAATAACGTTTGATTAGAGTCTGTTTTATTAATAACGATCTCATAAATCAAAATACTCAAATAAGTACTCATCCTTAAAGCATTTCTTTCTTAACGTTTTACTCAATACGTACTTGTTCAAGTTCACCAATTTTCCGCAACATTTGCAGACGATTCATATCAGCACAGTCAACTAAAAGGAAACAAAATATATACATTTGCCAAGGGCGAAAATCCATCTCAAAAAGTGGGGGGGGTGGAGCTTGCTAATAGTTATGGAGGCATGTAACACGTTTAAGGTTTTCAGGGCATTTCCCCATCATTTATAGACACTTCCCGACAGGAGCGTAACTTGGGTCTAAGCATTAGGGGTGTGAGTTCGTTTTGCCAGACGAAAGGGCGTGGTAAAGAGGCCGGCCAAAACCAAAATTTTGCCCCATGCCGCTAGAACGAGGGCACTATGGGGTATGCGGGCATGCTCGCCAGAAAATTTTGAAATCTAGAGTCTCTGAAACGCCATTTCATGCACTTTGGGGGAAGATTTTACAGAATTTTGATGATTACAACATGTCGTATAAACAAAAGTGGAAAAAAGTGGAGGGGATGATTACATATTGATCCCCCTCTGTCCAAAAAGTGGGGGGATTCGTGCCCCCCAGGATTGACGCCATTGATATTTGCCAATCTTTGGATTTATATCTATGTGCGTGCTTGCATGAGTGAATTGGGTGGCAACGGGCATAGACACGTGTTCGCTGATTGGAGCATAGGCTCGACTACGGTACCTCAAATTTTCACGTCGTCTGTTGAAAGCTAAAGAAAGTGATAGTGATTTAATCAAATTTCAAAAAAATCAGCCTTAACTTTTTTTTCAATTTGGTGGTTTGTCTTTATTTCGTTCTAAAGAAAACTGAAGTGATATAATTTTATTTCAAAAAAGCTTGTGTCACTCTTAACCGTTTTTATCCTTGGAGGTGGTGTCTTTATTTCGCTGTCCATCTATTGCGCAAAGTAAATCTTTCTTCAGACTTTGGTTTTCGCTTTCCAATCTTCGATTCTCATCTGAAAAGTTGTTAAATATAAAAACCCAACATATGAACACAAGAGGCAAAGTTTTAGAATGTTAGGTCATGTGTATTTCAAAGATGAAGTCAAGCTTACACATTAGCTGTTCTAACTGATCTTCGTCAACTTTCCCCAGTCCATCACGGCGAGGGGTATTCATCCTGCTTGACGATCTGCTTGCGTTTGACCTTGGTAATAAAATATACATTCCGAATAAAAATCGTGGGGTTCTAGTCTAGATAGTACTGTATTCTACAATAAGCTGCGGTCGTTCGTGTCTGAACTACCTAAAAAGATTAAAGCAAAGGAGTTTAGTCAGCAGGTTAGAAGGCTACTAAGTGTTGTTAATCCATTTTCAGATTGTCCAGACACAGACCACGGCAGTAAGGCAGTTTATTCCTAATGTAAAGGGTTTTTATTGATGGATATTTCGAGTGAAAGCTATATATATATATATATTTCCCAAAGACCTAACGCAAACCTGGTTTCCATTCAACCTCGTCTAAAGTGGTAGACTGTGCAATACCTTGTATCAGGAATGTTTCTCGTGCCAGGAACTTGGGAGTAGACGCTCGATAAAACTGTTTGTAATCTCTGAGTTTCTTCATAATACGTTTCCATTTGAATACGAAGTTCATCGATGTTCGTCGTTTTAAGATCACTTTTTAGTTTTCTGAAACACAAAATGTGAACTCAACAATGTGGTCATCAGGAAATTGGCGATTGTACTGCATAAGATATGTAGAAACCTCCGCAACATAAACATCCCAATAGTTTCAATTCCTTTAAAATGTTGCTTTGCGGAAAATGGCTACTCTGGTTTAATGAGTAAATAAATCTAATCCCGGACCAGTCTAATGTCTTCACTAGGGCCTAGATAATGATATATTCATCTTGTTGCCTGATGACGTTATTTCTGTGTCTGAACTTTGAATATGTTCATTACTTCATTGTATTCATTCGTACGTTGTATACATCTGTATACTTCAATCAAAATCAAGTGACCCTCTACGTGCCAGCAACAAGGGACCGCTAAGTAGGTACGCATAGGAGACTAGTAACCACCTCGCACCAGAAGATATCAACCTGGAAATGAAAAAAAAATTCATTATCATACCCACCGTAATTCATTCTCTTTGTCTTTGCCATTACGCTCCATCAGATGGATCTTTTGTTTCAGACTAGAGACGACCGCACTGGAATCCGCCTTTCTATCTGTTAGAGTTCTTCTAATTTCGTCAGGCTAACATAGAAAAAATGTAAATTGTATATCAATATCACAAGATTCCAACAACAATCAAGCAAAGTGATTTCCAACATACTTGTTTGTTTGGATTGAGGAAATCTTTGATTTGACGATCCTAGAAATTATTTACAATTGAGAATACAATAAGGCAAGTTATCATAAGACGAATTAGTCATTCTAAAACATATTCTAAAACCCCCATCAAACGAGGATGAAAGTTGATGAGAGTTGCAATTCTTGGGCGTCGTTCAAACGTCGCGCTACTGCCGTGCCGAACGCATTACAAACAATAGATAATGAGGCATTTCAGCTGATTATGTACTGTTTTTAATGCGTTCGGCACAGGAGAAGCGCGACGTTTGGAACAGGATTTGGTCGCGTTTGACCACCAACCCTCATTCATGAGAGTTTTACGCGTGGCAATATCCAGTCAACTCTCATGTAACTCTTGTTCTCGTTTGACCAGGGAATGAGAGTTGACGAAACTCTCATGCAAACTATCACTTGCCAACTTTCATTAATTCTCATCCTCATTTGACCAAGGCTTTGAGTTGGAATTGGTTGTTTGAAATTTTTACCTTCAAGACATTTTCTTGTGTGATTCGTTGTAGTTTTGTCTTGAGGACTCCGTTATCTGTTTTGAGCTCCTTAATTACTTGTCTCAATTCCATTATTTCATCATAATAGTCTTCAGGGGATTTATATGCAGGCTTACCACTTGCCAATATGTGTTCATCTTAAGAGTGGACATGAAAATATTTAACAAGGGTTGGTCATCTGGCACCAGTGAGTTAGTGGGAGTTGAAGAAATATCCCAAAGCTGGACCAACAAACTTACTGTACCTCTTGAGAATGGACCAGCGGAGGTGGAAGAGCGGCTCTTAGACTTCCTTTGAACTTGTGGTGAGGCCATCCGATTGGCCGGTGAATTTTCTGAACTGAGTCCTATATTAGGAAGTAAGCAGAACATGTCTCCATGATCATTTTATAACAGGGTTTGTACAGATCAAGAAGAATAAAATTCAAGGACTTTTAAGGACTTTCCAGGCCATGTATCAGGAAATTCAAGGACTATTTAGGGCTGAAAAGAAGGTGTCAGAAGTCGGTAAAAAGTGCTGTTAAACTGTACAATCGTGCCACATACTGACAAATTTCAGAAAATACAGTATCCAAAAACTAAAGCAAGAAGAATTCAAGGACAGACTTCAAGCACCTCTTTATAGATTCAAGGATTTTCAAGGCCTTGAGTTTTTGTTTTCCAATTCAAGGACTTTCAAGGACTTTCAAGTTTTGTACGAACCCTGTTATAATGGAAAGTTGAATCCATTACACCAAACACTTTCCTCTTGAAGAGTAAAATTGTGTGACGTTAGACTGGATGAAGTAACAGAGTAGGGACGTGCATCGTGACATATTGGGTTAATATAACACCAAGGTATTAAAAGTCAAGTGAAAGTACCTGTGAAACCATTTCTCATGGCCGAGGACCATGCTTCATGGCCAGTTCTTCTTGGACCAGCTCTCGTACTTTGACCTCCAGAGGATTGAGAGAGATAAGACGAATAATCTAAATATCATTTGAAATCAAACTTAGGAAAAGGATATATTAACGGTAATATATACAGTATCACAGGCTATACATCTGTAGTTTAGTTTACTTTAGTTTAATAGATTTGCCAAAGATTACATACGAGACATATTACAGACAATAATTACAGTTTGTGGCAGGGAATGAAAACAGGACAAAGGTCCCAATTGACATTCAATCCCTTGGAAAACAAAATACAATATTTTTTTGAATTACTTTCAATATCTAGTGTACAATACCTCTGCCTTTGGATTTCTTTACCCGTTTGGATTTTTCTATTAAAAAGAATGTTCATAAAAATAAAATACTTTACATTATATAGTAATTCAGTAAGTCAAGAATGGTAAGGTCATTGCATTTATGTCAGCATTATTAGACAAATTATACCTTGGTACTGAGAACTATCATCCAAACTTTGCTAAATGGAAACATATGTATATAATTAGTTGAATTTACTATTTTTGCATCCCCATCAATTATAAGAAAATTATCTACAATCTTACCAGTGAAATGACAGAACCAAATTCTGATCCAACATCATCATCCTAAAACCAGATGGGTTTATCTGATGTTATATAGCAGGAGATATGAATGATACGCTGTTGATATTCTTCCAACACTGGATCCCAATATAAACGCTATTTGCCCGACACAAGTATTTTCCTCATTCTTTAAACATGCTAAAATGATACTGCAAGGTTCAGGCTAATATTGTTGAAAACAACATGAATATTGTATGTACGCATGTGTAATATTGTGTTGGACAAATAGTAGTTATACATTGGAATCCAGTGTTGGAAGAATATCCACGAATATCCACAGCGTAAATAATATTAAATTTGTACTTCAATAACTACAGTAGCTGACATGGTTTAATGTGATTTGTATCTGAACAGGGTTTCCGATAGAATTTCCATCAGCAGGCGCTTGACAGCCGCAGGTGCCAATCAATATTGTTTGACTTTTGCCTGGCTGCTCCACAACCTCTTAAAACCACCAGCTTTGCAGGCTGACAACTGCCGGCTTCTATTGGAAACCCTGCTAACTACCTGAAACTTGAAAGGCTACTAAATTAACCACAGATATTAAAAATTGACAATACAGCCTTTCTTACCTCCATATATAAAGAGCTCAAATATCTTTTAAATGTCAATTTCACCAAAATATTACATTACATTTGCAACATTTCGTACATTATAAACAACTACAGTAAGAAAATAGGCAATAATTTCGTGTTAAACGCACTATTGAAGAAAGAAATATCTATTAAATGAACGTATTGGACAAAATGTACATTACTTGTTGTGAAAATAAGTTAAATACTATCTTTAGGAATCAAATAAATGTCAAAATAATGTTACTAAGACCGCCATATTGATAAACAACTTTTCGTTACCAGGGTCTGGCCGGTGCGCCAAGTTTGACACTGATCTTATGCTATTACTGAACTGCCTTCACGCAATTTATTCAATCGAAGCACCTGTTAGTAATGTCTGTGATCCCAGGTTAGACTGAAATAGACTTGCAACCATGCAGTACTGTGTTTCAAAAAGCTGTTTTAGATTGTTTTCACACTGTTTGTTCAATCCGTATTTCGATATGCTAGACAGATATACCTTATTTCTTGAGTACACAATCGCCAAACTTTTAGAAGTTTGACGTCATATTTTCGCAAAGCCTAAGGATCCTGTTCCAGTCAAACAGTAAAGACATGTTGCATATTCAATAACTTGCTGTAACTGCGAGTATCTGGTTATCTATCTCTTTAACTGTGTATTTCCCCTTCCTGTGCGCCAGACGATTAGTAGCATGTCAATATCTCGTAACAGACTTGTAGCAAGCTTGTCAACAAGTTGTAACAATGCTGTCGTTTTATCACGTTGTCACTCACAACTTGTTAATAAGTTGTTGATTGCAGAACGTTAACAAAACAACTTGTAACAAGTCGTAACAAGTATAATTGTCAACAAGCCGTCGTTGACAACTTGTCATCAAGCTGGGAACAAGCAGTGCGAACACATCCTGATAACAAGTTGTTGAAACAGCGTTGATAACAAGTTGTTGAAACAGCGAATACAAGTCCGCTGCAGGTTTGTTACAACTTTTGCGTCATATTGCAGCCTTTGAATTATGAAAAAAAACTATGTCCGTATATTTGCTGGTATATTCACAAAGTACGTTACAAAATGAAGAAAAATGTTAGCTCACAGCTGTAGAAGTAAACTATCGAAATATTAGGTATCACAGTACCTTTGTTACTTAGAATACATATACACTAAAAAACTCAAGATAATTATACAACTACATCCAAAATTGATTACAGCGTCAGGCACCATTTGCAACCATTGCCCAGGGATTCAAAAATCAAAGATATTTTCATCATGTGGGACCTAATAGGAGTTGCAAACATCCACTTCATCAACATGGCGGCGACGACGTTAGATGAAACCACCTCTTACTACCAAATCCGGCATTTTACAATGAATTTTAACAAAATACTACTTACACCTATTTTACTATTATTTCCTGTGCATGCGGTTATATAAACAACGTTAGATATTATGCTAAAGTATGGCTAACTACAAGATTAAATGTTTGAACAACTACATGAAATGTCTTCACCTATACGAATATAAAAAAATGTTCTCCATTCAATACCTATGGTATGAAGTGTCAAATATTTAGAAAGTGCATATATTTCCCACTGGAACACCACGTCTTTTTCTCTGAACTTCAATAATTCCCTTTTCTTAGATTTCACTGGAAGATCTAGGAAAACAAAGAAGTCATTTCTTAGAATTCGTGCGTTGCAAAATAGATGTGATCAGCTTATACGGCTTTGTGACAACAACCTCGCTACAAATCTGCCAACAAGTTGCTACAAGTCTGTCACAACAACTGGGATCAAGCATGAGATTGGTACAAGTTTGCTGGGGGTTGGTGGACTTTATGCGCATGTGTAATTTATTAAGGCGCTTCCCTTGATGTCCCGCGCGCCCTCGTACACTACACTTTCAGATTTTATCATTCATGCCATTTACGACCATACAGAAAAATACACTACACAAAACGTTCAATTGCTAATATTTATTGCTTTTGTAAAAATATCATTACAAAAATAATCTATACCCCAATAATTATATCAAACTATAAACCTTTATATCTTTTCATAGAGAATGATGGCGATCTACTCATTGTGACGATTTTTTACCTAATTCTCACATGCAAATATTACGTGCCAATATACTCTAATTGAGAAATATATTATTTCTAGTAGCCAGCGTGCAAACATCATCCAATTTATCACAGACAACCCATAAAATTTGCACTACCCTAACATTATTTTAAAATTATGTCACATAATCAATTATAAATTACACCGGTAAAAAATTACAACGACTTTCTAAATATTACATAGTCATTCATTTTCATTCATCCCAAAACTATAACTTCCATTATCTTGAAAAAAATTAGATTAGATTGTTTTATAAAAATATTTCCTTTGAATCTAGCGAACATCTCATTAAACATTAATTAACGATATATGTCGTAATTAGGTCTTCTTAATGATACAATTAAGTCTTCTTAATGATGCAATTAAGTCTTCTTAATGATGCAATTAAGTCTTCTTAATGATGCAATTAAGTCTTCTTAATGACGCAATTAAGTCTTCAAAAAGAACATTGTAAATCATAGTTAAAATGATACAGAAGATTGGCACCATTTCTAACAGGACATAATTTTTTATTTATTTATTTATTTTTTATTTAGCTTCGCCAACTAGGGCAGGGTCACCACAACAGCATATGCCAATTACTGTGGGCCCTTTTACCTAACACACCCTGTCAACTTTCGGCAGAGCGTTGACTTTTACTCTTTTCACTTGAGGACTGGGTTCGAGTCGCATTGAGAAAGTTCTCACTGAGACTTGAACCCGCGACCTTAGAGGTGAAAGGCAAGTGCGCTAAAATTCTAATACTAACTTGATAGCTCTATTAGTTCTAAACTTTTCTCCTTAGAGGTCTAATAGGGATAATCCCTTATTGGTCCATTAATTGTTACTACAAGAGAAATACCAGGAGAGTAAACTAACAGTGTTTGGTAGAGACGAACTGGAAACACTCGATCTTCTCATCGAGACGAAAATATAGACAGACAACGTAACTGCATATTGCAGGAAACAAACTCTGGTTGCAGAGCTGAAAGTTGCATGAACTAACCATTCTGCTACCAACACTCCACTTACCTGAAGAATTGTTACTAGAGTTGAGAGCAAATGACCATCCTTCAGGAGTCATCGACGCAGAGTGAGGCAAGCGTAGCTCAACTGGCTTGAGAAATTTTGTACCGTGTGGTCCACACATCACAAGAGGACTGAGGAGAGTTTCACCTAAAGTAAGATCAAGTGAATTTGATTATGACGTTGGTCCTATGTGACCAATAAAGTAAAGTCTGCTTTAATTGAGCGAGAAAAGCTCAATAATAGAAAGACAAAAGGTAAAATAAAGTGGGCCATGCGATATAGCTTCGACGTTAGTGCACAAGCTGGAATTGAAGATCATAAGGACATAAGCTGTCGAAGGTTTCCTAGAGCGTCTCTGTCAGCACCATGCATTGTCATATTACGGAGCACGGCTAAGGTGGAAGATTTAGTTCTTGGTGAAGGAGGAAACCGGCGTACCCGAAAAAAACGCTTAAAAACAGGAGAGAACCAGCGCAATTGTACTTTCTTGCGTTTTCAAGCAAATCAAGGTTGTGCAGGGCAGTCACTCATCCTAAGTAATAACTCAGTAGCAATGAGCAGCGCGCTTACCGCGTCTGCCACACGCCATCGCCTAGCTTGCGTCGCAAATGAAAACTAGGCTTTACTCGTCCCTGTTCAACAACAACCTAACTCTCACCTTTTTCAGTGTCCAAAGGTGGCAACATGGAATTATCATTACCAACTTTGAAATAAATTTCTTGTTCAATTCCAGGGGGAATAGCGCCAGACGGAATATAAATGCTCACTCCAGTTTCCTCAGAGGTCAGAACACCGCCACGTGACGTGAAGTAACCGCGGGCTGTTGCGACGACCGTGGGCTCATCCGATCCAACTGACTCGAAATCACTAAACACAAAACACGTGATTTCCTCAGCGATGCTGATTGGCCCGTGTATGTTTCAAATAGCCGCCATTTTGTCACGCCACATTGCAAGGTGATTCGCCGGA
Organism: Trachythela sp. YZ-2020; assembly: GCA_016169945.1. Classification (NCBI taxonomy): domain Eukaryota; kingdom Metazoa; phylum Cnidaria; class Anthozoa; order Malacalcyonacea; family Clavulariidae; genus Trachythela; species Trachythela sp. YZ-2020. Next base: position 7,548,402 of record JADLSH010000389.1, read on the forward strand.
GATTGTTTTCAAGCCCAGTCCGCTGAATTAACCTCGAATCGGCCAAACGAACATTTTTTCTTTTATGTCAGTATTTTGTCGCAAATGACTTGACATGTACTACTTTCGTATAAGATTTTGCAATCATATGTAAGAGAATTAAAGAATATTTTCAAAATTTCGCAGAGAGTCATTTCTATAAAGTATTAATCGCAGTGTGTATGATTAAATTACAACCAACCAACCAAACGAACGTGATTAACAATGTAAGGTGATTATTAGGAATCAAGGTTTATATAAAATCAATCTATAAACTTCGCACAAATTCTTCATGATTTTGTTAAAAAAATCCATCGAGCTTTTGCCCCATACTAGACCTATTCAACAGCAATTATTATCAAAATAGGCAAGTAATAATAATTAGCAATAATTTAGAAATAACAATTGTTAGTTGTCAGGGAAAGACTAAATTCCTAAGGAAATTTGAAGGCAGCCTGGATCAATGCACTGCTATTAAACACGAATACTTCCAACAATCCCCTATAACTAATAATCACCTTGCATTGTGGAAAGACAAAAAAAGCAGATAAACCAAAACATACATATATATATTGTTACAAAACTAACCAGAAAATTATTTAAGTATGATTATTTAAGAAAACTATTTAAACGAATTTTAGGTATGCATTGTCATATACTGTATACTTGGAACGTTTTCCAGCTAGAAAAGTAATTTCTTTACAGTATATGAAGTTGGCTAGTTGCCCTATAATGTCCGTTGTCAACCAATAGACACTTTCCGAATTTGCTGGCTGGCATTGAAAACTACTTATTTATAATGATCCATACTGTCATCCTTGAGTTTAAGCTCTTGTTTCGTACGCACACAAGCAAATTCGGGAAGCGCCTATTCACTCACATATATAATGTAAATGCTTGGTTAGCTTTGTTCAATTTCATGCATATATTACCAGAGCAATGCCAATGGTAACTAGGCATGTGAAATAACCAAAAATGTGATTGGAACTTTTGTGCGTTTTTACACCATAGTAAAAAACTCATTAAACGATGACATTTCAAAGCATGAATTCTTACCTCGTCGCCTCTCCTCGGCCATCATCGTGATCATTCGCCGGATAACGATAAGCGGTACTACCATACCGATACGTGGCGCTCTCTGGCACTGGTTGCTGGTATTCACCATTGTACTGTCGTCCGTCGTTTTGATCCGTCGTAGTTCGTCGGTTGTCGGAGTAGTGGGCTGACGATTGCGTTCCAAATGGCCGTGGGTGAACACTTGAGTAAGGTTTTGGCCTATTTGGGGCTTGGTCGTCTGAGGGAGGCGGAGGACGCCTGGTTGCTGCGGGTTCTTCATCATGATGATTTGAGGGAAGTGGGCGACGGTCATACGAGGGTGGTTCACTGGAGACACGGTTCTCGCGCTCCATCTAGATTGGAAATATTACAAGTCTTTATTTCCAGGGGAAACTAACAAACATTATTGTGGAAACATTGTTTCCCGAAGGTGAGAAAACCAGGAAACATTTGCCAGAAACGTTTGCCTGTAGTTTCAACAAATACTGCCTATGAAGTGTGCAGGCATACAGGTACATGTAGACAAGGTTTGCTTGGCAAAACTCGCAATCAGGAAAGAATTTTTTCCGAATTTGTTGTAAACATTTTTTTGCTGAAAGGAAATTTTTTTAAATTTAATTTGCATGGCAAACAGGAAAACATTTGAGGGAACATCAAGATTAACAATGCTTAACCTCTTATACCCCTTACCTTCACTTGAGGTTCCTCACGTCCCACATACCCTCCCTGTTTATCTTCATCAATATTCACAATCTTTGCACGCGACCTGCCAGGGTAGTATTCACTGAATACACCGCCTTCAACCCTCCGTCCGCCACGAGTGTCAACGACCGTGTTTCGTGCTTGCTTCGTGACCTGGTAACTAGTCCTATACTCCGTCGTGGTCTGGGTTCGATTAGCTTGTTGAGAACTAGATATTGATAGAAGGAGTTAGCTTGGCCTAGGGTGTTATGAAAATGTGTTAGACGGTGATGATCGTGAATGCAGAACGTGAATGCATGTAGGAAAATACCTGGGTTTGTTTGTGTGTGTGTTCGTCTGTAAGCAGTGGTGTAGAATGGGGGAGGGGCGCTAGGGGGGGCGCTAGGGGGCGGAGCTCCCCTTCCTCAAGCTATGGAGGGGGGGGGGCTGAGCACCCCTTCTTTTTCGCAAGAATGCTTGAAAATATATAATTTTTCCATAGTTTTCATTTTCCAAGCATCACTTTGGACTATTTCAGGCATGAATATAGTAAAGAAATGTTATCATGGGATTGGGCGGTTACTTATGACGTCACCCATACTCAAATGTTTTCACCCTTGGTAACATGATCGTCTAGAGAGCACTCCCCGCCTAGTCATGAATTTAGTTCTACAGCACTGTCTGTAAGCAGGATAACTCAAAAACTATTACACGTTTTAATACGAATATTCGTGGAGTTAATGGGCATAGGCCAAGGACAAATCGATTAACGTTTGGTTCAATTTGGATGAAAACTGGACGAGAAATTCACAAAATTTTATCTTGCTTTCCCGGGCTAAAGAGAATTGAATGCGTAATTAGTGCATGTATAATTTATGCATGTATAATTTATGCATGTATAATTCATGCTTGAATACTTGACTTAATTCGCAGGCGGAGGCACTCTCTTCTGAGTGCCTTCTACTTTGAGACACAGTAAGCAGGATAGTTTAAAATAATACTGTCATTGATATAATAGTGTACAATATCAGGATGACAGCGAATGCATTATGTGCATTCATGACCACCCAACCCGTCTTTTGAACGGCTAGATGGAGTGGGAAGCGTATTGTGAATGCATAGAAAAATAAACAGTCAGAGCTATGATTGCATGTGCGTCTTACCAACATAAATCACAAGACAAGGAAAAAGCAATATATTCGCGTCCTGCAGCACTTTGGATTTGAGCTTAAGCGCCGCTAACTAATATTTAGTATATAATTTTCAGAACGCTAAAGTGTTAATGATTGACTCTTCCATACATATTTGATCAATATAATATAAACGTATGGTAATCATGAAAAAGATATTCATTCAAAGATTGTAAAATCAGAGGTATTTTTGAAAGCTGGGCGGATTAATTAAATTAAAATATTTTCTAATTGATAAATAAATGAATCAATAAAATCATTATGATCAATTTAGAAAATAAATCATTGTTGAATATAGTTTGATGAAGCAATATTGTACACAAATCAACCAATATTAACAATCAATCAATTCATCAATAGTACCGTATCGGTAAAAATCACCCATATAGCATACACACACACACACACACACACACACACCACGAAATTCACATTAAAATGGGCCTTTGCATATCACTTAGCACAACAACAGTATCATCAAGTCACGATCCAGTGATCGGAATGTTCCATTGTCTTTTCATTGTTTTGAAAATCCCACTGATCTCATGCCATCCAGACACTTCCAAGTCTGACATAGTTTTATGCAAAAGGCCTATCACTTCACTTAGTTATTCTCTTCACAACCCAAACAAATCTCCACTGTCAATAATCAAACTTATTAGAAAAATCATTTCTAAATATAGAACAGTCAATCATTAACTCTGAAGCAAGCCTAGGTCCTAGGACTGCGCGCCAATCTACCTGAACACATCCTGAAAATCGACAGCGGCGGCTTCGACTTGTTTCACGGTACTCCGCGTCAGGTCCTCGTGTATTTGCTCGCCGTGCCTCTCCACGTCTTGCGTGTCAGTCACGCGAGATTCCTGCGGGCCGCGAGGGAATCCCGCTTCGTCGTCGTCACTGTCACTGCAAAGGCAGGTCAAGTGTTACACGGTTATGACTTCATGAGGGTTCTTTTTTCATTTAAGAAGGTCGAAACATTAAACACTTTCTCAAACAGGGTTGCTATACTTTAAGGTGTAATAATATTCTGTCGCTGCAAAGGCCAAAGGCAGGTCACATGTGATACTGTAGTTGTGCGGAATTTTCATTTGATCAGACACCAGATCGAAATATTAAAGCAGTTAAACACTTATAGTTAGGTTTGCTGTAAATTGAACTATTGAAGTTGAGATGTGAAAATATTGTATATACCAATCAACGATAGCGAAATTTTTGCAGTTTGCAATTTTGTTTTTGCATCTATAAACCATCATATTTAAATCTAGTTTAACAATTGAAAAAATAAACGACGTATAAAATTCAAAAGAATATCGGTCTGACTTTTGTGATCAGGAATCAAAAGTATTATCTATACATTTTACTGTTTTTAAAAAACTTTTATTACCGGTACGTATGAATGTACAAAATGATGAAAACGAATACACGTATGAAGGAGCAATTACATGCCCCTGGGGACGGTTATGTGAGACTAAACTCGACTAAATTAAGTTTATTTCTACTAGATAGCTCTATCAGATCTAAAGATTTCTCCCTAGTCCAGCAGCGATTCAGTGTTACTGCACGTGAAAATCGGGGTACGCGCAGAGAACCCGCTGTGGTGTTTGCTAGAGTCACACAGGAAGCACTCCTCTCATAGGTGACATTGCGCAACTGCATATTACAGGCCTCTATTCCAATTGCAGAGGTAAAAGGGACATGTACTAACCACGTGCTACCACCTGTATGGAACCTTCATTAGGCTGAGTGTAGCACCAACTCTACTAACCATTAACTACTTATTCCATACGACCTTCCCCAGGTTTTAAAACTACCAACTATATACTTTATTTCTACCTTCGATATCGGCGTTCGTCATTTCTTTCCACGCGCCTACCATCCTCCTGATACTCTCCTTCAGCTTGGATATCTTTACCAATATCAAACAGATCTGAAACCTTCACCCCAATCCTCTCATCGTATTGATCCGCCTCCGAGTCTCGCTCAACATGACGTAATTGTACTGCAGGTCGAGCGTCGTCTGGGTACGACTCGTCCCGAGGACTTCTGCGCTGCCCGGAATCAGTTTTCTTTAGACTGACTATAGGGGGGAGTGCGCCTGGGAGGACCCTGAATAAAGATATCAAAGTTATTAGGTTTGTTTGTTTGGGTGGATTTCACTAAGCACTATCGTGCAGCAGATATTGGTCAACCAGCAGTTATCACTGATGTAGTTTGATTATCTTGCTCCTATAAATATCAACATATCTGAAGTCGACCATCATCTATTGCCTTATTATTAGCCAATTGATAGTCTCGACTGCGCATTCAAGTCATGACGAGTCCCGAGTTTGGATAGAGAGGCATATCCCCCGCACATTTGGTCCTGGATTTATTTTGTCTACCAATGTTTAACTGGATTAATTTTAAGCACCAGAGAATAACAAATTAGCTAATCCAGTCTACGTTTGAGATCAGTGTATACAACTTACTTGACTCCAGGTGGAACATATGGTTTCCTCTCATCACGATGTTGTACGTCACCATCGTAAGATATTCGGTTTTCTTCGTACTGTCTTCGTTCATATTCTCGTTGCTCCAGTTGTCTCTCATACTCATCATTATCCCGTCTATCTCTGTCTTGGTCCTTCTCTCGTTCCCGGTCCACTTCCGCTTGGCGCCGTCTTTCTTCTTCCTGAATTCTCAATTCCTCCTCCTGCTTTCTATGAAATTCACGTTCCTCTTCTTGTTTTCTGAGAAATTCTCGTTCCTGAAATTCTCGTTCCTGAAACTCTCGTTCCTGGAATTCTCGTTCCTGTTCTTGTTTTCTCTGAAATTCACGTTCCTCTTCCTCCCGTCGTTCCCTTTCCGAGACGTCAGGTGTAACGCTGAATGCTTGGACGAAGGGCGCTTGTTCCGCCTGCAGTCCCGTGGCGGATGCTGCCACGACAATTTCTTCATCAGGGGGGTGTGGGAAATTATCCGGCTTACGGTCAAGGTCCCCTGGCAGATCTATCCCACTCTGATCCATATCATAGCCAACAGAATGCCGTGGCATTTGAAGTACAACCTCGTCATCGTGATGTTGTTGTTGGTTCTACATTGAGATAAGGCAATGAAAGACAAGAACTATTCGAGTCCTGTAATATGCAGTTACCTGAGCCACACGAGTGAGATAAGCACGAGCATAAGGAAAGACAAAAGGTAAAACAAAGGGATGCAGTGAAGTGTGCAACATAAACGTCGACATAAGCAGAAGCATATAAGCACAACCCTTAAAGGCTCTTTTCCACTCATCGCAAAACTAACTCGCAAACTCGCTGCGAGTTCTTGTATGTAATTAAAATAAACTGTCGAGCATTGTGATTGGATGAAAGTACTCGCAGCGAGCTTGCGAGTTGGTTTTTGCGACGAGTGGAAAAGAGCCTTAAGCTAAGCCGGAACAAAAGACATTTCAAAAGAGGGAAAGTTTTCTTTTCTATTTCTACTTATGCTTATCTCACTCGTGTGAACTCGCATGTGTGAAGAATGCTTCCACACCACAGTTTGGTTCTATCGATACAGCAGGACTTGTCCAGGTACTTTGGGTGGTAACACTGGACAAATAAGATACATGCTTTGCTAGACCCTCAAGGCCCTTAATGGACAGTTACTTAAGCTTTAAGTTTTTAATTAGCTTCTTCATCTATTCTGAGGTATTCTGTTTATTACCACACTTATATAGTCGTGGTTAGGATATCTCAGAAGAAAATTGCAGAGATAATCGTAACATACCATCGTTTCAGGCAGCCAAATAGGATCTTCCTGTTGTTTCTTGATGGTATCAACACAGTCTGTATACCATTTGTTGTTTCGTTCGAGGGGAATCACAGCTAAATAAGAAACATAGGATTACGGTTTTATCAACAGTAACACTTAAAACATTCCGTGGGCCCGTTACTACTCAATAAGAAGAAGAAACATAAAAAAGTACAATAAACACCTTACCTGTAAACAAGTAAGGATAGTCAAAACTGAGTGCTTCAGCTTGGTCGTAGAGTTTCTTCACAAATCTCGCGGAGTGAGTTTTATTGGTCAAATCATGACGCAGATCCCTAGAAGATATGTCTGATTAGTAATGGAGCAAATTTGTAATACTTAACACTGCGCATCAAACACGTAGAGATCTCATATCTGATGCGTTCGCAACAGACTTGTAGCAAGCTTTTCAGCAAGTTGTAACCAGGGTTCGTACAGATTAGGAAGAATAAAATTCAAGGACATTTTAAGGACTTTCCAGGCCATGTATCAGGAAATTCAAGGACTATTTAGGGCTGAAAAGAAGGCGTTAAAAGTCGTTAAAAAGTGCTGTTAAACTGTACAATCGTGCCACATACTGACAAATTTCAGAAAATACAGTATCCAAAAACTAAAGCAAGAAGAATTCAAGGACTTTCAAGCACCTCTTTATAGATTCAAGGATTTTCAAGGCCTTGAATTTTTGTTTTCCAATTCAAGGACTTTCAAGGACTTTCAAGTTTTGTACGAACCCTGTGTAACAATGTTGTCATTTCAAGTTTGTCACTCACAACTTGTTAACAAGTTGTTGAATTGCAGGATTAATTGCTGGAACATCTTGTCACAAGTCTGTTGAGTCAACTACCTTGTAGGAAGTTGTCAACAAGCCGTTGACTATTTGTCAACAAGCGGGGAACAAGCAGTGCGGGGAACAAGCAGTGCGAACTACAAGTCTGCTGCAGGTTTGTTACAACTTGTGCGTTTTTACCATGTAAATGTGCGGTATTGTAGTTTGTAGGAACACGAACTTACTTGATAAGTTGTTTACTGCTTGGTTGCATGAATACAACTATTGGTTCCAATCCAACAAAGTTCAACATCTCAACTCCATCCGGCGTAACATCAAGTAAACTATGTTTGCCCTAAACACATCAAATGACTTCATTTAGTAAAACAAGTAATATGTATATAATGTTCTGCAGTCCAGCGAAGCCAGTCAACAATTTCTTGTTTTTGCTACCATACATGTACGCTATGAGCGATTCGTACAGCATATAAATAACGTATAAAATACAATCATATTAAATACAACAATAATACGTACACTAGCAATATTGTCTCGGACAGCACTGAGCTTGATTCCGGACTGTTTATTTGCATCAAAACGACCAAATGTAGCTAGACATTAAAACGTATAAATATAAAGTCAGAAACACGCTTAAAAAACTCATTAATAATTCATGAGGAAAAGACAAAGGAAATCACTACCGTGTCAGTGGTTTTATATGTGATAAAAAATCATGTTAATTTACATAAACTTTAGCTTTGATTTTCTCGGCTTAGAAAATGTTTATTTTTCAAATTACTTCGCCAATGAACTCATAAGATGGGTCGTTTTTTAAGCCATTTAAAACACTCGCAGTTCGTGCTTTATGAGATATAAAACACTCGTGCTGCGCACTCGTGTTTTATATCTGATAAAGCACTCCTGCTCGTGTTTTAAATGGTACATATATAGCTAACCATATTCACACAACAAAACAAGCAAAGTTATTGCACGCACCAGGCGAGGTAAATCTATCAGAATACTCCACCATCAATTTATCTCTACAAATGTCAGCAATTGGTCCCAATAAGACGACAGGACGAACATATCCAGCTATGAAAAGAAGACTTATTAATTGATAAAGACAAGTTCGCGTTGTACAATTATATAATACATCTTAATGTAAACATGAATACAGATGAAGTTTGCTTGTCTCCATATATTTACCTTTTTGTTTGACAACTCTTTCATAAGCAGGATACTTGACATCAAGCTCTAGAACGTCCAAATACTGATTATAAGAAAGTTGAAAGCTATATTCGTCCTTCACCCCTATTCACAATGTATAATCTTCTCAGCAAAACCTGTTGTGTAGTCGCAATCGGTACTGTAGATTTCAGTAAGCGTTATACAGTATATAGGGTAGATTCGGCGGTTGAATTCTTGAGTCTATGAAATGGCCTTTCCCAGAGGCGTACCAGGTTTTTCAGTCAAGAGGGGCCGAAGTTCAACTGTTGCTTGGCTATCCAAGGCACACATCCCCACACCCAAGATCTCCAGGCACCCATTGCAATATATAGTACAGTTAATCTGTAGGGGGTTCCGGTTGAAATCTAGAGTCTCTAAAGTGGCATTTTCTGCGTTTTGGGGGACCATTTGATATAAAAAGGGGGCCAACAATTTTGCCGGGCCCCCCCGGCCCCCACTCTGGCTACGCCTCTGGCCTTTCCTGCGGAAATCAGGTCATTTTGTTCATTTTGCATTTCAGGCAGCGATGAATCTGACATCTTCGTATTAAGTTCTTCCGCTCTGATCTATATTTGGGGAAGAAAGCCCCCCCCCCGTTCCGCCGCCCCTGAATTCCAGCAACAAATGTAGAAATACGTACGGAATGACGTTTCATCAAGTTGGTCAGCAGCTTGGTACTGCTTCTTCTTTGGAGTATTGCTTTTGGTATCTTTTCGTTTCAATGTTCCAGATTTCTGTTTGGGATTTGCGTTCTTCTTCGTTTGCAAGTCTTGAGCAATGGCCAACTGCTCAGCTCTAGAGCAAGTGAAAAAGAAGACTTCGTATGTCAGTGTACCGAAAAACTCCTTTGAGCCTAGTATTTGCAGGATCTTATTATTACCATACACATATGACATATGTACACATTATACTAGAGACGGGTCATTCATCAAGACGCATCATCGATCTGACAGATCATCTACTGTATCTTAGCCAGGGCTCAAAATAACGGCCGATAGGTCTCCGGTCAGCTTGATTTTAGCTCGGTCAAAATCTGTTTTTGACCGGTCACTATTAAATACACATATATACTAACAGTGAAACAAACCATAAGAATTTGTTCAGAAACATCGCTTTTATTGTTTCACGGTGACGTTCTAAACGCTCAAGACGTTAGCAATCACCGTGTATTTAGGTGAATAGGCAACGTTACAGTGTTACTGTAGTCCTTTCGGGGAAATCTTTATCATAAGGATTTAAAATTCAAGCGGAAGGCATGAAAATGTGGCCGGTCAAAATGACCGGCGAGGTTTAAAAGTGACCGATCAACAGGCATTTTTGGCCGGTCATTGACCGTTGACCGACCGTTATTTTGAGCCCTGTAAATAGTGTAAACACAAGAAAAACGACGCAGAAGGACTAGTTAGAATAGCGCTATCTATACTAGCAATTGATGATGAATTGTGTCTGATACTTTCCTGATAGTTTGTATGATTCCGTAATCCGTATTTATACACATAGACGGATCATTCATTAAGACGAAGTACACACACAAGTTTGTCTGACTAGATGAAGACGAACTATAGAGTTAGTTACTGTACTCTTCAGAGATGATTCGTTGGCAGCGTTTCTACACAGTCAAACTAATTATTTTCTTGGCATAAATCCAGGCAGAGTACCAGCCAGACAAATCAGGCCACTGTAAATTTACCTACCTGCATTTGTTTGGAATAATACCGACTTCAGTCTCCGCACCACTTAGTAAGACCCTCTGTGCTCTCCATGATCCTATGGTACCCCCATTCATCGTATCAAGTACATGAAAGACCTCTCCTCTTCTGAATGACAGCTGATCTTCATCTGATCCTGTATAGTGGAACTGGGCCCTAGGCACATTGAAAGATTAGTTACGGTAATTGCCGCCGTTTGAAGAGATCTATTGTGGTGATTATGTTGGCAGTGATGGTGGTTATGATGCTGATGGTGGTGGTGGTGGAGATGATAGTGAAGATGGTGGTAATGATGGTGGTGATGGTAATGATTGGGGTGATGGTAATGATTGGGGTGATGATCGATGGTTGTGATGATTGTAATGGTGATAATGATGGTGATGATGGTATCCATGGTGGTGATGATGGTGTACATGGTTGATGATGATGATGGTGTACATGGTTGATGATGATGATGGTGTCAATGACGATGATTGTGTTGATGGTGTACATGGTTGATGATGACGATGGTGATGATGGTGTACATGGTTGATGATGGTGTTGATTGGTGATGGTGCCCATGTTGGTGATGATGGTGGTAATGGCGGTGATAAAGAAAATGGTGATAATGGTGATGTCGCTGATGCTGGTTTTATATGTATCCTGGATGTATAGCAAGGCAGGGATGAAAATGTTCAATATATAAAAAATATTCAAATCTCACTTGACATAGAATGAGTCACCAGGCGAATCTTTGGATTTGTCATAAACTACAAGAAAAATAGTATATTACAGGGTGTATTTTAATAAACAATTCATTATACCAAATTTAACAAAACTTATGCTTAAAATTGAGTAATACATTTACCAGATTTTTTATACTGTACAAGCAAGCTGACTTCCTCAGGCAAGGACAGAAGAATGAGAACAGCCTCTTCTCGTGTGATGTCTTTGAAATCAATATCATTGGCCTAATATAAACAATCGAATACGAACATTATTTTTGCTAGGGGTGCACCGGATAGTACTTTTTACTATCCAGCCGGATACCGGATATGCCGGATAGCTTAAAAATATCCGGCCCGGATATCCGGCCGGATATCGGATATTTTGATTATTTTCTTATTCAAGACTCGGGCCTCCTTTTCAGGTTGAATAAGGGTGTGCATCAATGCAGGCAATGAGCGCAATGGTGCCCGAATGATGCCCAATGATGAACAATGCACTACTTCATGTTAGGACTATATAGAGGTTCATATATAATATGCTGTTTGTCATGAAGTATCAATATAGTGACCGCTGGCCAACATTTTTGGCTTTGCTATAATAGAAATACTGGAACAGTAAACCAATTCATATAATATTGTTCTTTTGTTTGTTGTATTGATGTCCAACTGTTTTCTTTTCATAGCATATTTATTGATATTTTTTCCGTTTTTAAGTTGAAACAAAATTAATACGCCTTGAAAAAAATATTCGGTATCCGGATATTGTAAATATCCGGCCGGATACCGGATAGTCGGATTATCTCATTATCCGGCCGGATATCCGGCCGGATATGATATCCGGTGCACCCCTAATTTTTGCAATCCTGCTTTCGTCCATAGGGAATTAAAGTTGAACTCATTAAATAGTGTATTAAATCAACAGTAAATGAGCAAAACCTATTTATTAATTGACATCTTACAGATAAAACTTGATCTCCAACACGGAGACCAGCAACTTGAGCTGAACTCCCATCCTTGATAGCGTTTGCAAAGACGCCTACAGCATTTCCTCCAGCGACCTGAATACCAAGACTATTTCCTGTTCGATGGAACGACACAAGATGTGGCTCACTAAAACACAAGATTACTCACAAATTTAGTGTTGTCTGTTTGCAAAAATATATATTTATCTACAATATGATCAGCTACTAATGATGATCGAATTACTATCCTATCTCTCACAGTTTTAGAGTGATACAAATGTATTTATCATTAACCCAGCCTCTAGTTGAGCAAACAAATGAAGCAACTCACCCATGGAATTTCTTGTCTCTTCTTGCATCAATGTCTCTTTCTCGTTCGTCGCTTCTCCTTCCTGTACTTGAGACACTGTAAGTTGCTGTACTGGGCAATGTATTGTCCCACATACCATCTGAAACAAGAATAATTATGATGATACTTTTCTCTTGTAGTCTTGTTGAGTGAGATCGGGACTGGATTGTAATTGCTGTAACTGGGAGTCTGTACATACTGTACAGTATGCCATGATTGATTACTTCAGGGATGGATTTACTGGGGGGCAGGGGTGCACACCCCTCCTATGCTTAGCCAAGGGAGGTGCAGGAGGGGTTCCAATTCCCATATCAATTATCAAATCCAAATTTTGGATTTGATAGGGCATTTATCAAACAAAAATATAATATTGGGCCATTCATGGGCCTTTTTGACAATCTAGGCAATCTTATTTTTCAAAAATATTCTATAAACAAGATAACCTGCTTGACCCTATAGGAGGTCCTCAGTGGAGATTCACCCTTCCTCGGTCGCCAACCATGCCCAGTTTCATGACCAATGCCCGCTTAGCACCCCCAAATCAAGCTAGATCCATCCCTGGATTACTTAACCTACCTCTTGGCCCACCTTGCCACTGGCCTTGTTTAAATGCAATCAATTCTGAAATAATAAGCAAATATCATATTAGACGGGCTGACCCTTGTGCATAATCACACAGTTAACACTCATGTATGGTAGGAATTTTGAATGGTGAATTGTGTTGAATTATATGGTGAATGCCACACACAGACCTTGGCCATTCATCCCATTACTCGAACTTTCAACCATTGCACTTTTGGTCATCGACACATGTTCATTCACACCTGTAAACCTAAAATATAACAGAAGACATTATAAATAAAACCAAGACTAACATACACAGTATTTTCATTCAGATGTACCTTGGCATTATGCTGTTCTGTACCACTAACTACAAAAACCTATAAATTTAGCCTAGTTTTTGACTGCACCTTGCAGGCATATTTGGTGGAACGTCTCTGTTTCTAAGGACGACTAGATCCAATCTTTCTGGGGAATTTCTCATGATGTTTACAGCATCTGGTCGACTTAGGTCATCCACTCTCTTCTCATTTATCTACAATAAAAAAATTATAAATTCGAATTTATTACTAAATTAAATACAACACAAGACACAAAATATGCATCTTTCATGTATCTTTACTATATATATATATAGAATTCTGAATTTGGAATTCTGAAAGTAACGTTTCAGATCTAGCTGCCCCATGTGCATACTGTCAAGTGCAAGTCATCTACGGGCTTAAGAAGATTAAAATCACCAAGTGACAAATGGAATGAGAGCTGCTTTTGGGGCAAGTATCATCAAAATTTATGTAACTTTCAGAGGGAGGGGGAGCTACTTTCAGGCGTTGTTAATTGATTTGAAAGTCATGTCTAATGCAATCTAACCTTGAGGATAACATCACCAAGTTCCAGCTGTCCATCTCTTCCGGCAGGTCCTCTCTGATCTAGATCTTTCACAAACAATATGCTTCCCAGAGACAATCCATAACTTTCAGATGGCATTTTATTTAAAATAACATTCCTTGATTCCTTGCTGGTCTCGGCAGGTGGTCGGCGTTGAGCTTGGGGAGGTTCTTGGATGGAGGGAATGCCAATTGAGGTTGGGGATGATGTGGCTGTGCTGGGTCTCTTCCTTAAAATCACCTAAACATTGTGTTTTTAATAACTGTTGGATGAGGTACAACAAGAAGTGGAGAATGTCTTCTCGCACACACCAATAGGCACCCAACGAAAATGGGGGTTGTAGTAGGATGTGGTGGGGCATATTTTGAGTGCATTTTGTTGTGGCTCATTATAGTGTAATGCATTTTTTCTGGTTAGGCTTAGTGTTGAAAGAACAGACAGCATTATACATACAGTAAAGCCCCGCATAAAAGAACCAGTGAATTTTGACTTCAGGCCAGTGGCGTAACTACTATGGGCTCAGGGTGTGCGAACCCGCGGGCCCCCTGGCCTATCACGGGCCCCTGGCCTCCTGTGAGATTGGAAGATTATTATAATTCTATGGATAAAACAAGAAAATTGCACAGGCCACATCATAAACTTACATATAAAAAGTTTCAATTCAAAGGCTAGAGAGAATAATGTTTTAGATTTTAGTACGGTTATGGAAGGGGGCCCCTTTTAAATTTTTACCACGGGCCCCTACTTGTGCTGCTACGCCACTGCTTCAGGCTGAAGTGGTTCTTATATAACGGCTGCTTAGAAAGAAATCAGGCTGAAGTGGTTCTTATTTCCAGTCAAAAACAATTGTTCCTGGTTTAGAGTTTTAAACCTCTTGAGTGAACAAAGGGCCATCATGATGTAAGTTTTTTGAATATAGTTTATATGCAAGTTGAATTATGTTGTGAATTGATTGCTGTTTTGATCAAATAAATGCATGCATGATGTGGTTGAAAGACATAATTCCTGCTAGCAAGATTACAGTATTTTGTTTTCTTCCTAGTACCTGCTTACTAATTCAGCTAAAAGTTTAATAAGGTTTTTTAAGAACCAGTTTCATTTGTCAGCCTGAAGTGGTTCTTGTATTTTGGGTGCTTAATTGCCCAAATTTCAGGCTTGTGGTTCTTAACCCACTGGTTCTTTTATGCAGGGCTTTACTGTGCACTGTCTTTGTGCAATGGGCTGTATTTTAAAGCAAGCAGTTAGTGATGTGATAAATAAATGTCATGCTTGCGCTAAGGCAGAGTAATGCTCCCTATAGATGTGTGTTTGTCCTTACCAGTTTAACAGAATATCCACTGTTTTTCAAAGCTTCAACTGCCACACTATGTTCTACGCCTTCAACATTCACTCCATTTACATTGAGAATAATATCATTCATCCTACAAGAAAAATTGATTGCCAGATAAAATACACCGACTGAATGACTGACTGCTTGTAATTACAACAAGACGTACCGAAGTAAGCCATCTGCGGGACTTCTTTCAATGACATCGGAGACAATAATAGAAGTATCACCAGTCTCGTAATGTGGATTATCCAAGCCACCTGACACAGCAATACCGAAACCTTGATCAGGAGCAGCCTTTTCAAGGATGATTGTCTGTTTTTCCATTTCCGAAAGCTGAAAAATTATATATGTGGCATAAGCTAAGGGCAGCAACAGTTATTGTTAAAAAAAATTCACAATTTTTGGCAAAATTTCAAGTGAAAAACTATAAAAAATATATACAAGACTTTTTAAAGCAACTAACAGCACTCGTGAACAAGCAATGCACACTGTAATCAATTATGCAATTTTCTGGCCATTTGATTAAGATGTATATTTGCTATTCTATGTAGATGTCTTTTAATAACTTCCTGCTGAATAACTTGGAATTTAATTAATTACAATATCTATAATATCTACAGATTAATTAGTTTGTAAATGCACTGACAACACCTAACAACAGTAACCACCATGTGACAAGCTTCCTAAGTACCAAATTGAATAACATACATGCAACCACACCATGTCAGGAGCTGACAAGCCCTCCACTCATCAGTTCATCCAGCCCTTAAATACGTGGGTGGGAACTCAGCCAGGAATTTCCTTTTACAAAAGATTGCACTTGAATATTGATGAGGGGTGAAAATAAAAACAATGTTGAAATCACTGTTGGATTTTGAGTTTAAATATCTTACTCAACCCTTATTTATTGGGCAAATGTTTTGACTTCAAATATTCCTGATAGGCTGACAGCCAGACTAGATACTCATCAAAGCAAACATTCATTGCATTCTATTCAAAGAGTGCAGTAATATCAAATATATTAGAATACACACAGTTCATTCAAAATACAGGAATGTATACCTGTGTTTAAGACATTTAATATAGATATTGAAATGCAGTTTGACTTCAACTACGAGTTTTGAACAAATCGCAGCACACTATAGAACGCATTGTAATCATAAGATGATAAGAATATCATATTACTATTACGACAACATGTCAACTATGGGTTAAAATTCATAATACGTTTATAGTAGAATAAGATCGTTATTAAATAAGTCAGAAAAAAATTCTTCGAGATATTCGAACATCAATACATCATCAGCTATTCTAATTGGGAAATGTATCAAATATAGATACTACAATAATACTACAACATATGAAAATTTCATTCCAACACCTAATTTTACTTGATTATATTAAATAATTACACTTTATAAATTTATACACAGTCAGACTGTATAATATATATTGATATTGTCGAGTCACAATAGTCAACGTTAGCCTAACTATGATTTGCGGTTTATGGATACAAATTGTTCTGCAAAAGAACAATTTAAACCTTCAAAACAATAGTTAATTTATCACCCTTTTTTAAACTGAATATAACTGCCAGCGCACGGCATGTAGCCTAAAGCAAAAATAGTTTGTTTTTATACTGAAACTTATTATATTATACTGCAAAATACAAAACGGTAACTCCTAGAATAAACATTTTAATACTGGAAAATCTACATCTATATTATGCAAGGGTGAAAAATATTATTGTCCTTGCTGGAAATAACACGAAATTAATTAAGGTTGGAATTTGTTAATATGTTCGAGTGAGTCGTTCGTTGCTATAATGCTCCATAATCAATGTACATTATTTCACACAATATTTAAATGTAAAGCACGCGATAAATCCCCTATAAAACACGGAGTACATACAGTTTACAGTGATTTAGACAATATACATAATGCTTAAAGCATTTAGCTTTGAGCAAAAACTAAGTCGAGTTTAGCACAAAAAACATACGGAAATCGTGCAAATATAAATGTTTTGGAAGTATGCCGAATATGAAATTTACATCGCTCCATACGATTTGAAATCGACAACCCCAGAAATCAACAAATACCTTTGCCTTGGGTTTATACTAAATGACAACTTAACAGGAACATCAAACTTTTTAACACATGAATATCTTTGAAGTGTTTTAATATAGAGATGAAATATATTGCTTTCAGGAAATAGGATTAATCGTAGGTGAAATTTCAACTCACTTTGTAAGCGGTGTATGGCTCACTTGCTCTTGCAAAACCTCTCGCTTCGTTAGGATTGTCCGGTCCTTGTTCAAAACTTTGCGAATTGGGGTCTTTTCGCCCTCTATAACTTGGAGGAGGGTCTCTCGGCTCGGGTCGAACTTCGCGAGCTCTCAAATCTTCGCCAGCGCCGCGGACTGGCATTGTAGTGCCTTAGACTCTTAGAGTACAAACCACAAAGTTAATACCACTGCCACTTTGTTCGTTTGGCAACCGACAAAACACACTTCGTTCAGAATATGGCCTTCCTAAACCAGTAAACTACACTTCAATCACCGCCTCGCACTTCTTTACTCCAAACAAGCTAAATATTATTTTGGTTTGTTGTATTTACGACGCCAATGGCGTTTACAAATTTTCAAACAAGGAATGTATTTGGGCGTTCTTTTATGATAGCTTCGTCATAGCGTCATGTGTTAGCCAATCAGATTAGAGTATTTCCCCTTGAGGTATTTAATCTTTGGGAAAATATTATGCGTGTATTCCAGCTCCAGTGAAATATATACAGATCAGTGAGTTTGAATATCGTCGTTTGCATCGAAGGATGAACAGGCGCAAATAGAGTTTTGACTGCGCGTCCAAATGGTGCGCGCGCGAACTTTAGCATCAGTCCAGTAACGCAAATAATCCTATTCCTATCTAAGCAGAAAAAATGTAGACTGATTGAGAGTTGAAGTGTTTCATATTTTATACAAGAAAATGATTTTTCCAAAACTTATATTTACAATAATTCCATCAGTTCAAAATCTCAGCTCTGATTTATATATTCCCATGCATCTTGAACTCAAACTGTTCCCCAATGATAGATAACTTGCGTCCTTTTTCTTGACGATGAAATTCAGTTAGGTCACCCACCATGGAGAGTCTGCGTCCTTTTTCTGCACGATTGAAGTCACCGAAATCTACAGAACTATCAAGAGAGGATTTTTTGTGAAAGCAGATTTACACCTTTGCACTGATTTACATTGTTTTCATGCAAATGTTGCATTAAGTTTGGCACGTGAAAAGTTCGACGCTTGACGATTAGGCTTAATTTGAAAGGCAGAAATGATATTTGTTGAGGAAACGTAAAGTTTATGTAAATCAGATATAAGCCAGTCGGAGTTTCGGGGTAAAATTGAAGTTGAATCATAACATGTATAGCTGAGCCTGGAAGAATTAAAATATGCATATCGAAGTATTTAATTGTTCAATCATCATTTGAAAATGCAAAAATTTTCTCGAACAATTACTACTCCTTGTTGACTCGACTCGCTTTAAGTTATTAATCTTATACCTCTAGTTTACCTTTATTTATTTTACAAGACAGATAAGTTCTATTGTGCGCAGT
Source organism: Trachythela sp. YZ-2020 (assembly GCA_016169945.1). NCBI lineage: Eukaryota > Metazoa > Cnidaria > Anthozoa > Malacalcyonacea > Clavulariidae > Trachythela > Trachythela sp. YZ-2020. The sequence continues at coordinate 7,567,236 of JADLSH010000389.1, forward strand.
CGAAAAAATGAAAATTGTGGCTCCTTCGCGGTCATGATTTCCTTTGTGTTTTGTTCATGAATTATTAATAAGAGTTACAGTAACAAATGTTGTATATATTTATTCACGTCGTTGCTCTATAAGTATCATGATTTATGCAGGTTTTTCCGTGCCGTATACATACATGCAATGACTGAAACTGCGTGGGCTTTCCCTTCGTCTCATGCTTATTTTATCGTGCATAAGCTAGTCTTGCTAGTTTTAAAAGTAGTTTCAAGAATTCTGGATATATAGAAACGGGTAGAAAGGCAAATCAGTAGGAAAATAAAGGAGATTCATACTTTCTCCTATTGCCATCAACGGCAGAACTTCCCCGACGATCACCACTGCCTCCATCACTACCTCCACCACCGCGATTTCGAATGTCACTGAGGACATTTTGTCGTGCTTGGAGAAACTTCACCAGCTTTGCATTTTGTTTCAAATTTTCATTCTAGTGAATGGAGTCGAGAAGCAAAATATAAATTAGCCCAAATCACTCTAGCCAGGGGCTCGTGTTATATACAAGTTTCCGAGAGCTAAGGTCGACCTACTACCATGCGAACGACCGTGAACCAGTGGCGTAGCCAAGGGGGGGGGGCTAGGGGAGGCGGTCGCCCCCCAATGGTCTTCAAAACCGTTGTCATGAAAAGTTCAAATCCGGCGAGATATTGGGGGGGGGGGGGTCAGGTGAGGTAAGCAACGAGTCAAATCCAATTAAAAACTCCCAAACCATAGACGGTAGAGAGACATAAAAATAATATAAAGATATCTTCACGTGTATTGTGCCCTGTTCTAATGTAATAATAACAGAATTTTGTGATTTATGACCTTCCAATTACTTTTAAAAACTCGTATCAGAATGCGGGAAATGGCGTTTCCGAGCCCTAGAAATCCAAAATACTATTCGCCCCCCCAAACATTCGACCCTGGCTACGCCACTGCCGTGAACAAGTCATGTTGGACGATGTGAAATAGTCTGGATCATACCAATGGCCTTTACTGACTGTGTGAGATACAGTGACATTCTATTACATCGGTTACTTAAGGTGGAGTAATATACGAGCAACAAAATTGCTGAAACTTGCAACAAAAACTGATTTCAATGCATGTTATTTGAAAATGTTTACGGATGTTGTCTCATGCTTTGTAACTTATGTGTAAACATTTCTAATTAACATGCGCTGAAATCAGCTTTTGTTGCTCGTATATTACAGCACCTTTAAGTACATTCGCGACAGTTACGATTATAATTGGAAACCAGACTTAAGATGGGGGGGGGGGGTGGGGTGCACTAACCGCATCTATCACTCAGGTTCCACGCGAGTGCCGTCCCCTCATTATCTATCACATGACCTACCTGTACATGGCCACAGGTATCCAATAACTGTTTCTGGACATTCAACAGCATTTCAATAGTTTCCTGCCTCTCAAAGTCGTCATGCTGTTTATTTTCCGTCATACGCCGAGCACGTTCCGCGTTTGCTTCGCGATCTGCAATTTTACTGGAAGCTATACGAATTAATTCCTCTTGCATACGAGCTTTGTTCTCTTTAGTTTTGTCCATTTCCATAACTTTATGAACATCTTTATCTCTCTGCGAAAGCAAAAAAGTAACCTTAACTGTTGTTTCCCCCTAACGCGTGATTCTATAGCTCAAATGATGAGCGTAAGCACGTTATCCTGAGGGTCAAACCTATGCCTTAACCATGGTAAAATGGTGGTAACTACACTTTCTGAAGTTATCACCATGTTGGGTAATATAATAGGTTACCCACCCCCAAATGATTTGGATAAACCATTCAACTCAGTAGCACTCGGGTCACAGAAAATCGCAAAGCTAGGGCTACGATCCCTGTACTATATAGTTCTTATATATAATTGTATTTTTAACAACGTATAACGACTGCAAGGATAAAATAAAAGACATAACAGAACGGAACGAGACCGTTGTTTACATAACCATGGTTAATATAATACGCGGCATAAGCAGGAGGAACTAAGCTTTGCTACCGCCCCGAGAGGTTTATCAAGAACAAAGCCCACCTTCAGTTTTGAAAATAGACCCAACAACTGTTCTTGGACATTGACTAGGAGATCACGTGAGCTATCACTCATCATGTCGCGCATGCGCTCGTCACACTCTGCAATCCTTTGCTGTTGTTCCTTATTGGACATCTCTCTTACGGAGGAAACAGCTGATTTACGACGAATATCTTGCAGCAATTTTTCTTTGCTGTCTTCACTTTTCTTCTGAGTTGTGACGCCCTTGTTCTCTTTGCTTTTCTAAACAATTTCGCAAGTCGTTGGAAAAAAATATTCAGTCTATATCTATGTAGTCCTTTTTTATCTTCTTTTATCTCCAAGCTTTCTTTATTATATAACAGTTTTTTTTCTAAGTCGGTGGAGGGTATCCTTCAGTAACATTATTAGTATATATTTTTCGAGAAGTGCAAATGCGGCCGAGTAGTACTGTGTTTTATGTCTTTCAACGACCTCTTCAGATAAAAATGTATATGCACATTCCTTCGCTATTTATGTACAACCCACTAATTAAATAGATAATATGATACGGGTAATTAAATATAAACCATTGTTCCTGGACAAAGCCTAATACTATTATGACAAATTCTATATAAAGGTCTATAAATATTATCATGAAAAGGGCTATGTATAAAAAGTTATAAGTATTAAAAAAGCTGGTCTGCGAGTTCGGAACTTTCTTCTCGTGAATTGAGTTCAGGTCTTTCTTTCCTAATAAAGTAGGCCTCCTGTATACATTTTTATTCTGAAGAGGTCGTTGAACGACGAAAGCTTAATAACATTACTATATACTCGGCCGCATTTGCACTTCTCGAAAAATAGTTTTTTTTCTGTTTTGCCTAGAAATCCACTTGGGGCAATTTCATTTTAGGCTAGTGTTACTACAGCGCGAGGAAACCTAAACAAACTTTATGGGGTTAGGGTTATACGTAGTGTCCTAGGAAATACATGTAATATACGTGGTGTCCTATGAAATACATGCAATATACGTGGTGTCCTGTGAAATACATGCAATATAGGGTTAGGGTTGGTTAGCTAAACTGTTCTCCAAAGAGATTCAGTAAGAGCTCAATTACTACAGGGGAAGGAAATCTAACTCATAATTAGCTAATCCAGTAAACATATTAGTAGGTTACAGCCTACATATGGCGTGGAAAGTAATTAGTATTCAGGATGTCAAAGAGGAAGTATGACATCATGTGGATATTCGTATCTACACGTATATATATACGTATAGGGTATACGTATAGGGGTATACGTATAGGGGTATATACGTATAGGGTATACGTATAGGGGTGTACGTATAGGGTATACATATACTAGAGCTCTATAAAATAATGTTGCTAGGTCACCGCTTTGCTTGGATGCATGTATAAATTAACACAACAGATTAACGATGTAAACAATTTATTTCTCGTAGTATAACATAAATACATATAGTTCTTAAACATATTGTCCAGCTTTTACACATAGTATAATAGCATTCTAAATGTTTCTTCTAATAAGGAAGTCGTTTGGCGTATTGTTCGTTAGCCATGGTTTCTTTAACAAAGGCTCGAACCGTAGGTTCGTCTTCATGCAGATTCACCCACTTCATACGACCTGTAGATTGGTGCCTTATTTTGACAGGCCAATAATGTTCGTCGTTGATGGAGACACCTGACGGCTAGGATCAACAAAATTGCGCGATGACTTATACATCTCTATGATAGTATATCCTTCGGGAATGACACGAACGGTATCGACTCTGTCGGTGTAGTTTTGCCACTCGGGGATAGTTGCATCCGACCAGGTAATATAACGCTGATGTTTAGGTTGTTTTCTTCCAGGCTTGGTTTCGATGCCAGAGGTCTGTGTGGGTGTAGTACTGTTCACTTTAGTTTGGGTGGTGAAGAGATAAACATGGCAGTCGCCAAATAGGTCTCCAAGAACTTGCTTATCGGCTGGTGTGTCAGGTTTGTTATCCACCAACAAGTATCCAAACGGTTTTTCGGTCTCTTTGTAATAGGCGTTCATAAAATGGATTCTATTCTTATCAAACATTCGTTCTCCAACAATTCCAATTTGTTTCCTATCACTAGGACTTCGGAAAAGAGCAAGATATTGGGCATTTCGGCTAATATCTGTATTAAATTTCCCCTTAGGAAACATGTTCTGAAGCAAAAGGATGACACTAGCGTTTCTATGACGGCCCTGGGTAAATAATCGAGCTACCACTGGACTGTCTGTCGCTTCGGCCATCAGATCATCCAGTATGACTATGTTGTTGTACTTGGTATCAATCTCACTCAGATCATCGGACAGCTCGGGCAAACCTCTCTCAAACCGGATGATTTTTCCAAGGGATTTTCTCAACTCGTCGTAACGATCTTGCCATTGATTGTAGCACCACAGGATATGAATGTGTTTCGTTACCTCATACACGATACGTTTGTTTTCCAAAATTTGTTGGACAAAATACGTTTTTCCACTTTGACTCGGACCCACGACTAATAGCGAAAATTTATGGCGGAAGTTGAATTCCGGATAGGATTTGGTGGTCAAAGATGCTTGTACTGTTTTTGGTTTCTTAACTGGCGATGAGTGTACACTTTGGCTTACACGCTTTTCTGCTGGCTTTTCGGAGTCCGGATATGGAGACTGATATTGCCGCGACGACACCTGTGCATGCTGTAATAAATTATTTTCATTTGCTTTGTGTACAACAAATTTCACTTTTGGCTGTAGTTTGGCTTCTTGTAGGTACTTTCTTCTTTGGTTAATATCTAGCAAATGCACGTCCGCGAGATGATTCGCCAATCTTACAAGGTATTTTGCACCGCAATCGGGAACAGGACAGTCACGACAAACTCGCTTAGCCATATTGACGACTCGAAGAACAGATGCAAATGATTTGTTTTCTCCTGATTATTGGTTTATATCAAAGGCTAAACAGGCCAAAAAGTCCAAACAGGCCTAAAAGGCCAAACAGGCCAAACAGGACAAAAAGGACGAACAATGGAAAAATATCAAAGCTTTAAAATGATGCGAGATGAGAGGATGAGCACATGCTCATGAGCAGGCATAAAGGTGCGGTGCTCCTCAATAACAAGACATTTCCAGACAGTCAGTGGTAACGGAATGAGCTGCAAATTTTGCGGAAAACAATTCTCTCGAGGTTACAATCTACGCAGACACGAAAAGGAATACTGTCCACTACGCGAACAAGAAAGAAACATGTCTCAAACAGACTCGGATAGCCAGGAAAGGGATTTCCAAGACGATGTCTCGACAACTTCAACTCATGGTTCTGAAAGTTCGATGACGATTGATGACGAGTCAGAAACTGAACAAGAAAAAATGGATCCTTGGATACCATTGATAGAAGAAGCAAAGCAAAGAAGTAATACAGCTTTTGAGGAAATGAAAGAGAACCTTATAAACAGCGGTCTTGATGAGCAATCTGCTACCGACAAAGCTTACACTAATATTCTGCCTGAACTCCAGAAGGAACTTGAAAATATTTATATACAACGTCTCCTGTGGATGAAACAACTAAAGAAAGATCCCGTACATAGAAAAATAATGCAGACAAAGGATGCTTTCGTGAATGAGGATAACTTTGATCCAGAGGAAGCTATGGAAGCAGCTGTTGAGAAGAGGAAATTTCTTATAAGAAGGCTTTTAAATGATTACGATTTTGATGAAGAGAATAACGAAGAAAGTGATTAAACTCGGTCAAACCTACGGTCCGAGCCTTTGTTAAAGAAACCATGGCTAACGAACAATACGCCAAACGACTTCCTTATTAGAAGAAACATTTAGAATGCTATTATACTATGTGTAAAAGCTGGACAATATGTTTAAGAACTATATGTATTTATGTTATACTACGAGAAATAAATTGTTTACATCGTTAATCTGTTGTGTTAATTTATACATGCATCCAAGCAAAGCGGTGACCTAGCAACATTATTTTATAGAGCTCTAGTATACGTATACCCTATACGTACACCCCTATACGTATACCCCTATACGTATACCCTATACGTATACCCCTATACGTATACCCCTATACGTATACCCTATACGTATATATATACGTGTAGATACGAATATCCACATGATGTCATACTTCCTCTTTGACATCCTGAATACTAATTACTTTCCACGCCATATGTAGGCTGTAACCTACTCATATTTAACTCGATAAATATTGTACTCGTTGCCAGAATCCAAGGGTCGCTGATTCGATTCCTGCCGCGGAGGGCAAATATTAACATTTTTCGCAACTGATCCCAGTTATGCCTTAAATATGTTTTATAGTTTTTTTCTCAATATTCGTCACTGCAATACTTACTGTGGCAATTTTAAAAGCGTTCTTTAGGTCATTTTGAACTTTAGATAAATTTTCACTTGCTTGAGCAATTTCCACTTCATTCTCGCCTTCTCCTCTCATCATTTTGTCCAGTTCTTCCAATTTTCGTTTCCTTTCTTTTTCGACCTCCACATCAACAATTTTCTGCGCGGATCTTCGCAATAGTTCTGCGTGCATGATGTCTTTTGCTTCTTCGACCTTTTGACGAGTTTGTTCAGACTCTGCTTGATATTTTGACTGGAAATAAAGCGAATAAAATACAGTATATATACGTTTTTGTTTCGTGGAAAGCATACGTTTATTCATGTGGCAAACTGTTTTGCGCGTTCAAGCAATTTTTCATCTTGCCCGATTTGGATCGATTCGGAGTATCGTCATCTTAGTCCGGTTACAAACGAGCAAGTTTTCTATGATAAGTTTTTATATGGCAACTTTATTTGCTCGTCTGTATACGTAACTTTGCCAAGTTTTTCTATGACAAGTACACTTGTTCAAAAGCTAACATGCTAGCTTTTGAACAAGTGTACTTGTCATAGAAATTGGCAAATTGGCAAAGTACAAATTTTGCTCGTCTGTATGGGTCAACAAAGAAAACTTGTCAGAGCACTTAGGTACGGTTGGAAAATCAAAAACTTGTCATAGAAAATGTGTCCGTACACACGTGCAATTGGCAAATAAAATATAGTAATTTACCCTTGTCAAAGTTGCAAAACATTCTCACCTTCCCCCGGATAGAATTTTGGGTTTTCCCCACAAATTTTGTTTGTTTGTTTGTTTGTCTGTTTGTTTGTCTGTTTGTTTGTTTGTTTGTTTGTACTTACGTCATGAAAAGCAAACAAATGTAACAATTCTTCATTGACTCCTTTCTTCGCGTCTGACGTCATTTTGGAATCTTCATCCTGACAATCGTCAGTCATCTGTTCCATTCTGCGCTTGCGTTCAACTTCCAACTCCTCGCGCATGGCAAGTAACGTCTCGCTTGGTGTGGCACGAGCCAGGTTTGGCATCACGACAACAAACTCTTTTTTACCACCATAAATACCTTCACTTTTTAATCTCGCCACGTCCTAGCATGAAAGATTTGAGAGCAATACTACAGTCTATATTTTTATACCTAATTGCTTTCAATAGGTGGGTTTCACTAAGCATATTATCATGTAGCAAATGGTGGTCAACCTGCAGTTATCAAAGTGAAAAAATAATGATAATTATTTTCATTATACATAGTAGTCTTGTATTTGAGAGTAAATAAATAGAATTGAGAGATGTAGTTTAATTTTCTTGCGCCTATAAGTGTCAACATTTCTGAAGTTGACCACCATCTACTGCCCTGTAAGACGTGGTGAAACCCAGCAATATATATTTGGACTAAGCACTTTCGTGCAACAGATGATGGTCAACAGGTGATTATATGAAATCACTGTAAAAAATAATATAAAGGTAAATTTATAGAATTGACAGATTCAATTTGCCTGCTCCTACAAGATTCAACAGGTCGGAGGTTAAGCACCATCTGCTGCCCTGTGGCCCTCGTACGAGTGCGACGCACGGCTTGAACCAGCTCAACCTTGGTGAGACTGATGAGAGTTGGCGGTCAAACGCGAGCGAGAGTTGCAACTCTCATACACTCTCATTCTCGTTTGACCTGGGCTTATTGTAAGAGCAAACATGGGGAGGAATTTGAGCAAACATCAGTGAATTCTCAAATAATATTCTCATGACAATATCTTCTTTACTTTTCTTCCTTCACTCACTTTGTGATGTCCAAAGTGTCGTTGCAAAGCATCTTGCATAGTTTTCAGTTGTCCTTTTATATCTTCCGTATCAATATCGCTATCATCATCTTCTTCAACCCTCTTCATCTTTCGTTTATTCCTATTTATCTCCTTATATCTCTCTTTCTTCTAATGAAAATCAAAAGCGCACGCATAGCTAGTACGCTTATTGATGACGTCATGATATTGAAAAGGCGAGCGATATTAATGTCACTGGACCCGGCGTGCGCACGGTCGGTGAAACCCTGGTCAAGCGCATGTAAATTCTGCAAATATCGCGAAAATGACGACACATATCTGACTCTAAAATAACACAACGCATTGTACATTTATACACAAATAATTTCTATTTTGAAAAATGTAGCTTTTTAGTTATTCTCAGTGTAATATATTTTCAGATTGTTCGTTCCAATACTCCATGATTAAATATATACATTGTAAATAATTGAATACCATGCACTTAGTATATGATATATTAAGGACGTTTTCCATAACGGTCGGTCATATATTTTTAGTTTTTCACTCATTCATTCATTCCACCATATTCACTTATTTTTACATGAGCCTGTTGTTGATTAAATTAATTATTCTTCTTTGCGGAACCCAATTAAAACCCTAGACCAACTTCATAGTTCAAATAAATCATCGAGTGAACCACTGCCACTTTGTGATGATCTCCGAGTTCGTGACAAACTGTTTTTTAACCTCACATGATTACTGTCTGTTTGATTGTGTCTTTTTGATCTCTCCTTTTCATGGCTTGCTTCTAGGTTGTTGATTAATGCTGATACATTGTTTGCTCTGAAAAACACAACAACATAAGTAAACCTTAAATCAATCGTACATTAGGGACCGTTTGCAGTCGGTCACCCGAAAATTCTGTGGTCCCTCACCATTATGTAATTTTTTTTGTATGACCCACCCTTTGGGTAGTCTTTTATATTTGGTAAACGCCCCCCCCCCCCCCCCCAACAAAAATCAAGGCCTAATAGAATATGCCTGTTTGCCTAGATTTTCATTCAAAATATTACATTTAATGTAATATAACCGTTTTAATAGCATGTATAACGAGCACGTCAAATTGAAATAAGAATTGATTCAATTGCTAAATTTCTTAAGGTTGACCCCCCTTTGGTGCTTTATTTTTTGGGCAGCCCACCCTTGCAATGTCGTTATTTCTTTGGTGACCCCCCCTCGAATTCCACCGCCCCCCCCCATGCCCATAAAAAATGAACGGTCCCTTAGGAAGAAACGCACATACATCACAACCCTTATGCAGTACACTGTATATTATGTATTGAAACGCACAATACATACATCACAACCCTTATATAGTACACTGTATACCGTATTGAATTATGTGCGCAGGGTTTATATATCTCAGGCAAGTTTGTTTATGTTTATTTGCTTATTGTGTTTACCACTCTGAGGTGGACGGAAATCCTTAACAGGTCCGGCAAACCAATTGACAAAGGTTTCCAAGGGTTAGTTAGTTAGGCAAGGTTAATCCCTAAGGGTTGGTTTTTTTAGCGAGGGAGGAAAACAGGAGTACCCGGAGAAAAACCCTCGATGCACGAGAGAGAACCAACCAATCTCAACTCACATGAGTTTATCAAGGACACTGGCGTTACCCAACCTGAGTAAATCTGTACCCTCGACCTGCTGTATAGCCTGCTTAACTCAGAGGAAAGGGGCAGCACGCTAACCGCACCTGCCACCCATATTTCCCTTAAAGGGAGGCTTACTAAAAAGAGAGGACTTACTAAAGAGGGGACCTTATTTGGAGTTGTGAGCTTAAAACTTATGTGACGTTCCAGGGGGAAAGGGGAAGGGAATAAAAAGAGGTGGGCGGACTTAATAATATTATTTCTCTACAAAGGATGGAGGCTTATAAGGAGGGTCATTTGAAAGAAAGGATTTACAGAATATACCTTTGTTTCTTTGCCTTCTGAATTGAAGCTTTCATCTCACCATCAAACTTTTTTAGAAACGAGTTCAATGAATCTTCCGCATTACTTGATGTACTCTTCTTTGTCCTAGAGCTCTCAGATGCTATCCTTGAATGTCCCTCTATATCAATACTAATATCTCCTTGGTTCACCTCGTGTACCCCAGAGTCCACACTCTCTTCGCTATCACATTCCTGGGGTCTGTGTAGCCCGATACCCTTAGATGTCCCTGGGCTATCATCATTAGAGGTGCTCTCTGTTAAGCTGTCATCAAAAGTCAACTTAACTGGTATGCTTAGAGTTTTAAAAATGTGAATATTGTCATTAGTCCAAAGTTTGTTCACCCTTCTGATCTGTTCAACCTGAACAGAAAGTACAAAAAGAGTGTTAACCAAGGCCGATGAGAGCCAGTAAAAGGTCCAGGAAAGATTGGTGAACGCGGTGAGAGTTTTCTCCGTCCCCACCACTGACCTATACTAAATGGACTGAGTGCTCGAGGTCAAAAAGTGTCCTCACCGTTGCTGACGTCATATAGGTCCTCGTATCGATGAAAATTACCGCATATCGATATTTTCCTAATGTTATTTGTGCTCGCGGGCGAATTTGTGTTTTTGAAATTTTTTTTCAATTCTGTGTTGTTGTTTTTTGCAAACTTTGCTGTTTTTGGTAAATATTTACTACCTTCGAGTTGAGAACAACCTTTTCCAAAATAGGAGTATATTTTCCTGTTGCAAGTTTGAAAACAAACATTTTAATTTTAAATAAAACGATGGCTTCGGTATGTTTTTATACACGACCACAACAAGAGCTTCGGGCCATCGATGATTGCGGTATTTATGCTATAGTTTTTCCATAAAATTTGTCGTGTTATGTAAGTATTAACCTTCTGTTGACATGAAAAATTTTTGCCGACAATCTTTCCTGGTATTATACTGAGTAAAAGACTGTTTTTGTGGAGTTTTCTATGGCTATTTGAGATTTTTTTCTAAACATGTACACGGCTTTAATTGAGAGTTGAAAACATACTTGACAGCCCGCCAATTTCATAAAGATTACATTTAGTATAAACTGACTTACTTTCTACAATGATTTTGCAGCAATTTCTTGCCTCAAAAACACAAAATTAACAATGTTTTTTAGTTTGAAACATATAAAAATATAGAACCGAGCCGTTTATCAACGCATTTGTAAGTCAGCGAATTTACGCATGAGAGCAAAGACCTATATGACGTGAGCAGTGGTGAGGACACCGAGCTCCTGATAAAATAGATTGCGCGCTCAGTCCATTTAGTATAGGTCAGTGGTCCCCACTCAACGCTCGCTAGGGATGTGAATGCTGTGCAGTGTTGTGGCTCCACTATCACCAGCAAATTTCTCGCAAAAGGGTTCTCAAATAGTTCGGCATGTTATCGTAGGACAAAAACTTTAGAATAATGCAGTCTTTAACATACTCCTTACATTTAGCTAACATGATATGGATCCTGTTATACCATACCATGTTGGCAATATATCTATTCCAGAAATGTGAAGTATATTCAATGACTTAATACAAGCACACATAAAAGTTTGGGAAGTGATGCAAAAAATGTTAAGTGGTTAGGCTTTACTTTTTGGCCATTTTTTTGGCCATGTCGGATCATTACAGACATTTCTTTATAGTTGCTTACACTGTTGATTTTAAGAGTACTTTAAAACACAATCACTGTGAAATCACTGAGATTTATGTCGATAAATAATATTATGAAATGCTAGAGATCACTAGGTCAATGATTCATAGTCACTGTTCATAGTGCAGACTGTGTTTACTTAGAAATCATTTCTTTAAATACGAACATTTTAAAACATCAGAATAATGTACCATGGACTCAGTATACTCACCGTAACACCGTATTTTATCGCCAATCCTTGAAGTGTATCCGACAACGTAAGATTATGAGTTACTAGCTTATAATCGGCTGAACTTTCCGGGGTTCTAGTCGCACCATAACACGTTCTTGGCCCTTTACGGCTTTGTGATAACGAACTAGTCTCTTGTATGTTTCTATGTTCAGGTTCCATTTGGTTTAAATACCACTTGTTTCAATGAATTCATGCCGATTAAATTTTTCCTCATACATAAATTTTGTCTCTTTCATGTTTTTAATTTCACTAATGATATAAAACAGAAAAGAAGTTCCTATAGGTACTAAAGAACCCTATAGGTACTAAACTCGTATGGAACAGGTAACTAGGGTAAAGATTCCTAGTAAAAAACTCCGAGGTAGTCAAATGCCAAGGTAATATATAAATACCGGCGTTTTTCCCCGGCATAGATCTAGAATTTTCTGCGCAAATTGTTTTATTTCTATTTTCTTTTTTATTTCGTGTATAAATTGATGTTAATGCAAAATTTGTCCAATTTAAGTCTAACTATAGCATATTACTAATTGTTCAATAATATTTTTTCAAACAAAATTTGCAAAAAGACTTCCTTTCGACTTATGGTTACGGTATTGCGACACATAAACACTGGCTAATTAACACTGGCCTAATTATGGTGGTTTTCACGACTGAGGGCACAGTATTCCCCTATCCGGACCGAGCTAAGCCATTAAATAACATTTTTATTTTTAGCGGTCAAAGAAATCAAAGTTGTACTATGAAATTGCAAGAAATTACATAATTTTATTATTTACAAATGACGCGCGTACGTCATCTCACTTCCGTTACAAAAATTTGGAATTCATTAACGGTTACACAATGTCAAAACTGTGGTCAAAACAAGTTCAAATATTTAAAACTATTTAATAGTTTGAGAGTTTAAAACAGCAGGGCGGTGAAACAAGATTAAAAATCTTGTTTTGTTTTGTTTTGCTTGCCCAACGGTCCCGATAGCAGGATACCGGACCGCTCGTTAGCCAATCAAAACGCACCATTTAACTGGATACCGGACCGCAAAAAAATAATAGGTGTTATGATTAGGCTGTTTCTACCCATAAACACCTAATTATCCTTAACTTACTGCTACACATAAACACCTAGTTATGATTACGCTATTGCTACAAATAAACACCTAATTATGTTTACACTATTGCAACACATAAACACCTAATTATGCTAACGCTATTGCTACATATAAACACCTAATTATCTTACGCTATTGCTTAACCATAATTTGGTGTTTATGTATAGCAATAGCTTAACCATATATAAGTGAGGGGTGAGGTATTTTAGGGGTGAGGTATTAATTGGGACGAAAGTCCTGTTCAACATCCCAGTCACGTAGGTTGTCTTGTGATATGTTATGTAAATCATTGCCTTTTGTGAACATTTGTGACGAATTGAATAATAATAATAATAATAATACATTAACCATAAATAGGTGTTTATGTGTAGCAATAGCGTAACCATAAACAACTACTTATGCTTTGGTGTTTATGTGTAGCAATAGCTTAACCATAAATAGGTGTTTATGCAGTGTAGCAATAGATTAACCATAAATAGGTGTTTATGTATAGCAATAGCGTAATCATAAACACTTAGTTATGCTTAGGTGTTTATGTGTAGCAATAGCTTAACCATAAATAGGTGTTTATGATCAGGCTATTGCTATACATAAACACCTATTTATGGTTAATCTATTGCTACACATCAACACCTATTTATGGTTAAGCTATTGCTATACATAAACACCCAATTATGGTTAAGCTATTGCTACACATAAACACCTAAGCATAACTAGGTGTTTATGATTACGCTATTGCTACAGATAAACACCTATTTATGGTTAATCTATTGCTACACATAAACACCTAAGCATAACTAGGTGATTATGATTACGCTATTGCTACAGATAAACACCTATTTATGGTTAAGCTATTCCTACACATAAACACAAAGCATAACTAGGTGTTTATGATTACGCTATTGCTACACATAAACACTTACTTATGCATACGCGATTGCTACACATAAACACCTATTTATGACTGATTTATTGCTACACATAAACACTTAATTATGGTTGACCTATTGCTACACATAAACACGTAATTACGATTAGTACTAATATTCCAATCAGTTGTGGAATCTAAGGCCTAACTATATCTTAGTCCTAATGTTCCAATTTTTGGAATCTTAGGCCTAACTATATATTAGTCCTAAGATTCCAATCTGTGGAATCTTAGGCCTAACTATATCTTAGTCCAAAGATTCCAATTTGTGGGATCTTAGGCCTAACTATATCTTAGTCCTAAGATTCCAATCTGTGGAATCTTAGGCCTAACTATATCTCAGTCCTAAGATTCCAATCTGTGGAATATTAGGCCTAACTATATCTTAGTCCTAAGATTTCAATTTGTGGAATATTAGGCCTAACTATATCTTAATCGTAAGGTTCCAATCTGTGGAATCTTAGGCCTAACTATATCTTAGTCCTAAGATTCCATTTTGTGGAATCTTAGGCCTAACTATATCTTAGTCTTAAGATTCCAATCTGTGGAAGTTAGGCCAAACTATATCTTAGTCCTAAGATTCCAATTTGTGGAATCTTAGGCCTAACTATATATTAGTCCTAAGATTCCAATTTGTGAAATCTTAGGCCTAATTATATCTTAGTCCTAAGATTCCAATTTGTGGAATCTTAGGCCTAACTATATCTTAGTCCTAAGATTCCAATTTGCGGAATCTTAGGCCTAACTATATATTAGTCCTAAAATTCCAATTTGTGGAATCTTAGGCCTAACTATATCTTAGTCCTAAGATTCCAATTTGTAGAATCTTAGTCCTAACTATATCTTAGTCCTAAGATTCCAATTTGTGGGATCTTAGGACTAACTATATCTTAGTCCTAAGATTCCAATCTGTGGAATCTTTGGCCTAACTATATCTTAGTCCTTAGCAACTATATCTTAGTCCTAAGATTGCATTTTGTCAGTGGAATCTTAGGCCTAACTATA
Organism: Trachythela sp. YZ-2020; assembly: GCA_016169945.1. NCBI lineage: Eukaryota > Metazoa > Cnidaria > Anthozoa > Malacalcyonacea > Clavulariidae > Trachythela > Trachythela sp. YZ-2020. The sequence goes on from JADLSH010000389.1 coordinate 7,582,315, forward strand.
TCTTAGTCTTAAGATTCCAATTTGTGGAATCTTAGGCCTAACTATATATTAGTCCTAAGATTCCAATTTGTGGAATCTTAGGCCTAACTATATCTTAGTTCTAAGATTCCAAGTCCTAAGATTCCAATTTGTGGAATCTTAGGCCTAACTATATCTTAGTCCTAACATTCCAATTTGCGGAATCTTAGGCCTAAATATATCTTAGTCTTAAGATTCCAATTTGTAGAATCTTAGGCCAAACTATATCTTAGTCCTAAGATTCCAATTTGTGGAATCTTAGGCCTAACTATATCTTAGTCCTAAGATTCCAATTTGTGAAATCTTAGGCCTAACTATATCTTAGCCCTAAGATTCCAATTTGTGGAATCTTAGGCCTAACTATATCTTAGTCCTAAGATTCCAATTTGCGGAATCTTAGGCCTAACTATATCTTAGTCCTAAGATTCCAGTTTGCGGAATCTTAGGCCTAACTATATCTTAGTCCTAATATTCCAATTTGTAGAATCTTAGTCCTAACTATATCTTAGTCCTAAGATTCCAATTTGTGGAATCTTAGGCCTAACTATATCTTAGTCCTAAGATTCCAATCTGTGGAATCTTTGGCCTAACTATATCTTAGTCCTTAGGCCTAACTATATCTTAGTCCTAAGATTCCAATTTGTAGAATCTTAGGCTTAAATATATCTTAGTCCTAAGATTCCAATTTGTGGAATCTTAGGCCTAACTATATATTAGTCCTAAGATTCCAATTTGTGGAATCTTAGGCCTAACTATATCTTAGTTCTAAGATTCCAAGTCCTAAGATTCCAATTTGTGGAATCTTAGGCCTAACTATATCTTAGTCCTAACATTCCAATTTGCGGAATCTTAGGCCTAACTATATCTTAGTCCTAAGATTCCAATTTGTAGAATCTTAGGCCTAACTATATCTTAGTCCTAAGATTCCAATTTGTGGGATCTTAGGCCTAACTATATCTTAGTCCTAAGATTCCAGTTTGTGGAATCTTAGGCCTAACTATATCTTAGCCCTAAGATTCCAATTTGGGGAGTCTTAGGCCTAACTATATCTTAGTCCTAAGATTCCAATCCGTGGAATCTTAGGCCTAACTATATCTTAGTCCTAAGATTCCAGTTTGCGGAATCTTAGGCCTAACTATATCTTAGTCCTAATATTCCAATTTGTGGAATCTTAGGCCTAACTATATCTTAGTCCTAAGATTCCAATTTGTGGAATCTTAGGCCTAACTATATCTTAGTCCTGAGATTCAAATCTGTGGAATCTTAGGCCTAACTATATCTTAGTCCTAATATTCCAATTTGTGGAATCTTCTATAGGCCTAACTATATCTTAGTCCTAAGATTCAAATCTGTGGAATCTTAGGCCTAACTATATCTTAGTCCTAATGTTCCAATTTAGTAATATTCCGCAAATTGGAACATTAGGACTAAGGGAAAAAACGAAATAAAATAAAAAAACGACAAAAATCAAAATAAAATTAAAAAAAATAAAAAATAAAAAAAAACGGGAAAAAACGAAATAAAAATAAAAAAACGGAAAAAAATAAAAACACGAAAAAAACCCAAATAAAATAAAAAAACGCGAAAAAAACGAAATAAAAATGAAATAAAAAAACGCGAAAAAAACGAAATAAAAATAAAAAAAAACGAAAAAAAGAACGAAATAAAAATAAAAAAAAACGAAAAAAAGAACGAAAAAAAATAAAAAAAACGAAATAAAATAAAAAAACGGAAAAAAAAACGGAAAATAAAAATAAAAAAAACGAAAAAAAAATAAAAAACACGAAAAAAAACCGATGAAATAAAAAAACGCGAAAAAAACGAAATAAAAATAAAAAAAACGAAAAAAAACAACGAAATAAAATAAAAAAAAACGAAAAGAAAACGAAATAAAATAAAAAACACGAAAAAAAGAACGAAAAAAAATAAAAAAACGCGAAAAAAAACGAAATAAAACTACAAAAAACTAAAAGAAAAACTAAAAAAAACGGAAAAAATTAAAAAAAAGGGAAAAAACGAAATAAAAATTAAAAAAACGCGAAAAAAAACGAAATAAAAATAAAAAAAATAAAAAAAGATAAAAAACACGGAAAAAAAACCGGAAAAAAAACGAAATACAAATAAAAAAACCCAAATAAAATATAAAAAAAACGGTAAAAAACGAAATAAAAATAAAAAAAAACGAAAAAAAGAACGAAAAAAACGAAATAAAAAAAAAAACACAAAAAAAAACGGATAAAAATAAAAAAAAAAGAAAAAAAATAAAAAAAAACCGGTAAAAAACCAAATAAAAATAAAAAACTAAAAAAAAAACGTAATAAAATAAAAAACATGAAAAAAAACGGGAAAAAATTTAAAAACGCGAAAAAAACGAAATAAAACTACATAAAACTAAAAAAAAAAAAACGGAAAAAAATGGGAAAAAACGAAATAAAAATAAAAAAAACGCGAAAAAAAAAGAAATAAAAATAAAAAAAACGAAAAAAAGAACGAAAAAAACGAAACACGAAAAAACCCCGGAAAAAAATAAAAAAAACGGATAAAAAAAAAAAGCGACGATTCCACTTTGTGGAATCTTAGGCCTGACTATATCTTAGTCCTAATATTCCAATTTGTGGAGTCTTAGGCCTAACTATATCTTAGTCCTAAGATTCCACACGGAATTGGCGACCGATGTGACCGATACGACCCATGCGACCGATGCAAGCCATGCGACCCATGCGACCCATGCGACCCATGCGATCGATGCGACCGATGCGACCCATGCGACCCATGCGACCCATGCGATCGATGCGACCCATGTGATCAATGCGACCCATGCGACCCATGCGATCGATGCGACCCATGCGACCGATGCGATCGATGCGACCCATGCGATCGATGCGACCCATGCGACCGATGCGATCGATGCGACCCATGCGACCCATGCGATCGATGCGACCCATGCGACCGATGCGATCGATGCGACCCATGCGACCCATGCGATCGATGCGACCCATGCGACCGATGCGATCGATGCGACCCATGCGACCCATGCGATCGATGCGACCCATGCGACCGATGCGATCGATGCGACCCATGCGACCCATGCGATCGATGCGACCCATGCGATCAATGCGACCCATGCGACCCATGCGATCGATGCGACCCATGCGACCGATGCGATCGATGCGACCCATGCGACCCATGCGATCGATGCGACCCATGCGACCGATGCGATCGATGCGACCCATGCGACCCATGCGATCGATGCGACCCATGCGACCGATGCGATCGATGCGACCCATGCGACCGATGCGACCCATGCGACCGATGCGACCCATGCGACCCATGCGACCGATGCGACCCATGCGACCGATGCGACCCATGCGACCCATGCGACCGATGCGACCCATGCGACCCATGCGACCGGTGCGACCCATGCGACCCATGCGACCCATGCGACCGATGCAACCCATGCGACCGATGCGACCCATGCGACCCATGCGACCGATGCGACCCATGCGACCCATGCGACCGGTGCGACCCATGCGACCGATGCGACCCATGCGACCGATGCGACCCATGCGACCCATGCGACCGGTGCGACCCATGCGACCGATGCGACCCATGCGACCCATAATAATAATATATAAAGATTTATACAGCGCTTAAATTATATAAAATATTCCAAAGCGCTTTACAACAATGAAGTTCTACTATATACAAGCAGCTAAAATATTAAGAATTAAGGTATAAGTGTCTATAAATCTAAAAGTTAGAATCGAAAGCTTTCTTAAAAAGGAAAGTCTTTAATTGAGATTTAAAACAGTCAATTGTTTTACTATTTCTAATACCATAAGGTAGCATGTTCCAAATTGACGGAGCTGCATGCACAAATGCTCGATCACCAAGAGTCTTGGCTCTAGTTTTTGGGATAAAAAGTAGTCCCTGATCATCAGATCTCAGTTGGTAACAGCAGTTCGGTTTTTCTAACAACAGTTCCATAATGTAGCCTGGCGCCATCCCATGGAGAGCTTTATATACCAGGAGTGCAATTTTAAAATCAACACGAAACTTAACAGGCAGCCAGTGAAGGTGCATCAGGACAGGGGTAATATGAGCGCATCTTGGTATAAGACACGTCACTCTAGCAGCGGCATTGAGAACTCGTTGAAGACGCTGAAGTTGGTATTGGGGAATGCCGACCAGGAGAGAATTGCAGTAGTCCAAGTGTGACGTCACAAAGGCATGTACGAGCGTTTTAGTTGATTCGATGGAGAGGAACTTCCTTATTTGTCGAATGTTGTACAAGCCCCTAAATGCTTTGCTGCAAACCTTGCCCACATGGACATTCATAGACATATGTTCGTCAAACCACGAACCTAAATTTCGGACTTCTTGTACAGGTTTTATATCAGCATCACCAACTTCAATCGAGTCGATTGTAACCTTAGACAGCTGCTGGCGAGTTCCAATTATCAAGAATTCCGTTTTAGTGTCGTTAAACATTAATTTATGTGAAACTAACCAAGCACGAACTTCGACGATGCAATTATTAATAGTTTGAATAGCTTGATCTTGGACAACGGGTGACTCAGGACGGAAAGATAAATAAAGTTGAGTGTCATCTGCATACCCATGGGAAGAAGGTAGATGCCTGTTAATAATCTGGAACAGTTGAGACACGTATAATAGGAAAAGGACCGGTCCAAGACAGCTTCCTTGTGGAACTCCACAGTTCAGCGGAAAATTGGCGGAAAACTTTTGCTTAATATTAATACGCTGCTTTCTACAGGAGAGAAACGACTTAATCCACTTTAAGGCATTTCCGATCACACCAAATTCTAACTTCAATATATCCGTCAGAATTTCATGATCAATGGTGTCAAAGGCGGCACTCAAATCCAAGAGCACTAAAAGAGTTACTTTCTGTTGGTCCATGTTCATAAGGATATCATTGTGGACTCTTAGGAGAGCCGTTTCGGTAGAGTGGAATTGACGATATGACGATTGGTTGTTAGGAAGAGGAGCATTATCAGCACAATGCTCAAATAACTGGCTAACAACTGCTTTTTCCGTAGCTTTAGAAACGAATGACAGGTTACTGACGGGCCTGAAGTTCTCAAAGACTAGATCAAGACCGTATTTTTTAGAATTGGAATAAGAATGGCAACTTTCCATGCTTCTGGGACGTGACCTTCACTTAACGACAAGTTGATCATTTTCATAATGACAGGTGTTAACTCACTGGCACATAATTTCAGCAACCATGTTGGAATAGGATCAAGGTTACATGTTGCATTCGACGACTTCATGATTATGTTATGGACTTCTTCTTCTGACAGGAGCTTAAATGAATCTAATTTGATATCAGGTAAACGATAATCTACTAATGGTGGGTCTACTACAACGTTTTCAATGTCATTTCTAATTAGCTCAATCTTTCGACAGAAATATTTTCCGAACTCATCAGCCAGTTTACGTGAATCATCATGTGGAGGCAAGGAGTTTTCTTGAGGTGTGTTGCAAAGTGAAGACACAACCTTAAAAGTTTTCTTGAGTCTCCCGAACATTGATCGATAAGATCAGAATAGTATTTGTGTCTAGCATTTTTCAAACTGGCAGCATACTTGTTACGCGCTTGGCGATAAGCGTCTTTATCATTTTGGCAATTTGATCGTAGCATTACTTTCTCCAGTTTTCTGCGTTTGGCCTTAATACGTTTAAGTTCTTCACTGAACCATGGCACTCTTGGTCTGACAACCACTACCTTTCTTTGTAAAGGGGCATGTTTCTCCAAAATATGTGATAGCGTATTATCATAATGTTTCACCAGATCATCTAGATTGGAGCATGGGTCATTACACAGTTTGGAATCAGTGATGTCAGCTTTGAAGGCCTGAAGATTCAAATGATTTGTCTTACGAAACTGAATTTCCTTTGTCACAAAATTCGGGCGAGGAAAAGAGAGGTTGCATTCAACAAAACAATGATCTGACAAAAGAAAGTAGTCTTGACTAGGTGGATATTAATGTCATTGGACGATCTCGAAATTAGAAGATCCAGGGTATGCCCAGACGAGTGAGTTGGTACAGTAACATGTTGTAATAAGCCAAAAGTTTCCAATAAATCAGTAAATGTTTTCGCGTCAGTATCAGACGGATCATCGAGATGAAAATTAAAGTCACCGGAGATTACTAATACTTCTGTACACATAACAATGCTCTCAAGTAAGTTGGAGAATTCTTCGAAGAAAACGCCTGAAGAAACAGGGTGAGTTTGTGAATAAGGTGGACGATAGACTGCTAATGTTTTAATCGTACGGTTGAGTAAAGTCAAGTTCCATTCAGAGTATTCAAAGATCGTTTTCACCTCCGTCAATTAAAGTAACTTTAAAATTGGTATTAAACATAATACCAGTGCCTCCACCCATTCTGTTAGATTGTCTAGGAAGGTTTTTAAAAGAGTAACCAGGGGGAGAAAGCGCGGCTATGCTAACAGTGTCAACGTCTTTTAACCAGGTCTCTGTCACAATACACACATCAATATTGTTACTCAAAACATGATCAACGATTTCGGCTGTTTTGTTTTTAAGAGATCTCGCATTTACATTGGCGAAACGTAGGAATTTTGTATGAGAATCTGAATTTAAGTTAGTTCTATGTACAGACACGCAGACACAGTTTGAAGGGTTATGAGTACGAGCACGGCGACAACGACCATTACGCGGATGTCTATCAGTACTCAGTATCCTGTTGTTTGTACTGACATCAATGGAGGGGGGTATGGAAAAGGTTGGGATGTGGGATGGTATATTGGGGACCGAAATGGAGGAAATAATGGGATTCACAGGAAAAGGGGAGTAATGAAAACTGGGTGAAGAGACAGCTTTGTCCATTATCTTATAGGAGGGTCGTTGGATGTTATTATAAAATTGAGGTTTCTGATGTAGGAAGTCACAATTATTGCCTTTTTTACAGAATTTTCTTTTCCTCAGGAATGGACACGGGGTTAAATGTTTTGGGCGTTTAGGTGTCGCTCGATTAAAACGTCAGTACCTAATCGAGATGTGCTGGTATTAAATTCACCCGTTGTTGACTTAGTTTTACTGGCTTTATTTAGATTAGTAGCTTCAGTTAGTGTGCAGCTTTTTACGAGATCGGTATTCGAGACGCTAGGTTGATCCTTAACAATAAGAACTGACTCATTATGTATATCAGTTTCATTATGGAATATATTTATAATGTCTTCAGTTGACTGATTTAAGTCGGAGTTTAGAACGCTAGGCCGGTCACTTGCTATATTCCTAAACTCGTCGTAGATATTAAATTCATTGAATGAAGTTGGTCAATGGTATGGGAGGTGTATATGTTAGGGTCAATTAGCGGATCCTTATCAGTAGTTGTAGGGTCATTAAAGGTGGTAATTTTCATACTATTAGTAGGACTGTTGGTCATAGGATTGATATTCATTACTTTGAATGTTGAATTCCCAAAGGACAGCAAGCTTGACGCAAGGAGCAAATTTGCTTCGCTAAGTCTACATATCTCGCTGTCTTGCTTGCGAATAACAGACTCAAAGTCTTTTGTTTAGATCGCATAGAGTTAATTTCAGTTATTAGATCACTTGTAATGTCCACTAGGGTAGCAATATCTGCTTTCAAGCCATCAAACTGCGATACAGATGGTTCAGTCAGCTCATTAACACTACTACAAACCTCTTTCGTTGATGCTTCGCATGAGGAATTTACATCTTTCGGGTCCTGATTTATCAAGCTTTCGAACTTCAACTTTAGATTCTCTTCAGCATCATCACTCTGTATAACCAGCTTTTTCGAACGAGGACCGCGCCATTTAATCATGTATTCCCCTTCTCCTTCGCTTTTGAAAACTTTAACGTCGCCTCCAGGGGATTTCCACTTGCCTTTCAAGTTTAATGCTTCTAGAACAAACCTTTCTAATTCCTCAAAGGTTTTAAGCCATAAATATGTTCCACTGTCGTAAGATAGACCGTTAAGATAATTCATAGTTGGTTAAAAACGAAGATTTTATTAAAAATATAAAAATATAGCGGAGCGAGAAACACACGTCCACAGGTCACGCTAAGATTGTATATATCTTATATATACGTGCGACCCATGCGACCGATGCGACCCATGCGACCGATGCGACCCATGCGACCGATGCGACCCATGCGACCCATACGACCGATGCGACCCATGCGACCCATGCGACCGATGCGACCCATGCGACCCATGCGACCGATGCAACCCATGCGACCGATGCGACCCATGCGACCCATGCGACCGATGCGACCCATGCGACCCATGCGACCGGTGCGACCCATGCGACCGATGCGACCCATGCGACCCATGCGACCGGTGCGACCCATGCGACCGATGCGACCCATGCGACCGATGCGACCCATGCGACCCATGCGACCGGTGCGACCCATGCGACCGATGCGACCCATGCGACCCATGCGACCGGTGCGACCCATGCGACCGATGCGACCCATGCGACCCATGCGACCGATGCGACCGATGCGACCCATGCGACCCATGCGACCGATGCGACCCATGCGACCGATGCGATCGATGCGACCGATGCGATCGATGCGACCCATGCGATCGATGCGACCCATGCGATCGATGCGACCCATGCGATCGATGCGACCCATGCGATCGATGCGTCCCATGCGATCGATGCGTCCCATGCGATCGATGCGACCCATGCGATCGATGCGACCCATGCGATCGATGCGACCGATGCGATCGATGCGACCCATGCGATCGATGCGACCCATGCGATCGATGCGATCGATGCGACCGATGCGTCCCATGCGACCCATGCGACCGATGCGACCCATGCGACCGATGCGTCCCATGCGATCGATGCGTCCCATGCGATCGATGCGTCCCATGCGATCGATGCGACCCATGCGACCGATGCGTCCCATGCGATCGATGCGATCGATGCGACCGATGCGTCCCATGCGACCCATGCGACCGATGCGACCCATGCGACCGATGCGTCCCATGCGATCGATGCGATCGATGCGACCGATGCGTCCCATGCGACCCATGCGACCGATGCGACCCATGCGACCGATGCGTCCCATGCGATCGATGCGACCCATGCGACCGATGCGTCCCATGCGACCCATGCGACCGATGCGACCCATGCGACCGATGCGATCGATGCGACCCATGCGATCGATGCGTCCCATGCGATCGATGCGATCGATGCGACCCATGCGATCGATGCGACCCATGCGATCGATGTGTCCCATGCGATCGATGCGTCCCATGCGATCGATGCGACCCATGCGACCGATGCGTCCCATGCGACCCATGCGACCGATGCGACCCATGCGACCGATGCGATCGATGCGACCCATGCGATCGATGCGTCCCATGCGATCGATGCGACCCATGCGATCGATGCGACCCATGCGATCGATGCGACCCATGCGATCGATGCGTCCCATGCGATCGATGCGTCCCATGCGATCGATGCGACCCATGCGATCGATGCGTCCCATGCGATCGATGCGACCGATGCGATCGATGCGACCCATGCGATCGATGCGACCCATGCGATCGATGCGTCCCATGCGATCGATGCGACCCATGCGACCGATGCAACCCATGCGACCGATGCGACCCATGCGACCCATGCGACCGATGCGACCCATGCGACCCATGCGACCGGTGCGACCCATGCGACCGATGCGACCCATGCGACCGATGCGACCCATGCGACCCATGCGACCGGTGCGACCCATGCGACCGATGCGACCCATGCGACCCATAATAATAATATATAAAGATTTATACAGCGCTTAAATTATATAAAATATTCCAAAGCGCTTTACAACAATGAAGTTCTACTATATACAAGCAGCTAAAATATTAAGAATTAAGGTATAAGTGTCTATAAATCTAAAAGTTAGAATCGAAAGCTTTCTTAAAAAGGAAAGTCTTTAATTGAGATTTAAAACAGTCAATTGTTTTACTATTTCTAATACCATAAGGTAGCATGTTCCAAATTGACGGAGCTGCATGCACAAATGCTCGATCACCAAGAGTCTTGGCTCTAGTTTTGGGATAAAAAGTAGTCCCTGATCATCAGATCTCAGTTGGTAACAGCAGTTCGGTTTTTCTAACAACAGTTCCATAATGTAGCCTGGCGCCATCCCATGGAGAGCTTTATATACCAGGAGTGCAATTTTAAAATCAACACGAAACTTAACAGGCAGCCAGTGAAGGTGCATCAGGACAGGGGTAATATGAGCGCATCTTGGTATAAGACACGTCACTCTAGCAGCGGCATTGAGAACTCGTTGAAGACGCTGAAGTTGGTATTGGGGAATGCCGACCAGGAGAGAATTGCAGTAGTCCAAGTGTGACGTCACAAAGGCATGTACGAGCGTTTTAGTTGATTCGATGGAGAGGAACTTCCTTATTTGTCGAATGTTGTACAAGCCCTAAATGCTTTGCTGCAAACCTTGCCCACATGGACATTCATAGACATATGTTCGTCAAACCACGAACCTAAATTTCGGACTTCTTGTACAGGTTTATATCAGCATCACCAACTTCAATCGAGTCGATTGTAACCTTAGACAGCTGCTGGCGAGTTCCAATTATCAAGAATTCCGTTTTAGTGTCGTTAAACATTAATTTATGTGAAACTAACCAAGCACGAACTTCGACGATGCAATTATTAATAGTTTGAATAGCTTGATCTTGGACAACGGGTGACTCAGGACGGAAAGATAAATAAAGTTGAGTGTCATCTGCATACCCATGGGAAGAAGGTAGATGCCTGTTAATAATCTGGAACAGTTGAGACACGTATAATAGGAAAAGGACCGGTCCAAGACAGCTTCCTTGTGGAACTCCACAGTTCAGCGGAAAATTGGCGGAAAACTTTTGCTTAATATTAATACGCTGCTTTCTACAGGAGAGAAACGACTTAATCCACTTTAAGGCATTTCCGATCACACCAAATTCTAACTTCAATATATCCGTCAGAATTTCATGATCAATGGTGTCAAAGGCGGCACTCAAATCCAAGAGCACTAAAGAGTTACTTTCTGTTGGTCCATGTTCATAAGGATATCATTGTGGACTCTTAGGAGAGCCGTTTCGGTAGAGTGGAATTGACGATATGACGATTGGTTGTTAGGAAGAGGAGCATTATCAGCACAATGCTCAAATAACTGGCTAACAACTGCTTTTTCCGTAGCTTTAGAAACGAATGACAGGTTACTGACGGGCCTGAAGTTCTCAAAGACTAGATCAAGACCGTATTTTTTTAGAATTGGAATAAGAATGGCAACTTTCCATGCTTCTGGGACGTGACCTTCACTTAACGACAAGTTGATCATTTTCATAATGACAGGTGTTAACTCACTGGCACATAATTTCAGCAACCATGTTGGAATAGGATCAAGGTTACATGTTGCATTCGACGACTTCATGATTATGTTATGGACTTCTTCTTCTGACAGGAGCTTAAATGAATCTAATTTGATATCAGGTAAACGATAATCTACTAATGGTGGGTCTACTACAACGTTTTCAATGTCATTTCTAATTAGCTCAATCTTTCGACAGAAATATTTTCCGAACTCATCAGCCAGTTTACGTGAATCATCATGTGGAGGCAAGGAGTTTTCTTGAGGTGTGTTGCAAAGTGAAGACACAACCTTAAAAAGTTTTCTTGAGTCTCCCGAACATTGATCGATAAGATCAGAATAGTATTTGTGTCTAGCATTTTTCAAACTGGCAGCATACTTGTTACGCGCTTGGCGATAAGCGTCTTTATCATTTTGGCAATTTGATCGTAGCATTACTTTCTCCAGTTTTCTGCGTTTGGCCTTAATACGTTTAAGTTCTTCACTGAACCATGGCACTCTTGGTCTGACAACCACTACCTTTCTTTGTAAAGGGGCATGTTTCTCCAAAATATGTGATAGCGTATTATCATAATGTTTCACCAGATCATCTAGATTGGAGCATGGGTCATTACACAGTTTGGAATCAGTGATGTCAGCTTTGAAGGCCTGAAGATTCAAATGATTTGTCTTACGAAACTGAATTTCCTTTGTCACAAAATTCGGGCGAGGAAAAGAGAGGTTGCATTCAACAAAACAATGATCTGACAAACAGAAAGTAGTCTTGACTAGGTGGATATTAATGTCATTGGACGATCTCGAAATTAGAAGATCCAGGGTATGCCCAGACGAGTGAGTTGGTACAGTAACATGTTGTAATAAGCCAAAAGTTTCCAATAAATCAGTAAATGTTTTCGCGTCAGTATCAGACGGATCATCGAGATGAAAATTAAAGTCACCGGAGATTACTAATACTTCTGTACACATAACAATGCTCTCAAGTAAGTTGGAGAATTCTTCGAAGAAAACGCCTGAAGAAACAGGGTGAGTTTGTGAATAAGGTGGACGATAGACTGCTAATGTTTTAATCGTACGGTTGAGTAAAGTCAAGTTCCATTCAGAGTATTCAAAAGATCGTTTTCACCTCCGTCAATTAAAGTAACTTTAAAATTGGTATTAAACATAATACCAGTGCCTCCACCCATTCTGTTAGATTGTCTAGGAAGGTTTTAAAGAGTAACCAGGGGGAGAAAGCGCGGCTATGCTAACAGTGTCAACGTCTTTTAACCAGGTCTCTGTCACAATACACACATCAATATTGTTACTCAAAACATGATCAACGATTTCGGCTGTTTTGTTTTTAAGAGATCTCGCATTTACATTGGCGAAACGTAGGAATTTTGTATGAGAATCTGAATTTAAGTTAGTTCTATGTACAGACACGCAGACACAGTTTGAAGGGTTATGAGTACGAGCACGGCGACAACGACCATTACGCGGATGTCTATCAGTACTCAGTATCCTGTTGTTTGTACTGACATCAATGGAGGGTATGGAAAAGGTTGGGATGTGGGATGGTATATTGGGGACCGAAATGGAGGAAATAATAGGGATTCACAGGAAAAGGAGTAATGAAAACTGGGTGAAGAGACAGCTTTGTCCATTATCTTATAGGAGGGTCGTTGGATGTTATTATAAAATTGAGGTTTCTGATGTAGGAAGTCACAATTATTGCCTTTTGGACAGAATTTTCTTTTCCTCAGGAATGGACACGGGGTTAAATGTTTTGGGCGTTTAGGTGTCGCTCGATTAAAACGTCCAGTACCTAATCGAGATGTGCTGGTATTAAATTCACCCGTTGTTGACTTAGTTTTACTGGCTTTATTTAGATTAGTAGCTTCAGTTAGTGTGCAGCTTTTTACGAGATCGGTATTCGAGACGCTAGGTTGATCCTTAACAATAAGAACTGACTCATTATGTATATCAGTTTCATTATGGAATATATTTATAATGTCTTCAGTTGACTGATTTAAGTCGGAGTTTAGAACGCTAGGCCGGTCACTTGCTATATTCCTAAACTCGTCGTAGATATTAAATTCATTGAATGAAGTTGGTCAATGGTATGGGAGGTGTATATGTTAGGGTCAATTAGCGGATCCTTATCAGTAGTTGTAGGGTCATTAAAGGTGGTAATTTTCATACTATTAGTAGGACTGTTGGTCATAGGATTGATATTCATTACTTTGAATGTTGAATTCCCAAGGGACAGCAAGCTTGACGCAAGGAGCAAATTTGCTTCGCTAAGTCTACATATCTCGCTGTCTTGCTTGCGAATAACAGACTCAAAGTCTTTTTGTTTAGATCGCATAGAGTTAATTTCAGTTATTAGATCACTTGTAATGTCCACTAGGGTAGCAATATCTGCTTTCAAGCCATCAAACTGCGATACAGATGGTTCAGTCAGCTCATTAACACTACTACAAACCTCTTTCGTTGATGCTTCGCATGAGGAATTTACATCTTTCGGGTCCTGATTTATCAAGCTTTCGAACTTCAACTTTAGATTCTCTTCAGCATCATCACTCTGTATAACCAGCTTTTTCGAACGAGGACCGCGCCATTTAATCATGTATTCCCCTTCTCCTTCGCTTTTGAAAACTTTAACGTCGCCTCCAGGGGATTTCCACTTGCCTTTCAAGTTTAATGCTTCTAGAACAAACCTTTCTAATTCCTCAAAGGTTTTAAGCCATAAATATGTTCCACTGTCGTAAGATAGACCGTTAAGATAATTCATAGTTGGTTAAAAACGAAGATTTTATTAAAAATATAAAAATATGGCGGGCGAAACACACGTCCACAGGTCACGCTAAGATTGTATATATCTTATATACGTGCGACCCATGCCACCCATGCCACCGATGCGACCCATGCGACCCATGCGACCGATGCGACCGATGCGACCGATGCGACCCATGCGACCCATGCGACCGATGCGACCCATGCGACCCATGCGACCGATGCAACCCATGCGACCGATGCGACCCATGCGACCCATGCGACCGATGCGACCCATGCGACCCATGCGACCGGTGCGACCCATGCGACCGATGCGACCCATGCGACCCATGCGACCGGTGCGACCCATGCGACCGATGCGACCCATGCGACCGATGCGACCCATGCGACCCATGCGACCGGTGCGACCCATGCGACCGATGCGACCCATGCGACCCATGCGACCGATGCGACCCATGCGACCGATGCGACCCATGCGACCCATGCGACCGATGCGACCGATGCGACCCATGCGACCCATGCGACCGATGCGACCCATGCGACCGATGCGATCGATGCGACCGATGCGATCGATGCGACCCATGCGATCGATGCGACCCATGCGATCGATGCGACCCATGCGATCGATGCGACCCATGCGATCGATGCGTCCCATGCGATCGATGCGTCCCATGCGATCGATGCGACCCATGCGATCGATGCGACCCATGCGATCGATGCGACCGATGCGATCGATGCGACCCATGCGATCGATGCGACCCATGCGATCGATGCGATCGATGCGACCGATGCGTCCCATGCGACCCATGCGACCGATGCGACCCATGCGACCGATGCGTCCCAAGCGATCGATGCGTCCCATGCGATCGATGCGTCCCATGCGATCGATGCGACCCATGCGACCGATGCGTCCCATGCGATCGATGCGATCGATGCGACCGATGCGTCCCATGCGACCCATGCGACCGATGCGACCCATGCGACCGATGCGTCCCATGCGATCGATGCGATCGATGCGACCGATGCGTCCCATGCGACCCATGCGACCGATGCGACCCATGCGACCGATGCGTCCCATGCGATCGATGCGACCCATGCGACCGATGCGTCCCATGCGACCCATGCGACCGATGCGACCCATGCGACCGATGCGATCGATGCGACCCATGCGATCGATGCGTCCCATGCGATCGATGCGATCGATGCGACCCATGCGATCGATGCGACCCATGCGATCGATGCGTCCCATGCGATCGATGCGTCCCATGCGATCGATGCGACCCATGCGACCGATGCGTCCCATGCGACCCATGCGACCGATGCGACCCATGCGACCGATGCGATCGATGCGACCCATGCGATCGATGCGTCCCATGCGATCGATGCGACCCATGCGATCGATGCGACCCATGCGATCGATGCGACCCATGCGATCGATGCGTCCCATGCGATCGATGCGTCCCATGCGATCGATGCGACCCATGCGATCGATGCGTCCCATGCGATCGATGCGACCGATGCGATCGATGCGACCCATGCGATCGATGCGACCCATGCGATCGATGCGTCCCATGCGATCGATGCGACCCATGCGATCGATGCGACCGATGCGATCGATGCGACCCATGCGACCGATGCGTCCCATGTGATCGATGCGACCCATGTGATCGATGCGACCCATGCGATCGATGCGTCCCATGCGATCGATGCGACCCATGCGATCGATGCGACCCATGCGACCCATGCGATCGATGCGTCCCATGCGATCGATGCGACCCATGCGATCGATGCGATCGATGCGACCCATGCGATCGATGCGACCGATGCGATCGATGCGACCCATGCGACCGATGCGTCCCATGTGATCGATGCGACCCATGTGATCGATGCGACCCATGCGACCGATGCGTCCCATGCGATCGATGCGACCCATGCGATCGATGCGACCCATGCGACCCATGCGATCGATGCGTCCCATGCGATCGATGCGACCCATGCGATCGATGCGACCCATGCGATCGATGCGTCCCATGCGATCGATGCGTCCCATGCGATCGATGCGACCCATGCGATCGATGCGACCCATGCGATCGATGCGACCCATGCGATCGATGCGTCCCATGCGATCGATGCGTCCCATGCGACCCATGCGATCGATGCGACCCATGCGATCGATGCGACCGATGCGACCCATGCGATCGATGCGACCCATGCGATCGATGCGACTCATGCGATCGATGCGACTCATGCGATCGATGCGTCCCATGCGACCCAGCAAGAGCACGTTGGCCTGCACGTTGGCAGATATTATTGTGTGTTGGCGTATCGAACCCTCTATCAGTTATAAACTTTTTTCTCCTCTTTATCATTGAATATAGCCACCTGAATACATCTCTGTCTCATTTATATACCCCTCAGTTGTTTGTGATAAAGAAATTTTTTTTGTCACTTTTTTTTCGAAAGGTCTTGATTCAAATAATAAAAGTACTAAAAGTACTAAACTCGTATGGTATGAAATCCCTGGTAAAAAACTCCGAGGTATTCAAGTGCCGGGTAGAAATTTTTGCGCACTTTTTTAAAATCAGGTTTTAAACTGCAAAAACAAAACACAAGCAAATTATAATACAATATTTTACTGTATTATATTAATCGCGTTTTATATTTTAAAGGCCTAAACTCCGTTTAAGTCCCTCAGTTGGCCAACAGTGACAGTGATGTATTTTGTCCATTTGCGTTCATTTGCATGCAGGTGCTTTTGGGGCGTTTTGACAGATGCATTTCTTGTCAATGCAAAGAGCTTTTTTTTCAATTCAATGGTTCAATTATTCTTGTATGTATATATTTATGAGACCGCCACCTACGTCGTAAAATTAATGAAAAATGAAAAAACATAAATTACAAACTTATTTAAAAGCGATTTAGAAATTAAAGTTTGAAGAAAAACCAATATAAATTTCTTTCAAATTTGGCATTTTTGCCTCTTGCGCCCGCAAACTTTTAAGTCCAAAACAAAATGGTCGACTTTTGACAGGAAGTGTGACATAAAACAGCAAATTTCCAAGTTTGAATGTGCCGCAAGTTTAATTCATTGTGTTGATTTTATCAACAGAAAATCTAAAGATGTTATTATTGTGTGGGATTAATGAAATGCTGTTTTGTATAAATCCATACTGGGAGAAAATTATAGATGAAAGGAACAGATGTTTTCGATATAATATATGACATGCGTCGGCGTTATTTGTATTTGTAATCTGAAAAATATTTTAAAAGATAGGAACACTTGTCTAGCCACTCGTGTGGAACTAATGGTTGAATTTTAGTCCAAAATGACTATTCTTGGTTTGGTTAAATCACTCACTTTTTTATTCCTTTTGCAAGAAATGGGATATGTGGTTTATGCATTTGACAGGCATGAACTGGGCAAATATAAGAAGAATACTGTCGCCCTATCAGAAGCGGAATTAAAACATTTCCATCATTTAGGCAAGCTTGGAGAGCAAGGGGAGATTTTACATGGACAAATAGACGAACTTGACTACTTTCCCAATGGGAAGGACTTTTATGACAACTTTGTCCGAAAGCGAAAGCCACTGATTATCCGAGGTGCTGCGAAGCAATGGCCTGCTTTTGAATATTGGAAAAATGAAAGCTATATGAGATCAAAATATGGCGATGTTCTATTTGAAGTCGACTTCACTAAAACCTATGAACAAAAGCATCCGATAAAGAAAACAATAACATTGAACAAGTTTTTCGATATTTATAAAACACAAGAAGTCTATCTCGATAGTGCATTTCCACAAAGTAATTTAACTAAAGATATTGCTGTCCCATTTTGTTTACAATGCGAAGAAACAATGGCAAGAATATCCAGTATTCATTTGCTTTACAGTAACGGCGGGACAAGTTATGTATTACATCAAGACGGGTATGAAAATATCCTGACAGTTTTGTCAGGGAGAAAGGTTTTATTGATCGCAAATTCATCATATAGTGCAAGACTTCATTCGGATGAGTATCTGACTGTCCCTGGGTTGTCTCCTATTGATCCAGAGAAAGTGGACTTGGTGAAGTATCCAGGAGTTGCCGGTGTACCTTTTCACGAGGTGAGGGGTAGAATATGCCTGGCAGGGTTCTTCTCATGCAATGCAACTGATATGTTAAACATGGTCTGTACACTTAAAAGTCTTACAGTTTTCGGTGATTGTTTTTAGGTTGTACTTGAAGCTGGTGATGCTCTGTATAATCCTGAGTTATGGTGGCATCAAGTTAGGTCATATGATTTGCCTAATATTGGAGTCAGTTTGTGGTTTTTACAATTTACAACTCAATACAATGACCCAACTGAAGATGTAGTAAGTATATGCTGTGATATATCTCTCTTTCCCTCTCTCATCCCTAAGTATAGTATGGTACACAGCACATACAGTGTCATACCATACAGTCAAGTACTATATAGTACACTACTGTAACAATGACCCAACTGAAGATGTAGTAAGTATATGCTGTGATATATCTCTCTTTCCCTCTCTCATCCCTAAGTACAGTATGGTACAGCACATACAGTGTCATACCATACAGTCAAGTACTATATAGTACACTACTGTAACAGTACAGTACAGTACAGTACAGTACAGTACAGTGCAGTATGGTACATACAGCACAATACAGCAAAGTACAGTATAATACAAGGTGCAGTACAGCACAGTGCAATTTAGTACAATGCTCACATACAGTACAGTACCATACGGCCTTTGTACAACCGGCCCCAGTTTAGCACCCACAGTGTGGTACAAAACATCACCACAGCAGCAGCACAGAAAAATATAGTTCCTTACAAAAACATCACAAATATTATTATAGAAAATTGAAGAAGTTGCCAAACATGCTCAGTTATTTGAGGAGTCGGTAAAAACCTTTCCAGAAACTATTGCATGTAGGAATCAAAATCAGCCACTGGGAAGATTTTATTGGCCTGATGATAGCAAGTGGGATACACCATCTTTGGAAAAATATAAGATGGGCATGAAGAAACTGAAGATGCTTTCCGGATATGAGAGTAAGTACAATGGCGGTCACTTCTTAGGGTGCCTACATATTCCTTTACCCTCTTTGTGCTGCAATTCTCAGATCTCTTCGCTCAAATAGATGTAAATTTGCCTCAGTAAGTCACTGCTACAGCTTTGTTACACAGTCAATTAACAATCATACTGCATCATTGCTCCTTCCCTTATTGTGTCAGCCACTGAAAAACCAACTGCTTCAGCTCACTCCATTTCAGCGATTATTCTAAGGAAATTTTATCACTGCACAAAAGCGCAAAAAATGATAAAATTTATATAAATTTAGCGACATTTTAGAAAACGTTCTGACTGCCCTGCATGAGTGCATGTACTCTGATTCTGCAACTTAACGTTTACCCCATGCATGTCACTAATTATATGCAGGCAAATGAGCAAATGATCCTTAATGATCCCAAATCTGCATTCTACATAATTCTGCATCTGCAAAATCTATACATTTTATACATATACATTTTTTCACTGCACATAATCTCATCACTCCTGCACAAATCTCATTCAATCTCACACAAATTGGTTATCACTGCCTTAGAATGTCCTAATCCATTTTATCCTTTGTCTTCCTCTGGATCTTACTTGGATCTTACTTTTCCTTCAGTTTACCCCATGCATGTCACTAATTATATGCAGGCAAATGAGCCAAAATCACCGCTAATGAGCCCAAATCTGCATTCTGCATATTCTATTTCATGCAAAAATATACACATTTTCACATATCTCTTTTTAATCCCTGCACATAATCTCATTTATCACTGCACAAATCTCATTTATCACTGCACAAATTGGTTATCACTGCACCTTAGAATAATCCCTGCTCCATTTTATCCTTTGTCTTCCTCTGGATCTTACTTTTCCTCGTGCAGTTTTCTTATGAATAGACTATTACAGTATATGCCATTTTACTTTTTAGTTCCGCTCTTAGGATTTGGTACTGGATTCCTTACAGAAGAGGCAAAGCTAGCTACATTAACAGCTTTAAAATCTGGATATAGGTAGGTGTGCAGTAGAGAAACTATGGGAGGTCTCAACGTATGATCTGTTACTTGTATTGTGTTTATGATGTTACCTATTATCCGATGATCCATAGACGGATTTCCTGGGGGGCTGTGGGGGGTGCACACACCCCAAAATATTTTGCACCCCGCCCAAAAAGTTTTCCCACCCCACCTAGAGAAATTTGCACCCCCCAAAAAAATTTAAATGCTCATTGGGATAAATGACAGTAGTGTGATTGAAATAAAGATTTTGAACTAAGTAAGACTAAAAACAAGGATTTTGAACCAAATAAGACCAATTGCCAACTGTGCCCCCAGGCCCCTGCTGCAGCTTGCTCGGCAGCGCTACTCACCCTGTCGCTCAGCTCCCCCCTAAATTTTTGGCACCCCCCTAAATTTTCGCCACCCCCCCAGAGAAAAATCTGAAAATCCGTCTATGCGATGATCTATGTTTTCTTTGCTCAAGTCCGATAATTGCTAACACAGATCAACCGCTCTTATTTTAACTCGTAGTTAATTGTTTTCTGGCAGGCTATTTGATACAGCTGTAGCTTACAAAAACGAAGAAGCAATTGGAGAAGCGATAGCAATAAGTGAAGTACCTAGAGAGGAGATTGTTATTGTGGATAAAATACACCCAAAAGATTTTTATACATCTGGTGCTACCATTGAGTCGGTTGAACAATCTCTTGAAAAACTTAAGGTAATTAAATTCAAGCGATTGGTAGGTTTCAGTAACATTACAGGACAGCAGATGGTGGTCACTTCAGAGATGTTGCCTCGCTTGTAGAAGCAAGCAAAAAACTACCACTTGACCACCATCTATACTCAACGAGACTATAGATTTACCTTATTTGGCCACATGCATACACTGTCATTGGAAGCACACCACCACGTCAATCCAAGTCTCTCAACCACAGGTGAGCGATATATTCTTGCCTGTCGTGAAGAAACAGAACCAATTCACAGCCACTAAGAAACAGAACAGCTCGTCTTCGAAGAGCGTGTATTTCCCTACAAAAGATATTTTAATTTTAGGGCACAAGTATATGATTGGAGCGTAGGGTTTAACGATGTATAGGGAAGAAAGCCCTGAAACAATTCTGTATAGGAGTTCTACAGTGTTTGTTTGCATACTCAGTCGAACCTCTCCTTACGTACACCACTCTAATATGGACACCTCTGACCTCTCTATTACGGACACCTTGCTAATACATACTGACACCCCTCTAATACGGGCATCTCTCTAATTGGGACACCTCTCTAATATATACGGACACCTCTCTAATACAAACGGACACCTCTCTAATATATACGGACACCTCTCTAATACATACGGACACCCCTCTAATACAAACGGACACCTCTCTAATACATACGGACACCTCTCTAATATATACGGACACCTCTCTAATACATACGGACACCTCTCTAATACATACGGACACCTCTCTAATACATACGGACACCTCTCTAATACATACGGACACCTCTCTAATACATACGGACACCTCTCTAATACATACGGACACCTCTCTAATACATACGGCCACCTCTCTAATACATACGGACGCCTCTCTAATACATACGGACACCTCTCTAATATATACGGACACCTCTCTAATACATACGGACACCTCTCTAATACATACGGACACCTCTCTAATACATACGGACACCCCTCTAATACGGGCACCTCTCTAATACATACAGACACCTCTCTAATACATACGGACACCTCTCTAATACATACGGACTAACGGACACCTCTCTAATACATACGGACTAACGAACACCTCTCTAATACATACGGACACCTCTCTAATACGTACGGACACCTCTCTAATACATACGGATACCTCTCTACTACATACGGACACCTCTCTAATACATACAGACACCTCTCTAATACACACGGACACCTCTCGAATACATACAGACACCTCTCTAATACATACAGACACCTCTCTAATACATACGGACACCTCTCTAATACATACGGACACCTCTCTAATACATACAGACACCTCTCTAATACATGCGGACACCTCTCTAATACATACAGACACCTCTCTAATACGGACATCTCTAATACGGACACCTCTCTTCTATGGACACCTCTCTAATACACCACCTCTCTTATACAGACACCTCTTTATTACGGACAGTTTCCAATGTCCCGACATACATAATTCTCATATATATTCTTCAAACAAAACCTCTATAAAACGCACTCCTCTCTATACGGGCACTTTGTTGTGTCCCTCTTATTTCCCTATTAGATATCCGATTACATTTTGTTTTGCAGGTGGACTACATTGATGTGATGTTACTTCATGCAACAGAATGTGCAGAAGAAGGTGATCGTTTGTCTTGCGGCGGCATGGAAAAGTCTTCCACCAGAACTTGGGAGGACGCATGGCGTGAATTGGAACTTACTGTCGATCAAGGTGAAAAATGGTCAGATGTTTAAAAAGTTCAAAAATTATGTAGAGTGATTCGTTCATGACGAGTTATGATACTACAGTTAATACTCTCTGTCCCTTAATTATTGCCGTGGAAAGTCTCTCTCGTTAGCAAAAGTTCTACCTCACTCTTTAAAGGTGAAGTAATACGGATGAGATGCGGATTTTTTAAACTTAACAGACAGTGATAATCAACGACAGTACTACCGCCACGAAAAAACTCTTTGCCCTTGATTAAGCGGGAATTGGGATACTGTATATTTTGCCAACATATTCCAACCCTTTTGTTGCTGCAAATTCCAGCCCTCGAACTTTTTCTTGGCCGAAATCTAGTGCCAATTTGCCTATTAAAAGGATATAAGGCTTTCATCGTTGAAAAAACCTTGCCACAACTTTGTTACCTGATTAATTAGCTATCTGTCAGATATATATTGGAGTGGGGCCGGTTCCCACACTGTTTCTATTTCAAGTATGTTGAGTGATGCAGTATATTGTTTGTGTAGGTAAAGTACGCAGTATTGGTGTAAGTAATTTTGAAGTGATGGAACTTACACGACTGTGGGAAATAGCTCATCACAAACCATCGATAGTACAAAACCTGTTTGACCCGTTTATACAAGATCTTGAAACACGGCAGTTTTGTAAAGATCATGGTATTGTTTACATGGGTTACAGGTAGGTTGCTCGTGGTTGATATTCTAGTTGACAATTAAGTTTGGTTGGTCAATGAAGATACAATGGACTTAAACTTTATGCTAGAAATGTTGAGATGAATACTAAATATTTGAGTTTAAGAAATCCGGAAAATGAATACAAAATTGATGGTGGAAATGAATGAATTATCAAAAATACGACGAGTCATGAATATCGTGGCAATATTTAAAATAAATGAATGATTAAGTCATAATTATTTCGCTTCCGGTCCCGATAAAAATAATGTTATTCGGTATATAGTAGTCTTGCATGTGGTGATGTGTGCTGCCCCATAAATCTTAGTGAAACTCGCCAGCATACGGTATAAATTATAACACGGTATAAACTGAAATGTATGGTTTAAGAAGAAACGTTAGCTATTTTACCTGAAGTACGCACTTGACATTCTCAAAACTGGCTTACTTTTGAGCTACAATCTTTGACATAATCTTTGAGACAATTACGCGCAATATTGCAAAGTTAATGTACATTGACAAAACAGATTTCTTGACCCCAACTCCCCCAGTTCAATGTTGTGAACAACCCCGAAACAAGTTTTGACAATTTACCATGACACAAGCTCAACATTGAGTTGGGGGTAATGGGGGCTTAAGAAGCGCAACATGATTTTACAAGGGATTTATCATAACGGGTATGCGAATTTTGCATAGAGGTAAAGGCAGTCTCACCCAATTATGTCTAAGATTGTAGGTATTAATATTTTATTCTATAACCTTCAGCACTCTAGGTCGTTCATGGGAAGACTTCGGTCTACCATACAATCCAGTGTTCAATAACTCTGTGTTAAACAACATAGCCTCACGTTACGATGCCTCGGTCGCTCAAGTTGTGTTACGTTGGGCAATGTGGGAAAATGTTGCTGTAGTACCACGGTCAAGTAACTTCAAACATATCGTATTAAACTTTGCTGCACAATATGTACCGCTCAACGCTGGTGATGTGAACTTGATCCGAGAATTACAGGGACAAATTGATGAAGATGAACTGGCTGAAGCTATTGAGAAATCTGTATGTTATTTTTTGGGATTAGGGTTAGGATTATGGTTAAGACTGGGGTTAGGATTATGGTTTAGATTAGCTTGCGATTTGGAGTTTGGATTAGGATTAGGGCTAGGGTTAAGTTAGGAAGAGGGATGAGAATGGGGATAGGGTTAGGAATACAAATATGACTAAATTAGGGTTGGGATTAGGATCGAGGTTAGGATTGAGGTTAGGATTGAGGTTAGGGTTAGGTTTAGGGTTGTGATTAGGGTTTGGATTACGATAAAAGTTAGGTTAAGAATAGGATTAGGATTAATGCAGTTAGGATTAGGGTTGGAATTGCGAATGAATAGATCATAAATTGAAATCTTATCTTCTATAATACATGAAGATCAGAGCGGATCGAAAGTTTTGAAAAATCAATAAACGATGTGTTTTCCACAAAACGAAATCAATTGTACTACCATTCATCCATTCATACACTGGTATATTCAGTCGTTCATTCATTCAGTTCTGACAGGCATCTATTACAATTCTCTTTTCTAGTACTCTCAAAACAAATCGAAGGGTGAAGCAAGGGCCGAAATCATTGACAACCCCTCTATTGTGGTAGAACGTGAAGTAAACCTTGAAAAAGATATTGCCTTATATTTTGGTTCAGATGATCATTGGATATACGCATTAGATGGAAAGAATGGTTCGTTACTATGGAAACATCAAACCGCTGACGAAACAGGCTCGGTTTGTATGACAAAAGGGTCAGTGGTATACTGTGGAGCAGATGACGAATACATGAGAGCATTTCATGCGACTAATGGTTCCCTTATATGGAAATTCCGTGTTGGGGGCCCCATAACCTCATCAGTCAGAATAAGTGACTCGGGGAATTTATACTTCGGTTGCCTTGACAGCCATATATATTGCGTCAGCTCCTCTGGTGTCTTAATTTGGCAAGCACATATTGGGTCACCTGTGTGGGCCACACCCGCTTTGGCTTCTGGGGCAAAACTAGTATTCATCGGAGGGCTTGCTGAAGATCCTGGGACGGGTATGGTGTACGCGCTTAACGGAGAGACTGGGAAGAGCGTATGGTCTTCTCTGATTGGTGGGATTTTTGCTTCGGCGGCTATCGACGAACAACGGAATATTGTCGTGTTTTGTACCGTACAGGCAACATGCCATGGGATACGTATAGATAACGGAGAACAACTGTGGCAAATAGAAGTACAATCTGAAGTGTACTCATCTCCCTCTATCCATAGAGCCTCTGGGATGATGTATGTTGTTTGTCTTCAAGGAACATTTTATGCCATTGATGTTGAGAATGGTAATTTACACTGGAAGAAATCTGGTGAGTAGAACTGAATAGAACTGACTTGCCCTTTCCATAACTTTAGCATCATAATAGCGCCATCCAATCACGATTCAGTGATCGGAATATTCCATTGTCTTTCATTGTTTTAAAAATCCCACTGTTCTCCATGTCATCCAGTCACCAATTGTTTAAATGGTCAGTATTTGAATATAAGCTCCCGTGGATCGTGTTCGAATTACCAAATACATTTCAACTAACCTCCTGACCAAGGGCATTCAGGTAGTCGTAGTTCAGACACAAACAACGACATCATATTGTAGAATTTTCGGTAATGGAACTCCGAACAATTTCATTTCAATATCGACGTTTCGACTAATATTTCGACTAATATTTCGACTAATATTTGGTCATCATCAGGAAGGTGATGTAAAGTCCTGATGTAGACAACCGGCAACGTCCGTTTGTTTACATTTTAAACACGCTATATTTAAAAAATTATGATGGGTTCTGGTTCCCTATGCTTTAAATAAATACAGATTCGAGTTTCTGATTTAGAAGATGTCGAATTTTAGTCGAAACAACGCGAAATTTGGGCATTGTTTACATCGCGGGACCCCCCATAGCACATGCGCAGAATGGACTTTACATGGTCTTTAAGTAAGTAAGTGTCGTGATGATGACTAAATATTTGTCGAAACGTCGATATTAAAATGAAATTATTCGGAGTTTCCATTATTTTATATTGTAGAATACTATCTACAATGGACCTTCACTTTTGAGATTTCATATATCCCCTTTTCGACTAATTGATACTAAACTAATAATCTATTAATGTTCCATGTCTTAGTGTTCATCCCGGAAATCCGATCATCACCGCTGATCTTGGATGACGGGCGCATATTTCTTGCCACAGGAGGTGGCATGGTACTTCATATGAATTCCAAGAACGGTGACGTCATATGGTCTAAAAATATCGATGAATCGGAAATATTCTCTTCACCGAAGCTGGCTACGAACGGTTTGCTTTATGTTGCTACAATCCGTGGGGAGATTGTCGCATTAAATGCCACTACGGGAGAGGTCGCGTGGAGTTTTAAAACAGATGGTCCTGTGGTCGCTACAGTAAGGATCAACAATCAGCATGTTGTATATAATGCAGCCAGGCAACAGTTTAATGAATAGGAATTATTGCATTTATTCATGTTTCAAACCTATCACTATTATATTGTACAAGAGAACGTTCCCAAACGACTGTCTATATACAATAAGCTTCGGGTCTTTGAGATCAAACTACATGGAAAATTCGACAAGAACTTCGACGTTCCGACCAAGGGCCTTCGCTCGAAAAGCTGAAGTTCTTGTTGAAGTTTTCAAGTAGTTTAATCGTAAAGACCCGAAGCTTATTGTATAGACGCTTCCTACACTGGCACCACACGTTCGAGACTGTCCATAGACCCATTGCGGTAGCCTTAGAATTCGCTCATGCATGGCATCTGGAGGACAACTTGAAATGAATGTGGAATAATGAACTCCAGAGTCCAGTTGCTTTCATTATAAGTAAATTTTGCTATGGGTCAGTAAGTGCAATGGCTATATATTCAAGTCTTTAAAATGGGAGTTCAGCGTTGGACATGGTGTAGATATAGAAAATAGTTGTTGTTAATACTCAAGACATCAGCTTAGAAAGTTGGAATTCCTGCAAACTATAGTTGTACCTTGCAACCTGACGAGTGTAAATCAGTTAATGAATAATTTAATTTAACGAATAGTAATTATTGAATAAATTAATGTTTCGAAGCCCTCACTATATATATTGCATCTGCTGTACACTCTCCTCCGCAGAGGCTGTGAGCTATTAAAATAATTAGTCGTTTTTAATAGTGAGGTCTCGAGCATTTTCATTAGTCTTACACGAAGTTTTCAGCCTTCTCAAAACTTCGTGTAAGACTAATGAAATTGCTCGAGACCTCGCTATTAAAAACGACTAATTATTCTTAATAGCTCACAGCCTCTGCGGAGGAGAGTGTCTGCTGTATATATTAAGGGACCGGTCATTATTTATGGCAGGGGTGGGGGCTGAAGAGAAAATGTTTTAAAGCCAAAATTTTTTCCCACCCCACCTTTTTTGTACCAAAAATTTTTTTACCCCATATTTTATAGAAGGTTAAAAAATAAATTACCCCACCAAATCATCAACCTTTTCATAACAACCAATATTAAAAATTCGATTTTCCGTTATTAAATTAAACATTCAGTTTATTGCACTAAGCACTCGGTCAGCCTTCTCATTTTTTATTTTACCCCACCCCAGACCTGCCTAATTTTTTAGTTACCCCACCATTTTCTCTTCGGCCCCCACCCCAGCCATAAATAATGACCGGTCCCTTAGTATACGTAGAAATTGTGTTAACTTTATGGGTAGAATCCGCCAACAAATATAAATTATCTTAAGGCATCTGATAATGAAATCAAAACTGAAACCGAGCAAGGCGTGTTTCAAGAAACGATTTCATTTTTCACTAAAAGCTTGGCAGGTGAAAATGTAAACTGGATCAACAGATCAATATTACCGGCAGTCAAGACAATATTGAACTAATGAAACTAAACAAACGTAATTGCTTGATGCGTTATGCCTCCTGAATGACGTTCATTGCACTCCGCTAAAAGCCTAACGCTTTATTGAATTTTACTGGTTATTTTGAACCAATGAGCCATGTACCCTTGAAGTTAATTTACTCTTTAGAGTTTATGGTATCTGTCTGTGCTATATCAGTCTATTCCCCGAAAAAATTGTATTGTGTTTTTCTATTTTTTCCACGTCTGTAGATATCGTTTTTTCGTGCAAAATCCTGTACTTAACCTATATTAAACACAATAAAATATTACAATGAACATTTATGAAAAGTAAAAACTAAGCCGGTAATTAAGCCATGTGCATTTGCACATGGAGCTAAATTATCTATATTCTCACTATAGTCGACACATTCTCGGCACATCGATTATCACTTCCCAATACAATATATTACAATAGTCAATACAAACTTTATTGAATTCTGCCCAACAGTTGGGCGACTCCGACTCAATTATATAGATAAACATTAAATGTAATCATAACGTAGATGTTAAAAGAGATCAGTTGGACCTGAAATGTTTCCTTGTCGTGGCAACCTCCTTTTCACTTTTAAGAAGTTTAAAAATTATACAATCAATTTAGTCGTAAAGTTTATTTGGTAAGAAAAATAAAATTATAAGAGATAATTATTTTTTGAGGGGGGCAAATCACTCATGTGATTTTTTTTGTGATTTTTATTCACAAAAGGTATACGAGATTTAAATCAGAGATTTGCCCCTCGATTTTTTGCAGTATTGAAATATGCTTGCAGTGCATTAAGAAAATAACACACGCGGTAATATTACATATAGCCCATAATCTACATTATTAATAACTGTATGTGAAGTTGACAGATGTCCAGGGAACAATCATTCTTATTTTCTTTATTGCATTTCCCATATCGATGTCTCTTATTAAGTAAATAGCTCAATATATCATGATATATAAGTATATATTCACAATGCTTTACAGCATTAGATAAATTCAGAGCCCCCCCAAGTGAGAGAAGTAAAATTATTCTATACTATTTTGGAAAAAGAAGGTGAGATTCGTTTTAGATTCTATATTTTTTCATACATATCTTACTCGACTTGTATTCACATTTAATTTCAATTGCTTTTTTCGCTTTTAATTATATAACTTGCTTTTAAATCACTTTGTATATTAATTTTCAAAAATCCTGCTTAGAACAGATTTTGATCACTTGACTCATTTACCTTTTCGCGGCGAATTCTAATTGTCGCAACCAATTAACCCATGCACGGTAAAAACAGGCTTTTCATCTCACATGATTGACATGAATCAAATTTTGAGAATAACACTTTTGAAGTAAACTTGGGTTTTGATCATAGTTATGCCTCTTACACTTTATTTAAAATTACATCCAATGAAACTGTGCTTTGTCCAAAGCTGGAAACTTCGATAGTTTAAACAAGCCATAATGAACACTCGTAATATTTTATTTAAAGTGTTTAACAAATTTTTATAATAAGCTGCCTACATCGGGTAAGGTATACTAGGTTTAATATTCACTACTTCCCAATTGGGGCTTCACAGTGAGAGAGTGACAATGTACCATAAGAATAGAACTTAGATATTAAGTAAATATACCCCCACGTTGGATATACTATAACCAATTTTTTATGTCAATTTCTTCTTTAGTTTATCTTTCGTCATGGCGTTTGGCTTAACATGGATCCATTATTTGGTATTTGCATTGATCGCCGTCATGGCCATGTTGGGAAATTCTTTAGTCATCTATGTTCTGTTATCTCGAAGAAAAACATTTCTCAACAAACCTTACAGTATCTTCATTTTAAACCTCGCAATTGTCGACTTTCTAACTGGCATATCTTTGATTTTCAGGTAAGGAGTATATTTATACATGGTAACTTCACTTGTATCGTTTCATCTGCATGTGAGCATAATTATTAAGCGTCTTACTGGACCTCTATGGAGAACAGTTTAGAACTGATAGAGCTATCCAGTATAAATAAAGTTAAAGTTTAGTTAAGGCCAAGTATGTGCATGAGGAGTTACTTCAGTATATGACTTATGAGGATTTCTTCTTTTGAACCAACAAGAGATGGCCCTTACTGGACCTCTAGAAAGAACAGTGTAGAACTGATAAAGCTATCTAGTATAAATTAAGTTGGTTACCGGCCTGTGGTAACACTGGAACAATAAGAGGCCACCTCACTGGACTTCTTAGAAGAAAAGTCTAGAACTGATAGAGCAATCCAGTTTATTGTCGTGTTCTTTCTTTCTAGTCGTTTCCTTTACCTACCTCCGACACCAACTTACGACGAAACTGCTGCTGAAATATTTTGTATAACAATCGGGTCAGGACGAATACCCTTCGACATGGGTTATATTTCTATATTCACCTGTGTCTCGTTGACTATCGAACGGTGGATAGCTGTGGTCAAACCTAAAACATACCGCTTAGCAAAACCGAAACACGCCGTCTTCGCTGTGATCTTCGTTTGGTTCTGGGGTATAACAGTGAACATCACAACTTTCTTTCGAATAAAATACATTCCGGATAAACATGTCTGCCAATGGGTACCTTTGCCATTTGCAAGAAAAGAGTTTCCATGGATAGCTCTAATAGTGCAGTCTATTATTCCTTACACTGCTATGATAGTGCTGTATACTCACATATATTTTCGAATGAAAAGTTTACCTCACATTTCTTCAAGTCGAGATTCTCAACTCAAGAAGGTCACAGTTGTGGCACTGCTTGCTTGCTCAGCTCTGATTATTGGTTGGCTTCCAGGCCGGATCACATTCATGTTGTCGAAGTTTGGTTACCTGCATCCAAATGGTACCATCCATACTTCATGTGTAATGCTAACCTTCTTTAATAGTTGCGTGAATCCAGGGTTGTATGGGATATATAGCCATAAGTTTCGAGCTGAGTATAAAGTTGTGTTCAGTAAAGCACTGACACTGTGTAGTATTTCAGCAGTGCATAATTCGTCTGAAGGAAGTTCGTTGCCTCAAAATTCAGTCGACAACTCCACTGTACCACTTGGTATACATCGGGAAAGTGCATTGTAGATTTGAACATGATATACAAAACTAGACTGAAGTTGAAGTGATATCTCGGGATCTTGAGGAACATTTGCCTTAGCGACAAGATTGAAGAACATTCTCAATTTTTCACAAGTGCATTGTAAATTTGCAAGACTGTATAAAACTTGAATGTAACATACAATATATATTCCTAGATTTAGAACAGAGTATAAAGATGGGTTCAGTAAAGCATTGTCACTAAGTATAGTACTTCTGCAGTGCATAATTCTGAGAAACAACATTGAGGAACATTCTCAATTTTTCACATGTGCTTTGTAAATTTGCAAGACTGTACAAAACTTGAATGTAGCATACAATATATAGTCCTAGGTTTGGAACAGAGTATAAAGATGTGTCCAGTAAAGCATTGACATAGTACTTCTGCAGTGCATGATTCCTCTGAAAAAGCTCCGACACCTTCAAATATAGTTAACAATTCCACTGGCACTGCACCACTTGGTATATATATCAACAAAGTGCATTGTAAATTTGTCTGAGTCAAGGAAAGTAACTTATTTTCTTAAAGGAAGATCGGTATCTCCAAATTCAGTCAAGCAATCTGTAAGAGTTGTAAGTTCCACTGAGAATTGATGAGAGTTTTTGCTTGTTTGACCAGTACTTGTTCTCGTTTGACCAGTACTTGTTCTCGTTTGACCAGTACTTGTTCTCGTTTGACCAGTACTTGTTCTCGTTTGACCAGTACTTGTTCTTGTTTGACCAGGACTTGTTATCGTTTGACCAGTACTTGTTCTCGTTTGACCAGTACTTGTTCTTGTTTGACCAGGACTTGTTCTCGTTTGACCAGGACTTGTTCTTGTTTGACCAGTACTTGTTCTTCTTGTTCTCGTTTGACCAGTACTTGTTCTCGTTTGACCAGTACTTGTTCTCGTTTGACCAGTACTTGTTCTTGTTTGACCAGGACTTGTTCTCGTTTGACCAGTACTTGTTCTCGTTTGACCAGTACTTGTTCTCGTTTGACCAGTACTTGTTCTCGTTTGACCAGTACTTGTTCTCGTTTGACCAGTACTTGTTCTCGTTTGACCAGTACTTGTTCTCGTTTGACCAGTACTTGTTCTCGTTTGACCAGTACTTGTTCTTGTTTGACCAGGACTTGTTCTCGTTTGACCAGTACTTTGACCAGTACTTGTTCTCGTTTGACCAGTACTTGTTCTCGTTTGACCAGTACTTGTTCTCGTTTGACCAGTACTTGCTCTCGTTTGACCAGTACTTGTTCTTGTTTGACCGGGACATAAGAGTTGATGAAACGTTCATGCAAACTCTCGCTTGCTAACCCATCGTGGTCCCATATAATTAATTTAGTGTTAGTTGTTAGCACTTAGTTGTGTTAATAAATAACATTGTTTAGATTGTAGAGGCTATAGTCAGTTGCTTTCTGCTAATTTTCTAGTTTTCCCAAGCAGAAAATTGTTACAAAATGAAAATTGTGCCATGGTGACAATGTTTGAAAGATTATCTTAAATAGCGTGTGAACCATGCATGCATGCATATGGTGAATCGTAAATGTAAAAAGCTGAAGTAAAGAACACGATATAGATTATAACTGTAAATATTTAGATCTTACTTCAGTAATTAAGTTGTAAATATAAGTGACAATTATGTATAGTTGCAAATAAATTCTTAATTCTTCTGGCCCGTGGAACCTTCTACTATAGAGAAAAGGAATTATGTATGAAGTTACAATTTACCTGGCGATTTTTCAAATACCTACTGTAGTCTTTATTATTAAATTGAGTGATGTTCTGAAAGATGCATGGTTCGTGCAATCGTGTTTGATGATTGCATGTATCTGTATATTTATCTTGTTTTAGAATTTGGGCACATTGATTATTACCGGGGCTGCGAAGGAGAGCAATCGATTGCCTCCTGCTACGAAAAACGAGGATGCGTGGTGAAAACATCAAGTGTGCTCTTGACAATTGCAATTATTTTCAAGCATCACTCAGACAAATCACGCATGTAATATCTGCTTTTAAGAGGCAGTCATTTATTAAAGGAATACCGTATTGATTTCCGTGCATGATTCTCTGTTTCTTACACGCGGGTTGTTGCGAGAATTTCGAAAAGCGTAAGAAAAAACGAGCCGATAGGCGAGTTTTTTTTAGCTTTACGAAAGTCGAGCAACATCCCAAGTGTAAGAAACAGAGAATCATGCACGGAAATCAATGCGGTATTTGTTTTATAAAATAACCACACAGAAATATAAAAAAAGGTTTATTAATATATTTGATGTACATTGCAATTCTCCCAAAAAACGTCAACAACAGCGTATACTGTTTTATGCTTTGTGCTTTCTGCTTGTACGCTATCCACCAACTCGTCAACTTGTTTATCCGACTTTAAGACGAACCTCTGTTTGCTTTTTTCGCCATTATTTTCTTTGTCAAAGTCAAAAGTTGAACTATTATCGCCCGACATTTTTAAAATTTCAGGCGCGGGAAAATTCCCCGTGCATGATTCTCTCATCCTGCATGGGTATTGACCAATCAGCGCGCTCTACTTACTTCAGTTATTTTATAATGCTTATTCTGGCTCAGAACTCTGAGGCTTATGCAGTGTGATGTCACAGTGATGTTATTTACATATCAAACACATCTTAATATCTCAAGAACGAAGTGGGATATGGAAAAGCTCCAAACGTCAATCTTCATAACTTCAAAAGTTCTCTTTAATAAGAGAGTTTCACTCGAACCGAATTTTCGCTGCATAAGCCCTTTAAACAGTACTTGATGATAGTACTGATAGCTTGATGGTAGTACTGATAGCTTGATAAAAATAACTTTAATAGTTTATTTCAAGGTATTATTTACTAGTCTAACATGATCCCATCACCTTATATGTACAAAATTCAACATAATTATAAAACATTTCCTTTACACAAGCAAATGTGCGTAATTTGTTAACGTTGTTTCAACAAACCGATATCAGATCGTGTGAAATTATAGTCTGTTACCAGCTTTAAATAATTACTTGACAACGGATTTGGTGTTAGCGTTAGCAACAATCTGTTACAAGGTTAATGTTGCATGTAACTGTAATTGTGTTCCCTATATATGCAAAGCTGTAAGTGACAACGTGTAGCAATGAGAGAAACCCTTCTAATACTTAATTTGCTACAAGTTCGTTGCGAGAAGTAAGTATTAGTAGAGGGGTGTCTGCTTTGCATTGTGATGTCAACTATAACTATACAACTGTTTTAATGAAAAAACAATTTCCGTTAGGCGTTAATATTCAATATTTTTTATAATTTATTCATATTGCACTGATTTTGTATTAACAATGTCAATGCCGTCGTTAATACATACTTTCATCATACGACTACTCATGTATAGGCTATGATTTTATGAATATATAATGAATTTATTAAGATGATAAGCTTAAATTAATTTCAAAATAAGTTTGCTTCCGGTAACGTTACAGTAATACAAATTTTTGATCATTTTCAAAATAATGGTCAATACAAAATAGATTTTAACTATACTGCATGCATAGAAATAGCAATAGTCATTCTTAACACCTTTCCGAACTCATATTATATACAGCACAATAAATTGTTCTACATTTAAAGTAGGTGCTAATAGAAAAACCTTCAAACCTTTGTTCTTTGTGGTCTTTCGCTGAGGCCAATATCATCAGCTAAGGAAATAACACTCAGTTCTACTTTATTTGCTAAAACGGCAATGCTTAGCGACGAAAAATAATTGCAACTTTACACTATCATGGTAATCTCCTATAAAGGCTTAATTGTAACATAGACATTTAATTGTAACCATTTCGTTTCTAATTGGAGCTTATTGGTGCTTGGTCGTGTTCAATGTCACAGCATTATCCATGCACTTTCAAGGGAATACGTGGTTTAATTTCCTGATATTTTCATTGATTGTCGTTGTTGCTTTATTGGGGAATTCTTTGGTGATCTATGTTCTAGTTGTTCGACGAAAAAAGTTTCTCAATCAACCTTACAGTGTCTTTATTCTCAATCTGGCAATTGTCGATTTTCTGACTGCCATATTCTTGATCTTCAGGTAAGCATATGCGTATGGGCACAACTTTATGTGGGGGGGCAGCCAAAATTTTGCCCGAATTTTAAAGCTTGTCCAAATTGCCCGAATTTCGATAACAACATCTTCATAACAATAATAACCACTATTTTGTTGTCGACGGGGGGGGGGGGGGGGGAGGGGGGGGGCTAAAAATGTTTCCCGGAAACTGTTCAGTTTACCATCTCTTTTTAAGTCTAAAATCCAGGAGGAAACCGGTTAACTAAACTAACTTTATTGGATAGATGTATTAGTTCTAAACTCTTAGTAAGAGCCATCTCTTTTCCAAGCTATTGATTTACCCATGCAGCTAAGTATTACTACAGGAGGAAATTGGAGTACCCAGAGAAAACGTGCGATGTTTGGTAGAGTCAAACTGGAATATGAATAAGGCGAAAGTACGATCAGAAAACTGCAGAAAGTGCAGAAATCGAGACCTGAAAGACACATGCATGAACTAACCATCCCTTTAATACTAATATATATTTATATATTTATTTCCAGTCGTTTTCTCTACCTACCTTCAACACCAACCTACAATGAAACCGCCGCTGAGGTATTCTGTCAAATGATTTGGTCAAGCAGGTTTGCCTTCGACATGGGCTATATTTCTGCATACACATGCGTCGCCTTAACTATCGAACGTTGGTTTGCGGTTGTAAGACCAACAACATATCGTTCTGCGAAAACGAGAAATGCTGTTTATGTCGTTATATTTGTATGGTTCTGGGGTTTTGCCGTAAACCTTGGTGTCACCTTTCGTATAAAGTATAATGTGGCCGAAAAACGGTGCACGTGGATCACTATCCCTGCTGTAAATGACGAAGTAACTTGGATTTCTTTAACAGTACAATCTCTTATACCTTTTACTACCATGGTCGTCTTATATTGCCATATCTATTACACATTAAAGAGGTTACCTCGGCTCACTTCAAATAGAGATATCCAACTTCGTCGTATAACAGTGGTAGCACTGCTTGCATGTTCAGCGCTAATCATAGGATGGGCGCCAGGTCGTGTTACATTCACGTTAACAAAGTTTGGTCACCTCGATCAAAATGGACTTATTCATTTTACATGCGTGATGATAACTTTTCTCAATAGCTGTTTTAATCCTTTCCTATATGGGATATATAGTCCTGCATTTCGCGCAGAGTATAAGGAGGTGTTCCATTACTTCTTTCGTAAAACAGCCAATGTTTTTAGCCATAGTCATAGTTCTGTAAAGCCAGCTCCTGACCAAGGGCAAGTTAATTCACATTCTGCAGAGAAGCAAGCATCTCGCCAAAGTAATTCACCTACCAGACAGCCATTTGAATCTAACCAAGACAACTCACTTTCTGCAAAGTCAGAACATAACCAAGGATACTCACACACCCTAGAACCAGCGCCCAGCCAAGGGCAAGACAACTCACTTTCTGTAAAGTCAGAACATAACCAAGGATACTCACAAACTAGAGAACCAGCGTCCAGCCAAGGGCAAGACAACTCAGTCTATGTAAAGTCAGAATATAACCAAGGATACTCACACACTCTAGAACCAGCGTCCAGCCAAGGGCAAGACAACTCAGTCTCTGTAAAGTCAGAACATAACCAAGGATACTCACACACCCTAGAACCAGCGCCCAGCCAAGGGCAAGACAACTCACTTTCTGTAAACCCAGAACATAACCAACAATACTCACCAACTTTGAAGCCAGCTAGTGACAATAACAAAAGCAAGTCACTAACTCTAAAGCCAGTTCCTAACCAAGACAGGTCACCCAATCAATCTGGCGAGATAACGCAAAACCTATACGAGAACACTCGCCTCTAATTTTAGTTTATGGTCAGTAATGGTCTGTACTATAATCTACAATCATTTTCAAATGTGTTGGGACAGATTCCCCAAATACCTATAATTTTAACAAACTACCACTCCCACCCCCGCACCCTATTCAATGTAGTGTTCCACTTACTATCATATTAGTGGATGTGCTATTATCTTTTATTGGGAAAACAACATTGATTGGGGAGGGGGAGGGGAGGGAGAGGGAGATTAATGTGTGTTACAAACTGTATAGATCGACTTACAATCTAAAACTGCAGGTGTCCCAACAACTTTTTAAAGTGATTGTACGTACCACACCAATTTTGTATGGAATATACCTTCTTCATTTTATGTGCTTTAAACTCGGATAAAAATTCTGAAATAAACAACCCCAAACTTTAGATATTGTATTATATATGCAGTATGTGAGAGTTAATAACGAGAAGCGAGGTTTTTAGACGCTGTATTTGGATAAAAGCCGAGGTTCGAGGTATTTAACTGACTTATCACATGATTGACAAGGTTTTCGGCTCAATATAATATAACATTCAATGGCTTTAATATTCTTATATTCAATGGCTCTTAATATTCAAGGGTTTTATCTAGATACAGCCCTCCTAGCAGGACTGTATCTAGATCACTGATCTGAAAACAAGGACTGGATAGTGCATCTGCTATGCATAAATGAAGCCAGTGGCGGCCATATTGGTGTGACCACCACAAATCTACTGTGGTGTTGGGGACATGTTTAAAGAGCTTCTACAAGTTTCTAGTTATTGGTGGGAAAGGACAAATATTGTCTAGATAAGAATTTTATCATCAGTGGTCTCTCTTTCTTCCTAACTTTGCCGGTGAATAACTAATGAGGTCACACCAATATGGCCGCCATAAGCCTCATTATGTGGTGTTTAAAACGTTCTAAAACTTATTAGAAGAAATGTTGGAAGCTATATTTCTCAAGTTACATAGGAAAGGATATTTGCTTCATATTATAACTAATTTAAACAGCTAACGATTTGACTAAACAAGAATTTTACAGATTTATAAACCTGATCCCATTAAAGATATTCTGGCTTCAAAATTGGCTCATTGAATTAAATAGTAAATTATTCTTTCCAACAAACAATCAAACAAACATTATTCAATAAACAATGAAACTAATATTTTCTCTTCGTTTCGCACCCGCTCCATGCACAAAACCTCACCCCAAAACGCAGGATATGGCATTTTAGAGACTCTACTTTTCAAAGTAGACCCCCCTAGGAGTTCAATGCCATGACATGACATGACATGACATGATATCGACGCCCTCATTTAAGGTATATTGTGTTATAAATCACTACTCTAACAAATACCCCATTTATATACATGCACACATAGCCCCTACTTCATTCTTTAATTTTTTTGAATTTAGTTCAGTCTTATGTTCAATGTTCCCGTCTCCTTTCAAAAGAATAAAGTCGAGGTTATGCACATAAGGGGTGTAGTATACGGAGGGGGGGGGGGGGGGGGGTTAAGGTGGCTGAGTCCCCCTTATCAAATTACCATGGCGTAATCTCTACTTTATCACTGATCAGAGAACACCGCTGTTGCTTTTGAGCTTCGACACGAAGATATTGCGTTCTCACAATGTAGAACGGAAGCCTTGTGTTCAATTTCCGATAAAGACAGTCAAAATATTACTAATAGTAACTTAAATCCTTTCTTCATTTAGAACAAACGCTGTTAAATGTTAATTACGGAATTACAAAGAACAGACATAAAATTGGAATTTTCCAATAGGTGATACCATGGTCCATGATACCCATCCCTGGCCAAAAGCATCTTACATTTAGAGTAAAGAAGATGTTGGATAAAGCATGTATAACTACCTGAAAAATATAGTTATTTCAACCGACTTTTCAGGTAGTTACATCCGCGTCAACCAATTATTGAATATTGTTCACTTCCGCCTGCTTATAAGTGCATGGCACCCCGCATTCACAGCTAGGCGCACGCAAAATATTCTTATTTAACTGACATATTTCATTCCAGATATTATCTTTCTTTTCACTGAGAAAGAGCCATCTGGTCCAAGACAAAGTCTGAAAGTATTCAGGTCGGCAGTCTGGATCTATACTACTACTGATTAATATGTGTGCCGTCTGTGTATGCCGCCTGACTGAGATATACGCTTTCACTGACATTGTTTACTACATACAACTAGTGAATATTGATCAGAAGACTTGTCCTCTTACACATTAACAACTTAACCAATCCCTTGCTCTATTAAAATTCAATTAATTTCCATGAA
Organism: Trachythela sp. YZ-2020; assembly: GCA_016169945.1. Taxonomy (NCBI): domain Eukaryota; kingdom Metazoa; phylum Cnidaria; class Anthozoa; order Malacalcyonacea; family Clavulariidae; genus Trachythela; species Trachythela sp. YZ-2020. The sequence goes on from JADLSH010000389.1 coordinate 7,621,915, forward strand.
CGTAAATGTTATATCAATGTATCGGACATAAAGTCAATTTAGAAAGATTGATCATGCATGGCATGGGAAATTATACCTTTTGTTTAGCACACCTGCAACATGCAAGCCCACTGACGCTTTTCACCAATCAGATTTCATATTTTATTAGTATTATTGACAGGCTTATATTATTTAGCTGGGTTTATAAATACATTGTTATCAATGATAAAGTCCACTTCGTGAAACAAGGCAACGTTTGAAGTTTGACGCGCAATCAGTTCAGTATAGAAGACTTAACTGCCTTTAAAAGGTACATGTTCATTTCATTGTACATATATTGCTATATCTATTGACTTTGTCTTTAATTATATATTTTAAAGAAAAAATCATGAATTGAGGTGGTAATTCCAAACTGTTTTATTCACTAAAGTACTCTGGCTCTGGCTCTGCGAACTTAGCCTATTATAGTATACTTTGTATATATGATCGTCACATATATATGATCGTCACATCGATTGGAACTCATGTACTTTTAGTGTACTAAAACTGTTTTAAACAATGTCAAGCCATTTTTTCAATGTCACGTACTGTCAAGTTTATTTATGTAACGCCGGCATAGATTAATAGACATAACAATAATTTTTATGCATTAATTTATGTTAGAAAATTTGCAAGCCCCTTTTCGCCCAGTTTCGGATTTGAAAACATAAGGTAATCTCATGAGTAGATTTATTCCATTGATAAATATTAGAAAGCTTTATATATAGCAATAAATTTAAACGTACCATATTAAATAGAGTAAAAATACATCCATGCTTCAAGTTTTCGAATCCTTGTGGAATTATACGAAGGTGCTGCATGATCCATTTCTTCGTGAATGCAGTCATCGCTAGAAAGTACAATAGACAATTTGCATTACAGACTAAATTTTATTATAGGCAAGGAGAAGGGAATCAATCACCAGTGTTGTAAATACTCGTTACTAAAGTAACGCGTTACTAATTACTAATTACTTTTTGAGTAATTTTTCGGTAATTTGTTACTTTCTGTACGAAAGTAATTTGTAACGTAATTAATTACTTTTTGAAGGTAACGAGTAACATTTTTCAAAAGTAATTTTGCGTTACTTCTGTGTACTTCTTCTTATTTTCCAACCTTACAAATTCGGCATTTAGACGATTTCGTCCATGTGTAATACAGTTTGTTTCAGTGTTGAAAATCGTTTAATTTTATTCCCTTGAATTTCGCTTCAATTGTTTTTACTCGAAGAGGCCTGCGGTGTTACTGATCAGCGATCATAGAACATGGGAAATACTTCATGACATTGTATTATTGTGTAGCAGTGCGAAAGCAACATAAAAAAATAAAAATAAAAATATTATCATATCTTATAAATAAAAAGTAATCTGAAAGTAATTAGTAATTAATTACTTTTTAACAAGTAATTAGTAATTTGTAATTGGTTACTTTTGAAAGAAAGTAATTAGTAATTTGTAATAATTACTTTTTCGGTGAAGTAATTGTAATTTTTACTCACTACTTTTTTTTGGTAATTTTTACAACACTGTCAATCACAACAGCTACAAAGAACATACTAAAATTAGTAGAATTGCAAAGTTTGGTTGCGAAATGTTGTAAAATGCGGAAAATATAGCCTTGTAAAGTTTGCAAATTTTGTATACTTTTGTGTTACGTGCGGAAATTCCTACCACATTTCGGCCCAAATGTGGTAGGAATTTCCGCATTTCGCAACCAAACTTTGCAATTTTACTAATTTTAGTATGTTCTTTCCAGCAATATACTTTTTTTTTGCCTAGATCAAAAATTAGTCTATAATGCAAATTGTCTATTCTCATGAATGACATTCTTCTTGTATACAAAGTTCCTGCATTAATTATAACTAAAGTGATTCCGTTTCGAAATTACTATATATAGTAGTATATATCAATTATCAAGTGTTTAAGAATGTTTTTTAACCGATAATGATCATTGGAATAACAGAGAAAAAACCTTAAACGCCCACCATAAGTTCCCATGCATGTGTAGCACAAAGTATTGTTTATGAGATCAGTGCAAAGAAACACAAGTCAAACGGCAGAGAGGGAGAAATTATCATGAATCAATTTGTCAGTGTGAAAAGCAAATTACGAATTGCAGCTAAGCCTAAGTATATCTCCTCATAATTACAATGCTTCACCTCACGCGAGAAACCTAACGAAAGGCAGAAAAGTAAGTAATTTATCTCTCTGCTTAGAGTAAAGTTGCTATTTTCTAGTATATATAAATTTGTTAATTTACCACAGAATCCTCACTACAGTCGGTGTTCCAAGGTCACCTAGGGTAGTTAAGATTTTGAGGACGCCAACCAATATATATCTGTGCTATCGTTATGGTACTGAGCACTCGCAACATTTCGTGAACCAAAACACACTTAATATTTTTTATATTTTTACAGCTTTTTCTTCATGGCGTTTGAAGGTAACACTTGGGTCAATTATTTAATATTTTCTCTATTTGCTTTCGTCGCACTGTTGGGAAATTCTTTGGTGATCTATGTTCTGGTGATAAGACGTCGAACCTTTCTCAAGAAACCGTACAGCATCTTTATTTTGAATCTTGCCATCGTGGATTGCATCACTGCCATATTCTTGATTTTCAGGTAAGTGAGGTTATATTATTTAACAGTTATTCTACGAATAACAGTTATGAGGTTATATTATTTAACAGTTATTCTACGATGAGTAGAATAATTGTTTTATTATATACACAAGCTCTGGATTTGGATATTTATTTAAAGTACGACTGTTTGATTTAGTATAACGTAAAAACTAAACAAGCTATTATACACTTAAACAAGTTGCGTTCCATTCAGCGATGTCTAATTTAAATTTTGATATGTGCCATGTGCATTTTCATGCAATATTGACCGAGATAGCTTCGTTTAAACTTGTGAAATATACAATCTCTGAGTGCTCTCTAGTTGTTACTGTTATAGGCATTTGACTTATAGTAGTATAATTATTGTTGATTTTTATTGGTGTTGATTTTTATTGTTCATTAAAACATCAAAACTGTGCGCCAATATCTCGGTTGCGCAATACAAACTTTCCATACTGGAAACACTTAAACTTTCCATATTGAACAGTTATTCTACTCACTCTCGTCGGCTATCAGTCATATACGACGAGAGTGAGTAGAATAACTGTTTTATTATATACACAAGCTCTGGATCTGGATATTTACTTTTTTTCAAGTAAAACTTGAATTTCCTCTTCATTTAATTGTCCAAATCTGCCAGCCATTTTTTTACTTTTCTCTACTAGCAGAATATGAGCTAATATCCTGCTAGTAGAGAACCAATCAGATTGCAGAATACCTCATATCCAGAATACCTCATATCCAGAGCTTGTGTATATAATAAAACATTATATTGGTCAAGTATATCTTGTATTTGTAAATAACAAGTAACTGTATAAATAAGTGTAACATCTTCTTTTACTGGTGTCTTAATATTTTTAACTTTTAGACTTCATTTCAGAACCATCATCAGGGCGAACATGATATATATACGGGCTTATACCATAGTATAAAATCAAGTTCCAATATTGCATGACCAACATAACGTTTTAAAGTCTTTATACATGTACTCTAATGTCAAGGGTGTCTGATATAAGTTATTGTATATATGATTGTTATACCGTATATCAAATATTAATATGGCAAACTTTCGATCCGTAATTCCGGGACTTCTTCACTGCATGTATTGGTCTGTGGCAATAAAAATAGTGCCATCCAATCATGATTCAATGACCGGAATGTTTAATTGTCTTTTCATCTGTTTGAAAATCTCACTGTTCTCCATGCTACAGTCACTCATTGATCTGACTTACTGGTAAACTTCCGACTATAAGCGCAGGGCTTTTATTCGTTCGTATCCAATTTTTGATGTGCTTATACACGGAGTGGCTTATATATAGTTAAAAATGCATTAATAATTCATGAGGAAAACACAAAGAAAAATCATGACCGTATCGTGGTTTTATATGTGATAAAAAATCCTCCTGATTTACATAAACTTTAGCTTCGATTTTCTCGGCTTAGACAACGTTATTTTTCAAAATTACTACGCCAACGAACTTACCAAATGGTGATCGTTTTTTAAGCTACTCAAAACACTCGCAGAACGTGTTTTATCAGATATAAAACACTCGGCTTCGCCTCGTCTTTTATATCTGATAAAACACTCCTGCTTGCATGTGTTTTAAATATTACATGAAATTTTGTGTTAGTAATAATAACTATTCAGTGAATGAAAACAATAACATTCCCTTGTAAAAGTATTAGAAAAGCATTAATAAAAATACTAAAATAGCATTTTTCTTGTTCAATAATGAGCCTATGGGCTTAAAGACCATGTAAAGTCCATTCTGCGCATGTACTATGGGGGGGTCCCGCGATGTAAACAATGCCAAAATTTCGCGTTGTTTCGACTAAAATTTGACATCTTCTAAATCTGACTCTCGAATCTGTATTTATTTAAAGCATAGCGAACCAGAACACATCATAATTTTTTAAATATAGCGTGTTTAAAATGTAAACAAACGGACGTTGCCGGCTTGTTTACATTGGGACTTCACATCACCTTTAAACATGGGTGGGTTTATAGGTGAGTCATGAGCTGGATGACCTATGGGTGGGGTGTTAGTATTGGGGAGGGCTTATAGGTATTTATGTAGTATTCTTCCTCATCTTTAGCAGTGCAATGAATATGATATCTTTATATCATTCATATTTTTTCAATTTCTAGTCGTTTTCTCTACCTTCCTCCCACTCCAACCTATTCCAACGCAGCTGGTGAATTGTTCTGCCGTACGATCTGGTCAGCTTGGGTGGCGTTCGTCCTGGGTTACATTTCCATATACACCTGTCTGGCGTTGACTATCGAACGTTGGATAGCAGTCCTACGACCGACAACATATATCTTGGTGAGATCCAAGCACGCTGTTTATGCACTGATCTTTGTGTGGTTTTGGGGTCCGGCTGTGAACGCTACCACCTTGTTTCGAGCGAAGTATATCGGTGAAGAGAAACGTTGTGCATGGACTAAGCTAGCTGTAGCAAACAAAGAGCTACCCTGGATGGATTTTACACTTCAGAGTCTGATACCATTCACATCAATGGTAGTTCTATACTGCCATATCTACTACACCATGAAGAAATTACCACGCCTTTCCTCCAACCGAGATACGCAACTAAAACGAATAACAGTTGTAGCACTGCTGGCTTGCTCAGCTCTAATTTTAGGATGGCTGCCTGGTAGGATTACGTTCATGTTGACAAAAATTGGTTATCTCGATGCTAACGGTGAAATTAATATAACCTGTGTAATGATCACTTTTCTGAACTCGTGTGTTAATCCCTTTTTGTATGGAATATACAGTCCCGCATTTCGTCGTGAGTACAAGGAGGTGTTTCGTAAGACATTTGCAGCTTGCCGTGGTAGTGGGTCTGCTATACCTCAACGCAACGGCCATGAGCTAGAGAATAGTTTACCAACAGTGACAAGAGGAGGTCCAGTTGGAGGAAGTCCACCTAACCTAAATATCGTAGCACATTCGTACGAGAATTCAGCTTTATAAGAGGGATTCCATTTTATAAGAGGGATTCCATTCCAAATTCCATCTGGGAAAAGCTGTCATGACCATTAACGTGTCATCGTTTTGTGTGCTGTATGCAAACCAGTCTTTGCTGATTGCCGATTACATCTGCAACTTTGACATGATTGCGATCGTCACGGACAAATTAATGAAAGACAGGCTTAAATTTGTACATTATATATATACATTGTAATAAGTATTAATTGGTGGTTGTCAGTCAGTGGTTTCAAAGCCTGCTCTGGGACCTCAACTCGCATTAAATCGCCTTAAATCGCCTTAATCATAATGATCTATATTGAAAAATTATGACTAACTATAGCTTAATCATAATGATTTATATTGAAAAATTATGACTAATTATAGCTTAATCATAATTTTCCGTGACATTGAAAAATTATGACTAACTATAGCTTAATCATAATTTTCTGACATTGAAAAATTATGACTAACTATAGCTTAATCATAATAACCGTCCCAGAGCAGGCCTGGTTTCAGTAAGCGTTACAAGGCAGCGAGGTGTCAACTTCAGACTAAATATTGACACTTATATGTGTGTGCAAAAATTAAACTAAACCTCCATCTTTTAGACTTTAGTGTTTATTTGCCACCAAAGGAAGACACATGCGTAAAATGGAAACATGCAATAAACATGAATTTTCTCACTCTTGTAACTAGCTGTCGACTGATTAGCATCTGCTACAGGATAGCCCAATGGTGAAACCCACATACTGACGTCAAAGTGGAGACCGTGATGGAAGTCAACTTCAAAGTTCCGTCACAGAGTAGACACATACAGAGGTCTGAGGTCTCACTTCAGGCAAAATGCATAACGGGCCGCTATCCTGTCTGATGATGACTTTGAAATAGAGTCGAAATGACGTTTGAAATGGAATAAAATTTACTGTCTCTCAAACTCGTCTTGTTTTATTCCGGTATTTTGAATTTCAAAATGACATTATTCTTCGGAATTTATTTCTTTAATTCTTTCTTTATTTTCTTAAATTGTCGGCCGGCCGTCATGTTCCTAGCCAGTGCGGTACATGGTGCGGTAACGAGAGGCATTAACCCCTTCCCCCCGAACAAGATGACGGCCGATATTTTCGGAAAACAACCTGCATAGGAAACCCTTGTTATTTTCTTTATAACGGTTTACTTTGACTGAAGTTGTGATTAACTACATTAAATAATTAACTCGAATTTTTGCGGTATTTTTACGTCAGTATTTTGAATGTTTTCGGGGGAGTGTGAGCCTCTCCTTTGCGCACTGGCTAAGCATCGGTTACGCTCAAAACATTAGGATTTGATACACAGTGAGATCTCTGGTTGTCTACTCTGTGGTTCCGTATCAAGTGTTTCGCGGGCATGTGACATGACAGCGCCCATGTCAGTGGAGGTCAACTTCAAAGTACCAAGAGCAATTAACCGAATTTCAGCAATTAAAGATATTATTTACCCTTCCGAAGAAGGAAGTACGTAGAAAAACACTCTATAGTAGTGACTTGTAAATATCCTTGCATAAATTAGATGTAATATATACAAACCGCACAAGAGGTCTTTATCAGATTTAAAACATCGAGGCGCAGCCGAGTGTTTTAGATCTGATAAAGGCCGAACTGTAAGGTTTGTATATGACTTCTAAAATGACTCGTTTTGTACGCTCACTGGCGTTGGAATTTTGAAGATTGATGTTATCTACGCTGTAAAAATTGAAGGAGAAAATTTGAGCAAGTCTATATCAAATATATAGATCCGCTACGGGTCATGAGTTTCCTTTGTATTTTGCCTATGAATAATTAATGAATTTTAGAAATATATTTAAAGATGATATTAATCATATTATCTGATAACTAGTAATTATAAGATTTTAAATGTTTAGGCGCTATACACCACTGACTTCTGAGTATTAAAGCAAAAAATGCAAAGGTGATGTAAAAAGATGATGTATCATTAAAGGATTACCGAATTGTTTCCATGCAGGATTGCGTGATCCTAACACGTGGGATGTTGTGAGAAAGGGAAATGCCCTGGGAACGAGGTTGCCGATAGGCGAGTATTTTTTACCTTTCAGAACTAAGTCGAGTTAACGTTTTAAAAACCCCGCGAAGCGCCTAAAATTTTCCGTGCATGATTGTCTCATCCTGCATAGGTATTGACCAATTACAGCTCGCGTAGTAAACGGCATGCTATTTTATAAAGTATCTGAGTGTAGCTATGTAACAATTAATGATAAGTTATCATTCTTAATATCAATTTCAACAAAAGAAAGAGCCCTAACGCTGACAGTCATTTTCTTCTTTATAAAGGCCTGTTCACACGTATGTGATCTACTGGATTTGCTGTCCAGCAAAACTAATTAAAAACAACTCAAAATAATAAACAACAAAACTAATTAAAAACAACTCAAAATAAGCAATAATACCTGGACTTCACCACTTGACTTTAGTATTTTTTGGAAGTTGAAGAGAGAAGTTTACTTCGAATTCGGTAGTAATTAAAAATACAAAAATGTCTTCCCTCGAAATTTTGCTCAACTAAATGTATACTAAATGTCTTGAGATGAGAAACGTTGATTTTCTTGCTCATTTTCGCTCAAAAACAAGCGCTTTTACTAAATGTTGAAGCTCGCCTTAGTTCTTTGAAAGTTTATTTGCGCGGTTCCCGCGCTTTCTTCAATTCGATTTCAACCAATCACAGGCGGATATTTAGAATATTTAACATTCCAGGGCAAATGTCAAGTCATTTTAAATTTAATGTCAGGCATAAAAAATGGCGACCGAAGAAGCAGTGTACCAAAAAGGCGAAGATTACAAAAATGTTTGGGACAAAGCAGAGACGAAACACACAGACACGCATCTGGAAATCATGGGCAAACCAGTTATGGAGCGCTGGGAAACGCCATATATGCACAAGCTTGCTGAAATAGCCTCTTCGCAAGGTGGGCGAGTTTTGGAAGTCGGATTTGGCATGGCTATTTCTGCAACAGCGGTGCAAAGTTTTGATATTCAAGAGCATGTTATTATTGAATGCAACGGAGCAGTGTATAAGAAGTTGGAAAAGTTTGCAGACGGAGCTGTCCCTAAAGTAACACCAATGAAAGGTGAGCTCCTTATGTGTATACTTTAATTATAGTCTTGAAATTATTTATGACACCGTACTCCCACATATTAATAGGCCGTAGGATGAGCATCCAAAAGATGCAATTCCGTTGCACCCCTCGTGGAACTACGTAATTTTCACATGAATCAATAGATAAAAACTTACTTTATCAGAATCCGTTGCTCCCCAAGCGAAACAGGTGCACAATTGGGAAATAAATCCCTCCAAAGTTTGCTATTTTCGCGCTTCGAAATATTCGAACCGCCATTGTTTTGGTAGCAAATACGCATGCGCTTGTCAGCCAAACTCGCACTGCGCACGCGCAGACAGAAAAATGGATTTTCCCTGTGGGTTTTCCCCGATTTCCCCCGTAAAAACAACAAAATAAAATCACGGAATAGAGATAAAACCTTGTAATATTAACGAATAAATACACACACATTAAATATTGTTTAAAACACATTGTATATTTTGCTTGCTCATATGCTAAATCACTTCAATTCATTGGCTGTTGTTTCAAAATACCGTTTTAACGTGTAATTCTACTTATCAACATCCTAATTCAATACAAATTTGTGTGAGGTAAAACCCACTTGTATCAAACAGGACAGAGAATATATAAATATACATACAATTCACACGATCAAGGAACAAATTAAATATTTCACTAAACTAAAGTCTTGGCCAAACGTAAGAAACATTGTCGAAATATTCGTGATTTTCAATATTTGCTCAAATGTTTCCTGTCTCCCACATCTGGAAACATTTGGCTTTTATTGCAGAAACAAAATTTGCTTCCCAGAAAGCAAAAATATTTCCTACCAAATTCAGAAACATTTGATGAAACACCCTTTCTCCGCTTTGCCGACGCTGGTAGGACAATATGACAAACCGAAACATTGGTAAGACAAATAATATGACAAATATCTTTGCGCAACAATGTTTCCCAGTTGGTCCCGGGCTTTAAGGGATATTTATATAAACTCCTAGGAAAACCTCTAATTGAAAGAAACATGTCCCGGGCACCAACTCGAAACTCATCATAAAAAAAGATCAATTGGGAGGAAATATAAAATCCATAATTTCATCATAACTATCTATAATTGAAAGAAATGTTTTCATCCTTGAGCCCAGATTTTCATCAGTGCAATAAAATCCCACTTATTGGATCCTGGCCAAGGGCCTACACTCAAAACGAGATTGCATGTATTCTACAATAAGCTGTCCTGGCTTTTGTCTGCAAAGTTCTACTATTTGAACTATTACATATATTATATTGTGACATAAGTTGGTATTTAGCCACTATCTAGAATAACAAGGAACGATTTAGAATTTCCCTCAGTTTCTGTGTTGGAATTCAGATCATCATCATCAATGGTACAGCTCTCTTCATTGTTGTTTTCAGACTTATTTGACATATGTTCCTCAACCAATTCAGAAGAATCCAAATTTTCCACATAATTATACAATCTCACTAACATTTCTCATTTTCGGTACACAGAACACAAGTTGGGGATAACTTTTCATCAGTCGTTGCTTGAGTTTAAAAGCTCTACATTTAGATGCATCCACATTCTCAGTGTCCTTAGCAATGATAACAAACTTCTCCAGCAAATCTTTCATATACTTTATTTGCTTATTTCCGATGACCTCCGTCTCGATTACTTTCTTACGCATCAGTCAAATCCAAGCGTGCCCATCCCCGAATTTGACAAATTTTGTAAAATGGTGCTAATGCCCCGGTGGGGTCACAAACAAGTGAAAATGCCCCATGGTGGGGCCACAAGTCAGTGGCAAATTCCCCACCCCGGGGAACCTTATTCCACTTTTGAAAGCAGATATTACAAAATATAAGCACGTTAATGTTGGTACAAGGCAAAACAACTACATAGCAAATATTAATAATTTTTTACACATGTACTGTATGTTAAAAAGCTATATCAAATTGGCATTGTGTCCGTATGAACAAACCATGCTTTGTTAGGAGCAAAATAATGTGGAACATTGCAGCCAAATTAAGTCTAAGCTTTGAGCAACGAACTACAACGGGAGACCCTTCGTCCGCTCCAGACAAAGGGCCTACGCTTCCAGACAAAGGGCCCCCGGTTCGAAAATTACCAGTACACTGGCACCACAAAGCCGAAGTCTTTCTATTTGGCCAAATGGTTTTATTAGGTTCAAAATAGAAAATTTTCTAATGCCCTACCCCGGGCTAACATTAGCTTTCAAATCCCCCACCCCAGGGAGGAGCCAAAGTGTCAAATGCCCCCAAGTGGCCCGGGGGATGGACACGCTTGGATTTGACTGATGCATTACATCTACTAATGTAGATCTTTCAGTCTCCGATTGCTTCTTCGTCTCTCTGGTGAGAAATTTTGTATAATTGCAGTAGCAAACTTTGTGATAGCGCACACAGTCTTTCCCCTGGATTTGCACAAGTATCCGTTCATCATTCTTTCTCTCGGCAGCTGTACGTAGAAGACCACCATCAATTGTTTCTGCCAACATGCATGAGTGGGGTTCTTCTTCTCTTCTTAGTTACCTGGTGTAAAACAAAATTATTAAACTAAATATCTGCTAATAACAAGGTTGGATGTTTGTAGCATTAGAAACTACTTTACCCTAAATAAACTTAATTTATCACAATTCAAGATATTTTAAAACCAAACCCGAGAATGTTGTGCACATTGCGCTAGTAGTAGTATGTACCTGTCAAAATGACCATACCTTGTCTAGTGAGAACCAAGAGGCGTCTCTTCCACAAATAATACATATCTCTGGGAGTACATGCTCGTTTCTTTTAGGCAGGGTCTTATTAGGTTCTACGACTGATTGAGTCGATTGACGTGTACTTTTTCGCCTTGGTTCTATTGGCTATTTGGCTCCACTTCCACATGTGGTTCTTCGGTAGAAGTTACAGTTTTAGAGCTAGTTCCTTCTCCTTTTTCTTCTTTTCTCTGTTGTCTACGGATCTTCTCTTCATCACAAAATCTCTTCGAGCATTTCATGATTGTACCATTCTATGAATTGACAGATCCGTCATCGATGTTCTCGTACGATTTCTTAGCTATTTCAGCTTGTTGACATTTAAGTTTGGCCTATTTAGACCTACACTCAAGAAATCTCTTAAGCCTTTGACGTGTAACTTTGCAAAGTCCTCCGTAACGCCATAAAAATGCATAAAACATGAGGATATTCGAGTTTTATAAATATCTTCAGCCATGATTGTTTTGCATAACTAAGCGTGTTTCCACTTGTTTCCACTTCGAAGCATGTGCGTGTTTGTGCGCGTGCGCAGTGCGAGTTTTGCTGACTGCGCATGCGTATTTGCTACCAAAACAATGGCGGTTCGAATATTTCGAAGCGCGAAAATAGCAAACTTTGGAGGGATTTTTTTCCCAATTGTGCACCTGTTTTGCTTGGGGAGCAACGGATTCTGATAAAGTAAGTTTTTACCTATTGATTCATGTGAAAATTATGTAGTTCCACGAGGGGTGCAACGGAATCCGTTTTCTAAGCATCTTTTGGATGCTCATCCTACGGCCTATAAAGCAAATTTGCATATTTTCGGCAAGGCGTGATTGTCAAAATATATACACGTGTGCGAAATGAAAGGGCAAAATATTTCCCATAATATTTTTAGTATGGGAAGTTCTTTACGTTATTGTCCATGTCATTAAGCAAATGAAAAAATGTATGGTCGTATTGGCAGGAAAATATAAGAATATATATTGCAAAGAATTGTGCTTTAGGTGACTCGCAATACCCAGCAAGGTTGAAAAAGGAAGACGGAACGACAGTGTCTTTTTATGGCTTTTCAAATGCGAAAAATATTCAAGGAAAGGAGACAAATCTGTATAAACGCTGCTGTCCAGTGTCATATTACTCATCGCAGTAAACATGGATTTCATCTAATTTGTACCCCCCCTGTCGAGGACCTGATTTCCATAGGAGTTATGTTATAACTCTTTTTCCAGGGGGGTAGAGGTAAAGCAGGAGGTGGTAATGGGAGAAAACAATTGTTTCCATGCAGAGGGGTTATACTGTATGGTGTGAAAATGCACTTCCAAAGCATTTGCATGGTTCCCATTTTTAGCTTGATTTGGATTTTCAGGTTTATGGGAAGACGTTGTGTCAAAATTAGAAGATGAAAGTTTTGATGGTATTTTGTATGATACATATCCTTTGTCAGAAGAAACATGGCATACCCATCAGTTTCCCTTTATTAAAGAAGCATTTCGATTATTGAAACAAGGTTAGTGCACCATAGAATTTCACATGCCTGTATTTAAAACATTCACTTAACACAAGTACCATATAATGCAGTATTTTCCATCTTCTGCAATGCAAGTGAAGTTCCTGTATCAGGTGATTGGTGACATCTGTTAATCTTCTGATGAAGTGACTTCACTCCAAAAGTTTAAGTGTTTTGTATCACTTTCAGGTAGTTGAGACCCAAACCATGAAATGACTAGAAGGACCACTTGAGGCGGAACCTTTGAAGTTTTTGACGCTGCTCATGTCGCATTACGCATGTTCATTACCATTATTCTAGCCAGTCAATTGCATTTTCTGGCCAATAAACACGCTGAACTGGCTGGTCCGCCATTATTCTGGCCGGATAACTGCATAAAAATAGGGGGTCACGTTGCACTGCTGAGTGGCCTTTCTGGTCATTTCCTATTCTGTGCTTTCAAGTATAGTACAATTGATACTCATAAAAATCCACAAAATAAAATATTGCCAGCAGAAAAATATATTGGCCTGCCCCCCCCTTTCCCCGAAAAATCGTACTGTAAATCACACAAGAAAATCTCAAGTGTGTTTTAATCTAGGTGGCATATTGACCTACTGCAATCTGACGTCTTGGGGGGAGTACATGAAGGGAACATATAGCGATATTACCAAAATGTTTGAGGGAACACAAACGCCGAAATTGCTCAAAGTTGGTTTTAAGAAAGAAAATATTTTGACCGAAACTATAAAGATTTCGCCTCCAAAAGAATGCAGGTATTACAGTCATGGTGAAATGATCGCACCTCGTATTATAAAGTAGATTGAATAAAAGGAATGTGTATTCACATTCTTGTGTACAATTAATGCATACATGTATTTTGTAAACGTCAGCAAAATTCATTTAGTATATTGATTTTTATAGTTCACAGAAATCATTTTTGTAATGAGGATTTTTTATCTATACTGTAGATGTGTTGTTCATTTTATCTTTTTATTGTCTTCTTATTTCAATTTGCATTAATGTATACTAAAGTCATCAATTTGGAACTTAATCAGGGCTTCCAAATTGCAACTCAGAAAATTGCATGCATGTCCCAATCACGAGCATGAAGACTCGGGGAAATATGTTGCACACACGATTATTAGGGGTCGTATATTTCCTTCAAATTTTTGATAAAAATTATTGAAGGACATATTAATTTTGAATTCTGCTTTTGAATTTGCTTTGGGTTTTGATCATTGTCTTTGATTGTCTTCGACATTTCTGGTTTCGTTTTAGTGTAAGTATTTTGAAGAAATTTTAGCAAATTCTTTCTTAGCCCTCTCTCATCCGCAGAGCTTCTGCTGAGAACGCTTAGAGGCCTAGGAACTAGGCTGAGAGCTTTCTGCTAATCATAACTTCCTCTCCACAGGAAACCTCTGTATTCTTTTAAACACACGCAATTTTACAAAATATAGATCTTTGCAAAATCACGTTTGCATGTCCAATAAATCTCGCGGAGCCAGAGAAGAAGGCGATAATAAAGACGCTATTCTTTAGTTGAAATGGAAAGTATTTCTGGCATACTGTATTTGATTTTGATATGTTTTCACTTTTATCCAAAATAACATCCAAGAGCGTAATTCTACCCAATTCAAGGCAGAAAATCAAGAGAGGAATGACTAGTTTATGAAAATAGTTTAATTTCACAATTAGTTATTTCGCTAACTATAACTATTATTTTATAAAAAAGATAGAAATCGCAAAAGTTTGCCTGAAAATCACCGCAGAAGTTGGACGATATAAGAAACTTAGTATTTGAATGCAAAAATGAACACATCATTCAAATGATACTCTTCAGTTTGTATGTTTATATGCAATCAAATATTAAAATACGTTTCTAATGTTCCACGTCTTCTCACATCAGTAGTCCAACAATGAAATCCTCCGCCCAGGGACATGGCATAAGAAATATCCACAGGGATACACTCAATACCAAGATCTTCAAACATCTAAAATAGAAATACGCGTAAATCACTCGGAAATTATTAAAACATGTACAACGTTACTTTCCGTAAAGACACATCATCAGTCACACGGATAGTCCGTCCCAGTTCACACGATCCGATTTGTCGACCGGATCCGATTCCCCTCCTGACGTATGTAATTTCACACAATACAGCAAGAACTACACTTTTTGCCAGGGATGAGCCAATAGCCTTACTCTTGTCAGCAAATCCAGTAAATCACATACGTCAAGAGGAGAATCTGATCGTGTGAACAGTCCTTTAGTGTTATCACAAGACGTACTAATAATACCCGTACGCTCTAGCCTCTAGGGCAATGTGCATAATTCTCTCGCCAACTAGATAGCTCGCCACTCCTATTTAAACCTGCCTAAAGAAGCCGCTGCAGAGGAGAGAGGAACTTTAGTATTTCCTGTTATCGTAGTGTAAATTTAGTCGTCAATTTTTGTGCGGGATTTGCCTTGTTGGGACTTCGAGTCCGTTTGCTAATCCCTTATCTTACTCGCCTTTTGCTGTTTGTAATGTACTGTTTATTGTTTTATTTAACGTAGTATTGTAAATATTAGTGAGTTTGATTAAAGCTTCTTAAACCTTAAACCTTAAACTATGCAGATGAACTAGTGCGTTCTATGCACGCACGTGTTGTGTAATAGACCATGCATTCTTGGTATACACCATCGGTTTTCCAGATACTTCGCCTAATGCAATATTTATACACGTTCACTTTGGATAGTTTGTCTGTTCTAAACTGTTCTCTCCAGAAGTCCGGCAAGGATCATCGCATATTACTATAAACCAACTAGTAGGCTATTACAAATCCAGCGTTCTGATTGGCTACTCTACTAGAGGGCCATCAGGCATTAGCCTACTAGTAGCGAAGAGCGTGAGAAAAATTTGCTTGAAACATACTAGTAGGTTTATACTAATACAATTAGACAACTCGGTCTCGTTGTCTCTTAGCGAATAGTCGAGGTTTTTATTCACCGATATTCACCGAGCCTGAGGCGAATAATTGTTTTAGTAAAATTACATAGGTGATTATTTGGAAAAAAATTAAAAATGCACATTTCAAAAATATTTTAATTGAATATTTACGATAAAAGCGGCTTAAAAACGCTTTAGGTGATTATCGCGTATTAATCCAAGGCAGCGCAACCAATCAACGTTGAGAATTTTCAATAATCACCTATGTAATTTTAGTAATTGCTAAGAGTTAACTCGGCCTCGTTTTCTAATTGTTAATTAGAGCAGGTGGAAATCGGATTACCCTGAGAAAACCTGCAGTGCTTGGTAGAGTCAAACTGGAGGCAGTCAATCGAACTCTGGTCATAGAGGTGGAACGCACATGCACTAACCACTGTGTAGGTAGGTAGGTAGTTAGGTAGGTAGGTAAAACTTTATTTAAAATCACACGCTAGCCCCGTCAACTACAAGCTGATTTCCACGAGGGGCGTGTGTTACATCATATAAAATACTAAAACTATAAATAGTCACCAACATCTGGCTCACCTTTTGTGTGGTGTGTTCATACTTTGAAACGACCACTCTCTTAGGATCCAACATAAGAACATTCATTGATAACCATTTAGAAGACATCCATAACGGATGATCATCAGAAATCAATGGTGTTGGTGGTTTAATCACTTGCCATCCTGCTTTGTGAAACAGATCTATTTGGTGGCAGGGACGGTCAGGGTTCGATAGAACTAAACCGGGTCCAATGATGTTAAATGTAGCATCGATGTGCATCGGATTGGGGTCACCAAAGGATAGAGTATGCACTCTATATCCCCTGGTTGCCAAGTGTCTTCTCATCCACTCGATACCAAAGTAGTTGGTGACCTAAATATTTAAAGATTTGATCACTTTTACCGTCAGCGTTTTTTTACTATGTATGCTGCATGTGTATGTATCAATAAACTGTTGAGAGATAGTTCGAGCAAACATTTCAACAGTTTATTGAAGACCACTACCTACATTGGACCCCCTGATGCGACACCCTCCCCCCAGTTTTTACGAAAACTGTCGGTAAATTGATCTTCGTCGGTTAAAACGCAGGATTTGAAAGTAACTTTATCGGTAAATTTCAGAAACGGTAAAAATCTTCAATTCTAAGGTGTAAAAACCTCAAAATTTTTATTAAAAATCCTCTCAGGAAACACGAAAAACGCACTTCTGAGGTTTCAAAAATGAAAAAATTTCCGGGGGAACCATACCCCCAGACCCCCCTATGTCCCTCCCCCCGATAGCAATTCGCTGCGAGGCAGACTAATAACGTTGTGCTCTAGTTGAGGCTTAGCAACTAACATCGCCTTTTTTTGCCCTGCGTCGTCGGTAAATTTTGCCATGAGCACCCCCCAGTGGAAACGTTCTGGGTACGCCACTGACTGTATGCATGGTATTGTCCACCAAAGTATAAACTGCGTCCGTGATAGTAACATCCATGTAGAATTTAGGATCTTTGATAAGTTCCTTGCATATCTGTACGGCGATGTTTTGTTTTAGTGGATAACACAACGTTTATTTATTTGCTGATAAAGATTCAAGCTTTGCCAAATAGATAAACATGGGTTTTTCAGTCCACAAAGACAAAACAATTAGGTTCTAATTCTTCACCCAAAACTTCAATGAAGAAATGTGAAAACAGGGCTGTCATAGTTACCTGGCTTCGTTGCACAAATATATCTGTGCCACATCGCATAAAATCTGCAGCGTCAAAACAAATATCATGTTCGGTGGTGACAAACTTGCCTTCTGCTGCTAATTTGTGACGATCTTCAACTGAGGTTATCGGGTAGTCCTGAAATGTAAATATATATATCCGTAGATTGTATAGAAGGCACTAACCAGGGCCGGACCCTGGGGGGTGTCACTACAGCACACACTCACGGCAGTTTCATTGGGTTTTGCTATTTATTTTAGTCGGCAGACAAAAATTTTTAAAAATATTTTTGACAATAACAGCAATGTAGTTTTTGGTTCTAACAGATGTGAAAGTTTCAATCTTCCAATGATGAACTGAAGTCTGTGCAAAGCTGCTATGTTGAATGCTCTGTCTGTGTCCTATCTGTAAAATAATCTACAAGTGATAATAGTACTTAATAGATGGATTTCACTAAGGCGCTATTTTGCAGATGGTATTCAATCGGAAGTTTTCAGAGAGAAAATAATGTTAATTCTCTTCTTAATTAAAATGTAACTTAATTTGTCGCAATAAAAAAAATGAAATAAATACAAATAAATTTTTTTTTGTGTCTTATTTTGTAGTTTATCCCTCATTTTTGTCACGAAACCGTCTATACACTGTAATGACCCTTCTAATAACCTTATCATAAAGCGCATCGTCCATCAATGCTTTCGGAGCGACAGTCCAAGTTGCTCCAGCATAAAAATATTCTTTCATGAGATCTCGATAAGCTCTGTATTCAAAAAATCTTGATCTCCAACACATTGGTGCTTCAATAATCTCTTCTCCAACAACGAGCAGAATATCTCGAGGCATCGCCGCATACATTCCCGTCGACGTGAAATCAGGAGTTGTAAATTCCTAAAAATAAGATCGCTGTTGCGTTACTTTTACTGTAAACCAGCCTCAATAAATGATGTTTTGTGATTTCTTTCTATAACGTTTGTAATCAGTAGACAGTAAGTTCCTTTAACTGTTTTGCATGGCGATAAATTTGTTGACTATTTGAAAACACGAGGATAAGAGTTGGCAAGCGTCGAGTTTGCATGAGAGTTTCCGCAACTCTCATGTCCCGGTCAAACGAGGACAAGAGTTGCATGATCAACTCTCATCAAAATTTGAACCGGCTCAAAGTTGGCAATCAAACGCGAGCGAGTGTGCAACTCTAATTGACTCTCATCATCACTTGACCTTTATTTGCACTGATGAAAATTCGGGATCGAAATGTTTGCCAAATCAATATAGTGCTGTTTTGCGCAAATGGTATCACTATCAGTGTCTCAATTTCAAATAAAGAATTCCATATTTTTTGTTGTTCTTTTACAGATTTTACAGCATATGGAAAGAATCTGTTCTATTAGAATACGAATTGGTCTGCATATGATACGTATATGATTGCACACAATACAACAACAACCACACTTTTCGCCAGGTATGAGCCAATAGCCTTACTCTTGTTAGCAAATCCAGTAAATCACATGCATGCGTCAAGAGGTGAATCGAAATCGGATCGTGTGAACCAACCTTAAGGATGACCCTTACCTTGCTATGATCCAATATTTTAGGCCGACGTACAGTCACTCCTTCGTGTTCCAAAATTTTGCAAAATTCATCCATTTGCCTCACAGCCTTCACGACATGTTCATGTGGGAATGGCTTGCCGCCATTTTGTTCATAAAATGGCCAATATTTCTGATGAGTGTTTGCTTTCACTTCAATGGTAAAAGGCGGAATATTGGCATTTTCTGGTCGGCCAACAATCACCTCTTCAAGAGGATCCCATTCATTATAGGCACAGACTGGACTGCAAAAAGAAGGGAAGATATGATAAGCTAGTTTTTCTTTACTATGATTCAGTGTTTCACTTACTTTCTGACAGTGGCACTTAGTCTTAAGGCATATACCCAGGGCCGTCCTCAGAAAATTTATCAGGGGGGTGTAAGGTCCTTTCAACCGACTGACTAACGAACGATTAATGGTAGAACCTCGTCAAGTTCCCGATGAAGTTCTACTAAATGAAGCACGATAATTAAATATAGCAGTAATCGTTTATTATCGTTGATTATATATAAACATACGAATGTATTACTATTAATGTAGTCATGTAGAAATCACTCTACTTGTCCGTGATGAATCGCATATACCCCCAATGCTACTCGGTGATGCAAAGTGTTCGTGAGCATGCATGATAGTGGATCGGTATTGCTGGTATACGATGCTAAAATATGCTAGATTATGGTGGGATGATGGTAAATGAATGCAGTTTTTCACAACAACCATACTGTAGAGATTCGTGGACGAAGATATATGTACGCCTAACGTATCTAATTTTATTTTTGGTGCTTGCGGAAAACATCAAAGTTTGGTAAAACGAGAAAATGTTGTGTGGCCAAAACTAGATAGATTTTCTCAACCTAATCTTTACAGGGGGGAAGGTGTGGAAGTAAGAGCCATCCAGAAGGGGGCGAAGGTCACGTTTTCTTACCTTAGGCTTGGGCTTGCTTTTGGTTGAGGTTTCGTCTGAATAGCTCGTGTATGGGTGCTGAATATTGCCAGCGCTTGCTGTATGAAAAACAATAAAATATAAAGATAAGAAGAGTACAACACGCAATTTGATTGGCTAATAAATAAGCTTGTTACCTTACATATTATAACTCGAAAATGCAAGCACGCACAACAAAATTCGTGATTTTGAAAATTTGTTAAAAGTTTATTTAAAGTTAAAAAACAACAATAAGAAATTGCAGAATGAGACAACAGAACTTATTTATTAATTATTGCAAAGCTAACTCCAAACTCGGCAAGTACTGTACTAAAGTCACCGACTATTAAAGTCTAAACAAATCCAATTCTTCGTTTTTATGCAAAAAACAATCAAGTTTTAATACACTTACAGTCAGTTTATATCTCTGCTTGGCTGTACAGTATGATATAAAAAGCATGCCTGAATGGTTTATGTTTTAGTAAGAAGAGAAAATAAGTCATGCCTTAATAACCCAGGATTCCAACGTTTAGCAATGTAAAAAGCCTACATATTACGATGTGGAAACATTTTCCAACATTTTTACACAAACATACCTTTGAAACAAAGTTTCGCCGATTGAAAATTTTGAGTGTGAAGTTCATGCCGAAGAAAAACCTTGTTTTTGTAGCCACAACTATGAACAACATTTCTTTTTTATGAAAAACGTAGCGAATTAACCCGCTCAGTTTTGCCAAAAAATTCCCATGCCATGAAGGCCATGCATGCATTTCGATTTCACGCGCATCTTTTTATTCCTGCATCTTTTTGTAAATACATCATGCTTTGTATTTTCTGCGAGCGTTTACCTTTTTTATAATAGCTGGTTCTCTTCCTCGACATCCACCACGGAAAATGCGTGCAAACAACATCGTTTTTGCGATATTTTGGGCACAATTTTCAAATATTTTTATAAAACTAAAAGTGAGTGTGGAAAATGAACCCAATGAACCATGCATAGAACCAGTGTTGGTAGGCTTCAGCGCATGCTCGGAGCCAAATACCATACAAAAAGTAGCCAAAAGAGGCCAAACATCTTTCGTCAAAAAGAAGCCAAAAAGAAGCCAAATTCGGACCTCTGCGAACGCGGAGGCAGAGGAAGGGACCGTTTCTCCCCTCCGCCCACGCTCCGAACGGCAGCGGTTTCTTCATTATATTACCGTTTAGCGCATTTTACTTATTACCATCTAGCGCACGTATTAAACTTTGGATTCCAAAGCCTCTGCGAAGGAGAGAGGTGCTAAGCTGAATTATTATTTTGTAAGGTTTATCAACCTTACAATTGGCTGAATTTCATCAATTCTGATTGGCTAGAATTACAACCAGGTTCTTTCTGACAATGACATTTAATACTTGAGAATGCAATCGATTTTCATACAATAAAATTTTCACAAAATTCTTGTAAACTTACTGTGAAGAGGCCAAAAAGAAGCCAAAAGGCCAAACTTTTTTTTCGCGGCCAAAACCAACCCTGCATAGAACACAAATACTCGCGGGAAACTTTGAAAAAGGTCTAGGGAGAGTTACTGGAAATGGGAAATTCAGCAGTGGTTCCACTTTGAAGGAAATTCCAGAAAAACGAAGAAAATTGAAGGGAAATGTAGAATATTCAAAATATTGACAAAAAATCACAACTCTCACCGTAAAAGTGTATATATATAATTCTGCCCACACCAAAGACTCCACCCACGCTAACCAAGAAACCACATCTATAACAACGCATCCTCGTACAACCAATGAAATGCCTCATCCAGCACAAGGACCAATCAGACGCTCTCGTCGAATACAACAAATCATAAAACTGCGCGAACATTCAAACATTTCCAAATAACATTCTGATGAAGACTCGAAGCACCGAGTTGAAAACTCAATACAAAATATGTTAAAGATATCCTTCAGTAACATGTCTGGAACTTTTAAAAACTTTATTGCCAATGCGGCCTATTCGTTACTGTTATGTACATATAGAGTTTAAGCTTTCGTCGTTTAAACGCTTAAACTAACTCTATATCAGTATATGTACATAACAGTAACGAATAGGCCGCATTGGCAATAACATTTTCTAAAAGTTTCAAATACAAAATATTTTAAATCCGGAGAACTTGAACAATTACATTATGTCTGGATTACAAATCTTCAAACAAGGCAGATAGATAGATAGAAAGGAATTCTGAATTTTCTGATTATAGATGCAAATAAGCATTACTTCCGCTTACATAATATTAAATGGCTCAAAATTACAATTTTAGCCGGGGGTCGACTTTAACCTGCTCATATATCGATATCTGTAAAGGAAAAGTGGACATGTTTTCACCCTTTTTTTATATTATAGCTTTAAATTCACGCCACCTAGCAATCACGGAATTATTATTTGTACAAATAACATTAAAGTTTATATTTCCGAGAGACTTGGACTCCTTTTCCTTTGTACGTGCATCGAGTATAGTGATGCTTTATCTGTTAGTCTGTAATATCGAATGCATACCATCCCTGTTAAACCTTCCCTCGGGCCTTGATAATTGCATTCAATCATATCCAGGGCCTTAGCAACCGGGGGGCTGCAGCAAATGATGCAAACTTGAGCAAAAACTAAACATCTTCACATATGAACTAGGTGATATTATTTCAAAATTAGTCCTAATTTTGCCAATTTCAAATATCAATATACGTTTCTAATGTTCCACGTCTTCTCACATCAGTAGTCCAACAATGAAATCCTCCGCCCAGGGACATGGCATAAGTAATATCCACAGGGATACACTCAATACCAAGATCTTCAAACATCTAAAATAAAAACATAATCGTAAATTACACAATGTTTATTTAGCCAGTAGTGAAGTTTCTATATGGGGCTACACATGGTGGTCAACTTTAAATCAACTTAGGAGCGAACAAATGATGTCAATACACCCTTTCGATAATTACGTCACGAATACTTCCTTGGCCTGGGAGCCTCGCTTTCATGAATCAAGAAGAAATGCAATTCGCTCACGATTCGTGAGAATGAGGCTCCCGGGCCAAGGAGAGATTTGTGACGTAATTATCGAAAGGGTGCATTGTTTCCATTACATGTATATGTCACTGAGCACAAGATCAGTACATATAGTGAACAATTTAGTCATTCCTATAAGGCCCTATAGGGCCCTATAAGGCCCTATAACTTTTTTCCCTTCTGAGTCAAATTTCTTATCAGACAACTTGCAGGAAACGAACCTCCATGGCAGAGATGAAAGGCGCATGTACTAACCACTGTGGATAACTATATGATGTATTGGATAACTCTAGAACTATCCCTCATAGGTCCAGTATTGCACCAACATCACTCTTTCATTTTTGGCTCACCTTTTGTGTGGTGTGTTCACACTTTGAAACGAACACCCTCTTGGGATCCAACATAAGAACGTTCATTGATAACCATTTAGATGTCGTCCATAACGGATGATCGTCAGAAAGCAATGGTGTTGGTGGCTTAATCACTTGCCATCCTGCTTTGTGGAACATATCTATTTGGCGACAGGGACGAATAGGGTTAGATAGGACTAAACCGGGTCCAATGATGTTAAATGTGCCATCGATGTGCATTGGGTTGGGGTCTTCGAAGGATAGAGTATGCACTCTGTATCCCCTGGTTGCTAGATGTCGTCTCATCCACTCAATACCGAAGTTGTTGGTTACCTAAATATTTGAAAATTATCATTATAATCGCCAACAGTTTTCTACTAGATATAGGCGGGCTTCACTAAGCACTATCGTGCAGCAGATGGTGGTCAACCGACATTTGTAGTTTAATTTGCTTGCTCCTATGATGAGAGTTGATGAGACTAGTCATTGAGAGTTGCAACTCTCGCTCGCGTTTGACCGCCAACTCTCATCAACTTTGCGCTGGTTCAAATTTTGCTCGTTTTACTGGTACGCGTGGTAATATCCAGTCAACTCTCATGCAACTCTTGTTCTCGTTTGACCGGGACATGAGAGTTGAACAAACTCTCACGCAAACTCTCGCTTGCAAACTATCATCAACTCTCATCCTCGTTTGACGAGGGCCTAAGTGTCAACAGTTCTGAAATTGACGACCATCTGCTGCCACGTGACGCTTACTGAAAGCAGCAATACTATGTATTCGTTCACCAATTATAAACAATGCCCTTGTCAGTAAAAATAGCCAATCCATTTTGACAATATTAGTTTTTTGTTCCAGAAACCTTCAAAGACAGATCCGATTAGTACTGTATAGAATTGTGTAAAGCAGGCCAGATCATGGTTGCTGTGTAAGCTACCGTCAGTGCCGTGGTTTGCATCTGAACTACCTGAGAAAGATTATATACACTTCCATGTAGTAGTTTGTGACCTTTTGACGAAGAGTCTTCGCTCGAAACGTCGAAGTGTTTTAATATTTTTCAGGTAGTTCATACACAAACCACAGCAGCTTATTGTAGAATACTACTTACACTGGACTCCAACGTTTGAGATATAATTTCATAGTTACCTGACTGCGTTGTGCAAATAGATCTCTCCCACATCTCATAAAGTCTGCGGCGTCAAAACAAATATCATGTTCGGTGGTGACAAACCTTCCTTGTTCACCTAACTTGCGACGATCTTCAACTGAATTGATTGGATAGTCCTGAAATGTGGAACATTAAGAGAAGATTAATGTAGAAATCCTGCAATTAACCAGACTTCATACAGCATAAGCGGTCCTTTTTGATAATTTTATACCCCACCTTATCATAGAGCGCATCATCCATCAATGCTTTCGGAGCGACAGTCCAAGTTGCTCCAGCATGAAAATATTCTTTCATGAGATCTCGATAAGCTCTGTATTCAAAAAATCTTGATCTCCAACACATTGGTGCTTCAATAATCTCTTCTCCAACAACAAGCAGAATATCTCGAGGCATCGCCGCATACATTCCCGTCGACGTGAAATCAGGAGTTGTAAATTCCTAAAAAGAGGACTACGTTTACACTATATCGGATATGTTTCTAGTACGGAAAGCTATCACCACCAGCATCATCATTACCATCTTCATCATCACCACCACCATCATTACCCTCGTCACCGCCATCATCGTCATCACCGCCATCATCGTCATCACCACCACCAGATCTGCAACACTCAAGGCATATTTTAACATATATACTGGGGGGCCACTTGGCCCCCCAGGCCCTCTTGATGGCCCCCCACTCCCTGGGCCCTTTATACATTGGCTCGTTTACAGAGTAAATGATTTGTCTGTGTTTAACGAAATATTGTTTTTATGGCTTATATAGTTAGACATTTTAAAGTTTTAGTTAAAACATTGAAATACTATTGGCTTGGCAATTTCAGAGCTCCAGATTTCAAAATTTTCCCGGGAAAAACTCCCCCGGACCCCTACAGGGCTCGCGCCTTCAGTACTCAGATTAAGGGCCTTTTTTCACAAATGGCCCCCCACTTAGAAATCCTTAAAATATGCCCTGGCAACACTCAATTAGTCGCGCGCATTCTGGAAAAATGTGAGTCAACCTTTGATTTTGACAAGTTTTAGTGAGTAAGAACACGTTTCACTAGCAACCTTTTTATAGTATGGATAAATGGATTTTTGTTGCACTTTTACAGTGTTGTGAAAATAAGAATTTGAATCTTGCAATTCGCTGCATACTTATAGAACCGCTAAGAAATTCATTTATCTTTTCTTAATAAATTTGTCTGCTCTTAAGTTATGGGGCGTTATGCCAGCAACCGTATCGTACCGAAACCGTATCGTACCCATTTATTTGTTTCGTGAGCACATGATTCTGAAATTAGTATTACCTTGCCATGATCTATGATGTTAGGCCGACGTACAGTCACTCCTTCGTGTTCCAAAATATTGCAAAATTCCTCAATTTGCTCCACAGCTTTTGCAACATGCTCTCTCGGGAATGGTTTGCCGCCATATTCTTGAAAAAATGGCCACTGGTCTTGATGAATGTTTGCTTTCACTTCAATGGTAAAAGGCGGAACATAGGAATTTTCTGGTCGGCCAACA
This sequence comes from Trachythela sp. YZ-2020, assembly GCA_016169945.1. NCBI lineage: Eukaryota > Metazoa > Cnidaria > Anthozoa > Malacalcyonacea > Clavulariidae > Trachythela > Trachythela sp. YZ-2020. The sequence goes on from JADLSH010000389.1 coordinate 7,648,111, forward strand.
ATCACCTCTTCAAGAGGATCCCACTCGTTATAAGCACATACTGGACTGCAATAGCAAGGAAAAGGGTTTTGATTTAATTTCTCTTTAGTAATTACTATATATAATTCCGCCCATTTCCGCTGCGTTAAGCCCAGGGGTGCCAGAACCACGGTTGCAGCGGATGCAAGTGCACCCCTTGCCTTTTGTACTCACAACTTTCTGGGTGCAACGGGTGCACAGAAGATTTAACACGAACAGATTTAGCACGAACAGATTACTTACGTAAACTCTTAATTAAATTTATCTGCATTGATTTTTTTATGTTTGATATTAAATAACATTATAAGTAGGTAAGGTGTCTATATATGCTCTTAATATGCTCTTTTGATAACAAATCGCACCCCTTGCCCTTGGCATCCCTGGTTAAGCGCGCCTGCTACTGTAGGTCGAGGATAGGGTATTATAACTTAGATGCATGGGTGACCACGCTAATATCACTTGATGTGCTTGGAAACTCACGCAAGTAGAGTTGTTTTTTTCCGGGTACTCCGGCTTTCCTCCCTCATCAAAACCTAACCCTTCCACAGTGGTGCAGAAGAGGGGGGACCACAGAGGGGGCGGAGCCACCCTTCCTCAAGCTATGGGGGAGGTCTGAGCGCCCCTTCTCAGTTTTTTTGCAAGAATGCTTGAAAATATATAATTTTTCCATTGTTTTCATTCTCAAAGCATCACTATATGACTATTTTAGGAATTAATATCATATAAAGATGGGATTGGGGGGATTACTTATGACATCATCCATTCCCGAATGTTTTCACCCTTGGTAACATGCTCGTCTAGAGAGCCCCCCCCCTAGTTATGAATTTAGTTCTACAGCACTGCCCTTCCACCTTTGCTGTGGTCCGTGATCAGGCAAGGGTCGAATAGTGCGTGACAGCCAGAGGCTCAGGCTTCACTTTTTTCTCCGCCAAATGACTGAAATTATCATTCCAGATACAATACATTGAGTTCACTGGTGGGATCATGTAAACAGCCCTCAGACGGCAGCCATTACATTACCCATTTCTCGTTTCCTTCCTTTTGCTTGCTTCTGCTTGCGTTTGAACTCCTCGTGTACGCACGTTCAAGAATGCTAGAGCTTGCTGTAAAACAACATGGAGACCGTGGTTTTAGCCAACAGTTCTAAAGGACATGGCCCTAATGGGAATTGTGTTTGCAAAATGCCACGAACAATTAATAAGACCGGCTTATAAGTTAAAACGAACAAATTAACTTGTTTTAATTATTACGGCAAATTACAAGCAAATGCCAGATAAATACAGCTCTTAAATTCACTTGATTAGCATAAACACTATACAGGGTGTCTCAAAAAAACTGCAAACACTACAATTTGCATAACATCCACTGCAATTAGCATTGCAATGCCTGTGCAACTTATGATGCTCCTGGGATTTGAAAATACGTTCGAATTTTCCTTGAAATTAGAATAACCACACAAAGTGAGTTAAAAATCTTATTGTTTGTTTGATGTACACAATTTACTTTGCTCATGGGTTCGTGTTTACGTTACTAACTCTGACCCTAACATTACGAATTTCGACATCCCCAAGCATGAATTGTGTTTACGCACCCTTGGGATCACTTAGTACTGAATTATGCAATTTTCATAAATATCTGATTTCAAAGGGTTTGCAGTTTTTTTGAGACACCCTGTATATAAAATGCATGAATGAAAGGGCGTCAGTCGTTTTCATTGACGTAGCAAAATATCAAATTAGAGACATTAGATCCCTTTTTCGGTCAAACCGGAAACCGCAAAGAACCAGGTGACGACAAAGTCTATGTGACGTGCCCACAAAATTGCGAAATACCTTCAAAATTAAACCAAAACTAACCAACCATTCCCCATTACCCTACAAATGTTTTCGTATGATTTTAAATTCGTTCAGTCTCGCGCAAACACATAGTTTTAAAGCCATCTCCGTCTGGACGAACTTCAGAGTTATTACTATATATAACTGTAGTACCTGAGCGCTTTGTTTACTCTGAGAAATAATAATAATAATAATGATTTTATTACAGTATTTCCACAAAAGTGGCTCTTCATCTGTAAAAACTATTACACTACAGTAGTTATAAATTCATATTAAAACTATATAGAAATAATTATTACATTGTCTAGATATATTATCACTAGTAATTCTAGTAATTCTGAGTCCCCTAAACGAGCACTTGTGCTCTTGGTAGTACAAGCTTCGAAGTGCCAGTTTACTGGTCGATCTTGAACGCGTGGTGCCAGTGTAGGTAGTGTCTATACACGATAATTCGTACGGTTAACTCGATAGGCGAAATCAGTACGGCATTTGCTTCCATGACTGGAGCTTTACACTGTGCGTATTTACATGGAATTATCACTCAATTTTGCACATCGCGCTTAAGACTAAAAGCATTTACCTTTTTCATAACAGCTGGTACTTTTCTTTGGCACCCATCACGAAATATACGTGCAAACAACATCATTTTGCAATGGCAATGGAAACCTCTACGGAGTAGCCCGCTCTGGGCCAACCTCGTGCCTAGGGCTATATTTCACTCAGTCCGCTCGCCCTGATTACTAACCCTACCACAGAATAGGAAATGACCAGAAAGGCCACTCAGCAGTGCAACGTGACACCCTATTTTTATGCAGTTATCTGGCCAGAATAATGGCGGACCAGCCAGTTCAGCGTGTTTATTGGTCAGAAAATGCAATTGACTGGCTAGAATAATGGTAATGAATATGCGTAATGCGACATGCGCAGCGTCAAAAACTTCAAAGGTTCGGCCTCAAGTGGCCCTTCTAGTCATTTCCTATTCTATGACCCTACCGTAACGCTAACTGCTGACCCTAACGCATAATAAACAGCGAGACGTGAATCCAGTGCATGAATTTATATCCGAAAACAGTCTAAATATTTAGGCTATTTTAAAACCAGAAATGGGAATCAGGGAACGGGGAATGGGAAAACCCGGAACTCTCTAAAAACCCGGAATACTAAATGCCGGAAGGCTAAAAACGCCAGAATCTCTGGTAAAAAGACACCATAATTTGTGCGCGGTGATTCTGAGAATACTAGGAATTTTTACTGACAAAAGCAACTGATAAATACTTGAGCCAAAACTAAACATCTTCCCATATGAATTAGGTGATATTATTTCAAAATTAGTCGTAATTTTACAAATTTCAAATATTAAAATAAGTTTCTCATGTTCCACGTCTTCTCACATCAGTAGTCCAACAATGGAATCGATACGGAATGGATGTCGAGGCCTCTTTGAACCCTTCTCAACTCTCATGCCCCTGTCAAACAAGAACAAAAGTTGCATGATAGTTAACTGGATATTACACGCGTTCCGGTCAAACGAGTAAAAACTCAGATCAAAATTTAAACCAGCTCAAAGTTGATGTGAAAATTTAAACCAGCTCATGAGTTGGCGGTCAAACGCGAGCGAACGTTGCAACTCTCATCAACTCTCATCCTCGTTTGGTTATTACTGAAAGTTAGAATTAATCCCACGGGACTGGCATGAAAAGTTATCTACGGTAACTTTCTAATTTTCCGAGATTCCCCGGCTTAAAACGAATATATTTTTGTACATATTAATCTTGCTTTAAGCCCTCCACGAAATAGTCGAGCCAACAGCATCTTTTCGCAATATTATTTTTAAAAATCTATCTATTGAACTTTTCAGCTTGTCATGTACGCATATTGTTTGGTGTCTGGAGACCTAAACAACCATATCTAATTAAATTGACTTATCTGTCAAGCCATAGTTAATAGAGAACAGGGTTTGGAAGGCCGGTAAAACTATGGTCAAGCTTATAATCCAATTAGCGAATAAATATCCAACAAGTATTTCAAATAACTGTTATAGTTTTAAACTAGAGTTTATTAAATCACAAATGACAGTACAGTATATACGCGTATATTCTGTCTGACAGCAATTTATCATATTTACAGAACTATTTTCATTCTTATTAAAACCTCTATATATCTTTAACCAAGCAATTTAAAATTCTTGAAAACTGCAAACGAGCGGGTCGCGTTGTCAAAGTTACAATAAATTCTACTTTAATGGTATTGTTCTGTCTTTCTCAAATTTCGATTGAACAGACTAACTCCGACCAAGTACGTTTCTCTCAATTTGACATGATTATACAATACTAAACGGTTTATTAACGTCTCAAATCTCAATTCCTGTGTATCTACACCATATCACCATCTATATAATTATGTACATAAATTCAGTTGCCAATTGCATCGTTTTCTTTCACAACACTTGAAAGCAATCCAGAAGCAAGCAAATAAGATACTGTCAATTAATCCAAGCACAAACTTGATATAGATTAGAATTCACGGTCTGCTCAACTCCATGGGCATGGATGTATAGCAAAGAATGTATGCAGCTGATGACTAGAAAAGGGAAAAACGTTTTATTTAACAATGAACAGCCTAAGCTGGCTTAGTATATATGTATAGGTTATTATATGAGGGATGAGGTGATATCAGTTTTATCGCTCGAGGACGATATCATTATTGTCACGAGTGAGCGCAGCGAACAAGGGACAATTATGCTATCGTACCGAGAGGGATAAACTGATATCACCGAGTCATGAGTGTGATAACCTTTTTATCACATCTAGTGCCTTTATCAGGATGATAAGCAGCGGGAAATAAAAACGATCCTTACTCATGATGGACTTTTATAGGGAAAACAGTTTAGAACTTATATGAATAAATTTAGTTATTCCATGCAGTATTAAGAAATCCATGCTTTTACCTTGACATTTGACTCCGACATCGATGTGACATCGCTATCATCAAACTTATGCCATTTGCGATCGTACATATTTCGACAGAATGCCGTGTAATGACCACTCTGCATTGAACCATAATGATTCGAGACTCCATACAGGTTGTATCGCAACGATTTATTGGGTCCCAAAACAAACTTTGAGAGATCGAGATTTGTGCTTGGAAAGTGAACGTTAGTTTGACGTTTCTCCAACCATGATCCATCAAAATCACTGTAAAATAAGAAGGTTCAATGATCACAAATTACGATATCTCGTATATCTCTAATTCCCAGTTCCCTCTGTTCCATTTGAAGTTTGTCTATATGCCGTTACGCTTTGCGCTTTCTCCTGGAAGCAAACAAGGGCGACATCCCTACACACCACAGACTAGATGTAGATTTATTTCTTCTCATCTTACCGTTTGAATCTGTTGAAATGTACAATGAGTATTGGAGGTAGTTTCCAGATCTCCATAGTTTTCCACGCTTCACGGTGTTGTTTACATCTTGGACAAAACCATTTGTTGTCTCTGCTCACTTTCTCTCTTGTTGTAAACAAACGAATACAATCCTAGATATACATAGGAAATGAAATACAGCTAATTATTAGTCAGCCTATCTATACTGGGGAAGAACTGCCTAGGATAACACGAGATACACTGGCAATAATTCTGGGAACAAAATAAGCTCGATATTTTCATGTACAACGAAACATACATTATAAGGTTGATGCTAAAACGAGATGTTTTTTTTTCTGGGTTTTTTTGTTTGTTTTTTTCTCTTCTTTTTTTCCCCATGCTAAAACGTCATTTATTCAGCAAAAATTATGGCTCGTAGTAGTATATGCAATCAGTATTAATTGTAGTATTTCTTACCTCAATTTGACAGGATGCGTTGGTTGGAATGGGAAGAGTGAGCGACATGAAGGCATCAAACGTCACACTTTGTTTATTGCAGACTGAACAGGTTAGAGTCGATTTAAACTGACCCTATATTGAATAGAACAAACAAACTCTATAACTTCCAGGTGGCCACCATCTGCTGCACGATAGTGCTTGGTGAAACCCAACCATATTTCCAATATAGCAGGCACGAGTGCTGGTAAAAATCGTACACACCTGCAATAATTCTACAATAATAGATTGGTTTCGTTTCTTGTGATTCTCCCAAGCCAATCTGGCGGCCATTGAGTCTGGCAATCCATCATTACTCTTCTCTTCTATGTAAGCTTTCTTGAGCACCTTAAGATGAAGAGGAGAAACAAGTAAATTAGGACAGTGGTGGACACTTCGCGAGACATTGGGGGTGCCAATTGAGGTTGCCAACATATTCCCGACCATTTTGTTGCTATTAATTTCACTTCTCAAACAGTTTTGGCTAAGATTTAACTCTTAATGAAAAAGATATCAGGCTTTTGTTAAAACTTAATTACTTAGTTAATCAGATATCTTTCAAAGACCTTAAAAATATTGAGGGGTGAAATTCCTCTAAAAATTAGGATGCATGTATTCCGTTTTCGATGAAGTTAAACCAACTCACTATCATGATAAAATTCAAAATACAAACGGTCGTTGTTTGTGTCTGAAATACCTGAGAAATATTTAAAACACTTCGACGCTTCGAACGAAGACCTTTCGTGGGCTACTAACCTCGGGACGAAGAGCCTTCGCTTGAAACGCCAAAGTGTTTAAAATCTTTTTCAGGTAGTACAGACACAAACCACGACAGCTTATTGTAGAATACTACCTACAATACACGAATCGCGAAATTCGGCGCGCATCCAAATGACGCGTTCTGAGTCGGGCAAAAATCACAGTTAAAGAAAAACATGTAGCTGTGACTGGATGATTTAAAATATGCGTATTAAAGTATTCAAATGTTCAGTCATGCATTCGTGTTTTTATTGTTGTGATATGTAATCACGAATGCATGACTGAACATTTGAATACTTTAATACGCATATTTTAAATCATCCAGTCACAGCTACATGTTTTTCTTTAACTGTGATTTTTGCCCGATTTTTGCCCGAATTTCGCGATTCGTGTATGGACCACCACCTATGAAATTTAATATATTATACCTACCCTATTAGTATCTTCATGGAATTGATCGAGAAGCACCAAAAGGAATTCCTGTGAGTCTTGTTGTTTCATACCACCAAACTCTGGAGCGAACCTCCCTATGGTTCTCTTGAACTCATACGGCGATACAGATCGATAATTTCCCGAGTGAGCTACCCTGGTCAGTATTGCCAGTTCTTCTGCTATACGACCCCCCGTCCCTAGTGGGTTGGTCTTATTGATATCATCTAGGTAATACGAGTTCAGTATATACTTGGCCAGGGGGGCGGTGGCGAGGAGGCATTGCAACACGGAATTCATATAACACGAATTTCCGAGATTTCTCAGACCTGTCAAGGCTTTACCCTGACCGCCGTGGTTCGGAGCGAGGTTGGCCAATTGTGCCTCTGTTAATGGCTTTGTCCTACGGTTTATAGTCGGACGGTTGGGACCACTCTGTGGTGAGCTAGACTTAATCTCTTCAGTGTCAATTTTTGCGAGGTTAGGCGAGGATAACGACCTTTTAAGTGATGGTTTTTTCGGCTCGGCTTCTTTAACCGTTGACGTATTATGTCCCATGATGCTCTGGTTCATAGTTTGTGTTAAGCTCTCAGGTGGGTTCCAATGTGTTGTCTTTGTGTTGTGATCTAGGAAGTAATACCTCCCCATCTTTCTATCTAAAACACGTTCCCAACCGGGGGGGAGGCCGTGTGTCATTCCAGTACGACTACTTGTGAATGTCTGGGGAACATTGGGTATGGATGTGGGACGCTGTATAGATGCCTGACTTTGGGGTATATGAGTAGTACTTGGTGGGATAGATGTGGACTTCGCAGGATTTTGGGGTACACGAGTAGTACTTGGTGGGATATTTTGGGATGGTTGAGTAGAGGGGTTTCTCGTTGGCATTTTTGGTAAGATGCCGCTTACATTTGGACGGAGTTGTTGAGCCATGGAGGGTTGTGGATGAGTATTGACATGGGTAGGGGGAAGGGTCTGGGGGTGTGGCATGGGGGATGGTTGACCATTGACAATGTAGGGAGGTTGGGGGGCAACCATACCTGAGGGGTGTGGTTGCTGAGGTGAGGTAATGGTTGATGGTATTTGAGATGGTGGTGTTGGCACCAAAGATGGTCCCCCTACTGGAGAGTTCTTACTGGTCACCTTATTGGTACTTGACTGAGGTGTTGGTGATGTGGTATTCTGTGATTGGTTACTCGCAGGATTTGCTTGGCCATTACTCTTAGATTGTGGTACACTTGGCTGGTTAGGTATTTTTTGTCTCGGGGCGGTCTGGTTTGCTGGTTGTTGGCCGTGGGTTACTGGGGTATGGGTTACTTGGGGAGAATTGGGTCCCTGGCGGATGACATTATTCTTAGGTACCCCTTTGCTCATGTCACCATTTGGGGTGATGTTTGGGGACGGTTGGCGAGGCGTTTGGGTTATTCCTTGTGATGGTAACTGGTGTTGTTGTATGGTGTTGTTTGGAAATGGTTGGGTTACATGCGCTTTAGGAGCAAGCTTTTCTGAGTTTGGAGGTCTCGGAGTCACCTCGTTGTTTGGTAAGAGGGTAGGAGTTGTTGGTTTCATTGCTGATGGAACGTTTTGGGAAATGGTAGTTCCTGGTACATGGTGACTTTGTTGTATAGTACCAGTAGGGCGCTGAGAACCAGCTACTGAAGGTTGCGAGTTTGATGGAGTGTTAAGCTTCGTTTGAGCAGGACCATTTGTAGTTCCATTGACTGGTTTAGGACGGACAGGCTCGGGAAGTGTTGGTAGTTCAGGGTAGCTGATCGAGTCTAAACTGAACTCTGTTGTATTCTGAGATGGTAAGATCTGCTGGGAAAAGAAAACACGCACTGTTGCGACTCTACAGAATTTTTTAAACTTGTTTAGATGATCTATTGTACTAGTGAAAATGTTTTATAAAATAAAAAATAGGGGTAACCAGGCGTTTTTTCGAGTAAAATGCGTTAAAAGCTAAAATGTCGGCCATATTGAAACGTCATTGTTACCATAGCAACGATAATGACGTCATATTTGTGAACAATTTCCGACTCTTAGAATGTTGCTCAATATATGTGGTACAATTTTTGTTTGCTAACAAGTAACAATTCTTCAAAAAAATCAATCTAAATCATAAATTTACCATATTTCAAAAATTGTAGGGAGCCACCTTAAGACAGATAGACTTCCTAATTCAAATGATGGCAATATTTTTAAGGGGATTAAAATAATTTAGTTTCAATACATCACCTGACTACATATTTACCTCAGGTAGTTTGGGATCTGTGACCAAGGACGGATAATGCCATACCCATGATTCATAGCCACCATCAAGAAACACTGGCTCTGACTTGAGAGTACACGACGTATCGTATAAATATATCGCATCTTTTAGACATTGGATTTTACTCTCAGGTTTGACGTCGACAAACTTTGTATTCTGGTCAAGAATCACTATATGTCCTTTTCTACCTCGCTCTATCCACTGATTCCATGTTGATTTAGGTAGCTTACGTTCAATGCTACCCACATTCACGCTGTAGAGAAATTTCAAATGAATAATTCACGACAGAAATACATCATGCAATTAGGTTATATTTATGTTTATTTAAGTTTTTCGTATTTTAATCCTCTCTTACTTTTCACTTAGAACGCGTCTTCTCGTTTAACGTTACCTTTAAGTGGTACAGTGAAGTGAACTAAACTAACTTTATTTATACTGGATAGCTCTATCAGTTCTAAATTGTTTTTCCCAGTTTAGAACTGATAGAGCTATCCAGAAAAATCCGTCTCTTATTGGTCTAAGTTACTACTGGAGGAAACGGGAGTGCCTGGAAAATGCCTGTGGTGGAAGCACTCTTCTCACATGCGACTGAGGTTAAATTATAAAGCATGCATTGAAGTGCATATTAATGCAGGAATGTTGCAATACTCGGAGTTTAGAGATTGTATTCGTTACTTCGCTTCAGGATAAATCTGCTTTAATCGCATTTATTATATAAAGTATAGTGCTTTATAGAGCTTTCGAGCACTGATAAAACTGATAATCTCACATGTGAAAATTATCGCTTTTGAAGTTTATGAAAATGGGTATTTTATTTTATTTTATTTTGTTTGAAAAGACTGTCCTTTATATAATAAACAGAAAAATACATGGATGCTTGGAAATACCAGATTTATTTCTCGTGTTGAACATGATATCTCACTCGTTCGCTGTGCTCACTCGTGAGATGTCATGTTCAACACTCGAAATAAATCTGGTATTTCCGCGCACCCATGTATTATTCTCTATATAACTGACTCTAGACACTCGAAACACTAGCGTTATTAGCGAGTGGCGCTTTTAATGCGAGTGAAGCGAGTATACTACATATACCGTTTTCAAGATTCAAACGAGTCGAACGATCCCTCAGTACTCGAAACACTCGCGAGTGACTCGCAGGTTACTCCAGAATAGGACTGTTACCTTGTTTTGAGGAGATCATCTGGGATATTTATGCAACAGGAATAGTTGATGCGAGAGGACTCAAAATCTTTCTTGCTTCTAGTGTCCAGTACAAGAACATCATTTGGGTCAATATTAAGAAATTGATATAAGGCAACTGGGTCAATTGTGGGAGAGGTAGTCGATCTTACTGGTGGTTGGCTGAACGCATCTGTGGAGAGAGCAAATGAAATTGTACTGTATATACAGCAAGTCATCTTTCAACAGTCATAGTTAAAACTAAATGTATGTATACTTTCTTGAAATAGCAAATTTTCAGCGTAGGTAGGTACTGCGGTCTTCAAATACACGTTCTTTTATTACACTATAGATGAAATATGCATCGTTTTCAGTATGTTAGATATTTAGGCTTGTACACTTGGGCAAGTAAGTAAAAATCTACTGGGGGAGAATGAGAATTTTAACATGTGCATACAGTATGTATGAACCTTTATTTGTATACAGAAAATTTTAGCCACATAAAAACGTGCCAAAATAAGAAAACATTAACATGACTAGGTCAGAATATCCTATTCAAGATGCTCACGTTTAAGTTGGGCAGTTTATGTGGTACATAGAACAAAGAAGAAATAAGTGAGATATGACAATGTTGCACTGTCTGAAAGGGCCTTTGCTGTTTTGGACAATTATACTATACCTTTCTCGTCAGAGTTGTTATCACTAGGTGATAATATTGAAGAATGATTTACCTACAATATCAAACACACAATAATAAGGTCTAAAAGGTAATGGTACCTGTATTGTGGGACAACTGATAAACAAAATAACAAGACACAGAAAAATCGAAGAATTGATAAGATATAATGGCAACAAAATTAAGACACTGAAAAAAGACGCCACTTTCAATGCATTTAAAAACGGACTTTACAAACATTATAGTTCAGCTTTAGCAAACGTTTATGATTCTGAGAATCCATGAACATGGAAGTCAATATGTCTGTTGTGTAATAAGTCTTGTACCTTGTCTTCGTCCAAGTCATGTTGTTTTTAATTGAATATTGTATGTTTGTGTTGTAAATGTAAAGACTAAAGGGCCGCTGTAATTGGCAAAAGCTGTAGCATATACCCTACCATTTGAGTTTGGTGTGTATTGTTTGTGTAAATCATTATGTAATATAAGATGTAACTATACGTGTATATTTGGCAAAGCTTAATAAACAAATAAATAAATAAAAACAAACTACAAAATGAACTAGCATCATCACAACTCACGTGCAACTTTTTGTACACATCTGCTGATGTTTGTGACGATGTCTTTTTACCATTCAACAAGTCATCAATATCCTGTAGTGTATTGCTATGGAAAGAAATTTAAAAATGAATGAAAACTAAGCGATGACTTAAATGTTATACAAGTGCTGAACAATTGACAATAAAGTACAGTAAATTATACCTTGCTATTCCATTCACATTTTTTGAATTGTCCTTTTCAGTTTTCTCTAAACGTTCAATGGCATAATTGTTAAGTACTAAGTAATGAATTTAATATATCACTGTTGCCATAAAAGATGTTTCTCATTCTTTCTTATGTACCTTTTTCTTTAGCTTTTCTCTCTTTTTCAACGGCTGCTTTCGTCTCTTCTTCCAGTTTTTTGTATCTAAAGTGATACAATAACATACAGTGATGTAACTACTATGGGTTCAAACCGGGCAAACCGGGGGCCCCCAACCCAAATGGCCCAAAGGGGGCCCCCAGGCAGCCAAGCTCAGACTGTAGAGCAAAAACAAATTGACAGGGAAGACTCTGAGAAACGAAAAATGCATGAACGCAACAACAAAATATATATTCTTTCTTGATATATTAAAATGTCGTTTTCTGATCGTCAGAATTCTGTAAAATCTTCCCCCAAAGTCCAAGAAATGGCATTTCAGAGAATCTAGATTGAAAAGGTTTCTAGGGGGCATGCCTGTGGACCCTCCTAGAATGCTAATTGTGCCTTCGGCGCAAGCTTGTGCCTTCGGCACTCGTACTAGGGGGCCTTCAAAATTTTTGAACCGTGGGGCCCCCTGATATAACGTTACGCCACTGATAACATAAGGTGCATTGTATTGATAATTATATGTAATAAATTATGTTTGTATTGTACCTTTCTGTGAGACTTGCTGATAACTTTTCTGCTTGTTCAATGGCTTTATTTAATGTTGTTTTACCAATAATACTGCTGTAGTATATCTGAAGAAAAATACACCCATAACAACTTTGTATAGATTAATACTAACAATGCAAGTTTTATAAGCAAATGAAAAATTGTAAGAAAAATATTGTGTGGATGTGGGAATTCAAGGAACATTGAGAAATCAAGACATGGGGTGAGGTATTAGTAGGGATGAAAAATTCAGGAATAAATGCAAGGCCAAAGTACCTTATCATTCTGATATTTTGTTGTCTTCATAACTTCTCGCATAATGTTAAAAAAGCGCATGTAGAACACGAACGCATTTTCTTCATCCCCCACTAAGTCATTCTCCAAGCCCTTTTTGTAAACTTTTTCTGCCGAGTTCATCCATCTAGCATAGTGTTTAAATAAAAAAATACAAAGTCTCGTAGGATCACTTGCTGTTGAGGATTAAATTGATGAAAGTATGTAGCTTATTACTATATATATGCAATAGAATTATGCACTCAAGGTCTCGAGCCAACATAACTATCCTGATTTAAACTAGAGATTATTCATCAAGATGGATCCTTTGTTTGACAGACCATCAGTGTTAGCCTGCTGAACCGAGCGCCAGAACGAGTTCTGCTATTTTCCCCGCAAACCTTGCTCACAGCTTCGTTGAACTCCATATTGAATTTAAAATTATGCTAATTATGCTGAATATACCGCAAACTGTCACTTTCCAGAATTTGGAAGGTAAATTCTGATTGGTTGAGGGAAAAATAGCAGAACTCGTTCTGGCGCTCGGTTCAGCAGACACTTGTTTTTAACAACGTCTGCAAGCAGGCTATCTGAGTGTAAGCACAAGAAAAACTATCACGATGAACTGGTGAAAACATTGCCATCAGAACATGGTTTTGGAAACAAATCATGTTTGATATTTTCATGATAGTTTGTCTGATGATGTATTTAACATAGATGGATAATCCATAAAGAGAAACTACACACAAAAGTTTGTGAGTATACGAACTAAACAGATCACTCATATACTACAAACAGATGATTCATGATTATCAACCTTTTTCCATCATTTATACCCAGACAAATTATCAGACAAATTATCTTTCCTTTGTCCAAGTTCGTCCAGAGAGACCATTCATCATTAGTGTAAATCGGGCAACTGACAACAATTGTTCAGGGGATTTAATATTCTTTACTAACCAATCAAATACTGTACCTACTTTATAAAATATGACATCATTTTAATATGTTTACGTTTTCGACACCATCTACTTATTACATGATTGTACAGTCTTCACAATGTACATTATCACACAAAATATACAAATCTAACTGCTCAACAAATACAAATTTCAATCATTCTATGATATAAACCCATACTTACGTTTTTGGGTTGGCATTTTTGCCAATTTTATCCTGTATTTGGGCCAGCTTATTTAGTTCCCATACGCTCTTGGCCAAACTTAATTCCTTCTTTTTAGCGCTCGGCATTTTTCTGATTACAAAGCTAGACCGATATTTAAACGACGGGAACCATATTTAACAGGAATTTGTCCATTTAGGCTCTTCAAACAGATGTTTATGTTTTCAACTTCGATTTTTTAAAACCAAAACATTACGATCGAGTCACTGTGATCGAGTGCAAACTACCTGGGGACTAGAATCTAGTTTTTGTATTACGACGACGTCATCGCTGATCTCTTGTAACAAACTGGAATGCTTTTGCGTTTTTCGTTTTTTTTTATTGGTTTTTTCCCATGTACAATAAATTTACTAAAATATTACAATAATTTCTAAAAATCTTGGGCTAGAGACCTACTAGAAATCTTAGCAGACTTTTTATTTAGGCCCCTAGTTATGTTCAATTGTGTTAGATTACATAATCAATTATTTACAGTCAATTGATAAATATGGAAAAACCAGAATAATATTTACAAGAATACATATATATACAAGAAAGAAAAAGAAGGTGGGAGTGTTCTCATTATACAAGTGAATACTATAGTATTGTAGATGTATTTAAATTTTTATATATCATATACATATAATGTGTTTTATGGTTTGTCTTATATATTAACTGGCAGTGCTGTGAGTAACTTCGTTACAAGTAACGAAATTACAAGTAATCGTTACTCTTTTGAGTAACTATAGGGGTAACTAGTTACATTTTTAGGTAGCTGCTGTAACTGTAACTTACTTTTTTTTCAAAAATCAAAATGACGACGATTACATGTTATATATGTTTAAAGTTTTATTTTTACTTTTTTCACACTTTTTTTCTACATACCATTAAATATTTTAAAATACAGTCAAATTTTTGAAATTGACAAAATCAAAAATTCAATTCAATTCGTAATGTAATCGGAACGATATAAGTATCAATATTTTTTTTCAATCAAGCACACGCAAACTAACGTCTTGGCAAAATTATCTGAGTTAATTCGCTGACCACTGGTCATGGCGCATTTTTTTAAATTGTATAAATCTTCACAAATCTTCACTTAACTTCTTCATTTTTTTCATAAATTTTCATAATTTTTAATTTTTTTTGGGGGCTATTGAGTATGGTTTATTGTGTAGTTGTTTTTCTTGTTCCTTCAGTAGTAGTGTCACAAGTTAGAAATCCGCTCTTAACCGTTTTCTCGGTTATTAAATATTAAAAATTGTAAATACTAAATATACTTGTAACTAGTTAACTAAAAAACTTAGTTGTAAAATAACTAAAGTAACTTTTTTTTTTTTTTCGCTGTAACTTTTTTCATGTAACTTTTACTTTTTAACTTTGTAACTGTAACTAACTGTAAAGTAAAAAAAGTTCCAAAAGTTAACTGGTAGTTGTGTGTAGCAAAAAATGTTGCTTAATTTGCTTTTTGAAGATGTTATAGGAGTTTATCCCATTAAGTTTTGTTTCTAACGAATTCCATACATCAACTCCTTTATTTGAGAGAGTGTGTTCTACATAATTTGTCCTATTGTAACATTTGTGAAGTTTTGATGCATTTCTCGTGTTATATTCATGAATTTGGTTGTTTTTTAGAAAGTAATTTTTAAAAAAATCTGGTAAATTACCAAGGTGGTGGTATCGAAACATAATAAGGCATTTTTTCTTTCTTTATCCAAAGTCTAGCTCGAGTCCTGGCATTTCCTCCCTTTCATTTCATTTTTCTTCCATTCCTTTGCAAAACCTGTTGAACTCGATATAAAGTGGTGAGCACTATATAATAATAATAATAATAATAATAATAATAATAATAATAAATTTATATAGCGCTAACTCCAAATTGCCCAAAGCGCTTTACAATAAAAGAACCCTAGCCTAATAAAATATATATAAAATATATAAAATTCAATAAATATGTCTTTAAACTGTATATATTGTACAGATGGTCGTCAACCGGCAGGCGGCAGTGAGAGTAAAAAATAATGTCAATTCCTAATAGATCGAGAGATGTTGTTTAATTTACTTGCTCCTATATTAAACCGTCAAGGCGTCAACATTTCTGAAATCAGGACCGCCATCTGCTGATTGCTGAACCCGGAACGCTCACTGAAACCCACAAATTTTTCAAAACCAGAATCTCTTAGAACTCAATACTGGTAACGAAAGGTCGTCTCAGCAATTGGTCATATAATCTCGTGTAGAATGACAAATGGAGATATTATTTCCATGGTATTATGACCAGTTTGCGTCACTCCGCTGCAGCTCGTTGCTGTTTCCGCTCTATTTAACTTCCTTGTGTTGTTTTACTTTTCTCAGACTGAAATGGATCCTCATTTGGTTAAGACGTTTCTCAGTATATTGTGCCTCGCGTTTGCTGCGCATTTAATCCAGGGTAAGTGTTATTTAACTTCACATTATGCGTGTTAGTTCTGAATGTAGATAAACCAATAGCGATAGATATACCAGGCGGAAAACGTAATTTAAATATGAATATTAATGCCTATGGCTATGGCGATCAGGCGATGCAAACTGTCAAAGGCGAAACATTAGCCATAAAACTTTAAATGATTAAATTGTTTGTCATGTGTTATTTAGAAATTGTTTGCTAGGCATTAATGCTCGTATTTAAAATAGGCAAACCTAATAGAGTAATAGTCTGAAGCAAAATGCGCGTTTGTTTACATAAAATGAATTGAAACAAATTTTCTGATAACGCAAATACGTTAATTCAGTAACGGTCTAAAGAACAAGTTATTTTGTACGTACTTTAATGTACTTGCGCACTGTTTATTTGTCCTTTAATTTGAAGTATATTAAATTTGATCACTTGTCAAAGAAAATGCTTTACTTAACTTAACTTTGCGTTACTTGTTTGACGGCTGCAAACTCTAATGTTGCGCGTTTCTCTAAACAACTAGAGTTACCTATTTTTAAAGAAAACTTTCTTTAGTTTTTGGCTGTAATTGTAAGAAAATTACCACCGATTTTGACATCCCTCAATTAGCCGCCATTTAAATTTGTATTACCCTCACTGGTGGTTTCAATTTACACGAAGTTGGGTATTAATGATGACGACAAATGACATGGCGTGGACACGAAGAATCTGGAACACTTAACTCACCCGCGTGCAACCATTTGATTTAAAGAATGTAAACTCGAAAGTATTTGACAACCTTGGAAAAGTCATTGCCCATTTTAGTGTAACAAGTTTAACAATGAGTGCCATAAAAATGGTTAAAAATTCGTTTTCATGTTGTCTGTAAAAAGACTGTGCGCAATAAGTTGCCAAAATGTTGATTTTTCGAGCCAAATCAGACTCGTTAGAACATGCTGTAACAAGTCTGATGCTACTCCAACGTTGCTACAAGTTGTTTACCAAAAACTTAATTGGGACAGGCGATGCAAATTGATCATGTAAACTAAACTAATTCTATTTAGACTTGGCTTCTATTTGTGGGGCTTCGGTGGCGCAGTCGTCAGAGCAATCGCCTTTCACCTCTGAGTCTTGAGTTCGATTCTCGCTGAGGACTTTACTCATCACACTCATGTGAAAAGAGTAAGTCAACGCTCTGCCGAAAGTCGTGGGTTTTCTCCGGGCACTCCGGTTTCCTCCCACCGGGAAAGTTGACTGGGTGGGTTAGGATATACAGATTAGGAAAGTAATATCACAATTGTTGTAAAAATAGATAACGTAGGCTAAGTACATAATATAGGTAAGCGAGATACTTGATGTAATCGGTCACTGAAAAGCCCCAACGGGGAGTGAGCTGAATAATGTATGTATGTATGGCTTCATGATAGTTCTACCAGCTTGAAACTGTTTTTCTTAGAAGAAAAGCTAGTGCCTGCCCTTATTTGGCCAGTGTTATTATAGAAGGACGCTGAGAAAACCTGCGATATTTGATTGTTTTGTGAAGTCAAACTGGGAGTATTCTTCTCATAGGCGACTGAGGCGAAATTTGAATCAGAAACCTGCGTATTAAATTGCAGGAATCGAATCCGGTCTTGCACGTGAAAGGCACGTGCACTAACCGCTATGTCCCCCAAATCCCTCAAACAAACATGTATTTATATACGCCTATCCTTCTTTTCAGGAGCCAGCCAGTGCGTGAGAACTAACAGTGAGCCATCACGTTATTGTACAGATGAATGTACTGTACCCACTGGTTGTCGAAACAACAGGAAGAAATGCCTTTGTGATGGTAACTGTGGATACAGTTGTGTTTATCCTAGTAAGTATATATCTAGCCTGTCTTATCCTTGATTATCCTGTTCATGAGGTCAGGTCCCACCAAGAGTACCAGATGTAATATTTCCTCGAATATTTCTCAAGTTCGCAAAGGAAATCAGCACCATATTGTTGTTTTGAATAAAAAGGCAGTAAACCTCCATAAATTAAGTCAACTTTCGTGTTGACTTTCTCTTTAAATACTGGTTCATTTGAGAAGCTATATCACACAGTACACGAGAAGTATATTGTAGTTATTCTAGTGGAACACCGAGAAGTGTGGTGAAATTAAAACGAGGAGCTACCGAGTTTTTTTAACATACTTTGAAGTGTTTTAAACTCATATATATTAATTAAACACCTTCGAATGTATCATATATTAAATAGCTTCTCAAACGAACCAGTATTCAAGGAGAAATTCAACGCGAAAGGTGACTTAATTTATGGACGTTTATTATCGTGCCTCGTGGACGTCGTGGTGTCAAGAGAACGTTACCGAGTGCTGAATTCCTTTGTGCTTTGCTCATGATTCAGTTAATGAGTTTGAGAAATTACTTTGTGTTTTGCTTATTTATTTCAGCTCTCTTTATGTCAGAGTCAGTGAATAAGTTTCTGAAGTTAATGAGTTGATAAATTTGAATAAATACTGATACTTTTCAGTACTTTCTTCGTTGTATTTTAGGAGTGCGTTGTTCAAAGCCGAAAAAGATTAGAAATGGACAGATTAGTTTCACTAAATCACGTCGTTTCAATGGTACCCAAAGAGTTGTATGTAATGCTGGTTTCAGGCTGTCGGGGTCCGCTCTAAGAACATGCCGTGGTAATGGATACTGGGATGGAAGACAAGCGAGATGCAGTAAGATTATATAATTGTTCATTACATTGGCCGGTATTAGGGCTATTAGGCATTATCTGTCTGGACAAATAAATGACTGATAAATCGTCTGTGTTTAACCGTGGCAAATAGAAAGATCATCCGTCGAGACAAACTATATCTGCGATGGAAATAGCTAAGCTCTGATCTGTGATCCATAACATGCGTAGCCCACTGTTCCATAGCCGGCTCTCATTTTGAGATTTTGGGTCTCTAAAACAACGCAACGAGGGCCGGCTGCTCAGGCTTATAACTATTCCATCGCAATATACTATTGCCTTATCCTTGTCCTATCAAATCATTTGGAGTATTAAGGTAATACTATAGATATTAAATATGAATGAACCGACATATCACTCAAAGATCAACTTGCTTTCAGGAAGACCACAAAACAACTGTCAAGATCCGGGAACAAAGGGCTTGCTATTGCGTGCAACTGAGCAAAAGAAGTCGTTTAAACCTGGTACAAAATTGAACTACTATTGTCCACACAAGTTTACTTTGAAGGGATCAAGAGAACTGGTTTGTAGAAGGGATGGGACTTGGTCAGCTTCTTTACCACAGTGTATTGGTAAGATGTCGAGATGCTGTTCTAAATCTTACTAATCTTAGTTAATAGAAAATATCCATGAACTTCGAAGAGTTTTTGAATGGAACCCCAACTGATGCTGGAAACGACCGGAAGTCGTTATCTGAATTACAGAAATATTTTTTACAATAACTTTACAATTATAACAGTTTTATATATGTTAGTTTTAGATTAGTTTTGGGTTGGAGCTAGGATCAGGACGTTCAGGATTAGAGTTAAAATTGGACTTAGGATTATGGTTACGAGAATTAGGATTATGGTAAGGATTAGGGTTAGGATTAGGGTTAGGATTAGGGTAAGGTTAGGAGTAACGTTAGGATTGAGATTAGGATTGCAAAGGCTAGGAATAGCCGAATTGTGGTTGTTAATATGCCAAATTGACGCATGATATTTTTATCGTTTTCCAGTACCTAAATGCAGACCAGCAGTTTTACCAGCTTACACACAGGTGAGGTCACCCATGAACTGGAAAAACCGACGAGACTATGGTATACGTTTCACTCTGTCATGTGACTATGGTTATACCTCAACACAACGTGGTACGTTGATATGTGACCCTCCGGAATGGAAACTTCAACCCAGTACCTTCAAATGCTTTCGTAAGTTTGGTTTATTATGCTTACCATTCTGAGGTGGACGAAAAACCTTAACAGGTTTTTCAGCCCAATTGTTACCCCGAGGGTTAGTGTCTAAGGGTTAGTTTTTAGTGAGGGAGGAAAACCGGAGTATCCGGAGAAAAACCCTCGAAGCACAGGAGAGAACCAACCAATCTCAACTTACATGAGTTTATCAAGCACAGGGACGTTACCCAACCTAAGTAAATCCCTGCCCTCGACCTGCTGTATAGCCAGCTTAACTCAGAGGTAAGGGGCAGCGCTAAAGAAAAGATAGTTTGTGGTTCGTCTACTCAGACGAACGTGCTTAGTAAATCTTAACGGTTGATCCCTCTATGTGTATACGGCATTAAACAGACTACTAAGAACGTATCAGGCAGGGCTTGTTCACAGAACCATCGCGCCATTCAAAACTAGCTCGTCTAGAGTAGATAGTTCGTCTTATGTTTACGTACACAAAGACAGATGATCCGTCGGACGGATGATACATCTTGCCTGATGGTCCATCTTTATACTTTATTTCTCCAAAATTTGAATGAATTATTTTATCAACCAATTACCTAACATACTAGTATGAACTAGTTAACTAACCAGTTTACTAAATTCACCAAGGTACTCTATGCTCACAAATCGTACGTGTACAGCTGTACGAGATTGTTTTTTTTTCTTTTCTCAGCGAAAAGTTGCCCTGACCCAGGAAGACCAAGGAATGGGGACGTAAAAGGATTATTTCGGTTTGGAGAGAAAGTTTACTACACTTGTGATCAATGTTATAAATTGAAAGGTCCTTCATACAGGCAATGTCAAGCTGATCAGACATGGACAGACACTGAACCCACTTGCGAACGTAAGTAAAGAAGGACAACTTTGGATGATACTTTTGGAAAGAAGACTTCGCGGTACTTTTAACGCGTGGTCATTTTCGTGTAGTTGATTGTAAAGAAGTTGCTAAAACGTATCTTTTTATCTTATACAGCTGTCACATGTAGCCTTCTTCAAAATCCAGCCAATGGCTATCTGACTTCTAACTCACAACAATGTGATAGTATTGTACAATATCATTGTGATTATGGCTACCATTTGAATGGATCACCCAGGAGGCGTTGTCAGAGAGATGGCACGTGGTCTGGAAACGAACCAGTTTGTGAAAGTGAGAAATAGATACATTATGTTTGCCTTAAGTACAAGTTTGTACTTCTAATATGCTTCACCATCATCATCATCACCATCATCATCACTACCACCACTATTATTTTCATCACCGTCACCACCATCATATTACCATTCATCATCACCATCATATTACCATCATCATATTACCATCATCATATTACCATCATCACCATCATCATCATCATCATCATGATCATCATCATCACCATCACCATCACCAGGTACTTAAGGTAGTTTATCCTTACAGTTAAAAGTTGTCAAGATCCAGGCACACCAAGGAAAGGTAGCAAGAAAGGAAATCTACAAGTTGGACAAACGCTCCACTTCTCCTGTGATCATTGCTACCAACTACGAGGTAGCCCAACCAGAACATGTCAATCTGATCTAAGCTGGTCTGGTCGTCAACCTACGTGCACTTGTAAGCTCCAATTTCTTGTCTTATCTTTCCATATTTGACTTTCAGCAAGTTTTAAGTTTTTACTTTAGCGCCGAATGATTTCCATAAACTAAATGAAATTGTTCCTGAAATTCAGTAATATTATATTCGACTCCATTATGTCCCTCAAGTTACTGGTCCTACAATGTTAAAGCAATTATGCTATAACTTTAATATTTAGTTGTGAGATGCAGCAGGTTGCGACACCCTAGCAATGGACGAATATCTGCATATTCCAACTACTGTGGAAGGTATTCGGAATTTATATGTAACTCTGGCTATCAGTTAAGAGGCTCAAGAAGAATAAATTGTCAGAGTGATGGAACATGGTCTGCAGCGAGTCCAACCTGTGTCAGTAAGTAGCTAATTAAACTGTATTGTAGCTAATTAAGCTCGCTTGTTTTTAATGAAACAACACACTCTTTTAGAAATTTTAGCAGTCAAAACCAATCCACCAAAAGCAAAGGCAAAGCGAATTCCGATAACAAAATTACCGCCAAAACCCACTACGACGCCCAAAACATACACCACGACTGCAAGTCCAACTATTATTCCAGTTCTTACGACAACTATGGCTTTAAGTAAGTACAACAAGGTTTCAATATTCTTAACTATTGTTACCTAGTGGTGCTCAGTGTATCAGAAACATAAAATAGATAGTATGTTTCTGATAACCAAAAGTACATTATCCTACATTAGGCTGTATGGATAGTAACTTGAGATGCCCAAACGACTTGCTGAAAACTTTTGGACATGCCATCTTTCTATTCCCATACTGCTCAGGACAATACTCAGTTGCTCAGTGAGTCAGTGGTCAGAGCGTTAAACCAAAGACATTGGGCTCGATTCCACTCTGAGGTGGATGGGAAGCCTTACAGGCTTTGCAACCCAATTGACAAAGGTTCCGAGGTTAGTTAGTGAAGGTTAGTGCTTAAGGGTTAGTTTAATTTTAGCGAGGGAGGAAAACCGGAGTACCCGGAGAAAAACCCTTGAGGCACAGGAGAGAACCAACCAATCTCTTGACTTACATGAGTTAATAAAGCAAAGGGACGTTACCCAACCAGCTTAACTCAGAGGTAAGGGGCAGCGCGCTAACCGCATCTGCAGCCCGTGCTCATAAATTAACATCCATCAAGTGAATCGACTCCATTTGGATACTCCAAGTTATTAGTTTTTCTTAATTTTTCAGACTCATCATGCGGTCACCCTGACCTCCCACAAAAAGCAAGAATACGCCTTTACCGAGGAAGTGTCTTGTTAGTTGTATGTAAAGAAAATTATGTGACTCTAAAATCTGGTTTAATGCGGTGTAACCCGAACCACAAATGGACAATCATAAAAAATCTAACGTGTTTGGGTAGGTGTAGACGATATGAAAATAATATGATTTTTAGTTTTGTGATTTTTAACTTTTTTAACTATTGCATGAATATTTTAGCAAAAAGTTGTTCGGATCCTGGTGTTCCGAAGAATGGTTTTAAACAAGGTTTGTCATATTTTATTGGTGACGAAGTAACATTTACTTGTGATGATTGCTCTCAAATGGTTGGCAACTCAAAGAGAACATGTTTGAAAAATGGAAGTTGGAGTGATACTCAACCAAAGTGTGTTTGTAAGTCATGTTTGTTTTTTAATCATCATAACCATTTATCATCATCATTCACCATCATTAACATCACCATAATCATCATAATCATCACCATCATGATCATTATCATAACCATCATCATAATGAACATGATCATTATCATCACTTACATACCCATAGTCACCATTACCATTATCATCGTCGCCTTTATCATATGCGCCATCATTATCACCATCACCACCACCATCATATAATCATTCATTATCACCATTACTACCATTATCACCACCATCATCATTATCACCATCATTACCACCACCATCATCATTCATTCATTATCACAATTGCTACCATTGTCACCATCATCATCATTATCACCATCATCACTACCACCATCATCATTCATTCATTATCACCATTGCTACCATTGTCACCACCATCATCATTATTACCATCATCACCACCATCATCGTCACCATAACCAATTAGCAAACATATCTCTCTCTCTTTCAAGCGAAAACATGTCCTTCCCTCACAGACACAGCACAGGCCACGGTATTTTTCTCCTCCCAAGCATGTAATGCTAAAGCCACATACACATGTAGAGATGCCAGACTGACTATGTTGGGTTCTGGTGAGAAAATTTGTAACAAAAGTGGAATATGGGTAGGCGCAGAACCAAAGTGCATCAGTAAGTTGAATTATGTCAATTGTCAAGTATTTCGCTGACAATTAATTTATCTAAAGTTTTGAGCGTTATCCTGAAATGATTACAAATTACTACTTAGTCATTTTCTCTCCATAATGCTGTTTCTTTAGACCCCAATCTGAACATAGCGCTTGGAAAACCTGCTTCTAGTTCTTCGCATTGGGCGAAGTATGGCGGCCCTGCAAAAATCGCAGTTGATGGAAAAAGAGTTGGAAGACATTTTCATACAAATTGGGAATATGGATCATGGGTAAAAATCGATCTACTAAAAGAGGTATTGCTTGCTTTTCTCACTTAATTATTAAACTGACCAATTTTCTCTCATCTTGCATCGGTTTTTCCTAAACTGTTTTAGTTCTCTTCATTCCCAATGTTACTACAGGAGGAAACCGGAATACTTGTAAAACACGCGTGGTGTTTGGTAGAGTCAAACTGGAAGCACTCTTTTCACATACGACTGAGGCGATATTATAATCATACAGCGCCGTAATGGCGACATCGAACTTCGGTCGCAAAGTTGAAATAAACACGCAGTTATTACTGTGCAACCAACACGCCAATTACACTGTGAGGCAATTATGGTAAAAACTAACCAGTAATTATTTCCGATTCTTTACGTTATTTTATATGCTTGCTGTATTTAGGAGACAGTTTCAACTGTGATCGTTGTAAATCGACGAGATTGTTGTGTTGAAAGGATAGATGGTTTCAAGGTGTCTGTCGGGAACAATGGTAAAGAACCGCGGAAAAATTCAGAATGTGGTGGGCGATCGACAGCTAAAAGCGGACCTATTATAATCCAATGTCCCACGCCACTGCGAGGAAGGTACGTGACCGTGTATATGCCAAAGATAAGGTGGACTACAATGGCCTTGTTTGAGGTCGAGGTGTATAGAGGAAGAATTACAGAATAATTTTGTCATGTCATCATAGTCAATGGAGATATGGTCTGGAAACTAGGCAAGCGTGAAGGGGCCTATATAAATGAGCTACGATTTTATATTGAGACGACGTTACCGTGAACAAATCTTTTGAAATTTTGCTGATATATATCTCATCAATACCGTTGAGTGATTAGATGAAATTATGTGAGTTCGATGATTGCTTCATTATGTCTTCTCCCTGCAGGGACGTAATTGCAATTTTCTAGGGCAAATTTTGCAATGTTGGTCGGGAAAAAATGCATGTAAAGTCATGTTGAATAAGAACAAAAAGCCTTGAAAACCAGTTTAGGCAATTTGAAAAATTTGCTAATATAATATGATTCATCCCCCCCCCCCCCACCCCAATGTTTAGACCCAAGTTACGCCCCTGTCTCCCTGCACAACTTAGTTTGTATGAGCATTAACAAGACTTTTACCGAGTTTCCAGACCAATATCTTAATTGACTATAATGTCACACAGTAACTACTTTCAGTGATTAAGTTATATATTGTTAACCAATGTTTAGAGAACAAATATTACATAAAACTAAAAGATTGATGTACGTTGATATAGATTAAAAAACCTAGAAATTTTAAATGTGTTTCATTTCATCAGTCTTGTTTCAAGAATGTTTTTTATTTCAAAATTCTTTGTACATGATTTTATAATGCTTTTTTGGCTCCATTTGTGTCGAATTGGTTAAAACTGTATGTTGACTCTAAAGATATTGCAAGAAGCGAGCAACGAAATGTAATGCCGTTTGCATATAAGGTTGAACAGACACAGAAAAAAAGATTTTCTATGCTCACCTGAAATTTTAATGCTTATCAAGAGCAGTTGACAGGTTTTATGCTAATGGAGTGATGGGCTGAGCTAATTTAAACATTCAAATGATTTGCGTTAAATCCCACACGTTTTCCGTAGACATAGGCGTACGGGTCGAAATTTTTAAGGGGGGCAGAGAAACTGAACTGACACTGAAAATGTCCGACTTTTAATTCAACATTACTCAACCCCCTTCCCCCAGGACATAAGTTCCTAGTTGTTCAATTGTATTTTTATTTTCTAATTACACAGAGACTAGATTGCTTTGATTACTTTTTTGCTTTTCCATTTATTCCCCCCCATATTTTTTGCCCGACTTGGATTGAAAATCCCCCCAACTTGTCGAGCTTTCAAGTTTTCTAGGGGGCACCTGCCACCCCCCCCCCCACGCCTATGTCCGTAGAGATTCCAGTAAGTTATCGGACTAAGAAAATAATTATTTTTAATATATGTAGTGGTCTAGTATTTGGAGGGACATAAATAGAATCGAGAGATGTAGTTGAATTTACTTGCTACTAAAGTTTCATCATTTCTGAAGCCGACCATCATCTGCTGTCTCGTAACGCTCACTGAAATCCACAAATTCGATATCAAAACCAGAACCTCTTAGAACTCAATACAGGTAAGCAAAGATCGTTTCAGTATTTGGTCATATAATCTCGTATAGAATGACAAACGGAGGCGCATTTCTATGGTATTATTACAGATTAGATACGTACATTGGCGGTCATGTGCCAGATGGAGAACGCTGACCTTATATAAAGTGCCCGCTGAATATGGCTGCCGGTCTCAAAACACGACTCACTTCCGGCTTCAATTTTTGTTAGGCCTCTGTATTACGATGTTCTACCAGTCGTAGTAGATATATCAGTGCTAGCACGCTATCGTGAATTTTTCTCTTTGGGGGGGGGGTTCAAACATATGGCGGAATATCATTTACGCCGACATCAAAGGTGCCGACACGGAGTGAGACGGCACTGAGACCTCTTACTCTGTGGTATTCAATTATGAATCACTGATACGTACCACAGCTGCTCCGCCAGCTCGTCAGTGCTGTTTCCGCTCTATTTAACTTCCTTGTGTTGTTTTACTTTTCTCAGACTGAAATGGATCCTCATTTGGTTAAGATGTTTCTCAGTATATTGTGTCTTGCATTTGCTGCGCATTTAATTCAAGGTAAGTGGTATAGTATGCGCTAGTCCGCGTGATATAGACAAGCTTAGACATGATCAATTGAAGGATTCACCGCTAATTATGGATCGCCTCGTTCTTTAATAAATCCCGTTTTATTTTATATCAAGAGACAACTTCAATTAATGAAATGGCCTAACCCAGGACAAAATAAAATAGTTTTTTTAAGAACAAGACAGTTCTGTACCCTGCTAATTTACAGAGGGTTTGTTTATAGTACAATAATTCAGGTGCAAGTGCGCACTCTTTCTTGTTTCTTATAATTTAATCATTCGTCACAGGCCAGGTTTTACTTAGCTTTGTATCATATTTATAATAACTTAAAGTTCACTCGTTGAACTCTATGAATTGATTAGTATATGTATTATGTAGACTCATACAGTCTACTCAGTTTGCGTCAGGGCGCTTGTTTGCGTCGCAGACTATGCGCACTTGTTTGACAGGCGCGCAAATATAAAAGAATGGGGTTGTGTATTTTGTCGCAACAACTACCAGCAGATTTACGTATTTATAAAGAAAAATACAGTATCTTTCGTTTCTGGTTCAAAACTTGAAAATGCTGAATAATTGTAACAAAATTACCAGTGAGAAAAGTTTGACAACCTTAAATACTTTAACCATTCAATTCCGTACTATCTCATTACGTATATTACTCAGTTGGTATCAATTATGACATGACGCATGCGTACAAATTATCTGAAACTGAATGAATGATGCATGCATAATTCTTGATACATCGTCGTTATCTTGTTAACATGTTACAGGTTATTATATTTCATATCGTTTGTGAAAAAGACTGCACAAAATAAGTTGTCAAAATGTTTTGATAGCATTTTAGCAGCAGCATCATAATTGTAGATGGCATCTGATCTGCTGGGACATGTCTGATCAATCCGCCAGTCAATCAATCAATTCGCCTATCAATTTTTTTAGGTTTCAGACAACAAAATGACTGTCAAGATCCGGGAACAAACTGCTTACTATTACGTACAACTGAAGAAAAGAAATCGTATAAACCAGGGACAGAATTGAACTACTATTGTCCACACAAGTTTACTCTGAGGGGATCGAGAGAGTTGGTTTGTAGAAGGGATGGGACTTGGTCAGCTTCTTTGCCAGAGTGTATTGGTAAGATATCAAGATGCTGCTTTTAATGGGAGCATTCTGTTGAGTTTGGTTTGCGTTGGTGTGTTTAATTGCCATTGTGTATCTAGATCTAGCAAAAGTAATCTATACAGTAATCTCTGTTTGCCAACCTAAATCGCAAAGTCGCAAAAAAAATGTGCTCTCCCGTGCTCCCCAGACCCCAATATACCAATATGAGTAAAACATATAAAACAACTACAGGAATATCTTTTCGAGAAATAGAAACCTTTGCAAACAGCTCTACTCGAATTTAAATACTAATTTCCCTCTCTAGTCGTCACGACGATTTTAATTTCATCAAATTATATTTTTCGTCCTTTGCAGCGCCTAAATGCCTTCCAGCTATCTTTCCACCTCACACACAGGTGAGGTCACCAATGAAAAACCGACGAGACTATGGTATACGTTTAACTCTGTCATGTGACTATGGTTATACCTATACACAACGTGGTACGTTGATATGTGACGCTCCGGAATGGAAACTTGAACCCAGTACCTTCAAATGCTTTCGTAAGTAACTATCTTGCTACCTAAGTCCTAACCTGCTGTGAGATTCAGTCTTTATTTCAGTCCTATAGAATCGAATTTCTTCTAACACGAATACCTTTGTAGTAGCTCTCATACCGTTACGAACAAAGAGGTTCCATCCAGCGGACATCTCTAATTAACGGTTATTAATTTGAAACATTTCCCGTTGGTGGTAAATTAGAATTCGAAGGTCTACTATAGATCTTTCTATTAATATAGGAAATATTAAAGTAGTTTATTCTTGCAGTTAAAAGTTGTCAAGATCCAGGCACACCAAGGAAAGGTAGCAAGACAGGAAATCTACAAGTTGGACAAACGCTCCACTTCTCCTGTGATCATTGCTATGAGCTAAGAGGTAGCTCAACCAGAACATGTCAATCTGATCTAAACTGGTCTGGTCGTCAACCTACATGCACTGGTTAGTTTCAAAATTTCAGTTTTGTGTTTTCATTTTTTGAGTTTTCAGTTTTTACTTTAAGTTTGAAGTTTTAGTTTTCACTTGAGCACCGAATGACTTCCACAAACTAAGTGAAATTGTTTATGAAATTCTTCTTTATATCACTGAACTATTGCTTGAACAGTAACTTAGGTTGCCAAAATGGAGTAGAATCGTTTTTTGAAAATTGATTTCTGACTGCCCCAAACGGAAATTGAACCAAAGGTTTGTAGTTTAACGTATACCAGCGCTCTGACGTATTGGTATGTCGGCATTAAGACACTCCATTATGACCCTTAAGTTACTGTTCCAACAATGTTGACGACAAAAGGCAATTATCAATGCTATAACTTCAATATTTAGTTGTTAGATGCAGCAGGTTGCGACAACCTAGCAATGGACGAATATCTGCATATTCCAACTACTGTGGAAGGTATTCGGAATTTATATGTAACTCTGGCTATCAGTTAAGAGGCTCAAGAAGAATAAACTGTCAGAGTGATGGAACATGGTCTGCAGCGAGTCCAACCTGTGTCAGTAAGTAGCTAATCAAGTTGTATTGTAGCTAAATAAGCTCTCTTGTTTTTAATGAAACAACACATTCTTTTAGAAATTTTAGCAGCGACAAAACCGAGCAAGGCACCCACTACGACAACTGTGGCTTTAAGTAAGTAAAACAAGCATTATAATATTCTTAACTATTGTTATCTAGTGGTGTTCAGTGGTTATTCAGTGTATTATACAAAAACTTGTAAATAAACGTGATGTCAGTTCTGATAACCAAAAGTACATCATGCTTTTACACACTGAAAAGTCGTAAAATATTTTCCCTTAGATTTGGTAGTGCTCGTTGCCCTCAGCCTGTAGGGATAGTAACTTGACGTGTCGAAACCAAGAGTTAAACGACTTGCTGAAAAATTTGGACATGCCATGTTTCTATTCCCATACTGCTGAGGATATGAAGTAATAGTATCAGTCTATCATTCCTGGCTGGATCAGCCTACATTTCCCCACAATCATATCTGTAAAGGACCTCGTATATGTGGATTGGATATCCAGCGTTGAGTGTACACACAATATTTCTGAGTGTCTCAATCAGACATCCCAATAGCTCAGTGGTCAGAACGCTGGCACATTAAACCATAGACCTTGGGTTTGGTTCCTGGTTAAGACATTTAGAAATTAACTTCCATCAAGTGAATCGACTCCATTTGGATACTTATTCTTAACTTTTCAGACTCACCATGCGGTCACCCTGTCCTCCCACAAAAAGCAAGAATACGCCTTTACCGAGGAAGTGTATTGTTAGTTGTATGTAAAGAAAATTATGTGACTCTAAGATCTGGCTTAATGCGGTGTAACTCGAACCACAAATGGAGAATCATAAGAAATACAATCTGTTTAAGTAAGTGTAGACGTTTTGAAAATAATGAAGGTAACTTTATAGCAGAAAATCTATTTTTTTAGTTTTGTGATTCTATTGTATGAATATTTTAGCAAAAAGTTGTTCGGATCCTGGTGCTCCGAAGAATGGATATAAACAAGGTTTGTCATATTTTGTTGGTGACGCCGTAACATTTACTTGTGATGATTGCTACAGATTGTTTGGCAACTCAAAGAGAACATGTTTGAAAGATGGAAGTTGGAGTGATACTCAACCACATTGTGTTTGTAAGTCATGGTTGTTCTTTAGTCTTACAGTATATTGCCACCATCACCATAATATCATTACCATCATCATCATCATCGCCATCATCATTCACCATCATTAACATCACCATAATCATCGATCATTGATCATCACCATGATCATCATCATCATAAACATCATCATAATGAACATGATCATTATCATCACTAATATACCCATCATCACCATCACCATTATCACCATCATCACCACCATCATCATCATTAATTATCATTATCATCATCACCATCATCATCACCATCATCATTCATCATTATCATTATCATCATCATCATCATCATCATCACCATCATCATTATTGTCATGATCATCATCACCATCATTATCATCATCATTATCACCATCATCACCACCATCATCATCACCATCACCATAACCAATTACCAAACATCTCTCTCTCTCTCTCTCTTTTAAGCGAAAACATGTCCTTCGCTCAGAGACACAGCACAGGCCACAGTATTTTTCTTCTCCCAAGCATGTAATGCTAAAGCCACATACACATGTAGGGATGCCAGACTGACTATGTTGGGTTCTGGTGAGAAAATTTGTAACAAAAGTGGAAAATGGGAAGGCGCAGAACCAAAGTGCATCAGTAAGTTGAATTATGTCAATTGTCAAGTATTTCGCTGACAATTTATCTAAAGTTTTGAACGTTATCCTGAAATTATTACAAATTACTAGTCATTTCTTTCCATAATTCTGTTTCTTTAGACCCCAATCCAAACATAGCGCTTGGAAAACCTGCTTCTATGTCTTCACATTGGGCGAAGTTTGGCGGACCTGCAGCACTCGCAGTTGATGGCAAGAGAGGTGGAAGATATCTTTCTACCCATTATGAGTCTGGATCATGGGTAAAAATCGATCTACTAAGAGAGGTATTGCTTGCTTTTCTCACTTAATTACTAAACTGACCAATTTCCTCTCATCTTGCATCGGTTTTTCCTAAACTTTTTTAGTTCTCTTCTTTCCCAATGTTACTACAGGAGGAAACCGGAATACATTCTTCTAACATACGGCTGAGGCGAAATTACAATCAGACAGCGCCGGTCGCAAAGTTGACACGCATTAACCACTTACCACTGTGCAACCAATACGCCAATTACACTGTTGGGCAATTATGCTAATTGGAAATAGTCAAAACTAACCAGTAATTATTTCCGATTCTTTACGTTATTTTATATGCTTGCTGTCTTTAGGAGACAGTTTCAACTGTGATGGTAGTAAATCGACGAGATTGTTGCGTTACAAGGATAAATGGTTTCAAGGTGTCTGTTGGGAACAATGGTAAGAAACCGCGAGAAATGCAGAATGTGGTGGGCGATCGAGAGCTAAAAGCGGACCTATGATAATCCAATGTCCCACGCCACTGCGAGGAAGATACGTGACCGTGTATATGCCAAAGAGAAGGTGGACTTCAATGGCCCTGTCTGAAGTCGAGGTGTATAGAAGACGTCAAGAAGAATAACGGAATTTTGTAATTTCACCATAGTCAATCGAGATATGGTCTGGAAACTCGGCAAACGTCAAAGCTTCTGTAATGAGCTGTCATTTTATGTTGAGACGACCTCGCTGTACACAAATCTTTTCAAATTTTGCCATATTCATCACTTCACCGTGCATTCACAGAACATGGAATAAACCTCGGAATAAACAGTTTAGCTCAGTTTCTAGACCATATCTTTTTTGACTATGACATCTCACAATAATTATTACAGTTATGAATGTTTACAGGACAAATTTAGAATTTTACATAAAACTAGAAGATTAGTATATACTTTAATATAGAATCAGAAGCATGTAATTTTAAATATAATGGTAAGTTTGCGCAAGCAATAGAATGTTTGATTTCAGAATTGTTGTACTTTTATCATTTTGCGTCCATTGGTATCGATCATTTTGCGTCCATTGGTATCGAACATTGTCTATTTTCATGTAAAATTTTGTCAAGAGCATTTGACAGGTTTCAATCTGATTAGCTTATCACATTTACCTAACCTTATGCTGATTGGCTAAGCTTATTGAAACCTTCAAATTATGCTCGTTATACAAATATTTTATCTGCGACTGTTCATCGAGACGCAAACGACTTTCTCTGCCCACGCATACGTCATAAGTTTCACGCGTGAATGACTCGAAGTGCTCGCTACCAAAACAACCGAATAGAAAGATCAATATATGGTAATAAACTGACGAAGAGTAACTTCTCTGATAAAATTTAACTCTTTAAACATATATAAATGGAAACTAGTGACGATGAACAAGGCCAAAGGCTGCTTTTCTCTACTGAGGAACCACAGCCAAAAGAATCCCGAGTAGTTGGTCTATTAAAGGCTAAAAAATGGGTAATAGTTTTCGCATTTGCTGGGCTGCTTGCTGTCGCCGTTGTCGTCGGATTGGTGGCCACAAAATCATCGTCTTCTTCGGGTTGTTCTTCGTACACAGACAGTGATAAATGCTTTTTCACAGGCGAAACTCGTTTGCCTAAAGTTTTAAAGCCGTCAACATACGAAGTTCGCTTACATCCGAACCTTAAAACGTTTAAATTTGATGGCAGTGTTTTTATCGTAGTGCAATGTTTAGACGCTACAAGACGAATTGTATTCCATCAGAAACATTTAAATTTTAGCAAGGATGATATTTTGATCAATGAAGTAAAGAATGGCAAACTAAATAAAGCGATAGGGGTCGATGAAATGCGTTTGGATCCGAAAGACGAGCAAGTCATTTTGAAAACCAATCAATTACTACAGAAAAATAAAGAATATGCCATTAAAGTTGCATTCAAAGGAAATTTAAACGAGAAGTTAGAAGGCTTTTATAAAAGTTCGTATAAAACTGAAGCCGGACAAATAAAGTAAGTTTTTTTTGTAAGAACTTTTGTTGCAGCAATATTTTAAATGAACGCAGTTGGGGTTGAAAGCACTTTATGTAAACATTTAACACTTATAAATGTGTCATGTCAAATACACCGGTTTTTTCCGCGCTTTTATGCCGAAAGGTTTGTACGTTTTTGTAAAATATGTACATTTAGAAACACAATATTGCAAAATTTAGAACTCTTTGGTCAAAAGTAGTTGGGTTTCACGTTACAAATTAGCTCAAACTTTAACTTGTTCCCACGTTAATTTTAATTTTTTTAACGCATTTAAATCTAAAAATGTTGCAGCTTTTGCTTACTAGGCCAAATATAATTGGTCGCTATGGATCACATGTTGTGTAGGTGTATTGTAGACTTATTATGTTAATATTTATTAATAATAAATGTCTATAATATTTTACGTACGAAGAACAAAAATATAATTTTATAGCATCTGTTTTGAAAATCGAAGCATCTGTTTTGAAAATTTCTCCTTTTTCTGAGGCATAGAAACATTGTTCTTCCAATTTATGTGTTTAACCCATTAACTGACAGTACCCTAGCTACCAGGCTACCACTGAAGAGTAAAATCGTCTGGCGTTAGACAGAGTATGCAAGCTAATTGGTTAACCCATTATGATGCAGTGTGCACTAATGTGCCCTACTACATATGTTATTTTTTCTGTCTAATTCTACTTGTCAATGTGAAAGTGTTGGGCAGGTAGAAGGTGGGCAGGTACCCTATTATGTTCCCATGTCTGGTTTACCCACTTTCTCAATGTGTTCTGCTTTGTTATTTTACTCTAAAATAGTTGAAGGCGAAAGTGTTGGGTTAAACTCTAATGTGAGAGTGTTTTATATTTAAAAAAATACCTCTGTTAAACTGTTTCCTACGAACTATGAAATCAAATCAAATAATTTTCCCATCTCTTGTACTCACGAAGCTCTTATGTGCAGCGAAGCATTATTCATGACAGAAATTTACATAGTCTTATTGACAGCATTTATTCTTGACAGAAAATTGACATAATCCTATTGATAACCAGTGAACTGATCGGGTGATATAGCTAAAAGTAATTAATTTACCTGCAGTATAATTTACTGAAGTAAGATAATGAACCTGATATAGTTCTATAGAATATCACTTGGGCAATCCTGTTATGCTTCATTACATATGAGATATTAAAATTAGTACAATACAAAAGCATGGATGCATGACATGGGCATGTCTGTCAAGTGTGTATTACTAAATATGTTGTGTAATGATGTAAAATTATCTGAGTATGTTCACACAAGACTAACTCAAAACCATACACATGTTTGTCCGGTTTCATGTGTCCCATATGAACCCGAAGGGGGAAAATCATACAAATTTGAGTACAGTTCCAATTTTATCTAATCCCATGTGAACATGCAGAGCCTATTACCTAAACTATAGAGTCAACTTGGCCTTGATTAGAGTCCAACTTAAGGGGCTGAAACTCTTATTCTGATCTGAACACCTTATTCTGATCTGAACACCTTATTCTGATCTGAACACCTTCGTATGACAAGACATTTCCATAGTTTCTCCAGCTGCTCTGAAAACGTTTCAATTATTGCTGTGCATTAATTATGGAAAACAAACATCACAGATCTTACCATCTGGCTACCTTAACTCATGTACAATTACATGATTTTTTAAAATATTGCCTGCATAAATATACGCCAACACACATAGATGAATCTAGAGTTCAATAGTTGTCCAAGTTATAACTAGTGCATGAGAATCAGGGCTCAAAATAACGGCCGGTCAACGGTCAATGACCGGCCAAAAATGCCTGTTGACCGGTCACTTCCGCTAGAATTTTAAATCCTTATGATAAAGATTTCCCTGAAAGCACTACAGTAACACTGATAACGTTGCCTATTCACCTAAATACACGGTGATTGCTAACGTCTTGAGCGTTTAGAACGTCACCGTGAAACAATAAAAGCAATGTCTCCGAACAAATTCTTATGATTTGTTTCGTTGTTAGTATATGCGTATTAGTGACCGGTCAAAAACAGATTTTGACTGAGCTAAACTCAAGCTGACCGGTCATTTTGAGCCCTGGAGAATGAGCTCTCTCCATATGAAGATAATATATTTTTCAGGGTTCGTACAGCCCCTGGAAATTCTGGAAAGTCCTGGATTTTTCTTCTTATCCTGGAAACCCCTGGAAAAGTGTTAAATATGTTTAGCAAAATTATGCAGGAGCAAACAGGAAGTTAATAATATTAACCATCCCCCCTGCAGTGTGCCTGGTAATTACATATATAACAAAGTGCTATAGAGATAAGACACACACGTGCAAATATTTCCTATTTTGTAACCCCTATATCATGTGTAATTTTCAACCTAGATACTTGGCCACAACCCATTTTGAAGCAACCGCAGCTCGACAAGCATTTCCATGTTTTGATGAGCCGGCAATGAAAGCAAAGTTCACAATAATACTTGTCCACAAGAAAGGCTTGACAGCTCTTTCTAATATGCCTGAAGAAAACAAGGTAGGAAACTAAAGCCAGTGGTTTCCATTTGGTCGTAATTGTCGTGAACAAGGCATGTTCGACGATGTGAAATAGTCTGGATCTCTATCGTCTTTTTCCTGCTTGGAAACCAGTCTTTGCTGACAGACTGTAGAGATATGTTGACAATCTATTACATTGGTCACCTTGATATGTTCTTCACAACAGTTACAACTAAATGGAAACCAGGCTTAATTATTCATACAAACACTAGTTTATAATCACCTGGCTGGTCAGTCTGTCTGTCAGTCTGTCTGTCAGTCTGTCTGTCAGTCTGTTTGCCTGCTTGTCTGTCTGTAAGTCAGTCAACATTGACCTTTTCTCATTTTTCTGATTGATCCGAAAACATGACATGTTCTTGTACATGTGTACTGTAGAACATTGCAGACTTTATGATTTTTATTATCTCCTCTTCTCTAGATGGACATTGGTAAAAACCTTCTCGAAACACATTTTCAGGAAAGTGTTAAGATGAGCACATATCTTGTGGCATTTGTTGTTTGCGACTTCAAATCTGTTGGAGTTACGACGAAAAATGGCAAGGAGGTTAGTATACCATGCAGGCTATTGCATATATGGCATCTAAATATATGATATCCAGTGAGACTGATGGCTGGTGGTGAAGATAGTGAGGTTAGCTAACCTATAGATTATCTAAATCTGTGAATTTTGTGCTACTGAGCTCACTATATTATACATATGTTTTTTAATTATTAACCCATTAGGCCGCAATGCGCCCTAATGTGCCCACATTTTACTGTGTCTAACGCCAGACGATTTTACTCATCTAGGGGAAAGTAATGAGTTAATTTCATTCTTTAGGTTCGCATTTGGGCTCCACCTGACCAAATAGATGGTGCTAATCTGGCAAAAGATAGTGCCAATGTTATTTTGACTTATTACGAAGAGTATTTTGATATCAGTTACCCTCTTCCGAAACTAGGTTAGTGAAATCTTGCAGCCAGAAAACTTCAATCATGTTCCTAAAGCAATTTTTTTGCAATGGCTTGATATCTTCTTGTTTCTGCTCTTGCTTTAGATTTAATAGCCATTCCTGATTTCTCTGCTGGTGCTATGGAGAACTGGGGACTAATCACATATCGTCTGACATCATTACTCAGTGATCCGAAGGAGTCATCAACAAGTAATCAACAATGGGTTGAGACTGTTGTTGCTCATGAGCTTGCACATCAGGTACAGTATATATTTTCATCTCAGTCAGTCTTTGGTCAGTCTGTCGGCCAGCCAATTGGTTAGTTTGTCAGTCTGTCGGCCAGGTGCTCGGTTGGTCAGTATGTCGTTGGTCAGTCTGTCAGCCAGTCAGTTGGTCGGTCAGTCAGTTGGTCAGTCTGTCGGCCAGTCGGTTGGTCAGTCTGTTGGTGGGTCAATCAATTGGTTGGCCAGTCAGTTGGTTAGTCGGTTGGTTGGTCAATATGTCAGCCGATCAGTCTGTACGTCGGCCAGTCAGTTAGTTGGTCAGTCTATCAGCCAGTCAGTCAGTCAGTCACTCACTTTGTTGGTCAGACTGTAAAACAGCCTTATAACTCTATGTACAATTTGGCCCACCAAGTCACTTTTTAAAGTCTAGCTTCCATTCAGTTGTCATAACCAAGTCACGGTCACTGATGTGAAATAGTTTGGATCTATCTTGTCTTGTGTGTGTTTTATGCAAATCAATCTTCCCTGATTGCAAACTTAAGCTATTTGAACACTCGATCTATTACATTGGCCACCAATGTCAATGTTGCTACCATCACAACTAAAAACAAAGTAAACCACGCTTAAACATGCTTGAACATGGAAGTCAATTTGCATGAAATGTAATCAAGCGCGTGGTCTAACACAAGCTATTTCATGTTGTTATTGATTAGTTGCGATTTGTTGACTAATTTGACGTAATATAGGTGTATTAAAAGTTACTGATATTCTAACTCGACATAATTAAGATAGAGGGTCGCAATGTGCAGACGTACCTTAAGTTTGTAATTTAATACTTCGTGTTAATGTGGGACCGCAGTAATTGGCGTAAGCTGTTGCGGTTGCCCTGCCAGTTGTGTTGTGTATGTCGATGTCTGTATTGTGTTGTGTTGTATTGTATTGTGATTTGTTGTTTAAATATGGCAAAGCAAGTAAAATAAATAAAAATAAAAATTATACATTTACTGTGTCTTGTCTTGCAGTGGTTTGGTAACCTTGTGACAATGAAATGGTGGGATGATCTGTGGTTGAATGAAGGCTTTGCAAGCTACGTGGAAAATATTGGTGTAAACAAATATCAGCCTGAGTTGAAAATGATGGATCAATTTGTGATCACAAATACTCAGAGATCAATGCATCTTGATCAACTGGCTAATTCACATCCAATATCTGTCGTGGTCAACAATCCTGATGAAATATCGAGTTTATTTGATGATATTTCTTATCATAAAGTGAGTATACTTTTCAACTTAACTCTTTCCAGACGGACCCTAGGAATTTCAGTCTTTAAAGACCGATACCTTTGAGCGCTCGTATCTTTGGCGCCCCTCACCCGAAACGGACGAAAATACCACCAATCGATTCAGCAAAAAAAAACCTGTTGGCTAATGCCAAACAAATCGCTAAACACATTGTTTTACAGATCTCCGTGAGTTTTAAAACTTAAACACTCATCACAAACGTATGCATGTATCAGATCAATAAGCAAGGTATAAGTATATAAACGATAGTGAAACAAGTAGGTTCTGCAT
Organism: Trachythela sp. YZ-2020; assembly: GCA_016169945.1. Classification (NCBI taxonomy): domain Eukaryota; kingdom Metazoa; phylum Cnidaria; class Anthozoa; order Malacalcyonacea; family Clavulariidae; genus Trachythela; species Trachythela sp. YZ-2020. Next base: position 7,687,166 of record JADLSH010000389.1, read on the forward strand.
GTATTAGCCACTTGTCCAGCTTCTATAAGGAAAAAAAACACTGAATGCACTTCATTGGCCAACATGCATAGTAGTCAATGAAGTACGGATAAATTTGTCTCAAACCTGGGGGTCCAGTTTAGGTAGTATTCTACAATAAGCTGCTGTGGTTTGGGTTTTGAAGTACCTGAAAAAGATTCCTACGCATTGATGTTTCAAGTGAAGTTCCTTCATCAGAAGGGCCTTTTGAAGTTTCGCTATAACAGCACACATGTTTCCCCGTTTCACCCTTTGAAACTCCTGACGAAGGTCTTCTCTCGAAATGTCGAAGTGCTTATAATCTTTTTCAAACCATGGGACCTCAGCTTACCGTTAATTCATGTCTTGGCTGTGGAAGCGTTTGCAATTTTACTCTCTAATGACGCATGTTCCTTAGATTTGCTGAATTTATCACACCCTGAAACGTATAAAGAGTAGAGTAGCGAATGACTTATATGTTTGTAATCCAGGGTGCGTCTTTGATCAACATGTTGAGCAATGTTTTGCAAGAAAAGAACTTCCTTGCTGGTGTGAGGTCTTATCTTAAGAAGTATGCGTTTAGTAACGCTGCGACTGATGATCTCTGGAACTCTCTTTCTCAGGTAATGTTACTTACGAGTATTTGCAGGGATGGATTTACTGGGGTGGCGGTGTGCGTACCCCTCCTATGCTTGTCCAAGGGGGGTGCAGGAGGGGTGTCAATCCCCATATTCCCAATCCAAATTTTGCATATGACAGGGCAATTATCAAAACAAAATATCAGGCCATTGATGGGCCTTTTTGCACATTTTATTTTTTACACATTTTCTGACAAGATGACCTCTTTGACGCTGCTGGGGGGTCCTCAGTGATGACTCACCCTGCCTCGGTTGCTGGCCATGCCCAGCTTCATGACCAGCACCTCACTCCCCCCTATCAGATCAAGCTGGATCCATCCCTGAGTATTTGAATCAGTCAGTCAGTCACCATAGTCCGTCTATTCACAAAGTTTGTTTGAAATAATTTATTAACTATGAGCCTTTGTTATATTTCACGAATCCCACAGACGACCACAAGGTTATTAGCCATTCGATTTTGGTGCCGCCGTCAAATTTCTATCTCTTATCTATAGTGTTTATCTACGGAAACTATCTATTTTTCTATTCACGCAGAACACCTCTATTAACGTGAAGAAAGTAATGGACACCTGGACTCTGCAAATGGGATTTCCTTTGGTTACGATTAAGAAGCAGAAAAATGGCAAATATTTGGCCACACAAGAACATTTTCTGGTTAATCCTGGCGCAAAACCTGCCTTGGAATCACCATACAAGTAGGTCTTGTGGCATTTTAGGTATTGTATATTACATAGTAACCCTACCACCTTCGTGCTCCGCCATTTGCGCTCCGCGATCAGACATGGGTCGCATGGTAGCGGCCCTCGGGGGTTCAAAGAATAAAGAGATTTTCGCCATGTTGGATGGATTTTGCATTGTAAACAAGCAAAATCCTTTGTCAGTTTATCCAACATGGCGGCGATGACGTCAGGTGTGAACCAGTGAAAACGCCGAACGTTGGAAACAACCGCAATTTTGTCAGTTTACTTATAGTTCAATGGTGTGAACCACCTAATATACAAGTCTATTTTTCTTTTCTAACTGTTTTTTCTAATTTAAGACAACCATATTATATTAGCTCTGTTTCACATTGACAAAGCGTAATATGTGTGAAATTTTTAGTTATAAATGGCATATACCGTTGACATACCGTACTGATGAAAGCAATGCCGTGATTGACCCAGTATGGATGGAACGAGGGGATGGTACGTGCTCCATTCTTTGTAAAAACGCGAGTTTCACTAAGCACTATCGTGCAGCATATGGTGACAAAATAATGTTAATTCTTTTCATCATAATTATGTAGTTGTCTTGTATTTGGAGGCAAATAAATAGAATTGAGAGATCTACTGTACATTATTTTGATTTTCTTGTTCCTATATATGACTGTGAACAGTTCTGTAATTAGCCACCATTTTGCTGCCCTGTAACGCATTCACCCACCAATAAACGTTTTCTTGATTTTTCATCGAGAGTTGTTTCATCGTTTTACAGTCACTCTTGATATCACTGTGAATGACAACGGATGGTTGAAACTAAATGCAGATCAAACTGGATATTATCGAGTGAATTACCCTCTTGAAAACTGGAAGAGTTTAGCGAAGACGTTGCAGAATCATCACGAGGTACTCATACCGGTGTAGAAATAGTGTAAAGGTGTAGAAAGAGAGGACGTAACGGAAGGCGTAGAAAGGAAAAATAGAGGGAAATTGATGAATATGGTTCAGTAAAGTATTAGCAGAAGCAACGTAATAAAGTAGAAATTACAGGAGAGAAGTGAAAAAGGGGGGGGGGGGTGTGCAAGGAAGGGATGAATGTAAGGGAGGAGATTGGATAAAGAGAGTAGGGAAAGGAAAGGAGACCCATGCCTGTAGATTCTGTTTTTGTGGAAGTAGCCAATCTCCAAATGGAGCTAGGCTTATGCCAGCACAGCTGTGGGGCTGGGGACGAGAATGGATTCTGAAACGAAACTCCAAGTGTGCAGCTCAGGGGACAGATTCCCCTTAAAACCTGGCTCAAATTCTAGTTGTTAGCCAGTAAATCCAAATTTTTGCAGTTGGCTTGTAACTCCAGAATTCTTAATTCAACTAAGTTTTGAAGTGCACATTTTCAATTTGGAGTTAGCCCCTTAGACTATGGAGGTAGCGTCGCTTCATGGCTCCCTGATTTCTGCAGCCGTGAGGAGATCTATTGACAAAGGTCTCCGAGGGTTAGCTACTTAGTTTTGTCATAAAAATGATTAATGCCTAAGGGTTAGTTTTTAGTGAAGGAGGAAAAGTGGTGAACCTGGAGAAAAACCCTCGAAGCACAGGAGAGAACCAACATGAGATTTTCAAGCACAGGGAAATTACCCAACCTAGGTAAATCCCTGCCCTCCCTCGACCTAAAATAGCTGGCATAATTCAAGGGGCAGCGCGCTAACCGCATCTGACACCCGTGCTTCCCCAGGAAGGCAGAGTGGAAGAAGTACGCGAAATAATTAAAGAAACTAAATAATAAAGGGAGAAGGAATGAAATAATGTAAGAAAGAAATAGCGAAAGTAGGAAAAGAAGTAAGAAGACATGAACGAGTCTGGACTTGAGAAATGAGTGTAAATGCAACATTTAGAAGATAAAAAAATCCTTACTTTACCTTTAGAAACTTTCACCTGCAGACAGAGCTGGTTTACTTGACGATGTTTTTGAATTAGCAAGGTAAGTGAAGCGTTGTTTTGAATGATCCGTCAGAACTGCTTGCAAATTTTTTAATGATTGTATCTAGAGATTTCACAAAATGTAATAAAATTTTCGTGTTTCTGTTCTTTTCTTTGTAGAGCTGGAAAAGTGAGCTATGAAACAGCTCTAGATATGATTTCATACTTAGATAAAGAAAGAGACCATGTACCATGGCGTGCAGCGTCCTCGGCGTTGTCTTATATCGGCGCACGACTTTCTATGACTCCACATTATGGATTGTATCAGGTGAGAATTTCTCGAATTGGCGTGTTTTCAGGCCAGTATTCCACATTCAATTCTTGCTGTAGAATAAAGATTCTGTATTGTTGCTGTGTATGTGGTGTTGTTGCCGTCGTTGTTGTTGTTGCCGTTACTATTGTTGTTGCCGTTACTATTGTTGTTTTGTGATAGCTGCTTTCTGTTAACCAATTTCGTAATTTATATTGTACCATTTTAGAATTATTTTCTGTCTAAAGCTACACCAGTCTTGGACGAACTAAAATTTGAAGATCAGGGTTCACCGTTGGAAAAGTAAGTTCTTGGGATTGGCCGACTGACAGACCATCTAACCGACCGACCATCTGACAGACCGACTATCTGACCGACTGACTGACCGACTGACTGACCGACTGACTGACCATCTGTTATATCGGCGATCCTTTTTGTAACTTGCTGGTGCCTTTGTGTAACCCAACTAGTTACATAAAGGATCATCATGTCCTTTTTGTAACTTAGTATCCTTTTTGTAACTTGGCCTGTTCCTTTACGTAACCTAGTGCGTTCCTTTTTGTAACCTTTGGTCCTTTACGTAACCTAGTGCGTTCCTTTTTGTAACCTTTGTTCCTTTACGTAACCTAGTGCGTTCCTTTTTGTAACTTTTGGTCCTTTACGTAACCTAGTGCGTTCCTTTTTGTAACATTGGATCCCTTACTTAACCGAATTGTTGCTTTTTGTAACCTTTTGCCGTTGTTCTTTGACATATAAACATATTATTCCCTGAATATAAAACTTAAAAACGCGGGAAATATTTTCGTCTTTAAATTTGGGGTTTTCCGCTTCTTTATATGGGTGCAATCGCAAAATAAATCTTTACAGTGTATTTTAACTTTCAGACGAGCTACCGCCTTCAAATAGTGAATTTTAATTACTGTTTTCAAATGAATAGTTGTTACCATAAGTTATGTCATACTGAATAAAAGCGAGGCTAAGCAAAATAAAAAGAACACTTGTTTAGTGATTCAAACTGCGGGCAAACTTGTTTAGTGATTCAAACTGCGGGCAAACTTGTTTAGTGATTCAAACTCGACGTTTCGAGCAAATGTCATTCGTCAGATAAATCATTGGCTGATGTTTTACAATTCTTTGAATGTGAAAAATGAATTTGCTGACCTGGAAATTCATTGAAGACAAAGTTCCTTGAATTTTCAAACAGATTAGATATAATTGACTAGTGTAAAAAACATATACTGTACCTCAACATATACTGTACCTTACAAAAATGTAATATTTCGCCCTATTCTATTTAGCACTTATTTATGGGTCAATAAGTGTAATGGGTCTATTGATTATTTCTACACTTCTTTCTTGTAATGCTGATCTGGTCGACTATCGTTCAGGGAAATGGCAGATGGAGAGACCTACTTAGGCTTTGGGCAACACGCCTTCTCTCTTTTGCTATCCTCTCTATCATAGCGTACTTATTAATATATAAACATCATGTTGCAACTTGGTGTACCGCAATGTTGCAGTATCACTTTAGTATTTTACTGTGCCTAATGCCAGACGATATTACTCGGCAAAAGGAAACTCAATAGACGCATAATGACGTTTTTGTACGGTGCGTGACCACAACTACAAGAATGCTTTTCGAGTATTTGCTAACTTCTTCTATTAAGATCCTCGCGAAGCATTCTGGTAGTTGTGGTCACTCATCGTACGAAAACGTCATTATACATAAGGTCTATTATTTTAGAATATAACACTGAGACTATGTGCGCTCGGTAACGATTCCGTGTTGTTCAAGTAATGAGCTAACTTTTTAATTAGAAGATCAAGATAATTAATATAAGTAGTCGATAAGTACAGTATAATTTCTTTGTCAATGAACAACAGAGTTTAGTTCCCAAGTGTTCCCAGTTGAGCTGGTACTACAGTTCCTCGACTGTTAATAATAGTTCTGTATCAATTCTACAACAAAACGATATTTTAACTATAACAAAATATTAACTTTTTAATTGTCACCACATTCTTGAGAAAGAAGTAGTCGATAAGTACAGTATAGTTTCTTTGTCAATGAACAACAAAGTTTAGTTCCCAAGTGAGCTGGTACTACAGTTCCTCGACTGTTAATAATAGTTCGGTACCAATTACTAATTATTTACACTAGAAGCACTGAAACAGAGACGGTTGAAGTCATATTCACCTTAAAATAAACTCCTAGCGCAAATAATTATTCCTCAATGGAAAGCTTATTAAAAACATTTTTTTCAAATTTGATTAAAAATACGAAAATAAGTTGTGTCTGCAAACTATGTCGTAAAACAACTTGTGGCAACCTTGCAACAACGTCGTTCTTCTCATGATGCGAACCTAATGATAAGGAGCTTAAAAGCCTTTTTTCACTTCAAACGTATCGTACCGAAACGTAACGTATTTCTTTGTGTTTTGAGCACCTGGTGGAACTGAGGACTTCGACACAAAAGAAAATGCTACGGTACGTTATGTTTGAAGCCTGGTTTTCATACAGTATGTCGATGCTTTCGCAGTGCCATTGTCTTTGATCATTGAAATAATTTTCTCGTTCAATGATCACTAACAATGGTCCACGAGTACATCGCCGACCATCGAGGACATACTGTATGAAAACCAGGCTTTAAGTATTTGCTTATGCTTATTCGCAGTGAACAACTACAGGAGTTTATTTACCGGGAATCGCGTTCGTAAATTCTCCGTTCAGTCCTAACCTTGTCAGACAGTTGGACCGTAGTATATTTCTCCAATAGGGGCTGCAATATTGGTTCGGCTTCCATCTGTTGCCGCACAGATTTCTGTGTGATTGATTGTTTTGTATGTATCAAGTTTTTAAAAGTCCTTTTAAAGCACTCGTTTTGTTCATCCGTAAACAACTTCGAGCCGCCGCTGTTTCTGGACATATTAGTTGATAATACGACACTTGGTGTAAAGAGACTTTCACTGCCACCATCATTACCACCTGCATCACCGTCTGGATTATAATCTGCATCATCACCTGCATCACCACCTGCATCATCAACTGCATCATCACCTGCATTACCATCTGCATCACCATCTGCATCAACGCTATTTCTTTGCGACGTTATTCCAATTCTTATGAGACGTTGTGCAGGAGTCTCGCTGGGAAGATCGTTTAACGGTATTGTCGACTCATCTTTGCTGAAGAAGGATCGGACTTTGTCACGGACTTTATAAGTACCAATATTGCTTAGAAGTGGATGGTCGTTGGCAATATTTCTCACATCTTTCATTGAGATATCTTTATTTGCAATATTGGTTGCAAAAGCAGATATTATTGCGGAGTTTTCTTCCGGGGTCCACTTGCGTCTTGGTGATCCACATTCGTTCTCGTTGGATCTAGATGGATCTTCGATATCCTCGGATTTCTTCCCAGAGTCATCAACTTTTGAAGATGTTGGAGCATTTCCGGATTTATCTGCCTTTGAGGACTTACCAGCATGCATCAATTTGCTCAGATACTTGGAGGTTTGAACTGCAGATGTAGTTTTGGTTTGGAGCAAATAATAATTATCAGCTGTCACCTTGTGGTGGTTCATCAAGCCAGCCAAGTTTTCTCTTTGCCCCACATCATTTCGGTGCACAGCTGAAACAGCAGCTTTACGGAAAGCTGTTGCACCACCAGCACCAGCTTCCTTCCCGAACACCTTTGCCCAGCAGCTGCCTATCTGGCAACCAACTTCGGACGCTCTCATTGGCCGATTGTTCAAGGTGAGAAAAATTTGTGCTACATCTTCGGTAGGTGCACTTTCAATTGTACTTCTGAATTTTGAGATGAAAATCTTCATCCACTGATGCAGTGATGGCGACAAGACGAGATTTGCTGGGCCATGTGTCGTAAATGTCTTGTGTTTCTTCACCTTTACCACAAAACAACCATCTTCTTCCTGGGCCTTACGAAACTCGCCAAGTGTCATGTTCGCTAGCGCACCTGAGCGGCTGCCATTGTTGATACAGAGCAAAGTGAGAATATAGTCTCTCACCAATGTGTATTCAACTTGGCTAGGCACTGCAGTAGATGTCGAATCCTGATATTCGCCAAGGACTTTCACTGCCGTTCTCGCTACATTTGAGACATCGAATTTTCACTTGCTCTGGCGTTTTCAAGTTCTCCATGTCTTCTAGTCTTTTCTCCCAGAATCGATTTTTGGTAAGTCTTTGAAAGGACTTGTTCCACAGTTTCACTTGGGCAGACAAACGACTCAATACTTCTTCAGATGCATCGATATGCGGAGGATTCTCACATTTTAAAAATGTATAAAAGTGGTTTAAAGAAGCAAGGTAGGATTTCACTGTTCCCGGTCGTTTTTCCTTCTCAAATGGGGTTAGCCATTCGTCTTTCAAGATCCGCTTGTGAAGAATTTTTGTCAGGTCGTGATTTTCTTTGTCCATATATTCAACTACCAATTGAATCTGTCGCGAGCACTGACGTGCAACCGGTTGTTCCTTCCTTCCACCATCTGCTCCTTGAAGCCATTCTTCAAATTGTTTGAAAAGATCTTGCTGTGAAGGTGGAGTTTCAATATCATCTTGATCACCGTCCTCAATTTCGATATCGATTTGGTCTATGCTTTCAAAAGACCCATCTTCTTCACCTGTAGAATCTTCACCTACAGAATCTTCACGTACGTGTTCTTCATCGCTGCCAACTTGAGATGATTGGGGTGATATAACCTTTTCCTCTTGGAAGATTTTGGGATAGGACGGAACGTTCTTTTCCGACTCACTTTCTTCTCGCTGGTATACACTTTTTCAAACAACCTTTCCGGTTTTCCACCTTTCTTTCCTTTCGCTTGCTTTCCTTTCACTTGTTTTCCTTTCACTTGTTTTCCTTTCACTTGGTTTCTCCTACTTTCAACATAATGAACAACTTCATCTTCTTCGGATGAGCTGGACGCAGGTGTAGACTCAGATGATGAGATATCCTTTCTATCATACCTAACCGCTTCCTCTAGACATCTCTTATATATTTTGCTTTCACGTTTCATTTTATGGTAATCCGTGAGATGGTTATGTATTCGTTTCACCACAGCTCGACAATCCTTGATAGGGCACATCTTTTGTTTAAACACACGCTTTCGTTTCTTTGATATCTTTTCCCTCTCTGCACGCAAACCAAACATATTAACAACGCCACTGGCATCATTATCATCCCACTTATGTACTTGTCTCATGTGACGAGGCAGATGGAATACGTCAGCGGAACAAGATGGATGAGGACATTTATGTTTAGCCCTAACACTTCCTTTCGAACTACCAGCTTTTTCATTTAAGTTTCCAGGTACAGGTACAGGATCTACAGGTAAATCAACAGCCTGGACATTCATTTCGATACCACAATTCTCCACTTCCCCAACAGTTTCCATTTCCTTAAAAGAAACAATTTCAATTAATTATTTAATAAATGAATGAAGAACATAACCTACTTAAAACAGTAAAAGCAAAAGATAGTCAACTGAACATGCTAAATATTATGGCTATTAGAAATCATTATACTCCATTTGTGTCTAAGATATTAAATATTACAAATACAGCAACAAAAATGTACTGTACAAACATGTTCAAATCAAATCAATTTGAAAAAGTACCATTTAGCATTGGCATAGGTTTTCATTGAGTATTATATAAAAAATATAGAGTAATTTGCTTAGGTACACATCTTTGAGCCACCTTAACTGAAAACATAATTGCCGCACATGACTGAAACTTTATCAACAAAGTAAGTAAACCTGAGAAGGCATATTCAATAAAGAACACTTGTATATGTGCAATAAACTAAAGTTACACTGAGGAAACTTGATAAAATTAGTTCAAAGCTAAAATTTAACAATAAAACATTAATTGTCCAACATAATCACCATGTACCTAGTGATTGGCTTTACCAATACACATCAATTCTTAGCAACATAAGTAACAAACTTGCAGAAACATGTTTTAAGTCAAATCAGTTGATCTGCAATAATATTACAGCATTGGCATAGGTTTTCATTGAGTATTATATAAAAAATATAGAGTAATTTGCTTAGGTACACATCTTTGAGCCACCTTAACTGAAAACATAATTGCCAGACATGACTGAAACTTTATCAGCAAAGTAAGTAAACCTGAGAAGGCATATTCAATAAAGAACACTTGTATATGTGCAATAAAACTAAAGTTACACTGAGAAACTTGATAAAATGAGTTCAAAGCTAAAATTTAACAATAAAACATTAAGTGTCCAACATAATCAACATGTACTAGTGATTGGCTTTACCAATACACATCAAATCTTAGCAACATAAGTAAAAACTTGCAGAAACATGTTTTAAGTCAAATCAGTTGATCTGCAATAATATTACAGCATTGGCATAGGTTTTCATCGAGTATTATATAAAAATATAGAGTAATTTGCTACCTTAACTGAAAACATAATTGCCACACATGACTGAAACTTTATCAGCAAAGTAAGAAAACCTAAGCAGGCATATTGCTATAAAGAACACTTGTATATGTGCAATAAAACTAAAGTTACACTGAGGAAACTTGATAAAATTAGTTCAAAGCTAAAATTTAACAATAAAACATTAAGTCTCCAACATAATCAGCATGTACCTAGTGATTGGCTTTACCAATACACATCAATTCTTAGCAACATAAGTAACAAACTTGCAGAAACATGTTTTAAGTCAAATCAGTTGATCTGCAATAATATTACAGCATTGGCATAGGTTTTCATTGAGTATTATATAAAAAATAGAGTAATTTGCTTAGGTACACATCTTTGAGCCACCTTAACTGAAAACATAATTGCCGCACATGACTGAAACTTTATCAGCAAAGTAAGTAAACCTGAGAAGGCATATTCAATAAAGAACACTTGCATATGTGCAATAAAACTAAAGTTACACTGAGGAAACTTGATAAAATTAGTTCAAAGCTAAAACATTAAGTCTCCAACATAATCAGCATGTACCTAGAGTTTGGCTTTGCCAATACACATCAAATCTTACCAACATAAGTAACAAACTTGTAGAAACATGTTTTAAGTCAAATCACTGGAATAATATTACAGCATTGGCATAGGTTTTCATTGAGTATTATATAAAAATATAGAGTAATTTGCTTAGGTACACATCTTTGAGCCACCTTAACTGAAAACATAATTGCCAGACATGACTGAAACTTTATCAGCAAAGTAAGTAAACCTGAGAAGGCATATTGCTATAAAGAACACTTGTATATGGGCAATAAAACTAAAGCTACACTGAGGAAACTTGATAAAATGAGTCCAAAGCTAAAATTTAACAATAAAACATGAAGTGTCCAACATAATCAACATGTACGTAGTGATTGGCTTTACCGATACACATCAAATCTTAGCAACATAAGTAACAAACTTGTAGAAACATGTTTTAAGTAAAATCAGTTGATCTGCAATAATATTACAGCATTGGCATAGGTTTTCATTGAGTGTTATAAAAAATATAGAGTAATTTGTGGTACACATCTTTGAGCCACCTTAACTGAAAACATAATTGCCGCACATGACTGAAACTTTATCAGCAAAGTAAGTAAACCTGAGAAGGCATATTCAATAAAGAACACTTGCATATGTGCAATAAAACTAAAGTTACACTGAGAAAACTTGATAAAATGAGTTCAAAGCTAAAATTTAACAATAAAACATTAAGTGTCCAACATAATCACCATGTACCTAGTGATTGGCTTTACCAATTCACATCAATTCTTAGCAACATAAGTAACAAACTTGCAGAAACATGTTTTAAGTCAAATCAGTTGATCTGCAATAATATTACAGCATTGGCATAGGTTTTCATTGAGTATTATATAAAAAATATAGAGTAATTTGCTTAGGTACACATCTTTGAGCCACCTTAACTGAAAACATAATTGCCGCACATGACTGAAACTTTATCAGCAAAGTAAGTAAACCTGAGAAGGCATATTCAATAAAGAACACTTGCATATGTGCAATAAAACTAAAGTTACACTGAGGAAACTTGATAAAATGAGTTCAAAGCTAAAATTTAACAATAAAACATTAAGTGTCCAACATAATCACCATGTACCTAGTGATTGGCTTTACCAATACACATCAATTCTTAGCAACATAAGTAACAAACTTGCAGAAACATGTTTTAAGTCAAATCAGTTGATCTGCAATAATATTACAGCATTGGCATAGGTTTTCATTGAGTATTATATAAAAAATATAGAGTAATTTGCTTAGGTACACATCTTTGAGCCACCTTAACTGAAAACATAATTGCCGCACATGACTGAAACTTTATCAGCAAAGTAAGTAAACCTGAGAAGGCATATTCAATAAAGAACACTTGCATATGTGCAATAAAACTAAAGTTACACTGAGGAAACTTGATAAAATGAGTTCAAAGCTAAAATTTAACAATAAAACATTAAGTGTCCAACATAATCACCATGTACCTAGTGATTGGCTTTACCAATACACATCAATTCTTAGCAACATAAGTAACAAACTTGCAGAAACATGTTTTAAGTCAAATCAGTTGATCTGCAATAATATTACAGCATTGGCATAGGTTTTCATTGAGTATTATATAAAAAATATAGAGTAATTTGTAGGTACACATCTTTGAGCCACCTTAACTGAAAACATAATTGCACATGACTGAAACTTTATCAGCAAAGTAAGTAAACCTGAGAAGGCATATTCAATAAAGAACACTTGCATATGTGCAATAAAACTAAAGTTACACTGAGGAAACTTGATAAAATGAGTTCAAAGCTAAAATTTAACAATAAAACATTAAGTGTCCAACATAATCACCATGTACCTAGTGATTGGCTTTACCAATACACATCAATTCTTAGCAACATAAGTAACAAACTTGCAGAAACATGTTTTAAGTCAAATCAGTTGATCTGCAATAATATTACAGCATTGGCATAGGTTTTCATTGAGTATTATATAAAAAATATAGAGTAATTTGCTTAGGTACACATCTTTGAGCCACCTTAACTGAAAACATAATTGCCGCACATGACTGAAACTTTATCAGCAAAGTAAGTAAACCTGAGAAGGCATATTCAATAAAGAACACTTGCATATGTGCAATAAAACTAAAGTTACACTGAGGAAACTTGATAAAATTAGTTCAAAGCTAAAATTTAACAATAAAACATTAATTGTCCAACATAATCACCATGTACCTAGTGATTGGCTTTACCAATACACATCAATTCTTAGCAACATAAGTAACAAACTTGCAGAAACATGTTTTAAGTCAAATCAGTTGATCTGCAATAATATTACAGCATTGGCATAGGTTTTCATTGAGTATTATATAAAAATATAGAGTAATTTGCTTAGGTACACATCTTTGAGCCACCTTAACTGAAAACATAATTGCCGCACATGACTGAAACTTTATCAGCAAAGTAAGTAAACCTGAGAAGGCATATTCAATAAAGAACACTTGTATATGTGCAATAAACTAAAGTTACACTGAGGAAACTTGATAAAATGAGTTCAAAGCTAAAATTTAACAATAAAACATTAAGTGTCCAACATAATCACCATGTACCTAGTGATTGGCTTTACCAATACACATCAATTCTTAGCAACATAAGTAACAAACTTGCAGAAACATGTTTTAAGTCAAATCAGTTGATCTGCAATAATATTACAGCATTGGCATAGGTTTTCATTGAGTATTATATAAAAAATATAGAGTAATTTGTAGGTACACATCTTTGAGCCACCTTAACTGAAAACATAATTGCCGCGACATGACTGAAACTTTATCAGCAAAGTAAGTAAACCTGAGAAGGCATATTCAATAAAGAACACTTGCATATGTGCAATAAAACTAAAGTTACACTGAGGAAACTTGATAAAATGAGTTCAAAGCTAAAATTTAACAATAAAACATTAAGTGTCCAACATAATCACCATGTACCTAGTGATTGGCTTTACCAATACACATCAATTCTTAGCAACATAAGTAACAAACTTGCAGAAACATGTTTTAAGTCAAATCAGTTGATCTGCAATAATATTACAGCATTGGCATAGGTTTTCATTGAGTATTATATAAAAAATAGAGTAATTTGCTTAGGTACACATCTTTGAGCCACCTTAACTGAAAACATAATTGCCGTGACATGACTGAAACTTTATCAGCAAAGTAAGTAAACCTGAGAAGGCATATTCAATAAAGAACACTTGCATATGTGCAATAAAACTAAAGTTACACTGAGGAAACTTGATAAAATGAGTTCAAAGCTAAAATTTAACAATAAAACATTAAGTGTCCAACATAATCACCATGTACCTAGTGATTGGCTTTACCAATACACATCAATTCTTAGCAACATAAGTAACAAACTTGCAGAAACATGTTTTAAGTCAAATCAGTTGATCTGCAATAATATTACAGCATTGGCATAGGTTTTCATTGAGTGTTATAAAAAATATAGAGTAATTTGCTTAGGTACACATCTTTGAGCCACCTTAACTGAGAACATAATTGCACATGACTGAAACTTTATCAGCAAAGTAAGTAAACCTGAGAAGGCATATTCAATAAAGAACACTTGCATATGTGCAATAAAACTAAAGTTACACTGAGGAAACTTGATAAAATGAGTTCAAAGCTAAAATTTAACAATAAAACATTAAGTGTCCAACATAATCACCATGTACCTAGTGATTGGCTTTACCAATACACATCAATTCTTAGCAACATAAGTAACAAACTTGCAGAAACATGTTTTAAGTCAAATCAGTTGATCTGCAATAATATTACAGCATTGGCATAGGTTTTCATTGAGTATTATATAAAAATATAGAGTAATTTGTAGGTACACATCTTTGAGCCACCTTAACTGAAAACATAATTGCCGCACATGACTGAAACTTTATCAGCAAAGTAAGTAAACCTGAGAAGGCATATTCAATAAAGAACACTTGCATATGTGCAATAAAACTAAAGTTACACTGAGGAAACTTGATAAAATGAGTTCAAAGCTAAAATTTAACAATAAAACATTAAGTGTCCAACATAATCAACATGTACCTAGTGATTGGCTTTACCAATACACATCAATTCTTAGCAACATAAGTAACAAACTTGCAGAAACATGTTTTAAGTCAAATCAGTTGATCTGCAATAATATTACAGCATTGGCATAGGTTTTCATTGAGTATTATATAAAAAATAGAGTAATTTGCTTAGGTACACATCTTTGAGCCACCTTAACTGAAAACATAATTGCCGCACATGACTGAAACTTTATCAGCAAAGTAAGTAAACCTGAAGGCATATTCAATAAAGAACACTTGCATATGTGCAATAAAACTAAAGTTACACTGAGGAAACTTGATAAAATGAGTTCAAAGCTAAAATTTAACAATAAAACATTAAGTGTCCAACATAATCACCATGTACCTAGTGATTGGCTTTACCAATACACATCAATTCTTAGCAACATAAGTAACAAACTTGCAGAAACATGTTTTAAGTCAAATCAGTTGATCTGCAATAATATTACAGCATTGGCATAGGTTTTCATTGAGTATTATATAAAAAATATAGAGTAATTTGCTTAGGTACACATCTTTGAGCCACCTTAACTGAAAACATAATTGCCGCACATGACTGAAACTTTATCAGCAAAGTAAGTAAACCTGAGAAGGCATATTCAATAAAGAACACTTGCATATGTGCAATAAAACTAAAGTTACACTGAGAAAACTTGATAAAATGAGTTCAAAGCTAAAATTTAACAATAAAACATTAATTGTCCAACATAATCACCATGTACCTAGTGATTGGCTTTACCAATACACATCAATTCTTAGCAACATAAGTAACAAACTTGCAGAAACATGTTTTAAGTCAAATTAGTTGATCTGCAATAATATTACAGCATTGGCATAGGTTTTCATTGAGTATTATATAAAAAATATAGAGTAATTTGCTTAGGTACACATCTTTGAGCCACCTTAACTGAAAACATAATTGCCGCACATGACTGAAACTTTATCAGCAAAGTAAGTAAACCTGAGAAGGCATATTCAATAAAGAACACTTGCTTATGTGCAATAAAACTAAAGTTACACTGAGGAAACTTGATAAAATGAGTTCAAAGCTAAAATTTAACAATAAAACATTAAGTGTCCAACATAATCAACATGTACCTAGTGATTGGCTTTACCAATTCACATCAATTCTTAGCAACATAAGTAACAAACTTGCAGAAACATGTTTTAAGTCAAATCAGTTGATCTGCAATAATATTACAGCATTGGCATAGGTTTTCATTGAGTATTATATAAAAAATATAGAGTAATTTGCTTAGGTACACATCTTTGAGCCACCTTAACTGAAAACATAATTGCCGACATGACTGAAACTTTATCAGCAAAGTAAGTAAACCTGAGAAGGCATATTCAATAAAGAACACTTGCATATGTGCAATAAAACTAAAGTTACACTGAGGAAACTTGATAAAATGAGTTCAAAGCTAAAATTTAACAATAAAACATTAAGTGTCCAACATAATCACCATGTACCTAGTGATTGGCTTTACCAATACACATCAATTCTTAGCAACATAAGTAACAAACTTGCAGAAACATGTTTTAAGTCAAATCAGTTGATCTGCAATAATATTACAGCATTGGCATAGGTTTTCATTGAGTATTATATAAAAAATATAGAGTAATTTGCTTAGGTACACATCTTTGAGCCACCTTAACTGAAAACATAATTGCCGCACATGACTGAAACTTTATCAGCAAAGTAAGTAAACCTGAGAAGGCATATTCAATAAAGAACACTTGCATATGTGCAATAAAACTAAAGTTACACTGAGGAAACTTGATAAAATGAGTTCAAAGCTAAAATTTAACAATAAAACATTAAGTGTCCAACATAATCACCATGTACCTAGTGATTGGCTTTACCAATACACATCAATTCTTAGCAACATAAGTAACAAACTTGCAGAAACATGTTTTAAGTCAAATCAGTTGATCTGCAATAATATTACAGCATTGGCATAGGTTTTCATTGAGTATTATATAAAAAATATAGAGTAATTTGCTTAGGTACACATCTTTGAGCCACCTTAACTGAAAACACGATTGCCGCACAAGACTGAAACTTTATTAGCAATTTAAAACTAAAGTTACACTGAGGAAACTTGATAAAATTAGTTCAAAGCTAAAACTTAACATCAACAAAACTATCTATCAGTGTCTCCTGTTAACCCATCAGCTGGCAATGCACCCAGATGCACCCTACTTTAGTATTTTACTTTGTCAAACGGCAGACAATTTCACTCGTCAGTGGTCGAGCACTGCCAGTTAATGGGTTAACAAAACCATCTGCAAGAGTAGTGTTTTAACCCTCCAGCTGGAAATGCACACATATGCATTCTACAATTAGTTTTTTACTGTCTAATTTGAGACAATCTCACTCGTCAGTGGTAGGTAAAGTACTGCCGGTTAACAGGTTAACAAATTAAGTAAACCCAAGTAAGCATATTTGCCATAAAGAACACTTATATATGTGCAATAAAGCTAATTTAATAATACAGATCAAGTCTTAGCAAATATATAAGTAAAAAACTTGTAGAAACATGTTTCAAGTAAAATTAAGTGATTTAACATAATATTACAGCATTCCATGACATAGGTTTTCATTGAGAATATAATTTTTAAAAGTGCATATTATGCAAAGAAAAGTATTAAACATCTATAAACATCTTAGTCGCCATTTCACAGTCGCTAGTATGCACAATACACTAATACAGAGCATGATTTAATATCGGTCGTTATTTCTATCACGAATATTAAAGCCTGATTTCCATATATTAAATGCCGACCAGACGCAGAGTTATTGTCGGTTTTCATTGAAGGAGAAAATGATTTCAGATACATACAAATTACAAAAGATATTACTCATCAGACGTAAACACAGACAAAGAGCTGATTGTCGGCGCCATATGGAAATTCGGTTTTACAATTATTCACAATACTTTATAGCTTACCTCGATCAGAAATTCACCAACAAAATATTCCAACAGCAATCCAAAGTGCAAAGACCAAGTATTGTATTTATAATACTGATATAAAGCAGGTAAAACAACCAGAAAACCAGAAAGCACGAGCGAATATTGACCAGCCAGCAACGTGAGCAAGAATCAACCGAGGAGCCCTGAGTACAAATTTGCCATTACTAGTACCAGGCCTTCTTCCCGAATCTTGCTCTCCGTTACCTTCCAACTCCATCCACATGCAAAAGGAGTAAATGGAACAAAATGGAAAAAAATGTTCATCTTCTCAAAAAAATATATGAGTTGAATATGGTACAAATATCATAAAATTGATTTGAATAAACATGACAAAAGATGATTTCAACATACCCGAAATGGTAAAAAGGCCTTGAAATACAAAAAAGAATTTCTTCCAGATTTCAAGCGTTAGGGGTGAAATTGTAATATTTATCGATTTGCAGAAGTATTCAAGAACTAATCATACAAGAATAACAGCTTCGCACTTCTCTATTTAGGAATAAGTGGTTTTTTGAGTTACAAAAAGGACTTTTTTGGTTACATAAAGGATCGGTTACTTTTTGTAACTTTCTTTTTTACGTGAAAACCGCAAATAAAATAAAATCTATTAATGATAGCGCTTTGAAACGTTGTGGCATTGTTTCCTGATATTAAACAAGCCAACGTGCAAAAGATCAAGGCGTTTTAGCAAAAGCTCAACATTTTATTAAGGAAAATACTGTTCTATTTCATGATCAAACATTTTTAGACTTGATTTTGAGCAGAAAACGAAGGTAGAGTGATGCAGAACTTACAATGTCTTATTTCTCCTTGTAACTTTTTAACCAAATGCTTGGGTTAAAGACGGGCATTACAGACTTGTTAAGGTTACTTTCGCTCTCTTAGCCTTGCTGGGTTTGGTGAAAAAAGATTAAAATTTCAGGGTTTACATGACTGTTTTCCTTTGTGTAACCTACAGGGTATGTTCCGGGGAATAATCGTGAAACAAAGGACCACAACTAATATCTGAAATAAACATGCTAAACATTACTGTTTTCTCACTTTATAAACAGATTTTCTATAAAATTGATCATTTTTTCTAAAAACTGTGGACATGTATATAAAAGGTTACGAGAAGTAACCCATGTGCATCTAATGACTGACCGACCGACCATCTGACTGACCATCCGACTGACCATCTGACCGACCATCCGACTGACCATCTGACCGACCATCCGACTGACCGACCATCCGACTGACCGACCATCCGACTGACCGACCATCCGACTGACCGACCATCCGACTGACCAACCATCTGACCGACCGACTTACTGACTGACCATCTGATCGACTGACTATCTGATCGACTTGGTTTTCTTCTTTCGTAGGTACTTACGAGACATGCTGTTTGGAACAGCTGCATATTTTGACTACAAACCTGCTGTCACTAAAGCAAAAGAACTGTTTGAAAACTTTATGGTTAAGAATGAAAGGTAAAACAAGGTTTTCTTACAAAATACTACGTTGAAACATTTCTTGATATCTTACTGGAATTTCTGAAGACAGTCGCTGCATTTAAATTGTTGTTGTTAAGATGGAAATTGACCTAACAACTTTCTGTCTATAGTGTACGTCCCAACTTCCGCTACGTCGTGTACGATGCTGGTGTTAGGCGTGGGGCGAGAAAGGAATGGGAATACATGTGGGGAAAATATCAGAAAGAAATTGTTGCTGCTGAGAAGAATAAGTTGTTGTCATCTTTGTCAGCAACACGTGAAGCTTGGCTTTTGCAGAGGTGAGTTGACTTTACTGCGAAACAACGGCAACTGCCTCTTACAGATGATATATCAAACGACGTGGTGGTCCAGTGTGGGTAATATTATACAATAAGGGATCGACCATCTGAACCTCTAGGGATAAAAGTTTAGAACTGATAGAACTATCCAGTATAAATACAGTTAAATTAAGTCTCAATGGATGACTTTTACTCGATCTCTAGCAAGAACAGTTTAGAAATGATAGAACTATCCAGTATAAACACAGTTAAATAAGTCTATTTTAGGTTTCTTCCTGCAGTAGCACTGGAACAATGGATGGCTTTTACTGGATCTCTAGTGAGAACAGTTCACAACTGATAGAACTATCTAATATAAACAAAACTATAATATTATCCTGTATACCATTAATACCATAAATTGTAATAGATGTACATAATTCGGTGCTGATTAATTATTTTTAGATGTTTAGAATATACTCTGAATACAAGTTTGATCAAATCTCAAGATGGGGATTCGGTCATAAGGAGTGTGGCCGGCAACCCGAATGGAAGATTATTAGCATGGGATTTCTTCAGACTTCATTGGTCAACCTTTAGAAAACGGTTAGTAATGCTTGATGCAAATTGCGATTTACGAACTCTCGAGTCCTTTTTTTCTACTTTCCCTTGATCTATTTGTTTGTTTGTTTGTTTGTTTGTTTGTTTGTTTGTTTGCTTGTTTGCTTGTTTGCTTGTTTACAAATTCTCGTATATATGTGTGTTGAAATTACAATCAGTTCGTTATAGGAGTTAAAATGCTGTTTCTTGATATCAATTTATATAGGTATGGTTCTGAGGCGTTTTCATTCGGCAATCTTTTGAAAGCTGTCACAGTGCATTTTCAGACCGAATTCCATTACAATGAAGTAAGTGGAGTAAGCTAGCTTAACCTTAACTTTTCTTTTCCCAACTTCGTCCAGACGGGTGATCTGTCTCTGGCATAAAATCAGGCCATTGATGAACATTTATTTCCTAGGTAAAGACGTTCTTCGAAGCCAATCCAGACGTAGGCTCCGCAGCAAGAAGTCTTCAACAGGCGTATGAAACTATCCAGTCAAATATTCGTTGGGTTAAAGAGCATGAAAACGAAGTTGTTCAATGGCTGAGAAAACATCAGCCTCCACCATCCTGAATTACCTGAAACTAGATGAATTAGATTCAATGAAATGTCGCAGAATTAGTTAGAAAGTAATTATTTGATACATTCTCTAGAAGAGTGAGTGTAAAGGGTGTGTATGATTATGAAGTGCCTGATATGTCGCACAATCCATTGAGGATTGGCATATATTATTTAACATTCATTTTAAAACGTTTGGTGTCCTTGACGTCTATTGACGTCTATTGAATTTGCAAGTTGTTACGCGATAGGGTTTTTATCTCAAACGTTAGGGTCCATTGTAGCTAGTAAGCTGCCCTGGTTTGTGTCTGAACTACCTGAAAAAGATTTAAAACACTTCGAAGTTCAGAGCCTTCGTTCGAAACGTCCAAGTGTTTTTAATCTTTCCGGTAGTTCAGAAACTAATCACAAAAACCTATCGCGCAGTGCACAATTTTACACTGTTTATCTGACTTGTTTGCCTGTCCAAATGTTTGATCCTTAACAAAATATGTTTCTATTTAACCACCATGTTTTTTTGAATCTCTTAAGTCGTTTTATCACAATAATCTACTTTTAGTCTGTAGATCTATTCGATATTTAATCTAGAGGAATGATATTTAAGACAATATTTTCACAGTTATTGCTGTGTTCCACTACTATAGCTGTAAATATTCTGTACAAATATTGTGGGAAATCAGTCTGTAGTGTTTAGTTTGAATTGAATGAAAATGCAATTATTGATGTCTTTCTGCCTTTCATGTATGTCAAGAGCATTTGACAGATATTAATATGATCTGCCAATCACGTTTAACTCCTCACACTGATTGGCTGAACTAATTGAACCTTCAAATGCTTGTTACGAAACTGCGACTGTTCATCCTTAGCTGCAAACGACGGTACAATCGCGCGCATCGGGAATTGTCGGAAATGCTTCGAAAACAATTTCCGGCAGCATACTTCCGGCGAAATCTTGATGGAAAAGTCGAGCAATAGACAATTTGCATGTTAGCAAAGCATCATGGGAAAAATGGTAACCTTCACTTGCGCGCGAAATGGCCGCCGTGGAGCGAGCATTTTGCATGTGAGAAATATCGCTTAATTTTAACACTTTTTTCGTAGCGTTTGAAAATTTTAAAATAAGGAACGTCTTTGTAATGCTATAAAGTTTGTTTTGACTCAAGTACAGCGAAATCGAGCCAAAAATGGACGAGAAAATTCCTGTAGAAGAACCGAGGAGCGAACAATGTGCTCATAAATACGTTCCGAGAGGAAGGTTCTTCCCAACATTTTAAGGTGAGTACGCTTAGTAAACATCGGACCGCTTACCATTTTGACCTACAAATATGTGCGTGTTGTTTCTCGATGTATATCTCGTATTTTGACAACGATCGAGTGTTTCCTGCGGATTTTTTCGCTTGTTGAAATCGACTAATTCATGACAAAATGTCTGTCGATCGTTCGATCAGCATGGCGCTCAAACACAATGTTTTTAAAGATACCTTAAAATGTTTTGGCGCGAACTAAAAGCAGTTCAAACCGGTTTTTTCTGCCCCGGCTCCGTTACTTTGTAAAACGCCAAAGAGAAAGCATTTTGCCTCTGTTGTCGCCTATTTTTCTGCTTCCTTTGTTGTGGTCGGTTTATTTCCTGTCAAAATAAACAAGTAGGTTTTTAGTATTAAAATATTAGGCTGTAAATATATTAAATTCGTAGATAAAATTAACGTCGGGAAAACCGTTTTAAATTTGCATAGGTAGTAGAATATAATATAGTCAATTTTTAAAATTTAGTTATTTATAGTATTAAGTTTTTTAATCTTCAGGCAGGCCCTAAGGATTAAATTTGTAAATAGTAAAATACATAATTAAGGTATAGGTTTAAATAATATAAATTTTTTGATGGATATTGAGCCGGGAACTTCATCGGTGGCAGATAAAGATTTGGCAGCATTGGGAGATGGTTGGATAAAGAGTTTAAAGTTTATTCCTGGATTCTCATACAAAAAATTGGAAGACCATTTGGTACTAGAAGCAAAAAAAACACCTGATGGCAAGCCTGCCGAGGCATTTAAACACAAGAAAAGTGGATACAAGCTATTTAAAGCTGGTTATCCAAGGCAGTTTATGGTGAAACCCAATGTAAAGAAAGGAAATGAAGCAGTCCATTTTCTTGTACGGTGCCATGTAAATGCAGAAATGAAGAAAAAACAGTACCTTGTTTATGTCCACCTTGATCAACATTCAGGAGATATTGCCTATGCAAAATGCTATTGCCCTGCTGGTGCTGGTGGCTGTTGCAAACATGTTGCGGCTACTTTGTATCAGCTTCTCGATTATATTGAACTTGGACTCTCAGATGTACCAGATGATAAAACCTGCACCCAGGAATTACAACAGTGGCATGTCCCTAGAAAGAACACAACACAAGCAGCCCTGCTTTTCGAGGACCTGATTTTCCCCCAGGATTCGTATGATAAGGACAAAAAAGGACGTAAACGCCCAGTGCCAGAAGGGAAGAGGGAGGACTACTGTTCAACAAGAGAGAAGGTGTCAAAGGATGACTTGGAGCAGCTTAAAACTGGCTTGGAAAAAGCAGGAAGTACTTGTCATTTGGTTGGTATCCTAGGCAACACCAATTGTGAACCTTGTGAGTTTACTGCAAATGAATTACCATCTAGACAGCGCATAATGAAGGCAGGGGAAGTGGGTGACAAACTGAACCAAACAGCGGTCAGATCTAGTATTCTAAAAAAATTAACTCAGAATTTAGATTGTACTTGTGTTCCAGACAAAGAAAGTTGTGAAAAACATATTATGGAGAAATTGTTTGTTAATAATGAGGGATGCAGAGAGATTGAGAAGAACACGCGGAAGCAAAATGAGTGCGAAGAGTGGTATAAACAGAGAAAATGTCGGTTGACTTCATCATTATTTGGTTGTGTAGTGAAGAGGAGAAAAACAATCTACCCAAAGACTATTGTGAACAAGATTACTAAGCCGAGTCAAATAAAGAATGCAAGTTGTCAATGGGGAATCGAGAACGAACAGAAGGCATTGGTAAAGTACCATGAATATAAGATGAGATCAATGAGCACGTAGCTCTTTGCTCAGCCTGTGGTTTAGTGGTCAATCCAATGTGGCCATGGCTTGGTGCTAGTCCAGATGCTCTCATATTGGATAAGAGAGAAGAGTCAATGTATGGAGCTGTGGAGGTAAAATGCCCTGCATCTAAATCTGGGATGAGTATCATCAATGCATGCAGTGACAAATTATTTTGTTTAGAGATAGTGAATGGAAAGCCGTGTCTAAAAAAGAATCATGTATATTATTTTCAAGTGCAAGGCGTTATGGCTATTTGCCAGTTGTGTTTCGTAGATTTTGTTGTATATACTGTAAGTGATGTTCATGTTGAAAGGATTTATTTTAGTAAAGCTGAATGGGAAAAGTGTACTTTACCTGAACTAACAACTTTTTATTTTAATTATCTGATGCCAGATACTGTTACTGTATTATAACATAATTATATGTTCACTGAACATAATTTAAATAGTAGACACACTACTAACTGTACTTAATAAAGTCAGAAAAACACTGAACTGCCTAGAGTCTATCATATACAGTAACATAGAATTCATTCTTCATGTAGTTGAATTAATGGCCTGAAAAACAAAGTCAAATATGAACAAATAACCCAAATTTTGTTTAAGTCTGAAGCCATAGATATCTGCAAGTCATGTTTGAGAATGCGAAAGCTTTTAATTCTTTGGATAGCCCTCTCAACATGTATCCTGTGTTTAGCAATTCTCCTAGTTTTAATCTCATCCTCTTTAGAAAATTGCGCTTGCTCACCAAGGAAAGGGGGTATGTTCAACGACACGCCTGGTGGTAAATCATTCTCAATTTCAAATCCTCTATCTGCCATCACTTCATCACCTGGTTCTAATAATTTCAAGATCCCACAGTCATTTGTCAGTTGTTTATCAGATGTATTGCCAGCATACAGTTCTGAAACAAATGTTAAGTCTCCTCTTGGGGAAATGCCAATCAAGCCTTTACCGGTGTTATGGTTTTTGTATGTTGAAAAGGTAGCACTTTGGCTTCTTGGTTGAGAAGGTGTTTCAATGAATAACTCTGTGCAGTCGATTATGACCCTTGTGTTTGGATAACTCTCCTTGAAACTTGGTGGTGAGGTTTCTCTCACATAACTTTGAGAAGGCCAAATGGGCATGGACCGTAAACGTCTATATAAAAAATCAAGCCAGGTAACCCAAATTCTCGACACCTGCGATGCGGATATGTTAAACCTGTTCGCTAAGTCCCTCTCGAGCAAACCCAATCTAAATCTTACAAGGCACAAGAATAACTCTTCCTCTGGTGATAATGCCCTCCTTGGTCCACATTTTTGTCGATATTCTGTCGGCTTTGTAGCATTCCAAGATCCAATATATTGTAACCTTTCACATGCAGGGCAAAGATAGTCATAAAATGCCTTAAATGTACCATAATTAGAAAAGCCAGTATAAAACTCAATATCGCTATCATTATTTTTAATGTGGTCTATAGAAAAACTGCACTGTTCGACTTTTCCCTTTAGATCGGATATCTCTTGTTGTTTTTTATCTTTCTGCTGAAGGTTTTCAACCAGCTGTTCAAGTTCTGAAATTCTGTCCTCTCTAGTTGTTGGCTTATCTTCTATCTCATGACTCTCTTCAATTGTGTTGTTTCTATTTCTGCATTTAGATGTTGTTCTGGGTTTCGGTTGAGTGAGCAGTAATAGTTTTTGCACTATAGTTGGAACATTGTGAAGACATGTTTTCTTGCCACCCACAAAGTGCTTTGAGCAAACTCTGTGATGGTTGTTTGGTGTAAAATTAGCTAGTCCAATCCAATGCAACCACATCTTTCTGAGCTTTTTGTCAGTTGGAATTTGGTAAAATGAGAGTTCAGGATTTCTTTTAGTGTTGCTACTACATGTTGGAATACAGCAAGTTGTTCCACCTCCTTTATATTTTCTTTCAGAACATGCAGCTTCTGTCTCGCTTTTATCTGCCACCGATGAAGTTCGGCTCAATATCCATCAAAAAATTTATATTATTTAAACCTATACCTTAATTATGTATTTTACTATTTACAAATTTAATCCTTAGGGCCTGCCTGAAGATTAAAAAACCTAATACTATAAATAACTAAATTTTAAAAATTGACTATATTATATTCTACTACCTATGCAAATTTAAAACGGTTTTCCTGACGTTAATTTTATCTACGAATTTAATATATTTACAGCCTAATATTTTAATACTAAAACCTACTTGTTTATTTTGACAGAAAATAAACCGACCACAACAAAGGAAGCAGAAAAATAGGCGACAACAGAGGCAAAATGCTTTCTCTTTGGCGTTTTTACAAAGTAACGGAGCCGGGGCAGAAAAAACCGGTTTGAACTGCTTTTAGTTCGCGCCAAAACATTTTAAGGTATCTTTAAAAACATTGTGTTTGAGCGCCATGCTGATCGAACGATCGACAGACATTTTGTCATGAATTAGTCGATTTCAACAAGCGAAAAAATCCGCAGGAAACACTCGATCGTTGTCAAAATACGAGATATACATCGAGAAACAACACGCACATATTTGTAGGTCAAAATGGTAAGCGGTCCGATGTTTACTAAGCGTACTCACCTTAAAATGTTGGGAAGAACCTTCCTCTCGGAACGTATTTATGAGCACATTGTTCGCTCCTCGGTTCTTCTACAGGAATTTTCTCGTCCATTTTTGGCTCGATTTCGCTGTACTTGAGTCAAAACAAACTTTATAGCATTA
This sequence comes from Trachythela sp. YZ-2020, assembly GCA_016169945.1. Classification (NCBI taxonomy): domain Eukaryota; kingdom Metazoa; phylum Cnidaria; class Anthozoa; order Malacalcyonacea; family Clavulariidae; genus Trachythela; species Trachythela sp. YZ-2020. The sequence goes on from JADLSH010000389.1 coordinate 7,713,545, forward strand.
CAAAGACGTTCCTTATTTTAAAATTTTCAAACGCTACGAAAAAAGTGTTAAAATTAAGCGATATTTCTCACATGCAAAATGCTCGCTCCACGGCGGCCATTTCGCGCGCAAGTGAAGGTTACCATTTTTCCCATGATGCTTTGCTAACATGCAAATTGTCTATTTCTTGTGAAAATCTTATGCTTGTGAAATATCTTGAACTTTGCTCAGTTTTTAATGCAGTAAGAAGTAGAAGATATGGCGTGATCTGCTTTGTTATATAAACATCTTTCTAAAACCTCGGGTGAGTAGATAAATTTGGAGTTTGTAATGGAAAAACATGCATGACTAATTGCAGTAATTGCTCGGACTTTTGCGCAATTTCTCATGCTAATATCCACTCAGATTTATAGGAAAGTGCGTTTTGGGTTAAGATTTAGCATGTGTAGTTGTTTACATGATCTACATATAGTTTACCTGCTTGGTGTGTGCACAAAACGTGCACTTGTTATTTTGAAAGCATAAACAGGCATGTTGCATGAGCTGTGGTGTTGGGTCAAAAGACATTTCAAAATCACATGTGGGCATATACAGGCAGGCAAATAGTACAGATACATGTCGTTTAAACGATTTTATAAGTACCAGTCACTGAGATTTTTTCTCGGCATCTCGTTTGATAGGACTAATAGTGGAAGGTGTTTATAGATGGAATACTTGAACAAAAATTTATATACATTTTTTAGACCTAGCCAAAATACCCATACCTAATACTGGCATCACTCCCATCATATATACCGAACTTGCGGTTAATGCTCATCAACTGGGCTCAGTAGCTCAGTTGGTTAGAGCACTGCACCGGAAAGCAGGGCTGCAGGTTCAATTCCTGCCAGTGGGCCTAAGTAATCTATAAATTTTCATTCGAGTATTCCATCTACAACAGTCACCGAGACCATACCATGCTCAACAGGGTTGTTATGCTAGATTATGTAACATGGTGATATAAAGTGATCTTTTGACAAGTGAATGCAAAGTATCTGGCATGCATGGCTTTATAAACAGGAGGGGCTGGACCAGTTGCCAGAAATGAAATCCTGTGTTCTGACCAATTTTCCTGTTATTCTGCAGCTACCATCCCAATTTGGCCTCCTGTCATTGTATAGAATCCCATTTCTTATTTTCTCTAAAATCCTGAGTCCCACTTGAAATTCTGGCCCATGCTGTCATTGTGCAAGACATGTACACCCCAGCTCTAACAGTGGGATTCATTCAAAACATGCCATGTTGATCAGCTAACACATGTTTATGCCTATTGCCTCCTAATTCAGTCACATATTAGATATAATCTGAAAGTGCAAACTGTGTGGTAATGGGTATAAACTTGTTAGGTTGTAAATTCTCCTTTTTGCTCTTTCAAAGGGGAAACAGGGCTTTCTAATGATTCATTTGTATAATGAACCACTAGCTGGCAAGCCATTTCACAATGAGAAATGTATCATGTAATTCGTTCACCATTATTTTGTAAGGCATTATGTCATCACCGCAAAAAGATTATGACATCACATACAAAGTCTTGGTTGTTGGAGAGTCGAGTGTTGGCAAAACATCATTAATACGAAGATATTCTCGCCCTGAAGACAAAATGGCAATGTCCTATCTGACGACTGTTGGTAATTACGCATTTAAACAAAGTCACTAATGTACTGCCTTTTTGTCAGTCATATTCTTGTCAGTCTAACTTGTTATTTTGTTAGGTATTGATTTTGTGAATGTTATTAAAGTTATTGATAATTATGTGAGGATTCGTCTTCAGATTTGGTAAGTAATTCGGCAGAGCCCAACCACAAAGCACATTGACTGTCTGTAGTATGGTTAGACGAAGCAAGTACATTCATTTGTATTATTTTATGTTTTGTTTTCAGGGATACAGCTGGCCAAGAACGATTTCGAACATTTACAAAACTACATTTTAGAGGAACTAAGGTACCGGGTGCAGACATTTAAGAAAAAATATGCAGTAACGTTTACAAATCTCACTGTTGGTTAATATTTTAACAAATAAACTGTGTTTTGCTGCATTCAATTAGGGTCTCATCTTGATGTATGATCTTACAAATTTGGAAACTTTTGAGAAGCTGACTAACTGGCTGAAAGACATTGAAACAGTAAGAAGATATAAAGTTCTGAATTAGTTACTAAGTTAGAGAATAAAATGTTGCAATAAAAGATATGGAAAATGGCTAAATACATTAAGGGATGTTGATAACAAAGAATGAATGAACATAAATAGATTGAGAATATTTACAATAGTGAAAGGGAGAAAAGAAGTATAAACGAGAAAAGAAGGATGGAAATGATATGGAATTGAAAATGGAGAAAATAATAAGGAAATTATGAACTAGAATAGCACACTCAAGGACATCAATCCTGGGGGGGATCGGGGGGATCATCAGAATTCTGTAAAGTCTTCCCCCCAATGTGCCTGAAATGGTGTTTCAGAGACTCTAGATTTTAAAAATTTTATGGGGCAGCATGCCTGAATACCCCCTAGTACCCTTGTGCTTTCCACACTCGATACCTGCACATTCCTCCTGCAAGCAGCATGGGCCTCAATAGACAATTTTGGTTGGCCCCTTTACCACGCCCTTAGATCGGGCAAAACGAACCCACACCCCTAATGCTTAGACCCAAGTTACGCTTGCGTCGGGAGGTGTCAATAAATGATGCGGAAACACCCTGATATTGGTAAACGTCAGGGCTCATTAATATTATTTAGTGCCTGCAAGCAAAACTTCAAAATGTGCCTGCAAAAATGCATCGTATTTTAGGTTTTGAGAGGTGTAAATATTGTTAAAATGTCAAGATTTTAGAACGTGCCTGTACAAATGCGAAAGGTACCTGCGAGCGGCGCTCGTGCGCTCGCACATTTTAATGATGCCTGGTAAACGTGTTGCATGCCTCCAAAACTATTAGCAGGCTCCATGCCCCCACTTTTTAAGATAGATTTCCGCCCTTGAGCACACTGTGTATAGACCATATGCAGAATTACTGGAGTGTACCATTGTATATGCATGCACTTCATTATTTTGAAAACAGATAGAAACTTCAAAAATTACATATGACTGAATAAAATTCAAAAGAAATCAAAGAATGAAGTCTAGGCTATGCATTCATAATGCTAGTTTTGCTACGCTCCAGTAATTCTTCAGATGGTCTGATTAGAAGTTGAGTCATTTGTTCTGTAGTATGGTCTGGATAAGGAACAACTCATCATTGTTGGAAATAAAAGTGACTTAGAGCATGAACGGCAAGTTGCGAAAGAAAGAGGTGAAAAGGTTATATTTCTAATAATTTTTTCATATTCAATCTCATAGTTGTATAAAATATTCAGTTGCCAGTAATTTTGTTAAACGTTTTTGAGCTATGGTACTTGTATTAATAGCACAAAAGTCGAAATCAAAAGCACTTTGTCTTTGTTGCAGCTTGCGCACGAGTTTGGCTTCAAGTTTTTTGAGACAAGTGCAAAAGACAACACGTGTATACAAGAGGTAAAAATATTGTATTTTAGCTAATATGTCGTTTCTAGATATTTGTGTGTTTACTGTTTAGGGCGAATCTTTTTGTTACTTTAAGGTTTTCGACGAGTTAACAACGGACATGAAAGATGCAAACAATCCATATTTTGTAGGTTTTGTTGCGTTGTTATTTACGTATATCCTATAAGAATATATAGCCAATTCAATTATGTCGCATGAAACACATTATGTACATCACAAGGACTAAGGTTAGAATTAGGATTAAGTTTGTATTAAAATTCTGGTTGTTATAATATGGAATTAACGCATTCGCAAAGAGAGAATCCGTCACGAGACGAACTATCAATTCAAGGCGAACTAGTTAGAATAGCGCAATTTATGTTGGCAATGCTTTTAGGAAAAAATCATGCCAGATATTTTCCTATAGAGTATAGATCAATGCATGGGTCATCATCAGTCAAAACGCAAGCTATTTCCTTAGTGTAGAACCACGCGCAAGATAGTCTTCTTAACAGATGATCCTTCCTTGAATAGGACTAAGTGTATAATCATTTTTCAACAGTTCAAGTGTTATTGTAGGTTGCAAAGACACCAGATCCAAAGTTTGAAGGAATGGGCATGGCAAAAATCGAGGTAGTACCTGATGAAACTGACGGTAGATTACGTGTGGTGGACGACAGTAACGCAACAGTAAAACCTTCAACTTCTTATTATTCATGTTGTGGTAGCTAATTTGCGTATATTTTGGTGTTTTATACATGCTTGATTTACACTTGTATGCACGAAATCGAAATGCGCTTTTAGAATGTTTCAGCTAGCTAGCTTGCTTGCGGTATGTTGTATTAATCGAAATTAACCACTCTCAGGTTAAAACATGTTAAGAAATTGCACTTCAACACAGCGCTAATTTATTGTATAGTCGTATAGACTTTATACGTATTTCTGGTACCACAGAACTGCGGTACGATTTGGCGCAGAATTTTTGATTATAGTAAAAAATTGTGGACGCGAATTATTTTTTGATAATGCAACTTGAATGATGGAAAAAATACTCATAGGAATTATAATAGTATACTATAGGAATTGAATAATTTTTAATATATTTTTAAGATTTGTATAAATGTAATTGCGTGTTTTGTCAAGTTATGATATATTTTTTATAATTATTGGGGGGATTATTATTATTATTATAAAAATTTCCAAACTAGCAGTAACAACTGAATTACTTTGGAATTACAAGGTATAGGGACAAAGATATTCAATCTATTCTATATGTACAAGTAAAAATAGGTAAATTAGATAAAAATGCGATAATAAACTAAAGTTTACTTATTATATAAGCACGAGAAGCAGCAGGGATGAAACTGTTCGAAAAACGTTCAGTTCTACACCTAGGTACTAATAGGTTAGAATAAGACCTCAAATCATAAGTTTGAAGATTTTTGGGCGGTACTAAGGCATTCAGTTTATGAGTGGCTTCCAACATCTTCGAAAAAAGGCGCTTGCAAAGAACTGTTCTACGTTCATAAAGAGTCATAAAGAGTCATACAGCAATGTAATGGCTAAGTATGTTGGTCAACCGACCGTTATCTGAGTGAGAAAATGACGTCTAGTCATAAAATGTGGTAGTCTTTAAGGCCAGTCCGCACGATCCGATTTGTCGGGATCCCATTCTCCTGACGTATGTGTTTTCACACAATACAGCAACAACTACACTTTTCGCCAGGTATAAGCCAATAGCCGTTCTCTTGTCAGCAAATCCAGTAAATAACATACGTCAAGAGGAGAATCAGATCGTGTGGTCGGGCCTTAACTGGTATATTTTATTCCAATGAATAAAATAAAGAGCTTAAGGGTTTAATTTGTTTGCTTCTACAGTGAAATTGACCACCATCTGCTGTGCTGTAACGCATTACAGTGAAAGCCTAAAACCCGCCAATTTGTGCACGATAGCGCTTAGTGAAATGCAGCTCAATCTATTCTTCACGTTGCCACACATTGCTTTATATAACAAGCTTTACAGGGTGAAAATAATTGAAAATGACAAAACCGGTTTGAATATTTAACCGGTCGAGTAAGCAGGAAAATGACTGGTTCCTAGCGAGCTTAATTGAAAACACGCGAGACATCAAAACGCATGCAGTCAAAACAGATCACGAACAGATCAAGGCTATACAGAGGTCTCACTTCAGGCAAAATGCGTAACCGGCCGCTATTCTGTCTGATGATGACTTTAAAATAGATAGGAAAATTCACAGTCTCTCAAACTCGTCTTGTTTTATTCCTATTTTGAATTTCCAAATGACATTATTCTTGGGAAATTGTTTTTTTCCTTTATTTTCTTAATTTGTCGGCCGGCCGCCATGTTCTTAGCCAGTGCGGTAACGAGAGGCATTCACCCCCCGAACAAGATGGCGGCCGATATTTTTGGAAAATAACCGGCATAAGAAACCCTTGTTACTTTCTTTATAACGGTTTACCTTGACTGAAGTTGTGATTAACAACATTAAATAGTTAACTCGAATTTTTGCGGTATTTTTACGTCTAAAAATGCCCTCCATTTTGAATGTTTTCGGGGGGGTGAGAGCCTCTCCTTTGCGCACTGGCTAAGCATCGGTTACGCTCAAAACATTAGGATTTGATACACAGTGAAACCTCTGTATAGTGTCTACTCTGTGGCCCAGCACTTGTACAAGTCACAACACAAATATGTACGAAGTACAGAGACATGCCTGTGTTTGGATCCCTTTAAAAGACTCAGCACGCCTCGCTGCCAAGTTATGGGTCCCTGTGACAAAAACTGGAGAAGAAAAGGAGAAATTCCCGGCAATTTTAGGTAAGTTTTAATACCTAAACCACAGAATAAGGTACACAGAAGGTTGACTTCTTGATTTTCCTATGATTTTGGCGTAACCGCGCCACGCCATCACACGCCATGGTCCTAGCCAGTGCGTGAATGCCTCTCCTTAGCGCACTGGCTAGGACCATGGCGTGTGATGGCGTGGCAGCGGTTACGCTTTTTTGGCTGAGTCGACCTTCTGTGTACCTTATTCTGTGCCTAAACCTTGCGTGACTGCTTGACACGCAAATGTACATGTATACACGCAAGGTCATTCAAAGTGGATAACTGCAGTTTTAGATATGTCAATTAGGAATAAATACTTGGGGCTTGAAAATGTCTATTTTATTGTACATGGTTCGATGTGGGATTTTAGACAACATACATATATATATAATTTGAATTTGTAATCAATATATGTCGGTGTTCAATGTACGCGATCGTAATTTTTGATCGCGTGATTGGCTAGTTTTAATTTCAAAATATGCAAACCAGCCTCGGTTCGCCCGTTTAAGCCGTAATTAATATTACAGATAAAGAAGAAAGTAATAATACTAAATGTACTTTACTATAATTGTTTATATTTAACATTCCACGTTTCTATGTTTTGGGAAAATGTTTTGGTTAAAAATCCAGTTGCGTGTAAATGTGGTTTGCCAATATTACAATCCGTGGCATTCCACGTGTATCAAATGACCGGAAATCGGACAAACAAACGCGCACGAGAATATATTTATTACATAGCGAGGGCGAATTTAGTGCTTAGATTGTCATTTTACTGCTTAGATTAATGTAGAAAATAGTAAAACGGTGTGCCTCTATACAAGCTTTTCAGTATAGCGTGACCAGTCTCCTATGAGCCTAGGCACATTTTTATACACCACAAGTTACACTTATAAACACACATAAACTTTACATACACTACAAGTGCAACCTTTATGTTTTTCTTCTTACATACTCTCATTTTTTAGGTTTACATTCACACAAACATTTTACTTTTATAGATTTTTACATATGACCAACACGTGGCCAATACACGATCATATTTCACACTTAATTTTTACAATTTCGCAGCTTACTCGGGCACTGTTGTTACACTCATATTTGATACACCACCATTACCTATATCTAAACTTAAAAATCAATGGGAAGCATCATATTTTCAACAGCGGTTGCTATTTCGATTAAAGGGTAGGGTCTTTATGTAGCCCTACACGCAATGGATATTTCCAGTCCTCGCACGAAGCTCCAAAGTTTTAACATTCACACTAACACATTGTGGCACGCTAAACGTGAGACCTTAACGACTGACCAATGTTATATTTCAGAGTACTTGCCGTATCGTCGCAATGACATGACGTCAAGGCGGGATGAAAAAAGGCATCCATGGATGTGCTCTCATGGATATGTAATGATTCGTGTGGATATGCGTGGTACAGGGGACTCGGATGGGTTCTACTATGGTGAATACGAGCAACAAGAACAGGATGACTGTATCGAGGTTATTGATTGGATCAGGAAGCAGCCTTGGTGTTCTGGAAATGTTGGTTAGTGTTGGATTACGATGACTGTTTGACTCACCACAGTGGACTCACCTACTTACATGCTAACTGACTATAACGGACCGACCAACGAACTGATTGACAAACTAACTAACCAACCAACCAACAGAGTGATTGACTCATCAACAATCTGACTAACAAACCAATAATAGACCAGTTCGCAATGTCGCGTTGTGCGTTGGGATAAAATTGAAGTTGAATCATAACATGTAGCTGAGACTGGAATAATTAAAATATGCACATCAAAGTATTCAACTGTTCAATGCGATTGAACTGCAATGTGATTTGAATATGCAAAACATTGCTCGAAGAGCAATTATTTTCGCACGGTCGACTCACTTCAAATTATAAAATATATTCCCTTAAGTGCACCTTTCTTTGACTCTCGTCCCGCGATCATCTCGTGCATTACTGTAGGGAGCCTCCTTAAGTGCGCCTTTCTTTGACTCTCGTCCCGCGATCATCTCGTGCATTACTGTAGGGAGCCTCCTTAAGTGCACCTTTCTTTGACTCTCGTCCCGCGATCATCTCGTGCATTACTGTAGGGAGCCTCCTTAAGTGCGCCTTTCTTTGACTCTCGTCCCGCGATCATCTCGTGCATTACTGTAGGGAGCCTCCTTAAGTGCACCTTTCTTTGACTCTCGTCCCGCGATCATCTCGTGCATTACTGTAGGGAGCCTCCTTAAGTGCGCCTTTCTTTGACTCTCGTCCCGCGATCATCTCGTGCATTACCGTAGGGAGCCTCCTTAAGTGCACCTTTCTTTGACTCTCGTCCCGCGATCATCTCGTGCATTACCGTAGGGAGCCTCCTTAAGTGCACCTTTCTCTATTTTACCTCACACAGCAGACAAATATGGTAGTATGAAGGTTATTTAATGGGACAGTTCTATTGTGGCTATATGAAAACGCGAATGACTGATTGAACAGTTGAATACTTTGATATGCATATTTTAATTATTCCATTCCTAGTCTCAGCTACATGTTATGATTCGAATACAATGTTATCCCGACGCAGAACGCGTCATTTAGATGCGCAGTCGACATTAGGAAGTGGCTTATAGCACCTGTATAGGCTTGTTCTCCTCTTGACGTATATGATTTACTAGATTTGCTGACAAAAGTAAAGCTATTGGCTCATACCTGGCGAAAAGTGTAGTTGTTGCTGTGTTGTGTGAAATCACATACGTCAGGAGGAGAATCGAATTCCGAGAAATCGGATTGTGTGAACAGGCTGTATAAAGGTACGTTCACACACAGCGATTTGTCGGGCCGATTTTAGGTTTTGCTGAATGTTAATGACGAATATTTTCAGTTGATGATGTCACCAGATGACGTTTGCCACGTATTTTTCAAATATCATTAACGTGCATCTGAAATCGGCCCGACAAATCGCAACGTGTGAACGTACCTTAAATAATTATATATTTTAATTAATATTCTTTGTTGTTAAGGTATGCTTGGCAAAAGTTGGGGTGGTTTCAATGGACTTCAAGTGGCATCAAGGAATCCTGAGGGTTTAAAAGCCATCATATCTGTATGCTCAGTAGATGACAGATATGATGATAACTGTCATTATAAAGGTGGCTGCCTTGTCCCTGAACAGATGTTGTCTTGGTCATGTGAGATGCTCACATGGAACATGTCTCCTCCTGACCCGCTGTCTGTTGGAGCCATGTGAGTGTTCAAATATAATGGAATATTTTGTTCATATAATATAGAATGACGTCACTAGGATTTTGGTTAGGGTAAGGTTAAGGGTTAGATTTAGGATTAGGATTAAGATTAAGGTGAGGATTAGGATTGGTGATAGGACCAGGGCTTTCAGAATGCTTTGAAGTACCGGCTGCCCCAAAAAAGTAGCCGTCTGTGACTAATAGTGATCGAGAGTCAAAAAATGTAAAACATCGAGACGCTTCTGGGACTCTGGGTGCATGCTCTTGCATGGAAGTTTAAAAACTGCGCGGAGATATAAAACTCTGCAGCAAATTTAATATGATCGCTTTTTCGACAGCAAACAAACGAAATTAAGGTAGCTGAAAGCTATCTCTATTTGTTACTTTAAATTTTAATTAATCTTCCAAATTTAAGGGTGTGGACAGACCGTGTTTGGCTAAATTCCGTGTTTGGCTAAATTCCGTGTGGAACATCGATTTGCTTTTATTTTTGCTCTGACCAGATGAAAAGTAGCCGGCGGTAAAAACCCTGAAGGACTGTATACAGCTCATTCAGATACAGCTCTTAAATTCACTTGATTAGCATAAACACCGTTAGCATAACATAATAAACAACTATCGTACTTGATATCAGAGCTGGTAATGGGTTAACCAGACTGCTCAATTGACAATTGTCTCTTGTTAAGAGGCTAGAACAGCATTAATTTAATGATCCCCCTTATTTGATGGTCGTATTAGATGGAAAGACATGTGGTTGGAACGTTTAAAACGAACTGGAGAACCCTGGGTGAACACATGGGTGTCACACCAAACTAGAGACGAGTTCTGGAAACATGCTTCAGTCTGTGAGGACTACTCCAAGGTATTTTGAGACTGGTATTTTTTCCTTGCATCCCATTATGAATACCAGCACTGAAAAACTGCTGCTCAATTTTGATACTAGAATAATGTGAATGCACAGTAGAAGGTGCTTGTAGATGGAATATTCGAACGAAAATTTATATACATTTTTAGACCTAGCCAGGAGCAATTGCGAAAAATGCAACTTTTAATAGGCCCTCTGGCAGGAATTGAACCTGCGTTCTGCGATTCCGGTGCAGCGCTCTAACCAACTGAGCTACAGAGTCCAGTTGCTGAGCCTTAACCGCGAGTTCGGTATATGTAAGATGGGAGTGATGACAGTATTAGGTATGGGTAAATATCAAGATTTTTTTCTCCGCATCTTGTTCGATGGAAGGCAGGAAAAAAAAAGAAGAAAAAGAATCTTGATAATATGAATGCAGCAACCAATTCTGATTACCAACTGGTAGTATATTAAGAATTATGACCAGGTATAACATGTATTCATAGTAATTCATGGTATCCAAATAGAATACCAAGGTTGAGACATCTGGAGCTGGAATTGTCAGGATACCCGAATAAGGGAAATCTCAAACCCTCCTATAAATCGAAGACTTGTGGCAAACAAACCGAAGACTTGTGGCAAACAAACCGAACACATTTTAATAGTTTTTAGTAACATTACATAGGTGATTATTGAAAATTCTCAACACTGATTGGCTGCGCTGCCTCGGATTAAGGTGGCTCGATACAGTTTTGTATTATTTCGTATAAAATGAAAAATTAAGATATATAAAATAAATTTTGGGCAATTATTAACTGTAGGAGGAAAAATGTATCTGAAATACATAAAACCATACTTGAAAGGTTCTAAAATTTTTTAAAAAGTATCATAACTACCGTTGCTATGTGACGTTTCAGGTCGGCCGATATTATGACTTTAAAGTATTTTAACTCGCGAAAATTGTAGACCCCATTTTATTTGATAAAACGTTTCACTTACCAAAAGGAAGTGTTTCGCAAATTTAAAAAAAATTCTGTAATGAGGAAAATTTTTAATTGCAAAAAAACACATTTTATTAAATTAAAAATTTTCCTCATTACAGAATTTTTTTTAAATTTGCGAAGCACTTCCTTTTGGTAAGTGGAAACGTTTTATCAAATAAAAAATGGGGGTCACCACAATTTTTCGCGAGTTAAATTACTTTAAAGTCATAATATCGGCCATTTTGAAACGTCACGGTTGCCATAGCAACGGTAGTTATGATACTTTTTAAATTTTTTTAGAACCCTTCAAGTATGGTTTTATGTATTTCAGATACATTTTTCCTCCTACAGTTAATAATTGCCCAAAATTTATTTTCTATATCCTTAATTTTTCATTTTATACGAAATAATACAAAACTGTATCGAGCCACCTTAATACGCGATAATCACCTAAAGCGTTTTTAAGCCGCTTTTATCGTAAATATTCAATTAAAATATTTTTGAAATGTGCATTTTTTATTTTTTTCCAAATAACCTATGTAATTTTACTAAAACAATTATTCGCCTCAGGCTCGGTGAATATCGGTGAATAAAAACCTGACTTCGTCTCGGTTTTTATTCACCGATATTCACCGAGCCTGAGGCGAATAATTGTTAAATAATGTACATATATATTGATAAATGAAACTACAAGATACTAGATGCATAAATTACAATGTTCTTGTTTCTTCCAGATAAAATGTGGAGTTTACGTTATCGGTGGATGGTTTGACTGTTATCACAATGCAATATTCCGTATGGCTGAACACTTGTCATGTGACTGGCGGGCTATGATTGGTCCTTGGCCACACGAGTTTCCTGATGTCGCTGTTCCAGGCCCCAACATATGTTATCTGTCAGAAAGTTTAAAGTTCTGGGATTACCATCTTAAAGGAATTAAGAATGGTCTTGATAAGGAACCTAGATTTCGCTTATACCTCGGGGAAAGTAAGTGAATTATCAATCACGGTGCGATAATTCAAGATTTTCAGCTATAATTATAAAGATACCCCTTTAACACGGTCTCCCCGTTGAAATTGTTGGTTAAATTCCCATGACCTGTTCTAGACATTAACTTTCTTATCTTTAGGTGTTTCTGTTTCACCAAACTTGAAAACCTGGCCTGGACGTTGGATTGCGGAAGATCAGTGGCCATCCCCAAACGTGTCGACCAAGAAATTTAAATTAACTTACAATGGGCTGTTCCAGGAAGAAAAAGGTTATCATTATTCTCAGATTGATCTAAACCGTTTCGTCATTAGATGTAGACGAGGAAACGCAAGGTGAAATGGTGTAATTTTGAATACGGCTTGCGATTCATCCGCTCCCATGTGTACGGAGCTTTTGTTTTCAGTTAGTTGTTCAGTTCTAGGAAGATGTGTTACAGTATTAAATCTAAATTCTTACATGTTTTCGCTCGCTATACGCTGGTTTTAAGTAAATGAATGCAAAGCCTGGTCTAACTGCAATTCACGACCCAACGTTGCGACACTCTGGTCTAGTAGTGTCTTCATCGGGGGTGATCTAAAGTGACTAGACCGGCAGAGGTCGAAACGTTGAGTCGTGAATGCAATTCGACCGGACTTTCCATTCATTTACTTAAACCAGAGTAGCGAGCGACAGCATGTCTGATATTACACTTTGTTGCTGTGAACGAAACAACTTCAAACCAAAATTCACGAAAAAAAATTTCCTTGTTAGGTGGTACCCTTATTCAGCCAAGTGAAAAAACATTGCTAATTCCCAGTTTACTTGCCTGTGGCTCTTGTGGAGGTGGTAGTATTCCTGGCAATGAACCTGCTATTCTAGCCCAAAATCAGGCATGGGATGACGGACTGTGCAGGTGTTGGCATGGTGATGTCGTGGACACAATAGATATTGTTGGGTCACCTTCACTTGAACTTGAAATAAGTTCTGATCAACCACTGGCTACACTTTGTGCTCGACTGGTTGATGTATTTCCTGATGGAAGAGCTACACTTATTTCAAAAGGTACTGGAATAACTTTCCAATATTATGGGTTTTTTTCATATTTCTTACATTTACCGTATTGCCTAGAAATAACGTAGCAAAAACTGTGATTAGAATGCGTTAGATCCTTTGATCAACCACCAGTATATGCACCGCTACAAAACCGCAATCGAAACGCAGCCTAACCGCAAACGAAACGCAGCCTAACCGCAATCGAAACGCAACCTAACCGCAAACGAAACGCAGTCTAACCGCAAACGAAACGCAGTGTAACCGCAAACGAAACGCAGCCTAACCGCAAACGAAACGCAGCCTAACCGCAATCGAAACGCAGCCTAACCGCAAACGAAACGCAGCCTAACCGCAAACGAAACGCAGTCTAACCGCAAACGAAACGCAGCCTAACCACACCGAAGCGCAGTATAACCGCAAACGAAACGCAGTCTAACCGCAAACGAAACGCAGCCTAACCGCAAACGAAACGCAGTCTAACCGCAAACGAAACGCAGCCTAACCACACCGAAGCGCAGTATAACCGCAAACGAAACGCAGTCTAACCGCAAACGAAACGCAGCCTAACCGCAATCGAAACGCAGCCTAACCGCAATCGAAACGCAGCCTAACCGCAATCGAAACGAAGCCTAACCGCAAACGAAACGCAGTCTAACCGCAAACGAAACGCAGTCTAACCGCAAACGAAACGCAGCCTAACCACACCGAAGCGCAGTATAACCGCAAACGAAACGCAGCCTAACCGCAAACGAAACGCAGCCTAACCGCAATCGAAACGCAACCTAACCGCAAACGAAACGCAGCCTAACCGCAAACGAAACGCAGTCTAACCGCAAACGAAACGCAGCCTAACCACACCGAAGCGCAGTATAACCGCAAACGAAACGCAGCCTAACCGCAATCGAAACGCAGTCTAACCGCAACCGAAACGCAGCCTACCCGCAAACGAAACGCAGCCTAACCACACCGAATCGCAGTATAACCGCAAACGAAACGCAGCCTAACCGCAACCGAAACGCAGCCTAACCGCAACCGAAACGCAGCCTAACCGCAATCGAAACGCAGCCTAACCACACCGAAGCGCAGTATAACCGCAATCGAAACGCAGTCTAACCGCAATCGAAACGCAGTCTAACCGCAACCGAAACGCAGCCTACCCGCAACCGAAACGCAGCCTAACCGCAAACGAAACGCAGTCTAACCGCAAACGAAACGCAGCCTAACCACACCGAAGCGCAGTATAACCGCAAACGAAACGCAGTCTAACCGCAAACGAAACGCAGCCTAACCGCAAACGAAACGCAGTCTAACCGCAAACGAAACGCAGCCTAACCACACCGAAGCGCAGTATAACCGCAAACGAAACGCAGTCTAACCGCAAACGAAACGCAGCCTAACCGCAATCGAAACGCAGCCTAACCGCAATCGAAACGAAGCCTAACCGCAAACGAAACGCAGTCTAACCGCAAACGAAACGCAGTCTAACCGCAAACGAAACGCAGCCTAACCACACCGAAGCGCAGTATAACCGCAAACGAAACGCAGCCTAACCGCAAACGAAACGCAGCCTAACCGCAATCGAAACGCAACCTAACCGCAAACGAAACGCAGCCTAACCGCAAACGAAACGCAGTCTAACTGCAAACGAAACGCAGCCTAACCACACCGAAGCGCAGTATAACCGCAAACGAAACGCAGCCTAACCGCAATCGAAACGCAGTCTAACCGCAACCGAAACGCAGCCTACCCGCAAACGAAACGCAGCCTAACCACACCGAAGCGCAGTATAACCGCAAACGAAACGCAGCCTAACCGCAACCGAAACGCAGTCTAACCGCAACCGAAACGCAGCCTAACCGCAATCGAAACGCAGCCTAACCACACCGAAGCGCAGTATAACCGCAATCGAAACGCAGTCTAACCGCAATCGAAACGCAGTCTAACCGCAACCGAAACGCAGCCTACCCGCAACCGAAACGCAGCCTAACCGCAAACGAAACGCAGCCTAACCACACCGAAGCGCAGTATAACCGCAAACGAAACGCAGTCTAACCGCAAACGAAACGCAGCCTAACCGCAATCGAAACGAAGCCTAACCGCAAACGAAACGCAGTCTAACCGCAAACGAAACGCAGCCTAACCACACCGAAGCGCAGTATAACCGCAAACGAAACGCAGCCTAACCGCAAACGAAACGCAGCCTAACCGCAAACGAAACGCAGCCTAACCGCAATCGAAACGCAACCTAACCGCAAACGAAACGCAGCCTAACCGCAAACGAAACGCAGTCTAACCGCAAACGAAACGCAGCCTAACCACACCGAAGCGCAGTATAACCGCAATCGAAACGCAGTCTAACCGCAATCGAAACGCAGTCTAACCGCAATCGAAACGCAGCCTACCCGCAACCGAAACGCAGCCTAACCGCAAACGAAAGTTTCAAAGATGGTAAATAGCCCCTGTGCAAAAGGTCAAATATGTCAAAGCAATAAATTATGTGATACAAAACGATGAAGAGACAATGGAAAGAGAATGGAATATTCCGATCACTGAATCGTGACAGGATGGCACTAAATGTTAGGCGCTCCGTCGTTTAGTGTTCTAATACAAACTCTTTGTACAGCTAGTGTAATCAGCTGTATGTTTTCACATTTCAGGTGTCCTCAACCTCACTCATCGCAATGGCCATACAGTGGATGACATCAACACCCTAAATCCAGGCGAACGTTACGTCATTCAAATTGACTTTGATACAACGGGCTATACTGTCCTTGCAGGCCATCAGCTACGCTTAGCTTTGTCTCAGTCCTATTGGCCTTACGGTATTTGGCCTCCGCCATCTACTCCTATCCTACAACTTCACTTTGTATCCCCACCTGTACTCACATTACCCTTGAGAAAACGGAGTAAGGATATTAACGTTAGAGATGAATTATTTAATAATCTTGAACAACCTGTGGTGAATACAAATGCATTGCCAGTCAGAGAGATCAGAAAGCCTTCTTTCCAGAGGTCAGTGTTTTCGGGACAGTCAACCATATTTTCACTGTAATAAAAAGCTTTAACTGTGCACAGTTTTACAATCTGAGTCGTGTCTTTCGGGTCAATTTCCATATTAAAAACGTTTACATACAATCCTAACGCTAATACTGTAACCCTTGTGACCTTATTCGAGTAATATATGTAAATAACCATATTTTTCAGATGTACAACTCACGACGCACAAAGTCGGTCCTACAAGACAACCTTGAACGCAGACAAAGGGGAATTTCAACGCCTCGATAATAATATTATATTTGGAGTCTCCTTACACGAAGTATATGACATCATTGAGGATGAACCGCTGTCTGCGAAGGTAACCATAGAAACGAACACGCGAGTAGCACGGAAAGAGACTGGGACTGGTCAAACGGCAGAGTTATTTGATACGTTCGTTAATACTAAAAGTGTATTCCTTGCGGATGAAAATCATTTTTACAATGATTGCGAGATGAAGGCGTGGTGTGGGGATGAGGTGGTTTTTGAAAATCAATGGAAGAAAGCCATTCCGCGTTTTAACGTCTGAACTACAGTATACAATGGATAGTTGGTTTGAAGACCCGTGCTAACGGATTGTGGATAGAAAATCATACAATGGATTTTTACAAGCCGAATTTCAACAATATTGAACAATGATTGAATTACGTTGATTGAACTATTAATACACTTGATCCGATAATTTTTTATATTATTTTTTATCACGAAAACCTAACAGTCAATTTGAAGTCTACGAGTCTAGGGAGAACAGTTTAGAACTGATAGAGTATAAATAAAATACATTAAAGGCAGTTTAGTTTAGTTTTAGGTTTAAAACATGTAGTACCGTGATATATTTTTCTTTGTCGACAAACTTAGGATTCGGAACAGTTATTACGAATTCCTACACTACAACCAGGCAGAATAGCAAGGTATGTATACGCATGTATATCTACAGTAAATCTACAGTATTGACCAAACAACAATATATATAAAATGAATTTTAATACTGTTAACTTAATATCAGAATTTTTAGAAAAGTCTACGATTGACAACGCAACTTTTCTGAAGCGACAATACTTCCATTGTCTTGTCATGTGGTAGTTGCATAATGTTATTCAACAATAAATAGTAATTGGTGCAAAAATTTCGAGCATTCTTGTATCGAAGTTTTTGCATTTCTTGTCAAGTCCTGCTTGACCTATAACTTTTTAAACTTGTGCCAGCGTTGTCTTTAAGGCCGGTTGTCAGAATTATGACTGCACATCCAAATGAGACGAATTCCTTCAGGCAACTAGCGCGAGACTAGTTAAATGTGATTGCCTGACCAGATTAAAACCTGTCAAATGCTCTTAACAAACATGAAAGTTTCACTTGAGAGTAGACAACGTTTTTATCTGTTCATCCTTTAATAGTTGCAATCCTTAGGTAGTTGTTTTACATTAATCAAGAGTTTACGTAGAAATTAACCCTAGGAATAAATTATTTTCTCTTCAAAGTGAAACAACTCTACCTACTGAAGTTTGTTCCTAAGTCTAGATGCATTGTCAAAACTACGAACTGGTTTAGTTTGGTTTAAGTTCTGGTCTTTTTTACACTACTTTTACATTACTCTACAATTTCCATAAATACCATCACTCGAAAGCAGGCGTCTTGTCGTTTTTCCTCCGAGATTTCTCCGATTGCTTCCGACGTTTGCGTTTCGCGTTGTTCCCAATCTTGCAGTTTATCAAGCACATTTTCCAACTGCTCACCACAGCTGTCGAGTTTTGAAACGTTCACTCCTGGAGTGAAATTAGGACTTAGAGGCATCGAATAACTTCCAGATGAAACGGGTGCTTGATATTCTTGGTTTTCATTCCCAGAGGAAGGCAAATTTTCACACGTGTTAATGTTTTCAAAAGATCCCTCATTTTTCTGCTGGTCAACAAACAAGTTCTCGTAAAGTTCTTTGTAGTTTTGCTCATTTTCCTGGAAATTATCTTCTGTTTCGCTTAATTTTTTCTTCGTTTCTCTGAAAGTGACATAATGGGGATTTTCTTTTTTTTTCTTCGGTCCAACTTTTCTCGCCTTTCTGCGTTTTTTGGGTTCACCTTTGACTCTCAACTGAATTTGCTCAGTAATATATTCCAAAATTTCGTATTCATTTTTCGTATCCGCTTCCTCCTCCTGAACTTCGGCGTACGAATCGTTGATTATAGCCAGAAATACATTCATGAGGATAAAAACATTCAAACCAACAAAACCAAAGAAGTAAAGCGGTCCCAACAAAGGATTCGTCATCGTCAACGCTTCGAAATCAAAGTCCCCGAGCGTCATACTAAACTGCGTGACCATTGTCACTGTGAACGTGCTGTAATCGTGGAGCTCCGTGCCGAAAACAGAAAACGCAAACAGACCAAACGCTAGAAACGCCAAGAAGAACGGCAGACAGAATCCGGAGATAGGTCCACTGATTCGAGACATAGTTTTTCCAAGAACTGCGAAGTTTTTATTGAACCTTAAAAGACGTAGGAATCTTAAGGTATAGAAGAAGACTAGAATTCCGAGAGTATAACAAAGTGCTGCGTCAGCGCTCGCAGCGTACTGGAAAGGAACGTAATCGTTCGGATTTTCTCGTAACTGAAGTAGATTTCTATCAGCTTCGTACAGACGTGCAAGGAAGAGAACGATCGTCATAAACTCACACACAACTAAAATCGTTTCCACCCAATTCCAGAAACCTTTGAAGTACGCTAAACGTTGTTTATAGACGAGTTTTCCTTCTCTATAAAGGAAATACACCATGAAGAATATGACTAAGATATGAGACAGGGTTTGAGCGCCGTTTAAATGCAGATAGAACCGAGCTGACTGGTATTGAACCTTAGTGAAGGCGGCAGACGAGGACGGGAATTCTACCATAATCGAGATTATGCCAAATAGATTAGTGTTGGCATTGTAAACTGTGAATTCAACAAACACAGCTCGAGATTGCACATCGATCCAACCGTTTGAATGCAAATCAGAAATCACTGTATACGCCGAGACCGGATCATAGCCAAGATTCGCAGCATATCCGCCACCGCTGTACAGAGAAATTGTACCCCAGTAAGGGAAGCCTCGTAAATCCAAAGTTGACTGATGACGCCATCTCTCAAGACATGACATAATTTTACCATTCGGTAGCAACGCTTTTTCATTGATTGAGTAGACCTTCGGTTTAGCGCTGCCTAAAAGTCGCTTTCTCTTTCGACGGTTTTTCCCAGTTTCCGACGAAGTTATCGGGTCAACTGCTCTCTTTTGTCGACTGGTATCTTTGTCGCGCTTATTTTGTCGTACATTTCCAAGTCCATTGTTCCGCTCGGCAAGTGTGTTCTTAGGTAATAAGTCCCCGGGTAATGTGTCTTCCGATAATGTACCCTCCCCCGGCATTGTATCCGGGGTTTTTGTCCACTCTTGTGTTGTGCTCGCCATTCTTTCAAGCCATTCTTCCTCGGTCTCAGGTATATTTTGGAGATCTCTTCGTTTCCGAGCCGAGCTTGTGCCCAGTGGCTCCCATGATACTCCAAATGTTTCGTCTTCTTCTGTAGTTAGGGAGAAAGCATCGTAACAATGTGGTATACTATCCTCGAATGACTTGTCCACTTTGCAGGAATCTGAAAAAATAGATTGCAATATATTGTAGGAGGGTCTCAGGTCGGAGGTTATTAATAATCACGCGACACAAAGAACTGCGCATGCGTGCAGGTCGCGCTGTATAAAACCCAGTATAACAGTACAAATTATTTAACCTTTGAACAAAGTTCTCAAACTCAATAATTCATGAACCAAAAACAAAGAGAATCATAAGCGTGGAAGATGGTTTGAAATCAGAGGACGAAATTACATAAATTAAGTGAACTTTCACGTCGGTTTTCTCGCAAAATACACGTTCGTTTGAGAAGTAAGTTCAAACACTCGTAAGGAGGACTTCCTCCGATTTCTAAACACCTCGTAATTCGTTAAAATATACTCGGCTTCGCCTCGTATATTCAACTCTTCTCGGTGTTTAGAAATCGGAGGAAGCCCTCCTCGTGTTTGAACTATTAAAAAATATGCTGTATTTTGCAACATCGACCTTTAATGTCGTTCACGTGACCTTTAACCAAAGACAGGGCATATACAGTATTTAACTACACCATACGTTATCGCAAACTTTGTGTTTTTTTTGTGTTCATACCTTCCTCAACTCGCACAAGTCTTATCCGAGGTACTCCAACAAGGTAGTCTTCCATATTGGCAATAAATCCTTTTTGGACCTTCTTGCCATTGTACCATTCTGTCGCGTAGAGGCCTGGAACTAGTGTCTCACGCGCCCACATCCACAGTGAGTCACCATCAGAGACCTGGGAAAAAGTTAATATATTTATGAGTATCATCTTAATGCATCCTAATGATCATTTTAATGGATCCTTCGCAACGTTTACTTAATAATCAGTCGCAGCACACTATTAAGATGGTTCTCAAGGCGGATTCTTCAAATGGCATTCACGAAACAAGTTTACCAAACCATTGTTTGATAAAGTTTTAAAATATTTTACCCAAACAAAACCTTACCGCTCCCAGGTCAATGCTATAAGCGTCCACTTCATCGAATGTTTCATATAAGGTCTTGGTCATAAGGAACGTGTTAGGATCTCGGTGGTAATAGGCGACATTCATAAGCATAATTAGGAAAATAAAGAATGCTGCAATTTCTTTCATAATTCTGTTCATTTTTATTTCTTTCAAGCGTTTAATACGCGCTTCTTGTAACGTCTCTGGGTCTGGGGGACTGCAAAAGAGAATAAAATAAGGATTATTTTCGTGTTTTTTTATATTAGTGTAAAAAAGTTGCCGTACAACAGCAGAACCAAAAAATGGGGTTAATATTGGCTAGATTCCCGTTATTTAAGAAAAATATTTTTCAGCAAATGTTGCAATTCCATTTGGAGACCACAAGTTACTATTCCAGGACTGACCTGTATATTTTCATCCTCTTTTTTCTACGGCTTTTCGCCGTTGTCACTGAACTCGGTGGTTCGTATATAATAATTGGAGTGTCATCTTTGTCGTCAGCATCAGTCGGCTTTCGCACAAACACCGCAAATACAACTGCAAGAACCAACACTTTGACTGGCTGTAGAAGAAGCACAGACTGCAGAAAAGCTGTTACCATAGCAATCACCCATTCTGTCGACTTCTCCTTACCCCACTGTATACTGTACAGCAGAGTGAAGAATATCGATGCTGCCGAAGCCAGGTAACATAACAAATATGCGATATAGGTAAACCAATGTGGAAGCTTGCCTTTAGGTTTAGCCTCTTCGCTTTCCTTATTTTCCGCGTCGCCTTCCGTTTCTTCGCTGTATATATCTTCCTTGCTTTGTTTTGGTTTTAGATTTCGGAATATTTGCACAATAGCCACATTAACAGGGACAATTATGAGACTGCTTTGTAACCCGATCACAAATTGTTTAAGGTCAATAACTAGTGAGCCGATATGGATAGCAAAAGGACTCGGTCCGTCCCCTCCCATGTTGTAAAACATTGCTGACGTGATCATGGTGCAGCAAAGTAGGCATAGGCAGCACGAGAGACGTTGGACGCGCGTGAAGTTGCTGGCTGGAGGTCTAGAGAAGATTGAGAACCACAAATGACCATCTGCCAGGCCTAGGAATTAAGGAATAATTATGATAGTCAAGTTTGGGATGACAGTAGCTATTTATACCACAAGAATATACCTTTTACCTTTACCTTAAACCTGCTAGTGTAGGCCGCAGGGTATTTACTTAGGTTTTCTAACTCCCTATGCTTGAAAAACGTTTGTATGGAAAGTTGTGATTGGTTCTCTCAAGTGCTTCGAGGGTTTTTTCTCCGGGTTCTACGGTTTTCCTTCCTCATAAAAAACTTACCCTTGGGCCTAAATTGTCGATTGTGTACGTGTATCATGACCACACCATGTGCGATCGAAATGAAATAAGCAACTAAAAACAATATTGTTACCTTTGATTGTCCTTGCTGTAAAGAGTTGGTTAAAGTTAGTCAATTCTTGGTCGTTCGCCACAGGAAGAACTCTGCATACTTTGCCATCTTCAGCTTCCACTGCTAACCAGTTATCACATACAAAGTACCATTGTTGGTTTGTTTGAATATCTTTGACAGAGAGCCGACTTAGGTACCAAGATGGCGACAGACCTGTTGTAATAATACATGTGGTTATGATTGGTGGGCTACATGCTTGTAATATCAAGACATGCTTTCTTTGCTTTTGAGGCAGCACGTTATTGCGATAGATGCTTTTAGTTTTCATAGTTTTTGTGGGTGGTGCTTGTGTGTTTACTCGTTACTATGCAATATTATTGGTCAACTTCAAATGTGTTGACACTTGTGAGAGCGAGCAAATGACGGTAAATGACACTTGTGGGAGCGAGAAATGATGCTAAATGTTTCGATTGCATGTATTTGCCACCAAACACAAAGTCAATGGACACAGTGAATAGTTTATTCACTTCAATGACTGGCTTTCCTTTTAGACTTGGCCATCATCTGCTGCACTGTCCCACTTAGTGAAACCCACCTATTGGTGGCATTCAACGTCAACCGGCAGTTATCAGAGTGGCGAAATGATGCTTTATATGTCGTAGTCTTGTATTTGGCGGCCAATAAATAAAATTATAAAATAACATGTTTACTACGCGAGCTGTGATTGGTCAATACCCGTGCAGGATGAGACAATCATGCACGGAAAATTTTAGGCGCTTCGCGGGGTTTTTAAAATGTCGGGAAATGCTCATTTTTTCAACTCCTGAATTAAAATTTGACAATTAAAATATGTCGAACGAGAAGGAAATGAACGAAAACAAGGAACGAGGTTCGCTCTAGCAACAGAGGAAGACGTTGACAAGTTAGTCGAAAATACACTTCATCATTTATTTAATAAAGTTTTACCGTTGTTTCTTTGTCGTTATTTTATAAAATAATTACCAAATGGTTTTCCGTGCAACATTGTGTAATCCTAACACTTGGGATGTTGCTCGACTTTCTGAAAGCTAAAAATACTCGCCTATCGCTTTCAGACAGTCTCGCAACATCCCGCGTGTTAGGATCACGCAATCCTGCACGGAAAACCATTCGGTAATCCTTTATTGAGAGATGTAGTTCAATTTGCTTACTCTAGACTTGTAGTTCTCAACATTTCTGATGTTGACCACAAGCTGCTGTCCCGCAATGCTTACTGAAACTCGCGCGCATCAATTAAGTAAAGAAACCTACCTGCATTATTATGCCATATTTGGACATAGTTCAGTTCACCAACTTCTTGAGGGTAAGAAACAATAAATTGATTCTCCTGTCCACGTTCAAAGCACGGTCTTTTAGCATCCCAAAGCTTAATAGGTAATGTTTCATCATTATCACCCGCCATTTTAAAGAAGACTTTTGCAGTGGTGCCCGAACTCTGTCTATTGCCTGTGTACAGTGTAACGAGGTAGTGATAGGTACCTTGTGGGTTGGGTAGGATGGTTGGACCAATCTAAAAAATATGGGAAAGTTATGGGAATATATCTGTGACTTGACATCTGTAACTTGACATGATCTAGCAGGTTAACTTAACCAAACTACAGTAAACTAAACTAAGCTAAACTAAATTTGTTTGTTTGTACGGGATTGCTCTATCAGTTCTAAACTGTTTTCCCTAGAGGTCCAGTAAGAGCCATCACTTATTGAACCAGAATTACTACCCGAAGAGACCTAAACTGAACTAACTATATATTTATACTGGATAGCTCTATAAGTTCGAAATTGCACTTCCCAGAGGTCCAGTAAGAGCCATTCCTTATTAGTGTATTGTTGTTAAAGTAGGAAACCAAAGAATTCAGTTTCTTCGGACAACTCAGGCGATTCAGAGAACTATTGGTAGCGGATTTCAATTTTCTAGGATGATAATTACCATCAACTTGTCTCGCTTGTCCGCTCGTCTTCCCCACAGGACGCCCAGGATGTACAATCCTAGTACAGTGGATATCAACGCTAATACTGCGACGTTATCTTGTAGGCTGCCGAAGTTATTGAAGACTGAGCTAAAGTCAATTGGATTAGGAGCCACGACCAGATCACTGCCAAATGATGTGAGATGATTGCAGAAACATTGTATGTTGGTACGAGATGTTAGAGGACCAACCTAAATAGAACAAAAGTACGTGTTGGTAAGTTGAAGCTTTAGGTAATAGAGTACATCAATTACAATTAAATTGAACTAAAACTAATCGAAGTTTATACTGGATAGTGCTGTCAGTTCTAAGTTGTTCTCCGTAGAGAGGATCATCATTAAGGGACATCTCCTGAATGGTCCAGTGTTTCTACAGGAGAAAGCGGACAAAGCCTGCGATTGAAACTGGAATCACTCTTCTCACATGTGCAACTATATATGGAGGAATCAAACAATGTCAATACTATAATTAATTCCTACATCGTCCGACCCCACATACAATCGTATCTGTAACAATCGTATCTGTAACAATCGTATCTGTAACAATCGTATCTGTAACAATCGTATCTGTAACAATCGTATCTGTAACAATCGTATCTGTAACAATCGTATCTGTAACAATCGTATCTGTAACAATCGTATCTGTAACAATCGTATTCGTATCTGTAACAATCGTATCTGTAACAATCGTATCCTATACAACTTGTTATCGTCCTGCAATTCAACAACTTGTTAACCTTGTAGCAACTTGATAAAATGACAACATTGTTACAACTAGTTGACAAGCGTGCTACAATTCTGTTGCGACCACATCTTGTTGACAAGATGTGAGATTTTTACGTGTATATAGTTAAAACACAAACCATGGCATATATATATATATAAGTTCTACTCACGCGACATCCATGTCCAGTCCAGGTTTGGTTTTCTTCGTCCCAGTACAAACAACTTGACTCGTACATCGTCATGTTGTAGTTGGGTGTTTGGTTGGGAAAGAAATATTGGCCATCAAAACCAAGATTATCTGCGATCATTACTTTAAATGGTGATTCAGTCGGGGGTTTCGGGGGAGGAGGCGGGATGATGACGCATGAACGACGCATGCGTCTTTTACCAATGTCACATGCAAATGATCTTTTGCGACGTGAATTGCCTGAGGTGAGGTCTTGCTCGATGTCTATTGAAGCGTTTTTGACTTGAACCGCTAGAAATAAATGAAAGAATGGAATTTTAGTTATGTACGCACTGCTGAAACATTGAATAGAGTCTGGTGGAGAAACTCGGCCAACCAGGCAGTCTGCCATTTTGAGGCAGGTAGAAGCGATACCCGGGTCCAGGTTATCCGTTACTTATGGAGAATATGTGGTCAGATCCAGGATAGGCTTGTAGTTCCACATGAGAGACGACATAGTAACACTAGGAACTAGACAACACCATCTACAGTATCTTTCTGGACACTCATTCGTCGGAGCGGTCAGAGAACCCATCAGACCAATGATCCAAGATATCACCTTATGGTATGGTAAATGCAATATTTTCCTTATTGAAAGGCTTTGGATCATACTTAAAACCGCTTACGCGTTCAATACATTATCTTTAAAGGGGAAAAACAGCGATCTTCAGGAAATACAAACTTGAATATACACAGTCGTTTGAGAACGTTCTCATTCGGTCTGGATCAAACATACATGGAAAACAGTGAAACCCGATCTTTTGATCACAGCAGTCGGCAAACTTTTGCCTGTTCTTTCATCGCTATTAACTATATTTTTCCACGGAGAAAGTGAAGTATTTTCTAGATATCGACAGGACAGGGATGAAAGAAGTGAAACAGGAGAAAGAAACGAAAGGAAAGACAGAAGTGTAAAAGAAGAGAGAAATATGAAAGGTAGAAATTAGGAGAAAAACAAGAACAAAGAAACGCAAAAAGACTGGAAGAAAGAACGGAGCACAAAAATGGAACATAAGAAGTAAAATGAAACATAAAAATGAAACATTAGAATAAAATTATATTAGATGTGTCATATATGCTCTATCTTTTCACTTACCAAAACAATGCTCGCCAGTTTCATTGAAGTCGACATTGGAAATAAACAGGGAGTAAGGATGAAGTGCGCAGTGGCTGAATGGATCAATAACTATGGTCTCATTATCTTGAGTTATATTATGTTCGTCTAAGTCGCAGCTGCTGAAATCGGGCAGGTCGTATTGCAGGTTGAAGTCGCCTGATTTTACACCTGGCTTTCCGCCCGTTTTTAAGTACACCTTCAAATTCAGGCTAACATCCTCTGGGTAAAGTTCAAAACTCATAGCAGTCCAGCGGGTAGTCCTGTTGAAACAGTGATACTTCAAGTATGATTTATCATCAGAGTCCGGATCCGGTTTATCTGGTTTCATATAAAATGACGTCACTTTCGGAAATTGGCTAGGATCACGTGTTATGGTGATGCCAATTTCCTCGGTTAGATTGGATAGCTGGATTTGTTTGTTTGAACTGAGATCGAGGCTTGCTATTTTTGAGGTTACGGTTTTGCTTGTGTTGTCCCATGTGTAAGGATTGTTGTTAAATACTCCCATCTAGAGAGGAGATATACATAGCTTTAGTGTATGATACCGAACAGCAGTAGTAATAGTGGTAAAACTGGTCCATTTCTTCCGATACAATGAACTCTTCTATATTCTCACTTTATGTCTTGTAATTCATCATCTGATGAACTGTCTTGATAAGCTATATGGTTACTACAATTGATTCCTAATTTCATAACTTTATTTCAAATATTCCTCTACTTTGTTCAATATGGGTTAGGAATAGGGTTAGGTTAAGATTAGGATTATGATCACAGTTTAGATAGTTTTAGGTTCCGGGTTACGATTAGGGCTAGGATTAAGATTATAAGGATTCGGATTAGTTTAAGAAGTAAGAAACCGGTGTATTTAAATTGTGGTTAACATCGAAATTGACCCAATGAATTGAGTTGAATTCACTATATGAATACCTTTATTGTGACTGAGTCCAGTTGTGAAATTGTGGCATTAATATCTTGGACAACTAAATTGAAGAAAAATTCAATGTTAACGGTTGCAGGGTTATATTGAGGAAGGCTGTTTACCGAGTTAGGATTTGAGTTGGGATTTGAGTATGAACGTAAATTCCTTACTGTCTCCAAAGCCAAACACTGCAGGACTTGGTGTCTTGAAACTACAGTTATTCGCAGCGTTTCCATTCTTGCCCATGTTCCTAATTGATACTTTCTCACTCTGTAAAGTGATGTGTTTGGTGCTGCTTGTGGTCGGTCCTTCGTTTGTGACTGTGTAACGTAGCTTTGCTTCATGAAGATCGTTTAACATCGAGATTGATCTCTCAGCGCGACCAATATCCTAGAGAAATATAGAGAAATGCAACTAAGGCACTCCGGCAGCAACCGAACTTGCAGCCCTGCGATTCCGGTGCAGCGTTCTGACCACTGAGCTGCAGAGTGCATTTGCCAAGAGCTTACAACAAGTTCATGTACATGTACCAGGGTGATGCCAGTGTATGGTATAAGAGTAAATATTCTAGATTTGTGACATAATCTGTTCAAAGTAACTAGATTTTTGGTATCAAATTTATTAAATCTCTGACCAACTTACTGCGTTACTCATAGTTCCTTTCTCCTGCTCAGGTGGCTTTGTAGCTGCGGTGATTAACTGTCCAAGTGTGATGGCCAAATTCGTGACTGCTGACTGAACATTTTTAAATGAACTCTGTCCTTTAGATAACATGGTCAAACCTGTTACTGAAGCGTTGCTTAACAGTACTCCATATTCCTGCAAGATATTACGTAAGTAATTTGTTTAATTCGTTTGTATTGTGGAAAACATCACGTCTATTTCGCAAAGTTTCAATCTGTCAATCTTTCCTAGCCATGTTTCCCAGAGGTGGGAAAACCAGGAAACATTTGACAAAAACTTATTTGCCTGTCGAGTCAATTTTTTCTGAGTAAATTGTTCAATGACAACACATACTCGCTGTGACATATCCGGACATATAGGTTGAAGGCTGAAAATTAAAGCCCAGGGGCCGGTTGTATAAAAAAGTAGTTAAAGTTAACTGTAGTTAGTGCGAAAGTTAACCAATCGCGAATTTTACAGTTAACTACTATTTAACTACAAAACGGGTAGTTAAAATGTAGTTAAGACTTTTATACAACCGGCCCCAGGTGAGACGAGAATGAGAGTTGATGAGAGTCAATGAGAGTTGAAACTCTCGCTCGCGTTTGACCACCAACTCTCATCGACTCTCATGCACTCTCAGCAACTCTCATCAACTTTGAGCTGGTTCAAATCTTGATGAAAGTTCATGAGAGTTTTTGCACGTTTTACCGGTACGCATGGTCATATCCAGTCTACTCTCATGTTGTTCTCGTTTGACCGGGCCATGAGAGTTGATGAAACTCTCATGCAAACTCTCGCTTGCCAACTCTCATCAATTCTCATCCTCGTTTGACCTGCACGAGGGAAATAATCGCACTTGCGAAACAAACCGTTTCTGATTTCCTTCACAGACACTTTTGCTTCCAACAACGTTTCTCAGCTCGCCTTGGCCTTAGGGAAATTGTATATATATATACACTTCGAAAAATTGATTATGACTTTACCTGTGTTGTGGGCGATAAATTTTCTGAATTTTCTGTCAATGATTGTGTTGTTCCACTCAGTTGTAATAATGTGTTCATATCTGTCACATTGATAGCAGTAAGTGATTTCATGACGGTTTGTTTCAACTGCAACAAAGAGAGCGTAAAGAACGGTCAGTATTTGAAAATATACCGAAAAACAGTTTAAAAACAGCATTTGAAAATATACTAGAATATAAGCTGCCGTGGTTTGGGTCTAAACTATCTGACAAATATTAAATTAAGCACTTCAACGTTTCGAGTGACGACCCTTCTCCAGGAAGTTAGTAGCCACTCATTTTGTGAATTTAGTGGTCGGATTGTAGTGTGGTACTAAAATACTGCTGAGCACCTTTGGTATACAGTACTTATACCAGCAGAATAATCAACTTTTAAAGTAAAGGATGAAACAGACTACGAATTAAATTTCCATCTTGAAACTCAAGACTTAAGGCAAACAAGAGGAGACCAAAAGTTCTAAATTTTAATTCCTAATCCTCACCTCATCAACTTGACGCTCATCGTCTCTTTTCGCCCGTCGGTCTTCAGCGGTCAGGTTTCCCGATGTACTGGCATTGTAATCAATATGATTCAAGACAGAGGCTATAACGCCTGCCATTGCGAGTGCTTTTCGTGGGTCTCCACCTGCTATCATATTGTCTAATGGGTTGCCTGAACCTGATAACAAGTTTTCCAGGTTGGACAGGTTGAAATCTTCTTTACCCGGTGGGTCCACCTTCGAGAGATAACTGGCTGTTACACCAAACAGTGGACATGTGTTTATGGTTAAACCTAATCGGGATCTTGGACCCAGAAGAACACTTGCTTTAGCAACAAGATTGAGGCACATTTTCAATTTTCACACATACTTTATGGGGAAATCTTAAAGTGCATATGAAGCGAAAATTTCTATTCTCTTAAACGAAAGAACTCTTAAGTCTGTTAAGTAACCTCCTTTGAAGATTTTTGTTTCAATGTCTCGTTGAGACATTCCGACTTTTGTGTGATGTATTCAAGAGATAACCTATGCCTCGCTTTTTCCTAATTAACATATTCGAAAATCGTATTTATTTTCACGATTATTAAACGAAATCACTTGAAACTTTGCAGAGACGTGATACCTTTGATTTCGTTCAATAATCGTGAAAGTAAACGCGATTTCGAATATGTTAATAAGGAGAAAACGAGTCATAAGTTATCGCTCATTTGAGTATCACACAAGTCGAAATATCTCAACAACGAAGTATATGGAAACAAAAATCTTGAAATTAAATTATCTTGAAATCAGCTATTGAATTTCATTAGCTCGACTAGCACAGCGTCAGTCTAGCAATATGATTAAGGTTAGGGTGGAGGATACGGGTCCAAGCCCCGTCTGGGATTCAGGAGTTTTTCCTGCCAAACAAACAAATTATTTTCAACTATAACTACCTTAACAATGAAATGCATCTCAGTTGCTCCTTCAAATTGGTCTTTGATATTCACATAAATATCCAGATCGTTGTCTCGGTTCGAATCTCCGATCGGCAAATCGCTACTTGAGATGATAGTTTCCGCGGGTCTTCCAGTACCGGAGAAAAATACCGTTCTGACCCCATTCAATTCGTAAGCACAGTCGTATTTGATTGGCGGATCTGGATCTGTCCAGTTCTTACAGGTTATATTGAATGTTGTTGACATAGCAACACCAGTTGCTGGGAAGATATTGCATTGACCTTGGAGAAAAGAAGGATACAATATGAGCTTGGCTATCCAAGCATTTGCAAATGCAAAAATCGCGTGTTCATAACCTCATATGAGAGACAAGCCCACTATTTGTTAAGTGGAATCTCAGTCAAATGGAATAGAAATAGTTAGGAAATATAAAACATTTTCGGTATTTCTATACAGCTATAGACCATTCGTAGAATTACTTGAGCGTAGTATTGATGATACAAGCATAGCTTCGACTTCATTCTTTGATTTCTTTTGAATTTAATTCAGTCGTATGCAAGGTTTACGTAAGAGTGAAGTTGAGGCTATGCGTGTTCAATGCTATACGCTCCAGTAATTCTGCGAATGGTCTATAAAAACACGCGCGGGAGTTTGGCCGGGAACGAGAAATAATCAGTGGGAAAACGAGCCCATCTGTCGAATGTCAGGTGATTTTACATGTCAAGGGGGAAGCGTTGGACTTTAATTAGTTAACCAGACTATTTACCTAATGTGCTTTAAATTTGTTAACCAATAAGCCGCAATGCGTCTTGCTCTTACGATTTTACACGTTAATTTGTTAAAATAGAAATATAAACTGACCTCCTTTTGGCGCATCGTTCAAAAGCAATGTGTGTCTGAGCTCGCCGTACACTCCATTAGGTCGTTTTGCGATCAGTTGTAAGATATACTTTCTGTTCGGTACCAACGTTTTTGGTTTGAATGCCAGTTGAAGCTCATCGATAGGGTTAGTCACCATACTACTCAACGTCTCTGAGGTTACCTATTGTTGAATGAATGAAAGATGATGGTTATAAATTATCAACTGCCCCTTACCCCTTAATGGGTAAGGCATTTAAGGCGTGCTCTGGGACCTCAACTCGCCTTAAATCGCATCGCTTAAAATCCCAATTTTTCCTTAAATCGCCTTAACTTGCATTATCTCGCGGCGAGTTAAGGCGAGTTACCGTCCCACAGCAGGCCTCATTTAGTTACGTTGGGTAGCTTTCCTGTACTTAGAAACTCGTGTAAGTAAAGGTTGGTTCTCTCCTGTGCATCGAGGGAGTTTTCTCCGAGTACTCCGGTTTTCCTCCCTCACCAAAACAATAGCCCTTAGGTCTTAGTTGTCGAGTACGTATATCATGAGCCTCTGGTTCGGGTGAATTGGGCAAACCAAACCCTATGATGCCATCGACGTTATAGAAACAAAATAACTATGAACATTTTTATACACCTACTTCGTTCAACTCAATGAGTTCAAATGGTTCCGGCATATCAATGGTATCAAACCAAAATAACGTCCATGTAAATTCCAACTGTCCGTAACATCTTGCCACACAAGTAGCTTCTGCAATCAGCTTTTCATCTGCGTTTATTTTCTCCTGGCAGTTCTTAAGACAACTACAAGAAAAGAAAAGATTATTAAGTTATTACAAAATATGCATTAAGTTTCTCTTTAAATATTTTGGCCTCTTTAAATATTGTCACCTCGAAGCATGTTGAAAACCTTACCTCATTTCAAGAGCGGGTGGATAACCCAGTGCGACTTGGAAGTAAATATCAGTCGCTGATCTTCTTAGGCCAAAAACTGGATCGATTGTTGAGGTTACAAGTGTGATCATAAAGCTGGAATAAATACATAAATTAAAGGTTTATGTACAGCTATAACGGAGTGATGAGAATAAAACAAGAAACAACAACATGAAGATTAGTGGACAAAGAATAAATGAAAAACTAAAAACTACATACAAGGGAAAAGAAGACTTCAGTACTAGAAAGGGAACTTACTATTTTCCTTCGACCATAAATGTCGAGTCTATTTCCAATACTGCATCAGTAGAATTCAATCGACCTCTTCCTTCGCCAAAACATCCTGTGGACTAAGACAGAATGTTACTACGTTATATGGGCAGACTAGGAAACATTGCTGCGTTTCCGAAACATTTGAAAAAATTTCCAACGAATGTTTCTCCGCTTGGCCATCCTGAAAACAGGATGCTCGTGTTTCACTTCACCGATATTATCATTCTCATTCATTTCTTTGTTGCCTTCTGGGCATGTTTAGCAAGACAAATAGCGGCAAAGTAGAACGAGATTCATGCTCACAATTTCTCTGCGAGTATACTTTTTACCTAATAACATCGCTCTGTGTCCGAAATTGCGTTGCGAGTTGCAGCAAAAATTACCTCGTGTAACATGGCCAATCAATTAATCAGTGATACTCACATTCATTTCTGCAGGGGGAAAAGTGTCATTCACAACAGGAACATATAGCAGAGGTTCTTGGTCATAGTCTGGTCCAAATTGTACCGTGTCATCCATGTCTCTACAGAACCATCCATACGTGATACCATCAAGATCTTCGAAGTCTGGATCAACTGTCGCTGAGGCATTCAGGATCGCCTTGAAAATCGCACAGGTATTATAGAAGTGTGTTTTCTATAGATATTGCTATTTGGTAGAATTTTGTTACTGATCACATCGCGGGTTATTCGGTTCTACTCTTATGGTGATGATTGTGGTGATGATGTCGATGATAGACTGATAGTGGTGATTGTTATGGTGGTGATGGTGATAATGGTACTAATGGTGGTGATGATGATGGTGATGATGATTGTGGCGATGATCATGATGATGGTGGTGATGTAGATTATGGTGTGGTGATGGTGATGGTGATGATGATGGTGATAAATGATGGTAGTGATGGTATAATGGTACAAGTTACTACTCACCATTTCATGAAAAATGACAGTGTACATGAAACCAGTGGTGAGGGCAGGTTCTAGGAACGGCGTTGCTACAACATAGAAATACTTCGTATCTTCATCGAATATATCTGGATATCCATCGATCTCAAGTCTTGCAGTAACTGCATAAAAACCATACTCCAAACTTCTACTGTCAAGAACTAACTCTGGCAACGTTAGATTAGTCGAGATTGAAAACTGGTATTCAGTCCGTGGAACAGTCTCAATCTCTTTCAGCAATGGTCGTGGGTCTTGGTCTAATTTGTAAACACTCCATATAGTTTTTGTTAGTTCGGTTAGTCGACAATCTATTTCGTTTTCCGTGGTTAAAGTGAGTATCTCTGATTTTCGATGTTCTGGTAGACTTCCATCGTTAGTTTCATTAAAACCTGTATAATAAAACATACGTTTTAAGATGATAAAATGGTTACGTTATTGCCAAGAGGTTTCAAGAATACATTTTAA
This sequence comes from Trachythela sp. YZ-2020, assembly GCA_016169945.1. Taxonomy (NCBI): domain Eukaryota; kingdom Metazoa; phylum Cnidaria; class Anthozoa; order Malacalcyonacea; family Clavulariidae; genus Trachythela; species Trachythela sp. YZ-2020. The sequence continues at coordinate 7,747,544 of JADLSH010000389.1, forward strand.
CTGGGCTACAGTGATTACCTTTCATAATTTATAGAATCCATGTGAGAGATATTAGCTACTTATTACTAGAGACTGCATACCTCTAGACTTGGTCCCAGTCTCTATTTCACTGTCTTTCTGTATCGATCCACTATCGATAGAGAGAGTTGGAGCAAGTCTGGCATACGTACGGTAGAAAATGAAGTCATGCATAAATTATACATGCACTGTATTTGTATGTATACATTACCTGTAATTGTTACATTTGGATATTCACATGGCGATATCTGCACCACAACTTGTTGTTCAAAACTATCCCATGAAACATAATTCTTTCCATCGACCTTGACCTGATATGTTCCCAAAGCTTCAAAAACATGTTCAATGACTATTCGTGTGGTACTATCGTTTCCATCACTAAATACCACATCGGGCAATGTAGTATTGTATTGTTCGTTGCAAGCTGCATAATCGCCGTAGAGAAGCAGCGAGGAATTATCACCGAAATCAACTGCGATGCATGTGTGAGAACCGATGTATCCAAGTTCTATGGTTAGCGTTTCTGTCGTGTTCACCACTACAGGGCTGTCTATGGTCACACTTGTAAGACTAAAGCTTCTATCAAGGTCAATGTAAACCGAATCGTCGGCCCTACCTGCAGAATTCTCTAGTACTAATGTCACTCTACATGTGTCATCTGTAAGTTGGAATTCAGCCGCATACTTCACACTATTAGCAGTTCGTGTACCACCATTTATGAGAACTCCAATCCAGTTGGGATGACTGAATCTCATTCCATGTACAGTAGGTGGTCCGCCTGTAAAGTTAGCTCTAAGCAAGACCGGATATTCTGCGGGGAACTTGTTTCGGTCAGGACCGGCGCCCGGTACGCCGGACCCCCACTGTGCTGTGGTTGTCAAGGCAACGTAATCGGTTATTACCATCGGTTCAAAGATTTCGACGGTGATAATTTTGGTTTCGTTTGAGACAAGATTCCGCGCATGAAGCTCGATGTCTACCTCATTGTCGGGGTCAAAATGCGTAAAGTTAGTCACTAAACAATCACGAGAGGTATTTTGGTTGGGGATGTTAATACTAGACGTATTGCACAGTATATCGTTGTACCAAATATCAACCGTCACGTTCGACCCTGCACCTAACCACCAGACCACTTTGATCGGTTCACCAAACTCATGTGATGGGATTGAAAACGCGCGCAAATCGTCAATTTGATGCTGCGCTAGAATGGTGGTCAAATAATTCACAGAATTGATTTCGTTTTCACAAACTACTCTAACATGGTATAAACCGGCAGCGGAATACACCGAAGGTTTGATGAATTCGTGTTGTAACCCAGGGTCGGTTTTAATTGCCGTGTCAATGACGGTGCTGTTCGTGCTGTTGGATATAGTATCATATAGATCTGTTAATGTTGTTTCATAGGTAGATGATTCTCCGTCCCCGTACGTCATATTACAGACCGAACCGTAACCTTTTAACGCGCTCATTTTAAATTTCAAACTGGCTTCATATGTTTTTGTTATGTTGGAATCCATGGTGATGGTTACGTTTTGAATTTCAAAATTTCGCGCAATCACTAAGGATAACTCCGTGAATTCCAGGCTTAATTTATTCCACACCATTGAGAGGACTTCGTGTAAGCCGCGCTGTTCGTACGCTATGTTGATCACGTGAACAGCATTCTCTGCGATGCCATGCTGGGATTCGTTGTTATACGCGCCGTTGAAGTAAATGTAGCCAAGAAACGCCGAGGTATTCATGGTTCGAGTTTGGGTGATGGTAATTGGGTCGTTCGCTTCAATAAACCGCTCATCGGTGCCTGGAGCTTGAATCTAGAATGATGAATTGTGATATAATTCCCATATCAATCAATCAATAATCAATAAATAGATCAATCATTCAATCAATGGTTTTACCTTACCTCTATTTCATGTTTCGCTGATTCCACGACATCATACCAAATTCCAGTTTTCACGTAGTTATTTGCGCCCTCTTTGATCAGAAACTCTAAGTAGTTTCCGCCAAAATACTCTGCAACCCATTTTGTTGTCAAAGTAATCTCGAGTGGCACTGATATAGTCGTATTGGTTAACTTGGTGAAGTGATTCTTATGCATTTTGCTAGTGTAGACAATCACCGATATCTCTTGATCGTTATTACATTCGAGGGTCAAATTTGCTGTGTTTTCAAGCCCTTTCAAAATTTGCTTGTGTTGAATAGCAGCGCTGTATTTACTCACAACTGGATAGCGGTAGAAGCCTAGAAAAGGTTAGAAAGAATAGATTATAGTAGTAATAATTTAGTTAATGTCGTAGTAAGGGTGTGATTGCCCAATTCACCCGAGCAATAGGCTCACATTGAACTATATACAAACTGGAACGCTAACTCAATACGCCAAACCCGATAATAGGATGAAGCAAAGCTAGTTTTTCTGAGTTTTGAGTTGAAATACTTAACGCCGAACATTGGGCTGTATATGAAATTGAAGCTATTAAAAAGTTCTATTTGATATAAGACTTTAGGCAAAATGGAAATACTTAAGGAAATACAGAAACAACCGCAATTTTGTAAAATACGGCAAATTTTCCCTCAAAGTTTTAAGTATTTCCCTTTTACCTAAAGTCTTGAAGTTTTTATATCAAATATAACTTTTTAATAGCTTCAATTTCATATACAGCCCAATGTTCGGCGTTAAGTATTTCAACTCAAAACTCAGAAAAACTTTAATTTAAGCTGGCTTCAATTCCCCCCCCCCTGCGTTAACGTTCCAGTCTATTATAGTTCAATGGAGGCTCATGATACAGGTGCTCTACAACTAAGGCCAAAGGTTACCTTTTACTGAGGGATGAAAACCGGTGCATGAACCGGGGGGGGACCCTCAAAGCACAGAGAGAATCAACCAAACGAGTGAATGTCCTTCATCAGGAATTTAGTTATAGTTTCACCCCCTCAACAAAAACTAACGCTTAGGTCTTACTGTCGAGCACTCGTATCATGAGTCTCTGGCTCGGGTGAATTGGACAAACCAAACGTACCCTGTGTAATCGACATTAAAAGCTCATTATCATTCAGATTAGCTTATCCCATCTTTATTTTACTAACCTGTGAGCTGGTTATTTTTTGAATACTCGTAAACACCTAAGGAATAAACAAACAAATATGTGTTAAATTATATCATAAGGAAATTAGCCAACCATACAAGCAAATTGCCGTTTTATCGTTTGTCAGCTATCATCAGTTAAGATATTTTGTCAGTCAAAAATACTAGAGAATGTCAGCTGTTAGTGAAATATTTCGCAAGATATCAATTCGAAATTACTGTTTTATTATTCGTCAGCTATCAGTTAAAATATTTTGTCAGTCAAAAATACGACAAAATGTAAGCTGTTAGTAAGATATTTCGCAAAATATCAGTTCCAAATTTGCTGTTTCATTATTTGTCAGCTGTCAGTTAAGATAGTTTGTAAGATGTCAGTTCCAAATTGCTGTTTCATTATTTGCCATCTATCAGTTTTACCCCATTTAGAACCTCTTACCTGGATAATTTGTTACTCCTAATATTTGAAACTTTTCAAAACCGTCGACAAGGACGAGTTTCTTAAAACGAAAACACCAGAATCTTAAAAGATCTGCCCCACCATCTCTACCCAAATAGATACAAACATCTCCTTTCCAAAACGTTTGATCGGATATAAGAGAACGGAATAGCAGGCCAATTTTGGCATCATCGTTTACTCTGCCAGCATATTGTTCAGCTGTTTGATACATTTGCTTACAATGCAATGGTTCATCTAGAAACAAGAAGAATAGTAAGGACAGCAAGGATTCACTCGCGAATTCTCTTTACCATTCCTATTTTCCATCCATCCGTCCTGCCAGCTTTCTTCCTTTCCACCAGTCAGTGTCAGTCGGTCAGTCAGTTGGTTAGTCGGTCAGTCTCTTGGTCAGTAGGCAGGTCGGTCGGTCGGTCGGTCGGTCGGCCGGTCGGTCGGTCGGTCGGTCGGCCGGTCGGTCGGCCGGTCGGTCGGCCGGTCGTTTGGTCAGTCAGTTAGTCAGTTCGTCAGTCGATCGGTCGGAAGGCCGGTCGGTCAGTCGTTTGGTCAGTCAGTTGGTTGGTCAGTTGGTTGGTCGTTCAGTCTGTTGGTCAGTCGTTTGGTCAGTCAGTTGGTCGGTCAGTTGGTTGGTCAGTCAGTCAGTTGGTCGGTTGGTCAGTCGGTCGGTTGGTCAGTCGGTCGGTCGGTCGGTCGGTTGGTCAGTCGGTCGGTTGGTCGGTCGGAAGGTCGGTCGGTCGGTTGGTCAGTCGGTCGGTTGGTCAGTCGGTCGGAAGGTCGGTCGGTCGGTTGGTCAGTCGGTCGGTTAGTCAGTCGTTTGGTTAGTCAGTTGGTTGGTCGGTAAGTCAGTTGGTCAGTCGGTCGGTCGGTCGGTTGGCCAATCCGTCAGTCGCATTTTCCGTAAGATTTCAAACCCCACATACACTGCCAATCAGCAACATCAGATCTAGACTTGAGGGTCAAATCTTTAGGATCTTTCCACGAGACGACGGAATAATTGGTGGCAATCCACGAGACAAGGATAGGAGGGTCATGATGAGTTGAGTTGACTACTCTCAATACGTAACCATCAGTATTGTTCAGTTCTTGATCTGGGACGGTACTGCTGGCTGGCAGCGTATATGTGACCATGTCTCCAGGGTAGAGAATTTCAGTGGCTGAAATTTGAATTGTATACCGTTATACGTAAATTTCATATTGGTCTAACTCTAATCCTAACTCTAATCCTAACTCTGATCCTAATTATAATCCTAATTCTAATCCTAACTCTAATTCTAATCCTAACTCTAATCCTAACTCTAATTCTAATCCTAACTCTAATCCTAACTCTTATCCAAATTCTAATCCTAATCAACACTCTAATCCTAACTCTAATCCTAATCAACACTCTAATCCTTATCAACACTCTAATCCTAACTCTAATCCTAACTCTTATCCAAATTCTAATCCTAACTCTAATCCTAATCCTAACTCTAATCCTTATCAACACTCTAATACTAACTCTAATCCTGATCCTAATCATTATCTTCAATTCTAATCATTATCTCAACACCAACCCTAACCTTTATCCTTACCTAATTGTATAACCCAATCCTAACACTAATCTTAACTATAATCCTAACTCCAATCCTTACCCTAATCTCACCCCAAAACCTAAACCTCATTAACAGTTACGTCTTTGCGATATCGTATACCATTTCTTACCTGTCGTATGTCCAAATGTAGTTGCTGTTACTAATCCAGCCAACACAAAAATGTTCATAGCACAAACATAAGACATTTTCATTCTCTCTTTGAAGGCAATCATGATGGATTCCCTAAATTAAAGAATCAAATATTGTTACTGGTAAATCATATGACGATCAGTTGATGAATTTTGATAGCTCTATCAGTTCTGAACTGTTCTTTCTAGAAGTCCAGTAAGAGTCCTCCCTTATTGGTCCAGTGTTACTACAGGAGGAAACCTGAACTAAACTTACTTTATTCATACTGCATAGCTCTATCTAGTAAGGGTGATCCCTTGTCGGCCCAGTGGCAATACAGGGATTTACCAGAACCAAACTAACTTTATTTATACGGGGTAGCCATATCAGTTCCAAACTGTTCTCCTAGAGGTGTGGTAGTAATGGTCGCCCCTTATACGTCCTTAATGAAGGAGACTGGATTACCCGGAGAAAACTTGCGATAGGGTCTAACCAGTTCACTGGGTCTAACTGGAAGCACGTTTCCCACACATTGAACTATATACAAACTGGAACGCTAACTCAATACGCCAAACCCGATAATAGGATGAAGCCAAGCTAGTTTTTCTGAGTTTTGAGTTGAAATACTTAACGCCGAACATTGGGCTGTATATGAAATTGAAGCTATTAAAAAGTTCTATTTGATATAAAAACTTCAAGACTTTAGGCAAAATGGAAATACTTAAAAAATACAAAAACAACCGCAAGTTTTAAGTATTTTCCTTTTACCTAAAGTCTTGAAGTTTTTATATCAAATATAACTTTTCAATAGCTTCAATTTCATATACAGCCCAATGTTCGGCGTTAAGTATTTCAACTCAAAACTCAGAAAAACTAGCTTGGCTTCATCCTATTATCGGGTTTGGCGTAAGCTGGCTTCAATTCCCCCCCCTGCGTTAGCGTTCCAGTCTATTATAGTTCAATGCGTTTCCCACATGTAAGGAAAACGAAATTTAATCACGTGATTGCATGGTGCAGCAATCGAACCCCACATCACAGAGGAGAAAGACACATGTACTGAACACGTACTCTGCCACAGTACAGACTTTACTCGTGGCTTAAAAAACGACACATTACGTGGGCAGACAAGAGCCACCACGAACACTATAAATATTTACACATCTTCGCATGTACTTGGCACTTATTAAACCGCGTATTACTGTTTAATGACGTATAGATTATGAATAATTAACACTGGAAATGACATTGAATGTTTGTTTGTTTGAGCACAATAGAGAAGTGCTATATTAGATGGTGAGTACTGCAAAACAGAACGATATATCATGGTATTCCCTGTACAATATTCCAGTATCTTTACAAATTCTTCAGACATACATTTCCTAATTAGAGACCAGTTTTTCAAATGGTCTTTCTTTTTGCATTAATAATAATAGATCTAGTCAAATCTTTGATTTGCAGCGCAGAAAGTGTTCAACGTTCTTCGATTCTGAATTTGCCGTTTTCAAATGTTTCTCAATACCGCTCTACATTATGTGTGCAACAATAAAGTACACTTCACTATATTTATGTCACATTTATTACCACCTGGATTTGCCGTGTGTGTATATACGTGTCTTTGTTTGTCTGCGAGCACGACAACCAGTGGCGTAACTACTATGGGTTCGGACCGGGCGAACCCGGTGGCCCCCAACCCCAATGGCCCAAAGGGGGGGGCCCAGGCAGCCAGGCTCAGACTGTAGAGCAAAAACGAATTGATAGGGAAGACTCTGAGAAACGAGAAATGCATGAACGCAACAACAAAATATCAAAAAGCACAATTCCACAATTCATCTATATATAAATGTAAATTAAAGATTTATGGTAACAACCGTACTAATTTCCAAACAAATTGTAAAATGTTAAAATGTTGATATGTTAAAATGTCGTTTTCTGACCTTCAGAATTCTGTAAAATCTTCCCCCAAAGTCCAGGAAATGGCATTTCAGAGACTCTAGATTTAAAAATTTTCCGGAGGGCATTCCCCCCGGACCCCCCTTGTGCCTTCGCCACTCGTACTAGGGGGGGGCCTGCAAAAATTTGGAACCGGGGTCCCCCTGGTATAACGTTACGCCACTGACGACAACTCTAAAAAGATCAAACATTTTAATACGAAAATTTGTGGAACTAATGGCCATAGGCCAAGGATAAATCGCTTAAATGTTGGTTCAATTTGGATGAAAATTGGATGAGAAATTTATAAAAGTTTGTCTTGCTTTCTCCGCCTGAACAGAACTGAATGCGTAATTAGTGCATGTATAATTTATGATGTATAATTTATGCATACATTGCGGATAGAACGTTCTGCCAACAATAAATCTAAACGCACTTGGAGACCGTTTAAACGTTTAGGGGGTTCACAATAGGGTTCATTAATCCTGAAAACAGCACTATTCTGTACGTTTTCTGTAGATTTTTCGCGTCAAGCGTCTTGTTATAATCTCAGTCGAATCCGGTCTCTTTTCTTTCATCAGGCTTTCATTCATCCCGTTCCCAAATAAACGTTACCCGGTGTCCAGTAAAACATGTTCTGGACTATTTTTTAAGCAGTATGTTAATCCATGCTAATCTACCAAGTACTGTAATTGAAATTCATAGTAGTTTAGGAGTTATACGAACTTAAATGAAGACATTGTGTTAAATTGTGAGAGAGATTGTGTTACTTTATTAACATTAGAACTTAGACGTTTCGAGCGAAGGCCCTGCGTCTGACTGAAGTCCCTGGCTACTAACACCACCGACTTCCAGACGAAGTGCCTTCTCCAAACGTCGGAGTAATTTTTATATATTTCTCAAGTGGTTAGATCCTTCAACGAAGCTCCTGAATATTGCTCATCGCCAACATTCAAGATAACACTAGAACTTACCAATGGCGTGAACTCAGCTGAAGTGCCGATCTTTGCAGAAATGTGACCACAGTACAACTCCCCAAGTACACGATATTTTACACGATATTTACACGATATTTTCTTTACTAACTTTTAATTCACACTTGCTAGATTGCCAAAAAAAACACGGAGAATTAAAGAAATTACATGTCGCCATAAAGACGACCTCAGTATGTGGGATTTCTAGTGGTTGGATAGTACCTGCTTGTTGCTACGGTAACTCTCTCAAACCTTTGGGGTAACAATAACAGATTTTTCAAGTTTCACCAAGTTTTTAAAAAATAGCTTGTAAGGAATCAATATATTATAATACCCAAAAAACGTTATGGCAAAACACATAAGGAGTTTTATTACAGTTAAGATATTTTGTCAGTTGTCCCTAAAAATTCCGGCAAGTGTCAGAAGTCAGTTAAAACTTCATCAAGACCATCATTTTTGAACAACCACTCTAGCTCTTTTTGCCCTTGGGAGAAGAAAATTGTGGGACTTTGTGGTTAAACGCACTTGCTTCGACATGCAATAGAGCATGCTGAAGTAACCTCGTCCCTAGGGCATTACAAAACGGTTTAGACCATCGCACAAAATATTGAAATGTTAATGTACATTCACAAGTCAATTTCGATAATTCCTTCTCTGCTACTTCAATGCTGCAAACAAACTCCTAATAAATATTGGTAATTTGCCATGACGTAAACTCGTTAAGTGGGGGAGCTGGGGTATAAATAGTGCTACATGAACTTATCAAAGGAATGGGGGAATTTTGTAAAAGGGGAAAAAGTGGTCTGTTCCAGTTATGTCCAAGATTGTAGCTAAGATGATGTGCCACAGTGGAATTTTGCAATTTATTGTTTCAAAACATCGAAACAGATTTTGAATTCAGACAATGTTTGTCCTTTAAAAAGATAGCCTTTCGGTGGGGCAATTAGCATTTTGCGCGAATAACTTCTCTCAGCGAAGCGTCTAGACACAGAGTAAGGGTCTAGACGTTTTGGCCTTGCGTACGACGTTGTTGGCCTTGTACACAGACATCTGCCGCTGTGTTGACCACTAAACCGCCCCTATGTGGGAGCTAACAAAATATTTCTATTGAAAATATTTACATAAAAGGATGTTGTGTAAGTGGTGTATTTAATTTAAGTATTTTACATTGCGCCTTTCTAAAAGTTAATATAACATACATATTTATGTATTAAAAATATTCTTATCACTTGTACTTTACAAATGAATTTCTACTAAGGAAACTGAAGTTGCGTGGAACAACAAAGACCGAAGGTTAACCGCAGAAAATTAATTATTCCACTCCTGTTTTTGAGATTAATAATTAGGACATAACCAAAAACACGAAACACTAGCAACATTTGGGAGGCATTAAAATTAGTCTTTGTATATTGACCACACACATGCAAACGGAAGCACCATTCTATAAGCAACTCTGGCCATGGCCCATGGGTATTGGTTTTGTCAGCTTAAAAAGATAAAAGCACTTCGCAACGTTTCGAGCGATGCCTGACGATTGGGCCTGACGATTGGGCATGTGATTGGGCCTTCGTTCCAAATATCGAGAAGTTTTCTGGCAACGATGTTACTGTATTATATACATTGAACTAAATAGGATTATTATATATTAGCATTTAATAATTATGCAATATTGTAACACATATCGTATACCAGAAGGAGTTAATGTGCTGTCGTTTGCATCTAAGAATGAACAATCTCAGATAGAACATTGCCGTCTATTCTCGCGTGAAACTTTCATTTTGTCAAATGCATTTGTTCTAATAAGCATTCTCATATGTTCTAATCTGATTAGCCAATCACGTTTAACTATATCATGCAGCAGATGGTGGTGGTCAACCAGCGGTTATCAGAGTGCCAAATTAATGTTAATTGTTTTCTTTATATTTATATTTATGTGCTAGTCTTGAGTTTGAAGGCAAATAAATAGAATTGGAATAGATGTAGTTCAATTTTCTTGCTCCTATACGGCGAACAGCTTTGAAGTTGACCACCATCTGCTGCCTCGTAACGCTCACTAAAATCCAACAATTACAAACATTAAGCTTTCCGCAGGTTTCACGTGAGAACAAGCAATACGTTTTATCTGCCACTGTTCATCCGTAGATGCAAACGACGGTTTTCGTCAAAATCTGAGCACGCGGTTATATATCTGCGGTTATTCACGTGAAATTAAATAGAAATGTTGACGTAATAAGAATAATGGCCGCTCAATGTTTTTATCAGAATGAAATCATTTCGAAATAAAATTTTGCCATTAAAACGCGTTGTTTGCCGTGAAACTACTTAAGAATGGGTGCGAAACCTTCTTCTATAAATGAGCTGAAAGAAAATGTACTTTTAAAGCGCCTAGTTGGCACTGAAAGCATTGCAGAAGGGGGTCAGTTTTGGGAGGAGTTGCTTGCGTTTAGTTTTGCAAGCGTATACAGCATGTGAGTTATTAAATGTTTAAAATTACTATTATCAATGTTTATTCATTTAAATGAATAGCAAGTAATGAGCTTTTGTGTATTAAGTATATTATAAAGTCTCGCTAAATGAATCACTTTAGTTCAAAGTGGTAAAAAAGTACACAATATGATTTGTAAACACTTGAAGAATAGTTTCGTGATGCATTGCGTGCTATAGATATTAATAAATGAAGAATTTTTTAGAATTTTGTAGATTGTTTCTTGTGTATTATATGTTGCTAGTTCATATAGTTTTTATTGTTGATTTAAAGGATGTTCCAAAATTTTATATGGATATATTTGTGTGTATTTTCTTCTGTAGATCGGATGCAAAGTTACTGGAAGAAGCAACAGAATTGCTCTGTTATAATTTAGGTAACTATTGTATTTTATTATAGATGACGCTACCCCGAGTGGCTCCACACTAGGCAAGATGAAAATTTGAATAGAATCTGTGTTGCTGCCTAAACTTGCCCGGTGTGCCCGTTGTCTGATATAAATTTACGCAAGTTCAAATCCCACAATCATGAATTCCAAATTGTGTTGTCTGAATCGAGAGCTTGAGCATGCAAAGTTTTGGTGAACATGGATGTCACACTTACAAAAATGAGCCCCTGTGTCTAGCAGGAATGTGCCCCTGTGTCTAGCAGGAATGTGCCATACGACTCAAAGTAGAAGGTTTTTGTAGATGGAATATTGGAACGAAAATTTATATACATTTTGTTTGGAATGTGCCATGCAGTTGCGAGAAAATGCAACTTTGGGATATTAAGGATATTTTCGCAGCGCCATAACGGCCAAAATGGCCTTTAATCTGCACCGAAAATCGCTTATCACTTTATATTACAAGGATCACTAGGTACAAATTCGCTATTCACTTTTAAATATTTAATTCGAACCCTGCTTCTACTATTAGTCCTATTGAACGAGATACCGAGAAAATCTTGACATTTACCCATATGACTCAAACCCTTTTGTATTACATTACTCCATCAAATTTAACTCTCCATAGAAGCTGATACTCATTCACCAGCTGAATCAACAAGTTAAGTGGGTAGGGGGTACAAAACGTTACGCATTTCCATGTCGGTTTTTTTGCGAAAAACTCTTCATTTTATTGACTAGCCCGGAACAATTTACAAACTGGAAATTTTATCACATTGGTTGAGTTGTGTCAGAGAAAAGTTGCTGAATTAAGAAAATGTGATGGAAAGATTGAGTATGTAATAATCTTAATTATATAATGTAGCAATTAGTTCAATTCCAATGTTTCGGTTGGATATATGGGTGATATTCCATATAAATGTCTCCAAAAGATGTTTCAATAACTTTGGTTAGGATTAGAATTAGTGTTAGGATTAGGGTTAAGATTAGGATTAGTGTTAGGATTAGGATTAGTGTTAGGGTAAGTGTTAGGATTTGTGTTAGGATTAGGGTTAGGATAAGATTAGTTTTAGGATTAGAAATAATTTAAGAAATTGCTGTATTTAAATTGTGGTTGTTTAAAAATATGGAAATTGACAGCATGATTCTCAAAGGTTTCATTATTTTGTAGTACTGCTTTGTGTTGGGAAGTGTTTAACTCGTTGTTGTTGATTCGAAGTTTTGTGAAATATTTCATTGAACATTCAAAAGAGGAAGATTTGTTTGTTCACTTTGGGGGATTCACCTTGGCTCAAGCAACAAAACTTCAGAGAGGTATATATGTATATACTTAAGTTGCCAGTACAACCCCAACTGAAGTCTGTCAGGTAGTCTGTCGGTTGGGTCAGATGATTCAGTCAGTCAGTATTTTGGTCACAGGGTTTGAATTAGCAGGTCGCAATATGCGAGCCGATTTTCGCCATTTGCGAATGGAAAGTTTCATTTTTGTGAGTCAACATTTTTTAGTATCATGTATTTGTTTTCAATTTCTGCTGTCCAATGTTTTTTTCTAGAAAAACACACATGAAATGAAGGAAAATAGCAGAAATCCCTTCGAGAAATTTGCAACAAAATGGCTGCTATTTGGTTTTCATAAGCAGTGTCTCAACTTTTCCAAATCGAAATTTCTCTTTTATTTCCATAAATTTTCTTTAAATGTCCATAAAGGAAATTTGCAAATTGATTTTTCTTCTCTAATTTGAACCCTGGGTCAGTCTGTTGGTTAGTCCGTCACCTTGTCTTTCGGTCAGTCTGTTGGTTAGTCCGTCACCTTGTCTTTCGGTCGGTCTGTGGGTCAGTCAGTACATGTAAACTACACAATACTTTAGTCTTTACATTAAAAAAAAATTCTCTAAAATTTTAGGGAAACTGGCTGGCCAGGTTTCACAAGGAATTCAAAAATTGCCTGAGGACAGTAAATTTCCAGGTACTAGAACATTAGTTATGGTCATATGTAAATGTATTTTTTAAACTTAATTGGACACTGACAGTTAATTAAGGCTGATAAAATGAATTGATTTTTAGAATGTGGTCTGCTGGATGATTTCATTGATACCCTAGTTGAAATACTCACAGAAGTTCCATACAGGTAGTTATGTGTAAACCAGCAAACTTAGGTTAAATTATCTTTTCATTATTTTATCAGCTTAATTGGACACATAAAATATACATTACAGTGGCAGGAGTAATCTCTTGTTAGTGACCAAGTCAAGTGCATGGCATATCCATATTAAAAGTACTTTTGACCAAGGCGGTGTACGTCTTGTGCAGGAAGCTTTTCTGGGGGGGCTATTTTACAAGCATAGTTCCAAGACTTAACTATTCAGTTGAAAAAGGAAGCTTCAAAAGTGGATGTTCTACAGTATGAAGGTTTCAAAACAAGGGATGGATTTTGAGAATGAGATCGATTATGTTGCACAAAAGATACAAACTGCTCAATGTTCAAGTCAATACACCCAAATATACATTTATAAACCAGAACAAGGTCTCTAATTTCGATCTCTATCATAAACTAATGGTAATAGTTTCAGAGTTGTCAGCCTATCTTCATAAGACATCTCTCCAAATTTGGTCCTTAGTATCCATTGGGTTGTGTGCCTCAAACATCTCATTACATTTCCAATCAATCATTCTCTACCTACCTTCCTTCTACCTACCAGTTGCAATATGCACAGATTGTGTGTTGTATGTCACTATACTGTATATCTATGACCTATTTCTGGCCATTTTAAGGCAATGTCACCTGTCTGACTGTACCCTAAAAGGGCCCTTATTATGTTTTCTAGTGAGGAGACTTATGCCTTGTTCCTGGAAGCAATAAATATGTTGATCATTTTACTTTCTGTACAAATGTTTGATCCAGATGCTTCCTCAAACAGTGTCATCTATCAAATCATCATGACTGGAAAATGGTAAGATGGTTTGACTCTGTACAGTATGGTGAAGTACAGTACAGTGGTTGTTACTGTCTCATGTTACGGGTGGCGGAAGCGGTTTGCGCGCTGCCTCTTACCACTGAGTTGAGCCTGTTTCACAACAGGTCGAGGTCACTGTTGGTACTCGCATGAGATCGGCAGTGTGCTCAAATAACTCATGTAAGTTGAGATTCTCTCCTGTGCTTCGAGGGTTTTCCCCGGGTACTCCGGTTTCCTCCCTCTAATACTAACCCTTAGGAACTAACAATGGGGCCACAGTAATTGGCTGACGCTGTTGTGGACTCCCTGCCATTGAGGCGAAGTTGAATAAAAAGAAATAAATAAAAAAATAAATAAAGACATGCAGTAAAATATGCAGAAAATTGTAAGCATACATTCTCATTCTGTTTTTTTTTGTATTGTGAGTTGCTATTGACGTATGTACGCATGGCGTACCTATTTGTTCATTGGTTTTTTACAAACAAGTCGTAAAGTAATATTATATAAATTTAATTTTTTCTGTATATACACCACTGCTCAGAGATAGAAAAGATCAATGCTCAGACCTTATAGAAAATGCACTAGGAAGTAGGAACACGTTTTGTTTGCGTACCCTCTGCGTTCCAAACGCGTTCTAATTTGTCATTCAATTGGCATTCTTGTACTAGCGTTGCAAATTTCATTAAATCACTTCTCCCACATTTCTGACATGTTATGACTGACATGTGCCAGCAAGTTTCTTAAATATCCCTGTTCCCTTTAGTGTTATAAATTGTAATGATGTGCCTGTACAGTAATTAGAATGATGTACATAGTTTTAAATAGCCCTATTTAAATAAATTTTCGCGAAGTGTCCGCCACAGGTGTGCAGAGTTTTAAAAGTTTTTCATTTCCCACTCAGCTCAAAAAGAAGCAATAAATTGGTGATGAAACTTCTAAGATACTACATCAAACAACAGCCATTACCTGATGAATTGAGATCTGGTGTGGGAAAGGGGCTTATAGGTAAGGATCGCCAAATCGCCAAGGCTTTACATTCACATTATAAACACCACGCAAACATTAAATACAGTAAGTTTAAATGATAATCTAGCAGGAACTAGATCTGTTTCCAGAAAAGAACTTGACTTCAGTCAAGGCTTGGAAATAACCTAACAGAAAGCGTGTCTGAAACTCGTTCTTGCTTGTGTTCCAGTTGCTTTCCAATGATATTGGAATTGCTTTCTTTGTCCTTTGAACGCGTTCCAAAATTCCTTCCATTTGCGTTCACAAAGGCCCCATAAGGCATAACAGTGTAATTGAACGCAATTGTAAATGAGAAATATTGCTTCTCAAACTCATTAATAATTCATGAGCAAAACACAAAGGAAATCACCACCGTATCGTTGTCTTGATACCACGGTAATAAACACCCATAAATTAAGTAAACTTTCGCGTTGAATTTCTCTTTAAATACTGGTTTGTTTGAGAAGCTATATCATACACTCGAAGTCGTTTATTATAGTGATTTAAAAACACCTCAAAGTATGTTAAAAAACTCGGCTAGCGCCTTGTTTTTCAACACACTTTTCGGTGTTTCAAATCACTATAATAAACTCCTTCTCGTGTATGACATATTACATCACAATTTTAAAGGAACATTAATGTCGTGGTTTGGCAGTGAAGAAGAGTCGGTTGAGGAAGAAGACGCATTACTTGCAAATCAAAGTTTACTACTTCTTTTAATCTTGGTCAATCATTGTACTCAGGGAAAGAAATTGAATCTTTATCGTCAGGCATTGTTTACCTTTACTAACTCGAAACCAAAAGGTAGGCTCAATAACTTTGATGCACAGTTCTAGCTTGGTATTAGGTCAGGTGTCATGTCCTTCACCTGTGCGACTAAGGTTTGATTCCTTCAATGTGCAGTTGTCTGATAAAATTTCACCTTAGTCTTATGGTAATGCGATGGGAGTAGAGTGTTTCCTGCCAGGGATGGATCCAGCTTGATTTGATAGGGGGAGGGGGTGCTAAGCGGGTTTTGGTCATGAAGCAGGGCGTGGTCGGCGACAGAGGAAGGGTGAATCATCACTGAGGACCCCCTATAAGGTCAAGGGAGTTATCTTGTCGGAAACCTTTTTTAAATAAGATGGTCTAGATGGTCAAAAACGCCCATCAATGGCCTGATATTATATTTTTGTTTGATAAATGCCCAGTCAAATACAAAATTTGGATTTGATATGGGAATTGGCACCCCTCCTGCACCCCCCTTGGTCGCACCCCCCTGCAGCTCCCCCCAGCAAATCCATCCCTGTTTCCTGTTTGACTCCTACCCAACACCCCGCAGGTTTTTGCCCGGACAAATATATGGCTTTTGATTCTTGGGCTTCTAAGGAGAGCAGTTATAAGAACTGATGAAGATGCCCAGTATAAACTAAGCGAGTTTAATAACAAGACAGAGTGGTTGTCAGGGATGGATTTACTAGGGGGGTGCACACCCCTCCTATGCTTGACCAAGGGGGTGCAGGAGCGGTGCAAATTCCATATCAAATCTGAATTGTGGATTTGACAGGGCATTTATCAAACAAAATCAAGTATCTGGCCATTGATCATCTTGGCAATCATATTTTTCAAAAATCGTCTGACAAGACGACCCCTTGACTCTGCAGGGGGTCACTAGTGATGATTCACCCTGCTTCGGATGCTGGCCACGCCCTACTTCATGACCAGCACCTCCCCCCCCCCCTATCAGATTATGCTGAAGCCATCCCTGGTGGTTGTTAGTTAACTGGTTAAGCCAGCCCACAGTATATGTTCTTCATTATCAGGTGGTACATCCCCCGGGGAAACTGAAGAAGCATCGTTTTATCTGAATGCTGGAATACTTTACTCGACTTTATGCAGGTGATTTGGCTTTGATTATCAGATTATGACACTTCAGTGCAAACGTGTATGCTGCGTGTATATCTTATCTTAATTATATTTTCTCAATCTATAGTCAACTGCATACAGACCAAACGACATTACTTCTATATCTGTTGTTACATCGTAATCCAACGATAGCTTCGTACCTTTTATCGAGAACTGATATTGACAATTTGGTAAGTATTGAGTAGAATGGCTTATACAGGGCTCGAAATAACGAACGGACATGCGGCGGTCACGTTGTCCGGTCAAATGTGTTTTTGCTCGGACATGACCCATTTTTGGACGGACAAATATTTTGCCTAAACTAACCCTTTCAATAACTTATCAACTTATGACAAAAGCTTATCTGCTGGGGCTTTCGTTCTCTTTCGCGCACTGGCGCTCACGATTACCGAAATTAGCAAACATGCTACTTCAATAGCGGTACCCGTAGGTGACGACAAGCGCTAATCTGCAGTCGCGAATTGATGACATGCAATGGCACTGCATGTTGTCTTGGAAGATTGCGACTCAAACAGTCGAACGTTTATACCGTGCGCTGGGAAATGTAATTTTCATGAAATTCTATATTTTTGATATTGATGAGATTGAATTTTCGTTTAAAGCGCACGAATTGTTATTTGACCGGACAAAAAGACCGGCATTCAAGGGTTTTGTCCGGTCAATACTCAATTCTGACCGGACAATGTCCGTTGACCGGCCGTTATTTCGAGCCCTGTTATACAATAATCTACTGTATTTGGAAACACCCTAAGTTATGCTAAACTATACATCTCTCTCAATTTAGGTCATTCCTATTCTCAAACTGCTTTACAGTGCAGAAGAACAGAACTCGCATCATATCTATATGGCCTTGATCGTTTTATTAATTTTGAGTCAAGATGAGAATTTTAACAAATCCGTACACGAAGTGGTAAGAATTGCGTTTCCAGCTGAGTTTCCCAAAATTAACGGCAAAGAAAAATAGGCATATCTGTTGTTTTTTGCTAGGTTTTAACAGAAGTTCCATGGTTCACAGATCGTGTTGTAAATAACATCACATTAGGAGGAATGCTGGTCCTAGTAGTGATAAGAACGATACAATATAACATGACTAAAATGAGGGTTAGTACTTCCTCTTAAGCCCAATGCAAACTATAGGAAACGTTGTTGCGGAAACATTGTTTTCTAGCCATGTTTCCTGAAGGTGGGCAAACCAGGAAACATTGTTTCCTAGCCAAGTTTCTCAAAGGTGGGCAAACCAGGAAACATTGTTTCCTAGCCATGTTTCCCGAAGGTGGGCAAACCAGGAAACATTGTTTCCTAGCCATGTTTCCCAAAGGTGGGCAAACCAGGAAACATTGTTTCCTAGCCATGTTTCCCAAAGGTGGGCAAACCAGGAAACATTGTTTCCTAGCCATGTTTCCCAAAGGTGGGCAAACCAGGAAACATTGTTTCCTAGCCATTTTTCCCAAAGGTGGGCAAACCGGGAAGCATTGTTTTCTAGCCATGTTTCCCAAAGGTGGGCAAACCAGGAAACATTGTTTCCTAGCCATGTTTCCGAAAGTGGGCAAACCAAGAAATATTGTTTCTTTACTAATGTTTCCAAGGTGGACAAACTGGAAAGCATTTAAGAAGAATCGCCACACAAATGTTTCCACAACAATGTTTCCTAGTGATTTTATATCATTTCACGTTCCTCTGCTTCAGAAGTTTTTCTACTTCTCTTTCCTATTTTTTAGGACAAGTATCTTCATACAAATTGTCTGGCGGCTCTAGCAAATATGTCGGCACAATTCCATGCCTTACATCCGTATGTTACCCAACGACTTGTCAGGTAAATTTTTACCCCATTTAAAACAATTTCACTCTCACTATACCTATGTCTCTACACTGTAGATTTGTTTAACGTGTTTCTTTTATTCATATAGTCTATATGCAGTGTTGGCCAAAAAACATGGCCGTGTACAAGAGCAAATCAAACAAGCTGAACAAAATCCTCACCAAGCCATGCAGGAAGATTTTCCACAAGATTTTGTAAGGCTTTTCTAAGGCTAAAAACCGAAACAAACTTCAAGGCGATTTGAAAGCCATTTAACAGCATGCACTAACTTGCGTGATTATGTTTTAGGTTTCTGACTTAGCGATTCTTGAAGAAGTCATTCGTATGGTTCTTGAAATCATCAACTCGTGTCTAACAAACACGCTCCATCATAACCCGAATCTTGTGTACACTTTACTACACAGACGAGAGTTGTTTGCTCAGTTCAGGACTCACCCAACATTTCATGATATTATACAGAACATTGATACGGTAAGTGCATCGACTCACAAGTCACTGAACTGAACATGTACCCGAAAGGCACATGCTCTATTGTGTTTCCAACACTCCTTATATATACCAGCTAAACTCGCAAGTATAATATTTTGTTATTAAATGTCGCATGTATTTTTCATTTCTTCCAAGGTATTGGCATTCTTCAGTGCCCGTCTCGAACAACATCCAGAACAGACATTGTCAGTACAGGTTGTGCTGGATGTTATCAAACAGGGAACATTGCAGTGGCCTAGGGATAGACTCAAGGTGTGTTTCTTCTTATTTCCATACCAGCTCTCGCAAATTTCTCCTTCGACTTCTCTGCAATGTCTACAACCCCACAGTGTGTGGAATAGGGCAGCACATGGTGGTCAACTGGAAAAGGAAAGACAGTTTTAGCAGAGCGAGTAAATCGTTCGCTATATGTATTGACCGAGGGACAAATCACTCGTAAAAAGTGTACGAGATTAAAAAATCATGTGGATTAATTAAAAAATCATGTGATTTTTTTTTGTGATTTTTTTATTTTTTTTGTGCTTTTTTTGTGTGATTTTTTGAATGAGATTTAAATCAGTGATTTGCCCCTCGGTATTGACCTTGTATTTGGCGGTAAATTCGTGTGATGGAAGCATTTAGCATAATTTGCTCGCTGCCATTATAAAGACTCAATACATTGGAATTTGGAAATTGGAAGGACATCGGCACTGTAATATAATATTTTTTTCCTGTTTTAGAAATTCCCTGAGCTAAAATTCAAGTACGTCGAAGAGGAACAACCTGAGGAATTCTTCATTCCTTATGTTTGGTCGTTGGTTTACAAATCTGCGAAATTATACTGGAATCCTGAGAGAATACAGCTCTTTCATCCCGGGCCTTAGCATCATGTGAATAGACCGTCGTTTGCCTCTAACAATAAACAGACGCAGATAAGAACGTTGTCTATTCTCACGTGAAGCTTCAATGTTTGTGAAGACCATTTGACAAGTTTATATCTGATCAGACAAACACGTTTAACAAGTCTCACACTTGTTGGCTAAGCTAACTGACTGAAACTATCCCTTGAAGTTTCGCGCGAGAATAGAAAATGTTTTGATCTGTTCATCATTAGACGCAAACGATGGTAATTAGGTACCGAATCAATCGAACGAGTCCATGTGAAGCTGGGCGTTCTAAAGCCAACGTTCCACAAACCCTGTGCATAACCGTTTTACTCAAGCACGTGAGCATATATAAGCGTAGAAAAAAGACTTCGAATGTATGATAAGGATTAGAAGAAAAGTAGAATTAGATTCCCAGAAGTACGACAATAGACAGCAATTCTGTTTATCATATAATTGATCGTTAAATATATTACAGACCTTGTTGGAGATTCAGAAACAGAAATATTTTACTACTTCTCCTATGTTAGATATACTCTGTCTTTGAACCTGGAAGATGCTATGTATAAATATTGAGGTATAGACCAAGTAATAATACGGTAATATTTTGTAGAGTAAATGTATTTTAACTAGCTAGTAAATTGCAGAAATTATTTCTGTAGAGAATATACTTTGGAATAAATATTATTTCAATAACGGTATGTTGTATCTTGTGTATATATTGTTGTATTTTGTATAAGTGGCTATTGACACTTTTAGAAGAGGGAAATTTAATAATGAATGTTTGTGTTAACCCTTTCTTCTCACTTTGACAATTGTCGGTCGACCACCATCGTTGAACCTACCCCTCTGAACCTAACCCTTTCATGAAGATTATACTCCATTCCAGTCTCCATTCCGTAATAGAGGTCCGTGAGATAAGACGTCACGATGACCACATGTCATGTGACATCTTACCCAACGGGGGGTCGAGTCAAGTCACCAATTTGAAATTTTCCGCCGTGCAACCAGGTGAAAGATTTCGTCGAAAATTGCCTTATTTCCTGCCGTAAAAACCTTCAATATGGATGAAATGTTACCACAAAAGACATTAACAAAGGTTAGTTGTTTATTTTATCTCGTTTTTTGGTGTAAAAAGATGTGAGTTTGTTGGAGAATTGAAGCTTTGAAATCTCCCGCTTCAAAATAACGGCAAGTGAACAGCGAAGATTTCGATTGTTTTAAATATTTCAAAAGTTTTAAGTTTATCGGTAAATGTATATGATTTTATGTGTTGCCTGTAATAAACTTTAGTTTGTGGTCATTTATACTTAGTTTTTATGTCTGTTTTTTGTGTGTTGTTGTATTTTGTCTACCTGGCTGTCGTAGAAAAAAAAAGTAGATTTTAATAGTTTGTTATGAATTTACTGCGTCATACGTATCAAATTTTGAGCTATAATTTGGACCATTTACACGCGAGAAAACTATTGAGTATACCAGCAGAGTGTGAAAAAACCCATTAAGAAGATATCAGTCTATATTTTGTACTTCATTTTGGAAGTTAAGGTTGGGAGGGGCAGTTGGCAAAGTTAATTATTTGTACGCCATGTATGTTAAATGTATGCCAGTTTGGAAACGCTCCATCAATTGTTTTCATCTACATAAGAGACAGTCGCACTGATTGTGTAAATGCACCTAACCGAATTTGACCTGGGTTGGATCGAAACTTACTCTGCAATAGGGTTCAAACTAACCATCTTCGAACTAGGGATGGGCGGATACCAGTGGCAAATATCAATACCAGCGATACTTAACAAAAGTATCGATACTCACAAAAGGTATTGGTAATTTTGATACCACTTGAGCCTGCAATGCTTTTGGTCAGTATTTATGGAAATATCGTAAAAGGAGAAAATGCAGTTGGTTTGTAGAGAGAATGTAGTGTAAAAGAGTTGTATACACTTGCACTTTCATTTTGGCCTTTTCGGGGCTCGTGATCACATTTATATAAGCCAGAAGACATAATTAATATGGATAAATATGGACTAGTTCTTCATCCAATTATTAATATTTTTGCAATTAAAATGTTCCAATCACAATATAAATTGAAGTATCGGTTTTGGTATCAGTATCGACCAAAATGCTTAATATCGGACTGGTATCGTATCGAGTTGAAAAAGCTGATATCGCCCATCCCTACTTCGAACCTGAGATAGGTGCATTTACACTTAAAAAAACGAACTTGGGGTAAGAGTTAACCTGACAACCTCGTACCCAGGGTCACGTTAACCTAAACCACAGTTAGTTTTCATAGTGTAAATCGGGGTTATTGAAACCTCAAAATGGTAATGGTTTGGTGGGGTTAACTGGATGGTGAACCTTTGGCTTGGAGTAATATGCAACACTTGGGAATTACCCTGAAATTGGATGGCTGCCTTTTGGCACAGGACCCAAGAAACATATGGAAGAGAGCTGCACACAAGTGTTCTAGTAATTAAGTAATTGACCTGTATTAAAGACCTAATTTGCTACATACCACACCGAATTGAAGATACTCTTCAGTGTTTTTATCATATGTTCCATATTTGCATAGTTGAAATTTTTATAATAAAATATGTTGAATATATTGTAATGAATTTAATGTTGATATGCTTATGTTGGTATGCATTTGTTTACAATATTCATGATTTGCGTGTGTAAAATCTAGTAGGGCACTCGAGGTTAGGCTTCAATAAACTTCAAGACAATGAAATTTACATATTGGATTATTTTGATAAATGTATTTGCTTGCATATATGTTCATTGCATTTGCTCTTTCTTAGGTTAAGATTCCCATTTGGTCACAGCTATTGTGACGATGTTAATTGTTAAATAGCAGCTGGATCTATTGTCTTTTGTGTACTGTATGTCTGTATGCAAATCATGTTCTTTACTGATTGCAAAGACTTATCATCACTCTATCACAATGGCCACCTTGACATTGTGAGGCAGTTATGCACGACTCTAAATGAAACCCTGAGGCTTAAACACATCTAAAGGAAGGCAGTGTATAAATCCAATACCATTCACCTTAAAATGAGCTCATGCATGACATATCTGGAAGAGAACTTGAAACAAACGGCTACGATCAGTAGAGAGGATAATGAACTCCAGTTACTTTCATTATAATCACATTTTTGTAAAGGGTCAATATATAAGTGCAGTGGATCTTTCAGCATTAAGATTAAGTATGGAGTTGTTTTTAGACATGCACGTAATTTATTCAGGATGCTAGACATGATTGAAGATTAGTGGTATATAATTAAGAGATTTCAATTGAAGCTTAAAAGCTAACAGATGGCTTGAGTTCAAAAGTTATATATAAACACTGTTCAGACACTGTTAATGTATTCGACTTGCTTTAGTTGACACAATATATTAACAACATAATTATGAGACTACTTATACAAAGGCATATATTTCAATACTGGAGCACTCCAAGCTGTTTTTCAGACAATGTAGATGGTTTGAGGCGTGTGATATGCTTTTGAGTGCAAAGGCTAGCATTAGAT
This sequence comes from Trachythela sp. YZ-2020, assembly GCA_016169945.1. NCBI lineage: Eukaryota > Metazoa > Cnidaria > Anthozoa > Malacalcyonacea > Clavulariidae > Trachythela > Trachythela sp. YZ-2020. The sequence continues at coordinate 7,771,136 of JADLSH010000389.1, forward strand.
ATATTATAACGGTGCATACATATGTTTAGTTCAAAATCGAGCAAAAGTTTCATTGTTAAAAAATGAGTATTATACACAATGACAACATATTTCCATCGGCAAAATTATTGCTAGTAGCTAGTAGGCAAACTTACCACAGGATATTATGTACATGGTATAAATCCATACTGGGAGTGAATTTTTGCTCCCCCCCCCCATCTTGGGGCAAAGTACAATGCAGTACTAGGGTACCTTCTCTTCTCTGGGAGTCCACCATTGGCAAGTGGTAACACTCCCTTGCCTTCCTGCCACAGTATGTTACAGTGAAGTTATGGACAGCAGCCCCATGCAAAGTGAAGGTTTAGTAAATTATCATGTCCTAATTCAAAAAGCAAAAGTAGATTGTAGCATGATGAAATTTGTTCCACAAACGAACCCATCCCACACGTGCCTAAAATTGATATCTGTCATGGTATGCAGATCTATAAGCTCATTTGGTTGGTTGTCATGTGTTGCAGGTTTTACAGAAGTGCGTCAACTGCTTATAACCACTGCAGCTGCCATCAAAAGTTTCATAGATCATAGAATATTTTTTTGTTGAAATCACTAGCAAGCAGGCAGTAACGAACGTAAACGATGGCGTGAATGGCGTGCAAATGACGGACCTTGTACTCGTTGTCGAAATCCAAAGCTCTTTCTCCGTTACCTGTTTCACTGTCTGCTGGTAATAACGACAGTAATATATGCAGTGACTGCATGGTGCGCAAATTATGAATCCCATACTGCGAGTGGTAGTGCTCAAGTCTAAAGCTCTCGAGTTTTAAGTTGCTGTCATTCCAGATTTTGCTGAATCATGTTAATAACGACGCAAACTGTCAGTATTACGTTAGCCTGAAATGTATAGGGCGTTTCCTCGTCTAAGAGCTGCCTGGCATTTCAGGCCAAGTATTACGTATCATTCAAATATATAACTCGTGACGTCATTTGCTGACGTTGAACTGCGTGAGTGTTGGTCGTGGCTGACAGTGGACTTTTAACCTTTTGTGAAATTGTGGCTACACTCCCACATGTGTGTAGATATGGATATTTCTTTGTGCAACGATAATTCCCGCCCCTCCTCTTCTGGCAGACGTTTAGAGACTCTTAATTACCACAGTCTTGATACTTCGATGAGCAAACTTAAGATCTTCCTTATACAATAATGATCGTGTTGATGTCGAGTCTTAGTAAACTGTAATTCCCTACCCACCAGACGAAGCTAAAACACTCTATGAGACATACAGCAATGTTTGATAAACTTGATTTGATCAATGTTAGAAGTTCTGTTGAAAGCAGTGACGGCCAACTGATTGAAAGTTTAGACTTTTGTCATTTTCGTTTTAAATGGCTTTGCAGTATACTCTATATTGAGGTGGTTGTTTACCTCGATGGCATTGAAGTGTGAGATGTTCCTTGGTATAATGAGAAGGTCGTGAACTTTAATTAATCTGAAACATTTAAAGTCTCGACGCTCAATACTAGCTATGTTTGGTTGATTATGCAGGAATGTGTGTTACTGGTTGTTGTTTTCAACATATCTGGAATGTAGCGATTGACGCGCCAGGCATGAAGAGCAATTTAAAGATAGATACAAAAGCCCAGCAAATGCACTTTCAAACAAGACAATGTTTGAAAGTAATTTGCTGTAAACAACGTCAACGATAATTCGAAAATATTTCCTGCATTTGGTTAATGATCCACTTTTACCATTCAGACAAGAGAAGAACGCCTTCAGATTCTTTTTATTCAAACAATGGCTAGACATGTACTTAAAGCTATAAGGGCTTCCCTGTGCGTCATTTCATGTGAAAGCGGAGAAGCTAAGGATGAGTCTGTATAGGTAAAATGGCGCCATGCAAATGCATTATGGCCAAAATATAACCAAACTTGAGCCCCTATATATTGCTCTGACGCGTGCATGTCCATAAAACATAACTGGAATGAGTAAAAATGTGGCCTGGACGGCTATCTTTAAGGCTAGAAAGTGATGCAGTTCACGCAAAGGTTCATATATAATAACCTAAGGTTTCATATGAATTTCTCACCTTAAACTATTCGTAACCCTATTCTTTACCCTATAGCTTCTACAGCTTGGTTTCATGGTCTTAACTGATGTGAAATAGTCTGGATGATCTATCTTGTCTTTTGTAGGAAATCAGTCTTTACTAAGTCTTCTGACTCTACTGATTGTGGAGATGTATAAACACTGTATTACATCGGCCACATTGATATGGTCGCGACTAAATGCAAACCAGGCTTGAATAACCCTATTTGTAAAAATGTGTTTAAGTTCTAAGCTTGTACTTCGTCATTTTTATATCAAGAGTTTTGTTTACTATCCTTTTGGATATTATTGAAACGTCATTGTTAATAAACTTTCATAGTATAATTATATATATTTTGTGTGTATGGCTATATTTAATGCAACCACGATGGACGATCATTTTCATTATAAGAATATGATTACGCTCCGCATGCCCGATAAGAATTCAGACAGTTTCAGTTCCTTTTTCCCACCATTAACCACTAGGCCAATATTTATGTCTGGTTTTTTTTTTAAATATTTGCTTAGATGTCCTCATTTTAAATAAGAATTGCTCAGCTAATGCTATGCCAGACACGCTTCCTTAAACAACGGAGCAGACTGTTTGTTTAATCATTGTAATGTACAACAATATATAATTTAACAACATTTCAAAATGACGACATAGTTATAATGGGCGGAAATTAAAGAATTTCAACTTTTCGTAAAATAAAGTTACGAAACAAACTCCGAATAAACTGTTCCCGCGGGCTTCAAACTCAAGAGTTGGAAAAATAGTTTGTCGTTTTTCTCAACTCCGAAGAGTTGAGTTTCAACAAGTGGAAATGGTATTCAGAGTCTGTTTACACTTTCCGGTTGCAGAAGTTGTTTCTTGCGCGAACGAACGGTATATAAAACAACAACAAACAACGCACCATAGCCCCCTCAGTACGATGTTTAGCGATTTGTATAGAGAATTTGAATAACGAGCTTTAACATAAAGAAAAGGAAAGCACAATGCGGTGCCAATGATGTACGTAGTTTTCCGGCAGATTACTTTTTCTCCCCGCTCCCATTTTGGAAGGGCTAATTTATTTTTTTCTCATTAAAACTCTCTATGATTTTAAATGGCCTTACACGACGTTCCACTAGGCACCGAGAAACCGCGCGGTACACACAGTACGCAGGCGCGAAGTGCTGCAGGGGAGGGTATAAAACAAGTGAACTTCATGTAACACAAATTATAAAGCTCAAGGAGCTTCAACCTCATTCCCAGTCTCTTCCCTCTCAGAGTAAAAGACATATAACGTGACAAAAGCTTAATTGATTTCTTTTACTTCAGTGGGCAATTACCGTAGAAGCGAGACTTACAAATATCTCCTGTTCTCAAAGTGGCTTCCCCTACTTCCTTCCCTCATACTTCATAATGACCTTGGCTAAATAAAGGGAAGTACGTTTTGGACAAACTTGAGACTCGAGTATACTTGAGTTTTGCCATGTACAAAGAAATTTTGTATTCGAAAAAATTTAACACATTTTTACATATCCGCTATATTCTAAGCAACGTTAGGAACCTTGCACGATTTCACTTTTGACTATGGTTTACTTTTGACTATGGTTTAGGACAAGTTGTTGAACTAATTTTAATCTGTCGTTACTGAAAAACTTTCTAAGTAAAACAAGGTGGGTTTTTGAGGAAAAAAACACGCTAATATATACGTCAGAACTAGCCACTTGCGTATTTTAATATCTTAAGAATGTCTGTGTTTAATGATTGCTTTTCTGATTTCGTGATATAAGTCAGACATCTGAGGAAATTATATAAAGATGAAAGAGTTTAACAGACATTTTTTTTAAATATAATACTAAGGAAATTTGGCAAAATAGTTGAAATATATTCGAAACATCGCGCACTGCATTACTCAAATATTGACTGCTTACAAGATGTCTCAAGATGAAAATTCACAATGTTGATAAAAATGTGTTTTTATTCATCGAAATATGATTATGAAACACACATGCATTTTAGTACTGCTGAATAAAAGTTGGTTCTCAATGTCTCACTAGACACTATTGTTTAAAGTTTGCTTTGCTTAATATTTGTTAAAACTTTCAACAAGTAAATGATCATTTTTGTTCTACCTTCTAAAGACTATAGTGAACTAAATTAGATCAATACATATTTAGTGTCGGTTTTAGTATTTCCATTATCATGTTTGACTATTTGGGAATATATTTTTCGAAGTTCAAAAAAGCTAGAGTCTTCGTCTCAAATAAATAACATGAAATTAGTAATTTTGCTTCGGATATTCAGTGAAGCAGATGTTTCATTGTTTTGTGTGATATCGTCTGTAGGTTTAATGACTGATACCACACGACAAAGAGATTTCAACAATAGCTGAGTAAACAAAGACTGGCTCTCTTAGACATTGCCATATTGAAATGATATTACGCTTTGATATTGGCTAGACGCTCAGTAAGATTGTGAGACAGAAAATATGCAGAGTTTTAGAACAATATATGTATACTGAGCTTAAGGCACTTGTGAATTCACATCGTTATCACAATTTCAAACTTATTTCAAAATTGAGTAAAAACATGAATCCGATACCATAGTCCATACATATTAACGTATACCATACTAAAACATACCTTAAAAGACCACAAATTGGTCCGCTTATTCTCGCGTCTATATAATGCCACTTATAAAATGTGACATGTAAAATGTGAAATTTTCACAGTCCCATGAAGTTAGTAATTGTAGTTTTCTTATGGCAATTAAGACAAACTGTGTAATGAAAAGTAAGATTTCTTTAATGGTGAATATAGGAGAGAGGGACCTTTCTAGCAATTCAACAATACACATAGAGGCAATAATTTACCTCGTATCAAAAGAATTGGACTCGCAGGCCGTATTTTATCTCTTTTCTATTTCGAGCCCTGAGGTGGCGGCCTATTTAATAAAGTGATGATACATTCTACAAGTGTACAATCTAGACGTACGTGCAGCACAGAAAAGACAAGATAGATTCAGACGTTTTCACACTCGATGACGTTTTCACACTCGATGACCATGAATTGTTCACGACAACTGAATGAGAACCAGGGTTAAGAGTCCGTGCTGTACGGTACGGCACATAATTTGTGCCATGGCCGGCGTAAGAGGCGTGGCCAACAAGCTTCATGGGAGCATTGAACTAAAAATTGACTACGCCTGATACTCTGATAATCATCACTTGATGGCTCGTTGGCTTGGTGATGAAAAGCACTTGTAGAAACGATCGCAATTATATTGTCTACTGCGTGTACACAGTGAATATTTAACTATATATAATTGCAGACATACATTGAATAGTTAAGTTATATAATTGCAGTGAATGCTAGACTGTCTAATTTTACCCTCTGGTGCTATCTGATTGCATATCTAATGACACGAATGACTCAAAAATAGAAAATGCATTTATCATATAGAGTTCTATATATTTCAAGCCATGAACATCTCAGTTAAAACTAAACCGATGAAATCACTAGTAAAAAGCAAGCTGCTGTACATAAAGTTAAAACTAAGGGAACTATGAGATCAATACAGGCAGTAGTCTTTGTAATATTATATAAATACATGAACAGGTTTGAATTACAAAGAAAGACCATTTTTAATCGGTCACGCAATGTCGAAAACGAAGTGCTCACACTTTCCAAATACAGGGTGTAGCCACAGAACTATAGATGGACCAGAATTTAGTATAGTGAGTATATAGGGAACATTTGTGGCCATGTTAAAGTCCTATTTTAGCAAAACTTGCTATGGGAACTGAATATTCTGGAGCTTTTGGCTTTGCTAAAAAAATTTCCTATTTCTTTGTTGTCTAACATGCTAAGATAATTGCATAATTTGTGGTGAGAACATTTAATAAAATGACTGGTGTTTTTGTTCGACCACATAATTTGTTTTGTCTCTGGGGAAAAATTGAGTTTGACCGAGGTATATGAATAGACTAGATGTCTGTAGTGCAATATAAATAGGAACGATATCAATTCATAGCATAACAGTCAAGTCTCAAGACAGGCGTTTTTCAGTAGTTTTAAATATAAGTAAAAATGAACGTTTTTGATGCATGATAAAATTCGATCAGGGAAGTTATATCTGAGTAGCTGATTAGCAAGAAGAAACTATAGATGAAAAAGTTACTGTTTTTTCAGCATATGCATGTAGCATTTAATTACTTGTATTTGTAGGGACTGCAGTCAAAATTTACGATTGATAATCTAGTTTGATAGAGCTCGTCATTTGAAACAATTTTGGTGTTTGTTTCATCAAAATCCGTCCAGGCAATAAAAAATTATGACAATCTGAAGTTCAGAAATTTAGCCCAATCTGTGGAAGATGTAGACATTTGTCTGCCCTTTCAATGAATGTTATTCTATTTTTTAAGTAGAAATCAGCCTTCTGGTTGTGGTCGTAATGAAAAACATATACAACTTTAATTCTTAATCTAAATCATTTGTTGCACAGCAGTTCGGGTTGACTGACATACGTTAAGAAAAGTAAACTTTGAAATTAACGGCTACCTCACCTGTGAAGTCAATAACATATTGTACAAATAGGGGGTACATTATTTCACTCCATATATTGCTATACAAATCGTAAAATTAGAGCCATACCTTGCAAAAATGGAAAAATTGCTGGGTGTCCATGCCTAAAAGTATAGTATTGTTTTGAAATATAGTCACAGTGAAAACGAAAAATAATTTATATATTAATGCTTCAAATGGCCGAGGGACATTCTTAATTTCAGGATTTCTATATTCGTATTTTTAATTTTACCCTTCCGGATTTTGGAAACTTAATGTAATTGAGTGTTACATTGCCTTAAACCATTGATTATATATGTGGCATATGCTCTGGTTTCTGGTCGGAAATGTAAAGTTGTATATATTTTGCACTTGTATTTATCAAAGACGAAACCTCAAGAGTCAACTTTACGTTTAGTTGAGTCAAATAACCCGAAAATAGGTTAGATTGATAGAGCTCGCTATTGAAACTTTATTTCATCAAAATCGATCAACGCAATCAAAAGTTATGAGAATTTGAATGTCGGAATTTCCGCCCATTTTTTGGAAGAAAGACATTAGAACTTTGTATTGCATGGAACTGGGTTTACTAAAATGTTATACAATGAAAAATAGGAGTTTGCTATTTTTATCGCATGAAATATGCTCAGACTGACCACCAAAAGAGGCGTATATATATGTATCAAAATCGCTTATTAAATTATGATCCTTCACTGTCATAATGAAATAATAGAAATAGTGTGCATGTGGGGGATTTATCGTGAGAGCGTACGAGTGTCGTGCAGTCTTGTCACGCTGGGAACGTCCTACCCCCATTTTAACATCAATCAAAACAACTCTGCCTTGACTTCAGGGAGCCCTTCGGTGCACGAGACCCTGCTTAGCTTGGCCAGATTTCCAGACATCACAAAAATTTGTCTTTATAAATATATAGGGCAAGGCTTGTAAGAAAAATACCCCTGTTTCCTGTTTCTAATTGAAAAACCTTGGTAGGATACAGCAGACTGGTCGTTTGTTTCTTTTAATGTTGAATATTTATTCTATTTTTGCTTGGCAACAGATTTTTCGCATTTTACACAATTCACATTTTACTTTTTACCGACTATATATTTCATTGTAAAAATAGAAATATGATTAAAGGGAAACTATATATATATATATATGAATTCTGATAAAAATTTAGAAAAGACAATAATTTACATATATATGATTCACATTATTGCTGTGTCTTACTACCCGAACTAATCTTCGTTTGTTATATATACAAAAGAATTTCAACTTATGATTGTTCAATATTTTCAATTTTATGACTATGTAGTTTGTTTTTAAATTTTCAACAGACATAAGTTGTAGTTATACAAATACAGTCTTTGCAAACAATTTTCTTATAAAAAACTATTTGTATATGATAAGAATGAGATAGACACGAGGTGGAGTCATAATAAAATTATAGAAGATATATACACAAGTCATTCTTGCAGTAGATATGCCAGTCATTCTTCAAGTGACAACCACTTAATGGTTTAAAATGAAATTATTAAGGGTGAAGTCTCGATATAGTAAGAAATTATTTCTGTCCAAAACAAGACATAAATTATAATCTGTCTGGGCAAAACCTGAATACAGCCTTATCTTATCTTTATAAGAGTTGCCGAGACTTAAGTATTTTATTAATTTCCTATACTTGCAGGTCTTGAGGGCATAGATGCATAATCTCTCAATTTTGAGAGACGAGGAAACCAGTGAGAAAGAAATTATTTTCTCTAAAATTAATCAAATAATTAGATATAGCTGATATACATAATACAGATGACATAATATATTATTTTCCCATGCAGATATATATTTTATGTTTATATATACGCTATGTTCGCCTCAGCTGCCCTGGCGTTGTCCCTGCTGACAGCAATGAAATACCAATTGATATTCTAGTCAAAACTATCATGGATTTGAATATATCATTAATTGCTGCCACACCGTAATCTGTCAAAGTTTATATGCATTGACATTAAGCTGGGGGTAAAACACAGCATGACGAAACTGCGTGAGGTTTTATATCGTGTCTCAAAATTGACGAATCATACACAAGTGATTTATGAGTACTTTTAATTTGCCCTTATTTTACATAATATAGAACGATCGATGTAAAATATAAAGAAATATCATTTGGGTTAAGAGAGAAAATTGAAGACGTTCCGCGTGTATAGGATTCCGCGATCCCACCTTTTCCCATTCTTGTAAAGTTTAAATTACTGTCAGAGTTAGCTTGAATACATGAATTTGACATAAAGAGACTAAGAGAGTGATTTGACATAGAGAACAATATTACATCCTCTTTCGTCCCTACATGCATGCAGTGAGTTTAAGAACGGTTTTGTCGTGTGACTAATCATCTTAAAGATCGGGTCACTCGAAACTTGTAAAGACTACATGTTCCAGACTACCATTTTAAAGGGAATGGTAATCGTAATTTACCTTTACACTCTTCAAAAGAAGAATGATTAACGTATATTTTCTATAGATGTCATAAAAACCGATTGTGGTTTAGTTTCTACATACAATTATAGCCAGAACCATGTTTAAAGAATCATAAGCAGAACCATGTTTAAAGAATCATTTGCCCCTCGTGTTAGCCTATAAATGTCGTGGATTTCTGAGTTAGAAATTCATCGACCCAATTGTCATTTGTTTTCTAATAAGAATTATACTGTATTTATAACATGCCATACTACAGACTATACTGGTTCCAAAGAACCCTTATGGCTTATCAAACATGAGGTTGTGCATGTTCCTCTGAACAAAATATGAAAAAGAGATTGCATATATCTTGGACTCCCTCGCTTCATTCATCGAACCAATTGTAATCTAATTTATAATGCTAGTAATGAAATTATATTAACAATTTTGGCTCGTGCCGTACCATACAGACTACTCGAAGCAAAATATGAAACAGGGACTCGGTTTCCATGGGAACATTTGAGTGTGTATCAGTGTATACTTGATCATTGTGGAAACGACTCGTATACGCATGATATTTTAAACGTGGGGGTCCAGTGTAGGTAGTATTCTTCAAAATCTCAAACGTGGGGGTCCAGTGACCGTATAGGTATGGTATTCTACAATATCTCAAACGTGGGAGTCCAGTGTAGGTAGTATTCTACAATATAAGCTGCCCAGGTTTTGGATGGAACTACCAAAAAGAGATTCAAAAACATTAAGACGTTTGGAGGCTCGGTGCAGGGTCGTCAGAGCAACCGCCTTTCACCTCTAAGATCGTGGGTTCGACTCTTGCTCCGGATATTCATGTGAAAAGAGTCAGTCAACGCTCTGCCGAAGGTCGTGGGTTTTCTCCGGGTACTTCTGTTTTCTCTCACAGGGATTGTTGACAGGCTGCCGGGTTAGGATACATAGAAGTAGAATCACGACCCCATCAGCGTTAGCTGCAGTTGAAATACATATCGTGATTAAATATATGCAATGATATAGATGAATGAATGAAGCGAAGGCCCCTCCTCAGGAAGTTAAAACCAACTATTACTATAACCTCCGCTACTAACTTCCAAACGAACGGGCTTTCACCCGTAGTTCAGAGACAAACGACAATGGCTCTCACACAGTGGACTCACATGGCAGTTCCTTTAGCAATAATTTGTTTCAATTCATTTAAGACAAAAATCGTTTTTGAGTGAAAAGAAACATTCCAAATACATTCCAGCTCTATAAATAACCCTTATACAAATAGTCCCACCTGCTGAGCTTTTATATGGAAACTTTGTCTAGACCAACCTTGCAATATATCGACCATTTATCAATTCAGACTACAAAAACAGTGAAATATATTAGGTTATGTTCCTTGTATGATGCCTTAATATTGTTCTTCCTTACTGAGTAACTCCCATCGCACTAGACGAAACATAATCCAAAAATCCTCTAGGATGCAAGACTTAAAATCATACAAACTAATTAAGGCTTTATTTCCAAGCTATCTTCATATACATAGTCTAAATCTTAATAAATAGTTGTGGTTTTTAATTTAAACCAACGTCATTTGTGCTTGATTAATAGACATGTCCTTTTCGATTTTGTTAAGCTCAGATTTTCATTCATTTTGCTTTATGTTTCATTTTGTCGTATTCTATTTAAATTCTTGTCTTGTATCGTTTACTTAATCCAAGTAATTATAGACCATCACAGGCTCCGTGTTGACATGCTTTCTCTGCGATTTCACGACAGCGACACATTTGGTTTATATTACAATGCGATTATTTGCTTAATGTTACCGTGTGGTAATAACATTGGCTTGTCACAAAGACGAGTTTGGAAATTGAAAATATCTAAAGGGTTCAGATGGGCTCTACCTTATATAGATGTTGTTAGACTGTAGTCGAATACCTTGTCGTAATTCATAAATGATTATTATTGCAAAGTATGGAAATTAGACCTATGGCACTTTTGTAAAACTTTTGACAGCATTCTAAGAACGAGATTCAATACTTTGTAAAGGTGTTTATATGTCTTCATACGTCAAAATCCGAAGTGTGAGACTAATCGCATCTTGTAAATAGGTTTATAAGAAACAGTCTTAGGATTTCGTGACTTGGACCTCAAATGAATTTTAATGAAGTCTGGATGTTTTGTTGTTATTTAATACGTAGGATTGACCGCCATGTGTGCGTAGACATAATTGTTGACTTAGTTGCCAGACGTATAGTTATTCAAATGATCTCTTCCTATGGGGGTAACATTATTTCAATCGCAAAACATCGCCCATCAAAAACACATCGAAATGAAAATAGTCTACCCACGCTGAGCGCTCGTTTGAAACGCGACAACAGTTACCAATCAAATGTTGATTTCGGGTTATAGATTCAGATAATAAGTTTATGTGAATTAGGGTTAGGATTTACTATTTGTGTGAACTGGACATGAAGTTCTATTAACCTATATTCATATCTCGCTGTTTGTGGGTTAGGACTAGGGATATGGTTACGAATGCCCAAAAAGTGGGGTGAGATGCACCCACCAGGATTGAGGCCCTTTCGCCCTTGAAGTGCAATGACCAATGTTGAAACTAATAGTTTGCTGGCACTTACAATGACAGGTAGCAGATACGGCACAGCAGGCCTATGTTGCAATGTTGGGTATATTACGTGGCTGAAATTTTAAACTCAGCCCGGGATGAAACGTGCCATATGAATTGCATGTGAATCAATGTCAGCCTGGGCTGAAAACTCTTGTAATTTATAGCCCATTACAACAGTAAGGGAAACCGTAGAAGGTGATTTTATTAACTTTTTGATTTCGTGTAAAAATTTGAAAGATGAGTGTGTGGGTAGTAGATGATAGACGAAACAAATTAGAAGCAAAATTTGTAGCATAATTAAGTTGACGTAACTAGTTTGCGACTTTCGTCATAAATCGAAAAGCAGTTGCACGCAATGTCTTGGTGCTTTGTCTAGGCCCAGTCTTTCGTTTTTTAACCGAAAATGTCGTGCGCACGAATCTCCCGTGCGGCTCTCGTCCCTACCTCCGCGACAAATATGTTGCTTCTGCAAACACAGACAGAATTGTTTTACGATTTAATGAAAAACGTACGAGACTGCCAGATGTTGCGATGTGTGTTTTGAATTGCCGTGGTTAAAGCGGTGTCTAGATTTTAAACCAAAATAACTGAAGGGCAGCAATGCTGAACGTTCTTGGGTACTTGAGGAAAAAGCTCAGCAATTTCCGCTCAATGCAAAGGATGTTTATAGCTAACGCGAGACTTCGTAATTTCGTTATTGCTATTATCATCACTGATATCATATACAACCGCCACATACAGATGTCGACGCGGACAAGCTGACCTTTTTGAGCCTTTTGTGGATAATAGATAAACCCATTGGAAATTGTGCCTCACTTGTGACACGATACTGACATCTTTTTTTCGCCTGTATATAGGACGACCTTAGCTAAGTGTTAGCATGATACTATTATACCTAACTTTACAACGACCAGCAAATATATAAACATTCTCTATAATTTCTTATCATGTTTTAACTAGAACTTTCAATTTAATTTGACCAAATTTTTCCCTATCATGACCTATCGTCCAAGTATATCGTATTTTCTCGCCTGCATACACAGGAAATTGTGCGAGCAACATGATTGTCGCAACTTTAACAAAAGCCAAATGCAACTCTACGATGACGAGCAAAGCCTAATTTCTTATCATGTTTTGACTAGAGATTTCACTTTAAGTTTCGTTTGGTATGCATTTTCAACAAAGTAAACTCTAGGACATCTCTAGCCTCGATCTCGTACCGATAGATGATCGTTAACTCTCTCCGTCCGATGGCACCTCCATTGACAAGTATATTTGTCTGACTATAGACAGTAAAATGGTAAAGGCAGTTTCGCAATGTATAGTCGGAACGGTCAGGAAGGAGTAGAGTAACGTAAATAAGTTAGATTAAAATCCTTTGTTTTATTAAGAATAGGATTATCGCAATATTGCCTCCTTTTTGCCTGTCTCAAATCTTGAGTCTCATAATGCATGGAACTTCTATTTGGAACTGATTGAGATTACCTTTCCCATTACACAAGACTCGCTACCCCTTATGATAAATTCCCTGTTAATTAAAGCATGTTGCGCTTTTAACCCCCACTCCCCCCAACTTAATGTTGAGTTTGTGTCATGGTAAATTGCCAAAAGTTGTTTGGGAGTTGGTTTCACCATTGAACTAGGGGAAAGGGGGTCATGAAGTTTGAGTTTTCAATGAAGATTAACTTTGAAATATTTCGAGGAATGGTCTAAAGCGTTATGTCCAAGATTGTAGATTATGTAGGATTTGAAGAGACCAATTGTCTTAGCTTTTTAATGCATTTGGCTGAAAAGTATTGTTAATTAAAAACTTTATTGTACAAAATATGTACCTGATTAATTGTACAGCAGCCACTTTATAAAAGTCGTCCATTTGCGACCGGAACATTGAGACTCCGCCATATGTTCCGTTTCAAAATTCAACCGGAATATTTCTTTCAAGCCAAAGAAATTCTGTGATATTCGCCTATGACGTAAAGCGTAGCAAGTCCAGACAATTGCGGAAACTCAAGCTTTTAACGACTTTGAGATCTAAGTAGGTTCTTGTCTCGTTCTGTCTGCCGCCCCCATCGCAAATATCGGCTTGTTGATTCCGTAATGGCGAGATCTAGTGATCTACCCTCCTCAATCTACTCCCCCTAACGACTGATGATAATATAAAAATTAATACTGCTCACGGCATATGTTGTTTGTCTGTTTGTCGCTCTCTTCCTGACATAAAAGAATTGCCCCGTGGCTATAAATTTAATCCTTTGTACTTGAGAATATATTTTGGTATGCATGCAATGTGGATTGCCGGTTGTTGGAAATTCTATGTCTACATATATAATACTGCGTCTAAATCGGCAACGTTTGAAAACGATTTTTCTCAAGATTATGGTATTTTAAAGTAAAAGGACTATTATGAGATAAAATAGTTTTCATCTGCAAAAAGCCTGATTTAGAAATGTATTTTATATGTAATAATTAATACCCAGCAATGGGAGAAGAGATTTAAATATATATAACCATGGGTTGTTTTAAGTTGTGTTCAAATGAAGATATACATGCCCAGATACACCAAGATGGATTAATTCAAGTACTGTTAGATTTGCGATCTAAGTCATGGGGTAGCAATTTCTTCTGGCATATATATATATATAATGGTATTAAACATTGACACAAACTTAGAGTAACCGATCTTACCAACAGAATAGAATTTGCCTATGTAGATGCCCATCACCTGAGATATACAAAACCATGCACTGGCACTGTTTCGTCAATAAAATAGCCAAATGAAGATTATCATTAATTTGCTTTCAAACCACAGTTAGACTAAACCATTTTCTTTGTCTAACTCTCTAATATTAACTTTCCCTTTCTTTTCACAGACATTTCAAGACATTGACCAGTGAGTGAGCAGCATTCATTTACCCACTGCTGTCATATAGAATATCTATTCATGAAGGTAAGTCACCCTATTCACAATTTTTAATAATTTGGCAAGAAAAATGCGTTGACAGGTATGGACCAGGTTTAAATATGCAAAAAAGACTACCTCTGTTTAGGTCAAACCTATATAAAATGTATTTCAAAAGTTTAAAACTCCGAAAATTTCAACCTTTCATGTTAACTCGTTTTCCAGCTGACGCGGTATCATATTGTATACAGATCAATAGTGGAATCAGGTTTATTTGTCTAGAGATTTTATTTCGTTCATTTCAAAGCGTTCATTGTCTTTGGTTTTTAAACCGCGAAGTTCGTATTGTCACACAGATGCCTTTGACTCGACTACAAGTCTCACTTATATATAATATGGTCTTACTATAGCGTTCCTCAGCGTCTAAACTCAAAATGCCCAAGTAAAAAGTCCTGATTAATGCACAATAGAGCAACATACGGTAACTGTATATACATAAATCGAGTCTAATCACATATGATTGTGGTTATATGGCACTATATATATTGCAGTAATCAGAACCTTATGCTTGGAATATTGGCAGTCGTATACCTCATATTATCCAGAGGTTTCTAATAAATATAGCTTGAGTGTTCACCTATAGCAGATCTAATAGCTTGGGTATAGCAGATAGCTTGGCTGTACACATATAGACAGTTTCTGTGTGAAAACGTTCACCTTAATCGATAATTGAATCCTTATGCTTGGACTCTTGCCTCACATCATATCAGAGAGGTTTCTTAATTCTCGTAAATGGCTTGTGAATACACCTGTACCAGATAACTTGGATATTCACCGTTGCCAGTTTGTCTATACACCATATAGCAGTTTCTGTTTGAATATTTCCATCTCACTAGTTATCCCAATTCCATCATGATTTAGGAAGTGTGAAGAACATCTCGATCCAACATGGGCAATTCATGATTGTCTGTCGCTTATATCCTCTACCAAAACCTTTGACAAAACTCACTCTTAAACAGTGCTGTTCCTCGCGTCTCTTATCCAAAGTTTGTCTGCTCGATGGATTAGCATTACAGTCAAATACTTTTAGACAATAGCCACTTGGTAGTTTCTCAACCCTTGGCGTGTCTGTATGATGTAGTCTTTGTAATAATTCCCCGTTTAAAAACACGGGCGATTGCGATTTATTATACACCCATATGTTCCCATCCTCAAGGCTGACTTGTATTCCTTCGCCAATGTTCCTGAGCACAACTTTAGTGTTGTCGTTCATTTCACAAGTTCTGTTTAGGTCTTTCAAACATAATCCCTGCCTGTGACCAGTAGTTTTGCTCTCATAAATGTTTATAGTATTTTCATAACCATGGTACATATTGTCAACTCGTTTATCACGCTCCCAGTACGCCAGTGTTAGCCACGGTCTGAAACGTGGTTGCTGTTGTTTCGTAGAAGCTTTATCTAAAGGGAAACACTTCCATTTTAGTTTAAAAAACACACCACATCTTCGCCAAAACATAGCTAAGGGATCTTTGAGTTCCTTCCCTGAGCGGGGTGAGGTTTCGAATAGCGCTGTGCGTATTTTGGCGACGAACACTAGTCCAACAACGGCTCAGACATCATTACTCATTAGGTAACCGGAGGGAACTGTTTAGGTAAAACAGACAGAAAACTAGCCAAAATAATCACTTAATGCTTCCTTTAAAGGAACACGACTAAAGAGTAAAGTACAATTGCTTTGCTCTGATTCACATATATATTGGTACAATTGTACTGAATCGTCGTCGACATTAGCGTATTATAAATAATCTATGTACTTTTCCAAGGACATTCGCTACACCGTACCGCAATCTTGCATAAAATGTCCAATGTAATAGGAAAGCGACATTTGCCAGCGCAAAAATATGAAGCTAAAGTTTTGGGTAAATATTCCGTGCATTGTAACACTCTATATATGTGCGACTGTTGAGTTTTTAATAGCCTTTTGAAATCAGTTCGGTCGGATATTTTATTATATGGTTGAGTTGCTCACGGAACATATACTCTGGCAAAACCTGTATGGCTTTGTTTGTGATACTATGATTCAACGAGCGTAATGTTGAAAGTTAAAGCAGTCTATATATATCCTAATATTTTGCTAAAATATTCACAGCCTATTGTTCACGGTGTTTGCCAAAGTGAGATTTTATAAATCATCGTTCTTCTATTAACTTCCTTGCTCAGACGTGCGTATATTAGGCACACGAGAAGATTGGGACGGAAAATATACAGTTTTTGTCCCGTTTACAACGCGAAGTGCGAGCGAACGTATGTATAAGTTCACGTAATGGCGTCCTTTGGCTGTCATGTCTAGCTCAATTCGTACACAACAGAGAAAACCGGCAGGGCCGCGAAGTGCAAAACAAAAATAACACAGTAGTCAAAGGAGAGAGTGGCATAATACAACATGGCATAAACTTTCTTCGAGCTTTAATATATTATATATAAAAGCATCAGACAAGGTGAGGCCACGCACTTCAGACAAATCCGGTCAGATGTTGGACTTGTGGACAATCTATTTCGGAAACGCTTTCTGTAATCACTTGCGGATTTGGAAGATCAAACAAAGAATAAATCTGTAAATGTCTGAATCCTTACCTTCTTCACAGGCTCTCGTTTTATTACCGCAGTCTGTATCTTCGCTTCCACATGATAGACCTATAGAAACGATGCAATAATACGGCTTAGACTTAAGTCCATTGGACATGCTTTGATTCCGCCAGCCAGTATTTCAATAGTTGGGAGCTCTCTCAAATGCAAATTCGCAAATTCTCTTGGCGATTTATGGCATTTTATTATTTCCGCCCAGAAAGTACTCGTCACAGGCTTATATTTAGATTGTATTCTCACCTGAGTCGTCTTGACATGGCGTCTCAGCCTTTGCCTTTGTACGAAGGCCTTGATATGGAATTTCTGCAAAAGAAAGATATTATTTCAACATTTAGGGTTGCATTGTCTTGGCGGTGTGTCTCTGACACAAAGCTCTCGCTGGTAATAAACACGTTACATATTATGTACACTTACCGCGTTTGCTTATCCTCGAGAAGTGAAACGGGTTCACACACAGGCAATCCCCCATCCCAGCTTCGCCCTCCTCGCTACTGCTATCTTCAATATGCTTCAACTCGCTGCCGTCTTTCAAGTCGGGCCAACGCCAGACTCGCGAGATTAAATATCGTTGCTTTTGTATACAAGCTGTATTCAGACCGTCTATCTTCAGACAAGCGTCCGAAGACTTCTCGCTGACTATCTTGGCTAAAAGACGCAGCGATGTAAGGTCCAAAATCCCGAGGAAATTGTGAACGGCCTCTTTTAGAAACCCAAATGCTTTCGCGGATACTTGATCGCCTATACAAATCTCTCTGGCGCTCCAAATTTTCTGAACTAAATACCGTCTCTGTAATCTGAACATGAACAGATATAATGCTCTCACAGTGGTTTAAAACCAAAGTGGGATGGTGGTTAGTTGAATAAAAGGCCAGATAGCCACGTTTTCCACGAGTACAAGCAAGCAGCGTTTCGTCAGCTCGATTGTCTAGACTCTAGTTGAAATTAAATGAAAACCTGTTTCCCTCTACTAATAGTTGGCTTGTTGGAATATTTTAAAATATGTGCATCTCATTGGTTAATCATGATCACATGACTGTCTAGACAGGACAGCGGGGTGCTTGATTTATTTGAATAGTATCTAGACGCAAACATTTCTCCAATATTGCACACGATTGGTTGAAAAAAGTTTGTATGTTTTAGATAACAACCGCCGTTCATCTGTGATGAGTTGGGAAAATATGAAAATGGAAACCTCGCTCGATTATCTTTGCAGGGAATTCCGCTTCCTTGACCACTAAACATGGCAGACACATTTCTCGCTTTCGTTCTCTGTTTATTCCCGATTTGAAAAAGGATTAAAGAGCGCTATAGAAGATTACGTATTGCATTTGATGAGGAAAATGCTGTCGCGACAGCGAGATTAAATTTGGGCCAAAATAGATTCCTTTGCGTGACGTTTTGACATAACTTAAATAATATATATTAAGTAGCGTCTGCCTGTTTCGACTTGCATTAATGAAACAATGGGTTAAGAAATTTTGATCAACTTCTTTAGCCTTATTAAAGTAGTTAAAGATATATGGCAGAAAATAGAATGATAAAGAATATATAGATTTAGAATATATTGTCTGCCTGTTTCGACCTGCATTAATGAAACAAAATGGGCTAAAAATTTTGACAAGTCGTTCATAAACGTTTATTCGAAATGTAGAATTATTAAAAGATATTTAATTTTTCGGAGTGCGTAGTTTTTGTATAAAATGTCGCAATTAAGCCTTTTTTCGACGGATCGTGGGCGAGTTTGAACGTCGAGTGGGTTCAATAATGCTTATACTTAAGACTATTATAACTTAGTAGACTATGACTAATAGCTCAGTTTATCTCTTGATAATTTGAATTTTAAAGAATTGTAATTTTACAGGATATACGTCATTTTAAAGTAAGAAAAAGATTTTGTTGACTCGTTTCAATGTTAGAATTTTAAAACTGAAAATTACCAATGAATGGTTCTCTGCCTTTTTGACAATAGTATAGTTTTCTTAGACTTTCAATGGTACTCGTTTTAAGCCGAAGTTGTATATACATTTGTCTTTCTAGCTGGTTTAAGTTACGTAACTCGTAAGTTATTATTCATTGGGATTGGTTTTCTTAATATCATTTGGCTCAATATAAAATATATCAGTTTCTTAAGTAAAACTCACACGAATTCTTGTAGTATTGATTCGACGATTCGCTGGGGGTAAAATCTCATTCCTTCAATATCGAACTTTAGACACCATATATATTTGGCAAACTGGCATTATATACCTGGACAGTTATGACAGTGCAAATGATAAACACTTAATATATAGAAATTAATGTCGAAGTTTAAATTTCAATAGATTTATTGTTCTTAAATTCAATATTCTATTCATTGTTTCCTGTTTTCAATGTTCTCAAAGTCAAGTCAGGAAGATCTTTTCTAAGGTAAAATTAGAATATTGGGCATTGACCATTGTCAACAGTTTTTTGCTGTAAAATTTCGTAAATAATTCTATTCCATATTTCCTGTGTAAAATATTCTCACTCATTCCATCATCACCCTTTTATTGTGCTCAATAAATTATAATATATATTGTGTAATGTCCTGAATATTTCGTGAGCAGAGTTAATTAAGGTTCGATAAAGTCTGGACCGCTGAAATGTTTGTCTGGATTGCTAATTGAACACTTGCATGGCCACTCCGTTGACCCCCTTCGGTATGTTTAATCTGCCCATGTGGTAGCCAATACTTCTGAGGCGTATATTCCTGTTCTAATACTTCTTGTTAATTTCAATATCATACACGTTTTGAAGTGATTTCATATGGTAAGATGCACTTGAGGGTTGACGGTGATAAAATCGACATTCTTGTTTTGGACTTTCGGTATCTACCGTATATAATCTACCTATCAGGTTAGTAATAATATTTTCTGAGGCGTATATTCTTGTCCCTGATACTTCGTGTTAGAATCATCAATATGTTACAATTTTCGGAGATATCTTGTCAAGCGACCTGTGGTAATTATTATATACTGTATACATGACTTGAGAATTGACCTTCATGATAACTAAATATAGACATTTTTGTTGGGTGCAGTCCATGTTTGACGAAAGATTGTCTGTTACTGCTTCATTCTGGTGAAAAAATTATATTAAAATTTATATCGATGTCCACCTTTTTTTCTTAATGTTTCTGGAATGTAAGGTTACGAAATCAGTTAAACAGTTCTGATTCTGATTCTATACTGCCAGATTTTAATCCGCGTTTTTTACAACCTCAATTTTAGGGTTAAAGTTTATACAGGTTTAGGAAATAACACATTAACCATCACTTCATTGTTTACCTGATGTAAAATGTGTATTTCAAAATGTTTTTGTTCAAAACAAAATTTCAGCTTGAATGATATGGGACGAAGTAAACTACCAGTATTTTTCTGAAATATTTTATATCTCTTGATAAAACAATTAATGTCTAAAAATTCAGTATATGCTATATTATTAAAGAGGGGCCACAATAGGCTTCTTAAATCCCGTATCCCTCTCCATATTTTCTCTCGTTCCCGCAATCCCGATAGCTTTTCTTAGTTAATCCCGATCCGGAATAGTATTAATACAACTATAGGGCTCTCGTGCAGAAGCAAATTCGCGAATTCCTTGGCAAGGGCTCTGAAATTCCTCAGTTTTCCCTAAAACTTCTTAAATTGCTTCATTCATTCACTTTTCTGTGACTTCTGCTCAATATGACTTCATTATTTGTTTACAACTTAGTAAATGAACTACATAACAGCTATAATTGTGCAATTCACCAAACAGTCACACTCTAATTTTCCGGCAATTATGCCCAACATGCCAATACAATTTATGTTTGCGTAGGGTATAGTCCCGGGTGTGAACCCGGGGGAAATTTTTCAAAATTGGAGTCACCTAAACGCCATTTCCTGCACTTCTGGGCAGTTGAAAAAGACATAATTCATAAAGTACATAAATCAGTCTGAATGATTCATACTGTGGTCGTTCTTGAAATCATTTTAAATTCCCTAAAACTATACGAAATTCCTGTTTCTAAGGAAAAGTCCCGAAAAGTGAGTGCTGCAGGAACTTGCAACAAAACTGCTTTCAACAAAACTGCTTTCAACAAAACTGCTTTCAACACATGGTAATTAAAATCTTCACGCAGCCACAGATATGAGACAAGATTCGTAACTTACTAGCCTTACATGCGTTGCTAGTGATTGCTTGACGTTAAAACTTCACTAAATATTACACGTAAACGTTTTACGAGAAACAAGAAAGTATCAATTTTTACTTTTACTATATATTCGTTCAAATTTAGTTTGTTTAAAAACGTGTGAAATTTGATACAAAGCCAAAGGGAAATATGAGGCGGAACATGGTCCTTTACGACGAGACGTGAGTACCTATAATGCTATAAATCTGTCAACAACACTATACGATCATCAACACTAGTTTAGACAGATGAATATTTATTCTTCCTCGATAACTCGAAAAGCTTAAAAGAGGAAAAACTTGCATATAATGAACTTCTAGCCAAATTATGGAACTCAAATGTTTCTTAGTTTGTATGTATATAGTGTAGTTGTAAATCATCATTTAAAGACTCGCATTTCATCAGGTTCTTTTAGTCTTAAGCTAAGTATAAACAAGTTTTTAAATTGAAAATCTTCAAGTGAAATGATTGAAAATAGAAAAAAACAAGTTTGCGGGATATTTTGTGAAACATATAAGATACTGAATTGCATTTCCTCTATTTTGGCAGAAAACAATTTTGTTAGCCAAAATATAGGATACCGAATAGAAAACTTTGTGCGACCATAATCGATTATAAGTTCGATGATTGCACTGAAAATATTTTGCACACAACTACTTCGTTAGCCAAAATATAAATGGTATAGGGTAACAAAATATTTTCCATCGTAAAAACACCTTAAATCACTATGTCTATATTCTATTTAGTCTTATAACTGTTCTGGGAGTGTAATTACTCGGCAAGATTCTAGCGCTATAATTTAAAACACCGATCTGTACGCCTGATTTCAAAACCAAGGATTTTTTGCTCATGAGGAAATAATTCTTTCTACTGCGAAATTCAAAACATACACTACAGTACAGTATGTGGGAAAGTCAGTATATCAAGCATTTGGTGAAGACTGAAGCATTACTCAATCGAAAAGATACTGGAAGAAAACCACTTCTCGAGCCCTTTGTCGGGAGGGTAAGTAGACTACATCGAGGACTACATATATTTATGAAAATATATATCGGCCCTATACTGGCTATAGTATAAACAATGATTTCAGTAAACCTTTTGTGGACTTTTGAGAAATTTGTGGTGCTCTCTAAACATATATGATATATCTTGTGAGTTGTGGGCCTGCAAATTGGTGTGCAAAAAGAACAAAAGAATTGCAATGAAAACTTACTGTAATCGGCTCTACGCATGGCGGCAACTGTTTTGTCTTTCGAGCTCGAATGACTAAACTCTATCTATATTGCATGGGACACAAATAACGATCTTGGGTGCATGGGTATAAATTATTGTATAAAGTAGTGGTTAAGACAAGGCCAAGGGCTTCTGTGTTCCGCGCAGACACGGGGACAGTCGGTATTCATTCAGACAAACGGTATCAGTAAATGACTTCCTTTTTTTGAAATATACGTAACTACGGAAGACAGTTTCAAGTAATCGCGCGGTACGATATTTTCCTCGTGTCTTTAACAGAATATCACTGGCTATCAGGATGATGTGATGTCGGCTGTAAACCGGTTTTATTAGGCTGTTAGTCCGGTTCAATATTGCCTCTTCTTTTGAACTAGACGAGAACAGCCCCAATTTTGGATGAGCAATCTAATTTGCATAAGCGTCAGCCACTACTTTGCATAGGCGTAGAAAACAACTTCAAGTTGGAGGGGCACATGGCACCTACTCAATTAGTTATTAATAATATAAATATTTATATATTCTGATATAGTCTCTAACCTTGAACCTCTTTTATCATGATGCCGTCTGGCGGGTTTAAAAAAAAACTATCTTAGAGTATATCTAAAACAAGTCGAGAATAACACTCGTGCATATGGTTATATCTTTAATCAGTGTCTACAGACGTGTTTAGTTGTCTGATTGTAAGGGATCCAACGAATTCATTAAGTTCCGGACAGATCTAAAGTCGTTGAAGTCAGTCAAGTAGAAAAAAACACTGGAAATTGCAGCAAAAGCTGATGATAAGTAAGTAAAATATACAAAAGATTACAGTCGTATATATATATCTCTGTATTATACATGCTATATATATAATATATATAATATATATAATATACACACAATGTCTCTAACTTCAGCAGTTCAGATCGTGATTTTAGTAATACTACTCTGGCACGAGTTGTTGCAAAACATCGACGTATCTTTCAAAGATTGAATATGCATGTATGTACGCTCGAGTTCTTGTGTTCTTTGTCTCAACTGACAAACTGATGGATGAAAGCATTTGTTGAAACGTGCCTATATATAGTCTTTATCAGCCGTGCATGTGAACGAATCCAGCAATATTTCTTAAATCATGACAAAAGGAAGTTTTAATTCGAGTCAGACTGTGGTCAGACCATTAACTATACAATTCCAATGGACATGGAAGATGTTTCTGGATTTTAATGTCTGAGTATATATATATATCTTTCTAAATAGAAGAATGATAATCATGGATATATAAGTCCAATTTGGTCTTCTCGTTGCTCTACTCTAATTTCTCGTTGCGTGCGCTGTATTCTTCGTCGCGTGTCTCCTCGCTTCATTACGTGCTCTAATATCATCATTGCGTGCTCCATTTTCACTATGCGTTCTGGTTTCTATACGCTTGTTATGCAAATCAACACCAATAAAACATCAATTTTAGAATAGACCTTGGCACTAAACGTCCGGTGGCTTGCGACATGTTAGACAGACATAACATTCAATGGTGTAATTAATATTTAAGGATATTATAACCTGTTGTATATGTCTAGGACTGGACTTCGCCATAAACAACCGACTAACTAATTATCTATAACTAATCATGTTTGCTTGGCGATAAATTTAATTTGTTTTTGTTTGTGGAAAATACAAAGTTTATTTGATATTGCAAAGCTTTCGAATTACCTTATGCCCGGATCTTCATCAACTAAATTTATCGTAAGGCCACGCACTGTCACGTGCCGTGGCCATGTGTCACAATTTGTCACGATGAGAGTTAATGAGAGTTGCAGCTCTGTGTCGCCTGTGACCAGCAACTCTCATCGACTCTCATTCACTCTCATCAACTTTGAGCTGGTTCAAATTTTGATGCGAGTTTTTGCTCGTTCGACCGCTACGCGTGGTAATAGCCATTCAACCCTCGTGCAATTCTTGTTCTCGTTTGACCGGGGCATGAGAGTTGATGAAACTCTCATGCAAACTCTCGCTTGCCAACTCTCATCAACTATCATCCTCGTTTGACCGGGACTTTAGCCTGCATGTTAGCCTGACTTTTTATTTCCGCACGCTGTTCTTCATCGTCTCGCTCGGCAAAAAAATACTAATGCTTTCAAAATATGGTCGGATGAGAAAAACACGAAAACTGATGGGCGGCATTTTTATCGTTTTCCTGCTTTATAAAAGTACGAGGTCGGGAAATCCGTAATACAACAAAAAATGTGTGGCCTAATGAAATTATTTCTTTCAATGGTTCATAAAGTCCGGCATATAATCCAAACATCAGGTCTAACCCATAATATGATATTTTTCGTTTCCGTTTTTTTTACTTCATTCCATCCGTTATTCTATCCTGTTTTTAGTCGTCACTGAGGTGGCGATGTGACTTGGTCCTCACCTCAGAGTCTAAATACCCTAATCAGTTGAGAAATATTTTTGTCAGTCTATTAGACAGTGTAATTTGAACCAATATTATTACTGTTAAAGTTTAAATGTTTATTTCTAGGGCCTTTTGGGGCCAGTATTCACTTATCCATCAGCCTGCGGTTACTTATCCATTATATAGATATATATATATATAGTGGATAAAGTAATTCAATAATTAAAGGTGAGTATAGGCACGTCTTCCCAATTTTGTTTCCATTATACTACAATTTCAAAAACAATTGGAGCTTGTTTCTAAATATTTGACAAACCTTAGCAATCAATGTATTTAGCGGCCAGCTGATGCCGCATTGTTACCGGTACGAGGTTTCTTTAATTGACTTGCCTTAAAATTGTCAATATATTTATTACTATAATTATAACAAAATAACAAACAATTACTGAGATAATTATCGGACCAGTGACTGAATGCCATGGAGAACAGTGGGATTTTGAAACAGTGAAATGAAAATGGAATATTGTGACTGCAAGGGGCCCCGTGGCCGTGCATATTTACACTGAACAGTAAAAAATATAGAGCATGCAATACACGAATCGCGAAATTCGGGCAGAAATCACAGTTAAAGAAAAACATGTAGCTGTGACTGGATGATTTAAAATATGCGTATTAAAGTATTCAAATGTTCAGTCATGCATTCGTGATTACATATCACAACAATAAAAACACGAATGCATTACTGAACATTTGAATACTTTAATACGCATATTTTAAATCATCCAGTCACAGCTACATGTTTTTCTTTAACTGCGATTTTTGTCCGACTCAGAACGCGTCATTTGGATGCGCAGTCGAATTTCGCGATTCGTGTATTAGCCCACGTTCATTAACGGTCATTATACGAGAAATCAAGTTTACCACGCATGTTTCGTCCTTTCATTTCTTACATATGTTCAAATAACATGTTGAAGATATAACATTGATTGTTACATGGTATGATCGTCTAAATGTGACACATCATTCACATGACTAGCATAGCTGAAAGTTTTCATCTGCTTGCGGGGTTAATTAATGAGTCGATCTTTCATAGAAGTATCGTCATTTGATTGATTTGTTTTCAAGATTATTTTTTGCTGTTTTGACAAAGTATTTCATCTGTGAGCCCGTATCTTCGTCAGGGCGAATAATATGCATTGACCAGCCTCGTACCCTGCAGGCACTTTGACGTGCTAAGTGGTTGCGTGACGTACATTAGGATTTGATACACAGTGAGACCTCTGTATGTATCTACTCTGTGGTAATATGGAAAGTCACCTCCATAATTATTACCTTAATCCTAATCCTGTGACGTAATTTCGGGAAAGTAATATGGAAAGTTACCGCCATAATTATTACCATAATCCTATTAACCCTAATATTAATCCTTGTGACGTAATTTCGGGATAGTAATATGGAAAGTCATGATCACCTCCATAATGATTACCTTAATCCTAATCCTGTGACGTAATTTCGGGAAAGTAATATGGAAAGTTACCGTCATAATTATTACCATAATCCTATTAACCCTAATCCTAATCCTTGTGACATAATTTCGGGATAGTAATATGGAAAGTCATGATCACCTCCATAATTATTACCATAATCCCATTAATCCTAATCCTGTGACGTAATTTCTGGAAAGTAATATGGAAAGTCACCCCGATAATTATTACCATAATCCCATTAATCCTAACCCTCTCTCCTTCGCAGAGGCTTGGATAAAAAAATTTATAAAAGGATACGCTAATATTGGATAATAAATAAAAGAATGCGCTAGATGGTAATAAATAAAACGCGCTAATTAAATGGTAATATGAGGAAACCGCTGAAAATCGGAGCGCGGGCGGAGGAAAGAAGGAACTGAGGGAGGGAACGCGGTTATCATACTCGATGTTCAATTACGCTCTAGCGCTTCTGAATCATAAAAAATTAAATAAATAGCCTCTGCGGAGGAGAGAGATCCTAACCCCTAATCCTGTGACGTAATTTCGGGATAGTAATATGTAAGTCACCCGATTATATTGCTTGCCAAGATCGTGACAAGCCAGACTAAGGCACCATACTTCTCACAACGCTTCCTAAGGGCAATAGCAATATTTTTTGACTACTTATGAAGAAGTTACAAAAATATTTCTATCCCGCGGGGGTGAAGTATCAACTTTGTTGGATCATGTATGGTGTTAGCATCAAAATATATTACTAAAGGATAAAATAAATAGTTATATTAATAATTCTAGCTTGAGTAATTGACGAGAGGTTGTGACAACATCAATTCAATAATGTTAATACATTTTGGAAATATTTTTTATCCGAAACATGTTCGATAAAAGAAAATTTATTACCATCCACCGACGCTCCACTCTATAGGTGGCACCCCCGTTGTTGCCAATTTTTGGGCGCCCCTTCTGAAACTGCTCTTCAGCCTTAAAGACCATGTAAAGTCCGTTCTGCGCATGTGCTATGGGGGGTCCCGCGATGTAAACAATGCCCAAATTTCGCGTTGTTTCGACTAAAATTCGACATCTTCTAAATCAGAAACTCGAATCTGTATTTATTTACAGCATAGCGAACCAGAACACATCATGTTTTAAATATAGCGTGTTTAAAATGTAAACAAACGGACGTTGTCGGTTTGTTTACATCGGGGCTTTATATCACCTTTAATGGATCAAGTTCAAAAGCTAGGGGTGCCCGATATAACGATCTTATCCTTAAGCGACTGGACTAATATGGTAGTAGGACTAAGATTACTTCGACTTGGTAATATTCTATTCTAAAAGGTGTTTAATCCATTAAGTAGCAGTGCCCTACCACTGACGAGTAAAATCGTCTGGCGTTAGACAGTAAAATACTAAATTAGGGCGCATCTAACATTTCTTTATGGAAAAGAAGTGTTCGAGATCCACGCAATTCCCACGAATGCGAGTTGGAGCCTGGGGATTAAGATCGCGCTGAATATGTAAAATATATGCGCGCGCAATCTGTACTTGAGTTGTGCGCACAATATGTAATTTAGCTGCGCAAAATCGTGCGCATAATCGTAGAAGCAAATTGCACACAATCAGCCAGTACGACCGGACAATATATTGTAAGGCTGTACGACGTGTGGAATGGGTGTGGTTCTGTTAAAACAGTTTTCATTCCGAAACAAAATGTATTTTGGATCGGAGTTGGCATGAGAAAATATGTATAATTATAAGAAAACAAAGACGTACATTCATTTACTTTCTAATATTGGTTATTTGAACACAATTGTAAAGCTGCTTTATGTATGTACATATGTCTTGGTATACTAAATAATACTAACAGAATTCTCTCGATTCTATATACAAACACTAGCATGATGTTGAAGGCTGTTACTTCAAACTATTGTTTTCGGTGCATCGAAGCAAACTCGGACAATCTAAATATATCTATCTAAACTAGGAATATGTATTGACCGTAACCTGTTCCAATAGCATCGCAAAAATCTGAGTGGCAAGCAATGTTGTACTCTTTTGTTTTGTTTCGTTTCGTTTATTCCTTTGGTAGTCTGTAACATACCAACACAACTAGGTTCTTTCCATATACGGCGGCTGGGACTTTAAGATGCGGACAACCAGTGTGTTTTAATAAATTATCAAGACTCGTATAAAAGAATGGTTATCATGAATTTGGTTGTCGACATGACAAGGTCCCTCTATCGTCATAGTGATTGTTTAGATGGAGGTGGCTATGCGTGGTCACTATATACATGAATCACCATCCAATGGAACCACCAACATTTGAGACAGGAGCGAAACCGTTTTAGCGAACTCGTATGGTTGTGATAACGAGTACCGAGTAGTATTTCATAGTTGCTATGGGATACCATGGCCACATTGTCACGCCAACCACCATACTTTGCTGTGGGTACCAACATGGTCACACAGCGTTGGTGAATTCAGAAATTACCAGAGTAGAGTGACAGAGTCGCACAGTATTGGTCAACAGTCATTACCTATACACAATTTTGGAAACCTATACTATTACTACTTAAAGGTAGCAATGTAAATGAACGCAGTTATCATGGTAGCTAAATGCATTTGTTTATTTACCATCATAACTGTATTGTTTGTTACCAGAAGTGTAACTTCTTCTGTTCTCATGGTACCGTTACTATTTACCATGATAACCATGCAATTGAACTGCACTATCTGCTGTTGCCAAGGTAATGACGTGTATCTATGACATTGATGAGCATATACCGTTTGGGCTACCCATCTGGGTAAGAACTTTATCTAACCACTGTAATGGACCATTGAGATGCACTTCTACCCAACATGGCGTACTAGTGATTGTCTGTCTTCGGTACTCCGCACCCCATCCTTTGACGAAACTCATTCTGATCATACACATCTGTGTGAGACGATAAACAGATTCGAAACCTTGGTTAACAGACTGCGACAGTAATTGAGCGAATTCTTGATTATTGAATATCTTCAGGTTGCAACCTGGTGGGATCTTACATACAGTCGAAGGATGCCAGCCGTAACGACGGTTGCAATTCGGACTTTGGACAAATATACTACTGTCACTTAAACATTCGGCAAAAACCTCACCACCGATGTAGTAAAGCCGTACACCTTTACCAATATGCCGCCTTGTTGTTTCCACTGCTGGGTTTCTGTTGATGTTTGATAAAATACCCAAGCAGAAGCGGTCAGCACTTGAGGGGTCTGTGAAGCCATCCACGGTAACACTTGGCGCTGAAGCGTTGAACGGTTCCCCTACTCGGTAGTTCATTTCGTAATACGCGATAGCACACCAATGTTGTGGTTCTTGGTATTGTACTGGTTGGGTTTCTAGCGAAATAAGAAACAGGTTAATACACCTGTATTAAATTTTTTTGCAGGTAACCGAAATATATTTTGCAGTTAGCCCTGCTGGCGAGGCGAGTCACTAACGGCGGGGGACTGAGCGAATTTTTGAAAAATAGACCTCAGAAAGTCAATTAAGAAATGAAATTTTGACTTAAATTGTTTCCATTTGAAGTTGCCAGTACAACGTGTGAAGAGCGATCGATGGAACGAGGATGCAATGCAGGGGAATCATGCAATGCGCGACCAGTGGCGGATACTTCGCGAAATATTGGGGTGCGAACTTAGGTTGCCAAATATAACCACCCTTTTGTTGCTGCAAACTGAGTCTCAAAAACTTTTTGGCTTAAATTTTATACAAAATTACTTAATTATAGCCTGTCAAGGCTTTCGTGGTTGTAAAATCATAGATACAGCTTTGTTACACAGTTAATCAGCTATCATTCAAAGGCTTTGAGAAAGTATTGGGGCCACACCCTCTCCCCCCCCCTGGTGTCCGCCACTGGCACGGACCCCAACATCTGACGGTCGTGGGTTAATAACATTTACAGTTTACGAGTTCATAGCCTGTGCACAGTTTAAAATCCCGAAACAAGTTCAATTGACAACCCAATGTTTCGACATTCCAACAGCCTCGTACCCCGGAGGCTGACATTCCAGTCTCGTGTGATCTAAAGTGGTATTAAAGTGGCTAGACCTTATATACTTGAGGGATGACATCATCAGCCAACATCATCTCTATTCAAAGCATGATGATTTACACAGGAAATAATTATGATGTTCACAATGGAAATAATTTCAATGTTCACAGCTGAAAACCTATTCACAGAAGGTAACTGTCCTTCAGCAGTTTTACATGAATGTACTGTATTATCATATAAATACTTACCTATTGGCATTGCAGGTTCTGGAGATAGCTGACCGGACTCTAACAAAAAAAATTGATTTGAATTGATTTATTGAACTGCTGGTGTTTGGTCTGAACTACCTGAAAGGATCAAGCACTTCAACGTATCCATCCTTCCTCAGGAGGGTCTTCGAAACGTCGAAGTGTTTTATAATCTTTTACAGTTTAATTCCGACACCACTAAATTGGTATCTTTTTTAAGGATACCGCCTACACTGGACGCCTTCCGATTTTTTCATCCTTTGCAATATATGAATTATTACCTTGTGCCATTCCTACGACGCTGGAGTCTTCTGACATTCCATCATCTGACATGTATGGCATTAAAGAAGTATCTGTTTCAAAGAAGAGACGCATTAACGATGGATGTTTTACCACGTTATTTTGTAAATCTAACACTGTAACATTCTACTTTCACTCCATTCGGTTACCTCCCTTCCAATCATGAAACCCTCATCTTTATATATTTTATAATTGGCCTTCCATCATAAAATGCATTCTTCATACCTTCCTAACTTTTTTCATTGTTTTCTTCCTTCTAACCGTTTCTATTTTTATTCCGATTTCATTCTATTCCATCATTTTTATCCTTATTTTACTTCTATCCTACGTATTCGTTTTCCAACTTTCTCCCTTTTATCCACAAAATGTCCCAGACCTTGCACTTTGTATGTAACAGGAATGGAAATCGCTTTTCTTCGCAACTCTCACGTTCGATCGCCAACTCTCATCAACTTTGAGCTGGTTCAAATTTTGATGAGAGTTGATGAGAATTTTCCCTCGTTTGACTGGTACGCGCAGTAATATCCAGCCAACTCTCATCCTAGCTTGAACACGGCTTAACAAAGGCACTGTAAATCAATCTTTCAGCGATAGATTAAGCAGAACAAAAGCATGCGAGAGCAATTGCAAGCCTCAAAATGCAAATTTTGGATGGCCGTTCCAAGCATCTCTTCACCCTGTTTCTCTTCCAATCTTCTATTTCTATTCTATCCTACTCGTCCTTCCTTCCACTTCCTTCCTTCATCCACAAAAAGGCCATCCATCTTGTATGTTACCTTGATGTACCCAACAACTAACCTGGCGAGTATGGAGACATTGATGGAGGTTCTGATGTGGGAAAGTCTGCATTCACAGGATTGATATATTCATCAAGTTTCGGAAATGATGTTGGACGGTGCTCCGTTGGATGGATGGGAACTAAAACTGGCGCTAATGCTGAAAAGAAAAGGGTGAAATATGTAATAGAAGAAGCGAAAACTATTGGGGTTTCATTGATTTAAATGGAGAATATAGAACTTGTGGTAAGCAAATGGAGCAGTCAATTGCTAAAATGTTTAAGTTTCTGATTGTGTCAACCGGGAATCAAACATAATTATATCTGTGTAGTAAATATCAAGATTTTGGTGGCATCTCACTCGATGCGACCAAAATGAGATGCCACCAAAATCTTGATATTTACCCACAACTTAACTTGGCAGTACCCTAGTATATATACATGAACTTGTGGTTAGAGCTCGACAACTGGACTCTGTAGCTCAGTTGGTTAGAGCGCTGCACCGGAATCGCAGGGCCGCAGTTCGATTCCTGCCAGGGACCTATAGTTGCATTTTCGTAGCTGTTCCTGGTTAGGTCTAATAAATGTTTATAATTTTCACTCAATAATTTTCCATCTACAAAGCCCTTCAATTATATATCTGTGTAACCTGCAGTGTAGTGCGTAGTTGCTTTCAAAGGGAATCAGGGAAGAAAATATTGAGGATCTCTTGTTTGACACGCCAGCCCTCTGAATACTGAGCAACAGACCCTTCCAAGGTTTATTCCACCATCTTGCAGGGGGTTCAAAAACATTGGAGCGCGCGCGCGCGCGAGACCAACGCCATTTCCCGTAAAATTTCCAACAAAGAGTGAGGGAATTACGCGTTGACGTTTTCGTCATTTTCTAGAGAAGTATACAAGATTTCGTCACTTTTATTATTTTCTTTGATCACTAAGATTTTCTTGATATGTCTTCGTAATTTCAATGGAATCAAACGCCTGGAAGTGGGGAAACGCGGTGAGTTTTTGACACAGTTTTCGAGCTATTAAAGGCCGCATCTAAGCAGTCCATATATAAGCCTTTTTAGTCTAGGACCTGTATATGAGGTTGTATGCATTTCATTTAGGACAGATAATCTCAACTGTTTTAGGGCTACCTCCTCCACAGGCGCTTTATTAATTGGCCTGCTGACTAATGTTCTCAAGATGGCAGAAGCTATTCACCATTTATTTGACTATAATCGTCCGGAGAAAATAAATGAGCATATATACTTTTAGATTTGTTATACATATTTGTTATTATTTTGCATATAATTTTCCTTTCAAGTTATACATATTCGTAGTCAAATACATACTCATACTACATACTGAATGATACATTAATGATGTCGACATCACTAGCACTGAAGTCAATTGAACCCTTCGCATTTTGAGTGCATTTTTCGGTGTTGTCGCCCATCGAGACTGAGGACTTGATTCAACGTTTCATATTTCGATTAATATGGATCATATTTCAGCAATAACTTTTAAAATATATCCATCTAAGATGAATATATCGTTTTACGCTGTGATGGGCAATATTTCAGGCAGATTTTTGGATTCCCGATTGTCGACATTTATGCCTGATTTTCGACCATTATAGTTTTAGGGTGAAATGACCATGACGGACAACATGGCATATGTGCCAACACCCGTATCCGGGACGAAATGCCTGAAAACAACCACACCCAGAAACGGCACTATTGACATAGCTCTATCTCCTGAACCATCAAAGCTACAGACTTTCTGAAGTGCTTATAATGTTTAGAGTGGTCACTTTTAGGGGTGGTCATTAGAGAGTGAAATGTGTCTAGGTATAATATTTTACAAGAATATGACTATGCACCATCCCAGGTCAACTGCTAATTTACATCCACATAACTTCATACACCTTAGAAAGGCTATATTTTCTTATTTCCTAAATCTTTTTGTCATAGGATAAAAAACTATACTTATTTCAATATAATACAAATAGATTTCATGAGGGTTGATATTGTTTAGTTGAGATAAAATACAGTTTATTTTACTTACCCCACGCCGTTTTATTCGGTTTTTATCACCGAGGCTCGCACATATCCACAAATTATACTTGAACATAATGATAGTTGACTAAAAAATAGTTCAACCAAGTTTCGTCAGGTTTTGAAGTAGTGCAGTGTATTTTATCTTCGATATCATAGAAGTTCCAATCGAAAAATTGATAACTTAACTGCCAATCCGTGGCAATAAACGACCACAAGTATTTTATAAACATTGGAACTTTTCTACAACCAAGTATTTCTGGATACTGTAATCTAAATACATTTGACGACGAAAAAGTGTGATAAATCGGACAGAGAAGCGGCGAGACATTGCACTGGCGCGATAATTGGGCAAAACATCGCTTCTATGATATCGAAGATAAAATACACTGCACTACTTCAAAACCTGACGAAACTTGGTTGAATTATTCTTTAGTCAACTATCATTATGTTCAAGTATAATTTGTGGATAATATGTGCGAGCCTCTGTGATAAAAAGCGAATAAAACGGCAAAATATGGCTGAAATCATGTTTTGGGGGTAAGTGAAATAAACTGTATTGTATCTCAACTAAAGAACTAAACAATATCAACCCTCATGAAATCTATTTGTGTTATATTGAAATAAGTATAGTTTTTGATCCTATGACAAAAATATTTAGGAAATAAGAAAATATAGCCTTTCTAAGGTGTATGAAGTTACGTGATGTAAATTAGCAGTTGACGTGGGATGGTGCATAAGATATTATACCTAGACACATTTCACTCTCCAATGACCACCCCTAAAAGTGATGGTTCAGGAGATAGAGCTATGTCGATAGTGCCGTTTCTAGGTGTGGTCATTTTCAGGTATTTCGTTCAGGATTTGAGATCATCTGTCCTAAATGAAATGCATACAAACTCATATACAGGTCCTAGACTATTTAGTAACACTAAGAATCTTACATAAAAAAATATAATTACGAAAGAATAGCATAAACACACGTAAAAAATACGATATTTTTACGTGTGAAAATATCATTTTTGCAAGCAATCATTTTTGCATTACTATTTGTGTACTATTTACATATTTGTTTTGAGTTTCTATATGAATTGTCGTTTGTTTATAATTTGTTTATAAAATAAACAGAATAGTACATGGTTGCGCGGAAATATGGAATTTATTTCGAGTTGGTAGAGTTATCTCTATATATTAAATGCCGCGTGGCGCGTGCATAGTAAAATCCAGTTTCTTTGGCCATAGTACATGGGGCCTTGCCAAACATCGAGAAGAGTTTTAAACTGAAATTATGTCTTCCATACACTTTGATAAAATCCCATATACAGCACACAAGGAAGCTTCAAAGACAAAGAGGTAAACAAACCAGCCTAGTTTATATTATATGCGACTCTAAAATATATATGAAACATTTTACCAAGACTGCCGGGTTCTATTGTTATTTGGAGTTTCTTGCCAACATAAATGTGGTTACATATCTTAATATATAAGCAGATAACTGCAAATACCGTTTATACAAGCTCAATAGGCGATGTCGAAGCGCGATTATACAAGTATAAAACAATGCCAATGTCAAAATATAATATGAAATTGTATATCTAATGCCGTAATGGCATACACACTACTGTGAAGTGAAGTGAACTTTATTTAGTCACGGTGGACTCATCAGGATTTACAAAGGAATACAAAATTACTAAGTTACAGAAGTTACACAATACTAATAAACTTACAAACATAAAATATACCTGGTTTCCATGAGTGCCGTGATATATACAATTAAAAATTTAAAATTATCGAATAAGGTTGCTGTAGTACATCTTAAATTGGGATAAGGTATTAGGCTGCCGCATCTCAGTTGGGAGGGAGTTCCATATAGTACCGCTCCACTGTAACTGAAACTATTTTTCAGGTAATTGGTGCGAGGATGCGGCAGAGCTAATTTGTCACTGGTGTCTCTCAACGTATAATTCGTAATGCTACTGCGATCAGTAAACATCTGTGCGAGATAATCTGGCGCTAAGCCATTTAAAGATTTATACACCATGGTAGCCTTGGCAATTTTGCGCTGAGATTTCAGATCTTTCCACCCAAGTTGCATCATTGCGATGCGATGACAGACTATCCCTCGTCCTGGCCATTCTTTATGCACGATGGATTTGTATTTTGTTTATCCATATTATTCTTTCGTAATTATATCCTTTTTTATATCTAAGACTCTTAGTGTTACTAAACTGTAAAGGCTTATATGGACTGCTTAGGTGCGGCGTAAAATGGCTCGAATGTGTCAAACAACTCACCGCGTTTCCCCACTTCTAGGCGTTTGATTCCATTGAAATTACGAAGACATCAAGAAAATCTTAGTGATCAAAGAAAAAAATAAAAGTGACGAAATCTTGTATACTTCTCTAGAAAATGACGAAAACGTCAACGCGTAATTCCCTCACTCTTTATTGGAAATTGTAAGGGTAATGGCGTTGGCCGCACGCTCGCCCCAATGTTTTTGCACCCCCTGCAAGATGGTGGAATACACCTTAAGGTGGCTCCCTAGGGTTTTTGCATTATAGTGCACTATTGTATTCAAAAGGCTCCTGTTTCTTCATCTTGCATGATACAAGGACGAAATTCAAAGCAAACATCGAGAATGCTCTCCTGAAGATTTTGGTGGACTACCTTTGTGTTGAAAGTCCGTTACCATGGCAACAGCGTGCTTAGAATAAAGCTTACTTTTTGTCTTGTTCCTGTCACTTTAAGAATATCCTTCGGTAAAATTTTTTAAAACTTTGCATAGGAAATAACATTGGTTTAATGGTTCTATTTCCTCATTTTTAAAAAATTCTATCGATACGTTTTTTTTGTAATTCAAAAAATCAATATTCAGAAATTTTCCTTCGATGATAGAATTTTAAGAAAAATTGACATTAGAATAGAATAGAATAGATTTTAATCAAATTACCTTGCAGCCTTACGGCTGAATTACGCAATTATTTACAAAATAATTTATGAATATTACAAATAAAATGTGACGCATCTAAAGTTCTAAATACAATATACCTATTTTACAGATCAACTATAATTAAACTTTTTACACATAGCGAAGATAAAAGAGTTTTTTGCTCTATTAGTATGAATAATAGGAATGTTAAATTTATTTTCTTGTCTTAAATTGTAACTTGAATCGTTCCTTGCTGGTAATAGGTTATGAAGTTTATGGTTAGGGTCAGACAAAACAGACTGACATAGTTTATCACACAAAAGTTCATGGTGTTCTTCCATAGGTTTGATACGTAGACTCTTGAGAGCATCAAAGTAATCTACATTTGGCATTGGCAATATGATAGACATAGCTCTTTTCTCTAAACATACCAACTCCTTTTTCAGGTATTGTGGTAGGGATTGATAAAATACTGGAATACAATCTCTCGTTAGCTTACCACTTCGTCTATATGACCGTTCCAAGATAATTCGTTATTGATCGTGAGTCCCAAAAGCTTAAAACACGTAACAACTTCACGTAACAACTTCTCTCCTCCGCAGAGGCTTTTAAAGGAACATTAAAATTCATTGAATATATTTCGCTTAATAAATTTCGCAATTGCGTAGAAGGTGCATGGTGTAACCGCTGAGAATTTACCTATTAAGCCGATATTATTAAATGTACAAAGTTTTAGAAAAATTCACCGGAGGAAACGGGAGAAATTTGAGCTACATTTGGAGGTTTTTTGGAGTTAGTCGGAAATCTCGTTTCTCGCGTGGTGTCCCGCGCGGAGAACAATGAAAACACGCGAGTCTTTCAAAGCATGTTTTATTGTTTTTCAAATTCCAAGTTTAAAAACCCATACTAGGTACTGTACTCTGTAGGCCCATACTAGGTACTGTAGACCTACATTCTCACTCATTTTCAAGTGGCCAAGTTGGAAGGTCTGTCATCATCGGTTCAATCACTTTACCGGCGTCCGGCGTTTTCGCAAAGCGGCCGTTGAAATAATTTCTGTTTTTTATGGCAGTTCCCCCGCCACATATAGGAAGAACGTATAAACCCCCGGACATAAAACCCAAGGGAGCCACCTGGTCTATTGCTCCTCGCAGGATATCCAATCTACATATACGACGAGCTTACAGATCGATATGATTGTGGGGCGATGTTGGCTATACTTTGATCAGGATAAAGTCCGAGTTGGTAGATGTGTCAGAGGAGACAAAAGCATGGTTCACACGATGAAATAAGCACGAGCGCGGAACGCTTTGATGTGCTTATTCTAAATAACGGATGGTTTGATATCCTTGCGTTAATGTCGGAACGTTTGATCTCTTATGCTTACGCTTGTGCTTATCTCACTCCTGTGAACCGGGCTAAAGAAAACAAACTGAAATGATGATATGTTTACATGGATCCTGGGGTTTTGCTTATAAACCGATTAACTGGCAGTACCCTACCACTGACGAGTAAAATCGTCTGGCGTTGGACAGAGTAAAATACTAAAGTAGGGCGCATCTGGGCGCATTGCAAGCTAATGGGTTAATGTCTAGTGAGATATTAAATAGATCAAAAGGTGTGGCAGTAGTGAACAATTAGAGGGGGAGGGGGCACCCCTGAATATTTGCCTCTAAAAGCTGATAACAAGGTTGGAGCCAAAAAGGATTAATATTACAGCATCAAAAGAGCTGGCACAATGAATTCGTTTCTGTCTCTATGGCATTGTAGAAACAAAGATGCTATGAAATATGGGTCCTAGGGTTTCCCTGATGAACAGTTAGGTTTAGAAATAAGTGATCAGAAAAAAAAGGCTGTAAGGTGGTGGACATCGCAAAGAAGATCAGACAAATATACTCTGGACAGAAGCAAGGGCATAGGCGACATTCATAATATAGCCTATAATAAATTGCTGCTGTTGACCAGCTCTGTCCCTCCACTTTTTGGAATGGATCATCGCCCTTGGACACGAGATGGTATGGATATATACAATACAGTAAAAACCCGCGTATAAGAACCTAAGTTTTTCCAAGTTAGCCTAAACAGGTTCTTATTTAAATGGTACTTAACTGGGAAGTTAGGCTATTTAGGTTCTTAAACAGGTTCTTATTTTTCAAAGAAAAAAACGTTTGCTACTGATGGACATGGCCTTTTTATTTGTATGGTATACATAATACTTGCTATAAAATGTCTTCAATCTAAACATATTCACACCCTTTATGTACTTGTATATCAAGTTATGAAAGATTAACTGAACAAAAACAACATAACATCAAAAACATGTCTGTGCTTGAATATATTCATTGACCAAGTTTCTCAAAATAAGAACCTGTTTCAAATTCTAGTAGGCTAAAATAGGTTCTTTTGTGAAGGGGGTCTAAATGGAGAATCTTAGCCTAACAGGTTCTTAAAATCTAGGTTCTTATGCGTGGGTTTTTACTGTATAATAGGGAAGAGACAAAGT
Source organism: Trachythela sp. YZ-2020 (assembly GCA_016169945.1). Classification (NCBI taxonomy): domain Eukaryota; kingdom Metazoa; phylum Cnidaria; class Anthozoa; order Malacalcyonacea; family Clavulariidae; genus Trachythela; species Trachythela sp. YZ-2020. Next base: position 7,810,496 of record JADLSH010000389.1, read on the forward strand.
AGAGCCAATGGCTAAGAAACAAAACACACACAGAAAGCAAGCTGCAAGGATGTCAGTTGGTTGACCACATCTGATATTTTCAACCATTTTAAAATGATAATCTCAAGTTGTTTGCCACAGAACAAGCTAGTGTATGCTGTTTTGCTGAACAAAGTGATTTTTATCTGGTCTAACAATGTCAATAATTTTGCCATGTAATTATTGTTGTAATGAGCTAATTACAGTATGCTGTACTCATCTCATTAACACATACATGTATTTGGTGTAAACAGACAAATAACAATTATTTGATAATGTGTAGACTAAGCACATTGACTAGTGAGAATAGAGTTCCCTCAGGATTTTCAATGCTTTGGATCCAATTGTATAACAAAAACATCCTCTGTGTGAAGGATTATGCTCACTTTTCCTGCCTGATATCATTTTATTATAATCTGATGTGTTGTATCATAAAATTTCTCAGAGGTTAAATTGTTAATTCCAGGAAATAATTTACAACTTTCTTAAGTGGATAAGGACAATAATTAGGGCTTTATTAACAGGATTTATTAACATGCCACCATGTTTGGTAATTGGTAAAGGTTAATGCTAGCTAGAAGTATTCCAAATGTTGAATTGATTCGATTGTCCTTCCTTGGTTGCTTTTGTAAAAACAAATACTAAATGGTAAATCCGTGGATCAAAACTGGGATTTGGGGGGGGGGGGGATTTTTGAGGGATTTGTGGATTTTTCTACGTTTTTTTTGGGATTTGTAGGGAGTTTTAGAGATTTCATAGAGATTTTCAGGAATATTTAGTGATTTTTAGGGATTTCATAAAGATTTTTTAGAGATTTGTTTTCAAGGTGTACGAGATTTTTGGAGTGATACACCCCTCGTTTTCCTCTGTCAAACGCCGGAGTAAAAAACTCTGTCTAACGCCAGATGTATTTTACTTGTCAGTGGTAGGGTACTGCCAGTTAATGGGTTAAGCTATAAAATGGTCAATTACATCTGCTGTGTATGTTCCAGACACATTAAAGCTAACGGCAAGAGGAAAATGACATTTTGTGTAATTTCATGATCTCCTACACTGAACTCCCCTTGACCAACACTAGAAGCATACACTAAATCTAAAAAAATTGCGATCGAGGATTAATGTCTCTGACGTACTTTAATTTCCCAATGTTTTTTTCAGGAAACGAGTTTAAAATGCCAAGTAAAATCAATTCAATTTCAGACAGACTAAGAAGGTGGATTAATTTTTGTTTCCATGAGGATAAAAAATAAAACCTCTAAATAAACGAAACTACTATTTTAGGGAAAAATCCTCGCTTGAAAGTTTCCATGATAATTTTAATCTTAGTTGAAGTCTAAACTATTTGTGGAGGCGTTAAATCACGTACTGTAATGTTCCAGCATGCAGCCGAATCTTTTGGGGTCATCAAAATACACTGGATTTCATCACATTATTTCGTCTCTCAGACAATCGCACAGTACACCCACACGTATTTAATCCTTCAAAATTTAGCCAGAGAAAATCATCGAAATTTCTGAATAATTTTTCCCAGATTTTCTGAATAAATTTGCCCAGATACTTAAACCCAAAGCAAAAAGAGGAGCTGCCCTTATATCAGACCTTCAACAGACGCAAACCAAAAGGAAAACAATAACTAATTTATAGAGTGCCACTTCAAACTATTTAGAGTTCTTGAACGAACATTCGAGAACCCAGTCATGAATGCGGTGAAACTGTGCCTTTTTCCTTTGAAAATAATTCTTGCCGAAGGGATTAATTGCAATCACATGGAATGAGTTTAGGTGGCCATTGTTGACGCAATATTTTGTACTGTGAATTGGATGTGTAATGTCATGACTTGATATCGTGCCGACATTTTGTATTTTTGGCCTTCAAATCAAACATCAAACATTTGCTATTTTTCAGGAAGCCGTTTTGTATTTGTAATACTAGTTTAAGTATTGTTATGCCATTCGACCCATGGCTTCGAATAAATATTTTTAAAAAGCGAATAGAACCCGTCTGATTGTGTACAATACTTAGCCCCATTTGACCACCAACATTGTATGCGACTGGTGCACTTCACACATTATTTTAAAACTATCAATTCATTCGACCTCGGCAATTTTGATTCTAATTAAGTTCGATTTTCTAATACGTTCTCAAATTGATACATTTTGTAACATGGGAGAGAATGTACACTTTAGTTGTATTAAATTATGTCGATTTTGTTGTAAAAATTCGCGAGAACCGAGCTCGGCGACCACATGCATGAAAGAACAACATGCATGTAGTACAACATAAAACAACACAACAAAATGCGTCCCCCTTCGTTCATGTAACTCTTTCGAACAAAAACAACGTGTATTATTACACGCTTTTTACTTTGTTATTTGTTGTCCAAATGTCTATCGAAATGTAACATGAACGAAGCAACGAGGACGCCAGTTCTGTATGATAGCAGCAGTCGCTTTATAGTACAAACGACAAGTGTATAAATCAATTGTAAATTTCCATGTAAAGCTATTGTATTTATACTTGTATATTTACCTGGCGTTTCGACACGCTGGTAGTGAAACGGATTGACACACACTTCGTCTTTTTTAAGGCTAAAAGCAAATTCACAGCAATCCACAGGTCGTAATTCGTGATGACTCTGTAGGTCAGGCCATCGCCATAATCGACAGTATATAACATGTGGCAATCCTTTGCGATGCGAGACTTGTAGCCGGCCGTCTAAACTTCGTGGAATTGTCACGCATTTTGTAGGCAAACCTGGGTTGGTTATAGAACGTTCGAGCTCTTCCAAACCTCCGGTTTTCTTCAATTTTTTAACCAAACTCTTGACCGCTTTTTCAGCCCACTTGTCTTCGTCATTTTCTTCGCCTTTCTTCCAGCCCAAAAGTCGTTTCACAATCGGTGGAGTGAAAGGCAACAACGAAGTCATTGCTACACTTAAATCTCACGATATCCACACAGATAAACAATGGTATGAAACGTGACTAGATTTCTTAAATATCCTTTGGGAATACTTGTCTACTTCGTATGCTCACACAACTTCACTTCGCTTGCCATGATTGACAAGTACGCATTGTTTTTGCCCTTGATGACGATCATGTGATGCGATTCAAGACTTCTGATTGGTCCACAAAAATCGGGTTTTTCATGTAGACCAAACAGGCGCGGATGATCAAAGGAAAAGCTCGTAATGTGATTGGCTAATTCTCGCCTATCTTCCGTTTGCTATTGAATTACGGTTCCGGTCAGATTAATATCGCCGAGCTTCACGCAAGCCGACACTAAATCTCATCTTTCTAATGGCGTTTGTACACATAAATTTATTGCATTTATTTACTTATTCGATTTGTTTACAAAGGTTCACGCAAACAAGCCCTGTTAACTGACCTAAGTATATATTACTGTAATATCCTATATTGATGAGCTGTTTGGTCTTGCTTATTGCCTGAGGGTTATGCCAGAACAGTCAATACACCCAATAACCAAATCTTACTGGCTTAGAGTATAAAACCACTTTACCCTGCTTACTGGCCTATATTATATGTGTGTCTTCGTAGCTAGTGTTGAAGTACAACCGTTAAAAAGTTCGTGTTTTCTATATTGATAATCCAATAATCTGAGCAATAATCCTTGGGCCTGGGGCATGAACCATGTTTATCTGGATTTTACAACACCACGTGTGACAAGCAGACAGGATATGGGTGGTGGTCGTGTGGCTGCCTTTCCTCAAAGTTTGAGGTTTTACTGGACAAGTCAACATAACAATACAGGGTGTCTCAAAAAAACTGCAAACCTTTGAAATCAGATATTTATGAAAATTGCATAATTCAGTACTAAGTGATCCCAAGGGTGCGTAAACACAATTCATGCTTGGGGATGTCGAAATTCGTAGGGTTAGGGTTAGTAACGTAAACACGAACCCATGAGCAAAGTAAATTGTGTACATCAAACAAACAATAACACTCTTAATTTGTTCTGTGGTTAGTTGAGCCATTCGTAGTCGAACTCCTATTTTGCATTTTAACTCACTTTGTGTGGTTATTCTAATTTCAAGGAAAATTCGAACGTATTTTCAAATCCCAGGAGCATCATAAGTTGTAGACCGTTGTACAGGCATTGCAATGCTAATTGCAGTAGATGTTATGCAAATTGTAGTGTTTGCAGTTTTTTTGAGACACCCTGTACTCGGCCGTCCACTCACGGTCTAGTGATCAGAATGTTCCATTGTCTTTTCATTGTTTTTGGAAATCCCACTGTTCTCCATGCCATTCAGTCGCTCATTGTTTTGACGCATTTGTGATGTTATGCAATGGGCTGGCAATGACAAATAAGATCACATCGTCAGCTTGTCGATTGGACAAGTCGAATAAATGCAATCAGTGAGGTTTCTATATGCTAAAAATGTAGAGGAAAGTTATAAATACCTCTACTCTACGCATGTCCGTGACTAGCCTCCTCCGCAGGCATCTCTTCATGGATCCCCGGGGGTAGGTTGCGTTCTGCCCGCCAATTTTAAGGCGATGCCTGCGGAGGAGGCTAGTCCGTGACTTAAATCCTTTTCATCCTTTAAATCCTTAAATCCTTTTACCCCCCACGCTTTTATGTTCGCGCGCACTACCTTCTTATTCACACGCACTACCCATTTACTCGCGCGCTACATTTTTGGTATTTCTTATTAGTATATTTCACATGGACATAAATTTACGGTTAGGGGTTTTGGTTGGGGTCATGATCAAAGATTTGTGCGCGAAACATGAAGATGTATCCACTTTTTTGTTCCCGCCCACAGCGTTTTTATTCCCGCGCATTGCCTTCTTCATCACGCATTACATTGTTCAAGGTCATGCGCTACTTTTTTTCATTTTATGACCTTCGATGACAGAGTCCAGAAATTACTAAAAGGTGTAAAAAAAGTAGCGCACGGAACAAAAATTAGCATGCGCAACGCCGACGCAGCGCGCAAATAGAAGATCGTCTCCACATAATAATCGAATAAAAAATACTCAATTTGTAATGTTTGAACTATTCGCTATATTAGCGCAACCGAAAGCGTATATCTGACTCTGCAAATATCATATCAAAAGTACTCGATTTGTAATCTTTAGTTATTTTTCTTCTCTTACAGTAAGTGCATCATACAGTATATACATCTAGTGTATTGATTACAGTGATTTGTAATGTAGTGTACGATTTGTAAGTATTTCTTGTAAAACATAAAAATACATCTTGTGCATGTGTTTCGTGAGGCACCCGCGATTATCGCGGAATTAATCTTCCTAAATTCCTTTTCAGCAGTCACATTATCCGCATTAGATAGTAGGATTTTCTGATATGCAATGATCATTACAAAGTTAACGATATTTTTGCGAATTTAGTTATCAATGGGGATTTATTACACATTTCACTTGCATAGCAAGAAATAGGAATAATTCATGAGTATGTAGGCTTGACACCAACATGTACTTTTAATACGTTGTAAATTGCGATTAACGGCTATTCCGTAAATATTTGAATACAAGGTTTTCGTTAACTGTACTGCTCTCAGTGTGAAATACTTGTACTAGAGAGTTTAAACCCTACTTTTTGGACTATAAAGATTGTGAAATACAATTCCTTAACATTTAACTCTAGTTGGAAGGATTTTTCTGCTGCTGACGCAATATGAGATAACCAATTAATAAACTGTTATTACCAGTTTACCTTATTCATTTCAATGAAGCCAGTAATACTTTACAGTACTTATGACGTAATCAGCGGTTTTCCATCAAAATCTACATTTTCGTACGAATGTCGACTTGCATTTTGTGATGGCGGAGACATGTTTTGTTTCTCCGCATCACCGTTCTCATTGCGCCGTTTTAGGTAAGGGGATTGGGGCACAGAATAGTGTGCAGTCTTTGGTTTAACTGGCAAGGAATTCTGGTATATATCACCATCCTCCTCTTGTTTCGGGGGTACATCGTAAGTCTCCTGTTGTTCATCCCTATCTATCCCATCTTGTTCTATCAGTGGTAGTCTCATTGAGCCAGGAGGGACGTCATATGTCTCTTGAGGTTCATCAGGGTATTCTTGGGATTTAGGAGGGACATCATAGGTCTCTTGGGGTTCATCTTCGTGTTTTGGGGGGACATCGTACGTTTCTTCGGGTCCATCAGGGGATAGAGGGGGTACATCGTATGTTTCCTGAGGATCCGTATCGTCGTAACCTGTGCGAGGTATAGGTGGCACAGAATATGTTTCTTCATCATCTTCGTATTTTGGAGGGACATCATAGGTTTCATGGGGACTATTAGGGTCATTATCATCATACCCATCAACATTTCCATATATTGGTGCTGATCCATCATCGTCCCCATCAACATTTCCATGTATTGGTGGTGATCCATCACCATCCCCATATGACCCATCTGGAGGTGGTGTAAACTGATGTACTGCCCGAGGAGCCTCGACCTCATTCCGCCCGTTCGCAGGTTGATCATTGATGGATTTTGGTAGTGTAACCACCCCATCATAGCCTAACTTGTTACCAGTCTCAGACTGGGATTTTTTAGAGGGAGGTATAGCATAGTGACCACCGGGCTTCTTTGTGATTGGCTGAGGAGGTAATCTCTCGACGTTGATTGGCTGTTCATCATTACTATTGCAACTTTTATTGGTGTAACTGGGTAGTCCATCTTTGTCCATCTTGGAAGTATTTGAGTGAGAACGAGCTGAAAATATTAAAATAGTGAATTGGATATTTTCATGCATTGGATATTTGATTTAATTGGTTAGCTAAAATTGAAGCCAATTGTCGGCTGTCTGCAGTAAGATATTGTGTTAGAAGTCAGTTGCAAATTGCTGTTTCATCATTTGTCGATTGTCAGTTAAAATATTTTGTCAGTTTTCAGTCAAAAATATGGGCAAATGTCTGTAGTAAGTCACCCCACGCAGACTATAGTCAATCTTAGTTATGGTCTCTAAATCTAGTTCATGTTTATGCAAATTTATGCACGGTGAAGACAATGAATTTTTGGCACGATGAAGCAATCATCCAATGGCATCATCGTCGAATTCACTCAACCGTACTGTCGAAATATTTATAAGCAAGTCGTCTCTATATAAAATCGTAGCTCATTGCTCATATTGTAGACCCCTTGAGTTCCTGAATTTCCAGACCATTAACTCTATACAGATTCCGATAACTACGACGACATTTCCTTACCTTTGAAATTGTCATGAATTTGTTCATCCTGTGCTTCGAAGCGCTGTCCAAAGTCATCCAATGAACATAGCTCATTAATAATTTCCGGGAAAAGAATACGTTTCTCAGGATTGGAATGCCAACATTTGAACATGACGTCATACACAGGACCGGGGCAACAATCGGGCTTTGAAAGAAGAATACCCTGCGAAAATAGAAAATAATTATGGAAAATTTATGGTTGTTTGATTTTAGGGATGAAAAGGAGTCTAAAGCCCTGGTCAAATGCGGATGAGATTCAATGAGAGTTGCAACTCTCGCTTGTGTTTAAGCTGGTTCAAATTTTGATGAGAGTTGATGAGAGTTTTCCCTCGTTTGACCGAGTTAACTCTCATGCAACTGTTGTTCTCGTTTGACCGGGGCATGAGAGTTGATGAAACTCTCATGCAAAGTCTCGCTTGCCAACTCCCATCAACTCTCATTCTCGTTTGATCAGGGCTGAAGTTAAACAGCTACCTTTCACAGGCCGTCTAAAAGATAGTTGTCGTTGGTCAATTTTCAACCTAATGCTCAGTGAAATACTGAGGCCCAGTGATCCATTCTTACCTCTAAAATCAACTCCATAGTTTTATTATTATCATAGTCATCGTATGGCAACTTCGCAAACGTGAATATCTCCCAGAGTAACACACCATACGAGTAGACATCGGAATACGTCGTGAACTTTCCGTCAACGAACGCCTCCGGAGGAAGCCAACGTACTGGGAGCATTCTCGTTTTGTCCATCTAAACAGAGAAATAACTTGTAGCATTAGAGGAAATAGGTTTTTAAAAAAAATGTTGACACTTATAGGAGCAAGCAAACTCAGGGATGGATTTACTGGGGGGGTGCAGGGGGGTGCGCACCCCTCCCATGCTTGGCCAAGGGGGGTGCAGAGGGGTGCCAATTCCCATATGGATTTGACAGGGCATTTATCAAACAAAAATAAAATACCGGACCACTGATGAGCCTTTTTGACCATCTAAGCCATCTTATTTTTAAAACATTTCGGACTAGATAACCCCCTTGACCTTGTTGGTGGTCCTCAGTGGTGATTCACCCTGCCTTGGTCGCCGGTCACGCCCTCCTGCTTCATGACCAGCGCCTGATTAGCACCCCCCCCCCTATCAAATCAAGCTGGATCCATCCCTGAGCAAACTAAGTCTCTATTTTATTCATTTAGTGAAAACTACATATAGTGAAAAGAATTAACATTATTTTCTCACTCCGATAACTACCGGTTGACAATCATCTGTTGCACGACAGTACTAAGTGAAATTCATCTATACATGGCTTGACTTAATAGCTTGACTGAGATCCCACCTGGCGTGAAGACACAATGATTTTTATACGCATATGCATTTTCCTGGTTGTCTGGCTCTTAACAGGCACGTAATCATGTCAACTTACCCTGTAGTATTCTGAAACGTAGACGTCACGTGATAAACCAAAGTCGCTTATTTTCACGACCAGTCCCCTGCCAACCAGACAGTTTCGCGCGGCCAAATCTCGATGCACACAACGTATCGAAGATATATATTTCATTCCCGATGCGATTTGAACCGCCATTCCCAGTTGATCTGTGACCGTTATCTTTGGATAAGCAGAGTTAGCATCCTCCGCAAATTCATCACAGTTTCTCAGAAAACTTGCCAGATCACCGAATTCTACGAACTCGAATATCATACAGTAAGGTTCGCCTGCCAAAGATACGCCAATCTAAACCGAAGAAGATTTTTAAGATTTAGCTAACGTATTCGTCCAGTTTCATGTGAGTATCCCGTGTGAACACGAAAGACAAATAATCCGGTCCGGTGTGAATTGGATTGGTATTATGGTTATGATCAGTGTTAAAAATTAGGATTAGAGTTACGATTATACTTAGGATTAGGGTAGGATTAGTGTTAGGATTAAGGTACGGATTAGTGTTAGGATTAGTGTTAGGATTAAGGTACGGATTAGTGTTAGGATTAGTGTTAGGATTAAGGTACGGATTAGTGTTAGGATTAAGGTACGGATTAGTGTTAGGATTAGTGTTAGGATTAGTGTTAGGATTAGTGTTAGGATTAAGGTACGTATTAGTGTTAGGATTAGTGTTAGGATTAGTGTTAGGATTAAGGTACGGATTAGTGTTAGGATTAGTGTTAGGATTAAGGTACGGATTAGTGTTAGGATTAGTGTTAGGATTAAGGTACGGATTAGTGTTAGGATTAGTGTTAGGATTAAGGTACGGATTAGTGTTAGGATTAGTGTTAGGATTAAGGTACGGATTAGTGTTAGGATTAGGGTTAGGATTAAGGTTAGAATTCGGGTTAGGATTACTTAAGGTTAGGATTAGGGTTAGGATTAAGGTTACGATTAGATTAGGATTAGTGTTAAGATAAGGATTAAGATTAGGCTCGGGATTATGATTGTAAAGATTTCGAATAGTTTTAATGGTTAGAAATCACTGTGTCTAAATTGTGGTTGTTAATATATATATAAATTGAGTCAAGACATTTTTACCAATTTGACAACATTAGGATGACTGAATGTCGACATAATATTCACTTCTTGACAGAATTCTTTAATGGCGTCTTGTGAAGATCCTTCTCTTAATGTTTTCACAGCAACAATACGAGATGTTTCACCCTCGATATCTTCATTCACTTTGCCTTGGAAAACTAAACCATACTGCCCTGCACCAAGGTCTTTTAGATATTCTGTAGAGGCGGAAAAAGAATTGATGGGCTTTATTGTTGGCTATCAAGACCTGAGCAAACTAGGAAACATTGTTATGAAAACATTTAAAAATTTCGATCTTCGAATATTCCCCGTTTTCCCACCCAAAAAATGTAAGTTGTTTCGGTGTGAAAAATTTCTCAGGTTTGCCCACCTTCTGGAAAATGGCTAGGAAACAATATTATGTTTCTTGGTTTGCCCACCTTCGGGAAACATGGCTAGGAAACAATGTTTCCTGGTTTGCCCAGAGTGGTGTGTTACAGCTGCCCGTATGTGCGTGAATCCTCTATTATATTATCATGATATCACTAACCTATATTATCCACAGGAATATCCAACACTCCTCTTGACTTACAAATATCGACAAGCTCGGTCAATTCTGAAGGCGCTACCTTCCACTCTCGGATACGATCTCTCATAGATACAACATTTGATAATCTGTCTTTGTTTATTCCAGTTTCATCTTTATCATTCTCGTAACGAAATGAACTTGATTTTACTTTCTTAGACATACGACGATGGTGGAGGCCACAGAGTATGAGTACAAACACAACAAGAGGAACACAAACAGCAATAACGATTATCACGCCTTGGTTTAACGCTTCAGATTCGCTCATCTTGGGAGGTATGTCTGACAAAAGAATCGTTAGTTTTCTAGGATGGATCTAGCTTGACCTGGTAGGTGGAAGTGAAGGGGGGGGGGGTGAACGGGCGTTGATCATTATGACAGAGATCTGGGGAAATAGCCCCCGGTATGGTCCAAGCGCCTAGCCTGTGGCAGTGGTGCCGGGGGTTTCTTAGTTTCTAAGCTTGTCAGAAAATGTTGAATAAATAAGGTTGGTTGGCTGCTCAGAGAAGGCCCCAAAATAGCTCTTAGATATATTAAGGACCAAATTTATAAGAGATTTGGCGCTTCCAGTGAATTTGATAGGGAAATTGGCACACTCTTCTCCATAGTAAAAACATCCCTGCATTGTGTGTTTTACGAACTGATACTCATTCTGCTTTATAGCGATCGTTTTCTTTCCTATAACATAACCGAACTTTGAAAGTGGCCATAAACTCGGAAATAGACTTCAATATAAACTCGGAAATAGACTTCAATATTGAATAAACGCCAGCAGGTACTAAATAGTTAAAATGTTTTTGTTCCCGACTATTGATTGACATTTTTTAACATCATAATAAGTTCTTAAACTTTAGTTGAATTGAACTGTAGTTGCAGCATAGTCAGCGCGTTAAAATAATCTATATCAAATACTACGAGTCTTTTGCATCAATCTACCTGAAAAATACGATAAGAACTTCGACGTTTCGAGCGAAGGCCCTTCGTCAGTCTGGCCTATCTATATCAATCTATCTATCTAGCACTTACTATAATGAGCACTTACTAATATATGGTAGATGTCTACAAGAATTATTTCCCGAATCCTCTGACGCACTTTTCAAATCTTTGCAGCCGTCAAAACGAAATATTTTTGAAGATAACTTTCCACTGAGTAGAAACTTGCCAGCTCCTACAATCTAAGAAATTCAAATAAAGGCTAGTCAGTAACGATACATCTCTAGCTAGTGAGGAAATGAGATCTTAATGATGTTGCCTAAAAAGGGCTTCCTTCGCGAATATTTTGGCCGACCAACGTTTTCCGCGTATAGTATTAAAAATTGAACCTGATTAACTGTGACCAGCCATTCCTGTTTCTCTTTTGTAAGTTTGCTTTAATGAAAATAATAGTCTCTTATTTCCTTCAACTAGTTCGTTTGGAAATAGTTAGTTAATGCTCTGCTCAAATCTTGGGCTTAAGCTTTCTCCGGTTTCCTCCCACTGGCAAAGTTGACAGCTTTCTTTAACAAGGAAGTACAGCCTTAATGTTTGTTGTTGTTTGAAAAAGGTTTCACTATACATATGTGGAAATGAAAGTTGGTCATATTTGAGAGACCACTTGACCTGCGTGTTCCGGAATACAGTGCTCAAAGATAAACTTAATTATACCCTGATATTCAAGCCCAGATCAAATGAGAACGAGAGTTGATGAGAGTCAATGAGAATTACAACTCTCGCTCGCGTTTGACCGCCAACTCTCATCGACTCTCATCAACTTTGAGCTGGTTCAAATTGACTATAGCTTAAGGAGGCTCCCTACAGTTTTAATTCTGTAGCACGCAAATGTGCTCTAAGGTCCATTATTTGCTCATTTTGCAAGGTATGATCACGAGACTTGGCCATCAGATTGCCACAATATTGCGGATTACGAAGAACAAAAAATGTTTCTAAATATTTACGTCGCCATGGTAACAACGCGATTTAGAGATTGTCGTATTTTATCTTCTTTCTTAATTTTTTGGATTTTCCTTCGGTAAAACTTTTTTATTTTTTGCACACGAGCACCTAAAGTACAAAGTATTGAAATATGCGATTTTAGAAAAATTCCTCGGAGCCGAATTTTTGTTAAATCTCAAAAAAACGTTTTTTTGCAATAAAAAAAATTCGGCTCCGAGGAATTTTTTTTAAATCGCACATTTTATGCATTTTGTGATTTCTGTGTCGTATGCAAATTTAAAAACCGAAGGAAACAGGAGAAAAATGTATTTATAGTTTGCGTGTGACGTCAGAAAAATCAGGATTTCATTTCCCACGCGAGACAAGCCCTCGAATACCACGCGTGTGGACAACGAAATTTTGGCGCAATCGTGATTCGCAATCGCAATTTTAAAAAACCCGCCACGCGTACACGGTCAAGTCCCGCGTGTGGTTGAAGATCCCGCGCGTGAACAAAATCCCGCGACACAGAATTAAAACTGTAGGGAGCCTCCTTAAGTGTTTTTTGGTTGACGAGCCGTTTCTGCATCAGGCGGGCATGCCCCACACCCCCACGCCACTTTTCGCTGCATAAAGATAAAATCGCTCATTGAAATACTAAATATGGAATGCTAACACCCCCCCCCCCACGTTTAAAAAGGCTCCACAGTTCCTGATATGTGGTAGACTTTGGTGGCCATATCTGTATCTGTCTGCAAAAAGAACAAAACTTTACCAACCATGTTCAGATCTCCGCCGCAAATCTCAAAAAGGTAGTTGCAATCTTCGCGACAGTAGTCTAATTTGGTGTCCTGCGATGAACAAAATGGAAACACGAAGAAGCACACCGTTTTCTCTAAGATCTCTTGACATGTATTATATACTGTTTGTTTGTCGTAAAAGGATTTGACAGCTTTTAGTAACTGAACTGCTATGCTTTCCGTTTCGTTGAGACCAAGAGATGTGTTGATATAGCGATGTTCTGTGGAGTTCAGACGTGCGGTACAAGTTCTGTTGTAATGTTGACATACTCCAGTGGGCGAATGCTTCCTGAAATAACAAGGGAAATGGATATAAGATTGCTTATGCTTTATAAAGACAAATAATCTAAAGTGGACAATTTTAACATTAACCCTTTGCATATAACACTTTACACAACAATAGTGCCACGATTCAGTGATAGGAATGTCCCATTGTCTTTTCATTTTTTTAAACCAGCAAGCATATTTTAAAAGCACCAGTCACCATCAGGCGAAATAAACTTAGGATTCGGATCTTAAAGTAAGCAATACAAACTATGGTTGGCTTGTTAATCTGGTAATTTTCACTTACGTTGCAACTTGGGTTTTCTGTAAACCTAAAAAGAGAAAAAAAATTTAAAAACTTGAAAATACTTACTGAGAGAAAAGACGCACCAGCTGTGGCATTTCAGACTGCGGACATATCGGGATTGGACGCAGTTATAGATTCATGTCTCGCTGTTTATGAGATCCTGACCCTAACTGCTGACCCTAAACCGTAAACACCTAGAGACATGAAGTCTATATCCTCGGTTACCATAACCGACTCCGAGGGCTGTATCATCCCACGGGATTTTCAAAATCCCAAATATCTCGTACGCTTTTTTGGAGTGATACACCCCTCGACCGACTCTATTTCGTGATCTGTGGACTCGTTTACTATTTGCCACTCCTTTTATTCGTTGTTTTTTTCCTACTTAATTAATACTATCTGTTTCTAATCTATTTCACATTGTTTTAGGAAAAGAATTTCGCATGGATCTTGAAAAAGCTCCGACGCAAACAAGGTAAGATTTTTGTACGAGGTGTGAGGTTATTTTTTGCCAATTTGGTTGTACCAATACACCCTTTCGATAATTACGTCATGAATACTTCCTTGGCCTGGGAGCCTCGCTCTCACGAATCAAGACGAAAGGCGATTCGGTCACGATTCACCAGAATGAGGCTTCCGGGCCAAGGAGAAATTTGTGACGAACTTGGGGTGTGTCGGCATCACTTTTGCTGACGTGCCGGAAAATTCGCCTTGTGGAAAACGGGCTTTAATATTATCTCTGATGTTTAGGAGGGAAACTGGGAGTTTTTCCTTCATGGAGTATAATAGATTATTTCACCAAACATGGCTAATACCTAATACTATAAAACAGGAAATTTAGCATCTTTGAAAAGATTTCCTGGCCACCTGGCATTATTAACCTATACAAGGTTATTTCTCGTGCCATGAACTTGTTGATGAACTTGTCAACAGTTATGTAGAGTTTAAATAGAAAGTTGTTTTTTGACTTACGAACTTTCTACTTATGAAATGTGTTTGTTATTCTACTACTACTCTACGCAAAGGAAGCGAATTGGCTTTATATGAAGGAAGTGCTTGTTTAAAAAATGTTCCTTATATAAGAAAGTCGACACATTTTGCTTTTTCACGATTGGCGTTTTTTTAGACAATAGATGAATAGAACGTGGGTACCATGCACCTTAAACCGTCTGCCACGCAGGGTACCTTCATCCAACCTTGTACCCTGGAGCGTTAGCGAAAAGAGGCTGGGTACAAGTTTGTCCTTGACGTAAGCGCCGAGAGTGTAAAAGCGATTAAATTATATCCTTCCAACATTGATATTGCATGGGCGTGATGAGGCTACTTAAAATATTTCGAAGAAAAAAATTGTTTCCCATTATTTTTATCCACAATTTTAATTAACTCGATTAACCTTGTTTTAGGCAAGACGAAGGTCATCCAATCTTTCAGGTAAGATTATTAAATTTCCTATTAGGAAATTTATAACTGTAATTAGGAAATAACCTCTTGTATACAAGGGACTTCATTCGTATTTGTCACATTCATGATTACTTTTTGTTCACGTGGTGCTTACATTTTGTTCACGTGCTGCCCTCGCGGACAAAGAAGGAAAGCAGAAAGGGATCTTTTTTGAAATTTACCTGTATTTAGGTCACTAGATTTAAAATCCTTAATATTACTATGTTTTCAAGTGATGTGCCTTCGAAACAAAGAATTCTTCATCCCTTTGAAATCATTTGGCCAGTACAGACTTTTGTCGGCACACTGTACCCATGTTCACCATGTATGTTTCCCACGTGTGCGGGAGCATCATGAACATACCTTTTGTAAGTCGAAATTTTAAAATACCTTTTTTTCAAAAAAATATTTCGTTTTTATCAACATGTTAAAACATTGAAGCGGCAGGAAAACTTGCAAACGTTTCGTAATCTTTTCTTGCCATTAATTTGCAAACATCCCACGCGCATATTGACCGTTTGTCAACATTTTGATGTGAAAAACGAAATGATCACGTTTAATTAAACATTTAAACTTTGCTGTGAGGTGTTTACCCAAGTGGAAATTAGCACAGTTTCAGTGCTTCTAGAGGACACCTAGAACAAAATACCTCTTGAAATCTTGGATCAACTGAAGTATACGACCCCCCACCCACAAGTTAGGGCCTTTAGGGGGCAGTTAGCGCTGTATAGAAATGACCCGTTCTTTAAAAAATCCTTTTTAAAATAAATACAACTGGATTCAATGATAGTATTCAATGAAAACTACCACTAGAAAGAGAGAATTAAACGTCGAATCTCTTTCAGGTATTTACAACCACTGAACAAAAACAATTTTTGATTTGAAATCTGACCAATTAAAGCCAAAAACATGGACTTTGGAGTTTGGAACGTTGTATAATGCTAAATTTCCTGATAAGCCACCTTCTAAGAGACGGTAATTATAGCCAGGTGTTTATTTGAAGTTTTGAGACGCGACAGAAATTCTATATTCTTTTAAAAGTTAAACACCAAAATGCAAAAGAAAACTAATGGCAAACATGATATATTGCAGTATTTGCGCAAAAGTTTTACCTAAAGCGAAAGATATCGCTATCCAAACCCCGCTGTGCGTAATTGTTGAAAAAACATGTACAGAATGTGAGAATTATTCTAGTCATCTCACATGCATGTGAACTTTGTGACAGAGGTCTAAAAGTATTAAGTTTCAATATCGAAACATCGTGCTGGAAAAACATGCCAATTGCCAAAACACAGTCCTGTAGTGAGGAATTGTTAATACACGTAAAGCGTGAATCACTTCTCTGTATGTTAAAACTTTGGTGATGTAAAACCCTGTGAGAATAAGGTTAAGGGTTTTATACTGTAATCCATCGGTATGCGTAGCATATTTCATGTAATTTTGATTAGAATAACACCAGGAAAACAAACATTTGAGAAATTCCAATTCAGTGTGAAAGGCCATGATGCAGAAGGCTAAATTTTTGTTTCATTTTTAAAAAGGACTTCGGGTGTTTACAAAGTTAACCTCGGCTCTGTTTTGATTTGCGCGCAGGACTAAACATGCAATAACAAGATCAACAAGTAATCCCGGAATTAATTCGGAGTTATCGTCAACAAGTGAGCAGTCTGAGTGCACGCATATATTATAACTAGATTTAACTCATCACCGAGACACTTATCTACGTAAATTGGGATATAAAGTGCTTTTTGATACACGTATAAAGTGATTTTGCGCGCTTATTTAATACCACTTGTTTGTGATTCGCTAACAAATATCGCAAAATGACATCTCAAGGTCACACACACACACCCCTGAAGTTAACAGCGCTTTCAGTACAACAGATATATAGGGTATAAACTAGATTACATAGTATATATACATCTAATACATAAAAAATATTAGCAATAGAAGCTAATTGTGTCTTCCTAAACTAAACTTGCTTTTAACAAGTAGCAACCTATGTATGTTTGTGTACTTTTGTCCCGTGACGATTTGAATTGTAAAAAGATTTAGTCTGGTAGTCAAATACCAATGGTTTATCTGTACTTAAAACATTTGAGCACCACCCTTGTATAGGGTATCAAAATTTCATAAACTTAGCTCTGTCTATGGTCTGAGCAGTCGTTGGCCACTTGGCCATGACTAGTGGTAAACATACAAATAAGGCGAGTAATCCCTAATCTTCAAAATTATGAGACATTAATAGAACCTGTGACTTACCCATGACTATGTAAAGCAATAAGATAGACAGCAAAGGTTTGTAGGATAATCCCATACTGGTCACCATGTTTTGTATACTTCTTATCTCAATGGGAACGTACTTTAGACTTTAGCATATATCTCAAAGGAGGCGGCATAACCACTAGTTAATGTGTTATATACGGAAGTACACGCGCATTTGCCGAATTCTCGTATACCGGCAGGTGTTAATTTCGAAAACTATGCACCCTGCGGGATATGATTGGGGGTGTGGTTTGTGATTTTGTTAGAGGAGGTTTAGAATGCTTTACAGGGGGGGTGATGCCTCAGTGAGCATTAGATTGGCTGCGAGTCGAATAGGATAACGAGAAAAGCAAGCAGGCAGTCGTTACAGCAAAATATAGACAACTTGCAGAATTACTGGAGCGTACCATTACACACGCGTAGGCTCTACTTCATTCTTTGATTTCTTTTCAATTTTACTCACTCTTACGTAATATTTGAAGTTTTTGTCTGTTTTCAAAAGAATGAAGTCGAGGCTATGCGTGTATAATACTACACTCTGCAAATGGTCTATGTACTATTGAGTGTTTTATATCTGATAAAGCACGAACTGCGAGTGTTTTAAATGGCTTAAGAAACGACCCATCTTATGAGTTCATTGGCAAACTCATAAGTTTGCAACTCAACTGTGAAATCAATATAAGCTTCCAATAGAAAAGACATATGTTGTATTTATAATGCATATCTACATTCTCATATTTTAAAATGCACAATTATTCCCGATTCCACGAAGTGGCGGCTGGATAGCACTACACACAGGATAGCGTTCTTTTTTCTCAAACTTTGGTCATTGATCGGTTTAACCCAGATTAAAGTTGTATTTCTAAATATAAGTTTTCGGATTCATTTGGGGTGTAGTTTCACAGCTTTTGAGACATAAGTCAGACATTTTTTACAGAGGTTGAAAAAATCATCGCTACCCGGTCTTTGTACAAGTGCCACCACTTAGTTTAACTATTTCTTCGTGACAAATACGGCACGTCAAATGATGTTCTCACAATATTACATTTCGCTTAGCAATTATTTTCAAGAAAAAAAATCTTGGTTCTTCTTTCGCAGTTTATGTTAATTAGTTCATCAAGATATTCTTGTGATCATTAGTGTTCAGGTATCTGAAACATTGTTTGGCAAGCTTTTTCCACATCGTCCACAATAAGAGGTGTGACTATTTCTTTAAACCTGAAAGAAATGAAAAATGCTACAAGTTAAAATTTTGATGTTCGGTACTTTTAATTTGGAACCGATTCTATAGCCTTCTCAGCAAACAACTGTATGTCAAATAGCATGCACTTACTGCGATAATGGTAGTAATTCTTTATTAAATTTCTTGAATTTTACAGCCTGAAATTAGACAAGAAATCATAAATTCAAATTTCAAAACTAGGTCATGATATGCGGCATATGAACGCATGTAAAAATTTAAAATGAACTTCTATATGGCTTACTTTTCCACAGTAAAGCATACGAATAAAGTGCTCACCATCCTAACAACATAAAAATACTGATATTTTGAGTTATAAGAATTTAAAGACCATGTAAAGTCCATTCTGCGCATGTGCTATGGGGGGTCCCGCGATGTAAACAATGCCCAAATTTCGCATTTTTTCTAAATCAGAAACTCGAATTTGTATTTATTTAAAGCATAGCGAACCAGAACACATCATAATTTTTTATTTTTAGCGTGTTTAAAATGTAAACAAACGGACGTTGTCGGTTTGTTTACATCGGGACTTTACATCACCTTTAACAAGAAACATTTCCTACGGTAAAATCACGGTGCTTATGCTATGTAAGCGATCGTGATGCACCTTCAAAACTTCATGTTATCCTTTTATGTTATCCTAAATATTAAAGCGAGAGTGCTATGTAAGCGCTCTGAGTAAAATTGTGTCAGTTGCGGACCAAAATTGGTGCGCTATGACGTAATGCGACGTCATTTTTAGATAACCGCTCATCAGTAAATTTTCCGAACGATGTTTAAATTTAGCATGAACCTTTTCTAACCTTATTTTCGTACAACTCCAGTGAAATGTACGCTGCAAACGGTGGCCACTTGTCGAGTTTCATATCGAACACAGAAAATAGAGTTATCAACGACGTGTCGTGAACAGAAAACAAATGAAATTTGTATCCGCTAAAAATAATAGGAAACAATTTATTTAGGCCAGGGGAATGAAAGTAATATAAAGCACCAGTTTTAAGTCCCGCACAAAAAATTTAATTATTTGTCAAACTTTCATTATTTGCTGATTTGCTCAAAGACTCAAGCACTTTGATACTAAATATCATAATCAAAGCCTTACACAGATCTAATACACCACAAAAATTATAGTCAGTACCACAATATAAGAGAGTTGATGAGAGGCGACAAGAATCGCAACTCTCGCTCGCGTTTGATCGCCAACTCTCATCGACTTAGAGCTGGTTCAAAATTTGATGAGATTTTTCCGTCGTTTGACCGGTACACGCGGTGATATCCAATCAACTCGGGCCTAAGTTTCTACATAAACGTCACTGTTGTATAAAAGAACGTACTTCGTTTTATTGATTGTTGACTTCATGTTATCATAAAGATTTTGAACCATTTGACCACTTGACAATGGAAGAACTAGGCCTCTATTATAACGGAGAAAGTGAAACATCTATTTCAATTTTCAATAATCATCTTTTTTTAAATAATTATGTTAAAAAAACATGCACAGAAATGTTGCAATTATTTACTTGCCACATACTTTGTCCAACGCGGAGGAGATAGAAACGAGTCTGACAGATGTTGCAATGCATGTTTCTCAATAATATTCATAAAACTCTTGATGTTTTCTGGGTAAGCCTTGTTATGAGCCTGGAAAATTGAAATTAAAACCGTTGTTGGCATGGAAAAATGATGATTTCAGGTCTTATTCTTGACCCTAACACAAACCCTGATCCTAACTCTAATCCTAACCCTGTTAGGGTGGGTGTGCATGTCCGCTAGTCATGATTTTCATGTCTACCTTTATTTATTTATTTATTTATTTAGCTTTGCCAATGCTAACAATATTGCAAATTAGGGAATAAATTAAATACTCCCAAACACATGCAAAATAAAAATAAAAAGGTGGGGACACCACAACAGTTTAACACCAATTACTTTCTCATGTTGCTGTCAGAATTTAGACAGTTCATGTCAAATGTCTTTCAACACAAATGTTTCCAGTCAGAATTTACCCTTTGCTAGCAGGAGCTCAACCTCATACTACTGTAGATAACCCAAATTGATCAAAGGGACACTTAACTGACTACTCACCTTTCGACAGTTCAAGTCATCATAAATGTCAATAAACGTCTTCCTGGGCAGAGGTTGTCCAATCATTCTAGAAAATGTTTCAAGGTCTTCTTTGTATCCCGGCAGTCGATAGCCAGTTTTGAAACAATACTTTATGTACTGACGTAACGCCTTGCATGTTTGCCAGTTGGGAAACAGAAATTCTTTAGCAATTGGTAGAGTCCAAAATGTGACTGGTTCTAAGCACAATATTGAAGTTATGATTGTCATATACTGGTTTATACCTGGTTATATTTCTGTGGACACATTCTGTACTATACTTCTGCATACATTAACTTACATAACTGTATATACTCCATTATGTGATAATCATTAACCCATTAACTGGCAGTACCCTACCACTGACGAGTAAAATCGTCTGGCGTTAGACAGAGTAAAATACTAAATTAGGGTGCATCTGGGTGCATTGCCAGCTAATGGGTTAACCCATTAAGCTGCAACATGCTACAATGTGGCACACATTCTTATTTTACTCTAAGGAATCTGTATTTCTGTCCATGTTTTTTGTTAACATATTAATCTGCATGCAATGATAAGCCCACATGCACTCAGTTTTAAATCCTAGAAAATTGTATTCATCAAGGAAAACAAGTTGGTTGTGTATAGGTTTAAATGTGGCCAAAATATAGAAATTATAATATCTCACCCTGTATATGACCTGTAAACATTCCAGCAACCACACATCTCAATGATTCAATGGTTCTTTCTACATGTGTTGTTCGAAGGCTAGCAAAATACAGAGGTTGCAAATAAGATATTTTCACATGCTTTATTTAAACATTCTGATTACATGAGGTTTTGAAAATAACTTACAAAATAGAATTTGGATCAAACGTTTCACCAATAAAATTCAATTTGTCAATGTATAATTTCTTCAGTTCCTGACCAAGATCAAATGTTTGCTGTTGACCAACTATTGTCATTTGACCCATGAGGCAACCTCCCTGATTGGTAAGATATGTTTAATTAATAAAATTATTGGGGAAGACAAATGATAACTGTGTGTGACAAGTGACTGGCTGGCTAGCTGAATGACTGAACCGACTGACACACTAACTGACAGACTGAACAATATACAGACTGGCTTACCTACCAACTTACCAACCAACTGACTGACCGAGCAGTTGGCTGGCTGGTTGACAGACAGGCAAAGTCTGACAGACATTCAGAACAAACAAACAAACAGATGTCAATCTATATTGAGCATGCACATACAGCCACACAAATCAATACAAATATGAAGAGAAATACATAGCCATAGACATAATCTAACAGTGGAATACCGTGAAAACGAGGCCAATAAAATAATCGATTATCTATAAATTAATAATATACCAATATATAAATATCAAAATTCAATTAAAACCGGAAGTAAACAACAACATACCCTCAACACATCTCTAGTCAATGTCTCCTCCTCTGGAAGTTCCCCTCGGTTCAAATTTCGTAACTTATGCTTCAGTTTCGTATGCTCTAAATCATATCTTAGTTGATATTTATTCCAGACAGTCTCCTCTAGCCCAGGTATTAACTTTAACGGCGTTCGCGCGCCATGACGGAACAGCACTTGGACCAATTTTAGTTCGAGATTTTTGCACTCTAGGCCAACGTCGCCTGCGTTTAAAATTCGTTCTTGTTTGTCAAGATAGTTTAAACCTATTACGGTAAAATATGAGCTGACGGCCACGCCGCATACAGTAGATAGACAGCGAAACATGTTAGAAAAGTTGTCTTTGACTAGCAGCCATGGTAATTGATTATAAATATTAAACTGAAACAATGTATTAATAATAAATTGATAACGCCCGTTTAATATTATGCAACAGGGTTGTATTGTATTATTGTATAATGTACAAAATTTTATGTCAATAATAGATTCTCCCGCCTTTGAAAAATACAGAAATAAAGAATAAATAAAATATCAAACGATTTTATTTATACGAAATCCAAAAATTGTTTTCCAGAAATTAAAACGCCATTTTGGCGGAAAATTGCGCCATTGCCATTTGGTAAACTTCGCGCGTTTTGCGTCAGTTTACCGCCAAATTAATTTAAAGCGTACTTTTAAATTTCAAATTTGTAAATAATATGATCAACCAACAAGATCTTTATAAAACAAACGATTTATTTTGCTGTTGGAAGTCGTAGTTCTTGTGGAATATATGAGGAAAGATATAAGCTGATTTGGTGTGTTAGTTTTTGACTCAATTTGGAAAGAGGTTGCCCTGAAATATATAAGTATTAATTTTCAAGACATAAGTTTTGTGTATTCAACTATGGAAAGTGATCAGGCGAAAATAGAGACCAACAATGATCAATCTAGGACTGATAAAACTTGTACAGACACAGAAGAGGCCTCTAGCGAGGTTTCTACACAGGCAGAAGTGTCAAACAGCAGTTCCGCTCGGCTAGCTATGTTCACTGAAAATACAGAAGAAATGGTGTCTCAATTGACGGATGGATTTTTATCTGAAGTTCAGCCACAGTTGTTGGAATTAAGAGAAAAGACAAAAGAAATTACGTAAGTGTTAAGCTACAATAATGCTAGCCTGTTCGCAGACGTTGTTTTTCTCATCCCAAGCGACGAAAAACAAACGTCTGCTGAACCGAGCGCCAGAACGAGTTCTGCTATTTCACAACGTCTATTTTGATCATCCAATCAGAATCTCTGATATAAAAGCGTGATTCTTGTGAAAATGCATAAATTAATTATAACAATTTGCTCACAGCTTCGTTGAACTCCATATTGAATTTAAAATTATGCTAATTATGCTGAATATACTGCAAAACGTCACTTTCCAGAATTTGGAAGGTAAATTCTGATTGGTTGAGAGAAAAATAGCAGAACTCGTTCTGGCGCTCGGTTCAGCAGACGTTTGTTTTTAACAACGTCTGCGAGCAGGCTACAATAATGCATGAGAAATAGTTTATAACTAACTGGCACTTCTTGACCTTGACTTGAATTTTGTTACTTTTTCACAGCAAAAACCAAGGCATTTTAATTGAGACAATTCAGCAAGAAAACACAAAATATTCAGAGAACAAGGAAATTGAAGAGTTTACTAAAATGGTAAAAAAGGTTCAATAGGGTTCTTAAATCCCATGCTTATATATTTTTACTATCCTGCATATTTTCATAGATTAAAATCGTGAATCCTGCCATCATCTGACATTTTTAGATATCTGTAGTCCAATCCTATTACGCCAAGTTGAAGAAGATAAAAAATGACATGGATCATTTGGATGAGCGATTGGGAAAATTAAAGGTTAATAATGATCTGTTGTAGAAATATATAGTCAATTATGAATGTTATGTTCTCTAATGAATAAAAAATAATTTAACATTTTCTGTCTAATGTAACTCTTTTTATAGAAAAGGTCATTAAAGTTGAAGGAGAAAAGACGAAAGAAAGATCAGGACGAGGCACAGAGACTAGAACGTGAATTAGTTCTAGAACATGAACTAACAGCTAAACCTGCAACATAAACCATTGCATAATTATAATAATTTAATTTCGCCGAGGACACTTGAAAAATAAAACTCAAGGTGTCTTGCAAATAGCAGCAACACTATGCATACTACCCAAACAGTACCTATAGATATAGTCATGTATTTCATTTAATATGCAATGCAATTTATTGTAAATTATTACCTTCACATCTTATAATGTGAAGCATATCTGCCTCGTACCCAGGCACTTCATTCTGTGACTTTGGTCTACTTCGATTTGCCACATCATGGCATAGCAAACCACAACGCCTGGATACAAGGCAGAAGGTGTGTGCTAATGGTATGTAAGGGCTGTCAAGGACAGTGGTATACTTGTAGTTTACTCACATGTGCCTTACATTTACATAAGTTATATTGTGTTGATACTATCATATGATACTATACATGTATGCCCCCTACTCGTTATTTGTAAAACTATTATAGAATTAAACATCAACATAACCAAAACCACAATCTAGTAACCTTTGTTTTATCTTCTCTGTACAGTAATATACTACAACATTTGTCCTATGGTACAGTAACAGTATACAAGTATTGATGTATCATCTGAACTACAAAATGCTTTATTAATGTCATATACAGGGAAGCATCCCTGCATGTCCTGATACCACTAGCCTACACACAGGGTAGTTCCTGTATATGCTACCACAGAAGGTATTTTTCAACATTGCAGCATTCAATGCAGCACCCTTGCAAACTTAGCACCAGAGTATGAGGATTAGTTGTCTTTTATAAAAGTACATTTACACGCTGCGATTTGTCAGGCCGATTTTAGGTCTGGCTGAATGTTAATGACGAATATTTTCAGCTGATGATGTCGTCATGATGACGTTTGCCACGTATTTTTCAAATATCATTAACGTGCATCTGAATCTTAAGTCCAGTCTGAACGTACCTTAAGTCCAGTCTGCTTCTACATTTCTTGATAGTTGAGCAATTTACTTGCTCTTATAGTAACTTTGAAGTGTACTTAAAGTATGAATATCTAACATATACATAACTACATAACCATATCTCTTGTATGTCTTTATCATATTCTATACAGTTGTATATATCATCTTTTTAATAGCTACACTGTTTCTATATCTCGTGAAGTCTATGTTCACCACTCGGCATCGCTGTCAACACCTCGTCCAATAACTGTAAAGCTCGATGGAGATGAATTTCTATCCAACATGGTGTGTCTTTGATACTCTTGCGTGGATAGTCAGGTCCCCAACCTTTTACAAAGCTCATGCGTAATATGCACAACCGACGAAGGTCATCGACACCTATGCCTAAACAAAAATATTTACAGTAATTGGTGGTTAATGCAAAAAATGAAGACGGGGGGAAATGCATGTCATTTTTACAAGAGCCTCGGGTAACTACATAATTTTAGATGTAAAGTATCTCAGACAATTAATTTCTACCATGATATAATACTGTGTGTTAGAGAGGTATGTTGTCCCTTATTAGTGGCTGACTTCGAACCACAATCAATACTCAGTCCAAGTTTATGTCCAGGTCAGTTATGTTCACTTGCAAAGTCCCTCAACTCTGAAAATGTAGGGTTGTTAAGGCACATTGCAACTTAATGGGTTAATGTACATTACCTGTTCCAAGCTGTGAAATAGGCAGAAGAGCTCCAGGACCAACACCACTTGCGACGGCAGCTGCCTGAGCTGCAGCAGCGGACTGAGCAGCCTGTGCTTGCTGACGTATCTGTCTGAAACATTGACCCAGGTCAAAGACCTTGATATA
Source organism: Trachythela sp. YZ-2020 (assembly GCA_016169945.1). Lineage (NCBI taxonomy): Eukaryota > Metazoa > Cnidaria > Anthozoa > Malacalcyonacea > Clavulariidae > Trachythela > Trachythela sp. YZ-2020. The sequence goes on from JADLSH010000389.1 coordinate 7,836,409, forward strand.
AGCACCAGGATAGATCTTATGTACAGCATCACCCGGCGAGCGACCCGATTCACGATCTAAATAATAACTCTGCACAAACACACTGTGTTCACTCAGACATCTCACCCAAACGTCACCTTCACCACGTAACTCCAAGTTCACACCTTTACCTGTAGAAATAATGTCACATTTCATGAGGTAATCAAACCATCTTCTAGAGTTTTGTAACATAAATTACCACATAATTCTAAATTCACTCCTTAAAATTTATCTATAGATTATAACTTCACTTAACATTTCATGGGGTAATGCAAATATTTCAGAAAAACTTAATATGTTTCTGTGACTACCTTTTTGAACACATACAAAATATAGATTTGCAAAAGTAAGTAGTAATTATTTGTTATTTTGAAGCATTGCTTCATGGAATTTTTACTCACCAATATGCAATCTTGCTTTTTCACTCGCTTCAGTTCTATGAACATTGGATAGTTGACCCAAACAAAACCTATGACCGCCAGACGGGTCAACATAACCATCAATTGTCACAGAAGAACAATTGGATGGTACTTTGAATATTTCACCAACTTGTTGGTCCAATTCAAAATAAGCTATAGATGACCAATGGTCGGGTGCTGAAACAAAATATTGCAATATAACATCATTTTCCATGCAGTTAAGTATCATATTGATGTACAATAATACCATGAAAACTAGGAAACATTGAAATTTTTCTGCAACATTGTTTGTCCAAGGGCATTGATAAATGTTTACATCATGCAAGAACTTACGAGGATGTTTTGATATTGGGCCAGGCATATCGCACTCTGGGACTTGTTTCTGATCCCCTAAGCATAAAGGAAACTAGACTGTAAATAACTGACCATCAACCAAATAATGATCAAGACTTGTCAGGTAAATACATAGGAACCTTACAATACTGGATTGTGCTTGATTGTTGAGGATAAGTTGGCGTGGTTGGCTGTTGACCTGGCCAACCTAAACAGAAAGATTAGTTATACATTGTAGTCTAAAAGATTCACTGTACTTTTGACCTTTCTAAAGAGTAAAGAGCAAGTTTGAGGTTAATAGGTGGGTTTCACTATGCACTATCATGCAGCAGATGGTAGTCAACTGGCAGTTATCAAAGTTAGAAAATTATGTTTTGATTTTTTTCATTATATGTGCAATATATGTCTTGCAAACAAATAAAGGAGAGATGTAGTTTCATTTGCTTGCTCCAGTATACATGTAACAGTTCTGAACTTGCTATCATCAGATGACCCATATTATATATGCTTAAACCAAAGAGTTTCAGCACAGGTTTTATGACAAAATTCTCTTTTGCTCTGTGAACCTTGGTTATAATAGATCATCACAAACCCTTCCAATTTAACCCATTAACTGGCAGTACCCTACCACTGACGAGTAAAATCATCTGGCATTAAACAAAGTAAAATACTAAAGTAGGGCACATCTGGGTGCATTGCCAGCTAATGGGTTAACAAGACACACTGGCTGATAGTTTTGTTAACCCATTAACTGGCAGTACCCTATCACTGACAAGTAAAATCGTCTGGCGTTAGACAGAGTAAAGTACTAAAGTAGGGTGCATCTGGGCACATTGCCAGCTAATGGGTTAAGGATGTTTCGCCTTGATTTTTCACTCCTTTTTGCAGGTTATTCATATAGGGACAAGTGTTGACTCCTAAAGTATTAACATGATACAGAAGTTATATTACCCATTACTTGACCATTGATTGTTTTAACATCCACAGCACCAGGCATTGTTTGACCGTCTAGGAGAAGAAAAATTCAACATTACATTGTACATTGTTGCTGATGGAATATACTGTATTCGTTCAGATATAAATGATAAGCTTACCAGGATAATGATGGATCTGTCCATCAGGATGCACGTCTGGAGTGTGAAAACTTGGATCCCCTTTTTAAGAAAGGTTTATGTTAACTCAGGTGGGATATGCCTTCTGTCCACACATATCTGCAACAAAATGTTTGCAGATACAAATGTACGTAACCGCAAACTTTCGAAAACGGTCTCCAGAATGGAAACTTTTGACAATGCAACAAATCTAGATACATGTGGACACGCTGTAACCGGAACTTTTTGAAAACGATGACGTAAATTGATGAATTTTGAGATTAGAGCATATTCATGTTTTGTGGATATGTGTGGACGGTCGATGAATCCGGATACGTGTGGATGTGTAACTTTTTGAATCTGCAACAAAATGTTTGCGGATACAAACAAATCTGGATATGTGTGGACAGGGCCTCATTAAAACCAAACACTTCTCATCTGACAACATAAAATAACGTTAGAAAAAAGTAAAGCGTTCAAGTGGATTGTGTGGGACTATGGGTTAACAACAGACATGGGATTAAGATCTGTGAAAAAAAGGGATCCTTTAACAGAAGTTACAAACTTACCACGAGTTAACGATAGACCAAGATCTGCAAAAAATAAAAACAGTTAAATGAAAAAAAATTATTAAAGAACATTCAATAAATTGTGATCAAAGTGAAGGTCCACAGTCTGTTAGCACATGTCAGCTTTGTTTACATTTTTTCTATCAAAACAATTGACTTTATCAACGAAGTTGTGGCAACTTCATATATTTTCCTGCTTCCACAGTAAAATAAATGATCAAGGTGTCACAATCAAGCTTTGCAAGAATATACAACCAAGTTAAACTGCTTGTATTATGATCAGGAGGCTCCAATGTACGCATGCGCAGAACGGACTGTACCGCATCTTTAAGTGTTATGGAAATAAGTGAATACTGACCATTGGTTGATGCCAACCTTTTCTCAAGGGAAAGGGGGGTAGTTATAGGGACTGCTATGGGGACGCACCCCAAACATTGTGATTATAAGGTAGGGATAAATACAGGCAAACCTCTAATTAACGAACACCAACAGGAAGGTTGCATAAGTGTTTGTTATTAGAGGTGGCAGTTCATTAAAGGTGTCGGGCTAATTAGAGATGTCCATTAGATGGAGGTAAAGGAATATAATGGAGTGTCGTTTGGCAACTTCAATTAAGCTAATGTTGCATATTAAGGTGTCCACTGGATAATTAGATCTGTTATAAATTAGATCAGTTTGACTAATTAAAGATCATTTGATCAAATGGTATAAATATGTTTTCTTCTTATTGTGTGTAAAATATGTTCAAAAGTTTACTTAAGTATGATATAGTATGTATATATATATACAACAAGGCTGGCAGCAAAACACAATAACTTCATATATAAACAATATATAAAATCAACATAACAAAATATACCTGGTGACACAACCCTCTCGTAATGATAAGGATTCACGCAAACATTATCACACTTTAAGTCAAACGCAAAACGACAGAACTGAACGTGTTTTAGTTCATTCTTATGCAGATCGGGCCAGCGCCATATTCTAGCGTAAATTACATGAGGAAAGCCTTTTCTTCCGGCAACTTGCAAACGGCCATCTAAAGTTCTTTGTATCGAAACGCATTTTGACGGATGACTACCGTTTGTTGTTATGGCTGTAATTAACGACTCTAATTCATCCCGTTTCTCTTTTAATTTCTTGACCAAACTCTCTATAGCTCTCTTGGCAAACGCCTCACTTTCGCCGCCTTGTCGGTGACACATTAAACTATGAACTATGCTCATACAAGCATCTGAACTCGTTGGTGCCAATGCCATATTTTTATGTGCTAATATTTCACCGATTTCTTGCCAAAGTTCGGGTAGGTTATACAGAGTATTTTCCTCAAGTCTCGTAGTTAAATTTCCACGAATTTCATGCTGTAAAAGTATCAAAAATAGCGGCAATAAATTTTCAAGTATAACCACTTGTTACTTTTGCAAGCTTTTTCACAGAAATTCAGAAATCACATCTGTGCTTCCACTTTCAAATACATAATTTTGAAATATGAAAGCTAAATATAGGGAAAATATATTCTTGGGTGATTTGTGACGTGTATTCGTGTCATTTCATCATCTTAATATTTACAATTCAATTTATTTTTGTGGATTTTGTTACTTTGTGTTTAAAACTTGACAAAAAATTGCCGTATTATTGTGAAAATACGCTTTGTGTACATATATACATCGTGTTTGAGTCAAGTTTTCTTTCTTGAAGGTGGTTTACCGTGTGTAGAAGTTTATATAATTTGAAGAAAATTACAGTATAAATATTTAATATGACTTCGGATGTGAGCGAAAACGAAGAGGAATTATACGAAAAAGCGAAGACTCAAGAGGATGACTGCCATGCGGGAAGCCAACTGCTCGAACAGGTATAAATGAAATTATTTAATAAACAGTCATATGTGTGTAATGTGTACGATTTTGTTAAATGTATTTTATTAATATATAATTTATGTTTATATTTAATTGCTACATATGCTGTAAATTAGAATAAAATGTGTTATAATTTATAACAGTGTAGCTAATATTTTAAATTACTATTGTATAAACAAATACTTTATCATTTTTACAAATTAAATACTATATTATGATATAAATAGTATAATATAATTCATATCAGATCGATGTCTAATTAATAATTTCCTGTGGTGTGCGATCACAACAGTTGCACCTTGCCTACACACGTTTTATACCGACTCTGAATGTACATATTTACAAAACTAAGGGACCGTTACACAGGAGGGGACTGGTTGGAAATGAACAATGCTGTAATCAAATATGCATGTCCATAAATTATATGCAACCCCCCCAACAACACAAAATTATTGCATCCCCCCCTAAAATTGTAGCAAAAGTAGCCAAAAGAGGCCAAACATTGTTTGGTCAAAAAGAAGCCAGATTCGGACCTCTGCGAACGCAGTGCTATGTTGAATTATGATTGGTTATGGAATTGGCTGAATTTCATCAATTCTGATTGGGTTGAATTACAACCAGGTTCTTTCTGACAATACAATGACATTACTTGAAAATGTAATCGTTTATAGTACAGTCAATGTTTTATACTTAAAAATCAATAACATTTTCACAAAATTCTTGCAAACTGTGAAGAGGACAAAAAGAAGCCAAAAGATCAAACTTTTTTTTCGTGGCCAAAAGAAAAATAAAGAAGACATATAGGTTGCCAGTCAAAGTACTATGTACTAGATAGTTTGTCTTCATAAATTTGATAGATGATTGTAAGACTATATTATTCAGGAAGGTAATGTCAATGATAGTCTTACTGGTCCAGAGAAGAAGTGTGTCCAACCAGGTGGCCTTAAAGTGATCATCACTGGTTCAATTATTTTTGCTTTGGCAGTCACTGTCGCACTTGTTATTGACATATATACTGGTGAGCATAATGTTGGTCATGGTGTCGTGTCATCAGATTCTGCTCAATGTTCGAAGTTCGGCGAAGATATTTTAAAGAAAGGTGGTTCTGCCGTTGATGCTGCCATAGCAACCACATTGTGTTTGGGTGTCGTCTGTCCTGAGAGTTCTGGCATAGGAGGGTAATTTTAATGATATTTTTGCCAGTTGTCTGGCTAAGCATTGTGCAGAAACATTACTATATAGCCTGTAACTAGAGTCTGAGCAGACCAAGTTGGCTCCATCCCTGCATAATATATATATGATCATGAGGATTGATGATTCTTGATATTTTAGTGGAGGATTTATGCTTGTTCAGTCACCAGAAGGAGATGTGAAAGTGATAGATTTTCGTGAAGTGGCACCTGCTGATTCAACAGAGGATATGTTTGGGAAAGATAAAAAGACTTCACTCACGGTAAAGTTCTGAGAATATATTGCACTCGTCTGTACACTAGCTGTGCAATTCAATGGGGCAAAAGAGTAAAATATTAAGCTGCAATGTGCCCTAATGTGCCCACTTTGTCATTTTACTCTGTCTAACGCCAGACCATTTTACTTGCCAAAGGGAAAGTGTTGGGCCTTAATGGGTTAATAACCATAAGTGTACGTAGACAAGTCAACTAGAAAGAAAAAACAGTCACAACAAAGATATATTTTTAACTGATAAGGATATGGAAATTGGAACCTTCCTGGGGCAAACCAACCTAGCTAGCTCCTAGACCCTGCCCCCTCCTACCAAATATTTTTAAACTTCTGCATCATATATCATATTTTGTGCAGGGTGGTTTGTCAGTTGCTGTTCCTGGCCAAATCCAAGGTCTTGAAGTGGCTCATCAAAAGTTTGGAAAGTAAGATTTCTGTTTTTTTTGGGAAACTGTTTACATCATACTGTGTTATATTTACAGTGTCAATGTATAATGCACCAGTCAGTGAAAAGCCCTGCACCCCCAGACCCGGGAAATAGCAGGGATTTAAATCCACCACAGAACCAAAACAATACTAATTGCCCGCATACCATGGCAATGTTTTTTCTGTCTAAACTCGTCATAAAATCCCCGTACCCCGGGACTGTTTGGAAGGTTATTAAACACAAATATAGCAGGTCAAGAATGAATAACAAAGTACAATACAGTTTAAGCAGTTGCAGCTATACATTTGGTATTAACCCATTTCTTCCTTTCATTTTCAGTAGATTCATCCGCCATCATGTTTCTCCTTGTGTGAACCAAACTTCTCCCCAGTCCCCTTTACATATAAACTGATTAAATGCCATTTTTGACATTATACAAAAATCCCCTCATTAACCACGATAAATTCCCCCACGCTTTTTTTGAACCGCTAAAGTAAGCAAAATCGCCGGACACTGTGGCATAATTCTTCATCAATTCCCTGGTAAAAGCCGTGCTAAACTCGGCTCTTCCCCAGGTCTGGGGGTGCGGAGATTTCCACTGACTGGTGCATAATTATTACAAGTATTTTATCTCCATACTTAATAGACTGAAATGGAAAGAGTTGTTCAATCCAGCCATTAATATTGCCAGGAATGGATTTCACATACATAATACTACTGGTAAATAGAACCATAATTAATTGTTTGTGAATCAAGGCCCACTAGAGACAGTCAGGTGTGGGAGACCTTAGATGTAGCAAAAGGCAGATGGAATAACGTTGGAAAGCTCAATAATGAGATAATTAAGATAGTACTAAGACTAATGCATGGATCAATTATTGCTGTTATCATCCCCGTGATTTGCTGCATTGTCCCAGGGGTTGCCTGGGGGGGGGGATGGTAACAGCAAGAGGTTGAGGCATCTGCAGGCATGTAGGTTGAGGCATCTGCAGTGCAGGCTATGTAAGGAGGATTTACTGTAAAATTTCACTTATTTAGACAGATGGCTGAATAATGAGAATATATCTGATGACCTGAAAAAATTGTCACAGGAATTTTTAGAGTTATTCGAAAAGGTACTGCACGTGATATTGTTAAAAATTGTAATATAACATACGATATAGTCATGTTATAGTTAATATTATTTTGTTATTAATAATTTAATATTTGTTTGAATATATCAATTTGTGGGTTTTCTTATTGTGTTTCCAGAACATTATAAAACGACCCAAGCTTGCAGACACTTTGGAAGTGATTGCAAATCAAGGGTCAGCAGGATTTTACAGCGGTTCTATTGCTGAGAGCATTGTTAAAACAGTAAGATAATATATCTTGTGTACTTTATTACTTGGCCAATGAATTTAACTGACACAGAGTGGAGACAAATGCACAGAAAAAATGAGGAATGAATAGACATGCTAAAACAACAAACTATACACCAAAATACTCCTTGCTGTTCAAAGATTTTAGCGAGATATCGCTTGGTTTGTAACTGTCAGTATTCGCAAGATACAGTAATGCCACCCAAAATGGTGGATTATTTCGCAAGACGTACAGGTATATTCTCGCGTGACTGCAAAAGCCGAATGGTAGTAATTTTTGAGAGTTCTATACACATTGATCCTCTATGTTTTATATATTAATTCAACAATCATTCAAGCTTAGTAACCTTCTAGCATTAATCACATATTAAATGATCCACCCCCACCACTTATATATTCTTTGAAATATGCTTTGCGCAGGATTTGAACTGCAGATTACTGACATGACAGCCTGCATTGTTAACCGCTAGACTACTTGTTCCTTGTTGCAACCCTACTGCAACTTATCCACTTAATCACTCATTCAGACTTGAATTGAACAATTAGTAATAGATAAACTTGATCTTAAACTGAACAATTAGTGATAATTAGCTGTAGTTGAACTTAAACTGACCAATTAGTAATAAGCTGAACCACTACCAATTGTAGGCCAAATATATCTAAACAAATATCTTTGTTTAAAAACGTACTACATTATGGGGTTGCTTTGAAAACAAAAACAATAAACACAAAGAAAAAGAGTCCAATTAAAAGTAGGTGGATCAGTTTTCGAACTCCAATAATGTTTCGTGCAGGATTTGAACCGCAGTTTATTGACATGACAGCCTGCAGTGTTAACCACTAGACGACTTGTTCGTTGTTGCAATCCTATTGCGACTTATTCTACTTAATCATTCACTCAGACTTGAATTGAACAATTAGTAATAAGATAAAGCTGAGAAAATTAGTTAGGCCTAAGATTCCACAAATTGGAATATTAGGACTAAGATATAGTTAGGCCTAAGATTCCACAGATTGGAATCTTAGGACTAAGATATAGTTAGGTCTAAGATTCCACAGACTAATTATAGCTTAATCATAATGATCTATATTGAAAAATTATGACTAATTATAGCTTAATCATAATTTTCCTATATTGAAAAATTATGACTAAGAATAGCTTAATCATAATGATCTATATTGAAAAATTATGACTAAGCATACATTTAATTACCAAATAACCTCAGGCTACATTAATACTTTACGTACTGTAATCATGTTGTATTTATTGCTTTCCTCAGGTTAAAAAGAACAAAGGCATATTAACCTTAGAAGACTTAAAAAACTACACAGTTGAAATCCGTGAACCGTTGTCTTCAGATTACCAAGATTATCGCATATTCACAGCAGGTCCGCCCACTTCAGGAGTTGTACTTCTGTCCGCTCTCAATATTTTAGAAGGATTTAATTTATCTCAAGCTAACAAGAGTGATCCTTTGGTTTATCATTATATTGTTGAGGTAGAGTTTCGTTATTACGTTACCTCAATATTCAGTTCATGCATCAAAACCAACGCCCAAATGACTTAACTTGCCCTGATCAAACTAAGAAACATTTGTTGCGGAAATTAGTTTTCGATGTTTCCTCAAATCAAATGTTTTCCCGGTTTTCGCATCCTTGCTCTTGGAAACATTGTTTTGGAAACAAAAGCAATCGTTATGCCTTTCCTGGTATGCACACTTTAGCGGAACATTTTGAGGAAAGAATGTTTCTTGGTTAAGTTTGCTCACCTTCGGGAACATAGCTAGGAAACGATGTTTACGTAACAATTAATGTTTCCTAATTTTCTCAAACATTAACTCGGTTATGTAACGTGCAATATTAGTATACATTATGTTTTGTAATTCTTTGCAGACGTTGAAATTTGTGTACGCACAACGTAGTCGTTTGGCAGACCCACGTTTTGTACAAATGGCAAATATTACAGATGCTATGTTGAGGTAATCCGGCATTGTGACGTCATTTGAAGACATATAAAAAATAGTATGGAATGTCATGCCAAATATTGACTTCCTAAAATCTTATCGTATTTTGTAGCAAACAAGAGGCAGCCAAATTACGTGACCGTATCAACATTTCCAAAACAGAAACAGATCCAAAGTATTATGGACCATTCTTTGATTCACCTCCAAATAAGGGCACGTCACATATCACTGTTATTGATAGAAAAGGAGGGATTGTGTCTGTCACAAGGTAAGAAACATTGAAAGCTTGAAAATATGTTGGCGCGCTTGCTCTTCAGTCTGCTACTCTAGGTCGAGGGTAGACTTGATGCATGTGCTTGAAAATTCATGTAAGGAGAGTTCTGGTTGGTACTCCCCTGTGCTTTGACGGGTTTTTTTCCGGTGCCCTCCGGTTTTTCTCCCTTACCAAAAACCAACCCTTCCATATTAGCTGTGTTCCGTGGTCTGACATGGGTCATATGCTGTCAGCCAGAGGCACCCTAATAATCTCGTTTCATGCCTTATATAGCACTATAAATGGTCCGTTTGGTTCGAAGCTTTATACTCCGACTGGAATAGTTCTTAATAATGAAATGGATGATTTCTCAAGACCTGGAATTTCAAATTTCTTTGGCGTTGCACCATCAAAGGTAAGATCTCTGGTATAAAACTTCATCTCGTTTAGATTTTAGGAATGGTGTTGTATATATTTCTGGTCACCGATATTAATTCCATATAAGTCCAGAAATGACATCACAATAATTTCGGTGCACCATTTTACGTTAGTGTGATGTTAGGATTGGGATAAAGGTTACGATCAGGGTTAGGATTAGGGTGTGGATTAAGTTAAGATTAGGATTACTATATGTATTTAAATTAAACTTGACCCGTTATATCTATTTAGGCAAACTATATCAAGCCAGGCAAGCGACCGTTATCATCAATATGCCCAGTTATCGCGCTATACAAACCAGTGAGTATTTTATATTGTAAGATATCATTTTGGTTGGACCAATCGAGCTGTGTGAATAAGATTGTACATTATGTACTTTTCAGGATTTGTGTGGTCGTCAGGTGGTATTAGGTGCATCTGGGGGATCTCGGATTACAAGTGCAGTTATTCAAGGTATATACAGCAGTTATCTCTTTGTTCCGATTATCAAAGTCGTAGGTTTACGCCATGAAAAAATATTATAGAAGAAACTATAATGTAGACAAAATGTATATAGACTATATTTCAGAACCATAATCAAGGGAATATGGGGGCGCGATTCTTAAGTCTTCATACGTTTGATCAATTATTTATTTAGTTTTATTCAATAAACTCACATTTGGCCGAAGTCTAGAAGATGCAATAGAGTGGCCTAGATTACATCATCAGCTTTTGCCTATGGTGCTAGAAGTCGAAGGTATATAAGAATTATAACAGGGCAGCAGATGGTGAGCAACTCAGAACCGTTCATACTTATAGGAGCAAGCAGGTTAAACTACATCTCTCAATTCTGTTTTATTGGCCATTAAAGATATTAGATTACTGCATATAAATATAATGAAAAGAATGAACATCTTTTCTCACTCTGATAACTGCCGGTTGACCACAATCTGCTGCACGACAGTGCTTAGTGAAACCCACCTATCACAGTGATCTGACTTGTCTGTAACAATTTTTATCTCCAGGAAATAAGTTTTCTAAACAACTACCGAAAGAAAATATAATTCAGTTCCTGAAAGGCAAAGGTAACAATGTGACCAATGCGACCCTCATCGCCATTGTGAATGGTGCTTCAAAATATGATGGTCATTTATATGGTCATGCTGACAGTAGGAGGGATGGTGGTGGAGCGGTGGTGTATTAACGTTAAACTAACCGTAATTTATACTATGGCATAATTTATACTTTGGGAACTAACCATGAACTAGCCTTCATATGTTACGTAATAACAAGGTGTCTTGAACTAAGTTCGATCGAGTGATGTATCACTGGCACAATGGTCGGGTAGATTCCACTTTAGTGTAATTTATTTATACTGGGTCGTATATTTAATATTTGTATTGTAAATGTCATTATTTGAATTGAAAGTTAGGAATTATAGAGTTTTCGTTTTATACCTTGAATTGAAATTGAAATATATATAACTTAAAAAGTATACGTGTAAAATGCATGTATAGTTTGATCAATTGCTGGTATCTCTGGATGGTAACAATTCCACTATGGAAATAAATTTCAGGTATGTTAATCTTAATTATTATGAAGACTTAGTGTTGTTTTAGTCAACTAGAACTAAAACTAAAACCCTATTTTAGTCATGCCTAAATAAATTAGTCAACTAAAACTAAACTAGAACTAAAGCAATTTTAGAGATAAATACTAAAACAAAACTTGAACTAAAGCAAAATCAACATCAACAACTAAAACTAAACAAGACTAAAATTATTCTGCTGGGAACTAAAACTAAACAGAAACTAAATATTTATAACTGGGACTAAAACTCGAATTTATTCAACAGATTATTTCTTATGTATGAATTATTTTTGAAATATTCGAGATGACGTACTTCGGAAATATCCGTACACGATCGTTCCAATTTAGGAATTTTGAATCTCAAATATAAAATTTCTGATGCCTTTCCCTCACACGAGCATTTGTGTACAATACATACTGAATTTGAACGATAGAAAACTATATAAAACTACAGTAGTTGTTGGCTTAATACTTAACCAAAACAAAACACAGTTCACTGGAACTAAAATTAAAATGAAATTTCTCTTTCAAACCAGAACTAAACTAAAACTAAAATGAAATTCCTGTTGGAAACTAGAACTAAACTAAAACTAAATTCAAATCACCATGCTAAAACAACTCTAATGAAGTCAGAAGTAAGTCGTAGTTTTCACTCAAATCGTAAAATTGGTAAAGGCAATTTCGATAAAACTATAAAATTTTGCTATTAAGTAAAAATGAAACAGTTCAATGACAATGCTAACGACAATATATGTATGACTATTTAATGTTATATAGAATCTAATTTATTACATTAATACTTGAATAGAAGATTTTACACATTATAAAATACAGTTAATTAACACATGCAGTCTTAAGCCACCAAGAGGTTAAACACACTATGATCAGTTTTCAGCTTAAATACACGTCTAATATATATTTTCCAGTCAGTCAATGCAACCATGAAGAACAGTTAAAGTAGTCGCCCTTCAAGTAAACGCGTAGCTATAGTTCTTAATATCTTAGCATTGTTTTTTCTTCTTCCACTGCAATAATACGAATCGTGTTTGTATGTTTTGGTCCAAACTTCCAACCAGAAACCAAGACAACCGAAGCACCGACTTTAAGGAAGCCCATTTCTTTGCCTGCCTTGATAGCGAAATCTACTCGATCCTCTAAATCTGCGAACCAATCTTCTGAATTATGTTTATCGTATATCAAAGGAAAGCAACCTCTGTATAAATGCAGTTGTTTAGCTGCCTGTTCGTCACGAGTGATTGTGATTATAGGACAGCGTGGACGGTACTTCGATAGCAGATGGCCAGTTCTGAAAACAACAAAATAATTTGTCAATTCATGTGATGAAAAGGTTCCTGTTCCTGGGTAATCCTTGCAATACTAATCTCAACCCTAATCCCAATCCTTTTCATTCGTGACGGATGGACGGAGTACCCGCACGAATGGACGGATTGGGCGAATCGAAACACCTACCTAGTATATACCTCATAACTGATTCACGAATCTCTCCATTCGTGTCCAATGGACGGATCCGACGAATATAGAACTATTGGACGGATCTCTTAAGCCTACCTCGGTCCTTACTATAACGCATGGTGATTCACGATTATATCCATTCGTTCGTGACGAATGGACCAATCGAACCATTGGACGAATCTGTCAAACCAAACCATATTCTTACCAATACCCCATGCTGAAATTCACAGATCGTACGGATGGACTATAGATTCGACAGTATTCCTCTAAACCCTGGTACCGAAGGTATTGGACGTTATTTGGGGCCATCTATATGGACAGTCACCCGGCCAAAAGTGTGTCTTATAACATTCAGTCATGGTAGACAATTCTTCGTTGTATCTAAGATACTTACGTTCCAGTGTGTGACATACATATGATAGCAGAACATTTCTGTTTGAAAGAGGCATCAACTGCAGCTATGGCGATTGTTTCAGTCACCGAGGGATTATCCACATAATGACGAATGTCATTGAAAAACTGCCGATGATACATGGCAGCCTCTGCTTCGCAACAGATCTTGTGCATTACCTGCAGGAAAAGAGAGCATTTGAAAGTTATATAATGTCGTGAAGCAGAGTGAGGTTAATCATTGAAAAGTGTGCAATGTCTCGCAGTACGCGTGCACAAGGACAATACATCACAGTCTCTGCCTCACAAGGAGTGGTGAAGGGAAGAACTAGAAGATTATAGAAGTGAAAAATGTCTCGCAATTAAAGTTTGCAATATCCTACGGTGCGCGTGCATAACTTGACCATTAGAAAAGTTATTACGAAGAGGGCGAGGTTAAAACTTAAAATGAAGAGGAGCATTATTACAGAACCGAATAATGTCTTGGGTGAAGAAAAGGTGACCACCTGACCTGACCTGACCTGACCTGACCTGACCTGACCTGACCTGACCTGACCTGACCTGACCTGACCTGACCTGACCAAATTGAGTATTACTTACTTCAACGGCTTTAACTGGATATCTTCCTTTAGCAGTCTCACCAGACAACATGACGCAATCAGCACCATCCAACACAGCATTTGCAACGTCAGATCCTTCGGCGCGAGTTGGACGTGGCTTCTGGATCATACTTTCCAACATCTACGGAGAAGAGAAATAAATGGTAAGAAGACAGACGTCAAGAGAATATCTGGTGCCAAGCTTTTCTAAACAGAGATCCCATGTACGGATTTTCAGTAAGTTACTCTACATTACAGCTGTATCTAACACTAATCCTAACCCTAATCCTATGATAGATACAGACCTGTGTTGAAGGATTTTGTAGATGGAAAATTATTGAGTGTAAATTATATACATTTATTAGACCTAACCAGGAACAGCTGCGAAAAATGCAACTATAGGTCCCTGGCAGGAATCGAACTGCGGCCCTGCGATTCCAGTGCAGCAGGGCCGCAGATTCGATTCCTGCCAGGGACCTATGGTTGCATTTTTCGCAGCTGTTCCTGGTTAGGTCTAATAAATGTATATATATAATTTACACTCAATCATTTTCCATCTACAAAATCCTTCAATTATTATTCAATCGAGTGAGATGCCAACAAAATCTTGATACAGACCTGTGTTGCTATAATAACAGGTTTTCCAATGCGGATACATTTTCCAACCATCATTTTCTGTGCAATGAAGACTTTCTCCGTTGGGATTTCGATACCAAGATCACCCCTGGCTACCATGACACCATCTGCGACTTTAATAATATTATCAAAGTTCTGTACGCCTTCGTGGTTCTCTATCTTTGCGATAATTATGATGTTCTTTCCTCGAGGTCCCATTAATGCTCTGATCATGCGGACGTCGCCGGCTTTACGGATGAATGATGCAAATATCATGTCGATCTAGGTGAATTGTGAAATCATAAATGGTAGCAGGTAATATTGGAACATAATGGAGTGATAGCTAAGGAAGGTGTTTGCGGAACAGTCACTGTGTATGTGCCTTTCATCGATGCGACCGGGGCTTGATTCGTGGAATATGCAATTGTCTGATTACAGTTTTGTTTCAATTGCATGTGAGAAGAGTGCTTCCAGTTTGACTCTAGCAAACACCGCACAATTTCTTCTAGCACTACGGTTTCCTCTTGTAAGAACACTGGATTCTCACTGGAGCTACAGGAAGAACAGTTTAGAACTGATGGAGCCATCCAGTATAGATAACAAGGCAGGCTGACATCACTGGGAGGTTGGAAAGAATATGGTTCTGGATACATATGGAGAAGATCAGTTGAACAGAGAGGCTCTCGAACGACATGTGCTACCCGGTAATAATAATTAGTGAAAAACGTTCTTTAATAATACACAATATGGAAAATGCTAAAGAGATCCAGATGGATTGATCACATTCTCCATCACGATGGAAGGAACGGGAGGTCGTGGGAGAAACAGAATGACATTTCTCTAGACAGATTGAAAGAATAATGTTCTTATGGAAAATTAAAAGACGCTCAAGACAAGGAATGGACGGAAGGCTAATGGACTCAGGCAAGGCTTTTGGTCGAACAACCTCAAAAAGATAAGAAACCTTTTGAGCTAAGGCCCATCGTCTGAAAGTTGAAACCCTGGCCCTGCCATAAGGCTGAGACTACCAAATGATGCGCATTTCTACTCAAAATAACATATGACAGCTTTATGTTTCATTGTTTTGGTGACATATGCTTGCTTTTCAGGTATATGTCTTACCCCATTTTCTACCCCAAATAATATATCAGCTTTATCTTTTTCAGAGACTGCAGGCAGATCAACAATTGCCTCAGGAAGATTGACACCTTTCTTACTTCCTAACTTTCCACTATTTTCGACCACTGTCATAACATAGTCCTCAGCAACCTCGGTCACATGTAATGCGATCAGTCCATCATCCATGAAGATCTTGCTGGATTTCTTCACTGTCTTGCCAAGGTTGGCATAGTCTACATACACCATATCTTTATCACCTTGTTCAAAATCTTCCTTCTTCAGTGAAAGTTTAAATGTCTGTCCTTCAACAAGTTCAACTTCACCAGATGGGCCCTGCCAGGAATAATGAATATGAGGGTATTAATGGAGTCTTTGAATGTCAGCTGTCATTCTAGTCAATTGTCACTTGCTGTCAGTAGGTTATTTTGTAAGATGACAGTTCCAGATTGCTGGTTTATCAACTATCAGTTAAGATATTTTGTCAGTTGTCCTAATAATACAGGAAAATGTCAGTAGTTCAGTTAACCACATTCAGACACTTGTTAAATAAATATAACACAAATGCGTATATTTTGTGTGGGCTTTGGTGGTGCAGTTGTCAGAGCAATTAAGAGCCTTTCACCTGTGATATTGTGGGTTCAATTCCCATCTCCGGACTCAAGACATTCACATGAAAAGAGTGTATCAACCCTTTACCAAATGTCTCCAGGTACTCCGGTTTCCTTCCACAAGGAATGTTGACAGGTTGGGTTGGAATATATTGAAGTAAATTCACAACATGTCTGAAATTGACCACCATCTGCTGCCCTGTAATGCCAATTGAAACCCACCAAAAAATACAAATGAATATATAAACTACATACAGATTTCAATAAGCCAGTCCTTATTTCAGGTCCCTTGGTATCCAGAGCGATGGCGACAGGATGTGGATACTGGTCCTTTGCAGCCTCACGAACGTTTGCAATTGTTTCCTTGTGGTACTGTTATGATGCAAAATCATTATTACGTAAGAATCACCAAGATGTCTATTAAATTTGTGGAGGATGCAGGCTCATCTGCCAGTCAGAGTGTATATTTTCAGATATTATGCAGAATGAAATGCTAAATGTACCTTTGCCGTTTACTAGGCTGACAAAATTGACCTACCACATGAGTTCCATGCGAAAAGTTCATTCTTGCGATATTCATACCAGCATCGATAAGTTGCTTTAACGTATTAACATCGCGGCTAACAGGCCCTGAAAAAAATTTGACAAAGGATTTATTGCGATTGGGATTCAATTACTGAGGATAAAGCAATTCGCAAATTTCCTTCATGGAAATTTAAAGGAAGTTTCAATTTTGAAAATGGAAACACAATAAGAAAGGTGGGGACACCACAACAGTTTAACAATTTCTGTGGGCCCTAAAATATGAAAGAACTTAACAAATTACACAAACATAAAAATGTAATAATAACAGCATATTATTCATGGCTGTATAAGTCTGTGCCACTTGTTGCACTTCATAAACGTTTTTAACAGCGTCAGTAATATTCAAGCATGACACTGGAGTTATTATGTATACCCCAGACCCTGCCTTGGTCAACAGGTGTTCCCAGCCCATGACCAGTCCTGCTTAGCATGGACCTTCCAACCAGATCAAGCTGTATCCATCACCAACTAGGCCATTAATTTATATAACACTTACCTATTGTACATATTATACTTGTTTGCCTTATAGCACCTGGGTTAACATCAATATTTAGGCTACACAGATATTCGAGAAATGTGGTGCTTTGATCAGACTGCCATTGTTGTTCTCGGACATCTATGTCCATTGCATATTCTGATTGTCTCCGTTTCGAGGACATGACTAGCATAAAATTAAAATATATATCATTTCATATTTTTGTAGGGGCGGGCAGGAGACAAGAATTTAACAATTTGTTCAGCGCATTAGCACACATTGTGGCTTAATTGGTTACTAGTTATAATTAAGCCTTCAAAACTATCAACTGCAGAATTTGCCCAAAATAGCAAACACTAATAAATGTAAACAATGTTTTGGCTGCAATATTTTAATATATTTTATCACTTTTATATTAGATCTTTCACATAAATACTGTAACAAAACACAAATACAACAGCACATTACAGTTTCCTAGCATTTATAATGAAAATAGACTTGAGTAACCAGTGTAAATTAACTAAATTTACCAAGCAGACAATATTTTATTTACCTTTTATACAACCAGTCTCTGACATAATAAATTATACAAGTGTATTTATATACGCATATCTGTACTTTATTATGCTGTAGGTACACATTTACAGGTACATAATAAGTGCAAAAAAAATAGAAATTATCTTACCTTCTTTGCAAGATATCAAAGTATTAAAAACGATGTTTTCTTATATAAATTTAGCATAAAAACTTGATATATAAATTCCACTTTATTCAGCTGTGGAGCTTTCAGATTCATTTCCGGTTTTCCCCGGTGTTCGTGTTTCCTACCGTCGTTTGCGTTTCCTACCGTCGTTTGCATCTAAGGATGAACAGTCGCAGATAAAAGCATCTACTATTATTCTCATGTGAAACTGGATCGGTTTTTCGCGCGAAGTTTTCTCGCTAGCCAATCACATTGCCGATATTTGTTTTTCGCTTCACGCGAACGAACTAGCCTAGTGGAAAACTAAAAGAACAAAATGTTCAAACCTTTCTTTTAAAACTTTCTTTTACTATATAATAACGGCATCTTACGCATAGATAGATAAATATACATTTATTAAAATTAATCATTGCAGCTTAAAGCTGGGCTGAATTAGGTCTGTTGATATTTTAATGTCTCTAAAATGTTTGGAACTAGGAACTACTAATACATTATTTAAAAAAACTAATTTAGTTATAGACGACTATACAGTATACTGTTCTTGAATCTGTTAGGTTTGACCGGGAGGTGATTGAAAGAATCGTTTTCGTCTTGTGCAGATGCTACTGCTATTTCGAAGTGGCAATAATCTATGCAACTTATGATTTCTATTGTCAACAATTTGTTGAAACAAAAGGTCACTTGTCGCCTGTCTTCTTTCATGCAGGGTTGTCATTTAAGGTCTGAGTGTAAGAAAAATGTGGGTGTATTATACGTAGTGCACGCTTTTGAAGTCTTTCCAGGACTTCCGACAAGTATTGAGGTAGAGCGTTGTGGAAGACAGGGCTTGCGTATTCAGCGTCGGGCCGAATTCAAGTTTTACAAAGCACATAGCTCTTGCATTCTTTCTTTCTTTCTTTCTAGAATGGCTTGCATCGCTGCATGCATCATGCATGTGCTGGTCACATGCACCGGTAACCTCACTCACCGTTATTGCACTAAACTATATACTGTATGGGCAAGCTTTATATGTTACCATATAAGTGACTGGGATTTTCCTCTCAACCATATTTACCCTATGCTATTGAGTATAGGTGGGTCTCACTAAGCACTTTCACCTTCATGCTCCCCCAGAAAATTTTGAAATGTAGAGTCTCTGAAACGCCATTTTATGTACTTTGGGGGAAGATTTTATAGAATTCTGATGGTCAAAAAATATTGTATATTATATTGGCAAATTTTTCAAATTGCCTAAACTGGTCTTTTTGTTCTTACTCAACATGACTTACATGCATTTTTGCCCGCCCAACATGGCAAAATTTGCCCCACAAAATTGCAATAGTTACGCCCATGAGTAGAGGGTCATGTCCCCAAATATAATTTCTACTGTTATGTGGTTGCTGTGTTCTGTGATGTATCCAACTCCTGCAGAGGTTATCTAATGCCCATTTTCTGTAGTCGTGCACGACGGATAACCCTGCTGTTTCCCCCCCCAAGGCAAACCCAGCTTGGTAAATTCCGATTATAATTAAAACATAACAAAATGTTAAAATGTTAAAATACTAAAACGTTTAAAATACTAATTTCTAAAAACCCTTTCGACACTCGTTGAATATTATTAATTGGCAGTTGTTTACTAGTTTCGTCGTTAGACCTCTTCAGAATCCGCCTTCAGAATCCGCGAAATTTCAATAAATTCCGATTAACCTGCAACATTTACCGTTAAATTTGTAAATTATATGCAATAATAGTATTGTTATCTGAGAGTTATAGTCTATAGAGCTATAAGTTTGGTAATCCATTCCGGAGAAGTTTCTCGATACATGTGTCCATATCCCTTTCTTCAACGACTTAATTTCTATTAATTTCCCAATCACAATTGTCATGCTAATGAACTGCTTGTTCGAATGTAGGCGTCGCTCATGATTTCGTGGTATGTGATCTATTTGAGTTTTGATGGGAAAAGCACAGTACTTGCCAGTTTGTTGTTGAAGGCAGAGCAATATAGTCAGCTGTATTCAGAAGTGACCTACGACCTACGTACAGAGACAAGTCCTCGGACACGTGGCCACTCACCTTCAATAAAACTAAGGTCAGTCCATTTATATGTATTCCTAGATTGGTATCAAGACAAAATTTTGTATTGTATAGAATTTTTCTAGAGTGGCCAAAACGGCGACAAACTGCGTACTTTGGTTTGTTAAACATTTTAATAAGCAATCCTCGAATGTTAACATTAATTGAAGTATAATGTATCAATTTGGTTGAAAATAACAAATTAAATAGCTCATGTAAAGAGTAAAATGGTTTTCGTGTGTATATGATTATGTATGCACGGAATCTTCCCAAAATGGTTCGATTCCATTCTTCTCACTCAGTTATAGTTTAGATTAGGTTCCTCCTGTGTAGGAACACTAGACCAAGGGATACCTCTTACTGGACCTCTTGAAGGAACAGTTTAGAACTGATAGAGGTATCCAGTATAGATGAAGTTAGTTTAGTTAAAAATTTATGACCGCCATGCGATCCATACACCGCCAGCATAGATATTATGTTCTCACACCACCATCATCTTTCAAAACTACTATGAATTGTATGAGTACCAGCACAAAAAATAATAATGTATGTTAGAATTGGCACAGTTCAGAGGCTGATGAAAATAACTTCTCTCCCGCATTCCAACCCTGTTGACTGTGCCTGTGGTATGTTCAGTTGATAGTGCAAAACACAAGGATAGCATTTTAACGTTTTGAGCGAAAGCCCTTTCACTTTGTCATGCATAGAAGGAGTACTAAAATACAAGCCATGACAAGGACCGAATTCAAACGTTTCGAGTGGAGGCCCTTTCTGGCTTTGTCAGAGATGCCCTACTGGCTACTAACACTCCTGACAAAAGGCCTTCTCGAAACGTTGAAACGATTTGTTAAAAATTTCTCAGATTAACGAGCTTGCATAAACATTACCTTAACTGAAGGTCGTGAATTCGATATTTTGATATTTTCAAACAGAGTCTCTCTTGTATCAGCACGTTTGAGTTATTAAATTAAAGCATAAGAAACTCTGGATTTAGAAACACAGCGATGTTCCGAGCGAACGCCCGTACCTAATGGTAAAACTTCATTTCCGGCAATGATTGAAAAAGGACAATTGTTAAAATTAGATTATTAAAATTCCGTTATCGTCATATCGATATGAAGATATTTTCCCCTCCTATCGTTTTTATTCCAATAGGGCAACAACGGGTGTCTGCAATGCTATTTTTCGATATTCAAGTTTACTTTACACGACTTCTATAAGGTCAGTCAACAAAGTCCTCAGCCACCTTTTAGGATATATTGGTCCTACTCTTCATGATTTACAGTACATGTGATTATCAATATTGGTTTTAACTCAAATTTATGTTGACAGTAAGCGGGTTTCACTGAGATAATAGCGAGCTTAAGCAAGCGACGTTTTTGTCAACACGTACGTCACCCGAAAATTGGTATATCTAATTTTGGCGGCATTTTGCATCATAGCGCTAGTGTAAAGAAGCAAAAAACTTTAAAAATCTTATGTTTTGTCATATGTGTTGAAGATTACCACAAACTGATACAAACACAATTTTTAATCCCCTCGGCAATCTGACGTCCGTGTTGACAAAAAAACGCTCGCCATTGTCATTGTCACGCGCAGGTTCCAGTGTAAGGTATCTTAACAGCCAAGATGTATACCCGTGTGAACAAAAATATAGGAAGAGCTTCGAGGTTTCAAGCGAAAACCCTTCGTCTTAATTATTCGTCTGGAAGTTAGTAGTTTTCAGGCAGTTCCATTCCTTAACAAAGACATCTTTGGGTGTCACTAAGCACCATTTTGGTCAACCGACAGTTATCAGAGTGAGAAAATAATGTCCACTGATCTTTTTTCATTATTTGTACTAGTCTTGTATTTAGTGGCAAATAAATAAGATTAATGAATTTCTAGTTAATCAGGGTAGCTTCGTAAGCACTCAATTGTGCTGTTATCAATGAAGGCCCTAAAACTACTAAAGTGAATCCATTTAATTTGCTTACTCTGTTAATAAGTGTCAACGGTTTCCTGATTTTAAGCGGGGCAATACATGCAGCACCTGGGGCCGGTTGTAAGAAGCCCGTTTAGCCTATCCCGGTGGATAAATCGAAAATATCGATCAAGTCTATACATTCATCAAACAACCAAGCTAAAATATTTCAAATTGAATAGAACATTATGTTTGCAACTGCACATTAGGTGCGTAATATTCTCAAAATGTGTGAAAGGGTTTTTTAATCTTGGCTTATCCACCGTTTAAGCTAAACGGCCTTCGTACAACCGGCCCCTGGTGGACAACTCTAAAATGAAATACTGTTATCGGAGTGACAAAATTTGCTTCACTATATATATGTATTGACCTTTTCGTTTGTGGCGAAGACTTGTAATGAAACGTTTAGCATCACTTGCTTGCTGGTCAAATGTATTGATACCTATGGGACCATGTGTAACACCATATAAAACACTTAACTGAACCCCACATATTATAGTTATGGTGACAGCAAAATATCTCGGGCATGGCACGCATGGCGTACGTGACTGGCAGGCAAATGATGCCTTTTTTACTCGCATAGAAATAGTCGTATTGTATCAATACAAAAGCTCTCGGCTCTATTATTTCTTCAATTACCATCTCAACAACTTGATTGCTTTATTAAAGAAAACTTTGACCCCAAAATTTTTCAACCCTTTTTAAGTCATCCAGACACTCAAAGTCAAATGGTGAATGTTCTTGTCGTTTGGAGTCGATTCCAAAGCCCACAACGTGATTACTTTTTAATTACCTCTAAAGAACTGCATAGACAGGGTTCGTGGCGGTCTTTGAAATTCTTCAAAGTCTTTAAATTTGAAAGCAGCATTGTAATGTAGGTTTTATTACTTAAGGTCTTTGAAAAGTCTTTGAGAATACGATCCCTGATTAAAGAACCTTTAATCCCCCAAAAAACATTTTCAAACCTTTCTATGTCCCTCAGACAATCTCGACAGCAAAATATGGCATGACTGGAGACCGAATGGTTGAAGGGAATATAGCTATTAATGTTATATATGCAAAAGAAATATTTCGTGTAAAAGAATGTAATTAATAGACTCTCAGGCGACCACTGCCGCTAATGTCTCCTCGCGTTCCGGCTCATTAGAAAATTCTTCGTTGAGTGTTATTGTGAAAATGATTATTTTTGGCAACGCCTTCGAAATATTTCTATATATATACAGTATGTAATTAATTTTTTGATCTCTTTCACAATCACGAAAAGATTAATTTAGATTGTTTCTCCATATTTCTGCGGTTTTGATTTGAATAAAGGTTGTATAAAACAGTGATTCTACCTTTGTCTACAAGACTACAGTTATGTCTTACATGTACTAAGATGTATGAAATTAAAATGTATGAAAAAAATATTCTTATACAATGACAATGTCTAAGCAGGGGCGTCTTATTGCTAGGCGGTACCGCTAAATATCCAGTTTCTGATTTTTCCAAACCGGTTTTATGGTTTCGTCTTTATTGGAAAACCGAATGACCAGACATGGGTTGGTATATGGTGGCAGCCGGAGCCAGAGGTCCCTTGTAATTGAGCACTCAGCGGCAAGAACAGATTATTAGCACCCGTTACGTCCGTTACATACATACATTATTCAGTTCACTCCCCATTGGGGCTTTTCAGTGACCGAGTACATCGAGTATCTCGCTTACCTATATTACGTACTTAGCCTACACTATCTATTTTACAACAACTGTAAAATTACTTTCCTAATCTGTATATCCTAACCCACCCAGTCAACTTTCCCTGTGGGAGGAAACCGGAGTGCCTGGAGAAAACCCACGACTTTCGGCAGAGCGTTGACTTACTCTTTTCACATGAGTGTGATGAGTAAAGTCGCCAGCGAGAATCGAACTCAAGACTCAGAGGTGAAAGGCGCTTGTTCTGACGACTGCGCCACCGAAGCCCCCGTTAAGGGTGGCACGTTGTCTGAGTTAAGCCTGCTATACAGCAGGTCGAGGGCAGGGATTTGCTTGGTTGGTAACGTCCCCGTGCTTGATAAACTCATGTGAGTTGAGATTGGTTGGTTCTCTCCTGTGCTTCGAGGGTTTTTCTGCGGTTTTCCTCCGTCAAAAAATTAACCCTAAGGGATTAACGTTAACTAACTAACACTCGGAGACCTTTGTCAATTGGGTTGTAAAACCTGTTAAGGCTTTCCGTCCACCTCAGAGTGGTAAACACAATAAACTAAACTAAAAACTACGTAACTCACAAACTTCAAATATTGCTATCCTTACTTTAAAGGGCATAACACCAAGTCGTTTGTCTACGTTTGATCAAAATGGATAAAAATGTAGAGGCTGTGACGGTGTCCAAAAGACGCACTGGTGATGAACATAGAACTGGAGTGTTTGGTTATTTTGGATGCAACCCATTTTTTCTTCAATGGATGAATTCTCCCTGGGTCTTTTTGCTCTTAATTGTTCTTGCAATGGTTGGCAATAGTAAGTAATAACTAAGTAATAACTAGTATCTTAAATGTGCATGTGGGTCTGCAATGTAGGCAGTATTCCAAAATAAGCTGTTGTGGTTTGTGTCCAAACTACCTGAAAAATTCTTCAGCTTTTTTCTTTTTCAAGTATTTCCGACCTAAACCTCAATAGTATATTATAAATATGCCACTGTACCCCAGATTATATTACCGAACAGCGATTTATTGAACAATTGCTTTTTGTGTTCAGAACAACCCTCTGTCCAGTTGGAGGAGGTCTTCAGAACAGCTGTATGTTGACTCCACGCACACCCTAACATGCAACTCATTAGCTAAGTACAAACTATTGTGTCTTTATTCCCCTCAAGCTTGTGCTATAATTGGCGTGTTGGCGACAGTCTTGCCGCACATCGAGAAAAGGTTTAATTTATCCAGTTTTGATTCTGGGATGATTGCGGCTGCCAATGATGTTCCAGCGGTCATTCTTGCTCTCTTTGTCGCACACTGGGGTCATTTTAGTAACAAGGTCCGCTGGATTGGCATTGGAGGCATTATTACAGGTACGACTAAATACTACACTCGAAAAAATATCAGTAAAAATGTCTAACTACTGTTGCTAGTGTTGCTGTTGATGTTGTTGCTGTTGTTTTTGTTGCTTGTACTATTATTGTTGTAGCTGTTGGTTTTACTGTTGGTTTTGCTGTCGTTTGTTGTTGCTGCTGCTGTTGTATAAACTTTGAACCATGTTTATTTTAGGTGTTGGCCTATTCATAAATACAATACCTCATTACATCATTGACAAGTACGAACCGGCATTACCTGAGAACATACTGTGTGGTGTGTTCATACCCCCCGGCCTTGCACCAGTTATGAACACTACAGCTGGTAATGGCACTGGTAATGGTACTGGTGGTGGACTAACAACACCATGTGAGGCCGAAGGCGAAATAGCTGAACGGTATGTAAACTGTAACACTGTCTCCAGTGCAATAAATATTTTCTACCAAGATCTGCTGAAGTGCTGTGTGGAATAACTGTTAATGCTGGATGACGCTACGAGTGGCTTCACACCGGACAAGCTGAAAAATTGCTTGACCGCGTTGGGAATCCGCAACCTTTGGGTTCTAGTCCGATGCTCCAACATCCGACTTGAACCGACTTGACCTCGTAGTTCAGTTGGTAGAGCATTGGATTAGCAAATCACTCGGAATAGCGTCGTCTAATGTACTTGACCGACGAGTTCTAATCCCACAATCAATTGCTGATGTTTTTCTGGTGTAAAACATTACAGGTATCATCTTGCCATTATATTGATTGGTCAGTTTATCTCTGGTGTTGGTACAATCCCGCTGTTTGCTTTTCCTCCTGCGATATTCCGAGAAACAATGAAAGCAAAACATGTGCCGATGGCTCTGGCATTCTGGCAGGTCTCCGTGTTCCTTGGACCTATGATTGCTTTTGCTTATTCCGAGCCGCTCTTGGAAACCTGGGTGGATATCACTGAGGTAATGGCGATGGTTGTCTTGAATTATTACCTTTTCCAGGGGTCGGTTGTTCAAAGCACGATTAGCGCTAACCCTGGGTTAAAATTAACCCACTGTTTTGGTTTATGCATTTCTGCACGTCTGTTTATTTCAAAACTTCTGATAATAAAACTTCAATTTTGAAAAATATTTCCAAGTTTATCAAAGAAGCGGTTGGGAAGTTTGCTTTGAATTTTACGTTAACCCAAGATTAAGCTAACCAGCTTTCGAACAACCGACCCCAGGAGGCTATGTTTTTACCTGGGTTTGTTTGTCTGTTTGTATTAGCACGATAACTAAAAAATATCAAACATTTTAATACGAAAATTTGTGCCGCTAACGGCCATAGGCCAAGGACATACCAATTAACTTTGGGTTCAATTTGGATAAAAACTGGATGAGAAACTTACAAACGTAACTTGTCTTGCTTATCCACGGTCAATACTAGAAGGAATTTTTAGAGAGCGAGACAGACAACCCTGGGGTGGGTTGGGAGAGGGCGGTCGTATATATACTTTAATTAATCCTATAATAGATTCCTGTATTTTCTAAAATTTGTCGATATGTGGTAGGATTGCACAGTTTAGCAGCACTTTTTAGTAGTTAACGACTTCTTTTCAGCCCTAAATAGTCCTTGAATTTCCTGATACATGACATCCTTAAATTCTTCTTGATTTGTACGAACCTTGATTTGACGTGAGGACAAAACTCTTCTCCAAACAGTGTCCACAAGCAGGAAAAGTTCGTACAAAACTTGAGTGCTTGAATTTGGAAACAAAAATTCAAGACCTTGAAAGTGCTTGAATTTATAAAAGGTGCTTCAAAGTCCTTGAATCCTTCTTCCTTAAGTTGTTGGATACTGTATTTACGATTGTACACTCTTGCACGCTGTTGACTCTTTGAAATTCATTAAAGTTACAATTTGAACAGTTTAACAGCACTTTTTACCGACTTCTAACGCCTTCTTTTCAGCCCTAAATAGTCCTTGAATTTCCTGATACATGGCCTGGAAAGTCCTTAAAAAGTCCTTGAATTCCATTCTTCCTGACCTGTACGAACCCTGAGGAAAGCTAATCATGTTTCGTCAACTGTTTCCATTTAGCCTAAAGGATTGTTTCTAACTCCGCAAGACCCACGCTGGATCAGTGCGTGGTGGTTAGGTTTCCTTGGCCCGGCTGCCCTGTGCTTTCTGGTAGGAGTGATCACTATAGGCATGCCTGAGCATATCAACAGCCAGCTAGATGACACTGAACTCGAAGAAATCAAAAGAGTTGATGATAAAGACCGAAAACTGACGCTGAAAGAAAAAATGCTCGAGATGCCAAAAATCCTGGGAGAGCTATTGACAAATTGGACATTTGTCTTTAATAGTTTGGCTTTCAATTCGACATTGATGTTTGCTGAGGGAATTGCGCCATTTATTGCCAAGATTTTGATACTACGGTTTGGTGTCGAGATCCAAGATGTTGGGAAAACATTGAATATAGCTATTGTGCCACCACTCGTTCGTAAGTTTCTCGATTTTTCATATTTTAAAGGCAATGTTACAACACAATGTTTTGCTGCAACGCAATTTTGGACACAGAGAGATGTTAGGTAAAAGTGTCTATTCTCAGAGAAATTGTGAGCATGAATTAAGTTGTACTTTGCCGTTATATTCCTTGCTAAACATGACCAGAAGGCAACAAAGAAATAAATGAGAATGATATATTGGTGAAGTGATGCTGGCCTTGTTCACTGTTTTTCTGTGCGTGTATTTCCATATAACATGGCTCTGTGCAGAAATTGCCAAGGACGGAGCGAAGCATCTGGAGTGGGGGGGGGGGGGGGATGAAAGAAATTTACCTGAAATTTGAACTTCAATGTTAAAATTTAGCTGAAGTGTAATGATTGTGATAGACCTTTCTCTGATTGATTATCGTTGTAATACTGAGTTGTTAAAAAGATAGGGAGGTGTGGGGGTCCTCCCCCAGAAGATTTTTATGTTTCTGAAGCTCCAGAACCGCATTTCTGGCGTTTTCTGAAGCGAATTTGCAAACGAATTTTGTCCAAATTGACTGTATTTTGCACAAAATTTCAGTTATGTGGAAGTTTTTAAAGAGATCAGATTATTCTAGTTATCACTTTACAAAATATACGACTTTATCACCCAAATTTTACTTGAAAATGTCAAAATTTTACTTTGAATTTTACCTGATTAATTTTTACCTTTTACAGTTGGGGGGAGGGGGTGTTACACCTATCAGTTCTAAACTGTTCTCCCTAGAGGTCTAGTAAGGGGTATCTCTTATTGATCCAGTGTTACCACAGGAGGAAATCTAAATTAAACTAACTTTATTCACACTGGATAGCTCTAACAGTTCTAAACTGTTCTCCCTAGAAGTCCAGTAAGGGGTATCTCTTATTATTCCAGTGTTACTACAGGAGGAAACCTTAACTAACTTTATTTACACATGATAGCTCTTACTATCAGTCCAAACAGTTCTTCCTAGAGGTCCAGTAGGTGTCACTGTTATTGTTCTAGTGTTACAGAATGTATGTCTGAATGTCAACCAAGAAGAGAAAACCTTTTATATCTTTAGTTTTATCTTTGATTGTATAGTTGGCGTTGTATTGAGCATTATTTTGCTAAGAATTATTAAGATTGAAAATTCGGGGAAAAAATCGGCGTTAATCTGTTTCCTGCTACATTTTGGTGGTGTGTTCCCTCCTCTCTCGTGCTTGCTATCTGGTTGTGATAACGTGAATTTACCTGGCCATTCCGTCCCATATGGAGTAAGGTACGGTATAAAATAAATGCGGTTAGCGCGCTGCCCCTGACAGCTGAATTAAACACATAAGCATGAACAAGAAGTCAAGAACTACTCCAGTAGAAGAATTTACAATTGATTGTGTTTCTAAAATCTTATCGTTTAGGACCCGAATTGGAGATACCTTCCATCTAAATAAAACATTCCCAGATATCCCTGGTTATCCACTTGGATCAACATGTAACGCCAATTGTAGCTGTGGTTTGGGGCTGGCAGTTCCACTTTGTGGGACTGATGACGTCACTTATCTGAATCCTTGCTTTGCTGGCTGTAAACTTCCAAGTTTTACAGAAGACCTAGTGCGTGGCATATATAGATCGTCATTAATATTTTGTTCGTAAATAAAGTAGTTCGGTGCATGTTTCCTTCTGCAGTAAGACTGTACCATTAAGGGTCAACCCAGAACTAATAGAGCTATCGAGTATAAATATAGTAGTTTAGTTTAGATTCTCTGCTGTAGAAACACTCATCATTAAGGGACACTCCTCACTGCACCTCTAGGGAGAACAGTTCAGAACTGATAGTCGTGATAGAGCTATCCACTGTAGTTACTGTAGTTTAGTATAGGTTTCCTCCTTTGAAAAAAATTGTACTGGACGGGTCTTTTAGTTCTAAACGCTCCATAGCTTGAATGTGAGAAAACGGAGTACCCGGAGAAAACCTGCACTGGAAACACATGCGACTAAAACGGAAATATAATAAGGGAATTACAGGAATCGAACCCTGATCACAGAGGTGAAAGGTACATGCAATAACCACTGTCCCACCAACACTCCTCATTGGGGGAGGCTTACGAGAAAGGGAGGTGCTTTTTTAAGAGGGGGCCTTAACAGAGGATTTACTGCTATTTTTGTTTTCTAGACGTTTACTAATTGTTCATGCATTCCGTCTGAAGATGGTTATGGCGGCAAAGGAAAAATCGGATTCTGTGAAGCTGATTGTAAGAACTGGTTGGCATTTCTCGCGATGATCAGCTTGTTTGCATTGGTAACCTTTACTCAACTAGCTCCATCGAAAGTTGTTGTTATGAGGTAAGACCATGGGTTAGACGAGGAGAAAGAAACATGGGTAGGAGATGCGGTTACCGCGCTGTCGCCTACACGCACAAGTTGTACGTGTTCGCACTGCTTGTTCCCAGCTTGTTGACAAGTTGTCAACGGCTTGTTGACAACTTGCTAGACGGTTGTTGACTCAACAGACTTGTTACAGGTTGTCCCAACGACTTGTTATCGTCCTGCAATTCAACAACTTGTTAAAACAAGTTGTGAGTGACAACCTTGTAGCAACTTGATAAAATGACAACATTGTTACAACTTGTTGACAAGCTTGCTACGAATCTGTTCCGAACACATATTGTTGATTGTTGACAAGATGTGAGATTTTTACGTGTGTACCACTGAGTTAAGCCCGTTCTCACTAGGCGAATTTGTTCGCGCAAAGCGAAAAATAAATTTCGGCAACGTGATTGGCTAGCGAAAAAGTAGAAAGCGATCCTACTTTTTCGCGGCGAATTTTTTCGCTAACCAATCACGTTGCCGGATTTATATTTCGCTTCGCATCGCGCGAACAAATTCGCCGGCGTTAACGCCTGCCGCTGTAGGTCGACGCTACGGTATTTACTTAGGTTGGGTAACTTCCCCGGTACTTGAAAATTCATGTTGGTTGGTTCTCTTCTGTGCTTCGAGCTAGGTTTTTCTCCCGGGTTCTTTGGTTTTCTTCCCTCGCCAAAAACTAAACCTATGGTTCGTACAAAACTTGAAAGTCCTTGAATTCGTCTTGCTTTTGTTTTTGGACACTGTAGTACCTGAAATTTGTAGGTATGTTTAACAGCACTTTTTACCGACTTCTAACGCCTTCTTCTCAGCCCTAAATAGTCCTGGAGGAGTCCTTGTATATGGCCTGGAAAGTCCTTAAAAAGTCCTTGAGTTTTATTCTTCCTGACTTGTACGAACCCTGTAAACCTTAGGCAGTTGTCGATACGTGTATCATGATAGTATAATCTGACTGAATAATAAATTCAGAACCTCTTATATATCCTGAAATTCTAAGCTGTTCATGCATGTTATTTTTTATGTAGAGCCGTAAAAGCAGAACACTTGTCGTTTGCCTTTGCTCTACATTATCTTTCAAACAAACTTTTGGCCAACATCCCTGGCCCTATCCTGTTTGGCCATGTGGTCGATCTCAGTTGTGATATCTGGCAGAAAGTCTGTGATAAAACTGGTTATTGTATGATCTACGATATGGATGCTATGATGGAACAGGCTGCGATTGTCGTTGGAAGTCTGTGTGGTAGGTTAAACACAGATTACTTACCAGTAGAGTAAACGTTATTGCTAGCAAAGTGTACATTATACACAAATTTTAGGCAAGTTATGATGCGGAAACATTGTTTCCTAGCTGTGTGTCCCGAATGTGGACAGGAAACATTGTTTCTTTTGCCATGTTCCCCCAATGTGGAACCAAGAAACATTCCCAGCCATGTTTTCCCAAGTTGTACAGGCCTGCCGTAGACTACAGGTTATAATGTAGAATAAACGTTTTTAAATGCTAATTTGCATATTGTCTCTTGGGAGCAAAAGCGAAATAGCAATATGCAAATTAGGTGATTTTTTTAAAATGATAGAACAAATTTTCCACCCACTAACTCAAAATAACTCCTGGGTTTTTTTCGTTTATTCTACATTATAAATACCCAAACAATCTATATTAATCAAAAACAATTTGTCCAGTTTTTTTATACACCCTGTATAGTTACAAGGTTGTTACTGCAGCAAGCTGGTATCAGGTTGTGTTTGCACTGCTTGTGTTGTTCCAAACTTGTTAACAAGTTGTTACTGGCAACCTTGTAGCAATAATAACAGCATTGTTACAACTTGTTGAATAGGCTTTCTACAAATCTGTTGCGAACACATCTTGTCAACAAGTTGCGAAATTTTGACGTGTGTGTACTCTAGCCTTGTCATGCGTATATGGGGTATTTTTGTCTAGGAATTGGACTGGTGTGTTATTTCATCACGTGGCTCGTATACAAGGAAGCTGAACCACCAGTTGTGAAGAGGGATTTAGAGCTTAATAACCCAGGTTATCAGAGTGGTATGGAGAAAAATGGCATTGATACCCAACTGTAATCATGGTAAACTGAAAAGGTACATTGCTGCATGTTCTAACCAGAGATTAAAGACATATCTTTAACACTGTGTCCTAACCTCACACTCAAGTTACTGTCATTCTAAATTTATCTCTATTTTTGTAGGAACAACATGTGAGAGCAATATATCTGCAATGAAAATATGTTCAGTTTTTTATTAATCCGTAAGATTATATGTTTTTAATGTAAGAACTTTAATTGTAGCCTGAAGACGGACAGTAAAACTGTCCGAAACGTTGCTAGTAAAATAATTTATACCTTTGAACAATCCTTGAATAAGCGATTTTGATTAATAAAAAACTATTATGAACAAGGGTGAAAGTTTTAGAAAAAGGATTAAAATATATTCATGTACTAAGGAAACTTGAATGGTATAGCGTAGTGTGTGAACAGCTTAATGTAGTGTTTTAAAACACATCAATACATGTAATGATACTCCAGGGATTACAGGTCAAACTACCTGAAAATATAAGAACTTCGAGCGAAGAATTCTTCCAGACGCTTCTGTAATACCTAAATAATGTCCAGTGGTCTTCAGTGTAGCTGTAAGCTATAGTATATTTTACATTTGTCAACGTTTTTTTCATATATATACATATACAGTGTCACGCATAAAGAAATTTCAATTATCAGTTTGATGTGTCGCACTGTAGTATCTGTGTGTGTCTTTATTAACCATCGTGGCTATTTAGAATGCCAAACACTTTCCCCTTGACGAGTGAAATCATCTGTCATTAGGCAAAGTAACAACAAATAAGGGTGCATTGCCGCTTGATGGGTTAAGTTAGTTGCCATTTATTTATTTTATTTTACTTGCTTTGCCATATTTAAACAACACATCACAATACAATACAATACAACACAGACATCGACATACACAACACAACTGGCAGGGCAACCGCAACAGCTTACGCCAATTACTGCGGTCCCACATTAACACGAAGTATTAAATTACAAACTTAAGATACGTCTGCACATTGCGACCCTCGATCGATCTTAATTATGGCGAGTTAGAATTATCAGTAACTTTTATTACACCTATATCGTATTTATCGGCGTAGGATTCAGCAAATATTTAATCAATGATATTTCATTTTTAAGAATGTATAAATATTATAAATAACAAAGTTTACATACAATATTGTACATTGTTACATGGTGGGGTACTAATGATAATTAGTAAAATTACATAGGTGATTATTGAAAATTCTCAACGCTGATTGGTTGCGCTACCTCAGATTAATACGCGATAATCACCTAAAGCGTTTTTAAGCCGCTTTTATCGTAAATATTCAATTAAAATATTTTTGAAATGTGCATTTTTTATTTTTTTCCAAATAATCACCTATGTAATTTTACTAAAACAATTATTCGCCGAAGGCGAGGTGAATAATTGTTAATTAACATACTGCAACAAAAACATTATAAATACTAAATACAGTTTTAGAAATAGGCAAAAGACTGTTCACATTATTCTACATCTGCTACTACCATGCTTTAGAGTTTGCACTGATTCTTTGACTGAGTTCTAAATAGAAAAGAAATAAAAATTCAAGGCAAGTGATTTGCATTGAAGACATGGCAATTTTTAATGGAGAAGGTGAGGGAATGCAAGGCTGAGATGGTATGGACACGTAATAAGAAGAGATGAAGGAGAGCTAGTCTGAGACATGGAATGAAGAGATCAGAAGAAGATATGGGGTGGTAGACATTGCAGAGAAGGTGATGGAAGCAAGGCTGAGATGGTATGAACACATAATAAGAAGAGATGAAGGAGAGCTAGTCAGAAACATTATGCAATGAAAAGATCAGAAGAAGATGTGGGGTGGTAGAAGTTGCAGAGGAGGTGAAGAATGCAAGGCTGAAATGGTATGGACACATAGTACTTACGAAGAGATGAAGAACTAGTCAAAAACATGGAATGAAGAGATCAGATGAAAATGTGGTGTGGTAGACATCGCAAAGAAGGTGAGGGAACAAATGCTTAGATGGTACAGACACATAGTAAGAAGAGAGAAAGGAGAATTATTCAGAGATATTATGGAACTAGAAAAAATAGATTGACTGTGTCAGAGCGGATCTAAATAACAAGAGACTGATGGTGAAACATGACAAGCAACAGGAAGGGATGAAGAACAAATATGGAGCAGCTGAGCCCAAGTCAGTCTAGGACCAGAGCTGGAAAAGAAGATTAAAATGAAGAGATTTTTTACCTTGATAGTTAATTTGTGTAATCATTTTATCAAAGCCATATTGTGCAAGAAGTTGTTGCACTAAAATTAAAAATAAATTTACAAAAATAGAGCAGTGACATTCAAGGCAAAAATTTGCAACCAGTTCTCAGGATGGTAAACAAAGTTCTAGTAAGGAGGATATTGGCTGGGGTACAAACCTTCCTGTTTCGTCATTCGCTCTCCACCTTTTACAAGAAGATGTTCAAACTCAGCACGACTGATGTAACCTTTCCTGCTTCTGTCTTGTAAAATAAATGCATTGAGGATCTCTTTTTCAACATTGACATGTTTTGCATTTTGAGCAGCAAGCATTTTCAGGAACTCTGGGAATGTAACACTTGCTTTTCCTTGAGAAATTAAAATGTTTGTCAACCAGGGATGGATTTACTGGGGGGTGCAGGGGGGTGTGCACTCCCCCTAGCCTTGGCTAAGGGGCGTGCAGGAGGGGTGCCAATTCCCATATCAAATCCAAATTTTGGATTTGACAGGGCATTTATCAAACAAAAATATAATATTGGGCCATTGATGGGCCTTTTTAACCATCTAGGCCATCTTATTTTTCAAAAATTTTCTGACAAGATAACCCCCTTGACACTGTAGGGGGTCCTCAGTGGTGATTCACCCTTCCTCTGTCGCCGACCACGCCCTGCTTCATGACCAAAGCCTGCTTAGCACCCCCCCTATCAAATCAAGCTGGATCCATCCCTGTTGTCAACCACACTGATTCACGTTGAACTAAACTAACTTTGTTTATACTGGATAGCTCTATCAGTTCTAATTTATTCTTCCAAATAGTCCAGTATGAGCCATCTTAAATTATTATTCCAATGTTACTACAAAAGTAAATGGGAGTAGCCACAGAAAATCTGACATGGTGTTTTGTAGAATATAACTGGAAACACACTTCTCACATGTTACTGAGGCAAAATTATGACCAGACAACTGAATATTGCAGGAAGCTGTGCCAGATCTAACTTGACAGTTGGTATATATCCAAATAAAATACTTTATTTGCACAGACATGTATTGGGACTGATGCTCCCCTTACCATGTTCTTTCATAATTTCATAAATTTCAATATGTGTGACAGGATGCCCCAGTGCTCGCATGATTTTCGTTAACTCTTCTTTTTCAATTTTTCCATCACGATTTTTATCATATAAATTGAAGCAATCTTTGAACACTATATAAAAATTTTCAATATGTTCAATATATTTTATTAAAATTTTCAAAATGTTTTCAACATTGTTTTCTATATTGAACAGGATGCACAATTTTCCTGTCTTTTAATAAACTTTATATCCAACAAAATTATATTTTAATCCAGCAAGCCACAATGTACCCTGTTATCTAAGTCTGTTTAACATCAGACAATTTCAAGGGCAAAGTGTTGATGGTTTATGGGTTAAACTGATTATCTACCTATGTCTTGTTAACCCATTTAAGCCGCAATGTGCTCTAATGAGTTATGTGCCTCACATTGTTATTTTACTCTGTCTAAAGCCAGACGATTTTTACTTGTCAAGGGGAAATGGTTGGGCTTAATGGGTGAATAAATGGTATCATTAATGAACGTGTCTTTGGCAAATATGTATATTCCTGAATAATACAAGATGTAGATTTGACAGCAGGAAGATATACAAAATTTGTAGCATAAATGTATTAGTCACTAGTAACAAAGCTTAAAAATGGGCATTTAATCGATGCAGTAAAAACTTACCATCAATTTGATGTTGCGAGAAACTCTCGGCCTATAAAAAACATCTTTATATCAATATTTGCAACAATTTTGTGGCAACTGTCAAATGTCAACAATATAGCACACAGAATACAAAACGTTACTATTAAAACACTCATAATTATGTTTAACATAATATAAAACGAATACTATACATTTAAATGACAAGGTATTAAGATATTAAAACATACCATTTTCTGTAGAGTGTAGAATATAAGATATTTAGATATAGTTATAGTTTGACACGAAAATATTCGAATAAAATATTTTTGAGTAATTGTTTATATGACGCTTGACTGCGCACTACTTCATGTAGCCGGAATGTGAAATGTTCCCTGCTGTCTGCTGAGTTAGGAATTTTGATCTGGCGAATTCTATTTTTTCAGGCCAAATTTCGTTTAGAAACTTTTAAAATGTATTGTAAATACGAACGAGGGATGTAGCGTAAATACGAACGAGGGATGTAGCGTAAATACGAACGAGGGATGTAGCGTTAATCCTTGATTTATTCAGCGAATATTTTTTATAGTGGCTATATTTGGCACTGAGCTATATATACGCTACTGGACATAGCACTCCCTCCAGTAAATATAATATATAGCCTGCGTGCAGGTCTACCCAGAAATATACAGGAAACGAAATTTCAGATCATACGGAGGTGTCTCAGGTGTAGACCTGCATCACTGACCTGCACGCAGGCTATATAATATAGCTCAATCGGTCGCCACTTGTTTCCATCTACCAAACTGACGTTACGTCATTTTTTCAACTTTGAATTAAACATTGTAACTGATCCATTCCTAACTCTAAAACCACCCTGACCCCTAAGTGCCCTAACCCTAACCAAATTTATGAAGAAAAATCAAGAAAAACGAATATGAAAATCTTTGAAAATTGGGAAAATTGCGTAACGTCAGTTTGATAGATGGAAACAAGTGAAAACCAGCTCAATCAAGCACGCTTTGTCGCTTTTAGCGTAGCCTGAATACAGACCTTCGTTTTGCTCGCCCTAAAATTCGCGGGTGGGAGGCGCAAAACGAAGGTCTGATGAAAATCATGTCAAAACGCTCTACCGCCCACTTTGCATTTTGGAATATAAACAAATTTGATTGACACATATATGTCTAAAAATAGAATTAAATTTGTCGATGTCAAAGATCTATTCATAAATAAACACTTACTCGAACATGTCTTCAGAGTGTGCATTTTGTTTCACAAATTTTAAGGTTCGTGGTACTTTCAACCCAAGTGTTCCGCTTTTTAGTGCCACCAGCAATAAAGAAATTACTTCTTTATTAAAAACGGTGCACACAGATAATATTACGCTGTGTGTTCTTTTATCTTCAATCGGTATAAAGCTCGTAAAAGAAAAAACTAATCGAATATCTGTGTGTAAGAAATGTGCGCGAAAAGTTGTAAATATGTACAATACGTTTAACGAGATATGTGAAGCAGTCAAACAGAACGGAACACTTTTCACTGATACTCCGTCAACGCCGCCTCAGAATGCCAAGGACAAGGGACAAAAGAGAATTCAAACATTTTCCCCGACTGGTCTGAGCCCTCACAGCAAAACAACGTCAAGGCCAATGCACGATAGTCCAAAGGCTAAGAATACGCGTAGACGGTTAAATTTGAGAAAAAGTACATTGTCAGTTCCCGACCAAGGAATAAATGCGAATTTAGAGCTGGAAAACACCATAGCAAACTTGATGAACCTACCTGTGGACGAAAATGAAAAAAAGTCACCTCCCGTTGTCAAGGTATATGTATATACAGTATTTAGAGTTTCATGTCGTTTCTTTTGAACTTTATAAACTCATTGATACCCGTTACTTTTCAAGCCTATAATCGCTATATATGGCACGCACATTGTCACTGGTAGGATGTGCCATGTGGTCATGAGTATCACGCTAAAATTATAAAAATATACAAAACCCATGATTTGTTGTTGAAAATGCATTATACGATCCTCCAAACATTTTATTCATTTCTTCAAATAGATCTTCGTCGGTTATAGCACAAGAGTGATTGAACATGAATGTTTTGGAAGCGAAAGGGATATTGTAAAAAATCTGGCAACGAAAAATTATAAAAGCGCATCTCTGGCAGCATTTAGAAACCCAACAATGAAAGAGTTCCTTGTTAAGAAATTTTATGATGAAGCCCGCACTGAACTAAAACATTATTCGAAAAAGAAGTCGTCTGTGTTTCGTTTTAATGGTTCGTTTGAAAAACTTGCAGAGTATAAAGGAGTTGAACTAATTAACGAGTGTCAGGTTGAATTACCACTTACATATGGCTTTGTATCACACACATCTGGGCAGAAATCTCCGAAAACACTTTTTAACAAGAAAGTGCTAGCATTATCCTCACTACTAAACAGTTGGATTCCAATGTCGACATTTATTTATAGAAATAATGTTATTCTTACTGCCGGAGGATGCAAGAAAACAGAAATCAAAACCTTTCACGATCTTGGTAAGTCTTTATATGTACTGAATCTGTTTTACTAGTATATGATGATCGCGGAAATTTACAGCTATGGGGCCGGTTGTTCAAAGCTGGGTTAGCTTAACCCTAGGTTAACGTAAAATTCAAAGCAAACTTCCTGGCAGCTTGTCTATAAATTTGGAAATATTTCTTCAGAGATCTTGTCTGGTTCGATAGGAGGTTACTTCTCTGAAGTTTTGAAATAAGCAGACGTGCAGAAATATTCTACCTAAAACAGCAGGTTAAATTTTAACTCAGGATTAGCGCTAACCCACCTTTGAACAACCGGCCCATGAAAGATAAATATTTTCATGTATTTTTAGGTATGTCCAGTCATCCTCGGACCGTGAATAATATGCAAGAGAAAATGTCGCAAACATTTGACAAAGACGTTCTTTCTTGGAAACAGGAACTGCTGAATTTTCACGCTGAAAAACGATTTATCAGTGAAGTCATTGAATGTCAGCATCAAACAAGTGAAGACAGCATGGAACTTTGTACAATCAATTTGAATAAAGAAGCTGTAAGAAATTGTGAAAGTTACACCGAGGAAATCTATAACAAATGCATATCTAAACTACCTATGTGACACAAACATTTATGATGAAGAAGAAGTGTTAGGAACAATAAGCAGCAATAGTTGTCATGCCAAAAGATACAGGTAAATATCAAAACTGCCAGAGAACAAAAAAAAATTACTCTTAATTAAATAGGGTAAGAAGTTTTGAGATTATTAAAAAATATCACTAAAAATTGAAGCCAAAGTATAATTTTTAAGATAATTTTACACTTTAAACCACAGGGTAGTTGGAGATAACTGGGACATAGAAGTAAAATCCCGAAGTCAAACAACCATTAAAACCAACCAGTCATTGCATTACTTCCATATGTATGCAGTAGCTGATAGAGTTTATCCACAAGATGTTAGCACATGCAAACCACAGAAGAGCATTAAGACACTATGTATGGATGAGTTTCTTCCAACACC
This sequence comes from Trachythela sp. YZ-2020, assembly GCA_016169945.1. Classification (NCBI taxonomy): domain Eukaryota; kingdom Metazoa; phylum Cnidaria; class Anthozoa; order Malacalcyonacea; family Clavulariidae; genus Trachythela; species Trachythela sp. YZ-2020. The sequence goes on from JADLSH010000389.1 coordinate 7,876,179, forward strand.
TGTTGTTCAAGAAGCATTTGTTGAAGATTTGACTTATATCATTCCTCGTATATTGGTAACCTATCTGAAAGCATACATGCCAATGTCCAAGGCAGTAACATATCACATAACCCACCCACATAGCGATGAAATGAATAGCAAATCTGAATGGGTAATTATATGTTTAATTGTACAATATTTTTTCTGTAAGTACATGTACAATACAGGGCTGTGCCGAGCGGTATCTAGTTGGAGGGGGGGGGGGGGGGGTGAATTAAAAAATTTGGGCCCCCTTCCATTTTGGGGGCCCCTAAAAAAAAATTTTCTGGAAAGCAAAAATTTTTCCAGAAAATGTTGGTGCCAAGGGGGGGGGGGGACGGAGGGTCAATGAAAACAAAGTGCCCCAAATTTTTTCTAACACCAGTTTTTCAGACCTTTTTCGACCTCAATTTTCCAGAAAATTCCTTAATTTTTAACACGTTCCATAATTTCAGTTTCAATTGCCTCCTCTCCGCAAGTTGGGCCCCCTTTTTTACTATTCTTTGGGGTGGGGGTGTCCCCCCAGTAGTTCCAGCCCTGGTACACCACTTTTTAGATGTTCTTTATACAATCTAAAATCTTTATTAAATCTACTTGTCTCTAATTGTATAGCTGAAACTCTAGCCTCCTGACCCTAATCTGACTGTTTGAAAATTATATTTCTCTATAAAAAGTACTGTACTCTTGTGTTCTGTTTTTATGTAGCGTCCACTGGGGATGATATTTAAAAATTCAAACAAAGCTCCTGAAATGGCACAAATATGTGAAAAAATACAAAGAGATTATGTTCCATCTGATCAAAAACAAAACAAGGTTCTGGAAAAAGTTATATTTGACGGAGACCAACTTACTGAAGAGCGAGCAAGAAATGCAAGTTGGGCTAATGTTCTCGCTGATAATGAAATAGAACGCCTAGAGGGCCTTGAACCATCATTTGCCGATTGGCATTTAAAGAAGAATATGTATCAGGTACATAAAAGTACTGCCTTACAAATGATTATTTTAAAAAGCATGGTCAGGGACGTCGTGAAGACATCAACATTGGGGTGTCGTCATGTTCTGACCAACTTTTCGTAGAGTTTTGACGAAGTAGTAGACATGTTTCCCGAAAATGTTGTCGACGGGGGGGGGGGGTTGGGTTACCAAGCTAGTATATGGTTATGGATGTGAATGCTCAGAATTACTTCAATATAATGTTATAAAGACTTAATAGCCAGAGTAGGTGAAAGACAGAGTATATGGCCATCCGGACATTGCCAGCTAATATGTTAACAATAGACACTGGCATATAGTTTTATTAACCCATTAACCTGGTAGAACTATTCCACTGATAAGTCAGATTGTATATGGCATTTGTCTGGCATTAGTTAGAATAATATGCTAAGCTAGGGCACAGAGACTAAGTTATATAAAAAATTCTTTCAATCTTGTAGATTTGCCACAATGTCTATTTTAAGCAAGATTCTTCTGCTCAAATTGGCACAATGTGCTCCTCTATGAATAGGACTGGCAAGACCAATGCAAAGAAAGGGCCTGATTTAGACTATAATGCTTTTAAAGATTTCTTTGTGAGAGAAACTGAGGCACATGTCATCAGTCGGTGGATGGAATTTGTTGGTATGGAATCAATTGAAAGTAAGCAGATAACCACAGAACCATAAGCATTGTGAAACACCTTGCATATATCACAACATTCACAGAGATATTGTTTCATGTTAACGTTAATGCCCTTTAAGATGTCCCTGCTAATTGACAAAATTTTATGTTTGTTTAAGGTGAGCCAACAAGAATTATCCCAGAACACATTGCAAATGGGGATAAAGAAATGATTGCAGATTGGTTAAAAAAAGAAACACATGTATTTTTAGATTTGGTATTTCTGAACAATGACATGTCAGAAAATGTGGTCAAGTTGGACGATGAACATAGAAATGGTTTTGCATGTCGTGAAATTGGATGTGAAGCAATATTCCCTTTGCACTCAGCACGAAAACGGTATGATTCATTATAATTTTCACCCAGGTCCATTGAGAATATGGTTGTCTCAGCCAGACAATTATTACACATCAAGAGGAGAGCCATGACCAACAGACTGGGCTGAAAAGATCAATACTATACACTGTATAACATTGTATGTTGAAGGATTTAGCAAGGATCAAACACTATTTTATAGTTTTGCTAACCCACTAATTACTGACAGTACAGTAGTATCATCACATAGGCAAGTGAAACATAATTTATTCAAATTAGAGTAAAACGTTTTCATTTCTTTTCTATTCATTGTCCATAGTCATGAGAAAAAGAACCATGTAAACTTGCAAACAGAAGATGGTGGTTGTGATAACAGGGACAAATATGGCTATTACAAATGTCGTGCAAAGTGCGGTCTTGTTTATACAACAAATGCAACAAGAGAAAGGTCTATAACATAAAAAATTGTACTGTAGTTCTAAATTATATCATAAAAAAGCTTAACAATATTATTATATACTACCCTCTGCTGGGGACCCCACGATAAACACATTATGAAATGATCTCATACCCAGAAAGCCTATAACAGCTTAGGTGGTAATAATGCAGAGCAAAATAAAATTAATAAACTCTAAATGAGATGAGGAGATCAGTCATAACACATTGGTTGGAAACAGCCTTTTAGTTTAGTTTAAAGGGAAATGGCAATATAAATTTTTATTTTCTCGTTTGGGAGAACTTTTGAAAATGTATACGGTATTAACTTCTTTTACCGATTTTTCATATCTTGCTTAGTTCTTGAAATACTTTCACTTGAAGTAATGAGATGTCCGCCATCTTTGATAAATTTCTGATCTCATTAACGGTAGCTTTGGTAAATGTCACAACAGGAATTAACCATATAAAAGTATTTGTTGCTGACGAAATATTGATTGGTAGATGCATGTTTTAAAGGTTTTGAGTTATCTTGATATTTTGAAAGGCAGACAGCTAGAGTATAGTTTTGAGACAGTGCAAAATGATTACTGGTTGTCTAGATAGAAATGTTGTGTGACCCTTGTTGTGACGCGACATGCATGTCTACAGGGGGAGGGGGGCATTGGGATTTACGGTATGGTATATCTTACAAACTTGCAGTACATGGTATTTGTAATTTTGGACTCAAAAACTGTGGTTATTGACAATGCCCCCCTCTACAAAAATAGAAGATGGCAGACATTTCACTCATTTCGATCAAAATATTTGTAGACGTACGCAAGATATGAAACAACAGTAAAAGAGTTTTATATATAGTCTTGCAAGTTCTTTCAAATATATTATATATAACATAGTCTTGAAAGTTCTTTCAAATGAGAAAATAAAAAAAATACATTGCCAGTTCCCTTTAATTAAGTTTTAAGTGACATATTGCATGTATCGGTCTCAACGATTTTAATTTTATTTTTACAGGCATGAAAAAAAAGAGCATCCAGAATTTATACACACTGTGGTACCAGATACTCATGAAAATGATGAAAAGGGGGAAGATGCTGTATGGAATTATCACATGTCACGTCTTCATATTGGCTTGTATTTTTTAAATTTGGAAGATGCTATCAAACATGGAGATGGATACAGGCTACTTCGCTGCTTTAAATTTGCACTGCTGTTTGAATACAAGCATCGTCACACAAAGTATGCCTACTTATTGCTGCACTTTTTTGTCAAATTCTATGCAGTTTTATCCCAAGATGAGGCACTTCGTTTACTCAGTAATCGATTCATCAATTATGTTGGAGGAATTGGCAACAATGTTCCCCTTGATCTGCATATGGAACATCTCAATCTAATGCTTAAGCAATTGACAAAGAACAGTGGAGGACACTTGACAGAAAGAACAATTCAGAGAAATGCCCGATCATTGTATACCATTAGCACAATTATGAAAGCAGTACATGAAGATTGCGGAAAAAAACAGCCAAGTGGTCACCATGGTGGAGAAGATCCAAAATCCTCTGTTGAAATAATTGTCAAGGATCTCATCACAGGGAAAGTATTTCAGCATAAACCTGGAAGAAAAGGATACAATTCTTTTCAAAACTTTAAGAAAGATGTCATTGGCAGTGACTATCGTGACTTTTTTGCTTGGGCAAGAAACACAATAAAACATTGGGAAGGAATTTATGAGTCACCACAACATAAAAGGCACTAAGTGTCATTATAATACCTTAATTAACAGGGTCATTCCAAAACTGATCCAATCTGCATTCACAGTCTGGAAATAGGAAGTTACAACCCCATTTGATAGCCTCTTCAGTTGGCATCTCTAATGGTATTTATCATTGTTACAGCCTGAGTACACAATATTAATATTAAGTACCATTGATAAGAGATGCCTGCAGAAGAGCCTACCTATTTAACTCTTTGAGAAATAATTCCCTCCTGATCTAGACATCAAGAATGTCTGGCTTAGCTGTTATTGTAGTATGGACCCTTTCTGGAAATTTAAAGCCAATGTGAAGATGAAATTCTTGGGTAATATACAGTAGGAAAAATAAGTCACCCTTGTTGATTTAATTAATGTAGTAAAAAAGTAAAACAGTTAAGTTTTCCCTCTCTCAATACAAGATATAAAATTTATTTGAACATACTAATAGGTTTTTTACCTCCCCACCTACATCAAATCAAAGAGGGGAAGTGTTTTTTCCACCCTCTACAAAAACACATACCTTATAGCCATTCTTCTGATAAATGGAATGTTTCATCCAGGGAAGTTCCACTTAATTCATCATCAAACAATGGCCCATTCAGCTTTAGACTTCCAATTAATTGATTCATTAAGGACTCTGTCTCCAGTGATGTACTATATATTTCATCAGGAATTTCAATGTCACTAAACATTTCTCCCATAACCTCAAGAATCATTATCAAAAGCTTTATTGATGAAAATGGACAGTATTTCCATAAGTCAGTAATTCCAGATATGTTGTTTGCATTATCTACTATTGTTTGGATTGTGTAAGTATCTAGACCAAACAAATGTGAACCATCACAGTTCAGTACAGCCACAGGTGATTGTAATCTTAAACTTCCATGTAATTCTTCCAGTGCATTTTTTAAACATTTTTTGTCATCCTCTGACACAGAACGAATAGGTGTTACCTGAATGTCCTCTTCAATTGATGCTTTGTCAAATTTAAACAATGGCACATTGCACATGTCCCCATGATGACATTTGCACATCATATGACAAGTATTGCAGCATGCATGCAAAGGCACATTAGGTTTAATATCTTTATCAAAATGAGCTAATAGAGCTTGCCGCACACATGACTTCTCGCCAGATTTAATAGCATGTTTTACTTGCCTCTCACAGTTTCGTATGTGCTTTGGGAGATACATTATAATATTAAAAGCTTCTGAACCATCACGCCAGCCCTTCCAGCTTCTTGTAACTGACTACTTAATGACTTAGATGGTCCAAAGTGAATAACATATTTCACATTAGGAAAGTCAACACCCATACTTAGTGAGGATGAAGCAATTGCAACTCGTAAATCCGTCTCCTTCAAATGATGTAGTAACAGTGTCTTTGAGACTCTGTGGAGTTTGAGAGTAATACACACCTACCAAAGAGGACTGTTGTTCAGGTGTGTCCCCTCTGACATAAAAATTTGAACTGCCAAGTTGCATTAGAAGGTAACTCATAATGAAAACAATGTCATTGACAACTTGGCAAAAATTAGCGTAAACGGTGTGTTTTCTTTCTTGTCTCTAATCATTTCTACCAACCAATTTAAACAGTTTAAATGTTTGTCAGCCTTAATAATGGTAAAACGAATGTTGTTCTTGTTGGGACTAACAATTATTCTAAAGTGCTCTCTTGAAAAGCCAATAAATTTTGCCAGCCTTTTCCTCATGTCTTCATCAGCAGTTGCTGTGAGAGCAAGAGCTGGTGTTCCCTAGGTAAAAAGGACCTAAGCTCTGACACTCTGCTAAATGCCTCTCTGAATGCTGCTTGACCTTTTCGACTTGTTCCCCTAGTAAAAGACAAGGAGGTGGTTATACATTGCATAAGCAGAATGTAGTGATATATCATGCTAAAAGAGATATGGCAAAAGGGAGAAAATTCCACGAGTGCATATTTGCAGTATACTAGGCCATAGTATGCCCTATTTATGGGGCCTAGTAGGCCAATTATTTCCAATTCATCATGCAATAACAAATTTGTTCTTCGAAATGTACGAGCTTAACCTTTAATTTCTGACATCTAACAAATGGCTATTTTAATATAGGATACCTACCATGTCTCTACAGTATGGACTTCGTCTATTACCAACACTTGAACGTTTCCTAATTCACCTTGCTTCAATTTATTAGCCCACATATCCGATAGCCATTGTTCAGCACTTCCGTATAACACTTGGGCAAATCCTTCTTCTGAATATAAACCATGTGTTTCACTTAACGAATGTCCCAGAAACACTGCACGAACTCCTATTCGTTTCAAACTTTCTACTTGTTGTACGCGGATGTATTCCAGTGGACTAACAACAATCACAACATTATTATCATCACATTGATCAGATTCCAAGCGATTCATTTCGGAGAAAACAAATGGTAATACCTCGTAAATAAGGCTCTTACCGTAACCAGTTGGCAAAACAGCAAAAACATCCTCGCGATCTACGACAAGTTTTTTGACACACGCTTTTTGCTCTTGTTTTAAAGAACAATATTTGAACTTAGTTAAAGACAAGGCCAATGCTTTATCAAACAATTCGTCCTTCTGCATTTCCAAACGCAATAAATTACTTAAAATAAAAAGCCAGCAACACTCACACTGTTTACAAACTACAAGTATAAATTCCAAATATATTATTGTTTAAAATACCTTGACCCAATCTTATTCTTTCATGTAAGCGACCGACCAATCAAACACCTTATCGGCGAGAATTATCCAATCAGCTATTCCGACCGCCAGGCGGTCGGATTCCACAGCGTTTTGACATGATTTTCATCAGACCTTCGTTTTGCGCCTCCCACCCGCGAATTTTAGGGCGAGCAAAACGAAGGTCTGTATTCAGGCTACTTTTAGCGGGAAATTATAATTTATTTATAAAACCATATTGAATGATTGATTTTCACGTTTTAAAATCGCACTAGAACGACTTTGGGAAGACTAAAATCTCGTTAAAATGGGTGCATTATTTTCCTCAACAGCAAAAACAGTTTCTAACGCGTTGTATCCATGTAAGGAACTGCTACCACATTCAATAAAGTTCAGTAAACTGAGTGAAAAAGCTATGGCGCCTAGTCGTGGCTCGACCGGGGCAGCAGGCTACGATTTGTATGCTGCATATGATGCGAGCATACCCGCCCAAGGAAAAGCTCTGGTAAAAACTGATATAGCTGTGGCATTGCCTGAAGGATGGTATGGTAGAGTAGCTCCTAGGTTGGTGAAAATATGATGTTTTAATGTGGTAAACTGGTAATATCAATTTGGCGCACTTTGTCGACATTTTGTGTCCTGTTAATCGTGATTGAGTCTTCTAATTGTATTGTATTGTGTTTGTCAGTATTTAGGTTTTATAGACATATTAATTGTGCCTTTTGTACAGTACTGTAGAATACTCGATATAAAATTGTTACATTAAATTTATTAATATCAATGTACGGCAGTAGGCCCAAGGACGGGGGGGGGACGGGTCAATTTGTCATGTTACATTGAAAACTGTCCATAGGTGCTCCTGCAGGAGAAAACCCTATGTCAAGCTCCGTATCCCCTGGGCGCCATTCTGGTCTGCACTAGGGCTCCCGAAACTCCAAGAGACAGCATTCCATGTATTTGCTGGATATACAGCAAAGAAAACCTGACAAATGACAGTATCACACAGCCAAACAAGAGGATGAAAACCTGAGAACTATGAGAGAAGTCATGTGTTGAAAAAATGATCAGATTATGAAAATGACACATTGCATGGGCCCACTTTTTAAGAGTGTGTGGACTTCTGTGGGCCACTACAGTGACTACAGAAGTGTTTCATCGTTTATACTATATCTAGATCTGGCTTATCATGGAAGCACCATCTCGATGTTGGCGCAGGCGTTATTGACCCAGATTACCGTGGCAACATTGGCGTCATTCTGTTTAATTTGAGTCATGTTGATTACGATGTGAAACAAGGAGACAGAATTGCACAACTGATTATTCAAAGAATTTGTACACCAGAATTAGAGGAAGTAGAGGTATGTTGAGTTTGAATGCTTTTACAGAGTTTAGTTGTACTGGGGGCAAGTTGGGGGCAATTCTCAACACCAGATACATAAATGAATTGTTTTGCAGAGTCTTGACGAGACTAATCGAGGTGATGGTGGTTATGGCTCAACTGGAAGAAACTAAACTGTATACATTGGCACTTCAAATGAAGGTTTTCAACTCTGGCAAAAGATTTACAACTGCTCTACACAGTAGGTCATAAAAGAACATGTTATACACAGTGGAAACTCAAGTAAACCAGTTTGTTACAGTACTACAATTAGAAAAGAAGTTATAAACGTCCAGTGGCATGCTGGCAGGGGGGGCCGGCCCCCAAGCGAAGATTTTTTAGGGGGTGCCAAAACATAAATGGGGTGCCGAAATTGCACAAAAGCAGACACAAAAGCGCTAGTCCGAATTGGAATTTTTTGTCAGATCCAATGACCCAACGAGAGAAAATGAGTTTGAGATTGTTAATGATTGATACGTTGTCGTTTATCTGATAAAACTTATCTGATTAATATTAGTGATTTCCGATATGCCAGGTTTTCTTGGCAGTGTTGGCTATCACAATGTTGGCAGAATTCCGTCAAATCACCTCCCAAAATGCAAGAAATGGCATTTCAGGGACTCTAGATTTCAAAATTTTCCCGGGGGGTTCCCCCAGACCCCCTAGGGGTCTTGCATCTACGACGCTCGCCCATACACAAATTACAAGGGGGCTCCTAATTCTCAGCTGGTTTCCCCTGGCGAACACGAGCCAGTACGCCACTGTAAACTTCTACTGTACTGTGTTGTGAGAAAGTACTAACTGATCTTTAATGGTACTGTATTTAAAATTCTTTCATATTCACCCAGCTCTTGTTAAGGAAAAACTATGAACCTTTATAATATAGAAAAATATGTTTAAGTACCAACTAACGTCGGTTGTATTTACGGAACTAATTTTATAGCAGCTAATTTTAGGTTTAATAACATTTCTATTACTTTAGTTAAGTTTAAGAAGTTGTTAGGATAGATTGATCTTTATTAATTAAGCAAATAATAAAGAATGTCTGTGTATTTGTTTTATAAAGGGAAAAATTTTGCAAACTTAGTTTATTAAGATTTCAACGTGAATGGAAAAACATAACTTTTTGTAAATTTTGCGGGTTTTGTCCAACGAGCTGCCGACAACATTTGGTGGCGCTACAGCGTTAAATGATTGATAAAGTTTTTACTAAACTGACGTCACATCGTCTAATAATTGGCATGAAAAAGGGACAGGATTTAGGAACGGTGGAACAGAACAAAGGACGAACGAGTAAGACCCGGAACAGGAAAGCCGAAATGGAACCTTATCTTACCCAAAGCGACAAACGAGCTAGCCAGTATAATGTTGACATCCTAAATTAGCATTCAAATGGGCATTTCCGTTGAGTTTGATTGTAACACGGAGAAACAGTCGCTTTGGAAATGATCAAGAACCAAGGCTCCGCATAGACTATCTCTAGTATTGGAAAGGTTGTATTCTTAACCGTCAGTTGGGGAGAATACATATATTGGACACCTATCAATCACACTGAATACTGCACATTTGTCGGGAAACACTTTATAATTATGATGAAAAACAATATAATCTGCATGAGTACTTGACCTTGGCCTTATTTATCTATCTTGAAATGTATATATTGGCTTCATTATCATTCAGCCAGAACGATTCACAGTACATTAGCCTCTTTCACATGCAAACAACTCTGTGGCAAACGGCAGATTCTTGCAAGTATTGCTACACCGGCAATCTCACCGTAATTCCGCGTCAGGAGGATGTTTTAAAATGTAAATTTAACGGTGAATTCCTAACAACTAGTCATTACAACTCTAAAGAATAGTTGGAAGTGATTATTAAAAGTTTGACGATGCTTTATTTCATGTCTAGACAATAAGATGTTTTTGAAAATTCAAAGCAACCACATGCAAAGGCGGCATGGTCAACATCAGGTGCTCCGCCTCGATGCTTGAACATTCGCCATGCCTGCTAGGATACCGGGAAATTTTGAGCCCCGGTGTTTGGACAAGAAATGGACCCGCGCGCCCGCTTCCAAGCCTCCCAGGGCTGCCATGTTTCAATATTTTGTTAATATTTCAGGGTAGAAGAAGTTCCACTGAATATATGAGGGCCTTTGGTTGCGCTGCTTGCGCAGTCGTCAGAGCAAGCGCGTCTCACCTCTGAGATCGTGAGTTCGATTCTCGTTGCGAACTCATGACACTTATGTGAAAAGAGTCAGTCAACGCTTTACCGAAAGTCGTGGGTTTCCCCCCTGGTACTTCGGTTTCCTCCCACAGGGAATGTTGACAGGGTGGGTTTGGATAACTCGTCTTAAATACGTGGGTGGCGCCAGGAATTCCCCGACGAAGGGGCTAAGGTCTTAGAGGCAGTCAAACCTTTCTTCTGTTGTTCAACCTAGGGGGTTCGGGGGGTGCTCCCCGGAGAAATTTTTGAAATTTGAGTCCAGCCTTTCTCGCCTCATGGTTGTCCTCAGTCGATACTTTTTAATCAGTTTTTCGAGAATCCCCTTTGGGCACTTGTTGATGTATGTGGCAGTGTCAAAGCTATTTTAATATCGTCCATGCCAAAGCCCACGCAAATTATCAGATATTACGAGGTGCTCACCATTGTCTTGTTTTTTACAATTTGATACTTGGGTTTGGATTCTTATAACATGTACCCCAATTCCCCCTCCCCCCGCCCCCAATTTCTATACAGATTTAGACTTCGCGATAATGGTCTTGGTTTCGATTGGTTGATTATGATAATAACAAACCAATAAACACTCAACGCCCTTGTTTCAGGAAACCAATCACACCACAGGCACAGCGGGGCAAAGACGTGTAAGGTTGCACGAACGAGTTTGAGCCACTATTATTGCCCAATTTCATGAGGTTTCTGATATGCTTTTGATATGATAAGTTAAATATCGCGCTCTAAAAACCTGTCAAGCTACAACATTAGTTGAATTTACATAGTGAATTCGTGTGCATTTCACGTGTTTATAGAACGTTCTCCACTTTCGTTTTGCTCACCTTGGCATTCGGGCAAGTACCCGCTATTACGACACGCATACGTAACACATTAATGCATATATAATGTCACTGCACGCGCATTCGAATTTCACCGCTTGTAGACTGTAAACAAAATGCATTCATGGTGATCTGCCTTCGAAAATGGACGCAGAGTTGTTGACTGGCGAGAAAAATAGGAATCAACCTTCAAATATTAACATGGTGGCTTCTGCGAAGTTTACATGTAAGAACTGCGGAGATACGTTTCGTTGGGAAAAGGAATTATCGAAACATCGAAGACTCGACTGCAAGAAGAAACCGTACGGTTGCCCTGAATGTGGTCAGCTCTTATCCCGGCGAGACTCGCTACGACAACATCTACAACGACACGATGGCGGAAAGAAATACCCTTGCCAATTCTGTAACAAAACGTTCGACCAACAACAGAATTTGAAGGTACATTTACGCATTCACTCTGGAGAACGTCCGTATCAGTGTCTGGAATGTGGGCGCCAGTTCAATCAATCTCAAAACCTAACTACACATCTTCGTGTACACAGTGGAGTCAAGCCTTATGTTTGTAAAGATTGCGGAGCTACCTTTAGATTCTGCAGTGGATATAGAAGTCATATGTCAAGATCTCACAATCCTTTGAAACCTGCTAAAAAACGGGGAAGAACTAAAGGTGTTGTCTCTCAGAAGCAGAAGCTTCCAGAACCTCAAGAAAACCGAGTCCATCGCGTCAGCGTCATTGCGAAAGTTTCCTCACCGTCAAGCATGGCTGGTTTAAGCTCAATCGAGAGCGTTCCATTAAAGAATAACTGCATTGAATCTTTACAAGACCCTATCGAAATCCCTTCTCCTTTTAATGCAGGACTACTGACACATTCGTCAAAACTTGTAAAACCGCCGGCCTTTATACCCGAGCTGCATTTCACATGTCAGTTGTGTAATCTTGTGGCTTTCAGGCAGACTGAGATTATGCAACACATGCTTATCGTTCATGGCCTTCCTCAAAATGATATTGCTATTAAGAAAGATATGAATGAAGTTCATTAAAGAACAATGTCGCGTAACAAACTTCAGTATATTAAAGGTGGAGACTTAAGAAAGATTTTTAGGAAGGACTAAGAACGATTATATTTGATAGTTTGAAAACGTTGGCTTTGAGAACGGTACTGTATATTTGTTGAAAACTTTGTTTATATGTATGAAAGATTTTGTTGAAATTATTTATTAAATGCACGTATTCACACCTGTAAATATATACTATAAGTCTTTTTAGTTACGTAGCAAACACACGTTCTTAACTAAATTTGCTGCAACAATAAAATGTCGCAACCATGCATTCGTTATCAGTTATTCTTATAAACCCTTTGTCTTTTCTAACAATATCGTTTAGAATATTGAGACTGAAATCAGCAAAATGTAAAGAATATATTAAGAATAATGTTTTACAGACATTTTAAAATACGAGTTAAAATACGCTAATTACTCGAAGACGAATCTACAATCAAGGCCAAAATCATGTGGACCATACACCTGATATGCACTCATAATGTATTTACAACTATAACTCATACCCCCAAATCAATGTTGATATCGTTTTCATAGCTCAGGGTTTCAATCCAATGTACAGGAATGCAACATTGAGAAAGGGGGAGTGGGGGAAACAAAAATACTATAAAATTTCTCGAAATATTACAAAAATTGATAAATTTGAGCACTGTCCAAATGGTTTTTGGCCTGGATTGTAGCTCCTCTGTTCCCTGTGATTCGAACATGAAGAACTGAAATAGTTTACTCCGTAATCTATAAAGAATGTATATATACATGACAATATTCTCATCCTATATTTGTGAGAAAGATAGGAATATCCAGACCGGAGTAGGAAATTGTTTTCCAGACGAGTATGAAATTTCATATTCTTATAAAAAAAGTGACTGTGCAGTAATTCTGCATGTATATGTCATCACTATTGTATGTCAAACAGGGAAACCTGAAACAAAAACTTTAGAAAATGTTTTCAGCCAGTTTGATTTGTTGTACATCTACAACCTTGATAGAGAAATGTTTTTGCAACATGAGAGCGTATGGCTATGGCATGGCATGGCATTCACTTCCTCATTAAAGTGCTTATGTCTGAGTAATGATCTAGTTTAAGTTGATTTCGCTTTGAAAATCTGAAGGATTTAATATACGCACTAACGCAAACGCATTCCTTGCCCTGACGAAAGGCACTGAGTTGTTCAAGTTCTGCATGAGAGCAGACCTCGAAATAAGTGCCGGTCACCGGTCATTGTCCGGTAAATCTTTTCATTTTCACCGGCAAATACTGTCTCTTACCGGACACGCATGACCGGCGAGTTTTTCTAATGTAAAAAATGCGTTCCCGAGCGAATTTTTGTTTCCCACAGATTCGTGTTTATTTTGGAGAAAAGCGGAAGTCTCGCCGGTCAAAACGATTCTAAATCTGAGAGTTTTTTCCGCATTGTTTGCACATTGACATTGTTACAGATAGTTTGGTTTTAATACACCATGTCCTGAAACTGATGTGTTAATTTTTTAAAGAATAATAAGCAATAATTATTCATATTATAAATACACAATTTTTTCTCTTCACTGTTTCGTCTGTTTGTAAATCTTTTCTCGTAATTCTCGCCAATAAAACAGGCATTTTATTCAGAATTCAGGATATTCAGATTATCTGTAATCATACCTGCACAATTACAAGCTCACTTAAAATAGGCGCAAATAAGAAAATCAAAAGATGACCGGCAAAAAATCCGTCTTGACCGGCAAATTTAATAATGCACCGGTCATGATGACCGGTATACCTTCCAGATTTATTTCGAGGCCTGCATGAGAGGCATCTAAGTTAGAAAAACATGCAGTCAGTAAAGCTTCTCTATCATGACTATAACTATTAACCTAATTCTAACTCTTCTTACTTGGCTTTCATTTGCTAAATTCTAGCCACTGGCCACATACTAAAAGATGAAGGAGAAAAACCTTTAATCTCTGCAACACTATTCTTCTATTCTCTACCCAAAATCAGCACAAATGACTTGCAAATACTTGTCTAGAACAAGTTGATAAGGAAACAGTCACTTGCAATACTATTCAGCCTTTCAAGGGAAAAGATGAAGCGACGTTGAAACTACCCCTGACGAAGACACCAGACTGGGCCGTGATTTGTTCTTACAATCCATGCACATTCATTCATTTAACCAGAGACAGAGATATCTGAAGACTGATGAGTGATGTCTGAATGGAGTTTGAACTTCTGGAAATTTCTACTCCCCAACTCGTTGTGCATACTAAACACTCTTCTATGATATTGATATTGCAATTTTATGCAAGATCGGCTTAGCAGGTGAAAAGATAAACATTTACATTTTAGTTTTGTAGAATTTAACAGATTTAGTGAACTGTGTCAGACATGGGAGACAGTAGGATCTCGAACATTTCACACATACTTTATGGGATAATCTTAAGTGTTACATAAATGTTTATTGTTGCACACATAATGGCGATTAGTACGGTCAAATATTCTATTTTTTTCTTGCACATTTGACGGGAACTGAAAAGGAAAATTAAGCTTAGAATCCTACGATCCTGGCCAAAAGTCCTTGGGACACCAGAGCATTCTATCGCGTTCTAGTAGTTTTTAGACAAAAAATAATATACGGAGAAATTATACTCATTTCTTGATTTACAAACATCAAATGAAAATTTGAAAACAGTTAACATTGAATAGGGGTGGGGGGAAGGGGCCGGGAGACCTTGTCTTGAAAAGTTTTCATAAAATATTATGTGCCCCAAGACTTTTGGCCAGGGTTGTAGAAACGCAACATTAAACATTCTTTCCAGGCCTAATTGGCAGACTCGTTCCCAGTCGCTTTTCAATATAAATACTTGTAAGTACTATTTAAAACACGAGTTGCAGTGTTTTAATGAGGTTACATAGTAACCAAGCCAATATCATAGGAACCGCGCACAGCCTGGGCACGACCTACGCCCTCAAAGGAACGGATATAGAGAGTGATAAGCAGGCTCATTGCTCATTAGCCTACATATAGCCAACTGGGGTATTACTCTGCTGAGAGAACATAATCGAAACAATTTTCTGTATTGCCATTGTCGGTTTTCTAATTTCCGCCGAACACTGTTCGGTGTGATAAGGTGCAGACGTTCGGTGGTCAGGTCCTGACTGGACATGCTCACGTGATTCGGACCTGAATCCAAGTAACTCAAATCCCTAGACTATTCTCTGACCACGTCTGCACCTAACATCCACACGGGTAACTATGGTGACGACAGATATTAATCAGGTATATTTACTATTTAAAACACGAGTAGCAGTGTTTTAACTCAGGAACGCAACGATAGTATTTACACACAAATTATTTGCCAAAAGTAAAGGTACAATTGTTAAACACTGACACACAAATTATTAGCCAAAATTAAAGGTACAATTGTTGAACACTGACTCCAACATCATAACGTTTGCTCGCCTATAGTGATATCTGGTGAAACGATGTCCCGTATCCACTCATCTGACATTTCAAAATCTAACAATTCAAGGTCTTCTAGAATATTTGAAGAAGTTTCTTTAATTGTTTCAGCTGAACTACTTGTAGCGGTAGCTGTACTAGTTGTAGCACTAATTGCATCACTGAAAACTGATGGTCCCAGCACATTACTGGCATTGATTTCTTGCTCTAAGTTTGATTTCTCATAGCTTAACAAAGCGTTTGAACCGCCGCTTTGGAGGCATGTTGTTATTCACTTTGGAGCACTTGAAGGACTAAACATGTTTTTTTCCATCTCGATTGGTCAACACGTCTATTGAATATTAATGAGTATTTTAAATCTTGTAATTTTTATTCCTCTTTATTGGCATTTTTTATGTTTCACATATTTTATTCAGGCAATTGTCAGGCGGCTGTAATCAAGAGCGGGCACGCGGGCTGAGGTCAGGAGTGGGCGCGCGGAGGCTCACGGGAGGCTGAGAAAAAGACTAAGTTATTCTTTCCCTCGCCTTCCCTTTTCCCCTTGCGCGCGTCCACCTTTGGCACTGACCTATATATATATACCGGGTGGGGCAAAAAAAAGTACGACTGTTTGATTTAGTATAACTTAAAAACTAAAAGAGCTATTACACTTAAACAAGTTGCTTTGCATTCAGCGATGTCTAACTTAAATATTGATATGTGCTATGTGCATTCTTATGCAATATTGACCGAGATAGCTGCGTTTAAACTTCAGTAAACACTTTTGGAAGTGTCGAGAATTAGCTAAAAATGGCCTATTAAATAATTTGATAACCATTAGCATTTTACGCAAGTGTTCGTTTCAATGAAGTGAAGTTGAAGTTAGAAGACCAAATGTTAGAATAAAAGAGCATATCTATTCAAGAAACATTTCTAAGTTAGAGATCGCTGAATGCAAAGAAACTTGTTTAAGTGTAATAGCTCTTTTAGTTTTTAAGTTATACTAAATCAAACAGTCGTACTTTTTTTTGCCCCACCCGGTATATATATATATAATTATGTACATATACATTTATCGATATGTCGCTAATTTGAATTGCTATATTAAATAACGACTTGGGGCGAGTCTGGCCCAATTGGTAAGATGTTAAACGTGGAAGGTTGTAATTTTTCCCCGATTTTCGTATAATAATATTGTGAGAGGTGAATCACTTAGAAAAAATCTCACACATTTTTCGTGGAATATCTCAAAGTCTTTTATTACAGATAATCTCCCGGTAATCCTTATTAAAAGAGTCAAAGGTCTTGAAATGTTGAAATATGTTCTTCAAATCATGTGAAAAACTCAAAACAAAAGAAATCCTTTTAGGCTTAGGAATCTTGAACAATATAGGAAAATCGTTGGCTGTAAAGATTTAATGGCGTTTAATTAATTTCTGCACAGAGCCGTGAACATGCATGCATGGCCCGCGTTTCACTTCACCGATATTATCATTCTCATTCATTTCTTTGTTGTCTTCTGGGCATGTTAAGCAAATATCTTTTTTTCTGCGAATAACTTTTTACCTAACATCGCTCTGTGTCCGAAATTGCGTTGCAAGTTGCAGCAAAAATTGCTTCGTGTATTAAAGATGGCCTTTATATAAAACGCTCAGATGCCCCTTGCTTTATATTAGTACTGCTGAGCACAGCTAGAACTTAAAATTGCAGTTTGGACTTCTGGGCCAATCGTATACCTCCATTTCTGATGGGACGCTCGCCCAACGGGCACATAGAAAAAGCCACGTTTGATTTTACCGACATGTTCAAAGCATGTTTATTTAACAATCGAACTTGCCCTAAATGATGTGCTATTTCAATCAACAGCATCATTCATTTGATTTATTAAAAACAACCTCTTTAATATGTACTTTTCTACAACCTTCTTTTATTGATAGAGCGGTTAATATGACCAAGTTATAAACTTATAATCACTGACGGTTGAAGCAAAAATATTTCCCCATTGCTCTTGTATCTCGGTAAATTGTTCGGAAATTAGGAGTTTAGTAAGACACTGTGTTTCACGGCAGGGATGCCGTTGTGACAAAACGTATTCTACGCCGCGTTTCCTGACAATATCTATTTTAATATGCTATACAATGCCATAGGAAATATTTTAGGCTAAACAGGCATCTATTTGCTTTTATACGTTCATGTACAGATTTGTTCAGTAAAATGTCGAGTAGAATAACAGGAAATGCGCACTTTGAGCATAAATTTTGAGGTTGTAATTTCCGCGGTTTTTACTCGTATTGAAATATGAGCATATTTCACGCTGTGCGCCTAAAAGCTCATTGGCTACTTTTAATTAGCTAGAGAGCTCACAATTTTGGATACTTCAAAATCATGGGACGACCGGACGAATTACCAGCAGATAGTGGTTAACTTTCAGTTATCAGAGACATTTTATGCAGTACTCTTGCATTTGGTAGGAAATAAATATAATTGAAAGATGTAGTTCAATTTTCTTGCTTCTATAAGTCCTATAAATGTCAACATATAGAGATAACATGGTTTAGGAAACTCGGCTTTCGCTTTTGTTCTATGTTTTTGTTTGCATTTGTACACGGTCACGGTTAGTGAATATATTGTAGTTTTATGAATCGACCAATAGAAATGTTTGGGCTTAATCTCCAAACCGTGTTTCTGAAATATTAATGAATGTAAAACAAAAGATTTGTGCACGGTCAGGTTTGTAATTTGACGAGTTTCCTAACCATGTTATCTTTATTAACTATGCAGTGAACATGACGTTTTGTGATACGGTTTTGTCCAATCGGCAAACGGGAAAATTGAACTTTGACACTTGTTATAATAATGCTTACTAAAGCCCACCAATATCAGAACACCAATATCAAGATACAGAAAACATAGAATTATCAAATCACCATTTCATGTTGATCATGTTTTTTAAAAAGCTGTAAAAAATCAAGTTGCTTATGCTTGCATATACTAAATAGTATATCATTTTGGTGTATGGTTTTTAACTCCACGAAATTGTTCAACCCTCGCGCGACGTCCACGCACATACCGTTCTTGTTTGAACTATTTGGAAAGTTGACAAGCATGGGACAGGATTAATGAATCAAAACTCGCCGATTTTCTTGAAATTTTCATGGAAAGAAGAACCAGAATGAAGTACTTTATTGTTGCTCTCGTTTATATTACAAGTGTGCCTATTTTAGGTAAGAAAGCATACTAAATGTGTAAATATCATACTGTCCTTTATAGTGTAGTGTTATTTAAGTTGATATCCGCATTGCCGCAGACGAAAATCCCAATATTCTTAGCTTTTATTCACATTCAAAACTTCAAAGTACAAATTCTAATTGCGTATTTACGTATATCAATTCATATACATATTTAGATCAGCCATAGAAGCTAAAATCAGGGCGAATGTTTCACTATTAATTCTAATTAATATATTTGTTATATTGTGTGTTTTCGTCGACTGTCTGACGTTATATTACTTGAATATTAATGTTTGTTTAGTTAAGCATCGCCTATATACTAAGCGTTCTTGTAAAATGCACAATTCATTGACCTTTTGGGGTTTTTGTACAAACTTTTACCTATGTTCATTGTTTTTAAACGATGTTTATATCATCAAGTACAATAATAAAGTACCCAATTTGCCAAAGAACGTGGGACGGTTTGTATTGTGTTTTGAGTAAAATTTTATTGATTTAATGACAAAGCTACGCTTAATTATGAAACCTGATTCCGAATTTTTCTAAGTTTTGATCGTTATCGAATACAGATTGTTCAACTCGAGATAAAACCTTGTCTGTACAACATATGAATGGGAGTTCAAATGATAAAACACTTTAAAATTTCTATATTTCCTTTCATATGATAAATTGTTTCCTGTTCACCTGTTGTAGGAAAATTCCTAAGATAGGCTTACACTGGCTTCTTTTCTACTCTGCAATGCAAGTGTAAAATTTGATTAAACTGATACTTCTCAGCTGACAATATAGTTGTATTAAATGCTTTATTAATTTTCTTTATCACTTACATGTTTTTTCATTAAGTCATACAGTGAGCTCATGTAACAATGTGTGGGGTTTCATATACACAGAACATAATATACAGTGAGACTATGGTCTAGTCTCAGAGGTGTTCGTAACATGCTGCTTGTCACACACAGGGCTTTTATGACCACCATTTTTGATATATTAGCCAATTACTGCATAGGGGCAGTGTGCCAGTGTTTATATTCCCCTTCAGTAATGATCTAAATTATAATTTAAAGCTAAGGTCACATCTGTTCCCAGATGTTTAGCCCAGAATTACACTTTAAGGTCTGTTTACACATTGTGATATTTTGGGCTGATGATGTTTTGCCGAATGTTAATGATGGCTAATTTTAGTTGGTGATGTTGTCAGATGATATCTATCCTATATTTTAAAATAATATTACAGTGTATCTAAAGTCGGCCAACAAATTGCAACACATAAACTTTGCTCTACCCGACCGGTGTTAGACATATCAGCTAGAAAATGTGGATGTTACACTACACAGCTTGTCTCTGAACCTAGCCAGTAAAAGCTGTGTTTAGAAGGACATTTGTAACTTCACATATTTCATCACATATGTATTTAACTGCAGCTTAAATGTGATGCATAGTAGCAGCTCAATACATGTGTGGTTAAGTATCCTAGCCTCTCAACCTTCCCTGTGGGAAGAAACCCACAACTTTTGGCAGGGTGTTGACAAATTACTCTCTTCACATGAATGCTGATCTTGAGTCCAGAGTGAGAATCACACCCACATGAAAGGCGGTTGCTCTGACGACTGCACCACCAAAGTCCCTGTTCAACTTAATATGATTTTCTGTTCTTAGCAAAAAGATACATAGAGTTCAATGAAGAACCTTCAAACCTGGTTGTTCTGAGAAATAAACCTGCCGAACTTCGATGTAACATAACGGCAAAGAATAACGCTGTTATATCATGGATCAAAGATGGCGTAAAATTAGATCTTACAAATGATACACGTAGGACTATTCTGTCACATGGGTCATTATATTTTAATACAATTGTCAGGAAAAAGAAGCTTTCTCCTGATGCGGGTGTATATAGATGTGTAGGGGAAACAACAGTTAATGGAAGATCTTTCAAGATACAGAGTCAAAAAGCAAGGTTAACTGTTGTAGGTAAGTTGTTTGACAGTCGCTTTGAAACTCATAGCTAGTAAAGCTCAGAAGTATTTTGGTGTTTGTAAATGGTCCTATTGGAAACTGGGCAGAAATTCTAATTAAAACACATTGCAATAAGACTGTCCTGTACAAATATTTCTTCCTATAAGTTCACCTGGTTTCCATAATTTGAAGTAACATTAACTGTTTTCCAATATGTTCTCAGGTATGTCAAAATCTTTTGCTGCCATGCCAAAAGACTTGATCGTAAGTGAAGGTGAGACAGCATTCTTTGAGTGCAAAATAAAGAGAAGTCGTCCAGAAGCCAAGATAACATGGAGTAAAGAAGGCAAGAACACAGACCTAACACTAAATTTTAGATTTGTTGTGTTTCCTACTGGGATATTGGAAATTCTCAGTGTGATGGCAAGTGATGCAGGGAATTATATATGTAAAGCAACTAATGAAGAACTTGGAAAATATGTTGAATCTAAAGCTAGTCTAACCATAACTCCAGGTAATTCTTCTGCTGTGTTTGAAAACTAAACTAACTTTATTTATACTGTAAGCTCTATCAGGTCTAAACTGTTCTCCCTAGACATACAGTAAGGGACAACTCTTGTTTGCCAAGTGTTAGTGCAGATGGAGACTTGGATAGCTTCTATATATGTTCTCTCTAGAGTCTAGTAAGGACGATTTCTTAGAGGCCCAGTCTTACTACATGTGGAAACTGGAGTACCCAGGAAAAAGCTGGGGTTTGATAGTGTCAAAATCCAATATATATCCCACCATTTTTCTCCTTGTATTATGTTTCCAGAGGGAGTATTACTTCAAAATCCTTGCACACTTGTCAAAATCCTGAAATCCTGTCAAAATTTGTCTGACAATTCCTATAAACTCCCTAAATTTGCCTTAAAATCCCTGAAAATCCCAAAATCTCTTTCAAAATCAGCATAATCTATCTCCAAATCCCAAAAATCTTATCAAAATCTCAAAAATCAAGCCAAAATCTCCTTTAAAATTCACAGAAAGTTTCACAAACAATCAAAAAAATCCCTGGATATATTGCAGGAATTTTGAATTTCCAAAAACCCTCGTACGCTTTTTTCTAAGCAATACACTACTCGATGTTTCTATTACCAAAATAAGCATCCTTCGAACTACAAGACTTGGACCTTCTATCTGCCACAGTTGATAAGTTTAATCTATTTATACCTTCTTATAGCATCAAGCACTCCAAAACCAAGCAAATATTTAGTGAAACCAAGCAATGTGATGACCTTGCATAACAAGGATGCCATCCTTGAATGTATTATCACCGGTTACCCCAAACCTCAAGTTGAATGGAATAAGGATGGGAAAAAGATCACATTAACACAGTCTGGTCATTATAGCAAATATGGTGCAAGTAGTTTGAAAGTTTCCACAGCACAAGTTGCAGATAGTGGCAAGTATGAATGTGTGATGGGGACGGACAAAGCAGAAGCCAATCTTCAGGTCATTGGTAAGAATGCTAAAGTATTTTATATGTTTTGATAATTTGTGTTTTATGATACTGTCAAACCTCTCACTAATGGACAGCTCTTTAATATGGACACCTCTTCGATATGGGACCTCTCAAATATGGAGACCTCTCTAATACAAACACCTCTCGAATATGCACACCTCTCAAATATGGAGAACTCTCTAATACGGACACCTCTCTAATACACACACCTATCTGATATGGAGACCACTCTAATATGGACATCTCTCTAATACAGACACCTCTAATACAGACATCTCTCTAATACGGACACCTCTAATACAGACATCTCTCTAATACGGACACCTCTCTAATACGGACACCTCTCTAGTACAGACACCTCTCTAATACAGACATCTCTCTAATACGGACACCTCTCTAATACGGACACCTCTCTAATACGGACATCTCTCTTATATGGACATCTCTCTAATATGGACATCTCTCTTATATGGACATCTCTCTAATATGGACATCTCTCTAATACGGACACGTCTCTAATATGGACATCTCTCTTATATGGACATCTCTCTAATATGGACACCTCTCTAATACGGACACGTCTCTAATATGGACACCTCTCTAATACGGACACGTCTCTAATATGGACATCTCTCTAATACGGACACCTCTCTAATACGGACACGTCTCTAATACGGACACCTCTCTAATACCGACACCTCTCTAATACGGACACGTCTCTAATATGGACACCTCTCTAATACGGACACGTCTCTAATATGGACATCTCTCTAATACGGACACCTCTCTAATACGGACACGTCTCTAATATGGACACCTCTCTAATATGGACACCTCTCTAATATGGACACCTCTCTAATACGGACACCTCTCTAATACGGCACCTCTCTAATATGGACACCTCGCTAATATGGATACCTCTCTAATACGGACACCTCTCTAATACGGCACCTCTCTAATATGGATACCTCTCTAATATGGATACCTCTCTAATATGGATACTTTTCTCTAATTATGGCCACCTCTCTAATATGGATACCTCTCTAATATGGACACCTCTCTAATATGGATACCTCTCTAATACGGATACCTCTCTAATATGGGCACCTCTCTAATATGGATACCTCTCTAATATGGATACCTCTCTAATACGGACACCTCTGTAATACGGCACCTCTCTAATACGGACACCTCTCTAATACGGACACCTCTCTAATACGGCACCTCTCTAATATGGACACCTCTCTAATATGGATACCTCTCTAATATGGACACCTCTCTAATATGGATACTTTTCTCTAATTATGGCCACCTCTCTAATATGGACTCTCTCATACTGATACCCCTCAAGATTATATGGACCCCTCTCTAATACAAACCCTTTTCTGACACGTATACACATTTCTAATACAAACACTTTACTCTGCCCCTTCTGTGTCTGTATTGGAGGGATTCAACTGTACTATACAGGGTGTATAAAAAAAAACTGAACAAAATTGACATTGCTCTCAACTTCGCGAAGCGGCTCCAGGTACGAAGTGTTTTATTAATATATATTGTTTGGGTATTTATAATGTAGAATAAACTAAAAAATTCTGAAAGTTACATTTTTCAAAACCCAGGGGGGTGTCTTGTCCAACAGATCAAAAATGGCTTGCGCACGAAATTTGAATGCTTAAAAGTTATTTTGAGTTAGTGGGTGGAAAATGTGTTGGGTGTTGCATTGCTGTTCAAAATTTCAGAAAATTTGCTTAAGTGTAAGCCCTTCAAAACGTCGCGTAAACTTTCATTTTTAAGAAAAAATCAGCTTTTGCATGCTTAATTTACGCCTTTACTTAATTTGCATATTGTCTAGACAATATGCAAATTGTCTAGACAATATGCAAATTAGGTAAAGGCGTAAATTAAGCATGCAAAAGCTGATTTTAATTCAAAATAACTTTTAAGCATTCAAATTTCGTGCGCAAGCCATTTTTGATCTGTTGGACAAGACACCCCCCCTGGGTTTTGAAAAATGTAACTTTCAGAATTTTTTAGTTTATTCTACATTATAAATACCCAAACAATATATATTAATAAAAAACTTCGTACCTGGAGCCGCTTCGCGAAGTTGAGAGCAATTTCAATTTTGTTCAGTTTTTTTTATACACCCTGTAGAACAGATTTTGCAACTGTAGTTGGAATATTTTATATCTAACATCTTAATTGTTTATTTTAGTTCCTCCACAATTTAAAGTTTCACCAACAGACATTGAGACAGTCGAAAGCAAGGACGTCAAACTGCTGTGTGAAGCAACAGGCTATCCAGAACCTAAAATAACTTGGTATAAAAATGGCGACATGATCGATGAAGTACAATTTGAACATATCGAAGTGACAGATGATGAAATCACGATTATGGAAGTGTTGGAAAGTGATGAAGGCATATACCAGTGTTTTGCTAAGAATGATGGAGGGGAAATTAAAGCTTCTGCACAACTTAGTATCTATGGTAAGGAACATGCTTTGATAGCCTTAGGTAAGGTATTTGAGGGTTTTTAAATCCTTTATCCCGTCCTCAAACTTTGTACTAGCCCCTATCTTGTTTGACTTTGCTACTATTCAACCCTTGCAAGTGCCTCACAACTCATAATGTGATGTTTTATTTGACTTCTGCCAATTTGGGTAGGAAATATTTAATAACAAACTGCAGTTGTTGCTCTTGTTTGAGACTTTAGAAAGGCCACTTTCTGCCGAAGTCAATCAGGCATTATCGCTGCTGTCGGGAGTGCTCGCGACGATTTTTGCCATCAATAATGACGGATTATTTAGCCTGAAGTAATTGGTCGTTAATTTTATGTAGGCACTCAGACAACTACACAGCCGCCAACAACAATATTAACAACAACACAAACGACAACAGCAAGTGCGCCATCCGTCCAAATACTGGCACCCAGTGCACCAAAGAACGTGAAAGCCGCAGCGGAAAATGCAACCGCGATTCGTGTATTTTGGCAAGCTCCTGACCTACCTTATGGCAAAATCAAGAAATATACAGTTGTTACTTATAAATATGATGGAGGTAAGTTTTCATTTATTTGCAAGTTTTCTCCGGGGAAACCATCGAGACCTTGAGCCTGAGATGAGAGTAAATGAGAGTTGGCAATTAAGCGAGAGTTTGCATGCATGAGAGTTTCATTAGTGAGCTTAAGCACAGAATAGATAATAGACCAGAAGGTCCACTTAGCCAAAATTATGTCCGAGATTTTTCATGCGCAGGCGCGAGCCAGCCAGTGAACTCAATTTGGTTACCTGGAACGATAACAGGCGGTGAAAAGTGAAGCCAAAATAACAGTGCCTACGCCATCAAACGTGATTGATTTCACAACGGCCAAAGTTCAAAATAAGTTACGAAAATAGAAAAAAAACTTGAAAAGCTGTTAAAACCTGCACGATAACTTATTTTATCCCATATTTTTATGGCTTTCATAAACTTTTTGCACAAACTAGCTTATACGGCTTATACGACTGACAAAAAACAAAATATTTTCGCTGTTTGAACAAAAACACTGAGAAAACTAACTTACTTCAGTCACTCAGTGACAAAGATATGTTTTCCTCCTAGTTTTCCCTCTGTAATCTTTTTTAGCCAGTTACAAAGTAGAAACTACTTCGATTTGCAAAAAAACTGTTGTTTTTTTTCCAAAAAATAACACAAAAATAGAGTTTACGTACGGACCGCGCAGTAAATAAGTTGTGGGGGACTGAAACTGACGTACGGACCGCGTGAAATTGACTTTTGAGGGACTGAAACTGACGTACGGACCGCGTAAAAGGACTGGGATTTAGGCTTCACTTTTTTCCGCCTGAATGATTGAATGTTATCGTTCCAGATATTAGAAATTTATGGAGTTCACTGGAGCCAGCAAGTGTAATCACGACGCCATCAAACGCGAGCAATACGCCATCAACTGCCATCACTAGCTGTTCCCATAGCAATACACTCGAAATTGACGTGTATTGACGTGATGACGCGTGTATTGACGCTGACGTGATGTTCGCAGCAAGTGTCACACACGTCATCTAGCGTGCGCAATTCGTGATCCACAAGGCGAAAATCGCGGACACGAAAATGTTAGGGAAAGGTGTACAGTGAGACTTCTGGTCTATTATCTATTCTGTGGCTTAAGCAAGCGACGTTTTTGATTCACGAACGCCGACCGGAAGTAAATTGAGCCGTTATAGATGGCGACAGCCGTTCTTGTTTGAAATCACGAACGTGAAACCACTTTGACTGCCGTTCTTGATTTCCAGCACGAACTGCTGACGCCATAATTAACGGTTAAATAATGTACGCGTGACGTCCGTGTTGTCAAAAACGTCGCTTGCTTAAGCTCTCTATTAACTCTCATACCCCCAGTGAAACGAGAGCAAGAGACTGGATATTACGACGCGTACCGGTCAAACGAGCAAAAATTCCCATCAACTCTCAGTTGATGAGAGTGCACGAGAGTCAAAAACTTGCTGTCAGTCAACGAAAAAATGAAAGCGTAAAAGCGAATGTTTAAAGCCCCAGAGTTAATGAGAGTTGCAACTCTCGGTCGCGTTTGACCACCAACTCTCATCGACTCTCATGCACTCTCGTCAACTTTGAGCTCGCTCAAATTTTGATGAGAGTTGATGAGAGTTTCGCTCGTTTGACCTGTATACACGCGGTAATATCCAGTCAACTCTCATGCAACTCTTGTTCTCGTTTGACCGTGGCATGATTCCATGAAAGTTGATGAAACTCTCATGCAAACTCTCACTGGTGAACATTCATTATAGGCAAGTGAATAGAACTATATATGAATGAGCGCCTCCACCATTTTAACCTTGTTTTTTTCATTGCAGAAAATTCAGAGTTTGTATCAATGCTAACGACCCAAGTAACTCAATTAGTTGTTACCAATCTAAAACCTGCTACACTGTATCAATTTGTCGTATATGCCTCAAATGAACACAAGCAAGGGGCACTAAGTATATTTGTACAAGAATATACAATGAAAAGGAAAACCCCAACATTGAGCCCTCCTCGTGATGTTAGAGTGACTGCCCTCAGTTCTATGGCCTTGAAAGTATCCTGGAAGCCACCTTTAAATAAGTAAGTTAAATACGTAGGTCACTATTCGCCTTTCGGGTTTTTCACTTTTCTTGTCCATTTAACACGTTCACTAACACATTTTTTTTTCAGCCTGGAAGTCATAAAGAATTATTCCATCCAATATCTTGATGTTGATCGCAATACACCATGGCGTACTGAGTCATCGCTGAGACATGATGTGGTTCTACTTAAACTTCGTCCTTACACCGCGTATTCAGTAAAAGTCACTGCGCACACTGATCGTGGGCCTGGGCAAACGTCATCAGAAGTCTTTGCGAGAACTAAAAGTGGAAGTAAGTTGTTCAGAATGTGTAAGATAGTTTGCGGGTTATGGTTGCCTTTGCGCGTTTTCATAGGTTACATTTTGATACTTCACTGTACCGTCGTTTGCATTGTGGTGTTTCCCACTTCATCGCCATGGCTTCATACAAGGAACTAACTTACGATATGTTTTTGTATTTTTCTTTTAGAACCTAATGGTCCACCAGAGAATATAAAATTAGTTGCTGCCAATGATATCCTAGCGGCCACGTGGAGTCCACCTTCAGATCCTAACGGTAATATAACTGGATATGTAATGTCATTAAAGAACGAAAATTCTGGGTTGATTTCCAATCTTACAACAAAGGTAGGTTCAGTTTGAATGTCAGACCCTTTTCAGCCTTGGCCAAACCAGGAAACATTGTTTCCTAGCCATGTTTCCCAAAGATGGCCAAACCAGGAAACATTGTTTCCAAGGCATGTTTCCCAAAGGTGGGCAAACCAGGAAACATTGTTTCCTAGCCATGTTTCCCAAAGACGGGCAAACCAGGAAACATTGTTTCCTAGCCATGTTTCCCAAAGATGGCCAAACCAAGAAACATTGTTTCCTAGCCATGTTTCCCAAAGATGGCCAAACCAGGAAACATTGTTTCCAAGGCATGTTTCCCAAAGGTGGACAAACCAGGAAACATTGTTTCCTAGCCATGTTTCCCAAAGATGGCCAAACCAGGAAACATTGTTTCCTAGCCATGTTTCCCAAAGATGGCCAAACCAGGAAACATTGTTTCCTAGCCATGTTTCCCAAAGCTAGGCAATGTTTCAAGGTTTTGCAAATTCATTCAAGGAAACTTGAAACTCGGAATTCAAATATGAATTTTCTGCGAACGATGTTTTCTATAGTTTGCTGTATGCTTTAGCTATCATCACAAGTTCACAACACCTATATATTTCTATCAATTTCAGAAAAGCAATTATGTTTTTATGAATGTGAAGAAATCTGTAACTTACGCGTTCAGAGTAGCTGCTGTAACGGAAGCAGGTCGAGGAGAGTTTTGTCAGTGGGTGAGAAAAGATACGCCTTCGCCACCAATAACAGGTATTCTTTCTTATTTTGATGTACATTTATATCGTATCCACATAAACGCTCGCTTAGAGAACACATGATCAACGTACTTCAATCTTTAACAGAGGACGTAGTTCCAGGCAAGCCAACCAACCTGCGTACTCGTGTTGTCCTGGGTATGGTACAGGTTAGTTGGGACCCTCCGAAGGAAAGTCATATCATTGTGCGTCAATATGTTCTTAGTTACGGCAAGATGACACCTGATGATACATTCAAATATTTACAAAATACTACCACTACGGATCTCCTACAAAATTTACGTAAGTGTTTTATCTAAAACTGCATGTGTTTGGTGCTGTTAAGGACCTATCCTAAAACCGAGTCGAAGGCATACTAGGGGCGCCTCTGTCTACCGTACGACCCGTGTGTGAGTGTGATAACGGAACACAGCCACAGAATAGGAAATGACCAGAAGGGCCACTCAGCAGTGCAACGTGACCCCTATTTTCATGCAGTTTTCTGGCCAGAATAATGGCGGACCAGCCAGTTCAGCGTGTTTATTGGCCAGAAAATGCAATTGACTGGCTAGAATAATGGTAATGAACATGCGACATGCGCAGCGTCAAAAACTTCAAAGATTCCGTCTCTTGGTGAGGGAGGAAAATCGGTGAACCCGGAGAAAAACCGTCGAGGCACAAGAAAGTACCAACCACAAATCTACTCACAGGGTATAGTCACTCATCAAGTAACAATACCACACGATCCCCACCCTCAACCGCTTTAACCACTCAGCGCTTTAACCCTACTGAGCACCCGTGCTTCCCGTTAGTGTTTGTATATTCGTTAGTGATGTAGTCCCACCGTTTTACAGAATCTGAGACCATCTACATTATTCGTGTTCGGGCGAAAAACAAAAAAGGACAAGGATTAGAGGCGTTGGAAAGAGTCACTATTCCACGTCTAAGTAAGTAAGATTACACTTAACTTTAAATAGTCGACGACAACGAATTAAGGAAAAATATTGTTTTTATAGACAGAGAAACGCGTGCATTTCTTCAAACTGAAGTGAACATAACTAGCTTTGTTTATCCTGGATAGCTCTATCAGTCCGAAAGTATTCCCTCTAGAGGTCCAACTAGGGCATTCCCAATATGGCATTTTTCCGGGTGGAAACCTAAACAAACTTTATTTATATTGGATAGTTCTATCAGTTCTAAACTGTTCTTCCTAGAGATCCAGTAAGGGCCATCCCTGTATGATGGTCCAGTGTTAGTACGGGAGGAAATTGAAGTATCTGGAGAAAACCTGCGGTGTTTGAAAGTCTGCGGAGTCAAACTAGAATCACTAGACGAAAATATATTATTCAGGCCATTGCATCATACAAGAATCGAACCTCGTTCGCAGAGGTGAAAGCACTGATTAGTGTGCCACCAGTACTCCTTGCCATATAGAAAACATATATAAATATATTTTCGACTGCCCTGTGACAAATTCTCAAACCAACTTTGTTTGTGTAGAGCAACAATCGGGCATTTACAACTTGCAAGCTATTCCGTCGAAAAAAAGAACTATAAAGCTTTCTTGGATAGATCCCACCTTAAATTTGCGGCCAAACGTTGGATACCATGTCAAGTTTGACAAGGATAATAAGGTTCAGCATTTCAATGTTACCAAAGGAACTTCATTGGTTGTTAAAAACCTTCGTGCTGGGATGACCTACACATTCTCTGTTAAGAAAAACGACGAACCGAATTTCATCACAGTATCCAACGCTACAAGAGAAGAAGGTAGGATTTCGTTATTTTTCATGTACCGTTCATTTATGAAATCCTTAGGCAAACTAGAAAACGTTAATGTTTTCGCTCGCCACTCCAGTTTAAGTAAATGAATGCGAAGCCCGATGGTCGAATTACATTCGCGACCCAACGTTTCGACACTCTGATCTAGTGTCGTCATTAGGCGTGAGCTGAAGTCGCATCTTAGCTCCTTATATACTCCAGGGATGATGTCATCGGCCACCAAGATGGAGATACTCTTGTGGTAAATAGCTACCGTCATCTCTATTCAAAAAAGCACGATGATTCATGTTTATATGCCCACGCTTCTAGGCAACGCAGCGATGATTAGTGGTGATCACCTTAGAATTATCCCACGCGAATTGTTGAAGGCAACTTATCGTATACACGCTACCCACACTGGCACCAAGCGTTCAAGATACATTGGTCATTAACCCCTCCTCAACCCTCCCCTCCCCCTTACCCCTAAACATTCTGTCATGAAGCATGTGTGGTAACTCAATCTTGTTGATAAGGCAAATGTTCTCAGGACCCTCAGATCCTACTTTTTCCAGGTTATTATTATTATTATTATTTACAAATATTTTACAACGGTAGCCCTTCAGAACACCTATGATCTGTTTTTCAAGAGGCCGTTTGAAACTGTTATTACATAATATTATTAGAAAACAAGAATGAAACCTAGTCAAATGCACACATAAGTATAAAATTATCACACTATTAAAAATATTTAAAAAGGAAAATTATTACATGCAGATAGAACATATGTAGCTAGATCTATTTAATATTACTGTTTTCTCTGAGAGACGTCTTGAATTGACCTGTCGACATTTCATTTGTCTTAACCTTATTTGGCAAGTCATTCCAGCATTTTGCTCCTGTGTAACTAAAGCTTTTTTTCAGGAAATTTGTTCTAGGTTTATTTAGCTGAAAGGTCTAGGTTAATGTGTGCACATAATGCAAAAGCTCGAAAATTAAAACTCGCCATAATGAACATAAAAAACATTTGTACGTTTCTTAATCGTCTATATCTCTATTTTAGCTCCAAGTGCGCCGAAAGATGTAACAGTATCGATTTCATCAAACGAAGGGACCGTTAGGGTACATTGGAATACCCCAGACAAACCTAATGGTAAACTAACCAACTATAAAATATGCTGGAGACCCGAAGATGACCATCGTTACTACAACTGGACGTGTAAGCTGGTGAAGGCGCATGTATTAAATGACCAAATATCCAATATCAATGCACGTTTGAAATATTCCGTGAAAATACTGGCAAAGAATCGCGCTGGTGAAGGAGAATTCTCAGAATCTACACAATTTTATGGAGGTAATATTTCCCGGGTTATTCTGACTATTAGAGACCTTTAGATTCAGGTTTGCCGCAAACCTCTAACCGCCGTTTGACGTTAGCGGTTTGCCGTTTGCGGTTCGAACATTTTTCGACTTAGATTTGAAGTTCTTAGATGAACATTTTTCGACTTAGATTTGAAGTCGACTTAGATTATGTTCTTCGAAGGATCTAAACGAGAGGTGAAATGCGCTTTATAAGTCTTAAAGTCTACCGAAGAATCAAGTGTTGATCGCCGCCATGTTGGATTTCTCCTCCAAGCGTATCATGTTCGAGTCAAAATAAAATGCGAAGAATGAACTATTAATAAGTACTGCGTATGCACATAGTGTGGATACGTGAAACATGATATAAAAAACCCCAAATAAACCCTGAGGGAAATTACAAACGTGTAGACCTACCTCTTGACGTTCAAAACTCGCGTTGAAAACCTCAAACGTGGCGTCGGGATAGGGTCACGTGACCCGTAGACGTTAGCGGTTCGGCGTAAACCTCGATCTAAAGGTCTCTAATATTACTATATTTCTACGGTATACAAAAATGTGTTTTCTTTTTTGTAGCTTCCGTGATAAGTGTAGTTAATGTTCCCTCTACGACAGAAGGTAATAGTAATTCTATTCATTTTCTCTGCTATTCTTTCTTCAAGTGTTTACTTGCCTTACGATCGATAGCATTGGTTTCCAATACACAGGAAATTAAATTTTTATAATTTGTTTTTATGTAGATCCAAGGTTGTCCAACGGCTCTAATGGTACAAAGATCGATGGTCCTTCAGCCGAAAACATTGAGAAAGATTCAACCAAATCTTCAGAAGGATATATCGAAGGTAACATAATGTACATGAAACAGTTTTTCCAATGTTTATTTTGGGGACTTCGGCGGAGGAGTCGTCAGAGCAAGCGCCTTTCACCTCTGATATCGTGGGTTCTATTATCGCTCCGGACTCTGGATATTCATGTGAAAAGAGTCAGTCAACGCTCTGCCGCAAGTCGTACGTGGGTTTTCTCCGGGTACTCCGGTTTCCTTGCACAGGGAATGTTGACAGGGTGGGTTAGGATACATAGAAATAGATTCACGACCCCATCGGCGTTAGCAGCAGTTACACATCGTGATTAAAGTGCCACTACCCCAAATATGATTTATGGTATGGGTAATATTTGGGTCATTCCAAGAAGAAATGTAATATATCTTTATGGTAAAACCCCCCATCTTGATCGACTGTTCGCTGTCAAAGTTGCCGGATATGATGTCATTAGGCGAATTTTAGCATAAAAAAACATCTAATGACATCATATCCGGTAACTTTTACAATGAAAAAGTTGATGAAGATGGGGATTTTTACTATATTACATTTCGTCTCAGAATTATCCAAATATTACACATACCAAAAATTATATTTGGGATGAGTAGCACTTTAAATAAATGCACATAATACTGCATGGTTTTGCGATGATTCGTTTCAAAATACTACCGTATAAACCATGTATACTTTGGGAGGGCAAAGCATTTTTGCCCGCTCATTGTTTGTTCTGTCTTGCCTTTGTGAATATAGGCACTCCTACTCAAGTAAACAAGAACAAAATTACAGGTATTATGTTATACATATCTTAAGGAATAGTATAGGTTGGATTACCTAAAAATCTTCACTACCCAGGGCGCGAAATAACGGCCGGTCAACGGACAATGTCCGGCCAAAATGAGTAGTTGTCCGGTCAAACTCTCGCATGACCGGTCATTTTGACCGGCTACTTTTTAAAGTTTACATGTAATACAGTTGCTAAATAAAGCGAACGAGCAAACTATTTTCATGCAATTTTCTCATGGATTAAGTTTCGAAGTTGCTGACAAGTGAAAATAGCCGGCACGCAGTGACTGCAAATGTCAAAACTTATGTTCTTTGTTAATTTCGTCTGATGTTGCGTTTACTTTGAATAATATTTACTGTACGGACTTTACAATAAAACTCAGAAGTGATTCTTGACTTCTACAGACATTTTTCTAGTTACATTTAAGGAGACTTTGTCAGGCTTTAGTTTAGCTGAATAATTTGACCGGCCAGAAATGCGGGATGTCCGAGCTAAAGTTGGTTTGGCCGGTCACCTTGACCGGCAACCCTCCAGCCGTTATTTCGCCCCCTGCTACCGCCAACGTCTCACTTAGGGCCATGTTACTCGAGGCCAATTTTTACTGCAACTTGCAACGCAATATTGGACACAGCGCGATGTTAGGTAAAACGTATATTCGCAGAGAAATTGTGAGCATGAATATCGTTCTACTTTGCCATCATTTCTCTTACTGAACATGCCCAGAAGGCAACAAAGAAATGAATGAGAACGATAATATCACGGTGGAGTGAAATGCGGGCCATGTTCACCATTTTCCCGTGCGTACATTTCCGTGCATATAACACGGCTCAGTGCAGAAATTGCGTTCAAGTTTCAGCAATGAAACCAACGGTTGTAAATTTGAGGTTAGACAACCTTTAATATATTTGCTCTATCTTTATTGAGCACTCTCCGACATTTCGTGACACAAAACGCATTTATATCTTATGAAATAAATATTTGATATATGAAATTAGTTGATAATGTTTTCCTATAATTCCGATCTATTTTACAAACGGTTTTGTCCATGATTGTATGTGTGTGTTAATTAAGATCTTGACTATATGTATTTTTAGAGAGTGGTGATCGTAGTTTAACAGCTGATGAGAAGACATTATGGATAGTTATTGCTGTTATTGCCGCAATTACTTTGATAGCCATTGTTATTATTAGTATTGTGTTGTGCAAGAAACGATCACGTGGTACGCCTGTCATAAGAAGGTAGTTTTTGACTCTCGTAGTTGTTCGGTTGAAATACTTATATTATTATATATTGTCACTTGTGAGATTATATTCTGAATTTTGGGGAACTTGCTTGATGGAATTGAACGTTGAAGGATTCCCGCAGGTGGAAATTTCGGGCGAAAATTATATGCAATAGATTTTTAATTACAATGATATTGTTTTTTACTAGAAAACCACCAGCCGACCCTTACAAAGCTGTCGCAAATGGTAATAGTAAGAAAAAGCCAAGCAATAAAGAAAATTACTGGATTAAACAAGATAATGTGGAGCTGGAACCATGTATGAAAAAAGATGATTTGGTCACATCCACGATTCCAAGGTATTGTAAGCAAGGCATATTTTAACATATATACTGGGGGGCCACTTGGCCTCCCAGGCCCTCTTTATGGCCCCCCACTCACACAAAATTGGCCCCCCACTCCCTGGGCCCTTTATACATTGGGTGGTTTACAGAGTAAATGATTTGTCTGTGTTTAACGAAATATTGTTTTTATGGCTTATATAGTTAGACATTTTTAAAGTTTTAGTTAAAACATTGAAATACTATTGGCTTGGCAATTTCAGAGCTCCAGATTTCAACATTTTCCCGGGAAAAAACTCCGCCGGACCCCTACAGGGCTCGCGCCTTCAGCAATCAGATTAAGGGCCCTTTTCCACAAATGGCCCCCCACTTAGAAATCCTTAAAATATGCCCTGCCTGTAAGCTATATTTACTTCAAAAATCATAGCATTATTTGCAATCATCCTTATTGATCTAATGTTACTACGATAGGAAACCGGAGTACCCGGAGAAAAGCTGCGATGTTTGTTCAGGTCAAACTGGAAGCATTCTTCTCACATGCCACTGGAGTGAAATTATAATCAGACAACTGCATATTTCAGGATTCGAACTCCGGCCGTACAGAGGTGAAAGGCACATGGACTAACCATAATATCTCAGTGTGGTGCCAGTGTAGGTAGCGTCTATTCGGTTTGTGCAAGTGACGTCACATCTCGAAATTGTGTGGCTTCCGGTTTTTTGGGTGGCAAATTCCACCATTTTCATTGGATAATTTCAAAATAATTAAAATCAAATTCAAGATGGCTGACAATTTTTTACATCAATACGTACGCCAACTTTCCTGAATAACTCGAGTTCTAGACATGCTAAAGCAACAAACTATACACCAAAACTCTCGGTATTTCGCAAGATATAAACGAAAACGGCACTTCGTGAAATCCACGATTTGCCCTCCAAATTGCCGGTTATATAGCATGACGTAATATTCTCGCGTGACGGCACAAGCCGAATACAATAAGTTTCAGGTCTTCAGGATCAATCTACCAGAAGAATGCAACAAGAACTTCGACGTTTCGAGCGAAGGCCCTTCGTCTGGGCCCTTCGTCTGGGCCCTTATACGAAAGGAATTCAATTGAAAAAGGATAGTTTTATTTTTTGTTATTAGAAGTGCAGAAGAGATGAGACCTTTGGATAGTCCATTTCAATCAAGAAAAGACCGCAGTTCTATCGAGAAAGATGAAGACGAACCAGTAGAACAAGGTAGGTTCTTTCAAGTACGCACGTATGATTAACATATTGTGATATATTCACGAGAAGAGTTCATAAAGGTACCTCCTGACGTATGTGATTTCACACAATACAGCAACAATTACACTTTTCGCCAAGTATAAGCCAATAGCCTTACTCTTGTCAGGAAATCCAGCAAATCACATACGTCAAGAGGAGAATCTGTTCCGACAAAGCGGATCGTGTGAACACCTTAAGAGTGATTTGAAGCTCCGAAAAAATGTGTGGAAAAACGAAGCACAAGCCTAGATCAGCTTTTCTCAAATTTATGAATAATTATCGTGTGATCTTAATTAGCATAGACTTTAGCAGAAACTCAAATTTCTCTTAAAATACGGACTGATTCATAGTCTCACAAAGAATTTATTAGATCCAACAATACCTCGAACGTGCGGTGCCAGTGTGGGTAGAGTATAGCAAATACGGCGGTTGACTGTGGTGTAAAACTACCTGAAAAATACAATAAGAACTTCGACGTTTCGAGAGTAGAAAGTTAGTAGAATGGGTCGGAGGAAAACATGTGCTTTTATAGTGAATACAAAAGCGATCACGTGATAAAAAATAAACCAATCAGATGGATTTAATCAAAACAAACTATAAACAAAATATGGAAATCCAACAATACGTTCTATTTCAATTTTCTTTAGACCAACGTTCACCAACATCGTTTGCAGATGAACCTCCTCCATACAGGCACAGAGAGGACTATCAACCACTTCCTGTAATTCCACCTAAGCAAGACAAAATTAATATTCAGAGATCACCATTCATGCCTCGAGATCCTGACGAATTTCCACCACCTCCTGAGGTATGACTTTTTAGAAAACTAGTTACGGTGGGACGCTAAGTATTTGTGTTCCCCCTTTTGTTTTCGACTTATTTTTCAATAGTCCAAATTTTGCTTTAAACTACCTCCAAACGTTTGGAAGATGGCCAAAACCTCTTTCTTTCATTAAAACAATGATTTTCAAGCAGTGCTTCCACTTTCCAAAATGAATATTTCCTTTTCTTGTCCTAAATTTGATCGGAATTTCCTTCAAAAAGTATTGAAATTTCCTTCAAAAAGTTTGGTGAAATCATGGATTATAATTAAAAACACCATTGTGCGATGCATCGCACAGATGTCATGTGCGGTTGTGCGATGCATCGCACAAATTAACATACTATGACTTACTGTGATTGTAATGTGGTTGTCATGTGCGGTTGTGCAATGCATCGCACAAATTAGCATACCATGACTTACAGTGATTGTAGTGTGGTTGTCATGTGCTGTTGTGCGATGCATCGCACAAATTAGCATACCATGACTTACAGTGATTGTAGTGTGGTTGTCATGTGCGGTTGTGCGATGCATCACACAAATTAACATACTATGACTTACTGTGATTGTAATGTGGTTGTCATGTGCGGTTGTGCAATGCATCGCACAAATGAGCATACCATGACTTACAGTGATTGTAGTGTGGTTGTCATGTGCTGTTGTGCGATGCATCGCACAAATTAGCATACCATGACTTACAGTGATTGTAGTGTGGTTGTCATGTGCTGTTGTGCGATGCATCGCACAAATTAGCATACCATGACTTACAGTGATTGTAGTGTGGTTGTCATGTGCGGTTGTGCGATGCATCGCACAAATTAGCATACCATGAGAGCATAGCTTAGCATAGCGATGCATCGCACAAATTAGCATACCAAAAGAGAACGAAATAGCCTATTGTGAGCAAAATATTCACCTGGGTGAACTTTATAACTCTAACGGTCTAATACCCAGGTCTGATGTTTGTCAAGACTGATTTTATTTGACAGGTATTAATAATCTGGTCAGCCAATCATGTTCAACTAGCCCCACGTTGATTGGCTGAGCGAATTGAGACCACAAACATTGAAGTTTCGCGGGAGAATAAACAAAAAAATTTTATCAACTCGTGCCCAGAACCTCGGACCTTTTGGTATGCTTCAACTTACAAAATGCTTCATGTAGCATTCTAACAAGCTCACATTAATTGTGCACGTGTGATGTCTGTGATTGTCACAGCGTGCGTGAGAAAAATATGATCAGGATATAATGGAACAGATTGCGTGACTGTGTTATATATATATACACTTTTATGGCGATAGTTGTGCTTATTTGTCAATATTTTGAATATATTATTCTACATTTTCCTTTGAATTTTCTTCATTTTTCTGGAATTTCGGTTCTAAGTCCATGTTACGCACACAATAGGGTTAGGGATTGGGTCGGGATTAGGGTCAAGATCAAAGAGAAATATTCGTGACTCGTAACATGGCGTTATAACCGGAATTTCCTTCAAATTTCCTTCAAAATTTCATTTCCTTAAATTTCCAAAGGAAATTTCCTTCAAATTGGAACCACTGTAATTTCAAGTCATAAAAGCATGTTTTAAAAAAGTTGAAAATTTTGGTCAGATGCAAAGGGGGGACCACAGGCAATCGTTCTCGACTTATTTTTCGAAAGTCTCAATCTTGCTTTAATACTACCTCCAAACGTTTGGATGGCAAAAACCTCTTTCTTTCATCAAAACTGAATGATTTTCAAGTCATAAAAACTTTTGCAACCATAGGCCCTGTGGGGATGGTCCAAAACGTTTTCTTTCATCAAAATAGTGACTTTAAACTGATAAAAACCTGTTCAATGAATTTGAAAATTTGCTCAAATGCAAAGGGAAGTGAGGGGGTGGGGGGGGTTGCGACCACCGGCGAAGTATGCCTGACTAATCGTTTGCTCAGTCGGGTAGTAATGAAAATTGATAGCGAATATTTTCTAATAGTGTTTAGAAGACAATGAAGACGAAGGACCGTCAAGTGATTATGGATCTGAAGAAATTGACTCTCCCAAATCAGATGAACCAGCTGTAGTTAAGTACATGCCAAAGAATACTCCGAATGGACGCGTTAGTGTCGCCCCTGATTATGATTATCCAGTGAACAAGGTACATTATAACTGCTAATGAATTCACCCTTGACATTTACAAGTACTTAACACTAATGACACGTGCTCATATAACTGCGCATGCTCAGTTTAGTCAGTTATACAAACTTAAAGAGTGAGTATCATGCAAGTGATCCCTTGCGCGCTTGGTGTTCCACAAAATGGCTGCCTTTTAAAATATTTATTGTATCGGTTCATTCTATCCCAGTCGTATTGAAAAACAACTTTAAGCCTGGTTTCATATGTCGCCGATGCTTACGCAAAGCCATTGTCTTTATAGATCATTGATGAGTAAAATCCTTTGTCTACCTGAAGCATTTTCTTCTTCACTGATCACTAACAATGGTCGATGAGTGCATTGCCGACCATCGGCGACATGAAAAGCAGGCTTTACTTTCACTTCTAATTAAGCAATAATTATATCTTGTGAAATTTTGTGTTTTAATAATTATATCTTGTGAAATCATTTGTTCTCAAACAATGCAATATTTGTTTTTTTAAAGAATAGGAGTCTCTATTGGGAAAAACAAAGTAGATTTTATCACTAAAAGTTATGTTTGATTTTCAACAGCATGTTCACGACATGGAAGCAAGCAATCTTCAGAACTTGATGAAAGATCTTGATGCTATTATGGCCAAAGAAGATAGAGTTTAGCAAAAACATAAACTCAAACAGTTTTGTGAACTATGCAGTATTAAGGTTGCTATGCAGGCTATGTTTGCCTACTGGTAATTTTGATGTCGTTCTCAGAACGAGGCTGCAATCGTTAAACAGTTTCAACAGTTATATTTCATGGTATTCTTCAACGAAAGACTTAATCCTATAAAAATATAGAAAGTTATAAGGATATGTTTATTGTTATATAGCCATAATTTACACAGAGTATGGAACTGTACAATTAAGTGTAAAATAATGCAAAGTATATTTTTCTACGACAATGTATCAATGTAACTAGGAAGTTGTGGTTAACATAATGTATATAATGGAATTGAAAACACGTCGCATGAAGGTAAAATTCGGCTTTTAAAAAGTCAACTAGATACGCTTACCTCACCAGCAATCACAAATCATCAGGGTAACCTTAATTCACCGAAAGTTTCCAAAAAGTTAAGGGGTTACTGTAACATTATTTCCGCCAAGGCTAACCCCTTAATTTTTAGGCGGTCACTTTTCAGTTTTTGAAAAAGTGGCTAAAAATGGGCAAAGGGTAAAGATCAAGATTTTTCTCGGCATCTCGTTCGATGGGATTAATAGTAGAAAGTGTTATAGATGGAATACTCGAAAGGAAATTTATATACAGACTAGCCCCTTAACATTTTTTCGATAAAAAGTTCAGCCTAACCCCTTTATTTTTTTGGCCATATTTAATTTTGAAAAAGTGGCTAAAAATGGTCAAAAAGTAAAGGCTAACGTCCTTAACATTTTTTTCGACAGAACGTTAATGTATGAGTCAATTCCAACTGCGATAACCCCTCCCCGGAGCGAACCCTCGGGATTTGACTAGAGGTTAATTACGTGCAGGCGGGAATTTTGACGCGAAACCGTTCCCACCCAGTTGCGAATAAAATATCAAGATCGATTGGTGTAATTTATAAAGCTAGCTTCTTTTTACCACTACCACAGAATAGACATGCCACTACTGTCTATCAGGCCCGTAGCTGGCTCTCAATTTTTGGGGGGGCACTTTTGGATGTCAGTACGTCTTTGTCAACAAATTTGTCCATTTTTCTTGTCGACGGGGGGGGGAGGATGGGTTCAAAAAAATTTTACGGATAACATTGAATATTGCATTTGTTGTTAATGTTTACTAGTTCAAACTTTAAAGTTAACATATATAACATACTTTTTGCCCATATATGAACTTTTTCAAAACAACGTTACGTTTATCGTGGTTGGGGGAGCACAATTGCTGTTGGGGCTGTATTGACGAACATGAAATCATGAAAACATTCGTTGACGTCAATGATGTCATACGTAACCCACGTAACCGGTAAGCCATCTGACTCGTCCCCAGTCGTCGTCTGTGCGTACACTGTATTACTCAATGATTTATCCTTACCTTCAATATTGTACTATTTGTTGGCGAACAACTTATTCCACTAATCTTCACCGTATTACAGTACTTCAGAAACGTGTTATTAGAATCTTAAATAAAAGTAAATTTGACGCACACACTAGCCCTACTAGCCCTATATTTAAGAAATTATATAGCCCTATATTTAAGGCTTATTTAAATTGTATGATATTTGTTTGTTTCAACTGTGGTCAGTTTATGTTTAGTCATAAACATGCATGATCTTTTACCAGAGAGATTTGGAAATATGTTTATAAAATAACATGTATATAACGCGTGCTCTGATTGGTCGAGATTTCGCGCGCTTTTCTTAACTCGAGCAACATTCCCAAGTGTTTGGATCAGGCCATCCAATGATCCAAACCAGTGATCCAAACGTAATCAATTTCATACGTTCAACACAAGAAATTATTTGAATTACCAGGCAATCAGTTCGGTATCAAGTGAATCAAGGTCCAAAGTTTTTCAATTTATCAAATGTTGATACTAAACCAAATTAGTAAAGTGAAATTAATAATAATAAAGTGAAAAGGCTAACCCCTTTACTTTTTGGGCAGATTTGGCTACTTATATAGAGTTGAAGGTGATGTAAAGTCCCGATGTAAACAAACCGGTAACGTCCGTTTGTTTACATTTTAAACACGATATATTTAAAAAATTATGATGTGTTCTGGTTCGCTTCGAGTTTCTGATTTAGAAGATGTCCAAATTTTAATAGTCCAAACAACGCGAAATTTGGGCATGACCCCCATGCACATGCGCAGAACGGTGGTCTTTAATTATAGTTTTCTCATGTTTTGAAATTTGGACTTTGAGATGTGGAAACACTGTTTGTGTTCATTGAACCGGTTTGTAAACAACCTCGTGGTTTGTAAATAATGTTGTATCGCTTCCGACGCTTCGTTATTTGATTGTTTCTGATATTTTTATCAAACT
Organism: Trachythela sp. YZ-2020; assembly: GCA_016169945.1. Taxonomy (NCBI): domain Eukaryota; kingdom Metazoa; phylum Cnidaria; class Anthozoa; order Malacalcyonacea; family Clavulariidae; genus Trachythela; species Trachythela sp. YZ-2020. Next base: position 7,918,607 of record JADLSH010000389.1, read on the forward strand.
TTGGACAAGAAACAACGAAATAGTTTATCAGTTGCTCATTTATGAAGCCTTTGGACATATTAAAATATGGTATGAGAAGCTATTTGTACATATATTTGCTGTGAAGCGGCGAAAATTTCGCCAAACAGGCTAGGTCGGATATTTTTTATATACAACGAAGAAAATTTTGAGCGATATTTTTTAATCTAGTTGCCGTAGTTTTATAGTTTATATTTAGTTGTTTATTTTCTATTTGACTTTATTATTGTTAGAACTTTGTTTTAAAGTCTTGACATGTATATTTGTGTTCTTTTATGGACAAAAAATTGACCAAATATTTGTTGACAAATACGAGCAAAATATGTACAATGTTTGACGGCTTTGGCCGAAGCACGTTTGTAAATTTGTCCATGTTTTCGCTTTATTTCACTTTATTTCTTCTTGAAACTCCTTGAAAATGACAATAAGGATGTTATTGAATAGACTTTTGATAATTTTAGCAGAACTTTAAGTTTACAATGTTCCAAAAATTGTAAAGTATCAAAGTGGTTCATGACAAACATTCAGTACACGCCTAAAAACGCACAAATTGTAACAAGTCTGCAAACAAGTTGTTACAAATCTGTTCACAAGCTGTCAACAAGTTGTCTTCGTACTGCTTGTTCCCAGTTGTTGTAACAAGTTTGGAACAAGCTGTTAACAACTTGTAACAAGCTTGATGGCATTATCAGACTTGTAACAAGGTTGTTTTAACAGGTCTGTCACAGCCATGATGCAACAAGAATGTGACAAGGTTGACAACTCGAGGTTGTAACAATATTGTCATATCAAGCATGTCACGGACTTGTTGGAACAACCTTGTAACAAACTTGTCTGATAATGCCATCAAGCTTGTTACAATTTGCTAACAAGTTGTTCCATACCTGTTGACAACTTGGGACAAGCAGTGCGGTGACAACTTGTTGACGGCTTGTTGGCAGACTTGTTACAAGATGTGAGATTTTTGCATGTGTACTTGTCCATTTTGTACATGAGTATGTATATTTTCATGGGCTGTTCATGTGACCGTACAGACGACCAAGTTTTCCTTGACGAGTTTTAATATTCCCTGTGACTATTTGACTGGCAGCTGGTCATGTTCCAGGAAATACTATTTGACCGGCAGTCTAGAATTTTGTAGTTTTTATATATTAACCCATTAGCTGGCAATGCACCCTACTTTATTATTTTACTCTGTCTAACACCAGACGATTTTACGTGTTAGTGGTAGGGTACTGCCAGTTAATGGGTTAACAAAACTCTGCCAGATATCTGCCAGTGTCTCTTGTTAACCCATTAGCTGGCAATGCGCCCAGATGCGCCCTACTTTAGTATTTTACTCTGTCTAACGCCAGATGATTTTACTTGTCTATGGTAGGGTACTGCCAGTTAATGGGTTAAACCACCCCCAATCCTACTCCCAAACCTAACCCTAATCATACGCCTAACCATGGGAAAACGAGTCAGAAAAAAAAGAGTTTGAACATTTTTTAATAAAAAGCACTTGGACGTATTCAAACCTGTGACATTCACTCTGACCACTACGCCACCAGCAGCATCGCTGAAAACATTTGCAAATTCATTTTATAGTAATATTAGTTAGGGTTGGGCGATATTTTGATTTATCGCGATATTTTCAATCGCGATTATCGTATCGAAGGTAGAAACTTGAGCGACGGTATATCGAAATTATCACCATCCTCAATGACTATTGTGATATTGCTTCGCATGTGTATATAGCTTTTATAAAATCCTAAAAAATTATTTCAACTCCTAGAAAATATAGTTTTTAAAAGAATTAAAACTATTTCCTGAATTAAATATGAATTTAATACGATACAAAAGCTAATATTTATGTATTAATCCGCTGAACAATGAAATTGCAGGCCTTGCTTGTGCTGTAGCACAGACGCACAGTAGCAGAGACATTTGAACAGTAGACACTGCATAGACAGTTAATTCATATTACTTTAATAAGCCTTCATATTACTTTAATTTGTTGTTTTACTTGTTTTTAATAAGATTATATATAAGCTTACTATGTTTTGATATTAATTTAAATTGAAAAATGTGGTCATTGTTTTTATTGCATTTATCGCGATATTATCGAATATCATGATAATTTCCTTGACAATAATCGTGAGATAATTTTTTTAATATCGCCCAACCCTAATATTAGTCTAAAGTACAATACTACTGACTGGCTGCCGGTCAATTAGTCACTTTGTTTAATATTTGTTCGTGTGAAGGGCAAACAAATTTTTCCAATCAATTGTTCAAAAGCTGTTATGACTGGCTTTTAAACAAGGCTCCTTGTCAAGGAAAACTTGTCAAGGAAAACTTGTCATGGAAAACTTGTCAAGGAAAACTTGTCAAGGAAAACTTGTCAAGGAAAACTTGTCAAGGAAAACTTGCTTGTCTGTATGGGGCCAGCCTTGCCTACAAGTACCAATAATTTCTCAAATACAGTTTGAATATTGTCAAGTTACTTGTCTAGCATTGGGAACCATTTAACCTAAGTTTGTTAACTTGGCGGGTTAACTTGCTAATCGGTTGATTAACTTGAAAACTAAAAAATGGACGTCGAAATGATTTACAAATATTTTGTGGTTAAAAACCAACCTCAAGCAGATCACAAATCGGAATTTTAATTGAATTATCTATTATGTTTGAAACAAAATATGCCAACAAAACATGTGCATGAACAGAACAGACTTGACAGCCACTTTAACTGGCTCCCATTGCTCCCTTTCCTTACAACTTGGTTGTACAAACTAAGGTATTTGAGAATTTTGTATTCACTATGAACAAAACATTAAAATTAAGTTTCTTTCAATTCCTTAGGTTGCCTTATTGCAGTCCTGTGGATACAACATGAATTGTGCAGCGACCTTCACTTCAGAAAGAAGATTTTGTAAGGTAAATATAGCACCTGTATTGTTAAGTACAATGTTTTTACAGAACAGGGTCTGAAATTTGAACATAGTTTCAGTATTGAACTGGGATACCAGGATTAAAAATGTTTGTTAATCTCCCCCTAAGAATCTGTACGTATCCCACTGGAATCTGGTTACTGTAAGTCTTTGCATCCCCAACCCGTCCTTGTTAAGTAGCAATAACAATAGGATAGTCAACAACTAGACAGTGAACCATTTGGCATCATGAAGTTATACACTCAGATGCACATAAACTTCAACAACTTCTGTATGCTTGTCTTCATTGTTGAAAGTCTGGTTATGAAAGGTGGCAGATGTTAACAGACACTGGAGATATTTAACATTATCTTAATGTTTGATGAAATTTTGTAGTATCCAGTCAGCTCAATCAAAATATTATAACCTAATGGTTTGTTTCATTCAAATTCTTAGGTTACCATATTGCAGTTGCTGGCTTTGCTGTAATGTAAAGCAGATATTGTCAGGTTGGTTATTTGTGATCCTTGTATATATAAAGTTATTAACCTTTTTACCATGGGTTGTGGCTGGGTTGATATAACATTCCAAATTTTGGACATCCTGCTGAATAGAGTTGAACATTGAAGGGGTTTTGCAGGGAAATTTTGAGCGAAAATCTTCCAAATGGGTGAACAGACCGTGTTTGGCTAAATTCCATGAAAATTAGTAGCTGGCAGTAAACATTGTACATATACATTGTACATATGTTTTAAATCATTGAAAGTCAAACATGTTCCTTACCCCATTAACTGGCAGTACCCTACCACTAACAAGGAAAATTGTCTGGCATTAGACAAAGTAAAATACTAAAGTAGGGTGCACCTGGGGCCATTACGAGCTAATAATATATCAGTTAATCTCACAAGGATACTTTACATCAACATTGTGAATATATTTAGATGTTGAGAACGAAATTGAAGAGATGAAATTTAGGTAATAGATTGTTTACTGATTGCAAGAAATTGCTCCAGGAATTTAACCTGGAAACCATTACTGGTTCCAAACAGGACAATTTTATTAACTAAAATTCTAGATAATGGATATATTGTTGGAGTCTGTCCAATGTTTTTTAGATGTAAAAAAGCTGCAGGCTGTGCCCAAAGGCCAAATCTGCCCCACCACAGCAGATTCCTCACTCTCAATTGGTACAAATGTCTTAAAGCTAACCTTGATCAAAGCATTAAAACTTGATATTTTGTCTTTTTAATTAGGATACATGTTCAGCATGGTTGCTATACATTGATGCCATATACAACTTCAGTTTGGATACAATGCAAGAAATATAATGACCTTTTCTTGAAATGAATTGTGAAGCAATCTATGCTGAAGAAACGGGACTAGCTTTGTCAGGTTAGAATATTCCTTGTGTATTAACCCATTAACTGCAGTACCTAATTACCACTGACAAGTAAAATTGTCTGGTGTTTCACAGAGTAAAATACTAAATTAGGGTACATCTAGTACCTTACCACTGACAAGCAAAATTGTCTGGAGTTTCACAGAGTAAAATACTAAATTAGGGTACATCTAGGCGCTAGGGCGCATTGCCAGCTAATCGGTTATTATTATAGGTATAATAGCATTGTTTCCTGTATTTCAAAAAACTGTTTGATGGGTGAGTTTTCAAAGACTATCCAAATTTGGATGAGTTAATTTACTCGGAAAGCCATTGGTTTGACTCGGACATTTGCGTAGAAATATTTTGAAACATGGGGTTTGATATTTTAATAGATAAGTGTTATTAAGTTGGCAGTCAGAGTGAGTATATAACAACTGCCTGCCCTAGCAAATTAGACTTGTTAATATGTTACAGCAGGTTTCAACTATATTTAAAATGTTTAAATTAACACCATCATTGCAACGTGTTGACTGAGGGGATACGTTGGCCATTCGTAGTTGTTCGATGTCAGTTCAGCTTGATTCTTCTGGTTGGTCGTGCAAAATAGGCAAGTCTGCAGCAGTTCTGTTCTGCATGGCAAGCTCTGCCCTTCGGGTGCAAGGCCTAACACGATCAAGAATACCCAGGCAAAATTGTCATTGAATCGGCACTTGTGACCAGCTTTTCGCCTGTGTGGCTTGATCTAGCTTTCTGCGATTGTCATTTCTAATTGGCAGTTAGTATAAAAAATCTGCCTGCATTCATATTTATATTTGAGTTGTATAAATTAGCACCAGAATGGCAACTATGAGTGGTGGGTAAAATCACATAAGGGGATAGGTTGGCCATTCGTAGTTGTTCGATGTCAGTTCGGCTTGATATTCATATTTATATTTGAGTTGTATAAATTAGCACCAGAATGGCAACTATGCTGGTTGGTCGTGCAAAATAGGCAAGTCTGCAGCTCAGTGCTGCATGGCAAATCGGTGCAAGGCCTATTAAACACGGCCAGGAATAACCAGGCGAAATTGTCATTGAATCTCCACTTGTGACCAGCATTTCGCCTGTGTGGCTTGATCTAGCTTTCTGCGATTGTCATTTCTAATTGGCAGTTAGTATAAAATCATATTTATATTTGAGTTGTATAAATTAGCACCAGAATGGCAACTATGAGTGGTGGGTAAAATCACATAAGGGGATAGGTTGGCCATTCGTAGTTGTTCGATGTCAGTTCGGCTTGATTTTTCTGGTTGGTCGTGCAAAATAGGCAAGTCTGCAGCTCAGTGCTGCATGGCAAGCTCTGCCCTTCGGGTGCAAGGCCTATTAAACACGACCAGGAATAACCAGGCGAAATTGTCATTGAATCTCCACTTGTGACCAGCTTTTCGCCTGTGTGGCTTGATCTAGCTTTCTGCGATTGTCATTTCTAATTGGCAGTTAGTATAAAAAATCTGCCTGCATTCATATTTATATTTGAGTTGTATAAATTAGCACCAGAATGGCAACTATGAGTGGTGGGTAAAATCACATAAGGGGATAGGTTGGCCATTCGTAGTTGTTCGATGTCAGTTCTGCTTGATTTTTCTGGTTGGTCGTGCAAAATAGGCAAGTCTGCAGCTCAGTGCTGCATGGCAAGCTCTGCCCTTCGGGTGCAAGGCCTATTAAACACGGCCAGGAATAACCAGGCGAAATTGTCATTGAATCTCCACTTGTGACCAGCTTTTCGCCTGTGTGGCTTGATCTAGCTTTCTGCGATTCTCATTTCTAATTGGCAGTTAGTATAAAAATCTGCCTGCATTCATATTTATATTTGAGTTGTATAAATTAGCACCAGAATGGCAACTATGAGTGGTGGGTAAAATCACATAAGGGGATAGGTCGGCCATTCGTAGTTGTTCGATGTCAGTTCGGCTTGATTTTTCTGATTGGTCGTGCAAAATGGGCAAGTCTGCAGCTCAGTGCTGCATGGCAAGCTCTGCCTTCGGTGCAAGGCCTATTAAACACGACCAGGAATAACCAGGCGAAATTGTCATTGAATCTCCACTTGTGAGCTTTTGCCTGTGTGGCTTGATCTAGCTTTCTGATTGTCATTTCTAATTGGCAGTTGGTATAAAAATCTGCCTGCATTCATATTTATATTTGAGTTGTATAAATTAGCACCAGAATGGCAACTATGAGTGGTGGGTAAAATCACATAAGGGGATAGGTTGGCCATTCAGTTGTTCGATGTCAGTTCGGCTTGATTTTCTGGTTGGTCGTGCAAAATAGGCAAGTCTGCAGCTCAGTGCTGCATGGCAAGCTCTGCCCTTCGGGTGCAAGGCCTATTAAACACGACCAGGAATAACCAGGCGAAATTGTCATTGAATCTCCACTTGTGACCAGCTTTTCGCCTGTGTGGCTTGATCTAGCTTTCTGCGATTGTCATTTCTAATTGGCATTTGGCAGTTAGTATAAAAAATCTGCCTGCATTCATATTTATATTTGAGTTGTATAAATTAGCACCAGAATGGCAACTATGAGTGGTGGGTAAAATCACATAAGGGGATAGGTTGGCCATTCATAGTTGTTCGATGTCAGTTCGGCTTGATTTTTCTGGTTGGTCGTGCAAAATAGGCAAGTCTGCAGCTCAGTGCTGCATGGCAAGCTCTGCCCTTCGGGTGCAAGGCCTATTAAACACGGCCAGGAATAACCAGGCGAAATTGTCATTGAATCTCCACTTGTGACCAGCTTTTGGCTTGATCTAGCTTTCTGCGATTGTCATTTCTAATTGGCAGTTAGTATAAAAATCTGCTCCATTCATATTTATATTTGAGTTGTATAAATTAGCACCAGAATGGCAACTATGGTGGTGGGTAAAATCACATATGGATAGGTTGGCCATTCATAGTTGTTCGATGTCAGTTCGGCTTGATTTTTCTGGTTGGTCGTGCAAAATAGGCAAGTCTCTGCAGTGCTGCATGGCAAGCTCTGCCCTTCGGTGCAAGGCCTATTAAACACAGGAATAACCAGGCGAAATTGTCATTGAATCTACACTTGTGACCAGCTTTTCGCCTGTGGCTTGATCTAGCTTTCTGCGATTGTCATTTCTAATTGGCAGTTAGTATAAAAAATCTGCCTGCATTCATATTTATATTTGAGTTGTATAAATTAGCACCAGAATGGCAACTATGAGTGGTGGGTAAAATCACATAAGGGGATCGGTTGGCCATTCGTACTTGTTCGATGTCAGGTCGGCTTGATTTTTGTGGTTGGTCGTGCAAAATAGGCAAGTCTGCAGCTCAGTGCTGCATGGCAAGCTCTGCCCTTCGGGTGCAAGGCCTATTAAACACGACCAGGAATAACCAGGCGAAATTGTCATTGAATCTCCACTTGTGACCAGCTTTTCGCCTGTGTGGCTTGATCTAGCTTTCTGCGATTGTCATTTCTAATTGGCAGTTAGTATAAAAAATCTGCCTGCATTCATATTTATATTTGAGTTGTATAAATTAGCACCAGAATGGCAACTATGAGTGGTGGGTAAAATCACATAAGGATAGGTTGGCCATTCGTAGTTGTTCGATGTCAGTTCGGCTTGATTTTTCTGGTTGGTCGTGCAAAATAGGCAAGTCTGCAGCTCAGTGCTGCATGGCAAGCTCTGCCCTTGGGTGCAAGGCCTATTAAACACGCCCAGGAATAACCAGGCGAAATTGTCATTGAATCTCCACTTGTGACCAGCTTTTCGCCTGTGTGGCTTGATCTAGCTTTCTACGATTGTCATTTCTAATTGGCAGTTAGTATAAAAATCTGCCTGCATTCATATTTATATTTGAGTTGTATAAATTAGCACCAGAATGGCAACTATGAGTGGTGGGTAAAATCACATAAGGGATAGGTTGGCCATTCAGTTCGTAGTTGTTCGATGTCAGTCTGGCTTGATTTTTCTGGTTGGTCGTGCAAAATAGGCAAGCTACTAATAGGCAATTAAACACAAAATAGGCAAGCTACTAATAGGCAATTAAGGCCTATTAAACACGACCAGGAATAACCAGGCGAAATTGTCATTGAATCGCCACTTGTGACCAGCTTTTCGCCTGTGTGGCTTGATCTAGCTTTCTGCGATTGTCATTTCTAATTGGCAGTTAGTATAAAATCATATTTATATTTGAGTTGTATAAATTAGCACCAGAATGGCCACTATGAGTGGTGGGTAATATCACATAAGGGGATAGGTTGGTCATTCGTAGTTGTTCGATGTCAGTTCGGCTTGATTTTTCTGGTTGGTCGCAAAATAGGCAAGTCTGCAGCTCAGTGCTGCATGGCAAGCCTGCCCCTTCGGGTGCAAGGCCTATTAAACACGACCAGGAATAACCAGACGAAATTGTCATTGAATCTCCACTTGTGACCAGCTTTTCGCCTGTGTGGCTTGATCTAGCTTTCTGCGATTGTCATTTCTAATTGGCAGTTAGTATAAAAAATCTGCCTGCATTCATATTTATATTTGAGTTCTATAAATTAGCACCAGAATGGCAACTATGAGTGGTGGGTAAAATCACATAAGCGGATAGGTTGGCCATTCGTACTTGTTCGATGTCAGGTCGGCTTGATTTTTCTGGTTGGTCGTGCAAAATAGGCAAGTCTGCAGCTCAGTGCTGCATGGCAAGCTCTGCCCTTCGGGTGCAAGGCCTATTAAACACGATCAGGAATAACCAGGCAAAATTGTCATTGAATCGCCACTTGTGACCAGCTTTTCGCCTTTGTGGCTTGATCTAGCTTTCTGAGATTGTCATTTCTAATTGGCAGTTAGTAAAAATCCGCCTGCATTCATATTTATATTTGAGTTGTATAAATTAGCACCAGAATGGCAACTATGAGTGGTGGGTAAAATCACATAAGGGGATAGGTTGGCCATTCGTAGTTGTTCGATGTCAGTTCGGCTTGATTTTTCTGGTTGGTCGTGCAAAATAGGCAAGTTCTGCCCTTCGGGTGCAAGGCCTATTAAACACGACCAGGAATAACCAGGCGAAATTGTCATTGAATCTCCACTTGTGACCAGCTTTTCGCCTGTGTGGCTTGATCTAGCTTTCTGCGATTGTCATTTCTAATTGGCAGTTAGTATAAAAAATCTGCCTGCATTCATATTTATATTTGAGTTGTATAAATTAGCACCAGAATGGCAACTATGAGTGGTGGGTAAAATCACATAAGGGGATAGGTTGGCCATTCGTAGTTGTTCGATGTCAGTTCGCTTGATTTTTCTGGTTGGTCGTGCAAAATAGGCAAGTCTGCAGCTCAGTGCTGCATGGCAAGCTCTGCCCTTCGGGTGCAAGGCCTATTAAACACGACCAGGAATAACCAGGCGAAATTGTCATTGAATCTCCACTTGTGACCAGCTTTTCGCCTGTGTGGCTTGATCTAGCTTTCTGCGATTGTCATTTCTAATTGGCAGTTAGTATAAAAAATCTGCCTGCATTCATATTTATATTTGAGTTGTATAAATTAGCACCAGAATGGCAACTATGAGTGGTTGGTAAAATCACATAAGGGGATAGGTTGGCCATTCGTAGTTGTTCGATGTCAGTTCGGCTTGATTTTTCTGGTTGGTCGTGCAAAATAGGCAAGTCTGCAGCTCAGTGCTGCATGGCAAGCTCTGCCCTTCGGGTGCAAGGCCTATTAAACACGGCCAGGAATAACCAGGCGAAATTGTCATTGAATCTCCACTTGTGACCAGCCGCCTGTGTGGCTTGATCTAGCTTTCTGCGATTGTCATTTCTAATTGGCAGTTAGTATAAAAAATCTGCCTGCATTCATATTTATATTTGAGTTGTATAAATTAGCAGCAGAATGGCCACTATGAGTGGTGGGTAAAATCACATAAGGGGATAGGTTGGCCATTCGTTGTTGTTCGATGTCAGTTCGGCTTGATTTTTCTGGTTGGTCGCAAAATAGGCAAGTCTGCAGCTCAGTGCTGCATGGCAAGCTCTGCCCTTCGGGTGCAAGGCCTATTAAACACGACCAGGAATAACCAGGCGAAATTGTCATTGAATCTCCACTTGTGACCAGCTTTTCGCCTGTGTGGCTTGATCTAGCTTTCTGCGATTGTCATTTCTAATTGGCAGTTAGTATAAAAAATCTGCCTGCATTCATATTTATATTTGAGTTGTATAAATTAGCACCAGAATGGCAACTATGAGTGGTGGGTAAAATCACATAAGGGGATAGGTTGGCCATTCGTAGTTGTTCGATGTCAGTTCGGCTTGATTTTTCTGGTTGGTCGTGCAAAATAGGCAAGTCTGCAGCTCAGTGCTGCATGGCAAGCTCTGCCCTTCGGGTGCAAGGCCTATTAAACACGACCAGGAATAACCAGGCAAAATTGTCATTGAATCGCCACTTGTGACCAGCTTTTCGCCTGTGTGGCTTGATCTAGCTTTCTGAGATTGTCATTTCTAATTGGCAGTTAGTGTAAAAAATCTGCCTGCATTCATATTTATATTTGAGTTGTATAAATTAGCACCAGAATGGCAACTATGAGTGGTGGGTAAAATCACATAGGGATAGGTTGGCCATTCGTAGTTGTTCGATGTCAGTTCGGCTTGATTTTTCTGGTTGGTCGTGCAAAATAGGCAAGTCTGCAGCTCAGTGCTGCATGGCAAGCTCTGCCCTTCGGGTGCAAGGCCTATTAAACACGGCCAGGAATAACCAGGCGAAATTGTCATTGAATCTCCACTTGTGACCAGCTTTTCGCCTGTGTGGCTTGATCTAGCTTTCTGCGATTGTCATTTCTAATTGGCAGTTAGTGTAAAAAATCTGCCTGCATTCATATTTATATTTGAGTTGTATAAATTAGCAGCAGAATGGCCACTATGAGTGGTGGGTAAAATCACATAAGGGGATAGGTTGGCCATTCGTTGTTGTTCGATGTCAGTTCGGCTTGATTTTTCTGGTTGGTCGTGCAAAATAGGCAAGTCTGCAGCTCAGTGCTGCATGGCAAGCTCTGCCCTTCGGGTGCAAGGCCTATTAAACACGACCAGGAATAACCAGGCGAAATTGTCATTGAATCTCCACTTGTGACCAGCTTTTCGCCTGTGTGGCTTGATCTAGCTTTCTGCGATTGTCATTTCTAATTGGCAGTTAGTATAAAAAATCTGCCTGCATTCATATTTATATTTGAGTTGTATAAATTAGCACCAGAATGGCAACTATGAGTGGTGGGTAAAATCACATAAGGATAGGTTGGCCATTCGTAGTTGTTCGATGTCAGTTCGGCTTGATTTTTCTGGTTGGTCGTGCAAAATAGGCAAGTCTGCAGCTCAGTGCTGCATGGCAAGCTCTGCCCTTCGGGTGCAAGGCCTATTAAACACGACCAGGAATAACCAGGCAAAATTGTCATTGAATCGCCACTTGTGACCAGCTTTTCGCCTGTGTGGCTTGATCTAGCTTTCTGAGATTGTCATTTCTAATTGGCAGTTAGTGTAAAAAATCTGCCTGCATTCATATTTATATTTGAGTTGTATAAATTAGCACCAGAATGGCAACTATGAGTGGTGGGTAAAATCACATAAGGGGATAGGTTGGCCATTCGTAGTTGTTCGATGTCAGTTCGGCTTGATTTTTCTGGTTGGTCGTGCAAAATAGGCAAGTCTGCAGCTCAGTGCTGCATGGCAAGCTCTGCCCTTCGGGTGCAAGGCCTATTAAACACGACCAGGAATAACCAGGCGAAATTGTCATTGAATCTCCACTTGTGACCAGCTTTTCGCCTGTGTGGCTTGATCTAGCTTTCTGAGATTGTCATTTCTAATTGGCAGTTAGTGTAAAAAATCTGCCTGCATTCATATTTATATTTGAGTTGTATAAATTAGCACCAGAATGGCAACTATGAGTGGTGGGTAAAATCACATAAGGGGATAGGTTGGCCATTCGTAGTTGTTCGATGTCAGTTCGGCTTGATTTTTCTGGTTGGTCGCAAAATAGGCAAGTCTGCAGCTCAGTGCTGCATGGCAAGCTCTGCCCTTCGGGTGCAAGGCCTATTAAACACGACCAGGAATAACCAGGCGAAATTGTCATTGAATCTCCACTTGTGACCAGCTTTTCGCCTGTGTGGCTTGATCTAGCTTTCTGCGATTGTCATTTCTAATTGGCAGTTAGTATAAAAAATCTGCCTGCATTCATATTTATATTTGAGTTGTATAAATTAGCACCAGAATGGCAACTATGAGTGGTGGGTAAAATCACATAAGGATAGGTTGGCCATTCGTAGTTGTTCGATGTCAGTTCGGCTTGATTTTTCTGGTTGGTCGTGCAAAATAGGCAAGTCTGCAGCTCAGTGCTGCATGGCAAGCTCTGCCCTTCGGGTGCAAGGCCTATTAAACACGACCAGGAATAACCAGGCGAAATTGTCATTGAATCTCCACTTGTGACCAGCTTTTCGCCTGTGTGGCTTGATCTAGCTTTCTGCGATTGTCATTTCTAATTGGCAGTTAGTATAAAAAATCTGCCTGCATTCATATTTATATTTGAGTTGTATAAATTAGCACCAGAATGGCAACTATGAGTGGTGGGTAAAATCACATAAGGGGATAGGTTGGCCATTCGTAGTTGTTCGATGTCAGTTCGCTTGATTTTTCTGGTTGGTCGTGCAAAATAGGCAAGTCTGCAGCTCAGTGCTGCATGGCAAGCTCTGCCCTTCGGGTGCAAGGCCTATTAAACACGGCCAGGAATAACCAGGCGAAATTGTCATTGAATGTCCACTTGTGACCAGCTTTTCGCCTGTGTGGCTTGATCTAGCTTTCTGCGATTGTCATTTCTAATTGGCAGTTAGTATAAAAAATCTGCCTGCATTCATATTTATATTTGAGTTGTATAAATTAGCAGCAGAATGGCCACTATGAGTGGTGGGTAAAATCACATAAGGGGATAGGTTGGCCATTCGTTGTTGTTCGATGTCAGTTCGGCTTGATTTTTCTGGTTGGTCGTGCAAAATAGGCAAGTCTGCAGCTCAGTGCTGCATGGCAAGCTCTGCCCTTCGGGTGCAAGGCCTATTAAACACGACCAGGAATAACCAGGCGAAATTGTCATTGAATCTCCACTTGTGACCAGCTTTTCGCCTGTGTGGCTTGATCTAGCTTTCTGCGATTGTCATTTCTAATTGGCAGTTAGTATAAAAAATCTGCCTGCATTCATATTTATATTTGAGTTGTATAAATTAGCACCAGAATGGCAACTATGAGTGGTGGGTAAAATCACATAATGATAGGTTGGCCATTCGTAGTTGTTCGATGTCAGTTCGGCTTGATTTTTTCTGGTTGGTCGTGCAAAATAGGCAAGTCTGCAGCTCAGTGCTGCATGGCAAGCTCTGCCCTTCGGGTGCAAGGCCTATTAAACACGACCAGGAATAACCAGGCGAAATTGTCATTGAATCTCCACTTGTGACCAGCTTTTCGCCTGTGTGGCTTGATCTAGCTTTCTGCGATTGTCATTTCTAATTGGCAGTTAGTATAAAAAATCTGCCTGCATTCATATTTATATTTGAGTTGTATAAATTAGCACCAGAATGGCAACTATGAGTGGTGGGTAAAATCACATAAGGGGATAGGTTGGCCATTCGTAGTTGTTCGATGTCAGTTCGGCTTGATTTTTCTGGTTGGTCGTGCAAAATAGGCAAGTCTGCAGCTCAGTGCTGCATGGCAAGCTCTGCCCTTCGGGTGCAAGGCCTATTAAACACGGCCAGGAATAACCAGGCGAAATTGTCATTGAATGTCCACTTGTGACCAGCTTTTCGCCTGTGTGGCTTGATCTAGCTTTCTGCGATTGTCATTTCTAATTGGCAGTTAGTATAAAAAATCTGCCTGCATTCATATTTATATTTGAGTTGTATAAATTAGCACCAGAATGGCAACTATGAGTGGTGGGTAAAATCACATAAGGATAGGTTGGCCATTCGTAGTTGTTCGATGTCAGTTCGGCTTGATTTTTCTGGTTGGTCGTGCAAAATAGGCAAGTCTGCAGCTCAGTGCTGCATGGCAAGCTCTGCCCTTCGGGTGCAAGGCCTATTAAACACGACCAGGAATAACCAGGCAAAATTGTCATTGAATCGCCACTTGTGACCAGCTTTTCGCCTGTGTGGCTTGATCTAGCTTTCTGAGATTGTCATTTCTAATTGGCAGTTAGTGTAAAAAATCTGCCTGCATTCATATTTATATTTGAGTTGTATAAATTAGCACCAGAATGGCAACTATGAGTGGTGGGTAAAATCACATAAGGGGATAGGTTGGCCATTCGTAGTTGTTCGATGTCAGTTCGGCTTGCTTTTTCTGGTTGGTCGTGCAAAATAGGCAAGTCTGCAGCTCAGTGCTGCATGGCAAGCTCTGCCCTTCGGGTGCAAGGCCTATTAAACACGGCCAGGAATAACCAGGCGAAATTGTCATTGAATCTCCACTTGTGACCAGCTTTTCGCCTGTGTGGCTTGATCTAGCTTTCTGCGATTGTCATTTCTAATTGGCAGTTAGTATAAAAAATCTGCCTGCATTCATATTTATATTTGAGTTGTATAAATTAGCACCAGAATGGCAACTATGAGTGGTGGGTAAAATCACATAAGGATAGGTTGGCCATTCGTAGTTGTTCGATGTCAGTTCGGCTTGATTTTTCTGGTTGGTCGTGCAAAATAGGCAAGTCTGCAGCTCAGTGCTGCATGGCAAGCTCTGCCCTTCGGGTGCAAGGCCTATTAAACACGACCAGGAATAACCAGGCAAAATTGTCATTGAATCGCCACTTGTGACCAGCTTTTCGCCTGTGTGGCTTGATCTAGCTTTCTGAGATTGTCATTTCTAATTGGCAGTTAGTGTAAAAAATCTGCCTGCATTCATATTTATATTTGAGTTGTATAAATTAGCACCAGAATGGCAACTATGAGTGGTGGGTAAAATCACATAAGGGGATAGGTTGGCCATTCGTAGTTGTTCGATGTCAGTTCGGCTTGATTTTTCTGGTTGGTCGTGCAAAATAGGCAAGTCTGCAGCTCAGTGCTGCATGGCAAGCTCTATCCTTCGGGTGCAAGGCCTATTAAACACGACCAGGAATAACCAGGCGAAATTGTCATTGAATCGCCACTTGTGACCAGCTTTTCGCCTGTGTGGCTTGATCTAGCTTTCTGCGATTGTCATTTCTAATTGGCAGTTAGTATAAAAAATCTGCCTGCATTCATATTTATATTTGAGTTGTATAAATTAGCACCAGAATGGCAACTATGAGTGGTTGGTAAAATCACATAAGGGGATAGGTTGGCCATTCGTAGTTGTTCGATGTCAGTTCGGCTTGATTTTTCTGGTTGGTCGTGCAAAATAGGCAAGTCTGCAGCTCAGTGCTGCATGGCAAGCTCTGCCCTTCGGGTGCAAGGCCTATTAAACACGACCAGGAATAACCAGGCGAAATTGTCATTGAATCTCCACTTGTGACCAGCTTTTCGCCTGTGTGGCTTGATCTAGCTTTCTGCGATTGTCATTTCTAATTGGCAGTTAGTATAAAAAATCTGCCTGCATTCATATTTATATTTGAGTTGTATAAATTAGCACCAGAATGGCAACTATGAGTGGTGGGTAAAATCACATAAGGATAGGTTGGCCATTCGTAGTTGTTCGATGTCAGTTCGGCTTGATTTTCTGGTTGGTCGTGCAAAATAGGCAAGTCTGCAGCTCAGTGCTGCATGGCAAGCTCTGCCCTTCGGGTGCAAGGCCTATTAAACACGACCAGGAATAACCAGGCGAAATTGTCATTGAATCGCCACTTGTGACCAGCTTTTCGCCTGTGTGGCTTGATCTAGCTTTCTGCGATTGTCATTTCTAATTGGCAGTTAGTATAAAATCATATTTATATTTGAGTTGTATAAATTAGCACCAGAATGGCAACTATGAGTGGTGGGTAAAATCACATAAGGGGATAGGTTGGCCATTCGTAGTTGTTCGATGTCAGTTCGGCTTGATTTTTCTGGTTGGTCGTGCAAAATAGGCAAGTCTGCAGCTCAGTGCTGCATGGCAAGCTCTGCCCTTCGGGTGCAAGGCCTATTAAACACGGCCAGGAATAACCAGGCGAAATTGTCATTGAATCTCCACTTGTGACCAGCTTTTCGCCTGTGTGGCTTGATCTAGCTTTCTGCGATTGTCATTTCTAATTGGCAGTTAGTATAAAAAATCTGCCTGCATTCATATTTATATTTGAGTTGTATAAATTAGCACCAGAATGGCAACTATGAGTGGTGGGTAAAATCACATAAGGGGATAGGTTGGCCATTCGTAGTTGTTCGATGTCAGTTCGGCTTGATTTTTCTGGTTGGTCGTGCAAAATAGGCAAGTCTGCAGCTCAGTGCTGCATGGCAAGCTCTGCCCTTCGGGTGCAAGGCCTATTAAACACGACCAGGAATAACCAGGCGAAATTGTCATTGAATCGCCACTTGTGACCAGCTTTTCGCCTGTGTGGCTTGATCTAGCTTTCTGCGATTGTCATTTCTAATTGGCAGTTAGTATAAAATCATATTTATATTTGAGTTGTATAAATTAGCACCAGAATGGCAACTATGAGTGGTGGGTAAAATCACATAAGGGGATAGGTTGGCCATTCGTAGTTGTTCGATGTCAGTTCGGCTTGATTTTTCTGATTGGTCGTGCAAAATAGGCAAGTCAGCAGCTCAGTTCTGCATGGCAAGCTCTGCCCTTCGGGTGCAAGGCCTATTAAACACGACCAGGAATAACCAGGCGAAATTGTCATTGAATCTCCACTTGTGACCAGCTTTTTGCCTGTGTGGCTTGATCTAGCTTTCTGCGATTGTCATTTCTAATTGGCAGTTGGTATAAAAAATCTGCCTGCATTCATATTTATATTTGAGTTGTATAAATTAGCACCAGAATGGCCACTATGAGTGGTGGGTAAAATCACATAAGGGGATAGGGTGGCCATTCGTAGTTGTTCGATGTCAGGTCGGCTTGATTTTTCGGGTTGGTCGTGCAAAATAGGCAAGTCTGCAGCTCAGTGCTGCATGGCAAGCTCTGCCCTTCGGGTGCAAGGCCTATTAAACACGACCAGGAATAACCAGGCAAAATTGTCATTGAATCGCCACTTGTGACCAGCTTTTCGCCTGTGTGGCTTGATCTAGCTTTCTGAGATTGTCATTTCTAATTGGCAGTTAGTGTAGAAAATCTGCCTGCATTCATATTTATATTTGAGTTGTATAAATTAGCACCAGAATGGCAACTATGAGTGGTGGGTAAAATCACATAAGGGGATAGGTTGGCCATTCGTAGTTGTTCGATGTCAGGTCGGCTTGATTTTTCTAGTTGGTCGTGCAAAATAGGCAAGTCTGCAGCTCAGTGCTGCATGGCAAGCTCTGCCCTTCGGGTGCAAGGCCTATTAAACACGACCAGGAATAACCAGGCGAAATTGTCATTGAATCTCCACTTGTGACCAGCTTTTCGCCTGTGTGGCTTGATCTAGGTTTCTGCGATTGTCATTTCTAATTGGCAGTTAGTATAAAATCATATTTATATTTGAGTTGTATAAATTAGCACCAGAATGGCAACTATGAGTGGTGGGTAAAATCACATAAGGGGATAGGTTGGCCATTCGTAGTTGTTCGATATCAGGTCGGCTTGATTTTTCTGGTTGGTCGTGCAAAATAGGCAAGTCTGCAGCTCAGTGCTGCATGGCAAGCTCTGCCCTTCGGGTGCAAGGCCTATTAAACACGACCAGGAATAACCAGGCGAAATTGTCATTGAATCGCCACTTGTGACCAGCTTTTCGCCTGTGTGGCTTGATCTAGCTTTCTGCGATTGTCATTTCTAATTGGCAGTTAGTATAAAAAATCTGCCTGCATTCATATTTATATTTGAGTTGTATAAATTAGCACCAGAATGGCAACTATTTTTTCCCTTTTACTTTTTTCTTGGCCGCATTTTCAAAATCTCAAAAAGTGACTGAAAAGTAAAGGCTAACTCTTTAATATTTTTTGGACCAAAAAGTTTAAGGGCATGCTGAACATCGTCCAAGAGGACAGCGAGAGCAAAGAAGAAGGCTCAGCATCGTCCAAGAGGACAGCGAGAACAAGGAAGACTGCTCAACATCGTCGAAGAGGACAGCGAGAGCAAAGAAAAAGGCTCCGCACCGTCCAAGAGGACAGCGAGAGCAAAGAAGAAGGCTCCGCACCGTCCAAGAGGACAGCGAGAGCAAAGAAGAAGGTTTAACGCTTGACCTTTTGAAAATTGATAAAATCCGAAAAATTCGACCTGAAATATTCAATATGCGCAAGCGCAAAAGTGTATTTTGTGCACCACACCGAAGGGGCAGATTCAAACCTATAAAAGTAGTTTTTCCGCAGGGACGTGGGTGGGTTTGCGATCTGGCCTTATAGTAAAACGTGTCCCGTTTTATAGAACGTATTGAACACTTCCCTACCGTTTAAAAAATAAAATTTTGGTGGGAAAAGTATTCCTTGGGAAAAAAATGTTTTTTGAAAAAGTAAAGTATTTATTATAAAAAAAATATATAAAAAAATAAAGGTATAAAGAAAAGGTTAAAAAAATAATGTATAAAAAAAAGTATAAAAATTTATAAAACAAAAAAAAGTAAAAAAAAAGAAGATAAAATAGGGTAAAAAAGAATTAAAAATAGAATTAAAAAAAGGAAAAAATTGGGGGGGAGGGATGGAGATGGCGGGAAGGGATGGAGGGAAAAGATGGAGATGGGGGGAAGGAATGGAGATAGCGGGGTGGAAAGGGAGGCGAGAAGTACGGAAGTTGGGTTTATGGGTGGGCAAGATATGTTGGGGGGAAATTATTTGGTGTGCACAGGGGGAGAGTGTTAAACAAATGAAAAAGGGGAGAGTTGGGGGGAAAAATAGGAGAAAGGTGGTATCACAGAATAAACCAGAAGTCTCACTCTCCCAATAACGCTTGTTTAGCGATCTGGAAACGAGGCCAGTAACAAATTGCTATGGGAACTCATAATGTTAAGACTAACCCCTTCACATTTTCAAAATGTCAGTAAGTGACTGAAAATGGCAAAAAGTAAAGGCTTTTTTTTTATTTATGAAACTTTATTGGCATGACCTACTGTAATTACAGGCATTGCTAAAGTATATAAGTGCTGCAAGAGCACTGAACAACAAAATATATGATAATCTATATAAAATGTTCGAATAATAAAGTTATGACTACAGTGTATATACAGTATGTAGTTCATTTAAAAGTTTTCTTTTTAAATACTATAATATAGGTTTTTATAGGCTTAGCCTTAACATATAGGCTTAGCCTTAACATTATGACGAAAAAATGTTAACGCCTTTACTTTTTGGCGATTTTCGACCACTTTTTGTGTGTTTGAAAAAGTGGTCGAAAATGACCAAAAAGTAGAGGGGTTAGCCTTAACTTTTTGTCGAAAAATGTTAAGGGGTTAGTTAGCCTTTACTTTTTGGCGATTTTCGACCACTTTTGGGGTTTTTGAAACAATGGCCGAAAATGACCAAAAAGTAAAGGGGTTAGCCTTAACTTTTTGTCGAAAAAATGTTAAGGGTTAGCCTTTACTTTTTGGCGATTTTCGACCACTTTTTGTGTCTTTGAAAAAGTGGCCGAAAATGACCAAAAAGTAAAGGGGTTAGCCTTAACTTTTTCGTCGAAAAAATGTTAAGGGGTTAGCCTTTATTTTTTGGCGATTTTCAACCACTTTTTGAGTTTTTGAAACAGTGGCCGAAAATGACCAAAAAGTAAAGGGGTTAGCCTTAACTTTTTGTCGAAAAAATGTTAAGGGGTTAGCCTTTACTTTTTGGCGATTTTCGACCACTTTTTGTGTTTTTGAAAAAGTGGCCGAAAATGACCAAAAAGTAAAGGGGTTAGCCTTAACTTTTTGTCGAAAAAATGTTAAGGGGTTAGCCTTTATTTTTGGCGATTTTCGACCACTTTTTGAGTTTTTGAAACAGTGGCCGAAAATGACCAAAAAGTAAAGGGGTTAGCCTTAACTTTTTGTCGAAAAAATGTTAAGGGGTTAGCCTTTACTTTTTGGCGATTTTCGACCACTTTTTGAGTTTTTGAAACAGTGGCCGAAAATGACGAAAGAATAAAGGGGTTAGCCTTAACTTTTTGTCGAAACAATGTGAAGGGGTTAGCCTTTACTTTTTGACCATTTTCGGCCGATTTTTGTGTTTTTGAAAAAGTGGCCAAAAATGACGAAAAAATAAAGGGGTTAGCCTTAACTTTTTGTCGAAAAAATGTAAAGGGGTTAGCCTTTACTTTTTGACCATTTTCGACCACTTTTTGTGTGTTTGAAAAAGTGGCCGAAAATGGCCAAAAAGTAAAGGGGTTAGCCTTATCTTTTTTGTCGAAAAAATGTTAAGGGGTTAGCCTTTACTTTTTGGCGATTTTCGACCACTTTTTGTGTGTTTGAAAAAGTGGCCGAAAATGACCAAAAAGTAAAGGGGTTAGCCTTAACTTTTTCGTCGAAAAAATGTTAAGGGGTTAGCCTTTACTTTTTGGCGATTTTCGGCCGATTTTTGTGTTTTTGAAAAAGTGGCCAAAAATGACGAAAGAATAAAGGGGTTAGCCTTAACCTTTTTGTCGAAAAAATGTTAAGGGGTTAGCCTTTACTTTTTGGCGATTTTCGACCACTTTTTGAGTTTTTGAAACAGTGGCCGAAAATGACCAAAAAGTAAAGGGGTTAGCCTTAACCTTTTCGTCGAAAAAATGTTAAGGGGTTAGCCTTTACTTTTTGGCGATTTTCAACCACTTTTTGAGTTTTTGAAAGAGTGGCCGAAAATGACCAAAAAGTAAAGGGGTTAGCCTTAACCTTTTCGTCGAAAAAATGTTAAGGGGTTAGCCTTTACTTTTTGGCGATTTTCGGCCACTTTTGGGGTTTTTGAAACAGTGGCCGAAAATGACCAAAAAGTAAAGGGGTTAGCCTTAACTTTTTGTCGTAAAATGTTAAGGGGTTAGCCTTTACTTCTTGGCGATTTTCGACCACTTTTTGAGTTTTTGAAACAGTGGCCGAAAATGACCAAAAAGTAAAGGGGTTAGCGTTAACTTTTTGTCGAAAAAATGTTAAGGGGTTAGCCTTTACTTTTTGGCGATTTTCGGCCGATTTTTGTGTTTTTGAAAAAGTGGCCAAAAATGACGAAAGAATAAAGGGGTTAGCCTTAACTTTTTTGTCGAAAAAATGTTAAGGGGTTAGCCTTTACTTTTTGGCGATTTTCGACCACTTTTTGAGTTTTTGAAAGAGTGGCCGAAAATGACCAAAAAGTAAAGGGGTTAGCCTTAACCTTTTCGTCGAAAAAATGTTAAGGGGTTAGCCTTTACTTTTTGGCGATTTTCGGCCACTTTTGGGGTTTTTGAAACAGTGGCCGAAAATGACCAAAAAGTAAAGGGGTTAGCCTTAACTTTTTGTCGTAAAATGTTAAGGGGTTAGCCTTTACTATATGGCGATTTTCGACCACTTTTTGTGTGTTTGAAATAGTGGCCGAAAATGACCAAAAAGTAAAGGGGTTAGCCTTAACCTTTTCGTCGAAAAAATGTTAAGGGGTTAGCCTTTACTTTTTGGCGATTTTCGGCCACTTTTGAGGTTTTTGAAACAGTGGCCGAAAATGACCAAAAAGTAAAGGGGTTAGCCTTAACTTTTTGTCGTAAAATGTTAAGGGGTTAGCCTTTACTTTTTGGCGATTTTCGACCACTTTTTGTGTGTTTGAAAAAGTGGCCGAAAATGACCAAAAAGTAAAGGGGTTAGCCTTAACTTTTTGTCGAAAAAATGTTAAGCCGTTAGCCTTTACTTTTTGGCGATTTTCGGCCACTTTTGGGGTTTTTGAAACAGTGGCCGAAAATGACCAAAAAGTAAAGGGGTTAGCCTTAACTTTTTGTCGTAAAATGTTAAGGGGTTAGCCTTTACTTCTTGGCGATTTTCGACCACTTTTTGAGTTTTTGAAACAGTGGCCGAAAATGACCAAAAAGTAAAGGGGTTAGCCTTAACCTTTTCGTCGAAAAAATGTTAAGGGGTTAGCCTTTACTTTTTGGCGATTTTTGGCCACTTTTGAGGTTTTTGAAACAGTGGCCGAAAATGACCAAAAAGTAAAGGGGTTAGCCTTAACTTTTTGTCGTAAAATGTTAAGGGGTTAGCCTTTACTTTTTGGCGATTTTCGACCACTTTTTGTGTGTTTGAAAAAGTGGCCGAAAATGGCCAAAAAGTAAAGGGGTTAGCCTTAACTTTTTGTCGAAAAAATGTTAAGGGGTTAGCCTTTACTTTTGGCGATTTTCGACCACTTTTTGTGTGTTTGAAAAAGTGGCCGAAAATGACCAAAAAGTAAAGGGTTAGCCTTAACTTTTCTCGAAAAATGTTAAGGGGTTAGCCTTTACTTTTGGCGATTTTCGACCACTTTTTGAGTTTTTGAAACAGTGGCCGAAAATGACCAAAAAGTAAAGGGGTTAGCCTTAACCTTTTCGTCGAAAAAATGTTAAGGGGTTAGCCTTTACTTTTTGGCGATTTTCGGCCACTTTTGAGGTTTTTGAAACAGTGGCCGAAAATGACCAAAAAGTAAAGGGGTTAGCCTTAACTTTTTGTCGTAAAATGTTAAGGGGTTAGCCTTTACTTCTTGGCGATTTTCGACCACTTTTTGTGTTTGAAAAAGTGGCCGAAAATGACCAAAAAGTAAAGGGGTTAGCCTTAACTTTTTGGTCGAAAAAATGTTAAGGGGTTAGCCTTTACTTTTTGGCGATTTTCGACCACTTTTTGTGTGTTTGAAAAAGTGGCCGAAAATGACTAAAAAGTAAAGGGGTTAGCCTTAACTTTTTGTCGAAAAAATGTTAAGGGGTTAGCCTTTACTTTTGGCGATTTTCGACCACTTTTTGTGTTTTAGAAAGAGTGGCCGAAAATGACTAAAAAGTAAAGGGGTTAGCCTTAACTTTTTGTGGAAAAAATGTTAAGGGGTTAGCCTTTACTTTTGGCGATTTTCGGCCACTTTTGGGGTTTTTGAAACAGTGGCCGAAAATGACCAAAAAGTAAAGGGGTTAGCCTTAACTTTTTGTCGTAAAATGTTAAGGGGTTAGCCTTTACTTCTTGGCGATTTTCGACCACTTTTTGAGTTTTTGAAACAGTGGCCGAAAATGACCAAAAAGTAAAGGGGTTAGCCTTAACTTTTTGTCGAAACAATGTAAAGGGGTTAGCCTTTACTTTTTGACCATTTTCGGCCGATTTTTGTGTGTTTGAAAAAGTGGCCGAAAATGACCAAAAAGTAAAGGGGTTAGCCTTAACTTTTTGTCGAAAAAATGTTAAGGGGTTAGCCTTTACTTTTTGGCGATTTTCGACCACTTTTTGTGTGTTTGAAAAAGTGGCCGAAAATGACCAAAAAGTAAAGGGGTTAGCCTTAACTTTTTGTCGAAAAAATGTTAAGGGGTTAGCCTTTACTTTTTGGCGATTTTCGGCCACTTTTGGGGTTTTTGAAACAGTGGCCGAAAATGACCAAAAAGTAAAGGGGTTAGCCTTAACTTTTTGTCGTAAAATGTTAAGGGGTTAGCCTTTACTTCTTGGCGATTTTCGACCACTTTTTGAGTTTTTGAAACAGTGGCCGAAAATGACGAAAGAATAAAGGGGTTAGCCTTAACTTTTTGTCGAAACAATGTAAAGGGGTTAGCCTTTACTTATTGGCGATTTTCGGCCGATTTTTGTGTTTTTGAAAAAGTGGCCAAAAATGACGAAAGAATAAAGGGGTTAGCCTTAACTTTTTGTCGAAAAAATGTTAAGGGGTTAGCCTTTACCTTTTGACCATTTTCGGCCACCTTTTGTGTTTTTGAAAAAGTGGCCGAAAATGACTAAAAAGTAAAGGGGTTAGCCTTAACTTTTTGTCGAAAAAATGTTAAGGGGTTAGCCTTTACTTTTTGGCGATTTTCGACCACTTTTTGTCTTTTAGAAAGAGTGGCCGAAAATGACTAAAAAGTAAAGGGGTTAGCCTTAACTTTTTGTCGAAAAAATGTTAAGGGGTTAGCCTTTACTTTTTGGCTATTTTCGGCCACTTTTTGTCTTTTAGAAAGAGTGGCCGAAAATGACTGAAAAGTAAAGGGGTTAGCCTTAACTTTTTGTCGAAAAAATGTTAAGGGGTTAGCCTTTACTTTTTGGCGATTTTCGACCACTTTTTGTCTTTTAGAAAGAGTGGCCGAAAATGACTAAAAAGTAAAGGGGTTAGCCTTAACTTTTTGTCGAAAAAATGTTAAGGGGTTAGCCTTTACTTTTTGGCTATTTTCGGCCACTTTTTGTGTTTTTGAAAATGTGTTTTTCGACAAAAAGTTAAGGCCAATGAAAATACATGCAGTATATATAGGTAGTGTCCTATGAAAGATGTATCCAATGAAATACATGCAATATACGTAGAGTCCTTAATGAAATCGTCCACTAACCTGATGAGGTCTTCTTCAGTAATATTGCACATATGGCCAAGATATCCCTCAAATATTGCATATTTGCCCAAGATATCCACCAATATTGCACATTTGCCCAAGATATCCACCAATATTGCACATTTCTCCAAGATATCCACCAATTGCACATCTGTCCAAGATATCCACCAATGGAGCACATTTGCCCAAGATATCCACCAATGTAGTGCAATGTGGTGAGGTGGGAAATTTTTATCATTAGTGTTGAAAAAGAAGGTTTGGGGTCCGATCCTGAAGGGCCTAGTGCGTGGATTTCACGCTTGATGTCTTACCTAAGCTGGTCGAGTTTATCTCACTCGCTCATGTTGGTCTTAAACTAACCTAAGAGACCTATTGCATTCGATATGTTCATGTAAAATGTTCAAATCCTAACGAGACATCGTATCCATTCACAAGGTACCATTTCTGCCAATATAGTTTCAATCACATTTATACAAAACGGCCAAATCAACGTCAGAATGACAATGGTAGAATGCTAGATTAAGCCACACAGGCGAAAAGCTGGTCACAAGTAGACATTTTATGGCATTTTGGCTCGGATATTCCTGGCCGTGTTAAACACGATTCACATTGATGCATCCTGTGAACGGGTGCTAAGCCAGGTAGCAATAGTTTATTTTGCACACCAGAAAAATCTAGGCAAAGTGACATGGAACTCCTACAAATGGCCAACCTATGCCCTTCTGTGATTTTACCCATCAGTCAACGCGTTGCAAATATGGTGTTAATTTAAACATTTTAAATATAAATATAGTTGAAACGCGCTTGAGGGTTTTTATATACGACCGTGCTGTAAAGTATTAACAAGGCTAATTTGCTAGTCTATATAGTTTCAATCACATTTATTCAAAATAGCCAAATCAACATCAGAATGACAATGGTAGAATGCTAGATGAAGCCACACAGGCGAAAAGCCGGTCACAAGTAGAAATTTGATGACATTTTGGCTCGGATATTCCTGTCATGTTAAACACGATTACACAGATACATACTGCGAACGGGTGCTAAGCGAGGTAGCAATAGTTTTGCACACCAGAAAAATCAAGCCAAAATGACACTGAACCCCTACGAATGGCCAACCTATCCCCTCGTGTGATTTTACCCATCAGTCAACTCGTTGCAATTATGGTGTTAATTTAAACCTTTTTAATATAAATATAATTGAACGCAATGCGCTGCAGGATTTTATACACCGACCTTCTGTAAAATATTAAGAAGGCTAATTTGCTAGTCTAGTTGCAATCACATTTTATAGTTGCTGCTCAACGCTATCTTTATAGAGTGCAGCCATGAAGAAAGGGTACCATGTAAACGAAGTCTAATAATAAGCAGAAGGCATGCAAAAATATGGCCAATGGGTAATTAGTGTACAGTATATAAGGTTAAAAATGCTTGACTGCCTATCGCAGTTGGGGTAGATTGGGTTCGTCAGCGACACAACAGATTTGTTTTGAACCATTCAACCTAGAACAGAATTGGAGATAAAACACATGAAATTTGTAGTATGGATGATAGTTCATATACATTTCTTACACTGGGACTCTAGAACGTAGTGTCCCATGAAAGACATGCAATATAGGTAGTGTCCTATGAAATACATGCAATATAGGTAGTGTCCTATGAAACACATGCAATATACGTAGTGTCCTATGAAACACGTACATGCGATATAGGTAGTGTCCTATGAAATATACATGCAATATACTGTACATAGTGTCCTATGAAAGACATGCAATATAGGTGTGTATAGTGTCCTATGAAATACATGCAATATAGGTAGTGTCCTTTGAAAGGCATACAATATAGGTAGTGTTCTGTGAAATACATGCAATATAGAGGTAGTGTCTTATGAAATACATGCAATATAGGCAGTATCCTGTAAAATACATGCAATATACACCTGTAGGTATTGTTCTATGACATAGTATAGGTAGTGTCCTATACATGCAATATACGTAGGTGTTATGATATACAAGGTAAAAATTTTGTACTGAAAATGTTCGCCTGATGACCACTTTGAAGGGACTGAACTGGCTAAGAAATAAAGGTAAACACTGCTTTGTTGAATATTCTTGCTGCATATATATTGCATATATATTGGCTGCATATATATTATTAGGTAATATGCCAATATTGATATATTGGCATATATCATTAGACAGAGTAAAATACTAAAACGCTCAACTGGGCGCGTTGCAAACTAATGGGCTAACAAAAGACACTGGCAGATAGTTTGCTAGGGCAGTGCCCTACCACTGACAAGTAAAATCGTCTGATGTTAGACAGAGTATAATACTAAACGGTGCATCTGGGCACATTGCAAGCTAATGGTCAATGCTCCTGTTTCTCTCTTTAATTATAGCTATCATCTCTATATCTATTATTTCTTTAATACATGCAATTGTTCCCTCTTCTATCCTTGCAATTTATAACCAATTATTACACAAAATATACCTTCATAGAAGAGAGTTTGTAGATATTCAGTTTACAATCATCAGACCCTGACAGCAGAACATCTCCACAATCATTCCAGACCACTGTGTTCACCTGTTTAGTAAGAATGATGGTATCAATTAATATCTGAAACATGTGGTGCCAGTGTAGGTCGTTTCTATACAATAAGCGGCTTCAAGTCTTTAGGGTCAATCTACCTGAAAAATTCAACAAGAACTGGCCTGGACTTATCTCATCTTTTGTGTGCTACAAACCAGTAGCATTCTACTACACACATAAAAATGCACAAGTTGTAACAAACCTGCAGCAGACTGTACCAATGCTGTTTCAACAACTTGTTATCAGGATGTGTTCGCACTGCTTGCTCCCAGCTTGTTGACAAGTGGTCATTGGCTTGTAGACATCTTGCCACAAGGACTCAACCAGACTTATTACAAGTTATTCCAACAACTTGTTATTGTCCTGCAATTCAACAACTTGTTAACAAGTTGTGAGTGACAACCTTGTACCAACTTGATAAAATGACAACATTGTTACAACTTGTTGACAAGCTTGCTACAAGTCTGTTGCGAGCACATCTTGTTGACAAGATGTGAGATTTTTACATATGTACACTGGTCACATTGATATATTCACGACTGTTACAAGTAAATAAAGGCACAAGAAATGCACAGTGACCACAAATAGTGTACACAGACATCAAATGTGAGCTACATGCATACTTACACATCCTTCATGGCCAACAAATACTTGCTCACATTTCATCTTTTCATCAAGTATTCACTGCCTATAGTTAACAAACAAGTAGCTTGATAAGATGCCACACATTCATAATGAAGTTGCCATGCAAAATATCAAATTGTCATTTTGGGTGGGTAGATGGACCAAAGCTATTATGGTGTGACAATTTTACTGTGGCAAAATAATGAATTCATTAGCATTAGCATGCAATGCACTCAGATGCGGCCCTTTTTTTCCGGGACAATTTTTTGCGCCCCTGGATGTCTTCTAAAATGGGTACATTTTTGTGCCCCTGGCCGCCCTTGAGGCCGCCCTTGAGTCCGCCCTTGAGTCCGCCCTTGAGTCCGCCCTTGAGTCCGCCCTTGAGTCCGCCCTTGAGTCCGCCCTTGGGCCTGGGGCAAGTTTTGCGCCCCTGCCCTTGGATTCAATAGCTTTTGCGCCCCTGAGATCTCATCGAAAACCGCCCAATTTTCCAGTCTGGTCCTACTTTAGTATTTTACTCTGTCTAACCCCAGACGATTTTACTAGTGTGAAAAAGAAACAGATATATTGATTAAATTTAAACTTAAAAAGCTCTTAAATATTCCTCGCCTAGCACAAACACACAGTCTTTTGGTAAAAGGTAAAGTAGACGTCTTAAAATACAACTTATTTCGATAAGAATGTAGCGTCGTTAGCCTAGTTATAAAAAGATTTTAATAGAGGGATATTAATTTACCTAAAACATTTCTGCGTAAATTTGTTCGGTATCTATAACCAATCATTCTGTCATTCAAAGATAAAAATATAGACTCCTTTTGTTCCATTTCACTCAAATATTTTTCACGAAATTTAATGGTATTAATATTCCAAAATGTTTTTTAATAATTTCATGCATGGTTGAACATTTGAACCATCCAGTCAGTTCAATATAGATCAGTATGGTGGCCGAGAACTGCCATATTCAATTGCAATCTCGTACCCAGATTCAATTGTAGATATTTTGTTAAAAGCAATGATGTCAACATATGTACATATATTTCAATATATAAAATTTGTTATGATATTTATAAATTGTTACTTTCAAGTTTCAACAATGGAATAACTCACACTCTACAAAATCAGTATGACCACTCCATGTCTTATTGTTTTCTTATAACCGATCCATGGGTCATAAGCTTTCTTCAAACCAGTAAATTTTCTGATATTATGTTAAATAGAAATAATCGTCGAAGATTTTAGATTTGAAAGAGACAATTTAAAGTGCACCTCACCCCCAAAATTTTTTTTGGCTATATCAAATCTTGGCATCATTTCTAGTGTATCCGTGAAAATTTTAATTCATTTGGTCAAATCGTTCGATTTTTATGGCAGTTTAAAGTTGGCAAAAAGCACTTTTTGATGGTCCTTGGCCGTCGTTACGAGGAGTCTGGAACGAGTAAATTTCGTGACGTCACGCAAGGGACTCGTCAAAATAAACTTTCGGCCCACATGCAAATTCCATGTATACTGTCGGCCATCTACATATGATATATCAGACCTACAAGCACGAAACTGTACGTAAAATGTTTCTCTTGATCAGAGGTTTCGATCTATGCATCTTACATGCATAGCCATAGAACGTGTGTAATTCTCAAGAAAATGTGCACGAAAATCGATGTATGTTTCCCCGGGATTATGTATTTTTAGAAGTTTAGTGCCGTTGAATTTTAGTACACTTTGCCTGTGGGCGAATACCTCATAAATAATGAACTACGAACTTGAAATAACCAATAGCTATCCCGTCATAAAGAGAGCTTTATTTTCATGTATGATATGTCTATATAGCTTGTGTATTTCCATTCAAACATTACTACAAATTTTGTATGTTTTCAGCTTTCAAGCGCAGGACTTTAAAGAACGGATACCGGTTTAAAGAGATATACAACCGATCTATTTGCCCGTATAACTTTGTAACTTTTTAATCTACAACCTTGAAACAACTATGAGCGTGTTCGTCATGCCTACAGCTTTCTATACCCATGCATAAAACATGTGTTTATCAACAAAATAGCTTTAAATATATTTTACTAAGTTCATTTCGCGCCGCGGTGACATTGGCGCTGCGAAAGACGTGTGAGTAATATTCCATTTGGATATCGCTTCATAAGTGACATAACTCAGCCAATATCAGACATACAAGCACGAAACTGTACGCAAAATGTTTCTCTTGAACAGAGCTTTCGATCTACGCATCTTAGATGTATGAAACGTATGTAGTTCTCAAGGAAATGTGCACGAAAATCGATGTATGTTTCGCGGGTCAAACGACGAAAATATATCGTGTGTACTAATTGTGCTGTAGTAGGGGTAAACTTTTTTGACGCGCCTGAAGTCAATAATCAAGATATATTCTCATGCTTCATACCAAAAGATAGCCCAGAAAAAGGCGATTTTTTGGTATATATATAGCAGTGACCTATATCGTGTAAACAAGTTGTAGTTTTAGATGCCTACACGCGTGCGAAGTTGGATTTTCAACGTACTCGAACTAAATAATACAGTCTTACAGATATAGCTTAATGCGGCATATTGTTAGATAGCTCTTCTAAAGCTGATTCTATCCATATATAGCAATTATATATATCCTGTGTGCTAGTCTGTTCATGGTTAGACATGATAGCCAGAAAAAAAACAGTGTAAACTTCGATTGATTCAAGGCAAGCAAAGCCGAAATGGCGAACTGAATACAAGCCGATCAAAGCTAAATGCCGACTACCTTGCGTGACGTCAGAAAATGGGCTAGACCCAGGCTCTTTGTGGGTATGAAATACGACGGCCAAGGACCATCGAAAGCTAAGTTCAAAACGCCATAAAAATCGAACGATTTGACCAAATTAAAAAAAATTTCACGGATATACTAGAAATGATCCCAAGATTTGATAAAGCCAAAAAAAAAATTTGAGGTGAGGTGCACTTTAAAACAACATTGTTCTTCGAGTCTTCGTGTATACCCACGCAAAAATCTCGCACAAAACCCGAATTTTGTGTTAACCAATGAAATTCGAAATCTCATCCACTGGCCTAACCTGCGAACGGGCATACTCTGGGCACTGGGGACCGAGGTCTACTGATCTGTATTGTATCAACTGGATGCTTGAACCATTTCATTTATACAAGATGAAGTACTGATGTGAACGAAGTATACTGATCTATTTTGAACTGACTCGATGGTTGAACCATTTCATCTATACAAGATGAAGTACCCAGGTGAACGAAGTCTACTGATCTGCATTTAATTGACTGGATGGTTGAACCATTTCATTTATACAAGATGAAGTATTGAAGTACCCAGCTCAATATGCATCCCATGACTTACAGTGATTGTAGTGCGATTGTCATGTGCGGTTGTGCGATGCATCGCACAAATTAGCATACCTTGACTTACAGTGATTGTGGTGTGGTTGTCATGTGCGGTTGTGCGATAAATCGATCGGACAAATTAACATACCATGACTTACAGTGATTGTAGTGTGGTTGTCATGTGCGGTTGTGCGATGCATCGCACAAATTAACATACCATGACATACAGTGACTGTAGTGTGGTTGTTATGTGTGGTTGTGCGATGCATCGCACAAATTAGCATACCATGACTTACAGTGATTGTAGTGTGGCTGTCATGTGCGGTTGTGCGATGCATCGCACAAATTAACATAACATGACTTACAGTGATTGTAGTGTGGTTGTTATGTGTGGTTGTGCGATGCATTGCACAAATTAACATACTTTGACTTACAGTGATTGTGGTGTGGTTGTCATGTGCGGTTGTGCGATGCATCGCACAAATTAACATACCATGACTTACAGTGATTGTAGTGTGGTTGTTATGTGCGGTTGTGCGATGCATCGCACAAATTAACTTACCATGACTTACAGTGATTGTAGTGTGGGTGTCCTGTGCGGTTGTGCGATGCATCGCACAAATTAGCATACCATGACTTACAGTGATCAGTAGTGGGTTGTCATGGGCGGTTGTGCGATGCATCGCACAAATTAACATACCATGACTTACAGTGATTGTAGTGTGGTTGTTATGTGTGGTTGTGCGATGCATCGCACAAATTAACATACTACGACTTACAGTGATTGTAGTGTGGTTGCTATGTGTGGTTGTGCGATGCATCGCACAAATTAAAATACCATGACTTACAGTGATTGTAGTGTGGTTGTTATGTGTGGTTGTGCGATGCATCGCACAAATTAACATACTTTGACTTACAGTGATTGTAGTGTGGTTGTTATGTGCGGTTGTGCGATGCATTGCACATGCAAATTAACATACCATAACTTACAGTGATTGTAGTGTGGGTGCCTGTGCGGTTGTGCGATGCATCGCACAAATTAGCATACCATGACTTACAGTGATCAGTAGTGTGGTTGTCATGGGCGGTTGTGCGATGCATCGCACAAATTAACATACCATGACTTACAGTGATTGTAGTGTGGTTGTTATGTGTGGTTGTGCGATGCATCGCACAAATTAACATACTATGACTTACAGTGATTGTGGTGTGGTTGTTATGTGTGGTCATAGAATAGGAAATGACTAGAAGGGCCACTTGAGGCCGAACCTTTGAAGTTTTTGACGCAGCGCATGTCGCATTACGCATGTTCATTACCATTATTCTAGCCAGTCAATTGCATTTTCTGACCAATAAACACGCTGAACTGGCTGGTCCGCCATTATTCTGGCCAGATAACTGCATCAAAATAGGGTGTCACGTTGCACTGCTGAGTGGTCTTTCTGGTTATTTCCTATTCCGTGGTGTGGTTGTGCGATGCATCGCACAAATTAGCATACCATGACTTACAGTGATCAGTAGTGTGGTTGTCATGGGCGGTTGTGCGATGCATCGTACAAATTAACATACCATAACTTACAGTGATTGTAGTGTGGTTGTTATGTGTGGTTGTGCGATGCATCGCACAAATTAACATACTATGACTTGCAGTGATTGTAGTGTGGTTGTCATGTGCGGTTGTGCGATGCATCGCACAAATTAGCATACCATGACTTCCAGTGATTGTAGTGTGGTTGTCATGTGCGTTGTGCGATGCATCGCACAAATTAACATACCATGACTTAAGGCTCTTTTCCACTCGTCGCAAAAACCAACTCGCAAGCTCGCTGCGAGTACTTTCATCCAATCACAATGCTGGACAGTTTATTTTAATTACATGCAAGAACTCGCAGCGAGTTTGCGAGTTGGTTTTGCGATGAGTGGAAAGGAGCCTTTAATGATTGTAGTGTGATTGTCATGTGCGGTTGTGCGATGCATCGCCCAAATTAACATACCATCACTTACATTGATTGTAGTGTTTTTATAATCCATGGTCAAATTAAGTTGAATATTTCACAAAAGAGAACGAAATAGCCTATTGTGAGCAAAATATTCACCTGGGTGTTCAACTTTATAACTCTAAAGGTCTAATACCCAGGTCTAATGTTTGTCAAGAGCATTTGATTTGACAGGTATTAATAATCTTGTCAGCCAATCATGTTCAACTAGCCTCACGTTGATTGGCTGAGCGAATTGTTGTTTATGAATCTCGTACCCAGAGCCTGTGATCCTCTTGGCTCTGGGTACGAGATTGTGTTTTTTATCTGTAGCTATTTCCTTAATTTGTCAATCAATTTGTCAGAATTTCCTTTCAAAAGGATTTCTAAAGGTACTCGAGTTTGCTCTTGAAGTAACACTGGACCACAATGTAAAGACGACCAGTAGGGCCACTCGGCGATGCAATATGTAGCCGGCTTTCTATGCAAAAATATGCAGTTTACTGGCCAGGAAAGTTAGTCCAGCTTGCTTATTGGCCAGAAAAAGCAATTGACTGGCTGCCAATGCGTAATGAGCGGCCACACAAAATTTCAAATGAGTGGCCCTACTGGTCGTCTCTATACTGTGACTGGACCAATAAGTGGTTACCCTTACTGGACTTCCAGTTTAGAATTGAAAGCTTAACACACAAAAGAGACTCACTTGATCATGTTGGGAAAGTGCCATCTTGCCAAGTTCCAATGTGGTTTTCTCCAGTTTACTCTTCATGTCGTCCAAGATCTGTTTTGTCTTTGTCAAGTCTTCATTCATCTTTTGCAATTTTGATGTCTCGGTTCGTTCTTTTTCGAGATCAGACGTCAACAGCTTACACTGGGACTCTAGAGTAGGGCAAGAAAATTATGGTAGTTCAAATCCCGCTCAAGACAACACCCTTATCTTACCAAACATTTTTCAATTACTACTCTGGTGAATTAAATTCACGACACAACGCGAGGACACTCCACTCTAGTGTCATCATGAGCGTTTGTTCTGAGTAGCGAGCGAAAGTAGGTCTGATATTGAACCTGGTTCTAGTGAACTTGAAATCTTGAAATCTTACCAAGTTTAGATTTGTTTGCTACAGATTCCTTAAGTTGCAGCTCACTCCTTTTCAATGCGAATTTCCAAGAATTCCTTCCATTTCTTCAATTCCCATCTCTCCTCACTCGTCTTCGCCTCCAAGCTCTTTATCTTTTGAGTAACGACCGACAATTTCTGTCTCCACACTTTCCTCGAGACTTTTTACCCGTTCCTCGAGAGCTTTCCGTCTCTCGCGAGATCTAAGAGGGTTGATTTGTGCATAGAGGTTGTCCAGATGGTCGTTAATGCTAAACAGATCTCGGTTCTGCTCATTGGCCCATCGGGAAATGTCGGGCCGCAGCTAGTAAGGACTGTTTGAGTAAAGGTTTTGCTTTGCCAAACTGTAGGAGAGACCTTGAGACTCGCATACTTTCATCACCATTTGTCCAACTGCGATAAGATTTGCTTGCATCCGACTGCAAGCCTCACAAGGCACGAAAGCAGTGTCGTAGGTTTGTGTCGGTACATCTTTACATGTCTTAGTCAAAGCTACTTCTTCTACAGCCAAAGTAACATCGTCGGCTTGAGACAGACTTTCTAGGTTAAGGTCCACCGTATGAGATGAATTTTGCCGACTGGTTTGAGAGGATGTCTTCTTCACCAGGCCTTGAAGCATGTAGATTTCTTGTTTCATCTCTGCAGCAGTGTTTTCTAAGCTTCTCAGCTTTTTATCTTTATTGCCAGACTGAAAGAGAAGACATAAAAATTGTGTAAGTCTAACTCAATGCATCCTGCCAAAAAGACATCAATATGATGTCTGGAGGAGGGGGTTTATAGGCATAACGTCATTTTTTCTCAAAATATACGCTGAAAATACTGAATGAAATACGCAGTTGTATAAAGCAAAAGTGTCCTATACTCTGTATAGTCCTCTTCCAGTTTTCATGAGAAACGTTTACGCATGTGTGCTAGAACTGGCGTACTTTAAAAACAATACAGAATTTTTAATTATACAAATTATCAGCTATTTATAGGACCCGACATTTATAGGACACGTCATATACTTCACACGAGGAACGCGTTTGCTTCTCAGGGCCTGACTTCAAATCCTTTGGGGCCTTCTTTGGGCCCTCCTTTGCCTCTGACCAAAAAATTTCAACTGCCCTAAAACAGGTTATCACTTGAAAAGCATTGTTTTGATAAATTGAAAGAAAGAGATGTTGGCCTTTTTCCAAACGTTTGGGGGCAGTTTGAAGCAAGATCGAAAAAAAATCGAAAACCAAAGGGGGAACCACAGGCCCTGATTTCAAATCCTTTGGTCCCCCCTTTGCCTCTGACCAAAGATTTTAATAGTAGTTTTTAATATAGGTAGTGCCCTATATGAAAGACATGCAATATACGTCAGTGGCGTAACGTTATATCAGGGGCCCCCTATTCAAAGGCCCCCCTAGTACGTACGAGTGCCGGGGCACAAGCTCGCGCCGAAGATGCGAGCAATGTAGGGGGTCCGGGCCAGCCCCCCCTTTAATTTACATTTATATACAGATGAATTGTGGAGTTTATGTTTACGTAAAATGTTCGATTTTCGTACGGTTGAGAACGCTTTAACTGCTTTTTGATATTTTGTTGTTGCGTTCATGCATTTTTCGTTTCTCAGAGTCTTCCCTGTCAATTTGTTTTTGCTGTCTGAGCCTGGCTGGCTGGGGCCTCCCCTTTGGACCATTGTGGTTGGGGGCCCCCGGGTTCGCTCGGTCCGAACCCATAGTAGTTAC
The DNA here is from genome assembly GCA_016169945.1 of Trachythela sp. YZ-2020. Lineage (NCBI taxonomy): Eukaryota > Metazoa > Cnidaria > Anthozoa > Malacalcyonacea > Clavulariidae > Trachythela > Trachythela sp. YZ-2020. The sequence continues at coordinate 7,954,704 of JADLSH010000389.1, forward strand.
GCCACTGCTATACGTAGTGTCTTATGAAATACATGCAAGATAGGTAGTGTCCTATGAAATACATGCATTTAGGTAGTAATACATGCAATATACGTAGGGTCCTATGAAATCATCCACTAACCTTACGACGTCTTCTTCTGTAATACTGCACATATGCCCAAGATATCCTCAATGTTGCACATATGCCAAAGATATCCCTCAATATTGCACATTTGCCCAAGATGTCCACAAATGTAGCACATTTCTCAAGATATCCACCAATATTGCAACATTTGCCCAAGATATCCACCAATATTGCACATTTGCCCAGGATAGCCACCAATATTGCACATCTGCCCAAGATATCCACCAATATTGCACGTTTGCCCAAGATATCCACCAACGCAGTGCAATGTGTTTATCATCAGTGTTGAAAAAGAAGGTTTGGGGTCCGATCCTGAAGGGCCTAGTGCGTCGATTTCACGTTTTATGCCTTACCTAAGCTAGTCGAGTTTATCTCACTCGCTCATGTTGGTCTTAACATAATCTAAGAGACCTAATGTAAAATGTTCAAATCCTAACGAGACATCTATTCACAAGGTACCATTTCTCCCACAATAGCAACTTATAGTTTCAATCACTTTTATACAAAACGGTCAAATCAACATCAGAATAACAATGGCAGAATGCTAGATGAAGCCACACAGGCGAAAAGCTGGTCACGAGTAGAAATTTGATGACATTTTGGCTCCGTTATTCCTGATCGTGTTAAACACGATTACACAGATGTATACTGCGAACGGGTGCTAAGCCAGGTAGCAATAGTTTATTTTGCACGACCAACCAGAAAAATGAAGCCAAAGTGACATTGAACTCCTACGAATGGCCCAGGGTTTTTTTTAACGTGCAGTTCTACACAAAATGTGCAGTTCCAAATCAATTTGTGCAACTCTAAAAAACATTTTGTGCAGTTGAAAAAAATACGAACTTTCAGGATGTGGATATTTATTGTAGAAAACTAAAGTAATCGAAGGAATAAATGGCATTCATACATATAGCTTCAATAACAAAAGCAGTACCAGAATATTTATTTTCTCATAACAAACTTAACAATAAAATCTTTGTCGACAATTTTCAGCATCGTTTTTTTTGTAGGGATGAGAATCAGTTAATGAAAGTTGATTAAGAAAAAAATTGTGCCATTTGCGCGAGTTGTATTTCATGCTATGACATGTCGCAGGGCTTTTTTTAACTAATATACTGGGGGGCCAAAGCCTCCCCAGCCCCCATGTTAGTCTGCCAGTAAACTATCCCCACACCCCCCATGTTAGCCCCCAGTAAACTATCCCCCAGCCCCCATGTTAGCCCCCAGTAAACTATCCCCCCAGCCCCCCCCCCCGCCCAGTAAACTATCCCCCCAGTGAAGGTCCCCCCAGTGAAGGTCCCAAAGTATAAGCAAAAGAGGGGGAAATGACTTAGTTCAGAAGAGAGTTAAGATATTCTCATAACAAAACATTGCTTATATACCAAAAGCTCAGTCTGTTTAGATGGGATATTTCAAAAATTGTCTCTGACAATGCAGAAATCAAGCAACAGAAACTCAAAAATACAAATTCAAAAATTCTTAAAAAAGGCCCTGACATGTTGTGACAGAATGACAAAATGTGTAGTTTTAAATTTTTCTGTGAAAAAACCCTGGAATGGCCAACCTATCCCCTCTTGTGATTTTGTCCATCAGTCAACGTATTGCAATTATGGTGTTTATTTAAACATTTTAAATATAAGCATAGTCGAAACGCGCTCGAGCTGGTCACGAGTAGAAATATGATGACATTTTGGCTCCGTTATTCCTGATCGTGTTAAACACGATTACACAGATGTATACTGCGAACGGGTGCTAAGCCAGGTAGCAATAGTTTATTTTGCACGACCAACCAGAAAAATGAAGCCAAAATGACATTGAACGTCGAAGAATGGCCAACCTATCCCCTTGTGTGATTTTAGCCATCAGTCAATGTGTTGCAATTATGGTGTTTATTTAAACATTTTTAATATAAACATAGTTGAAACGCGCTTGAGGGTTTTTATATACGCTGCTGTAAAGTATTAACAAGGCTAATTTCCTAGTCTAGTTTCAATCACATTTATACAGAACGGCCAAATCAACATCAGAATGACAATGGTAGAATGCTAGATGAAGCCACACAGGCGAAAAGCTGGTCACAAGTAGAAATTCAATGACATTTTTTTCTGGTTATTCCTGATCGTGTTAAGCCTTGCACCCGAAGTGCAGATTTGCCAAGCCTATTTTGCACGACCAACCAGAAAAATTAGCCAAAGTGACATTGAACTCCTACGAATGGCCAACTTATCCCCTCGTGTGATTTTACCCATCAGTCAACGTGTTGCAATTATGGTGTTAATTTAAACATTTTTAATATAAACATGCGGTTGAAACACGCTTGAGGGTTTTTATATAGGACCCTGCTGTAAAGTATTAACAAGGGTAATTTTCTATAGTCAAATTTCAATCACATTTATTCAAAATGGCCAAATCAACATCAGAATGACAATGGCAGAATGCTAGATGAAGCCACACAGGCGAAAAGCTGGTCACGAGTAGAAATTTGATGACATTTTGGCTCCGTTATTCCTGATCGTGTTAAACACGATTACACAGATGTATACTGCGAACGGGTGCTAAGCCAGGTAGCAATAGTTTATTTTGCACGACCAACCAGAAAAATGAAGCCAAAGTGACATTGAACTCCTACGAATGGCCCAGGGTTTTTTTTAACGTGCAGTTCTACACAAAATGTGCAGTTCCAAATCAATTTGTGCAACTCTAAAAAACATTTCGTGCAGTTGAAAAAAATACGAACTTTCAGGATGTGGATATTTATTGTTGAAAACTAAAGTAATCGAAGGAATAAATGGTATTCATACATATAGCTTCAATAACAAAAGCAGTACCAGAATATTTATTTTCTCATAACAAACTTAACAATAAAATTTTTGTCGACAATTTTCAGCATCGTTTTTTTTGTAGGGATGAGAATCAGTTAATGAAAGTTTATTAAGAAAAAAATTGTGCCATTTGCGCGAGTTGTATTTCATGCTATGACATGTCGCAGGGCTTTTTTAACTAATATACGGGGGGGCCAAAGCCTCCCCAGCCCCCATGTTAGCCTCCCAGTAAACTATCCCCACACCCCCCATGTTAGCCCCCAGTAAACTATCCCCCCAGTGAAGGTCCCAAAGTATAAGCAAAAGAGGGGAAAATGACTTAGTTCAGAAGAGAGTTAAGATATTCTCATAACAAAACATTGCTTATATACCAAAAGCTCAGTCTGTTTAGATGGGATATTTCAAAAATTGTCTCTGACAATGCAGGAAATCAAGCAACAGAAACTCGAAAATACAAATTCAAAAATTCTTAAAAAAGGCCCTGACATGTTGTGACAGTATGACAAAATGTGTAGTTTTAAATTTTTCTGTGTAAAAACCCTGGAATGGCCAACCTATCCCCTCTTGTGATTTTGTCCATCAGTCAACGTATTGCAATTATGGTGTTTATTTAAACATTTTAAATATAAGCATAGTCGAAACGCGCTCGAGCTGGTCACGAGTAGAAATATGATGACATTTTGGCTCGTGTTAAACACGATTACACAGATGTATACTGCGAACGGGTGCTAAGCCAGGTAGCAATAGTTTATTTTGCACGACCAACCAGAAAAATGAACCCAAAATGACATTGAACGTCGAAGAATGGCCAACCTATCCCCTTGTGTGATTTTACCCATCAGTCAATGTGTTGCAATTATGGTGTTTATTTACACATTTTAAATATAAGCATAGTCGAAACGCGCTTGAGCTGGTCACGAGTAGAAATATGATGACATTTTGGCTCCGTTATTCCTGATCGTGTTAAACACGATTACACAGATGTATACTGCGAACGGGTGCTAAGCCAGATAGCAATAGTTTATTTTGCACGACCAACCAGAAAAATGAAGCCAAAGTGACATTGAACTCCTAAGAATGGCCCAGGGTTTTTTTTAACGTGCAGTTCTACACAAAATGTGCAGTTCCAAATCAATTTGTGCAACTCTAAAAAACATTTCGTGCTGTTGAAAAAAATACGAACTTTCAGGATGTGGATATTTATTGTTGAAAACTAAAGTAATCGAAGGAATAAATGGTATTCATACATATAGCTTCAATAACAAAAGCAGTACCAGAATATTTATTTTCTCATAACAAATTTAACAATAAAATTTTTGTCGACAATTTTCAGCATCGTTTTTTTTGTAGGGATGAGAATCAGTTAATGAAAGTTTATTAAGAAAAAAATTGTGCCATTTGCGCGAGTTGTATTTCATGCTATGACATGTCGCAGGGCTTTTTTAACTAATATACGGGGGGGCCAAAGCCTCCCCAGCCCCCATGTTAGCCTCCCAGTAAACTATCCCCACACCCCCCATGTTAGCCCCCAGTAAACTATCCCCCCAGTGAAGGTCCCAAAGTATAAGCAAAAGAGGGGAAAATGACTTAGTTCAGAAGAGAGTTAAGATATTCTCATAACAAAACATTGCTTATATACCAAAAGCTCAGTCTGTTTAGATGGGATATTTCAAAAATTGTCTCTGACAATGCAGGAAATCAAGCAACAGAAACTCGAAAATACAAATTCAAAAATTCTTAAAAAAGGCCCTGACATGTTGTGACAGTATGACAAAATGTGTAGTTTTAAATTTTTCTGTGTAAAAACCCTGGAATGGCCAACCTATCCCTCTTGTGATTTTGTCCATCAGTCAACGTATTGCAATTATGGTGTTTATTTAAACATTTTAAATATAAGCATAGTCGAAACGCGCTCGAGCTGGTCACGAGTAGAAATATGATGACATTTTGGCTCGTGTTAAACACGATTACACAGATGTATACTGCGAACGGGTGCTAAGCCAGGTAGCAATAGTTTATTTTGCACGACCAACCAGAAAAATGAACCCAAAATGACATTGAACGTCGAAGAATGGCCAACCTATCCCCTTGTGTGATTTTACCCATCAGTCAATGTGTTGCAATTATGGTGTTTATTTAAACATTTTAAATATAAGCATAGTCGAAACGCGCTCGAGCTGGTCACGAGTAGAAATATGATGACATTTTGGCTCGTGTTAAACACGATTACACAGATGTATACTGCGAACGGGTGCTAAGCCAGGTAGCAATAGTTTATTTTGCACGACCAACCAGAAAAATGAACCCAAAATGACATTGAACGTCGAAGAATGGCCAACCTATCCCCTCGTGTGATTTTACCCATCAGTCAATGTGTTGCAATTATGGTGTTTATTTAAACATTTTAAATATAAGCATAGTCGAAACGCGCTTGAGCTGGTCAATATAGTAGAAATATGATGTATTAACAAGGCTATCGTCCTAATCGATTTTACAGATGTACAGATGTATACATACGGAAAGGGTTATAATGACAATGGTAGAAGTTTATTTTGCACGACCAACCAGAAAAATGAAGCCAAAATGACATTGAACGCCTAAGAATGGCCAACCTATCCCCTCGTGTGATTTTACCCATCAGTCAATGTGTTGCAATTATGGTGTTTATTTAAACACTTTTAATATAAACATAGTTGAAACGCGCTTGAGGGTTTTTATATACGCTGCTGTAAAGTATTAACAAGGCTAATTTCCTAGTCTAGTTTCAATCACATTTATACAGAACGGCCAAATCAACATCAGAATGACAATGGTAGAATGCTAGATGAAGCCACGCAGGCGAAAAGCTGGTCACAAGTAGAAATTCAATGACAATTTTTCTGGTTATTCCTGATCGTGTTAAGCCTTGCACCCGAAGTGCAGATTTGCCAAGCCTATTTTACATGCACGACCAACCAGAAAATTTAGCCAAAGTGACATTGAACTCCTACGAATGGCCAACCTATCCCCTCGTGTGATTTACCCATCAGTCAACGTGTTGCAATTATGGTGTTAATTTAAACATTTCTAATATAAATGTATAGTTGAAACGCGCTTGAGGGTTTTTATGTACGACCCTGCTGTAAAGTATTAAACAAGGCTAATTTTCTAGTCTAGTTTCAATCACATTTATACAGAACGGCCCAATCAACATCAGAATGACAATGGTAGAATGCTAGATGAAGCCACACAGGCGAAAAGCTGGTCACAAGTAGAAATTCAATGACATTTTTGCCTGGTTATTCCTGATCGTGTTAAGCCTTGCACCCGAAGTGCAGATTTGCCAAGCCTATTTTGCACGACCAACCAGAAAAATTAAGCCAAAGTGACATTGAACTCCTACGAATGGCCAACCTATCCCCTCGTGTGATTTTACCCATCAGTCAACGTGTTGCAATTATGGTGTTTATTAAAACATTCTATATATAAACATAGTCGAAACGAGCTTGAGGGTTTTTATATAGGACGCTGCTGTAATGTATTAACAAGGCTAATTAGCTAGTCTAGTTTCAATCACATTTATACAAAACGGCCAAATCAACATCAGAATGACAATCACTATGGTAGAATGCTAGATGAAGCCACACAGGCGAAAAGCTGGTCACAAGTAGAAATTCAATGACATTTTTCCTGGTTATTCCTGACCGTGTTAAGCCTTGCACCCGAAGTGCAAATTTGCCAAGCCTATTTTACATGACCAACCGGAAAAATTAGCCAAAGTGACATTGAACTCCTAGGAATGGCCAACCTATCCCCTCGTGTGATTTTACCCATCAGTCAACGTCTTGCAAATATGGTGTTAATTTAAACATTTTTAATATAAACATAGTTGAAACGCGCTTGAGGGTTTTTATATACGACCCTGCTGTAAAGTACTAAACAAGGCTAATTTTCTAGTCTAGTTTCAATCACATTTATACGGAACGGCCAAATCAACATCAGAATGACAATGGTAGAATGCTAGATGAAGCCACACAGGCGAAAAGATCGTCACAAGTAGAAATTCAATGACATTTTTCCTGGTTATTCCTTATCGTGTTAAGCCTTGCACCCGAAGTGCAGATTTGCCAAGCCTATTTTGCACGACCAACCAGAAAATGAAGCCAAAGTGACATTGAACTCCTACGAATGGTCAACCTATCCCCTCGTGTGATTTTATCCATCAGTCAACGTGTTGCAATTATGGTGTTTATTTAAACATTTTTAATATAAATATATAGTTGAAACGCGCTTGAGGGTTTTTATATACGACCCTGCTGTAAAGTTTTACCCATCAGTCAACGCGTTGCAATTATGGTGTTAATTAAAACCTATAATAGACCTTACTAAATTGACCCAATGGCCTCGTTTCCATGTTTACCTGTTTTGGCAATTGGCATGGCAGACGCATATGAAGGTTATATACCCATGTTTCCTGAACGAATTTGTTTCTCGTTGATCTTTTAATAAGCCTAAACAAACTTTATTGTGTACGAAACACGAGTAAATACCACACGAAAACGAGGCCATTGTGAATAAACAGTAAGGTCTATTGAACGCAATTCTCTGCAGGATTTTATACACTGAGCTGCTGTAAAATATTAACAAGGCTAATTTGCTAGTCTAGTTGCAATCACATTTTATAGTTGCTGCTTCTCAACACCAGTTTTATAGAGTGCAGCCATGAAGAAATGGTACCATGTAAACGAAGTCTAATAATAAGCAGAAGGCGTGCAAAGATATGGCCAATGGGTAATTAGGGTATATTGTTATAAAACTCTCTCGGGAGATTTTATTCCTTTGCTGATTCTCAATTGAGGCTGTATACTTTCGTTTCAAATATTTATTTATCTTTTAACATTCGTACATATTATGACTAACCACTGCTATCGGTCGTTCTCTCTCTATCATTCGCTATAACATTCAATTTTCACTCATATTTATACTATCTTGCTCTTCTAACCATGGGAACTTTTCTCAGAGGAAGGCCAATGCATGACGCACATTATGCACGAAAACTTCCTCACACACCTTATCTATCTGGCACATTTCCTTGCTTGGTTGGCCACAACCAACCTACACAACTTCCCTTACGTTTGCATTCCATCTTATTTGTTAGAAAACATTAAAAGTTCCTCATTTCTTTTATAGTTCCTTTTCCTGTTATTTATCAGTTTTGTAAATGTTCCAGATATATGTGATTATAACATTATTAACATGCATACATAATTATTGATTCTACATTATTCTATTGTATACTAAATCTAAGCTACTAATTTATAACATATATAAGTCACAAGGTTAAGGACTGCCTACCACAGTTGGGGTAGATTGAGTTCGCCAGCGACACAACAGATTCATTTTGATCCATTTAACCTCGAATAGAATTAGAGATAAAACACATGAAATTTGTAGTATGGATGATAGGTCATATAGGCCTACATTATTATTTTCAACTTTGATGTCTCGGTTAGTCATTTTTCATGATCCGACGTCAACAGCTTACACTGGGATGAAAGACATGCAATATAGGTAGTGTCTTATGAAATACATGCATGGAATATACGTAGCGTCCTAGGAAACTCATGCAATATAGGTAGTGTCCTAAGAGATACATGCAAAATAGCGTACCGGTACTCTGAAATAGGAAACAAAAGCTCATACCTTTGTACCCGCTGGGCAAGGTAAAAATTTTGCACTGAAAATGTTCGCCTGATGACCACTTTGAATGGACTGAACTGGCTAAGAAATAAAAGTAAACACTGCTTTGTTGAATATTCTTGCCGCATATATATTGGTGTTAGACAGAGTAAAATACTAAAGCGCTCATGATAGTGGCAGATAGTTTTGTTAAGGCAGTGCCCTTACCACTGACAAGTAAAATCATCTGACGTTGACGTTAGGGTGCACCTGGGCACATTGCAAGCTAATGGTTAATGTTCCTGTTTCTCTCTTCAATTATAGCTATCATAACATCCAATTTCCCCCTCTTTATCCTTGCTATTTATAACCAATTATTATACAAAATATACCTTCATAGAAGAGAGTTTGTAGATATTCAGTTTACAATCTTCAGACGCTGACAGCAGAACATCTCGATAATCATTTCAGGCCACTGTAGGTAGTATCTATACAATAAGCTTCAAGTCTTTAGGATCAATCTTGCTCAATATTTTTAACCCTTTACTGGGCACATTTTTAAATACCAGTGAAAAAATTAATTGCTTTGCAAAAAGTTGTTAAAAAACAATAGTAAAGCAATATATATAATAAAATTGAAGATATGATATATTATGACATTTAACAAATTTATATGAAATTCTATATTACTTGTACTATTCATTTGTTTTAATAGCTTCTACACACTGAAGCCAGTGTCTTATAATGTCGACAATGACCCTAGCTTAGCTTATGTTACCATAATATTGTTCAACCAGTGTGAAAGTCTTTGAAGCAGTTTCTTGCACTAGTCAGGCACAAGCAAACATTGCACTTGTTGCAATATGTTCTACTGCCTTGCAATGTCGGCATCGATTCTTTGATTCCTTGTGCTCTGGCTAGTGATACGTATTATCTGAACAGACAATCTCAACATTTTCAATGTCATTTTCAATGTCATTTTCTTGAATAGTATCACTAAGTACAGAACTTTCGAAGGCTACTTGATGAATATAATCATCATCTTCAAGATTTGACTACTCCGAATCTGAACGTAGCTCTTAGACTAATATATACCAAACAAGTTCCCCTCCCATTGTATATCATGTTCTTCTCCACCTCCATCCTTTATTGCCTGCAGAACAAAGTTATCCTAATGAATACAGTTTTACAGCTGAAAGGTATACATTTTATCTCTGCCAGATTGATAAAACCATTGAACACATGTATACAATTATATACAATTGTAGTGGCCCCCTGGCGGAGTTGCCGGCTCCACCTGGAAAACATTTCGGATTAATACAAATCCCTATGTTGCACTTGCCCCCTCCCCTTACTCTCTACTCCATTTTGGGGGGACTGAAAGTCCTGGCCATGTCACTGTATATAATGTCAATGGAACTAAAGCATGACTATGTTATTCATATTCACATGCCTATTTCATAGAAAAATATTTTAATTTAGCTGGTATTTTATGCAACCCAAAATGTACTTATAATAGATATATCTATTTTGGCCTTTGGGAGTTTATATTCTGACTGAAGAATATATTTCCTTCACTTCAGTTCAACTAAAAATGAAAAGAAAATCTAACACCATTTTGTATTCTACAGGGTGTCCCAAAAAAAAGGCAACCTTTTCAAATTCAAATTAGCATGTTAATTCAAGCAACCTATTGTATTCAATATCCCATGTGTATAAAACTGTGTGTTTTTACGCATTCGTAGTTCAAAAGCGATAATGAATTTCAAAGAACTACAATAGGTTGCTTGAATTAACATGCTAATTTGAATTTGAAAAGGTAGCCTTTTTTTTTGGGACACCCTGTATAGCTCAAGATATGACCATAAACGGGCGTTGTTGCCATGTTGACAAATTATTTTGAACTCTCTTTAAAGCAATAAATTCGTTTCACTTTAATAACACGCCAACAATTGCAGCTATAATATTAAAATCAATAAAATGTGTTTTAAAATATTTTTAGTTTTTAAATAGCAACATTAACCTGGCCACGCATTTTAGATAATGATAACTAATCTAGACAAAACTGGGCAATTATGCCGTACAGAATATAGTAAAACACTCACATTTGTGTCGTGAAAAGCCAACATTTTACATCGCTTCAAATGAAATTAAGACAATAGAATTTCAACGTCTGTAAAGTAAATTAAAATACTAGTTTACGTTCTAATTCACTGCGTTCAAACGAACGTAAAATCTTTTCCGCTTTTATTACTTATGAAAAACAGACAATACAGGTTATGGTTGGATTCAGTAGATCCAAACCATTTGAGAACTAACAAAGTACAAAAGAAGGAAATAGCCAAAAATGAACTCAATACATACCACGAAAAAGCTGATTATCAGAAACCATCGCATTTTTAGGCCTCTTATCACCGGTCTTTGACTACGAGTCTTTCTGTCGCCGTTTTCGACTGGCTGATTCCTTTGCTTTCTTCAGACGTTTCCAGTCTTCCTACCAGACGTCAAGTCATCGGATTCACATTCCTCAACTACCTGCCAGCCATCTTTGCTTCGGTCTGCTATTTTGCTAAGCTTTTGCCTTTTTCGAATAAGCTCTATGGCTTGGTCTATGCTTCTCTACTCAAGCGCTCTGTCCAGCCTTTTAGTGATTTTCTATTTGAACGCTGAGTAAAATAGAGTCGATCTGCGCGTTTAACTCGATGTGTTCTGATTTCCCTTATATTTTAGCTGAACAAGCTCTTTCTTCGTGTTGCTTTTGAGCTCGATTTCTATGCCCTTCCGGTCGATTCGGTCTTCTAACATAGAGCACTTGCTGTATACTGTCATTTGCTGTATTCTTATCAGCATAGTTGACGTTTCTCCTTCGACCTTCGTTATTGACTATTGGTTTGACGTATCCTGCACTTCGTTTGGAAAGGTTCAAATCTTTATCCGACTCGTACATTTGTTGTATTCAGAATAATGTAAGACTGTAAACAGTTGATGGATCAGAGAGTGATATGGGTGCGGCTGACCAGCAGATTTATAAGATCTGCTAACAATCGAAATCACTGAAGCACTTGCAGTATTGTGCTTAGCATAATCAATGGCCTTTAGAAATTCACCTTATTGTTATAATTTGAATGCCTGAGTATACTACAGTACATACTATTTTAAATTCCCCAGGCCTAAAATCTTTAAAGCAGAAAGAACAAGTGGATTTCTTGGGAAATTGAATCTCGTTTTTTTGATACACCCTGTACAGTAACACAGTATGACAGAGACTCTTTTGTCTCTTTATGATAAAGATTCTTGACGCGTCTTTACGCCAGCTTGTTCTATACACAGAGATGCAGTTCAGTCGTTAAGAGAGTATACTTAAATTTTGGTTGCTAATAATTAGCCATTACTGGCAATTGAAATTTTTCCATGCGTAGCTGAAATTATAATAAGCATAGCTTTACTGTGCACCGATTTTTATGCTTACAAATGCTGTATGAACTATGAATCATTATAGACATTGTTGTTATCTTGTTATCTTTTATCTATTTATTTGCTTTGCTAGCTAAATGCTATCTTAAAATACTACCAGTTTTTACAAATATAACGCATGTGATGCACATAAAGTCGAACCTCGAACGGGAACGTTTCAAATGTCCGTTATTCAATTAGCTATAGATGTTCCGTGTCGCTTCAGTAAGCCAGGTGCCTATGGATAGAGTGTCGTCTGTGTTCGTTAATTAGGGCCGGTTCCACTACGTTAAGGCCATGTTACACAGGGCAATTTTTGCTGCAACTTGCAACGCAATTTCTGCACAGAGCCATGCCCATGTTATGTGCACGCGTTTCACTCCACCGATATTCTCATTCTCATTGTTTGTTGCCTTCTAGACAGGTTTAGTAAAAGAAATAACGGTAAAGTAAAACTAAATTCATGCTCACAATTTCTCTGCGAATATACTTTTTAATTAACATAGCCCTGAGTCCGCAAATATCATCTAGACAATAAGTAGTTAGTTTTTATATAAGAGACTATTGTCAAAGTTCTTTTAGTAAAAAAGCCTGCCTAAGTTAAGCCTGCCAAATATACTTCATAGACTGATATTTTGTAAGATGTCAGTCCACATTGCTATGCATCGTTTTTCAGATGTTTGTAATATGTTTGAAGCATGTTGCGCAGATACATGCCCGTGATATGAACGTAAATCTCTAAAAACATGCTAATATGCTAATGATCGTAGGGTGCCATTCCATCTTAAAACACACTGGTGGGTTTCACTGTAACAGTGCAGCATGGAGTTCCATAATTTGGGTGCAGTCCTGGAAAACGCTCATGTGACAAGAGTAAGTCAGCGCTCTGCCGAAAGTCGTGGGTTTTCTCCGGGCACTCCGGTTTCCTCCCAAAGGGAAAGTTAACTGGGTGGGTTAGGATATATAGATTTATAGGAAAGAACTATCACAATTGTTCTAAAAATATATAGCGTGGGTAAGTACGTAATATGGGTAAGCGAAATACTTTGATGTAATCGGTCACTAAAAGCCCCGACGGGAAGCAAGCTGAATAATTAACAGTTATTCTACGAACTCGAGTCGTATATGAGCTGATAGCCGACGAGGCGCGATAGCGCCGAGTCGGCTATCTGTCATATACGACGAGAGTGACTAGAATAACTGTTTTATTATATACACAAGCTCTGGATATGAACAGAACATTTTGGCGTACTTTTTTCAAGTAAAACTTGAATTTCCTCTTCATTTAATTGTCCAAATCTACCAGCCATTTTTCTACTTTTCTCTACTATAGCAGGATATGAGCTAATATCCTGCTAGTAGAAAACCAATCAGATTGCAGAATACCTCATATCCAGAGCTTGTGTATATAATAATGTATGTTGTATGTATGTATACTCCATTATGTGCAGACAGTGATTTTAGACCACAGCTGTTTATCATTTCGGTGATTTTCTAGGAACTTCGCAGCAATCCACTGTTGAAACGTCCCAGTACCGGCACTTAGAAGATACCGCGCACGAGAAATCAAAGTCATATCAACCAATGCTACTACACCGCGATCTAGTTTATCCGAGGGAGGAGAGTAAGCCACGCCTTGGGATTTCGTTACTATAGAATCATGAATATCTTGGAAGAAAGTTTTGTTCAGATGTTGTCTTTTCCGATAACCTACTAACCAGCCAGACCCATAGTCACTCATATCGGTGGCGACGTAAACATGTGATAAACCAGAAGTGGTCTTTAGAGCTACCAGAACCTATGATAATAAAACGTATACATAAGTTCGGACGAATTCGAAACCTTTCTCAAATTTGTTAAAATTTGCACGATCGTCGTGCCTTTCGCGTTCACGCTGGACGCGCGAGACCGGAGGAATTCGAGCACAGCTAACACTACGAATTTCCATCTGAACAATTAGTGGTACCGGACGAATTTACGCACAGTGTCACCTGCTGAGCGATGCGATTTAATTCGCTGTATACACAATATGTAATTTTGTGCACTAGCTAAATCACATGGTGACAACGCTCAGCAGGTGACAACGTGGCTTTAAACTTGAGTGTTTTTGCAGAGTGTAATCTAGAAAATACAAAATACAAATACAAACCTCTAGTACAAGATCGACGCATTTTCGAAGATAATCTATCGACCTCCTTCTCAACATAAATTCACTGCGTACATAGACTGCTATGTAATTTTCAGGTAAAGATTCGTTTCCAAATCGTGCGACTTCGCTCATCACCGGCTGCCCGGGTCTTAAAGCATAAGTAAGATCGATTGAAGAAAACGTCAAGTTACGTTCACTGAACTTCAGCCGATAGGCGACTCCGTCTATTCCCCTCCATTGATATATATTAAGACATTTTTCATTTTTAACGATATCTTTTTCCAATACTTTCCAGTCTTTTATAATAGCTCCGTTAACACAAAACTATTTCCCAGGAGTTAGTTTCATAGCTCTATCGAGAAACTCACATTCGGTCCAACCTTTTTGAGTAGTGTTTTTCAGAATGCTTTTATAATAATCTTCCTTCAAGTGCAAGTTCGCTTTAGTGAAACCCTTGGAAGCTTGTGAATTGTCGATGAAGAGAATGCTGACATGATTAGTGCTGTTTGGTGGGCACTCGCTAATATATTCTTTCTTATCAATAAGTGCCGCATACCCGGAAGCTGCCAGCAAGCTATCCAAGTACTTCACATTGTAATAAGTGTCCAAGCGTAACCAGAAATCGGCCGAACCAAGTCTGGTCTGTCTGGCCAAAGGCCTCACCACTTTTCGACCGCTTTGTCCCGCTTGCGCACAGAGACTTAAAAACGCGCGTGTATTTTTAGACAGTTGGTCATTGTATTGGTTATACACGAAAGCATATTTCTTCGACGGATTCCCTCCTTTGGTTTTCGAAACATCGATCATTTTTGGAAAAGCCAATTCGGCAAAATTTAGAGTCACACGAGGTTTTTTAGTTCGCCTGTCGTGAGTGATGCGTACTTGTAGATTTTTACCAATGGTGCCGTTAATTTTTGCAAGCAAGTCTTGAAAATCCAATCCTTCGAATTCGCCTTTGTACTGTTGGGCTGCTTTATCTTCTCGCTTCGGACTTGCTGTTGGCAACAAAGCCGCTTGACTAAACTTTTGCTGTGGAATGATTTGCGGGTGTTCGGTCTTGGTCGTAAAAAACAAATACCAAGCAGTTATGCCGCCCAGTGAGCAGATCAAATAGAACAAAGGACGTGTCCTCCTGTAAGGTGGAGAAGAAGTACCTTAGATTGCATTCACACGACAACGGACGAATTCAGGAACCGCGCACATGCAAAAATTTCACATCTTGTCAACAAGAAGTGTTCGCAAAAGACTTGTAGCAAGCTTGCCAACAAGTTGCGACAATGTTGTAATTTTATCAAGATGCGACAAGGTTGTCACTCACAACTTGTTAACAAGTTGTTGTTGAGTTAGAGGACGTTGTCAACAACTTGTCAACAAGCTGGGAATTACAAGCAGTGCGAACACGTCCTGATAACAAGTTGCTGAAACAGCATTGCCATTGCTACAAGTCCGGTGCAGGTTTGTTACAACTTGTGGGTATTTACTACCAAGCATGACAAATAGAAAGATTATAGTTCAGTTACTTACGTCATGTTATTGTCCAGACGTTATCTTCAATAATTAACGAAATAATGTATAGACTATCTTAATAATATTTTCATACGATCAGATTTTCAATCCCAGCCTAAAAAGGCACAAATGCATTGATTAAAATGAAATATGAGTATGAAAACACAAATGCAATACGGATTAGTTTTCATTAAAAATCGACCATATTTACCCAAGAATCCAGTGGAATGAGCCGAACTGACAAGTATATTTGTAATTCATAAGAAGACACGAAGGAAATCATGACCGTGAAGGACAGAAGGAGCTTGTTTATCAGAGACAAAATACTGTAGCTCGATAACAACTGGTAACATTAGATTTGGTACAAGAAAAGTTAGCCGTCGTTTGGACGCACTTAACAGACGACGTTAATTTTCTAACTTCCCGTATTTATATTAGACGACTAAGTCGTCTCAGACGTTTTCAAGCGGGCCAGCCCGCTTGTCCATATAAACGCATAGTAGTTTTTACTATAAAATCAATTACACGGCGAGATCTCGCTAAGCGGACTGACCCGGTCAACGAGCCAGCCCGGCTTCCATATAAACAGCCCCTTTTAAAATATCTTGTGTATAGCACATATCGCAGGCTGTCATCTTCCAAAAGCAGAGCATAAACGTTTAAGTCGTCTTAGACGTTTTCTAATATAAATACGGCCATATAATGCTAGTCCAGCATTCCAAAAGTGATTCCTGTGTACAACCAACGTGGCAAACAAGGAAAACTTGCTCTTCTATACAGTATATACACACAGAGGATTCCAAGCAAAACTTGTCAATTTGAAGTGTCGCCGTAAATAATATATGAACAAGTCAAGGAAATATTGTTGACTCTACACTCATATTTATACCAAGACGAGTGCTGTTCCGGTCAAAGCACAAGGAATGCTAAATATATTCAATCTATATAACGTACATTTTTGCTTCGGAGAATGTATATATTGAATTTGTTGGTCATTTAAGCAAATGAGGTCTAAGTCCTAAGACTAAGGACGTTAACTACTTTTTTCCATGGACAGACCAACAGACGTAGTCAATAATAAGTGTTGATTGTCAATATTCATACTTTTAAAATACCTTTACTCGTACAAGTGCTAAGAAATCCCCGTATCCCTCGACTATTTACAGCGATTCAACCTTGGCCTCTTCCTCTCTCCCAGCTGTCGGCACTAATTTTTCACTTCTTAATTAAGTGAGCCTCTCAAGTCTAACTCTAGGACGTTTTATTGCTGTCTGACAGAGATTTCTATAATTGCCATGCGCGTCTTTACCCCCACTTGTTCTATACAAATGCAGTCTAGTCGCGGATCAGGTCATTTCATGAAAATCAAAATTTGTCATGCGTGGCTGAAATTATAAATTCTTAGTTAAGGCTCTTTTCCACTCACCGCAAAACCAACTCGCAAACTCGCTGCGAGTTCTTGCATGTAATTAAAATAAACTGTCGAGCATTGTGATTGGATGAAAGTACTCGCAGCGAGCTTGCGAGTTGGTTTTTGCGACGAGTGGAAAAGAGCCTTAAGAGGCACTTAGCTCTACTGCATGTGCACCGATTTTTATGCTTACAAACGCTGTATGCAACAATCATTATAGACATAGTGAAAATTGTTATCTTATAATTTGCTTTGCTAGCTAAATGCTATCTTAAAATATTACTATAGTTTTTACAAATTTAGCGCATGTGAAGCACATAAAGTAGAACATCGAACGGGAACGTTTCAAATGCCCGTTATTCAAGTGGATGTTCCGTGTCGTTTCAGTAAGCCAGGTGTCGATAGATAGAGTGTCGTCAGTGTTCGTTAATTAGGGGTTCCACTACGGGCCATGTAGCCTGCGTGGCAGGCGTTCTATTGTGGGGGAGGGAGTTTTGTTTAGAGCGCGCTTTTGAGAGCGCGCGCTAGGTGAGAAGTTAGGGGGGGAGGGGAAAAAGCGAAGGGAGAGGCGAAATATTTCGCCTCCCCCTTCGCTTTTTCTCCCCCTAACTTCTCACCTAGCGCGCGCTCTCAAAATAATAGAGCGCGCTCTAAACAAAACTCCCTCCCCAACAATAGATCGCCTGCCACGCAGGCTACGGGCCATGTTACACAGGGCAATTTTTGCTGCAACTTGCAACGCAATTTCTGCACAGAGCCATGCCCATGTTATGTGCACGCGTTTCACTCCACCGATATTATCATTCTCATAGACCACTTTCATAATTCAGATGAGTTTAAATATTCTTTTATGTGCATCTTAATAAGCCTTATCAGCCTCGTTTCTGTGACTTGAAATTGAATAGAATTTATTAACCTGAACGAGGTCAATGAGGCTTATTAAGATGCACATAAAAGAAATTTAAACTCATCTGAATTATGAAAGTGGTCTATTGTTTGTTGCCTTCTGGACAGGTTTAGTACAAGAAATAACGGCAAAGTAAAACTAAATTCATGCTCACAATTTCTCTGCGAATATACTTTTTAACTAACATAGCCCTGAGTCCGCAAATATCATCTAGAGCTAACAATAAAGAGATAGTCTTTATAGAAGAAACATTCGTCAACGTTCTTTTAGTAAAAAGCCTGCCTAATTAACATAATGAAATTTAATCTGTAGACAAACTCACAATCCGAATGTTGTTTTGCGATAAATGTATTTCTAACTAAAAAACTTTTACAACAACAACATGTTATATGTCATGCAAATTTGAATAAATCTAAATAACCTAAATTGTCTATTGTCCTAAATTGAATATAAACCAACTAATGTCAAAAGCACTATTAATTAACGACCTATTAATGACACTCCCACTTTTTTTTTGACATTTTTTTTTGTTTTTTTAAAATGTTAAACAGTAAGTTCTAGTCCAAGAGCATTTCGGAGTTTCACGAACTGAGATTTCGATAACGGTTTCGTTAGAATGTCTGCGACCATTTCACTTGTTGGAACGTACTCGAGAGCAATAACTCCACTTTGCAGCTCCTCACGAATAAAATGATAGCGTATATCAATGTGCTTGGTTCTTGCATGCGATACAGGATTCTTCGCTATCGAAATAGCTGCTTGGTTGTCTTCGTAGATCACAGTTGCTTCAGCTAACGGTTGACCAATATCACCAAGTAACTTTCGAAGCCATATTGTTTCTTGCGTAGCGAAACTCAAGGCGACATACTCTGCCTCTGCTGTCGACAGTGCAACTGTCGGTTGCTTCTTACTCAACCAGCTTACTGCTCCACTTGCCATAATTAATGCATTACCACTAGTAGAATGTCGGTCATCAAGGTCACCTGCCCAATCAGCATCGGAGTAGACCGTTAAACTTTCGTCAGTGGATCCATCGTACTTCAAGCCAAGATTTTCAGTTCCTTTTAAATATCGTAGAACTCGTTTAGCAGCAGTTAGATGTGCTTCCGACGGTTTAGCACAAAATTTTGACAAAACTCCCACTGCATATGCAATATCTGGACGAGTGGCGACTGCAAGGTAAAGTAAACTTCCGATGATGGACTGGTATTGCGTTGGATCAACTGGTTTACTGACTCTGTCTTCTTTGATTAACTTGACATTCACGTCAGCAGGCGTTGCGACCGTTTTAGCTTCAGCTTGTCCAAACTTTACGACTATTTTGTTAATGTACTGTCTCTGGTGTATCCATAGTCGGTTATTCTGTTTATCCTGGACAACGCTGACTCCGACATAATACTGTAGCTCTCCCATATCTGTCATCTTAAACTCCACCTTTAGGACTCTCTTCATTTCTTCCATTTCTTGGACATTCTCCGCCAATATGATCAGATCATCTACATGAACTGCAATGATAATCAGCGTGTCTTCCTTCTTTACGTAAACGCATGGATCTGCAGAAACCTTAGTGAAACCAAGCTTCTCCATTTTTTCTTGTAGGGCTCTGTTCCAGCATCTTGGAGACTGTTTCAAACCATATAGCGATTTTTCAAGCTTGCATACCAAGTGCTCTTTTCCAGATTGAATATATCCCTCCGGTTGTCGCATGTAGATATCCTCATCTAACCGACCGTTAAGAAAAGCAGTAACAACGTCCATTTGATGAATAACCATGTTGTTCTGGACTGCAAATGCGAGCAATGTTCGTATCGACGAAAAGCGTACTACAGGTGAAAACGTTTCATCGTAATCAATTCCGTACTTCTGGGCATATCCTTTGGCAACTAGTCGCGCTTTGAAACGATTTACTCTTCCATCAGAATCGTGCTTCGCTCTAAATACCCATCTGCTACCAATAGCTGTTCGACCAGGTGGCAACTGTACAAGTCTCCAGGTCTTGTTTTCCATCAGTGAATTGTATTCTGAGTCAGCAGCAGCCATCCATTCTTTAAAAACAGTTTGTTCGCCAACGTATCTCGCTCAAAATGATTCTTTAGTACATCCCACGCTTGCTTCGGATTTTCACATGAGCTAACCAAATATAGCTGAGCTGATTTAATTGCTAAAACAATTGTTGAGAACGCCCTTTGCGCTTTCGAACGAAATTGTGCCGCTGTTTCTTCCGAAGCTGACCCTGCTAGCTCTTCCGAACCGTCTACGAAACCCCACAGCCCTTTCGCCAACAGCAAATGCTTCATTTGAAACTTCCAAGTACTCCAATTGCTCCCGTCTAACTTGTCGATTGACCATTTTTCCTCCATTAGTCATCAACAGACCAGCACGAGTTTTTATTACAAGCGTTATTTGTTCAGCAAACTGAAGTTCTATCGAAAAACCGGCGACGTAGGATTGTTAAACGATCCTAACAGCATGTTCTGGGCCCATAACCTGTAGACAAACTCACAATCCGAATGTTGTTTTGCGATAAATGTATTTCTAACTAAAAAACTTTTACAACAACAACATGTTATATGTCATGCAAATTTGAATAAATCTAAATAACCTAAATTGTCTATTGTCCTAAATTGAATATAAACCAACTAATGTCAAAAGCACTATTAATTAACGACCTATTAATGACATAATCAAATTTACTTCATAGAATTAATTCATAGAATATCTTGTAAGGTGTCAGTCCAGATTGCTATCCATCGTTTTTCAGATGTTTGTAGAATGTTTTGAAGCATGTTGCGTATAGACACATGCTCTCGTGATATGAACGTAAATCTCTAAAAACATGACTTTAGTAGATAAATATATTATTATTTTAAATATTTTCTCAATATGCTAAGAGAGGGTACCTCGTAGGGTACCATTCCACCTTAAAACACACTGGTGGGTTTCACTAAGTGTAACAGTGCAGCATGGAGTTCCATAATTTGGGTGCAGCCCTGGAAAAAGCTCTATCAATTAGCGTCGCCTCGAAAGCCACTCAAGTATATAGATACTTTGGAGCTTCAGTGGCGCAGTCGTCAGAACAAGCGCCTTCCAGTCACCTCTGAGTCGCTGGTTCGATTCTCGCTGGGGACTCTACTCATGTGAAAATAGTAAGTCAGCGCTCTGCCGAAAGTCGTAGGTTTTACTCCGGGCATTCCGGTTTCCTCCCAAAGGAAAGTTGACTGGGTGGGTTAGGATATATAGATTTATAGGAAAGAACTATCACAATTGTTGTAAAAATAACTTGATGCAAAATACTTGATGTAATCGGTCACTGAAAAGCCCCAGAGGTGAGTGATCTGAATAATTTATGTATGTATGTATACTCCATTATGTGCAGACAGTGATTTTAGACCACAGCTGTTTATCATTTCGGTGATTTTCTAGGAACTTCGCAGCAACCCACCGTTGAAACGTCCCAGTACCAGCACTTATAAGATACCGCGCACGAGAAATCAAAGTCATATCAACCAATGCTACTACACCGCGATCTAGTTCATCCGAGGGAGGGGAATAGGCCACGCCTTTTGATTTCGTTACTATAGAATCATGCATATCTTTGAAGTAAGTTTTGTTGAGATGTTGTCTTTTCCGATAACCTTCTAAGGAGCCTGAACCATAGTCACTCATATCGGTGGCGACGTAAACATGTGATAAACCAGAGGTGGTCTTCAAAGCTACCAGAACCTAAAGAGTGATGATAAACTTTATTTAACCACGCTAACATTGTCAGCTAAAGTTGGTTTCCACAATATGGGCGTGTAAAACATTAACAAATAATTACAAGTAAAAGAAAGAATTAGGAAAGAATTAGCATGCAAATATAAAATATACAATGATTAACTATTTACAAGAATCATGTGATTCTTTGATGATTTTAAAAGCAATGCGTAGCGATTTTCCTTTTAACAGCGTTTTGCTTTCTCTTATATTTTCTGATAGGGAGTTCCAGAAGGAGGCTCCATCATACATTCATACATAAAACTTTTTTTCATATTATTCGTATGTGGCTTTGGTAAACGCACGGTACTTGACTTGAGTCTTGAGCTGTCACGAAGACTGTGGTTTAATATTTTCTTTTTGAAAGTAAATAATTCATTAAGACAATTTGGCCCCATGTTATTAAGTGTTTTAAACATGATTTTTGCTTTGGCTTTCACTCTTTGTGTTCTGAGTGGTTTCCATCCTAATATATTCAATACAGTTTGTTGATCTACTTCATTATATAGGCACATTTTCTATAATGCGAGCAGCTCTGTTGTGAAGCTTTTGCAGACGTATGAATTGGGTTTCACCACTGAAATACATTCCAAACTTCACAACAGTAACTGAAATAGGGTTGAATTATAATAGAACGTGTACATAAGCCAGTTAAGCCGCCCAATAACCGCGCAGACAAGAACAATAGAAAGGGACTGACACTGGACGACAATTTCCGTCATATTTGGCTTCACTTTTTAGACGCGAGTTCTCACCAGGTTCTCACTCAAGATATATATGGAGCTCACTGGTGGAACCGGACGAATTTACGTAAGGTTCCGAATTCCTCCGGTCTCATGTGATTGTAGCCTTAAACTGAAGTATTTTTGCAGAGTGTAATCTAGAAAATACAAACTACAAACCTCGAGTACCAGATCGACGCATTTTCGAAGATAATCTAATGACCTCATTCTTAACATAACCTCACTGCGTACATAGACTGCTATGTAATTTTCAGCTAAAGACTCCTTTCCAAACCGTTCAACTTCTTTCATCACGGGCTGCCCGGGTCTTAAAGCATATGTAAGATCGATTGAAGAAAACTTCAAATTATCTTCACTGAACTTTAGCCGATAGGTAACTCCGTCTATTCCCCTCCATTGATATATATTAAGACATTTTTCATTTTTAATGATATCTTTTTCCAATACTTTCCAGTCTTTTATAATAGCTCCGTTAACACAAAACTGTTTCCCAGGAGTTCGTTTCATAGCTCTATCGAGAAACTCACATTCGGTCCAACCTTTTTGAGTAGTGTTTTTCAGAATGCTTTTATAATAATCTTCCTTCAAGCGCAAGCTCCCTTTAGTGAAACCCTTGGAAGCTTGTGAATTGTCGATGAAGAGAATGCTGACATGATTAGTGCTGTTTGGTGGACACTCATTAATATATTCTTTCTTATCAATAAGTGCCGCATACCCGGAAGCTGCCAGCAAGCTATCCAAGTACTTCACATCGTAATAAGTTTCCAAGCGTAACCAGGAATCGGCCGAACCAAGTCTGGTCTGTCTGACCAAAGGCCTCACCACTTTTCGACCGCTTTGTCCCGCTTGCGCACAGAGACTTAAAAACGCGCGTGTATTTTTAGACAGTTGGTCATTGTATTGGTTATACACGAAAGCATATTTCTTCGACGGATTCCCTCCTTTGGTTTTCGAAACATTGATCATTTTTGGAAAAGCCAATTCGGCAAAATTTAGAGTCACACGAGGTTTTTTAGTTCGCCTGTCGTGAGTGATGCGTACTTGTAGATGTTTACCAATAGTGCCGTTAATTTTTGCAAGCAAGCCTTGAAAATCCAATCTTTCGAATTCGCCTTTGTACTGTTGGGCTGCTTCATCTTCTCGCTTCGGACTTGCTGTTGGGAACAAAGCCGCTTGACTAAACTTTTGCTGTGGAATGATTTGCGGGTGTTCGGTCTTGGTCGTAAGAAACAAATACCAAGCAGTTATGCCGCCCAGTGAGCAGATCAAATAGAACAAAGGACGTACCCTCCTGTAAGGTGGAGAAGAAGTACCTTAGATTGCACTCACACGGAAACGGACGAACCGCGCACATGCAAAAATTTCACACCTTGTCAACAAGAAGTGTTCGCAACAGACTTGTAGCAAGCTTGCCAACAAGTTGCGACAATGTTGTCATTTTATCAAGATGCAACAAGGTTGTCACTCACAAGTTGTTAACAAGTTGTTGTTGAGTTACAGGACGTTGTCAACAACTTGTCAACAAGCTGGGAATTACAAGCAGTGCGAACACATCCTGATAACAAGTTGCTGAAACAGCATTGCCATTGCTACAAGTCCGGTGCAGGTTTGTTACAACTTGTGGGTATTTACTACCAAGCATGACAAATAGAAAGATTATAGTTCAGTTACTTACGTCATGTTATTGTCCAGACGTTATCTTCAATAATTAACGAAATAATGTATAGACTATCTTAATAATATTTTCATACGATCAGATTTTCAATCCCAGCCTAAAAAGGCACAAATGCATTGATTGAAATGAAATATGAGTATGAAAACACAAATGCAATACGGATTAGTTTTCATTAAAAATCGACCATATTTACCCAAGAATCCAGTGGAATGAGCCGAACTGACAAGTATATTTGTAATTCATAAGAAGACACGAAGGAAATCATGACCGTGAAGGACAGAAGGAGCTTGTTTATCAGAGACAAAATACTGTAGCTCGATAACAACTGGTAACATTAGAATTGGTACAAGAAAAGTTAGCCGTCGTTTGGACGCACTTAACAGACGACGTTAATTTTCTAACTTCCCGTATTTATATTAGACGACTAAGTCGTCTCAGACGTTTTCTAGAATTCCTGCTGTGAAAAGTGATTTCTGTGTACGACCAACGCGGCAAACTTGCTCTTCTATACAGTATATACACACAGAGGATTCCAAGCAAAACTTGTCAATTTGAAGTGTCGCCGTAAATAATATATGAACAAGTCAAGGAAATATTGTTGACTCTACACTCATATTTATACCAAGACGAGTGCTGTTCCGGTCAAAGCACAGGGAATGCTAAATATAATCAATCTATATAACCTACATTTTTGCTTCGGAGAATGTATATATTGAATTTGTTGGTCATTTAAGCAAATGAGGTCTAAGTCCTATAAGATTAAGGGCGTTAACTACTTTTTTCCATGGACAGACCATCAGACTTAGTCAATAATAAGTGTTGATTGTCAATATTCATACTTTTAAAATACCTTTACTCGTACAAGTGCTAAGAAATCCGCATACCCCTTGACTATTTTACAGCGATTCAACCTTGGCCTCTTCCTCTCTCCCAGCTGTCGGCACTAATTTTTCAGTTCTTAATTAAGTGAGCTTCTCAAGTCTAACTCTAGTTAAGACGTTTTATTGCTGTTCGACAGAGACTATTTGACAAAGATTTTTATAATTGCCACGTCTTTACCCGCACTTGTTCTATGCAAATGCAGTCTAGTCGCTGATCAGGTCATTTCATGAAAATCAAAATTTTGTCATGCGTGGCTGAAATTATCAATTCTAAGAAGCACTTAGCTCTACTGTGCACCGATTTTTATGCT
This sequence comes from Trachythela sp. YZ-2020, assembly GCA_016169945.1. Classification (NCBI taxonomy): domain Eukaryota; kingdom Metazoa; phylum Cnidaria; class Anthozoa; order Malacalcyonacea; family Clavulariidae; genus Trachythela; species Trachythela sp. YZ-2020. The sequence continues at coordinate 7,980,100 of JADLSH010000389.1, forward strand.
TACAAACGCTGTATGCAACAATCATTATAGACATAGTGAAAATTGTTATCTTTTTATTTATTTATTTGCTTTGCTAGCTAAATGCTATCTTAAAATACTACCAGTTTTTACAAATTTAACGCATGCGATGCACATAAAGTAGAATATCGAACGGGAACGTTTCAAATGTCCGTTATTCAATTGGATGTTCCGTGTCGTTTCAGTAAGCCAGGTGTCCGATAGATAGAGTGTCGTCAGTGTTCGTTAATTAGGGGTTCCACTACGGGCCATGTAGCGTGCGTGGCTGGCGTTCTATTGTGGGGGAGGGAGTTTTGTTTAGAGCGCGCTTTTGAGAGCGCGCGCTAGGTGAGAAGTTAGGGGGGGAGAAGAAAAAGCGAAATATTTGGCTTCCCCCTTCGCTTTTTCTCCTCCCCCCCTAACTTCTCACCTAGCACGCGCTCTCAAAATAATAGAGCGCGCTCTAAACAAAACTCCCTCCCCAACAATAGATCGCCTGCCACGCAGGCTACGGGCCATGTTACACAGGGCAATTTTTGCTGCAACTTGCAACGCAATTTCTGCACAGAGCCATGCCCATGTTATGTGCACGCGTTTCACTCCACCGATATTATCATTCTCATAGACCACTTTCATAATTCAGATGAGTTTAAATATTCTTTTATGTGCATCTTAATAAGCCTTATCAGCCTCGTTTCTGTGACTGAAATTGAATAGAATTTATTAACCTGAACGAGGTCAATGAGGCTTATTAAGATGCACATAAAAGAAATTTAAACTCATCTGAATTATGAAAGTGGTCTATTGTTTGTTGCCTTCTGGACAGGTTTAGTACAAGAAATAACGGCAAAGTAAAACTAAATTCATGCTCACAATTTCTCTGCGAATATACTTTTTAACTAACACTGATATAGCCCTGAGTCCGCAAATATCATCTAGAGCTAACAATAAAGAGATAGTCTTTATAGAAGAAACAATCGTCAACGTTCTTTTAGTAAAAAGCCTGCCTAATTAACATAATGAAATTTAATCAAATTTACTTCATAGAATTAATTCATAGAATATCTTGTAAGATGTCAGTCCAGATTGCTATCCATCGTTTTTCAGATGTTTGTAGAATGTTTTGAAGCATGTTGCGTATAGACACATGCTCTCGTGATATGAACGTAAATCTCTAAAAACATGACTTTAGTAGATAAATATATTATTATTTTAAATATTTTCTCAATATGCTAAGAGAGGGTACCTCGTAGGGTACCATTCCACCTTAAAACACACTGGTGGGTTTCACTAAGTGTAACAGTGCAGCATGGAGTTCCATAATTTGGGTGCAGCCCTGGAAAAAGCTCTATCAATTAGCGTCGCCTCGAAAGCCACTCAAGTATATATAGATACTTTGGGGCTTCAGTGGCGCAGTCGTCAGAACAAGCGCCTTCCAGTCACCTCTGAGTTGTAGGTTCGATTCTCGCTGGGGACTCTACTCATGTGAAAAGAGTAAGTCAACGCTCTGCAATAAGTCGTGGGTTTTACTCCGGGCACTCCGGTTTCCTCCCAAAGGAAAGTTGACTGGGTAGGTTGGGATATATAGATTTATAGGAAAGAACTATCACAATTGTTGTAAAAATAACTTGATGCAAAATACTTGATGTAATCGGTCACTGAAAAGCCCCGGAGGTGAGTGATCTGAATAATTTATGTATGTATGTATACTCCATTATGTGCAGACAGTGATTTTAGACCACAGCTGTTTATCATTTCGGTGATTTTCTAGGAACTTCGCAGCAACCCACCGTTGAAACGTCCCAGTACCAGCACTTATAAGATACCGCGCACGAGAAATCAAAGTCATATCAACCAATGCTACTACACCGCGATCTAGTTCATCCGAGAGAGGGGAATAGGCCACGCCTTTTGATTTCGTTACTATAGAATCATGCATATCTTTGAAGTAAGTTTTGTTGAGATGTTGTCTTTTCCGATAACCTTCTAAGGAGCCTGAACCATAGTCACTCATATCGGTGGCGACGTAAACATGTGATAAACCAGAGGTGGTTTTTAAAGCTACCAGAACCTAAAGAGTGATGATAAACTTTATTTAACTACGCTAACTAAGTTGTCAGCTAAAGTTGGTTTCCACAATATGGGCGTGTAAAACATTAACAAATAATTACAAGTATAAAAGAAAGAATTAGGAAAGAATTAGCATGCAAATATAAAATATACAATGATTATACTATTTACAAGAATCATATGATTCTTTGATGATTTTAAAAGCAATGGGTAGCGATTTTCCTTTTAAAATTTGACAGCGTTTTTTCACGTACGGTACTCGAGTCTTGAGCTGTCACGAAGACTGTGGTTTAATATTTTCTTTTCGAAAGTAAATAATTCATTAAGGCAATTTGGCCCCATGTTATTAAGTGTTTTAAACATGATTTTTGCTTTGGCTTTCACTCTTTGTGTTCTGAGTGGTTTCCATCCTAATATATTCAATACAGTTTGTTGATCTACTTCATTATATAGGCACATTTTCTATAATGCGAGCAGCTCTGTTGTGAAGCTTTTGCAGACGTATGAATTGGGTTTCACCACGTGCACTGAAATACATTCCAAACTTCACAACAGTAACTGAAATAGGGTTGAATTATAATAGAACGTGTACATAAGCCAGTTAAGTCGCCCAATAACCGCGCAGACAAGAACAATAGAAAGGGACTGACACTGGACGTCAATTTCCGTCATATTTGGCTTCACTTTTTAGACGCGAGTTCTCACCAGGTTCTCACTCAAGATATATATGGAGCTCACTGGTGGAACCGGACGAATTTACGTAAGGTTCCGAATTCCTCCGGCCTCATGTGATTGTAGCCTTAAACTGAAGTATTTTTGCAGAGTGTAATCTAGAGAATACAAACTACAAACCTCGAGTACCAGATCGACGCATTTTCGAAGATAATCTAATGACCTCATTCTTAACATAACCTCACTGCGTACATAGACTGCTATGTAATTTTCAGCTAAAGATTCCTTTCCAAACCGTTCAACTTCTTTCATCACGGGCTGCCCGGGTCTTAAAGCATATGTAAGATCGATTGAAGAAAACTTCAAATTATCTTCACTGAACTTTAGCCGATAGGTAACTCCGTCTATTCCCCTCCATTGATATATATTAAGACATTTTTCATTTTTAACGATATCTTTTTCCAATACTTTCCAGTCTTTTATAATAGCTCCGTTAACACAAAACTGTTTCCCAGGAGTTAGTTTCATAGCTCTATCGAGAAACTCACATTCGGTCCAACCTTTTTGAGTAGTGTTTTTCACCATGCTTTTATAATAATCTTCCTTCAAGTGCAAGTTCGCTTTAGTGAAACCCTTGGAAGCTTGTGAATTGTCGATGAAGTGAATGCTTACATGACTAGAGCTGTTTGGTGGACACTCATTAATATATTCTTTCTTATCAATAAGTGCCGCATACCCGGAAGCTGCCAGCAAGCTATCCAAGTACTTCACATCGTAATAAGTTTCCAAGCGTAACCAGGAATCGGCCGAACCAAGTCTGGTCTGTCTGACCAAAGGCCTCACCACTTTTCGACCGCTTTGTCCCGCTTGCGCACAGAGACTTAAAAACGCGCGTGTATTTTTAGACAGTTGGTCATTGTATTGGTTATACACGAAAGCATATTTCTTCGACGGATTCCCTCCTTTGGTTTTCGAAACATCGATCATTTTTGGAAAAGCCAATTCGGCAAAATTTAGAGTCACACGAGGTTTTTTAGTTCGCCTGTCGTGAGTGATGCGTACTTGTAGATTTTTACCAATAGTGCCGTTAATTTTTGCAAGCAAGTCTTGAAAATCCAATCTTTCGAATTCGCCTTTGTACTGTTGGGCTGCTTTATCTTCTCGCTTCGGACTTGCTGTTGGCAACAAAGCCGCTTGACTAAAGTTTTGCTGTGGAATGATTTTGAAAAACAAATACCAACCAGTGATGCCGCCCAGTGAGCAAATCAAATAGAACAAAAGACGTAGCCTCCTGTAAGGTAAAGAAGAAGTTCCTGAATTCGAATTCAGGAACCGCGCACATGTAAAAATTTCACATCTTGTCAACAAGGAGTGTTTGCAACCGACTTGTAGCGAGCTTGTCAACAAGGTGTAACAATGGTGTCATTTTATGAAGTTGTAACAAGGTTGTCACTCCACTCACTCACAACTTGTTAACAGATTGTTGTTGAATTGCAGGACGTTGCCAACAACTTGTCAACGAGCTGGGAACAAGCAGTGCGAAGTTGTTGAAACAGCATTGACATTGGTACAAGTCCGGAGGAGGTTTGTTACAACTTGTGCGTTTTGCTAGGGTATTCAATTACTTACATCATGTTATTGTCCAGACGTCTTTAATAACGAAATAATGTAGACTATCTTGATATTTTCATACGATCAGATTTTCAATCACAGCCTAAAAATGCACTCTATGAAAAAGACATGCAAAGGAACGTTTCTGTCCACTTATACTTAGGTCTTTTGTGGACGATTCTCACTAGCCAACAATAAATAGAATTTAGCAAATATATCTGTATATTTCTATGGTACATAAAAAATACACCATAAGCTTAGGCTAGTTAGCGTGTCCATGGGTAAATTAGGCCATTTCAGTGAAACATCAAACTTTCCACGTGTCGTATCTAATATCCATCAGCTTAAACAAAGACTGTAGGTCTATAACATTAGAATAGGTGCATGAAAATTTGGACGTTTGAAACGGTCGCCACTTGTTTCCATCTACCAAACTGACGTTACGTCATTTTTTCAACTTTGAAGTAAAGTTAAAAACTTTGTAACTGACCCTAACCCTAAAACCTACCCTAACCCCTAACCCAAAACCTAACCCTAACCAAATTGATGAAGAAAAATCAAGAAAAACGAATATGAAAATCTTTGAAAATCGGGAAAATTGCGTAACGTCAGTTTGATAGATGGAAACAAGTGAAAACCGTTTGAAACGCGCCTTAGGTCCCATTTTGCCAAATTTTCCTTTATATCAAGGCGTGTATAGTGAAATTGAGTAATTGGCAAGCAGATGCCGGCCTTTATCAGTATTTTTGTTTTAATGCTAGTCGCCTAGTCCAGCATTCCTGCTGTATGTGAAAAGTGATTCCTGTGTACGACCAACGTGGCAACAACGAAAACTTGTTCTTCTATACAATATATACAGACAGATCTTTAATTAAAGATAATTCCCAAAGAAAACTTGTGGATTTAAGTCCGACGTACACAAGAACAAGTCAATGAAATTCGTCTTACCGTCAGTTCGAGTAAGAATGGTTCAACCACAGTATACAGACGACCAGTAGGGCCACTTGGCGCTGCAACATGTAGCCGGCTTTTTATGCAAAAATATGCAGTTTACTGGCCAGGAAAGTTAGTCCAGCTTGCTTATTGGTCAGAAAAAGCAATTGACTGGCTGCCAATGCGTAATGAGCGGCCACACAAAATTTCAAATGAGTGGCCCTACTGGTCGTCTCTATACTGTGGTTCAACTAACTTCAGAGCAACGAGTATCTGTCGTAACAACTTATACGTCGTGTTAAATTACTTGGACGAAGGGAAGTTGCAAATACTTCCGCCGTTCATGTACAATTCAATTAAATTCCCAAAGGTATAATAACGCGCAAGGTAATTTCTAAAGGGGGACTTTTTTGGGGGACACCCTGTATAACCAAAGTCCTTAGACCTAATTGCTTATAATTACCAACAAATTCAATACATTCTACGAAGAGAAAATGTATGTTATATGTATTTATGTACTGCAGGCATACTCATAGACTGATTCCATGGGCAGACAAACAGACTCGGTCAGTTAAAAGTCTTGATTGTCAATATTCATACCTTTACTCGTAATAAGTACTAAGAAATCCGTATATTCCCTTGTCCTTCAACTATATTACAGCGATTCAACCTTGGTCTCTACCTCTCTCCCAGCTGTCGGCACTGATTTTTCACTTCTTCAGTGAGCCTCTCCAGTTTAACTCTAATTAAGATTTTTTAACTCTAAGAAAACTATAAGCGTATATTTCTGTTTGACTGCATAGTTAATAAAGATAACATGGTTAGGAAACTCGTCAAACTGCAAAGCAGCTAACAATTGAATGGGATTTATGTTGAACGGTACCTGACCGTGCACAAATCTTTTGTTTTACATTCATTAATATTTCAGAAACACGGTTTGGAGATTAAGCCCAAACGTTTCTATTGGTCGATTCATAAAAATACAATATATTCACTAACCGTGACCGTGCACAAATGCAAACAAAAAGATATATAGAACAAAAGCGAAAGCCGAGTTTTCTAACCATTTCATCTTTATTAATTATGTTGACAGGGACAAGACTCTTATTTGACAAAGACTTCTTTACGCCCACTTGTTCTATACAAAGGCAGTCCAGTCGCTAAGAGGTCATTTAATGACAATTGAAATTTTGCCATGAGTGGCTGAAATCATAGATTCTAAGAGGCACTCAGCTCTGCTGCGCACCGATTTTTATGCTTGCAAACGCTGTATGCAACGATCATTATAGACATAGTGAAAATTGTTATATTTTATTTATGTATTTGTTTTGCTAGCTAAATGCTATCTGATGTGATGCACATCAAGTCAAACCTCGAACGGGAACGTTTCAAATGTCCGCTATTCAATATATTAGATGTTCCGTGTCGTTTCAGTAAGCCAGGTGTCCGATCAATAGAGTGTCCGTTAATCATGTTCCACTACAGTTAGGTCACACGAGGTAATTTTCGCTGCAAGTAGTTGCAACGCAATTTGAATGAATGTACACAATTTCTGCACAGGGGCCATGTTTTGTGGAAATGTGCGCACAGAAAAACAGTGAGCATAGCCCGCATTTCACTCGACCGATATTATAATTCTCATTCATTTCTTTGTTGCCTTCTGGGCATATTTAGTAAGAAGAAAAAACGGCAAAGTAAAACGAACAAATATAGCCCTGAGTCCGCAAATTACGTTGCAAGTTGCACCAAAAATTACCTCGTATGTAATCAAAATCACACCAGATTGAGTGTCATTCTGTTGTCATAACCGTAATTTCCGTTTCATTATATATGTATGCAAAATTTGCACTTGTCATCTGGAGCTAACAAAAGTACATAGTCTTTATAGAAGAGACAATTGTCAAAGTTCTTCTAGTACAAACGCCTGCCTAATTATTAAATTTAATCAAATTTACTTCATTAGAATTCATAGAATATTTTGTAAGATGTCAGTTCCACATTGCTATCCATCGTTTTTCAGATATCAGTCAAATATTGGTAGTCAGTTAAGCCTATCCACATCTTCATTACAAGAGTTATCGCTGAAGTCATTTATATCGTCCTCCAAGTCGTCATTTGCAGCATTTTCTTCCATCAAACATAACACTCGAAAATAGACATCTTGCTTTTCTTCAGGAACTGAACAAAACTGATCATTTATAACTTCATCTTCTTTTAAACCTACATTCATACTACTTAAGAGATTGTCCAATCTTGTAACTCGTGAATCCAGCTCCGAGATATCTTCTAGGACTAAATATTTCTTAGATTTGACACTCTTTCCTTTCTTTTTAGTCTTCTTTCGCTTTTTATTCACCAAAGGGGAAACCTTTCCACCTTTAAGCTTTGTATAAACACCGTTGGTCAGCAAACCCATCACATAATCCAGAATTTCGAATTCATTTTCGACGTCAGCAGTTTCATCCTGGATCTCAGCATAAGAGTCGTTGATGATGGCTATAAACATATTCATTAACACCATCACGTTTAATCCAATGAACGAAAAGAAATAGAGTGTCGCTAACAGCGGATTAACCATAAACAAAGCTTCGAAATCAAAGTCTCCTAAAAACATACTGAATTGAGTCACCATTGTCCTTATAAACGAACTGTAATCTTCAAGTTCCGAACTGAAAACTGAATAAGCAAAGAAAGCAAATGCAAAGAAACCAAACATAAATGGCACACAGAAGCTTAGGATAGGCTCACTGATCCGGGATAATGTTTTACCAATCACCAAGAAGTTCTTATTGAACCGTAGTATACGTAAAAATCGTATAGTATAGAAGAAAACTAGGACACCTAAAACAAAAGTCATAAAGGCATCTGCTTGACCGGCATATTGGAAACCAACGTAATCATTTGGATTTTCTCGTAACTGAAGTAGATTTCTATCAACTTCGTACAGACGTGCAAGGAAGAGCACGATCAGCGCAAACTCTGAAATCACAAGAACTGTTTCAATCCAATTCCAGAAACCTTTGAAGTACGCCAAACGTTGTTTATAGACAAGTTTTCCTTCTCTATAAAGGAAATACAGCATGAAGAATATGACCAAGACGTGAGCCAGTGTTTGCCCGCCAGTAAGGTGGAGATAGAACCGGGAAGCTTGGAAATCGACTTTGGTGGTCGCTCCTGACGAAGGCAGAAATTCGATAAATATTGTGATTATACCAAACAGATTCGTATTCGCATTGTAAACGGTGAACTCCACAAACACAGCGCGTGTTTGGACATCGATCCAACCGTTTGAATGCAAGTCAGAAACAACAGTGTAAGCAGTCACTTGATCATAACCAAGGTTAGTTGCATACCCACTGCCGCTGTACCAGGCAACTGCACCCCAGTTTGGAAAACCCCGTAGCTCTAACATCGTCTGATGTCGCCATCTCTCGAGACAGGACAAAATTCTTCCATCCGGTAAAATCGCGTTATCATTAATAGCATAAATCTTCGGACTACTGCTTGATAAAAGGCGATTCTTTTTTCGACGCTTTCGGCCACTGCTCCCTCCCATAATCGGATCCAATGCTCTCTTAGCACGTGTCTTAGGGTCACCCTCATCCGTGTTGCTACCATTTATCATAATTGCAGACCATTCAGCTTCTGTCAAAGGACCACTTATGTCGCCATTAATGTCTCTACGTTTTCTTGAAGTGTCACTGTCAGAGAATTCCCATCCGACATTGTACTCGCCATCTTCTTCATTGGATACGGAGTAGCCGTCGTAACAATGTGAGATCTTGTCGTCAAAGTAACTTGATATTGGACACGAATCTAAACAGAAAAGCACATTTGTAGCATTTCTATTATAGTGAGTTAAATTAGCTATAGGAGGGATCACTAAGCACTATCGTACGGTGTATCAGACGGTAGTCATCAGTTGCCATAAAATAGTGTTAATTCTTAATACTGTTACACTAAAATAATTTAAGGGACGGTTCATTCTTTATGTGGAAGGGGAGAGGTGGAATTTAGTGAGCCCTCTCAAATCTTTACCATGATAGCCCACCCCTCCATGCCCAACTTTTTCTCATGCCCCCACCTTCTCTCCGAAAAGGTTTTTGTGATCATTGGCTGAATTTTAATGCTGTAAATAACGCATACCTCAGCGCATACTTCAACGCAGACCTCAAAGCAGAGCTCAAAGCATACCTCAACGCAGACCTCAACGCATACCTCAAAGCATACCTCAAAGCATACCTCAAAGCAGACCTCAACGAATACCTGAACGCAGACCTGAACGCAGACCTCAAAGCAAGCCTCAACGCAGACCTCAACGCAGACCTCAACGCAGGCCTCAACGCATACCTCAACGCATACCTCAACGCATACCTCAACGCATACCTCAACGCGTACGCATACCTCAAAGCAGACCTCAAAGCAGACGTACTCAAAGCATACCTCAACGCATACCTCAACGCATACCTCAACGCAGACCTCAAAGCAGACCTCAACGCATACCTCAACGCATACCTCAACGCATACCTCAACGCATATCTCAACGCGTATTTAGTTTTGACCTCATACCCGATCATATATACCTTAACACATGAAAAAACTTACTTTCTTATAGAGCGAAAACAATTTTAGTTAGTCTACCTTCTTCCACGCGAAGCAACCTTAGACGCGGGACGCCCACGAGATAGTCCTCCATATTCGCGAGCCATCCTTTCTTACTTTTCTTACCATTGTACCAATCACCTGCGTACAGTCCGGGTAGTAGAGTCTCACGTGACCACATCCACAGGGAATCCGTATCAGATACCTAATGCGTCAATAACACAAGTATTTCATGATGTGTTCTTAATTAATGGCCTAAAATTTATAGTTTCCAATTCACTACATACCGCGGATAAGTCGATACCAAACGCATCGACTTCGTCGAAAGTTTCATATAATGTCTTTGTCAGTAAGAAAGTATTGGGATCCCTGTGGTAGTGAGCGACGTCCATGAGTAGAATAAGGAAGAAAAAGAACGCCAGAATTTCCTTTAAAGCAGCGTTCATTTTGATCACTTTCAGACGTTTTTCTCTTGCTACTTTGAGACTGTCAGTATCTGGAGGACTAAAGAGAAATGACTTAGCTTATATGTCAATAGGGAAATATGATAAGAGTGACAGTGGTTAGTACATGTGCCACTCACCTCTGTGATCGGGGCCGATTCCGGCAATTTGCAGTTGTCTGATTAAAATTTCGGCCGCATGTGAGACGAAAACTTCCAGTTTGACTCTACCAAACACCACAGGTTTTCTTCAGGTACTCCGGGTTCTGTCAGTAGTAACACTGGGAAAATAGGGGAATGGCCCTTACTGGACCTCTTGGGAGAACAGTTTAGAGATGATAGGGTTATCCAGTATGTTTGCCTCATTTGAAAGAACTTTTAAAATTATATATAAATCTCCCTTATTGATATTTCGTATCTTTCTTAGTTTTTGAGATATTTTGACAGAAATAATCATAAATCAGAGCTGTCCGCCATCTTGAATTTTTGTGAATATGCATGTTACGCCACAAGCAAAATTATACTTCGGTCACTATTTCAAATAACAAATTCACTGACAACTTTTTAAGCATCTACCAATTGTTATTTGGTCACCTAGGAGTAGTTTTATATGGTTAACCCTGCTTGTGACGTCGCTAAAACCACAGATAATGAGATCAAAAATAATCCAAGATGGCGGACAGCTCATTGTTTTAAGTCAAAATATTTCAAGAACTAAGCAAAATACGAAATATCAGATAAACTAAATTGTTATTGCCATATCCCTTTAAAGCAAACGTCTGTAGCCAACACAGTTCTTTTACCTATAATATTTCTTTGCCTTCCTCTTCAGTTTCTCAGGTATTTCTTCAATTGGTTTGTTTTTTGCAGGAATATTTTCCACGGCAACATTATTTGATTCCTCCTCGGTGTCCGCAGGCTTACGAATGATCAACGCAAATACGACAGCAACGACAACCACTTTAATTGGTTGTAAGAGCAAAGCTGATTGTAGGAATGAGGTTACCATGGCAATCACCCACTCCGTTGAGGTTTCCTTACCCCACTGGATGCTGGAAAAAGATAGTAAAATATTTTCATACACATACGGTATACTTAGATAGAGTTGTATTATATATAAGCTGGAAGGAACACATGATGAAAAGATAACTTTATGGGAGACTACCAAGAATAAGTGATGTTATTGTCAACAAATCATACTTAGGAAGCAACAGCATAAAATATCAATCTCCTAACCTGTAGAGTAAGGTGAAGAATATCGATGCGGCAGAGGCGAGGTAACAAATCGCGTACGCAATGTAGATACACCAGTGAGGAAGCTTGCCTTTTGGAACCTCTGGTTTTTCTTCGCTTTCATTTCCTCCACTTTCATTCGGTTTGTAATTCTTATCTTCCTTCTTATTTCCTCCATTCTTGGGCCTCAAATTACGGAAAATCTGCACAAGCAACACATTTACCGGGACAATAATTACGCTGCTCTGTAGGCCAATCACAAACGGTTTTAAATCAATAACTAACGATCCAATGTTAACTGCAAAAGGACTGGGACCCTGGCCTCCCATGTTATAAAACATTGCACTCGTAATCATCGTACAACATAACAGACATAGAGCGCAAGAGAGACGTTGGACGCGCGTGAAGTTACTGGTTGGAGGCCTGGAGATAATGGAGAACCATATATGGCCATCTGCGAGACCTTTAATTGCACGAGCGGAGAACAAATGTCCAAAACTGACCATCTCCTGTTCGTTGGCCACAGAAAGAACTCGACATACTTTACCATCTTCGGATTCAACAGCCAACCAGTTTTCACAAAACAACGGCCATGTTTCGCCAGTCTGAAGATCTTTCACCAAAATACGGCTAAGATACCAGGATGGTGAAGAACCTTTAAGAAAACAAAAGTTGCCGTTTTAGCATTCTTAGGTAAATTTGTATTCTTGAAATTTCTAATCACAAAACCCTCAACAAATAAAACTACTGTATATTGCAATGCTGACCATTTTTAATGCAAACGTCGGCCTTGATAATTCTCGATATGATGCTTAATCTCATTCAATAATTGCTAATTATAGGTTTTGGAAAGGTTTCAACTAATTTCATTACAAACCTGAGTTATCGTGCCATATTTGAAGATAGGTAAGATCGCCGACTCCCTTTGGGTACGAAACGAGAAACGCGTTTTCTTGTCCACGTTCAAAGCAAGGTCTGTGTCGATCTCTCAGCCTGACTGGTTCTGTGTCGCCTTCATCGCCAGCCATTTTGAAGACAACTCGGGCTGTAGTCCCGGCTCCTTGTCTGCTGCCAGTATATGTACTGATAAGGTAGTGATAGGAGCCCTTGGGTTTTGACAAGATCGTAGGACCGAGCTAAAACATTAAAAACATGAAACGTGTATATATTAAACCAGCTCTATTTATAATGTATCGCTCCATCAGTTCCAAACTGTTCTTCCTAAAGGTCCAGTAAGGACCATCCCATAATCGATCAATGTACTTCAGGAGGAAACCTAAACTAAAGTAACTCTGAAAGAAAGAAATGAGGAAATCTAAACTAAAGTAAACTGGAGAGCTCTTTTAGTTCGGAAAAGTTCGTTCTTCAGGACCAGCAAGCGGCATCACATGCAACTGAGGCAAATTAGACAATTGCATATTGCAGGAATCGACCCCATTCGCAGAGGTGAAAGGCGCACGAATTACCATATTGACCAATTGAACTGCATAGAATTTTTAGCCAGACCTAGAGCTCAAATTTATATAAGATTTTACTAACCATCAACAAATCTCTCTTATCAGCTCGTCTTGCCCAGATAACTCCAATAATGTACACACCAAGAATGGTTGATATCAAAGCCAGTACTGCAACATTCTCAGCAAGACTTCCAAAATTTTGAAAAACAGAATCAAAATCAATTGGGTTTGGTGCTACAAGAAGATCACTTCCAAACGACGTCAAATGGCTACAGTAACACACGATAGATTCCTTGTTCGTACCAAGGGCCACCTAAAAGAAGAAAAGTAAAAAAGGTTAGCCAGTTCAGAATATGGAAGAATAAGAAATAATATTGAGATAGATAGATAGTTTATTAAACATAATTACATAGCAGCTCTGGGGCTGAATTGCGTAATTAATTTACAATATGAATATAATTTAATGACAATATAATAGTTAAAAAATGTATGCTATAAAAACTAAAGTGTATCTAAGAATTATTAAAAAGATTACACATCGTAGGAATAAAAGTTTTCTGGTAACGAAGAGTTTTACATTTAACGTTAAATGTTCTTTTATGCCTAAGGTCATAATTTGATTGGTGTTCTGGCGGAAGTAATTTATACAACTTGTGTGACTCATCACATATTATCTTACTAAATAAGTTGTCACACAAATCTTTTCTTCGACTTTGTAACGTTGGAAGTTGGAATTTTTCCAGATTGTCTTGGTATGAATTCCCAGGAGATAAGATTGAAAGCACACGTTTTTGAATCCTTTCCAAATCATCAGATAAATACTTTGGAAGCGAGTGATGAAAGACCGGAGCACAATACTCAAGAACTGATCTAATACAGGTACAGTAAAACAGTATAATATCTTGATCAGGCACTCGAGCTCGTTTGAGTAGGACAATAAAATATAAGCGTTTATTAGATGATAGTAATATTTGCATCTTACCCTGCACCCTTTGCCCGTCCAAGTTTCGTTCTCAACATCCCAATGCATACAACTTGATTCAAACATTGTCGAGTTGTAGTTCGGAGTTTGGTTGGGGAAAAAGAACTCTCCATCAAAGCCAAGGTTGTCTGCTACCAGGATTTTGATAGGTTGGGCGTAGGCGGGCGTTGGGGGCGCTGGGGGAATAATTACACAGGAACGGCGAACACGTCTTGCCCCCACTTCACACGAAACTGAACGTTTCTTTCGGGAACTGGAGTCAGTATTTGAGTCCTGAATACTTGATTCGTTTAAATGCTGGATATGCTGAACAGCTAAAGAACGATACATTTTTAGAGGGTCCTAAGGGGGGTCTTTGAAAATCAGTTGTCACGACCTCGTTTCCAGGGCATTTCCCATGTCAAAAAGGTTACTTATGTTATTGCTACTTACCAAAACAATGTTCCCCAGTGCCGTTGAAGTCTTGGTTTGAAATAAACACAGTATAAGGATCTCTTGTACAATTTCTCAGATCAACATAGATGGGTTCACCTGTCTGATACTGGTGCATTTTCTGAGAATTAAATATAGTTCCATTCTCTGCTGTACAGCTACTGAGGTCTGGAAGTTCGTAGGACAATTTAAAATCTCCTGATTTTACATCTGGTTTGCCTCCATTCTTCAGGTAAACCTGAAATTGTTGGAGAAATATAACTTCATGGTACCCACATTTAGCAGCCTCATTGTCCAATTTCAAAGGTGACAGTGGCACACCAGTGGCACAGTGGTTAATGCATGTGAATTTCACTTCTGTGGCTGGGATTCCATTCCTGTACTGAACTGTTATCTGATTATAATTTCGCATCATGATATGATTGTTGGGCTGACCAAGCCAGCGAATGATAGTGTTGCTTGTGGGTTTCAGTAGTGTAGGAAAAATAACTTGTGATGTGTTGGGACATTCTGAGAATCGTTCAGCAAGTAGTTTGATTTTATTAGAGCCCCACAATTTTGTTCGTACTTGATAGCTTCATCCAATATTTCAGTTGTAAAAGCTATCCTTTCTAGTCGGCCATCCATAACTTCTGGAGTACGCGGAGTTATGGAGTACCCGGAGTTATGGAGTACTCCAGGTACTTCTGGAAAATGGAGTACTCGGAAAGAACCTACATGTCGCATGTGACTGAGGATCAGGGACTGATTTACTGGGGGATCCAGGGGGCTGCGCACTCCTCCTAGCCTTGGCCAAGGGGGGTTCAGGAGGGGTACCAATTCCAATATCAAATCCAAATTTTGGATTTGACAGGGCATTTATCAAACAAAAATATAATATCGGGCCATTGATGGGCGTTTTTGACCATCTAGGCCATCTTATTTAAAAACGTTCCTGACAAGATAATTCCCTTGACCCTGTAGGGGGTCCTCACTGGTGATTCACCCTTCCTCGGTCGCCGACCACGCCCTGCTTCATGACCAAAGCCCGCTTAGCACCCACCCTATCAAATCAAGCTGGATCCATCACTGCTGAGGATTGGATATCCTGCGTTGAGTGTATACATATAGTATCAATCAGAATCCCAATAGCTCAGTGCCAGTGGTGTACGTTAAACCAGAGGCTCTGAGCTTGGACACAGAAAATTTTTAATAAGCAAATAATTCGGCTTCAATTGAACACAGCAAAAAATTTATAGGAAATTCCTATGGATAACAAGCTAGAATATATATATAACTAAAATTTACCTTCAAATGTATCCCGATGTCTTCAGGATGAATTTCAAAGTTCATCGATGTATAGTTACTGCTTCGGTTAAAGCAGTGGAACTTTAAGTATTCTTTAGTATTCGCTGTAAAGTTCGTTTCACTCGGTTTCATATAAAAAACGCCAGGTTCTGGAAATTGACTGGAATCTCGGGATACTGTGATAGAAGCTTCTTTGCTGAAGTTTGATGTCGAAATATTCATATTGGAATCCATTGCTACATCGACTACATTGGAAGTGATGGTCTCACTTGTGTTGCTCCAGTTAAATGGATTCTTGTTGAAAACTGCCAGCTGGTATAAGAAAAACTGTTTTAAATGGTTATAATAAGTGCCATGCCATGCCATACCATACCACACCTCACAAAACTACATAATACTTTCTATACCATACCATACCTTAATATTAATAGGTTGCATTTGAAGAAAGGTGTTGTTGGGATTTTCTAGGACTAACAAAGACAGAAGGAAATTTACGGTCAACTTCTTACCGTCAACTTTTCAAAATACCATAGTACATGTATCATTAAATGTATTTGTTAAAGCTCAATAAATAAATAAACAAATAGATAAATAAATAGACAAAAACTAAATATAAAAATAACTACAGCACTTACTTTCTTGCAAGCCAAGTGCATCAGCCGCGGGAGGTTTAAAGTCACAATTTTTCAAGGTGTTTTTCCTTCGTCCAAACTCCTTGACCTTAACTCTCTCGGCTTGAACCGACAAAGTTTCTGTTTCAACGTTGACTGGTCCCTCAGTAGTGACTACATTGTCGATCACAATATTTTGAAGATCAGCCACAACATTAGTCATACGTTTTACACGACCCTGCAAAAAGCATGGTTATAGTAAATTTTCATCTTTTGTAATGATATCTAGACCTGTGGGGGTCCAGCTGGGCAGTATTTTACACTAAGCAGCCTAGTCTGGTTTGTGTCTGAAATAGAGAAGCAGCCCGTCGATACGACGACGGCGATCTCGTGTTACTGAGGTTGTTATCTGGCGTATCAGGCACGTTCGTGACTCAGGTTGCCAATTCGACTGGTGCAAGAGCGGTTGCAGTATTGACATGTGTAATTACTTGTCGATGTTGATGATTCCATATTACGTGAGGCATGACGACGAGTTCGCTTCACTGCGTTCTGGGTACGCCGGGTATTGTCGAAAAATTTCAGACCATCATGGGTTATTTGGCGCCATTTATTTCGGTCAGATGCACTATCCTGCCATGACGTGGTAGGTATTTTACCTTTTTTTAGTGTATCTTTCAGACTGTCCTTCCAACGAAGACAAGGGTGACCTACATTTCTTTTCCCTTTTCTAGTTCTCAAAGAGTAGCGTAATGCATGCAATACATGTCTTTGTAATGCATGTAGTTTCTGTAGTTTCTGCATGTAGAAAGTCGTGGATTTTTGTCATGCATGCCAGGCGAAGGCCCTAGTTTCTGTCATGCAAAAACAGTTCTGTCGTGCATGCAGGATGTGAAATTAGTACAAAAAATAGAGTAAAATCTCACCGGAGTTAGTTCAGTTTCCTTTGTCGAAGCAGTATTCATTTGTCCAAGAGATCCAAGAATAAATGAAAGTGACGTCACTATTTCTCCGAATCCATTATCGTTGTCTGAGAGTTTCTTCAAACTTCCCGTTAAAGATGTACATATATCAAGTGCAGCATCCTAAGACAGAAAAAAGATACACTATCATCGGTGGGTTTCAGTAAGCGTTACATGACAGCAGATGGTGGTCAACTTCAGGACTGTTGATATTTATAGGAGCAAGAAAATTAAACTACGTCTCTCTATTCCACTTATTTGCCTCCAAATATATGGCTACTACATATTATGAATAGAATTTACATCATTTTCTCACTGAATTTTGATTGAGGGCATCTATTTCGTTAATTCTGGTGTTGTAAGTTATTCTTTAGTTTCTATATTTTTACTGGATAGTTCCATCAGTTTTTACCAAACTGTTCTGTCTATATCCCAGTAGTAAAAAGGGCCATTCCTGAGCATTGCTACTATACAGACGGAAAACTAAACTAAACTGATTATTAGCTACTTATTATTATAACCGAAAGTGAGGTCTTTACGGTAAAATATTAAACCGAGGTCTTGCCGTATTGACCTCGCTATCGAACGTTTGAAGTTAATAAGTAGTTTATTATATGGTTTGTTTTTGTTGTAGGACATTAAAATTTTCGTAATGCCCCGCGGGGCATAACGTGATTTTCCAGACCGCTGATTAGCCAATCATATCGCGTAAACTACAGGAACTAGCGCTTGCCATATAATAAATTTACATTATTGAATACCTCTATAAACTGTTTTGAGGTCCAGTAAGGGTCATCCCTTATTCATTCAGTGTTACCATACAAAAAGAAACCAAAACTAAACTAACTTTGCTTGTACTGCCCAGAGGTCCAGTAAGGAGTATCTCTTTATTGGTCCAGTGTTATTGCAGAAGGAAACCTAAACTAACTCAATTTATGGGTAAATATCAAGACTTTCCCCGCCATCTCGTTCGATAGGATTAATAGTAGAAGGTGTTAGTATAGATGGAATACTCGAACGGAAATTTATGTACATTTTTTAGACCCAGCCAGCAGTTGCCAAAAATGCAACTTAGGCCCTCTGATGTCGACAAATGAACAATGCTTCGACAAAGGAAGCTGAACTAACTCCGATGAGACTAGATATTACTTTCTTTCATGTACAATAACAGGACCTAAGTTGCATTTTTCGCAACTGCTCCTGGCTGCGTCTAAAAAATGTATATGAATTTCCGTTCTAGTCTTCCAGTAACACCTTCTACTATTAACTCAATTTATACTGGATAGTTCTATCAGTTCTAAACTGTTCTCCCTAGAGATCTGTTATAAAGTAAATCCCTTATCGGAGTATTCGAAGAAAAACTGGAAGCACTTTTGACTTCACATACGACTGAGGAAAAATAATAAGCAGATAACCAAATATTGTAGGTAACCAAATACGCGAAAGGATTCATGCTTACCTGACTTTCTGGCGTGAGTTCATCTGGTTCCTTTGTCAAAGAAAAAATGGTGGAACTCACTTGTTTCATTGCAGAAGTATCTTGTATCGATACATTGGCGGATGCTATACTTGTAAGAACTTTTGTCCTTATCTAAGAAATAGAAAATATCACTAGTTAATTATTATATATTTAAATCTTACTAGTCTATAAACACTTTGGCGGATGCTATAGTTAGGAAGTAGTCTTGTCCTTATCTAAGAGTATAGAGAACGATTGCTCACTGGTGTATGGTTTCTTTGTTGTAAATTTATCTTTTGCCAACACTGACTACCGACTTACTTAGCAAAATGAACCCAAATAACTTTGAAAGGTTCCATTCAACAAAGGCAATAGAAAAATTCTATCAACTGCAACAAAACTTAATCTTTATCAGGACGATAACAGGGTGACACTCCCGCTGCTTATCACCCTGATAAAGGCACTAGATGTGATAAAAAGGTTATCACACTCATGACTCGGTGATATCAGTTTATCCCTCTCGGTACGATATCATAATTGTCCTTTGTTCGCTGCGCTCACTCGTGACAATAATGATATCGTCCTCGAGCGATAAAACTGATATCACCTCATCCCTCATATGATAACCTATACTTATAGTCAGGAATACAAGATATAATTAAACTGAAGTAAATGAAAGGTAAATGATATGTTCTCGAAAAAGGCTATTTATACAAGCGTGATATAGAGCTCTTTTAGTACAGAGCTCTTTTTAGTACTTGTTCACAAGTTGTTGGCTTAACAAGCTCGTAGCAAGCCTGTCGACAACGTGTAACAAGCTTGTCATTTTATCAACCGTTGCGTCATATTTTATAGCAAAGTAGAATTAATATAGTAGAGCGATTGAATAGATTTATAAAAGTGTCGCTTATCACATTACGGTTGCTTGTTTACTAACACGCAAATATCATGCGGCAAACCCGTAGGGTTTGTATTGGTGACACGTTTGTTGATCTGAGTTTATACTTTGCCTTAACACCTCATTCTCTTTATATTCATAATATAAATTCATATCAGTTGTGTATGTTAGAGAAAGTAGTAATTTAGTAAACAAATTAATCCATATAGGAACAAGTCCGTTTGCCGCATAATAACAGTTATGTCGGAACACGACGCAGTGGTTTTTCTGTTTGATGTGTGATTACCGCACGAACCGCACGCACCGCACCCGCTAACCGCACGCACCGCACCCGCTAACCGCACGCACCGCACCCGCTAACCGCACGCACAGCACCCGCTAACCGCACGCACCGCACCCGCTAACCGCACGAACCGCAACCGAACCGCAGTGTTAACTTACTTCTAGGCAGTACTGTATAGTGGTTCTAACCTCATCCAACAGAGGGTGCATGTATGTATAAAGCTGTATGGTTTATACCTGTTCAGCTGATATTTCGCCATAAGTCTCGTTAATACTTGTCTTATTCTGAGCGATGTGATTTAATATTAAGCCAACAGTTGTGCAGAGACTAAGTGCTTTCGGGTTTCTGTTGGAATCGAAGTACTGCTGTAGTGGGCTATTTTCTCCGGATATCAAACCCAGAACTCTGTCCATGTCTAGGGTTTGCTTTGGTGGTGGGTACACCTAGAAAAGTAAAATATACTACAATTTAAATGTAGAGCTCCAAAGTTGGTAGTATTTTACATTTATACTACGATAGACTGATCTGGTTTGGGTTTAAAAAGTTCCTTGTCAGAATGTTAGTTGTTATAAACTCTAAAAGTTATCTCAGACTACCAATCTCCTGACGATGGCCCTTCGCTAGAAACGTCGAAGTGTTCTTAATCTTGGCCAGTAGTTCAGACCATTGAACTATAATAGACTGGAACGCTAACGCAGGGGGGGGGGAATTGAAGCCAGCTTAATTCAGTTTTTCTGAGTTTTGAGTTGAAATACTTAACGCCGAACATTGGGCTGTTAATGAAATTGAAGCTATTAAAAAGTTATATTTGATATAAAAACTTCAAGACTTTAGGTAAAAGGGAAATACTTAAAACTTTGAGGGAAAATTTGCCGTATTTTACAAAATTGCGGTTGTTTTTGTATTTTTTAAGTATTTCCATTTTGCCTAAAGTCTTGAAGTTTTTATATAAAGTAGAACTTTTTAATAGCTTCAATTTCATATACAGCCCAATGTTCGGCGTTAAGTATTTCAACTCAAAACTAAGAAAAACTATAGAGTTCACTGGTTCAGACACACCACGGCAGCTTATTGTTGGTTCCATACGCAGTCAGTACAACCTATTCTCACGTAATTGTAAAACTTTTCAAAGTTTCTCAAGAGCATTTGACAGGTTCCAATCTCATCAGCAAATCATGTTTTACCAGTCTCGCAATGATTGGCTGAGCACGTCGATCCCTTAAATGTTTCACGTGATAGTAGACATGGTTTCGATCTGCGACTGTTCATCGTTAGATGCAACCGACGGTATTGATTTATTTTATAAGTTTGCCATTATTTACAGTAAATATAAACTAAACATGAATTACACACAATGGCTGGAATGACTACACACAGAGATAAAATCTCCAATAACGGGGTTCCACAATATACGGATGACATAACATAAACTTACACAGACGTAACAGAATTTAGACACAGTAATAGTCTGACAGACAGACAGACAGACAGACAGACAGACAGACAGACAGACAGACAGACAGACAGACAGACAGACAGACAGACAGACAGACAGACAGACAGACAGACAGACAGACAGACAGACAGACAGACAAACAAACAGGCCACAAAGTGAAACAACAAACGAAGAGTAAACAAACGACATATTCTTAGCGCTTTCTCTTAGCGTATTGATTGGTTACGCATGGTTCCATAAAATGGTATCGTTCTTTCACACTTGAATATACAGTAAACATTAAGTGCATGCGAAACAAGAACTTCAACTCGAGGGAAACAATAGGGCCATTTATACGGGAGAAAATAAGTCGCGACTTACATAAGACACGTCTTATATAAGACGCGAACACACTCGTATAAATGGTCAAATTCTAGTAAGTCGCGACTTAAATAAGAACAGGGGTTCAGACTGTTCCTCAATAAGACGCGACTTATCAGAATTTGACCATTTATACGAGTGTGTTCACGTCTTATATAAGTCTTATGTAAGTCGCGACTTATTTTCTCCCGTATAAATGGCCCTAATGTGATCTTATTTAAGTTATAGTTAAGTCACTGTCAGCCTGGACCTCTCACCATTGTCTCATGTGCACTAATGCAAATTCGATAAGTGCCAATATTGTGCTTACCTGCACTGTCAAAACTTGTACTGATTTTGAGCCAAAGAAGTCTTTAACCTGGACACTAACATTCAATTTGTATTCATCTCTCTCATCTCCCATAGCCAGCCAATCAGTTTCACTTATACTCTGCCCTGAACCAATCGTGCGATAGAATAGAACGACTTTGACCCCTTGCGTTTCGTAAGAGAACTCGTAGGAAAGAGGAGAATCGATATCCATCCAGTTTTCACAAGAGATCGTAAAGTTCGTCTTCGCAGCCAAACCAGATAATTGGAAAATGGAACAGTTTCCTTTAAGGTGACATTTCAGAAACATCATCAGAGATATTGAAAAACCGTTTTTCCCATTCATAGATTTAGGGTATTCGTGGACAGTGGTCAGTGAATGAGATTTTAACCTCTGCGACCTGGGTTAGATTTCTGCAATATGCAGTTGTCTGGAAGAGAGCGTCCCGTCTAGCTGTACTAAACATCGTAGGTTTTTCACGGATAGCTAATTTACTACTGCTAACACCGGACCAAGGATTTCTCTTACTGGACCTCTATGGGGAACAACTAATAGGGCCATCTAGTACAAATAGAGTTAGTTTAGTTTAAGCTTCATCCTGTGGTAACATTTGACCAATAAGGGGTAATCCTTACTGGGTAAATATCAAGATTGTGTTGGCATCTCACTCGATTTTAAAATGTATATAATTTACACTCAATAATTTTCCATCTACAAAACCCTTCAATTATAATCCTTACTGGCTTTAAGGGACAGCAGATGGTGGCCAACTTTAGAAATGTCGACACTTGAAAGCAAATTGAATTACATCTCCCAATCCTATCTATACTTGCCTCCATATCCTTTCATATGAAAATAATTAATATTATTTTTTAACTTTGATAGCTGCCGATTGACCACCATCTGTTGCGCGACAGTGCTTGGTCAAACCCACCTAGAAAAGTTGAAAATTGCATACCGTTTTCAGGTGGGGTGTTCACCAACATTGTATATCTCAGTTCGCCATAGACACCACTAGGACGCATTGCCTTGAAGTTCAATATATACTTCTTTCCAGGTTGTAGAGAATACGGTTTGATCCCTAGATCCAAGCCGTCTGTAGGATTGGCAGTCATCTGCTGAAACTCATCTTTTGCAATCTCATTCAAGTTCGTCAAATTGTAAGGTTCAGGCATATTAATGTTATCGTACAAAAATAATCTCCACCTGAAAATCAGTTCTCCATAACAACGTTCATCACATGAAGATTTCAGGATGATTCTTTCATCATGGATGACTTTCGATTTACAGTTCCTGTAGCAGCTGAAATTAAGAAAAAAGTATTCAAATACAAGTCAAGTTTATTTGCCACTTAAATGTACGCATCAATTTTAGCTTATTACCCTATTGAAAAAACTTGTCCGGATTGTCACCATTTGAAATTACCTCAACGGGCGAATTCCCATATTATAATAACAACAATTTAAATGCTGCGATTTCTAACCCTTCAACTTCTTCTAATAATCTAATCCATATAATCCTTATCTTAATCCTACCCTAATCCTACCCTTAACCTTAATCCTAACACTAATCCTAACCCTTATTCTACCCTACTCCTCAACCTTACCCTAATTCTATCCTAATCCTAAACCTTACCATGACCTTAATTCTACCCTAATCCTATATCATATTTATATATCCTCATATATCCTAAATGTTCCTGCCTGTTAACTGTCAGCTACGCATGCTACCTTAACCCTAATCCAAACATAATCCTAGCATTATCCTAACATAATCCTAGCATTAACCCTAATCTTCCTTCTCATATATCTTAAATCTTCCTACCTTAACGCTAATCCAAACATAATCCTAGCATTATACCCTGACCTTACTCCTAACCCTGATCCTCACGATCAAATTATTGATTCATCCGAGACTTACATTGTTTGGATTGAGGGTGGTAGACCTTTCGCCACGTAAAAGAAAATGTTTGTCAATTGCTGCCTGAGTCCAAATGCGGGATGGGTTTTTGTGACAAAAAGAGAAATGGTGTACCTATATAAACAGTAAACAATAGGAGTCATACACTTTGTATACGGACTATAGAAATCAAGGAATGCCACCAAAAACCTCAACTTACGTTTTATCTTCTGTCATGGTTCTCGTGTCCAGTTCAAGAATGAGATCAGTGGTATTCAATCGACCACGCCCTGTTCCAAAACATCCACTGAGCTGTAGAAAATAGAAAAAAATATTTGATAATCGTTACTCAACACACGTAAAAATCTCACATAAGGCCTGTAGCAATCATTCAATGGCACAATCTCGTCGATGAAAGTAACATTTCAAAAGTAGCAGTCTCAACATAAAATCGTAGCTCATTGTAGACGCTTTGAAGTTTGAGGAGTTTTTAGTTAAAATCTTAATTGACTATTGTTGAAGATTGACCGTAAATTCATATTTACTACGTGCTACAAGAACTATAAATGTTTGTGCATATGTACCACTGTGACATTGTCTTTATTTTGAACAGGAACGGCGTTGGGATCAGGTAGTTCGGGAAATGCCAGCACAGGTTCAGAGGTCAAGTTGGACAGGAGGAATTCATGATCGTCAACATCTCTGCAGAACCAGAGAAACTCCATCCCATCTGCACCGAGAAAATCCGGGTCTATCGATGCTGATGCGTTCAGAGCACCCTAGAAATACAGAATGTAACTGTTCAAACCATGGGCGTCGGAAACGCACATTACATATAATTATGTTCATGTCGAAAATGAAAAATGTGTAGAAGCTGATGTGTAGTAGCTTTCTCGCCAAAGACTTGTTAAATTGGTTCAAATTTCCCATATTTCCGACCACTAGGATTGCATTTTCTGTATTTTTGGATATGATTATTGGATGAACATCGCTTCCAAAAAGTAATGCATCTCTATAATCTAGGGTATAAGGTTGCCCTTGTAACAAATCCCCGAACAAATTACATTCACGACCAAACATTTTGACTGTCTGATGTTTTCATCAGCAGTGATCAACAGTCACAGCGGGGCGTACTATATACTCGAAGGATGATATCATCGTCCAACATGGTGAAGATTTTCTTATGGTAGATATCATCAGAGCCTACTTACCATCAGTCCATACGGTACAGTATAGAATGAGCCACCAACCACAGCAGCTTCTATCCAAGGAGTCTGTACGACCTGTATATAGATTGAATCACTTCCAAAAACGTTAGGCAAACCTTTCATCTCAACACGTGCAACGATTTCGTAGAAACCATACGGCAAATCTCTTGGCGGAAGGAACAGATCATTGGTAGGTATATTCGAATGGTAAACAGTTTTCTGTAAACTGGAAACCGTGAGACCTGGAATTGTGCTTAACATGCGAGGATCATCAACAAATTGAAACACTGT
This sequence comes from Trachythela sp. YZ-2020, assembly GCA_016169945.1. Taxonomy (NCBI): domain Eukaryota; kingdom Metazoa; phylum Cnidaria; class Anthozoa; order Malacalcyonacea; family Clavulariidae; genus Trachythela; species Trachythela sp. YZ-2020. Next base: position 8,005,555 of record JADLSH010000389.1, read on the forward strand.
CCAAGTGACTTTGGTTTCTTCAGTAATTTCGCAGTCTATTTGTAGTTCGGATGACAATGAGATAGGAGCCGAGCGATACACTTGCACTGCATTCAAAATGTTGGATGAGTTTGGAACCATGCCTGTGAAAATATGGAAGATTGAAATAGCTTTTATTAGCATTCAAGACAACTAGAATACTTTATTCCAAATGTTTTAGACTCTATGACAATATCATGTAGAGATACCCAATACATATTGCTTATGCGATATGTATTCTGCTATTACTAAAATAAATTGTAACACGAGACATTTCTGGCATAGGAACAACGCTAGCGATCTTTTACAGGAGAAACTTTACCTTGCTGGGCGCTGACGTCATCACTTGACTATATAAGGAACAATGTTGGGACCCTAGTTTACCCTCGATGAAGACACTAGACTGGAGTGTCAAAATATTGGGTGGTAAATGTAATTTGTTCGGGGATTGCATTCATCTATTTTAATAATAAACCAGAGTAGCGAGTGAAACATGTCTGCTATTATACCTGGTTGTAATAATATTGTAATATTTTCCATTTTAGGCCATCTTACCATTAATGGTGATGTTAGGATTTTCACATTCTAAAGCCAGAATCACAGCGACCGTTTCTTCTGCAACCATTGAAACATCATTTGACGCGTTCATCCTGACGAGAAACGATCCAACATCAGGGTACACATGTTCAATAACAATCTGCTGTGTATCTGGACTTTTGGGATAAAACTTCAGAAGTGGTGCGGCCACAGCATTTGAGTTAATCTGAGCGACGACGAACTTTGTAGCACACGAGGCTTCACCAAACACTAGCAGGGAACTATTGTCCCCCAAGTCAACCCACATACAGGTTTCTGGAGCAAATTTTTCAAATAGAATTGTGAGTGTTATGGACTTGTTTATTTTAACAGGGCCGTCGTTAGATAGACTGGTAAAAAGAACACTTTCTTTAAGGATAATACTGCCATAGGCATACGCTGTACTTATATTGTTTTGAAGGGTTACAGTAATACTACACTGCTGATTCACATCGCTTGGAAAAGATTGATCATATTGATAATCGGATTTCTGAATCAGACCAGACACATCGCAACTGAAGTTCCACTCAACAGACGTAGCTGGGCCATCTTGGTAGGTCGAATTAAATATTACAGGATATTCTGCAGGGAATATATTTTGGAGCCTTCCTCGGCCTTTCACTCCGGAACCAAACGTAGCATAACTTGTCAACATTGAAATCGTTGGATTTTGGATCTCTTTTAAAACCTCGACCTTAAAATTCACGGTTTCGTTTGAAATCGAATTCCAGACAAATACACGCATATCCACAACTCCGTCTGGGTCAAAAAGAGCTGGGTCTGTGATTAGGCAATTACATTGTCCACCAATTCGATGTAAATTGGTCACATTGCAACAGAGGATCTCGTTGTTGTAAACTTCCACGGAGGTGTAAGAGCCTTCGTCTAGGTTCCAAACCAAAGAAATATTTTCACCAAAATTCTGTGGGGCCAAAGGTTGAACAGTAAAGTTATCAATGGGGTAGATGTATTCTGTTAGAAAAGATATCAATAAATTGTTTAGAAATTGACTAACTCTTAGTAAGGTAAGGTAAGGTAAGGTAAGGTAAGGTAAGGTAAGGTAAGGTAAGGTAAGGTAAGGTGAGGTGAGGTGAGGTGAGGTGAGGTGAGGTGAGGTGAGGTGAGGTGAGGTGAGGTAAGGTAAGGTAAGGTAAGGTAAGGTAAGGTGAGGTGAGGTGAGGTGAGGTGGGGTGAGGCGAGACGAGGCGAGGGGGAAGGTGAAGGTAAGGTAAGGTGAGGTGGGGTGAGGCGAGGCGAGGGGGAAGGTAAGGTAAGGTGAGGTGAGGTGAGGTGAGGTAAGGTAAGGTAAGGTAAGGTAAGGTAAGGTAAGGTAAGGTAAGGTAAGGTAAGGTAAGGTAAGGTAAGGCGGGGCAAGGCAATTCCACTAAATAAGCGCAAGATGTAAAATATTCTTACCAAATTCACAATGAATTCCATAGAAATCTATTGGACAAGAGCACCTGAATGCGTTCACAAGATCTGAACATGACCCATTGTTCAGACAAGGATACGAGAGACATTCGTTGATTTCTGTAGAAGAAAAATACAAATATCAAGGCAACGAACAGTTGGTTTTCAGAAAGCGTTACAGAATAACAGACGATGGTAAAAAATATTGTCCGACTGCGCAAAACCGAATTAAATCCAACCCAGGCTAGATTTTTGAAGTACAAACTTGCCTTATCCAGAGTGACCATTACAAAATAATCTACTGTAGTGTTGCTGACGTGTTAGAAGAGATTCTTTCATTAATCTAGCGTTTAACACATTTCAGAACTCTTTAAACGAGGTTTGGTAAGGAACAACTTTCACGTTTCATAAGCAAAGACACTATACTGGACTCGAAAATGAATTGAAACACCTAGCGATTCGATTTGTAAAGAATTTGACCGATGTAAAAATCTCATCTCATTATAGATGTGCTGGTTTCAAAAATGGCTCATTCAATCCAGTTCTAGTTTTGAGGTCAGTCTACTCTACCTGTTTGGCAAGCGTCTCCAGTGTAGCCATCTGCGCATGTACAAGTGAAATAATTGAAGAAATCAAAATGGTCATGGCACGTGCCATTGTGCTGGCAGGGTGACGATTCACAAACGTCGAAATCTAAAAATAGATAAAATACATCAAACCAATATTGGCCAGGAGTTATATTCTCACCTCAGTTTGCAAATTTGTTTGTTTGTTTATTCGTTTGTTCGTTTGTTTGTTTGTTTGTTTCTCTGTCGGCATGATAAAAAGTACAAGAGATCAGATTTCTGTTGAAATTAAGAAGCAAATTTTATATCTAAATGCTTTTGAATACCTTAAACATATTGTGTTCTGTGCTCAAAATGTACTGTTCTATCAAAAGGTCCACCAAGAAGCATCCTTTATTGGGAAGTGTTACTACAGGAGGAAACCTAACCTAAACTTGTTTATACTTGAAGTTTTATCAGTTCTAAACTGTTCTACATGGAGGTCCAGTGAGGGCCATCCCTATTGGGTGTTATTAGAGAAGAAAATCGAGTACCTGGAGAAAACATGCGGTGTTTGGTAGAGTCAAACTGGAAGCACTCTTCTCACATGTGACTGAGGCGAAATTATAATCAACTGCATATTGCAGAAATCTCAAACCCTGGCCACAGAGATTAGAGGAACACGCACTAAATGCACAATTCATTTTTATAGTATTTACTAACTAACTTTAACCATGGCCACCTTACCTTCGTAACAACCGTAGAACTCAGCCCGCAGTGCACAGGCGACCGTACATTCGCGTGGAATAATTCTGATATACCGAGCAAAGATAACTGGAGACAAGGTGTTATTTACCACAGCACCATGTTCCGTACTTGCCTTGAAGTTCTGAAACAAATACAAGATGGAATGGTTTAAGTAGACATAGGATAAAGAGGGAGGGGGGAGGGGGGGGAGGGGGCGGTGTGCGATAGGCTTACTCTGATATCTTAACTGGCCTTAAATCGCGCCTCCACTCCACGTCGGCCTAATTAGGCCAAAGCCATGCCTAGCCTAGGCTTGTGCACACGTAAAAACACACAACATGTTACAAACTTGCAGCAGACTTGTACCAATGCTGTTTCAACAACTTGTTATCAGGATGTGTTCGCACTGCTTGTTCCCAGCTTGTTGACAAGTTGTCAACGGCTTTGTTGACAACTTGCTACAGGGTTGCTGACTCAACAGACTTGCTACAAGTTGTTCCAGCAACTTGTTACTGTCTTGCAATTCAACAACTTGTTAACAAGTTGTGAGTGACAACCTTGTAGCAACTTGATAAGATGGCAGTGGTTACAACTTGTTGACAAGCTTGCTACAAGTCTGTTGACAAGATGTGAGATTTTTACGTGTGTAGTGTGAACAAGGCCTTATTTACCTTAAATTTAATCGAACTATTCCCCCAAACTTCTTTGTAGTTTGTGAAACCATCAGCAATATCGAGTGTGTAGGACAATCCGAAGTATTTTACTCCAGCTATAGAATTTTCTCTTGCTTGAATCTGAACCATTGTCACTGTTGTATTCACCAAGAAGTCAACTTGAAAGAATCTGCAGCGTACATTCATAATATTTAGTAAGGATAGGCATGTTTCAGTAAGCGTTACAGAATACAGGGCAGAAGATAGTGGTCAACTCCAGATAAATTGTTTGCATTTGTAGCGGCAAGCAAATCAAACTACACCACTAGCTCAATTATATCTATTTGTCTCCAAGTACATGACTACTATATAAAATGAAAGCAATTCAATATAGTGTTCTTAGTTCTATAACGACCGGTTATCTTACCGGTTCATTTAGTTAGGTTGGGTAACGGTTGCATAAAATTCTGAACTACTTTTTATTTACTGTTAAATAATAGTTAAATAATAGTTATATCGTAGCAAACCAAAGCGCCTGGGTACGAGGCTGGTAGTTAAGTCTAAAATAAGCAGTTCTGATTGATAAACTTTCGCACTTATCACAGTTAACTTTAACTACATTTTTATACAACCGGCACCACTGCTTCAAAACTAGTCATCTATAAGTAGAGACTGGTTGGTTCGCTCCTGTGCTTCGAGCCACCTAGGGTTTTTCTTCGGATCCTCCGATTTTCCTCCTTCATAAAAAACTAACCCTTTTGGCCAGCACTTGTATCATAAGTCTCGAATTAACTACGAATTCACTTACTTGTAGGGCATATCCCGTGACATCCACTCGCCGCGGTTTATAAACGGTTGGTTATTCAATCTTCCACGTTTGGGTGCATATGTTTCATTTCTTGAAGAGCTGCCAGTAATTTGAGAATCCAAAATCTGCCCGCTTTCCATGCCCAGTGTGTGGGGATAATAACAAGTAAGAACTATATAAAGCAAAGCAGTGTTGAAAAAGGCGGAGTTGACTGACTGACTGACTGAAACGGTCGACCTGGCAACCATGACATGGATGCTACACAATACAAATTTACATACTTGCATAACATCCTTTGATTTCCACTCTAAGACAACCTTTGTGTACACCATTATAAGTCTTGGGATGGATGCGGATATAACGAGCAGAAATTGGAGTTGAGAAAGAATTGCTGACTACGATGTCTTTGTGTGTATTCCCGTTAAATACCTGTTAACATAAAAACGGTATGATCGTATCGAGCTACTTTTTAAAGCTTAAATCATATGCAAAAGGGTATACCATACCATACCATACCATACCATACCATACCATACCATACCATACCATACCATACCATACCATACCATACCATACCATACCATACCATACCATACATAATATACCATACATACTACACCATACATATTATACCATACATATTATACCACACATTACCATATCATAGCATACCATACATACATACAATACCATACATAATATACCATACATACTATACTATATCATGCATGCTACACTCCACCACACCACACCATACGACAACACAACACAACACAACACACCATACCATACCATATCATACCGCACCAAACTACACCATACCGCACCAAAGGACTAGCAAGTGTAACAAACTTTTTCCGTACCTTAACAAACCCATCTTGCTCATAATAAACAAAGTTAACTCCATCCCAACTATAAGAAACTTCAAATGTAGTAACTCTCTCATCCAAATCACTTGCAGGGTTTCCCTGTGTATGGAGACTTGTCGCAGTTGTATTGACCAAGAAATCCACCTGAAACCAAGCATTACTATCACCATCATTAGGGCACCAGCAAGCTCTACTGTTTTCCAATACGGCTTTAAGTCTCCCATAGCTAGAACGATATTGTTCATTGTAGGCTCCCGAAGACTTAATCTGATCGTCTGCTATTTGTCCGTGCTCCATACCAAGCGCTCTGGGTTCAAAACATTCTAAAAGTATTAAGATAATTGGAAAGAATCATGTACTAAATGTACTAACCGCTATGCGACGAGGTATTTGCAAACAGGGGTACTTTTGGCGAGTCTAGCGAAGTTGGATGCGATGAACGGTCTTGAAGACAAATAACATTACCTGTCTCGCAGAAAATCCCGGTGAAACCATCTGCGCATGTGCAGTTGAAGGAATTATAACCATCGAAGTAATCATTGCACGTGGCCCCATTCAGGCAGGGAGAGGACGCACAAACATCCATATCTGAAATTTATTAAGAATATTTGATGCTTGTTAGTTCACGACAACCCAATGGCCAGGCTTTTCAGTCAAGGTGGGCCAGAAAAAATATGAGGAGGGGGGAAACTTAGGGATTTGTATTAGTCCGAATGTTTCCTAGGGGGTGGGATGGGGGGGGGGGTGAAGATACGTTTATCAGAGATGGCTACCGTCCTTATTCAAAGCATGATCACCCCTGATGAACGCAGTAGACCGGAGTGTCGAGACGTGGGGTCGTGAATGAAATTTGTCAAGGGTTGCATTCATTTACTTAAACCAGAGTAGTGAGCAAAAACGCATCTCCTACCAATACTATAAAATCTTTAGTAAGTATAAGTGTACAGTTAAATTCTGTATAAATACAGTATTTTCATTCTTACCTTCATAACATCCATAAAGTTCGACTCTTAAACCAACCCCACCGTTAGACCAAGTGACTGGATTAATATGCAGATTCGTTGTAACAATGACGGGATTAAATTCAATCGTTACGACTGTATTTGAATCGTTGTTACCAATAAATGTCTGCAGTGAAAAGAAAGGTAACATTTGAAAATAAAACTTATGCACAAGTTAAAATTCCATTCCCTTTCTCTTGCACTTATTGACCCGCAGCAAAAATTTGCTTCATTTTCTGAACGCACTATTCCCTTTATTGGGTAGAGGTTCACTTGGTCTATTCTACAATTGGTCTATTCGGCTCGTCCGGCTAAATATTCCGTTATTTTTGATGGCATTATCGTGGATTTAATCGAAATGCCGTTTTCGCTTACATCTTGCGAAATACTGAGTTATAAGGCAAGCTATATCTCGCTAGAATCCTTGAACAAGTTTGTTGTTTTAGCATGTCTAGAACTCGAGTTATTAAGGAAAGTTGGCGTACGATTAATGTCAGCCATGTTGGATTTCATTTTAATTAGTTTCAATTTGTCCAATGGAAATGGTGGGATTTGGGGGCCAAACAATGACGAGTGGTGACGTCATTTTCACGGGTCGATAAAAGCACTAAACACCACCGTGTACACGCGTAAAAATCTCACATCTTGTCAACAAGATGTGTTCGCAACAGACTTGTAGCAAGCTTGTCAACAAGTTGTAACAGTGTTGTCATTTTATCAAGTTGCTACAAGGTTGTCACTCACAACATGTTAACAAGTTGTTGGAACAACTTGCAACAAGTCTGTTGAGTCAACAACCTTGTAGCAAGTTGTCAACAAGCAGTGCGAACATATCCTGATAACAAGTTGTTGAAACAACATTGATCAGGTCTGCTGCACGTTCGTTACATCTTGTGCGTTTTTACGTGTGTAGCATATGGTGACCAACCCTCTAGTTATCAGATTAAAAAAAATATTGTTAATTCTTTTCACTCTATGTAGTAGTCTTGTATTTAATGGCACTATAAAATAGAATTGAAAGGTACTGTTTAAATTTCAATAGTTCTTAAGTTGATCACCATGATTGAGAGGTTCCGGTCATGCGGGACCGAATGAATGCGAAACCGTACTCAAACTCGCGAGATTTCCCCTTTCAAGTTCACGCGGGACGCGAGAATTCGGACGAAATCCCGCACAGCTAACCGTACGAATTCCCGTGTGAACAAATGGAACCGGACGAATTTGTATACGGTTCCGAATTTTGTCCGATCTCGTGTGAATCTAGTATAATTCCGGCCATTAAAGTTAATTTAGGCCTGCGCTGGGACCTCAACTCGCCTTAAATCGCATCGCTTAAAATCCCAATTTTCCCTTAAATCGCCTTAACTCGCACTATCTCGCGGCGAGTTAAGGCGAGTTACCGTCCCAGAGCAGTTCTTAATTTATACATACTTTGTTGTTCTCATAGGAATATTTTCCATCGAGGTAGAAATACCAGAATTGAAAAGCGGTCACCCAAGCTTCTTGATTGAATGCTCCTTGAGTTTTAATACTTGTTATTACTGTTGTCGCCATGAAATCAATCACCAGCTTTGGATAGGGTTCGGACGGCACAGTCACCCAACCTTTAAATAAAATGTAACATTTTCATGAGTATTTCCAAATATAAATTGATCATGGTAGAATAATTGGACGACACGTCATTATCTCAAAATGACGTCACAAGGATTAGGGTTAGGTTTGAGCCTGGTTTCGCAACTGTCGTGACTAACTCAAGCCATGTGAAATAGTCCGGCTCCATCATGCCTTTTGCGTGATGTATGCAAATCAATCTTAACTGATTACAGAGATATATCAACACTCTTATAAATCCTGATGCCTTTTGGTCATGGCTATCGTAGCCACGTCATGGTCGCTGAAGTGAAATAGTCCGAATCCATCATGCCTTTTGTGTGCTGTATACAAATCAATCTTAACTGATTACAGAGATATATCAACACTCCATGGTTGACTGTGGTCACCCGTTTGCATGTGATACCTATGGTTGCATTTACACTTGATACTTATGGTTGTAAAGGGGCCCCCTTTGCACTTGATACCTATGGTTGCACGGGGTCCCTCCTCTGCACTTGATACCCATGGTTGCATGGGTCCCCCTTGCACTTGATACCTATGTTTGCATGGGGTCCCCCCTATACATTTAATACCTATGGTTGCATGGGGTCCCCCATATGCATTTAATACCTATGGTTGCATGGGGTCCCCCCTGAAACAATTATGAAGAAGGAATGGCGAATGATTAAATGGATAATTATGTAATAAAAATCGGCCAAATTTACACCCAGTCTTCAATTTAAATATATCCTGCGGGTTTATATTTAAATTTGACCTTTGGTCCTTCCGTGATCCTCTCAGCATGATGAATAGTATAAACTACATATAGTGTATACAATGAATAAAATCACATCGCTCAGCAGGAGACACTGCGCCTTCAACAGGGGTGACAATAAAGTATCTTATCAACATTGGGACTTGAAATATAATGAAGAATACCAACGTTGTATTAAGATGATCACAAGCTTATAGAAACAACATTTAAATGTATCCAGTTTAAATAACTTAACCTGCATCAGAGAACAGCCTTGCAGTTTCACAATTGTTGTCACCGAATTGACCACTCGTTGATTTAATTTGGTAATCTCTAATTCTGCCATTGCTCATTCCCAATTCCCTCGGCGCTTGGCAGCCTAAAATGCAAGGTAAGCTAAAATTAAAGTAGCATTAAGGCATAACTACACGATAACATTAATCGTATACGATTCATATCCTGGCGTATGTCATCGAAGAAAAACGAGTAAAGATGAAATTTCGCCATTAACTAATGAATAGGAATTGTGACGTCAGCAGTGACAATCGTATACCACTGAGCATCCTGCTCATGCACACGCTTACTGAAAGCCAGCAACAACCAGCATTAATCCGTTAAGTATAACAATTAAGGTTTGAGTTACTACCATCATATTGGTGGGTCTCAGCGAGTATTTCATAACGCCAGTAGATAGTCGTCAACTTCAGAATTCTACCTATTTTCTATAGTCGTCAACTTCAGAATTCTACCTATCTCTCAATTTTACCTATTTTCTATATCAAATAAACTAGAATAGACCACAATACATAATGAGTAGCATTAACAATGTTTTCATCCCGTTCATCAACATCTGCTGCACGATAGTGCTCAGTGAGACAGTTATATCGGTAATAGAAAAGTTCATGTAAACGTCCCTACACATACCGTAATAACAACCAAATAGTTCCATTCTTATGCCAGGAGTTGTTTTGCCCCAAGAGTACTTCCACTGTGTCGGAATTATGCGAATAACATGCGCGAAGAATGCACGAGTAAGACGATGTTCGATAATTGTATCTCTATCAAAGTTACCACTAAATTGCTAAGAAAAGAAAAAAGCAGTAGTGGTATTAACTCATTTCTGGCAAGAAAATTTACTTTTCAGAACTAAATTGATTAGGTTTTCGATTAATCGTTTGCCAAGTCTAATTAAAGGGTTTTCTCAGACAGAAATGTCCTTCCAAGAATTAATATACTCTGTTGTGTAGAGGGGGATGCTTTTACTACTCTACAGTACATAGACACTCAATCCAGTTTTTTTCTAGACCAGCGTGTATTATATAGCGTAACACAGGCGAACTATAACTTGAGAAATAGCAAATTGTATATAGATATATTGATATAGCTCTCCCAAAACCGAGAAGGGAATTCCTAAAAAAAGTTTTAAATACAGCGGGGCAAAGCTTTGGAACAGTCTTTCTCGGGACGCAAAAGAGGCACAATCTATTTATATTTTTAAAGAAAATATTAATAATTAATATTATTATGCTAATGTTGGGTCACACCTCCTGTATTCTGTATTCTTGTAATTAGTTAATTTTTTCTTCTTTTTTTTTCTTGTAAATATTTTGTACATAAAAATGACGCCCCTCATGAAAACCAACGTATATGTTGATGAGGCTAGCGTCACGAAATAAAGTTTTACATACATACATACATTATCAGTACCTTAATCCAACCGAATTCTTTATAATCTTCAAAATTCGTCCCATCGTTGCTGTAGGAAAGAGTGAACAGCGTGGTCCAGTAATCAGACAAATCTCGGCCTTGAATTATTATGCCAACCACTTTTGTGAATTGAATAAAATCAACCTGTTGTAGATCAAAGAAATGACTATTAATATGAATTGATTGAATGTCGATTACACAGGGTGTAATCACAGGGTGTAGTCATTTCTTTAATCTAGTCATTTCTTTGAGTTGGGCAATCCCAACTTAGGTCTAAGGGTAAAGGATTAGATTTTTGGTGAGGGAGAAAATATAGGTTTTAGCGGTATTGTTATTGTAATTATATCTTTAATGTCGATTACGCATGGTGTGGTTGCCTAATTGAAAATTGGAGGGGGGGGGTCGATTTGAAAATTGGAGGGGGACGTTTTGAAAATTGGAGGGGGGGTCAATTTGGAAATTGGAGGGGGGTCGATTTAAAAATTGGCGGGGGGGTCGTTTTGAAAATTTGAGGGGGGACTTTAAAATTGGAGGGGGGGTCGATTTGAAAATTGGAGGGGGTCGATTTGAAAATTGGAGGGGTCGATTTGAAAATTGGAGGGGGTCGATTTGAAAATTGGAGGGGGTCGATTTGAAAATTGGAGGGTAGATTTGAAAATTGGAGGGGGTCGATTTGAAAATTGGAGGGGGTCGATTTGAAAATTGGAGGGGGTCGATTTGAAAATTGGAGGGGGTCGATTTGAAAATTGGAGGGGGTCGATTTGAAAATTGGAGGGGTCGATTTGAAAATTGGAGGGTCGATTTGAAAATTGGAGGGGTCGATTTGAAAATTGGAGGGGGTCGATTTGAAAATTGGGGTCGATTTGAAAATTGGAGGTCGATTTGAAAATTGGAGGGGTCGATTTGAAAATTGGAGGGGTCGATTTGAAAATTGGAGGGGGTCGATTTGAAAATTGGAGGGTCGATTTGAAAATTGGAGGGGGTCGATTTGAAAATTGGAGGGGTCGATTTGAAAATTGGAGGGGGTCGATTTGAAAATTGGAGGGGGTCGATTTGAAAATTGGAGGGGGTCGATTTGAAAATTGGAGAAGTCGATTTGAAAATTGGAGGGTCGATTTGAAAATTGGAGGGGGTCGATTTGAAAATTGGAGGGGGTCGATTTGAAAATTGGAGGGTTGATTTGAAAATTGGAGGTAGATTTGAAAATTGGAGGGGTCGATTTGAAAATTGGAGGGGGTCGATTTGAAAATTGGAGGGGTCGATTTGAAAATTGGAGGGGGTCGATTTGAAAATTGGAGGGGGTCGATTTGAAAATTGGAGGGGTCGATTTGAAAATTGGAGGGGTCGATTTGAAAATTGGAGGGGTCAATTTGAAAATTGGAGGAGGTCGATTTGAAAATTGGAGGGTCGATTTGAAAATTGGAGGGGTCGATTTGAAAATTGGAGGGGGTAGATTTGAAAATTGGAGGAGTAGATTTGAAAATTGGAGGGGGTAGATTTGAAAATTGGAGAAGTCGATTTGAAAATTGGAGGTGAGGAACGAAAATTGGAGGACCCGGTCGATTTGAAAGTATTGGAGAAAAATAGTGGAGTCGATTTGAAAATTGGAGGGTCGATTTGAAAATTGGAGGGGTCGATTTGAAAATTGGAGAAGTCGATTTGAAAATTGGAGGGGTCGATTTGAAAATTGGAGGGGGTCGATTTGAAAATTGGAGGGGTCGATTTGAAAATTGGAGGGGGTCGATTTGAAAATTGGAGGTCGATTTGAAAATTGGAGGGTCGATTTGAAAATTGGAGGTCGATTTGAAAATTGGAGGGGTAGATTTGAAAATTGGAGGGGTCGATTCGAAAATTGGAGAGGTCGATTTGAAAATTGGAGGGGTCGATTTGAAAATTGGAGGTCGATTTGAAAATTGGAGGGGGTCGATTTGAAAATTGGAGGGGTCGATTTGAAAATTGGAGGTCGATTTGAAAATTGGAGGGTCGATTTGAAAATTGGAGGGGGTCGATTTGAAAATTGGAGGGGGTCGATTTGAAAATTGGAGAGGGTCGATTTGAAAATTGGAGGGGTCGATTTGAAAATTGGAGGGGTCGATTTGAAAATTGGAGGGGTCGATTTGAAAATTGGAGGGTCGATTTGAAAATTGGAGGGGGTCGATTTGAAAATTGGAGGGGGTCGATTTGAAAATTGGAGGGGGTCGATTTGAAAATTGGAGGGGGTCGATTTGAAAATTGGAGGGGGTCGATTGAAAATTGGAGGGGTCGATTTGAAAATTGGAGGTCGATTTGAAAATTGGAGGGGTCGATTTGAAAATTGGAGGGGTCGATTTGAAAATTGGAGGGTCGATTTGAAAATTGGAGGGGTCGATTTGAAAATTGGAGGGGTCGATTTGAAAATTGGAGAAGTCGATTTGAAAATTGGAGGTCGATTTGAAAATTGGAGAGTCGATTTGAAAATGGAGGTAGATTTGAAAATTGGAGGTCGATTTGAAAATTGGAGGAGTCGATTCGGTGAAATATTCGTCGATTTGAAAATTGGAGGGTCGATTTGAATTGGGTCAAATTGGAGGTCGATTTGAAAATTGGAGGGTCGACTTGAAAATTGGAGGGGTCGATTTGAAAATTGGAGGGGGTTGATTTGAAAATTGGAGGGGGTAGATTTGAAAATTGGAGGGGGTCGATTCGAAAATTGGAGGGGGTCGATTTGAAAATTGGAGGGGGTCGATTTGAAAATTGGAGGGGTCGATTTGAAAATTGGAGGGGGGGTAGATTTGAAAATTGGAGGGGGGGTCGATTCGAAAATTGGAGGGGGGGTCGATTTGAAAATTGGAGGGGGGGTCGATTTGAAAATTGGAGGAGGGGTCGATTTGAAAATTGGAGGGGGGTCGATTTGAAAATTGGAGGGGGGGGGTCGATTTGAAAATTGGAGGGGGGTCGATTTGAAAATTGGAGGGGGGGTCGACTTGAAAATTGGAGGGGGGTCGATTTGAAAATTGGAGGGGGGGTCGATTTGAAAATTGGAGGGGGGTCAATTTGGAAATTGGAGGGGGGTCGATTTGAAAATTGGAGGGGGGTCGATTTGAAAATTGGAGGGGGTAAACACAGGGAACCAAACAAACAAACAAACAAACAAACGATCTACTCACCTGCAACCATATATTGTTATCGTCATTCGCTGATATCCAACTACCAGGTTGTACATTAGTGTGAAGCTGATTAAGACGAGCATTGTGAGGCAAATTTTCACCAGCACTCGAAGAAGCATTAAACTGATGGTTTGCAACGTGCTTATTTTCAAACCCAAGAGGGCTTGCCTCAACACAGTCTAAAATTGAATATATAACTACGTAAGATTACAGTGATAATTAATGATTATTTATTAAATGTCGATTAAACAGGGCGTGGTCGCCCAATGTGATCCCCGAGCCGCTTGGTACACGAGCTCGACAACTAAGGCCTAGTTTCTGGTAGGTGAGGAACGAAAACGCGAAGACCCGGAGATAAACCCTCGAAGCACAGGAGAGAACCAAACACAAATCTATTTACACGAGTTTTCAAGTACAGGACAGTCACGCAACTTAATTAAGCACATCTGCCAGGTAGTTCTGATGAATGACACGTGTACATTTATTTACAATACCTTCGTAACACCCGTAAAACTCGGTCCTCATAGCACAAGCTCCTTGCCAAGTCTTAGGATTGAGACGAACATAGCGGGAGAAGATTCGTGGAAATATGTAGCGCTTCACAACCGAATTTCTGTTGTTATTTGCTTGAAATATCTTGGGAGAAAAAGAAATACAGGCACTGGTGAAACAATTCTGTTTTGCTGTTACAAAATTTAGTTTAGTTTAGTTTAGTCTATTATGTTTACCACTCTGAGGTGGACGGAAAGCATTAACAGGTTTTGCAACCCAATTGACAAAGGTTCCGAGGGTTAGTTAGTGGTTAGTGCCTAAGGGTTAGTTTTTAGCGAGGGAGGAAAACCGGAGTACCCGGAGAAAAACCCTCGAAGCACAGGAGAGAACCAACCAATCTCAACTTACATGAGTTTATCAGGCGCACTGACGTTACCCAACCTGAGTAAATCCATGCCCTCGACCTGCTGTATAGCCAGCTTAACTCAGAGGTAAGAGACAGCGCGCTAACCGCATCTGCCACCCGTGCTTACAAAATAGAAGGTTATTAATGTAGACCAAATCCAGTTCACCTTAAGAGGAGCTAATGTAGACGATAATTTAAAACAACCGGCTATACTCAGCAAAGGAATAACGAACGCCAGTTGTTGAATGACCGGAGGTTCCAAGAAAATGGGCCCTTTGTATAACACTTAGCATAACAATAGTGTCATCAAGTCATGATTCAATGATCAAAATGTTCCATTGTCTTAATATGTTGCTTTGAAAATTCCACTGTTCTCCATGCCATCCGGCCAGTCACTCATTGTTTTGACTTATTAGCACGCAGGGACTGCGGAGCATTTTTTGTTTTGGTGGGGAGAGGGGTGGGGGCTAAAATATCATAGGCTAAAGTGGCACTAGAATCGAATCGTGAAGGCGTGAGACCTACGTCTCTCGTGAACTTTGGGGAAAGATTTAAGAACATTGTCAAACGACTTCTTTGCAATACTTGGTCGAAAGAAAAGCAGCTGACTACCAAATCTACCGATCGTACGTATGCAACGAATAATGAAATGATCATGAAATGGCTTTGCATCCCGTCTATCATCCTTTCTAGATTACGTTCGGAAAGTATCTATACGCGGTTTGTAGCTTATCTAGACTTCCAATCCAGATTTCGAACAAGGAACACGGGCATAACACCTGATCGATAGCGATAGCAGTCTTTGCAAAATCCCTTTATAGTTAGCTAAGCTGTCGCATATATAATAACGTTTAACTTGTTTATGGCTGTAAAAAATTATAATATGTTTAACTTATGTGTATTCTATACTAGAAATCACACGCCCCAGATAGTGGACGATTTTGTACGAGATTGGGCGACATTCTGCGATATTATGCAATGTTGAGCGATTATAGGCGACTTTTGCGATATTGGGAGATATTAGGGAACATTGGGGATTAGGCCTCTTTCTTATACAACAGACACCTGCGCATACCTTAGGAACGCCATTTTCTTTATAATAATCATAATTCCTTGGATCCACACCAAACGATAATTCATAACTCATCACCCACTCGTCCGCATCTTCGCGTCCTTGCGTCGAAATTGCCGTCAGTGTGACATTAGCAGTAAAATCAACTCCCAACCACGGCTCTTTATCAGTGTCTAAGGCAATCCATGCACCAGTTCTCTCGCCAGCTACGGCCGCTAGATTCAGCCTAGCATTTACAGCACGCGAACTTTGATCTCTTGAAGTCGATGAGGTCAGTTGAGAATCACGTATTAAATAGTTCTTCAGGCCAAGAGCTTGCGGATATAAACACGTGTGAACTAGATGGAAAAAGTGGTATTCGGCTTGTGCAGTCACGCGAGAATATTACGTCATGCAATATAACCGGCAATTTGGGGGGCAAGAATCCTCGAACAACGATGAGTATTTTGGTATGTGTTTATTGCTTTAGCATGTCTAGAGCTCGAGTTATTCAGGAAAGTTGGCGTACGTATTGATGTCAAAAATTGTCAGCCATGTTGAATTTGATTTTAATTAGTTTGAAATTATCCAATGAAAATGGTGGAATTTGCCCCCAAAAAACCGGAAGCCACACAATTTCCAGTTGTGACGTCACTTGCACAAGTCGAATACAAGGGTTAAAAATAGTACTTGACCAGTACTTGTCCTAACAGGATGCCTATGGTTGCATGGTCGCAACCACAGATTATTTGCAGAATTACTGGAGCGTAGTATTTATTATACACGCATAGCCTCGACTTCATTCTTTGATTTCTTTTGAATTTATTCAGCAATGACAATGTTTGAAATTTTTGTCTGCTTTAAAAAGAACGAAGTCGAGGCTATGCGTACGCTCAAATAGTCTATACTGTACCCAAATAATGCAAGTATATGCCGCAATTTTATCCCGACGTAGAACGCGTCATATGAATGCGCAGTCGACACTGTGAATTAGCTTATAAGAAGCTCTATTTAGTCCTATTTTTGAAATTATTGATTAATAATAGCAAAACGACAGCACAACTTTCGGTCACTTTTTAAAAGTCAGGATAACAACTTGAAAAACTCACCAATACGACAGCCATAGACCTCTATTCTTAAAACAGCTTCACCATTCCACGTCAGGGAATGAAGACGAATATATCGAGCAAAAATAACCTCTATGAACGTTTGATTCACAACCGTGTATCTATCAAAATTTGCTTGGAAAATCTAAAACGATAGAACAATTGGCTTTATTGGTCATAAATTACTAATATTCCCCCAGATTAAATGATAATTTAGTTGTCCAGTTCACGCATGCTTATGATGCACGTACTCGACAACTAAGACCTAAGGGTTAGTTTTTGGTGAGATAAGAAAACCAGAGGACCAGGAGTAAGCCCCACAAATAACAGAAGAACTAACCAAAATCCACTTACACGAGTTTTCAAGTACAGAGAAGTAACCAACCTACTGAGTAAACCCCTACCCTTGAGCTACAATAGCAGGCTAACTCAGGGTTAAGGGGCAGCATGGCAAACGATAACCATCAGACTGTTCCAAAATTATTTAAGTTCTTATTGGTTTGAATGGCGGAAAATATAAAACACCACGTTTGCATAAATTATGTATTTAATTAGATCCGTAAGCCCAGATTACCGCATTTGTACAAACGCCCTGATCCATTGAAATGAAACAAACGAATTATCACTCTCCGCTGCCGTAATCATCCTAACCCTTACCCTAACCCTTACCTTTATCCCAACGTTAACCCTTACCACAACCTAAGCACAACCCTTACCACAATCCTTACCACAACCCTTACCACAACCCTTACCACAATCCTTACCACAATCCTTACCACAACCCTTACCACAACCCTTACCATAAACCTTACCACAATTCTTACCACAATCCTTGCCACAATCCTTACCACAACCCTTACCACAACCCTTACCACAACCCTTAACACAACCCTTACCACAACCCTTACCACAACCCTTACCACAACCCTTACCACAACCTAAGCACAATCCTTACCATAACCCTTACCACAATCCTTACCACAATCCTTACCACAACCCTTACCACAACCTAAGCACAACCCTTACCACAATCCTTACCACAATCCTTACCACAATCCTTACCACAATCCTTACCACAATCCTTACCACAATCCTTACCACAACCCTTACCACAACCCTTACCACAACCCTTACCACAACCCTTACCACAATCCTTACCACAATCCTTACCACAATCCTTGCCACAATCCTTACCACAACCCTTACCACAACCCTTAACACAACCCTTACAACAACCCTTACCACAACCTAAGCACAATCCTTACCACAACCCTTACCACAATCCTTACCACAATCCTTACCACAACCCTTACCACAACCCTTACCACAATCCTTACCACAATCCTTACCACAATCCTTACCACAATCCTTACCACAATCCTTACCACAACCCTTACCACAACCCTTACCACAACTCCACTACACAACCCTTACCACAACCCTTACCACAACCCTTACCACAACCCTTACCACAACCCTTACCACAACCCTTACCACAACCCTTACCACAACCCTTACCACAACCCTTACCACAACCCTTACCACAACCCTTACCACAACCCTTACCACAACCCTTACCATAACCCTTACCATAACCCTTACCATAACCCTTACCCTAACCCTTACCCTTGTGATGTCATTTCGGGATAGTAGTATTGAAAACTTACTTTAACAAGTTTAAACTCGGTATAGTCCGTAAAATTTTTTCCGTCGTTTCCAGTGGATACTTTAAACGTTTTCGTGTAGTCATTTCTATTCGATTTATCAAACCCTTGGGTAGATACGCCTGTGATTTTAACATGGTGTAAAAGATCAATTTGAATCCATTTTGAACTGTCAGAAGACTTAGGTTTCCATCCACTCCCACTACTATCGCTTTCTTTTGTTTTTTTGAGACGACCATATATTGGATACTGAGATGTCTCTCGAAAACTTGAAGATGTGAGCTGACCACTGTGGATTGATCCATCTTCCATACCCAGAGGCTGTGGTTTGATACAATCTGTAAGAGTCATTCATCAAGTATTGATAATTCATGACTGTTTTATAGTACTAATAATTATATAAATTATGATTGTGATGATGATGGTGATGATGGTCGTGGCGATGGTGATGATAGTAATGATGATGATGATGATAATAGTAACGAAAATCATTGTGATGATGATGGTGATGATGTGATGATGGTAATGACGGTGATGATGATGGTGCTGTTGGTGTTGGCGATGATGATGATGATGATGATGATAATGATGACAATAGTGATGATGATGATGATCAACATCATAATTATGATGGATTGTATAAAATATTTTCTGCTTTTGTATCAATAACGTGATGATAATCAATTCACATCTTACCATATCGGCCATAAAATTGTACTTCCATAGCACATTTACCGATCCAAGTTTTCGGTTTGATTCGAACGTAGCGAGCGAGGATGAGAGGATAAAAATAATGAGATACTCTATAAATTGTATCCAAGACACGGTCAATAAACACCTAGATAAATGGCACAGTCTATAAGTAAATGGAATGAAAATGACGAGCATCCCCAATCGACTTTGTTAAAAATATACAATGCTATTGTGCTGTCACATTTTGATTATTGCAGTCTTGTTTGGGATAATTGTTCTGATTATCTGCTAAACAAACTGCAAAAATTACAAAATAGGGCTGCGAGAGTGATTACGGGCAGGACATATGAAACCAGATCTAAAGATGTTTTAAAAGAGCTGAATTGGCAGCCCTTAAGTGAACGACTAAAGAGAAACAAATGTATTTTTATGCACAAAATAAAAAATAACGTCATGCCACAATCAGTAATAGAAATGTTTAAAATCAAAGAGAACCAAGTGTATCAATTGCGTAGTAACAATATAAACTTCTCCCTTGGAAAGCCAGTAACAAATTTTATGAAAAAGAGTATTAGTTACTCGGCTGCGTCATTATGGAACAGCTTACCAAGTTTAGCTAAGGAACAAAACAGCCTTAGTGAATTTAAATCTATTCTTGACCGCAGCTGATGTATTCTTGACATCTTGTAATTAGTAATTAGTAATCTATACAATTAGTAATATAGGTATTGTAATAGTTGTAAATTAATTTATATTTGTATTGTTAATTTTAGTAGTTTGCAAACGGCTCCTTGAAAAGCAGGTGCCTATGTGCCCTGAAGGACTACCGTTTTTAAATATTTTTAAATAATAATAAAATAATAATAAAAATAAAGTATTTTTCATTGATGCTCTAGGTCCTAAATACGATGCAAGTGACAATATTCTTTCTGGGGCCTCTGAGTGTAAATTTTAAATAAGTTCATAATAACATATGCTGACTTTGAGACGACTTTAAATATCTTACTTTTTGCCGCTGAGTCAGAATCTAAACCGCTTCTTGATCATTGTTTTATTCTATGCTAACATTATTATATTTAACAGAAGCAACTCGACATGTAAATTGTGTGGCAATTCGCTTAATTAAACAAGCTTTAGCTGTTTAGGACTACTTTGTATATTTAGACATTTAGATTTGTATACATCGCACCTTAGTTGTCTGTCCATCCTGTGTATAATTGACGAACTCACTGCCATAACTGTATGCAACAGTGAACGCGCTGACTCGATCAGCGGCAACAGCTTCCCCAGAATTCTTTGACATCATTCCAAATATTGTGACATTTGTTAAGAAGTCAACTTGAAGCCAGGGATTGAGGTCATTTTCTGCGGCTATCCATCCCCCTGCATCGGCTACGGCAGCCGCAGCACCTCCAAGGCTGGTTCGTTCAGATGATGCGATCAATTGGCCATCCACAATCCGAGAGCTTATTGGATATACAGGAGCCCAGGTTGAATCTAAAGAAAATGATTATTCGTATACTGTAGTTGGGTTGCACTAACCACTGATTGTCGCGCAGCAAATGGTGGTCAACCTGCAGTTATCAGACTGAGAAAATAATCTTAATTTTTTTATAACATTTAGTAGTCTTGCATGTGGGGGCAAATAAATAGAAATGAGAGATGTAGTGTTATTCGCTTGCTAGCGCTCCTGCAAGTGTAAATTGTTCTGAAGTAATCCATCATCTGCTGCCATTGTGTGAAGGGAGCCTAAGATACGCTTAGCGCATTTCATGCAAATACATACCAACATGGCAACCGACAAATTCCGCACGCAACGCGTGTCCATGAGACGATGATTCGACGACGTACAAACGAATAAATCTAAGGAGAATAGGACTTTCCAAGCGATTACGAGCAACTGTATTCCTGTCACGGTTAGCAACAAATTCCTGAAAACAAATTTCGAAATGTAAAATATTTCAAAAAGGTAATGAAATTAGATAGCTCTAGCATCTCTAAACTTTACTCCCTTGAGGTACAGTAAGAGCTAGCCATGTCATTATGATCCAGTATTACTACACGAGGTGGCATTGGATAGCTCTAGCAGTTCTAGACACGAGAACGGTTTCATCCTAACAGGAGAAAACAGGTTGGTAGAGTCAAACTGGAAGCACTCATATGCGACCGAGGTTAAATTATAATCATGGCAGCCTATTGTGGAATGGGGTTATTGTAGAATAATTTAATAGAGGGGGTGATTTACTTAGGTGAAACACAGTAAATAGGAAACACAGTAAACTAACGTAACATTCTAGGCCAAATATTAGATCTAATCAGTATAGAGTATGTCTTTGTAGCGAGGGTCGATGATTTACGTTGCACGTACTTTCTTGATTCCGTATTCTTGGTAAGTAGTAAATGTACGTCCATTATAGGAATACGACACAGTGAATTTCTTCACCCAAAGGTCTTTTTTATATCGGCCTTGCGTCAATATTTCGATAATCTTGACAAATCGTAGGAAGTTCACTTGGAACCATGGTTCAACGTCATTGGAGACGGGCGACCAGCCGGCAAGGACATCTGTCAGGTTAAGCCTGCTCATGCGGGATGAATACTGTGAATGTTCGCTCGAGGCAGTAATCTGTCTATCCTCAATCTCATGATTTGCCATG
This sequence comes from Trachythela sp. YZ-2020, assembly GCA_016169945.1. NCBI lineage: Eukaryota > Metazoa > Cnidaria > Anthozoa > Malacalcyonacea > Clavulariidae > Trachythela > Trachythela sp. YZ-2020. Next base: position 8,027,451 of record JADLSH010000389.1, read on the forward strand.
CCCAGAGGCTGGGGATTGTCACAACAAGCTTAAAGGAAGAACGAATATCTAAAAATATATAACAAGCATACCCCATTGTTTTTGTATCGTACCTTTTTAAATAACGTCAAGATTGATTTATACCCCGAAATGTTGTTTTGTATTAAAATACTAAATTGGAAAGCTTTGGTCTGATTTATTCACGCGAATGAAAATTTATCCTCACAAGTGAATTTTTTGTTTGGTTTAAATGTTTAACTCTTTCCCGTCCACGTCGATCTTATATAAATGATGCTGACTTCAGTCTTTTACTCTGCTATGCCAAACGATTTTACTTGCCAGTGGAAAGTTCTTGGACAGACAAAAGTCTATTAGTCCAAAACTATCTTCTTAATTAACTCTTTTCCATCCGTATCGATCTTATATAAACGATGCTGACTTTAGTCTTGTACTCTGTCTATGTTAGTGGAAAAGCCCTCAGACGGGAAAGAGTAATTTGATAGATAGGTATATTAACTAAATTTACATCGCAACCAACGGTTGAATTACGTATAATTTGCGATTAAAATATTAAATTACATAATAAGTTGTTTGAAGGATGTACTAGTCCTCTTAGTTCTAAAATGTTCAACCTTGAGAGTAGAGTTATAGTAGTTTAAAACAAAACGAAAACTAAACAAGCTGAACAAAACTGAACAAAACTAAACTAAAGTTTAAGCTAAACTAAATTTGCTCTATTTACACTGGATAGCTGTATCATTTCTAAATTGTTCCACCAAAGCTAAGCCATTGTTATTAAGTGGATGCTAACCTTCATATTTTCCATAAACTTCTACCCTCAAAGAACAAGATCCATTGCAAGCTTTTGGCTTGATTCGAAGTAAGGGGGAAACAATATATGGATAGATGCGATTATTCACTACGCTGTTAGGATCCCAATTTGCTTGGAATATCTGAAACGCAATATAATACATGAAATACATGGCGGATATTCGTTGATGTTAATAATACACAATTTAGGAATTTTAGTGGAGGCATATACATAGTTTAACAAATCACAAGTATTGGAGACATTTTGACCGATGGGAGTAATAGTATAGTATGGTATAATAAGTTATGATATGGTATGGTATGGTGTGGTATAAGTATGGGATAGTATTGCATGGTAAGGTATGGTATGGTATGGTATGGTATGGTGTGGTATGGTATGGTATGGTATGGTATGGTATGGTATGGTATATGGTATGGTATGGTATGGTGTGGTGTGGTATGGTATGGTGTGGTATGGTATGGTATGGTATGGTATGGTATGGTATGGTATGGTATGGTATGATGTGGTATGGTAAGGTTTGGTAAAGTAAGGTTTGGTTTGGTAAAGTAAGGTTTGGTATGGCATGGTATGGTATAATATGGTATGGTATGGTATTGCATGGTAAGGTAAGGTAAGGTAAGGTAAGGTAAGGTATGGTATGGTATGGTATGGCATGGCATGGCATGGCATGGCATGGCATGGCATGGCATGGCATGGCATGGCATGGCATGGCATGGCATGGCATGGCATGGCATGGCATGGCATGGCATGGTGTGGTGTGGTATGGTATGGTTTGATAAAGTAAAGAATAGTGAAGTAAAGATCAGTACAGTGCTGAAAATATATATACCCTGTAGGTTTTGGTATAGGAACACCAACCTTAATCTGACCGTTCTGTTTGTAGTCCTGCCAAGCATTGTTTCCACTTGAAAAAGCGAGTGTATAATATTTCACCCAATCACTCCAACCTTGAGTAGCAACTGCAGCAATAGTCGCATTAATGGTGAAGTCAATTTGAAGCCAGTTCCCAAAGTCTGTGCTCTGCTCGCCAAACCAATTCCGTAAAAGTAAAGTCTGACGTGACGATATAATAATAAAACTATTGTAGATGATGGCAGCTGATGAGACGTAGGATCAGGAAAATCATTCAGAGAAGAACTGGCCGAAAGTATTAACTGCGTTTGAGAAAGAACAAATTTAAGCCATTCACTCCGTCTGCTGCTCGCCAAAAACCAATTCCGTAAAGTCTGGCTTGTGAAGCACGATCGATATAAAACATTGTAGATGATGCGGCCAGCTGAGACGTAAGGATCAGGGAAAATTCCATTCCAAGGGGAACTGCTTCGAACCAATCAGTAACTGCGTTTGAGAAAAGAACAAATATAATATTCACTCGTTGGTTTTCAATCAGTGGCGAACACTTGGAACACTTGGAACACACGAAGGGGCAGCAAATTGAAAGTCAACATCTTCTAACCCTTTTGTTGTTTGAAAATCCAGCCCACAAAAACCTTTCCTGACTCAAACAGTGGTGGATACTTGTGGCAAAATATTGGGACTGCGAATGGTCGCGAACATATTCTAACTTGCTACAATTTTGTTTCTTTGATAGTCACGTATCCTTCAGAGACTTAAGGACCCTTGGGAGGGGGGAGGGGGGCAGTTGCCTCATCAGGTCATTGTTGATTTCACAGATGGAGCATCAAAGATATCTTAGGGATGGGAAGTAAATAATTTAACATCTTTGTAAATGAGATAAA